>OZ014503.1:12239926-17239926 GCA_963966045.1 Xestobium rufovillosum
CTCGCTCTCTTTCTACTCGTAATTTACCTTTAATTGTAACAGGATGTTGTTTGAAAAGTACCTAATTGGTAACATATTAAAACTATTAACGCCAATCACAATTTCACAATTGACGTGCGCTACGTAATAATATTCAGTACATTATTAAATTGAAGTACATGCCCATTAAAATAGAGTAATGTGCTGCAAGCGGCGGTCTGCCATTCAGGAAATAAATAGACCAATCAATTTAACGCTTGGTAACGTTACAGACAGTTAAATGAATATGCCTTCCCATTATGTTTCACGAGAGAACTGAAGTGTGTACAGGCATGTGAAGACCTATTGTATTTGACTAATTGTGTTCATTTTATGCTCGCTTCTTTAAGCTTCTCTGCAATTTCAAAACGGCGTGGAAGGCTCCTTTTACCTTTTTTGTATTCTACCCTCTTGCTGCACTGGGAAAACAGGCAATATTGTCCTGAACGATAACCGGTAAGCGCAGATAAGTTTCTCTAAATTCCAGTAGGTACAATATGAGCAATATTTGCAAAACAAATACGAAGAGTTATGTACCAGTACATCAGATAAATTCTAATCTCGATATTTCATATCAAATTTATTTATCTGATTAAACTTCCCAATATTTGCGGTTGCGTGTTAGATGTGTATAAATCTGTACACTTAACAGGCAGATTTTCTTAAGTAACACTAGGTTTTCACCCAAAGTTTTCCAATAACTCTCAAAATTCGAATTACCTTTTTAATCTAGAACCTTAACTCTGCGTTACGCCACTGCTTTTAGCACTTCATTAGGTACTTACTGATTAATTTATTTTCCTTAATTTGTATATTATTATATTTTAACAGTGATAGAATTGGTGAAGGAATTCAAGTAGTCACACATAATGGAGACAGTAAAAAAAGCTTTTTTTTATAGACAAGCAAAAATTCGTCTGTTTTTCTAATAATTTATTTGTCCTAGTAACTATGCTGAAAATACATATAACACAAATAATTATGGATAAGGCGGCAATTTTTGAATTTAAATAAAATCATATCATCTCTTAACATACCGCTGGCCTTGAAAGTACAAAGACCTTCAATTAATCAGTATTAAAATTATCATCGTAAATAGATACATTCATGAGTAATTATAAACTACGACAGTAAACTCTAAATTAAACGTCAATTTGCAAAGAACACAATTTGGTCACTGGACGTTTCACAATATTACTGTTCATTTTCACGCTGACTGCACGAATAACATCATCGTCTCCTGGGTGATAGTCGGGGAGCAGACCGCCTGAAAGATGTGTTTTAAACATCCTCTATACAACTCGAACACACACAAAACTTAATCTGATTCTTATATAAAATGACCTGCCGGATTCGAATTTTGAGGTCGCGAAAAGATCGGGAATTGGGAAAATGCCGGAAAATCGATTTTTCCGTAAAATTTTCCATTTTTAATACCTTTCTTGTATTTCAGCAACGAAAAGAGTTAGAGATCTGTTTTTTCGTGGAATATACACTGAGGTGTGCTGATCCAGTGTACTCACGTTGGCTCTACAATTTTACAATTTTATGAAAAAAAAATATTTTCTTGCTAGACCTCAAATTTGTGTAATGTAATTTTTCATGTAGCGGGTAAGTAAACTTATTTTTCGGAATTAACATACACATATGCGAGACCAAATACGGACAAAGGCTCGAAATTATTTTTGGTGAAGAAAGGAAACATTAATATTGTTGCTGAAAAAAGTTACAGCGAGTTAAACATAAATAATTTGTGCGCGCTAGCCGCGCTGATAGGTTGATAGGTAGCGACATAAGGGTTATTTTCATTGAAGGAGTACAAGGTCAGGAATGAAATTGAAGAAAATGTCGGGATTTATTTTTTTTCAGAAGACCGAAGTCTTCGCAAAATGTGAGAAATGAAGATGTCGATAACCAGTATGTCCTCCTCTGTTCTCGAGCAAAACATTAACACGTCTGTACATTCCAATAAAAAGGTTATTAATGGCTCCCTGGGGTATGTTGTTCCATTCTTCTTGAGCAGCAACAATTAGCTCCTGTACTTAAAATGGTCCTTTTTAGCATATCCCACACGTTCTCACAAGGATTCAGGTCAGGTGAGTTTGCTAGCCAAGTCATTCTTTGAATATTCCCTAAATGTAGCATATTGGCAACCCTTTTTGTGCGGTGGGGTGTGGCGTTATCGTACATAAAAACGAAATTCTCTCTAATTTCGTTGGAGAGGTTTGCGGCACTTGAATAAGTAGAGTGCGGCGACAATACATTATACCCCCCAAACATTAATGTTCCGCCGTGATAAGGTACAACTTATCTGGCAAAAGCAAGTCTTTCTTGTCATCCCGGTCTCTTCCAGACCCCATTCACGTCGATAATCACTCACTAACCCAATTTTTGTCTCATCAGAAAAAATGATAAAGTCAGCCCCTATGTTCCTGTGCCCATTGGAGACGTGCTCTATATAAAACGGCTTGGCAAAGAATCCCAAATATCCCAAACATCCTAGAATATGGATGGTACATGGAAAATAACGTTCAGAAATAGCTCTGAACTCGATTGTGTTACAATAACACAGTTCTGTAAATGTAAAAATTTTACTTGTTCTTTTCGATGTGATTGCATTAAATATAATGTGCAATCTGCAATTATGGTTATGTGAGGGAAAATGCAATTTGTCTGAATAAAAAATACAAATGTTCTTGATATTAATGCAGCGTTTGTACGCCAGCACCTAAACCACTTCTACACGGCTCAGCGCGGCTAGCGCGCACAAATTATTTGTGTTTAATTCGCTGTAACTTTTTTCAACAACAATATTAATGTTGGGTTTCTTCACCAAAAATAATTTCGAGCCTTTGTCCGTATTTGGTCTCGCATATGTATGTATATGTTAATTCCAAAAAATAAGATTACTTACCCGCTACATGAAAAATACATTACACAAATTTGTGGTCTAGCAAGAAAACATTTTTTTCGTAAAATTTGAAAATTTTAGAGGCAACGTGAGTACACTGTGATGATCAGCACACTTCAGTGTATATTCCACGAAAAAAACAGGTCTCTAACTATTTTCGTTTCTGAAATACAACAAGAAAAGTGTTGAAATGGGTCGAAAATTGATTCAGGAAAATTTTACGAAAAATCGATTTTCCGGCATTTTCGCAATTCTCGATCTTTTCGCGACTTCAAAATTCGATTCCAGCAGGTCATTTTACATAAGAATCAGCTTCATTTTCTTGTGTGTGTTCGAGTTGTATAGAGGGTGTCGAATTAGAGGACCTTGCTCCCCGACTATGAGGAAGTTTCCATCTCATAACAGGAAAGTCATCTTCTTTAATCAGCATCAACTTGCCAACTGATAACAGGTCTGAAGATTGTATCTTCCATTTGAAACCGCACTGCAGTTCAGACAGGTACCCTTTATACCAACATTTCTAGAAACATTGTTCCTATGATTTTCTGCAATTTTTGTTTAATCTGTCTTCATAAGTATTAATAAAAGTTTGTTTAGGGTTTCAAACTGCATCCAACCAGGAAATGAGAGGGAGTTAAAGGTGTTGTAGCATTGGGATAAAGGGGATAATGGAAGGGAATTCATTATTCCTTCAATTTGAATGGGAATAGTTCAAAATCCTACGTATGTTAAATGACTTTCCCCAATAACATGTTTATGATGCTTTTTTGCACTCTTAATAACCGCTTCCCATAGACCACCGAAATTGGGAGATCGAGCAGGAATGAACTGACAAGATGGTTAAAGCAGTTGTTATTGATTCGGAATTGTTATTAAGAAAATTGTAAAATTCTTGTATTTTATTATTGCCACCCACAATTTTTTTCCCATTGTCGGAAAACAAATGGCTGAGTTTCCCCCTTCTCGCAATGAAACGTTTAAGAGTAGCTAAAACTTCATCGGTGGATAGAGTAGTCAGTAGTGCATAATTCGAAATGCACAGCCTACCAACGAAATTTGATAGCAATTTTGTTGGCAGGCAACAAAATTGAGTTTGCAAAACAGGAATTTATCCAGATAAAATAAAAATCTAGAGTCTAATTCGACAAGATAATTAAATAAATAATATTAGAATACGCATATGGGAGACTAGATTTTTAAACATTTTACAAGCAAAAATACTAAATTTGTAGCAAACGGTAAACAACTTAATTACTATCGACTGCAATAATAATATTAGACGAGAGGTTTTCATTTTACCTAATAAATTTCTATTTTGAACGAAATTTTGTTGCCTAGCAACTGTCAGTTAACAAGAGCACCCCACCGCAAATCGTGAAAAGCACTTTTCGTCCGTACACGCCTTTAGTCAAGTTTTTGTCTCTGTGTATCATTTTGAAGTCCTTTATAATAGGATGAAAAAAATCAACAAATTCTGCACTAGAAACAATCTAATAAACAATCTACCCGACAGATTATTAGCAACTGCTGTCACTTTACGGGCTAGTCCAACCCTTTGTTTAAAATCTATATCTATCCGACAATATGAAGAGAATGAGAGAAAATGAAGAGAAGAGGGAGCATTATTATTTCTGTACTAATGAGTTGGGAAGTCTGAAATTTGTATAACTGAATAGAATGAGTATTTTCCCGATGAGGAAAAGGACCATCAGAGGCGGCTGCGACCGTCTGCTGCTGAAACGGGCAATAAACGAAAAGCTATAATAATGGACGGTGTCAGCACGTTAGGAATCGCTCAGAAATTTTTAAATTTATTCTACCTTAGTAAGTAAAATTCTTCACTCTGCTATACAGGGTGAGTTTAAGAAGCTACAAAATCAATTTATTGCTTAAATGTTGACAGGATTAAAATAAATGTTAGTAGTGACATGGACAGGGATAATATTATGGCTTATATTAAAAATAGTGTCCGTTATACAGGGTGATTCCCAGAAGTAGAGTGGCTAGAGCTCTGGCTTTTTTACCACTACAGTCCAAGCTCTTACCCCACCTACATCAGTATCACGTCTTTATTTTGCCCGAGGTCGGGTTAATAGGACCATGTTTTCATCGTTTTCATCATAGATGAATCGAAGAAGGAAGGAACTGTAAAGTCAATATTATTGGGCTTACTGTCCTGTAGGCGGGCAGTTAATAGCGCCGGTGAGTGTGTTAGTAAGTCATTAAAAAATCGTCTGTGGGCAAGGCCGAAACCCACTTAGCACATACTCAGTGATGATCTAATAATTGCAGGGAAAAAGAATATTCCATTTATCCAATCTAAAAATAGATTTTTCATTCGCATTTGTTGTGATGTTATGTTGAAATGGGTTGGATGCCGAACATATTTCCCTGCGCGCCTATTTTTATTTAGCGCTTAACAGATAGGAATGGTTGCCTTTTCCTTTCCAAAAATAGAAGTACGCGATAGTGCTTTCTATACGGTAACTATAATGAATCCCACCTAATAACCGAGGAACGCACACCACGCAGGCCATAACATTGACCTGGTTTATTTAAAATCGATTTTATTTTTATGTTGATGAGCAACAGGAAGAAATCTCTAGAATTAGAAGTTAAAAATGTTTTAGTTTTAGTACTTATTTTATTGTTTTGTTTTTATACTTTTGTGTATAAAAATATTCTTGTTTCGTAAATATTTGGGCGTGGGTATGTATATTGCTCTAAATGCAACAAAAAATCAAATTCTATGGTTCTAAAAGGATTGTATTTACCTATTATCAGTAGCCGCTCGAGGCACTGTAATGTATTGTAAAATGTCATTTAATTTTTTCACTGTCAGAAAGTAGGAAACAAAATAACTGGCAGTTCATAAAGACTGCTCAATAAGAAATATCCGCATTTTCCTGCAATGACCGAGACCTTTTACAGTAGAAACGAAACTAAAACAGCAACAGTAGTTAAGAAGTAACAAAATAAAAATGCATTAACAAAAATCCAAACTGAAAAATAACTCTAATACTTCTTGCAAATGTTAAAAGTGTTGTCCGTTTTCTACCAAACATTTATGAAGACGTGTAAGAACACCATGTGTGTCGTCGCACGTCGAACTTATTCTGGATCTAGCCCAGCGAAAGCGGCTCTCACGCGTCCTTTCAGTCCTTGCCTGGTGTTGATTGATGCGTTTTAAACCTTGTCCTTAATTGTACCCCAAAGGTAGAAATTTAAGGGGGTTAGGTTCGGAGATCTTCCTGTCCAGTTCCAGGCATCTAATCCACCTGTCTTCAAACATATTATTCAGCTGTTGATCCACCTCCCGACTGGAATGAGCTGGCGCCCCATCAACACGTTCTAAAAAGTTTGTTACCACGGTTCTCTAAATGTTCAAATAAGTCTCGGCAGTTAAATTTTCATTATAAATGAGCATGGGCGTCGCCTCCAAAATTTCCAGGAAGGGGGGGGGGGGCAAAGCAAAATTTTCTTAGCATATAATTGATTGGTTTTCGTTATAGTAATATAGTACCTACCATATTTCATTATGTACCAAAAGCTAGGGGGGGGCGGAAGCCCCCCTGCCCCCCCTTGGCGACGCCCATGTAAATGAAATATGTTATTTCTGTGGTATTGTATCTGTGTACTCGAAAATATACAGCTCCGTGGAAGGGATCGGTCAGCGAGAATCTGCGAGCCCTAGAGATATACGAAGTAGATATGCGAGAGCCGGTACACGGTCCTGTTTCTTTTAAGACAGTTTCTTTAATTACGGTTCGATTTTGAAAATTGAAAAACCGATAGGCTCAGATCAGATCAGATTAAGCTCATAAAATATTATAGAATGTAATTTTTGATATCTGGGGTCGTCTCGGAGTTCTCGCGAGTTAAACGAGAAATGTCAGATGTGATCGCGTTTCGAGAAAATGGCACTTTTATTGTGACACTAATTTTTATTAAAGTACAATACCAAGAAAAACCCAGAGTTTGCGTCGTACTTTCCGGTGTCACAAGTAACACGTGGACCGGCCCGCTCAGGGAGAAGGGCGTGGAGAAAATAATCGGTGAAATAAAGGGCGCCAGGCAGATCTGTCCCTGTCCACGAGTGCAATGTCGAGTATCCCAAATCTGCCAAATGGACACTAAAGGAAAAAAATAAGAAACAAATCCCTGCTTGACAGATGAAATTTAATGCACTTATCAAAGTTATATTATACAATTTTAAGTACTGCTTTATGATGATGAGTAATGGGTGGGTGTGTGTGGGGGTGTATATTTTTGATTGTATTTAGGGTTGTACGTGTGCGTGTGTATGTGTGTGAAAGAATGTGAGGGTGTATAATGTTATAATAAGTAAGGTATTTGCGACAGGTATCCAAAAATATTGTTGACTTGGTAGGTTCGTTACTGCTATTACTGTGTTGCTGTATCGATTTCGTTACTGCTGTGTTATATTTAGTTGTCTAGTTTGACAAGTTTGCCTAGTTTGTAGTTTGCAAAGTTTGACTAGTTTGCTTTGTTTTTCCCAGTTTAGTTAGTTTATCTAGTTTAGTTCAGTTCGTTTAGTTTAGTTTAGTTTGCCTCGTACTTTCCAAAATAATAATTAAATATGTAGAAGGAATAAGTAATCGTTGATCCCAGCAAGCTGGTTAAAAGAGATACTATAATACTAATTATTCTAATAATTATTCTCTTCAAATCTTATTTCGGGAGAGATAAAATCCCCTTTGGGTATAATTTAACAATTATGACTCTCCTCGAAAATGGATATCAATCGAATAATTCTGCTAAAGCAAATACAAGATCGTTTTGCACTTTGCCTTTTTTTAGCACAGTAAAAACTTTTACCACGGCAGGTACAAAACAAAATACTCAAAGCAAATTCAAATATGCATCAGTGCGCACGTAAGTGGGGGAACGTGACGTCAATTGGGAGCGCGAACCTGGGAGCCGGGCATTTATCTTTACGGCAGCGGCGTTATCGCCCGAAGACTTTACAGACTTTACTAACTTGCCAGTATCTTTGACAAGTTTATAATGCCTAATTGTGCTATCGTGGGTTGTTACAACAATAACTGAAATACAAATGACGTTAACTTTCTTAGATTAACGCAGAATTCTTCGCTAGCAACTAGCTAGCTCAACCGAAGCCACCGTAATATAGAAAGCCTAGCACATCGCCCCACTCCTCGAATGATACGTCACAAACGGTGGTGGCTCTCCAGACGCTCCCGGTCGCGACTTTTCGTATTGCTGCATAAGAATGCGATAATAATGCAATGGCAACATATTACATTTTTTATTATAACTGAACAAGTAACTAATTTTACAACTTTAGATGCCAAAATATTATTGCTTTCCTTTGTGTAGGAGCAATTACGTTCCCACAAGTGAAAAAATGTCCGTGTTTCGATTTCCCAAAGACACAAGCTAAATTCGAATTGCGGTTACGTCGCATTCGTCGCAAAATTTCCTGCGAGCGAAATTTTCAGTACCTAGTACGTGCAAAACAAATAATGAAAGTTAACGTCATACAGAACAACTATAAACACCAGAAATAGGCACTATTTTTAAAGTTTTCTATAACATTCTCTCGGATTTGCGCTTAGTTATTACTTATAACAATTACTATGTTTGGGTTTGTTAGGGTACAGTTCTCTATGTGATAGCTGGTTGAAATTAGGGAAAATAGTGGCTCAAATTAAATAAAAGTTTGTGTAGAAAAAGTAATGAATAAATCGGCGTTTGATAAAATTGTTTTTTAAGTGAACAGTTAGGGTTGATATTAAAAAAAAATTACGTATACACCGAATATGTTAATTTAGTCATTTGCCCAACTAGAAATTAGTTTTTTTTATTTGTCTTCAATACACTTGTTTAATAAAACGAGGCAATATAATTACTAAACCCTACATTATTGACTTTGTGAATACTATTATACCTAAATAAGAACAAAGCTGTTGACTCTTTGCAGTGCCGTTTTGTCTTAAGTTTTAACTATTAATAGATTATTTTACCTAGATAATTGCATTCCCTTAACGTATTGACAGTAATATAATTACGATACTACAATGCATTAAATAAAAATTACTATTTCCCAATATTAAGCCGAGAAATTCTACCCGCAGTATATGCTCGCCAGGCAGAAATCTACAACCGCGTGTGACGTCACCAGAGCAGGGTACAGGCTTTCTATATTACGGTGGCTTCGGCTCAACTATGTAAACGTGCAGACAAAGTACTGCGTTGTCTAGTTGGGACGCGCACGTAATTTGAGAATGAAACAATTAAGTTTACGATTTCAGGGTTTATCAGAAACTGATAAGGGTAAAATTGTGAAGAAAATGCGAAAAATAGCAAACTAAAATTAACTTTGTTGTGATTGTGATTCGCGCCGTATTTTTTAACGCATGCGTTAAGTATTTTGTAAAACAGAATCACCAAGAAAGAGCTAAAATCGGTTATTGTTGAAAGAAACTAAGCATTTTAACAAATTTTAGACTGGACAAAAATACCTTAAATATGCAAAACCTAATAAGTTGAACTAAAGTAATCAGAAATGTTTACAGATAGGTATCTCTGTTAATGTACTAAAATTCCTCTGAAAAAAACTCGCTTTCGGAAAATGCAATGTTTTCTTGTCACCTATTAAATTTATTAAATATTTAGTTAGCTCCTTTCACAAATAATCGATTCTATTAAAGTAATTCACCGATTGAAATAACAGTTGTCATGTGAATTATCGTTGTATGGGGTGGCCCACTGAAAACAGTAAGTGCGATTTTATGCCATTTAGCATCATTTTCACGAAAAAAGCTGGGGCACGTCGAATTTGGTTGTAAGGGGGACATCTCACTTCGATGTTTTCATTCATGTAACTTCAACCCCGACGCGGAAGGGGAAAGCACCCTTAAATTTTTAAATAGGAGGTAGTGTCAAGATGCGCACCGTATGAAAGGCCTTTAAATTCTCTTTATAGCAGTTTTTCATTTTTTAAAATTGGATCACTAACCTCCAAGAAAATACACTTTAAGAATAACATTAATTAAGGCACCTTTTAACACCAGTAAGTGCGATTTTATACCATTTGATGCACATGTTCTCAGAAGTCAGTGGTCCGTTTTAAAAAAATGGAAAACTGTTATAAAGAGAATTGAAAGATGAAAGGCTTTCAAACGGTGTGTATCTTGATACCACCTTCCATTTAACAATTTAAGGGTGCTGTCCCTTCCAGCTTTGGGGTTGAAGTTACATGAATGAAAACATCGAATTCAGATGTCCCCCTTACAACCAAAATCGACGTGTCTGAGCTTTTTGCGTAAAAATTATGCCAAATGGTATAAAATCTCACTTACTGTTTTCAGTGGGCCACTCTGTATAATGTATGTGAGTTAATTAGTCATTTTGTATTAATTTTTTTGAACCGATATCCATCAATCAGGAGGCTAGATTTAGTAAAGTTATCTTGCATAATATGTTTCTATTGCTTATTAGATGAGGGAAATTATAAATATAATATACTGCAATATCATTCGACCTTCCTAGTATGTATATTCAAATACTTTTTCTCCTTTTCTAACAAAATTAGTGTTGCTTTTAGGAAACACCCCTCGCCTTAACTTTGTTCTCAAGTTTAGAAAATATTTTTCTCGAATACAGTAAGGTAGTCTTCTGATAATTATTACCGAATTGGTTCTGTAATTAATAAATACAAGTTTAAGTTTACTCGAAAATCAAAGTTATGCTTCATATTTGAATAATTAACTACGTTTTACAATATTGCACGAACCATAAGTCTTCCAAATTCATCATTTATTTAGTTTTGATTTATTTCTTTCAAACATCTTTAACTAATTTTATTTTATTTTGAGTCGCCCTATAATAAATTAATTATTGCAACAAATATGTTTAATTTTTTCTTGGTAGGTGTACAAAATCATTCTAATATAAACGAGAAAGGCATAGATACGCTTTGCCGTGCATAGCGGACCGTATATATTCGAGGGTTTGGCGCTCCCAAGCAACGTCATTGCGCGCTCCCGACCGAATAGCGTCTGCCTATGCACTCACCATATATATTTACGCCATGCATCTTCTTAAATAAAATTCGATTTATATGAATCAAATCTCGACCAATTTTTCATATACAGGGAAAAATCTGAACATGCTCCCACCGTACCTACAAAATAAATGAAAATTTATGAATTAATGTATTAACGAAAAATCTGAACGTAACATTATGCGAAATATGCTTATAAGAGCCCGGGATTTGTTTCATTTCCAAGCACATTTTAGCGGTTCGGGCACCATACTATAAAAATCTTAAGTCATATTGATGAAGTTCTGAATTTCAGGATAGTGGTTGGAGATTTTTTAACAAAATTTTGAACATCTGGAACTATGAAATCTTTTGCAGGAAAAATTTGATGAAAATTGACCTAACAGTTCACAAACGTAATCCAAAACAGGCCGTTCCGTCTTTGAGAAAGATTATGTTGACATGTATTAATTGTCAAAATGCACTGTCAAACATATCAAATTAACTGCGTTTGTTACCTACTTATACTGTACAAAATACCTGAAACATGGATAAACTTCAAAATGTTTACAGCCCCCTTTATAAACTCCCATCCACACACAACGATTTTTGTGAACGCCTTGCCACAGCATAATACAGCAGTTAAAGTTCTCGGCGGTGTCTTTGAACTATTTTAGCTGCATTTGGTGACCTCCAACTGTAAGTGATTTACTACCGCGGCGTTTTATCAAACGGTTTGCCGCCGGTATTAACTCGGCGACAAACGAAAAAGAACACGTGCGGAGCCTGAGAAGTAACGCGGGCCCCGCTACGCGAGCTAGAAAATTTAGGGAGAGTTGTTCTGCTGTATTATGCTGTGGCCTTGGCAGTAAACCTGGTGTAATTATTTTCATTGTTCCCAATGCTTGTTCTTTCGTAATCATATTGTTTTCCATACACTCTACAATGTATTTTAATTTCAGGCTCGGAATAAACCAGCGGATGGGAGCAGTATCGTAACTCAAAAATTACAAGCAGGCCAAAGAACCCCAACTCACGGTTCTAAAAATGCTCAGTCGAAAACTCCAGGGGGCAAAGCGGCTCAGAAACCTACAGGGCAAAAGGGGCAACCGATTAAACAAGCGCCCGCCAAGGTAGCAGCAGCAGCTGCAACCAAGACGACAAAGAAGTCCAAGAAAGGAAAGCACCATCAACATGATCTTGTTGTTACTATTAACTTGGTAGGTATGTTTACAATTTTATTTGGGGGATCGTAGAAAGATGCAAAAGTTGCTAAAATCTGCAGCAAAGTCCCTCAGAATAGATTCATAGATGCATCCTCACACTGCCCGCTTCAACCAGAAAGGAATTCTTCCGTTGAAGTGTTGTGGAACATCTGCTCTAAAGGCCTAACCAGATAAAACTTTTGTTTTCGTACAAGGTGGTCACAAACAATGCTAAAATTTGAAAGTTGTTTATTTTAAACGTAACAACCTGTATTTTTTCGAGGAACCTAATTAGTCTTTCAAACACTTATAATTTTCCTTGAGTATGTCCTATGCCTATTTTCGATACCTATTTGAAGAGATATAGGCATAAAATATAGTTACAAGTGTAAGTATAGATATAGGTATAGGTATGGGTATAGAAATAGGTATAGAAATAGGTATATGTATACGTATAGGCACAGGCACAGATATAGAAGGAAGATGGGAAGCAGACAACCACGGTCTACGGCGGAGTGACCCTAATGCCAACGGCATATAAAATACATGCATCTGTTCTGGCCAACAGGATGGAAGAAGAGATAGAGGGAAAGAATATAATTCCAGCAAGACGAACAGGATTCAAGAAAGGAAGAGGCACGATGGATGATGGAATCTATACGCATTGAATCATGTAATCGGAAAGAATATGAAGAAATGGGAGAAATTAGTGGCATGCTTCATAGATCTGGTGGTAGCATTCGATACCGTCAACGAAAAGAAATTATTCGAGGCGTTGGGGAGAATAAGTAAGCGTTTAAGGGAAAAGGTAAAAGAGATCGATAATGGAACAATTAACTGGGCGAGGGTGGAAAAAGAGAGAGCGAAAAATTGGGAACCGAGACGTGATTCAGAAAGAGGGTGTCACTTGGCCCTTATCTATTTAATATTTTATATCGAATTTGAATATGAGAAAAGGATAAGCGGAAGGGGCAGTGATAGGGAACAAAAAATGTTGGATATTGGCATATGCAGATGATGTAGTAGAAAAATTATTAAAGGAGATGTTAAGAAGGATGGAGCGAAATTTTTAGATATTTGTTGAGCGAAAAAAACGAAATAATGAGATTTCGCAAAGTGGATGGAAGAAAACTAGTAGAGAGACGGTAATGGAAAGAAGAGGAAAGGAATTGGAAGAGGTAGACAAGTTTAAATATGTGTGATTCACGTCACAGAAAAACGAGGGACAGGTAAAACATGTCAGGGACGTGCCTAGCAAGAAGGGCGACAGTAGCAATGAAACAAGTCTGGGGAGTGGTGAAAAGAAGCCTCTTGTGAGATTGGACCTATTCCAAAAACACATGAGAGCAGTTACTTGATGAACAGCATAGTTATGTATGGGGCCGAAATTTGGGGGGAGGAGAGCAGAGAGAAGTACTAAACGGAAAATATGTAGGTTGAACATTAGATTTAGACTGGATGACACCGAGGAATATGGTAAGAAAAGAACTAAAGAGATAAAAGCTGAGAACAAGAGCAGGAAAAGGATCGATGAAGTCTGAGGAAAAGTTAGGAGGCGGGGGGAAGAAATAACCAAGGGAGAAAAGAGGAAAAGGGAGGAGTGAATCAGACATTTGAAGAGGGTCAAGAAGGGGGGATGAGATGAGGGGTGAGGTTGTGCTTGTGTTTGTGCTGTATTTATTTTGTTTACTGACCGTACTACATTCTATAAAAATGGATTTGTCAGCAAGCACTATTTTCATTATTATGGTACGGAGAATCCCCATTTTTGTTCCAAACAAGACATTCCCAGTTTCGCTGGCCCCTAAATGTATGGGGTGGGTTGTTCGGCGATCGCGTTTTTTTACCAGTATTCTTCGAAGGAAATTTGACTCGAAGGATGTATTTCGAGTTCCTCCAAAATACATCGGAAGAAATGTTTGATGATAGTCTACCCCTAACGACGAGGCAGCGCATATAGTTCCACACTACACCGTGCAATCATCTAAATATCAATTTTCTAAATAGATTGATTGAAAGGGGTGGGAATCGTCACTTGGCCAGCTAGATTATCCGATCTCACCAAATGAGATTTTTTTGGGATTTTATAAAAGACGAAGTGTGCCTGACAATGCCGACAACACCTGACGATATGCGTCACAGAATCACTAACGCTTTTCGTGAAATTACATCAAATATGATTTCCAACGTTGTGCAGTGCTTCAAAAACGAACGAGGTTATGCATACAACAAAATGGGGGACACTTTGGACATCTCCTGTAAAGTTTAAAGATATTCAAGACAGCTTAGGGTATAGGCATCTGCACTTTGAGACTTTGACCAAATAATTCAAAATCGTATTCGTAACATTAAAAAAAGTTACTTTATCTAGGTACGCTTTTGTGAACCATCATGTTGTATAATATAAAATATCTGTAAAATATGACGTAATGCCAGCTCTATCTATTGGTACACTCACATTTTTATTCGTGTTTACCGTTAAGAAAAAAATTACTTTGCGTCTTAACAGACACCCTGTATACAAATATGTAATTGTTTGTCTTTTCTTATTAATGTTTTATTGAAAGTGCCTCATCAACTTTTGAGCAGTTTATAATAATATACAGGATGTGTATGTTGATCATAAAAATCTGAGTCAAAAATCTTAATACCAAAATGTTGTACCATGCTTCCTGAATATTAGCATATTAGAGCTGCTTAAATTAGCCTCTGAATATTGAAATGCACCATATATATTCTAGAGAGCAATGTGGTAAGCTTTAAGCTGCCTATTATTACCCCAGGCTGTACCGTTCCAACTTATGTATTTACTGTTCTAAAATGGTTTTTGTTACCTACTTGCATTGTTTGGTAAATTTGTGACACATAAGTTTTAAACGTCCCGTAAAAGTATTTTGGAGAGTTGTTTTCCAAATAGTTCTTCAGGTATTCAACTTAAATAAATATGTTTGCGAAATCGTCCTGCCTTTGAAACATCACTCCGCAAAGTATAATATAAAACAAAATCCTTCATTTTCCTTAGTACGCTTGCCAAAACGATCCGCAAGGATAAAAGTCCGACTTTATTATTATATAAACTAATTTTGCTCGCTAGTTGTCGCGCCAAATTCTCGCAAACCGCTAGCGCTTAGTAATAGAAAAATAAATATCCATCGAAAATAAAAAGTGCGCTGGAAATTATTTCGCGAGTGTAGTGAGTAGTTCCCAAAATGTCGGAAGGGGAAACGGACCCAACTGTTGGAAGATACGGCAAAGAATATTCGAGATTACGCAGACTGACCAGCAAACTGGAAATCATTCAGACGTCCGTACGTAGCGCAGTGTGTTTAAAAATAAATAATATGTAAACAAACGACAGAGTTTTGTAAATTCTAACGCATTAGTCAAAATTAATGCCAGCTGAGGCTATCCGCTATTTGTTAGATTTGTCGACAACGTGCCGGACGCTTTGATTAATTAAAAAGTAAAAATACAAAATAGAATACGGTTCCCTAAAAAAATGGCCACACAGGCACATGTGATTCTAACTATACAGGGTGAATGAGTAACAAAGTATTGCTTCATGCATAGGATCATTAACATAGAATTTTTAATGGGAAGACTGGTTGGACGTTTATCTCCACGCTTTACTGTCATGGGCTAAACAGGGTCACCCTAGGGATAAGTGGGCTAGAGCCCCGGGGGGCCGACCTATTATAGTTTATTTATGTAGTGTATTTGAATTTTGTATGAGTTTTTTTATTTCTATTTGTACTATATATATCGACTGGTCCTTAATCTTTTGTAAAACTTCACCCCCTGTTAGTAGCCCATGGGCCTCAAATATCTTAGGACGGCCCTGAGCTAAAGCAGAACATCCTGCATTACCGACTATTTGATAATAATGATAATATAATATGGACCTACCTCTACATACATTTTCCCAGAGGTTTATATTAGTTTTCTAACAATACTTACTTTTTTCTTGCAGACTGAATATGGTTTATCAGAAGATCAAGTTGCCGGTAAGATACTAAATTTTCTTTAGCAAAGGCAAAATTAATAACTGTACAATACCTTTTTATTATTTCAATAGAATTCAAGGAGGCCTTTATGTTATTTGACAAAAATGAAGATGGCACCATAACCATGGCAGAATTAGGAGTCGTCATGAGATCTTTAGGTCAAAGACCAACAGGTAAATAATACAATCTCCGGTAAATTTCATTGAATCAAATTTCTAACTTTTCTTGTCAACTATAGAAACAGAACTGAGAGACATGGTCAATGAAGTTGACCAAGATGGTAACGGGACCATAGAGTTCAACGAATTTCTCCAGATGATGTCCAAGAAGATGAAGGACGCTGATGGAGAAGAGGAACTGAGAGAGGCATTCAGGTACGTCTTCGTCAACGTCCGAAACTCCTAGATGAACACTAAAGTAATTGTTTCTTGCTGATATCTGGAACGAGGCTTAGTATACTTTTCGATTAATCACGAATTTTCTATTCTTCATCATCATCCAAAGACTGGTTGGACTCGTACCTCCATCCTTTCATATCCTGAGCTAACCTACGCATTTCCCCAAAAGTTGAACCTCTCTGTAGCTAACCTTATCTATCCACGGTATCTTCATCATGCGTCTATAGAACCACATTTCAAATGCTTCTATTTTTTCCTATCCGCTTCTCCTATCGTCCAAGTTTCGCACCCGTACAATGTTTTTAAGAGCCTCTTCCGAGTTTCTACATTTATCATTACCGAGCATAATAGTTGTTTCTTTTTTTAAATGCAACTCGGCCCTGTGATATTCTTTGTTTCATATCTCTACAGCTCCCACCATCACGAGTTATTTGACTTCCTATTGTTTCCTATTGTTTCCAATTTGTATTTTCGTTTTAGTCCTATTTTCATACCCCCTACACACCAAAATTTTGGTTTTCTTTTTATATGTAGATCTTCATAACATAGCCGTCTGTCAATCCGCTTTCATTTCGTTCAGCGCCCTTCCTAATTCTTCTTTGCTGGATGTTAATACTGCTATATATCATCCACGACTCTGAGCATATTAATAGTTTGGCCCTGTATATTAGTTCCAGCAGCTATTCCGTCTTTAACAATATTAATGGCATCTTCGATATAAATTGAAAACTAGAGACGATAACGCACATCCCTGCCTCACTCCCTTTCGGATATCTACTTCCCTATGTTCCTGCTCAAATTCTATAACTACCGTTTGCTCTTTGTAAAGATTGTGAATTATTCTTCTATCCCTATACTTCATCCCTACATTTTTGAGCACTTCGAGCATCTTCCATTTTATATTGTCGAAGGCTTTTTTCAAATCTACAAATCCTATATAGGAACTCCTTCCCTTTTCTATTCTTTTTTCTATTATTACTCGTAAAGCTAGAATGGCCTCGCGCGTTCCCCTATTTCTTCTAAATCCGAACTGATCCTCTCCTAATATTTCTTCCGCCCTTTTCTCCATCCTTCTTTGCACAATTCTAGTTAATGTTTTTGAAGAGTTGGAGGTTAAACTGTTCGTTCTAAAATTTTCACACCTATCCGCACCTTTCCTTTTTGGCAAAGCTACTATGATGTTCCGTTTGCAATCTTCTGGAATCCCGCCTGTCTGGTTAAATAAGCGATCTATTACCTCTTGACTTGCACACTTTAAGATTTTTGCCTGCAAGCCATCTATACCTGGTGCTTTATTGTTTCTTAGTGCTAGCTCAAACTCTTCTCTCATTATAGGGTAGCCTACTTTATCCCTCTCTACACTGATTTCCCTTTCTAATATATCTCCTACTTCTTGTCCCGCATATAAGTTTCCCAAATATTCTTTCCACCTATCTGCCTTCTCCCCGCTTCTGACTTGGATAACTCCTGCCTCGTTTCTAATGTTTTTGCTACCAGATCCAATTTCTCTGAAATTTTTCCTAATTATTTTATATGCTTCATCAGTCTTTCCTACTTCGAACTTATCTTCCACTTCCTTTCCTACATTTCCGAATAATTTCCCACCTGATCGCTTTATATCTTTGTTTCCCTATTTCATCTAACCTATTTTTGTATTTTCGCCTTTCCTCTATTAGACTCACAATATGTTTTGTTATTCAGGGTTCTTATCGCGCGTATCATCATCTTTTAGTTTCTCTAGGTAACTTCTTCCGCTTCGTTTTTTTCAAAATCTTAAATTTAAGACTTTTTAAATAGATTTAAATTTTGTAAACGTCTAGCGATCACAAAACTCGTGCCACTTATTGCATTACCTGGAGGAAGCACACAAAACCATCATATCGAAGCACTTTTGGATATAGGCAAATTAGGTTAAATATTTATAATTTTGCTCTTAGCGTTTTGTACAGACCTAATAAATTATATTGCATCATTCAAGTGTGTATGGAAGCACCGCACTGATGAGTCCTACAAAGATTCCCGCACACATCTAAACATGCAATATATTTATTTGGTATCTATCCTACTTTCCCCGAACCCAACCTGTCGATACCATCCCTTCTTTTAAATAAAAATAGTATCAAAATAATAAATTAATTTCAATGTGTAATAGGGTATTCGATAAGAACAACGACGGACTTATCTCTTCGAACGAACTACGCCACGTGATGACAAGTTTAGGGGAACGCCTGTCAGAGGAGGAAGTGGACGACATGATAAAAGAAGCTGACCTCGACGGTGACGGCCAAGTCAATTACGAGGGTGAGTGTAGGTCAAACAGTGAAAGTTAGAAAAGGGAAATTCGATTCGTTTATATTACTTATTAATAAACTTTTTTTATAAACGATTCACAAATCTTACACTTACACAACTGACAACTTAATGACTTTTTCATATTTCAGATATTGAAATTATGAATGGAAATATTCGACTAATTATTTACGGTTTTGATATCTGAATCTGAAGTGAAATTAGACACTGACAAATGTCAACGACAAATATTCTAGCGCTCAAATGATCCATGTGTTCATTGGTTGTAGTATCTGGGCGGGAAGGGCTCTGTAACCTCATTTGTGAACCTTATTCGCACATTTTTAACCAGTGCCCAATTGCCCATTACCGTGATTCATAAGTATGAAAGATGTGTTCAAAATATACGCATTATTTACATTCAACAACTGCAAGAATGTACATTTTCGTTGAAGGAACCGTAGTTGTCCAATTTTATCCCTGAATGTCTGTGTAAAAGGTTAAATTGACCTAATGGATTGGCGATCCACGCACAATATAGAATTCAAGTGGGTAATGAATTATCAATATCATGTGTCCTTGATCATCTATTTATTTCCTGATCTAAACTTACTGCGTTTTTATAAACTCTATTTCAGTGACTTTCCAATTATTTACAGTGATTTGAACAATAATTAAACAACAAGCAATTAAACTATGAAACGATGAAAGAAGAAACAATTTAATAGCTCACACTACATAAGCCACACAACTAAACTTGATATCGCACTGTTTTAGTCGTCACGTCTCTTACCTCACGGAATTATCGGCTTACATACTGATGTGGAATATTCCCGAAAACCAGGGAAAGAAGAATTCAGAAAATCTCACGAAAAAAATAAAAATAGCGACGCGCAAACAAAGTCGTAAATCAAATCAGTCACAGGCGACACGCACGCTACCTAACAGGAGCCACTCATAACACTATTAGTAGTAGTAGTAGGTCATCATCATCATCACTAAAATCCTTACTTTTACCCCCGTTTGTCTAGGTTTTTTTCTCCTTATTCTTCTGCAAAGTTTTGCCACTTCTTCCGATCCTAGTAGTAGTATTCTTGCTTCTTCCCATGTTTTCCTCCTTTGATTCCCTATTTCCGCAATGCTATTGTTCCATGAAGTTCTTGGTCTTCCACTTCTATTTTTTCCAATCTTGCTAGCTTCCCATATCTTTTGGTTTGTTTGGTGTTATCCAGCCTGATCTGCAGCTGCATCTTTTCCAATTTTTAATTTCGCAATTGCTTCTTCTAGGTCATTGTGTGTAATTCTTCCTTCCATTCTTTCATTTATGTTGATCTCTTCTACTTTTTGATTTTCTTTTGTATTGGTTATTGCACTTCCCTGTTCATACTTTACATCATTCAGTAATTCTTAAAAGAATGCCACTTCCGGTAGTTGGTAAATGTCCATTTCTGTCTCATCGATTTTACTTTAGGCTCTGGTTTGTTCTTCATATTTTTTGATACCTCATAGAAGAGTTTTTGATTTTCCTTACTATTTTGTTCTAACCTTTCTCCGAATTCCTTCCATGCTTTTCTTTTGATGTTTTGACCATGTCTTTTACTTTATTACGTTGTTGTTTGTAATTATATCTCATTTCAGTTGGTTTCTATTCTGCAAATATATTTTCGATCTTTTTTTCTTCTCTTTAACCTCCCTTTTGAGTTCTTCATTCCACCAGTGCGTCTTCCTTTTATCATTCCCTTTGTTTAAAACACCGAAAATATCCGTTGCTGTCTTTAAAAGAATTTGTTTACCTTGGCTTCCGGGCGAATACCGCGTCATGGATTGGCTGGATGCCGACGTTTCGTCCACTATCACAAGGGACATCTTCAGGGCTGCTGGGCTGGCACTGAACTGGTAGGACTAAGATCTGGGGGCTTCTTTATACCCGAAGGGTGATCAGTCAACCGGGAATGATTTGGATGAATCGTTACCGTGGAGTGTGACTGTTTCGCAAGAGTTATAAATTCCTCGAAGCTTCCGAAGTCCAACATCTCCAAATCTGAATTTCTCGCTTTGAAGAGAATTAAGTCCAATTCCGAGTTAGTCATTCTACCGACAGATAAGGGTAACGCCACAGTCGTTCTTGATAGAGTTGCTTATGACCCAAAAATGTACTCACTTCTCCAAGATCGTAATACGTATCGGCCCATCTCTCGTAATCCCATGAATCGTCTTCTTACCACTGTCACTTCCTCCATTAAGTCATCGGGTCTTCCTCTTGAAGTTCAGAATAAACTCATTCCTTGATTAAATGTTCCGCCGAGATACATAAACCCGATATTCCTCTTCGTCCAATTGTAAGTGCGATGAATTCCCCCACTTACAAACTTGCGAGGTATCTCGCTTCCATATTAAAATTGTTTGCATGGAAGACAGACTCCTTTATCCTTAACATTTTGTAAAAAAACTTCACGAATTGAAGGTGGAGTCCCAAGATATCCTCGTCAGTTTTGATGTCGAATCCCTATTTACCAATGTTCCTATTTTTGATTCTATTTCAATCATCAAACAACTCCTAACGTCCAATCGTTCTTCATCAGGATTGGACTCTCTCGTTGAAGTATGCCTCACTTTCACATACTTCCTTTTTCGTGGACAATTCTATGAACAAGTCTCATGTGCCACCATGGGTTCTCCTTTGTCCCCTGTGGTCGCCAACATCGTCATAGAGTCTTTCGAAGATAGGCCCTTGAATCTTATAACCTTAATCCCAAATGTTGGTTCAGGTATGTCGATGATAATTTGGCCACATAGTCGCACCACTTTAGATCATTTCCTAGGCCATCTCAATAGTCATCACTCCAATATTCGGTTTACCATGGAGGTTGAAGTTGAAGGAAAGTTGCCCTTCTTAGATGTCCTCGTAAGTCGTAATCTTGATGGTAGTCTCGGTCATTCGGTCTACAGGAAACCTACTCACACTGACCGTTACCTCAATGGGTTATCTCATCATCATCCCTCTCAAAAATGTCAGTCATCAACTCTCTTCTTCACCGTGCGGTCGCCATATCCGAAGCCTCCTCTTTGTCTTCTGAGATTCAACATATCACTAAGACTTTGACCAGTAACAATTACAACCCTCGTGACATTAGAAGGACCATCTCCAAGAACCTAATTCTGCCCAGGCCAAGGGCCAGTGACACCACCTCCCCTACAGGTATCTCATATCTCCCATACTTTCACAATGTTACTGATCGTATAGACAAACTTCTTCGTAAACATGATATCAAGACTGTCTTCACACCACATAACAGAATGTCAGATTTTCTATCTTCGGCTAAGGATCCCGTACCTTTGCACATGGAAGGTGTGTATCCAATTCCTTGTTCTTGTGGGCTTGTTTACATCGGTGAGACTTGGCGGTGCATCGGTACTCGTGTTGCTAAACATGAACGATGTAGGAGGTTGCTCAATTCGGCTGGTTCAGCATTGGCGAGCACAGGTTAGACACTGGTCATCAAATCAATTTTTCGGGGACAAAAGTTCTAGCCTGAAACTCAAATTTCTACAATAGGAAGATTAGGGAATCGATAGAAATCATCAAACAGCCCCTTAATGTCAATCGCGACAACGGCTTCTACCTACAAAATATACGGAAGCACATCATCAGTCACCCGAAACCGTCACACTGACCACTCTTCAGGTATAAATAAGCCCCCAGTTTAGTGCCAGCCCAGCAGCCCTGAAGATGTCCCTTGTTATAGTGGACGATACGTCGGCATCCAACCAATCCATGACGCGGTCTTCGCCCGGAAGCAAAGGTAACCATTACGACAATGGCTGCGGAAGCGTACAGCATCGTTTAAAAGTATTTGTTTAAATCTTTGTCATCTGTCAATTTCCTTAATGCTTTTTTATTATTTTTATTTCTATTTCCATGCTAGTAAGTTTTGTATTTTTACCCTAATTCTAGTTCTCTCAATTTATAGCTTCTGATTTTGGCCTTTACCTTTTTATTCTTTTCTTTATTTCTGGTTTCTTGAGCTTTAACTTCCTTACATTTTGCTTTTAGAAAGTAGTAGTCTCTTCAAATTTCATAATTTCTTTTCACTCTCGCGTCTTTTATGTCTTTTATGTCTTTTATGTCTTTTCTATTTTCTTTTAGTGTTATAAAGTAATTTATCATTGATTTTTCATTTCGTTGTGGAACTTAGTTATTTTACGTATTTGTTTGCTTTCAAAAATTGAATTCATTGTTATGATATGATACGTAGTTACAAAATTCAAGCAATCTTCTTCCGTTCTGATTTTCTGTATGTTGTCCATGTCCAACTGTACCTTTCCACTTCCAATGATTATTTAGAACCCTTGAGTGAAAATCTTCCACTAATATTAATTTCCCTGTATAGTCTTCTATGGCTTCTTGTAATTCATTCCAAAATCCACTTTCCTCTACCTTTGCATCTTCTCCAGGATCGTATACAACAATAATGGTGAGTATTTCGTTTCGTTCATTCTGGATTCAGATTTTTATTACTTTTTGATTTATATACTCGTATTCCCATTTAACTAATTTAACCCCAATATCCTTTTTTAGTAGGCAGGCTACTCCTCCACTCGCATTTTCCTTTTCTGCCACTCCTCCATAAATAAGCAAATATCCGTCTCCGATCCTTTGAGTTCCTTTTCTCTTTTCTGTTTCGGTAATAAATGACCATGGATAAATAGATGTTCACTTCCATAATTTCATTTATTTCCATTTCTTTTCCATTAATTCCTCTGACAATCCACATATCCACCTTCCATTCCCTTTCCAAACTATATTGTTTGTTCTAATTCCCTTTAATCTTATCCTTATTCATTTTCTTTTCACAAATTTGTCTTCATGGTATCTTCCCCAGCCCTTATCAGATTTTTGTGTTATCTTCTCTTACTAGTTTTCTTGTTTCCTTGTCCCTTGTCCATTTTTCATTAATTATAGTAGCCTTTTGATATTTTACTTCGACTATATGGATTTTTGGTCTTCTTGTTTGTTTTTCTTTTCCTTGTTGTTCATTATCTCCCTTTTGTTCACCAGTGTTTCTAGTTCTACTTTATATTTTTATTCCTACTCAATTTTTCTACGAAGAGATCTTATATCTTATTTTTAAATTAGGGCTTTCCTATTATTTTGCGTCGTTCTCCTCCTGAATCCCATTTTACGCAAAAGAACTCTCAGTGTTTCATTGGATCCATTCCATTCTAGCTCGGTCCGTATTTTTTGGTTCAATTTTGCAAGGTTAACACGACAACCTTCAGTATTGTGAAATTCGTGTACGATGTGACGTAGGTATATCAGCCGTCGTATACTCCAGTAAATCAGTCGTTAAGGAACTCTTCCTTGTACGCTACTTCCCTGGTGTTCTAAAGATCGCTTTGCCGTTATTTTTCGACGCCCTAGTGTTGCTTTCTTTAACTATTCTCTCTATAGATCTAATAGACACGCCCGTTGCAACAGACGTGTTCATTTTCACACTTTCGAATGTTTCTGTTTCACTTTTCTTATTTTAAAATAGAAAAACACGCTGTACACTGTTTCCCGTGTTTGACTACGTAAAACACCTTTCCGTTTGCAACCCGCCATCTTACCTTTTCAAAAGCTCACCGGTAACTGAAAATTTTACCTACGCCACTGGCACTGCAAGATATTTTACTGCATCCGTAAAGTATGCTAATGTGCAACCCCACCGCTCGCCAACTTAAATCTGTTGGACTGTACGTTATTTAACCAATTTTATTTTTACTAAAATGGTGGAGGCGCGGGATATCGCATATGGCAGTTAGGACAAATGTATTTCGCTTTCAGCTCTCTTAATCTTCTTTTGCATCAGAAATTCATGGATAGGTTCTGCTGTGCATTGCACATTCCCTCAATAATAATTCGAAAATCTTGAAGCCTGGAATTCACTCGCTCTTATATTGGCAACAATTTATGCAGCAGAGTCGCCCTCATTAGAAAGCGGTACTTCCATGTTCTGCATCTGAAGTGTTGACATTTTTAGTTAACAGTTTTTCTCAGCCCCACTTCTCTTTAAAAAATTCACAGACCTCGCATCTTACGCAAGTATCATAGGCGTATTGAAAATACCGACACAACTGCTCGGTTTCTAAGATGTCCAACAAAAGTGATCTGTGCCGTTTCAATTTGATATATTATTGATACAATACAATACAAAAAATGATTTGTGACACGCACAAGGCACATAGTCAAACTGACGCAATACATAACAAAATATTAACGCATCCGTTTTGTACTGTTTGGACTTTTATTGCAACGCGATATCCCTCTTAAACGGTACTCGCGCTTGCCGTACCTTAGTGTACAAGGTGTCCCAAACTGGACGCGTTCTTATGGGAACACCCCTTATTTGAAGAGATAGAAAAAAATTAACCAAGGTGTCCGGAGCTCAAATTTAATGAGAAAACCACTGGCGCAAACAAAACTTTGCTATCTCTTATCGTTTGGCCGCTAGAGGGCGATTCTCAAATTTCGTCGATTTCTTTTATGTCCTATAACTTGTTTATTAATAAAGATAATTAATTTTGGTAAAAACTTTCTTAAGGCACTTTTTTCCGCAAAATCCATTGCAATAGGCAGTTTTTTTACAGGGCGTTTAGATTTTCGTGCACCACCCCAAACTCATTTTTTTTATATAGACCACCCTATATATTATGAGATTTTTGAAAAGCTCGTAAAATTTCCTAAATTTTGATGTATCACTTGTCATGTTTATAGTAAAAACCATTAGCAACATTTAAAGAATTATTAATTTAATATAATAACTATGAGTAATCTTATCATGAAACTTTAGATCTGTGGTTTTAATCATAACATGTTAGCATCCTATGTCATTTTATTAGTCATGGCAAGCTTGATTTCTGTAGGCACAATATTTTAATTTTTAAATCGTAATGTTGCTAATGGTTTTTACTATAAACATGACAAGTGATACATCAAAATTTAGGAAATTTTACGAGCTTTTCAAAAATCTCATAATATATAGGTTGGTCTATATAAAAAAAATGAGTTTGGGGTGGTGCACGAAAATCTAAACGCCCTGTAAAAAAACTGCCTATTGCAATGGATTTTACGGAAAAAAGTGCCTTAAGAAAGTTTTTACCAAAATTAATTATCTTTATTAATAAACAAGTTATAGGACATAAAAGAAATCGACGAAATTTGAGAATCGCCCTCTAGCGGCCAAACGATAAGAGATAGCAAAGTTTTGTTTGCGCCAGTGGTTTTCTCATTAAATTTGAGCTCCGGACACCTTGGTTAATTTTTTTCTATCTCTTCAAATAAGGGGTGTTCCCATAAGAACGCGTCCAGTTTGGGACACCTTGTACATCTGGCTAGCGCTCTCCATCCAATATATTATTATTAGCGACCTCGACTGCGCGCGCCGCCGACAGAATCTGTCGCGTGTCGATACATTTTTCGTAAGATGAGTCCCATATACAAGCGCCCAGAAGTATTTTCAATACTAAAAGTGTGTCGTCTCTGAATAAATTAATGCCAAATTAACTATGCCACTTCTTAGGTTTTTTGCAAATGAAATCGCCCAATTCGTTGGAATTTCCCCTTCAGTATAATTTTTGTAAATACAACCTCTCTAATAACAACTCACTTTCTTTTTCAGAATTTGTGACTATTCTCACGGCCAAAAATTAGTCTCAATCAACATTTCAAAGGAGGAGAAGGTTAAAGAAAAAACGACCCTTGTGCTCCATTTTCCGCATTACTTACCTGGTTAGCAGAGCTGCAGACTGGAAGAAATTTTAAGAAAATTAAATATACTTGCATTATAAAATAAATGTTCGTCCACCGCAACTAATAGCACCCTGCTTACAATTTCAACTTCAAGGTTTACAAAAGTTGCACTGGATATTCTTTTTTTTAGTTACAGGGCCGGTTGATGAAGGGAGCTGAATTTATCGTGGCTTCTTGAATGAGTTTTATAATGCCGACCACCCATCCAATGGAAAACCACGATAAGTGCTGCTTAGCTTTCGTAAACTACGCTGTTGTATATGCCTAATAATAATTTTGTCCTTCTGCGAGAGAGGATGGTATAAATGTTAAGTAACTGTGCAACTGTTATAGACCCCACAGCTAATCAACTTATTTACTACACAAAATTGAGCACATAATACGTATCGGAACAGAAATTTATTACCCTACCAAACGTTATTCAATTGTCCTGTCCTGTATGTTAATAATTCATGTAGTCATTTGTAACATCAAGAATCATACTCCTGTAAAAAACATCATACGTTAAGGTTGGGAATGTTGTTGCTTCAGTTGTTCAGTTAAGTTCCAACGAACGGTTTAATAAATAAAATAGGCAATAGAAAACAAAATATAAAAAATAACGACCAGAGTATTTACCACGAGACATTCATGATAATTACAATAAAATGAATAGAAAACCTGGTATTCGTAAAGGAAAACTTTGTGGCCAATACAGGGTATCCCACGACGACCTTACACGATCTGTATATAGAAAAGCATATATAGTAGAATTACACAAATTTGCACAAATAGGTAATCGAGGATGCTCAATTCGACTAAAATATTTTTGACTTTCTGCGACTTCCGGTTATACCGGAAATAGACACCAACTTCCTTATTTTAAATGGAATGCCCACATTTTTATTACGGATTTAGAATTTTGGTCGAATTTTAAGGTCACCTTATGCAAAACATAAAATGTTGGAGATATTAGACGTTAAAAATCGTCATTTTTCAAATTTCATCAATTATAACTTGGAAACGGTACGAGATAAAGAAAAATGATTTACATGTCCCTATCCTAGTTTTTAATTCTCTGGAAAATACTGCTTCCCGATTGGCAACTTTTTGTCATTTTTTGACCAATCAGGATGCAGTATTTCCCGCACTCAATAGATAGAGAATTAAAAACTAGGATAGGGACATGTAAGTCATTTTTCTTTATCTCGTACCGTTTCCAAGCTATAATTGATGAAATTTGAAAAATGACGATTTTTAACGTTTAATATCTCCAAGAGGGTGCACTTTACACATTTGATGTTTTGCATAAGGTGACCTTAAAATTCGACCAAAATTCTAAATCCGTAATAAAAATGTGGGCATTCCATTTAAAATAAGGAAGTTGGTGTCTATTTCCAGTATAACCGGAAGTCGCAGAAAGTCAAAAATATTTTAGTCGAATTGAGCATCCTCGATTACCCATTTGTGCAAATTTGTGTAACTCTACTAAACACACTTTTCCATATACAGATCGTGTAAGGTCGTGGTGGGATACCCTGTATAAGTAACTAGGCCAGTAGAATATATACATAACCATGCGTAAATAAAGTACGCCATCTGTTTCAATGGCGACCAACTAACAACGAAGCAACAGTGACCTCAGCCGAAATCGACCACTTCTTAAAAAGAATATATTCACGTATACAGGGTGAAGGAATTGCGATGGCTACCTCGTTTGATGTAGATAAGCATTAGATAGTTTACCTTTGATAGGTAAAGAGAAAGGCAAATTTAAGAGACTGTACTACATATTATATTTAAATCAGCTTATCTTAGAGATATATGTATCTACACACTATAGATTCGGTGCTTTTGTTCTCTTTTTCTTGGTTTTTGTAGGAACAAGGTATCCATCAAAACCTTTCATAGCAACTTACGTTAGTGGCGTAATATACAGGGTGTTCCACTTAACGAATCCCCCCGTGGGACTCGCAGTATGGAACAAACGTTGCGCTATATTGTGACTTTTTCATACATGATTTTAAACATTTCGAAAAATGCATAAGGCGAGTTTAGTTAAGTGGGGCGACCTGTATATATCTGCGTTTTTGGACTTACTAGTGTTATTAATTTGTATGTTATATGATAGGAATGGTATCTACAATTTATACAGGGTGTCCCGGTGAAGGTGGGAAATCTCTCAGGTGCGTATAGATTACACGAAAATAACACCCCAAGTTCATATAAAGTTTTCTCCTACGACCTTCTGCTGCCGAGATATTCTCCCTTAAAATGGAGAAATGAAAATCGTTTTTTCTACATAAAATTTTTTATTTTAATTGTATTTCGATAATTTTCTTGGTGACGTACGTAGTGATTGAATGTGGATAAAATATTGCGACACGTTTTTTGATAGTGCATCAGGGGAGCAAGGGGTGAACTATCCCTTACCTTCTTAACTTCATATTTTTTAAGGGGCTGGATATTTTTAATTTTTAACCACATTTTTTGTTTCCCCGGACATTTTGCTAATAAAAAGTTACTCTTGTTAGGTTTCGATAAAATGAAACGTTCTTGAGAAAATAAAACTGAACGAGCAAGAGGTACTTACCGTGTTTCTATGATTTTCGTTTTCATTTTTTCTGGCATTCGAAAAACCGAAAGCAATTTCAATGCAAATTTTCACTACCTTTCGCAAACTAATAAGGTTATTTTTGTACGACGTTTCGTCTGTTGTCTACATCGTCAATTTTTATTTTTTCTTAATACGGACCTGGGCAATTTTAATTAATTTCATAGAAATAGCTTAATGTAGGGTCAAATCATATTTAAAAAAATCCTAAAAAATAATTTATTGAAAGGGCTTTCGATTTTTTGATATCTTTGAAAAAGGTACCAGAAAAAATAAAGACGAAAATCGTAGAAACACTGTACCTCTTGCTCGTTGAGTTTCATTTTCTCGAAAACGCTTAATTTTATCGAAATCTAACAAGAGTAACTTTTTATTATGAAAATGTCCGGGGAAACTAAAAATGCGTTTAAAAATTAAAAATATCCAGCCCCTTAAAAAATATGAAGTTAAGAAGGTTAGGGGTAGTTCACCCCTTGCTTCCCTGATGCACTATCAAAAAACGGGCCGCATTATATTATCGACGTTCAATCACTACGTACATCACAAAGAAAATTATCGAAATACAATTAAGAATAAAAATTATTGTATGTAAAAAAATGATTTTTATTTCTCCAATTTAAGGGAGAATATCTCGGCAGAGAAAGGTCGTAGGAGAAAACTTTATATGAACTTGGGGTGTTATTTTCGTGTAATCTATACGCACCCGAGAGATTTCCCACCTTCACCGGGACACCCTGTATACAAGGATAAAAAGTATGCTGTAAAGTGAAGCATACAATAATAAGTAAAACTCTAAGTACGCCACTGACGATATACATTTTTTTAATCCAGTTATATTTTATTTTTTTTATTTAATACCAACTGAAGCAGAACTAGAGACAATAAAATAGTTTAATTATTAATATTTCGTAAACTGCACACTTTTTAAGTTAAACAATATTAAATGAAAAATGTTTGAAAGTCTTCCTTGTTTCAACTGTATTCGTGCTGTTTGTAAGTAATAAAAAAATATTCAGCTGCCTATAACTAATAATTGTATAAATGTGAACAAAAACGTCTTTTTGTAGCGTATGAAGTAGGAACTCTTTGAAATTGTTCATAATTCTGGAGAGATAGAAAATTATATATGTTTTTAAACAAATTATACTTCCCCTTAAGGACTCTGCTTCATACACACAAAAAATATCAAAAACCATTAAAATAAATGTACATCATAAAACAACTTGTTAAAAATATCATTTTATGAATTTCAATTTAATTTTGTAGTTTTTGACAGGTATGAGAAAATTTATATTAAATGAAATCGACCACATTCCAAAGAAAATTAATCTCTAGGATTTTTCTCACAAGCGATAAAGTTGTTTGAATAAATAAATTTTCCAGACATTGTAATAAGTAATAAATGTTGATGAATAAAAATAAACTCTTTGTAAGTTTTGTTGTGTTATTTATTTATTTTTTAATGTTATATAATATTTTCAATATTATGAACAAGACTAAATCCTGCTTGGCTATTTGAAATTGGATGGCCATCCTGTACATTCGTTAGCATAGATAGATTGCTTTAGGAGCTATCTTTATATGAATTGAATGCTCAATATTATTTATTGTACATATCGCTAGATTTGCTAATAAAGGTATTACAGCAACATGAAAGTATAAGCCTATAAATTAAAAAGGATTTAGATAACTGTGATGCACATATTTATTATCTCAATCAAAGTGACTGGTAGATAAAGTGTAAGAAATTATTAGATGTTCAAAGGACAGTTCTATCAAAAAAGATGCTATAAAGATCAGTCGCACTCGTATAACATTCTTGCTTGTTAAGATATTAATTTTATACTATACCTACTTGTAAGAAAAATAATACAAACCTAGTAAAATTCGAGTTTCGGCCTCGATTGGGGCTTTTGCCAAGACTTACTTAAAAATGGAAAACTTAGACAAAATTACAAATTATTTGTCTAATAAAATTTTAAACAGTACGAATTATAACGTAGATTTAAAAAATATTTTTTTTGTTTAATTTGTGCGAGTTACAATTTAATATTTCAATTTTTCGTGAATTTAACGACAACAAAATTTTAGAACAAGAAAAAATTTAAAATCTTGACAATTTTTAGAAATGATCTATATCAAAAAGAGAACAAAACTATTAATGATAGAACTGATATACAAAATTAAGTAAAATTTCCTGTAATATAATAAAATAAATCATTCTCTCTGCTACTTACTTATTAGTATTATTGTTAAATTAAATACATTTATACCTTTTTCTCTTTCATAAATTCAAATGTCTTCAAAATCAAAAGTGTTAAAATTTTTATATTTATATTATAATAAATATGTAGTTTTTATTGTTTGAGAAAAAAAATTTGTTCTTGTCAAAAGTTTTTATTGCCAATTTTATATTTTTACATCAAATAAATCTTGACAAGGCCCCCCGACGGGGGCGAAACGTCGATATTTTACTGTTATTTATTTACATATATGCCAGAACTTCACGAAAAATTGAAATTATAAAAAATAGAATTTACAATTTAGCACATTTCATTTTGATAGCATTTGTTTTTTTTTTAAATAGAAAGAAATTTACATATTTATCTACAGTGTACAATAATGCAACATTCCGTCAATAAAAGATTTCAAACAGGCCATGACATTTGTCAGATTTGATATTTTTTTTTCTAAAAATTGCGAATAAGGGGGTTATTTCTCAAAATTTCGAAAAACGTCCAATTGAAAAATTGTTTCTTCTTTTCATTGTTATGCCTATACACCAAATTTGAACAAATTTGGAGAATTTAAATTTTACCCCTAATTTTTTTAATACCACATTTTGTGCTCATTCAAATTCAACTAAAATAAATATGATTATTAAATAAATATCGAGGTTTAATGAACTTTTAAACAATGCAACAGACAATAACAAAAAATAAAATTAACGCATTATAGTAAATAATAATAAATAATAGGAAATCAATGACTATTAATAAATAATTAAACAAAGAATTTGTTACATATGAGTACAATTTTCATTTTTCTTACAAAGTTAACAATATTTTATTTTTATTTTAAGTTAAGTAAAAAACTGCACACAACAGACTATTTTATCCACCTCTCAACGGCGATCGACATTTAGAAATGTCATTAAGTTCAACTGTTGTTTTATTTTCATGGCTTACTACGTAAATTCAGTGCACTTTGATTCACAATATTTTGAATGGGACTATTTTACTATTATTTGACTTTTGTTCTACTTTGTTAAAATTTAAATTTTTCAAATTCATTAAATTTGGTATATGAGCATAAAATTTACAATTTTCATGATAAAATCTTTAGGGTAGCAGTTTCTTAGTCAAATTTCTAGTAATATAATTGTTAACATTTATACAGGGTGATTTTTTTATGTGGTGCTAACATGGCTATCTTTTCAATCTTAATAGATACAGGTTCGGTTAAATGGGAGAAAAGTTGCGTCTATTCGAGCATGAAAAAGTGCCGTTTGCAGAAGTTGATTATCTCTTTTCGTTTTCGAGATAATCGAAAAAAATTAAAATTTTGACTTTTACATTTGTGTTCATATTTTCCTTATTTGGCATTCAATCTTCAATCTGCAAAAACTTTCTTGGAACTACTTTTCTTCCTCTTTCCATTTGTGGTAGCAGAAAGTATCTACCACGTTTCGTTTCTTCAGAATCACCATCAGGTTCATTTTTTCTTATGGCGCCATCTTAGATTTTTTCCCCATGAAATAACCCATTTTTTTCTTAATAAAATCATATAACATATTTGTATGTTTAAATCGCATTTAGGCCCAGAATTTTAATAAAACATGATAAAAATGGTTTTTCCATGTAATCACAATTGCCTTGAAAACAAAAGTTTATCTACTTTGTCAACTCAAACGTCAAGAAACTTTTTTAATATGATTGTGTTTTATTGGGTTACAATGGATTACCTGGGATTACCTTAATGACGAAAAAGTTGACATGTTATTTGTTTATGCAACTGTCAGAATAAATGTTGAAAACGCGGCTGCAATGCATCGCGAATCGTATCTGGATTGAAGATAACCCCGTCAGCGTTACTATGCTGCTCAATTTCACACAGGGATACATCTTTACCTTCTAAATTTTTTAATTCGGTAAAGGCTACCACATTTTGCTCATTATTTCCGCCTATTTGCTTAACTAGATTTTCCTTATTTCTTTTAAGTTTCATAAACTGTCCATTGTCGCGTAAGTTGCGTTCCAATTTGCGAAAGTAACGCTGATGGGGTTGTGTTTGTTCCGGATACGATTCGCGATGCATTGCAGCCGCGTTTTCAGCATTTCTTCTGGCAGTAACATAAACAAATAACATGTCAACCTTTTCGTCATTAGAGTAATCCATTGTAACCCAATAAAACACAATCGTATTAAAAAAGTTTCTTGACGTTTGAGTTGACAAAGTAGATAAACTTTTGTTTTCACGGCAATTGTGATTAGATGGAAAAACAATTTTTATAATGTTTTATTTAAATTCTGGTCCTAAATGCGATTTAATCATACAAATATGTTATATGATTTTATTCAGAAAAAAATGGGCTATTTCATGGTGAAAAAATCTAAGATGGCGCCATAAGAAAAAATGAACCTGATGATGATTCTGAAGAAACGAAACGTGGTAGGTACTTTCTGCTACCACAAATGGAAAGAGGATGAAAAGTCGTCCCAAGAAAGTTTTTTCAGATTGAAGATTGAATGCCAAATAAGGAAAATATGAACATAAATGTAAAAGTCAAAATTTTATCTCAAAAGCGAAAAGAGATAATCAACTTCTGCAAACGGCACTTCTCTATGCTTGAATAGACGCAACTTTTCTCCCATTTAACCGAACCTGTATCTATTAAGATTAAAAAGATAGCCATGTTAGCACCACATAAAAAAATCATCCTGTATATACAGGGTGTCCCAGAACAACGGAGCAATATTTCTGGAGCATATAGTTTGGGTCAAAATAACACTTTAAGTATTCGCCCTTAAAGGTCAAGTCCTGAAGAAGGTTTTTTGCTAGTAACTTTCAAACTACTGTATCGAATGTTATAAAATTTAGACTGTAGATATAGTAAGAAAGTGTCTGTGATCGAGTGACATAACATCTTCCGTATCGTGTCTAGGAAGCCGGGGGTGGAACACCCCTAATGCTTTTCACCCCTTAACTTTTACGTTGATGCTTTTAGCGAATTTGCAATGATATTTTTAAATTCCTTAAACAATTGTCTCAAAAAAGGTACTCTTTTTTGAAACCGTTAAAACGGCCAGTTTCCGAGAAAAAAAAACATACAAAGATATAGTTTATAATTTTTACTATACAAGCCAGGCTATGAAATATGAACTGCTGCATGAAACATGTGAAAAAATGAAAATGAAATGAAAATGTATGAACAATCGGTTTTGAAAACATAATGGCCGAGATAATAGCGGCTACAATAAATTGTCTCAAAAAAGGTACTCTTTTTTGAAACCGTTAAAATGGCCAGTTTCCGAGAAAAAAAAAATACAAAGATATGGTTTATAATTTTTACTATACAAGCCAGGCTATGAAATATGAACTGCTGCATGAAACGTGAGAAAATGAAAATGAAATTAAAATGTATGAACAATCGGTTTTGAAAACATAATAGCCGAGATAATAGAGGCTACAATAAAGTGAGCACCTTGTAGACACATATATTTTTGTGTAGTAAAAATGATAAACCATGTCTTTGCATATTTTTTTTCTCGAAAACGGGCCATTTTAACGGTTTCAAAAAAAGAGTACCTTTTTGAGACAATTATTTAAGGAATTTAAAAATGTCATTGCAAATTCGCTAAAAGCATCATCGTAAAAGTTAAGGGGTGAAAAGAATTAGGGGTGTTCCACCCCCGGCTTCCTAGACAAGATACGGAAGATGTCATGTCACTCGATCACAGATACTTTCTTAGTATGTCTACAGTCTAAATTTTATAACATTCGATACAGTAGTTTGAAAGTTACTAGCAAAAAACCTTCTTCAGAACTTGACCTTTAAGGGCGAATAGCTTCGAAGAGGTGCGTCCTAGAAAAAAAATATACATTTTTTTGACCCAAACTATATGCTCCAGAAATATTGCCCCGTTGTTCTGGGACACCCTGTATACATAATATGTATAATTCTTTTTATTTAGCATTTTATAAAAAAACATCAAATGCTATCAAAATCAAACGTAATAATAATTTAATAATAGATTTTATTGTGAAACAGAGGTTACACGAAAGGAAGAGGTTCAATACACGGTGCTGATCTTCCACCCCCCCCCCCTAAATAAACCAAACAATAATAAATCCGTGTGCTAGTAGCAACTAAACAATTTAAACATAATACCTGCTGAAATACTGATATTTACACATCAAGACGAAATAACACTAATATTATACTTAATAAACGAAAAATATATACAAAGAGAGAAAAAAAGAACAAAAAAATATAAATGATCCCAAGAATTTATTTTACTTTACTCACGCACCGCGAAGCGCCGACAGAGCATGCAATCTAAGTTTTTCCCTAAAATTTGACAGACTCAAATCCAGATAATCGAACACCTGATTAAGTATACACCCCTCAAATTTTGCAGTACTTATTGTGTTGAGGAATAATGTAGTCATCTATTCTAATATTTACAGAGTGAACCTGTGATCTATTAACCAATAAGGTATTCAGGACGTTTACAGTGATACAGCTTCCACAAGAATGAAGCATAAATACAGAATGATCTACGACTAATATTCAATTCACCTAGTTCTAACAAATAAGGAGAGACATGGTCCCTAACAGGGATGCAACAAACAAATCTCAAACTAGCATTCTGAATTCTCTGAAGTTTGTTTTTGTTTATGTTAGTCAAAGAGTTGTAATAAAGAATATTGCAGTACGAGACATGAGGATAAATCAGAGATTTTATTAGCTTAAGTTTGATTTGTCTATCCAATATGTATTTAAATCTATACTAGATGAACCCTTGGGCTACGCTCCACGACTTTTACGTAGTGGTGAATCGGTGTAGTAATTATACTTAAAACGTAGGGTCATCCCAGGTGCACCACAAAATAGTCCCATAGAATATTCTTAAATAATTAATTGCGTTTAATTTAATAAGGCAAAAAACCATTCTGCGAACAGCGCTGAGCTGATCCAAGCGTCCATCGGAATGATGCCGATGCAATTTTCTTATTTGCGTTAAAGAAACACCTGATCGAGTGCACGACCTCACCCATACGATCTCCGCCAGTTGAAAAGAGACCGAGCGACCGATATCCATCCCCACCCGTAAAGTGTTGTGCCACTTCGCTTTTAATATTATGAAATATTATGATGATTGGATAGAGAAATCAAACTTAAGCTTATAAAATCTCTGATTTATCCTCACGTCTCGTACTGCAATATTCTTTATTACAACTCTTTGACTAACAAAAATGTGCTAAATTGCAATTCCTATTTCTTAAATCTACATTCTACAGGGTGCGCCAAAATATTTTCACTTAAACAGGCTGAACCATTTCTTCTACACAGTATCTAACTTTGTTTTTTAATTGGAACACCCTCTATTCGATTGCATTTTTGGATTCCTTGCTTGAGTTTACTAGATGTTGCATTAGATAATTTTTGTTTAAAATTAATATTTTTGATGTTACCGGCAGTTTTATAAAGATTTTGACAGGTGTAGAAGAATTTTGAAAATAGCTTCGTATTAAACAAAGCTTTAGCCGAGGTATTTTGATGAGACAGAAGTAACTGTTCCAGTACTAAAAGGTCAAAAACATTATACAGGTACGAGTACTTGCATGGCCAAATTAAAAGATTTTTTTTTAATGGAATCACATAATTTTCATATTAGATTGGTTTTCCATTATAGATTCTCTCTCTATTGTGTTTTTAAGATAATCATCCTCAAATACCTATTACCCAGAATAACTCTTGCACAAGAAATTAATGTTTTCACATTGCAGAATCAGATTTTCAAATATTAAATTAGGAATGATAAAAATGCATTTTCAAAACCAATAAATGTCATTTCAATTTCCTAACAGCATCAACAGTTTCTCCTGGATATTGTTGCTAAAATCTTACCACTACAACTTTCTTCTATCAGACTATATTTGATTTTCAAAATTCCTGTAAATCTGTTGAAACTTCAACCAAATTCTGTTAACGCTAGAAATATGAATTTTAGGCAAAAAATATTTTATGCCACCTCATATTTATTATTATTATTATAGTAAAATCATTTAAGGAATCCAAAAATACTGCCAATTACAGAGTGTTTCATTTAAAAATACAAATATGTACTGTGCAAAAGAAATTGGACGGCTTGTATTAGTGGGGCGAAGGCCTATATATCTCTTGAACCATTCAAGGCATCAATATGAAAGTGCTTAGAAAATCCCATGCCGCATCTTGTAAAATTATTTTGGTGTAAACAGGATCTTCACATTTTGGGTAACAAAACGATGTTATATTTTTTTAATCGAAACCCCCAATTGTTTTACATAATTCACGTTCTCCACAAAATTTCATGGAAAATGATATACCAAATTATGGGATTTCCAGCAGGGAATGTTAAGACATTCCCGTTTTAGTGTCAATGTGGACCCATTTTTGTGGCACTACTGACGCCCACTTACCGAAGCTATCTAAGATTTCTTTATCGAACTTGATTCACAGACTATTCTATTTGCAAATTCTGTTAATACCTTTGCCACAGTACTTTATACTTTCTCAAGAAATTCAAATGGAACACCCTGAATATTAATTGCACATTTAATAGCCAGTTTACTAAGCTTTTAATTGATGCCGGCATTACCAGGTCTGCGACTGACAGTTTCTACAGAAATTTCACTGTTATTTTTTACAATTTTATTCAGATTTCCACATTTAACTTAAATCCGGACATTTCCCGTTTTAAATAGATTAAGTTAGGTAACTTTGTTGCGTATTTTGAAAAGAAACTCTAATAGGACTTGTTCTTCTAAATTTCGTGCAAAACAATTTACCCTATCTTTTCAATAATGTGCCCGAAAATGTGAAAAATGGTATGTGGTTTCAACTGGTATTAGAGTTCGGCAATGGTTAAATGAACTTTTTCGTAATAAATGGATTGGTCGTGGTTCCGCAGTACCCTGGCCTGCAGGATCATCTAGCTTTACTCCACTCGACCTTTTCCTGTGGGGTTGTGTGGAAGACAAAGTACATATTGAATCACCAACAACGCAACAACCCGTGAAAATACGCAAGAATGGATGGAACACATCTATAACAAATTAAATGGAAAAAACTTCTTCTGATTTTTTTCAATTATATGTTATGAATGGGTGAAAGACAACTTAAGATTTTGCTCTCAAAATTGAAAATATCTTAGAAACGGCTGGTTTGCATGTTATTAAGACCTTTCGACTTATTTTACAATTCTTTTCAACATCCTGCATAATTGATTATGTTATTTCATTTGAGTAATTCAAATTCTTATAGAATATAGTGCAAATAAATTAGATAACTACTTAATAAAACATGAGTAAATACGGTGAGGTAACATTACCTATTTTCCTGTTTATTATTTGATTTAACCCTCTCCCTAAAAGCTGCGTCATGAATACAAAATTATACAATATTTTGCAATACTTAAGCAAAATATGTATAGTAATATAAAGCTGGTCATACAAAATTGTGTTAATTTTAAAATTTATTGTGTTATAAAAGTTAACAACTGTCCTTCCCCATTTATTTGCTCGAGATTCGAAAATTAAAAATCATGTTTTTCCTCTAGCTATTGATAAGAAACGCGTATATATCACTTGTCCACCGTGGCAACCAAAATGTCTTTTTAAATTCTTTCCGAAAGCTTAATCTTGTTCTTTTCATTAAAAGTAGAAATTTGGACGTTTGATGCATTGAGATAAACCAGATTCGTGAAATTTACTGTAGTGTTCTTCTATGGTTTTCATTAAATGTTCAGAGGAACGAGTAAAATCATTTCTAATTATGACAGATGATTCTTTAGCCCCAGACTCTTCTAATCAAAATGTAATGTTGCAGAATCTGCGTCCCCATTTGTCTTCAGTCCTATCTTCCCCCCTTCTTCGAATTCATATTATGTGTTTGCAAGCAGTTTTGTTCGATGTTTAAAAATTGCATGTTTCGAATGTTCATGGAAAATCTGAGACCACTTGGCGCGACTCATCAGTACTAGTGAATGCAATACCGGACCAAAATTTCAAAACCGGTATTTCGGTATTTTCAAAATAAAGTACCGGAATACCGGTATTATACCGGTATTACCTTAAAATGGTCTATTTAACACAAACAAGTCATACATTCAAAAAATCAAAAACAAAACAATTTATTGTTCAACATCAACATCAACTTAAGGCTGGGATACGCATAGACAGGACAGGATATCGGTAGTACATGTGTAAGACAGAAATAGACATAGCTTTAGCAACCACTCGATACAGTCAGTCCAACAGAAAATTTGAATAACGAAATTAGGCAAATAATAAAATAAAGCTAAAACATCGGCGAGTATGCTCACATATTTTATTTGGCAGTTAATTAAAATTCGAACATACAATTTGTGTTTGAATAAAAATGCTAAAGTTTTCCGTTAAAATTTACCAATTTTCAACTTTGTTTATTTTAACAGTGAAAATATGGTGAATAAAATAGGCATAGGCATAGGCATATTCTACCAACCCTCAGCTTTCTTTTAAACCGACATTCATGTCTATAACTAATATAGTTTTTGAGCTGGACCGTCTGTATTAACACAGTCTCAGGAACGAGGAGAACTCAGGTGTTCGAATACCGCAGCCTTAAATAAAATATGTGGAACGTGTAATCGAGTAAGTAAACAAGTGCATAACATAACAATATCTTAAAATAGATTAACAAATTTAGAATTTAGGTAGAAAAATACAACAAATGAACACAAACCACAAACTCTTGAAGCAAAATAAATTATAAATAATAAAAATACCGAAATACCGAAATACCGGTATTTTTCTTATCAATACCGGTACCAAGAATATGCCCGGTATACCGGTTTTTCGGTATACCGAAAACCGGTATTGCATTCACTAATCAGTACGGTGCTTTCCCTAGACACTCAAACCATGCTGACGTCTGATCCAAGAGCGCCAGTAGTTACCTATATAAACAGTAATGTAATACTTTTTCCATTTGTTGAAAGCCACTGTTGGTTTTCCTAGAGCTCTCAAGGCCGGTACATTTTTAAAATTTCTGTTTATTGTGTCAATATCCGTAAGTCTTATCAAATAAAATGAACTTATGATAATCACGTGCTTGCAATAATTTTATAAAGTGAACTCACGTGTGACCCCTTGTTATCGTATTATTTGTATGTCTGACAGAAATAAGTAATTCACGTGCTATTATCTCAGATAGTAGAAATGTATCAGGCGATTTGTTAAAGTTTCTGTCGGCAGATTGTAAACTTGATTGGGATATAATTGATTTTTGATGAGAGAGGATTACATAAATAAGTATTATAAAATGTTTTAGAGGAGCTGCTTTGGTTTGGTGTCTCATTCAGTTAGCAAATTTGCAACAATGTACCTACATTTTTGTTAATGTTGAGGAATGTTGAGAGCTATCTTCCTGTCAGACTTTATGCAATTCCCTTATTCCTCGACCTTCCGTATTTCCTTTTCTACTTAATATTATCTCTTTATATGAGAAAATCTCTGAAAAGTACATTCATAATGTTTTCTTCTTTATCAAAGTTCACAAGTATGGGCATTAGAAAATTTCGATTTAATAAGGGACGTCCTGTATATATATCATACTATTAAGTAACTTCAGATTACAGTAAATATTTATATTTTTTGCAAATGACCCTTGAATCCGTATTTGTATATCGGAGCAGAGCCTATGACGTCTATGAATGTTTATCCTAAAAATGATTCAACGATTTGTCAAGAAATACATGAAAAGCTAGATTCAGGTGGAACAAGGATTAGATAAAATAGGCCAGAGAGTCTAGTGGATGTAGGTCAACTCGACATGTCCGTCACTCCACACTCCAGGGTTTCATTGCCTACATGATCTAGGCTGTTTCTGATATTTCCAGCTTAAAAAGAATAAAAAGATAAACCCCGTGAAATCCACACGTTTTTCCAGAATTTCATTAATGTACCTTCGAGCCATTAAAGCACCTCCACGAATTAAAAGTCTAACAATTTACAAGAGAATTAACATGTTTTAGTTAATTCTGTATTTTTCGTTAAAGATAAAACATAGGTAAGTAAAAGCAAAGTAAAGGTATTTCATCCGTATCTATACTCTGGCTAACAAAAGAAAAATCACAGGCAACACCATTACGGAACTACCACCGAATCTCTCCCTTTCGCTAAATTTGCAAAGCGCACATCTTGCTCTTCACCTTCTTCACCTTCTTCACACAATATCCCATCCATCTGTAGATCTCATAACAAACGCAGAATATCTGAGAAGGGAAACCATTCCACTGCCCAAAATTCCACTTTAAAATTGAATCAGAGGCGTTGGTATGTCAAGCTAAATACACGCGGTTTTGATGATCCCAGTAAAGTATTTCAGTAGCCTCTAAATTTGAGCAACACCGATAACCTTAATAAGTACTTTGTTGAATCATGTAAAACTGCCACTGCACCTATTCCAGAATTGCTCTCCTTCTATTCCTCTTCTATAATGCCGGGCGTTTCAGAGTCTCTGTCGATGAAAAGTGTGTCAGCGACCTCATCCTGTCGGTCAAGTCCAGGGCGTATGGCAGTGACGGTCTCAGTATTTCGCTTATTCTTCTGTGTTGTCCGTTTATTGTTCCTTTCCTCACTCATATTTTCAATGAATGCATACGCAGCGTCTGTAAGTGTGCACATGTAATTCCTCTTCCAAAGGTTACCCCACCTGTGGAGTTTAGTGATCCTAGATCAATAAGAATTCTTCCAGTCCTTCCGAAAGTTTTCGCTTCAGCTGCGTGTGCATTGAAACTCTTTTAATGTGCTGCCCCTGAGGCAGTCGGGTTTTCGTCAGGGTCATGGTTGCGCTTCGGCTTTGTCGGAGGTTACGGATGACATCTTTCGTGCTCTCGACCAAAACAAACTTACTGTTCTGATCCTAATTCACTTTTTCAAGGCCTTCGACATGCTGAACCACGACATTATGGACTCCATTCTGCATCATATCGGTTTAGCCCCTGACTCCGTAAAGCTTATTGCTTCATTCTTATCCGATAGAAGTCAGTGTGTCGCTTACAACAACCGGCTATCCTTGTCGTACAGTCTAACATCCGGCGTGCCTCAGGGTAGTATTCTTGGCCCCATTTTATATACTATTTATACGTCTTCTTTCCATAAATCGTTTCATCACTGACGATGATACTCAGCTTTACTATTCTTTCGACGCTGCAGATGTTCGCAATGCATATTCCTTTATAAATAGTGATCTTGAAAAGCTATCTATTATTTCCGAACAACACCTATTAAAAATTAATTCAAAGAAATCTTTTGCTATTTTGTTTTGCGATAAAGGGTTCAGAAATACCTCAGCAAATGACATTGTTTTAAAAATAAACGACGCCATGGTACCTTTCGCGAGATGTGTTAAGAATTTGGGATTACACATCGATTCTAATTTGCGGTTTTCGCAACATGTTAACTCTATGTTGCAGAAAGCTTACCTCGCGCTGAAACTCGTATACGGAGAAAGGCATTACCTATCTTAATCTGAATACTAGGAGGACGCTGTGTGACTCGCTTGTTCTTTCCCATTTCAACTTCTGTGACGCACTGACTATGGTCCTTGTCTCTCATTTCGGGATAAATTTCGTGTTCAGACAGTTCAGAATTCGTGTCTTCGTTTGATGTTTGGAATTAGAGCACGTTCGCGTATTTCTCATAAACTGAAAGACGCGAACTGGTTGAATATGTTCAACAGACGTCTCTTACAATGTTGTGTCCTGTTGAAATCATTTTCACTCGTTTCTTACTCTCCCTTGTGATGCCGTGAAACATAAATTATTCTAAATTTTCTTTGGCCAGCAGTAGCTAAAGATTGTCTTGTTCTTTTTTGTCTACTTACCATTGCGTGGGCTGCACATGACTGTGTTCTTCTTCTACTTTTCCTCTCTTTTTTCTCTTTGCTTTGCTTTCCTTTCCTTTTCTCTTCTTTTCTTCTTCATCCCCCGTTTCATCATTATCGCTTCATGTAGTTTTTTTATATTTTCTTCCCTCATTTTTTAGTTTTAGTTTTATTTTTATGAATAGGCTTGCATGGAAGATCACGCTCTGGGAATACTGCGTTATTCTCAGATGCCTGAATGCTCGCCTTTTAGCACCAGAGTTTTTATTTTCATTTTGTCAATTATGTGCACTTGTATTGGGTGCTAATAAATTTATTATTATTATTATTAAACACGTTATTTCTGCGAAGCTAGAGGTTAGTTAGCATGTAAACTTGCTTCTGCTAGACTTACACACAGTAGTTGAATCGAGAATGTTGGCGTAAATTCACTATGAATTCTTAATAAGTTAACCCCAAAAGACAGTGACACAATAATTAAACTCGACACGTGTTTCGCTGGCATCCTCAGAGGTTGAAGATTAATCTAAACTTTCACTACGTTGCTATAAATACCGAACCTCTTACTTCTGAAGTAAAATGAAACGATAAACCTGTAGAGCTTCTCAGAACTTTTGGAACACAATAGCAATAAAATTGGTTTCTTAGAACTGGAGGGTAAGTATTTATGGCTAGTCTTAAATTCTATATACCTGATAAATCTATACAGGGTTGAGTTTGGAATCGGACCACAATAATTACTGTTAAGACAACTACGTTTATTTTTATATACCGCTATACTTTCCAAGGCGTTTAAATCAAATTTATTATTTCCTGGTTTTAAGAGTTTGAAATTATTTATGTTGAATTTATGGCCCATTTTCAACGGGTGCGACGCCATGCTGGACTTATCGGTACGGTCGCATTTCTTGTCTTCCACATTTCTAAGTAGATTTTGTAAATTGTTACTCGAAGCCTGCTTTTCAAAAATTCGTATTCATACCTCTATTTATCTGCGGTACATATGGTATATTTATAAATTTAGTAATTTGATTATCCCCATCTTTTAAATATGTGGAATTTCGCAATAACATTTTAAATTTTCGTTTTCTAATTAACCTACATTGACAATTTCTGGATCGAAACATCTCGCTATAGTTTTGATTGTGCTTATTTCCTTGCGGTATCTTTCAACGGTAGACTATTTACTAAAAAAAAACAAAACTAGCCTCTTTGTACTGACTGCAGTGGCTCGAATCTGAAATTATGCACCGAACTGTACCGGTGCCAAATTCTAACTTACTGTCATCTCGGAGTTATTAAATTCATTGACCGACCATTTGGACAGTTTGTAAGTAGGAGAATCTATAGCTGACCCTATGGGCCGTACGGCTTTCCCTACTTTATGGATCTTCGGTAAACAATGTATGCGTGGTGCATTTTATACTTGCCCCAACTGTGCCTTCACTGGCAATGACCTGACGTACTCCTTGCAGTTCATTCCTCACCTCAAATTAAGCCACGGCGAATCACTGTCACGAGGAGTCTACAGTCTCTCTAAAACACTGAACACAGAACCCCCGTCCCAAATAATGAAAATTGTACAATTTTCACGAGCTCATGCCCTAAAGCGAGGGCAGAATTAAAAGAAAAACCGTTTAATTCTTACAAGAAAAAGAACAAAAAAATCCTCAAGTGTAGTTTTTGATAGAAACGAAAAACTTTCACTAATAGACAAAGTTTTAAAGGTATAGAAGAAAAGGGTGAAAAGGGTGAAAAGGGAAAAGCGTTAAAATGGATTTTGGAGCGAAAAATTGGACGACCAGCGTGAAATTTGTATAAGTCGTCCGTCAATTCATTTCACGTAGATAGAGACTCGTCCGCTTTTTCTACCTCAAAGAAAACACGCAATCACAAAGAAATAAACAGCTTGGCGAATATATATCCTACTATTTCCAATCATCCGATGAACGGACTGCGTCAAATACGCGTGTAATTGTTCGAAGTAGAGGCCTAGTTGAGATGCGACACCTCCAAATTTGGGTTTTTTTATACCGGCTAACGAATATTAATTACATACAGAATATAAAAGAATCATTACCCGATGCTACAGTTTCCAAGCTGAATAATTCTTCCCCGATACGCGACATATTTTATGGTCAAGAAACTACGAAATCTGTAGAGGTAAATCCTGCTGGGGAATAGCAGCTCTGAAACGCCGTAGGTGTTGCAGCGAGTGTTGCGTGGGAACGATATTTGATACGCTGAACTTTTAAAGGTAGAATTTAATTTTTCAAAAATTGACAATAAAAATTTCGTGCAACCCCAAAATCGACCGAATCCCAACTATCCCAACTATCAAAATTTCAGCGAAATTGCGAATTTTTGAACGTTCGTTACTGAACATTAGAATCTTGCTAGATATAGATCTAACCATTTCTACCAGTAACTTAATTTATTTTATTTAATCTTATATTATGTAGCTGGTCACCAAGTGGGAAGCCACTTTTCCTTCTGGTGCGAAGTATCAAACGTGTGACCTGGGCTGCTGACAACTCCAACTCTAGCATGGGCTGTTGATAAAGGAGGACATCCTCAACATAGGCATCGTTGTGAAAATTTACGTGATTCTCCAAAAAGGCATACGAATTTCGACAAGAATGCAGTTCAGTGGCAAAACGTTGTCCAATCGCGCCAAATCTCTAGCTTACAACTTGTTTGAAATAATGTTGTTAATTTACGAAACAGTACACAGGGAGTCCCACGGGTCGTGTCCTAACATGGGTAACTTTGTTATTATTGTAGACAGAAAGTCGGTTAATTGAGAAAAGTAATGTAGAATTTTGTGGGTAATCATTGGCATGCCATTGAGAAACAATTGCATTTTGACACATTATTAGTTTTACTTATTTAGAAAAAACTTACTTATTGTAAATGTTAATTACAAAATTTGTGCAATTTGATGTTGAAAGAGGGCATTTAATAGCCACATTGCTGCTATTTCGATATCCGAGGAGAAACTTTGGCCGTATTGATTATCCCTGGGAACTAGGTGTTTGTTTTTTAAAGATTACATAAACAACTTTCGGAGATTCAGACCGAAATTCTGTATACGTAAAATTCATGTGTAAATATGCGTTATGATTTTAGTTTTTTTGTAATTTCGGAAAGAAATGCTTTATTTCCAATTTAAAATAGAAAAAAGGAAAATTTTAAATAAGCAAAAAAATGTTTCTTTATAAAATTACAAAAAAGTGAGATCATAGCGCATAGTACACAACAAGAAGTTTAAGTGTACGAAATTTTAGGTAGAAACTCCGAAAGTTGTTTATGTAATCTTTGAGAAACTTACATCGAGTCTGCCTAATTTCTGATACATTCGACTTAACAAGCAATAACTTTCATGTAGAGTAAAATTTTCCGAGAAATCAATTATAGGAAAATTTTTAATGTTTTAAATTTTGAACACAACATCGAAATTCATTCTTTCAGAATTTACATCAGTCTGCTCAACCTTTTTAATATATTCTTTATAACGAAGCAAAATGAGAAACTTCTGGAATACGGCGATTTTTTTTTGCTTAGCACACAATCAATACTGTATTGTAAATTTTAATTAAAATTCAGTTCTATTTTTCATCAACTTTAAATAATATTTTACTGCAAAGTAATTTCTTTAATTATTTGTCACATTAATTTGCGGTTTATTGTTATCGCAAAACTGAAAAATAATCATCATTTGCTCATTAACCAAGTTAATACAATGCAAACTTGTAATAATTTATTTGTTTGTAAAAGTCGGTAATTTACAAAAAAATATAAACGGCTTAGTAGTAAATTTTTATCTAATAATTATTATCAGTAGCCTCGAGGAATAATTATAACTATGTGTGGAAAGCAATCACATATTTCTACTTTTACTATTACAGCAGAAAAATTGTCTTTTTCCTGATTCTTTTCTTCGTTGGATATGCATATAATTAAGTTTATTTAAATGCAAACAATTAGAATTATAATTATTATTTATTGATTAGTTTCTCTGGTCGATGGCCTCTAACACTGACCTTTCTGTGTTACATATTTCTAATAACTTATCAATATTAATAGTTGCAATCCTTAAATTTCAAAAGCCCCCGTTAATTAAAGTTTTTCAGAATTAACAGAAAAATTACCGAACATAAATGGAACAACATTTTGGTAGCAAAAAATTAGCTTCAAATACAACCAAACTAGCAACTTCCCAGTTTGACCCTGTATCCCTGAGGCTGTTCTGTCATATTAATACCATCTTCGATATATACGTTGAAAACTAGAAGTGACAACGCACATCTCTGTCTCACACCTTTCCGGATATCTACCTACTTCGCTTCGTTCCTGCTCAAATTCTAAACTGTATATTATATTTCATTTAATGTATTACACAATAGTAATACGTTAAATTAAAAAAGTGTAGTTTAGTACGTCAGCCCTCTTAGACCGTCGGAACTTAATCTTCTGTTACAGTGAGATTTCTTCAGCAGCTTCCACTCGCGCGCCCCCTTCTGCAGGGGAACATAATATAGGGTGTATTCCAAAACTGTGCTATTAAATATATTCAGATTCGCTTCATATGGTTATAATAATAACACATTCATTGCCATGTCTACATAAATCATACAAAATATTTTTTTTCAATTTTAATCATCAGGTAGCACAGCCAACAAATCGTAAACAAAAAAATAAGAAGTCGGTAAATATTTTTTATAAAAAAGTAAATACTATTTATCAAAAGAAGAAGAGTGTGAGAAACTAAGCCATTAACTGAAGATCTTGGCGGACGTGATGTATTGGCTTGGTATCAGGCAAATAAACCAAAGGCGCTAAAATCGATTCCCGACTAATCGGACTTAAATTTCCACGGCCGTTCACCCTCGAAACGCACTGGGTAACCATAACCAGGAATTTTTCTAGTGGTTCGGAATCGATTTTTAAACTGTAGGTCCCCTATCCTCCTCTAAACTGTAATGGCACCAAAGCAATTGTAGGAAGAGGAACCCACGTCCAGAAAGTGTATAACGCAACAGGAAGAACTGTGGATCGCTTTCTCAAAAGAAAATATAACATAATATTGAAATAACTTTTCATCACTTACTAAGACATCTCTTTCTCTTATTGCACTTTTCATCTCTTCATCATTAAATCCAACTTATTGATTACTAATTCATAGAAACATACTTATTTTCAACATTTGTATTTTTTAAACCTAAACAAGAAAAGACGCCAGCAATCAAACTTGCGTCAAAAACTGAAGCATCAATTTCAGCGACCTAACTTTATTTTTCTGGCTTTAACGTCAAGATACAAAATTTACTGGTAGTTACGGGCTTTAGATACCGAGCCATAAACTCTTAGTTCTGTGTATTACTGACAATCGTTCTGCATTTGATTTGAATAAAGAAATCTAATTTCAATCAAAAAATCGTTTTTTTTTAATTTGTTCCTTTAACGAAATTTCAACAATTTCAAAAAAAAGTTATCTGTTAGTTGGTTGGCTGGTTAGTTAGTTAGTTAGTTAGTTAGTTAGTTAGTTAGCTAGTTAGTTAGTTAGTTAGATAGTTAGTTAGTTAGTTGGTTAGTTGGTTGGTTGATTGGTTGATTGGTTCATTGGTTGGTTAGTTAGTTAATTAGTTAGTTAGTTAGTTAGTTAGTTAGTTAGTTAGTTAGTTAGTTAGTTAGTTAGTTAGTTAGTTGTTTAGAGGGTTTGAGAAAAGCAGAACTTTTTATGAAGAATAACTTTTTCCGTAGAATGCATACTAAAAAGTTAGGTAAGTACCTATTACATACTAATTCCATGCACACCCATATACATATAATCAACACATACCATATATATGTGACTAACAAGAATAAAAAATTATACAGTGGTAGCCGAGAAGCTCGCGTGACAGGCGAGTGACTTAGTGCGCCAAGACGTGACCGGTTCGAGTCTGGGTAGGACCTAATGTGGTAGATTTGGTCTTGGTGTGAATATTTGTAAGTGTATGTTGATTCGCAATCCAGGGTAAACTATAGGAACCGTCTAACCTCAGTAATTGGCTTGAAAAAGCTGCCGAGGAGACTTAAAACCATTAAGAAAATTAAAAAATTAAATTGCAGCTAGGGGCTCCATTATCTACAATAACTTTTCTACAATTTTTCCAGAAATAAGAAGAATGTATTGTCTCAAAACTTAGCGACATATCTTACGTACTTATCTATCACCACGTGTGTTAAAAATATTGAAACGAAATAAATAGCAAGAACGTGCTTGTGTTCATAAAACTGGTATTTTAATAATTTGCAGATTGATTAACAGTGGCGGCTCGAACTGAAGGGCTCTAGGGCACCGCCCCTCCTAAAATGTTTAAAGGAAAATGAAGCAAAATCGACTACCATATTTGTATGCTTTTAATAATTATACTTTAGTCATAATACTATAGTTATTTTTGTCTACCTTATGTCTTTAATATTGTCAGTTCTAGAGAAATACTCGGTCTGCTCGATAGAATTTCCATTAAACTGTTTTGTATAAAATAAAACTAGAAATTTAGACTTGCTTTCGATCATTAGTGTCTTGATTCCTGTGGCATTTTTTGTGAAGATCAAGTGAAAGAAAACCTAGGAGAAAACACTCTTCCAGACTTTATAAAGTAGGATGAGTTCTAAGTTACAATAATAATTTTATATAAAGATGCGTTGTCCCTCTTGAACAAGTCACGAACCTCCACTGTTGATTAGTAAAATGTTTGTCTTTTCATAACAGACGTGCTAATTACCTATTAAAAAAAGGAAACAGAAAACTATGTACTTAAATTACATAAATTTTACTCCACATTCCGCTCCTAGTAAATGTGGCTTATTAACAGGGGAAATTGATAATTGCGAAATATTTGCTTTCCAACATTTTAATTATTTTTTGTAAGTAGTGTGGTCGTGTTTTATTACATTAGGTATATGTATAGACAGTGTCACTTTAATCTATTATACTTTTTCCTTGTGAATAAATGAATCGCGTTTATTTGACAGCGTGGTTGAAAATAATTACATATTTTTGATAATTTTTGTTAAATTAGAATTTCAATTAAGCAGAACACACTGTATATTTACATATTGAATATTTCGATACGAGCCAGACAACCTAAAAAGTATGAAACATTACAAAACCCAAACATAGGCTTTTTAATTCACAGTTTTGAACACACTTTATTTAAGGAGATGTTCAATTTGAATTTCATTTCGATAACGTCTCAAAGAGTTAACTGAGAAAAGTTTTCGATTTTTTATTTGCCCCATAATAGGATTAATTAGCGGAACAGACAAAAGTCAAATTTCGGATGTATGCTTAATAAATTTTATCTTTGCTCTTTAATTTTATAGTGCGGCCGGCTTTTCTGCAATATTCGCCTTTTATAACAAACTATATAATTCTCGACTCGTCAAGTTTGCCCCTCTCCACACCTTCAATAACCCAGTCTAATAATTAGTACTTATAATAAATTATTATACTTCATAATATTGCACATGTGCCCAATTTTGCATTATTTTGCTCTGCTCACCATTGGAAATGACAGGAAAAAACATGTGGGTGCCCAAACTTGTCGCTTGCAGCCCCACTTGCCCGAAAAAATAATTGTTCTGCCATTACAATGGTTGGATTTTGCACTATTTTACACACCTAATTTCAAATTCTGCACACCAACAGATTAGAACCTACACCTACAGCTTCCTCAACCCGCTCCGCTCACAAACTCTCAATTCTTTTGCTCCCTTTACAATCGTCGATTTTTTGCACAATTTTGCACATCCAATTTCAAATTTAACACGCCCACAGATTAGCGTTCACGACGCTATAGTCTAACATTATAACATTTTACACCTAATTTCAAATTGTGAACAGATTAGAGCCTACAGCTTCCCCAAAAATTTGTAATTTATAATTTTGCCTACGGCTTCTTCCACAATCCACCCTCCCCCTGTCCAAAGATTTTAATTTCTTTTCTCGGCGGTATAATTGTCAAATTTTGCACAATATTAAATTTTGCACACCCACAGAGTAGCGTCCACAGCTTCTTTAAAAATTATCTCCACTACACTCAAAAAATGCCAATTATGTTCTCGATAATCTAGTAATCGAATCTTGAAAAATCTTGCACAGCAAGTGAGCCGGTTATAAATTTCCCAACTATAGCGGCACAGCTGACTACAAAGGAGTCTCAATCCTCAATTTTCATCTCTAGCGTGACATTCAAATTCTAATTCATACCTACTGATTTTAACATTACCTATTATCTTTTATATTGTTTCGTAAAAACAGCTACCTACCAAGAGATGGCGCACGGGAGATGAAAATGGGGAAAGGGGACGCCTTTATACGAAGCAGAGGGAGTGTGAAATTTATAACCGATAATGCAAAATTGTTCAACATTCACTTAATATAATGGCGAGAAAATACGATAGGTAGCACTGATAATTTCTGCAAACTGGCAGATCAAATGCATCTAATTAATAGAGTCTGCCATGAAACAAAGGCTTGTTGTTTTGTAGTTTGACAGTATAAATTTGGCTCAGATAACTGCAATAGTTATTTTTTTATCTGCACAGTGAAAATGCATTTAAATAGAGAAAATTTTAGAGCCATGATTTATTATGACTTCAAAAGCAGAGTGTTGATCGGCATCGTGCTGCATTTGGTAATGAAGCACCATCTCAGAGGACGATTTATAGCTGGTACAATGAATTTAAATTTGATCGAGTGTCACTCAGTGATGATTTGCGCGAAGGAAGGCCAATTTCTGCAGTGACTGAAGAAAATGTGGCTGCTGTTAGAAGGATGGTTGAAGAAGGTAACCGAATCACTTACAGGATTGTAAGAAGAATCTTGGGCATCGGCATGACTGCAGTAAACGAAATCTTACACGATCATTGGATACCTAACAATTTAACAGAAGCGCAAAAGGTACAACGGATCGAATGGAGCAGAGCAACTTTAAAAAAATACAACGAAAGCAGGTCTACAGCAGTTTATAATATCATTACTGGTGATGGAAGCTGGATATGTGCATTTGAACTTGAATGAAAGCGGCAGTGTTTTCTACTGACCTTAATCCTGTCAAAGAAGCAGTCTCGAAGTGAGGGGAAAAAGATGATAGCCTGTTTTTCTCAAAATCTGGTCCCGTTGCAACTATACAGCTAGAGAACACAGTTACTGCAGAATGGTATACAACAGTCTGCCTGCCAGAAGTTTTTCAGATGGCTCGTTTACGTCTTCCTAACGGAGAGATACGTTTGCATCAGGACAACGCTTCAAGTCACAAGGCAAGGCAAACAATGCAATTTTTGGAGGACTCTGGAGTTAAATTGTTGGAGCATCCACCATACAGTCCCGACCTGGCACCTTACGACTACTTTTTATTCCCGCGGTTAAAGGATAAAATGCGGGGATTACGATTTTCAACCGCGGAAAATGCTGTGGAACACCTTAAAAACCTCGTTTCTGAAGTGACCCACGAAGAGTGGAATTTCTGTTTTGACAATTGGTTTTATCGAATGGGTAAATGTATTGAGTTTGAGGGTGAATATTTTGAAAAACAATAATAAAAGTATTTTTGCAAAAAACGCATTGGTTTCATCTGATTGCAGAAATTTTTGGTGCTACCTACGTATTAGGGCCTTTTTAAGTGAGTCGGGCTGGAAGCAAGTTTTAAAGAAACTGTGGACGTCAATCTGTGGGTGGCAAGGTTTAAAGTTGTATGTGTAAAATTCGACGTTGTAAAGGGAGGACAATAATTGAAAATTTGTGAGAGGGTTGTAGGCTTAAACTGTTGGTGTGCAGAATTTTAAATTAGATATGCAAGATTCTGCAAAATTCGACCATTGTAATGGCAGGAAAATGAATTTCTGTCTCTGCCAATTAGAAAATAACGCGTATACAATATACAATTTAGGGAAATAATGATTTTAATTTCACAAAACTGTAACATTTACTAACAAAACAAATAATTGTAAGCACACAAACAACAATGAAATAAAGATAACCAGTTTATCTTCACACTCCTATGGAAGCTGAAGTTGTCGGTGAAACACGTGTTAAGTTTAATTACTGTGTCAATGGTTTGGCGTGTGGGAGTAAACTTATAAAGAATTCTTAGTGAATTTACGCCAACGTTCCCGATCCAACCATTGTTCAGGGTTTGTACAAATCATCTAATAAAAATTTGAATATTTTATCTCGGACTGTAATCCTCCGGTTTGATTTTGACCTTTTTGGAAATGATAAGATTGTGTACAGTGATCTTTGCAGTACCATTTCGGATGTCTCAGAATTGTGCTGCCGATAGCAAAAGTTTCAGTTAAAATTTATTACATCTGAAAAAGTATATCTTTTTGGTAATCATTGGAAAGCAGCAGGTAAGTAGCAAAACTTTAAAAATAATTTAATAAAAAAATTTTTCTTCTAGCTCTTTTGAAGAAACTGACGTATTTGGGAACTTTGCAATTTACTTTTTACGCCAAGCAATTCAATTAAAATAATTCACCCAGGTATACAATTTGTCCCTCACGCTAATTGGTGGGAGATAAAGACCCCAGTATTCCAATAGTATTTCAACTAAATACAGTTGTCGGTTAGTGAAGTTATAAACAACACTATAAAAGCGAGAATGTTTAACGAATAAGTGCCAATTGCCAAAAGATAGTACCTATCAGTTATCAGAATGCTGGTACTGAACACCATCATCTTATTCGCCCTCTGTGAGGTGGCCACGGTACTAGGATTGCCTCCTATACCACTGGAGGAAATGCGTAAGCTTTTTTTGTTATGATTAGATTATATATTTGTTATAGTTATGTACTTTACCTACTTTAAAAAGCAAGGCTGTCTGGAGACAATTCTTAATTATTTTATACCGTTTCATATTAGAATGAACTGTAGTTGTTGCCGTTAGTTATTTTTTTAATTCAATAGAAGCGGGATGGCAAGATCAAGATCCAGACTTATCCAGTATTTCAAGTGAAATGTTTTATTGTCATTTCTATGTTTGTCTGAAGCAACTTTTACACTTAAATAAAAAACCACAATAAAGTAATAAATCAAATCTCTAGGTAGGTATATAAAATTATGAAATATTTGTCACTTACTAGGCAGTCTGATTACAAAGCTTTTTTGTTACTAACTGTTGTGAGGAAACAAAAAGCAATTTATTTATTTTGCAAGATGTGTATCTACATTAAATATTTATAATAAATAACATGTTCTTGCGTCAAAATGGGCTTTCCTTGTGAAAATATTACTGTTCTGTTTTCGAACTGGAGGTGTTCCTCAAGTTTCAACTTTAGGACCGTCATTATTATAATAAGGCTGGATTGTGGAAGTGGGTGTACAAAATTTTAAATTGGGCGTACAAAGTTAATTCGCATAAACACTTGTGTGATATAGCTTCAATGTTTCAAATTGTTTAGCATACCTAAGTGTAAAGAATTTCTAGCGTTTGCAAATTATATAATAACTTTTTTTCATATTGTAAATCCTTGATTTTATTCCAACCGCGTCAACCATGGCCTGACCCTGTAAATAAAAGAACTTCAGTATGACCCGACTAATAATGTTCATAACACTTATTCTTATAAGCGTTCACGGTAGAATAATTGTTAGATGAATTGCTTATTCAATGGCAATTTAACGCGTGAGTGGAGGCAGTTGTTTAAAATAAACAAATTATCGTATGCCTATGCTCGCATCAATCAAAACTGAAAAAGAAACGTGTAATAAAGAATTTCTTGGTCATCAGTAAAAGCTACTGTAACAGTAATGGATCTATCTAATTAACTAGGTGGATGGAAAAATTCTTCTTATGACGATAACACAATTTTTATATTGTTAAGTAATTTCCCCTTTCAGCTGGTTTGCTCCATGTGATTCCTCAAAGAAGATATAAGCGACAAAACATGGATCAAAATACAGCAGACTTTTGGAGTGGAAGAGCTCAGATTACGCTTAACGAAAAAATTTCCAGACCAATAAACACAAGTAAGTCTTGTACTTTATACTATTTTATTGAATATTTACTTTTTTAACCTTCAAGCTTCCTCGAATCTTCTGTTCTAGTTCCGACTAATTTTCTATTACTAATGCATGGTTTCTATTTTAGACATAGCCAAGAATATAATCTTGTTCATCGGTGATGGAATGTCAGTACCAACATACGCGGCATCCAGAATCTACAAAGGGCAACTTCAGAATAAAACTGGAGAAGAAGAAACGCTAGCATTTGACCTCTTTCCTTACGTGGGACTATCTCGAGTATGTTTACTAATATAAACTAGAATTTCTTATGCTTAACAAAAGAGGTGTCTAGCAAAAAATCTAAAAAATAAATCGCTGTCAGTGAAATTGCGGGGTTCCACAGGAATCGCACACTGGGCCAATTTTCTCAATATTTATTGAATTTAAAGTACATATTTGCATAGAAGGTTAAAGATAGAAAAGCAAAATCTAAAAATCTATGCTTAAACAGCATTATGCGTAAGTGTACAGGGTTCACCCAAAAGTTTTTATCGCTGCCTTGTTCATTAAGGAAAGCAATGTTTACATACAAATAAACAATATAAATTGCAACCTGATTATACTTTCTTCCGTAACAGGCTTCAAAATCAAGGCGGTATGAGAAGTTATTGTAGTTTGGCAGATAACTCAAATAAATTCTAATCCTTATTCTATAAATGAATTGTATTCTTATCTTATCCATAAGTCAGTCATAAACCCATACTAATAATTAAGTTCATTGTAGGGTAGGCATTACTTTGATTCATTTATTCATTAATACTTTATTATTCCCGATTTTGACGTACTAATTTAAGCACTGAAGAAACAAAGAAATGAAAATATCGGAAATAAAAAATGCTACAGTGTGTGCCAGCATACAGTGCTGTTGCAGAATAGGGAAAAAATTATTGTTGGGATTTTGAAAGACACTAATTTAGCAGTTCCACTAGCAGAATTTGATGTGGGTGCGGGATTTGTCTGAACGTTGTGGTAGGGTGCATTGACTACGACGACGACGGAATTCCTTGGTAAATTAGGAATCAACTTTTGCTGCAACCACTTGCCATGATTCTCTGAATTCATTTCTGAAAGGTAATCGCCGGTTTTAGATCCATAAAAAATCATAAACAACATTCGCGTACGATGTGACGTATATCATCAGCCGTTTTACACTCCGGTAAATCAGTCGTTAAGGAACTCTTCTTGTACGCTCCTTTCCTGGTGTTGTAAAGATCGCTTTGCCGTTAATTTTCGACGCACTAGTGTTGCCTTTACTAACTATTCTCTCTATAGATCTAATAGACACGTCCATTGCAACGGACGTCTTCATTTTCTGTTTCACTTCTCTCACTTTTAAAATAACAAAACACTCTGTACACTATTTTCCGTGTTTGACTTCGTAAAACACCTTTCCGTTCGCAACCCGCCATCTTAGGTACCTTTTCAAAAGATCACCGGTAACTGAAAATTTTACCTGCGCCACTGGTACTGCAAGACATTTTATTTCATCCGTAAAGTATGTCAATGCGCAACACCACCCCTCGCCAACTTAAATCTGTTGGACGTATATAGTAGATGAAGGGATTCGCCGACAATGGGGACCTAAAACTTTCAATACAGGGTGAGGTTTAAGGTCTGTTCTGGGTGCTCCACCGAAGGTAAGATAATATGGGTAACTTTGTTAGTACCAGAGATAACTTGGTTAAATGGGAAGAGGTTTGCCGTTGGTGGTATTTAGAAGGTTGCAATTATACCACACGAGATGCTTTAAAATTTAAATCAAAAAAAGAAAGTCTCTCTTGAAATAATTTCTTGAAAAAATATTAATTTGCGCATTTGTAATTTAATAATCACTGTTTACATGTACCTACCAAGAAATTGCGAGTAAAAGAAATCTTCGGAGCGAAGCCTTTAACGCAAGATTTGGCAAGAAAGTGACGTAATGAAGAGCCTCTTGTTTTTCACCCAATATGGAAAAATGTATTAAGAGGCAGAAAAATAATTTTGAATTTTTCACTTTTTTTCGACATAACCCGATAATGATTAGTCCAATTTTAAATTCCATCAGCAAGCACCATTACTAAACAAAGCCAAAGGTAAGCCTTTACCCATTTAACCAGATATCATCTGTTTTTGTTGATAACAAAATTACCCATGTTATTCAACCTTAAATAGGTACAGAGTGGCCAAAATTGCTTGTTAGTATATGTATCTATAGTAGTAAGTTATAAAAAATGGACCGCCTATCTTTGTACTCCTTTTTGAGAGGAACTGGATATCTCGGTTGTTTGTGAAATTGGTGGGCAGTTACTAACACATTCTTCAGGCACTTTTTTGAGTAGAATGCGATGGTCTTAACCATTTTTTGGTAATTAAATTTCAAGTTATTGCATACAATTTGTATTTTTTTAAATGCAAATCATAATCGGCCTTGATATAGTCGATTATTTTTTTCATCGTCAAATTGACCAATAGGAACATTCCATTTGGGTCTATACATACTTGGGCCGCCCAACAGACGGAGTGATCACCCTGCAAGAACGTGCTCTAGCGGGGCCAATATTAATTTATGACGACCGAATTGGAGTGATGCGACTTCGTTGGGTCTAAAGAAAGCGCATCACTGCGGTTCTGTCGTCCTAAATTGATAGTGGTCCCGTCTAGAGCTCGTGATTGCAGGGTGATCACTCCGTCTGTTCGGCGGCCCAAGTATAAAAACGTGTATTATTTCGGTTAATACACGCCTATTCTAAGAGCCAATGAGCCAATTTTAATCAACTAAGCTGTGAATGATAGTTTTGAAATTTCTACTTCGGCAACTGTCACTGTCATATTATTTTCGAGTTTTCTTGCAACGTCGTTTTAAATTGTCCGTATAATGTAGTTGTGTATTAACCTTCCTAAAATATGTACATTCGAGATCATTTTTTATAAGATAAATACATTTCAAATTGTATTCAAATTTTATTGCCATTCGGCAAAAAATCTCGAATCAAGGGAAGTAGAAAAAATCGCTCGAGCAAGCTCTCGCGAGTTTTTCACTGCCTTGATTCTCGATTATTTGCCATGACAATAAAACTTTCATACAATTAAACATGTATTTATCTTTGTTCAAATATTGCATGTTTTGAATATGTATGGAAAACCGCAGACCAACTGGTTTCGTCCTTCTGGGACTCATCAGTACGGTGCTCTCCCCTACACACTCAACCATGCAATTTAGCTTGCTATATATGCTGCCGCGCTCTGGACAGATATCAGCAAGTGACAACTACTTTGAGTAATCGTCGAGGCAGATCAGGCCGCAATTTATGCTTTTTTAATACATAGTTAAGCCTGCCACCCACTTGCCCGTCACAGCACGGCACGGTCCGTCCCGTCAAAATACGGATAGAATGAAAACAATGTAAATGAATGGATAACGCTAGGCCGTGCCGTGCTGTACTAGTGGGCGGCTGTCCATTCATTTGCATTGTTTTCTTTCTATCCGTAATTTTAACGGGACGAACCGTGCCGTGCTGTGACGGGCAAGTGGGTGGCAAGCTTAAATGTTCGATGTCGTGATACACCACTTTGGTGATACAGATATTTTAGCTGTTCCTTGATATAAACAGTCACTCTATGTATTGTCCATATGATGCTCATCTATACTTGGGCCGCCCAACAGACGGAGTGATCACCCTGCAAGAACGTGCTCTAGGCGGGACCACTATCAATTTTGGACAACCGAGCCGCAGTGATGCGCTTTCTCTAGACCCAACGAAGTCGTATCACTCCAATTCGGTCGTCATAAATTACTATTGGCCCCGCTAGAACACGTTCTTGCAGGCTGATTACTCCGTCTGTTCGGCGGCCCAAGTATAAGCACAATTCTGTGCATAAAATTACCTACATTCACCAAGATTCTTAACCTAAGAGACTCTCTTATGTTATTTTCACAAGGGAATCTAAAATTTATCCTCTACTACAAAAATACCACTCCGATGTTTGCAGTAAATTCTAAAGATCGTGCAATTTTTTATTCCAGACATACTGCGTTGATTCGCAGGTTGCAGATTCCGCTTGCACAGCCACAGCCTACTGCTGCGGTATAAAGGCGAATCAAGGTACCATTGGCGTAACAGGAGACGTGCAACTAGGAGACTGTGATAGCAGTACCAATGCCAACAACAGAGTATCATCCATCGGCCGTTGGTCTCAACTGGAAGGAAAACTAACCGGTGTTGTGACAACTACTAGGGTAACACATGCATCACCTGCAGGTACTCCCTTTACATATTTGAAGTTTATGGATATGATTAGTGATTTTGAATTTTTTAGGTGTATATGCGCAAACAGCTCATCGTGATTGGGAAGCAGATACTGACGTAACTTCCGCCGGAGCTGATCCAAACGCCTGCAGGGACATTGCTTATCAGTTAGTGCATGGAACAACAGGCAATGAAATTAATGTTATACTAGGAGGAGGTAGGCAAATGTTTCTTCCTAGAGCGGCTGGCGGCAGACGAGATGATGGAGTTAATCTCATAGACAGTTGGCTGCAGCAGAAGGTAATTCTTTATATCATAATCTAAAGTCTTCTTTTGTAAAAAAAAGTTGCTAACCAAGTATTCCTAGCACTTAACCCTTCTTCTGATGATTTTTACGAATTGTTTTAATAATCTTTCTGCATCTCAGGCAACGCGTGGGAAGCCAGCCCGATACGCCAGCAACCGCGAAGAGCTTCTCAGTACTCCATCAAACACCGAATACCTCCTAGGGCTCTTTGCCAGTAGCCATCTCCCCTACCATCTTGATTCTAACGCAACTGCAGATCCTTCGCTTGAAGAACTAACAGAGGCTGCTATAAAGGTTTTAAGTAAAGGTCCGAACGGTTTCTTCCTCTTCGTCGAGGGTGGTAGAATAGACCATGCCCATCATGATACTTGGGCTCAGAAAGCATTGGACGAAACTTTGGAGTTTTCCAAAGCCATTCAGAAGGCTGTGGATTTGACGAGTCAAGAAGACACACTAATTGTTGTTTCTTCTGATCACGCACACACTTTGTCGATAAGCGGATATCCTGAAAGAGGTAACGATATTTTTGGGTTTGCTGGGAATGGAAGCGATGGTCTGCCTTACTCCACCCTAAGTTATGCCAACGGACTTGGCTATCATACGACAGTCGATGGAAGGAGATACGATCTGAGTCAAGACGAGACACGTAAGTTATCAGAAAAGCACTGTAGCCTGTACCATTCTTACTGAGATCCTTCCAGATTACAAGGACTACAGGTTCCCAGCCACGGCGCCCTTGACTTCAGAAACTCACGGGGGCGATGACGTTGGAATTTTCGCCTCAGGTCCGTGGGCACACTTGTTGTCCGGCTCGAATGAACAAAACATGATTCCCCACGTCATGGCTTACGCTGCCTGTGTTGGAGATGGTGTAACAGTATGTGATGTAGATGCAAACAAGAAATGAAGTTCAATGCAGTATTTGTACATATCAGAATTTAAATTATTGAATGTCAAACCAAAGTTCCTTCGAAATTTTATTGTAAAATAAAAATAAAAATAAAATATTTATTGATGACTAACTCCAGTTTGTTTTCGTTTCAGATCAGACATTAAAATTAATTACTTAGGTCCTTACAAATAACACGAAACAACTTGCACAAGTCCCTACTAGGGCGGCAATATGTAGTGAACACAGATTTTTACTTAATGTTAGAATATCAACAACGATAAAAGTGTTGCACCTGGTCAGTTTGGTGGGATCCTTGTGTATCGATTAGAGTAATTTTCTAGCCACGATCACTCAAGATATTTTTTTCTGCCATTTCACGTTCACGACACTCACGTAGTGCTCCTACATGATCAAGAACGCTCACTCACGATCAGTCATGAGACTCACAACTTAAAATGAGTTGGACTGTTTCTCCTCTTTACTTAAAAGTCCCGCTCACTCACGCTCACGTCCTAAATTTTGTGTGGTTCACGTCTTTACCCATCGTGATCCACCAACATTCACGTCAAGCGCCCATGACTCATTTTTAAGTCGTGAGTCTCATGACTGGTCGTGAGTGAGCCTAAGATGCTCTCAGAACGTTTGGTTGACGTCGAAGAATAGTATTAATGATGATTTTGCCGGGTTTCGTATCGGAAAGTCACTCATCCTTGTAACTGCCTGTAATCTGCAGTGTAGGAGAGTCCTGTTATGTAACTACACCAATGAATGCGTGCTTTTCTACTCGCCAGTGAGTTTGAATGCAAACTGCTAATACATCTGCGCATGCGTAATACAACGCTCGTCATTTCGACCGCGTACACTCAAGTTATAACTAATCGGTTCAACTTTTCCATTGCACTTACCTCGCCACTTATAGGCAGTAGTGTGGATATTGAGGTAGATATTTTCCTATGTTGTATATGTTTTATTTATTGACTTATTTTATATTTACAATACATGTTTATTCAGTAGGTATACAATTAATGGTAACATTACTGCTATTATTCCTTCTTGCCTGCCCTGCGCTCCGCCAGTTGTCTTTAATCCTTCTCCAACCTGGGAAGCGTAAGCCATCATATGAGGAATTACGTGTTGTTCAATCGATCCTGAGAACAAATGAGACCATGGTCCTATAGCAAAAATTCCTACATCGTCTCCGCCATGTGTTTCAGAGCTAAGAGGTGCAGCTGCTGGGAACCTATAGTTTTTATCAACTGCAAATTAAATAATTATTAACATTCAAAAGCAGCAGATATGGAAGTCTTACCAAAATTATCGTTGGATAAATCGTATCGGTGACCTTCTTCTTCCACGTGGTATCCTGGACCATTAGCGTATGTAATCGTCGTATAGGGAAAACGATCACTTCCGCTACCAGCAAATCCCAAGATATCGTTTCCACGATCTGGATAGCCGCTGAAGGACATTGTATGAGCATGATCAGATGTGACAACTATAAGGGTTTCTTCCAAATCCACCATATCGACTGCTTTTTGAATAGCTTTAGAAAATTCCACTGTTTCGTCTAAAGATATTTTGCCAAAAGTATCATGATGAGCATGGTCAATACGTCCACCTTCTATGAACAAGAAGTAGCCCTCTTCTCCCTTGCTCAAGACTTTAATTGCTGCCTCTGTCATTTCTGCCAAAGTAGGATCAAGTTCTTCAACTGCGTCTAAGTGATATGGCACGTGGCTCGAAGCAAACAATCCCAGCAAATAATCGGTGTCTTCAGATGTCCCCAAAAGACCACTACGATCGGAGACGTATTGTGCTTTGGAATCTTTCTTTGTACTCAGAAAACCTTCAATAAGGTTTTCTTGGTCCACACGGTGTCCCCTATTTCCAGAACTGTCAACGGATTCTGAACCGAAGAATTTGGCACGCCCCCCTCCAAGTATCACATTGAAGTTGGATCCTGTTTCTCCATAAATGAGTTGATAGGCGATATCATGACAAAGTTGAGTGTCTACGCCGCTGGCGTCTCCGTCACTTTCCCAATCGCGGTTGGCAACACTTGCATAAAGACCTACGGAAATAAACTATTCAGTGCACTAATTTTCCAAATTTATAAGGTAAGCTTCATTTTGAGCAAAATCATGTTAAATTTTAAAGCATTTTTCGGTTTCAGTTTCACGGATCCAGGGAAAAAATTGAGGGGAAATCTTGCAAGCCTCCCCAAAACAACTCGCATTCTAATCCATTTCCTAAGAAACCACCGCAACTATTGGAGATGCAAATTATCGTTGTTACCGTTATACAACCTGAAGTGATGGCGCATGCGTATGTGCGATGTAGTAACTAACCTCAAGTCAATTTTGTACTACTAAACGAAAAATGTTTTTTAACATTGGTAGCCGAGAAACGAAGGAAATATTTGCCGTCGTTAACATAGACCCCGCTTGGCTTTTTTTACTATTCCTTCTCACTATGAATAAAAATATAAAACACCAAACAACCACAATAATAACAAAATAATAGATAACATGTCAGTTATTTGAGGTTATGATGTCGACAACAAATAAATTATAGTGACCATCTGTTTTACATAAATATAAGGAAAATTGTTGCTACTGAAAGTTTTATAAAAATAACTGAAAGAAGCATGCGTTAGATACTGAAAGAGTTACAAGTTTTATAAAGGTTTTTGGCATTAACAGTTAGTAGTACCCAAAAAGTGGTCACTGTTACAATTAAGAAACTTTGTACTATAAGTTATATTAGAAATTTGCCGACACCATTACATAACCTGGCTATAAAGCTTGCTGTATGAACAACTAAAAGTTTTATAAGTTAGATGATGAACTGTTATAAAAACACAAACACCTTGGGTTAAGCTGGGAACACATTTCTCTGATGTGTTGTGTCGTGTCGTGTTGTGTTGTGTTGTGACTCGCCGTGTGCACATGTTTCTGTCGTGTTGTGACGCAACGTTTGATAAACCGGTGCTACCCCATTTCTCAAAAACTCCAGTGTGTACACATCGAGCGTTTTCGTCCCCGATTAACCGGGAACTTTTTATAGAACTGTTTCTATACTTTTTCCACACTGTATGTAAGTACAAGTGAAGTAAAAATGCTGTTGCTTTACCTGTAGAATTCATTTCCCTGCCTATGTCCTCCCACGCCTCTTGCCGCATACACTCATTGCGGTAATTCTTCGAATTCACGGTGAATAAACATTCGTAATTTCTAACTTTTTCAATTAAGACAGCTTCATCCATATTTTTAAGCGAAATGACCCGTGCACACTTCTCTGACGCTCTGATGTGTTGTGTCGCGATGCGACGAAAATCTGGAAAGAAGGGATCGCGTTGCGTCACAACACAACACAACACAACACAACACAACACAACACAACACAACACAGGGCGTAGTGTCAGAGGAATGTGCACGCGCCCCGTTTAATTACATGCGATTTATGCTGTACGATCCATACAACGTTGCGTCACAACACAACACGTCAGAGAAATGTGTCCCTAGCTTTACTCTTGCATATTAAACACCTGTATGTATAACTAATCCTTACTTTATATAACTTAAGGGAATCGAAAATGTTTATTGGAATTCCGCCTATTTAACAATCATTGTTGAATGTAATTTATAGTACTTAATGTAACTAAAATGTTTATGTTACAGTATGAAACCCGTTATTCTATGAAATAATTCAGACAATACGTTAACTTTTGGAATAAAGTTATACAGGATATCCCAATCGTGCCTTGGCGGAGTTTTGGGCCTCTATTATGCATGGAAAAATCAAGTCGAACTTGCTCAAACAACTACTCTCCGGTCAAATACCCCGACAGGCATTGAACTACAGGGCAAATCTTTACGAGAGTGTGTACTAATCGGTGACAAGAATTTGCTCTGTAGTTCAATGCCTGTAGGGGTACTTGCCCGAGGAGTAGTTGTTTGAGCAAGTTCTGGCCGATTTTTCTATTTTCATTTATACTTCGTCTTTGTAAGTAATGTCTAAAGAGTTGGCACTCGCTTAATGAAAATAGTACATTTTTAAACTAAGAAGTCATTTCCTTACCGCGGGCTATAACTGAAAATCGATTCTTAAGGAGTAAACTCCAATAATCGTTCATAAGGAGTAAACTTGTGCGTCGGAGCTGACACACACAATTTTTGGAGTTTACTCCTTAAGAATCGATTTTCAGTTATAGCCTGCGGTACGGAAATTTTATGAGTAGTAAAATCAAGCGTTACATTTCGCGTTAACTAATAGTAACGCGTTACGTTACATGTAACATTGAAATTATGTACGTATCATTGGATACGGCTGTTTATGTCTGACTACATAGAGCATGGAAATAGTGAAAATAGAGTGGCATAGAGTAGATATGACAGTTGGCTTTGTAGTCAGCATTTGCAGTGTTTGTTCGTTCTTAAATTTGTTGAATCTTTTGATTTAATATGGAAAAACCTAATATTAAATACTCCAAATATTGCTTAAAGAGTAATATTAAATACTCCAAATATTGCTTAGTGCCGAAATGTGAATCAACGCCCATTCGAACACCAGGAAAAGTATTTATTTCATTGCCAGCGGGATCGACGTTTAGCAGATTGTCACTTAATTACTGAATTTATAAACAATTTATATTTTGATGTAGTTGGACATTTTCGAACATAAACCATCTGATAAATACACATTTGGGTATAAAACTGACATTCGCGTGTACCCTATTATCAAGTGATTGAAGTTAAAATAATCGTTCGTAAGGAGTAAACTTCAGTTGTGCGTCGGAGCTGACACACACAAGTTTTTTTTTAATTGTCCAAGGGAGTTCCTTTGCTGGTAAGACAAATAAAGTAACAGAATAGTACAGGAATAACACTAATGGTGGTTTCCAAATCTACTTACTTTTCCGCATGATGTCATAAGATTCCTAATTAATTTCCATTAATTATGTAGGTGCCTACAGTGTAAACAAAACAAAATTGAAATACTACCGCCCATGCGTACCATCATACATAAATATCTGCGACTTATAAACATTATCCAAGCTGGTCAAGAGTTGGTCATATGGACCTGCGATGGTACATGTAGGCAATATTAAATTAGCTACTTTATTTTGCTAGACTACTCAAAAACATTTACATATATTATAAATCAGGAATTATTCAAATACTTTTTCTTCTATTGGTTTCAGCGATGGTCTTTCGAGATTTGCAAAATGTCTAATTGTAATTTGTAAAACTGACCCGACACTTTTAGCTGATTGTGTGCCCCAAGGTTCAATCCTGGTACCTATGTTATTTCGTTTGAGTACCCCCAATATTCCTTGACTTAGGTATGTCATATTGTAAATTCTAAGAGGACATTACTATTACTATATTACTACGAGTATATTTAGAAGAATTATACTTGCACAGAATGCGGATTGGATGTGTAGCAGGTGTTTTACACAATTTAAGATTTCGCCACAAATCTGCTAGATATTTATATGAAAAAATCACAGTAGTATTATATGTCTATAAAAAACTGCATTGTTTACTTCTAATCGGCACGTTTTCACTTCTTATCTGATAAAAAAGGGGTATTTAAAGATTTTGAAAATAATTTTCTGTGAAAATGCTGTATTATCGATACGATTTCGATAAGATCTTTTGAGATGGTGCGGGGATGAAGAGGATTGACAAGTGGGTTTTGAATTTCCTTGTACAAAGTGCATGTTTTTGCTCAACACTGGATCCTGAAATAAAGGTAGGTATTTAAAATTGTTAAGTTCATTACCTGCTGGAGATGCATGAGTGACAGTAGTTGTGGTAGCAAATCCGGTGCGTTTACCAGCTAATTGGGACCAGCGTGCTATTGACGTAACTTTGTTTTCGTCGAGGGTGCTGGCTTCGCAGTCGAATCGGGAAACGTTGGCCGTGACTCCTATTGTTCCGATGTTGTTTTTTATTCCACTTAAGTAGGCAGTGGCTGAACAAGCGGAATCGGCTACTTGACTGTCCACGCAATAAGTCTAAAATAAAGCAACAAAAGAACATGCAGGAAAATTCACTTTGTCCACGACTATCTTATAATATACTCTTTGTCCACGACTATCTTATAATATACTCTTTATACATGTGTTTCTTCAATCATAATTAGATACATTAATCACTGCAGTGATTAATGAATATTATTCACTACACCAATTATAGGAACATCGCTTTGACCCTTTTTTACATTTATTTAGTAGGCCGCGATCGCGATGTGTCAGTTCAAATTGAAACGTCAAATCAGCATGGATTGCGTTTAATTTGAAATGCATATTCTAAAAAAGAAGATATAATGAGTAGTGAGAGTGAAAGCGAGGTTTCTTTAACAGCACCAGCAATAAAAGAAGCTGCAGAACTTGCCTCATTAGATTCATTGCCCAAAAAACCAAGAAAATTATACCTGAGAGCGTATGTATGAATCTTCCTTACACTGGAGAAGGGAAATGAAGGTAAATTCTTTCTGGGAATCTGTTTTGATAGTCGTGGACAAAGTATAGTATACAACTCGTTATAATGATGCTATTATTACCTCGGATGATTACAAAACTCGCTCGTTTCACTCGCTCGTTTTGTAAATTGTGAATAATAGCATTCATTATAAACTTGTGTATAATATACTAATTTCCTATCAGATTTTGGAAAGGTGAAGTAATTAGGTTTATTTACTGATCGAAAAATTACCCGAATCAAGATTATTTTCTAAAAGATAAAAATCATGCTTATCATGATGAAGTATCTAGGTGTTGTGACTAGAGTTCAAGTATTTTGCTATGGCTGCATTTTTAGAAGCATAACAATCGTATAAATGAACTGAATGAAAAAGGAAGCTGACAGAAAGGTTCTGAGTAATTGTACCTTTCGAGCGTTTACCCTTACATATTACATTAGGACAATTGAAAATACTAGCGACGGAAGATGTTCAATAAATAAACTATCGAATACCAATGTAATAGTTATTAAATTAATTATTTCAACTAATTTATTGTGATAAATCCATCCATACTAGTTTTGGAAATAAACAAAAACAAATAAAAAAAACTTGAAAATAAAATAAGTAAAAAAACATTTTTAAGTTAAACGGTTTTAATGTAAAGAAACATATTAATGATGCAGATAATGTACTAAAAGCTAAAAAATAATTAGGTAGGTACCAGGTACCAGTCATCACACCACTCTCCTCATCAATCTAGAGCATTGATCAGACTAAAATAAAACCGATCGGTATTGACGAGTAAATTCCAAATACGATATTAAAAAACAGTTTATTGCTTTGGTTTAACAAAATGTTAATTCAAAATTATACGTTTAACCATATTTTGTCCCCCCACTCTCGTAAGTCTGATCCAAGTGGTACTTTCCGGCAAGTCAAATTTGAATCCTCTATTACTTCAAATAACCAAGATAATAAAGATTAAAAGTAAGTGTCAATTATTGAACCATAAAACGACTGGGAAATTACGTGAGTTCAAATCGAACTTGGCAGATCATTTCTTTCAGAAAAACTAAAACAGGAAATTTTTATGTTCCTTCAGTTTAGATTTATAAATATTTTACTTAAAATAGACCTTTTCCGAAACAACTTCCAGAAACAGAACAAAGGTACCCTACCCCATTTCTAAAAATTTTAAGAAAACAATTACAACAAGCTATATAGTTAGCTTCTGGGGCTAACCTTAGGGTTAGTAGGAGTGAGTAGAGATATTATTATTATTATTATTATTATTATTATTATTATTATTATTATTGTTATAAACCTATGAAAAAGTATTCATTACTATAATTTTATCCACGAGAACATATGAAACAGCTAACTCGGCTGCACTAGCGTGTACCAAATTTACAATGGGGAAGCACTTAAAAACACTTAGGTAGGTACTTAAATTCATTGTTCAAAGATACACTTGAAAATATCTTGATTTTAAACTTGAATGTTTGCGCATCGGAAACACGTCTTTATTAAATTTAGAAAATGCTCAACTTACTCTTGAAAATCCAGAATATGGAAAACGATCAAAACTAAGTTCTCCTTCTTCTCCCGTTTCTCCATTTAACTGGCCTTGGTAGATTCTAGAAGCTGCTAATGTTGGTACCGACATCCCGTCGCCCAAGAAAAGGATCACATTTTTCGCTATATCTACAATAACGTTTCATCACAATTATTTCATCTTTTAATGTGTACAAAATCTGTAAGAAAATGACTTACTAGTATTTTGCTTTGCTGCTATTCTATCAGCTAAAAGAGATTGTGCCATATCATTCCAAAATTTGGGCCTTATTTCTTCGGAGTCTCTTCTTAAACTGATCCTTTCCACATTAGGATGATTATGCATTTCGGCATCTAAAATTGCATTGGTTTGAAAACGGTCAATCGATTTGAGTAATCCTTACCTGTCAGGTACTTGATAGAAAGTTCCGTTTTTGGTAAACCAATAACGGCGACACTGAGCACCGACAGAAACAGTATGCGGCACCACATTTTGATTACGAGAAATACCAAAAATTGTTTGCATTTTCTTTTATACCCGTGTAATTTCCTATATCGTTTTAATCTAAAGTAGTGCAAGCTTTGATAAAATTTTCTTCTTGTAAGATAATGTCCATGCGGCTGATAGATGAGTACTTGAAAACACAGCGACACGATGATAGGTTGTATTGTATACAGATATGTATTTATGTTAATAATACCTTACACTAATTTTGCATTATCTTTTGCTTTTTTGTTTTGCGCCTCCAAAAATAAATTCTAAAAGACATTTTTTATACTACTGCTAGACCAAATTGTAGAAAGCGAACTATTTATATTTTTTGCCATACTTATTTTTATTTTTACGCTTTAAGCCCAAAGGAGAACTGAAGATGGACAACCAATCCATTTTAGAAATTTGGGAGAAGCATTTTTTAAGTGTTTTAACTAAGTATCCAGCAGAGCTTCCTACCAAGGTATTTAATACGGAAATCGCTGGAAGAAATAGAAAGGGAAGACCTAGGAAGTCATGGTGGGAGAACGTCCAGGAAGATATAAAATAGTATTTACAGTTTTGGAAGATAGGAAGTTATGGAAAAAGAAAGTTCAAGCCACAGGCTTGTAGGCCTGCAGTGCTGTTTATAGTTATCTCAGCGCCATCTGCTTCTCATTAGCAAAAAAATGTTTCATGCTTGCCTTGGCAGCCTCGCAGGTAATGTTTCTATCGTCTCTGGAATACGGACTTCCCAGAAGCATTTCTGTGCGCGAACTAAATCTAAAATTCATGTGCGGTTACGTATAAGCTGTATTGGAATGTTTTCTTTAAGGCAATTTATCAGGTCCCAGCAGCCGGGATCATAGTTAAAGTATAAAAAGTATGCTCGATAGGCAGCCCTATTTTGTCGCCACTCGCGCATGACGTAGGTGCGAAGCAGAGATTTGCGGGAAACACTTCTCCGTGCTGTGCGAACGCAATGGTGCGGTGTTGTTAGTGTTTTGTATTATACAAATTTGAAGCATTATTTGCAATTTATGTTATGAAAAAATGTGTGCAACATTAAGTTAAAATACCTGGTTGTGCTGTAGCGAAGTGTGGAAATTTCCATTGCAAGACGAAAGGTGGGTACCTACCTCCGTGTTCAGACACGCAAAACGCCGGCAGCCGTTTCAAACTTTCTTCAACTCCATTTTCCTAATTAATAATCCCAGTTTTATCCTGTATCCGGCTCGATTTTGACCTAATGTGCTGTAAAAATCACCAACTAGGCGAAGGTAAGTACTAATATATACTTATTTTAAGTGGTGAATAATATTTTTATCTAATATATCTACTTATGTCAATTGCCATTGCATGTGTAGACAAAGTTTTATATTCTATTAAGCAATTTACAATATAAGAAGTTATGTCCAACTTAAATAGTTAACATTTGAAATAGGTATATGTAATTATTTATTAGGTAATGAAGCCATTTCCTCACTTGTGTTACAATTTACTTTTGTAATGGTATACATTCATGCCAATTTCTACAAAAATGGAATATTTATGTTTTTCCCACTGTTTTTAAAATATAGAAATTCCTAAATTTTTTCCCGATAGCAGTATCAAATATTGATTTAATAGTGGCACATCTTGCAGAATATCTATATTTTATACATTTCTTAGTTTGTTTCTTTCTTATTACTTAACTTTATGAATAATAACAACATGCACTAAAATTTTTGGAAATTTTGTTGAGGATGGGTATTGCAGTCTTCTACAAAATTGTTTTAGGTAGGCATGTACTTTTGATATCCCCCATTCTCTACGAAATTAACACTATATTTTAGTAAAAAAATCCATGCGGACCCACAATAAAGAGGGATTTGAACATTCTTGTAATTGTTTTGGAATTTAATTTTTCCCATATAAAACCAGCTTTCATGGCCACTCTGTGAATTATGAACGTCAATAGTTTTATGTATGTGTTCATAACGTAACACAATCAATTTTAAGGTTGGTACAGGTTTGCAAACTAATTTAAGGCGCCGAATAGCGTTCAAGATCTTGTCGGCTTTTTAATGCGACATCGAAAAACCTTACTCGATAAACCTTTACAAGCAGGTTCGACAGTGGTGGAAAGAGTCAACGATAAGCACATTTTGGTACGAGGCGAGTTTGGATTCACGCGAAACGCTGTTCGCGGCGTCATTCGGTTATCTAAGTTTGAACATGCCTTTACGAACTTTTAATGATACGTACCTCTAAGATTAATTGCCAAGCATATAGCGTACTTCTCTTTCAAAACCTTTAAGTAAATAAATTAAGTTTATTGTACGCCTTCTCCGAAGATGTAATACGAGAGTGGAAACCTTGAACCAGAAGCTTAGCATCCCGTGTTTTATTACAGTTTTATGAATTACATTTAACGTCAAAAGGGTGGAGGGTCAAACATCCTGTGGGACCCATATATATTCCCCTAACGTCCGACAGACGAGCTAAAATAGTGACGTTAATATTAACTAGTGTAGGTAGGCACAAGTTGCTATTGGAAACTAATAGGATGCTGCATCTTCAGAGACTAAATTAGACAGTTTCGGTCAATTTTCTGACGATGTATTTTTAAAATCAAATAAAGTTCGACACTTCTGGAAATGGAATTATAATTTTTTGTAGACAATTTATTATAGTTCGGAGTATACATATAAGTAGCAAGTAGGTAACAAAATCTTTAAAAGCCATGCGAACCGTACCCGCATAAACCCACTACAGGGTTATTTTAGTGAAAGCATTAGACAAAAATGAAGTCTGAGGGAATTTGCATAAGCATTTGCGTGCTTTTGGTCGAGTGTTGTAATGGGAATTAGACTGATTTAATGTGTTGGGAAACAGGAATTATAAGTGAAACTTATTAGAGTAGTGCCCGAGTAATTACTGCCAAACACATATACGTGACTGCACCTACGATTAATTTTAATAGAGAAATTTATAAGTTTCCCGAACGCAAATAGTAACACAGCGTCAGCATCTTCAAGAGTATGAAAATTAACTAAAGGCGACTGAAGGCGGCTCGTCGAACTTTCTCCTGTCTCGCTCGGACTCGTTGATTGTCCCTGAGAACCAGGTGTTCGTTTTTCAAAGACTCCACAGCCAACTTTCAGAGTATCTACCTGAAATTTTGCACACTAAAGCTTTTTGTTGTGTAGAAATGCGCTATGATCTCAGTTTTCTTTATAATTTTAGAAAAGGATCCCTTATTTCACATACAAAATTTGAGAAAAATGCTAGCTTTTAAGTAAACAAATTGATCATTTTTTTTAAATTACAAAAAAACTGGGATCATAGCGCATTTCTACACAACAAAAAGCTTTAGTGTGCAAAATTTCAGGTAGATACTCTGAAAGTTGGCTGTGGAGTCTTTGAAAAACGAGCACCTGGTTCTCAGGGACAATCAACGAGTCCGAGTGAGACAGGAGAAGACGGTCGCAAGCCCCCTTAAGGTAAAAACTTACACCACATTGTTTAGGTACCTCCTATACCCAAGATACATGAATGTTCTCGGTCCTCTCTTGTTCTCCGTGTATGTTTCTAGTTTGCATAAAGGCGTACAATTTTGTAAAGTCCACTGTTATGCTGACGACACCCAGTCTTTTCCACCTTCACAAGTTGTTCAGGCCAATCTAAATATAAATATTGATTTACAATACTTACAGCAGGTTTCACTGAATCACAATTTGATATTAAATCCTTCAAAGTCCAACTTAATGCTGTTTGGGAGGTTTTCTCTGAGAAATGTCGCAGAAGATCTTATGAATATACAAATAAATTCTATTAAGTTGAAGTGTGTTACTCAGACAAAAAATTTGGGCGTAATATTGGATTCTGACTTGCGGTTCAAGGAACATATAAATTTTTGTATAAAAAAAGCTTTCTGTAATTTGAGACAAATATATTTGAACAGACACATTCTGAATAAAAACAGAATTGCTTTACTTTGTGAATCATTGGTTTTGTCTCATTTTTCGTACGCTGATGTCTTGCATTGATTCGGATACAAGTAGAAGAGTACAACTGGTACAAAATGCTTGTGCTAGACTAATCTGTGGTGTTAGGCGGAGGGAACATATATCGTGGAGGATTAAGGAGATGAAGTGGCTGAGTATGGCCAATCGGCGAATGTTGCACACGTCTGTATTCTACCATAAAGTTATTACGTCTCAGACTCCTCCATATTTATATACAATAAGATACGATAGAGAACTGATGTTCATAACGTGAACATTAGGAGAAAATCTATGATTACTGTACCAGTCCATAGATCGGCTTTGTATCAAAGATCGTTCACTTATAGTATTAGTAAAATTTATAACGATTTACCGCGTGCCATTAAATCTCTTAGTACTCATACATTTAAGGTTTTGCTAAAGAAAAGTTTGTTGGAGTCTCAGTGAATCAAAATTTGGTCTAATAATAGAATTCAAACAGTTTATTGAGGGGCCTGCTGATGAAGCACTTATTTGCTGTTCATGGTGTATCGTGTGTCATTTGTTTCATTCAACCTTCCTTCGGTGTTCTTGATTTCTGCAACATGTTTGACACTCTGTGTATCTTCCTTCCTTCTTGTTCTGTCTTCTATGTTCTTCCTTTTTTCGGTTTTCCTTAATTTTATAATTCTCTAGGGTTTCAAGGTTTCCTGGGGTTAAGTGGAAGAGCAGCCTGTGTTGAGTATTATACTCTCACACTGCTGAACTTCGCCCTTTGTGCATAATAATTATTATAATAATTTAGTTCAATGTAATTTATGTTCATTTATCTTTCTGTTATGTACAATAAAGACATTTATTATTATTATTATTATTATTATATAGGATCGATAATACTTTGTTTTTTTAGAACCCTTAAAACATAGGGTCAATAAAGGTAGGGAAAGCCAATAATTTCGTTTATACACTGATCGGCAAAAAAACCGGCCACCCTGAAATGTTTCATATAGATCCACATATCTGCATATAGTTTAATTATAAATCGGGAACTGATTTGGTTTTTCTTCATTGTTAATTCTTTGAAATGCTTGTTCCACTCCTACCTACATCTAATTTTAATTTTAGCAGCCGAAATTCTCTTTTCAGTAATATAACATTTTCAGTAATATAACATTAACATGTTCGCGGAAATCAGACGGCAGTGGACTATGCATCATTTCTTATCATTTGTGAATGCTAAAAGACAAAGGCTTATCTGCATTTGTTTTGGCATTGAGTTTGACAGTAAATGCAAGTTTTCAAGCGATCACAATGCCGTTAACTGTTGGGGACATTTCTCAAATTGTTACTTTGATTGAGGATGGTCGTAGTCAACGGCATGTGTCTCGTACACTGGGAATAGCCCGTACTACTATTCAGGATGCGTGGAATCGGTATCTGGAGAGCAGGCGAGCAGGATCTGGAAGACAAAGGGTGACAACTGCCGTTGATAATCGTTTTCCTGTGCTCAACACACTGAAAGAGCTCAGATCAACGGCAGTTCAACTTCAACATCGTCTTCTAACAGTGCGAGGGGTTCACACAAGTAAAAAGACGATTAGGAGACTAGTGGAAAGTGGCTTAATTTCGCGAAGGCCTGCCACAGGACCACAATTGTTGCTTCCTAGCCATCGAAGAGCACGTCTGCAATTTTCACAGTTACATGCAGATTGGAATCCTCAGCAATGGAGTGAAGTTCTTTTTACTCATGAGTCACGTTTTTGTCTGATCGAGAAAGGGTATGGAGAAGACGAGGTGAACGATATTTCGACTGCACCATCTCTTTACGGTTATCTTTTAACGGTAGTTCTGTTATGGTGTGGGTAGGCATTTCCCCGGTAGCACATACCGACCTCTTATTTGTGGAAAATGGTGCTTTGAACGCCCACAGATGTGTGGAAGAGGTTCTTCAAGAAGCTGTCGTCCCATTTTCGCATTTTATTGGAGATGGCTTTGTTTTAATGCATGAAAACGTCAGATCACACACTGCACGAGTAGTAACTTAATATCTGGATGAGGTTGGTATTCGTAGATTTGATTGGTCAGCATGCAGTCCGGATCTTAATCCTATAGAGAACCTCTGGGATCAGCTTCAGAGGCATATTCGTCGTCGTCCAGCCATACCAGAGACTCTTCAAGAGTTACGCTTGGCCCTTCAAGAATAATTTGAAGGAATTCATCAAATGTGCTTAGCAGATTTGATAAACTCAATGCCACAACGGTTAAATGCTGTAATTCCGGCTCGAGGAGGACATACACGGTACTGATACTAAGCAGGAGTTCTTTTAAAAAAACTGCCACATTTTTTTACACACAAGAAGAAAACGTATTTGTTGTATTTCTGTTATTTTCTATCATTAAATTACCTAATTCTGTGTTAATTAGTCTTTTTTCTCCTAATCTTTGCATGCCGTATCACCAATAAATGGTTCTTAAATCAGTCGTCTAAAGTCACTCTTTTGTGAAAATTGAGTTTGATATACGATTTTGTTCCTTAACTAAAGCGCTACTGGTTTCTATATAGTTTTAATGCAAATACCGACAAGTTACATGAATATTTAGTATTGAAAATAACGCTTGGGTGCAAAGACAGACATGTCCAAGTGCTGTTCATATTCAAACGCCGACATGTCCACGTTAGCCAATAGAATCGCGAGTGTGTGTCACACATTAACCCTTGTCCGGCGTTTTATCGTTCAGTCGTTTTGTTAATGTTTTGCAAAGAAGTACAATTTGCAAGAACTCTGTGGTGTTTAGAACTTTTTTTAACAATGAGTGAATCGTTATTGGGACAGAACATCACTCCTTCGAAAAGTAATACATCCCGCAAGAAAATTAAAACTAAGTTCAAAGCGGGAGTTTTGTCTTATCTTCGCTTTTGCAATAAAAAAATCAAAACTAAATGAGGTTCTTTCAATTTTCAGTTAGTTTTAACAATAATTTTCTGTCAAAACTCGACATGTCACAGCTCTTATCACGCAAAACCCGACAAGTCCATATTTTGATCTTAATTTTACAAGTAACCAACTGTACTAGATTTTAGGGCTCTAAGTTACAGAGACATAAATCACATAAAGATAACGTGGCTTAAATTTAATTATATTGTGGGAAATAATAATGTGTGGAGAAGTTTTTTGTAATTTCTGTAAAATTCATTTTAGTGGACTTGTCGCGTTTTGCATTTAGACGACTGAAATCCAATCCTACTGTTAAGTTGAATTTCCGTGTGGCCGGTTATTTTGGCGGTCAGTGTAGATTCTCGTACAAATTGTCCGAATGGTTGGTTAATGAATTTAATAACCTTGAGGTCAAGTTGGCCAGTTTTCAGCAGAAATAAAATTCAACATAGGTACAATAGTGCATGAAAAAGAGTTATTTCATTCGACGTCAGCTCGATTTTTCCCAGTGTACCTTTACCAAAGGAAATTGCACTTTTAAGGCTACATCAAACCCCTTATTCTTGATAAGTGTGTACAGACAGTAGTCCTTGAACGAACGTTGCCATAGAAACGAATAATTCATACACATTCCTTGGATTTTTCTGCCACGTAAATATAAATGTAAAGTTTTCTGCGTCACAGCAACCTCCATAGAAATTATTATTTGATGGATCCATGGAATAATGGATTATTGTTCAATTACCATTGAATAATGAACTTCATTATGAGTTAGGAAAAGCACATGTAATACAAAACAATTTAAATTCCTAAGTACCTGGAAAGCAAATATTAAATTATTTTCAACTTCCCATGCAAATTTGCCATCTATTGCATTCGTTGAAATACACTGTATAATTTGACGGCTGTAGACAAAGTTTTTTTAAATAATTATATCAGAGAACTTATTTATTTATCTGCAGGTAACCTCTTAATTCGTACCTACATTTTAAAACGCCTACCTAAAATCTGCTTGCTACTGGTGCTTTCTTCCTTCTTAAATTTTTTAATGCTATTCCGTCATTGAAAGATAGCCCCAGCTCGCCCCTCTAACATTGATTTCATCTTCCAATGCATTTCTTGTCCTGTTAAATTCTTCCCTTACGATTTAATTTTAAAACGTTTATTTGGTACCTACCCATCACATTTTCGGTTCCTTAAAGTTATATAAAGTTGTATAAAGTTAAGAATGCATTTCTTGTCCTGTTAAATTATTCCCTTACGATTTAATTTTAAAACGTTTATTTTGTACCTACCCATCACATTTTCGGTTCCTTAAAGTTGTATACAGTTGTATAAAGTAAAGAATGCTATATACAATGTTTTTAACAGTATCAAGAGTAACCTAAAGTGTTTGTGTTTTTATAACTGTTGCATTAATCACTGTTCACCAGTAGTTTTATAAAATAGTCACGGAATATTGTTCATCACCTTTCACCTCGCTTATAAAACTTTTAAGTCCCGTTACTTGAAGCTTTGTAGCCAGGTTATGTAACTTTCTTATATAACTTATAGTACTTATAGTACTTTCTTTCTTAATGCTAACGGCGAACATTTCTTGATAACTTGGTAAGCTTGGTAATGTCAAGAACTTTTATAAAACTTATAACACTTTCAGAATTGCATGCATTCTTTCAGTTCTTCTTATAAATCCTTCAGTAGCAACAATTTTCTTTATATGACGAATGGTAACCATAATTTATTTAACGTCGACACCATAACCTCAAAAAATTGACATTTTACTTATTATTTTGCCTGCATGAATTTATTGGGAACAAGCTCTTCAGCTAAATGTTGTTTGTTAAATAAAAAGGAACTACAAAGTCATAGTAATAAGACAGGAATAAATACAGTGCCCGTCTAAAGTCCGTTCCTCCCCCCACCTACTAGTTTTTGAACCATTTGAGGTACGTTAATGAAATTATAATGTCAGTCTCAAGATGGCTGTCGGGCGCAATTTTGAAAATGAAATTTAAATGGGTAGAAGGGTCATGTGACGCCTCGTTTTAAAGGTTTTATCGAGTACAATATCATATTAAACGTTATATCTTTCATTTCTCTCGTGTAACGAAATGCTCGAAAACGTGACGTGACCTTGAAATTTTACAATTCTCGGGCAATTTTCGAGGTGACCCTAAAGAAGTTTCACTTCAAAAATTAATGCTTACCGTCTACTGGGCATTGTACTTGGATGAAGTCAATTTTTTGCCTCATCATCATAAGGTTCTCAGTCCGAAGACTGGTTGGACGCGTACCTCCATTCTTTTCTATCCTGAGCTAACCTACGCATTTCCCTAAAAGTAGAACATCCTACATCCCTAACTATTTGAGAGCAGTAGTCTAATCTAGGCCTACCCCTACCTCTTTTTATTCCTATCTCTGACTCTAGTATGTCACGAACTATTCCTTCGTGTCTTAGAAGGTGTCCTACCATCCTATCTCTCCTACTCTTTATTGTTTTCCATACCTTTCGCTTTTCCCCAACTCTTTCTAATACTTCCCTATTGCTAACCTTATCTATCCACGGTATCTTCATCATGCGTCTGTAACACCACAGTTCAAACGCTTCTACTCTTTTTCTATCCGCTTCTCCTATTGTCCAAGTTTCGCACCCGTATAATGCCGTACTCCATACATACGACGTTAAGAGTCTCTTCCTAGTCTCTATATTAACCGTTCTCGAGCATAACAGTTGTTTCTTTTTGTTAAACGCAACTCGGCCCTGCGCCATTCTTTGTTTTATATCTTTAGTGCTCCTACCGTCTTGAGTTATTTTACTTCCTAAGTAGCAGAAATCCGCGACCTCCTCTATCTTCTCATTTCCAATTTGTATTTCCATTTTAGTTCTATTTTCGCATCCCCTACATACCAAAATTTTAGTTTTCTTTTTATTGATTTTCATGCCGAAGCCCTTTGTCAAAACTGCTTCCATTTCATTCAAAGCCGCTCCTAATTCTTCTTTGCTAGATGCTAACACTGCTATATCATCCGCAAATCTGAGCATGTTAATAGTTTGGCCCTGTACATTGATCCCTGAGGCTGTTCTTTCCTTAACAATATTAATCGCATCTTCGATATATAAGTTGAAAACTAGAGGTGACAATGCACATCCCTGTCTCACTCCCTTCCGGATATCTACTTCCCTTTGTTCCTGCTCACATTCTATAACTGCCTTTTGCTCTTTGTAGAGATTATGTATTATTCTTCTGTCCCTGTATTTCATCCCTACCTTTCTCAGCACTTCGAACATCTTCCCCCATTTTACGTTGTCGAAGGCTTTTTCTAAATCTACAAATCCTATATAGACGCTCTTTCTCTTTTCTATCGTTTTTTCTATAATTACTCGTAAAGCTAGAATGGCCTCGCGCGTTCCTCTATTTCGTCTAAATCCGAACTGATCTTCTCCTAATATTTCTTCCGCCTTTTTCTCCATCCTTCTTTGCACAATTCTAGTTAAAATTTTTGACGCATGGGAAGTTAAACTGATAGTTCTAAAATTTTCGCATCTATCCGCGCCTTTTCTTTTTGGCAAAGCTACTATGATGTTCCGTTTGTAATCTTCTGGAATCTCGCCTGTCAGGTATATGCGACTAACTAGTTTAAATAAACGATCTATTACCTCTTGACCTGCGCACTTTAAGATTTCTGCCTGCAAGCCATCTATACCTGGTGCTTTATTATTCCTTAAACTTTTTAGTGCTATCTCAAACTCTTCTCTCATTATAGGACTCCCTAGGTTATCCCCCTCTACACTGCTTTCGCTTTCTAATATATCTTGCACTTCCTGTCCCGCATATAAGTTTCCTAAATATTCTTTCCACCTATCTGCCTTCTCCCCACTTCCGATTAGGATATCTCCTGCCTCATTTCTAATGTTTTTGGTACTAGATCCAATTTCTCTAAAATTTCTCCTAATTATTTTATATGCTTCATCAGTCTTTCCTACTTCGAATTTATCTTCCACTTCTTTGCATTTATTATCGATCCATTGCTCTTTCGCTTTCCTACATTCCCGAATAATTTCCCACTTGATCGCCTTATATCTTTGTTTCCCTGTTTCATCTAACCTATTTTTATATTTTCGCCTTTCCTCTATTAGACTCACAATATGTTTTGTTAACCAAGGGGTTTCCTACTTTCATTCTGTTTATGACCCAAAATATCCCTAGCTGAGGAAACTAAACTATTTTTAATGCAATTCCATTCTGCCTCTATGTCCCTAACAATATTTCCACCCGTGCCCTTTAGTGCTTCGTTTGTCTTTTTCTCGAACTTATTGCGCATATCATCATCTTTTAGTTTCTCTGGGTCAAGATACCTTCTTCCGCTTCTTTTTTTCAAAATCTTAAATTTAAGATTGGCTTTCATAACGACTATGTTGTGATCACTATCTATATCTGCTCCTGGATAACTTCTACAATCCCTAACTTGATTTCTAAATCTTTGCCTAACGAGAATGTAATCTATTTGATATCTCCCTAAGTCTCCTGGCATCTTCCACGTATAGCATCTCCTAACATGATGGTGAAATAGAGTGTTCGCGACCGTTAAGTTATGTTTATCGCAGAACTCTATCAGTCTAACTCCCCTATCGTTCCTATTGCCTAATCCAAAGGGGCCAACTATTCCGCCCTCTCGCCCTGTGCCTACGACTGCATTGAAATCTCCTGTAATTATTAAATTTTCGTGCCCTCTCACAAAATCTAGCACATATTCAATATCACTATAAACTGCCTCTACGGCCTCATCACTGTAGTTAGAAGTGGGCATATATACCTGTATTATTACTGTTTTTACAGGTTTCGAATCTAACCTAACCATAACTACCCTGTCACTTTGCTGTAAGAAATTTTCTACACTCTGTCCTACTTTTTTCCGCATAACAATTCCTACTCCCGAATTTCCTCCTACAGATCCTGTGTGTATTACTCTAAAATCTCCGCTCCAGAAGTCTCCAGCTTCTGGCCATCGCACTTCACTGATACCTACTACGTCTAATGCTAACCTATCCATCTCAATTTTCAAATTGAATTAAATTTTTTGCCTGAACAACTATAAAGGAATGATTACCGTTGGCCTTTAATTGAATAAGTTACAAATTATCGAAACTCTTATAAGCAGGTTTGTATAAAATAACTTTAAAAAATAGGATATAATTTTTTTCCTTGGGTAGGTGTAATGTTTTGATTGAAATTAAAAATTTTACGAGTTGTTTAAGGTGCACGTCCATGTGAGAGAAAATCTCGAGATTTCTCTCGATAGTTGCTCTCAGGTGCGTGTCCACGTGAGAGTACTTGCGCGATTTTGCCACTCTCGGATAGTTCCTTGAGAGCGACTCTCTAGATAGTACTCTCAAGGCCATGTCCACGGTGCATGACCTACTGCGACATCAGTTTTCAGTAGCCGAGTATCAGAGTTCCAGTTTTAATAGAAGCAATACTAAAATGAATGCTGTAAAGCTTGCGGCTGCTATTGTAGCATACAATATTTTAAAAAAGCGGAAGAAAGCACCAAAAGTGTGTCGAAAATGTTGGGTTAAGACCATGGATTCAGCGAAGAGTACAGTTTGGCGCTTGTTTTGTACTTAAAAATGAATTAAACATGGAGGATCCACAACAATTTCGAATTTTTTTTCACATGAGTGCAATTCAGGTTCAGCATATTATAGATTTGGTTGGTCCAACCATAGCAAAAAAGGATACAGTTATGCGAAACACCATTTCTGTGAAAGAATGGGTTATAGTGACATTAAGATTTTTAGCTTCAGATATGTCGTAGAAAGATAATTTTCCTATTTAGTTACGTATATGATTAATTTTAAATTTCCAGGCGATTCGTACAGCAGTTTTTCATTGTACCTCTTCCACAGCACAATTCAGCTCTTACGCAAGTTTTTGCCATGCTGCAACTTTTTTCCCCTATATTTCGGTAATCGGTTAATTTTGTATTCCACAATAAGTTTCTTCGTAGAGCACAATTAGTTTTTCTGCATTTTCTTTTTTCCATTCCATATTGTTCTGAGAGCACTCTCACAATTCGAAATGAATTCGAACTGCGAGAGTTACTCTCAAATTTCCCAATTTATCTGTGTCCACTTGCGAGCAGGTCGCAACTCGCACGCTGTCTGCTAGTGGGACATAACTATATGATAGTTACTCTCAGATCTGTGTCCACTTGAGATATTCACTCTCGAGAGCTGCTCGCGAGAGTTTTACTCTCAGGTGGACATGTACCTATACCTCATCGTTAAGTTCAAAATCAAGTTCACTATGAATTTACGACATAAGTCTACATTAAAATTTACTGACATTAAAAAATAACATATAATAGAATAAAATAGAATACGGTGAAAAATTGAGGATATGAAAAGACATGGTCAACTTAAAACACCATTGTTATTACAATTCTGATGGTAACATAAAATTGCCTAATAGATAAAAAATGTCTGAAAATTGTTTGTGCAGACCCAGTTACATAAAAACAAGATAATGCAAAATTATTTAGAGCTAGCAGGAATTAACATAATTGCATACCGATATACAAAAAATATATTATCACGACTGTTTGTTTTCAAGTAGCTACCTACCAACTGGGCATACCGAGTGTCTCACCTAACTTGACACACTAATTAAACTTGACACGTGTTTCGCTGACAACGTCAGCATCCTCAGGAGTTGAAGATTAAACTAAATCTAAGCTTCCACTACATTGTTATAAATATCAACCCTCAACTAACCTCCAACTGCTGAAGTAAAATTAATCGATATATTTGTAGGGTTTCTTAGAACTTTTGGAACATAAGAGCAATAAAATTGGTTTCTTAGATCCGGAGGTTAAGTATTTATGGCTAGTCTTAAATATATCTGCCTGATAAATCTATACAGAATTGAGTTTGGAATCAGACCATAATTACTGTTAAGACAACTACGTTTATTTTTATATATCGCTATACTTTCCAAAGCGTTTAAATCAAATTTATTATTTCCTGGTTTTAAGAGTTTGAGATTATTGTTATTGAATTTATGGCCCGTTTCCAACGCTTGCGACGCCATGCTGAACTTATATTTACGACCGTATTTGTAATGAGCTTGATGCTCCTTAAAGCGAGTTAAAATAGAACGAGCTGACTGCAAGATATATTTTTGTCGCAATTTCCGCATGCTATTTCGTAAATTCCCGCTTTATGAATGGGTTCCGTTTTATTTTTCGCATTTCCAAGTAGATTTTGTAAATTGTTACTGAAAGTGTGAACCACTTTGAAGCCTGCTTTTATAAATTTACAAATTTGGTTATCCCCATTTAAAGTGGTGGAATTTCGTAATAGCATTTTAAATTTTCGTTTCCTAATTATTAATCTATTGACAATTTCTGGATCGAAACCGTTACATCTTGCTATATCTTCAATTATATTTACTTCGGGAAAGCAGGCTTCAAAGTGGTTCACACTTCGAGCAACAATTTACAAAATCTAGTTGGAAATGCGAAAGATAAAACGAAACCCATTCATAAAGCGGGAATTTACGAAATAGCATGCGGAAATTGCGACAAAAAATATATCGGGCAGTCAATTCGGTCTATTTTAACTCGCTTAAAAGGAGCATCAAGCTCATTACAAATATGGCCGTAAACATAAGTCTAGCTTGGCGTCGCACGCGTTGCAAACGGGCCATAAATTCAATATCAATAATCTCAAACTCTTAAAACCAGGAAATAATAAATTTGATTTAAACGCCTTGGAAAGTATAGTGATATATAAAAATAATCGCAGTTTCCAAACTCAACCCTGTATAGATTTATTAGGTAGATAGATTTCAGACTAGCCATAAGTACTTACCCTCCAGTTCTGAGAAACCAATTATATTGCTCTTATGTTCCAAAACTTCTAAGAAACCCTACAGCTTTATTGATTCGTTTTAATTCAGCAGTGGGAGGTTGGTGGGTGGTTGGTATTTATAGCAATGTAGTGTAAGCTTAGATTGAGATTAATATTCCAACTCCTGAAGATGCTGACGTTGTCAACGAAACACGTGTCCAGTTTAATTACTATGTCACTGTCTTTTTGCAGGTGGTATTTACTTATTAAGAATTCATAGTGATATTTCATAGTGAGTATCAAAGTGCCATATAGACCACCACAGTCTCTGCCCTCTTTCAGGAACTTGATTTAGTCTGTCTTCTCAATAAAAACTCCCCCAATATGGTTAAACCTGTGGTTCGGATCTTGAGATCAAAAACTAAAATAGTTGCGGAATTTGTCTTCTTATTGTCGAATTGCATCTACGATAAAATAGTATATTATACACGAGTTTATAATGAATGCTATTATTACCGAGGATGAAGTTTACAACACGAGCGAGCTAAGCGAGCGAGTTTTGTAATCATCCGTTTGCTGTCCACGACTATCAAAACAGATTCCCAGAAAGAATTTACCTTCATTTCCCTTCTCCAGTGTAAGAAAGATTCATACATATGCTCTCAGGTATAATTTTCTTGGTTTTTTGGGCAATGAATCTAATGAGGCAAGTTCTGCAGCTTCTTTTATTGCTGGTGCTGTTAAAGAAATCTCGTTTTCACTTTCACTACTCATTAGATCTTCTTTTTTAGAATATGCATTTCAAATTAAAAGCAAACCATGCTGATTTGACGTTTCAATTTGAACTAACACATCGCGATCGCGGCCTACTAAATAAATGTAAAAAAAGGTCAAAGCGATGTTCCTATTGGTTTAGTGAATAATATTCATTAATCACTGCAGTGAATAATGTATCTAATTTTGATTGAAGAAACAAAAATATAAAGAGTATGTTGTAAGATAGTCGTGGACAAACTATATTTTCTCATTTGTGATTTCTCCCCTATTAAACTTTTCAAATGGGACACTCGGTATTTTACAAGACTAAAATATTATCTTAACTTGAAGTACTTTGAGATTAAGACGTTACAGGAAGTTACCTATACGCATAAATAAAAAAGAAAATGCAAAAGGATGTTCATATTCATAATGTGGTACCGCATATTACTTTTAGTAATGTTCAGTTTCTCCGTTTTTGCCAAATCAAAAACTGAGCATAGTTTTACAGGTTTAACAGGTAAAAATTATTCACATCTAAGAACTTTTTGAATTCAACTGAATTTTAGACGCCGAAATGCACTACCATCCTAATATTGAAAGGAACGATTATATAAGAAGACATTCCGAAGAAATCAGGTCAGAATTTTGGAATGACATGGCGCAGTCTACTCTAGCTGATAAACTAACTATAAAACAAAATACTAGTAATTCTTTTGTGTTTATGGAAGTACAAACTCTTAAGAAGTTTGTTGTAGATATTGCCAAAAATGTAATCCTTTTCTTGGGTGATGGAATGTCGGTACCAACAATGGCAGCTTCTAGAATATACCAAGGCCAATTATTTGGAGAAGCGGGAGAAGAAGGAGAGCTCAGTTTTGATCACTTTCCATTCTCTGGATTTTCAAGGGCAAGCTGCATTACATGATAGCTCATTTCTTATCTTCTTTATTTTATTATTTTTACTGCTTCTGGTTGTTGAAAATAATACGGTGTATAAGTTGGGTCAGCCGCCAATCTCATCGCTGCGGTGTTGCCTCATATTACATTACTTCAGGGCATCCATTATCTTAGTTTAGGATCTGGTAATCTTGGAGGCCAGATCCGTAGCCCCAATCTTCAGCTTGCTATTAGTAAACAATTACAAAATATTTAATTTTATATTTATTATTACCAAAGACAGTCCACCTACTAATAAAACATCTTTGGTTATTTCAAATGCCAACTTAAGGTTTGTTTTCAAATTTCAGACCTACTGTGTGAATAGCCAAGTGGCAGACTCCGCCTGTTCGGCCACAGCCTACTTAACCGGAGTAAAGACTAACATCGGAACAATAGGGGTCACAGCCAACGTTTCGCGATTCGACTGCCAAGCCAGTACATACGCCAAAAACAGAGTAACATCCATAGCACGCTGGTCACAATTAGCTGGCAAACGCACCGGATTTGCTACCACAACTACTGTTACCCACGCATCTCCGGCTGGTAATGCAACGTAATCATCACATTAATTATGTTCATGTTCATTTGATGTGTATAGGTCTCTACGCAAGTGTTGCCAATCGCGACTGGGAAAGTGATGCAGATGCTAATGATGTAGACACGAAAGTTTGTCACGATATTGCGCATCAGCTCATTTATGGAGAAACAGGAAAGAACTTCAACGTAGTGCTTGGTGGAGGTCGTGCCAAGTTCATCGGTTCAAACAGCTCTGACTATTATGGAAACAAGGGTCAACGTGTAGACCAAGAAAATCTGATTGAAAGTTTCCTGCATTCAAAAAAGGGACACACAGTTCGATATGTCTTCGATCGGGATGGTCTTTTAGGGACATCCGAAGAGACCAACTACTTATTAGGTTTATTTGCTCCAAGCCACATGCCATATCATTTAGACGCAGTTGAAGAAAATGATCCTACTTTAGCAGAAATGACAGAAGTGGCAATTAGAATTTTGAGCAAAGGCCAAGAAGGATATTTCTTGTTCATAGAAGGTGGTCGCATCGACCATGCTCATCACGAAACTCTCGGAAAGAAATCGTTAGATGAAACCGTAGAATTTTCCAAAGCTATTCAGAAGGCAGTCAATATGGTGGATTTGGAAGAAACCCTTATTGTTGTTACCGCCGATCACGCTCATACACTATCCTTCAGCGGCTATCCAACTCGTGGAAATAACATCTTAGGATTTGCTGGTCGAGGAAGTGATAATCTTCCTATTTCAACGCTTGCGTATGGTAATGGTCCAGGATACCATGAAGAAGTAAATGGTCACCGATACGATCTATCCCAGCACAATTTTGGCAAGATTTGTTTAATCTATGTAGGTACTAAATTTGACTATTAACATTTTCGTTTACAGATGATAAAAACTACAGATTCCCAGCAGCAGCACCCCTTGCTTCAGAAACACATGGCGGAGACGACGTAGGAATTTTTGCTATAGGACCGTGGTCCCATTTGTTCTCAGGATCGATTCAACAAAACCTAATTCCACATGCGTCATGCGTCATGCGTTGGAGATGGCCTCTCAGCTTGTGATAAACTATGACGACATTTACGTGGACAATAAACTTTATCGTTATTTAAATTTGTTGTTTCAACACCTCTTTCACTTACAGGCAAGATTTCCTCAATTTAAAATAAATATGTAATTCTGTTAGTGTTTGACGGAAATTCTTTTATTCCCAATAAAGCAAAATACTCATGATACAAGGGAAAGAGTTGCCAACCAGTAAAACTACGGTTTCCTAGGAAAGCGGTGCCGTCACATTATACCGGCCGTAATAATAGCGGTAGGAGACGTCAAGATAACCGTTTCCATATGTAATAATCATAGTGGTTTCCTAGGAAGTTGTACTGGACGCAGTAATGTACGTAATAATACGGTGCAGTCAGAAATGAGACGATGGCAATACGACGGATAAACAATAATTCGCCAACGTTTGACGGCGGAGTTTGACATAACGGTGATTTTTATTCGAATTTCAATTTCTCGCGCAGGTCGCAGTAGCATTGGTCACATGAAATTTGTTAGCTGGTGGGTTTGAACACAAGGCAGTAAAATGATTTATTACAGTTAAGATATGTTCTGGTAGTAATAAAGAACATGGTGTGAGCTGATTTACAGAAATGACGAACTAATAATCAATTTTTACAAACGAATGTCTAAACTGAATAACTCTTTACGTCTGAAACTGCTACTAAGACGTACATATTATTCTGGCCGCTCTACGACGCTATAATATAGCGTCGTAGAGCGGTCGTCATATGATGGCATCGCTTTCCTAGGAAACCGTAGTTTAACCAGTTCGGCGTACCTTGCGAATCCGATAAACGTATAGCGTCTCATACGAGTGGAGTTGTACACTCCAGCATTTTATAGGTTTGCATCAAGTCTCGTAGCTTCGTCAAGGGATGCCGGAGATACGACACCCTTTGGTTGTGGGTGTTTTCATACCGGCACTCATTAGAGACAGAATTCGGAACCTGAATTCGTCGGGCCGAGAATGTCAAATATTCAGTCCTCGTAAACTACATTGCCAAGCTAAATATTTTTCCCCGAAACGGGAGCTTCTTGACCGACGAACAGTTTTTCGCTAATTTTAACGTTGAGGTGTGGAGTTGCAGGTATACGTTCATACATTTACCAGTAGTAGATCAGCATAGATGATAGAAACTATACTAGAAAAACGTTCTTGGATTTAGTTCAATTAGATATTTGAATTATACTGAGTAAGGCAGAAAGTCATACAATTGAAGAAAGTGGCATCAGCGACTTAGCATTTGGACAGAAGTTGCCACTTGACCGCCGTGGTGACGGACTGTTACAAGTTTATGAAAAAATGAGATACATTTGAAATTTTACATGGATTTATAGTTGATAGGGATCTATTCTACACAAATACCGGAGTTGACATAAAGTTCAGTATTTTAAATAGCACAACCGTAAACATATTAATAATAATTGGTTTTAGCACAAAATTTTTAGTTATTACTACCTACTTGAAAAGGATTTGTTGCCTCTTCTCGCTTTTGAAATAAAAATTATTTTTAGGGAAATATACAATTCAAGAATCAATTGTACCCCTAACCACATAACCACATATGTGGTTAGGGGTACAATTGATTCTTAAATTGATTATTTAACCACAGTCTCTTACATCTTAATCCTTTAGGGAAATATGATAAACTAGCGGGCCCGGCAGACGTTGTCCTGCCTAAAATTACTTTTCGTGTTGAAATTTTGATTCATTAACCAAATCGTTTATTCAATGTGAAACATTTTTCTGATTACGTTTATGTTCAACCAAATATGTCGTTCCTATCGTCAGTTGTGATCGCGAGTGCCTACAAAAAATTATGAGTTTGACAGTTTGTCCGAATTTCCCGACTTACGCCTATTAGTCCACGGGACAGCACATCTTTTGAAAACTGATTACCACTCCTCTGTAACGTCGTGTCCGGGTGTAGTTTTACGAGTCTACCACGTTCTGTATACGTAAGTTCTTTGAAACGCGGCGTTTTCGAGTTCGCGATCGCGAAAGGCGCTAATGTGCTCATGCTTTAAAAATGTATCACATTTTTTATAGCTTTTATTAAAAGTTAATGAAATTACAAACGCTAAGACATTTGTCCGACAAAAACGGTGCGTCCACCGCGCCCATATCTGGTCAAAACAGCGACTTACAAGAATTTTAGTACCCAACCAGCTGATTTGTTCATAACTATTAAATAAATATTTCTAAAATCAGATGGTAACATTGTCCGACAAATGTTGTTCGCCATATTGGCAGTCCGACGATCGGAAAGTGTCAGTTTCGTGATAACATGTTCACTGATTACCAACAATCTATATTTTTTTGACGTCGTTTGAAATGAAGTATAGAGCATACTGAAACCATTGTCCGACAATATTACTGCTGCATGTCTTAAAAAATGCTAGTCCACCCGAAATAAGAGCCGAAGAGTGTGGATGAACCGTGATAGATGGTCAATATGAGTATTATTGGTACAATGGGCCCCAAGGTCCTTCTTTTGAAAGATTTATCTTCTACTGTTAAAGGTATCGCTGTACTCTTTCACTTCGTTATGAACTATTAAACTTTTTTTAAATACATACACATTGTATTATAGGTTCAGATAATATGGATGATGTAGATGATACATACTATCATACGGATGAAGATGATGATGATGATGTATGTAACGAATCCGTTGAGGAGGTTAGACACATCAACGGATGAGTATGATGACGAATGAAATACAAATTGTTTCATTTTTGTCTACAATATAAATACATTTCAAACATATTTTGTATATTAATCCATTTTTGCGTACAATTTAATAAGTAAACATTCCTTTTTGCATATTTTCCACTTTTTCACGTATTTTAAGAAATTTGATGAACATTGATTGTCGGAGTCCCAGGTGCGATCTCATCACATGTTGGACATAATTTGCAAAGATAATTACAAATCCCTAATATAAAAGGTAATGGTCAAACAAATTAAATTTGCTGTGTATGAGTTTATTGAAGTAATAGTACGCCGGATAGTGACATCAATTTTTAAATGATTTTAGCGTGTGGCAGAGGATGTAAATTTGGTAGTTTGTGTGATGGCAAACAGGAAAATTGACCTCTGCTCACCCCGCGTCGGACATTACAATTGACATGTCTTCAAAAATTTCAAAGAAAGAATAAGTTAACGTAAATCTTTTCAGCGCCTCTGCCTTATGATTCAACTTATTAATTAAATCATAAAAAACGAGAAAATACCCGATGTAGAGGTTCTGAGCAGTCCCTGAGCAGAGGCAGAGGTTCTGAAAGTGTTTGGAAAGTAGGCCTACTTAGATTCAAACGAGCTGAAATGACTAAGTAGAGCAGTAGAGCTACTTTTCTAAACATATTTAAAACGTCTTCCTCTGATCTGAAGCTGTTCAGGATCTCTGCTTCGAGTAATTTCTTGTTCTTTATGATTTAATTAATAAATGTTATCAAAAGACAGGGACACTGAAAAGATTTAGGTTAACTTTTTTCTTTCGCATTTTTGAAGACCTGCCAATTGTAAAATGTCCCACGCTGGAGTCTCGCACTATGGATATTCCTGATTTCCAACAGACAATTTACAATTTTATATGAATATGAAGGGCGCTGAAATCAGTTATAAAAATTGTCGCTATCCGGCGTACTATAACAGTTTGCCCTCTTATTGTCGGACTAGCGATACGGCGCAGTATTTTTGTCGGCCATTGTCATTATTAATCACAAAACACGCTCACCTACATGTGTTATCTTTGTCCGACAAGTGGTAATCAGTGAACATGTTATCACGAAACTGATACTTTCCGAGCGTCGGACTGCCAATATGGCGCACAACATTTGTCGGACAATGTTACCATCCGATTTTAGAAATACTTATTTAATATTTATGAACAAATCAGCTGGTTGGCAGTAAATTTCTTGTAAGTCGTTATTTTGACCAGATATAGGCGGTGGACGCGCCGAACGGCGCATCGTTTTTGTCGGACTAATGTCTTTTAGCGTTTGTAATTTCATTAACTTTTAATTAAAGTTATAAAAAATGTGATGGTCATACATTTTTAAAGCATCAGCACATTAGCGCCTTTCGAGATCGCGAACTCGAAAACGCCGCGTTTCAAAGAATTTACGTATGCAGAACGTGGTAGACTCGTAAGACTACATCGGTACACGACGTTACAGAGGAGTGGTAATCAATGTTAAAAAGATGTGCTGTCCCGTGGACTATTATGAGTTTAATGAAGTTTCTCTATTTAAAGCACATAAATATATTGTACCTTTATTTAGCACAAGATAATACAAAAATATGTAAGAAGAAAAATATGCACCAACATTTCCAGATATCACAAAGTACTTAAAACATTAACAAAAACAGCACAGAAACATCAGTTAATGAAACAATCACTAAAAACAAATATCAAAATCTCAACAACAGAGCACATTCTATAGATGCCGACAATTTCACCTCAACAGCACAGGGATAAATCAATTTATTTACTCTTCAAACATGTATAATTTTAGTCTACTCTTAAACGTGGCCGGCGCAGCACTACAGGGGATCGTCTGAGGGTGATCTTGGTATTCAATTAAACCCATATAACAAACAGTATTTTCACGCACTTTTCTTGTAGTAGGTTGGACATTAAACATATTTCTGGACCTTTCATTATACTATGAATCTCCTCAGTGTATCTTAGTCTAATATTTAAATAATCTGGGCCTAAAACCCAGCCTTCATATTAAAGATGAAAACAAACACATCCTATGTAGTTTACATTTTCTTGAATTACTTCTTGGTAGTAATTCATGCTGAATTAATAAAATACTTCGCGTACTACCAATAGTAGAGTGCTCAATGCTTGCAATGACGCAGAAAAATGCGTTTGGTACGGGGATCACTGTTACAACCTGTAACTTGTTGCAATCTGAAGTTCATGTCTTGACCATAATATATCCAAAAGCTGTCAAAAATCGCAATGTGCAAAAAGGCATTATATCCAAAAACTGAGTTATGCACACTGGCGTAAAGAGCGTAAAAATTGCTATCGTTTGGCACCAATATCACTAAATTATTTGTGTTGCTTCTACCTCTAAAAACTGCTGAAGAAATAATTTAGTACAGGCCCTTACGGGAGAAAATTTTTTGAAAGCTGAATATCTTCGAATGCCGAGAAAATTTGCAAGATTTCAAAAAATTTTACATTTATATCGCGTTAACTTTGGGAATAGTTGGAATGAATAAAGATGATGTATGATTTAGAGAGTTTGATTACTTCGATGTTACTGCCAAAGAGCTTTCTCATGTGCTTTACAAATATCCGTCTTGATTTGATTCCGCCTAATGCACAATACCTGTTATATGTAGCAGTTACCGTATACCCTTTACCTCTTTCTATTTCTGCTTGCATCGTTTGCATAGTCTTCTCCATTGCTAAGTCTTTGTTTGTGTCATCTTCAAATGCTTCTTTTACTGCACTTAATTCATTTCTTGTATTTTTGTCATAATTTCCCAATGGGGAAAAACCGCAAATTTTGAAAATGATCATATTGAATAGTTTACTACCCAAAACAAATTCCGCAACTTTCGATTTGTACATTCGAGTCTTATTTTCGTCATAATTAAATACGAAACATGCGTCACGCTCAAGACACAATATTTGAATGACGCTGGTGACGTACTTGACCACTGGGCCCGACAGATTAGGTAGGGATTTTCACATGCGCAAACCGATCCAGTTGCATCCTGAGCGCTCGTTTATTTCTCGACTCCTCCCACTTTTTCCAGGGAGACGCGTAAACACCGCTGCGCAACGGATAGGTCTCCTACGCCACAGAAAGCGCGCGTTTTAGCCATCCCGGTCATGTTGCTTTCTGAGTTGCAAATTTTTCGTTCAGCACGGCACATAATCAAAAGTTTTACGTGGTACGCGATACATATTCTATTTATGCTTGATATTGCAGTACTAAAAGTTATAAATTCGATTAAGCGGGTCTTCCCCATTGCCGAACAAGGCAACCTACATGATACCTACTTAACTTCCATAGCTATCAAATCATTTGAGCCAGTCCGTTTTAATACATCTGAATTCACAGTTGCTAAGTTCTTAATTTTGTTTTCTATGTTGACAGACAAAACTTGTGAAAGCCGTTTTCCTATTAAGCAGTTCAGGCAAATTATGCATTTGTGAATATCCTAAATTCCTCGGCGCAAGAATACTCCAACATGAGGTAGTGGTTCAATGCCCATTTCTTCATATTCGCGGTCCCGCTGATGTACGTCAAATAACATGATTTAGGCCAGGTTAATTTTTCATAGTTTCCAGATTTAATATCTCTGTTACTGCATATTGGATGCGAGTTTCAACCGTTTTATTCAAAGATGTCCTCAAATAATGTTACCTTGAGGAAGCTAACTGAAGTTTTTTCAGTAGCAGTTAAAAAACCTCTTTCTATTTTGTTTTAAATTACACATAATGATCGGGGTGTAGTTTTGAACTTTAGCGTGGGACCATGCTCTTAAACAACACTGTTTGAGAGCATACTTTCAAGTTAAAACCTGGATAAATGCCCTGCAACCAATTCAAGAACTACCAAGTTTGCAAGAGTTCGGATGGAAATTAGAAGATGACGGCAGTATCCAACCAATTTTAATGACACTTCCCCCTTTCCCGACCAATTCTTTATTTTAAATAAATGTGGATGTAAGAAAGGTAGGAGTGATCAAAGTTCTTTGACTTCCTAATCGTAAATCTCGCAATTTATTGCAGACTGTGGAAGCAAAGTGTGTTCTTGCAGGAAAAATAAATAATCTTGCGTAACTGCTTGCAAGAATAAGTACATATACCACAAAAGTGTCAGTTTTGCCGCCGAAGGACGAAAGTCAGTCCGATACTTCCGAAGAAAATTATTTTGTAAATTTATTGTAAGTAACTTTATTTTCATATTATCTTTTAACAAGACGGAGACGGAGCTACGGCTAAGAGTGAGATGCAAACCAGCGCAGCAGGGTGGGGACGGGTACTGGTATCGGGAGCCGGCCGGTCGCGCTTCTTACATCTTCTTATATTTAATTACACAACTCAATATACGTAAAAGATAAAAATCTGCATGTCGAACCATCAGACTCCGAAAGAAGCGTACAAGATTTTGTAAAGAACAAAATTTTTCGATTTAGGCATTAACTTAAAAGTTATCCCAATGTAAATGTAAAATTTGTTGAAATCTTGCAAATTTTCTCGGCATTCGAACGGAGATATTAAGCTTTCAAAAAATTTTCTCCCGTAAGGGCCTGTACTAAATTGTTTCTTAGAGGTAGAAGCAACACAAATAATTTAGTGATCTTGGTGCCAAACGATAGCAATTTTTACGCTCTTTACGTCAGTGTGCATAACTCAGTTTTTGGATATAATGCCCTTTCGCACATTACGATTTTTGACAGCTTTTGGATATGTTATAGTCAAGACATGAACTTCAGATTGCAACAAGTTGCAGGTTGTAACAACGATCCCCCTACCAAAGTGACAATTTGTACCCTTGAGCTCTGTACTACAATGGAATAATTGATTAGAGTATTGGCCGGTTTCAGGATTTATCTCGTCTTCAGAATATGTTTAAGGTGAATGCGCCAGTGAGCCGGCCCCCTCCAGTAGTCGGCCACTTTTGACTTTCTTTTATAATAACTTGTACCAACCGCAAATTACTAAGTTCGGAAGCATAATACAACATTCTGCCATTCTTATACAATCAAAATATCAATACTTCCTTCCTCTGCGCCTAAGTTCAGTCCAGTAATTTACGCGGCAAAGTGTGAAGTTGTGGTTGTGTGTGCTCCACTGGGATTCTGCAATCTTGGCAAACATCGGCACGACAAACTTCAAAGGTAGGCAGTATTTTATTAGCAACAATTTTATCCATCTGCAATGGGTTTTTGTAATGGAAAATATGTCAAAATAACGAAAAATTCATCAAAACAGCACGTTTTCAAACTTTTAAGGTTATAAATTAAGCGGCCGATCACTGGCGTTAAAAATCTGTTAGATCTTCAGTGATCGGCCACCCGGCCGACTACTGGAACATCGGGGCCGCTCCATTTTTTATTTCTGTCTTGTTTATATGTTTAGGTATAAACCATTTTTTGTCATCCTCAAACTAAATAAAGCATGCAGATTCTCTGCACCAGTAGTCGGCCATGCGTACCATAACTAATATCTAGATTATTTAAGACGGAATATAGTAGCCGACTACTGGAACACTATAAGTTGCCTGATGTTGCTAGTAGACGGCCACAAGAATTTTCACTGCTTTTCAACACTTTTATTCACCAAAAATTCGAAATTTGTCACTTCTAGAAAATGAAAACGAAAAGGACGTTACATCAGTTTTGTTGTTTGTTTAAATTCTAACGTTTCTAATATTTTTTCGTGTTCAATGTTATAGGATTTAATCTTTCAGTTTTTTTTAAATAAATATATTTATTTTTCAAATTTCTGTAGTTAATTTACTTACCTGGGCCTCCAAATCATTTTCAGAATACTTACCTGAGCATAGGTACCTACTTTTTACTATGTACGTTTAACACGGCCGACTACTGGCATAGATGCGGCCGACCAGTGGAATACAAGCGGCCGACTACTGGCAAAATGGCCAAATCTGAGCAAAAACGAATATATTGAAAACATGCCTAACATTAGGCTGTCTTTGTCTTGTTCAAATAAAACTTGCATGTCTGAGCTCTTTGCTGGTACCGGAATTCATAACCTATCTTTACAAACACACTGTGTTAGATGATGTTAAAGTTAGCGCCTATCAAAAAAGGCCGACTACTGGCGCATTCACCCTACATAAAGTGAAATTGTAAATAAATTAATATGACTCTAGGGTAACAGTTGACAAAAGAATACGAATAATTAAAATAGTAATATCCATGAGATCTTGACAGTAGAAAATAAGCTAACTAGATCTACGAGGCATTAGAAAAACTAAAAATAGAAAGAAAACGCGAATACCTCGTAGCGTGAAGGGAAAACCAATGAATTTAAAGAAAACCATTTATGTAACAACAATAAATTCAATTGGGATTAACCTTGCAAGTGATAAATATCAGTGTACAGAAAAAACTAAGTAAAACAAAACATCCATGGAATCTTGAAAAGCTAATCTTGTAATAAACTAGAAACAAGAGAGAAATTAGTCAATTAATGTCATAATGGCAATAAAGAGGGGTTAAAACTTCAGAAATATTTACAAAAGTTGTTGTTCAAAATTCAACGCGGAATCATGCAATATACTATTAGTCTTTTATTGTTATGTTATTGTTTTTTGCTCTAGCAGGTTAAGACTATTTCAGTACACACTCGTACAATTTTATTTTAGTAAATTGAAAACAAAACTTCAGTTTGACTTAAAAATCAGATAGATAATATCAATAGGATGCACCTGACGTATGACGCACCTTAACCATTATTTCATGCTTAACATGTTTGTCCTTCCTCTTTTGTATTCCGGCACATGACTGTAACTTTGTTTAACAGTACGCTTCAGTCTCCTAATCCCCGAAATTATAAGTATCTAAATCTCTTCAAACACAAGACGTTTAAAATCCAACTTTTCAATTACTGAAATGTTTTCTAAAACTTCGGCAAACTTTCGAATCCCTTTTGAAGCTGCATCTGCGCGCCTGGAACCGAACTCCTGAATTATCTCGGCGTACTTCAGTCGTTTGCCGTATCTGATATTACGTAGACGCATTGTTAGTTGCCTAGTTTCACAAAAACTTCGCGGTCGTACTGTAATGGACCAATCGCCCAATAATTTATCCAAAAATATGACCGTGGTTTCTGAAGGTAAGAAATAAAAATTAAGTTAGTGAAGTAATTGTTTTACTTGTACTTATAACTTTTTATGGGATGAATCACTTAATTCTGTATTGGAATAATTTGCACTATTATGCTTCTGCGTATTTGCACGCGATAGCTAATTTCTGAATAAGTTGTGTTAGAAATGATGCCTGAGCACTAATAAACTTTTAACCTAATTTATTCTGTATGTTCTGTTGTCGAGCTAAAAGAATGCGACCGCATTTGGCACTTGTTAATTTCTGTCATTTTTCTCCGACAAAAACCAAAATGTACTACAAATTCTTGTACATACAAGGTATACTAAATAATTATATTAAATTGATTACTCTGAATGTAATTTTAGAACTGATCTTCCCTAGGTCAGATGTTACAATATCTAGATAATAATATAATATTTTTATCCTACAAAATAGAAAACCGACTTCAATATACAATGAGAACATCATAAATGTAGTCGAAGTAAATTAAATACGCATTATTAAGGATAACTCAAAAACTACTGGCCAGATCTTGATCAAATTTATATGGGACCACATGAGAAGCACCAGCTTTCAAATAAAAAAAGAATCATCAAAATTGGTTCACCTAGGAAAAAGTTCTGAAGTAACATAAAAAATTTAAAAAAATACAGTCGAATTGAGAACCACCTCCTTTTTTGAAGTCGGTTAAAAATATATCATCTCCATCATGGAGCTTACTTACATTTACATAATAAATAATTTTTCCGGAAAACCAAAATTTTATACTGAACATTTGGTTGTAAACTAATACAATTTGTATTGATCATCCCTCTTATTCACTAGATTTAACTCCCCCGAACTATTATTTCCTCCCTCAAATAGAAAAAACTTGGAAGGTCGTTAAATTCTTTCCTGGATTCAAAACAGCAAGAGGAAGAAACATAGAAATTTGAAAGTGTTGCAGCCTCCGAGATCCATCGATGTAATGCACCGGTTGACCAGACCTACGTTAAAATGCCACTGATCCCGATAATAGAAATCTGTTAAGCACTTTAAGTTGGCAACTTTTAACTTGCAAATTTGTGAGAGCCAAGAATTCCAAACGACTTATTTTTGTCGCTAAAATTAGTTTATCGTAAATTCAAATTCAAATATGAATATTAAATGAATTGAGAAAAAGTAAGTTTATAGAAAAAACTAAATGGCAAAGTAGGAACATTCTTATATTGTAAGCGTACTGTCAATGTCTCCGTGAGATCTCACGAAGGCATTGGTAATTGGTACTGATACTGATATGTACCTATTTACGTAGTTCACACAAATTTCACTAAGCGGCGCTGCCAATCCCTCTTGCCGCTTACTACTACTTTGTACCAATTTTTAGTGCTGGGGAGAAATTCGTTTGTAGATCTAAAATGTTCAGGTCAGCGGGTCAGGTCAGGTGCCCACTCCCGCATCGCAAAAGGGCTATCGGTCTTTTACAAAAAGCGGATTTGATTTATACATATAAGTATACTTGCACAAATTTTTGCATGACCTGCCCAATCTTTTTTTGATAGTTTTTGTACCGTTTCATTTAGTTCGTTTCTTTCCAAGAGTGTCCAATGTGTCTTAATATTTTTTGTAAATTATCCTTGTTGGCCCATTAAACCCTGTGTCAGTAAACTCGTCACGAAGAGTACTTTTCAAATCTAGATCAATATACAAGGAGTTCCAATTAAAATAAAAACTTTGTAAGAAGAGAAGTGTTTCGGTTCGCTCGCACACAGCAACTGCATATCATGATTTCGCTCTATTGGAGCTCATCATTACGATGCAGCCGTGCGCCAACAAACCAAACCAGCATTCACTCTGTAAAGGCGAGTGGGCCACATCAGTAAGCGAGCGCCAGCTCCCGCTCACTGAACACTGATCGTCCCCTCTAAAACATTACTCTAAAACATTACTAGTCATTTTAAGATAAAAACGTTTGCATCAACAGGGGAAAAACCGTAGACGTAGCGACACCGCCAATATCAAAACTGTATGAATTTGTTTCCAACTTTTTGGTCGCGGTGTACCTACGTTATTAATTTTTATGCATTCGATTTGGAAAACTTTTAATAAAATATTGTTAAATTTAAAAAGAGCGTTTTCTGGGTTGGTTGTATTCAAATAATGCAGCCCCCACATCAAACAAAAGCAGCATTATCTTCGGTAAAACTTCTCTTTGGTTTAATAAATACGTATTTGAACAGAACCAATTTCTAAAAAACTTGTGACTGGTTTCCATACCTACATGAAAAAACTTATCCCTTGAATTTTTTCTGACATTTTTGTATTTACTGGACCGTAACATTTCTCACACCAGTACCACACAGCGCTGAATTTAATTCATTACTGTATTGTCAACATTCGTGAAAATGCCGAAAAATGCATAAAAAATTGACAAAATATTTTTTCCTCCTGGAGCAGTTTTATAAAAAAACAATTTGTGATGGGAGAATAAGAACAAGCAAGGTTTTTTATGAATAATAATTTAATTTTTCTGAAGTCAAGAATAGTTCTTTTTATACCCTCTTGGTAACTTTATCCGGGGACATAATGTACAGAGTACATATTCGTTAGGCAAAAAGGCTATGACATGAGTGCAAAATGACGTAAGTAGGACTTAGCACCGCGGAAGAGGATGTCCTAAATTTATCAGAAATAAATTTTGATGCAAATGTCAGAAGAGCAGGTTCGCAATTTGGCATACCATCAAAATCTGACCAAAGAATGACCAAAGAGCGACATTTGTGGCATTCTTAGCATCAAACATTACCACACTTAAAATCGGAACAAGACAAATGCCGTAATTTTCGTATTTTAACATTATGATTTTTAAATTACTTGCAAAATCTCGTTGCAGTAATGATTGCATCATTAGACAACAACATAATATTTTTATACATTTTTCTCCAAATCTTGTATCACCTTGTATTCTCTTCTCGCTGTCTCATAATATCATCAATTCATGCATTTAATAGTGCGAGCGATGAATTACATCCCTTTCTATTTTTATTGACCACTACTTTCTCTCTCCCCATTGCTTATCTGTATTTCAGAATTTTTGTATAGGCTTTCATCATTTCAATTGAATGTAATGGATACCCACCTCTTTATAGGGTACTACCTACATAAAGCTCTCGCTCTCGCACTAACCCACAGAAAAGTGGTTTGAAATTGTGTTTTTAAATTATATTTTCGTCTTATCTTTTTCAAATTAAGCAACCTCTTACCAAAAAAATGTTATGTTCTATTAATAATGTGTCCCAAGATCCCTTGAGTGCTCTTACATCCATAGATTGGCATTTCTCCAATCATTATAACAAATTCACTTCTTTAACATCATAGAAACTCTACCAAAAAGAAAAGAAACGGCGAAAATTGTTGAACGAATAGTTCAACTTCTCGCACATCCAAAATTTTAACTAAAATTGGACAAGGACGGATTGAGAAAAGGGCGGAAGAAAAAATATTAGAGGAAGACCAAATTTTATTTATTTATTTTCACTACAGATTTAGTTAAATATCTATTCGTACTTACAAAACCGTGCACTTAATAACAAATGCTTTTCCCACGCCATGACTCCCTAAGAAAGCGACACGTTTCATGCAACTAAGTAGGCGCGAAAGTTGACAATTGCGTTCACCCTTGTGCTACACTCGTAGCTGTGCGATATAAATAAAAATCGCATGACTATTTCAAATGTTGTAGGCCGACGTTTACTGAATAAATATCGCACCGCGCTCGGCACCGCGTCTCTTTTAAAATATACCTACCTAATAATTTTTTTACCAGAAAAATCTCTTAAAAAGTACGGCAGTTAACATTTTAATGGCTTCTCGATGGAAGGCCTAAATATTTTAGGTACAAACTGGGCATTTATGAATTGACGGGCAAGAGAACAAAGTCAAGTGTCATTCATGAGCCGGTCGCGGAATTATTCAAATATTCTTAGATATTAGTTATAAACTTTAATATTTTCCAGCATATGAAAATAAAGTTATTGTTTGTGAATAAATTTGGCTTTCTTAATGGGTCGTGTGAAAAATAGTGTACATTACTCGATTGAAAGTGTATTTCATATAGGCTGGTGTGATTTCTGCACTCAGCTGCGCCTCGTAAAACTTCACACTCGTAGGAAATTTGCAACTTTCCGTGCTCGTTACGTAATATACTATTATATAATTTCTAAGTATGGTCTTGTTAATATGGCACGAAAAGAAGGCTTTCAACGTTCATATAGAATTGAACTTTATTACAAAAACAGTACTATCTAGCAAACACTTTATTTACAAACTACAAAATACAGTTTACAAAATTCCTATTTTCTCACAGTGTAACAATAGAAAAAGGAACGAGCACCTAACTGGTGAACAAAAGCAAATAACAAATTGAAAAATTAAGACTAACCGTCAATGTTTCATGAAAATGTTAACAGAAGCACGAGAAAATAATGTGTAGGTAGGTATCTAAATTCTGGCCAGTTTGTTAAGCCAGCAAAAGTATTGCAACAAAATGAAAACATTCGGTTATTTTGATTATTTTTTTCATCGTCAAATTGACCAATAGGAACATTTCATTTGGGTCTAGAAGCGTGTATTATTTCGGTTATTTTTTGCCGTTTCTATTTTCCAATAAATGAACAGTATTTTTGATCACGCGTTTAATTCTGACCAATTAAATCATTATTATAGTGAGAATTTTTTACCTAACTTATCCCAGCGGGAATTTTTTTTAGTATTTTGTTTTTGTTGATAAAACGACTTGTTTTCTGGTTTTGACATATTGTCTTATATGTTTTAATCGCAAATTGTGACATTGAAAGAATAATATTGACAGTTGTTTCATATTTGAACGTCAAAAAATAACCTTTCGAATACCACACGACAGTAAGAATAACTTGGAAAATAATTCTCCACATTTTACTCAAACTTGTCGCCATTCGGCAATAGCCACTCGAGCCCTACGGGCTCTCGTGTCTACTGCCTGGCGACAAGTTTTCGAAAATCTGTCGAATTATTTTCAAGTAATTCTCACTCTCTTGTGATATTACATACGGTAATTTCTTCGATAATTTTGCTTGTTGACAAGTTGCCATAGTTTCGAATTTGTAGGTGCATTTATAATGTATAATCTAGTTACTTTAGTACCTGCCAAACGTCAAATATTCCCAACACATTTCTTTGTATGTGAATTAATTGAAATAAAATTTCGTTTTGAACTACCTTGCTTCGATTCAAAAAATAATCTTGTTAAATACAATTCGTGGTCTGGAATTTTTAGGTAATTTTACTCAAGCTGTTGCTTTTACTAATCACTCGTGTAAATTTGACAGAAGATCACTCGCGCAAGCGCTCGTGATCTTTTAACTGTCAAATTTACACTCGCGGTTACCAAACAACGCAACAGCTTTCGTAAAATTTCCGACAATTCCAGACCACTTATTGTATTACTACAGAAAATACAATTACAAAATTATTTTTAATAATGCTTACACCACTAAATATGAGGAAAGATATTAAAACTTGTTTTGAAGTAAAACACAAATAATTTAATCGCATTGCGATTTGAAATTGGGCGCTACATTGTTTCATGTATTATTAGTTTATTAGCAACTACAGTTTCTTGGAATAGACCTTTTCATTTCGTTTGATTTCGTTAGCGCGCATGTGCAGAAGTACACTGACAATCAGCTGTTCTTAGTTTTTCGGACGAATGTCACTGTCAGTTTTTGAACTTCGTGTAGGATATTCGCAAGTAAATAGTAGAGTATCAAATAAGGAGGGTGTTTGGAAGACGGTAAATTATAAATGTTAGTTCCCAGTGACATCCCTCATAAAATTATGAGGCTGAATCCCGAAGGCGTGCCTGGCCTGTTTGAAATACGGGAATGTTAACCAACGTAATTTCAATCACGCAGGTTTTTAATACGTAGCGGTGAAAACCAATCAATTTTTTAAAAGAAAACTGAGAAAAAGGATCTAATAGACAGGTGCGTATTTTTCTGCAATGTGTGTAACTACAAATAATTATTATTTTAAAGACCAGAAAACATCCAACACACTTTTCCATTTCGAATCTTGCCTCTTACACAACAAGTCCTCACTTGGTCACCGACCCAGTTGTTTACTTCGATTTACCCCAGTGTTAGGCAGGGTTAGGGAAATGGATAAAATCGTAATCCCAAGCGATAGCTTGGCCTACCCACTCTGCTAGCGCCGTTGCCGTCACCAAAAGCACAAAGTTTGGATGCCCCATAGGTACTAATTTGGACGTTTGCAATAAAATTTTACTGTATAGACCAAAGAATTTAAAATAAACACTTTCAAACAATACTAAAAGGTCATCGCGCATGCGCCTCAGCATTTTTTTTATAATGGAAAACCCTATTGCCTATCCTGTGAACGTCTGTCCAAGAAGTTACGAACTACGCGATTGGAACAAATAGTTGAAAGTTTTCCCTGTGATCAACTCTCCATTTTTTTAAGAAATACCCTGACTGAGCTCTTTCATTCCATTTTATTTCGAATAATTCCAATAAAATGTGGAATATAACCCTAATCATTTAATGGCTGAAAACAGCATAAAAATAACATTCGGGTTGTTGCATGAGTGGTACTTAAGAACTTTTATTTAATCGTGTTGCACATAAAACTAAGAACAGGGTAGGTGTATTAATTCTGAATGGTTTTTCGAAGGTCCATCAGACAGTTTTATTCTGCCTCCTTTTCAATTACCTACTTCTTCTGTTCGCAATCTAAAATTGCCACCGATATGCTTAAATATTAACCTTCATTATGAAGGTGCACATTTTAGCATTAGAAGTAGATAAAGGGGCCGATTATGTTACTCAACATTATTTCACTGTATCTTCCTCTAAATAAAAAGTACTCGAATATTTCCAATCAGCGATCGTCGAGCTAAAGAAAGAAAACCCCTGATAAATGAACACAAGAGTTGCAATTGTATTTCATTAATGCCATCAAAATAAAACAATGTATTCTTATTAAGTCACGAGTAATTCGTAGGGGTGCGAGAGAGAAAACAGGAAATTAAGTCCGAACATATCAGGCGACAATTCAATACTCCACAGAATGCATCGAGTTAGAGAAAGGCTTCAGCTAAGTGCAATTATATTGGATTACTTTATTCGGAAAATTGCTGCAGATATTCTCCTCGACCATCAACTTGGCTATATATAATAATTGTAAAATGAGCGAAGTTCATAAATCTTGCATCATATGAAAATCACATTATCTTTTAAGAGAATGATAAATTTTGTCAGTCTACTTATGTCCTAAGAAACGGCAATTTGCTAAATAAACCGCAGCAATAAAGTTAAAAGCTTGTAGCATCCCTCTGCTATATCCCGGAAAGCTGTTGAGACATTGAATTAAGGGATGGTGTGATGGATTAAGAGAAAAGATAAAGGTCATAATCTGCTATTACATTTTACAAGAAAAGACTTTCAGAAACTTGTAAACTAGATAATATTCAAGGATTAATACTTAAGTACGTTTTTAGCAGAGCATTTGGGATTTAAAATTAGGTATTCACTCATGCTGAAAATTTTGCTTCCCTATACCAATACATACCATAAATTTACTCTGCATTGAAATTTACGAATTATACAGGGTGTCCCACGGTGGCGGCCTGTTAGAAGTTTATGGAGAACGAAAAATGGGATAAATTTGAAACTTTGCATGGAATTATAATTGGTAGTAATCTACTTTTCTAAAATATTTTCAGACTTCTAGCACTTCCTATCATACCGGAAGTTGACATAAAGTTCAGTTTTTTAAATAGGACAACTCCCGAATATACCAATATTTTGTTTTATCACGCGAGTTTGAATTATTTTTGCTCGGAAAGTTTCTTGTTGTCTCTTCTCTTTTTTGAGATAAAAATTATTTTTCGAAATTTTGACACATTTCCTTCGCTTGAAAAATCGCTAATAACTTTTGATCCAAAACATTCACTAGCTTAAAATTAGAATCAATTCGTTACTAATGAATGTTGCTCTCCGAGGAATCGTATAAATTGGCTTCTTTACAATAATTAGGAAGTCTAAAAAGTCTTCTAAATGGACACAAACTTCAAACACTTAAAAGTCCGTTTTCTTAAATAGAACACTATGTTCTTAATCACACCTGTGAATAGCGGAGACAGTTTCCTAATTAACCATACTAGGTATCCCTATACCCAAACTCGACGGCTTTTGAGATATTTCCAAGAATTCTTAAAAATCATAATTTTTGTCATTTCTGCATAAGAAGACTATGATAAGTATTTACTGTATAATAAAAACTTGCTTAGATGCTTAGCAACCAAGGACAGTTTTGTAAAATAATTTCCCTGTCAACTTGAAGTCGATTAATAGTTATTTATTCACAATCGGTTAGTAATAAGTCAATTGCCAACTTTTAAAAAGTTTGCAAGTAGGTTATTCCTGACTTCTACTTGCCGACCGGGTTGGAAAATTTTCCACCCTTGGGTGGAAAATTTTCCAACCTGAGAAATCAGTGCCTATATGATTTTATACTTAAGTATGTATTATGTAATAAACTTGGAATAAAATTTCATACAGTTTTTTCTGCAGTCTCGGGGAGTTCTGCTTGAGTGTATTGTGTACTCCAACTGACTGGCAGATATATTTTACCACCAGAAATGCTCTTTCATATTCAGTTATTTTATTGTCAAAAAAACGATGCTTGTCAGTTTAATAATTAATAAAAATACAAATGTCAATTTCACTGCCTACCAAGAATTATCGAAAGTGCATTGCTTAAATTTACTTCAATATGATGTGTAATATTGACATAATTAATAATTGTCAATTTCACAGCCTGCCAAGAGCTATCGAAAGTGCAATGTTTAAAATAATATGAAATATTTATTCCTTAATAATTGTTCATTAAAACTAATGATTGTGAATAAAATAGTATACATACCTCGCTGGAAAATTTCATTACAGCCTCGCGCTATAGATGACCGCGGCGCTTCGCGCCTTGGTCATCTATCTAGCCCTCGGCTGTAATGAAACATTTTCCACCTCGGTACGTAATATACTATTACGTAACCAGTTATGAAAAGACTAATTTTATTTGACGAATATAATATTTGCCAAAACGAGCGAACGAAGTGAGCGAGTTTTGCAAATTATGTGAGTCAAATAAAATTAGCCTTTTCATAAAGTGTTAAGTACAAAATTTTATCTAACCCCGCTTTAAAATAAAAAAGAATTGTGCTACTCCAAATAATGTAACATCTCTTGTAGCCGTGCAAATAAATTCAACTTCATCGCTTTACCTTGGCGTTGCTATGGATACTATAAATAACTATTGCCAGTGATGAGTTTTTTTATTTCAAATAACGCCAAAAATGGATGATTCTGATGTAGAGATGCCTTCTGATATAGAAGAATCAGGGAATTTGGCAATAGATTCAATAATACCATGTAATAAATTCTTACGTTTGTTTTTGCTTTTAAATATTCAGTTACGTAAAAGTTCATTACATAACTAGTTATGTAAGGAAAGTTCATTACATAACTAGTTACGTAATGAACTGACAGTTATGAAAAATATGACGTTTCGTAATGTCAAAAATGCATTTAAAATGTGACATTTCATAGCGGGATTAGATAAAATAATGGTAATATTTCACAGTATTTGAAATTAATAATACTAGGTAAATGTATTTAAATTTTAAATGAACTAGCAAAATGAGTTCTTGAAATTTATTTAGCATAAATCTGGGAAATCTATGAAAATTCATTTAATTTAGGAATCGTTTGACACACAATTTCATAGCCTTCTTACACAGAAATGACAAGAATTAGGATTTTTAAGAATTCTTGTAAATATCTCGAAAGCCGTCGAATTTGGGTATAGGGATACCTAATATGGTTATTTAGAAAACTTTCTCGGCTATTCGCAGGTGTGATTAAGAACATATGGTTCCATTTAAGAAAACGGACTTTTAAGCGTTTGAAGTTTGTGTTCATTTAGAAGACTTTTTTAGATTTTCTATTCATAAAGCGGCCTATTTAATCGATTCCTCGGAGAGCAACATTCATTAGCAACGAATTGATCCTAATTTTAAGCTAGTGAGTGTTTTGGATCAAAAGTTATTAGCGATTTTTCAAGTGGAGGAAATGTGTGAAAATTTCGAAAAATAATTTTTATCTCAAAAAAGAGAAGAGATAACAAAAAACTTTCCGAGTAAAAATAATTCAAACTCATCTGATAAAACCAAATGTTGGTGTATTTGGGGGTGGCCCTATATAAAAAACTGAACTTTATGTCAACTTCCGGTATAATCGGAAGTGCTGGAAGTCTGGAAATATTTTAGAAAAGTAGATCACTACCAACTATAATTCCATGTAAAGTTTCAAATTTATCCCATTTTTCGTTCTCCATAAACTTCTAACAGGCCCCCACCGTGGGACACCCTGTAGATGCGCATTTCTAGAAAGGCGTTTGTAACATAATCCTATAAACACTTCTTTCATCTGCCTAACAATCAGATAGTGACTATATGGAAACACGTTAAAACTCATAATTTAAACCATAAAGATGTTAAGACGCGGCCGATACCGTTTTACTATTTGAGGCAGTCTGTAACGCTCCGGCACAGAAAGAGGCATGAGGCAATAAGAATCGTGCCCGGTCCAGTAGTAGATAAATGACAGCCTCAGGCCACATCTGTTGCCAACCCAAAACTCCAGCAACCAAAATCCCTGTTAGTTAGTGTCTTCAGCAGCGGCAGCAGCCTCTGGTTCTGTTGCCAACTCCAACACGCAAAAATCCCTGGTAATGTCTTCAGCAACGACATCTGCCATTGGTTGTGGTTCAGGCGCCTGCGCCGGGGCTCTAAATGCACGTGTTGTTCATTGTTGCGCAATAGAAGAATGTTCTGGAAATGCTGATGCAATAGTACACAGACTGAAGGAGTCCTTGAGTCATGTCTTCAGCAACGACTTCTGCGGCAGCCTCTGGTGTCTGGGGGCCTTTGGTTGTGGCTCAGGCGCCTGCGCCGGGGCTCTGAAAGTACACGTGTTGCTCATTGTTCAGGCCAGTCCATCCAGGTGCCATCAATGACCAGAGGCTGCTGAAGGAGTCCTCCAGTAATGTCTTCAGCAACGGTGTCTTTGGGGCCTTTGGTTGTGGCTCAGGCGCCTGCGCCGGGGCTTAAAAAGTGCGCGTGTTGCTCATTGTTGCGCAATGGAAGAATGTTCTGGAAATGCTGATGCAATAGTACACAGATGTTGCAGAATTAATGTTTTTTCTCGGAAATTCGAACGTTTGCAATTGTTTGCACTAAATAACTATTGTTATCAAAGTTTGAGAAAGAAACAACAGATTCGAAGTCGATAAGAGATGTTATGATTTATTTGTTTTATTATGATGAAATATTAATAGCTAAGAACGTTCTAGGAACATTTCATTTGGGTCTAGAAGCGTGTATTATTTCGGTTATTTTTTGCCGTTTCTATTTTCCAATAAATGAACAGTATTTTTGATCACGCGTTTAATTCTGACCAATTAAATCATTATTATAGTGAGAATTTTTTACCTAACTTATCCCAGCGGGAATTTTTTTTAGTATTTTGTTTTTGTTGATAAAACGACTTGTTTTCTGGTTTTGACATATTGTCTTATATGTTTTAATCGCAAATTGTGACATTGAAAGAATAATATTGACAGTTGTTTCATATTTGAACGTCAAAAAATAACCTTTCGAATACCACACGACAGTAAGAATAACTTGGAAAATAATTCTCCACATTTTACTCAAACTTGTCGCCATTCGGCAATAGCCACTCGAGCCCTACGGGCTCTCGTGTCTACTGCCTGGCGACAAGTTTTCGAAAATCTGTCGAATTATTTTCAAGTAATTCTCACTCTCTTGTGATATTACATACGGTAATTTTGCTTGTTGATAAGTTGCCATAGTTGCGAATTTATAGGTGCATTTATAATACATAATCAAGTTACTTTAGTACCTGCCAAACGTCAAATATTCCCAACACATGCTTCGATTCAAAAAATAATCTTGTTAAATACAATTCGTGGTCTGGAAATTTTAGGTAATTTTACTCAAGCTGTTGCTTTTACTAACCACTCGTGTAAATTTGACAAGATCACTCGCGCTACGCGCTCGTGATCTTTTAACTGTCAAATTTACACTCGTGGCTACCAAGCAACGCAACAGCTTTCGTAAAATTTCCGACAATTCCAGACCACTTATTGTATTACTATAGATTATCTTTATATGTATGAGCTCGAGTACACCCAAAATTAATAGTTTGTGAGATATTTGAGGGTAGTTTTTACTTAAAAAATGGTATTTCATCCAACCATTCCGTTTTGTTATGAACAGCTACCCTGATGCTTACTTCCAAGAAATAACTTGACATTTGAAGATTTTCAGATAACTTAATGCTGAACGAAGTTGTTCTTCTTTAATAATTAGGTATGTGTAACACGAAGTCGCAGAGTTACATCGGGTACCACGGCTCACATGAAAAGTTTGAAAATTTTGGTACAGGAACTGAATTTTAAATTCCACAAATTCAGTGTTACCGTGTTTTGTTACTCAAAAGGTAGAACAAAAACCAAAAATTTAGTACCATCATTCGATTTATTTGTGATCAAGCTATGGAAAGGGAATTATTTACAGCGTATTTTAATTGTAACTAGATGAACCCGTGGGCTACGCTCCACGACTTTTACGTAGTGGTGAATCTTTGTAGTAATTATACTTAAAACGTAGGTGCATCCCAGGTGCACCACAAAATATTCCCATAGAATATTCTTAAATAATTAATTGCGTTTAATTTATAATAAGGCAAAAGACTATTCTGCGAACAGCGCTGGACAGATCCAAGCGTCCATCGGAATGATGCCCATGCAATTTTCTTATTTGCGTTAAAGAAACACCTGATCGAGTGCACGACCTCACACATACGATCTCCGCCAGTTGAAAAGAGACCGAGCGACCGATATCCCCACCCGTATTTAGGTGTTGCGCCAGTTCGCTTTTAATATTATGATGATATTTTCTGTAAATAAACGATTTAACCTAGAACCCATGCATTTTTCCATATAAAGGGCGAATATTAGCTTGAAAACCTGAATTTTTGGAGTCTGAACGATTCTGGTGATATTTGTAGCTTATAGGAGTGTAACGTTCTCCAAGGAGCAGAATATTCCCATTTCTGGCGTTTAATTGACAAAAATGTGATTTAATTGTCCCTAAAAGGACGAAACCGTTTTATTATTTTCATCATCATAAGGTTCTCAGTCCGAAGACTGGTTGGACGCGTACCTCCATTCTTTTCTATCCTGAGCTAACCTACGCATTTCCCTAAAAGTAGAACATCCTACATCCCTAACTATTTGAGAGCAGTAGTCTAATCTAGGCCTACCCCTACCTCTTTTTATTCCTATCTCTGACTCTAGTATGTCACGAACTATTCCTTCGTGTCTTAGAAGGTGTCCTACCATCCTATCTCTCCTACTCTTTATTGTTTTCCATACCTTTCGCTTTTCCCCAACTCTTTCTAATACTTCCCTATTGCTAACCTTATCTATCCACGGTATCTTCATCATGCGTCTGTAGCACCACATTTCAAACGCTTCTACTCTTTTTCTATCCGCTTCTCCTATTGTCCAAGTTTCGCACCCGTATAATGCCGTACTCCATACATACGACGTTAAGAGTCTCTTCCTAGTCTCTATATTAACCGTTCTCGAGCATAACAGTTGTTTCTTTTTGTTAAACGCAACTCGGCCCTGCGCCATTCTTTGTTTTATATCTTTAGTGCTCCTACCGTCTTGAGTTATTTTACTTCCTAAGTAGCAGAAATCCGCGACCTCCTCTATCTTCTCATTTCCAATTTGTATTTCCATTTTAGTTCTATTTTCACATCCCCTACATACCAAAATTTTAGTTTTCTTTTTATTGATTTTCATGCCGAAGCCCTGTGTCAAAACTGCTTCCATTTCATTCAAAGCCGCTCCTAATTCTTCTTTGCTAGATGCTAACACTGCTATATCATCCGCAAATCTGAGCATGTTAATAGTTTGGCCCTGTACATTGATCCCTGAGGCTGTTCTTTCCTTAACAATATTAATCGCATCTTCGATATATAAGTTGAAAACTAGAGGTGACAATGCACATCCCTGTCTCACTCCCTTCCGGATATCTACTTCCCTTTGTTCCTGCTCACATTCTATAACTGCCTTTTGCTCTTTGTAGAGATTATGTATTATTCTTCTGTCCCTGTATTTCATCCCTACCTTTCTCAGCACTTCGAACATCTTCCCCCATTTTACGTTGTCGAAGGCTTTTTCTAAATCTACAAATCCTATATAGACGCTCTTTCTCTTTTCTATCGTTTTTTCTATAATTACTCGTAAAGCTAGAATGGCCTCGCGCGTTCCTCTATTTCGTCTAAATCCGAACTGATCTTCTCCTAATATTTCTTCCGCCTTTTTCTCCATCCTTCTTTGCACAATTCTAGTTAAAATTTTTGACGCATGGGAAGTTAAACTGATAGTTCTAAAATTTTCGCATCTATCCGCGCCTTTTCTTTTTGGCAAAGCTACTATGATGTTCCGTTTGTAATCTTCTGGAATCTCGCCTGTCAGGTATATGCGACTAACTAGTTTAAATAAACGATCTATTACCTCTTGACCTGCGCACTTTAAGATTTCTGCCTGCAAGCCATCTATACCTGGTGCTTTAATATTCCTTATTATTTTACGGCCATATTAATTTGTTCACTTAATTCTAAGTTACACTTTCGGCATCCACTTCACTGCAAGAAGTACTTTTTTATACAATTCCTATACACGTGTCGCGGATATTTCGACAGAAAAAATCCGATTTAAAATAAAAATTCCGCTGGGAAATTGTGAATTAAAATGCATTTATGCAGTCTCGTTTCCAATTATAGCGAACCAGTGACCGGGGGCGGTGAGATGATAATATGTGACTCGATGTATTAGTACCGTGTGAATATTAATTATTTTCGAATATTTGAAATGACAAGTGCAAAAAATGAACTAGAAATTAATACAAGAAACGAGCGACTCATTAAAAATTGCAGCGTCTAAGTCCCTACTTACTTAATTAAAACGCTGAAAAGAAAGTGCCTTTTTCATTACGTGCGATTCAGTTAAGAAGCTACTTAAGCTCTGATAATAGGGAGGTTCGGAGAAAAATAAGATATCTATTTTTGGCATGAAAATGACAGAAAATTGTTATTGTAATTGATTTATGGCGAAATTTTTTTTCTAAAAAATTTTTTTGCGGCGTAATAAGCAAAAGAAACTAGCTTATCATGCCCGCATGCTAGTTCGCTTTGTTATTGGTTTGACGTCAGAGATTCGTAAGGCGCTCCTCCCACTTCTCTTGAAGTGCCCGTGAAGCGGTACCTATCTCATAACATACTTATTGGGACTCTTTCGAGCGTGAATTCTTAAAGTAAGGTGTCAAGGAAACATAAAACAAAGACAACATAATCGATATAATGATACAACAAGGGTATCAAAAGTCTGATTCACATAATTTGCCATATTTATGTAGTAGGTAAATGTACCGGTAAATGTAGAAATGATGTGTGATTCTTGCATCTAACCCCAATTTCATTCAACCTCAAAACAGTAGTGTAAAGGCAGACCGGTATAAGTAAAACAAAGTCAACAATTTATTAACTGTACATGCCTTTTATAATTCAGTATAGAGTAGGTATGTAGATTGTATATACCTGCTTACTTCTGTTTGTAAAATAGGTACCTACCTATATTCTCTAATACAATACAATACATACCTTCTCATTTATGTAGGTATGTATACCTAAGTGATTGACAAGTTATCAAGTTAACAGTTTTATAACGGATTGGGAATTTAAAAAAAAACGGAAACAAATACAACTCACGCGAATCAAAAAACTACGCTACGTAGGTACTAGGTACTTGTTTAACAAAAAGAAACAACTGCTATATTCTGGAACGGTTAATGTAGAAACTCGGAAGAGACTCTTAAAGACGCATGTATGGAGTACGAAATTATACCTATGGGTGCGAAACTTGGACAATGGGAGAAGCGGATTGAAAAAGAGTAGAAGCGTTTGAAATGTGATGCTACAGACGGGTGTTGAAGATACCGTGGATAGACAAGTTAGCAATAAGGAGGAATTAGAAAGTGTTGGGGAAACGAGAAAAGTATGGAAGACAATAAAGAATATGGGATAGGATCGTAGGATGGTAGGATGGTAGGACACCTTCTGAGACACAAAGGAATAGTTCGCGACATACTAGAGTCAGAGATAGGAATAAAGAGGTAGAGGTTGGAGCAGATTAGACTACTGCTCTCAAATAGTTGGGGATGTAGAATGTTCTACTTTTACGGAAATGCGTAGGCTAGCTCAGGGAAAAGAAAAAGATGGAGCTACGCGTCCTACCAGTCTTCAAAAGAGAACTTTATGATGACGTACTATTTAATTATTATTGTTGTGATCTATATTTAATTAAGAAAAACAAATACTAACAGATGAAATATTGTATTGCATTCGCAGAATGTTTATAAACCAATGCTTATCGTTAAGCTTGCTTGCTGATTCATGTTATGGTAGTAGTATGTAGACGGTCGCGAGAGGCGAAACTGTATTCGTTTTAATCGCTTATTCATTTTCAATAAATTGCTAGTTATTCTTGAAGTTGTCTGAACTTACCACTCAGAATTCCACAAATATCCACAACAGGTTATGTGCCCAGGTGTCGCAGGTGGGTTGTTAAGTTCATTGTTGACTTTGAACGGTTAATTCAAGTTAGAGTGTGACTAAAAAGTTGTTTAGTGCATTAAAATTGTTTTAACGCGTTATCAACAAAATGGAGGTTGATAAACTCAAAGTAGAGAAACTTCGAGACGCTGATAACTGGCCGCAATGGCAATTTGTCATGCGAACTTTATTGGAAAGTGAAGATGCTCGTGACGTGTGTGATGGCACAGTTAAGAAACCTGAAGTTGGTGATGAGCAGTATGAACAAAAACTGAAGAGATGGACAAAGGCTGATCGACTTGCAAGGAAACTCATAGTAACCACTGTGGACTCGAAGCCACTACAATTCTTAATGAGTTGTGAAACCGCAGAAGAAATGTGGAAAAAGTTGCACAGTATCTATGATATGAAGTCGGATGAGAGCCTCTCTCTCGTTCAGAAGCAGTTCTTTGAATTCCGCTGGGATCCTGCTGGAAATGTAGCTCAACACATCTCTAAGTTGGAGCAGTTGGCCAATAAAATGAAAATGTTGGGTGAACAAATTCCAGAATCCATGCTTCTCACCAGAATTTTGTCGACGTTGCCATCAAAATTTAATCATTTTCACAGCGCATGGGACTCGACTGATCCAGGTAAACGAACCATCGACAATCTAACAACGAGACTCATGACTGAAGAGTTACGCCTTCAAAAGCAGGTAACTGAAAATGAGGAATCAACAGTCGCATTGTTTTCGAAACTAAAATTGGGCAAGAAAGTTCCGAATTTTAAGAAAAAGGCTGGTTGTTTAAATTGCGGAAGGAAAAACCATGTTCGCGAAAATTGTCGTGGTTGTTATAAGTGCGGTTCGAAAGACCACATTCTGAAAAACTGTCCCAAAAACGAGTACCAACCAAAAAGTGGTAAATCCGGTGACGATTCATCGAGTGAACAACAGGCGTTTGTAGGAAGTGCTGACGTAATAGTAACCAGAGACATTTGGTTAATCGACTCAGGTGCATCTGACCATATAACCAATAGGCGTGATTGGTTCATGGAATTTAGCGAGTTTTCAAAACCCGTGATGATAAGAGTCGGAAACGGTCAGCAGATATCGGCGTTTGGTCGCGGGAACCTTAAAGTCGAAACGTTTGGTGAAACGACGTGGCTACCCGGTGTAATTTACGACGTGCTGTATGCTCCGGATATGACTCACAATTTGTTTTCGGTAAAAGTAGCGGCTAGCAAGGGCCTTGATTTTTGTATTAACAACAATGGCAAGCATTGTGTGTTTATGAAGAATGATAAAATTGTTGCTACAGGAGTAGAGCTCAATAATTTGTATCAACTTCGCGTTCGGGTTGTGCATACAAATAAAATTGTTTATTCTGCTGCTGCTAATAAAATCGGTTCGCTACAGTTGTGGCACGAACGGTTAGCTCACCAAAATAAAAAACGTGCAATCGTTTTTAAAATTAATGGGAACTGAACTGACCTCGGACAATACATTTTGTGATGGGTGTGTTTATGGGAAGCAACATCGAAGAAGTTTCAGTCAAAGAACAGAAGATATTACAAATGCTCCTAGGGAATTGGTGCATTCTGATGTATGTGGTCCGATGAGCGTGGAATCAGTTGGTAAGAAACGATACTTTGTACTATTTAAGGATGATTTTAGCAAGTTTAGAGCTGTTTACTTCATTCGAGAAAAGTCGGAGGTAAAAGACAAATTGAAATCATTTTGCAACGAAATACACACAAAGTTTGGGCATCAAATTAAAGAGCTGCAAACTGACGGAGGCAAAGAGTATGTAAACAATGATGTTCGAATGTTCTTGAGTGAAATTGGAACTAAACATATTGTAACTGCCCCGTATACACCAGAACAAAACGGAGTAATTGAAAGAGAAAATAGAACAGTAGTGGAAGCTGCTCGTTCTATGTTATACGCAAAATCCTATCTTCCACAGAAGCTTTGGGCAGAGGCAGTAAACACTGCGGTTTACGTGCTTAATCGAACAGGACCAACAAGAATATCAGAGAAAACGCCATATGAGTTGTGGTATGGAAAGAAACCAAAAGTCACAAACTTAAAGGTCTTTGGGACAGAATGTAATGTGCACATACCCAAAGAAAAGAGACGTAAGCTAGACAAGAAATCCCAAAAAGGCTATTTTGTGGGGTACACAGAAGGAGTCGAAGCTTATCGCATATGGGTTCCTGATGTCAATGATGTCATCGTAAGCAGAGATGTCGTTTTCAAAGAAGAATCAACATTATCTGTAACAACAGAAGTTGACACAATTGGTACCTCTGAATCTGCTGAGGAAGCGGAAGATGTTGAATGTTCAGACAACAATTCCGAGTCTAATGGTGAAGAAGACATACGCAAACTGAGAGATAGGAAAACACTGAAGAGACCTGATTATTATGGTGTTCCTATTTGCATGACGGCTGAAACAGAACCAACGGATTACGATGACGCAATGAATTCTGAAAAGGCTGAACATTGGCTCAGTGCAATGACAGAAGAAATGAAATCCTTAGCCAAAAATAATACTTGGGTTTTAGTTGACAAGCCGGTTGGTAAAAAGGTGCTTGATAATCGTTGGGTATACCGAATTAAATATCATCCCGATGGCTCTATAGATCGCTATAAAGCGCGATTAGTCGTGAAAGGTTGCTCTCAAAAGGAAGGTTATGATTACAATGAAACCTTCAGTCCAGTAGTACGTTACGATACTATTCGAGCAGTCTTAAGTGTGGCATCATCAGAAAAATTAATTCTAAGACAATTCGATATTAAATCCGCGTTTTTGTATGGTAACTTGGATGAAGAGATTTTCATGAATCAACCAAAGGGATTTGAAAATGCTTCGAGCAAGGTTTGTAAGCTATTAAAAAGTTGGTACGGCTTGAAACAAGCTCCCAGATGTTGGAATCGAAGATTCACTGAATTTCTGCAGAATTTTGGTTTGAGGGAGAGTACTTGTGACACATGTCTATACATACTTAACGATAAAACGAGAAAATTATTTCTTTTGTTATATGTTGACGATGGGTTAATAGTTGCTTCTAAAGCCGAAGATGCTGATGAGTTACTTGAACAAGTACAAAGCAAGTTTGAGGCAAAAATCGTAACACAAGTAAACAGTTTCCTTGGTATGGAAATCGAGCAGAAGTCAGATGGCTCAATTTTTATTAATCAAAGAAATTATGTTCATAAAATTCTGGCGAAGTTTGGAATGAAAGAAGCAAAGTCTGTGTCAATTCCAATAGAACCTGGCTGGAATTCCAACGGTTCTAATGAGTTAGCCAGAGATTTTCCTTATCGTGAAATAGTAGGAAATCTCATGTATCTTCATGTCATATCCAGACCTGATATAGGATTTTGTTGTGATCTATATTTAATTAAGAAAAACAAATACTGTCAGATGAAAGATTGTATTGCATTCGCAGGATGTTTATAAACCAATGCTTATCGTTAAGCTTGCTTGCTGATTCATGTTATGGCAGTAGTATGTAGACGGTCGCGAGAGGCGAAACTGTATTCGTTTTAATCGCTTATTCATTTTCAATAAATTGCTAGTTATTCTTGAAGTTGTCTGAACTTACCACTCAGAATTCCACAAATATCCACAACAGGTTATGTGCCCAGGTGTCGCAGGTGGGTTGTTAAGTTCATTGTTGACTTTGAACGGTTAATTCAAGTTAGAGTGTGACTAAAAAAGTTGTTTAGTGCATTAAAATTGTTTTAACGCGTTATCAACAAAATGGAGGTTGATAAACTCAAAGTAGAGAAACTTCGAGACGCTGATAACTGGCCGCAATGGCAATTTGTCATGCGAACTTTATTGGAAAGTGAAGATGCTCGTGACGTGTGTGATGGCACAGTTAAGAAACCTGAAGTTGGTGATGAGCAGTATGAACAAAAACTGAAGAGATGGACAAAGGCTGATCGACTTGCGAAGAAACTCATAGTAACCACTGTGGACTCGAAGCCACTACAATTCTTAATGAGTTGTGAAACCGCGGAAGAAATGTGGAAAAAGTTGCACAGTATCTATGATATGAAGTCGGATGAGAGCCTCTCTCTCGTTCAGAAGCAGTTCTTTGAATTCCGCTGGGATCCTGCTGGAAATGTAGCTCAACACATCTCTAAGTTGGAGCAGTTGGCCAATAAAATGAAAATGTTGGGTGAACAAATTCCAGAATCCATGCTTCTTACCAGAATTTTGTCGACGTTGCCATCAAAATTTAATCATTTTCACAGCGCATGGGACTCGACTGATCCAGGTAAACGAACCATCGACAATCTAACAACGAGACTCATGACTGAAGAGTTACGCCTTCAAAAGCAGGTAACTGAAAATGAGGAATCAACAGTCGCATTGTTTTCGAAACTAAAATTGGGCAAGAAAGTTCCGAATTTTAAGAAAAAGGCTGGTTGTTTAAATTGCGGAAGGAAAAACCATGTTCGCGAAAATTGTCGTGGTTGTTATAAGTGCGGTTCGAAAGACCACATTCTGAAAAACTGTCCGAAAAACGTGTACCAACCAAAAAGCGGTAAATCCGGTGACGATTCATCGAGTGAACAACAGGCGTTTGTAGGAAGTGCTGACGTAATAGTAACCAGAGACATTTGGTTAATCGACTCAGGTGCATCTGACCATATAACCAATAGGCGTGATTGGTTCATGGAATTTAGCGAGTTTTCAAAACCCGTGATGATAAGAGTCGGAAACGGTCAGCAGATATCGGCGTTTGGTCGCGGGAACCTTAAAGTCGAAACGTATGGTGAAACGACGTGGCTACCCGGTGTAATTTACGACGTGCTGTATGCTCCGGATATGACTCACAATTTGTTTTCGGTAAAAGTAGCGGCTAGCAAGGGCCTTGATTTTTGTATTAACAACAATGGCAAGCATTGTGTGTTTATGAAGAATGATAAAATTGTTGCTACAGGAGTAGAGCTCAATAATTTGTATCAACTTCGCGTTCGGGTTGTGCATACAAATAAAATTGTTTATTCTGCTGCTGCTAATAAAATCGGTTCGCTACAGTTGTGGCACGAACGGTTAGCTCACCAAAATAAAAAACATGTGCAATCGTTTTTAAAATTAATGGGAACTGAACTGACCTCGGACAATACATTTTGTGATGGGTGTGTTTATGGGAAGCAACATCGAAGAAGTTTCAGTCAAAGAACAGAAGATATTACAAATGCTCCTAGGGAATTGGTGCATTCTGATGTATGTGGTCCGATGAGCGTGGAATCAGTTGGTAAGAAACGATACTTTGTACTATTTAAGGATGATTTTAGCAAGTTTAGAGCTGTTTACTTCATTCGAGAAAAGTCGGAGGTAAAAGACAAATTGAAATCATTTTGCAACGAAATACACACAAAGTTTGGGCATCAAATTAAAGAGCTGCAAACTGACGGAGGCAAAGAGTATGTAAACAATGATGTTCGCATGTTCTTGAGTGAGATTGGAACTAAACATATTGTAACTGCCCCGTATACACCAGAACAAAACGGAGTAATTGAAAGAGAAAATAGAACAGTAGTGGAAGCTGCTCGTTCTATGTTATACGCAAAATCCTATCTTCCACAGAAGCTTTGGGCAGAGGCAGTAAACACTGCGGTTTACGTGCTTAATCGAACTGCACCAACAAGAATATCAGAGAAAACGCCATATGAGTTGTGGTATGGAAAGAAACCAAAAGTCACAAACTTAAAGGTCTTTGGGACAGAATGTTATGTGCACATACCCAAAGAAAAGAGACGTAAGCTAGACAAGAAATCCCAAAAAGGCTATTTTGTGGGGTACACAGAAGGAGTCGAAGCTTATCGCATATGGGTTCCTGATGTCAATGATGTCATCGTAAGCAGAGATGTCGTTTTCAAAGAAGAATCAACATTATCTGTAACAACAGAAGTTGACACAATTGGTACCTCTGAATCTGCTGAGGAAGCGGAAGATGTTGAATGTTCAGACAACAATTCCGAGTCGAATGGTGAAGAAGACATACGCAAACTGAGAGATAGGAAAACACTGAAGAGACCTGATTATTATGGTGTTCCTATTTGCATGACGGCTGAAACAGAACCAACGGATTACGATGATGCAATGAATTCTGAAAAGGCTGAACATTGGCTCAGTGCAATGACAGAAGAAATGAAATCCTTAGCCAAAAATAATACTTGGGTTTTAGTTGACAAGCCGGTTGGTAAAAAGGTGCTTGATAATCGTTGGGTATACCGAATTAAATATCACCCCGATGGCTCTATAGATCGCTATAAAGCGCGATTAGTCGTGAAAGGTTGCTCTCAAAAGGAAGGTTATGATTACAATGAAACCTTCAGTCCAGTAGTACGTTACGATACTATTCGAGCAGTCTTAAGTGTGGCATCATCAGAAAAATTAATTCTAAGACAATTCGATATTAAATCCGCGTTTTTGTATGGTAACTTGGATGAAGAGATTTTCATGAATCAACCAAAGGGATTTGAAAATGCTTCGAGCAAGGTTTGTAAGCTATTAAAAAGTTTGTACGGCTTGAAACAAGCTCCCAGATGTTGGAATCGAAGATTCACTGAATTTCTGCAGAATTTTGGTTTGAGGGAGAGTACTTGTGACACATGTCTATATATACTTAACGATAAAACGAGAAAATTATTTCTTTTGTTATATGTTGACGATGGGTTAATAGTTGCTTCTAAAGCCGAAGATGCTGATGAGTTACTTGAACAAGTACAAAGCAAGTTTGAGGCAAAAATCGTAACACAAGTAAACAGTTTTCTTGGTATGGAAATCGAGCAGAAGTCAGATGGCTCAATTTTTATTAATCAAAGAAATTATGTTCATAAAATTCTGGCGAAGTTTGGAATGAAAGAAGCAAAGTCTGTGTCAATTCCAATAGAACCTGGCTGGAATTCCAACGGTTCTAATGAGTTAGCCAGAGATTTTCCTTATCGTGAAATAGTAGGAAATCTCATGTATCTTCATGTCATATCCAGACCTGATATAGGATTTGCACTCAACGTTGCATCAAGATCATTGGAAAAACCAACGGAAGCGCATTGCAATTTGGTTAAACGCATACTTAGATATCTCAAATATACAGAAAATCTTGGACTTCTTTATGGAACAAGTGGAAATTTGGAAGTGTACAGCGATGCAGATTTCGCAGGTGATACTACCACAAGGAAATCAACTACAGGAATAGTCTGCAAATACAGTGATGCGGCAATTACTTGGCAGAGTAAAAGACAGCAGTGTATAGCATTGTCAACAACTGAAGCAGAATTTATAAGTGCGGCAAGTGCGGGGAAAGAAATGGTTTGGTTAATTCGTTTGTTTAATGAAATTGGTGTATGTGAAAATAAAATTGAAAAAGCTGTTTTACGTGTTGATAATTTAAGTGCGATCAAGTTGATAAAGAATCGGCAGTTTCATCAACGTACTAAACATATTGATGTTCGTTATAATTTTATACGTAATCTGTATGAAGAAAATAGGATTAAGGTAGAATATGTACAAAGTGATGAGCAAATTGCTGATGTTATGACTAAACCACTGTCACGTCAAAAGTTTGATTATTTGAAAGGTAAACTTGGTTTAACAACTAATAAATAGGTTTTGTATTGTTGTTATCTGTCAGTATGTTTTTAGGGAGAGTGTTGTGATCTATATTTAATTAAGAAAAACAAATACTGTCAGATGAAAGATTGTATTGCATTCGCAGAATGTTTATAAACCAATGCTTATCGTTAAGCTTGCTTGCTGATTCATGTTATGGCAGTAGTATGTAGACGGTCGCGAGAGGCGAAACTGTATTCGTTTTAATCGCTTATTCATTTTCAATAAATTGCTAGTTATTCTTGAAGTTGTCTGAACTTACCACTCAGAATTCCACAAATATCCACAACAGATTTGCACTCAACGTTGCATCAAGATCATTGGAAAAACCAACGGAAGCGCATTGCAATTTGGTTAAACGTATACTTAGATATCTCAAATATACAGAAAATCTTGGACTTCTTTATGGAACAAATGGAAGTTTGGAAGTGTACAGCGATGCAGATTTCGCAGGTGACACTACCACAAGGAAATCAACTACAGGAATAGTCTGCAAATACAGTGATGCGGCAATTACTTGGCAGAGTAAAAGACAGCAGTGTATAGCATTGTCAACAACTGAAGCAGAATTTATAAGTGCGGCAAGTGCGGGGAAAGAAATGGTTTGGTTAATTCGTTTGTTTAATGAAATTGGTGTATGTGAAAATAAAATTGAAAAAGCTGTTTTACGTGTTGATAATTTAAGTGCGATCAAGTTGATAAAGAATCGGCAGTTTCATCAACGTACTAAACATATTGATGTTCGTTATAATTTTATACGTAATCTGTATGAAGAAAATAGGATTAAGGTAGAATATGTACAAAGTGATGAGCAAATTGCTGATGTTATGACTAAACCACTGTCACGTCAAAAGTTTGATTATTTGAAAGGTAAACTTGGTTTAACAACTAATAAATAGGTTTTGTATTGTTGTTATCTGTCAGTATGTTTTTAGGGAGAGTGTTGTGATCTATATTTAATTAAGAAAAACAAATACTAACAGATGAAATATTGTATTGCATTCGCAGAATGTTTATAAACCAATGCTTATCGTTAAGCTTGCTTGCTGATTCATGTTATGGTAGTAGTATGTAGACGGTCGCGAGAGGCGAAACTGTATTCGTTTTAATCGCTTATTCATTTTCAATAAATTGCTAGTTATTCTTGAAGTTGTCTGAACTTACCACTCAGAATTCCACAAATATCCACAACAATTATTGTAAAATAGTTAATAAAATTTCCTTTTTTAGTTCAGGGAGGGAACACTACGGCGATTCAGTATTTGGCTCCGTCATTCTCCTAGCATCCTGTTTCAAATTATGCTAACCGTAACACGTTACCAAGTACCAAGGGGTCCCAGAAAACTGTCGATAAATTACATTATGTTCGATTTTATTTAGAGTGGCTGCAATGGGGCAGCCGATAATTTTATAAACTTTTGCAATGATAAACTAACTCGCGAAAATATCGATAATGCTGACCGATTTTCCTTCTGGCTCCAACGAACCACTTTTTCCGTTTTATTGGTGTGCTGTACGATGTATTAGTCTGGGTACAAAACAGAAAATACCAGTTAGAACCAGTTAATAATATTTAACAATTTAACTACACATGCATATGCATAATACTTATGGGACTGCTGCGCGCTGAAGCTGGGGCTTGTATGTTATACTAAGTTCTGACGTCACGCGGCCTACTCTCGCTGCAAGGTACGATTTTTAGCCTCGCACCGACGGAAAACTTTGCAACGGCTTCACAGGCGAAGGAATTTTTTTAAACAAAAATTAACAACATAACTGCCTGCAGTATAATAAACTCTATCAATTTTAATGAAATTTGAAAATTACCGAACGGTGTATTAATGAGCACCAAATTTTGCAAAAGTATCGAATTAATCCTATCGACTGCATTTAAAAATAAGCGAAATCCTAATGATAGTCCTCGAAATTGAATTGAAATGCGTATAAATATTATTTATGCTAGAATCAAAGAGTTGAATGTTCCAGCTCCGCTCCTTAGACTTGTTCCAGCAAATACGCCAGAGGTCAGCACTTAGCGACGTCAAAATGTGCTTTTGCAGAGGTCTGGCAAATATTTCGGATATCTACATAGTGCCCAAGTTTAACATCAAAGTATTAATAAATGGCCTCGTAGTTTGCTAACAGCGGAACATCTGATTTGTACTCTTTCTGCGGTGGTAGATAGGAGCTTTAACAACAATTCTTATCATTTTACAGGTATGATGAAAGAGGTTTCCTTCAGTTCTGCTGTCCCGCCCGACGAACCAGACGAAATTTCGGATACATCTTTAAGTTCGGAAGATGCGTCTAAAATGACAAAGAAGTACTGTTGCGCCAAAGCTGCTAATCCAGCACATGGAATGGGCAGAAGACTGCATTTATTACAAATGCTTGTTTTACCCTTTATTCCAATTTGTGCTCTAATCGTCCAGACTACTTTTATTCTTAATCTTAACATGCTGGAGAGAGAAGAAGTTATGGACATAGAAACACAGGTAAAGTATGTTCCATAATTTATTCTAATTGCTGATTTTTTTAAACATTTTGCAATTGTAACAGAATAAAGGTTTTAGTAAGTCTACGATGACTTCCGTCCGATACTGTCAAACTATTTTTACATCTTGATCGAGCTACTAAATCACGTAAACTTATACCCACAATGTTTCTAAAACTAAACAACTCAATTCTAAATCCAATTTTATGAACTTATGGGGTAGTTAAGCTTTAAAATCTGGACCTGACCTGACTTTAAAAGTTTCAAATTATTGATATTGATTTTACGGCCCGTATCCAATACGTGCCGTATTTATAATGAGCCTGACGCTCCGTGAAACGGGTTAAAATGGATTAAGTTGCTTTCCCGGTATATCTTTGTCGCAATTTCAGCATTTTATTACTGTTATTTCGTAAATTCCCACTTTGTGAGTGAGTTTTGTTTTACCCTTGACATTTCCAAGTAGGTAGATTTTGTAAATTGTTGCTAAAGTTGTGAACCACTTTAAAGCCTACTTTGCTAGTTTCCCGAAAATCGTATTCATACATCTAGTTATTTGGGGTACCTACATAATATGGTATATTTATAAATTCAGTGAATAATTTTGTTATCCCCATTTAGAGTCGTGGAATTTCGCAATAGCATTTTAAATTTTCGTTTCCTAATTAACATAGGTATTTACAATGTCTTGATTGAAACCGTTATACTCGTATTTCGCTAGGTATATCTTTGATTGTGTTTACTTCTTTAAGATATCTTTCAGAGAATAATGGTAAACACTTTATTAAAATTCAAAACTAGCCCTTTTGTGCTAACCGCAGTGGTTAGAGTCTACAGTTATAGTGAGCTGTACAGATTTCTGTGCAGATTGCTTATGAAAATTTCTGCAATGAAAGGAGAGAGGCAATTTTCTAAGTTGTAAATTCACCTTGTTGAAAAATGATTCATTGACTTTGAAATAATTCTGATGCATGCATAGGTTAGTTATTAATTAGTGGTACTGGACCGTTCGAACAACTACTCCTCGGGCAAATACCCCGCCAGGTATTGAATTATAGAACTAAATCCAGATTTTTTGAACTACGAGACGTTTCAGACTGCTACCCCACCTAAGGTGGCTTTGAAACAATCCTAATTTATCTCCATGTACGTACGTGCTTTTAAGCAGGTCTTTGTTCAAATATTGCATGTTTTGAATGTGTATGGAAAACCGCAGACCAACTGGTTTCGTCCTTCTGAGACTCATCAGTACGGTGCTTTCCCCTACACACTCAAACCATGCAATTTAATCTTGCTATATATACTGCCGCGCTCTGGACAGATATCAGCAAGTGACAACTACTTTGAGTAATTATCTAGTATTAATTAGTGGTACTGGACCGTTCGAACAACTACTCCTCGGCAAATACCCCGCCAGGTATTAAATTATAGAACTAAATCCAGATTTTTTGTACTACGAGACGTTTCAGACTGCTACCCCACCTAAGGTGGCTTTTAAACAATCCTAATTCCATACACATTCACATACATACACATACACATTCAAAACATGCAATATTTGAACAAAGACCTGCTTAAAAGCACGTACGTACATGGAGAAAAATTAGGATTGTTTCAAAGCCACCTTAGGTGGGGTAGCAGTCTGAAACGTCTCGTAGTACAAAAAATCTGGATTTAGTTCTATAATTCAATACCTGGCGGGGTATTTGCCCGAGAAGTAGTTGTTCGAACGGTCCAGTACCACTAATTAATACTAGATAATTACTCAATGTAGTTGTCACTTGCTGATATCTGTCCAGAGCGCGGCAATATATATAGCAAGATTAAATTGCATGGTTTGAGTGTGTAGGGGAAAGCACCGTACTGATGAGTCTCAGAAGGACGAAACCAGTTGGTCTGCGGTTTTCCATACACATTCAAAACATGCAATATTTGAACAAAGACCTGCTTAAAAGCACGTACGTACATGGAGACAAATTAGGATTGTTTCAAAGCCACCTTAGATGGGGTAGCAGTCTGAAACGTCTCGTAGTACAAAAAATCTGGATTTAGTTCTATAATTCAATACCTGGCGGGGTATTTGCCCGAGGAGTAGTTGTTCGAACGGTCCAGTACCACCCAGAAGGACGAAACCAGTTGGCCTGCGGTTTTCCATACACATTCAAAACATGCACTATTTGAACATAGGTTAGTTAAATTGATACATTCTTTGACAGTTCAAAGTTACCCGTATTTTCAGTAAGAAGTTCATATAAGTACTCCAAGGCTTTTGGTACAGGTACGATGGGAAAAAGTGAACTAACGTCGAATGAAAATAATATCATGGAATGTTGTATGTTGAATTTACTTTATAAACTCCAAGAGTTCTTTACTGAAAAACTGGAATACTTGATCTTGACGTTATTAAATTCATTGACCAACTATAACTATTTGGACAGTCTTTAAGTATAAGAATCTAAATGAAAATGGGCACGCTGTATATAAAAAATGGACCATATTTCCCACAGAATATAAGCCTCAAAAGCGCTTACATTTTTCGTAGTTCTTCGTGTCCAGGGTGAACTTAAGAAGCTAAATGTCATAGTGTCAGTAATCTTACCCAGAAATATCTAACTCAAACAAACCTTTTGGGAGAACTGTACAAACCGCAGAAATCTAAGAGAAAAGGAAATGAACTTATTTCATCCCTTAGCTAATATAGGGAGCACTGTTTACAAAAGCATCAAACTGCATTTAATAAAATGCTCCGGGAACGCTTCTCTTGCAGAACAATATCAAGGAAAAGTTATAATGAAGCTTTTGGATTATAACTGCCGTAGAATTTAAATTTTCTTTTCAGAAATATTCATCTCTTCGCGTGTAATCCATTCACATTTCGAGGGTACAAAGGCAGAATGGGTTAAGTCATCTTGGCAAAATTTTGAGTAACTGCAATTTTAAATATTGAACCAAAATTTCCTACTTACCTATAGGTAGGTACGACTAAGATCTTTTTGTTTGTTTTTAGATGGAATCTGTATATATTTTACTGCAAATCGGTGCCAAATATAAAAGGGCACAACTAATAATAATGTAATGAATCCCAGAACAACCGAAACCCTGTGGTTTGCCTTTGGCATTTCCAATGAAATAATGCTTAATATTCTAATATGTATCACTAATACGATTCACAAATGAAGGGCAGTTTCCATTACACCAACTCGAAACTCTCCCAATCACAAAATGACCAGTAATCTGTAATCATCAATATTACTAATTAGTAAATTAACAATCTACATTAAGCTGAAATTACATCAAAAGTTGGAAGGTTAAGTTAGCTGAACAAACTTCCCTCTCGTGTTTGCAATAATGCCATCGATGGAGCATTTATGACATGTTTGCCCTTTACTGCGACTTGACGTGAACTAAAAATAAAAAGTTTGTGTTGGTACAACAAACAATAAGAGGACAGTTCGGAGTGTTTTATAAAATGGTAGGCGCCAAGTTTTAACTGCAGTTTGAAGAAACGCTTGAGAAAAAGTTTTATGGAGGCGAAATTGTAAGAAAATTGTGTCCTTCGTCAGCATCATATATAGGGTGTTCCAAGATATTTCCTACACATATTATTGCATTTTGAGTTTCCTAATTGATTTTATTCACACTTTGTCAACCATACTTCGGGTCTAAATCCTACTTTTTCAGCGTTATTTGACATTATTTGGGAAAATTGGCGCTCGCACCGATTTCGAAAAAATTAAATATTTATCCATTTTACAAAATAAAACAAAATCAAGAAAAAAATATATAATACGGTTAAAACTCAAATTATATCTTCACTTCCCTTTCGTCTCTTGTCTTTTTCACTCTTCTCATCCACTTCAACCCTCTTACATCCTCGTATAATCAGGTCGCTCTTCTTCCTGTTCCTCCTTTGTGTAGATGCGCTGTCCGTGTATGTGTTCGAGGGTTTCCTCTTTCTCTTCACACATTTCTGCACTTTCTTTCTTCTTCGCTCATCGAATTTTCCTCGTTCCCGCATCTAAACCTTGCTATCGTCTTCTGTGCACCCTTCTCTCCATCTTTGGCAACTCTCGCGTTAAAATTTCTACATTTTCCAACTTTTCTCTCTGTTCTTGCAATTGTAGGCCCTTCCATGAGTCCTAGATTACTTCTTCTTTTCTCAATCTCTGCTTTCCTATTATTTTCTCCGAACACTCTCCTAGTAGTTTGTTTCCCCTTCTTTGTATGCATTTCTCCTCCAATATAATTGCTAACTTCCTTTCTTCTACTCTCCCCAATAATCCGTACTTGTGCCATTGCCTTTGTCGCCTTCTTCGCTGTATCCCTTATGTGTGATTCCTCTTCATTGTTTCTTTGAAACCAATATCCGAGGTACTTAAATTCCTTCACATCCGTTATCGCTTTTCCTCCCCACATCCAGTTTTCTTCTCTGATCCGCCCCCACCTCTTCTGGACATTATGATCTTTGACTTCTCCGTATTTAATCTTAAGTTCGTCTTACGCAAATACTTTACTAATGTCCTCATCATCTGCCTCAACTGCCCTGCATCTGTTGCCAAAAGCACAATATCGTCCGCATACGCAAGCGACCAGACTTTTTCCTTCCTCACAATCACCCCTCCTGCTTGAGCAAGTTTTAGTTTCTCCTCCATATCTGCTAATGTAAGCAATAAACAAACTTGGGCTCATCGGACATCCCCGTCTTACTCCCTTTGTGTACCAAATTTTTCCACTCTCTCTTCCATTTACTTTCACTAAGTTTTTCGTCTCCATATAGATTTCTACAATCGTTTCCCTCTACTGTTTCTCAATTTGTAACATTTCCAACTCCTTCCATAGTATTTCTCTATCTATTATATCAAAGACCCCCTAAAACCTAAAATACGTTTTAGGTATGAATCTGCTCTTGCAAGCTACTTCCTCTACTTTGTCTAATTCCGAACTGATCTTCTCCTAATATTTCTTCCGCTCTTCCGTCCTTCTTTGCACAATTCTGGTTAAAATTTTTGACGCGTGGGGTGTTTAACTGATAGTTCTAAAATTTTCACACCCATCCGTGCCTTTCCTTTTTGGCAAAGCAACTATGATTTTCCGTTTGTAATCTTCTGGAATCTTACCTTAAATTTAAGATTATCCTTCATAACCACTATGTTATGATCACTATCTATATCTTCGCCTGGATGGTGGCTTCTGCGGTTCCTAACTTGATTTCTTATCGCAAAAATCTGTCACCCCTATCGTGCCTATTACCTAATCCAAAGGGACCGATTATTCCATCTTCTCTCTATACCTGCAACTATACATAACTGCATTAAAATCCCCTACAATTTTCTTGCCCCTTCAAAAAACAATCACATATTCAAAATCACTATAAACTGCCCCTAGAATTACATAATACCTGTATTATTATCTGTAGTAACAATAAGTGGTCTGGAATTGTCGGAAATTTTACGAAAGCTGTTGCGTTGCTTGGTAGCCACGAGTGTAAATTTGACAGTTAAAAGATCACGAGCTCTTGCGCGAGTCATCTTCTGTCAAATTTACACGAGTGGCTAGTAAAATCAAGAGCTTGAGTAAAATTACCTAAAAATTCCAGACCACGAATTGTATTTGACAAGATTATTTTTTGAATCGAAGCAAGGTAGTTCAAAACGAAATTTTATTTCAATTAATTCACATACAAAGAAATGTGTTGGGAATATTTGACGTTTGGCAAGTACTAAAGTAACTAGATTATACATTATAAATGCACCTACAAATTCGAAACTATGGCAACTTGTCAACAAGAAAAATTATCGAAAAAATTACCGTAGGTAAATACATAAGAGATTATTTTTTTATCGATAAATACATATTTTTGAACTCGCCGCTCTCAAAATGACATTTCGCGAACCCGACAGACAAACTCAAACATAGTGTTCGCGCACTAGTGCGCGAAATCTGGCAAAAAAAACTGGCCCTTTGAGGCTTTCTAGAAATAATTTGATTTGATAAAGTTTGGTTAACAAAACGACATTTCTCCACTTTGGATGTTGAAAATAGTGAAAGAATAAAGATAAATCGCTATTAATTCGATTGACACTTTGACAACTCAATTCAATAAATTAATTTTAGTAATATTTGTGAAATTTATGGCAAATGAAACACTATGTAAAAAATACTTACCAAAATAGTAATTCAGCTATCAGTAAACACATAAAAGATACTAAACACAATTTCGATTTTCACAATACTACTATTTTAGAACAAGAAAAAAACTTAAAATCTAGACTGGTTTTAGAAATGATACACATCCAAAAAGATAAAAATTCCTTGAATGACAGATCTGACATTCAAAATTTAAGTCAAATTTACAGTGACATAATAACGTAAATCTGTTCTCTACCACTTGATTATAATTTATGTACATTTCTTTCCTCCTTCATATTTTTTACAAAATCATGTGTGCTACGTATAATTTCTATTTTTAATATAAGTTCTTAGTTACTGTTATTTACATTTTTATTAAGAAAAAATTTTGTCACTTTTATACATTTTGTAAACTTTTAAATGTATAATCTTGACAAAGCCTCCAACCAGAGGCGAAACGTCGATAACATTTTTTACATAGTGTTTCATTTGCCATAAATTTCACAAATATTACTAAAATTATTAAAAAAATGGCACAAATAATTATACAATCAATAAATTAAACCAAATGTCATTTTCTACAATTGTCAAGTGGAAATCTGTCAATGTAACCACTTGATTTTTTGAAATTTTAAATTGGAAACGTATTAAATAATAATTAAAAAATTATAATGTTCGTTTATTACGTGACTTTCCTAATCTAAGTATCAACTAATCCTATGTCCTAATTCGTTGGGCTGATTGCCGGCTCTGTCAGTGGAGACGGGGTGGTTCGTAGATAACACAAAGAATTTTAAAAGGCGCCACGCAATTTACAAAAGAAATCAGCCAACGAAATTTGCGAAAATTGCGAAATTTATTACTAGTTAATACGAAAATATTTACAAAATGAAAATGATATATAATAGGGTAATGTATGACAAGCTAATGTAGTAATTAGCAAAAAATAACAGTGTTCTTAATTACGCGGGGTAATCCAAGCGGACGAACTAATAAAATATACTTTTATTGTTTTATTTGATAATCTGTAACCCGTGGACGATATTTGGCCAAACACGACAGCGAGCGAAACGCGTTTTTGTTGTAAATAAGAATTAACGAAACAAACGTACCGCTGCGAATACTTCCCGCAAAGACTGACAAAGTAAATAATACTACTGCCTACACAAAATCAAAACAATTATAAAACTATGCGTGCAAAAAAAAACTGAAATTACAAATATAAAAGTTAAGGTAAGTTAACTATGAATAATTATGAAATGTTATGACAAAAATTTAAGTAATCTAACTGATGCAAACTTCTTTGTTTCAGGGAGAATCCGATGTGCCAGTTTAGGCGGAATATGTAAGAAAAATGTACGACCTTATAATTTGGTGCCTCTTTGATAATTATTAGTGCCTCTTTCCTTCTAGTAATTCAGACCATGTGATCGTGGAGCTCTTGGTTTGATCGAAGTTATAATTTATACTCCAATAAAAAAAGCTGTAGAGAAATATTAAATTTAGAATACTGAATTTAGTTGTTTCTTTATTGCTTACGTCAAAGACCTCTTTTCGAGCGTATATGGCTTCCTCAAATCCCCGAAGGTTCAATTTAATGAGTAGCACGGCCGAAAATCCACAATTATGTGATAATTTGTCAAACGAATCGATTTATGATCCAACAAAAATAATTATTAGACAAATTCAAACCCAAAAGCGACTCGTGCTACGGAAAACCAGGTATACACTGATAGTCTCAGCAAGGTTATTCTTTTTGCAACCTGTTCTTATTTTGGAAAAAAGTATCAAATTTAAATTTTATTTGAAAGTACCTACATCCTTCAAGCGAGGCAGCACTAACAAGGACATAATTTAAAATAAATGTAGAAATCTACAATTTAGATGTTGGTGTAAATTCCAACCGTAACACGTTTCAAAAAATATTGTACGAACTTCGATGCGCGAAGACGTCTTCGGCGCATTCGCGCAAATGAAGCACTCGCTCCTTCGTCGCTCGTGCTTCAAACATTGCGCTCATGCGCGAAAAATGTCTTCGCGCACTCGTTTCGTAAATAACTATTAATTGTATGAAAGTTTTATTGTCATGGCAAATAATCGAGAATCAAGGTAGTGAAAAAATCGCGAGAGCTTGCTCGAGCGATTTTTTCTACTTCCCTTGATTCGAGAATTTTTGCCGAATGGCAATAAAATTTGAATACAATTTGAAATGTATTTATCTTATAAAAAAATGATCTCGAATGTATTTTAGGGAGGTTAATACACAACTACATTATACGGACAATTTAAAACGACGTTGCAAGAAAACTCGAAAAGAATATGACAGTGACAGTTGCCAAGGTAGAAAAATCAAAACTATCATTCACAGCTTAGTTGATTAAAAGCAAGGCGCATATTTATCAGTTATTGGGAAAGCTAGGTAGGGTTTTATCGTTTACAATGACAGTTGATTGGTCGATTTTAAGAAATTGAAGAAATCTCATTGGCTCTTAGAATAGGCGTGTATTAACCGAAATAATACACGCTTCTAGACCCAAATGAAATGTTCCTATTGGTCAATTTGACGATGAAAAAAATAATCGTCTTTACAGGTTTCGAATCTAACCTAACCATAACTACCCTGTCACTTTTCTGTAAGAAATTTACTACATTCTGCCCTATTTTCTCCTTCATAACAATTCCTACTCCCGAATTTCCACCTACCGACCATGTGTGTATTACTTTAAAATCTCCGGTTCAAAACTCTCCAATTTCTGACCATCGCACCTCACTGATCCACTACGTCTAAGTATATATATCTCAATTTTCAAATTTTCTAACTTTCTTACTTGTTTCATGTTTTTAGTATTTCGCGCTCCGACTCGTGAAATGTTACATTTATTATTGCTGATGACTCCTCTTGAAGCAGTCCCCGCCCGGAGATTCGAATGTGGGACTATTTTACTTCAGAAGGTGTCACCATCATAAAATGTCAGTACACTGATCTTCCACATCGCAGAGTGTGTATCACAGTGCCATACCGACCCCCACAGTCTCTGCCACTCTGATTTCTGACATAGTGGCATTTCTGCTACTACCTACTTTATTTAATTCCAAGATATTGAATTTCTCATAATTATTAAACATTAATATCCGAAAATGACGTTGACTGCAGGCTATTCCATTTAAAATAACGAAATTGACCTGTTTATAGCAAATGTGGGACGAGCTATATAGCGAAAAGTAATTTTGGTAAATAGAGAACGTTCAGTACAGCAACTTTGGTATAAAACTTTTCTCTCATTTTAAAAGTAAAGGTGCCGTTTGACTGTTTAAAAACGTTGAATTACTGTCGGTATGTAGAATTTCAGCAGAAACATGGGAGGTGTAATAAAATTTTGCTCAATTTGTAATATTCCGAGCGTTCAGTTATGTAACATTTGCCACTTTTAGCAGTTGTAACTTTATACTTGAGCCGCCCAACAGACGGAGTGATCACCCTACAAGAACTTGCTCTAGGCGAGACCACTATCAATTTAGGACAACCGAACCGCAATGATGCGCTTTCTTTAGACCCAACGAAGTCGCATCACTCCAATTCAGTCGTCATAAATTACTATTGGCCCCGCTAGAGCACGTTCTTGCAGGGTGATTACTCTGTCTGTTCGGCGGCCCAGGTATAGTAATAAATTATCAATAATTTTAGAAAACATTAAATCAGTTTGAGAGCCTATAGGGTTTTTTAACAAACTGACAAGACGCAACTTTTTCCCATTTAACCGAGCTGCTAACTCTCGCAGTTACTGAAATCCTCTTGTAGACAAACATTTTCTTATCCTAGTGAACATTAGCAGACTTTGTCATAAAATTCCATTTCCATGGAATAATGGTTTCCGGGCTGGTTGCCACGTCGTCGTTGGTAATCTGTAACATTAAAATTAACACTTGATGTTTCGACTCGCATATCGGAGTCTTCTTCAGTAGCTTCTGAAGAAGACTTCGATATGCGAGTCGAAACGTCAAGTGTTAATTTTAATTTTAGTGTTACAGATTACCAACGACGACATGGCAACCAACCCGGAAACCATTATTCCATGGACAACGGCCACGAAAGCCTTAAGAAGAAATTCCATTTCCACTTAGCGGTTTCAAAAGAATAAATATGTATATTATGGAAATTACTTCCGTTATGTAAGATTATTCTATTTTTATTTAGAATTGCGAACATATCCAACCCGGCATTCAACCCTTTCAGAAGCACATGTTTCCAATTTCCATTTTACAACGAAACTGTTTGATCAGGATGTTAATTACTAATTATCGTAACGCCACAGCTCGCTTCTATGTACAATAAAACATAAATTGCAATAATTAATTGGGTGTAGTAAACCCATCCCCCGTAATCAATCACACTAGCAATTACCCCATTTAGAACGCTGCGTTTGCTTTTTTTGAAATATGTCTGTGTACACCCAGTAAGATTTATTGCTGTGGGAGTTAAAAACTCGAGGTGGCACATAATTATGGATTATATAGGTACTTCCCTCATTCTATACGTATACTTTCCGATCAAATTTTTAAGTTAGCTCGATCGAGCTTACTTCTTAAATTTCATATTGATGAGTTTTTTATAATGCATTTTTTTTCTTGTCTACTGTAATATTATTCGGCTTCGCTTGCAATGATACCTTTTTTGTAAAGAATTCTTTTTCCGTCACCACCCCTCATTACGATTCCAGTTCGTAGACTAGTCGGATACACACCTCCACCTTTTTCTAAGTCGGGTAAGTTACAAAAAGTTACAAAAGTGAAAATCCTTCATCTCCACGAATGGTGTGTGTTTTCAAGTTGTGTAGGCTACAGGCGAGGGGTTAAGCTGTCACTTAAAGATGCACATTTTTAAGTTTTTCTCCTTCAAAACAAGATTGGCGTATTTCACCAAATTTGGATGTATGTTTTCCTTTCCTAGTTATTTAAGGTGGATCATTTTCAAATGATCACACTGTATAGTGAATAGCTTGTGTATAATTTTGTGTATTTATGTATTTAGACCAATAGTCAATAGTGAACAATATATGACAAAATATGTGAATATAACTTGTTTCGGGTGTTGTACTTAACCACAACAAATGCTGTTTGAAAATTATTCAACATCTAGACAAGAACATATCAAAATTTTATATGTATTCGTTTCGGTCAATTGAGACCGTGATGAAACAGTATGAACACTTAAAATTACTTTTCATTTGCAATATTTTGATATCGACTGAAGGGGACGATATTTTAATGCAATTCTAAACTTTTAGTACTTACTACAAAAAAAACGTATTTAATTAAAAATAAAATTTTACAAATTGTTGCACATTTTTTAAATATTGATTCTGAAATGTTACGTTACCAATAAATTATAGTAATAGAATTATCTCTCAATCCAGAATGTTAAAAGAAAATGCAGCAAGCCTAAAGCCGGGTACAGACAGAGGCAACAAGTAGCAACTTTTGTCATTGGTGACCTGTTTCCCGAAACAAAGTTGCCACTTGTTTCTACTTGTTTCTAGTTGTTTCTGTCACCAAAGCAGATGTTTCCGAATGTCGCGTGTTTCGCCCTCGAGGCGGTAAACTTCAAAAGAAAATAGGTAACAGATGTCGACTGTATCTTTGGTTTGGACAGTTTGTCATCAGTGCGTGTTGTGACATCCGTGACTTCTTCGTCCCATATCACAAACATTACTGTGTTGTGTGGACACTAAGTTTCTTCATGTTTCATTTTATTTGGAACCTTAGTCGACTTGTTTCTTTAATGTGGACACTAGGTTACATCCTTTTGTGACACGAAAGAGAAACAGTCGACAAAGTCGCAATGACATGTTGCCTCTGTCTATACACAGCTCAACACTCAGTGAAGAGCTCTATTCCAAAACTAACTAAATCCATAATAAAGAAAACTAGGAAGGACGCGTTTTCTACTGTGGCGAAATGACAAAAAATGTGCAGTTGGTGAATATTATAAACAAAACTTTATTGATGATGTGTAACGTTAATTTTCGCTATTAGAACATTCTCTCTATTTTTAACGTTTTATTATAGACTAGTACTTACATCATGCTCATATTAACATACTTGCATTCCTATTTTAGGTCTTTCACTTATATTTAGTTTCTTATTTGCTTTGATTGTCACTGTTCCTATTTCTTGCCTGGCTCTCCGATTATGCCTCCGTCTATAGTCTGTTTTGAGTTTCTATCGATTTGGTTGAGGGCAGAACTGTCTTAAAATTATTAATTCTACTTAGCTTTTCTATTCTAATAGGGTTTGTCGTTCACTTTTCAAGATTTCGTTATGTAGTTGTTCATTTAATAGCATCCAATTTTGTTCTTCTTTTGTTGACAGATTTTTGAGGTTATGTTTCCGATCTGTCATTTGTGCAGGACATTTTCCCATTTAGATGCTCAGTGGCGCGCCCTCTCATTTTCTTTTTCCCTGTCTCATCTTTCGGTTCTTTATGCATTGTCTTATCTATTCTTCTGTCTCTTGAGACCTCTTTATGACTTTTCTTATTGCTATCTTCCTTTATTTTGCAAGTAGTTTTAAGCTTTCTTTCTTCTGTTAACTTCTCCGTTGCTGGTGACGCCTCTGGAAGATTTGGTGATCTAGGGTATTTCTGGTTACTTGTGTAGTTTTAAATGTGGCTACCTTGTATTTTATTAGTCGGCGGTTTTTTTGGAATTTCCGTTTTCCGATTCGCTTCGGCATTTTTCACTCTTCCTGTTGATCTTCTCGTGAATGGGCGGTGTTTCCAAGTTTTGTGGAATTGAGTTTTCTAGCCAGTTATGGGATTTTCTTGGTACACCTCTTGAAGATGTCGGTTTATTGTAGTTGTAGAAATCGTCATCTGCTCCATTTTTTTGGGATTTAGATTCACGTTTGAGGTTCAGCAGGATTTGTCAAGGAGAAACCCCACGTGGTGAGTGTCTTATTTTTCATCTTTTATTTAAATCTTCAGTCATCAGTGTTGTTTCCTTTCCTTTTTCTTATTTTCTCTTCTAATTTGTCTTTTCGGCATTTTAGGGTTTTTCCGGGGAACGATTTTCCCAGGGGAACGATTTTTCCGGGGGAATGATTTTTCCGGGGGAATGATTTTTCCAGGGGAATGATTTTTCCAGGGGAATGATTTTTCCAGGGGAACGATTTTTTTTCGAGGGAGCGATTTTCGTGCAGACTTTGGTTCTGATGTACTCTCCGACTCTCCCCATGTTTCAAGTGCCGATCACCTGGTGCTGAGCTGCAAGTCTGATTTGTTGTAGCAGCTGACCTGCTTATCATCTGGAAGGTCAGATATAAAGTTTGATTTTTACGTCGCCTGTCCGTCTGGAACATCGCGTCCAACGGCTGGTTTTTATGTAGCGCCCGTCACAGCTTTTTGTGTCAATTTTGTGTTCGTTTTTTTGTGACTTCGCGTCGCCCGTCCGTTCGAACTTTCGCCTCGTTCGGCTATTGTTAATGTAGTTGCCTGGCCACGGCGTGTTGTGGTCATCTGTTTGTTTATTTTTGAACAAAATCTGTAAAGTACTTTTTTTTTTAATTTAATTTGTTTGCCATAGTATAATTTCCGTAGTTAAGTAGTTTATCTTGTTTAAAATTCATTTAGTCAATAATAATTTTGGTTCAAGTTGTTTATAGTCACTTCAATAATTTTGCTGTTTGTAAATTCCATTTTGACTTTATAGTAATATCTATTTTTTGTGTCGAGATTTAGCGACAGTCGATACTCCCGTTTGCGACTAATTACATTGTTGTAGTTAGCGTGCGTGCGATTGACCCGTCGGTGCGCTGCGCGTGCGGAGCTCCATTCGTGTAGTGTATTTACCGCGTCATCCGCGCCTATTTTTGATTTTCCTTTTTAGCGCAACGTTAGTACCGGGTGTCTAAATTTCACCCAGGTTTATGTTCATTGTTTTTTTATATTTATATATACATTTATTCATTGATAATTATTTTTGATATCAATTGTTTTTTTGTATTATTATATAAATATGTGTATTGTCAGATGTTGCCATGTCTGGGTCTCCTACCTATTTTGTTTTTTTTTATTATATGATATACTATTTGACTACATTTTTTTCTTTTGTTACTGTTTGCCCTATTGTGTACCAGCGGCTTTTAGGAGTTGTAGTCGTTGTGTGTTGGCTACAGAGGATCAGCCAACAACTCCTTGGCGCCCTTTTCCTGTTTTTAGCCCACCCCATCTTCGGCTTCGAGCATAGCTGCGGCAGGATCCTCCATTGTGGCGTTAGTCTTTTAGGTTACGTCACAAAGCATACATAATATGCAAAATCTAAAAGAAAATAACATAAATAAAATGTTTTTCTCACAAGCTTTCTTAATAGGGAGGGTCCCGTTATTGAGGACTGTTCAACCATCTAGAGAAATGGTTCATTTTCTTCATTCATATCTTCCACGACTTCATCGCTTACATTGGGAGAAGGATCTTGTAATGCAGTGTCATAAAATCTTCGCGCTTCGTCAGTCAACTGGAGATGTCTTACGAAATGAGAAACGTTTTGTTTCTTCGGAATGCTTACATGATTTGTCACTGGAGAGTCTTTGACTGTCCTAATAATTTGTGAAATATTAGTATTGGGACCTTTCAAAACTGCATGGGAAGAACAATCACCAGTATAAGTAGCTTTCACTGAAACATTTTTCGACCCCTTACGATAAATAAAGACACGTTGCTCACTTATCTTGAAAGCGAATCTGGATTTCATAGTGTTTGCTGCAAGAGCTTTCTAATCTTTCACTTTCCAGTCTACACCATTCTGCAAGACAGTGGATGAGAGTTTCAAAATATCGTAGTATCCCTGAGGAGATATTATTTTTTCTATTTTTCTTATTATTTTTTCTGAGCGACCGAAAACTCGATCCAGAGGCATAAAGCTGCTCCGTTGGATGCAAGATGAGCATTGAGTTTTTATTTTGGCCTGGACATGAGTCCGAGAATAGCTTCAGAACGGTGGGTTTGGGATCTTCTCGCGCAACGTATTTTTGTTCGAGTTTGTCCAGAAAATGCGATAAAGTAGAAGCTACCTCATTCGAACCCTTGCCTGACTGGTTTTCCGTCCAGACATAAGAGAATCTGTTTTCCTGGTTCTAGCGTCCTTCGTGAATAAGTATGGTTAGATTATACAACCATATCTGGCGCATGTAGTATACGTCATTGATGCTCAATTTGGGCAAAGGTTGGTTCTGCTGCATATCAGAACATACCTTAACGACGCCTTCTTCATGTGCCTTTAATAGCAGATACATTTTTTTCGCACGTAATTTGTGTAGGCGCAACTCCGTTATGATGGTCTTTTTTTCAGGCCCATTGGTTCAGTTTTTTTCAGTTCTCAGAAAGAACAAACATCGACCCGTGGATTTCCGAACGCTAAGTTAAAATGAGAAGAAAAAATGTTATAGTATTTACCCTAAGACAGGACCGTTGCATTCATGGTCTTTCTAATTTCACACCACATCACGTACAGTTTTCGAACTGACAACTCAGGTGGTAAGTACCCTCTGACGCTTTTGTTTCTACCGTAATGACTACTACGACACTTGAGACTTTGAATGTGATCTTTAATAGATTCTGTGGTCTCTCTATCACTTCTGGTACGTCTCTCGCCACCCATTCTCTCCGGTCTAGCTTTTCCTTCTTTCAGAAAATACTTTGCAAAAGACTTTAATCGAAAACTGGACACCTGTGTTACACTTTGGAATGTCTTTGCACAGACCCTAACGTTATCACCGTCAAGCTTATAACATAATCGTTGCGCTGCCGTGAACCTGGATTTTATGTTCTTGGCCGACGTCTCTCGGGATGTTGTGGTTTTATGAATTGTATAAGAAAGTTGTTTTGTGCTGCCGATGACTTATTTTCATACAATTTGTTAAAAAAGGCTGACTGTGATAGTAGCATATTCGCCAAAAGAATAATAATGTTACATACCTTCAATGTCTTCTTGAGCGAGTTTATTTGCTTCGCATATTTTCTTATCCACGTGTGAACAGGAATTCACAGGCCGCTTTACCCCAGCAGCATTTATGTTCAACGATCGCTTTGTCTTCTTCCACTGGGATTTATTCGCACGTTTACGCTTTCCTCTGTTGGACACGTTAACTACTTCCCGATATTCGTCATCCATTCCGTCTATTGTACGTGCTAATCACACAAAGAGCTCGGTTGCAATGACAGAATGACACTATTACTAGATTACAGCTGCAATCAGCTGATTGCCACCCCAGAGCGTGCGCAGTTGACTTAGTTAAGTCTGGAATAAAACTTTTTCGGACTTGGGGCACTTTTGGAATGAAACACATAACAAACCATAGATAAGCCCGCGACTTAGACGAGTTCTGACAAAAAATGTGTATCAGCCATGTCGCAGAGACGACCATTAGGCCGTAAGTGTAAACATCTCATTTTTACCGAAATTGGACTTCGTTTATAATAAGTAGTTAGTTTAGAATCCCCGCTCTATTCTGATGATACTCTGAATTTGGCTAGAGCAGTCAATCACTGTCAGTTTGTCTTTGGCTACGTCATCTACGTCAGAACGTCCTGTCTCATGTTGATCTTTTTATTCGCTCCTGCTGAGAAATTCCATCGCTGCGACATTACACCCTTAAATGTATAGGGAGAAGTTTTGTGGAGTCGGGTCATCGAACCGTTCTTTTTTGATGGACGCATAAAAGGGGGATCATATTTACAGTTTCCTCAAACGATTTTGGAAAATTGGTAAAAGTTCTTTTGGCGATAATTCCGCGTATGTGACTGCAAGAAGTTGATGCACCATTTCATAGTACTGTACTGTGGATGTTCAAAATCAGTTGAATGCAACGTTTCCGAATCGGGAGAGGAAGAACAGTTTTTTAGACCGCAAAGCCATCTGACCCCACCCTCTGTTAATCTTTACTTATTACAAATAATGTGTACGGTGCTCCACGAACCACCGTTAAAAATAGGCTATTATTTAAAGGGGCGGCACTACATTACAGTTTTGGTCAGTGTAAAAATACAAATTATATGTTCAATAACAGATTGAGTGGTAAAATATGAGCAGTAAAGAAAGTGGAAACTAGGAGTAACATATCTTCAAATGAGTAGCTCAATAAATATTTGAATCCGTGAAAATTCAATTGGGCAGTAAAATGAATAAAGAGGCAGTAACCCTTGTGCAGTCATGAAATCAGAATGGGTCTGTTAGAAATCGTGGGACAAGTAGTTCTATAAATACTTACGCAGCGCAAAATATGATCGGCCTGTTAAATGATACATACATATAATGTTTATTTAAGTTAGGCAGCGAAATAAAAAATAACAATTAACAATAATGCAGATATTAAGAAAAAAATTAAATTTATTGCACCATTCAAATTATTCAATGCTAACGACTGAGACTTACAACACTCCGCTCGTTTCGCTTCGCTCCGCTTGACCTTAACCTGAGAGATTTTTGGACAAAAATTGTCAGTTGTAAGCGTTTATAATGTTATTCTCTTCAAAGGTGCGCATTTTCATGTGAATAATATTTGAAAAGAATAATATAAACGCTAACGACTGACACTTTTTAATATAAAAGTCTGTCAGGTTAAGGTCAAGCGGAGCGAAGAGAGCGGAGCGTTGTAAGTCTCAGTCGTTAGCATCCAAATGGTGCATTATTCGATGCAGCATTACAAAAATGCTTTGTGGTGCAATGAGGTGCAATAGAAGACGCAAAGGGATGGACCAAAATGAATATATTTTTTACCTGTGAGGGGCTGAGTCCAGTATTTTAAACACTTCTATGGGAAAACGGGCAGGGGTGCGTTGAATAAATTTAATAATGCAATGCTAGTGTAATAGATCCAAGCACTCGCAACTCAGTGATAACGATATAAGGTAATGAGCGAAACGACCTAATATTTATAGGCAAATCTCTTCAAATTGGTCGCCCACGGTGCACTGTCGCGTAAGCTGCGCCCCATTTAACAGAAGTGTGCCGCTCCTTTCAATGAAAATGACGTTCGATTTTGCCAAACGTCGAGAACTGGCGAATTATTTATCTAACTGCCCATTAATACATTATACTGCCCATTCAATCATTTTACAGCTCAAATAATAATTGCTCTGGACATTTATTTTATCTTCCGCTCGAGTAAGTTTTGAACTGTCGTTGTAGGATTAAATAACCGACTAAATTCTTTTATATTGCTGGCCACGTTCTACTGCCACATTAAGTTAATTACTGCCAAAAAAGTTTAATACCGCCCGCGTGAATTTTTAACTGCCCGATGAAACTGCCTGGATGTTAAAACAACCGCCCAAATAATTACTTCCCTTAAAAATATGCACGAAAGGATAGAAAAACCACTCCTGAAATTCTTGTAAATGTCAACAGGCGCCGCGCGCCGTTTTCTTATTGAATATGATTATTACGCCCTCTGGCAGCAAACTTGGAAACTTAAGAATAATTTCCAGCGATATTTCTTGGCCACGTTAGTCCTGTTCTATGAACAGTGTTAATCTTATTGTTTTTATTTCCATATTTCCCTCCTTTTATCAATCAAGTTGGTAGCCACTCACCACCTCAGTTACTTTTCCGTTTTATCTGTTAGTTCTAGGATTTTCTCAGTCACTTGTCATATTCCGACCGTTTTTTCGGTTTTTCGAAAAAGTTATGTTAGATTATTTTTAAAATTTTACGAGCGCACTCGTCCTGACCTACTTTGTCAAAAGTTTTATTTGTACATTGTGTCAGTTTGATTGTTTAATATAATATATTGTTAATTACATTACCTTAGGCCCGGTTTTTCAAGTTCGAGTTAACTGACAGTTAGGACTAAACCTTCAGTTATTTTCAATTAGATGTTTTTCAAATCAAGGTTACCTCCTAATTGTTAGTTAACTTTAACCTACACTTGGGGTATGGGTTAACCAGTAACTTGCGCATCTTAACCTGAATAAATGACACTGACAACACCATTATTTGATCTAGCAAATAAAAAATATGAACAACTAGGAAATTAACGTACAAAGTAATGATGAGGAAGTAATAAAAGGACCGAAAACAACACAGCACAGACCTTATAACATCAAATACGGCTTCTACTTCCTAGAACACACTTTTTGTATTTAAATCTAAACAAACAACAAACTTCAAAATTTAAAATTCGCCCTGAATTGGCCTACTTTGACTTTCAGACATAAGGTTAAAAATTAAGCTGTTTCCATGGTTTTCAGCACATTTTTGACAGTCGTCCCGGTTCCCTAACCAGAAATTATAATTAACATGAAAAACACAACCTAAGTTTAACTTTGAAGTTACGGTTTGCTAACCTACAAGTTAACTTTCATTTGAAAAACCGGGCCTTAGTGTACTAGTTTACAGTTAAATAATTATAAAGCTATTATTAGTTTACTACCTGTTCGATGTTAGTGGATTATAAGTTCTGTGTCCATGTTTTCATCAGGACGTTTTCCCTGTCCTTACTTGATGAGTTCGACTTTTCTTGCGTTATGTATGTAAGATCTTCCACATCACTGTAAGTTTTGTTTAATTTTGATGTTGGTTTTTCCATCCTGACTTTTACATTGTTTCATTAACAAATTTCTTAGGTTGTCGACTTGAAAATTTGCAATCCTGAGGTCTTTCTTGCGGGGAAAAAGATTCAAATAACATTTTTGACGTTGTCCATAGAGGGCGCTACTTATAACCTACTGTTTTGATAAATTGACCCATAACTTTTTACCATGTACATCTAACGTCAAATCGGCTCCGAAATCTGAAAGGCCAACCTTTTTTAAATAATAAATGTATTCTTGTCTCATTTTGATATTCCAGCCCATTTTCAAGAAAAAACGACTTAATGCAAATAGTGTTTAAATTCCAAACTTGTTCTAATAGGCCGTTCCGCATTAAACAAAATACATATTATCTAGTTAGCTACGTTTTACATACAGTCGATAGTAATATGACATTAGTTTTAAAGTGTTCAGTGTTAACCCAATAGCTTTTTCATTAACTTTCTCCATAAATTTATCAAAAGTACTAAAAAATGCCGCTTCATAATGCTCGCTGCAGCCCGAAGGTATTCAGAGTTATACCCCACCGAAGGCAACCAAATCATAAATTATTTAGAAATCTGTACAATCGCTTAGGCGAAAGAGGATCTTTCTGTCCAAAAGGTGAAAATAGCGCTCCGAAGATTATTTCGGCCGAGCAGGAAGATGAGGTTTTGGTTAGATTGCACGAAAATCCAGGCTAAGTACCCGTCGTATAAGTGCGGCAACAGGCGTGAGTAGCTCTTCGATTTGGAGAATTTTGCACGAAGAGAAGCTTCACCCATATCACATTCCTAAAGTACAAAATTTGTTACCGTAAGATCCTCCTGCTCGTCTACGTTTCACAAGGCGCATATCCTAATTTTTTGAACAATTTCCTCTTCACAGATGAGGCAACGTTTACTCGACGTGGATTTTTCCACTGGCGAAACAATCATTTGTGGGATTCTGAAAACCCCCATGCCGTTAAAGAAAGACACTTTCAACATGAATTTAAGATCAATGTTTGGTGCGGTGTAATTTCAAATTTCTTTATTGGGCCTTTTCAACTTCCACCCAATCTGAACGGTCCAGTTTATTTAAATTTTCTTCAGCAAAATTTGCACGAACTGCTTGAAGAAGTACCACTTAATTTAAGGGAAAATATGTGATTCATGCAGGACGGGGCGCCCGCACATTTTTCTCGGCCGGTGCGGGATTACTTAGACAACGTCTTTCCACATCGGTGGATTGGCCGTGGAAGTGAATTTGTTCGGCCGCCTAGAAGCCCCAACTTAAATCCTCTGGATTTTTCGATATGGTCTAGAATGAAAGATATGGTTTATAAAGAAGCTGTTGATTCACCCGATGAGCTGTGGCGAAGAATACAAGCGGCTGTCAATGAAATCAAGGGCAATCCAGGGGCATTGTTTAGAACTCGGGGGTCTCTCAGGAAACGCATTGAAAAATGTATCCAAGTGAATGGTGGACACTTCGAACAACTACTTTAAAATTTAATGTTTTCTAATTTTATTTTTCTTGTACCTAAGCGTTTAGAGTGAATTAAAATTGATTTTGTTAGCAGTACTTAATAAGCGTTTCATTTCTAAGATTTAAACACTATCTGCATTAAGTCGTTTTTTCTTGAAAATGGGTTGGAATATCAAATGAGACAAAAATACATTTATTATTTAAAAAAGGTTGGTCTTTCAGATTTTGGAGCCGATTTGACGTTAGATGTACATGGTAAAAAGTTATGAGTCAATTTATCAAAGCAATAGGTTATAATGTAGCGCACTCTATGGGTAACGTCAAAAATGTTATTGGAATCTTTTTTCCCGTAAGAAAAACCATAGGACTGCAAATTTTCAAGTGACAACCTAAGAAATTTCGTAGTTATGGCAAAAAATGAAAATAAAATTCTAACTTTCAACACCCTGTATTTCCTAAACCATCAACATTCGGATAAGGCATGTTCGGGTCAATGGTCATTATTTGACCTGTAGAATTTCCGGTTAACGGATTTCCCATTGTTAATGAAACACCCTGTATTTGTTAGATTTCCTGAGGAAGGATTTAAATAAATCCGAAAGCTTGAATAAGTGATAAAGGGAGTTTCATTTCCTCAATCCTTTGGCTGTATCCCCGTGTGCTCTTAGTTATTTATCAACTAGACAGCCGTGTCTATCGTCAATTTTATTATTCTTCTTTCGCAAAGCTGTACTATGAATGGTTCCTTAGATATGGCCGTCGTCCTTTCTTATTTGTACACCCAGTACAAGTTATGTATCATTCTTCTGTCCCTATGTTTCATCACTTCATTTTTCAGAATTTCAAACATCTTGTTCCATTTTTATATTGTCGATTTTTTTCGCCATCTACAAAACCCATGTCGGTGCTCGGTCCTTTTTCTACTAGGTACCTATATATTTTCTGCATAGAAGGGTAACTTGGCAATTTCTTAACTTCAAGGTTGAAAAGGCAGTGAAACCTTGCCATCCCCCCTTAAGTACCTATTTGATTGAGCTGCTATTTTGCAAGAATTATCCTAGCATGAAATAAAGCCCTTCTAAAAGACTGAATATTTTCCATCTAGTGTAGAATAAGGGATCACACTAATTAAGTTTACCGGCGTCTCCTTTTTGTTCATTTTTTGTTCAATTTAAAATCAAGTATCGTTTGAACATAAAATCTGTGTAATAAAATATCAATTTACTTAATACACCTTTGAGACGTAGAGAATTTTTTTTTCGTGCAAGTAATTTCTCCCAGTAGCATTCAGCTCACGATTTCACGCCACGTGTTCCAGACCTATACTTCACTATTATTTATTAGAAGGTAAGTCTGCACATACATAAATCTCTATTAAGACCCTTAGAGAGACCCAAATTAAAATGTATCGAAGAATCGAGAAGCTTTCAAGTGCTGCACAACAGGGATTAGTATGTTCTGAAATCAATTAACACTGCAGCACGATTGTAAGATTTCAAATTAAATGCTTTAATTTGTGTCAAGCTTCATCGTCGAAATACCTAAATAAATTTCTCATTTGGTAGCAAAGGAAAGAAGAATTAATAAGCTCGCTGTTATTGACTCTTGAAAAGGGGATTATAAACTGTCCAACACAAATATTAAATGTCTGCAAACGAAGTTCTTTTGTTCAGTCTGCAAGGCGGCCTAAAATTAGCACACGATTCCTGAAGTAATTACGTTAATGAAGAAACTGCATAAATCGTAAATCACCTAGAACTTACATTATCGACTGTAATTAGTCGAGAACTTTTTATTTTACCGGTTATCTTTCTGTGCAATATGATTTGTTGGCAGTTGAATAAGTTCCCAAATAAAATTTAAAAATTTTGTACCGAAGATAAATTTGATTTAACAAAATGACTGGGGGATGTATCGAAAACATTAAGTGTAGACTCCAAGCATGCAAATTGTATTATGTAACTCCTTGTGGGTGCTTAGTATTCGGTCCGCGCGGACTAAAAACTGTGATGTAGGTCACATTATGTAATTGAAAGCTCGTGTTTAAAAAACTACATGCATAAATTGAAAAACCATTACACAGATTAGTTTGAATACGTGCATGGTGTATCAATTACATCTTAACTGATGTGTAGGTACAAACAGAAAATAGATGCAGTATAACTCGTATAGGCAATTTGGAAACAGGGTGTTCCAAAACTCGAGGGCCATAGCAAATATACATTTTTCTCAGGCAAATCTGGTTCAAAAACTTCGAATGAACATCATCATCATCATCATCATAAGGTTTTCAGTCCGAAGACTGGTTGGACGCGTACCTCCATCCTTTTCTATCCTGAGCTAACTTACGCATTTCATTAAAAGTAGAACATCCTACATCCCTAACTATCTGAGAGCAGTAATCTAATCTAGGCCTACCCCTACCTCTTTTTATTCCTATCTCTGACTCTAGTGTGTCGCGAACTATTCCTTCGTATCTTAGAATATGTCCTACCATCCTATCTCTCCTATTCTTTATTGTCTTCCATACCTTTCGCTTTTTTCTAACTCTTTCTAATACTTCCCTATTGCTAAAGTTATCTATCCATGGTATCTTCATCATGCTTCTGTAGCACCACATTTCAAACGCTTCTACTCTTTTTCGATCCGCTTCTCCTATTGTCTAAGTTTCGCACCCGTATAATCCCGTACTCCATACATACGACTTTAAGAGTTTCTATATTAACCGTTCCCGAACATAACAGTTGTTTCTTTTTGTTAAACGCAACTCGACCCTGCGCTATTCTTTGTTTTAGGTATATATTTAGTGCTCCTACCATCTCGAGTTATTTTACTTCCTAAATAGCAGAAATCCGCGACCTCCTCTAACTTCTCACTTCCTAATTTGTATTTCAATTTTAGTTCTGTTTTCACTCCCTCTACATACCAAAATTTTAGTTTTCTTTTTATTGATTTTCATGCCGTAGCCCTATGCCAAAACTGCTTCCATTTCATTCAAAGCCGCTCCTAATTCTTCTTTACTAGATGCTAACACTGCTATATCATCCGCAAATCTGAGCATGTTAATAGTTTGACCCTGTACATTAATCCTTGAGGCTGTTCTATCCTTAACAATATTAATCGCATCTTCGATATACATATAAGTTGAAAACTAGAGGTGATAATGCACATCCCTGTCTCACTCCCTTCCGGATATCTACTTCTCTTCGTTCCTGCTCAAATTCTATAACTGCCCTTTGCTCTTTGTAGAGATTGTGTATTATTCTTCTGTCCCTATATTTCATCCCTACCTTTCTGAGCACTTCGAACATCTTCCCCCATTTTACGTTGTCGAAGGCTTTTTCGAAATCTGCAAATCCTAAATAGACGCTCTTTCCCTTTTCTACTGTTTTTCTATAATTACTCGTAAAGCTAAAATGGCCTCGCGCGTTCCTATATTTCGTCTAAATCCGAACTGATCTCCTAATATTTCTTCCGCCCTTTTCTTCATCCTTCTTTGCACAATTCTAATTAAAATTTTTTGACACGTGGGAAGTTAAACTGATAGTTCTAAAATTTTCGCACCTATCCGCGCCTTTCCTTTTTGGCAAAGCTACTATGATGTTCCGTTTGTAACCTTCTGGAATCTCGCCTGTCAGGTATATGCGACTAACTAATTTAAATAAACGAACAAGGGCGTAGCCAGGGGGGGGGCACGTGCCCCCCCCCCCCTGACCAGAGCAAATCACCTATAAAAATTAAAAAATAAACCAAAGAAATCGTTTTTATTAAAAATGGATTGCTTGCAAGTTACTTTGCGCCCCCCCCCTAGTCAAAATTCTGGCTACGCCCTTGTAAACGAACTATTACATCTTGACCTGTGCACTTTAAGATTTCTGCCTGCAAGCCATCTATACCTGGTGCTTTATTGTTTCTTAAACTTTTTAGTGCTAGCTCAAACTCTTCTCTCTACACTGCTTTCGCTTTCTAATATATCTCCTACTACCTGTCCCGCATATAAATTTCCCAGATATTCTTTCCACCTATCTGCCTTCTCCCCGCTTCCGATTAGGATATCTCCTGCCTCATTTCTAATGTTTTTGGTATTAGATCCAATTTCTCTAAAATTTCTCCTAATTATATTATGCTTCATCAGTTTTTCCTACTTCGAACTTATCTTCCACTTCTCTGCATTTATTATCGATCCATTGCTCTTTCGCTTTCCTGCATTTTCGAATAATTTCCCACTTGATCGCCTTATATCTTTCTTTCCCTCTTTCATCTAACCTATTTTTATATTTTCGCCTTTCCTCTATTAGACTCACAATATGTTTTGTTATCCAGGGTTTCCTACTTTCATTCTGTTTATGACCCAAAATATCTCTAATTGCGGAATCTAAACTATTTTTAATGCAATTTCATTCTGCCTCTAACAATATTTTCACCCGCGCCCTTTAGTACTTCGTTTGTCTTTTTCTAGAACTTATCGCGCGACAAAATAAAAGATGATGATCTTTTATTTTGTCTAGGTCAAGATGTCTTCTTCCACTTCGTTTTTTGAAACTCTTAAATTTAAGATTGAACATGTATCCTTAAATGCATAGGCGCACCCAGAGCATTTTTGCCAAGGGTGCGGAACACCCAAAGTAATTTTGCCGAGTTTCATAAATTAAGGGATCGGACAGGTACCTAAATCTTTTTCTTCCTGACTAAAACGGTAAAAATCATAATACGTAATAAGTCGTAGGTATTAGGTACTTACCATATACATTTTTTGTGGTTTCCGCTCAAATGGTCAAGTTCCGTTTATTACAGTCTCCTAAGCATCCAACTCAGTTTTTATCAAGAGAAATACACTCATGGACAAAAATATGGAATATTTTTAAATTTTCATAATAACAGATTACAAAGATAGAAAACTAAAGAATCAAGTTATCTTTGTCTATTTTAAGAGTAATTTAATAACAACGGTTCATCAAGTGACTCCTCAATAAACACCAAATAACAAAAACTTAATTAGTCGAATATGTATAGAATGGATCAATTACGGTCTGACAAACATTAACACCAAAAGAACGAAACCAGTTACAAAACATGGGCTGCTCAATATCGAGTATTGCCTCCCCGAGCGCGGACTACGGCTTCCATTCTTCTAGGCATGCTGGAGATTAAATTTTGTATACATTCTTGCGGAATTGCATCCCACTCCTGATGTTCGGCAAATCTTAATTGATTTAGCGTCATTGGCACAGGATTCCTGGCTCGAATACGAATTTTTAGTTGATCCCACAAGTGCTCTATTGGGTTTAAGTCTCGACTGTATGGTAGCCAGTCCAAAATTTGGATTCCCACTTTATTAAGATACCGGTTTACAATTGCAGCAGCATGTGGTCGTGCATTGTCATGCATTAGGATGAATCTCTTGTAACCAATGAAGTCAACGTATAGCACAACATGTTCTGACAAGATGTTTTCAACGTAATTGTCAGCTGTCATCCTTCTACGAACTTCTACAAGTTCTGTACGACCCTCCCAACTAATGCCCGCCCAAAACATTATCCCACCTCCTCCAAAACTGACGTTTGGAGTTTGTGCACAGTTGGAATATCTTTCTCCAATTCTTCTGTACACATGGTTACGTCCATCTGGCTTCCACAGTACGATTCTTGTTTCGTCGGTAAACATAACATTCTTCCATTGGTCAACCGTCCAGTCACCATATATGCTATAGCAAATTGTAATCTACGAACCCTAGCATTTTGAGTGAGTCGAGGGACTTTAGCAGGCCGTCTCGCTTTCAAATTTGCTTCCTTCAACCTTCACCGAACTGTTTTGGAGCTAACATTAACTTGCTTCGCATTTAAAAGTTGATTTTTAAATGAGTTGATGTTAAGGTACGATCTCGTAGTGACTGCAACATTAAAAATCTGTCACCCCGGCGAGTTGTACACCGTCTCCGTCCTTGGGCAGGCCTCTTCTTGAAATTTCCAGTTTGTCTGTGCCGGTTTAAAATTTTTGAAACCGTAGACTGAGTTATTCCAATAAATCTTGCAATATGGCTTTGTCTCCAACCAACATTTGACAAAGTTACAACCTTTGCTACCTCAACTTCAGTGCAACATCGAACTACTGGCATTATCGAAGAAAGTAATGATACATAATAATCAACAAATGTTAAATTTTACCTCTGTACACCTAGGTTGACGAGTATACTTACCTACATGGAAAAGTTAAAAGTCAGGTGTGAACACGAAGTTTACTTAATTCGATTTTTAGAACACAATGACAGTTTCTGATACTTGCTTGTTATTGCCAGGCTTACTAGATGCCTCAGTATCTAATATAAAATGCTGTCGCAACTGTTCGTAACAAAGTTTCTCGAGAAATAAATAAAATCAAAAGTATTCCATATTTTTGTCCATGAGTGTATATCAGGAAAGACGTTGGCCGTAATACTTATTTTATATTTCCATACGCAATATCATTGCAAGCAAGTTTATAAATATACAGTGTCCACGGATGAGGTTACAAAAAAAAATCTTTTTTAATATTTACGTACAAAAATATTCTTGACGAAAAATTCTGCTCCCCTCAAAACCTCCACATTTAACTGTACATACAGGATGTTCACGGAATCAGTTTACTACAGGTAACCTTTTTATTTAAAATCATATAAATTTCGTTAGACGGATAAAGTTTTTATCAATTTTTCGAGCAGAATTTGGTTCCGGGATAAGAAAAGCAACTGGGCATCATGTTATAGAGATATCCATTCAACTTTCTTAATTAAAATTACTTTAATAATGGAATTTGAGATGAATACCATGATAACGTGGTGTTCACTTGTTTTTGTGATAACACCAACGACTTCTGCTCTAGAATTAACTGCACTTTGTTAATGGAAAGAAATTTCAACTATTTCGGATGAAGTGTCTACAATAGTTTCCAAGGCATTTAAATCAAATTTATTATTTCCTGGTTTTAAGAGTTTGACATTATTGTTATTGAATTGTTGGCCCGTTTCTAACGCGTGCGACGCCATGCTAGACTTATCTGTACGGCCGTATTCGTAATGAGCTTGATGCCTCTTGAAGCGAGTTAAAATAGACCGAGTTAACTGCCCGATATTTTTTGTCGGAATTTCCGCATGCTATTTCGTAAATTCCCGCTTTATGAATGGGTTCCGTTTTATCTTTCGCATTTGTAAGTACATTTAGTAAATTATTGATGGAAGTGCTAACCACTTTGAAGCCTGCTTTCCCGAAAATCGTATTCATATCTCTAGTTATCTGCGGTACATAATAATGGCATTTCTATAAATTTAGTAATTTGGTTATCACAATATAAAGTGGTGGAATTTCGTAATATACGTAGCATTCTAAATTTTCGTTTCCTAATTAATTTATTGACAATTTCTGAATCGAAACCTTTACCTCTCGCTATATCTTTGATCGTGTTTACTTCCTTGCGGTATCTTTCAACGGGTAATGGTAGACTCGACAGTCTATTAACTAAAAAACCAAAACTAGCCTCTTTGTGCTGACTACAGTGGTTCCAATCTGCAGTTATGTACCGAGCTCTACTGATTTTTTTCCTATCGATGTCAAATTCTAACTTACTATCTTTCCTTATTACCAAAATGTCTAAAATGTGCTACTTCATGGGTAAATTTGATAGAATTGAATTTACTATTTAAGTCGCTTAAAAAATCTTCAATGTTCCATATCAAAAATAGCAAATATATCGTGTACATATCTCACCCACACCTTTGGGAACTATGGGAGCTCATCTTTCAGTTGGGTTTCAAATTTGCCCACGAAAATTTCTGCAACGAAAGGAGAGAGGCGATTTCCCATGGCTGTATCTTCACTTTGTTGAAAAAATGATCCACTGATCTTGAGATAATTATTAATATATTAATATACAATTAATATATTCCTCGACAGTTTGTTCGTCAATGTTATTTTTACTAAGGAGTTCATAAAAGTACTCCAAAGCCTTTGGTACAGGTACACTGGGAAAAAGTAAGCTGACGTCGAATGAAATTTATTTCGTTATTATGCAATGTGATGTGTTGAATTTTGTTTATAAACTCTAATGAGTTCTTTAATGAAAAACTTGACCGCTTCTCAGAAACCAATTTTATTGCTCTTACACGTATGTTCCAAAAGTTCTAAGAAACCCTATAGGTTTATTGAGTCGTTTTACTTCGGTAGCAGGAGGTTTGGTATTTATAGTAACGCAGCATAGGTTTAGATTTAGATTAATCTTCAACTCCTGAGGATGCTGACGTTGTCAGCGAAACACGTGTCGAGATCAATTACTGTGTCACTGTCTTTTGGCGTGTGGAATTAAGAATTCATAGTGGTATAGTTATAAACTGATTTTTCTTTTTTCTGTTTTCGGAATTTCCGGATGTCTTTAAATGTTTTGTATCATTTTTTCTTGTGTGAATCTCTAGCCAAGATGTATACTTTTAAGTGTTCTTCCTGCCTGCCCACAGTTGCTTTGCAACTCGGCAGGAAATTTTCAATTATGAAAACTTTTGTAAGTTGTACACCTGAATAAATTATTATTATTATAAGTAGTAGAAAAATGAGAGTTCTGGAGCACATCCATCCAGTACTCCAGATACCATCCACTTCTTCGGCAATGACCTTGAAAGACACCAGAGGCTGCTGAAGGAGTCCTTGAGTCAGCCGAAGAAGTGGCCATGTCTCCAGCAACGACATCTTCAGCAGCCTCTGGTGTCTTTCAAGGTCATTGGTGAAGAAGTGGACGACGAAGCGGTAGAAGCGAGCCTCTGGTGTCTTTCAAGGTCATTGCTCAAGAAGTGGTCATGTCTTCAGCAACGACTTCTTCAGCGGTGTCTCCATCTTGACGTTGTGCCTTTGGTTGTGGCTCAGGCGCCTGCGCCGGGGCTCTAAAAGTACACGTGTTGCTCATTGTTCAGGCCAGTCCATTCAGGTGCCATCCACTTCTTCGGCAATGATCAAAGGCTGCTGAAGGAGTCCTTGAGTCATGTCTTCAGCAACGACTTCTTCAGCAGCCTCTGGTGTCTTTGGGGCCTTTGGCAGTGGCTCAGGCGGGGCTCTGGTCACAGGCTATGAGAGTAGGTGGGGCAACAGCCAATGAGAGTGGTTGTGGGTAGCATCCAATCACAACTGATCTTGTTGTTAGGTGCTTTTGGGCCTTTGGATGTGGCTCAGGCGCCTGCGCCGGGGTTTTCGCAAAAATAAAAACGTTGAATATATTTTTACATCAATATAATTAAAACTATAATCTGTATACAGAGTAGGCATACGTGTATTTTCTGGGCAAATCGAAGCCCTGCTACTCACACCACTCTCCTGACCGCTTCATTACCCGGTGTATACTCAACGATGCGGTCATGCAGGATGAGACAGTAAGCGGTTGTGTTGGCCGGAAAATTCTCGCTCGACTCAAATTCTAGACGCATATCTATGGGTCCAGACTTGATGCTTTCCGACTGCTTTGATGCGTTATTCACCACGATGGGAACTAGATTCTTGAACTCTTCACGTCCATACAGTGGTTCGTTGACCTTTCCATAGTATGAACTCTGGAAGTTTTCGTGCATTTCGTATAGCAGGGCGTATTTCCCCGTGGAGAAATCCAAGTTTAAATTCTCGTAGGGGAAGCACACAGAATTCAGGTACAGTTTGACGTTTGTCAGATTGCAGTGGTCAAATTTGCTTGAATCCGTGTCCAAATTCGCTTTGCGATTCGTCTGAAAGGCAACAATAACGTAGCGGGGTTTCTCCAACCGTGTTGCAGTCTTGACGGCCCACGTTTGTTTCGTAGATTGCGGCAACACCGGATACTCGTACAGCTCCCAGCTGCGAAAACATATCTGCAACGTTCTATCTTCCTCGACAATATTGAGAAGTTTTAGGTATTCAGCATCCGATAGATAGACGTACGGCACCCTCCAATGAACCTTGCTTAACTCAAATCTGGTGTCCTCGTTACCCACGAAAGCGCTCCTATCGTTTTTCGATCGAGTCAAAATGAGCTCGTGACACACATTTAACAGAAGTTTGGGGTAGTCTTCCAAGAATCCCAGCAGGATTCTTCCCGGGATTCACACGTTAAAGGTCCCGTTCGCGTCGAGAAGGTGGCTCGGTAAGTCTCCCGTATTCGTCCAGCCGGCATTCTCCAGGGCACGTACCTCACCCTCATTCAGAGAAACTACACTCTTCAATGTGCTCTTAATTTTTTGTTCGATCCACCTCCACCCCATTTATTTCATAGCGGACGTCGTCCAAGATGAAACTGAGGGCGTTATTTGTTAAAGCCAAATTTCTGCCTCCTGCACCATTGATGAACCTGCCCTCTATGTAGATGCAGCTTAGGTGCGGCAGTATGTAAACGTCTTGTTTTTGAATTGGTATGCGAACTTCGTCATTGGCGTTGAATGTTGTTGTTGTCACGAACGGCTAATGTACGTGCACCTCGACACGGCGTGCTGACTCATCCACAGTAGCACCGTCCAGAACACGAAACGTGTCTACGTTTATGTGTGTCATTATTTAAATGCTAGCCTTCTCTTGTTGAATCACAAGTACTGACAGCACCGTTAATTTGCTTGCTTAAATACTCACCCTACAACCGCACCCATGCGCAGTCTTGAAGAGGACAGACACAGGCAGACAGACAGACGGACGGTCAGACATACAGACAGACAGACAGACAGACAGACAGACAGACACAGACAGACAGACAACTGATAAGAATTCTGAAGTAGGAGAATAACTATAGATTTCTATTTGTCTCATCGAGCTGGTTAATTTGATACCCTACATGACCTAAGTGGGCGGGGCAGGTGGCGTGGCCGGGGGCTGGGTCATTGGATGACCACCCCTAAAACCCAACCCTAAAAATCATCCCTAAAAACCACCCCTAAAACCTCCCCTAAAAACCGCCACCAAAAACCACCCGCAAAAACCGTCCCAAAACCACCCCTGCAACCATCCCTGAAACCACCCCTAAAAACTACCCCCAAAACCACCACTAAAAACCACCCCAATATTCCGATACCCCTCGTCGAGTCCTTTAATTTGATACCCCAAGAAGAACTATTGTAAAGTTTAGGAAGATTATAAGAGAAAGATCTTTCAAAAAAACTAGTTTTATGAAACGGCGGTGTCTCGTGTCGGACATTTTACAATTCACAGGTTGTCAAAAATGTCAAAAAATATGGCACCCTAAATCTTTTCAGCGCCTCTGCCTTCTGATTAAATTTATTAATTACATCATAAAACCCAGGAAAATACCGAAGGCAGAGGTCCTGAGTCATCCTTAAGCAGAGCAAGAAGTTTTGAACATGTTTGGAAAAGTAGCTCTACTTAGTCATTTTAGCGCGTTTGAATTTTGGTTTATTTTGTTAATTATGATTATTGTAATAATTCAAACGAACAAACGGGTCACCTTGTAGTGTCTGCAACGAATTAAATGCATATGCGGAACGTGGAAGCAAACCTAAACAAACATATCCTGTCGGCCACTTGAAAGGTTTTTTTCCCATAATAAAAACAATTATAACATCTCTTATCGGCGGCGAACGTGCTTTTTTCTTAAACTTTGATATCAATATTTATTTACTATAAACAATTGCAAACGTTGGAATTTCCGAGAAAAAAAACATTAATTCTGTAACTTCTGTTTACAATCATAAGTATATATGGATGATTTAAAAGACGGGCATGTGGGTCGCCGATTATCTCAGTGGGTTGGAGCGAGTGCTCCGGTGCGCGGGGACCCGGGTTCGACTCCCGGTCGGCGTCATTTCCAGAACGTTTGCGAAAACACCGGCGCATGCTTCTGGGCCACATCCAAAGGCCCCCAAAGACACCAGAGGCTGCTGAAGAAGTCGTTGCTAAAGACATGACTCAAGGACTCCTTCAGCAGCCTCTGGTCATTGCCGAAGAAGTGGATGGCACCTGGATGGACTGGCCTGAGCAATGAGCAACAGGTGTACCACATGACCACTTCTTCAGCAATGACCTTGAAAGACACCAAAGGCTCGCTTCTGCCGCTTCGTCGTCCACTTCTTCACCAATGACCTTGAAAGACACCAGAGACTGCTGAAGATGTCGTTGCTGAAGACATGGCCATTTCTTCGGCTGACTCAAGGACTCCTTCTGCAGCATCTGGTGTCTTTCAAGGTCATTGCCGAAGAAGTGGATGGCACATGGAGAACTGGATGGATGTGCTCCAGAACTCTCATTTTTCTACTACTATTATAGAACTTATTTTCAATGACAATGACAATAATCGTATTATCGGCCATTGGGAGACGCGAGAGACGACCGGGCGGTCGCTTTGGTATGGTCCCAGTCGCGTTATAGGGTGGTCGCTTTACAGGAGTACAATTAAGAGGAAGGGATAGGAAAAAGTGTTTGTTCGTATAAAATTTGGTCTCTTGCTAGAGTGGTCGTTCTATAGGGGTGGTCGCTTCTAAGATTTTTACTGTCATTTTATTTTTATTTTACTTTTCATTGCATATTGAATTTTGTTTATACAAAGGATACAAAAAAAGTACAAAACATTTTTTCATCAATTGTAAAGTACTTACCTGCGTAGGGATCTAAACATAAATATATCTATGCGTTCTAGGTGACCATAGCAACGGAACTAGGTAAACTAGTGACCAGAATGCAGTTAGAAAGATCAGAAGTCGCGTTCTTCGTCTATACAAACGGCAGCACACTTAGGTTAGTGAATTTTCTTATCTCTTTTATCCAGATATTCAACTTATTCCTTTAAGGTCAAACCTGACACAGAGGTTCGAAACAACCGACACTGCTTTGATCAACATGAGCAACTGGCCACCAGTAGCAGTACCACAAATGGACGGAAGCCTCGCGTATCTGGACAAACACACGTTCCAAAGAAAACTTGGAGAATTTCGGTAATCTTCCACATGAACGTATTCAGTAAACTGTTCGGTCATAGAAGCCATTCATTGTAATCTTTTCCATTTAACAGTAGATAAGCATTGCTAGTTCCCCTCTAATATCTCATGCATTTCCTTATGAAGATCATTTTGTAGTTCAAGCCTTTCAACTAGCTTTTCTATGCGCGCCCTCTATTCATCGATTGCTCCGACATTGCCGGTATAGTAGGAAAGGACTAATAGATGGTTATAATGAATTGCAAAATGAACCTCAGAACGAAATACACCTAATTTCTATGCAGATCTGTTCACACTCACGAGTAATATTTTGCAGAGAAAAAATTAGTTCAGAAGAAAGTACAATGAGTGAAATTCTTCATTGGTACACAACTGTCAATGCCGCCATGTTAGATCACCTCACTAAACAAATTAAAGAAACCGACAACAACGGTGTTTGGAGGTGGATACATTTACCAGCATTCCTCTGATAATTCTCTGTTTATTCATTGCCTTTTCAGGTATTTATTAGCATTCAAAAACCTTCTAAGAAGCATAGAAAGTACAGGAATAGCCAGTGTATATGGAATTAACTATTTTGGACGAGGACTATTGAAAGGAAATAGTTATATAAGTTACATACGTCATGATGCTGTAGCTAAAGATCTTCTGAATGGATCTTTGAATTTTGTGCCTTCGTTGAAAGAGGTTTATTTCAGGCTTACCAACGCTATGGAAGATTATGGTTCCATTAAACAAAGGTCCATGAATTCTTCTTTTTGTTGCGTTTATTACTTCTTTATTTATATATCTTTTAAGACCGTTATTTCTTTATTTTTTCGACGTTTAAAATGAAAGTATTTTGTTTGCAGAGGTGACATCATTACCAGGAACGAAAGAAGAGCTCCAAATATAACGGAAGCAATCGATTACTTTGATTCGATAGCATCTTACACAGATGAACTAAGGAAATTGCAAAGAGAGCTTAGGCATACAATTAGGTAATACCTACGCCGTTAAAAATAAATCTACAAATACGTGTTTGCCGCCGCTTACTTTCTCATTTTCAGAGAATATGTCAAAAAAGATTTACAAGACGCGGCCAATAAGGAAGCCCTGGGAATCGCCATTTTAGTGGTTGTTCTGGCTGTATCTCCGGTTATAATTTGGCTGGTCAGAAATGCTGTGGCAACAATACAAGTTATATTGAAGAAATAGTTTCGTTTTGCTGTGAATACTGACTTGTATTTTCCAGCTATATGCGGCCAACTTGGCGTTGAAAGCGAAAGAACTGAAAAAGGAGAAAAGAAAAAGTGATTCTTTGCTTTTCCAGATGTTGCCTCCCAGTGTTGCCACTCAACTGAAACAAACCAAACAAGTAAGCATATAAAAACATGTTCGCGGGTTAATTTTCAGTTCATCTACTCGAATTAGTAGCAAAATTTGAAATTCATTCTAGGTCCCAGCGGAATATTACGCGTCTGCAACCATTTACTTCAGCGATATTGTAGGTTTTACGGAAATTGCAGCTATTAGTACCCCTCTGGAGGTAATGAAACGAAAACTTTAGTGTATAATACAGGCATCAAGTTTTATTATTAGGTTGTCACGTTCTTGAATAAAATTTACAAGTTATTCGATGCCAGGATTGAATGCTACGATGTTTACAAAGTGGAAACTATTGGAGATTCGTACATGGTCGCTTCAGGATTGCCGGTTAAAAATGGTTTGTATCCGGTAATTCATAAACTCAATATGAAATTCAGAAACCCTTACATCTTTTCCTGTGGGGTTTTAGCGAATCTGAGCTACTTTTTTGAGTATAATAGAATGCCGAAACCAGAATTTGGATGTCGTTTTTAGTTTTCGAGAAAAAAAATAATGTTGATTTTTATCGATTTTCAAAAACTCTCCAATTCTTTTTGCACTAAGCAGACTAAAACTGTTATGATTGACTCCTATAGAACTTTTTCCAATGAATTCAGTGGCGTACGTAGTTTTTTTCTAGGGGGCGTATTTTTTGAGTTATGACATAAGTTGAATTTTTTAAATAGAAATCATAGTAGGCTTTGGTATAGTTCAAAAGGTCTTTTTTTATGCTATCAAAATATATATTGCCATTTCAAAAAACGACAACGATTTTGGCAGATACTTTTCAAGTTTTATAACTTTAGAAAATATTTATAACTAGGTAGGTACATCAAAGATATCTGTGATTTTATGTTAACAACTGAATAATTATTTGTTGACATACATTAGCAAAAGCTGCATGCAGCTAGTTTTATTAATAGATACTTAGTATAAATACATAATGGCACTTCAAAATTATCAAAACTTTGAAAAATACGACATAATTGCTGTTTTCAATGAATGTCGTGAGAATGTAAATGAATCAATGGATCTACGAGGATAGTTCACCAATTGTTGTCCCTAACATAGTTGGCGTGGTCTGACAAAAACAAAATAGGCGCATTCAATTCTGTGACTTTTCAAAGCTATAACTCCGAAGTATTATTAATTTGACTTTCTTCATTCTGTGTACGTTTGTAGTTAGAGTCACAAAAATGGATAAAAATGAACTCTGAGCGGTGATAAAGTATTTGCAAAAGGAAGGTTTGACGCCAATTGAGATTCATCAAGATATGGTAAATGTGTTAGGAGACGATACTCCAACTTATCAGATTGTTAAAAACTGATCCAGAGATTTTAAACTTGGCCACCCCGCAAATTTCGCGTTGTGCCGTTCGCTGGAAAACTCATGGCAACAATTTTTTGGGATGCCGAAGGAATTTTGTTAGCAAACTACTTGGAACGTGGACACACTATAACAGGGATTTACTACACTGGATTAATAAGAAAATTGCGCGAAGCCATGAAAGAGAAAAGAGGAGGAAAGTTGACCGCTGGAATTCTCCTTCACCATGACAATGTCCCGGTTCACAAGAGTCGCGTTTCCATGAGTGCCATTTGTGAATCTGGGTTTGAATTGCTGGAGCACCCGTCCTATTCGCCATGCATAGCCCCCAGTGACTACCACCTATTTCCAAAACTGAAGGAACATCTTCGTTGACATCATTATCCCGATGAAAATGCGGTTATCCAGGCTGTAAATGGGTGGTTGGAGGAGCAACCAAGAGAATTTTTTTCTGAGCGGCATCAAAGCTTTGGAACACAGATATGCAAAGTATATTTCAGTCCATGGGGACTATGTAGAAAAATAAATATATTTATGTTGTGCTAGACTTATTCTTCTTTCTATGTTAGGGACAATAATTAGTGTACGACCTATATCTCAATAGGTACACAAGAAATTCCTAGATACTCATTTCCAGTATAATACCTATCCATCGACTTATTAAATTTAGAAACCCAGAAAAAAGACAACCAAGCAAAATGATGTTTTCGAGATTAAAATCAAATTTAATTCACTTTCCGGGTCGGTTGCCACGTCGTCGTTGGTAATCTGTAACACTAAAATTAACATTAACACTTGACGTTTCGACTCTCATATCGGAGTCTTCTTCAGAAGCTATTCTGAAGTTTCAGAATAGCTATTCTGAACATCTGATTGGTTGTAGCATAGCAACGAAGCCAGTGTCAGACTTAATCCGGTGTTGGATTCTTTGAAAAACCGGGCCTTAGTGTTACAGATTACCAACCACGACGTGACAACCAGCCTGGAAACCATTATTCCATCTTTGCTGACCTACAAACGTCAAATAACTTTAGAAAACTATAAGTCTAGCTTTGAGCGATATCATTGCGACAGTTCTGGTTATTTATGAGAAATTTCTTGCTCCAGCAAAACTCAAATAGCAAAGTTTTCTGTGATTATGCGACACACAACTGCGTCTTAATATAATAATATGTACTATCAGAATAGAATCTTTGCAATGTACGAGGGGATATTGCTATCCAGATAGCCAGGACAGTTTTTCATTCAAAAAATAAAATTCCGTCGCCATAGGAATCGACAACAACTTGGCGAAGAACCACTGACTTATCATTTACCTATTTTATCTATGCTCGACCTTTACCGCCAAACAGCATATGCTTTACATAACATTTATTTTCATAATAATCTGAAATCGGTAGCACTTAGCAATAATTACAAAATTACAACTGTAGCACCAGAGCTTGGAGAATAGGATGAATAAACGTGCCAGGGCCGCATGAAAAACTTAAAATAGAAAAAATACCTCCGAAAGCTTAAAACTAAAGATTCTCAAGCACACACGAACCACTTTAGCAAATATACTTATACAGGGTGACACAGGTACACGGCTAACTCCCATTTAAATAAACGGCCAAAATATGCTGCTAAATTGCATTTTTTTGGCATAAAATAACCAATATAATCACGTTCGGCTTGGCCGGAAATATGTCAAAATTCACACGAAAATAACAGAATAATCGTTTCAACCAAATTAAAGTAAGTACCAAAATTTTTTATGATCAACTTGTTATTAATTAGTGGTACTGGACCGTTCGAACAACTACTCCTCGGGCAAATACCCCGCTTAAAAAGCACGTACGTACATGGAGACAAATTAGGATTGTTTCAAAGCCATCTTAGATGGGGTAGCAGCCTGAAACGTCTCGTAGTACAAAAAATCTGGATTTAGTTCTATAATTCAATGCCTGGCGGGGTATTTGCCCGAGGAGTAGTTGTTCGAACGGTCCAGTACCACTAATTAATACCAGATAATTACTCAAAGTAGTTGTCACTTGCTGATATCTGTCCAGAGCGTGGCAGCATATATAGCAAGATTAAATTGCATGGTTTGAGTGTGTAGGGGGAAGCACCGTACTGATGAGTCCCAGAAGGACGAAACCAGTTGGTCTGCGGTTTTCCATACACATTCAAAACATGCAATATTTGAACAATCAACTTGTTAGTTAATCAACGCCTTTACACGCGTCTGGCAAGCATTTTCTCATTAGCTATTTATTCGTCTGGTAATTACTTTTTTGGCACAAAATACATAAAAGTTTAGCAGCTAACCAAATGCCAGACGGTAGAAAATGTCACGTGACTCTATCACTTTTACATGTTTGAGGTCGTCCGGCACCCACTCGCGACTATCTAATGCGTCCGGCAGGGATATTTTGGCATTCCTTATGAAGCAAAAAGTTAGTAGAAGAAAAATCAGTTGGTAGAAAATATGTTACGTGACCCACCCATTTCTACATGTTTGGGACCGTCTGGTACTCACTTGCGACTATCTAATGCGTCTGGCAGTGATATTTTAACATAATGCAAAAAGTCAATGAAAGAAAAACCACTTGATGGTAGAAAATACGTCAATAGCAACGATAGCAACTTGTAATTTAACGACTTTAAGCGAACTCCCTCTGCGGGCGACTCAGATGCAGCTTTCCTATACCAATACTCTTGTTCCTCGTGTTCCATACATTAATAATCATGCCCTTTACCAACATTTACTTCAACAGTACATTATAATATACAGGGTGACGCATGTGTCACCCTATATAATGTTGGAAACCCGATATAAGTTTTCTGGCTGATTAAAATTTGCATTATTTAGGAAACAAGCACGTTAGTGAGATAGCAAGCATGGCTTTAGACCTGTTAGCAGGTTCAACCCAATTCCGAATTCCCCACCGGAAATCAGAGAGACTCCAAATCCGGTGTGGAGCACACACGGGGCCAGTTGTAGCCGGAATTGTCGGCTCTAAAATGCCTCGATATTGCTTATTTGGAGATACAGTCAATACTGCTTCTAGAATGGAATCCACTGGAGAAGGTATTCATTTTAAAACTATTTGAAGTTTACCTAAGCACGATATGTGACGTAGTTATCCTGCAAACGTCATTCTGTAATACCAATTTTTATCACGCTGTTTTAGCATCGAAAATTCACATTAGTTTAGAAATGAAGAAAGCGCTGGACGCCATTGGTGGTTACAAAACAGAACACAGAGGTTTGGTAGACGTAAAAGTAAGTCAAAGTGCGCCAAAAACTTTCAAATTGCTGATGTATTTCTGTTTAGGGAAAAGGAATGTTAGAAACCTATTGGTTGACATGCAAAGAAGGTGTTGTTAGCAATAAACATAGTGATTTAGATAATTCTGCTTTTCAGGTTAATATAAAAATAGTTGCGTTGATACGAAATATATTTTTGATTGTTTTTTCTAGGATGAAGACTATGAACCATTTTTCATGCGTCGCCTTTTACAAAGAAATTACAAGTAAATTTTGTATAGGTATATTTTATATGTAAATATTATTTTCAGAAGCCAAATTCAAAGTACTAGGCAGATATTAAATTTTATGTATACCTACCTATATGTATAAGAAATAAAATATTTAAGAATCGATTCTTCCTCTGTTCATAATCCAAATCTAAAGTCTAGATCTTAATTCTAATTAAGCGTCCGGCAAACCCCTTCAAAATGAACCTGAAAACTGACTTCGTAGTACCATGCTCATTTCTAAACAGTGAAAATTGAAGTGTTGAATTTTGGACAGTTTATAAACGAAACTTTATTTTAGGTTTCTATATAAAGAAAAGTTAAAAATTTTATCTTAGAAAGTGTCAGTTCACTCAAGAAATAGACCAACATCACGCGTGCATAGCGCCAAAAGATTTACAGTTTTCGAAAAATTGTTTCAATAGAGACATAAAATATACCTTCTGCCATGATCAGGCTTTCGTGTTGCTAAATTGACTAGGATGAAGGTTTATTCGTGGTATAGCGAAAGCACTGCAAACGCAAAATATGCCTTGGTGTGCTGCCGCCCCGTGCCGACTGAGCGTAAACTCAGAGCGGCATTTACTAGATACCGAAAGCGCGGGCTTTGAATGTGCGGGCTTTGAATGTGCGTTGTTCTTGTGTCCATAAATGTGTTTAGTGCGACGGTGTTGCAACACAGTTGATAGTTTGCTCAGATTTCTAACGGATACCTCACCGACCCAATGCCGAATGCCCCGCAGGTGTAACTTTTGACCTACTTTGCCAGACTCTTAATTCTAATAGATTTCCAAGATTGTGACGTAATTTGGGGTAGGTCGCAATCATATAAATAGTAAGACTATAAGGAGCATTCAGCAAGGAGCTGAAGAGTTAATACGATTGGGGAATCACCAGCTGAGATGGGCAGTAGGACTATTTACGGGACACTGTTCTCTTATGAGACATCTTACCACTATTGGAGTGAAGGACAATCCTGATTGCAGGATGTGAGGAGAAGAGGTGGAGGAAACTCCTCATCACATACTATGCGAATGTCCGGCTCTTGGCGCAGCTAGACATACAAGCTTGGGAGCTATGTTTGTAGAACCAAAAGTAACAGCAGATGCACCCATCCCATAAGTCTTGTCCTAAAATTTTTTGAGAGGACCGAACTTATGAGATAATCATGTATAGGGGTACAATAAGCTTGAGCTTCAGTGCTATAAATAAATAAATAAATCGTTGATTCACTGATTCATCGCCATTGGTCAATGAAGTTGACTAATAAGAACCCGGCTTAAATGATTTTTAAAAACTGGGTTTGATAGTAAATGGTCTATACGTACAATATTTCGAAAAATGCACATACGGTGTTTTTCCGTGGCACATCAGAATTAAGCAATTCTAAAAAGTTCAGTTCTAGTAGGTAGGTCACCTACACTAAAATTTTAGTACGTACGGTAAAATTGAATTTTGTTTTGTTTCATATCATTGCAGTCAGCATTAAAAGAGCTTTCCAAAAATTACAAAATAGACAAAACTTCTTAATTTACAAGCAATTAGATAACGTTCGCATACCAACAAATTATAGTAAGCCCTAAGCCCCAATAATAAGGTTAGTATTTTACTTATCAATATTGCCATAATCCAGGACGATTTATAGGTATAGGTAGAATACCTACCCAGAAAAAAATAATATTATTTATTTAACTAAAGCTAGTACAGTTAAAAAGTAACACATTAGTTACGTAGCATTTTATATCAGGTAAGCGAATTATTTTATAAATTAATTTAAAATGTAACAAAAAACCTAAAAAACTCATGATAAATGATTAAAAGTACCTACATGTGCCGTGTTTGCGCGTTTGCGTTCAGCTTTGAACTATTGGAACATACAGTGGCGGATACAAGGGGGGGGGCTATAGGGGCTAAAGCCCCCCCCCCATGCAAGCGCATAAATACAAGAAAAGACGTACGTACCGATACTGGAAGGCATTTATGCCGATCCTACGCGGTATAACATTAGAGCTAATGCAACGTTCCCTGACTGGTGTATTTCTGCCACCCAACAACAGTAAATCAATAGTAAAAGTCAACAAATTTGTGGATGTCTGTCTCGCATAATGGTGATCCCCTAGCTGTCCTTTTGGACCAGAACCGATTTTTTGGTCAAAAGAAAAAAGATGAAATTGATATAGATGATGTCATAAATACGTTTTGCAGAACGAGACCCCGTCGCGTGGAACTGTCAAACTGGTGAATTTGAATAATTTTTAGTTTTTAATTTAAAATTGTTTATGTCATACATTAAATGAATGACTTCTAAAGCACATTATTTTAATGCCCTGTGCCTACCCAAGCCCCCCCCCCCTTGACCTACTCCTAGATCCGCCACTGGGAACATAGATCATAGATAACAAACCCAAGGACAAAACACCTTAGAGATTGGCAACTGCTATACTAAAACTATTGGCACTACAGTGAGAGCGAATCACAACAGTTGGTAGTTATGTGAACAGACAGCAGGTGGCGCGATGACAAGCCGGTGTGGCGGGAGATTTCAAATTGATTTAACTTTAGCTTCCAAATTTCAAACAAAACTATAAAATAAGAGATCAGTTATAATAGTATATTATACACGAGTTTATAAAACTTGGATGATTACAAAACTCGCTCGTTTCACTCGCTCGTGTTGTAAACTTCATCCTCGGTAATAATAGCATCATTATAACGAGTTGTATACTATACTTTGTCCACGACTATCAAAACAGATTCCCAGAAAGAATTTACCTTCATTTCCCTTCTCCAGTGTAAGAAAGATTCATACATACGCTCTAAGGTATAATTTTCTTGGTTTTTTGGGCAATGAATCTAATGAGGCAAGTTCTGCAGCTTCTTTTATTGCTGGTGCTGTTAAAGAAACCTCGTTTTCACTCTCACTACTCATTATATCTTCTTTTTTAGAATACGCATTTCAAATTAAAAGCAAACCATGCTGATTTGACGTTTCAATTTGAACTGACACATCGCGATCGCGGCCTACTAAATAAATGCAAAAAGGGTCAAAGCGATGTTCCTATTGGTGTAGTGAATAATATTCATTAATCACTGCAGTGATTAAGAGGGATACGTACGTTGAAAACAGCGCCGATATCAAGCTCTATGTTAGGAACCGTAGAGCTCTTACTAATAGATATTTTGCATAAATTTCTTCTTTGTCAGAAAGAAGAAGATTTATTCTACAATTCCGTCAAACCAAATTAAGAACAAATATGTAAGTAATCACAGAAACGAGACGTGAAATTTGCCTTTTGGTGTATTTTCAGCAGCTAGAAACTTGGTTCAAAAAGCAAATACTGGAAAACTAATAGAGTCTATTAGTGTAACGGCGAAATCAAAGCGCGAAATTTAAAACGCTATCCTAAGAGAATAGTTGGATAAAATTTTTCAATGCATTTTAAATGGAGGTTAAATGACCTTGCACGTCACATTCTATTTTTACCTTTCATCCTGATTTCTTAGCATTAAATCAATATATGGCGATTACTATGAAGCCTCTTTTCACCGTTTGTCTTGTAAAAGCATTTATTTATGCAGTCATTTTGTTTAAAACTAAAATTCAACAAACTACTGCAATTTACGGCGCGAGAATGTCGGTGATAGAACCGGCGCAGTAGATTATTTAAATGAAGTCGTTAACAACACTAATTTTTAGCACTTTTTCTTCCATTTTGCACTTTTTAAATATAAATAAGAACTTAAACCACCTATTAAATAAAAATTAAATAATAAATAACCCGCAGAAATAAACAATTTAGCCTCAAACCCTGTGCAGCAAACGTCAAAATAATCTCCAAGGTCACTGGTCTGGTCTGAACGCGACATACGTTCTTTTCTAATATGTACTGTGCTCCGTTTTAAAATATTTCTGAAATTAAGTTGTATTTTAAGTTGTTTTTGAAAATGTAACAGCTGGAAAGAGCAGTCTATATGTCACTTGCAGAATCCCCGTTGAGAAATGCACTGAATTTAAATAATCAGTGTTTAAAATCTATGTCCCATAAGAGCTCCATGTTAAGAATTTTGAAGTAGGATAGCCCGCGAACTAGTAACATAACCTAACTAATGGACTCTATTAGAGCACACTATAATATGAACATTAGATTGCTTGCGTTTCAAATTTGAATGCATTTAAACTGAAAATAAATAAGCTACATTAAATTTACTTCGACAATAAACCCATTTCTAAAAACGGGAGCGCCTCCTTCCACTAGCAGATTCTAACCGCCCCTCAGTAGTCGGTGACAGCCGAGTACGTTCGGGCCGTATCTGGCTGGCAGATCTGTTTCTCTTCGCGTTTCTCCTACGCTGGCTGGTGTAGTGGGGGAGACCGAGTGTTTATTTTTCTTGAGCAACGTACGTATCCCTCTTAATGTATCTAATTATGATTGAAGAAACACAAGTATAAAGAGTATATTATAAGATAGTCGTGGACAAACGTAATTTATTGGATTCATAATTTTATATGATTTTCACCCAAATGTTGAAAATGTTCATATATCTTTGAATGGAAATCTATGTCGCACACTGATTATGGCTTCACAGTCTTTTACACAACACTTTTTTACTCTTGGCATATCGCAAAACATTATAATACAAAACACAAAACTACAAAAACGACGCCACGCTTTAAAACTGACATTAAATTTTCAAAATTTAAACAAGTTATGTTTTACCAGCATATAGTGCCACTAGTGTCTGTTCATGTTCACAGAAGCTTTTAGTGCAAATAATAGCTGATTTACTTGGTGTAGTATAAAGGGTGGTTGGCCATTACGCAGCTTTTGGGGGCCACTGGTATGGGACATACTGACGTCAGTATATGGAACTCTGGGGTGTTTTGTCTCGAACTACTGTAAAATCGCCGATTACCGTCAGCCGTCAACCACACTACCAGCATTATTTGCTCGTAGCAACGCATTGTAGGAATTTGCTGTCAAACTTATTTGTAGAAGATCAAAATTTTTGGTTGAATTTGAATGTTTCATTTGCTCCAATGTGAGAATAAATAATGGGAAAATCAAAAGAATAACATATCTGAAAGCGTAAATTCCAATTTTAATAGTATTTGGAATAAAAATTGAAAATTTGTGACCAGATTATGAACTTTGAAATTGAAACTTCAAGAAATCTGATCTGGAAATTAGCAGTTTTGCAATTGACACCTATTTGGGCATTACGTAAAAACCAAATTAGTTCATGCAAGAACACTTTCGTGTTCAAACACTATATTAACGAAAAACTTGGGAATGAAATCCTGAAATTTATTTAATGTCAATTAACTGACGTTGCTAAATTGACATATTGGCAGTGTCACAAAGCGAAAAGAATCCGACCCTCCTGACTACAGAGGTTCTCAACAAGTTTATCCAAATGCGCAGAAGGCGACGAAAATCGGTTCTCGGAGTGTCGAACCATTATCTATACTAAACCAAGGCTGATTTAAGTTGCATGCCCCTGAACAAACCCTTGGAAGCAGCGACAGTGATATTATAATTTTATGAGTAAACGTAACACACAAATTGAAAATAAATTGTTATCACTCCAAAACTTCTAGAATTATATTGCAAAAATTAACTTAAGACGTTGTAAATAATACTGATAAACGTCAAATGGCAGGTGCATATGTTTTGTTTAGAATATGCGGTGTATTGGAACCGGGGACCGTCCGTCGGCCGGAACAGTAATCACTCCCATAATCACTGCTTGGAAGAAAAGACCTTAATAGTAGCTCCCGGTTGCATACAATACGCATGCGGCGTGACCACTATATTAGAGTCCCTCTTTAGGGACTCTACACTATATCAGTAAAATGACGTTTAAGTAATTCGTTATTGAAAAACATAGCCAACGATCTCGATGGGTCGGTGGGTGTTTAGGTATCGTATAGAACTGCCGTGTTGTTCTATGGCCAGACGAGCTTTGTCCCGTAGGGGTTTGATATATTTTGCTTGTTTTTACATCATCTTTTTTCCAAAAAATCCGTGTGCCTAGTGCGAGAGGGCAAGTAAATGGTCTGTTTCAAAAAATGCGTTCTCTCAGCTTTGAGCTTAAGGTCTCGTCTTGGAAGGGGCTGTGGTTATGGTTACGGGAAACAATTATGTTTTCACAGGTTCCAGGTTGACATTATGGCAGCTTAAAGATTTACGTGGCCTTTTAGCATTTGATGTGCATAATAACACTTTATTTGATAGACTTTTCCATGCAAATTATTTATTTGGAACATTAATAGGTAAGCCACATACTTGAAACCATTCATAATATTCAACATATTGAACAGTTATTAAAAATAACCTATATTATCTGTCATATAGAGTTGAAAACGTTGAAAAATAATGGAAAGAAAGAGGAATAAAAAGAGGGATAGCTTCCAAACTTTAAGTATGGAAAATGGGGAGCCCTTAATACCTGTGCACCCAAAAACTAACCTACAGGGAGACAGGAAAAATATTTTGCTACTGTTCTTTTTATACACTTTACAAGGAATACCGTTAGGTTTAAGTGCTGCGATACCGATGATTTTGCAAAACAGAGGCGTGAGCTATAAACAGCAGGTAACAATTCGTTTTTTTTTATAAAAATAGAGACGTTCTGATATGGCGGGTAATTCTTTGAAGCCCCCAAGCAAATGAAAATCAAATAAATGACCAGTTTACATGTAACGATAAAACCTCGTACAGATTTGTTTGCAAAGATCTGCAAAACCTGTGCGTGTCTGGGCACGGATGAATCACATAGGTCTGCCCGTTACAGTATCTTTCACTAAAATCAAAAATAGTTGAAGTTATCTTCAACCAGATATACTTAGAAAGTTTTAAAAATCACCAAAATCATCTCCCAAAGATTTGACAGTTCTACTACTGTGCTTTTTTATTGTTTGAAGTAGCATTCAAAGTGTCGTTTCCGTTCATATTTTGCTCAACACAAAATTGAAATATACTAGCAGATACTTAATTCAATATTCAGTTTCTCGTTCCCCAAAACTCTTCGGCTTTGCAGTTATTCATCAGAAAATAATTTTTATAGTACAAGAATTCCTGGTCATGTCAGAACAACACTCGTAAGCAGTAAACTTAGTACTAGAGCTTCGTTGTTTTAGGCTGAATTTAGTTTTGTTAACTGGCCATTCAGTGTGAAGTTACTATGGGCCCCAATCGTGGACTCCATATTTTCGAGCCGAATCGGCCGACGTAAAACATGGCTTATCCCGATTCAATATTTGATAGCAATCAGTATGTTGTTTTTAAGTAACCACGTCGACAAGTGGCTTGGTTCAAAAGACACTGAACCAAACATAGGAATACTTACCTTGATGTTTTTCTGTTTGAATTTTCTTGCTGCTACACAAGATATCGCTGTTGATGGTTGGGCGTTAACCATGTTGAAGAAGTGCAACGTAGGTCATGCTTCAACGTGTAATAGTGTGGGGCAAACAGCAGGTTTCTTCTTGAGTTACGTACTTTTTATGGCTTTGGAATCTTCTAGTTTTTGTAATTTGTACTTGAGGAGCGAACCGAAAAATGAAGGTAAGATTTCAGTATGTATTACAAAGATGAGCACAGCTTCTGCCATTTTACCAGCTACTAAGCTGCATTTATTTTATGGGCATGATATAGGGTGAGCCAGAGAGACCTGATGAGTTTCATATCCTTGTTTTCAGCCACCAATTATTGGTGGGAGATTTAGTTCCCCAACCAATGCAATTTTAATAATCATGGAGCAGTGGTTGACAAAATTGCGCATTTGTCGTTTACACATTTTTTGAAAATGGCTGTTATTTCACACTCATTTTCATCTTCCCCATCAATGTGTGGGTTCCCCGTTGGAGCATGATTAAAGTGTGAAAGCAGCAAAGTTTTGGTCAGAACGCTTCTACCTTGAAAACAAAACCACGTGGTGCTCTTCGAACTGTGCATGTACCGGAAAAGCATGCAACAAATTTTGGACAAAGATTTAAACTTTCATCAATGTATGATAGCTGTTGTCCAAGTACCAAATAATGCAGACCTCATACCCTAGATTAACGTTTCTCTTCAGCTTCCTGAGATAGTCCGGTCGCAGACTAGAGTTCAGTGTCCACTAGTAGGTCGCCGAGATAACTTGTGGAAATGTGGAAAATTATTCCTACATGAAGATTAGCTTGGTTATTGCAGATTTTCAAGAAAAAATCGAAAATTTCTTGAATTTTGCATTTTTTGACTGTTTGTGCCAATATCTTGCAAACAGTGTGAGATGTGCCGTAACTCCAAGAAAACAATTTTGAAGCCCATAAAATTTACTAAAAGATAAGGGTAGAATCATTTTTCTGCAACTATTCAGTTTCATTCAAAGTACGCTCAAAGTTACAACTTAGGACAGTAGTTGTCGATGATCTCATGTAGGGAACCAAGCCTGACTTTTTAAAAATTTGCAACTTCCTTTTCATTACAAGTGATTTTTAGTTAATATTCTATTTCACGAAATAGATGCTACTGTGAGTAATTTCCGACGTTTACAAGATTTTCTGCCTTGTTTGCCGAAAATGGAAATAAAAGTAAAAGATTTAATTTTTTCAATAAATAAATTCCATAATAGTTATACAGGGTGGCCCATTAGTGCGGGGACGGTCTATATCTCTTGAACCATTCAAGGCATCAAAATGAAATTTTGCAAGTGCTTAGGAAATCTCATGCTGCATCTTATAAAATTATTTTGGTGTATACAGGGTCTTCACATTTCGCGTAACAAACCAAAGTTAAATTTTTTTAAATGGAAACCCCAATTTTTTTAATATTCACATTCCCCACAAAATTTCTTGGAAAACGATATACCACATTAATGGGTTTCAAGCAGGGGATGTTAAGATATTGCCATTTTAGTGTCGATCTGGACCCATCTTTGTGGCACTACTGATGCCTACTTACAGAAGCTGTTCAAGATTTCTTTATCGAACTAGATTCACAAACTATTCTATTTGCAAATTCTGATAATATCTTTGTCACAGTGCTTTACATTATACAGGTTGGTAAACATACGCATAATTGAATTTTTCTCAAGAATTTCAAATGGAATACCCTGTATATTAATTGCACATTTAATAACCAGTTTACTAAGCTTCTGATTGATACAGGAATTGCCAGGTCTGCGACTGACAGTTTCCACAGAAATTAAGATTGAAACTTACAAATTTCCAATTTTACTGTTATTTTTTACAATTTTATTCGAATTTCACCTACTTTTTCACCCAAAACCAAAAAAAAAAATGTTTAAATTTGGTTTCTGCGGAAAACTAAGCCAATAGAATTTGCACTGACACAAAAAGTCCCATTGCAAAATTACTTCTTGAAGGTAAAATCGATTTAATTTTTATTAAGTATGCCTAAAACGGGTAGTTTCTTACCGAGAATTAGTATTATTGTGAACAAATATAGCAAAAAGAATAAAAATTGCTCGAAATCGCAATGTCTACCAGAACCAAGAAAACTTAAATTTGAGCCACTCACTCTCTAAATCAATTTAGTTATGTACTTTTGTTGTGTGTTTTCAATTTCTTCTTGTCAAATTTGGAGTTGTTGCGGAAGTCAGAACAGATAAATATTTTAAAGTCAGTAGAAATTATTAATGAGATGAATTTGGCTTTTATCATTAGTGGGAAATATTGTAATTTAAACAAAAAAAACTACAGCGAGAACAAGTTTATTGAAATTAAATAAATAAATTAAAATTCAATAAAAAAATTAAGAAAATGCAGAAAATCCTTCAAACTATGACAGATGCGAGTTGGAGCTGTTTTGTTTATCACAGGTAACATGATTCTTCTATAAAAAGTGAGAATAAAACAGTTATCTCGGGAAAGCAATGTTTTCGAATTACTTTCCATAAAAATGGCACTGTTAATAAACATTATTTACATTATAAATTTGGTCTCCGTCCAGCTTTTCGTTTAAATTACATTTCCTCTACAAAGTCATATTTTGCTTATTAATAATTTGTATCTACTTTTAACCATTTATCTGTCCTGAAGCAACTCGAAATTTCAAAACAAGGGATTCAAAATACGCAACAAAGTTACGTAACTAAATCGATTTAAAACGGGACAGGTCTGAATTTAATTAAATGGGGAAATCCGAATAAAATTGTAAAAAATAACAGTGAAATTGAAAATTTAAGTTTCAATTTTAATTTCCGTAGAAACTGTCAGCCGCAGACCTGGCAATGCCTGCATCAATTAAGAGCTTAGTAAACTGGCTATTAAATGTGCAATTAATATACAGAGTGTTCCATTTGAAATTCTTGAGAAAAATTCAATTATGCGTATGTTGACCACCCTGTATAATAGAAAGTGCTGTAGCAAAGGTATTAACAGAATTTGCAAATAGAATAGTCTGTGAATCTAGTTCGATAAAGAAATCGTAGACAGCTTCGGTAAGTAGGCGTCAGTAGTGTCACAAAGATGGGTCCAGATTGGTACTAAAATGGCAATATCTTAACATCCCCTGCTGGAAATCCCATAATGTGGTATATCGTTTTCCATGAAATTTTGTGGGGAACGTGAATATGTAAACAAAATTGGGGGTTTCCATTAAAAAAATATAATATATAACTCTTTAATGACTTCGCACAATTTTTTTATTAATCCAGCGTAGTAAATCCCTGTTAGTGAGTCCACGTTCCAAGTAGTCCGTTAACAAAATTCCTTCGGCATTCCAAAAATTGTTGCCATGAGTTTTCCAGCGGACGGCACAACGCGATATTTGCGGGATGGCGGAGAATTCTTATGCCTCCATTCCATACTTTGGTGTTTTTACTCGGGATCGAAATGATGAACCCAGGTTTCATCGACAGTCACGAATTTACGAAGAAAACTGTGCTCGTTTGCTTTGAATCGTTCCAAATTGCCCTCCGAAATCAATACTCTGGCGCGTTTTTGATCGGGCAAAAGCATTCTAGGCACCCATCTTGCAGACACTTTTCTAAGGTCTAAATGTACTTTCAAAATTTTTTCTACACTGCCTATCGAAAAGCCCAGAGTTTCAACTATAGATTGCACCCTAACTCGTCGATCGTTCATGACCAGGTCATGCACCAAATTTATATTTTCTTGAGTAACCACAGTTTGCGGTGGGCCAGCACCTTCAGCATATTCACATGATGTTCGTCCAAGTTTGAAATCTCTGGACCAGTTTTTCACAATCTGCAGCATCATCCCCTAACACATTTACCATATCTTGATGAATCTCAGTTGGCGTCAAACCTTTCTTTTGCAAATACTTTATCACCGCTCGGAGTTCATTTTTATCAATCTTTGTGAAACTCTGACTACAAACGTACACAGAAAAGCACTGAAGAAAGTCAAATTAATAATACTTTGGAGTTATAGCTTTGAAATGTCACAGAATTGAATGCGCCTATTTTGTTTTTTGTCAGACTACGCCAACTATGTTAGGGACAACAATTGGTGAACTGTCCTCGTAAGTATCGTAACAGTTCATATTACGATATCATCATCATCATCATAAGGTTTTCAGTCCGAAGACTGGTTGGACGCGTACCTCCATCCTTTTCTATCCTGAGCTAACCTACGCATTTCCCTAAAAGTAGAACATCCCACATCCCTAACTATCTGAGAGCAGTAATCTAATCTAGGCCTACCCTACCTCTTTTTGTTCCTATCTCTGACTCTAGTGTGTCGCGAACTATTCCTTCGTGTCTTAGAAGGTGTCCTACCATCCTATCTCTCCTATTCTTTATTGTCTTCCATATCTTTCGCTTTTCCCCAACTCTTTCTAATACTTTCCTATTGCTAACCCTATCTATCCATGGTATCTTCATCATGCATCTGTAGTACCACATTTCAAATGCTTCTACTCTTTTTCGATCTGCTTCTCCTATTGTCCAATTTTCGCACCCGTAAAATGCCGTACTCCATACATACGACTTTTAGAGTCTCTTCCGAGTTTTTACATTAACCGTTCCCGAACATAACAGTTGTTTCTTTTTGTTAAACTCGACCCTGCGCTATTCTTTGTTTTATATCTTTAGTCCTACCATCTTGAATTACATATTTTACTTCCTAAATAGCAGAAATTGGCAAACTCCTCTATCTTCTCATTTCCTATTGGTATTTCAATTTTATTCTATTTTCACTCCCTCTACATACCATAATTTTAGTTTTCTTTTTATTGATTTTCATGCCGTAGCCCTGTGTCAAAACTGCTTCCATTTCATTCAAAGTCGCTCCTAATTCTTCTTTGCTAGATGCCAACACTGCTATATCATCCGCAAATCTGAGCATGTTAATAGTTTGATCCTGTACATTAATCTCCGAGGCTGTTCTGTCCTTAACAATATTAATCGCATCTTCGATATATAAGTTGAAAACTAGAGGTGACAATGCACATCCCTGTCTCACTTCCTTCCGGATATCTACTTCTCTTTAAAATTCTATAACTGCCTTTTGCTCTTTGTAGAGATTATGTATTATTCTTCTGTCCCTATATTTCATCCTACCTTTCTGAGCACTTCGAACATCTTCCCCCATTTTACGTTGTCGAAGGCTTTTTCTAAATCTACAAATCTTATATAGACGCTCTTTCCCTTTTCTATTGTTTTTTTTCTATAATTACTCGTAAAGCTAAAATGGCCTTGCACGTTCCTCTATTTCATCTAAATCCGAACTGATCTCCTAATATTTCTTCCGCCCTTTTCTCCATCCATTTACAAATAGTCCTTTATAAAATCGTCAGTTCTCTGTGGCTCACCATCCATATGGAAAGATACAAATTATGTACTTCAAAATTAATGGCGAGAACCAGCTATGGCCAACGATTTGTGAAAGTAGCAAGATACTGTGTGCATATTTCATTATAAAAGATGTACCTTAAATAATTTTTAGGTATTGTAACATTGCCAGGGTTCCTGCATTTTTGGGGATGGGTATTTTTAGTGACTACAACGTTGGTTGCAATATTTAAGAGTGAAACAGAACCCCGTGATGCCGAACATGATGTCATTATTGAAAGAGATGTAAAAACTGCATACTCCTCTCTGCTCAACATTTTCAAACTAAAACCAATGAAGACGTTAATTATTCTTTTGCTAACTGCTAAGGTAAACCCTTTGCGCTTTGTTGAAGTGTTTCCTTATTCTTTTTTACTTTGCTCTGCAATGTTTCAGATTGGTTTTTCAGCAACAGATAGTGTTTTTAGCTTAAAATTGGTAGAGGCTGGAATACCAAAGGAGAGACTGGGACTCATGGCCGTACCTTTGATACCCTTGCAGATAGCGTTGCCACTGTTGATATCCAAATACACAGCAGGTAAGAACTAAAAATCTCAACAAAAGGATGCTTTCGAGGAGTGATTAAAAGAAGTTGTTAAATTGTGTCTCATCTAGAGAGCAAAGTGTAAAACAAAATGTCACTGCCACTGTCAGAGACAACTCGTAAAATCGATGACATATTTTCAATTTTATATGAAAACCATGATTTTTTTCTAAGCACCGACTACCTGAACGCATTTTGTCATGTACCTAAACCAGTTGCATACAATAATGATGAAGAATCTCTACAGAAAGCGGCCAGAATCATCCAAGCAAATTGGAAGAAGTTCTTAGACCGAAAAATATACTGCCATGTCAAAAATAAATTGGCTGAATTTTATAAGCAAAACCCAGTGAGGGTTTTGAAAAGGGTGGACCCGATAGAAGCAGAAATATTTGACAAAAAATACGGTTATCATTTAATTTTTCGATTGTCAGGATTTAGTTTTCCGCCTTGTGTTGTGTACAAAATTTTCGTTGACGGTGGTCTGAGTAGTTTGAATAAGATGAAAGATGCGAGCAACGAAAAACGAGAATCAAATTTTGAGAAATTTGGATGGAAATTGCTATATTCTTACAAGCACAGAAAGGATTTTATTACAAGAAAGCAGAGTAAGAAGAGAGGGATATCTAATAATAAATTAAATAGGGGTATAAGATGGATACAACAAATGTATTTGTAGTACTTATTGATTACATTTTGTTTATTTATTAAGTTTAGAATATTCATATACAGTAGAACCTCCATAAGTCGAATCTTAAATAAATAAATAAAAATCACAACAAACTTATACACATATTATTGAATGAAAAATGCAGATTATTTTAATTTGCTATCAACTAATCAGCTTTTAATGAAGAAATCCGTAATTCTGCTCTGTTTTTGAGTACGCAGCTGCACTGCTCTTAATGTCTGGAATATTCTCACTTGCATACAAAAAAATTTTAAATGTTTTTAAAACTATCGTGTAACTGTTTATTTGTGGGGATTCTCGATTTCTTGGTTGCCTTTGCCATCAGATGCTTCGCAATTCAAAATGAAATAGGGGAAGCTCCCCTCAAGGCAGCTAGACAAAGATAAATTAATATAAGAAAGTAATTACGGATAAGGATTTAGAATATGCGCTAAGTCTTAATTGTGGGTGGCCCATTGCTCTTCCCACAATCTTCCCCCACTCATTTCTGGCCATTGCCAATTCCCTTCCCCGAAGACCTCTATATTTTTGATGTGGACCCTAAAACAATAAAATACACAGCTTAAGAAATTCCATATCTACAAAAACAAGGAACTCCTATAGACAAGACTGGAGGCCCATAACCACCAGCTAAGGTATGCTGACCAACTTAGTACTACAAGACTTCTTTCTATAGGTATTAGAATGTATGTATAATATGCTTCCACGTGAAGTCAAAATGCAACCTAGTCTACAGCTTGCAGAGTTTGCTATCAAACATTACCTACTGAAGAGAACTTATTACTCAGTTGAAGAATATTTTAAACCCACAAATTTATGAATGTTTCTGTAAACCTTTGAAAATGCATTATAATATGTACTTATGTACAGGGTGTCCTATTTTCGTTGTGATTTGGGGGTTTCTCATAGAAGCAGCAGAGATAGAGCCTCGGGGCTTTCGCGAACCTTAGCTACTTTTTTGAGTATAATAGAAAGCTGAAACCATAATTTGGATATCGTTTTTAGTTTTCTAGAAAAAAAAATAATGTTGATTTTTATCTTTTTTCGAAAACTCTCTCCAATTCTTTTTGTACTAAGCAGACTAAAACTGTTACGATTGACTCATATAGAACTTTTTCCAAGGAATTCAGTGGCGTACGTAGTTTTTTTCTAGGGAGCGTATTTTTTGAGTTATGACAAAGTTAATTTTTTTATGCAAATCATAGTAGACTTTGGTCTAGTTCGAAAGGTTTTTTTTAAGCTATCAAAATATATATACTTTTATATTGTTATTTCAAAAAATGGCAACGATTTTGGTACTTTTTACCTTTAGAAAATATAAGAGAGCTACATACATCCAAGATACCTGTGATTTTATGTTAGCAATTTTTAATAACAACTGAAATAAAAGTAACAAAAACAGAAAAACAGCAAAACAAACAAAAACAAGAAAAACAACAAACGACAAACAACAAAATTATAGGAACTGCTCAAATTGATTGCCATGTTTTTCAACACATAATCTACATCTTTTAGTTAATAGATTGATGGCATTAATTAAAAAAATAGGATGGGCTTGCAAATATCGGAAAGCTGCATGTGTTGCCTCTGCTGTATCTTCGTATGTATATTTTTTCTTTTAAAAATGCCCAGACAAAAAAGTCTAATATACTCAGATCCGGTGATCTTACAGGCCACAATATAGGTCCATTTGTACCCAACCATCTACCCGGAAAATGATTTTCTAAATAATTTCTAACTATTGCAGAATTGTGTGCAGGGGCACCATCTTGGAAATATACCCTGTTTATGTTTATTAACTGAACATTTTCCATTATCGCCTCTGCTTTAATATTCAATAAGTTAATGTACCTCAATCCCTTTAAGTTTCCATCAAAAATATGGTATGCTAGTTGACCACCCAAAATAAAACACGAAACGTTAAATCCAAAACGTCCTTGCCTATGACGTTCAAAAGTTTGGTGCTGATTTGTATCAGACCAGTGACGCACATTATGCCTGTTAAATAATCCTACGCTGCTTATGTGAGTTTCATCTGTCTAAATGACACCGCCCAAATTCTGGATTTTCTAGAATTTTATTAAGTACCACCTACAAAAATTAAGCCTTCTTTCTTGAGATGGTGAATAATTTGAATTTTATATGGCCTATATTTGCCTTTTTTAATATTTTTTGAACTTTTGTTTTGGAAAACCAACTTGTGATTCGATTTCGCGACAAGAAGTTTTTGGTGTCGCCTCAACCAACGATAAAATATTTATTTCTTCCTCTTCCCTATTTTCTTTATTATAAATTTTGTTTCTAGGTTTATTCAATGACCCATAGTGAATTAAATTTGATTTTAATCTCGAAAACATCATTTTGCTTGGTTGTCTTCTTTCTGGGTATCTAAATTTAATAAATCGATGGATAGGTATTATACTGGAAATGGGTAACTAGGAATTTTTTTGTGTACCTGTTGAGATATAGATCCATTGATTCATTTACATTCTCACGACATTCATTGAAAACAGCAATTATGTCATATTTTTCGAAATTTTAATAATTTTGAAGAGCCATTATGTAGATAATATTAATAAAACTAGCTGCATGCAACTTTTGCTAATGTATGTCAACAGATAATCACAGGTATTATATTTTGATAGCTTAAAAAAAGACCTTTCGAACTAGACCAAAGCCTACTATGATTTCCATTAAAAAAAATTTAACTTTATGTCATAAGTCAAAAAATACGCTCCCTAGAAAAAAACTACGTACGCCACTGAATTCCTTGGAAAAGTTCTATATGAGTCAATCGTAACAGTACAAAAAGAATTGAGAGAGTTTTCGAAAAACGATAAAAATCAACATTATTTTTTTTCTCGAAAACTAAAAACGATATCCAAATTCTGGTTTCAGCTTTCTATTATACTCAAAAAAGTAGCTCAGGTTCGCGAAAACCCCGAGGCTCTATCTCTGCTGCTTCTATGAGAAACCCCCAAATCACAACGAAAATAGGACAGTCTGTACAGTGTAGGCAATACTGTAGGTAGTGGTCATAGAAGAGAGAGACAAGTGATCAGATGCCTTGCCCTAATCAGGGATTAATGGTCTATATCTATAATATAATATATTACGTTTCTTACATCTCTTATATTGTCGTCCTAATATTTTCATCTAATTTTAATTATCTTTTTATGCCTTCTGCTCTTTCTTGTTCTTTCCATCCTCAAATGTCGCGAGTTAAAAATACCATTTACTTTTTCAGGACCTAGTCCACTGAACGTTTACGTCAAAGCTGTGCCTTACCGACTGCTGTTTGGTTTTGTGGCCGCTTTACTCGTTTGGGTAACGCCTAAATTGGTACCAGATGCTACTGCAGGACTGCCATTTTTTTATTACATTTTGTTGATTATTTGTTATGCCATACATCAGGTAAGTTCAAATGGATAGGCAGATAATTTATTTGTTGCCTTCGGTAACCCCATTTGGGGACATACTGTATAGATATAGTGCAGTTACAATTCAAATTATATCTTCATTTCCCTTTCTTCTCTTGCCCTTTTCATTCTTTTATCCTTTTTATCTCTCTTCCATCCTCACCACATTCTACACTTTTTCTTCCTCCCTCATCCATTATCTTCTTGAATTTTCCTTGTTCCCTCATTGAAACCTCACTATCATCTTCTGTACTATTCTCTCCATCTTCCCTTCGGTACTTTAGCATCTCCTGTATTAAAATTTCTTTATATTCAGGATTATGCCTTGCATTTTCTAACTTTCCTCTCTACTATCTTCACTTCCATGGGGCCTAGATTGTCACTTCTCTCAACCTCCTCTGAGGCATACCTTATTCCTTTCTCCATATTCTCCCCTCTTCACCTTCCACTTTAAGCCACTGTTTCTTCTTTATTCTACTAGTAATTTGTTTCTTTGCAAACATTTTTCCTCAAATTTCATTGCTCTTTTTCCTGCATTTATTTTCGTCTTGTGCCTTCAGTCCTGGTACTCATCTCAGATATTTCTCCTGTTGCCTGTTCTCTCCACAGTATTATTGGTTTGATGAAGCTATTGAACATCATCATTCTTCTTTTGAATTTGTGCCTGAATCTTCTCTCTCCTATAAGTACTTCATATCTTTGCCTTTGCCATTGTCCCTGCTCCACCCCCTCTTGTGAACGTCAAGATCTTTGATTCCTCTATATTCAATCTCAAGGTCTTCTTACGTAAATACTTTTCCAATATCCTCCTCTTCTGTCTGAACTAAATTCAAGTATAAAGTGTTGTATTGATAGGTATTAAACGATCTTGGTTGATTTTTCCAGATATGTGTGTACAGCATGTTTGTATCCGCTATGGCATTTTTTGCAAAAATTAGTGACCCAGTAGTGGGTGGAACGTACATGACCTTATTAAATACTGTGACCAATCTTGGGGGAAATTGGCCGTCTACTTTAGCTCTTTGGTTTGTTGATCCCTTGACTTGGAAAGAGTGCATAGGAGGGGAAAATGTTTTGGACAATACTTGTAGAAATAGCACCGAATTAGAGGTAAGATTGAAAAACAATCTAAACTGCTTCAAAGTTAATAAGGAAATTTTTTATACAACACGAATGAAACCAAAACTGCTATAAATATTTGCTTTGCGGTGACTTTTCAATATACAACGTTGACATTTGGATGATGAACGTGCAAATCCGTGTTAGTTTGGATTCCCACATTGTAAGCTTAGCTGGACTGACATGACCTATGTCAATTGATTCTTGAAATGACCTATGTTCCCATTGAAATTTTCGAAGAAAATGCCGTTGTTTCGATTTCTATTTAAAATGAAAATTGAAAACCAAACATTTATTTCTGGTTTGTCATAATCACTTTTATGGAAAGATTTTTTTCCTGGAAACTATCAGATAAATATCTTTCGAGATATGGTCAATCACCGACCTTAACCGGACACCAAGTATAAAATTATTGTTAAATATAAACTAACAAGCAATAAAATAAATATGTAATTTAGTTTTTTGAAAATTCCTTATCAGCTTATAAGCAGTTTTGAAAAGAGTGATGCATTTGATGTTGTTTCAGTTATGCAAGAGTGCAGGTGGTTCCTGTAGTACCATCTTGGATGGTTACTACTTAGAGACAGTGATATGTGCAGTGATAGGGTTTGCTTGGTTATCTTGGGGCAAGAGGACAATACGATATATACAGTCGTTGAGTGATAGTGAATGGAAATTATCGAAAAGGGCGAGGTAACGCCAACAAACCGAGTGGTATTAGTATAAGTTTAAATTAATAAAATATTAATTGTGATTTTTTTCCTTGTGGTAAGTGACTGGATCACTTACAGGGTGCATTTGATTGAGTGGCTCTCAAGAGTGCAAGATGGGAAAGATTGTTTATCTTTAATTATTGTGAACTGAAATTTTGGATTTTTAAAATTGCTTATAACGCAAATGACAAATAATATTAAGTGACATCAATGTGATTTCTATAAAACAGGATCATATAGTTAAACAATAATTAAATTTACCAAGAAGCTATTTTTTCTGATAAAATTTTTAAGTCTAAATTAAATTCGCAAATAATTTTTTACTTATTTTTATTTTACTGCATAATATTTATTGAAAGTAAAAAGTATTTTAACTGCCTTCGAAGGTTGCTAGTTTTAAGTAAATTTGCTATTTTCCACCACTCTTTTGAATACAAAAAGTTTGTTGTAAAATAAGTCAAAAGGAACATGCTGGGATTGCATATTTTTTATTACAGAGGTAGCAGGGTCATTTCATGTAAGATCATAAGAGTAACATCACATTATTACAATGTTAATGTAACTATTTATGAATACTATGCAGCGTGGAAGAAAATTAAACAACAAAATTGACATCTTCAAAAATATTTTGTTTTTGCAAAAGTTTTTAAGTAAGTATTCCCAAAGGACTTAGAATCTGGGAGGATCGGGCGGTGCAATAAGTCCAAAGTTATTATCAGGCACTGTATCAATTTCTATGTTTTGTACGATCTACAACCAGAACTTAACTATAAGTTTTCAACTTTGGATTTTATTTGAATAAAACGTGAACAAAATTGTCACAACACGATTTTCAAGACACAAAAGCCTAATAATCATATTTTACATAAAATGCCAAGGTTCACAATTAAACTTTTTAATGAACACTCGAATTTGGAGATTTGTTCAATACAAACTTAGTTATTTCGTACATTTTCGAAAATATTTGAGAGTAATTAATGAGTTAATTAATTAAAAAAATTTAAAATATCCTACTTGTAATTTAAAAAAATCACTTACAGTTATACAAATATATACAATACAATATATACAATAGGTATATACAATACAAAAAATACTATGAATAAATTTTTGGATACACTTTAGTCGTAGACTGAATAACTCAAGACCACTTATATAAAAGCACCAGCAGTTTTTAATTACATAGTAATTGACAAATTTCTTAGATGGCGTATACGTACGAAATTCATATTTCCTAGCTTCAGCTGTGTAGCGGAGTAAATGGGTAAAATTGTGTCGTTTTTTTTTATAAGCTTAGAACAAGATCAGACCCAGTGGGTATTGTCAACAACAGCATTATACACATAGAAACTCAAAATACGACATTTTTTAGCGGTCACCACATTTTTTCATAAAATTTTTACTTTTTCAAAAGTCATGCTTTTTTGCATATCTACTGGCATATCTCAAAAACGAATTGAACTATCGACGTAATCTTTTTTTTGTTTTAAAGCACACACCTATGCGCTTCTTTAAATGTATAATAATAATGGTATTGATTTTTAAATAAATGATAAAAACGCCGATGATCTTGGACGTTCAGAAACTATGCAGGTAAATTTTCACTAATCGAGAAACTTTTTTGTTTTGGAAATTTTTATATAACATGATGCGAAGCAAATGTAGCCAAAAGACCAAAAAAGTTTTTAGAAAAAAAATCTGGATATTTTCAATAGATTTTATATGATTTTTTTAGTTTGGAGGGTAATATCTAAGTTTGCACGCACGGTGCAGTAATAGTGGGTAATGGTTCGGCACCTTTAATTTCGCTGTGTTTATTTCCTATTTTCAGTATTTTCGGTTATTGATCTGAAATGCTTGGGCATCTCAGATACAAATTATTAAAGCCTGACCAAGTTAAAAATGGACTAGTGCCTTTAAAATATTGAAAGAGTTTCCATGTCAAGTTTATTTTTGTAAATATTTCATCGTTTTTTTGTTAAACCCAAAGACTTAAAGGGTAAAGGCTTTGGTCGTTTTGGAGGGCTAAAAAAGGGCAATATGTGTCGAAAGGGAAAATCAAGATCTTCTAAGCTTAATGAATAAGGACCTTTTCTAGGTATATTTTCACCTATAAATGTAATGTTTTCTAAACGTTGCTGAAATACCACCATACCCACGCAATTAGTAGTATTTTTTCCGTGGATTGTGTCCTCATTTAAATCAAAATTATCTATACTCGCATGCGTGTAATTTTTGATTGTATTACCGACAGCTTTTACCTGGAGGTACATAAATTTTGTCATTACTAATTCTTTGTTTGGCAATGTTGGTTGTTAATAATAATTGTCTAATATCGTTATAAGTACAGCTAATACCAATTTCAGATAGGAAATCAAGAAGTTGTCTATTTCTTAATAAATGGTGTACACATAAGCCTAATCCAAATTTAAAAAGTGTTTTTTTTATATAACTTGACGAACAACGCCATAATAAGATTGCAAGATATAACAGCTTTTGGATTTATATTTTTTTCTCACGTTATAACTATCATCGTCGATAAGCCAAGATATAAATTGTAGCAACATATTTGGTACTTGCTTTGTAAACTCATTTTGATTTATATCATGAGGAGTTGAGAAACAGGAAGATTTTTTCATGGAGAACTGAAATTGTGTGTTTTTTTAAAAATTCCAGCTGCTTCATGCAAAATTTCATATTCATTTTGATTTTCTTCGCAGCATGTTATATAAAAATTTCCAAAACAAAAAAGTTTCTCGATTAGTGAAAATTTGCCTGCGTAATTTCGGAACTTCCTAGGTTATCGACGTTTTGACCATATTAAAACAAAAAACACCAACCAATACTATGCTTAGAAAGAAGCGCCTAAGTGTGTGTTGTAAAACAAAAAAAGATCATGTCGATAGCTCAATTAGATACCTAGATATTACGAGTGGATATATAAAAAAGCAAGTCGCGTCTTAGATGATACGATATTGGGGTTAAAATGTGCATGTGGTTATAATTTATTAGATAAACATGTTTAGATTTCAGTAGCTTTATTTCTGTTTAACTTACAACCTTTAATACGATAGGGTGCAAAAGATGAATTATGCGTCTTGCACAAGCTTCAGAATTACCTATATTTACCTCTAGTGACTTGTCAAAACTAACGCTTAAAAACTAAGCCATTAGTGGGGCGTCTTTAGTTATTCAGTCTACGCTTTAGTCAAAAACGCGCCGGCGTTACTCGCTACGGTATTATAAATTCTACATTCCAAACTAAAAAGACAGAATAAGACATTTGGAAAAATCAGCTATTACACTTACTGTGTTCCATTTCATTTATTAGTTGTGTGTTGTTTGTGTTTTAAAGCCTAGAATAGTGGTATACCTTTTATGTTATATTCAGAAAATAAGTTATGAATCTTATCTATTTTTAACAGGCAAATAAACAAACAAAAACTCGAAAATCCCAAATTATAACCTCAAAATTTGAGATCTAATTTCTGTGTGACTTAAGCTACTAACCAACACACTGGTTGAGAGCATTTTGCTCCACCAATGGGTGTGGGACATAACGTAAGCGAATTATTTTATTGGCAATTCCCCTTAACACGTCACAGATGGACTACATTTAAAATGTAAGCACCCTAAAATGAAGTGTCGCCTAAATATAATGTGAAAATATTTTGATGTTATTATGTATATACCTTAAATGCCAAAAACTATAGGTTATATAGTGACACTATGAAATTCTATAACACGGAACAACTCCAGTCACTGCATTCTCTGTTGCTTTAATGCATACTTTTACAAAGTGCGGGTTTCGGGTTAACTTCAAAGTGTCCCAGTGTTTTGCAAAAACAAAATATTTTCTAAAATATCGAATTCGTTCCACACTGTAATAAGTATATAATTTTGAACGTACTAATTTGAATGTTAAAATTAAATACCCTAGATAATTTATTTACATTCCCTTATAGTTGAATTTTTGTTTTATTAATTTATTCCTGTTGTTACTGTGCTAATGGATTCGTAACATACGCTCCTAACAACTTTGGGTCTATTCAGAATCTAAGAAATTTGAAAGGACCTTCAATATTGATGAGTATTAGAAACAATTATACAGATTTTTATATGTTTACATTTTTATGATGTGTGGGTAATAATACAATAAACACGAAATTTTTTATATTGAAGATTTTTTACATTTTATTACACGTCATCTGTTCTGATTATGTACACTTTCTTATTGAGAATAAATTCCATCACCTGTAAACAAAATTCATTTCTTTAATTGCATCAGCTCCCCCTCCTTTCCCTTCTTGTACATCTAATAAGTGACATGGATATCGAAAGGCGTCGTTTACAGCCTCTTTTATATTATTTTGCTATTAGAAACTGCGACAACTTATCAGAAGAATATAGATTTGGTAGGTCGCGTTATGGGGTTTCATTTTCTTCGGTCATAATAGTGCTTTTGTCTTCACCAGAAAATTTCCTTTTGGTCAGTACACCTTTGATCATGGTTTTGGTAGTTGCGCCCCATTTCTCTTTGCCTGCTTCTGAGGAAGTCATCAGTATCGAATAAGAGGAAGTTCCTTCGCCTTCTTTGCTGTGATGGATTCCATATAAGAAGTAAACTAACATTCCTACAATGAGAAATGTGTAAAACTATAGGTAATAGGTTAAGTATAGTGATGAACTTCAAGGTTTTTCACACAATGGTCTAGCATTTAAGCAAGTTTCCAACAGATGGTAATATGATTTTAGTTTTGAGTGCGACATTTTTAGTCCTCTATCTTATCAGATTAGTTTTTCGCCTCTGGAAATAAGTGAGATTAAAAATTCACCATTTTGAGATTTTTCAACTGGAGGTAAGCGGATAGGGTTGCCAGGCGCCCCGATTTGGGCGGGATTGCCCCGATTTTTCAGTAGCTGCCCCGCGCCACGCCGAACTAACGAAATGCCCCGATTTAAGAAATTCGTTTCCGATTTTCTGTGACAAAAAAGGATACAACTGACAACATTGCATAGCTACTTATCATCTTAAGAGACAGAAACTATGTTTACGTACCGCTCCATCGCCCCACCATAAAAAGTGGGTACCGCTTCTAGACGCGTAAGGGGTCCTTTTATATTTTGGGTGCTTTTTCGTAATAAAGAGTTTATTTCTAAGTACCTACAGGACATTATTTCTATTCCTTCGTAAGGTATCCAACATATTTTTAAAACATTTTAAAATGACTTCCAAAGCAATTCATTTAAAAAAGGAAGACACTCCTGGGCACCCCCCTTGTGAGGGGCTCCTCCCCCCCTTTCCACCGCCCATGTGCGGCGCTTTTCCAATTTAAATATCTGGCAACCCTATAACCGGAGTTCATTTTGTTGAAATCTACACACCTACAGAAACGCACTGCAAGAAAGAATCATTATTCCTATGTAGATACCCTGACCTGAAATATAACCAGACCTGTCAAAATAAACTTCGAAATTTTAACCCAAAAACTGGGAGATATCGTGCTTAAATTGACAAGGGTAGTGCAAAAAGGATCAACAATAGAGTGACAGTAACAAGGAAGAGAAAATAGAGCGGTAAAATCAAATAAATTGAATCAAATGTGCACCCAGGGGCACCTAACCTCTGTGGAGTTAGTTCGGGCGGGGTCCTCTCGCCGAATCGGCACGGACTTACACATGACCGGCCCGAATCAAAGCAGAGCGTTCTTTAGATCAGATAATATTTTTGTCCAACAAAATAGAAAACCGACTTCAATATACAATGAGAACATCATCAATGTAGTCGAAGTCAATTAAATACGCATTATTAAGGATAACTCAAAAACTACTGGTCAGATCTTGATCAAATTTATATGGGACCACATCAGAAGCACCAGCTTTCAAATAAAAAAGAATCATCAAAATCGGTTCACCTAGAAAAAAGTTCTGAGGTAACACACATAAAAAACCACCTCCTTTTTTGAAAGCCGGTTAAAAAGGAAAAGAGACGAGACGAGACGAGAAGAGACGAGACGAGACGAGACGAGACGAGACGAGACGAGACGAGACGAGACGAGACGAGACGAGACGAGACGAGACGAGACGAGACGAGACGAGACGAAACGAGACGAGATGAGGTACGTGTTTAAAACACGGAAAAAGTTGCTAGAACGCCGACCAAGAAGAGAGAAGAATCCAGTTACAAACATGAACGAAGTAAAAACAATGTTCCAAACGTTAATAAGAGACAGCAGAAATTAAAAATGAGCAGCAATAACTGTCTAGGCCAGAGATAGTCTCTGAAAATGGAGAACGGGGAACTGAGAACGAAGATAAAGCCACTGGAGGGCAAAATGAGAAAATGGAGAGATTGGACAAGAAGAACGGCGTAGGGCGTAGTGATAAAAGGGCGAATTAATTTCAAGGAGATCTGTTGGCGAAAGCAGAAAAATTTATAAGCAATAAAATATTGACTAAATCAAGAATAAAAAAAGTAGTGAGGAGAACCGAGGTTGGAACCGAGGAGGATCCATGCATGACGACGACGAACACGGCGATGGAACGAGCTGCGAAGATTTTAAAACAAAGTAAAAAGTATATAATAAAAAGATTGTATTGGCATCTTGGAAATGTGGAGGAATCTACTCGGAAGGGGCGCTTAGGCCGGTATCCTCAGAAATGCAGAGGAATAAGATTGACATAATGGCCTTGCAAGAAACAAAACAGAAAGATAACACAACTTCACAGCTGCAAGAACACATTCTTTTCAACAGTGAGAGCACAAATAAGGGTAAGTACTAGGAATGGGATTTATAGTGAATAAGAAGTTGAGGGGGGAGCGGATAATGGAATTCAGACCAATCGCAGACAGGATGTACTAGTGTACTACATGAGGATCAAAAGCAAATACAGTAAAATTAGTATAATAAGCATGCACATGCACAGGGAAGATAAGACCCTGAATTGAAAATAGAAATTCAGGAAGAATTTCAGATGGATTATCAGAGGATCCCGAGATGTGACATCAAAATAGTGCTAGGGGATGCTAATGCCAAGATATGGATATCAGCCAGGGGTAGGTAGATACAGCAAACATGTCAGAACCAACCAGAACGGCGAGAAACATAAAATTTGCCCAAGAAACCGGTATGGCGATCAAGAGCATGATCCATCTGAGCACTTGGAAGTCACCAGACTCCAAAAGCGAATCACGTATTGGTAGAGGAGTGACACGCTCACTTAGTAATGAATATAGGTATAAGAAGCTACAGAGGTACAGAAGCGAACACTGACCATTACCTATATACTGAGAGTAGATTTAAAGGAACAAAAGTACAAAATCGAAAAGTGCAAGAGTTAGTAAACAAAGAAATCCTCCTAGCCGCCTTTCTGGACATAGAAGGAGCGTTCGACAATACATCATTCAATAGTATCTCCAAAGTCGTAGGCCAAACAGGACTAGAGACTTTGTGCTGCAGTGGATAGAGTGGTGTTTACTACACTGCTTGATGAGACCTTGGCAGTCAGGGTAGTAGGTGGTTGTCCACAGGGTGGAGTTCTATCTCCTCTTGTACGGAACGTAGTTATGGACGGACTGCTTAGGAAACTCAGCGATGAAGGATATTCTCCCCTAGGATATGCAGATGATTTAGTCATCACAGTCGAGGGAAAATTTAGCAGTACGATTAGGGAACGTATGCAAATGGCCCTGAGTATTGTAGCAGCTTGGACTGAAAAGGAAGGCTTGACCATTAGTCCAGAAAAAACAACAATAGTTCCATTTACGCGAAAGAGAAACATAGAGGCTCCTGGACCTGTATAACTCCGTGGTAGAAAGATCTCATTGTCAAGGGAGGTCAAGTATCTGGGGGTTATACTGGACTCAACACTTACCTGGAACCAACAAATCGATAGAATAGTTAGAAAGTCGGAAACTACTCTTGCAGTAGTTAGGCCAACATATAACAAAAAATGGGGTCTAAGGCCAGGAATGGTGCACTGGCTGTACACCAGAGTGGTCAGACCAAGAATAATGTATGCAGCTTTTGGCATGGTGGCCCAAAGTCAAACAGGTGACTACTAGGCTAAGGCTAAGCAAAATTCAGAGAGGCTTGCCTGCCTAGGGATAACAGGGGCGACGCGGACTTCGCCAACTGCAGCCATAGAGACTCTTCTGGGACCTTCCCCCTCTCCACTTCGTGATACAGGGGGGGGGGGGGGGCGAGACTGGCACTATACAGACTGCAAAACTTTTTTTACCGTGTCCGTCTGGGTCCAGAGCATACTAGCATTATTGAGGACATAAAGGATCCCATGCTTGACTTGAGGACGGAGTACATGGTCCCCAAGAACACCGCACAACCACTCTTTCAGGTCACAATCGATGACCCTAGAGTGGAGAACCAAACTCTGAACAGCATACCTTCCGGCAGTCTGATCTGGTACACCGACGGTTCTAAGACCGACACAGGTGCTGGGTCAGGACTGTCTACGCGATACTACAATGTGCGCGGGAAAACATTAAAAGGGGCTACAAAAATCAGCAGATCTTTATCTTATCAGACAGCCAGGCAGCTTTGAAGGCTCTTATGAGCCCAAAGATGTCGTCCAGACTGTTGAGGGAATGCTTCGAGCAACTTAATATCCTAGCCATGCGGAACGCAGTGAGACTGCTTTGGATTCGAGGTCACTGTGGGCTGATAGGGAACGAGGAAGCCGATAAACTAGCAAAGCGGGGCTCTAACGATCCTTTCGTTGGACCGGAATCTGCCCTAGGCATAACTAAGAGTGCAGTCAGACACCAAGTAAACGGATGGATTCGCGCTCAACATCACATTTACTGGAACGTGATTCCATGACACAGGCACAGCAAGTCGTATATAAAGGGACCTTGCAGGAAAAGATGCTCAGAACTACTTTGCCTTAGTAGGATGCAAATTAGAATCGTAACACACGACCGTTAAAGAACACCTGTGGAAGATTGGCAGATATTACGGAGACCTTAACTGTCGCTTGTGTAATAAGGAACGGAAGACAGCTATGCACATCTTGTGCAGATGTGAAGCTCTAGACCAGAAGAGGCAGCGAATTTTCGGGCGATGTTTGATGGAACCGGAAGAATTTTCCACGCATTCAATGTTTGACTTGTACCATTTGGTCCAAGGCACCAAGATCATGGAATGAGTGTGACTTAGAATTTAGGGTGAGCACAATAAGCCCATTTTGTGGCTGCAGCGCATCTGAGCCTTCGTGCAGGCAGGCCCTAAGGGGAGAGGAAAAAAAACAAGAAATAAACGTTGCAAACCTACGGAGAGGAGAAACAAAGGAATTGAGCAAGAGTAGAGGCGACAACATTGATCAGTTTTGAGGAAAGATGGGGAGTTTTACAACACGAAATTGTAACAACTGCGTAGAGAATTCGGGGCTACAACGGTAAAAGCAAGAGAGTCGGCTGGTTTGATGACAAAAGCAGACAGACTGTGGCTGAAGGAAGAATAGCAAGGGGAATATATCTTCAAACTGTTTTGACCACAGAAGAATACAACAACCGAGAAAGGAAATACTAACAAATCTACAGAAAGAAGAAAATGGTAGAGGAGAACTTTAAGATGAAAGAGATTCGGAATTTCTATCAAGATGTCAAACGTAGAAGAAAGGACTAAGTAACTACCAACCGAAAACATTATTGTATAGATAAGAAAAGAAATGTGATAGGGGGGGGGGGGCAGTCCTGCGCGAAAAGAAGAACAATAATATGCATGCTGAACGACAACAAGAGTCCTGAAGATAACGGGATACAAGCAATTATGATCAAGCATAGAGGAGAAGAAGTCGTGAATGAAATAGGTATATGAGTTGAGTCTACAATGTTCGAAAGAAGAACAAACCAGAAGAACGGAAGGAGGCCACACTCTGCACTGTACTGAAGGAAGGAAATGTCACCCTTTACGAGAATTACTTGACGTAACGTACAAAGCGCTGACCATATGGATAAATCATGAACCACACTTCGAGGTACAAAAAGTAGAGTCAGAGTCAATGGAATAAAATCACAACCATTTGAACTCAAAACTGATTTGAGACAGGGAGACGCGTTGCCAGCAGCGACATTGTTCAAGAATAATAAGAAGCAGGATGCATATACAGAACAAGACTAATATATGTATAACAAGCGACACAGGTGCACCTTCCTTGCCTTTGTCGACGCTCATAACCAGGATAGAGGAGGAAATACAAGGAATAACAGCAAGGCTGATCGAGGAAGCAGCATCTTTCGGACTTAGAGAAAACAAGTATTTTAAGAATGATTTTAAGAGGCGATCTACCTACAAAATCATTGAGGATAACTACGAATAATGGATTGCAATAAGTTTTCGAAGAAGTGAGAGACTTCAAATACCTGGGAGTAATGGTAACGTCTACCAGTGAAATAAAAGAAATAATCAATGAGCAACTATATTGAGGCAACAGAAGTAGCCTAAACGAGCTGATTGTGAACAAACACGTATTGCATGAAGCGACGAAACAAATATATAAAGTAATTGTAAGACCGACAAGTGTTGGAGGTGTGGGAAAGTAAAATGATAAGAGGGATCTACGGTAAAGAAGACAACACCTGGCTTAGAAGAACAAACAGGGAGGTGGAAGAAGTATTTGGAGAACCAAAAATAATGAGCTGGATAAGGGCACAAAGAGTAAGATGGCTAGGACGCATCGAAGGAGCACCAAAGGGGAGAACAATTAACAGCATTCTAAATCAGGAACCGGGTGGAAAAAGAAGAGAGAGGGACCAAAGCAGAAGTGACTGAAAGGCGTACAGAGGGATCTCGGCAAAAACAACAAGCCCATAAGGCCTATAAGGCCTGTCGAGCTACACAATATATCTCTGATTTAAAAAGTGAACTCAGGATAACCCCCCAGAGCGTTCCCAGAAAATCGATATGCACATACAAATTAAAAATTAAAATTTTTTTCTTTCTAAACATAAAAAAACATTGTACATTTAGCAATTGCACTTTAATGGAAATGTTTATTATATTCAGCATACTTTAAACTGATTATTATCTAGGTGCCGAACAAAATTGCAACTGCACCTTCTTGCAAAATGTTTGTTATGTTCATTAAAGTTATCTGTCGATTTCCGGATAAAGCGGCGCCTAGGAGATAGACATGTTTAGGTCACGGGCAAACGTTTTGTTTTGCATAGTTTTCCTAGTTATTAGGAATTTACAGGCTTCTGCGAATACCTACATTTTTGCGAAATAATTTCTGCACGTCAAACCAAGCGCGAAGAAATAAAAATTTGGCAAGTTCGTTTTATATATCTACAGGGTACCTCAGTAGTGTGACAACGGGGTTATATTATGTTTTAATTGTGTATTTTCGAGAAAGATATTCACACTTATTTTTAGTTCTCTGTACGTTGAAATTATTTTCGGTTATACAGGCTGTTCCATTTCTTCTGTCCACCTAACATTGGTTTTTTAAATGGGTCACTATCTGCAGTGCATTTTTGGATTCCTCAAATATTTTTAGTATGAGGTTGTATAAGAGATTTTTTGCCTAAAATGCATATTTTGTAAATTGTATGGCCCTATTGAAAACTATTCAGTTAGGTAGGTACCTAAACGATTTTAATTTTTTTTAAATTTTGCCATGTAAATTTTGCTCTGTATAACATTTTGTTTTTTATTATTGCAACGATTATTTCTAGTTAGGTATTTCTTTTTAATTTATAATGCACAGGGTCAATTTATCAACATGCTCAGATTTGCAGATGATATAGCAGTGTTAGCATCTAGCAAAGCAGAATTAGGAGAGGCTTTGAATGAAATGGAAGCAGTTTTGACACAGAGCTAAAGCATGAAAATCAATAAAAAGAAAACTAAAATTTTGGTATGTACGAGTAGAGAAAGTGAAAATAGAACTAAAATTGAAATACAAATAGGAAATGAGACAGATAGAAGAGGTCGCGGATTTCTGCTACTTAGGAAGCAAAATAACTCGAGATGGTAGGAGCACTAAAGATATAAAACAAAGAATGACGCAGGATAGAGTTGCGTTTAACAAAAAGAAACAACTGTTATGTTCGGGAACGGTTAATGTAGAAACTCGGAAGAGACTCTTAAAGTCGTATGTATGGAGTACGGCATTATACGGGTGCGAAACTTGGACAATAGGAGAAGCGGATCGAAAAAGAGTAGAAGCGTTTGAAATGTGGTGCTACAGACGCAGGATGAAGATACCGTGGATAGATAAGGTTAGCAATATGGAAGTATTAGAAAGAGTTGGGGAAAAGCGAAAGGTATGGAAGACAATAAAGAATAGGAGAGATAGGATGGTAGGACACCTTCTAAGACACCAGTCTTCGGACTAAGAACCTTATGATGGTGATAAATTCCTCTATATCTGCTAAAATCTTCAAAGAAATGCCGATAGCCTCAAAAATATTAATTTAGTTGAAAATATCTTATACAACCTCATAGTAAAAGCAATAATTATTAAGGAATCAAAAAATGCAATCAAATGCAGGATATTCCATCAAAAAAAAACAATGTTAGGTGCAAGGCAGAAGTGGGGAAGCATCTGGCTAGCAAACTTATTTCTAATTAAAATAATATTCTGCTTCAACTATACCAAAAAACTGTTTAAACACATCACGACAGGAGCCAAGACAAATTAGACCAGGTCGCAAGAAAGCAGGAGGAGCGACCTATGTGAGAATTTGTAACATTAAATTTAGACAGTCGCGAGCAGCTAGTAAAATTTTCATCAAGATTTCTTGAATTTCGGATGTTGCACTTTCTGTTGCAGAGTATTTTTCTAATTTTCAATTATCCCTTAAGATGCCCATGCATGATCAATAAACAGTATGTCGCGGGATGGGGATACGAAGAGGGAAAAAGAGTTATTTTTACTTCTCAAAGAAATCGCTCTTCCTAATTCAGCGATTGAGGTCGGGGGATCTCGCGGTCCATAAGATGGGATCGCCGCGACCAATCCATCTATTTGGTAAGTTAGTGTTCGTCCAACCACTTCCTCGCATTACGGGCAAAATGAGCAGGAGCTCCATCATGCATGTAAGACATATCGTGTCTTATCTACAATTGAATCTCGTCAAATATCAAATTGCTTGTTCCAACAACCCTAGGGTTTACTATGCCTAGCCAAACATTAATGGAAAACCTTCTCTGATGATCACATTCTCGATATTCGTGCTGGTTTTCATCAGTCCAATGGTGAATATTATATGTATTAAACACCACATCTCTAGTAAACATGCACTCATCGCCCCAAATAATACGACTCAAAAAGCAGGCATTATCACGAATTCAATTATCTACTACTCTTTGGAGTAGGTATCTTTAAAGTTGGATTATGAGGAGTAAGTACCATTGCAGCAAATATGAAAATATTGAACTAGCATGAAATTCGTACATTGAGCCAAAAACTGTCGTTCATAAATTCAATGAACACCAGTTCATCAATACAATGAAAACATTCATCAGGGCAAAAAACGTTTTACATCAATTTGATGAGCATTCTTCGTTATAGGTACCAATGAACATGCTAATCTTTACAATTCTTTATTCTAATTTGCTCTTTGCAGATCTTCCTGTCAATCAAAACACTTATTAATTCATTTTCAAACTCTGGAGACCTCGTGCATATTCAAGAAGAATGGTACAACATTTTGGTTTCGAGATTTTTTACTCAAAATTTTATGATCAACATGGCTTCGTGTAGTTCTGTCGCCAATTTATACACACCCTCTATACAGGGTGTTTCATTAACAATAGGAAATCCGTTAACCGGAGATTCTACAGATCAAATAATGACCATTAACCCGAACATGCCTTATCCGAATGTTGATAGTTTAGAAAATACAGGGTGTTGAAAGTTACAATTTTATTTCAATTTTTTGCCATAACTACGAAATTTCTTAGGTTGTCTACTTGAATAGTTGCAATCCTATGGTTTTTCTTATGGAAAAAAAGATTCAATAACATTTTTGACCTATTGCTTTGATAAATTGACCCATAACTTTTTACCATGTACATCTAACGTCAAATCGGCTCCAAAATCTGAAAGACCAACCTTTTGTAAACAATAAATGTAGTCTTGTCTCATTTTGATATTCCAGCCTATTTTCAAGAAAAAACAACTTAATGCAGATAGTGTTTAAATCTTAGAAATGAAACGCTTATTAAGTACTGCTAACAAAATAAATTTTAATTCGCTAGGAAAGGTTATAGGCACAAGAAAAATAAAATTAGGAAACATTAAATTTTAAAGAAGCTGTTCGATACTTGGATACATTTTTCAATGCGTTTCCTGAGAGACCCCCGAGTTCTAAACAATGCCCCTGGATTGCCTTTGATTTCATTGGCAGCCGTTTATATTCTTCGCCACAACTCATCAGGTGAATCAACAGCTTCTTTATAAACCATATCTTTCATTCTAGACCACATCGAAAAATCCAGAGGATTTAAGTCGGGGCTTCTAGGCGGTCAAGCAAATTCACTTCCACTGCCAATCCACCGATGTGGAAAGACGTTGTCTAAGTACTCCCGCACCGGCCGGGAAAAATGTGCGGGCGCCCCGTCCTGCGCATGAACCACATATTTTCACTTAAATTAAGTGGTACTTCTTCAAGCAGTTCGTAGGAATTTTGCTGAAGAAAATTTAAATAAAGTGGACCGTTCAGATTGGGTGGAAGTTGAAAAGGCCCAATAAAGAAATTTGAAATTACACCGCACCAAACATTGATCTTAAATTCATGTTGGAAGTGTCTTTCTTTAACGGCATGGGGGTTTTCAGAATCCCACAAATGATTGTTTCGCCAGTGGAAAAATCCACGTCGAGTAAACGTTGCCTCATCTGTGAAGAGGATATTGTTCAAAAAATTAGAATACGCGCCTTGCGAAACGTAGACGAGCAGGAGGATCTTCCGTTAACAAATTTTGTACTTTAGTAATGTGATATGGGTGAAGCTTCTCTTTGTGCAAAATTCTCTCTCTTTGCTGCACTTATACGCCTGGATTTTCTTGTAATTTAACCAAAACCTCATCTTCCTGCTCAGCCGAAATAATCTTCGGAGCGCTATTTTCACCTTTTGGGCGGAAAGATCCTCTTTCGCCTAAGCGATTGTACAGATTTCTAAATAATTTATGATTTGGTTGCCTCCGGTGGGGGTATAACTCTGAATACCTTCGGGCTGCAGCGAGCCCATTAAAATTGGTTTGAGCAAAAACACAAATCATATCTCTCATATCACTATTCGAAAAGTCATTATGACGCGGCATTTTTTAATACTTATTTGATAAATTTATGGAGAAAGTTAATGGAAAAGCTATTGGGTTAACACTGAACACTTTAAAACTAATGTCATATTACTATCGACTGTATGTTTGTGAAACGTAGCTATCTAGAATCTAGATAATATTTTGTTTAATGCGGAACGGCCTATTAGAATAAAAGTTTGGAATTTAAACGCTATCTGCATTAAGTCGTTTTTTCTTGAAAATGGGCTGGAATATCAACATGAGACAAGAATACATTTATTATTTAAAAAAGATTGGTCTTTCAGATTTTGGAGCCGATGATGTTAAATGTACATGGTAAAAAGTTATGCGTCAATTTATCAAAACAATAGGTTATAAGTAGCGCCCTCTATGGGCAACAACAAAAATGTTATTGGAATCTTTTTTCCCGTAAGAAAAACCATAGGATTGCAAATTTGCAAGTCGACAACCTAAGAAATTTCGTAGTTATGTTAAAAAAATGGAAATAAAATTGTAACTTTCAACACCCTGTATTTCCTAAACCATCAACAATCGGATAAGGCATGTTCGGGTCAATGGTCATTATTTGACCTGTAGAATCTCCTGTTAACGGATTTCCCATTGTTAATGAAACACCCTGTATAGAAATTAAGGAATTCAAAATGAGATGATACTAATCGTCCATGGGCACCTCTAGTTTCAGAAAATTTCCATTCCAGGATATTCTGTGTGAAAATTCCCGTTTACTGTAAAAAATACTCACCCACGATCATCCAAACGAAAAACCTCAACCAAGTCATTTGATTCAAATGTATCATAAACTCCAAGTTAAAAAGAATGCTAAGTCCTGGCACAAATGGTACCAGCGGTACTTGAAATCGAAGTCCAGTGTTGTTTTGGTGATGGGCAACAATCACTAACATACCTAAAAAATATCCATATTCATTCCTTACTACAAACAACCATATCAAAATTTTCACATTTATACAGTGAGATTCAGATATATATTTTCACATTAAATATAAATAAGTTTATGTGCAAATTGAGTTTATAACACTGCTGCGTGCACTACCAATAATTATTATACAGGATGGACCAATAGTGCGTAGTCGATCTATATCTCTGGTTCTATTCAAGATATCAACATGAAATTTTACGTGTATGTGGAGAACCCCACGAAGCTTCTATTAAAATTATGCAGATATATACAGGATGTTCACGTGCTAAGTACCAAACCAAAGTTATGTTTTTAATGCTCTACATTTGTTCACATATTTGGATTCCCCATAAAATTTCATGAAAGTTGATAATCTGTCTTAGGATGAGGATTATTCCAAAACTTTCAGATTAAAACGAGACAATTGCATCAAGAAAGGCAATTAAAGCAGCCGAAACCATATGGCTTAAAGAGGAATGTAGGGCCATCTATAAAAAAAGATACGTATTAAATCATTATCTTAAGGTTCTACATTCTGAACTGTCTTATAAACTACATGGTCAAATATCCTTCTGAGGAGCAACTGTTGACAATTTAGATGACATTAGAAGCCATGTTAGTGAAATCATTCATCAAAAATACCTTATGCGCACAATTACCCCAAAGCAGATCCAACATAAAAGAAAATCGTAGCTCATAAACAAGTCCGACTTTATCGAGGATTCTTACATGAAATACCACAGAACACAATGCTAATTACAGCCATGCATGGGAGATCATTGTAAAAATAAAAGTGTCAGCTTATCTCCTTAGCTGCTGAAGCCAACAAATTATAGCAATTCGTGCGTTTTGACGTCTGGCGACCATATTCACGTAACAAGAGCGCTGCAACGCAAGTTGTTGACGGAGGTTGTTTAATACACTTGTCGACAGAGGACAGCGCTTGCTGTGTTCCAAGCTTGGCACTATTTGTGTGAGAATCAACATGTGCACAATTACCCGCTGCGCACAATTCCCCCACTTTCCCTTACACTAAATTCTATAAAAGAAAAGGTTATTAAATATAATCTAATTATTTCTAAAGCAAACAATTTTGATTTGATTCTACCTAGAAAAGATCATTTTTAACGAAAATGGAAAATTTTATCAGTAATGAAAAATTAATAGAACTTCGTAAAGATCCAACAAAACAGTTTCAATTAAAATTAAAAGATTGGTTAAAAGATGGTAATAGTATTTTTGAAAGCAATTTATTATGATAAATCTGAATTAATTAATATGAATGTTTGTGCACCTAAATTATAGTATAGTCTAATGAAAAATCATAAATTAATTGTCCCTATTGGACCAGTAGTATCATATATTAATGCCCCTACTAGAAATTTAGCTAAAAATATTAATAATATTTAAACAATAATCAAAACATTTATTTCGATATTTTTGGGAAACCTACGTACACAGACATCACATCATCCTTATTCTCAAAAGATTTAATACAATCTAATCTTTTTAAATTATTGTAGATAAATTTAAATTATTTAGGCAGGTAATTTTGATTTTTTAGGTTTCCTAAAATGTCTGTCAATAATGATGTCAGTCACTAATATTTATTTTTTTACAGTCTCTCTGGGTTGCAAGAGTGCTTTGATTTGTTTTTGAAATTGTCCGGGTTCTACTAGGATTATGTTATTATTTTCAATAATCAAAATATATTCTCTGACGATGGAAAGAAAATTTCCAAAAATGCATTAAGAAATTGATCATATGTTATAAAATAATTATTGGTAGTGGGCGTAGCAGTGTTATAAACTCCATTAATATAAATAAATCTTTATTACTCCGGTAGGTACTGCTCGAATATCATCACCTACATTTTTAACTATGTAAATACTACATATTTCAATTTTGTGAAATTCTGGCATTTAAAAATATAATAAATACTTAATATTCGACGTTTTGGCCCAGTTTGGGGCTTTTGTCAAGATTTATTTATTTATTCATCCACAATTTTCAATAAATCTTAAGAAAGGCTCCAAACGGGACCGAAACGTGGAATATTCAGTAAGCCCTTATTAGGTATATTTTTAAATGTCAGAATTTCACAAAATTGAAATAATACAAAAGAGACTGGCACAAATTGAAAAACATATTTTTAACTTGTGATACTGGTGAGATCGAACAACTACTCCTTTTGCAAGTACTGTGTGTCCAGATTTTGTGTACTAAGAAATCTCACAGAACGCTATTACATTCAAAGGGTGAATCTGCGTATTTATAAATAACCTTAGATAACCTTAATAAGTAATAACCAATGCTACATTTAAAAGTTCGTGACTTAAGTGTGCCGCTCTGTAGCTCAAGCTGCATGCCTTCAGATAGTGACGGTCTCAGTTCGATAAAGCAAGCATTGTTACATTTTTCCTAATATGTAGATTGCTGTGGAATTCGTGCAAAACCAATTTTTGACTATCTGTTAATTTTAAAAAAGTACACATCCCTTTGGCCACTTCAATTCATTACCAGATTTAAAACATAAAAACGACATTTATACACAAAAAATAAATAAATAAGATAGGAATTTATTTAAAGCTGTCTGTTCTGGGATGTTAATATACAACTGAGTCTCACTGTATAATACATAAAATACTTACAGCCACCCATGATCAAAATAAAGAACGCCGCCAACATTACAGTCCACCAAATACCACTCTCCATTTCCGACGTAGAAACTTGTAATAATACACACAGGGCACCAGAAAATATCGTATAAATAAATACTGAGGCTGTTACTACACTTCCTGGTGCACATTTCCCAACCATCGGTGCCAACCAACTGTACTGTGGCCTCAAAGTGCCTGTTACATTAATAATTTCTGAGCCAGGAGTTGTAGGCTCAGAAGTTGAAGTAGACATTTCCGAACCGGGGGTCCAAACGTTTTGAGTTGTCGCAGTCTCTGACGGTCTATATCTGAGGATTATTACTGAAGCGCTTACGATTGTGTATGCGAGGAGTGTACCTATTGACATGAATTCTACTAGCTTTTCTAAGTCAAAGACTAAGGCTATTATTGCGGAGAATAAGCCCGAGATGAGTACGTTACTCATGGGGAGTTGGGTACGAGAGTTTACGTTGCCTAAGAAACTGAAGAGAAGACCATCACTAGCCATAGCATACATACATCTTGGTAAAGAAAAAAGTGAACCAAAAAGAGTTGTGGTCATCCCACAAATTGCTCCTAGGGACACAACATATTTAACCCAATGCATGCCTACACTAGCAAAAGCTTCTGGAAGGGCCGCACTTGGATGGATATCATAGTAGGGAACTACTAAAGTTAAAGCAGCACATACCAAAATATACCCCAAAGTGACTATACCCATTGAAAGTACGGTGGCCATTGGTATAGAAAAGGAAGGATTCTTCGCTTCCTCCCCTGAAGTTGCTATACTATCAAACCCCACAAAAGCATAAAAACACGTAGCCGCACCCGCCAGAACTCCGCTGAAACCATATGGCAGAAAACCAGCTGATGTCCAATTTTTCTCGTCTGCATAATAGAAACCTACCACAATCACCAAACCCATAACACACAAATTGATAATTGTCAAGAAGCTGTTGACCATGGCTGAGCCTTTTACACCAATTCCTAACAGAGAGGCGTATACTAGACAAACAGTAAACGCCAAGAAATCTGGATATTTTCCCAAAAGTTCCTTGTGCATTTCTCCTGTTATGGAAACCGTTGTGTTGGATATGACGCCTCCGAAGAGGGAATCGACGTAACCGCTCCAGGCTCTTGCTACAGATGCTGCACCTGTTGGAAAAAGAAGGAGTTTGAAAAATACAAAAATTTTATATACTCATGGTTAAAAATTATCATACATTCCATGTATTCACAGTTTTTCAAGACAATTTGAAAAATATCGGCTGGACATTCATTAATCTTGTGATGTTTGTCCTAAAACACTATATTTCAACATCACGTTAGGCGACGCTATACATGGAAAATGCTAGGAGGCCTAGGAAGATATCAAACAGATTACATTCTTGTTAAGTAAAGATTTAGAAATCAAGTTAGGGACTGCAGAGGCTATCCAGGCGCAGACATAGATAGTGATCATCATATAGTGGTTACGAAGGTTAATCTTAAATTTAAGATTTTCAAAAAACGAAATGGCGGAAGACATCTTGATCTCAAGAAACCAAAAGATGGTGATACGCGCGATAAGTTCTAAAAAAAGATAACATTAGAAAGTTTTGAAAACAACGAAGCACCAGGTGTACATGGTGTCCTATGTTCGTTATGATTGGGGTTTCTCATAGAAGCAGCAGAGATAGAGCCTTGGGGTTTTCGCGACCCTAAGCTACTTTCTCGAGTATTATAATAGAAAGCTGAAACCAGAACTTGGATATCGTTTTTAGTTTTCGAGAAAAAAAAATATTTTAATTTTTATCGATCTGCTTATCAAAATTTAATCTCAGAAAGGCCTAAAAACTTTATTAAAAAAGAACGCGCATCCATGAGCTCTCAGAAATCACCCTGAGCATAAACAGAAATATTGACTAGGGCCTAGGTCGGAACTGTAGAGAGGATGACTGATTTCTTGAACACCGCATTCAATCATATCCACAAGAGAATGAGTTACTTTATTTGATTTTTAAAGCTTGGAAAGACATAATTAGTCAATTATTTTACTTGATTCGTTTGTAGGTACTATTCTAGAGTATATTAATTTGTGATTAGATAAATCCGCTATCAGTTTCGCAGTGCCTACGATAAAATTGGTGTATCAATCAGTTTTGTTTCTGTGTTCATTTTCTTTATTATAATCAATGTTTGGTACGGAAAACGGATGTACTTCTAGTGGTAGACGGTGAGTATACAAAAATATAAAACAATATTCAAAATTCTACTCTAACGAAGTTACGGTTGTCAAAATTTGAACACTTCTTGTCATGGGCCTTAGAGCTCATGTCATTAATTTAAAATGTCACCTAAATTGTTTTATTTTTCTGCCTATCCAGTGTACAAATGAGGAAAAAGTTACATGTCTTACTTTGCTATACTTTTACAGAGATATGGCTTCTTTCTAGCATCTTTACTACATGCTTTATGACATTGACATTTACATTAATCCGCATTAATTTGTCACTTCTAAATTGTGTACATTTGCGCTGCTAATTTGTGGTAAAGCATTTTGATTTCTTCTTATCTCTACCTTGTTAAATACCTATAGGTTAAATATAGGTTTCGTAATGGCTGTTGATGTTCGTATATTGTAGCTGAGTTTGAGGTTGTAGGATTGGGTTCCCAGAAAGTTAGGAGAAATTCACAAGCAAACAAATTCTTCGTCTAACTTACTGCAGTATGATTTTTTTTTCACAAACTTCCAATAAGAGTTTTTCTTTTGGATTTGTTATAATTTGACTTTATTTTTCTACTTCACTTAGGTATAGGTTTTTAGCTATTTACTAACCAACTTTTGTCCCATTTAATCAACAATTTCTGAGAGATAGGGAAAGTTAAGTGGGACAGCCTATACATATATTGTATACCTACAGTCCAACAGATTTAAGTTAGCGAACGGTGGAGGCGCGACGCGTTGGCGCCTGCCACAGTCTGCATCTAACTAAGCGCAACAGTGGCGTGGACGCTTTTTACTCTTGGCAATAAATATTAAATAATAAAAATTCAGTAAATAATATTCAACCTGTATTAAGAAAATTATTAGTATCAAAGGTACCTAATTCAGAATGTAAAAAGACAAATGTAATGTGATTTATTGCAGAATAATCATAAAAAAATGTAATGCCCTGTATTACGTATTCTTCTTCGATTTCCATATAGGTAGTAAAATAATTGCTTTCTGAAATTACTTCAGCTGCTCAGCAAGTGTGGTTTATTCGAAAAAATTTCTGTACCATTCATCTACATTTATAATCTTACAATGAAAAATGTTTGAAAGTTAGATTTGTGTGTAATTTACCGAAAATGTTTTTTTTTCCTTTTTTGGCGTTGCTTTAAATATTTATATATTTAAAATTTTCATTTCCAATTGAAAGCGGAGTCCGTTTCCAAATCGAGAATGCTCTTGTTAAATGTGAAGGCTATAATTTCTTTATTTTTTAGGGACAGTATTAATAATGAACTTTTATCGAAGGATAGCTCAAGATCTCCAGTAGAATATGACAACGATACTTTAAGACGGAAGTTAACATTACTTGGGTGTTCGCCTGGCCCGATAACTGCTACGACCAAGGCGGTATACCTCAAGAAGTTAGATTCACTGGAAAGCAGTCAAAAGCCTACTTTTTTACCTACCACATCAGAACGAGGTAAGATTGTGGATTATTCTAATTGTATCTCACAAATTACGACATTTTTTATCTCCAGTAGAATATGACAACGATACTTTAAGACGGAAGTTAACATTACTTGGGTATTCGCCTGGCCCGATAACTGCTACGACCAAGGCGGTATACCTCAAGAAGTTAGATTCACTGGAAAGCAGTCAAAAACCTACTTCTTTACCTACCACATCAGAGCGAGGTAAGATTGTGGATTATTCTAATTGTATCTCACAAATTACGACATTTTTTATCTCCAGTACAATATGACAATGATACTTTAAGACGGAAGTTAACATTAATTGGGTGTTCGCCTGGCCCGATAACTGCTACGACCAAGGCGGTATACCTCAAGAAGTTAGATTCACTGGAAAGCAGTCAAACGCCTACTTCTTTACCTACCACATCAGAACGAGGTAAGATTGTGGATTATTCTAATTGTATCTCACAAATTACGACATTTTTTATCTCCAGTAGAATATGACAACGATACTTTAAGACGGAAGTTAACATTACTTGGGTATTCGCCTGGCCCGATAACTGCTACGACCAAAGCGGTATACCTCAAGAAGTTAGATTCACTGGAAAGCAGTCAAAAACCTACTTCTTTACCTACCACATCAGAGCGAGGTAAGATTGTGGATTATTCTAATTGTATCTCACAAATTACGACATTTTTTATCTCCAGTACAATATGACAATGATACTTTAAGACGGAAGTTAACATTACTTGGGTGTTCGCCTGGCCCGATAACTGCTACGAACAAGGCGGTATACCTCAAGAAGTTAGATTCACTGGAAAGCAGTCAAACGCCTACTTCTTTACCTACCACATCAGAACGAGGTAAGATTGTGGATTATTCTAATTGTATCTCACAAATTACGACATTTTTTATCTCCAGTAGAATATGACAACGATACTTTAAGACGGAAGTTAACATTACTTGGGTATTCGCCTGGCCCGATAACTGCTACAACCAAGGCGGTATACCTCAAGAAGTTAGATTCACTGGAAAGCAGTCAAACGCCTACTTCTTTACCTACCACATCAGAACGAGGTAAGATGGTGGATTATTCTAATTGTATCTCACAAATTACGACATTTTTTATCTCCAGTACAATATGACAATGATACTTTAAGACGGAAGTTAACATTACTTGGGTGTTCGCCTGGCCCGATAACTGCTACGACCTAGGCGGTATACCTCAAGAAGTTAGATTCACTGGAAAGCAGTCAAACGCCTACTTTCTTACCTACCACATCAGAACGAGGTAAGATTGTGGATTATTCTAATTGTATCTCACAAATTACGACATTTTTTATCTCCAGTAGAATATGACAACGATACTTTAAGACGGAAGTTAACATTACTTGGGTGTTCGCCTGGCCCGATAACTGCTACGACCAAGGCGGTATACCTCAAGAAGTTAGATTCACTGGAAAGCAGTCAAACGCCTACTTCTTTACCTACCACATCAGAGCGAGGTAAGATTGTGGATTATTCTAATTGTATCTCACAAATTACGACATTTTTATCTTGAGTAGAATATGACAACGATACTTTAAGACGGAAGTTAACATTACTTGGGTGTTCGCCTGGCCCGATAACTGCTACGACCAAGGCGGTATACCTCAAGAAGTTAGATTCACTGGAAAGCAGTCAAAAGCTTACTTCTTTACCTACCACATCAGAGCGAGGTAAGATTGTGGATTATTCTAATTGTTTCTCACAAATTACGACATTTTTTATCTCCAGTAGAATATGACAACGATACTTTAAGACGGAAGTTAACATTACTTGGGTGTTCGCCTGGCCCGATAACTGCTACGACCAAGGCGGTATACCTCAAGAAGTTAGATTCACTGGAAAGCAGTCAAAAGCTTACTTCTTTACCTACCACATCAGAGCGAGGTAAGATTGTGGATTATTCTAATTGTATCTCACAAATTACGACATTTTTTTTATCTCCAGTAGAATATGACAACGATACTTTAAGACGGAAGTTAACATTACTTCGGTGTTCGCCTGGCCCGATAACTGCTACGACCAAGGCGGTATACCTCAAGAAGTTAGATTCACTGGAAAGCAGTCAAACGCCTACTTTCTTACCTACCACATCAGAACGAGGTAAGATTGTGGATTATTCTAATTGTATCTCACAAATTACGACACTTTTTTATCTAGCAACATTAAGTGTCAAAATTAATGAAATTTTTTTATTACAGAAGTCATTTGTTTTTTATATAATTTTGGCTTGATTTTGATAATTTTTCGTCGAAATGTGTTTCGTTGTTTCGGAAAAACAAAATGTTAGCATTAATTTAAAAAAAAAAGTCATAAAATGTATTAAGAGTAAGTTGAAGACTTTTTAGAAAGTCTTAAGGAGTAGGTTTAAATGTTATTGCCTTCAAATTTTGTTCATAAATGATACATTTTGTAAATAACATTTTTAGTAAAGGTGTTTTTACTATTAGTACTTTGTTTTTTTTAAGTTCTTGTTAAGATCTCAACTTTAATCTGTTCCGTTGTTTTTGGGAATCGAACACGGTCTTCTTCTTGCTAGATAACTGCTCCAACTACTGTGACTGTCGATTTTCTCACAGTGCCCCACTCAATGGAAATAACCTCCGTCCCGGCTAGACAGCGTTCTTTTAAATATTTAAATTCTTGAGTGGAACTGGACCGTTCGAACAACTACTTATCGAGCAAGTACCCCGCCAAGCATTGAAATATAGAACTAAATCCAGATTTTGTGTATTACGAGATCTCTTACGGGTTTCTACCCCAAACGGCTCTGAACGATATGAAAGCAGTTTTGACAGAGTGTAGTGGGCGTGAAAGTAGGACTAAAACTAAAATACAAATCGTGAATGAGAAGATAATAGTAAAGCCTTGGTTTTTAACAACTTTCCGTCGACGGAATTGCGTCAACGGAATTCCGTTTGCTGTATTTCAAGTCTGTCGCTGTTTGAACGGCAGAAAATTTTCAGCTTTTTATTGGTGTAACTTAGCAACAACCAAATTATGCAGGTTTGATTTTAGCAAAGTCCCCCAGAGCAGTGCGTCGACGGAGTCCGTCAGTGCAATTCCGTCGACGGAAAGTTCTTAAAAACCAGGGCTTTACTGCAGATTTCTGCTATTTGGAATGTCAAATAACTCGTGGGGGTAGGAGCACTAGAGATAAGGTTAGCAATAGGGGATACTAGAAAGAGTTGAGAAAGAGAGAAAGGTATAAAGAATATGAGAGATAGGATGTTAGGAGGATTAGTTCGAGATAGGAATAAAAAGAGGTAGGGATAGGCCCAAAATAGACTATTGCTCTCAAATAGTGGACTTTGTAGGATGTTCTACTTTTAGGGGAATGCGTATGTTAGAAATATCGATAATTTTACCGAAACTTTGACAGTTGGGTGTTTGTAAACGGTTGATTTTGCGATTTTGCGTGTCTTAAGACTTCTGGAGTGATCCTCCTATATATTATAACAAATTCTAAAATATGCGATGATTTTGTTCATGACCGCAAAAGTAGGTACTTATAGTAATGGAAATTATAACATTTTCTATTGCTATAGTTGCCTCGATTCCAAAGAAAACCAGCAGTACAGAAGCTTGTTCGAAGAGATTAAAGTAATATCTCAAAAAATTGAATATTAAACTCCCGGAAAACGGATTAAATTTAGTAGTTTCCAATAACCATTTACAACACCGCGCACCAAGCTGTTTACAAAACTTTAATACCTATAAAATTATGATTCAGTCAACTGTTCTAAAAAAATGTGTGTTTCTCAGAGATAAGCTTCATCCCCTCTGTTAGAAAATACGTATTTTTTATCTTTTTGGTGTACACTTCAGTTGTTATAGCTACAAATCTCGGAGCCTTATTCTTCCACTCGAATAACGAATATTAGAATTCGAACTTCAAAGTTTATACAAATTAATCTTCGTTACAGATTGGTCATGCCGTGAACAGTACACGAAATATCGAGTAAGCCGGTGATGATGTCATCATCTAAGTTCTTACTATTTATTTATGTTTTGAGTGGAAATTCAGAAGCATCCATTTTGTTTTATGTGGGCCAAATTCAGACATTAAGTTCGTCACAGAAGTAACGCTTATTAACCCCTAAAACGTGATACCTTCTCCGTGACTAAACAATTACTCTGCCTGGTAGTGGGATTGTCTTCCGAGCCACCACGCTGCTCCTTGACCATCTAGATTCTAGAGCAACGGCGCTGGCAGTTCCCAAGATCCCTACTTCGAGACGTTCTCCAACGTGCAACTAAAAGGGTCGACTTCAGCTACCACATTCTAAGATTAGGAATGTTGTCTTTTAGAACTCCTGCGTAACTGCCTCTCCGAGTAGGTACCACCTTCGTATCTTGGGATCTTTCAATGTGTTCTAACAGTTTCAAGGAAATACAACCTCTAAAAATTTCGAAAACATCATTTCCGAATATTGCAACTACCTACCCACGACACGTTAATCTGTATCCCACTGTAACGATGCAAATAATTATTCAAGTAAATGAATAGGCATTTTCCCAGTTCGTATGAATCGAGATGCCAGCTGCAAGATTTCTGCGAAGATATGTTCGCGGCGCACGCAGCAGTCTCCCTACCATTCATACCTCCTACCACTGGGTTTCCTTCCGCTGCCGTTCCATAAAGACCGATCGCGCATGTATGTGGACAGCACTTTTCTGGCACTGCTTGGGTGATGCAGAACATTTCGTGGTAACTCCGAAGACTATCACGTTTATGAGATTAAACGCTGACTGTCGTACCGCCGATATAATTGTTAAATACTTGATATTTACCATCCGAATCCGCCGCTAGTGTGTCATCGTAATAACTGAGGTTCCACATATACTAGTACTAAATTGAATGTGACCCCGAACCTACGTGAAGGGACATTTTCTAATAATACGTAAAAGCAGATGCTTGATTAGAGATAGTCGGAAGGCAAGCCTAATTTATGACACTCGTAAGTTGCCTGGCAGTGAGAAACCGCCACTTAAATTTCGCGCAGAGTTCTTTAGCACAGAATTTAATTGCTTTTACACAAACAAACCTGCATCACCTACACTGAAGTGAATTGTGCCAATCGCAGGACGGAATAATATTCTCTTCTCCGCCGACTCATTAGGGAAAGTTCGCTGTCGAAAGACTTCGCGAGTCCCTCGCCGTTATATTATACCGAAACAACATTTACTCCCAACGAATAACCATAGCAGGTATTATTCGCACCATGAGCATTATTTTAGTTGTTTTGCAATAGTTCCAGAGAACCCTATCTCCGACTAGAGTTCAAAGTATTTATCGACGACCAGAAATCCCACCGACCGGCCGACCGAAACAACACCCTGTAGAGTTGCAAAAGGTGACGCAACAGGTAGGTCGTTTTACCACTTCTGAGGCAAATAATTAAAATAACCACAGACAACTTAAGAATGTCCCATCCCTACCTACTTCCCTTACATCCCCCCTTCTAACTGGAAACAGTTTCTATCGAAATATAGTCAGACCGGGGCCTAGTCATGACATCATCATCAGGCTTACTCGAAATATCATATATTTGTTTCCGTATTTATTAGTTTTGTCTTTTTAGTTCTAATTACTCTTTGAAGTTAATCTTAATTAATATTTGTAATACCTATCATATGTTCTAAAAGAATATTCCAACCAATTACAAATGCCCAGAATTCTCCCATGCTGATGTACGTGTAGACGTAGGCAGAACCCGCTTTGGGAACTCTAGTTCCGAATTCTGCATAACATAAAGCCGACAACAAGGAAGCCAAACCAGCCAGTAAAAATGATATTATTATTCCAGGTCCTGCGACATCCTTTGCTACCGTTCCTGTTAGCACATAAATTCCAGCACCCACCATGTGTCCCACTCCTAAAAATTCAATATTATATTGTGGGTCGCTCGTCCAGTACAAGCACAACTCGTAGATTTACCTAATAATGTAATGTCGAAAGTGTTAAGACATCTGTTCAAAGGGGTTTCCATAATATCAGCTGGTAATTGTTTAGTCCTGTTCATCTTGGCGCAAAGACCAGACATGACGTGCTTCAAAACCATTTTTCTAGAACTGGGCATATTGAATGTTTATTTGATCAATAGGAATCTGTAAAATCTGAACATTAATATGAATCTTATAGTTAAGAAATCAAATGAATAGAATAAACACTTATGTTACGATATTATAGTTGTTAGCAGACATTTTAAAGGGATTTTGGTGAAAATAATGGTGGATATCACATCTTCCTTGTTGTTGCAAAAGATATGATTTTGTCAAACGATATTACCTACATAAGCAACAATTTCTAGTTTTGCCACAGAATACACTGACTAACAAGAAGATTGGGCATCTACCTACATTTTTCTCGAACTTTAACTTCCAATAAATTTTGAACCAGCTAACCGATCACATGATCGCTTTTGTGTTCTTTTATTTTAGTAGATGACTGTTGTATATTATGCTTTTCACTATTAGAATAAGGTAAGGTGGGGTAAGTGCATTAATGGGGTAAACGCAACCAGACAATCTACACTGAAAAACAATATTTCTTTAATTAATACTGTTCTCGCCATCTGTTCGAGCAGATTTCAAATTAACAACACACCATAACTACAGAATTTTCCTAGCATATATGCGTCAGTTGTTTACAGATCATTGACATAACCTTAAGACCAAGTCCATTCACGCGGAGCACTTCATTATTAATTTATAGTTTTGGATCAAAAATTTTATTTGAGTTGACAGCGTATAACAGTGTTAATGATGATTTGTATTAATTAGAATATTCACAACCAAATACTTTTTATATGTTTATATGATTGCACTTGCACCGTTAAAAACCTGCCGTGGGGCAAATGCAATCAAATTTCGGACGGAAAGTGCAATCGCCTGGTTGCATTTACCCGATAAAGATTAAAATATTTTTACATTTTAAATGGTTAGGAATTATGCAAAGAAGATGCAACGAGGAAGAGGTTACTCCAAAGAGACTCCATACCATACAGCACCCTGCAATGCTATTTAAGTGGTCGTCGTGGAAAAAAGAGCCAGACGGGAGGGCGCGGTGTAGCATTGAGAAAGGAAGAATTTCTTGTAGAATATTTGAAGTCTTTGGAAAAAGGTGGTTTTGGCCAATCACGAAAAGAACTACTGGATGTCATTCAACAGTATGTAAACAGAAGCAAAATTCCGATCCCTTCATTATAGGTAAATGAATATTGTAAGTAACACTTGTACACTTAGATTTGGTTAACCACACCTAACATGTAGGTAATCTAGATGAAAGCAGCATATGTACAGATCCTAAAATAACACAAGAATTGTAAGGGAAAAGTGACAACCGTCGTCAAGACTACTGGGGATACAGGAAAAGAAAATGTTACTTGTTTGGTAGCCGCTAATGCTAACGGCGAAAAGGCTGGATAAACTACGAGATTTTCCTTAATTTTTTAAAAAATAATCTAGTTGCCGCACTGTCTGAAGAAAGGCCAGTATTGCTAATCTACGATGGGCATATCACACATGTCACGGAAGACGTAATAATTGCATTTGCGAAAACTCAAAATATAGAAATTTTAAAATTGGCAGCCCACACAAGTCATTTACTGCAGCCCCTAGACCTTTGAGTTTTCAAGGTGCCTTTGGATGAAAATCTGTGTGTTTGGCAAAGGAAAAATCCAGGAAGGCGTATTTCAAAACCAGAGTTTGCACTTCTTTTTGGTAAAATAAGGGTGAATATAGACATGAACATTATTAAAAGTGGTTTTAGGAAAGGAGGTTTTTTCCATTTAGTAGGGAAGTAATTAGTCCTGAGAAGTATGACCGTGATATCTGGTTAAAATATCAAAAATTCCAAGATCATCAACAAAACGATAACTGAAATATTGAGGAGCCCATTACGAACTTGGAAAATCCTGCCACAGAAGGCACTGAAAATAACCTAGAGCAAAGTGAAGCACGCTGGGATACGTTTGAAAATATTTTATTAGATACAATACGGTTGAATAAAAAAATCCTCAAGTGTTCAAACCTAGAAAGAAAATTGCACCAGTTGCTGAAGTTTTAACATCAACAGCCAAAAGAGACTAACGAAAATAAATGGAGCTGGTCAAAACGATAGTACTCCAAGCACTAATGGCATTGAGTTAAAGAGAAAAAATAAACTACAAGTAAAACAAAGTCGAAATGAAAAACGCACTGCTGATTCAACTTCTGAATTTTCAGATTACGAAGAACCAATGACGATATGGACCTGGAATAAAATGGCCCTCAAGAAATCCTATCAAGCCAAAAGGATAACAGAAATTACGGAACACCAATAAATGTCTGTGAAGAAATTGCACATATAGATCACCAATCTGATGACTCATAAAATATACCATTGAGCAAATTGAGAAAGATAAATAAAGAAGACAAGCCCGAAGAAGAAATTGTTGTCGGCATATACATAAAAGTTTTATTAAAATCAGAAGAAGTCAGATTATTAACCGAAATAATTGATCCTCTAAATAAAATTTATGATTGTTCTTTTATGAAACCTGCTGTTGGACAAAAACATTCCAAAAATACCTTTGTCTTTCCAGAAATAGAAGATAAGTCAACGGTGTATAAGATTTTAGAATGACTAACTAGACCTTTAGTTATACGCGGACATTATACTTTTTCTTCTTCCTATATTTTTATCTAGATAATCTAGGCTACATCTGTTTTCTTGCATTTTTGATAAATGTTTTAATTTTAACTAAAAAAAAAAAAAATTATTTAGTTCTTCTAAGAGTAGTTTGGGAACTTTAAAAATATTGATTTTTTAGCAGTGGTACTCATTTTGAAATAAATTTTTACAAGTAATATGATTTTTTCATTTTTCTGAGTCCCTTGGAAATGTGACACTCTTTCCTGATTTTATTTTAACAAAGTTTCATTCATGATTTTAAAATTCGACTGCAATTTCCCGCTTACATAGAAGAGAAACGACTGGAATGGTGTCGCCGTATACAACGAGTTGAAGAAGTTAGACCGGCTAGAAAAATTTTGGAAGCCAAAAGATAGATGAGGAGAGGCAGAGAACGCTGGAACGCTGTTGGTTGGAAGAGGTTTTTCGTTTTTATCTTAAAAACCCTTCGTTTTAAACTAAAATAAAAATGATAAAAATATCCTTGTAGAGTAGTATTAAAATTGGAATAGGTTGGCAATAAAAATGCGCAGTAGACAGATTTTAGCGTGTGGTTAGATTAAGGGCGAATATCGCTCGTCATTAGTCAGCGGCGTGCAAACGAATCTCACGACGAAATCGGCTTTTGCTCCTCCTCTGGCCCCTTCCCATTTTAATACTGCTCTATCTTGGGTTACTGGCTAACCAAAATTTCACAGGTTTCTAGTTTCTAATTTAATTAGAGCACTACTTCAAAGAATCAGTTTTGACTTTTTGCCCAAAGGAAGCAGACGATAATACGAAAAGTTGGGAGAAAAGGTGAGAAAAAGAAGGCACGTCTTCTTGTTGGAAATAGGTGTCGTACTTCTTCGAAAATGCAGATGGAATTGCGGTGACGGTTGATGGCAACGAGATACGACCGCAGTAGTTGTAAAAACCCTCTATAGAAAACGAATAAAATTCTGTTTCCAAATAATAATTAGGAGAAATTTTAGAGAAATTGGATCTAGTATCAAAAACATTAAAAATGAGGCAGGAGGCATCCTAATCGGAAGCGAGGAGGAAGAAGATAGGTGGAAAGAATAGTTCGGGAGATAAGTGGCGCGTCACAAACGTCAGATTTTCATTCCAAACAAAACAAAGCCACGTGCTTTCTGACGTTTTAACCTAACCTCTGAAATATAATTATAATTACATATAGTTGTTTTCAAGTTTTTACGCGTAAGCCCAACACAAATTGAAAATAAACTGTTTTTACTGCAAAACGTCTATAATTATATTGCAAAAACTAGTTTAAGACGTTGTAAATAATATCGATAAACGCCAAATGGCACGTGCTTTTGTTTTGTTTGGAATGAAAATCTGACGTATGACGGAGGCACTTAGGTCCCGAGTTGGGAAACTTATATGCGGGACAGGAAGTACGAGATATATTAGAAAGGGAAAGCAGTATAGAGGGGGACAACCTAGGTGTCCTATAATGAGAGAAGAGTTTGAGCTAGCAGTAAAAAGTTTAAGAAACAATAAAGCACCAGGTTGGCTTGCTGGCAAAAATCTTAAAGTGCGCAGGTCAAGAGGTAATAGATCGTTTATTTAAACTAGTTACTAGCTTTGCCAAAAAGAAAAGGCGCGGATAGGCGTGAAAACTTTAGAACGATTAGTTTAACTTCCCACGCGCCAAAAATTGTAACTAGAATTGTGCAAAGAAGGATGGAGAAGAGAGCAGAAGAAATATTAGGAGATCAGTTTGGATTTAGAAGAAATAGGAGAACGCGCGAGGCCATTCTAGCTTTACGAGTAATAATAGAAAAAGCAATAGGAAAGAGAAAGAGCGCCTATATAAGATTCGTATATTTGGAAAAAGCCTTCGACAATGTAAAATGGAAGATGTTCGAAGTGCTCAAAAATGTGGGGATGAAGTAGAATTTGAGCAGGAACATAGAAAAGTATAGATATCCGAAAGGGAGTGAGGCAGGGATGTGTGTTATCGCCTCTAGTTTTCAATTTATACATCGAAGATGCGATTAATATTGATGATAAATGTATAAACTCGGAAGAGGATCCTAAAAACGTATGTATGGAATACGGCATTGTACGGGTGCGAAACTTGGACGATAGGAGAAGCGGATAGGAAAAACTTAGAAGCATTTGAAATGTGGTGCTATAGACGCATGATGAGGATATCGTGGATAGATAAGATTTTTAGCAAAAGAGAGGTATTAGGAAGAGTGAAAGAGCGAAATTTATAGAAGACAGTAAGGAATAGGAGAGATAGGATGGTATAACACCTTCTGAGGCACGAAGGCTTAGTTCGCGACATACTAGAGTCAGAGGTAGGAATAAAAAGAGGTAGGGGTAGGCCCAGATTAAACAACTGCTCTCAAATAGTTAGGGATGTAGGATGTTCAACTTTTGGGGAAATGTGTAGGTTAGCTGAGGATAGGAAAGGATGGAGGTACGCGTCCAACCAGTCTTCGGACTGAAAACTTTTTGATGATGAAATGTTTTATGTCAACAAACAATGAGTAACCCCCGAGGTAGTGACATAATTCACGAACTTTCCACAGAGTACACTAGTATCAGTGTTACTGGTTGCTTTTGAAATCAGAAGAAAATTCTACTTTATTTCTTAATCAATCTAGATTTTGTGGAATGCTGGACTTGCCCCTAATACCCCACTTAATCCGCGCTTCCCTGTCTCCTCTGTTGTGTGTGTAAGACTGGAATAAATATGCTATTAGATTTGATTCGATCTTGCTGAAATAAAATTTGGGGATGCTAAATATAGCACCATAATAAATAAGGAATTCATGATTTCTTGGGTGAAACAAAAATTTCTCTGATATATTTTATCTGTAGCCAAAACCCAATATTATCGTTAGACGAAGTTAAGAAAATTGTGGATTTTTTTACCTTTTTAATTTTAATTTGTCTTCTAATGTCTACCTACCTTGCTGAAATTAATTTTGTATCCGTCACTTCACCCGGAAACTGCAAAGCAAACACGTATTATCACCTAATGCAATGACACTGTCACTAGCGTATGTTTAATTAAAATATCAAATCAAACACCCTTTATGTAGCACTATAATCCCAACATACACAACATTTATAATACCTGTTGGATTCAGCTGATGGGTATTAAGGAAAATTAAGAATAATCATAATCATGGGCGTTTAAAAGATTAAATAGATTTTCATGATGTACTGTTCACCCCGGCTTGGTGAACCATATGTTACTTTCCACGAATCGGGAAATCCGAAGTAGACTGGAAAATGCGCAGGACCCGGAGCAATCGATATCACAAGAAACTTTACTGCGATCGTAAAGCGCATCCTGATTGCAAGATACTTAACGGGAAATTTGTACAAATTTGTTTTTTCCAAAAATAGAATAAATAAATAAACAATAAAATGCATTAGGGACGATGGATTCAAGTCTTCTTTATGTTGCTGTTATAAACCCTTTTATTATTTTTAAGTTTCTCTTCAACGAAAGAATTCTTCATAATTCAAATAATACTAAACTGAAATTTTCCGCAATCCCAAAATTTCTATTAGCTATTCTGTAGAAGAAACTTTTATCACCTTGCAAACTTTCCCATTTGAAGGAAAGCTTAATACATATTTCGAAGGAGCCAGATTCTAGACAGTTCACTTCAGAAATTGGCTATGGACTTACCAGAAAATTTATATTTTTTTGCGCTACTTTACGAAGGATCTGTCAGTTGTTCTTCTTCCTGTAGTGATCAGTTGGTAGCTGTATTTTCAATTCCAGTCACAAGTATTTCCGCAAGTTACTACTCAAGTTTTCTAAATGAGCCTCTATTGTCATTAGCAACACCTCTTATGATTGTCTTCTGGCGGGTAACTCAGGATAAGTTCAAAAATTGCGGGAATCATCTGAAAGCAGTTTTCGTTCAAGTTGCTATTCAATAAATGATTTTTTTAGAAAAAGCGTCGACCCCTGCAGTGAAAATTCGCAAATCTCCATTCAGCTACTGCAGTGAGCGATTGAACGACAACTAGCACGGTTGGGTTGAAAAGCGGTTGTGCAACTGCATACTTGATGATTAATGGCCATCTTTTTACGGTATTGCACATAGTAACTGAAACGTACATATCAGATCTCCATCCCGTCTGGGTTGCACATCTGTGCTGCGATGACAAATTCAGCAATCGCGCACAAAGTTTAAATCATCCGACGAGGCGGATACCGTCTCTGGGAGACGATTACATCGGGTTTAGCTGGTACCGAAAGACAAATTTGTATTTACCGTTGATGTAGGACCAAGCGGCTGTTTTCTAATGAAATAGGGGCCACTGGACCTGTTCGTCCAAAGAGCGAGGCGATCATCCGCTTGCCTGCACTGTGAGCTCTCTTTACTTTTGTAGTCTTTTCATCATTTGAGAAGAACCACTGCGCAGATTGTCGTTTGCTTTCTTGGTCGTAACAGTAAATCCACGTCTCATCACTTGTTTCGTTGTCAACATGTGCTTAGATCGACCGTCATCGAAGTTAGTAGTCATTTGCTTGCACCAATCAACTCGCATTACCTTTTGAGGTACCGATAGAGTGTGCAGAATCCATTGAAGGCACAGCTTCCTTTGATGACAGTCTTTGAGATCCCTTTGAGAAATATCGATGCTGTGCATCGAATGCTAGAAGAGGATAGACGAACCACCTAAAAGAATATTGAGGCATATTCTAATAGGTGGTTCGTCTATCGTCTTCTAGCATTCGAAGCACAGAATCGATATTTCTCTCGATAACTGCAAATTTTCGGCGTTCGCGGTTTTCGTCACCAAGAAAACTGCGTTCAAGACGGAACTCTGCATGCCACTCATACACCCTCCTCTCTGATGGTGCTTCCTTATCTGAAGCATTTCGAAGTCGCTCAATGCATTGCTTCGGAGTTACGAGTAAAGATTTTTTTAATTCTGTCAACGTCAAATGTCAGACTTTCAAAGCTTTCTAAAAATTAATTCATTAATTCATTATTTCCTTATGCCTATGACCTACGTATGCTTCATCTGCCCATTATGCCGACTGGCGACTGTTGTGAACAATAATTTGTGAACGTAAAAAATATCTTAAGTGACGTGCGCTCAGCTCCGCTCTCTGTGTGCCGATCGTATAAGTGCAACCTGTATCCTTATGTATGACTAGTGTGGTGCGTTTCCCCTCCCAAGTCGTGCGCGAGTTTCTCCACTGGAAGGGTGGCGCTATCCTCTTCAACTGAATGGGAAACGGACATGATTCGCCAGGCGGGGCTGCCTCATCTGCTCCATGTGCAAACACTGGTTCACAAAAATAGATCCTGACGTATTATGCAAGAACTCCGATTAGGCGAAGTTGACTTGGACAAGATCTCCGATTGGGTGAAGTGGACGTGGAGACTTTTCAGTTTAATATAAAAGACAGCAAGCTGCCGTAACAAGCCAGTCATTCGACTCAAACCACTACATCCAAATATTTTTCTTCGGGGAGCGGAATGTGAGACTGCATTCCGGTAGTGGTAATTGAGTCTGAATTTGACCACTACATCCAAGTCTTTAATCTTCAGAATACAGGACGTGAGACAGCGTGCCTGGTAGTAGTCATAATTCAGTTTTTAAGTTGTAAATATTGTACATACGTTCAGAATTAGAATAAAGTTTAAGTTTTCCGATTTGTAATAAAAGTGTGTTATCAAGAATAAAGTTTAAGTTGCATTTAAAAGTTGTTATTCTTCAACACAACCAACACCGACCACCATGAGAAACTCTGACTGTGAGAGATCGAACCTTGGAATTAATGACACTCGGTAAGGGTTGTTCGAAGGAATGTGTTAAGCGCATATCCAAAAACGAAATAAATGATCGAATTATTATTGTCATTATTATTTTTATTAACTAATGGAATAGCTCACAGAACATTCTTAGATCAGACTAAAACGCCTTCAGTTTCAAGAAAATCAAAATTTTCCACATATTGAGCTTCAGAAACTGGAGGCCCATCGGGAAAATATTGCTTCAGTATGCCATTCGGTTTGACCTAAAACGGAAGCAAAAGCTGTAGTTATTACAACACAGGATTTTGGAAAGAGACAAAATAACAGATTCAGCTAGGATGATGGCTGGGGCATATAAAAAGACTAAAAGAAATTAGTCAGGAGACCTTAGCCGGAGAATTTGGAAACATGAGAAAAGGAAGACACATAAAAAGTTAATAAAAGGTGAAGAAGGATGCTGTGGAAACTTAACTACCACTACACAGTTCGTTAGAAAAACTTCTGGATGAAATGATAATATGAATACAGTTATCAATGAAGAGTGTTACCTGTTTATTCTTAACTGCTTCAAAATCGTAATCTTTGTAAAATGCTATGGTCTGCAATGTCCTCAAAGTTCGTAATCTTCTCAAGGGATCCACCTCTAACAACCTTAGAAGTAAATCTTTTTCGGGCAAACCAAAATTGACTCCCTCAGGAAGACTTCCAGGTTTCGATGCAGTCGGGGATTCATTTTCGGCTGCAACCGCTGCAGTAGGATACTGTAAAAGAAACAATCTATTTATTCAACAAAAACGAAACCGCACTCTATAGATATACAATATATTTCGCTTAAAAATTCCTCTCGACTAAGTGTAATGTAATGGTACAAGAAAACCTTCTTCAAATCAGAGGCGCGCAATTTAGCATTGATGTTTTTATCTCGTCTCATTATTTTAGCTTCTTGGAAACCATGGTTCACACTCAAGGTGAAGGAAACAGCGAAGAAGAAAGGGGAAACTTGAAAGTATTGAGAAATATATACTGGAAAAATGTTTCCATCGAGATGCAGGGATGCAGCACGATCTGTATGGAGGACAGAAGAAGGCGTCGAAGATGCTCAGGGGCAGAAAGCGACCAATAAGCGATGAGGTACAGTTGGACTTACAACGTTGCTGTCTCTTTGTTTTTATTCTCGGATGTCACTGGTAGAATGAAGAATTTTTTTACTCTCGGACGCCACTAATGACGTATCTTAATCCTCGGCGGTGCTTCGGGATTCGGGCCCTTAGATATACAGCTGTATCCCTCGGTATCACGTATTGGGACACAGTGTATATCTACGGGGATCTGGTCGTTCGCTTATGAACGAATTCTTTCGTTGTATCTGGTCGGTATGAGACTTATTGGTTGCCACCCTTGATTTTCAGTCGCAGAAAGGGTTAGGTTCTTTTACTATTGCTAAACGACGATTAAGATAACAACACATAAGAAAATTATATCGGGATTCTATTACTTTAACTATATATAAGATAAAATGAAAGAATAAGCAATATTTACAATAAAATCGGTATTTACAAGAAATTAAATCGGTTCTCGCGGTGTATCCTGATTGTACACGCCATGGGCTCGTCGTATGATCAGACCGAATTATTATCGGTTTCGTGGAGCTTACGTGGCAGCACCGAAATGCACTCCTTAGCTGGGTTTCGGTAAGTGATTTCGTGGTAGCACCAAGAGTACAATCTCCTTATACGCCACCGGGTTGTACGTTTCGGGGAAGTAAATAGTATTGCAGCTGGATTTCACCAAGGACAGCCGGTTCAGCCAGGTGTGATCGATCTCCGCCGGTATATCGTCTCATTGATCGACTTATGTCACACGAGATTGCCAGATCGATCCAACCCACACCAGCAGACACCCTTAATTCCTGCCGCATCTACTCCCTCGCCATGCATAAACTGGATCTAGTGTTTGATTGTTAGTATTTCACAATAGCAACTATCAAAAACCGTGCACTTACTCAAATCTAGTATTCGTTGAAGATCAGTTAATCACACGGCGAACTTAGGTAAGTTCAATCAGTTATTTCTGTTTCGGATCGGAGCGGCCAGCATCATCTCGGATGCTGGGAGTACTGGTCCTGGCTGAGGGCCGGACGACCAGGTACTGAATTTCTTCTCGGGATCCTCCACTTTTATAAGTGGAGAGTGGGGCCTAGCTTCGGCGGTTCACTTTCAGATTTCTAGCCGGAGGAGTAGTGACGGATGAAAATACATGACGTCACATTAGTGCCGGGCGCAACTACCATCCATCTCGCTTGACTGTTGTCTCGTATGGCGCGCGCTTGCTTCTCCCACCTGTGTCTACGAACACAGGTGACGTACCTAACTTCTGGATCGTGGCGTGACGTCAGAACGTCCAAAGTAAACACTAATCAATTTTGATTATCCAATGTGTTTACTTTTGCAACGTTACACACTATATAAAACAGAAGAAATGGCTGGTATACTTTATGGAGTTACCATCCATCTCGCTTGACTGTTGTCTCGTATGGCGCGCGCTTGCTTCTCCCACCTGTGTCTACGAACACAGGTGACGTACCTAACTTCTGGATCGTGGCGTGACGTCAGAACGTCCAAAGTAAACACTAATCAATTTTGATTATCCAATGTGTTTACTTTTGCAACGTTACACACTATATAAAACAGAAGAAATGGCTGGTATACTTTATGGAGTTACAGAGGAAAGACACAGAGAATGACTCAGAGGAACTAACCGACGACCTAACGCAGATCTCAACGAACCTAACCTTGAAGCGAGAATAACAGTAGACGAGATGATAACTGGTGGGAAAACTGAAGAATAGAGAAGCACCAGAAGTTTACGACATTTAGAACGAAATTATTAAGTACGGAGAACTGAACTTAGCGAAAGAACTGCAAAATCTGTGTAAGATCATCATTGGTGTTGACAAAATTCCGCCTATTTAAGACAAAAGATCGTAGTAACCCAAGACCACAGAAGAACTTGCCTGTTGAAGGTATTAACCAAATCTCTATTACAGAAAATCACGGAAAAAGCAGGTGGTGGTGAAGACCAGCAGGATTTTCAAAGCAACCGATCCAGAACAGACGCCGTGTTTATAATTCGGCGGCTGATAGAAAATCCGTTGAATTCGACAAACCCTTCTTCTTGTGTTTCGTTGACAGAGCAAAGCTCAAGGATGCCATCCGGGTTCTGAACGTTACAACGTCATCTGAGCACATCTAAAGCTGACTCAAGATTTAAACACCAGAACAGGACGCGTATTAAGGTGAAAGTAGGTCATACGGGAGAGATTCCTGTACAATTGGAATGTGACAGTACACAACTGGGATTCGAACCCGGATATCCCGCTTCCCGGATCACTGTTCTGAACACTAAACAACCGCGGATCACGTGCCATTGCTCGCGAACCGATCGCTCTTATTAAGGGGCTTTATGAAATTTCAACTGTCTCGCTCGCGCATGTTAACTGCTCCTGAGAACTAGGTGTTCATCTTTCATAGATGATTACACATACAACTTTCGGAAGTTGTATCCTAAATTTCGGACACTTAAGCTTCTTATAATGCAGAAATGCGCTATAATTTTAAATGCAGAATAAATAGTTTTATTTTGAAATTACAGAAAAAGTGAGCTCATAGCACTCTTTTGCATAACAAGAAGCTTAAGCGGGCAAAATTTTAAGTAAAAACTCCTAGAACTGGATGTACAATCTATGAAAAATGAATACCTAGTTCTCAAGGACAATTAACGTGCGGGAGGATGAGAAATGTCTCACCATCCCAGCAAATAAGTATAAAACATCTGCCTGAGTCTGTGTTACATTAGAACAAAATGTGCGATATTTAAATTCCATTTGCGCTTATCCCAAGCTTAAATTTTCAAAAAATAGAATAGTGAGAAGTAGGGAAAAGAAATTGCATGTTTTTAAAGTGCTCTTTAAAGGATCATGCCCCCCTACAATGCATGTAAAACAAATATTTGCCTATTGCTCCAGAAAATTTATGGAACAGCTTCACCCGACACCCTGTATACAGTATACACAAATCAATCTTGCGGAGGTGTCGTCAAACTTTTGTTCCATTTGCATTGGCCATTACTCTTAAAGCAATATCTTGACGATTCGATTAAATCTAAGTGTTAGAGTGTTGGACAAACATACGTCTATTTTCGAAACGGTTACAAGAGTTGAACCGAACGGTAAATTGACGGATGCAGTAAACATTTTATCGAAGGAACGAATCGGGCTCTCGGAGTAACATGTACAAGATTATTTGCCCGATTACCTCCGGCTTATTTTACTAAGAAATATTGAAGGTGTCTAATTCGTGCATACAAATGAACTGTATTCTATCAGCTGCTCTTAATTTGGATTAACGGAGATTGTTGGGCAACGCAGAGGTCGAGATTTGGCTGAAGTTGAAATGGACACACTACGTACAGCTGTGATAAAAATCATGAACCAAAATTGCAAAATAAACATGCAAATATTTTAGCTTTTACTCACTTCTATAGTTCTCATTCTTATAGTTTCAAATCGCGGAGTACGCGCCACTGGACCATATGGCCTTGACCAGTCGTACTGACGTCATATAGTCTTTCTAGCTGAAGTCATAGCTTGACATGCTATTTTTGTCTATTGCCAACATTTCGCGTCTGCTGTTCCTCCTACTTAACACTTGTCGCCATCGTTTCAATTTGTTGTTTGTTACTTTACTGAAGAGTAACAATATTTTATTAACTCACAGTTAAACACTAAAAATATGTAAATTAAAGGCAAGAATAAGATGATAATTATTAGTATATTTCAGAATCATTACTTAGTACATTTTAACTTTTCACCATGACTGCCCTGAGAGTCACGCAGTGACAATTTATTACAGACTAGCGGGCCCGGCAGACGTTGTCCTGCGTAAAATTACTTTTCGTATTGAACTTTTGATTCATTAACCCAATCGTTGTTTATTCAATGTGAAACATTTTTCTAATTACGTTTATGTTCAACCAAATAAATGTCGTTCCTATCGTCAGTTACGATCGCGAGTGCATACAAAAAATATGATTTTGACCGTTTGTCCGAATTTCCCGACTTACGCCTATCCATGTCATACAAAAATCCAATAGAAAAAAGCACTTTCGGTTTTTTCCGAATTTTCCAATTTTCCGGGCAACTTTTCCAATTTCTCGTTCCCTAAAAACCTTATTTTTGAAAAGAATTAGCCAAATCGGTCCAACCGTTAAGCACTTTCAGTTTTTCCGAATTTTCACATTTTCCGGTTGATTCTCCAAAAAATTTTCTTTCATGCAAACCTTGTCCTGACAATTACGATCACAACAACAAAAAATCAGCCAAATCGGTCCAGCCGTTAAGCACTAATTTTTCCCGAATTTTCAAATTTTTCGTTGGATTTTCCAAAATTATGATTTTTACAGTTTGTCCGAATTTCCCGACTTACGCATATCCATATCATACAAAAATCCCATAGAAAAAAGCACTTTCAGTTTTTCCCGAATTTTCCAATTTTTCGGACAACTTTCCCAATTTCTCGTTCCCTAATGCCACGTTCGGCCTGTGTTTTATCGACGTTCCAAATTATTTTGTGCGTAAGCTCCAACTGAGCGCGTCGAACTCGACTGTATCCGTTGTTCCGAAGTCATAATGGATCGCGCTTGAGGCTTGAGAAATTCTTATTCGACTTGGCTCCAAACGCTGTCTACGCTCTTCGTCAGTCTCATTGACTCGACGATCATGTAGTTGGCTTGCATTGCGCGTACGCCGACCGATATTTCGACGCCTCACTGGTGGCATTTTTTCCACAGAAACACCAAATACATGATCACCACCGATAACACACTGACAATTCAATTTTTAGAATTGTCAAACTGAACGTCATATTTTTGTTCGTCAAACAAATTTTCATACAAACATACCATCCAAATTTTCGACTTTCCCGGTGGATTTTCCAAAATTTTCTTTCATACAAACCTTGTCCTGACAATTACGAACACAACAAAAAAGAAATCAGCCAAATCGGTCGAGCCGTTCTCAAGTGATGATCTTACATACATGCGGCAATAGGACTTTTCATTATAAAAAAATGCTGAGGCGCATGCGCGAACGCGCCATGACAATTTCGGACGAATGTCAAAGTCTTGTATCAATATCCCCTAGAGGGGTAGGCGGTATTGCTTGTTTGATAGTGTTTATTAATTCTTTGGTAAAATTTTACTGCAAACGTGCAAAATTAGTAATAGTTCGGAACTAAAACAGTATGGAGCATCCAAGCATTGTGCTTTTGGTGACTGCCAAGGTGATAGCAGTGCGGGAAGGCCAAGTTATCGCTTGGGATTACTATTTTATCTATTTCCTAAACCCTGCCTAATACGGGGAAAATCGAAGTTAATAACTAGGTTGGTGACCATGTGAGGAAGTGAGGATTAGTTCCATCTATTATACAAATGATGTAGCTTGGATAAAAATGTGTAAGAGGCAAGATTCGAAATGGAAAAGTTTATTGAACGTTTCCACATTCCACTGGAAACTTTCCAGGTTTTATGTGATTATTTGTTAGGTACGTCTTTAAAATAAGAATTACTTGTAGTTACATACATACATTTCAGAAAAATACGCACCTGTACCTATATTAGATCTTTATCTCCGTTTTCTTTCAAAAAATTGATGAATTTTCAGGGCTATATTAAAAACCTACATGATTGAAGTATCTTGGTTAACATTACCGTATTTCAAGCAAGAGCCAGGAGCCAGGCACGCCTTCAGGATTCAGCCTCACAATTTTACGAGGGATATCACTTGGAACTAACATTTGTAATAATTTTGCGTCTTTCAAACACCCTCCTTATTTGGTATTCTACTATTTACTTACGAATATTCCACACGAAGTTTATAACGCCTGACAGCTGACAGTGACACTCGTCCGAAAATCTAAGAACAGCTGATTGTCAGCACATGCGCACTAACGAACACAGAACGAAATGAAAAGGTCTATTGATTTTTATTTATATAGATTGGGCAAGCACATAATGTTCGATTCGCTCATATTGTTGTTATTTCACAACTTTTATAAACGAATATCGCAAGACCATCTGTAAAATGCCTGCAGAAGGTTTTGTGCAAGCACAATTATCTACCTAAAACAGCTGTTCTCAACCTGTGGGGCGCGCCCCCTTGGGGGGGCACGACATAACGGAAGGGGGGGGGGGGCGCGAAGACGTGAGAAGAATGAAGCAAAAGTCATAAAAAACTTTTTATTTAAATGAAATACAATTCGAAAGCAGCATAAAATACGTTACAAAATACAAAACGAAATGTCACGCCAATATAGATAGGTACATAAAACTAAAAATCAACAATAAAAATAACAATTAGCGGCTCCCTTGAGTAGTGGCAGACTAAAATGGACTTGAATAGGTATTCGTATTTTATTAGTACCTACTCCAATAGAACGGTTGGAAGGGGGGCGCGATTAAAATTAATTTAGAAAAGTGGGTCCCAAATACTAAAACTTTGAGAAGCGCTGACCTAAAATAATCGCGCTCATGATATTAGAACTTAGAGCTGTGTTTTCGTTGTATTTGCACAGTTGCAAACTAGTATAACAACAAATTGCCACTGAACTCCATTATAGCTCCATTTTCGTAGTAAACACCGAAGACGTAAACACGAAACAGTTTCAAGACTTCCAAGACAGCTGTCAACTAAAACGGAAGCGGCCATTACGATATACAATTTACAAGATGTCACCGTTTAGTTCCGACAGTTCTCACATGGCGCGATAAGCAAGCGGAATGGTGCTGTAGGTTTCCGCGGCCATTGTCGTAATGGTTTCCCTTGCTTCCGGGCGAACACCGCGTCATTGATTGGCTAGATGCCGACGTTTAGTCCGCTATCACAAGGAATATCTTCAGGACTGGCACTGAACTGGTAGGACTAAGACCTGAGGGCTTATTTATACCCGAAGAGTGATCAGTTAACCGGGAATGATTTGTATGGATCGTTATAGTGGAGTGTGACGCTTTGCATGTGTTTTATAGGTAGAAGCCGTTGTCACGATTGACATTGAGGGGATAGGTATTTGATGATTTATATCGATTTGAAGACCGCACGGTGAACAAGTCAATGACTGACATTTTTTTGAGAGGGATGATGATGAGATGACGCATTGAGGTTACGGTCAGTGTGAGTGGGTTTTCTATAGATCGAATGTCCGAGACTACCATCAAGATTACTTTCGTTCAACTTCAACCTCCTTGGTGAACCAAATATTGGGGTGATGACTATTGAGATGGCTTAGGAATTGATCTAAAGTGGCACCAACATTTGGGTTTAAGACTATAAGATCTAAGAGCCTGTTCTTAGAAAGACTCCATGAAGATGTTAGCGGCTTGGTGACAAAGGAGGACCCATGGCGGTACCTGAGGCTAGAATGGGGTCATTGCACTAAATAGAAAATCGATATAATTTTGATAGAAATAAGTAACTATACTTGGGCCGCCGAACAGACGGAGTGATCAGCCTGCAAGAACGTGTTCTAGCGGGGCCAATAGTAATTTATGACGACCGAATTGGAGTGATACGACTTCGTTGGGTCTAGAGAAAGCGCATCACTGCGGTTCGGTTGTCCTAAATTGATAGTGGTCCCGCCTGGAGCACGTTCTTGCAGGGTGATCACTCCGTCTGTTGGGCGGCCCAAGTATAGGTGTTTATTGGCCCTCTGGGTTACATTTATTTACTCACCAGTCGCTCAAAATTTAAACAATGGCAATTTTAGCACGAAACGCCCCTTCAGAGAATTAAACAGAAACACGTGCTGCCCCGGTTACGTCATTAGCTTAGAAGCGCTTGTGATTGGTCATCTGAATTGATGTTTTGATACCCAGAAAGCGTAACGTTACGTGGAGTTTGAGCCGGTAAAGTAGGGAGCAATAATGATTTGCCCTTGTTAGCAGGAAGTCATAATGATCATATATCTCTTTTGCAAAAAATGCGTGTGCCTGGTGAGAGGACAGCTTAAGGGGTCTGTTTAAAATGCGTGTGTCAACTCTGGGGTCTGTTTTAAAAAGTTACCGTCAACAGAGTGGTCTGAACCTAAACGGAGAACGGCGCGCGCATCATGATCATTTATGACCTCCTGATACTACGGGCAAGTGTTAGGAATAATCAGAATTTGACATTTGGAAATTTATTTCTATTTGTATTCGGTCTGGGTGTATAAATAGTTCTCTGCCGTTTATTTATGTGTTTTTATTACTATTTATTGTGTCAATTAGTATATTTGTGTATGGAAAATAGAGCAAGGTTTCGTTAAAGCCGTTTCAGACAATTTTAGGGGTAGTGAAAAAATTATTGACAATTATTATTTATCCAATTTGGACTATTTCAGCGCTGAAATCAAAAATATTAAAACGAAACTGTGAGTGTTTCATTTATTTGGGAACTAGACGAACTGAAAAACAACACTCGGCACTATCTGTCAAACGATTAGACTGCCGCCATGATTGTTTATTAATTCAGTTTACGTTTGACAAGCAACGGTTGAACTTTCCGGTTAATATCGACAGTTCTCGGCATTGCACCGGATACGTCATCATTTAAAAGGCTGATTTAGATGCCTAAAACGTTCGCTAAAAGAAAAATAAAAAATATGGGTCAAATATTTTATGACAATCTTCGGGAAAATATGATTTTTAAAAATTGTGTAACGACCCCATTGTCCACGGTAGAGGAAATATGTGGAAGTGAGGCATACTTCAATGAGAGGGTACAAATCTGATGAAGAACCATTGGACGTTAGGAGTTGTTTGATGATTGCTATAGAATCCAAAATAGGGATTCGACATCACAACTGACGAGGATATCTTCAGACCCCTCCTTAAATTCGTGAAGATTTTGGACAAAATGCTCGGAGTTAAGGATAAAAAGTTTATCTACCCTGTAAACGATTAATTTTAATATGGAAGAGAGATACCTGGCAAGTATGTAAGAGGAGGAATTAATCGCACTTACAATCGGACGGAGAGGACTATCGGGTTTATGAATCTTAAGGACACCATAGCGCCTCGGCGGAACAGATAAACGAGAATGAGTTTATTCCGAACTCGATGATTTTATGGAAGTGACAGTGGTAAGAAGACGATTCATTGGAATGCGAGAGGTGGGCCGGTATGTATTACGATCTTGAAAAAGTGAGGGAATTTTTGAGTCATAAACAATTCGACCAAGAACGACTGTGGCGTTACCCTTGCAAGTTCTAGTCCGAACCTTAAATTTCTACAATAGGAAAATTAGAGAATCGATAGAAATCACCAAACATCCTCTCAATGTCAATCATGACAACGGCTTCTACCTTCATGCAAGTACCGAATTCAATATAGCATTTCTTTCAATTTTCATAGTCACCTACAGCAACAAATTCCGTAATTCAGAGTTCTCTTATTATATCAGTAGTGGTTTTTGGAATAACAAGGTCAAGTAACATATCAAATTAAGAAGGAAATTTGCAGAATCAAAATATGGATACGAAGCCCATAAGAAAAAACGAATTTCCCGCAAGTTTCTCTGTAATTCCTAGATGGAAGAAACCATTACTGCGTCAGTTAAAAGCTATTAAAGAGGTAATGAAATGCTTTTTTAAAATTTGTACAGATAAAGAAATTAGGGTGAATTATTGAAATGGGAATTTTTCAGTTTATTTTTAGTATAATTCAAAAAGAAGCCAGAATTTTTCCGTTTTGTAAATGGGCTATTGTTGGGTATGTAAAACTTTGCCCATTTAACCGAAGTTGTATCTCCACTAATAACCAAGATACCCAGTTACCCATGCTTGCCAACTTTCGATTGTACACACTTGGTATTCCCCTATTACCTATATTCGCTATGAATATAGTTAATATAGTTAATTTATTCTTGGTATCTTGTAGCGCACGTTTAGGAGCCACCTTTCTTGTAGATGTTGCTTCATTCCCTCGCTATTTTCTCTAAAAGTTCTTGCCGACCTCTGTTCAAAATATCGCCTCCATATCTGAACATTTCACTGACTATTTAATCTTTCTCGGAGCCTGTGTTGTTTTAAGTTTACTCATTATTTCCTCTATCTCTACCAGCGACGGCGGTTATCCTTCTTAGCAATATTGTTCTACTTCTATATTTTCATCAAATGTATGGTAATTTTGTAGATGCATTCCATTCAATAGTTCGTCAAAATGTTCCTTATCCCTTATTGTGTTTATAAGATACTGCTTTTGATTGGCGTCCTTTTCTTTCCATCCTCAATCCCTTATACACATTTCTTATATTACTTGCTTTTATAGTAAGTTGTCCCCTATTTCCTCGATTAACTTGCCATTAAATTTCTTCTTTTCCAGAGTACTTTCTTGCACTTCCTTCTTTGATCACTGTATGTCTTCCTTGCTTTCTCAGTTTCCATTTTTAACAGTTCGTTCTAAGGATAGTATTTTTTTCCAATTCCACCTAGCATTCTCTATCGAACCACTCGTCACTTTTATTTTCCTTGACCTTCTTAATGCTTTCTGCTGCTTCCAACATTCCTTTCTTTATAGTACTCCACAATTCTCCAAATCTTCATATTTTTCACCAAAATTCAATTTATGGCTTTCTTTCATTTTGTATTCTGTTCTAGCTTCATCCCTCCTCAGTCTCGCTATATCGTACTTGGTTTTTCTATATTTCGTTGTATTTTTTGCAATTGGTATTTTTAATTCCTATTAAAAATGGTCGTCTGAATTTTAAGTAACAACGAGACCGAAGGCCGAGTTTGATAACCCATCGTGTATTATAAATACGCAGTTACGAAAGGAATATCGTACGCTTCATCTATCAGCGTGACCACGACTATCATATTCGATGAATTGTCATTCTTTAGCGCAGGCATTTTGTCGAATTGAATGGCAAACTAATATTAAAATCAAATAAAATGAAACTTACTTGTAAACCCTTAATTTGATATATTAACTCAACGCCGGGAGATGTTGAAGGAAGACATTTCACAGTCACATTGCTGCTACCTCGATATCCGAGGAAAAACTTCTCGTTCGCATAGATGTTAAAAGTGTACTGACGGAAGTCAAAATATATACGTTCCAGCCTGCTACTTTTTTGTGCATAATTATTGTTTCTCGTTTACTACACATTTCTTAAGCAAATGTGATAGTCGTGGTCACGCTGATAATAGATAAAACGTTATAAAATACTCTTATCGTAATTTCATATTATGATAAACCATGGGTTATCAAACTGTATCATAATATGAACTGTTACGATACTTGTATCTTAAATAACTAATATGGTTTCCAAAAAATTGAAGTGCCAGGTTGAAATAAATGAACAGAATGTTTACGTGCAGATTTGTATATTTCTTAAGGATAGCAACAATGCTCTGAGATTTATTCACGAAACAAGTGTTTAAGTTTATTTCTAATATTGTAAGAATCAATATCCAAGTGAAATATTTTTAGAAGAAAACCTGAAATGTAAAATGTCAACTACTTGCATTTTTGTGCGATTTCATTAAAAATTGATTTACGATCTTGTTATAATAGTCGCAAATTTAAAGTTTTCGAAAAAAATCGTCAGACTTGCGGCACATTATTCTTTTCAAAAGTAAACACGTCCGCCACCATAACAGATTTGAAATTTGGACAGGCTAATAACCTTAAATTAATACACCTATTTTAGTACTTATATTTGACTTGTTTATTTTAAATGGTACCGTGTATATCTGATAAGAAAAAAAATAGAAAATGCGGTGCTTACAGACACTTGATGAAGAAACCTTGGACAAATAATTTTAGAAGGAGTTCGGGAAAATATCGCTATACGATCCAAAACATTTAAATCAAATTTATTATGCCCTGGCTTTAAGAGTTTCAAATTATTGATACTGAATTTGTTCCGTATCCAACAGCGGCGGCTCCTTAATAAGTGCGCTCGTGCGCCCACACTGCCTACAAAAATATGGTTTTAACCTTTTTTGATAAAAGGTTCAAACCTTATAATTATAAACTAATAAGTTTAAAACTTTTTGAATCTCTGCTGCAATATATATTAATTATTATGCGAGATAATAAATAGTACGCGCTCTAAGCATTCCGAGTCGTCTTTCGAAATGCCTACCACACACGTAACCATCCGTCCCAGTACTGAGGTGTAGCACTCTAAGGCAAATGCATATTCGATATGGGAGCGAGATCGGCGCGACTCGGGAAAATTTCGTCGTATGTGCTTTTAGGTGGAAGAATTATAGCTCGTCTGGGAGCGCTGTTTGAGCGCACACTTACTGTTGGGCGAAGCACGGGTCGCGGGAATTTGTACTTTTGCGGCAGTATTTATTGTTTTTGTTTTGCCATATTTAGGTCTGAGATAGCTCGTTGCTTTGCTTCTAACGTGAGTAATTAGCTGCATTATCGTGTTTATTTTTAAATATTGAAATTTCCAATACTTAGCATGGCTAAAGGTAGTGGTTTCGTTAAAGTCAAGAGTCAACACTTAAACATTGTGGAGTGAACTTTAACAAAGTGGTCGCCTGATTTGTGCAATTTTCAAAATTATTATTGTGTTGTAATACTCCATTCAGTTAAAAATGAATATTTTATCTAAATATAGACTTTTGACGAAAAACTTGAAATAAAATGAAATGGGCGTCCTAAGCCTGTGCGAAGTATCAAATGCTTTTCGAAAGGTCACGGTGTGCGAAAGTTTAACCTTTTGGATTTGGGATTTTCGTTAAATATTGCGGTGAGTGAAATTTCTTGTTTGAAAATGTTTGAAAATGCACTTCATTTAAAAACAAACTACGGGGGAGAAACCGCCAGACCCCCCCCCCCCCCAACCCCTGAGCGGTGATTTCATTCTAGAGCACTGCCAAGTTCTAAAGTCAGGAGCCGCCACTGGTATCCAACGCAAACTTTTATTTAGTAAGTTTAGATCGGCTTTATCAAAGGTTTAAGCTTTAAGAAGATAAATTTTCTACAATGTCGAGATTTTTTGAGAGAACTTTATTTCTTCCTATTAGGCATAACTTTTTCAGATATTTAGTATGCTGATCACATAGAACGTATAGAAAACCAACATTATCAAGATATGTACTTTTATTTTACAATATTGTTTATGGATGAGGCAGTCATTTTTCAAATTCCTTGCATTTAACCCAGGAATTTGACATTTTATTTTGTCACAAAAAATGGGCAGTTGATATTTCAAAATTCTATTTGATTTATGGTTGAGTACGTACAATAACAACTTGAGAGACTCCATGCGTCTAAAATTGCATGTTAGAATACGAGGCCCAAATTGGGTTAGCAGAAAGCTTTTCGTAATTTTGCATAAAACACTATCGACGGAACATAAAAATACCAGTGTCCAGTGTAAAACTGAAAAAACTAGTTTAAATGCTTGCATCCTAGACAAGAACAAAATAAAAACAACTCTCTGTGATGGCATCCCAGTCCGGCGGCATATTATAGATAAAATAGGTATTTTATTAGGTTTTTTGCCATCACTCCACACAGACATGCCAAAGCTATTTTTATCTGGTCGGGGATTTAATGTGTAATCGGTTCATACCTCTGGTAGGTACTATTCAAGACATCAAAATGAAATTTTTTATGTATGTGGAGAAACCTCATGGACCGTTTCGTGAAATTATTTGTATGAATACAGGGTGTTGACATGTTGAGTACCGAATCAAAGGTTTATTTTTTTAAATGAGGTCCCCACATGCATTTGCACAATTTGAATGCATCATAAAATTTAATGGAAATTGATATAGGTACTACATAATGGGGTCCACAATTGCACTAAAATGTATATATCTTAACATTCCTTAGTCAAAACCCCATCATATAGACATTGATTTTTTAGGGAATCCAAATTATGTAAATACACTTTTTCAATTCTATTAACGTATTTCGAAAATACTGGGTTCCTAACAACACTAGCGCATTCTAGGTTGCTTTTTATTATATAAAACCATCAATAAAGAAGGATTATTAAAACTGGAAACAGTCCTGAAAATGAAACCAAAATTATTCAATGATTTGAGTATAATATTCTCAATATGTGGTTCGATACTCAGTCTGATATCTAATGTAACTGCTAGATTTGGCTAACACGTCTAAATTCTTGATTATTTAATTTATAAGTAATTTATTTGGAAGAGATATTTATTTCTGGTAAAATAAATCTGTGCACACCTTGTAAACATTAAAGAAAAATTGCTTTAAAGCACAATAAGAAGATTATCAAAAACAAGAGGCAATATCAATACATAAATAAAGTTAGAAAAGAGTAAAGGTCCCAGGTGGGTACCCTGTGGAATTCCAGAAGTTACAATAAAGACATTTGATTTAGAATTGTTATCATTGCTTATTGGTTCCTGTTTTCTAAGACATAATCCATCTAAGTAAATCGCCGTGTAAGCCGAAATTCCCAAGTTTGGATTTATATAGGAAAATTGAAGTACTTTATAAAAAATATTTGAATAAAAATTAAGAAGTGTATTGTTGAGAAAATCTCATGATTTTGGATGGGGGTGAGATTTATAAAGAAATATACAGGGTGAGCCATTAGTGCGGGGACGATCTATATCTCTTGGACCATTCAAGGCATCAAAATGAAATTTTGCAAGTGCTTAGGAAATCCCATGCTGCATCTTATAAAATTATTTTGGTGTATACAGGGTCTTCACATTTTGCGTAACAAACCAAAGTTACAATTTTTTAAATGGAAACCCCATTTTTTATATTCACATTCGCCACAAAATTTCATGGAAAACGATATACCACATTAATGGGTTTCGAGCAGGGGATGTTAAGATATTGCCATTTTATTGTCGATCTGGACCCATCCTTGTGGCACTACTGACGCCTACTTACAGAAGCTGTCAAAGATTTCTTTATCAAACTAGATTCACAGACTATTCTATTTTCAAATTCTGATAATACCTTTGTCACAGTGCTTTACATTATACAGGGTGGTAAACATACGCATAATTGAATTTTTCTCAAGATTCTCAAATGGAATACCCTGTATATTAATTGCACATTTAATAGCCTGTTTACTAAGCTTCTGATTGATACAGGCATTGCCAGGTCTGCGACTGACAGTTTCTACAGAAATTAAGATTGAAACTTATACAAATTTCCAATTTCACTGTTATTTTTTACAATTTTGTTCAGATTTCACACATTTTCACCCAAAATAAAAAAAAAAATGTTTAAATTTGGTTTCTGCGTAAAACTAAGCCAATAGAATTTACACTGACACAAAAAGTCCCACTGCAAAATTACTTCTTGAAGGTAAAATCGATTTAATTTTTATTAAGTCTACCCGCGTATGCCTAAAACGGGTAGTTTTCAAGATATTCTTATCGAGAATTAGTATTATTGTGCACAAATATAGCAAAAAGAATAAAAATAGCTCGAAATCGCAATTTCTACCAGAACCAAGAAAACTTAAATTTGAGCCACTCACTCTCTAAATCGATTTAGTTACGTACTTTTGTTGTGTGTTTTCAATTTTTTCTTCTCAAATTTGGAGTTTTTGCGGAAGTCAGAACAGATAAATATTTTAAAGTCAGTAGAAATTATTAATGAGATAAATTTGGCTTTTATCATTAGTGGGAAATGTTGTAATTTAAACAAAAAACTACAGCGAGAACAAGTTTATTGAAATTAAATAAATAAATAAAAATTAAATAAAAAGATTAATAAAATGCAGAAAATCCTTCAAACTATGACAGATGCGAGTTGGAGCTGTTTTGTTTATCACAGGTAACATGATTTCAACGCGATTTGCATTTTGACTACAAAATGTGATTCTTCTATAAAAAGTGAGAATAAAACAGTTATCTCGGGAAGCAATGATTTCGAATGACTTTCCATAAAAATGGCACTGTTAATAAACATCATTTACATTATAAATTTGTTCTCCGTCCAGCTTTTCGTTTAAATTACACTTCCTCTACAAAGTCATATTTAGCTTATTAATAATTTGTATCTACTTTTAACCATTTATCTGCCCTGAAGCAATTCGAAATTTCAAAACAAGGAATTCAAAATACGCAACAAAGTTAGCTGACTAAATCGATTTAAAACGGGACAGGTCCGAATTTAAGTTAAATGGGGAAATCCGAATAAAATTGTAAAAAAAAACAGTGAAATTGAACATTTTGAAGTTTCAATTTTAATTTCCGTAGAAACGGTCAGCCGCAGACCTACAATGCCTGCATCAATTAAGAGCTTAGTAAACTGGCTATTAAATGTGCAATTAATATACAGGGTACTCCATTTGAAATTCTTGGGAAAAATTCAATTATGCGTATGCTGACCATCCTGTATAATACAAAGTACTGTAGCAAAAGTATTAACAGAATTTGCAAATAGAATAGTCTGTGAATCTAGTTCGATAAAGAAATCTTTGACAGCTTCTGTAAGTAGGCGTCAGTAGTGCCACAAAGATGTGTCCAGATTGGCACTAAAATGGCAATATCTTAACATCCCCTGCTGGAAACCCCAAAATGTGGTATATCGTTTTCCATGAAATTTTGTGGGGAACGTGAATATGCAAACAAAATTAGAGGGTTCCATTTAAAAAAAAATAACTGTGGTTTGTTACGCAAAATGTGAAGACCCTGTATACACCAAAATAATTTTACAATATGCGGCATAGGGTTTCCTAAGCACTTGCAAAATTTCATTCTGATCCTTGAATGGTTCAAGAGATATAGACCGTCCCCGCACTAATGGGCCACCCTGTATATAATTTTTGAAGAGTACCTATTGACAAAATATTTTCGGATTCATCATTTGGGACTTTAATTTTAAATTGTAACGTTAATCTGTAATAATGAGCCGAAGGTTCACACGGATGTTACATTGTATACTTAATAATATACAGTGTGAGTAAAAAGTCTGGGACTAATTCAATAAAAAAAATCAAGAATCATTTCTGAAAAAAACGCGTCAAACTAATTTTATGAAAGTGCATCTTTTTTGACAATTACAGATTTTCGATAGTCTTTTGGTTCCGTACTGTGACGTCATCGTCCATTTTTTTAAATGGCTCCTCATACTTTTGAAGTCGTAGTTGGATAGTGGCTGAAATTACGAATTCAATGATATACCACAGCATGACATTGACTTTGATATTTTTCGAAATAATCAACTTTAAAGTAAAAAAACTCAAAGAAAATGGGTTCGTCATGAACTATTGACAGTGTCACTGATTGGACGCGGTGTAAATTTGACAAAATAACATTAATTAACTAAAAATGACAGTTAAAGTTGATGTTCAAATTGCCATTAATGCACTTCTTGGCAATACAGAAGCCGTAACGGAAATTCCTGGAGAATATTTCGGAGGGTGTCTGGTCTAATTGCTCTAATTTCGTTGCGGATTCTCTTCTGTAATTCGCCAATTGTATTTGACCAGTTAAAATAAATTTTGCTTTTAAGATAGCCAAACAAGAAAAAATGTAGTGGGGTAAGATCGGAGAATCGTGCAGGCCACTCAATAGCACTCCTCCTACCCAACCATCTGTTGGGAAAAATTTGATCTAAATAATTCCGGACCATCACTGCAAAGTTTGCAGGCGCATCATCCTGTTGGTAACATAAAGTATTGTTTTTTGTTTGGTAAGTCCGGATCTTCATGATTTGGGTAGAGAACAAACGGAAACCCACAAAACAATGCTGAACTGTTCGAATTGGAGACTTAATGGTTTTAATTTACAATCCATTGAACTGTCAATATTCCATGGCTAACTTATTTTCTTTGCGAGTTTTTGTTTTTACTGTAAACTTGATTATTTCGTCAAATGTCAATGCTGTGGCATATCATTGAATTCCTAATTTCAGCCACTATCCAACTATGACTTCAAAAATATGGGGAGCCATTTAAAAAAGGACGATGACGTCACAGTACGAAATCAAAAGACCATCGAAAAACGACAATTATCAAAAAAGATGCACTTTAAAAAAATTTGGTTGACGTATCCGAGCGTTTTTTCCAGAAATGATTCCTAAATTGTTTATGGAATTAGTTCCAGATTTTTTACTCACACCGTATATATCACAACACTACAGGTAATTTAGGCCCTTTTTAGATCTAGTTATCAATACCAAGTCATCTGTAAAATGCAATACATTGGTTTCTTGAATAATAAATAATTCCCTTTTCCCATATCCCGCTCTCTTTCACTAGCACTTCTAGCACACAATTAAACAGGTCTGTAAGCAGTGGGTCACCTTGTCTTAGTCCTCTCCTGATTTAGAAAGGCTCGGACAGGTCTCCGGTAACTGTCACTCTGTTTCGGGAACCCTCCTGAGTCATTTTGGTCAGTCTCACTATCTTCCCTAGGATCCCCAATTCTGGCATTTCTTCAAATAATTCGTTTTGAATTACCTGTCATATGCCTGCTTGAAGTCTATATAGAGGACGTGCAATCCCAGATTTTGCTCATATCTGTTACACAGAATGCGCTTAAGTGTGAAAATCTGGTCGATTGTAGACCTTCCCTGTTTAAAGCCCCCTTGATTTTCTCCTATCTTCCTCTTCGTATGCTGTCTTGAATAATTTCTTACTGTTATTGCCAACACCTTGTACTTCACACCCATTCCTATTCCTCTATAATTTTCATAGTTGCTTAAGTCTCCCTTTTTGTGTATTTGGCACAGAATTTAACTTTTCCAGTGCTCTGACATTTTTTCTTCCTTCCATATTTTTAATATTAATTCACATATCCTTTTCTGCAGCTGTTCTCCTCCTTCCTTCAACATCTCCGATTGAATTCCATTCTCACCCCCTACTCTTGTTGTTCTTGAGTCCTGTAATTATTTATATTATTTCCTGTGCTGTAGTTTCTCCCAGTATTTCGTTGTCAATTTCTGCTCCAATCATACCATCTTCCTCTGGTTTCTCATTATTATTTAACAGTCCTTCAAAGTGTTCGGCCCATCTTTTAAATTTTTCACATTTATTCCCAATCATATTCCTCCGTTTATCTTTACAATATATTAATGTTGCCGGTTGATTTTGCCTACTATTCTTGACTTCCTGATATATATTTTTGTTTACAGCATTCTCCTCAATATTCTCTAACTTTTTCTCCGTCCATCCTCTTTTCTTTTTCCTGCATATATTTTTTGTTGCCTTCCTCGTTTCATTGTATTTTATCCTGTTTTGTTCTGTTTTATTATTTAACATTAATATTCTAGCCTTATTTCTATTTTCTATAACTTTTCTGCAATCTTCATCATACCAATCATATCGTTGTTTTCCTATTCCCTTCAGCCATTGCTGCGTTTCTTCTGTTACTATTGTTTGCAGCTGCATCCATTCCTCCTCTATATCTTCACAACTATTGTTTCCCCTTAATCGTAATTACTCCTTTTGTAAAATTAATCTTTGCCTCATCGTTCCTCAACTGGGACACATCATATTTTTTAATGCATCACACTTCATCCTCTTGGACGATGTATATTATCGAAAGCTTAGGAGAAATCGGTGTATACGACGTTATCCAGTTAATGCTGCACTAAAAGTGTACGATTAGTAACCGATGATCTGTCATGCTACCATGCTGCTCTGGGCATAAGTATTACTTAACGCTAAAGAAAAGCTGATCACATATGCACGATTCCATAATTTTGCCAAAGATGCATAGTAAGAAAAATTGGTCTATAGTTAGTCATAGAGTTTGTTTTCCCAGATTTGGATATTGGTGTGATTTGAGCTGCTTTCCGGACAGATGGAAATCTACATTCCTGGAGGGATTTATTTTATATTATAAAAAGTGGTTCTACTAGTGAATTTAAACAGGACTTAGTGAATATGCACGGAATTCGGGGCTCCTCGAATCCTGCAGACCGCCAATGGTCAAAATTACTTGTTAACCAGATGGAGATTAACGGAACATTAAAAGAATTGCGCACTTGATGGGGTAGAGTTTGGGACAAAATTGGAAGAAACAACGAGAAAATAAATTATTACTAATTGGAGAGTCTTAATTTGCTGATTTATCATTGCAGGTCATATATTTGTTGGAAATGTACGTACTTACTGCGTTTATTTTTTAGTAAAGGACCGGAAAGTTTCAATCCCAATACAGTTAGAGCCAGACTGGAAATTAGTAGACGAACTTGGTATAAGACAAGAAGTTACTGAGACTGGTAACGTACAGGGAATAAGAACTAAGTTGGGTACCGTGATGATGGAAATTGAAATAATGAACATGGACATAATACTTTTGAGGAAAACAAAAAAGAAGGGAAGTAGATGTGAAATACTCAAGAAAGTGCGCGTTACCTACATCAGCTGCGGTTAGAAGACAAATTAAAGATAGATAATCCGAAACGTCGGATGACCACTTTTCTTTAAGCAAAAGCTATTCATGAAGCAAAGAGAAACTTATGGTGGAAAGAGGAGTTTTCTGAACAAAAAGGGAAAACATATTTAAAATTGTGACGCCTAGTTTGTCCAATATACCTACCTACCTTTTAGGGCAATTTGTTTCATAAATTCCATATATTGTCCAATTGCATTCTTGGCGATGTATGCCAAAAACAACAAAACAAAAACAATATCAAAACTGGCTTCTATACCAAATGAGTTATGTTTTCTATATCACTGTGACGTCATGAGCACATCATTCTTAGTATTTTGTATGTTAGGTATTCAATCAATTTTCCAACTAATTTAATTCCCTTATTTCATATTGAATATTGCACTCACCCATGTTCATATAACTCCGCAGTCGAGGAATGTTGTCTCGCTCTCCCTGTACACCATAACGAAGTTTTGCAACTTTATTTTCAAACATTCTGTATAATGCACATAAATCATTAAAATCATTTCGCATGTAAATAAAAATGTAATCTGGGAAGGTTTTCTTAGAAATAAAACAGCGATTCGCACCTAATAACTCTTATTATTGTTTGCAATTACTGAATGTTTTTTTCTGCGGACGTAACCTTGCGTTGAGAAGCTGTGTCTAATAGATGTCGAATATACCAGAAATTGTTTAATTCTACAACAATAGTTGTTTTGTGTCATTTCTAATTACCAATATAACAAAAAACAGTTCATAAACTCATGTAAAAAGTAAAAACTCCGGGCGTTTCTGTTTCGTTTTGGTTACAATACAGTTCTCTGGCGATAAATCGTTGGAGAGTCTGCCGCGTATTCGCTATAATTGCTTCCAAATACTAAATAATAAAATAAATTCATTGGTCATTAACTTAATAATAATTGTAAAGCTGGGTGCACATCTGAGAACGAGCGAGAATGACGCAAGCCGTTGCCGACCGCATGCTCAGTCGAGGATGGTGCTCCAGCGCCCCGGGTTGTTCGCTGAACAGTCAGAGGCAGTGCAAGAACAAGACAACTGTTAGTCGTACCTCGTGTGGACACCGTTAGTACCATTATTTTTTCTGGAATTCCATACTAAACTTACCTAAATCACTAGGTATATGATCGACCAGATGTTCTTCAAATTTTGTTGTATTGAGCAATCAAGTAGTTGTATTTTAACAAAACTTCATGTAGTCGGGGAGCAGCCATTTCAAAAAGCGCTTATTTAAAGAGTTCGGCCGAAGTCGAGGACACACTTGTTTTGAAAACTGTTTTCTATGTAAAATCACCCGCTGAATCCGAATCCGGAGGGCGCCCGTTGATTTGGGACGGCCTTGGCCCTGAAAAATGCATTTTTACGTAAAATTTCGAAAAATTGAAAACTCTGAACATTTCAGTTTACATCGTCATTTCTTCGTTCTGGAGACAGCTAGGAAGCAAAATTTTTTTTTGAAATGTTCTCCAGGCATTTTTGATTGCAAACCTCTATACACAATTAACTTTCGAAAAATAACTACGTCAGAAATATGTAATTTTGTACACCGCGTCATTTCTGTGCACCTTAAATTTCACCAATCGAGAAAATTTTTTATTATAAAAGATAGATGCCTATTCAATCGAAGCAATATGTCATGAAAAGTATGCAGAAGTTTTAGCGAAAAAATGATTTCGATATCTGCAATACTGACCGAGTTACAGCAATTAACAAAATATTGCTTTTTGCGCATGCGGCATAGTGTTCTACGAGTATCTATACTCTACGTATCTGCCTACTCCGTGCATCTGCGCCTGCGGGCGGCGAATCTCCATCATATATGGCGGAAACTCGTGCAAATACCTATTACTTTTCTTTGACAAAGTGATATAACAGTTTCCGATGTAATGAAGTTTATGTTTAATTGTTTACAAATAACAATAACTCTGTACGAGTAGTATGTATATGTGGGATTGTTTTGGAATCACTGTTTGTGCGATTTTCATTGAAGACTGAGGTTAAATTATATGCATTAGTATTATCATCATCATAAGGTTCTCAGTCCGAAGACTGGTTGGACGCGTACCTCCATTCTTTTCTATCCTGAGCTAACCTACGCATTTCCCTAAAAGTAGAACATCCTACATCCCTAACTATTTGAGAGCAGTAGTCTAATCTAGGCCTACCCCTACCTCTTTTTATTCCTATCTCTGACTCTAGTATGTCACGAACTATTCCTTCGTGTCTTAGAAGGTGTCCTACCATCCTATCTCTCCTACTCTTTATTGTTTTCCATACCTTTCGCTTTTCCCCAACTCTTTCTAATACTTCCCTATTGCTAACCTTATCTATCCACGGTATCTTCATCATGCGTCTGTAGCACCACATTTCAAACGCTTCTACTCTTTTTCTATCCGCTTCTCCTATTGTCCAAGTTTCGCACCCGTATAATGCCGTACTCCATACATACGACGTTAAGAGTCTCTTCCTAGTCTCTATATTAACCGTTCTCGAGCATAACAGTTGTTTCTTTTTGTTAAACGCAACTCGGCCCTGCGCCATTCTTTGTTTTATATCTTTAGTGCTCCTACCGTCTTGAGTTATTTTACTTCCTAAGTAGCAGAAATCCGCGACCTCCTCTATCTTCTCATTTCCAATTTGTATTTCCATTTTAGTTCTATTTTCACATCCCCTACATACCAAAATTTTAGTTTTCTTTTTATTGATTTTCATGCCGAAGCCCTGTGTCAAAACTGCTTCCATTTCATTCAGAGCCGCTCCTAATTCTTCTTTGCTAGATGCTAACACTGCTATATCATCCGCAAATCTGAGCATGTTAATAGTTTGGGCCTGTACATTGATCCCTGAGGCTGTTCTTTCCTTAACAATATTAATCGCATCTTCGATATATAAGTTGAAAACTAGAGGTGACAATGCACATCCCTGTCTCACTCCCTTCCGGATATCTACTTCCCTTTGTTCCTGCTCACATTCTATAACTGCCTTTTGCTCTTTGTAGAGATTATGTATTATTCTTCTGTCCCTGTATTTCATCCCTACCTTTCTCAGCACTTCGAACATCTTCCCCCATTTTACGTTGTCGAAGGCTTTTTCTAAATCTACAAATCCTATATAGACGCTCTTTCTCTTTTCTATCGTTTTTTCTATAATTACTCGTAAAGCTAGAATGGCCTCGCGCGTTCCTCTATTTCGTCTAAATCCGAACTGATCTTCTCCTAATATTTCTTCCGCCTTTTTCTCCATCCTTCTTTGCACAATTCCAGTTAAAATTTTTGACGCATGGGAAGTTAAACTGATAGTTCTAAAATTTTCGCATCTATCCGCGCCTTTTCTTTTTGGCAAAGCTACTATGATGTTCCGTTTGTAATCTTCTGGAATCTCGCCTGTCAGGTATATGCGACTAACTAGTTTAAATAAACGATCTATTACCTCTTGACCTGCGCACTTTAAGATTTCTGCCTGCAAGCCATCTATACCTGGTGCTTTATTATTCCTTAAACTTTTTAGTGCTATCTCAAACTCTTCTCTCATTATAGGACTCCCTAGGTTATCCCCCTCTACACTGCTTTCGCTTTCTAATATATCTTGCACTTCCTGTCCCGCATATAAGTTTCCTAAATATTCTTTCCACCTATCTGCCTTCTCCCCACTTCCGATTAGGATATCTCCTGCCTCATTTCTAATGTTTTTGGTACTAGATCCAATTTCTCTAAAATTTCTCCTAATTATTTTATATGCTTCATCAGTCTTTCCTACTTCGAATTTATCTTCCACTTCTTTGCATTTATTATCGATCCATTGCTCTTTCGCTTTCCTACATTCCCGAATAATTTCCCACTTGATCGCCTTATATCTTTGTTTCCCTGTTTCATCTAACCTATTTTTATATTTTCGCCTTTCCTCTATTAGACTCACAATATGTTTTGTTATCCAGGGTTTCCTACTTTCATTCTGTTTATGACCCAAAATATCCCTAGCTGAGGAAACTAAACTATTTTTAATGCAATTCCATTCTGCCTCTATGTCCCTAACAATATTTCCACCCGTGCCCTTTAGTGCTTCGTTTGTCTTTTTCTCGAACTTATTGCGCATATCATCATCTTTTAGTTTCTCTGGGTCAAGATACCTTCTTCCGCTTCTTTTTTTCAAAATCTTAAATTTAAGATTGGCTTTCATAACGACTATGTTGTGATCACTATCTATATCTGCTCCTGGATAACTTCTACAATCCCTAACTTGATTTCTAAATCTTTGCCTAACGAGAATGTAATCTATTTGATATCTCCCTAAGTCTCCTGGCATCTTCCACGTATAGCATCTCCTAACATGATGGTGAAATAGAGTGTTCGCGACCGTTAAGTTATGTTTATCGCAGAACTCTATCAGTCTAACTCCCCTATCGTTCCTATTGCCTAATCCAAAGGGGCCAACTATTCCGCCCTCTCGCCCTGTGCCTACGACTGCATTGAAATCTCCTGTAATTATTAAATTTTCGTGCCCTCTCACAAAATCTAGCACATATTCAATATCACTATAAACTGCCTCTACGGCCTCATCACTGTAGTTAGAAGTGGGCATATATACCTGTATTATTACTGTTTTTACAGGTTTCGAATCTAACCTAACCATAACTACCCTGTCACTTTGCTGTAAGAAATTTTCTACACTCTGTCCTACTTTTTTCCGCATAACAATTCCTACTCCCGAATTTCCTCCTACAGATCCTGTGTGTATTACTCTAAAATCTCCGCTCCAGAAGTCTCCAGCTTCTGGCCATCGCACTTCACTGATACCTACTACGTCTAATGCTAACCTATCCATCTCAATTTTCAAATTCTCTAACTTCCCTACTTGTTTCATGCTTCTAACATTCCACGCTCCGACTCGTGAGATGTTACACTTATCATTTCTGATGACTCCCCCCGAAGCAGTCCCCGCCCGGAGATCCGAATGTGGGACTATTTTACCTCCGGAATATTTTACTCCAGAAGGTGCCATCATCATAAATTAAAGTACGCTGTACTAGGGATAAAATAATGTGGTGTGTGGTGGTTTCCCGTTGCCTTCCACATCGCAGTAGTGTGTATCACAGTGCCATACCAACCCTCACGATCTCTGCCACTATGATTACTGAAAGAGCTGCTGCCCCCTTCCAGGGACTTGATTTAGTCTGGCTTCTCAAATAAAAACCCCTCCAATATGGTTAAACCTATGGTTCGGCTCTTTATATCATTGAAGCGCGCAAGCCATCCCACCCGTCCCAGTATTACTAGAACTGCGTCAAGGTACAAGTCCTTTGGGATAGGCATTAGTATTAGTGAAAATGGAAATCAATTACAATTTGTGCATAATTTGTCAGATGAATGATTCAGCAGAAACAGTTCAAGCTGAAACTGAAAATGGATATAACGCATTGTTCAAGGCGGCAGGCAGAGCCGTTTCTGACCCCTTAGCTACCTCAGAGACTAGAAATCTTTGGGCTGCCTGCGTGTCAAGTTACGTATTGCCGGATTGCCGCCCTCAACCTAAGCTAAGCTAACAAACACTGTTTATCTACATCTACACCCCTATACCGTTTCTCATTCGAAGAAAAAGATTCATTTTTTTAAAAAGTTCTTATATGTGTTCTCAAAATAGGAATACATAAAAATTTCAACTCCATACATGGGCGTAACATAAATTTGATATAAGATCTACATCGAAATGCATAAAAAATACAACGTAAGAAGTAACTGCATAATATGAAGTTCTCCGCGCGTGTCGCCTTAAAGCGAATGCCTCCTTTAACTTTTAAAGGCGCCATTCGGCAATCCGATTTCGTTTTTTCGGCGGGACAGCGGCGGCGGATGTATACCGCCCGCCGCCTCAAAAATTGCCCGCCTGCGTGTTTGACACGCATTCCCCGCTCACTAGAAACGGCCCTGGCGGCAGGTACAAAACCAGATAGAATTAGTGTATGTATGTCGCAGAATTAGAAAAATAAAGAACAGTTTAACAGTTATGGTATGTTATTTGTAAACAATTAAACATAAACTTCATTACCTCGGAAACTGTTTTATCACTTTGTCAAAGAAAAGTAATAGGTATTTGCACGAGTTTCCCGCATATATCACGGAGATTAGCCGCCCGCATGCGCAGATGCACGGAGTAGGCAGATGCGTAGAGTAGAGATAGAACACTATGTCGCAGCGCTAAAAGCAATATTTTGTTAATTGCTGTAACTCTGTCAGTATTGCAGATATCGAAATGATTTTTTCACTAAAAACTTCTGCATACATATTGTTTCGATTGAATAGGCATCTATCTTTTACAATAAAAAATTTTCTCGCGTGGTGACAATTAAGGTGCACAAAAATGACGCGATGTACAAAATAACAAATTTCTGACGTAGTTATTTTTCAAAAGTTAATTGTGTATAGAGGTTTGCAATCAAAAATGCCTGGAGAACATATCAAAAAAAAATTAGCTTCCTAGCTGTCTCGAGAACGAAGATATGACGATGTAAACTGAAATGTTCGGAGTTTTCAATTTTTCGAAATTTTACGTAAAATGCATTTTTCAGGGCCAAGGCCGTCCCAAATGAACGGGCGCCCTCCGGATTCGGATTCAGCGAGTGATTTTACATAGAAAACAGTTTTCAAAACAAGTGTGTCCTCGACTTCGGACGACCACTTTGAATTTAAGCAAGCTGCTCCCCGACTAATGAATGTATTTTATTTTATCCTTGGCGTTATATGCGGTTTTCATCTTTTCGCCGAACTCTATCACGATTTTTGTTTTTCTTCCTTTATTACTTTTTGACATTACTTTTAAGATTGAAAATGTTTTTAGTATCCTAGTATAGGGGATCATATTCACTGAAAACAGTGTGTTGCATTTGCCACACCACGTGACGCGTTGAGACCCGACCGCTAGCGGTTCAAAGCCGAGCGGCTGGCAGCGTGTTCAAGCTTCTCTTCTCTGGCTAGCAACGAACATACACTAGTGTTGCAAATGTGAGAGATTGCAATCGGCGCAGGTGTTTTATGCATAATTATTTAACAGGTTATCGCGTAGGATGCGGAAATATCTCTAATGCACAAGGGTTACAGTCTGATTCGTCATTTTCAATGTCTTCCCCGGTTGTATCTTTGCGAAGGCTGTGAATTTTTTGATTCTTATATTCTCTGTAGTCAGAATCTTTTCTGGTAGCCAAGTATCATTTCCATTTTATCTTCTATGGTTGACCCTTTCACCCTTTCTGTCCACCAGTTCATATTTTTTCTCTTTCTATTAACTATTAACTATTTTTGATATTCCACATGTTTTTCCCCTGCAATTAATATCATATCTTCAAAATCTCTCCACCTTTCCTCGATTTCTCTTTTTCCTTGTTTTCTCTGTATATTTTTCGGTATCGTTCCTGATTGTCCCTTATCCTCAATCTGTAGCATTTAATTTTTTTATTTATTACTCTCCATTTTGCTTATTGTATCTCCACCTTATTCTGTTCCAAAGTCATTTCAAGTAAGAAACATGACAACTTCTGACTCTTATGTCTTTTACTTTGCTCCACATTTCATTTTTGACCAGGGTTAATGACAGATTTCATTTCTAGAAGGTACTTGACCAGTTATTCTACAAATCTCTTTTTTCTTAAAATGTTCGTTTTCTATTTTTAGCTGATTCTCTAAACAAAATTCTACCAATCTTTTTCCATTGTTGTTTATAGTTTCTTCTCCATTTTTCCCTACGCACGATTATATTCCTACATTTTTGTTGCCAACTCGTCTATTGAGGCCCCCCCATTATTATTACCTTGTTTTCAGTTTAATCTACTAGTACTAATAAACTTACAAAATGCTAAATAAATGCTAAATATGTAATGACATAATATAATAATACACAATATTTTCTGGCCAATTTACGGTTCATTTAACATTCCAAATTATTTACCCAAGTCCGTTGTCCGCCTAGACGAAAACTTATATTATTTGCGTTTGGAACGTCTATAAGCGCACGAAAAGGTCATCAAACATAATATTAAATAAAGTGGCTTGCATTCTCGTTGTCTAATTGATGTACAATCGGTGGCAACGACCTCCGCCGCCGAAGAACCCATCTTCGAATGAAGAACGAGTTGCCATAGTCCTCAACCTTCAAAATATACCCTCGCGAATAATCGAGAAAATAAAATAAATAAATAAATAAAACTTAATAAGGTTCTAAAAATAACGAGCTCTTATAGAGTCTGTCTTCGCGCGTTGTTTATTTCTGACTTTATCATGACATCCTGCGAAGGTTCTCAAATGCGTAGGAATCACAAATTCAAATTAGCTAATCAAACGCGTCAAATTTACATAAATTCCGAAGAAGTACGATCGTTGACTTATACTGCTACCTAATTAATAATTTTTATGTACAGAGTGTGCGCTGGAAGGCGCCAGGAGACATAAGGAGATGATACTTATCCCATAGGAACCTTTGTTAAAAGGGTGACCCGGGGATCGATCCTCGATCCTCTGTTGTTTGGGTTAAGAAATTCACAAGAGAATTACATTAATACGATAGACGGAACAAAGTTAAAATGAAAAAGGCTGGTAATCTTATTATTACTGGCATTGGTAATTAAGGTTACCTGCGACTCTGGGAGAAGAAAATTGTACTTTGACACTTGTGCGTCTAAGTATCGCATACAAAAAGAAATTGATTTCGTACGGGCGAACGAGAAGGGCGGAAGCACTTTACCAACAAACCAAGCACGTGAGTCACGCAGAGCAACAAAAATCGAGATCGAGATCCCATTAATATGGTTGAGTTACCTAAAGTAAATAAAACAGTGTTCTTCCTAGGTTACCTAAGAAAGTGCATATAAAATAAGTCAGTATTACATTAAGGGAGAGTGGGGGAATTGTGCACAGCGGGTAATTGTGCGCATGTTGATTCTCACATAAATAGTGCCAAGCTTGGAAAACAACAAGTACTGTCCTCTGCCGACAAGTGTATTAAACAACCTCCGTCAACAACTTGAGTTGAAGCGCTCTTGCTAAGTGAATATGGTCACCAGACGTCAAAACGAACGAATTGTTATAATTTGTTGACTCTAACAGCTAATGAGATAAGCTGACACTTTTATTTTAACATGGCTGTAATTAGCATTGTGTTCTGTGGTATTTCATGTAAGAATCCTCGATAAAGTTGGACTTGTTTATGAACTACGATTTTCTTTTATGTTGGATCTGCTTTAGGGTAATTGTGCGCACATTTAGCCCTATGTAGTTGAATATATGTAGTTGAATACGAATAAGCAGGTACAGCTTCGTACTGATTTATAGCTTTAAATGTAAAGCGCACAATTCCCTACGTTCTGCGCACAATTACCCTGAGGGTTGGGGAATTGTGCGCTTTTGGAACTTTGAGCATTTTATATGTTACCACACCTACCTTTCAATGAAATATGCTTCTGCACAATGAAACTACCATGTTGGGGGCTTACATTCCTATATATTTCAACGTCATAACTGTAATGGCTTGGTCACAGCAGCAGATCTTCCTTAAGTGCGCACAATTCCCCCACTCTCCCTTACATTATCATCGTTAACTTTTCAATGCGAAGACTGGTCGGACGCGTACCTCCATTCCTTTCCCGTACTGACTTTACCTAAAGCCCTGGTTTTTAAGAACTTTCCGCCGGCGCAATTGCGCCAACGGACTCCGTCGACGCACTGCGCTGACAGACTTCGCTGAAATTAAACCTGCGTATTTGTTTGTTGCTAAGTTACACTAAACAAAAAACTAAAAATTTTCTGCCGTTCAATCAGAGACAGACTTAAAATATAGCAAACGGAATTCCGTCGACGCAATTGCGTCGACGAAAAGTTGTTAAAAACCAAGGCTTTAGCATTTACCCAAAGGTAGAACATCCTATGTCCCCAACTATTTGAGAACAGTAGTCTAATCTGAACCTACCTCTGCCTCTTTTTATTTCTATCTTCCCATCAATCAAGCAGCGAACTTATCATTCGTGTATTAGAAGATGCCCTACCATCATATTTCTCCTATTATTTATTGTCTTCCACGCGTGCCTCTTTTCCCCAACTTTTTCTAATACTTCATTATGATTTCTTCTTTCCCTTACCGCCGGTTTTAGTCCCTCCATGGGATGTGGGCTGTTGGGAACCGACAGTGTTTGGAACAGTTTTTTCGATAGCAGACGAGGCAGCATTTTCTTCAGCAGAAGCTGTGACGGTTGCAGAAACATTTTTGCCTGCTTCCGTATTTTTTCCTCGCTTTCTTTTCTTTCTCGCGGGGTCTTGTATTCCTAGTTGCTCTTCCAACAGTTCAACTAAACTTGCATCTAATTAACGTCCGATTTCTCCTTCTTGCACTTCTTGAACTTCTTGTGAGTTGCAGGGAATACCAGAAACCAGATTTTCTGAAACTGACTCAGAAATTTGTTCCCAGAGTCTATTCAACAAGGTCGGTGAGTGTTTCTTTGGATTGGACTCAGGCTAGCGACTTTCTTTTCGCCAATTATCGAGAATTGCACGCCATTTCTTCTTCATCGATCCAAACCGCCACATCTAACGGTTGCATTAGATGTGTGGCGTTTGGGAGAAATGGACTCGTATAAATGTCGTGTTCCTCAGGCGCCTGAATGACACTGGGTGCAAAATGGATGCAGTGGCGGCTCCTGACTTTAGAATTTGGCAGTGCTCTAGAATGAAGTCGCCGCGCAGGGGTTAGGGGGGGGGGTCTGGCGGTTTCTCCCCCGTAGTTTTTTTTAAATGAAGTGCTTTATAAGCCATTTTCAAACATTTTCAAACATTTTCACCGCAATATTTAACGAAAATCCCAAATCCAAAAGGTTAAACTTTCGCACACAACTTTTACCGCGACCTTTCGAAAAGCATTTGATACTTCGCACAGGCTTAGGACGTCCATTTCATTTTATTTCAAGTTTTTCGTCAAAAGTCTATATTTAGATAAAATATTCATTTTTAACTGAATGGAGTATTACAACACAATTATAATTTTGAAAATTGCAAAAATCAGGCGACCACTTTGTTAAAGTTCACTCCACAATGTTTAAGTGTTGACTTTAACCAAACCACTACCTTTAGCCACGCTAAGTATTGGAAATTTCAATATTTAAAAATAAACACGATAATGCAGCTAATTACTCACGTTATAAGCAAAGCAACGAGCTATCTCAGACCTAAATATGGTAAACAAAAACAATAAACACTGCCGCAGAAGTACAAACTCCCGCGTCCCGTGCTTCGCCCAACAGTAAGTGTGTGCTCAAACAGCGCTCCTAAACGAGCTATAATTCTTCCACCTAAAAGCACATACGACGAAATTTTCCCTAGTCGCGCCGATCTCGCTCCCGTATCGAATATGCATTTGCCTTAGAGTGCCACACCTCAGTACTCGGACGGCTGGTTGCGTGTGTGGTAGGCATTTTGAAAGACTACGCGGAATGCTTAGAGCGCGTACTATTTATTATCTCGTATAATAATTAATATATATTGCGGCAGAGATTCAAAACGTTTTAAACTTATTAGTTTAAAATTATAGGGTTTTAACCTTTTATCAAAAAATGTTAAAACCATATTTTTGTAGGCAGTGCGCGTACGAGCGCACTTATTAAGGAGCCGCCACTGAATGGATGGCTAAGTTATCTCCTTCAACAATGACTCTTTTCTCAGGTTCTCTTGTTCGAATTGTGTGGAAGTAAAATTTGAGTAAATCAAATCTCAAAAAGACTTGCGTCGAACCAAGAACTTGGGCTATTCTTGTAGACAGCACCAGGCGGTCCACCTTGACACCAATTTTCGTGTACCCTTCCAGCTTTGTACTCCACAACAACAAAAAGTCCCTAGCTCTTCCACAAACCATTATGCTGATGGATGTTCTCGAAAAATTTTGAACGGGTTCCACCCTCTTACAGCTTCGCGGAACGATGACTTTTCTGGTGCCGGGGTTGTCTGTAATATTCGTTTCGTCGTAGTTGTAGATGGGATCCCCATTCAGCTCTAAAAGGGCTGGCGTGATATTATTAAAAAAATCATACCATCATCTTAGTCAACTGATGATAAGGATCTCTTGGTGTTGGACGCTATCTTTACTGATAAATTATTCCTTTGGATGAAAGGACTGAGCATGTCATCATCAGGCATGTTGCCCTTGAAGAAGGGGCTAGCAACACCCTTTTTGTCAAGGTATTTTTAGTAACCGTCTTAATATCCGGCTTTCTAAGAGGAAACCCCCATTCAGCCACGACTCCCAATGTCCTCAAAACCAGTTACTATTCTTCCACACTTAGGACAGTCAAATGACTAACAGACTTGCTGTGCCTTCCAACACATCTATTGACAATTGACATATTGGCGAGAACCAGGTGTTCTGTCGTAAGTGTGCATGATGCAGTTCGTGCCTCGGACCCGTAGCAACTGGCCAGTATAGTCGTTGGCTTTTTAAAACAAGTAACCCCAACCAATCAAATGGCCACTGTGCACAAAGTTACCCCCGGGAGCCCTGGTTTATAGTATTTTGTGTACTTTGCTGATTGCTCACAAGCATTATTTAGTGGTACAATCGTAACTTCATCCGAATTTTTCTATGTTGCGCCACTGGTTAAATTTAACCTTAAAGATTAACTATGAATTCTTAATAAGTTAACCCCACACGCCAAAAGACAGCACAGTAATTAAACTCGACACGTGTTTCATTGACAGCGTCAGCCATCTTCAACTCCTGAAGAAGAAGGGAATTTACGTCAAAGTTCTTGATCCAACTACTGTGCGTCTTAAAGATTAAGTTGCTCGTAGTTTTACAATTGATTTTTACTCTTAGGTATTTTCACTGCTTTGCTTTATTTTTGAGACATTTGACGTAATTTGTGACATCGTATCTCCCCGTTCCGTAAATTCGTATGTTTTAAATGTGTATCGAAGCTGGATGAATGCACCCTGAGCAGTTACTTACGGAGGCGCTCTGGTGTCACGTATTATTTATTTTCATTTTCCGTTATAACGGATTTTTTTCCGTTATAACGGATCTCCTTTTCCGTTATAACGGATCTCTTTTTCCGTTATAACGGATCTCTTTCCGTTGTAACGGATCTCTTTTCCGTTATAACGGATCTCTTATTTCCGATATAACGGATCTTTTTAGGTTAGTTTCTTCATTTAAATCAGTGCAACAGTTGGTAAAGTAGGTACTTATTTGTTAGATATGACCGCTGTCCGCTATCAACATGAACGATAAGTGGATATCGATATCACATCGTAAGTCACTTGGCGAGTACCACCATATACTGCACACCGATTATGTAAAATGACTCCCATTAATACTTAATACTACGCAGTTCTTGGAAAGTCTGATATAACGGAATAGAAGATGCGTTATATCGGAAAAAGATCCGTTATATCGGAAATAAGAGATCCGTTATAACCAGGGTTTCAACGATTTAAATCATTTGATTTAAATCACTATTTAAATCGCGATTTTAATCACCTGATTTTTTTTATTTTAATCACTGATTTAAATCAAAATTTGTGAAAACGTTTATTTTATACTTTTATAGCAAAAAATAAAAAAATTAAATTAAAAAGCAACACATTTTACTTAAAAAACATTTCTTTTTAAATGAATAACAATCTTAAAACGTTAAAACATTAAAAAAAATACACAGCATGATATAAACGTAATGCCAATAGATTAACAAACTAAAAAAATCACAATTTTGTAACTACTCATTGAAATACTTATACAAGAATACTAATTTCGCTGCCTTATCCATCCCCAGCCTATTTCTTAATTTACTAGGTGGTGCTTTATTTATAATGAATAACTTATATTTGATTTAAATCAAAAAAACCTGATTTAAATCAAATAAATCGATTTTTTTGATTTTTTTATTTTAATCGTGATTTTTTTAAACCCTGGTTATAACGGAAAAAGAGATCCGTTATAACGGGAAAAAATCCCTCATAACAGAAAATGAAAATAAATAATACGTGACACCAGAGCACTTCCGTACAGTTACTCTAATTATACAGGGTGGGCCAATAGTGTGTAGTCGGTCCATATCTCTGATTCTATCCAAGATATCAACATGAAATTTTATGTGTATGTGGAGAACCCCACGAAACTTCTGTTAAAATTATTTTGATGTATACAGGATGTTCACGTGCTAAGTACCAAATCAAAGTTATGTTTTTTTAAATGGAATGCCCCACATTTGTTTACATATTTTGATTCCCCATAAAATTTCATTAAAGTTGATATGCTACACGGTGGGGTTTAGAGTAAGCGATGTTAAGATATGGCCATTTTAGTACCAGTGTGAAGCCAAATTTGTGGTGCTACTGACGTCTGCTGGTCAAAGCTAACTATGAGTTTTTTATTGGACTTGGTTCATAGGATACTCTGTTAGTAAAATCCATGAACACTTTTTTCAGAATAGTTTATATTATACAGAGTAGTCAACTTGCGCAAAATGGAGCTTTTCTCAAAAATGTTAAATGGAACACCCCGTATATTATTTGTAGGTTTGATAGCCAGTTTATTAAGCTTTTGACTGATGTAGATATTGGCAGGTCTGCGATTGATAATTTAGGCAGAAATAAAGATTGAACCTTAAGAATTGAGATTTTTGCTATAATTTTGTACCATTTTTGGGGAATTTCCCCTATTTTGCCACCCAAACTCAGAAAAATGCGTACAGTTTGTTTTTATAGAAAATTTAGCCAACAGAATTTACATCGGCACAAGAAATCTCATTGCAAGATTACTTTTTGAAAGGACGGTTTTCTTCCATGGCACTCCTTGTTTCAATTTATACCTAGGTTTAATAAGTTACCATTTATTTAAGAATATGACCATGAAGAAGCAATCTGGCGTTAAAATTTTTTGTTTCAATGTGAAATCAACTTCCAGATACAAAATGGAAATCATATTTTGTGTTTTGGGCGCTAAAATATGGGAGAAACGAATAAATTACCGGTCAAATTACCACATTTTAAAGTTCAATTTTCAATTCTACCGAAACCGCCAGTCGCAGACCTAACAATATCTACATCAATCAAAAGCTTAGTAAACTGTCTATCAAATATGTAAATAATATATGGGGTGTTCCATTTGAAATTTTCAAGAAAAAATGCATTTTGCGTAAGCTGTCCACCCTGTATGATATTAAGTTTTGTGATGAAAGTACTCAAGTATTTTACAAATAGAGCAGTCTGTGAACCTAGTCCAATAAAAAAATCTTAAATAGCTTCGACCAATAGATGTCAGCAGCTCCTCAAAGTTGGGTCCACACTGGCACAAAAATGGTAATATCTTAAAATTGCTCACTCTAAACCCCATTGTGTAGTACACCATCTTTCATAAAATTTTATTGGGAATTCAAATATGTAAACAAATGTGGGTCGTTCCATTTAAAAAAAAAAACTTTGGTTTGGTGTTCAGAGTGTGAACACCCTGTATACACCAAAATAATTTTGTCAGATGCTTCATGGGGTTCTCCACATACGCGTAAAGTTTTATTTTGATATCTTGAATAGAACCAGAGATATGGGCCGACTACACACTATTGGCCCACCCTGTATACAATTTCTTTAAAATGTGTGTTAATAAATGCTCGAGGTTCTTGACATTTTTACTTCACTTCGAGTGTTGTCATCCATGATTTGCTGTAACGCTTAATAAAAATCGCAGAACTAGACGGCACACTGTCAAGAATTTTTTCAGATATCTCAAGAACGATGCGAAACGTAAAAAATTCATAAAAATAAAAACATTATAAACGGAACGTCATAGTAACTCTACCAAAACTTCTCGCGCGTCAAGAATTTCAATTTGTATGACGTCACAAGCCACGTCAAACGGCCATCTTGATAATGTGTTTGTGTAGGTGTCATTTTATTCGGAATTTATTGCTCTAACAAAGAACAAGTAGGAATTACATTTACCTACTTTCCTGATTTTGCTAAAGTATAAAGTCTTCCGGTTTTATAGAAATTACATAATTTTCGTTAAATTAAACGAAACTTTTGCGCAAACGTTTGTCAAAATAATTTAAGAATCATTTGACTGATTCGATATACCAATTCCTGCTGAAAATTGCACATCATAATGCTGCGAAATAATGACAGCAAACAACAAAGCAAAAACTGGCATGTCTTCCGCAGACTCTTTTGCTACTGGTAGAGTTCGATAGTCAACGATGACCTTGCTAGATAAACAAATTCACGTGCAATTCTATTTTTAGATTATCTTGTTCCTATGGCAGAGATGCTATCTTTCGGCCATAACCAAAATACCTGCACGATATTTATGATTGGAGAAAGCTAAATAATAGGCCGCAGTAGTAGATGATAACATACATACAGTCCAGTTAATCTACCCTTAGAAAGGACAAACTAAGGCAATTAATAATAGTTGGACTGCACTTGATGACTTCGCTATCATTTTCGAAAGCGATAAAACCAAGCATTTTGGAAAAAGAGGTATGATGATAATTTAAAATATTCACCGATAAATGACCCGCCCAAGAGCTCTTCGCTGTTATGACCAATCTAATACATATTGAAATATCGAACCTGACTAAAATGCGAAATCTCTACGCAGATAGCAAAATTTTGGTAATTTTTTACCATCTTGCTATTTGCCGAGGCAATAACAATCTCAGGAGATACAGAAGAAGACATGTTTGTACTGTGAGCTTGCCGCAAACTCTGTGAATTAGGTTTGAAAAAGAAAATGTAGACGATGAGAGTCAGGAGGAAGCAATAGTAGAGGAAGAACAAAAAGAAACCGACGACGACGAAGACGTTCCTTTGTCACTTTATAAATAAATTTTAAAAATCGTTTTCGATTTTGACGTTTTTTAAATATTCCGTTTATTTTTTGAAAGAAAAATTTTATTTTTATATTTATATTTATATGTTAATATTATATATTTTATTTAAATGTTCTGTTTTGTTTGTTTGTGCCTTTCTTATAACTAAAAAATAAAGAAATTTCAGTTATATTTTTTTTCAAAATTACCATGTTTTAAATTAAGTCGGCACTACTGATAACTTTGTTATTATTAGAGTTACGACTTCGGTTAAATACACGGTGTCCCAACGAAAACTTGTACCCCCGTAAAACTCGGCAAAATAAACGTTTCGACAAAAATCCAAAAACACGTCGATTTTTATATCAAAGGGAACCTGTGCGGGGTGTAGCGACCCCCCCAAATTTCATATGGGACGGGGGGTCAAATGATACCTACTTTGGAAGGGTTTTTCATTACTTACACAACCGTATTTTTTTTATTCAATTCGATCAATTTGTTACCGAGAAACTGCTTCTTGAAATTTCCAAGTTAAAAAATTAATAAAACACAAAAAGGTTTAAACTATCGAATGTATTAGAATGGAAAAGTAACAAAATCAAGTACACTAATAAGAATAAAAAGTAAGAACAGAAGAACATCAGAACAAACGTCAAAATAAACTTATTCGCCACAGTATAAAATCGTGTTTATTTACTAAATCAAAATGGTTTATTCCAAAGAAGGATGCCGGCTAATAACTCCTGAGGTCTTGAGAAATGTAAGATCTGGATTTGAATCCAGAATGTATTATTGTATGACAATTGGTGGAGGTCATTTCGAACAATACATTCGATAGTTTAAACCTTTTTGTGCTTTTATTAATTTTTTAACTTGGAAACTTCAAGAAGCAATTTCTCGGTAACAAATTGAATAAAACAAATACGGTTGTGTAAGTAATGAAAAACCCTTCTAAAGTAGGGATCATTTGACCCCCGTCCCATTTAAAAATTTTGGGGGGTCGCTACCCCCCGCACAGGGCTAGAGTTGCAAGAATGATTATAGCATAAAAATTTGTCCCCTTTGATATAAAAATCGACGTGTTTTTGGATTTTTGTCAAAACGTTTATTTTTCCGAGTTTTACGGGGGTACAAGTTTTCGTTGGGACACCGTGTATGTATAAAGATTGTGATGGTCAAAAAGGAAAAATAATTATGAAGCATTGGGTTTTCGAGCTATTCTTAAAATAGCTTTCTTTAAATGGAACGCCTTGCATTCGATTGAGTTTTCTGAAAGAAAAGAAAATGTTGGGGGAAAAAATTCTACTGCATTAACATTCTAAAGTTGAAAATAACTGGGGGTTTTCACTGTTAAAATTAATCCATATTGGCAAGATTTTCGGTAATAAAAAAATAAAAAAATTGAAATTGCAAAGTTCCAAATTCGGTTTCTGTTAGTCTGTTAAGGGGCCTTGTCGAAGTTTCGTCTGTCTCGCCTCTTGCACATTGATGATTGCCCCTGCGACCAAGCACAGTAGAAGGCCTGGATAGAGGATATTTTGTTAACGGTACAAACAAATTGCAAATCACATGTTTATTAATAAATAAGCACCACGTTTTGCATCCAAATTGCTTTAGGCACCAAGTTTAACCACGAGGGAAGAGCCTGTTCAATTTATGAGCATGGGTTCAGGTGCAAAAAATAAGCTGTTAGCTTGCCTAATCAAAGTTATGATAAATTACCGTAAAACGAAAAAATGTAGTTGATTGATAACATGTGCAAAGAAGTGTAGAGATTACTAAGAGGCATAAAATCATATAAATATAAAATAATCGGGAAAAATGTCCCAAAAAAAGAGGTCAACCTCTTCAAGTTTGGCACCCACAGGCTTTAATTCATGAAGTGTCTCACCAAATTTAATATGTCTCTAAGGGTTCATTTTCGTGCAATTTCATTGTTATAAGTTTTTTCGTAAATGTAATTGACTTGCCACAATTTTTCTTTGAAAAACAGATTGTATCGCCGTCCACATCTGAAATGCGGTCGTTTTTCCTTTGACATGCTGAAGTTGTGAATTTCCAATACATTATACCATCCATGGTAGAAGGTACCAAAGTTTGGAAATTTCAGTAAGAATCGGGGTGCCCGACATAGCTCTATCAAAGCAGACAAAATTTTAGAATAATTTTCGAAAAATTGGAATTCAAAAAAATATTTAAGAATTATTGGCCAATATCCTGGAAACAATTTAAATTAGATTATGGCTTTTTAAATAATACGTATATGTATTGGGAAAAAATTGAATTTAGAAAAAAACCTTCCCGTGATGTAATAAAAATGGCATGGTGCTGGAAAAAATGGGAACACCGCGACATCTAGAGTTGCGAATATGATTTTTTTATTTGCATAGGTACTAATAAATTTTGGGCGACAAGAAGTAAGAATATACCCTGTATATACATAATATTTAAGATATGGCAATAATAATAATATATCGTGTAAATAGTCAAATAATTTAATTTGCGCCCCGAAAAACATTGTTAGTTTAGGATTAGGAGTTTCTTGTCGAGACTTATTTTCATTTCTGAAAATTTTGCAGACGCAGGCGCAGGTAGACTAAAAAATAGTTTTATTATAAAAAATAAAAATTCGACCCGAACTTGCTCCAACAACTACTCCTCGGGCATACACCCCGACAGGCATTGAACTACAGAGCAAGCCCTTGACGAGGGCGTGTACTGGACGGTGGCAAAACATGTGGAAACACTCTGATATCAACTAATGCAGTATTGAGAATCCGACGTGCCCCTAGCGTACACAAAAGCGGTACAAGGCCCCGCTGAATACGGCCTGAAAATTCATAGAAAACAAAAGAAAAGAAGAGTTTCGATTCGTTCGCACACAGCAACCGCATATCATGATTTCACTCTGTATTGGAGCTCATCAGTACGGTGTAGTTGTGTGCGAACAAACCAAAAACAGCATCTAATCTATAAAGGCGAGCGGGCCACATCATCTTCCAGATGTTTAGCCACCTCCAGTACACACCCTCGTCAAGGACTTGCTCTGTAGTTCAATACCTGTCGGGGTGTTTGCCCGAGGAGTAGTTGTTGGAGCAAGTTCGGGCCGAATTTTTATTTCATGTGTTCTTCGGCATTGTAACAGTAATGCCTAGAGGGGGACGATCAGTGAGCGAGAGCCAACTTTTTGGAGTTGCCGCTCGCCTACTGATGTGGCCCGCTCGCCTTTATAGATTAGATGCTGTTTTTGGTTTGTTCGCACACAGCTGCACCGTACTGATGAGCTCCAATACAGAGTAAAATCATGATATGCGGTTGCTGTGTGCGAACGAACCGAAACTCTTCTTTTCTTTTTTTCTATTTATTATAAAAACTGACCAATAATTAAAAATTTGTTGAATTTCCACAATATCGGTTAGATATTGGTCACTTGTACTAGTGAAGATTTTTTGGAGAAATTATAACTTTTTTTCAAAATATCCAATTGAATATAGTTTGTCATTCATTATCTTAAACCAACATTTGTTGCCTCTGCATTCGTGAAAAGAATAATTCAAGGAATAAAGACTACACAAGAACCTTTTTTCTAACAAAAGTTAGGAGAGACGACAATACAAAAACAACCTATATGAAAGAAGGCAGAAGGAAGGCAGTAAAGTATTCAATCGCACAAGTTTTTGAGTTGACTTTTGCGAATCTTCCATCATCTAAAACCGAAAGACCGAAACAATCCACTCTGCATTTTAGGAGACCTAAGAAATCATTGAACTGAGTTGTAGACAAACCTTCAATAATTCAAGGTTCAATAATCTAGATACAGATCTATAATTCCGTAGCCATTTCTAGATGTATAATCGGTATCACTAATGCTGCACAACTTAAGACGAGTTTTTGTCCGACTCGTTTTTAATATTTTGTTAACGGTACAAACAAATTGCAAATCATATGTTTATTAATAAATAAGCACCACGTTTTGCATCCAAATTGCTTTAGGCACCAAGTTTAACCACGAGGGAAGAGCCTGTTCAATTTATGAGCATGGGTTCAGGTGCAAAAAATAAGCTGTTAGTTTACCTAATCAAAGTTATGATAAATTACCGTAAAACGAAAAAATGTAGTTGATTGATAACATGTGCAAAGAGGCATAAAATCATAAATATAAAATAATCGGGAAAAATGTCCCAAAAAAAAGAGGTCAACCTCTTCAAGTTTGGCACCCACAGGCTTTAATTCATGAAGTGTCTCACCAAGTTTAACATGTCTCTAAAGGTTCATTTTCGTGCAATTTCATTGTCATAAGTTTTTTCGTAAACGTAATTGACTTGCCACAATTTGTCTTTGAAAAACAGATTGTATCGCCGTCCACATCTGAAATGCGGTCGTTTTTCCTTTGACATGTTGAAGTTGTGAATTTCCAATACATTGTATCAACAGCGACTTGCACTTATTATCCACCTATCTGACGGCTTCATCCGAATTTTCTTGTTCCCTTTCAATGCACTTCTTAATTTCGAAGTGTTCCAGAATAATTTCCATTCTGAATTTCCAGTGGTCGTAGGCGGTTGCATCAAATACTTTTCCAACGCGTCTGTCGCCACGCTTCTGTCCGTATTTAATGTCAGTATTTCATATTAATGTTTAATATTTAATGTCTTAATTGAACAAATTCTAGGATGTTCTACTTTTGTGGAAATATATGGGTTAGGTTATGATAGGACGTGCATCAGCTCAATAGTCTACCTGAAAGCTATAAAAGTACATGCGTGGAAGTCGCTGAAGTGTTCTTATTCAGGTTCTGAGACTGTCTGCCATAGGTAGATAGAAAAACCTCCGCTAATTTGCCAGGGAGTAATAAAACGCTAGTTAGTTATTTAATACTGTCATTCAGCGATCGGTTTATCTTTATTTTTCCTGCGCGTCCTGCTGTAAAATTTCAGTAAAAAAGTGTAATTATCGTCCAGTCTGCTGTATATGTGTATATTTAGCATCGGAGCGCCTCGAGCGCAATTTTAAAAGTAGCTGTATACCATGAGAAAATTCTTAACTACTGCTAGTTTACCTACTATAAATAGAAACGTGTTTTATGTCTTGTAATTTTAACATCCTCGCGGTCAGTCATGGTCAACTGTAAGATGCCTTCCACTTCTGCATCTCTGTTGCCACAGACTTCTTGGTCTTGCTCTCCGATGTACTTACTGAATTAATTTACCAAAGTATGCTGTTGTCAATTTAAATGTAAACTTAGAACATAATTATGTGCCGGTACAATGAGTCAATAGATTTACGAATGAATTAACTAAAAAGCTGTGCCATGAATTCGGTAGGTAACGAATTAATATTCATTCACAAAGAAGTTCTGAGTTCTTAAGTGATTGGGTGTGTGGGCACTGTTCATTCAAATGGGGCATCAGAAATGAAAAGATGAATATGGCAATGCCATTGTATCATTGTCTAAAGTATCTGCAGAAGTTGGCCTTGATAATACGCATAATGAATTTCTAAACTTACAGATCAAGCCAATCGAAATTAGGCTAGGTCAGATCAGAACATGTGCGGATAGCTGAGGTCACGGCATATTTTTGGCATATTTTTTTAAATGGACCCACGTATTTTTCCATGTCGAATTTTCTCTCGATTAAGTATAAACTTGCAGTCTCTAAAATGTTAGGTATATAAAAAATAAGTTGCGAGGTTTTCGGAAATGTCCTCTTTGGTTATTTGTAATTGCTAATACCATATATTATCCCATCAAAATATCACTGCTACACCTACAGCTTTCTACAGTTAAAACGTATTTGATTTTAAGAATGCCTATAATTCAAAAATTTTGCAATTTATTCGAAAAAGTCATAACTTCACAACTAGAACCGATCAAGAAATCCAAAAATGCACTCGTATACAGCGTTCCTTCCATTTAAAAACAGTTAGCTGCAGTATGGGAATATCGGAACACTCTGTATATCTAATGGTATCATATACCTACCACAACCTTAGACAAAATTTTAATGAATGAAAAATTTTTCCGAGTTCTTCAGAAAACAAACTTTTGTGGAAATCTTCGGGAGCGACAGGTATCTTCAGGAAGTTTCGTAGAGCACTCCACTGTTTTAATAGTTAATTCTATAGTTAATTCTATTTATGCAGAAAATGTGTAAGTATTAACATTGAAAATGTTTTTAGTATCCTAGTATGGGGGATCATATTCACCGAAAAGATTCTGTTGCATTTGTCACATACGTCACGCACCCGAGAGTACACGCGAATCGATATCAAAGCGTATATCACTCAGACCCTTTAAGTCCATTCTCGCCCACTGCCATAAGAATGTATATGTGTAGCAAGCGACTTCGTGCCTTAAGACTGGTTGTGTCAAATTGGTCCATTCTTGCTTTCGGGCATATGTTTTAACATGTGGAGCAAGCGACTTCGTGCCTTAGTAGTTAATATTTTAATTTCAGGATTTGACATTTTAACCAAAAATGCGTTTCAGTATTATAATTCAATGTTAATACTACAAAAGTCGTGATCACGTCACGTTTTAAAATCACTCATATAGAAAAATCACAGTCACAATTCGCAATGTGTTTGAGAAATCACGATAATAGCAGAAGAGTATAATCAGTTTTTAGTCGACGTTGTTCCCGATTTATTAAAAATATGAAATCTGTCTCATTTAAGTGTGGAATTGTAGAAAAGAATCATACAAAACCAGAGAGCTCTGTGGAATTTGTGGAACTTGCAAAATCCCCAAAAAATATACATAGTAGTGGCAAAGATGACATACCAACTTCGATAGTGAAACTTTGTACAAGTGAGTTAGCAACAATTGTGAGATATCATAAATAATCCATTAAACGAGGGAATTTTTCCACAATCAGTTAAAAATGGCCCTAATAAGACCTTTATATAAAAATATGACCCTACAGTTTTGAATAATTATAGACCATTTAGTCTGCTACCTAGTTTTTCGAAGCTGTTTGAGCTGGTAATGTGTTCTAGAATGTTGCAGCTTTTTAATTACTGCAATTTGTTTAGCGCGAGTCAGCATGGGCAGATCTACAACCACAGCTATTTTTCAATTCACACAAACCCTTCTAGATCACTTAGAAAATAAGAATATGGCACCAGGAATGTTTTTGGATTTATCGAAAGCGTATGACTGCTCAGGTCATAACCAAAATCAAAACTAACGTTTGAATTTAATTTATTTTTATAATTTCAAAAATAACATAAATAAAGGTGGCGAGAACTTTAAAGAGGTAAAGATTGTCCAGTTTTTGAAATAGCAAAGTTAGTTCAAAAATGTTCAAGTCGCACCCCCAGGTTACCTTACTGTTGCTGGCTAAAATTCACTGTAATCCAATTTTCGAACTGTTGGATCAAGTTAGTGATGGACGACCACTCTTGTCTTGTGGGTTGAAATTCCAACTTGCTAGAATATGAGAATTCTTACAATTTCCAGAACACTTTCATGATAATTTAATGAAATACTTTGCGTACTACCAATGTAAAAATAATTATTATAGTATTTTGACCGGTTTCAAGATTTTAAAAAAGTACGCAAAGTATTTCATTAATTCATTAATTCATCATGAATTTCCACCAAAAAGTTAACCAAGAAAATATTAACTACCTACACAGAACATTATCAGTTTAATTTTGGACAAACTTCACGTAACGTTTCAAAGCAGTTAACCCAAAACCTTAAGATGTTTTGCCGTTCAATAATTTCAGATTTATAAATGTTTATCTGTATCCCGTTTCCATTTTAAGAAAAGTTGATAATCGGAAGTCCCAACGAATTATTTTCTTATACCAAATTTTGATTATTATTTCTTCTTTGAGTGTACAAGGTGTCCCAAACTGGACGCGTTCTTATGGGAACACCCCTTATTTTAAGAGATAGAAAAAAATTAACCAAGGTGTCCGGAGCTCAAATTTAATGAGAAAACCACTGGCGCAAACAAAACTTTGCTATCTCTTATCGTTTGGCCGCTAGAGGGCGATTCTCAAATTTCGTCGATTTCTTTTATGTCCTATAACTTGTTTATTAATAAAGATAATTAATTTTCGTAAAAACTTTCTTAAGGCACTTTTTTCCGTAAAATCCATTGCAATAGGCAGTTTTTTTACAGGGCCTTTAGGTTTTCGTGCACCACCCCAAACTCATTTTTTTATATAGACCACCCTATATATTATGAGATTTTTGAAAAGCTCGTAAAATGTCCTAAATTTTGATCACTTGTCATGTTTATCTTAAAAACCATTCGGAAGCTGCCAAAAAATGAAAACAAAAAATCATAATCACGGCCTACTGCTTTTTTACGTAGAAACTTTAGAGTGTGTTCCATTTCCAAACCTGGCTAACCGGTCGGTACATCGTTAGTTGACAGCGGTTGCTGAAAATTTAGGCTTAATTTTTAAATCGTAATGTTGCTAATGGTTTTTAAGATAAACATGACAAGTGATACATCAAAATTTAGGAAATTTTACGAGCTTTTCAAAAATCTCATAATATATAGGGTGGTCTATATAAAAAAAATGAGTTTGGGGTGGTGTACGAAAATCTAAACGCCCTGTAAAAAAACTGCCTATTGCAATGGATTTTACGGAAAAAAGTGCCTTAAGAAAGTTTTTACGAAAATTAATTATCTTTATTAATAAACAAGTTATAGGACATAAAAGAAATCGACGAAATTTGAGAATCGCCCTCTAGCGGCCAAACGATAAGAGATAGCAAAGTTTTGTTTGCGCCAGTGGTTTTCTCATTTGAGCTCCGGACACCTTGGTTAATTTTTTTCTATCTCTTCTAATAAGGGGTGTTCCCATAAGAACGCATCCAGTTTGGGATACCTTGTACAGTGCAATGACTTTTAAGCCACCCGGTATACTGAATAACAATTTTGTATAATAGGCTAAAACTACCAAAGACTTAGAGAATAGACCCAGCGTTCCTATGGAACATATGATTTTGTTGTGAAGCCTACACGGTCGTAGGCCAGCGAGTCGCGGGTAGCGTTGTTTCTTATATTCCTCAAACACATTGGCATGCTGTTTTAGGGATCAATTGGTAAAAAAATAATGAAAAATAGTTATAATCATTGTTATATCAAAGAGATCAATATGATAAGATCAATAATGGCATTTCACATCCCCTTATATGCCTACAAGGTTTAATTACAATACTTTTCAAGACAGATAATGCAAGAATTCATGCACACTTATGAACTTAACCTCAAATGAAATGAGATGTTGAGTCATCGCTAATACAAATTCCTACAGGCTTACTAAAACACTTACCTACACGTCCTTGTATAATATAAAATATTAAAAAGCTATTAACAGGGTAGTTTGCACTATCCAACATAAAAACAAACAACACATTACAACTTCCAACACAACAACCAACCAGACGAATCCGCGATATTCAGTTTCCGCAGCGGTACTTGTTTACTACACAACTGGTCGGCTGCTTTGTTTTTCCTTTTCCAGAAAAAAAACGTTTAGACGTTATTTGACCAAATTAATACCGAATATTTACACCTCGGGTTCCAATAACAGCCTGTAAACACAACTGCGTTTATTTTTATATATGGCTATACTTTCCAAGGGGTTTAAATCAAATTTATTATGTCCCGATTTTAGGGATTTGAGATTATTGATATTGAATTTACAGCCCGTTTCCAACGCGTGCGACACTATGCTAGACTTATCTTTACGGCCGGATTTGTAATGAGCTTGATGCTCCTTAAAGCGAGTTAAAATAGACCGAGTTGACTGCCCGATATATGTTTTGTCGCAATTTCCGAATGCTATTTCGTAAATTCCCGATTATCAATGGGTTCCGTTTTATCTTTCGCATTTCCAAGTAGATTTTGTAAATTGTTGCTCGAAGTGTGAACCACTTTGAAGTCTGCTTTCCCGAAAATCGTATTCATAACTACTCTAGTTACCTGCGGTACATATGGTATTTTATAAATTTAGTTATTTAGTTACTCCCATTTAAAGTGGTGGAATTTCGCAATAACATTTTAAATTCTCTTTTCCTAATTAATCTATTGACAATTTCTGGATCGAAACCATTACATCTCGCTATATCTTCATTTATGTTTACTTCCTTGCGGTATCTTTCAACGGATAATGGGTATATTCAACAGTCTATTAACTAAAAAACCAAAACTAGCCTCTTTGTGCTGATTGCAATGGTTCGAATCTGCAGTTATAGACCGAGCTGTACTGGTTTCTTTCCTATAGATGTCAAATTCTAATTTACTGTCTTTCCTAATTACCAAAATGTTCAAAAATGGAAGCTGTCCTTGTTAATGGAAATTTAAATATGTTATAGAAAAAAATTAAGATACAAAATAGTAATGGATCGAATTTTTTTGCCCCTTCGAACGTACTTAAGTTGGCAATCAAGCAGTTTGCACGTGTTTAAGTGAAAGCGAATTGCAATAACGAATTCAGTTGGCGGTACTCCGGCTACTGTCTTATGAGCTGCAGAAGAAGCTGCTCTCGAGCAGGCCAAGCAGAAGCATTGACCGAACAAGGTCACGCTCAGATTCGCATTATCGCGCTACCTATTTGTCCTTACAGAATTTTCAATACCAAATCATAAACTTTATAACCTATGCAATAAAAACGTCTAAAAACACAACGAATTGCAAGGTGGGGCCAATGCCGCATAAAAATCTATGCCGAAATTAAAATTTCGTGCGCATTTGTCACTTTAATCAGACAAAAACACGACAGATATTTGAGAGTTAACCCAATTATCGAATTCCTTTATTTGATGTACGATCTGGATGGCTATGAACCGTTTTGTTATGTTGGTTATGTTGATCCTGGCGCCCGACGGTCGAAAAAATGATTGATGCTCGCTCAGGCACATTGAACATGCTAAAATATTCATGGCAATATTATTAGCAATTTCTCAGGATTCTGACATGGGGAATAACGGAAAACAGCATTTCAGAGAGCGTTTTTTGTTTCGTTCATTTTATATTTAGAGTGACAATAATCTGACATGATCCTCGTTTAAAAACAACAACTATCACTGCATTAATCTACAAGTTAGGTAAATTGAGGAATAGAAGAACTAAAGGTGCATCCACACAACATAATGAAACTACAAGCATTGCACAAACTGCTTTTGCACACACAACTAATAAATGAAACGGAACACAATAAGTTTAAGAAATGAACACAAGAAAACAACAGTTTAAACCACAATACATTTTATATTTAAACCTAAAAATACTTCGAGAAACCCTTAATCCAAAAACAAATAAAAAATTCGCAAACCCAATGCTAACATATTTATTCCACGACAGTGTTGCCGGCATTCGCGGTTATCGTCAGTCAAAGGTATGAGAAATTTTTATTGCATTCAGTATTTTGTAAGAATTACTAAAATTACTAAAATGTTTCAAGAAAATGTTCATCAGTCCATATTGTTAAGATACGAGTAGTACATGATGAACCCCAATATGAATAATTTTGTACTACTTTTGTCAAAACCCGAGTTGCTCGATATCCATAAGAAAAACGAGAATAGATATCTTTGTCCCTATATTACGTCACAAACGAATATAATAATAATAATTTATATTTTCATTATTGGTGGTTATTGTGAAAATTAATAATACGTTCTCTGGAAAAAGTAGCTTCATCGGTGATGAACAGTTGAGATAAGAATTGAGGGTGTCTTTTGATTCTGGTTTAAATCAATTAGCAAAAATGCTTGCACACGTTGAATGTGGTAAAGAAACAATAACAGATTCTTCAATATCCTTCAGACTGTGGCTGACTAGTCGAGAATTATTCTTATTTTTGACAACAACCAACTAGATAATTCCGCTTACTTCAAAAGTTCTAATAAAAAACTAAAAGGGATTAATTTCACCCCGTTCTAATACGAGAGGAATATTGAAAAAATAGAAGTAAGAAGTCCTTATGTAAGTAGATTATGTTCCCCACATTTCCTTCTTTCCAAATTCGTTAAAACACATAAAAAGCTGTTTTCAACCTCACACTCTTTGCAGACGTAACTCGTCAAGGAGGTACTTTAGTACAATATAGTCGGGGAGCAGACCTACTGAAAGATGCGTTTTAAACATCATCTATACAACTCGAACACACACACAAAAATTAAGCTAATTCTTATGTAAAACGACCTGCTGGATTCGAATTTTGAGGACGCGAAAAGATCGGGAATTGCGAAAATGCCGGAAAATCAATTTTCAACCATTTTTAATACTTTTCTTGTTGTATTCCAGCAACGAAAAGTGTTAGAGACCTGTTTCTTCAGCAGTTTTTCGCCACTTGTAACATGCGACTTCGTTTGTTGTTTCCATATTTTTCAAAAAATTTCAAAACAGCAATAGCAGATTTGTACTTCAAGAACTGTTTGCAAACAAAAATAATTTAATATCATTTATAGTTTTTGAAGTATATACAAACAGGCAAACGTCTACCGTGCTCCCAAAATTCCTGTGTGTCGGGCTCTTAATAAGTCTAACCAGAGTAATCATTTTGCTCTGTACTCCGATCTCCGAGTCAACTGTTAGAATTTTAGATTAGAAGTGACAGCTAAATGGAAACAATGGTGAAATTGGGTTGAAAACAGAATGAAATATTCAAATTGGAAAATATTTTTCATACGAAATTGAGCGGATAGTTGCGATGAACCGCCATCTTCTTATCACAATAGAGTCTGACTTGGTAGTGACAATTTTACCGTGTTTCGTGTCCAGTGTCAGATGGTGTGTTTTTGATGGTTTCCTAGCTAGATCATACGTCACTTGAACCGCATCTGATGTGTGACGTCATTGTCAGTTCTCCCGTGAATCAGAATATAAACACATTGTGTTCCAAAGCATGATTTTTTTTTGTTTTTATTTTGATATCCATTGCCTCCTTAGGCATATTTTACCGAGATTTAAATTCTAGGTGACAGCGTAAAATATTACAAACGTACGTACCTCTAAAATTTACAGAGGTACTTTCGTACACTGGTACGTACGTGTAGGGCATAACATTGAAGACGAGAAAAGTCTGCTCACGTTCAGATCGCGTGCACGTAGCGCAAATAGGCCGCCTGATAATCACTGCAGATGAACAATTTTTATCGGTGCTTATACAGGGGCCTTAATAATAGGTGGGTAATGTAATAATGAATGTAATGACAGCTGACGGGTCGTGATTACACGCATCCGGATAAGTAGGTTCTCCTTCGACTCTGACTACTTGTTGTTTTGGAATACCTACCTCTTTGGTGGCGCCTCCGTATCGTTGCTGGCGCCGATGCCCCTCGATGCTTGTCACTAAACGAATGAAGCGAATTTTTATCTACGCCAAAACATGCAGTTGAACTTAATTGCTCGGATTACGATAGGATACGCTCATCACCGGATGTCCACAGACTAGTACCAGTTACCGGTGTGCTTTAAGTAAACAAGAACTTTAAACCGTAATTTGTAAAAAAGAACAAGGACGTGGGAGAATCTTTATACGGTATTAGACACCTCTTAATATCCCTGCTATCCAGTGGTATTCGCTAGATTATTCAACAAAAATAAGAAACTAAAAATCAGGGCAAAATATTTTCGGTTCGAAGACAGGACTGTTTTGTGAATAAATCTTGGGAAAAATACGGTATATAACTCGAAGGAAAGTGTATTTTATATACACTCCTAAGATTTCACACTCGTACGGAATAGGAATTTGCCACTTTCCATGCTCGTTACGTAATATACTATTTCCCACGACCCCCTAGGAAAGCGGCACGTTGCATACAGCAAAGTAGGCCGGAAACTTGACAATAGGGAGGTTCGGAGAAAAACAAGATATCTATTTTTGGAATGAAAATGACAGAAAATTGTTATTGTAATTGATTTACGGCGATTTTTTTTTCCTAAAAATTTTTTTCGCAGCGTAATAAGCGAAAGAAATTAGCTTATCACGCCCACATGCTAGTTCTCTTTGTTATTGGTTTGACGTCAGAGATTCGTAAGGCGCTCCTCCCACTTCTCTTGAAGTGCCCGTGAAGCGGTACCTATCTCATAACATACTTATTGGGACTATTTCGAGCGTGAATTTTTAAAGTAAGGTGTCAAGGAAACATAAAACAAAGACAACATAATCGATATAATGATGCAACAAGGGTATCAAAAGTCAGATTCACATAATTTGCCATATTTATGTAGTAGGTAAATGTCCCGGTAAATGTGGAAATGGTGTGTGATTCTTGCATCTGACCCCAATTTCATTCAACCTCAAAACAGTAGTGTAAAGGCAGACCGGTATAAGCAAAACAAAGTCAACAATTTATTAACTGTACATGCCTTTTATAATTCAGTATAAGTAGGTATGTAGATTGTAGATACCTGCTTACTTCTGTTTGTAAAATAGGTACCTGCCTATATTCTCTAATACAATACAATACATACCTACCTCTTACACCTACGGGTAGATCTCTTACACCTACGGGTAGATAGAGTTTTGATTATATATATATACATACCTACTCATTTATGTAGGTATGTATACCTAAGTGATTGACAAGTTATCAAGTTAACAGTTTTATAATGGACTGGAATTTTTTTAAAAAAACGGAAACAAATACAACACACGCGAATCAAAAAACTACGCTACTTAGGTACTAGGTACTTGTTTAACAAAAAGAAACAACTGCTATATTCTGGAACGGTTAATGTAGAAACTCGGAAAAGACTCTTAAAGACGCATGTATGGAGTACGAAATTATACCTATGTGTGCGAAACTTGGACAATGGGAGAAGCGGAAAGAAAAAGAGTAGAAGCGTTTGAAATGTGATGCTACAGACGGGTGTTGAAGATACCGTGGATAGACAAGTTAGCAATAAGGAGGAATTAGAAAGAGTTGGGGAAAAGAGAAAAGTATGGAAGATAATAAAGAATAGGGGATAGGATCGTAGGATGGTAGGATGGTAGGACACCTTCTGAGACACAAAGGAATAGTTCGCGACATACTAGAGTCAGAGATAGGAATAAAGAGGTAGAGGTTGGAGCAGATTAGACTACTGCTCTCAAATAGTTGTAGAATGTTCTACTTTTACGGAAATGAGTAGGCTAGCTCAGGAAAAGGATGGAGGTACGCGTCCTACCAGTCTTCAAAAGAGAACTTTATGATGACGTACTATTTAATTATTATTGTAAAATAGTTAATACAATTTCCTTTCTTAGTTCAGGGAGGGAACGCTACGGCGATTCAGTATTTGGCTCCGTCATGCTCCTAGCATCCTTTTTCAAATTATGCTAACCGTAACACGTTACCAAGTACCAAGGGGTCCCAGAAAACTGTCGATAAATTGCATTATGTTCGATTTTATTTAGAGTGGCTGCAATGGGGCAGCCGATAATTTTATAAACTTTTGCAATGATAAACTAACTCGCGAAAATATCGATAATGCTGACCGATTTTCCTTCTGGCTCCAACATTTTCCGTTTTATTGGTGTGCTGTACGATGTATTAGTCTGGGTACAAAACAGAAAACACCAGTTAGAACCAGTTAATAATATTTAACAATTTAACTACACATGCATATGCATAATACTTATGGGACTGCTGCGCGCTGAAGCTGGGACTTGCATGTTATACTAAGTTCTGACGTCACGCGGCCTATTCTCGCTGCAAGGTACGATTTCTAGCCTCGCATCGACGGAAAACTTTGCAACGGCTCCACAGGCGAAGGAATTTTTTTAACAAAAATTAACAACATAACTGCCTTCAGTATAATAAACTCTATCAATTTTAATGAAATTTGAAAATTACGGAACCTGCCTATTGCGTTGCCCGTGCGCTAAACTCAAAACTGTGTTGTAATTTTTGAAAATCGCACAGTTCATTCAAATTTTGTAGTCAGATTTGAGATTTTGACGTTTACTGAATAAATATTCTGCCACGTCTCTTTTAAATCTAATAATTTTTTATCAGAAAATCTCTTAAAAGGTACGGCACTTGACCATTTTAATGGCTACTCCGTGGAAGATCTAAATATTTTAGGTACTACTGGTCATTTATGAATTGGCCGGCAAGAGAACATATCAACGTGTCATTCATGAGCCGGTCCCCGGTCGTGGGAAAAATAGTGTACATAACTCGATGGAAAGTGTATTTCCTATAAACTCGCGTGATTTCACGCTCGTATGAAATTTTGTCACTTTCCATGCTCGTTACGTAATATACTAATTTCGTAACAAGAAGTTTTTTAGTAAACAAATAAAATACAGTAGGTATCATGCACAGCAAGTTCAGCAAGTTGCATTTTTAATAAATTCTTGCTCTTGTCCCTTCACAAATTTCACCAACTTCCTTCTGTCTTGCCTCCTGCACTATCTTTCTTCTGTCAACAATTAATTTTGCCACTACATTGTTCCAATTCTCTGCAGGTCTTCCTCTGCCTCTCCTTATCTGTCTTTTGGCCTCCCAAATTTTTTCTAGTCGGTCTATCCTCTTCCATTCTTTGTATATGGCTCCATCATCCCAGTTGTCTCTCTTCTATATATTCTAACAGTGACTCTATTGTCAGTTCATCACTTACATCTACAATCCTCGTTCAGTCCATTCTAGTTATTCCTTAAATATTTCATCTGTCGGCGCCTGAATTCTACTTTTCATTCTGTTATACAATACCCACGTCTCACTTCCGTATGTCGATAATGGTCGATACATTGTCTTAAAAATGGTCATTCTTGAAATATCTTTCTTCCTTGTAAAAATTTGGCTCATTGCCTTTTCTACTCTGTGTCAAATGTCCATATCCTATGTTCCGTTACTCTCTACTATCACTCCCAAATACTTAAATTCTGTGACTTGTTCAATGCGCTGGTTCCCTATTTTGATGTTCAACAGTTCAACACTTCTTGTTCGTTAGACATTATCGTTACTTTTGTTCTTTTGGAAATTTATTGTGGTTAGGATGTCGTTCCATATAGGAATAAAGAAATTTTAAATCTTTATCATAGAAACTAAAATACATGAATTTAGTTTTATTAGCAATTATAGAATTTGAAGCAAAGTGGATATCCTCTAGTTAAAGACAGAACAGCTCCAAAGATTATTATACAGGTCCAAACTATTAACATGCTCGGATTAGAGGATGATATGGCAGTGTCAGCATCTAGCAAAGAAGAATTAGAAATGGCTCTGAATGAAATGGAAGCAGTTTTGACAGAGGGCTACGACATGAAAATCAAAAAAAGAGAACCAACATTTTGGCATGTAGGGGGCGTGAAAATAGAACTAAAACGAAAATAGAAATAGGAAATGAGAAGATAGAGGAAGTCGCGGATTTCTGCTGTTTAGGAAGTCAAATAACTCGCAATGGTAGGAGCACTAGGGATATAAAAAAACAACAGCGCCAGGGTCGAGTTACGTTTAACAAAAAGATACAGCCGTTATGCTTAGGAACGGTCAATGTATAAACTCGGAAGAGGCTCTTAAAGACGTATGTATGGAATACGGCATTGTACATGTGCGAAACTTAGACTATAGAAAAAGCGGATCGAAAAGAATAGAAGCGTTTGAAATGTGATACTACAGACGCGTGTAGAAGATGCCGTGTTGAAGGTTAGCAAATGGGGGGTATTAGAAAAAGTTGGGGAAAAGCGAAAGGTATGGAACACAGTATAGAATAGGAGAGATAGGATGGTAGGACACCTTCTGAGATACGAAGGAATTGTTCGCGGCATACTAGAGTCGAAGATAGGAATAAAAAACGGTCGGGGTAGGCCCAGATTATACTACTGCTCTCAAATAATTGGGGCTGTAGGATGTTCTATTTTTACAGAAATGCGTAAATTAGCTCAGGATATAGGGAAGGATGAAGGTACGCGCTCAGCCGGTCTTCGGACTGAGAACTTTATGATGATGTGATGAGCAAAAACTGCATCTAAGAATTCGTAGAATTGGCAGACTGTCAGAACGGTGCAATGAATGCATTAATTTGTCTCAGATATTCGTTTTAGCTCAGTTGATTACTCGTATCGTAATATTTTAGGAGGTAGGTACAGGATCAATTAACCCGCCTTCAAATAATTTGCTACCTGTGTTTTTAAAGACGTATAGGAACTGCAAAGTTAGATTAAATAAGCCAACAAACTCTCTTAAAATTAGGTAGGTGCTTGAGTGCAGTGATCTAATACGCAGAAATATTGACTTAATAACGTAAAGTCTCTTCACCGACAGACAGAATAAAAAAGGCAAACAAAGAAAGTAAACTATAATACTAGGAAAATTTTGTCACATGTAAATATAAATAAATGAGCCATCTGCAGCATCTACTGGTTTTTGAACTAGGTTTGACGTTTGATTGTTTAATTTAAAATCAAATATTAAGTTCCTGGATTTAATATAAGGACTTTCCGATTAAATTTGAAAAGATGCTTACTCAGAAACTAGGAATAAATTTTAAAATCAAAAAGCTTTCTTTTTACACTTGAGTCGGTGTAGATATAGTAATAATTACAAAAAAAGGTTATTTCTGTCATGAATAATTTTTTTGTTTCAATAAAATCTTACATTTCTGTGGGCCTCATTGCTGCGTACTTTGGGGAATCGTCCATAAAAATAAAGTGGGATAGGTCTGATAATATGTTTGTGTCAAATATTTTCTAGTTATAAACTGGAACAGAGCCTTATCTTCTGGTGGCAAATTTCCAAAAAAGGAAGGGGACAAACGTCACTACAACATTGGAACATTAAATTATCAGTAACAATATTAAATTTACAATGCAGGCGAATGTGCTTAGTTGCTAAATGAGATACACAGCAATTATTTATTATGATGCCCCAGTTGGATACGCAAGTAGGTCATCAATATACAGTGTGTATGGACGCCACACGCCACACACTTATTCCTGTTTCTGAAAAGTTATATTTTTCAGATGTGATGTGACGACTTTTCTCCGTATTCAAAATAGGTCATACAATATTTTTTCCAGTTCTATAACTTTCAGTATAATTCAAATATTCAACTGAACTATACCCAAGAACGTCTAGTATATTTTCTATTCATAGTAAACGTATGATTCATGTTTTTTGTAGATCGGTTCTGCAGTCATTCTACCGCCTCTTAGTCGGGGAGCAGATCGCCTGAAAGATGCGTTTTAAACACTCTCTATACAACTCGAATACACACAAGAAAATGAAGCTGATTCTTATGCAAAATGATCTGCCGGATTCGAATTTTGAGGTCGCGAAAAGATCGGGAATTGCGAAAATGCCGGAAAATCGGTTTTTCGTAAAATTTTCCTAAATCTTCACCTGTTCTTTTCGATGTGCATGCATGAAATCTAATGTGCAATGTATAATATCATGTTTATGTGAAGGGAAATGCAATTTGTCGGAATAAAAAATACGAATGTTCTCGATATTAATGCAGCGTTTGTACGCCCGCACATAAACCACTACTACATCGCTCAGCGCGGCTAGCGCGCACGAATTATTTATGTTTCAACTCGCTGTAACTTTTTCAGCAACAACATTAATGTTTCGTTTCTTCACCAAAAATAATTTCGAGCCTTTGTACGTGTTTGGTCTTGCATATGTATATGTTAATTCCGAAAAATAAGACTACTTACCCGGTGCATAATAGTCCCACATTCGGATCTCCGGGCGGGGACTGCTTCGGGGGGAGTCATCAGAAATGATAAGTGTAACATCTCACGAGTCGGAGCGTGGAATGTTAGAAGCATGAAACAAGTAGGAAAGTTAGAGAATTTGAAAATTGAGATGGATAGGTTAGCATTAGACGTAGTAGGTATTAGTGAAGTGAGATGGCCAGAAGCCGGAGACTTCTGGAGCGGAGATTTTAGAGTAATACACACAGGATCTGTAGGAGGAAATTCGGGAGTAGGAATTGTTATGCGGAAAAAAGTAGGGCAGAGTGTAGAAAATTTCTTACAGCAAAGTGACAGGGTAGTTATGGTTAGGTTAGATTCGAAACCTGTAAAAACAGTAATAATACAGGTATATATGCCCACTTCTAACTACAGTGATGAGGTCGTAGAGGCAGTTTATAGTGATATTGAACATGCGCTAGATTTTGTGAGAGGACACGAAAATTTAATAATTATAGGAGATTTCAATGCAGTGGTAGGCACAGGGCGAGAGGGCGGAATAGTTGGTCCCTTTGGATTAGGCAATAGGAACGATAGGGGAGTTAGACTGATAGAGTTCTGCGATAAACATAACTTAACGGTCGCGAACACTTTATTTCACCATCATGTTAGGAGACGCTACTCGTGGAAGATGCCAGGAGACCTAGGGAGATATCAAATAGATTACATTCTTGTTAGGCAAAGATTTAGAAATCAAGTTAGGGATTGTAGAAGTTATCCAGGAGCAGATATAGATAGTGATCACAATATAGTCGTTATGAAGGCCAATCTTAAATTTAAGATTTTGAAAAAACGAAGCGGAAGAAGGTATCTTGACCCAGAGAGACTAAAAGATGATGATACGCGCGATAAGTTCGAGAAAAAGACAAACGAAGTACTAAAGGGCGCGGGCGAAAATATTGTTAGGGACATAGAGGAAGAATGGAATTGCATTAAAAATAGTTTAGTTTCCTCAGCTAGGGATATTTTGGGTCATAAACAGAATGAAAGTAGGAAACCCTGGATAACAAAACATATTGTAAGTCTAATAGAGGAAAGGCGAAAATATAAAAATAGGTTAGATGAAATAGGGAAACAAAGATATAAGGCGATCAAGTGGGAAATTATTCGGAAATGTAGGAAAGCGAAAGAGCAATGGATCGATAATAAGTGCAAAGAAGTGGAAAATAAGTTCGAAGTAGGAAAGACTGATGAAGCATATAAAATAATTAGGAGAAATTTTAGAGAAATTGGATCTAGTACCAAAAGCATTAGGAATGAGGCAGGAGATATCCTAATCGAAAGCGGGGAGAAGGCAGATAGGTGGAAAGAATATTTAGGAAACTTATATGCGGGACAGGAAGTGCAAGATATATTAGAAAGCGAAAGCAGTGTAGAGGGGGATAACCTAGGGAATCCTATAATGAGAGAAGAGTTTGAGCTAGCACTAAAAAGTTTAAGGAATAATAAAGCGCCAGGTATAGATGGCTTGCAGGCAGAAATCTTAAAGTGCGCAGGTCAAGAGGTAATAGATCGTTTATTTAAATTAGTTAGTCGTATATACCTGACAGGCGAGATTCCAGAGGATTACAAACGGAACATCATGGTAGCTTTGCCAAAAAGGAAAGGCGCGGATAGGTGCGAAAATTTCAGAACCATCAGTTTAACTTCCCATGCATCAAAAATTTTAACTAGAATTGTGCAAAGAAGGATGGAGAAAAAGGCGGAAGAAATATTAGGAGAAGATCAGTTCGGATTTAGACGAAATAGAGGAACGCGCGAGGCCATCCTAGCTTTACGAGTAATTATAGAAAAAAAGATAGAAAAGAGAAAGAGCGTCTATATAGGATTTGTAGATTTAGAAAAGGCCTTCGACAACGTAAAATGGGGGAAGATGTTCGAAGTGCTGAGAAAGGTAGGGATGAAATATAGGGACAGAAGAATAATACATAATATCTACGAAGAGCAAAAGGCAGTTATAGAATGTGAGCAGGAACGAAGGGAAGTAGATATCCGGAAGGGAGTGAGACAGGGATGTGCATTGTCACCTCTAGTTTTCAACTTATATATCGAAGATGCTATTAATATTGTTAAGGACAGAACAGCCCCAGGGATTAACGTACAGGGTCAAACTATTAACATGCTCAGATTTGCGGATGATATAGCAGTGTTAGCATCTAGCAAAGAAGAATTAGGAGCGGCTTTGAATGAAATGGAAGCAGTTTTGACACAGAGCTATGGCATGAAAGTCAATAAAAAGAAAACTAAAATTTTGGTATGTAGGGGATGTGAAAATAGAACTAAAGTTGACATACAAATAGGAAATGAGAAGATAGAGGAGGTCACGGTTTTCTGCTATTTAGGAAGTAAAATAACTCAAGACGGTAGGAGCACTAAAGATATAAAACAAAGAATAGCGCAGGGCCGAGTTGCGTTTAACAGAAAGAAACAACTGTTATGTTCGAGAACGGTTAATATTGAGACTAGGAAGAGACTCTTAAAGTCGTATGTATGGAGTACGGCATTATACGGGTGCGAAACATGGACAATAGGGGAAGCGGATCGAAAAAGAGTAGAAGCGTTTGAAATGTGGTGCTACAGGCGCATGATGAAGATACCGTGGATAGATAAGGTTAGCAATAGGGAAGTATTAGAAAGAGTTGGGGAAAAGCGAAAGGTATGGAAGACAATAAAGAGTAGGAGAGATAGGATGGTAGGACACCTTCTAAGACACGAAGGAATAGTTCGCGACATACTAGTGGCAGAGATAGGAATAAAAAGAGGTAGGGGTAGGCCTAGATTAGACTACTGCTCTCAAATAGTTAGGGATGTAGGATGTTCTACTTTTAGGGAAATGCGTAGGTTAGCTCAGGATAGAAAAGAGTGGAGGTACGCATCCAACCAGTCTTCAGACTGAGAACCTTATGATGATGACCCGGTGCATGAAAAATACACAAATTTGTGATCTAGCAAGAAACCATTTTTTTTCGTAAAATTGGAAAATTGTAGAGGCAACGTGAGTATACTGTGATGATCAGCACACTTCAGTGTATATTCCACGAAAAAAACAGACCTCTAACTCTTTTCGTTGCTGAAATACAACGAGAAAAGTTTTAAAAATGGTCGAAAATTGGTTTAGGAAAATTTTACGAAAAACCGATTTTCCGCCATTTTCGCAATTCCCGATCTTTTCGCGACCTCAAAATTCGAATCCAGCAGATCATTTTACATAAGAATCAGCTTCATTTTCTTGTGTGTATTCGAGTTGTATAGAGAGTGGTTAAAACGCATCTTTCAGGCGGTCTGCTCCCCGACTATAGGATAATACACAGCACTTTGATAGCTTTTTGGAATTTAGAATTCTGGCGACAAAGTTTAAGAAGGCGGAATTATCCACCAGTTGTGCACTAGGGCACCCGTATTCCTCATAGTTCACTCCATCGTTGGTTCTTCGAATACACTGAACTGCCCGAGGAATATCAGCTAGAGATGAGAGGGATCCATCACTCTCAGGATTATAGTTTTCTAAGATACGTTAGACTCAATCTGGTACCTAAATCTTCTTTGATAGACAATCAACTTATGGACTCACATTGATTGCTTAAGAACCGTTTAGCCAACTGAAGCATCTGGCAAAAAACTGAAGTAAGTACTAAAGCACAAAAAATTTGATGATACTGCCACAAGACTACCTCATGTTTTTGTGTATTAGGCGCTATTATTATTTACACCTATTTTTATTTACATTTTCTGGTGCACTGACTGCCGTGGTCAATGGCATCAATTAAAGTTAACTCCAAACAAAAAAAATCCAGGAAAGAATTGAGGCGTGCAAATGATTTCATAAAAGCGGCTTTTTGACTGAGTGCATAATTTGCAAGTCTCAGCGCGCAATTTGAATAATTGTTAATGCACATTAGACACACCCGTGCCCAGAGGAAATTCCCAAAGACTAATAACTTAACCAAATAAAAAATTGATCTTATACGGTCTTCTAAAAATAATCTGACGATATTTACTCAATTTAATAGTTGTAGTAGTCCAAGATCTATCCAGACATTGACCTCTCGCAGCGGTTCTCAGTGGATATTAGCGAGCGAGCTTCGGACACCGGACTACTTTGAAAATAAAAGTATGGGATCGGATATACACTCTTAACGAGGGGTCTCTTTGTCGCCACTATCAACTAATTGAATATAATAGTTTATATGTTCGCCTAAATAAATTAATACGAGCGGTTCAAGTGTGTTCTTTAAGTTGGGGACGAATGGGGACATTTCGCAATGAGCATGTTATGTTAATTTCTTACGACTTGAAATTTTAATCCCATAATGGCGTTTTATATTGAAGTAATTCAATACCATGTGCACTAAGCGAATTTCAAATCTGTAACGTCCAACAATCAGAAAATAATTAAAATTTGCCCATAAATTATTCTCTTCGCGAAGATAATTAAAAGTTGACTAATGGTTCTTCTCTGAAACCGCTCCACCTGCCAAAAATTACGTACAGCCAGGAGGCTCACTTATGCTGACGATTTGGATCTAGTATAGCAACACGTTAAAAATATGGGCATAGACATTGAAGGATTCGACTAGAAATTAATGAAACCTAGAATTTTTGGCTGATATCATCATAAAATTTTCAGTCCGAAGACTAGTTGGACGCGTACCTCCATCCTTCCTATCCTGAGCTAACCTAGGCATTTCCCCAGAAGTTAGTCTAATCTGGGCCCACCCCTATCTCTTTTTATTCCTATCTCTGACTCTAGTATATGTCGCGAACTAAGCCCCCGCTATTCTTTGTTTTTTATCTGTAGAGCTCCTACTATCGCGAGTTATTTGACTTCCTAAAAAGCAAAAAACTGAGACTTCCTCTATCTTCTCGTTTCAAATTTGTGTTTTCGTTTCAGTCCTATTTTCACGCTCCCTACATACCAAAATTTTGGTTTTCTTTTTATTGATCTTCATACCATAGCCCTCCGTCAAAACCGCTTCCATTTCGTTCAGAGCCCTTCCTAATTATGCTAATACTGCTATATCATCCGCGAATCTGAGCATATTAATAGTTTGGTCCTGTATATTAATTCCAGCAGCTATTCTGTCTTCAACAATATTAATCGTATCTTCGATATCTACAAATCCTATATAGGCGCTCTTTCCCTTTCCATTTCCTATTGTTTTTCCTATTATTACTCGTAAAGCTAGAATGGCCTCGCGCGTTTCCCTATTTCTTCAAAATCCGAACTGATCTTTTCCTAATATTTCTTCCGCACTTTTCTCTATCCTTCTTTGCACAATTCTAGTTAAAATTTTTGACGCGTGGGAAGTTAAACTGATCGTTCTAAAATTTTCACTCCTATCCGCGAGTTTCCTTTTTGGCAAAGCTACTATTATGTTCCGTTTGTAATCTTCTGGAATCTCGCCTGTCAGGTATATGCAACTAACTAGTTTAAATAAACGATACATTACCTCTTGACCTGCGCACTTTAAGATTTCTGCCTGCAAGCCATCTATACCTGGTGCTTTACTGTTTCTTAAACTTTTTAGTACTAGGTAAAACTCTTGTCTCATTATAGGACGCCTAGGTTGTCCCCCTCTACACTGTGCTTTAGCTTTCTAATATATCTCGTACTTCCTGTTCTGCATATAAGTTTCCCAAATATTCTTTCCACCTATCTGCCTTCTCCCCGCTTCCGATTAGGATATCTCCTGCCTCATTTCTAATGTTTCTGATACTATATTTAATTTCACTAAAATTTCTCCTAATTATTTTATATGCTTCATCAGTCTTGCCTACTTCGAATTTATCTTCCACTTCTTTGCATTTATTATCGATCCATTGCTCTTTCGCTTTCCCACATTTCTGAATAATTTCCCACTTGATCGCCTTATATCTTTGTTTCCCTCTTTCATAAATATAACCTACTTTTATATTTTCGCCTTTCCTCTATTAGACTCGCAATATGTTTTGTTATCCAGGGTTTTCTAATTTCATTCTGTTTATGACCCAAAATATCTTTAGCTGCGGAATTTAAATTATTTTTAATGTTTCCTTTCTGCCTCTATGCCCCTTCACCCGCGCCCTTTAGTACTTCGTTTCCCTTTTTTTCGAACTTATGGCGCATGTCATCATCTTTCATTTTCTCTAGGTCAAGATGCCTTCTTCCCCTTCGTTTTTTCAAAATCTTAAATTTAAGATTGGCCTTCATAACCACTATGTTGTGATCACTATCTATATCTGCTCCTGGATAACTTCTACAGTCCCTAACTTGATTTCTAAATCTTTGCCTAATGAGAATGTAATCTATTTGATATCTCCGTAGGTCTCCTGGCATCTTCCACGTATAGCGTCTCCTAACGTGATGGTGAAATAGACTGTTCGCGACCGTTAGGTTATTCTTATCGCAGAACTCTATCAGTCTAACTCCCCTATCGTTCCTATTGCCTAATCCAAAGGGGCCAAATATTCCGCCTTCTCTCCCTGTGCCTACGACTGCATTGAAATCTTCTATACAAATTTTCATGCCCTCTCACAAAATCTAGCACATATTCAATACCACTATAAACTGCCTCTACGGCCTCTTCACTATAGTTAGAAGCCGGCATATACCTATACTTGTATTATTACTGTTTTTACAGGTTCCGAATCTAACCTAACCATAACTACCCTGTCACTTTGCTGTAAGAAATTCTCTACACTCTGCCCTACTTTTTTCCGCATAACAATTCCTAGTCCAGAATTTCCTCCTACAGATCATGTGTGTATTACTCTAAAATCTCCGCTCCAAAAGTCTCCAGCTTCTGGCCATCACACTTCACTGATACCTACCACGTCTAATGCTAACCTATCCATTTCAATTTTTTTGGCTGATAGCAATCTCAAAAAATGTGATTTTACAAAAATCCATAACTGCTACTTCTGAATACCCGTATAATATGATAATATCAAAAGATAAAAATCAGCCTCGAAATATTTAAGGTGATTTCACTTGCTAATTATTTCTGCTGTTCTCACAAACAAATGAGCGTGTCTACCGTGCAACTCTGTCGGTTACAGATGTGGTAACCAATGAAAAAGTTTTTAAAACACTCATTATTAATATAATTATACATAAAAAGGATACACAACGTTCTTCTGCTCAAGGAGGAAAAGTCCTTGTTTTGTAAATTTCATATTGTGCAGGAAACCTCAATTTGCTCTCCCATTTAGGCCAAGAAATTCTTCTTGAAGTGCAAAGACATACGAAATTTACTCCATTAGAAAAATTTTAAAAATTCACAGCTCTGTTTTTCTAATGAACTATATATTTTTAATATCGCATTCTATACCGAATTTCTTTTTAATGTATAAACTTCCTCGTCTCGAAAATTAATAGTTTTGAGGTATTTGCACACAAATATCTAACTGTCCCTTATTCCTATATAATATGCCACGGTGTTATCCTAAAAGCGCCATTTCATTCTTAAATTATTTATATGTAGGTACCCGTATTCGTTTTGAAAATGTAAAATGAAAAATGTGTGTTGCCAATTCTATATGTGCCATTAAAATTATATGGCTCCATCAGACAATATGGGGGAGGTTCACAATCTTCATAATCATAAAGTTCTCAAGTCAGCCGTTCGTAGCCCTCTGTCAAAACTGCTTCCATTTCATTCAGAACCATTCCTAATTCTTCTTTGCTGGATGTTAACACTACTATATCATCCGCGAATCTGGCCCTGTACATTAATCCCGGAGGCTATTCTGTCCTTAAAAATATTAATGGCATCTTTGATATATAAGGATGTTTCAGGATTAACCGGACAAACTTCAAATCTGAATGTATGAACTCAAAATGACGAAAGCACTTCATTAAAGAGTTGCCCGAAGCCAAAGATATACCTAAACTAAAGTTGGGTTTTTCTAAAATTTGGTAAAAGATGAAAAGTGGATTTTGATGGAGATTGTCTACCATCGGAAACGCTTGCAAGTGATATTTTTAATCATCCCTTATCGTTTAACTGGATGAAAACAGTAATCGCCATTTTATTTCTTTATTGAACTTTTTTAGGACCCGAATTTTATCCTATAAACACGTGGCTTGCAAAGCCTGATTCATCTAGACACTTTTTTGTGTCTTTTGTTTTTTCACGAGGCCGGTAGTTTTTGAACAAAAAAAAATATGTTGGCTGGACCCATGCGGTTATTCGAAAAATTTCATTAGGGTCTTCCAAAAAAAACTAGGTGAAACACCAGATCTTCTCACTTGTTGATGGTTCCTGGTCGAAATGGCCCAATATTGCATCTGTCCTCATGCCATTTTGAAGTGGAGCAAAAGGTCATCAGCATACGGCAACATGTGCAATAATCTAGTTTTCCTCAACCGATTGAATGTTGAACTGAATATTGGTTTCGCTGGCAATCTTCTATTAGGATACCGCATTGCATATTCACGGCGAGCAGCAGATGCATTTCCATTACAAAAACCACATACGAAAACAATACTGTGAGGAAAAGTTCGGGGCATAATAATAACTTTTGTTGCTGATGAAAAAAAATTACAGCCCTCGCAAAGATGCAATCGGGGGAGACATTGAAAATGACGAAGCAGACTGTAACCCTTGTGCGTTTGAGATATTTCCGCATGCGCGATAGCTTGTTAAATAATTATTCGTACAATACCTGCGCCGATTTATAATAACTGCATTCCTGTTTTGGCATTCTCTCACATTTGCGACGGTAGACGGTTCCACTCTGAAAAGCTTACTCAGACTGAGCGGTCTAACGCGTAGCGGCCATGCGCTCGACTTTAATAGTGATGAACGATATCGTAATTTTTCAAACACATTGTGAATTGTTACTGTAATTTTTCTATATCAGTGATTTTAAAACGTGACGTGATCACGACTTTTGTAGTATTAAGGGTGGGGTACACAAAGATAGGACAAGAGATCAGAAGTATATGTGTAAGACAGAAATAGACATAGCTTTAGCAACAGCTTGATACAGTTAATCCAGCAGAAAATTGAAATAAAGAAATTAGGCAAATATAGTCTTACAATCCTATCTAATAAAAGTGATGTTAGTCGTGGAGAATGCGCAATAGACATGTATCGTTTCGATCTAGCGAGGTCAGATTTTTCGTTTCCGTCTCTTTTTAATACGTACGGGAGCCGATCGCCAAAAGTGCGTACGTCTGAACTATCACAGGTAGGCATCATGTTTGTTGTCGTTGTAAAAGTATACGCCGCGCCGTCAGAAACAATTCAAAGTTATTGGACGCATGTACTCCGTAAGCCCCAGCCAAATTGAACTATTTCATTTTCGATTATTATTACTTCATATTAAAGGAGCAAACAGATTTGAAGATCTGAAAACAGTAAACGGAGAAATACAAGAATCTTATGTAGCAGCGTGTTTAAAATTAGGTCTTCTTATTTAAGATCATCACCAGTGGAAAAGAGCCATGAATGAAGCTGAAATTTGGATGATGCCCAGACAGCTGAGATATTTCTTCATTCGTATTTATGCATTGCCGACCAATTTATCAGGAAGAACTGTGGGAAGAATTTAAAGAAGCAATGTCACAAGATTATGAAAGACGTTACAGCAATACTGAAGGACAAAAAAGCCTATATTCAAATTAGTTTCATGCTTTCTACGGAAGGTTACAATCTTTCAATGTTTCCTACCATGCCACGACATTAAATATGCAAATGAAGAACAAGCAATAGAAATAGGATCACGACAATATAAACACCTAAATGAAAAGCAGAAAGAAATTGTAGATATTATTTTGGGTAAATGTGATGCTAACATAAATGACTCAATTTCTGAATCTTCATGTTTTTATATAGACGGTCCAGGAGGCTCCTGTAAGACTTATGTTTATACAACCGTTTACAGCTTACTGAAGAGCCAAGAATAAAATTGTTTGTACCATGGCCTTCACGGGCATAGCAGCAACACTACTTCCTCATGGCAGAACAGTTCATAAAACGTTTTGGGTTACCTGTTCCTCTGTTTTTAGATTCATCTTCCAACATTAAGAAAAATTCAAAAGAAGCAGATTATTATTAAGGAGTGTAGATGTTTTTATTTGGGATGAAGCTCCTGTGGCGCCAAGGTATGCTTTAGACATTATAGACAGAACCTTACGAGACTTTATGAATAATTGTGATGTTCCGTTTGGTGAAAATGTTATGGTGTTGCGAGGAGATTTTTGATACCTAATTGTTACCAGTTAAAATAAATGCTACCCGCTGTGAAACAGTGAATTTAAGTATCAAATTTAGTTCTCTTTGAAGTTATTTCCGTAAATTTTCTTAAACACAAAATATGCGGGCTCTACCACAGGAACAAGAATTCACCAAGTTTTTATTGGATGTTAGAGATGGAGTTTTGAACGATATGAATAGCAATTTAGAATTGCCACAGAGATGTATTTATAATTCGGATATCGTTGAACGTATATAAAGAGGAATCAATTAGAGAAAAGCGATTCATAGATATGACCAAATCAGCTATTCTGACGTTGAAGACATTAACAAAAAAGTGGTAGAACTGTTAGATATAAAAGCAGAAAAAATATATACAAACTTGGATAGTGTTGAAAATTGTGATAATGGAGATTTAAACGATGCTATTCTTCCTGAATATTTAAATACTTTAAACCCGCCAAATTTTCCTCCGCATGAATTGAAGTTGAGAGTATATTGTATTGTGATGTTGGTTAAAAATCTCAGCATTAATGAAGGCTAATGTAATGGTTCCAGATTGTTAATTTTACAATTGGGAGACAATATCCTACAGTGCAAAATTTTAACAGGCTATAAACATGGAGATATAGTTTTCGTTAACCGTATAACGTTGTACTGTGAAAATGTTTCTCCTTTTACTTTTAAAAGACGACAATAATTTCCCATTAAACTAGCGTTTGCAATGACTATTAACAAATCACAAGGCCAAACATTTGATCAAATAGGAATTGATCTCCGAAAAGAAATATTTACTCACGGACAATTATGCGTGGCTTTTTCAAGAGTTCGTTCTTGGGAAGGATTGATAATTTATTTAGGAAATCAAAGAAATAGCCGTATAGTTCAAAACTACGTTTTCAGATAATTATATCAGATGTAAATTATTCTGTAATCAATAATGCGTTTCTTTGAAGTCACGATTCGTCTAAAACATCAGTGAGTATTCTCATATATTTTATTTGCCGGTTAACTAAAATCCGAATGTACAATTTGTGTGTGAATAATGCTAAAATTTCCGTTAAAATTTGTCAGTTTTCAACTCCGTTTATTTTAACAACAGTGTAAATATGGCGAATAAAATAGTAGTTATAAGCCTATTCTACCAACCCCCATATTTCTTTTAAACCATAATTCATTTCTATAAGTAATATACGTACAGTTTTTAAGCTGGACTGCCTGTATTAACACCGTCTCAGAAGCGAGGAGAACGCTTCTCGGGTACTCGAATACCGCAGCCTTAACATTATTTAATTATAGTACTGAAACGCATTTTTGGTTAAAATATGAAATCCTAAAATTAAAATATTAACTACTAAGGCACGAAATCGCTTGTTCCCCATGTTAAGACATATGGCCGAAAGCAAGAATGGACCAATTTGACACAGCCAGTCTTAAGGCACGAAGTCGCTTGCTACACATATAAATTCTTATGGCGGTTAGCGAAAATGGACTTAAAGGGTCGATTTGCGAGTACGCTCGGGTGCGTGACGTATGTGACAAATGCAACAGAATCTTTTCGGTGAATATGATCCCCATACTAAGGTACTAAAACCATTTTCAATGTTAAAACTGTTTTATTAGAAGAGCCCGTTTTACCAACGGTTTACTAACCACTAATTACTAATAACGTTCTACTCACTATCTATTATTCAGGAACTAATTACTACCACTGTGATTACTGAAAACGCTGCTGCCCTCTTTCATGGACTTGATATGGTTAAAAAAATGGCTTGGCTCTTTAGATCATTGAAGCATAGAACAGGAAGTGCCGCCATCTTGAAAATATTTTATTCGATATATGTCATACCTCATACAGCTAGACCCTTATGCAAGATTTCATCTTAATATCTTATTTAGTTCTCTATATACTTCTAATAGGAACTCGTCGTGACACACCCTGTATAATATGGAATCATTTTCAGCAGAAAGTACACGAAATCTTTGTGCAGACAGAAAGCAGCTGGGGACGGGTCGAGAATTACATATGAGGAGCTGATGAAGGATCAATACGGAAGACGAACATTAATATTTAAATGCAAGCAATACTACTAAACTAAGCCATAATTCTGCCTGTAAATCAGGTAACTCGCGGAGCTCAAGCGAAAGAGCTTTCTAACCTATAGGAGCTCACCATCACAAGAGCAGCACAATGTGCACGTGACAATTAAAAACAGAGTTAATGCAAGAATCAAGGCAGCCAAGAGCGAGCATTGGATAACATTTACTTCCGACATGGGCCACGACTTATATGGAGCTCATAAGAAAGTATGGAAAATACTCAAAAACAGGAACAAAAATCCATAAACGAGTTCATACAGACAAAAAATATCTCCTTGAAAACATGGGAAGAATACTACAAAAACCAGTAGGTACGATGCGTAAGTTACAACAAAAGTAAAACTAAATGATACGGTGCAGTCAATGAGGTATTCGAAAAATGGGCGTAGCGGAAGGGCTCAGAAATCTAAAGAACAGAAAAGCTCCTGGATAAGATAATATCCCTACTGAACCGCTGAAATACAGTGGCCACAACTTTGTTAAGAAACTAACGTTGTTATGCTGCAAAATCCTGGTCACAAGTAAAATACCAAAGGTCTGGCGCAGAAGTATCACAATCCCCATCTTTAAGAAAGGAGTAAAGAAGAGATAAGTTGAGGTGGTGAATTATAAACAGGGAAGAGCAGCAGTAATTTAGGAGGAATAAACCGTGAATGAACTCCATATTAATTATTAAGCAATTGAAGGAGAAAGGCATTCGACAGAGTTCATCTGGGAGATATATTAAACATACTAGTTGAGATGATCTACCTACGCCGGGAGGTGTTAGACATTGTGTTCCGCTATTGTTCAACTCAGTAGTGGACAAAATAATAGAAAGCGTGGTTTCACTCAACTTAGGATACAAAATGAACAACAAGATCATGGGGTGGACAACAATCACTGCGGAGATCGAAGATGACCTGCAGAGACAACTTTTTGAATTCCACCGAGTGAGTCTGCGTGAGCACAGAGAAAACTAGAAGCATGAAAATATGGGTACTAACAGATTACGTGATTAGGATCTAGGACAAATATTTAGAAAATGATGTGTTCGCAGACAATATCAGTGAAGGTGAACCGTTAATTATTTCTTTAGGCGACAGTCACAGTGTTACTAGCGATTCTGAAAGTGATGATTAACACCTTCATTATTATGGTACTATTGTTTCTTTTAATGGAATTAAGACAAATAATCTAATATTAATGATTATTCTGCAATAAATCACATTACATTTGTCTTTTTACATCCGGAGTTATCTTTGGTACTAATAATTTTCTTAATACACGTTCAATATTATTTACTGAATTTTTATTATTTAATATGTATTCCCAAGAGTAAAAAAAGTCCACGCCACTGTTGCTCTAAGTTAGAAGCAGACTGTGGCAGACGCCAAACATCGCGCCTCCATCGCTCGCCAACTTAAATCTATTGGACTGTACTGCATTTTAAAAATTTCTCTACGCTGTCAAAATCTTCAATAACACAAAAATGTACAGTTTGTTCCAATAAAAACAACAAGGGGCAGCAAAAATAATTTTAAGGCTAAAAAGCGTAAAGAAGGCGTACTGGTACTGGTACACCCTGTATACTAAGAGAGCAATCGAAGAAGCCGTATAAATAAATAAAGACAAAGAAATAAAATGAAACATGGAAGAATCTGGTAGGTACCCGTTAACCCATTCATAGAGAAAAAGGAGAAGTAGGCAGGTCGTAAAAACGGCCATAAAATTTATCAATCTGATGCTGACAAAATTGTCGTAAAAAAGCCCTAACTTACAAAGTACAAGATAAAATAAGTCATGTTCAAAATAACACAAAGTAAGTCATAAAATCTAAAATTTAGATGGTCATCCCGCATATTTTATTGCCAACAATGAAAATGCAACCGGTTGAACAATTTGGTTCTTTTTGGGTGCCAAAATAACAAAACTGATTATTGCTTGATAGCATTAAAATTATTAATTTTTTATGCATTTATATTAAGTTTACACTATTAAATAAAGTATGTATTTGGAAATGTAAGGTTGGTAGGTCAAGCCCGTGGCCTGCAGGAGGTCGGCCCGAACGTTGCAAAACTGGTTTGGTCAATTTTTGTGATTAATAGCGCTGTAGATAGGTACTCGAGAGTTGTACAATTTTGCTCGTTTTCGGTCTTGTAGACGGAGGCTGGAGTAAAAAAATATCTGAATTCTTGACGTGCCTTTTTGCACTTCACACAGTCTAAATTAAATGTAAGGCGGTAAACTGGGAAATTATTTGCAAACTCAGAAAAGGGAAAGAACGATGGATTGATAATAAATCCAAAGAAGTATGAAGTAGAGTATAATTTATAAATAGATCGCAAACAGAAATTTTAAAATAGATGGCTTTAATAAATTGGTTAATTCCACAAAACGAAAGAATGTCGTGTGACATTAGGACGGTTAAACCAGAAATTAAGGGAAGAATTAGGCTGAAAGGGATGCAATGATTCGCTCGGGACAATTCAGCGTAAAATGGGATTCAAATGGCGAAGAACCCAAAACAACAGCAGAGTGTTAACTGAAAAAAATTACGTGACAGCTCTTCGAATATCGTACTCGAAGAAAATTCAATATTTTCGGAGTCAGAACCAGCCCATAGTATTTTTGGAGGAAACATACCTGCACAGTGGACATACCGCTTCTAAGAATTGGACAGATGAGACAACAAAGGGATTGTTCGCCAGTATATCGAATGGTCAACGCCTCATTATAGTTCACGCCGGGGGAGAAATGGGATTTATCTAACTGTTCACTAATTTTTAAATCCGGGATGAAGACCGGCGATTACCGTGCAGAGAGGAATTCCGAAAATTATGGCAAGTGGCTAGAAGAGAAGCTGTAGTAGTAGTAACAGATAACGTTCCAAATCATAACGTGCAACTTAATCCAGCTCCAATATCGAATTTGAAGAATGCATATCAGATATGGTAATGTGGTTAACCGAAAAAAACATTCATTTTCAGCCCATGTTGAAACCGCAGTTGCATGCTATTGTTAAATATCATAAAAAGCGTCATATCATCACATATAAATTTGGTTAAAAACAATGTTGGTGCCCAAAGCGTGACATTTAAATTAGAACATGTCCGAAAACAAATTTGTACAAATAACGAAAGAAGACTGGCAAAATCGTTGCCGGCATGAAATTGAACTACTAATAATCAATTCACAAGACAGTGACTCTAATGAAAGTGACGATTATTATTAAGATTATAGTGATTAAGCTCTGTTGTCACATTTTGTGTGTATATATGCTTTTATTTATATGTAAATACGTACGTACATTGAAGACTGCAGTTTTGTGTTTTTATTCTTTGAAACTAATATGTCTGTACACACACACGCCGATGATATTTTATGTTATTTACTTGTGCCAATTACGTTGCCTGCGCGCACTGAACCCCACCGCTCACCATCACTCGATCGGCTTACTGTATTCAACGTTCCACCCTCGGTGAATTATTGTGACTTTGTTTTAAAAGTTATGACAAAATGTTTCATACAAAAGTTACTTGGATTCAAGTCCTGCATTTTCTAAAATTATTTTAAAATTTGCAAGGAGCGTACTTTTCGGCGAGTAGCGTAACTTGTAAATACCCTGTCCGAAATTTTCAAGTTTTAGAGAAATTTAGATTTTCATCGAAAATTAAAACGGGGGGAACCGTAATTTAAAAAATATACAGCATGTCCCCGAATGGGGTTACGAGGAGGAAAAAAATATTAGGTATTTTTAACTCCTCCGAAAAGATATTTTACTATATTTTATGCGTTTTTCGACTTCCAAAATGTTCATTAATACTGACACTAACGGTAAAAATTTATTTAAATCAGTACATTATGGTACTGGCAAGGAATACTACCATCCAGTAATTAAAACATTTTCAGAAAAAAAATTCATGTCCATACGGAACTTGATTAGAACTTGGTCAGAAATTGATTGATTCTGTTCAAAGTCAAAGAAGAAACAAAAGACTTAACGGAGATGATACTGTTTCTATTAATTTAATATAAATGGGGCACTGTTTGAAAACCTAAACATTCATGAAAATGTTTTTTGAATTTAACAATATTTTAATGATTATTTTTTTCATCGTCAAATTAGGCCAGGCAAATTAGGGTTTGAATCGGAACTAATTAACCTAAAGCTAATTTTCTCAGGAATTGTAGTTAGTGGTATGTAATCTCTTCTGTGAAAAATCCCCAAAAATCCGTGTGTCGGAAGACCCTGAAAATTGCTTAAAATTATTATCATTAAGGAAATTTTACGTTTCATTTTCATAACTTTATTTTGGTACACGCTTTGTTTATTTTAGTGTACAGAGTGGTCCAATTTTAATGAGTGGGACCTCAGATATTGATAGAACTCAAGAAAATAGTAGGAATATTCTTAATAAACATATTTTGAAGAATGTACAATTTCTAGGATACAGGGCATTTATCTAATTTTCGTTATCACAAAAACAGCAGTTTTTGTAACATTGTTACACCACAATTCGCACCAGCAAGTTCTTGTGATTTATCTTTTTGTTAAATAATATGGAAATGTAATTATTTAAATAATTAGAGGATGTCATGAAATTGAATTCTGGCCAATACCTATTAAATAAAACAAAATATCAAAAATTGTCAAAAGTTATAAAAGTTGAGTAAGGAATAAAAGGTTCCAATCCATAGTCAATAGCGCGGTATGAAAAAGTGCAGGTGGGGTAAATGGTAGGAACGCGCGGACTCTTAAAAATACCTCCCAATAATTTGACTCAATGAAATTGCTATAGAATCCTGCTTATTGTCGATAAAATCAGGTGTACCAAATATTAAAATGATATCTTAGTTAATTTAGAAAATTGAGGATCTAAATTGAAAAAATGTATCAAGAAAACCCCCATTATTTTTGCTAGTTCTGTCGATCCCAAAACCTTGTTCATTAAATTTCGATGACACTGTATGGTGACAATATTATAATAAATCTTCATCTTCCCAAATGCGATCAGTATCCTTATTTGTGCAAGACTCCCCATTGCACTGATCACATTGGATTGAGCAGTGTTACGACCCTGATGGGCAGGAACACATGCTTCCACAGCCTTCCTTGCAGTTGCAAAAGAGTGACATTATGGACAAATCGGGTGTCTTATTCTGTATGCCAGAGTAGGGCCTAAGTCCATCACTCATAAAATACCATCCTGATTCTGTTGGACATAGATCATTATTGATCCATTATTGTTGTACCTGGTGAAGTACACGCAATACATGTTGCTTTACAGCACCTTCCGTAGAAGACAAAATGTTTAGATAAAATGCAATGTAAGAGATAATCATGTAACTTTTTTCTTATATAGCTCGTACCAGAAAATTTCGAAACATCAACTTAATAGCTTTACTATCCAGCACAAACACTTAGGTACCTCATATCGTTATTTTTTTTTTGAAATTCCACCATATCCTTTGTTTCAATATCTTGTCGACTGCAGAGATCAGTTATTTACACACTCTGTTTACAGAATATACTTGCTTCTTCAATAAACAATTGTTTCTTTTGAAGGTTGCATAACAAACAAATTTTCCCTTCTTGTTAAAGTCGGACGTGGTATCGCATCCAGACGGAGCATAAAATGCAAGTACTGATTCCTTGAAATTTCCAATACCAAGTTGCAGTTTCACAATTTGGGTGAATCGATGATCATTTCCCTTTTTTCGTTTACGAAGGAATCAAACATCCAAATTTGAAGATACATGATGAAGAAGGATAAATACATCAGTGCCATCGCTTACCACAACAATAAATAATCGTATTGTTGTATTCAAGAAAAATTCAGAATGCTGTGGATACTTGCTGTATTCATAGTCAATAGAGCAACAACAACTGCTCTACCAAAACCTCGTCGTATTCTTTCCTACTACTTTGTAGTTTTTTGTTGGTAGTTATCGAACACGACAATAACATTTTGTCAGTACTGAAATTTTAGATGCGTTTCGTACTGAGAACAAATTTCAGAAAACTGGCAGGGTTTTACCATACAACTATATGCAGCAGATGTCCTCCATCTTTCACATATTTTAAATTAATTTTGCCAATAATTTCAGGTATTGGACTTATAATTTTGTCGAAAACTTTTAAACGCTATAGGATTTATTAAGTTTTCTTAATTATTCGCCCTAAAACAGTGCCGTTGGGAAAGTTGACATCTCAAATTGGAAACATTATTTTAATTCCTTTTCAAAATCGCGCTATTAACACACAAAATTGTCGATAGCACTGAGCGAATTGAGCAACCGCAGAGACAGCGCGAAATTTTCAGAGCCCAGATTGTCGGCCGATTTTCAAGGTCTTCCGACACTCGGATTTGTGGGGATTTTTTACAAAACGTTTTACATATATCAAACATCGTTTCCCCAAAAAATCAGCTTTAGGTTAATTAGTTCCGATTTCGAACTGTTTTTGTCCTATTTTGCCTGGCCTAAATTGACCAATAGGAACATTTCATTTGGGTCTAGAAGCGTGTATTATTTCGGTTATTTTTTGCCGTTTCTATTTTCCAATAAATGAACAGTATTTTTGATCACGCGTTTAATTCTGACCAATTAAATCATTATTATAGTGAGAATTTTTTACCTAACTTATCCCAGCGGGAATTTTTTTTAGTATTTTGTTTTTGTTGATAAAACGACTTGTTTTCTGGTTTTGACATATTGTCTTATATGTTTTAATCGCAAATTGTGACATTGAAAGAATAATATTGACAGTTGTTTCATATTTGAACGTCAAAAAATAACCTTTCGAATACCACACGACAGTAAGAATAACTTGGAAAATAATTCTCCACATTTTACTCAAACTTGTCGCCATTCGGCAATAGCCACTCGAGCCCTACGGGCTCTCGTGTCTACTGCCTGGCGACAAGTTTTCGAAAATCTGTCGAATTATTTTCAAGTAATTCTCACTCTCTTGTGATATTACATACGGTAATTTTTTCGATAATTTAATTCATATGTATAAAATCTCGTACGCCGCGCCGCGACGTTTTTGTCAGAATGACAGCGAGAAAAGTTAGCCCTAACTATTACAGCGATAATTTTGCTGCCATGGCGACGTCCCAAATTTCGTATTGTTGATTGTAAAATGTTTAAAAATAAAGTCTCCCATATGCGTAATCTCATATTCATTAAATTATCTAGCCGAATTTGACTCGAACTTTTTATTTTGCCTGGATAAATTTCTGTTTTGCAAACTCAATTTTGTTGCTAGACGGCAATTCGACTCATAAAACTGAAAGCCAAGAGCGCTCAGGCTTCGCCTTCGCGCTCTTACTGGCTGTCAGTTTTATTCGTCAAATTGCCTAGCAACAAAATTTCGTTCAAAACAGAAATTTATCCGGCAAAATAAAAAGTACTCTTCAAATTACTGTTGATAATTTTGCTTGTTGACAAGTTGCCATAGTTTCGAATTTGTAGGTGCATTTATAATGTATAATCTAGTTACTTTCGTACCTGCCAAACGTCAAATATTCCCAACACATTTCTCTGTATGTTTGTTTTGAACTACCTTGCTTCGATTCAAAAAATAATCTTGTCAAATACAATTCGTGGTCTGGAATTTTTAGGTAATTTTACTCAAGCTGTTGCTTTTCTTAGATGAGGGAAGAGTATGGATTCGTAACGCCCGATCTTTGCGGTGCACGTGAGCGTTACCAAAATTTGAGCATGTTTGGTGCCAAACAAAGTGATGAAACTAGGTTGCTGTTTAGAATTCATGTAATTTAACTCAAAATAACGAAAGCAGCGTTTGAAATAGCGCATTTAGTAATATCATTTTAAGATTTTTCGTTCAATTCTCGGCGTAAAGGGACTAAGAAGTTTAGGTTACGCCCCTTTTTTTGGTGCCGAATGTTAACAGGAACACCTGCTTTGTTATTCCTCCTCTTCTTCCCTCCTCTAAGTTGCTTTTACTAGGCAATCGTGTAAATTTGACAGAAGATCACTCGCGCAAGCGCTCGTGATCTTTTAACTGTCAAATTTACACTCGTGGCTACCAAGCAACGCAACAGCTTTCGTAAAATTTCCGACAATTCCAGACCACTTATTGTATTACTACAGATTATTTTTTTCATCGTCGAATTGACCAATAGGAACATTTCATTTGGGTCTAGAAGCGTGTATTATTTCGGTATTTTTTTCGATAATTTTGCTTGTTGATAAGTTGCCATAGTTGCGAATTTGTAGGTGCACTTGTAATATAAAATCTAGTTATTGTAGTACCTGCCAAACGACAAATATTCCCAACACATTTCTTTGTATGTGAATTAATTGACATAAAATTTCGTTTTGAACTACCTTCTTCGATTCAAAAAATAATCTTGTTAAATACAATTCGTGGTCTGGAATTTTTAGGTAATTTGACTCAAGCTGTTGCTTTTACTAACCACTCGTGTGAATTTGACAGAAGATCACTCGCGCATCTTTTAACTGTCAAATTTACACTCGTGGCTACCCAGCACCGCAACAGCTTTCGTAAAATTTCCGACAATTCCAGACCACTTACTGTATTACTACAGAAAGTTCTCTAATTCCAAAAAATGCAAAAAAAATAATAACTAATTTCCTGTAATAGTTGGATAAAAAATTATAAGTGCTATGGGAGTTTGGACACAAACAGGGCTTTTGAGAAGTCAAAAATAATATTTTTTTGTCTTCTTTGTAACCTAATCCGGTTACATACTGTATATATCTGCTTACACAAAAGCATCTTAAATGAAATTTTAACTCTGGTGCAACCAGGGTAAGTTATAACTACATCAATGCGAAAATCTTTTATAATGTTACATAGGGATCTTGAATTTACATATCTGTAAACTTGTTACAGTTTGAAACTACAAAAACTTATTGTTTTTAAATGGAATGTTTAAAAGGTTTGCAAGTACGTTATTCCTAACTTCTACTTCCCGACAGGATTGGGAAATTTCCTACAAGGGTGGAAAATTCAGTGCCTATTTGATTTTATACTTAAGTATGTATTATGTAATAAACTTGGAATAAAATTTCTTACCGTTTTTCTGCGGTCTCGGGGAGTTCTGCTTGAGTGTATTGTGTACTCCAACTAACTACCAGACATATTTTACCACCAGAAATACTCTTTCATATTCAGTTATTTTATTGACAAAAAACGATGTTTGTCAGTTTAATAATTAATAAAAATATAAATGACAATTACATTGCCTACCAAGAATGATCGAAAATGCAGTATTTAAAAAATAAAATGAATTATTTATTCCTTTATTGTTCATTAAAACTAATGATTGTGAATAAAATAGTATACATACCTAGCTGAAAAATATCATAGATGACCGCGGCGCTTCGCGCCTTTGTAATGGAAGATTTTCCACCTCCTCGGTACGTAATACTATTGCTCGAGAACGGTAAATGTAAAAACTCTTAAAAACACACTTATAAAACATTTTATTATATAGTTGTGGAACATAGATGATATTAAAAGCGGATAGGAAAGTGCTTGAAATGTGGAGTTATAGACGCAGGATGAAGATAGCGTGATTTTCAAAGTACCTAATTGCACTAGTTTTACTAGTTTTACTTTAATTGGCCGACTGTGTATATCTGCTGATTTATAAAAACAAAAACAGCATGATTCATAGGTAGGTACAGACTTGATTGCATAAAAAATTCTTTTGGCGGTTGGAAAAGTTCGTTCTGAAGGCCGATTACAACATGACTCACACGTACGACGTCCATTACGTATGTTGATGCCTACCGTACCAATAATAAAGTTTCTTCAAGTCCAAGGAACGTAAGATGTCATTGCCAAGGCCGCTGACAACAATAATTCTCGTTGCAAAAAGGAAATTAATAGTTTAGAAAAAGCTGATAGCAGTTAGAAGACGCGATGTTGTACACATAGTAATGATGGCAGTTCTTTGTTTTGGTAGCAAGCTAGTTTCTTTCGATGCTCAATTGTAAATGCGCTTCTTTAAATGGTAGGTATGTGTAATCTATTCTGTCTGTGATTTAAAAACGTATTGTCTGTAGTAATATTAAGCGCATTCAATGAGATTCTGTAATAAGTAGCCTTGATCTTTTTTGATAAAAGGTTCAAACCTTATAATTATAAACTAATAAGTTTAAAACTTTTTGAATCTCTGCCGCAATATTATATTAATTATTATGCGAGATAATAAATAGTACGCGCTCTAAGCATTCCGCGCCGTCTTTCAAAATGCCTACCACACACGAAACCAGCCGTCCGAGTACTGAGGTGTGGCACTCTTAAGGCAAATGCCCATTCGATATGGGAGCGAGATCGGCGCGACTCGGGAAAATTTCGTCGTATGTGCTTTTAGGTGGAAGAATAAAGCTCGTCTGGGAGCGCTGTTTGAGCACACACTTACTGTTGGGCGAAGCACGGAACGTGAGAGTTGGTACTTCTGCGGCAGTGTTTATTGTTTTTGTTTACCATATTTAGGTCTGAGATTGGCTCGTTGCTTTGCTTATAACGTGAGTAATTAGCTGAATTCAGGGTAATAGAAGACACAGGTATCCTCACGAGCTATCCTGGGCTGCATGCGGTGGCGGACTCAAGTCGTAGTCAGTGTGCGAGCGAGAGGCATGGAAAAGGACGGAGCATAGAGGGCATGCATCGAAAGCGCGGCAATGTAACTTATGTGCAGAAGTGCATGTGGGTTTACTGTGTTAAGCTCTTGTATTTTAATTATTCGCAATTCTGCAATCACTACATATATGTAATATGATTTATTATATGTCGTTATTGTATTATTGAATATAGGTAGGTACTTAATGTTGTCAGTTTTTGGCAAAATTGTATCAATAATGCTGTAAAACAAAACAGATTAGTTGAAGTAATAATGTCAAATTGCGGCTGACACTTGTTCGCAGTTACTGAGTTGTTTTTACTTTTTAGCAAATGTGATAATGTTCTGATTTAGGTACCTACCTATGTAACTATTTAGGACAGGTGTTGTGTTATTACTGTTGCGTGAAAATGGGAAAGTGCTGTGTCGTACCGAACTGTCATAGCGGTTATGCCTCCAATGCTAATAAAATTTCGTTGCTTTTTATACCAAAAGACAAACTGGAACAATGGGGAAAGAAAATTCACAGGAAAGATAGATCTTTAACTAGCAAAGACGTGATTTAATAGCTTTCTTAGTTTCGAAAATATTGAAAATAATCAGTTTTTTTTCGAGAAACTTGTTGGAAATAATTTTAGGACATACGTTCATCGATGTTTTTCTTATTATTTTGACCTCCTCTATCAGCCCTCGAAATCTTTTACACTCGTTATGAATCACCCTGTATATCGCTCCACTTGGCGTAATTGTCCAGTTGCCGAAAAAGGTGACCATATGGGGAAATGCAATAGACTATCCTACTCCTTTTTCACCGATTGGTTAACATTGAGGAACTAGACAATTACGCCAAGTTGGTGAGACATATTTATATTATGCGTCGCCTTTTCTATGTGTATCGAAGATTACAATTTGATTTAATTTAGATGCATTGTAATTGAAATCATATTAGCGTAACTGTTTATTTTATTTATTGTGTGTTATAATAAGTAGGTACAAAGTACACACAAAGTAATGTGATTATTTTTTGTTCTAAATATGTAGGTACTTATTCCAAAAAGTAATATTTCTTTCACCAAGTTCAATTTGCGTTATTTTATTTACCCTTCCCATACCCATTATAACATAAACGTCTACTCATTATGAAATCGAATACATGTACAGATATGCCTTCAAATAGAAATGATAATTGATAAACTACCACTATATGAAAGTATTTCTTCTATCCAGTAAGCTACTTTTTATTTATCTCGATTAAATGTATAAACCTCGGTATAAACTCAGTCCAGTTACCTATTATCAAATTTTATGAGTTTTAAATCAGAAGCCGGCTAACTAAATCTTTTGCGGCCGGCTCCCTCTATGCTCTGTCTCTCTCTAATCCGAGTGGCAACGAAAAGGTTCCATGAGCGAGCGCTCCGTAGGGATACCTGTCTATCTATTACCCTGGCTGCATTATGGTGTTTATTTTTAAATATTGAAATTTCCAATACTTAGCATGGCTAAAGGTAGTGGTTTGGTTCAAGTCAACACTTAAACATTGTGGAGTGAACTTTAACAAAGTGGTCGCCTGATTTTTGCAATTTTCAAAATTATTATTGTGCTGTAATACTCCATTCAGTTAAAAATGAATATTTTATCTAAATATAGACTTTTGACGAAAAACTTGAAATAAAATGAAATGGACGTCCTAAGCCTGTGCGAAGTATCAAATGCTTTTCGAAAGGTCGCGGTAAAAGTTGTGTGCGAAAGTTTAACCTTTTGGATTTGGGATTTTCGTGAAATATTGCGGTGAATGAAATTTCTTGTTTGAAAATGTTTTAAAATGGCTTCTAAAGCACTTCATTTAAAAAACTACGGGGGAGAAACCGCCAGACCCCCCCCCCCCCAACCCCTGAGCGGTGATTTCATTCTAGAGCACTGCCAAGTTCTAAAGTCAGGAGCCGCCACTGGCAATCAGTTGACCTAAATGCACAATCATAGTGCATTAATGTTTTTCTTGAAACGTCAGAAAAACATAGCATTTCATAAACAAACTTAAAGATCTACATTTACATCTACATCTGCCGAACTGATCGGGCCGAAGACAAGTCCCATAGTTCTGGGTCGGTTTTCATGGCTTCAGATGAAGGGACGGCAGAGATATGGCACCCTCAAATTACGGATAGTTTTATATACCGGCCAAACCGGGAGATGCGGAACAGTTTTGAAAAGGAATTTCAGTAGCCTCGTCGTTCGAACCGAATCCAAAAATCTGCAAGTTTTTGGGACAAAATAGTGCGCAAACTCGTCACTGCGGCTGAAGTTAAGAAATCGCGCAGGGTTCAATTCGAAGAAGTCAACATTTAATGGGAGAATTTGAAAATCTATAACAAAAATTTCGCAAGCCGGCGAAATCATCTGCGTCCAAACACCCATCTGCCAAATTTTCATTGAAAATGCCAATACTTCTATGTTAGGTGTGACTTTCACAAACCGCCCTGACGCTCCTTCTTTTTTAATATAGTTTAAAGGCCCTTACGGGCCTCCACTCCACGACGAGTAAAGAATGTTGGGGTAGATTTGGAAATTCTATCAAAATCTCTTTTTACTTTTTAAGGTCAGGTGACATTCAGGACTCTCTTGGTTCAAAAGCATGTGACCGAAAAATGAATTTGTGCCTTTTCTTGAATGGAAGTGCGATCTACACGACCAAGTGTTCACATTTTACATTTCAACCCTTCGTCCCTGTCCCAGGGTGCGAAATGTTAAAAAGTGCACCTTTCTAGGTGTCGACTGATAGAAAATAAACGCGCGCATCCAACTGATGGAGACTTGGAGAGTTCTGTCGGGGGAAGTCATATTTTAACCGGCTGTCGCTCCATGAAATTCTGGGTATCGAAGCCGTACTCTCGCCGCGTTGAAACATTAATAATTTTTTACTTGGAGCAGTAAGGGTTTGTTTTTTAATTTCAATGGTATGATTAGACACCCTCGAAGCCTATTTCAGCCGTAATTTTATGATATTTTCCGTATTTATTCCCATTTCACCGTTTCAGGTGCAACACGAAAATTTCATTTTTAATTTTTTCCGTGAATTTCGTATAATTCACTATTGTAACAAGCATATTATTGTACTTCGCAATAATTGCTTTTACAGGGTGATCCACGGAAACTATTGACTACAGATATTTCCTGATACAATGCATCAGTTGCAATTCCGAAAATTTTCAAAATCATGGCACTTCCGGTTCTAAATAATAAAATAATTTATACGGTATGTAAGCATGTAAATATAAAAAGGCTAGTATTTAAAGTATGAAAATACAAATTGTATGATCAATAACAGATTGAGTGGTGAAATATGAGCAGTAAAAAAAGTGGAAACGAGGAGTAACATATCTTCAAATGAGTAGCTCAATAAATATTTGAATGCGTGAAAATGCAATTGGGCAGTAAAATGAATAAAGGGGCAGCAACGCGTGTGCAGTCATGAAATCAGAATCGGTCTGTTAGAAATCGTGGGACAAGTAGTTCTATAAATACTTACGCAGTACAAAATATGATCGGCCTGTTAAATGATATACAGTAGTGGCCATAAATATAGCAACTTCCTGAAATTTCGAATTAAATTTTTTTTCTAAGCAAAAATATTTTTTTTATTTACTTTTTGTTCTTAAAATACATACACATTTCTAGTACATAATGCGTATTTATGTGTAATTAAAACAAGTATTATTTTTAATATTTTTTAATTTTTGTGTTGGACATAATTATAGCAACTACGGAAAAAAAATTTTTAACAAGTATTAATTAAAAATAACAAAAGCGTTTAATATTTTGTATAATAACCTTTATTTTTAATAACCTGTGCACATCGCTTGGGCATCGATTCTATTAATTTAGTAATGTATCCATCATCAATTATTCCCCAAGCATTTTCCAGTGCAGTATAAAGGTTTTCCAAATTAGTATAATTATTTCCTCTAATTTTGCCATCCAAGTAATCCCACAAATTTTCTATTGGATTTAAGTCGGGTGACTGTGATGGCCATCCCATAATATCGAAGTGTTGCTCCGCTAACCAATCCCGCACAAGTTTCGACGAGTGTTTCGGGTCATTATCTTGCTGAAACACACATCTTAAAGGCAGTTTTTCGTCGATGTATGGGACCAGGTGATATTGCAAAATATTTTTACACATGAATCGATCAATTTTACCATGAATTCGACAGATTGGGCCCATCCCAAACTTAGAGAAAGATCCCCAAACCATAACTGAACCACCACCGTGCTTAACAGTTGGACATGTGTACTTCTTGTCAAATCTCTTGCCCGTTGGTCGTCTAACATAGAGTAGCCCATCACTTTTAAATAAATTAAATTTGCATTCATCGCTAAAAACTACATTCTTCCAATTTTCTGGGGTCCAGTTAATATGATCTATTGCGAACTGGAGATGGGCCTTCACATTTTTCTTTGATAACAGCGGTTTCTTCGCTGGTCGGCGACCAAATAACCCGCCATCGACTAATCTCCTTCTTATTGTACGAGCACTAACATCTTTTGATCCAATTTCCTTCAATTTTCCAAGAATTTTGGAAGAGGACAGGAATGGGTTTTCTTTCTATATTCTTAACACGTGTCGATCAAATCTTTCTTAAGTTTTTCTTGGTCTTCCTGGATTTGGAATGGGTTCAACATGACCAGAAATCAAATCGCTTCAAAATTCTGGACACAACGGATTTATTTAAATTTAAACTTCTTGAAATTTCAGCCTGTTTGACACCATTTTCATACTTTTGTGTAATAAGGTTCCTAATTTCAATTGAAATTGTTTTAGCGCGACCCATTTTTTAGTTACTAACCAGAAATAATGCCGATGTGATAAATACTCGGGATAAGTACAACTTAACTGATGGTTTGATTACTTTAAACTTATTTATGACAGTTGTTGCTATATTTCTGTCCAACAAAAATTTGAACAAATGTTAGAATTAATTTGTTATTCACAGAGCTCTAGTTTTTATTGCAGGAAACACTTACATAGAAGCAATGGGTGGTATGCATAAAAAGTAGTACATGCTAATGCTTCATGAAAAAGTATTTACTTCGAAGTATTTACTTTTATATATGTAGTATCTACTTCAGTTCCAAAGCATATGCTACACAAACGAAGTTTATACTACAATGCAAAGCATGTACTTCGTGCTACTAGATTTTATTAAACTGAAGTAGGCCACTACCACGGGTCGGAGTCAAAAAAATTTGACTTGTCAAATTTGGCTTTTCATTTTTCAAAATACCTAACTCAAATTAAACCTATTTTATCTGCAGATTTCAAAAATTTTTTCTTATATGCATTAAAATGAATTCCGATTCTGAAAGAGAACAAGAATTCAAATAAGAAATAAATGAATGGGTTCTGCTTTGTTCTTCTTGTAAAATATTATAAAATTCCAAAAGTTAAAAACGAAAGAGAGGAGGCTCTAAAAGAGCTAACTGCTGAATTTAATTATAACACGAAAAAGGAACTTGACACAAAAAGTTTTAAAGAAATTTAACAATATGAAAATTAAAATTGAAAAAATTGTTGACATGGAACAAAAAAAAATATTTTGTCTGAGTGGCAGAAAGAATTCTATAATCTATGGAACGTAGAAAATAATTCAGTGCTGTATAGCGCACCGGGAGGCACGAATCGTGTCGCAATCCGAAGTAACAGTAAGTCGGTTCATTATTCTTTTCGTTTAAGTACCTATTTCGTTACTTGTGAATACCGTCAGCAGTTTCCGTGGGTAGGGAAGTATCACATACGGTTAGTAGTTTGGTGTCCATGGGCTCGGCGAGTTCGACTCCCGTAGGGTTAGTTTCTATTTCTTATGTTTTTACACTCGTTTTTACATTATCTTTTTTACAAAAAATGCGTGTGTCTGGTTTCCGTCAGTTAAGGGGTCTGTTTCAAAAATGCGTTCTCTAAAACAGAAACTAGTGCAATTTGTCGATTTATAAACTACGTACTATATCGCAACTTCGAGAGCGATCTTGCACGTTGGATATGAGCTGACTTCATGCTACTTCGTATTTCGATGCGGTACGTGAGTAATGAATAAGCTACCCTGAGCATCTCAGGCTGGTGTTAGGCCGGCCGCACATTGAGCATAGCGCAGAGACAACATAGGAACAGCCAAGACAGGGTGAAATCTGTGAAATCCAGGTTTAAACTGATTAACGCATATTGAACACAGCCGAGGTGCAGAAGAGGGAAAGTTTCCTATGGACTCTGTCGAATTGTGGTTTCTTCAAAGTTTTCCGATGTCCTCTGTAAAATTTTTGGAATATACATAGTTGTTTACTTGTTTACTTTTGGCCCAATATGTGTCTGTGAATTACATCCTTTCCACCATGATGTCTTGATGAACCTCCTCAAACTGAATTATACTTAGGTATCTTCTCTTGGAAAACTTGGTCAAGAATTTCGTTGAATAGGTAAAATTAGTATTTTCCATTAGTGCTTCTTTTAGTTAAGTATGCGTGTTTCCAAATTGTTTTGGATTTTTACTCCGGCTCTGGCTTCACTGAGTTGTATTGCCTTTTTTTCCTCAAGTTTATTCACCTTTGAATTTGAATGTATGGACTTCTATAAAAACTGGTCTGTTGGTTATACCTATGAAAATGCTCTGTACGATCCGTCGTACAGACATAATTAATACGTTTATTCATTCCCATGAATAAACGTATTAATTATATTTTTATTATTATTATTGCTGTTGTTGTTGTTTTTTTTTAATTTTTATTATTATTATAATTTTTGAAGGACAAATTTTGCAGTAACTAAATGAATAATTTTCTATATATACATCTTCCCCATATTATGTTCTTCTTTCATTGCACACTTTTTCAGCAGGTACCTATATTCATAAAAGCGGTCATATTTTTGCAAGAGAAAATTTATTTGAAGTTTCCCAAACAGCAACTTCGCTGAAACTGAAGTAGATACTACTAAGCAGCGGATAATTTGTGTATTTTGTAGTAGATACTACGAGAGGTAGAGTAGGTGCTTCTACTGCGAAGTAGAAACTTCTATGTACTACTGTACATAATAGTATCTACTAAACGCTGGCAGCAAGTACTACGATGGTGTAGTAGGTACTTCACTTGCGAAGTAAATACTTGAAGTATTAGCATGTACCACTTTTTATGCATACCACCCACTGTGAATGCTGGAATGCATTTCTAATCTTAAAAATAATGTTTTTTTAATATTACATTAATTTTTTAAAAGTTGCTATATTTATGGCCACTACTGTATGTATACATATAAAGTTTATTTAAGTTAGGCAGGGAAATAAAAAATAACAATTAACAATAATGTCGATATTAATAAAAAAAAATAATTTATTGCGCCATTAAAATTATTCAATACAACGAAATACAACGCTCCGCTTGACCTTAACCTGACAGATTTTTGGACAAAAAGTGTCAGTTGTAAGCGTTTATAATGTTATTGTCTTCAAAGGTGCGCATTTTCATGTGAATAATATTTGAAAAGAATAATATAAACGCTAACGACTGACACTTTTTAATATAAGTCTGTCAGGTTAAGGTCAAGCGGGGCGAAGCGAGCGGAGCGTTGTAAGTTTCAGTCATTAGCATCCAAATTATACATTATTCGATGCAGCATTACAAAAATGCTTTGTGGTGCAATGCGGTGCAATAGAAGACGCAAAGGGATGAAGCAAAATTAATATTTTTTTTACCTGTGAGGGGCCGAGTTCAGTTTTTTAAACATTTCTATGGGAAAACGGAGAGTGGTGCGTTGAATAAATTTAATGGTGCAATGGTAGTGTAATAGATCCAAGCACTCGCAACTCAATGATAAGTTAATGAGCGGAACGACCTAATATTTATAGGCAAATCTCTTCCAATTGGCCGCCAGCGGTGCACTGTCGCGTAAGCTGCGCCACTTTTAACGGAAGTGTGCCGCTCTTTTCAATGAAAATGACGTTCGATTTTGCCAACTGGCGAACTATTTATCTAACCACCCATTAATACATTATACTGCCCATTCAATCATTTTACAGCTCAAATAATAATTGCACTGGACATTTATTTAATCTGCCGCTCGAGTAAGTTTTAAACTGCCGTTGTAGGATTAAATAACCGACCAAATTCTTTTATATTGCTGGCCACGTTTAATACCGCCCGCGTGAATTTTTAATTAATTTTTAAAAAGAAGGCGCCTGCCAAACGCGCCCTCCAGTTCAGTTGTGGCTGTGGCTAGGAAGCTGTTCTTTCAATGCGTTGACAACTAGTTTTTATAAAAGCGAAAAGGAAATATGTACCTATTTAATTTAAAAACAATAATAATAAGTGAAGTTATATTACAGTAAATTTGACTCAAATTTTGAATGTAAATTCTATCATTTATAGAATTTTTCTCTTTTTTTATATAAATTATTTCTAAAAGCAGCCGAGATTTTAATTTTTTTCCTTTTAAAGAAAAAACTAAAAATGTTTATATCCCCTGAAATTTCAATCTAATTTTCCTCAATGTAATATCACTGTACACAAATCTACCAATGGATCTTTCAATTACGTCTATCAAAAAAAAAAATGGAATAGAATAGGCAGGTTCGGTAATTTTCAAATTTCATTAAAATTGATAGAGTTTATTATACTGAAGGCAGTTATGTTGTTAATTTTTGTTAAAAAAAAATTCCTTCGCCTGTGAAGCCGTTGCAAAGTTTTCCGTCGGTGCGAGGCTAGAAATCGTACCTTGCAGCGAGAGTAGGCCGCGTGACGTCAGAACTTAGTATAACGTACAGGGTGACCCAAATTGGGTGCAAGTATGGTGTATCTCGGTAAATATTAGTGATAGAAAAAAACTGATAGAGCACTTGCGATCTCTTTTTTATGTTCAAGTCAATGGGGAAGAGAAACTTTTGAAATTGTTTTTCATTTCCGAGCTATGGACGAAAATTGAGTTTTTTGACATTTCGAGGAATGCTTGTATCTCGCTTGTTATAAGAGATGGTGAGATGTAATGTAGACATTCTTAATGCACTTTTTTGAGTAAAATACAGTGGCGTAGTCAGATTTTTAATGACATGAAGGGTTTATGAACTGCGTGCCAAACTTTTGTAATTTTAAACGGCGGCCATATTTGATTTTCACACAGCTGAATGGAGGATTTTTTCTGATTTCAGAAATATATAGTTTGATAAATCTAACTTCAATATTAACGGAGCTATATCGAATTTTCTGTTTCATTAATTAATTCGGATAGTAATGGTATCATTTTGTATATCTATTTGTGATAAAAATTTGATATATAGGTATTTATTCATTCATTACATGCATAATATAATTCGATGTTATAAATAAATATTCATGCCAATTTAAAAAGTAGTGACGATGTGGACAATTATTATATCTGTAGAAAACATAAGATGGCTATGACTGTGAAATAAGCCTATACTTATAGCAGGTAATGCTTAAGACAGAAAATTCGTCATAACTCCGCAATTATTGAAGTCAGATATGTCAAATTATAAATTTTTGAAAGCAGAAAAAATTCCTCTATTCAACGAACTGAAACTCAAATATGGCCGCCATTTAAAATTTCAAAGTTTGGCCTGCAGTTGCCAAACCCTTTATAATATAAAAATTTTGACTACGCCACTGTAATTTACTTAAAAAAGTGCATTAAGAATGTCTGCATTGCATCCCACCAACTCCTATAATAAGCGAGATACAAGCATTACTGGAAATGTCAAAAAACTCAATTTTCGTCCATAGCTCGAAAATAAAAAACAATTTCAAAAGTTTCTCTGCACCATTGACTTGAACGTAAAAAAAGAGCTCGCAAGTGCTTTATCAGTTTTTCTCTATCACTAATATTTACCAAGATACCCCATACTTGCACCCAATTTGGGTCACCCTGTACAAGTTCCAGCTTCAGCGCGCAGCAGTCCCATATGCATGTGTAGTTAAATTGTTAAATATTATTAACTGGTTCTAACTGGTGTTTTCTGTTTTGTACCCAGACTAATACATCGTACAGCACACCAATAAAACGGAAAAAGTGGTTCGTTGGAGCCAGAAGGAAAATCGGTCAGCATTATCGATATTTTCGCCAGTTAGTTTATCATTGCAAAAGTTTATAAAATTATCGGCTGCCCCATTGCAGCCACTCTAAATAAAATCGAACATAATGTAATTTATCCACAGTTTTCTGAGACCCCTTGGTACTTGGTAAAGTGTTACGGTTAGCATAATTTGAAACAGGATGCTAGGAGCATGACGGAGCCAAATACTGAATCGCCGTAGCGTTCCCTCCCTGAACTAAAAAAGGAAATTTTATTAACTATTTTACAATAATAATTAAATAGTACGTCATCATAAAGTTCTCTTTTGAAGACTGGTAGGACGCGTACCTCCATCCTTTCCCTGAGCTAGCCTACGCATTTCCGTAAAAGTAGAACATTCTACATCCCCAACTATTTGAGAGCACTACTCTAATCTGCTCCAACCACTACCTCTTTATTCCTATCTCTGACTCTAGTATGTCGCGAACTATTCCTTTGTGTCTCAGAAGGTGTCCTACCATCCTACGATCCTTTCCCCTATTCTTTATTGTCTTCCATACTTTTCTCTTTTCCCCAACTCTTTCTAATTCCTCCTTATTGCTAAATTGTCTATCCACGGTATCTTCAACACCCGTCTGTAGCATCACATTTCAAACGCTTCTACTCTTTTTCAATCCACTTCTCCCATTGTCCAAGTTTCGCACCCATAGGTATAATTTCGTACTCCATACATGCGTCTTTAAGAGTCTCTTCCGAGTTTCTACATTAACCGTTCCAGAATATAGCAGTTGTTTCTTTTTGTTAAACAAGTACCTAGTACCTACGTAACGTAGTTTTTTGATTCGCGTGAGTTGTATTTGTTTCCGTTTTTTTTTAAAATTTCCAATCCGTTATAAAACTGTTAACTTGATAACTTGTCAATCACTTAGGTATACATACCTACATAAATGAGTAGGTATGTATTGTATTGTATTAGAGAATATAGGTAGGTACCTATTTTACAAACAGAAGTAAGCAGGTATCTACAATCTACATACCTACTTATACTGAATTATAAAAGGCATGTACAGTTAATAAATTGTTGACTTTGTTTTACTTATACCGGTCTGCCTTTACACTACTGTTTTGAGGTTGAATGAAATTGGGGTTAGATGCAAGAATCACACACCATTTCCACATTTACCGGGACATTTACCTACTACATAAATGTGGCAAATTATGTGAATCGGACTTTTGCATCATTATATCGATTATGTTGTCTTTGTTTTATGTTTCCTTGACACCTTACTTTAAAAATTCACGCTCGAAATAGTCCCAATAAGTATGGTTTGAGATAGGTACCGCTTCACGGGCACTTCAAGAGAAGTGGGAGGAGCGCCTTACGAATTTCTGACGTCAAACCAATAACAAAGCGAACTAGCATGTGGGCGTGATAAGCTAATTTCTTTCGCTTATTACGCCGCAAAAAAATTTTTTAGAAAAAAAATTTCGCCGTAAATCAATTACAATAACAATTTTCTGTCATTTTCATGCCAAAAATAGATATCTTATTTTTCTCCGAACCTCCCTATTGAACTTCGCACATCTCTTACATTAAATAACTTCATCACTGCAATAATTGAACTTACTCTAACAACTACATATTTCAATTTTAAAGATTCAGTTTACAAACAAACAAATGGCTGTGCCATGGACTCTCCAATTTCTAGTTCCATTGCTCGGTTAGTTTTAGAGGATTTAGATTCCTAAATTATCTTTCAGTTTACCATTTTTTGCTAGATATACGATATGATTGTCTAACCGCTTTTACTCGTTACTCCTGACAAATATAACTAAATTCTTAATTAATTTAATAACTACCATCCTAAATTACAATTCACTAATGAAATTTCAACAAAAAATCAAACAAAATTTACATAAAATGAAAAATTCAATACAGACGGAATGGTGCACTAAATCAACTTGGTCTGGCCGTTATACCTATTTGTTTTAACTCTGAACAACCCACATGCCACAAAAAGAGTATTGTATGTGTCTAGCTGACGGAGCAATTAAACTTTCCAGCCCGCAATTTAGAAAATTCGCAATAGAAAAAGTCTTAAATTGTTTAATAAAAAATTGCATTATGAAAATTATAAAAAATAGAAACCACCAATTTTACAATAAATGTAATAATACCAATATTAAAAAACCAAAACAAAATAAAAATTACATTTCATTTCCATATTATTAAAGGTACCTATGTCACACAATATTAATAACTTATTAGCAAAATACAACTTACAAATATCACACAAAAATTATAACAACTCACAAAAGTTGCAAATGTGCCCTTTGTGACTCGTCTGTATTGCCTGCCTAGTTTTGCTCAGTCGCCAAACTACAGACTGGCCACAAAAAGTGACACTTTTATTACTACTAATAAAGCAATATGTTTAAACCTTGCACAAAAAACTAGAAATTTCTGCACCTAATGAAAAACAAATTAAACGAACACAGATGTACAGCTTATGATGAGAGTACATATATGAAACTGGCGCTGTGGAGTTCCTATTAAAGAACTGGCCCGCTGTTTCACTTCCTGACATAAAGAGTTGGGTAAATCGCGAGAGAAAATTTTGTCTACTAAATGTTCAAGTGCTACGTTCCTGTTCAAATTCCATGATCACCTCTGATTCTATTCAAAATGTCAAAATAGAATATTACACGTATGTGGAGAACCCCACGAAGCACCTGATAAAATTTTGTTGGTGTATACAGGGTATTCACACTCACAGTGTCAAATCAAAGTTATGTTTTTTAAATGGCATGCCCCACATTTGTTTGCATATTTTGATTCCTAATAAAATTTTATGAAAGTTGATATGCTGCAGGATGGGGTTTAGAGTGAGCGTTTTTAAGATATTACCATTTTAGTACCAGTGTGGGCCCAACTTTGAGAAGCTACTAATGTCTAATTGTCGAAGCTATTTAAAATTTCTCTATTGGACTAGGTGCACTGACTACTCTGTTACATCCATGAGCACTTTTGTCACAATACTCTGTAAAACATGAAGAATTTTGAAAAAGTGCTAATGGATTTTACAAATAGAATAGTGTGTGAACCTAGTCCAATAAGGAACTCTTAGATATCTCTGATCAGCAGACGTCAGTAGCTCCACAAAGTTGGGTTCACACTGGCACTACTCGTAAAATTTCACGTTGATATCTTGAATAGAACCAGAGATATGGGCCGACTACGCACTATTGGTAAAACCTACATATATGTGTCGCAAAATTCTATCAACTTAACTTCTTTCTCGCTTCTATTGCATAATCCAAAAGGGCTGACCTGCATCTAAACCGCATTTAAGACTCATGCAATTAGTAAATTCCGCCATTCACAAAACCTTCACATATTCTATTTCACAATTACAGCTTCATCAATAAAGTCCTAATCGTTGCACTCTGTATGTCTGTATAATTTCATTGACAATTCAGAAGCAGGGCCCTGAATAGAATCCGCAGCAGCAACAACAAACATTATATAACAGATGCCCTAGAAAACTTGCTATAATTTAGGTGTCAAATATTTACTGTTAAAATTAAGATATTATATAACCTAGATGAGTACACCTGCAGAAAAACAGTGCAAAATGGGTTTCAACACTGTTTGTTAAATGTAAACTGTCTGGTGGCGTTTAACGTTTAGGTTTTGTTATTCTTTGAATTGTCACAGTCGGTTTTACCGGGAACTGTTATTTGAGTTCTGTTTACGCGTCCAATTATTCTCTACTTAATGAATACAGTAATTTGGAAGTCTAATACAATAAAAAGCAATTTCTGGATTCTATGAATGGGTCGTCACAGTAGTAATTTCAAATTGTGATTGCTCTCAATTACTCCAAAATTGTGTTTACAAAACATAATCTGCATGAGTAAAATCACTTGCGGGTTATCTGCAAAAAATAATATTTTCAAATTGTTGGCATTTTCAGAAATTATTTCATTATGTAGTACATAAATTATGTTCCTACATATAGTCATAAATTTCCTTACTTGATTCCTATCGAATTGTGTACGTCATTTGCACTGTCAAAAAGTCAAAATCGTATAATGAGCCAGATCAAAAGAAAGTAACGAAAAGTTTGAGAATCGAATGAAAAACACTATCAACGAATTATAGATGTTTATATAAATAAGAATGAGCGAGTAAAAACGGTAAAGAAGAATAGGTAGTCCCTCTCTTCTCTTGCCCTTTTCACCATTCTCATCCATTTCACCAGTCTTCCATCCTCGTGTAACCAGAACATTCTTTCTCTCTTTTTGTAGATGTATGTGCCCGAGAGTTTCCTCTTTCTCCCAACGCATTTTGCACTTTCTTTCTTCCTCCCTCATCCGATACCTTCTTGAATTTTCCTCGTTCCCGCATCTAAACCTCGCTATCATATTCTGTCTACCATTGTCCCTACCTTCTTTTAAATACTTTGGCAACTTCTGTGTTAAAATTTTATTATATTTATGGTGATACCTTGCATTTTTGAACTTCCCTCTATGCTCTTTATACCACCCACCATCTCCACTTCGATGGGGTCTAGATTGAATCTTCTTCTCTCAACCTCCTCTGACAAATACCCATTCCCGTCACAATATTTTCTTCTCTTCATCTCCCATTTCGGACCACTGTTTCTTCTTATTTCTCCCAACATTCTGCTAGTAATTTATTTCCCGTATTTGTTTGTTCTTTTTTCTGAGGTCTGTCCCTCCGGTCCCAATACCCTTCTCAGATATTACTGCTGTACACTCTCCGCCCCTGGAATCACTGACAGCAACAACCCTAAATATCAGAACAAAATAAAAAAATCGCTTTCTTTCCAACATTGTTCGTCCCCGTTTAAATATCCAGGAAATAAAATAAACACGCTAACCATTCTGGCAATAGAAATGCAATCTATTAAAAATGGATATAGGTAGAAAATAAGCCAGGGGCGAGTGGAGCTTACTACAATCATTATGTATAGCTAACCACATCAGATACAAACTACAATGAGAAAAGGAAACATAAAATAAAATATTAGAAAATGCAAATTACAAAATTATTGTATAAGCATATAATAACTACAAAAATAAACGGACGAATAGTGTGACAAAACTAGATCAACGATGAATAATAACGACACAAATAAATGTGTATTCAGTATATTAATGCTAATACAGAAATTATCGATAAAAGCAATAAATAAATTTCAGTAGAAATAGCCACGTTTGACAAACGCCTTCAATGCCATGAATACAAATAAAAGTAAATTTTAACCTTAAATATTAAATTTATAATGTGGTTATTTGGATAAAATAAAGTAGAAAAATTCATAGAATTCTGAACAAAAAACTAGCACAATCTAAGAAAAATCTGCGACAATGTGACTTCCATTTTTCAAAGAAGCTAGTTCTTATTACGTTGTGATTCGGATGTCTTACTTTTCAAACAAAAAAAATAAAACCGAACTCGTGAAGAGCTGCTCTAACATCACGGTTATATTGGCTTCTGGGTGGATGCCGGTGTTTCGCCTAGTATTTCAAAGGCTGGTGGTTTTTTCATTTATAGAAGACGCTGTTCGGTTTCCAAACTTTAGCTTCATCTTATTTTATCTTGGTATTCCTCTTCCTTTGGATTTCTTTCGGTATGTCCTCTCCCCGTGTCCTTCTAGTTCTCCCTTTCTTCTCCGCTTTGATGGTATCCATTCCATCACCGCTCTAGGTAATATATTCTCTAACATCCTTTTTACGAGGCCGTGCTAGCGAAGTTGCTTTCGTTCTACCTCCCTTTCAATGATTTCGTCGTTGCGTCCAGTCTACTTTTGTCCACCTCCATGCCTCCGGCCCGTATAGTGCCATATTTTGAATTAAGTAGCGTTGTTGAGTTTCCTCTCCCTGCCTATATCTTTGTGCCACCATATTCCATTCAGCCTGCCTATAGCTCTTCTTCCTTGTGCAATCCTTTCGCAAATTTGGTTATGATCTCTTCCATTTGATTCTTATCTAACGCCCGAATATTTATAATTGTTACGTGTACTTATCTTTTGATTTTGAAAAAAAGAAGCGGAAGAAGGTATCTTGACCCAGAGAAACTAAAAGATGAAGATATGCGCAATAAGTTCGAGAAAAAGACAAACGAAGCACTAAAGGGCACGGGTGGAAATATTGTTAGGGACATAGAGGCAGAATGGAATTGCATTAAAAATAGTTTAGTTTCCTCAGCTAGGGATATTTTGGGTCATAAACAGAATGAAAGTAGGAAACCCTGGATAACAAAACATATTGTGAGTCTAATAGAGGAAAGGCGAAAATATAAAAATAGGTTAGATGAAACAGGGAAACAAAGATATAAGGCGATCAAGTGGGAAATTATTCGGGAATGTAGGAAAGCGAAAGAGCAATGGATCGATAATAAATGCAAAGAAGTGGAAGATAAATTCGAAGTAGGAAAGACTGATGAAGCATATAAAATAATTAGGAGAAATTTTAGAGAAATTGGATCTAGTACCAAAAACATTAGAAATGAGGCAGGAGATATCCTAATCGGAAGTGGGGAGAAGGCAGATAGGTGGAAAGAATATTTAGGAAACTTATATGCGGGACAGGAAGTGCAAGATATATTAGAAAGCAAAAGCAGTGTAGAGGGGGATAACCTAGGGAGTCCTATAATGAGAGAAGAGTTTGAGATAGCACTAAAAAGTTTAAGGAATAATAAAGCACCAGGTATAGATGGCTTGCAGGCAGAAATCTTAAAGTGCGCAGGTCAAGAGGTAATAGATCGTTTATTTAAACTAGTTAGTCGCATATACCTGACAGGCGAGATTCCAGAAGATTACAAACGGAACATCATAGTAGCTTTGCCAAAAAGAAAAGGCGCGGATAGATGCGAAAATTTTAGAACTATCAACTTCCCATGCGTCAAAAATTTTAACTAGAATTGTGCAAAGAAGGATGGAGAAAAAGGCGGAAGAAATATTAGGAGAAGATCAGTTCGGATTTAGACGAAATAGAGGAACGCGCGAGGCCATTCTAGCTTTACGAGTAATTATAGAAAAAACGATAGAAAAGAGAAAGAGCGTCTATATAGGATTTGTAGATTTAGAAAAAGCCTTCGACAACGTAAAATGGGGGAAGATGTTCGAAGTGCTGAGAAAGGTAGGGATGAAATACAGGGACAGAAGAATAATACATAATCTCTACAAAGAGCAAAAGGCAGTTATAGAATGTGAGCAGGAACAAAGGGAAGTAGATATCCGGAAGGGAGTGAGACAGGGATGTGCATTGTCACCTCTAGTTTTCAACTTATATATCGAAGATGCGATTAATATTGTTAAGGAAAGAACAGCCTCAGGTATCAATGTACAGGTCGCGGATTTCTGCTACTTAGGAAGTAAAATAACTCAAGACGGTAGGAGCACTAAAGATATAAAACAAAGAATGGCGCAGGGCCGAGTTGCGTTTAACAAAAAGAAACAACTGTTATGCTCGAGAACGGTTAATATAGAGACTAGGAAGAGACTCTTAACGTCGTATGTATGGAGTACGGCATTATACGGGTGCGAAACTTGGACAATAGGAGAAGCGGATAGAAAAAGAGTAGAAGCGTTTGAAATGTGGTGCTACAGACGCATGATGAAGATACCGTGGATAGATAAGGTTAGCAATAGGGAAGTATTAGAAAGAGTTGGGGAAAAGCGAAAGGTATGGAAAACAATAAAGAGTAGGAGAGATAGGATGGTAGGACACCTTCTAAGACACGAAGGAATAGTTCGTGACATACTAGAGTCAGAGATAGGAATAAAAAGAGGTAGGGGTAGGCCTAGATTAGACTACTGCTCTCAAATAGTTAGGGATGTAGGATGTTCTACTTTTAGGGAAATGCGTAGGTTAGGTCAGGATAGAAAAGAATGGAGGTACGCGTCCAACCAGTCTTCGGACTGAGAACCTTATGATGGTACTTATCTTTTCATAATTTCCCATATCTCCCCTTTTATATATCAAAGACAGGAAACCCACCTACCATTTCTGTGGTATAACTCCTCCTACCAAACATTTGTTAAATAATTTCGTTATCATTGTGATAAGTTCTCTCGTTAAATTCTTTATCAGTTCTGTTGTTATTCCTCCAGAGCCACTTGCTTCCTATTCTTCATACTTCATGCTTACTCCACATCTTCTCTGCTTATCTGAACTGGAAATTGCTAAACTCAAACGCTCCTCCATGCATTCTTGTCTACTTGTCGTCAACTGGTTCGCGTAAAACGTGTCCCACATTTTCCGTGTTATTGGCATTCTGACAGCTTGCTTTTCGTCAGACTTCAAACTTTCCATGCTTCAGTGGAACTCCTTCCTCCCGCGCGTCTGTCAATTTCCCCACATCTCTTATTGTTTTTATGTTCATCGATTTCAAATACGTTTCCTAGTCTCATCAATGTAATAGACAAAACTACAACACACATCCAGAATTAAATCCCATCGAGGTAATATGGGCGACAGTGCAAAACAACGTCGCTGCAAGAAATACTACCGTGAAATTAGAAGATGCCCGGAAGTTAGCGGAATATGAATTTAATCAAAGAAGAAGCGTTGTGATCACGTGATTAAGATCGAGGACAAATATTTAGAAAATGAAGTATTCGCAGACAATATCAGTGAAGGTGAACCATCGATTATTGCTTTAGGCGATAATGACAGTGATACTAGCGATTCTGAAAGTGATGATTAAGACCTTCATTACTATTGTACTATTTTTTTTAACAGAATTAAGACAAAGAATCTAATATTAATGATTATTCTGCAATAAATCACATTACATTTGTCTTTTTACGTTGGCACTAATAATTTTCTTAATACACGTTGAATATTATTTACTGAATTTTTATTATTTAATATTCATTCCCAAGAGTAAAAAAAAGTCCACGCCGCTGTTGCGCTGAGTTAGATGCAGGCTGCGGCAAGCGCCAACGAACTTAAATATGTTGGACTGTAACTGCTCAACAATTGCAGTCGATTTCTGTCAGTTAAGGTGCACAAATTTTATCAGTGCTCACGAGAAAGCCAACCTTGTGATTCTAATGTCACTTTTATAACTATCTATGTTTTTCAGCATTTAGAACAATAAAGAAATGAACTTCCTTTTCATAAAAAGCGATCGAAATTCCTCAATTATTTATTATTTAACAATTATACCATCCAATATAATAATAATTATTTAAGTCGCATTTTTTATAAAAAAAAATGAATAAACAGACAATATTAATTTTAATTCAAGGTGTGTTCCAAGTCTTTCCGCGATCTTTACTTATACTCTGTATTTTAGCGCACTTACTGTAATCCTTTCTCCCCCAAGGTCCTTACAGCAAAAATTAATTATACAAATAAATTCTTTTCCTCTTCTGCTTGAAGAAATTTTACAGCGACTTGTATGCACAAAAAGGTTATTTATCAAAAAATGCATTGATGTCCGACGTTTCCTTGCATTTGTAGAATTGTACACATTAATAAGAAAACGTCTTAAAAATCGGTAATAATCACTTTTGTAATTTATATTAAACGTTTCTATTGCATGAATAAGATTTTATTAATGCTTTAGACGAAAATATTTGCTGTTCTGAAATCCATTTCATGATGAAACTCTTTTACTACTTTTTGATGCACAGAACGCAATAAAACCAAATTCTTCATAATTTTAAGTACATCCGTTATGGTTGTTAGAGTTACGACCACATTATAGGTAGGTTCACCTTCAAGGTAAGGGTGTTGCGGCAATAACTAGGTACATCATGACTCTTACCAATCTAAACGAGGTCTGAACTTATTTTGTCAAAACTGTGAATTCTTTATAAGTTTACACGTCATCCCAAACAGTGACAGTAATCAAACTCGACACGTGTTTCGCTGACAACGTTAGCACCTTCAGGAGTTTGGAAATTATTTCAAGACAAAACTTAACCTACTGTTAAAACAACTGCTTTTATTTTCATATATTACCATACTTTAACTCAAATTTTTTGCTCGCTGACTTTAAGAGTTTCAAATTATTAATATACGTATTTATAATGAGCCTGATGCTCCTTAAAACTGGTTAAAATAGAATGACATGCACTTTTGTCGCAATTTCCGTATGTTATTTCGTATATTCCCGTTTTTATCCTCGACATTTGAAGTCTAGTTTCCCGAAAACATAATATTTTTAAATTTAGTAATTTGGTTATTCCCGTTTAAAATGAAATAGAAAGTGGACAGCTTCCATTTTTAGGAAGAGAGCAAGTTTGGAATTTTTAGTTAATGGACTGTTGTCCGCTGAAAGATACCGTAAAGAAATAAACACAATCAAAGATAAATTTTTTTAAATACGGCCCTGATTTTCTGATGTCAAATTTCAAAAGTCCTTTTTATCCTGAATTCAACAATGTAGGTACCACACGTTATGGTTTAATTACGTTTCGAGCCTTCTTTGACCAACAATAAATTTTTAGGATACGGACCTGTATTTCTCATAATTTTGTAAAAATATGTTTATACAGTGAGTTGGACTTGCCATTAAAGTATTGAAATACCCTTCACAATGTCTGAATTATGAAGCATTAATTTAATAACCATAACCAATATGTTCAACAAAGAAATGAACAAATGACATACAGAAACAATAATGATGGCATTTAAAAATGACCAGCTTACTGTAATTAAACCATACTGTGTGGAACTCTGTGAATTCAGAATAAATGGGGCGTCTAAAATTTGGCATCAGAATATCAGAGCCGAATTCGAAACAATTAAGTTGTTGGTGGTTGTTCGACGACGAAACGTAGAATAAAAAAATTATAATGTAATCATTAAGATCATTAAAAGTTACTATAAAGAAGTTTTTGCTACAAATACTACTAGAAGTAGGCTTTTTAACTTGTCAGTCTAGGTCAAAAATGTAATTTGTTGATAGTAGTGTTAAAAGTTAATCACTTTTAACACTAGTGTTAAAAGTACTCCAATTCCGATTTCAAAAGTAAAAAGTTACAATATTTTTTTTATTTTTATTAATATTAATAGTACAATTTGAACAACTATAAACATGTATTCCTTGTAAAGTATGAATTTTCTCGGTGGTTTCTGATGAATTAGTAGCATCGACATTCAAAATTTATTAAAGGTGTTTTAGGTATAAAAAAGTTTTTCTACAAAAATACTACTACAAGTAGATTTTTAACATGTCAAAAATGTAATTTTCAGGTACTAGTGTCAAAAGTGAATCACTTTTAACACTAGTGTTAAAAATACTCCAGGTCCGGTTTCAAAAGAAGAAAGATACAATATTTTTTAGTTTTATTAATATTAATGGTACAATTTGAATAAAGAAGTTCTACAAATACGAGTACTACTACAAGTAGACTTTTTAACTTGCCAGTCTAGGTCAAAAATGTGATTTTTTGTGTTAAAAGTTCCCCAGGTCCAACTTCAAAAGAAAGATGCAATATTTTTATTAATATTTAATGGTACAATTTGAACAACTAGAAATATTTATTCCTCGTGAAGTAAGAATTTTCCTGGTGGTTTCTAATGAATTAGTAGCATCGACATTCAAAATTTATTCAAGATGTTTTAGGTATAAAGAAGTTTTTCTACAAATACTACTACAAGTAGGCTTTTTTACATCTCATTCTAGGTCAAAAATGAAATTTTTAGGAACTAGTGTTAAAAGTGAATCACTTTTAACACTAGTGAATCACTTTTAACACTAGTGTTAAAAATACTCCAGGTCCAATTTCAAAAGAAAAAAAGATACAGTTTTTTTTAGTTTTATTAATATTAATGGTACAATTTGAATACAGAAGTTTTTCTACAAATACTACTACAAAGCTTTTTAACTAAGTCAAAAAAGTTATTCTTTGGTACTAGTGCTAAAAGTGAATAACTTTTAACAAAAGTGAATCACCTTTAACACTAGTGTTAAAAGTATTCCAGGTTCGGTTTCAAAAAAAAGGTAAAATATTTTTTATTTTTATTAAACATTAATGGTACAATTTGAACAACTAGAAATATTTATTCCTTGTGAAGTAAGAATTTTCTTGGTGGTTTCTGATGAATTAGTAGCATTCAAGATGTTTTAGGTGCAGAATAACGTCAACACTAGTTTATGTCACTTTCTTGTCAGCTTTTCTATTCTGCAACTATCAACGATCTAACTTTGGTAACTTAGCAAATGTAAAATTCATCAAAGTCGCGATTTTTTGAAATATTCTTAAATAGAACTATACTTGGGCCGCCCAACAGACCGGACCAGTATCAATTTAGGACAACAGAATCGCAGTGATGCGCTTTCTTTAGACCCAACGAAGTCGCATCACTCCAATTCGGTAATCATAAATTAATATTGGCCCCGCTAGAGCACGTTCTTTCAGGGTGATCACTCCGTCTGTTGGGCGGCCCAAGTATACTTATAGAGGCTTATTTTTTGTCAGTTTTGTTGCATTTTTTAACCTAAATATACAGAGTATTTGTAGAAAAAATAGTGTATGATACATGTGTTAAAAGTGATTTTAATTTGTTCACTCGCTAAGCTAGCTCAGCAATATTCCCCATTCACAAATTAAAATGTCACTTTTAACACTAGTATCATAAATGACTGTTAATTTCGCTCTATCTTTAATATTAACGTCAGAGAAATCAAATCAAACCCGAGAACTCAATTTTTTCTAAATAACTCAAAAACGAAAAATCATATCAAGGATTTCTAGTCCTTTATATACGCATGTTTTATCACTTAACCAAATCCGTATATCTTGTCATCCCCTATATCCCCATACTAGACCTCTTTATCTTGGACAGGGTGTATACTGTATATCCATATCTTTTCGATATAATGTCAAATAGTCGAGCTACACGGCAAAACCGAAAAGAGCATTTTTTGTTTTCATGCCGTAACTGGCATAGATCAGATTTCACAGCGGTATATTAATGAGCACCAAATTTAGCAAAAGTGTCGAATGTAAACCTTTCCTCTATCTTTTCAAATAAGCGAGATCCAATGGTGACTGATGACACTCCAATTTGAATCACCCTGTATATATTTGTGTATCTCGGGTAGGATGGAAGATATATTCCCGAGGATGCTGAGGTTGTCGGCGAAACATGTGTCGAGAGTATTTGCTGTGTCACTGTTTTGGCGTGTGAGGTAAACTTATAAAGAACTCATGGTGAATTTACGCCAAAGTTCTCGATTCAACCACTGCGTGTTGTCAAAATTAATAGATTACTTTACATTTTTTGGCGACGCAGTCTGTTTAATGAAATTCTTTGTCGTTTTTCAAACTCTCGGATCATTTAATAGTAGTTTTCCTAAATTTTTTATTTTTTTATTTTTATGTACATATTTATTTTACAGTGTAATTGTACAAATTTGTTATCTCAAGAGACATATATGTCTTACTCTAGAATTTTCATAAATTTCGCCCATTATGTATTCCAAAATTCCTTCTGCCAAAAATCGCTTGCTGTCAAATTCTATTGAATTAATAATTTTCTTCGAAAATTTCACTCTGTCAATAATTGGTTTTTCAATGTTTACTCACAAAAATTTTTCCGAAATATTTTTTCGAGTAGGTAATTTGTATAATGGCTCTTTTGGCAATTAATGTGCAATTTGAAACCAACTATTCTCGGTTATCACTTTGATTATATAGAGGATAAGGTGAACATGCAATTGGAATTTCTTCTTCCCTTTAAATTTCCGGTGCACTGATATCGAAATACATTGCCAAATTGAGTGCATTCCATAATAGTTTTAAACTTAACTAGCGTGTTTTTAAAAACATCAATAATATGGCCCATTAAATTTGTAAAAAATAGTCATCCATGACAAATATATTTATAGGTATATACCGGGTGGGGATTTAGTGTGTAATCGGTTCAAATCTCTGGTACTGCTTAAGATATCAAAATGAAATTTTACACATATATGGGGAACGACATGGAGCATTTCGTAAAATTATTTATGTATATACAGGATGTTCACATTCTGAGTACCAGACCAAAGTTCTATTTCTTTAAATGGAAACCCTACAAGTATTTGCGTGATTTCGATTCCCCATAAAATTTCATGAAAATTGATATACTACATGAATTGGTTTTGAGTAAGGCCTGTTAAGACATTCACATTTTTGTGTCATTATGGTCCCAAATTTATGACGCTACTGGAGTCTACTGACCAAAGCCACCTAATTATTTTTTATTGAAAGGGGTTTACACATTGCTGTATTTGTGAAATCTATAAATACTTTCACCATAATACTTAGGATTATACAAGGTGGTTAAGTTATGCAAAAGGGAATTTTTCTCAAAAATTTCAAATAGAATACCATGTATATTATTTGCACAACTGACGGTCAGTTAACTAAGCTTTTAATTGATGTAGATATTGCCAGGTCTACTACTGATAGTTTCGGCAAATATTACGATTGAACATCAAAATTTTTTAATTTCATTATTAGTTTATACTCTTTTTGGAGAATTTCTCCTATTCTGTTGCTCAAAACTCACAATAATGTTTATATTTTGTATTTGCAAATTGGTATCAATATAAAGACAATAAATCTTATTGTAAAATTGTTTGTTGATGGTTATATTCTTAAATGTATAATGTCTTTTTAAAGTCGGGTATAATTTTCAAACAAGGAGTACCATGGAAGAAAATATTATCTTTAAGAAATAATCTTGCAATGGGACTTTTTGTGTTAATGTAAACTTCATTTGGTAAATATTTTATGGAAACAAAATGCAGATCTTTTTTGGAGTTTTGGGTGACAAAATAGGGGAGATCGTCAAAAATAATGTAAAATACTAACGAAACTCTACATTTTTATATTTCAATTGTACATTCTGTCGAAACTTTTACTGGTAGACTTGACAATTAGGGCTGTGCTTAAGAACCGGGTACCCGGGTACCCGGTTCTGACATCGACGGGTACCCGTTTCAAAAATCGGTCCCTACCCGGATTTAATACCCGTAAAAGTCTACCCGGGTACCCGGCCTGGTACCCGGATATTCGGGTACCCGGTTCCGCCCGGGTACCCGGTCCCGCCCGGTTACCCGGTCCCGCCCGGGGACCGGGCCTCAGGCTCTAACACGCGTCTGGCCATAAACGCTAGTTGTGCCCGAGATGCCTACAAAATTTTATGCACAACTGGTCATCTTACTTCTTGCAAATAGGTACTACATAAGAATTATTTTTGATACATTTTGGCGTTGCATAAAAATAAAGTCACACTGACAGATAGCTACTTGATTTTATTTCCAACTTAAGAATTCATTCAAATAACCATAGAGACGCCGTAAACAACGACAGCCATATTGTAAATTTATGTAATCGTTTACCTACGCTAACCTAAGTACTGTTACATACAAAATAACTTTTGGATTGTTTTAATTATGTATTTCACAATGGAAAGTGATGAAGATTTCAGTTCTTGCACTCCACCGAAAGTTGTGGAAGCGGCTAAGGCAGCAACAATGAACTTGTTGCCTGAGTAAAAACTAGATCAGTACTTAAAGTACAAAAAAGCCCGCAATATAGCTGTCAATAATAAAATGACACTTTAAGCCCTAAAATAAAGCATTTAAAGTGGCCTGCTGCGCCCGGTTGTGCATAAAATTATTCACATTATTAAAAGGCTGTAACATTGGAACGAAAGGTACCTACCTAGAAAATTAGTTACTTATTTACTTATTTACTTTTAAAACTTTGTTCATTTTAATTTGCAACAATAACTGCGTTTATTTGCGCTGCGGGCATTGATAACAGCTATTACGCAATCATCGTGTCTAAAATCAACCCTCGAATAAATATTTGTGGCGGTCCTGAAAAGGACCGATTGGGATGGTTTGCACCAGACAGTAGCCCAGCCTATTGCAATATTCCCAACGCACATTCGCCAGCTGTCGGTAAATACTCCCAAGTAAAAATTCCCTCCGTAAATTCTCCATTATTTGCAAATAATTATTCCTTTAAGAATCGAACACAAAGCACAAACACAATTAATAAATTTTCTAGTTATCGTTCCAATGCTACAGCCTTTTAATAATGTGAATAATTTTCTAATAAGTCCATTTCCAGTTTAATTAAAAATTATAAAACGTTTAATTAGGTATCTTTACTGAAATCAATCGCCGCTCATTCTAAATAACAATACAAGTAAAAACACGTAAACGCGGCGCAGGTGGATTTGAACCTCCGTACGCTGGACGCAATGTCGGGGGTGCCGCGATTAAACTCACTTAACCATTGCGGCATGGCCATAGCTCTCTTTACAGTAGTATTTAAACTAAGTTGATTCCAACGCGATATATTTTCAGAAATATTGATATTTTTTGTTAAACTTTGAAAATTATTGCACAAAAACGTTCTCTGGTCCACATTGTATGTGTCCTGATACTCGGAATATCCTTAAAACACGTTGGGGACATAGAAATCGCAATTTTCAGATTTCCCATGTTAAACAGGATGCTTCAGAATTCCCGGGACACACGGTATAAATGCTCCAAGCGTGCTGTGGAAAACTCAAGTTGGTTGCTGTAAGCGAAATAATTTAAGTCTGTACATTGCTCAATGTCTCAGTTCATAAAACACTTTTGGTGTTAGAATCTATAAAGCTTATGTGGGGAAGGGGCATTAAACTAAAGAATTTTTCAGTTTTTCTAGGACGATTTTTTACGCGTTTCAACTTTTCACATTCGACGCGTTAGTAAAGAAAATTGTCAGGAAGATTGCACCAGTGTAATTATTTATTTACGAAATAACCCTTATTTATATTATTTAGATGTAAGTAGTGCTTATTATTTAAACCAGGCGCAAAATCCGAAAGAGCGAATTTTCGGTCGCGCGGTAACACCAACCATAGCATCTTGCCTAAACCTACCATGTTGAAATCCTAAAATAAGGGTGATTTAATATGTGCTATAAAATTATGCATAAGTTCCAACTTACAGAATATGAAGACTAGATATAGAATTCGCTTTTTATGGGAAAATTTTCTTACTTATAGCCGGGTCTACTCGGTAAATCTGGATGCCCTTTAAACCGTGTATTCGGAACCGGGTATTCACTATTTTGTGGTCCCGCTACCCAGAGGGATCCGGGTATTCGCGATTTCGGTTACCCGTATATCGGGTACCCGCTACTCGGGAGATTCTGGTACCCGTGCCTGAGTATTTGCGAATTCGATTACCCGGACCCGGGAATTGACGATTACGGGTTCCCGGGTAGGTACCCGGATTCGGGTTCCCGGGTAGGTACCCGGGTAGGTACCCGGGTTCGGTTACCCGGGTACCCGGGTACCCGATTTAATACCCGCTACCCGGGGCATCCGGGTACCCGGATTTTATAGAACCGGGTACCCGGTTCCAAAAATTCCGGGTAGGCACAGCCCTATTGACAATATCCACATCAATAAAAAGCTTAGTAAAATGACCATCAATTTTACAAATAATATACATGGCGTTCCAATTGAAATTTTTGAGAAAAATTATGTTTTGCATAACTTAACCACCCTGTATTATCTCAAGTAATATGATAAAATTATTTATAGATTTCAAAAATACAGCAGTGTGTGAACCTATTTCAATAAAGAAATTTTAGGTGACTTTGGTTAGTATGCGTCAGTAGGGTCATAAATTTGGGTCCATAATGGCACAAAAATGTAAATATCTCAACATTCCTTAGTCAAAACCCCATCATGTGGTATATCAATTTTCATGGAATTTTATGGGGAATCCATATTATGCAAGGACACGTAGCGTTTCCATTTAAAGAAATAGAAGTTTGGTCTGGTACTTAGAATGTGAACATCCTGTATATACCTAAATAATTTTGGTAAATGCTCCATGTGGTTCCCCACATTCGCGCCAAAATTTCAATTTGATATCTTCATTAGTTCCAGAGATATGAGCCGATTACACACTAAATCCCCACCCGGTATACATAAACAAATATTGCATTTAGTTTCTAAAGTTATTAAATAGTAAGTAAATCGGGTTGAACTAAACAAATCGAAATAATTAAAAAAGGTTTTTGGCTCGGCATTAAATAAAAAAAGTAGTTGTAAAAATTTTCAAAAATTATTAAACAGTTTTGTTGGCTAACTATAACCTTGATAAATTTCCAAGTGAATGGAAAACAACGTTTGAGAAACAGCAGGTGAGGCAGTAGAGAACTCACAAGAAGGAAAAGGAGATCTACTTCAATTGCAGAATTTAAATTCTATGTTTTCATATATTTCATATAGTCTTTCTTCCACAGCTGCAAAGTACATGAATACCAAAGTACGAAATAAGAAAATTTGGAAGACGTTTTGTAATATTCTATCTATTTTTTATAGTATAAGTTAAGTTGAAGCAAATCTTAAATTGACCTCAAATTTTAATTTAATATAACTATTATTTTGAAATCGTTGCCCAACTTCAATTTCATTTACATTATAAAAAATCCTTTATTTTGCTGATATTAACTTGAACCAAGGTGTCTATAAGGAAACGTTTCTAACCAGCATTTCTCTCCAATAGCCATTTTAGGAGCGTTTCAATTTTAGAATGATCCAGAATACAGCAAGGAGAGGATATTTGGCCAGATTCTGCATTTAGACAAATTATGTTCCTTAGTAGCCAAAAACAATTCAAAATGTGAGAATAGGTATTGATTGTTATGGGGACAAGATTGTTTCTTCAACACATTCAAGTACCTACCCAAGACATTCTGAATACCAAGATGACACCTTTGTCTTCTGGCAGCTCTATCAACCAGAGAACACAGAACAGAAGATGTGTGTGAAGATGTGGCCTCCGAGGTACCTCGATGAAACTCATTAAACACCCAAACCTCTAAGTATTGATAGAAATTGGGAAACGAGTTAAAAAGACCAAAATTTACATTTATATTAAGTATAATAAAACAAGCTATAATATTAATTTATTTCCTTTAATTTTGATTGATAAAATTTTCTGAAAATAATTGTTCATCACACTAAACTTATCCGCGAAAACTGAAACACAATTTATTGAGGCATGTGCAAATTGAAGAGCACGAATCTCTGAGCAGCATACAATGAAGAATCTTGAGAATCAATCGAAACAACCGACCGTTTTATGTGCAGATTAATAATAGTCCCGAAGATGTACCTACCTCATTAACCATTACGGATAACAGCAGCAGGAGCAGAAGATGCGTATCTCTTGATAAATATAAGCGTGCAAGGCAGCAAGCAACCGACCAAAGAAAGGAAAGAGGGGGCCCCACACTATTATATATATTAGTCCTCCTCCTTAGTTCTCCACTCAAACGCTACACCTACTTCACACAGTGACCAGTGCCCAGTGGTTTTTCAAGCAGCAAAACAGGTGAAGCGAAGCTACACCACAAGAACAACACTTTGAGAAAATAGTGACTGATAAACAGAAAGGTAGGAGACAGATATCAATTCTTTGCCTATTTTTGTCTGCTTTTGCTATTTAAGAACAATTTTAAATATACGCAAATTTATTTTATTTTTATTTAATCTAAAAACCCTTGTACCGTTAGGTAAATATTAAATAAATTTATTTATTTGTGTTGATGGTAGTGGAGTTCCTCAAGGGTTTATGAACGGAGCGTTAGTATTATAGTTCACCGCACAGCATAGGTAGGGTGTTACTGTAATTTGTATGTAATAAATTTAATGGTAATTTTTGTCTTGCTTCCATATACATACTACATTTTAATTTTTATCTTAATTTGCCATGAAGTTTATTAATATTACTGATTCATCTGAATACAAAAAAATGATATTTTGGTGCAACTATTATCATTAAAAAAAGACAAAAATATCATACAAATTAGAAAATTTAAAAACGCCACAATTTTTTGTCGAACTACAATTATTGGATTATGTACAAACTTTCCTGCCTTTAAAGTGGATAGTTTTTGAGATATCACCTTCAAATATTCAACCGTCCCTAATCTACAGATCGTTTATAAATAATAAAATTAGTACTTTCATGTTGTGGATACACATTTTCAAAGTGGCACAAGAATACTTCTTCGTTCAAAAATGTGCTTCATTCTTAAAAGTTGAGAAACTTTTATTGGTAGAAAGTCAATAAAACATTAATTTTTGTTCATATTTAAGAAATATTTTAAATCAGTTTACCTATAATGGAGTTCCTCAAGAGTTCGTATGGGGGCCGCTGTAGTGGTTTACCGCAAATTAGTATATTTCAAAATAGCTGTTTTTTCTAGTATTTCCTGAATTTTTTCTACATTTTTCTTTCGTCTTGACCTTTCATCGTTTCTGCCGGCAGCAAACCTCCTGGGCCACCCACTACCTCTCGCAGAAGACATACAGTACTCCTTACAAACTTCTTTAATTGCAGAATCGCCCACGGCATGACATAAGTTCAAACAAATTGAGTCCTGACCTGGCCGTTGAGGATTAACTAAAATCATCTGTCAGTGTTAAAGTTCATAAGCTGATACACTGCATTTGTTGTATTTTTTGATGTACCTACATATATGCACATTTTATACATGTTTAACCTTTGCATTTGAGTATTGTCATAACTTTAATTTCAAAACTTCCTTTCGAATTCGTTTGAGCAATTTTACAATACAACAGTGACGAAACAACATATTCAATCTTTTGCTAGCGTTCATAAAATATTATCTCTTTAATTGGTGTTTTAGTTAGTTTTGATGTTCTGTTGATCGACGAAGTTCATCAGTGTTCACGTCTGTTTAAAGGAAATTATTAATAAGAATTTGCTGTAGTCCTTTCTGCAACTCCTAAAATTTGTTGTAAATTGTATCAATTGTATAAATCGTACTTTTACAGGGTGTAAAGCAAAATTAGTACTCAAAATTCAAGATTATTTTTATCAGTTATATGTAACCACCACTTATTTTATCATATTTTTGAATTATAGATATGCCAAAATGTACCAATTTTGTGTAACGTACTTACTAGGTACGTCAGTATATAAAATCATCCATTTTTGAGCTATAAATTTTTTTGAGAACACGTAAACAAATGAGTTCCCAACTTTACATTTATAGACTAAACAAGTATTGAGACAATTTAGAAATGTTCGACAAAACTTCAATAGTATATCTTCATATTATTCAGTGACAGGCAGAAAGTTGGTCACATATGGAAAACTTTTTATGGTAAATTTCTCAGAAAATTGTGCTCTTGATAAAAGTATGTGCATGAAAAAAGAATACTTTTGGTAAAACTAAATTTCAGGTATGATGTACGGGGAGTGTAAAAAATGTAAAAGAGCACTTTTGCAAAAAGAAAATTATCTGAAGCAAACATTTTTGAAATTGGAAAATTAAAGGCCTTGAAAATACAAAGCAAAAAGTGTTATAAAGTTTTTCGGTGCGATGTGTAGTTTTCGAATAAATTGATGTTGAAAATGAAAAAAATTGAAAAATCTATTCTTTGGCCCTCTAATATACTCAGCAAGTATACCTCATATGAAAAAGCTTTATAAGGCTTTTTTAATTTTATTTTTATGGTCTTTTATTTAACTGTTTTAAACACGTTGATTTCAAATAATTTTCATTTTGCAAGTGTTATTTTGTATTTTTGCACTCCCCCATATGTGATACCTGAAATTTGTTATTATCAAAGGCACTATTTTTCCATGCACCAACTTTTATTAAGAATATAATTTTCTGAGAAATTTGCCATAAAAAAGTTTTCCATACGTGGCCAACTTTCTGCCTGTCACTGTATATCGTGAGGCTAGTTTATTTCTTAACTAAAAATTTTCTACACACCAGAAACTTTGATTAAATAAAAAATTACTTCGCGTACTACCAATAAGTATAACAAAATTATTTTATTTAACCGGTTTCAAGATCTACAAACGATCCCATCATCAGAAATGTTTAAGAAAAATTGTAAACAAATTATGGATTTCTACCAAATAGTGAAAAGTGAAAATATTAACTACACAGAAACTTTGAATTTTGAAACGAAACACCCTACACAGAGTTTTGATATGTTCGTGTCATGATTAAATGGTGCCTGCCTATACATGGTACGAATCCCGAAAATACTATTTTTTCAACATTTTTCAACACAAATTTATTTTTTTTACTTGGTCCCTGATTTCACTGACATGAGGTTTTGATATGCGCCTTACCTTTCGATTAATTTTTACATATCGCAATAAATCATAATAATAGTTGGCTGTGATTGTTTTATCAGGGAAGCGAAATACGTTTCTCTCGTAAAGCAAAAGAGTAAAAGAAATTACATTCTGCAAAAGTATTGTATTCTTAGTGACTGTCGCTTAAAGTTAGTATACAAATAAGAAATTCATAAACACAGCGCTAGATGTCGCGAAACTTCAATTTTCTTTTTCCAGCAACATAACGACTTTAAAAAGAGTTATGATCTAATTTATATCTTTTTGAGATTTTATGGAAAATTATTCTTGGAAAAGTTATGATCTACTTCAAATTACTTCGACTCTAAGTATTTTTTAATATTTTCAGCCGTATAGATCGTGAAAATCCCTTTTCCAAGCCTCATGTAATTCTTATAGGATAGTTTTGTTAAAAACGTGTGATCATCCAACGAAAATATTACAGAAGAAAGCATTTCCCCTGATAAAACAACCACCCTGTACTTATTATGCGTACTTTGTGTTTTTGGTATCACCTAAACAAATATCTAAGAAAAAAGCATCCCAAATCATGAAATCACAAAAAAAATGCTGTTATGTGGTCATGATTAACCAATATTGCATTTAAAAAACTTAACATTCCATTTTATCTCGAAAATCAAGTCAGCTTCAAAATTTATATTTGCATTTCTAAATTCCACATAAAAATTGAAAATATCCGTGATTTTCACTTCTTTGCAAGAACCTAAAAGTTGTCACGTTAGTTTAAAGTTGAAATTGTCATCGAATTACCGTTACAATTCTGCCCTTCAACCCCTTTTCTATCTTCACTACTAAAATAATTATGCATACACGGAGATGAAAAAATGGGCACCATAATGTACAGGATGCCATGCATCCTTAGTTAGAAATTTTCTTTGGAACTCAAGAATCAGAATACCGCAACATATAGGGCGTTCCATTTGAAAATTTAAAGTTTTTGGTATTAAGAAAATTTTGATTCGGTGTCAAATATTCCTTATTGTCTTTATCATGGCGTTTACCGTTAGCAAAATATCTTAACATATTACAGCTACATATTTTGTCAATATTTGGAATTTGGAAGTTCTTTATTGACTTCCATATCGATTATTAAAATTTAAATCGCACAAACAGAAAAATAAAAACTCCACATTGTGCTAGTAAGGTTTATGTAAGTCTGTTCCAATTTTCAGAACATTCTATTAAAAAAGGGAGCTCTAATATGTAAAACGCTAAAAGATAATTTACCATTTTGGGTGCGTGTCTGCCTACTATAGATGATCGATGTAAGTTAGTTTTAAACACTTTTTACTGTGTAACAAAAAACCTGGGGTCTGAGCAGAAATTAAGCTATGAAAAGCGGCACTTTACTTTGCACTTCGTATGTGTATAGCGTAGAAGTTACTACCAAGGCAATAACATAAACTGTGAATGTCGTACATGCAATAAAGTTCATAGAAATCATGATACTATCTGTTTTATAATGGGTAATCACAAAGAAACTGTGCTCTGTCATGTCTTCTCTTTCATCTGGTGGCAATGGAAATAGGTACGTTTTATAACTTTATTCATAACAGGCCTTCTATGTCATGAACATTTCCTGTGGCTTAACGAAAAAAATCGTCGCATGTAAAACAAGTAATCCAGTAACTAATTTATTTCTGGAAATCCCACGCTTTTGCCTATTATCGCTGCATCTTTATTATCAAAAACAAACAACGGAGATACCCAATTTGCAAACAACAGGAACATTTTGAAATGGTCATTATAAATTCAACGGCGACGGTGTAGCACGTTAGTTTTTGTTGTTTTTTTCATTATCTCTAATTTTTACGGTTTAAAAAGCAATTTATGAATGAGTCGCCATTTCATTCAAGGTTCTGTGAATTTTATCCTCTGCTATGGACAATGCAATTAAAACTATAGCTTGTGCCGAAAGCAGGGGGTCAGCATAGCAATCGTGGACTTAATAGATGATGTAAAGGTCAAGGCGGAAAACGCTGAAATACCTAAAGTGAACTGAAAATGAAATTTACGTTTAAAAAAACTTGTAGAACATATTTTCGTGTTAACCACTCTGCGCGACTTAATCTTGAATTTATAGAGTTCCTTAAAACTGCAATTATTATAATTATAAGCTAAGAAATAATAAATAAATATAAACAATCGCTTTGGGGGTCGTTTCGAATTACAGAAGTATTAAAATTTTTAGTAGAATGACAATAATTGAGATTAGGTATACCAATGCCAGTATCAACTTCCTAAAAACCGGAAACACTAATTAACTGCATGTATTTTTGTTAAAATGATAGCATTATCAAATAATAAGCATATTTCAAATTCCATTCGCATGCAAAATATACAGCTTGATTTTTTAACGTACCCATTAAAAAATTTTCAATTTGAAATCGAGTTAGAGGTTTGAAATTTTGAAGCCGGCCATAATCAACGTTGCCCAATTCAATGAAAATGTTTTCAAAATGGAGGCACTCCGGTTATACCGGAAATCGATACTAACATTGTTTTTCCAAATGGAAACCCCTATTTTTATTCGACTTTTGAATTTCGCTCACTTTATTGCGTATGATGAACCCAAGTTGTTATAATTTACCTGTCATAGTTTTTGACGTATGTCATTTATTCTGTAAAAGATCCTCATTGCACAAGTCTATGCAAAAATGTATATTTCTCTTACTGCCAACCCAAGAGGCAAAAGATATTTTTGATCGCTAGCCCAAAATTTGAGGAGTCTTTTAGTATGCCCTTTGGTTGAGAAAATTGTCTTGTTTGACACTGCAAAAAAATGTCAACAACAAAACTTCAAAAACTCAATTTTTTCAAATGGCACGTACGTATTTTTATATCGTCATCCGATAGAAAATAAAATTTTAAGGGCACTTTTATTACCCTTTCTTAAGTCTATTTCCATTACTTAAGGAGATATTTAGGTTCTTTGAGAATTTTCTATCGCAAATATCATTTTTGCGAGCGGCTAGTTGGCCATGAACGTAAAACAATTGGGGCTACTCTCACAAGCTCACAACTTTTTTTAGTTGTCAGATTGATAGTTTTGTTGTACGTCTGTTACAAGTAACTCAAACTATCGAAATGAATCACTACCCTAACTGTAATTTTTGATCTATTTTCTATTTACGGAAGCTGTGATAAAATAGTGGAAAAAACCTGTCGTGAATTTAATTTGAAATATCCAGAGTTACCTCCAATGAATAGAAAGAAATTTTCATGTCTTCGCCAGAAGTTCATTCTTACTGGAAGAATAAATCCGCCCAGAAACAGGATTAAAGTGGTAACCGAAGATGAAGAAAATGAAATTAATGTTTTGGGATATTTTCCCGTTTTTCCAAGAGCGTCGATAAGAAGCAGCAGCCAATGATTTGGGACCCTGTCTTTGCATAAACTTCATCCCTACTCGGATTATCCTAAACGGATTGCCTTTTGCAAAGAACTTTTGGTCAAAATACAAGAGGATGAGAATATTCTGAAACCGATTACCTGGACGGACAAGGCCAAATTTGCTCAAATAGGAGTATTTAATAGAAGAAATCGTCATTTTTGGGCCACCGAAAATTCTCATTTGGTCATAGAAGTGGAAAATCAAATCCAGTTTTCAATCAACGTTTTCTGTTTGTTGTTGGACAATCGCGTGGCATGGTACATGTATCAAGAAAATTTAAATGGGGAACGTTATTTTCAAATTATTAGCAATTTTGTTGAAAATTTTCTAGACAATTTGCCTTTGCGAGAAATTATTAATACGCGCTATCAAATGAACGGCGCACCAGCACATTCTACAGCAGCCGTAGATCGGAACCTCAGAGATTTGTTTGAAGATAGGTGGTGGGGAAATAGAGCTCCGTGGCTTTGGCCACCCCTTTCGCCGGACTTAACTCCATTTGACTTTTACTTGTGGGGACGAATTACACAAGCTATGAACTCTCTGGATCGACATGAAATAAGAGAAGTCACAATCGAAGCGTATTATTGAATGTTTGGACCAAAATGATGAACACATTGAGTATATCTTGTAGTCTTGTTACAAATTATTGCCCAAAGTTAATTTCATAAATAAACCGTTAGTACCAAACCAAATTGATTAGTCTTCAATAATTGAAACTGCTTCTGGTTTGATTCAGTATTTATTGTTATAGCTACAAGAAAAGAGAACTATCAATTTGATAACTAAGAAAAGATGTGACAGTAGCCGCAATTGTTTTACACTCATGGCCAACTAGCCGCTCGCAAAAACGATATTATTTGCGATAGAAAATTCTCAAAAAATTATATATCTCCTTAAGTAATGGAAATATTAAAATTTCATTTTTTATCGGATGACGATATAAAAATAGGTACGTGTCATTTGAAAAAATTGAGTTTTTGAAGTTTTGTCGTTGATATTTTCAAAGTTTTTTTGCAGTATCAAACAAGACAATTTTCTCAACAAGACACCTCAAACTTTAGGCTAGCGATCAAAAAAACCTTTTGCCTCTTGGGTTCAGAGTAAGAGAGATATGAATTTTTGAATACTATGACAGATAAGTTATAACAACTTGGGTTCATCATACGCAACAATAAAGTGAGCGAAATTCAAAAATCGAATAAAAAATAGGGGTTTCCATTTGAAAAAACAATGTTAGTATCGATTTCCGGTATAACCGGAAGCGCCTCCATTTTGAAAATATTTTCATTGAATTGGGCAATGTTGATTATGGCCGGGTTCCAAATTTAAAATCTCTAGCCCGATTTCAAATTGAAAATCTTCTAATGGGCATAGCCTACTAACTTCAATAAATCTTAACATGAGTTAAAATCATCTATTTATTTTCATTTTAAAAAAATCTTCTATGGCAAAGACTTCTTCAGTTTAAGTAATTATCAAGTCTTAGTAGAAGAACGCACACAAATGGAGATAACCTCTAACCTGTTAAAATTCTTGCCTTACAGACTGACTCGAAGATTAACTGTAAAATAAATTAATATAAAAAATATTCTTCGTTATGCATATTCATTAGCTAGTTTTTTTCTCTACGAGATGTAAATGACCTTACATATTTCATTCTTGCATCAGGCAAGTCTCGATACATCCATTTAAAAGTTTGACTTTTTCAACGAGGTTCGTCGCTTAACGTACTGTTGGTGTCTCTGAATGTGTTTGAATTTACTGGGTCGCGCGGGTATTGAAAACTTCTTCCTCAAATCAGTTTTAAACGGAAAAGCATGTTGCTGTTTGGAAAAATTCGCTTAGATGGAACACAGGGGATAATAATTGCTTTCTATACCGCAATTGTTGAACATTCTGCCATTTTTTTATACCATAGAAAAACATGTCAAAGGGTGGAAGGTGGAATGCGAAATGTCACTTATATTTCAAGATGGCCGATTATTTTTCAAATGGATTGTTACATTTATTTTCCTATTCTAAAATATATCTAATTTCTGTTGGATCTGATACAAAGGGATGACGAACGGGTTTCTTAAGTCTCCTCTTGCCTTTAATAATATTTATATGCAATAATTTGAACAGTGATATTATTTTCTCAATGTGCTTCTTGTTCACATATTTTAATAAATTATAACTTCGTCGGAGAACTTTAAAGGTTGCTTATTGTTTACATAGGCATGGTAAAGTTTCCCAAATTGAACCATATTTCAGAAATAAGCCTAAAAGTTTAAAACGCTGTTGATATTTGAATTACATTTATGGAATATGGTGTTGTTTTATGGATCCATGCAACTTAATTTTTTCTTACAAAAATAGACATTGAATGGCTACAAACGGTTCACTTTAAATTCCGGTTGCCAAATTTGTACTCCTAGTTTCGTAAATTGAACTGTAAATAAACAGAATATGTAAGTAGGTTTGTCCTATTAAAAACAAAACTTTTATTCAAAAATAAACAACCCAAAATAGAAAATCTCTATCTAGGTATTCAACGAACTTTTTCTTCCCCAGACCCACTCCCACGCATTTGCAGTATAACCACACTTTGCAACGCATGCACCGGATCATGTCCATAACTTCTTCCTTGTCACATTCCTTATAGAACCATCTTGCATCTTTACGTGATTCTCCAATCTGAGACGTTTTCTGAAAAATGGCACCTTCACCTTCTTTCTGCTACGAGGATTTGTACAAAAGTATTCTTGTATGGAGTAGTAGTGAGCTCTGGAGCACACCTTCTGTTAATTTGGGTAATGGAACAATTTCTAATAAGCTGGCGGATAATACTGATATTGATGGAGATACTGAACCTTTCTACGAACTTCCTTCGGAATATTACCATCATCACTCAGTTCATCTCTGCTCTCTGGTGTTCGTTTGGAAGTTGAATATCTTGTGTTTCCTCAACGGCCTTACTTTGGACATCACATTTGGTTCAGTCTCCAGGGATGTGGATCCAGCATAACCAGAATCTTGGAAAACTGTCTGTTCACTCCCCAAATACCTGATCCGCTGAAACCATTAGTGGCATTTTCTATGTTCCGTAAGCTGCCAGCTGGTATAAGACTTTGCTAGACTGCTCGTCCTACATTGCTTCAATGTAATACACCTTTAATGGTTTGAAAAAAGGTTGATCGAGTAGTTGGAGGTGATGTTTCGGTTTTACTTATGCTACCCGGTGGAGCACCATTGCTCAATGCTGCAGCGTACCTTTTTCTTTTAAAAATAAGCATATGGGGTACATAAAACCCAACTGCGTTAACACAACAAACCACCTTTGGTGCTGACTACCTTTTGACACTTCTTCGCCACAGTTGAAAATCCAGACTCATCCATATTGAACACTGGACTTGCATTAAAGTTATGTTTGTGAACTAGTACTGTTGATTGAAAAGAGACTCTTCAATCAACGCTAAATATTTGGTAGAACCTTTGGCTATTTGAGTCTCGAATGTGCCAAAGTAATGTTGATTTTGATATGCCATTTATGCATTTATTTAGGTCTTTCCTTCCTTCCTTCATTCCTTCCTTGTATGCAACTAAAACTAGTTCCAAATCTTCTGCAGACCATTTTGCATAATTTTCCCGTTTGGACATCTGAGAAATGTACTTTCATAAATTAGATACAAGGTTTCCAAAATTGAACCCCAGTTCAATTTAGGCATATGTTTGTGGTCCAATTTGGGAAACCGCCTAGAATATGGTGCTGTCTTATGGATCCATGCAACTTAATTTTTTCGATACAAAAATAGACACTGAATAGCTACAAACGGTTCAATTTAAGATTCCGGTTGCCAAATCTGTACCCCTAGTTTCCTAAATTGAACTGTAAATAAGTAGAATATGTAAGTAGGTTTGTCCTATTAAAAACAAAACTTTTATTCAAAAATGCGTTCTAACCCAACAATTGTAATCACATAAATTTTACATACTTATTCGTAAATGGCGCAAAACATGGTCCGAACAAATGTGTTTTCAGGGGTACATTTTTCTTACGTTTTACAGGCAATCAGTAATTAGTTAGACAAGTGCATTCGATGTTTCACTGTAATCTTGAGCGATGTAAGCAACTGAAGTTAGGTCCCATACAAACGCTTTTTCAGCTACTTTACACAGATGGCGTTAGTGCCTCCAGAAGCTATAAAAATACAGGGGGGTTCAATTTGGAAGGCGGTTCAATGTGGGCCAACTTACCCTAGACCTCGTCGTCGTTTAAATTTTTAATTGCTTTAATTTTGGCAATATCTAGGTACATCCACTTTTATTTTTTGTGAGACGGCCTGCATATATGTATTTCATTTTTGGATTGTTTATTTGATTTTACTATGTTACGAAACCTTTTTCTAAGCTATAAATATTATAGCCATAAAATTAAAACAGAGCTCCAACAAACCTAATTTCGAATGTCATATAGCAAATTCGAAAATCAATGAATCCTCTGAAACACAAAAATTTAAAAATATATTTCTGAGTTTATCATTTAATCAGTCTTTAAATCCAAAATCTTAATGTAGGTACCTACTTCAAAATAATTATAATTTCTTATTACTGTAATACCGTTTGCTTCCTTAATCTATTTAATACAACTATGTCATCCAGACACAATATGTTCTGCATTTTTCATTCCTTAATGACGCTATGGCGGTGCAATATAAAGTTCAAAATTATGCAAACTAAACTACCGAAAAAACCTGGAACTTTCCGAGAATCAAAAAGATTTGCGTCAGCAATTTCATTAGTCACTTCTATGAATGCAAGAGATACAAATAAAATAAGTAACGTCGTATTCAGTGTAACAACAGGTGAATTAATTTAAATAGTGCACGTACAATCACTAGAGGTGCGTCCATCAGTCAGTGCGACCTTGGCGTTTTGCATTTCAAACAATTTAATTAGGTAGATGTTCGACAGAAATACCTAGAGCACATGAGCAACAGTTTTATGCAGAAATTTTAGTCGATATGGTTGAGTGAATGAAGTAAATGAAGTGTGAAGACGAAACTAATGACAACAAACTGCGCAAATTACAAAATTATTCAATATCCATTTAATTTTTTCAACAAAGAGCAGGTTCACGAGGTATATAAGTAGAAATCGGTAATGACGCATGTCTTCTTCTTTCCTTCTTGGGGTTACAGCCCTTGACGGATACTGTTCTTTCAGTGACGTTCGTAGTCTTTATGCCATCCACTGTATCATCTATCAATCGTTTCCTGGGTCTTCCCCTCTTTTTCCCTCCCATAGGTTTCCAATTCGTAAGTTTTGACGCATCAAACTATGCCTACTTGCTCAGTGTATCTGCACCTTCATATCAGGTGGTGAAGAACTGGACCAGGAATTTTAATTGGCAAGGAGACCTGTGAACCACGTGGTCACACCAAAAACTGAGCAATAGCATACTGTTTTAATTTCAAAATTGCGTGATTCTATCACAAGTGGTGTGATGCAGAATGTAGAATGCATAATGCAGAAGAATAACACTGATGGCTAAGTTTCCTCAAAGTTTCATTCTGAGCCTGACCCTTGCTTGACATAGGGATGTTACACACATCCTTGGAGCAACATCTCATCTTCTGAAGTTCCTTCCTTCCTTTAAATTCATTAATTTGCGCCTCGGACTTCATAGCGTGAGACCGGCCCTTTTGTCATACAAGCAACGTTGTTCAGAGTCCCTGCTCAGCGTTCCTAAGTAATTGTATCAATAACTCATTTGTATGAACGTCTTTGTATGCTTTATAGCACTCTCTTTCAATTAAATAAACACAGGAAGATGTCGTTTGCATTTATCATGAATGTTAACTCGCAAACTAAGAACAGACTTGTTATCTTTTTATTTACTATGCTGTTCGAGTACCTGGGGCCTACATGTTGCACAGATACGTCGTAAATTAAAGTTGCAGTGGAATAAGTTCCATAAAAACATTAGGTGGCACAGGTGATATGTATTGAACTACTTCCATGCTTACACCCACAATTTTACGAGATATTTTCTCTTGTATAGTCGTATGAATTTCAACTTCAGTTGTATAAATATATCTCACTCGAATAATTGTCACTTAAAAAGTACATTTTCATCCCTTTTAAACTGAACCGCCTATCAATATTCTTATTACAATAGGTTGACGTCTATACGATCCAAAAATGACGCGACGCTAAAGCCAGAAGTGCCAAATTTCACATGATGGAGGAATATTCAAGGTATTCAGTGAAGTTGAACCATTAATTATTTCTTTAGACGACAGTGACAATGATACTAGCGATTCTGAATGTGATTATTAAGACCTTCAATATTATTACACTTTTATTTTTTTAATAGAATTAAGGCAAATAATCTAGTATTAATGATTATTCTGCGATAAATCACATTACATTCGTCTTTTTACATTCTGAATTACCTTTGGTACTAATAATTTTCTTAATATAGGTTAAATTGGAAGTGACCATTTTTTAGTCCAGATGGTATTGCATTAAATAGAGACCCTAAATCAAGAGAAAAAGAAGAAAATAACAAAATTAAAAATTAAAAATTAAAAGCTATAAATTGAAAAATAATGAAATTAAAAAGTTATACCAAGAAAATATAGAGAAACGATTTGAACAGGAGGAAAATAGAGATGCAGGAATTGAAGAAAAATGGAGGAGTTTCAAAGGAACTATACTTGGAGCAGCTAGGGAAGCTTGTGGAATTACGAAGAGTACAAACGTATTTGCAAAGAAGGATATACAACAAAGAGTTTCAGATAAGAAGCATAAATGGAAAAGATATCTACAAACTAGAACATATACGAAGCTTATAACGAATATAAAGCTGCCAGGACAATGGTAAAACAGACAATTAAAAGTTGAAAACAACAAACATGGGAAGAATTCGGACATAAAATGAGGGAAAACTATCATGAGAACCAGAAACTATTCTACAGCACGCTGAAACAACTAAGACAAAAGAAACCACCAAGACTAAAGAATATAAAAGATAAATAAGGGAATGTACTGACGGAAGAAAAGGAGATAATGGAAAGATGGAGACAATATTTCGAAGAGTTGACAGAAACAAACAGGAACGAAGATAAATATGAAGAAGAAGAAGAAGAAGAAATAGAATTAGAATATGATGACAGAAAGGACATTCAGCCAATAACCATGGAAGAGATCACAATAGCTGTTAACAAATTAAAACTGGGCAAAGCCGCCAGAAAAGACGAGGTCACTGCGGATATGTTGAAATATATGGGAATTACAGGAAAGGAGAGGCTATGCAATTTGATAAACAACATCTCAAAGGAAAAAGAGATTCCTCATGACTGGAATATAGGAATAATACTCCCAATGTATAAGAAATGAGACATAAAGGATTGCACCAATTATAGAGGGATTACGATAACAAGTATACCGGGGAAAGTATTTACAAGAATATTAGAATACAGACTAAGAGAAGAATTAGAAACATCGCTAGAAGAAACACAGCATGGATTTGAAAAAGGACGAAGTACGCAAGTTTTGATATTTATAATAAGGCAATTAGCAGAAAAGATGCTGAGAAAGGGAAAAGAAATGCATATCTGTTTTATTGACCGGAAGAAAGCTTTTGACAGATTAGTGAGAAAGGATATTTGGGAAAGCTTACAAAGGAGGGTAATTGAAAAAGGTATGATAGAAATGATCAAAGCACTATATAGAAATAACAGGAACGTAGTAAGATCCCACAATAATGAATCTACTGTATTTGAGTCGAAGATAGGTTTGAAACAGGGTTGTGTATTGAGCCCCCTATTGTTCTCTATAATTATAGATGATACCATAAAGAGAAGTAAATCAAAAGGAAGTAAAATGGAAGTAGGAAACTGGAAGATGAAAAAAATAGCACTACAGGAATTAATGTTCGCTGATGACATGATATTGATAGCAGACTCGGTAGAAAAACTATAAAGTAATCTAGAAATTTACCACAAAGAACTGAAGAAAATAAATATGGAAATAAATACTGATAAAACGAAGTCAATGATATTAGCAATCAAGGAGAAAAATAAGAACATAAGATTAGAAGAAACAGTATTGGAACAAGTTAAAAGTTATAATTATTTAGGTACAGTTATCGAAGACAACGGTAAAATAGATGAAGAAATAAACGAGATAATAGGAAAGGCTGGAAGAATCTATAATATTTTGCGAACAACATTTCTAGGAAAAAATTTACACCATTAAAAACGTCAATATTTCTTCAACAATTAAAAAAAAAACGCAAAGTTCTACGACTTGTAATTTTCGCGTAAGATGCCCGAGAATCTCCCGGCGCACGGTATAATAGATTTACTACTTCTTCGCCACTAATTTTTAGTATTGAAAATACTTCTGGGCTCGTGTCTATGTATGGGACTCATCTTACGAAAAATGTATCGACAGGCGACAGATTCTGTCGGCGACGCGCGCAGTCGAAGCCGCTAATAATAATAATATCAGAGCGCTAGCCAGATGTAAACTAAGGTACGGCGAGAGCGAGCGGGATATCGCGTTGGAATAAAAGTCCCATATACCTAAAAAGTCCAAACGGTACAAAACGGATGCGTTAATATTTTGTTACGTATTGCATCAGTTTGACTATGTGCCTTGTGCTTGTCACAAATCATTTTTTTATTTTATTGTATCAATAATATACCAACTTGAAACGGCACAGATCACTTTTGTTGGACATCAGAAACCGAGCAGTTGTGTCGGTATTTTCAATACGCCTATGATACTTGCGTAAGATGCGAGGTCTGTGAATTTTTTCGCTACCACCCAAAAAAGTCGTAATTGCCATTTTTAGGTGCCAAAAGACTTGTAGAATCATCTGTGAGAGTTTCATCTGGTTATACTTTGGGATCACTCAAAGTTAAAATTTTAGTATTTGCTGAATATCGCTGCACTACGACAAAATCTGTCGCCTGTCGATACATTTTTCGTAAGATGAGTCCCATATATACACGCGCCCAGAAGTATTTTCAATACTAAAAAGAGATTCCTAAAATGATAAAGACACAGTTTTATAAAAAAGTAGTAAGACCCACGCTCACATAATATGGCTGCGAGTCTTGGACAGTCTCAGAGAAAGATAAAAGTAAAATTACAGCTACAGAAATGAGATTTCTAAGGAAAATAGAGGGAATCACAAGAAGAGACAGAATAAGAAATTCGATAGTTATGGACCGGCTGGACATGAAACCAGTTACAAAAGCAATACAGGAGAGACAACTGGGATGGCTGGGACACCTCCATAGAATGAGTGAAGACAGGATTGCAAAACAAATGTATGAAGTTAGAGTGCAGGGAAAAAATAAAGTAGGACGCCCAAGATTGAAGTGGAAAGAACAAGAAAAGAGGGGAATCAACTGGAGCCCAAGACAGGAAGATTTGGAAAGGGAAGATATGTGAATGAATGTGAAAATGTATCATGTAATTTGTATCACCCAACACCCAACGGTACAAGAGTTTTTAGAATTTAGATTAAATAAAAACAAGTTAAATATTATTTACTGAATTTTTGTTATTTAATACTTGTTCCCAAGAGTAAAAAAAGTCCACGCCACTGTTGCTCTGGGTTAGATGCAGGCTGTGACAGGCGCCAACGCGTCGCAACCCCAGCCCTCGCCAACTTAAATCTGTTGGACTGTAACTAGAGGTATGAATACCTGAAAAGTAGGCTTCAAAGCGGTTCACACTTCCAGTAACAATTTACAAAATCTACTTGGAAATGCGAAAGGATAAAACGGAATTCATTCATAAAGCGGGAATTTAATAAACAGCATGCATAAATTGAGACAAAAATATATGGGGCAGTCAACTCGATCTATTTTACCACGCTTTAAGTATCATCAAGCTCATTATAAATACGGTCGTACAGGTAAGTCTGGTATGGCCTCTCACGGGTTAAATATAGTTCATAAATACAATATTAATAATATGAAGCTCCTAGTCAGAAAATAATTAATTACATTTAAATGCCCTGGAAGGTACACCAATATGTATACCTACAACAGTAATTATTATGGTCCGATTCCAGATTCGGCCCTGTATACGTTTATCAGGTAGATATAAATACATATGTAAGACCTGGCTACCCTTCAGTTCTAAGAAACCAAAATTTTATTGCGCTTATGATGTTCCAAGAGTTCTAAAAAATCATAGGTTTATCGATTCATTTTACTTGTTTTTTGTATGTCGGGTAGGAGGGGGGTATTTAAATCAATGTAGTTGTAAATTTTAGATTAAGATTCATCTTCAACTCCTGAAGATGCCGACATTATCAGCGAAAGACGTGTCAAGTTTAATTACTGTCTTTTGGCGTGTAGGGTTAACTTAAATAACGAATACACTAAATCAACTGCATTTCATTTTCTAATTTCTGATGAATTTTCGGTAAATATAAATGCAACTATAGAGACGTTAAATTAAACAACATGCGGTGAAGACTTTTACACATACCTAATATATTTTTGCGACAGTCTAAAAAATGATTAGCAACGGAAATAGCGATTATTCCCAAGGCAAAATTATGTGTCTGCAATCCACCTGGCGGATGTCTATAATAAATTCATAAGTCCATTGAACGCTTCATGTTATCTCTTTTTTCTTCTTAGAACTTCCACTGAGTTGAACCGCTGCCTCCTAATTGCTAATGCCTATTAAAAAACGAAAGAAATGAGCATTTTCTTGCAATAATTTATCTTTAGAGCGAACGCATCCCGTGGCTGTTGAACCCCGTCCGTAACCAGTTCTTCCATAAAAATAACCATCGCATCTCTTTGACTTTATCGCACCCCTTACATGGTCTTTTCCAAGAGGCACTACATCTTTGTCTCTCCAACTTAACGCATGGTATATGGGACGAGTTTGCAAATATAATGACCACTCTTCATTTCATTTCGCTTTACTGGTTGCTGCATTTTCTGCCTGCTTTTTGTAAGCCTGGCGAGACGAGAAAAATACCAAAGTGACACTTGTAAAGGTTGGATTTATTGGCCATTGTATAAAACTGCTTCAGTAGGATTACTACGTGAAGACATGTTCAATATTTAAGGGCAAAAAGTCCCATAAGAATAAAAATATTCTTCGCTCACCTCCTTGTCTTTTAATGTCTCCCATTGAATAGTCGGACTATAACTCTAGCAAAATATTTTTTTAAACAGTTTCAGTTCTTTGTTATTATGACAACAATTTTTTTCTCCGACAATGTAATACAAAAACAGCCATCATCAACAGTAAGTCTCAAATATTCTTAAGGTACCTGAATATTATTATTAATAACTAATATAATAATAATAATAATAATGTACTCTGCAGTTCTATCTACCAAGCAGAATAACCGCCCATTTATCAGAGTTTATATTCAACTTATGATACCACGACTTAACACATTTGGATCTCATGAAAATCATACACTGAAAAACTTCAGTAGTTCATCTGAATGTCATTCACATAAAATAGGCAGCTACTTTACTATTTCTAAAAGAAACTATCAACTCTGCAGTGAATTAATAGTATAATACTAAAGGGCCCAAAACAGAACCTTGAGGAACTCATTGCCTTAAAAATTGTACACAACGTATTGAATAAAGTATGTACTTGGTTTTTCAGTATACCTACTCGAGAATTATTAAGACATTATTTGTACTTTGTGCACTAGCAAAAATTAGAAAAAACTTATTAATATATCGTACAAATATTGACCAGGCGATTTTGGAGGTTTTTGCACGAAAATTATTATCCAGTATTTACCAATTTCTTCGAGTTTGTTTAAATAATTTGCTGCTGTTTGTTTTCATCAGGTTGTAACTTACACATTGTTGCCATGGTGAGAATATTGGTTCAAGATTAAAAACATTTACGCAACATTACTTATAAACAATAATACATCAATTAATTTTGCGTAACATAGTTCAAAAAACGAATAGGCAGTACATGATTATACGCTTTCCAATAATTAAAAACTTTAATTCTATTAACGTTAAAAACAATACATTTTTACAAACCTTCAGTCAGACAAACAAAAACGAAGAAATATGTCAAAACTTAATTCCACTCTTTTCTTCCTTTCAGAATGAAACTTTTACTAGCAATCACCTTAATCGCCATTTCCTCCGCGTTGGCCTACCCAACGGAGAAAAAAGAAGAACAAGTCGTACCCGCCTCCGACTCAATATCCTCGTCAGAAGAAAAGGTCCCCATCATAGAGCCAAAACACGACCAGAAAGACGACTCATCCGAAGAATCCAGCGAAGAAAAGGAAATCGAAAAAATTAAAGAAGAAATCTCCGAAGAAAAGCCAGTCGCTGACGAGAAACCTAGCGTAGAAGAGAAAGTTGAAGAGAAAAAGGAAGAGGAAGTAGCCAGTGATGACTCTTCTTCATCGGAGGAAAGCAAAGAGGAACAAAACGAACAGCCAGAAGAACAAAAACCTGCTGAACCAGAAAAACCCGCGGACGCACCAGTAGAAGAAACCCCAGCCGCCATCAGATCTGTAGACGTAGTCCCCAATGCTGTTGAACAAACGAAAGAAGAAGCACCAGCCGTCAAATCAGTAGAGGTTGAAGAACAACAAGCCGATCCAGCTGAACCTGAACGCACGCCAGAAGTTGCTGAGCCCGAACAAGTCAAGAAAGCCGAAGAAATTATCGAGCCAACCACCAGCATCGAAGAGAAACCTTTAGCTCTTCCCACTTCCGAAAAGGCTGCCGAAGAACCAGCCCCAGCAGAAAACTTGAAATCTGAAATCGCTGCTCCTGAATCAAAACCTGAAGCCGCTGTCAGCGAAAAGAAGATCGAGACTGTCCAGACTGCCGAAGAAACACAGCCTGAAGTGAAGGCCACCGAGGTACGTTGTTGTTCTTCCTTATTTTCGTGAAGTACCTCATTTGCTCTCGTATCATTTTAAATCTTACACAGCACGCATTTTCAATCTTCTTTCCCAATCTTCACTGCATCAAAGTATTGCCCTGCGCACACGATCCATCTTTATAAACGCTTCGGATTTTTCATTTTCTGATGAAAATGTAAAACCTCATTAAGGTTTTCTTCAATTTAACAATTTTGTAAATACAGCATCAGAATGGACGGCTTACAAGCAGAAATTGTATGATATGACTGTTCTCGTGATGTGAAGCGTGATTTTTCTTCCAACAATGAGACGAGCCTACTTGACAAAAACGTTCTGTTACAGGTGATTGCTGAAGAACCAGTGCCAGAGATCCCAGCTGCTTTAGCTGACCCAGTACCTGAAGTGAAATCCGAATCAGTAGAGAAGAAAGCCAAGGCTGACGAACCAGCTGAAGAAAGTTCCTCCCCAGCTCCAGTACAAAGCGAGACCCAAGCACCTGAAGCCCAGACTGAAGAGAGTAAACCAGAAGCTGATGAACCAGCGGCCCCAGCACCCACAGAAGCACAACCAGTTGAAGAAGCAAAACCTCAGGAAGAAAGCCAGCCCATCGAAGAAGCCCCAGCGAAAGAAGAAGCGCTGAAAACGGAAACTGATGCGCTACCAGAAAAACTTCCAACCCCAAGTGCGAGTTCCTGAATTGTTTAATTCGTCCAGTTTTAATTTTTATTTAATTCTTTTTCGTATGACTGATGTGAATTTAGAGAACCGCTTGCCCCTTTGTTCGCAGCCTACTTAATTGTTCGGGGAAACAAAATGGCGAATAAGGCGGGTAATCGGATCTCGACTATATAGTATATATATTTTTTAATTTATGTCTCTTCCATGATTGCAAAACAAAAAATCAAACGATCATTTTTAGGTCTTCTTGTTTTGAAGGAAGGTGTTGTTGCGTAATGTTAGTTATTACGTTGTTTTCTTGTCAATTATCTCGTAGGTTAATCGGATAGTACATTTTAGTACCATTTTTAACGATATTAGAACTGTATAAGTAGGAAACAACAACGATGAAGCAATAAAAGTATAGAACGTCCTAAACTTCTGCACATTCCAGGAGAGGTTTTAACAATCAACTTTCTGTGTGTTTGAAGCTTCCAATAAAGTTTTTTTACGTAAATCATGATTTTATATTGTTCATTACACTTGGTGATCAATGCCCTTTTACTTGAATATAAAAAAATTCGTCGGATACCTCAGAAAAGACAAATTGACCGTTGATGATGAGAAGAGATCTGAAGGACCAATTTCCATGCGATATGTCAAATACTATTTAGCAATCTTAAGAAAAACTTGAATCGCAATGAAATTCAACGACAGTAATGTAAACTCCTAGATACCTACATACCTAAAATTTTGTGCTGAAAACTTGGAATTTCGATTTGTAGAAATTTCCTGACAAAGTACATACTTTTGGCTTACCTTATTTGTTAACATAACGCAAGCAATAACACCAAGACTCCACCAATCGGCAGCATGGCCATAAGGTTGCAATCCCAATATTTCGGGTGCTGAAATGGAAGAATAATAATATCATTAATAATAATAACAATAATACTAATAATACTCATAATAAAACTCTAATGAAACAAGTAAACAAAAATAATGTGTATGACAAATAAATAAAAAGAAGAAAAATACGGAAATATATAAAACATGCAACTCACTGTTGGTAGCAAAAAGCAATCTTTTAATTTGACTCTGAATATGGGACCGAATATCATGAATGCAGATTTTGACGCATTAAGTTTCAAATTATGACTTGCGGACATATTGAATAACATATTTATCGGAATTAATAAAATTGCATTTGTTCAATTGGAAAACTGAAAACAGCTAAGTATCGTTAGGGTATGTAACTACATACTGTGTAATGCCGGAATGACGTCAATCAATCAGAAGCATATAAAATAAACAAATGAGAGACTAGAATTGATTCCTGAGGCACTCCGCTTAGAACGAGAAAAACGGAAGAACATGTGGGGTCGTCTGCTTTCTACTACGGAAGTATGGCTGAATAAAACAAATTAGTCATTTGAATTTATTGAGTCCTTCAATCTTTTAAGTTGTCTTCTTCTTCTTTTCTGGTTAAGTTGAATCCATTCCGTTATTATTTTGGCCCACTTGTAGTTCGGCATTCTCGCCATAAAAGTGTAGCACCGCAGACTGAATAACTCAAGACCTCCAATATAAACGCAGACGCGGTTTTTACTTCATAGTAAGTGACATATTTCCCAGATAGCGCATACGTTCAAAATTCATATTTCCTGGCTGCAGCTGCGGGAATAAATATTTTTTATCTGCGGCCGGAATCTGGTTATATTTTGCCCCTGTCAACTCAAACAGCAAACGCCAGGGTGGGCCTCAGTACGTCTCTGAGTATAAGATCTTGTCAGTAATTAACAACCTAAGCCTAACATTTTTAACATTCATTGTATAATATCATTTATGAGTCGTATACTAAACTGTTATTATGTACCGTTAAAAACAGAACACCCACTTAGGTACCTATCTACCTTATATTATTTATAAATAGGTGTTTGTTCAAATATTGCATGTTTTGAATGTGTATGGAAAACCGCAGACCAACTGGTTTCGTCCTTCTGGGACTCATCAGTACGGTGCTTTCCCCTACACATTCAAACCATGCAATTTAATCTTGCTATATATGCTGCCGCGCTCTGGACAGATATCAGCAAGTGACAACTACTTTGAGTAATTATCTAGTATTAATTAGTGGTACTGGACCGTTCGGACAACTACTCCTCGGGCAAATGCCCCGCCAGGCATTGAATTATAGAACTAAATCTAGATTTTTTGTACTGCGAGACGTTTCAGACTGCTACCCCACCTAAGGTGGCTTTGAAACAATCCTAATTTGTCTCCATGTACGTACGTGCTTTTAAGCAGGTCTTTGTTCCAATATTGCATGATTTGAATGTGTATGGAAAACCGCAGACCAACTGGTTTCGTCCTTCTGGGACTCATCAGTACGGTGCTTTCCCCTACACACTCAAACCATGCAATTTAATCTTGCTATATATGCTGCCGCGCTCTGGACAGATATCAGCAAGTGACAACTACTTTGAGTAATTATCTAGTATTAATTAGTGGTACTGGACCGTTCGAACAACTACTCCTCGGGCAAATACCCCGCCAGGTATTGAATTATAGAACTAAATCCAGATTTTTTGTACTACGAGACTACATACTACGTGCGGTTTTCATACACATTCAAAACATGCAATATTTGAACAAAGACCTTCTTAAAAGCACGTACGTACATGGAGACAAATTAGAATTGTTTCAAAGCCACCTTAGGTGGAGTAGCAGTCTGAAACGTCTCGTAGTACAAAAAATCTGGATTTAGTTCTATAATTCAATGCCTGACGGGGTATTTGCCCGAGAAGTAGTTGTTCGAACGGTCCAGTACCACTAATTATAAATAGGTGCATAAACCCTGGTTTGTGCAGTGGTCAGACAAAAGAAATGGGAAACATAATTAAGAATAATTTAAGAAAGCCAGTGACAAACATTTTAACAAGGGCGTACAAAATCGAGAATACCTATAAAAAAATTAAATATCCCAAAAACTCTTAATTTTAGATAGAGATTGTACCATATGAATTACTATTAGAATTTAGCGTAGGTTTAAAAAATGTAATCATATATCATATACAGGATGTTCCATTTACAATAAGTTGACAGCCATTTCCGGTTTAACCGGAAATGCCAGAAAGTCAAAAATATTTAACTTCAACAGAACATTCTCGAAAACCCCTAATAAACGCATAAACTTTTAACCAACGGGTTAGCTGAATCTTCCTGTAGCGAGAGTGAATATTGCACTTCTACTATGCAACATTTTTTCACTGTCAATGTGACAGTTTAATAAAAAACTACTTTGATTTACTTTTCGCAACGATTCACGAAAAATATGATATTACATAATAATTGTGCTCAGAAAAGTTTTCAAAATTGAGAAAACTTTTTCAATGTCGATCAAAAGTATCCTTTCGGGCATGTAGTTTGGTGCATAAAATATTTAAATCGGGCCACAAACAACGGCACTACAGGTTTGGCCGTTTTTCGTGCACCTCTCTGTATTATGTATAGTTATAATTTCGACGAAGTGCCACACTTTATTGACCATGTTGCTAAAAATCCAAAACAAAGTATTTTCGTATTTCAAAAATTTACTTTACCTGAATATAATGTGTCCATTGTTTACATATTTCTTTATTTTTCTATGGGAAATTGAAAAATTTTAAACCCTGCTTTTTATATTTTTTTTATCGCAGTTGAAATAACAATACTTATAAATTGCCAGTAACAAACATTTCCACTACCGCAATCACAACTGAATGCGGCTCTGTACTTCAGATGAAGTTTACATTATTAGTGTAAAGTCGTAAATCATTCAAAGCATAGGTATAAATACTGGATTTACGTCATTTTTCTTATTCTAAAAAATACATTGGCATACATACTATCGTAGGTCGCTTTTTAGATGATACAATTTGGCAATGAAAATTTCAACGTGCTTACACGTTTCTAGATAAACACTTCCAGGTTCCAATAGCTTTATCTCTGTTTAACTTTCGACGTTTAATATGATAGAGTGCAAAAGATGGACAAGCGTTTTAAAAGAGCTTCAGAACTACCTAAATATTTGCCTCTAGTGACATCTCGGAAATTTGTCAAAACTAAGGTTTAAAAACCAAGCCATTGGTGGGGCGTCTTGAGTTATTCAGTCTACGGTACCACTCATTTCCACTTCAGGTGCTTGATATTTTGACACCACATCTAATAAACATATTGCTTTCGTCTATTCCGTGCGTCCTCATTTCGTCCTTATTTACACCTAAACATACTACCCTGATAGCTTCGCGTCCTGTTGTATTGGTAACTAATCAACGACCAACTCTGACATCCGGTTGGTAGTACCGCCAGCTCAAACGTTTTATTCTTCAGTGATAATGGTGGACTTCCTTTAATTTTTGATGACCATTATTTTCTCCAAGCCAGTGTAATTCTCTTATTTACTTCCGTTTTTTTGATCTCGGAAGTTCATAAAGTGTACAAAGGACGTAAGATTAATGTTGCCTCTACTGGAACCAGACTTGTACAAAATGCTTCGTATGTGAGCTTGGGTCCCCTATTACCTTTAGCAAATGGCTTTTAGTGCTTTTTACTCCCGATTCCCATAAACCACCGAAATGCGGTGAGGTAGGTGGAATAAAGTGCCACTTTTCCATACTCCTGACAGTTTTATTTTTCAACCCAAATATAGACTTTATACTGTCAAACAGCCGTTTTTCTTGAAAAAAATTCCTTCTGGCCGCCAGTGGCGTACAAAATGAAGGTTGTATTTTTACAACCCACACATTTTTACGAAAACTATGGGGTGAAAAGCAAAAACACCTTTTAAAATAAATAAGTCTTTATTTAAATAGATCTGACAAGATCACAAAAACTATGTCTATTCACAATATAATATTATATACAACAGCACGATTTTTCGAACGTATGAACTACAAATTACAACGATAAGTATTATCAAAATAACGCCTACACTATATTAGGTACTTTAATTGTGATGAGAACGAGTTACATCTCCCTCAAAGCTGACTGTCTGGACGTCGTGAATAAATTAACGAAAAACTATTTAAAATGTTACTTTCAAAATAGACTATTATTGTTATTTACGGATATATATAATATATAGGTGCTCTATCATCTTTTATTATATAGTTATTTTGTAGAAACCGGCATACCCATAATCTGTTATATGAAATACATTCATATACACAACTACACACAGAATGTTCCAAACTAGCGTAATTCCTTCATTACTCAACTTGTAGATATCGAAAAATTAAGTATTCAAATAAAAATTGTATCGAATCAATCACATCATATTACGCTATCTTGGAATATCTGTATAATTTAGTAATTTGTTTTATTTGTACATACTTGATATCGAAAAACTTTTTATACAAGGCAATAATAATTATTTGCAGCAACAAAGAGCTGTTCTAAGAATTGGTCTCCCATAAAATGGAGAACCCGAAAAGAATTTTAAATTAAAATACCCATACATTTATAAGTTCTAATCCTAGAATTAATGAACACAATGTCATCGTATTTCAAATTCTTCTTCGTAAATTGTCAATAATAAGTTAAAAACATATGCATCACAAAACAATACAAAAAGTAACTAAAAGTAGGAACTAACAAAGATCTACGAATCACAAATAGAAAAGAGGTATTTACAATATAACCCAAAACAAATGCAGCGCAAAATAACAAAATTTACTTGCAGAAATACAAAAATTGCTAGCAGCGAAAATAAAACAAAATTTCGCCACAAATCCAAAACACACTAATTAATATTAAATTTAAAAACTGAAAAAAGGAACAAACTGAGAAAAAAACTGCGGAAATAATTCTTCCCAAATCTTGTAATAATCTTTCTTATTGCATGACGAAAGACCGGTTAAAGCTTTTTCGAATAATTTTTGACGGAGGGAAAGTGATCCCTTATTCTATTGAAATTTCATTTGTAACCCGACTGACAATGGAGAAGGAAAACAAATGATACTGGTGGTCCAATGAAATAGTGGAAGGCTCAGGAACAAGAATGTGAATGTAACTAACAAAGGCACTCGGGCAAGATGCAAGAATTTATGAATTTATTCCACAAGGATCAGTAACTGAAACGTCATAGTTCATCTACTGTGACGAAATCCTAAATCTAGAAATACCAGGATATGCTGATGACTAGGGCTGTGCAGAATAATCGACTAATCGATTATTTGATTATAGATTTTACAATAATTGATTAATCAAATAGTCGGTTAATCGAATAATTGATTACTCAAAAAACCGATTAATCGATTATCTGATTAATCGGCTGATCAATTGTTCGATTAGTCGATTATTTGATTAATCATTTGTTTGATCAATTGCTCACTTGATTACTCTATTATTTAACCAAGCGATTGATTGAATATTTTGTTCCATCGAGTAATTAAATGAATACTTTCTTATGGTAAGCTATTCTAGAAGTATTTTTTTATTACTGATATATCGCAAATTATAATGCACAATATAAAGTCTCTGTCTTTAATGCATTAAAGACAGACTTTATATTGTGTATTATAATTAGTAGAAAGCACAGTAATTATGAAAACTCAGTATGTCCAACCGACTAGGTATTTGATTAATCGATTAACCAAATAATCGTTTAGTCCATTAATCAAACATTTAATCGATTAAACAATCAATAAGCTGATTGATCAAACAATCGATTAATTGACAATCGACTACCTGATTAATCAAATAATCGGTTAATCGATCAATCAAGTAATCAATTAATCATGTAATCGATCAGTCGATTAATCAAGTTATCGGATAATGAAATAATCGATTAATCAAGTAACCGAACAATCAAATAATCGAAAAATTGATCGGCTGATTAATCGATTTATCAAATAATCGATTCATCAAATTTATCGATTACTTTACAACAATCGATAATCGATTATGAAATGTAATAATCGCACAGGCCTACTGATGACCTGGTAACTGTTTTCATTGCGATGATGGAAGAGAAAATGGAAATAATAAGAGAGTACACCAATACGAATTAAACAATGGCTGTGGGCTCTTAATAACATGAAATCTATTGCAAATAACTATGGTGAAGACACTGAAATATCATGGTATTGTTTTCAACCACAGCACGAGGTGATTCAGCTGACCCATTCGCTCAAAGTTTAAGGGCTTCCCATTTGACAATTTTTTCCAGAATTTGGAACTAGGGGTTTTCGAGGGGGATGCGGGATGCCTGTGCAAAATGTCCCCTATTTCACAAAGAAAGGGATAACTTTCACTAACATCACCCTTACTTCATCTGAGCATGTTGAACGTTAGGTTTGGCTGACAGGCAACTGTAAATTTGACATCAAACTTCACGTTGTTTTGAAGAGACAGTTAGCAGAAATGTTGCTTCAAAAATAATGTGGTCTGGAAGAATCGACACTTCTAAGGGTTTGCAGTTAGCAAAGTGAGTATTAGTTTATACAATACCGTAGTAACTTCCAGTGATTCTGAAGCTGATAAGAACGAAGGCGGTGAGGAAGAAACAGTGGAAAGTGTAAATGGGCAGAAGAGGAGAGGTGCAAGACGAAATGAAAGAAGGCACGTGCCAATATGGAAAGATGGACAGTTGATGAAGGATGAAAAAGACATTGCTTTTTGTGGTAACAAATCGTTATCTGAAGCAATAAATAATATTGATCTGTATTCACCAATTGCAATTTCCAACTTTTTGTTTCCACCAGAAATTATTCAGATGATTGTGGAACAGACCAATTTATACTCTGCACATGTACTTACAGTCAAATTACCTTAGTTTAGGTACAGTGAGGCAAAATCGTACTGGCTGCCTTTCCATCAGAAAAGGAAACGAAGAAGAAGGGTCGTGGTACATACATTGAGAAAACAGCAGTGGCAGAAAACACTGAGATTTCAGCTTTCTGTTGGAATGGCAATAAGATCTGTTGGTAGTCATCCCCAATCCCCCGTTAGACGTTATATTTCATCAGAAAAAAACCGTAAGGGTCCTTGGGTAGATAAGAAATATAATTCCCATATGGGAAGAGTGGACTTGTGAAGATTCTTTGCTGGAGTATTACAGATTGACAATGCGATCTCGAAAATGGTATCATAACATTCTTTTTCATAGGGTAGTGGCACCAGTTTTGGACATGGGACCAGTAATGAACACTTTATACTTTAGTGGGTAACATTAAGATTCTGTTTACATTAAAGAGTCCTGTAAATATGTCAAGATTTTGACAGCAAGAATCCATTTTCCGACGGCATTCCTGGAAAAAAATGGTTTAAATCATTTTTAAAAAGGCATCCAAATATATCTTTGAAAATCTCTGAAAAGCTTACAGGCTACCGTGGTAAACTAACAGAAAACGATATACGAAACTGGTTTGAAGAAGTTTCTAATTACTTAAAGGAAAACGATCATTATGACATCTTAGAATATGGACATCGCATTTTTAATGCTGATGAGACTGCAATCTCGCTATGTCCTAAAACTGGAAAAGTATTAGCCCCAAGAGGAATTAAAAACATATACGATGTGTCAAAACTTCAGAAAAAGAAAACCTCACAGCATTGCTTACAGTTTCTGCATCTGGACACATTGGGCCTCCTATGGTGGTTTATCCATACAAGAGAATCCCTGCAGAAATTGCCATAAATTTTCCAAAAGGTTGGGGTTTGGCAAAATCTCCGTCAGGATGGATAACAGGTGAAGTTTTTTTTGAAAACATGGCGAATATCTTTGAACCTTGACTAACGAAAAATGAAATCAAACGCCCTGTCATATTTTTTTGTAGACGGGCACAAGTCACATTTGACACTACATCTTAGCATGTTTCTGCGTGAAAAACAAATTATTTTAGTGGCATCTTTTCCAAATGCCACTCATGTGATGCAGCCTCTCGATGTGGCGGTATTTTTTCCACTAAAAACTAAATGGAAAATTCACGTAAGAAAATTGCTAATAGAAAATGAAAATCGGCAATTGATGAGACATCATGTTGCCAAACTACTGGAAACTATTTTAAAAGATGCCATTTCCCCAAACATCGTTAAAAATGGCTTCCGAGTACATATGTGGAATTTTTCCCTTTGATGCCAACAACGTGAATTACTCCAAAATCCTATGCAAACAACCCAGAAAAGAGGCAGATGACACCAATAATCAATCCAATAATCTAATTAATGCGCATGAAGACTTTAAAAACTGCTTAAAGGTTTTAGAAGCTAATATTCCAGAAAATATACTTCAAGTTATGAAAGAACACATTTTGGAAGAGGAATGGAGTGGACCTGAGTCAACTAAAGATTGTATTGTGTCTGGAAAAAAATACATAAATTAAATAGTGCTAGCGTCTCAGAGAACAATGATAATGCATTTGACGAAAATACAACTTTCAATTTATCACTACAAATCGATGACGATGAAAATGATTCGCAGCAAAGTGCGAACGAAGCACAAGTTCCGCAAGAAGTTCCAGAAGAGGCTTCGCAAGAAGTAACCCAAATTGAAGACCTACATGTGATATCTCAACCAAATGAAGACCAAAGAAGCCCAAAAGATACAGAAGATCATCAACTTCATGCTATCATAGCATATGAAAAAGAAAATCAGAAAACTCCCGATAAAGCAATGCCTTCAACATCAAGAATAGTTGATTCTGGTATAAGCAATGCGTATTTTCAGCTGCCTTGCCAAGAAATAGTCGTTAACGAAAGTCAGCACACTGGAGAATCTCCATTCAAAAAGTACCTTTTTTGGCCTAAGGAAGAAGAAAAGTCTCAGAAGAAAGTGAGGGAAAAGCCACGTTCAGTTATAACATCTGATTTTTGGTTGCGCAACAAAAGATTAGAGAAGGAACAATTAAAGGAAAGCAGAAAAAGAGCAAGAGAAGAAAAACAAAAGGAAAGAAAATTACAAGTTAAAAAGCCAAAAGGTGTAAAAAAGAGCAAAATTCAAAGCAAGGCTAAAAAAGAACAAGAGATGATAAACTGGAAATGCTACAAGTGCCAAATAGCGTGGAAAGACCAGCATGCAATAGAGAGGAAAGCTAAATGGCTTTCGTGTATTACCTGCCAAAATAAAGTACACAGAATTTGTGTTTCTCTTAAATATCGGAATAGTCTTGGAAACAATTATTCTGACTCGGAAGAGGATGCTCAGTTTGTGTGCGAAAAATGTGGTATCACCATTGATAGCAGTGATGGAGATGATATTGAGAGCATCAATGAGGATGAGGAAGAATGTTGGTCGCCATGAGTCTATTTGTTTCATTTGTTTATGTACCTACACATTATTTTCTTGTTTTGAATTTAGTAGAATAAAAAATCTTATATATATATTGTATGTTCATTACGATTCCTTTTTAGTCTTTTATAGGTTTATAAGTAAAACACTGATTTATCATGGAATAAAAAAGGGGGTTTTCTAAAAATGGCAATAAAAAATAATGTCCAACATTGGATCAACAAGTGTCCAAATTAGGAATGGTAACAAAAATGACTGTTCCTTACTGGGGAAAATACATCTTTCAATATAAAATGAAATGAAATTAATGTAATTTGGGAGAAACGGCTGTTAAAGTAATGTAAAGAAGAATGTCTGAGCTTTACATGGGTATATTAGATTATACGATAAAACTTTTTTCGCGGTAGTTACAGGCGATTATATACAAATGATTTCTTAAAGTGTCCATAACTGGTGCCACTACCCTATGCTGGACATGACTGTAGTAAATGCCTGGTTGCATTGGCGCCGCAGCTATGCTGAAAATTACCTTCCACTTGCAGACTTAACTATTTATTGCGGAAACTTTGTGCCAGCAAGCAACAAGAAATTATAGGAAAAGAGGCAGGCTAAATAAAGAACTTCAAAATGTGATAGATGCAAAGAAACGGCGAGGGCGAATTGCAGAAATGCCACAATGCCACACTATTGGACACCTTCCAGAATGGACAACAACTAGTCTAAGATGTAAAGTGCCAGAGTGCAAGTTTCTATCTTATGTTAATTTGTTCTAAATGCAAAGTGGCCTTATGTTTAACAAGGAGAGAAATTGTTCCACGGGGGTAAAACATCACCCGGCCAGGGGCAAGTAGACCATTACAATACCTTGACTGATTTCAGTCTACACTCTGTGCAATTGAACCTCCCTCCTTACAGAGGAGAAGTGCGGTCAGTAAGAAAAACAGTGCAAAAATATAGAATTTCATAATCTACTATTGTAAAAGTAGAACACTTCGAAGGTAAACAGTTTTTCTCATTAAAGAAAGTTGGGATTGGGGTCTCAGATGAAGAGAGGTGTTACACTTATTCAAAAAACACAGACTTATCCTGTTAGGATAATATGCCCTGGAAAACGAAGTGTTTTGCCCAAATTAATTCCCTATACCTACCGCAGCCTCCACTGTACTACAAAGAAAACAGAAATAGAATTTTCCATTTTGCTCATCCAGTTGGTATTAAAATTGTCACCAAAAACTATTCTCAAAATTTAGGAAGAACATCCCTTTTTACATCAAAAAAAGATTCCACAGAATAAGAAAAAAAGTTGATAATAAACAAAACTTTATAAAAAAAACATATTTACAAATCGAGCCGCGAAAAAATCCTCCCCTCAATTTCTCGTACACTTCGCGACTAAAAACTTATTCCATTCAAAACTAACAAAAACGAAAAAAACACGTCAATCCCCTAAAACTCTAATTCCATCGCTAAAACAGCAACTTTAAAAACGTCAAAGCATCCAAAGAGAAAGCAACGATCTTTCTCCAAATTCACGACACAAATCACGAAAAATCGTTCGCGAATCGTCGCAACATTAGAACCACAAACACACACGAGAACAGTCTCTCTCCAATAATTAAAATTTTTTCTAAAAGTTAGGATACGTCACAGACGCTACAACACCGAAAAACATCCAATCCCATCGCGGAAATTCACGAAGAAACATCGCGACACAATTATTTTTAAAATACGCTCACAACTGTAGCGTCTCCCTGATCAACTTCTTCATCGTGGTCCCGACGGTAGCTCCTGTACTCGGGCCGCTTATCGAGTAGTGCATTTTGAACAAATACGGTTGCACGTCACGAAACGAAGTATCAAAAATCAAGTCCAACTCTGACTGATTGGGCATCTTAGGCAAATACTCATGCCGATTCATAACCTCCGTTATATACAATATCTTATCCGTGAGCATATCTCCGACCTTCTCCCTACAAACCTGCCTCTCGTCCTCACTGTTCAAACTGATGAGTTCTAAACGAACGGTCCAAACCTCCCATGGAATGCACTCCGGTTGGAACAACCACCTGTTACGTTTCTTCTGGAAAAACTCCAAACAAATTTGTCCTGTACCCCCTCCTAAAGCCTCATTTCCTCTTAACTGCTCCGAAAACTCAGAGATCTCCCTCCTGATAATTTGATTCAAAAGACTCGAAGTACAGCAAACGTAAGTAAAATCGATGAAATTACAATCAACATCTGTATAACCAACGGTACCAACAGAATAGGTGCCTTCACCGTTGTACTGAAACTTGCCTGATGAACGATGCAGAAAAATTGTGTGGAAGAGGCTGGCGACGGCTTCGTCCACTTGCCGCCCTTCCATGGTGAGCTCGAAGATTTGTGAACGGGCGTTCATTCTTCTTGCAGTTGTTCAACTCACAGGCACTGCAACAATCATGCAAATTAATCAAGGGAAGATTACCATTCACAAACTAAAAACATCAATTCAATCACTCACAAAGAACAAGTAAGTACTCACATGCACGCACAAAACACAAACAACCGTCCACTGTCACACACCTTGAACAATCGTCCACAAAAAATTCTTCCGTTTAAACGAGAAAAAATAAACATGCAGGACCAACTAATCTTATTTTAAGAACACTGAATTTCAACCAACTGACATTGAACAGCTGTTCAACAAGTTATATATCTACAGAGCAACACAACTGTTCAATGTTGAAAATTGAAAAAAAACCTGTAAAACTATACTAGGAACACAGCTGTGTTGTTCAACACCAGTTCAAACACCTTGCGACAAACCAATACTGACAGCCTGTTGCTCAGCTTAGGAAAATTAAAATTCACCAGTTTTTAACTAAACCAGGTACACACAATACCGAGTTAAACCTGTTTTAGTTAAAAGTTATGTGAAAATCAAAATTAACCAATGTTTAACTAAATCAGGTTTAACTTTTAATTAATATTTAACTAAACCTGTTTTAGTTCAAACTTACGTGAAAATAAAACTTAAACAGTGTTTAACTAAATCAAGTTTAACGCAGTATTGGTTTAAACATGGTTTAGTTAAGTTTTATTTACACCAAATTAACTAAATCATGTTTGCTAGGTACTGTTTAAACCTGGCAAGACTTTATATGAATAAGTTATTTTTTAACATTATACATACAAAGTTCCCAAACTGTTTGTGAAGTTTATAAAATGACATACCCATGTAACGAAGAGTACCGCAAAGGGTTCTGGTCCTGCTACCATACGACAGCCACTTCGATAGCCCAAAATCGATCAGCTGAACATTACCTTCTGAATCTAGCAGTATGTTTTCCGGTTTCAAGTCACGGTAGATTATGCCCGCGTTATGTAAGAAATCTGAACAACAAAATAATAAAATTTAAGCGTCTTCATTACGATTTTCTACTTCCAAATTTCATTTTCATATCCAAACTAACAGTGCCTAAAATAAGCTTGATAATTTTGTATTTTTAGGAGATTATGCAAGAGAATCTGATAAAGCAAATTAAATTTAAGATGTAGTCTGCTTAGAATTTGACCCACTTTATGAACAATACATAATAAACTAATCTTATCAAAAATCACTAGTCAAGAATAAAAATGATGCTCTAATAGAAATTATCCTGACAGCATAGATTAAAGGGAAACCCATTACAAGGTATTGATATCTAGCACTGCCACTAGACGCTACTGAGTAAGTCCACATATTTTAAAAAGAAACAGAAACCTGTACAAATACGAGCCCAAATCCATAATAGTTTGGCCGGCCATCGATTTTAACATGACTGTTCACAAAAATGTAAAATGACCAAATAAATGTATTACTTTCGCAAATACTGTGACAACTACCTTAAAATATAATCGTTCAACTCTCTATTAGTGAAAACACGTTTATCATTTTTGCATAGTTTATTGTGAATTAACGAAAATAAATTACAATCTGTGATTCATAATAGTTCGGCCTTCACGTTAGTACTGTGTTACGCCTCCTTTATTGGTGATAACGGCTTTAATACGATCGGGCATTGTGACAACAAGCTCTCTGCAATCTTCTGGCTGAATGTTATCCGTATTAACTGCAGTTTTGCTTTCAATTCATTTACCGTGCGTGCTGGGTTTTTACGCAGCTCTTTTTTCATTGTATGCCAAATTGATTCAATTGGTGACAGGTCCGGACTGCTTGAAATCCACGGCAAAACAGGAGTATCATTTTCCTCAAACCATGTTTTTATTTTTTTGCCGTATGGCTCGGAGCACTGTCTTGCTGAAAAATAAAGTCTCCTTCAGCATAAAGGAATCGATGGCAAAAAACTGTCGGTTAAAATGGTTTTATAATCATCGGCGATCACAATTCCACTAATAAAACGAAGTTTCTCAACTCCCCTTCCAGACATACAACCCCACACCATAATGGAGCATGGAAACTTAACTTTTTGAACGAGGCAATCGTTGTGGTAGGCTTCTGATGATGTACACAAAACGCGTTTCCTAGTGTCTCCAACACAAACTTCAAACTTGGATTCGTCGCTCCAAATCACTTTGTACTATTGTTGTCGAGTCCAATTTTTATGTATCTTAGCCCATTTTAGACGGTTGAGATTTTGAAATTTGGTTAGCAGAGGTTTTTCTTTTGCCTACATAATGAAATTCAAAAATGTTTCACAGGGAAAATCAAGAAGCTGACTGTCTACCTTGTAAAATTTGTATCCCAATTTGTGAATTGCTCTTCTAGTTGTGGATACGGACATTTGTCGTCCAGTTACCTCCCTCCACAGTGTAGTGACTTCTCGAGCATTTGATCGTCGATTTGCTTTTATAATTCTTCTCAAAGCACGTCGATCAGCGATAGAAATTTTTGATGGGCAGCCAGTTTTTTTGCCTTCTTGAATATCTCCAGTTTTCTTGTATAAATTTATAACATCTTGCACTGTTGATCACGAGATGGAAATTTTTCTTGCGGAAATACCATTTGAATGAGCTTTTATAATGGACCACCGCAGATCTTTGCTCAGTGATTTTCCACGAGGCATTATGCGATTCAGAATCTTCCCAGAAACTGCCACGATACGTCATGTGCCGTTTCGGTTTTGTTTTGATGAGCGTAATTTTATTACAAAGCTGCCTTGATTCCGGCCGAACTATTATGAATTACAGATTGTAGTTTCTTTTCCTTAATACACAATAAACTATGCACAAATTATAAATGTATTTTCGCTAACAGAGAGTTGAACGATTATATTTTAAGATAGATGTAGCAGTATTTGCGAAAGTATATACATTAATTTGGTCATTTTACATGTTTGCAAACCGCCATGTTAAAATCCACGTCCGGCCGAACTATTATGGATTTGGGCTCGTAACTACTTATACGAACAGCTCTATCAAGAAAATTTGGCCATCGCATTCAACGAAGTTACGGTCAACGCTTGTCAGAAATAGTTATTTATGATCATATTACAGTACGAGATAGGAATGTTTTCAAATGAGGTAAAAGGCAGAGTTTCATTGCACAATGAGTATCGTAATATCAGGTTATGATACGAGTATCGTACAATGTTTCAACTAATATTAATCACAATTAGTAAACGAGAATAGTTATTTAATATACAAGTATCGTAACAGTTCATATTATGATAATCCATCGTGTATCATAATATGAAGTTACGATAAGAGTATCTTACAACGTTTTATCTCCTATAAGCGTAACCATAAGATGATAATATTTGCTGAAGAAATAATTAATAAACGAGAAATAATAATTATGCAAAAAGTAGTATATATTTTGACTTCCGTCAGTACGAATGAGAAGTTTTTCCCCGGATATCGAAATAGCAGCAATGTGGCTGTGAAATGTCTTCCTTATTTAATATATCAAATTGCGCAAATTTTGTCATTAACGTTTACAAGTATGTTTCATTTGATTTGAATTTAGTATTAGTTAGCTGTGAAATTCACTTCACAAAATGCGTGCGCTATAGAATGTCTATTTGGCATTCTTTAGCGCATAAGGGCGCTAAAGTATGTTATTAGAACATTCAAATGAATGTCATAAAAATTTACAATGAAAATTTTACATTATAATATACCTACTGATAGTAGATAATAGTATATTACCTAACGAGCATGGAAAGTGACAAATTTCATACGAGCGTAAAATTGTCAAATCTACCTAATAAATAATATGTTCAAAAGCTTTAAATTCTTTAATTAATTACATTAATTACAGGGCTTGTATAATTTGTACATACCTAAAGTAAGTGCCAGCTGAGCTATATACAACTGCACTAAAACAACAGGTAGTATGCAATAGGTCCTCAACAAATCATGCAGTTCGCCACCCTCGACAAGTTCACTCACTAAAACAAAAAAGATAGATAACACAACAAAAAAACTAAACTGGCATACATTTTTTCAAGGTTTCCAGACCTCCTGACTCACTGTAAATTATTACAAAAATAGCACATTCTTGTTAGTTTTGAATACTACTTAATGATGTCTAGGTAAAGTTCCAAAAGAATGCAACAACAGTACACATCAGAAATTAATGTCTTCAAAATTGAAAACAAGATAAGCAACTGTTAAAAGGAAAATCAAGTCAAATGGTCACTGCACTAATCCAAAATGTCCACTAAAGTTACAACAGCACAACAACCTTGAAACACTGAACTATTTAGTCATTAATTTGTATTGTTTCTTATGAACATTTAAAATGGGCAGTTTTCAATTAATCATAATAATTATTGCCTTTCTGATAACTCAAGCTTTTTATCTTTTCAATAAACTGTAAATCCAAATTATCAACAAACTTACCCTGCACAATACACAACGAAAATCGTAAAATAACAAATTCAGAATTCACAAAACTACATAAATGTGGGAAATAACCGGTTTTGCTTAACAAATTGACCATCCCTTATCTGCATAAACCCCTCCCATCACCCCCAACAGCTTTGACACCAACTCAAAGTTGTCCTTGACTATTTAAAGTGAAATTCTATTCTACCTGGACCTACCACACTGAACAAGAATGTATACAGGGTGTCCCATTAACAGTGTGACACAAAATTATTGTTTACAATAAAAATTAAAGTATCTATTGCAAAAATATGTGGATATTTTGAAGATTTAGTTCCAAAATTACTTATTTTTTAAAATTCCTAAACAAAATAAAATGTCATTTCTAACTATTAGATATAAAGGAAACTAGAATGGACACTAATTAAATTTGTGATTTTTTTCTTTTAATATCGTAGTAAATATTAACTAATACATTATGTCTTAGCAAAGTTTCAAATTTATAACAAATCATATTAAAATGCTTCTAAATATCCACTTCTTCAAATAGGGTATCGCTTTGGCGCAATTTAACCTTAATGGCGTAGAACACGCTTACCAATAAGCATGATCAAACAGTTTAAAGACCGTTTCCCACCTACTTACATCCTTAAACCAAAGAAAACTTGAGTTTTTGGTTGAAGTATATCTGTCATTATGTAATTTTACTTCAGATTCAGATGTCAAAGCAGCAAGCAAGTAGTAAACAAGGTTATGCAAAGGTTATAAATTGCAGGAGGCCAGCTGACGTACATACTTAGACTACTGATAAAATCCTGTGAAAGAGAGCAGTGGGCCCATTTGCCACAAGATGCAATCGATAGGCTGATTTTAAGTATGCCTAGGCGGTGCCGGGCAGTCATTAATGCATCGATTAAGTACAAATTTCAACAAATTAACGTTATCAAAAATACACTTTTATTTTAATACACAATGTATTGTTTTCTAATTAAATGTTTATTTTCATTATTTAACAGATAATGCAAAACATTACAAGTTTATTTTTAGCCAATTTTGTACTAGACAAGCTAATTAAATAAATAGTATAACCTACTCACTTTGACTTTTAGAATAAAAAAATCATACAATGAAAATTATTTGTGTTCTTTAGACAATTTTGAGCAGTGTAAAAAGAATGAAAGAGGATAGACTGGCTAAAAAAATTTAAGAAGTCAAAAAACAAATGAGGAGTGGCAGAGGAAGACTTGCGGAGAATTGGGACAATGTAGTGGCAAAATTAATTGTTAGCAGAGGAATGACAGTGCAGGAGGTAAGACATATGGCTAAAGACAGAAAGAAGTGGGTGAAATTTGTGAACAGACAAGAGCAAGAATAAATAAGTATAAATGGTTAACCCCTATATCAATTGGTGGAAGGGGACTATCGATTATAAACATATTTAATACAAATTACATAACTTAGCATTCAGTAAGTTCAACAAAATAAAATAAAAAACAAATGCAAACGTTGCTATGCTTTTATCCCACAATTGTGTAAATACGTTTTGAATTATTACATAATAGAAAATCATTTTTGGGACTAGACATCCTGATCTGATACATCCATTATTAACGAGACACCCTGTAGACGTAATAAAAAATGTTGTCTTAAGACACCTTGCTCTAAATAATGCTGTTGAAAATGTACCTAATACAAAATAATAACAACCAAAGCAAAAAATATTTTAACTATAGGAGATAATAAAAATGTAATACAAACTTTGCTATTTTTTGTAGCAAAGGGACAAAATTTTTACCTAAACACTTAATAAGAGAGTTTAAGACACTACCTACATCCCACAATTGATTAACGTAATTTGTTAAACACCAAAACCAACACACTAATACATATTAGCAATCAACTATTTCACATATACTTTTAAAATACCTAATAAAAATGTTTCTAACAATAAAAAGTATATTTGAATGCAGGATTATCATTTTAGAGCCCATGATTTTTTATTTTATCTAGAAGTACTTCGAAGAATACTGGAAGGTTTTCGAGGGCCTTTCGAAGTTTACGCCATTAAATTTCAAGAGACATTCTGACAAAAATATGAAGTGAAAAATCTATCACACTATAAGGTATTTTTGAATGAAGCGGTACGAATGATACCAGTGAATCTAGAGGTCAAAATTGAATGATTCACATTTTTATTCATATGTCCAGAATGCTTTGATTTACAATGAGCTTATACCTCGCACAGGTGGCTCAGCTAACGAACAAATGGAACAAATCAATATTTTTGACTTTGGGGATAGTCTTTGGTCACTGGTAATCTGTTGATCTGTAGTATAAGTTGGCAGTCAGGTGTAGAATTTTTAGAAAGGTTACTCATATGCAGATTGTGCTGAATATTTTAATCCGCAAGTTTCGAACAATCGCACATGAACTTTCCCTCACTCATGCACTAACACTAAAATAGGATGACAATGGAAAATATTTATACACTGAATCACATAATAGGAAGAGAAACGAAGAAGAAGGGAGAGAAAATAATGGCATGCTTTGTAGATCTAATGGCAGCATTTGACAGGACACACAGAAAAAAATTATTTGAGATGTTGGAAAGAAAGAATATAGGAAAGAACTTGAGAGAAAGAATTCAGGAAATATATAACGGAACAAGAAACAGGGTAAGGGTGGGAGGACGGCTAAGCGAAGTATTTTGGACGGAGAGAGGATTAAGGCAGGGATGTCCCCTGAGCCCGTACTTGTTTAACATCTTCCTGTCAGATTTAAAAGAGGTAATGGGAAAGGGACAGGCAGGAGGAGTGATAATAGGGAAAAATAAATATTGGACACTAGCAAAAGAAGAGAAATAACTAAAGGAGATGTTGAGAAGAATGGAAAGATATTTGGAGAAGAAAGAACTAGTATTGAACGCAGAGAAGACTAAAATTATGAGATTCAGGAGGGGGGGAAGAAGTCGCATAGAGAAGTGGGAGTGGAAGGGGGAAGAGTTGGAGGAGGTGGGAGAGTTTAAATATCTAGGATTCACCTTACAAAACAATGGGGGCATGTAAGAGAGGTAGTAAGAAAGGCAACAATAGCAATAAAGCAGGTATGGGGAATAGGAAAGAGGAATTTTGGGGGTGACTGGAAAGGAAGGGTAAAGTTGTTTGACGCATTGGTGAGCAGTGTGAGCAGAAATTTTGGGGTGGGAAGAGAGAGAGAAGATAGAGGGGATGAAGGAAAAGTACATAAGATAGACACTGGGCTTAGATTGGATAACGCCAGGATACTTACATGGTAATAGATGAAACAAACAGAAAAACTAAGAACCAGGACAGGAAAGAGAGCCATGAAATATGAGGAAAAGTTGAGAGGTGGGGGCGGGAACGAGTTAGCCAGGCAGTGTTGGGAAGAGATACGGAAGGGAGGAAGAGAAAAATCAAAATGGGAGGAGAAGCGAGAGAAATTTTATCAGAAGCGAGGTTATGCAGCAGAAAAGTGGAGAACTTGAAAACAGCAGAATGGAACATGGTGAAAAAGGTAGAGGAGAGAGACAGGCAAATACAAGTGCAGGATAAAGAAGAGAAGATAAGACAATCAAAATACAACAACAAATATAAGGAAATAAGGACAGCGGGACTGCCGATATATCTACGAAGTAAAGATAATAAGGGTGGCAAGGTTTAGACTGGGAAATGAGATGAGAGGTGGAAGGTATTGGGAAAGCGAAGACAGAAAAATGTGTAGGGTATGTGGAGCCGAGAAGGAGACATGGGTAGCATGTGTTAGAGAGGTGCTGGTGGAGAGAGAACATGGAACAGGTGAGAGTGGACATGATATTGGAGGAAAGTGGAAGAGGGGAGAAGTGAATGGAATTGATACAGAGGGGAAGGAAGGAGAGGGAGGGGTGATTATATATAAATGGGAATTAGATAGGTCGAAATTAATTGTGAGGAGTTTATTTATTTTTGTTTGTTCCATTTATTTATGTTTATTTGTTATTTTGAATTGTAATCCCAGATGGGAAATAATAAATCTATTATCTATCAATAGGATGACTTACCAATGAACAGCCTCTTCCTGCTCTGCCAATGCAAAGGGCAACGAACGATAAAAGGAAAATGTCCACAAGCTCTCTGTATCTCCACTTCGTCTTTGACCTGTCTCACGGCACCCTCCCTCAAAACTTTCGATTTGGACAACACTTTCAACGCATAAGTCGCTCCTGTCCGCTTCTCTCTAGCTCTATAAACCTTCCCGAAAGCACCTCTGGCTATTTCGTCAACAACATCAAAATTTTTCTCGTTGCAGTTTGAACTTAAGGGGAACTCCGGAAGAAAAACGGATTCGGTTTGAGAAACGGGCCAGGCAGTTTTGCTGGACTCATACGGAAGAGTTAAAGTCGATTCTTTCCACCTGAAAATGAAAACATTTGCGGTTAATTTATAGACTATATGATTTCATTGAACTTGTTTTATTAACAAATAAGCTAAAAATAGCAGTGTTTATTTAAAATGTAAACACTGCTTTTTCTCTCGTCATTTTTCTAATGAAAGTAATTATCTAAATAATATTTTATGAAAATTAATTGGGATTTTGCAGTCTCTTGCCAAAAGTATGGGAACCGGACGACTTTGTATTTCATTAGCGGACGAAAAAAGAAGCGAATAAGGAAAATTAGAAGCGCTCAAAAATGAAGATACCGTGGATATAGAAGTTCAGAAGAAATGTTCTTTCAAATACATTTCCCGGTACGACACGCGCACCACCTACTGTAAGTTAATTGTACTATGCCTATAACCTTCGCGCAAGTGCGAGCAATAAGTTGACTAAGTTTCATCGCAATGGGATGAACGGTATGGCAGCGCATACAATACGAACAAAAAAATATTGATTTTTATATTATATAGCGGTACCCGGCACGCGATGCTGCACCAAAGAAAGAAGCACAATGGCAAATATTTATATATTTTTTTTATTCATTTTATTTATTTATTTATGTATGTATGTATTTATTTATTTATTTTATTTAGTTATTTATTTATTTATTTATTTATTTTACTTATTTATTTTATTTATTTATTTATCTATTTATTCATTTATTTATTTTATGTATATGGCACGTAACGTGTCCATAGTACGCGCGTGACACAATCCGACTCCTAATTTCTACATTTTTTCAATTTCTACACAGGAAACCTAAATATTTCCTAAATAAAAAGTAGTCTAGATTAATCTCTGAAAAGTCCTTTACCTGATAATGAAAGTCTCACCAAATTCGGTTCAGTCAATTCCGAGATTAGCCCGGACAAACAAACAGACAGACAGACAGACAGACAGACAGACAGACAGACAGACAGACAGACAGACAGACAGACAGACAGACATCAGACAGACAGACAGACAGACAGACAGACAGACAGACAGACAGGCAGGCAGACAGAGAGACAGACAAAAAATTGAAAAATGCAATTTTATGTTTTGGTAACTTGCGAAGAATCATATGAGCTTAGAAAAAAGCATTTATTTCGAAATCACAGACAGACACTTCAGTTTTATTTATATGTATAGATGTATAGATTAAATGAACTACTAGAATGATATATATGTATTGAAATTTGTGCAGTTAGTAATATTTTTAAATTTGGAGTTGTCATTTCCATTGTTAAGTTCTGATTAAATTGTTAATTTGCACGGATTAATCGGTACCTACTCGTACGAAGTGCATACGTTGGAAAACGTAAACAAGTACATAATATGGTGATACACTTTGCTGTCACCCAAGTCGATTGTCAGCTCCAGCAAGAGTTGATCGCGGTCGATATAAAATATGATTGGATCAGGAAACCACTGATTATTGAATGTATATTTGTGATTGGCCGAATACAGTGAATTATGATTCCATAATTTACTACAGTGAATTATAGGTACGATATTTCACAAAGAAAATGCTAATAATCGTCATATAATTAAATAGGTGTAGAAAATAATATATTTTACAAGAGATGAAAATACTGTTTTTTTCGTTTGAGAGAAATAGACAGAAATGACACTCTAAATTAATTTCTTCTCTATATGAAATGGTGGCTGATAGCTTTGCTACTGCACCTTTTCGCTCCAGCTAGGATTGCTTCTGTGATTTACCATGGATTCGTATATCGAATGAAGAACAAAATTCGTGTAACCGTTTAATATTTCATTACAAAAAAGATACTGAACCCATACACCGTCCCTACATGGATAGATTCCATCAGTCTACTACTAGGGGTTTAATATAAGTAAGCAACCACCTATCACCGAAATTAAAATTTTGCAAACTGCTAAATAAAAATTTAAAAAATGCCACGACTTGAAATTTTCAAGAATTTCATCATTTTATGGTGTTTACCCAAAATTTCGTGAATACCTTACCTTCTTCTTGAAACCCTTGACCAAGGTCTTGAAACACTATATGTAGACTGATAACTGCTAACACTAGCAAAAGATCTTCCACTATGATTTAAATTACCGTCAATCTAAAACATAAAATCAAGGAAATCAGCACAATTCCGCACACGACTCATTATGACGCAGTATATTTACAAAAATAAATAAAACAGGTTAGGACGGAAATGTCTGAATCTTACCTGATAAAAATCTGGATATCGTTGCCCCAAAACACCGTTTTCACTCGTCGAACTTGTTCTTTTGTGTTTTGGATGTTTGTTTCCCATCAAATTTTAGTCGTAGAACTTATGTAGGTTTATAATTTTTACGTATTAAATCATGTTTGGCAGTGCTATGACCTCAAAACATTAAAAAATGATGAAACCATTGTCCATTTTTCGTGAATGGATTTTATTTTTGAGGATTCTCTTGCTTTAATATTTTCTATATTATTACGCGTCTTTTCTATGAATTAGACAAAGAACGGAAAAAATACGTAGTAGTTTTCTGAATGACGCATAGGCAAGTTTTGATGTCTGTCATTACCCTAGACATGATCAGAAGGGAATTTTTAGTTGTGGCATTTTCTGCGCACAATTTTACCAGATTTACCGAAACCTTAGTAGTTTGCCACTTTCGTTTAGTTTTTCTTTCATTTTTCGCACTTCTTTATTTTATGATTATTTTATATTTAACAATATATGTAATATGTCGTATAAAGTTGATTTTACTCTTCAAATTGTGTCACGATATTTTATTGGGCTGATATTTATTTTCAAACACAGGAAACTTATATTTTGCACTGATCTGTCTTAAACGGCTCGTGTTTTAAACTTTCATCCTCATTAATTATAGCCTCCAAAACTGGATCGTAGACGTATTATTTTCTAAAGAGTTTACATAATATGTTCTGTTATCCCCGTTACATATTCTTTATAGTGTTAAAATTTTTCTTGTTTCGAGCCACTATGTCTTGTGTATGCAGACTCTGCCTTAACTCAATTTATTGTGATCTAACTAAACTAATTAATTTCCCAGAAAGAAAAATATTTTTATCGCTCTAAAGTCGTATTCCTATGAATCACCGGCCATAACTGAACTGAAAATAAGTCATATACCTAATTTTTGGTACCTAGTACTTTGGCGTAAATTCAGTACCTATGAATTCTTCATAAGTTAACCCCCACGCTAAAACCGTGACAAAGTAGGTACTTAAACACAACACGAGTGTTTATCGTTAATCCCTGTAAAATAAATAATTTTCCTGTTCCAAAATAAGGCGAAAACTTATACCGCAGAGTGCAGTTTTATTCTAATTAAATCGTTCTAACTTTTGACTATTATAAAACAGAAATAAATGCATAAAGAACACACTTTTTGCAGCAATTTGCATTGTATGAAATTAATATGAAAGTTGGAAGAGATTACCTAAAACGCGGCAACTCTCGAGAAATCGCCTGAATGAATCGATAAAATTGAGATGACACATAACAGTTTGACAGTGATAGCAGCATAGAGCAAATAGATAAAGTTAATTAAAGTAATTAATTTCTTGGTTTCATTTATAAATTAAACAGATGATAAGTACATTTATTGTAACAGCGTAGTGAAAAATATGATTTTCCTGAATTAACCTTAAAACGAGTAGTTCAGATCAAATGGAAGAGTCCAGTAAAAATGAAATTGTTAAATCGGAAAATGGTATGGCCATATTTAGTCAAATAATGTGTTTATTTAAGTTGGGATTGTTTATAGATTTCGACATTAGAATACAACAGTTGGAAAGTGAAAAGAAAAAAATGCTAGATGAATTTAACATGCAGCGTGCCAAAATGAAGGAATTGTTTCTTCAAAAAGAAGGTGATTTTTTGAAGTCCTCGAGGGGGAAAGCCCACAAATTTTAAATATGGTTCTAAACAAGTATTTACTAGTCTCATTAAATTCCGTAACTTTAACTCTTTATATTAGGAACTTCATTCTGCATTTCATTTAGCCCACGCAAACACAACTGATTGATTTCCTCCAGTTTTGTTCAGAGGCCAATATTATTTTAAATCTATCAATCAACATATAACACCGAAATGATATGTCTCATACAAGCACATTTTGATTTGAAATACTATATACGCATTTCGGCAGTAGCAGGGAAAAACCTATAGTAATAAAAATAGCAATAACAACATTAATGAAAAAAAAAAAACAATTATATATATGACAATAATAATAACAATAATGATGATGTGAAACAATGATAGTGACAATAACAATAATATAGGTCAGGTATTCTCTGCTCACCACTCCGAAAGAATCGAAGTGCACTCAGCTCTCAAGCTATTAGTTGATCTCCAGAACTCGCCCCATTGAACTTTTGTCTATGGGGCTGGTTCAAATAGTGAAGTGCAATGGGTATGTATTTTGTTATTAGACTATAACTTGAAAACAAATAAAAATCGAATAACAACTTTTGGGTGTTTCTGCATTAGGTCCTTTCTGAGTACAATACCCTCCAGAAATTTGTTGCATTGCTCCGGACTCACCCTGTATATTGAATTGGCGTTTTTCTTCATCAAAGTAAATTTATGTACCTATTTGTTGATTTATTTTATAGATGAACTGATTCGAAAGAACGCAGCCAATGATGAGTTAAACAAAGAAATTCAGCAACTTAGAACAGAATTAAATGATGTCAAAAGTCAATTGGTCGTAGCTGGGTTGACCTTAGAATCTAATTTAGAAGTCGAGAAACGAAAAGCCAAAGAGGAGATTGCTACACTTCAACAACTGGTGCATGGTAAGTAAATATACTGCTGTCCTCTGTGTCATATGTAAGTACCTACCCCCGATTTCAACAAAATTGTATGTGCTATTGGTAAGCCTGCGTCTTATGGGATACTTGAAGAAGAAAGCAATTGATCCACCTTTAACCTTCTTGGGAGAAAATAATAATGTTGTTATAAATGTCTTCCTATGCATGGGTAATCTCCATTTCTCTGTCTGTTTGGTGTTACTCCAGTCGCGAATGACAACACTGCAGTTGTAGGTTCCATTTCACAGCTATATGGGCACCTCCTTTTACTCCAGTCAGTTCTATTTCTACTGCTTCAGGATTATTTTCTTTATGGAGAGAGCCGAGGGGTGTGTCACGAGAAAAATTTTGTACGAAACATAACCCTTTTCGTAAATATTGCCTCGTATCGCCTTGAGATTACCTCATATTACCCCGGTTTGCTTAGAAATTACCCCGGATTACTTCAAGATTACCTCTGAACACCTCGGGATTGCCTCGGAACACCTCAAGATAACCTCGGAATACCTCAGGATTACCTCGGATTGCCCCTGGATAACCTCGGATTACCGTCCCCCACCTTGATACTTTTCATACCAAAATTAAGATTACATGGCGCAAACCTCTAATTCAATTAAATAAAAACAAAATATCAAGATGCAGTCTCATTTTTATTAACGTAATACTCTGGTAATACAAAACATGTGATAATTCTAATATAAAATAATAAAATGAACTCCAAAAAACTAACACTAATTATTTGTCGAGTTATTTGTGGTATTTCTCTTCAGCTCTTTATATTCTCTGGCAATTTTTACACGGTCGGATCTAGATAGCAACAGCGGCCCGGACGCATATTCATAACTCCCGTATCGTATCGCAATCCATATCCAACGCGCGAAAGGTATGTCAAATGAGTGGATGTCTGTCTCGCGTGATGGCGAACCCCTAGCTGTCGTTTTGGACCAGAACCGATTTTTTGGTCAAAAGAAAAAAGTGAAATCATCAAAACCAAAAAGAACTACGGCGAGGTGCGAACCCTCAACTTCGCGGCTTGTGAGGCTGACACATCGACCACTGAGTCACGAAGGTATGCTGGCAAGAACGCTTACGAAAATAGTATACAACGTGTCCAAGATAAGGAGGGCCAGTATGGGGATATTGGAAATGACAAGAGATACGGATTTGGTTAAATGGGAAAAAAGTTGCGTAATTAAAGGATCAATAAAATGGCGCCTAGAAATCCTTGATATAATTTCCCGTTTTTGAGTTACATATTTTGAAAAAACTGAATTTATGGATTTTTAACTATATTTTTTTCTGACTTTAATATTAAAATTAGAGCGAAACTGACAGAACTTCTTCGTAGCAACTTTTGATGAAATTAAAGATTTCATTGCCAATTCTTTTATTCTACGTTTCGTCTTCGGGCAACCATCATCAACTTCATTTTTTTAAATACGGTCCTGATTTTCTGATGCCAAATTTTATGAGCCCTTCTTATTCTGAATTCAACAATGTACCACACATTATGGTTTAATTACGTTTCGACCCGTTTTTGACCATCATCAAGAAATTTTTAGGATACGGACCTGCATTTCTTTTAATTTTCTAAAAATTATGAGAAATACAGTTAGTTGGGCTTTCTTCTGATATCAGAAACGAACAAGATTTTCCAAAACTGCAAGATGCGCTATGCTTAGAGTAGGGTAGGTGCTTATCGCTAGTATCATCTAACAGATTCGTAAAACTCTTGTGGTGCACTTAAAAATTTCCAAACTTATACTGTATGTACATATTTTTTACAAAACTATGAGACATACAGGTCCGTATCTTAAAAATTCTTTGATGATGGCCAAAAAAGGGTCGAAACGTAATTAAACCATAATGTGTGGTACATTGTTGAATTCAGAATAAAAAGGGCTAATAAAATTTGACATCAGAAAATCAGGACCGTATTTAAAAAAATTAAGTTGATGATGGTTGCTCGAAGACGAAACGTAGAATAAAAAAATTGGCAATGAAATCTTTAATTTCATCAAAAGTTGCTACGAAGAAGTTTCATCAGTTTCGCTCTAACTTTAATATTAAAGCCAGAAAAAAATATATGTAGTTAAAAATCCATAAATTCAGTTTTTCAAAATAACTCAAAAACAGAAAATCTTATCAAGGATTTCTAGGCGCCATTTTGTTGGTTCTTTAATTACACAACTTTTTCCCATTTAACCGAATCCGTATCTCTTGTCATTTCCAATATCCCCATACTGGCCCTCCTTATCTTGGACACGTTGTATAAGTAGAAAATACGCCCGTTGCTGTAAGTCGACAGTTGGGAATGCAATACGCTACGTTCGATATGAATATGCGGCCCGGACCCCACCATATTTATGGGACCAAAAAAGATGTGGATATCTTCCACTTCTTGGTATTCATCCATTTTTGACCATACAAAACCTAATTCTGCTTATAGAAATTTTACTTTAAATGTGTTGGGGCCAAGTTTTTCGACCACGTGGCCAGTATACCAACTGACTGCGTAGTATTTTTCGATTTCAGTATTTTTTTGGTCGGTCATTATGATATCATCGTTATCGAGATCGTCCCCAACGATACCGTCTACTTCGTCTTCATTGCTGTCCGAGTTTTCGAGGACTTCATCCTCAACTTCAGCATCGGAGTCACTGTCCATAACAATCTTTCTTTTTCTTTGCAGAGAAATTTGTGTTTTCATCTCGGTTTTCATTAAACGAGCCACTTCTGGTGTGGCAATATATTTTGAATCAGAATAAGCACAAGAATAAACAGTGATCAACATCTCCGAACACAACTACATGTTGCCACCGGTCTGTCGCATGCAGGCAATAAATATGGCGATGGCGCACGAATTTTCACGAACTCATACGAACGCGGCAAAATCACCTCGTATAACCTGATATTACCTTTGGATTGCCTCGGATAACCCTTGGATTACCTCGGATATACCCTCGGATTACCTCAGATAACCCTCGGATTACCCTGGATCGCAAAATATTACCTTGGACAACCCCGATATCGCCTCGGATTACCCCTGGATTGCCTCTACTGTGTACGAAAAATTATCTCGTGAACCACCCCTCGGAGAGAGCAGGGATAAAATGAGAATAATCCACTCCGTCCCATATATTCCTTTCTGTGATCTTGTCACATACCTTCAAGAAGGAAAAAAATGCTCCCTGACCAATCATATTTCGCAATATTTTTCTCAAATCTTGCATACATAGCACAGTAAAACTGTGTTGCCGCTCATTAGCACATGGAGACATTCGGTCACGAGACATTTAGGAATTTATTTCCTAATAAACAGCACATTAAAGTCTTGTCGAAATTGGGGAACATATATCACGCAAGCACCACATTCCCAATTTTTCCTGCCTCCAAAATTGCTGGATCCTCCGACTTTTTCTTTTTAGACTATCACAATTTTGTCGAAATCAAGGGTACCTAAATCAAGAAATCACCTTTTTTCTTCTCATGAAATAGAAGAAGCTAACTGATTTATGTGTTTTTAATTAATTTACAGAGACTGTAGAAGAATCTAGTTCTTCTCGAACAATATATGATACAGAAGTTAAGAAGTTGCAGCAACAAATACAGCAGTTGCAGAATGAGATAGTTGAACTTAAAAATGAGAGACAGCAATCTCCGCATCATTTGCCGCAGGTAATTTTTCTCTTATTTCTGAACTTTGTCGATTATGTTGTGTAATTTTGTGCCCCAAGTACACCGACTGTTTCGTAAATCATTTGTAAACATTGATTTATGAAGTGTTAAAATGAGTTTTCAATATTTTTGGTTGTTTTGCAACTAGGGGTGGGAAGTTTTTTCGATATACCTCTGTAAAACGGACAATGACAGCACTAAATAAAATGTCCGCTATAGGGAGGTGTCTGTAGTATAGCAGGCAAATTGAACAAAAACGACATTTTGGGGAATTGTAATCTGTCCGTTAAATTGGGGTGTTCCGTGTTCCCCATTTAAAAGTGTCCATTAAGAGATGTTTTACTGTATGTATATCGATATTAAATATTTGATATCGCCCTGCCCTAACTGCATTTTGCTTTAGCTGCTCTTAATTTCCTAAAATGACTCCATTCCTCCATCTACATCATATTCGCGATTGACTCGGAGCCTACGTTTGTAGATGAAGGTACGTCTAGGAGGTACAGTCCAACAAATTTAAGTTGGCAAGCGGAAAGTCCTAATTGAAAAACACAACATGATATAAGGTCTCTTCGTATTTCCTATTTTAAGAGAATTAAATATTTCCGAAGTCAAAATAGACCGATTGTGTACCTGGATGAAGCATACTTGCACAGTAGCCATGTCTCTTCGAACAATTGGACAGATGACTCGACCAAAGGACAATTTGCAAATATCTCTAAAGGTCAGAGATGTCCCAGAACATTTACACACTTTGTAGCTCCAAAACTATAAACGATAACGAAATGTATCAAAAACCACTTTGTTGTGTTGATGATGAAGCGCATAATTCGAAGAACCTAACCACCCCCGGGGCGGCCATCTCCGACAAACCGCCCCCACTTATTTTTTTTCAAATAGCACCCTATATATCCCGTGAAGGAATATGATAAAGAATCAAATCCTTTATCCAAGATTTTTTTGAAATTAAAAATTGGCCAATCAATGCTGGAGAAAACAGACATTCTATTTATTTTTGAGTTGGCCTTGGAATTATAAAAACTATTAAATAAAAAGTTTAAACATAAGTTCAAACAATAATACTAATAATATGATAACGTAATCAGTTGATCAATTGTTCAAATTGGAGACCTTCTGCGACAACACACATTTCTAACCTGCGTAATAAATTTCTTCTACATACTCATGGCGTAAATAAAACAGGCATTTCAGAACACAACACTTTTCAGTTAACCAAATTAACTTCGACAATTACATCGTTAGCCGGTAGTCATTTGTTTATCAATTCCCATAAAAATGTTAATCATTCCATGTCCGGTAGTCATTTGTTTATCAATTCCCATAAAAATGTTAATAATTCCATGGCCGACTTAAACATAAATAAAAAATCTGTTTTCTCCACCATTGATGGGTCAATTTAAAATTTTAAAAAAATGTTAGGTAGAGAATTTGATTCTTCATAACGCTCCTTCACAGAATGTACAGGGTGCTGTTTAAAACAACATAACTAGGGGCGGTATGTCGGAGGCGGCAGCCCTGGGAGTGGTAACGTTCTTCATAAATACTACAAAGTTGTTTTTGTTCCATTTTGTTATCTATTATAGTTTTGGAACTATAAACTGTGTAAAACGTTCTGGGACACCCTGTGTAACCTTCAAGTTCGACACATTATTACAAGACCATGGACACACTGTTTTACATTTAATAGTAATAATAATAATCTTTCTTTATTTACCTATAAACAAAAAAATATTACATCAATATTGTAACAATACACTCCCAGAAAAAGAAAACAGAAAAAAAGAAAAGAAAACACCCAAACAACAACAAATGTCACAAAATGCCTCTAACAAAAACACAACACATTCTCTTGAAACTGCTCAAATTCAGGGCTTCCTTGTTTTCATCCGGCATACTATTAAACAATTTAAACCCCTTATACCGCGGAAGTTAGCGGAATATGAATTTAATAAAATAAAGCCAGAAGACTGGAAGAAGTGTTTGCAGACAATATTAGTGAAGTTGAACCATTCATTATTTCTTTAGGCTACAGTGACAGTGATAATAACGATTCTGAAAGTAATGATTAAGGCCTTACAAGTGGAACCTGTGGGCTACGCCACACGTCTTTTCAGAATTGTTGTTTGGAAAATTGTAATTACACGACAAAGAAAAACTAAAAAGATAAGGACACTTCACATTATCGAAGAGATGCCAAGGGCCCAGTCGCGCAGTGTATGGTTTGGTTAATATTAATAGTTTGTCGGTGATCGAGTGCGAGTTATTCACAGAACATGTTCTGTGGAGTATTAATGATAGTTATAAGTACAAATAATGTGAAAATCTAGTGAGTCTGTAGTACAACTTGCTTTTGGGCGACATCTAACAACTAACATCTAAGATTATTAAAGATTCTTTTCTGCATGGGAAATATCCGGCAACCGGGGGCCGAGATATCAATACTATTTTCCTCAAATCAGTACCTTAACTTTTTCTGCAGTGCAAGCTGTCTCGTATCCTAACCTGAACTGTTGATGTGTACTTGCGAGTGAAGTACTGAAAATCTAATTTTGGTACTGACTGAATATAAGACAACGTAGGTCGGAACTACGTGAATTGCAGAAATGGACATGTTTTGCAGTGTGTGCGGTTGTAGACAACACATGGAATTCGACAATATAATAAATTGGTACATAGCTATTTTCAAAAATCGAAACTTATGCGTAAAGGAAAATCTGATTTGTAGGAAAGATGCAATTGTATGCCATACATAATGGCACATGAACTGAAAACTACAAATGTATGCCGCTGTTCAGCATGTTCAGCAATGTATCTGCGAATGTGCGAATACAACCGATATTGCCAAATATGTGGGCATACAGAAGAAAAAAGTAAGATAATAAGAAACAAAAGAGCAGCTCAAATAAGAGAAAACATATCAGAGAATAAAAGGAGCTGCCTTGGAAAAAATAAATAAAAGAAAAAAGATGGAATGTGTTCAATCAGCTGTACCATCACCTCTGCCTTCACGCCAAGAATTGAACGAATCATTTTCATCTAAAAAAAATACCGATGGCGATTCAGGCATCGCTGCACCAACCTTTTCATCTGATGCAGGTGAAGAACTTCTTAAATCATTTTTATCTATAGATGACAATTTAGACAATGCTCTGTCTCAACTTGTAGACAACTTAGAAAAATCGGATAAAAGTGAGAATGAAACGTTAGAATTAAGTGAGAACTGAAACCTTAGAATGAGTTCTTTTTTCATAGCATTATAATACTTCTTTTATTTTCTTTTTTATGGCATATTAGATGTTTTATTTTATGAGTAACGTAAATAAATGTTTTTGTTATATAATATTATTTGTACTCGCATTACTTCATAGTTTTGTAAAAAACAAATATAAAAGATGTTTAAAAGTTATTATTTGATTTATACCTACATAAAGAAATACATATTATAGAACTTCAGTGTAAACAACATTACACGTAAATTTACCTAAATAGTTTGGAAAAGAACCTTTTATCTTAGAGTCCTTGATTAAAATTTGTATGGAGTCAAATTTTCGAATGCACGAAGGAGCTAGGTAAACGCTGTCCATGGGAAAATACAGGCTCTGGAAAGTAAAGGGCCACTTTCTTAAGCCTTTGTCCTTGACTTTTGTTTTCTGTTAAGCAAAATGCTAAGCGAAGTGGGAATTGCGTACGTTCAAATTGAAAAGGTAAAGCAGAATCACATGGTTTTCATTTAACCTTAGGTAAAAGTACACATTCTCGGCGCTTTGCTCTAGTTAAAATTTCGCATTCGATAATTATTTAATTGTCAAAGGCACGGCACTCTACTATTGTCGGAAAATACCTAATATTGGACATTACAAATTAATAGCTACCTAAAATGTAATAAATGCTTTTTAAACCCCGAAAAGGCACATCTACAGCTTAAGAGCTTTCCGGCAGAGCCCACAATTGTTGAAATTGAAATCGATGGAGTCCTCGATGAGATATCCGGCGAACAAAGTTTCAATGTAAAATCACCTTCGCTAAATTATTTAATTGTCAAAGGCATGGCACTCTCTATTTTTGTCGGAAAATAATATTGGACATTTTATTACAAATTAATAGCTACCTAAAATGTAACAAATGCTTTTTAAGTCCCCAAAACCCCGAAAAGGCACATCTACAGCATTAGAGCTTTCCGTAGAGCCCACAATTGTTGAAATCGATGTAGTTCTCGATGAGATATCCGGCTAACAAAGTTTCAATGTAAAATCACTTTCGCTATTAATATATAAAAAGGATTATTGTACTACTATTTTTTTAATAAAATTGTGACAAAGAATGTAATATTAATGATTATTCTGCAGTAAATTATATTATGTACATTTGTCTTTTTACTAATAATTTTCTTAATACACGTTGAATATTATTTACTGAATTTTTATTTTTTAATATTTATTCCGAAGAGTAAAAAAAAGTCAACGCCTCTGTTGCGCTGAGTTAGATGCAGGCTGTGAAAGGTGCCAACGCGTCGCGCCTCCATTGCTCGCCAACTTAAATCTGTTGGACTGTACAAAAAACAAGTTTTATCTGGTTAGATCTTTAAACAAGATGTTCCCCTATAGTTCTATGGAAGGATTCCTTTCTAGTTGAAGTGAACAATGCAGCAAGAAGGAAAATGTAGATTGTAATTTGCAAATATTTGAAAAATTATTGATTTTATGTACTGAAATCACTTTACACAAAATCAGTTAAATATGTAGTACGTATTTGATTTAAAAAAATTAGCTTTATTTCGGTACTCTTTTGTATAAAAGAAAATATTTTTCAAATATGACATAATATCAGTACACTCACATTTTTAATCATATTTCCCTTTGTCCGTTGGAACTTGGAAGTCTTCATCTGTCAATTTTATTTCTGTGGTTTATGCTGCGCTTGTTACTGTCGTTCTTCTGCTGTTTTCGTAAATTGGCACAATAAAGCATATACAGTGCAATGCTTGTTTCTGTGAAATACGTTGTAATATTTAAAATGTTTTGTGATTTTTTTACTCTGACTTGTTTATAAACAATAGTTATTATCAACTGCTTGTTTGTACGTTTACGTAATTTTTTATTGTAGCTGTGGATATTGTATTTCTTGTTAAATGTACACTTAAGTTTTCTACCTGATTATTTATCCAATCTTTTTTGAAGTAACTAGTCCTTAAGCAAATTTACATAATTTATGTTATCGGTAAAGATACATACTAAAAATGTACTAGTTACAACTGAATAGTGTGCTTTTTATTCAATTGTGTAATTTGTTTAATTATATTGACGTGTTATTTTTATTCTTGAAATATGTTTTATTTACAACATTCTGGGTTAATTATGAGATTGAAGGTAGGAAACAATTATTTTTCAGTCCGGGTCTTTATTGTGCTTGTCTTAATACACCCCCCTCCCCATATGTTAGCATTATAAACTATTTTCAATAAAACATAAGAAACAGTGAGAAAGGAGAGGTAGAGGTAAATGAGTAATTTAAAGATTTTGAAGCTCTTCCGGAACGACCGTCACACCATAACATCACATGCATCAGAAACGATGCTATCTCCATATCTAACATTAATGTGTTTTCAAAAATGTAAAGATCAGTACGAAACCGTCTGGTGGTGCCTTCCCTTCTTACTTTACAACATATGAGTTTAAGCTTGCATTTCTTAGATGATTTCTCACAGTTTAGTCAGAAATTTCTATACCCCCACTCTAAAGTCTTCGCATTTATCATTTCATTGCCGCATGGCCCTTTTTCTCATCTCACCATATTTCATGTGTAGACTTTAACCAGTTTTTACAGGTATATTTTTGTTCGCATGCAAATTTATAATTATTACTCCACCCATTGTGTACATTTTATTGTGTTTGTCTAATAAATTATTTTTATCTGCCTAATCTCTGGAATTGCTGTGTCCGTTCAATAAACATCAAACATAAACAATGCAGGCACACCTTTATGCCAGTTAGTAATTTGAAACCTCCTTGTGTGTTTATTAATGAACCCTATTAGAATGTTAATTGTTGTACTTAAATGGAGATGATTGACCATTTGAATTTTCTCAGGAACAATCAAGCCTGGTGCCCAGTGCCATGCTCAGCGCGGTTACGAAAAGGCTAGTGAAGAAATTGGGTGCAGACACATTTGGTTCGCAGGATATTGTGGAGGACAACATGCGCAAGGTAGACGGGGAACATGTATGTTTATTATTTCGTTAGTTTTTCTATTATTTATGAATGTGTATTTTCTTGAATTGTGTTGCTCTGCACTTCCTTCCACTGCTTCCAGTTTGTTATAATTGAGGGTGCCAAAGTACTGAAAAGGGAGGAAGTTGATAAATTTCACAATTTTTGTTATAACACACGGTATTTGTCATGCCCATAACTATAAACGAATTATTTTTTTGTTTATTATCATAAAGTTTTCAGTGGTTGAATTAACCTAGCATTTCCTCAAAATAGAACATCCTACATCCCCAACTATTTGAGAGCAGTAGTCTAATCTGGGCCTACGGGAGAATGGGCCAAAGTCTTACGGTCTCTGTGCACGGTGACATCACACGCGGACTTTTCTTGTGTCAGGCTCTTTCGCGAGGTTTTCTCTGCTCGTTTGGAGGGTTCCGTTCTTTTTTACGATTTCCCGTTGCAAATGAGAAATTGTTGAAAGTTTGGATTTGAAACATATAGGAACATCATTACACCAAATCAAAATTCTGTGAAATCATTTTGACAAGTGATACCTATAGAAACTATGCTAGTTGATATACATATACATGTCGCAGGCATATCGCAAAGTTTATTGTTTAACATTAAATGACTTTAGCTGACTTTGGCCTGACCAAACAAGACCAGGCATAACTTGATTGAAATCTGCAAATATTACTTGTTCTGCAATATACCGGCGTTTTGTAAAACGCTTAGGCTTTATGCAAAATGCCTGGTTCTGTAATATACCTGCGACACACATGTTGTATTATCTACCAATAATACTTATCTGTTTTCTTAAAATATGTGTGTTTAGTTTATGTTCCAAACACAGAATGTACTGTTCTTGTTTTTTAAATTTATCAGAGTCTGATATTGTTTTTCGTCTTTAAATAATTTACTTTGGTTAAACCTTTTATTGTATCCATGCCAAATAAATTTAGCAGTGAATTTGCAGTTTCTTTTTTTTGTAATTAGTGAAATTAGTTTTGATACCAGGCAGTTCTTACCTCCATTTCACAGCACATTTCCCACATTTTCCCACCAAAAATATTTAATAGATAAAATAAAACTGTTACCAATAAAAAGTAGTAAACTAAACGAGAAAAATACATTCTTGCATTATAGTCCTAGCGGTTAACAAGAAAACCCTGCAAATTGTGTTAAAAGCATGAAACTTGGTCAGCAGCTTAAATAGGTCAAATCAAGAGATTTTGCCCGCAGTACCCAAAGAATACCCCGTAGGAACAGCTCAGGGGCGGAACATATTCCAAGGGGCTTAAATTTCAAAAATAATTAAATAATAACCAATGTGGGCAAGTAATATGCCATTTTATATTGATTTGATATCGCTGAAGTCAATTTAAACCATATTTTATTTATAACTATAAAATTTTCAAAATGGCGGCCAAATTTCCAATTTTGATTCAAAATTTTGTTAAATTCGCTAATATTAAAAAAATTGTAAAATATGTAACATTTTTATTTAAATTGCAGGCACCTAACCTGTTCTAATGATATTTTTTGGTATCCCCAAAAATTTCAAAATGGTTGCCATTTTTGAAAGTAAAATTTATTTGCAGTACCTATACCCTGTTGGATATGGATGGACGAACTGAGGGCATTATAGAAATTTAATTTTTTGTTTTTCTTTTTATTTTACATGTCGACATTTTGTTTTTGAAGATAACTATACCTACATACAGGCAGGGTTGAGCAGATTTAAATCAGATGATTTAAATCGTGATTAAAATCGCGATTTAAATCAAGTGATTTTTTTTGAAAAAAATCGTTGATTTAAATCAAGTGGTCAATAAAAAAAAACAAAAAAGTACTTAAACATTATATTTGAATGGGTGATTGGAAAAAGGATAAGATTCCACAAATATGGCAAACTAAAGTGAGATAGCCATTCGACTAATATTTGCATGTATTATCCATTGAGCGCAAAAAGGATAAAATAGCCACTTCGCTCTATAATATTATATGTGTATTATAAAAATTTAAAAAAATGTAATGAAAATAATAATAATAGTAATGAAAATACCTTTCAATTTGTTCGATGTTTAAAAAAATGTAATGAAAATAATAATAATAGTAATGAAAATACCTTTCAATTTGTTCGATGTTTCTACAAAGTGCTTCCATATGGTATGTTTTTTTCTTCCAGACATTTTAACAAATACTTATAGAATAATACTAACAATAAGAAAACGCCAAGCGGAATGCGCAGAGCGCAGTATACACCAATAGAATTTTCAACAACACCGACAGAAGCAATACAACTATAGAATTAGGGATTTCCCGGGATTCCCCTATTTGTAAAGCCCCGCGTAGGAACTCTGCACTCTATTGAAAAGATGTAGACATTTTTAGCAGATACCTGCGTAGTATATTGTTAGGCTGGGTTACTGCTGTTACTACTAGTTAGATGGCGTATCTTACGCTGTTGTTTTTATTTCTTGGGAGCATTCTACATTTGATTTAAATCAAAAAAATCGATTTTTTTGATTTTTATAAAAAAATCGTGATTTTTATCCACCCTGCATACAGGGTGTGTCACGACGAGTTCCTATTAGACGTTTGTAGAGAAGCGCTCACAATAGAATTCTGAAAATTTGTAATATCACGTTTTCAAATATTCTCTATTTAATGAAAATAATGGCAACTTAATCCAACTTCCGCTTATACTGGAAGTGGCACTTAACTTCCTTATTTTAAATAGAACTAATACCTAATTTTTTACACTTTCCGGTTCTCCATAAAATTTTAGATGGACTTTATGTAACATAAATAACCTCTAAATGTCAAAATTTCCAAGATATACGCGAGTTTTTAAATTGTTTTACAGTTACAGTGTACTCTTTGGCGTCTGCGGCAAAAGAAACAAAATCAAATCGAAACAATTGCCGGAGGTAGCATTAATGACAAAGGTCTAAATTAAAGTTCAGTGAACTCAAAGTTTGAAAATACTACGCACAGTGATTAGGATGCGACTTTAAACTGAGAAATCAAAATATTGCCAGAACTCAACAAAATTAAATGGAACGTCCCCTTTTTTATGCACTTTTTGGATTCTACGGAAAATTTTAGTTGGAGTCGATATAAATCCAAAAAGTGCATAAAATAGGGGGCGTTCCATTTAATTTTATTGAGTTCTGGCAATATTTTGATTTCTCAGTTTAATGTCGCATCCTAATCACTTTGCGCAGTATTTTCAAACCTTGAGTACCTACATTGAACTTATTTAATTTAGACATTTGTCATTAATGCTATCGCCCACAATTGTTTCGATTTGAATTTGTTTCTTTTGCCGCAGACGCCAAAGAGTACCCTGCAACTGTAAAAAATTGAAAACTGGCGTATATCTTGGAAATTTTGACATTTAGAGGTTATTTATGTTACATAAAATCCATCTAAAATTTTATGGAGAACCGGAAAGTGTAAAAAAATTAGGTAGATATTAGTTCTATTTAAAATAAGGAAATTAAGTGCCACTGTCGGTATAAGTGGAAGTTGGATTAAGTTGCCATTATTTTCATTAAATAGAGAATATTTGAAAACGTGATATTACAAATTTTCAGAATTCTGTGTAGTACTGGACCGTTCGAACAACTACTCCTCGGGCAAGTACCCCGCCAGGCTTTGAATTATAGAACTAAATCCAGATTTTGGGTACTACGAGATCTTATATGGGATGCTACCCTAAACATATCGTCGGGCTTGAAACATCCTTAGATCTCTATGTAGGTACTTTCCTGCTCTACCAGCAGTAGTCTTATGTATGTCAGAAGTTTTTCAATATTGCATGTTTCGAATGTGCATGGAAAACCGTAGACCACTGGTTTCGTCATTTTGAGACTCATCAATACGGTGCTTGCCCTACACACTCGAACCCTTGGAATATGTTCCGCCCCTGAGCTGCTCCTACGGGGTATTTTTTTAGGTACTGCGGGCAAAATCTCTTAATTTGACCTATTTAAGCTGCCAACCAAGTTTCATGCTTTTAACACAATTTGCAGGGTTTCGGCCAAAATTGTCGTTAACCGCTAGGACTATTACTGTCTTCCATAGCTTTGGCTTTGCTCTAACTTTTTCTAATACCTCCCTATTGCCAACCTTATCTATCCACGGCATCTTCATCATGCGTCTGAAGCATTACATTTCAAACGCTTCTATTTTTTCCAATATGCTTCTACTATTGTCCATGTTTCGCACCCGTATAATGTCGTGCATACTCCATAAGTACGTTTTTAAGAGTCTCTTCCGAGTTTCGATATTTACCGTTCCTGAACATAACAGTTATTTCTTTCTGTTTTTGTTATTTATTTAAAGATGAAGTACAAATTTTTATTGCTTTTCTTTGCTCACTTTTGATCAGTTTTAGTCAGAATTTCTAAAGAACTTAAATGTTTTTTGTTAGTACATATATTGGAAACTTTTATATACATATATGTATTTTTTTTAGTTTGAAAAAATTCGTCCAATTTTATGGGAATTTCATCGTCTGCCATTTTCTAAAACTACCAATTTTGGTCGAAATATTGAAGGAATTTATCGAATATTGATGAATTTGAACAATTTCTGTTAACATATTGAAGAAATCGAGAAAATAACAATTCAAAAAAATTACCTAATTTTGATGAAATTTCTGAGAAAATTTCATTAATTTCTGTGAAAATTTGGAGAAATTTTTCCGTTTTTGTTAAAATTTGTAGTGAATTTGTCCCAGTATTGGTCAGTTTTAGTCAGAATATTGAAATAATTTTGAATGCTTAGAGGAAATTTCGAAAAAATTTTTATTGAAACTAAGCGAATTGTTCAATTTGTAAAATGATTGATCGAATTTTGTTCAATTTTATACGAAATTTTGAGGGCATTGATTAATTTCAAAAATCATTTTAAAAAGATACTCGGATTTTGAGTAATTTGTCTGCTTTTGATCATCAGTGTTAGTAGAAATCAATCAAAATATTGAAAATTTGCCGATTTTTGTTGAAAGTTCAAAAGAATTTGTCCAATGTTGATCAATTTCAGTCAGAATTTCAAAAGTCAGTATCTTCTATGCCATTTTTTTGTTCAATTTTTCTTTTCATTTTGGTCCCTTTGGTTTTAGTAGGAGAGCCCGCTGCAAAATTATGCACCCATCTGTTAACGAAATGGAATGTGCGGCAAAGGCATGTAAAAACATCGTACTCAACGGAACGGCACCCGTGCCGGTCACCATTTGGTGCAAAATGGCAAAAACAATGGCACTTCCGGTACGGAAATTTGTGGAAAATTGCGCGATTTGTTAACGAGATGAAAGTTGTGCCATCTTATAGCCTGCGATTAATTGAATTGAAATCGGTACCCGTGCCATCTTTTACCCTAGTACAAATCCCCGGCACGGCGATATTTTTGCATCCCGTAACTCGGACAAATTCCCGTCATGTGTTAACGACTTGAAATAATGTTCAATGGTAAGAGCATTATGTCCCCTTTACGAATATCCAAACGTGCCGCGATTCAAAACAGTCAAAGTAGTTGGCACGGTCCGATTTATAACGCGTTACGCGGCGTCGAAATGTTACTTTTGAATCAATTTCAATGGTCGTACAACATAATCGTCAAATATTAAATGTTTTTGTGTAATGTACAATTGACATCTGTCACTGTGACACCTGTTAATGGTAACTAAATCTTGATACAAAGAACTAAGTAACTACAGTCCTTCTTTTTAACTTGATCCTTACGTCATCAACGCAATGTGTAAGTTACTCCACACGGGCAGCTGTAATATAGTACATGTTGAAAAGAGACACCTTCGAAAAGGATGTCTGGAATGTCGGTATGGCGATTTGCATTGTGCAAAAAAGAATGGTAAATAAAAGTAACGGCTTAATTGCAGGCCGGCTTACGTTCTTTTCAGCGTTCGGACTGCTGGACTGAGTGACATTAGGATCAAGTTTAAAAAAGGACTGTATAGGGAGTAAGTAACTAGGTAAACTTTCGCTGTTAAATCATGCTGCAAATGCAACGCGTGACACTGTTGCTGAATTTAGGGCCTATACTACGAAAATAAAAACATTTCCAATGTTAAAAATTCGCGCGCACCTCGTCGGCTGCCGAATTCCCTGAAAATGACGCCGCGCAGCGCGTTTTAAATCGGGCCGTGCCACCTACTTAGACTGCTTTGAATTGCGGCACGCTTGGATATTCGTAAAAGGGACATAGTGCCCTTTCTATTGAACTTTATTTCAACTCGTTAACACATGACGGGAATTTGTCTGAGTTACGGACTGCAAAAATGTCGCCGTGCCGGGGATTTGTACTAGGGTAAAAGATGGCACGGGTACCGATTTCAATTCAATTAATCGCAAGCTACAAGATGGCACAACTTTCATCTCGTTAACAAATCGCGCAATTTTCCGCAAATTTCCGTACCGGAAGTGCCATTGTTTTTACCATTTTGCACCAAATGGTGACCGGCACGGGTGCCGTTCCGTTGAGTGCGATGTTTTTACATGCCTTTGCCGCACATTCCATTTCGTTAACAGATGGGTGCATAATTTTGCAGCGGGCTCTCGGACTATTTAATTTTAGCTGGAATTTTGAAAGAATTTAATTAATTTCTGTTAAATTATTGAAAATTTTTACCATAGAATTTGTTAAATTGGTCAGTTTCTCAAAAAATTTCGAAAAGTTTAAATTTTTTGTGGACCATTTTTGAATGGTTATACAACGTGTCCAAGATAAGGAGGGCCAGTATGGGGATATTGGAAATGACAAGAGATACGGATTTGGTTAAATGGGAAAAAAGTTGTGTAATTAAAGGACCAACAAAATGGCGCCTAGAAATCCTTGATAAGATTTTCTGTTTTTGAGTTATTTTGAAAAAAACTGAATTTATGGATTTTTAACTATATTTTTTTCTGGCTTTAATATTAAAGTAAGAGCGAAACTGACGAAACTTCTTCGTAGCAACTTTTGATGAAATTCAAGATTTCATTGCCAATTTTTTTATTCTACGTTTCGTCTTCGAGCAACCATCATCAACTTAATTTTTTTAAATACGGTCCTGATTTTCTGATATAAAATTTTATTAGCCTTTTTTATTCTGAATTCAACAATGTACCACACATTATGGTTTAATTACGTTTCGACCCTTTTTTGGCCATCATCAAAGAATTTTTAAGATACGGACCTGTATGTCTCATAGTTTTGTAAAAAATATTTGTACATACAGTATAAGTTTGGCAATTTTTAAGTGCACCACAAGAGTTTTACGAATCAGTTAGATGATACTAGAAATAAGCACCTACCCTACTCTAAGCATAGCGCATCTTGCAGTTTTGGAAAATCTTGTTCGTTTCTGATATCAGAAGAAAGCCCAACTAACTGTATTTCTCATAATTTTTAGAAAATTAAGAGAAATGCAGGTCCGTATCCTAAAAATTTCTTGATGATGGTCAAAAACGGGTCGAAACGTAATTAAACCATAATGTGTGGTACATTGTTGAATTCAGAATAAGAAGGGCTCATAAAATTTGGCATCAGAAAATCAGGACCGTATTTAAAAAAATGAAGTTGACGATGGTTGCCCGAAGACGAAACGTAGAATAAAAGAATTGGCAATGAAATCTTTAATTTCATCAAAAGTTGCTACGAAGAAGTTTTGTCAGTTTCGCTCTAATTTTAATATTAAAGTCAGAAAAAAATATAGTTAAAAATCCATAAATTCAGTTTTTTCAAAATAACTCAAAAACGGAAAATTATATCAAGGATTTCTAGGCGCCATTTTATTGATCCTTTAGTTACGCAACTTTTTTCCCATTTAACCAAATCCGCATCTCTTGTCATTTCCAATATCCCCATACTGGCCCTCCTTATCTTGGCCACGTTGTATTCCATACTGATTAAGTTTCATCAGAATTTAGAAATATCTTCTGCTAAAAGGATTTTGAAATTTTTATGGATTTTTTTTTATTGGTCTCTGGTTCCCATCCAAATTTCTTAAAATCCCCTGTTCATCTCCCATTATTTCTCAAGGTCCAACCACGAAAGTGGTATGACTGTTTTTATTAGAATTATTTTACAATCTTTTTTTAAAATCTTTCGATAGGCTCAAGAAGATGCCGAAGTATTGAGATCCTTAGTCGTGCCTCTAGAAGAAGAGATAAAAGCTCTGAAAGACAAGCTGAGGTCAACTGATGAGCAACTGCAAAAGTATCGGCAAGCCAATGTCCAGAATAACGATCCAGAGGTAAGTAACTTCAATTTTAAAAGGTGTAAAGTGTCGGCAACAAATTTTTCCTTAAAATTATTTCCTCTTAAATTTTTCAGTAAACAATATGAATAATACCCTTTTGAATAAGGCATTTGTATATAGCATGTGATTTTATTTCAACAAGATTTAAGCTCTTTTAGATTAGATTAAAATTAGTCTTTAAAAAAGTTCGATTTATTTCGAAAGCGACAATTTGTTTTCATTTATGGACATTGTACGTACCTGAGGTATTATTTGAGATTTATTAAAAATGTTTTAACTTTTTTATGCAGTTACTTAAGTTCGTAAATACGGCTGACCTTCATCAAGAGCCTGCTACAGACAATGAGCAACAGCAGGATTCTGTCTCGACGGCTGCGACAAACACTTCGTTCGATTCTCACAGAACTGCTTTGTGTGACATGTGCAGTAACTATGAAGCACAACTGGTGAAGGAACAGCATAGGACTGCTCAATTAGAAGAGAAAGTTGCTGCTGCGGAGAAAGCGACAGAAAGGCACAGGGAGGAGTTACTTAAGGAGATTGGCTTTCGGAAAGACATGGAAGAGAAGTGGAATGAGAAGAAGGAAGAGCATAAACAGCAGGTTTGTGTAGAAATTTAAAAAATAAAATGCGTTAATAGAGCTTACTAAGTTAGTGTCAATTTGGATCATAGATCGTCCAAGCTGCCTTGCAACAAATTAGCAGGTAACATGATTTTTCTTAAGACACTCGAGCTAAATAAGGTTACAATTCTTTGAAGATAAATAGAAATAAATCGCTCATTCAGTTTGTTATGGTAGTTTACACACTTTAGTTGAGTTACAAAATAAGCACGAGACGTCATTGGCTTCTTTCACAATTACCATGTTATTAAGTTCGACCAGATTTGCTGAGTGCTACTGCCATTTTAGCCTCAACTGCATCTCAGAGATGTATTCTTGCTGCCTTCTTTGTCAAAAGTGCTGCAACCGTCTATATTTCAACAAGTATTTTTAATTAACATCTAGTAGACTGGGCTCTGGATGAGATGTAATTGGTTTTCCAGTGAGAAAATACGCAGAGGTCAAAGGAAGAAGATCATAAGGGCCTAGAGTTTAAGGCGGTATTTAAATGACTATGCTCTTCACTCTCGCCTCCCACAATCCCCCAAAATTTGGAGATATAGAAGGTATAAAATTCCAACTTATATCCTCATTTGTTAAATGTCTCCAAGTTGGCATATATTAGTTTAATTAGTGCCGATTCGCACCTACAAAGGTTTTGTCATGATCAGAGAACATATTTAAGGGTTTACCCCGTCTTGTCATAAATCTTTTCGAAGTTGCTAGAAACGCCTCCGTTCAATATGCACAGCCTTGATCAATAAACAGACAAAAGCAAAAGTATTGTGACTTGTAACGCAGTATAGTTCATTTATTATTTCAGATTGCAGAGCTGACCAAACACACTGAATGTGCAGAACAAGATCTGAAAGAAGTACAAGACACTTTCCGACAAGCGTGTAAAGAAATTAATATAAACTTGCATACGCTGACTAGAGAAAGGGAGAGTGTCCAACAAGAATTAATAAAGTTAGTTCACTGAATTCTATTTTGTCCATCTCTACCTTTAACTTGTAGGTTGCAAAACGAAAACGACAACTTGATAGGCAAATACAGTGTACATTCCCAACAGTTACAGAGTGAAATGATAAACCTGCCGGATTCAGTAGAAGAACTCCAAGAACTCCTATTAAAATCCCACCAAGATCTCATCATCGCAAAATTAGGAAAAGAGGCAGCGGAAGACACCATAAACAATTTAAAGTCCGATATTATGCTGCTGAAAGACGAAATATCCAACGAACAACAAGAAAAGTCGAGCCTATTTGCTGATATTGAAAACATGAAGTAAGTTGATTTTTTATTAAATTTAATGTGTGTATGTATGTGTGTGTATGTTAGTCACACCTCTATGAATTTTGACATACACGATATTCTATTTTCAAAATTTTATAGTTGGTTTTAGCAAAGGTGTATGTAAAGTTTTAACAAGGGAGGTTATTCTGTACTTAGTGTTATTAAGGTGGCAATGTTAGGATTTCCCGCATTTTTCATAAATTCGCAAGTTATTCAAATTTCTATAAATATTTTTAAAAAAGGGCTTTTTAGCGACCTAAATAAATTCGACATTCTTATCCATACACATTTTTGAATCGTATCATTAAGTATTAAAGTCAGAAAACTGCAGCTTCGCGAAAAACGATCCAAATGAATTTATGCAGTGGCTTCATTATATTACACAAGGAAACGATCCAAAAATGTGCATGGGTATAAAGTTTGAATATATCTAGGTCTCTAAAAAGCCCTTTTTTAAAAATATTTATAGAAATTTGAATAACTTGAGAATTTATGAAAAATGCGGGAAATCCTAACATTGCCACCTTAAGAAACTGTGGATAAGATCATCACTTTGAAAATAATTTTTCGGCCATATCTCGATTTTCAAATGGAACTTCTAGTATTTTGTACCACAGATTAATTTTACGTAGAATTACATACCTTTTTTATTTTTTCTTATTGAAAATAATATCCAAAAAATCCAAAAAAGGATCGTAAATCATAACAGATATTTATGTAGTACTAACAAAACAAGAAATTCACATTAAATGGTTCAAAATGGAATAATATCATGCAGACACTTCATAGTCTTTTCTGTATAGTAAAAAAAGAAACAACTATTATGCTCGGGAATGATAAATGTAGAAACTCGGAAGAGGCTCTTAAAAACCTATGTTTGGAGTACGGCATTGTACGGGTGCAAAACTTGGACGTCAGGAGAAGCGGATAGGAAAAAATTAGAAGTATTTGAAATATGGTGCTGTAGACGCATGATGAAGATACCGTGGATAAATAAGGTTAGCAATAGAGAGGTATGTATTAGAAAAAGTTGGAGAAAAGCGAAATTTATGGAAGACAGTAAGGAATAGGAGAGATAGGATGGTAGGACCAAAGACTTATAGAGGGGACTTAGCTATTTACATTTTCGATTGAAGCAGGATGAATAATCACAGTCTAAGCGTTTTTGTGTGGAAAAGGCAAAACAAAACAGCCGACCAGTTGTGTAGTGAACAGGTGCCGCTGCGGTAACAGAATATCGCGGAACATTCGCTTGGTCCGTTGCTTGAATATAATAACAAACAACGATCCCCGCGACCCGCTTGCCTACGAACGTGTAGGCTTCAAAACAAAATCAGCTGTTCCATAAGGACGCTAGGTCCATTCTAGACGTCTTTGGGTAGGACACCTTCTGAGGCACGAAGGCTTAGTTCGCGACATACTAAAAGGAGGTAGGGGTAGGCCCAGATTAGATTACTGCTCTCAAATAGTCAGTGATGTAGAATGTTCAACTTTTGGGGAAATGCGTAGGTTAGCTCAGGATAGGAAAGGATGGAGGTACCAGTCCAACCAGTCTTCGTACTGAAAACTTTATGCTGATATTTTTTAATTAGCTCACCAAATTTATTTATTTCTTACGGGGTATGTTTCTGGCCCCTAGCACTGAAGCTGAAGCTTATTGTGCCCCCATACATGATTATCTCATAAGTTCGGTCCCCTCAAAAAATTTTAGGACAAGATTTATGGGTGCGTCTGCTATTTCTTTTGGTCCTCCAAACATAGCTCCAAAGCTTGTATGTCTAGCTGCTCCAAGAGCCGGACATTCACATAGTATGTGATGAGGAGTTTCCTCCTCTTCTCCACACATCCTGCAATCAGGATTGCCCTTCACTCCAATAGTGGTAAGATGTCTCATAAGTGAACAGTTTTCCGTAAATAGCCCTACTGCCCATCTGAGCTGGTTCTTACCCAGTCGTATTAACTCTTCAGCTCTCTTGCTGGATGGTCCGCTAATGAATATCCGTGATTGCCTCAGTCCAGGAGTCCCCATCCAGTAAGAGGTATGTTTTTGTCTTAATAGGTCCTTTATCACCTCTTTGGCTATCTGATTTGCCAAACGACACGTAGGTTCTGGCCCTATCAGCGGGACTTTGGCTCACTTCTTCGCTAAGAGATCTGCTTTCTCGTTCCCTTCACTTCCTTGATGGCCTTTCACCCATCGTAGAATAACCTTGTTATATACTGCTAGCCGAGCCAGCGAGTCCACACAGTCTTTAACCATTCTGGATTGTATCTCTGTAGCTTCCAGAGCTTTCAGTGCTGCCTGGCTGTCGGTAAGAATCTGGATCCTCCTGTTTTGAAAGGACCTTCGGATCATCTCCTGCGCACATACGGAAACCAGTCTTCGTACTGAAAACTTTATGCTGATATTTTTTGATTAGTTCACCAAATCTTTTATCACTTCTCTCTTGTTTAATGTGCTCTTCCATCTGATTGTATAACCTCAAACCTTGGGTAACCAGCATCTTCTCACCAACTACAGCCTTGCTTCTATGATGCATATGTAGGTTATTTTTCATTCTTATATCGTACTCGTGTATTTCATTCTTTTTCTTCAATCTCAGTTTTTGATATTCTATTTGTCCACTCTCTGTTCTTCTGATTAGCTTCATAGTTTCTAGTTGCCTCAGTTCTTCAACATTTAATCGTTGAACTTCCTAGTATAATTGCTTGGTTGGAATATACTTATTTTTGTTGTAAAATACCTTTAGTAGTTTGTTCTAATTCCTTTGCAAACGTTGCAAGTCAGTTTTTCCAGCAGCTGCCCAATACATGATCATTAACATCAATTATTTACTCTTCACATATACTTCATAATATTTTTTTTCTTTTATCGGCAAAGTATTCACTTTATGAGCTAATGATCTATATGTGCATAAAGTACTATTGAGGTTTCATAAATATGTGTTCTCGCCTTGTCAACTGTTTGTCCATCCTTAATCCCAAATAATTCATAAAATGTACTTCTTGAATTCTACTACCATTAATATCTATGCTCACTCGATGTATGCTCCTTTCGAAATATATTAAGTGACATTTTTCACTGTTTATTGTTGGACCGTTTGTATTAGTCCACTTAATCAGTTTGTTTATGTCTCCCTAAATTTATTGTTCCGTGTTTTCATTGTCTTCATTTATATAGAAAATCTCCACGTCATCTGCATATAACATTCTTTTCCTATGCAGTTACAAATGCTTTAGTCGTTTATGTGTAAGATGTACAGAAAAGGTCCCAATATTGACCCTTGTGGCACAATTCCCACTAAACTTATGGTTCTGATGGTAAAATATATAATTAACCCTGCTATCCACCTGGTTGTTGTGGATATGTTATACAGAAAAGAAAAAATGTGAAAAGGAAGTTGAAAGCTCAGAGTCTGAATCAAGCGATTCAGCAGATGTCGAAAATTTCGATACGATCGAAAATGAAATTGAACAAGGGTTTTATATGGACACCAGCATTCGACCAGACTTTAAAGAGGTGTTAAACGAAGCATGTCGCATTGTGAAATTATTCAGAAAAAGTCGATTGAATAATGGCATTCTGCAAGGGTACGTTAAATCAGAATTTGTCTCCGAATTATCCTTATGCTTGGATGTTAAAACCAGATGGTTTTCTAACGAAATCATGGTCGAAAGGTCTTTGAACATTAAGAATGCTTTAATTGACGTTTAAAAAATTCATGAGGAAAATGTTCCCATTTTAGAATACTTACTAGAAATTTTAAATCTAATAAAACTTGCAGTTGAAGCATTGATTTGCAGAGATTGTATTATCCTAAAATGTGAAGCTATTGTAACGATTCTACTAAAAAAATTAGTAATATTAAAGAAGAAGAGTTTCTAGATACCCTCCAAAGAAGAATAGTTGAGAGAAGAAATGTCACTATGTATATACTAGTAAAATATCTAAAAGGCGCCACCATACAGGAACACGAAATTATCCCTGGCATTGTTGCATCCAAAAATATCACCGTTGGCTATGCAGAATCACTTTTTATCGACTATTTCTGCAACAGACAGAGGACATCTCTGACGATTCTGAAAATGATCTCACTTTGATAGAAGTAACAGAAATGTCAAGCCAGAAAACTTTTGAATATGAACTAAAAGAGACAATAAATAAAGCTCATAAAGAAGTACCAAAGAAACAGGTGCATTCATTAAAATTAAAGAAAGATTTTCAGCTCTTAGAGAGCTCTGGAAAGTGAACAAAAATTAGAAATAGACCGTCTGATAAATCATTGAATTTCAAAATTTATCTACGAGGCATTAGAAAAACTGAAAATAGAAAGGAGATTCGAATACCAATGAATTTGAAGAAAACCATTTGAGAAAAACAATAAATTCAATTGGGAAAGAAACCTCCAAGTGGAATATCAGTGCACAGAAAAATAACTAAATAAAAGAAAATATCCATTGAATCTTGACAACTGTTAACATCAAGGTAATCTTGTAATAAACTAGAAACAAGAGAGAAATTAGCCAATTTAATGGCATAATGGCAATAAAGAGAGGATAGAAGTTCAGAAAAAAGTATATAAGAGAAACATTTTTACAAAAATTTAAATAAACTAGATTGTATTAAATCAACTTGGTCATTAAGGAAGTTATAATTTTTATCATTTTTATGTTTATAAATTTCTATAAACTCTAATACACTGCCGGACAAAAAAAACCGGACACTCTCAGAATTACTATTTTAGTGAATAAAAAACAACGGGCGGTTTGAAATGATATTTAACTATATTCTTTTCATCTTAACAATAAATAAAAAACAAGAAACAAAATAATTCGTCAACAAAAACCTAACAAAAGTATTTTTTAGAGATCAACCTGTTAGGTACTGAAGAACTTGAAATGACAAACAAAAAAAAATATTAAAAGGAAAAGCACACTAGTAGAACCAAATTAATAATGGGTGTTACCACCACGAACTCTTATTACTTCCCTTAAACGTTGTGGCATGCCCTAAATGAGGCTATCAATAGATTCTTGGGGTATTTGTTCACATTTTTCTTGAAGCGCCATTTAATGTTTCTGGTAGGGGTTGGCGACGTCTAATCCTTTTCCCAAGCTGATCCCACAGATGTTCAGTGGAATTCAGGTCTGGACTATTGGCTGACCGTGGGAGACATCCAATACCAACCTCTTCACGGTACTCGGTAACAATTCTTGCTGTGTGTGGGTGGGCGTTGTCATCCATAAACACAAAATTGTCCGCTATAAATGGCATATATGGTGTGACATGGGGTTTCAGGCACTCAACAATGTATCGGTGTGCAGTCATTGTTCCATTCTAAATGAAAATCAATTCTGTATAAGCCCCCAGAGATATTCCGGCCCACACCATAATGCTACCACCATTGAAACTGACCCTGGGAGATATACAACATTGACTGTACCGCTCCCCTGGTCTTCGCCACACCTTTTCACGTCCATCTGGTGACCTGACACTAAATCTTGACTCGTCCGAGAAGAGCACGTTCCTCCATTGATGTTCGTCCCAATTTACGTATTGCCGGGCAAATGCAAGTCATGGTCTGCGATGTTCTACGGTCTACAGGGGACCCGTAGCTGGCTTTCTTGAAGTCAAAACATATTCGTTTAGCCTTTTCCAAACTGTTCTGGCTGAAACTGCCACTCCTCGAACTTCGGCTAACCGTCCAGCAAGAATAGGTGATGGCAATGCTCGATCGGGCAGCGCAGCAACATGGAGAAAACGGACATCTTGATGGTTCGCAGTCCGTGAACGACCAGATCCGACCTTCTTTACAAACCCATGAGTTTCACGTAATTGCAAGAGTACATTTTGCACTGTGTTACGGGGTATATTCAGCACTTGAGCAATATACCGCACTCTTCGGCCATCGTTTCTTAAAGCAACAATTTGTGAACAAATTTCGGGGTGCATTGTATGGAAAATGTTAAAAGCTGACATTTACAAATGAAATTTCACCAAAAAACCAATAGAAAATAGAGAGCAGCCCAATAAGTTAAAAGATTTTGATGTTTCAATAAAGATGCATGAAGAGTCAAAATGCTGATTTGGCTGTTTAGGCTTACGAAAGGTGCAATATTCAGCTAAAACTTTCTTTTTCCTCACTAGTAGGGCAATCGTTAATTATTTGCGTAAGTTAAGTAACATAAAAATATTGTAGGGCCTCAAAATAAAAATAAAAACGTGTCCGGTTTTTTTTGTCCGGCAGTGTATATCTAGTTGATAACTCTTTCCAAAATTAAACAATAATTTAGTATTTTCTAGAGGAGGGAACTGATGATTGTTTTCAAAGAAATAATTAGCAAAACTTGAATGATCATTTTTTAAACGAAGTGATCTTAAATGTTCATTATACCTAATACGTATCCAAAGATAATTTGAATTAAAAACTAAACATAATTAGAACAATTGCTATAAATAACGGATTTAAGATTGAAATCATCAATAGAATCATTAACAAAAAAAAATTATCTAATGATAAAATTACCAAATTTTGCAGAATTACTTATTTTGGAAATATTTCTGAAAAGATTGCCCGTATTTTAAGAAAAACAACATACAAGTCACATTTAAACCTTCAAATATATTATCACATATTTTATTTAACAGTAAAGACACAACACATAAACTTGACCACACAGGTATTTATCAACTAAATTATTTAGACTGTAACAGCATATATATCGGTATCGGACAAACTGGCAGATCTATACGTATTAGGTACAATGAATATTTAAGATGATTTCGTTTAAAAAATGATCATTCAAGTTTTGCTAATCATTTCTTTGAAAACACTCATCAGTTCCCTCCTCTAGAAAATACTAAATTATTGTTTAATTTTGGAAAGAGTTATCGAAGATATATTACAGTCTATAGAAATTTATAAACATAAAAATTATAACTTACTTAATGACCAAGTTGATTTAATACAATCTAGTTTATTTAAACTTTTGTAAAAGTTTCTCTTATACATGGTGGCCCGAAATTAGGATGCAATATTTTATCAGCGTGTTCTGTGGTCAAAAATAAGACAAAATGATCCTATAATCGTATACCGAAATATGCTTCGCAAGGGAGAGACAACCTGAAGAAGTTTTCTTCTAAATATCTTCAAAACAAATCCAGTTAAAATCATTAAATTTAATGGAATGTGTAAGTACCAAATGCTGAATCTTTTGCTGTAAACATACTTTTTAAAATTTAACAGGGGCGTCTCAAAGCTGGGGGTGGCAGAGGTAAGATTTACCCCAACTTTTTTAGAGCATGTCGTTTTCAATTTTTCCGTCAAAATTTGCAACTTGGGGTTTTTTTGCAAAAAAATCTGCTCCTGTCTCGTTTAAGTATACAAACGAAGTTCTCCACTTCTTGTAGGAATTTTTTGGGCATGCAGCGAAATTTTTGAATCGATTGTGCTTGATAACACTGCCTCCTATCAAAGCGAAACAGGAGCACTTTTTTTTACAAGAAACTGAAGTTGCAAATTTTTATGGAAAAATTAAAAATGACATGCTCTGAAAAAAGTTGGGGTAAATCTTACCTCCGCCACCCCAAGATTTGAGACGCCCCTGTTAAATTTTAAAAATTATGTTTGCACCAAAAAATTCAGCATTTGGTACTTACACATTCCATCAAATTTCATAATTTTAACTGGACTTGTTTCGAAGATACTTAGAAGAAAACGTCTTCAGACCTTCTCTTTTAGACAGCTATAGCTCCCTTGGGAAGCATATTTCGGTATACGCTTATAGGAATTTCTTGTCTTAATTTTGACCACAGAACACGATGGTAAAATATTGCACCCTAATTTCGGGCCACCCTGTATACTTTTTCTGAAGTTCTGACCTCTCTTTATTGCCATTATGACATTAATTGACTAATTTGATGTTAACAGTTGTCAAGATTCTATGGATGTTGTGTTATATTTAGTTATAAACTGATAGGTTTTTTCCAATTGAATTTATTGTTTTTTCCCAAATGGTTTTCTTTAAATTCATTGGTTTTTCCCTTCAGGCTACGAGGTACTTGAATTTCCTTTTTATTTTTAGTTTTTCTGATGCATCGTAGATAAATATTGAAATTCGGTTATCTAGTTAGATTATTTTTTACTGTGAAGATCTCATGGATATTATTATTTTAATTATTTGTATTGTTTTGTCAATTTTAAGTTTCCTTGTCAACTGTTACCTTAGAGTCTTATTAATTTATTTACAATTTTACTTTAAGTAAACATATTCCGATGACGAGATTTTTAATCTTGAAACCGGTCAATACTCTTAATAAATTATTCTGTTGGTAGTACACGAAGTATTTTATTAATTCAACATGAATTACTGCCAAGAAGTAACTCAAGAAGACATAAACTACATAAAAACTACAATATTATTGTGTTTAATTTAGAAAATGCATTAGCTACCTTGTTATGAATTAATTAAAAAAAATTGATAGAAAGTGTGGCGTGAAAATTGAACTTATAACTAACTGGTCAAGATTATAACATTATAAAATTCCCGGTTCCCGGAAATTCCCGGAAATTTTTAAATTTTGATCCCGGGTCCTGGGAATGAAAAAAATTGGGAAAATCGTCATAATGTCAAGCGATTCTGCAGTAAACATGTTCATAAACTTGATAGGTAAATTCGATCTTAACCTACGTTCTTGTACACATCTTTGTTCATATTATGCTAGCCGCTGTTTCACTCGCTGCAAATTCAAATCTCTTAAATGTCTCTTTTCTGTACACATGCTTTCATTTGATTGCCGTGCTTTACTTGTTCAGCTCACTGTTTATTGTTCTCCCCACTAAATCCAAATAGCTCCCTGTTTTACCCATTAATAGAAGAAGACTGGACAGTATAGTTTAACATACTGGACTATCAAATCATACTGGTATTAACCAGTATGATTTGATTAACTGTTGGAACTGCTAAGAGGATAGAAGCTACTTAATGACTGATTTACGTAGTTTTGGTCCTCTTGAAATCAGTCACTTCTCAGCAGTTTCCACGGTCTCGACTTGAATCTCCTCCTCTATCTCTAGTCTTCTCGTAATCACTGTACTCAAGTATGTAAACCTAACTTCCTTGAATCTGCAGATCCTTCCCTCAACTGTTCTTATCTCCAAGCTTTTACCTGGTACATAGTATTTTCCACTCCATGACCATGTTATCTTATTTGTTTCGAATTTGTTAATTGCAAACCTCATATTCTTTGCTTCCTTCTCCAACAGTTTCATCATCTCTTTTATTTCCTCCTTACTCCTGAACAGAACATGATGGTCATCAACAAAAGCCATGGATTGATGTCTCATATGGTAAAGCACACCAGAAATATTAACAGTATTCCAACCTCGAATTTGTCAGATAATCTCCCCCTCATAGCTTCGTCCTTTTGATTTTATAATATGCTTGTTTAAAATCAATGCATATTGCTTGTGTCTGAATTTATTATGATTTCGTTTTTGTGTTTGTAGGAAGTTCAAACACCAACTAGAAAGAGAGAAGCAGATATGGGCGAGCACTAAAGAGCGTCTGCAAGAAAACGAACGAACGCTTGAAGTTACTCTTGCCGATCTCCAGATGAAATACAACGAATTGCTGCAAGCCCAGGTAACTTTCACCCATTGGCCATAACCTGCGTTTGTTTCGTTTTTAACAAGTAGTTAATTTATAGATTTATTTTGTTATCGATATTGTTGACCAAAAATATACCGAAAAAATGTTTTTTTTGTTGTTTTGTTTTGGTGGGGGGAGGTTTATGGGGTTGATGGTGAATTTTGTTTACCAGGAGAAACTTGAGAAGCACAATAACGAATTGAAGACCCAAATTGGATCTTTGCAACAAGAACTGGACACAAGCGAGACTGTACAGAAGGATTTTGTGCAGCTGTCTCAAAGTTTACAAGTGAGTTGTTATTTTTCCTATTTGATTTGGTGTGGTTTGCTGAAATTGTAATTGAAATTTGTTTTTTCATCGGGAGTATGGTAGACTCCCAATTAGCCGACCTTTATGGAACTGACCCAGTGTCGGATAAGTGAGAAAGTCAGTTAATGTGGAATCAACAGTTTTCTTGCTTAACTGACAATTCTTCATTTTAACTGACCAATCTAACGTCAAGGAAGACCTTGTTTAAATAGAATGAATATGACTTTCTTAAAAGATTTGAAATGCGTTCACTAAAATTTAGTTTATTGCCAACCATTAATCTCAAATTTTTTGCTCTGTCCACCATGGGTAATATTTTGAAATGGTCACTCAGATCTTCTACGGCCTTCTTGGAGCCAAACAACATCAACGCAGACTTACTTGGAATGGGATTCAACGAGCTATCGTGTGATAGACTTACAATAATTATTGGGTCAAGATTTAAATTTATATAGTTAATATTTTCTGATTTTACTATTTGGTAGAAATTCATGATGAATTGAAAAATTACTACGCGTACTACCAATATAACGATTTATTATTATAACTTGACCGGTTTCAGAATTCACAATGATTCCATCATCAGAAATGTATAAATAAAATTATTGTAAACAAATTATTATGACAGTTGACAAGGAAACTAAAATTGACAGAACAATACAAATAATGGTATCCATGAAATAAGACAACTAGATAACTGAATTTCAGTATTTACCTACGGGGTATAAGAAAAACACAAAGGAAAATCGAATACCTCGTAGCTTGAAGGGAAAAAACATTGAATTTAAAGAAAACCATAATAGGAAAAAAACAATAAATTCAATTGAAAAAACCTTCAAGTGAAATATCAGAACTAAATAAACAAAATATCCATGGAATCTTGACAACTGCCAACTGCTAATCTTGTAATGAACTGTGTGGTCAAGTCTATGTGTTCTGTCTTGACAACTGCCAACTGCTATTATTAATTGTAATAAACTAAAAAAGAGAAATAAGTCAATAAATGTCATAATGGCAAAAAAGGAAATAAGTCAAGGATTAAGATGTTAGAGACTGTGGCTGAATAATTAATTCAAGAATCAACCATAATAATAACAATGATAATAGTAATATTGATGATGATGATGAAAACGATGATAATGTCAAAATTAAAAATAAAACAAAAAGGAAGAAGGAAGAAGGAAGAAGGAAGAAGTAAATCCCATATTGCCAAACAACCTCGAAGGTCCATGGTATATATGGGCAGCAAATAAACTGCAATTGATTCTTGAATTAATGTCATAATGGCAATAATAGAACCTATCCCATAGACACATGAGAATCATTTACAAAAGTTTAAATAAACTAGATTGTATTAAATCGACTTGGTCATTAAGTAAGTTACAATTTTTATCATTTTTATGTTTATAAATTTCTATAGACTCTAATATATCTAATTGATAACTTTTTACAAAATTAAACAATAATTTAGTATTAGATTAGCAGTTGGCAGTTGTCAAGATTCCATGGATATTTTGTTTATTTAGTTCTGATATTTCACTTGAAGGTTTTTTCAATTGAATTTATTGTTTTTTTCCTATTATGGTTTTCTTTAAATTCAATGTTTTTTCCCTTCAAGCTACGAGTTATTCGATTTTCCTTTGTGTTTTTCTTATACCCCGTAGGTAAATACTGAAATTCAGTTATCTAGTTGTCTTATTTCATGGATATCATTATTATTTGTATTGTTCTGTCAATTTTAGTTTCCTTGTCAACTGTCATAATAATTTGTTTACAATAATTTTATTTATACATTTCTGATGATGGAATCATTGTGAATTCTGAAACCGGTCAAGTTATAATAATAAATCGTTATATTGGTAGTACGCGTAGTAATTTTTCAATTCATCATTTAAATTTATATTACGCTCGGCAACCATTCAACTATCAATGGAAAAATTCAACTAAATCTGGATGTCGTCGGCATAAGCATAATATTCACATGACCCTATGGATTTTAAAATATCAGGTGAACGTAATAAATAGTAAAGGGCCCAGCACCAATCCCTGTGGAACCCCAACCGTCAAACAACGAACGTCAGAAACATCAGCCCCAAATGTAACTCTAAAACTTATTTCTATCACATAAATAATTTTCCATTAATGAGACAGAAAAGGCATCACTAAATCCAAAATTAAATAATTTAGATAGCATGATATTGTGATCAATTCGAATAAACGCCTTGAAGAAGTTGGTGTACATATATGACATCAACAAGGCCATTTGCATCCAAGGCATTAGAGATAACCTGTATCATGTACCAAATTACTTTTTAACTGACTTCAAAAAAGGAGGTGGTTCTCAATTCGACTGTATTTTTTTTTATATGTGTTACCTCAGAACTTTTTTCTAGGTGAACCGATTTTGATGATTCTTTTTTATTTGAAAGCTGGTGCTTCTCGTGTGGTCCCATATAAATTTGATCAAGATCTGACCAGTAGTTTTTGAGTTATCCTTAATAATGCGTATTTAATTGACTTCGACTACATTGATGATGTTCTCATTGTATATTGAAGTCGGTTTTCTCTTTTGTAGGACAAAAATATTATTACAAATAAGATGGATATCTGGCGTGAGCCATACTGGATAAAAGTAGGTACTTCCTATTTTTATAAAGGGGGATTATACCGGGTGACCACGAGATCAGGCTCACCCCTATAACATTTTTGTTTTTCAAGATATTAATTTGAAATTTGGGACAGTTAAATAGCATGTGATAATACAGAACAAACATGTGAAATTGGTGAAAGACGTCAAAACACGAAGAGGAGCTGATGTAAGTTCAGACCACTATTTGGTAGAGGTTAAAATGGAGGGAACGTATGGCGAACAAGGAAGAAGGCAAATCAATGAGAGAGGGGAAGCTAGATATGACGAAGAAAGGCTAACAGAAAAAGTGTGTCAAGAAAGATACGTGGAGAAAATAGAAATAGCGTTAAAAGAAATGGAAAAAGGAGAAGACTTGGAAAAAAAGTGGAAGGTAATAGAAGAATGTTTGAAAAGAGCAGCAGACCAAGTTATAAGAAAGAGAAACCAAAGGACGACACCGAGTAAATGGTTTAATGATGACTGTGAAAGAGAGTTACAGAAGAAAATAGCTGCAAGAAAGAAAATGCTGCAGACTGGATCACAGGAAGATATAGAAGAATACACAAAGCAAAGGAGAAGGACAAAAATAATTTATAGAGAAGCTAAAAGAAGTTTTTGGCAAAAGCGAATAGAGCAGACAGAAGAATATTACAGGAACGGGGAAATACGAAATTTTTACCAAGAGATAAAATATACTAGAAGAGCTAGGCAACAAATACCGATATCCTTTATAAATGAGAACGGAGAAAGAATAAGTAAAGAAGATCAAATAATTGAGGGGTGGAAGAGATACTTTCAGGAGCTTCTACAGGGACAGAAACCAGAAGTGCAAATACTAAGTGAGGAGGAAAACAGAAATGAAGAACAGGGAACAACAGAAGGTGAGAGGGAAGATATAGATCCCCCAACAAAAGAAGAAATCGCGAACATAATAAAATCCCTCAAAAATAGAAAGGCACGAGGTGGAAATGGAGTAAAGAATGAGTTAATTAAATATGGAGGAGAAGAGTTAATAACGAATGTACACGAGTTGATAGACCTAATCTGGCAATAACAAAGAATGCCAAAAGAGTGGGCAGAAGCAATAATAACCCCGATTCACAAGAAAGGCGAAAAATCAGTATTCAACAATTATAGAGGAATCGCACTACTGGACACAACTTATAAAATACTAACTACGATCCTGAGAAACAGAATACAAAAATACGCAGAGAAAGTATTGGGAGAATATCAAGCAGGATTTAGGCCAGCGCGCTCTGTCACAGATCAACTGTTTGTCCTAAAAGAAACGCAAGATATGTGTGGAGAATACAATAAGGAGATCCATGTGGCATTCATTAACTTTTTAAAAGCTTACGACTCTTTAGAAAGGGAAGAGATATACAGGGCTATGGAAAACCTAAAGATACCGGGGAAATTGATAAAATTAGTTCAGATGTCCTGGAAAGATACAGTAAATAGGGTTAAATGGAAAGGGAAGATGTCAGAAAGTTTTATAGTGAGAGATGGAGTCAGGCAAGGGGACCCACTGTCGACGGTGCTATTCAATATAACACTTGAGTACGTAATAAGGGAAAGTAAAATAAATAGAACAGGATGCATAGTAAGCGCAGAACACCAATGTATTGCATATGCTGATGACCTGGTGTTAATAGCAAAAAGTAAGCAAGGCCTAATAAAAGTGTTTGAAAGATTGGAGAAGCATGCAGGGAAAGTAGGGTTACAGGTCAACAGCCAGAAATCAAAGTATATGGTGATGGCAAGGCAGGCGGACAGAGCGGAAAATGATAACCTAATAATAAAACGACCGGATAAAGAAGAAATAGTAATAGAAAGAGTTAAGCTATTTACATATCTAGGGGTACAAATATCAGAGGACGGAAGAGAGGAGGAAGAAATGAAAGCAAGGCAGATGAGAGGAGATAAAGCAGCGGGGGCACTAAGTCATATCCTAAAGTCGAAGCATGTATCATGGAAAGCGGAAGTGCAGATATATAAAACAGTACTGAGACCAATAGTAACCTATGGAAGTGAAGTATGGAAGTTGGGAACTGTGAAGGAAGCAAAGTTGCTGATATGGGAGAGAAAAATTCTAAGAAGGATTTATGGGGGAAGAAAATGGAGCGGAGAATGGCAAAGAAGGACGAACAAGGAATTGAGGGAGCTGTATAATGAACCATCAATTGTACAGTTTGTAAGACAGCAGCGGGTGAGATGGCTTGGCCATGTGCAGCGAATGGAGAGCGGAAGAATCACTAAGATGATAATGAATATCAGACCGATAGGTGCAAGAACAAAAGGAAGACCAAGAAACAGATGGAAGGAGGAAACAATTCAGGACTTGAGGGAGATAGGAGTGGAGAGTTGGTGGAAAAGGGCTTTAGACCGAAGGGAATGGCAGAGGATAACTTCAGCGATGGGCCATCACGGCCTGTGAAAGCTACTATATATATATAAATAGCATATAAATTTGTATTATTTGGAACAGTTATAATTTTTGCGACACTTCCGGTTTCCAGTTTTGGAACCTAGGTGCCATTCTATGTACGCTTCTTTCCTAGTGTTCTAAAGATCGCTTTGCTGTTATTTTCCGATGCGCTAGTGCTGCCTCACTAAATATTCTCTCTATAGATCTAATAGACACACCAATTCCAACAGGCGTCTTCAATTCCACACTTTCCAATGTTTCTGTTTCACTTTTCTCACTTTTAAAATAACAAAACGCTCTGTACACTATTTCCCATATTTGACTACATAAAACACCTTTCCGTTCGCAACCCACCATCTTACCTTATCAAAAGCTCACCGGTAACCTTATCGGTAACTGAACATTTTACCTGTGCCACTGGTACTGCAAAACATTTTATTGCATCTGTAAAGTATGCTAGTGCGCAACCCCTCCGCTCGCCAACTTAAATCTGTTGGATTATACTTATTGTTAGTTATTGACCCCCATATTTAATAGCTTCTGCAGAAATATTGTCTGGCCCAGGACTGTTGTTGCGTCTCATGTTATTTACAGTCTCTCTAATCTCATTTGAGGTTAGGAGAAATTTCAGTTCTTCTTCCATTGATCCATATACCTTCTATGTGCTTCCGTTGATCATTTCCATTTTTGCTGTCCATGCTGCTCTCCAAGATCGAAAATATGTCATCGTTTTTGCATGTATGGCCTCTATTAGTGCATGGTCAATTTGATAACATAATATAATATTCACTTTCTAAAAATATTATTATGACATAATAATATTATATGGTTGAAGCATTCTAATAACTGAAACCTAGAAAATATATCTAAAAATGAATGATTTTCATGGTAGAAGACAACTGCATACGCTCCATGCAACAGAACATCAAATTTGAATGCATTGGGGAGGATTTCTCCCAACTAATATACAGGAACTTATCTCAAAAATGTTAAATGGAACACCCCGTATATTATTTGCAGGTTTGATAGTCAGTTTTTTAAGCTTTTCACTGATGCAGATATTGGCAGGTTTGCGACTGATAATTTAAGCAGAAATAAAGATTGAACCTTAAGAATTGAGATTTTTGACGTAATTTTGTACCATTTTTGGGGAATTACCCCATTTTGCCACCCAAAACTCAGAAAAATGCTTACACTTTGTTTCTACTGAAAATTTAGCGAACAGAGTTTACACCGGCACAAGAAATCTCATTGCAAGATTACTTCTTGAAAGGACGGTTTTCTTCCATGACACTCCTTGTTTCAATTTATACCTAGGTTCAATAAGTTACCATTTATTTAAGAATATGACCGTGAAAAAGCAATCTGAAGAGGAAATTTTTTGTCTCAATGTGAAATCAACTTCCAGGAACAAAATGGAAATCATATTTTATGTTCTGGGCGCTAAAATATGGGAGAAATGAATAAACTACCGGTCAAATTACTACATTTTAAAGTTCAGTTCTCAATTCTACAGAAACCGTCAGTCGCAGACCTAACAATATTTACATCAATCAAAAGCTTAGTAAACTGGCTATCAAATATGGAAATAATATATCTGGTGTTCCATTTTAATTTGTTGAGAAAAATGCATATTGCGTAAGCTGTCCACCCTGTATGATATTAAGTTTTGTGACAAAAGTAATCGAAAAATTTACAAATAGAGCAGTCCGTGAACCTAGTCTAATAAAAAAATCTTAAATAGCTTCGGCCAGTAGATATCAGCAGCTCCTCAAATTTGGGTCCACACTGGCACTAAAATCGTAATATCTTACAATCGCCCACTCTAAACCCCAACGTGTAGTACACCATCTTTCATAAAATTTTATTGGGAATTCAAATATGTAAACAAACGCGGGACGTTCCATTTAAAAAACATAACTTTGGTTTGGTGCTCAAAGTGTGAACACGCTGTATACACCAAAATAATTTTATCAGATGCTTCGTGGTGTTCTCAACATATGTATAAAGTTTTATTTTGATACCTTGAATAGAACCAGAGATATGGGCCGACTACACACTATTGGCCCATCCTGTATAACTAATAATGATAAAAAAGCAAATTTTGTAACTCTTGTCAAGCATTTGTTCTGTAGGTCAATGCCTGTCAAGGTATTTGCCCAAGGAGTAGTTGCTTGAGCAAGTTTGGGTCGATTTTTATATTTTTCTTGTTCGACATTGTAAGTAATGTGTAAAGAGTTGGCGCTCACTTAACAATGCTGCCCACTCTTTCTTTTAAGATTAGATGCTGGTTAGTTTTGTTTACACACAGTTGCGCCATACTGATGAGCTCCAACAAGAGTGAATTACATTTGTTACTTTATTTAAAGACCTTTTCAAATTATACAGAGTACAATATCAACAGTACACAAGTTTTTCTTGTTATTTTAAACAAAATTTCCTTACATCAGCATACTTGTATGTCAGCAACTTTTAAATTTCAACATTTATTAATACCATTAAGCTATACATTCAATTTAAATCACATTTTGTAAGGGTTCTGAAAGATTAAGTTTCCCTTATTAGACCAGGCAAAATAGGACAAAAACAGTTCGAAATCGAAACTAATTAACCTAAAGCTGATTTTTTGGGGAAATGATGTTCGATGTTTGATATATGTAAAACATGTTGTAAAAAATCCCCACAAATGCAACTGTCGAAAAACCTTGAAATCTGCGCTCTGAAAATGTCGCACAAAGTATTTGCGGTTGCTCAATTCACTCAGTGCTAGTAACAATTTTGTGTGTTAATTAGCGTGCCTTTGAAAAGGAATTAAAAGAATGTCTTCAATTTGAGTTGTCAACTTTCCAACGGCTCTATTTTGGGGCGAATAGTTAAGAAAACTTAATAAATCCTATAGCTTTTAAAATTTTTCGACAAAATTATAAATCCAATGCATGAAATTATTGACAAAATTAATTTAAAATATGTGAAGGATGGAGGAAATCTGCTGCATATATGTAGTCGTATGGTGAAAGTCCACCAGTTTTCTGAAATATGCTCTGAGTATGAACATATGTAATATCTCATTACTGACAAAATGTTATTGTCGTGTTCGACGACTGTCAACAAAAAACTACAAAATAACAGGAAAGAATACGACAAGGTTTTGGTAGAGCAGCTGTTGTTGATCTATTGACTATGACTACTGCAACTATCCAGAGCAATCTGAATTTTTCTCGAATAATTCAGATAAAGATATTTATCCGCAAATTAATCAGCCATTTCAAGGACGTTAGCATTGCTGCAATTCAAGCACAGGTACGGTAACAGCGAAAACTGCAATTAATATTACCGGGCCTAAGAATTCAATTTGTGGGTACGAGCTATGTGTATAAGAAAAGAGTTACACGATTATCTCTTGCATTGCATTTCATCTAAACATTTTGTCTCCTACGGTAGGTGCTGTAAAGCAACATGTTTTGCGTGTATTTCACGAGGTACAACAATTCATGTCCAACAGAATCAGAATAAGCGTGTGTCCCTGCCAGCGGTCGTACACTGCTCAATCCAATCATCCAATGTGGTCGGTGCAATGACGTGGTGTCTTGCACAAGCAAGGATGCTGATAACATTTGGGAAGATGAAGATTTATTATAATATTATCACCATACAGTGTCATCGAAATTTAATGAACAAGGCTTCAGAAATCGACAGAACTCGAAAAACGGGGGTTTTCTTAATAAACTTATGCACAATTTCTGAGATACATGTTAAAAGTTTTTCTGAGATACATTTTTCAATTTAGATCCTCAATTTTCTAAATTAACTAATATTCGTTACACATGATTTTATAGCAATTTATAGCAATTTCATTGAGTCAGATTATTGGGTGTTGTTTTTAAGAGTCCCCGCGTACCATTTACTCCACCCGCACTTTTTCATACCACGCCATTGACTGTAGATTGGAACCTTTGATTCCTTACTCAACTTTCATCACTTTTGGCAATTTTTTATATTTTGCTTGATTTAAAAGATATTGGCCAGAATTCAATCTCATGACATCCTCTAATTATTTAAATATGTAATTACATTTCTATATTATTTAACAAAATGACAAATCACAAGAATTTGCTGGTGCGGATTGTGGTGTAACAATGTTATCAAAACTGCTGTTTTAGTGATAACGAAAACAAACTTTTGTAGAATAATGATTATTAGAAATTTTTCTTTGATTTGTGCCAGTTCCAAAAACTTTAAATTTCCAAATTTTGTGAAATTTCTGGCAGTTTTTTTAACATATAAAACTTGTATTTTTTATTCGACGTTTCGCCCCCGTTTGGGGGCTTTGTCAAGAATATTTATTTAAACTTGTAAAAATATAAAAAAATATAAACGTAAATTATTTGACAAAATTTTTTAAAAAGTCAAAACTTATGTGGTAACTATGTTCTAAAAATATAAAATTTCCGCACTGATTTTGCAAAACATTCCAAAGGTAGTGGGTTTAATTTAACAATAATATTGGTTAATAAGTAAGTAGCAGAGAGTATGATTATTTTATTATATTACAGTAAATGTGACTTAAATTTTGTATATCAGTTCTATCATTAATAGAGTTTTGTTCTTTTTTTATGTAGATCATTTCTAAAAACAGTCGTGATTTTAAATTTTTTCTTGTTCTAGAATTTTGGTATCATTAAATTCAAAAGTATGATTATTGCTTTTCATGTGTTTACTTATTGCTGAATTACTGTTTTTGTATTTGTGTTGTTTAAGTCTGGTTTCTAAATGGTTTTTAGATTGCCCAATATATGTTTTTTCACAGTCTTTACATTTAATTTTGTATACAGTATGTGTTTTCATTAGTTTAGGAATTGGCGTTTTTAAATTAGAATACAAAAATTTTAAGTTGTTATAATTCTTATGTGATACTTGTAAATTGTATTTTGCTAATAATTTACTAATATTGTGCGACATACATTTAATATATGGCAATGAAATGTAATTTTTATTTTCTATTGGTTTTTTACTCTCTGTATTATTATTGTAAAATTTATGGATTCTATTTTTTATAATTGTCATAATGAAATTTTTAGGATAGTTATTTTTTAATAAACAATTTACTACTTTTTCTATTGCAGATTGTCTGTATTGCGGGCTCGAGAGTTTAATTGCTCGGTCGGCTAGACACATAACAATACTCTTTTTGTGGCAAGTAGGTTGTTCAGAATTAAAACAAATATAACGACCAGACCAAGTTGATTTGGTGTACCATTCAGTTTCTATTGAATTTTTCGTTTTATATAAAGTCAAGTCTAAAAAATTAATTTGATCTTTTGTTGAAATTTCAATAGTGAATTGTAATTTAGGATGGTAGTTGTTAAATTGGTTAAGAATTTCGTCATATTTGTCTGGTGGGACGGCAGTTAGACAATCATCCACGTATCTAACAAAAAATGGTAAATTGAAAGATAATTTAGGAATAATAGTCGTTTCTAAATCTTCTAAAACTAACTGGGCAATGGGGCTGGAAATTGGGGAGCCCATGGCACAGCCATTTGTTTGTTTGTAAACTGAATCTTTAAATTTAAAATACGTAGTTGTTAGAGTAAGTTCAATAGCGGTAATGAAGTTATTTAATGTTAGAGATGTGTAAGGTTCAATTTTGTTCCAATTCTTTTTGACTATAGAGATTGCAAGGTCTATTGGTATATTTGTGTAGAGAGATACTACATCAAGGGAAATAAAATTGAAATTTTCGGGTATATAGAAATTTTTAGTTTTTTCTTTAAATGACCAGGAGTCTTTGATGTAAAATTCATTTTGTCCTATGATGTTAGACAGAATGTTAGCTAAAAATTTTGATAATTTATAAAATGGACTTTGAATGCAAGAAACAATTGGTCTGAGTGGAATATTAGTTTTGTGTAATTTTGGTAACCCATAAATCCGAGGAGGTAGAGAATTTTGAATTTTAAGTTTGCTACTAAGGTTGGGGGGTATGTTACCATCATCAACTAATTTAGAAACAAAATTATTGTTTTTATTTTGTAAGCTAATAGTCGGATCTTTAGGGATAATTGTATATGTTGATTGATCATTTATTAGTTCATAAAGTTTATTTTCATAATCAGTGGAATTCATAATTACTGTCTTATTACTTTTATCGGGTTTTAATATAATGATTTGTGGGTTGTTTTTGAGAAAAGTTTTCGTAATTTTAATGTTATTCAAAATTTCTTTTTCTTTTTTATTTGTTTTTGAATTAGAATTAGTGTATTTGCTGATAATTTGACAAATTCGATTCCTAATTGAGTTTTTTTCTTCGGACGGAAGTAAGGATATACCACTTTCTATAGATGCAATGATGTTGTTGATTGGAAAGTGTTTATTATTTGTATTTAAAGAAAAGTTAGGACCTAATTGTAAAATTTTTTGAATATTTGTTGGAATCTTTGTGGTGGATATATTATGTATCCATTCAGTGTTAATAGGGTTGCTGTTTTCATGTTTCTCTGTAAGTTTTGTTCATTTGTGTTGTTGTTTTTCTTTTATCTTCATAAATGTAGTATTGAATTTTTGGTATTGTGAATTGTAGAAAAAATTTATGTAATTTTGTGGTAGGCTACTATTAATTTTGAATTCTATATTTTTTAATTCTTTTTTCGTTTTATAAATGTCACTATAACAATTAGAAATTAGAATGTTTAAACACGACTTTTGACATTTTTCAAAAACTGTATTAATTTTAGATTTATAATAAAAATTTTCAATATTAATTTGTTTTGGATTTATATAATTTAAAAATTTTGGAAAAACATCATTCTCTCTGCACTTTAACAAAAATATTTTATTATTCTCGAGATGTGTTAATTTAATGTTTAATTTCGAGAAAAGTTTTAAATTATTAGTAATTTGCATACCAAAATGATTTGTGACTTCTTTATAAAAATTTTTTTTGTTGATTTTGTCCAAAGTTGTTCATTTCTTCTGATTTTCTTGTATGACTTAAATGAATTTCTTCTAATTTCTTCTATTTAATAAATTTCTTCTAATTCTTGCACTTTTTCTTCATGTGTTCTTATAAATTTTTCTTTGATTTGTGCCAGTTCCAAAAACTTTAAATTTCCAAATTTTGTGAAATTTCTGGCAGTTTTTTTAACATATAAAACTTGTATTTTTTATGCGACGTTTCGCCCCCGTTTGGGGGCTTTGTCAAGAATATTTATTTAAACTTGTAAAAATATAAAAAAATATAAACGTAAATTATTTGACAAAATTTTTTAAAAAGTCAAAACTTATGTGGTAACTATGTTCTAAAAATATAAAATTTCCGCACTTTTGATTTTGCAAAACATTCCAAAGGTAGTGGGTTTAATTTAACAATAATATTGGTTAATAAGTAAGTAGCAGAGAGTATGATTATTTTATTATATTACAGTAAATGTGACTTAAATTTTGTATATCAGTTCTATCATTAATAGAGTTTTGTTCTTTTTTTATGTAGATCATTTCTAAAAACAGTCGTGATTTTAAATTTTTTTCTTGTTCTAGAATTTTGGTATCATTAAATTCAAAAGTATGATTATTGCTTTTCATGTGTTTACTTATTGCTGAATTACTGTTTTTGTATTTGTGTTGTTTAAGTCTGGTTTCTAAATGGTTTTTAGATTGCCCAATATATGTTTTTTCACAGTCTTTAGAAAGTGGTATATCCTTACTTCCGTCCGAAGAAAAAAACTCAATTAGGAATCGAATTTGTCAAATTATCAGCAAATACACTAATTCTAATTCAAAAACAAATAAAAAAGAAAAAGAAATTTTGAATAACATTAAAATTACGAAAACTTTTCTCAAAAACAACCCACAAATCATTATATTAAAACCCGATAAAAGTAATAAGACAGTAATTATGAATTCCACTGATTATGAAAATAAACTTTATGAACTAATAAATGATCAATCAACATATACAATTATCCCTAAAGATCCGACTATTAGCTTACAAAATAAAAACAATAATTTTGTTTCTAAATTAGTTGATGATGGTAACATACCCCCCAACCTTAGTAGCAAACTTAAAATTCAAAATTCTCTACCTCCTCGGATTTATGGGTTACCAAAATTACACAAAACTAATATTCCACTCAGACCAATTGTTTCTTGCATTCAAAGTCCATTTTATAAATTATCAAAATTTTTAGCTAACATTCTGTCTAACATCATAGGACAAAATGAATTTTACATCAAAGACTCCTGGTCATTTAAAGAAAAAACTAAAAATTTCTATATACCCGAAAATTTCAATTTTATTTCCCTTGATGTAGTATCTCTCTACACAAATATACCAATAGACCTTGCAATCTCTATAGTCAAAAAGAATTGGAACAAAATTGAACCTTACACATCTCTAACATTAAATAACTTCATTACCGCTATTGAACTTACTCTAACAACTACGTATTTTAAATTTAAAGATTCAGTTTACAAACAAACAAATGGCTGTGCCATGGGCTCCCCAATTTCCAGCCCCATTGCCCAGTTAGTTTTAGAAGATTTAGAAACGACTATTATTCCTAAATTATCTTTCAATTTACCATTTTTTGTTAGATACGTGGATGATTGTCTAACCGCCGTCCCACCAGACAAATATGACGAAATTCTTAACCAATTTAACAACTACCATCCTAAATTACAATTCACTATTGAAATTTCAACAAAAGATCAAATTAATTTTTTAGACTTGACTTTATATAAAACGAAAAATTCAATAGAAACTGAATGGTACACCAAATCAACTTGGTCTGGTCGTTATATTTGTTTTAATTCTGAACAACCTACTTGCCACAAAAAGAGTATTGTTATGTGTCTAGCCGACCGAGCAATTAAACTCTCGAGCCCGCAATACAGACAATCTGCAATAGAAAAAGTAGTAAATTGTTTATTAAAAAATAACTATCCTAAAAATTTCATTATGACAATTATAAAAAATAGAATCCATAAATTTTACAATAATAATACAGAGAGTAAAAAACCAATAGAAAATAAAAATTACATTTCATTGCCATATATTAAATGTATGTCGCACAATATTAGTAAATTATTAGCAAAATACAATTTACAAGTATCACATAAGAATTATAACAACTTAAAATTTTTGTATTCTAATTTAAAAACGCCAATTCCTAAACTAATGAAAACACATACTGTATACAAAATTAAATGTAAAGACTGTGAAAAAACATATATTGGGCAATCTAAAAACCATTTAGAAACCAGACTTAAACAACACAAATACAAAAACAGTAATTCAGCAATAAGTAAACACATGAAAAGCAATAATCATACTTTTGAATTTAATGATACCAAAATTCTAGAACAAGAAAAAAATTTAAAATCACGACTGTTTTTAGAAATGATCTACATAAAAAAAGAACAAAACTCTATTAATGATAGAACTGATATACAAAATTTAAGTCACATTTACTGTAATATAATAAAATAATCATACTCTCTGCTACTTATTTATTAACCAATATTATTGTTAAATTAAACCCACTACCTTTGGAATGTTTTGCAAAATCAAAAGTGCGGAAATTTTATATTTTTAGAACATAGTTACCACATAAGTTTTGACTTTTTAAAAAATTTTGTCAAATAATTTACGTTTATATTTTTTTATATTTTTACAAGTTTAAATAAATATTCTTGACAAAGCCCCCAAACGGGGGCGAAACGTCGAATAAAAAATACAAGTTTTATATGTTAAAAAAACTGCCAGAAATTTCACAAAATTTGGAAATTTAATGATTATTAGATAAATGCTCTGTATCCCAGAAATTGTGCATTTTTCAAAATATGTTTATTAAGAATATTGCTACCGTTTTCTCGAGTTCTATCTGTTTCTGAGGTCTCGCTCATTAACATTTGACCACCCTGTATACCAAAATAAACAAAGCATGTATAAAAATAAAGTTACGAAAATGAAACCTAAAATTTCCTTAATTATAATATGTAATTTTAAGCAATTTTCAGGGTCTTCCGACACTCGTTATTTGGTTCCGATTCAAACCCTAATTTGCCTGGCCTTCATTTCCGTAGCATTTTCCGTGCTTCTATTTCATTTTTATTACCGCATTATTTGATGAGTATTACGATTGTTTATTAATGCAGATCCAGTTAGAAAAGATCCGGGACTCGGATATCCAAGTGCGGTGGCAACATGATGAAGACATAGAAGAGTGTCCTTCATGCAAGGTACCATTCTCCGGACGTAAAACATCCAAGTGGCACTGCTGTCATTGTGGCACGATATTCTGTGCATCGTGTCTCACACATTCCGTACCCAGCGGCCCCAACATGCGGCCCTCCAAAGTATGCGATGTCTGTCACACGCTACTAGTCAAATCTTCAGCACCGTATTTCAGCGAGGCGCCGCCCCAAAATTAATTCAGTGAGGTCCAGATTTAAGGTTTAAAAAAGACTTTGTTGTTGAAATCGAGTAATTTTTTGGCTTCATATTTTTTTTGTACGTTGTGTTTATCATTTGGCAAAAAGGTGAATGTTTTTCTTTGTATTTGTTCATTTTTCAACATAATTTGATCACGGAATTTTAAGGGTGGATTCCTTGGCTGAAAATGTCAAGAAAAGTCTTATGTAAATATACAAGGTCTCCAGTAAAGAATGGGCCGTACTTCAAATATAGCTTCCTTGGGTCAAAGAAACCTATCTGAACTAATATATCTTAGTACAATTCTGCTTCCTTAAAAAGTTGTGGGCCTTCGAAGAACGATTTTTTATTTAATTTTTTCATAATTTGGTGTCTGAAGGTTTTTTGGGTATCTAAACGATAATATGCGTTGATTTTTGAATAAAACATAGAGGGCGCCACTTTTCACCCTGAGTTTGGTGAAAAGTGGCGCCCTCTATTTTATTCAAAAATAAATAAATAAATTCCTTGCTCGAATTCGGGGTCGACCCACAAACTTTGTGTAACAATAACTTTTAGACCAGGTATGATACGGCAACCCAGTTTCTCTGAGATATCTATTTCACCAGTTTGTTAACCTATACACATCAGAGAGATTTGCCTTTAGAAGGCCGTAGCTTCCCTCTGATGAGGAATCCGGTCTAGGTATATAGGAACTTTTCTTTATATTTTTAGTCGAAGAATCTACTCTTAAAATTCCTTGCTCGAATTCTGGGTCTACCCACAAATTTGTCAAGGAATTTTAAAGCCCAAAATTGTTGTGCCATATGGCGATCACGATTAAATGTGCACCAAAAATGGTGTTGTGTAGCTTTGTAACTTCCTTTATTAAAAATATTTCAGTATACAATGTGCAAACTGTTATTTACGGAAATATTTAGTTATTTCCTAAACTTTGAAGGTTTGTGCATATTTTTGTAACTTCTCTAGTATTTTTCTTGCTATTTTAATGCCCATTAGGATTTACGAACTATTTGAGATTATGTTACAGAATCTGTTTTTTTTCTTAAATGTTTAAGAAAAATTTTCTTGTTGTAGAAGTGTTTTATATCTTTCAGAAACATATTTTTCTTAATACTTGCTTGAAATTTCTGGGTTTCTTTAATTGTGTTGCTTTTTTTAAATTTTTACATCACATTCATCCGCAATATTTAATTTTTAGTTGGTTGTTTGTCGCTGCAGTTAAGTGATTAATTTATAAATAAAAAATAGTCTATTGACTTGTTAAATTATCAAATACAAATATATGACTTTTTGGTTTCTACTTAATGTATTTTTATTAAGCTAATCACAAAATTCATGCTTTTGTTATTGGGTGTTTTTTAAATCCTAAAATATGTAAATTTTAATTTTTAGAATGGCACCTCCCGATAAATTTGTATTGTCAACAATCTATTTTATGCTATTGCATCAACCCCAGCTTTTTTTCCCACATTTGAATATTACTTAAAAACAATACGGTGATAATACCAGATTTCCAAACCAGCCGTGCATATTATCAAGTTTACCTTCTATTGTAAGAAAATGGTCTGTTTATACTATTTAATTACTTCAAAAAGCAAAATTGTATTTTGTTTGCTATTATCATTTTGGGATAGTGCAAACTTTTGCTTATACCACTTAATTGCGAAAAAAGTTACACGCAGATTTAGCACGTCCAACTTCCAATAAAAAGAAAATTATACGGGTGAAAATTCAGGTTCGAAGATGGTACTGGCAGGAACAGAAATGAAGCTGTTAATACTCGTGTTAGTAGTAATCTGTGCGTTTTTTCCGTTGTTTGTTGCAGCAAAATTCCGTAAGTAAATTATTTTTTGTACTGGATGTTTCACTTAAAATTTCCACTTATACATAGAGTCCAATATTCTCTGCCCTATACGTAACTTTGCTTTTTAAATGGAATATGAGTGAATTTTTGGATTTCTTCGAGGCTATAAAAAAAGTTTTTTGGCTAAACGGCATATTTATGCATGATGTTACCGGCATTTTTTTAAAGAATTTGACAGATGCAAAAGAATTTTAAAAACTAGATACCTTCAGATCGAACAAACTGAAAATATACCAGGTATCTGTAATTACATGACCAAATTGAGGACTTTTAAAACTTTATCTTTTAGATACAGCATGGTATATCAATTTCTGCATCATAACATCCGAAATTTGATTCTCTTTTAATTTTATTACTGCATGTGTTCCAATAGTTTCCGAGATAATTAATGTTTTTCTAATTTTTTAATAAATGCCCTTACTGGACTGCGTATGTCAGTTGCTTCACTTCCACCAGGTAAAATTTACATTTGTGTAAAAATTGTGGTCCTCAAACAGTCGCCAATACCTACTTTGATCACATTGTGATTCAAGGAAGTGTCCAAATTTTTCAAAAACCTTTAACGATTGAATTCCAGGAAAAAATCTAAATTTCATATTTTACCTCCATCTTTTCCTATTTTGAGCTGACCTATGGATTTCTCTAAAAGTAGAACATTCTACATCCCCAATTGTTTGAGAGCAGTATTCTGATCTGGGCCTACCCCTACCTCTTTTTATTCCTATCTCCAACTAGTATGTAACAAACTTTTTCCTTCTTGTCTCAGAACGTGTCCTACCATATCTCCCATTCTTTACTGTCTTCCATAAATTTTGCTTTTCTCCAACTCTTTCTAATACCTCCCTATTGCTAACCTTATCTATCCACAGTATCTTCATCATGTGTCTGTAGCACCACATTTCAAAAGCTTCTATTCTTTTTCGATCTGCTTCGCTTAGTGTCCAAATTCCTAAAAAAAATGCTGGTAACACCATAAATATGTTGTTTAGACAAAAACTTTTTATAGAACCTCATGTTGGAAAGCAAATATGCATTCATTTACAAGGTGTCTCATTAAAAGGGAAAACAAAGATGGGTATCGTACAGAAGAAATAGAACAACTGTATAAGTAAAAATATTTTTTGAAATAGAAAATTAAAAATAAAGAGGCTTTTCTCTGTAAATTGCCCGTAGTTTTCTCAAGTTTTTGAGCATGGTTATGTAAGTATCTTAACTTAATACTTTTTTGTTTCTTTTTTAAGCACTTTACCGCGGTGCACATGATGGAGGTATTCTGAATAACTTAAGAATGTCGGTGCTCGACAATTATAAATTTAGATATGCACCATTTGAACCTTCTTGCCCAGGTAAAGTTAAAATTTTAATTGTTTATACGAAACAATAGGATATGAATTATTTTCTCTCCATAGGAGGGATTCGTCTTGTAGATGGCGTATTAATGTGTAACGAAGTCTACGACCTTCCAGAAAGTGTTATTCGTAAACGAAGATGTGCTGACGGTGATGATAAATGTGATAAGGGTAAGAGTAGAAGCTGCACATTATAAAGGGTGATTCATCGTGATTTCGCGATTGCCTGTTAGCCATTTATCAAGTACAGCGAACAACCTTATATAGAACAAACACATTTGTAATTCAATATGAGGACATATATACAGGTGTCCCTAAATTAGGGTTCCCGACTTTAACAGTAGGTTTTACAACCAAAAACACGAGGAAAAGTTCATATAACTCGAAAAATGCTTTATATGTTGAAAGTGTGGTCATGGTATTTCATAGATACATATTTTCGTCACTTAACTAAATCAAATTTCAGACAACTACTAAACTTTTTAAATTTCATTAGATAGTCCTAAAATTATGCTTTAAGATTCTTCAGGGATGGATAAAATTGGGGGGAGGGTCTGGAAAAAAAATTTGCCCAATTTTTTTATGAGAAGACTTTTTCAAATTTGAAACCCAAAATCTTTTACTAAAAAATGTCCACTTGTATCCGTCCCATAAGTTGCACCATTTCTGAATAAAATCAATCTAAAAAATTATTTTACTACCAATACCAATGATAAAATTCAATAATTTAGCCTTGAAAAATGAAATGCGTTGACAAAGAACATATAATATTATGTTCTTTGGGTTTGACTACCAGTTTAATATTGCACACAAATTAATGTTTAGAAACGAATGGTTACAATAACTGCTCGAAAATATTTCCATTTTGTTCAATGCAAAACTGACCTACAGGTTATTGCTCGAGAGTTCTCATGTTTTTGGGTGTAGAATCTATTGTTAAAGTCTGACACCTTAATTTTGGTACAACCTGTAAGTATATTAGGTGTATTTGGAAATCCAAAGAGATAAATTTTTGACGATTACATCCCTAAATTGATCTAATCCATCTTATAAAATAAGTTCAACTATCTCAGTGTTGCCAATTTAATTAAAACTTGTTAACTTGTCTTTCAAACGGAACATTCTATATGTATATGTATTTTCTCTTATTATATCATGCTCATATTACTAACAGTTTTTAAGTTACCAGAACGTTTGTGCGATTCAAGAAATACTAAATCGATTAACGATTCGAATTGTTTACTATAATTCGCATCTAATAACGAGTTAATTTGCATGGAGCTGAATCATAATTTGAATCCTGTATAAAATGATTTTTGTAGTACTGGGTGAATGTACTGCTTCAAAAATTAATAATTTGTGGGTGTTGCACTTAACATCATCATCATCATCATCATAAAGCAATAAAGCTCTCAGTTCGAAGACTGGTTGGACGCGTACCTACTGCCATCCTTTCCTATCCTGAGCTAACCTATGCATTTCCATAAAAGTAGAACATCCTACACCCCCAACTATTTGAGAGCTTCAGTCTGATCTGGGCCTACCCATACCTCTTTTTATTCCTATCTCCGACTTTAGTATGTCGCAAACCATTGCTTCATGTCTCAGAAGGTGTCCCCGACTTTTTCGATCCTCTCATTTCCTATTTGTGTTTTAGTTTTAGTTCTATTATCACGCCCTCTACATATGTACACCAAAATTTTCGATATTCTTTTTACTGATTTTCATGCCGTATTCCTCTGTCAAAACTGCTTCCACTTCATTCAGAGCCATTCCCAATTTTTCTTTGCTGGATGCTAACACTTCTATATCATCTGCGAATCTCAGCAAGTTAATAGCCTGTCCCTGTAGGTATATTAATTCCTGAGACTGTTCTGCCCTTAACAATATTAATCTTCGACATATAAGTTGAAAACTAGAGGTGACAATGCACATCCCTGTCTACTTCTCTTCATTCCTGCTCAAATTCTATAACTGCCGTTTGCTTATGTAGACATATATTATTTATTCTTCTGTCCCTATATTTCATCCCTAACTTGCTAAGCACTTTGAACATCTTCCCCCATTTTATAAATCCACAAATCTTATATAGGCGCTCTTTTCCTTTTCTATTGTTTTTTCTATAATTATTCGTAAAGCCTCGTGTGTTCCTCTTTTTCGTCACAACAGGCCCTCTCCTAATATTTCTTCCGCCCTTTTCTCTATGATGTTCAATTTGTAATCTTCTGGAATCTCACCTGCCTGGCATATACAGCTAACTAGTTTAAATCAATGCTCTATTACCTCTTGACCTGCACACATTAAAATTTCTGCCTGGTGCTTTATCGTTTTCTAAACTTGAATGAAATGAAATTAAAAAATCTGTGCAAATAGTGGTTTACTAGAAAGAGTGTCACATATTTTGGTAAATAAATACTTGGTGTGGCAAGTATAAAAGAGGGGGGGGGGGGGATATTTTATTAATACCTAAGACACTAATGATGCCAAATTTTCAATCTTTACCTCGTAAACTAAAAATGTGATGGCCAAGGTTAGCAATTTTTTCAAACTTTAGAAACTCTTTCCAGGGATTAAGTGAATCTTGAGAGTGCTCACTTCGATTTATTTCAAAATATGTATTTACCCATCTCTAAAAGTTGCCCGACAAAAATGCGCACTTTTCGCTTTTCTTTATTTTCATTATCGAATTATATTAATTGATTTTCTTTCATATTTCTTATGTTTCATTTATGCATTTAAATATTTGATCTAATATTAATTTGATTTTGCACAGGGTGGACCTTCCAAATGGAATAAATTCATAAAAATGCATTCAGGGTAAATTTTTTTAATATTTTTTCTCTTTTCAAATAGCATATGGATGTAAAATGAGGGTATGGTATGCGGTATATTTTTAATAAAGAAATTTTTTTTTTAATTTTTCCTGAACTTTTTAATGAATTTATTCAATTTGGAATTTCCACCCTGTATGTTATTTATGTCCAGGGGGAAGCGGAAACGACCCAGTCTCAACTGGTGCAGAAGGAATTAAACAATGTAAAAGTAATAAATTACTAAATCGAAATTTTTCTTGTATTCCAGTATTTATGTGCTCTATTTTACAGCGGGAGGACTACTCGCACTTGATGCTCTGAGCTGTTCAGACGTAAATGTTCTCAGTGGTGATGGAGCATTGGGGTAATAAAGTAAGCCAAAAGCATTAAATCTTGTTTTAAAAAATTGGTTTTTAGCAAAGTGGCGCCAATAGATAGTTTGGGAGTATTGTCAGCAATAGCACGTAAAAGGAGATGTGCTGACCCAAAATGTGTGAATTATGAAGCCCCATATGATATAACAGTACCTCATGGTAAGGATATGCCATATTTACACATCTGAGGTTCGGTTGTTCAAAAAAACCAACACCGGCTGAAGTCTGACACCGGTTTCGTTGCTATGATACCGGCTTTCTGATTGGTTGTATCGTAACAACTAAGTCAATATCAAACAACCGAGCCTTATAGTCTACTACAGAAGCAACAATTTGGAAATCAAAATAATACATGAGCTCTATAAGAACTACACAAGGTGACCCTCGTAAGCCTTTGTTATAAATTTTATAGAAAATATTATAATATTATTATATTATTATTATTATATTATGATTAGACTACTGCTCTCAAATAGTTAGGGATGTAGGATGTTCTACTTTTAGGGAAATGCGTAGGTTAGCTCAGGATAGAAAAGAATGGAGGTACGCGTCCAACCAGTCTTCGGACTGAGAACCTTATGATGATGATTATAAGAGAAAATATTGCAAGGGTGTGCGGGGTGACATTTTTCTTCGGATTACTTTATTTCATTCCTACAAATTTCACAACAGAAACACGTAATGCAGCAGAATCTGTTCAATTCATTTTACGGAGGGTGTTTTTGAAATTGATAAAATAGCAAATGCGCCAATAAGCGATATCTTGGCGATTGAATCAACCATTTCCATTATCATAACCATGGATGTTACCAGCATCTTTTAACATTAGTGTAGTGGTGATATTATTTCAGTAGAATGAAAGTAGTACCTATCTAGAAATAACCATTGAAGTAATAAGGAACTGAAAATATTATACGGGGTATGAGCAGTTACATGACCAAATGAAAAAAATTTCAAGCCATATAACTATTTTTTACAAAAAGTTATGTGGTTCTGAGGACGATTATCTCTAAAATTATTAATATTGAGGTATGCAAATACAAACAGAAGGGGGATTTGGCGTGAAACACGAGTTTGACGTAAAAATTCAATATTGTGTTGTTTTATCGGGGTTACTTAGCCAATGGGCTGTTAGGGTTCAGAAAGCTACATGATTTTGCAGCGATAAAATTTTAAAGTCCACTTAGTTACCAGGCTGCTATATGGCAACTCAATTCATACATAAACAAAGTATTAATAAAATTAATCAGTTACATTTTCTCACTTAATAAGTTCATGTTTGAGTTTTGTGATCTCTTTGGTGAAATAGTCATGATGACTGATGACTATCATTCGAGTTTAAAATGTCCCTGACAAAACTTGTCCATCGTAGAATTCACATCATTAGGTAGTTATAAAATAAAAGAATGAGAAATTTCAAATTTAACAATCCCTTTCATTTTATATCTTGAATAATAAGTTTTAACAAATAAATACTTCGCGAACTACCAATATATAACGTTTTATTTAAATATTTTACCGGTTTCAGGATTCACAAGGATCCCATCATCAGAAATGTACGAAAAATTGTAAACAAATTATTATGACAGTTGACAAGGAAACTAAAATTGACAAAACAATACAAATAATGATATCCATGAAAAAAGATAACTAGATAACTGAATTTCAGTATTTACCTACGGGGTATAAGAAAAACACAAAGGAAAATCGAATACCTCGTAGCTTGAAGGGAAAAAACAATGAATTTAAAGAAAACCATATTGGAAAAAACAATAAATTCAATTGAAAAAACCTTCAAGTGAAATATCAGAACAGAAAAAACTAAATAAACAAAATATCCATGGAATCTTGACAACTGCCAACTGCTAATCTTGAAATAAACTCTGTGGTCAAGTCTATGTGTTCTGTCTTGACAACTGCCAACTGCTAGAATTGTAATAAACTAAAAAAGAGAGAAATAAGTCAAAAAACGGCATAATGGCAAAAAAGAAATAAGTCGAGGATTAAGATGGAGAGACTGTTGTTGAATAATTAATTCAAGAATCAATCCAAATAATACCAATAATAAAAGTAATATTGATGACGATAATGATGATGAAAACGATGATAATAATGTCAATAATAAAACAAAAAGAAGAAAAAGAATCCCATATTGCCAAATAACCTCGAAGGTCCATGGTTTATATGGGCTAGCAGATAAACTGTAATTGATTATTGAACTAATGTCATAATTGCAATAAGAGAACCTGTCCTACCGAGACATGAGACATGAGACATGAGAATCATTTTGATCAAAAGACATTTACAAAAGTTTAAATAAACTAGATTGTATTAAATCTACTTGGTCATTAAGCAAGTTACAATTTTTATCATTTTTATGTTTATAAACTTCCATAGACTCTAATATATCTAACTGATAACTTTTTACAAAATTAAACAATAATTTAGTATTTTCTAAAGGAGGGAATCGATGATTGTTATCAAAGAAATGATTAGCAAAACTTGAATGGTCGTTTTTTAAACGAAACGATCGTAAATGTTCATTATATCTAATACGTATAGATCTGCCAGTTTGTCCTATATAAATGCTGTTACAGTCTAAGCAATTTAGTTGATAAACACCTGTGTGGTCAAGTTTATGTGTTCTGTCTTTACTGTTAAATAGAATATGTGATAATATATTTGAAGGTTTAAATGTGACCTGTATGTTGTTTTTTCTTAAAATACTGGCAATCTTTTCAGAAATATTTCCAAAATAAGTAATTCTGCAAAATTTGGTAACTTTATCATTACATAATTTAGGATATATGTTGTTACAAGCAATTTTAAATTTTTTATTGTTAATGATTCTATTGATGATTTCAATTTTAAAACCATTATTTATAGCAATTGTTCTAATTACATTTAGTTCTTTATTCAATTTATCCAAAGATAGTGGTACTGTAAAGGCCCTGTGTATCATAGAATTGTAAGCAGAAATTTTTTGACAAAATGGGTGAAATGAATTTGATGAAAGAGTAATATCTGTATACGTTGGCTTCCTAAAAATATCGAAAGTTATTTTATTATATTCATTTATTAAAGTTAAATCTAAGAAATTAATTTTGTGTTCAGTTTCTATTTCTTTTGTAAATTTTATTTTTGGGTGAATACTGTTCAAAAAATTTTGAAAATTGTCTAATTGTCTTGTTGTTCCTTTAAAGCAAGCAATTATATCATCTACATATCTATACCAAAATAGAATATGTTGTTTGCCTAATTCTGAATTCATAATTTTTTCTTCAATATCTGACATGAAAATATCTGCTAATAAAGGACTAATTGGAGAACCCATAGCAAGACCTAAATTTTGAGTATAATATTTATTATTAAACTGGAGATAATTTTGTTCAATACAAAGTTGGAAAGCAGTAATAATATCATTTTTTATAACAATATTAGTATGAGTTTTATCTAAAATATTTTCAATTAATTTCAAGCATTCATTAGGAGGAATATTAGGGAACATATTTGTAACATCAAAAGAAACCAAAAAAGACCCTGTAGGAATATTTTTATTTTTGATATTGTTAATTAATTCTAAAGAATTTTTTAAACTAAATTTGGATTTAAAATTTGTTGTAGTTTTAAATATATTATTAATGTTTTTAGCTAAATTTCTTGTGGGAGCATTAATATATGATACTACTGGTCTTATAGGTGTATTAATTTTATGGTTTTTGATTAGTCCATATAATTTAGGGGCACGTGCATTCATATTAATTAATCTTAATTTTTCAAAATTGTTATCAAAAATACTGTTGCAATTTTTTAACCAATCCTTTAATTTAGTTTGAAAATGTTTTGTTGGATCTTTTTTTAGTTCAGTTAAGTTTTCATTTCTAATGAAATTTTGCATCTTTGTTATATATTCATCTTTAGGTAAAATTACTATAGCATTGGATTTGTCCGCTTTGGAAACTATCAAATTATCTTTATTAATTTTTTCTTTAATAGAATTAATGGTACTTTTATCAATTTTATCAATTTTATTAATGATTAAGTTTTTGTACTGAAAAGTATTATGAATTTTATTTCTAATGTTCTGAGAATCACCATCCTTTTTTAAAGCTACCTCAATTTCTGAAATTAAAATTTCGGTTCTATTAATATTGTTTATATTAGGGGCAAATTTTGGACCTTTTGATAGTAATTCTGTTTCATTTTTGTCAAAAACTGTATTACTGTAATTGATAAATTTGGAACTAAATATTGATTTATTAGAATTGTTGTTATAGACGTCAGTTTTGTTACAATTTTGAATATAGTTTAAATTTTCTAACTTCTTTCGTTGTGTAAGGTATTTTTTATGTATGATTTTACTAATACTGTCTCTAATTATGTCATCTAAACTGTCAAACTCTATAGCGTGTAATTTGTATGAAAGTTCAGAGTGTAAAACTTTAATGTAGTGATTTAATACGTATCTTTGTTTATATTGGGTTCTACATTCTTCTTTCAGCCAAGTTCTCTGGGCAGCTTTAAGTGCCTTCTCTGCTGCAATCGTGTTACTTCTCGTAACACGATTGCAATCGTGTTACGAGAAGTAACACACGATTGCACACGATTGCAATCGTGTTACGAGAAGTAACACGATTGCAGCAGAGAAGGCACTTAAAGCTGCCCAGAGAACTTGGCTGAAAGAAGAATGTAGAACCCAATATAAACAAAGATACGTATTAAATCACTACATTAAAGTTTTACACTCTGAACTTTCATACAAATTACACGCTATAGAGTTTGACAGTTTAGATGACATAATTAGAGACAGTATTAGTAAAATCATACATAAAAAATACCTTACACAACGAAAGAAGTTAGAAAATTTAAACTATATTCAAAATTGTAACAAAACTGACGTCTATAACAACAATTCTAATAAATCAATATTTAGTTCCAAATTTATCAATTACAGTAATACAGTTTTTGACAAAAATGAAACAGAATTACTATCAAAAGGTCCAAAATTTGCCCCTAATATAAACAATATTAATAGAACCGAAATTTTAATTTCAGAAATTGAGGTAGCTTTAAAAAAGGATGGTGATTCTCAGAACATTAGAAATAAAATTCATAATACTTTTCAGTACAAAAACTTAATCATTAATAAAATTGATAAAATTGATAAAAGTACCATTAATTCTATTAAAGAAAAAATTAATAAAGATAATTTGATAGTTTCCAAAGCGGACAAATCCAATGCTATAGTAATTTTACCTAAAGATGAATATATAACAAAGATGCAAAATTTCATTAGAAATGAAAACTTAACTGAACTAAAAAAAGATCCAACAAAACATTTTCAAACTAAATTAAAGGATTGGTTAAAAAATTGCAACAGTATTTTTGATAACAATTTTGAAAAATTAAGATTAATTAATATGAATGCACGTGCCCCTAAATTATATGGACTAATCAAAAACCATAAAATTAATACACCTATAAGACCAGTAGTATCATATATTAATGCTCCCACAAGAAATTTAGCTAAAAACATTAATAATATATTTAAAACTACAACAAATTTTAAATCCAAATTTAGTTTAAAAAATTCTTTAGAATTAATTAACAATATCAAAAATAAAAATATTCCTACAGGGTCTTTTTTGGTTTCTTTTGATGTTACAAATATGTTCCCTAATATTCCTCCTAATGAATGCTTGAAATTAATTGAAAATATTTTAGATAAAACTCATACTAATATTGTTATAAAAAATGATATTATTACTGCTTTCCAACTTTGTATTGAACAAAATTATCTCCAGTTTAATAATAAATATTATACTCAAAATTTAGGTCTTGCTATGGGTTCTCCAATTAGTCCTTTATTAGCAGATATTTTCATGTCAGATATTGAAGAAAAAATTATGAATTCAGAATTAGGCAAACAACATATTCTATTTTGGTATAGATATGTAGATGATATAATTGCTTGCTTTAAAGGAACAAGACAATTAGACAATTTTCAAAATTTTTTGAACAGTATTCACCCAAAAATAAAATTTACAAAAGAAATAGAAACTGAACACAAAATTAATTTCTTAGATTTAACTTTAATAAATGAATATAATAAAATAACTTTCGATATTTTTAGGAAGCCAACGTATACAGATATTGCTCTTTCATCAAATTCATTTCACCCATTTTGTCAAAAAATTTCTGCTTACAATTCTATGATACACAGGGCCTTTACAGTACCACTATCTTTGGATAAATTGAATAAAGAACTAAATGTAATTAGAACAATTGCTATAAATAATGGTTTTAAAATTGAAATCATCAATAGAATCATTAACAATAAAAAATTTAAAATTGCTTGTAACAACATATATCCTAAATTATGTAATGATAAAGTTACCAAATTTTGCAGAATTACTTATTTTGGAAATATTTCTGAAAAGATTGCCAGTATTTTAAGAAAAAACAACATACAGGTCACATTTAAACCTTCAAATATATTATCACATATTCTATTTAACAGTAAAGACAGAACACATAAACTTGACCACACAGGTGTTTATCAACTAAATTGCTTAGACTGTAACAGCATTTATATAGGACAAACTGGCAGATCTATACGTATTAGATATAATGAACATTTACGATCGTTTCGTTTAAAAAACGACCATTCAAGTTTTGCTAATCATTTCTTTGATAACAATCATCGATTCCCTCCTTTAGAAAATACTAAATTATTGTTTAATTTTGTAAAAAGTTATCAGTTAGATATATTAGAGTCTATGGAAGTTTATAAACATAAAAATGATAAAAATTGTAACTTGCTTAATGACCAAGTAGATTTAATACAATCTAGTTTATTTAAACTTTTGTAAATGTCTTTTGATCAAAATGATTCTCATGTCTCATGTCTCATGTCTCGGTAGGACAGGTTCTCTTATTGCAATTATGACATTAGTTCAATAATCAATTACAGTTTATTTGCTAGCCCATATAAACCATGGACCTTCGAGGTTATTTGGCAATATGGGATTCTTTTTCTTCTTTTTGTTTTATTATTGACATTATTATCATCGTTTTCATCATCATTATCGTCATCAATATTACTTTTATTATTGGTATTATTTGGATTGATTCTTGAATTAATTATTCAACAACAGTCTCTCCATCTTAATCCTCGACTTATTTCTTTTTTGCCATTATGCCGTTTTTTGACTTATTTCTCTCTTTTTTAGTTTATTACAATTCTAGCAGTTGGCAGTTGTCAAGACAGAACACATAGACTTGACCACAGAGTTTATTTCAAGATTAGCAGTTGGCAGTTGTCAAGATTCCATGGATATTTTGTTTATTTAGTTTTTTCTGTTCTGATATTTCACTTGAAGGTTTTTTCAATTGAATTTATTGTTTTTTCCAATATGGTTTTCTTTAAATTCATTGTTTTTTCCCTTCAAGCTACGAGGTATTCGATTTTCCTTTGTGTTTTTCTTATACCCCGTAGGTAAATACTGAAATTCAGTTATCTAGTTATCTTTTTTCATGGATATCATTATTTGTATTGTTTTGTCAATTTTAGTTTCCTTGTCAACTGTCATAATAATTTGTTTACAATTTTTCGTACATTTCTGATGATGGGATCCTTGTGAATCCTGAAACCGGTAAAATATTTAAATAAAACGTTATATATTGGTAGTTCGCGAAGTATTTATTTGTTAAATCATGAACTTCTACCAAAAAGTAAAACAAGAAGATATTAACTACATGAATAATAAGTATCTGTTATCTCTGATAACACTATTGGTTATCATAACCATAACATAAATGAATAGTTCGATTAATTCATAATTAATAAGATTTTCATCGCTCTGTTTTGAGCCCTTCATACTCTCTGTATTTCTGTATTGTTTGCTCCTCCCCATATGCTTGTTAAGTGTATGAGATGTACCGGGTGTCCAAATAAGAAAGGATGCAGGCCATATCTAAGGAACAGTTCATGGTACAGCTATGGGAAAGAAAAAATAATTATAAAAGTGGCCAAGAGAAATCGCTGGAAATTATTTTCAAGTTTCTATGTTTGCTGCTAGAGGACGTAATAATCATAGTCGACAAAAAAAACATAGTTTTCTCTAAAATATACCCAAATAAAATAGATCAAAAATTCCAATATTGCAATCTTGAATATATTTTGTATAATTTTGGTTTACCACTTCTTGCTCTAACTCGCCAAATAACAGCGGAGGGGAAAGAGGAGCATCTGGTTGTGGAGATGCTTGTAACTTCGGTTTGATTTAACCGAATTTAGCAAACTTAGTCTCGTTGAAAAGAGCTATCTTCCTTTAATCAGATACTTTTATAATTTAAATCATTTTTGTTCTGTAGCGATCGCTAGAGGGCGTTGTTTGAAAGATCAGCAAACTTTTCAGATTTTCTTGAAAATTCTAAATGGAAAGGTATAATAATTATACATTAATTATAAAGAGGACAAAATAACGAAAGAAACAGTGAAAACCGCACATTGGTATCTTTTTTCTAACCGGAGATATGGACAAAAGAGTTTTAGGGGCGGGAGGACGGGTTAATTACTAACCTTTATACACGCCATCGAATATAAAAGACATTTTGAAAATATCAATCATTAAAATTATATGTTGCTTCTTCGTGGCCTTTTTAAATGTGGAAATGACCATTTTTTAAAGCAAAAACAGGCAAAAACCTATGTTTCAGGTATTAAAACATAATCTTGTAAATTGCAATATTTATTATGAATTCTAAGAAGATAATCCCACACGCCAAAAGACAGTGACGCAGTCATTAAACTCGACACATATTTCGCTGACGAAGTCACCGTCCTCAGGGGTGTGCTGTGTAACTGTCTTTTGGCGTGTGAGGTTAGCTTATTAAGAATTCATAGTGAATTTACGCCAAAGTTACTGATCCAACCACTGTGTGCGCAATATATTTATCAAACAAGTTGGCGTTGAAACAAAAAGATTCAGCACAATGTCAAGTGTTTGATATCTACAAATGTCTTAAATTTTCGGAAGATGGGACACTTTCTCCAAACTATAGTAAAAGCTATTTTACCATATTTGTATAATTTTTATATTGGCATCAAAGCATACATAAGTTTATCACTACTACACAATAATTGCAAATGTTGAATCGGGTGTTACCAACAATTTTTGCCCCCATCCTCCCAATCCTAACACTTATTTGTTTATATCTCTGGTTAGAAAAAATATATCAATGTGCGGTTTTCACTATTCCTTTCATCATTCTATCCTCTTTTTAACTAGGTTATAATTATATCATTCCATTTAAAATTTTCAAGAAATTTTTAAAAGTTTTCTGGCCTTTCAAACAGCGCCCCCTAGCGATCACTACAGAACTAAAAGAACATAGCTCATAAAAGCATATAATTAACCGAAGAGAGCTCTTTCCAACGAGACCAAGTTTGCCAAATTATGTTGAACCAAACGGAAGTTACAAGCATCTTCACAATCAATCGTTCCCCTTCCCCCTCCGCTGCTATTTGATGAGCTAGAGCAAGAAGTGGTAAACCAAAATTATACAAAATATATTCAAGATTGCAATATTCGCATTTTTGATCTACTTTATCTGGGTATATTTTAGAGAAAACCATGTTTCTTTAGTCGACTATGACTATTACGCCCTCTAGCAGCAAACTTAGAAACTTGAAAATAATTTCCAGCGATTTCTCTTGGCCACTTTTATTATTATTTTTTCTTTCCCATAGCTGTACCATGAACGGTTCCTTAGATATGGCCGGCATCATTTCTTATTTGGACACACATATGCATGATATATCAATTTCTACTCTGTTCTCCGTATTTGCCTTATTTTCTTATTCGATTAGTTATAAGGTCTATATGATCTCTAAATGTTATATCTTAATCTATGATTAAATCCAGATATTTAAAATGTTATTTCCTTTCTATTGGTGTGTTATTAATTGTTACTAATGCATTAATTCAATAAATTAAGAATAAGATTGGCCCTAGAACAGATTCTTGGGGCACACCTTGTTCAATTTATTAATTTCGTTTAAAACTGTATACTGTGCACAATCCTGCATATAATTTTTGCTGAATGCAAGTGAGGGTCCTACAATGCCTATCATTTCCAATTTCATTAACAGAATTTCACGACTTGTTATATCGAATACTTTTTTAAAGTTAAGTCCTCTGACCTTCCGTTTTCTGTCAATTTGGCTATAAATATAATGGAAAAGGGTGACTGCTGCTTTTTCTGTATTTCTTTTATTAACAAATCCATTCTGATTTTTGCTTAAGAAATCTATGTGTTCTAAGAAACCTACTAATCGCAGTTGAATTATTTTTCATACATTTTTTAAAAAGCAGGTAAAATAGAAATGGGTCGATAGTTGTTTAAATAAGTTTAGAACCATCCTTATAAATAGGCATTACTTGTGCTAGTTTTAGTTCATTGTCGTAAAACATTTTCTCTAAAAATTATAATAAAGGCGCAAGAGAAGAAAGACCTGTAAGCTTGTATAAACATTAAAATTTCCAACTTCAACTTTTTTTAATTCTGATTTTTTTACTCTTGATTAGACCTTTTGAAATTTCCTAATTTTCTAGTAGAAAAAGGTGCTCTTATTTAGCTGCTTCCAGGCTATGGAGCCATCCGTCCATATAACACTCGCACTGCTATATTTTTATAATTGGTTGACTAATTTGATAATTTTGTTTTTCATGAAGACAAGGACTTTTACCCCAACCCGGACCGTTTTCCTTACCCTTATGAAATGGGACCTTACCAATACCCATATAGGGGAGTGGATTTGGTACCCGAACCACTTATGAAGAAGTGAAATATTGAAATTTGGATTGATCATGCCTTCTATTAATAATATTACTTCAATTGTTCTTTATAACTAATACTAACGAGCATCCAGAAAATGTAAAAAAATGTGTAAAGCAAGTACTAACAAATAAAATTTTTGACTTATACTTTTAGTCTTATTATTGTTAAAAATGTTAAATCTTCGCATCAGTGGTTTTTAGCCTTTTAGAAGTCACAAATACTTCGTCTCTGTTGCCTTCTAAAGGGGTTCCAGAATTTGACCATGGAAATTGAAGGACAGATTCCTTGACTGAAATTATGAAAAAGACCGTCATAACCACACACCCTGTTCAGGGAGAAGCTACCATATTTGTTTGGTATAGTAAGATTGCCACACTACATTCCTACACAAAGTTTTATGGAAATCCGTTACCGAAAAAGTGGACACTCGCAGCCCTCGTAACTTTTTGTTTTAACTAGAATTGTGCAAAGAATGATGGAGAAAAGGGCGGAAGAAATATTAGGAGAAGATCAGTTCGGATTTAGAAGAAATAGGGGAACGCGCGAGGCCATTCTAGCTTTACGAATAATAATAATAGAAAAACAATAGAAAAGGGAAAGAGCGTCTATATAGGATTTGTAGATTTGGAAAAAGCCTTCGACAATGTAAAATGGAAGAAGATGTTCGGAGTGCCCAAAAATGTAGGGATGAAGTATAGGAATAGAAGAATAATTAATAATCTATACAAAGAGCAAACAGCAGTTATAGAATTTGAGCGGGAACATAGAGAAGTAGATATCCGAAAGGGAGTGAGGCAGGGATGTGCGTTATCACCTCTAGTTTTCAATTTACATACATATCGAAGATGCGATTAATATTGTTAAAGACAGAACAGCTGCTGGAATTAATATACAGGGCCAAACTATTAATATACTCAGATTCGCGGATGATATAGCAGTATTAGCATTCAGCAAAGATGAATTAGGGAGGGCTCTGAATGAAATAGAAGCGGTTTTGACGGAGGGCTATGGTATGAAGATCAATAAAAAGAAAACCAAAATTTTGGTGTGTAGGGGGTGTGAAAATAGGACTAAAACGAAAATACAAATTGGAAACGAGAAGATAGAAGGAGTCTCAGATTTCTGCTATTTAGGAAGTCAAATAACTCGCGATGGTAGGAGCTCTAAAGATATAAAACAAAGAATAGCGCAGGGCCGAATTGTATTTAATAAAAAGAAACAAATATTATGCTCGGGAATGATAAATGTAGAAAGTCGGAAGAGGCTTATAAGAACGTATATATGGAGTACGGCATTGTACGGGTGCGAAACTTGGGACGATAGGAGAAGCGGATAAGACAAAATTAGAAGCATTTGAAATGTGGTGCTATAGACGCATGATGAAGATACCGTGGATAGATAAGGTTAGCAACAGAGAGGTATTAGAAAGAGTTGGAGAAAAGCGAAATTATGATACTCACTAAGTATTGTCTGCTTCGTCTTAGCGAGGGTTTCATGTGCAGTCTGATTATTGCATCATTGTCTGTTTTTAAGCATAGATTAACTGGACTACTGCTATGTTTAGGTCAGCTCACCCGCTTTAATATGAAAATTAAAATGATGTTCCAGAAGTAACTTTTGTCACTTTCTACTTATGTTACAGCGGAAAAAGAGTTGCAACAAAATATAAATGAGCGGAATGAGGTATTCAAGAGAAATAAATAGACGATAAGCAAGGAAAAGACAAAGGTGATGGTTCTGGGGAAGAATCAATAAAATGTAGAAATAGAGATCGAAGGAGTGCAATTGGAGCAGGTCGATTCTTTTAAATATTCAGGAGTGCAAATCGACAGCCGAGCAAGTAGTGAAATCGAAAGCAGCTGCTATTCACTGAAAAGAACTTTTGTAAACCAGATGGTGGTATGAAGGAAAACAAAGATGTCTGTATTGTTCCTGATATCGGCAGTTTTTAGCCTCTTCATCAATGATGTCAGACACGCACGGCTTAAATCGGCTACTGACAAAGTTTTCAACTTTCTCTTAGGGAGTATGGGCTTTCTGGGCAGTGTTATTTGCCTTTAAAATAATAGTTAAACAATGAAAGTTGTAAACCGAGGTGGAAGTTTCACTCACATAGAAAGTCGTTGCAACTAGGGATTCAATAAAGCAATACAATTTCAGAATTCCAAGTAAATATTATTCGAAATATGGAAATTCTCCATTCTGCAACTTCGACCTATTGAGCATAAAATGCCAGTGATTTGGCACCTAGAGTAAGGGTCTAGCACTTTTATTTGGGTTATGAAAAAAATTTACCACAGGAAGTTCAACCTATGGGAGTTCTACTTCAGATACTTTTTCTGGTAAAAGATATCCGTACTTTGTATCTTGTATGCATATGCAATAAACTGTATCCACATCCCATACCATCTAATGTATCTGTTCCCAGCTCTACTCTGTATATGGCAATACATGCCACATATATGTAGTCATGCCATAAATACTGTCCCTACTTATCAACGGCCTCTACAATATTTTCACCAGAATCTCATGTGTTTGTTTAATCAGCATTATTTTAAGTAGGCCCTGAACTGTGAGAAACAAATCATTTCGATCAGTCACGTCGCTCAGTAAATATGGCTTTAAGTGTCAAAGAGAAGCGTGCTGCTGTGATCGCCTTACACAAGTGTAACAAGACACCAGTTCAGATTTTCAATCTGTTGAAAATGCTTCAGATATGGAAGAAATTTGTTTATAGGGCTATCAAACGATATAACGACATGTTGTCTGTTGATGACAGGCCGCGAAGCGGTCGACCGCGTGAGGCAAGGACGAAGGCTGTCGTTAAGACTGTCGCCGAAAGAATTCGAAGAAATCCGCTTCGCAAGCAGAAAATCATGGCCCGGGAAATGAAAATCGCCCCAAGAACCATGTCACGCATCATCAAAGAAGACCTTAGACTTGGGGCATATCGAAGAAGTACTGGACAACGGTTGACAATCGCTTTACGGGAAATAAGAGCAACAAGAGCGAAAAGGTTGCTTCAGCGACACGCAAACAACGGTCACAGGCAAATCCTGTTCACAGATGAAAAAATTTTCACTGTGGAAGAGAAATTTAACCGGCAAAATGACAAGGTTTATGCTAAAAACTCTCGGGAAGCCGCTGAAAAAATTCCAAAGGTGGAAACAGGGCATCATCTGGCTGATCTGGATTCAGCGCCGGCCCACAAAGCAAAGACGACACAACGCTGGTTGCAGGTCAATTTGCCAGAATTCATTGCTGCAGAAGATTGGCCCTCAGAAAGTCCGGATCTAAATCCATTAGACTACCGTTTGTGGAATGTTTTAGAGGAGAAGGCCTGCTACAAACCACATCGAAATATCGAGGCGCTAAAAACCAATTTTGTCCGGACAGCAGCCAGAATTCCAATAGAAGTAGTGCGTGCGTGATAGACGAGTGGCCGGAACGCCTGAAGAAGTGTGTGAAGGCAAAGGGGGTACATTTTGAGTAGTTTCTGTATTTGCAAGTTATTTAGTTAATAAAAAAGTAAACTCTATCAATTTCTTTGGGTTTGCCTTATGTTCTGTATAAATTAGGTACTCTTGTATGAGGGACAGAACTTATGGCAAGACTACGTAGGTAGTGAATTTTATACCAAATCCTTATAATAAGAAATAAAACGTTGCTTAAACACAAACATTATGGTGATAATTCCAGATTTTTAAGTCCGTCATGCATATTATTTGCTTCACCTCCTATTGTAAACAAATAATCTGCTTGTATTATTTATATTACTTTAAAACTGAGAATTATATATTGTTTGCCTTATCATTGCAAGATACTACATACTTTTGCTTACACCACTTAATTGGTAAAAAAATTACATGCAGATTTAGCACGTCCGCTTTGTTATAAAAAGGAAACGAAACTCAAAAAATATGTTACACGCCTAAAAAACAAAGAGCCCAAAATGAAGCTCTTGGTAGCAATAAGTGCTTTTCTTCCAGTGTTAGTTGTAGCAAGATACAGTGAGTATGATTCAACATTTATTTGCTGACAATTAAGATTTTTTACACTTTTACATTTTTTTGTAAGTACGATATGAACGAAAGGTAAGATGTCGCATGCACATCATTGAAGTAAAAGTAAAGAGGTGCCTTCAGATTGAACGTCGGATGAGATCCGGACTTTTTATCTGTGCTCATCTTAATAATATATCTAATATTAAAATTAATAATAATAGGTTTATTGATTACCATCTGGGACTACAATCGAAATTTAATAACATAGAGTAAAAGAGATAAATAAAATTGACTCCTATATATGTATATTTTACTTCAAAAACCACACCCTCACTTTCACTTCCCCTCTACTTCCTTTCCCTCTGCAGTTGTCTTATCCACTCCTCCCCCTTTCCACTTTCCTCCAAGTTCCAAGTAATTATTATTATATCTAGATTTCCCTGATATAATGCTTATTGATTTCTTTTAAGGGTATTACCATGGTGGATACGATGAAGGAATTGCTAAAGATTTAAGAGTGTCGGTGCTCAACAATATTTTGGAAAATCAAGCCTTCGAACCACCTTGCCCAGGTAAAGTTGAAATTGTAATAATTGCTTTTGGAAGTTACTTCTTAGAAGGCAAACTACTAGAATAAATATTATTTTGTCCACATAGGTGGGGTCCATTACGTAGAAGGTGCCTTAATACGTAGTGATATATCTGACATTCCTGAAACTGTTGTACGCAAACGAAGAAGTGATAGTGATGGAGGAGACGGAAAGGATGGTGGTTCCAGTGAAGGTGCAGGTGCACATGCAGGTGTAGGTAATAATAAAAACAATGCACATTTTAAATTCGTTGTCGTATGTACTTAAATGTCAATTTGACCTCTTTACACTCGTGATTATTCGAAATTATGACCCTGCTGCATACCCAAATATTTGACAAGCATTTGTCGATCCTTTGGGGACAATACAGCAAATATGCTTGTTCATGCTTTACCTCCGATGAATTAGCAGATGCTTTCTAGCCCTTTTTACTGTACGACCACTTGCAGACGGGGTTAAGAAAATTAGCGATCTCGTAAAACACGTTTTTGAAATGTACTTTGCAACCCAGGGTGAATGTTTCATGGCAAATGCAAAGGTAGAAATATAAAGAGTGATGACAAAATTCCGAACCTGCACTAAGGCCTAAGGCCCCCACCCTACAATCAGGTAAAACGTCCAGGAGAATTAATCACTAAATAGTGACATAGTTTTCTTTCCAAGCAAACCCCCACCATCCACCAACTTATTCGTTGGTGGCTTCCCTTCATCTTTCTACCTTTATATATACCATCTGATTGGTAACGCTGCAGGGATGGAGTTTGGAATAGAAAGTGACACTTGTGACGAGCCACTTTTGCAGTAAATTACGAAAATTTTTAATATTTCCTACCTTTCAAAAACATCCTTTCAGAGGGTAGGAAAAGTGCAGGTTCGGAATTTTGTCATCATTCTTTATATTTCTACCTTTGCATTTGCCATGAAACATTCACCCACCTGTATATCGAAATATATTCGCCAAAGAATTTAAAAACTTTATTAGAAAAGATCACAGGTCCAGATATTCTCTGCAAAAGCTGCCCCGAAGATTAAAAATAGATAATTTAATTGAAGTTTTGTGCAGGGCCACAAATTGGCAATAACACTAGTATACATATCGAGACAACTTCCGTAAGGCAGTGAGCGAATTTATTATTTATCTTATGTTCTGGTGACAATAAACGAAGAGACACAAAAACGTAAAATAATGAATACTTTCTTACACTGTAGAAGAAGTTATTGTGTTAATGCATGTTTTAATGCTAAAATAAAGAATTCCCAATTATTGATATTGTACCGATTTCCTAATAGCTAGTTGGAAATAGAGGGAAAAAGCAAGTGGATGAAAGTGCCCAGTAAACTTAATATTTTATTTTTTTTTCAAAGGCAATAAACTGTAAAACATAAATTAATGTTGGTACCATAAAAGGTGGCCTCCGCGGTGGTGCATTTAACTCTTATTATTAATAAAGTTGATAAAAGACATATTTTTCGGGTTTCACTTTTTTCCGCCTTTCACTTTTCAGGTATTGATAGTAACCTGCCTTATCGGCGATATTATTCTGTTGTTAGAAATTCTCAGAACAAATACAATAATAAATAAATAATAAAATAACATTAAAACTCTAGTAAGGACATTTTGGTTCTTCTAAGAGGTACATTAAACAGTGAAAGTTACAAGTTAATAATAACGATTTATTATTAATTGGAAAAATTACATTAGATCTTAACAAACATTAAACAATAATATCCTACAAGACTACACTAAACCTACTTTTGCCTAAAAACAAAATAGTGTTAAATTCTAAAATTTTGTGGATACCATAGTATATCATATTCAGTAGTTTCAGTGGCGCTAGTGTTGCAGTTCAAAATTCCATTTTGCACAGCCGTGTGTGCACTGATTCACAGCGATGCTTACTGGCAGACGGTAGACGGCGCACCGGGCGTACGAGCACACGATACAACGAACACCCATTCACTGACGGAAACCTGACAGAACACATTTTTGAAACAGGCCACTTAACTGACGGAGAGCTGACACACTAACGAGCACACGATAAAACGAGGACCCACTTACTGACAGAAACGCATTTTTGAAACAGACCACTGACGCAGACTGACGTATGCATTTTTTGCAAAAAAAAATTATATAAAAGTGTAATAAAAACTAATCTCTGGGGGAGTAGATCCTCTCCTGCCTAAGGACATCAAACTACTAACTCTACGCAATACCTACCTACCCACGGAAACCACTAGTTGTGTTCACAACTAACGAGTTAGGTACTTAAATAAAAGAAAATGTATAACAATAATCGTGCGCTCGGTATGCCGCCCGCCAGTATGCATCGCTGCAGCTTGAGTCTTCCAACACCTGCTATTTTTGTTTTGTCTACTGTCAACGTGACCATACCACTATCATATTTGCTTAAGAAATAATTAGTAAACGAGAAATAATTATTACGCACAAAGAAGTAGCAGGCCGGTACGTATATATTTTGACTTCCATCAGTACTCTTTCGACATTTTTGCGAATGAGAAGTTTTACCTCGGACCACCTCGGACATCGAGATAGCAGCAATGTGACCATGAAATGTCTTCCTTCAGCATCTCCCAGTGTTGAGTTAATATATCAAATTGCCCAAATTTTGTAATAGAGACGTAAGTTTCATTTGATTTGATTTTAGCATTGGTTTGCGGTGCAATGCACTGCACAAAATATGTGTGCTGAAGAATGTGTATTTGGCATGACAGGAACAAAAAAATAGTCAAGCCCATAGTTATTTGTGTATCAAGGCCACGAAATGCCTTTTTAGCAAACCGAAAGAAAAATTATCGTCATGGATGCTTGCGGTCGAGGCAAGATAATCTCGAGGTCGCTAAAATAATTCGTGGCCATGGTACACCTTGGTTTAGTAAACCATGATGGTACACACACTATTTTTTGTGCAACTGTGAAAATTATGTAATTACAAAGAAAAATGTTATTGCTTTGAAACAAAATGACAGTTCAATTTAAATAGAAAAGTAGTCTGGTGGCCATAATGTCACAGTGTTTCTTTGAAAATCAAATATTTTTTTGTCTAAAGCGCTCGCCACATATGCCATGCCATGCCATGCTAAATTAAATTTAGCATGGCACAGCACAGAGCTGTCCACATAGGACATGCTATGTAAATTTGGGTAATCATAGTTATTTGTTTGAAAACTTATTTTTGTCAATTGGCAGCTGTCAATATTCTTAAACTCAAATAATGGATGATGTTCATAACGTTCCTTTGGGGTTCATTTTACAACTTATTTCCATGGAAACATATCCATAGAAACAGCACAGAAGTCGACTTCGTTGCTATGTAAATTACTTTAAACATGAACAATGTGGACACTTCCATTTCAATTCCATTGTCTCTACTTCTGTGTTTTACATTGGCATAGCATAGCATGGCCTATGTGGCGAGGCCTTAACCGTATGCGAAAGTGGTATTTCTTGGCCGTTACTAAGGGCAGCAGCCGTGAAACTGTATTTTGCGGATTGTGGTGCGAACGTGAAACACTAACTTCTCATACGGTTGCACAAAATTATTTAGCTGCTTGTTTCCCTAAAACCTATCTCTTATTTCACAGGTGTGCTAGGGGTGCTATTAAAGCCTGTAACAGACTTACTGGGAGTATTAACTAATGGAATAGCGGTACCTCGTACAAAGAGATGTGCTGACCAAAAATGTGTGGATTATGAAACACCCTATGAAATAACAGTTCCTCAAGGTAAACATTAGTGTCGATTAACCTACCTACTATAGAAAGAGTCTGAAAATCAAAATATTTTATAGTTTAATGTTCGCCTCTTGATGTAACACACATTATAGAAATCCTGTAAACCTCTTAAGAAAATGTTTCTTCCTGCTCCGCAAGCTAGCTCTACATAGCTTCTATTACCCTTTCGCTAAAGAAAAAAAATAAATGATATTGTCATATTTCATTTCCTTTGGCTTGGTGGTTATGCTTTTAGACCATAGCATCGGGTGTAATTGTCGTATTGTTGTCTTTGTCAACGTCATTCTTTTTTAATTTCTTCTCTGCTACTTCCGAAGTTTGTGAAGGTTGTTCCTAGATATTTAAAATTATTTACTTGTTTAATAAAGTCACCCTCTGAAATTAGATCTTGTTCTTCTTCTCCTACAATCATGTATTGCATTTTTTCTGTGTTAATAGGACCCCATCTCACATACCTACTCAATTTTTAATTTTTTAAGCATGTAACTCATATCTGTAACTCATTTCTGTTTCTTTGATAAAATATTGCTTGCCTGTAATTACCCCAGTTGTTACACACATCATGAATTTTGCTATTGGCCATAATATATTTCCAGAAACATGGAAGTCCTCACTTGTGATTCCGCACGCTAAAACAAGTAATCCTCAACAGTTTGCGGACTTGCGGCCAATCAGTGTACTACCGGTATTTTCCAAGATATTGGAAAAGATTCTAGCAAAGCAGCTCTTGTCTCATTTAAATAAAAATAATGTGCTTCCCGATCTACAATCCGGATTTCGTAGAGGCTTCAGCTGTGAAACAGCACTACTTCAGGTGACTGATGACATAATTAGATCGGTGGATGATGGCAAATTTTGTCTGTTGATTTTATTGGATTTCTCAAAAGCGTTTAACACGATGGATCATGGAATGTTGATGTCAATTTTACATTATGTCGGATTAAGTGACAATGCTTTGAAACTCTATTTCAGTTATTTTAGTAACAGACGGCAAGTAGTGAGAATTGATGATCGGTTCTCTGATCCAGGAATTGTTACATGCGGAGTGCCGCAAGGTTCAGTTTTGGGACCAATTCTCTTTATGACTTATACTTCTGTAATAATAAGTTCAATTAAACATTGCAGATATCATTTGTATGCAGACGACACGCAGTTGTATTATTCGTTTTCTGAAGAAGAACTAGATACAGCTCGAATAAATATAAACACTGATTTAAATAGATTTATTGATTTAGCACATCAACACTCACTACTCATAAACCATAAAAAATCTAAACTAGTTTTATTTGGTAAAAGTGCAAATGTGACTCTCAGAAGGCGAATAATGAATAATTTATTGATAGTAGTTGGGAATCATCCACTAGAGTACACTGATTGTGCACGTAATTTGGGAGTTCAGATGGATTACAATCTTAGGTTTAATGCATGTATTGGTAGCGTGGTTCGGAAAGCCTACGGAAATCTTAGACGTATATACGCCATTAGAAAATTTATTGATCAAAGTACTAAGGTTCTGTTGTGTGAGTTGATGGTCCTGTCATTGTTTAATTTTGCGGATAGCGTTTACGGTCCTTGTATTGACGCTGCACAGGCCAGGAGGGTGCAGGTCGTTCAGAATTCTTGTTTGCGTTTGATATTTGGGATACGTAGAGGGCATCATATAACCCACAAACTGAGGGAAATATCTTGGTTGAGTATGCACCACCTTAGAATTTTACATAGCGCCTGCATATTTCACAAAGTTATATTGTATAAAACTCCACCATATTTATATCAAAAAATACGCTTCAGGACCGATGTGCACAGTGTGAACATTCGGAGAAAGGATGTACTTACAGTGCCTATCCACAAACTGCAGTTATTTAAAAGATCCTTTTCGTATCGTGTTTGCACTGTGTACAATGCGGTTCCTGATTGCTTTAAAAGTAGTCTACCCGCGAGCTTTAAAACTTCGTTGCGTCGTCACCTCTCTCATTGGACCTCTCTCATTGGGTCTCCCATTAGGTCGTAGGCCTTTGTGCAATATGATCTTATTATTTTATCTCATATTTTTTTTCATTGTATTTACTATATTAAGCGCGTCACTATAGTCACTCTACTTTCCGTCTCTTTCCATCGTAATTATCGGTTTCGAATGACTATTTTGTGTATTTACCATTTTGTGAATTTACCATTTTGTTCATAAATATAATATTTGTATAATTCTCAAGAGATTTGTTGCTTTAACTCAGTATCATTTTTTTGTTTGTCGGTTGAGTGGAAGAACAGGTATTATCTTTGTGGTAATAACTGAACTCCGCCGGTTATCTGCAACGGTATTGAATATTAACATTAACATTTTTTAATTTTCTGCAGATAATAAAGACCTTTATTATTATTATTATTATTATCTATACTGTCCTCCGAGAACAACACCTGATCATCTGCAAAGTGCAGCAAGTACAGGTAGTCATCCTGAATTTTAAGCCCATGTTCCTGCGATGCCGCTTCCACTGTGTTAATGCCCGATTGCAGATATATCTTAAATATTATGTACTTTTTCGTTTCTCTACTTTGCCGTACAGTGTTTTCTGTCTTCCACACCCTTAGTGTTCAACCATCTATGATACGCTTCCTTCTTATCTTTTATTGATTTCTCTGCCTTTTTGTTCCACCAATATGGTTTGTTCTGTCTATTATGCATACTTCTACATATTCCTAAGCTCTCACTTGCTGCTTGGTGAATAATGTCCCTTATTAAATTGTGCAGTTCAGCTGGTGGACAATTTTATTGCCAGTCTTAATTTATATAAAAATACATTTCATTCATGTTTTAGTGCTTTCAAATTATACTGCGGCTCTTAAATTTTTTCTTCTCATTTCTCTTTTACTGCTTCTTTAAAATGGAAAATATACACGAGATCTTAGCAAAAGGTGGTCTGTTCCACACTCTGCACCCCGTGGTGTTCTGGCATCATGTACAATACGACTGTTTTGTCTTATTATATAATCAATGATTGATTGAAGTTTTTTCGTTGGTTGTATCCACGTATACTTATATATTAATTTGTGTTGGCAAAAACCATTCAATTTTGAAGGCTACGTTCTTCACAAAAGTACAACTGAATTTATAGTCCATAGAAAATTAAAAATAGGTATTTAATTTTGTTTTCATCGAATGCTAAGGAAAACCTGCAAAAGGGACTTTGAAAATTTGGAAACAAGTAAAATATTTCGCTTGTCAAACAATCGAAATTTAATAACATAGAGTTTAAGAGATAAACAAAATTGACTCCTATACATATTTTATTTCAAAAACCACACCCTCACTTTCCCTCTCCTTCCTTTCCCTCTGCAGTTGTCTCATCCACTCCTCCCCCTTTCCACTTTGTATCAATTCTCATGTGCTCTCTTGTTCTACCTGCACCTCTTCAACACATGTTTCCACATCTCTGCCTCTGCTTCACACATCCTGCATTTCCTTTTGTCTTCGCTTTTCCAATATCTTCCACCTCCCATCTCATTTCCCAGTCTAAACCCTGCCACCCTTACCACCTTCTTTTCCCTTCGCCTCTAGGCAACCCCTCTATTCTTATCTCCCTGTATTTGTTACTATATCTAGATTTCCCTGGTATAATGTTTATTGATTTCTTTTAAGGGTATTACCATGGTGGATACGATGGAAGAATTGCTAAAGATTTAAGAGTGTCGGTGCTCAACAATATTTTGGAAAATCAACCCTTCGAACCTGCTTGCCCAGGTAAAGTTGAAATTGTAATAATTGCTTTTGGAAGTTACTTCTTAGAAGGCAAACTGCTAGAATAAATATTATTTTGTCCACATAGGTGGAGTCCATTACCTAGAAGGTGCCTTAATATGTAGTGATATATCTGACATTCCTGAAACTGTTGTACGTAAACGAAGAAGTGATAGTGATAAAGGAGACGGAAAGGAAGGTGGTGACAGTGCAGGTGCAGGTGCACATGCAGATGCAACTGCAGGTGTAGGTAATAATAAAAACAATGCACATTTTAAATTCATTGTCGTATGTACTTAAATGTCAATTTGACCTCTTTACACTCGTGATTATTCGAAATTATGACTCTGCTGCATACCCAAATATTTGACAAGCATTTGTCGATCCCTTGGGGACAACACAGCAAATATGCTTGTGTTCATGCTTTACCTCCGATGAATTAGCAGATGCTTTCTAGCCCTTTTTACTGTACGACCACTTGCAGACGGGGTTAAGAAAATTAGCGATCTCGTAAAACACGTTTTTGAAATGTACTTTACAACCTAGGGTGAATGTTTCATGGCAAATGCAAAGGTAGAAATATAAAGAATGATGACAAAATTCCGAACCTGCACTTTTCCTACTTTTGAAAGGTAGGAAATATTAAAAATTTTCGTAATTTACTGCAAAAGTGGCTCGTCACAAATGTCACTTTCTATTCCAAACTCATCCCTGCAGCGTTACCAATCAGATGGTATATATATATATATATATATATATATATATATATAAAGGTAGAGAAATGAAGGGAAGCCACCAACGAATAAGTTGGTGGATGGTGGGGGTTTGCTTCGAACGAAAACTATGTCACTATTTAGTGATTAATTCTCCTGGACGTTTTATCTGATTGTGGGGTGGGGGCCTAGGGTGGCGGCGACCTGTATATCGAAATATATTCGCCAAAGAATTTAAAAACTTTATTAGAAAAGATCACCAGTCCAGATATTCTCTGCAAAAGCTGCCCCGAAGATTAAAAATAGTGAATTTAATTGAAGTTTTGTGCAGGGCCACAAATTGGCAATAACACTAGTATACTGCAATCGTCAAACGTGATGGCGACAGCCCGCGCAGGCAAAGCCACTCCCTAGTTTCAGGCAGTGGCGCGAGGTTCCCTGGACTGTAGGTGAATTTATTAATGAAGTTAATCGTGCGCCACTGACAGTTGCATGCGTCCACCAAAAACCAATCCCGGTCGAGAGGGTAGTGGATGAATAGTGGGGATTACTCAACTGCGCATCTCTGTTGCTCGCCATCACGTCTGACGATTGCTATACATATCGAGACAACTTCCATAAGGCAGTGAGCGAATTTATTATTTATCTTATGTTCTGATGACAATAAACGAAGAGACACAAAAATGTAAAATAATGAATACTTTCTTACACTGTAGAAGAAGTTAATGGATGTTTTAATGCTAAAATAAAGAATTCCCAATTGTTGATATTATACCGATTTCCTAATTGCCAGTTGGAAATAGAAGGAAAAAGCAAGTGGATTAAAGTGCCCAGTAAACTAAAGGCCGGTTGTTGGAACGTGGATCAAAATGTAACGTGAGGTTACATTTAATTCGGCTTTCGTTGCTAAGGTACGAAATTCGTGATTGGTTGTATCATAGCAACGAAAGTCGAATTAAATGTAGCATCGCGTTACATTTTGATCCGCGTTCTAACAACCGGCCCTTAATATTTTATTTTTTTTCAAAGGCAATAAACTGTAAAACACAAATTAATGTTGGTACCATAAAAGGTGGCCTCCGCGGTGGTGCATTTAACTCTTATTATTAATAAAGTTGATAAAAGACATATTTTTCGGGTTTCACTTTTTTCCGCCTTTCACTTTTCAGGTATTGATAGTAACCTGCCTTATCGGCGATATTATTCTGTTGTAAGATATTCTCAGAACAAATAAAATAATAAATAAATAATAAAATAACACTAAAACTCTAGTAAGGACATTTTGGTTCTTCTGAGCGGGATAAGAGTTACATTAAACAGTGAAAGTTACAAGTTAATAATAACGATTTATTATTACATAGTTGGAAAAATTACATTAGATCTTAACAAACATTAAACAATAATATCCTACAAGACTACACTAAACCTACTTTTGCCTAAAAACAAAATAGTGTTAAATTTCTAAAATTTTGTGGATACCACAGCATATCATATCCAGTAGTTTCAGTGGCGCTAGTGTTGCAGTTCAAAATTGCATTTTGCACAGCCGTGTGTGCACTGACTCACAGCGATGCAGACGGTAGACGGCGCACCGGGCGTACGAGCACACGATACAACGAACACCCATTCACTGACGGAAACCTGACAGAACGCATTTTTGAAACAGGTCACTTAACTGACGAAGAGCTGACACACTTACGAGCACACGATAAAACGAGGACCCACTTACTGACAGAAACGCATTTTTGAAACAGACCACTGACGGAGACCGACGTATGCTTTTTTTGCAAAAAAAAATAATATAAAAGCGTAATAAAAACTAATCTCTGGGGGAGTAGGTCCTCCCTTGCCTAAGGACAACAAACTACTAACTACGCAATACCTACCTACCCATGGAAGCCACTAGTTGTGTTCACAACTAACGAATTAGGTACTTAAATAAAAGAATAAATGTATAACAATGATCGTACGCTCAGTATGCCGCCCGCCAGTATGCATCGCTGCAGCTTGAATCTTCCAACACCTGCTATTTTTGTTTTGTCTACTGTCAACGTGACCATACCACTATCATATTTGCTTAAGAAATAATTAGTAAACGAGAAATAATAATTACGCACAAAAAAGTAGCAGGCAGGGACTTACACAGGGTGCCCAGAACAACGGGGCAATATTTCTGGACCATATTGTTTTTGTCAAAATAACACTTAAAGTATGTAGAATTCGTTTTCTAGGTCGCACCCCTTCGAAGCTATTCGCCCTTAAAGGTCAAGTCCTGAAGCAGGTTTTTTGCTTGTAACTTTCAAACTACTGTATCGAATGTTATAAAATTTGGACTGTAGACATAGTAAGAAAGTATCTGTGATCGAGTGACATGACATATTCCATATCTTGTCTAGGAAGCCGAGGGTAGAACACCCCTAATTCTTTTCACCACTTAACTTTTACATTGATGCTTTTAGCGAATTTGCAATGACATTTTTAAATTCCTTAAACAATTGTCTCAAAAAAAGTTACTCTTTTTTTGAAACCGTTGAAATGGCCCGTTTCCGAGAAAAAAAATTATACAAAGACATGGTTTATCATTTTTACTACACAAAAATGTATGTGTCTACAAGGTGCTCACTTCGAACATTTATTGTAGCCGCTATTATCTCGGCTATTATGTTTTCATAACAGATTGTTCATACATTTTCATTTCATTTTAATTTTCTCACATGTTTCATGTAGCAGTTCATATTTCATAGTCTGGCTTGTATAGTAAGAATGATGAACCATATCTTTGAATATTTTTTTCTCGAAAACCGGCCATTTTAATGGTTTCAAAAAAGAGTACCGTTTTTTGAGACAATTGATTAAGGAATGTAAAAATGTCATTGCAAGTTCGCTAAAAGCATCAACGTAAAAGTTAAGGGGTGAAAAGCATTAGGGATGTTCCACCCCCGGCTTCCTAGACAAGATACGGAAGATGTCATGTCACTCGATCACAGATACTTTCTTACTATGTCTACAGTCCAAATTTTATAACATTCGATGCGGTAGTTTGAAAGTTACCAACAAAAAACCTTCTTCAGGACTTGACCTGTAAGGGCGAATAGCTTCGAATACTTTAAGTGTTATTTTGCTATATGCTCCAGAAATATTGCCCCGTTGTTCTGGGACACCCTGTATATTTTGACTTCCGTCAGTACTCTTTGACATTTTTGCGAATGAGAAGTTTTACCTCGGACCACCTCGCAACCGTGAAAATTATGTAATTCAAAGAAAAATGTTATTGCTTTGAAACAAAATGACAGTTCAATTTAAATGGAAAAGTAGTCTGGTGGCCATAATGTCACAGTGTTTCTATGGAAATCAAATATTTTTTTGTCTAACCGTATGCAAAAGTAGTATTTCTTGGCCGTTACTGAGGGCAGCAGCCGCGAAACTGTCTTTTGCGTACTGTGGTGCGAATGCCAAACACTAACTTCTCATAAGGTTGCACAATATTATTTATGCTGCTTGTTTCCCTAAAACCTATCTCTTATTTCACAGGTGTGCTAGGGGTGGTATTAAAGCCTGTAACAGACTTACTGGGAGTATTAACTAATGGAATAGCGATACATCGTAAAAAGAGATGTGCTGACCAAAAATGTGTGGATAATGAAACACCCTATGAAATAACAGTTCCTCAAGGTAAACATTAGTGTCAATTAACCTACCTACTATAGAAAGAGTCTGAAAATCAAAATATTTTATAGTTTAATGTTCGCCTCTTGATGTAACACATTATAGAAATCCTGTAAACCTCTTAGGAAAATGTTTCTTCCTGCTCCGCAAGCCAGCTCTACATAGCTTCTATTACCCTTTCGCTAAAGAAAATAAATAAATGATATTGTCATATTTCATTTCCTTTGGCTTGGTGGTTATGCTTTTAGACCATAGCATCGGGTGTAATTGTCGTATTGTTGTCTTTGTCAACGCCATTCTTTTTTAATTTCTTCTCTGCTACTTCCGAAGTTTGTGAAGGTTGTTCCTAGATATTTAAAATTATTTACTTGTTTAATTAAGTCACCCTCTGAAATTAGATCTTGTTCTTCTTCTCCTACAATCATGTATTGCATTTTTTCTGTGTTAATAGGACCCCCATCTCACATACCTACTCAATTTTTAATTTTTTAAGCATGTAACTCATATCTATACTGTCCTCCGAGAACAACACCTGATCATCTGCAAAGTGCAGCAAGTACAGGTAGTCATCCTGAATTTGTAAGCCCATGTTCCTGCGATGCCACTTCCACTGTGTTAATGCCCGATTGCAGATATATCTTAAATATTATGTACTTTTTCGTTTCTCTACTTTGTCGTATATAGTGTTTTCTGTCTTTCACACCCTTAGTGTTCAACCATCTATGATACGCTTCCTTCTTATCTTTTATTAATTTCTCCGCCTTTTTGTTCCACCAATATGGTTTGTTCCGTCTATTATGCATACTTCTACATATTCCTAAGCTCTCACTTGCTGCTTGGTGAATATTGTCCTTTATTAAATTGTGCAGTTCAGCTGGTGGACAATTTTATTGCCAGTCTTAATTTATATAAAAATACATTTCATTCATGTTTTAGTGCTTTCAAATTATACTGGGGCTCTTGAATTTTTTCTTCTCATTTCTCTTTTACTGCTTCTTTAAAATGGAAAATACACACGAGATCTTAGCAAAAGGTGGTCTGTTCCACACTCTGCACCCCGTGGTGTTCTGGCATCGTGTACAATACGACTGTTTTGTCTTATTATATAATCAATGATTGATTGAAGTTTTTTCGTTGGTTGTATCCACGTATACTTATATATTAATTTGTGTTGGCAAAAACCATTCAATTTTGAAGGCTACGATCTTCACAAAAGTACAACTGAAATTATAGTCCATAGAAAATTAAAAATAGGTATTTAATTTTGTTTTCATCGAATGCTAAGAAAAACCTGCAAGGGGCTTTGAAAATTTGGAAACAAGTGAAATATTTAGCTTGTCGAGCATTTATACTGGGACTACAATCGAAATTTAATAACATAGAGTATAAGAGATAAACAAAATTGACTCCTATACATATTTTATTTCAAAAAACACCCCACACCACTCACTTCCCCTCTCCTTCCTTTCCCTCTACAGTTGTCTCATCCACTCCTCCCCCTTTCCACTTTTCTCCAAGATTGTATCAATTCTCTTGTGCTCACTGTTCTACCTGCACCTCTTTAACACATGTTCCCACGTCTCTGCCTACACTCCAGACATCCTATATTTCCCCAATATCTTGCACCTTCCATCTCATTTCTCAGTCTAAATCCCGCCACCCTTACCGTCTTCTTTTCCTATCCCCTCTAGGCAACCCCACTATGCTTATCTCACTGTATTTGTTATTATATCTAGATTGCCCTGGTATAATGCTTATTGATTTCTTTTAAGGGTATTACCATGGTGGATATGATGGAGGCATTGCTAAAGATTTAAGAGTGTCGGTGCTCAACAATATTTTGGAAAATCAACCCTTCAAACCTGCTTGCCCAGGTAAAGTTGAAATTGTAATAATTGCTTTTGGAAGTTACTTCTTAGAAGGCAAACTGCTAAAATAAATATTATTTTGTCCACATAGGTGGGGTCCATTACGTAGAAGGTGCCTTAATATGTAGTGATATATCTGACATTCCTGAAACTGTTGTTCGTAAACGAAGAAGTGATAGTGATGGAGGAGACGTAAAGAAAGGTGGTGACGGTTTAGGTAACAATAAAAATAATGCACATTTTAAATTCATTGTCGTATGTACTTAATTGTCAATTTGACCTCGTTACACTCTTGATTGTTCGAAATTATGACCCTGCCGGATAGATGATGTAATCTTCGAGAATTCGTTGAACGAAATTAATACGAAATTATGCCGTTTTACTATACATGACCTGATCTGAACGTGACCTGATCAACAAAGCCTCAAAAATATGGTTAAACAAGAGTTGTTTTATTATTAGGTTGTCAACGGTCCAGACAGTTCATGAACTGTCCGATTGCTCTATGTTGCACCTTTATTGTGGGTTTTAGAAAAAAATGTCATATGAGAGACCCACCTTGATTTTTGATTCTTTGTTATGTAAAATTATTTTCACTTATACAGGCCATTCTATTTCTTTTTTGTTAGCATTTTTAAATTCCAAAAATAATTTTAGGATGAGGTTGCATAAGACAGTTTTTACCTTAAATTAATATTTCTAGCATTAACAGCATTTTGTTGAAGATTTTGACAGATGTAGAGATTTTAAAAATTAAATATCTTCGGATTGAAGAAAGTTGTAGTTCCTATCAGCACTTGATGTTTTCTTTAATTTGTTACCAATCCAAATGAAAAATGTATTGTGTCTCAACAGATTTCAAAATTTCATTCAAAAGTACGTTATTGCTGCTGAAATAAATTGAACAACACAATGAAAAGCGAAAGCTAACCACTACAAGCATAGAACTCGGGTCGACTGAAACATTAAGCCAATACTCTGTTCATCTCGCCACAGAAGGTGCTTTAATAACACGTATTTCTTCTCATACACTGTACTTCGCTGTACCATTCTTCATATATTTCAAACGGAAATCCGGGTCGCCCCAATAATATGTTATAGAACGACATTAGAACTTGAAACAAAGTAGGTACGGCAGATCACTATTCTCTTCTATAATATAATTTTCCACGTGTCGCGCTAGGCTGGGTTAATCTGCCAGCTGAATATTGTCAAGCACTTATGCGTAGAGATCATAGGCGTAAGATAGATAAACATAAAACCACAAATATTATATTTTATTATACCTAATTATTATTAGGTAAAGATTAAAAGGATGAAAATTTGGTGGGCGATTTTGTTTAATTTTCTTAGAAATTTTTAGGAGGGCTGCACCCCAGAGCCCTTCATTACGAGCCGCCACACATGCAGGGCGCTGTACTCCCCTGTCGTTCTTATTACCTAATCTAAAGGGACCGATTGTTCCATCTTCTCCCCCTGTACCTACAACTGCATTAAAATCTACGATTATTAAATTTTAAAGTTCAATTCTACAGAAACCTTCAGTCGCAGACTTAACAATATCTACATCAATCAAAAGCTTAGTAAACTGTCTATCAAATATGGAAATAATATGTGTTATTCCATTTGAAATTTTTAAGAAAAAGTGCATATTGCGTAAGCTGTCCACCTTGTTGATATTAAGTTTTGTGACAAAAGTACTCAATAATTTTACAAGTAGAGCAGCCCGTGAACCTAGTCCAATAAAGAAATCTTAAATAGCTTAGACCAATAGATGTCAGCAGCTCCCCAAAGTTGGGTCCACACTGGCACTAAAATGGTAATATCTTAAAATCGCCCACTCTAAACCCCATCATGTAGTACACCATCTTTCATAAAATTTTATGGGGAATTCAAATATGTAAAACAAATGTGGGGCGTTCCATTTAAAAAAACATAACTTTGATTTGGTTTTATCAAATGCTTCGTGGGGTTCTTAACATACGTGTAAAGTTTTATTTTGATACCTTGAATAGAACCAGAGATATGGGCCGACTACACACTATTGGCCCACCCTGTATACCTGTGTTATTACCATCTTTACAGGTTTCGAATTTAACCTAACTATAACTGCCCTGTCACTTTTCTGTAAGAAATTTTCTGCGCTCTGCCCTATTTTCTTCTTCATAACAATTCCTACTCCAAAATTTGCACCTATAGAGTATTACTCTAAAATCTCCTCTCCAAAAGTCTCCAACTTCTGGCCATCGCACCTCACTGATACCTACTATGTCTAATGCTAACCTGTCCATCTCTATTTTAAAATTTTCTAACTTTCCTACTTGTTTCATGCTCCTAACATTCCACGCTCCGACCTGTGAAATGTCACACTTATTATTGTTGATGACTTCCCCCGAAGCAGTCCCCGCCCTGAGATCCGAATGTGGGATTATTTTACCTCCGGAATATTTTACTCCAGAAGGTGTCATCATCATGAAATTTTCGGTGGTTTCCCATTGCCTTCCACATCACAGAGTGAGTATCAAAGTGCCATACCCCACAATCTATGCCACTCTGATTACTAAAAGAGCTGCGGCCCTCTTTCAGGGACTCCAGAAGGTGTCATCATCATGAAATTTTCGGTGGTTTCCCATTGCCTTCCACATCACAGAGTGAGTATCAAAGTGCCATACCCCACAATCTATGCCACTCTGATTACTAAAAGAGCTGCGGCCCTCTTTCAGGGACTTGATTTAGTCTGTCTTCTCAATAACCCCCCCCCCCCCCCCTCCAATATGGTTAAACCTATGGTTCGGCTCTTTAGATTATGGAAGCACACAAGCCAGAAGCCATACCACCCGTTTCAGTGTTAGATACTGGAACTACGTCAAGGTACAGTTTCTGTCCTCCCAAATTCCCCCCCCCCACCCCCCTTCAGAAAGGTGGATGTATTATAAATCACGGCAGTCTAGAATTTTAATAATTTATTTCAAGTCACATAGGTGATCAAAAGGGAATGGCAAATTTGACCGGTGAAGGAGGGCATAGGGGACAAAAGAAATTTATGTTGTTAATTTTCATAATACCTAACTTTTATTTTACAGGTAAAATTCTCACATTTGCGCTCGGCCTTGTTCCTGTAGAGTAAGTTAATCAGAAAATGTTAAATTATGTTTTAACAAATGTGCTTTTTCAGCACTGTAGTGCACGGTATTCCAGTGCTAGGGGCACCCATCGGAAATGTAGTTTCAAATATAAAAGAAACAATAGCAGGAGTAGGAGTACAAGTAGATTCAATTGTAGGAACAGGAGTTGACATAACTAAAGGAATAGGACACGAAGGACTCAGAAAGAGATTTATTACTGACCAAGAATCTATTAATTATGGGACCCCTCTGAACTAGCAGTACCTTATGGTAAAGATAAAGGTTCTTAATTCTGACTTACTGATCTATTCTCAACCTACTATGGGAACAACAAGATATTTCATTTATACTCAGGCCGCCGAACAGACTGAGTGATCACCCTGCAAGAACGTGCTCTAGGCGGGACAACTATCAATTTAGGACAACCGAACCGCAGTGATGGGCTTTCTTTAGACCCAACGAAGTCGCATCACTCCAATTCGGTAGTCATAAATTACTATTGGCCCCGCTAGAGCACTTTCTTGCAGGGTGATCACTCCGTTTGTTCGGCGGCCCAAGTATAGTCATAAAATATTCAATATTGCGCATGGCAGAGATAAAAGATGGTATGTCGCAGCGCACATTTGGACTACTGCTTCGACTACGTCATCAAGTATTTCAGCAGGAATGCTGAATCTAGGAGGTGTATGTTATTTCTCGAGTATAGGTAGAATTTTTTTGAGTCTCGCGTCTGGTCTTTACCACAATAAGTTCGCATTGTTTAAAAATTTTGTTAAATTTTAAATTTTATCCTCCACGTGTATTATTGTGTGTTAACTGCGACGTATAAAACTTAATAATAGCATAAAAAAACTTGGAATTCCCGGCTGATGGTTTTTTCTTGTTTTCTTCTAAATTTTACTGTAATTTACAGAATTTTGCTTTCGATGCGTTCTGCCTGGTTTCCCATCAGGAAAGGTATTTTTTTAATGACAATCCGCGATTAATACTTAAGCTGGGAACACATTTCTCTGATGTGTTGTGTTGTGTCGTGTTGTGTTGTGACTTGCCGTGTGCACATGTTTCTGACGTGTTGTGACGCAACGTTTGATAAACCGGTGCTACCCCATTTCTCAAAAGCTCCAGTGTGTACACACCGAGCGTTTTCGTCCCCAATTAACCGGGAACTTTTTATAGAACTGTTTCTATACCTTTTCCCACACTGTATGTAAGTACAAGTGAAGTAAAAATGCTGTTGCTTTACCTGTAGAATTCATTTCCCTGCCTATCTCCTCCCACGCCTCTTGCCGCATACACTCATTGCGGTAATTCTTCGAATTCACGTTGAATAAACATTCGTAATTTCTAACTTTTTCAATTAAGACAGCTTCATCCATATTTTTTAAGCAAAATGACCCGTGCACACTTCTCTGACGCTCTGATGTGTTGTGTCGCGATGCAACGAAAATCTGGATAGAAGGGATCGCGTTGCGTCACAACACAACACAACACAACACAGGGCGTAGCGTCAGAACAATGTGCACGCGCCCCGTTTAATTACATGCGATTTATGCTGTATGATCCATACAACGTTGCGTCACAACACAACACAACACAACACGTCAGAGAAATGTGTCCCTAGCTTTATTAAAGCAGGAATAAATAGCACGCTAGTAAAGCTAAAGCGCCTTTGGTTAATCATATTACGATATTATCCATGTATTGACAAAACCTAGTTGGGATATAAATAAACGTGTAGCCTGCATGTATTGAGCTGCATTCGCACTTGTGCCTAGAGCAGGGATCTGAACCGTAACCGTATCGAAACTATAACTGAACCATAACCACATGTTTGTCTTGCACCGAAACCGAACTGTAAACCGTAATTTAAGACTGACACTTGAACCAGGACCGACTTGAAAACCAAAATTCCGATCGGGGCTCGAACCAGAACCGAACCAAAAACCGAAATCGAATCGAAACCAAAATTAATAATTGAAAAATACGGAAGTCGTTTTATAATGATAAATATATCAATTTAATTAGTAAAAAGTAGGAAATTGTTTAATGTAATTGCGCGAAGTTCCGTGTTTGACGCTGGATCATCGTTAAACGTCAATCATCGATTCGTGTTGTGGTGTGGACTGCTTCATATAGTTACTTGTTGCAATCTTCTAAATTTTAAGGTCTTCTGTCGTACACACACTGTTTTTGGAATAAGAGCACAGGACAAAAGCGATTAAGAAATTATAAGAAAAATTAGATGCTAAGGAACGTCAAACAGCGCCAGCTTCCCAACTATTTCTGAATGAAACATGCAGAGGAAAGTTGGCAGGTTTTCAATATTAGTTTGTCTTTGATCTCGCTGTGTGAATGAATAGGAGTATTAAAGAAATTACTTTTAATTTTAAAACATTGCCTTAAAGGCATATTTGTGAAGATCTTTTTTCAGTCGGCACTTGTCTATATTTTTCGCAAAAGAGGCTTCCTCTGGTTGCTTGCATTTGACATGCTCTCTGTTACCTAGACACCGTAAGTACGGCTGCACACGTGCCAGATGAATGCGTCCGGTACTGGGCCGGCGCCGGGTAGTGGGGGTTGTGTTGTATAGACTAGTACGCACCGTTTCAGACGTGCCAAGTGAACCTATTCGGCCCTGGACCGACCGCTGGCAACCGAATTGTCGCCGGCCACGCTCACTGGATCACCCGGTGCAGGGTACCGGGTGGTACGTAGTAGGATATGGAATTGTATTGCAGCGTGCACACGTGCCTTGCCGGCAATCTACTGTGGTCAGCCGGTGTCGCGATTTTCCTATTTTTCAATAGGTATTTCACAATGTCGGAAGAAATGGACATCGAAGTTTTGATTACTTTGGTGGAATCTCGGCCTGTCCTGTGGGACAAGTTGACTCTTGATCATAGAAGAATAAAATCTTGACCAAAAATGCGTAATAACGTGTTTCCGTTTGCTATTCATAATTCCTCTGTTCTCTGCTACAGAGACTACTGGTCCCTGGCGAGACTCGAATGGATCGGGAAAAAACCCGCCAGGGGTGAAGGGTTGTAAACTGGCGCCGGCCCGATACCGGACGCATCCATCCGGCATATGTGTAGCTATCCTAAGAGTTGGTAAAAGGCTAGAAGGCTGAACTAAATTAAATCTACTTTTTGTACCGAAACCGGACCTGAAAACAGAGTTATCCTTTGAACCGAAACCGTACTGAAAACCGATATTAGAAATTGTTACTTGAACCCGAACCAAACTGGAAACCGAAATTCCGATTAACACTTGAACCAAAACCGAAACGAAATGGGAATTCATTTCGGTTCAGGTCCCTGGTCTAGAGGTACCTACCAATTCTACTTTAGCTTTCAGGCTTCCACATGTGCAGCGAGTTGCCGCGATAATTCGTAATACAGAGTGTAGACTTTTTGTAACTTCTTCTACTATTAATTTTTTATTCCAAGGCTTGTTAGGTGTAATTTTTTTATGTAACCAGTATGCGTCCTCGGCTGGATTCGAGCAACCTAAGGTGTTATGAATCAAGAAACAAAACTTTTTTCTTGAAATGTGATTCCCTCATCTGACGGGGCACCAGTCACACGGATTCTGAGCTGTAAAACATAAATTCGGAGTTATCACAAAAAAAGCAGCAACGAAAAAAAACGGCAGCAAACTAGGTTTGATCTGCGGATATTTCGATTACAGAGAGAGCGCATTAACCATCCGAACACTGAAGGAGTTGTGTGACATCTTCAAATTAACGTAGAAATAGTTAAAAATACGTGTTGCAGTGGAAGAATTGGCCCGAATCTAGCCGAGCGAGCGAGCGAGTGAAGCCCAAAAGCTAAAGTAGAATTGGTATCTCTAAACACAACTTGCATTCACATTTCGCATAGTTGACATCTCAGCACATATGCATTTGATAGTGAAGAAGAAATGTAATGAGCTAGCTTCTGTGGGACAAGCGCCTCAAAAGTTCGTGAGAGGTGAGATTGATGTTAGTACAATAGAACGGACAATTTCGTCACGAAAACTGCGTACAAGTAATGGCGTCACAAATCAGCTGCGGCACCAGTGGTGCACTATCAAAGTCAAAGACTGTTAAAAATAAAACCTTATGACCTGACCTGACCTCTACCTGACAAAAGTAAAAGTACCAAATTTTATTCGAAATGTTGCGCATTTAAATTGTTCGTGTTTTGATTTTTGGGTGGGCCATGTAGTTTAGGATACAAGAAACTAAAGCTATTAGAGAAAAACTGCGAAAAACAGAACAGTAATTTACTGGGCTATCTTAATTTTTTGCTCATTTGCGCACTTCGAAAATGTCAAATTACTTGAACATGTGTTAAATTTATTCTTCTGCATGAAAACCTAATTCTGATCATTAACAAAAAAAATTGTCCATATTGTTACATTTTCTGTAGTAATACAATAAGTGGTCTGGAATTGTCGGAAATTTTACGAAAGCTGTTGCTTTGCTTGGTAGCCACGAGTGTAAATTTGACAGTTAAAAGATCACGAGCACTTGCGCGAGTGATCTTCTGTCCAATTTGCACGAGTGGCTAGTAAAAGCAACAGCTTGAGTAAAATTACCTAAAAATTCCAGACCACGAATTGTATTTGACAAGATTATTTTTTGAATCGAAGCAAGGTAGAATAGAATAGAATAAGCATTTATTAACATCTGTACAGATACAAGTCAAGAAAAGAAAATATAATTATAGTGGTATACATCAAAGGTTCAAAAATTCATCACACTTGTATAATGGTGTATTCACTAGATATGACTTTAAATGTTGGGTGAAGTTTTGATTTTTCCATTCTGTTGGACATTTGTTGTACAGTTCGAAACCTCTGAAGATAAACTCTGTTGTTTTTATTCGAGCTTGTGGTACATGGATGTCCTCACCCCTTCGAGTCGAATAAGTATGCATGTCATTTACTTTCTTAGCGGTGCCAGCCTCTTTATGAGTTTTCTGCAAGATTTTGAATATATACATCGATGGAGTTGTTAGAATTCCGTACTTTACAAACAGAGGTCTGCAAGTCTCTCTAGATGAGGCTCCCTCCAGGCTCCGAATTGCTTTCTTCTGTTCCTTTAGTATGAGGTCAAGGTGACTGGAGATTCCCCATGCGGCTATACCATAAGACATTGTAGAATGGAAGAGAGAATGATACGCAGTTAGTGCTGCCTCTTTACCACTTGTCTGTTTGATCTTTTTAACTGCAAAAGTTATTTTTGCAAGTTTTTTGCTAAGTTGCTGTATGTGGTACTTCCAAGACAGTCTCTGATCCAAGTGAATACCCAGGAACAGAGCATGTTCCTGAGCTTCCTCCCATCTGTCTGTTTTGAATGTCAAAGTTATTGTTTTTTCTTTGTTGAGATTTAAATCATTTGATGTGAACCACATTTCAGCTTTTTTGAGATTTTCCGTTGACTTGACCCGTAGAACATTTTTGTGGTAGTTCAAAACCAAATTTTATTTCAATTAATTCACATACAAAGAAATGTGTTGGGAATATTTGACGTTTGGCAGGTACTAAAGTAACTAGATTATACATTATAAATGCACGTACAAATTCGAAACTATGGCAACTTATCAACAAGCACAATAATTATCGAAAAAAATTACCGTATGTAATATCACAAGAGAGTGAGAATTACTTGAAAATAATTCGACAGATTTTCGAAAACTTGTCGCCAGGCAGTAGACACGAGAGCCCGTAGGGCTCGAGTGGCTATTGCCGAATGGCGACAAGTTTGAGTAAAATGTGGAGAATTATTTTCCAAGTTATTCTTACTGTCGTGTGGTATTCGAAAGGTTATTTTTTGACGTTCAAATATGAAACAACTGTCAATATTATTCTTTCAATGTCACAATTTGCGATTAAAACATATAAGACAATATGTCAAAACCAGAAAACAAGTCGTTTTATCAACAAAAACAAAATACTAAAAAAAATTCCCGCTGGGATAAGTTAGGTAAAAAATTCTCACTATAATAATGATTTAATTGGTCAGAATTAAACGCGTGATCAAAAATACTGTTCATTTATTGGAAAATAGAAACGGCAAAAAATAACCGTATGTAATATCACAAGAGAGTGAGAATTACTTGAAAATAATTCGACAGATTTTCGAAAACTTGTCGCCAGGCAGTAGACACGAGAGCCCGTAGGGCTCGAGTGGCTATTGCCGAATGGCGACAAGTTTGAGTAAAATGTGGAGAATTATTTTCCAAGTTATTCTTACTGTCGTGTGGTATTCGAAAGGTTATTTTTTGACGTTCAAATATGAAACAACTGTCAATATTATTCTTTCAATGTCACAATTTGCGATTAAAACATATAAGACAATATGTCAAAACCAGAAAACAAGTCGTTTTATCAACAAAAACAAAATACTAAAAAAAATTCCCGCTGGGATAAGTTAGGTAAAAAATTCTCACTATAATAATGATTTAATTGGTCAGAATTAAACGCGTGATCAAAAATACTGTTCATTTATTGGAAAATAGAAACGGCAAAAAATAACCGAAATAATACACGCTTCTAGACCCAAATGCAATGTTCCTATTGGTCAATTTGACGATGAAAAAAATAATCATAATTGTTCAACTAATTTAATCTTTTTGTTTTCATGGCGAAATAGGATTTTACCCTAACCGTTGCCCCTACCATTACCCTTATAAAAAGGTGGAATCTATCCAATACCCCTATAGAGGAGTGGAATCTTACCAGTATCCTCATGAAAAAGTAAGAAATTGAAGATTGGGTTGGCCTTCTTCCGGTTTATGACTTACTTTATTTTTTTGGACATATATTTTTTGTACTTACAAGCGTTCAGAGAATGTAAACTATTATAAGTTAAAATAAAATTTTTCGTTTACGGCTTCATGTCTTATTGTTGTTAAAAATCAATTGATCACGAAAGTAGTTATGTTGGCAGTGTTCATTCCAAACAAGTCTCAACTACCTACCAACAAATCTGTGACTGATTCCCCTCTATTCCTTTACATTTATATACCAATGACATTCTATCTTGTATAACATTCACATTTAAAATAACACAATGTGTTAAACTTTCACTTTATTAATTATTTTTCATTTTGTATATAGCAATTTATTGTTTTGCCAACACAGTGGCTTCTTCAGATAGGTACAAACTAATCAACAACAAAATTGGCAAAATTATTTTTGATATAATACATCCCGCTAAAAAAGTATCGCATCACCTTAATTTCGGAATACATATGTAAGGGTTTAATAGATATCATTATTTATATGAATGTTTCCAGATATTTCCAGGCATTTTTATTGTAAAATCAACACAGAATCAACGAAAAACAATGGTTTTATTCCATTCTTATCACATTCCGACAATGCTGTGGCATCAATCAATGTCCTCAAATAATCTTGATTCAAATTATCCCACTCAACAGCCGTTGCGTACCCTGAAGATTAGCTGGTACCACATTTCCAGATCCTAACTTTTTGCAAAGATAGTCCCAAACATGCTCTATCGTGTTTAAATCTGGACTAAATGTTAGCCACCGTAAAACGGAGGCACGCATTGTCATGCATTAAGACAAAGTCATTATCAACAAATGGGGTGTAAGGAGCATGCTGATCCAAAAGTTGAAACTTTGTTCCTAATTTGAAAGTTTGTCCTTTCAAGGCTGGGGGCATGTTCAGGCCTTAATTAAGATTTGTTTTGTTTCTCTACTTGTAACCGTATTTTTATACAAATGTCAAACAAAAGATTTGGTTGTTATATAAATATGTAATAATATTTTTCCTAAGTCATAATTTTGCAACAAGTTTTTATGTAATATGTACCGGGTGTCCAAATAAGAAAGGATGCCGGCCATATCTAAGGAACCGTTCATGGTATAGCTATGGGAAAGAAAAAATAGTAATAAAAGTGGTCAAGAGCAATCGCTGGAAATTATTTTCAGGTTTCTAAGTTTGCTGCTAGAGGGCGTAATAGTCATAGTCGACAAAAGAAACATGGTTTTCTCTAAAATATGCCCAGATAAAGTAGATCAAAAATACGAATATTGCAATCTTGAATATATTTTGTATAATTTTGGTTTACCACTTCTTGTTCCAGCTCATCAAATAGCAGCGGAGGGGGAAGGGGAGCATCTGGTTGTGGAGATGCTTGTAACTTCGGTTTGATTTAACCGAATTTAGCAAACTTGGTCTCGTTGAAAAGAGCTATCTTCCTTTAATCAGATACTATTATAATTTAAGTCATTTTTGTTCTGTAGTGATCGCTAGAGAGCGTTGTTTGAAAGATCAGCAAACTTTTCAGAGTTTCTTGAAAATTTTAAATGGAAAGGTATAATAATTATAAATTAATTAAAAAGAGGACAAAAGAACAAGAGAAACAGTGAAAACCGCACATTGATATCTTTTTTCTAACCGGAGCTATGGACAAGAGTTTTAGGGGCGGGAGGACGGATTAATTACTAACCTTTATACGTGCCACCGAATAGAAGACATTTTGAAAATATCATAATCATTAAAATTATACGTTACTTCTTCGTGGCCTTTTTAAATGTGGAAATTACCATTTTTTAAAGCAAAAACTTGTTTTAGGTATTAAAATATACTCTTGTAAATTGCAATATTTTTTATGAACTCTTAAGAAGATAACCCCACATGCCAAAAGACAATGACAGTCATTAAACTCGACACATATTTCGCTGACAAAGTCAGCGTCCTCAGGGGTGTGCTGTGTAACTGTCTTTTGGCGTGTGAGGTTAACTTATTAAGAATTCATAGTGAATTCATGCCAAAGTTACTGATCCAACCACTGTGTGCGCAATATATTTATGAAACAAGTTGGCATTGAAACAAAAAGATTCAGCACAATGTCAAGTGTTTGATATGTACAAATGTCTTAAATTTTCGGAAGATTGGAGACTTTCTCCCAACTATAGTAAAAGCTATTTTATCATATTTGTATAATTTTTCTATTTTCATCAAAGCATACACATGTTTTCACTACTACACAATAATTGCAAATGTTGAAACGGGTGTTACCAACAATTTTTGCCCCCATCCTCGCAATCCTAACACTAATTTGTTTATATCTCCGGTTAGAAAAAAGATATCAATGCGCAGTTTTCACTATTCCTTTCATCATTCTAGCCTCTTTTTAACTAGGTTATAATTATTATTATATCATTCCATTTAAAATTTTCAAGAAATTTTGAAAAGTTTACTGGCCTATCAAACAGCGCACCCTAGCGATCACTACAGAACTAAAAGCTGATAAAAGCATATAATTAACGGAAGAGAGCTCTTTTCAACAAGACCAAGTTTACCAAATTATGTTGAACCAAACCGAAGTTACAAGCATCTTCACAATCAATCGTTCCCCTTCCCCCTCCGCTGCTATTTGATGAGCTAGAGCAAGAAGTGGTAAACCAAAATTATACAAAATATATTCAAGATTGCAATATTCGTATTTTTGATCTACTTTATCTGGGTATATTTTGGAGAAAAGCCTGTTTTTCTTGTCGACTATGACTATTGCGCCCTCTAGCAGCAAACTTAGAAACTTGAAAATAATTTCCAGCGATTTCTCTTGGTCACTTTTATTATTTTTTCTTTCCCATAGCTGTACCATGAACGGTTCCTTAGATATGGCCGGCATCCTTTCTTATTTGGACACCGGGTACTATTCAGGCTAGCCAATAAAGTGTTACTTTAAGAAATTTACAGTCCACTACTTACTATCAGGAGCTCTAATTATTGGGCAACGAATAATTTGCACCTGCAAGATTAGTCTCCACAGGGTGTTTGTAATAAATTGTGGATGTTCTATTAATTTTCGTAGTATCCATCGACAAAACACGAAGAGCTGCAGAAAATCGAGCGGTAAAAGTGCTTGTACTTGTTGGATATGGTACGGATTCAACTGATCATCATAAGGTTCTCAGTCCGAAGACTGGTTGGATGCGTACCTCCACTCTTTTCTATCCTGAGCTAACCTGCGCATTTCCCTAAAAGTAGAACATCCTACATCCCTAACTCTTCGAGAGCAGTAGTCTAATCTAGGCCTACCCCTACCTCTTTTTATTCCTATCTCTGACTCTAGTATGTCGCGAACTATTCCTTCGTGTCTTAGAAGGTGTCCTACCATCCTATCTCTCCTACTCTTTATTGTCTTCCATACCTTTCGCTTTTCCCCAACTCTTTCTAATACTTCCCTATTGCTAACCTTGTCTATCCACGGTATCTTCATCATGCGCCTGTAGCACCACATTTCAAACGCTTCTACTCTTTTTCGATCCGCTTCCCCTATTGTCCAAGTTTCGCACCCGTATAATGCCGTACTCCATACATACGACTTTAAGAGTCTCTTCCTAGTCTCAATATTAACCTTTCTCGTACATAACAGTTGTTTCTTTCTGTTAAACGCAACTCGGCCCTGCGCTACTCTTTGTTTTATATCTTTAGTGCTCCTACCGTCTTGAGTTATTTTACTTCCTAAATAGCAGAAATCCGTGGCCTCCTCTATCTTCTCATTTCCTATTTGTATGTCAACTTTAGTTCTATTTTCACATCCCCTACATACCAAAATTTTAGTTTTCTTTTTATTGACTTTCATGCCATAGCCCTGTGTCAAAACTGCTTCCATTTCATTCAAAGCCGCTCCTAATTCTTCTTTGCTAGATGCTAACACTGCTATATCATCCGCAAATCTGAGCATGTTAATAGTTTGACCCTGTACGTTAATCCCTGAGGCTGTTCTGTCCTTAACAATATTAATAGCATCTTCGATATATAAGTTGAAAACTAGAGGTGACAATGCACATCCCTGTCTCACTCCCTTCCGGATATCTACTTCCCTTCGTTCCTGCTCACATTCTATAACTGCCTTTTGCTCTTCGTAGAGATTATGTATTATTCTTCTGTCCCTATATTTCATCCCTACCTTTCTCAGCACTTCGAACATCTTCCCCCATTTTACGTTGTCGAAGGCCTTTTCTAAATCTACAAATCCTATATAGACGCTCTTTCTCTTTTCTATCGTTTTTTCTATAATTACTCGTAAAGCTAGGATGGCCTCGCGTGTTCCTCTATTTCGTCTAAATCCGAACTGATCTTCTCCTAATATTTCTTCCGCCTTTTTCTCCATCCTTCTTTGCACAATATTATTAAAATTTTTGACGCATGGGAAGTTAAACTGATGGTTCTGAAATTTTCGCACCTATCCTTTCCTTTTTGGCAAAGCTACCATGATGTTCCGTTTGTAATCCTCTGGAATCTCGCCTGTCAGGCATATGCGACTAACTAATTTAAATAAACGATCTATTACCTCTTGACGCGCACTTTAAGATTTCTGCCTGCAAGCCATCTATACCTGGCGCTTTATTATTCCTTAAACTTTTTAGTGCTAGCTCAAACTCTTCTCTCATTATAGGATTCCCTAGGTTATCCCCCTCTACACTGCTTTCGCTTTCTAATATATCTTGCACTTCCTGTCCCGCATATAAGTTTCCTAAATATTCTTTCCACCTATCTGCCTTCTCCCCGCTTTCGATTAGGATATCTCCTGCCTCATTCCTAATGCTTTTGGTACTAGATCCAATTTCTCTAAAATTTCTCCTAATTATTTTATATGCTTCATCAGTCTTTCCTACTTCGAACTTATTTTCCACTTCTTTGCACTTATTATCGATCCATTGCTCTTTCGCTTTCCTACATGTCCAAATAATTTCCCACTTGATCGCCTTATATCTTTGTTTCCCTATTTCATCTAACCTATTTTTATATTCAACTGATAGTAATGCAAAATTACCTGTATTACCTAAGCAATTCTCCTCGTGCTTGTTTCTGGGTGTTCCTCAATTCGTTGTATTACGACTTCTTCCAGTGCAGGTGTTCTAATTGCAGAAGGTCTTCTGATAACATTTGTATTTCTTTCAAATGATCCAGTGTCATTGAGACGTTGATGATACGAGTACGTTCGCAATAAAGTCCCAAGGACGTACCAAGGCGGGGTTTTTCAGGAATTCTTCGAACTTTCCAGAAGACATTACAAATACCAGGTCGGCTATCGCGACCCTCACTCCGCTGGTACAAGAGTGAACAGGGGTAGGTTTTCATCATTTAGATCAAAAGTTGTACATTTCTGTACTTCCCAATTAAAGTTTCGGTAACTAATTTTTTTTTTTAAAGTAGAGACCTTTTCTGGGCTATTTAATACCAATTATTAAAAAAACCATTTCACATTTTTAAAAACTCAGTGACACACGAATTTTTCTCTAAAAGAATACCATAGTCACCCCTTGGGCCTTCCCCTGTGTAAATGAAAAAACGAATTGTTTCATCAAAAGTTGATCCATTGTGTACATAGTAATATTGTTCACAAAGTTTTACTAAAATATTCATTGGTTTTCAAGCTCTCTCAAAAAAACATTTTCGTTTCCTCCACTTTGGCACCCTGCATCTTTGAAATTAAGGCGTTTTAGACATATGGTCGTATGAAATATTCGACTCAAAACAATGTAAAGAACCACTTCTTAAAAACTTTTAGAATACTTAAGGACAACTTCAGAAAAGGACGCTCCTATGAAACAGCAGTACAAACAGTTATTGGCAGATGGAAGGATGCTTTATACAGAAAAAATGTGTTGGGGCGGTATTCTTGGATTACAGATGGGCTTTTGAGACGGTGAATTGTGACTTGATGATGTGCAAATTAAAAAAGAAAATGGGAGTGGGGGGCAGTGCACTGAAGTGGTTTGGAAGTTATTTAAGTGATAGATTCCAAGTGGTGAAGTACAATAATTCAATTTCAGGGAAGGTTCAAACAACACATGGTGTGCCGCAGGGTTCAGTGTTGGGGCCGGTACTGTTTAAATTGTATATAAATGACATTGTCGATACGTTGGATAAGTGTTGTATACAAATGTTTGCAGATGACACTCTTATTTATTACATTGGGGAGAGTAAGGCTGAGGTAGCAGAAGTTATCAATAGTGAACTGAAGGCAATTTCTAGGTGGTTGAAGAACAATATGGTAGTTATAAATACTAATAAGACAGAAGTGATGTATTTGGGGGGCAAGAGTGTAGCAAATCAATTGTGTCCCATACGATTGAATGAAATCGAGTTAAAGCGTGTTTGCAAAATTAAGTACTTAGGGGTTATTATAGACAATGAGTTGAATTTTAAAGAGCATGCTAGTATGTTTTGGAGAAAGCATCTCACAGAGTGGGCCTTCTGTCTAGAATAAGTGGCAAACTTAGCTGTTGGTCACGGCTGCTTGTATATAAAACTATATATGGTGACGGATTTTTTTGTTCAGTAGTTTCAGAAAAGACAAAATAAAGCAATGCGAGCTATATTGAACTGCAGAAATATACGTCATTTCTCCTTCCTTTTTATATAAAAAATGGCCGCTATTCTCATAAATCCATTAGGGCAAAAACTATGCCACAATAAAATCAAAATTACTCAAGTGCACACAAACTTATCCTATTTTAATCATTTTATTTATAAACTGCTGTAAGAAAAACCTTCTTAAAATTTATTAACATTATCTAAGAACATTTAATCTTATACAATGAATTTTGTACTTTACCAGAATCTTTTGATCTTACATAAGTGTATTATAAAACCAATGGGTTTTATGGTACATTTTGCGCATGCGCTTACTATGCATACATATGTACATAACCTCAAAAAACGGAGTTCATGCCTGTCAAAGTGTAAAGTTATTTTTGTGATCATGTGTATACAAATAGTACATTGTTTTCTGCTTTCACTCTATAATAAACTATTTTTGTGAATTTAGGAGACTATAGTGTCGTTCAAAATTGTACAAACAATAGAAGAAGGGGAAATCTACAGAAATTTGTACACGCCCAACGACACAAACAAGAAAACTTCTGTCAAAATGATCAAAATGTTTTAACGGTGCTTTCAAATAGCAATTTAGTTTTGTGAATGATCTTCTAAGAATACTTTCATTTATAAGGAACCTATGTTGGTATTGTTAAAAGCAAATTGAAGACCTTGTGTGATAAAGATTTATGAAATACTTCCCTCGGATCAAATAGTATTATTAAAACAAGGAGAAAATAAAAGTGATAAAGGTCACTAGAAGGACCCTTTAAAACTGCGCACAAAAGTTATAACAAAACCCTTGACTTCCTTTAGCAATTAAAAAACCATACTTAAGATCAATAAACCTTATAATGGTCGTAGTGTCTACTAATAATAAAGAATTTTTGAGAGCAGATGTACTTGAAATCAAATAGGTTTTTTAACCTAGCCTTGAAGGAATTCATAAAACTATATAATAAATATACTTTGACTTTAAATACAACTTTCATTTATGACAATTTAAAAACTATATGATTTTTTTAAGTTGCAATAGAACTTCCATAAAACTTTGGAAGGAGCAACTGACGTTTAAATTGTTACTTGGGATTGGAAATTCTGGATTATTTGGGCCCCTTTTGTCACAATTCACAGTCACCGAACGACATCTCTTCCCTTTCGCATTTGCCACCTCAAGTGATTTTTCTCTCAGATATCTGTCATCTACTGAAGTAAAATGTAAAGCTTCATTTACATTGAATTTCGCATCGGCTTAAATTTGTGATGGAAGTGAAGAAGCATTTACATTGACAGTTTGTTGTCAAATTTGTACGTTATGTTCGTATTTTTGACAAGATATTCTATGGAAGATAATAATTTGTATTATACTTGGGCCGCCCAACAGACGGAGTGATCACCCTGCAAGAACGTGCTCTAACGGGGCCGATATTAATTTATGACGACCGAATTGGAGTGATGCGACTTCGTTGGGTTTGAAGAAAGCGCATCACTGCGGTTCGGTTGTCCTAAATTGATAGTGGTCCCACCTAGAGCTCATGCTTGCAGGGTAATCACTCCGTCTGTTCGGCAGCCCAAGTATAACAAATAGAATTATACAAAGAAAACTTACATTCTTAACACCATATAGCATGGCAAAGGGTTGGCATTCAAGTTCCAGAGAAAACATATTCTCAGTTCTTGATCTTCCATACCAACCCAACAAAACTGAAAACTAAAAAAAAACTATTTTAAAAATTTATGTGAAAATGAAACTAAACGTGCGGAAGAGGAATGGAGAAATGTGAGAAATTAAGAGAAGAAAGCAAAGAAGCAATGAAATTTCGAATTCAATTTGTGATGAAAGTCAATGTAAATGCTACTTAAATTTTCTTAAAATTTAATCACTTAAAGAAACATGAATATTCTTATACATTGTGTTGAAATTTAAACACTATGTGAGTCTTTAAAATAATTAATTTCTAAGAAAATTACCAGCATATTTCAAATTCAGGTAAATTGTTCGAAGCCGGTCACAGACATTTTGAACACACAAATTTAACTGTCTGAAAACCACATAACCACCAATCATAACGGTTGGAAATGACCCCGGACCATTGAGAAGACTAAATAAAAAACGACAACCTGTAATGGTCATGTTAGAAGCAGTATGCTGCCCTCTGTCCAATGACTCCTCAATTATTTAAGTTGTAGCGCCATCTGGTGTCTCAAGAATAAGCGTCAGTAATGGCTTTAAAATTTCATTTTATTTGAATTTATTTGCTTTTCTAATTAAGACTGGCGCTAGACATTGCTATGTAAGTGTCTTTCTTAATGCAACCAAATAAATACAACAGAAATTTAAAAACATAAATTTTTAATATGTATTTATTAAAAGAAATATCTTTACAAAATCCAGAATGTAAAATGCAGTTGTTCATAAGGTGGATTTCAATGGCAGCGACAAATGGCAAATTAACATGAGAAAGAGAATATTTAAATATTACCTTTCTTGTAATATACTGAAGTATGGCTACTCAAATTGTTTTTAAACTTTTGTATAATCCTGTACAATTTTAAGTCTTAAAAGTAGTATAATTTTCAGAAGTCTGTTTTTCTTTTGTAAAATCAAATGCGTCATTTATAAAAGTCTTAAAATAGATGCAACCAAACGAGACAGTAACATCGAGCAACTGAGCTCTGAAATAGCTACTTGATGTGGTGGTAAGAGGATCGATTCCAGCAGACGGAAAATTTCGTCGCTCGGGATATTTATTTTTATATTATACTAGCTGGTACCCGGCGCGTTGCTGCCCCTAAGGAAATAATTGTGGTAAAATCGTTTGAAACTTGATAAACTGCGAATGACATATATGCCGTTTGACGTTTGCTGTCAATTTTCACTTTATAAATTATTAGCTGCCCGGTCCGACACGCGCGGCACCACAGAACACCTAAATAAGAACGCGCACCGTAATGTTAAAAGTAGGAACCGCGTTTAGCGCCATCTCTAGCTGTTTACAAGAACCAATTGTGTACAAGCGCGCGTAGATAGAATTGAAATTTAAACTACTTATTTTTATTAATATTAAAAATCCAACTAAATTAAAGAAAACCAAGACTATGCATGCTTATAAAATGTAGGCATAAATTTTATTTAATCAGCATTTTACATTGTAAGTAGATACATAAATAACGCTAAAGAACGTCAAATAGGCATTCTTTGGCGTACGCAAACTAATACTAAAATCAAATGAAACTTACTTGTAAACGTTAATTACAAAATTTGCGCAATATTAATTCAACACCGGGAGACGTTGAAGGAACACATTTTGCAGCCGCATTCCCGCATTGCTGCTATTTCGATGTCCGAGGAAAAACTCCTCATTCGCAGATGTCAAAGAAGTACCTACTGACGGAAGTCAAAATATAAACGTGGCCTGCTGCTTTTGGTGCATAATTATTATTTCTTTGTTATGCACCTATTTCTCATTCAATATTATTGCGGATCGAGAAAACGTAACCATATTTAGATGTTCTGTGAACGTAACCACGGAATATCTAAAATAACGCACAATTTTTAAATTTTCCATTTTGTCTGACGATGCGGGTTGCGACAGAAATAACAACAAAGCGCATGCCTCGTATTAAAATGTCACGAATCGGTAATACAGAGTTTCGACGGCAAATGTCAGAGTCGTAGTGCCATCTAAAGCGGTTTACAGATACTGAATCTAACATAGTTCAAGGTCGTGCATAACAGTGAATCCCCCCTGCGCGGCACCTACTGTAAGTTAATCTTCAGATTAGCCCAGTGAGTGTTCCTGTGAAGTTTGGTAGCGATCGGATCAACAGATTTTTTTTGTTTTGTGCAAAGCCGGGGCTTGATATGACACATATCAACTGTCAGATTTGACAAATAAAATTTATTTAATACTTTCTGACGGTCTGAATTTTATTTGTCAAATCTGACAGTTGATATGTGTCATATCAAGCCCCGGCTTCTCACAAAACCAAGAAAAAAAATTCTGTTGATCCGATCGCTACCAAACTTCACAGGAACACCCGCTGGGCTAATCTGAAGATTCCCTGAAAATTTCATCAACATCGGTCCAACCGTTTCGGAGTCTATAACGGACATAGGTAGAAACATTTTTTGTGTTTTATATATACAAGTGGAACCCGTGGGCTACACCACACGTCTTTTTAGAATAGAGTCCATTAGTTAGGTTATGTTACTAGTTCGCGGGCTATCCTACTTCAAAATTCTTAACATGGAGCTCTTATGGGACATAGATTTTAAACACTGATTATTTAAATTCAGTGCATTTCTTAACGGGGATTCTGCAAGTGACATATAGACTGCTCTTTCCAGCTGTTACATTTTCAAAAACAACTTAAAATACAACTTCATTTCAGAAATATTTTAAAACGGAGCACAGTACATATTAGAAAAGAACGTATGTCGCGTTCAGACCAGACCAGTAACCTTGGGGATTATTTTGACGTTTGCTGCACAGGGTTTGAGGCTAAATTATTTATTTCTCCGGGTTATTTATTGTTTAATTTTTATTTAATAGGTGGTTTAAGTTCTTATTTATATTTAAAAAGTGAAAAATGGAAGAAAAAGTGTTAAAAATTAGTGTTGTTAACGACTTCATTTAAATAATCTACTGCGCCGGTTCTATCACCGACATTCTTGCGCCGTAAATTGCAGTAGTTTGTTGAATTTTAGTTTTAAACAAAACTGCAAAACTGCATAAATAAATGCTTTTACAAGACAAACGGCGAAAAGAGGCTTCATAGTAATCGCCATATATTGATTTAATGCTAAGAAATCAGGATGAAAGGTAAAAATAGAATGTGAAGTGCAAGGTCATCTAACCTCCATTTAAAATGCATTGAAAAATTTTATCCAACTATTCTCTTAGGATAGCGTTTTAAATTTCGCGCTTTGATTTCGCCGTTACACTAATGGACTCTATTTATTGTTGTTTGGAAAATTGTAATTATTACACAACAAGATAAACTAAAAAGATAAGGACACTTCACATTATCGAAGAGATGCCAAGGGCCCAGTCGCGCAGTGTATGGTTTGGTTAATATTAATATTTTGTCGGTGATCGAGTGCGAGTTATTCACAGAACATGTTCTGTGGAGTTATTGATGATAGTTATAAGTACAACTAAAGTGAAAGTCTAGTGAGTCTGTAGTACAACTTGCTTTTGGGCGACATCTAACAACTGACATCTAAGATTATTATTATTAAAGATTCTTTTCTGCATGGGAAATATCTGGCAACCGAGGGTCGGGATATCAATACTATTTTCCTCAAATCAGTACCTTAACTTTTTCTGCAATGCAAGCTGTGTTGTATCCTAACCTGAACGCAGTGGCGTAACAACGCGATTTTTAGTTGTGTTCCAAACTTTTGGCCGGGTCCCCATAGGGATGTAAAATGACTAATTTATTTTTGTGACTTGTGTCTAGGGTTGCCTGATTTTGAATTCGGAAAAGCGTGACATAAATTTAGATAGTAAGATAACACTAGTCGCAAAAGAGGCGCCGCAGGCGAAAATTTTGTACTTTTCAAGGTCAAATGCCCTAAAATGAAAAGCTGGAAATTCGAGTTTGCAAAAACAGTTTTTTCAAAAACTTGGTGTCGCGCCAAGCAAGTTTTCTTTTTTTCTGTAACATCATTGAATATGTACGATTTGTCAGCAAACTACTCGTGTATCGTACACCCGCCTTAGCATTTTATGATTTAACCATATAACTCAGTACGGTTATTTGAAATTTTCTAATAATAAGCTGGAGCAGAAAATGAATGTTTTTCATTTTTTTCATTTTTATTTTTGTATTTTTCTTGTCTGCTGCCTCCGGGCCCCTGAACCTCCGGGCCCTAGAGCCTCCGGGCCGTGTTCCACGGAACACATGGAACACAGGTAGTTACGCCACTGCCTGAACGGTTGATGTGTACTTGCGAGTGAAGAACTGAAAATCTAATTTTGGTACTGACTGAATATAAGACAACGTAGGTCGGAACTACGTGAATTGCAGAAATGGACATGTTTTGCAGTGTATGCGGTAGTTGACAACTTATGCGTAAAGGAAAATCTGATTTGTAGGAAAATGTGAAAGATGCAATAATTGTATGCCATACATAACGGCACATGAACTGAAAACTACAAATAATGTATGCCGCTGTTTAGTATGTTCAGCAATATATCTGCGAATGTGCGAATACAACCGATATTGCCAAATATGTGGGCACACAGTAGAAAAAAGTAAGATAATAAGAAACAAAAGAGCGGCTCAAATAGGAGAAAACATATCAGAGAATAAAAGAGCTGCCTTGGAAAAAATAAATAAAAGAAAAAAGATGGAATGTATTCAATCAGCTGTATCATCACCTCTGCCTTCACGCCAAGAATTGAATGAATCATTTTCATCTAAAAAAATACCGATGGTGACTCAGGCATCGTTGTGCACCAACCTTTTCATCTGCAGGTGAAGAACTTCTTAAATCATTTTTATCTATAGCTGACAATTTAGACAATGCTCTGTCTCAACTTGTAGACAACTTAGAAAAATCGGATAAATGTGAGAATGAAACGTTAGAATGAGTTCTTTTTTCATAGCATTATAATACTTTTTTTATTTTCTTTTTTATGGCATATTAGATGTTTTATTTTATGAGTAACGTAAATAAATGTTTTTGTTATATAATATTTGTACTCACATTACTTCATAATTTTGTAAAAAACAAATATAAAAGATGTTGAAAAGTTATTATTTGATTTATACCTACATAAAGAAATACATATTATAGAACTACAGTGTAAACAACATTACGCGTAAATTTACCTAAATAGTTTGGAAAAGAACCTTTTATCTTAAGAGTCCTTGATTAAAATTTGTATGGAGCCAAATTTTCGAACGCGCGAAAGAGCTATGTAAAAGCTGTACATGGGAAAATACAGGCTCTGGAAGGCAATGGGCCACTTTCTTAAGCGTTTGTCCTTGACTTTTGTTTTCTGTTAAGCAAAATGCTAAGCGAAGTGGGAATTGTGTACGTTCAAATTGAAAAGGTAAAGCAGAATCAGATGGTTTTAATTTAACCTTAGGTATAAGTACACATTCTCGGCGCTTTGCTCCACTTAAAAATTCGCATTCGATAAATATTTAATTGTCAAAGGCATGGCACTCTCTACTTTTGTCGGAAAATACTTACCTAATATTGGAAATTACAAATTAATAGCTACCTAAACCCCGAAAAGGCACATCTACAGCTTGAGAGCTTTCCGGTAGAGCCCACAATTGTTGAAATCGATGGAGTCCTCGATGAGATATCCGGCTAACAAAGTTTCAATGTAAAATCACTTTCGCTATTAATATAGGTATATAAGGATTGTCAAAGGCATGGCACTCTACTTTTGTCCGAAAATAATATTGGACATTTTATTACAAATTAATAGCTACCTAAAATGTAACAAATGGTTTCTAAACCCCCAAAACCCTGAAAAGGCACATCTACTGAATTAGAGCTTTCCGTAGAGTCCACAATTGTTGAAATCGATGGAGTCCTCGATGAGATATCCGGCTAACAAAGTTTCAATGTAAAATCACGTTCGCTATTAATATATAAGGATAGATTTTTAGTGCACCTAAAATTAAAAATAAGTATTGCATTTATTGATAAACAAAACTGAAAATACTGCTCAATCAAGTAAATGCACACAACAGTTTCATACTAGTGTCAGCTTGGAAAAGGAAAACGCCATTACTAAAGAAATGTTATTGTTATGAATGCAGTATATTAAATAAACCTCCATTTGTTTACGATTATTAACAGCAGGTGTTGGTTGCTATTTTCTAAAGCTTGTGGACTGTATTTTTAAACGCAGATTCAAAACGGGCAATAAATTCTTGCAATAGAGCACTTACCTTATTTTGGTTACTTTTCGATCCTCGAGAATTTGGTTAGTTGAACCACTGGCGGAGTGTACCGGTACCGGTAATGAGACCCAATTATGATCAAGTTTTAATGAAATGTCTCTTTCGCACCAAACCACTGTTTTAAGTTATTTTCCACGAGAGCGATTAGGGATTTTAGTAACAGGCGCAATCCGCACTTAGCAAAAATCAAAAACTCAACCACTTCTTTGTTCTTTTCGGCGGCTAATAATTCTTTCTTCTATCGTCGGAATATGCGCAAGCGCCCATGCAAGAAACTCGCGAAATGAAACATGAAACGAATTTAACTTATTAAGCAAAACAATAAACAAAAGCATCCAACAACGCTGGCAACAAAAAAATTAATAATATTATTTACAAACTATTATGTACGCGACATACCGCCCACCAAAATGCGCAGTTATTTTCCCTGATCGGGAAGAATGGGGAGCGGACACAGTTTACGTACTGATCTTTTAAATAGACCCTTTGCTGTCCGAACTGTCGCGACACGAATTATTCCGTCTGAACCCGGAAAAATACTCTCAACTCTACCGCGACGCCACTGGAGGGGGGAAGCATTATCCTCCTTAATTAGAACGAGAGTACCAACATCTATGGGAACCGAGGGAGTTGCCCATTTCGAGCGTTGGTGCAAGGTGTGTAGATATTCCCTATGCCAACGCTGCCAAAATCCCTGATGCATTCTTTGTAACACCTGCCACCTATCTAAAGTATTCCACTTACAAGCAGACAGATCTGAACTGGGGACCACGGTCAGGGGTTCAAGTGTCAAGAAATGACCAGGTGTCAACACCGAATAGTCATTAGGATCCGAACTTAACGGATACAACGGTCTGGAGTTAAGTACCGCTTCAATTTGAATCAACAAAGTATTGAATTCTTCGTACGTGAGCTTTTGATCACCTACGACTCGATGAATGTGGGATTTTACGGATTTTACTCCGGCCTCCCAGATTCCACCAAATTGTGGACTCGAAGGAGGATTAAAGTGCCAGCGGATTTTCTCTATCCCGCAGGCTTCCTTCAGACATTCAGTAAGAAATTTTGCAGCACCTTGAAAATTAGTGCCGCAATCACTATATACATCGGAACATCTACCACGACGTGATATAAACCGCCTAAGGGCTGCCAAAAAAGCGTCAGTAGACAAACTAGAAGCAAGTTCCAAATGAACTGCCTTGGTGGCAAAGCAAACGAACAAACATAAATATGCTTTATCATATCTGGAACCTCTACGGCGAGACTGGGTTATCAAAAACGGACCGCCATAGTCAACACCAACAATGGAAAATGGTTTCACTTGAGAAATCCGAGTACTTGGCAAATCACCCATTAGCGGCTCCGGGTTACTAGGTTTAACTCGAAAGCACGATATGCAACCTAAAAGGCAAGAGCGTATAGCTCTTCTGGCTGACAAAATCCAGAAATTTTGTGTTAACAAATGTAACATAGCCTGAGGACCTGGGTGTAAATGGCGCTTATGCGTCTCTAGAATGATCAATTCAGTTATTCTATGTCGACGAGGAAGTAGAGCAGGGAACTTGGCCTCATATGACAATGACGAATGTTTGAGGCGACCGCCCACCCTGAGAATACCGTCTTTATCAATGAACGGATTAAGCTTTCGAATGGGTTTTGAGCACGGCAAATGCTTTTCAATCTTTTCAATTTCACTTCTAAACACAAGATGTTGTACACGTTTAACCAGTATCAAAAGCGATTTATGAAGTTGCCCTTCGGTGAATGGAAGGGAGATTTCTTCCGAAGGCGATCCTTTCACCTTCGACACAAAACGACAAACGTAAGCAATGATTCTGGTGATCTTGCTTAAAGATGAGTATCTGTTTAAGAGGTGGTCTAGATTATCCAACGAAATAAAGTTTAAGAAAACGATTCTTTTCTCCTCTATCAACACTTCTCCTGATGGAGGTGGAGCAAACGCGTCAGACCACTGATTCTCAGTGTTCCACAAAATAGACGGACCCCGACACCACATGGGGTAGTCAACTAATTGTGAAGCAAATATACCACGCGAGGCGCAGTCTGCAGGATTATCTGCAGAGCGAATATGATGCCACTTGAGAACTGGAAGCTTTGTTTGTATGTGGGAAACACGGTTGCTCACAAATGTTTTCCACCTGTGCGGAGAGCCACTTAACCACGATAAGACGACTGTGGAGTCAGACCAAGCATGTATCTCATCAATGTGAACTCTACCATCGTAAGATTTTAAAACAAACGACATCAAGTCAACTAATAATTTAGCAGCGCAAAGCTCAAGCCGAGGTAGACTCAATTTTTGCAAAGGAGCCACCTTTGCTTTTGCGCAAACGAGCGATACAAAGACCTCCTGAAAGCCTTGATAAACAGTTCGAAGGTAGATGACTGCAGCATAGCCCTTTTCGGAGGCATCTGCGAAGCCATGAAGCTCACAGTAATCGGCTTTTTCGACTATTACTCGACGAGGAATCTTAAGACTGGCAATTTGGGATAGATCATTTTGATACCTTTGCCATTTCTCCACCAAATGTGGTGGCGGAACTTCATCCCAATCAATCTTGAGGCTCCAAAGTTGCTGCATTAAGTGTTTTCCCAGAATAGTCACCGGCGAAAGAAAACCAAGTGGGTCAAATATCCTGGCAAGTTCTGCCAAAATGCATCTTTTTGTGCATGGACTCTGACGACTAACCACGCTATAAGCGAACTGATCTTGCGAAGGGTGCCATTCCAAGCCTAAAACTTTCAAATTTGTGTCTCTGTCACTATCAAACGACAACGAATTCTGAAGATAAGACACTGGTAGCGACGACAACATATTCAAATTATTGCTGGCCCACTTTCTCAATTCAAATCCACCACGGCGAAGCAACTCGATCAATTGCTGTTGGATTTCTAAGGCCTCTTCCAAAGAGTTGCTACCAGAAACGACGTCATCTACATACATATCATTTTCTAAGATCTGTGACGCTAAAGGAAAATTGGGTTTCTCTTCCTCAGCCAATTGCTGAATTGTGCGAATAGCTAAAAAGGGGGAAGATGAAACTCCATAAGTCACTGTATTTAAGGTGTATTCCTCGAGGGGTTTGTCAGAAGACGAGCGCCAAAGAATTTTCTGGTATTTACGATGGGCTGGAGTGATCAAAATTTGGCGGTACATTTGACAAATGTCTGCTGTGAACGCTATCGAATGTAGACGAAATTGTAACAAAATTGTAGAAATGTCCTTTTGAAGCTTGGGACCGACTAATAAATAAGAGTTCAATGAATTAGAAGATCCTGATTTGGCCGACGCATCAAATACCACGCGGAGCTTTGTGCTAGTAGAGTCAGGCTTCAGCACACAATGGTGTGGGACGTAATATGAATCGTAACCATCAACGTAATTCAAGGACGGCTCCATGTGACCGCTGTCCAAATAGTCCTTCATGAACTCTCGATACAATTCGTACATTGTAGGATCTTTCACCAATCTTCTCTCCAACGCCAAAAATCTTTGAACTGCAAACTCTCGAGATCCAAAAAAAGTAGGTTCTTCTCCTTTAAAAGGAAGAGCGACCACGAAACGACCAGACGAATTTCGATATGTATTCTCAACATAATGTTTTTCACAATGTTCATCCTCAGGAGCGACGACTTTAACTTTAGGTATTTCTTCTACCTCCCAAAATTTCCTGAGTATCTGATCAATCGAAACATCTAACGATACCTGAAGGGAACTGACTGTAGAGGTCAAGTGTGAAGGAATCTTTCCTGTCACTGTCCATCCAAATGCGGTATTCAAGGCTATAGGCAAGAATTCATTCTTGACAATTTTTCCGCCATTCACTATCAGCGAGCAGAGATCAGCTCCGATGAGCATATCAATTGGTCCAGGAACATTGAAGGTCTCATCAGCTAGGGAAAGATTCGAAAGGTGATCCCAACCATCAATTGAGAATTTCTCGCTGGGCAACATTTTACATATTTCAGACATCACAATTGCTTCTACTTCAAAACTATTGTTTTCATTAACCAATGAACGAATGGTGCAGTTGACTACACCTGAACAACGAGGTGCAAGTTGCCCTAGCCCTTGGACTGAGGGAACTGCTGACGACTTTCGAAGACCAAGTTTATTGGCGAACCTTTCAGTTATAAAACTGGCTTGGCTTCCATTATCCAACAAAATTCGAATTCTCTGAGGACTGCCACTCGAATCCAAAATTACTGCTTGAGCAGTCGACAACAAAACCATCCCCTTGGTGGCCATCAAATTTGTAACCACATTCGAGATTTCAGCAATAGGGGCTGACGACGAACTTGTCCCAGACGAATTCTGAACAGTACCTTGGGGTACATTGCGAACAAAATGTAACAAAGAGTGATGCCATCCACGACAAGTTTGACATGACCATTTCGAGCGACAATAATTCAACCTATGCGACGACTTAAGACAAATGAGACACAGTCCAGCTTGCTTTGCAAAATCATACCTCTCATTAGGCGTTTTCGAAAGAAATTGGTCACACTTGGATATATCATGTGCAGCTTTGCATAAACTGCAAGTAATTTGAAATTGTTCTGTGACTACAAACGACTGTGTGGCCATTTTCGACGACTGATTGTATGATTTCTTTATGTTTATATTATCTCGACCTTTGACCGAGCCAAATTGCTTCGAACTATATGAGGAAGATGAGCTATTAGCCGTTGATGTTTCTAAAGCACGACACTGATCTGAAAGAAACTGCCTTAAAGTCTCAAATGATGGAAAATCTTCATTAGCAAATTTTGTCTCAAAACGCTTGCGTGTTGAGTCGTCCAATTTTTGAAGACACAAATTAAAAAGAGAAAAATTCCACAAATCTAAATTTGCAAACCGCTCCAAAGCCGCAACATTTTCCACTAAAGTATTTAACAAGTCCCGTAAAGGTTGAGCAGAATCAGACCTATGTAACTTTGGTGCGTTAAATATGGCGTTCCAATAGAAAGTGGCTAACACTCTATCATTTTGATAACGATCGACAAGCGAATCAAAAGCAATAGCATAATTCTCTGATGTCAAGGGCAAACACTTCACCAATGCTAAAGGTTCCTTGGACAAGGTAGATATTAAATACTGAAATTTTTCAATTGCAGTAAGCGAGGGGTTGTCGTGTATTAAAGATTTAAACAAATCATAATAAGAACTCCATAATTTTAAAGAACCATCAAAAGACGGAAGTGAAATCTTTGGCAAGCGTACACTGGGTGTTAGGAATTTATTTGACATAATAGATTTATTTGACAGAAGAGATTCGTTGGAACCGTGTTCAGATTTAGTTTCAAGTTTAGGTTCCGGCGATTCACACAAAGCAATACGAACACCATCGATTAGTACAAACAAAGTATCAACTTCTGCAAGTAAATCACAAAATATGTTCCAATCTCCAGAAGATTCGTCCAATACAGTTCCTTTTTCGAATTCCTGAAATGCGCTATATAATTCAGTGGCCTTTTGGCTAACTGCCAGAAATGCAGAAACTGCAATTTCACCCTTTGAGGCTTTGTCCGCTAATGCCGAGAACGATTTCAAACGAACAACTAATTTTCTGGCTTCAGCTATTGTCTTGTCCATAGTATGCGCCATGATGTTATAACTTATTAAATCACGAAAACAATAATACTTATGCTCTAACGAGCCGCCTATGTGCTGGGAAATAAAAAGCGCATATACAATACCTATAATCTAAGAGCAATCGAAAAATAGTAAAAACAACAGTTCAGATCCAGTAAACAAATGCTATTCAACACAACGAAAATATTAGTCACAGGAAATCAACTACCAATAGCCAAAACAATCGACTTCAACTTTAAGTTTAGACGCCAACCAAGCTAAAATAATTTATTACGTCTCTTTGATTTTAATCCGCCAAACAAAACACAAAGATGCGGTAAAGCTTTCGAGTATCTTTCTCTCTTGCGCACGTGATAGCTGGATTTCACTATCTCGACCTAAAATATGCAGCGCAAGTACTTTATCTTCAAAATATGCTGGAAAATATGTATGTATTACAAACTGCGACCACTTTCCACCAAAACTACAAGCTTTTCCTTTTTTTTTACTAAACGACGAACAAATTCAATATTAACAAACGATATTGCAAATATTGCCGAAACCACGAAATCTAATACAATAGGAAAATAACCCTCAATTTGGTAGGCTAACTTACAAGAACTTTAACCCTCACAGTTAAATGTACATATGTGCACCGAAACTAATTGTTTTTAACAACGACATATTATATTTGCACAAAATACAACAAACTATCCGGCTCGAAGGACCAAAAATATGTTTACGATTATTAACAGCAGGTGTTGGTTGCTATTTTCTAAAGCTTGTGGACTGTATTTTTAAACGCAGATTCAAAACGGGCAATAAATTCTTGCAATAGAGCACTTACCTTATTTTGGTTACTTTTCGATCCTCGAGAATTTGGTTAGTTGAACCACTGGCGGAGTGTACCGGTACCGGTAATGAGACCCAATTATGATCAAGTTTTAATGAAATGTCTCTTTCGCACCAAACCACTGTTTTAAGTTATTTTCCACGAGAGCGATTAGGGATTTTAGTAACAGGCGCAATCCGCACTTAGCAAAAATCAAAAACTCAACCACTTCTTTGTTCTTTTCGGCGGCTAATAATTCTTTCTTCTATCGTCGGAATATGCGCAAGCGCCCATGCAAGAAACTCGCGAAATGAAACATGAAACGAATTTAACTTATTAAGCAAAACAATAAACAAAAGCATCCAACAACGCTGGCAACAAAAAAATTAATAATATTATTTACAAACTATTATGTACGCGACACCATTGATGAATAAAAGTGCCCCCGAATGAGTCATCTGCAGATGTTTATGTGCTGTGTGACAGTTTTATGGACTAATAATTTATTATTCTCTGGAAGAGTAAATAATTAATATATTTGTTCCATATAAGGGTGGGATTTAACAGCTGTTCAATAGTAATTCTGGACAAACGTCTATAAAGTGCTGCCGCCTATTGCCCAAAATGTGATTAGGATGATGTCACAATCTTATTATGATTGGTTTCTATCACAGCTGCAACCACTTTAGAAGGAAAACCCCCAGCTCGGAATTTTCAAGGTTTCTTGCTTTGGTGGCAACGAATAAATATTGGAGGAATAGTCGGCGGTCCTATCTTTGAATTATTATTTAGAAATAAGAGAGTAAACTGAATACCGACTGTACCAGCGCCATCTGCATTGCAATGGCCACAAAATTTTAGTCGGCTATCCACTAATAAATATCTAGTTTAGTGTGCATCTCGGCTAAGTGTGAACAAGAAGGTGAAATTGCAACATGATTTTTATTCCAACACGCCGGTTCAACCAAGTAACATATCGAGACGTTCTTGGTCGAAAATTAATAACGAATAATTAACATAGACAATCCTACTTTCTAATTACGATAAATATGTGTACAAATAGTAAAAAAGGTGTCGATTTTCTGACGGATTGCTTCAATAATTTGAGAGATTTATTTAAGGAGAACCAAAAGTATTACTATAAAAGTTATACTTTCCGGCTAATAGCGACAATTCTCAGCATTGCTCCGGAAACGTCATCATTTAAAAGGCTTAAAGGGCCAGCATCTTAACTTTGATGCTGGTTTAGATGCCTAAAATGTTCGCTGTTAGAAAAATAAAAGAATACGGGTCAAATATTTTACGACAATCTTCGGGAAAATATGATTTTTAAAAATTGTGCAACGACCCCATTGTTGCACATTCATTTATTTCCCTTTAATAAATTTATTATTATTATCTGAAGTAAACTTCTTCCATAAAGAATACATTTTGTTTTATTCGGGAGTTTTGTTTCCTAATGTTAATTCTAGTTAAAGAAACTCGTAAAACGTGTTGTTTATTTGCTGCTGAATTCGATCTCAATCTACCAGTTTCAAACTGCTGGGTTAAGCACTACTGACACGATTGTTCAACATTAATTAAGGAATTTTATAAACATTATGCTCGCATTATCCAAAAGAGAAAATGAGGTTTCTTAATAATTGTCCAGTCTTAAGTTTTAAAATTGTAGAGTAGTTTATAAAAGCTTACAAACCTTCACTTGAAAGACTTTTTGTACCATGTATCATTGAATACAATCGGAAAGCAAATATTTATCTATTTTCGGTTTCCTATGTAATTTGCCATCCACCGCCGATTGTAAAATGCACCTTATACGACTTGCTACAGAACTGAAATGCCCATAGCCTCATAGCAACTGCTTTTAAAGCTTAAGGATATTCTGTCCGGCTTTTTAAGTTCAACATTCTCTTCTTTAATGCAAGAGGTATAATAACTTCCTGTAAGCTTAACATTTTTTGTTTTCTTCGTAAGCTCGTTCTTCTTGCGCTCCTGTATTTTATTTCGTATGACTGAGCTTTACCTTTTGCCTCTTTAATTTTTCTAACGTAGTAACCCGGACTTAAGCTAAAAATTAGTGAGATAAACTTACATGCCTGCTAGAAAAATTTAAACTTTAAAGATGGAAATTTCTAAAAAAAATAAGTTTTAATTTTGTAAAGTTGCTATTTACTTTTACAAGTTACATTCAGACGGTCACGGATCAAAAAAGTTCAGTAGCACACTAAGTTAAGAAATTAATGTAAAACTTTGTACGTGCCACAACTATGCAGAATCATATTTAACAGCAGCTATTTCTAATTCTCTTGTTTAAAAAATGAATCTCATACTTTATCGTTTTATTACTGGCAATAATCAACATTAAAATATGAAAGGAAAAAGCAGCAAAATGTTGCTGAATTTAATATTACAAATATGTAATAAGAAAATCTCTGAAATGCTTTTCCAAAAGTTTATACACATTTTAATATAAAATTACTACTGGAAAACAAATATTGGACTATTTTCCATTTTCCTTATTAATTTGCCATCTTTCAATTAGTCTGAAACAAACTGTAAGAATATAATGTAACCTACCTATATATGTGTAGTTTTCGCACAACTTTTTTCTTCACTGGCGTTGGAGCAGAGGGACTTGTGGATGTAACAGTCTGATGTATTTTAATGGTTTTGGCAGTCCCATCGTCAATTTCACGATCAGGACTCACTGGCGTTGGAGCAGAGGAACTTGTGGATGGAACAGTCTTATATATTTTAATGGTTTTGGCAATTCCATTGTCAATTTCACGATCAGGACTCAAACTGTATGAAAATGAAAATATAGTTGATATAAATTGTACATCTGAAGATGTTATCAATAATACTGAAGCCTGCATTATTTCACTCCCCTCTTTTTAGCAAAGACTACAAGGTGGTTTGGTGAATTGCTATTCCATGCAAAAGACAGTATTTCCCTAGAGGCATTTTTTCCCCATTTTTTCCACTTAAATTCATGGTTTTAAGCCAATTATTTGTTTTCAATAATTTGGCTCTAACATTATTTGGATCCCACCATTCAATAGTAATGGAATCAATGACGTATTTGGATATAAACCTCGACTCTCGGCTGAAGTGGTGGACTCATGTGAACTACTTGGCAACCAAATTATCAAAGGCAACATATGCTATGAGAAGAATAGGAAGGCTGTCAACAGAGACAAAATACCTTAGATTGGCAATTCCTATACTAAAACTGCTGGCACTACAGCAAATCACAGCAGCTGGTAGTTATGTGAACAGATCAGGTAAAAGATTGTTTGTTAGTTAATACAGCAATACATTAATTTGTTACTTATACAAAAACATATTCAAAAATAATGGAAGTAATTAATCAATAATGGATATTATAAGTGTTTAAAAATAAATGCTATAATTTTTACAAATACCTTCGTTGACTTATAAAGTGAATGTTTTTCCATATTAAAGTATTTTGACGGCAGTGTATATTAAAAAAAGTGAAATAAATGGCTGCTATAAAAAGGGTTACAAATATTGCAATTACATAATATTTAAATTTTGTCTGCTCAGAAGTTTCGTCATTGCCTATATGTATTGATATACCTACTTCTTACGATTACTTTTTACAAATTTTTCATATGCCAAGACCTTCACTGCACAAACGTAATTTATCGAATTTATAAATTTTGTATTGTTTTAACCCAAATGTTGAAAATGTTCATATCTTTGATTGGAAATCTGTCACACACTGATTATGTCCTCACAGTCTTTTACACAACACTTTTTATTCTCAACATATCGCAAAACATATACAAAACACAAATCTACAAAAATGACAGACACTTTAAAACTGACATTAGATTTTCAAAATTCAAACACCGCCACCGTCGATCTGCTAGTGATACTAAATCTTTTGGAGAAAGAGGTTCTGTTTTACCAGCATTTAGTGCCACGTGGTGTCTGTTCACAGAATCTTTTAGTGCAAACAATAGCTGATTCCAGTTACATGCCTCTGGCTATCAACGAATCAGTGGTTCTTCTTCTTTATTGGCTTTTTGTCTATTTAGACATCTCCAGTTATTGATTTCTGATATCAAGGAGAGTGTAATATTGTACTTTCTGCTGGTTTGGAAATATTTATGAATTTTTATGGTGGGATAAGGTTAAACATGCTATTATTCACTTTTTCAGAGCTTACTTTTATATGATTCGTTGTTCGAAAGGTCCAGTACCACTCAACACCGCCGCATAATTCGGCTAATTCGGCTCTTGCTAATACTTGCACCAAGCGTGTAAGTATATATACAGCAAGCAATATTGCATAGTTTGAGTGTGTAGGGCAAAGCACCGTACTGATGAGTCCCGAAAGGACGAAACCAGTGGTCTACGGTTTTCCATGCACATTCGAAACATGCAATATTGAAAAACTTCTAACAATATCAAGGAATGCTGCAACCTGTTCTGATCTACAATAGTATATTGTTTTATAAGGAGGAAAAAAAGTGTCACTTTTTAGTGATGAGTCTGTAGGGTTGGCAGTCGAGCTGCGAGGCCAACAACACAGACGAATCACAAAAAACAGTTTTCCTCCGAATAAAACATGCTATTGATGGGTTAAGAATTCTAAATAATTAGCTATTTTCTTCAAACGTTAAAAAACATGACATTTCTAATTTTTAATTTCTTGTTACTCAAAATAAACCGTAAAATATCCAGATACCTGAAAACATCATACGAAATTCGTCAACTGTCGGCGTGAGCGGCAGCAAAAGTAGCTTTTACTGCCTTGGCAGTAAAGTTGAACTTTAAGTTCTAGTTTACAATCGCGAAATGCCATATTTTTCTGATGTTACAAGATGTAAGGAGACGTCAATTTCGATCAAGTGTCATGCAAACCTCTGTTTAGAAGGTATAAATTAATAACTTTATTCCATCGTTTATCACTTACTTACAACACAAGAGAAAAAGCTAACGGACTCTTATCTAACTGTGGCTTCCATACAAGAAGAAAAAATACTAACCCATCGATTACAAAAGACAAGCCGGTAGCTCGAGAGTTTACGGTTCTTTAACTACCTTCTTGAGTGTATAAGAACTTTATCACTGTAAAACTTTAAACGTCGAACAAAAAAGTATTTGATAACTAAATAATTGTGTGCTTTATAATATAGCAGATTTTTTTAATATACCAGTAGATGGTAACCGATTTGTGATGAGTGTCTATGTGATCTATGATTTTGCATTTATGTAATTATTGACTTGTCTTATATGTAGTAATGGACAAAGACCCCTTGACCTCGAGAAACTAAAAGATTGTGATTCGTTCGAGAAAAAGGCAAACGAAGTACTAAAGGGTGCAGATGTAGAAGCAGAATGGAATCGCATTAAAAATAGTTTAGATTCTGCAGCTAGAGATACTTTGGGTCATAAACGGAATGAAAGTAGAAAACCCTGGATAATAAAAGATATTCTGACTAATAGACGAGAGGCGAAAATATAAAAATAGGCTAGATGAAGGAGGGAAACAAAGGTATAAAGCGATCAAGCGGGAAATTATTCAGAAATGCAGGAAAGCGAAAGAACAGTGGATTGATAATAAATGCAAAGAAGTGGAAGACAAGTTCGAAGCAGGAAAAACTGATGAAGAGTATAAAATAATTAAGAGAAACTTCAGAGAAATTGGATCTGGAAGCAAGAACATTAGAAACGAGGCAGGTGACATCCTAATCGGAAGAGAGGAAAAGGCAGATAGGTGGAAGGAATATTTGGGAGGCTTATATGCGGGACAAGAACTAGGAGATATATAAGAAAAGGAAATCAGTGTAGAGGGGGATAACCTGTGCTGTCCTATAATGAGGGAAGAGTTTGAGCTAGCATTAGAAAATTTAAAAAACATAAAAGTACCAGGCAGAAATTTTAATGTGTGCAGGTTCAGATGTAAGAGAGCTTCTATTTAAAATAGTTAGCCGCATATACGAGACGGGTGAGATTCCAGAAGATTACAAAAAGAACATCATAATCGCTTTGCCAAAAAGGACAGGCGCGGATAAGTGTGAAAATTTTAGAACGATCAGTTTACGCGTCAAAAATTCTGACTAGAATTGTGTAAAGAAGGATGGAGAAAAGGGCAGAAGAGATCAGTTCGGATTTAGATGAAATAGAGGAAAAGGCGAGGCCATTCTAGTTTTACGAGTAATCATAGAAAAAACAATACAAAAGGAAAAGAGCGCCTATATAGGATTTGTTGATTTAGAAAAAGCCTTCGACAACTTAAAATAGGCGAAGATGTTTGAAGTGCTCAGAAATACAGGGATGAAATATAGGGACAGAAGAATAATATACATATAATCTCTATAAAGAGCAAACGGCAGTTATAGAAATTGAGCTGGAACGAAGAGAAATAGATATCCGGAAGAAAGTGAGACAGGAACGTGCGTTGTCATCTCTAGTTTTCAACTTATATATAACTGAGCCTCTTGATATAGAAAGTTATTCTCCAGTCTCCGTTTACTCACGAAATTGCAGTATTAGGGGGGGCACTGCTATTTTGTGCCTGCGGGACTTAAATTTTTCAGAGTTTGTTGTGCCTGATTTGTCTATTGATTTTGTGTTTGAGTATTCCTGTGTTTTTAGTAGTGACTTAGATATTTATGTTATTTGTATTTACCGTTCGCCTCAAAAGGATCTTAATGTATTTTTCGCTTCGCTTGACATTTTGTTGTCATCTGTGATGGGGAAACGCTCTCGAATTGTATTGACTGGGGACTTCAGTATCGACTTTCGGGAGAACAATAGTACAACAAAAAAACTAGCCGATTTGTTTCATGTTTTTGGCCTTGAGATGCATGTGAAGGCTCCTACACGTATCACTGCCGACAGCTCTAGTATTATTGATTATGTTGTTAGTAATTTTCCTCCTGGTGCGAATCCGTTAGCACTGGTAAACAACACTTTTTTGTCTGATCATGAATTTTTGACCTTTTCTGTCAATGTATGTGGCTCACTGAATCATAAACCTATAAGATACGTAAGGGCATATAAAAGATCTGAGAATGTTAATTCATTTAAGGACGCATGTCTGAAGTATGAGAGATGTGATCCGAATATGTCTGTTGACTATCAGTTTGATCACCTACTTGCTTTCCTAGAGAGTTCCCATGATAGGTGTTTTCCTCTGAAGCGTCATGCTAAGGTGAGTGAAAAACCATGGATCACACATGGTATACGTGTCTCATCGAAATAAAACTTGTCTACATGTCTTGAGGAAATTTTTCACTGATTCAACATTTATCAAGGATTACTATTTTAAATATAAAAAAATCTTCAAGTCTACAGTCAGATTGGCCAAGTCCAACTACATTAATTCCAGAGTTAATAATTCGAATAGTAAAGGCAGAGAACTCTGGAATATCATTAATACAAGTTTGGGGAGGAAAGAGTCTCATAGTGACGTTCACCTATGTATTGGCGATGCAGTGGTTAGGGATGTTGAGGCAGCTAATTGCCTGAATAATTACAGTGCAACCTCGCTAATCCGACCATGCGCCAATCCGAACCTCCAGTAATCCGAACCGCTGGTCTAAAAAACGTTACCTCTATAATCCGAACAAATCTTCAAAAACCTCGATAATCCGAACAGTTGTGTACTGAAACAAGCAAAAATCTAGGCAAAAATTGACAATTTTTCTCGGCGTAAATTTTAAGGTTATGTAAACGTAACGTAAACGTGCGCAAAAAATATTTATACTGAAGGTTTATTTCTTTATTTTTAAAGAAATTTTATGTTGTATTGCCGGGTTTCTTATCCTTAACATGCAAAAAATATGTACATAAATGTACTTACATACCTAAACATACATACCTACATATTTGTACTTGTCTAAGAATTGTTTTGATATTCTTCTAGACATGTTATACGTATGTTATTACCAGTTTTCTCACTAAATACAATGAATATCATTCTTAGCAAAATTTCGAGTGTTTTTTTAGAGTAATTCCAGTAATCCGAACATTTCGGTAATCCGAACTTAGCCCAGTCCCAATTAGTTCGGATTACCGAGGTTGCACTGTACTTTTCAACAATTGCACAGAGATTGGTTAGTCGAATACCAGCTGTTGCAACTACTGCATCTAATTTCTTGACCGCTAATGTTGCCAAGCAGAATGATACTTTTGTTTTTTTTCCAACTGATGTCGGTGAAGTTGCACGTACTTTGAGACTTGTATCTAGAAAAGTTTCCTATAGGGACCGGATCCCTGCCATCATTTTTTCTTATTTAACTATTAATATTCATCTGTGTCTTGCTGATCTTATAAATAAGTCATTTTGTGAAGGCGTTTTTCCTTCATCTTTAAAAAAGCGTTTATCGTGCCATTGCATAAGGGGGGGTGAATTTGGGCCAGAAAATTTTCGGCCGATCTCATTGTTGCCGACCGTTTCTAAGCTGATTGAGAGGCTGGTCAAGGCCAGATTTGTTAGCTTTTTGGACAAATGCTCTACCTTGTCCAGTTTGCAGTTTGGTTTCCGTAATAATAAAAGTACTGGTCTGGCCATTTTTTCTTTTCTGGACCATGTATATGAGGCAAAAAACACTCACTGCAACTCCCAGTATATTCCTGTTTCTGTGTTTCTCGACCTATCTAAGGCTTTTGATTGTGTTGACCACTCTATTTTGTTGGAGAAGTGCTCATATTATGGATTCAGGGGTGTTTCTGGGGGGTGGATTCGTTCTTATCTGATGGGAAGATGCCATGCCGTTTCTATTGTCAATGCTGAGTGTCAGAAATTTACATCTGACTTTGCTCAGTCTATGTATGGGGTGCCTCAGGGTTCTGTCTTGGGCCCACTTCTCTTTCTGTTGTACATAAATGATATGTCTTCTCTGCGCATTAGTGGCAAGTTCGTTCAGTTTTCTGATGACACCAATATAACTTGGTTCGGTAGTGATGGTCATGAGTTGCATGACAGGATTGTGTCGAACATGTCGCTCTTGAGATGTTGGTTTGTGACGAACAGGTTGACTCTTAATCTGGATAAGACTTGTCTTATGAATTTCAGGCCTGGCGTATTGTTTGCCCTTTCTTCAGATGGTGTTATAATTTCATCTGTAAATACTACTAAATTTTTGGGTGTTCATCTCGACCATAGATTGAATTGTCAGGAGCACATTAAACACCTAAGTACAAAGTTGTCTAGATCCTGTTTTGCCCTTAGGACTCTTATGAATAATTACGATTTACTTGTGGCTAAAAATGCGTATTTTGCGCTGTTTGAGTCACATCTCCGATATGGTATACCTGTCTGGGGTTACTCCTCTGCCGAAAATTTTAATTATATCTTTCGATTGCAGAAGAAGGCAGTGAGAATTCTCTCAAGGCGTCTTCCTCGTACCCCTTCAAGGCCGCTTTTTGAGAAACTGAGAATATTGCCACTGGCATGTATTTACATTTACGAGATAGCTGTTCTGCAGTTTCAGCTTAAGAATAATTGTGTCACGGGGGAACAGATTCATGAGCTACACGGTCTGCAGTGTTATTGTGTTATTGGGGTCAAACTATTGACATGCTCAGATTCGCGGATGATATAGCAGATATAGCAGTGTTAGCATTCAGCAAAGACAAATTAGAAATAGCTCTGAACAAAATGGAAGCAGTGTTGATAGAGTGATACAGCATGAAGATCAATAATTAAAAGAAAACCAAAATGGTATGTTGAGGGCGTGAAAATAGAACTAAAACTAAAATACAAATAGGAAATGAGAAGATCGGAGAAGATAGAGGAAGTCGCGAATTTCTGCTATTTAGGAAGTCAAATAACTCGCGATGGTAGGAGCACTAGAGATATAAAACAAAGAATAGTGCAGGGCAGAGTTGTATTTAATAAAAAGAAACAACTGTTATGCTCAGGAACGGTCAATGAAGAAACTCGGAAGACTGTTAAAGACGTATGTATGTATGGAGTACGGCACTGTATGGGTGCGAGATCTGGACAAAAGGAAAAGCGGATCGAAAAAGAATTGAAATGTTTGAAATGTGGTGCTGCACATGCATGATGAAGATACCGTGGAAACGTGGATAGATAAGGTTAGCAGTAGGGAGGTATTAGAAAGAGTTGGGGAAAAGCGAAAGGTATGGAAGACAATAAAGAATACGAGGGGTAGGATGGTAGGACACGTTCTTAGTTACGAAGGAATAGTTTGCGACATACTAGAGTCGGAGATGGGGATATGATAAAGAGGTAGGGGTAGGCCCAGATTAGACTACGGCTTTTAAATAGTTGGGGATGTAGGATATTCTTCTTTTAGTGAAATGCGTAGGTTAGCTCAGGAGAGGAAAGAATGGAGGTACTCATTCAACCAGTCTTCGGACTGAGAACTTCATGATGATGATGATGATGATGATGACTATTATTATTATTATTATAACCAATCAAGAAATTGTCTGAATCAGCTTTAACGAAACCTTGCCACTTTTTCTACATGCAATACACAAATTGGCACAAGAAATAAGAACACACAAACAGACAACAATAAGTAACAAATTCGAAACCGCTAAATGTCAAGTTTTGATTATTCGTAACAGGTAATGGGTCTATCCGGAATGAACACTCGGAAAGTTTCCGATTCTTCAAATAGCCTTATTGCTTCTTACCTTACTGACTCTAGATCCATGTAACTTTACCAGTTTCAGTATCAGAGCAACAGTGCAGTTAACCAATCGCAAATGCTTTTAAGCTGATGACGAAGCAACGGCAAGCACGTGTTTCTGTTTAATTTTCCGAACAGGTGCTTCATACTAAAATTATTATCGTTTCAATTCTGGGCAATTGGCGAGCAAGTATATATAACTCAGAGAGTCAACAAGCACCTAGTTCCTTATTTCTACCAAAATTACATTGATTTTCTATTTAATCCGACGACCCTCTAGTTTACACTAAACCAAGGTTTTACCTGTAACTATGAAACTTCTTGACATTTCTCTTCATGCTCTCTGATGAACCACAATATGCTGTTGATGCAAGAGAAGAATGTTCCTCTATACTTCCGTTGGATGTAGGAAATACTGCAGGCTTTATACTGTTATTTATTTTTCTAGAACCTGTTTCTTCAAGCACACTTGTGGGACTTAATATTGTCCTAACAAAACATATAAGACAGTAGATAGCATAATCACATAAAAGTTAAAATTTGAATACATACGTAGTCATAGTTTGGTCACTGTCTGTCTCAGACTCAGAACCTGAAAGCACTGAACTACTGGACCCAATTTTCAAAGGGTCAGTAAGAGGCTGAAAAATTTCTGGGAGCTCCTTGAAAATAGGCACTGGAAGATTGAGAGTTGGCTTAACATTTTGCTTCAGTTTCCTCAACTTCCCGATATTCTCAAAATCATCGTGATGAAAATGTACAGAACATATTCGCTGATGAATTAAAAATGTTTCTGTACTTCTGCCAACTAATGTCAACCAATCCTTGCCCATCGTCTTTGGAAAACTAAAAGAAACATTTCTTATTGACCAATGCAGTTGGTTTTATAGAAACATTTGACCTATTATGTGTTGATGTGATCTTACTGATTAAACTAATCCAAAATAATTCTCTTTACCTATGAAAACTTATATTCCTCCCTTTCGTATTCCTATCGGCATTTTTACAACCCACTACAAAGCAAGTAGGCATGTTGTCAGGCACTGCTCGATAACAGAGACTCGAAACATTTATGCACACAATCACAGAGCATTAAGAATTAAGAACAATATAAGAGTTATTGAAAGTTGGCCAATGCTGCATTTAATACAATAAACTAAGCTAAAGAATTACTACTAACAACTAAACTAAATTAAGAATTTTGAAAGAGAGCAGTTTATGCTACTGAACATAACCTAAAATATTATTTTAATTGTAACTTGGAAGTTTTGAACACTAAAATTTAAAATAATCTTCCCGATGAAGTAAATTAAACGAAAGTAAATTATACAACTTTTGAACTATATCACGGCACTATTTTTGCTATGTAGAATGTAGATGAAAATTTTTGAATATAGGAATATATGTCAAATCACAAGAACTTGGATGTCAAATTTACATGTGCAGTGTTGCCACGTTGCCAGGTCACGGGTCAAGGGCAAATAAATTTTTCCAAAGTACACCCCATCAAAAATCAATTTTATAGATTTTGATCACACAGTACCACAGATTTAAAAATAATTTTTAGATATCTAGTTAGCATCAGAAACAGACTTGGGTATACAGGCCGCCATGTTGGGTTCCCTTTTAATTGTTTGCCGCCGACCAATAACAGAGCTACTGCTTTCCGCTTTCATTGGAGGATTAACTTCACGCGCCAACGAAATTGAATGGAATGAAGCCACGCATATTTCCAAAAAAATTATCAAGTTAAATATTATTATGTAGTATGAAATAATGCAAACAGTTACTGGTAATTATCAGTATTTTTAAACATTTATCTTAGAGTACAGCAATAGCACTAAATTTATTTATGTAAATACACCCATTTCTCGAGTTTATTCAATACATAATACACCTAGGTACCGAGGTGTCATAGTCTATGGAGGTGTTGAATCACAGACCAGTAGTTTCATAGGCACTAGTGTGGGCAGCTCAAGTTTTGTTTTTTATGCAAAATGTGTAGTTGTTCATATTAGCTGTTGTTTATGTTTTGATATGTCATTAGTAAGAGATTGTTCTTTTGTGTGAATATTGAAATCAGCTTACGATTACCTATTTTCGGAAGTGGGCATTCATAATACTCAGCTGTAATTAGACAAATTATTTTATCAGATACGTTTCTGTTTTGAACGAAAATTTGTTGTCAGCCAATAAAAACGCGACACCGTAGGTGTAGTTTTGAAATAGGTACTGTCAAGCAAAAAAATTAAGTTTGCAAAATGTACAGAACATATTCGTTGATTAATTAAAAATGTCTCTGTGCTTCTGCCAATTAATGTCAACCACTCCTTGCCCACAGCTTTTTTTTGGAATACTAAAAGAAAACTTTTACACCTATCGACCAATGCAATGGCTAGATTCCTAGAAACATTTAGGTATTTACCACCTATATTCATATAGTTATATATGATCTATGGCTACTGATTAGATACTGGCCAAAAACAATTTAGCAATTAGCTTACATACCTATGAAAAGTTATATTTCTCCCTTTGGTATTCTTATGAGCATTTTTGCAGCCCAATACAAAACAATGGACCATGATGAAAAAATAATGAAAACAAACTTTTGAAATGCACCCCGTCAACCACTGCTAATTATGTTTTGTAATAAAATGTATCTCTACAATGAAATTATTAAAATCTTTATATCAAACACCAAGTTTAATTTGTATATGCAAACGACGAACGCCAAATCAAAACTGGGTCCAAAAAGACAAATTTGACATTATTTGACAAACAGTTACGACACAACAATATTGAGTTCCCCACTAGGCACTAGACAAAATCACTAAAAAGGAGATCATCATGGCGGACAATATCAAAGCTAATATCTAAGGTTTGGGTCATATTGTCCCAAAGCTCATATATTAGCTTTGGGACAATATGACCCAAACCTTAGATGAGGGAAGAGTATGGATCTTAGAGGAGGGAAGAAGAGGAGGAATAACAAAGCAGGTGTTCCTGTTACCATTCGGCACCAAAAAAAGGGGCGTAACCTAAACTTCTTAATCCCTTTACGCCGAGAATTGAACGAAAAATCTTAAAATGATATGACTAATTGCGCTATTTCAAATGCTGCTTTCGTTATTTTGAGTTAAATTACATGAATTCTAAACAGTAACTTAGTTTCATCACTTTGTTTGACACCAAACATGCTCAAATTTTGGTAACACTCAAGTGCACGGCAAAGGTCGGGCGTTACGAATCCATACTCTTCCCTCATCTAAGGTATGGATACATAACGCCCGACCCTTAGATGAGGGAAGAGTATGGATACGTAACGCCCGACCCTTGCCGTGCACGTGATTGTTACCAAAATTTGAGCGTGTTTGGTGCCAAACAAAGTGATGAAACCAGGTTACTGTTTAGAATTCATGTAATTTATCTGAAAATAACGAAAGCAGCGTTTGAAATAGTGCAATTAGTCATATCAGTTTAAGAATTTTCGTTCAATTCTCGGCGTAAAGAGACTAGGAAGTTTAGGTTACGCCCCTTTTTTTGGTGCCGAATGGTAACAGGAACACCTGCTTTGTTATTCCTCCTCTTCTTCCCTTCTCTAAGGCCCGACCTTTGCCGTGCACGTGACTGTTACCAAAATTTGAGCTTGTTTGATGCCAAACAATTGGTAAAGCCTGGTTACTGCTTCAAGTTTATGTAATTTAACTCAAAATAACGAAAGCAGCATTTGAAATAGTGCAATTAGTCATATCATTTTAAGAATTTTCGTTCAATTCTCTAAGAAGTTTAGGTTACGCCCCTTTTTTTGGTGTCGAATGGTAACACAAACATCTGCTTTGTTATTCCTCCTCTCCTTCCCTCCTCTAAGACCCAAACCCTTAGAGGAGGGAAGAAGAGGAGGAATAACAACAACAGGTGTTCCTCTTACCATTCGGCACCAAAAAAAGGGGCGTAACCTAAACTTCTTAGTCCCTTTACGCCGAGAATTGGACGAAAAATCTTAAAATGATATGACTAATTGCGCTACTTCAAACGCTGCTTTCGTTATTTTGAGTTAAATTACATGAATTCTAAACAGTAACCTAGTTACATCACTTTATTTGGCACCAAACATGCTCAAATTTTGGTAACACTCACGTGCACGGCAAAGATCGGGCGTTACGAATCCATACTCTTCCCTCATCCAAGCCCAAACCATTTTATTATATCCCCACTACCGCATGTTGGATATCCAGATTCTTTTGGGAAATCCGTGCACACTGCACAGTACACAGTAAGTAGTGCCGTGTTCATTCCAAATAAACCCCCTCCATCCCCCAGCTAGTACGTGACTGGTTGCCATCCATTCCTTTATTCTCTATACATGTCATCTGATTGGCTAGCGTTGCAGAAAAGGCGTTTCTTTGGAATGAAAAGTGACAGCTGTGACTAGGGCGCTGTATAGAGCCTTAGTTGTGACGAGTCAAAGTTAAATATATTAACTTTGGTGACGAGCCACTTGTGTAGTGAATTTTCAATCAAAATTGCTAAAGAAAACAAGTTTATTTCCTTCTCAATTTTTTGTTCTCCTACAGATTAAAAAAATTCTATAAAACGTAAAAAACAAGTAAACATAAATAAAATTTAATTCTGAGCAACATCATTCAAATTTCAGTAGGAAAATATTAATTGTAGGGCGACATGTTTATTGTTTATGTGATGGTATAGAATTAATAACTTCTTATTTAATTTTTGCAAATATTATAAAATACCAATACCAAACGGCATATAACTAGCACGTGTCAGAAGCTGTTTTCTTTAAGTTGCTTTGATTTTTGATTGGTAATTAGTAAATCAGGCTACGCATGCGCATAGTTCTAGTACTAGTAGGGGTCGCACCATCTTGTGATTTCTCATCAGTAGCGAAGTTGCTATTCTGCTCAATTTCCCAAGAATGCTGATATCTATCGTGAGATGTATTCTTTCTTCAGATTTTAACTTATAAGTTATAAATCCCTAAAATCGTCCAATAATTCGTAATTTCTGGCAACTTTGAAGGGTTAAGTCATTAAATTTACATATACTTAAATTATGGATAACTATAGGTAACCATAACTTAAATGTACTATGCATATACAGTGTGTAAATTCGATGACTAGAGCATTAAGTGAGACCAACATTGGAAAGGACGACACTATTCTTTTCAGCGAACCGTGAAAAATGCGCAAGTGCACGAAACGAAAAGTGATAGTTGCAGCGAATGCAAGCTTTAGAAACAAATTATGTAAATTACATAAATAATTACAAATAAAATGGCGGCATAAGTGTCAGAAACGCGGGATTTTCTTCCCAAATAAGACAAATGTCCATGTACTCTTGACATTTGTCAACATCACTTAACCTAACTTATAGTAGTTTTGCAGCATTAACAGTTCATTTTCAATTTGTGTATTGTGATTGCTTGTAAAGACTTTAAGCTGCTCTAACTAAATATGCCGCAAAAGTTGTTTTGTAGATGAAACCGACAGACGTGAAGAACACGTGACCTACCCCAAGGAAACGTCACTACTTTCTCGTCGAATTTAATTAATTTTTGGTAGTTGGTACACAGTTTTTTTAATTTTTATATTTGACTTTGACGTTCATATTGGTGTGTTAGCGATACTGCTTTTGTTTATGGTGCTAGTGTTGGTAAGGTTAGGAATTGTTTGCCGCATTTTTTACAAGCTTCAACAATTTCAACCACTCTGCAAAGGTGATTTAACAAAAATACGACAAATAAACAGTGTATTCAACACAACAATGCCACCGAAACGCAAAAATCCTGCAGCAACTGTTGCAAAGGTGAGGAAAAATAGTTTTTGTGTGTACTGCTATTTTCCCATTTGGGTGCAATATTAACGGTTTTTGAGTAAAAATATTGTCTAATAATTCAGTGAAGTCAAATTTTCTCGATAGGAGGAAGAAAATGGGAAGATTTTGGAGAGTGGTGATGCAGAAAAGCCAACAGAAACGAAACGCAAAAAGGCGATTGCTAAACCCAAAAAAATAGTGCCTGAAGAAAATTTAATTGGTAAGGATTAAGGAAGCAAAAATAAATATATCTAGTTGTAAATAGGTATATTTTGTTTGTCAATGTTATATTCCGAGTTACTTTATTTATATGTAATGTGATCTGTACAGCACAACTTTTTCTAACAGCAGAAAACAGTAGTAGTATAAGCTATATAATATTGTGGTAGCTGTTACGATGCAATAAGTAAGGTGTGCTCGAATTGCATTTTTGTCTGCTTCTGCTTTGCGGTTTAAATGTCAAACTATTCTGATTTATTTCATTTTTTGTCACTGTCCATAGAGTCCATTAGTGTAACGGCGAAATCAAAGCGCGAAATTTAAAACGCTATCCTAAGAGAATAGTTGGATAAAATTTTTCAATGCATTTTAAATGGAGGTTAAATGACCTTGCACTTCACATTCTATTTTTACCTTTCATCCTGATTTCTTAGCATTAAATCAATATATGGCGATTACTATGAAGCCTTTTTTCGCCGTTTGTCTTGTAAAAGCATTTATTTATGCAGTCATTTTGTTTAAAACTAAAATTCAACAAACTACTGCAATTTACGGCGCGAGAATGTCGGTGATAGAACCGGCGCAGTAGATTGTTTAAATGAAGTCGTTAACAACACTAATTTTTAACACTTTTTCTTCCATTTTACACTTTTTAAATATAAATAAGGACTTAAACCACCTATTAAATAAAAATTAAACAATAAATAACCCGGAGAAATAAACAATTTAGCCTCAAACCCTATGCAGCAAACGTCAAAATAATCTCCAAGGTTACTGGTCTGGTATGAACGCGACATACGTTCTTTTCTAATATGTACTGTGCTCCGTTTTAAAATATTTCTGAAATTAAGTTGTATTTTAAGTTGTTTTTGAAAATGTAACAGCTGGAAAGAGCAGTCTATATGTCACTTGCAGAATCCCCGTTAAGAAATGCACTGAATTTAAATAATCAGTGTTTAAAATCTATGTCCCATAAGAGCTCCATGTTAAGAATTTTGAAGTAGGATAGCCCGCGAAACTAGTAACATAACCTAACTAATGGACTCTATTGTCAGTTATAGAGGTGGGAATCTATTGATATTCCGATACTGATCAGCAAGAAATAGCGATATAATCGGTATGAAATATAACAAAAATACTAATTTTAAACAACTTAAACTAACAATAGGATACATGGTGGATGTGATGTGTGTACGTAGTGGGAGAAATTCCTCCACGCTATGAGATACGTATAGATATTTGTTAAAGTATCATTAGTTCGATTGCCTTTTACAGAACATCGTTGTTTCGATTTATCTTTTATATAGTAGGCCACCTATAACTTTCGTTATAACTTGACAGTTTCGTACATGCACTGACAATAATTGTTAAGTCGCGCTAGTGGCTAGTACACTATTATTATACTGGACTAGCGTATCATAATTTTTTTGCACTGCCACTTGTAAAATTGCTAGGCAACCTCTCGTTACATTAGAACAATTTTCTCGGCAAAATCTATACTATTGTGATATTACATATGCGAAATCCTCTCCAACTCATTGGGATTCCTTAAATTGTGCGACATAGAGCATATGCAGTTGTCTTCTAACATAAAAATTGAACATTTGTAGTCATATTTCCCATGCTTCATTTATATAAAATGTTTCAACCATATTTATGTATACATATGTCGTAACAATATTAGGGAGTAATATTATATTATAGTTTCCACGAATTAAATTATTGAGAAAAGTTAGGCCGAGACATTACAAAATGTCAAAAATAGACCACCACGTGCCCATGGACACCACGTTTTATTCCACTATGGTAGCTTTCTAGTACAAATGCAACTTGTCTGTTAATCATTAAACTATACTTACTTACGGGCAGAAAATATGGAGTACAAAATATTCTACTAAAGCAGTAACTGTTTATAAGACAGATGTGAAAATATTTTCACCTCCGGCCATGTAAAATGCAGTACTGCTAAAAGTTGTTTTTATGGTCGCATTATTGGAGCATCTCAAACTCATCATTGCATGCTAGTCGCTTTACCCACACGTATGCGGTAAGATTTTATTTTAGCATTTATTCTAAACACTAATAAGCAAACAGTTAGGAATAAAAGCGTTTGATAAATTTTGTGAACATTAGGAAAATTTTTCATATAAGAATAATATAATTTTTCTTACGGTTCCCTTTTTTCTGTCAGTCAGCATACGTTTAATTTGTATTTCATAATGACGCACCATTTCTATCCTTTTTATTTTGTTTTTGTCTTATTTATTAGATGTAGAATTGAAACCCAGAAGATCTGCGAGAAACCCGAGAACTGAAACTTTTACAGAAGAACCAGAAGCAACTACGAGCACAAAGAAAACAGCAACAAAAAAACCAGAAAAGTCAGCAACCAAAAAGGAAGAAAAGCCGAAACAAGAAGAGAAAGAGAAGCCTGTGAAAGAAACTACGAAAGCAGAAAAGGTTCCGAAGGAACAGAAAAAAGATGTTTCTGAAAAAAAGGAGAAGCCAGAAAAGAAAGAAAAGGAACCATTGAAAAATAAAACTGAAACAGATTACTCCGATATAATCTTCTCTTGCGATAAGAAAAACAAACAAGGGGATAACTACAATTTAAAAATTGCGTCCTGGAACGTAGATGGGATAAGGGCTTGGCTAAAAAAGGATGGGTTGACTTATTTGACCAAAGAGGATCCAGATATTTTATGCCTGCAAGAAACCAAATGCAGTGACGAGAAATTACCTGTAGAAGTCCGTGAGGTCAACGGATACAATGCTTATTGGTGTTCAAGCGATACAGACGGGTATGCAGGTGTAGCTTTGTTTAGCAAGGTGAAACCATTGTCTGTTGAGACCGGCATCGGTGAGGATGAACACGATGAAGATGGAAGGGTTATTACAGCAGAATTTCAGAAATATTTCGTTGTAACTGTATATGTGCCTAACGCAGGTATGTTTCATTAATGGTTGATTATTATTTTGTACAGCATGCCCCCCTTTTCTAACAAGCTTCAGTTTATTTATTGTCCTAAACACTGATAACTAGTGTATAAAATACTAGGGATGAAATGAATATTCAGTAATTATTCGGTGGTCAATATATTCGGTCCCATTTTTGAATAATTAGACTCCGGCTGAATAGGGTAGTATATTCAGTACCAAATATTCGACACCGAACATTCTGTGTGGAGCCAGTTGATGTTTATCTTGCGTAGCACCAAGTATGTAGCTGCTAGTCTACGGGCAAATTAACTTGGTGTAATGACATTCTGTGAGTGTCTTGTCTCATGGTTAAGTAGATCGATGTCATACGCCATACAGGTATGTACTTACAATAACTTAGTAAAATACTGAATGTGAGGAAATGAATGAAATAGTAATGAATATACGGAAACAGCCGGACATTCGATAATTGAAATACTTTATGAATAGCTTTAATGCTAAATCAACAACAATTCTTGAAAACTAACAGGGTTGGTGATTTAAATCATGATTTGAATCAAGCAATTTTTTAATTTAAATCTTTGATTTAAATCATCATCATCATAAGGTTCTCAGTCCGAAGACTGGTTGGACGCGTACCTCCATTCTTTTCTATCCTGAGCTAACCTACGCATTTCCCTAAAAGTAGAACATCCTACATCCCTAACTATTTGAGAGCAGTAGTCTAATCTAGGCCTACCCCTACCTCTTTTTATTCCTATCTCTGACTCTAGTATGTCGCGAACTATTCCTTCGTGTCTTAGAAGGTGTCCTACCATCCTATCTCTCCTACTCTTTATTGTCTTCCATACCTTTCGCTTTTCCCCAACTCTTTCTAATACTTCCCTATTGCTAACCTTATCTATCCACGGTATCTTCATCATGCGCCTGTAGCACCACATTTCAAACGCTTCTACTCTTTTTCGATCCGCTTCCCCTATTGTCCATGTTTCGCACCCGTATAATGCCGTACTCCATACATACGACGTTAAGAGTCTCTTCCTAGTCTCTATATTAACCATTCTCGAGCATAACAGTTGTTTCTTTTTGTTAAACGCAACTCGGCCCTGCGCCATTCTTTGTTTTATATCTTTAGTGCTCCTACCGTCTTGAGTTATTTTACTTCCTAAGTAGCAGAAATCCGCGACCTCCTCTATCTTCTCATTTCCAATTTGTATTTCCATTTTAGTTCTATTTTCACATCCCCTACATACCAAAATTTTAGTTTTCTTTTTATTGATTTTCATGCCGAAGCCCTGTGTCAAAACTGCTTCCATTTCATTCAAAGCCGCTCCTAATTCTTCTTTGCTAGATGCTAACACTGCTATATCATCCGCAAATCTGAGCATTTAAATCATGAACTTTATTTTTGTTAAAAAGATTCAGAATAAAGATTTTTCAATATTCAGTGTTCCCGCATACTGCTAGCTAGCCCCTGAATTAATTTTTTACATTTCTTGCAGATTGCTCTGCACCCTGTTTCCCCCCGAAATCTATTCCTTCTTTCTCCCAGACCTTGTCAATTTTGTTTTTTTAGTTATAGTGTAAAAAAAAATAGTGCAATACTGGCACAGTACGTTGTCACATACAAGATACAACTGTTAGGTTCTATTTAGGAGATATTTGTTCACATGTCACACCCCACACCTATACATACAATGAGTGGTACTGGATCGTTCGAACAACTACTGTTCGTGCAAATACCCCACTAGGCATCGAATTATAGAACAAATACAATTTTTTTTTGTAACATGAAATATCACAGAATGCTACTCCTGTAAACCGCCTTTTCTCAGCAGAATTAAGTACTGCATTGCAGCAGTACGAACAAATAAAGTTAACTTAAATCAATATTTGGTATATTGCTGGCGATTACAGCTTTTAAATAATAATAATAATAATAATAGAATTTATTTCTCTCAATCAGATAACAGACGGGAAACTAAAATTTACTACATGAGAAACCCCAAGGAATGAATTCAAGGCAGCAATACAAATCGCTCCTCAATCTACCATTCGTTCCTTGACAACAAAAATCATTTTTAACTAAATATACCTAGATCTAATATAACTTATTACAAAAATAAACAAATTCTGCTCGCTGGCTCTACAAATATATAATATAGTTTCATTATGCCTTCCGCCGTGCATCAACATTTACACCGAACTCGACTGACCATCGAAATAAAATCGAAACATGGCTGTCCGGAACTGAGGACTGGTTAAACTTTTAAACTCGTTCGGTATACTTTTATAAAGTTTGGCAATGTTGTAAGAAAAAGATCTTTCGTACAATGCAGTTCTATCAAAAGGCGGAGTGATGAGCCCCCTACTTCTCCTGAATTGTATTTTATTATAAAGGTATGAGGGAGACTTTGTTAAAATAACGTTATGAAATAGACATAAGGACTGTAGTTTGAAACGATCTTCCATTTTCAACCAATTCAAATCCAATAACTTATGCGAAATGTGCTCATTTTTACGAATACCAAAAATATATCTCGTGCAGGAATTCTGTATTTTTTGAATATGGTTGATGGAGATGACATCCAGACAAGGAGCAACTACGGGACAGCAAAACATAAAGTGAGAAAGAACTAAAGATTCACACAACATTGCTTTAACATTCTGAGGCAAATAGCTTCTGTGAGGATATAAAATTCTCAGTCCCATAACAGCTTTTTGTATACACGTTGAAATGTGTCCTCTATAACGAAATGTGTTATCCATTTGCAAACCCAAATTTTTTACAACTTCTGCCACAGGAATACTAGTATTATTAATTTTCAAATCTAACTGGTTTATATCAATGTTATTTACTAAATTTGTGCGGCCAAGTACTAAACACTTGCACTTAGCTGGATTCAAAAACAAACCATGCTCATAACTGAGATCGTATATAAGCGATAGATCCGAGTTCATATGTTCGACATTTTGATCTAAGTCAACACTATTAAATGATAAATAAATTTGCGTATCATCTGCATATATATGAGAAGAACAATATTGGAGTTGACAATAAAGACGGCAAGTGTAGACTGTAAACAGCAGTGGGCCCAAAACTGATCCCTGTGGCACACCAGAAACCAGACCACTATAAGACGATACCTTGTCATCAAAACATACTGCCTGAAACCTTGCATTTAGATAACTTTTAATTAAGTTGACTGATTTAAAATTCATTCCAATAAAGTGAAGCATCGAAAGAAGAACTGGGTGTTGGATTGTGTCAAAGGCCTTGGAGAAGTCTAACAATACTAAGAGCATTTTTATTCAAATCAGAAGCTTTCAAAATATCATCCGTCAACGTCAAAAGTGCCGTTGCACAGCTATGGTACTTTCTGAATCTGGACTGGTTTACAGGTAAAATATTATTAGCAGTTAAATAATCACTCAGTTGAAGACACATAACTTTCTCCAACATGGCAAAATGCTTATCGGCCTGAGGTCTTTATATTCTTTAGGATTCGAAATTTTTGGCAAAGGCCTAACCCAAGCCCGTTTCCATAACTCAGGAACAGTAGACTCAAACAGGCAACTATTGACAATGTGGGTCACAAAAGGAACAATGCAAGGCAAACACAGTTTCAACATTTTTATACTAATACCGTCACTACCAACTGCGCCCGATTTCACTCCACAAGTAATTCTCGAAATACACTCTATGGATACAAGTTTAAAGTCAAAATCGCAAGACATATCATTCATTGTATTTCGACTGTAATAGCCGACCAGCCCACCAGATATACCTTGGCTATGTGGAATACTTTTAAGGAAGTACTCATTTATTTTATTAGGATCCTTAAGATCAGCAGGAAAAGTGGAAAAATTATTATTTTTTTTATTTATTTATAGGTGTCTAAGCTCACTCCACAACTCCGCCGTATTGCCATTTCGCAGTGTATATTGATAGTAAGCCTTCTTTTCTAAATTAATTGGTAAATCAGTAAGTTTTCTTATATCCTTGCAATAATTCCAATGAACTGGAAGTTTAGATTTCTTAAATTTTACCTTAGCCTTATTCCTTAAAGAAATCAATAACCTAATATTGCGAGGGGTTTACCACTAAGGAAATGGTTGGGACAGGGTCAAGAAATAGTATTTCCGAAATGGTGAGAAATGGTGGAAATGGTGCAGAAATACTACGAAATAGTCCAGAAATAGTATTTCTTACTCAGAAATAGTAGGAAATACCCAGGAAATGGTAAAGAAATGGTGGAAATATTCAAAGAAATACTGGAAATAGTCTGAGAAATACTGGAAATACTCAGAGAAATACTGGAAATAGTAAGGGAAATACCTAGGAAGTACTGGAAATAGTCGACCGATATTTATAAAATTTTCTGCTCCCTCTTCGCGCCAAACGTACTAGTATTAGTAAAAACATTGGCCGGTCACGTTCTCCGCGGCGCAGAAGCAAATATGAGGCCACAGTAGACGGCCAATAGCGTGACTTCGACTTGACTCAATTGTTGGCACGTGAACAATATGTAATAAGTTTCTTCTGTAGCAACAGTGAGTGGTAGGGTCATGGTGAGCATTCAAAGCAAATAAAAAATCGAGTAAAAAATGGTATGAACTTTATACCTACAAGTATTCCTGGATTTATTACTTAATGTAAATTGATAGTTGCCATCCTATTTTAAACTCTGAAAAATATTTGTAAATATCCCCGCAAATAGCATGATCGGTACCAAAATTCATATAAAAACGGATAACAATTTTTGGAAGTGAAGAGCTTTTTAAGTGGAGGTTTTAACGATAGACTTTTATATTATTTTAGTTAGGTACTCGTAGGTATACACTGTTCAACAAAATAAAATTTTAGGTATACCGCAAGGTATACTGTCATTTTTACTCGCTTTTTATGCAATTTGTGGACCTATAATTTAAAAAATAGCATTGGACAAGATTGATGCGGGGTGAATTAAACTGAGCCCGAAATTGAGGGGTAATATAGAAGATAATATTAACTACCGTGTCCAAGACCTTGTCAGATAATTATGTTTGGAATCTTTCAAATGTTGGAACTTTTGGGAGCAAATATGAACCTCGATATAAACGAATAATGTTAAATTGATAAATTCGGTTTTGATTGATTAAAGTTATGTAATATCTCGGGACTTTGCCCCGATTTGCCGGCTTTTCAGTATCTACTTTGGTCATCTAGAATTGTCGGTATTTAACTGTGGTGACCATTCGCGAATTGCAAGAATATCTAGCATTTTTTGAATACATACTCGAACACATGTCATTTTAGTTATTGTAAATATCGGTAATCATGTTATGTAGGACTACGATTTAGACACGGCGGCGGCGCGAGAGGTGACATACAATAGCATTGTTATTATGTTTATTGTTTTCGCATTTTTATGAAAACCACGACCGTGGGGGCTAAAATTTCAGTTAATTATGCAAGGAAGGGAAATTAAGTTTTATCAATTGAGTAACATAATTAGTAAGCAATACTTAAATATTAATTAGAGAGGTTATGAAACACACATCCAAACTAGGGAAGAGTTCCTAACGCATCATGCATACATATACGGGGTATCCAAAATTAAGTGTCCACAATTGCTAACTTCGTTATTATTGGACGTTCAAGGTCGGTTAAATGGGCAAAGAATTAGTGTTTTTCGTGAAGAATAAGATGGTGAAAACAAAAAAAACAATCGAACATCGCATTTTCGAGATATTCACATAAAATAAACGATAATTTTTTAAATAGGACAACATGTATATTTTGCATATTTAAACAGAGTATAAAATTGTGTACATGAACATCTATTTGAAACTTAAAAATAACTTGACTTTTGGAGCATAAAAAATGCCCCAGTATCGAGCCCAGTATATCACATCAGGTAGGCCATGAAACTAATTTTGCATCATAATTATTGTCGGCGGGTGTTAATAGTACAAATTTGATTGTTATTTTACTACTTATTTGCGAATTTTAAACATGGGAGCCAACCAAATTTGTTTTATGGACTACCTAACGTGAGACCTAACGTGATACCAGCGTCAGCGGGCTGTTTTGATCCTTCAAAACGAGCTTCAAAAGCCATGTTATTTTTAATTTTGGGATAGTGGTTCCATAAGACTTTTTTATTCAGACTTTTATTCTCTTTCAACACTTACAGAAATATATAGGGCGTTCCATTTAAAACGTTGTTTGTGTGAATATCGCGAAAATGCGATGTTCACCATATTGTTAATAATAAGAAATACTAATTCCTCGACTAATTCTTTGCCCATTTAACCAACCTCAGAGGTCTAATAATAACAAAGTTAACAATGGTACGCACTTAATTTTGGGCACCCTGTATAACTTCACTTTATGTCAATTCTTAAAGAAAATGGGCGTTATACTTCAAAATTTAATAAATTGTATAGGGGTTGTTTTTCAAGTGGCGTTTATAATCGTTTATAATTATAATAATAATATCTCTACTCACTCCTACTAACCCTAAGGTTAGCCCCAGAAGCTACCTATATAGCTTGTGCGAGACGGAGGAGGCGGCATATTACTATTGGCCTCAGGTGCGTCACAGGAACGACCTACAGTTGTTAGTACTCTACCCACCATTTAGTGCGAGAATGAGGAAAACCTGGAAAACCTCATTAGGTAAAGCTGGATAGGCGATCCAAGGCGCGTTCTAGCCACAGCGCAGAAATGAGTCACCCATCCATAGCCAAACCGCGGGCACTGTTGCTGGAGCATTAACGACTCACTCGCGCATGCCAGCAAGATCCCACGGCTCACGGCCGTGGCACATTTATTTTACAACACAAAAATTAAATGTGCAGTAAATTATTTCACAAGAAGAAAATAGATAATATATGCTATTTTTGTAATAGTAAAAGGCGAGGTAAAAGGTACGAATTGAATGAAACTAAAAAATACTCGGGAACACTGGAAATACTTGGAAATGGTGAAGAAATACTCGGAAATGGTAAAGAAATACTAGGAAATGGTAAAGAAATACTAGGAAATACTCTGGAAATAATACTTAGAAATAGTAAGAAATGGTGAAGAAATACTAAGAAATGGTGAGGAAATACTAAGGAATAGTTAAGAAATACTAAGAAATAGTGAGGAAATAGTAGGAAATAGTACGAAATTGCAAGGAAATAGTAAGAAATAGAAAGGTCATATTTGGAAATGGGAAATACTTGGGACAGATTTTTTCCTAGTGGTAAACCCCTCGTAATATTGTCAGTTATCCAGGGAGGACGCCTCTTGTGGGTTATTTTAACTGTTCTTATAGGAGCGTGCATATAAAATAATTTTAATAAACCAGAAGAAAAATACTCAACTTTTGCATTAATATCAGGTATGCGATAAATTTTATAAAACGGATATAACTGCAAATCACGAATAAAAAGATCTCGACATTCTCAAGTGGATGGAGATGTGGGCTTCTGGATAGCCATGGCAAAACTTGAATGTTTGTGTTGTGCAACTAGTCGCGTAAGAATTTAACAATTGTCTTGCTGGAAGATAAAGTTCTCTGGGTATAATTACTGCACTGATGGCAACATAATATTTTATGAAGCAAGTCTCTAATGCTCCCCATTTAATCTTCCTTCCACTTCCCAACAGACTTCTGGACCAGCCACCTATAATCCAAGACCACATATTTACAGAAAAAATACTGTTGCCATTAACTGTCTTGGTATATCTTTCTTCAAACCGTGAATTTCTTGGTCTGTAAACACGGAGGGCTTTATCATGATATGACTGAAATATGTACCTTTTCGTCGGAAAAAATTGTGCTCAACCAGAAATTGTCTGTCGATAAAATTGTTAGCAAAGAAAAGCCTTTCCCCCTTGTGGCGGCCAGAGAGCCCAGGCTTTTTTGCAGCTCAATAATTTCTTATATCGCTCTGCTTAATTCTCCGCCACCACCTTGTAACTATTTTCTTCTCAATTTAAAGATACATGTTTTGCTAACGTTGAATAATTCAGCGACACGACCTAGCAACCATCCATCGTCCAAAATTCAAAATTTACGCTTTTCGTCCATAATTCTGTTGGCAGTTCCAATATAATGTATGCGTGTTGTCTATCTGTAGTGTTTAATTTGTGATTTTTGGCATTGATATAGTTGCAATATTCCCTGGTTGCATCTGTATTAAAATGTCGTTTAGTAGTTATTTATGATGTAGGGTGAAAAGTGTCATTTTATTTTGTGAGAAGGGAAATTAGATCATGAGCATAGCGAATTTTGTAAACTCAGTAAGATCTTACAGTTGTATGAGCAATTCTGAGTAGTCTCTAGGTTGCAGTTTCTTAAATATATTATGTATTTCTTATAAATATTTATGATTGGAGTATGAATTTATAGTTTTTCTATAAGTTATGATTTTACGAATTTGCAAATTTACAGTTTTGTGCACAGTATTGCAGCATTAAGTGTTCCTCCATAACGAAACATTATCCTTGCTGGCAATTGGGTGTAAATGTCATAAGTCCATATGACGTTTACCCCCATTTTCCAGATCAACAACATTATGTCATAAGGAAAGAATTAAAAAAATTGGTTTAAGGTACAAAATAATTAGATTTTAGTTTGGCCTTCCATCTTCGTGATGTATGTAGAAATTTTATTTCATCAGTGCTGGAATCTGTAATCGATGTGTCGAAATATCAAGTTGCCAATATTTTTTGTTAATAAATCGTTCAAACGATTCCAAAAGGTCGGCATTTTGTATTAAGTAAACATAAAAAGTCAAAAAGTTCATTTGAAAAAGAAATACAAATTTTGAAGTGTTTGGGAGAAAAAATAAACTGCAGTATATTTTAAATAATGTGTTTAATATTTTCTATTTAGGACGCAAATTGGTTACTCTGCCAAAACGCCTCGAATGGAACGAGGCTTTCTTAAAGTACATAAAAGATTTGGACGAAAGAAAACCTGTCATATTGTGTGGTGACATGAATGTAGCACATCAGGAAATAGACTTGGCAAATCCAAAAGCTAACAAGAAAAATGCTGGTTTTACCCAAGAGGAACGTGATGGGATGACAGACTTCTTATCTCATGGTTTCGTGGATACTTTCAGAGAGCTGTACCCAGATAAGACAGATGCCTATACCTTCTGGACGTACATGTCTAATTCCAGAGCTAAAAATGTTGGATGGTAAGTTAAAGGAGGTTTTCAACAAAAACCAAAACTGTAAGAACAAAAATCCAAAGGACGTTGCTCCATGTTCAGTCTTTTTTTCACTACCCAGTGGAGTAACAAGTGAACTGTCTTTATGCTGTGGTTAAAGTTTTTTCTTTAACTTTTAATTTTCATGTTTTCTTTTCCAGGCGTTTGGATTATTTCATTGTTTCCGATAGAGTCAAGGATAATGTATGCGATACTGTCATCAGGGATGGTGTTTATGGGTCAGACCATTGCCCTATTACTTTGTTTATTAACATTTAAATGCTTTTAACTTTGTAAAAATTTAATGGTTGTGTTTCATTTTTGTTTGTTAGTGTATATGAAACTTTAATATATTCTTATTTTTATGTATGTCGTGGTTTTATTTTCATTAACACATGGTACGAGAAAGTTATTTTCTCTGAATTGGTATATTAGTCTCACTTTCTAAGTGAAAGTGAAAATGTTGGCCCTGTATAAAGAACGTCTACGGAAGGAATGTGCGAGATGTACCTACTGCATCCTTAAGAAGTAAGTAATCTGCAAACCGGAAGTTGCTATCTTTTCTCAAACAGAAGTTATGATCAAAAATATGGTTCAATCATATCTCGGTGCGTAGGTGTGTTTCTTGGGTCTCCATCGTCATCCTATTAATAACTGAGTGTCCCCCGCTCACTCCATAGGGAGCCTCACCTAAGACTTCAAAATTTTTTTTCTTCGGTACCACGACCTGAGGTTTTCGTTCACTTCCTTTGTTGCTCTCCCACATACGGTCTCCAATCATAAGAGAATCCCATTGTGCCCAATAAGACTTCAAGGCCACACTCTTGTCGGATACTTCTGCCCAATGGTCTTCTTCCCACTTGCTTTCATCTTGGCAGAGGTTCTAAGTTCTTATCCTTCTTCTGGGCGTCTCCAGGTCTGAAGGTGATCTTCCTCCACCTGTATTTGAGTTCGATGGCATCTGATCATGCAGTACTTGCGAATCAATCAACTTGGAGTACCTTCTACACACATCCGTACGATGTTCGTGCACATAGCAGGCAATATAACATCTTTGATGTTCACTCGACAAATGCTGTTCTTCCCAGAAGAACTCATCACCAAATTGAGGTACACCGGCCCCAACATCAAAGTACAACCTCATGCTTCTTTATCCATAATATCAGCCATGAGAACTCGTTACCAAATATCTCCAAACATCATATCGTGGAGATGCTTCCTTGGTAGCACTAACTAGCTAGACCTTACTCGGGTTGTGCTTAAGAACCGGGTACCCGGTTCTGACATCGACGGGTATCCGTTTCCAAAATCGGTCCCTACCCGGTTCTAATACCCGTACAAAGACTACCCGGTCTCGTCCGGGTACCCAGGTGGAACATAGCCAGTTCTAGTACCCGGAAGAGGAATACCCAGATCCGAATGCAAATCGTACTCGACTATCTGGGCACCCGGTTTTGCGTTCTGTTTGATATCTGCGACGCCAACATGTTAATCTGTCTGTGGTTTTCTTTCGGCGTGCTTTGAGCAAACTAAAGAATAGAAACAATAAATTATTGTTTTTATTTGGCGTACTACTAAGAAGTGTTTGTATAATGCACTCTTAGTAAGTTCTTCAACAGTACATCCCTAGTTCTGCTCCGGCTGTTCGGTGTACTCTAATGAAATAAATAAAATGAGTTCTTTGTGGACACACTTTGAAAAAAGTAAATCAAAAGGAATTGCCACTTGCAATATTTGCAAGACTAATTTAAAATACTATGGTGGTTCCACAGGGTCCCTATGGAAGCATCTACAAAATAAGCACCTAAGGTAAGCAAGTAAGTACTAAGTAAAGAAAATGTGTCTGAATGATTTAATGCAACTTTAAATGTCCGAGTATCAATATCAACTCTGCAAGTTGCACCAAATTCCATTTCCTAACATGTTACCGTTTTCTAATTTTGACAAAAAAAGATTCTTTGAACTACCCATACCTATCAAAATTATTAAGTTCATGAAATGTAATGAAAATCAAACTTAACTTGTAACTTTGAAGGAAGGTTTTAAGTTTTATTTTTACATACATTATGCAGGCCTTGGCATTTCTGTGATTTATATTTGTAAGTTTTCCTATACAGGGTGTCCCACGCTTGTGTCGTTCCTCCATAACTCAACGGGAGTTGTAGATATCGAAAAATGATTCCCTTTTCATTCACTGTCAGATATTTGGTCTTGTCTACAGGGTAGGCCAATAGTGCGTAGTCGGTCCATATCTCTGATTCTATTCAAGTTATCAACATGAAATTTTACGTGTGTGTGGAAAACCCACCGAAGCTTCTGTTAAAATTATTTTGATGTATTCAGGATGTTCACGTGCTACGTACCAATCCAAAGTTATGTTTTTTTAAATGGAATGCCCCACATTTGTTTGCATATTTGGATTCCCCATAAAATTTCATTAAAGTTGATATGCTACACGGTGTGGTTTAGAGTAAGCGATGTTAAGATATGGCCATTTTAGTACCAGTGTGAATCCAAATTTGCTGTGTTACTGACGTCTGCTGATCAAAGCTAACTATGATTTTTTTATTGGACTAGGTTCAAAGGAAACTCTATTTGTAAAATCCATTAACACTTTTTTCAAAATAGTTCATATTGTACAGAGTGGCCAACTTGCGCAAAATGGAGCTTTCCTCAAAAATGTTAAATGGTACACCCCGTATATTATTTGCAGGTTTGATAGTCAGTTTATTAAGCTTTTGACTGATGTAGATATTGGCAGGTCTGCGACTGATAATTTAGACAGAAATAAAAATTGAACCTTAACACGTTAATCGCCAAGTCGGTCCCTAGGGACCCTTCAGAATATATTGCCCCAGGCCATGGCGGTCCAATGGACCGCTGCGCACTGCATTTGCTAAAACATTTCTCTACGCCAATAGACCGCTATTTCATTGGATTTTATACGCGGAGCGGACCGCTGTGGCCTGTACAAAATGTTTGCATAGCAGAGTGTGGGAAATTAATTTTTAATAAGTGGCATACAGGAAATATTTTTAGTTGTAGGTATGTAATGAACAAACCATACATAAAGAGGGCAAAATATACCTTTATTATTAATTTAAAAACGAAAATAAACGTTTAGAACAATAAAGTAACTCATTACAATATTAAAATTTAAAAAATTAATTATGATAATTTGCAAAACACTCAATACAAAAGTGCGGTTGCCCTACACAGTCTTTGCAATAGGTAGTCACCTTTTTTACACAATTCTTAGAAACCTGACCCCTTTTTTTCTTCTCATAGCATCCTGAACAATATTTTCTAACTTTATGAGCGCTACCTTCTTTTTTCAGGTACGAGTGCGTGTTGAGTGATTTTCGCTTTTTGGATGTTGATGGTTGTTCATCTTGCGTTTCATTTGAAAACAGTAACTCTTCTACAACTCTCTCCCTGAAGTCCGTCACCGATATAGTTGATTGATTCACTTTCTTATAGAGAAAATGTGCATTTACCACTGCTGTTCCCAATATAGTTTCAATAGCTATTTTCCTATACCACTTAATGGTTTTTCGCAAAGCGCTACTGTAACTTGCCATTTGATCGGAAAGGTCAATGGAACTTTTTCCATTGTTATATTCAATGACTGCAACGGGTTTCTCAATTGGACCTGAGCGTCGATTTACTGTAACTGTTTGGCCAGAGTGTTTTGTGGACAACATTAGAACATCGCGTCGGTCTTTCCATTTCATAATACAAATCCCGCGACTATTTTCTTTAGCAATTACCTCTCCAACTTTTAATTTTTTCCCCGTCACTTCTTTAGGATTTCCTCGCCGGTTAGACCGTAAAGTTCCCACTAGGTGTGTTTGGTTATCCAGTAATTTATTGGCCAACTCTAAACTCGTGTAATAATTATCGGTAATTGCTGTTCGTCCCTTATGAAGCAATTTTTCAGATAATTTCATTACCACATTTGTGGGTATAGAACCGCTGGTTGGATTACGTTCTTTACCTGCATAAATTTTCATGTTCCAAGTAAAGCCTTTGTCTGAACATAACTTAAAAATTTTGATGCCATATTTATGAGCTTTCAGTGGTATGAATTGTTTCATAAGTAGTCGGCCCCTGAACGGGACCAAAGACTCGTCGATGCAGAAGAGACGACCTGGCGTATAAGAATTTTGAAATTTTTCTACCAATATATTTACAAAAGGTTCAATTTTGTACAACCGGTCGCCTTCAGGGCAGGTCTCATTGTTTGTGAAATGCCAAACTTTCAGCATCAGTTCAAACCGATTCCTGCTCATCACAGTGGAAATGATGTTGCCGGTGAAAAGCTTTCTTTTACACCAGTAGTGCGGAATAGATGGCATATTTATCATCCCCATATATCCAAGTATGCCCAAAAATTTTTTCATTTCTACTTTATCAGTAGGTTGCCAGGCATGCAGTCGTGAAGAAGGTAAGATGTCATCTCCAGAAGTAACTATCTGAGTGGCGTATAAGTTTGTTTGCTCGACCATTTCCATTAGTATCTGATCATCAATAAATGCGTAGGGTGGCTCATTTACAAGCAACGCCGCTATTCCGGGATTTACACCATCCCCCCCTTCATACGTGAATTGTAAGTGATTTCCTACAGGATCTACCCATTCTACAGTTTGGATGCTTGCCTCATCAGCAACATGTTCTTGAATGTTTGCAGCAATTGGTTGTTCGTTGTTTGCTACCGAGTTTGCTTCATTAGAATTCTCGTATAAGAACTCCACATCATGGTTGTTGCTTAGATTTATATCACATGGGTTATAAATATCGGCAGGCACTGCAGACAAAACTATAATTTGATTGGTTTGCTGCGATTCTGCATCTTCTTGCAATACTATAACTTGGTTAGTTTGCTGCGATGCTGCATTTTCTTGCAAAACTTCAACTTGATTGGTTTGGTGCGATTCTGCACGTTCTTCCAACGTCGGAGGAATATCTGAAGATATATCACTGTCATGACTCGAAGTACTGCTTGGCGCAAAAGATGGATCGTCTAGAGAATTTGGTAAAAATCGATATTCTTCCGATTCATTATCGGATAAATCAGATGAGAAATCCGCTAAAAATGGCAACTTTCAAAATTTATAAAGGAAATTTTCATTTTGATACATACGTTCTTTTATAGGCGTATTTTTGGCTAAATTTAGAATATTTCTTGCTCTGTTACTCATTTGGATGCACGTACCTCACAACTTTTGTCACAATTGATCAAATATATAAGAATAACTGACTTGGCAAGCAACAGGCAGACAAGAACAGACTCGCAAAATCGGACCGCCATGTGGACCGCTTGGCCTGATGGAACGATATTGTCCAACAGCGCCACGGCGGTCCTTACGGCCCGCTAACTTTTTTTTAAAAAGTAGGGACTTTTGCAGCCTTACCTAGTGTTATATAGATAAAATCTCTTAAAATAGGACACAATCTATTAGAAAACTTAAAAGGGTCACTATGGCCTCATGACTTTTTTCCTCTTTTACATGATGGCGATTAACGTGTTAAGAACTGAGATTTTTGCCGTAATTTCGTACCATTTTAGGAGAATTTACGCCATTTTGCCACCAAAAACAGAAAAATGCTTACGCTTTATGCAGTGCTTATTATTTATTTAAACCAGGCGCAAAATTCTAAAGGCCAAACTTTCGGGCACGTGGTGACACCAACCATAGCATCTAGATCTAGACCTACCATGCTGAAATCCTAAAATAGGGGTAATTTCATTTGTGCTATTAAATTAGATATAACATCCAACTTACGGAATATGAAAACTAGGTGTAGAATTTGGTTTTTATAGTAAAATTTTCTTACTTATAGTTGGGTATAAGTACACTTGGTAAATACAGATACCCGTTAAACCGTTTGGCAATTAGGTATTCGTTATTTTGTGTTCCCGCTACCCGGGGGAACTGGGTATTCGGAATTTCGGTTACCCGGAGATTCGGGTATCCGTGTCAGAGTTATTCCGAATTCGGGTACCCAGATCCGGGAATTCACGGTTTCGGGTTCCCGGGAAGGTACCCGATTATCGGATACCCGGGTACCCGATTTAATACCCGCTACCCGGAAGATCCGGGTACCCAGATTTTATAGAACCGGGTACCCGGTTCCAAAAATTCCGGGTAGGCACCTTACTGGCCGATCTAATATGTATTATACCGGGTGGGGATTTAGTGTGTAATCGGCTCATATCTCTGGAACTATTTAAGATATCAAAATGAAATTTTGCACAAATGTGGGGAAACACATGGAGCATTTCCCAAAATTATTTAGGCATATACAGGTTGTTCACATTCTAAGTACCAGACCAAAGTTCTATTTTCTTAAATGTAAACCCTACGTGTCATTGCATAATATGGATTCCCCATAAAATTCCATGAAAATTGATTCACTACATGATGTGGTTTTGACTAAGGAATGTTGAGATATTGCCATTATGGACCCAAATTTATGACGCTACTGACGCATACTAACCAAAGCCACCTAAAATTTATTGAAATAGGTTCACACACTGCTGTATTTTTGAAATATATAAATAATTTTATCATAATACTTGAGATAATACAAGTGGTTAAGTTTTGCAAAACAAAATTTTTCTCAAAAATTTCAAATGGAACACCATGTATATTATTTGTACAATTGATGGTCATTTTACTAAGCTTTTTATTGATGCGGATATTGTCAAGTCTACCAGTAAAAGTTTCGACAGAATGTACAGTTGAATTATAAAAATGTAGAGTTTCCTTAGTATTTTACATTATTTTTGACTATCTCCCCTATTTTGTCATCCAAAACTCCAAAAAAGGTCTGCATTTTGTTTCTATAAAATATTTAGCAAATGAAGTTTACATTAACACAAAAAATCCCATAACAAGATTATTTCTTAAAGATAATATTTTCTTCCATGCACCCCGTTTGAAAATTATACCAGACTTTAAAACGGCATTATACATTTAAGAATATAACCATCAAGAAACAATTTTACAATTAAGATTTATTGTCTTTATATTGATACCAATTTGCAAATACAAGATATAAACATTATTGTGAGTTTTGAGCAACAGAATAGGGGGAATTCGACAAAGAGTATAAACTAATAATGAAATTCAAAAATTTTGATGTTCAATCGTAATATCTGCCGAAACTATCAGTAGTAGACTTGGCAATATCTACATCAATTAAAACCTTAGTTAATTGACTGTCAGTTGTGCAAATAATATACGTGGTATTCTATTTGAAATTTTTGAGAAAAATTCCCTTTTGCATAACTTAACACCTTGCATAATCCTAAGTATTATGGTGAAAGTATTTATAGATTTCAAAAATACAGCAGTATGTAAACCCCTTTCAATAAAAAATAATTAGGTGGTTTTGGTCAGTAGAAGCCAGTAGCGTCATAAATTTGGGACCATAATTACACAAAAATGTCAATATCTTAACAGTCCTTACTCAAAACCACATCATGTAGTATCAATTTTCATGAAATTTTATGGGGAATCGAAATCACCCAAATACTTGTGGGGTTTCCATTTAAAGAAATAGAACTTTGGTCTGGTACTCAGAATGTGAACATCCTGTATATACATAAATAATTTAACGAAATACTCCATGTCGTTCCCCACATACGTGTAAAATTTCATGTTATCTTAAGCAGTACCAGAGATATGAACCGATTACACACTAAATTAGAGGCAAAAACGGTAGTAACCTACAAGAGGATTGAAGCATTGATGGTGGTTTAAAAATTAAGATCAAATCAATGAATAATAAATTTATTAACTGATAACGAGATAATAATGAAAACAAATATATTAAGCAGCAACATCAAAAAATCTGTCAATAATAGCTGATACTTCATTTGGTTTATACTTAATGTACTTTTCTGGGTTTTTTGTAAACTGTAAGCCTGCGTATCTGAAATGAATTCAATAATGCACACATTAAACTGCTAAATGATTAAAAAAAAATTAAAAAATTGCAAAATTACAACCGGAATACTTGTACATTGTAGCTATATTTGAAGGACTTACTTATTGAAAAATGCATTGTATTTTGGAATAATGTATTCTTTGTTGTCTCTTTTCAAACTTTCTCTGAGTTCTACATCAGGAATGGAATATCCCCTTTGCACTTTAGCAATTTCTTCCATTTCCTTGTTGAAACCCTACAAAAAAAATAAAGTGGTGCTTTTGAAATAACGGTAAGTACATTTTTGTAACCTACAGCAAATTTTTCTTTAATAGCAGCTCTATCTTTGTCTCTTAATTTGTCCCCAAAGAACGAGTTCATGGATGTATCTTCGGCACAAGAAATGTAGTTCAAAAGCTTGTTCCAACTTTGAAAATATGCATTTTTGTGTTCTTGTATAGAATGATAATAATACTGTTCACAATCAGGCTCTGAAATAGAATACAACTCGAGTAGCTTACTACGCTGCAAGGACTTCAAAACATAGTTGTTATTGTTGAGTCTAAATATGGCTTTTAAAGCTGGGTCACTGTACTGCTCGCTCTTGCTCAACAAAGTGTGGTTCAACTGATTCAAAACTTTTTCTAAAAAGAAAAATTAATAAACCAACAGAAATATAAACTACATAAAATACAGATGTCACAACTCGTGCAGAACGCCTTTCTAACAAAACTTGGTACTTATCCGAGCTACAAACTAAAATTATTTTCAAGTGCACAGTTTGCTCTTTGTAAATGTGGCGGAACAAAGTATTATTTTCTCTTAAGGAACAGCCTGCAGTTGATCAAAGTTTCAAATTCTGTCGGTAATTCTGGATACATTTTTGTATCCTAACATTTGTAGCGTCAGATCAAAAATTCAATATTTTTGTACCAACAGAGTCGGTTCTCAACCCATTGACGAATATAATAAATACGAGGTTTGAACAATTAATGCGGAGATTTGAGGATGAGAGTGGGGAGGAGCAAGATTTGGAGTGATGGAGGTGGGGGGAAGAAGGAGAAGGGGATGAACAGAATGAAGAAGAAATAAATTACGAGGAAGTTAAAAAAGTCACTACAAAAATAAAAACAGAGAAGGCAGGAGGCCCAGACCAAATATCCCCGGCGATGATTAAATACGTAGGTGAAGCAGTGGCTCAATGGCTGCACGAAATATTTCAGATGGCATGGAGGCAGAATCGGGATGCAATGATTAACGATTTTTCGTAAATGTTTAAACGCGTTTATTAAACATTTAAACGCACACCCTAAGCGTAACTTACCAATATTGCAATATTGCACCTGGGAGAAGAGGATAGAGGAGCTGATTCAGGATGGGAGTGGGGAGAAATAGATAAACTGGCACTGGAGAGAAGGGAATGGAGAAAATTTGTAAATGAACAATACCCAACACCCTAAAAGGGTAAAAGTGGGAACCGATAAAGAGAGATCAATTAATGTGGTGAATGTACCCACAGTTTTATGCCCATCAAAACAAGATTGGTTTTAGTTTTAAAAACACAATCTTTTGGCATGTGAGGTTACTAAGAGGTTACTAAGAATTCATCGTATTTACTTGCTCTCTTCTCTGCGTCTCTTCCCAGCTTTTCTCTTTTCGTCTCCTCAAGCACTACTGTTATTCTTCTACAGGGTGATTTTTTTTTGACCGTCTATTAGAAGTATCTGGAGAACTAAAAGAGATATTGATTTGAAATTTTGGCTGTGGCCGAAATCGGGTCGGATCTATTTAATGAAAATATTTTCAAAATGATGGCATTTCCGGAAATACCGGAAGTTGACACCAACTTTGTTATCTTAAATGGAATGCTACGATTTTCTATTTTTTTTTTAGATTCCACGGAAAATTTTAATGTCAATTCAATAAAGGTTCTCTATGTCTAAAATTAATATTTTCGGAGATATGAATTTTTTTCTCAATATTTTGACAGTTGTGGTAGATTATGTAAAAATTAATATCTCGATAACGTCTAGCAGTAAGAAGTTCGATTTTCTATGGTGGCAAGACGAGGTATTGGAATTACTAATCAGGCGAACAAATTTTCAAAATCTATTGCATAAAATTTTCTAATCAACGGCATATGTTGATCGCACAAAAGTAGCAAAAAGTCATTATTCTTTAATAGAATGATAACAGTTTCAATTGTTTTTTAGATTCCATGGAAAATTTTAATGTTAATTCTATAAAGGTTCGCTATGTCTAAAATTAATATTTTCGGAGATATGAATTTTTTTTCAATACCTATTTTGACAGTTGTGGTAGATTATGTAAAAATTAATATCTCGATAACGTCTAGCAGTAAGATGTTTGATTTTCTATGGTGGCAAGACGAGGTGTTGGAATTACTAATCAGGCAAACAAATTTTCAAAATCTGTTACATAAAATTTTCTAATCAACGACATATGTTGACCAGACATAAGTAGCAAAGAGTCATTTTTCTTAAATTGAATGAAATCTATTTAAAAAAACCAATTAAAAAAAGTGAAAAAATGCGCATTTAACAATGTATGATGTTTCTCTACCCAAAATAAATAGTATTTTAGATACCTACTAGATGGAGCGCCAGGTCATTGTTCTGCAGCAGTTACTAACGAATTGTACCAGATGTTTGAAGATAGATGGATACAGCGTTTGGGTCCATGGAGTTGGCCTGCCAGGTCTCCAGACATTACACCGTTGGATTTTTATCTTTGGGGCCATATAAAGGATAAAGTGTATCAATATCCAGTCAACAACAGGGATGAATTGGGGGAAAGAATTGCAGGCATTTGCAGGCTTTAATCCACATGAAATTCGTAGTGCTACTACACACGCCGTAAATAAGCGAATTATTAAATGTGTAGAAGTTAATGGACTACATTTTAAACAGTTTCTTTAACATTGTTTTACTATCACGTACCTACTTTATTTTTTATTTAGTTAAAATAAGTTTCGTGGTGGTAATTCAGGATATGTTCCATTAAATGTTCTGTATGTCCTGTTAATTATTTTATCGCATTTTCCATGAATGTTGAATAAATTCATAATATCCGAGTTAGAATAATTATCATTTGCCATATCCTATTCGTTAAGAGTCCGGCAAGCCCCTTTAAAATGAACCCGAAAACTGACTTCGTAGTGCTATGCTCATTTCTAAACGGTGAAAATTGAAGTGTTGAATTTTTGACAGTTTATAAACGAAACTTTATTTTATGTTTCCATTGAAAGAAAATTTAAAAATTTTATCTAAGAAAGTGTCAGTTCACTCATGAAATTGACCAACTTCACGGGTGCATAGCGCCAAGAGATTTACAGTTTTCGAAAAATTGTTTCAATGGCGACATAAAGTATACCTTCTTCTACCATAATCAGGCTTTCGTGTTGCTAAATTTACTAGGATGAAGGTGTAATCATGGTAGAGCGAGAGCGCTGCAAACGCAAAATATGGCTTGGTATGTGCTGCCGCCCGGTGTCGACTGAGCGTAAACTCAGAGCGGCGTTGTCTCATTTACTAGGTACCGAACGCGCGGGCTTTGAATGTGCGTTGCTCTTGTGTTTAGCGCGACGGTGTTGCAACACAGCTGATAGTTTGCTCCGATTTCTAACGGATACCTCACCGACCCGATGCCCCGCAGGTGTAACTTTTGATCTGCTTTGCCGGACTCTTAAACACCAACCGTACTAAATTACTAAAAAATACCGATTGCTTTTATTACATTTATTTGTGAAATTTGTGAATATTTTGTTTTGTCTACAAGCCAAGGTTTACTTACTAGAAGGCGGCGCTCTTCAATTTTGATCGATGAAATAAGAAAACAACAAATATCTAAAATACTATTCATTTTAGGTAGAGAAACACCATACATTGTTAAATGCGCATTTTTTTCACTTTCTTAATTGGTTTCTTTAAATAGGTATCATTCAATTTAAGAAAAATGACTTTGCTACTTATGTCTGATAAACATATGTCTTTGATTAGAAAATTTTATGTAATAGATTTTGAAAATTTGTTTGCCTGATTAGTAATTCCAACACTTCGTCTTGCCACCATAGAAAATCGAACATCTTACTGCTAGACGTTATCGAGATATTAATTTTTACATAATCTACCACAACTGTCAAAATATTGAGAAAAAAATTTATATCTCCGAAAATATTAATTTTAGACATAGCGAACCTTTATTGAATTGACATTAAAATTTTCCGTGGAATCTAAAAAAAAAATAGAAAATGGTAGCATTCCATTTAAGATAACAAAGTTGGTGTCAACTTCCGGTATTTCCGGAAATGCCATCATTTTGAAAATATTTTCATTAAATAGATCCGACCCGATTTCGGCCACAGCCAAAATTTCAAATCACTATCTTTTTTAGTTCTCCAGATACTTCTAATAGACGGTAAAAAAAATCACCCTGTATACATAATTCCCTATGCTTTATTTCGCCTTGTATATTGGGACCACTGCCCTTTCTTTCTATTTCCTAGGTAACCCTTCTCACCAACATTTATGAGGTTTGATCAGTTAATACAATGAATGAACAAATTAATAGTTATTTACGATATAAGTGGGATGAGCTTTATTAACGTACGCATGCGAGTGCATGCACTCGTTGGGAAATCGCAATTACTTTGGCATATTATGCTTACATGGGACAAGTTGTATACTTAAAAATACTTTCGTGTTGTAGCTCTGGTGGAACAACAAAAGTCTTGCTAGAAAGTCTTTTTTGATAGCCCAAACGATTCAACTAATATCGACTGTTCTGCACGAATTGGGATATCCTGTATAGAAAACTTACTAATATATAATCCTAATAAAGCTTTTCTGGTATCACTCGTCTTTAATTTATCTAATTGTGTGCTATAAGAAGCATCCAAAGCGAGAACTTTACCAATTGTACTACTATATTCCAAAAGCTGTTCAAGGAATATAAGCACATTGCTCGTAAGTTCATGAACTGTGCCGTCTTTTGGCAACTGTGTACCAGAATCTGATCTCAGGCTTTCCACAAAATCTTCCAAAGCTTTCACACCCTTTAACAAAATTTCAAATTTGTGTTACACAAACTATAAGAGGAGCAGAAAGGGAAAAAAATTGCCGTTTTCTATCTTGTGTACCTTGAAAAATGAAATCTCGTTAGTTACCCGGCATTTGCTTATCTTTTCATAAGTCAAATTTGAGAGTTTCATTCTGATTCATATTCAATTTATTTTAGAACAGAACCATTGATGGGCAAAAATTTTCTCTTTCTCCCCGTATAATATAAAAGAACGTCACTCACAGTTGAATGCAAAATGTTCAATATGGAATCAAATTTGAGCTTGACATACGGATCGCATTCTTCTATCGTCCTATCGAAATCAGGTTTTAGAGCCAACAGTTGCTTTAAAATAGGAAATATCACCAAAACTGCTGCGAAATCATGTCTGTTAATGCACCTCTTGGCTCTTGCTGCAATATTCTCTCCATCTTGGACTATGGTGTCCATAGATTCCCGTACTATTAATTCAAATACTCTGGGCTGATGAGCAGAGGCTATGATGCCTCTCATTAAACCCTGCTCAATTTGCATAAGTTTGTGTAAAGCTACTACACAGACCAAGTATTGTTCCATTTCTTGTTCACTGTCCAGTTCCTCACCATTATAAGAAGCATCTTAAATGGACATACATCGAGCATTAATACACTAACTGGCAAAAAATGTGGAGCATATTTTTGTACAATTTTATATGAAAATGTTCCGAGTGTGCACAATACCCATGAAGTACTTTGTCTTGCTTTTTCAATTTAAAAATATGATTTAATTTCTACCATAGAAAGTGACAGAATGCAATTTTTATTTTGTTATTGATGAGCAACGAGAGGGTTGCATTTTTGTCTTGCAGCTTTCATTTTTCGATATACATTTTTTTTGATCATCATCAGATGAAAATATGGACCTTATGGTATTTTGCGAACCTTTTCGATTTATGAATAAGGGAAAGAATTTTATTCGTTTATAATCCTTGACACTTTTCAAGTTGTTTATTATATAAAAGTACAGACAACCATGGTTTCGGGTTCTTAAACTACCAACCTATCTTCAGGTCAACAAACTACAATTCAAAGAGATTATATACATATATGTAATCACTGTGAGTATGGTTGTTTGGATAGTGACAATTAGTGGTACTGGACCGTTCGAAAAACTACTTCTCGGGAAAATACCCGGACAGGCATTGAATTATAGAACTAAATCCAGATTTTTTGTACTACGAGACATTTCAGACTGCTACCCCACCTAAGGTGGCTTTGAAACAATCCTAATTTGTCTCCATGTACGTACGTGCTTTTAAGCAGGTCTTTGTTCAAATATTGCATGTTTTGAATGTGTATGGAAAACCGCAGACCAACTGGTTTCGTCCTTCTGGGACTCATCAGTACGGTGCTTTCCCCTACACACTCAAACCATGCAATTTAATCTTGCTATATACAGGGTGATTTTTTTTGACCGTCTGTTAGAAGTATCTGGAGAACTAAAAAAGATATTGATTTGAAATTTTGGCTGTGGCCGAAACCAGGTCGGATCTATTTAATGAAAATATTTTCAAAATGGTGGCATTTCCGGGAATACCGGAAGTTGACACCAACTTTGTTATCTTAAATGGAATGCTACCATTTTCTATTTTTTTTTAGATCCCACGGAAAATTTTAATGTCAATTCAATAAAGGTTCGCTATGTCTAAAATTAATATTTTGGGATATAAATTTTTTTCTCAATATTTTGACAGTTGTGGTAGATTATGTAAAAATTAATATCTCGATAACGTCTAGCAGTAAGATGTTCGATTTTTTATGGTGGCAAGACGAGGTGTTGGAATTACTAATCAGGCAAACAAATTTTCAAAATCTATTACATAAAATTTTCTAATCAACGACATATGTTGATCGCACAAAAGTAGCAAAAAGTCATTTTTCTTAAATAGAATGATACCATTTTCAATTGTTTTTTAGATTCCACGGAAAATTTTAATGTTCAATCAGTAAAGGTTCGCTATGTCTAAAATTAATATTTTCGGAGATATGATTTTTTTCCAAAACCTATTTTTACAGTTGTGGTAAATTATGTAAAAATTAATATCTCGATAACGTCTAGCAGTAAGATGTTCGATTTTCTATGGTGGCAAGACGAGGTGTTGGAATTACTAATCAGGCACACAAATTTTCAAAATCTATTACATAAAATTTTCTAATCAAAGACATGTTTATCAGACATAAGTAGCAAAGTCATTTTTCTTAAATTGAATGATACCTGTTTAAAGAAACCAATTAAGAAAGTGAAAAAAATGCGCATTTAACAATGTATGATGTTTCTCTACCCAAAATGAATAGTATTTTAGATACCTACTAGATGGGGCGCCAGGTCATTGTTCTGCAGCAGTTACTAACGAATTGTACCAGATGTTTGAAGATAGATGGATACGGCATTTGGGTCCATGGAGTTGGCCTGCCAGGTCTCCAGACATTACACAGTTGGATTTTTATCTTTGGGGCCGTACAAAGGATAAAGTGTATCAATATCCATTCAACAACAGGGATGAATTGGTGGAAAGAATTGCTACAGCATTTGCAGGCTTAGATCCACATGAAATTCGTAGTGCTACTAATCACACCGTAAATAAGCGAATTATTAAATGTGTAGAAGTTAATGGACTACATTTTAAACAGTTTCTTTAACATTGTTTTACTATCACGTACCTACTTTATTTTTTATTTAGTTAAAATAAGTTCAGTGGTGGTAATTCAGGATATGTTCCATTAAATGTTCTGTATGTCCTGTTAATTATTTTATCGCATTTTCCATGAATGTTGAATAAATTCATAATATCCGAGTTAGAATAATTATCATTTGCCATATCCTATTCGTTAAACACCAACCGTACTAAATTACTAAAAAATACCTATTGCTTTTATTACATTTATTTGTGAAATTTGTGAATATTTTGTTTTGTCTACAAGCCAAGGTCTACTTACTAGAAGGCGGCGCTCTTCAATTTTGATCGATGAAATAAGAAAACAACAAATATCTAAAATACTATTCATTTTAGGTAGAGAAACACCATACATTGTTAAATGCGCATTTTTTCACATTTTTTAATTGGTTTCTTTAAATAGGTATCATTCTATTTAAGAAAAATGACTTTTTGCTACTTATGTCTGATCAACATATGTCGTTGATTAGAAAATTTTATGTAATAGATTTTGAAAATTTGTTTGTCTGATTAGTAATTCCAACACCTCGGAAAATATTAATTTTAGACATAGCGAACCTTTATTGAATTGACATTAAAATTTTCCGTGGAATCTAAAAAAAAATAGAAAATGGTAGCATTCCATTTAAGATAACAAAGTTGTTGTCAACTTCCGGTATTCCCGGAAATGCCACCATTTTGAAAATATTTTCATTAAATAGATCCGACCCGGTTTCGGCCACAGCCAAAATATCTCTTTTAGTTCTCCAGATACTTCTAATAGACGGTCAAAAAAAGTCACCCTGTATGCTGCTATATATGGATAGTGCAAGTAACCAGCACCCATGCTTGCCCTTTTCTCTTTGAATTGTAGTTTCTTGACCTGAAGATGGGTTGGTAGTTTAAGAACCCGAAACCATGGTCATCTGCACTTTTATATAATAAACAACTTGGAAAGTGTCGAGAATTATAAACGGATAAAATTCCTTCCCTTATTCAATAATAACCTCGATAATATGGAGCAATTCAGAAGATTAATTTTCAATTTATCTTCAAAAATTCCCATATGACCGCCAGTGATATCCATAATGGAAGCTGCATTTTCTCATCCCACATATTTAGCGACAACTGTGAGACCAAATAAAAATCTGTTCAATGGATGGTTGAATCATGCAAGTGACAGTATTTTCAGAATATCATCCAGATTTGGTTCCACCTACGCTTGAAATGAGCAGCCTTTTTTAAGGTCAAGTGAAATTTCAAGTACCTACCACTGAACAAAAAGTATATACTCGGAAAATGAACTTGAGCCACTTCTCGAATGAAGCTGTGATGTTCTACAGTCTACACGAACTATTGCTATTTTTCGCGCCTCCTATCTCCACCTCAGTAACAAGGTGCGAAATGTTAAAAAGGGAATATTTCAGTTTTTCTTCAAATTGAAATACACTGCTCCAAGAAATTAACACACCACTGAAATAATGTTGAATATTTTATTTTTTCTTTTAAATAACAAACTTAAACACACAAGAAATCTTCAATGTTACGTTTACTAATGTCAAAAATGGCAAATACACTGCACAAAAATTATCGCATCACCTAATGTTTGCTTAATATTCTTCAAAAAAATAATCAAAGGGATATACAAGTGTACAACATGGGTTCACAAGTTTGAAGTAGTGACAATGCAATACCTATAGTAAAAGGTTCGGGTCAGGTTTGGTAGGCATAATTACAATAGAAGTATACAGGCGTAAAAAATTACAAAAACTTTTATGTGACAATTTATTTAAAAGAATTATGAATAATTTTTATCAGAATATTGGTTCTTAATATCAAGTATTTCCCCCTTTTGCTCTTATTACAGCTTGCATTCACCCTGGCATACCATCAAAAAGATTTTGTAGGTACATATCGTTGGTCATAGTGTTCCAAATTACGTCCAACTTGTTTTGCAGATCTTGTAGGGTTCTACATGGAACTTTTTGTTGCTGAATTGTTCGTCCTATATGGTCCCATACCTACGTACTCGATAGGATTAAGGTCCGAGTTGCTCGCAGGCCAGTTCATTCTGACAATATCAACATCACGAAGGTAGTCGTTTACTATCCTGGCCACGTATGGTCATACATTATCGTCCTTAAAAATGACATTGCCGCCTACAAAAGGATCATAGGCGACCCCGTGGGGTTCATGAATGTCCCTTACGCATCCATCGGCTGTCAATCTCCCACCATTCACAGCCACTAGTTCCGTGAGCCCATAAATAGAAGTTCTTCTCCCTATCATGATAGACCTACCTGCAAAATTTACTTTTTGTCGAATGTTACACTGAAAATAGCGAGCACGCGGCCGTTTGTAGACCGGCATACGTCTATCTGATGCATATAAACAAAATCGCGATTCATCGATAAAGCGCACGTTGGATCATTCTTCGATTGCTCTCTGACAAACTGTAATCGCGCAACTCGATGTTCTCTGGTGACGCATAGTCCAGAGGCAGGAATCTTTGGCCGTATAGTGTCTTCTCGAAGACGGTTTCTGATTGTTGATTTGTTGATTTCTTTTAGATTTAGACCATAATTTGCGTGGTACTGTTTTTCCCAATCCCAATCGGACTGGGACAATTGGTAATTGTATGTTAGGTCCGTGCACATAGGAAGACAGTTACATCCACCGAACACTTGGCTCGTGTTCGTTTCTTTGCTATGTTTTGTTAGTCCTCTCTTCAGCTGCTCAATTTGCATTTCTTCTACAAGTACACTCAACTAATTTTTAACTCATTTTACTTTTCACAACAAAACAAACGTACTTTCTGCATCTAACATACACTGTATATTTGCTGTTCCACAAATGGGGGTAGATGATTCTCCTGTAAACAATTAAATTTGACTTCCATAGACCTATAGTGGAATGATGGTGTCTGAACTGGTTGCCATTTCTTCCACATCAAGCACTTAGTATATTCATCGGCTCTCATGAATAAGAAGAACAACTTCAGGATTTCAAAATGATTGTGAGAACTAGCAACTTTTGGTCCAGAAACCATCAGCCAACAAGGAAATTACTTGGCATGAAGAATTTGACACATCCGCAGTATCTTAGAGTGTAATTAGCGAGACATTCCATCTCACAATTTGATTTGGTGTAATTCCTGAAGAACCGTAAAGATCTATCCGAAGAGAAGAAACACTCCCTCTGTTGCGGAGTGTACTTCTTCACATTCTCGGACGTCTTGATCATTTCAGGTTGGATCGTGGCTACTACTTTTTGGTCCAGCGGGACCAAGAAGTACTGCTGGCTAAGACGCGGTACTCTTTGTGGTATATGGAAATTGACCTAAAATTACGCTTGTTCAAACGACGTAAAATAATTTACTGTGAAGATAGCAAACCTTATAGCCTTGCAATCCTGAAGACTTACAAGTGAAATCCATGTCTGGCGGTTTCTCCCTGTATTTTTTATAAAGTGCTGTAGAAGCCATTTTAAAACATTTTAAAACAAGAAATTTCACTCACCGCAATATTTGACGAAAATCCCAAATCCAAAAGGTTAAACTTTCGCACACAACTTTTACCGCGACCTTTCGAAAAGTATTTGATAATTCGCTCAGGTTTAGGGCGTTCATTTCGTTTTATTTCCAGTTTTTCGTCAAAAGTCTGTATTATATATTTAGAAACAATATTCACTTTTAACTGAATGAAGTATTACAACACAATAATATTAAAAAATGGAAAAATCAGGCGACCACTTTGTTAAAGTTCACTCCACAATATTTAAGTGTTCACTTGAATCTGGAACGCAAATTCTGTACTAGCTTGCAAGTGAGCTTTGGACACTTCGTGCTTTCTTATTTTTTCACGCAAATGGTTCAAGTCAGTAACGCCTATACGACTTATACATATTTGGAGTAAAAAATAACAAGCATTGAAATCAAAAAGGAGAATTCCTTACCGTACATCCACAGATCCATTTGTTTCGTTTGTAAATGTCGCTGGTGAAATGTCTGGTGAAAGACCGATCTTCCTTTTTCTTCGCACAAGTTTGATTTAGTTTTAAAACCGGTGTCGGCCTACCTAACAGTTTTATTTCAATTTTTGTGCTCAGTCCAATAATAAAAAATTATTTTAATAATATTGTCAACGGAATTTATGCCGCTATCACTACATAACACGTGCCACCGCCACCACCACAAACTAAACCACTGGAAATTTCAATATTTAAAAATAATAAACACGATAATACAGTTAATTACTCACGTTATAAGCAAATCCAGGAGCTATCTCAAACATAAATATGGTAAACAAAAAAACAACGCCGTGGAGGTACCAATTCCCGTGTCCTGTATATATTATGCATATGCTTAGCACAACCGCAAGTTTCAACTTCCAAGTGTGTACTGAAAAGGCGTTCGGATACGAATCAAAGTAAAAGCATATATGACGAATTTTCCCACGTCTTGCCGAGTTTTGCCGATCTCGATCCCATATCGAATGTACGAGCACCACACCCAAAAGCTCACAGTTTCAACACGCCAGACGCTACGCTCGAACGCCAGACGGTTGGATGCATTTGCACATTTGCTCGTGTATTCTCTGCTAGGTATTTTGAAACTGACGACGCGGGATGCTTGGCGCGCGTACTATTTATTATTTAAACGCTGGAGATTCAAAAAGTTTTAAACTTTAGTTTGAACCTTATCAAAAAATGGTTAAAAGCAGTTTTTTGTAGGCAGTGCGCACGCACGAGCGCACTTATTGAGGAGCCGCCACTGAGCACTAGAGCAATACAGTGACGTGTTCTTAAAGTTGTAACTCGCGAAAACCGATCGTTTGCAGCTGTGGTAACTCTCTTGTGACCTGTCCTTCCCTTCTGAAAAATTCTCCAGTTTATGTGTAATGCCTAACAACTCTTGATATGGCACTCTGTTGCACACCTAATGCATTAGGCACATTTTGTTGACTTCGTCCATCTTGAATCAAAGTTACTGCTATCACGGCTTCTTCTTCGGTCAAATGACGTCTTATACGCTGACGACCTTTCATAGTGAACAAACAATCGCTAAATTATCAAACCAAATACTGACAAACACAAACAAACATCAAAAGTAATGGTAACTGCAAAAATAAATAAATCGGAGTTGATACTTGACAACGTTTAACATAAATGAACTAGAGAAAATAAAGAATGCTGTTTTTCTGGGGCTCTAGATATCTGATAGAAGTAACCACATTGGAAAACAAACAAGTAATTTTGACAAAAACTGAAATATATTACCAGAAGAATTCATAATGCTACTGATGCGATAATTTTTGTGCGGAGTGTATATTGTTTACATATCTCACCCACACCTTTGGAAAATATGAGAGCTTATCTTTCAGTTGGGTTTCAAATTTGCCCATGAAAACCTCTGCAATGAAAGGAGAGACGCAATTTCCCATAGCTGTACCTTCACTTCGTTGAAAAAATGATCCACTGGCTTTGAAATAATTCTGCTGCATGCACAGATTGGTTAAATTAATATATTCTTTAACAGTTTGTTCGTCAACGTTATTTTTACCAAGGAGTCCACCACACAAGAACTCCAAAGCCTTTGGTACAGGTACACTGGCTGACGTCGAATGACATTAATAATTCGTTACCATGCAATGTGATGTGAATTTTGTTTATAAACTCTAGAGTTCTTAAGGAAAAATCGTACAATTATAAATTCTTCATATTGAAATACACAGTCAGTATCTAAATATTGGGTCTTAATTATCTTCCAAGCATGTCCCAGACCTCTACTGGATTTAGGTCTGGACTCCATGCTGGCCAGGCCGAAGTACCAATCTTAAAGTTCAAAAGTTAATTTTGGAGCACTCGGGCAACGTGAGGTCAGGCATTATTCTGCATAAGTAGGAAATTTGGACCAAAATAAGGAGCAAATGGCACATCATGTTCTCCAAGAATACCCAAAATGTAACGGTCAGCCTTCAGATTGCCATTATTTAACACCACTAAGTTGGTATGCCCTGTTAACGAAATTCCTCTCCACACCATAACTGATCTTCCATCAAATAAAGTTACACTGCGCCCATCGTTCCTTTGGGTGGCGAGAAACACGAAGACGTGAAAATCTGGACTCATCAGTCCAGAGAACTTGTTCCCAGTTAGCTTCCACCCATTTGGTATGTTCTCTAGCAAAGTGTAACCAAGCGCTACGATGATCTACGGACTAGATTTAATGTTGACGAATACAGGATCATACATCAGCTTCCCTGAGTCGTCGTCGAATCTTTTCAATGCTTATTCAAACATCTTCTACATTATCAAGCTGGGACTGCAACATTCTTATTGTTGCAAGCCATTGCCTCAACCGTTGCAGCAACTCCAACCTTCTTCAATCTGCACGATGGCTTGAGCACATTCATACCATGTGAAATTTCTGCTATCACATTGCATGTTGACACCTTGGCACAATTAATAAGAAAAAGCTGAATGTTAACGTGCAAACATCAATCCAAAACTGTCTTAAACACCAACTCATCTTAAAAAGAATGTGTGCATTCGAGATAAAACATTGAATGCCAAAAAATTCACAACACGAACAAAAATGCATACACACTTTATAAACATAACATAAGAGGATGTTTCAAAATAATATTACTTATATTTTATGACTTTCTTCGACAGGCTATATTTTTTATTTTTCCAGAAATAATTTGGGTGCATTAATTTCTTGGAGCAGTCGGTGTATTTGCAAGTTAAAGGATGACAACGAATCGATAGTCAATTAATAGGCACATGCATTCGACACCCACTTTTACCCCTTCAAAGACGCCAAGAAAAATTTACAAATTTGGGAGAAATTTTATAACTGTTCCACTTCCTCTGCCGATCATCGTGTTACAAGAAATATTTTGCGTATGCAGATTACAAAAGTTAATAAGAATATTTTTCAAAAATTGAACAAACCCAAATGTGCAGAAGACCGTCTAGAACCCAAAGACAATCCAGTTGAGTGCTCCAGGGTTTGGGATGCCTTCAACAGCATTCTATTGGCTTTCCGTTCAAAAGCCTGCTGTAAACGCCTTGTAGAAGGTTTTCTCGTTGCCTCGTGTCTATTGCCAAATTTAGATCTCTATAGGAATAGCACAAACAGAAAAATTTACAACGTAATTAGACACATTTAAAAATCAACTAAGGACGGTCAATATAAGAATGAACATAGAAAAAAACGAATGATAATAAGTAACAAGCAAAAATCTTACTAGCATAGGTGAACCCATTGTTCCGTGGGTGCTACCCCCACTGACAGATCTCTGATGGTTCCTCAATAAATTAAGAGATCTTTGTAAAACAGCACCTCTCATTTTCCCATATACCGTCAAGTATTCGTCTCGACCATTGTCCAGTAACCAATTCGCCATGCGTATCAGGTCATTTCTTGCGCTCTCTGGTATTTGAGATGGTGGCATGGGTATGTCTTCATTTGATGTGTCTATACTCAAAAAATATTTTTTTACAAAAATGATAAAACATGCGGAAAATTAACTACGAACCTTCGTCGTTATTAATTAAGTTTAAAAGCATCACCGGTAACAACGGAATATTATATTTATCCAAAATAGCTTTGAACTCCGAGTTTAATTTATCACTTCCTTTGTTAAATAATGTAACCTACAGTGGGGATAAATATTACTTTATCGCAATAAGGCCTCCAGCAGATGCAAAACATAGGTCCATCGTATGGCACTGATCGAAAATACTGAACAGATTTGGTTGCGGTCTCCATAAAATTGTACAAAAGTTTATAAGAAACACAAACTGAAATCATTAATAAATTTTGTCTTCATTTTTCTGTCAAATTTGCTAAAACCAGTACAGTAATTTTCATTATAGATGTCTGACAATGAATCAACGTTTTGCATAATCCTATTGGCATTTAAATCGCATCTGTTAACGTACCACATTTTCAAGTTCGACACTTTGTGGGATGTGCTTCTCAAAATATTTCTGTGCCTTAGCAAGTCTGTTTAAAGATTCTAAGTATACGTCTAATGAAACACCGCCTTCTGTATACAAACCTGGACCTTTTTCAATTATATGTTCTACGTCCGACGATACTTCGTAATAATTTATTACATTATCAAGTAATTGTAGAGTATGGTCAATATCTACATGCAATTAAAGAAATTCAACTTAAAAATGTCAGGTTTCTACGACTTTTAGGGAAATAAGGATACTGTACTGAGTTTTTTGCAAATTTTCAGTTTCGTTATAAACAGGCAATATAGTGTCTTCTAATCTAGATAAGCGTTGCTCAAAGGTGTTTAAAATTCCATCAATGCCGCTGGCAATTTGTGAACTCTTCGACAGTCTCTGCTTTAATAATGTTAAATTAACTTGCTCCTACAAAGTAAAAATTTTACTTTTTTAACATTCTGGATGTTATTAAGATAGTACCTTGTCTAATTTACTCTTTATTTCTATCCTATGTTCTTCAACGAGATTCATTATGTAAAATAACAAGTATTTTTGATGGTCGTAATAACTTAGGTTAACTGGAATGTCATCAGTGTCATTTATGAGCCCGCAGTGTCGCTAATGGAAACCAGTGAAAAAGAGATGGGAGTATTCGAATACAAGAGGATCCGATTCTAGCAAGAATACACCACAAAAGTGGCGCGTCACAAACGTCAGATTTCATTCCAAACAAAACAAAGCCATGTGCTACCTGACGTTTTACGTTTTCCGTGGTTTTAACCTAACCTATGCAATAGTCGTTTTCTAGTTTTTACTCGTAACCCCCACACACAAATTGAAAATAAACTGTTTTCACCGCAAAACTTCTATTATATTGCCAAAATTAGCTTAAATCGTTGTACATAACACTGATAAACATGAAATGACACGTGGATTTGTTTAGAATGAAAATCTGACGTATGACGGAGGCGCTTGTGCACTCTGTATTCGAATGAATTTGATTCTGAAGCAAGTATTCGTATATGTACTTGGAAACGGATAGTGAATATAATGAATATCCGTTGTATTCAACATTCGAGTACTTGGAAACACTGGCCTCTAGGTGGACCGTTTGATTTTTTTGCGCGAATGTCGATTTGGTTTGTATTTTGAACGAGTGGGTATCATAGCTTGGGGAGGGCAAATTAATAGTATAATTACATTACTAGAAGTAAAACAGTCTTTTTGTGTTGAGCCCAGATATTTGCGACCGAGGCGAAAGCCAAGGCCATACAAACTGGGCAGCAGACAGAGTCTGTTTGTTGTAGTTATTATTTATAGATTTCTGAGAATACAAAAAATGTCCATACATTTCTTTTACAGAGCGCCACCTGACCTCTGCCTCAAAAAGTAGAAATTTCTGTCTCCCCATCAATGTTTCCAGTTTAATATACAGGTATACGGCATTGTCCAACTATAGCATCTTTAAACAATGCTATTACAAAGTTTTTTCTTCAGAGAACCGAGCGTGAGACTGCGTTCCCGGTAGTGGTATCTGAATTTGACCGCTATACCTGCCTTTTCTTCAGAGTACGAGGCGTGAGACTGCATTCCCGATAGTGATCATTATTCAATAAGTTATAAATATTGTACATGTTCAGAGTTTAGAATAAAGTTTTAAGTTTTCCGATTTGCAAATAATTAGTGTGTTATCAAGAATAAAGTTTAAGTTGACATTACCAGTCGTTATTCTTCAACACAACCAACACTGGTGTCTTGCTGCAAAGTTGCTAGTCCAGTCTTTCTTTGCTGGGTGCTACACATCTATATCATTCTCAAATTCTGGGCGTATGAATCCTTTAACTCTGTACGTTAATTCCGGAAGCTATTGTATTCTTAAAAAGAGGTTATACATTTCCGTTTTAGCGGTAAAACAGTGTTTCTAATCTAACAAATTACGTAGCCACTCTGCAAGTTGGAAATATCATATATAGGGTGGCCCGAAATTAGCGTGCAATATTTTACCAGCGTGTTCTGTGGTCAAAAATAAGACAAAGAACTCCTATAAGCGTATACCGAAATATGCTTCGCAATGGAGCTATAGCTTTCTAAAAGAGAAGGCCTGAAGACGTTTCCTTCTAAATATCTTCGAAACAAGTCCAGTTAAAATTATGAAATTTTATGGAATGTGTAAGTACCAAATGCTGAATCTTTTGCTGTAAACATAATTTCTAAAATTTAACAGGGGAGTCCCAAATCTGGGGGTGGTGGAGGTAAGATTTACCCCAACTTTTTTTACAACACGTCGTTTTCAATTTTTCCATAAAAATTTGAAACTTCAGAGTTTTTTGCAAAAAAAATGTGCTCTTGTCTCGTTATGATAGGAGTCACCGTTATCGAGCACAATCGATTTAAAAATTTCGCTGCACGCCCAAAAAATTCCTACAAGACGTGGGAAACTTCGTTTGTATACTTAAACGAGACAGGAGCACATTTTTTGCAAAAAACTCTGAAGTTGCAAATTTTTATGGAAAAATTTCCGGAAAAATTGAAAACGACATGTTATGGAAAAAGTTGGGGTAAATCTTACCTCCACCGCCCCCAGATTTGAGACGCCCCTGTTAAATTTTAAAAATTATGTTTACAGCAAAAGATTCAGCATTTGGTACTTACACATTCCATAAAATTTCATAATTTTAACTGGACTTGTTTCGAAGATATTTAGAAGGAAACGTCTTCAGGCCTTCTCTTTTAGAAAGCTATAGCTCCTTTGCAAAGCATATTTCGGTATACGCTTACAAGAGCTTTTTGTCTTATTATTGACCACAGAACATGCTGGTAAAATATTACACGCAAATTTCGGGCAAATACCCCGCCAGGCATTAATTATACAGGATGTCCCGAAATTAGCGTGCAATATTTTACCAGCGTGTTCTGTGGTCAAAAATAAGACAAAAAGCTCTTGTAAGCGAATACTGAAATATGCTTCGCAAAGGAGCTATAGCTTTTTAAAAGAGAAGGCCTGAAGACGTTATCTTCCAAATATCTTCGAAACAAGCCCAGTTAAAATTATGAAATTTTATAGAACGTGTAAGTACCAAATGCTGAATCTTTTGCTGTAAACATAATTTTTAAAATTGAACAGGGGCGTCTCAAATCTGGGGGCGGTGGAGGTAAAATTTACCCCAACTTTTTCCATAACATGTAGTTTTCAATTTTTTCTGAAATTTTTCCACAAAAATTTGCAACTTCAGAGTTTTTTGCAAAAAAATGTGCTCCTGTCTCGTTTAAGTATACAAACGAAGTTTTCCACTTCTTGTAGGAATTTTTTGGGCATGCAGGGAAATTTTTAAATCGATTGTGCTCGATAACGGTGCCTCCTATCATAACGAGACAAGGGCACATTTTTTTTGCAAAAAACTCTGAAGTTTCAAATTTTTATGAAAAAATTGAAAACGACATGTTGTAAAAAAAGTTGGGGTAAATCTTACCTCCACCACCCTCAGATTTGGGACTGCCCTGTTAAATTTTAGAAATTATGTTTACAGCAAAAGATTCAGCATTTGGTACTTACACATTTCATAAAATTCCATAATTTTAACTGGACTTGTTTCGAAGATATTTAGAAGGAAACGTCTTCAGGCCTTCTCTTTTAGAAAGCTATAGCTCCTTTGTGAAACATATTTCGGTATACGCTTATAAGAGCTTTTTGTCTTATTTTTGACCACAGAACACGCTGGTAAAATATTGCACGCTAATTTCCAGTGAAACTGAAAAATGTGTTTAAAATGCATAGAATTAACGCAATTTCTGTCACATTTACATTACGCTACGTTTTACTGGTGCAAACTTATGAGAAAAAACGCGATAAAGATAATATGTTTGACATTTTCCGATACTAGAAGAGTTTTTAAAATTATCACCTCATCGATGCATGAACTGAAAACTAGCAGTGAGAATGTGCACCCCTCTGTCACCCATATAAATAATATATATTTATATAAATAACTAGCGGGCCCGGCAGACGCTGTCCTGCCCGACATTAAAAAAATTTCCGTAAAAAAATCCTAGAGCCCGATTGCAGCGCCACTTACCGGGTCTAATTGTGAATGTAAACCATCCAGGGACCCACTCAAACACACACAAAAAATTTCATCAAAATCGGTCCAGCCGTTTTTAAAAAAAATCCTAGAACCCGATTGCAGCGCCACCTACCGGGTCCAACTGTGAATGTAAACCATCCAGGGACCCACTCCAACACACACAAAAAAATTCATCCAAATCGGTCCAGCCGTTCAAAAAAACTCCTGGAACCCCATTGCAGCGCCATCTACCGGGTCCAATTGTGAATGTAAACCATTCAGGGACCCACTCCAACATACACAAAAAATTTCATCAAAATCGGTCCAGCCGTTCAAAAAAATTCCTAGAACCCGATTGCAGCGCCACCTACCGGGTCCAATTGTGAATGTACTCAGGTACTCAATCCAACAAACACAAAAAAATTCATCAAAATCGGTCCAGCCGTTCAAAAAAACTCCTGGAACCCGATTGCAGCGCCATCTACCTGGTCCAATTGTGAATGTAAACCATTCAGGGACCCACTCCAACACACACAAAAAATTTCATCAAAATTGGTCCAGCCGTTCAAAAAAATTCCTAGAACCCGATTGCAGAGCCACCTACCGGATCCAATTGTGAATGTAAACCATTCAGGGACCCACTCCAACACACACAAAAAATTTCATCAAAATCGGTCTAGCCGTTTAGGAGGAATTCGGTGACATACACACGTACAGACTGTCAAACGCGCGAAGTTAAAATAGTCGTTACGTTTTCTCAAATTTTCCAATTTTCTGCGCAATTTTCTTAATTTTCCGTTCCGTAAGAACCTTCTACAAAATATTACAAACCACAAAAAAAAGATGAATGAAATCGGTTAAGTCGTTCTCAAGTTATGGCGTAACCAAGGGAAATAGGGATTCATTTTTATATACAGTGTGTCCACGGATGGACTTAACTATACTTGTAAAAACTTTTATTTTCAGTTTTTCGAGAAAAAGTCATTCTTTATAACTTCTTTTGCTTGTTATATAAATACGATTCACGTTGAGAAACTTTGATTTTGTTTTACAGGGTGCGCAGAAAATACAAAAATGTATATTTGTAAAATTAAAAATTTTTGAATCAAGCTTTTTGAAGTCTCAAAATGACACAGCTTAGAAGGAGAAATCAAAAAGCCAAATAAAGTTTTTCCATAGAAGTTATACTTAGTTGCTAAGAAATACCGGGTGTCCGGTTAAGGTTGGCCACCGGCTTATCTTAGGAACTATTCATCCTACAGCTTTCAGAAAAAAATCTTCCTATAAAAGTGGCCATGAAAACTTCATCAAAAGTATTTTTAGCTTTCAGTTTTCCCCGCTAGGGGGCACAATTTTAAAAGAAAATAGACAATCCACATTTTCTTCGAAAATTCAAATGGAAATTTAGGAATCCTTTAGCTTTCTCAAAATCTCCTCGTAATACCCTGCAAATCAGTTTAATAACTTTTTGATCTAGCTTATGAAATAAGGAGTGGGGGAAGGCAAAAAATTCCCTTGCACCAAAAATGCCATATCTCCGGGTTGCTTGAACCAATTTTAATGAATATGGTATTGTTGGAAAGGGAATCTATAGCGTAATAGAAATCTGCATTTACTCATTTACATTTGAATTTACTTTTACCAGGGAGCCGCCAGATGGTCTTATTTCGAAACTTACGAAATTGTCAAATTTTCTCAAAAATTATAAATGGAATGGTATCTTTTTTATGATATGTTGTCATTACGCATAGAATTAAAAACAAGATGCCGCAAACCGGAAGTTTTTATCTTTATCAAATGGAAGTTATCATCAAGAATATCATTTAACCAAATCCCAGTGCACAGGTACCAAATTTTCTCAATTTTTTTTTAATGGAATGGTACATTTCCACAACATGCTGTTAGTACACATAACATAAAGAACAGAATGCCGCAAACCGAAAGTTCCTATCTTTTTCAAACGAGAGTTGTGATCAAAAATACTGTTTAATCATATCTCATTGTGTGGGTAAATTTGAGAAAAATTAAATACCTAAATGAATATCGATTTAATTTAGTAAATATTCAATTTTCCTTAAACGCCTTGCCAAGGCTCGGGAGGCAATAACGGCATTTTCTTCATTTTGAAAAACATTGCGAGCTTGTCATACGCTTCAGCAATAGAGCTAGACATTTAAAAATTTATAATAAATTCTAGCGAAAAGACACTGAAATCGAATTTAAATTAACTAATAATTAATACTTAGTTAAGTTAAACTTAATTTAATTTAGTAAATATTCAATTTTCCTTAAACGCCTTGCCAATACTATGACCAGGTATATGTTTTTATTTTCCATGGAGTGCTTTTTGTTTGTAATATTCCTTTTAATTCTGTCTGATGAGAGATACAAAAATGTACTAATATTCTTTAAAAAAAAATATTTTCCTAAAATAACCCATGCAATGAAATGTGATTAAACAGCATTTTTGATAATAACTTTAGTTTGAAAAAAGATAGGAACTTTCGGCTTGCGGCATTCATGCTATTTGTACTAACAGCATGTTATGAAAATGTACCATTCCATTCAAAAATTTTTGAAAAAATTTGGTACCTATGTGCTGAGATTTGATTAAACCACATTCTTGATGATAACTTTCATTTGAAAAAAAAATAACAACTTCCGGTTTGAGCCATTTTGTTCTCAATCCTATTTAAAGACGCCATGTTATAAAAAATATACCATTCCATTTAAAGTTTTTGAGAAAATTTGACATTTTCGCAAGTTTCGAAATAACGCCATCTGGCGGCTCCCTCGTAAAATTAAATTCAAGCGTAAATGCAGATTTCTATTACGCTATAAATTCCTTTTCCAACAAGACCAAATTCATTAAAATCGGTTCAAGCAATCCGAAGACATGGCATTTTTGGTGTAAGGGAATTCTTTCCTCCTCCCAGCCCTTATTTCGCAAGTTAGATAAAAAGTCATTAAACTAATTTGCTGGATATTACGATGAGATTTTGAGAAAGATAAAGGATACCTACATTTTCATTTGAATTTATGAAGAAAATTTGGATTGCCTATTTTCTTTTAAAATTGTGCCCTCTAGCGGGAAAAATTGAAAGCTAAAAACATTTTTGATGAAATTTTATGGTCACTTTTGTGAGAAGATTTTTTTCCGAAATCTGTAGGAAGGTCGCAAACCTTAACCGGACACCCGGTATATCTTAGCAACTAAGTATAACTTCTATGGGAAAACTTTATTTGGCTTTTCGATCTCTCCTTCTAAGCTGTTTCATTCTGAGGCTTCAAAAAGCTTGATTCTAAAATTGTTTATTTTGCAAATATACATTTTTGTATTTTCTGTGGATCCTGTACAACAAAATCATAGTTTCTCAACGTGAATCATATTTATATAACAAGCAAAAGAAATTATAAAGAATTACTTTTTTTTGAAAAAATGAAAATAAAAGTTTTTACAGGTATAGTTAAGTCCATCCGTGGACACACTGTATATAGATTGTTCATACAAAAATAATAAAATCGCGATTAAAAAATAGGGGGTGGGGGTAGGAGGGTGAAAAATACTTTACGACCTATTCTCATACCTACCAAATGTTAAAAAAATTTTTCCTACAAATCGGTCCAGCCGTTTCGGAGGAGTGCGACCACAAACACCGTGACACGAGATTTTTATATATTAGATATTATTTATATGGTGTCACTCCTTTGCAAGTATCTATTTCTCTACGTCTTTGCTCCAATTCTATCACCACCGCTTGCTCTTTGTAAATCATGTATTACTCTTCTGTCTTTATTTCATCCATACATTTTTGAGTATTTCGAACTACCTTTTTCATGTTAGATTGTCGAAAATTCAGTTCAATTTCAAACGAATTTTCATTGCTGGACAAACTAACTTTATTTTTGTTCTTTTTTAAACAGAGTTCTTGAATAATCTTTACAAAAACAGCCCAATTCTATATATTCCCCTGTACTACAAGATGGCGGACACACTACGATTTCCAATCTCTCTTATACCACCTATTGCGTTCATGCACTCATTAAGACTACAAACAAATCCAAGTTTAAGTACATAATATTTAATAATAGTATACTTGCTATCTCATACAATGATTACATTTATTGTTTATCATACAAAAAATACACCAACATGTTCATTAATCCCTACCAGGTACTTCTATAACGTGTTTAAACATGTATCGAGTACCAATCATTATTGCCAACACTATAAAAGTACAAAATTTCACACATACCAAGTAAAAATATCAACTAGCAAAAAAGCAGCGCAAAGCCTTACCCTTACGATATGTAAAAAATAATGGTTATGTTTGAGCCAATATACTACACTTACATGTAAGAAAATGCATACTCTGGTATTGCGTCTCTTATAAAATATCATTGAATAATTCTTAAGTTAAGTAATAACACCTACTGGCTATACATTTTACAACAGATCTTAAAAACGTCCAGGTCAAACACTAAAAAATGTATAGGTATCAAATTACTGCAATAGCATAAAAAGTTTCATGTATAAACCTGTATGGATGTATCAATTTATAAAAATTGACAGTTGCCTATAAAATCAAGGCCCAGAAACTGGCAGTTTTCCTTTTATCCTGAAAATTACCTTAAATCTAAATGTACGCGATGAGTGATTAATATTTTTTCTAGTCTCTAACTTCTCAAATATCGTTATAAATACACATGAGGCAATGAAGCGGTTTGAACCAATCAGAGTGCGTCGGGCAAGCTCCGCCTTGTAAATAAGTGGGGATGGGCCAAAGCGCTTCAAAGCCTACTACCAACACAGGCCGCCGACTCGGGAATCAAATTCTACTCCGTAAAGGAGTATCACAGAAAAACGAAGCTAGTCACTAATCAGTCGCATGGTCAAGCAGCCTTTCATCCCGAAAACATAACACTAGAATGACTCACCCGCACTCTACAATCACAAAACAATAAAATAATCAAGTCACTTATAAAATATAATAATGTTACATACGGGAAATACCTATCCATCTAATAATAGAATTGATTACTTTTATGATCATATAATTAAAAAATAGTATAATAAATAATATCGCTGTGCCTTTAGTGTATAAAATATATAAAATATAACAAATATAGGGTAGAAGACGTTTAGAAAAAATAAATAAATCTAAATAAATGGTACCGTCATATCGATATACATACTACTAAAAAGGTTAATAATGCTTGCAGAAATATATCTTAATACTCCCACTGAGTTGCGGTTTCCACTGAGGGGTCACCAAGACGGAAACAACCATTTTTACTTGCGGTAAGATAATTTCCGCTCACTGATTTGATACATAGACGAGTTGGTTCACGTAACTCCAAGTAGAATCCTTCGGGAGTATCTGACTCGGCTGTCACGCCTTCATTATCCACGTGCCAGTATTTTCCGTTTGTTCCTGAAACAAAATGAGAATAGTTATTTACGAAACGAGTGCGAGAAGACATTTTTCGCGCATGAGCGCAATGTTTGAAGCACGAGCGACGAAGGAGCGAGTGCTTCATTTGCGCGAATGCGCCGAAGACGTCTTCGCGCATCGAGGTTCGTACAATATTTTTTGAAACGAACATTATAATTTTTTAATTATGTATTATCTAATACGTTTCCAATTTAAAATTTCAAAAAATCAAGTGGTTACATTGACAGATTTCCATTTGACAATTGTAGAAAATGACATTTGGTTTAATTTATTGAATTGAGTTGTTAAAGTGTCAATCGAATTAATAGCGATTTATCTTTATTCTTTCACTATTTTCAACATCCAAATTGGAGAAATGGTGTTTTGTTAACCAAACTTTATTACTATCAAGTCAAATTATTTCTAGAAAGCCTGAAAGGGCCAGTGCTTTTTGCTAGATTTCGCGCACTAGTGCGCGAACACTATGTTTGAGTTTGTCTGTCGGGTTCGCGAAATGTCATTTTGAGAGCGGTGAGTTTAAAAATAAAATACAAGGTGTCCCATAATTAATGCGTCAAATTGTGCCAGCAGATTCTATGTTAAAAAGTAATGAAAAAAGTCTGAATAAACATAGGTTGGAAAATGCTTCATAAGCAAGGTACCGCTCCTGAAATACGTATGGTACTCTGAAGATGGTTTTTATGTAATATCTCCGCAACTAATGACTAAACAGAGTGAAATTTGGGGAATTTACTACATTGATTCGAAAGTTTTATTGCAATGATTAATTTATTAATCGCATTAATTAATTACAATTAATGCGTCAAACTGTCAGGGGTCGTAGAGGGCATGAAAACAAATAAATTTTGTAGGAAGTTGTTTTTAATTTCTTAATCTGAATTTTCATAATTCTACATCAGAACCGCGAAAGAGACATACAGTAATGTTGGGGGTAGTTTGTACTTCATCGCACCCCTATTTCATGCACCCCTAAGTGAGATTTTGAGATTGCTATTAACCCATCTTTTTGATAATAAAACGTTTAGTAAATTCCTCAAACTTCACTCTGTTATCGTCATTAGTTGCGGAGATATTACATAAAAACCATCTTCAGAGTCACACATTTCAGGGGCGGTAGCTCCATTGGGAAGCATTTTTCAACCTATGTTTATTCAGACTTTTTGCGTTACTTTTGAACATAGAGTCTGCTGGCACAGTTTGACGCATTAATTATGGGACACCCTGAATATACACGGTGTACCTTGACGTAGTTCTAGTATCTAATACTGAAATAGGTTATTGAGAAGGCACAACATTCTTTTGTTTGAAAATAAACTTTTATTCTCTGTTCTTTTGTTTAAATTCATTTTTGAAAAATTGAGATTTTTTGCGGGTTGTAATATGTTGTTGAAAAGGTACATAATAAAAAGCGCTATTCAAAAATGCAAAGAAAAGAATTGTCGTCTATAAGAAAAACAAAAAGTTAGTACGTAGTTGTATCTTCAAAACTAAAAGAGACTGAAAAAAAACTGATAAGACCATCAAACGTGCCTTCAAAAAGTGTCTTAAGAGTCCGGCAAAGCAGATCAAAAGTTACTCCTGCGGGGCATCGGGTAGGTGAGGAATCCGTTAGAAATCGGAGCAAACTATCAGCTGTGTTGCAACACCGTCGCGCTAAACACATTTATGGACACAGGAACAACGCACATTCAAAGCCCGCGCGTTCGGTACCTAGTAAATGAGACAACGGCGCTCTGAGTTTACGCTCAGTCGCTACGAGGCGGCAGCACATACCAAGCCATATTTTGCGTTTGCAGCGCTCTCGCTCTACCTTGATTACACCTTCATCCTAGTAAATTTAGCAACACGAAAGCCTGATTATGGTAGAAGAAGGTATACTTTATGTCGCCATTGAAACAATTTTTCGAAAACTGTAAATCTCTTGGCGCTATGCACGCGTGAAGTTGGTCAATTTCATGAGTGATCTGACACTTTCTAAGATAAAATTTTTAAATTTTCTTTCAATGGAAACATAAAATAAAGTTTCGTTTATAAACTGTCAAAAATTCAACACTTCAATTTTCACCGTTTAGAAATGACCATAGCACTACGAAGTCAGTTTTCGGGTTCATTTTAAAGGGGTTTGCCGGACTCTTAACACGTCCCAACAATGTAAAATGAATAATAAAAAAATGAAAATGAAAAACTTGTCGTTTTCTTCAGATATCTCAGAAACCAAAAGATTTTTAAAATTTGAAGTGGTCATAAGATTCTGATAAACTTTCACCATTTAACAATCTTTGTATCTTCAATATTAACCAAGTTACCCATACTGGCACCTCTACATTGGGACTGTGTATATCGAAGATGCGATTAATATTGTTAAAAACAGAGTATCCTCAGGGATAGAGTCCATTAGTGAAAAGACGAAATCAGAGCGCGAAATTTAAAACGCTATCCTCTGAGAATAGTTGGATAAAATTTTTCAACGCATCTTAAATGGAGCTTAGATGACCTTGCACTTCACACTCACACCGCTTGCCATCACTCGATCGGTTTACTGTATGGAGTACGGCATTGTAGATGGAGATTTACTCTAATGCAGAAATGGCTGATTTGCATTTGATGTATATCATGGCAAATTTCAATCGACCTGAAGAGAGAGACCGTCACTAACTGACGGTCTACGGCTCGAGCTACAGAGCGAACTTTCAGATCTAACGTTGGTCGTGCATTGCCCTGGCATATTAGTGCTAGTCACAAATTTTAAGTGAAAAAAATATGTACCTCTTAACAATATACATACTGACACGTTCTTGTAATAGCAATAATTCTCTATATACAAGAATGATTATTTTAACGTATGGTTATTTAAGTATTAAGGTCTTAGACTTCAACAATTATTAGATGTAAGATTAGCAGTCAGAGGCGCGAATCATCATTTGTATCATAAAAAGTCAAAGACGTTTTCCAAGAACTTACCTTTAAAGTGAACGACTCCCTTATCCGCCCTTTCAACTTGGATGGTCTCGTATGTTGCTTTGTTGCACTCCAACTTGGTGTTATTCGAAGATTTGTAGCCCACAAAACCTTGCTCACATTTTAACACCAAAATCGGCCGGTTCACCAGATAAAAATAGTACTTGCAGGTCTCGTCTACCGAATCAGAATTGGCGTACAGATGACCAGATCTCTTGGTGATAACGTAACGGCCATTGTTGGCCCGGAAGGCGACGGAACCGTCTCCTTGCCAGATCAGATCGAAAAGAGCGTTGGAATTTCTCTTGACTCCCGCAGCTTGGATGCCGCCTCCGGTTTCCAAAGTCCAATATCTGTCCTGCATTGTGCGAATGTACCACCTCTTGGTGCTCCAATCGAATTCTAGCTGGAATGTTTCGTGGTCGGAGATTTCGTCTTGATTTGCGGTCACGTCGACTCCTGGAACAAAAGTTAGGTTTTTAGATGAAGAGGACAGATGTTGATTCCGAAATTGAGAGAAATTTCGGTATTTGCTTTTATTTATACCTTTAAAATTCACAATCAAATTTCTACTTTTGCAGCGATGTGAAATTCAAGCGCAAAATTTTTATCTCAAAAACAGAACAATACTATGAATTTACGAGGTATAGGTATAAGAAATGTGTATACTAAGACTTGCTGAAACACGTACTACGTTTTGAATACAATAGATTGTGCGATAAAGTATTGGGGGTGTCGAAATTTTCCGTTTTTATTTAGATTTAAGGAAGTACGAGTATATGACGTTGTGATTGATGAGGATGCCAATAAGTCAGGAAAAGCCGAGTGTTAAAAAATTTCCATTTGATGGTTTTAAGTTTGTTAATTAGAGCGGCGACGCTCAGACGCTGATATTATCTTGGACTAGCAGGTTGGAGGTGACAGGGAAAATTATGAGGTGATGTGATAAGCTTTAGTATCATGGTGGAAGAGGCGAAGAGGCTTTTTAAATAATATGCGTAAATCTGATTGGTATACGTCGAATAAGCGGATTGGCCGTGATTTAGAACTGAGCGGTTTCTCCATACAGAGTTGTCCATATTGATCCGAAAGCTTGAATAAGTGATAAAGGGAGTTTCATTTCCACAATCCTTAGGCTGCATCCCCGTGACTCGTGTTTTCTCTTAGGTTATTTGATCTTTTTTAATAACAAATCATCAAAAATGAACCATAACATTTTCATCTTCCGCATGAGATTCACGTTTTCGTCCACCACGAGAAGTTTTTGACCTTTCTAACCGTTTCTCTCGTAGCTGTATCGAAATAGCATGGTTGGATAAAAGATAATGTCACGATAATAAAGGCAAGGCGTGACACTGACATTATTATCTCCGTCCCCGAACTTGACCCACACCACCGTATGTCGCACATCGTATCTCACGCGGAACGGTCCCGTTGTCGTAAATCAACTTTTGCTCCGACACGGCACACAATGATGACTCAATAAAGATACTAATTAACTGTATCGACGAGCATTTCCCTCTTCAATCTGGCAGCAGTAATTATATTGCCTCCAGTGTCTGTGGTTAGGTAAAGGCCGCATTCCCCAGATGTTGCTTCGGTGATGCTGATGTCTTGTCAGTTTCACGGCCCACTCACTCGACGTGTACCGCAAGAGCAGTGTATATCATAGAAAAAATACGTTTGTATTTCAAACTACCTACAATTATTTTGTAATTCAGACATGCTTAAAGTAATTTCCGGTATATTTAGGATTTTTAAATAAAGATGATCATAACAGCTCATGCTAAATTACAATAATCAGCGTATTCAAATATCAAATTCAGGAACAGGAAGTTTTAAATACAAATAACTGGGGTACTCTGCCAGTCTGCCACATAGACATAGTAGGCTAGTAGGTATCAGTGAGATGCGATTACCAGGAGTCGGAGACTTTTGGAGCGGGCCAGCGGAGATAAATTAGAGTAATGCACAAGCAGGATGGCTATAAGGAAATTCGGGAGTAGATATTGCTATGAAGAAGAAAATAGGGAAGAGTGCAGAAAATTACTTATATAAAGTGTCAGGGTAGTTATGGTTAGGTTAGATTCGAAACCTGTAAAGACGGTAGGTATACCGTCTTATCACTGTAGTTAGATGTGGGCATATCGCATATACCCACGTCTACCTATTTAGTAACTATCTTAATAACTGAATCAATTACGGTTTTAAGAATATTATTGCCAGATCACATTATTTTCACAATAAAATCGATGCTACTGCCACATTCCTACAATTCCGACACAACGTCGTCAGTCGGTGGTTGGTCATCAGCGGACACTTGAGATTCTTTTAAGTATTTAAAATCAATTTACAGCTCCAACAAATACCACTTTTTCCTCTTACAACAATAAGACATCAAAAGTAACTGCAGTGCTTTATTATCGATAATTTGTTACATAGGCACATCCGTAGCCGGTCTGGCAAATAATTGCTGAATGCAACGATTGTTGAAGAAGATAGTACTGTAAGCGACTTTCTAGAAGAAAAATTGCAGTGGTGACGCCTTCAGGAAGCAATTCATTTAACATCGCGCCGATAAGCATCGAAGAGAATATTTGCAATGGTTCTTGTTTGTAGGAAGTTAACTTACGTAGCACGCTACTTAGTCTCGATATGGTTCAAACTCTTTAGCACTGTTCGGAATTTTTATTAGCATTGTTGGGACTACGATTGTTTTTTCTTTTGCGGAGTAGTTATATATTTCCTCTTTGCACCTCAGCGCACTAGAGGCTTTAGAGGACCCTAACCGTAGTGGTAGAAATCAACAGATTTGGCAATGGTAGGTACCTATTTAATCTATTTTTGACAAGCAACAGAGCCAGCATAATTTTGTTGTTAATAACTTGTAACAAAGGATAATTAGCGCCATATGGATCCAACATACTTAGATTAGCCGTTAATTATTTTATTCTGCTGAATCAAATAAAAGATCGCGCCACCTGAGAAAAAAGAAACATATTATGGAAATACGTCATACACCCATACGCGTCAATGAACCTAAGGAAAGTTGAGAGAGGGTACAATGGTGCGCCACGTATTGTCCGAGTTGAATAATAGGAGGAGCCGAATAATGAAGGATGACGAAACAATAATAAAATCCCAGGTCGATCGGAGATGAAAAGCTTTTCCGTAACAGACATTCTCCAACTTTCTGAGCTATTGAGAGTTCTTACTACCGACCTGTCTTGCGTTGCGTCGTGTGGTGTGAGTTACTGTTGTACACTAAGTAAATGCCAGTATTTAATTATTGTTGATGTGAGGCTATCAGTAATTAAATGTACGTTAATTAATCCGTTGTAGAGGTATAATAGGCTGGTTAAGACTTGTTCTGAAATTCTACGGGGGCCGTGGATTTTCAAACCAAGAATTCGCACAGGTGGAATGTATTTAGTGTGGTGAAAATAGCACACCTCCATTCAACTAATGCAATGAGCTATTGAACATCTCGTCCGGTTGAGTTTCAGGACGATTGTACGTACTAATTAAAGGCCATCCTATTGAGGGATTGTCGCGAGTGGTTTAACATACATTTCCCAACTCTGAAGAATGTTCGATATTGGCTAAACCGTTAGCACTACCAAGAAAACTTTCTAATATGACTTGGTGTTTTCTCAGAGTTATGGCCTAAAATTATTTTCAGGTATACAGCTTATCCCATGGGAGTGTGGCGAGTCAAGTCAATGTTTTCTCTTATGGGGCGGTCTGTATTTGATTGAAGTTTCGAATCCTGTGGCTAATTTTGAACGCATTTTTATATTACCACACAATAAAGCTCAGATATTTTTAAGTTATTTTAGAATTTTTGGAAAAATTTGACAGACTAAAAATGTAATATCTTTGTTCGGAATTAATATTTAGAGATCGTTTTGGGCCCAAAAATTTCCGTATTTCGGGACTTCTTCATGGGATCCTGCAAAAGACTGAACACTTCACCAATAATTCGGAAACTTGTTTCGAGGGTAACACCAATGGTTGTTTACGCGAAGTGTGATTCAACGATTGAGTAAACAAGCCGCAGATGTTTTGTTTAGCGATGCCCTTGTTACTGAATAGTGAATTATGAAGGAATTATCCAGAATCCACTACGATGCATAGAAATAGTCTGTGCCATAACACAAACTGTATCTATACAAGTGGAATGTTATTTCTCCAACTGACAAATCATCAAGACAGATTAATGTTCATATCGTTTGAATATGTGGGCAAAATACTAAACAACTTGTTGCACCGATTGTCTGTTCAATCTGTAGTACAACTTGTCGTACAACAAATTGCATAGTGTGTGGGTTCCTTTAGTATTTTGCCCACATATACAAACGATATGAACATCAATCTGTAGTGAAGATTTGTAGTCGGTTGTCAGTTGGGGAAATAACATTCCATTTGAATAGATACAGTTTGTGTTAAGGCATTTCGAAGAAAAATATGGCGTCATTAGTGATAACTTTATTGGATGATAAAGGAAAATTCACGTGAATTACGAGAATTTACATCCCACAAACATGCCTGTACACGATATTTCAATAGTTGGCCCAAAATTTATAATCATTATCCATATTATTTTTTAAATAATATTACTGCACATCAACGTGTCACCGATCGACGGTTTGAATTTGAAATTGTTTCAAACACACACGACGCACACATACACACACCCACACTATGCAATCTGTCGTATACCAAGTGCAATGTTGTAAAACGGTCCACACACTATGCAACTTGTTGTACGACAAGTTGTACAACCAAAGTAGATTCGTCCGTCAACAATATGTGGGCAACTTGTTGCACCGATTGTCTGTCCAATCTGTATTACAACTTATCATACAACAAATTGCATAGTGTGTGGGCCCTTTTAAACAAATTTTTCACTGGCCAACCGTATCGTACAACTTGTTGAAAGACAACGCCACAGACTATGCAATTATCGTTTCGGCGGTCGAATCTACTTGGGTTGTACAATTTGTCGTACAAGTTGTATAGTGTTTGGGCCTTTTTAAACGTATAATTTTTTGCATCTATTCGGGCTTTTCCTTTTTGGTAGAGTTACTATGTTGTTCCGAATGTAATCTTTTCAAATCTCGCCCATCTGGTATACAGCTAACTAATTTAAATACAGGTCTATTAACTATTAACCCTCCAATATAAAATTTCTGCCTGCATCTATATTTGGCGCTTGCTTTTCAAATTTTTGAATTGGGTAGCCTAGAACCAACCCTATAGCTTCACTTTCTAACACATACATCTCCTTCCTACTTCTACAGGGTGTCACAGAATAACTATTCCTAATTTTCAGAAATGATAGAGGGCACTTAAATAAACATTTCTTATTAATAAACTAGTGTCCGGAAATTCTTCAGTATCGAGATAAAATGAAAAAATCGGCTGTCACCCCAGTACTTTCCCGGCGATATACAATACAACCCCTTCTCGCCGGGAAAGTAAAAGTTGAATCATAGCAACCTTTGGAAAACAACAACTATTTTCGTAGTTGTCATTTTACGTGTGTCACAAATTATTCCTTATTAGATAAGTGTGTGTAATTGTCATTTTACGTGTCACAAATTAATCTTTATTAGATACATTAGTGTTTGATTGAAAATGCACCATTTTACAAATTAAATTGCCGAAATTATCTAAATGCACAATTTCCAAATGGATGGATCAGAAGAGGGGGGCCGATTTCTTGGCCCGCACGTTCACCAGATATGACTCCAGTTGATTTTTGTATGTGGAGTCATATTAAATCACTGTTTTATGAGACACCTGTCAATACAGAAGAAGAGTTAGCGGCTCCAATTATTCTAGCGTTTGATGATATTCGTAAACGTCCGCAGCTATTTCGAAGAATTCGGAAATCGATTGCACATCGTTGCAACTTGTGTACTGAAAATGGTGGTCATAACTTCGAACAATTTTTATAAAGTTTGATGCAGTATTATTTCTAATAAAATGTTCCTTAACTTAACTGCTTCAGTTTAGTAAGTAAGTAACTGAGATTGTTTTTAAAGATTTCTAGTTTATCTTGACACCGAGAAATTTCCGGACACTAGTTTATTATTAAAAAATGTTTATTTAAGTGCCCTCTATCATTTCTGAAAATTAGGAATAGTTATTCTGTGACACCCTGTATATCCGCAATATCCGTTATTACTCAGGGATTTTCAGTTTCTATTTCGTGATCCAAAATAGCTATGGAATAGTTCACGTTAATATTCAAATATCCCACTTACAAGTAAATTCTGCGGTGTTCCGAAGTTGGACAAGATGTGTATGACATAAACCCGTACTAAGCAGTTGTGCGGTTTGTACGGCTTCTGGTTTCTTCGTTAAAAAATAAAAATGCACAAGCGAGAAGTTCCCAAGTAGGTAGCTTCCTGATGCAGCAACATATGTTTCACGACCGCCAGCATTTGACGAACAAGTTTTAGCAGACTTGTACACCTATGTGAGAGATGTTGATGGACCCGTTTCCCGTACGAGTGTGGAATACTTTTCGTAGGTAATACAGACAGCTGCATTCCTAGGATATCGTCAATACCCTGATTGGCAATTAAAAAGTAATAGAGTGCCGAGTTTTTCTCTCCTAGTCATTTGGAATGCATGTTGTAAAAATGCCATTTGTCTTTAGAAGCAGCTATAGTTATTAATGAGTTCTGTGATAAAAAACGTGATTTTTAAAATATTTTTATTTAAATAAAAGTGTTCCTTGGTACAACAAGAAATGTATTTACTGAGCATTGAACAATTACACCGATACTATATTGCAGAACAGCCTTCTTGTCAGAATGTTACCCTTAATCGTTTTTTACCCTTATTTTAATGTAGGTGCTCAGTTTTCGTTTTCAAGCTTCACCGATGTCAAATAATACTACCAAGCAAAATTGAGTTCAACCCTGGGCCATACACGAGCCAAATGTGGGGTTGTTTTTTTGTTGAGTGAGGTAGGCCATTGACAGTTCAGAGGGGTGCTGAGAGACACCCTAACCTAACCCCGCAGCTCCCGATTCGATGACGAATCAATATGAGGGAGAACAAGTGTGTTCATGGGGAAAATGCACGAGTTCTTCATGCTGTTTAAGGTGAATAACAGGGAACTTAGAATTTTTCAAACATTGCAGTTTATCAAATAAATGCTGGGTGCTAGGTGATACAGAACTTATCGGAAAAAAATCATGAGATGTACAACGGATTCATAGAAACAGTATTAACGCAGAAAATACGAAAAAACAAACCTTAAAAACACTGGGATGGTTGCGACTCTATTTAAATAAAAACCAATTAAAATGCATAAGCGGAGTGTAAAAATGTATTTTGTCCGCCAAACTGCAAGCACATTTGTAAAGGTTAAATTCATTTTTTTGTTATACTAATGCAAATGGAAATCTGTTACTCAGTAATCATAGGACGTTGCGATAAGTAGCTCTTCGATTTGGAGAATTTTGCACAAAGAGAAGCTTCACCCATACCACATTACTCCAGTACAAAATTTGTTACCGGAAGATCCTCCTGCTCGTCTACGTTTCGCTAATTTCTTACAAGAGCAGCAAGGCGCGGATCCTAATTTTTTGAACAAAATCCTCTTCACAGATGAGGCAACGTTTACTCGACGTGAAGTTTTCAACTGGCGAAACAATCATTTGTGGGAGTCTGAAAACCCCCATGCCGTTACAGAAAGACACTTCCAACATGAATTTAAGATCAATGTTTGGTGCGGTGTAATTTCAAATTTCTTTATTGGGCCTTTTCAACTTCCACCCAATCTGAATGGTCCACTTTATTTAAATTTTCTTCAGCAAAATTTGTACGAACTGCTTGAAGAAGTACCACTTAATTTAAGGGAAAATATGTGGTTCATGCAGGACGGGGCGCCCGCACATTTTTCCCGGCCGGTGCAGGAGTAGGTAGGTACTTAGACAACGTCTTTCCACATCGGTAGATTGGCCGTGGAAGTGAATTTGCTTGGCCGCCTAGAAGCCCCGACTTAAATCCTCTGGATTTTTCGATGTGGTCTAGAATGAAAGATATGGTTTATAAAGAAGCTGTTGATTTACCCGATGAGCTGTGGCGAAGAATACAAGCGGCTGCCAATGAAATCAAAGGCAATCCAGGGGCATTGTTTAGAACTCGGGGGTCTCGCAGGAAACGCATTGAAAAATGTATCCAAGTGAATGGTGGACACTTCGAACAACTACTTTAAGATTTAATGTTTCCCAATTTTATTTTTCTTGTACCTAAGCGTTTGTAGTGAATTAAAATTTATTTTGTTAGAAGTACTTAATAAGAGTTTCATTTCTAAGATTTAAATACTATCTGCATTAAATCGTTTTTTCTTGAAAATGGGCTGGAATATCAAAATGAGACAAGAATACATTTATTATTTAGAAAAGGTTGGTCTTTTAGATTTTGGAGCCGATTTGACGTTAGATGTACACGGTAAAAAGTTATGGGTCAATTTATCAGAGCAATAGGTTATAAGTAGCGCCCTCTATGGGCAACATCAAAAATGTTATTGGAATCCTTTTCCCCGTAAGAAAAACCATAGGATTGCAAATTTTCAAGTCGACAACCTAAGAAATTTTGTAGTTATGGCAAAAAATGGAAATAAAATTCTAAACCATCAACATTCGGATAAGGCATGTTCGGGTCAATGGTCATTATTTGACGTGTAGAATCTCCAGTTAACGGATTTCCTATTGTTAATGAAACACCCGTACAATGAAAAAATTCACCGTGTATTATTAATTTACTCGACAAGGATTTTGTTCACAGGAACTTCTCTACTTATCGATAATATCTGAAATATCGATATACTCTCATTATTAATATTCGGTATTTTTTTCTAAATGCTTGCAGCCCTAAACTATTGCCACTATCACTAAAACAATACTTTACAAAACTGACCTAACACAAACCGATCTCTATCCACCCAGGTATTAAAACCAACTGGTTAAACGTGAATTATTAATTTTTTATGCACTTTCTATTAAAATTTTATTTCTTCTTCGTTATATCAGCTCCAAATTTAGGGGTACATATATATTTTAGGGGTAGGTATATATTTTTCCAGACGAGTTCTGAATAACACAGTATAATGAGAATGGGAGATAGATTAGATGTAAATTCATGAGGTAAAAAAATGCTTTAATAAAAAATTGCTCGTCAGGGAATTCCTTTTAATAAACTAAATTTGACTTATAAATAACTGAATAGAACTTCCTGCTTTGTTTGAATGCGTTTTACGCTTACAAGATAAGTTCTTGTTGAATATTAAATGTTTTATAGTTATTTTACATTCAATTAGGGACCTAAGTGGCGCGTCACAAACGTCAGATTTTCATTCCAAACAAAACAAAGCCACGTGCTTTCTGACGTTTTAACCTAACCTCCGAAATATAATTATAGTCGTTTTCAAGTTTTTCCACGTAAGCCCAACACACAAATTGAAAATAAACTGTTTTCACTGCAAAACGTCTATAATTATATTGCAAAAACTAGTTTAAGACGTTGTAAATAATATCGATAAACGTCAAATGGCACGTGCTTTTGTTTTGTTTGGAATGAAAATCTGACGTATGACGGAGGCACTTAGGTCCCGAATTACACAATGTTATAAGGCTTTTCTTGACCGGACATAATTTTGTTTGTGAGTTTGTGAACCTCTATGACAATAAAATGTTATTTTCTCATTAAAAAAACTATGAAATTAATTTTAACAACCATCAGTTGGTCTGTACATAACCAGAATATATGCACAAGATGCGCTGTTTTCATTAGCGGCGGGAAAAAAACTGCGACGATGACTCCACATTTTTTTCTCGCAAACTGTGCAACACAAGATGCCACTCTCGTCAAGCTTGATGCTAAACAATCGAGTGGGTTTATGGAGAAGGCAAACAGCTGTTTATGTCGAGTTTATAGGCGAACCCATATGGCATCTGTCAGTTGCAAGTTTTTTTTGCTTGCATATTAGGTACCTACGCCTTGGAAGTAGTTAGATTTGTTATTGTGTAGCATTATGTTATTGGTTGTTTCCTTGTAGTGAATTATTAAACTCTTTTCTGTTACATTTTTAATTATACCGGGTGTCCGGTTAAGATTGGCGACCGCGGCTGTACCTTAGGAACTATTCGTCCTATAGCGGATTGTTTGCTGCCCATTTATGCATGTTATGAAGCTATATACCTCACCCGTAGCTTCGTCCGTTAATAACATTTTTGAAAGAATATTGGAGCGTTCTTGCGTCTTGTTGAGCATCCTTCGATCAAAATCTAAATTCGTTGGTGCTTGGTGCAGTTGTACATGGTATGGATGCAGTCTTTGATCTCTTAAAATCTCGTGCACAACCTTTCCCTTATGCTTAAACGGGGATTAGCTTCAACGTAAGCAAGAACATTTATTACATTTCCCTCATTGCGATTCTTCTACGTCGGTTGTTAGCTTGTAATGGTTTAACTTGCCCAGTTTCCCCTAAACCTCGCCCCAAACGCCTTGCCAAGGCTCGCGATGCAATGACGGCATTTTCTTCATTTTGAAAAAAACACCGCGAGCATGTCATACGCTTCAGCAACAGAATAAGACATTATTTTTTTAAAAAGTTATATAAATTCTAGCGAAGTAAAGACACTGAAATCGAATTTAAATTATCTAATAATTAATAGTTAAGTTAAACGTAACAATTAGTGACAATACTATGACCAGGTACTTGTTTTTATTTTCCATTGATTGTTTGTGAATTTTTCTTATAATTCTCTCCAATGAGAGATACAAGAACACTCCAATATTCTTTCAAAAATTTTATTTTCCTATTATATGTATAGAATTACCCACGCAATGAGATGATTATACAGCCTTTTTGAAAATAACTTTCGTTTGAAAAAAATAGTAACTTTTGGCTTGCGGCGCTCCATTCTTCATGCTATGTGTAATAACAGCATGTTATGAAAATGTACCATTCCATTCAAAAGTTTCTGAGAAAATTTGGTAGCTCTGCACTGAGATTTGATTAAACTATATTCTTGATAATAACTTCCGTTTTAAAAAAGATTACAACTTACGGATCGCGACATCTTGTACTTAATTCTATATGTAATGACAATATGTTATAAAAAATATACTATTCCATTTAAAATTTTTGAGAAAATTTGAAAATTTCTAATCTTCTATATCTATCTATATTTATAAAAATCAATATGTGTATGTATGTATGTGGGTATGTATGTTCCCTATGGACTTCAAAACGGTTGGACCGATGTTGATGAAATTTTCAGGCAATCTTCAGATTAGCCCAGCGGGTGATCCTGTGAAGTTTGGTAGCGATTGGACCAACAGAATTTTTTTATTGGTTTCTTCCCCTGGGCGGGTACCGGGACGCCGCGTACCAGCTAGTACGTTATAAATTTCCTTTCCAACGAGACCAAATTAATTAAAATTGGCTGAAGCAGTCCGGAGATATGGCATTTTTGGTGTAAGGGAATTCTTTCCTCCCCCCAGCCCTTATTTCGTAAGCTAGATCAAAAAGTTATTAAACTAATTTGCAGGGTATTACGAGGAGATTTTGAGAAAGCTAAATGATACTTACTATTCCATTTGAATTTTTGGAGAAAATGCGGATTGTCTATTTTCTTTTAAAACTGTCCCCTAGCGGGGAAAATTGAAAGCTAAATAATATAATAAAAATAATAATAATAATAATAATATTTTTGGTGAATTTTTCATGGCCACTTTTACCAGAAGATTTTTTCCGAAAGTTGTAGGATGAATAGTTCCTAAGATATAGCCGGTCGCCAACCTTAAACGGACGCCCGGTATACAGGGTCCTGCATCTCACCTCCCGTCTTCTACTACACCTAAACGATTTGTTTTAGAAAAATGATTGAAGCGGGACAATAGACTGTTTATTAGAGAGCACGTTTTAAAAATATTTTTGAACATACAGGTTGCCCCGAAAATTGGTGGTGCATCAAAGTTGTATTTTTTTTAAATGGAATGCCCTGTAGTCTTATTGATTTTTGAGACCCTTTTGAGCTACTGTACATATCCCTAGAATATTATCAAATTTAATTTGATAGTTCCAGAGGAATAAATTAAAATCGGCAAAAAATTTTTTTCGTCATGTATTAAAAAATTATAAAAAATAGAAGAAACATCTTCAAACCAAAACTAAGCAGCAGGTTGCTTATAATAAAAGGTCAGTTTATCCTACTATGCATATCGTAAAAATAACTTGTACAGGATGTTCAAAATTAAATGCCAAACTTTTCAAAATGTAATGCTATTTTTCTCATTTTTTTCAAATCGGACACCCTGTATATTTTTACCCCGTGAGTTGCAGAATTAAAAATGAACATGTTTTCTAATTGCAATTATCTCGACATTCTCAAAGGTTTCACAGATATTCGTAAAATCGTAAAATTATTATCTAATAAATAATAATTTTACTTTGCAGTTTTCAAATCAATGACTAGAACATAGTTCACTTTTAGGCAAGGGCGGCGGGGGGATTATTGGTGAACATATTATTGGTCCTCACTCTTTTAACGGACATTTGGACAGTGCTATGTATTTTGATTTTTTTGCAAAATCAATTGCCAAATTTATGCCAAAATTTACCAATAGCTTTGATTTGAGAGATGCAATGTGGCTGCAGCACGACGGAGCCCCAGTACATTATTCATTACAAGTCAGGGATAATCTCAATACAACCTTTTCAAACCGGTGGATTGGAAGAGGAGGGCCATGTAATTGGCCGCCCCGATCACCCGACTTAACTAAATTGTTTTTTTATGGAGCTACGTTAAGGAAATCGTTTATCAGGAACCTCCAACCACACCAGAAAACATGCAGCAAAGAATCGGAAACGCATTTCAAAACATTACACCCGAGCTATTAGGAAGAGTAGCAAGGTCATTTCATACCCGCCTCCGTTTGTGCCTCCAAGAGAACGGAAGACATATTGAACATAATATGTTCTAGTCATTGATTTGAAAATGCTAAGTAAAATTATTATTTACTAGCTGGCCCAGCAGACGTTGTCCTGCCTAAAATTACTTTTCGTATCGAACTTTTGATTCATTAACCAAGTCGTTTATTCCATGTGAAACATTTTTCTGATTACGTTTATGTTCAACCAAATATGTCATTCCTATCGTCAGTTATCATCGCGAGTGCATACAAAAAATTATGATTTTGACAGTTTTTCCGAATTTCCCGACTTACGCCTATCCATATCATACAAAAATTCAATAGAAAAAAGCACTTTCAGTTTTTCCGAATTTTCCAATTTTCCGGGCAACTTTTCCAATTTTTCGTTCCCTAAAAACCTTATTTTTGAAAAGAATTAGCCAAATCGATCCAACCGTTAAGCACTTTCAGTTTTTCCCGAATTTTTAAATTTTCCGGTGGATTCTCCAAAAAATTTCTTTCATACAAACCTTTTCCTGAGAATAATTACGATGACAACAAAAAAAATCAGCCAAATCGGTCCAGCCGTTAAGCACTTTTAGTTCTTCCCGAATTTTCAAATTCTCCGTTGGATTTTCCAAAATTATGATTTTTACAGTTTGTTCGAATTTCCCGACTTACGCATATCCATATCATACAAAAATCACATAGAAAAAAGCACTTTCAGTTTCACCGAATTTTCCAATTTTCCGGGCAACTTTTCCAAGCTTTCGTTCCCTAATGCCACGTTCGGCCTCTGTTTTGTCGACGTTCCAAATTGTTTTGTGCGTAAGCTCCAACTGAGCGCGTCGAACTCGACTGTATCCGTTGTTCCGGAGTCATAATGGATCGCGCTTGAGGCTTGAGAAATTCGACTTGGCTCCAAACGCTGTCTACGCTCTTCGTCAGTCTCATTGACTCGACGATCATGTAGTTGGCTTGCATTGCGCTTACGCCGACCGATATTTCGACGCCTCACTGGTGGCATTTTTCCAAAGAAACACCAAATACATGATCACCACCGATAACACACTGACAATTCAATTTTTAGAACTGTCAAAATGAACGTCACATTTTTGTTTGTCAAACAGATTTTCATACAAACATACCATTCAAATTTTCGACTTTCCCGGTGGATTTTCCAAAACTTTTCTTTCATACAAACCTTGTCCTGACAATAATTACGAACACAACAAAAAAGAAATCAGCCAAACCGGTCGAGCCGTTCTCAAGTGACGATCTTACATACATGCGGCAATTGATTTTTATTTATATATGTAGATTAGATATAATAATAATAGTAATAGTAATTTTACGATTTTTTACGAATATCTGTCAAACCTTTGAGAATGTCGAGGTAATTGTAATTAGAAAACATGTTCATTTTTTAATTCTGCATTCGACGGGATAAAAATATACAGGATGTCCCATTTGAAAAAATGGAGAAAAATAGCATTATATTTTGAAAAGTAAGTAATTTTTAAGATATTCATAGTAGGATAAACTGACCTTTTATTATAAGCAACCTGCTGCTTAGTTTTGGTTTGAAGATGTTTCTTCTATTTTTTATAATTTTTTTAAAATATGACGAAAAACTTTTTTTTTCTATTTTAATTTATTCCTCTGGAACTATCAAATCAAATTTGATAATATTCTAGGCTCTAGGGATATGTACAGTAGCTCGAAATGGTCTCAAAAATCAATAAGACTACAGGGCTTCCATTTAAAAAAATAAAACTTTGATGCACCATCAATTTTCGGGACATCCTGTATATTCAAAAGTATTTTTAACATGTGCTTTCTAACAAACAGTCTATTGTCCCGTTTCAATCATTTTTCTAAAATAAATCGTTTAGGTGTAGTAGAAGACGGGAGGTGAGACGTGAGATGCAGGACCCTGTATATACAGGGTGTATCCAAATAAGTGCGAAAAAATTTAAGAGGCGATTCCTTGTTGAAAATTAAAGGGGGTGTTTGATATAAACAAATCCTCATATGTCTTGTAACAATGCACCGTAAAAATGCCTAAAAGCTCTAATGAACTTAGAGTGGCATTTCATCATTGTTCTACGAGACCGCGGCCGGCTAATCAAAAGTGAAAGTATTGCTGAATAAATCCGTCCGTCCGTCCGTCCGTCTACGCATACACCGATGAAAGGGATGAGCAAGTCCCAGATGCGACCGACGTCACGCAAGAAGAAGGGAATTCCGAATCGATTCTGCACGCTGCACTAACATGACGTAGTGAATACCGACGCCCACCTTTCCGAGATAATCAGAATGCTAGATGAATCTCTGCACACGACCCCCAGCGCTGACGTAGGAAATCTCGAAATAAACCGCCGGCCAAGCTCCCCTCCAAGCTTATAAAAGTAGCTGCAGCAGAAGGCAGAAGGCAGTACTTGGTCGTCCGGCCATCAGCTGGGACCAGTGCTCCCAGCATCCGAGATGATGCTGGCCGCCGCATCCGAAATACTAGTACCTGATAAACCGTTCTGACGACGCCGTGTGATCCACTGAAAGTAACTGACCCGTAGATATCTGAGTAAGACAATTTTGAATAGTTGCCTGGTGCTTAATGGTTGTTATCAATACGATATCAACAATTAAACATCATCCAGTCATGGCCTGGCTTATTCGAGACCAGTGAGTAGTGAGGTGTCCAAACTCGGGAATTAGGGGTGTCTGCTGGTGAAGGTAGGATCGTTTTGGCAACCTCGTGTGGCACTTGTGCCTGTAACTTGAGGCGACATACCGGCGGAAAACGATCGTGCCCGGGTAATCGGCGGCCGCTGGTGACATGCCGAGGGCGGACTAATTATTATTTACTGGCAGCGTATAGACTAGGGGTATTTCCCCAGAGATATAGTAGCCTGGTGCTGCGACGAGAATCTCGCACCAAAGCCCGCCGAGTCTGTACCTTTTGGTGCTCCCACGTAGACTCCGAGGCCGTAGAAATAATTCAGTATTGGATCGTACGTTGGGCGGACCGCATTATCAGAGTACACCGCGAGAACCGGGTTTTTATTTCTGTTTCTTTCACTGTAAATATATCTCGTATTTTTGTACATATTCCGTAGTATAATTTCATTTCAATTTTATTCAATGTAAATAGTTAAACAGAATAGAGTCAAGTTATATTTTGTTTATGTCTTTTATTCAATCATCGTTTAGCAATAATTAATGAACCCAACCCTTCTGCGACTAAGAGCGTAAGGGTGAACAACGAATAGATCGTCCCCCGACAAGACTGTACAGGCAACGCAGAGCAGGTTCATAAGCGTACGTGCAGATCCTCCTGAATATACAGTGTGTCCCAATAAGTGAGACCGAGGGACACAGGTGTATATTTAGGGGCCCGAACCGAGACCGTTGCATAAGTGACGTTCCAGACGAGGAGACAAAGTAATCGTTGCAGTCTCTCCCTTAGGAGTTACGCTCCTCCAAAGTGGGAGGTGGAAATTATGTTTTTTTTATTTTTTTGTCAAAATCTGAAATAGTTAGGGAAATGAAATTTGGTGGAAGGTTTCTAATGTTAAAAAGCCTACTTTCGCAGATTTTCTAGACCGATCCATATTGTTATAAGTGGATGAAACTCGCAACCCCTCTAAGCAACTTGGTGCCACCTACTACTTTTACTTGGAATTTAATTCTTTCAGTGCATGATGAAATTAATCATTTTTTTTCCCGAAAACTATTGATTTTACAAAAACAGCAAAAGAGATACGAAAGTTTTTAAATGAATGAAGCTTTCTAAGGCATATTTTTAAACAATCAAATTCTTACACGGTAAAAATGTAAAACGTTAAAAAGGAAAAAATTAAGAGGGGTTGCGAGTTTCATCCACTTATAACAATATGGATAGGTCAAAAAATATTCGAATGTAACCTTTTTAACATTAGAAGCCTTCCACCAAATTTCATTTCCTTAACTTTTTCAGAGTTTGGGAAAATAAATAAAAACCTAATTTCCACCTCCCACTTTGGAGGAGCGTCACTCCTAAGGGACATATGAGGATTTGTTTATATCAAACACCCCCTTTAATTTTCGACAAGGAATCGCCTCTTAATTTTTTTCGCACTTATTCGAATACACCCTGTATATATATTTTTTAGTTTCAGTGTAAGTATGTACCTTATAAACTGCAATTTGTGCCTGACCTTCCGCAGCGTCCAGACCTTTCATTCTTTGGGTACAAATTCGACAGTACAAATTCGAACAGTAACTGGCCCAAGATGAGGCCATGCACTTTATTAAATATGAAAAAGGGTATTCTGCTCTCAAAATTAATTTGTTAGAAAACAAATTTTCTCATTGGAGGTATAATCTTGTCGACGATAACGATTGCAAGTAATGAATAGTGGACTGTATATTTTTTATGTATTTATTTGGATAACTGAAGTAAACTTAACAATAACACTACTGCATCTACTCACGTTGCAAACGAGACTCCTGCATCTGCATAACCAAAAACACAACAACAACAACAACAAGAAGGTGGGGGTGCAACCTTCACCCTTTACAGGCAACATTACCAACCTAACCTGTCAGGACATGCAGGCAACTCTATCCAGATCGGACAGCTCTATGAAATCTAAACATACCGCCCGCCTTGAAATGAGGCACTCAACTTATTTCAAACATAGTTGATAAAAACAATAAAAAGAAAATACAAATATAACTTAAATCGAAACACCTAAATATACTAAAATGTAAACTAAGACACACACACAATATTGTTTTATAAATAGTGTCTTGATTAATATAGCTACACCTTTAGTCAAGTGGAAGAGCACATATTCGATTTACTGCGCGTTTTGTTTCGCCACTACGCACCTTGACACTGACAACACGCACAACACCGTCTTCGCCAGGATGTAGTGCAGTTACGCGCCCAAGATGCCAATTCATTGGAGGTGCTTGGTCATCCTTCAAAAGCACTAAAGATCCAATCTTTAAGAGATTATGACACTCTTGTTTCCATTTAGTCCTCGTCTGAAGCTCGGATAGATACTCCTTGTGCCACCTCTTCCAATAATGTTGGGCAACATATTGCTGTTTTTGGTGTCGGTCGAGTCGATTTTCCGGAATCATGGTAACGTTAACCTCCGGCAGACCCGTCAGTGACTTTCCGATCAATAAATGTGCCGGGGTTAAGGCAGTGAGATCGTTTGGATCAGAGGAAAGTGGGCATAATGGACGAGAGTTGAGGATAGCCTCTATTTGGGGCAGGATGGTAGAGTATTCCTCAAAAGTTAATTTAGTGTTCTTAATTATTCTGGCAATATGAAATTTCGCAGACTTAACACCTGCTTCCCAAATACCACCAAACGTCGGCGAACGAGCGGGAATGAAGTGCCACTGAATGTGGTCAGTACTCAAGCACGTGGAAATCTTATCAGATTCATCCCCCAAAAACTTATAAATTTTTGACAATTCGTTATTCGCGCCTCTAAAATTTGAACCATTATCGGAATATATATTAGCTGGCTTACCTCTCCTGCTGACAAACCGACTTAAAGTGGCCAAGAAAGCCTTGGTGGTCAGATCCGAAACCAGTTCTAAATGCACAGCTTTAGTGGCCATACAGATAAATAAACAAATATAAGCCTTTACTATTCTTGGACCTCTGGTTACGCGATCCTTTAGTAATACTGGCCCAGCAAAATCGACGCCTACATTTTGGAAAGGTGAAGAGTTGACCAGCCGAACACGAGGTAACTCTCCCATTAAGTAATCAAGATGCTTTGGCTTCGCTTTAAAGCAGGTTACACAACGTCCGACTATCCTTTTACATAAGCGTCTGCCATTTAGAGGCCAAAACCGTTCCCTAAGAGAACAAAGTAGCGCCTGAACTCCACAATGGCCTAACCTGCTATGTTCATTTTCTACAATTAAGTTTGTTAATATGTGTTGAGAAGGCAGAATTACTTGATGTTTGTGATCAAAAGGCACATCGGAGTTAGATATTCTTCCGCCAACTCGAATTAAATTATTATGCAAAAAGGGATTTAATGATAAAATGTGACTGGTCTTTCTCAGTGGTTTCTTATTTTTTAGTTCTGAATACTCCTGGGGAAAACCTTCAATTTGAACCAATTTAATTAACATATTTAATGAATTTGACATTTCTGCAGAAGTTAAGACTCCCGATATCCTTTTATTTTTATTATTAGATTTTGAATTGTATATAAATCTTTGAACATATGCCAATACTCGTTGCACCCTAATCAAAGACGAAAATTTATTGATTATATTCAGTATGTCATTGTTAACAGTCGCAACGTTATTGACAAATTTTTGTTCCGGTATGTCACAGCCTACATTAAATTCTTGTAAACCCCAAGTTTCACTATCGTAATTAAACCAATCAGGACCATTCCACCATAATTTTGAACTACTTAGTTCATTTGGTTCGCACCCGCGTGACAATAAGTCAGCAGGATTATCATTTGACTTAACATGATTCCATTCATTTATTTGGGTACTACTCTGAATTTCACCCACTCTGTTAGCTACAAACGTAGTCCACTTACTTGGAGGTCCTCTTATCCACGCTAAAGTTATTGTGGAATCAGTCCAGAAATACTTATTATTAAAGGTAATTCCTAAGGCATCTATACATTTCTTGGCTAAACTTGCAAGTAAAACAGCTCCGCATAACTCTAATCGGGGCAGGCTTATTTGCTTTAGAGGTGCTACTCTTGATTTAGCACACAACAAGCTCGAACTAATTTGGCCATTTGACTGAATACACCGAATGTAAATACAGGCCACATATGCCTTTTCTGATGCATCCGAAAACCCGTGTAACTCCACAGCTCTATATTCTGGCAAGAAAACTTGACGCGGTATATGTAACTGATTTATATTTTTTAAATTGCAATAATATTTTGACCATCTGTCTCTTAAATGAGGTGGTACTTCTTCGTCCCAGGATAATTTTATCCTCCAAAGTTCTTGAATCAGTAATTTAGCTGTAGTTATAATGGGCCCTAATAATCCCAGGGGGTCAAATATTTGACATATTAATGATATAATTGAACGTTTTGTCACTGATCCTTTTAAGTCTACATTGTTTACAGAATACTGAATAGTATCCAAAGCTGCATTCCAATAAATACCAAGTAATTTATTATGTTCGTCAGAGCCTATGTGAAGAACACCTACGTCTAGATTATTATTAAATTGAATTTTATTTAAAAGTTCTTCAGCGTTACTCAACCACTTTCTCAAGTCAAAACCGGCGCTAGATAAAATGTTTGAAACGTCTTTTTGAATTTGTAGTAGTTCGTCTTTAGTGTCGGCTCCTGTTATCAAATCATCAACATAAAAATCATTATCAATTACTTTACTTGCAGTTGGATAGTTTGATTTATTTTCAATCGCTAATTGTAAGAGACATCGTACTGCCAAATACGGGGCTGATGCAAATCCATACGTTACCGTGTTTAATTGGTAACACTTTATTGGGTCGTTTGGATTGGCTCGCCAAAATATTTTTTGATACTTCCGTTGATGCTCATTTATCAAGATCTGACGATACATTTTACTGATGTCAGCTGTTATAACATAGTTATATTTCCTAAACCTGATTAAGATTGAAAATATATCATTTTGTAAGGATGGCCCTGTAAATTGCACATCGTTTAAGGACAAGCCGCTAACTGTTTTCGAAGAAGCATCAAAAACTATTCTGCATTTCGTAGTTAAACTAGATGCCTTTAATACTGGATGATGAGGTAAATAATAGCCAACTGATTTATCACTGGCTCCTTCATCATCTGGAATTTCAGACATGTGTCCTAATTCCATATATTCATTCATAAATAGCACGTACTGATTTCTTAAACTCGGATCCTTACCCAATTTACGTTCAATCCCTCGAAACCTGTTTAGTGCCATTTCTCTAGAACTCCCCAATTTATTTAATGTCCCTTTAAACGGAATGTTTACAATAAATCTCCCAGTGGGATCTCGTACTGTGGTATTTAAAAAATGTGATTCACAGTATTTTTCACTTTCTGAAAACCATGGCCCATCTGCCTTAATTTCTTCAATTTGCCAGAATTTTTGAACGGTGCTGTTCAAGGAGTTGTCTAAATTCATGCTAAAACAGCTTACAGATGCATTGTTGTTTGCCGAAGGCCAGAGACCGCCGGCAACTACCCAACCAAATTGTGTTTGGCGTACTACGGGCATATCTGAACCTAAGTTTACTGTTTTGGGTCCTAATACTGCCCAAGAAACATGGGCTCCTAACAAAATGTCAATGTCTCCCGAAATATTAAATTTTGGATCAGCTAAATATAAATTAGTAGGAAGTTTTAATTCATCTTTGTTAAATGTTGCCGTCGGTAATTTATTTGTGATCTCTGGGAGCACTAAACATGAAATATCTACCTGATATTCACTGAATGGAGATTGTACCTGTACATACACTTGTTTATTCATATTAACTAAAGATTGTGCTATACCCCAACTAGCATGACTGACTTTATTAATCGGCAATTTTAATTTTTTGCAAACCCGTTCAGAAATAAAGTTACTTTGAGCACCTCCATCTAGGAGCGCTCTGAACGTGCCAATTTGATTATTAGGTCCTTTAATTAGTAGGAGAGATAGGATGGTAGGACACCTTCTAAGACACGAAGGAATAGTTCGTGACATACTAGAGTCAGAGATAGGAATAAAAAGAGGTAGGGGTAGGCCTAGATTAGACTACTGCTCTCAAATAGTTAGGGATGTGGGATGTTCTACTTTTAGGGAAATGCGTAGGTTAGCTCAGGATAGAAAAGAATGGAGGTACGCGTCCAACCAGTCTTCGGACTGAGAACCTTATGATGATAATTATCACGAGTGCCGTGGCTAATAAAACTTGAGACGCCACTGGTGTAATTCCCCAACTGTGGTTGTTTGTTGAAACATCTTGCTCCGGGCTATTATTTGCAATTCTATTTATCTGTGCCGTAGAAATATTAGGGTCGCCTATAGACGTTCCAGGTAAGTTTTCCTTCCCGGAATTATTAAACCCTTCTAAGTGCAATAAAGAATTGTGGGGTTTATTGCATTTTACACATCTTCTGGCCTTGCACTTCCAATAAGGATACCGATTATTTAAACAATTTAGGCACAGTTTAATGGCCTTTATTGCCGATATTCTGTCTGCTATATTTAAATTTAAAAATAATTTACAATTATAGATAGGATGATTCTCGCCACAGTGATGACACCTTACTTCACTGCTTGTGAATGATTGTGTGGATTGTTTTTTGCTGAAAACTTGCGACTTATTTGAATCACCTTTAACCCTTTCTATTTTCTCTAGCATATCGCATTTACCTTTTAAAAATGCAGACATATCTGCCATGTCGGCTAATTCCTTTTTACCCTTATAGGACTCCCAATCTCTACGAGTGATAGAATCAAACTTTTTGCGCAATATGAAAATGATAAAACGATCCAAAGCATCTGTATTTTCACCTAGGGTTTTGAGAGCTCTCAAATGTTTTATTGTGCTGTCGTACAAATTTCTTAATGCTTGATGCGATTCTTTATGGAGAACTGGATGATCTATTATTGCACCAATATGATTATCAATTATAAGCTCCTTGTTTTCGAATCTGTCCACCAAGAGTTGCCAAGCAGTTTTATAATTATCAGCAGAAGTTTCAATAGATTTTATTAATTGCAAAACGTCGTTACTTAACGATGATTTTAAATAAATAAATTTCTCAATATCTGAAAGCGACTCATTCGAATCTACCAAAGCTTTAAACGAATCTCTAAATTCCAGCCAATTTTCATATGTACCATCGAATGTTATTAACTTTATTGTAGGCAACTTAACCGACCTTTTAATATTTGAAGTTGAATTTGGACTAGCTACACTGTTAATAGAAGATGCATCGCGGTCATTTTGATTAGCTACAACGCGTTTTGAATATGAATCTAGAATCACATTTGCATCTCCGATTAAGGTAAAATATAAATTTTCAAATTCATTTCGCTCGTTTGCCTCAGCTTTGGTGCCTTCAAGTTGTTCAATGGAAGCTTGAATTTCATCGAAGTCGTTTAAAGTTGATATAGTACTTTCCAACCTAATATTTAACTGGGCAATAATTCTTTCATTTAAATCTTCAGATACAATACTATTAAGAAAAGTCTGAAATCTTGTTAATTTACCCTTAACGATTCCTCGTTTCAATTTTAAATTATCCATTCTTTGATTTAAATTGTTTAAGTAGATACAAAAAATAATACAAATAGCATAGGTATTAAATAAAACTATAAAATAAAGGAATACCTACTAAGTTGTTAAGGACTGATGGATTGATAAGGATTACAGACAATCTCACTTACCAAAAATCCACGCCACGTGCACTGTACCCAGGGGGTAGGCAGAAAATAATATCTTCAATTATCTCAAATTTTCCAAATCATCCGTCTCGATTGGACCAATGTCGACGATAACGATTGCAAGTAATGAATAGTGGACTGTATATTTTTTATGTATTTATTTGGATAACTGAAGTAAACTTAACAATAACACTACTGCATCTACTAACGTTGCAAACGAGACTCCTGCATCTGCATAACCAAAAACACAACAACAACAACAAGAAGGTGGGGGTGCAACCTTCACCCTTTACAGGCAACATTACCAACCTAACCTGTCAGGACATGCAGGCAACTCTATCCAGATCGGACAGCTCTATGAAATCTAAACAATCTGACGTACAAGCAATGACTTATAAATAAAAGAAGCTAAGTTAGAACAGATACATTAATTTATACTGAAGTCAATCACGGAACAGAATGCAGACATAAAATTCTGTAATCTAATCAAGCTACCCATCTGGCAATCCTATTAGAACAATTGAAAGAGTCATTAAGCGGTAACTCAGTGGGGGGCACGCTGCTAACGTTCTAAGCAAGTACTCTTCAACTTCTTTTTTACATCGACATGTGTCAGCGATGGTCGACCGTCAGCCAAGTGTTTTTCAAACGACCAATTAATGCGACGAACGACGATCAACGACTATGCTGTAAGTTGCACACAGCTTCATGAATATTCACGATCACAAAAAAAGGCTGTCGACGGCAAACACTGAGCGACACGAATGATGACCGAAGAATGCTATTCAGTTTCAGGAGAAAGATCGATTTTGGAATCATTGATTCTTAAATAAATAGCAATTACTTCCTGATTTTTATACATTTCAAATAACGCATTTCCGTTGTCTAACAGTGTCGATATTAATTCAAAAACTTACCTTGTTTAACCGAAACGAACTTGTTGTTAAGAGCAGCCACAAAACTGGCTTGCGGAAGAGAATCTTCCAGAGAAAAGAGTTCGTCTTTGGTGACGGTCTGTGAACGAGTTTTCAAGACAGCCTTGGACCCAATTGGACTCAGATAAGCCCCGCTGCGATCCCTCAGAGCAAGTTGGCCACTGTGGTACTCGGCGGAAAAGAGACAATCCTTGGTGCAGGCGTCCACCAGTTTCCCTATTTTTAAAATTCAATTAACTAAGGAATTACTATTTTCTTTGTTTGTATCACCTCCCAGAGACAGATATTTGTTATTGCAGCTATGTATGGCGTATTTTCCAGATTCCTCTAGACGAAATTCAAGGGTAAAAAGAGTATCTTCGCCCCAAGGAATGTTAGCATCTACATGGATCTCGTCCAAATTTTCCGACAAATGGGCAAAACGTTTTCTACCAACCGAACGTAGATTTACCTTTTTGAGAAAACAAAATCGGTATTTATCATTGAAAATTATCATAAAATTCTTCTTACCTGTGGTCTGGCAGCGAGGTGGACATGCCAGAGTTCTGAATCACTAGGAACTTTAGCGGTGCAAGTAAGTTTGTCGGAACTGGAACCGAGGAAGTAGCCCCGGACGACGTTTCGGAACGCCCATCTTCCCGATCCATCTTCAGCCACGCTTATCTGGAACTGACAACCTGGATCCTTTTCCTCGCTCTCGCAGGTAACGTTACCGAAGGAGTCAACTGCCAGGTACTTGTCGAGATGGGATCGCAGATATATCATGCCTGAGGACAAAGATTTTGTTGAGAATGTATATGTTACGGACAGTGATGTAAATTGGGCAATGACGACTTTAGCCGGACAACGACGTGAATGTCCATTTCTCCTGGCCATTAGCGCTATTGCCCGGGCATTGTTGAGTTGGCCCATTTATGGTGGGCAATGTTGTAAATAATTTCATCCAGTTTTTATATGAACATCTTTTCCCGGCCATTAACGATATTAGCCAATAGACAATGTTGATATCAATTAAAATTACCAAATATATTGTATTCTTTTATTAAATTACGTAAGTATAAAAATGTTATATGCGAATGTGTCAAATCGGCAAAATATGGTTGCTCAAACTAATAAAGTACGAAGTGGAAAAAAACAAGTGTGATTCTCAAAACAAAGGCCTAGCTGAGACTCTAATAACATGCGTGTGTACCTTTTAGAAAGTGGAAATGTTCTTACCTATATTATTTAACGCTGGGATTTATCAGGTGTTAGTCTATAAAGTGGTGCCACCTATCGTCCAAAAGTGTGATTAGGATTATGCAAAATATAGTCACAATCTATTATGATTGGTTTCTATCACAGCTGCAACCTCTTCAGACGGAACTCGTGCAGCTTGGAATTTTCAAGGTTTTTTGCTTTAGCGGAAACCGAATAAATCTGGGAGGATTAGTCAGCGGTCCTATCTTTAAATTATTATTTAGAAATAAGAGTATAATTTGAAGGGCCAGCGCCATCTGCATTACAATGGCCACACACTACTACTACTGTTAAATGTACAGTTTACTGTGCATCTCGGCTAAATATGCACAAGATGGAGAGATTGCAATATAATTTTCATTCCAACAGGGCCGTGCAACCAAGTAACGTATCAAGACATTCTTGGTCGAAAATGAATAACGAATAATTAACTTAGACAACCCTACTTTCTAATAATTACGATAAATATGTGTACAAATAGTAAAAAAGGTGTCGAGTTTATGACTGATTTATGACGGATTTTTCAATAATTTGAGGGAGATTTATTTAAGGCGAACGAAAAATATTACTATAAAAGAAGTGCGAGTCTGTAAGTTGATCCTTTATTGATAAATATTGTTTTTATTTAACGCCCTATCTACTTTAATTTCAGAATGGTGTTGGAATAAAAATGTGTCTACATGTCCCGTTTTTAGTGCTCAAATTCCGCACCCTTAACATAATATAACATAACCAAACTAATGTTTATTCTTATCATCGCCCTCTCTCAAGTGGACAAAGTCAACATGTCCCGGACAATGTCGTCAAACCACACTTGACTAATGAATTGTCAACACCGCCCAATTAACATGGCCATAGACGTCATTGGCCGGTCATTATCGATACTGCCCGACGTAGTAGGGCATTATCGACATTGCCCGGACAATAACGTGATTGGCCATATTTTCGTCATTGTCCGTAACATATATACTTCAATATTTTATGTAGATAGGCATGTAAAAAGTCTTATATAAGATTATGTATCACAACGAGCTATTTTACGGAGCACTACCAGTGAATAGAGAACTTTAGTGAAGCATCACTCTCATTGACACCTTTGATTATTAAGATTTTTGAAATGAAAACGCAAGGCCCCGTGTTTTACAATAATTTAAAATGCAGTTGTTTGACAACTTCGATAAATTACTAAGAAAATGTATTACTACATAGTAAAACAAATGTTTAAACAAAAATTACTACTTGTATTGTTTTGTTATATCTGGATTTGTGAAGCTGAGATGCAACATCATATGAATGAAAGTAGTATTTTTCTTTTGTTAGTCATTTATTATCGATTACAAAATCTCACCTAGGTACGCAACTTTTTATTCTGAATAATAAAATTTTCAGTCTGATCTAGGCCTACCCTTACGTCTTTTTTTTCCTATCTCCGACTCTAGCATGTCGCGAACTGATCCTTCGTGTCTCAGCAGGTGTCCTACCTTCCTACCTTCCTACCTCTCCTATTCTTTATTGTCTTCTTCCTTACCTTTCGCTTTTCCCCAACTCTTTCTAACATCTCCCTATTGCTAACCCATCTGTCCACGGTATCTTCATCATGCGTCTGTAGCACCACATTTCAAACGTTTCTATTTTGTTTGAATACGCTTCTCCCTTTGTCCAAGTTTCGCACCCGTATAATGACGGAGTCCCTTCCGAGTTTCTACATTAACCGTTCCTGATTATAAGTTGTTTCATTTTGTTAAAGGTAACTCGGCCGTGTGCTATTTTTTGTTTTATATTATGTATCTCTAGTGCTCCTACCATCGCGAGTTATTTGACTTCCTAAATAGCAGAAATCGGCGACTTCCTCTATCTTCTCATTTCATATTTGCATTTTAGTTTTAGTTCTATTTCTTTCCTTAAATTATTCTACAAGTTATATTTTCCTATTTTAAATTCCAAAGCTACTTTTTTGTATGAAATGTTAATTATCTGATATCTACAAGGTTTAACTCTTATTTTGTATCAAATTTAATCCATTATTTTTCTTATTTATTGAAAGGTTGAAATGATCTTATTTTAGTTTTTAAAGCTCAAAATAAGGAATAATTAAAAAATAAATATCGCTGCTGTATTCCTCATTCGATTTCCTTTAAAATGATATATCACAAGCGATATTATGCCGTTAGAGATTTTAAAGTGAGGGTGACTGGGGGCTAGGGGGTAGGTTTTACAGGCATCAACTATACATCAGAATTTGTCCCCCTTGCGTCATAAATTTACGTGTCTCGGCAATTTTTCATAATTCTATTCGTTTCTTAGATATTTGAGGTGGCTTGTTTTTAAATGATCACACTGTATATCCTTAAACTATAATCTGTACTAGAATAAATAAAATAAATTTTATGGGAAGTAAGTACATTTCAGATGTACAGCTTTCATTTTGGTTTTTTAAATTAAGCTTTTTATATTACATCTTAACACAAAATATGTACCAATTTTAGTAGAACCATGAACTAAATACAAAAGTTGTATTCAGTCAACTGTACAACTTATTGAATCATTAGGTATTGTCCGAACAGAAAATTATGAAATTATGCAAATATGAAATAGGGCTTCTTATTTTTGAACTATTTCCAAGACCAAGACTTATGTGGTTCTCGCCTTGGTCTTGGGTTTCAAGACCAAGACCGAGACCAAGCCCAACACGAGGATGCAAGACCAATACCAAGACTAGTGTAAGTCTCGTCTTGTCTTGGTCTTGCGAAACCCTACGTTGCCTACCACATCGCAGTTTGCATCACAGTTCCATAGCGACCCCTACGGTCTCTTCCACTCTGATTACTGAAAGAGCTGCTGCTTTTTCGCTCATTCGAAAATAATTTACTCTTTAGCCAAATTATTATTTTTTGATATCCCGTATTAAGTCAATTAGTTTGAGAATAATGTATAATAAAAAAGTGTGCCATAATATGAATAATATGGTAAATTTTTTACCCATGTTTTCCCAAGTTAAAGTAGGTAACTGAATTGTACTGAACACAGAGTTCGTTTTCTTTTTAAATTATAGCAATAATTTCCCATTTCAAGAATACTATCTCCAAGACATCTATTGAGTTGTCGCCGTTCTTATATGATGACACGGCGGATCTCAATGTAAATGCAATTAGCAGACCATGACTGCGGCATTTTTTCCGGGTAATGAACCTGGGATATAAATAAATTATTTACTCAAATGCGGATCATAAAAAATGAATATCTCTGCAATTTACTTAATTAAACTAACTCGTTATCTTCATATACGTGTTATTTTTACGTGCAATGTTTACTTGTTTTTCAAATAATTATTCGAGTTCTGCAATAATTCTGCGAACACACAATAGAAATAAATTTTATGATGCCTAATTAAGTGCATCCCTAATGACGCCGCTATCTTGTGTCCAAACAGACATAAATGCAAGCACATAATTTAATAATCAAGATAACTACAAATATCCTTATGGACATTTCATAAAAACGTTATGCAATTTAACATAAAGATCTGAGAAAAAATCTTTACCTGCAAACATGAAGTACAAAACCATAAAAAACAGAAAAGGAGTTCCCAACACAACAAAAGGTAGAAATCTCCAATACTTGGAAAACATCGTGAGGAATGAAAGCAAGGTTTCATCCAACGCAACAAGGAAAAGTGGTTTGGAAGAAAGTCATTAGTTGGAGAAAAATCTTTCGTTACAACTACAACATTCTCCATATAGTCCGTCAACCAAGCATTGAGTTAACGGTCCATGTCTTTATTGCTACAAGATCCTGAAACGACTTCTTCACTACAATTTCTTACCTCTTAATAGAACACACGCTTCTTATTAAACAGGCAGGGTTTAGAACGAACAATGGCGAACCAGGATGTCAATTATTGCTCCAGTGAAGCTTACATTAGCATAGGAACTGCTTGGAAGGATGGACCAATCCATAAATTATACAAACCACTACCAGATTAGTGCATTTTGTGGAAAACATGTTTGCTAATCCAAGTTAAAAAGTCCTTCTTGGAAGACAAAGCAGTAGGTACTTAGTTTCCTGAAGTTGTTGCTTTGCGAGGAAAAAACTAACGAATATAGTAAGTTTATTCAACATAGTAGCACACAATGTACAATAAAAAAAAGAATATAAAACCGAGAAACAACTATTCATGTTGAAATGGACAGTGTTCAGTTCATTTCTTCGGATTTCCTAGAAACCAGAAGAAATGGTCTTCCACACTATCCAGCAGTACATATACCAACACGTATCTAATCATAACACACGCGAAGAGATACTTAATATCACAGAAAGAAATACGTACAATAATAAACTTAAAAAATTTATATATACAAAAAAGAGAAAATAAAGAAAAATATATAAATAGTGGGAATGAAAATAATATCATTCAATTTGGTGATAAGTTCTTAAACCAAAAAGAGAGGAAAGCAAACATATTTTATGAAGAACAGAATTTAATTTTTAAATTTTTAAGGAAATACACTCCTGGTCAAAATTAACACATTAGCAAAACTTCTCATTATTACTTGTAATAATGAGAAGTTTTAAATCATTAAACATTTTATGTAGTGGTCACTACTGATAAACAATTCGGGAGATAAGTGGCGCGTCACAAACGTCAGATTTTCATTCCAAACAAAACAAAGCCACGTGCTTTCTGACGTTTTAACCTAACCTCTGAAATATAATTATAATTACATATAGTTGTTTTCAAGTTTTTACGCGTAAGCCCAACACACAAACTGAAAATAAACTGTTTTCACTGCAAAACGTCTAGAATTATATTGCAAAAACTAGTTTAAGACGTTCTAAATAATATCGATAAACGTCAAATGGCACGTGCTTTTGTTTTGTTTGGAATGAAAATCTGACGTATGACGTAGGCACTTAGGTCCCGAATTGTAATTGTCTGACAGATGTAAAGTAACATTTTGCAATTGCTTGTTAGTAAGACATTTAACGCTGTGTAAAGTGATTTGTAAAAGGCAATAAATTCAGTTTTGCTAGTGATTTTTTAAAATTTAATGTCATTAAGTGAATGAAATACTTTGTTCAGTGCACTTAGAGTAAAAGAAATGAATCGTCCACGCAACCTAACAGAAGGTGAAGCAGTGAAAGCGGTAACTCTAGTTAACGAGGAACGTAGCCAGCGATACGTGGCTGATTTGTTAGGAGTTAGACAATCAACAATTAGTCGAACAGTTAGACGTTTCAACGAACTTGGAAGTTACTGCAGAACCCCAGGACAAGGTCGTAAGAAGTCTACAGAATCTGTAGTACAGATGCAAGAGATAAGCGATATCTTATGCAAGTCGCCTTAAGAAACAGGCGCTCTACCAGTTTAGAGCTAAGCAGAGCCCTTGCAGCAGCTCGAAATGTAGCAATTTCTAGACGAACGATCAGGAGAAGGCTTCATGAGGTAGGATTGGACAGTAGAAGATCAGCTGTTGCACCACTGCTCACCAGGGAACATAGAGTTACTAGACTGCGTTTTGCAAGGGAACATGTGAATTGGACCATTGATGACTGGAAGCGAGTTTTGTTTTCAGACGAAACAAGAGTATGTCTTAATTCACCAGATGGACGTGAACGAGTCTGGCGGAGGCCAGGAGAGAGGTATGCTGCCTGCAATATCTCTCCGAGGATCCCATTCTTTGGCGGATCAATAATGTTTTGGGGTGGAATTTGTTTTGATGGTCGCACGAATTTGGTTCCTATGCGGGGGAGACCGATGAATGCACATTTCTACGTAGAACATCGTAAAGGAACATATGATGCCATTTGCCCCATTTGTCGGGGTCAATTTCATTTTTATGCAGGATAACGCTTGGCCCCACATTGCTAGAGAGCTACTCGACTACCTTCAATTCGTGAATATTCCAACTATGGACTGGCCACCAAGAAGCCCAGATATGAACCCCATAGATCATCTATGGGATACACTGAAACGATCAGTTAGGCGCCACATACCTGCTCCTATGAATCTTAGGGAACTCGAACAAGTCGTTCTTGTCGAATGGGAGAATATTCCCCAGGAAACCATTTACAATTTGATCAATAGCATGCCCAGACGAATGGAAGCAGTGATAAGAGCTAGGGGAGGATCTACACGCTACTGAATTCTTACGATTTAATTTCACCTTCATTTTTGTAAAGCTTATCATTGCATTTGACATGGTTGTTTCTTTCTGTCACTTATTCAAGTTTTTTCTTATAAAACCATTCCAATTTGTTAAGCGTTAGTTGAAATCATTTAATTATAACATCATGTATAGGTACTATGATTTAAGACTTCGAAAAATTACAAGTAATAATGAGAAGTTTTGCTCATGCTTTAATTTTGTCCAGGAGTGTATTAATAAAACCTGTTTTAGCAAGCCATATAAATGTTTCTTAATAGTGACAAATCCATATTTTTTAAATAAAGGAGAAAGCACAGTGGACAATTTTGAACCCGAATACGAAAAAGAGTCGCAATAGGGTTCAGCGTTGCCAGAGGTGGTACATTTGTACCTTTTTGGTACATTTAATGCTCCGAAGGTACAAAGGTACAACGGCGATCATTTTGGTATATTTTGAGAATGTTTTTACTTTTTACTAGGGCTACAATTTAAAGATACCTTTTGACATAGATTAATATACTTAGGAAGTAAGTATACTAATCTATGCTTTTGATTTTTAAATTGTAGTTCACCTCCTGCCCAACAGATGGCCGATGTGAATTCCTGTCGCGATTTTCATTTCTAGACGTATATTATATTGGTTCTCTTGTGAAAATAAAAAATATTATTAATTTTGACCTCAAAATGCCTTAAAAACCATTTTATTGGCAAGCCCAACAAATTTTAATAAAAAGGTACATTTCATGAGAATTTGGTACATTTTGAGTTTCCAGTTAGGTACGTTAATTTCTCTACCTCTGGCAACGCTGATAGGGTTTCGCAAGACCAAGACAAGACGAGTCTTGGTATTGGTCTTTCATCCTCGTGTTGGGCTTGGTCTCGGTCTTGGTCTTGAAACCCAAGAGCAAGACGAGAACCACATAAGTCTTGGTCTTGGTATTGTTTTTTCTTGGTTTTGTTTGGTTTCTATGAGAGTACGAGAAATTTATGAATTTCAATGTTTCCACACCCACTTAAGGGGAGATAGCTCAAAAATAAGAAATCCTATTTCATATTTGCATAATTTCATAATTTTTTGTTCGGAAAATATTGATTCAATAAGTTGTACAGTTGACTGAATACCACTTTTGTATTTAGTTCATGGCTCTACTAAAATTAGTACATATTTTGTGTTAAGATGTAATATAATAAACTTAATTTAAAAACCAAAATGAAAGCTCTAAAAATTATCCGACATCTGAAATGTACTTACTTCCCATCAAATTTATTTTATTTATTCTAGTACAGATTATAGTATAAGGATATACAGTGTGATCATTTAAAAACTAGCCACCTCAAATATGTAGGAAACGAATAGAATTATGAAAAAAACGCCGAGACACGTAAATTTATGACACAAGGGGGACAGATTTTGAAATATAGTTGACGTCTGTCACTATCTCAAATGGCATCATATCACTTGTGATATCTCATTTTAAATGAAATCGAATGAGGAATACAGCAGCGATATTTATTTTTAATTGTTCCTTATTTTGAGGTTTGAAAACTAAAATAAGGTAATTTCAACCTTTCAGTAAATAAGAAAAATAATGGGTTAAATTTGATACAAAATAAGAGTTAAAGGGGGTCTGTCACAAAAATACAACTTGTGATGAAAAAATAGTAAAAAAATATCTAAGAATAAAAGCGAAATCCGCATCTAAAAAACCTGCAACAGTTTCGAGATACTCATTTCTGAAGTCGAGCGGTTATTGCGCGTGACGTCATGGCGACACTTGGCGGCCGCTGCGTATGCCGTGCCGCTCTCAGATCGGTTGTAGCTTGCAGTTTCTCTTGTTTGTATTTTCCTGGGAGAACCATAAAATTTGCGTAAGGTGGAGTTGTTAAGAGCACAGGTTAAGATGTCTAATAATTGTTGTGTTTTTGGATGTAATAACAACTCGTCGGAGTCTTTACATAGATTTCCTAATAAAGGAGCCTCAGCGGTTTAAAGCGTGGAAAAATAGAATAAATCGCCGTGACTTTTATCTAGGTTTAAGGAGTAATGTACGCAAACATTTCAATTCTGTTTTTATTTAAGTTCAGTTTTGATTTATTAAGAATAAAACTATTTTGTTAAATTAGTATAAGATTAGGTAGGTACCTACATTATAAATTAATTACAATTTTCAAAGCACACTATTTATGCAGATCTATCGTTATTATAAGATCTACTGTTCTTGCCCATCTTCATATTCTTTGAAACCAGTGTATATGCCATTAATTTCAGGAAAGCGTTCCCGAATTTGGCTTACTAGGCAAGCTGGAATAACAATTTTATTGAAATGTCCAATTTAAGTCCAAGAATTCACCCCAAGATGTAAAATTTTTGTAGGAAAGATGACGCCAAAGCTCGTTATTCACTTCCATATACCTCTTCTTTTTGGCGTGGCTTTTGCACTTCCTTTAATATTATATTGTGTCTTACAATATTTAAAGTACCTATCTAAATTTAAAACTATATTAGCAAAACTTTCATGCAAAGTTATGCATATATTTTCATTCCTAACTTTAGTTATTTCATCATTATCCCAACAGCAAACACTTTCCTTCATAGGTACTAGGCATCGGCACAGTTTGTGCACTTGCACCACATTACGTGTTGTTCAACCGCGCATTATCATTTTCTTCGATTCTTTTAAGATTTTCAGTGTTCATACGCCTCATTTTCGACTCACTATATTTTGTTTCAAACCCGAAAGCCATGCTCAATAAATTTTTGCAACTGAATTGCGCGAAATAACCTTGCAACAATTATTGAACACGAGGAACAACACGCTGCAGCTAGTCGACTCAAAATGCGCGCCCCAGCCTATACGCCGCGCGGTGTCGCCATGACGTCACGAGTGAATGCGACATATCGTTTAGGACGCATATCTCTGAAACGGCCTGTCATAAAGAAGTGCGGATTGAAAATTTGTTCTTAGAATTTTTTGTTCTACAATTTTCATTTTTGTGATAGACCCCCTTTAAACCTTGTAGATATCAGATAATAAATATTTCATGTAAAAAATAAGCTTTGGAATTTAAAACAGGAAAATATAGCTTGTAGAATAATTTAAGGAAAATCTATCTTAGATGCTCAAAATGGATCCAGTTATTTGCATTGCAAAACAATAATAAAGCCTAGGTATATTCTCGAATTGCCTTCTTACATTCAGGAATGTTTGGGAGGGAATATTTCGGCATGTTTCGGATATTGTGCGCCTCAAATCAATTACATTTTCTGGTCGAGTTTGACACACCGCTGATTTAAAATAGCCCCAAAAGAAAAAATATAGCAGGCTGAGATAAGGAATAATTAAAAAATAAACATCACTGCTGTATTCCTCATTCGATTTCTTTAAAATGAGGTGTCACAAGTAATATGGTGCCATTTAAGATTTTAAAGTGAGGGTGGCTGGAGGTCGGGGGGTTGGTTTCATCAACGTCAACTATACGTCAAAATGGGTCCCCCTCGATTCCTAAATTTACGTGTAGGCAGCCCAATTTTGTTGCCACTCGCGCATGATGTAGACGGTGCGAAACAGAGATTCGCGGGAAACACTTCTTCTCCGTGCTGTGCGAACGCAATGATAAATGATGGGATGGTGTTAGTATTTTGTATTACGAGTATACGAATTTTAAGCATTATTTCCAATTTTTGTTATGAAAAATTGCAGTTGTTTTAATTAATTTTTGAATAAACTAAAAAATAACTCAAATATTTTCTAAAATATCAAGACCAAGACTTTCCCAAGACTCTTGCTCCAAGACTCTTGGTCTTGGAGGTTAAGTCTTGGTATTGGTCTTGGATCATTTATGTTAGTCTTGGTCTTGGTCTAGAATTGAAGACCAAGACAAGACAAGACCAAGACTTTTCTTGGTCTTGTGCGAAACCCTAATTTGCAAACAAGAGACCCGTTGTGATTTGGAATTACTAAATTTAATAGATCTAATATTGATATTGTGAATGTTAGCTTTTTGTGATAGATTTTATATAGAAGACAACCATAATGCAAGTAATGTCGTTTCTCCAAGTTCAGCCAATTCAGATTAACACAAGGCCAATAGAGAACATCATAATTTAATTGTGAAAGAACAAGTACTTCACGAACGTTTTCTTACAGTCTGTACCTATCATTTTAGAACAACTTTAAATTATTTTTAAATTTTCAAAACTCGCCTTCTCACTATTTTGTCGTTTTGAGTTAGCAGTACCAAACGGTAATATACGCTGAGATATATCGATATATCAAAAGAAACAAGTCCAAAACTGATGTTTTCCTACGAACATTAAAGAAGTAATATATTTTGCATTTGAGTTACTTAGCCGAAATCTTGATGATGAGAGATTAATTTATCGTTCATGGTTCTGCCTAAGATTCCCGAACAGCAGACTTACTTCAGTAGACAACTTTATCAGTATACTCTTCCAAGGATGTTAGAAGTTTTTTAATATTGCATGTTTCGAATGTGCATGGAAAACCGGAGACCACTGGTTTCGTCCTTTTGGGGCTCATCAGGACAAACTACGCAATATTGCTTGCTGTATACAGGGTAATTCAAAACGGGCGTGCCAAATTAAAATGGGTGTTAGAGGAACTCCAAATAACACGAAAAGTTTATATGAAAATATGTTCTAAAGTGACTACTAACAAAGATACAGGGTGTAAAAGTTTTAACATTTTTTTAATAGCCTAATGTAAGAATTAATGTGTTTTCTCGTTTTTCTTGTTAGTTTTGTTAGTGTTATTCTTAATAAACAATTTTTCTTCTATTTTCACCGAGATTTTCACTTTCCATATCGGTGAAGCCATTATTGCATTATGGAAAATTTCAGTACACGCGCACGATTTCACAAAAAGCTATTTCATAAAAAAATTGAGCATTTTACGAAAAATTTCGAAGATAAAGATTTCTTCCCAAATTGAACGTAGATTTGAAATACATTAATATCACCTGCATTCGCCAGTGGCGTAACATTGGATTGGGGAAATAAATAAATGGCCTACCCCGTAGCAACGCTACTGATGGGGCTAGCAGAGCAATTTTTTTTGGAAAATTAGAACTTGGCAAATGAAAACGACACCTTAAATTTCCACTCGATAAGTTCTGGTAATTTTACGATAAGAGGTGAACAATTTTATAAAAATGACATGGGAATAGATGCAAGCATTTTCAAGAAATCTTTACTAAACTGGCACTGCAAAAAAAATGTAAAGCGCGAAAAATTATAAAATGTGAACAAGTTGCTGACACTTCATTATGGCAAAAATTGGAGAGGTTAGTAATTTGTTGAAATATTATGTAAAGACATTGCAAGAAGAAACTGAAGAAATACCAGAAAAATAAGAGGAAGATGAAATAGCGACACAGGTCCCTGAAAACGAAAGGATTATAATTTAAAAATGGTTTTTACAATTCGATTTACGACCTGATCAAATGAATTACTTAATTTTATTTTGCGATATTAGCCAAAGTTGTTTTCTTTTTTACTTTTTCCCAAATAAACTCATTTTTAACAGTACCTAATGCAGTATTGTAGATAGCGCGTATTTCCTAGGAAAATAGTTCAAAAACCAACTTAATATTGGGGGCACATTTCCAAAACTCGTCTTATCATGTGATTCACTTGTTTGGCGAACGTGAGGTCTGCGTCCAGAAATACACCAAGATTTTGAAGAATATTATAGTTTGAACCAACTTCTCACCATTTATCTATGATATGCTGATTTAATCCGAACTATGTCTCTGAAAGATTTAGGGCCAAAAGGCACAACTTGACATTTCGATGGATTTAGATTAAGCCGTACTTCCCGGATAAGATACTGAGGGAAGTAGGTAACTATTAAATATTTGAATTTGCGATATTGGACTCTTCACGCAATGAGTCAAGCTATATTTAAAGCTATAAATGTAAATAGAAAAAAGGAGGGGACCTAGGATAGACCCCTGTGGTACTCCACTTCTTACAGCCATAGCTTGCGACACGTTATCAAGATATTTAACTAGCTGCACTCTTCCACCAGGATAATCGAGTGATTAAATGTAATGCATTTGTGCTGAGCCCAAATTATACAGCAACGCGACCATCAAACTGTGATTTATTCTATCAAACGCCTTAGTGTAATCTAAAAGTATTAAAATCGTAAGTAATTTTTTTATCTGTTGCGGTTATGATATCGTCAACCACAGTCAAAAGTGCAGTCACGCAACTGTCCTGAGGTCGTGATAGACCAGGAGCCCATAGACCAAAAATTGTGCATAATAGGTTTACTCCAAAAATGCATGAGATGTTATGATTTTTGGGTCGTGGAGCACAGAAATGCCCATGCCAGTTTTTGTTTTTGGTACAGTGATGTGTGGCAGACCTGTAAATGTGTAAAAAAATTGCTTAAAAAAGTATTATAGGTTTAGGACTGGGATTTGTGGGAAGCGCTAAATAATAAGTAATCCAGCGGACGCGGTTCGCTTGTTGCGAATTCTGGGACACTGACCCGCTACAGGGGTCAAATTGTGTAAATGAAACAACCCAAAAAAATATAGGTTTACGCATGGGGATTGGGGGGACCTCCTAATTTACCCCCAAACATCATGAATCTCAACTCCCATTTATTTTGGTTGGTACAAAGAGGCGCCACTCTCGCGACATTTTGTAAACTCACTCAGGTAAAAAAAAATCATAAGTTTACTCTTCAAAACTTGGAGACAAGTTATTTCAATCACAAAAGTCGAGTATTCACCGTTGCCGATAAAAGAAATTGGTACAGGGGGGCGCTAGAGACGCAACATTTTTCAAAAAAAAACTTACATAAAAAATCATAAGTTTATGAATGGCATTCAAGAATTTGATTATGATGAACCTGCTGAGTACAAAAATACATTCCTTATCATTGAATGGTGGTACAAGGGCCCGCTAGAAAGCTTGAAAGAAAGCAATTATAAATTTTCACCCTTCATCATAAAGATTTCAGTCCGAAGACTGGTTGGACGTGTACCTCCGTCTTCCCTATCCCGAGCTAACCTACGCTTTTCCCTAAAAGTTGAACATCCTATATCCCTAACTACTTGAGAGCAGTAGTCCAATCTCGGCCTACCCTTACCACTTTTTATTCCTATCTCTGACTCTAGTATGTTGCGAACTAAGCCTTCGTGCCTCAGAAGGTGTCCTACTATCCTATCTCTCCTATTCCTTACTGTCTTCCATAAATTTCGCTTTTCTCCAACTTTTTCTAATACCTCTCTGTTGCTAACCTTATCTACCCACGGTATCTTCGTCATGCGTCTATAGCGCCACATTCCAAATGCTTCTAATTTTTTCCTATCCGCTTCTCCTATCGTCCAAGTTTCGCACCCGGCACTGCTGTACTCCATATACGTTTTTAAGAGCCTCTTCCGAGTTTCTACATTTATCATTTCCGAGCATAATAGTTGTTTCTTTTTTTTAAATGCAACTCGGCCCTGCGCTATTCTTTGTCTTAAATCTAGAGTTATTTGACTTTCTAAATAGCAGAAATCTGAGACTTCCTCTATCTTCTCGTTTCCTATTTGTATTTTAGTTGTAGCCCTATTTTCACGCCCCCTACACAACAAAATTTCGGTTTTCTTTCTATTGATCTTCATACCATAGCCCTCCGTCAAAACCGCTTCCATTTCGTTCAGAGTCCTTCCTAATTCTTCTTTGCTGGATCGCTGGATTCTAATACTGCTATATCATTCGCAAATCTGAGCATATTAATAGTTTGACCCTGTATATTAATTCCAGCAGCTATTCTGATGTCTTTAACAATATTCATCGCATCTTCGATATATAAATTGAGAACTAGAGGCGATAACGCACGTCCCTGCCTCACTCCCTTTCGGATATTTACTTCTCTATGTTCCTGCTCAAATTCTGTAACTGCCGTTTGCTCTTTGTGTAGATTATGAATAAATTATTCTTCTATCCCTATTACATATACTTAATCCCTACCGTTTTGAGCACTTCGAACATCTTCCTCCATCACATTGTCGAAGGCTTTTTCCAAATCTGCAAATCCTTTATAGGATCTCTTTCCCTTTTCTATTGCTTTTTCTATTAGTAGTCGTAAAGCTAGAATGGTCTTGCGCGTTCCCCTATCCCCTAACCCCTATCCCAACTGATCTTCTCCTAATATTTCTTCCGCCCTTTTCTCCATCCCTCTTTGCACAATTCTAGTTAAAATTTTTGACACGTGGGAAGTCAAACTGATCGTTCTAAAATTTCCTCACGTATCCGCGCCTTTCCTTTTTGGCAAAGCTACTATGATGTTCCGTTTATATTCTTCTGGAATATCGCCTGTCTGGTATGTGCAGCGAAACGTTTCATAGAAACATTTTAATTTTTTTTTTAATTTCTTGCATTTCCTATTTACTGCAGTAATCTACACGCAGTAGGAAGGAAGCTTCAGTGCACAATCAATTATCGTGAATGGCAAGACTTTTGTACCACTTTTCAACGATGGCGAATGTATTTTCGCACTCAGTATGTTTATATTAAAAAAGTTACTGAACGCCATTCATAAACTTATGATTTTTTTTACCTGAGTGAATTTACAAAATGTCGCGAGAGTGGCGCCTCTTTGTACCAACCAAAATGAATGGGAGTCGACATTCATGATGTTTGGGGGTAAATTAGGAGATCCCTCCAATCCCCATGCGTAAACCTACGATTTTTTTGGGGTGTTTTATTTACACAGTTTGACCCCTGCAGCGGGTCAGTGTCCCAGAATTCACAACAAGCGAACCGCGTCCCCTGGATTACTTTTTATTATTTAGCGCTTCCCACAAACCCCAGTCCTAAACCTATAATACTTTTTTAAACAATTTTTTTACACATTTACGGGTCTGCCACACATCACTGTACCAAAAACAAAAACTGGCATGGGCATTTCTGTGCTCCACGACCCAAAAATCACAACATCTCAGGCATTTTTGGAGTAAACCTATTATGCACAATTTTTGGTCTATGGGCTCTTGGTCTATGAGGTCTGAAACCAGAATGATTCTCAGAAAGTACAGAATGTTTATATTTAACTTGTTTGGATAAAACAATTTCAAGTTGCACTCAACAAACAAAGTAAAAACACTTACTGTCTCCAGAATTAGAGAGGTCCGGCTCCAGGGTCCATATCTGTTTCTTCTTCAGCGAAGCCCCATTGGCGTTAATTTTAAAACCGAAAGTTTCGGCAGTGAGGTAACGGAATTTCGAGTTGATCAGACCTATGGTCCAGCATCCCTTCTGCTGATTCTGAGTAATAATATCGCCGCAACCGTTCAACTCCCCGTTACTATGACCGTTCAGACCGTTCATCTTGATGGCAGTGGATAGTTTATCCTTCGCTTCTTTGACTAGAGAAACTGCAAACAAGAAAGAAATATGTCATTAAGATAGTTCACGAACCTGAGACACAAAAATTTTGGCGTTACCTCCGTATCGATATCTCGGGAACACATTAAATATAAAAACATGGCGAGAAATTCAAGTATCTCTTATGAATATAACAGCGGCTGTTAAGTGGCCATTTAGCAGCCTATTTTGCATAATATTAGATTATACAGTAATTATAATAACAAACCTGTTAAAAGAACTTAACCGCCACCAACGAAAAAGACATAAACATATTTCACATTCAAAGTGATGCGAATTTTAGATTATGTATTTCAGAAACTGACTGGGTTTCTATATTGTTGTAGGTACGACACAATTAACTGCACTGCATACAATTATCTTTGGTCCTCTACAGTTATCGTGCATTTTTCCGCAACAATGTCATTCCCAAAAAGGACACCAGTAGTGTGATAAACAATGATGTCGAGCACTCGAAATATTCTGAGATGAGAATTCACAAAGGTATCTCAATAGCACAATCAATCATTTTTGACAAGTTAATGTGAGCTAATTTCTTGAAAATTGACATTTTGAAGAGAATTTGTATAGCATATCTAAATTTCACTTATTTTACTTATGACATGAGCATGAGCAAGGCAAGGAAGAATTCAACTGAAAAGTCAGCCAACGCGTTTGGGAAATATCTAAAGATCGTGGACACACGTAAGGATGGCAAATGGATTATCATGAAAATTGACTAACACGTCCAATTCTCTGACTCAATTGACGTTTTCTATTGAGAATATCAGAATGGAACGGCTGGTTTGAAATTTTGCAACTAGTCGGGGAGCAGCCATCTCAAAAAGCGCTTATTTAAAGAGTTCGTCCGAAGTCGAGGACACACTTGTTTTGAAAACTGTTTTCGATGTAAAATCACCCGCTGAATCCGAATCCGAATTCCATAATTCACTACAGTGAATTATAGGTACGATATTTCACAAAGAAAATGCTAATAATTGTCATATAATTAAATAAGTGTAGAAAAAGAAATATATTGCTCCGTTACTCTTTTGATAATTGGAATTGATCATTGGAATCCAGTTCACTTAGGCGATGATAGAAGGACCGCTCGTTCCAGCTCTTTCCTGTTATTGTTTCACTCACCACACGCTTCATTCTGCACGGTCGTCTTGTTAGTCGGCGGCGATGGGCTACACTTTTTAAGCTATGATAATGGATTAGCCTAGCAAGTTATTAAGAAAAGTTCAGAGCATGCTCCAACATTTGTCCATTTTGCATTAAATTCTAAAAATAAGGTACCTAACAAAAAATGTAATCTCTTTTTCGAAACAGAAAGAAAGAAAGAAAATAAAGTATGTAGATGCAAATTATTCCAAATCCTACCAGTCGATCGCTATTGGTTTTGGTAAATTTACGATTTGCTTATGTATTTCCACTTACACAATCATGTACAAGGAGCTCCAAATTTACACACATTTTTCAATTTGCACCTCCATGTCAAACAAACGAACACACAGACACACCAAACTGACTAGATCGGCTAGATCTAGAGATACTCCTTTATATAGCATATATGAAGACTAAATAGCACTGTAGGCACTCTAAACTCCACAGGCTGAGGCATCTTGTTTGTTCTGCTCCGATTTCCACCCGAGAGGGAATGAACTTGCCAACGAGACGTCTGCACTCTGCAGACCAAAACCGCAGTGCAATAATCAGCCCAGATTATAACGCAAGAAACTAAATTTAATATAAATGAGAACTAACTTTTTGTACACATGTGCATATGAAACACATAAGAATTGCTAATATTCAATTATTTTTAATTACAAAATTAAGGTTATTCTTTATGTGGGTTAAAAACGCTTAAATACACCCATGCGCAAAATTTATTATTATAGTAAATTTTGAAATTTTCATGTTTGTTTTATTTATAGAATTTTACCTAAAGACGTTCTATTTCTATAGTTACCCAGTCACATTTTAATACCACACTATTTTTTGACATTTCGTAGAACCAATGAAATGTTTAATATTTTTCGTTTCAGCCAATCACGTCATTATTATAGCGAGAATTTGGTCTGCTGCTAGCTTATTGTTCCTGACTAGCAAATGTAAGTTAAATATTGTGTCAAATGCTATAATTAATCGTTTGTAACTGAACGGACTATAAACTGATAGAATGTATGAAAAACTATAACGTGCGAAAATGACGTTATAATAAAAACAAAATACAGTAAACCGATCGAGTGATGGCGAGCGGAAGGGGTCAGTGAGCACAGGCAGGATCCCGCCCAATCGTAACGTAATTGGCAGGCGGTGGTGCAGAGTGCAATTACGTCTAGTGCGCCTCCCCCTCTCGCTATCACTCGATCGGTTTGAAGGAATAGTTCGCGACATACTAGAGTCAGAGATAGGAATAAAAAGAGGTAGGGGTGGGCCTAGATTAGACTGCTCTCAAATAGGTAGGGATGTAGGATGTTCTACATGCTTAGGTTAGCTCAGGATAGGAAAGGATGGAGGTCTTCGGACTGAGAACCTTATGATGAGGATGATGATGCCTGGGAATTGCTTCCCATTTTCAGAAGGTAATTCCCGAAAATACATTTGAGAAATAGCGAGTTTACATGTTATATTGTAATTGGTAAAAAAAAGCATACTTACACAATTATAAAATAAAATCAAGAACAATCAAGAAAGAAAACCTGACATTGAAGTGGGATATATTTTGGCATTAATCCAACATTCGGAACTTCAATTTAAAATTGTAACATTAATCTATAATAACGAGGAGCTCACACGGATATATTAATATTAATTAAAGGGCTACATATGTAAATAAAAAAATAATTATAACTTGTACGTCTTTAACAAATTCTATTTCATCGTCTAGTTGATATAACATTTGCCATGAACACAATTTTTTTGATCTCTATATTTTTAACTCATTTCTTCGTTTTTTAAATACTAAAAATTGGTTAAGAAGAAACTTAGATTTTAATCGGCATCAATTCCGGGGAGGCTTCTACTTCTGACGTTCTGACGGATCTTTCTAAATCTAATACTGTGTCTAAATGTTCCTTTTAGTGTCAACAGCAGGCATCATGATTAAAACGGCGATTTAGATTATACGACCTACTGATGTTCGACGTTCCTGCTCTAATCGGCAATGTCATTAGAAGTTGGCATCTGCCAGATGACGGCCCCGAATCTTTTTACACTAATTGTTATTGATTTCGGCTATCGCAGTGACCGAGAAACCAGAAACGAATCGGGCTAAAAAAATGAAGTGTTTACAGGTAATTCCTGTTGATAATAATCAGCAAATTCGTGTTCCACACTTAATTGTTTTTTGTAGTAAGCAGGTATATTAGTAATCAACTATTTATTGAAATAATTAACAGGATATCAGATATCACGAACTAATTTTGAGTAGGTACTCCTAGAAATATTGAAGATGATATATTTCCAGAGATGTAAGCGTTTTATTTGATTTACGTTTTAGTTTAATTTTTAACCGTTTTTTCCAAAATTATAGTGTTAAAATTAAGAAAATAATAAATTAAATTATTAGACCTGGTACGCGAACTTTAGTGTTGCACACACAAAAAAGGAACTATCGTATATCGTTTAACGAAGAAGTGTATAGATATGTGTTTTATTGTTTAAGTAAGCGAAAGTTGGTGCACTTGTTACAAATATTTTAACTAACTCTAATGTTAGCTATCCTTATTGGAGTTTACTCCTTAAGAATCGATTTTCAGTTATAGCCCGCGGTACGGAAATTTTATGAGTAGTAAAATCAAGCGTTACATCTCGTGTTAACTAAAAGTAACGCGTTACGTTACCTGTAACATTGTAATTATGTACGTATCTATGGATACGGCTGTTTATGTGTTTATGTCTGACTGCATAGAGCATGGAAATAGTGAAAATAGAGTGGCATAAAGTAGATATGACAGTTGGCGTTGTAAAGTCAGCATTTGCAGTGTTTGTTCGTCGAATTTTCACGTTGTTCCTATTCCGTTTGTATTTTACAACTATCAAATTGTCATGGCCTTTCGCTTTTAATTTTGACATTTGACTTGTCAATTGTTTAATTTTGTTACTGCAAGTTTTGGTGCATTTTACGTTCGTTAAAATTATACTATACAGTGAAAAATTGCCAGTCAGTAAGTACTTTCTGACTATCATAATATAGAAAATAGTGTAATTCGTGGTAATTTTTCGCAAATTTTTAACCTAGTTGGGATATAAATAAACGCTCCACGACCATCTCGTATCTCCCCTATATTCAAACTGATCGTACAGGCAAACTTCTTCGTAAAGATAATATTGATATGAATGACTCCCTGACAGACGTCGTGCGTGTCGCCTATGGTTGCTTCCATGTGAACTGTGACTGATTTGATTTACGATTTTGTTTACGTATTTATTGGTTTATGTCGAATTTCAGGGCCCTTTTTTACGTTTCGTGAGATAGAAATGAAACATTCTGGAGACCTCAAGACGCATATATCTATAAGCGGTGTGGAAGAGAACAAGCAATTAAACGAGTTTTGTTTATTGTTTAATTATTATCAAAATCACTGCGAATTATGTAAAGAGACAATGAAATCAAGTTAAAAAGGGCGGAATACGTTACGTACCTACCATACGAGTTTAATTTCTTAACTTGTTCCACGTCATTCCCGGTCTTCATCGAGCCGTCATCTTCTTTATGCGCTTTAAAATTTTATATAGGTACACAATTTATACGCGCAAGAAGCTTCATCATTCTAGATTCTACACTGGGTTGAACACACCAGGTTCCAATAAATATCACCTAAAATAACTGATGATTATTTTGTTTTGGTATTACAAAATGAGTAGTGCTTCCACTTTCACTTTCATCTTGTTGATATTACTACCCCGTGAAAAACTCCTGGCAACATAACATCAAAGCCGGCGGTATTTAGGCATACATATTTATATATTCCAGCAACTATAGGAACGGTTTAAAGTAATGCGAGATGATTAATAACCGAGGATATCACTCGTGTAACCGGAACAGCACATTCAACTCGCCCTTCGGACTCTTTGAATTTGCAGTTCGGTTTCAGCTCGTAGATCATCGATGATAATCATAGCACTTGTTTGATAATCATAGCACTTGTTGTATTGCCTACGATTATTTTTTTCATCGTCAAATTGACCAATAGGAACATTGCATTTGGGTCTAGAAGCGTGTATTATTTCGGTTATTTTTTGACGTTTCTATTTTCCAATAAATGAACAGTATTTTTGAGCACGCGTTTAATTCTGACCAATTAAATCATTATTATAATGAGAATTTTTTACCTAACTTGTCCCAGCGGGAATTTTTTTTAGTATTTTGTTTTTGTTGATAAAACGACTTGTTTTCTAGTTTTGACATATGTCATATGTTTTAATGGCAAATTGTGACACTGAAAGAATAATATTGAAGAGCTGTTTCACATTTGAACGTCAAAAAATAACCTTTCGAATACCACACGACAGTAAGAATAACTTGGAAAATAATTCTCCACATTTTACTCAAACTTGTCGCCATTCGGCAATAATCTGTCGAATTATTTTCAAGTTATTCTCACTCTCTTGTGATAGGTATTACGTACGGTTATTTTTTGACGTTTCTATTTTCCAATAAATGAACAGTATTTTTGATCACGCGTTTAATTCTGACCAATTAAATCATTATTATAGTGAGAATTTTTTACCTAACTTATCCCAGCGGGAATTTTTTATAGTATTTTGTTTTTGTTGATAAAACGACTTGTTTTCTGGTTTTGACATATTGTCTTATATGTTTTAATCGCAAATTGTGACATTGAAAGAATAATATTGACAGTTGTTTCATATTTGAACGTCAAAAAATAACCTTTCGAATACCACACGACAGTAAGAATAACTTGGAAAATAATTCTCCACATTTTACTCAAACTTGTCGCCATTCGGCAATAGCCACTCGAGCCCTACGGGCTCTCGTGTCTATTGCCTGGCGACAAGTTTTCGAAAATCTGTCGAATTATTTTCAAGTAATTCTCACTCTCTTGTGATATTACCTACGGTTATTTTTTGCCGTTTCTATTTTCCAATAAATGAACAGTATTTTTGATCACGCGTTTAATTCTGACCAATTAAATCATTATTATAGTGAGAATTTTTTACCTAACTTATCCCAGCGGGAATTTTTTTTAGTATTTTGTTTTTGTTGATAAAACGACTTGTTTTCTGGTTTTGACATATTGTCTTATATGTTTTAATCGCAAATTGTGACATTGAAAGAATAATATTGACAGTTGTTTCATATTTGAACGTCAAAAAATAACCTTTCGAATACCACACGACAGTAAGAATAACTTGGAAAATAATTCTCCACATTTTACTCAAACTTGTCGCCATTCGGCAATAGCCACTCGAGCCCTACGGGCTCTCGTGTCTATTGCCTGGCGACAAGTTTTCGAAAATCTGTCGAATTATTTTCAAGTAATTCTCACTCTCTTGTGATATTACATACGGTAATTTTTTTCGATAATTTTGCTTGTTGACAAGTTGCCATAGTTTCGAATTTGTAGGTGCATTTATAATATACAATCTAGTTACTTTAGTACCTGCCAAACGTCAAATATTCCCAACACATTTCTTTGTATGTGAATTAATTGAAATAAAATTTCGTTTTGAACTACCTTGCTTCGATTTAAAAAATAATCTTGTGAAATACAATTCGTGGTCTGAAATTTTTAGGTAATTTTACTCAAGCTGTTGCTTTTACTAGCCACTCTTGTAAATTTGACAGAAGATCACTCGCGCACTTTTAACTGTCAAATTTACACTCGTGGCTACCAAGCAACGCAACAGCTTTCGTAAAATTTCCGACAATTCCAGACCACTTTGTATTACTACAGATTGTAAAATGTTTAAAAATCGAGTCTCTCATATGCGTATTCTCATATTCATTAAATTATCTAGCCGAATTAGATTCAAGATTTTATTTTGTCTGGATACATTCCTGTTTTGCACACTCAATTTTGTTATCCGGCAAAATAAGAAGCACTGGTCTAATTATATAGGAAAATTAGGGAATGATATTATTGAAGAGAGCAGATGAAAAGTGACTCGATGAATGTTGCTTTCGTCTGACATTTCCAAAGCTGCTATCCATAAATACGGATGTACTGAGTTGGACTTTTTCGTCTTATAGTCCAGATCACGCACAGAGTGACTAGTTTATAAAATTGCGGCACCCTGTTTTCGAACATTTTTCGCCTGAAGAGGGCTATTTTTAACGCGATTGGGGAATTAATTACTCGTTGTGAAAAATGTGTATTCAAGTAAAGTGGTGTTGTACAGAAAAATAACAGGGACCGTTTTTATTTCTGAATTATTTTCCAGTGCTAGGCCAAGAATTCACGGACCGCACTACTTCCTCAGAGGGGATTCCCGGGACGCACCGCGTTGTTCTTGCCCAACAACTTCACAAGTTGGTCGCCTCAATCGAATTACACGGATAACGAATTCTATTGGATTTTCACGCGAATTAGACACGGTTCCATCTTTATGCTAACAGCATGAGTCAGCCGCCGCGGACTTCCAGGGTTTTGGATAATTTACTACGAGTTATGCGCCTCGCTGCTTAACCAAAAAATCAATGCGCATTGTCCTATTATTATAACCGCAGAAAAAGTGATAAATTTTGAAATAAATTGTTGCCTAGAAATATGGTTTTGTTTCTAGTGTTTTTTGACGACGTTCCGCTTTAGGTATCTAAAGTTTTATAATAAAAACACTATGGTCAAGTTGCTGGCTCCGTCGATGTGACCTAACATCCATAGAAAATAGAGATAAACAATCTAGTTCTAAACGGGATAGGTAGGCGAAACTTCCGTGGATAAAGAACAGACGAGCGGATGTTAATGATACAGATTTCACTCGATGACAAATTAGTTTGGGCGACGAAAAGAAAAATCACCGCAATGTTTGCACGAGTAGTTTCTTCTGTCGTGTTTGCTCTCCGGTCTTTGTCAGGTGTGCTAATTGGTAAATAGACGAGACGGAAGGTTGTTAGTATAGTCTGTTCATTACGTTCTCGCGCTCGGAATGGTTTACTTACCCATTTCTTGCGACATTTTTGTTCTCCAGACTTTGTAGTACAGGTTTAGAAAAAAATTGTTTTTGACAAATACATATTTTATGTCAATTTTATACTTTATACTTACAAATAAATCTTGACAAAGGCCCCAAACGGGGCCGAAAAGTCGATTATTTTATATGGTAATTTTACTTATGCCAGAACTTCACCAAATTTAAAATATTATGAATGATACTGGCACAAATTGAAGAACAATTTCGATATATGATAATACTAACATTTTTTAGGCGGGCTCAACAATCAATTAGAATGAATGGCTAGCGCATAGTGTTTCCACATAAACCGCATTAAGTCAAAGAAAAGAACACTGAGTAAATCAAGCGAGGGAGCCATTCTACAATTTTTTAAGTTCAATGATTTTTTTTACGGAAAAGGAACTTTTGACACAACATTAAATAAAGCTGATGTAGCGTAAATTAGGAAAATCCGTTTAAATATTCCACTGAATACATCATCATCATCAGTTCGAAAACTGATTGGACGCGTACCTCCATCCTTTTCTATCCTGAGCTAACCTACGCATTTCCCTAAAAGTAGAACATCCTACATCCCTAACTATATGACAGCACTAGTACGAGCTGGGCCTACCCCTACCTCTTTTTATTCCTATCTCTGACTCTAGGATGTCGCGAATACAATCTGTATTATTTCATGAACTGACCACTTAAACACACTGTATGTAAATTTGGAGGTTATTACATTATATTTTTAGGTAAAAATTAAGCAATATGTATTTATGTTTACCACTTCCTTAATTTAACGCAACATTTGAACATATCCGAATTTATAGGTTTAATCCCTGCTTTATTTAACAATTTGTCAAAAGCACTTTTTCCGTCTAAAAACAAATGAATTTGATAATTGTTAGGTACTAGAAAAATTTTCAGTTTAAATAACAGGATAGTAAATTACACTTTCTATAAAATATCGACGTTTCAGCCCCGTGTAGGACCTTTGTCAAGATTTATTTAAAAAAGAAAACGCATAAAAATGGCAAATCTTATAATAAAATTTGTAACCAATAACGTACATAACTATGCATATAAAATTAAAAATAGAAATTATACTCAGCACATCCGATTTTGATAAAATTATGAAACAGGAAAAAATTGTACATAATGTATAATGTAGGTATATTAATTTAATATCAAGTGATGGAGAGCAGATTTACGTTATTATGTTACTGTAAATTAGCCTTAAATTTTGAATATCAGATCTGTCATTTAAACAATTTTTGTTATTTTGGATGTGTATCATTTCTAAGATAAGTCTAGCTTTTAAATTTGTTCTTGTTCTAAAATAATAGTATTATAGTAAAGTCAAAACTATGTTTGGTGTCTTTCATATGTTTGCCGATAATTTCGACTTTAACAATACCTATACTACTATTCTAGAACAAGAAAAAATTTTAAAAGCTTTAAAAGCTTCCAATTTCGAACTTTCACAGTACCATTTTAAAAGAGAAAGAAACTTAAAAATTGCATAAATCATACCCATTGTCTGTCAGAAAGGTGGTAGCTCTTATATGATTTCAAATAACATTGATAATCTGGAGAATCACTGCCAAAATACAGTGCAATAAACATGATGTTTTCAAAGTTGAGGTATTTATTTTAATACAATATAGTACTCGTAAAAATAAGCCATTTTGCCAAAAACTGCATGTATAAAAGTTGCAAAATAACGAAGATATTAATTTAAAAAATGTAAGTACGGTCCTGGCCTCCTTTGGTTGTGAATGATAGACACCACGCCGAGCAATGTTTTGGTGCTGGCGCACGATGGGAGCACGAGAGCCGGAAATCGGCCAATATCAGACACCCTGAGAAGTGCGTGCGATCGAATTAGTGTCACGGGAAGTGCCGACTTTCTTTGGAGTCATTTGAAGAACTATGACGTGGAAGAACTTAGACAGCGAATAGAAGGTAGGTAGGCAAGGGAATTTCATTTTCGTCGCTTTTAGTTACGCCGAGCAAGTGTATACGTGCATCAAACGAACGGGGATAACTTTAAACAATTTTTGTAAACTGACTAGGGTCGTATAATATGAACAATCATATTGGTAAGATTTCCGTCTTCGTTATTTGACAACTTTTATATGCATGATTTTTGGAAAAATATTATGGTATAGCTGGATTCGTTGCTATGATACTAACTTTCTGATTGATTGCACCATTTTGGTTTACCTTTGATATGAGCAACACTGGTACCTTTTATTCTTCCCATCTCATATTAACGATCACGATGGACGGACCCAACTATTCTAAAAAGCACACACCGACACTTCCTAGTACATTATTTTTATTGCCACCCAAGTGAATACCATGACGTATATTAATCTCCTCTCCGTAGTCCAAGTCTTGTACATGCAAGTGTTGGTTCTTGTTACACCTATCTCGAACAGCATTTACAATCGCAGACGGCTGTGCGGTTTCACGGGGCGGAAGTGAACCCGCCAGACCGGAATATATTGTTCATGCGATAGGCTCAAGGAAGTTGCTGTTGATCTATACATACAAAACCCAAGATCCGAAAGTAATTTAAAATACTTAATGCATACTTAGATACTTAACTACAATACTACAATACTACAACATTTTGTGATTTTTTGTTGTCTTTTTTACAATAGGTACAATTTATTGAAACCAACAAATGAGATTATTATAAAATGACTACCAATTTCTGTGTGGATCTAAACGGACAAACTGCTGTGTTATATTTTTTCTAAAAGTCTACAAATTATTTTCAGTGTTTTCTGCTTTCTCCAACCCTTTCTAATACTTCCTTATGTTAACATTATCTATTCAAGGTATCTTCATCAAGCGGTTGCATCGCAACATTTCAGACATTTATAATTTTTAACTACTTCTCACATTCGCATCCGTATAATGCCTTGCTTCATACGCACGTTTTCAAGAGTCAGTTCCGATCTCTTCTAGGGTTGTGCGCTTTTCTCGATATATCGATAAAAATATCGAATAACGATATGTCTTATACTATATATCGTTATATTGCAACGATGTTTCCTGGTCGGACGTCAATTATGCAACGATATCGGATCGGTTTCGGTGAAAGTATGCAACGACACTTCCTAGTGACACTCTGGTACGCTCTGTATAGCTAGGCTAATCGGATCGTTATCTTATTAACGATATAACGGGGTTGCATCTGGTCAGGTCAGGATCGTCGATAATACCCTTGTTCAATAGTCGAAGCAGGGAGGGTTCGTTATTGCTTACTAAACGGTGAATTATAAAACATAAACAAATTAAAAGGGTTTCTATTAATATAACTATTTACACTTTAAACGGAATATTAAACGGATATTTACAAGAATATAGACACATGAAAATAAATGAGAAATTCTGGCATTAAAATCAGGACGGTACTGTAACCGGTTTCTCGAGCGAGTAGCGCACGAGATCTGAGCTAGATGCCTAGCTCGTGGAATATTCCCTCGGGATCAGCTACCACTTGAATACGGGTAGCTTCGTCGTATGATTAACTGTTCCGGATACTGGCGGTTTCGTAATAGCACCTCTAGTGCGACCAGTCGGGGGTTTCAAGTCTGGGATATACGTTAGAACACCTAGGGTGTAATCCCGTGCGAGACAGGTTTATTAGTCGGCGTGCAAAAGCCCACCCCAGGACATATGCAGATTGTGGTAGAAACCCTCCGCTACACATCGATAAGGCTGTGTAATCCGCCGCAATGAATGCAAACTATATAGGTTTCTACCTACCTAATTAAGTCAGCTACACCTCCGCTACAAGTCAACTAACTCCGGTCCGGTTAACTTGCTGTTTTCGCAGTTTTTCCCGCATTTTTTAAATTATACGGATTTATTCAAATTTGTTATGCTATTTTTAAAAAAGAGTGTTGTCATTTTATGTGCATACGTGCCACGTAGGCCACCACAAAATTGTAGAGCTTTATTGTCGAAAATAAATTAGAAAGATGGGAAATTTGTTGTAACGGTCGTTTTTCGGTATTACACAATTTTCTAACTTTGCTCTTGAAAATAATGTTCTAAGATTTTGTGGTGTCCTACCTGGCTATTATGCACATAAAGTGATGGAGCTATATTTTTTAAATGCGTTCCAAATTTGAACAAACCCATATAATTTAAAAAAGGCGGGAAACGCTGCGAAAACAGCCTTAATTATAGGCAGTGGCGGTTTTTCCTTAAGGTCAATTGGTCAATGACCCTCCTAAAATATTCTAATCAAAACCATAATTTTAATAAAAATATTTTTTGTCTAACAGTCTCAAATTTAAAATCTTCAGCGGTCTGCATTCGCAGCAATACTAGAAATAGCCAAGCGTCAAGCCGCGCTGCGCGCTCGCTAGCAAGCCGGGACATTATTCAAATTGACCCTGCACAGCTCTTATGGCTTATGGAGAAATGCATGTAAAGAAGAACAGTGACAGCAGATGGCGAATTCTTGAGTGGAAGTGAGAGTCACCTTTTCCTCCTATATCTCCAACGTGGTCAATGTCCCGATTACAACTGCGCAGAATCGAGTTTAGTTCTACAGTATTCAGTTATATTTTCTCTGGACTCTCGATCTCAGTTCTTCTTAGATAGCAGGCGGAAACCTTTCTTTATTGTTGCGGATGTGAACTGTGATCGTTGTGAAGTTCTGATCGTTGAGAAATTTTGTGTGTTTAGCAAAACAAGATGAGTGTTGTTGAGGATATATTTGCCTTAAAGTCAGCTGGAACATTAAATTATGAACGCCGGCTTGAAAAGAGGGAAAGTGGACGGCCGAAACCAAAACTGAATTTGAAGCAGACAACAAAGGATAAAGGTAAAAATGTCCAAAGATATTTTAAAGAATCGATGTACAATTTGTGCGACTGGATTTGTGGATGCAGTGTTAAAAATGCGTTCTTTTGCTATCCGTTCTTATTATTTTCAAATGATGCTATATGGGCTAAAAATGGAGTAACCGATATTAAACATTTAAAAGACAAAATTAAAAAGCATGCTTCTTCTGCTTCTCATATAAATAATAAATTGTTCAATGAGTTACGCCAGTTTAGGACGTGTAGACATAAGACAGCAACTTGATAGTGCGTATCGCAAATCAGTGCACGACTTTAATGAATCGGTTTCTAAAAATAGGTATATTTTAAACAAAATAATTGATTGTGTAAAATTTTGTGGAGTCTTTGAAATTGCATTGCGCGGTCATGACGAAAGTGACATGTCCAATAATCCTGGGATTTTTCGTGGCCTTATAGACTTTGTCTCTGAACTAGACTTAATATTTAAAGAGCACATTGAAAAAAATACAGTATTCAAAGGAATATCAAAAACAATTCAAAACGAAATTTTAGATTCAATGTTGGCCGTTGTACACACACATATAATAAAGGAAATTGACCAGACAAATTTTGTGGCAATTTAAGTTGATGAGAGCACAGATAGCTCCAATAAAACGCAAATGATTTTTATCTTTCCATATGTATTAGATGGTATTGTGCATAAAAAGTTATGGACTATTATGAAATAACAGCCAAATGATCAAATTTAAGTTTCGTGAATTTAAAGCAAGAACAGCAATTTGCATTGAGAGAAAAGGTGGATATTCTGAGGCAATAGTTTAGGAAGTGCTCTAATTTAAATTTAAGTTAATTTAAAATAATTTTAGTTCTTTATTAGATGTTAACACGTTTGTAATTTAGAAAAATAAATTTGATCATAGGTGGCTGTTATTTCATAATATTCCATAACTTTTTATACTGAATAACTTTCCCGAATAACATTTTTCATTATTTTCAAAAATAAGGGTATTTTACTCTTTAGTCAAATTATTATTTTTTGATCTCCTGTATATTATCCGATATTTTTGGAATGTTGCGAGTGCATTTTGATTTTTGAGCAATTCAGAGCTTTTTATTAAGAATATTTTTTTTAATAAACGGATAATAAAAAAGTTTCCCATATGTATGGAACTTTATAGGACACGTTGTATATGTATATATTTTTAGTATTAATTATAAGTTCTAAAACCAAAATGACCCCCCTGGTTATTAACCCACGAGCCGCCACTGATTATAGGTAGCCCTTCGGCTTCGATAATTAAGTACTAGCGATGAAGACTCTTGAGTATTTATTCTCTTGAGAATAAATCGGATGCGGGAATGAACAGAAAATCACACGCAGTGAATTAAACTCATTCAAGCGGGCAGTCGGTTAAAATTTATCGGACGCGGGTGAAGAGAATTCTTCTTCGGAAGCCGGTGAAGAAGATTTTTCCTGGATCTTTGATGGGTATGGGTAACTGCTTTTATAGCCACTCGGATAGGCTCAGCGGTCGGCGGTCAGGCTCGCATTCCTACCATCGAAACGCGTGACGTGCCACCACCACTCTTCTCATGCTCTTGTTTGTTTACGATCGTGACGTAGCGGCTTGCTTTTCTCTCTTCATCTGGATATGCCACGGTTCTCGCTCCGTGACGCTAATGAATGCTAATCCAATTCTGTTGGATGTAACCCAGCATTCCAGTTATGCATTGTCACAATATTGATAATTTGATATGTTAATAATTTGATGTATCGATATATCGATATACTGATAATTTGATATACCGGTATTGCGATATATCGATAATTTGATATATCGATATTCCGATATCAAGTTTTTAACAAACATGTATCGATTTGGACTTCCCGTAATATTCTAATTTCAACGATCTATCACTTCACAACCCATAGCATTTACTTAATAAATTTGGAACACCACTGAATTACACAGTTGGGAGTAATTTGTTCAAAAAGTACCCCATGGGTATGAGGGAAGGCTAATTTCGAGGGGTTTACCACTCATGTAATAGTTGGGACAACCTCATATGTAATGATTTTGTAATACCATGTAATACTGTGTAATACCATGTAATATGTTCGTAGTTTTATGTAATACTAATGTAATAGTTGAAATATTCATGTAATAGTTCTGTAATGGTTGTAATACTCATGTAATACCTATGTAATTGTCATGCAATAGTTATGTAATACTTGTGTAATACTTATGCAATAGTCATGTAATACTCTTGCAATAATCGTGTAAAAGTTGCGCGCGCAGCATAACCTCCAAAACTTTTGCAAGTATGATTTCGCACAAATTATAATGGTGTGTGTTGCGTCGTATTGCATTGTTAAAAGCAATTTCAAAATATAAAGCTTACGGGAGTCGTGGATTATTTTCGCATGCCATTATCATTCGATAGGCTTCTCGTTTCTAATTCTTGTTGGTTAAATGAATATAAATTTCAGATAGTGACGGAAATGCGAAATACGCAAAAGCTTTCCCACAGAAATAAAGTTTTGCCAATAAAGTTCAGTTACAATTTAAAAGTTAAGGCGCGTACACATATGAGCGCACATGCGATGAGAATGAACGCATGCACATACGTTCCTTCTCGCGCGTTGTCCAAATACAATTTCCGATTTCCTACATGCGTGCGTTCTCACGGCGCTCCGTTTAAACAACGCACAAAAGTTATTTAATGTCATGATGGCCTCCGAACAAGACACATTTGCTCTCATTGAAACAGCAGCGGCATTTTTATTTCTTGCCAAGTGTGACAAAAAAAGAAAACAGTCACCCACAAGGCAGCAATCAAATCTAAAAGATTTTTCTTTAGATCACTCAATGTTCACCCCATGTTGGTATATAAACTAAACTGGCATAAATGCAGTCTCCTAGCCGGCACGCCGAATGCGTGTAAATAGTTTTAAAGCAACAGTTTCAATGTCCACACTAAGAAAGATTCATACGCATGATTCTTTTGAGCGGTGACCAAAAACTGAAAACCGATGGCTCACCTCATGCGTGCTGAGGGCTTTCGCGAGCGTGGAGAGAATTTGCGTTCGGTACGTACACATTGACAAACATGCGTGTATTCTCGCCATACTCAACACTTGTGCGCTCATATTATGCGTACATTCCTGTAAATATTAATTTTGAGTATGACACGTGGGACTTGATTCAAAACTCGTTTTAATTAAAGTATCGAATAGTTTTTTAACAAACTCGAACATAATATGATATTTGAAAACTAAAACCAGGCAATGCAGTAATACAAAGACCTTTGAAATGAGATATCACAGAACATTTAAAATTTTTGATAGGGGATAAAAGGTGTTACCTATGTAATTTTTATGTAAAATATTCCCCCGCACCACTACTGTTCACGTGTCTCGGCAATTTTCTTACGTTTTGTCCATCAAGATATTTGGAACGAGAAGTTATCAAATTAACAATCCTGTATATTTTATATCGCAGCCATATTGTAAATTCCGTTGTTTTATAAAAAGCCTAGTTGAATTCTAAAACGCTACATTCTCAAATGACTCAAATGACTAGGTTAACACACTTTTGATTAGGTCCATACTATGTTCGTGGATAGTGCTACTATTTAAAAACTATTACCCACGCCCACCGCCATATCTTGACAACCAGAAGAAAAAACCTAATAATTTTATGATTTGACGGATTTGATAATCTGGCTGACATAATAGATAAGCTCGTAGATAAGTCTAAAACGCAAATAATAAATATAGAGGTAGATACGACCTGACCTGACCTCATACTAAAACTTTGGTATTTTTAACATTTAAAATGTTATTAGTATCCTGTATGGGTATGATATTCACCGAAAAGATTGTGTTGCATTTGCCACATACGTCACGCGTGAGACCCGAGCGGTAGCCAGGCGCTAGGCCGCTCAGTCTGAGTAAGCTTCATTCAGTGTGGGACCGTCTAGCGTCGAAAAATGTGAGAGAATGCCACAACAGGAATGCAGTTATTATAAATCGGCGCAGGTGTTTTATGAATAATTATTTAACACGCTATCGCATATGCAGAAATATCCCAAACGCACAAGGGTTACAGTCTGCTTCGTCATTTTCAATGTTTCCCCCGGTTGCATCTTTGCTATGATTTTTTTTAATTGAACAAGATTCAATTTTTGAAACCAAGCCATCTTTGATGGCGTATCTCTACCCATCTACTTGATTTTCTCCTGTACAACACGATAGATATCAATTGTATCCAAGATTGTATCTATTGCTCTATCATTACTGTTTCTAAAACAACTAATATATTTAAAATGATCTTATTACAGGGTGTTCCAAGCAAAACTAGACACCCCAAGTAAGTCTGAGTCAACAATTTTTGAAGAATCGGAAAAACACGTCAACCATTATTCGAAGGGGGACACATTTTAGAGTAAAACGAGTACACCTATCTTCATCCCCTTACCTGACACGGTCACTGCCCCAGAAATTTTATATAGCAGGGGGGTGTCAAGTGATGCACCGTTTGAAAGGTACCTATTATTTAAATTATCTGAATAACAATGTAAAAAATTTAATTACTTTTCAAAGGATGTTATCACTTGACCCCCCGCTTGACTCACTTGCTGTATAAATTTTCAGGGGGGGTGACCACGTCTGATAAGGGGATGAAGATAAGCATGCTAGTTCTACTTCAATATATGTCCCCATTCGAATCATGGTTGACGCGTTTTCCCGATTCTTCAAAATATTTTTGACACGCGACTTATTTAGGGTGTCTAATTTTGCTTGGGACACCTGTATAATATACGAACGATTTGCTGTCCCTAAAAATACGTGTTTTTAATTATTAATTTAATAGTCTGTTCCGAATAAGTCTCTAAACTCGGGCTCCCACTGCATTTTTAACGCGACAATGTTTAGACATTTATTTATTATATTATTTCCAAAGCAATGCTTATTTATCTATTTATTTATATTATTTTTCTTAAATCATTTATATTAGGCAACAATCTGCATTACCTGCTTAAATAAATAAAGCCAGTAAGTAAGTATTACATGTACCTGCATGCATGAACTACCTGCAAAAAATTTGCAATAGTTGTGTAATAGTTATGTAATTCATGTAATACTAATGTAATACTAGTGTAAAGCTAATGTAATAGTTATGTTATTTGTTGTAATACTCATGTAATACTAATGTAATATCCGAGAAACTATGTAATATTTATGCATTTTGTGCAATACTTATGTAATTATGTGTAATACTTATGTCATTATTTGCAATACTCATGTAATAGTGCAATACTTGGGACACGAATTTTAGTAGTGGTAAACCCCTCGGCTAATTTTTACCAACATTTTTAGTATTGAAAATACTTCTGGGCTCGTGTATATGGGACTCATCTTACGAAAAATGTATCGACACGCGACAGATTCTGTAGGCGGCGCGCGCAGTCGAGGCCGCTAATAAATTGGATGTAGAGCGCTAGCCAGATGTAAACTAAGGTACGGCGAGCGCGAGTACAGTTTAAGAGGGATATCGCGTTGCAATAAAAGTCCAAACTGTACAAAACAGATGCGTTAATATTTTGTTACGTATTGCGTCAGTTTGACTATGTGCCTTGTGCTTGTCACAAATCATTTCTTTTATTTTATTGTATCAATAATATACCAACTTGAAACGGCACAGATCACTTTTGTTAGACATCTTAGAAACCGAGCAGTTGTGTCGGTATTTTCAATACGCCTATGATACTTGCGCAAGATGCGAGGTCTGTGAATTTTTACTCAAACATAATACGGCTCTTGTCGTCAAAATAGGAAAATAGAAAATTTTGGGCCTATTGGTCGTATTTAAATTGACCGTAGGTCTATTATTTTTGAATGTAATAAATAATAAGCAAAAATGTACTATTTCTATTTAGCATAGAATATCTTTGGTAATAAGTTTTAAGTTTCCAATTTTCGTGAAATTTCTGGCAAATATTTTAATAAATAAGCGTGTAATATTTTTTGTTTGACGTTTCGCCCCTGATTGAGGGCTTTGTCAAGAATCTTTATTTAAAAGTATAAATATAAAAGGTATAACAGATGTAAGTTGAAAATTTTTGACAAGGCAACCTGCTCTTACTCAAAGTAAAAGAAGTCAAAGAACCACTGACAGAGTTACCTTATTCTTTTCCCCGCTTACATTGTGGATTTGTGGAATATTCATAAAATTAAGAATATTCTATGGGAATATTCTGTGGTGACCTGGGATGCACCTACGTTTTAAGTATAATTAGTAATTCCTACACCGATTCACCACTACGTAAAAGTCGTGGAGCGTAGCCCACGGGTTCATCTAGTACATTTTATACGGTAGCGGTTAAACAACTTACATCTGTTATACCTTTTATACTTATACTTTTAAATAAAGATTCTTGACAAAGCCCCCAATCAGGGGCGAAACGTAGAACAAAAAATATTACACGCTTATTTATTAAAATATTTGCCAGAAATTTCACGAAAATTGGAAACTTAAAGTTTTTGGAACTGGCACAAATTAAAGAAGAATTTGGTAATAAGAAAACTACACGAAAGTGTGCATTGGAAAACGGAAATTCTACTTCGCCAAAATTATAAAAACTTTATAAACTTTATAAAAACACCCGGAATTCAATAAATGAAAAGTTGTGAAGTTGTGACTTGTGAACTTGTGGAACATTGTTGAAAAAGGATTTTTACGGAGAATTCGAAGCATCAAACAGGGTGCTGTTTAAAATAAGAAGGTTGGGTCCACGTTCAGTTAAACTAGAAGTAATTTTTTTAATTACTTTACCCCAAAATTGTGCAATTTAATATTAGCTCACCTGATGCCATTCGTTCGTCTAAAATTGCAAAGAAAAATGGGGTATATTTGTTTTTATATTTTAATTTATTTTACTTGAATGCGACATACCTACACATCTTTATTTCTCTTATATTAATATTTTATTCATTGTGTTTTAATTTTCAATATATTATAATAAATTTTTCAAAATAGTCTATTATTTTAACATTACCCCCCACAGGCACTCCATGTAATTATATTATAATAGGTAGTTTACTTGATATACCTATTAAGTACTTATATAGATTGTATCAAATATATGGATACCTATATTGAATTGATATGTTTGTTATATTGATATAGTCGATATGTTCGAAACATCGAAATATCAATATACAAATATATATCGATATATCGATATTTTTTAAATATCGCCCATCCCTAGTCTCTACATTTACACGCTCTTCTGGCCCTACTGTTCCCATCATCGCAAATTAATTATGGCTTCCTCTAATTTCTAATTTACCTCTTTCTTGCAGGAAGTCTCTGGTTTTGCCTTTTGAAGAACTTGATAACAAAATGTATTATCTACATTTATGTAAACCTATTGCAATGCATTTTCAAACGTAAATCTGAGAATCCGATCATGGGAATTGCGAAATTATTTTTACACATTGGTACTTATTATTATACGTAAATTCTAGGAATCGCTTTACTGAGCTGGCACAAAAATACAACTTACGTACATATGCACTCCAATTACAACAATTCATCTCTCAGAGTATCTAATTTTCATCGATAAAATCATGAAGTAAACAATCCACAATTCATTTTTCAAGACGATAATGTATAAAAATAAATTTATTGTATTTGTTGGAATATTTTTCAGGCGTGCAGGATTTTTACAAAGAACTCTGTCTGGACTGCATCAAATTGTCAAAACCGCAAATTCTTGCAAAAATCAAAGGCAGTTTAGAAGCAATGCCGTCTTCCCCTCAACATCGCATTGCTATCAAGCATTCCAGAACCCTCATTTCGCTGTCACCATCTGCACTCAAATATCAAAACATATCAATTTCACTTTTTGCGTCTGGCTCGTTTAGACGATACTCGTATGGAAACAAAAAAATGGGAACGAAAGACACTCGTTGCACTGCATTCTTTGTCCCAAAAGTGCAACAACAAGATTTTAAAAATAACTCGGCGGCGACGGCGAAGACATGAAGTGCACGCGTCGTGCATTTTAATTTCACAAAAACTTGTGTCTATGTTCGGCGTTCGCTGTCTAGTCTAGAAACTAGAAGGGGAACAAAAAATTCTCAAGGGCAGAAGTGCATGGTAATTGTCAAGGTTAAATACTGCGAAATCAAAATAAAACAATTTGAAGTAAGAAAAATGCCAGGAAAAAAGTAACGTACCTAGTTCTAAGAAAATGCCAATATTAGAAAAGATGAAGTTGTCCGATGTCACACGCGAATGGTGAATGGTGACATCACACTAGATGTTATACGATAAAAAGTTTATTTCAATGGCCAAATCAACAATCAGCGATTGTAAAATACTGGTAATGTCACCGAAACATACTAAAATATACTAAGGCCCGGTTTTTCCAAGAATTCAACACCGGATTAAGTCTGACACCGGCTTCGTTGCTATGCTACAACCAATCAGAAAGCCGGTATCATAGCAACGAAGCAGGTGTCAGACTTAATCCGGTGTTAGATTCTTTGAAAAACCGGGCCTAAAACTCCCAACTCAACGGGTTGCGAGCTAATTTACATCGACTGAAATCGATGCAAGTTTACTCAAATAAATGACTGGAGCATCAAAAACCCTTCAATGCCGGCTTCGTAGATTTTCGTCTTCTGGTACGTTTCAGTAAAAAAGTTAGGTATCTGATTTAAGAATTCTCCAAATGTAAAAGGTATGTACTTACATAACAAACCAATGAAATCGAGCGAAACGTTTAAGTTAAGATACATTTGCGGTTCACTGGGATTGTTAAGATTTTCTTGACCAACTACTTAAAAACCATGAGTATCTACGTAAATTGATAAAAGCTGAAAGGGTGGTGGTTGCGTTAAACCGTGCCAGTCGCTGGAAACTTTTCCAAAGGGGCAGGGAACAAAAAACTATCTAACCTTGGGGGAAGTACATATGAAATATGCCCTACGGAAGAACCGCAAAAATAAGTAAAAAGTCCTGAACAACCCTTGAACCTACCTCGAAAGGAATGCGATGGCAACTCCAAAAGAAACGTCGATGTCTGATAACACACAATTTTTTTAAAAATGAACCTTCTGGATAAATATACTAAAAACTATTTAACATTCAAAATAAGGAGCACTTGACACCATTTCGAAAATTCTGGAAATCCTAGGTCAGAATTCACAGTTCAAATTCAACAAAATGACCACTTATCACGAAGCGTGCCTTGCTTCCAAAAACTTACTAGAAAAGATCTGGTTCAGAATTTTGAAATCCAATTAGTAAGAATAATCCGATCAAAAACAGGTTATAAACAGGGAAATAGGTACATCGAACATGGGTGGATGGATGGAGCAACAACTGCTAGCTTTTATAAAAGCAACGAAGAAGAACAACTAAGAAGTGATGAAGAGTAATTTAGAAGAAATGAAGAGCAATCAAGAGGATATTATGAACATTCAAGAGAAGAAGACGACCCCAAAGATGCAAGATACTGGATTAGACGAACAAAGAAGAGTTCCTGTGGTTAAGGTGAAGTCGCCTACATTCTATGGGAAGACTTCGTGGCATATCTACATCAAGCAAGTTCGAGGCAGCGGCAGCGGCGAACCAATGGACCAGTGCCGAGGAGGCAGTCAATTTGGTGGTTCCACTTCGAGGAGACGCCTTGAATGTCCTGGATACCGCGACGTCTGAACAACATAGTCATTATAGGGAGACAGTTAAGCATCTGGCCATCAACACCTCCAGCGGGTCCACCGTGCTCAGCTTAAGGGTAGGTCTCCTGATTGAGCCAATGGATGAAATAATGTTTCATGTCAGGGTCTCAACGCTCTAACGAGACCCTGAACGAGTTCGAAGTCGACATCGCCCGTTTGGTCCGTTTGACATATCTTCAACAGCCCCTGAGGAATTCTTGGAGAGTCTGGCTGTGGAAAACTTTATTGAGGAGCTGCGGGACGGTGAAACGAAGATGATACTGAAGATAGCTAGATATAGAGCTTTGGCAGACGATTTGGCCCGCGCCTTGGAGTACGAGGTCGCGAAGTAAACATCGAGAGGGTACTCCAAGGTGTGACAGATCCAGACCGAAGAAGAGATAGACAAGCACTTAATGGAAAGAATTGTGGAGAGAAAGTAGTACAGAAACTTGACAGACGGACGGAAGACAGGAACAAAAATGGAACTCGGAGTGGATGGCAAGGAAGAATTTCTTGCGATGCTGGAATTGTGGTGAGAAAGGCCGCCTTCCCAACAGATGTCGAAATACATCCAGACGGAACGACGACTAGGTTGGTATCTCCAGATACCAGGGAAACTAAAATCGATCAGTTTTATAGGGCGGAAGCTGGTTCAATTGTACCAGGCCCCAGTGCAAGATGTGAATGTCTCAAGATTGGTTCGAGTTGGGGATACTTCGATGATCGAGGGAGTTATTGATGGCAGGAAGACCGAAATTACCATCGATGCATGAGCCAGTTACACAAGATGTGTCCGAATGGATAATTAGGCCGATCAATAAGAAAATACAATTGGTTACTGTTACCGGCGAGACAGCACCTGTATATGGAGGTAGAAATCGGCAAGGTGATAGAAGACGTCATTCGGCAGGGAGTTCTTGTAGTCGACGTTATTGATGAAGTGATTCTGGGCCTGGACTGCACGAAGAAGCACGGGATTGTGCTTGATGTTGGCGCCGGTGTACTTCGAATTCGTGAAGAAGAACAGGTGATGAGTTCTCCTGGGCAGAACAACTGTGTATACCGAGTGAATGTCGTGTTGCCTGTTAGGTCCGAGAACATCGTCTATATCCGCGTAGAAGGAGCTCCAAGCTGCTTGATGGGATTGTTCGAGCCAATGTACGAGAAGGTGATGAAGGGATTACTTATTGGGAAGACGTTGGCAAGACCTGGTCAACGTCCAGTATACGTAAGAATAGCGAACATTGCCCAACTTGACCAGGAGATTTGCAAGAGGACGATAGTTGGTATGTGTAAGCCAGTATCTAGGATTGCAATGGTGAAGAAGAACGAGAAGGGAGAAGATCAGAAGACGTCGGTTTACCAACTCCCTGGAAAAGATGGTAGAAGAGTGTTCCCAGCAACTACATCAAATACAGGGTGAGAAGTTGATTCAGCTCCTGATAAAATACCAATGGCCATAACGACATCCAATGCCCATTTTAGCAAGATCCTTACAGTTCCTTTTTTAAAAACTTTGAAATTCTCAAATATTGTTGCGCTTCATTCACAGTTCACTTACAAATTTAAGTATATGCAACAAAATATTATCGAAATGAGGTCATTTAAACTGCAGAGGCTCCTATTGATTCATAAATATGTACTGGGAGATGAGTATCTACCTGCGCACATAGGTAAGTATTACCTTGATTCGAAATTCATATCTGCACTTGAAAATTATTTATTTTAAGTTTTTCAGATGATGCGAAGATAATCGTTCACAATTAGATAGGTTAGTATATAAACTTCTCGATTGTGGAACTCGCGAACTTAGTATCGATCTTTCTTCCAAGTAAGTACGTATAGGTCAATTTTTAATTTTTGCTCGTTCAGTTCTATTGTGTTCCTTCTGAAAGAGGCAACATTAATCCAATAATTTAATATTAACAGCATGAACAAACTCTTCGTATTTCTCGCCCTTCTGGCGACGGTCTACGCTGACGACTGTACCGTCACGGACTTCTCCAAAGCGAAGGACGCAGCCAAATCATGCTCTAATCTGGTGATCAAAAGCATGAGCGTACCAGCCGGACAAACATTGGAATTGCCCCTGAAGGACGGTGCTACTCTAACGTTTGAAGGCACCACCAAATTTGGCGTGAAAGCCTGGTCCGGTCCTTTACTGAAAGTAACAGGAAAAGGCATCATGGTAAATGGAGCTTCAGGTGAGCTTTCATGCGTAATTCGATTTTAAAACCCAACTTATAATTTGATTGATAAATTAGGTCATGTTCTCGATGCCCAGGGAGCCCAATACTGGGATGGCAAAGGTGGTTCTGGATCTACCAAACCTAAGTTCTTCAGGATTCAAGCCACCGGAAATTCAGAATTCCACGATATTCACTTGAAAAATTGTGCCGTTCAGTGTGTTTCCATTGGCAATTCTGATCATCTTACTCTTGACGGTTGGACTGTCGATGTCTCTGATGGAGACAAAGTACGTAAATAACCATAAAAGTAATAAAAAAATATTATTTCCCTGATCAATTTTAGAACGAATTGGGACACAACACCGACGGTTTCGACATTTCCTCCTCAACGTACATCCTCATTCAGAACACCAAAGTGTACAACCAAGACGATTGCATCGCAGTCAACCAAGGTTCCCACATGACTTTCTACAAGATGACGTGTTCTGGTGGACACGGTCTCAGTTTGTCTGTTGGACAGAGTTCATCAAATGGAGACCCCAACACCGTCACCGACATCAATTTCTTGGACTCTACCGTCACCAAGTCAAGGAACGGCATCCACATCAAGACTCACACTGACGCAGGAACTGGATCAGTCAACGATGTCACTTACAGAAACATCCAGTTGTCAGGTATTACCAACTACGGTATCAACGTTCAAGAAGACTACAAGGGAGGCTCGTCTACTGGCAAACCTACAAACAACATCCCCATTAAGAATCTAGTTTTGGACAACGTTAAGGGAACTGTCAGCTCCAGTGGTGAAAATGTCTACATCCTTTGTGCCTCTGGCGGTTGCTCCAACTGGAAGTGGTCCGGAATATCCGTTACTGGAGGAAAGAAGAACGAATGTAATTACAATCCAAGTGGATACAGCTGTTAGAACCGCGGCAAAAAAAGGCGTTACAAAGACTCGCAAAACTTTAATTATTCTCATTACTTTTAATACTGTAACTTACCAAGCAAAAATTTGAAATAAAAGTTTAAGTAGGTACCTACTCTGATTTATTATTTTAGATTTTAGAAGGCAATAACCAGTAAGTACATCTTTATGAAGTTTCAAACTTCTACCCATTATATGCATAGCTTCTAATGGTTTCGCTACTACTTCCGATTTATTTTATATAGGTTCTTTGTCAGTCATTCCTAATCCTAACTTATCGCCAACGTTTTTGCATCATTATCAATCTATTGTTCTTCAGTTTTCATATAATCCCGAATAATTCTCGCTTTGTTGCACTTCTATCTAAAATATTTTTGAAATGCTCCAACCGTTTCAAAACAGCAGCCAAAAAATGAGGGGGCCGATGTTAAAACTTTTAATTCCCTTAAGCAAAGATGGGAAAGGACATTATGTAGACTGTTAGTGGCAGTTGAAGAGGTTCAATTTTATGTCAAAAACTAGTCTTCCTTGATTAATACTAAAGACTTAAGAGAGCAGACTTAGCTATTTACATTTACAACTGAAGTACCGGTGGTAATCACAGTCTGTTTGTAGAATAATGAAAACAAACAGTGATGGAACACCTGTATACTACAAATACCGTAAAGCGGGGAAAACGGAATATTCGTCTGGTCGTTTGTAATATGTTTGAGGAAAATATAAACAAAAGGCGTCCTACAACTCGCTGGCCTACACTATATCGGCTTCACCGAAGACTTGGAGAGGAGACTTGGCTATTTACATTTACCACTGAAGCGTCGAGGATACTCACAGTCTAAGGGTCTAAGCGTTTGTTTGTGGAAAGGCAAAACAAAGCAGCCGACCAGTTGTATGGTAAACAGGTGCCGCCGCGGAAACGGAGTATCTCGGTTCTCGGAACATTTGCCTGGTCAGTTGTTTGAATATAATAACAAACATAGCTACCCGCGACCCGCTGGCCTACGACCGTGTAGACTTCACAACAAAACCAGCTGTTGCATAAGAACGCTGGGTCCATTCTCCGAGTCTTTGGGCTTCACAAACGAACAAGTATTCGTATATGAACGCTGCGCTAGATCCATTCTCTATGTAATTTCTGCCATTCCTAAATTTGGGGATATTCAAAGAAGTCTTTCTCAAAAAATTCAAAATAACGAGTGATTGAATTACACCTCATTTGAAAGGTCTCTTCGCTACCTGCATTGTTGGTCCGGGCCGTGGGATCTTGCTGGCATGCGCGAGTGAGTAGTCGTTAATGCTCAGCAACAGTGCCCGCGGTTTGGCTATGGATGGGTGACTCATTTCTGCGCTGTAGCTAGGGCGCGCCTTGGATTACCTATCCAGCTTTACCTAATGAGGTTTTCCAGGTTTTCCTCATTCTCGCACTAAATGGTGGGTAGAGTACTAACAACTGTAGGTCGTTCCTGTGACGCACCTGCGGCCAATAGTAATATGCCGCCTCCTCCGTCCCGCACAAGCTATATAGCTTCTGGGGCTAACCTTAGGGTTAGTAGGAGTGAGTAGAGATATTATTATTATTATTATTATGTTCTAGTTTCTTTAATTTCGACTGTGAAACTTGTACTTTCGAAAAAGAAAACAATTTTCTAATTTATTGTATTTTGCATTACTGAGCACTGGAATCTTGCTGGGTTAGGTAACTATTTCTAGGTCACCAAAAGACTTAGGCCTGCTATGAACACATGCGCAATATCGTACCTTATCATTCTTGTATCATTGAGAAGATCTGTTCAAATTTTGCAACTTTTGTCCGAAAGAAAGTGGCAGAGAAGGTATCAACCTTCTCCAGGGCTTATTTTTAAACATTCGGAACAAAATCATATGATACATATTGGGCCTGTGCTTACTTAAGCATGGCATAGATGCTACGATACGATCAATCAGAAAGACGGTAGTTATCACAGCAACCGACACAAACTTAAGTTAACACCAGCTTAGATATTTGATCCGACGTTCAACAACAGGGCCTTAGGCCCGGTTTTTCAAAGAAACCAACACCGGATTAAGTCTGACAGCGGCTTCGTTGCTATGATACAGCCAATCATAAAGCCGGTATCATAGCAACGAAGCCAGTGTCAGACTTAATCCGGTGTTGGTTTCTTTGAAAAACCGGACCTTGTGGTATTTTATAAATTAACGTGATTGGTGGCATCGAATAGGAAGTTCTGATTTGAAAATAATTGTTAAATTTAGTATGAATGTACTATCAAACGTTTTCAAATGAAACTTACATATTGTTTTCAAATTAGAGTCCCTACACTAGTTAATTTCTGAAATGAAATCACCTTAATTTATAAAATTGTCCAATTTGCGCCAGTAAAATTTTATATTATTTTAATTTGATGAAGAAAAAGAATTAGGAAGGCCTCTGAACGAAATGGAAACGGTATTGACGGAGGGCTATGGTATGATGATCAATAAAAAGAAAACCAAAATTTCGGTGTGTAGGAGGCGTGAAAATACGACTAAAACTAAAATACAAATTGGAAACGGGAAGATAGAGGGAGCCTCAGATTTCTGATATTTAGGAAGTCAAATAACTCTTGATGGTGGGAGTTCTAGAGATATAAAACAAAGAATAGCGCAGGGCCGAGTTACATTTAATGAAAAGAAACAACTATTATGCTCGGGAATGATAAATGTAGAAACTCGGAAGAGGCTCTTAAAACCGTATATATGGAGTACGGCATACGAAATTTGGACGATAGGAGAAGCAGATAGGAAAAAATTAGAAGCATTTGAAATGCGGCGCTACAGACGCATGATGAAGATACCGTGGATAGATAAGGTTAGCAGCAGAGAGGTATTAGAAAGAGTTGGAGAAAAGCGAAATTTATGGAAGACAGTAAGGAATATGAGAGATAGGATGATAGGACACCTTCTGAGGCACGAAGGCTTAGTTCGCGACATACTAGAGTCAGAGATAGGGATAAAAAGAGGTAGGAGTAGGCCCAGATTAGACTACTGCTCTCAAATAGTTAGGGATGTTCAACTTTTGAAGAAATGCGTAGGTAGCTTAAGATAGGAGAGGATGGAGGTACGCGTCCAACCAGTCTTCGGACTGAAAACCTTTTGTTTTTGTTCTAAAATTTTGGTATCATTAAATTCAAAAGTATGATTGTTGTTTTTCATATATGTTTACTTATTTCTGAATTACTGCTCTTGTATTTATGTTGTTTCAGTCTTGTCTCCAAATGATTTTTGGATTGGCCGATATATGCTTTTTTCAGTCTTTACATTTAATTTTGTGCACAGTATGGGTTTTCATTATAGTTTAGGAATGGGTGTTTTTAAAGTAGAATAAAAAAAATTAATTTTTGTGTGCTATTTGTAAGGTGTATTTTGCTAATAAGTTATTAATATTGTGTGACATAGGTACCTTTAATATGGTAATGAAATGTAATTTTTGTTTTCTTTTGTTTTTTTTAATATCAGTATTATTATTGTAAAATTGATGGATTATATTTTTTATAATTTTCCTAATGAAATTTTTGGGATAGTTATTTTTTATTAAACAATTTAAGACTTTTTCTATTGCGGATTTTCTAAAACATGCGCCTTTAAACCGAACGTTTAAATTGCATTCGTTCCGAATTTGTAATTTACGTTTTTCAGAAAAAATACCGAAAATTTTTCTAGGTAATTTTCTAGGTAACTAAAAATGTACTTCTAATAGATGTAACATAAATTTCTCTGAAGAATGACAGAATAAACTTGGATTATTTTATTATATTTTCTTAATTCCTATCCGGAGGTTTTTTCCTAAATAAATTCAGACATCTGCCAAGGTGGAATAAACTCGGTAAAACTAGAAATATTAGGGAATGGCACATTGATTAAATTATTATTAGATTATTATTAGATTAAAATAGGACGACGAAGAAGGAACGTTTCCACTTTGGGTATAAAAAATTTAGATGAACCACAAGAAACAAAGTGATAAAATCTCTACGTATTGCTATGAACCATTATCGTAAATTAGTCATTGACGTCATATTCAAATAGTCTGACGATTCCCCAGTGTATTATTTTCGCAAAAATATGAAATGAAATACGAAGATCTACCTCGATCCTAAATGGGAAGAAGATTTCTTATTGATAGGTATATCTTATTAATATCTGCACTTCAAACTATTTTCAATTCTTTAGATGGTAAGATATCATCGTTTCCGCTCGTAGTCAGATAAGGAAGTATATAAACTATTGGACGGAGGAACTCTGCAATTGAGCATCGATCCTTCTTTCAAGTAAGTATGTTCATCAATATTTTTTTTACGTTTGTGCCGTCTTGTCGTAATCGAAATGATCAAATAAGTCAACACTAACAGGATGAATAAATTAGTCGTGCTTCTCGCCATATTGGGGGCAGTTTATGCTGACGACTGTACAGTCACCGACTTCTCTAAAGCGAAGGACGCAGCCAAATCATGCTCGAGTCTAGTAATCAAAAGCATGAGCGTACCGGCTGGTCAAACTCTAGAATTACCCCTGAAGGACGGAGCTACTCTAACGTTTGAAGGCACCACCAAATTTGGCGTGAAAGCCTGGTCTGGCCCTCTCCTCAAGGTCACAGGAAAAGGCATCAAGGTAAAGGGAGCTTCAGGTAACTCTTCTTTGTAATTCACTTTTGACATGTAATTAATTTATAAACCTATTTATTGGTAAAATAGGCCATGTTCTCGACGCTCAAGGAGCACAATATTGGGATGGTAAAGGTTCATCTGGATCTACAAAACCGAAATTCTTTAGAATTCAAGCCACCGGAAATTCAGAATTCACAAACATCAACGTGAAAAACTGTGCAGTGCAGTGCGTCTCTATCGGAAATTCCGATCACCTAACCCTTGACGGATGGACTGTCGATGTCTCTGATGGAGACAAAGTACGTTCACAATCATAAAATTAATGAGATTATTAAATTCTGGATAAATTTTAGAACGAATTGGGACACAACACCGATGGTTTCGACATTTCCTCCTCAACGTACATCCTCATTCAGAACACCAAAGTCTACAACCAAGATGACTGTATCGCAGTCAACCAAGGTTCCCATATGACCTTCTCCAAGATGACCTGCTCTGGTGGGCACGGTCTCAGCTTGTCTGTTGGGCAGAGTTCATCGAATGGAGACCCCAACACCGTCAGCGACATAAATTTCTTGGACTCCACCGTCACCAAGTCAAGGAACGGCATCCACATCAAGACTCACACTGACGCGGGAACTGGAGCAGTCAACGATGTCACTTACAGAAACATCCAGCTGTCAGGTATTACCAACTACGGTATCAACGTTCAAGAAGACTACAAGGGTGGCTCATCTACTGGAAAGCCTACAAACAACATCCCCATTAAGAATCTTGTCTTGGACAATGTGAAGGGAACTGTCAGCTCTAGTGGTGAAAATGTCTACATCCTTTGTGCCTCTGGGGGTTGCTCCAATTGGAAATGGTCTAGTGTGTCCGTTACTGGAGGGAAGAAGAACGAATGTAATTACAATCCAAGTGGATACAGCTGTTAGAGCAATAACAAGACTGTTGTAAAACGAAATTTGGAAATAAAAGCTCGCTGTTTACTTGTGTTTTAAAAATATATTATTTATATGCACCTACTTAGAATTAATTCCATTAATTTAAAGTGTCGTTATAAAATGTTATTGAAATGTAATCATTTATGAAACATTCAATTAAGATTTCTCCAGAGCTTTCCCGATTCATAAAAATTGAGTTAGAATACATGTTTACCAAGCTTTATCCAAGGTCATTGATAGAAGTATCAAACTTGCTTATATCTACACTTGAGAACTATTCAAAAACTCTTCAAACGATACGATACCGCGATGACCACTTGCAATTACATCAGTAAGTATATAAGCTATGTGACAGGTGGTCTCTCGAATTTGGTACCGACCTTTTTATTAAGTAAGTAGGCCGATTTTTGTGTTTGTGTTTCATTTCCTCCCAATAATTTGTCACTTTTTTCCTATCACTTTTGTTGTGTATTTCCGTGGACCATTTTGACTTCGGAAATATTTAATTTTCTTCAAATACGAAATACGAAGGGACCTTATATTAGGACTTTCCTATTATTTTGCGTCCCATTTTACGCAAAAGAACTCTCAGTGTTTTATTGGATCGATTCCATTCTAACTAGGTCCGTATTTCTTGGTTCAATTTTGCAAGTGCCACACGACAACCTTCAGTCTTGTGAAATTCGTGTACGATGTGACGTATATCAGCCGTCTTATGCTCCGGTAAATCAGTCGTTAAGGAACTCTTCCTGTACGCTGCTTTCCTGTTGTTCTAAAGATCGCTTTGCCGTTATTTTCCGACGCGCTAGTCTTACCTTCACTAACTATTCTCTCTATAGATCTAATAGACACGCCCGTTGCAACAGACGTTTTCATTTTCACATTTTCCAATGTTTCTGTTTCACTTTTCTCATTTTTAAAATAACAAAACACTCTGTACACTATTTCCCGTGATTAACTACGTAAAATACCTTTTCGTTCGCAACCCGCCATCTTACCTTTTCAAAAGCTCACCGGTAACTGAAAATTTTACCTGCGCCACTGGTAATGCAAGTATGCTAATACGCAACCCCACCTCTCGCCAACTTAAATCTGTTGGACTGTAAGATACAGAGTGTTAAAGTTCATCGACGCTTTTTATTTCTTTTTTGATATCTTATGAACGGTGTACTCGAATTGCTTAAAATTCAATCTCGTCTTTCATAGATCTAGTCAAATATTGATCTTTGTGCAGGATGGCCAAACTCTTCGTATTTCTCGCCCTGCTGGCGATTGCCTTTGCTGACGACTGTACCGTCAGCGACTTCTCTAAAGCTAAAAACGCCGCCAAGTCGTGCTCAACTCTGGTTATCAAAAGCATGAGCGTACCAGCAGGCGAAACTTTGGAATTGCCCTTGAAGGACGGCGCTACTCTGACATTCGAAGGCACCACGAAATTCGGCGTTAAAGCATGGGCTGGACCTCTACTAAAAATCACTGGCAAAGGAATTAAAGTCAAAGGAGCTTCAGGTAGATACGAAATTAATGTTTTGAAATTTATGATTTCAATGGAACATTAGGTCACGTTTTGGACGCACAGGGAGCCAAATATTGGGACGGTAAAGGTTCATCTGGAACCAAAAAGCCGAAATTCTTCAGGATTCAAGCTACAGGCAATTCACAATTCACTAACATCAACCTGAAGAATTGTGCAGTACAGTGCGTCTCCATCGGAAATTCAGATCACCTTACTCTTGACGGATGGAACGTCGATGTCTCTGATGGAGACAAAGTATGCGCAAAATTATAAAATCTAACAGGAAAAATCATATACTTGTTCAATTTCAGAACGCGCTGGGACATAACACCGACGGTTTCGATATTTCCTCCTCCAACAACATCGTCATCAAAAACACTAAGGTCTACAACCAAGACGACTGCATCGCAGTGAACCAAGGTTCCCACATGACCTTTTCCAATATGTACTGTTCCGGTGGACACGGTCTGAGTTTGTCTGTTGGACAGAGTTCATCAAATGGAGACCCCAACACCGTCAGCGACATTAATTTCTTAGACTCCACTGTCACCAAATCAAGGAACGGCATCCACATCAAGACCCATACTGATGCGGGAACTGGATCAGTCAGCGATGTCACTTACAAAAACATCCAACTATCAGGTAAACAACTCACATCCATCCAGAACAGAACAAAAAAAACTAAAATTGTAGGTATTACAAACTACGGTGTTAACGTCCAAGAAGACTACAAGGGCGGTTCATCTACCGGCAAACCTACAAACAATATTCCTATTAAGAACCTGGTCTTGAACAACGTCAAAGGAACCGTCAGTTCCAGTGGCGAGAATGTGTACATCCTTTGTGCATCAGGTGGTTGCTCCAATTGGAAATGGTCAAGTGTGTCCGTCACTGGAGGGAAGAAGAACGAATGTAACTATACACCAAGTGGATATAGCTGTTAGAACTATTGTACAGGCAGTATTAGAAAAATATACTTGTAAAGCAAAATGCTTATAAAGAGAAGTTCTAAACATATGTTTGTATTCCTTCGTTGTACTGAAGACGGCTAAATTATACCCAATTTCTTGCCAGTAAGAATCAAAATGACTGAATCGCCAAGATTTTACAAATTTCGTCTTGCTTCTTTCTTTATCGATAACTCGCAAAGTTAAACGAAGGTCAAATCCATATTTAGAATTCAGTGTGACATGCATGGAGCAATTTTGTTTCTCAGTTGCCAAGTTACCCAAAAAGTTGTTCGCGCGCCGGCTTTGATATTTTGCATACTTACTCGGAATTGTCAAATATTTTGACAATTCAGTATAGATTTACTAAATGCACTAGAGAAAAACGTGAGTTAGGTATTTCATTAATCAATTAGGAGCCATCTTAATATTACAGGTATCTACATTCCAACTAATTTAAGTTGGCGAGCGGTGGGTTTGCGCATTAGCATACTTTACGGATGCAGTACCAGTGGCGCAGGTAAAATGTTCATTTACCGGTGAGCTTTCGAAAAGGTAAGATGGCGAGTTGCGAACGGAAAGGTGTTTTACGTAGTCAAACACGGGAAATACACAATACAGAGTGTTTTGTTATTTTAAAAGTGAGAAAAGTAAAACGGAAACATTGTGAAAGAATAGAAAGAATAGTTAGTGAAGACAACACTAGCGATCTTTAGAACTTCACAAGGTGGAACTATAATTGAACGCAAAACGTTATGCGTGACAACCTTGAAATTTTACTCTCAATTCTCGGGCAATTTTCGAGGTGCCGCTAAAGAAGCTTCACTTCAAAAAACCAGAACCAAAATCGGTCCATTCGTTTAGGAGCTACGATGCCACAGACAGACACACAGATACACAAACACACAGACAGACACGTCAAACTTATAACACCCCTCTTTTTGCGTCGGGGGTTAAAAATGCACGATCTTGATCGTCATTGGATACAGAGCACGTGGCGCAGGACGCAGTGCGCCCACTTAGTCATCGAAAGGTTTTGGGTTCAATGTCCTTGGCAATTTTTTGCTTGGACCCATATTCTGGGATTCTGAGCAAACTTTCTTGATGAATTTCTTCGATTCGACGTAGAATAAGACCACTTTCCATTTAGCCGAAACAGATTTTTTCGTCTTGAACGCTCCTCGTATAAGATAGAATGTAATAGACTGAATTTTCAAGGAGAGCCTTTTAGAAGAAATTTTTTGTCTGAACGAAAATTTGATGCGATAAGGAATAAAAGCGATATTTGGCTTTTACGTACAACTTTTTGGGCCACCCTGTAAATGTAAGTGTTCCTTTTTTGACTTCGGACGTCTTATTTTACTAACAGGTCTCGTTTTGATGCAGCTTTGGCTGTGAATTCAAAAGAGTTTTCAAACTAGATATAAACCCCTGAAATACCTGATTTGGGATAAGTACTCATGGATGGTAGGTACTGTTTGTAACATAGATCTTTTAGGTATAGGCAATACGAAGCATCTTGCAACTAACACCTTTGACGACACCTGTTTTGAATTACCATACCATTAGCAAAATTTCAACACCATATTAAATCAAATCTGATTTGCCATTATTTAAAAAAATCTTAAAACCGTTATAAATATTTTATTTCACTGTCGTATTCAAAATAAAGACAAAAATTATGTATGTTAATTAAAATTCTTAATAAGGGGTAGTTGGGTCTCAATCATGTGTCGCCCTCTATGAACAACAATTTGTCGTTTACCGCGAGTAACCATCTATATTATTATTTTGAAAATATTTCTGATAAGCCATTTTTAATGACAACCCCTACAAATATTTTGCATAAATTAATCACCTTGCGGATTAACGCTGACTTTGAAAATGAGCTATTTCACACATTCTTCCGAGTATCTGTACCATCAAAGATTTATATCAGATTTGAAACACCAAATTGCACAATATTAGCTTCAAAAAATAGTTACAAATGTATAAATAACTTAATGATTTAGATAATTTTGCTGAAACACGCAATACGGCAGCTACAGAAAAATAAAATTCGTTGTTTTGCACCCGGGGTTCTCTTAAGAATCGCAAAATATCATCGGTAACTTAAGTTTGAAGTGTGTACATCCTTTGTAACTAAATCCGTCCTTATCTCTGTTATTGTGCTGTTATTGTACATTTTCAAATCATCAAATGAGTTTCAGTTACAAAAATATCTAGATGTAGATAAGGCACTTAACATTACATCTACGTGACCAGTTTTATTTTTTGTGGCTCAACGTTAATATGGAAAATAAATATTTGATAGTGCCGAAGAAAAATCCAATATATCCAAAATTTTAGAATTACCAAAATATAAAATTCAACTAAGTTCCTCTATGTTGCCGTTCGTCGTCTTCGTTTTAGGGCATATAATAAACATTAATACTACTTCCGCATTCTCCTGAATTCTCATTCACCTTGAACTTGAATCTTATCATATGTTCCGGATATCTAAGTACCTTCTTCAATTGCCTCTAATAATCTTGCATTTTATCACTGATAGAAAACATACTGACCACCAGAATTATTAAAATCACAAAATACAAAAATACAGTGCCCCATACTTTGTCAACAAAACAAATCTTCAACAACCGATGCTTCTAAAGTAGCAGCGATTACTTATTCATATTTTTAATGCATGGTAAATGTACTTAGTGACCGTAGAAAAATCGATCCGCTCAAAATTTTGATCAAGTTTTTCGCACCAATTTTAACAATTTTCCGGTAAGTTGTAGACAAATTCCTAGATATTATCAATGTTTCAATTTTCCAGATAAATATGTGAAATTTTGGCATTTATGATAAACATAACTATAATAATAAACGTTTATTTGTAAAAAACCTTAAACAATAAAAATGACATAAAGTATAATGTATGAATTGATAATTTTCCTAAAATCCTAAATCACAACTTCGTCTTTAATGACACCACAATTTTGGAATAAGAAAAAAATTGAAACTCTCGACTATTCTTAGAAATGACCCATATAGAAAGACAAAAGTTCTCTGAATGATAGAACAAATGTTCAAAATTTAAGTCAAATTTATAGTAATACGATAACAAATCTCTGATATCTACTACTCACTTATATTACTTCCAAGTTCCTTGAGGAAATGGAACGAGGTATGTACATATTACCGACAAGGTCAGATTCGTATTGTACTAACCTCAAAACGTCGAGAAAAGTTGCTTTTAGCTTACCGTGTGTACGTGTGCCTCATTTTGTGTAATGAGTGAGATATTTGCGATACGAGCGAAGCGAGCGAAGCGAGATCCGGCGATTACACACGAGATAAACAAAATTGCATTTCCTAACGTGTATCACACAATATTTTCCCAATTTTGACAAAAAAGGGGCTTTAAAGTTATAACTGATGAAATAATGAACAACTGTGGACGATTTTCTTTATTTCACATATTTCGTAAGTTGAAGGAAGACATTTAATAGCCACATTGCTGGTGTGGATGTCAAAGGAAAAATTTTCTTCTCATGCAAAATTCTCGCAGTGACGCCAAAAGAGTGCATGGCAGAAGTAAAAAGATATATCTGGGATTACTACTTTTCTGTGTATCAGTATTATTTCTCGTTTACTAATTATTTCTTAAGTTAATACGATAGTAGTGGTCATACGCTGATAGTAGATAAAACGTTCCACGATACTTTTATCGTAACTTCATATTAAGATTCAAGACTCAAGAGGGGTCAACAAACTCGGCCTCCTTTGAAAATTATTATATCGTAATATGGGCTGTTACGATACTTACCGTAAGCATAATTTGAAACACAGGACGCTAGGAGCATGATGGGGCTAAATACTGAGCTGACTGGTCTACTTCCATTTTCACGCAAATTTCATGCAAAGCAAGCAACAGGCGAATTCAAGCGGATCCTTTTTCTTTTTTTCTCCTAAAGTTTAATGTAATTTACGGAATTTTGCATTCCATGTGTTGTGTCCGGTGTTCCGTCAGGAAAGGAATTTTTGTAAAGCAAATCCGCGATTACTAATGACAACAAGGGAATAATAGCACGCTAAAACGTTGGATATTGCTGCATCGGAATATAAATAAACGCCATGCTCCTAGCGTCCAGTATTTCAAAATACTATGGTTGACTGGTCGCAATCCATCATACTGACCAATTCCCAGGTTGATTGACTTGAATCATCATGAATTAAAGCGTTCAAACGATCTTTATCAAAGTCGGATGGTCTTCCTGAACGTGGAGAATCGTTCATGTCAAAATAATGTTTATGGACATTTTTTGCTTAAATACAAAGATTCGTACTCCACAAACAAATAAAATACAGATGCAAGTTCCACGGTGTACTTCCTAGGGGCAGTAAAAATATGAGAAAAACAGGAGGGAACCTACAGATGCGATCTTCTCTTGGCTAACACCTTTACCGGAAGAAATATATTTAATTTGAAGAATTGCATTATTCCACAAACTCGTTGCACAAGAACCACATAAACACCAGTTTCGCCAAGGCATTGTTATAAACTTACGTCAACCGTCAACCAAAAGATTACTAATGATGATTAAAAGATAAACATCTAATACCTCCAGTAGACACTCGAAAAAAATTTCATGTGCTTTAGATTTACCAGATATCGACAACAGGTAAACAATGCTGTCTTATCCAGGGAATATATATATTAATAACATGAATGGGGTCTCGTTAGTCAGACCGACTCCACAGGTAAGTTGAGTCAGATAATACCATACAAAATTCATTATTTCTCAAAGTGGTCTTTGTAAAACCATCTGTTCTTCAACTTCTACCCAACTTGAATTTCCAAACATTAATTTTTAATATTCTTCCACTTGCTTAGACACACCAACATGTTGACAAAAGTCTTCGTATTCACCGCATTGGTAGCAGTCGCTTGCGCGGCCGATTGCACCATCAGCGACTTTTCCAAAGTAGCAGATGCAGTCAAGTCGTGCACAGCTCTAGTCATCAAGGACATGGAAGTCCCCGGCGGCGAAACATTGGAGTTGGCGTTACAGAAGGGAGCCTCGCTGACCTTCGAGGGCCACATCAAATTCGGCTACTACAACTGGGCGGGACCTTTGCTAAGAGTTATTGGAGAAGCCATCAGTGTTAAGGGAGCCAAAGGTTAGTTTCTGTTAGCTGGTAATTGTTAAACTAAGTCCCAAGCAGCACATGACAATAGAAGAGGGGCAATCGGCAAAGAAACCAATTTTTGCTGCTTCTTTCTTTTTCTCTTTCATTGTACTTCGCATTTTTCTTCTTCCTCTTATTTTATTTTATATGGGATTAAACTTCCTTTTTTTAATTGCACGTGCCCTCATGATGTATCTGGTTTATGAACTAGTTCCTGTTAGGTAACTAAGTTTCGCCGAGAATAAAGTCTCTATTATTAATTTAATTTTCCATTTAGGTCACGTGCTCGATCCCCAGGGTCCACTATACTGGGACGGCAAGGGAAGTTCTGGAGTCAAGAAGCCCAAATTCTTCAAGATCGAAGCCACTGGAGGTTCGGAGTTCCTCGACATCAACATAAAGAACTGTGCTGTCCATTGCATGTCGATCGGTAACTCGGATCATCTTACACTCGACGGATGGACTGTCGACGTTTCTGAAGGAGACGTTATAGGGTCGAATAAGGTACAACAACATAACCAAATTTAAAACCAAGTACTAAACTTTCCAAATCAATTTTAGAAACCACTGGGACACAACACCGACGGTTTCGACATTTCCTCTTCTTCGTACGTTCTGATTCAAAACACCAAAGTCTACAACCAAGACGATTGCATCGCAGTCAACCAAGGCCACCACATGACCTTCTACAACATGTACTGTTCCGGCGGGCATGGCCTCAGCCTGTCTGTCGGACAGAGCAAGGAGAACGGAGAGCCCAACACCGTTTCCGACATTAACTTCCTCGATTCAACCGTTATCGACTCCGACAATGGCATCCACATCAAGACCCACACGGACGCAGGAACTGGAGCGGTCAACGATGTCACTTACAGAAACATCAAGTTCGACAGTGAGTTTCAAATTTCAAAAATTAATTAATTTAGTGAATCATTCTGAATTTTTTAAAAACTTATTTCAGATCTGGCGAAATTCGGCATCAACGTCCAGGAAGATTACAAGGGCGGCTCATCATCTGGAAAGCCCACAAACAACATTCCAATAAAGAATCTCGTCTTTGACAACATTCACGGAATCGTGCAGCACAACGGTGAAAACGTCAAAATCCTTTGTGCCTCTGGCGGTTGCATAGACTGGAAATGGTCCAATATTGACATTACCGGCGGAAAGAAGAACGAATGTAACTTCGAACCGGTCGGCTACTCCTGTTAGTAACAGTTTCCCAACCACTTATAACCTCTGTAAATAGTAGTCTTGTCTCTGCATCTTATTTTATGTAAATATAGCATAGTATTACCAATAAATATATTCTGTTTGTTGTCACTTCGTCCAGTTTTTGGTTTGGCCATCTAGCACGACTACATTACAAGAACAACATGAAGGCTTCCTTCATTCGTCGTTCTTATTTAGGTATTACTGCAACACAATATTCGGCGACCGCGGGCGTATTTCTCTGGCCCAGATCGTTGATTGAGAAGTCCTCTCAATCAACGCCCAGATGGAACGTTCCCTATAATGGCCCATTTACAGCAACTGATCGACGTAGATGATTATTGCATATTATTTCCAGTGGCGAAGATTGGAGGTATCTATGACAATTTTTGCCAAAAAAAGTATCGTGTAACTGAAATTTTGATAATTTTATTATAAATCGTGAAAACGCATTCAACGTCCTCGCGTCAGAACTCAGTTTAAAATCGTACCATCATGATTTGACCGGTGCTTCATCAATGATTCCTATTAGTGAATGCAATACCGGACCAAAATTTCAAAACCGGTATTTCGGTATTTTCAAAATAAAATACCGGAATACCGGTATTATACCGGTATTACCTTAAAATGGTCTATTTAACACAAACAAGTCATACATTCAAAAAATCAAAAACAAAACAATTTATTGTTCAACATCAACATCAACTTATATTAAGGCTGGGATACGCATAGACAGGACAGGAGATCGGTAGTACATGTGTAAGACAGAAATAGACATAGCTTTAGCAACCACTCGGTACAGTCAGTCCAACAGAAAATTTGAATAACGAAATTAGGCAAATATAGTCTTAAAATAAAGCTAAAACATCGGCGAGTATGCTCACATATTTTATTTGGCAGTTAATTAAAATTCGAAGATACAATTTGTGTTTGAATAATGCTAAAGATTTCCGTTAAAATTTACCAATTTTCAACTTTGTTTATTTTAACAGTGAAAATATGGTGAATAAAATAGGCATAGGCATAGGCATATTCTACCAACCCTCGGCTTTCTTTTAAACCGACATTCATGTCTATAACTAATGCAGTTTTTGAGCTGGACCGTCTGTATTAACACAGTCTCAGGAACGAGGAGAACTCAGGTGTTCGAATACCGCAGCCTTAAATAAAATATGTGGAACGTGTAATCGAGTAAGTAAACAAGTACATAACATAACAATATCTTAAAATAGGTTAACAAATTTAGAATTTAGGTAGAAAAATACAACAAATGAACACAAACTACAAACTCTTGAAGCAAAATAAATTATAAATAATAAAAATACCGAAATACCGAAATACCGGTATTTTTCTTATCAATACCGGTACCAAGAATATGCCCGGTATACCGGTTTTTCGGTATACCGAAAACCGGTATTGCATTCACTAATTCCTATCAAATAATTTGCTCTCAGCTATCAAAAACCTCATCGTAATATCATGAATTTATTATGAGCGGTTATTTAGTATTTAAAGAAAAATATTTTTTATTTACAAATTCAACATCCTGTATTTCAGAAATGAAGTGTTCTAAGGCCTATGTTTATAGGACATTTTATTCATAAAATGAGGTTTTCCAACGAATGTAGAAGGCCTTCTTAAAACCTGGAACACCCTGTAGAACTCGATCGATTAATCGTATAAACGAGAAATTGACTGCGCGGTACAACAATTTTCGACCAATCTTACCGACTGCACCACTTAAGAGTTTGCTCGATGCAAGTCTTTTTAAAATTTTTTTCTAAAAGCATTGCACTTTCCACAATCTGTCTACACTGGACAAAGAGCACCCACAAACAAACTCCAGTCTAAAAAATATTTCATTTTATAATACCACAAAGATTTTTATAAATATCATCATATTGCATTAATTATACAAAACATAAGTTATAAACATGTAGATAAACAATTCAATAACGAGAATAGACGGCGAAGTCTAGTCGACACACTTCACAAGTAGATTCGTCCGTCGAAACGATAATTGCATAGTCTGTAGCGTTGTCGTTCAACAATATGTGGGCAAAATACTAAGCAACTTGTTGCACCGATTGCCTATCTAATGTGCAGTACAACTTGTCGTACAACAAATTGCATAGTGTGTGGGCCCTTTTACAACAAATTTTTCACTGGCCAAACTTCCATACGATCCAACCGTGTCGTACAACTTGTTGGACGACAACGCCACAGACTATGCAATTGTCGTTTCGACTTGGGTTGTACAACTTGTCTTAAACGGCCCACACACTATGCAACTTGTTGTACGACAAGTTGTACAACCCAAGTCGATTCGTCCGTCGAAACGATAATTGCATAGTCTGTGGGGTTGTCGTTCAACAATATGTGGGCAAAATACTAAGCAACTTGTTGCACCGATTGTCTGTCCAATCTGTAGTGCAACTTGTCGTACAACAAGTTGCATAGTGTGTGGGCCCTTTTACAACAAGTTGCATAGTGTGTGGGTCTTTTACTTGTGTTGAGTTGCTCTCGTCTCCTAACAACTTGTTTTTCTCCTACATTTTCTTCATACTTCCTTTTTTTTGAATATCTAACGTGAGCTGCAGTGCAATTCATGATTATATTGTATTGTTGTATAGTTAGGTGTTCAAACTCAAATGTATTGTTTGATTTGGTTATTTTTGTAAGACCTATTGATATTTCCTTCTTTTTAGTCGTCATATTGATTGATTTATATCTGTCACGCAGCCATTTGGAAATTTTCAATTGTTTTAGACGTAAGTAACGTTTTTGCAATTCCTTAGAATTTTATACTTTTACTGGAATATATTAGGGTCTTTCCTAATGGTTTCTATAATTTTTGTCGTCTTTGATGTGTCAATTAAAGTCAGTATTTCTCCTGGACTCGATCATGACGTTTCAGCTATATTTTATAACCTCAAAATCTAGTAAGTTTTTGTGACTGCTATTTCATTTTGAGCTATTATTGTAGACTCCTGATGATGTAATAAATAAATTGCGAAATTTTGAGTATCGATATAAGAGTTTTTCTTTACTCTGCCCTGGCGAATATTCGCATTTAGGTATTTTCTGTGAAATGATAAACAATTTTAGCAGAATCTTGTATACAGGTGCCCCGAAAATCGCGCACCACCTTGTGGGAGCGTTATAAGACAATGTTAAGAAAAAAGTATGCCCTTTATTTGTTAAGGTTAGGAGTTTCAAAAGGGTAGGTACAATAATTGCACTTCAAATATTGCCGTAATAAATTTACGGGTGGCAAGACTGTTTTGCACCAAAGGATTGTTCTGCAATATACAGGGTGTCCCGGTGAAGGTGAGAAATCTCTCAGGTGCGTATAGATTCCACGAAAATAACATCCCAAGTTCATATAAAGTTTTCTCCTACGACCTTCCCCTGCCGAGATATTCTCCCTTAAAATGGAGAAATAAAAATCGTTTTTTTACATAAAATCTTTATTTTTTATTGTATTTCGATAATTTTCTTGATGACGTATGTACATAGTGATTGAATGTCGATAAAATAATGCGACCCGTTTTTTGATAGTGCATCAGGGGAGCAAGGGGTGAACTACCCCTTACCTTCTTAACTTCATATTTTTTAAGGGGCTGGATATTTTTAATTTTTAACCGCATTTTTTCTTTCCCCGGATATTTTGCTAATAAAAAGTTACTCTTGTAGTAAGCCGGATTGCGACAATTTTTATAACTCATTTCAGCGCACTTCGTATTCATATAAAATTGTAAATTGTCTGTTGGAAATCAGGAATATCCATGTGCGAGACCCCAGCGTAGGACATTTTACAATTGGCGGGTCTTCAAAAATGCGAAAGAAAAAAGTTAACCTAAATTTTTTCAGTGCCCCTCTGTTGCGTTAAATTCATTAATTAAATCATAAAGAACAAGTAAATACCCTAGGCAGAGACCCTGAACAGCCTCAGATCAGAGGAAGACGTATTAAATGTGTTTAGAAAAGTAGCTCTACTTAGTCATTTCAGCTCGTTTGAATCTAAGTAGGCCTACTTTCCAAACACTTTCGGAACCTCTGCCTCTGCTCGTTCTTTATGATTCAATTAATAAGTTGAATCATAAGGCAGAGGCGCTGAAAAGATTTAGGTTAACCTTATTCTTCCTTTCAAATTTTTGAAGACATGCCAATTGTAAAATGTCCGACGCGGGGTGGGCAGAGGTCAACTTTTTTGTTTGCCATCACACAAACTACCAAATTTACAACCTCTGCCACACGCTAAAATCATTTTAAAATTGATGTCATTATCCGGCGTACTATTGTTAGGTTTCGATAAAATGAAGCGTTTTCGAGAAAATAAAACTCAACGAGCAAGAGGTACCGTGTTTCTACGATTTTCGTTTTCATTTTTTCTGGCATTCGAAAAACCGAAAGCAATTTTTTTATGTAAATTTTCACTACCTTTCGCAAACTGTTAAGGTTATTTTTGTACGACGCTTCGTCTGTTGTCTACATCGTCAATTTTTATTTTTTCTTAATACGGACCTGGAAATTTTTTAATGAATTTCAAAAAAATAGCTAATGTAGGGCCAAACCATATTTAAAAAGTTCCTAAGAAATAATTGATTGAAAGAGCTTTCGATTTTTTGATATCTTTGGAAATAATGCCAGAAAAAATAAAGATGAAAATAGTAGAAACACTGTACCTCTTGCTCGTCGAGTTTCATTTTCTCGAAAACGCTTCATTTTATCGAAAGCTAACAAGAGTAACTTTTAAGGGAGTGACTACTGCTCCGGCCGCCGGCCCCCTGGAATTTTGCTTGAACACGGTCGGGCATGCGCATTACAGAATGTCGACACAATTTGCATTTTGGAGGCGTAAAAAAAATAAAGCTGAGAGAACGCATTTTAAACAAAGCCCTTACTTGCCCTCTCGCACCAGACACACGCATTTTTTGGAAAAAAGATGATGTAAAAACAAGCAAAATATATCAAACCGCTGCGGGGTCAGAACTCGTCTAGCCGTAGGAGAACAAAATGGCAGTTCTGTACGATATCCACACACCCACCGAGACCGTTGGCGTCACTAGCCGATAACGATATTCTTAAGCGGCATTTTACGGACATTAAATAATGCGCGCGTCCGACCGTATTGGAATAAAATTTCAGGGGGCCGCCGCCGCGCCGGCCGGAGCAGTAGTCACTCCCAACTTTTAATTATCAAAATGTCCGGGAAAACAAAAAAATGCGGTTAAAACTTAAAAATATCCAGCCCCTTAAAAAATATTAAGTTAAGAAGGTAAGGGGTAGTTCACCCATTGCTCCCCTGATGCACTATCAAAAAACGGGCCGCATTATTTTATCGACATTTAATCACTACGTATATCACCAAGAAAATTATCGAAATACAATTAAGAATAAAAATTTTATGTAAAAATAATGATTTTTATTTCTCCAATTTAAGGTCGCAGGAGAAAACTTTATATGAACTTGGGGTGTTATTTTCGTGTAATATATACACACCCGAGAGATTTCCCACCTTCACCGGGACACCCTGTATAAGTCATTATGTTGAAAAGTTTCAATTAAGAGAATTACTACCTCTACGATCACTCGACATAACCCATTCGATTTTTTTCTATAGGATAAAGATTTTTCTTAAACATTTTTCCAGCACTCTAAGATGTACATTCCTAGAAAAGGTGTAACAATTCCTGCCTACTAGTCTTCCTTTACGGCTGGTATCCCTCTGTGGCCAGTCTAAATTAAATTATCTTAATATTTCTTTATAAAGTACAAAAAAGTAGCGTGCTGAAGATGTACATATACTTCAGTTCTTGATCATGAATTCGGCAAGGTAATCTGCAGTACCGATAACCTGAAGAAACCGTAATTCAAAGCAAGCTAAGTGGAAAGAGATGAGGAAAAATGAGCAAAGCATTCTCAATCTAGACGTAACAGCAAATTCTACTATTGCTGTTAGAGAACGGAACGGAACAACCTAAGATAAACCAACATCCTTTAATGGCAGATAACTCCTCGATGATTTACCTTGCGTCACCATGCACTTTAATATCAACACTCAAAATAATCTTGTTGTCGAGTGTCCTAGTTTACGTCCGTTACAAAAAATTCACCGAGATTTTGAAATACTTATAGGAACATATCAGCCAGCTGTTTCCATCATCGAGTGTTGAAGTTACGCGATCATGTCGGTTATAACCTATTTTCTAACAATATCCGCTTTGCTAGTGGTATGTTTCGGTGACGAATGCACCATAACCAAATACGCCGACGTCAGTGCCGTCCTTGAAAGTTGCACGGAGATTGTCATAGGAGATCTCACTGTGCCTGGTGGTGAAACATTAGAGTTGAATTTACAAAATGGATCAAGGCTAACTTTTACAGGACTTCTCACATTTGAACTAGCCTATTGGGAGGGATATTTAGTTCACATCACTGGAGAAGATATAATTGTAACAGGAGCTCCAGGTAGACCATTTTTCTGTTCATATTGCTGGATCTACTATTTCGATTTTAAGAACATGTTATACATGGCCAGGGCGAGTTATACTGGGATGGACTGGGCGAGTGGGGTACCATGAAACCAAAATTAATGAGGATAACGGCCAAAGATGCCCGATTTGAAAATATCAACGTCAAAAATTGTCCAAAACATTGCATATCGATCAGCGGTTGCGACCATCTTACCATAGATGGATGGACTGTTGATGTATCAGATGGTGACTTTGTAAGTAAATTGCTGAGTTCAGTGTGACAGTCACAAATTTCCTCCAAGTGCTCTTAGGTAGTTTATAAAAGCGTTGGATTTTCGATTAGAGGAACTTCAGTTTCTCTACCGAGTAAAAGGAGTTTTGGTAATTTGGTAACTTCTATCCCCTACCCACATTTTGTTGACTATTCATCTTCATCTTCTACGAAGCAGCAAGGGTCGTGGTTACATGCCACCTGTAAACTGGCGTGATTTTCTTTAAAGATATTCTTCCATTAATAATCACCGCAATTGTGGGTCACGAATTCTTCTGAGAATTGGTTCATTGGTTCAGTTGTTATCCATAAACAATACGTAAAATCTCGTCGAGTACAATTTTAAAGCATCAACTTTTTGGCAATAGATTTTAGAGTTCAAGTTCCGGGTGTAGGTATAAAACCTCGTATAAAACTAAATACTATATACTAGAGGAAATACTTTTAGTGGTCCCTTCATTTTATCCGTTGTCATTGTTACAATGGGCAACTGAACAACTTTTCTTATTTCACATACTGAAAATTTAGATGAAAATATGCGATCCCTGATTTTGCGTTTTTCTCTGTGCTTCATTTTAAGGCAGAAAATAGTATATTTTACAACAAGATATGACAATACTGCTTTTCTACACCTATTTAATTATATGACAATAAATTAGCATTTTCTTTTTGAAATATCGTACCTATAATTCACTGTATTCGGCCAATCACAAATATACATTCAATAGTCACTGTTTCCCTGGTCCAATGATATTTTATATCGACCGCGATCAACTCTTGCTGGAGCTGACAATCGACTTGGGTGACAGCCAAGTGTATCGCCATATTACTTGTTTACGTTTTCCAACGTATGCACTTCGTACGAGTAGGTACCGATTTAGCTTGGTGGCTACGGTCTCGGAAGAAAGATTCTTTGACATTCATGGTCTGAAGAGTTGGGGTGCCAGAATCCGGTCTCCAAAGTGTCATGCGCTCTGTACCTCTCCAGTCTGTTCTCTAATTTGGGAATTGGGGGCTGTCGTGCCTGAGGCAGCTCTCTACTTACAGCAACGAAACTTGACGAAAGTCTATAGGGCCCCCGGGCGAGCAACTTCACGCGTATTTGAAGCTATCCGTTCATCGGAAACTTAAAATTAGTAGGATATATATTCGGCTTCTCAGCGTTATAGGGTTGTTTATTAATTTATTAGAGGAGGTTTTGCTTTTCTATCCCAGAAATCTTTTGTTTGAAACCAAATTAAGGATAATATTTTTGTAAATATCGGGCCATCAAATTACGACATGCGCAAAATGGAGCGATTTTTGTTGTTTTGTGGTTCAGTATCGTATCTTGTTAACCTCGTATCGTGAGTTTTGACCATCACTCAGTGATGATCACTGGTGCATTTCAGAATTTAGGTGGGTTCGGTCACAACACGGACGGTTTCGGCATTTCCAGTTCCACTTACGTCGCGATACAGAACTCGAAAGTTTACAACCAGGATGATTGCGTGGTGGTCAACAGCGGCGATCACGTAGTAGTTTACAACATGTATTGTTTCGGAGGGCACGGTCTGAGTATGTCTATCGGCGCTTCCAAAATCAATGACGTCATCTTCCTCTATTCCACTGTTGTCGACTCTCTGAATGCCATCCACATTAAGACGCATACAGATGCGGGAGAGGGAGAAGTGACAGATGTTATTTACAGCAACATAGATTTTTCAGGTTAGTATCACGAGGTATTCCAGGAATCTTTCGGCAAGAAAAAGACGTATTTTACAGGAAGTATCAATTATGGCATCAACATACAAGAAGATTACACAGATGGCAGTGGTACTGGTATACCTTTGGGTAATATACCGATAAAAAATTTGATGTTCCGAAACATAGAAGGCACTGTGAGATCCAGCGCTGTTGATGTTTATATTCTCTGTGGCGAAGGTGGGTGTATAGATTGGGAATGGATCGACGTATCTGTCACTGGAGGACAAGGAAATAGCTGCAACTACACCCCCACCGGCTTTGATTGTTAATAAAAGTTACTGGGGCAATTTAAAAATTAAAGAATACCAAATCTGCTGCCCGGAGATAATGTACATATTTATACGCGTTTATGTTTTATAATAAAAATAGTAAAAAAGAATATGTTTCTGTACAACTACCTTTCATATGATGGTTTGATAATTGATAGGTTTGCATTTCATTCACGTTTTCGATAAATCCATTCCCAAAAAACATAGCCTACTAATAAATATTGACCAAGTGCGACTTACCAAATCCTCTGTTTGTTTTTGGAGGCTGGTCAAGGCTGGTTTGGAATGTTCTGGCTGCAAAAAATAAACTTATTGTACTTCTAAGAAGGACCAAGAAACGCTCATATTAGACACACAGAAATTTTAAATAAGTGGCCCCATAGTTATTTAAATATGAAGGGCGAAAAGTTATAATTCATTGGCCCGAGGTGCACGCTTGAAGTCCGACGCGCAACTGAGGGCTAGAAATGCACCGAGGGGCATACCTAGGGTTTTGCCATCCGTCCGGATTTCCCCGGACATGTGCGGGTTTTAGGGGCGTCCGGGGAACGTCCGGGCGGGTTTTGAGAACTGGTCCAGATTTTCTTTAGGTCCCACAACCACGGTGAAATAGAATCAAATATATACCACTGACTGACGGGCGTCACCCAGACCCACTGAACAACTGAACTGGCAGTTTAGTGCGCAAATCAGCGGTCTCCTGTCTCCTGTGCGTGCTAAACATCTCCCACTACAGGCACGCTAACTTGCCTCTAAAAATTGCGAACAGGTGTTAAATATTGTGTTGAAATTTGTAACAAAGCAATTTATCAAACAGACCCCTTAGCTGACAAGGCACCAGACACACGCATTTCTAGTAAAAAAGATAATGTAAAAACGTGAGAAAAAACTAACCTCTACAGGAGCCGACCCCATCCAGCCCGAGAATACAAAACCACCAACTCCATGCCATACCTACCTACCTACCAACGCTGCTGGTTGGATTTGCAACTAACGAAGTACTTAAACGAAAGTATAACGTATAACGATGACGATTCGTGTGACTCTAATATTTATTTTAGCGGCACGCTAGGAGTCACAGCGTTATTATTAAGTTTTTGAGATTTTTTTTTAATTTTTTGAGTTTTTCTTTGGTTTGTGCAACCTACAATAAATTCTACATACGAGTATTATACTATACAGTAACATATACCTATGTATAGTTATTGTTATATTTATATAGAAAAATAAGTTTTTCTTCATTACAAATGATTCTGATTTGAATTTTTCAAATGGGAGTGACTACTGCATCGTCCGACCGTTACATTAAATTTTGTTCCAACACGGCTGGACGTGCCCATTACGCAATGTCAGTAAAATGACGTTTAAGTAATTCGTTATTGTCAAACGCTACCGACGGTTATGGTGGGTATGCGGGTTTCGTACAGGTTTGCCATTTTATTCTGCAAGTGCTGGATGAGCTCTACTCCCGTACAGGTTGATTTATTTTGCTTGTTTTTACATCATCTTTTTTCTAAAAAATGCGTGTCTGTTTAAAAAATGCGTTCTGTCCGTCTTAGTTTCATAATTGGTTTTTACATTTCCAAAATGCAAAATGTGTTGACATTCTGTAATGCGCAACTTCTTTGACATGATTAACTTGACGAGGTGCAATAGCTTCATCATCTTTCTTGCATCTCACGTTGCCTCTGTTTCTTCAATATTCTTCATCAAATGTCGCAAACCACTTTCACTAGCAACATCCCCATACATTCGCCCTTGCGTATTTTTTGCAGTTGCTGTTTTTGAAGCCAGATTCAATATTGTATTATTTACAACTTTTTACTTATAGTCTTTCAGCAATTAAGCTTTATAGAAACTAATACATAGAATGTTCTTTATTTATTTCGAATACTTTAATGTTGTGTTAATAAAATTCTCTATCTAAACTTATTTTACAATTTAGGGTTTAGAAATCGTCATGTCTACGACTAATATATCTCACTATATAAAAAAGAAAGATAAAATCAGAAAGGTCTAGTTTGGAATCGAACCCGGAGCTTCCGGTCCAAAGGGTTCAAAAGTTATCATAATCACTTGCAACCCAATCGTACGCAGTAGAAATGTTTGCGTTGTTTTCAAAGCTCCTTTTATAAAAAATGCTCAACAATTCTTCTATAGGTTTCCCTCTTTTTGTAAAACGCTGCTTAGCTATAGGTTTGCAATACATATACAAAAATTCAACCTAAAAGTCTAAAGAAACAGGCGGGGAAACAGGTACGTACTTAATAAAAATAAAAATGGGAAAAATATATTTTATTACTATTTTCAAATAACAGCTACATCAAATCAAATGATTTGAGATAACAAAACACCAGCCATCATAACTACAAAACTTAGATACAATCTATTTGCATCTGAATCATCGCAATCGAATCCATCTGGATTATAATTGCAGATATTGGCTTGCCCACCAGTTATATTAACATTACTCCATTTCCAACCAGAACAACCATCTTCAGCACAAAGTAAGTAGATATTCACCGCACTGGATCGAGCAGTTCCTGTTATGTTTTGGAACGTAAGATTCCTTATTGGAATGTTACCTAAGGGTATACCAGTCCCACTACCATCTGCATAATCTTCCTGGATACTTACACCAAAGTTGATACTTCCTAGAAAGTTTTGAAAACGTCTTGATTTCTACATTGTTGAAACTACGCAAAAATCAACCGATTAATAAATTAGGTACCTGAGATTTCTATGTTCCTATACGTTACATCTCTTATTTCCCCTTCCCCAGAATCAGAATGTGTTTTGATGTGAATAGCATTCAAGGAATCAATAACAGCAGAATCAAGAAAACTGACATCACTAACAACATTCCCAGAGACGGATAAACTTAAACCATGGCCTCCAAAGCAATACATCTTACTGACTACTATATTTGATCCCGCATTGACCACCAAACAGTCGTCTTGATTGTAGACCCTCGAGTTTTTGATGACAATGTTTGATGCAGAAACTCCAAAACCATCAGTGTTGTGGCCAAGACCGCCCAGATTCTGGAATAGGTTGTTCAAAATTTGTCTCGTTAAAGTGGGTAGCCAAACAGTAACTACAAAAATGAGAGAAACTTAAAAGAAGCTTAAATTGATAATATTTAAAGCAATCAAATATTATTGCCCTCATTTTTGTAGGCCTGGCCTCTACATACAGTATCCCCATCTAAAACATCTACAGTCCAACCATCTATGGTAAGATCCTGGGAATTAGTAATTGAAATGCAATGCCTCGGACAATTTTTGACGTTGATATTGGTAAATGTCGATCCTCCTGTAACCTCTATTCTCATAAACTGTGGTTTTAAAGAACCCCACTCGCCTAATCCATCCCAGTATTTTTCGCCCTGACCATGAATGACATGTCCTTCAACATTCTATCATAAATTAAATCGAGAGGAAAATAAAAGATCTACCTGGAGCTCCTATTACAGTAATACCAACTCCTGTGATGCGAATTAGATATCCCGCCCAATTGGCCACTTCAAACATAGTTACTCCTTCAAAAGTTAGTTTAGTTCCATTCCTCAGAGCAAGCTGAAGTGTTTCACCGGCAGGCACTACAAGATTTGAAACAACAATCTCTGTGCAACTTCGAAGAACTTTATCCACTTCAGCATAGTAGTTTATGGCGCAGTCATCGGCAAAAACGGTCAGCAAGACGGACATTAGAAAATAGGTTATAACTGACATGATTGTGTAATTGCAATGTCCAAACATTTTTTTATAAATGTTTTGAGAACAATCGACTTATCTTAATTAATTTGTGGAATGGGAAGAGTACTCGAAAACAAGATCGTATCAATCACTCGTATTTAAAAGGCAGAGTGGCAGAAGGTCAATTACCGAAGAGGCAACAAGATTAACAAGATGTCCTTACGACTAAAGAATTTAATTCATCGTCAAATTGATCACTCAAAACATCCAAGTAAACCAGCCAACATGAGATTATTTGGGAAGCTTTTTCGATTATTTTTTCGGCTGAGCAGGAACGAGGGGAAGCAGATATCCGGAAGGGAGTGAGGCAGGGATGTGCGTTGTCACCTCTAGTTTTCGAGTTATATATCGAAGATGCAATTAATATTGTTAAGGATAGAACACCTAAGGAAACGAAATTCAGAGAAAGGTGGACGATAACAAATTTCTCTTCTTATCTTTGTTTCACATCATCCCTGAGCATATAATGGTCAGTTTAGTTGTCTGTGTTGAACATAAGATAACAATTTACAATGTAACGAGGACACTTAGCCCGCGACGAAATGTTACGTGCGGTGGGGATGATTGAATTTTCTCGTCGACCAATTAGAGTACCTGCACTTCGCGCCACGGCAATCGCGAAGCTCGCCTTGAATGGGCTGAAGAGCATGCCCATTGGGTGAAGCAGAATGGTCCAATGTTCTGTTTATCAACGAATCTCGGTTCGGATTTCAACCTGATAGCAGAAGAACGAGAGTGTGGCGAGGAAGCGGAGCCTTGGAGATGATCAGGCACTTCCAGGAAGTTCACAATAATTACTGAGGAAGGTCTGTGATGTTATGGGCTGGAATTGATTTACGCCATAGAACGGACCTCGTTTTTCTGGATTAAGCCATGAACCAGCGGCTTTATATTGAATAAGTTCTTGTACTTGTTGTGCAACCATATTCATATGCCGCTGGTCCAGATTTGATTTATATGTAGGACAATGCTCGTCCTCACATTGCACATCAGGTACAAAATTGGTTTGAAGAAGAAAACATTGCCCTTTTGCCATGGCCTCCTCAGTCTCCCGACTTCAACCCCATTGAGCATATGTGGGACATGCTGCAGAGGCAACTACTTCCAGTCGTGGCAAACATTCAAGGCCGTTTTGCATTTGAAAATGCACTGAGAGAGAGCAGTGGGCCCTTTTGCCACATGGTGTAATATGTAGATAGGCTGATTTTAAGTAAGCCTAGGCGGTACCCGGCAGTCATTAATGCCCGAGCAGGCAATACATCGTTTTAAGTACGAATTTCATGGTACCTACGCAAAAAACCAATAAGTACCTATTAAAAAAATTTATTAAGAAAGCCACTTACAAAATTAGAACAATCTAACCCTAATCATTTGAACCAACAATAAACTCAAAATTATAACTACAAAACTTATGTACAGTCTAGGAGAATCTGAAGCATCCGCGCAATTAAACCCGTCCGGATTAAAATTACAAATACTCTTTTGGCCTCCTGTTACAGAAACGTTGTTCCAAGTCCAATTGATGCATCCATCATCTGCACAAAGTATGTATACGTCAACAGCGCTGGACCTAACTTCACCTGCTACGTTGTCGAACACAAGATTTCTAATCGGTACATTGTTTTTGGGGATGCCGGTTCCACTGCCATCCTCATAGTCTTCTTGGATATTTATGCCAAAGTTGATGGCTCCTAAAACGTAAATGCTCAGAAAGATGGTATTTTGCCTATATTATAATAATTATCATCATTAAGGATATTGGGATTAAGGATATTTGGAAGAAGGTCCACACGCAAGGTGGAAAGTTACAACACAAAAAAGGACCAACCTCTAAAAATGATATTTCTATAAGTGATATTAGCAATTTCTCCTTTCCCTCCATCAGAGTGCGTTTTAATGTGAATAACATTCTGGGAATCCACCACCTGCGAGTTCTCAAAGAGCACATCGGTCACCGTATTCTCGTCTCCATCATTCAAGCTTTTGCCGACTGAGATGCTAAGTCCGTGACCACCAGAGCAGAACATGTTAGAGAAGGTCATGTGGGATCCTCTAACGACAGCAATACAGTCATCTTGGTTAAGCACACCGGAATTCTTTATCGTGATATAGTTGCCGTAGTCGATGCCAAAACCATCGGTGTTGTGACCAAGACCTCTATAATTCTAAAATTGGAAGATGCAGCGATTATGTAAGAAATGTCCAGTTACTTCAGCATAGCTTTAACATTAAAAAAGAAAAGGCACGAAAGGATTTTCCACTACTTGTGTAGCGGTAAGATTTTCTGGAACTATCTGTTGGGCGCCATACGAAACGGACCAGGTCACGTGCATCTACAAACGTTCGGAATAAAAGTTTTGACTTTGCAAAATGCTTGTGTTTCACTATCGGCACATAATAGTTATTTACGTAACAAGTATGGAAAGTGACAAATTTCATACGAGCGTGAAATTTTATGCACGAGGCGCAGCCGAGTGCAGAAATCACGCGAGTTTGGAGGAAATGCACTTTCCATCGTGTTATGTACACTATTTTTCCTACGACCCCTTAAGAAGACAAATTTATTCATAAAACAGTAACTTCAATTTTAAGGATTTGTTGTCTATGTTAACAGATGTCAAAATTTCCAAGTAGCCTACTAACTTTATGAGCATAATATTCTAATAATTCCGACCAGCTCACGAATGACACGTTAATTTTTTCTCTTGCCCGCCAATTCATAAAAAGACCAGTTCGTACCTATAAAATATTTAGGTCTTCCACGGAGTAGCCATCAAAATGTTCAACTGCCGTACCTTTTAAGATTTTTCTGATAAAAAATTATTAGACTTAAAAAGAGACGTGGCGGGATATTTATTCAGTAAACGTCAAAATCTCAAAGCAGACTACAAAATATGAATGAACTGTGCGATTTTCAAAAATAACAGCACAGGTTTGAGTTTAACGCACGGGCAACGCTATTTTTGAACTCACCGCTCTCAAAATGACATTTCGCGAACCCGACAGACAAACTCAAACATAGGTAGTGTTCGCGCACTAGTGCGCGAAATCTAGCAAAAAGCACTGACCTTTTCAGGCTTTCTAGAAATAATTTGACTTGATAGTAATAAAGTTTGGTTAACAAAACGCCATTTCTCCAATTTGGATGTTGAAAATAGTGAAAGAATAAAGATAAATCGCTATTAATTCGATTTGACAACTCAATTCAATAAATTAAACCAAATGTCATTTTCTACAATTGTCAAATGGAAATCTGTCAATGTAACCACTTGATTTTTTGAAATTTTAAATTGGAAACGTATTAGATAATAATTAAAAAATTATAATGTTCGTTTCAAAAAATATTGTACGAACCTCGATGCGGGAAGACGTCTTCAGCGCATTCGCGCTCATGCGCGAAAAATGTCTTCTCGCACTCGTTTCGTAAATAACTATTCGTGTAACAAGTTGCGAAATGATAGTTTATTATACACGAGTTTATAATGAATGCTATTATTACCGAGGATGAAGTTCACAACATGAGCGAGCGAAGCGAGCGAGTTTTGTAATCATCCGAGGTAATAATAACATCATTATAACGAGTTGTATACTATACTTTGTCCACGACTATCAAAACAGATTCCCAGAAAGAATTTACCTTCATTTCTCTTCTCCAGTGTAAGAAAGATTCATACATACGCTCTCAGGTATAATTTTCTTGGTTTTTTGGGCAATGAATCTAATGAGGCAAGTTCTGCAGCTTCTTTTATTGCTGGTGCTGTTAAAGAAATCTCGTTTTCACTCTCACTACTCATTGTATCTTCTTTTTTAGAATATGCATTTCAAATTAAAAGCAAACCATGCTGATTTGACGTTTCAATTTGAACACATCGCGATCGCGGTCTACTAAATAAATGTAAAAAAGGGTCAAAGAATTATGTTATTCAACTCCCGAAAATCGTTTTTAAAAACATTTAATTTTATTCCAAAATTATACAATGTTTAATTTCGATTTATACAGTACAAAAGCAAGCAACAGAATGAATTTAATAGCGTCTTCTTGGTTCTGAGTTTAGAACTGCGATAAGCTTTCCTAGATATTAAAGCCTAGCATCAGCAACATTGCGTCTTCGTAACTCTTCCCTCCTTAAGATGAAAAAATAACGGATTTATTTTTTCGGGAATTGTCCATTTCAATTTCCACGGATTCCATTTCCAACTTCTTGTCTTGATTATGGTTTATTCTGTAATATTTTTTCTTCAGTTTGAACACGAATAACACAATAATGGCACTAATAGTTATTGCAAATAATACGATGAAAATGTAGGTCGTTTCCGTTTCTTGATTTTCTTGAAGGTGTATTGGCGATAACTGCTTCGCTATTTCGTTTATTTGGTGTAGGTCTTCCAGATTTAATTTTGTTAAATTTGTTGTCTTGAACGATTTTAAAACTTTGAAGTTTCCAATTTCCAATTTTGGTAAGATAAGCGGTTTACCTTGATGCATTTCAGTATTACTTCTAAATGTCTTGTTCATGATTTGAATTTCACATTTTTCTGGTATTTTCACTAACGTTGGTTTTGAAATTTGTAAGTGTTGATCAGTTTTGCATTTGGAGAAAAGTTTAATTGTCTCAACGGGAATAACTAGTAGAATTTCTTGAGTAATTTGTTCGATGATTGGTTCTTCTACGAATAGTTGTAATGTTTGACAATTTTCGGAAAATTTTCCATCAATAAGTTGACGGGTGCAGGCGTCCTCGCTTACGAAATTTTCTTTACAATAGTACGTTTCTTCTAGTGAAGGACATACGTCCTTTTCGAACTGAGTTTTGGAATTTCCTCGTGCCACATAAGGGTATTTTGGAACGAATATTTGGTGATTTTGGATTATAGGATGTAGGTGGAAAAATTTAAGAACTTCTTTTGTCAATAGAGGGATATGAATCGCAAAAATTAATTTTGAACCTGATATTTTTACTTGGGTTCCCAAGAACTGATAATAAGTCAATATGTTTTTAAATTTAGGAACTTCATCTTCATCATAAATTTTACTTAAATGTTTTATTGATTCTTCTAGCTCCAAGCTAGATATTATTGAATTGTGAACGGTGTTAAGTTTGGAAAAGACAATGGCATTTTCTACATTATCTATGAATGTTATTAAATTCTGACAGTCTAAAATTATTTGTGAAACTGTGCCTTGAAAAGTTATATAGGTACCCCAGCTTGTAACTGTATTTTTAACATAATTTTGAACCATTTTTAAATCCTGTTCTAATTTTTGTTGGTTATTACTTAATAATTCAATGGTTTTATTGTAATTACTAATTAGCCTTTTTGAAAGAGAAATTTGCAAATTCATTTCGTGTGCCATAATTTTCTCATTTTGTGTTAATATATTAATAGCCTGGTCATAGTGTTGTCCATCTTCTGAGTCTAGGTTGCCGAAAAGCCATTTATTAATTTTGCCAATTACATTAACTAGTCCTCTTTTATTGCGAATATGAGGGCCTAAGTTCTCGAGTTTAAGTTGTGTCGTTTGAAGTAAATATTCTGTACGAAGGAGCATGTTTTCGGCTAAACCGTGATAGGATGTAGGATCTGACGTATTTATTTTGTGGATGCCATCTCTAATAGAATTGAAATTCTGCTTTAAAGCTGCTAATTGTTTAATAACTATATCTAAATCTAAATAATGCAAAAAAGTATGTTTCCTATAAATTATTCTGCTATTCCCTAATCGTATAGGAAGAATAGGATTGTCCAGTGTCGTCAGTTCAACGTCATCGGTACTATCGGCGTGTAATACCTGAAGGACCAGGAATAGGATCAATGGACCCATTTTTGTTGGATTCGGATTCCTGTAACAATGATTTTGATTTAACTCTAGGTTTTCTAGCTATATTTTTATGATACGTTCCTTTATCTGTTTTTAGTTTGATATTATCTTCGTCAGTAATTTTCGTCTTTTTGAATTTTGGCAATTTCTTGTCTCTAAACTTTGTTCTAATGTAAGCTACTTTTTCACCAGCAAAATTTGGTGGTTCATTTCTCTTTTCATTAATTTTGTCAATAACTACCTCTTTTGTTAGTTGATTTGTTTCCTTAACTTTATCATAGAGCCTTTTAGTTGTTTCTTTATGATTTTGAACATAGTCAGAAATAATGATATGGTCGTTTAGGTCGAAAGGATTTGAAGTATTTATATGACCTTTTATAATTTCAAAGGGGGTAAATTTTGTAACACTATGAATGGAATTATTATAGCCTAATACTGCTCGTTTCATTAAAGATTCGGATGAAAGATTTTTATTTTCTTCCCTTAAACATCTGAAATGTTCTATTATTGTAGAATGGAATCGTTCTACTGGCGAATTTGAGTTACTATTTTTTGAAGTAGTGTAGTGCAGATCTATACGGTGTAATTTACAAAAGTTTTCGAGATCTTGATTTTTAAGTTCTGTACCACGGTCTCTTGATATTTTTTGAGGCAATCCATGATGACAAATGAAATTTAACAAGTTTTCAACTATTGATATGCCTATGACGGCATTTAGGGGGTATGCTTGACCATAACGAGAGAAAGTATCAATAATTGTCAAAAAGTCCTGGTTATTTATAGTAAAAGTGTCAATGTGGACATGATCAAAAGGTTTGGAAGTTGTTGGGGTAAGGTTGAATTTGATCACTGGGGGATTTCGGTCGTATTTATTCTTCAGACAAGTTTCACAATTATTGACATAATTTTCAATATCTGACGCCATTTTCGGCCAATAGTATCTAGAGGGTAATGACATTTTCATTTCGTTTATACCCCTATGACATGTTTTACCAATATGATAATATTCTAATTTTTCATTTTGCTCGTCTTTTGTTACTACGTCTGATAAAAATGTTGTGCAATGCAGAAATTTGAACGAAGAATTTTTGAAAGTATCTTGGATGGTTCTTATAAAATTTTCTAATATGGAGGAATTTCTAAAGAAAATGGCATAGGTTTGTTTTGGATCTATGTATTCTTTCAGAAATTTTACAATATGATATTTTAAATCAAATTTTGGCAATGTTACATAGTATCGGAAATTTTCGAAAATTTTATTTGTTTTAAAGTGTATGGTATTAGTTTCTCCGAGAGTAACAATTATTTGATTTTTATAAGTATTTACCGGTCGTTCTGATATTGGTATTGTGAAAATTGGATTCTCAATTGATTTATGAACGGTTTCATCATCGGTCTCTTCTGTTTGAATTACTGAATCAGGGGGTTTTATTTGGATATCGGAAATTATATTTATTTTAGGTTTTGTATAATTTGGATCTAGGATTTCAGAATCTGTGATGTCTTTTAATTCTGGAAGTGGTTCGAGTTCTTCTAATGCTTTTTGGATTATTTCGTCTATGTCTCCTAAATGATTGCAAAGAGAAAGGGTTTCCAAAGGATTCAAGTCAAAGTCAGGTGGGTTCCTGGAAAGATAATCAGCTGCTTGATTACTAGTTCCTTTTTTATATTCAACTGTGTAGTCGAACTCTTCTAATCGCAATCGCCAACTAATCAGGCGTGAGTTTGGTTCCTTAAGGGATACTAACCACTGCAAAGGCTTGTGATCCGTGTATATTTTAAATTTACGGCCAAACAAATAAGGACGGAAATATTTACAACTCCAAACTATGGCAAGGAGCTCTTTTTCGATGGTTGAATAATTGATCTCTGCTGGACAAAGTGTTCTGGATGCATAACATATTGGATGATTGTTTTGAGATAAAATAGCACCTAATGCATATTTAGATGCGTCTGTGGTTAATTCAAAAGTTTTTTCAAAATCGGGATATGCCAAAATTGGTTCTGAAATCAATAAATTTTTACAGGTGTTGAAGCATTCTATAAATTCTTTTGTGTTCTACCTTTTGACCCTTTTTAAGACATTTTGTCATAGGTTTTGTAATTTTTGCCAGATTGTCAATAAACTTGCGGTAATATCCAAGTAAACCTAAGAAAGATTTAATTTCTCTTTGAGTGCGTGGTATCCGAAAATTCTTTATTACTTCAATTTTTTTAGGATTGGGCCGTATACCGTCGGGAGTTACGATATGCCCGAGAAATTCCACTTCTCTTTGTAAAAACTCACACTTGTCTAATTGAATTTTTAACCGTGCTTCGCGTAATTTAGAAAAAACTAATTTTAAATTTTGGATGTGTTCTTGTAAGCTGGTGCTGAAAACAATTATGTCGTCCATATAAACCATACAAATTTTATTTTGAAGTTCTTTTAAAATTTCGTCCATAGCTCTTTGAAAAGTGAGTGGTGAATTTCGAAGACCAAAGGGCATTCTCAAAAATTCGTAGTGTCCGTTATCGACACTAAACGCGGTTTTTTCAACGGAACATTTGCTCATTTCGATTTGGTGAAATCCGCTCGCCAAATCTAGTGTGCTAAAATATTGGGTTCTACCTAATTTGTCTAGAATATCGTTTATATTTGGAATAGGGTAGCGGTCCTCGATAGTTTTCTCATTAATTTTTCGATAATCTACCACTACTCGCCACTTTTGTTTTCCCGATGCATCTGATTTCTTGGGTACCACCCAAATAGGTGATGACCAAGGACTATATGAGGGCCTAATTATGCCTTCGTCTAACATGTTCTTTACCTGTCTTTGAACTTCTTCGCGATGAACATAAGGGTATCTATACGATTTTCCATGAACCGGTATTTCATCTGTCGTTTTAATTGTGTGCTTAATTTTCGAGGTGAAACTTAACTTGTCTCCTGGTTTAAAGAAAATGTCAGAAAATTTTCTGCAGACATCGGTTATAGCAGATTTTTCTTCAGAATTCATATGATTGGTCCGAATAAGGTTTTTAATGTCTGGTCGAGTGTCTAATTTCGGAAAGTCTAATTGTTCTGATGAGTTGGTAAAGCTCTCGAATTTGTACATTTCGTACTGTTCAGATTGAAATTTGTGAGCATGAATAGGTTCCGATAAAGTTACTGAAATTGTTTCATCTGTAGAGTTTTGAATTTCGATAGGTGCATAACCATTTTTTGCAGTTGTCAAAATTTTAGGGATGTAAAGTTCTCCTAAATTTATTTCGTCGACTAAAATGTCTCCTTCGTATATACTAACTGGGAGATTTTTTATTATTCTTTCATCTGGATTTACTGAAAAATTAAATTCAGTATCCTCAGGTTTTCTAAATTTAAATGGAATTTCAACGCTATCAGAAACTAATTTCCTGTTTATTAAATCTATGTTAAAATTCATGCTAATTAAATCCTCTAATCCAATGACTCCATCGAAATAATCGTGGAAATCAAACAATAGAAAATCAATTTGATGAACGCTATGAAATTCATGAAAAGCAGGTACTTGTGCCTGATACATGATATTTTTGCTACCAATGGCTGTTTTAATTGTGGCGTTAGAATGATATATGGTGTGAGGATAAAATTTTTCTATTATAGAAGGTTTAATTATTGATTTGGAACTTCCAGTGTCAATTAGGAGTTTTAGTTTGGGTTGACAAATTTCGACATATAAGGTAGTGCATTGCTAGAAGAAATATTTATTTCTGTCAAGGTAATTTGTCTGTCTGTCTGGTGGTCGATCTGAAAATTTGAGTCATTGTTTTGTTCGGGACTGTCTTGGAAATATTGTTCGTCGGGTTGATACTCTTCGTATATTTCAGAAGAGCTTGCTGGTTGATACAGCTTATTTTCAGGATCATTTAAATTTAAGGATGGATCTATTTCTTCCTGTTCGTTGGAATATAATTCTTCAAATGTATAATTTGGTCTTTGTTGTTGGTAATTTCTAAAATTATTATTGAATTGAGGTCTCTGATTGGAATTATTGAAAGGTTGTCTTGTTATTGGTGTAGGGTTTTTTAGTGTCATTGACATGGGTTCTGGTTTGGGAAACTGATTTCCTGGCGTAGAAAATCTAGATGTCGTTGACATGGGTTCTGGTTTGGGAAGTTGATTGATCGGTATCGGTCTTGGTTTGAATACATTTATTGGTGGTCCGAATACTTCTCGGTTAGTTGGAAATCTTCTAGGAGCTTGTGGTATTGGTTTAATATTTATGGGTTGATTGGACCAAATTGGTTTTTGCTGAAAGTTTGGATTGAAAGTGTTTGTGTTTGATCTCTGAAAGTAATTTGCGGGTGTGTTGAAATTAGGTATAAATCTATTTTGTTGAGCGTGATTAGGGAGTACAAAGTTTTGGAATTGGTTTGGTTTATTGATCTTAGGAGTGATTTTATTATGTTCGTTTAAACTACCATACAATCTTTCAAAATTTTCAAACTCGTTAACGTATGCCATAGCATCCTCTAAAGATGCTGGTCTTTTTAGATGCAAATTATTTTTTAAGATACCTGTACAACCTGCAATAAAAGTATATAAAGCAGTTTTATCATAATGTGCGATTTGGCAAAGTTTTGCTTCTTGCGACAATGTTAAATCGTTACTTATTCTTTGAACTACATTGCTTCTAATCAATTGAAGTCTACCACCAAAATTTAATAAGTGTTCATTATTATACGGTCTTGTCCTTGTTAATTCCTGAACAAGGCAATCTAAATCGCGTCTGTCTGAGAAACATTGTTTCAGAGCATTTTTTAAACTTTCCCAATTGTTTTTTCAACTCTGTTACCTACCATAGCCTCAGCTTTTCCTACTAATTTACCCTGTATACACTCTAAAATGTGAGAATTTAATTCAGGATCGTTGAAAACGCTATAACTGGCTATAATACCATCACAACGAGAAATAAATTTATTTAAGGTGTTACTATCACCATCAAACGGTCTTAAATTTTCCATTCTGGATTTAAAAAGGCTCCAGTTAACTTGCACTTGTGGGTTATCCATTTCTGCAATTGTCTCTAAATCTGGTTCTGATGAATTTGAACTAGGAATTTCAGGAATGTCTCTTAAATTTACTAAATTATGAAAATTATTTGCTAAATCTTCAATTAAGCTCATCAAGCTTAGTATACTTATTTAAAATCTATTTTATATTTTATTGGCAATGAAATAAAATAACAATGATTAAAAAAATTCAGTTTATCTTTCAGTTTGAGTTTTCTTAAACTAATTGCGAAACTTATTTTCTCTATCTTTCGGAAGTCCTTAAACAGAGGGTTCCGGAAAGGCAAAAAGAAATGGCACTTACAGCTTTGAAGTCTGAGTTTCTGCCTGTTCCTTTTCCGATTCTTCGTTGCTCGAACTGTTGGGAGTTGCTGTCGTCTGTAGTAGACTGGAGGTTCGTTCTTCACGTTTTCGGATGAAAAATCCAACCGCAAAAACTAAACTATTTTTCCGACACGCTGCGAAAGTCTATTTTCCGCGGTCACGTGTATCCGTTACGACTGCGCCAATTATGTTATTCAACTCCCGAAAATCGTTTTTAAAAACATTTAATTTTATTCCAAAATTATACAATGTTTAATTTCGATTTATACAGTACAAAAGCAAGCAACAGAATGAATTTAATAGCGTCTTCTTGGTTCTAAGTTTAGAACTGCGATAAGCTTTCCTAGATATTAAAGCCTAGCATCGGCAACATTGCGTCTTCGTAACTAAAGCGATGTTCCTATTGGTTTAGTGAATAATATTCATTAATCACTGCAGTGAATAATGTATCTAATTTTAATTGAAGAAACACAAGTATAAAGAGTATGTTGTAAGATAGTCGTGGACAAAAGTAGTTTAGGAGCGCCACGTGACGATGTCAAGTGCCTAAAACACCCGTTTAGCAGTGCATTACATACAAACTTTTTATAATTTCGTTTCATAATTTCAAAATAAATATTCCACATTAAGTACTTTTTCATTAAATAATTAAAATTTCAAAATATCTAATGGTTTAGCGGCCGTGATTGCTTTGGAGTTGTTTATAACTGTTATTGTGATAGAAACACGATGATTCGCTAAAAGAAAATAATGCATGCGGGTACTTACCGATCTGCTACAAGAAAAAAAAAACAATAAGTACCTACAGTAAATAGATATTTAAAATTAAAATAAATGCAAATGGAGAAGTTGTAAGATATAAATCACGTTTAACAGTGAGAGGTTGTGGACAGAAAAAGTGCATAGATTATGACGAAGGGACTTTCTCGTCAGTTGTACGTTACAGTACAATTAGATATTTCCTTGCCCTGGCAGCAAAATATGACTTAGACATTAGTTAAATGGATTCTGTTACTGCCTTCCTTCAAGAATAGTAAAATATAATATACGGATTCATCTAAATAGTGAAAAGTCTCAGGGAATTATTAAAACGGTCTTAAACGAATTTCAAAAAACGTCAGAAAAATGACATTTCACGACTGTATTTATGAACTTCAAGGTCAACTTTACTGCCAACGCAGTAAAAGCTACTTTTGCTGCCGCTCACGCCTATATGTAGTTGACGAATTTCCTATGATGTTTTCAGAGATATCTGGATATTTTACGATTTTGAATAACAAAAAATTAAAAAAATTAGAAATGTAATGTTTTTCTGAAGTTTGAAGAAAAAAGCTAATTATTTTGAATTCTTAACCTATTTTCAACGTTTGAAGAAAAAAAAGCATGTTTTATTTGGAGGAAAAGTGTCTTTTGTGATTCGTCTGTGTTGCCAAGCCTACAGACTCAACACTAAAAAATGATACTTTTCCTCCTTATAAAACAATATAATATTATGCACTAGTGCGTAAAAAAGTAGCATTTCGATACTAAAGTAACAATCGAAAAAACGTCATTATGAAACGAAATTATAAAAAGCAATTTTCGTCATAAAAATCAATATTTACAACAAACTTTGACAGTGCAGACCGGCAAGGTATGCTAAACATCAAAAATATCTAGGAACATTTATCGCAGCAAATGTACTAGACAAAACAAGAAAAGTTTGTGCTGCTAGCTTTAATAGTTCTTTAGAAATTTACGAGCAAATTTACTTTATTCTCACACTGCGTGTGGCTCCATGTTGTACTATGTATGCATTGTTTGTCCACAGACTTCTTTTAAAAATGATCCTCCATTAGCGTTTGAATATAAAACTCCTCATAAGAGGCAACCATGGTATACACCTTTATGAACAAGTGATAGAGAGAGGAAATTATTCCATGCATATTCCCATAGTGCAACATGACTTTACCTGGTTTGAACGCAGAACAGAAATAACGGAACACCCACTTCCTATACCATACAGACAACTACAAGACGCGAAGCGGATGAACGCTTTGTGAGGAAACATGGGGCTTAGGTCTTCACGTATTCAAAACAAACCAAAGAACAAGAAGACAACATACAGTGTCTCCATCTGAAATCCCAATCAACCAGCCATCCAAAGTGAGGTGCTCAGAACCGTTGATGACGACGCAATGCATGGGGCAGTTCAGCAAAGTAATATTATTGAAAACGCCATTTGTAACTTCCAGCCTCATAAATTTCGGTTTGACCGTACCCCACTCGCCCAAACCATCCCAATATCTCGCCCCTTGGCCATCTAAAATCCCTGAAAGTTTCAACATTCGAAATATGAAATTACTGACAATTTAGATGCAACAACAGACCTTCTGCACCGTTCACAGTAATGTTAACTCCAGTAACAAGCATCAGTGGTCCTTCCCAATTGGCAAACTCGAACCGTACGACGTCTTTAAACGTGACTGTGGTTCCTTTTTGTAAAAGCAACTGCAACTGTTGGCCAGCAGGTACAACCAAATGCCAGATAACAATATCAGTACAACGGTTTACAGTATCAGCGACTTGACTAATATCAGTTATGGAGCAGTCTTCAGCCAAACCTAACACTAATATCGCGGAAAAAACAAAAAACTTACTTACAGTAAACATTTTGCAAGCAGAACGTGTCGATGGTATGAACTTTAATGAGTGTTTTAGAAGTACTAACGACTTTGATTTATGCTTGAAAAATATCTGACAAATTCGAGTACTTGCCGATAAAAGTATGTTTCAATTGCAATAATTAATAAGAAACATTTTCGTCATTCTACAAACTGTCTTCTACGAAGTATTGACGTACTTTTTTAGATCACGGTAGATTCTTATCATTTATGCAAACTATGAACATAAAATATTTTTGTCCACGACTATCTTACAACATACTCTTTATACTTGTGTTTCTTCGATCAAAATTAGATACATTATTCACTGCAGTGATTAATGAATATTATTCACTAAACCAATAGGAACATCGCTTTAACCCTTTTTTACATTTATTTAGTAGGCCGCGATCGCGATGTGAGTTCAAATTGAAACGTCAAATCAGCATGGTTTGCTTTTAATTTGAAATGCATATTCTAAAAAAGAAGATGTAATGAGTAGTGAGAGTGAAAACGAGATTTCTTTAACAGCACCAGCAATAAAAGAAGCTGCAGAACTTGCCTCATTAGATTCATTGCCCAAAAAACCAAGAAAATTATACCTGAGAGCATATGTATGAATCTTTCTTACACTGGAGAAGGGAAATGAAAGTAAATTCTTTCTGGGAATCTGTTTTGATAGTCGTGGACAAAGTATAGTATACAACTCGTTATAATGATACTATTATTACCTCGGATGATTACAAAACTCGCTCGCTTCGCTCGCTCGTGTTGTAAACTTCATCCTCAGTAATAACAGCATTCATTATAAACTCGTGTATAATATACTATTATACAATGACCACCATCATTTGACTACCTTGCTTGTTTTCTACATAGTGCTTGTTATACCAAAGAACATGGGTCTTAACTTAGTTAAGTGCTGACCTACCGATATAACTGGTACTTAATAAAACGCAAATTTCCAATGGAAACTTTATTTTTGACAGATAAATACTCAACACTGAAAACCGTCGGGGGTGTAATTACACTGATTTCCCCTACCCCCGGTTATAGAAACCCCCTTCCATGTCCAATCAAAGCAACCATCTTCAGCGCAAAAGATAAAGACATTTATGGCACCAGATTTAGCAGTACCATACACATTGTCTAACACCAAGTTTCTTATAGGCACGTTATTTTTAGGAGTACCAGTAGAACCACCATTTTCATAGTCCTCCTCAATATTGATTCCATAATTTGTTATTCCTGAAACCTGTTTATAAGCCACGCAATACTAGATTTTCTGGACGAATTTGCTAACCTGAAATTTTTATATTCCGGTAAGTCACGTCTACGAGTTCTCCCTTTCCACCATCAGAATGGGTCTTGATGTGGATGGCGTTGCGTGCATTAACGACAGTTGAATTTATGAAAGTAACATCCGCGACGACATTCTCGTCTCCATCGTTCATACTCTTCCCAACGGATAAACTCAGGCCATGACTTCCGTAACAGTACATATTGGAAAATAACATGTGCTTTCCCCTGACAGCTGATATGCAATCATCCTGGTTGTAGACTCTAGAATTCTTAATTGTGATATAGTTAGCGTAATCCACGCCAAAACCGTCCGTGTTATGGCCCTCTCCAGTAGGATTCTAAAACGGTTATTTTAGACTAAGGTGTAAAAAATACTACCTCCAAATTAGACAATGCGGGGAAGTTAGCGGGATATGAATTTAATCAAATAAAGCCAGAAGACTGGAAGAAGCGTTGTGATCACGTGATTAAGATCGAGGAAAAATATTTAGAAAATGAAGTGTTCGCAGACAATACCAGTGAAGTTGAACTATTAATTATTTGTTTAGGCGGCAGTGACAGTGGTACTAGCGATTCCGAAAGTGATTAAGAACTTCATTATTATTGTACTATTATTTTCTAATAGAATTAAGACAAAGAATCTAATACTAATGATTATTCTGCAATAAATCACATTAAATTTGTCTTTTTACATTCTGAATACCTTTGGTACTAACTATTTTCTTAATACACGCTGAATATTATTTACCAAATTTTTATTATGTAATATTTATTCCCAATAGTAAAAAAAGTCCACGCCACTGTTGCGCTGAGTTAGATGCAGGCTTTGGCAGGCGCCAACGTGTCGCGCCTCCACCGCTCGCCAACTTAAATCTGTTGAACTGTAACTAAAACTATCTTAGGTTAGGTTTTTTCATGAATTGCTTGTTAGTCGATCGTCTGCCGGTTTCCACTTCATCTTTGGAGCGAAATGTTAAAAAACTGTATTTTGTGAATCACTCGAAAACGGTCGGTTCTACGAAAAAAATGCTTCGGGCGGAACTTGACGAGCATTAAATTCCCTTTGAAAAACACCCCATTCTATTTTTTACAAATGCCGCCATTTTTGGGATAACGCCCAGTAAACGAGGTAGCGTTGTGTACTATTTCCCATGGCGTCGCAGAAATGCAGTACGAAACTCATTTAGCAGAAAAAAATATTCAATCCGTTGTATAGAAATAACACATTAAAAGCATTGACCTAACTTTTGACAAACTTACAATATCTCCGGCAATAACGTCAACGGTAAACCCATCTATGGTTAGATAATCAGAGCCATTAATGACGACACAATGTTGAGGGCAATTCAATATGTATAAATTACTGAATGTCGAATGATTAGTTTCCAGCCTCATGAACTTTGGCTTCAAGGTGCCCCATTCTCCCAAGCTATCCCAATAAAGTGCTCCTTGACCATCGAGTATATGTCCTACAAACCTTCTATAAAATCCTACCACCACGCCGCAAGAAAAGATACTCATACCTTTAGCTCCAGTAACAGTCAATTCCTCGCCCCTGACAAGCATCAAAGGTCCTTCCCAATTCTCAAATTCAAACTTCGTAATCCCTTCAAACGTCAGAGTTGTTCCACTCTGCAGTTCCAAAAGCAACTGCTGACCAGCCGGTACCGTCAGATCTCTTATTACTATTTCTGTACAACTCTTCGTCACATTGTCCACTTGATCTAACTCAGTGATGGTGCAATCATCCGCGAAAGTCGACGCCAAAATGGCAAAAAATATTAAAAATAACGCCGATGACATGTCGCGCTGTGAGATTTGTTTTGATACTGACACGCATTGTCCTGTACGGTGTAATTTGTAGATTTTTCGGAGTCTATTGAGTGCCTAACACAACTTTGAAGTACTGATAATAAGTAAGTACTCAATCAGCTATTCAGTTGTATCTCAGGGTTACAGATTACTTTGCATCTCTAAACAACGTCGAATTGCTTGACGTCTCGGAGTACACAAAATCTTGATTCAGTTCTGCAATTCAATGTCTGACGTAGTACTTTCCAAGGAGTAGTCAGGCACCTAGAAAGATCACTCGGAAAGTTGACGGTTTGCCTGCGAGAGGTGAATTTTGAGCCTTCAATCAGGAGAGTTGAACAGAAAGTTGAACTTCTCGCATTTAGGCTTCCATGTCTGTCTGGAAGGACTAATACGCAGGTGTTAGAATCATTTGGATGGGGCTATATTATCCTACATTTCTGCCATTGGCAATTGATGATGAGTATTCTTTTCCATCTGCAGTTGTATCGTCCACTGCTCCCCCTTTCCACTTTCCACTTGTTCCCCCCAATTTTACCTCTCCAACAAATGTTCTCGCTAGTCCTCCCCTGCACCACACATCCTACATTTCCTTCTGTCTTTGCTTTCCCAATGTCTTCCATTTCCTATCTCATTTCCCAGTCTAAACCTCACCATCATTGCCATCTTCTCTTCCTTTCTCCTTTTCTGTAAAAATTTAGGTAGGTACCCCACTGTTCGTATTTATATCTGCATTGATTTATTTTTTCTTATTTACCCTGTTAATGTACTATTAGTCCTATTAGTCTTTTGTTCCCCAATTCTGCCGCCGCGCAAATTCTCTCCCGATAAATTCTTTCTCTACTCCCTTCCTTATTTCTTCCAGTTTTTTGTTAACTCACTACCGTCTCCGCCGGTTAACTTTTCCTCACACTTCATCACTTTTCCTGTGCTCTGGTTCTCTTACCATATACCCCGGGGTCATCCAGTCTAAACCTTATGTTCAGTTTACATATCACCTCTCTCTTTCCTCCCACCCCCAAATTTCGGCTGCATAGACCACTACGCTGCTCACCAATGCATCAAATAACTTTGCTCTTCTTTTTACACCCAAAGTTCCTTATCGCCATTCCCCTTACTGGTTTCATTGTTATTGTCGCCTGTCTTGCTTTTCCCTGTACTCCGTTCTTTTCTAACGTGAATTCCAGATATTCTCCCCTACCTCTTCCAACTCACCTCCATTCCCATCTCTCTCTACTCGTTTCTTTCCATCCTCTTAGCGAAATCTCATAACTTTTGTTTTCTTTGTGCTTAACACTAGTTGTCTCCTCTCCAAATATCGCTCCATCCTTCTTAGAATCTCCTTTAATTATTCTTTCTTTCGCCAATAGAAATATATCATCTCCATGCTCTAATAAAGAAAAGGCGAAAATATACAAATAGGTTAGATGAGAGAGGGAAACAAAGATATAAGGCGATCAAGTGGAAAATTATTCGGAAATGTAGGAAAGCGAAAGAGCAATGGATCGATAATAATTGCAAAGAAGTGGCAGATACGTTCAAAGTAGGAAAGGCTGATGAAGCATATAAAATAATTAGGAGAAATTTTAGAGGAATTGGATCTAGTACCAAAACATTAGAAATGAGGCCTGAGATATCCTACTCGGAAGCGGGGAGAAGGCAGATAGGTGGAGAGAATATTTGGGAAACTTATATGCGGGACATTTTAGAAACGATCAGTTTAACTTCCCACGTGTCAAAAATTTAACCCTTTCCTTCAATGCAAAATATCCGATACGAATTACCGAAGATCTATATCTCCACTTGAACAATTAATAACGCACGACATTTCCAGTTTTATCGATCGATATGTTTCTTAAAATAGGACGAATAATCAATATATAACCCCTACAACAAACTCCTCCTAGTTTCTCTGCATCCTCCAGAAACAATGCTCATTACACTTTTGGTTATATTTGCCTCCATGGTAGCGACAGCATTTGCAGCTGATTGTACCATCAGCGACTACAACAAAGTTGCCGATACCATCGCTAGCTGCAAAAACATCGTCATCTCAAATATGTAAGTACCGGCTGGGAAGACTTTGTCGCTGAAACTGCAGAAGGGAACAACCTTGACGTTCCAAGGAAAGATGACTTTCGGAATGTCCCACTGGGATGGACCACTGGTGAAATTTTATGGTGAAGGTGTCACTGTAAATGGAGCGAACGGTAAGTCATTTTTAGCAATTTGCATCTTGTCACTATTGACGGTCATGGCTGTTGTATAGGACATGTTTTTGACGGCCAAGGAGAAAATCACTGGGATGGTTTAGGTGGTTCAGGTACAACCAAACCAATATTTTTCAGAATTCACGCAACTGGCGCGTCGACATTCAACAACATTCAACTGAAGAACTGTCCGCACCGCTGCGTGTCGATCAACAACGCTGGTCATGTTGAACTGAACGGATGGATCGTTGACGTATCCGACGGAGGCAAAGTAAGTTTCTATTACCACAACATCATCATACAATCCTTCGTATCTCAGGTGTCTGACTCTACCACTCTTTTCCCTCTCTCTAAATCCTACCTAAAGTTATCTATCCACGGTACCACGACCCTGTAATTTCAGCGTATCATTCGGTTTGCATTTCTTGTATCAGAACGGTGGCCATAGCACAGACGGTTTCGATACCTCCCACTCGCAATACGTCCTCATCTCTAACACGAAAGTGTACAACCAAGACAATTGTATCGCTGTCAACCAAGGAGCTCACATGACCTTCTACAAGATGTACTGTTCAGGAGGTCATGGACTCAGTTTATCTGTGGGACTAAGCAAAGACAACGGTGATGTCAATACAGTAACAGACATCAACTTCATCGACTCCACCGTGGTCAACTCTGCAAATGGCATTCACATAAAAACACACCCTGACGGTGGACAAGGAGCAATCAAAGACGTCACGTACCAAGACATTAAGATAAGCAGTAAGTACGATTTCAACCCGCGTGATGATTAAAATACCAATGCATCACAAACTTTTCAGGCATCACCAATTACGGTATCGAAATTGAGGAAGACTACGGAGACAAGGGCCACGCCAAAAACAACGTACCCATCAAAAACCTCGTTTTCAACAACATATCTGGCTCTGTTAACTCTGGCGCTTACAAAGTATACATTTACTGTGCTTCAGATGGTTGTTTCGACTGGAAATGGTCGGGCGTCTCACTGTCAGGTGGGAAAGGGAACAGCTGCAACTATACACCCAGTGGGTTTAGTTGTTGATGAAATACACTTTCAAAAATTGTAAATACGTACATATTGTCATCGATAATGAAAATAAATAAAATAAGGATATGCATCAGTAGATACATGCCGGCAACATACCTATTCTGGTGCAAGCATTTTAAATTTCAAAATAAAATATTATTTGTTACAAGCCCCCGTTTTTTGCGTGTGTGTGTGTGTGTGTGTGTGTGTGTGTGTGCAGGGGAATTGCAACTGAGACTCGTAGATGTGGTTCTTTAACGGCTTTGTGTCTCTTTATAATAAAATCTCTGAGACAGTTTGAAATATATTTATCTATACTTGGGCCGCCGAACAGATAGAGTGATCACCCTGCAATCACGAGCTCTAGACGGGTTAATATTAATTTATCACGACCGAACTGGAGTGATGCACCTTCTTTCGACCCAACGAAGTCGCATTACTCCAGTTCGGTCGTAATAAATTAATACTGGCCACGTTAGAGTACGTTCTTGCAGAGTGATCACTCTATCTGTTCAGCGGCCCAAGCATAGAGAAAATATATACAATAGGATGTGAGTGTATTGTATAAAATGTTCGGTTTCGTGCTCGCGAAGGTTCACCTCCTGGGTTATGGATTGGCAGCGTCTTCGCAATAACGTGGAAGCGAAGACGGTAGAGACAGAGTGCCACCCTGATGTGAGTGGCGCTGTCCTCGAAGTTGGCTCGGGACCAGTGATGTGGTTAGCTACGGGGTGTAGCTGCAGCGAGTGCCTCCTGGGCAGTGTTGCCAACAGTCAAATATAGTGTAATAGCATTTCCCGCGTAAAATTATAGCTTTTCGAAAGAAATTATAGCAAAACTACAAAAAATATCCCATTTCGTTAGAGGGAATCTTTCCCGCGTAAATGTATAGCATTTCCCAATAATATATACCAAAACTACAAAAAGTTCTCATTTCGTAAGAGGAAATAGTCTAGTAAAAAGTGCCAACCGTTAAGTGAAAAGTGAAATACTGGCACTAGACACTAGTTTTAATTAGCAAACTTTCCCCAAGATAGACCACGTCCATAATGTGGCTGCAGTGCAGACCATATGATATATTATACATTTAAGTACTCAATAGAAAAATAAGTAATACGGAATTATAGCACAATCTCGTGCTATAATGATATTACTATGGCACATAGCATTTTGCTCTAAATTATAGCATACTTGCTATAATAATGGCATAGTTGGCAACACTGCTCCTGGGAAAGGCTGATTGATAGGCGTCCTCGAAGGGAACGAGAAGGTGGCGGTGGAGTCTGGTCCACCCTGGGGTGAGTTGCTGGAAGACAGTGGCTTCCAATAGCTGCGGCGTCCTCGAAGTTGGCCAGGGACCGGTGATGTGGTTAGCTACGGGGTGTAGCTACAGTGAGTGCCTCCTGGGAGAGGCTGGTTGACAAGCGTCCTCAAAGGAGACGTGAAGGCGGCGGCAGAGCGTGCTCCACCCTGCGGTGAGTGGCTGGAAGACGATGACTTCCAGTGGCGGCGTCGTCCTCGAGGTTGGCCCAGATGAACCAGTGGAGTTGACTCGATGGTCCCTGGAGTCGGTGATGATGTCGAAGTCCCAGCTGGTAGGAAGGTGCGTAGCTGCGGGATGTCCAAAAGCTGGCGGTGAAGTAAAAGTCCCGGTCGGTGCTGATGGTGTCCGGATGTCTTGGAATTGGAGGCTGGGATGTCCTGGTCCTGCTGGTGTTGGCGGCAGGGCTGTCCTGGTCATGCTGGTGGTGGTCCTGGTGGTCCAAAGCTTCGACCCTCAGAAGAGAGGGTATTTAAATGAAAATTTAAATGAAAATTGTGGGCTTGTCAGGGGGACAAGGCATGCAGTGTTAGCCAAGCCTTTGTCGTCATGGAATTTCCCCAAGAAGTTTTGTGGAAGGAGTAGGTATCTTATGCTTTTCGTAGAGGGCTCTACGAGTAGCAAAGATAGAATATGGCTTAGACAGCCGAAAAAGTGAGATAAAAATTCCCCTAGTGGCATCTGAAGATTTCATATTTTCTTAACGAAAATTGTAAGTTAAAAATTGTCTGCTGTAAATTAAACGTACGTGTGCTTTTTAGAATACGTAAAAATCAAATAGGTGGTTGTTTAGAATGTTTGCACTAGCATGAGTTCTGGGGCCACATTTTAAAGTAAAGGCTGCACAAAGACCTACGTGAGTTTTTCGTAAATCAAGAAAACAAAGTAGGCAGTGCGTTTGCATTTCTTGCTTTAATTTCCTGGTTGTAGGGGTGGCTGCGAGACGGAAGATGAAATTCGTATGCGAGACAAAGAAAAGGACTGCTAAACTGCGTATGCAGAATTTGGGGTGGATGGCCATGTGTTCCCACTTGAGGGCGTGTCGCCGCTAAGTCGCTGTAGACGAGGTTGATTTCATGAACTGAACTGAATTTTTGTTAAAACGAGAATAATACTACGAAACTTATTTATACTGAAAATATAAATTTAAGCGCACAATTACGATGATTACGATGATTGTGTTGTTAAAACGTGATTAATACTAGGAAAATTAACGTAGTCGCTATGATTCTAAATAGATATTTTAAACTGACTGTTTTTAAACTTAAAATAAACCTAATAATATTAATAAAATTACAAATACGAAAATTCTGGAACCATAATTACGATGCTTGTTGTAATTATGTGTGACATATTATTGAAAGAAACGCAATCTCTTTTAAATGGGGCATTTTTCTGGGTAATGATGAAACTTCACCACCTTCAGTACCAAGGAACATCCCACATTTAAAAGAGGGTGCGTTTCCAACGATTCTTCCTGGACAGTCTTCTTATTGCCAACAGTACTGCAGTAAGAAAAGATTCTGCTGATAGAGCCCTGGAAATGTATGCTCAAAAGAGAAAAAAAAACAAACTTGGCATTTTCTGTGTTTCTCAGCATTTCGATTGTCTATAGTGAAGATTCGTAGCTTCGGTATCTCAGCATATAGTTAGCACGTTCGAGCAGCAGGGGAAAGGACGTGGATGAAGAAAGTAGCCGTATCGGAAGGAGGATGAGGGGAAGATCGAGACAATTTAAAGAGAAAGTCGAAGCAGCAATGAAGAGGAAAAGCCCGGGGGCTTTGAGAATAGAGACCAATAGAGACAAGTGATTCTAAACAAACCGAAACGTCAAAAGGGAATAAACGTTCAGGGTTCATGTTTTACTCGATAATTCTAGTTTTGGGGCCATGCGAATTTATCATGATTTTTTTATAAAGGAAGTGCTCAAGCAAAGTTTTCAAGTACTGATAAATGAAACGATGGCTTGTAAATAAACAAATTCCTGTAGTAACTCATCTTGTTTTTTCCAAACACAAGTGTGGGATAGCAGCTTTCATTTTTTTATCTTACGCTACTAACTTCAACTTTAAACTTTCTTTTATGAATTTACAGAAGAAAGATCACCTCATCTACAATCAGGGGGGCACGCGACTTGCAACAGATAATTTACGTAGATCTAGATCTACAATCGAACAATTGATACTTCAAATTCTTACAACTTATGGACTCGCAAAAGATAGTTGGTTGTCCACTTCCAAACAGCGAACATCTAAACTTGCTCAAATGTCCTTACTGCACTTCTTAAGTTTCTTCGCAGTCGTGGCGGCTGTCTTTGCTGCCGATTGCACCATCAGCGACTTCAGCAAAGTGAGCAGTGCCGTCACAAGCTGCACAAACATCGTCATCTCCAACATGCAAGTGCCAGCTGGTAGGGCTTTGGAATTGAACCTAAAGAAAGGATCCACCTTAACGTTCAAGGGGAAGATCAACTTCGGAGTGTCCAACTGGGCAGGACCTTTAATTAACGTCAAGGGAGACGCTATAAATGTAATAGGAGCAGACGGTGAGTTAATTGTAGTGTTTAATTGACGTTTACTTATCGATTCCTAACAGATAACTCTTTGGATGGCCAAGGAGCTGGTTATTGGGATGGAAAGGGCGAGTCCGGCTCGGCTAAGCCAGTGTTCTTCAGAATAATGGCTACTGGAGATTCAAAATTCACTAATATACACATTAAGAATGGCTATTATTTAAAGTGGCGGTCCTATATTACAGTTTAGGTCAGTGTAAAAATACAAATTGTATGTTCAATAACAGATGGAGTGGTAAAATATGAGCAGTAAAAAAAGCGGAAACGAGGAGTAACATATCTTCAAACGAGTAGCTTAATAAATATTTGAATGCGTGAAAATCCAATTGGGCAGTAAAATGAATAAAGGGGCAGTAATGCGTGTGCAGTCATGAAATCAGAATGGGTCTGTTAGAAATCGTGGGACAAGTAGTACAAAATATGATCGGCCTGTTAAATGATACATACATATAATGTTTATTTAAGTTAGGCAGCGAAATAAAAAATAACAATTAACGATAATGTAGATATTAAGAAAAAAATTAAATTTATTGCACTATTAAAATTATTCAATGTTAACGACTGAGACTTACAACGACTGACACTTTTAATATAAAAGTCTGTCAGGTTAAGCGGAGCGAAGCGAGCGGAGCGTTGTAAGTCTCAGTCGTTAGCATCCAAATGATGCATTATTCGATGCAGCATTACAAAAATGCTTTGTGGTGCAATGCGGAGCGATAGAAGACGCAAAGGGATGAAGCAAAATTAATATTTTTTACCTGTGAGGGGCTGAGTTCAGTATTTTAAACATTTCTATGGGAAAACGGGGAAGGGTGCGTTGAATAAATTTAATGGTGCAATGCTAGTGTAATGGATCCAAGCACTCGCAACTTAGTGATAAGGTAATGAGCAAAACGACCTAATATTTATAAGCAAATCTCTTCCGATTGGCCGCCCTCGGTGCACTGTGGCGTAAGCTGCTCCCCTTTTAACGGAAGTGTGCCGCTCTTTTCAATGAAAATGACGTTCGATTTTGCCAAACGACGAGAACTGGCGAACTATTTATCTAATTGCCCATTAATACATTAACTGCCCATTCAGTCATTTTACAGCTCAAATAATAACTGCAGTGGACATTTATATAATCTGCCGCTCGAGTAACTTTTGAACTGCCGTTGTAGGATTAAATAACCGACCAAATTCTTTTATATTGCTGGCCACGTTCTACTACCACATTAAGTTAATTACCGCCAAAGAAGTTTAATACCGCCCGCGTGAATTTTTAACTACTCGATAGAACTGCCTGGATGTTAAAACAACCCCCCAAATAATTACTTCCCATTAAGAATTGTCCCGGACGATGTGTAGCCATCCTGAATTCTGACCATGTCACACTGGATGGATGGAATTTGGACGTGTCTGCTGGTGACAAAGTAAGTTCAAAAACAATTATTAAAAAGATTTTTGCAGCTGACGCTCGCACCCATCACCCAAAATCTTCACCCCATCCTTGTTTTCTCCCTCTCCGCCCTGCAGTTTCATCGGCTTTCTGAGCCTGCTCCGTCTTTATTCTTCCTATTAGAGCTGAGATACCTTCAGGCTACCATTTGGGTCTTTTACGAGAGTCCTTTTTTTATAAATTATCAATATAGGGTGCTTTGGGCCACAACACGGACGGCTTCGATATCTCCGGTTCTAGCTACGTCCTCATTCAGAACACCAACGTCTTCAACCAAGACGACTGCATCGCTGTTAACCAAGGATCCCACATGACCTTCTACAAGATGTACTAACTGTTCCGGTGGACGCGGCCTGAGTTTATCCGTAGGAATGAGCAAGAGCAATGGATCCCCAAATACTGTGACTGACATCAATTTCCTTGATTCCACCGTAGTCAACTCGAGAAACGGCATCCATATAAAGACCCATATAGACGCGGGAACTGGAGAGATCACTGACGTCACGTATAGGAATATTAAGTTGGAAGGTCAGAATTTTTCTACTGCTTCAAACATTGCAATTTCTAACCCCAACAATTTTTAGGAATTACCTACTACGGTGTCAACATTGAAGAAGATTACGCCAACGGTGGTTCCACTGGAACCGCGAGGAACAATATACCAATCAAAAATCTAGTTTTTGAAAATGTACACGGCACGGTAAACTCCAGTGCAGTCAAGGTCTTCATCTTTTGCGCATCAGGAGGATGTTCCAATTGGAAATGGTCTGATGTTGCTCTTACGGGGGGGAAAGCAAACAGCTGCAACTACACCCCCAGTGGCTTCAAATGTTAATAAACAAGTAGTTTGTCCTCAAATGTATTTTGTGAAATAATAAAGTCTTGCCCAAAATGGCATCTTTAAATTCTTATCTTTAGTTAGCAGACGAATTTCTGTGAACTTCTTCGCGGCATCTGACATTTGACATCTGACTTTCTAGTAACAACTAGGTTCAAGCTGATACTTCTGTACTTTATGCTGCAAACGTCAGAAGAGTTTTGAACGAAACGTGTCCAGATAGATGGATGGGCAAAGGAGGAGCAGTCGAATAGCCCCCAAGATCTCCCGACACAACTCCACGTGAACCCCGCGAACTCGAAAAGATTTTTGTTGCATATTTTTCTTATTAATTAGATAAATTTATTTAATTTGATAACTTTTTGGTGTATTCAGCGTAACAAATACTTTGAACAAGGTATCACACGAAAATAGACGTGTCCAAGGATTTTCTGCAAAAAATAATTCATTTTAATTTCATGAATTTTGTTCCAAACTTTAGGGATTTACTGTATAGATCCTAACTGGGGCAAGACTTTCATTGACAAAAACGCAAACGTACATACATAACATTTAACTAATTATTCTAAACAATATTCGAAGATGAGGTCATCTGTCAAACTTGTAACTTGAAGAAAACTCGATTTCAATTATAATAAAAATAAGGAGAGAATAACAAAAGGCGAGAAGGGAAGAAATAAGTGGAAGGAGAAGAGAAGGAAGAAAAATGAGGGGAAGTGCGACGAGAAGCAAAGAAAAAGAAGAAGAGGCGAAGGAGATGGAGGAGAATGAGAAGAGGAGGAGAAGGCGAATGATAAAGAGGAGGAGGAGGATGAATAGGAGGCAGGAGCAGGGGAGAAGGGGAAGAAAAAGAGGTGGAGAGAAGATTAAACAAACAGGGAAATGGAGGGTGAATGGAGAGGGAACGTCTTATATTGCTAATCTCCATGCTACCTTCCCGATACACCTCTTTCCCATAACAGTAATATCTTTTCCGTATTTTTGGATTCCCAATTTCTCTCTAAACCACGCCACTGCTTTTAACTACCACTTATCGTAAACACTTCACTGGTCCTTCATTATCTTCCTGAATGTTCATGAAACTGATTTGATAATTACTTCGATATTTTATCAAATCCATTAGAAGTCGATCAAGTACCTTTTCGAATCAATTCTCGTAACTCTGACGCACGGTATCTTTCTACATAACTTCAATTCAAAAATGTTTAGATACCTAGTACCACATTTAACGTCAAAATGTCAACATTAACCTGCCTCCTCACCATCTTGGTCCTCGCGGGAACCGCCATTTCCGACGACTGTGTCGTAAGCGATTTCAATCTAGTTGGCCAAGCAGTGGAAAACTGCAACAAGATCTACATCGCCGACATGACCGTACCGGCAGAAACAACACTGGAGTTGAATTTGAAGAAAGGAACGCTGCTCACTTTCCGGGGTACCACCACGTTTACAGCTGGAGGAGAATGGGCTGGGCCAATGATCAAAGTTACTGGAGACAATATCGTCGTCAAAGCGGAGAAGGGTAAAAATTTATTGAATCCACGCTTAAGCTTAAATTCACAAAAAATATGTTGGATTTCATTTAAAACAAACAATTATTTACTCCGTAAAAAGAGAACACTTTGCTAATTCAAGCATATTATTTCAGGGCACTTACTTCATGGTCAGGGCGAAAAATATTGGGACTCATTGGGCGATGGCGGCACATTAAAACCGAAATTCTTCTGGATAGAAGCCACTGGCATATCTGTCTTCAACAACGTTCAGTTGAAAAATTGTCCCAAACACTGTGTGACTATAAAAAATTCCGACCACATCACTCTGGATGGTTGGAACATCGACAACAGAGATGGAGACATTGTAAGTAATTTCAGTAAATAAATTACCTCTTGACGCAACATCCACTGCAGAATCCAGATGCGTTGGGCAAAAACACAGACGGTTTCGACATCTCCAATTCAACTTATGTTACCATCCAAAATGCAAACGTCTACAACCAAGATGACTGCGTTGCTGTCAACCAGGGACACCACATGACCTTCTACAGGATGTACTGTTCAGGCAGTCACGGCCTCAGTTTGTCTGTAGGCATGAGTCAAGAAGATGGAGAAGAAAATACGGTCTCCGATATTAACTTCCTCTACTCCGTCGTTGTAAATTCGGACAATGGCATTCACATCAAAACACATTCTGATGGGGGAAAAGGGCAAATCTCCGATGTCACTTACAGCAACATCAGATTGTCGGGTGAGGAATTCTTTTCAGAACTGCAATTTTCGATTAGACATCACTTGAATTTTTGTAGATATTAGAAACTACGGAATAAACATCCAAGAAGATTACGAACAGGGACACAGCACAGGCACTGCTAAGGGCAACATCCCTATAAAAAATTTAGTTTTTGACAACATTTTCGGTGAAGTCCTATCCGGCGCCTTGCAAGTGTACATATTCTGTGGTGAAGGAGGTTGTGACGATTGGGATTGGGGATCTGTTTATCTAGAAGGGGGTAAAGGCAATCAGTGTAACTTCATCCCTGAAGGATACAGTTGCTGAGGATCAAATAATTTTTTGCTTATAAAAACAAGTGCCCTATTTTGTAAAGATATGTAGTCAATGTGACGTTTTACTACCAAATATTTAACCAAATAAGTAAATCGAAATAAGAGTATCAGCAACGAGTACTTTAACAATTTCGTTTCTTTGCGACCAAATCATTCGTAAAGTGTCGGGGTTGCGAGCTATTCGCAAAATTAACCTTTTTTTAAGCGTGTTCCATTTAATGAATTAGGAATTTCTTGCACAAAATTTTGCGAATAACTCGAAAATACAATGCTCAATTTTCTTCTGCTTTCACCATCACGGTTTTCGTAAAAGATACTAATTCTTTGCCCATTTAACCACAATCGTAACCCCAATAATAACAAAGTTAGAAATAGTGTCGACATAATTTAGAAAACCCCGTATTTTGAAAACATTAGCTGCATATTTTTCAATAGCTTCTTTTAATTTGATAATAAGAATTATGTTTTGAGGGCCCAAAGAAAGTCTTAAAAACTGATGATTTATCAACTTCTAACAACTAACAAGTATAATTCAAAAAGTTCTGGAGTATTCGAAAATTGTTTGTTATACAATCTTGCAGAAATAAATAAGATATACAGGATGTTCCGTATCGTTATGTTAAAATTTTAGGAGCATAAAGTAGACTCATTTATAAGATTATAAAAACGCAAAAGAAATCTAGCTGTGTACCGTATGCTTCGACCATTATCAATAAGAGCCACTGCTCTAGGAACATCTTCACGACTCGGAAGCATTTGGATTCAATGAAAATATTTATTCAAGCAACGTTCACTCAAAAAACAGAAAATACGCCCACTTTTGATGGAAAACAATGTTCACAAATGAGCTAATGTCACTCATTGTCGTCAAATAGTATATTACAGTACAAGTGGAGAAACTGAAAATTTCGCTCACGCAATTTGCCAGGCAAATAAGTGAGCGAAACGGTTTCTCCACGAGTGCTGTATAACATTTTGTTCAATCCTGCCACTGAAATAATTATTTGTTCAAAAATATTCAAGATTAATAATTCAAATTGGTCTGACAATTGGGCAGGTATACATAATAACATAGAGAGCGTGTTTCATCATTGTTATGGTTACCGTTACTATAAATAATAAACAAGCTAGAAGAAGTCAATTTTTGTACGTTTCAGCTAAATTTGTACCTAAAATAAGATTTTACTGAGAAAATATGGAAAAAATTACGATTTAATTTTACCGGAGGATATTAAAAGAAGCTGATGCCGCTGCATACAGTTGCTTCAGAAGTCTAAAGGAAGGTATATATATATAGCTGACAAAATTCCGTGATTTGATGCATACAAAGAAAGTTCATCTTATAACGGAGGAAGTGATCTTAGCCTATTTTAATGGATTGGTAGAAAATTACGAGCCATCTTCTTTGCGACCCACATATTCTATGTTGAAGAAAATTTTATTTGTTTTTGAAAAAGTAGATATTACTTACATAGCAAGTAAGTTTCATAGTGCTATATTTTTTAAAAGTATTATGGCTTTAACTCTGTAAAAATTTTCATATTACCTAATCGAAATGTTGACAGTACCTAGTTAATATTAAATAAATATCTAATTAATTTCGAATGTACGCCCAAATTTATTAAAACGCACACAAATAAAATTTTTTGACAATTGAGCTAGTTTATTATTGACAGAAACCATCATAAATTGACATGTCAATTTGAAAGATTAATTTTGAATATTTTTGTAATTTTATTGAGAAATGGAATGGGTGAAAGTAATAAGAGTGAACGAAAGTACTTTCGCTCACTGCTTTCGCCCACCCGTTGCCAAAGAAACGAAGTGAGTGAACTAAAGTGATGCTTTCTCGCATAGTATCTAAGGGTGGAACAACATGTTTCTATGGCAGGATTGAACAAATAAAATAAACACAACAGTTGTTAAAACGAGTATTTCAAATTTGTGATACGCCTACTGCATTAGTAGTCGCGACATTTTCAATACGTATTAATAATAAACAGATAAGAAATTGCCTCAGTCGATACTAGCAAATCTACATCAAAATGCGAAAGAAATCGTCAAAGAATAGTGTTCGTTTTTTTTGCCGGTCAGTGTACAGGGTATCCCACAACGACCTTACACGATCTGTATATAGAAAAGTATACAGTGCCCGTCTAAAGTCCGTTCCCCCCCTACTAATTTTTGAACCATTTGAGGTACATTCATGAAATTCGGTTCAAGGTAGTCACAGGTCACAAGATATTTTTTGACGTATTAATGACAGCTGTCAGTCTCAAGATGGCGGTCGGGCGCCATTTTGAAAAAAATATTTTAAATGGGAAGGGGCGTCATGTGACACCTCGTAACATCTTGTTTTCTACTTGTCAAATGTGGCATGTTTAGTTCCTTCATTTAGGAAAAGTGTGACCATGGCTCGTAGCTTAGACGATAAATTTGAAGCGGTTTTGATTTTTGGAGAAGCTATAAGAAATTACCATCTAACGGTAGTTTTTCCTTAATAAACTCTCTTTTCTCCTCTTATTGGTTGACTTCATTAAGAAATTTCACTACAAATTAGAATAAAATTTGGTTAGAAAAATGTTAAAATTTAAAAATTTAACAAAAGACATCGACGCCATATTTTAGTATGATATTGCACTCGATAAGACCTTTAAAACGAGGTGTCACATGACCCTCCCTCCAATTTAAAATTTTGTTTCAAAATGGCGCTCGACCGCCATCTTGAGACTGACAGCTGCCATTGTTACGTCAAAAAATTTATTGTGACCTGTGATTACCTTGTGCCGAATTTCATTGATGTACCTCAAATAGTTCAAAAATTAGTAGGGGGGAACGGACTTTAGACGGGCACTGTATATAGTAGAATTACACAAATTTGCACAAATAGGTAATCGAGGGTGCTGAATTCTACTAAAATATTCTTGACTTTCTGAGACTTCCGGTTATACCGGAAATAGACACCAACTTCCTTATTTTAAATCGAATGCCCACATTTTTATTACGGATTTAGATTTTTGGTCGAATTTTAAGGTCACCTTATGCAAAACATCATACCTATGTGTATAGTGCACCCTCTTCCAGATATTAGACGTTAAAAATCGTCATTTCTCAAATTTCATCAATTATAACTTGGAAACGGTACGAGATAAAGAAAAATGATTTACGTGTCCCTATCCTAGTTTTTAATTCTCTATCGAATGAGTCTGGAAAATACTGCTTCCTGATTGGCAACTTTTTGTCATTTCTTGACCAATCAGGAGGCAGTATTTTCCAGACCCTTTAAATAGAGAATTAAAAACTGGGATAGGGACATGTAAGTCATTTTTCTTTATCTCGTACCGTTTCCAAGCTATACTTGATGAAATTTGAAAAATTACGATTTTTAACGACTAATATCTCGAAGAGGGTGCATGTTTTACATAAGGTGACCTTAAAATTCGACCAAACATCTAAAGCCGTAATAAAAATGTGGGCATTCCATTTTTTAAAATAAGGAAGTTGGTGTCTATTTCCGGTATAACCGGAAGTTTCAGAAAGTCAAGAATATTTTAGTAGAATTCAGCACCCTCAATTACCTATTTGTGCAAATTTGTGTAATTCCGGTCGTCGTGGGATGCCCTGTATATTAAATGAATATTAAAGTTAGAGCGAAACTAACAAGACTTCTTTGTGGCGACTTTTAATGAAAAAGATTATGTTATCAATTTTTTCAGTGTTTCGTCCTCGATCAACCATCATCAACTTAATTTTTAAATACGGTCCTGATTTTCAGATGTCAAATTTCAGAAGCCCTTTATACTCTCAATTCAACAATATACCACATTATGGTTTATTTACGTTTCAAGCCTCCTTTGACCACCATCAAGAAATTTTTAAAAGATGCGGACCTGTATTTCTCATAGGTTCATACAGTACAAGCATTCTTAAATGCCATTAAACTATTGAAATTGCACTTCATAATGTCTGAATTGGGAAACATTAATCAAATCATAATGTGTATAATACGTTGTTGAATTCAGAGACTCTCTTCCGATTTGCTTAATATACAGGCTGTCTGAAATTCGGTGTGCAACACGGGGATCTCTGTTATCTTAACAGATAGAGCTTAGGTTTAAATTCAGCAAAGTTGCGAAATTTTATGATGTCTAATGTACTGAAAAGAAAATCGTGATATTCTGAACAATTTTCGTGAAAACTGAGAAAACTCAAGAATTGCGTTTTCGTTTTTTGACTGTCACTTTTTTGTTTGACCTTGTATCTTCATTCTGTAAAAACTTTTACATTGCTACTTTCTATTCTCTATTTGATAGCATATTATCATTCGATTCGTTTTTGTTTTTTAAAAGCAAACTTGATCTGAGTGACAGGCGAGCTAATCCGCTTTTTTTCTGAATACAGACATCTTCCTCACATTGCCCTTTTAACTGTTTTTACCAGAGTCTTTTTTAATTTTATCAATAAAAGTAGGAACAGTACGAACTCAGGAACATAAACGAAAATGAACAGAACAAAAACAAATTCAAAATGCAAACAAATACGACACAAATCGGAAAAAGTTGCAAGCGAAAATTAGTAGCTTGAAGTTGGGAGACTTTTTTTCCATGGTTAACTCACATTATTTCTGATTTTGTCTTAGATAACTAGAACGCAGAAATAAAAATCGGCAGAAATTTATAAAAACTGTAAAAATATGAACAAAGTCAAAGTGAAGCACATGGTTGTAATCAGGAAAATAACCCGGATTAGCTCATGAGTCAATAAGATATGGCGCATGTAAGAAAAAATGAAGTTGACAGTAGTTAGAAAATGACAGCCTCAGATACGAACCCGTTCGGAGCACATAGCGCCATCGAGTTCTCCAGGTGCCATCGAGTTCTTCGGCAGTGACCTTGAAAGAGACCAGAGGCTGCTGAAGGAGTCGTTGAGTCATCCGAAGAAGTGTCTTCAGCAGCGGCATCTGCAGCAGCCTCTGGTGTCTTTCAAGGTCATTTCTGAAGAAGTGTGCATGTCTTCAGCAGCCTCTGGTGTCTTTCAAGGTCATTGCCGAAGAAGTGGGCATGTCTTCAGCAGCGTCTGGTGTCTTTCAAGGTCATTGCCGAAGAAGTGGTCTTCAGCAGCGGCCAGGCGCATGCGCCGGGGCTATTCCTCAGATCAGTCCATCGAGTTCTCCATCCACTTCAAGTGGGCGTGTCTGCAGCAGCCTCTGGTCATTGCTGAAGAAGGGCCTCTGGTGTCTTGCCATTGCGCACCCAAGCCGCCATTTTGGGGCCTTTGGTTGTGGCTCAGGCGCCTGCGCCGGGGCTCCGCCTTCAGCAGCTTCTGGTCATTGCTGAAGAAGTGGTCTTCAGCGGCCCCCCTGGTGTCTCTCATTCTGTTGGGCCTTTGGCTGTAGCTCAGGCGCCTGCGCCGGGGCTGTCGCGTACAAAGCACGTGTTGCTCACTGTTCAGGCCAGTCCATCCTGGCCCCATCCACTTCTTCGGCAATGACCAGAGGCTGCTGAAGGAGTCATGTCTTCAGCAACGGTGTCTCTGGGGCCTTTGGCCGTGGCTCAGGCGCATGCGCCGGGGTTTTCGCAAACGTTCTGGAAATGACGCCGACCGGGATTCGAACCCGGGTCCCCACGCACCGGAGCCCTCGCTCCAACCAACTGAGCTAATCGGCGGCCCACAAGCCCGTCTTTCAAATCATATACTTCATATACTTATTATTGTAAACAGAAGTTACAGAATTAATATTTATTTTCTCGGAAATTTACAATTGTTTATACTAAATAAATATTGATATTAAAGTTCGCCGCCGATAAGAGATGTTATAATTGTTTTTATTATGGGAAATAACCTTTCATCTTGCCGATAGGATATGTTTGTTTAGGTTTGATCCCACGCTCTGCATGTGCATTTAATACGTTGTAGACACTACAAGGTGACCCGTTTGTTTGTTTGTATTATTACAATAAAATAACATTCTAGAATATTCTTCTGATTGTTTATTTGAAATTACTTGTTATCTTAATGCGTTTCGGACACGTGTGGGAAAAAAACATTCTAGAACATTCTCCAGTTTGTTTATTTGAAATTACTTGTTATCTTAATGCGTTTCGGACACGTGTGGGAACCATCTGATTGATATATGCAAACATCTTAGTTCTCGGTAGTAGAACATTCTACATCGCTAATTATTTGAGAACAGTAGTCTAAATTTAGGCTAACCCCTACGTAAAAACTATGTCATGTGGGGTGTCAAATTAAAGGACTCGACTAGAGGTATCGGAATATTGGGGTGGATTTTAGGGGTGGTTTTTGGGGGTGGTTTTTAGGGGTGTTTTTTAGGGGGTGGTTTTAGGGGTGGTTTTAGGGGTAGCTTTTAGGGGTGGTTTTTAGGGGCGGTTCTTGGGGTGGTTTTGAAGGGTGATTTTTGGGGGTGGTTTTTAGGGGTGGTTTTTAGGGGTGGCCACTCACTGACCGCGCCCCCGGCCACGCTCCTTGCCCCGCCCACCTAGATCATGTAGGGTATCAAATTAATCAGCTCGATGAGACAAAAAGGAATCTATAGTTATTCTCCTACTTCCGAATTCTTATCAGTAGTTGTCTGTCTGTATGTCTGTCGGTCCGTCTGTCTGTCTGTCTGTCTGTCTGTCTGTCTGTCTGTCTGTCTGTCTGTCTGTTTGCGAATACAGCTGTCTGTTGACACAGACAGCTGTATTCGCAAACACCATCGCTGATGACACGAGCAAGAATAAGACTGCGCATGCGCACGGTTGTATGGAGAGTATTTAAGCAAGAAAATTAACGGTGCTGTCAGTTAGTACTTGTGCTTCAACAAGGGAACCGCATTTGAATAATGACACACATAAACGTAGACACGTTTCGTGTTCTGGACGGTGCTGTTTTGGATGAGTCAGCACGCCGTGTCGAGGTGCACGTACATCAGCCGTTCGTGACAACAACAACATTCAACGCCAATGACGAAATTCGCATACCAATCCACCAACAAGACGTTTACGTACTGCCGCATCTAAGCAGCATCTACATAGAGGGCAGGTTCATCAAGGGTGCAGGAGGCGGAAATGCGGCTTTAACAAATAACGCCCTCAGTTTCCTCTTTGACGACGTCCGCTATGAAATAAACGGGGTGGAGGTGGATCGAACAAAAAACGTGGGCATCACGAGCACACTGAAGGGTGTAGTTTCTCTGAATGTGGGTGAGGTAGGTGCCCTGGAGAATGCCGGCTGGACGAATACGGGAGACTCACCGAGCCACCTTATCGACGCGAACGGGAACTTTAACGTGTGCATCCCGGGAAGAATCCTGCTGGGATTCTTGGAAGATTACCCCAAAATTCTGTTAAATGTGTGTCACGAGCTCATTTTGACTCGATCGAAAAACGATAGGAACGCTTTCGTGGGTAACGAGGATACCAGAATTGAGTTGAGCAAGGTTCATTGGAGGGTGCCGTACGTCTATCCATCGGATGCTGAATACCTAAAACTTCTCAATATTGTCGAGGAAGAGAGAACGTTGCAGATATGTTTTCGCAGCTGGGAGCTGTACGAGTATCCGGTGTTGCCGCAAGCTACGAAACAAACGTGGGCCGTCAAGACTGCAACACGGTTGGAGAAACCCCGCTACGTTATTGTCGCCTTCCAGACGAATCGCAAAGCGAATTTGGACACGGATTCAAGCAAATTTGACCACTGCAATCTGACAAACGTCAAACTGTACCTGAATTCTGAGTGCTTCCCCTACGAGAATTTAAACTTGGATTTCTCCACGTGGAAATACGCCCTGCTATACGAAATGTACCAGAACTTCCAGAGTTCATACTATGGAAAAGTTGGCGAGCCGTTATACGGCAAGGAACAGTTCAAGGATCTAGCGCCCATCGTGGTGATTGACGCATCAAAGCAGTCGGAAAGCATCAAGCCTGGACCCATAGATATGCGTCTAGAATTTGAGTCGAGCGAGAATTTTCCGCCCAACACAACCGCATACTGTCTCATCCTGCATGACCGCATCGTTGAGTATACACCGGGTAATGAATCGGTCAGAAGAGTGATATGAGAAGCTGCAGAGCTTCGATTTGCCCAGAAAATACACGCATGCCTACTCTGTATACAGATTATAGTTTTAATTATATTGATGTAAAAATATATTCAACGTTTTTATTTTTGCGAAAACCCCGGCGCAGGCGCCTGGGCCACATCCAAAGGCCCAACAGCACCTAACAACAAGATCAGTTCTGATAGGCTCTCATTGGCTGTTGCTCCGCCCACTCTCATAGAGCCCCGGCGCATGCGCCTGAGCCACGGCCAAAGGCCCCAAAGACACCGTTGCTGAAGACATGACTCCTTCAGCAGCCTCTGGTCATTGCCGAAGAAGTGGATGGGGCCAGGATGGACTGGCCTGAACAGTGAGCAACACGTGCTTTGTACGCGACAGCCCCGGCGCAGGCGCCTGAGCTACAGCCAAAGGCCCAACAGAATGAGAGACACCAGGGGGGCCGCTGAAGACCACTTCTTCAGCAATGACCAGAAGCTGCTGAAGGTGGAGCCCCGGCGCAGGCGCCTGAGCCACAACCAAAGGCCCCAAAATGGCGGCTTGGGTGCGCAATGGCAAGACACCAGAGGCCCTTCTTCAGCAATGACCAGAGGCTGCTGCAGACACGCCCACTTGAAGTGGATGGAGAACTCGATGGACTGATCTGAGGAATAGCCCCGGCGCATGCGCCTGGCCGCTGCTGAAGACCACTTCTTCGGCAATGACCTTGAAAGACACCAGACGCTGCTGAAGACATGCCCACTTCTTCGGCAATGACCTTGAAAGACACCAGAGGCTGCTGAAGACATGCACACTTCTTCAGAAATGACCTTGAAAGACACCAGAGGCTGCTGCAGATGCCGCTGCTGAAGACACTTCTTCGGATGACTCAACGACTCCTTCAGCAGCCTCTGGTCTCTTTCAAGGTCACTGCCGAAGAACTCGATGGCACCTGGAGAACTCGATGGCGCTATGTGCTCCGAACGGGTTCGTATCTGAGGCTGTCATTTTCTAACTACTGTTGACCCTTAAAAAACAAACGCGAATCGACGGCAACGTAGCCAAATGGCAATAATGGTATCAAATATAAAATAAAAAGTGGCAATCGAGGTAGCAATGTAAAATACAATACACAACGACTCAACAATTCTAGATTTGTAGGTATTAAAAACATGGTTAATCACATTTAAACCAAAAATTGGTGATAGAGATACCTAATTTACTTACTTACATAATTCTGAAATATAACGTCCCCCATTTCCTTTCAAACATTATTTTGGCAAAACGCGTAAATCAAAATTTTACTACCCAGACTTGCTGCAACAGTCATTCAGCAATTTGTAAAAATTCTACATATTATCGAACAATTTACGATTCACAAGGCGCCTGGCAGCCAAACCGATCGGCATAATCATCTTGAAAATGTTATAAATTCCGGTACTATCTGACTAATTGGAGCCGTACCAATATAAAGCACCACATCAACGCCGTTAAACTTGATAATTAATTCCTCAATTAAATGTTTACGGTTTCGTAACCGTCGTGATATTTTTTATTGCACCTTAATATGAAATATTTGTGTGTAAATTTCTGGGATTATTAACTTACAGACGCGGCGTCTGCTCAAGCATTTTAGAAGTCAGTTTAATTATTTCCAATTTTTTAATTGATTTTCATTACACGGACTTTTAATTTTCTTGCTACATTTTAAGTGGCCGCATCGAAATTAACACGCATCTGTTAACAATAACCCACGTAACATTAGATGCACCATCTCCAGCCAAACGCCGGTGACTCCTTCAACCCCTACAATCTACATGACCGTATAAACAAATTTCATCGTAAAAGTCTTGCACATTTTTCCATTGATGAAGTACTGGTTTTGATTAACTTCTTAGTTTGCAATCAGCACCCACAGATTCAGGCATTTGTCTGCTGAGCTGTCTTGAATACAAATTCATAGATATTGTCTTTTATTTCTTTCTCACGCATCATTTCAATTTGTATTCATATCGGGCAATGTTTACCTCTCTGAAATTATTTGGGTTTATATTGTTATTTGCCGAACTTTATATCTTTATATTTATCCAATTGTAAATTTGCGCCCTATGTTCTGTTCCGCAATTCGATGATGAACATTTCTGTACTAATTAAAACTATTAAAACTGACAATATAAAATACAAGAATAAGTAAAATTAAGTAAAAGAAATGGCATAAGAACCTAGCACATAAATTACGGGAATGAATAAATTGGGCAACTTACCGCAGAACTAATATAACAAATGAACAAGAAAACAAAAAAACAAGAAAACAAGCAAACAAGCAAACAAATACTTGTAATTCTTTTACCGTTGATTGGAGACTCTAATTATTCAATGATATTATTTAGGTAAGTATGATTGCAACAATAATATTAGATTGATAGTTATTTTACTAAAAATGATAGGATTATATTTTATTTATAACTTTAACGTTTAGCTACATAAAATCGTCGCCCTCCTCACGTACTGGCGTAACTGACAATTTTGTGAAAATTGAGTTACGTTGTATAATATGCATATCTCTAGTGTCTGCACCACCTCACGAAGTGGCGTAACTGCAGCACCAATCTACATAAAAAAAGACAACCCGTAGGTTATGTTACTGTGTTTAATGCAGTCCTACAAGTGTAAGCGAATTACGGTTTTTTGTTCTCCTGAAAAATTTACCAATTGTCAGTTACGCCAGTACGTGAGAAGGGCGACGAAATATATCACCAGTTCCTCTTTTTATTTTTAAAATTTATTACCTATAAATTATTAAAAATACCACTTTACGCGCATCTTTTCATTAACCAAAAAAACACACGAACCGTTAATCAAAACGGTAGATACAATTTTTTCAGGTTAAATACGAATAAACGAGATAAACAAACTGATACCAAAAATTCCAAAAATGCACAATTAGCTAATACCTACCTATAATTGGCAAAAGAAAACTCATACAAAGAGTCGGAATTCAATAAGCTATTTCTTTTCCAGAAATACGATTACATCTACCGTGAAATTAGTTTCTCGTAAATCTGCACACGATCTCTGCAAAATTAAAATAACAAAAGGAGAAAGGCACCCGGAATCACGCAAAGAAGCAAAACGCAGGAAGGAGAACCAAGAAGGGACCTTCAAGATGCATCCTATTGTGTACGCTTGCTTGATGCCAGTACCATACCAAAATTCATTGCCGTACTAATCAACATTATGAAATGACATTATATAAAATGTCATTTTAAATACATAGTCGAAGCCTTGCCGCGTGAAAAAAGTTTGATCGAAACTGAGTCACGTCAGTCTAGCCATTAAACGGCCCACACACTATGCAACTTGTTGTACGACAAGTAGTACAACCCAAGTAGATTCATCCGTCGAAACGATAATTGCATAGTCTGTGGCGTTGTCGTTCAACAATATGTGGGCAAAATACTAAAAGGGCCCACACACTATGCAATTTGTTGTACGACAAGTTGTACTACAGATTGGACAGACAATCGGTTTAACAAGTTGCTTAGTATTTTGCCCATAGGTGTTGAACGACAACGCCACAGACTATGCAATTATCATTTCGACGGACGAATCCACTTGGGCTGTACAACTTGTCGTACAACAAGTTGCATAGTGTGTGGGACGTTTAAGGGAGCCCACACGCTATGCAATTTGTTGTACATACGACAAGTTGTACTGTAGATTGGACAGACAATCGGTGCAACAAGTTGCTTAGTATTTTGTCCAACGTGTCGTACAACTTGTTGAACGACAACGCCACAGACTATGCAATTATCGTTTCGACGGTCGCATCTACTTGGGTTGTACAACTTGTCGTACAACAAGTTGCATAGTGTGTGGGCCGTTTTAGACATTCGTAAGGTTAGGGACAAGCAGATTATTAAGACATTGGAAAAATTTTCTAGTATGTAAATAAAAGAACCCCACGAAGCTTTTATAAAATTATTTTGATGTATACAGGTTGTTCACGTGATAAGTACCAAACCAAAGTTATGTTTTTGTTTATGGAATGCCCTATATTTGATTTCCCATAAAATTTCATGAAAGTTGATATACTATAAAGTGGGGCATAAAGTAAACGATGCTAAGATATTGCCATTTTAGTGTTAGTGTGAACCCACGTTTGTGGAGATACTGACGTTTGTTAATCAAAGGTATCTAAGATTTCTTCAATGGACTAGATTAACGGATTTCTTTATTTATAAAATCAACTTGCACAAAAATGAGCTTTTCTCAAAAATGTTAAATGGAACACCCCGTATATTATTTGCAGATTTCATCGCCAGTTTAATAAGTTTTTAATTGATGCAGATATTGGCAGATCTGCGACTGATAATTCATGGCAGAAATGAAGATTGAACCTTTTAAGAACTGAGATTTTTGCAATCATTTTTTTAAATTTACCGCCGAACCAGTGCCTGCGGCCACTTGTCAAATGTCAATATCAATTTTCTAGTTCTCGGATATGCACAAGCTACTACCGGTAATCGCTCGTGCATATTCATTTTTTCTCAATATTCCAAAAATTTGTTCAGATTCGTAGATGATATATACAGATCACACTCTTAAAAACGTACGTATGAAGCCAGGGTACTATACGGTTGCGAAATTTGGGCGATAAGATAATTAATGCAATTCCTTATCCTAAATGCTATGGGGAAAGAAATATGCTGAGAAGTGTTCGGAGAGAAGAAAGCGGAATATGGTGTTTGGGATACGAACGAACGTATACACGTTATATGATGAATCTCTTATTGGCGATTTCATCAAAGCAAGAAGATTGCAGTGGCTGGGGCATTCGGAGAGAATGGACACCAACAGAATAGTAAAAAGTATCGCATGGAAAGTGCCAAAGGGCAAAGGGAACAAGAAAAAGAGGGCGACCAAAAAGGAAGTGGAGAGAGGCTGCGATGGAGGATTTGAAGGAGAAACGAATCTCGAGTTGGAGAAAAATTGCAAAAAGCAGAAAATAATACCCTCACACTAAATAGTTACCTGTGTATACCAGACAGGCGAGATTCCAGAAAATTACAAACGGAACATCATAGTAGCTTTGCCAAAAAGGAAAGGCGGATAGGTGTGAAAATTAAGAACTTCCCACGCGTCAAAAATTTTAACTAGAATTGTGCAAAGCAGGATGGAGAAAAGGGCGCAAGAAATATTAGAAGATTAGTTCGGATTTAGAAGAAATGGGGAAACGCACGAGGACATTCTAGCTTTACGAGTAATAATATAAAAAACAATAGAAAAGAAGAAGAACGCCTATAGATTTGGAAAAAGCCTTTGACAATGTAAAATGGAAGAAGACGTTCGAAGTGCTCAAAAATGTATGGATGAACTATAGGGATAGAACAACAATAATTCATAATCTATACAAAGAGCAAACGGCAGTTATAGAATTTGAGCAAGAACATAGAAAAGTAGACATCCGAAAGGGAGTGAGGCAGAGATGTGCGTTATCGCCTCTAGTTTTCAATTTATATATCGAAGATGCGATTAGTATTGTTAAAGACAGAATAGCTGCTGGAATTAATATACAGGGCTAAACTATTAATATGCTCATATTTGCGGATGATATAGCAATATTAGCATCCAACGAAGAAGAATTAGAAAGGGCTCTGAACGAAATGGAAGCTGTTTTGACGGAGGACTATGGTATGAAGATCAATAAAAAGAAAGCCAAAATTTTGGTATGTAGGGGGCGTGAAAATAGGGCTAAAACTAAAATCCAAATTGGAAATGAGAAAATAGAGGAAGTGTCAAATTTCTGCAATTTAGGAGTCAAATAACTCGCGATGGTAGGAGCTCTAGAGATATAAAACAAAAAATAGCGCAGAGTCGAGTTGCATTTAATAAAAAGAAACAACTATTAAGCTCGGAAATGATAAATGTAGAAACTCAGAAGAAGTTCTTAAAAAGGTATGGATGGAGTACGGTATTGTACTGGTGCGGAACTTGGACTGTAGGAGAAGCGGATAGGACAAAATTAGAAGAAGCATTTGAAATTTGGTGCTATATGACGCATGATGAAGATACCGTGGATAGATAAGGTTAGCAACAGAGAGGTATTAGAAAGAGCTGGAGAAAAGCGAAATTTATGGAAGACTGTAAAGAATAGGAGAGATAGGATGGTAGGACACCTTCTGAGGCACGAAGGCTTAGTTCGCGACATACTAGTCAGAGATACGAATAAAAAGAGGTAGGGGTAGGCCCAAACTAGACTACTGCTCTCAAATAGTTAGGGATGTAGGATGTTCAACTTTTTGGGGAAATGCGTAGATTAGCTCAGGATAGGAAAAGATGGAGGTACGCGTCCAACCAGTCTTCGGACTGAAAACTTTATGATGATGACTAACGTTGAAGTGATAAGCAGCAATCAGAAAAGAGACTTTAAACGAAAAAAAATGATTGATTTAAGTGAGACAAGGTTGTTTAGGTTTTCGTAAATTTATTATTAATTAAACATAACAGTTTAATTAATAATAAATTTACGAAAACCTAGACAATCTTGTCTCATTTAAATTAGTGATTATGGATTTTCGTCAAGTAAAGGCAAATACCATCAAATATAAGAAAAATTATTCTGCAAATAATTTGGATATCGCAACTTTTCCCCAATTTAACCTTCTTCGTAGCTTGTACGGTTTACGATATTCCAATGGCGAGTATTGAATTTGAATAACCCTGTGTAAAGGCTATGTCACGATAGTGTTTCGTATAATTGGGCAAATGATCAAACCCTGTCTTTATCCGAGAAGCAGATTTTAATTTTTTACAAAATCTTGTAATAACTATAAACTATCTTTGCAAGAGGATGTAACGCATCCCCATCCGCTTCGACGTTTCCTGGTACCAAAACGCCCACGGCACGCAAGGAAGCCACAGCCTACTTTCCTTAAATAACAGTCTTCCTCTACGTAGAATTAATTTCGCTCTTCCAGCACCAAAAGGAAGTGATAAAAGTGCAAGCGCACGAACCGACCATTATCAAACGCCAATAAAAGCTTTTACTTGACGAGGAAGAAAAGTTGCGGCGAAGATTATTATGATGAATAGGACGTAACATTTGTTACATTGTACGTCTAGCGGGATTTCTGTGGCGAGGGTATAATTTACGAATCCGTTATCTGCATTTAATTAGTGATATAACGCCTCGCTCAATTTCGCTCATGCTCATTATGCGAGAAAGCTGGCTGCTTAGATGCTTAGCAACCACCGACAGTTTTGTAAAATAATTTTTTATTATAGTTACCTGCAAACACAAAACACCTCGTTTTTATCTTTGTTTACAATAAAGTAAAGGTGACATTTTCAGAACAGTGTGCGGAAAAAAATTTCCGTGCACTGTTTCCGTGCGCTAAGTAAATAACAATGGGGGTTACGTTCAAAAAATAAGAAATGATTAATGTTTCTATAGCAACGATATATTTATTATTGACATATTTTATTTTCTGTCAGTGAAATTTACTTATGTCATTTTTTAAAAATTGACTCAAATTTGGAAGAAAATCCAGATATTTTTTGTTTACGTTGTTTTCAGGTAAGTATAATAAAAAATATCGTTCATTACACGTTCAGAAATGGCGCACGGAAAAATCCTTATTTCCGGACTCGTAATGAAATATACTATTCCCACGACCCCCTAGGAAAGCGGCACGTTGCATACAGCATATAGTACAGCATATAGTACAGCATATAGTACCTAGGCCGGAAACTTGACAATTGCGTTGCCCGTGCGCTAAACTCAAAACTGTGCTGAAATATTTGAAAATCGCACAGTTCATTCAAATTTTGCAGTCAGCTTTGAGATTTTGACGTTTACTGTCGCGTCTCGTTTTAAATCTAATAATTTTTTATAAAATTGTTGAAACGTTCCATAATCGAGGTTAATGAAGTATTAAAGGTTTAATTGAAATCCGTTAATCCTCGACACTCTTTATTTAAAACTGGTTACCGGTTTCGGGGTCTTCACCTAACACCCCATCTTCAGACCAAATTTTATCAGAAAAATCTCTTAAAAGGTACGGCAGTTGAACATTTTAATGGCTACTCCGTGGAAAACCTAAATAGTTTAGGTACGAACTGGTCATTTATGAATTGGCGGGCAAGAGAACAAATCAACGTGTCATTCATGAGCCGGTCGAAATTATTAGAATATTATATGCTCATAGTAAGTTAGTAGGCTACTTGGAAATTTTTGACATCTGTTAACATAGAGGACAAATCATTAAAAATAAAGTTGCGGTTTTATGAATAAATTCGTCTTCTTAAGAGGTCGTGGGAAAAATAGTGTACCTACATAACTCGATGAAAAGTGTATTTCCTATAAACTCGCGTGATTTCTGCACTCGGCTGGAGAATGTAACAGCATAGCTGCGCGAGCAAGCAGACTAGTCAATGAGAGGTATCCACATTTGCCAACAACGACTGAGAAGAAATTCGGAAGACTCAAGTCAAACTTTTTACGTTATGGAAAAGTAAATGCGAATCGAATATTACTACATTCTATTATTCTATGACAAATAGAGAAGACACGGAAATTACCATTTTGGCATATTTTCATGCTAATCCACAGTCCTCTACACGAAGTGCAGAGCGGGATTTAGAGGTATAAGCCGGATGTTGGTGCAAAGGGTGCTGAAGAAGAATGGGATGAAAGACTGCAGCCGCAAGATGCACAACAAGGGGTGTGACTCTGCGAGAAGTGGTCAAGTTGAGCGAAGACGTGAACTTTTAAAAAAACGTTATTTGGACTGACGAATCTAAATTTTCCACAGAGGGTATTGTTAATCGCAAAAATAACCATTTATGGGCTCTGCAAAATCCGCATATGACTCGTGCAAGAAATTTTCAAGTGAAGTTTAGTTTTAATGTTTTTTGTTAGTTTATCCCATTTATAATGAAAATTTGACTACCGAAACTTATTTCAATATTTTGAAAACCGTGGTAACAAACATTTTAAAAGACTTGCCGTTGAACGTGTTAAGAAAATGCTGGTATCAGCTTGATGGGGCGCCAGCTCATTGCAGCCGGGAAGTGGATCAACAGCTGAATAATACGTTTGAAGACAGGTGGACACCTAGGACCTTGGAACTGGCCAGCAAGATCTCCGGACCTAACGCCCTTAGATTTCTACCGTTGGGACATAATTAAGGACAAGGTTTACAACGCCTCAATCAACACTAGGTAAGAACTGGAAGCACGCGTGAGAGCCGCTTTAGCTGTGCTAGATCCAGAACAAATTCACCGTGCGGCGACACATGGCGTCCTTACGCGTGTTCATAAATGTTTAGGAGAAAATGGACAACACTGAACATTTGCAATAAATTTTAGAGTTATTTTTCAGTTTGGATTTTGGTTAACGAATTTTTATTTTGTTACTTCGTAACTGTTGCTGTTTTAAGTTCGTTTCTACTTTAAAAGGTTTCGGTCATTGCAGGAAAATGCCGATAAGTATTCCTTATTGAGCAGTCTTTATGAGCTGCCAGTTATTTTGTTACAATATCCATAAACAGCAAATTGTATTTTATTGTCTTGTTTCTTACTTTCTGACAGTGATAAAATAAAATGAAATTTTACAATACATTACATTACAGTGCCCCGAGCGTCCACTGAAAATAAAAATACAATGCATTAAAATCCATGTTTGCTTAAAACCGTCTAGAAATGGCAATATTAATACCTACTAGGTAATAGTATATTATACACGAGTTTATAATGAATGCTATTATTACCGAGGATGAAGTTTGCAACACGAGCGAGCGAAGCGAGCGAGTTTTGTAATCATCCGAGGTAATAATAGCATCATTATAACGAGTTGTATACTATACTTTGTCCACGACTATCAAAACAGATTCCCAGAAAGAATTTACCTTCATTTCCCTTCTCCAGTGTAAGAAAGATTCATACATAATGCTCTCAGGTATAATTTTCTTGGTTTTTTGGGCAATGAATCTAATGAGGCAAGTTCTGCAGGTTCTTTTATTGCTGGTGCTGTTAAAGAAATCTCGTTTTCACTCTCACTACTCAATATATCTTCTTTTTTAGAATATGCATTTCAAATTAAAAGCAAACCATGCTGATTTGACGTTTCAATTTGAACTGACACATCGCGATCGCGGCCTACTAAATAAATGCAAAAAAGGGTCAAAGCGATGTTCCTATTGGTGTAGTGAATAATATTCATTAATCACTGCAGTGATTAATGTATCTAATTATGATTGAAGAAACACAAGTATAAAGAGTATGTTGTAAGATAGTCGTGGACAAATGTATTTAAATGAACCAGCAAAATGAGTTCTTGAAATTTATTTAGAATAAATCTGGGAAATCTATAGGAAAATTAAGATTTTTAAGAATTTTTATAAATATCTCAAAAGCTGTCGAGTTTGGGTATGTATAGGAATACGTCATGGTAACTAGAAAACTTTCTCGGCTATTCATGGGTATGATTAAGAACATAGGGTTCTACTTAAGAAAACTGACTTTTAAGCGTTTGAAGTTTGTGTCCGTTTAGAAGATTTTTTAGACTTCCTATTTGTAAAGGGGGCCAATTTAAACTATTCCTTGGAGAGCAACATTCATTAGCAACGAATTAATCCTAATTTTAAGCTAGTGAGTGTTTTGGATCAAAAGTTATTAGCGATTTTTCAAGTGGAGGAAATGCGTCAAAATTTCGAAAAATAATTTTTATCTCAAAAAAGAGAAGAGATATCAAAAAACTTTCTGAGTAAAAATAATTCAAACTCATGTGATAAAACAAAATATTGGTAGATTTGGGGATTGTCCTATTTAAAAAACTGAATTTTATGTCAACTCCCGGTATAATCGGAAGTGCTAGAAGTTTGAAAATACTTTAGAAAAGTAGACCACTACCAACTATAATTCCATGCAGGGTTTCAAATTTATCCCATTTTTCGTTCTCCATAACCTTCTAACAGGCCGCCACCGTGGACACCCTGTATAAAATGTTGCAGATTCCTCAGATGCACAGTCATAATTTCGATACGATAACAACGGCAAGCAAACAAGGGAAAACAATTGGAAGCGGGGCACGCGAAATAATTAATTGCACATGTTATTGAAGCATGGGGGACTAATCCACCCCATAAAATTGATTGCGGGGGCTTCAATCAAACGGGGCGGCGAAACTCCGTATTATATGGAGTGTAGTGCCATATACATACATTGAAGCTTATGATCGAGAAGCAGAAAATAAATGTTTAGCGGTGCCCGTAAAGCAACGGACGCAACGTGCTGTTTTATATACTGAAGTTTCCAAAATAACTAATAAAAAATACGCAAACAAGCAGACTCCCCTTGACTGTATTGACTTCCAAATAATACGACTGATATCTGAATTTAAAGTAAAATTCAACCTGCAGAAAATTACTTGCTACCATCAAACAAAATTAATTAATTCAAAAATCGCCGCTCGTGATTTAAAGCTACCGGGGGGCGTGACTTAGCCAACACCAAACTCCGTCCGCTTTTCTTTCATGTCCCAGACAATATAATATATTAGATCATAATACATATTTTAAAGTAAAGGCACGTAGATGTCTAATGATATGAGCAGTCTATCGCATAGAAATTCTGAATTGACATACGGATAACGAAATTTCTTACCTTATATATGTAATATGCCGTAGCCACATGGTGTAATCGGACACTTCATGAAATGTCTGGACCGCTAGCAGCCTCTTCGGGAAACAATTCTTGTTTAAGGCTGGGATATTCGAATACCCGAGAAGCGTTCTCCTCGCTTCTGAGACGGTGTTAATACAGACAGTCCAGCTCAAAAACTGTAATACTTAAACCGGCTCCACACTATATGGCAAACTAGGCGAACGTTTGTGATGCGTGGAGTTCGTTACATAGAACATAGTGTGTATGGTACAACGCATGGCAAACTACGCGAACGTTCGCGTTCGCCGAGGTTCGGATAGAAGTCGGTAAAAGAGGCCCGAGTCAAAGGGACATTTGGACAAGTGCATAGGAAACGTATACCCGTTACCGGCTACACACTATGTGGCGAATGTTTGCAGATTCGACACCAATCCAAATAGTTTCATCTGAACTTTTGTCAAGGAAACAATACAACAGGCGAGGCGGTGGAATAGAAGTGTCATTTTGAATTTTTTATCTGTTTACGAAAGATATTTCCTTATTTATGAGATATTTACGGAAATTCCATGAATATATATGTACCAACTAAATAAATTGTCCGTTTATTGGCTTATATTTTTGGAGCATTCAGCACTAGGTGGATAAAAAACTTATTTATTTCTCGAAAAATATGTCTCCCATAAGCAGTTTCGTAGACTATCTAGATAATAATATAGAATCTATCATCACATCTAGATGATGCCATTTCATCATTATCTTTATCTCATCTTAGATAAAAATAGTGTTTATCTCCGGAAAGTTATCTAGATAATTCGACTTGCCCATAAAATTCAAGTTTTATATTCTTGAAATGACATAAATGACATCACTCTAATGTTTATAGGGCTTATTTGTTATTTATTTTGTGGTTTGTAAAAATCCCTGCAGTAGGTATTTTATTGTTGTTTTTTTACCTGCGATCCAATGTGTTTCAAACTTACATAGATTTTTCATATTATCTGACATTTATCTAGATAAATTTTAAATAAAATTATCTATGCTAGATGAAATTTGTCAAAAATATCTATGATCTCATCTAAATTAATAAATGGTCAAGTATAAACTTAGTTTAAGTAAAACATTGTCCTACAAAACCATCTTGAAATATTCAACATAATTAAGAGCGCTCTGTTTAGTTTAGTCAGAATGTAAACTTCATTCATTAATTATAAGATGTTACGTCATATTGTCCAGTGGCGTCATACAATGTAGACGTTGACAAACCGCCAGTATGTTATGCACCATGCTTCTAATAGAATACTAAGTACCCTAATTACGGTTCTGCATACAATTACTCTGAAAATAATTATTATTTTGTTCTACTGGGATGGACAGACGCCATCCACCACCTCCTATTTCTCCTAGTTAAGGCTTTTTTTCTTTTCAATCGCAACAAATGTTCACACATTATTATTTAAAGAAGCACTTGCAGCAATAACTTCGTCATCGCTGTCCTCCATTACAACAGAACCAACCACTTCGAAAGCACGAACGTTTGTGCCTTTTCCCGACACGAATGTCACACCGCATATGTTTGGAGATTCGGCATATAGTGTGTATGGAACATTCGACAAACGCTGACACTTGTCGAATCTCTAGGTCAAGTTTAGCAAACTCTACGCATCACAAACGTTCGCCTAGTTTGCCATATAGTGTGGAGCCGGTTTTATAGACATGAATTATGGTTTAAAAGAAATATGAAGGTTGGTAGAATACGCCTATAACTATTTTATTTGCCATATTTACACTGTTGTTAAAATAAACGAAGTTAAAAACTGGCAAATTTTAACGGAAATCTTAGCATTATTCACACACAAATTGTACATTCGGATTTTAGTTAACAGCCAAATAATATATGTGAGCATACTCACCGATCTTTTAGCTTTATTTTAAGACTATATTTGCCTAATTTCGTTATTTCAATTTTCTGCTGGACTGACTGTACCAAGAGGTTGCTAAAGCTATGTCTGTTTCTGTCTTACACATGTACTACCGATATCCTGTCCTGTCGTTGCGTATCCCACCCTTAACCATATTTTTGAGGCTTCGTTGATCAGGCCATGTTCAGGTCAGGTCAGGTAAGGTGATATCTAGTAAAACCATAATTTCTTATAAATTTCGTTTGTCGAATTTTCAAAGATTACATCATCTGTCTAGGCATTTCATGAAACGGCCAATTACACCAGAAGGCTGCGACATATACATACTGTATGAAAAGTGGAATGAGGCAATTTGGGAATACTTTTTATTAAAGTTGAAATCATATAACTTGGCGTATGGGTTGACACATGCATGTGAACTAATTTGTTTGGACATTGACAGTACTGTGACACTAATACTAGTTTCCATGATAACATACGAGACACGCAAAGACGTACAAATACATTGTTATCCAACATTATAAATGAGAATGAGTGAAATAAAGAGTTACAATGGAAAATTTGATTATTTCATCTTACGTTAATAATTAGCTGCCATACCAACTAGTTGCGTGCGAGAGAGACATCAAACTAACCTGATGCGTAGATTATTTCAATCATACGCCAACTTATATTATTCAGACTTTACGTTTATTTGTCTTCGGAAAAACAATAAAATTTTAGGTTTTCGCTGTCATGTTGGAAGTAAATATGGCATTTATTTGCCCAAAGAGTACCTAGTTGTTGGAACTACCCAGTGTCATTAGCAAACCCCACCTAATTACCAGAGCTGGGTACGGATACAAACTGAAAGTATTCGAATACCGGATACTGGATACACCTGCTGCTTTCGGATACCGGATACAGCATACGGATACTTCTATGGTAAAAATGTACCAAATACCTGTATCCGAATACTATTTTCCGGATACTGGATACGGATACATCAGCATAGGTTGAGTAAAAGAAAAATTAAAGGAAACCCCGTGTTACCTATGTATTTCAAATTAGAAAATAAACATTTTACAGTTTCAAAATAACAATAGAAATGAAACCACATATGTAATAGGTTCACAACGAAAAACAAACAAAACAAAAACACCCATGCGATCTCCGGATCACTGCGTGTGCAAATCAGAATCAGCTGACTGTGTATTCGCCGTCATCGGCCGCCGCCGCTATTACCGACTACGGCTATTACCGAAATCAAAAAAGTCCGGTCAGATGTCAGAATATGGTTTTACTATCTATCCACTCCACATTAAGTTCGCGTTATTAATATTATATCCGTAAGTTTTTGAAAGTATCCGGATACTTTTTGTATCCGGGCCCTCTAAATTGTATTCGAATACTGGATACTCGTCAAGATTTGTTACGGATACGGATAAAAGATACTTTTTTCTCGGAAGTATTCGAATACATGCCCTGGATACAGAAAATGTATCCGGATACTGTATCTATATGCCTAAGTACTCGGATACGACTCAGCTCTGCTAATTACTAAAGTAATTGGCGGGTTCTTTTAAACAGCAAGTTAATTTCGTTCCAGAAGTATGCAGACACCGCACTGAGAGTCCCAGACATGACGAAACCAGTAATCTGCGGTATCTGTGTACATTATTTGAAACGAAAAGCTATAATAGTAGTTTTCGTGAACTTTACCAGAGAGCAATAATTTCTTCTTGTAGGTACAAAATAATACTCGTCTGTACGTAGTCACAATGGGGTCGTTACCTCGTTACACAATTTTTCATCATCATAAGGTTCTCAGTCCGAAGACTGGTTGGACGCGTACCTCCATTCTTTTCTATCCTGAGCTAACCTACGCATTTCCCTAAAAGTAGAACATCCTACATCCCTAACTATTTGAGAGCAGTAGTCTAATCTAGGCCTACCCCTACCTCTTTTTATTCCTATCTCTGACTCTAGTATGTCACGAACTATTCCTTCGTGTCTTAGAAGGTGTCCTACCATCCTATCTCTCCTACTCTTTATTGTTTTCCATACCTTTCGCTTTTCCCCAACTCTTTCTAATACTTCCCTATTGCTAACCTTATCTATCCACGGTATCTTCATCATGCGTCTGTAGCACCACATTTCAAAAGCTTCTACTCTTTTTCTATCCGCTTCTCCTATTGTCCAAGTTTCGCACCCGTATACTGCCGTACTCCATACATACGACGTTAAGAGTCTCTTCCTAGTCTCTATATTAACCGTTCTCGAGCATAACAGTTGTTTCTTTTTGTTAAACGCAACTCGGCCCTGCGCCATTCTTTGTTTTATATCTTTAGTGCTCCTACCGTCTTGAGTTATTTTACTTCCTAAGTAGCAGAAATCCGCGACCTCCTCTATCTTCTCATTTCCAATTTGTATTTCCACTTTAGTTCTCTTTTCACCCCCCCTACATACCAAAATTTTTGTTTTCTTTTTATTGATTTTCATGCCGAAGCCCTGTGTCAAAACTGCTTCCATTTCATTCAAAGCCGCTCCTAATTCTTCTTTGCTAGATGCTAACACTGCTATATCATCCGCAAATCTGAGCATGTTAATAGTTTGGCCCTGTACATTGATCCCTGAGTCTGTTCTTTCCTTAACAATATTAATCGCATCTTCGATATATAAGTTGAAAACTAGAGGTGACAATGCACATCCCTGTCTCACTCCCTTCCGGATATCTACTTCCCTTCGTTCCTGCTCACATTCTATAACTGCCTTTTGCTCTTTGTAGAGATTATGTATTATTCTTCTGTCCCTGTATTTCGTCCCTACCTTTCTCAGCACTTCGAACACAATTTTTAAAAATCATATTTTCCCGAAGATTCTCGTAAAATATTTGACCGGTATTTTTTTTATTTTTCTCACAGCGAACGTTTTAGGCATCTAAACCACCATCAAAGTTAATGTAAGACCCTGGCCCTTTAAGCCTTTTAAATGATGACGTATCCGCGGCAATGCCGAGAATTGTCGATATTAGACGGAAAGTACAACCGTTGTTTGTTTATGCTTGCTAGCGCAAACGTCATTTTGTGTCAAGTCAAACGCGTCAAACGTAATAATAAACAAACACAGTGTTGTTTTTCAGTTTGCCTAGTTCCCAAATAAATGAAGCACCCACCGTTTCGTTATATTTTTCATTTCAGCATTTATTCGCCCAACACAAATAAAAATAACCTCCGAATGTCAGAATCTGATTATTCGAAGCATTATTGCTCCCTACTTTACCGATACCGACTGAAACTCCACGTAACTTTCGCTTTTTGGTATCAAAACATCAGTTCAGATGACCAATCACAAGCGCTTCTAAGGTAATGACGTAACGGAGACAGCACGTGTTTCTGTTTAATTCTCCGAAGGCGCGCTTTGTGCTAAAATCGCCATTGTTTAAATTTTGGGCTACTGTTGAGTAAATAAATGTAATCCAGAGGGTCATTAAACACCTAGTTACTTATTTCTATCAAAATTATGTCGATTTTCTATTTAGTGCAACGACCCCATTGTTCGAAATTACCTCGATGACGTAGGCTTTGGAACTCTGAAGTGGCCTTCACAAACATCTGCCAGAGGCGCTGATGTCAGTTGGCAAACGGGTTAAAATAAGCACCTACTGTTAATAGTTTTAAGAATGAGGCGAATAATGAAGTAGTAAGTACATATTTGTATGTAATGCCAATTTGTTAAGTGGTGTACCATATTTTAAGAGTTATCTGCAATATACAGTGGGTAAATATCTTTAAGTAAGTTTATTTTGTCGCCCGTTGTTCTTGACGGAATTGTCAAATAGCACAAAGACAAATGGACTGTATGACATTCAGTTTCATACTAAACTGAATATGTACATATAAAGTCTTACGCATTAAGCCTGCAGCCAACATAAAAAAGACTAGGTGCGTTTTATGTTTTCGCTTCTTAAGTGCATAACAAAACATATTGTGAGTCTAATAGAGGAAAGGCGAAAATATAAATCTGGGTCAGATCAGTTCGGATTTAGCAGAAATAGGGGAACGCGTGAGGCCATTCTAGCTTTACGAGTAATAATAGAAAAAACAATAGGACAGGGAAAGAGCCCCTATATAGGATTTGTAGATTTGGAAAAAGCCTTCGATAATGTAAAATGGAAGAAGATGTTCGAAGTGGTCAAAAATGTAGGGATGAAGTATAAGGATAGAAGAATAATCCATAATCTATACAAAGAATAAACGGCAGTTATAGAATTTGAGCAGGAACATAGAGAAGTAGATATCCGAAAGGGGGTGAGGCAGGGATGTGCGTTATCGCCTCTAGTTATATCGACAATGCGATTAATATTGTTAAAGATAGAATACCTGCTGGAATTAATATACGGGGTCAAACTATTAATATTCTCAGATTCGCGGATGATAAAGCAGTATTAGCATCCAGCAAAGAAGAATTAGAAAGGGCTCTGAACGAAATAACGAAATGGAAGCGGCTTTGATGGAGGAGAAGCGGATGGGAAAAAATTAGAAGCATTTGAAATGTGGTGCTATAGACGCATGATGAAGATACCGTGGATAGATAACAAAGAGGCATTAGAAAGAGTTGAAGAAAAGCGAAATTCATGGAAGACAGTAAGGAATAGGAGAGATAGGATGGTAGGACTCCTTCTGAGACACGAAGGCTTAGTTCGCGACATACTAGAGTCAGAGATAGGAATAAGGAGAGGTAGGGGTAGGGGTAGGCCCAGATTAGACTACTGCTCTTAAATAGTTAGGGATGTAGGATGTTCAACTTTTGGGGAGGTTTGCTCAGGATAGGAAAAGATGGAGGTACGCGTCCAACCAGTCTTCGAACTGAAAATTTTATGATGATGACGTCTTAAAAATGTTAATTTGCTCGACTAACTATGCAAATATGTATATCATATTTGTAAAAAAAGTAGCACCAACATTTCTTGTGCACAGAACAATGCATGAAGTTACATACGTCTATTCTCGATACAAAGGTCTGGGAAAAATGTCTACCTTCTGCCTTGACTGACTGTATAATAAGCTATGGTGTGACCTTGAACGCGAATCCCGTGTGTTACCTATGTGGAAGTCGTTCACCGGCGAAATTCTCGCTGCCGTCTTTTGCCATTCACCCCGACGACATCTCTTTAATAAAAATTCTCCTCTTGAACGCATTCGCGTGTTATTCGGTGAATGATATCACTTCCGCCGCAAACCGTACGTACAATGTAGAATTAGAAAATAATTATTAGTTATTAGTATCTCCGTAACGTTAAGAGGAAGGAAGAGGAAGTTAGGCGCCGGCTACGGGGGCGTACGCTGGGTCCATTGAACGGACCCGAAACAGTTATTAAAATGTAGTTAATATTAAAATATCTTTCATTTGTGAATTTTGCTTTTTGACTTTGAAGTGTATGAATTCTTATAGAAGTAAATACCACCTTAAAATGTGCATTCTGGCTTCACAGAAGTTCCAGAAATAATTGTTTAAAACGCTTGTAAACATCCACCTTTTCACATAGGTTTTTCCGGGTTTTTCCTTTTCCGAATTGATGCAATTTAACCTTGGTGATAACGCGCACCTCTCTCTAACTCCTTTCGGCATATCTACTTCTCTACGTTGCTGCTCGAATTCTATAAATGTTATTTGCCATTTTTTCACAAATTGTGTGTAACTTTTCTTTCTCTATCCGCGCATTTCCTTTTTGGAAGAGTCACTATGATGTTACGTTTGTAATCTTCAGATAAGTCGCCTGACTAGTATATACAGGCTGTCTCAACTCGTGCTAAACTGTCGATATTGGCTCAAAAGATTGCGGAATCAAAGAAAGTTTAACGATACTTTTGGTGTAGCATCTTAATAAAATTATTTTCAAGAACACAATATTTATCCCGTGCAAGCGTGGTGACTGGTGGGTTAAAGTAATATTTAATTGAAGTTTAGAATTCTGTAGATAATTCTGGACGCATTTTTATAAGGTCATCAAAAATCCAAACTCAAAGATTGTTCAGTTATTGAAAACGTTTTGACAAACTTTTATATTATAATGTCAGATTTAAAATTCAATGCCTTTGTTTCGAATTAACTTTTGAGTTCGTTTTGGATCCAAAGATAGCCATAATTCAAGGCTTCCATCATGCAAAGGACCATACACTTCACCAATAACTCAGCAATTACGAGGGAAACTTTTATGGAACACTCAGAACATTCTTGATTTGGAAACTAAAATATACACTATACAGCTAAAGCCAATGCTCTTCTGAATTTTAAGAGGAAGGTAGTCTTACAGATTCATGATTAATTTCTCAATTCTCCCCCTTTCAAATATTTTTATACTTTCGCCTATCAGCAAATTTCTTTTTCTATGATCAAAAAGTCTCAAACTAATGGAAGTTGTGAACATGAACAATGACGGCTTAAAACTATGATTTGTAACACCATAATTTATTTTCTGTAGTAATACAATAAGTGGTCTGGAATTGTCGGAAATTTTACGAAAGCTGTTGCGTTGCTTGGTAGCCACGAGTGTAAATTTGACAGTTAAAAGATCACGAGCGCGTAGCGCGAGTGATCTTCTGTCAAATTTGCACGAGTGGTTAGTAAAAGCAACAGCTTGAGTAAAATTACTTAAAAATTCCAGACCACGAATTGTATTTAACAAGATTATTTTTTGAATGGAAGCAAGGTATGTAGTGCAAAACGAAATTTTATTTCAATTAATTCACATACAAAGAAATGTGTTGGGAATATTAGAAGTTTGGCAGGTACTAAAGTAACTAGATTATATATTATAAATGCACCTACAAATTCGCAACTATGGCAACTTATCAACAAGCAAAATTATCGAAAAAATTACGGGGGGTAAATACATAAGAGATCATTTTTTATCGATAAATACATGTTTAATTGTATGAAAGTTTTATTGTCATGGCAAATAATCGAGAATCATCGCGAGAGCTTGCTCGAGCGATTTTTTCTACTTCCCTTGATTCGAGATTTTTTGCCGAATGGCAATAGAATTTGAATACAATTTGAAATGTATTTATCTTATAAAAAATGATCTCGAATGTATTTTAGGGAGGTTAATAGGTTAATACACAACTACATTATACGGACAATTTAATTGGAAATAGAAGATTTAATGAAACAATAAACATTTTAAATTAACAGAACTTATTAAAATATTTGAATATATTGTGTAGAGTTTGACTGATCTTTAGTTACATACATATTTTGCATTGAAAGTGCAATGATTATAGGTTATATTATGACCAGATTTTTTTTCCATGTTATTATTATTAATGTTTTCAGTGGTAAAATTTTCTTGCCTTATGTTTATATCTCTTGTAGTTTGGATTCCAGAAGGTCCAGGTCTCAGGTTGTTTATTAAACTAGCATGATGTTCCTTGTCTAACTGTAAATAAGGGCCTAATGACTTAGCATTTGCATGTCCAGTCATTTTGATGAGCTGTTCTTCCGGGACACCTGATTTAGCAAGATTTGATACAGCACTTGATCGATTTGAATGATTCGTGATTTTGTTTGTCAGAGTATCAAGCCCTATTCTTTCAGCAGATTGTTTGGTCCATTTTCCAATCTCATTTACTCCATAAGGCATATTTTTGTACCATTCAGAATTGCTTTTATTCCAGTAAGGATTTACAGTCAGAAATAGTCGATCTGACGTAATTCTATTAGTGCGTTTAGAAATAAGCTTTTTAAATAACCTTGCCGGGCACATATCGAGATTATTGTAATTGGGCACTAACCACTTACTGTCTGATAATTTTTGAGCTCCACCCTGGCATGTTTTGGAAAAAATCGGGTTGTATTCAATTCTTCCGGTTACGTTACCATTTGATTTCTTTTCCTCTTTCAAAAAATGCACTTTGCATTTTGCTGCCTCTCCCTCTCTCCAGGCTAGTTCGAATGCTAATATATGATACAGTTTTTTTTGAAGTCCTTCTGGACAATCTTCGTTCCACAGATTCATTATTGTATATATTTCTTTTTTACTCAGAGCAGTCGAACTTTGCTTCCTCTTTCAGAGAATAGACTGAAGCTGCTTTCGTTTCGCATTTTTGCATCCCTTGCTTGTTTGTATTCAATGTCTGCAAATGGATTAAATTTTCGGGCGTACTCTTTGTAGTATTTTTCTTGAAGGAGTTTTGCAGTAACATTCCACACGGTCTTTATAACGCATTCTTTATAATCTTCACCATCAGCTCTCTTCATATTAAAAGCCCAATCTTTCATTATCAGTCCAAGCTCTTGATTTGAAGAAATTTCTAGAAGTTCATAATGCTTCTCTTTTAAAAATATTTCGAACTGTTTCCATATTGACTTTTGATTGTTAACTGTACTCCTCGGAGTAACACTCTGTACAGTTTTTTGAATATCTTCCAAAAATTCTTGGCCAGATCTTGCCACTTCAAAACGACGATGTTGCAAGAAAACTCGAAAATAATATGACAGTGACAGTTTCCAAGGTAGAAATTTCAAAACTATCATTCACAGCATAGGTGATTAAAAGCAAGGCGCATATTTATCAGTTATTGGGAAAGCTAGGTAGGTTTTTATCGTTTAAAATGACAGTTGATTGGTCGATTTTAAGAAATTGAAGAAATCTCATTGGCTCTTAGAATAGGCGTGTATTAACCGAAATAATATACGATTCTAGACCCAAATGCAATGTTCCTATTGGTCAATTTGACGATGAAAAAAATAATTGATAAATACATGTTTAATTATTGTATGAAAGTTTTATTGTCATGGCAAATAATCGAGAATCAAGGTAGTGAAAAAATCGCGAGAGCTTGCTCGAGCGATTCTTTCTACTTCCCTTGATTCGAGATTTTTTGCCGAATGGCAATAAAATTTGACTACATATTTGAAATGTATTTATCTTATAAAAAAATGATTTCGAATGTATTTTAGGGAGATTAATACACAACTACATTATACGGACAATTTAAAACGACTTTGCAAAAAAACTCGAAAATAATATGACAGTGACAGTTGTCAAGGTAGAAATTTCAAAAGTACCATTCACAGCATAGTTGATTAATTTTTATTGTTTAAAATGACAGTTGATTGGTCGATTTTAAGAAATTGAAGAAATCTCACTGGCTCTTAGAATAGGCGTGTATTAATCGAAAAAATTACCGAAATAATACACGCTTCTAGACCCAAATGAAATGTTCCTATTGGTCAATTTGACGATGAAAAAAATAATCTCCTTTATTTTATTGGGTGACCTAAGATAGTTAATAATTTTTGTCCTTGTATATTTCACATAATAAAGTTATTTGTTAAACATGGTTTAACTAAGTCTTCATTGTTTACAAATTTCATTACTTTTTAATATATTTTCGATCGAAGAAAAATAATATTAGCTAAAATTTATGAAATACATAATATAAACTTTGGGGAAACTTTGTCACTTATTCTGTGCGAAAAATATAAATATCCTTAAGGCCGCATTTCACGTAGCTGGTCCAGCCGAGCTGGTCCCGCCCGGCTGGACCCGCCGCAATCTGAAAAGCATTGCCGCTTATGGAACTGCACTCACGTAGCTTATAAACCCGCTTCAGCCCGGCTGGTCCAGCTCAATTTGTAGAAATATACAACTCCGGCGGGACCCGCTCGGCCGGTAATTGCAAATCCACCAATAGCTTTTCATTCTTTGAAACCACGTGGATAGTACAGTCCAGATAGATTATTGTGCATTTGCAAGCCCTTCATAATTCATTAATATTTCATGAACTGGGTTCAACTCTTGCGTTTATATCGCCTTCTATTGCTTACGGTTGATGATAAATAGTAGATGGCAATAAATTCATCGTCACTTCTGGACATCTTTGCGCAACCTTAAGATGGCTATTGATGAATATAAGCAGTCGGGCACGAAAATTGCTCTACTTACTGTACACATAGAAAACTAATCAAATTTACAAGCCGTGTGAGTGCAGAAACGAGCGGGTCCAGCTGGGCGGCACCAGCTCGGCTGGACCAGCCACGTGAAATGCGACCTTTAAGGCCGCATTTCACGTAGCTGGTCCCGCCCGGCTGGACCCGCCGCAATCTGAAAAGCATTGCCGCTTATGGAACTGCACTCACGTAGCTTGTAAACCCGCTTCAGTCCGGCTGGTCCAGCTCGATTTGTAGAAATATACAACTCCGGCGGGACCCGCTCGGCCGGTAATTGCAAATCCACCAATAAATTTGCATTATTTGAAACCACGTGGATAGTACAGTCCAGATAGATTATTGTGCATTTGCAAGCCCTTCATAATTCATTAATATTAATTTCATGAACTGGGTTCATCTCTTGCGTTTATATCGCCTTCTATTGCTTACGGTTGATGATAAATAGTAGATGGCAATAAATTCATCGTCACTTCTCGACAGGCTACTGATGAATATAAGCAGTCTGCCACGAAAATTGCTCTACTTACTGTACATAATAGAAAACTAATCAAATTTACAAGCCGTGTGAGTGCAGAAACGAGCGGGTCCAGCTGGGCGGCACCAGCTCGGCTGGACCAGCCACGTGAAATGCGGCCTTTAAATACACCAAACTTTTTCATGAAGAAAAAAGGTCGAAATGAATATCGAAATATTCAAAGAAAAAGAAATAAAAAATTTTAAGTAAAGATTTTGAAATTTTTTTAAAGGTAGCCAGAAATTAATGTTTTTAAATTTATTGTTGCTCTGGAGCTTGTAAGCTTGCTAATTTACGTATCGAAAACATTAAGAATAAGGGAACATTCGTAAGTCAGTTTACCATACCAAGTGAAATTGTTCGGGGGGAATTCACGATCATACAGGGAAACATTGAACACCCAAATCTTATAGAAATCATCCGAAAATCATCTGGTATGTTCGACCCGAACATCGACGTAATACCTTGGGAGGGAGATATGCCCAAGAATATAGCGAAATTTCGTGAACTACCAAATAAAATATCAAACAACGCCCAGGACTTGCTTCCGCAGATCTTCAGTGCACAATGCAAATCCTAGGCCAAAATGACTATCGCGGTTGTGAAAAGATTATCTTCTTCAGGGCACCAAGCTGATGTCAGCTAGTGAATTATGTTATAAATATTTCTTAAGCTTACAATTTATTTTTCAATAAATGCTGTTCTATTGGTACCTACTCTCGGAGAAAAAATGAAATTCTCATTATCGCCCTCAGTGAAATAATGAGATCATCATAGACATTACTTTTTGCTCTAATCCTCTTTATTTTGCAACACGTCTATCAGGCTGACCACTGAAAAACTGAGAAACATGTTGCAAGCGAGTGTAAAACGATATAATTGTACCTCATTCTCCATCAAAGGAAATAAAGCCATGTCGAGCAAAAGTAACGGCAAACCGATCTTGAATTGAATAAGTATTTAACCGATTTAAGTATAATGTACCATATAATGAAGATATTAAATCTGCCTTACTTCTGAAACAGTGTAAAGCACTTAAGAAGTAACATTCACAGCCATAACAACAATTAATTATTTTATTGAATTTGTAAACAAAAACTGCGATGTGTTTAAAAATTATGGTCATCACTACAAATAAGTATATTTCTTCTTCGTTCAATGGAAAAATCCGCCCCTTACAATATTATAAACTAGCATAAGACTGTAGCCGAAAAATACTTAGCAGAAGCTTTTAAATGTGCTTATACAACGTGACACGAAAGAATACAGAACCACCCTCGTTCCTTATTAACACGAACCGACCGCACCATTCCTATAGAGAAAGCTCAAAAATAAACGCAGCAGGCACACGAAAAGATTATGTTAGGCGATAAATAAACACTACACGAAAACCAAGTGGGTATTCATTAGCATGAACGTCTAAGATTTCATGGGGTGATTGCGGGGGAGGCGGGTAGGCGGGTGCAGGGCGCGCCCTTGTAACAATCGCCCTGAGTGCGATGCAGGCCCAACTTCAAGACAACGTTTACAAGTTATAACTGATGAACTTTGAAAAATGACGATTTTTAACGTCACATAACGCCGAAGCCGTAAGACTTAGACCCCAATGTATGGTTAACGAAGTGGCCCTTAAATTCAACAAACAATTCCAAAATCCAATCAGATACAGGGTGTTCCATTTAAAAAAAAACAAAACTAGGTGCTATGCACAAGAAATGGAACATCCTGTATAGTCTAAAATAATTTTATAATGTGAGGAAGTTGATTGGATGCAACTTTCATTTGAATCATTTTTCGATATCTACAACTCTTGTTGAGTTATGGAGGACATCCTGTATACGTAGCAGTCTTCTCGTATTTCTAACGGTAGTGGAGTTATTGAAGAAATACGCTAGCGTGGGACACCCTGTATACAAAAATTCACCCCTACTAGAATGATTTATCCATCCTTCCTTATATTCAGCCAACCTACGCATTTCCCTAAAAGTAGAACATCCTACATTTCCAACTATTTGAGAGCAGTAGTCTAATCTGGGCTTACCCCTACCTCTTTATATCCCTATATCCGACTTTAGTATGTCACGAACTATAAAGCCCGTACTAAGCATTAGATATAAATTAATACCTGATGTCCTTAATGTCATAATGCATGAGATAGCTATCAATATCTGGGCAGTACAAGAAACGGTGGTACAGATTGTGGCGGTCGATGTACTTGTAAAAATCGGCGAAGTAATTTTAGAAATACTGTTTTACAATAAAATGGCAGGAGATAAATTATTGTCCGTCCAAACATTGTTCTTGTGCGCAAAACAAGGCGGCGTTCTATAAATATTTATACATCGTTTTATTCAAGATAGTAATTGTAAATGCTCCCTCCATATACATCGGAGGGGTTAACAAACGATAAGTTAAACCGTATATGCATTTAAAATTTGAACCCTGACCCGGCTTGTCTCCTTATGTCAAGACGATTTATTATCATAACAGACAATTATTTGTTTCTAATATTGTACATAATTCCATGTCATTAGCCTGTCTGCACAACGAGACGATCAATCATTGTATGAACATAATGGTACCTAATCACAGTTTCAAAAAATCGCCATTGTTTTGTCCCAAAGTTGTCGCATCAATTCTCTTAAGCAAATTATCGCAGTGGCGGCACGTAATACAGGGCTCCGGGGGCGCCACCCTCCCATAAATGTCTAAAAGAAAACAAAACAGATTGCGTGCAGAATTTGCCTACATCCCATTTAAATTCTTTTAATTTTTGTCTACTTAGGTTTAATAAAATATAACATTTTCGCTATTATTTTATTTCCGCGAGCCCCATGGCACTTTGTGGTATATGCGGTTGCCATGACAACGCGAGTTTATAAGCATTTGGTAGACGGCACAAACGAAAAGAGCATTTTTTTTTTGTTTTTCAGCTGGAACTCGTATACCGTTGGAGATAGATCGGATTTTCCAACGACAAATTAATGAGCACCAAAAGCTACAAAAGTGCCGAATTTAAACCTGCCACTCTATCATTTTAAATAAGCATTATTTTGAGAGTTCTTTTTAGTGGGCTATAATTTAACATTTGCACTAACATCGCTTATACAATCTGCCCCATTTCTTTTGCCCAGGACCTTATTTTACTTTTCTAAATTAATCAACCGATATTTTTGGATCACATAAACGGTTTCGGTAGGTACCTATTAAGATGTTTAGTGGGGTTTTTGTCTAAATTGCACATTTTTTAGGCTACGTGTGTACCAATTTTTTGAAGATGCTAACAGATGTAATGGATTTTTGAAAATTAAATATCTTTGGCGTGAATAATCACAGGCACAACAGCCTGTGATATTTCTGCGAGATGAAAGCAATATCTAGCAGATTTTGCAGCAATAACAACCCTCGTAGAAACCCAAAATATTATAAAACCAGGGATAAAATCGTTTTACATAATTGAATTTCAGAAAAAATTATCACACGTTACCTAACACGAATGTTTGATTCATGTTCGTGAATTAGATTTTTTCGAGGATTTTTTATTTTAAAAAGGACTTTCCAACCCTTACATTATTTCTGCGTATTCAGTTTTTTGAAAATGTGCATTCACAATGCCAAAATCGAACCAAAGTATCAATTTTTGTTTATGATTTAGAGGTGCGCTTGAATATGTTTCGGTGTGATTATCTCAAGAGAAAAGGAAATCCAGTATAAAATCGAAAGAAAATAACTGAAAAATATAGAAATTACATACATATGTCTACATAATGTACTTATTTGAAAAAATAAAGTTAGGAGGTTCAGAAATTTTGTACCTAACTTATTCTTATAATCTGTTGAGAATCAGCGATTAGATGATTTAGCTTCCGTTTAGCTTTATTCAATCCCAGAATATACAGGGGCAATATTTCTGGACCATACAGTTTAGGTCAAAATAACACTTAAAGTATGTAGAATTTTTTTTCCAGGACTCACCCCTTCGAAACTATTCGCCCTTAAAGGTCAAGTCCTGCAGAAGGTTTTTTGCAGGTAACTTTCAAACTACTGAATCGAATGTTATAAAATTTGGACTGTAGGCATAGTAACAAAGTATCTGTGATCGAGTGACATGACATCTTCCGTATCTTGTCTAGGAAGCCGGGGGTGGAACACCCCTAATGCTTTTCACCCCTTAACTTTTACGTTGATGCTTTTAGCGAATTTGCAATGATATTTTTAAATTACTTAAACAATTGTCTCAAAAAAGGTACTCTTTTTTAAAACCGTTAAAGTGGCCCGTTTCCGAGAAAAAAAAATATACAAAGACATGGTTTATCATTTTTACTACACAAAAATGTATGTGTCTACAAGGTGCTCACTTCGAAAATTTATTGTAGCCGCTATTATCTCGGCTCGGCTATTATGTTTTCAAAACCGAGTGTTCCTACATTTTCATTTCATTTTCTCACACGTTTCATGTAGCAGTTCATATTTCATAGCCTGGTTTGTGTAGTAAAAATGATAAACCATATCTTTGAATATTTTTTTTCTCGGAAACGGGCCATTTTAACGGTTTCAAAAAAGAGTACCTTTTTAGAGACAATAGGCAGGTTCGGTAATTTTCAAATTTCATTAAAATTGATAGAGTTTATTGTACTGAAGGCAGTTATGTTGTTAATTTTTGTTAAAAAAAATTCCTTCGCCTGTGAAGCCGTTGCTAAGTTTTCCGTCGGTGCGAGGCTAGAAATCGTACCTTGCAGCGAGAGTAGGCCGCGTGACGTCAGAACTTAGTATAACGTACAAGTCCCAGCTTCAGCGCGCAGCAGTCCCATAAGTATTATGCATATGCATGTGTAATTAAATTGTTAAATATTATTAACTGGTTCTAACTGGTGTTTTCTGTTTTATACCCAGACTAATACATCGTACAGCACACCAATAAAACGGAAAAAGTGGTTCGTTGGAGCCAGAAGGAAAATCGGTCAGCATTATCGATATTTTTGCGAGTTAGTTTATCATTGCAAAAGTTTATAAAATTATCGGCTGCCCCATTGCAGCCACTCTAAATAAAATTGAACATAATACAATTTATCGACAGTTTTCTGGGACCCCTTGGTACTTGGTAACGTGTTACGGTTAGCATATTTACATACACTATGTCGTTGTGGCACCACGGTGCTAAAATCGCATATTGAATGGAATCGTTCCTCCGACTACAAACGCTGCGCTATTTGTGCACTCCCAAAACCACACAGGATTTGTAGTTCAGTTGCAATAAACTTTTCTTTCGTTTCAATTTTTTGTTTGACAATTCACTATTAGCTGGTGATTCTGCTTGAATTATCCTTCATCCACAAGATAATCCACAAAAATAATACTTACTTACGAAAGTCTTTCAACATTATTTTATTATTCAGGTGCTCTATAACGAGTGTAGCAAACTTCGAGGGTAGATAGAACAATTAAAAATATTGTGAAAATCCCTAATGAACATATGCATGTCTAAAAATGGCAACTAAATGAGATACAGGGTGTTGAAATTTCTTAAAAAATATAATAAGTATTTGCTTCTGTCGTTACATACTAATTTCAACTGTTTTGTTATCTTCTTGAGAATTTACATGCCACTTCGATATTAACAACGCTTTTTTACTGTTATAAAGGATGGCTGATAATTTCGTTTTTAAACTACGCACCATATTACATAAAATTATTTCTCTCTGAAACTATTCTTTGTACGGAAAAAATTAAAGGGAGATTTTTTCTTGTAAATAAAACAAGGATTCAGTTATTTTGCAATATCTATATATAAGCCATATGTGTGGTCTCCCCATCTCTCAGAGTGCGAAACTCAAAATTTATAAGTTAGCAAATAATTTCAAAAACTATTATAACCCAAATTTCAAATGAATAGCTCTGGTAGTTTTCCAAATATTAAAAAAAACATTTTTTACGAAATTTCAACAACCCCTATCTCGCCTTTGGACATATATGTTGATTAGGGCTTCTCGCATTATTTTTGAGTATTCTATCTACTCTCGAAGTTTGTTACACTCGTTATAGATCACCCTGTATGTTTTCGCGACAACTCAGTTCGTATGAGTTTTTTGGAATATATATTCACCCACGTCCGAGACTCTTCATTATATCAGTGCTGGGCAACTTTGTTTTTGATTCCCGAGATAATCCTTCACGATCGTTATTAATTTACATTATTTTACACAGTGAATTCACTTCATTTACTCCATAGCTATAATGCGAAAGTGCCGAAGACGCGTAGTAAATGTAGCAACAATATTGAACTACAATTCCTATGCGGTTTTGGCACCAAGAACTGACGTGCTCAAACAGCGTAGCTTTTGTATTCGTAGAAACAATTCCATTCAATATGCGATTTTAGCACCCCGGTGCCACAACGACATAGTATATGTAAATATGCTAATTTGAAACAGGATGCTAGGAGCATGACGGAGCCAAATACTGAATCGCCGTAGCGTTCCCTCCCTGGACTAAAAAAGGAAATTTTATTAACTATTTTACAATAATAATTAAATAGTACGTCATCATAAAGTTCTCTTTTGAAGACTAGTAGGACGCGTACCTCCATCCTTTCCCTGAGCTAGCCTACGCATTTCCGTAAAAGTAGAACATTCTACATCCCCAACTATTTGAGAGCAGTAGTCTAATCTGCTCCAACCTCTACCTCTTTATTCCTATCTCTGACTCTAGTATGTCGCGAACTATTCCTTTGTGTCTCAGAAGGTGTCCTACCATCCTACGATCCTATCCCCTATTCTTTATTGTCTTCCATACTTTTCTCTTTTCCCCAACTCTTTCTAATTCCTCCTTATTGCTAACTTGTCTATCCACGGTATCTTCAACACCCGTCTGTAGCATCGCATTTCCAACGCTTCTACTCTTTTTCAATCCGCTTCTCCCATTGTCAAAGTTTCGCACCCATAGGTATAATTTCGTACTCCATATATGAGTCTTTAAGAGTCTCTTCTGAGTTTCTACATTAACCGTTCCAGAATATAGCAGTTGTTTCTTTTTGTTAAACAAGTACCTAGTACCTACCTACGTAGCGTAGTTTTTTGATTCGCGTGAGTTGTATTTGTTTCCGTTTTTTTAAAAAATTTCCAATCCGTTATAAAACTGTTAACTTGATAACTTGTCAATCACTTAGGTATACATACCTACATAAATGAGTAGGTATGTATTGTATTGTATTAGAGAATATAGGTTAGGTACCTATTTTACAAACAGAAGTACCTAAGCAGGTATCTACAATCTACATACCTACTTATACTGAATTATAAAAGGCATGTTAATAAATTGTTGACTTTATTTTACTTATACCGGTCTGCCTTTACACTGCTGTTTTGAGGTTGAATGAAATTGGGGTTATACTTGGGCCGCCCAACAGACGGAGTGATCACACTGCAAGAACGTGCTCTAGCGGGGCCAATATTAATTTATGACGACCGAATTGGAGTGATGCGACTTCCTTAGGTCTAAAGAAAGCGCATCACTGCGGTTCTGGCGTCCTAAATTGATAGTGGTCCCGTCTAGAGCTCATGCTTGCAGGGTGATCACTCCGTCTGTTGGGCGGCCCAAGTATAGATGCAAGAATTACACACCATTTCCACATTTACCGGGACATTTACCTACCTACTACATAAATATGGTAAATCGGACTTTTGATACCCTTGTTGCATCATTATATCGATTACGTTGTCTTTGTTTTATGTTTCCTTGACACCTTACTTTAAAAATTCACGCTCGAAATAGTCCCAATAGGTAAGTACCTATGTTATGAGATAGGTACCGCTTCATGGGCACTTCAAGAGAAGTGGGAGGAGCGCCTTACGAATCTCTGACGTCAAACCAATAACAAAACGAACTAGCATGTGGGCGTGATAAGTTAATTTCTTTCGCTTATTACGCCGCAAAAAAATTTTTTAGAAAAAAAATTTCGCCGTAAATCAATTACAATAACAATTTTCTGTCATTTTCATGCCAAAAATAGATATCTTATTTTTCTCCGAACCTCCCTATTATTTAAGGAATTTAAAAATGTCATTGCAAATTCGCTAAAAGCATCAACGCAAAAGTTAAGGGGTGAAAAGCATTAGGGGTGTTCTACCCCCGGCTTCCTAGACAAGATACCGAAGATGTCATGTCACTCGATCACAAATACTTTGTTACTATGTCTACAGTCCAAATTTTATAACATTTGATACAGTAGTTTGAAAGTTACCAGCAAAAAACCTTCTTCAGGACTTGACCTTTAAGGGCGAATAGCTGCGAGGGGGTGAGTCCTAGAAAAAAAATTCTACATACTTTAAGTGTTATTTTGACCTAAACTATATGGTCCAGAAATATTGCCCCGTTGTTCTGGGACACCCTGTATAATTTTCAAACCATCATCCAAAAATGCTGGTAACTAAATAAATGTGCAAATTAGACAAAAATCAGCTGTGAAAATAATTTTAAATCACTTTTTAGCTCGCTTTTTAGTAAGCCCAATAAAATTATGAGGAAGAAAACACACCGTATCGATATCTGAATAAAATTGGGCAATTCGCATTTCTGACATACTAGTTGAACTAGATTAATTTATCTCGTAAATAGGAATAAAAACACTAAACCTAAGTATTAACTTTATCTGCTCAGTTTCTCTAGATGAGAAAAGCAAGAACAAAAATACGACCTTTCACAATATCTCACTTGCCCCGGTGGATACATCCACAGACACTTCCGACGCCCCACGTCGTCGGCGTCGAAAATCAATAAGGAGCCGGTGGAATAAAATCTCTCCGCACACCCTGTGTGTTTCCCCATGAAGCGCACATGTAAATTTTTCAACAAAAGTCTTAAATTATATTTTGTACACATTATATTAAAGAGTATGCAATAAAAATGCAATCTGCAACCAAGTCGACAAAATCGCATTTTAGCGCTGTCATAAATAATAAGCCAACTTGACTTACCTTGAACGTGTGTATGAACTTCAGCTGTCACCTCGCCACCTTCGATTACTGCAGAAACACAGCTCTCAAAATAACTGTAGGTATTAGTTATGGAATAATATTATACCTATCGATTAAACTAACAATCACCACACACAGTTCCCGGGAAACAATATCGAAAAAGCCGGCGAATAGGTTGTTTTCTGACAGAACAACCGCTAACGGAGGATACACGACTTCTTAGTACGCACCGTACGATACGAAACCAACTGGACTTGGATTGTGGATTCTTCTCCGACCGGAATAGCAGCGACAGCGATTCTCTGATTTACAGAGAATCTCGCGCACAAGAAATACTGCGGCGCTAGATGGCTGGCGAGGTTTTATACCAGGGAGGGGAGTGGCGCTATATACTAGGTATATATTATGCATTGTGTACAAGTACAATACAATAAAGTGACACAAAATACAGAGGGAATGAAAATGAGCGGCCAAATAATTTAGGCCCCAAAAAAAACGATTACAAGGGATTTCACCCTGCGCTTGTAGTGGTATAAGGTAATGCCCCCTATCATTCCCAAATCGAAGACACGGTACCTACAAAATACTCTACGAAATCAGAAATGATATCCCCTCACTGCACAATAACGCCCCCAACTCTGATCTGAGTTTCATATGAAGTAATTTCAGCTAATAAACCAAAAGAAAAAACTTACAGAATTGATCCTACTTTTCACCTCTACAGGCATACTCCATTGAGATTTTCCCCATGCATGTGCCACTTTAATCCCATTGAGTTGAGAGTTGACGTGGGCGGCAATTAGAGAGTACGTATTGTTACGAAAGTAACCCCACAATCGACGCTTATAATCTTGTATACGCCAAGGATGATTCAACGTAAATAAACATACCAGACGGCTGTTTTTAAGCGTGGACCTTGTTTTTAATATGAATCGAGAAAGGCCAGTGACTAATACCTTCGATTCCCAGAATCATTCTATTTTTCGTATAGTTTTCTTTCTGTGTTATATAGACGCCAGTAAGAGGCTGAATTTACAGTTTTAGTTTTAGAGATGCGACAAGAAGGGAAGAAGACGATAGAATTCGAAGGTGATAAATTCGAGCGAATATACGTGTCAAGTGCTAATAGTACATGCGTATTTAGTGCGTTTGGTCGTGTAATATTGAGGCGGTATTGACTGTTGTATACAGGGTGGTCCAGTTTATATCATCAGGATTTCACCAACCGAAAGTTTATCAAAAAATAAAGGTAGTTTGTCTAATAAAACATGGTTGAATTTTACTTCCTTTTTGATGTACAGGGCGTTAAAGAAAATAAATTATTTGGTAATAATTTGATATAAATCAATAATAAAAAAGGTAGCCTTCTGAAATTTTGCATAAATCATTTATTTTGTATTCTTTATTAAATAGTGGTTGTAATTATTTTATTTAGAACACAGTGGCGTGCATACGGGTTTCCTCAAAAAAACTTTATTTAATAAAACGTACGCCACTATTTTTTTTAGTACACCAAATACAGAGACGATTTCCCATCCAATTTAGAAACTTTTTTGTATTTTACAATTTTTTGATAACTCAACTCAAAACAAAAAAAAACATTGAAAAGCATTATGTGACTAATTACTGAATTTATTTGCTTAAAGGAAAAACAACATTAAGCTTAGCTGAAATATCAACTAAACAACAATCGCAATTGAATTAATGCAAAATTTTAGAAGGCTATCCTTTTTTATTATTGATTTATAGCAAATTATATAAAATAATTTATTTTCTTTAACACCCTGTAGATCAAAAAGGAAGCAAAATTAGACCATATCTTATTAGACAAACCACCTTTATTTTTTGATAAACTTTCGGCTGGTGAAATCCTGATGATATAAACTGGACCACCCTGTATAACAGTGTTTCCAGAGAATTTTGAACTGTTTATTTGTGTATTATTGGATTGATTAGGGTTAGTTAATTGTTTGCTTATTGTTTAATTGTTTGCTGCCAGTTGTTTAATTATTATTGGTTGTTTATTGATTGTTATTTCACTGTTTATTGTTGATTATAAATTTTATGTACTCATGTCACTTTTAATTGTAAATATTTGTAAAATAGTCACTGTTAAATAAAATTGTGCACATTCGAAATACGTCACAACTGGTATCAGAAGTGCGATTTGGGAGTCAAGAAGAGTGAAGAACATCGTGGAAGGCTGTGGAAGATTGAAGAATTTCCTGGAAATTAGCCGAATTAAGTGAGAATTCCGACGTTTTTGTACTTCGTAGTGACTGATTTGACATTTGAGACTTGCGTTTGTACTTTTAAGTGTGTATGTCGGTAACAAGAAGTGCTGCAGGCTGCAGCGATGGAGTAACAACTTCAAGAAGAATCTGGACGACGCTACGAAGAATAACCAAGAAGTGATGAAGAGTAACTTAGAAGAATTGAAGAGCAATCAAGAAGAAATTAAGTTACCTTTAGAAAGAAAACAAAAACAGGTAGCTGAAAAATTACTGAAGTAAGATCCCGATCAGATACCCGAATTATAGAAGAAACATAAGAAATAAGAAAAGTGATGGATGAAAAGATATCGAAATAATAGAATGGCAGAACTAAAGAAGAAGAAGACTTTGAAAATAGAAGACACCGGATCGGATGAAGAAAGACGAGCTCCTGTGGTTAAGGTGAAGCCTCCTACGTTTGATGGGAAGTCCTCATGGCACACTTACATCAAGCAGTTCGAGGCAACAGCAACGGCGAAAAAAATGGGCCAGTACCGAGAAGGCAGTGAATGTCACAGTATAATGTGGAAACTCCGTTTGAGAGGACGAAACTTCGAGTCTGGGGTGTTCCAAAATGTTTGTACGTTGCTGGGAACACGGAAGACCCCATTACGCCCCATTCAGATGGTATGGTTGAGAGATTCAACAGGACCAAAGCGAACCATCTGAGGATCATGGTAAATGAACACCAGACAGACTGTGACTGGCTTATCCCACTGTTCCTGATGGTATATTGATCGGCTGTGCACGAGTCAACTGGACCTGACCTGACCTGCCAGTGTTCTTCTTGGAAGTGAATTGAGGCTACCAATAGATGTGTTATTTTGGCATTTTTAATATAGGCCTGTGCCTGTAGATGAGTATTCCCAGGAATTGATAGAACGACTCGAGGCAATTCATGAGAGCCTAGAGAGCGACCAAATGAAGACGCCATCTGACTCCCGATCTAATTCTGTGGGTTCCCAAGCTGGCGTTCTACTGTGGCAGTATAATCCAGCCCGGAAGAAAGGACAAACCCCCGAAATTACAGAAGAATTGGGAAGCGCCATATCGAGTAGTGATCAGGATCAACGACGTTTTTTATCGAATTCAGCGATCAGCATTATCAAAATTAAAGGTAGTCCATATAGACCGGCTTGCTCCTTACCATGGGAAAGAAGGAGATAATTTCTGATAGCGGGCGATCGGTCTTTTAAGGAGGGTGCAGTGTTACGAGAAATAGTGCCCCTCCCAAGCAACACTCGTGTGGTTTACGCGAGTTTGAATCAACCTTGTTTTGTAAAGAAGAATTATTCCAGAAGCTTACGATGACTAGAAGTTTCTTTGGATGGTAATATAACTACAAATAAGAGGCCGAGTTGACAGTTTTTAGTTTTGGAGGGCGACAAGAGGAAAAGACGATATAATAATTAAAAAGCGATACCCCGAGTAAAGCGTTCTCAAGTTATCAATGTCAAACAACTGGTACAGAATACTCCTCAACAATCAATGGGGATTACAACGAGACATATCTACATTTAAAGAAATTGAAAAGAACTTTAGATAATCGGCAAAATTACTAATTCGCTGAGAACAAAGATACTCGTAATAGTCAGTGGCGGCTCATGCCTTGTTTACGAGGGAGGACCTTACAAATAAAGTCTGACCTGAACAACATACAGTTTGTTCAAGAAAATGTGAAACGTAAAGAACGCTTTTGTGTTATTTATTTCTCAGAAAATTTTAATCTACGTAAAAGTTGGAGCTTGCTGCTAACCGTAAGATTAATACATATATGTATATCAGAAATTATACAGCGTTGTTAAAGTTAGTAGGTACCTAAGTAATTGTCATTTTTTCAAGATACGCCAGGAGTAAAATACGGGGTAAAATACCTTAATTTGTGAAGATACCTTCATAAACAACTAGGTATAGGGAAAAACTCTTCCAAATTAAAAACATTTTTAGGACAAGAGCTGTGTGTATTTGTGGTATCGATCAGATGAAGTTTTTGATTTAAACAATTTGAATATAAGCTGATGTCTAAATTATCTTCCCATATTCAAAAAGCTTAAATCATACCAAAACTATTGAACACATTTCCGTTTTTGACAACATTGAGTTTACTGCAGTGCAACAAAAAATTGGTCAGGGGCGTCTCTCCTTAGGAAAAAATAATTTAAAAAAATGCGCGTATAGCACCATATACGTAATAGAAGTGAAACTTCTGAGAGAGATTTACGATGAGAGATAGAGAGAGAGAGAGAGCATTTCACGGGAACGTTCAGTTTTTTTTTACCCAATATAAGCATACAAACGTCATTATCAATAAAATTTTAATCTTTTAAATATACTTACATAATAACTGTTCACGGATGTAATCGAATATTCACAGGACACAAACGTAAAAAACGTAAATAATCACAAAACACGATGGTAAGTACTAATTATAGAACGCGTGGTATCTCAGCTACTCATGCATGTATAACTCTCTTTCTCCTTCTCTCAACGTTATATCTCTCGTCTCTCTCGTGTAACGAAATGCTCGAAAACGTGACGCGTTCCTTGAAATTTTACTCTCAAATCTGGGGCAATTTTCGAGGTGCTGCTAAAGAAGTTTCACTTCAAAAAGAAGAACTATTAAAGTTTCAGGTATGTATTTCAAATTTCATATTTGAATAAAGTGTTAAATTTAAAAGAACTCTTTTGTGTAATGTCTTTCTTGTTCCTTCACAAATTATAAGAATTTACAAATTATAAGGTACTTTATTTTTGAAGTATTTTGAAAAAATTGCCATTTAGTACCTAACAAACGTCAACTTTGGTGCAGAATATCCTGTTTCGAAAATAAATAATAAAAAGTTTTCAATATGTTTCACACCTTTTTGGACAACCTTATATAAAAGAACAACTCGCCCCACTGTGCAAAGTTTTAACTGGAAAAATGATTTCTTTCGCGTGATCTTCACAAGAAAACAATAAATAACACAAGAGAATTAAGACACTGACGTCTACAAATGAAGAATAAACTTCTATTTTTATTTTGCCGAATAAATTTCTGTTTTGAATGAAATTTTGTTGCCAGGCAATTTGACGAATAAAACTGACAGCCAGGCGAAGCCTGAGCGCTCTTGGCTGCCAGTTTTATGAGTCGAATTGCAGTCTGGCAACAAAATTGGATTTGCAACACAGGAATTTATCCAGGCAAAATAAAAAGTTCAAGTCAAATTCGGCTAGATAATTTAATGAATATGAGAATACGCATATGGGACACTCGATTTTAAACATTTTACAATCAAAAATACGAAATTTGGAACGTCGTCATGGTAGAAAAAAATATTTAAAAAATTCGTACGTAATTTGACGAATACTTTTTATTTTGCCTGATAAATTTCTGTTTTGAACGAAATTTTGTTGCCAGGCAATTTGATGAATAAAACTGACAGCCAGTGCCTGAGCGCTCTGAGCTTTCAGTTTTATGAGTCGAATTGCCGCCGTCTGGCAACAAAATTGAGTTTGCGAAACAGAAATTTACCCAGGCAAAATATGAGAATACGCAAATGGAAGACTCTATTTTTAAACATTTTATGATCAAAAATACGAAATTTGGAACGTCGTCATGGTGGCAAAAGGCAAATAAAAAAAATATCGCTGAAGGTGGCTTTAGACGATGCATCTTTTGGTGCGGCAATACATGCGTAATTGCATGCATTTGCGCATGCCATAGAAGGCAGAAAACGCATGCCCTTTTCTTCATGCATCATAGTATTTAAACAGGAGTTCGTTTCACTGCGCTAGTTGCAAATATGGATTCCGATCTACTATTTGGAGTAGCACATACACCGCCGTCTAGTACACATCATCGGTCAGACAATTAGAATTGACAGACATCTTTGAAAATACAAAAAAATGTTTTCCTTTATTACCGTAAAGTGGGGTTACTTGCAACTTGTAACGATTTTGCGCTAATGTAATTTGGGCTCTCCTATTACCCAAGGGTAAATCGTGCCTGAACTATGACAGTGTTTATGTTTGGTACGATAGTGTCGCTTCAGCTGTGCACAAGTAAATCGCTTGGAAATATAAAATTTGTGGAGTTTCGCGGCATTGGCGGCATTGAACGTAAGTACTCAAAAATTATTGTCAAATAACTTCTTCTGGTGAGAGCTTATTTATGCTGCGATTTGTATGAAAATTGGACCCGATATACTTGGATGCTTATTCTAAAATATTAAATATTAACTTTTGTGATAACTGGAAGAGTTTTATATACATATATATTTTTTTACTTCCATGTCCAAAAGGGGGTTACTTGCAACATGCCTCGAAAATACAAAAAACAATTAGGGGGCAGAATTTACAAGAACTATTCCGACGAAACGTTGCAAAATGCATTAAGAGATGTCGAAAATGGAATGTCCTTGGGGGTGGCAAGTCATACATATGGAATTACCAAGTCGACTCTATCGAGAAAAATGAGAAATTTGTTCTCACTGACCCCTGGGAGACAGCCTGTCTTTTCCAAGGAAGAGGAGGAAATATTTGTTAATAATATTCTTTTGGCTGCACAGTGGGGATTTCCTTTAACTTCCTACGACATCAGGTTAATAGTGAAAGAATACTTAAATCGCAAAGGCATTCGGGAAAAGCGATTTGGACGGAATAACAATATGCCTGGCGTGGATTGGGCGAGGCACTTTTTAAACAGGCATAAATCCAAGGTAAAACGCAAATAGTAACTCCGTTTGTCAAATTCGGTATTTCTATTATTATTTAATTTCAGCTCTCTGCAAGATTATGTGAAAATATAAAGCGAGCAAGAGCTCAAGTGTCCAGCGACATTATTAATGAATATTTTTCCGAATTGGAAAATAGTTTAGAAAATGTGCCACCTGAAAATATAATTAATTATGACGAGACCAATTTTTGCGATGACCCCGGTCGTCAAAAAGTCATTGTGAAAAGAGGAGCTCGTCATAGTGAGAGATACATGGATTCATCCAAAACCTCAGTGTCTGTCATGATGGCCGGAACGGCTACAGGACATATATTGCCACCGTATATTGTATACAAATCTCTACATTTATATGATACGTGGACAGAAAATGGCATAAAGGGTGCAAGATATAATCGATCTAAATCAGGTTGGTTTGACATAACAATTTTCGAAGATTGGTTTCTCCAAATTGCAATGCCATATTTCCGAAATCTAGAGGGACCCAAATTAATGGTCGGAGATAATTTATCTAGCCACCTTTCGGATCGAGTAATGCGTGCATGTAGGGAAAATGATGTAAGATTCGTACTATTGCCACCTAACTCTACGCACTTATGTCAGCCCTTAGACGTAGTGTTTTTCAAACCAGTCAAATCTGCTTGGAGAGATGTTTTACTCACATGGAAACAAAAAAACAAAGGTTGCATTCCAAAAGACCAATTTCCGAGATTGTTACGGCAAACTCTTGAAAAAGTTAATCCTGAAAATTTGGTGGCAGGGTTTAGAGCCACAGGAATACATCCTTTGAATAGAGAAGAGGTGCTGAAGCGACTGCCAAATTGGTGCAAAGAGCCTGTTTCAGATGAAGATGCTGTAAACAACACTTTTGCTGATTTGCTACAAAAAACTCGATTTCCTGATGCAGACAAACAAGTAAAACGAAAGAAAAGGCTCAATGTAATTGCTGGACGAAGTGTGACTCTACATACCACTGCAGACAATGAAATCGAAACAACAGAGCGTGAAATAGAAGATGAAGATGAACCAACTACATCTGGTTTAGGTAGACCAACTACATCTGGTTTAGAATCAAATCCGCCAAAAACTCCAACTTTAGAGGATAGCGAATCATCACTCTCGGACACGCACATGTCTGTTCATGATTCAGAGTCCGACTGGGATGAATTTGATCATGAACAAGTTGATTATAAAGTGGGAGACTTTATTTTAGTTCAATTTGTTGCTGAAACAAAAAGGCGTCAGGCTGTTATGTATGTTGGTCAGATTCAGGAAGTTTTACACGAAGATATGAATAACGATTTGCTGTATTGCAAATTTTTAAGAATAACCTCAGGACAGAAGTTACTTAAAAATAGCTTTAAGTTTCCAGATATAGATGATTTATCTATCGTCGAGATATCCCAAGTAAAGATGAAATTACCCCCGCCAAAAATAAAACGTGGAATTTATACATTTGCCGAAAATTTAAAACTTTCTTAAATTATTCGACTGATTTTTTTGTTCTATTCTTTGTTCAGGTGTCTAGAGATTTTAGGTTTAAATATATGATCTCATTGATCACAGGTTGAAAAGTTTCTATAGGATTTATGTTGCGTTATGTTTTCTTTGGCGTATTTTGTAATAAAAACTGAAAACAATTTTGTTCCCTTATTTAAAACACCCCTGTATGGTTCATATAGCTATTTTACTGTTTTTTTTTTCATATTCTGTGTTGCAAGTTAGCTTATATGTGCTTCTAAATGCAATTACTATCTAAATTCTACATGTGTTGCAAGTATCCCCACTTTAGGGTCTAACTTGCAACACCCTATTTTTTTTAAAAAATATATAGTAAATTTTAGTTTTTCGTAAATTTTTCATCATTAACGGATAATAGAACCTAAGACTAAAGTTTTGAGACCGGTTGGGATAAATTCGACAAAAAAGCAAAAAAGATATGAACGAAAGAAAATCAAAATTGTTGCAAGTAACCCCACTTTACGGTATATCTCATTGTTTATTTTTACGATTTGGATGGCAACGTTGAGAACTACAATAGCAAACTTAATAGCTGATGCCCAGCACTCGTTGCAAAAAGGGAAGAGATGCTATTTAATTTGTCTTACATTTTGGAAAGGCTTCAAGTTAAGTCATCTTTTCTAACTTTTGGCTATCCATCTAGTGAAAAAATTAGGCAAACTCAAAATATATTCCTCGTTTGGCTATGCAACCAAACGTACACTAGTAGATTAGATGACGATTCTCTTCATTTCTTCGCAAGTTTTGATTATGTGTTCCCAAATAGTTGATGTAAAATGAGCAGGAGTTCCATCGTGCATGAACCTAAACCAAAAGTTCACTTCAATGGCACTTCTTGAAGTGATGGAAGCAGCCTCTTCGTTGCAAAATCAAAATATTATTATTGTAGCGCACGAATGATGCAAGTAGATTCCCATCTGACTCGGGACATACTTGCGTCACCTTGCCTCTCGGTAAAATGTCTGGTGCGCTATAAAGTAACGCATGCAGTCGGGCATGCGCTTGTTTGCGCTACGACGCATGCATCAAGATGCACGAAAAAGCGCATCGTCTAAAGCTACCATTTTAATAGTTGGGGCTAACTTTTCTCGCTGTCCTTCTGACAGAAACATCACGGCTTACGGGAATTTATACATATGAAGTAAATTATGGCTATAATAGTTAGGGCTAACTTTTCTCGCTGTCATTCTGACAAAAACTTCGCGGCTTCCGAGATAGGTATATGAATTAAATTATCAATAAAACACCCCTATCACCGGCGTTCTATGAAACCGACGACTAGAACCTTTTTATTTCTGCATTTTTTTGAGTTTTCATTTCAATTTTCACTTCAGAAGCCAACGAACGAAAATTTAGTTTCCTTAGATCACAGACTTTCATTTTTACACATATATGACCGACCGGAAGAAATCAGCAGCTTCAATTCTCTCCCGGCCCACGCACACAACACGCGAGCCAAGGAATCGTCGACTGAATAATTCGGCCCCACAGCTGTTGCCGAGATGCATATAAACTTCCGCACGACGAGCATTTTTCTGTTTTTCTTCCATAACTCGTATATCGTTTGAGATAGATCATATTTTTTAACGGCATTTTAATGAGCAACAAATTCTGCAAAAGTGCCAAATGTACACTTTCCCTGCATCTTTTCAAATAAACGAGGTCCCAATGGTGACCCTCGAATTTGAATCATCCTTTATAATTACGCCAGCTTTCAATTAGAGCATCACGACGTGCAATGGATAAATAATATCAGGGCATAATAAACATGTTTTAGTTATTTATTACATACTGGAAAGCGTCGGCAGTGTGGCTAATTAAAAAACGCATACCAACGTGTATCGTTACCGCATAGCGCAGTAATTATTGTTTTACTACATTTTAATGATGCATAATGTGGTCTGCGAGAAGGATTCTATTTTTTAGAACCCCACACAGTGAAATACAGTAATGGTTAAGTAAAACCACCTGAATGCAGCAGATGGGAAAACACACAACGGAGCAACGGATCTAAACTGCTAAACTGCTTTGGTGGAAAATATGTTCGTCACGTCATGACCATCCACATCCACTCCTGGGTGCTTGCTCCCCCCTAGTCCTAGCGGTGTATAAATCATACAACACAGGTGGGTAAGAGAGGGGAGTTGAACTCACGGCATATTGAATGAGCACAAGGGTTTTTAAAATAGTAATCGGGTGCCCCAGAGTCAAAAATACCAACCAATGTTAATTGTTAAATTACTGCTTTTATGCTCTCTAAAATCGATGGTCACTCTTTGCTTTATTTTACTGCCCCATGCCGAAGAAGCAAGAACATTTAAGAAAAAAAACTTTTCTCTCGGACAACATGTAATTCCAAAAGAACCGTAAGTACATCATCGAAATTGTCATCTACTCACATTGCATGGAATGCGCGTTGTCACCGGACGCCAATTCTTGAAGTGTACTTCTCGTATCCAACCTTTTCGGTTCCATGATTTTCACGAACGTTTCTTCCGATATACGATCGTACACGGACTCGGCCGTTTCTGACGACAACTCCACTCCAGGAGACTCGGTTCCTTCCATTTTCGGAACTTCGACATTCGTTTCTGCAAATGAATTACCTAATCATAATGAGGTCTTTCTCAGCATGTTCTAGGCAAAGTGACGTTGTATGTTATGTATGTTTTTCTTCTTCTTCTTCTTCTTCTTCTTCTTCTTCTTTTTTATTAGCCTTTTGTCTATTTAGACAACCAGGCCTATTCTATATATTATCGTTAACTAACAACATCGCTTATGAACTACTGCTTCTTTACGACACTTATAACGATTGTTATAAAAACTGTATTCTGTACCTATCTGTCATCGTTAATTTTGTGACAATGCGAAATCATAACGACTTTGAAACAGTAGTAACGTGCGTCTGTCGTCAAGCGTTGAAGTGTAGGAGGCTGTGGTAAAAAAATGTTGCCGTGTGAAATTTCTCTTCTAACCATTTTGGATTTATTTTGTTATTAATTAAACCAGTAATTTCTTTTAGTTTTGGCTTTTAAGTGAACAAAAAATAAAACAAATGCTTGTTTATTAACTTTATTTACATACAGTGCGATTCAAAAGCCTCACCCCCATCTTAACTTTTGAATGACGTGACATAGAAAACCCAAATTTGGGGAACTTCCAGGGCAGGTCCGATAGTAGCTTGAGTTTCCAAAGATGGCGATCGGGCGCCGTCTTGGTCTAAGAATTTAAATGGCAGTAGTGGTTAAGTGGGGATTCAATCAAAAACGCTTTTCATTCTGAATGCAACAACCAGGATTCATAATATTCTATGAACACAATTCAAAATGGCGGCGGATTCAATATTCCAGTTTTTTATTTTCATTTTGAATATTTTAATAGTAACGACGCTAACACGTAAAACCGCTATTGTCGCCGAGTTCAGAATCAAAAGGGCTTTCGAACGAGCCCTCACTTGACCCCTACCGTAATTTAATTATTTATACTAAGATGGCGCCCGACCGCCTTCTTTCGGGAAGCACTTGTCAAATATTTTGAAAATGCACTAGAGCAGTTGCCATGATGGTTTCCCGAACTTGCATGCTCTATATCACACTGTTACTGTTAAAATATGAGATTTTCCTGAAATTACTATACACAGTCTTTTGGAATTTAGTTGATAGAATATTACGAAACTTGGTTATCGTATTCAGAATTAAGAGCGCTTTCGATTCAGCCCTCACTTCACCCCTCCCCTACTGCAATTTAAAATAATTCTAGACCAAGATGGCGCCCGGTCGCCATGAAGGTAAGCCAAATTTGGTTTTTCTATGTCTCGCCATTCTGAAGATATAGGGGGAGGGGAGACTTTTGGATCGCACTGTATATACTTGTATAAATTTCAAATTTATTTCAAATCATTAATTATGAAATGAAATGAAAATGAACACTCACTTTAACGTCAGAAGGTGTAGCAGTTCTTCGCTGGGGTGCATGCGTATAGGTACTCGTAATTAACGATCTCTATAAAAAAACATATCTGGCTGATTCTCTACTGAGTCTATATGTATTGACCTCGAAATATTTCCTCCGGTAGATAAAAGGGTCCCGTAATTGCAGCATTAAATAATTATTCGTCCTTCCACAGTTATAAGAGATACGTTTTTGTAGGCTCCTGTCCTAACAAGTATATTTTAATTCTCATAAATGTAATGCATACATGCTTTCTTTCTAGTTCGAATAATAAATCATTTACTACAGCAGCCCAATCCATCTCAAACTCTTTTTTTTGGTATAGCAGTTCGCAGAATAGATCTATTTCATGCAACAATGGGAAATGTCACAATGGAAACTGCATGTTTGAAGGAGGTGTTTATGAACGATGGTTACTTAACGATTTTGTAGTTACTCAGCAACATATAATTGTTTACAGAATCGAAATATCGTCTTCTAACAACTCCCAATATATCAAATTGTTCACAAACAATTAGTCGTTACGATAACGACTTGCGCAAAAAAGCTGTCAACTACGGAATCGGTTGACCTGTTTATATAACGATAATCGGCCAATAACGAGTCGTTACAAGTTACAGAATAGGCCTGAACAACCAATGTATGTTTTCTGACAGACGCAAAATATTAATGTCATCCAACTACAATGACATCCATAGGTAACATAATGACATCCACAAAAATTGAATCACTCAGATATTTATACAGGGTGGCCCATTAGTGCGGGAACGGTCTATATCTCTTGAACCATTCAAGGCATCAGAATGAAATTTTGCAAGTGCTTAGGAAATCCTATGCCGCATATTGTAAAATTATTTTGGTGTATATAGGATCTTCACATTTTGCGCAACAAACCAAAGTTATATTTTCTTAAATGGAAACCCCCAATTTTGTTTACATATTCACGTTCCCCACATTATCTCATGGAAAACGATATACCACATTATGGTGTTTCCAGCAGGGGATGTTAAGATATTGCCATTTTAGTGCCAAACTGGACCCATCTTTGTGGCACTACTGACGCCCACTTACCGAAGTTATCTAAGATTTCTTCATCGAACTAGATTCACAGACTATTCTATTTGCAAATTCTGTTAATACCTTTGCTACAGTACTTTGTATTATACAGGTAGTCAACATACGAATAATTGAATTTTTCTCAAGAATTTCAAATGGAACACCCTGTATATTAATTGCACATTTAATAGCCAGTTTACTAAGCTCTTAATTGATGCAGGTATTGCCAGGTCTCCGGCTGACAGTTTCTACGGAAATTAAAATTGAAACTTAAAAATTTTCAATTTCACTGTTATTTTTTACAATTTTATTCGGATTTCCCCATTTAACTTAAATTCGGACCTGTTCCGTTTTAAATCGATTTAGTTAGGTAACTTTGTTGGGTATTTTGAATTCCTTGTTTTGAAATTTCGAGTTACTTCAGGGCAGATAAATGGTTAAAAGTAGTTACAAATTATTAATAAGCTAAATATGACTTTGTAGAGGAAATGTAATTTAAACGAAAAGCTGGACGGAGAACAAATTTATAATGTAAATAATGTTTATTACCAGTGCCATTTTTATGGAAAGTAATTCGAAAACATTACTTTCCCGAGATAAATGTTTTATTCTCACTTTTTTTAGAAGAATAATATTTTGTAGTCAAAATGCAAATCGCGTTGAAATTATGTTACCTGTGATAAACAAAACAGCTCCAACTCCCATCCGTCATAGTTTGAAGGATTTTCTGCATTTTCTTCATTTTTTAAATTTAATTTAAATTTATTTATTTAATTTCAATAAACTTGTTCTCGCTGTAGTAGTTTTTTGTTTAAATTACAACATTTCCCACTAATGATAAAAGCCAAATTTATCTTATTAATAATTTCTACTAACTTTAAAATATTTATCTGTTCTGACTTCCGCAACAACTCCAAATTTGAGAAGAAGAAACTGAAAACACACAACAAAAGTACGTAACTAAATTGATTTAGAGAGCGAGTGGCTCAAATTTAAGTTTTCTTGGTTCTGGTAGACATTGCGATTTCGAGCTATTTTTATTCTTTTTGCTATATTTGTTCACAATAATACTAATTCTCGGTAAGAATATCTTGAAACTACCCGTTTTAGGCATACGCCGGTAGACTTAATAAAAATTAAATCGATTTTACCTTCAAAAAGTAATTTTGCAATGGGACTTTTTGTGTCAGTGTAAATTCTATTGGCCTAGTTTTGCGTAGAAACCAAATTTAAACTTTTTTTTTTGGTTTTGGGTGAAAGAAATAGGTGAAATCCGAATAAAATTGTAAAAAATAACAGTGAAATTGGAAATTTGTAAGTTTCAATCTTAATTTCTGTAGAAACTGTCAGTCGCAGACCTGGCAATGCCTGTATCAATCAGAAGCTTAGTAAACTGGCTATTAAATGTGCAATTAATATACAGGGTATTCCATTTGAAATTCTTGAGAAAAATTCAATTATGCGTATGTTTACCACCCTGTATAATGTAAAGCACTGTGACAAAGGTATTACCAGAATTTGCAAATAGAATAGTCTGTGAATCTAGTTCGATAAAGAAATCTTTGACAGCTTCTGTAAGTAAGCGTCAGTAGTGCCACAAAGATGGGTCCAGATCGACACTAAAACAAGCAATATCTTAACATCCCCTGCTCGAAACCCATTAATGTGGTATATCGTTTTCCATGAAATTTTGTGGGGAATGTGAATATTAAAAAACAATTGGGGGTTTCCATTTAAAAAAATGTAACTTTGGTTTGTTACGCAAAATGTGAAGACCCTGTATACACCAAAATAATTTTATAAGATGCAGCATGGGATTTCCTAAGCACTTGCAAAATTTCATTTTGATGCCTTGAATGGTTCAAAAGATATAGACCGTCGCCGAACTAATGGGCCACCCTGTATACTTCATGCTTGTGGTGTAATTATTAGCCGCTTTTTAGGGATCATGAACCAAATTCAGAGTATTAAGGGACTATTAGTATAGCGAAGATAGTCATTTAAAGAAGAAAACGGTGTGACGGCAGACGGAGCCCACCTGACAAAACCCTATTTATAATGTGAAAATAAATAAGATATTGAATGAAAACGTCAAGATGACACCAGCCAGGTGATTTTTATCTGTGCACACTGAGATCTTAACTTACCTCAATGGGTTTTTGATATCCTGCCACTATAACAGGTATCATAATAATTTTGGTTGAATCTCAAACGTGTGCTAGAGGTAATTTTCCTTATATGAAATTAAATTCAGTTATCCTTGTACCCTATCCTTTATTTCCTATATCTATACAATATATCTGCAATTCTACAATCACCATTGCTCCAAGTATATGTTATAATTACCGATTGTTATCAAATATATTAAAGCATCAATTCCTATATTTAAGATCCTACCTAGCGACATCAGCTATTCATACAAGATTATAGCCACCAATTAAATGCAAAATAGATACACAAATTGCTGTTAGCTCACCCATATTGCGACTAACCATAATCCAAGTTTATGTATATGAGGAAAGAACGTAACTTCTATAATTTTCAGAACGGAAAATCCATATCTACTTTGATCACTCAGTATTCTAGCCTGATAGTTTATTCCGGTCAACTATAATAACCATAATGCTTCTTATACCCTTTAAAGAACTTATGCAACTTTCACTTTTCACGTTATTAATTTAACCTAAAACTAGTAATTTGACTCGTGTGTCACAAAACCATTACTCAAAACGACTGCCACCCGAGTCTAGGTAAATAATTCTACGTACTCAACCCAAATACTTACCCGTTACGCGGATTTCCATCCCCGAATCCCTTTGTTCCCCTTTTACCTCGTATTTATAACCTCGGTTTGCACCGTTGTTATGGCAGACATGGTCGCTTGTTTTTCTACGAAACACCCGGTTAAATTACAAATCCTAAGTTTCTTCCGTGATAATGGTTCTTTCGATCCGCCGTCTGATGAATTGGCTTTGACATCCGTCTGACTGTCTTTTCATCCCTATTTAATTCAAGAATCAATTGTACCCCTAACCACATAAATTTTGAAATACTATATACGCATTTCGGCAGCTAAGCTGCCATCTTCAGTAGCAGGGAAAAAAAAAAAAAAAAAAAAAAAAAACAATTATATATATGACAATAATAATAACAACAATAATGATGTGAAACAATGATAGTGACAATAACAATAATATAGGTCAGGTATTTTCTGCTCACCACTCAGGTGAGAGCTGATCGAGTGCACTTCGATTCTTTCGGAGTGGTGAGCAGAAAATACCTGACCTATATTATTGTTATTGTCACTATCATTGTTTCACATCATTATTGTTGTTATTATTATTGTCATATATATAATTGTTTTTTTTTGTTTTTTTTTGCATTAATGTTATTGCCATTTTTATTTTTATTACTATAGGTTTTTCCCTGCTACTGAAGATGGCAGCTTAGCTGCCGAAATGCGTATATAGTATTTCAAAATTTATGTGGTTAGGGGTACAATTGATTCTTGAATTGATTATTTAACCACAGTCTCTTACATCTTAATCCCTATTTAGCCCAAATTAGGCTTTAGTAGTACTTTCAGTTGACACTTAAAGGTGTATATTGCCCTATTATAATTTTTTGGCAATCCCTAATCATTTTAGTTGTCACTGGCTAAGTGGCTATCGCATTTTTTCCTCTCATTAATGATGCATTTAAATTGACTAACACACGCTAGGGTGACCCAACTGTTTCTGGGAAATTTGTAACAGTTATGCTTTAATAAAACTCTGAATTTCAAAATGTATTGAATTTTGTAGAAGTTATATCTAATTTATTAAATAAATTTATATTTACTTCTAGACCTTAAGGTTCGGTTTTTCAAAGAAACCAACACCGGATTAAGTCTGACACCGGTTTCGTTGCTATGATACAACCAATCAGAAAGCCGGAATCATAGCAACGAAGCCAGTGTCAGACTTAATCCGGTGTTGATTTCTTTGAAAAACAGGACCTTTGTTTTTGAAATCGAATTTAAAGTGACCCGGTTACATCTAACAAAGTTGGTGTAATTCTTCATTATAGAAAATCTGAAATAACGACAGAAAAATAACAAAATCTCCGCACTTAGTAGCGTGTATTCCCTCCACGAGCATGAATCACAGCCTGCATGCGTTGCGGCATTCCTTCCATCAAGTGCCCAAGTGCGTTATGGTGCAATTAGTCCCATTGCTCCACAAGTACATTTGACAAGTCTTGCAAGAACACGAGCTCTAACATGTTCCCGGCGTGCTCAATAGTGTTGAGGTCAGGACGCCTTCCTGGCCATCTCATCTTTGGGATACTGGTCACATCAAGGTACTCAGAAACCATCATAGCATTGTGCGGAGTAGCATGGTCTTGCATCAGAATAAAGTTGTCACCAATGAATGGTGCAAAATTTACATATTGGTGTACAAGCCTCAGTAGAGATGCCGCCCCATACCGTCATAGACCCACCATTGTAACTCGGCACAATGTTACATTGTACGCTCTCCAACTTTTCTCCACGCCCTTTTTCGATCACCAGAAGATCTGAGACAAAATTCAAATTCATCTGTGAAGAGAACTTGGCTCCATTGGCCGAAATTCCAATTGAGATGTTCTCGTGCAAGTTGAAGTCGCTCTACCGTGTGGTGTGGGAGGAGTTTTGGATCATTGGCGGATCTTCGAGCAATCAAACCAGCATCATGGAGGCGTCTTTCTTACTGTACTGCCAATTATTCTGACCTCCCGATCCTCTTCAAGCCGATTTCTGGATTGAACCGCTGTAGTTCCCCTATTCCGAAAATCTGATACCGTTAGAAATCGATCGCTTAGGTCAGATGTCGACCTCGTAAGACCAGTTTCAGGTCGTTTGGAGCAACCCGGACTCGTTATACCGTCTAACTGTCCTGTGGGCTGTGGATGTTAGCTTGGAACACCTCAAAAAGGCGAGCGTAAGAGCCATCGAAATAGAGTTTGCAGATCCCAAAAAAATTAAACTTGGTAAAGCAAAACGAAACGAAGCTGCTTTCGATGACAGTAAACTATGGCACTAGATAGCCAAAAAAAGAGCACAGTGACACGTTTACAAAAAAACTGAAAAGTTATCTTTCTTCACTTGAAATGATCCTACATATATTATTAAATTAATATCATCACATAGAACAGTCAAAAAATCATCGCGAGAATAAATATAGGAATATTTAAATGACTCTCTTTTGATGGAGGTCAGTGTATATCGCCGATGACGCAGCTGCTTCTAAATGTGGTACCGAGGTTAGATCTACTTTGTACCTACCTTTCTTATTTATCAGGACTTTTTGCTTCTTCGCCACGGTTCTGCCGCATTTTCCAACATGCAGCCCTTTCTCGCACAGCAAATTCTTCGTGCAGGGTATCTTCCTATACAATTTGGGCACTTTGAAAGCTGGATACACCCTGGTCGTTGAAACGACAGGAGAAGTTTGAGTTTCGGATGTTTTCAAGCAAGGAATTGCTGCATGAACTGCAACATTTTCGGCAGTGGCAGTGGCAGTGGAGACAGTAACAAGCTCCTTTCCATCTTTCCTAGAAGACTTTTCTCGGCTCAACTGAGTGGCGATGGCATTTCGAGTTTCTTTTGGAAAGTGGGAGTAGTCATCTGACCATCCATCATTGTCCAATTCGTAAGATACTGTAATAAAGGGTTCTGTATAAACTGTTGGTAAGAGAAGATATTTACTTACTAGCAATTTTCTCGTCTTCTTTGTACTGGAAAACCTTCTCCCTAATGCTATCGATCAGAGAGACCGAATTTTTGGCCTTTTTAACGCATTTACTTCCAAAATTATAATCAGGATGGAACAATTCAGGACTTCTGGAATTACAACCCCTGGGGCATTGTCTTCCACAGGAAAAGGCCGCCATGGCACTCATGGGTCTCTTCGCGCACGAGTCATTAATGGGTGGTCTTCTCCTGTTTTCTCTCTCAATTTCTTGCAGAATCACATTTTTGCAGTTTTCCCTCTGCACTTCCTGTTTTACCACCTCGACAACGAATTTCTTCAGTTTTGGATCGTAATCTTTCGCCAGTTTTGGTGCTGGCGGTTTTAGGGGTGGGAATTTCTCGAAATATTTCGCTTTATCAACAACGGATTTCCTGCAAAGAAAGGGGAATTTACATACCCGATTTTGAAGAAAAACACGTCAGTTTAGATATCAAAGCTACTTTAAAATGTTTGTAGATATTAGAATATTAAAAAAAACGCCAGAAAATGGAAAGAGCGACAATATAGGATTTGTAAATTTAGAAAACGTCTTCGACAATGTAAAATGAGGGAAGATGTTCGAAGTACTCAGAAAGGTACAGATGAACTATAGAGATGAAATATAGGGACGGAAGAATAATACATAATCTCTACAAATGCACAATTTGGGAAGGAATGAAGAGAAGTGAATATCCGGAAGAGAGTCAGACAGGAATGTGCATTAACTATCGAAGATGCGATTAATATTGTTAAGGACAGAATAACCTCAGGGTTTAATATACAGGATCAAACTATTCATATGCATGCTCAAATTCGCGGATGATATAGCGGTGTCAGCATCCAGCAAAGAAGAATTCGGAATTTTTCTGAGCTAAATGGAAGCAATGTTGACAGGGGGCTAGGGCATGAAGATCTGGTGCTACAGACGCTTGATGAATATACCGTGGATAGATATGGTTAGTAACAGGGGGGTGTTAGAAAGGGTTGGGGGAAGATGGTAATGGAAATATTCTTGGCGTCCATTTGAGAATCAGTTTACTATATACAACGAGAGCCTTAAGTTGTCTTAGTAGGAGGTTGTATTATATTATGACCGCACTAGGTAAGTAACACTGAAATAAAGTTTATGAAAATGAAATACAGTATACCTACTTGAAGAATTTCTCGTCAGTAAAAGACGATTCCGTCGTCTGAGTCTTGCATGATTCCGTCGACTCTTTCTGAGGTATGTTCCCCATAAATCTCTTCACAAACGTCACTGTCTTGCTCTTTTTAACACCAACATCCCCGCACAATACACCGGAATTCTTACTTTGGCACTCTCTCAGATTCCTGCTTGAGCTTTTTCTCAAGATACTCCGCGATGAACGCTCAGACTTCAGCAACTTCGAATTCAGTTTCAGTTCTAAACCTTTCAACTGCTCTTGTATCTGGCTAAGAGACTGCGTCGACTTATTGTTATTGCTGTTAGATCCTTTCTTTCCTGTATCAATATTCTGGAATTTCTGGGCAACCGCCTTCGCGCTTTCGTTTTCGCTTTTCGCCGATTTGACGTTCGTTGTCACAGCTAAAGAACAAACGTCAAGCTGACGTCGCAAATTGTTTTTCTCCGATGGATACATTGGCGAAAATGGCTTCTTACTTAAATAAGGGATGGTAGGAAGTTTACCGCTTACCGAATGAGGACGGTGATTGTGTTTTGTAGATTGCAAATTTTCCAGAAATCTATAAGAAATTTGCCGGTATGAAAAACACTTTTAAACCAAAAGAAAATTTGTGTGGACGATTATATTCCCTCTCCAGAAACATTTTGCTGTTTTCCCAATAGAACAAAAAAATGGTTCATCATACAGGACATACCAAGTACAAAAACACAAGGATTCTACTGATGATGTACCTAGTACTAACACATCCATTTTAAAAGTAATGTAGGCATGGGCACTCCAAGAAATTCTAAGCAGTTAGTTTAACCAAAAAACCTTTGTGTATCCACAAGCATAAACTTACGCTTTGTGCTGATAATTTCCAATAAACAAATTTTCCCTCGTACTTTTCTTGGGAGAAATATGAAATTTCCAAGTCTCGACAGGATGAGGCATGACTTTAATGGCTCTCGGGTCTTTATTACCATTGATATTTTGCAAGAATTTTCTAAATGGAGGTCGGTTATTGTATTTATCCACCATTTGACTTCTTTCTGTCACCGAATAGGTTTCGTGGAGATTCAGGTTCTTCTGATTGAACCAATCCATGGGTTATCCTTACATTCAGAAGAAATTACTTAATTAAACTGAAATAAAATTATAAGAACCAACATCTAATAAAGTTAAAATAAAATTATAAACTTACCTACACGATATTTTCATAAGAACATGAATATGCCTTAGAAAATTCTGAATAAAACTATTCATTTACGTATAAACGAAATTATAGCGCATTTCCCCAAATTTATTTTAAAAAATTTTGACTTTACACTTTGTAATCAAATTTGTCATTTTCTGTATTAAAAATAGCATTGACAGACGTCAAATCCTTCAAGAAAAATGCCCACTACGCTCTATTATAATCAATTCTATTTTTTTAGTACCTAAGTTTTATTTTAAAAATTGTTTTGAACAAAATGGAAACAGTCTACAGAATTAAGTCTGCAGAATTAAGTAAATGAATAAAGAAGATATCAATAGCAACAATAATTTGTTCTCGCAAAATTAATTTACGCATACTTATAAAGAAAAATAGGTTGAATATTAACGATGGACCCATGGTGAGCATCAAATTGACGATTTCAGAATTACAAACCTCAAAACGGTATAAATAACTGAAAAAGACTGCATGAGTTGTAAAATTAGAACTAATTAACATCAAACCAAACAAGATACAAGCATGTTACGGCCATTATAAAATAAAATTTGTATGATAATCGCAAGTTGAAAATCTTAATGGTTTACAGTCTGATAAAGATAAGTTTTTTTTTTAAATAAAGAGAATGAGAATTGTTCTCGCTAATTAACACGCTCATATGTAAACGGAATTAAATATACTCAAATAAAGGGTCAGTGTTTCCTGATTCAAGCGGAACGGATTTCAGGATCACTTATTAAATAATACCAGAATGCTCCTACATGGAACTTGGCCTAGTCTAGTCACAAAATCGTATGGTCAAATCAATAAAACCAATCATCAACATAAGGTGTTTAGTCAAAAGTATAACACCCTACATTTATCTTTTGTTATCCAGTATTTTCTACTTTAATTCTCTTTATGGTCCAAAATATCTCTAACTGCCGAATTTAACTAATTTATAAGCCTCCGTGACCGATGTCTGAAACAGAAGTATTTTATGTTCTCGACTGGCTGCTATACTTTTCACGAAGGAACTGCTTCCATATCTGCGGTATTTCGATTCCTTGGTCCTTATTGAAGTTCCCCGGCTCCCTCTGGATCGCCGTCGCCTCCTTGTACAGTCTAGATCAAAACCGTATCTCATTTCTCAAAATCTTGGTAGGTATCTTCGAGCTTGACCTCACGCGATAGTCTGCGGCGACCGATTTATCCCAGTGGTGATGCTTGATATGGGCGATGTGTTCCTTTAGCCATGTGATGATATTATATATTTTCCTGTCTGTCCAATATACACCTTCCTGCATGTGCATGGTATGCTGTACACTCCAGGCCCTTCTAGATTCTTGTAGGGGAACGCGGGGCAGAACGGAATAGTTTTGGGAAAATATCAGAAATTTGCAAAGTTGAGAGATAGAACACCTTCCTATGTACACAGGGCGATTGTATAGGCTTTATACTCTGCTATTTGTGAATTTCACAAATATTGAAACTCTACTTCAACGCAATTTTTTTATAAACGCACAGTTTTCATTCCACTTCGCCCTATCGTTAGGGTAAGATGGAATGGGCGATAGGGCAAGCTAGAATATAACCATAATTATAAAACTAACTACACTTATGCATATAAAATTTATTTGAAAATAAAACTTTGAATAAAAAACTTAAAAGACTTAACAACACATACATTTTGGCATGTGAAAATAACACTTACAGAAAATTCATTGAACAAAAAACTTAAAAGACCCTCTAACAACAGAAAAATGTTTGCATGTGAAAATTCATAGTTAATTACATTTTAATGAATTTTGCCGCTACTGTTGGTTACTAAAGCCAAGTTTAACACTATTGACAATCTACTGTTAATTATGTGAATTAGACGGCGGCGGCGGCGGCGATTTTATTTAAAAACCAATTTGAGCAATATAATGTACAAAATAGAAATATTGAACTTCAAATACCTCGCTCGAAAAAGAGGGAGCTGTAATGTATAGTACGACTATATTCCACTAGGTGGCATCAAAATGGAAACTTTTACGAATTTCATTCCAGTCTGCCCTCTATTCCGTTTCGCCCCGCTTTCCCCTACCCCCTCCGATATTTTGGAAATTCCGCCATGATCTATCTAGCTGCAAGTGTAGTTTATGAATCTTTTCGAGTTCCGAATATGATGTTCAGTGTTTCCTAGAAGTCCTGGGAGGTGATGGGTGATGTGCCAAATAATGGGTGATTATTCCTTCTCCGCTAACTGTCGGCCTCAATATGGTGTTCCGGGCTTACAGATCTTCGATAAGCAGTACAGCTATGGTATCCTGGAATCACTCAGGATTAATTGACCGATGAGTTCCTCTTCATTTCTTTGACCTTATTATTTTTGTTCTCCTTGTATTTTGAATTTGTAGTTTACCGTGTTCACTATGACAGTCGCAATGCCATTTTCCGCTGGTAGTACCATGGGGTCTTTATTGTTCCGAAGATCTCTGATGGCTCACTGTTTCTTCCCACTGATTATTGGTTTAGTTACTTTCCCCTTTCATGTTTCTTAGTTTTCGAACGAAAATGCTTTAAATTACCTATACTACCTATAGAAAACACACAAAACAGCAGAACGTATTTGATTATATCCACCAAGTTCTTCGATATGAATTTTTATCATTTCTGCATTTTTTCGCCACTTGAGTTACGTATATTTAATTCAACACCGATCGTCCCGCATTTTTAATTTCATACTTTTTCAAGCAAACAAAAACTAATAATCGGGTTAAAATCTAGGCAAGTAACTACGGGTGTGCTGGGGTGGGTCAGGGCCCACATAAAAATTTGCTGGTCCGTCCCTGTGCCCACCTCGACAGTAAAATTATTATACCGTATGTCTGGTGTGCTGACGGCACACACCAGACATATTGCATCAACAATAAAAGCTCTCTGTATTCTGCTTTTTCATTAGCTGGGTGTTTTTTAATATACTTATAATTTTTTTATCTTATTATTTTTCTACGAAACTTATTTGAAACTTGAAGAAGGCATAATTTTTACAAAATACTTAATTTTTAATTTTAAGACATTTCACTGAAAACCTCCCATTCCACTCCCCCCCCTCCCACTACCCATCCACCCCAACACACGCGCGCAGGCCCACCTTTACATTCAGTGGCCCTCGGTATGCCTCCTCAATTTTGTAGGCCTAGTTACGTGCCTGTTAAAATTTCTCGGTCAAGCTCTGCCTTGTACCGATACTCTGATACTCTGATATATCAGGTGTCTCTGGCGTCTGGCGAGCACAGACCTGGCGAGGATAGCAAAGGGTATAAATTATGGGAGTGACTACTGAACAGTCCGCCGGTTACTTCTAAATTTTGTTCCAGTACAGTCGACACAATATCAGTAAAATGATGTTTAAGAACATCGTTATTGAAAGACATCGTATACAATCTCGGTGGGTGTTCGGGTAGAGTATAAAGCTGCTATTTTGTTCTCCTACGGCTACACGAGTTCTGCGCCCGCACGAGTTCGCATTTGTTTGTTTCTATATCATCTTTTTGCCAAAAAATGCGTGTGTCTGGTGCGAAAGGGCAAGTAAGGGTCTATTTTAAAAAAGCGTTCTCTCAACTTTAGTTTTTTTTACACTTCCAAAATGCCAAATATAGGTTACATTCTGTAATGCGCATGCGACCGGACTGTTCAGTAGTCACTCCCATAAATTATTGGAGTTTACTCCTTAAGAATCGATTTTCAGTTACAGCCCGCGGTAGGAAATTTTATGAGGAGTAAAATCAAGCGTTAATTAAAAGTGAGGCGTTACGTTCCTCTGCGCAACGCACCTCGCGCACCTTTCACATTGAAATTATGTATGTATCTATGGATACGTATATTTCTGTACAATAATAGTATATTATTCAACGAGCGGTAATGTAGATGAAATTTGCAGCACGAGCCTCAGGCGAGTGCTGTAATTCATCAAGTGAGTTATTACCATTACCGCGAGTTGAATACTATACTTTATCTACGACTATAACAATAAATATGTATTTACAAATCTTATCAGTTACAAGGATATGGAAATTCTTATTAAATAATTAAGTACTCATTTTGTTTATTAATGAAATTAATTGTATAGTTTGAACAGCCAGCAAACTGAATATGTGGGACTGAATTATGCAATTTTATTGCTTCTTTTTGTGTTTGTTGCATATAGGGTAAAGTATACAGTCGTTGGCACAGTAGCAGTAGTTGGCACTATAATTTTCGGTTCATTTTTTTGAAGCTTCCGTCAAATTTTTATTTGTGCTATATTTTTCATATGAATTATTACAGTGTTCTGTAATAGTCACATTGATAGTTTCCAAAATATCCGCACTTTCGCATTAGCTAATGGCGGTTTGAAAACAGGCGTGTTGCGTCACTGTGTTTGGCGGTAATTTTATTGAATTTAGCAGTATCTCACAAGTGGATGGATGTGGAAAAAGGAGTGGTAAACGATGTAAGTAAGAGTATTAATAACAGTACATCATAAATAGTACATTAGCTAGGTACTCTAACATAAAAATATAAAGTTCTTGTCATTCTAACCTGAAAAAAGAGGGTGCTAAGCACTGTGTGCAAAACTATCATATGAAATAGTCGTTGGCATAGCAGTGCCAACTATTAATTTTAAACTTTATTAGAATGAGAGACAGTGATTGGCACTGTATTTTTGATTGTATAAGATGTTTTAACGTCTATTTTTTGGTGCCTAGAAGGGCATTTTTTTTAAAGAAAATTGAAATATTGATCAAAATAGTTTTTATTTTTATTAGGCACCCTTCAAAAATGAAAATTTGTTTTCCATATATTTTTATCTCCTGTTAATTGATTTTGTTTCATTCAGGAATGAATCAGATATCCCACCAAGCAAAACTGATAATCTTGATAACGCAGAAAATGCATCTGCATCTGATATAAGTAAGTAAAATGGGCACTATGGAAAAACAAAATCCTGAAGAAGAGTCGCCTCCAAATTTTGGCAAATTATTACATTGGCCTACTAGGTACTCCTGTGAGAAAAAAATATTAAAAACATTGAAAGAAAACATTATGTGGTGACATCAAAAAAGTTTAAAGACAACTTCAAACAGAAACAAGAAACTAAACGAAAAATGGAAGAAGAAAAGGTAAAAAAGAAAGAGTCAAGAGAAGAAAAGAAAAAGGCCAAGATGAGCAAAAGTAAAATCAAAATTTTAAGCAATGTCTTAATTCAAAAGCCAAATATGCGAAACCGAAATACAATTGAAACTGTTGGAGAAACTGCCAGGAATAAAGAAAACTTACTTCCAAAAGATAACTACACTGGCACCAACAACAACATACATACAGAAGAGCAAACTAAAACCAAAGAAACTACTATACCATCTGTCTCAAGTAACGCCAAAGAAAATAATGAAAATACTGAACAAAGTTACAATAAGAAATTAGACGTACCAAAGAATAAAGAGTGCATATCTCTAAATACAAAATCTGACTTGCCTCTTAGTACAGAATGCTTACCTGCAATGAATAATTCTTTTATTGATGATGTGCCTTTGAATACAAAACAATTACCTGACAACAGTGATAATGGTATAGATGTTCCTATTACACCTACACATGAGATGAATGATTTTCATGATCCTAATGTTAAACTTTTACAAGGAATTTGTTATAGTTGCCTGTTAAATATAACAAAAAGAAAAATAGGAGTACAATGCGGCAAATGCAGAAGAACTTTTCACTTTAAATGTGTTAATTATGAACTAAATTATATATGCATCAAATGTAAGTGTTGAAATAAACCCAAATTATTGATTTCTTGATGATTCTTATACTTACTTAATTGGGTATCACTTAAAATTACAAGTACCTCTACAGAGTGCCAACCACCATGCTAAACTGTGCCAACCACAAAAATCGTGGTGCCAACCACTATTCAATGGGCATTTTTGCTTGTTTTTATCAATTTCAAACGCAAAAAAATTGTATTGTGTCTTTTTTTCTATTCACATTATCAAGAATACATTTAGGATCGTGATAAAATTCAAATTGACCAGGAAAATTTTCAGAAAATATTTAATTTCATTAAGAAATGGCAGGTTGACAGATTTACGATGCCAACGACTGTATACTTTACCCTATGTCGTAGAACTACTAACTGGTTGGGGTACGTTAATGATTCTCAAAAAAATAAGACAGATACCTACTGGGAATAAAATTTATACTTCTATCGTACCCAAACAAGTTAGTAAGTACCTTCTATTGTATCATTAGCTACTTGCCCTAATTCTGGCGGTGTACCTACATAATAATTCATCTTCACTATTGCAATTCATCTTTTTTAGCACAATTATTACTTAACTGTATTTGAAAACGTCAAATTTTTTAGAAATGTCAAGTCATCTGCCTCCCCTCAACAATAATGGACTGTTCCATTTCGCCGAATCGGGAACGAAGGTGCAATAACTCACTTGTGAGTTATTATAACTCACGCTGTTTGTTTATGGATACTATTAATTGCTCAGAAGCAGTTGATTAATTAATATATAATCTAATAGGAGTAGATAAAAAATACAAAAACATAGTTCAACGAAAGGCAAATAACAAAATATTGACCTTAGAATTATTATTTACTATGTATTTAGTATTTTCCTATTTATGTGCCAATTGTTATATGTAGGTACTTACCTATTATTTTAAAATGAGAATCATCATCATAAAGTTCTCAGTCCGAAGACTGGTTGGACGCGCCCCTCCAACCGCTTCCTATGCTGAGTTAACCTACGCATTTCCCTAAAAGTAGAACATCCTGCATCCCCAACTATTTGAGAGCAATAGTGTAATCTGGGTCTGTCTCTAGTACGCCACGAACTATTCCTTCGTGTCTCAGAAGGTGCCCTACCATCCTATCTCTCCTATTCTTTATTTATTTATTCTTTATTTTTATGAGAACATAGCATAAGTTTTTAGACTGGGTAAACGAGTTGTAAGTGTAACAGAAGCACTAAATACAACAGAAACAGTAATAATTATACATTACAAAATTAAATAGTTTTCGTTTCTGGAGCAAAGTGGCGTTTTCACCTTGTATTTTCCCATCAACCTTCTTTGCATAACTATTAAGTCTAATTTTCAAGTACGTTTCAGCTATTTTTTTAATCAGTTGCACTTCATGTAAATCCTCAACCAAATTTGTTGCTTACCCATGAAACGGTAAGTTATTACCTGTCTGATGAAGGCTTTTACAGTCGTGAGCAACGCAAAATATCACCATGGTACACAAAAAACTGCTAGCTGTGCTAAAACACCTAATAAGCTCTTCGCGTTAGAAAAGGATGGAGATCCGTAAGTAGTACGGGTTGCATACACAACAGATATGCCCCAAAACGTTTTCGCGGGGTAAACAGCACTGGACCTATCCAGTAGGGTACATCATTGATCAAGACTGCTCAGCCTCCGCAGGAATCAGCAAAAATAGCCGTTTAGTGAGGTGCATATAAACTTGCGATGACTGTTTATCTTGCATGCAACCTAAAATGGTAGATGCTAAACCGATACAGACTGCACATTACGTCTACACCACAGCCTTAAGAAATTCTGTAATTAGGGCAAAATATGCTAGTATTTTAACTTCTCATTGGTAAATGACAACAGCCAGCGGTATTGCCAATAGGTAGATAATAACGGTCGACAGTCGCGTTTACCCCAAAAACGCATTCTCCCCACCTTATCGCAAATAAAACCCTACGTGCACAAACAAATTTATTTAATTTAATTTTGATATCACAAAATGAATTCTTCGCCTCAATATTGAAAAACGTTTCCATCATCAGGTTGTCTCGTGTAACCAGCGTTAGTCTGCGGCGAATGGTGGGAAGAATTCATCAATTTTATGTTACTAGGGTGCTTCCTTTCCGACACTCCTCCAATCAACACAGGATGGTACTGAAAGAAAAGCATTAATGCATATTTCAAATTCCCGCAGTAGTTAGGATATGACAGTCCGAACTCAAGTTGGCGGCCAAAATTGAACAAGTTAAAATAAATCGAGCCGATTTTGACCAATATAGTTATTTTTTGTTGCAATTTCCGCTTTTTAAATTATTATTGTTACTAAGGAGCACATCGGGTGTAGATATTACAAGCAATTTGGATAAAAGTGATATGAGAAAGAGAGCTGTAAATTGAAACAATAATAAGTGTCTTCATTAGCGTAACTGCTTCTAAGCTTGGTACGGAGTTTGTTACTTTGTAGCAATGCACCGTAATAATGCCTAAAAGCTCTAATGAACTTAAGAGTGGCATTCCGAAATTGTTCTACGAGACCGTTACAGGTAATTTGAAACAGAGGAAAGCCCCGATCAAAAGGCTAAATTTGCCAGTGCACCGATGAAAGAATCAAACACGCTACACGTGCGACTGACATCACGCGAGATGATAGGAATTCCCGAGGTACTCTTTTGCACGCTGCACTAACGTGACCTAGAAGCTCCTGACGCCCACTTTTACGAGATGGCAAGAATTCGTGCTGAATTTGCACCCGCCACCACAGCTGACGTAGAAGAATCCGACGTCAAACCGCCGCCGAAGCCCCCACTCGCTGCTTATAAAAGTGGGTGCTCCGCAAAAGAAAATTCAGTATTTGGCCGTCCGGCCCTCAGCTGGAACAAATACTCCCAGCATCAGAGATGATGCTGGCCGCTGACATCCGACCTAGCAGTACTTGATCGACTGTTCCGACTTTGCCGTGTGATCGACTGATAGCAACCGTCCTTTAACTTTTGAGTAAGAAACTGTTGAATTAAACACTAACCAGTCATAGTCTGGCTGGCCTACCTCGGCCGTATCAAATAAGTAAAATATGTTCACGCTAGGGAATTGAAAGTGTTTCTCTATGAAGATTAGATCGATTTGTCAATTCTGTGTGGCCTGTAATAGGACCATATACCGGCGCAAATCGATCGCATCCGGGTAATGGGCGGCTTTTGGTGAAATCTTAAGGTAGAACATTTACTTATTGCGACGGAAGGTGATTGCACTCGCGTGCTTTGACGAGAATCGGCCACCGAACCCGTCTTGGAGTCGGCACCGCTCGGTGCTCCCACGAAAACTCCGAGACACCGTAAAAGTTCAGTTTCGATCACACGACGGGCTGCAAGCGTACTATCAGGATACTCCGAAAACCGAGTTTTATTTCAAAGTAAATATCTCGTATTTTTGTATATATTCTGTTTTTACTAATTCGATTCAATTCATTTAATGTAAATAGTTAACTTAATAGAGTACCGTTTTATTTTGTTTATGTCTTGTTATTCGACGTTTAGCAATAGTAATACATATAGTAATAGGACCCGCCCTTCTGCGACTAAGAGCATAAGGGTGATCAACTCCCAGAGATCGTTCATAAGAGAACGATCCCAATAAGTGATACCGAGGGATACAGCTGTATATTTAGGGACCGAATCCAGAAGCACCGTTAAGGACTAGAATACGCCATTGTAAAATTTGGCGTCCCAGAAAAGACAAGTAATCGTTGTAACTTACTTTATTATATCTGTCGGTCCTAACCGAATCTTCTCCTACAGCATGCAAATCTGGCATTATTTCCCTAGAATTCCGAAGGCGTCTCCATGAAGCAGCGCCTATGGTTTCCTTCTGTAGATAAACGTCAACGGTGTCTGGAAATATCTCATCACTGTGGCAGTATGATGAATCCAAAACGAAGTCCAATTCTTCTTTGGTTATTAAATCCCTGAAAAAAATGGTATTACCATCAATACAATATTTCTATCTTTCATATTGACAAATATCGATTTGGTCAAATCGAAAATGGTTCATTGTTCATAAGGCCCATCGTCAAATACGGTGTACGAAAACCCAAAAAAAGAAACATAAGCTGCAAAATTTTCAGCCACTAGTGCTTATGGGTATAACAAGGGCCCTGGGTACGCCAGCCACAGAAGCAATGCTGGACCTGTTTCCGCTTCACTTGTAAGAGAAGGATTGTCTGATTGCTTCCTTAAAACTTTCCCAGATTGAAAAGCTAAAACCAGGAAAATGTTTTTGCTCTGCACGCTGCGACGGACGCCGGAGACGATCGATCCGCACCAATCACCGTTCGTGAAATATCGCTCATCACTAGTACCATTTAAGCTCCGAACTGTGTCGGTAAAATGCTACAAGGTCACGCGAGAGCTATCAGAGCTCATACCTTAATTCAAACTTCCTTGTCTCAAATCATTTTTGGCAAGATGACAGTGATGATCTGGAGGAGTACCTCGAACTTTCGAAAATCGTTAGGCGTCGCGTCGCTTGGTGAGTTTGAAAATATGGATCATTTCGAAGTTATAAAAGTTCCATGACAAATTGACCATTGCAAAACTATGGGTGAAATATTTTGAAATGATGAATATTACTAGAGCATTCATAAGAGCTGAAGGTATGGGAAATTGGAGGACTCATCTATCTGCTGCGAAAAAAGTGATTCCATATTTCTATGCATCGGGACATCATTTATACGCAAAGTCTACGCATTTATGTACAGGACATGGAAAAATAGGAATCTCTATGAAACCTGAAGCTTTTAAGAAGTTGACTGGCGGCTTTTTCACAATTAATCGAAGCAACAAATATTTTTGAGAACATAGAGCGATATGACTATCGTTTATGAAATCATCCCATTCAAAAGAAGGCTTCAGTCGAGGAAGAAGTACGAAGGAGAGTGTTTTGAGTAAATTGATCACTGCAAGTAATGTTTCCGAAGTGCGCGAGAAGTTTTGTGATCACTGTTGCCTGTTTCGATTCTGGAGAGCAGCACGGCGTTGCACGAGACTCTCGTGTGAAAGAGATAACCAAGATGTGCAGTTGAGTGCAGTTGAGAAGGACTCTACATTCAATAAGAAAGGGAGACAGTTTTATTATGACATAACTATTAAATTTCGTGGTGTACTTTAGTGAAAAATATGTAAAATAATTTACTTACGGAAAGGGCCTGAAGAACGCGTGCCTCCTCACGCTGGACAACGTATGGTGGTAGAACAACCGATCCCACGGTGACATTCCTTTGTACCATGGTGGTCCTTGCGTGGGATCTATGTCGGCGTAAGGTGCTATGGCCTTTATCAGTTCTCCTTCTTCGCTTAAACAAGGGGTACATCCCTTGTTCCGCACCCTCGTAACCATCGCGAAAGAAAGTAGGACGCAAAATGTTGTAGTCGCAAAATGTTTCCCCGATTTCTAATCTCATTTTAATAATCAACGTCATTACTTTACTTTGTGTTCGTTGCTAGGATACGGGGGTAATAAATAAGATTTTAATTGAAGTTTCGTGAAGTTGCTGTCATGTTGTATCGATCATTTGAGGGAAAACATCAAAATTAATGTTATTCAATATTTGAACCCTCTTTCTTGGTAGTGATTGTTATTTGAATGGGAGTCTTGAATGGCTCTTGCAGATATTTATGATGAGGAATTTAACAGGCAGTTGCTTTTGGCCAAGACGCTTATTACACAGTTGAAGAGAAAGACAGGTGAGAGATTTGGAAATAGTATATTATACACGAGTTTATAATAGCATCACTATAACGAGTTGTATACTATACTTTGTCCACGACTATCAAAACAGATTCCCAGAAAGAATTTACCTTCATTTTCCTTCTCCAGTGTAAGAAAGATTCATACATACGCTCTCAGGTATAATTTTCTTGGTTTTTTGGGCAATGAATCTAATGAGGCAAGTTCTGCAGCTTCTTTTATTGCTGGTGCTGTTAAAGAAACCTCGTTTTCACTCTCACTACTCATTATATCTTCTTTTTTAGAATATTAGGCTAGGCATATTAGGATTCTCAGAGGAAAGTTTTGCTATAGTTTCGATTTTCTCACCCTCTATGTTTTTCTGGTCGCTGAACATGAATTTGAAGTTTGCAGGCCAAAATTTGGCCCGGAACTTTGTTTTTCTGGAACTTTTTGCCCCAATTTTGGCACTTTTCTCAGTTTTTGGCCTATATCTCAGAAAGGAAGCGTTTTTTCGACAAGCCGACTCCATACAAAATTAAAGTAGACAAAATTTCCTGCATTTTTCATATATCACTTTTTTTGTAAGACTAACCATTCCACCGCTAGAGCGCGCCAAAAAACATATTCCCGGACCCAGTATACCTTACATGAATAATGAATATAGAGAAAGTAATTGAAAAAATGGAGACAACCGAATGAAATGCAGTTATCACTAAAGTAGTTATGTACAGTGTATTATAGTCAGTAGTATAATATATACTCATATCATTATAATAATAAATGTTGCGAATGATGAATGTCGTTTCCGTCATAAATTGGACTGCCTTCATCATCTGGAACAAACAGGAGATGTTATTTTATGGATTTATTGATAGACGAGGTGAGTAGTACCTAATCTGCACATGTTTACTGTTGAAGATACTGTTGTACATACCTTCGTTTTTCAAGGAACTGTCACATCCTCTTCAGTCCGTTCATCTATTCTCCTTATTTTTTCAGGTGGTGGGGTGTCTGTAATGAACAGAAGATTATGGGTCAACTTGTACATTCATATTAACTACTTCAGACAGGTACATTTATGCTCCAAGTGTGTGATTGTCGTTTTTGGGGAAGGAAATGTTACATACCTTCGTCCTCCTTGTCCACACTTTCTTCAAAGGTCTCAGCAACCGGGGAGAAGGTGAAGCCCAGTTCGTCCTGTACTTCGACGTCGAATGGTCAAGGGTATTTGTGAGATCTGTCTCGATTGTCACGTTGTTGCAGGACCCCTCACAGTTGGTGTACAGATTTTGCGCAGGTCTTGACGCAACTGCATGACACCAGACAGATCTCATAAATACACTTGAGGACCGAACATTCGACGTCGAAGTACAGGACGAACTGGGCTTTACCTTCTCCCCGGTTGTTGACACCATTGAAGAAAGTGTGGACAAGGAGGACGAAGGTATGTAACATTTCCTTCTCCAAAAACGACAATCACACACTTGGAGCATAAATGTACCTGTCTGAAGTAGTTATATGTCTGTACAAGCTGACCCATATCTTCTGTTCATTACATACCCCTACCACCTGAAAAAATAAGGAGAATAGATGAATGGACTGAAGAGGATGTGACAGTTCCTTGAAAAACGAAGGTATGTAGGTACAACAGTATATTCTACAGTAAACCTGTGCAGATCACTACTCACCTCGTCTATCAATAAATCCATAAAATAACATCTCCTGTTTGTTCCAGATGATTAAGTCAGTCCAATTTATGACGGCAGCGGCATTCATCATTCGCAACATTTATCATTATAATGATATGAGTATATATTATACTACTGACTATAATACACTGTACATAACTACTTTAGTAATAACTACATTTCATTCGTTTGTCTCCATTTTTTCAATTACTTTCCCTATATTCATTATTCATGTAAGGTATACTGGGTCCGGGAATTTGCTTTTTTGGCGCGCTCTAGCGGTGGAATGGTTAGTCTTACAAAAAAGTGATATATGAAAAATGCAGGAAATTTTGTCTACTTTAATTTTGTATAGAGTGGGCTTGTCGAAAAAACGCTTCTATTCTGAGATATAGGCCAAAAACTGAGAAAAGTGCCAAAATTCGGGCAAAAAGTCCCAAAAAGAAAGTTCCGAGCCAAATTTTTGCCTGCAAACTTCAAATTCATGTTCAGCGACCCGAAAAACATGGAGGGTGAGAAAATCAAAACTATAGCAAAAATTCCCTCTGAACCCCCATTTTTTCCTAATATGCCTAGCCTATATGCATTTCAAATTAAAAGCAAACCATGCTGATTTGACGTTTCAATTTGAACTGACACATCGCGATCGCGGCCTACTAAATAAATGTAAAAAAGGGTCAAAGCGATGTTCCTATTGGTGTAGTGAATAATATTCATTAATCACTGCAGTGATTAATGTATCTAATTATGATTGAAGAAACACAAGTATAAAGAGTATATTATAAGATAGTCGTGGACAAAAATATTTTATCACCCAAAACTGTCCCGAGAATATTTCATAATTTAGATTTTAGTTAGGTATTCATTAAAATTTGCAACGGACAAGGATGTTAAGTTTAAATTGGTATCTAGTGAGCAAAATACAGTCTGTCCTACAATGGGTAACTTTGTTATTAGTAGAGACGCAACATAGGTTAAATGGGCAGATGAGTACAGTTTTACATGCCCAACAATATCCCTTTCTCAGAAAGTCAAAATTTTGTCTATTTTTGAATAATGATAAAAAAACTTGTAGGTAAAGTTCCGGAAACTAATTTTTCTTGTGAGTACCATAATTATGAAAGTCTTCAATTATCGAAAAATCACTCGACTGACGAGTCGTAATTTTTATGTAAAGTCTGAATAATATAACTTGGCGTATATATGGGTTGACTGGTGGACCCCACTTCCAACAAACTTTCTTTCTCTTAAGCATGGAGATCGGTTTTGCAGTTGCAGCGAAATTGTTTATACTTAAACCTCTTCTCCATGAATATGTTTGTAAAATGGTTAATAATTGTTTAACATTTTTCAAAATTGGGTTCACTTTGGATGGATGAGGTTGCAGTTAGTAGATTATGAGACTCTTAAGATCAGGGTTGTGGGTTCGTGCTCCACGTTGGGCGCCAGTTATTGCAGGTTAAATTGGGAACGTATGGGAAATTAAATTCTAAAGCCGGCTCCAAACGATGTGGTCACTCGACAGATATTCGCCATGTGTAAGCAAATGCAGCATCGTGTGGACGATACGACGTATGCCAATGTGGTCATGTGCGTAGATTTGTCCAAACGCCAAATGTTTGACAAGCGCAAACAAATGCAGCATCGTGTGGATGATGCATGCATGCGCATTCGAGAGGATGTGTGCACTCGTCAAATATTCGCCAAAGCAATTCGGGAGATAAGTGGCGCGTCACAAACGTCAGATTTTAATTCCAAACAAAACAAAGCCACGTGCTTTCTGACGTTTTAACCTAACCTCTGAAATATAATTATAATTACATATAGTTGTTTTCAAGTTTTTACGCGTAAGCCCAACACACACAAATTGAAAATAAACTGTTTTCACTGCAAAACGTCTATAAATATATTGCAAAAACTAGTTTAAGACGTTGTAAATAATATCGATAAACGTCAAATGGCACGTGCTTTTGTTTTGTTTGGAATGAAAATCTGACGTATGACGGAGACACTTAGGTCCCGAATACACATGACACATCGTTTGGACCATGGACGAATGTATTTTACTTGATGTGTTAAAGGTTCGCTCCGAGGGCGGTAAATAAGCACACATCAAAGCAGACGAATCTCCGCGCATCAAACCCGAGCACGTGCATGTATTCACTTTAATTTTTACATTTTACCAGATTGATGACCTGATGAAATTGATTATCTTCTCATATTCGCTGCAAATTTAGCGAACTTAAACAAGCGGGTAGACAAGCCAAAAATTGCTAAGTGAGCATATAGTGTGGATAACGTAACGAATACTTCGAGGCATATTTGTCATGTGTTCACATTGCCACGTTAACACATCGTGTGTATGAACGACTTGGCGCTATAAATTTTCGGCAAACAGTCTACAAATATTTGACGCATTTTTACTTGACTAACATTTGACGAATGACCATATCGTTTGAAGCCGGCTTAACACATTTAACACACATTTGTTTTATTGCCATCACTTGAACAACATATTAGCTTGAACACATTCATTAAACAGAAAAGATAAACAACGGCCTTTAACACAAAAAGGAATCTTGACTAGGTACTTGTAACTTACTGTAAGAAAAAAATATGTCAAAACTGTCGGTAACTACTTGTAGTTATGTATATCTGATGATTAGTTGGAGCTTGGAGAGTAGCACCATCCATGGCGTAAATATCCATCCAGTTCCACGCGGTTGGGAGGCAGGGCCTCACTAAGGAGTTTGTAATAGCTGAAGTTTGGAAACGCCTTACTTTCCTAACTTATGACGAAATATTCATTTCAACACCAATTGTGAAAAAAATATAAAAATAAGAAAACATTTTACAGTAAACCAATGAATTATTAGTTATTTACCATATAAGTGGGATACGAGCTTTGTTAACGTACGCATGCGAAATTTGCCCAACGAGTGCGTAGCACGAGTTGGGCAATCGCAAAAGTACGTTAATAAAGCGTTATCACACGTAAATCGTACAAATTTTTATATACGCCCCTAAAAGTGAAAATAAACGGTAATTATAATTTTACATTTGCCAAGATTTATTGAGAAAAACGGGTGCGGTAATAAACTCACCCAAAATGAGTGCGATAAGAAGTTCTTAACTCACGGGCGTGGATAAATGATATTAAATTGTTTTTGTTTGCAAGCAGTTTTTAAAATACAAATCTACAATAATTATTATATTATATTATTATTATTATATTGCTGTTTTGAAATTTGTTAAAACATATGAAAACAATAAACGAAGTCGCATGTTACAAGTGGCGAAAAACTGCTTTTTATAGAACCTAATAAAACTTTCCTGAAAAAAATTTCAGAATTTGGTTGACGGCAGTAGTATACTGAACCTCTGGCTTGTAAGAAGACACAAGATTTTCAATTTCGACCGAAAAACAAAATAGTTAAGAGTAAACAGCGGTACCGTTGCTTTCGGAGTTTCTCGTCGTAGCTCGTGCTCTCGCTTTCGGCTACTGATCAAAGTTGCTCAGCTAAGTCAGTCAATCCTGCAATAGGGAGTGCGCGCAACAAGTTCATTCTCGGTATTAGTTTGGCCGATTAGTTCCCTGCTTTTCCTAATGATTTTTGCCGTCCGCTGTAGGTTTGCAGACATCATCGTTACTCATCATATGTGCAGGTATATGCATTGTGTGAAGTATTTTTCAAGCTGTAATTACTTCACCGTACCCCTGAACCCCCCAGATTCTTAGTAAATTGGTGTGTCGGGCTCTTAACGAGCGTTTCCATTGCACAGTCCATAGACAAAAATAATGTCTGCATATTCTTCGTTAGAGAATGAATTCATTCCAATTTCTTAGATTCTTTTTGGGGGATGCAAATTTAAAGTGATAAAACGACAAACTGATGTGACAAATGTAGGGACTCTATATTTAGAAAGTACCGCAAACAATAGCTCCACTATGTTTCAGAACTGTGAGTAAACATGGCGGACTGCCGTGTCAGCAGCAAAATGTCATATGTCAGTCAAAGCCCAGCTAAAATGTTGGTTTGTTTGGTGCTTATGCTTTATCGTCTTTTGTGAATTAGTGTTATATATTTCCACAATCTGGTCTGTAGTATTATTCCTCAATGTATTACAGTCAAATTTTATTTATTTATGGATCAAAAATCAGAAGGTGAATCCGCAATTTGTAACACATGTCAAATATAAAATCTGACGTTCTGGCACAATTCAAATTTGGCGCCTGTTATTTGTGAGTAAACATGGCGGAGATTGCGGTACTCTCTCAATACAGGGACCCTAGACAAATGTAACTGACAAAGCACAATGACACAAATAAACAAAATTGTTTTTGGAGTTTACTCCTTAAGAATCGATTTTCAGTTATAGCCCGCAATACGGAAATTTTATGAGGACTAAAATCAAGCGTTAAGAGTCCGGCAAACCCCTTTAAAATGAACCTGAAAACTGACTTCGTAGTACTATGCTCATTTCTAAACGGTGAAAATTGAAGTGTTGAATTTTGGACAGTTTATAAACGAAACTTTATTTTATGTTTCTATAGAAAGAAAAGTTAAAAATTTTATCTTAGAAAGTGTCAGTTCACTCATGAAATTGACCAACTTCACGCGCGCATAGCGCCAAGAGATATACAATTTTCGAAAAATTGTTTCAATAGAGACATAAAATATACCTTCTTCTACCATTATCAGACTTTCGTGTTGCTAAATTTACTAGGATGAAGGTTTAATCGTGGTTCAACGAGAGCACTGCAAACGCAAAATATGCCTTGGTATGTGCTGCCGCCGCTTAGCGAGTGAGCGTAAACTCAGAGCGGCGTTGTCACATTTACTAGTTACCGAAAGCGCGGGCTTTGAATGTGCGTTGTTCTTGTGTCCATAAATGTGTTTAGCCTTTAGCGCGACGGTATTGCAACACAGCTGATAGTTTGCTCCGATTTCTAACGGATACCTCAGCGACCCGATGCCCCCCAGCTGTAACTTTTGACCTGCTTTGCCGGACTCTTAACTAGTGAGCGTTGAATTATGTACCTACGTATCTATGGATACGGCTGTTTATGTCTGACTGCATAGAGCATGGAAATAGTGAAAATAGAGTGGCATAGAGTAGATATGACAGTTGGCGTTGTAAAGTCAGCATTTGCAGTGTTTGTTCGTTCCTAAATTTGTGGAATCTTTTAATTTAATATGGAAAAACCTAATATTAAATACTCCAAACTTAGTGCCGAAATGTGAATCGACGCCTATTCGAACACCAGGAAAAGTATTTATTTCATATTTCCACATTTGGGTATAAAACTGACATTCGCGTGTACCCTATTATCAAGTGATTGAAGTTAAAATAATCGTTCATAAGGAGTAAACTCCAGTCGTGCGTCGGAGCTGACACACACAAGTTTTTTCATTGACATAATTAAATTAAATCCTATCTATTGCCCACTAAGTTTTCAGTCTGAACAAAAGGAAATCAAACCTATATGTTAATGGGACATTTTTCTCACGAAATTGCACATAATATACTTCCCTTTGCCAAAGTTTGTAGAGGCTAACGAATCACCCTGCATTTTTAGTTTTTCGCTATTTCTGATAATAACATGATAAGAAATAAAACAAAATTCCATAAATTTACATTTTTCGTTTTATAAATAACTAAAACGAAAAATATTTTTTACATTTTTTAATACTTACCGTTTTAATTTTAACTATGCAACCTATTTATTTGTTTATTATATTTTGCCATTTCCAATATCCCCATCCTGTGCGTTCTTATCCTGGGCACATTGTATATTATGTATGTGCCTACATACTTACCTTTCTGTTGTAGTATTATTATTACTTATTATCCTTTATCAAGAACACATTTCAAACGGAAAAAAATAAGAAAAAATGTATTGTACAAACTACCCTTTTTATTGTATGAATGCTATAATACATTACATTTACCTAAATGTTACGGTAATTATATACAAGCCAATAAAAATCTTACAAAATAATGATTACAATGAAAGTAACCTACTGAAAAAAATGAAAAAAAAATCTAACTCCTTGCAAAAATAAAGAAACATTCTATTTAAGAGGAGAAAAATCCAGTGGCGCGAATAATTCTTGGCATGAAAAAATAAGATTATTTAAAACACATATCAATATTTTACTTAAAAAATATGAATGTGTAACATGATGATAATTATCGGCTATTTTTCAGCTACTCAAAATCCGTTTTTAACATTTAAAACGCAAATGTTCTTCCTGAGCAGCAACTACTGAGGATTTACTATAGTACAGTGTGTCCAAAGAAGTGCTACAAAATTATTGATTTCTAAGATTTTATTCTACATAAAAGTTGGTGTTTGGGAAGGGAACCTTCATTTGTAAAGAGACAAAAAATGCCATATAAAAAAGTTGTTATAACTTTTACGTAGAATAACATTTTCTGAAAAATCAACACTATAAAAGTTGCACACTTTCTTGGACATGCTGTGTATCTTACCACTATTCCACGCCACTGGTAAAAAACTATGTAAACTCGAGATTTTCAAATGTGGCAGTTATCGCTTCTTTAGTATTCTAGATAAATCTAGAATACTAAAGAAACTAAGTTTTAATCGGCATAATTTTGTATTAGACAGAGAAATCTGCACAAAATGGCTGTCGAAACTGTGCGAACTCGAATCTTCGGATGCTGTCGTGAAAAAGAACAGAAACCATTTCTTCAAGTACATGTTAACGATGATCCATAAAGGCATTGCGGAAGTGCCAGAAGCTCATCTGGGGTACCCCCAATATGACGACAGGGTATGTTAAATATACATCTGAAACAATAGAAAACATGGAAATTAAAAAAAAAACGAAGTAGGTCACTGTAGTACAGGGTATGCCCGCATGCCAGACTCATGCGAGTCTTGGATAACTGCCCATACTTGAAGGCGGAAATTTTCGACTTCTACTTATGCTAGAGCTATGAAACTTGGGACCTAGCCATAATCGACGATTCCGAGACAAAATTAAATATTTACAGGATGACGTCACTCTTAAAAATGGCGGAAGTAGACGCCATCTTTGTTTTTTTAAATGACAATCGGCCATTTTGATTTTATATTTGAATTCGGCATTTAATTCCGAGTACAACTAACCAAATTGTCACTACTTATCTGTCATACTTTTTGACTCAAATTTACTCAAAAACTACAAATAGCTCCAAAACGATTGGAGTTAGGTATAGTACATGCTAACATAACTCCCCTTAGAATTATATTTTACATCCAACGGTGACATAAAATTTGACACGTGCCATTTGAAAAAATTAAGTTTTTGACATTTTGCGATACCCGTATTCAAAAAATTGTAGCAACCGCTGGCAAACTCGTTATGACTTCGGTTATCAATCAAAACATTCCTTGGAGATTAGGGAATCGAAGTAAAAAATTTATCAGCGGTTCAAGAGATATCACTTTTTAATGAACCCTTGCATCTGCAAATTTGAAGAGAAAATGCCGCATATGTCAAAAAGTATGACAGATAAGTAATGACAATTTGGTTAGTTGTACTCGGAATTAAATGCCGAATTCAAATATGAAATCAAAATGGCCGATTGTCATTTAAGAAAACAAAGATGGCGTCTACTTCCGCCATTTTTAAGAGTGACGTCATCCTGTAAATATTCAATTTCGTCTCAGAATCGTCGATTATGGCTAGGTTCCAAGTTTCATAGCTCTAGCGTAAATAGAAGTCGAAAATTTTCTAATGTGCGCTTTAAAAGAATCACCCTGTATAGTGTTCCATCCAACTATTTATTTTTTAAATGAGTGCATTTTTTTAATACATCGGCTAACTTTTATATAAGGTTTATGTCAGTTTTTCATCTAAATTGTAAAATTTTTGTCAAAAATTTTGTCATATTTATGTAAAGGGATGTTGAAAATCAAATATCTCGGGATAGAATAAAGCTGCAGCAGTGATATTTTGGTGAATTGAAAGCAAGGTCCAGATGTAACTGTTGCAATAATAAAATCAATCAACACTTTTCCAAAATACTTCATATTGTGCACAGTGGTCAACTTACAGAAAATTGAACTTTTTCTCAAAAATTTTAAATACTATTTGCAGATTTGACAGCAAGTGTATTAAGCTTTTGTTGGCAAAGAGGTTTACAAAAAACAGGACAGTACCAGACACATAACTCGTACACTGTGAAAAAATACAGTATTTTGTAAGTGTACTCTTTTTCTGTATTATGTTGTAGTATGGTGGTGGTATGGACCAAAGCATGGGTGAACAAGGTTTTTTGAGTCGTTGGTCCCCAGATCAAAGAACATACGTAGCAGCAAAACCGTTACCAGGCAAAGGCGCCCTGGTTTACATGGCAGTGGCAAAAGACCCGTCTCTCGGTTGGGAACACAGAAGAAAATGATGAAATAATTGTCTGTAATTTTTTTGTTCGTGTCCAATAAATTTTCCATCGAACCAAAAGCTATAAATTACGCAAAGAAATTTCAGTCGCACGTCATAATAGACAAAATACAAGTAGCGTGAACTTAAAAATTGTGAAATAATAAGTTTTCGAATATTGTCTTGTGTTATTTTGCCTATGTACTTCTTAATTCACTATTACCAGATTTTAATTATTTTTTTTTAATTTTTAATTATTTTTTTGGACTGTCAAAAATTTGAATATGAATAAATTCTTGAAATTCTTCTGCATGTTTGGCAGCTTTTGGATTTTGAACCATCCTGACATACGCCCTGACATTATTTTTGAAGATATGTACAAAGATGGTTAAATGGGGAAAGTTTATCAGAATATTGTGATCACTTCAAATCTACAAGCAAATTTTAAGAATTCTTTTTGCTTTTTGAGATATTGGGAGAAAAGCAAAAAATTGCGGTTTCTTTTTTTATCGATATTTTCTGTTACTATTAATTTTACTTCGGTGAAATTTGAACATTGTTAAGGCAGTTTTTGAAGACACGTTTGCTGGTCTTATCAGTTTTTCTCTTTTAATTTTGAAGATTCGACTATTAACTTTTGTTTTTCTTCTGTAAGGACGTCAATTGTTTTGTTTGCATTTTTGAACAGCGATTTTTATTACCTTTTCGCTGACATACCGTATATCCCCGGATGGAATTACAAAGAGGAAAAAAAATAGTTTTAATTTCTCAGAAAAAATCAGTCTTCCTAAAAAAACCCTGCTTGTTCTTAAACTCCCATTCAACTGTGTGGACTTTCTCGATTTTGTGACGGGCAACTAAGTTTTCGTTGCAATTACTACATAGGGTGGTCCGAAAATGGCAGATAAGTTTCAGGTAAAATGATTCTCTGATTCATTCCGAGTCAATAATTCTAGTGCAGAAATGTTGTTGTGTGAATGCGTTTTTGGGGAAAACGCGACTGTCGACCGTTATTATCTACCTACTGGCAATACCACTGTTGTCATCTACCAGTGAGAAGTTAAAATACTAGCATATTTTGCCCCAATGACAGAATTTCTTAAGAGTCCGACAAAGCAGGTCAAAAGTTACACTTGCGGAGCAGCGGGTCAGTGAGGTATCCATTAGAAGACGGAGCGAACTATCAGCTGTGTTGCAACACCGACGATGACATGATTCTTTCATCACATTTATGGACACAAGAACAACACACATTCAAAGCCCGCGCTCTTGGTACCTAGTAAATGTGACAACGCCACTCTGAGTTTACGCTCACTTGGTACGGGGAGGCAACACATGCCAAGGCATATTTTGAGTTTGTAGTGCTTTCGCTATACTACGATTAAACCTTCATCCTAGTAAATTTAGCAACACGAACGCCTGATTATGGTAGAAGAAGGTATATTTTATGCCTCTATAGAAACAATTTTCCGAAAACTGTAAATCTCTTGGCGCTATGCACGCGTGAAGATGGTCAATTTCATGAGTGACACTTTCTTAGATTAAATTTTCTTTCTATAGAAACCTAAAATAAAGTTTCGTCTAAAATTCAACACTTCAATTTTCACTGTTTAGAAATGAGCGTAGTACTACGAAGTCAGTTTTCAGGTTCATTTTAAAAGTTTGTCGGACTCTTAAGCCTCACCAGCTGCTTAAAAGAAGTGTAGATTTGGCAACAACGATTTAAACAAGCTGTAGAAGCATTTTTGTCGTTTGTAGCCGTGAACATCTTAAACCTTTTGATGCCAGTGGTTTACGATGCTAAACTTTGTCAAGTAAATGTCGAAGTTTTAAAAGGTTTATTTTTTCAATAAACAATTTTTTGTCCAAGGTTGCCATATGTACTTTTAGTTATAAGAATGCTGTTGAAAAAGTATTAGAAATGTGAAGTATGGGTACCTATTAATCGGTTAGTAATATCAACGCAATTTTACAATTTTACTCGAGTGTAAAAAGCAAAGATTTGAAAAATTTCACTTAGCTCGAGTTTCTCATTTTCGCTTTACCTGAATCCTGAAGCTTATCCGCCATTTTCTTACCATCCTGTATACACGATTAAAATTAAACAAAAAGCTACTGAATTATTTTCTTACCTTAGAATATTTATGAACTAATATTAAAACTAAATTAGCGCCTTTTCCTCCCTGATCCTCCTTTTCCTTTCCTCTGTCCTTTACCACTCTTCGGTTTCTTCCCTGCACCCTTTCCTTTCATACCGCCTGATCTCTTCTTACCCCCACTTCTAGACGGTTTCTCGTTTTGTTTCTCCTTTGACCTCCTATTAAAAAAGAAAAAGTAAAAAATCATAAAATCCGCTAGATATCATTCACGTACTCTAACTGTTCTTCATTAATTTGGCGAGAAACAGCTTTTTCGATATCAATTTTCGGTCTCTTGTTTAAAACTGATTCGACTATAGTCAAATTTTCCCGTTGTTCTTGGTCACCGGAAACAGGCGGGAGTTTCCGTTTTCTCGAGGCGCCTGGCGTAATTGCCGCCACTCCTCTGGCTTCCTTTTCTTTTGGCAATTTGTTTTGAAATTTGCCCAAACTCGCCGTCGACGATTTCGCTACAGTTATCGCTGTTTGTAACTAAAAAAAGGGGGAAAAGAAAAATATTAATCGATAGGTACGGTTATGGTAAGACACGCCACTAAAATGACTTATTATAAGCCCTTTATATGCTGCCTTTCCTAAAGAATTTATTCCATTTGGGAGTTCCGCTTTGTCTGCCCCAAGATATTTCTTAACGGAGACACAGAGTATTAAAAAACAACTTCTATTTTGATATATCTGAATACTAGTACTTTTGGTACAACATAACATAGACAATCCAAAAATTTGTGAATTAAAAAAAAAACCTTCAACACCTACATCTTCATTAGTAATTTCCTTAGGACATATATGTTCATAGGAACTTTTTGTTTTATTTTGAGCCCCTCTAACCCCCAGTTCTGATTGTCCCATCCATTATGAATAACCCTTCAGAAAACTTCGAAAGGATAAACCAAAGAATAAACATTTAAGTACAGCAAACAATCATTTTATATCTCTTAAAATGCAGACAGTTTCTAAGAAACATGAGAGTGTGAGAGTCAGTTATGATTGTCTGCAACTAGTTGCAACTTGCATAGTAGTCAGCAGCTTAGCTAAGAAACATGAGAGTGTGAGAGTCAGTTATGATTGTCTGCAACTAGTTGCAACTTGCATAGTAGTCAGCAGCTTAGCTACCAAAGTAGCTAGTTACTGGCCAGCTTTGTGCATGTCTCATTATTTTCACATTGGCAAATTTACCTGTTTCGCAGAAGAAACGTCAGAATTGGTAAGTCCCATCCTTGGAACTTTAACATTCCTGGCCTTGGCAATATTCCTTAGCCTTTGTAACTCGTTCTTCGCAATTTTCTCGCCTTTAACTTCCGCTTTCTTCGCAAATTGATCTTCCATAGGATCGGCATTCTGTGGTACTTCCAGCACCCAATCTTTAATTTTTTCCGCTACATTCTTACGATAACCAAATATAGGTACCCATTTTTGTAATTGATCGTCCCATGACACTTTCGTCTTCTTTTTCTTTTGAATGCCTTTCACCTTGGCAAACTGCTCCCATTTAGTTAACGGTCTGGGTTTCGGAACCGGTTTAGCTCGCGGCAACATAAACTTACGTTTTGGCAATTTCACTACTATTGCTTCCTCAATTCTCTCAGTAGGGAGCTCCCAAATTTGATTAATTAGTAATTGGGTGTTTTCTCTCGTTAAATTCTTTAGGTAATCATTCTTTTTCTCCCTAAAATAATACACATTTGCAACCACACCACTATTTGAGGTTAAAGAACTCGACTTACCGTAATAACCGCGCATCCAGATCATTTGTATCGACGGCTAATAGGGCTCCTAGATCGCATTCTATTTCTAAATGTTTATTTACCGTAATTGGCTTGAATTTTCCATCCTTTATGGCAGATTTTTCTAAAATGCCAGCCACAACATCCATTTTACTGAACTCTAAGACATAACCTTTTTTAATGACACACGTGGAAATTAAACCCCTAGGCAAGAATGTCCCCAGAAAGATTTCTACCAACATGATGTAGTCACAAACATCAGATTTTAATTCCAATATTCCAAAGGAAATAAATAATCAGTTTTGCTTTGACACTACCGTATTAAACGCATTGAGACAAAGAAATCAGAAAAAAATGCTTTTCTGGATGTTGTGGATGTAAAAGATGTAGCTTAATAATACATAATTGAAACTCGTTTTTACTTGTTTACGTATTCAAGTAGTACCATCATATTAAACATTTTCAAGGCGCGTACCTTTACTCAAAGTCTGAAATGGAAATGCTTTCGAAGTGTTACCACCTCGGTATCCGTAGGCGCTAATGAGTTTGAATTGAGGTAACTAGGTGTTAAAATCATAAGTAGTAGGAAGAGAGTGTGTAGGTCACCGATTAGCTTAGTGGGTTCACAGATCAAACAAGTGGGTTGGAGCGCGTTGTGTGTAACAGGTTCGCGTCGTGTGCGCTGAAAGTAGCCAGTGGCTGGGGCAGTCGAGGACGGCTAGCTTGTCAGGATGAGCCGAACTGTTACAATCATAAGTGTATATGGACGAGTAGGAAGAGAGTGTGTAGGTCTCCGATTAGCTCAGTGGGTTAAAGCGCGGGGATAGGAACGCGGAGGCCCGGGTTCGATTCCCGGTCGGCGGCATTTTTACGGAATTTAACATAGGTAACCATAATTTGATTCAAAGAGGTTGTATTCTTCCTGTTCTGTGGGTTGTATTTTGTATAATATATTATACAACCTCTAGTGTGACGTTTGAATCTTGTTTTAGTCCTTGCAATTGTAATGATTCCATGTGCTATCATTACGCCATTACTACAATTCAAAAATCGTTAAATTTCATTACAAATTTGTCTCCTGCTCCCTGAAATTCATAATTCATAAATGATGGCCTGTTATTCTATGACGATGACTGATACGGTTCAGTTTTCAGTTCACCAGCAGAGAACTAAAAAACATCAACAGTTACCAGTTAGTGATTGAATCTGAATACGCCAATGATGTGCGTTATTTATGTTCCAAGTCCCAACTAGGTTTTACTATGTTAAAGTGCGTGCTATTATTCCATTGCTTTCATTAGTAATCGCAAATTTTCTTTAAAAGAAATACCTTTACTGACGGGACACCAGACACAACACATCGAAGGCAAAATTTTGTAAATTACAATAAACTTTAGAAGAAAAAAAAGAAAAAGGATCCGCTTGGATTCTAATAGTGCTGTACGGATCCATAAATTTTGACGGATCCGGATCCGTTTAGAAAAAACCCGGATCCGGATATATCCGGATCCGGATTTTATTATAAGATCCGGGTCCGGATATCGGATCTCGGGATTAGGATCTTGGATCCGGATCTTGAATCCGGATCTTGGATTCGGATCCTGGTGTCAGATCCGGATCTCGCTATCTGGTTCTGAAAATTGTTGTTATTATTGTTGTTATTATTGTTGTTATTACTTAATAAAAATGAAGAAAATAGAAAGTGCATTGGGAAATAGGTGTAATAGAGATAAAATTTGCAACAAAAAATTAATTTCATTCTAAAAACAAATATGCCCTTATATCCTAATATTGTCTTAAAAAATATATGTACCTTAAATATATTAAAGGGGCCAACACACGATCAATATGCCGGGTGACCAAGAAATCAGGCTCACCCCTATATCATTTTTGTTCCTTAAGGTACCTATTAATTTGAAATTTGGTGTGCTTTAGACAAAAACTTTAACTTAAATAATTTTTAACTGAAAATTAGATTTTGTATCTAGATAGCAATGATTGAACAAAAAACGTCAATTTGGGATTCAACTCATCAACTAAATTTAAAATTTCGAAAGTTTGGGAATAAGAATTTTTAAATGGAACCAGGGTGTCTCACGGTACCTAGTACATATTGCAATGAAGCATTTTTTTACATTTTGATACAAAACGTGACGTTATTATTTCATAAAAAATAACTCCCAAAACATTTGCCAAACAACAATAAAAAACGCACTCAAAATTTCACCGCTATCATTTATGTGATAGATAGAAAAAGCCGCCACAAAGCTGATACAGCCACCGACCAAAAAGTCGGCTTTCCTTTGTTCTTTGATGCAGCTTCTAATGCCGACGCTACCCACTGGAACTCAAATAAGGAAATAACAGCACCAGCCCAGCGAAAAGGATTCCAAATCCGAGATCCAGCTCCAAGATCCGGCTCCGAGATCCGGCTCCAAGATCCGGATCCGAGATCCGGCTCAAAGATCCGGATCCGAGATCCGGATATCACTTACGCAAATCCGGATCGATCCGGATTCGGATTTCGCTGTCTGATAAATCCGGATCAGATCCGGATCTAATCCGGATTTGAAAACGATCCGGATCTGACGTACAGCACTAGATTCTAATAAAAATTATCTATGCATTTCCGTACTGAGGCACAACCATTGCTTTGCGGCATGAAGTTTAACAGTCTGTTAAAGTGCGTGAAAATGGAAGTGACCTACATTAGACTAGCGAATACCTATAGCTTGCGAAAAGCATTCCCACTTTAATACGCATGTCAATGAGTGGATCTCTGTCCACTGAAATAAATTTATTTATTTTAGTTTCAGTGGGTCTGTCTCGCGTGAGGGCGATCCCTTATCTGTCCTTTTGGTCCTGACCGATTTTTTGTTCAAAAGAAAAATGTGAAATCATCTTTACAAAAAACAACTGCGGCGGGGTGCGAACCCCCAACGTTGCGATTTGGGAGGATGACACATCGACCACTGAGCAACGAAGGTGTAATGGCAACAACGTTTCCGAAAATAGTATATATAAGTAGAAAATACGCCCGTTGCCCTAAGTCAGACAGTTAGGAATGCTTTTCGCAAGCTCTAAGTATCCGCTAATTAGGGACCTAAGTGGCACGTCACAAACGTCAGATTTTCATTCCAAACAAAACAAAGCCACGTGCTTTCTGACGTTTTAACCTAACCTCCGAAATATAATTATAGTCGTTTTCAAGTTTTTACACGTAAGCCCAACACACAAATTGAAAATAAATTGTTTTCACTGCAAAACGTCTATAATTATATTGCAAAAACTAGTTTAAGACGTTGTAAATAATATCGATAAACGTCAAATGGCACGTGCTTTTGTTTTGTTTGGAATGAAAATCTGACGTATGACGGAGGCACTTAGGTCCCGAATTCGGGAGATAAGTGGCACGTCACTAACGTCAGATTTTCATTCCAAACAAAACAAAGCCACGTGCTTTCTGACGTTTTAACCTAACCTCTGAAATATAATTATAATTACATACAGTTGTTTTCAAGTTTTTACGCGTAAGCCCAACACACAAATTGAAAATAAACTGTTTTCACTGCAAAACGTCTATAATTATATTGCAAAAACTAATTTAAGACGTTGTAAATAATATCGATAAACGTCAAATGGCACGTGCTTTTGTTTCGTTTGGAATGAAAATCTGACGTATGACGGAGGCACTTAGGTCCCGAATTTGTGACCTACTTGCCAAAACCTAGCTGGGATATGAATAAACGCCACCCCTATGCTTGTTCGTCTGTCCTGGATGGGTAATCGATAAGAGAACACGTCGTCACATCTGTCATATATGTCATCTCGGTTGGGATTCTTATTTTCTTAACTGCACTTTCTAACTCCAAGTTGTAAGAGCTTAAAAAATAAACAGTGTTTCAACTACTGAAGTCTTTCTTTAATGATTAACTAAAAGCAATATCCTAAAACGATTTTTCAAATTTGCCGCCATCCGTTACCATTACCAACCTCCAACCATTACAATTTGAAAGTGAAGTGGGAACAACCCACAGAATTGCTTATATGAATATAAGCAACTTTGTGGAAATGTGGAACAACAACAACCACATACATAGACATAAACATAGATACATACACATAGATAAATAACTAGTTATACGCAATAAATACAGACATAAATAATATGTGGGAACAACATTGGACTGGACCGTAGTTTGTGTTGGTACTGGTAAATTGGTGTGTTGCGTAGTTGCGTTGTGAATTTGCGCGCACATGAGCTTCAGAAATCGATTTAATTTTTTTTATCTACTTTTGGACCTTTTTCGTAGTGGCAGGAAGTAATATCTCTCGCAGAGAAAAATTGGCCAGCAAGTACTAGTGCTACTGTGTGATGTGTAATTACAATCAGGAAAAGTGGCACTCGAGGTAAGCAGAAGTAGACAATTATTGGCCCCTTAAGGTATACGTATATCAGTTTCGTTTAACACGCAATTATTCGATGGGAATGTCTACAGAACCAAATGCTCGGTCGAATATCAAATACTGTATTTGATAATAAATATTTGATAATATTTATTATGGAACCGAATATTCGGATAAATAACAAACGCTATTCAACCGAATGTTCGGTTGTATAATTGTGTATTCAACCGAATGTTTGAACTAGATTGATATGTTTTGTGTACTTACACCTAATATGGGTACCTAGTCATGAGCGACTTTTTTAAGTATTGTCAATTCACCGTTAAAATGAATAATTATTGTCTAAAATCGGCTTTTATATCATTATTATTTTATTAATGCCGAAGCACAAGAATGCAAGTGTTTAGGTGTAGGGATGGCAAAAATATATCGATATATTCAAAATATCGATAAATGAAGTCATATATATCGATATACAGCAATCTTCGAACGTGATGGCGACTACCCGCTCAGGCAAGGCCACGCCCTAGTTTCAGGCAGTGGCGCGAGGTTCCCTGGACTATAGATGAATTTATTAAAAAGTTAATCGTGCGCCACTGACAGTTGCGTGCGTCCGCCGAAAACCAATCCCGGTCGAGAGGGTAGTGGATGAATAGTGGGGATTACTCAACTGCGCATCTCTGTTGCTCGCCATCACGTCTAACGATTCGGGACCTAAGTGCCTAAGTGCCTACGTCATACGTCAGATTTCATTCCAAACAAAACAAAAGCACGTGCCATTTGACGTTTATCGATATTATTTACAACGCCTTAAACTAGTGTTTGCAATATAATTATAGACGTTTTGCAGTGAAAACAGATTATTTTCAATTTGTGTGTTGGGCTTACGCGTAAAAACTTGAAAACAACTATATGTAATAATAATTATATTTCAGAGGTTAGGTTAAAACGTCAGAAAGCACGTGGCTTTGTTTTGTTTGGAATGAAAATCTGACGTTTGTGACGCGCCACTTATCTCCCGAATTGCAGTATTTATATCGTTTTTAATGTTCTAATCTATCGATATATCAGTTCGATATTGCGTATGCATTTAGATTCTTGTGGTGTGCTGCCTTTGAGGCAATCGGGTTTCAGGCGTGGGCATAGCTGTGCTACTGCTCTTTCAGAGGTTACAGATGACATTATTTCAGCGTGCGATAGCAGTAAAGTTACAGTTCTTGTTTTGATTGACTATTCCAAAGCTTTTGACATGCTGAATCATGATATACTTATTTCTATGTTACATTATGTGGGTATTGCACCCGACTCAATCAATTTAATGGCCTCTTTTCTATCGGAGCGCAGTCAATGCGTTAAATACAACAATAACTTGTCTGTGCCGCGTAGCCTGGCATCTGGTGTGCCTCAGGGCAGCATACTTGGCCCTATCTTATACACCATTTACACTTCTTCTTTTCACAGGTCTCTTCTACATTGTAATTACCATTTCTATGCTGACGATGCTCAGATTTATCATTCCTTTGACGTTGCTGATGTTGCACACGTGGGTCCCCTTATTAGCAGTGACTTAGATAATTTATTTCAGACATCTAAACAACATCTTTTAAAAATCAACCCTAAGAAATCATGCGCAGTTTTGTTTGGCAATGATTCATTTAGAAATCGTGTTATAAATGAACTTGTGTTAACAATAAATAATGAAATTATACCATTCTCGGACTGCATTAGAAACTTGGGATTGTATGTCGACTATAACTTGCGTTTTACTCAACACATCAACTACATGTTAAGGAAAGCTTATATGGCACTGAGGTTGATATATAGTCAGCGTCACTGCTTAACTCTGGATACGAAGAGGTTACTTTGCGACTCGCTTGTTCTCTCGCAATTTAACTTCTGTGATAGTGTTTATGGTCCATGCTTAACTAACTTTGATGCTTTTCGTATTCAGAAAGTGCAAAATTCATGCCTTCGTTTGATGTTCGGGATCGGGTCACGTTCGCGTATTTCCCATAAGTTAAAGGATGCTGGATGGTTAAACATGTTTAATAGACGGCGTCTTCACATGGTATGTTTCTTTCTGAAAGTTATTAAATTCCAACTGCCTCTGTACTTATACAAAAAAGTTGTTTTTCGTGCTGATGTGCATAGTGTTGCCACACGTCGTAAGTCTCTAATGCTTACTATACCTAGGCATCGCAAGGAGATTTTTAAGCGTTCTTTTTCATATAACATTGCTTCTCGCTTAAATAGATACAACTACATTGACTTGTCATTACCTTGCGTTGCCTTTAGAAATAAACTCCATAAGACTTTGCTTGACAATCAATAGTGCCTGATTTATTTTGTGTGCTGCGTGCGGTGTCGGTTTTGTTTACATATTCTTCTTTTATCCTTTTCCTCTTCACTTTCTTTCTTACTTTCGTACTTCCTACCTTTCTTTCTAATTCTTCCATTCCTTCAACTTCTGCCATGCCATAATTATCAACATCTTCATCTTGCACCTCATTTGGTCATCTTTTACTATCCTAGCTTTTGGTGTAAGTGCTTAATTTGGGCCATCATGGTGGATCAGACTCTGCATGCATTATGTTTGTAGATGTCTGAATGCTGGCCTTTTGACATCATTTGTGTATACAGTGTATATGTGAATTATTATTGTGAATGGTGTTAATAAATTTATTTTTATTTATTATTATTATAAAGATAACAAATTGACTTCAATAAACTCTGCAGAACGCAGCAAGTTACTTTGCTGGAACCCGGGAACATGCCAGCGTTACTGATAAGAACGCATGCGCAAATCAGTAGTTTGGACGAATAAAGTATTTATTATCCATCTGAATATTCGGTGCTATAATAAATACTATTCATCCGAATATTCGGTTCCGTAGACACTCCCTTATTCAATCACCAAAATACCACTCCGGACAATAGTTTCGAAGTAGTATTGGAACCATGCATTCAATAATAAACAAATTTTCAGAAGCGTTATTACATTTCTACATTGTATCACCGTATTTATAGTAGTTGGCGTTTTTCGTTATCAATCTCTTGCACCTCCATGCATATTTCTGTAGTTTGTCTTTTTTGTTTTTACCAATTTTTTATCGTCCTTCAGCAATGTGTTCCGCCCTGAGTGCGTCACACCTCCTGAAGAACATGATCTAGCCAATAAGAGCTTACGAGAACTGCAGGCTACAGGTACATCATCTGAACCTAAAGCACGTTTGAGATTGTTATGCCTGTCTAGAGGACCAGGTGGAATCCTCAGTTTGGGCAGAATGTTTAGAAGAATGGATGAAGATGGCATCAAACAACTGACTTTGAAAGAATTTATAATGGGCCTTAGGCGGTCGGGCATGGAAGTCACAGATGACGAAGCTCAGGATATATTTACAGAGTTTGAGACACACGCAAGTGGAGGAATCGATATGAGCGAATTTTTGGCAGCTATTAGGGTGACTTATTTTTTATAGGGTTAATTCCGAGTTAATTCACTTTCATTACACTTAAACGATATGTTCATATGTTTTAGCCTCCGATGTCTGAATCTCGTGTAAGAGTGATAGAAGAAGCATTTGGGAAAATGGATAAGACTGGATATGATGAAATATCCATCGAAGATTTGAAGAATGTGTACAACGTGCAGAATAATACTCGCTACAAGTCTGGTGAAGATTCAGAAGAAGAAATTTCGAAGAAATTTCTTGCTAACTTTAAACAAGGCGCTACAAGGGATGGCTATGTACGTATAAAATATACAGTATGTTCCCAGATTCGGTTACAGAGAGGATAAAAAAGAAATACATATTCTTAACTTCTCAAAAAATCACTATAATAGAACCTGCGTGTTCCCTTACTCCCAACTTACTTCCATAGCACATATAATTTTTGATCCCACTCTTATAATTCCGCAATTTGAATTAAAAACTCTCGGAACTTGAGGACCCAGAGTTCCTTCGAATTTTTATAGGGGTGTATTTTTTTTCTTTAAAAAATGTGTTCGCCAGGTGTCGGAACCCGCACGTGTGTTCGTTAAATGCCAAGTTGCTGAGGTTAAACAGAACCCCAAATTTTGCTTTTTTGCATTATGTTACTCGGGTTAAGTTTAGTAAAATTCTGCAGTCCACGCGCTAAAGTAAAGGCCCTTTTGTGTCAGTGGTCAAAAGTACATTCGTATCCTGAAATGAAAAAATCATAATATTAAAAGCGAACTGGCACAACACTTGAAATACGGGTGGGGATGTCGGTCGCTCTGTCTCTTTTCAACTGGCAGAGATCGTATGGGTGAGGTCGTGCACTCGATCAGGTGTTTCTTTAACGCAAATAAGAAAATTGCATCGGCATCATTCCGATGGACGCTTGGATCTGCTCAGCGCTGTTCGCAGTCGTAGTTCAACCTGGGGTTCAACGTCGCACCCGTAGGTAGAATGGTCTTTTGCCGTATTAAATTTTACGCAATTAATTATTTAAAAATATTCTATGGGAAGAATATTTTGTGGCGCACCTGGGATGCACCTACGTTTTAAGTATAATTACTACACCGATTCACCACTACGTAAAAGCTGTGGAGCGTAGCCCACGGGTTCATCTAGTATAAATTAAAGTGCTTATCAGTGCAAGACAAACTGAAATTGATTGTGGAGGTGGATAAAGAGGAAAAATAAATTGCTGTGTAATTTGGCATTCCTCGTTCCCAACACAGGAAAAGAACGCTTATATAGGAGTTGTAGATTTAGAAAAAGTCTTGGAGAAAAGTGTTCGAAGTGCTAAGAAATATAGGGACAGAAGATAGATAGATAGATAGATAGATTTATTGTTTCCCTTCTGGGACTTCAATATGTCACACCATTACATCCCGCAATATATACAATATATACGAGGGGTCGTTTTTATATTCCCGGACTATGCATGAAAACAAAAGACTAGAACAGCAACAAAAATTTATTTTTCAATATGGCTCCCTTGCTTTTGAATACAGGTATTACACAGCTTTAATAACATCTTTAATCCGTTGCAAAAATATTCATTCGGTTTCTCCACAAAATGGTCCTCAACAGCCGCAATAAGTTCGTCATTGCCCTGAATTATGATTAGGAAACAAAAAATAGTCACTAGGTGCTAAATCTGGACTATAAGGCGGGTGTTCAATTTCTTCGAAGCCACAATCAGCAACAGCAGCTTTTGCAAGTCTTGACTTGTGCACTGGTGCAGTGTCGTGAAGCAACAAAACACCTCTCGTCAGTTTTCCTCGTCATTTCACTTTAATTGAATCTCTGAGACGATGCATTAAGCTTGAATAATACTCTCTCGTTACTGTTCTACCTTTCTCCAGACAATCAATCAGCAAAATTCCCTGACAGTCCCAAAAAATGGTTGCCATTATTTTTCCTGCCGACGGGGTGACCTTAAACTCCTTGGGAGGGCTGGAGCCCTTTTTTTGATTCAGGTTCATAATGATGATCCCACGTTTCATCTCCATTGACAAGTCGGTTGATAATTAAATCTGGCTCATCTTAACAAAGCGTCAAGAATTGTTCACACGCCTCTACCCGAACGTGCATTTGGAATGGCGAAAGCATTCGCGGAACCCTATCTTGCACTAACCTTTGTCATTCCAAGGTACTCATGTAGGATTCTGAAAACCCTGGTTTCTGAAATTCCAAGTAAAGCTGCTAATTGCCGCTTCTTCAATCTTGCATCCTCCAGTACCAAACACTTGTTTTTTTCAACAACATCTGAAGTGATCACGTCAACAGGGCGACCTGGGCGGGGATCATCATCCAATGATTCTCGACCATTTTTAAACGGTTTTGACCACTCGCAAATAGTTGACTTAGAAGGACAATCATCCCCGTACACAACCAACATTTCTTCAAGAATAATTTTTGGAGTTTTTCCTTGTCTGGTAAGGAATTTTATAACAGCCTGATATTCGATTTTATTCATTTTGATGCGCGACAACACAAACTGACAGTTAATGAAATTAAACATGTTGCAATTGTTCTGTAATTTGGCATACACGTTTCCAAAGCATATGTGATTACAAAAAAAATTAATGGAAATTTGTCGCAAAATTTAAAACTGCCCAGTCCGGGAATATAAAAACGACCCCTCGTATGTACAAAAAAAAAAATCAAAATTAACAACAAAATAAAATTACGATCCTTCTTTTTCTTTTTTTTCATTTCTCTTCCTCTGCAGATACTTCATCCATTCCAACCCTCCACCGCTCTCCTCCAGGATCTTCTCCATTCTATTCCATTTGGTGTTCTCCCACCACCCGCACCTTTCCACCACATGTTCCCATGTCTCTTCCTCCGCCTCGCATATCCTACACTTCCTTTTGTCTTCACTTTCCCAATATCTTCCTCCTCTCATTTCATTCCCCAATCTGAACCTTGCCACTCTTATCATATTCTCTTCCTTTCCTCTCCTCTGTAAGTATCTGGGCAACCCTATTGCTCTTATCTCCCTGTATTGGCTGTTGTATTTCGAGTTTCTAATCTTCTCATCCTTTTCTTGTTCCTGTATCTGCTTGTCTCTTTCCTCCATTTCACTCCTCATGTTCCACCCCATTATTCTTCTGTTCTCCACTTCCATATTCGCATAACCTCTTTCCTGGTAAAATTTTTCCCGCTTTTCTTCCCACCTTGATTTCCTAGTTCCTCCCTTCCTTATTTCTTCCCAACACTGTCTTGCCAGCTCGTTGCCGCCTCCGCCTCTCAGCTTTTCTTCAAATTTCATTGCTCTTTTTCCTGCTGCTGTTCTCAATTTATATCTTTTTGTTTCCTCCCGCACCATATATCCCGGGGTTCATCTAGTATAAATTAAAGTGCTTATCAGTGCAAGACAAACTGAAATTGATTGTGGAGGTGGATAAAGAGGAAAAAAAATTGCTGTGTAATTTGCTATTCCTCGTTCCCAACACAGGAAAAGAACGCTTATATAGGAGTTGTAGATTTAGAAAAAGTCTTGGAGAAAAGTGTTCGAAGTGCTAAGAAATATAGGGACAGAAGAATAATGCATAATCTCCACAAAGAGCAAATGGCAGGTAAAACTGAAAAGGTCTATTATAAAAGTTTTTTATTTAACTTTTTTTAAATTTTCTCAACATTTATTGTTTACGTTCTTCAGCAGTTTTAAACTATTTATTTTTGAATTTCCCAAAGTCGTCTAATTTTCTCAACTTGTTTTACGCAATCAAGCCACTCCCACAAATGTCATTTACTGCGTTATTTGAATAAAATAAACAGCGCATAGAGTCGGAGGTAGGAATAAAAAGAGGTGGGGGGTAGACCCAGATCAGACTACTGCTCTAAAATACATAGTTGGGGATGTAGATAAGAATGTTCCGCTTTCAGGTGAGGTAATGTGTTGGGGCATAAAGATTTTGCTTCTAGTGTTGTGTGGATAAATTAAGAAAATGGCACAATATTGTGTGGTGAGAGTGCTGTGAAGTTCTGAAGACTGGAAACAAAATGTGTTACCGAACTTAATAACTGTTGGTTGTGTTGAAGAATAACAACTTGTGAATGCAACTTAAACTTTATTCTTGATAACACACTTTTTATTACAAATCGGAAAACTTAAACTTTATTCTAATTCTGAACATATATACAATATTTACAACTTAAATTCAGGCTCAATTACCACTACCGGATATGCAGTCTCACATTCTGTTCCCTGAAGAAAAGACTTGTTTTGTCAGCTTCGCTTGTTTTATATTAAACTGAAAAGTCCCCAAGTCTACTTCACCCAATCGGAGATCTTGTCCAAGTCAACTTCGCCTAATTGGAGTTCTTGCATGTTACGTCAGGAACCAGTGTTTGCACTTGGAACAGATGAGGCAGCCCCGCCTAACGAATCATGTCCGGTCTCCATTCTGTTGAAGAGAAAAGCGCCGCCCTTCAGTGGGGTTACAGTATGCGCAGTTTGTTAGTTCTACGTTCGCAAATTATTGTTCACAAGAATAAGGCAATACGACGAACGTGACATATTCAGTGTTTTTGAAACAGAGCTTTTTTTTCACATGTTTGCCAAAACAATACACTGGCATTTAGAAATGAGAAATGTTGATTGGCTCCAACATGACGGGTTCAGAAAAACTGAAACTCTTGGTTATTGATAAATCGGAAAGTCTTCATTGTTTGAAGTCTCATTTTACTGTTCGACGACAATTGTCTGGCGCACCCACAAAATGTACAGGAATAATTAAAGTACATGAAGGTCGTGCATTTTCCCCTGATATGACATCTGTTTTGCAACCGATGAACCGAGGCTTTATACAAAAACCTGAAACAGCATTACAGGAAATGAATTGTAATAAAAATTTTTGCCAATATGGAATACACAGCTCCAATAACTAACATTATTGGACATAATAAGAGACCTCAGCAAATCATAAACGGTGGATATGAAGGAGCAAAAAAATAGTTCGTGTATTTTTTGAATTTTTTTCTAAAAATTTTGTAATTCCTCACCAGTACCATACAGTGCTGAATGAAATACATTTTTACTGTAGTGCAAGCATTAATGAAAAGTCGAAAAATGCACAAAAAATTAATAGAAATATTTGCTGCAACCTAGAACAGTTGGATAAAAAAAAATTTTGATGGAAGTTTAAGAACAAAGAGGGTTTTTATGAAGAACGATTTTTTGAAAAATTAAAAATAATTGTTCCCCCTTTTTAACTCCATCTGGGGAGAAACTGTATGTAGACTTAATATAATGATGATGAGACCCTGTTTTTTATATACACTCATGGACAAAAATATGGAATATTTTTAAATTTTCATAATAACAGATTACGAAGATAGAAAACTAAAGAATCAAGTTATCTTGTCTATTTTAAGAGTAATCTAATAACAGCGGTTCATCAAGTAACTCCTCAATAAACACCAAATAACAAAAACTTAATTAGTTGAATATGTATAGAATGGATAAATTACGGTCTGACAAACATTAACACCAAAAGAACGAAACCAGTTACAAAACATGGGCTGCTCAATATCGAGTATTGCCTCCCCGAGCGCGGACTACGGCTTCCATTCTTCTAGGCATGCTGGAGATTAAATTTTGTATACATTCTTGCAGAATTGCATCCCACTCCTGATGTCCTGCAAATCTTAATTGATTTAGCGTCATTGGCACAGGATTCTTGGCTCGAATACGAATTTTTGTTGATCCAATAAATGCTCTATTGGGTTTAAGCCTGGACTGTATGGTGGCCAGTCCAAACTTTGGATGTTCTGACAAGATGTTTTCAACGTAATTGTCAGCTGTCGTCCTTCCATGCACTTCTACAAGTTCTGTGCGACCCTCCCAACTAATGCCTGCCCAAAACATTATCCCACCTCCTCCAAAACTGACGTTTGGAGTTAGAATTGGAATATCTTTCTCCAATTCTTCTGTACACATGGTTACGTCCATCTGGCTTCCACAGTACGATTCTTGTTTCGTCGGTAAACATAACATTCTTCCATTGGTCAACCGTCCAGTCACCATATGCTCTAGCAAATTGTAATCTGCGTTCCTAGCATTTTGAGTGAGTCGAGGGACTTTAGAAGGCCGTCTCGCTTTCAAATTTGCTTCCTTCAACCTTCGCCGAACTGTTTTGGAGCTAACATTAACTTGCTTCGCATTTAAAAGTTGGTTTTTTAAATGAGTTGATGTTAAGGTACGATCTCGTAGTGAGTTGTACACCGTCTCCGTCCTTAGCCAGGCCTCATCTTGAAATTTTCAGTTTGTCTGTGCCTGTTTAAAATTTTTGAAGCCGCAGACTGGTTTTTTAAACAAATCTTGCAATATGGCTTTGTCTCCAACCAACATTTGACAAAGTTGCAACCTTACCTTTGCTACCTCAACTTCAGTGCAACATCGAACTGCTGGCATTATCGAAGACAGTAATGCTACAGAATAATCAACAAATGTTAAATTTTACCTCAGTACACCTAGGTTGACAAGTAAACTTACCTACTTGGAAAAGTTAAAAGTCAGCTGTGAACACGAAGTTTACTCAATTCGATTTTTAGAACACAATGACAGTTTCTGATACTTGCTTGTTATTGCCAGGCTTACTAGATGCCTCAGTATCGAAAGGCGCCCACTCACACACGTACTTGCGTTAAGTTTTGAATGAACGGGCAAAAACGTGCATTCAAAATTGTGCGTGTGTGGTGCAAGCCTTAAGACTTTTTTGAACTGCGCAGTTGAACCGTTCATTTCAAGTCTGTCTTGAAATTTTAACTGTACACCGACGATTGCGCATTCAAAATTGTGCGTGTGTGGTCAAAACCTCCAGTTTTGTTTAATACAGTGGCGCGCAGCAGGTGACATAGTTGTAATGGATTTATTTGATTTTGAGTACCTAGTTAATATAATAGAAGTAGATAAGTAATTTTTTATATATGTATATTTATACTAAACCTTTCTTTGAACATTATTATGTTTTTTTAACAAAAACAAACAATTCGACTATAATTTCACCCGTCCCACAATCGTCAACCTCGCCCCGAATAGCGGTGAAAACGTGAAAAATCGAAAATATTTTTTTAAAGAACGAAAACACGGGTGAAAACACCTTCGACCGGGATGAACTTCGAGAAGTTCAAAGGCAAATTTGTCCCGGATCCGCAGTGACCATCGCGATTTTTCCAACTCCGGTAAAACACCCCGTTTCCAAGCGATAACAAACTCGGCGTACCGGAAGGGGCCGAAAATGTTCCATCACACCCAGAAGAAGAAGCCATGCGAAAAAACGGGCGTCGGCGTCGTTCACTCTTCCGCCGACAAAAGTTGTAGGTCATAAGGCGATCTCGAACGCTGGAGTCGAACCGCCATCGCCAGCGAGATATGGAGCCCTCAAAATTAGGGTAGTTTTTTATAATGGCCAAGCTGGGGGTCGCCGGGTAAATTTGAAGGCGGATTCCGATAGCCCAGTCGATCGGACCGAAAATATTCAAAAATCATCTCCCTCGCACTGAGGTTGATGGGAGAAATAATTTTTTCCCCGAAGCAATGCAAAATTTTAGGGCAAAAAGCATGCAAAACGGGGGCCAAATTCGTTCCTGGAGGTCGAAGGGGGAAGTCCAGCGGGGTACGTTTCGAAAGGGGAAAGTTCAAAGAGTGTTAAGTTGGGCGGAATTTTGGATCGGTCAACGTTTAAGGGTAGAAAAATGCATTAGAAAATGGCAAACAAAACTTTCCGGCGATCACGAAATCTTCCAAGATCAGGCACCCGCCTCGCCTGTCAAATTTTTCGTCGAAATTGCGCATTTTATTATGCTCGAGGTGACTTTCACAGACCGCCCCGACGAGTGAAACTCTTCTAAGAGATTAATATGTGAAAAGTGATCACGTTTCAGCAACCAATGTTTCGCCCATCTGCTCTGACTGAATCTTTGTTTATTTTTATTTTTCAAAATAATTAGGTACGCCACTGATAACAAATTTAATTCTTCCCTCGAGGCCATGTTTTATAAAACTGCGAAGTGAAAATTGTGTGTGTGTGGAGAACCGTCGCGCAACATTCCGTTCAAAACTTTTGAATGTACAGTTTTGAATTAACTCTAAATTGCGTGTGTGTGGGGCCCTTAATATAAAATGCTGTCATAGCTGTTCGCAACAAAGTTTCCCGAGAAATAAATAAAATCAAAAATATTCCATATTTTTGTCCATGGGTGTATTTTTTGGATTCCCCATTAAATTCTAAGGCATCTGACATCAATGCTCTCTACACCTAAATCTTACTACATATCTCCAAAAAAATAATCGATTAACTTTTTAAAAAAAAGCACGGTGCACTTAAAAATTAATTTTTTTTAAAGAATAAAGCTAGGCATTTAAAATTACCACAATAACGAAACTCATGTTTCTTAAATGAAATATAGCTTACCGGATCACTCGGTAGAGAAAGAGGTTCTCTACCTATATGTGTATAATGTCCCTATGCCTAACTTTCACTATTTTTCAGTTACTTAAAATAATATAATCCTATAATGAGAGAAGAGTTTGAGCTAGCACTAAAAAGTTTAAGGAATAATAAAGCACCAGGTATAGATGGCTTGCAGGCAGAAATCTTAAAGTGCGCAGGTCAAGAGGTAATAGATCGTTTATTTAAATTAGTTAGTCACATATACCTGACAGGCGAGATTCCAGAAGATTACAAACGGAACATCATAGTAGCTTTGCCAAAAAAGAAAGGCGCGGATAGATGCGAAAATTTTAGAACTATCAGTTTAACTTCCCATGCGTCAAAAATTTTAACTAGAATTGTGCAAAGAAGGATGGAGAAAAAGGCGGAAGAAATATTAGGAGAAGATCAGTTCGGATTTAGACGAAATAGAGGAACGCGCGAGGCCATTCTAGCTTTACGAGTAATTATAGAAAAAACGATAGAAAAGAGAAAGAGCGTATATATAGGGTTTGTAGATTTAGAAAAAGCCTTCGACAACGTAAAATGGGGGAAGATGTTCGAAGTGCTGAGAAAGGTAGGGATGAAATACAGGGACAGAAGAATAATACATAATCTCTACAAAGAGCAAAAGGCAGTTATAGAATGTGAGCAGGAACGAAGGGAAGTAGATATCCGGAAGGGAGTGAGACAGGGATGTGCATTGTCACCTCTAGTTTTCAACTTATATATCGAAGATGCGATTAATATTGTTAAGGAAAGAACAGCCTCAGGGATCAATGTACAGGGCCAAACTATTAACATGCTCAGATTTGCGGATGATATAGCAGTGTTAGCATCTAGCAAAGAAGAATTAGGAGCGGCTTTGAATGAAATGGAAGCAGTTTTGATACAGGGCTACGGCATGAAAATCAATAAAAAGAAAACTAAAATTTTGGTATGTAGATGGAGTGAAAATAGAACTAAAATTGAAATACAAATAGGAAATGAGAAGATAGAGGAGGTCGCGGATTTCTGCTACTTAGGAAGTAAAATAACCCAAGACGGTAGGAGCACTAAAGATATAAAACAAAGAATGGCGCAGGGCCGAGTTGCGTTTAACAAAAAGAAACAACTGTTATGTTCGAGAACGGTTAATATAGAGACTAGGAAGAGACTCTTAAAGTCGTATGTATGGAGTACGGCATTATACGGGTGCGAAACTTGGACAATAGGAGAAGCGGATAGAAAAAGAGTAGAAGCGTTTGAACTGTGGTGTTACAGACGCATGATGAAGATACCGTGGATAGATAAGGTTAGCAATAGGGAAGTATTAGAAAGAGTTGGGGAAAGGCGAGAGGTATAGAAAACAATAAAGAGTAGGAGAGATAGGATGGTAGGACACCTTCTAAGACACGAAGGAATAGTTCGCGACATACTAGAGTCAGAGATAGGAATAAAAAGAGGTAGGGGTAGGCCTAGATTAGACTACTGCTCTCAAATAGTTAGGGATGTAGGATGTTCTACTTTTAGGGAAATGCGTAGGTTAGCTCAGGATAGAAAAGAATGGAGGTACGCGTCCAACCAGTCTTCGGACTGAGAACCTTATGATGATGATGATAAAATAATATAAATTAACGTGATTTCCTGCCTCAAACTCTTGTCATTTTTCTTTCTGGGTCCATTCTTGTTTAGTCGCATTCCTTATTCCTGTATTCCTTACCCTATCATACTATTTTTCTGAGCCACTTCATTTCTATCGCATACATCTGTGATTCATATTTTTCAGAAGTACCCATGATTCACTAACATATAACAATAATTATTGTTGATAGTCAATTGCATTGTCTTCGTAATCACGTGTATTTCTTTTTTCCTCAATATCATTTCACACTTTGAATGATGCAAGAAATTTATTTACTTAAATATGTGGTATTTGGTGTAGACTTACAAGCTGTCAAATTAATATCTGCACATTTTAATTTTAGGTTACGAAGGAGGAATTTTTGGATTACTATAGCGCCATCAGTGCAGCAATTGATAACGACTGCTTTTTCGATCTGATGATGAGACAAGCTTACAAACTGTAATTTATTACCACTAAACATTGGTTGGAGCTATTCAGCTTTTTATATGCTTGATCGTTTTCTTAATTAATAATATACTAGAGTCGATGGCATTATTACAAGTCTGTTTAAGTTTTTAGAGTTTAACTACACAACTAAACTGTGCACCTAAAATACATCAAATTTATTGCAAGATACCTATGCGATATTCAGTAGTTTTCATTGTTGAATGCTAATTCGCTGTTCTTCCTAGAGTCGATGGCATTATTACAAGTTTTTAGAGTTTAACTAAGAAACTAAACTGTGCACCTAAAATATATCAAATTTATTGCAAGATACCTATGCGATATTCAGTAGTTCTAATTGTTGAATGCTAATTTGCTGTTCTTCCCCTAAGGTAAACACAAATAAAACCAAGCAAAGTAACAACAACTTCCTATTTTGTTGCCCTCCTTCCTTTATTCCTAAAGGGGGTGTTCACTAAAAATAAAGTTTAACATATTATGCTTAAGAACCAAAATTTCAAGTACGTGTTCGCAACTCAAAGCGTTACCAATACAGTATACTGGTTTTTGCACCTTTCATCCTGGTTAATTCTGAAATGCGACCAGTATACAAAATGTACTAGTGGGGGAACATGAAAACAAAAATTATTAATTTTACGTGAAAATTTCAACTTGTGCGGTTCTTTCACACACCGATTAAATTAATATAATCTATCCCACTTGATTGCCATCGTTTTTGTTCAGTTTGACATGTCTACACTCTGCACTGCATTATCTGCAACTCTACTTGTCGGTTTTCAGTTTTTCAAGAGAAGGCTTAGACCGGATAACTCGGGACACCCCACCCCCAAATTTTAAATGGGACGAGGGGTCAAATGATCCCTAATTTGGAAGGGTCTTTCATTACTCGCACAACCGTATTTGTTTTATTCAATTCGATCAATTTGTTACCGACAAATTGCTTCTTGAAGTTTCCAAGTTAAAAAATTAATAAAGCACAAAAAGGTTATTTAAACTATCGAATGTATTAGAATGGAAAAGTAACAAAATCAAGTAAACTAATAAGAATAAAATGTAAGAACAAAAGAACATTCGCCACAGTATAAAATCGTGTTTATTTACTAAATCAAAATGGTTTATTCCAAAGAAGAATGCCGGCTAATAACTCCTGTTACGGAACTGGTGGGTTCTAACAAATTAAATTCGGGCTGGAGTGATAGACCATTTATTATTTATATACAAGGATGGGCGAGCCGGAGATGTCGTCTTTGTATTTGTAGTCTAATTGGGATACGTCTAATAGAACAAAATAACTTTACAAAAAACCCAAATCATTCTCAAATATCTTACCTAATACCAGGCACAAAACGTAATTAAAATTGTAATCTTAACTGAAGATTACAACTGAATGGTTATTAAACATACCTTCACTTCGACTGCTGAACGGAAAGAATTTTAGTTCTTACTATTCCAAAAATAAAAGAGAGTTTTTCTCCTACATAGCAAATAAAAGAAATTTATATTCAAAATATCACGTTTTGGTCATCTATCGCTAAAAGGTACACAACAAATACAGTGTTCTGTAACACTCCCGAGGTCTCGAGAAATGTAAGATCTTGATTTGAATCCAGAACGTATCATTGTATGACAATTGGTAGAGGTCATTTCGAGCAATACATTCGATAGTTCAAAACTTTTTGTGCTTTTATTAATTTTTTAACTTGGAAACTTCAAGAAGCAATTTCTCGGTAACAAATTGATCGAATTGAATAAAACAAATACGGTTGTGTAAGTAATGAAAAACCCTTCCAAAGTAGGGATCATTTGATCCCCCGTTCCATTTAAAAATTTTGGAGGGGTCGCTACCCCCCGCACAGGGCTAGAGTTGCAAGAATGATTATTGCATAAAAATTGGTCCCCTTTGATATAAAAATCGACGTGTTTTTGTATTTTTGTCAAAACGTTTATTTTGCAGAGTTTTACGGGGGTACAAGTTTTCGTTCGGACACCGTGTATTTACACTTCATTTACAAGCTTACTTTTTATCATATCTTAATAATTCTCGCACCAATGGAAAGCCTATTGTTTCTAGATTCAGGGGGTGCCAAATTAACCCAGAAATTGTTGTCAATAAATGTAATAAAAATTGTTCCAACGAAGGTTGCCCTAAACATGCAGCGTAATACATTAATTTTTATTTTTCAATAAATGAACTATTTACTAGGAATATACAGGGTGAGTCAGGAGGAGAGGAAAATATTTTGGCAGGTGATAGTATCGACCATTTCGAATAAAAAAGTTTATATGAATATGGTTATTATTCTTAATAGTTTTGGAGATACAGCTGTTTGAATTTTGTTAAGTAAAACTAATGAACTGTTACGCTCACCGCAAATGCTCAAAAATTAAAGCTTGAACTTTAATACACTTGTCAATTCTCTTTCTAAGATTGCATGTTGATTCTCTGAGTGCAATTTGCCTGGGCGCTTATGCGAGTAGTAGCATACAAAATGCGAGAAATCAATTTTTCTCGTGTATCTGGCTTTGTTTTGTAAACTACCATTTTCAACCATCCTCATAAACAACATTCTAAGGGCGTTAAATCCGGAGATCGTGGGGGCCAATGAGTCGGACCACCACGACCAATCCACCGCCCAGGGAAGGATATTCGTTGAGATACTGAGTCACTATATGAGAAGTATGTGGCGGAGCTCCGTGTCGCCAAAGGAATATCATCCACAAGTCTTTCCAAGTCATTTTGTAACAATTGTAGGTATCCTTCGCCTGTTAGGCGATTGACAATGATAATAGGACCAATCAAGATATTAAAAATGGCACCATACAGAAGCAACTTGATCAGTTATTTTCAAAAAGCTGTATCTCCGATACTATTAAGAATAATAACCATGTTCATATAAACTTTTTTATTCGAAATTGTCGATACTATCACCTGCCAAAATATAAATTCGGAGTTGTCCCTTCCATTGTTAAATTCTCGCAGTTTTAGTGGTTGAATTGTTAGTTTGCACGGATTAATCGGTACCTACAAACTCGAACGAAGTGCATACGTTGGAAAACGCAAACAAGCAATATGGCGATACACTTGGCTGTCACCCGAGTCGATTGTCAGCTGCAGCAAGAGTTGATCCCGGGCGATACAAAATATCATTGGATCAGCGAAACAGTGATATTGAATTTATATTTGTGATTGGCCGAATACCGTGAATTATGAATCCATAATTCACTACAGTGAATTATAGGTACGATATTTCACAAAGAAAATGCTAATAATGGTCATATAATTAAATAGGTGTAGAAAAAGTGTTTTCTATCACTACCTATTTGATGGTCACATTTTCCGCTTATTAATCTTATGGACAAAACTACGCAGAGCTCTCAGCTCTCAGCTCTATAGTCTTATTCACGATTCATGTCTCCTGGAAAATGAAATCTCGCAGCAGTTGGCGAGTTGGCGTTCATGGTGATGACAGACACGCTGAAACGCAACGTTGCCAACCCTACGAATTTATCCGTAGATATGTACGGATTTCGCTCTCTGCCTGCGGATTCTCCGGTAAGCAACAATATTCTAAGGATTTTGGAATTCCGATGCAAGATTTATTTTTATCATGTACCTATTCTTAATGTTGAACTAAAGTAGTGATTACTCAGCATTAATATTTTTCATTCCTTCCTTACGGACTTCACTGACGAGTGTTCTGTGGTTCATAGACAATTAATACTTGATGCTGTGGTTGTCTGTTGTAGACAAGAAGTGCTTTTTGGCTTTAAACTGTTTATGGCAGACCGCAGACCATTGTTGCCAGGTCTCACGATTTTCCGTGAGATATCACGATTTTGGCCGGGATCTTACGATCTCATGATTTAGCTGGTAAATTTACCAATTTTTACTTGCGGGATATTGAGAAAAAAATATAGATGAAACCTTTTTCATCGCTTCTGTTAACAAAGCCTCATTGTTTTATTTTTTTGTTAAATGGAAATGTTCAACTTAAACATTTAGTAATGTCAAATGTCACGAGTCTTAAAAATGTCATGGTAAATTTAAAGGAAATTTTGAATAAATGTTTGAAAAAATATTTTGGAATTTCTAGTAGGTAGTCAAAAGATTTGAAAGGTGAGTATAACATTTGGAATGGTATCAAACAAAATTTAAAGTCTAATCAGGAACAAGAAGAAACAGATGACATTTAAAGTGACAGATATTTTCGATCCAAATGTTTTTTTATCTAAAAAACATTCTAACCCAGCTCACGGTTTTCATCAGTCATCTCACGATTTCCCCGCTTGTATGTTTTCGATCTGGCAACACTGCGCAGGTGGCTCTGGATATTAATGCAAATCTTATTATTTAATCCGTTAAGGCAAATGCGAATTTTTTATTATAGTATGCTATGACACAGTAATGTGTAAAAGTAAGGCGAAATGAACTCTAAAAATTTCAGACATAACTAGTTTTTTCAAATCTCCACACACTGCAGTTTTGATTTTACCGCCTACGGATCTTTCAGCAACCTTGCACGGATTTTTTGCACTAGTGGGTTGGCAACGATGCTGAAATCCGTGTGACAGGCTGACAGCTGCAAATTGTCAATTCGAATTCGAACTGTGTTCGTTATTTTGTCAAAATCTGTTTTATTTTTTAATTTACAAGTATTTAAAATCCATTCTATGGAAGGCGCGTATTACGATATTTCAGACGATGAAGACGAGGTATTCGTAGGCCCAGTAACTCTGCGGGAAGTGAAATGTGGCCTTCTTAAATCGTGTAGTAAGTTGAACAACAAAAGGCGGCACACGGTGCACGAATTAAAGGACTGTTCAGCTCTAGATACTTTCAACCGTGAACATCAACGAATAAAAGCAGAATACAAGCAAGAAAATGTGTGCGTTTCACCTTATGATAGTCTGAATTCTCAAAATATATCGACAATAACAATAAGCGATGATGAACTTAATCACTCGTATTCTGAAGCCATTACTAATGAATGTGATTTGAACCCAAGTTTCAGTGAACTAAATTTAAATTGTGCCAGAGAACAAAATAATTTTGACAGTGAATATAATAACTTCGATTTTAATCGGGAGTTCGCTTCGAGCGGTAGCAAAGAAAATTATTTGAAGAAATTCAATGGCAAACAACTTGATTTGGAATACCACGAGAAGTATAATAAATATGTAAGCAGTGAAGAATACTCGAGTGTTGATGAACTGAAACAGTGTACGGAAAACAAAGAAAACGTGCAGAAGAAAAAGTGTAAATTGCGCAAAAACAAATACGATTATTTAGCAAGTCCCGTTGCCCGTTACATTCAAAGCAAACAGCCTTTAAAACCATCGCCTCTTCCAAAAACTTTTAAATCCCCTTCTCTGTTAAAACCGCTGCCCCGTCCTGCTGTGCTGCCGAAGAAAACATATGATAACATTATTAGCCCTTTGTCCGTTTATATTAAAAATACTAAAGCCCCCTTAAAACAAAACATTGCCGCCAAACAAGTGAATTATTTATATAATATGGATTCCAAAAATATTACTCCGAAAACGTTTAGCAATCCCGACGACACTTTGCCCCAAGTTGTTTATCGTCCAGCAAAATCTAGGCATGTTATTAAAAGAGAACCGGAAATAAACATGCCCACCTCTGTTAAAAAACTGGTACCGCAAAAATTTAATGTTATCACTCATAAGCAAAGACTACAGCGTAGGTCGTCTTTGCCGGATGTTTCGGTTTTATTGCGTAACGCGGAGTCCAGCTCGATGTCTGATACAATGTTTGAAGATGTATCAATTGTAGCTGTCAAGAATGCTCGTATCAAGTAGTGTTTTAGTCATGTATTTTTATTTTAAGTATTTTTAAAATTTTGTATTGTCTTTTATAATAAATTATATTTTTCATTTTGGCCCATACATATATTTTGGTAACGAATAGCTGAAGTTTTTCGATCCGCTTCTCCTATTGTCCAAGTTTTGCACCAGTACAATGCCGTACTTCATACATACGTCTTTAAGAGTCTCTTCCGAGTTTCTACACTATTCTTTGTTTTGCATCTTTTAGTGCTCTTACCAGCGTGAGTTATTTGACTTCCTAAATTAATAGCAGAAATTCACGACTTTTTCTACCGTCTTATTTCCAATTTGGTGCTAGCTCACTCTTCCCTCATTACGGGAAAACCAAGGTTATCCCCCTCTGTAGATTATGTTACACACTGAATACGATTTCTGAGAAATGTATCCCGGTCAAAATTAAGCACCACTGAAGTTGAAAATGTAGAATTTTTTATTTTTTCCTCAATCGATAATAATAACAAAATAGGCATACTTACAAATAATCATGTACAATCAACCTTACGTGGTACTTCTTAAAATTATGGTCACAGTTATCATAAAAAAGTACATACTTAAAAAAATACTATAAACAAACGCTAATAACACGTTCCTGAACAATGATCATAAATATAGCACTAATCAATCAAAGAAAAAAGAAATTATCGAATACATAATACAAGACTGAAAAATACTCATATGGCACATCGCAAATACACTAGTAATAATAAATTACAGAGGAAACATCTCAATTATAATCCTAATTCACAAAAAAAACAAACACAAATACACAAAAAAAACACCTTGGAATGTAAGCGGCAAAGACCACAGGCGTTCTTACAAAAAATAGTTAACATTATACATAAAAACCAGAAATAAAATCGTGGTACAAAAATATAAAACATTTCTTTATTCGTTTGTACTTGGTTTCACTAAGATTATCATATAGGTTTTTCTCTTAAGCGCGGTGGTTAAAAAATGAGTACTTCTTGTCCAACCAGGTGTCGCTTTCATTGTCCGAGTGAGTGTTGTCTAACTTCGAGTTGGTTGCCACTCCTGAATCGTGAGAATCATCGCATCCTAATCAGAAAAATATTTATAATCCCAGATTTATTTGGTTGGCGCCAAAGCAAAAAGCTAAGCTATAATAGGGAGGTTCGGAGAAAAATAAGATATCTATTTTTGGCATGAAAATGACAGAAAATTGTTTTTGTAATTGATTTACGGCGAAATTTTTTTTCTACAAAATTTTTTGCGGCGTAATAAGCGAAAGAAATTAGCTTATCACGCCCACATGCTAGTTCGCTTTGACGTCAGAGATTCGTAAGGCGCTCCTCCCACTTCTCTTGAAGTGCCCGTGAAGCGGTACCTATCTCATAACATACTTATTGAGACTATTTCCAGCGTGAATTTTTAAAGTAAGGTGTCAAGGAAACATAAAATAAAGACAACATAATCGATATAATGATGCAACAAGGGTATCAAAAGTCTGATTCACATATTTGCCATATTTATGCAGTAGGTAGGTAAATGTCCCGGTAAATGTGGAAATGGTGTGTGATTCTTGCATCTAACCCCAATTTCATTCAACCTCAAAACAATATAAGTAGGTATGTAGATTGTTGTTTGTAAAATAGGTACCTACCTATATTCTCTAATACAATACAATACATACCTACTCATTTATGTAGGTATGTATACCTAAGGTATCTTGACCCAGAGAGACTAAAAGATGATGATACGCGCGATAAGTTCGAGAAAAAGACAAACGAAGTACTAAAGGGCGCGGGCGAAAATATTGTTAGGGACATAGAGGAAGAATGGAATTGCATTAAAAATAGTTTAGTTTCCTCAGCTAGGGATATTTTGGGTCATAAACAGAATGAAAGTAGGAAACCCTGGATAACAAAACATATTGTAAGTCTAATAGAGGAAAGGCGAAAATATAAAAATAGGTTAGATGAAATAGGGAAACAAAGATATAAGGCGATCAAGTGGGAAATTATTCGGAAATGTAGGAAAGCGAAAGAGCAATGGATCGATAATAAGTGCAAAGAAGTGGAAAATAAGTTCGAAGTAGGAAAGACTGATGAAGCATATAAAATAATTAGGAGAAATTTAAGAGAAATTGGATCTAGTACCAAAAGCATTAGGAATGAGGCAGGAGATATCCTAATCGAAAGCGGGGAGAAGGCAGATAGGTGGAAAGAATATTTAGGAAACTTATATGCGGGACAGGAAGTGCAAGATATATTAGAAAGCGAAAGCAGTGTAGAGGGGGATAACCTAGGGAATCCTATAATGAGAGAAGAGTTTGAGCTAGCACTAAAAAGTTTAAGGAATAATAAAGTGCCAGGTATAGATGGCTTGCAGGCAGAAATCTTAAAGTGCGCAGGTCAAGAGGTAATAGATCGTTTATTTAAATTAGTTAGTCGTATATACCCGACAGGCGAGATTCCAGAGGATTACAAACGGAACATCATGGTAGCTTTGCCAAAAAGGAAAGGCGCGGATAGGTGCGAAAATTTCAGAACCATCAGTTTAACTTCCCATGCGTCAAAAATTTTAACTAGAATTGTGCAAAGAAGGATGGAGAAAAAGGCGGAAGAAATATTAGGAGAAGATCAGTTCGGATTTAGACGAAATAGAGGAACGCGCGAGGCCATCCTAGCTTTACGAGTAATTATAGAAAAAACGATAGAAAAGAGAAAGAGCGTCTATATAGGATTTGTAGATTTAGAAAAGGCCTTCGACAACGTAAAATGGGGGAAGATGTTCGAAGTGCTGAGAAAGGTAGGGATGAAATATAGGGACAGAAGAATAATACATAATCTCTACGAAGAGCAAAAGGCAGTTATAGAATGTGAGCAGGAACGAAGGGAAGTAGATATCCGGAAGGGAGTGAGACAGGGATGTGCATTGTCACCTCTAGTTTTCAACTTATATATCGAAGATGCTATTAATATTGTTAAGGACAGAACAGCCTCAGGGATTAACGTACAGGGTCAAACTATTAACATGCTCAGATTTGCGGATGATATAGCAGTGTTAGCATCTAGCAAAGAAGAATTAGGAGTGGCTTTGAATGAAATGGAAGCAGTTTTGACACAGAGCTATGGCATGAAAGTCAATAAAAAGAAAACTAAAATTTTGGTATGTAGGGGATGTGAAAATAGAACTAAAGTTGACATACAAATAGGAAATGAGAAGATAGAGGAGGTCACGGATTTCTGCTATTTAGGAAGTAAAATAACTCAAGACGGTAGGAGCACTAAAGATATAAAACAAAGAATAGCGCAGGGCCGAGTTGCGTTTAACAGAAAGAAACAACTGTTATGTTCGAGAACGTTTAAAATTGAGACTAGGAAGAGACTCTTAAAGTCGTATGTATGGAGTACGGCATTATACGGGTGCGAAACATGGACAATAGGGGAAGCGGATCGAAAAAGAGTAGAAGCGTTTGAAATGTGGTGCTACAGGCGCATGATGAAGATACCGTGGATAGATAAGGTTAGCAATAGGGAAGTATTAGAAAGAGTTGGGGAAAAGCGAAAGGTATGGAAGACAATAAAGAGTAGGAGAGATAGGATGGTAGGACACCTTCTAAGACACGAAGGAATAGTTCGCGACATACTAGAGGCAGAGATAGGAATAAAAAGAGGTAGGGGTAGGCCTAGATTAGACTACTGCTCTCAAATAGTTAGGGATGTAGGATGTTCTACTTTTAGGGAAATGCGTAGGTTACCTCAGGATAGAAAAGAGTGACGGTACGCATCCAACCAGTCTTCAGACTGAGAACCTTATGATGATGTATACCTAAGTGATTGACAAGTAATCAAGTTAACAGTTTTATAACGGATAGGAAATTTTAAAAAAAAACGGAAACAAATAAGTACAACTCACGCGAATCAAAAAACTACGCTACGAAGGTACTAGGTGGGTACTTGTTTAACAAAAAGAAACAACTGCTATATTCTGGAACGGTTAATGTAGAAACTCGGAAGAGACTCTTAAAGACGCATGTATGGAGTACGAAATTATACCTATGGGTGCGAAACTTGGACAATGGGAGAAGCGGATTGAAAAAGAGTAGAAGCGTTTGAAATGTGATGCTACAGACGGGTTGAAGATACCGTGGATAGACAAGTTAGCAATAAGGAGGAATTTGAAAGAGTTGGGGAAAAGAGAAAAGTATGGAAGACAATAAAGAATAGGGAATAGAATCGTAGGATGGTAGCACACCTTCTGAGACACAAAGGAATAGTTCGCGACATACTAGAGTCAGAGATAGGAATAAAGAGGTAGAGGTTGGAGCAGATTAGACTACTGCTCTCAAATAGTTGGGGATGTAGAATGTTCTACTTTTACAGAAATGCGTAGGCTAACTCAGGGAAAGGATGGAGGTACGCGTCCTACCAGTCTTCAAAAGAGAACTTTATGATGACGTACTATTTAATTATTATTGTAAAATAGTTAATAAAATTTCCTTTCTTAATTCAGGGAGGGAACGCTACGGCGATTCAGTATTTGGCTCCGTCATGCTCCTAGCATCCTGTTTCAAATTATGCTAACCGTAACACGTTACCAAGTACCAAGGGGTCCCAGAAAACTGTCGATAAATTACATTATGTTCGATTTTATTTAGAGTGGCTGCAATGGGGCAGCCGATAATTTTATAAACTCTTGCAATGATAAACTAACTCGCGAAAATATCGATAATGCTGACCGATTTTCCTTCTGGCTCCAACGAACCACTTTTTCCGTTTTATTGGTGTGCTGTACGATGTATTAGTCTGGGTACAAAACAGAAAACACCAGTTAGAACCAGTTAATAATATTTAACAATTTAACTACACATGCATATGCATAATACTTATGGGACTGCTGCGCGCTGAAGCTGGGACTTGTACGTTATACTAAGTTCTGACGTCACGCGGCCTACTCTCGCTGCAAGGTACGATTTCTAGACTCGCACCGACGGAAAACTTTGCAACGGCTTCACAGGCGAAGGATTTTTTTTAACAAAAATTAACAACATAACTGCCTTCAATATAATAAACTCTATCAATTTGAATGAAATTTGAAAATTACCGAACCTGCCTATTGTTCAGTCTAAAGTGGTTGCAGCTGTGATAGAAGCCAATCATAATAGATTGTGACTATATTTTGCATAATCCTAGTCACACTTTTGGGCGATAGGTGGCAGCACTTTATAGACGTTTGTCCAGAATTACTATTTAACAGCTGATAAATCCCACCCTTACTTTAATTGTATACGTAAAAATGAAGCATGTGTAAAACGTAATAGCGGGGGTGGTCTATCAGAGATGGCCGCCCTGGGGGTGGTTACGTTCTTGGGGTTGTGTACTCCATCATCAACACTACAAAGTGGTTTTTGTTTCATTTCGTTATCTGTTATAGTTTTGGAACTGTAACCTGTTTAAAACATTATGGGACACCCTGTATAATTGTAAGGATTTTCTTGATAAAAAAAACGATAAAAATATTATGCGACTCTACGGTCCTATCGCAATTAAATTACTGTGACGTTGTTTATGGTTCGTGCATCGATGTCGAAACATCCCGTAGAGTGCAGCTGATTCAGAATGCATGTACAAGATTGGTTTGTGGCGTCCGGAGGGGACAACATATTTCACATAAAATAAAGGGAGTGACTACTGAACAGTCCGCCGGTTACTTTTAAATTTTGTTCCAGGACAGTCGACACAATATCAGTAAAATGACGTTTAAGTATCTCGTTATTGGATGTTAACGCCAACGGTCTCGGTAGGTGTGCGGGCATCGTACAGACCTCCCATTTTGTTCTCCTACAGCTAGACGAGTTATGCGCCCGTTCGGGTCCACATATTTTGCTTGTTTCTACATCATCTTTTTGCCAAAAAATGCGTGTGTCTGGTGCGAAAGGGCAAGTAAGGGTCTATTTTAAAAAAGCGTTCTCTCAGGTTTAGTATTTTTCACACTTCCAAAATGCCAAATATAGGTTACATTCTGTAATGCGCATGCGGTCGGACTGTTCAGTCGTCACTCCCTAAAATAAATTAATTGGTTAAATATGTGTAATCGGCGAACTTTACACTTCGCTGTTTTTTGTAAGTCCATCATTACTGGAGAGTCGTCTCCATATTTGTGTAATAGGATTCGCTTTCGCTGTGACGTACATAACATTAATGTCCGGCGTAAGTCGTTGATCGCTCCACCCGCTCACAGGATAGCGCCTTTCATATGGTCATTTTCTTATGACGCCTCGAAGATTCTCAACTCGATTCCCAGAGGTATGAGGAATAGTTAATTTTCTGCATTCAGGAGAGAATTCAGAGAGTACCTATTAGACTTACAATAGATAAATTTCCAATACAATCGCCATCAGGTTTTTTTTTTGATATACTTAGGGTTAAGTGGAAGAACAGCTCCTTTCTAGGAAGCTGGAACTTCGCCCTTTGTGACATGCTTATTTCAACTAACATTATTTCTTTCTTGTACAGGTCGAAGTGTAACATGACCCAATAAAGTTATTATTATTATTATTATTATATGATAACACAGAGACTTTGACAGGGAATATCTACTATGAATTCTTAATAAGTTTACCCCACACGCCAAAACTCGCACAAAGTCAGTATCCTCAGGATTTATCTAAGTCTGGGACTTACACTACTTTGCTTTAAATATCTCCCTCCTACCACACAAACAAAATGAATCGAAAATTATGGTCAGATTCCAAATTCGACCCTGCATAAATTTATCACTAAGATAGAATTTAAGACCAGCAAAATTTGCCTGCTACCCTTCAGTTCCAAGAAACCAAAATTTTATTGCTCTTATGTTCCAAAAGTTCAAAGAAACCTTAGGCTTTTCGATTCATTTTAGTTGTACAAATACTATTTTCGGGAAAGCACATTCCAAAGAGGTTCACACTTCCAGCAACTACTCGGGAAAGCAAACGATAAAACAGAACCCATTCATAAAGCGGGAATTTACGAAATAGCATGTAGAAATTGCGACAAAAAATATATAGGGTAATCAACTCGATCTATTTTAACTTGCTTTAAAGAGCATCAAGCTCATTACAAATACGGCAGCACAGATAAGTCTAATATGGCCTCACACACGTCACACACGTTGCATACGGGCAATAAATTCAATATCAATAATTTGAAACTCTTAAAGCTAGGGAATAATAAATTTGATTTAAACGCCTCAGAAAGTATAGTGACATATAAAAATAAAAGCAGTTGTCTTAACTGTAATTATGGTAGCTAGACTTTAAGAGTAGCAATAAATACTTGTCTGCTATCCTTCAGTCCTAAGAAACCAAAATCTGAAGTGTTTTGAAGCAAACTAAATTTTCTGAAATTGCGATTGTCAAACTTCAGCAAGATTTTTTCGATTAAGTATCTGTTTAGCTACATTTTGCTTTGAAAATGATAAATTACAGGCAAAATTAAAATAACAAATACGAGTTACATAAATATGTTGTACATATTTGGAATAGAAATTGAGAAACTGTAAAATTTGTGACCTTAACACTCTCCAGAACCCAAAATTAAAAAAAAACATAAAAAAATTATATTTACCTTTAGCCAGCAGTTTATCAGGTAACGGAACTTGGGCGGGATCCGGTGCACAAATCATTGGTATAACAGCACCCAGTGGATGAGAGTGAGCAGACAATAGATTGCGAGTGGGTGAAATTAAACTGCTCGTGTTACCCAGAAGTTCTGGTGTCTGCATTTCCGGCAAATGAAGCGTGATATTCTGGAACCCAATGATAAAGTAAAAAAAATATTTCAGATAGCTGAGTTAACTTACAGGCGACTCTGCTTTTGTTGGAGTCATCCAACTAGTCCAAGGATTTTCGCTCTGGGAATTAAAATATACGTGAATAACAACAGAAGCACGAAAACAAAACTTGACTAAAAAATATTAAAATTTTCTTCAACTTTGTGAATTTTCTGGCAAATTTCAAATAATAATATCTGTAGTATCACTCTACACAAATATACCAATAGATCTTGCAATTTCTACTGTCAAAAAAAATTGGAACAGAATTGAACCATACACATCTCTCACATTAAATAACTTCATCACAGCAATTGAACTTACTCTAACAACTACGTATTTCAAATTTAAAAATTCAGTGTACAAACAAATAAATGGATGTGCCATGGGCTCTCCAATTTCTAGCTCCATCGCTCAATTAGTTTTAGAAGATTTAGAAACAACTGTTATTCCTAAATTATCCTTCAATTTGCCATTTTTTGTTAGATATGTGGATGATTGTCTAACAGCTGTTCCTCCCGACAAATATGACGAAATTCTTAACCAATTTAATAACTACCATCCTAAATTACAATTCACTATTGAAATTTCAACAAAAGATCAAATAAATTTTTTAGATTTAACTTTATATAAAATAAAAAATTCAATACAAACTGAATGGTACACTAAATCAACTTGGTCTGGCCGTTATATTTGTTTTAACTCTGAACAACCAACCTGCCACAAAAAGAGTATTGTTATGTGTCTAGCTGACCGTGCAATTAAACTCTCAAGCCCACAATATAGAAAATCCGCAATTGAAAAAGTATTAAATTGTTTAATAAAAAATAAATATCCTAGAAATTTCATTATGAAAATTGTAAAAAACAAAATTCATCAATTTTACAATAATAATACTGATAGTAAAAAACCAAAAGAAAATAAAAATTACATTTCATTACCATATATTAAAGGCATGTCACATAATATTAGTAAATTATTAGCAAAATACAACTTGCACGTATCACACAAGAATTACAACAACTTAAAATTTTTGTACTCTAATTTAAAAACACCAATCCCTAAACTAATGAAAACACATACTGTATACAAAATTAAATGTAAAGACTGCGAAAAAACATATATTGGACAATCTAAAAATCATTTGGAAACCAGACTTAAACAACATAAATACAAAAACAGTAATTCTGCAATAAGCAAACACATGAAAAACAATAATCATACCTTTGAATTTAACGATACCAAAATTTTAGAACAAGAAAAAAATTTGAAATCTCGACTGTTTTTGGAAATGATCTACATTAAAAAAGAACAAAACTCTATTAATGATAGAATTGATATTCAAAATTTAAGTCAAATTTACTGTAACATAATAAAATAAATCATACTCTCTGCTACTTACTTATTAACCAATATTATTGTTAAATTAAACACACTACCTTTGGAATGTTTTGCAAAATCATAAGTGCGGAAATTTTATATTTTTAGAACATAGTTACCATATAAGTTTTGACTTTTTAAAAAATTTAGTCAAATAATTTACTTTTATATTTTTATATCTTTACAAGTTTAAATAAATATTCTTGACAAAGCCCCCAAACGGGGGCGAAACGTCGAATTATATACTTTTAAACAGATATTATTATTTGAAATTTGCCAGAAAATTCACAAAGTTGAAGAAAATTTTAAAAACAGACTGGCACCAATCAAGCAAGAATTTTTAAAAAATATTAAATTCTCTGATTAAACAAAGTTTCTTTAAACCTGAATTGAAAATATATTTGCAGGTCGCTCCTTATTTTTTTTACTACTTAACATGAATCCATTTGCAAATTGCTTGTTTTCAGAATTTAAATCGACTTTTAAACCTTTTCAAAACACAACATTGGCCCTTAAAATTTGGACCAGGTGAATAGCTGGTAAATACACCTTTGTTATAAAAAACACCTCAAATTCACTTGTGGCATAACCGGAAGTTGCATTCCCTTTCTTATTTTAAATAGCATCCTGTATAAATTTTAGTACCATTTAATTCTACTATGAAATCTTTCCATTGGTGTGTCACAAGTTAATATTTGGACTAAATATGGCGCCAAAATTACACGTTTTCTTACGAAGTGATTTGGCCGTTCCACATCACGAAATCAATTGAAAATAGGGTTGCCAGGTGGCCGGGAATTTCCGGGATTGTCCCGGAATGAACTACGTTGTCCCGGATCCTGTAAACACACCTTAATTTCCCGGAAAAGAAATATAAAACTGGTAGTACTGTAAAAAGCTAGTTGGCTTAATTTCGGACAAAAAATTGAAATGCCAACATTGCTAGAAGCTATACAGGGTGATTCAGAACGGGCGTGCCAAATTAAAACGGGTGCTAGAGAAACTCCAAACAAGACGAAAAGTTTATATGAACATATGTTCTCAAGCGACTACTAACAAAGATACAGGGTGTAAAAGTTTTAATATTTCATTTAATGTCGTAATGTAATAATTGATGTGTTTTCTCGTTCTTCTTGTTAGTTTTGTTAGTGTTATTCTTAATTAACTATTTTTTTCAATTTTCACTTTCCTTGCATATAGGTGAAGCCATTATTGCATTATGGAAAATTTCAGTGCATGTGCACGATTTCACAAAAAGCTATTTCATTCAAAAACTAAGCATTTTATGAAAAATTCTGAAGATACCAATTTCTTCCCAAATTGAACGTAGACTTCAAATACATTAAGGGTGGGATACCGCTTGTATAGCGCTTATGGCGTGCATTGATTTACAAGCGACAGTCCAGCTCAATAATAATACACTTAATACATACGAAGTTATACATGAAAATAATCTTAAAACTGCGCTGCATATGCCTATGCTATTTATAAATCAAAAAACTCCTTATTCGCCGTGATATACACCAAGCAATTCTTGCAATTTTTGGTACATTAAACGTCAACTTTATATCCATAAAACACAAAAACACATAGCAGAATCCAAAATAGAAGTATATTAGCAGATGCTGCATTATCCTAAGAACCTTTTGAGATGTTAGTCATGTATATTTATTATTTCTACACTTTGCTGGACTGACTGCCGTAAATCAACTCACTTTTCTACACTCGAAGCAAAATGGACGCCATGATGCAGCCTGGAATAATACCACTGGTGCTGGTTCTTTGCTAACAGCTCAGCCCACAGTTCAGCTCTATTGTCATAGGTGTCGGGCATATCGGTGCTTACTTGTGCCTTGTCTATTGCTCTGTTGACAACTCGACAAATGACAACTGTCCATAACCTCGAATATGTTTCTCTTTCAAAATCTTGTAGACCAGAATTTTTATAAAATAGAGTGATAAAAGCGAAATAATATTATCCAGTGTGAATGTACAAACTTTGATTTGAGTTGTGAGGTTGTGACGCGTCACTAATTTGTTGTATTTCAATAATATTTATGTTATGTAGATATTTCGTTAGTGGTTAGTTACTTCCTGATGGTTCATCATAACCATAATTTTAGATGAAAAGAATTTACCTTAATAAAAAGTCTTATTTAGATGATGAAAGCGTTGGCTTTCTGTGTTCAGTGGAATAATATATTTCTGTGACTTTAATTGTGTTGCCTACATTTTTTTGTGTTAAGAGTGCAGTGATTGGCCAATCTTAATCCTATTCAAGTATTCACACCGTACAAATTAATAATTAAAAACACACATTTGGGACATAAAATCGTTCGACTATTACAATTAGCACAGTGGTAATTTAGGGCGGTATACCAACCAATGCCAACAAAATTTAAGGCTGGGATATTCGAACACCCGAGAAGCGTTCTCCTCGTTCCTGAGACGGTGTTAATACAGACAGTCCAGCTCAAAAATTTAATTAGTTATAGACATGAATTTCGGTTTAAAAGATAGTTGGGGGTATTCAAAATAGGCCTATACCTTTTTACTCACCATATTTTTACTGTTAAAATAAACACAGTTGAAAATTGGCAAATTTTAACGGAAATGTTTAGCATTATTCATACACAAATTATATGTTCGAATTTTAATTAACTGCCAAATAAAATATATGAGCATACTCGCCGATGTTTTAGCTTTATTTTAAGACTATATTTGCCTAATTTTGTTATTCCAATTTTCTGCTGGACTGACTGTACCAAGCGCTTGCAAAAACTATGTCTATTTCTGTCTTACACATGTACTACCGATCTCCTGTCCTGTCTATGCGGATCCCAGCCTTAAGAGGTGGTTATACCGCGAGCGATTTGTCGAGTTTGTCCGTAAGAGGCCCATGTATTTCTTGCGGTGCCGGCTTTTTGGAAGGGTTTACAAAATACAATTTTGTGTTACCTATTCTTAACCGATTTTAATTTTAAAAAGCTTGCTGGCATCGCAAAACTTCGAGCATGTTGCCTACATCGAGTTTTTTCTCATAAATTTGCAGCAGTAACATGCAGTGGAATGTAAATATGACTGAAATTGCGTTAATTTTGTGCATTTTAAATATTTTCTTGATTTCACAGTGAGAAAATTGAAAAAAGTCGCATGTAGGATTCAATTCCAACCTTTTAACTATGCACTAGAAAATTTTCACATTTCTAACTTCAAGAATGGCGTGGTAGGTAATCTTTTAGATTAGAAAGGCTGTTTTTCGCCTAAAATCGAGCGGTATAACCTCCTCTTAATCAAAATTATGCCTTAGACAAGGTAAATTTCTAGCCCGTCTGTTCAAAATTATTTCAGGAGCCAAACATTCTTTGAAAAAATTAATTAGTTTGGGTAACATGATGTTGTTCCACAAATTCTCATCTCGATAGATCTTTTCGATGAAAAGTGCATTATTGTCACCCGAATAAACAACAAAGAAACAACAGTCAGCGCCCGCTATAGACAGTTGCCCTTGAACCTGAAAAATCAAAGTTCTTAAAACTTTTTCCATATATAAAAAATTTAAAAGTTCATACTTGGTAGTAGTAGTCATGACCTTTTTTTAAATGAATTTCTGCTTCATCGTCCATTGCCAAAAAGGAAATTTGTTTGTTTTTAACAGCGGATAGCAAATCTAAATTTCCAACTGCTACTTTATAGGAGCATTTTACTTCCACTAAATGAAATCTATCAATGATACCTAAAATGTAGAACTTCTATTGATCATGAAGTGCGTAATAAACCTTCATTTATATTACCATCTGGAGAAGCTGCCAAGAATCCATAGTCTGTAGAAATGAACAAGCCGCTGGGGTTTACTTTCAAACCGGTAAGTTCTGAAAATTTCTGCATAGCTACTACTTCATTTCTTTTGCCATACTCAATTGCTGGTGAAAGAATATCTTTGTTGGTACTTAAAATTTTTTTTACAAGAGAATTGCATGGTGTTTGTTGCCGTCGTCTCACAACTGCACCAAAATTTGATGCTGTAAGACGGTACATTCTCTCTGTCAAATATTTTTGATTATTGAATTGGCCAATGGTATCGTTAGCAATTCTAAGTTGCTCTTCATCCGAGATCTACAATATATGTATGAACAAACATAATCACATAAACTGATAAAGAAACTGCAAATTTACTGTTAGTCGATCGATTAGTTTATTAATTTCAGTTAACAACGCTTCTTTTGGCATAATAAGTTCAGCAATGTCTGGGCCATAATCAACTAATTTTACTGAGCTTCTTTCACAACTGAACTTGAGCCTTTTTGCAGCACGAGGTCTCTTTTTTGCTACGGGTACCTTACGTTTTAACGCTCTTCTTTTTTGGGCTGCCATATATTCTTTTAAGTAAGTCCCCGGGCTTCTTTGAAAATGTCTGCGCCATGGTGATAAGTGCCAACTTTGACCTTCGTTATAGCGCAAACCACTTAAATAAGAACGGGTCTGAAAACTCTCTCTTTGAATCAGATTTAACCGCTTCCCCATGTTAAATCTTGCCACTAGACTCATAAATAGTTCTGCTCTGTTGTTCGTTTCGTTATCAATGAGCAAGTGTGCTTTGCTCATTAATAAGTTCAGTGCAGCAAACAAATGATGGTGGCAGCCAGTAGTAAGCAATTGCGGCGTTTCGTCCTGAGTTTTGTCACCGACCTAAATTTATGCAAGACGTTGCTACTCAATTCAAAAGTACATGAAACTTACGTGATCACAAAGATAACCCTTGCATGTTTCGTGATTGCCAAAAGTGTGTTTGATCACATTTCTTAAATCTTCTTTGAGACAATCAATATCCCCATGGCCATTGGCATATATACATTTTTGAGCCATTGAACTAAGAGTGTTAATTTTATTTTGGGTCAAGAGCTTTCTTGCACCTAATGCCACTCCTCTTGTATCTTTTTTAATTTTTAGTAAATTCTTGCCGAAATTTTTTATTGCGTGGTTGGTGCATTCGATTTTGCTTACCTAATAAAAGGATCCTTATTATTTATTGATTCAGCTGAAGTCGATTATACATAAACAGAACTTGACATTATACAAGACATCAAAATTAAATTTTGTATTAGACAGTACAACTTCAAATAAGTTACGACACATGAGTGTCTTCTTTCAGTTTATATTGGACGATGTGCCATGTCACCCAGTCCGGAGAAAATACTATTGGTAATACACATGTGAATATTTTTACACTGCACTCCGAGGGCCCTTACATCAGTCCAATATCATATTTTTATGACTTGCATAAAGAAGCTGTGTTTACAGCAGGTACGTACTTGAGCACCGTAATCCACCTTGTCCCTAATGTTTGCAAATACGGAGGAATCACCATCAGCAATGAACCGTTTATACCTTAATTTATGCATAACAATGCTTTTATTGAATCCTTCAATGATAATATCGGATTCCATTGCTGGTGATGAGCCACTCCAATTTTTGAAGCAAACATGTTCAATAGCTTTTTGTTTCATACTAATTGCCCTTGCACATATCGAACAATATTTGTTGCGAACTCCAACAAACAACAATTTGCCTGTCGATTTTCCAATAATAACAGCCTGGTTAAAAATGAGAACATTTAATTAATGTAACTTCGAACACTTACACCTCTTTTTACTTACAACACCTGAAGCAGCATTGTAACTATGGCCATAGCTTCGCTTAGACCATCCCCCATCCAAGTAAACTGTAACATTAGCTATCCCATCTTCATCTACTTCACCTTTTTCTACTGCAGTTTGGTACTCTTCCTTGCCAGCCCTTTCCATGTTTATCCACAGTGATGCCTTCCACACCTACAGTGATGATATACTAAATACAGTAGGGTGTGTCTAATACATTAATTTTCAATTCACTTACAACACCTAGATTACGTTGTATTTCAAAAAACATGTTACTGCGAATAGAAGGAATGTCCATAATACTCAGGAATTCAGTTAGATGACTGTAAGTACTGCCCGTGGAAAGTGTACCCCACACAGCAGCTTCATTGATAACTGTTTTTTCCTGAGTATGTTCAGAGGGCACATAAAATTTTCTTTCACACCCACTACATTTAAATTCAAATACACTGGCCAATCCTTTCCTTGTCTCACTATTAATTTGTAGACAACCACCGGTACAAATTTTGTTGTGATTACTTTGAAGATACATAATGTTCTTCAAAAAAAAGTCTATTTCAACAATTCTGTATCCTTCTAATTTTTGTACCTCTGTGTCTACTTCTTTTTCCAATTGAAACTCAATTATTCTAAAATCATTTTTTGATAACTGGATACGGAATTCTTTTGATATACTACTTACTCTTCATATTCTTTCAAATTGCCCCATGTAAAATCGTATTCATCCTCGGGGGCAAAATTTGGATCAGGAGTTTTACAAACTGACATTGGTGATTCTGGAAGAGGCATTAAATTGTCGTCGGTGTATATGTCTAGTTGAAGTAAGGAAATCCTTAAAACTGTATCGACTATCGAATCAACAATTTCTTTGCAGTTTTTATATGCTTGTGTTGAATGGGCCATTCTAACAAGCAACTCATCCAAAATCTCTTTAACAATTATTTTTTCTAATTTTACAGATGCTGCATTAGTGCCCTGTTTGGCCCTCTTTGTTCGTTTTTTTGTTTTAAAAACATTTGGTCTCTTGCGATTCCCCATTTCTTCTCTGAAAAGTACTTCATATAATTTCATGTAATAGAAAATCAAAAATCAAGGGAGGTTTCTCCTTTAGTATTTTTCTATAAAATGTATAATAAAGGTGATATGGAAGAATCCCGCGCTATTTGCCCACCCTGTATATCATAAATTATTTTATCATTTTTAAATCATTAGTGTAATATTGAGCCTTTATATAGGATATTTCTTGTTGTTGCAATTTATACAGGTTATCCCAATAGTGACCGTGGAATTTTACGCCCTTATGAGACATTTTGGATGAAAATTTTATAGCTAGGTACCTATGTAAAAAATGAAGTTGTGGGGTTTTGAAATTTGCCAATTTCTTTACATAGTTGCTCGTACTGTGTACCTATAATGATTTCGGTTTCTTATTTCTGCAACAGCAACTCCTTGATATTGTTTTCATCTTACCAAACTATCACGCCTAAAACTGTATTCAAATCGAGGATATTTTATTTTCAAAATTCCTCTACATCTGTCTGTCAAAATCTTTAAAACAATGTCGGCAGCGCAAAAACATGCAGTTTAGACAAAAAACATCCGCAACCTCATAGTAAAATATTTTTAAAATGAAGGTGCCCTCGATTTGAACAAACTCGGATAAAATAATTCCTGAACTCATAGTAGCTACAGACACCGGCATTTTTACTTTACACCGTAAGTAACTTTTTCTCTAAAATGCCGATTGCTGAATACCGGCGCAAAATTGATGGCACTATTTAGACCCCCTGTATAAATGACAAAAATCTGGGTGGGTACTAGGTACTTCATGTAAATTTTAATACTTACCCGGGACGTTATAAAGTAGGTAACAATTTATTATCAATTAACACTCCACTAAAAACAATTACTATTCACTGGTCAAAAATGTCTCAGGTACTTATATTATAACAAATAATGTTTTTATTATCTAAAAAATTGCTATTGTCTGCTAGTATTCAAAGCCCAAAATTCCGTTTTATAGAGTAAAAATAAACATTTATAAAGAACAGGTAGGTACACATAAATCTGAAAAAATACAAGAGTACTTCAATTTATTCTCCTTTTATTTGAAAATCCTATTATATCTGGTGCCCGCGCAAGAGGGCATACTTCAAACTCGGTCAGAATACATAAATCAATCATCTCTCGTTTGATCTGTTCCGACTACCGCCCAAGCAAAATACCTTTGTTGCTGCTAGCAGATGTTTGTAGTTCTGATAGGAACCAAACAAAAAAGATTGCGACTGTATGCTGTTAATAATTTTAATCTGACTGTTGGCCGATAGGTGACAGCACCTTATGGACTCTTATGGCGAATAGAGATAAAACAGCTGACGGGTCCCAGCCTTAATATCACCTGCTTTCACCAGTGGCGTAACATTGGATTGGGGAAATAAATAAACGGCCTACCCCTTAGCAACGCTACTGATGGGGCTAGCAGAGCAAATTTTTTGGAAAATTAGAACTTGGCAAATGAAAACGACACCTTAAATTTCAACTCAATAACTTTCCGATAATAAAAAAATATTTAAAAAATATTAAAACTTTTACTCCCTGTATCTTTGTTAGTAGTCGCTTTAGAATATATGTTCATACAAACTTTTCGTCTTATTTGGAGTTTCTCTAGCACCCATTTTAATTTGGCAAGCCCGTTCTGAATCACCCTGTATAGAGTGAAGGCGCGCGTGCAGTGCAACCAAGGTTTAAGTTTATTCAGTTGTTACTTTCTTTTAAATATTAATAAAGCTAAGTTGTAATAGACGATTTCATTAAAACAGAGGTTAGATGCACGGCACATACCCCCACGGTTCTCCCTGCCGAAATTTTACTTCTAATTCAGGAGGAACAGAGAGCGCGTAAAACTGCTCAAAGGCCTCTGCATCCTGACGACAAAGCCGAGGCAACGAGGTTAAATAATCAAGTGAGACAAAAACTGCGTGATTTTCATAATGATGCGTGGGGTAGTAAAATGAGGGAACTTTCTAATAATCGCAACGGCATGTGGAGATTAGCAAAGTCGCTAAGGAACAGCAGGGAGGTCATTCCCCCGCTTCAAGGTACCCGAGGTGTTGGGTACAGTAATGTCGAAAAGGCAGAAATACTTGCTGAAAGTATTGAAAGCCAATGTCAGCTCAACGTTTTTGATGAAGATCCTGATGTCTTAGATCAAGTTCGAAACAGCGTACGACTGGTAGACGGCAATCAGCCGGCCAGCCTCGATCATGCCACACTGACAGAACTCCAATCTGTCATAAAATCTCTCAAAAGGCGCAAAGTGCCAGGTCGTGACGGCGTTACCAACTTAGCCGTAAAGCGCTTGCCCAAGAAAGCCCAGGTCAAGTTGTTGAACATCATCAACACTTGCCTGCGCCTAAATTATTTTCCTGAATCCTGGCGAAGGGCCAGGATAATCACAATTCCTAAATCTGGTAAAGATCTCGCACAGCCTTCCAATCATCGTCCCATCAGCTTGCTGTCCACTTTCGGTAAGATCTATGAGCGCATCATACTTTCCAGGCTAATGGAAGAAGTAGACTCTCTCGAGCTACTTCTAAATGAGCAGTTCGGCTTCCGCAAGGAACATTCTCCCGACCTTCAAGCTCTCCGCTTGGTCGAAAAGATATCCACCGGTTTCGAAAAACGCGATGTCACCTGCGTTGCCTTCCTAGACGTCTCGAAGGCTTTCGACAAAGTCTGGCACAAGGGTTTAATCCACAAATTGGTCTCTGCAGGCCTCTCAATATGCCTCGTCAAAACTATCCCTCCTTCCTGTACCGTCGCACTTTCGAAGTCTCAGTCAAAGACGCTGTCTCCTCTCTCAAGACAGTAAAAGCCGGAGTCCCACAAGGCTCAGTCCTTGGTCCAATGCTGTATAATCTATACACGCACGACATTTCCGATCAACTCGATATAGAATTCGCCCAGTTCGCAGACGACACTGCTCTCATCTCTCAGAGCAGAAGCCCCGAGCTAGCAGTCACTCGACTGCAGAAAAATCTCGATCAGCTCGTCGATTGGATGGAAACATGGAAAATCGCTATCAACGCCGACAAAACGCAAACTGTCTTCTTCAGCAAGCGTAGATCCCCTCCTCCACTGCCAGTCTATGTTAATAACCTTCGCGTTCCTTGGATCACGGAAGCAAAATATCTCGGTCTCACGCTAGATTCAAAACTCACTTGGTCATCTCACACAAACAACGTCAAGCGCACCGGCTTCGCGGCGCTAAAAGGGCTCATGCCCATGCTCAGGGATTCAAACCTGGATTTAAGGTGCAAACGTCTTCTCTACACCAGTGTCATTCGACCGTCAATCACGTATGGCATTTCCTGCTGGGGGTATGCAGCCGCTACCCACCTCAAGAAACCGCAAGTCATCCAAAGTAAGGTTCTCCACACAATCACTGATGCCCCCTGGTTCGTACGAAACTCTCAGCTCCATTCCGATCTGGAAATTCCCACTATACTCAAGTTCGCACAATCCACTGCCGCCAAGATCCTTGTGAAAGCCACATCACACACAAACCCCCTAGTCAAAAGGGCTCTTGATTATTCTCCTGACGACCTCGCCCCTAAGGCGAAACGCCCACGACTCCTTCTCAGAAAGGACGCGGACGTCTTCTAACTCAAATCCACCGTCATTTCTCCATCAAAAGGGCTAACCACCACACTATCACATATCATGTTAATAAAGGTGAAGATGACAATCTGTCATCGACCTAAATATTGTCAGAGACCAAAAGTCAAGTCATTAAAACAGGGCGCGAACTCCACGCCAGACGCGACTTGTCAGCTGACTGTCACATTCGGATCAAACACTCCCAACATTCGCCTCGAGGGGGGGGGTCCCGGAATTGAGTTTGGTTAATCTGGCAACCCTAATTGAAAACAAAATTCTTTCTGCAACATCTCATAGGAACATAATGTTCTCTTTATTACTTTAAAGCAGTATCATGTGCCAAAACTTTACGATAAGATAGAGTTGAGTTCGTACAAGCTATACTGTTATTTTAATTTTTAATTTCTGTATTTAGGCTTATGGTTATGACCTATCACTGGAAAGCAAATTCAGAAGTAGAACTGAATGGCATTAAAATATATACAGGTGCATTTTAAAATAAGAAAGCGAATGCAACTTCTCTTTATACCGGATGCTTTTTATACCATCAGTAGTGTATCTACCAACAGTGGTGTATTTAGGAACTAGGCACCTGGTCCAATTTTCAAGTGTATACGATTTCCTGAGCACAGTATGTGACATATTAAAGTTTTATTGGAAATTCCCCATCAACTTTTGAGCATTTTATAACTGCCACTGACTTACCATTTCTGGAGGAGGAGTGTCCGGTTTCGGTGGTGTAATGCCGTTTCTGCCATTGGAGACCAATTCATACGCGGAAGGTAACGGCCACTGCAGCAGCTCTGTGCGAGTATTCTTCTCCCCGAAACTATTATTCGACATGTACTGTGCAGGCAAAGGAATCTTGTGTTCAGCCAGCCGCTTGTTCAAACCCAGTGTAGGTTTCCTTTTGTACCCGCTAAGGACAAACAAGAAACTAAAATGGGCCGTAAGTTCGCCGACAGATCCGATCCCGTAAGCCGCCAAGTCCATTTTCTCTCCGTAATGCTGATCGAACGCATTCTCCACTATCTCGCACAGCATCTCACCACCGTTTTTGTACAGCAGTCTGTAAAGTTTGGCCGCCATCACGTAAGGCGCACTCAAGATCAGGTAAACCTTGCCCTCTTCTCTCGGTCTCATTACCTGAGATTAGACGATTACAGATTTAAATACTCTAATAGAAAAGGAATTATTAAAACAGCTTACCATCAGATAATTCTTTACTTTATCAAGATCGCTCTGGGTTATGAAATACCCATATCGCTCTTCGAACTCGTAAAGAAAATCTAAAGCGGCCATGCGATACGGACTGCTACGCAACATATTCCATACCCTCACCAAAACGTTAGTGCCGCTTTCTACTCCGTTGAGTATAAGCAATGGACCACCGGGACTGTGAAGTATTTCGATGACTTCGTATAATTTATTTATCAGCTCCAAAACGGTCTCGCATTCATAGGTCTGCGGCTTTAAAGGATAACCGTACTGACGAAGATAAACCGCAGGGAGATCTTCAAGAGCCAAATTAGACTTAGTATTCTCGATTAGAGTCTTGATTTGTTTGCCAACAACATCCAGAGCTTGCGGTAGGGTCAAACTTACTTGTCTTTCTCCATCGGGTAGTTCTTCTATCTGCGCCATAAAAATTTGGTTTTAAATATCTTTCGAATTCTAATAGTTGACTATACACGATCAGTAAATCCACCAATAACGTACGAGGTATGTACCCTATACAGTGCATGTCTAAAGAGTTCCCTGATAAGCCACTTAAATCCTTAAATAGAGCAAGAACAACAAAAGTTCCAACCCACAGCTTCGTAAACCACATCATTAATTCTGGTTTATGCTTCGTAATGGACTGCACGAGAGCTTATTCAACAGCATACAGCAATGTGTTCGGACTCCAGACAATTCGATCAAAAGCTTCAAGGGACGGAAGTCTTTACACAGGTACTGTATAAAATATTCTACTAATATGTACACTGGCCCATGCTAATCTTAGATTGCTAAATAGAAAAACGCTAATTTCTAATTCACCAAATAAGTTTATTGGTAGATAACTCGTTTTTCAAAAAATACCTTTTTCACTGCGCCTATAAAAAGAGGAATTTTGAAAAACTTTCCCGACCGTCCGATACTCACCTTAACAACGTCGGAAATGGCTTCGAACAGTTCAATAAGTTTAGTAAAGCCGTAATTTGAAACTCTGCACTGGTACCCGAAATGGTGATGGTACGCAGGCACGAATTTGTTGAACAGCATCGAGTGATGCGGTGAATGACACAGCAACTGAATCACCTTTTGCATAACAAACGAAAACGATAGAAAAACTGCGTCCGTTTTTTGAACACGGAGGTTTCTTCCTCATATCTTTATTAGGTTTTGTACTAACAAATTTTCTTTTTTTATGGGCTATAATTTAAAATGGTTTTCATTTATACAGGATGGGCCAATAGTGTGTAGTCGGCCCATATCTCTGGTTCTATTCAAGGTATCAAAATAAAATTTTACACGTATGTGGAGAACCCCATGAAGTATCCGATAAAATTACTTTGGTGTATACAGATTGTTCACACTCTAAGCACCAAACCAAAGTTATGTTTTTTTAAATGGAACACCCCACATTTGTTTATACAGTAACCGGCAGAAAGTCCGCACCATATGGGAAAATTTTGTATCTTTTAATTTAATAAATTAACTTTATTGTAAAAAAGTCCTGCATGTCCTTAAACCAAAATACCACCCATCGTACTCGGCAAAACTTCTGTAGTATACGAGGGACGGGTGAAAATTGCTCCAAGAGTAAAGTAGCCTTATTTCTCATTTTAGGAAAGAATTTTATTAGGAAAAGTTGTTTTTATTTAAAAGTTACTTACGAATATGAAATTTCAGTTCCCTGGGATTGAAAAACTATTTTAATTGTTTTTTCAGGTGTACGAGTTTGGCGAAATTATTCATTGCTCAAGTACGTTTCTTATTGGCTTCTTTGCAGAAAAAACATATTTGTATCTTAAATTAAGGTACGTAGTACGCAAATGATAGAGCCTGAGGCCGCTGTTCTTTCTTCATGGCTACTAAACAGATTTTGTAATTTTCTGGAGATTGCATTAGGTATCCATGCTGATAAATTATTGCATGAAATATTGCAGTTTTAAGGGTTTTTGGAAAATTGTGTAGTGTAGAGGATAGATAAAGGTGTTGTGTATATCAGGGGTACAACTGTATTCAATTTTTATAATATCCCATAAAATAAAATATGGTGTGCACCAAAAAAATCTTAGTTTTGATTTAATTTTTGGACAAGCCCTATCATTTGCGTACGTACCTTAATTTAAGGTACAACTATGTTTTTTTCTGTAAAGAAGCCCATAAGAAACGTGCTTGGGCAATGAATAATTTCGCCAAACTTGTCGTAGGGGGGTTGCACCTGAAAAACGGTTAAAATAATTTTTTCATTCCAAGGAACTGAAATTTCATATTCGTAAGTAACTTTTAAATAGAAACAACTTTTCCTAATAAAAATATTTTCTAAAATGTGAAATAAGACTACTTTACTCTTGGAGCGATTTGAAATTTTCTCCGCTCCCTCGTATACTACAAAAGTTTTACCGAGTACGATGGGTGGTATTTTGGTTTAAGGACATGCAGGACCTTTTTACAATAAAGTTAATTTATTAAATCAAAAGATAAAAAAATTTCCCATATGGTGCGGACTTTCTGCCGGTCACTGTATATTTGAATTCCCGTATGTAATATCACAAGAGAGTGAGAATAACTTGAAAATAATTCGACAGATTTTCGAAAACTTATCGCCAGGCAATAGACACGAGAGCCCGTAGGGCTCGAGTGGCTATTGCCGAATGGCGACAAGTTTGAGTAAAATGTGGAGAATTATTTTCCAAGTTATTCTTACTGTCGTGTGGTATTCGAAAGGTTATTTTTTGACGTTCAAATATGAAACAACTGTCAATATTATTCTTTCAATGTCACAATTTGCGATTAAAACATATAAGACAATATGTCAAAACCAGAAAACAAGTCGTTTTATCAACAAAAACAAAATACTAAAAAAAATCCCGCTGGGATAAGTTAGGTAAAAAATTCTCACTATAATAATGATTTAATTGGTCAGAATTAAACGCGTGATCAAAAATACTGTTCATTTATTGGAAAATAGAAACGTCAAAAAATAACCAATAAAATTTTATGAAAGATGGTGTACTACACGATGAGGTTTAGAGTGAGCGATTTTAATATATTACCATTTTAGTGCCAGTGTGGACTCAACTTTGAGGAACTGCTGACTGGAACTGGTCGAAACTATTTACGATTTCTTTAATGGACTAGGTTCACAGACTGCTCTATTTGTAAAATCCATGAGTACTTTTGTAACAAAACTTAATATCATACAGGGTGGACATCTTACGCAATATGCATTTTTTCTTCAAAATTTCAAATGGTACCCACCCTATATTATTTCCGTATTTGATAGACAGTTTACTAAGCTTTTGAATGGTGTAGATATAATTATGTCTGGGACTGACTGTTTCGGTAGAATTGAAAATTGAATTTTGAATTGTAGCGATTTGACTGGTATACTCGGGCCGCCGAACAGACGGAGTGATCACCCTGCAAGCATGAACTCTAGGCGGGACCACTATCAACTTAGGATGACCGAACCACAGTGATGCGCTTCCTTTAGACCCAAGGAAGTCGCATCACTCCAATTCGGTCGTCATAAATTAATATTGGCTCCGCTAGAGCACGTTCTTGCAGGGTGATCACTCCGTCTGTTCGGCGGCCCAAGTATAGTTTATTTGTTTCTCCTATATTTTAGTGTCCAAAACACAAAATATGATTTCCATGTTGTTTCTGGAAGTTGATTTCACATTGACACACACAATTTCATCGCCAGATTGCTTCTTCAAGATCATATTCTTAAATAAAAGGTAGCTTATTAACCCTAGATATAAATTTAAACAAGGAGTGCCATGGAAGAAAACCGTCCTTTCAAGAAGTAATCTTGCAATTAGATTTCTTTGTGTCGATGTAAACTCTGTTCGCTAAATTTTCTGTAAAAACGAAGTGTAAGCATTTTTCTGAGTTTTGGGTGGCAAAATGGGGGAAATTCCCCAAAAATGGTACAAAATTACGGTAAAAATCTCAATTCTTAAAGTAAATAATAATAATAATAAATAAATTTTATTCTGAGTATCAGACACATTATATTTTAACCCTATACACTTATTAATTATTAAACTGTGGACAACACCCAGAAAAGGTAATAGTCAACTCCGTACAACAGTATGGAGTTGGTCTTCCCTACCACTAAAAAAATAAAAAACAACTATGTACATATAAGTAATAATAAATGAGTATGCGGAAAACAACAGTTTATATAAATTATTATAAAAAAAGACTAAAACATACAAAATTGTAAAGAAAATACTAATCTCCGCATGAACAGAAGTGGAAAACAGAAAAATAATGTGTACAAATATAATATTACTGAATTCTTTCAAACCTAAACTTTCACACTGAAACTAATTTTTCCCAATAACAGTAAACTTTTAAATTGTTTAATACTTGTTACTTTGTAACGATACAAACTGTTCGTTATTTTTGCTGCCATATATGAAAATGATCCCCGAAACTGGCAAGTATGATACAAAGGGAGGGTGGCGTAGTCTCTAGTCCTAACATTCACAACATGATCTTCTCTACGAAATCTAACTTTGTGCAACAAATACGTAGGTTCCCGGCTTTTGAAAACCTTCACGACTATATTCGTGTAATGAAACAATCTGCGACCGCGGGCATCGAGCCAACCTAGTGCCCTGAGATGTTCAATCTTTATTTTTGCCTAAATGATCAGTCGCAGACCTGCCAATATCTGCATCAGTCAAAAGCTTCATAAATTGGCTATCAAACCTGCAAATAATATATGGGGTGTTACATTTAAGGAAAGCTCCATTTTGCGCAAGTTGGCCACTCTGTACAATATGAACTATTTTGAAAAAAGTATTAATGGATTTTACAAATAGAATATCCTCTGAACCTAGTCTTGCCCAGCACCTGCTGCATGGATATACTCAAAGAAGCCCCATTAAACATTAGACAACAGATGTTCTTCCAACATGACGGTGTACCTCCTCGCAATGGCAGATTCGTTACAGAATGGTTAAATAACCATTTCAATGGTAGATGGATTGGCTGGTTTGGTCCTGTGAGGTTGCCTCTAAGGAGTCCCGACTTAAATTTGGTGGATTTCGTTTTAAGAGATTTTTTTAAAACAACACCAGGGAACACTTGCAGCAAAGAATTCTAAATCTACGAAGAGTATTTATTGGGAAGCAAGAGGGCGGGATGACATTTAGTTTTGGTTTTGAGGTGACAAGAATGCGATAATTTATAGACTCCGACAGCGATAGTTCAGTGCGAGTATATGTCTTACAGTGCATGCGTTTCATGTCTCTGGCGTCAGTACATGTGTGTTTCATTTTAGCATTTTTAAGTGTACCGGGGGTTTTCAGTCGTGATTAACCGTTGTTTGTTTAGAAGTGTTTTTAGGGAAGTTCGAACTGTTGATTCGTGTATTGTGGATTATATAGGTTAGTTAGTTGTTTGCGGATTGTTTAATAGTTTGCTGGTAGGTGTTTAATTGTTATTGCTTGTTGTTGTTTGTTTCTTGTTTGTTGCTTGTATATTTCGCTGCCCATTGTTAATTCTAAAATTCCATGTTCTCAAATCATTTTTAATTGTAAATATTTGTACATAAGTCACTGTAAATAAATTGTGCTAAGTACGTCACAGTATATTCGGCTAATCACTTTGTTTTGACTTAAAAAACTTCAGTTAAATTTTTTACACCTACTTATGGCTCACTCTGTATATTCATAACCAATAATTAGGCAATTTAGACAAAAATCATCCTGAATAACCCAATACTAAAAACTTCTTAAGTAATCCAATAATGAACTGGATACAATTTGTCTTTAAAAAATAAATAAGGTGCAGAAGATAATAACTGGGACAGTCTGTATGTATTTACAACTTTGAACAATGACTCATTAAAAAAGAATAAGCCTAAAGAAATGAGGAGGAAAACTCCTACTAGCTGAACACACTGTATAAAACAGAAAAACACTGTAAAAAATTTTGAAAATATCATCTTGTTATTCCTGAAACGATTTATCTGCATTCAGTAAGCTGAAAATATTATGAAAAATTGATTTTGGACTTTGATAAACAGTTTCTCAAATAAGAAATATCTCAGTTCAGTTGAAATTATAGATAGGCAACTAAAATTATTAATAAACTATGAAGAGCAAATATTTTTTAACTTTAACTTCAATTTAAAACACAATACATCCAAAACAATAATAGCCCATGAATTTCAGATTTCAAGCTGGAGAAAATTTTAGTATGGTTGAAAATTGGCACAGTCATTCCATTTGGTGTGCTTAACAATACATATATTCAAAGCATTCAAAGCAAAGTTGCATTTTCTTACGTTCAGGGTAGATATTATGAAACGAATTCATGCTTATGAAATGAGGTAGATAAATCCATCGTTAGCTCTCCACTAAATAGAGTAGCTACGTCAATTTTCAGCCCTACTAAAATTTTCTCCAAGTTGTGGCGGTTTTAAATTTAAAATTCCTGAACTACAAGAAATTCTTGAACTGGAAGTGTTTTGTAAAAAGTAATATGTAGCAAAGCAAATCAGTGATAGTGAACAGCTGAAAATAATCATGGTAGTGCCAAATTATATTATTAGTCCCCCTCAATACCACCAAAAAGTTTCGAAGAATCCAAAGTATCGAATGCATTGCAGTAACAAAAATACGAAAGTATCGCGTACCGAAAGTATTGAAGTATCATCAGATTTAATAACAAACAACTAAATTCAAGTAATTTATAACCAAATTTAAAACAATTAATGACAAGGGTAGAAACAAAATAAAAAACAAATCAAAGGTTGAAAATTGAAGAACATTGCAAACAATTTTAACGTTTGTACAAAAAGGAAGAGTTAAGAAAATGCCACTGTGTATGGTTTTCAATATCTGGTGTGACCTCCACCTGCATTCAGTAGTGCCCTAATGCGATCAGGCATGCTAAAAATTAAATGGTCCAGGTCGGTCGCGCTGAGGAATCGCTCTAAACAGGCCTCGAGGGTTGTTAACGTAGTTGTGTGCCGCTAAAATTCTTCTTTGAGCAGACCACAGAAACAATGGGAAGTTGAGCTTATCTAGTGCTTCTGTTACAAGCCGTACTGTATAGGGACGAGCATTATCTTGCATAAAAAGAAAATTTCCACCTACAGCTCCTGCATACGGAAAAGACAGGTAAAATAACCTGATTTAGATAAATTTGGCTCGTCATATTGCTTTGTATCCAAACGAGGTCAGTTCTTCCGCCAATGCTTATTCCGGCCCACACCATTATTGAACAACCCTTGTAAACATGCACTTCCTGAGGAGAGTTTAGACGATTTAAGTGCCCCGCTTCTCTCCATACTCTCACTCTTCTGGAATCGGAGTATATACCGTACCGTGATTCGTCAGAAAAGAGGACAAATGACCATTGTCGACTTGTAAAATATTGGAATTCTCAGTCCCGTAACAGTCGCTCTCTTCGATTCACTCTCGTTAAAGGTGGAACCCTCAATAGTCGTCTAGACGTCAAATTAACTTCATGCAGCCTGTTTCGCACAATTTGGTCACCAAGAAGCACACCATGGATACGATTCAAGACACCGTGAAGTTGACGAGTGTACATGTTGGATTACGTCGAGCATTCAACGTCATAAAACGGTCTTGTGCCGGTGTTGTTTTCCGACCATTTCCGCGATGTTGGTTTCGAACATTCCCATTAGCTTGATAACGTCGCCATAAGCGGCTTATGGCACTTTGTGACATTTGAAATTCCTCCAAAACCTCAACTTGGCTTCGACCGGCTTGTAACATGTCTACTGCTCGCAGCATTTCATCTCACGCCAAGTGAAACCTTTTGCATATTTGTTATGTGGAAAAGGAGCATAGTAGAGTAAAAACGAGTGCAAAACTTAAATATAGGTATTTTCTATTCTATTGATCCAAAGTGATGTCATAGTGACATCACTTTGGGTATATAAATGGAGTTTGTCTCAGGGCGGAGCTCATTCTTGTTTGCGTTTTGGCTGAGGGAACTTCGATATTTTTGTAGCGGAGTGGATTAGATATTTTAGTACTACTGAGAATAGCAACTTAGTTGTCGATATACGTAAACTCTTGGACAAAATTAACGCACCACTTTATTAAACTTAATTTCAATATAGAAATTAAAATCAAACAAAAACTACGCGAAATCTTATAAATTAGACTAATGTTATAATTTGTGAAAGAATTAGTTGTAACATGACCTCATTTTAAAACATTTTTGACCTCAAATCATTTTTTTTGCTTCAAATCGCGCAAATTGTGAGAACGGAAAAATTAGAAAAAAAATAAATTTGAGTATTCAATGCGATGTTAATATCGTGTATGACCTCCTCTGCTCTTGATTACTGCTTCCATACGCCTTGGCATGCTTGTGATTAAATTTTCAATCAAACCTGGAGGAACATTCTCCCATTCTTCAAGCGCCACATTTACAAGTTGGTCGTGATTGGCAGGTGCAGGCGTACGACTTCAGATCTTTCTTTTCAGAGTGTCCCATAAATGTTCGATGGGGTTTAAATCAGGACTGTTTGCTGGCCATTCCATCAATGGGATATTAACATCATTTAAGTAGTCAACAACCTGTCCAGCTACGTGGGGTCGAGCATTATCTTGCATTAACAGAAAATCAGGTCCAACAAAGGGAACAAATGGCATTACATTATCAACTACGATGCGTTGCAGATAATAATTTGCATTCATTGACCTCACACGTATAGGGACCAACTCTGTGGGACCGTTGAAGCAAATCCCTCCCCAGAACATTACCGGGCCGCCACCAAAAGGAACTTTTTGAGAGACATTACAACTTGCAAATCTCTCTCCAGTCCTTCGCCAGACACGTTGACGTCCATCATTAGATTTCAAGCTTACTCTGGTTTCATCGGTGAGTAAAACCTTCTTCCAATTATCAAGAGTCCATCGGTCATTTCTAGCAAAACGCAGTCTTCGAACTTTGTGTTCCGTGGTGAGGAATGGTTTTTTTGCCGATCTTCTGCTAGTCAATCCGGCTTCCTTTAACCGTCTTGACAGTTCGAGACGATATTCGAACATTGCGAACAGTTCTAAGCTCATTTTTTAGCTCAGTGCTAGTACTTTTCCTGTTTCTCAGAGCGCAATGTCAAATAAAACGCTCATCCCTTGGATTGGTACACCATTTTCGACCTTGTCCTCGTCTTCGTAAGTGAGATCCAGTCTCGTTGAAGCGGCTTACCATGCGACTAACGCTGGAATGATGTCTTCCTAGCCGATGAGCAATCTGATGCATTGAGTATCCCTCACCCAAAAGAGTTACCGCTTGTATTGATTCTTCCACTGATAGGTTTCTGGCTCGATTCATTTTTGTACTCTAGGGTATTCATAAATGATGGATTGATAATGAAAATCATGGTAAATAAAGTTAACTTACATTAAAAAGAAGATTACGAATTGAATTACGAAAAGTTTTCAGATCAATTTGAAGTCAAGAATCACATAAATGAAAATTACAAATTCTCTTGGTTTAGTATAAAACCTGGTTGGCCATTACGCAGCTTTTGGGGGCCACTGGTATGGGACATACTGACGTCAGTATGTGGAACTCTGGGGTGTTTTGTCGCGAACTACTGAATTTTTCTAAAATTGCCGGTTACCGTCAGCCGTCAACGACCCTACGAGCATTATTTGCCCGTAGCAACAGCATAGTAGAAATTTGCTGTCAAACTTTGTGGAAGATCAAAATTTTTGGTTGAATTTGAATGTTGTTTTGCTTCAATGTGAGAATAAATTATGGGAAAATCAAAAGAATAACATACCTGAAAGCGTAAATTACAATTTAAATAGTATTTGGAATAGAAATTTAAAATTTGTGACCAGATCATAAACTTTAAAATTGAAACTTCAAGAAATCTGGAAATACAATCTGGAAATTAGCCGTTTTGCAGTTGACACCTATTACGTAAAGACCAAAATAGTTCATACAAGAACACTTTCGTGTTCAAACATTTTATATTAACGAAAAACTTGGGAATTAAATCCTGAAATTTATTTAATGACAATCAACTGACGTTGCTGAATTGACATATTGGCAGTGTCACAAAGCGAAAAGGATCTGACACTCCTGACTCCAGAGGTTCTCAACAAGTTTGTCCACATGCGCAGAAGGCGATGAAAATCGGTTCTCGGAGTGTCGAACCATTATCTATACTAACCAGGGGGGTTTCACTGTTATGCACGACCTTGAACTATGTTAGATTCAGTTTCTGTAAACCGCTTTAGATGGCACTACGACTCTGACATTTGTCGTCGAAACTCTGTATTACCGATTTCGTGAAATTTTAATCCGAGGCATGCTTTGTAGTTATTTCTGTCGCAACCGGAATCGTCAGACAAAATGGAAAATTTAAAAATTGTGCGTTATTTCAGATATTCCCTGGTTACGTTCACAGAACATCTAAATAGGGTTACGTTTTCTCGATACACAATAATATTTAATCAGAAATAGGTGCATAATAACAAAGAAATAATAATTATGCACAAAAAGCAGCAGGCCACGTTTATATTTTGACTTCCGTCAGTAGGTACTTCTTTGACATCTCTGCGAATGAGGAGTTTTTCCCCGCACAACGAAATAGCAGCAATGCGGCTGTGAAATGTCTTCCTTGAACGTCTCCCGGTGTTGAATTTATATATTAAATTGCGCAAATTTTGTAATTAACGTTTACAAGTAAGTTTCATTTGATTTTAGTATTAGTTTACGTGCGCTAAAGAATGCCTATTTGGCGTTCTTTAGCGTTATTTATGTTTCTACTTACAATGTAAAATGCTGATCAAATAAAATTGATGCTTACATAGAAGTATGCTTAGTCTTTGTTTTCTTTAATATTAATAAAAATAAAGTTTAAATTTTAATTCTATCTACGCGCGCTTGTACACTATTGGTTCTTGTAAACAGCTAGAGATGGCGCTAAACGCGGTTCCTACTTTTAACATTAAGCTGCGCGTTCTTATTTAGGTGTTCTGTGATACTAACCCAAGCAAATTCTAAACAAAACGTTTCCATAACAACAATGATAGAAATAGCAGAGGAGGTCCACAGATTGCTTGTAAAAAATTGGTGAGTCAAAAATCATTCTAATCTGTTATTTAAAAAAAATTAAGTGGCGTGTTAATTTTGTCCAGGAGTTTATTTGGTGTTTCAAATTTTGTGTGGTTAGAGGTCTAATTGATTTTTAGCTATATTGATACTTTTGATATAATCATGCTTTGGACACTGTTGAGTTTTGATACCTTGATATCATCTTTATCATTTGTATTTTCAATACTTCTATACCTAAGACGTGATGACATCTCTTAATAAATACTCAATACTTTCACTAATTATCGATACTAAAGTGCACTACTGTTGCCGTAATTTTTGAAAGTAAATTGGGGAACGAACTTAATGAACTCGCTCAAAACCTGCCTTGTTCACAATCACTTACTTATTTTGCTCTACAAAAATAAGTATATATCTTACCTCTTGCCCGAACTGTTTAGTCCAAGTCATCTCTTCCGCAGTCTGCTCCCTTTTCGGTATAGATATAATCAACGGTCCCCTATTCTCCGCCCTGCTTATCACGACAGTATTCTGCGGCACCTCTTCCAGCAGATCCTCCAGAGAACACAACCCGTACTGTATTGCACTAAACACTTTCCCAAAAATGCGTTCATAAGCAGTCGCAAATTCGTAGACAGGCAACTGCTTGGAGGCTTGACTTTTCAAAATGCGGAGAAGATCTGAGGTGAAACGACGCATTTGGGCGGCATGGGAGAGGGTGATTATACGACGGCTCACGTCACCCATTAGCTGAAAAAGACAGTGAAGTAATATAACGAGTCGGAAAGTAAATACTGTTTCCAAAACAGCGCTACGGTACAGTTATTTCTTGTCTCATTTTAATAGTACGAGGGCAATTCAATTATTATTTTTGAAGATATTTAATTTTCAAAGTCCCTCTATAACTGTCAAAATCTTCAACAAATTGCTGTTATCGCTAGAAATATTAATTTTAGGCAAAAACCATTTTATACAACCTCATAGTAAAATCATTTAAAGAATCCAAAAATGCTACTGAATACAGGAAATTTCGTTCAAAAAAATAAAGTTTGGTACTGTGCAGATGAAATTGGACGGCCTGTATAAGCAAAAATGATTTTATACAACAAAAGAACCATGAATCAATGTGGGCCTCTTATAGGACATTTTTTTATTCATTTTATTTTACGTTGTACAATGAAGTTTAAAATTAAATTATTGATTTCTTGCTGTGAAAATTTGAAATCAGGAAGATACGATAATTATTTACAGAATACGATAATTTTTGGTTCGTTGCTACGATAATTCATACAGGCTTGGTTGGCACCACTGGATTGAGCAGATTGGCAACACTGGATTGAGCAGATTGGCTGTTAGTAGTATCATGACTGATCAAGAGGTGCACACGTCTGTTGCGCAACGCATCATCATAAAATTCTTGCCGCAGGAGGGTGTAAAATCTGCCAAAATTTTGCGTCGAGTAACTGCACAGTTCGCTGAAAAAACACTTTCAAGGACCCAAGTGGCACAAAAAAATTTCAGGCGGCCGAGAGCCAGTGGAAAACACCAGCCATGCACGCCGACTCTGGACAGGCATCAGTGGGGCGAATATTCATGCAATCCTTGAGCTGATTGAAGGTGACCGCCGCATTACAGTATGGGCAATGGCTGTACACATCGGAATATTGTACGGGAGTGCCCAATGGTTACCGAAAATTGTCAGCAAGGTGGGTTCCTCGCCTCTCGACAGAAAATTAGAAAGCAAACTGTCTTGCAGTGTGTGAAAGACTTTATATAGAGCAGATGAGTATGATTTGTTGTGTTTTTTCAGTGAATTGTGCAGTTAGTCGACGCAAAATTTCGAAAGGTTTTAAACTCTCCCAATACAAAAATTTTATGATGATGCATTGTGCAACAGACAAACACACCTTTTGCTCAGACATGATGCTACTAACAGTCAACTTGCTCGGTCTGGCGAGCCGGTTTGCTCCCCGCCTCTCGACATCCCTAACTAACAAATACCAAGACGTCACGTCCCTCACTTCACCCATGGAGTGTTAAAAAGAAAAGTCCGGTTCATATTTGATTCGCCCCTCGTATTAACTCAGGCAAAATATGTATATATAAAACAAATACCTGGAGGAGAAATTAAAACTTGCCCAGGCGAGAGAGGAAGTTGTGGGGAAGGAAAAAGTTTGGTTGCTAGTTGTGCCATTGGAAACAGATGCAGGGCAGTTCAGACAGATGATAAGGATATTGGAAAAGTATTTGCGTAAGAAGAGCAACAACTGTATTGAGCTGACGAAAAAGCAAATCCTTTGCAGGCCAAAGGGCAACAAATAAATTACTATCTATCTACCTGGACAACGTGAGGAATGGCTTCAAACAGATCAATCAGCTTAGTGCATCCATAGTCAGCGACACGGCACTGTCTGCCGAAATGATGATGATAAGCAGGTATAAAACGGCTCCACAGTAATTGACAACGGTCCATAGTCTTCAGCAAATCTACCACCTCCCGGCAGAGTAAGTTCAAATTGGGAGCCAAAGATGCGGGAAGAGTTACTTTTTCTGTTTAAAAAATTTCACTTATTTTATGAAATATAAAGAAAATTGCACTGCACTCACCAAGTTCTTCCGGTTCTCCAGGTGTGATCTCCCTCTTAATATACTTAATGTTTTTGTTAGGTCCTCCGTACTTTAGCGTAACACTGTTAACGCATGATAAAAGATGTTCTAAATGAACTCCCTCACTGTTAGTTGGCAGTGGCTCTCCATATTCAATCTCATAACATACCCTAAAACTAAACCCACCAAATTATGAGTGAAAAAAATTTGTGTATAAAATTTCGTATTCACCTTAAAAGCGGTATAGCTCCCATGTGGGAAGTAAGCAATCCGATAACCTTCTCTCCGAACAGTTTCAAAGGCATCATAACATGTGGAACTTTCGTATTATCAGCTTCTCCCCAGCCACGGGATTCTAAGCCGTTGGGGCAATGGACGGTACAGTAGGGAGTCAAAACCTTATGAAATATTAAACAAATTTACAAGAGTAACTCCTAAATGAAAGAACAACTCACCAAACTTAAATTTGGGGGAGGGGAAGCGCATAATTCTGGTGTCAGAGTGACGATTCGACCTCTGGCATCACCCGTAATTTTGCAAATGTCTTTTAGTTTGTTAACTTCAGACGTGGATACATTTGAATGATAACGAGTTTCGAGGAGCTCCAAAAGTTTGAATAGAGGCATCGATTTGCCAGGCGCTTCCTGCAACAACACTTAAGTGAAAAAAAAAGCAAAACGAACACCACAACACCACTCTGTCGACATTTTTTTCAGAATACGCTTCAACGGCAATCTTCATAGGAAATAAAAGGAGAACCAATACAGATTAATCCTCTACTTAAACTGCCTAAGATCGGCCTACGTCTTTCATCATTCGATAAACCTACACATTCATTGTAGCTTGTCTGGGAATTTGACCTTGCCGATGTTGGGATCAAAGTTAAAGAAACAATTATTTTCCCCCCAGGTAAAATAATAATTTTGTTCTTTTGCTCTCGGAGTCAACTGTCAGAATTTTAGGTTAGAAGTGGCTTATGATGAAAATAGTGGCTGAAAATGGAATGAAATATTGAAAATAGGAAATAATATTCAACAGAAGTGAGTAAAGAGTTACGATGAATTACTGGTTAAAACGAAATTGAAATAAAATGAAGTTAACTTCTGTATGTGATATCTCAGAGAAAAATGGAAATTACTCGAATGGCAGTTGGACAATTTCAAAATGACCTATACAGGGTGATTCATAACGGGTCCGCCATACTTCAGGTTATAGAGGAGCTCAAAATAAGAAGAAAAGTTTCTTCGAAAAGGTGTCCAAAAGTTGCAATTAACAAAGATACAGGGTGATGAAGTTTCTGGAAAAAGAATAATTATCTTCGAAATCATAAGACATCGAATAAAAATTCTTAAGTCGATTGTCCTTTGTAGACCTCTATTATTTAAAAAAGGAATGGTTTTTACCGGCAAATGGCTTCGCAAATAGTTCTGGAACAATTGATTGTTGGTGAATTTTCCGCCAGAAATGCAAATTGTGAAAGATTTCACAAAAAGCTGTATGCCACAATGTGCGAAATAAAAAATAACGATGATGTGTGTGAGACCTTTCCCAGCAAGTTTTCAAAAAATTTATATTTCCAAGTTCCCATATTAAAAACGGCCACGATATAAAAGGGGAGAAAAATGTAAACGAATCTTTTCTAATTTTTTTCTATCTTTACAACATAAAATTATTTTCGCTTATGCTAGCTCCCGTGCAGAAGAAATGGGACAGTCCAACTCCATTCCCGCGTAATATAAAGAGTTACCTTTTAGATTTTTGCTTTTACCGCTTTGAAACTCACTTTTGCCTCTTTCTACTACCCTCGTTACTTTCACGGACTAACACGTTCCCAACATCCGTTTTCATACACGATTACTCTACTAAATACTAAACTATTGAACTTAACCAACCACTAGAATAAAGAGCATAAAGAACCACACTGCACAAACGTTTCCCGCCACTGACTGTCATTAGTTTCTTTTGAAATATATTACAGAAGACTATCTTCTCATCTTCTTAATTTACAAACATTTCAGTAATACTAATATCAGAATTCAGCAGATGGCGATATCCTAGGGAAATTTGCTTGAAACTATGGATTTATCGGGTTTTGTTTGAATCTTAGAGGAGGGAAGAAGAGGAGGAATAACAAAGTAGGTGTTCCTGTTACCATTCGGCACCAAAAAAAGGGGTGTAACCTAAACTTCTTAGTCTCTTTACGCCGAGAATTGAACGAAAATTCTTAAAGTGATATGACTAATTGCACAATTTCAACGCTGCTTTCGTTATTTTTAGATAAATTACATGAATTCTAAACAGTAACCTGGTTTCATACCTTTGTTTGGCACCAAACACGCTCAAATTTTGGTAACACTCACGTGCACGGCAAAGGGCAAAGGTTGGGCGTTACGTATCCATACCCTTCCCTCATCTAAGGTTTGAATGCATTAGGTTTGGACACGATTTTACAAGGGAAATATCGGGTTTTGACTGAATCTGAGTGCCCAGATTGAAAGAGCAGGTGTAAATTAACGGAAAGTGATGTATAACTCATTTTAGGCCAAAAGTGTATTTATCGGGTTTTGCATGTCAGCTCCTCAATTGGCCTCTTACTGTTATTTAGCAGTTCATAGATCTGCAAGCTATTCATTTATGGTCAATCGTATTTTTAAAGGCTTAAAATAGGTTAGGAATTGATTGAACAATGAAAACCGCACAGAATAACTTTCTATTGATCAACAATAACCAATCAACTGCGGGCTTACTATGACAGCCTCTATATCCCAGTCACTTTCTGATGCTAAATAGATCTCTATATACAGGTTGGTCCATTAGTGCGGTGACGGCCTATATCTCTTGAACCATTCAAGGCATCAATATGAAATTTTACAAGTACTTAGGAAATCCCATGCCGCATTTGTAAAATTATTTTGATGTATACAGACGGTAGGAGCACTAAAGATATAAAACAAAGAATGGCGCAGGGCCGAGTTGCGTTTAACAAAAAGAAACAACTGTTATGCTCGAGAACGGTTAATATAGAGACTAGGAAGAGACTCTTAACGTCGTATGTATGGAGTACGGCATTATACGGGTGCGAAACTTGGACAATAGGAGAAGCGGATAGAAAAAGAGTAGAAGCGTTTGAAATGTGGTGCTACAGACGCATGATGAAGATACCGTGGATAGATAAGGTTAGCAATAGGGAAGTATTAGAAAGAGTTGGGGAAAAGCGAAAGGTATGGAAAACAATAAAGAGTAGGAGAGATAGGATGGTAGGACACCTTCTAAGACACGAAGGAATAGTTCGTGACATACTAGAGTCAGAGATAGGAATAAAAAGAGGTAGGGGTAGGCCTAGATTAGACTACTGCTCTCAAATAGTTAGGGATGTAGGATGTTCTACTTTTAGGGAAATGCGTAGGTTAGCTCAGGATAGAAAAGAATGGAGGTACGCGTCCAACCAGTCTTCGGACTGAGAACCTTATGATGATGATGATGTATACAGGGTCTTCACATTTTGCGTAACAAACCAAAGTTATATTTTTTTTAAATGGAAGGCCCTAATTTTTTCACATATTCACGTTCCCCATAAAATTTCATGGAAAACGATATACCACATTTTGGGGTTTCCAGCAGGAGATGTTAGAATATTTTCATTTTAGTGTCAATGTTTACCCATTTTTGTGGCACTACTGACACCCACTTCCCGAAGTTATCTAAAATTTCTTTATCGAACTAGATTCACAGACTATTCTATTTGTAAATTCTGTTAATACCTTTGCCACAGTACTTTATATTATACAGGGTGGTTAACATACGCATAACTGAATTTTTCTCAAGAATTTCAAATGGAACAACCTGTATAGTAATTGCACATTAAATAGCCAGTTTACTAAGCTTTTAAAAATTGATGCCGGCATTACCAGGTCTGCTACTGACAGTTTCTACAGAAATTAAGATTCAAACTTAAAAATTCAAAGTTTCACTGTTTTTTTTAGAATTTTATTCAGATTTCCGCATTTAACTTAAATTCGGACATTTCAGTCTGCTTTACACGGTAGCCAAAGATTCTTAATCTTTACAGAACCCTTTAGACTGTCTAGGAAGCTGAGTCTACAGAGTTCTGTATTACTCAAATATTCTCACTAATACAAATTAAAGAGAAGTTTATAAGTGTTACAGTTACCTGCACAGTCAATTCAGCTTTCTTTTGAAAACTATTGTATAGCTATAACAAAGGTATCTACTACCATAAATGCATAGCCCGAAAGGGAATCTCTTATTGCATGGTGTACATCAGACTCGGACGGTCAGAAACAAAACTGCAACGCCTACCTTGCACGTGCTTGCCACGTGATCACTCTATCTGTTCGCCGGCCCAAGTATAATAGTTAGGTAACTTTGTTGCGTATTTTTAAAAGAAATTCTAACAGGACCTGTTTTTCTAAATTTTCTGCAAAACAATTTACCCAATCAATTTTTGAACAAGATTGTAAAAAATAACAATGAAATTGGAAATTTTTTAGTTTCAATCTTAATTTCTGTAGAAACTGTCAGTCGCAGACCCGGCAATGCCTGCATCAATTAAAAGCTTAGTAAACTGGCTATTAAATGTGTAATTAATATACATGGTGTTCCATTTGAAATTCTTGAAAACAATTCAATTATGTGTATGTATAATACAAAGTACTGTGGCAAAAGTGTTAACAGAATTTGCAAATAGAATAGTCTGTGAATCTAGTTCGATAAAGAAATCTTAGATCGCTTCGGTAAGAAGGCATCAATGGTGCCACAAAGATATGTGGGTCCATGTTGACAGTAAAATGGCAATATATTAACATCCCCTGCTGGAAACCCCATAATGTGGTATATCGTTTTCCATGAAATTTTGTGGAGAACGTGAATATGTAAAAAAGTTGGGGGTTTCCATTTAAAAAAATATAACTTCGGTTTGTTACGCAAAATGTGAAAACCCTGAATACACCAAAATCATTTTACAAGATGCGGCATAGGATTTCCTAAGCACTTGCTTTGAATGGTTCAAGAGCTATAGGCTGTCGCCTCACTAATGGACCAACCTGCATATACATATACATATATTTTTTAAATCTGTGAGAGATCCTCAGTTTCCCCAAATGTTTTAAATGGAATGGCATGGTATGGTATGGTATGTTGTTACTACACGTAAAAAGTTGGTATCATCTTTCAAATGGAAGTTATGTATGGTCAAAAATATAATAAGCACATCCAGCGGCTAGACATAAGAAAAGTAAAAAATAGTCAAACAGAATTATGTCTTTAGGGGGTATCTCAGGGAAACATTACCGACAGAGAATATTTATTTATGTATTTATTTTAAAGGTACAATACAAAACCAAACTATAACTTCAGGAACATGAATTGTTTTTTTAATTTTCTTATGTGCCAGGTGATACCCTTAATCCATATTTGAAAATAAATTATCGACCTCCGGTTTGCGGCATTCTTTCCTTCATTTTATGTGCGACGACGTCAAATTATAAAAAATATTCATAATAATCAATAATGATTGAATTAAAAATGTCCATTAAAAAATATGTGGACAGCGAAGCTTTCTTTGTTCAATGTCAAAATTGTGAAACGAAAATCGGATAACCACTACTCTACTATTGCATAAGATTTGTTGAACATGGGGTACAATTTTGAACCGGATGAAAATTAAAATATAGAAAACTGACCTGCAGTAAAGTGATCACCATAGCTCTGAGTTGATGAGGATCAGCAACATTACTCTGATACGAAATCACAATTCTCTTGTACCCCAACTTCTGTCTGTGCATCTGAGAAATAACGTATTGCGCTTCTTGCTGCGTGGCAACTTTGAGATTCGCCACCGGATTTCCATCAGCTTGAACAGTTATATTCAAACTGAGCACCATCACATGCTCCTTGATCATGTTCACAAGGATTTTTCGTAGTTCGCGAATATCCATGTTCGGATCCAAATTGGAGATGAATAGATCGACTGGAGCAGATCCGTTAATACCAGTGCGATCTATAAATTACAATAGGATATGGTGAAATTTCATAAATTAAATTAATAGGTATGACTTACAATTCTGCTGTATGCCACTGGTGTTGTTCGTAGGCATGGGTAACGGTTTCCAGCCTGCCACGTCAATGTCCATGGGTTTTGCATTAAAAGGGATTGGTACTTTTGGTAGGTTACAAAAAGCATCCTAGGATTCGTTGAATCAAACATGGAAAAGGAACAAATAAAACATATGAAATTCATTTGCCAATATCTAAGAAGATTAGAAAATTTTTACGTTGCTATCAGGTGCTTCAATTTTTTGATCAAATAGCAGAAAAGAGAGCTCAACAGTCGAGAAACAGAAGCTCAATCCTTTTTGCAATCAGACTCGGCCATATGTTTATTCATCATTACATTTAAGTGTTGAAGAAAATGCGCGCAAGTCGTTCTGGCACGATACGGAAATTTGCTATTACACACAAACTATACTGCCCTTAGTTGCCTTTAGTTGATATAATATCTGCTTTTTTACCACAGAACAACGGGAACTTTGGCCATCGTCAACGAACAAAAGTAACATGTAGGAACGATGAAGAAGAAAAGGAATACCTTGAGGAAGGGAGCATTGGAGACATTAAATTTTGTATCTAATGCAGACTAATATAGGTAATACAGAAAGATGAGTGGATTAGTTATGTAGCAATTTTGCAATATAATCTTAAAATTTAAATGCGTTAGCTCTTACATTACAAACGTTAAGATAATAATGGGCTCACTGCACGTTCCTTTTTCATTTCAGAAAAATTAAATAACTCATCCAGCTAATTCTAAATTTCATGTGCAGGGTGTTTGTTTAATTTAAAATTCCCATCTCCCCTATCTGTAGTTACTCTTGAAATTACATAAACAAAATTAAAAAGTTTAAGTAACCCCCGACACAACGCCTGAACAGATCTTCATCTATACAGTGAGGTCCTAAAGTTTGGAATAAAATTCATAATTTCTTTTTTATTAATATTTCAATGAAATGCTCGGACACGTCAATTTTTATTTTCGATTTAGAATTTTGTGAGGAACATATGAAATATATAGGGTGTTCCATTTTCATGTACCGCTGTCAATGTCAATTTTCTTAAATGGAACACCCTATATACATTCATGTTTCTAAGTAGGCCAATGAAAGACAATTTCATAAATGTGGCATTTGTTACCTTTTACCTCTATGGCTATCGAGATATTAACATTTCAATTTAGATATTCCTCAAAATTAGAATTAGGATATCTGAACTTCTACAAAAGCTAGAGATTGCCGAGATTGGAAATTAGGTTTACAAAACTACCACGAAATAACAAACAATGTTGAGTAAAAACACAAGCAAGTAATTAACATCAAAAATAATCCATTCTTAAAAAATCGGTGCTGGCCGATATATTCGCTCTGCTATTGGTTCTTGGTCGGAGGTTATTATTATCCCAATAGTGTTTATTATTTCTAATCGGTACTAAAACCTGGTATCGGCGTAGGCATGACATTATGTCACGAACCGCGTAGCAGTGGCAAGTTCATTCGTCGGGCCTCGCAAATCTCACAACGCCTGTATTACACCCTTGAAATTAAAAGTGTATAATAAATTGTAGTAGTTTGGACGTTTTGGTATACAGGATGTCCCAAAACGTTTTACACAGATTATAGCTCCAAAACTATAAGAGATAACGAAATGGAACAAAAACCACTTTGTAGTGTTGATGAAGGAGTACACAACAAGAATGTAACCACCCCCGGGGCAGCCGCCTCCGACATACCGCCCCTAATTATTATTTTTAAAATATAGCACCCTGTATATTCTGTGAAGGAGCGTGACGAATTCAAATACTCTACCTAACATTGTTTTTGAAATTTAAAATTGACCCATCAATGGTGGAGAAAATACTGCTTCCTGATAGGTCGCTTTTTGCCATTTGTTGACCAATCAGGAAGCAGCATTTTCCAGCCCCATTAGATAGAGGATTAAAAACTGAGATAGGGACACGTAAGTCATTTTTCTTTTTCTCGAACCTTTTAAAAGTTATAAATGGCGAAACTTGAAAAATGACGATTTTCAACGTCACATAACGCCGAAGCCGTAAGACTTAGACCCAATGTACGGTTAACAAAGTGGCACTTAAATTCAACAAAGAACTCCAAAATGCGATCAAATACAGGGTGTTCCATTTAAAAAAACAGAGTTAGGCACTGCGCAGAAGAAATGGGACAACATGTATAATTGAAAATAATTTTTAGTTGCAGCAAAGATGGAACCTTACAAGTTTTATTTAAAAAAATTTCCCATAAGTTCAACGGTTTAGCGACTATTGACCGACGCGCGCGTAGTGGACTACCCTGTATAAAACAAAAATTGTTTCTACCTATGTCCGTTATAGACTCCAAAACGGCTGGATCGATGTTGACGAAATTTTCAGGAAATCTTCAATTAGCCCAGCGGGTGATCCTGTGAAGTTTGGTAGCGATCGGATCAACAGAATTTTTTTTATACGTTTATGTGAAGCCGGGGCGGGTCGCTATAATTTATAAAGCGACAATTGACAGAAAACGTCAAACGGCATATGTCATTCGCAGTTTATCAAGTTTCAAACGATTTTACCACAATTATTTCTTCTGAGGCAGTAAATTATAGTTAAGGCTGCCGTTCAGTTCCCCTTGACAAACTTCGCCACCAGAGGTCCTGTGTGTAGAATTTATCCAAGTTTTACGCCGCCCTTAGTGTGACTAAAATATACTAGATGGAGCAACATGAGAAAATAAGCAGTCAAAACTACTTTCCTTCTCCGTCCCATAATTTTTAATATTTTGTGATTGTATCTGTCAAACTGTACCTAAATATTTAATAAATATATTATGTACAGTCATTGTAATGAAGTCTTGTTTGTTGTTTGCCTATTTGTGAAAGAAATGTAATAAAATTACGGCCGATTTCCTACCGTCATAAACTATCAATAATTTTTAAAAATTTGGTAAAGAACCTATTTTATGAATTTATGTCACTTTCTTCAGTACCTACCTACCGATTAAGTGTGGCTTTTGTTTTTGTATTATTTTCCTGGTTTTTTCTAGAGATAAAGAAACTTATTCAGATAAAGGTGCTTCTTTCTTTCCAAAGTGTGCATTTTTATTTAATTTCGTAGCTCACTGTATGGAAACTGTTAAAAGCTTCATGAATCGTTTTTTGGGAAATATTTATGCTCATTTTAATAATTTTCGTTATAAACAGTCAAGAAATCTACAGGAACGATAAACATTTGACATTTGAATTTGAGGTTATATTCTTATTTCTAAAATATCAAAATCACTTTCTTCGAGCTCTGATTGGCCTTCCCCACATTCGTTTTTGTTGCCCTCTAGAGGGATTTGTGAGAACTTCTATTCTATAATTTGCAGTTTGCAATTTTACAACCTTTATAAATTACAGTGTTTGATTGGTAGATTTTATGCGCCATTATTCAAAACGCCAGAAAAATGATCAAATCGAACTTCAAGTCTTTTTCAAAAACGGTGTACACTAAATATATGATCTTTTGCAGAAATATAGTGAAATACCGCATCTTTAGGAAGAGTATATTTTTAATGAACAGAAGTCAACATGTTTTGAAATATACTTTAATTTTTTTTTGTTTAACCAATTTTTTTTATGAAAACAATCTCTTCCACGAGATACATTCATTTCAAATCATTGTGGAAAATTTGAACATCGTGCGTTTTACCGTTTTTGAATACGACTTGAAATTGTAATTTTATGCACTGAACGGCGGCCTTAAGAACCATCTCGATCACGTCAGCTTTCAAACAAAAAAACCGCATCAAAATCGGTCCATTCGTTTAGGACCTACGATGCCACAGACAGACACACAGACACGTCAAACTTATAACACCCCTCTTTTTGTCGGGGGTTAAAAAATAAGTTCATTACCAAAAATGTTTCAGTTTGGGTTTTTAAGTTTTCAATTACATATATCAGAAACAATACAAAATTAAATATGACAAGTTACAGACATAGCCTGGATTTTTTTAATGGAACAGTCTGTATATCACTATCTTCTGATATACAGACATGCTATTGTCCTTGTAAATATAACAGGATATCGCCAAATAATAGCAAATTTCACCATGTGAGAAGTTCAACCGAGGGTTCAACAAGGAATTATGAGGACGAATATTCGTGCTCAGTCATATTACAACACAAGGCAGTTTTTGTGTTCCGAGTCAAAGGTAATAAGTAAAATGTTTACTGTCATAATGCATAAAGCGTACAGACAAAATACAAAAACACATAAATATACAAAAAAAGAGACACCAGCTGAATAAAATACTCAAAACCCACAAAATATATAATTCAACACATAACCTCACATTAACTTTTGACAGTTATTTCGTCGATAATACAGGTCCCATATTATAAATTATTTCTTATTGGCTTGCAGTTCGTACGCCACTGACCAGTACATTTGAGGGGATTTTCGCAGACTCGATGACTTAATACTGAAAGAACGTTACTTTTTTTCATTATGTGTAAAAAAAAGTGACAGAGCTATGTCTGGTTCTCGTTGAAATTTATAAACTTCGGTACCCTCTACTGGGCTTATTTTTAAATATTAAAACATAATTAAATTAAAAAAGTTATAGAAAAATCAACTTAATTCTTTCAAATACCAACAATATATTTTGCCTGTAGAATCTTGTAGATGAGCTTTTTCTGATTCTGAAAATATATGACACTTTACATTTACTTTGCAAAAAAGGGTAAAAAAATAATAAATACTTAATGGTGAAAATTCTGTGGTTACACGAAAAATGCTGCTATATTTGAAAATAAAAATTGGAAATAGAAAATGCACGAAATGTTAACAAAAATGAAGTAAATATTGAAAAATCTAACTCGGATTGTTATTTTTAATGTAGCAGCATTTTTCGTGTACACACAGAATCTTCATCAATAAATATTTATTAACTTTTTTAAACCTTTATTTGCAAAATTAATGTAAAATATGTAATATTTCCACAATCAGAAAAAGCTGGTCTACAAGATTCTACAGAAAAAATGTATTGTTGCTATTTGAAAAAAATCATCGATGACGTCATACCCGGAAGAACGCAAGAAAAAACTGAACTGAACTGAACTGAATCACACTATTTTCTATTTGGTACTTTGAAAGCACTGAGTTTGGCGATTTTTCACTTTATTATAGTTTTAACGAACATAAAACACATCAAAACTTGCAGTAACACTATTACTATTAACCAATTGCCAAGTCAAATGTCAAAATTAAAATCGAAGAGCCATGGCAATAAATTTGGCAGTCGTAAAATGCAAACGGAATATGAACGAAATGAAAATTCGACTGTTGCCACAAACAAAGCAAACAAGGATAGCTAACATTAGAGAAATACGAGATACACTTTTTGATAAACGGATGGTTCCTTTGCATTTTGCATGTTTGAAACTAATTAATGATGTGCAACGCTAAATATCCCGCACGACTTATACACGATTTGAAAAAAAATGTAAATTGCCAATTTGCTCAGGATCTCTAGATATTCAAGACAAAACTATGTCGAAAAATAAAAATTGTCTTGTTCGTAATGAAAAAGTCGGTCATACCAGAACGACTGTAGTAATGTCATAAAATTATACAAACCTGAGTAAACTTTCCAGTTGAATTAGGTGCACTTCCACTAAAATACTGACTTTGCCTGCTGGAATCCAAAAGTCCACTAGTTTGCCCGGAATACTGCTGGTAGGACGACAAATCATGATTCTTCACTCTACGGCCTAATAAGACATTTTCAATTTTTCTTGTAGAAATTTAATGAAACAAAAAAATGAAACTAACCTGCGTAGTTTCGTACAGGGGAGTCTCGAGCTGCTAAAGATGGATTTAGTACTTTGATTTTATTTCCGAATACATCTTCTCCCTGGATACGTCTCTGGGCCCTAAAATTTTCGAAAATTCCTCAAGAAAGAACTTCAGTTTACACCACATGTTAGTCTTTCTCTCAACATATTGCTCTGCTTAAAAAAAACTAAACAAACTCGATAATTACCTATCTTTGCTGTAGGGCTGAAAATGTGCCATTTTTTTCTACCTTTCTATTATAAAAGATACTGATTATTTTGTAATAAAATAATAATGGGTTACAAGCATGATATCCACTTTGCACTAAATAAAAGAATTTACCGGCAAATTCGGATTTTTTTGTTTCTCTTTACAACTTTTTGTTTCAAGGAAAAAGAAACTGAAAGTAGTAAATATATGTACATGTAAAATATTCTATTTGGCTGCAAAATTTTATTTGAACAGACAGAGGCGTGCATCTGGGTTTTAAAGGGGTCATTCATATGTAAGCATAACAAAAATAAATACATATACATGGTGTTTCTGGCTCATATGTACCGGGTGGCCAGATAAGAATGCAAAGTGCTGTATCTCGGAAGCTATTCATCATAGAGTCTTGCGGTAAAAAAATTTATTACTAAAGTGGCCAAGAGAAGACCGTGGAAAATATTTACAGATTTCCAAGATGGTCGCCAGGGGGCGTAACCGCCATCTTAAACTTTTAAAGTGATTTTTCACTGAAATCCACCTAGTAAATGTACCAAAAAAATAGTGTTTTTTAAAGATAAGCTTTATTCGAGTGATTCTTGTTTAACACTTTTTGACGTATCTATTAAAATGAAGTGGTGGGGGGTGATTCAATGTTTTTTTTTACATAAACAGCTGTAACTCCTAAACGACTGAACGGATTTTAACAAACTTGGTCTCGTTGGAAAAATCATTTATTGATGCCGCTAGAGCGCGTTTTTTGATATAATAACAGAAAACTGCAAAATTCTCTAAAAAATTAAATGCAATAATATGACTTTTTCATAAAAATGTAGTGAAATAATACCTAAATAGGCTAGTGAAGACCACATCTCGATATCTTATTCCTAGCCAAAAATATCGAAGAAAATTTAGTTATCATAAAATTTTAGAGAGACGCTATTACACCAGTATTTAATTGTCTTTTTCAAGATTCAGTGATAAAATTTAATAATTTTATCATTTTAAAATAATAGATATCACTAGAGGTGGATTGGACGAGGAAGTCTATTTCCTTGGCCACCCCGATCCCCAGACCTCACCTGTTTGGACTTCTATCTAGGGGGTGGGTTAAAAGATATTGTTTACCAAATTCCACCAACAACGAGAGATGACATGAACATACGAATACAAGAGGCCTTTCGTAGCCTGTCAAGAGCAGAAATTGAAACTGCTGTAATGTCTACGCATGAGCGGCTCTAACAATGCATCGAGTGTGATGGAAGACAGTTCGAGCATTTAAGGAGGCATTAGTTTTATTTCAAAATCGGTCCAAATCGGTCCCCGGCATGGCGCATACTCAGCCGGCCAGTGTCAGTTGGTGTGTCAGTCTCAAGTTTTCAGATTTTGCATTCTTAATCAAACTAATACAAACTAACACATTCATAATCAATATGTTCTTCTCAGAACAAACATGCAATGAGAGGTTAAATAAATAAATAAATATCGTCAGATACATTACAAGTCGTGAGTGGGTGGAGGTCACATGACATATTTTCCACCGACAGATTTTTCTTTTACCGACTCTCTGTATCATGAAGAATGCCAAAATCAAAATATCAATGCCAGACACATTAGATAGTCGTGAGTGGGTGCCAGACGATTCCAAACTTTTCTGAAGAGTGCCATCTGCGGTGCGACTCCGATGCATCTTTCTTATAGCCATATTCTTGTTCTTCGTTTTTTATACATTAAGATTAATAACGTCTGGCATGGTAAAAAATACAGCAATAATTTACCATTGCGGCTCCCTAACCATGATACAGTTCTCATAACGTAAATGTTTATAGATCATTTTAGAATGTCATCACACAATTGACAGCTGGAGGGCAAACATCTGTTTGTTTAAAGCTTATTGGAGGAAAAAAGGGGAGGAATAACAAAGCAGATGTTTGTGTTACCATTTGGTGCCAAAAAGGGGCGTAACTTAAACTTCTTATTCGCTTTAAACCGAGAATTGAACGAAAATTCTTAAAATGATATGACTAGTTGCACTATTGCAAACGTTGCTTTCGTTATTTTGAGTTAAATTACATGAACTCTAAACAGCAACCTGGTTTCACCATTTCGTTTGGCACCAAATCTGCTCAAATTTTGGTAACACTCATGTGCATAGCGTTGTGTATCTATACTCTGCCCTCCAACAGAAAATGGTGGCTAGATTTTGACAGGTCGTCATTTTTTTGTTGGAGGGCAGAGTATGGATACACAACGCCCGACCTTTGCTATGCACATGTGTTACCAAGTTTGAACAGATTTGGTGCCAAACAAAGTGGTGAAACCATGTTACTGTTTAGAGTTCATGTAATTTAACTCAAAATAACGAAGGCAACGTTTGCAATAGTGCAACTAGTCATATCATTTTAAGAATTTTCATTCAATTCTCGACGTAAAGAGACTAAGGAGTTTAAGTTACGCCCATTTTTTGGTGCCAAATGATAACACAAACATCTGCTTTGTTATTCCTCCTCTTCTACCTTCCTCTAAGCTTTAAACAAACGTTTGCCCTCCAGCTGTCAATTGTGTGACGGCATTCTAAAATGATCTATTAGGCGCGGATAATATAACCTCACACTTGGCAGTTGTCAAAAATGTAACCACAGGGAGTGTGACACAACTGAATATTTTGCAAAGGACCTTTCCTCTCCCACACCTCTATTTCCTCTGTTTGGTTTCTACTTAGAATAAAGGTTTCGTTCGAGAAAGTTACTATTAATCTCACCACTTTTGTGCAGATTATCATAATGCCACGGCTAATATCAATTCCTTAACTAACTCATTTCAACATTCCTTGCACGTAAGTATGTCTAAGTCTTTTGCAGTTGTTTTTGGAAATAGGAACAGACTGCCTATGATCCATTCGGATGTCAAGTTGTATATCAATGAGTATGTATACATGCAGCGATAACGTAACCTTTATTAAAAGCATATTTATTAAAGGAGTTGTTAACCTATGTGTATACCGTCCTTAGCAAAGTCACCGTAAGTAATGCAACGTCTGTTCCCCAACAGCCTTTGCATTAACAATGGTTCCTTTAAATTCTGTGTATACGGGTATTTACATAACGGAGTTGCGTTTTAGTACTTTTAAGTTTTCTTAGGTTACATGTTGTTGACAGATGAGGATAAAAATCGCCTTTTTTGCTTGACACATTGGCTTTGACGTTTTGATATTGTTTATTTACGTTTAACTCTGCTATTAAATAGGTTAAGATAGCAGCCTTAGAGGAGGGAAGAAGAGGAGGAATAACAAAGCAGGTGTTCCTGTTACCATTCGGCACCAAAAAAAGGGGCGTAACCTAAACTTCTTAGTCCCTTTACGCCGACAATTGAACGAAAAATCTTAAAATGATATGACTAATTGTGCTATTTCAAATGCTGCTTTAGTTATGTTGAGTTAAATTACATGAATTCTAAACAGTAACCTAGTTTCATCACTTTGTTTGGCACCAAACATGCTCAAATTTTGGTAACACTCACGTGCACAGCTATGGAACGCCGTTTTACTTTTTAATCGTGTTATTTTAGATAATCATAAATACACTTTGCTTTTCCTATCATTCATAATAGTTTAAATCAATTTAGATTATCGTGAATAACATTTTAAACTATCTTTCAATATATCCATAAATAACTTCTGTATACTTCATGCAAAACCAATATCCTGATAATTTCAAATTCAATTTCAGATATCATAAAATATGTTTGGCTTTTCTTATTTAAGATAATCTGAAATTCGAATTCAGGATCTTCTTTAGATATCCCGGAACAGCTACATTTTCACAGATTGATCGAGTCTTTTACAACGTTGTCCGTATTAGTCTGAAACCAGCTGTTGCTGTCAAAGAGCACGACATCGGCATTGTGATTGGTCACCTCAAGGTCGTTCCACAGGAAGCTCGATTTACAATGCCCAGAAAAGTATTTTAGATAATCACAAATTAATTTATGATTATCTAAAATAGCTAATTCATGATTATCTGAAATACCTGATTTTTGCTATATTAATATGGTACTTTGTTTTAGATAATCTCAAATACACATTGTATTTTAGATAATCTTAAATGCACTTTCAATTTTAGATAATCTTAAATACGCTTTTGTTTTATTCTATCATTCACGATAGTTTAAATCTATTTAAATTATCATGAATGATATCCATTTTAACAGTTTCAGATTATCATAAAATAAGCTAATTTTTTGACAATCTAAAACAGATTATGATAATCTGAAACTGTTAAAATGGATATCATTAATGATAATTCAAATAGATTTAAACTATCGTGAACGATAGAATAAAACAAAAGCGTATTTAAGATTATCTAAAATTGAAAGTGCATTTAAGATTATCTAAAATACAACGCGTATTTGAGATTATCTAAAACAAAGTACCATATTAATATAGCAAAAATTAGGTATTGCAGATAATCATGAATTAGCTATTTTAGATAATCATGAATTAATTCATGATTATCTAAAATACCTAATTTTTGCTATATTAGTATGGTACTTTGTTTTAGATAATCTTACATACACTTTCAATTTTAGATAATTTTAAAACAAAAGTATATTTAAGATTATCTAAAATTGAAAGTGCATTTAAGATTATCTAAAATACAATGTGTATTTGAGATTATCTAAAACAAAGTATGTACCATATTAATATAGCAAAAATTAGGTATTTCAGATAATCATGAATTAGCTATTTTAGATAATCATGAATTAATTTGTGATTATCTAAAATATTTTTCTGGGCATTGTAAATCGAGCTTCCTGCGGAACGACCTTGAGGTGCCAATCACGATGCTGATGTCGTGCTCTTTGACAGCAACAGCTGGTTTCAGACCAATACGGACAACGTTGTAAAAGACTCGATTAATCTGTGAAAATGTAGCTGTTCCGGGATATCTAAAGAAGATCCTGAATTCGAATTTTAGATTATCTTAAATAAGAAAAGCGTAAAACGGCATTCCATACACGTTGTATTTTAGATAATCTTAAATACACTTTCAATTTTAGATAATCTTAAATACACTTTCAATTTTAGATAATCTTAAATGCACTTTCAATTTTAGATAATCTTAAAACAAAAGTGTATTTATCATTATCTAAAAACAAAGCGATTTATCTAAAGAAGATCCTGAATTTCAGATTATCTTAAACAAGAAAAGCCAAACATATTTTATGATATCTGAAATTGAATTTGAGATTATCAGGATATTGGTTTTGCATGAAGTATACAGAAGTTATTTATGGATATATTGAAAGATAGTTTAAAATGTTATTCACGATAATCTAAATTGATTTAAACTATCATGAATGATAGGAAAAGCAAAGTATATTTATGATTATCTAAAATAACACGATTAAAAAGTAAAACGGCGGTCCATACACAGCAAAGATCGGGCGCTGTGTATCCTTACTCTTCCCTCATCTAAGATAGCAGCTCTGTCAGATATAACTAATCTACTCAAACGAAGCTAGTTGGAAAAGATATGAAGCAAAAAGTTACTACCATTTGGTGAACTAACTTCAGTTAGCAGTTAAAGTAAGTTACTTTAACAACGTAAATCGGCCTGTCCTGTGTACACACCTTATAGAAATTTCCTTATTTAAAGGTGTCTTTAATGCTGCGTGTATACATACTCAAAGGGTTACACATTCCAGTGCAAACCAAGGGGAAGAGTTTGGGTTTGATTGTCGATGACAATTTTCACTTCAAAAGTAACATTAATAATCTTGTAAGAGCTGCATACTCCCCTTTAAGACTAATATATCATCATCGGCAGTCTGTCTGCTGAGATTAAGAAAAAATTATGTGGTTTTGTCTCATTTTAATTGTTGCTGGGAGATTTATGGCTCCCTATTAACTTATGATTGGAGGAAAGCGAAAGGTATGTAGGTAAGACAATAAAGAATAGGAGATAGGAGACAGGCAGTTCTAAGACACGAAGGAGAGTGAAAGATAGGACAGGCCCAGATTACTCTACTGCTCTCAATTAGTTAGGGATGTGGAGTGTTCTACTTTTGGAGAAATGTGTAGGTTAAGCTCAAAATAGGAAAGGATGAAGCAGATGGGGGTACCTGTCCAACTGAACCAACTTAAGCATAACAGACGATGTTAATTTTCACTCACCTTACAGCGAAATCTAAACTACAAAATCTGACTGTAGCTATTCCTTTTTCCGGAACAATATTAATAACCCGTCCTCCACAATTGTCCGTCAACAATTTGAGTCGATTTCTTACTTTATTCTTATCCGTGTTTTCCGGTAAATTACAAATTAATAAGTCTACTGGAAATTGTTGCTAAAAATAAACGACACTAACATAAGTACCAATACTGCTTCCTGTGATAACCGTTACCTTTTCGTTAGCACCTCTCACCGGCAAATCGTCAGCGATTTGAACGAAGGAATAAGTCTCATTTGCACATAAAATTAAAGCATCAGCTACATTAGTATTATGAATTAGTATCACATGTATTTTCCTACGATATCTTAAATCTGATAAGTCTGCAGCGAAATTTACATCGCTAGATATTAAAATTACGGCAGAAGGTGCCGGATGGACCTCGGCAAATCTTCGCAAAGACTGCCGAAGTTTTTCATCAGCTGCATTTTTGCATATTGATGATACGTGAATTAAATTAACCTAGAATAAAGCATTAAGAAGTTTATTAAAATTTATTGTTTTATTGAAGAAAAAAACCTGAGTATCATTGAGATCTTGTATTAATTGAGCATTTTCCTTCTTCACGTCACATACAACTAAAAATTCCGCTTCTCTATAATTGACAAGAAATAGTTCCCTTAACTTATGAACGAAGGACACAGCACTCTTATTCTTTGGTACATGGCAGTTTTCTATATCCCAAAATATACCCAAAGGTGGCAAGTTCCTTCCGTATCTTCTTTTTCTTCTCTTACACTTTACAAATTTTCCATCACTGACCTGCCAAGGAAGAAAAGCTGAAGAATGATGGATTGATAATAAATGCAAGAACATTTTTAGCGATGAAGCAAGATTTGATGCCTCTGTTGGTGATTGTTGTAAAAGATTTGGGGTTGAATCTCAATTTGGACAAAAATCTGTTACAAATTGTTAAAGAGCAGTTCGGAATTGAAAACTCCATCCTTTAGCAGAATGGAGCCTCCTGCCGCAAGGCCAAATCTGCCGAATGGTTTAGAGCAGCATTTCTCAAAGTGTGCTCCGCGGAGCCCCAGGGCTCCGTGAAAGATCCGTAGAGGCTCTGCAGCGAAATTGAAAATTTCCTTTTTCCCCATTGCCATCAAAAATTCATTAAAAAGTGAGAAAATGCTGTTTTTTTATTATAGTTTTAACTTTACTTATTTTTTTTGCAACTTGATACTATTACTGGGCTCCATCACATTATCCCCGACCTTATAGGGGCTCCGCGTTTAAAAAAGTTTGAGAACCGCTGGTTTAGAGAGAACGATATTGCTTTGACGTGGCCCTCGAGAAACCCTAGTTTAAATGTAATGAAAACACTTTGGCATTATTTATTACTTTCACGAAATATCAAATTATATCTCAAACTGTACTTGGACCAAACTGTATGTGTTACTTACATTGAAATAGATAGTAAACATTTAATAACTTACAGAACTATCTGAACGGCAACTATAACAAGAAGAATTGTTTTCACTTTTGCACAATCTTGGAGATACTTGAGGATATGAATAATTAAGCGTTCTTCTAGCCTTTTCCTTAGGAATTGATGATATATTCAATTTAGTAAAATCTAAATCATCTGTAGTATTTGATTTGCTGGATTCCGTGGATGTATCCCGCGCTCTTGCACCAGACATTTTTTAGGTTCTTAATCTTCTTTTAAATAAAATACATACACAATTTTAAACACTAAATTATTAGACATTATTTCTTCTGTCTAGTGAATTTCTTAATCATTTTTACGATCATTTTAAAATTAAATTAAAACAAGTTAAAATATACTATTTACAAAGGTATGGTGTGCATCGCCACTACCAAACCCTGAAAACAGAAAACACACATGAAGTTAGGCACATGAATATGAATTCGGGAGATAAGTGGCGCGTCACAAAGGTCAGGTTTTCATTCCAAACAAAACAAAGCCACGTGCTTTCTGACGTTTTAACCTAACCTCTGAAATATAATTATAATTACATATAGTTGTTTTCAAGTTTTTACGCGTAAGCCCAACACACAAATTGAAAATAAACTGTTTTCACTGCAAAACGTCTAGAATTATATTGCAAAAACTAGTTTAAGACGTTGTAAATAATATCGATAAACGTCAAATGGCACGTGCTTTTGTTTTGTTTGGAATGAAAATCTGACGTATGACGGAGGCACTTATCTCCCGAATTCGGACGGCGCAGAAATCAATACAACAAACAACACTGCATGCATCAGCGAAGACTTGCCTGAAGCTTTTATTTATATCCCAACTAGGTTTTCCCAACGCAACGTATTCGGGACCTAAGTGCGTACGTCATACGTCAGATTTTCATTCCAAACAAAACAAAAGCACGTGCCATTTGACGTTTATCGACATTATTTACAACGTCTTAAACTAGTTTTTGCAATATAATTATAGACGTTTTGCAGTTAAAACAGTTTATTTTCAATTTGTGTGTTGGGCTTACTTGGAAAAACTTGAAAACGACTATAATTATATTTCGGAGGTTAGGTTAAAACGTCAGAAAGCACGTGGCTTTGTTTTGTTTGGAATGAAAATCTGACGTTTGTGACGCGCCACTTAGGTCCCTAATTAGGGCGTTCGTTATCTTATATACCACAAAGTGGCGCGTCACAAACGTCAGATTTTCATTCCATACAAGACTAAGCCACGTGCTATCAAACACAAAAGTTGAAATTAAATGGGGGAGATAAGCGGCGCGTCACAAACGTCAGATTTTCATTCCAAACAAAACAAAGCCAAGTGCTTTCTGACGTTTTAATCTAATCTCTGAAATATAATTATAGTTGTTTTCAAGTTTTTACACGTAAGCCCAACACACAAATTGAAAATATACTGTTTTCACTGCAAAACGTCTATAATTATATTGCAAAAACTAGTTTAAGACGTTGTAATATCGATAAACGTCAATTGGCACGTGCTTTTGTTTTGTTTGGAAAATCTGACGGATGACGGAGGCACTTATGTCCCCTATTAATACTGATAATGGCACGTGCATTTGTTTTGTTTCGAATGAAAATCTGACGTATGACGAAAACACTTGTGCACTGTATTATTCCCTTGTTTTAATTAGTAATCGCCGACTTTCTTTAAAAAAATACTTTTCGTGACTATCCATCGGACACAACACAAGGAATGCAAAATTCTGTACATTACAAGAAACTTTAGAAGAAAAAAAAAGGAAAAGGATTCGCTTGGATTTAAACAAAATTTCCCGCTCGTTTCGGTACTGAGCCAAGCTTCTTCCTAATTGAGGACATAAGTGCCTCCGTCATACGTCAGAATTTCATTCCAAACAAAACAGAAGCACGTGCCATTTGACGTTTATCGATATTAATTTCAACGTCTTAACCTAGTTTTTGCAATATAATTATAAACGTTTTGCAGCGAAAACAGTTTATTTTCAATTTGTGTGTTGGGCTTACGCGTAAAAACTTGAAAACAACTATAATTATATTTCAGAGGTTAGGTTAAAACGTCAGAAAGCACGTGGCTTTGTTTTGTTTGGAATGAAAATCTGACGTTTGTGACGCGCCACTTATCTCCCGAATTTAGCGTGTAGTTTAACCTTATGAGGTTTAACAGTCTATTAAACGCGTGAAAGCGGAAGTGGCTTACTTGGCAAAACCTAGTTACGCGTCGAACGGGGACTATACTTGGGCCGCCCAACAAACGGAGAGATCACCTTGTAAGCATGAGCTCTAGGCGGGACGATCCCACATAGTTAATTAGTATCCAGTTATCCATTGTATACTTGGGCCGCCGAACAGACGGAGTGATCACCCTGCAAGCATGAGCTCTAGACGGGACCACTATCAATTTGGGACGACAGAACCGCAGTGATGGGCTTTCTTTAGACCCAACGAAGTCGCATCACTCCAATTCGGTGGTCATAAATTAATATTGGCCCCGCTAGAGCACGTTCTTGCAGGGTGATCACTCCGTCTGTTGGGCGGCCCAGGTATAGTCACTCTCATATTCCTTGAGCGTCCCAACACGTAATTCACCACATAGTGGCGCGTCACAAACGTCAGATTTTCATTCCAAATAAAACAAAGTCACATGCTTTCTGACGTTTTAACCTAACCTCGGAAATATAATTATAGTTGTTTTCAAGTTTTAACACGTAAGCCAAACACACAAATTAAAAATAAACAGTTTTCACTGCAAAACGTCTATAATTATATTTCAAAAACTAGTTTAAGACGTTGTAAATAATATCGATAAACGTCAAATGGCACATGCTTTTGTTTTGTTTGGAATGAAAATCTGACGTATGACGGAAGCACTTATGTCCTATATGGGTAATACGTAACACGATATGTTCCAACCATAGATAAGTCAACAACTGCCACTGAAATAAATTAATTCATTATTATTTCCAGTGATTTATAATCACTGATTATTTCAGTGCTTTCTACATTCATGCACGCGTCCATAACCTAATATTACAAATGAACTAAATTCAAGGTTAAAAATCTGTCCCAGACAAGCGGCTAGTCCCTGCAAAGACATCTAGAATGGACCTGGCCCCCTTATGCAATAGCTGATTTTGTTTTGAAGTCTACACGTTCGTAGGCCAACGGGTCGCGGGTAGCGTTGTTTGTTATTAAATTCAAGCAACGGATATTCTGTCTCCGCGGCGTCACCTGTTTACTACACAACTGGTGGGCTGCTTTGTTTTGCCTTTTCCACACACAAACGCTTAACTGTGTGTATTCCTCCTGCTTCAGTCGGGAATGTATATAGCTAAGTCCCTCTAGAAGTCTTTGGTCTGTGCAGAGTCACCGTCTTGTTGTCGTTGTCGTAGGGCTAGATGAGTGCTGCTCACGCACTGATTGATTTATTTTGCTTTTTCTAAATCATCTTTTTTCCAAAATATGCGTGTGTCTGGTGCGAGGACAGCTAAATGGTTTGTTTGAAAAAAGCGTTCTCTCAGCTTTTGTTTTTTTTACACTTCCAAAATGCAAAATGTGTTGGCATTCTGAAATGCGCATGCCCGACCGTGTTCGAACAAAATTTAAAATAATCGTCGGCCGGAGCAGTACTCACTCCCCTGACCCTGAAATAAATTAATGGGAGTGACTACTGCCCCGGCCGGCGGTCCCCTCAAATTTTATTCCAATGCGGTCGGACGTGCGCATTACTTAATGTCGGTAAAATGACGTTATCGGCTAGCGATGCTAACGGTTTTGGTGGGTGTGCGAATATCGTATAGAACTGCTATTTTGTTCTCCTACGTCTTGACGAGTTCCTGACCCCGCAGCGGTTTGATATATTTTGCTTGTTTTTAAATCATCATTTTTCCAAAAAATGCGTGTGTCTGGTGCGAGAGGGCAAGTAGGGGCTTTGTTTAAAATGCGTTCTCTCAGCTTTAGTTTTTTTTACGCCTCCAAAATGCAAATTGTGTTCCCATTCTGTAATGCGCATGCCCGACCGTGTTCAAACCAAATTTCAGGAGACCGTCGGTCGGAGCAGTAGTCCTCCCTAAATGTATTTCAGTGATTGTGTTCCCTGGTGACAACTGCTAGCCTAGCTTCTATCACAGACTAATGAAAATATAAATATTTTCTAGCCTGTGCTTTTATTATTGTATTTATAATATTGTCTTTAGCCTGAAGTCGTTGACGCTGAAGCTCACTATCCAATAATCCAATTTGTTTTTTAAACTCTTCATTTGCGGCAAGCGTTGAAGACTAAATTATTCCAGAGAGACAGAAATACAAGGAAATCCTTTCTGTCTAATGTGAAGCATTTCTTTTATAAGCGTGTATGGATGGATGTCTTCTAAGCTGTTGAAACACTACCTGGCATATACTTATGGAGTAAGAAAGTTCAACCAAAAGTGTTCAGGAGAAAAAGTAACTAAAGTATTCCTAACAAATTTTTCTATAAAACGCACAATAAAGATGTAATTTAAGAATGCCATCCTATGTGGGCAGTCTGTATGGGTATACTTAATTAATTAGTCATCTCACCGTTCGAACAACTACTCCTCAGGCAAATACCCTGCCAGGCGTTGAATTATAGAACTAAATCCAGATTTCTTGTACTACGAGACGTTTCAGACTGCTACCCCACCTAAGGTATCTTTGAAACAATCCTAATTTGTCTCCATGTACGTACGTGTTTTTAAGCAGGTCTTTGTTCAAATATTTAGTTCTATAATTCAATGCCTGGCGGAGTATTTGCCCGAGGAGTAGTCGTTCGAACGGTCCAGTACCACTAATTAATACCAGATAATTACTCAAAGTAGTTGTCACTTGCTGATATCTGTCCAGCGCGCGGCAGCATATATAGCGAGATAAATTGCATGGTTTGAGTGTGTAGGGGAAAGCACCGTACTGATGAGTCCCGGAAGGACGAAACTAGTTGGTCTGCGGTTTTCCATACACATTGAAAACATGCAATATTTGAACAAAGGTATACTTAATGTTTAGTGGTTGAAGAACTTTGTAGTATTTCTTGAAATATTACCTAAAAGCACTTTCCTGTTTTTGCAGATTCATGTGTTGAATTCATAACCAGAAAGCTGCAAACGGTTGAATATTCGATTTACTAAGGATTCACCTTTTTGAGCAATGAATATTGCAGTGAATATAGGCGTCGATGATATGACGACTGCAATTGTAAGATATGGATTGTATTTGGGTGCGATATTCCAAATTATTTGCTTATTGTCTTGTATGATTTTGCCAGAGTCATCTGAGGAAAACACTGTTGCCTTAATAAAAGTAAGTAGGTTACGTACATTATTTTCTTGCCAGAACGCCTCTTCGAGAGGATGCCAATTGAGCATATGCTTTGTAACAAGAGATTCCTTGTATGCTATATGTATTAATTGAGATGAGAAGTCCTCAGTAAGTAAGTATATGGGCATGAGTGAGCCTCTAGCTTGATTTGACATCCAGCATCCTCTCTATCATCAAAAGTACCTGGTATTATAAAACCTTATGTAAAATATATAGTGTTTCTTTTTAGGAGGATAGTGATGATGAAAGCTCAGAACCAAGTTCACCTCAAAACACTCCTCGAAGACCACATCACAGAGTGCGTAAACAAGAAAAAAAGAAACGCCGTTGATTCATGCTAGTTAAATGAAGAGTACCACATATTATTTTGCATGACAATGAAGTATAAGTAACATGTGAATTGACGTTAGTGCCATAGGCGGTAAATAACTAAAGGGACTGTATATCCATGATCAAGAATATTGCGCTACAATACTGTTGTGCAACTTTACGTTGCACAACCAAAATTCAACAAACAGTGAAATATAGTTTCGTTTTCATCAAACGTATTTCAGTTGTTGGTATTAAAATATGAGTAAATTTAGTAGTGTTTGGTATTTCCTACTTTGGATTGTTTGTTTCTGTTTGAAACAAAAACAAATATTCACTAAGTTAAAGTAGAAAAAATACTACTGTGCATTAATCGTTTCACAGGAGAACGGACAGTTACTTAGCGTGTGCAGAAACAAGTTTTCTCGGACATACCTCGGTTGCTAGGTAACAAAGAACAGAACATCGTTATTTCAATATTAAATATCAATATAGTAGGCCACCTCTAACTGTCATTATGACATGCCAGTTTCGTACACGCACTGACAGTAATTGTTGAGTCGCGCTAGTAAACTATATTTTAAGTGTTTAATGTATTTATTGATCTATTGACGAACAAAATTAAAATGGTAGCGTTACAAAATTTGCTTTTTTATGATTATTAGGTATATTAGTTGGGAGTTGGGAGAAATCCTCTCCAGTGCATTCAAGTTCGTGAAATTCTGTCCCGTAGAGCGTATGCAATTGTCTGGTAACGTAAAATTGTACATTTTTTTTGTAGTTGTATTTCCTAGGTTTCAGTTATATAGAATGCTTCAACCATACTTATACATTTTAATATGGCGTAGTAATTTTAGGACGTAATATGTTGTATTATAAAGTTTCTTTGAATTAGTTTCTGTTTGAAAAAGGAAGGCCAGTACATTACAAAATGTCAAAAGCAAACTGCAAAACTCAAAAGTAAACCACAAGATGAGCATAGGCACACCATGTGTTTACTCCCACCACGGTTCCGCTTATTTGGAAAGGTTGCCATTCGGTCTTTTATCTACAATTTGAAGGTTGATTAATATAAATTTGTGACATGTTAGTCTAGTCAGCACTTTTGGATCTTGAAGCAAATATTAGGCTTGCCCCAGGAACAAAACCGGTGGATGAAACAGCATGCAAGATAATGAACTTTTTCCAGAACCACCACCTTTTTTTTCTTTCGACTGATTTGATTGAGTCATCCTACCGAGATTTTGACCCACTCATTTCCAAAAAAGGCATGTTTTGTCCAAAAAAATAACTTCTAAATTTTGAATTAAAATTTTCAACGTATTTTCTTAAAAAGTTATTCTTTGGCCTGCTATATTTGGTGGCTTATACAAACATCTTCAATTGCAGTGTTTTTTATACCTAATGCTTTAATAATTTTGACAAAGATTTAAGTCCCATTTCTAAAATTCCTCGTTCCCTTAAAAATAATAACCCTGAAATGAGCTCATACAACTGTATGCCTCTTCCTTTGAACGTCATTTTCCAAATCTCTGCATAAAGCCGTTCTAGAACAGCTAGATAAGGTATTTTTTAAAACGACTCAATATAATGACTTACAGCAACTCTACTCATTATATTGACTTCCAGCAACTCATTATATTGAGTTACCAACTCATTATTTTGAGATATCAAAACTCATTTTATTGAGATGGAGAAACTCACTATAATGAGTTGTAACTCAATATAATGACTTGTCAAAAGAAAAGATTGGGTGACACCAGGGGGCCTTCATAGGTACCTACCTGAATACAGTATCCATATGACAACATCGGATGCACAAAGAAAAACGTAAAAACAGATCAAAAATATTTTCGTACAAAATTTCGACAATTCAAATAAAAAAGTCGTGCAGTTGCCCATTAGCGAGTTTCTTGTTGATTCTTTGGCTAGGAAATACACCACAAAAGTGACGCGTCACAAACGTCAGATTTTTATTCCAAACGAAACAAAGCCATGTGCTTCCTGACGTTTTAACTTAACCTATGCAATATAATTATAGTCGTTTTCAAATTTTTACACGTAAGCACAATACACAAATTGAAAATAAACTGTTTTCACTGCAAAACGTCTATAATTATAATTGCAAAAACTAGTTTAAGGCGTTGTAAATAATATCGACAAACGTCAAATGGCACGTGCTTTTTTTTTTGTTTGGAATGAAAATCTGACGTATGACAGAGGCACTGAGTGACATAAATGGCGCGTCACAAACGTCAGATTTTCATTCCAAACGAAACAAAGCCACGTGCTTTCTCACGTTTTAACCTAACCTCTGAAATAAAATTATAGTTGTTTTCAAGTTTTTACACGTAAGCCCAACACACAAATTGAAAATAAACTGTTTTCACTGCAAAACGTCTATAATTATATTGCAAAAACTAGTTTAAGACGTTGTAAATAATATCGATAAACGTCAAATGGCACGTGCTTTTGTTTTGTTTGGAATGAAAATCTGACTTATGACGGAGGCACTTATGTCCCCTCGTGCCGTGTATTCATAGTCGCAAAACATAGATAACAAATGATGGAATGCACACATGCACAGTACGTCGAATTTCCTTTCTGTTCTACTTTTTTCTTAACTTCTAACAAAATCATATTGAGAACATTAGTTGGATCAGTGCGGTTTTTCTTATCTTGCCGTAAATATTAACTTATAATAAAGAAACATATTTATAGTCCATGTACCTTTAGAAAGACTTTATAGTCAATATTGTAATTTGGTTATTTATTTTTGTGATCTCATGTAAATATTTAGATGCTCTCTTGATGATTTATAAATTTGTATTTTTGGAGTTTACTCCTTAAGAATCGACTTTCAGTTATAGCCCGCGGTACGGAAATTTTATGAGCAGTAAAATCAAGCGTTACATTTCGCGTTAACTAAAAGTAACGCGTTACTTAAAGCCTTGGTTTTTAACAACTTTCCGTCGATGGAATTCCGTTTGCTGAATTTTAAGTCTGTCGCTGTTTGAATGGCAGAAAATTTGTCGTTTTTTGTTTGGTGCAACTTAGCAACAAATAAATATGCAGGTTTGATTGCAGCGAAGTCCGTCGCAGCGCAGTGCGTCGACAGTTGACAGTTGGCGTTGTAAAGTCAGCATTTGCAGTGTTTATTCGTTCCTAAATTTGTTGAATCTTTTGATTTAATATTGAAAAACCTAATATTTAATACTCCAAATATTGCTTAGTGCTGAACTATGAATCAACGCCTATTCGAACACCAGGAAAAATATTTATTTCATTGCCAGTGCGATCGACGTTTAGCAAATTGTCACTTAATTACTAAATTTATAAACAATTTATATTTTGATGTAGTTGGGCATTTTAGAACATAAACTATCTGATAAATACACATTAGGGTATAAAACTGACATTCGCGTGTACCCTATTATCAAAAGTGATTGAAGTTAAAATAATCGTTCGTAAGGAGTAAACTCCAGTCGTGCGTCTGAGCTAATAAATTAGAAAATCACTGGCTGACACACACACGCACAAGTTTTTTTTTTCTTTGTGTATTTTGTAATATGCCTGACCTGTTTTTTGTGTTGCTTTATGTTTGGGAGCCCTGTCCTCCTATAGAGTTGAGAATTGTCTGAGAATCAACTCTTTCCTTAATACATTTATTGTGAGCACATCTATTGTTTGTTTATTAATTGTATTTTGTTCAAATAAAAGTTCTTCATTTAAATAAACAATTTACTAACTTCAAACAGAGCGTAGAAACATCATCTAATTCCTAGCGACTACCGGCGACCACCTACCATTAGAGTAGAGAATGGCGTTTATTTACAACTAACTAGGTTTTGCCCAAAGATGTTCTATAGAATGTCTTGTTTTTCCAAGTAGGCCAGTTTCCAGTGATTTTATAATTGTAAAATCACTGCCAGTTTCACACGCTTTAATGCCATGTGGGCATGTGCCATGCAAGCAACATGCTTGGCGTAGTATTGAGAGGCGCGGGCACTTTCAAGACGCGCGGGATATCTTGTTCGAATCCAAGCGGATTCTTTTTCTTTGTTCTTCTAAAGATTGTTGCAATTTGTAGAATTTTTCATTTCGTGTGTTGTGTCTGGTGGCCCGTCACGAAAGGTATTTGTATAAAAAAAATTCGCGATTGTTATTTGTTACTGAAAGCAGGAGAATAATAGCTAAAACATTGTATTGGCAAAACCTAGTTGGGATATGAATAAACGCCTTGCCCGACCACGGCGTTGCCAACCCTATGGATTTCACTAGCTGCTTGCGGATTTTCGGATAAGTAACAATATGCAATAATATTCTACAAATTTTGGAACTCCAATGCACAATTTATTTTTATCATATGGTTTTCATATCGACCTAAAGAAGTATGTAATTAACTTTTAGTGATTAGACAACAGCAGCAACAATATTTTTCACCCCTTACCTGTGGGGTGCTCTTTATATTATCCCTTCGAACTATTTAATGCACGTTAAAGAAAATGTGATAAATTCAGGCGATAAACGTAAGGTGACAAACGTAAGGCGAAATGTACAACAAAAGATATCAACCATAACTACAATAGTTTTGTCAAATCGACATTTTACCCAGTAATACAGTTATTTCTTCTACCGGTTTCTACACGGGTTTGATTTTACCGCCTACGGATTTGCGGATTTCTATGGATATATAGCAACCTACACCGATTTTTTGAACTGAGGGGTTGGCGACGCTGCCCGACCGTGTTCGAACAAAATTTTAGGTGACGGTCGGACGGGGTTCATGTTCTGATACTGACAAGAGTCTAGGGAACAGATATGTTGGAGCTACGAAAATACACCAATGCGAAGGTCAGTCATCAATAAATTAGTATTTTTATTAGTTTTCTTGGAATGTCGAGAATGGAAACGGCCCTGAGCCATGTAAACGTGCTAAGGTTGACCGATCCCAAGCGATAGAGCAGACTGCAGGTTTTTAGTTTCCAAGACATAATAAATAAACGTTTGCTATCTACATTATATTGTTTTATATCAAATGACACAGACTCTCTCCGGCCTAACGGCCTCCGCTCGATTGACAATAACCTGACCGATTTTTAATGTAAAAAAATAAAGGGGGGAATACAACAAAAAAAAGCAGTCGAGGTTGGAATTAAACCCAAGCGCACTGGATCACGAGGCGAAATCACTAACCATTGCGCCATACTCGTTGTCGCCGGTTTTTGTCAGGAACTAGGTACACATAATGAAAGACACATAAATCTTTGTCACTCTTATGACTTTTATATGGCTTTTCTAGCCTTGGAATGATTCTGGGGACGTGATTCACCTTGGTTTAGTATAGATAATGGTTCGACACTCCGAGAACCGACTTTCGTCGCCTTCTGCGCATGTGGACAAACTTGTTGAGAACCTCTGTAGTCAGGAGTGTCGGATAGAGCTGGGCTAAACCGTTCCTTCTTAGGAGTCGATTCCTCGGAATCAATCTTTTTGTCGGAATCGATTTCTTCAATTCGTTCACGATTCTTGTTCCTTTTGTCGTAAAATACAATGTATGCCGCGTCGGCAGTACCGACTGCCCAGCAAATTTCAATGCCGGTTTCGGCCTTTTAATATTAATTAATAATAGGTACCAAAGAACATAAATTTTTATTCTTTCATAATACCGTAGGTTATCTATTTGCGGCTTTTTTGGTCTTGAAATTTATTAACTACCTTACCTAAATTTTGCAAAATATATGGACTATGAATTCTTAATAATTTAACCCCACACGCCAAAAGACAGTGACACAGTTTAATAGACTTTTTCATTTCGTTCTGTGTTCCTTAGTGCGCATGTGCTGACAATCAGCTGTTCTTAGATTTTCGGACGAGTGTCACTGTCAGCTGTCAGGCGCTATAAACTTCCTGTGGAATATTCGTAAGTAAATAGTAGAATACCAAATAAGGAGAGCGTTTCAAAGACGGAAAATTATTACAAATGTTAGTTCCCAGTGATATCCCTCGTAAAATTGTGAGGCTGAATCCCGAAGGCGTGCCTGGCTCTTACTTGAAAATTGAAATACGGGAATGTTAACCAAGATACTTCAATCATGTAGGTTTTTAATATAGCAGTGAAAATTAATCAATTTTTTAAAAGAAAACGGAGAAAAAGGATCTAATATAGGTACAGGTGTTTATTTTTCTGAAATGTATGTATGTAACTACAAGTAATTCTTATTTTAAAGACCTAACAAATAATGACATAAAACCTGGAAACGTTCGATTCACTTTTCCATTTCGAATCTTGCCTCTTACACATTTTTATCCAAGCAACATCATTTATATAGGTGAAACTAATCCTCACTTCCTCACATGGTCATCAACCTAGTTATTAACTTCGATTTTCCCCAGTAAAATTTTACCAAAGAAGTATTAAACACTTTCAAACAAGCAATACCGCCTACCCCTCTAGGGGACATTGATACTTGATTCTAGAGATACCAATTCTACTTTGGCTTTCAGGCTTCCGCATATAGTATAGTGCAGACTAATGGAGGCGTAAAAAAATTAAGCTCATAGAACGTATTTTAAACAAAGCCCTTTCTTGCCCTCTCGCACCAGACACACGCATTTTTTGGAAAAAAGATGATGTAAAAACAAGCAAAATATATCAAACCGCTGCGGGGTCAGAACTCGTCTAGCCGTAGGAGAACAAAATGGCAGTTCTGTACCATATCCGAACACCCACCGAGACCGTTGGAGAAACTAGCCGGTAACGATATTCTTAAACGTCATTTTACCACGTCATTTTACCGACATAGTAACGCGCAGCGGAAGCCTGAAAGCCAAAGTAGAATTGGTATCTCTAGATACAACTGACATTGATACAAGACTTTGACATTCGTCCGAAATAGAGTCTATTAGTGTAACGGCGAATTCAAAGCGCGAAATTTAAAACGCTATCCTAAGAGAATAGTTGCATAAAATTTTTCAATGCAATTTAAATGGAGGTTAAATGACCTTGCACTTCACATTCTATTTTTACCTTTCATCCTGATTTCTTAGCATTCAATCATTATATGGCGATTACTATGAAGCCTTTTTTCACCGTTTGTCTTGTAAAAGCATTTATTTATGCAGTCATTTTGTTTAAAACTAAAATTCAACAAACTACTGCAATTTACGGCGCGAGAATGTCGGTGATAGAACCGGCGCAGTAGATTATTTAAATGAAGTCGTTAACAACACTAATTTTTAGCACTTTTTCTTCCTTTTTACACTTTTTAAATATAAATAAGAACTTAAACCACCTATTAAATAAAAATTAAACAATAAATAACCCGCAGAAATAAACAATTTAGCCTGAAACCCTGTGCAGCAAACGTCAAAATAATCTCCAAGGTCACTGGTCTGGTCTGAACGCGACATACGTTCTTTTCTAATATGTACTGTGCTCCGTTTTAAAATATTTCTGAAATTAAGTTGTATTTTAAGTTGTTTTTGAAAATGTAACAGCTGGAAAGAGCAGTCTATATGTCACTTGCAGAATCCCCGTTAAGAAATGCACTGAATTTAAATAATCAGTGTTTAAAATCTATGTCCCATAAGAGCTCCATGTTAAGAATTTTGAAGTAGGATAGCCCGCGAAACTAGTAACATAACCTAACTAATGGACTCTATTGTCATGGCGCGTTCGCGCATGCGCCTCAGCATTTTTTTATAATGAAAAGTCCTATTACTGTCACTGTCTTTGGGTGTGGTTAACTTATTAAAAATTCATAATGAATTTATAACAAAGTTCTCGATCCAACCACTGTGTGAAAATATATTGAAATTAACAAAGATAAATTTTTGTTCGTACAAAACAGGTACTTTTGTCCGTTGAAGTATTTTTTAGTATTCATAAACTGTATGCCTGAACTCTCCAATGGTCAATGCAATGCATTTGGAATTTCCAATTTATATTAAGTTCTTTTGCGCTAGAATACCTATCCTTCTTGTTTTTTAAGTTAAATTATATTACTATAAAAATTATATATTCTCGTTCCTAATAAATTGTATATAAACACCTTTACTTTCTGTGACTTGCAGATATTCCTCCGCGATCCCCGGTGCATCCGTGTGTACTCCACCGCATATCCTAATCAAATGAAAGTCGTTCCTCGTTCCATTAGCGAACCCGCGCTACGGCGCGACGCATGCTTTGAAACCCTGGAGTCGGAATCGAATGTGAGTCGTTCATATAGGCCAAGGCTGGGTAAAGTACTTTACCCAGCCTTGCATATAGGCGACCTCACACGCTACGAAACCGTGTTGTCCTTGGCGAGGACTGGAACTGCAGCCGGAATCGTGAATCGGAAAATTATTTGCAACGGAATCGATTCCGACCTCGGAGTCGTTCCTTTTGAACGATTCGTTCAGGACCGACCCACCTCTAGTGTCGGATTCTTTTCGATTTGTAACACTGCCAATATGTCAACGTCAGTTGATTGTCATTAAATACATATCAGGATTTAATTCTCAAGTTTTTTGTTAATATAAAGTGTTTGAACACGAAAGTGTTCTTGTATGAACGCGTATTGTATTTGCCTAAGCGTTACAGAACCTATGAAAAATAACTGCTCGTGATTGGTCGACGCCGTTGGCGCTATTTATGAAATTCTTTCCGATTGTGGTGACACAATACATAGTACGCACTTATGGTTTAAAAATTTCATTGAGCTAGAAATATTAAAGAATGATTTCTTAGGTTTACCTTTCTTTCCTTATATCTTTATAAGACTTCGTACTAAAAATGTTTTTAATAAAATCATTATTTTTTAATGGACTATAATCTAAATTTATATTCACTGATACAGTCTGTCCCACAGCATAGCATCTTGCTTTATTTTTTAAATGGAGCATGCTGGTATTGAGCGCATTTTTGGATTGAACGATTTCAGTTGCAGGTTGTTAAAATGTTATTTGTCTAAATTGCATATTTTTTGATTTACCAGCCTTTTTGAAGATTTTGACAGATGCAGAGGTTTGTTGGAAATTACAAATATCTTGTAATTGCGGATAAATCTGTACCAGTCATATTTTGGTGACATCTTTAAGAACCTGTTACTGAAGTCATTCAGGGAATACAAAAATGGGCTCAATAAAGGCAGTTCCATTTAAAAAATAAAGTACCTACTGAGGTGCTGCACAGAAACACTGATGGGATGTATAAGTGAAAATTCCTACTAGGTGGACACATTGTATAAATTAGACACAAGAAAAACAAAATTCACATGAACCAAAAACTTTATTAACAAACATTAAAACAACGTAACAAAACTCGTTCATTATAAAATTTAGGTAGGTACCTGTACCTACTTAAAAAATAATACTATATTATCCAAAGAGCGAATTATGATGCCTTTTATTAAGGAAGATGAATGCTTTAATTCATCCAAATTAATAATAGCCAGAATTTGAGAGTCAGATACTGTACTTTATCTGCAAAAACTCATCAAGTTGCACTTTTAAGGCTAGATGAAACCCTTAAGGTCCGTTTAGACACTCAAACAATATGCGCAAACTGGTTTGTGCAAGTCAAGTTGTTCAAGTAAACCATTGCATGTAAATGAAAGCTTGAAGCTTGCGCAAGCCAAAAAGTTTGGCTTGAGTTAAATCAATTTTGTCAGATAATTTGCAAGAAGTAAATCGTCATCAATATTTTCCATTTCAAATAAACAATACGCTGCTTAATCAAAAGAATAAATTTATTTGACAAGGCAGAAAATTTAATAAAAATGTGCATGTTAGATTGAACGTCTAAACAGAATTTAACGACACAGTTAATTTGCGCAAATTCGAATGCACAAGTCAATGCGTGCAATTTATTTGAACATGTAAACGAACCTTTAGTCTTGATAAGTGCGCAAGACAGCAGTCTTTGAGTTAACGTTGCCATAGAAACGTACAATAATAATACAAAATTCCTTGAATTTTTCTTACAAGCGAGTATAAATTTGACGTTTTCCACATCAGAGCAACCTCGATATGCTACAATAGGAATTTTTTGATTGGCCACAACCGTTGAATAATGGTTCATTATCCAACAGTGTGGAATAATGAACCACATTATGTTTTAGGAAACGCACATGCAATGAACGTATACTTTGACAAAAGTACTGATGAGTCCCAGAAGGACGAAACCTGTTGGTCTGCGGTTTTCCATACACATTCAAAACATGCAATATTTGAACAAAGACCTGATTAAAAGCACGTACGTACATGGAGACAAATTAGGATTGTTTCAAAGCCATCTTAGATGGGATAGCAGTCTGAAACGTCTCGTAGTACAAAAAATCTGGATTTAGTTCTATAATTCAATGCCTGGCGGGGTATTTGCCCGAGGAGTAGTTGTTCGAACGGTCCAGTACCACTAATTAAAAGCGGATAAATAATATTAATGATTGCTTCCATGAAGTGTAGCATTATTTCTATTTTTATCAATATTTTCTGTCAAACTGTGCGTTCTTTTAAATCTTTTGTTTTTAACCACAGCTGCAGGTCTTCCACTGTCAATTCTTTTGCAACCCCTTGATACACCTGCACGTCTTCGAGCAATAGAAGTTGGCTGTACTTTAATTGTTCCTCCCTTTCTTTTACGAAACACAGCACTTACCTTCATCAGAGCATCTAATGCTTGTTGATCACTATTTATCTTACTTAATTGCACATTAAGATATTTTAGATGTTTATTTGTAAGTGTTGTGTTAGGTAAAAGGTGACCTATTTTATTTAAATTTCCTTTTAATGACATTATGTTTGCCGATTTTTCTTCTTCATCAGTAACAAGAATAGATTCTTTATCTGTAGAATTACCTGCATTGATATTGAGACTAAAGTTATTACTTTCGGAGAGGCTTAAGTTAGTTTCTTCAAAATCGATATTTGGATATTTTAATCCTGAATAGAACGATACATCAAGACATAATTCATCACCTAAAGCTAATTTAGCAAGAGCATGTTTTTCAGCTGCAGATAAAGGAGGAGAACTTGGCAATATTTTTTGAAAATGTTTGTTAATTAAATATTGATGTTTACAAAATGCACCTTGTAAACCATAAGGACATGTACAAATTCCTAAATCAGAATGTACTTCATACTTTATAAGAGTATTATTTAAACTGGGGACTAAAAATGTACAGTGATCTAGCTTGCTAATTGAACTTACATTAAAATTTTTGGTCAAATTTTCTAAAAGGTTAAGCTTATAAAAAGAATTATCCTTGCGTCCACTAGCAAAGTTTAACAGTCTAACTTTACAGTACTGTTCCCAAACTGAACAACAATAATCAACTAAAGCAACTGCATTGAATGCCTTTGTTCTTTGTAATATAATATCTTTGATAATTCGCATTGTTGCTTCAGAATAATTATTTGTATTATGGCCTCTAGTTATGATATTTTTCCTAAAATAAAGAACCCATTCATACTTTATGTTTAAAAAATCGGAAAATCTTTTCTTATAATTCTCATTACAATTAGATATTGACTGTAATATGTTGTTGGCCGCTTCTTCAAATTCGTCTTCAGAAGATGAGTACAAAACCTGGAAAAGTAAGTCATTATTATAGGAATTCTAAACTTTTTCTACTATACACCAAACCAAAACCACAGCCAAACCTCAACCATAGTTTTAAACATGCTGAAATAAAATTAATCTAGATTTAGCAATTACCTAACAACGCTTCACATATTACGTATTTAGTTATTTAGTTATAGCATTATAGGTACCTAAAACACCAATGTATATATGTACATATGGCAAATTTAAGGACTTGCTTATATTTGTGTCATAGGACGTAACAAAATGACTTAAATTATGTTTTAGATGTGCGTTAATTATTTAGCGTTAATTCCAAATTTTGTTAGCAGATATTTCAATCAATGCTAATGCTAAATGACTAAGCAAATAACAAAAACATTTAGTTTTGTTATTGCCAAAGCTTCTGCCTATGACAAATAACAATAAATGACCCACACCAAAAACGTTACAATACAATAATTACTGTAAGCAAATTACAAATTATGTGTATAATGAAGCTTGCAAAAATATCGCCTCCACCAATAAATTAATTAACAAATTGCTCATTTGCCAGATTGTATTTTATAACAGAGCTTAAATAGTAAAAGTACCTATGTATGAAGAAATATTATAAATGTAAATCAAAATTAAAATAAGACTCTACACTTTTCTAAATTTTACATTCAGGAAATGCAAAAATGTGTAAAAATTTGAATAATAATAAATTAATAGTTTTATCCCCAGAACATTTACCCTACAGAATGTTATATAACTTGGTGAAGGTACGTACCATAAATTATTTAAGTTAGACCTAATCTTCTCCACTCATATTGGCCGTACGTATTTGTAAATAAGAAACATTAATCATAATCATTTCCATATTATAATATATGTATATGTACACTCAGCGGCAAATTTAACCACCCGCCTACAACAAAACATGCAAATTTGATGTATTTCCGATACTATAGTATGCCTCCTTAAGTAAGTCCAGTAACATTAGAAGTCACTAAATTAAGCTCCCTTCTACCTGCAACTCTTAAGCAGGCCCTCAACTCATCCGTGATGAGAACGTTCCTCCAGTGCCCTACCATCCAACAGGGATGTGCTCGTATAATACATTTTGTCTGAAAATGTATTTTACCACTGTACTATATATACAGTGTTGTAGGTGGGCGGTTAATTGTGCCAGTAAGTGTATAATAGGTAGGTATTTTTATTAAAATATACTTTACCTTTTGGAATTTTTTCATGTAACTTTGTCTTTCTTCTGCAGGGATTTTATTCTTTGCAGATAACAACCATCTCCATTCCGCTTGAGCCACATGGAAATGGCACAGCAGTTGTCTGGAGTTTGGCCACATCATTCTCAAAGCATTTTTTTCTGCTGCAGAATTGTCAGTCATAAAGGCAACTGGGTTCTAGTAAAACAGTAAAAGATTTACAATTATGTTGTAATAAAAAACGCACTTCTTAGTTAAATAGGGCATTTAAAAAATATTTAATATGAACAACTAACCTCCTTTCCACCGAATGCATTATTGTTATATTTTTTCAATAGTCCAAAAGCTCTCCAATAACTCTCCTCAGTTTGGCCTTCATGGATTAATATACAAACAGGCAGTGCTCCTGCTTTAGATGCTGTCAACATGATTGTTAAAGTAGAATGTGTAGAATCTACACTGCTTGTAGAGTCCACAAAAACAATTTCTCCTGCATGTATAAGTTCTTGAGTTCTTTTCATAATCGGTGTTACAATTATGACCGCCCAAGGAGAATTTTCCATAATATCGATAGTAGTTCCTGCAAATTAAATGGGTAAATAAATGAGTTTGTTGTATACCTACCTATAAGAAAATATTTGGAAAATAAATTTTTACCTTGTTCTGCATAGTAAGATATTTTTTCCACAATTTTTGCTACGTTATCTGTAGCATATCCAAAATGTTGTTTCCTCCAATTATTATAAATATTTTTCACCATATTATAAGTGGGGTTTATTCTAGAATTTGCTGCAGTTTCTGGCAAACTAGTTAGGAAATTCAGAAGAACTTTATTTTCGTGTTGTTTTATACTTTCACTAATTCCTAAACCATCTTCAAAATAAGTTATAAATTGTTTTTTGGTGTCATCATCAATTCTCAGTAACTTCAGCGATCCGCAAGTATTGGTAGAATGATTGTGATTCATAGTCATCTTAATTATTCCTGCTAAAGGTACTTCACGTTTCAGGAAAGAATCGTTTTTTCTTGTACCTTTATTACTTTTTTTTACTTTAATATTGATGCTAGCAGAACATCCTGTATTTCTTATAGAATCTTTCACTCTCTTGTTTTTACTAGCGTGCTGACAAACAAAATGCTTGTGATATATTAACCTAAAATGTAATGGTAAGTATGAACTAGGTATCTAACATTCAAGATAATTTTAAAATTTACTACCTTTGAGGATTATAAATACCGTTCCTAACAATCCAATTTGTATTTGTCGTCTTGGAATACTCTTCCAACCACTCTTGCACATCTTCTTCTGATTTAAAATTGCTTCTATACACTATTAAATTTTTTTCATTGTGGTTCTCTATTTTTTCAAACAAAAACTTGGTTGAAATAATATCCATTTTAAACCATCAAATAAACAAATGTTAGGATTAACATAGGTTATGTTGACCACTCAACTGTCAACGCGCTAACCAATCACGGCCTCTTATTTTATGGAGGTTCTGTAATGCTTAGTCAAATACAATACGCCTACGGCGCGACGCATGCTTTGAAACCCTGGAGTCGGAATCGAATGTGAGTCGTTCATATAGGCCAAGGCTGGGTAAAGTACTTTACCCAGCCTTGCATATAGGCGACCTCACACGCTACGAAACCGTGTTGTCCTTGGCGAGGACTGGAACTGCAGCCGGAATCGTGAATCGGAAAATTATTTGCAACGGAATCGATTCCGACGATTCCGACCTCGGAGTCGTTCCTTTTGAACGATTCGTTCAGGACCGACCCACCTCTAGTGTCGGATTCTTTTCGATTCGTAACACTGCCAATATGTCAACGTCAGTTGATTGTCATTAAATACATATCAGGATTTAATTCTCAAGTTTTTTGTTAATATAAAGTGTTTGAACACGAAAGTGTTCTTGTATGAACTATTTTGGTTTTTACGTAATGCCCAAATTATAGGTGTCAACTGCAAAACGGCTAATTTCCAGATCGGATTTCCAGATTTCTTGAAGTTTCAATTTCAAAGTTCATGATCTGGTCACAAATTTTCAATTTCTATTCCAAATACTATTTAAATTGTAATTTACGCTTTCAGGTATGTTATTCTTTTGATTTTCCCATAATTTATTCTCACATTGAAGTAAAACAACATTCAAATTCAACCAAAAATTTTGATCTTCCACAAAGTTTGACAGCAAATTCCTACTATGCTGTTGCTACATTAGACACAATAGGTACGTTCGGTTGTATAGAGTCAAAGATATAGAGTAGAGTAGATACTGAACAAACGGAGCGCAGTGTCACGTGACTTCAGAGTAGGATGTGTTTCAAAGTTACTCCCGAACGCTCAGAGCATAGCTGCGCGTGGATATGTCATTTTTAGTCTTAACCTCCAAAATGTTAAAGTTTTATGTTGTATAGAATTATACAATTTTGCAATATGAATGGTAATTGCTGTGATTTATTCATTATCTTTATTTTTCCAGTACAGATCCCCATCTATGAAAGAATATTTTAACGTTAATTATAAAACTTTCCTAACTAACCTCGCTCTTACTGTCTGCGTGGGAAAATACAAAACTTGATTATTCTCAATAATACCCAGGTAGATTATCATTTAACGCCAAATTTAACTCGGTATTGCCTACCATTCTTGACAAATTGGCATTAAACTTCAACCGCGTAGAAAAACACGCTGTTAGGTTAAATTTTCGCGCGTAAAATGTATTCAATCCCGGGGCGTGCTCCGAAATTGGTGGTGCAAATAGAGTGAACTCACTCCAAGTACTCCTCAATGCAACAACCGAACGCGCAAGACCACGCTCTTAATGATCCAGATTGCATTACCGAACGCATGGAGTAACTCGATTTGGCACATCCGAACGCAGCTTAATAGTAGCTACCGGTTGCATACAACACGCATGCGGCGTGACCATTGCACTATATCAGTATATAACCTTTAAGTAATTTGTTTTTGGAATACATCGGCAACGATCTCCGTGGGTGTTCGGGTATCGTACAGAACTGCCGTGTTGGTCTCCTACGGCTAGACGAGTTCTGATCCCGCACGGGCCTCACATCTTTTGTTTGTTTCTACATCATCTTTTTGCCAAAATATGCGTGTGTCTGGTGCGAAAGGGCAAGTAAGGGCTTTGTTTAAAATGCGTTCTCTCAGCTTTAGTTTTTTTACACTTCCAAAATGCGTGCGCATGCGTATTGTATGCAACCGGTAGCTACTATTAAGGTCTCGTGTTGCTACGAGCAAATAATGCTCGCAGGGTCGTTGACGGCTGACGGTAACCGGCAATTTTAGAAAAATTCAGTAGTTCGCGACAAAACACCCCAGAGTTCCACATACTGACGTCAGTATGTCCCATACCAGTGGCCCCCAAAAGCTGCGTAATGGCCAACCAGGTTTTATACTAAACCAAGGTGAGTGACTTATCAGAATAGAAATAATACGAATACGGTAAACGTATTATAATTTCTATCATTCATTCGGCATTCTTCGGAACTCCAACCTCCAACCAATGATGTACGTGTAAAATAACATGCTAAATAAATAATGTACTTGAAAATACATTTACCTGAGATGAGTTTTATTTATATTTTATTGATTCCTCAAATGAAGAGTTCGAAAAAGCAAGTGTAAGTATTAAAATTTAGAAATATCAACTCGTCTGTTACCCGCTTAATTAAGTCATACGGCTGTTTGTATGAGAGGGCAAAGAAGAGATTGACTTAAAACGAGAAGGAGATCCGTAAGTATTGTGGGTTGTCTACATCTTGAGAGGCTTCACTTTTAGTTCCATTTAGCCTCCGATTGCCTCCAACATATCTGTTCCGTAGACACCTAGACTCTTCGCATGTTCTGTGGCAGTGGTCACTCCAGTCCAAACGTCCAAACATTAACCTCAATACCTGAAAAACTGTAATCTTCAGGGTATGTTCACTCTATCTTGAAAACTCGCACGAAGTACTAGTTACGCTTGACGGCACAACGGCGCTGATGTAGGGCGAGAGTCCACAGATATGAAAGTATATGCTCTATGTTTCAAGGCGATCTCTGCCGGACTGCCGGTAACCGGTATCTGGAAATTGTTTGGTTCGTGCTTCGTACGCCATTTGCAATTTCTTGGTTTGTGTTGGCGTGTTGTGTTTGCCAGTCGTGTTTGTCGTGTAAAAGTTTGAATTTTCACTCGTTTTTTTTCCAAGCCACTGATTAGAGAGTGTACCAAGCTTAGCAAATTTACTGTTGTTTTTGTGCAACATTTTTGTGTAACATTTTTTAAAACGGACTTTAAAGTGGGGTATCAAAAATGTGTTGTGAAGAAATGTGGAAACAAATCTAACAAAGTGAAAATGCACTTATTTCCCTATTTTAATAAGGTTTTTATAAACTTTCATATATAGCATTGATAATTTCAGCGCCAAAACGAATGCCACTTAACCTCTGCAGTACGGTTCTTCGACTTGGCAAAGCAAACTTTTTTTTTAAGGAGTTTGTAGCCTTTAATTACTGAATAAAACAATTCTTACTAATTTATTATGTCAGTGTTACATTTATAAAATACATAAATTTAATTTTGAAATTATTTTTATTTAAACATACCATATAACATTTTACTTCTACTTAAAAAATTGTTGTATCCTTTATTACTATTTTTATGTTCTTCTAAAAGTAGCAAATACTGGATACAAAATTTTTTATAAGTAAGTATAAAATAAAAAGAAATTTTATTATAACTAGGAGCTTATATTCAAATTTCCCGGCGTTTGCGATACTAGCGCTTCGTGTCATAAAGCGTAACTAAACCATTTCGTCCGGCGAAAATGCAGGGAGTCCCTTATCTACATAAGTCTCTAATATGCAGTGCCCGTCTAAAGTCCGTTCCCCCCCTACTAATTTTTGAACCATTTGAGGTACATCAATGAAATTCGGCACAAGGTAATTACATGTCACAATATATTTTTTGACGTAACAATGGCATCTGTCAGTCTCAAGATGGCGGTCGGGCGCCATTTTGAAACAAAATTTTAAATGGGAGGGAGGGTCATGTGACACCTCGTTTTAAAGGTCTTGTCGAATGCAATATCATACTAAAACATGGCGTCGATGTCTTTTGTTCAATTTTTAAATTTTAACATTTTTCTAACGAAATTTTATTCTAATTTGAAGTGAAATCTCTTAATGAAGTCGACCAATAAGAGGAGAAAAGAGAGTTTATTAAGGAAAAACCACCGCTAGATGGTAATTTCTTCCAGCTTCTCCAAAAATCAAAACCGCTTCAAATTTATCGTCCAAGCTACGGGCCGTGGTCACACTTTTCCTAAATGAAGGAACTAAACATGCCACATTTGACAAGTAGAAAACAAGATGTTATCGCGACAACGAATTTTGTTTCTAATACAAACGTGATTGAGACCAAAATTCATGGTTATTTAGAAATTTGATTAGCCACCATTTTGTAACGTTTTCAGGTATCGACGCCATATTTTAGTATGATATTGCACTCGATAAGACCTTTAAAACGAGGTGTCACATGACCGTCCTTCCCGTTTAAAATATTTTTTCAAAATGGCGTCCGACCGCCATCTTGAGACTGACAGCTGTCATTAATACGTCAAAAAATATCTTGTGACCTGTGACTACCTTGTACCGAATTTCATGGATGTATCTCAAATGGTTCAAAAATTAGTAGGGGGGGAACGGACTTTAGACGGACACTGTACAGTGTTGTTCCACCTATTACAATTATTGTAATAGATCTATTACTTTCTAATATTTTCTATTACGCTAGTACATTCTTTCAAAATCTATTACTTTTTTCCTCAAGTGGGAAAAACAAATTTGAGGTATTTGCCAATGTTAATAAAAACAACACAATTTGGATATTGACATATTTTTGATAAAATCAAAACAAAAAGATACCCCGTTTTTCTCGGTGGACCCTCAAATTCCCGCCCCGAAAAGAATTTTCCTCTCATCTGGCAACACTGACGGTAGTGGTATTTATATTTGGGAGTGCCTCCGTAGCCGGCGCCGGCCTTGCCTATAGTTGCCGGCGCCCTTCTATTTGGGAACGAGAAAGACTGATACAGCGCATTTTAAACAGACCCCTTAACTGGCCTCTAGCATCAGACACGTCACGCATTTTTTGCAAAAAAAGGTACTTAATGTAAAAATGTAAGGAGGCACTACCTTTATATTTATAAATTCAATAGTTTAAGCACAGAAGACGGTATGGTCTTCTGTGGTTTGAGGCTATACAGCGCCATCTGTGAGCGAATAGTATATAGTAGAAAATCTATTACAGTTTTCTTCATTCTATTACGATTTTGTTGGGGAACCTGTTACAATACATAGAGCAGCAAGAACAACACTGGCACTGTATGTGTAATCTTCTTTGTCTGGCTGAACCTGACAGTCGTCAAGGTACGTAAAATAATTTCTGATGTCTGAGAAGAAAAGTTATGTTTTTTGAACTATTTTAGTTGTACACGAAGGTGATATACCAGAGAACAGCAATAAATTGCAGCAACAGCAAGAACGATTATGGCAAGATGATTAGTCACGGATATGAAGAAAATGTTTCAGTTAAAACAGGTTTGGCAGTGGGAATAAATAACTAATTTATTACTAATTTATTTCGAATTGTGAAGGTGAAGTGCCAAGGAAGAGCAGCACTGGCAGCGTGAACGATGACAATGTTTCAATTATTCAAGAAGATAAAGAAAGTGTTTTAGTTGAAACATCTTTGAGTCTGACATCGGAGGTGAACCCTCTGCCAAATTGTGAGAGAGGAATAAATGTTCCAATAACACCGGCTTCTAAATTAAGTTAATTGCGTTAGTAATACTAGCATGAAAATATTTTTGACATCTTGTTTTGCTTTTATTTCAGAATGGCATACCTCCAGCGCCTCTCCAAAACTTGTCAGTATAACTATATCGAAAGGTAAACATATATTATAGTCCTATATTTTATCCTAGAAATTTGCAATTTCTGCAATCCCCTTTTTCAGACTTTTCTAAACCATTGCATTTCTTGTATTAGCCTTTATCAGTTACATATCGTGTGCGCAATAGTATATCATGTAACGATAATGGAAAGTGATAAATTTCGTACGGGCGACATTTTCGCTCCTTATATGCAATGTGCCGCTTTCTTAGGGGGTCGTTAGAAAACAAGTTTTCCTGGATGTACCAAGGTTGCTGGCCAACAAAGACGCGACCGTCCATTTTAATATAAATTTTCTGAAGATCATGTTTTTACCTAAATCCGTTCTAATTAGATTGTAGTAATGCAATACAATTTCTAACAAATTATACAGATTTAAATGCTTATTTGATTTCTCTATGTAATCACGCTTTTTTTCAGGGATACGTAAAAGGAGACTCTTTTTAAATATTGTTCTTGTATCCGGAACTTCTGACTTAACACCAAAGGCGAAACGGTTGTATTATATGATGAGAAAGGTAAGTAGAGTAAAGCGGACAGTTCTGGATGCACACCCCACAATTCGACCTTGACCTTGGCCAAGGCGCAGACATGTCCACTGTGCCGTTCCAAGGTCAAATAGGATTGTTGAACTTGTCAGGGTCAAGGTTAAGAGTATCTCTACTTCTTCCCCCATCACTATCCCCACTTTGTTTGATATTCGCTCTTTTGTCCAGCGTTGCCAACTCTACGTATTTTTGCGTAGATCTACGTACTTTAGGCTTTTCTCGCAAGCCTACGAACTTCAGTCCCAGAATCTACGTACTTTCTACCAAATAATATTTCATTATTTTTTCATTCTACTTCCGCATAAGTCAATGGTCTATTCCATTCCACAGAGCTATTCTGGTGTCTGGAGAGTAAAATATGATGTGTCGATTGGTAGTTTGTGAACAAAACGTCACTTTCATTCAGTTTTTTTGTATAATCTGTGCTCGAAAAAACATAACCTATAGCTATTTCGTTTTCGTAGTATCATACTCCTACCAAGAAAAAAAAGCTGCATTTATGAACGAAAATATTCCCATTTGTGGGAAAAAGACAAAAAGTATTCAGGTTGAGTTCAGAAAAGTAGCAAAGGGGAGTACTATTTTTATTGCAATCCAAGTTAAAATAAAAAATACGTCAATCTACGAACTTTTCATATGCAATTTTTACTAATTCTACGTAATTTTCTAGTTTGTCCTATGTATTTTCCAAAATCTGAGTTGGCAATACTGCTTTTGTCAGTCTGCTAATGCCCATCAACCATGGCAGACGTACCATTCGATGTAGAGAGTGAAATGTTCGTGAGTAAAGGGAGAACAGTGATGGTGATATCGGTAGTGAGCCGGAGTTACCTTGGTCTCCGGATCCAAATTTTGTGGCGAAGGGCAGGTACACTCCTGAGAATCCCTCACCATTAGATCTGATGATGATGGGTTTCAAATCACCACCATCATCATCCGGTGAGGAGATGGAGTCGGAAGTGTACTCTGACGATGACACCATCTTCCTCACCTTCACCGACGATGATATCGACATCGACAGGGAGGAGTAGTAAATTACTTACAGTTTATTTGAAGATTAAGTATCTAACTTTTCTTCTTCAGAAATATAAGATTAATTTAGTTTATATGTAAATAGAATTAGTTTATATATAAATAAAATATAATTAACGTAACTAAAGAAAAATAATAAATGTTTGTAATACAAGTTTTATTATAAACTTTAATAATAAATCAACGTCACAAATTCATTCCATCATTCGTCGTTAAAATGAATGCAATATTTGATTGTTGGGGAATTGTAACTGAAAAGTGTGTGTTAGTGGTTTCGGAAGTGCAAAATTCGGTTTCTGATAGTGCACCCCTTAAGCTTAACGGTGATATATTACGTAGGTATTGGAAATATGGGCAGAAACCTACGCAGTATAGTGCTAAAAATGGTGATGTTACTAGTATAAACTATCAAACGTCGTAAACACAGTAATATTTGTGTAAAACGCCCATGTAACAGGTCCACAACAGCGTTGGAAAGCTTGGATAATAGAGAGAATTTCAATGCATCGAATATCATTATTCCAAATCCTAGGGAATCCGCAGATTTGGAGAATTTCGAGACCATATGAGAATACTTTAATCCTACAGATTTCTACTCGACAGAACAAAAAGGTGGTGATGAGAGAGTAATCGGTACGGAACAAACATACTCGTCTTTACCAGATATTTCAGAGTTACTAAAATCTATGTCAGATTTTAATACATCTCAAATATCTAGCGACTTGATGTCTGAGGAGGAAGAAGATGATAATGATCCTTCTACCATTTACGATACTATGACGTATCTGCGTTGTCGCATTGTTCCTTATTTGACTTTAGACCGAAATTCTCTCGCGATCGCTAACAACGTAGATGTGGAGGCAGACAATCGTCAACGGCAGTATCTTGCAAGCGAGATCGTTCGAATAAATAAAATTCTTTCGGGCTAGGAAAAAAATTTTGTCTTTTGTCAATTTCAAAATTATCGTTTCAAGGAAAGAGCAGGATGTAAAAACATTTCCTAGTTTGTATTAGAGGGTACAGCGGCAAAAATATAAATGGCTGGTGAACTATACGAGCAAGAAATGCAATTTGTTCCGACGAATCTTAGAAAAAAAGAAGCTGCAGCAAATGTTCTCGATCTAACTCACCATCTCCACTAGCACACTATTGTACTTCAGAAGAGAGGTACAATCTCAGAAAGCCACGTTTTAGGTATATTTAAAGGGGGGGGGCAGGTAGAGCTTTTATGCTTCATAGAACATTCACAGTGCAAATTCAATCTTTAGGATATTAGCATTGATTGACTTATTCAATCAACGATATTGTAGGATGGGCCGGGAAGCAAAAGAACTAATATTTAACAAACGACAACAAGAACTGCCATCTTTATTCCGCCAACTTCTCTCGTCTTCTGTCAAAAACACCAAACGTCAATACAGATTAGTACCAACTATGAAATTCAAAATAAACTACTCTACAGTTCGTCCATCCTGACCAAGATCGACCTCGATCTTACCCGAATTAATACGAACACTTCCAATACATCACTTCACTTCCTCTACTCCAATACACTTCAAACAAACTTCAAATAGGTGCAGTTTGCACAAAAGTTACGTACATAAAATTGAAGCAGTCAAATACAGAGTCAAATACAGTTTCAAATACAGTTCCAATTTCAAATACATTTCCAAATACTTTAAAAAAATTAACAGACAACACAGACATAATTCATTTCAAATACAGGCAAAGTTTAAAGTAAACACAAATAGCTTAAACATATTTGCCAAATGGACATCAAATAACAGCAAAAATAAACATTTCTATTACAGTTCGTAAATGTAAACAATTCCTAAACTAAAACATATTTTTCCTTATATTAACAGAATGTAGAAACTCAATATTTCCTTAACTGCCGTATAACTTAATACGTGATGCTTCCAATACCCCCTCATAAGGTCTCTGAGTATTTTGAAAACCCTCAATGTCGCTAATTACATATCGGTCATTTGACAGAACAGATTTAACGATATAAGGTCCTCTATATTTTGGAATCAGTTTTTTGCTATAACCTGGGGTGGTATCAACATTGGCAATCATAACTAAATCTCCTTCTCTATATTTGTGGGCTTCTTTATGTTTCTTATTATAATATTCTTCATTCTTTTCTTGCTCTCTAATTATCCTTTCTGAAGCACTTTCTCTTATTTCACCTAAATCTATCTCTTGCTCGTCTTCAATGCTTTCCAACATCAACCGAACATTATCAGGTACAAATCCCCGTTGATTTCTACCAAACAAAAGCATTGCAGGTGTTTTACCTGTTGAACGACTAATAGTGTTATTGTAATAAAATTCAACTTTATCTAAAATATCATCCCACTCAACAGTCGAACTAATTAATTTCCCCAACATTGGTGTTAACGTTCGATTCATTCTTTCTGCTTGCCCATTAGCTTTGGGAGCACCAGTAGCTATTGATATGTGCTGAATACTATATGGAGCAATAAAATCTTGGAACTCTTCAGACTGAAAACAAGTTCCCCTATCAGATATAATTTTGTTAGGAGCACTAAAATTTGAATAATAATTCGACAAATGTTTAATAACCTCACGAGTGTTCGTGGTCTTACACGCATAAAACTTAATGTGTTTCGTGAAACCATCCACAACAAAAAATATATGTTTGTTTTTTCTCTGGGTGGTCTCTAATGGACCATAATGATCTATGTGAATACACTCAAATGGCAATTTGCCCTTCGGAATGCTGTGAAGTAAACCTTCCCTTTTACCACATTTGGGGTTAAACTCTATGCACTTTAAGCAATTATTTATATGATTTTTGATTTTGTCTCTAAATTTAGGAAACCAGTAAGTTCTTGCTACCAACTCACACGTTTTACTAACACCAAAGTGTCCCATATTGTCATGATAAGTATATATGATGCTATGTTCCATATCATAAGGTACATAAAATAGGAGGTTATCACCGTCTTTCCTATAAACTAATCCATTTCTTAATTCAAAAAGTGGATGTTCTCTCTTCCCTAATTCTTCTCTAACCTTAACTATTTCTTTATCAGTATTTTGTTTAACTGCTAAACTTTGCTCCAATGTATTCCCTTCCAGAACCATGACACTATGAATCCTACTTAAAGCATCTGCGTGCTTCATACGAGTATTAGGTCTGTGCTCAATAGTATAGTTATAATTTTGTAACAACAAACACCACCGCATTATCCTAGGCACAATGTCTTTTTTCATAAGAGTCAATCTGAAACTGTCACAGTCTGTAACAATTTTGAACTCCAAACCATTAAGGTAAGTATGGAATCGTTTGAGAGCATATATGACGGCTAAACACTCAAGCTCATAACTATGGTATTTACTTTCATAGTCCGAAGTCCTATGACTAAAATAAAATACGGGATGGAATCTGTTGTCATCCTGTTTTTGTAACAGAATTGCCCCGAATCCTAACGAGCTTGCATCACAGTGCAATTCAGTTTCTTTAAAAGGTGAGTACAATACTAAAATCGGCTCAGACATTAATTTTGACTTTAAAGTTTCAAAGGCCTCTAACTGTACTTTACCAAATTCATATTTTACATCCTTTTTGACAAGATCATATAATGGTTTACTGATAACAGAAAAATTACGGATAAATTTTCGGAAATAACTAGTCAAGCCTAAAAAGCTATGTAGTTGTTTGGAATTTGTAGGTACTGGATAATTTTTTATAACTTCTACATTTTCTTGACCTGGCTTAATTCCCTCTACCGTAACTCTATATCCTAAAAAGCTTATTTCTTGCATCAGAAAATAGCATTTATCTAACCTAAGTTCTAACAAATTATCATTCATTATCCTTAAAACTTTCTTTAAGATCACCAAATTTTCCTCCACAGTCTCGGTTGCTATCATCAAATCATCTATATAATTTATAATCTGCTTACTTTTAATTAAATCTTTAAATATTGTTGAAATGTAACGGGAAAACGTAGCTGGGCTTGTGCTTAGACCAAATGGCATTTTGCAGAATTCAAATTGTCCAGAGGACGTAATAAAAGAAGTGTATTTACATGACTCCTCATCTAACGGAATGTGATAAAAAGCATTCTTTAAATCCAGCTTGGTGAAATATTTTTTACCATGCAAAAGTTCTAGGTGGTCTTCAATTAATGGTATTGGAAATTGGTCTCTAATTACATATTTGTTCAGCGTACGATAATCCACGCATAATCTGTAATCGCCCGTTTTTTTTCCGAACTAAAACAATAGGAGAGCAATAAGGAGAACAACTCTCACGTATAATACCTTTGCCTAACAAATCAGCTAAAATCTTGTCGAGAGCAATTTTCTCACAATATGACAATCTTCTCGGACGTGCATAAAATGGTTCTAACTTTGATAACGTTAAATGCATTTTAAAATCAGTCTTAGGTACACACGGCTTTTCCGCGTTCCAATAAGAATCGGTCAAAGTAAATTCAACACGGTTAATAGTATCAAAATTAAGAGTTTTGTTAACATTTAAAACAACATCCTTGGTTTTGGAAACATCCTGTATAAGTAACACTTCGTTGTTCAAAAATTCATCATGAGTCTTTTTAATCTCAGATAGTAATTCAGAGGTTTGCCTAATATACACGTTTCTACCTGAAAAGACAAAAGAAACATTGGGCTGTGAAATCATATCTCGCCCCAATAAAACATCATATTCCATGGTGCCATCAGGTACTACATGAAATCTTATTAGAAATTCAAAATCTTGAATGCACACAGTAAATGACACAATACCTAAAATTGTAAGAGGCGAATGATTAATTCCAGTATAGGAACCTGAACAAAATTGGTCATAAACTATTCCTTTAGGAATCAATGAACTTTTAATGATAGAAATTGCACTACCGGGATCTAACATTGCCTCACAATTTATAACATAGCACTTATCTAGCCAAATCCTGATTTGCTCTACATAAGCAGGCACCAATGAAGCTTCCGGTTGCACTACGTAAGTACTGCTGTCAGGTGAAATCGGTTTGGGTCTCTCTGAAGGTTGATTCTGGGTAGACCTCTTGTTTGGACAATCTGCTGCTTTGTGCTGTGCAGACCCGCAAGTAAAACAAGAACCCCATCGTCTCTTGGGAGAGTTACACACGTTTGCCGAATGACCAAATTTATAACAATTGAAACATCTGGATCTTGCAGCTGCTGCCGCTGGAGCTGAAAAGGAACCATGTCCAGGTGTCCCTGAAGAACTTGATGCTTGGGGCGCCGGCCTTGGCCCCACATTACGAAATACAGCAGGACCTCCCGCTCGATCCCCCTGCGTAACATTATTCATCACCCTCAATAACTCCTCAACTGCTGAAAACTCCCTCATTCTTGCTTGACTCTGCAAATTAGGATTGTCAAACCCATCAATCAAATAATCAATTAACTCCTGTTCTCCCAAATTGCAATGATTCCCCAAAATAACTTTATCATGATAATAACTGGAAAAACTTTCTGATCTCTTCCACCTACGAGCTTCGAATTTTCTCATCGCTGACACTCTATCAGGTCTTCCACCGAACATCATCTCAAGCTGTTGCTGTAACTCTGGCCATAGCATAACTACATTTGCAGCTTTAGAATGGTACCAACTTCTGGCCGCACCTGTAAGCTTCCCAATTACGATCAGCTGCATTCGTGCGTCATCCACGTGGTAGACTTCTTGCACTTTTCTAATCCTTTCTAACCATGTAGTGATATGGAGGCTATCACTGTTTCCGCTAAACTCGGGAACTAGTTCCATAATTTCTTTGTTTGAATAACCGGGTTCACGGCTGCGATTATGCTCATCATTCAAATTAATCGTTCTTACCGCGATCTGAACAATGTCCTCCACCGATAGCACTGCAGTTGGAGTCGGCTGAGACGACACCGTGCCGCCTAGGGCCCCACAATCGCTTCCCTCCATCTTGCTGGCTGTTGCACGTGGCTACAGGTTATGTTCTGTTACCATTCGCAAAAACACTTAAAATCTCAAAACTATTCCTTCCATCAAATATGGACACAAATACTGAATTAACTGGCTTCTACCCCACACCTGAAAACTGTAGGATGGGCCGGGAAGCAAAAGAACTAATATTTAACAAACGACAACAAGAACTGCCATCTTTATTCCGCCAACTTCTCTCGTCTTCTGTCAAAAACACCAAACGTCAATACAGATTAGTACCAACTATGAAATTCAAAATAAACTACTCTACAATATTAATTTCTTTTCGTACTCCTGTGCACCACAAAAGCAACATCTATTAATAGATCTTGCCACAAAAGTGGCGCGTCAGAAACGTGAGATTTTCCACAACCTTCTCAACTTGAGAAGGTTGTGGATTTTCATTCCAAACAAAACAAAGCCACGTGCTTTCTGACGTTTTAACCTAACCTCTGAAATATAATTATAGTTGTTTTCAAGTTTTTACACGTAAGCCTAACACACAAATTGAAAATATACTCTTTTCACTGCAAAACGCCTATAATTATATTGTAAAAACAAGTTTAAGAAGTTGTAAATAATATCGATAAACGTCAAATGGCACGAGCTTTTGTTCTGTGGTTTGGAATGAAAATCTGACGTATGACGGAGGCACTTATGTCCTATTTTCTATTCTGGAACAATATAAATAAACATAATTCGGGACATAAGTACCTCCGTCATACGTCAGATTTTCATTCCAAACAAAATAAAAGCACGTGCCATTTGACGTTTATCGATATTATTTAGAACGTCTTAAACTAGTTTTTGCAATATAAATTCTAGACGTTTTGCAGTGAAAACAGTGTATTTTCAATTTGTGTGTTGGGCTTACGCGTAAAAACTTGAAAACAACTATAATTATATTTCAGAGGTTAGGTTAAAACGTCAGAAAGCACGTGGCTTTATTTTGTTTGGAATGAAAATCTGACGTTTGTGACGCGCCACTTATCTCCCGAATTCCAAGGGAACCAAACAACCCCAGAAAAATCTATGGCACTGTAACAAAAAATTGATCACACAAGTAGTAGTGTAGTTTTCATTCCAAGCTCGTTCCCCTCCATTCAGTTATATTTATATATACCGCCTGATTCGGGACCTAAGTGCCTCCGTCATACGTCAGATTTTCATTCCAAACAAAACAAAAGCACGTGCCATTTGACGTTTATCGATATTATTTACAACGTCTTAAACTAGTGTTTGCAATATAATTATAGACGTTTTGCAGTGAAAACAGTTTATTTTCAATTTGTGTGTTGGGCTTACGCGTAAAAACGTGAAAACAACTATATGTAATTATAATTATATTTCAGAGGTTAGGTTAAAACGTCAGAAAGCACGTGGCTTTGTTTTGTTTGGAATGAAAATCTGACGTTTGTGACGCGCCACTTATCTCCCGAATTGGCCAGCGCTTCAAAGAATGGGTTTGTTTGGGATCATGGCTGAGTATAAATAATGGTTTGCTATTGCGCACATGTTGAGAACCGCTGGGTGCACCGTAACACGTCATCGGGTGGAAAATGTGGCGCGTAATTTAAATCCTGGTGGTTAAGTTGCTGCTTGATCTAGACATAACATACCTAGTTCATTTATAGAAAAGTAAAGACCCATGCATTTTTTCAATCTTAATACAGATATTCCTTATTTCAGAAAAATTATATGGTTTTGTTTTATGTTCATCTTGTGATAACTGGCGCAATCTTTTACAAAACACTTCATTGTGCAAATATTCCAATTATTTTTTGACGATAGTTTTAAAATTTTGACAAATGTCAATATGACGTACGTTTGTATTCTAATAAATCAGTGGCACTCAAAGTCCACCTGCGCAGTTCAGTATGCGTTTTAGTCTGTTTAAAGAGCAAACCATTATCTATACTCAGCCATGGTTTGGGATGAAATGTTGGTTATGACGAGCCACTTTTGCAGTTAATTATGAGAACTATTTCTGCCCTACGAGACTGGAGCCACCGCCAAGATTTTCAGTTAACGATTTAATGCGATTTGCGCAGTGATTTTATAAAATCACTGGATTTGCGATTGTAGCCACTGTTACAAACTTCGCTTCGTTGTTCGTTGGCGAAGTACGCCATTTTTGATTTGTGTGTAGTTGTGTCAATGTGTATTGAGTGCAAATCGTATTTTTTTAAGTTTTAACTTTACTATTGTCTGCAAAAGTGTTAAAATGACTGCACACGATCAGATGCGAGCTATGCTTGACCAGCTAATGGGCACAGGTCGAAATGGTACGTATTGTTGGTTCGTTCATGGATTGTCCTTCATTGTTCTAATCGATTTTTGTGCTTTTACCCAGGTGAAAATAATAAATTTCACGTGAAATTTAACGATCCAAAAGTGTGCAAATCGTTTCTTCTGAGTTGCTGCCCGCATGAAATACTTTCTTCGACGGTAAGAGTTGTTTTTGTAATTTTACGTTCTAATTTTCTCACTTTTATTGTGCATTAAAAGTGAAGTTAGCTCCCAGTAATAGAAAGAATTAAAACTTCCAATGTTTTTTTGATTCGGTGAACTAATTTTCGCAATGTATTTTCAGAAACGTCAATTTACTATTAAATGATGAGGAAAAATAGGTGTTTTTTTGTATGTAAGTACAATGACGTACGTATATAAAGTATTACAAAGTTTAGGTTAATGTCGAGAGCGATTATAGTTGGAGTCGCTCTGTGCTATGTATTTGCGGGCAAACGAAACCACTTTCTCTATAAAAACATTCAAGAATTTTGCTTAAGTTCAAGTTTTTCAGTTTTGGATTTTCACGCGTTTGTTGAAAAATGTCGTTCACATTCTTGAATGTTTGTGAAATTTTCCGTTTTTCTGCTGTAAGGGAAGGTACTGTAAAAATTAGGCTGCTAAGAGTAAACTGGTTTTTGTTGGTAAGTAAATTGAAAAACGTACGTACGGGTAATAACATTTTGTAATATTGCTGTTGTATTTCTTGATAAGATGCCGGTGTTCTGTGAATTTGATATATTTTGGAGGAAAGAATATTATTGATTGAGACAAAATTATCGCATTTCATTTTGTGGGATGGGCGAAAAGTGGCGAAAATTAAAACTTTCTGACCACACTAAATACACACTGCACTGTTGGTGCTGCGTATCTTGAATGAAATTTTTTAAAATCGTACACTTATAAAACAACTTTGTTCATTGACCCATATAAAATGCATCTAACAAAGCATTGGTGCGATAGTTTTGTGCTTGAGTACCACATTCCATATCTGCTCCTAAGTACTTGATAAATTAATGTTCTGGAATGCTCGAAGCGACTCAACCAATTCGTCTTATCTTTGGGAAAGTTAAAAAGTAGGTATGTATTTGCTAAATATGTAGGTGAAAAAATTGTGATCGAGACAACTTCCTCTGTAATAGCTTTGAAGGGAGACCAAAAAACTTGTAAAAAAATCAAGAAAATAGTTTTGTTTAAAAGTTGAGAGGAGTGGGGAATTTTACAAAATCTATTGTAATTTTTTGAGTCAACTTTACAGATAATACAGTATACTCCGGTTATAGCAAACACGATGTAACGTCTGGTAATAACAATTTGTTATATCAGAGACCTGAACCATAGCTATTACAAAACCATAACCACATGTTTTTCTTAAACCAAAACAGCCATAAACCATAAGACTGGTGATTGAACCGGAACCAATCCAACACCCCAAATTTCAATCAGTACTCGTAACCGAAACCAAAATAAGTATAAAAAAATACCAAAGTTGACTTTCATTTCAAACAAGGCAAAAATATAAAATTGTTCAATGTGATTGCGAGAAGTTGTTTCTCGTTATTCTTTAAATGTTTACCAGATAAAACCTTAGCCTTTAAAAATGAGAATTGTCATATGAGAAAGCAGAGCGAAGGACGAATTACCATTCTGTTTGGTGCTAACATAGGACGCAAAAATTACGACTGTTTGTGATTGAGAAATCAGAAAATCCTAGATGTTTTAAGGACATCAAATCTTTGCTGGTCACTTGGCATGGATAACTAGTGATCTGTACGAGTAATGGTTAGTATCTCTGCTGCTCAGAAAAGAAAAATTTTACTTTTCGTGAACAACTGCCCAACTCGTCCTACAATTGACGAAAAACTTAAGTCCATTAGTTTAAAACCACAGCGGTTTGTTTACGAAGCATGTGGCGGAGAAAGCGATGAAGAAATCGAGAACAAAGATGCAGAGACTGCAATAATGATTTCAACAACTAAACAGTTAGCCAATAGTTTCAAATATATTTTTAATTTTTTGTGAAATATAGGGACAGAAGAATAATACATAATCTCTACAAAGAGTAAAAGGCAGTTATAGAATTTGAGCAGGAACGAAGAGAAGTAGATTCCCGGAAGGGAGTGAGACAGGGATGTGCATTGTCACCTCTAGTTTTCAACTTATATATCGAAGATGCGATTAATATTGTTAAGGACAGAACAGCCTCAGGGATTAATGTACAGGGTCAAACTATTAATATGCTCAGATTTGCGGATGATATAGCAGTGTTAGCATCTAGCAAAGAAGAATTAGGAGCGGCTTTGAATTAAATTGAAGCCGTTTTGACTCAGGGATACGGCATGAAAATCAATAAAAAGAAAACTAAAATTTTGGTATGTAGAGGGAGTGAAAATAGTATGAAAATTGAAATACAAATAGGAAATGCGAAGATAGAGGAGGTTGCGGATTTCTGCTATTTAGGAAGTAAAATAACTCGAGATGGTAGGAGCACTAAAGATATAAAACAAAGAATAGCAAAGGGTCGAGTTGCGTTTAACAAAAAGAAACAACTGTTATGTTCAAGAACGGTTAATGTAGAAACTCGGAAGAGACTCTTAAAGTCGTATTTATGGAGTACGGCATTATACGGGTGCGAAACTTGGACAATAGGAGAAGCGGATCGAAAAAGAGAAGAAGGGTTTGAAATGTGGTGCTATAGACGCATGATGAAGATACCGTGGAGAGATAGGGTTAGCAATGGGGAAGTATTAGAAAGAGTTGGGGAAAAGCGAAAGGTATGGAAGACACTAAAGAATAGGAGAGATAGGATGGTAGGACACCTTCTAAGACACACCTAAGACTACACATTACCGCTCTTAAAATATAATAATTTTGCCCTAATAAACAGGAGTATACTGTATGTAGATATTTTTTACTTATTTGAAATTTTATAATCTTTTGTGAGGTTTGAGGACGAAAACAACCTTTGGTCAAAGTTTGCTTAAAAAGAGTAGATATGTATGTAATAAAAGTTTTTTTTTTGTTTTGCGTAATTGACTGACAGTTTTCTAGCTGCCGTCCTCAATATTTTTGCTGTCCAGTGTATATTAAATTCGTAGAATAGAGGCATTCTTCTGTCGATCACAGAGACACGTACTTAAATATTGTAACTGCATGTAAAGAAAAAAGTTGCGCCGGATCCTAATTTGTGAGTATTCCTATATAAAATTCTTTCATTATCCAACTTACGGCAAAATTGTGAGTATTACGCTGAAATAATATTACGAAAGGGAGTAATTTGGTCCATCGGCGATACACATTTGGTGCGTTATTAATTATTAATTTAATATTATCTTAATGTTGGTACTTTTAAGAATTTATTAAAGAGAGAATTAAGGGAAACTCGAAAAGAACTTGTGTAAAAATATTTAGCGCCGTCTGAATGAATAAAATTGTGAGGGATATTACTGTAATATTGTAAGTTTTATTATTTATTTTTACCAAAGTTTTTCTTACTCATTTTAACTGTTGAATTCAGGGCTAGCACATACTTTTAACGCTAAAGCAACTGTACGGCATACATTAATAAAATAGCCGGTTTAAATATAGAAAAATAATTCTTGCAATCACTAAGTTTTGGAGAGAAATTTTATGTTGGTTTCATAAAAGAACCATATACATCAGAAAAAATTTAAGAAGGAACTTGAAGAAATCATCTTAGCATTCGTCTGAATCCAGTCTGTTTATAAAAAGTATCAGAAGGACTAAATGTGAGCATGAGAACCTTACCGGTGTTAATTTTCCAATATATGCCAATAGTAAAATACCTTAATTTGTAAAAATACAAAGAGAACTAAATGGAAGAACCAGGTTAAAAACATGCGTATTTGTGATATTGAAAATGAAATTAATCGAACTGTATTGGAAAACCTTAAGCGTGTCAAAACATTAAGTTTTTCATACAATACATGGTATGTTACAGTTGTTTTAGTGTAATTTGTGCCCAGATGTACATTTTTACAGATCGATATCTATTTTGTCTACTATAGCTGATGTATATTTTCTCCCACAATGTGTCGGAAAGCAGATTGTTGTCTAAAGTGTTGCTCAAGTAGAATTTTATGATGTGTTATGTTGACAGCGCATGGACCTAGGCGAATGTCCGAAAATCCACGATCTCGCCTTGAGGGCCGATTTCGAAAAGGCGCAACAGACCAAAGATTACTTCTACGACCTAGACGTGAGTACCGATATTTTTGTCGATAATAAATTTGTTTAAACCCACGACTGTTGGGCAGGCGATGGAACATCTCCAGGCTTTCATAGGCGACTGTGATCGTCGTACAGAAGCTGCTAAACAGCGTTTGGCTGAAACACAAGAAGAGTTAACTGCTGAAGTTGCGGTAAAAGCGAACAGTGTTCATGAACTTGCTGAGCAGATCGGTCAGAAGCTGGCGAAAGCCGAACAACTCGGGGAAGAAGGGTTTGTCGAAGAAAGCATGAAGCTGATGGAAGAGGTGGATGAGTTGCGCAAGAAGAAAATGGAAGCTGAGCAGGAATATAGGAACTCGATGCCGGCGAGCAGCTACCAGCAACAGAAACTGCGCGTTTGCGAAGTTTGTTCTGCCTACTTGGGTATACACGATAACGATAGACGTTTGGCTGATCATTTCGGGGGCAAGTTGCATCTGGGGTTCATCAAGATTAGGGAGAAGCTTGCTGAGCTTGAGAAAACTGCAGATAAACGCAAGGAGGAGAGGAGGAATGCAACTCGTGATCGTGGAGATAGGGACAGGGAAAGAGAGGAACGGTACAGGGAGAGGCACAGGGAGCAATATGTTGGGGGTAGGGAGCTGGATAGACGGTCCAAGAGACATCGTTCGAAGTCTAGAGAACGCAAGGAGAGAGATCGTGAGAGCCGGTAAGTTGAAACTTATAGTTAGATCAATCAGTAGATGTAGTGTTTCTCATCACGGACTGTAATTGGAATTTTATTGTTGACCACTGAACATTTCTTCTGTATTTCATTTAATCTTCGTTTCCCTCTGATCGGTATATTCCTCCCCACCTTGTATTTCAGTGGCATTATTATTATTATTTTTAGCAGCAGGTCGTACAAGTCGAGATCTCGAAGCAGGGACAGGGAACGCGACCGCAGGTCACACTCGAGACATTCGAGTTCCAGCGATAAGAGGAGGGACAGGGATAGGGATTAAATTTTCGCGGAAGTTGCGTTTCATTGTACAATTTATTAATATTAACAATATTGAAAATATGACTATGTATAACTTTCAGTGGTAACAATAATTATTGCAATTTGTGTATTATTATAAATATTATCGTAAGTTTTGTGGGTAGTTCAAAGGTTTCTTTTTTGTTATTTGAATTTGAAGATGTTGAAATCATTTTTCGTGTTGTGTAGAATATGTTGCAAAATAAAAATGAGAAAATGTTTTGTCGTGGTTTTATTTTCTCGATATTTCGATTCATTTAATTTTTTATTATAAATTTTGTTACGAAATAATTACTTATAGCACTTCCCTAACTGAAGGACCTTGTCTCGCTGACTTCAGCTGCGATTTTTCTCTTTTGAGCAGGAGGCGTTCTCGAGCTGCTTTCTCTAATCTGAAATTGAAATTATGTAATTACAGTAGGCGCTTGGTTATATGAACACTTCATTATATGAACTATCCGCAACAGTGAACACGCAAAGTAAAACATATAAGGTTCTATAGAGTGAACAGCGTTAATCTCGATTAAGTGAACAGCAAGGTTTGCATGTTGGGTTTCCAGTGAAAAGCCAACAAATGGACCGAAATGTCATCCGTATAACAAAACTCTACTACAGGTCTAGTTCGTTGTCTTCAATTGTATCTTCAAAATCTAGATATCCATCTAAACTTCTAAAAGAATTAACAATTAAGGATGCTGTCATTAATCTTTCTCTGGCATGGAGTAGGCTTCAGGCTGCTGGAAAAACATAGGTACTGAATTTTACTGAAATCGGCGATGATGAAGATCCAGAAGAGGATATTCCACTTAGCATTTTGAAAGAAAAGTACAGAAGTGAAACAGAAGAGCAAGAGCAATAAGTAGTAACTTTATTGAATGAAGTGGATAGTCAGGTAAGCACAAATTTGATTTGAAGTTTCTTTAGAATCTAGCAGAAGAGGACATTCAAAAGTGGAACGAAGATCACGTAAATGACCAAGATAGTGACAGTGATGATAAGGATGGGGAAAGTGATGGCCATGAAGATCATGCAGAAGTAACAGAAAAAAGTTCTTCAGCTATTCAACTATTCACTGGAGCGAAATAAACATACACAACACAACATTGGCGACTTGCTGGTTCTTCGAAAGTACAGAGATAAAGCACTGCAAAAAAGTTTAGCCGCGGAGAAAGTGCAACAACACATTACAGAATACTTGAGTAAAGTGTAACATGCCAATACATTAATGTCATTTTAATAAAAAAAATACTTTTGATTATATGAACTATTTGATATTATGAACACCTCTCGTTTGTATTAGTTCACATAATCGAACGTCTACTGTATAATTGAATACTCCTAATACATCTTATATTAATTGTACTTTTTTTTGACAAAGGCCCCGAACGGGGGCGAAACGTGGATATACAGGTGGCCCATTAGTGCGGGGACGGTCTATATCTCTTGAACCTTTCAAGGCATCAAAATGAAATTTTGCAAGTTCTTAGGAAATCCCATGCTGCATCTTATAAAATTATTTCGGTGTATACAGGGTCTTCACATTTTGCGTAACAAACCAAAGTTACATTTTTTTCGGGGGGTTATTCACGTGGGAAGTTTGGTGTACACTATAAGGAAGTTCGAAAGTAAGTCTGAGGAAGTCTGGGGAAGTTCGAGGAAGTCTGGGGAAGTTCGAGGAAGTCTGAGGAAGTTCGAGGTAGTCTGGGGAAATCCGAGGAAGTCTGGGGAAGTCTTTGGGAAGTTTGGGTAGTCTTGAGGTAGTCTAGGAAGTGGAGTTTGTCTTGCGAAAAATCTAGTGAGGTTTGGGATATTTAAAAACAATATGCATAAACCATAAAAAAATATTCAAATATGTAATATGTTCTGTTTGTATAATTATGGAATGTTCGTCTAGCATTTTATCGCCATGTATGTGTTAAAATAATGTCACGTATTGGCAAATTCCCAGGTCCCCAGGTATACCTAAGCCAGAATACTTACCTAAGTGAGTATATCTATATTATCAACCTAATCCTACTGAAGCATAGTAGGTAAAATCACACTATGTCCAGTGGTTTCTGCGACGCCGGTGTTGCGGTTCAAGATTTGCTTTTCATGCATACTGCGCGGCCAAGTGTGCTCTGGTTCACATGCTATTTATGTTTCACGCACCAACACTAAACCATCTGAGTTTATTTATATCCCAACTAGGTTTTGCCAATGCAATGTTTGGAGTGCTATTATTCCCTTGTTTTCATTAGTAATCGCGGATTTTCTTTAAACAAATACCTTTCGTGGCCACCAGACACAATACATTGAATGCAAAATTCTGTAAATTACAACAAGCTTTTTAGAAGAAAAAAGAAAAAGGATCCGCTTGGATTCGAACAAAAACTCCCCGCGCGTCTTGATACTGCCCGCGCCTTTCGGTACTGCGCCAAACCTGTTGCTCGCATGGCATGAAGTTTAACATCTATTAAACACGCGTGAAAGAGTGGAAGTAGCTTACTTGGCAAGGAAAGCGCCGACACCGGCACCATAGTGAAATTACTGTATACTGTGGTAATAGCTATGGTCGAGGTTATGGTATTTTTCAGTCATTTAAAAAGATCTAGATATACCCCGAGATATACCTACCTACATAGGCTCTCAATTTTAACAAAACGGAGCGGCGCATTGTCTTTGAAGAGGAAGTCGGCGTGCTACACACGTTTTGCGGCATGGCGCCGTCCAAAATCGGCAAATTCGATTCAAACAAAAACTTTTGATTTGATGAGGCCTACTCCGATTTGTTTATTGTGGGTGATAATTTATTTTTCAACAACTGGCACTAAACTGAATTCATAATAGTTTACAGTTTTTAGTTCATGGGGAAGGTAGTACTGTTCGTTTTTTCCGAGTTAAACACGTTCTTGTGAGCTTATCTCGAAATTTCCTTTCACGTTACAATGGATGCTGATTTGGTTACATTAAAAAAATTAAGTTATGGAGGTTCTGAATTTTTATATTTGGCTAGGTATACTGGGTGACCACGAAATCAGGCTCACCCCTATGACATTTTTGTTTGTTAAGATATTAATTTGAAAATTGGGAAACTTAAATGACATCTAAATCTCAATTTTTTAGCAATATTTTCTAACACTTCCCGTTCCACCGGAAATGAACTGAAAATGCAATTTTTGAATGGGACTCCCTGTATATTTTTGAATCCAGTGAGTCATTCTAAACACTTTTACATCAAAAATTTAACAGAAAAATTGTTTGGGTGCAACTTAAATTTTGTATCTAGACAGCCATGACTGAAGAATCCTACACTAGCGTAAATACAAAATCGTTAAACCAGACCAACTGCTTACTTACTTTTTATAATTGGTTGAGTAGACGTTGGTTTATAATTTGTTAGTTTTCATTTGTTTTTAATAACTAAATACAAAAAAATGTTTCATGAGTTTTTTTTTTTGGACGAATACCATCATGAGCCACCATTGTTCTATTTAAGAAACAGACTATTATTTCTGAAAAACCGCTTCTGAGATTTTCAAATGGCTCGACCAAAAAATGGTTGGCTTAATTTGATGATTTTGTTTTTACGCTAGTTTGGGACCCCAAAATTACCGATTTTTATTCAATCATGGCCATCTAGATACAAAATTTAATTTCAAATTAAAAAAATACGTTGTTTTTTATTTAAATGTGGCAGTATGGTATCTAAAATAACTCGGCGGTTCCAAAAATATAAATACATATAGGTATACAGGTTGTCTCATTTAAAAATTTAAATTTGGGGTCACTTTCGGCAAAACCGGAAGTGTCCGAAAAACTTAAATGCGTCTAAATAATATAGATTCGCAGACTATTTAAGTATGTACTCCAAATTTCAAATGAATATCTTAAGAAACAAAAAGTTTTAGGGGGAACCTAATTCCATGGTCATCCAGTATAATTATTCCTCATACCGGGTAGAATATTTCTATTTCTTTACTATTACAGAGATTACTCCTAGATATTGTTTCCATGTTACCAAGATATTACTGTGTCAGTTTCGAAATCTGAAGATATTCCTCTACATCTGTCAAAATCTTAAAAAAAAATAAGAAAAACAGAGTTGGGTTCTACGCAGAAGAAATGAGACAGCCTGTATCAGGGAAAATAATTTTGTATAATAGAAAATCATAAATCAATGGGGGTCTCTCACGGGGTCTCTCATATAACATTTTACTCTAAATTTTATAATAAAGGTGCTATGGAAGAATCCCGCACCCTGTATACAAGGTATCTCAGAAAAGCTACAGATTCCCGAGGATAGAAAGATTTAACTCAAATTAACATTATACACAAAAGTCCATCCGTGCCGAGATAGGGCGCTCTGAATGGGGCTCAACTGGAGTAGGTTGACTTACTGACTTTATTTTCCTATTCCAATATGATTTGTAGCACCTTTGACTTTGATGAGAATTGGTATACAGACAGTTTATTTTTTAGGAAATGATAGTCCCTTTTCGGCTGAGAACACCAATGATTTTTTTGCAATTTGGGATTTTTACGCTTACTAAATTTAGCTAGTATGCCCTAAAATAGTATAGGGAATTTTATCGAATTTATTGCATTCGGCTTTGAAAACAGCAAAATTTACTAAAAGTCAAAGCGAGAGTCAAAACAATTCCTAAATAAATAAATTTTTTTCCTGTCACCAAAAAAATATCATCGACGCCCGGATAAAAAAATGGTAAAAAGGTAAGGGCGTGCTTAAACAATAAGCATACTGTGTATTGATTGTTATCAAACTCATAAATAACATTCGAATACAAAAATATTTGTACCTCAATTTATGCCAAATCCAAAGTTCGTAAGTCAACCAGTTCCGGTTATTTAAGTTAGCCCTGTTGAGAGGGTTTTATTTCGGTAGTGATGCATTTTTCTATAAACATAAATAGAGTTAAGTAAATCACATTATTTTATCCTTAGAAATCTATAGTTAAGTGTTGACCCACCTTTGCTGAGACGCCCTGTATATCAAGATACGTATATGGTAATATTTATTACAGGTACATAATCTAATCGCGTGATACATAACTACCAATCCTGGATATAGCTGATGCTGAACTGAATTCATATATCCATACAGTGTATTAGTTTATAGTTTGTGTAGAAGGTAGAGTCCGTCCAGTAGAAAGGAAACGGTGGCCGATTTTTTTAGTTTCCTAAGAACACCAAAGAGTCACTGGCGTTCGACTACGTTAGCATTAGCCACCCGTTCGCGTAAAATTAATGCCGTCATAACGGATCACCTGTAATTTCGTTTTTTAAAGCAATTGAAAATGATTTAAATGTGTGTGCTGTAGCAGTAAAGCTGAATTTCAGTTAACCTATAGAGGCTCGGAAAATCATAAGAAGTCTTAGGAGATTCGTGGCCGAGTTCGTGGGAGTCTGTGTAGGCTCTGTAAGACGGGGGAGTTTCGAGGAAGTTTGGGAAGTCTCGAGGAAGTTTGGGAAATCTCGAGGAAGTTTGGGAAGTTTCAAGAAAGTTTGGGAAGTCTCAAGGAAGTTTGGGAAGTCTCAAGGAAGTTTGGGAAGTCTCGAGGAAGTTTGGGAAGTCTCGAGGAAGTTAGGGAAGTCTCGAGGAAGTTTGGGAAATCTCGAGGAAGTTTGGGAAGTCTCAAGGAAGTTTGGGAAGTCTCGAGTTAGTCCGGGTAGTCCCGGGGAAGTCCGGTAATTTTAGGGGAAGTCTGGGAAGTTTTTGCTAGGAGGAAGTTTGGTGTACATATTTTTCACCGTGAATACCCCTCGATTTTTAGCTTCCTAGCTGAGCTAGGTAGCTATTGTGATAGTCGTTTTTTGACCATGGTGTTTTTTCATCAAATGTGGACGTTCCAGGTCATTCTAAGACTTTTTGGCAAGGTGGCACATTTCCGTCCGTATGTATGTGTGAGCGTGTGTGCGTATGTCTGTTGGCACTTTTACGGGAAAACGGCTCGACAGATTTTGCTGAAATTCTGCATACGTATATCAGAGATGGTCCATAGGAAACTGACGGGGCGGTTTTTTTTAAAGCACTTTTGAGCCGAGATATGGCGTCATCGAACATTTTTTTCAATGAGACCGTATATATTTTTGTATTGCATCGGATAGAGGGTATTTTTCTCTACACGATGTGCGAAAATCGCAATAGGTTGTATAAGGAAAAAAATGAGAAAAAAATTACGAAAAGAAGGCGCGCGCCAAACGCGCCGTCCAGTTCAGTTGTGGCTGTAGCTAGGAAGCTGTTCTGTCAATGCATTGACAACTAGTTTTAAATGGAAACCCCCAATTTTTATTTAATACTAGCGGCCCGGCAGACGTTGTCCTGCCTAAAATTACTTTTCGTATTGAACTTTTGATTCATTAACCAAATCGTTTATTCAATGTGAAACATTTTTCTGATTACGTTTATGTTCAACCAAATATGTTGTTCCTTCCGTCAGTTATGATCGCGAGCGCATACAAAAAATTATGATTTTAACAGTTTGTCCGAATTTCCCGATTTACGCCTATCCATATCATACAAAAATCCAATAGAAAAAAGCACTTTCAGTTTTTCCGAATTTTCCAATTTTCCGGGCAACTTTTCCAATTTTTCGTTGCTTAAAAACCTTATTTTTGAAAAGAATTAGCCAAATCGGTTCAACAGTTAAGCACTTTCAGTTTTTCCCGAATTTTCACATTTTCCGGTGGATTCTCCAAATATTTTCTTTCATACAAACCTTATCCTGACAATTACGATCACAACAAAAAAAAATCAGCCAAGTCGGTCCAGCCGTTAAGCACTTTTAGTTTTTCCCGAATTTTCAAATTTTCCGATGGATTTTCCAAAATTATGATTTTTACAGTTTGTCCGAATTTCCCGATTTACGCCTATACATATACAAAAGTCCAATAGAAAAAAGCATTTTCAGTTGTTTCCAAATTTTCCAATTTTCCGGGCAACTTTTCCAATTTTTCGTTCCCTAAAAACCTTATTTTTGAAAAGAATTAGCCAAATCGGTCCAACCGTTAAGCACTTTCAGTTTTTCCCGAATTTTCGCATTTTCCGGTGGATTCTCCAAAAATTTTCTTTCATACAAACCTTGTCCTGACAATTACGATCACAACAAAAAAAATCAGCCAAATCGGTTCAGCCGTTAAGCACTTTTAGTTTTTCCCGAATTTTCAAATTTTCCGTTCGATTTTCCAAAATTATGATTTTTACAGTTTGTTCGAATTTCCCGACTTACGCATATCCATATCATACAAAAATCCCATAGAAAAAGCACTTTCAGTTTTTCCCGAATTTTTCAATTTTCCGGGCAACTTTTCCAGTTTCTCGTTCCCTAATGCCACGTTCGGCCTCTGTTTTGTCGACGTTCCAAATGTGCGTAAGCTCCAACTGAGCGCGTCGAACTCGACTGTATCCGTTGTTCCGGAGTTATAATGGATCGCGCTTGAGGCTTGAGAAATTCTTATTCGACTTGGCGCTGTCTACGCTCTTCGCGTACGCTGACCGATATTTCGACGCCTCACTGGTGGCATTTTTTCCAAAGAACCACCAAATACATGATCACCACCGATAACACACTGACAATTCAATTTTTAGAACTGTCAAACTGAACGTCACATTTTTGTTTGTCAAACAGATTTTCATACAAACTTTTACCTTCCAAATTTTCTACTTTCCCGGTGGATTTTCCAAAATTTTCTTTCATACAAACCTTGTCCTGAAAATTACGAACACAACAAAAAAGAAATCAGCCAAATCGGTCGAGCCGTTCTCAAGTGATGAGCTTACATACATGTGGCAATTGATTTTTATTTATATAGATTCACATTCCCCACAAAATTTCATGGAAAACGATATACCACATTAATGGGTTTCGAGCAGGGGATGCTAAGATATTGCCATTTACCATTTTAGTGTCAATCTGGACCCATCTTTGTAAATTCGTGAAAATTTGACACTCGTGGTTACTAAGCAAACAGCTTTCGTAAAATTTCCGACAATTGTATTGTACCACTTATTGTATTACTACAGAATATAAAACCCTATAGGAAGTGAGCGAATTTTCAGCCAGCGTCACCATTTAAAACTTTTGGTGGTAGTGGGCTGTCAGATTTGACATTTATAATTTTTTGCAGTTTTAATTGTCATATAACGTCAAAGTATCTTAACATAATAATGAATAGGAACGTCGCTTATTGTGAATCAGAAGCACCCGCAGAGGGAATTCGTAAGTATCTATTCCGTTTAAATGAAAATACCTATACATCTGAAGAGGAAATTTAATAAAAGGCAAGCTGAGGCCGACACGCATTCCTACCCAGATTGCAAAATTAACACCAGACTTTTAGACTGTGCCATATTTTTCAGGGCAATAATTAACATTCTTTCCTTATGCTATGATCTACTGTGCGTCTTCCACTGGACACGCAAAATCGAACAAATTCTTTGTGTAAAATATTTTAATCGAACGTGATAACGTTAATGACTTCGTACGCTGATATGACGAGCTCTTCTCATATGAAAGGCATGAGTTTGGCCGCATTAAAAAGGTGGTACGTAATGAATCTTTGATTAGCCGAATTGTGCACTGTATCGTTATACGTATAAAACTAATAATAATAAATGTAGACCACTTACTTCTAAACTAACTGAATGTGGTCAGACATACTGGAGTTTGTCGAATAACACAAACTTCAATGTGAGAAATTTCGGTTCCAAAACATTTTCGTTCACTAACGCTTAAAACATGTTTGGAACGAACCAATTCCAAACCTTTCTTATACGCAGCTTCACCTTGATGCGTAAATTTCACCCGAAATATACAACACATAGACAAGGGATACACCAGTATCCATTGCTTAAATTTACGCGGGAATGTCAAACTGACAGAGCTGTCACCTGCAGTTTGACACTTAGTTACTACCAAAAGTTTATCATTGCGCCGCCTTGGAGTCGCTGCTAAGCAATATTCGCTCACTGCCTATAGTAAAACAACAACAAAACTGTAGACATTCCAAAGCTACTTTATTTTTGATTTTTTGAAGTGAAAATTTTAATATTGTAAATATTTAAAAATTATAGTTATGTAACAATATTGTTTTATTGGGTCAGCCCATGCGAAATTTTGCGCTCTTTCAAATGGAGTAATAAAAAATATACCATGTCATTTGAAAAAGCTGACTTTTTTCTGGTGTTTTGTCGCTTTCATATGATAAATTTTTGAAAGCTCCTCGTATATTTTATACACAATTTGAGCAAACAGTGTTAATCATGATTATCATGAGGACCGCTGTTAAAAATATCATTACTCCATCTTCAACCAGTGCAGAAATAATGAATTTTTAAAATGTATGATGTAACTCAAAATATCGAGAAAAAAAATATTATCTCAAAAAAGAAAGAAAATTACTATAATATTATGTTATGAAAGTGCTATTAAAATATTGTTCTGAATCAAGTAAAAAATTAAATAATGCAAATTTCACAAGAAAAAACAAAGTTGACCATCATTCCAACTATTTGGACTAACCTGGTATAAGTAAAAACATTTTTAGATTATAGAGCGTAAAAAATGAGGTGAGGTTAGTTAAAATATTTTCTTGATATTTTTCGTCATTTAGGCATAATCTTCCGCGGACGCTTAAAAAACACACCCTGTATAAAAGCTTCGGCTTCATTATGTGTGTTTTACTTTTTTATTTTTTCTTGTTTGGACTGGTAATATATGCCTTTAAAAATCAATGAAAATAAGAAGTTTTTGACTGTCATTTTGAAAGCGAATATTAGAATTTTCAAATTTTGAAAACACAGTTGTTGAAGACGCATCTTTCTTCTAACCGTCCAGCGAAAACCGCGTGTCTGTAACTGTTAAGATGACAAAAATATTTTACATTCTGTAAAGGTCTAAAATCACGTAAAATGGCATGCTAGGTAGCCCCCATTAAGAATATGATCATGAAGAAGCAATCCGCAATGGAATTTTTTTGTCTCAATGTGAACTCGACTTCCAGAAACAAAAAGGAAGCAATATTTTTGGTTTGGGTGCTAAAACATAGGAGAACCGAGTAAATTACCAGCCAAATCACTGCATTTTAAGGTTCAATTTTCAATTCTATCAAAACTGTCAGTCGCAGACATAACAATATCTACATCAATCAAACGCTTAGTACCAGGGGGGTTTCACTGTTATGCACGACCTTGAACTATGTTAGATTCAGTTTCTGTAAACCACTTTAGATGGCACTACGACTCTGACATTTGCCGTCGAAACTCTGTATTACCGATTTCGTGAAATTTTAATCCGAGGCATGCTTTGTTGTTATTTCTGTCGCAACCGGCATCGTCAGATAAAATGAAAAATTTAAAAATTGTGAGTTATTTTAGATATTCCCTGGTTACGTTCACAGAACATCTAAATATGGTTACGTTTTCTTGATACGCAATAATATTGAATCAGAAATAGGTACCTACATAATAAAGAAATAATAATTATGCACAAAAAGCAGCAGGCCACATTTATATTTTGACTTCCGTCAGTAGGTACTTTGACATTTCTGTGAATGCGGAGTTTTTCCTAGCATATCGAAATAGCAGCAATGCGGCTGTGAAATGTCTTCCTTGAACGTCTCCCGGTGTGGAATTAATATACTAAATTGCGCAAATTTTATAATTAACGTTTACAAGTAAGTTTCATTTGATTTTAGTATTAGTTTGCGTACGCTAAAGAATGCCTATTTGACGTTCTTTAGCGTTATTTATGTTTCTACTTACAATGTAAAATGCTGATTAAATAAAATTGATGCCTACATATTATAAGCATGCATAGTCTTTGTTTTCTTTAATTTAGTTGGATTTTTAATATTAATAAAAATAAAGTTTAAATTTCAATTCTATCTACGTGCGCTTGTACACAATTGGTTCTTGTAAACAGCTAGAGATGGCGCTAAACGCGGTTCCTACTTTTAACATTAAGCTGCGCGTTCTTATTTGGGTGTTCTGTGCTTAGTACCTAAACTGGTTATCAAATATGGAGATAATATACCGTTTGAAATTTTTGAGAAAATAATCCATATTGTGTAAGATGCCCACCCTGAAGTATTGTGACAAAAGTACTAATGGTTTCACTAACTGAGTTGCCTGTGAACCTAGTGGATGTCAGAAGCTCCTCAAAATTGGGTTAACACTGGCACTAAAAAAAGTAATCCGCCATTTTGCGGGGGCGGCCATCTTGGATTTTGAATTTCTCATGGTGTACTGTATTCTACTAGTTAAGCCCTTTCATTTGATGCCCATATTGAGGGGATTGAAAAAAGGTAATCCGCCATTTTGTGGTGGCGGCCATCTTGGATTTCTTTCATGGTGTACTGTATTCTACTAGTTAAGCTCTTTCATTTGGTACCCATATTGCGAGTGTGTTGGAAAAAAATATCTAATCCACCATTTTGTGGCGGCGGCCATCTTGGATTGACAATGATACTGAATATACATATATTGTCATCACAAGTAAAGGTGTGTACCAAATTTCAGATCAATCGGTCAACAGGAAGGGGGTAAAATTTCAATTACTAGATTTGATCCAAACAAACAAACAAACAAGGCAAGCTAAATAAAACCGTTTTTCTACACCTATTTAATTATATGACAGTTATTCGGATTTTCTTCGTGAAATATCGTACCCATAATTCACTGTAGTGAATTATGAAATCATAATTCACGGCATTTCGGCCAATCACAAATATAGATTCAATAATCACTGTTTCCCTGATCCAATGAGATTTTATATCGACCGCGATCAACTCTTGCTGGAGCTGACAATCGCTCGGGTGACAGCCAAGTGTATCTCCCCATATTACTTGTATTTACGTTTTCCAACGTATGCACTTCGGTCGAGTAGGTACCCATTAATCCGTACAAACTAACAATTCAACCACTAAAACTGCCAGAATTTAACAATGGAAGGGACAACTCCAAATTTATATATTACTAACTGCACAAATTTCAATATATATTCCTAGTAAGTAGTCCATTTATTGAAAAATAAAAATTAATGTATTATGATAGTGTTCCATTAAAGTTATCAAATTTGAGTCTAATTTATTTGTTTAATAGGTGTAGAAAAAGTATAGTATTATATTCGCGATTATGACCATTATTCACTCAGATGATTTGAGCCACTCGCCTTCGGCTCGTGGGCTCAAACATCATCTTCGTGAATAATGGTTGTCATAATCGCTCATATAATAATATACTATTAAAAAAAGGAACTTGTACAATCACTACATCGTATAAAACAAAGTCGCTTTCTCTGTCCCTATATCCCTATGTATGCTTAAATCTTTAAAACTACGCAACGGATTTTGATGCGGTTTTTTTTAATAGATAGAGTGATTGAAGAGGAAGGTTTATATGTATAATAACATCCATTAAATAGTGGAGAAATACTTTTATTTTTGAGGTTTCTAATGTGATGTCGTAAATAATTACATTTTTTCCGCTTACATTGCAAACGCAGGCTGAACCCTACGAGATTTATCAAAATAATGTACTAAGTATTGTACACATTGAAAAGGTCTACAGAAAACTCCGCGATGGTATATGTCTATCTCTTATGGATATCCCACAATAACATTTTTTTGTCATTTACTTTTTACGACAAATAATGGCTAATTTTCGAAGCGATTTTAACCAATACAGCATTAATCCTTATCCAAATCAAAACTACTGGATCGATTTTAATCATTTTTTCCGTGCGAAGCCGGAGCGGGCCGCTAGTTTTTAATAAAAGAAATTAATTTTAACAAAAAACATTAAGATTTATAGAAATGATTATGGATGTGTACAGTAGTTGCTATAAACTTGAAATAGTTGGGCTCATTAGTATTGGCGCCGAAAGTTTCATCATCTTCAGCGCTATCTTGCTGGGGAATCGAAGCGTCGCTTTCTTCCACCACAACAGTTTCAAAACCTTCATAGTTCAAGTTTCTTTGTCGTAGCATTCGTTTGTTTACACTCTTCTCCTGGGCTTCATTGGTTGTTAATGAGGAAGTAGAAGAAATATCAATTTGTTCAAAAATTTCTTCTTCCAAAAAGAAGAAGAAATTTCGTCAAACCCATAACGAATAATAAGAAGAAATATATACATTTGTTCAAAAATTTCTTCTTCTTCCTCATTTTGCTTTCCCAAATCCTGAGTTGTTAAATCTACGTTGAATGATGTGTTCATTTAAACACATCATTCAACGTAGATTTAACAACTCAGGATTTGGGAAAGCAAAATGAGGAAGTAGAAGAAATTTTTGAACAAATTGATATTTCTTCTTATTATTCGTTATGGGTTTGACGAAATTTCTTCTTCTTCTTTTTGGCAAAGGTGGCAATGTTTCCATTGCTTTAGAAGTTGAAGGCATCGGTCTTTCATGTTCAACGTTTTTTCTTCGGTTCGATTTGCTAATTATTGGTTCGTTGAGCTTCTCCAGTCGCACGAAACGTATGAGTCGTAGGAAATATTGTTCCTCTGTCTGGGTGTATTTTGAAACAAAACGAGGACAATTTTGTTGTTTTGTAATTCTGGCCGACTTTTTCGTGGCCATTTGCAGGGTGCTTTCTTTAACATAAGACACTGACAGCATTAATATTTTGACACTTATCTCACAGCTGGCTGGTCTACATGACAAGGCCTCCTTCATTTTTCTAGTAATTTTATGTGGATCAGACATTCTATACTGATAGACACCAAGATCCCATGTATTCGGAATACGTACCTTATTTCCAACATAAAATATTAGCAGGTAAGAGTTTCGAAGCGATAACAATAAATTAGATGTTACAAGCGATTTATTTGCAAAAGTAAATTACAAGAAACATGAACGTAAAGTTTGAAGTAACCAAACCTCATTTTCTAGATTTCATATTTTGTATTAATTTTAGGGAGTGACTACTGCTCCGGCCGCCGGCCCCCTGAAATTTTGTTTGAACACGGTCGGGCATGCGCATTACCGAATGTCAACACAATTTGCATTTTGGAGTCGTAAAAAAAATAAAGCTGAGAGAACGCATTTTAAACAAATCCCTTACTTGCCCTCTCGCACCAGACACACGCATTTTTTGGAAAAAAAATGATGTAAAAACAAGCAAAATATATTAAACCGCTGCGGGGTCAGAACTCGTCTAGCCGTAGGAGAACAAAATGGCAGTTCTGTACGATATCCGCACACCCACCGAGATCGTTGGCGACACTAGCCGATAACGATATTCTTAAACGTCATTTTACGGATTACGGACTTTAAGTAATGCGCGCGTCCGACCGCATTGGAATGAAATTTCAGGGGACCGCCGGCCGGAGCAGTAGTCACTCCCTTAATTTTATGTTTTATATTATATAAAGGTATTACTAGAGCCCTCTAGTGTTAAATAGTAAAATTCAAGTATTTAAAATAACTACAATTTTAAGAAGGGACCCAGAACTTGGGTTTCTGATGGCTCAAGTATAGGAAAAGGATTTTGACACGAGACCTTAATAGTAGCTACCGGTTGCATACAATACGCATGCGCACGCATTTTGGAAGTGTAAAAAAAAACTAAAGCTGAGAGAACGCATTTTAAACAAAGCCCTTACTTGCCCTTTCGCACCAGACACACGCATATTTTGGCAAAAATATGATGTAGAAACAAACAAAAGATGCGAGGTCCGTGCGAGATCAGAACTCGTCTAGTCGTAGGAGACCAACACGGCAGTTCTGTACGATACCCTAACACCCACGGAGATCGTTGCCGATGTGTTCCAAGAACGAATTACTTAAAGGTTATATACTGATATAGTGCAATGGTCACGCCGCATGCGTATTGTATGCAACCGGTAGCTACTATTAGTGTCTAATATTTTGACAGGCCGCCATTTTCTGTTGGAGGGCTGAGCATGGATAAAAAACATTACACACGTGAGTGTTACCAAAATTTGAACAGATTTGGTGCCAAACAAAGTGGTGATGTTTAGAGTTCATGTAATTTAACTCAAAATAACGAAACAACGTTTGCAATAGTGCAACCAGTCATATCATTTTAAGAATTTTCATTCAATTCTCGGCGTTAAGCGACTAAGTTTAAGTTACGCCCCTTTTTTGGTGCCAAATGGTAACACAAACATCTGCTTTGTTATTCATCCTCTTCTTCCCTCCAATAAGCTTTAAAACAAACAAATGTGAGCCCTCCAGCTGTCAATTGTGTGACGTCATTCTAAAATGATCAATTATAGTTGTTTTCAAGTTTTTACACATAAGCCCAACACACAAATTGAAAATAAACTGTTTTCACTGCAAAACGTCTATAATTATATTGCAAAAACTAGTTTAAGACGTTGTAAATAATATCGATAAACGTCAAATGGCACGTGCTTTTGTTTTGTTTGGAATGAAAATCTGACGTATGATGGAGGCACTTATGTCCCCTATTACTCGTAAATATGTCGCAGATTAAACGGTGGAAAAGATAGGCTTATCGTAGCACAACGAACGAAGAAATATTTATAATAAATAAGCAGAGGAATTTTCTCACTTGTAATTTGTAAAGTGATTATTAAATCTAGGGTCAAAAGTTGGAACCAACCTACCTTCTGCGTAATTTCTCTGGAGTATCGGGATTCTGAACAGGCTGCTCTTCCTCCATTTTCCTCACAGCCGTCCTAATTTTTTCTAAACAATCTGCTAAATTTAACTGCTGCGACCTTGTTACTTCTGATCGGAAGATCATATAACCTTCATTTGAAATTTTATTTTTATGCTAGAACAAAAACATCAGCAAATAAAAATGAATGCTAATGACAATATGACATACGTTTTCTGCTAATTTTTGTTTAACTTCTTGTGATAACCAGTTAGCGCTTTCCAAATGAAATCTAACGTCAACTTTTGTGTTTATTTTATTCACGTTTTGACCGCCAGCCCCCGTACTTCTGGTGCAAGTAATTTTTAATTGGTCTACAGGTATGACACCATTAAATTTCTCCTTTTCAGTTGTAGGAGACTATAAATAAATACATTTTTATTCAAATAAATCTAAAGGGACATGTAAAACTAACCTTAGATGGTGTTGTTAACTTCAAACTACTGCCTGGATAGAGATTTTCTAAAGATATCGCGCTTTTACACGCTGCATTTCTTCCTATTTTATATTTTGGGGTGTTAGTTAATAATAAATTGCTTAATTCTTTACGTAAAATATTCATTTTTTGGTACTAACCAAGAACTTATGACGGAGATGGAAACGGCATTGTAGGCTTGATGGGAGGAAACATGGTGTGCTTATGCGAACTTTGAGGTCTACTTTTGACAGTCTTGCAGTCTACCTTTGCCGTTTTGTCACGTCCGCGTCACCGCTAATTCGGGAGATAAGTTGCACGTCACAAACGTCAGATTTTCATTCCAAACAAAACAAAGCCACGTGCTTTCTGACGTTTTAACCTAACCTCTGAAATATAATTATAATTACATATAGTTGTTTTCAAGTTTTTACGCGTAAGCCCAACACACAAATTGAAAATAAACTGTTTTCACTGCAAAACGTCTATAATTATATTGCAAAAACTAGTTTAAGACGTTGTAAATAATATCGATAAACGTCAAATGGCACGTGCTTTTGTTTTGTTTGGAATGAAAATCTGACGTATGACGGAGGCACTTAGGTCCCGAATTCTTTCCGGCAGAATTTAATTCATGGAAACTTTATAACATTACGTCTTAATATTATTACGACATAATAATATACACATGGTTGGAAGCATTCCATACAACTGAAACCTGTGAAATATGACTACAAATGTTCAATTTTTGTTAGAAGGTAAGTGCATACGCTCTATTCGACAAAATTTAACGAATTTGAATGCATTGGACATTGAAGAGGATTTCTCACACTAATATCTATACCACAGACGAAATTAAATTAATTTCGTCTGTGTCTATACGTATATCATGAAGCGGTGGAATTTCATCCACTACGTACGTATACCGTACCTTTAATCTGTTGTTGTAATTTATAGAATTTTGCATTTCATGTGTTGCATCCGGTGTCCCGTCACGAAAGGTATTTTTTTAAGAAAATTCGCTTGCATTGTAAAAACCTAGTTGGGATATAAATAAACGCGAATGAATGTTTCCACATTTAAACCGCAAAACGTCTTGCGCAGAAGCAGACGAATATGTAATTTCTGATGAGCACACCAATCTTCTTGCACTATGATTGTAGGTTTATTTCTTCAACCATTGTTGGCAGATTGGCAACGCACCATTTTTGTTTTCGTTTGATTTTGTTGAGGTTAGGATTTTATTTTTCAAATTCTTGCCATGCCTCTTTTCGGCAGTAAATTTTCTCCAAAGAAGAAACCAGTGCGTAGGAGCTGTTCCGCTCTTCAAACAAATGTGGAACCTTTGGAGGAATTAGTAGGGAAAGATGGAAAGGTGCGATTAAAATTGGGTGAAAGTAGCACCGTATTTAGCCAGGGAGAGTGGATGCCAGGTAGGTACCTACATTTTTCTGGGTAAAAATTTGTAAACATTGCTGCAATATATTGTTTTATATAAGAAACAGGTGAGAGCGGGAATGTTCATAAATCAAATAATAAATTGAGGAACAAGTTACGAGAATTAGAAGAAGAAAATAACATGCTTAAGTTGAAGTACGAAATTCTTCTGAATATGGTGAGTATGACCTCTATCTCACTTATTTCTATTCGTAATCAAGTAGACTAAACTGATGCACATTTGTACTTTCCTGTATTGATTGTAAAATTCTGAAAAAATGTTATACAAATATAATAATAATAATACCCATCTTTTATTGCCAGCAAAATTCACACTTGAAGAAGACAACGTCACAAATAATACATATGGGTATAAAAATGAAACATGCACCCAAGTACTTAAAAAATATGCGAATAAAATATAATGAATTTCAATTTGATTTCACCGACTGACAGTTAAATCATATTTTCCCAAAGATTCTCGTAAAATATTTGACGCATATTTTTTTATTTTTCTCACAGCGAGCTTCTTAGGCATCTAAACCAGCATCAAAGTTAAGACGCTGGCCCTTTAAGCATTTTTAAATGATGACATATCCGAGGCAATGTCGAGAAGTGTCGATATTGTTCTGTGATAGATAGTGTCCAGTGTTGTTTTTCAGTTTGTCTAATTCCCAAATAAATGAGGCACTCACCGTTTCGTTTTTCATTTCAGTACTGAAATAGTCCTAATAGGGAGGTTCGGAGAAAAATAAGATATCTATTTTTGGCATGAAAATGACAGAAAATTGTTATTGTAATTGATTTACGGCGAAATTTTTTTTCTACAAAATTTTTTTGCGGCGTAATAAGCGAAAGAAATTAGCTTATCACGCCCACATGCTAGTTTGCTTTGTTATTGGTTTGACATCAGAGATTCGTAAGGTGCTCCTCCCACTTCTCTTGAAGTGCCCGTGAAGCGGTACCTATCTCATAACATACTTATTGGGACTATTTCGAGCGTGAATTTTTAAAGTAAGGTGTCAAGGAAACATAAAACAAAGACAACATAATCGATATAATGATGCAACAAGGGTATCAAAAGTCTGATTCACATAATTTGCCATATTTATGTAGTAGGTAAATGTCCCGGTAAATGTGGAAATGGTGTGTGATTCTTGCAGCTAACCCCAATTTCATTCAACCTCAAAACAGTAGTGTAAAGGCAGACTGGTATAAGTAAAATAAAGTCAACAATTTATTAACTGTACATGCCTTTTATAATTCAGTATAATTAGGTATGTAGATTGTAGATACCTGCTTACTTCTGTTTGTAAAATAGGTACCTAAATATATTCTCTAATACAATACAATACATACCTACTCATTTATGTAGGTATGTATACCTAAGTGATTGACAAGTTATCAAGTTAACAGTTTTATAACGGATTGGAAATTTAAAAAAAAAACGGAAACAAATACAACTCACGCGAATCAAAAAACTACGCTACGTAGGTACTAGGTACTTGTTTAACAAAAAGAAACAACTGCTATATTCTGGAACGGTTAATGTAGAAACTCGGAAGAGACTCTTAAAGACGCATGTATGGAGTACGAAATTATACCTATGGGTGCGAAACTTGGATAATGGGAGAAGCGGATTAAAAAAGAGTAGAAGCGTTTGAAATGTGATGCTACAGACGGGTGTTGAAGATACCGTGGATAGACAAGTTAGCAATAAGGAGGAATTTGAAAGAGTTGGGGAAAAGAGAAAAGTATGGAAGACAATAAAGAATAGGGGATAGGATCGTAGGACACCTTCTGAGACACAAAGGAATAGTTCGCGACATACTAGAGTCAGAGATAGGAATAAAGAGGTGGAGCAGATTAGACTACTGCTCTCAAATAGTTGGGGAGGTAGAATGTTCTACTTTTACGGAAATGCGTAGGCTAGCTCAGGGAAAGGATGGAGGTACGCGTCCTACCAGTCTTCAAAAGAGAACTTTATGATGATGTACTATTTAATTATTATTGTAAAATAGTTAATAAAATTTCCTTTTTTAGTTCAGGGAGGGAACGCTACGGCGATTCAGTATTTGGCTCCGTCATGCTCCTAGCATCCTGTTTCAAATTATGCTAACCGTAACACGTTACCAAGTACCGAGGGGTCCCAGAAAACTGTCGATAAATTGCATTATGTTCGATTTTATTTAGAGTGGCTGCAATGGGGCAGCCGATAATTTTATAAACTTTTGCAATGATAAACTAACTCGCGAAAATATCGATAATGCTGACCGATTTTCCTTCTGGCTCCAACGAACCACTTTTTCCGTTTTATTGGTGTGCTGTACGATGTATTAGTCTGGGTACAAAACAGAAAACACCAGTTAGAACCAGTTAATAATATTTAACAATTTAACTACACGTGCATATGCATAATACTTATGGGCCTGCTGCGCACTGAAGCTGGGACTTGTACATTATACTAAGTTCTGACGTCACGCGGCCTACTCTCGCTGCAAGGTACGATTTCTAGCCTCGCACCGACGGAAAACTTTGCAACGGCTTCGCAGGCGAAGGAATTTTTTTGTAACAAAAATTAACAACATAACTGCCTTCAGTATAATAAACTCTATCAATTTTAATGAAATTTGAAAATTACCGAACCTGCCTATTGGATAAATAATAATTGTCAATCATTTCACTGCTAACTACTGGTAAATTGTCTGAATCAGCTTTAACGAAACCTTGCTCCATTTTCCGTACACAAATATACTAATTTATACAATAAATAGGAATAAAATCACATACATAAACAACAGAGAACTATTTATACACCAAATACAAATAAAAATAATAAACTTCCAAATGTCGAATTCTGATTATTCCTAACATTATTGCTCCCTACTTTACTGACTCAAACTCCATGTAACTTTAGCTTTCTGGGTATCAAAACATCAATTCAGATGACCAATAAATTATAAGCGCTTCTAAGCTAATGGCGTAACTGGGGCAGCACGTGTTTCTGTTTAATTCTCCGAAGGCGCACTTCTTGCTAAAATCGTCAGTAATCCAGAGGGCCATTAAGCACCTAGTTATTTATATCAAAATTATATTTTCGATTTAGTGCAACCACCCCATTGAGTGAGAATAATAGTAGCATGATAAAATATGAATATGACGAAAAAATAATCTGAACTTTTTCAGTCACTAATTGAAGAAATTCCCAGTGGATTTATGCCAATCACCAACCTCTGTGTAGCACTAATATTCCTTTTTTCAAAAACTTGTGATGAAGGAAATTTATTCTGTTATACAGGGTTAATAAAATATGCTGTTTCAATTAATAGTACAGTATTTAACGGACAAGTTTATAATGCAGAGAAATTTTGCTAAAATTATATTCGATATAGGGAAGTTCCTCTGTCATTTTCAACTTCCAGTTTGATAACATAATATTTTACTGCTACATATAATTATTTTTTTGCAGTTAACTCAGGCAACTGCGGAGAGTCATCTACAACAGCGAGAATTGGAGAAGTTTCACAAAACAACAAAAAGTATAACGTAACTATATTTATTTATAAAAACAATTATATACAAAATAAAAGATTTAAAATTGATTTGGACATTTTGACCGTGTGTGCCCTAAAGAAATGATATTAAATTAAATTTATGAAAGCAAGATGAAATAATGGTAAGTCTTACCTTCTTGACCACAAATTCCACACTTTCTTTTCGCCCTTGGTTGATTGCTATACGGCGCAGATCCCGTTTTTCCTGGACCTTTCTTTGGGATTTGTTTCTTTCCACGCCAACCCGAACTACTCCCGCCACCTCCACCCCAATCATCCCTGTTGCTACCACCTCCATTCTCCACCTGTAAGCAAAAGTTTTATTTCACATACATTGATTAACAGTACAGATATAGTACATTTTAATGGGCTGGATTTTTACATTTTGTATACTAACTTGATCTGCCCATTTGAAGAAGTTGCAACCTTGGCCCATTGGTTTGGGACAGCTGTAAAACTGACGTCCTTTGTTTGGTCCCTCCTTTTGAACAGTTTTCAAGGCAGCTTGCAGATGACAGTTGCATTTTATAGTCTCTGTAGCGGTAGATGTGTTCGCGGCTGTTCTAGAAGTGTCTCCATCACCTGGTGCCCACAGGAAGAAGTCACAGCCACCATTGTCCTTTCCCGCCTGGCATTTATAGAATTTTCGCCCTATAGGAAATGTTTGTAATGAAATATACAATATGTCCCCGGATTGGGTTACAAAGAGGGTTACAGAACCAATTTCTGAAAAAGAAATTAACTAAGTTCCGTGCCGACATGAAAAACTTTTTTTCCGAAAATATAACATTCCTCACCAGTACCATACAGTACTGAATTATTTAAATTTTCGCTGGAGTGTTAACATGAATGAAAATTATCGATGTCGAAAAACGCATAAAGTATTTTCAGGAACAGTTGGATAAGAAATAAAATGTGCGATGGGAGTTTAAGTGTTTTTTTTCGAGAAATTAAACAGTTTTTTCCCTCTTTGTAACCCCATCCGGGGACATACTGTATATAGAGAACTCATTGCAATTTTTTACCAATATTTGGGCCTTCTTTTCTCACGGTAAGAAGCACAGCTTCTCGATTACAGGCACATACTATATCTTCATCTCTTCCACTGTTTCCGGTAGAAAAATTGCTTGTATTAGCTGCTCGATTTGAAGGTCCAGGCAACAAGAGAATAGAATTATTTTGATTATTATTATTTGTCCTGTTTCTATCTGTGTTGTTATCCGGCCTTCTATTGTTACCCACATTGTTATCGTTTTGGATGGTGTTATTTGGGCGAGCAGGAGGTGGTTGATTTAGAACAAGGCGCCCGTAATTGGCGAAATTTGTGGTAGCATTTTGATTCGGTATCCTGTTATTCGTAGGATTTTCTAACAGTCAGACAATTTATTTTTTTAATTAAAGTTCTCAACAGTAAAGCTTACTTACGATTCCGAACTAAAGCAGGATTGATGCCCAATGTCTCCAAAACATCTCTGTCGCAACCTCCAAGACAGTATTCATTGGGATTAGGTTCTCCATGGAATGGATTCTGCTTGAATTTAATCCGAAGTTTTTTTACATTTGGTCCACACTAAACAGTTTAAAATAAAACGATGAACTTGTGCAGAATCGTTTAATAGTACATCAGTTAAATGAAAAAAACTTGAAGAAAATTTGCAAATTATTGTATAACAGGGCAGATTTCTAAGAAAATGTGATCAGGGATTCCAGTTCCAAAAAATCTCGGGACCTACATGACTCCCAAAAATTTTGAATTTCAATTTCATGAATAATTGAACAGAGCATTAAACATGGCGGTGAGTTAACGATCTAGTAGAACTAAATGATTGTGATTCGTTATTTCCGATACATGGTACTTTTAACTAACATAAAATCACAAAAGATTGCACGCAACTTTACTTGCCAGTGCAGGGTGTCGTACATATTACGTATAATTATAAAATTTAATCCTACGGTAGGTGGCACTGGCCATGTAAAATTACTAATTCAGGAGCTACTTCCGGTTATACCGGAAGCTGGTCTCAACTTTGATATTTTAAACAGACTGTATTCTTTTAATTTGGCTTTTGAATTCTGCGTATTTTTTAAAGCAACTTTGTAATACAACGTGTCCAAGATAAGGAGGGCCAGTATGGGGATATTGGAAATGACAAGAGATACGGATTTGGTTAAATGGGAAAAAAGTTGCGTAATTAAAGGATCAATAAAATGGCGCCTAGAAATCCTTGATATAATTTTCCGTTCTTGAGTTATTTTGAAAAAACTGAATTTATGGATTTTTAACTATATTTTTTTCAAACTTTAATATTAAAGCTAGAGCGAAACTGACAAAACTTCTTCCTGGCAACTTTTGATGAAATTAAACATTTCATTGCCAATTTTTTTATTCTACGTTTCGTCTTCGGGCAACCATCATCAACTTCATTTTTTTAAATACGGTCCTGATTTTCTGATGTCAAATTTTATGAGTCCTTTTTATTCTGAATTCAACAATGTACCACACATTATGGTTTAATTACGTTTCGACCCGTTTTTGACCATCATCAAGAAATTTTTAGGATACGGACCTGCATTTCTCTTAATTTTCTAAAAATTATGAGAAATACAGTTAGTTGGGCTTTCTTCTGATATCAGAAACGAACAAGATTTTCCAAAACTGCAAGATGCGCTATGCTTAGAGCAGGGTAGGTGCTTATCGCTAGTATCATCTAACAGATTCGTAAAACTCTTGTGGTGCACTTAAAAATTGCCCAACTTATACTGTATGTACATATTTTTTACAAAACTATGATGATGGCCAAAAAAGGGTCGAAACATAATTAAACCATAATGTGTGGTACATTGTTGAATTCAGAATAAAAAGGGCTCATAAAATTTGACATCAGAAAATCAGGACCGTATTTAAAAAAATTAAGTTGATGATGGTTGCTCGAAGACGAAACTTAAAATAAAAAATTTGGCAATGAAACCTTTAATTTCATCAAAAGTTGCTACGGAGAAGTTTCGTCAGTTTCGCTCTAACTTTAATATTAAAGCCAGAAAAAATATAGTTAAAAATCCATAAATTCAGTTTTCTCAAAATAACTCAAAAACAGAAAATCTTATCAAGGATTTATAGACGCCATTTTGTTGGTTCTTTAATTACACAACTTTTTTCCCATTTAACCAAATCCGTATCTCTTGTCATTTCCAATATCCCCATACTGGCCCTCCTTATCTTGGACACGTTGTATATCAATATTTCAAAAGTAATTGAGGTTTACACATACAATTAAGGACTCATCTTCTTTTAACTCGGAAACCGTCAAAGATAGGCACAGGGAAACATGATAACAGTTGGTGAAGAATTTAATAGTGCATTCAACTATTCAACAATTATTATAAGTATTCTATTTGAAAAAAAATGACTCATGACTTGGAATAATGTTAATTGGCCACTAAATTTTGAAAACCCTGTAGATATGTTAGTCATAAATGAGACAGTTTTTTAACAGCTAGAAATTGGACTGCCCCCGGTCTAAATTTCGCAGTTAAAGCTTTAATATTGGATGAGATCTCCAATAGAGTCCATGGTAGGTTATGTTACTGGTTTTGCGCTCTATCGTATTTCAAAATTCTTATCATGGAGCTCTTATGGGACATAGATTTTAGATGGTCATCGCATGTATATGATTTGTGGACTTAGAAAAGGTGTTCAACAAAATTAGAAGAAAAGATTTCTTTAAGACCTTGTAAAGAAAAGGAGTAGGCAAGAGAACCATAGATACACAAAAGTGACATAGGTAGAGTGAACTCTGCACACTTACAGTTGGACAGTGCTGATCGGACACTGTCACAGTATCCACACAATTTGGCAACCAAATGGCATTTTTACAATCGGGAAATCCAGTACAAGTCAAAAACTTTCCTCTACCATCAGCTTTACTCCTCAAAACAATATCATTTCCGCATCTGTTACACTTCATTACAACTGGACTTTCTTCTATTTCATCCATTGCATACTGCTCTGGTTGTTCCGCTAATCTATTGGCTAAACTCACATCTAATTCTGTCATCTTTTCTAATAAAGTACGGAAGACAGCCCGGTATTTCTCGATCTGTTCTGTTTTGACTTCCTCGGGGTCTTTGAGCCCTTCGCAAATAAGGCGAAGATCATTTTCGAAATCGGCGCGAAGTAAAGGCTTTGCTAAAGATATTTCCAAACCAATGTTATTGTAACTAGAACAGAAAGTAAAGAGACTACTTAAACAAGCAATTCATGAAAGATTTTACCCTTCTACAAGGCCCATTCCTAAACAACCAGGTACGAAGTAAATATTGTCGTGCAAGCCTACATACTCTCTAGATTTTATTGTGTCTATGTGTTCTGCATGGGTGGCGTCTGTTCCTATGCCGTGCTTGTCCATTAAAGCGATCAACTCGGCTTCGGTGAGAAGTGAAGGAGCCTGTGTCGAACTCTCGACCTTTAAAATAAATATGAAATCATTATTAATTATTATTCTGCAACAGGAGTTAATTTACATTGTGGAATATTTAATATTTTGTAGACATTTGATGAAAGATTCTTTCAAGAAACTAAAACTGGCATGAATATTTTGTTAATGAAATAATAAAACTCATTAACAAAATTTATTTAAAAATTTAGTGGTGTTGAATAATCAATATGTTTTTTTATACAGGGTGTCTTTAAAAGTTTGGGACACCAAAATTTGTATGTTAATTGAACAGAACACCGAGACTGTGATTCGCGCAATGTGTTCGGGAAAAAAACGAATGAAGTACTAAAGGGTGTGAATGAAAATACTGTTAGAGATGTAGAGGCAGAATGGAATTGCATTAAAAGTGGTTTAGGTTCTGCAGCTAGAGATACATTGGGCCACAAACAGAGTGAAAGTAGAAAACCCTGGATAACAAGGGATACTGTGACTCTAATAGACGAGAGACGAAAATATAAAAATAGGTTAGATGAAGGAGGGAAACAAAGGTATAAAGTGGTAAAGTGGAAAAGTATTCGGAAATGTAGGAAAGCCAAAGAACAGTGTATTGATAACAAATGCAAAGAAGTGGAACATAAGTTCGAAGTAGGAAAAACTGACGAAGCGTATAAAATAATTAGGAGAAATTTCAGAAAAATTGGATCTAGCAGCAAGAGAGGAAACGGCAGATAGGTGGAAGGAATATTTACGAATCTTATATGCAGGACAAGAACTACGAGATATATTAGAAAAGGAAATCAGTGTAGAGAGGGATAACCTAGGCTGTCCCACAATAAGGGAAGAGTTTAACCTAGCATTAGAAAGTTTAAAAAAAACAATAAAGCACCAGGTGTAGACGGATTGCAGGAGAAATTTTAAAGTGTGTAGGTCAAGAGGTAAGAGAGCATTTATTTAAACTAGTTAGTCGTATATACGAGACGGGTGAGATTTCAGAAGATTACAAAAGGAACATCTTAGTCGCTCTGCCAAAACGGAAAGGCGTGGATAAGTGCGAAAATTTTAGAACTATCAGTTTGACTTCCCACGGGTCAAAAATTGTAACTAGAATTGTGCAAAGAAGGATAGAGAGAAGGGCAGAAGAAATATTAGGAGAAGATCAGAGGTACGCGCGAGGCCATTCTAGATTTACGAGTAATTATAGAAAAAACAATAGAAAAGGGAAAGAGTGTTTATATAGGATTTGTAGATTTAGAAAAAGCCTTTGACAACGTAAAATGGGGGAAGATGTTCGAAGTGCTCAGAAAGGTAGGGATGAAATATAGGGACATATGAATAATAAATAATCTCTACAAAGAGCAAAAGGCAGTTATAGAATTTCAGAAGGAAGGAAGAGAAGTAGATATCCGGAGGGATGTGCATTGTCACCTCTAGTTTTCAACTTACATATCGAAAATGCGATTAATATTGTTAAGGACAGAACATCCTCAGGGATTAATGTACAGGGTCAAACTATTAACATGCATAGATTTGCGGATGATATAGCAGTGTTAGCATCTAGCAAAGAATTAGGAATGGCTTTGAATGAAATGGAAGCAGTTTTGACAGAGGCCTACGGCATGGAAACCAAAAATAGAACGAAAATTTTGGTACGTAGAGGGTGTGAAAATAGAACTAATAGGAAATGAGAAGATAGAGGAAGTCACCGATTTCTGCTATTTAGGAAGTAAAATAACTCGAGATGGTAGGAGCACTAAAGATATAAAACAAAGAATAGCGCAGGGTTGAGTTGCGTTTAACAAAAAGAAACAACCGTTATGCTCAGGAACGGTTAATGTAGAAACTCTGAAGAGACTCTTAAAGACGTATGTATGGAGTACGGCATTATATGGGTGCGAAACTTGGACAATAGGAGAAGCGAATCGAAAAAGAGTAAAAGTGTTTGAAATGTGGTGCTACAGATGCATGATGAAGATATTGTGGATAGATAAGGTTAGCAATAGGGAGGTATTAGAAAGAGTTGGGGAAAAGCGAAAGGTATGGAGGACAATGAAGAATAGGAGAGATAGGATGGTGGGATGGTAGGATGGTAGGACACCTTCTAAGACACGGCAGAGATAGGAATAAAAAGAGATAGGGGTAGGCCTAGATTAGACTATTGCTCTCAAATAGTTAGGGATGTTCAACTTTTATGGAAATGCATAGGTTAGCTCAGGATAAAAAAGGATAGAGGTACGCGTCCAACTATTCTTCGCATCATGTCCTCTACCAATCCACCTATTTGGGTACTCTTGATTAAGGTAGTTTCTGACATTTAATGTAAAATGTGGTTGTGCACCATCGTGCTTAATTATGTTTTAGATGCGTAATAGGCTCTATTTGCTGGTTAGTTTTTTTATTTTTTGACCATCGGTCTTCATAATGTTCGTCTTTTCCGTGTTTACATACTTCCAATTTCATTTTTCTTCTTTCTACTACTACTTCCCCTAGGATTCCATCTGTTATTTGCCTTTGCTTTTTTATAATAACCAAATCGTAGGCATATGCAGCAATTTGTCCCAATGTTCTTAGTTAGTATTTCATTATTTTAGAGCTGTTACCAACTGATTTCTCTTTATTGCACCGAAAGTTTGTTTGAAGTCCACTTTGATGTCATATTCATGCGCCTTTTCCGCTATTTGTTTCAGTGTGTACAAGGACAGACTGAATAGTTCTCGGCCTGACCTAGAGAGGGCAGCAATAGACCCATAATTATTTGTTGTGCCTTCTGCTGGCAGAGTGACGGCTTCCGTTTTTCTGGGACACGAACGGAATATTGATGGTGGATTACCTTCCCAAGGGCCAAACCAAAACAGGACAATACTATTCTAACTTGTTACGTCAACTTCGCGATGAAATAAAATTGATACCTCATTCCCCTTATTCACCGGATTTAGCCCCATCAGACTTCTCTGGGAGAGCAACGGTTTCGTTCAAACAAAGAAGTTGTAGCAGCCGTAACGGAGTATTTTGCAGCATTTTATCGAGATGGGATCACAGCATTACAGCATGGATGGGCCAAGTGTAGAGGCTTAAGAGAGGTCTATGTTGAAAAATAACAAAAAATTATAGATAAACCCCTTCTGTGTTGAGCCAGGCAATTTTCAATATACCCTCGTATATAGCATATATTATCTTCTCCAGGTGTTTTTACATTTTTACTGTTTCTGATAATTCCTATGCTTCTTCTAATTTTTGGTTCTTCTAAGTTTTATTCCATTTTTTCAACATATCTTGGTTCTTCTTTGTCCGTTAATAATTCCTTGAAATACTCTTTACATGTTAAAATATTTGTTCACATATTGCATATGTTTTGAATGTGTATGGAAAACCGCAGACCAACTGGTTTCGTCCTTCTGGGACTCATCAGTACAGTGCTTTCCCCTACACACTCAAACCATGCAATTTAATCTTGCTATATATGCTGCCGCGCTCTGGACAGATATCAGCAAGTGACAACTACTTTGAGTAATTATCTGGTATTAATTAGTGGTACTGGACCGTTCGAGCAACTACTCCTTGGGCAAATACCCCGCCAGGCATTGAATTATAGAACTAAACCCAGATTTTTTGTACTACGAGACGTTTCAGACTGCTACCCCACCTAAGGTGGCTTTGAAACAATCCTAATTTGTCTCCATGAACGTACGTGCTTTTAAGCAGGTTTTTGTTCAAATATTGCATGTTTTGAATGTGTATGGAAAACCGCAGACCAACTGGTTTCGTCCTTCTGGGACTCATCAGTACAGTGCTTTCCCCTACACACTCAAACCATACAATTTAATCTTGCTATATATGCTGCCAGTTGGTCTGCGGTTTTCCATACACATTCAAAACATGCAATATTTGAACAAAGACCTGCTTAAAAGCACGTACGTACATGGAGACAAATTAGGATTGTTTCAAAGCCACCTTAGGTGCGGTAGCAGTCTGAAACGTCTCGTAGTACAAAAAATCTGGATTTAGTTCTATAATTCAATGCCTGGCGGGGTATTTGCCCGAGGAGTAGTTGTTCGAACGGTCCAGTACCACTAATTAATGTTAAAATAGGTTCTTTGCTTTCTACTATTTTCCCATTTTTATCTCTTAATCCTTTTATTCTGTTCATTAATGGTTTCCTTTGTTCATTTTTTGAGTTAAAGTTTCGGTACTCTTTTTCTATCTCCTCCATTTTATCTTGTAGGCGTCTTTGCTTTGTTTGTTTCATAATTCTATCGCTTTCTTTTCTAATCGTATTTTTCTTTATCTTCTTGCTTTTTTGTTTGCAGCCATCTTTTTCTTGCATCTCCCTTTGTTTTCTTCTTTGTAAATTCTTGATTCCGGGTACTCTTCATATTTTTGTCTTTTTACACTCCTTTTGTAGTTTCCATTGCTTCTTCATTTTAATCACTCTTTGCTTCATTGTCGCACCTCTACATAATTTTAAAACATACTTTTTTCAAAACTTTTTTTGCTGACTATCAAATGATAATTAATTTAAACATTTGCTTTCAATAATAATAATAAAATAATTTAAAGTAACCATGCACTACAAAACAATAATTAATCTTACCAGTTCCAAAATGGTAGGCTCAAACGTATCACCCCTTTCGTAACCATAAATTTCTTTTGAATTCCACTTATCGTAAATATAAACGTCCAAATAGTTCCGCTCCAAAATTACTAGTCCCTTAGCGATAAATTTCTCCCCAGCAATGTCGGATGTTACAGTAGTCTCGTGCCCTTGGGCGTCTTTGTGCACACAAGCCAGAAAATGCCGCACAATATACTCATAAAGTCTCTGATCGTTCCCAGTTAAATTATTTGCGTATTTCGTTGGGTGGATAGGAGGATGGGCTTGATCAGATTTCTTGCCTTGCCGAGGAGTTGGACCCCCTTCGGTCATGACACGACGAGCAAAAGGGCCCCAGTTATTATCCTGTGCTTGCATCTCCACTAATGGAACTAAGTTTAGTTCTTTGGGGAAAATGTTAGTTTCTGTTCTGGGGTAGCTAATGAGACCCTGCATGTATAATTTCTCCGCGATCTTCATACAGTCTTTGGCATTTATTCGCAATTTCTTCGAAACTGTTTTTTCCATTTCCTAGTAAAATGTTTCGTTATTCAAAAATTAAAGAATAAATTTCAACAAAACAAGGATTACGGCATGCAAAAGTGCACACACATTAAGTGGAGGATTTTGCATACAGAGTGTTCTAACTCGTACAGAACAGTTGATATTTATTAAAGCATTTGCACTATCAAGAAAACTTCTTACAAGACTTTTGGTGTCTCATCCGAGCTACAACCTAAAACTATTTTCAGGTATACAGTTTGTTTCATGGCTTGGTCGTTTAACAAAGAACTTGTGCTTCCGTTATGTCAAACTATAAATTTGCATTTAAATTTATGTGCAACAACAACGTTATGCTAATTTATAAATTGCTCCTTATCTTGTTAGTCAATATCGACCATTCTGTACAATTTGGGACACTGTTATGCATAATAAAGACATACCACAGTATCTAAAGGAACAGGCCTCCATTTACTTTTCGGTTTATTGTCCACAGATTCCACAGTTGCCCTGGAATTTTCTTTGCAAATATCCAAAATACCCTCGCAGGCAGCTTTATCAAAAAGTCTGCCACGTTTCCAAGTAAAATCTGTCGTCATTGTTTTAACTGTATGACTCACTAAAAATAAACAAAAACTAGTACATAAAAGAATAACATTAACACATACAAATATGTTTTACTTTTAATTTTCCAGAAAGGTTCTGGAATAAATTCCTCTATAGCCTTATATCTTTCAACGACAAAGCCTAAAGTTGGAAACTGACATGACCCATAACTTATTAATTTATCGCCCAATTTTTGCGGAAAAACCTTTTGTAAACGTAGAGTTTGGAGGCGTGTAAAAGCTGCTCCTATAATTTTCAAACATATTGTAATTTATGTGGCGATTAATGCAAAAATTCTTAATACCTCACCTGTTCTGAGATCCAGTTCTTGTCTGACATCAACAGCATCGCTGACATGTTTATTAGGTTGTTCTAAGTTATTTAAGGCACGAAATATGGAAGCTACGGTAATTTCAGAAAACCTCGCTCGGAATATTCTTAAATTTGGCTTTACATCTTTGCATACTTTTATTATCTCAAAGCCAATATTTTCTCCTTCTCTATCACAATCAGTCCAGATAATTAATGTATCACAGATGCGCACTTCCCTTTCTAATGTTTTCTACAAGTGTAATTCAAAACATATAACTAAGATGATCTCTCCCATAGGCCTATAGCTCTTTTATTGAATGAGGGGGTAGAAAAAATGCTTTAGTAAAAGGGAGCTATTGACTAAACCAACGCTACATACGGAAATAGAAAAAATATTCTTACTTTAATTTTTTGATAATCCTCCGGACAGCTTTTGATAATTGGTGCATCGAATAAAGCTAGAGGATTACAAGACTTCCAATTACGAAAATTGGCAGCAAATTCGTAATTCAGCAAGTGACCCGATACCGAAGTAAAAACCATCTCTACTTGCTGGCCCATAACCACGCAAGGAAATTCATATATTTTGTTGTACGTGGAAAAACCCTCCCTCTACAAATAGAAATCTAATTAAAATGATTTTATTCCATAAGAATTAACATTTTTTCACCCGATGTGAGGCACCTCTTGATAAAATGGAAGAAATATTCTTTGCGGCATCATTTTTCTCCGCTACGTTTAAATATTTCATAACAGCAGGTCTTGGGAGGACTTTCTTGCTAAATGATCGCGAAAAAAATGTTTGAAAGTATTTTAATTTCAAAATTCCCATCAAGTAAACATTTTCCCTCTTTTCAAAAATGAAATAAGGTTATTTTTTAGTTTACTATGCGACTAGTGTCACCTGTACACCTGTACTTAAACTAAAATAAAATCAAAAACCCTAGAACCCACCGACCCACCCTAACTTATTTACAAGTGGAGGTAAATACCGCATAATTAAAAAGTAGTGTGGTTTTATTGTAAATTGTAATTTACAAATTTACATACAAACTTTCTTTAGTGAACTTCCAAAAGACTTCTGCTTCTGTTATGTGAAAATAAATACCAAGACAGATTAACTTTGTCATTTTTAAACTGATTTCAAAAATTTTCTTAGTTCACAGTTTAGCTTGTCTGGCGTACGTGTGAATCAGCAGAAGGTACTAAATTTTTGTTTTGACGTTTGTGAGCTCAGGAGACAGGAGCTGACCAAATTTGACATTTTCGGCAGCAAAAATACGAATAAAAATCATTTTGGAAGCAAAATGACGGAAGGAGAGGCAAGAAATATAGTTGAAAAGTTCTTCAATGCTGTCGGACGTATCGTTGTAGCACCTGGAACTTTTGTTAGAGGTTAGATTACGTAACATAACCTATGCTTGTCCCCAATTTCAATATTTTATGTATTTTGGGTATAATTATTATTAATTTCGTAGAGAAGATTATTGAACCCAATCAGAAAGTTTACCCTTGGTATCATCAGAAGTTTCGTAGAGTACCAACAATTGATCAATGTTATACGGATGATTATGTTTGTTATTATGAAGCCGATGCCCAATATCGCCGAGACAGGTAATTCATTTCTCTTGTTTGATCCTATTTAGCAATTTTGTAATTCTAGACTAGTCGATAACGACGTTCTCGCAATTTTACGTCATCGTTTTGAAGACTGCGTCGCTTACGAGCGTCCAGATCATTTAGAGAAATGTAAACATCTTCTAGATCAATATAAAGAGGCTGAAACTAATTGGTTTATAAAATGTAAGTATTACAAACATTTCTTTGCTTACAACTAAATACACAATCGCGTTAGATGGAGATTTGGGCGCCTATCATAACGTAAAGATAGCTTACATGAAGCAGAAACATCGTATGATATGGGAACGCAGATATGGTCCTGTCGGTGGTGGTGGTGGACCAAAAAATGATGAACCCAAAATAGAAGAAGAAAAGAAACCTGATTGTTAAAAATATTTTTGTTGGTGTGCAAGTTACTTGTAGAAGACAAGTAATGAGATTGTAGTTGATATTCTAGGCTTAAGAATTAATAAAAAAATCATAAAAATTTGTCTATTATTATTATTATTATTATTATTATTATTATTATTATTATTATTATTATTATTGTTATTATTATTATTATTATTTAAAGTACATGGGGGGGTGTGTTATACGTTGATAATTCAGTAGGACAGTAAGCACTATTAAAATTAAGTTACAAGAAGTTTAAAATATTACATGGCTAGACTGAATAGTGAGGGGCGTCTCGCTCTCCCTAATTGGTCTGTTGGTGACAACTTGATACTCAAGATGAGTCGAAAATAATTTGTCTACTTGATAAGAGAATGTAATTTCCGAGATATCACACCTCGCTTGTAAAGAACAAAATTATTCATTTTCAAATTATTATACCTACTTGTAGGGTAAGAATATATAATAACAGTACGCCCCGGTAAGTTCAATCACTGACTTTGAAGTTGTGAAATTTTGTACTATTAGTTTAAAAAGTCGCGGGTTGCATGACAGTCCAGCCATGATGAAAACTGCATTACCGATGCGAATGACACAAACGTCAAGTTGATATTACAAAATAAGTGGAGGGGATAGCGACTTGTTAGGATAATAATTTTATTTGTAAAAAAGGCTAGTGCAGTTTGTGATTGTTATAAATCGTCATAAATCACAAATTACTGGATATTCTTCGAATTGTGATGGACTCTGATTGCGCAAAAATGTTCAAACACCTTCAGAAATGCAGTGATAAAGCTTCAAAGAAAAATGACTCATTTTCACAGTTCGTATCATATCTAAACATAATGTGAATGTGATAATAGGAAATCAACAGTTTTGTTTACGTTCGTGATATTTGATTTATCAATTAACGTCCAATTCAAACAATGCATCTTTAAAGTGAGGTTATGTTTATTGAGGTTGCTTAAAATCGAGCTTCCACATCGTTTGCATCAAATGCCCCTAAAATCTGAAAGGCCCTTATGCGTTAAATATAAAAATCGACGTAAATATTACCTGATAAAAATGTTTTTAAAGATGTCGTGATGCATTTTACGTTATCAACGTCGAGCAATGATCGAAAGCGTTTCAAAGCGGGCTTTTAGTGGTTCAAGTGGGACATACAATGTGCACGCATTAGAGCTGGCTGCAGCACGCACTCGTAAGCTAAAAGGCCTCAGTGTCACTGTCGTATTTTTAGATGACACTGAACACACTTTTCACGTAGACAAGAGGGCGAAAGGAAAAGTCCTGCTCGACCAAGTTTATCAGCACTTGGAGCTGATCGAGAAGGATTATTTTGGGGTGCAGTTTTCGGAAAATGGGTGCTCGCCGAATAGTAACAAACCAGAATGCATGGTGAGTGATTTATCTTATAGTTCTCAAACGGTATCTCTGTTTCAAAACAGATTCTCACAAAACATATAGACAAATTCGTCAAGCATTTGAAAATATACCTACATCAGTATTGTTTAGCAAATATGGTAAAATTTACACCTCGATTTACGTATTTTCAATATAATTTTCTGCCTTCTCTTCCTCTATTTGACATTCTCTGCATTTCTTCGATTGACTTCCCCTAAATTAATTCTCACATCTGAAGTTTGCCATCATTTTCAAATGGAATTTCAACTTATAACATAAGTCCATTACTTTCAGTATATGTACCTTTTCCTCTCCTCCATGCACTTAGTCTTTTTCGTAAATTCTTTCACTGTCAGGTCCACTTATTGCGATCTAATGTTCTCTTCGTATTTCATTTCTCTACCAGCTTCTGTTCTTTGTTTATCTCATTTTGTCTCAGATATTATCTACCGCGGTATACTTCTATACAGACCTAGTGTACTAAACTCAAATACTGGTGTTCTCCACCCACAAACTTCTGCCTCACATAAACGCTTCTCATCAGACATATCATTCAACCACTTCTTTACTTCGCACGTTGTATATATCAGGAATTTGCACTAATGGTTATGCTTTTTACTGTTTTTTTATGCTTTTTTAAGATTCTATTTGTTCTGGTTAACAAGTTTTGAAATGAAAACACTATATAATTAAGTAGTTGCCACTGTCTCATACAATTTCTGGGTTTGATTTGGTGACAGAGATGGCTGGATCCGTCCAAATCAATCAAAAAACAGCTGGGGAACTGCCAACGTCCTTTATACTTTAGGGTTAAGTTCTACGTATCCGATCCAAGCAAATTACAGGAAGAATATACACGGTATCAGTTTTATCTCCAAGTACGCAGAGATATACTAGAGGGAAGATTTATTTTGGCTCCAAGTACAGCTTGTTTGTTGGCTAGTTATACAGTCCAATGTAAGTCTTAAGACTGCATTTTGCGATGCATCCAGTATTGTGCAGCATTGTTCTTGAAAATTACCGAACCGATTTTTAATTAAAAGAAAACTAGTGCTGGACAAGACATAAAATCTGTGCAGGAATTTTATTCGCGGGCATTTGCATTTTCAGTGTCAGACATGTTGCATAGTTTTGCATAATGCTGGACGCTTTGTAGATCACAGTATTAGTATAATTTTTTCAACTCTCAAATTTTGACGTTGATTATGTTGTACGTAGCTGAATTGGGTGATTATCAACCTGATGAACATGGACCAAATTATCTCAGCAGTTTGCAATTGGTGCCTGGACAAACGGAAGATATGGAAAGGAAAATATCGGAACTGCACAAATTGCACAAGTTAGTAATTAATTCATTTTCATTTAACAATAGCAAATTGAATTAGCGAGTCATTAATGTTAGATACGCATTTAATGAGTTACTCAATTTGACCCTGCGAATATAATCTTATGAAAAATGCGGACACAGCAACTTTCGTTAGGTAATACATAATTGTCTTAATTTGCAAAACAATACTGGTATAATGTATGAATGACATTATTTTAGAGCATACTTTGGGTTTGTAATACAGTGTGAAGTGTAAAAATGGTTTAATATGAAGTATATATAAAATTCTTAAGGCACGTTTATACATGCCAGTGGTCTCGGCCTAGCAAAATTTTTGCGTTTACATATATGTCAATTACCTATTGGTTAGTCTAGCCCAGTGTTTTTCAACCTTTCTGAATACGCGACCCCTTTACAAGTAAAAACGTTCTGGCGACCCCCCAAGACCGTAATAAAACTGTCAGTGATTTCAAAGGCGCCGTATTTAATTTTCTTTCCATAGTTAAGTACATACCAATCAAGATATCAAATGCAAGGTGGTCGCGAGCGCTCTGCCACAGCGTAATACAGCAGTTAAAGTTCTTGGCGGTGTCTTTGAACTATTTTAGCTGCATTTGGTGACCTCCAACTGTAAGTGATTTACTACCGCGGCGTTTTATCAATTGGTTTGACACTGGTATTAACTCGGCGACCAACAGTGCGTAGCCTGAGAACTTGCGCGGGCTACGCTGCGCGAGCTAGAAAATTTAGGGAGAGCTGTTCTGCTGTATTATGCTGTGGCTCTGCGGGCAGCAATATACATATTACTTTGCCGGGAAGGTAGGGCGGGAGGCGAGAGCACAGAAGAAGGGGAGTCAGAAGTTGCACTTAACGTCGGCACTTTGATGTCGGTAGTTAAAACTTGAACGTCGCGCAACTTCCACGCGCAACATTTTCGTTATAATAATCATTATGTACAGATTTGCCTGACAACAAACCGCGGCCATTTGCAGTAGCAGCTGACAGACACTCTATGGCCACAGCCGCAAAGCAAGCTGCGCGTGGAAGTTGCGCCAGGTGCAGGTTGCGACCGCGACCCCCTAAGCAAGACTATGCGGCCCCCCTGGGGGTCGCGACCCACAGGTTGAAAAACACTGGTCTAGGTAAACAACCAAAATAAAAATGAGTACGAAATGAACATGAAATTGAAAAATTTAAGTCTTAATGAGTAGTATTGGACAGTTCCAACAACTACTCGGGTAAGTATCCCCCGCCAGGCATTGGATTACCTATATAATAAAACAAAATTTTTTTGCGCTGAGCTGTCATAGACTGCTACCCCTTGTAAGCTGGTACTGGAAAATTCATAACGTATCTTTGAAATCTTTTGTGTTATGTAATAAAGAAAATACATATACCGGGTATCCGGTTAAGGTTGGCGACCGGCTATATCTTAGGAAGGCTAGGGCTAGGGGGCACAATTTTAACAGAAAATGGACAATCCGCATTTTCTTCAAAAATTCAAATGGAAATGTGGGTATCCTTTAGCTTTCTCAAAATCTCCTCATAATACCCTGTAAATTAGTTTAATAACTTTTTGATCTAACTTACGAAATAAGGGCTGGGGGGAAGAAAGAATTTCCTTACACCAAAAATGCCATATCTCCGGATTGCTTGAACCAATTTTAATGAATTTGATCTCGTTGGAAAGGGAATTTATAGTGTAATAGAAATCTGCATTTACACTTGAATTTCATTTTACGAGAGAGCCACCAGATGGCGTTATTTCGAAACATACCTTAACTGCCAAATTTTCTCAAAAATTTTAAATGGAATGGTATATTTTTCATAATACGATGTCATTGCACACAGAATTAAGAATAAAATGCCGCAAGCCGGAAGTTGTTATCTTTTTGCAAACTGAAGTTATTATCAAGAATATGGTTTAATCAAAAAAATTTGAATGGAATTGTACATTTTCATAACATGCTGTAATTTCACATAGCATGAAGAATATTATTAGGGTGATCAGACGTCCCTGTTTTCCGGGATTGTCCCGGTTTTTAGCAAATTGTCCCCCCGTCCCGAGAAAAAACATCGGGACGTTAATTTATACCGGTTTTGTATTTTTTATTTGTATGGGAATTAACTTCTTCCAACACACGTGACCTACGCGTCGGGTTACTTCCAAAATTTGTAAAAACACGATTACTCAATTCTTGTTGTTAATTGGTCGACGGTGGTGTTCGGCTGACGCGAAGGGGGAATGCCGCCTGTCGGGTCGGTTCATCAACATTCAACAACAGTCAGCAGCGTTGCCAACCCTACCGAAATTTCGGTAGATCTACAGATTTTATATGTTATCTACCGATCTACCGTAATGATACATAATTCTACCGAAATTTCATTTTTTAATTATACAATTATTAAGAAATAATCGGAAATTGCGCACAGATCATAATTCGTAACGCCTTTGCGTTTTTCCTTTCTTCTTTGGCAACTCGTATGGTATCATTTTAGTACAGCGGTACATTATAGTTACGCAAAAAACCTAGAACCAAAACAGAACGAAGCCGCCATGCGCCGCCATTCGGGAGCACCTTTGCAGGGATGGCTTTATTTAAAATTCTTACTCATTGTTTTCCTCTTTAAATCCGAATCTACCGAAATCAACCGAAATTTGGCAACCAAGCTTCCGAAATATTTACGACTGGGGTTGGCAACACTGACAGTCAACCAGTGTTACCAGATCTACTGTTTTAACAGTAGATCTACTGTTTTTACCCTCAATATACTGTTCTACTGTTTTTACTCTGAAATCTACTGTTGTACAAGTTTAGCGGCAACCGGCAACATAGTAGCAATCAGCAGACATCAGATGTCAGTTGGGTGAAGTGAAGCTTGTCGGGGAATCCCAAATCCTCGTTTATTACTTCATTTACTTGTTTGTTTTGTATGTATCATGTTTGTATGTTGTAACTGTAACTTCCAAATCTTTGCAATTTAGTTGAAGATGAGCAGGTAATTATTTTATTTCACTTTGTAAGTAGATTTTAAGTTAAATTGTGAAATATTTATAACTCCGAGGATGCTTTATCAGGCGGGGAAGCACGCGTCTACCCGCAAGAACTCAACAAAGAGGGCAAAGTATTATGGTGATATAATTTTGTGGCATACAACGCTAAGTATCGTGAATTTACTATATGACCAAAGTTTTAATTTTATATTTGTACGTCTATACCTATGCAGTTTATGACTTATATTTTTGAATTGACTATTTTGTTGTTTTTTTGTTATATTTTGTGCTTTACTTAAAATAATATACATTTATTAAAAATCTACTGTTCAGATAGGCAAATCTACTGTTTTTTTTGTCCTGTCCTACTGTTGAAGTAAATATTCATCTGGCAACACTGCAGTCAACAGTCAGTCGGCTGCTGATTGCCAAAGTGTGAGGGCCGAATGCCGACGTGGAGGTGCTGGTCAGATTCCGTTTCGTTTTTTTCTTCATTTCGGTAAAACGTAGGTACCTTAACTTGATTTTGCTCTAGCATATTGTTATTGTGCGTTATTTGAAGAAACAAGGAAGGTAGCAAAGCACAAAGTTGAATTTAATATATATAAATATTTATTTATTTACTTTATTTGTGATCTCATATGTTTTTGTTTTAGTTGCGAACTTATATGTATGTTATAAACTGAACTGAATATATAATATGTATCGAGTTTTTTTCAATAATTAAGTATGGTTGCATAAAATAATTTTTCATCAAAAACCAGAGGTGCTTCGAAAATTAATATAAAAATATTAGCCAGTTGCGCCAGCTGTGGGGGGGGGGGGGGGGGGTTGGTCGCGTTTCTGTCCCGGTTTTGTAAACTGGAGATCTGGTCACCCTACATATTATGCCACAAATTCCTACCTTTTTCAAATAAAAGTTATAAGCTTATAAGTATTCAAAAATACTGTTTAATCATATCTCATTACATGGGTAATTTTAGGAAAATAAAATTTTTCAAAGAATATTGGGGCGTTCTTGTATCTCTCATCAGACAGAATTATAAGAAATATTATAAACAACAAGCAATCCATGGAAAATAAAAACAAATACCGTCATAGTTTTGTTTCGTTTGGTATTTGGAGTGAAACGATGATTAAATTCTCGAAGGACCAAAATGTTACGAAACGATGATTAAAAAACGCAAAATAACTTATTACGTTTTATTAATATTATGTTGAAAACTCAGAAATAGAAAATACAGTGCACACAGCAGCGTCACAATGACACTCGATATTCGATACCAAACTGGTTACTGGTTACTAACATACTAACTAAAACTAACAACTGTACATTTATTTATACCTTAAAAACTAGTCCCTACCATAAAACTTGTGTTCATGTACCCCTAAATATGCAAACTACCTGGCGTACTGGGTACCTGCAAAGAAACATAATAAAGTTCTCAAACATCCCGCCCCCCTTGAAGGCACCGAGGGCTTCAAACAATTGCAAATTATCAAAAAAAGTCATTTTCGTCAGTCAAAGGAGACTCTTAGTTCGTCATATCAGTTCTCCGCTATAGGTAACGGACATAATTTCACAACCGCACGTTTCACTATACCGTTGGTTGTACGCACATTCGCCACCCACACTACACCATCCTTGCCGGGAATAACTTCTGTAACCCGACCAATGGGCCACTTTAACGGTGGATTCGCTTCGTCCTTAATCAGGACCATTGATCCTACGTGTAGCTTCTTGGTTGTACGCACATTCGCCACCCACACTACATCATCCTTGCCGGGAATAACTTCTGTAACCCGACCAATGGGCCACTTTAACGGTGGATTCGCTTCGTCCTTAATCAGGACCATTGATCCTACGTGTAGCTTCTTGCATCCTTCAGTTTTCCATTTCGACCTGATTTGTAACGAGGACAGGTATTCATGCTGCCAACGCCTCCAGAACTGCTGTACCATTTGCTGCATTTGTTTATACTCTGAGAGCCGATTTTGGCGAATTTCGGAAACATCTTCTTGAGGAATAGCAGTTAGCGCGTCGCCAATTAGAAAATGGCCTGGGGTTAATGCCAAAAGATCTGCAGGATCATCAGAAAGGGGGGATATCAGACGGGAGTTCAGGACAGCCTCAACTTGAGTGCATATCGTGTAAAAGTTTTCAAACGTTACATGATTGAAATTGACGTTAATTTTTTTCAAAAGCGTTTTTGCGGACTTTATTGCTGACTCCCATATTCCACCAAAGTGAGGGGAACGGGCAGGAATAAAGTGCCATTTTATAGAATTTTGCAACAAGTAAGTTGAAACGTTTTCGTCCTTGTGGATATTTAATAGTAACTTAAGATCGCGTTTGAGCTGATTATCAGCACCTATCAAGTTTGTGCCATTGTCCGAATGAATATTTACGCATATTCCGCGCCGCGAAATAAATCTCTTAAGGGCGTTTAAGAACGCTACCGCAGAAAGTTCGCTGACTAATTCCAAATGAACAGCCTTGGATGCGAGGCAAACAAACAAACAAATATACGTTTTCACAATTTTCCTATTTCGTGTCTTGCCGTCTTTTATAAAGAACGGACCGCAAAAATCAACCCCCGTATTTAAAAAAGGCCTTGAAGGCGTACAACGAACGTTCGGTAAATCCGCCATTTTATAGGCGATTGGGGAAGGTCTTAGCCGCCAACAAGGCAAACATTGCTTTAATGCTTGTTTCACGGAACTTTGCGCTTTAATTGGCCAAAACCGAGATCTAACATTCGCTAATGTACCTTGCACCCCGACGTGCAAATTTCGTATATGTTCGGACATTATTATGAGAGATGTGAGAGGGTGCTTATACGGTAAAATGATCGGATGTTTCTGATCAGTATTCAATAATTTCGAATTGGATAGCCTCCCACCGACTCTTAAAAGACCCTGTTTATCAATAAACGGGCTTAATGAAGAAATGCTACTTGTGTGGTTTACGACATTCGATTTTGACAATGCCCGAAATTCGTCATGAAATCTTTCAGATTGCGCTAATTTTAACAACCTAGTTCATTCAACTCCTCCACGCTTAAAGGACCAGTAGTCGGCCTGCTTTTATTGACAGTGATATTTTTATAAAATCGAATACAATAAGCAACAATTCTCTGTAATTTATGCAATTTGGAGAATCGAGTAAATATGGAATTTGGAGTGGTTGCGACGAATGAAATAACTTGGCTTCGTTTTTCCGGGATATCTTCATTAGTTTGAAGATGCGGTATGTTATCAGGCCAAGAGGCCTTATCGCGAGAGAGCCACCTAGGACTTGACCACCATAATTCGGAGTTAACAAGATCTTCCGGTTCATCTCCTCTAGAAATCAAATCGGCGGGGTTTTCTAAAGAACCAACGTGTCGCCAAATACAATTTTCCGTGAGCATTTGAATTTCAGCCACGTGATGTGATACGAAGGGCTTCCATGCTCCTGACTCAGAATTTATCCAAGCCAAAGCAATTGTTGAGTCAGACCATAGAAAAATCTGACAGTGATTTAAATCTAACGATTTTATGACTTTATCTACAAGCCGAGATAATAATAATGCTGCGCATAATTCGAGGCGAGGAATTGTTATAGTTTTTAAGGGAGCCACTTTCCCTTTAGCGCATAGTAATTGCACCGAGCAATGAGCGCGCGAATCTACTGATTTCAAATAAACACAAGAGCCGTAAGCGGACTGCGAGGCGTCACAGAAGCCGTGAATTTCGATAGTAGTGACGCTCGTCAATAACGCGTGCCTTGGTATTGCTAAATTGTTTAAAATGTGAATTTTGTTTTGCATTCGCATCCACTGTGAAAGCATGTCTGGCGGTAACGGCTCGTCCCAATCTAGTTTGAGAAGCATTTTCGCAATGATAGTAACTGGACCCAAGAGACCTAAGGGGTCAAAAATTTTTGCTATATTTGACAAAACTGTTCGCTTCGTTGCTTGCCTTTCCAGAGCACTAGAGTCAGTTTTAAATGAAAAATGAAACGAGTCTAATTCGGAATTCCATATAATTCCTAACGTTTTCGAGCATATGTCGTCTGTTATGTAAAAGTGAGTCGAACTGTTCGGATCAGCACTGACATCACTTAAGATTTTGGGATGATTCGACATCCATTTTCGCAGTGTGAAGCCAGCAGAGCTGAGAATATCGTTGACGTTACGTTTTAGCGAAATTATATTTTCTATAGAGTCTGAACCAGTAATAAGATCATCTACGTACATATCGTGTAAAATAGTTCTGGCGACTTGCGGAAACCTCAATTGGTTTTCAAACGCAAGTTGGTGTAAACAACGGGTCGCCAAAAAGCTGGCTGGAGCAGTACCATATGTCACCGTATTCAAACGGAAGTGTTTGAGTTCGTCTTCGGGACTAGAACGCCAAACAATCCGCTGTAAATCGCGTTGGCTTTCAAGGATTTTAATTTGCCTATACATTTTTTCTATATCGGCAACTATTACGAAGTTATGTTGCCGGAACCGAAGCAAAATTGAAAAAAGATCATCTTGAATGGCCGGACCCACCATTAAGATGTCGTTCAGACTATTACCGGCAGTACCCTTAGCGGACGCGTCGAATACTACTCGCAATTTGCTTGTTGCTGATGATTCTTTAATGATTCCAAAATGTGGAAGATAGGAAATTGCCTTAGGGCTAAAGTCGCCCTTCTCAAACTTTACTTCCGACATGTGGCCCAATTCTTGGTATTCATTCATAAACGCCGCATATTGTTCTTTTAATTCGGGATTCCGGCCCAATTTGTGTTCGAGGAAATTAAACCGCTTTAATGCGCCTTCGCGTGAGTCACCAATTTCCGGGTGATCCTTTCGAATTGGCAGTGCCACGATAAATCGGCCGTTCTGATCTCGCGAAAAATTATCAATAAAATTTTGCTCACATTGTGATTCTTCCCGCGTGTACGCAGGTACAGAGGTACATTCCTCAATTGTCCAAAACCGTTCGATCTGCTGAAATATATCGTCTCTAGCAGCGAAATTACAAACTGAGCGCTTAGGCTGGCGAGATAGGGACGCTAATATTCCTCCGGAAACAATCCAGCCGAGTACGGTTTCTTGCAGAACAGGCTTGCAGTGGCCAAGCTTAATTTGTCCTGCACCTAACAAATCGTAAAATATGCTACGTTACGTTAAATTCGTTATCAGATAAGTTTATATTATTTGGTATTTTTAGCTCATTTGCATGAAAGGAATTCGAGGGTACATTTTCCGTTATTCGAGATATTACCAAGAAAGGAAGCTCTACTGAATAAGCATTGAATTTAGATTTGATTTTTATGACCACCCGCTCATTTATATTTGTTATCATCTGGTTTATACCTGAGACAGGAATGTTTACCCTGTGTCTGCATAAACCAAGACGTTCCACAAAATTGTAAGTAATAAAATTAGACTGGCTACCTGAATCCAGCAATACTCTGCATGGAATTTGATTACCGTGGCAGTCTAAAGCATATGCGATTGCCGTGGATAAAATTGTGTCGATTTGTGGTATTCGCGCACAGTTTGCACTGGTAGACATGATTTGATCGTTGGAGTAATTATTGTTTCCGAGAGAAGTTGGCGTGCTCGAGCAATTAGCAGGCTGGGAAAAATTTAAATTATTTGATGAGCCGCTTTCGTTCGATTTTTCGTATTCATCAAAATGTAAACGAGTATTATGCTGTTTTCCGCAAACCCTGCAGCCGCTAGACTTACACTGGGACGAGCTATGGTTTTCCCGAAGACAGTTACTGCATAATTTAGCAGCTTTAATAGTAGCGAATCTTTGTTTAGGATGCAGTTTTAAAAATTCCGAACAGTTATAAATGAAGTGCGACCATTTGCAGTATACGCATTTTGTACCTGGCATTGAAATATTTGCTACAAGGGTTGTTGGCCGATTATCCGTCCGTCTGTGAAATGTGGCGCCGGCAGGTCTACTTTTAAAACCTGGATTTGAAACGGGCTTTGAATGAAGTGACTGGCAACGTTGCGTTAAAAAGTTCATTAAATCTTCGTATTTAGGATATGACCTAGCATCTGTTGCCATTAAGTCCCATTTTTCTATTGTCTTATAATCTAACTTACTTACTATAATATATACAACTATCGAGGACCAAGCATCGGTCGGCTCGCCCAATCCCTGAAGTGCTCGCATGTTTTTCAAAATTTCGTCAAGAAATCTACGTAATTCATCGTATGATTCTTTACTTACATGGGCCAACTCAACAAACGATTGTAAATGAGTATGAATTATAATTCGCTTGTTGTCGTATCGTTCGTTTATTAGACGCCAAGCTATTTCATAATTCGCCTCCGAAATATGTAACGATTGCAAAATGGCTGCCGCATCTCCCTTTAAGCAGGATTGCAAATAGTGAAATTTTTGAATGTTCGATAAATTAGGGTCATTATGAATCAATGACTGAAAGGTTTCATGAAACTGTAAGAATTTTTCGTATGAGCCGTCGAATTCGGGCAAGTTTAAGGTTGGTAAATTTATTCTTTGTGAAACGTTTCTGATAGGACTAGCATGGGTATTTTGAGTATTGGATTCCACTTGTTCAGCAATAATTTGCTTCGCAAGCGATACTTTTTCGAAGAATAAACTTTCGAATTCAGAAAACATCGCGATTGTGTTAATTGGATGATCCGTACTGTTCACCGCTTCAATTCTGTCAATTATAGAGCTAAACTCGTTATATAGGCGTTCTATGTTGCTCAAGCGAACCTGCAGTTCAATGAATTTATCGACGTCATGAAAATTATCCACAAAGTCCGTGAAACGTTTCAACTGACCATACAAGCGATTTTTCATGGACAGCAATTGATCTAATTCTGCCATATCGTTATTAATTAAAACTATACAAGTACAATAAACACTACAAGCGAGGAAATAATGATAAAATAGGAACTTACGTGACGGGAAAGGACGCAATTTACCCTTCCTTCGTTCGCGCACACGAGGAAATAACTTATCCTCCGGTTGAAGATTCTTCAATAATTATTTTTCGAGATGCTGCACTGATTTCAATCCGGCTCGATGTGACCAAAAATGGAGTGAAACTATGATTAAATTCTCGAAGGACCAAAATGTTACGAAACGATGATTAAAAAACGCAAAATAACTTATTACGTTTTATTAATATTATGTTGAAAACTCAGAAATAGAAAATACAGTGCACACAGCAGCGTCACAATGACACTCGATATTCGATACCAAACTGGTTACTGGTTACTAACATACTAACTAAAACTAACAACTGTACATTTATTTATACCTTAAAAACTAGTCCCTACCATAAAACTTGTGTTCATGTACCCCTAAATATGGAAACTACCTGGCGTACTGGGTACCTGCAAAGAAACATAATAAAGTTCTCAAACAGTATTAGTTAATTTAAATAAATTCGATTTCAGTCCTTTTCTTCGATAGAATTTATTATAACTTGTTAAGTAATGACTTACTCTGTTGCTGAAGCGTATGACATGCTCGCGGTGTTTTTTTGAAATGAAGAAAATGCCATTATTGCCTCGCGAGCATATGCTTTAACGTATCCGGAAAGAAGGCATTTTTCCCGAAAAGTTTTTGCTCGTCTGGCAAGGCGTTTAAGGGAAACTGGGCAAGTTAAACCATTACAAGCTAACAACCGACATAGAAGAACTCATAATGAGGAAAATGTAATAAATGTTCTTGCTTACGTTGAAACTAATCCCCGTTCAAGCAGAAGGGAAATTACAAGAGATTTGGGAATACCTCGGTCTGTTGTGCAAGGGATTTTAAGAGATCAAAGACTGCATCGATACCATGTACAACTGCACCAAGCCCTAACGCAATTAGATTTTGATCGAAGGTTAGAATACTGCCACCGGGTGCTCAAGATACAAGATACAAGATACAAGATACAAGTAGTTGTCACTTGCTGATATCTGTCCAGAGCGCGGCAGCATATATAGCAAGATTAAATTGCATGGTTTGAGTGTGTAGGGGAAAGCACCGTACTGATGAGTCCCAGAAGGATGAAATCAGTTGGTCTGCGGTTTTCTATACACATTCAAAACATGCAATATTTGAACAAAGATACAAGAGCGCCCCAATATTCTTTCAAAATTTTTATTCACGGATGAAGCTAGTGCAGGTGAGGTAAATCTTCATAACGTGCATTATTGGGCAGCAAACAATCCGCACTGGATGATTGAAATTGATAATCAGAACAAGTTTAGTGTGAATGTATGGTGCGGCATTGTTGATGGGAAGATAATTGGTCCTTTCTCCTTTCATATTTGATCAAAATTTAAATGGCAATAGATATTTAAACTTTTTAAGAAACCACTTGCCGATACTTCTGGAAGATGTGTCATTAGAAACCATGTGCATGTGGTTTCAGCACGATGGCTGCCCTGCCCACTTTGCTCGTAATGTTAGAGAATATTTAGATACTCAGTTTCCCAACAAGTTGATAGGACGAGGTAGTCAATTTCCATGGCCTCCCAGATCTATAGATCTGACTGCATTGGACTTTTATTTATGGGGAAGGGTAAAAGACCTTGTTTACCAAATTCGACCAACTACCCGGGAAGACATGATTCTTCGAATAAGAAATGTGGTGCAATCTATTTCAGCGGCAGAAGTCGAAGGTGCTGTATCTTCTACACGTCTGAGAATCATTAGATGTCAAGAAAATAATGACGGCACTTCATTTCATTAGTTTACGTATTTTCTTTTTCTCAAATTTACCCATGCAATGAGATATGATTAAACAATATTTTTGATCACAATTAGAAAAAGATTTGAAAAAGATATGAACTTTCGAATTGCGGAATTCTGTTCTTCATGCTATGTGTAATAACAGTATGTTATGCAAATGTACCATTCAATTCGAAATTTTTCAGAAAATTTGTTTCTTGTGCAGTGAGATTTGTTTAAACCATATTCTTGATGATAACTGCCGCTTGAAAAAAGATAACAACTTCCGGTTTGCGGCATTTTGTTCTTAATTCTGTGTTTAATGACACCGTGTTATAAAAAATATACCATTCCATTTAAAATTTTTGAGAAAATTTGGCAATTAAGAAAAGTTTCGAAATAACGCCATCTGGTGGCTCCCTCGTAAAATGAAATTCAAGTGTAAGCGCAGATTTCTATTACGCTATAAATTCCCTTTCCAACGAGACCAAATTCATTAAAATTGGTTCAAGCAATCCGGAGATATGTAAGGAAATTCTTTCCTCCCCCCAGCCCTTATTTCGTAAGTTAGATCAAAAAGTTATTAAACTAATTTACAGTATTACGAGGAGATTTTGAGAAAACTAAAGGATACTCACATTTCCATTTGAATTTTTGAAGAAAATGTGGATTGTCCATTTTCTTTTAAAATTGTGCCCCCTAGCGGGTAAAATAGAAAGCTATAAATATTTTTGGTGAATTTTTCATGGCCACTTTGCAATGGTTATCCTGTTTTTCCCAGGGTCGTCTTAGCAGGGTCCAAAAAAGAGCAGAGATTGTTGACACACAGTGTATTAAGAATATAGGTACACCGGCACTTGCGAACAATATTATTTACTACTAAACTAAAAACAATGTGGAACTCTATAAACATGTATTATCGGACATTCATTACAATATAGCAACGACAGCTACCCTATTTACTATACTGCGGGCAGCCGACTGACCCACTTTTCACTAGATTAACTTAAGAACACAACCCCCACTACACAGGCCCGGGCTAAGCGCACACCAAACCATCTCATCACCCCCCAACTTAAATGCTAAATACAATATGTATTTAAGTTAAAGTAAAAATAAGAAAACTCCCGAGAAAACTCCCAAAATTAATAGTAAATATAGAAAAATCGCTCACAGCAAACATTAGGACAGAGAGGCTGGGGGTGTTTTATATTTTCGTAAATTAATTACGTTTTGTCGCGATTCCCTCCCATTCTCGTCCCTTACAACATATGAGTTAGGACCAGTCTGTTTACTTACACAAAAAGGCCCTTCAAAAAGCAAGAAGAATTTCTTTATGGTCTTATCTTGCGCCGCGGATTGATAGTGTGTCCTAACAAGGACTTGCTCGCCGCTTTCGAAGATGGTAGGGTTGATTTTGGCATTTATTTTTTCGGCGCGCTTCTCAGCCTTGCTAAGCATCTGAATTCGCGCTAGTTCCCAAACTCTTTCCCGCGGAATAGGCGCAGAAGAATCACAGGGATAACTGATATATCTTTCGAGAGGGTTTGCCGGGACCGCCCCCTTCTGAAGATACAACGCTGTAAAACCGGTATCGAGATTGACAATAGCGTTTAAGCAATCTTCGGCAAACTGCAGTATATTTGGCCACTGGGTATGCCGCTCGTAACAATAGGTTCTCAGCAATCGCCCCACTTCCTTATTATACCTTTCAGTGATATTGCCCCGCGGAAAATATACCGAAGTGTATTTGGCCTTAATTCCTCTTTGCTCTAGTTCCCTTTTCCATGTGGGACTACTAAATTGAGTCCCGTTATCGCTCAATAAGCATTCGGGTTTTTGCACCTCGGGAATGTAAAAATTTAAAATTCTATTTAAAATCGCGCGAGTGGTCGCCCGACGAAGCGCATAGAGTTTCACAAATTTTGAAAATGCGTCCACAATTACTAACAACTGTGTAACTTTCCCGCGACCTTCCGGTAAAGGACCGATCAGATCAAGGCAAACTAACTCGCCCGGGTGATCTGGTAAAATCGCGTTATAAGACCCTTGACTACTTTTGCCACTCTTGGTTTTCTGGCATATGTCACAACCAGCAACAATTTGACGTATATGCTTCTGCATACGAGGCCAGAAAAACGACTGTTTCAAATGAAGGTAGGTTTTAGCTTTCCCAAAATGCCCTAAGCCCTCATGCTTCACCCGCACAAAATCCGAGACTTGATTAACCGGCACACAGAGCTTGTATCCCGGACATCGACTATCACCCCTTCTAAATAAAAGGCCCTCGTGGATTAAATACCATTTTTGTACCGCAAATTCCCGTGCGGTCAGAACTATCGGGTACCTTTCCAAAGTTTCCAAAAATTCAATCTTGTCACTAATCCATTTTTCACGTGACTGATCGCCCCTCATATTCTTAAAATTTTTCTTTAACTGAGAAAAATCTCCAGTTAGCTTTACTAACGAGATGTTAGGATCGCCGGAATGAACAGGATGCGTAACTGAAGGTTCCTTAGGCGGGTACCGCGAAAGAATATCGGCAGTAACATTTTCCGAGCCCTTAACACTAACAACGCGAAAATTGAACTCCTGTAAAAACATTATCCATCGTGAAAGCCGAGCGCTTCTCAGTTTGCAAGTCAATAAGAAATTCAAACTTTTATGATCTGAAATTACAACTAAATCCCGCCCCAAAACTAGGGTACGCCACTGTCTCAAGCAGTGTACAATGGCCATAGCCTCTTTTTCGGTAACAGTGTACGAGAGCTGACTGCCCTTAAACGTGGCGCTCGTATAAGCGATAACTTGCTGATCGCCCTGATCAGAATACTGGAACAAAGTTCCGGCCATTGCGAAATCGGAACTATCACACTGGATATAGAACGTTCTACTCATGTTTGGATGCGCGACCAAACACACTTGCAAATATGCCTCCTTGATAGCTTGAAAAGCGTCCTTTTGCTCATCGCCCCATTTCCACATCTCACCCTTCCTCAAAAGTTTTAATAACGGTACAGTTAAGTCGGCATATTTCTGGCAAAACCGTTGTTCATAATTTACGAGTCCGAGGAATCCACGGAGCTCTCTAAGGTTCCTGGGGGTCGGAAAATTGTTAATACTTGCAACCCTTTTTGGATCAATAGACACCCCCTTATCAGAAATCACGTGGCTCAAGAATACCAATTCCCTTCGAAAAAACTGCGATTTTCTCAATTTCACAGTCAAACCCGCAGATCGCAACCTTTCAAAAATCATGCCAAGGTGATGTAAATGTGATGTAATATCATCGGAGTAAACGAGTAAATCGTCTACATAAACGTACGTAAATTCGCTGAACTCTGCGCCCAGCACTTTATTCAAGCACCGTATAAGACTTGCCATGGATGTGCAAAGACCGAACGGCAACCTGTGAAACGTATAAGTCTCCCCGGCATATAAAAACCCGACATACTTAGTATGATCTTCCTTAATAGGAATCTGCCAATAAGCAGCCGTCAAATCGATGGTACTCAAGATCTGCCCCCTTTTAAAATTTAGTAACAAATCGTTGGGATTCGGCGGATTCACAAAATCTTTCACCATCCTCCCATTCAGCAAACGTGCATCCAAGCATACTCGAGTGCTTTTATCCTTTTTGGTTACGCACACAAGCGGAGAAATATATTCGGTCTTTTGCCTCTTAATTACGCCCCACTCCAACATTTCAGAGATTTGTGCCTCCACCTCGCATTTATAGACAAAGGGAATGGGATATAATGGTGCATTAAAAGCCTCATAATTATTTAGTTCAATTTCGTGACAATAATTGTTAGCGCGCCCGGGACATTCTGAAAAAAGCGCGAAATGTTTCCTTAAAACATCAGACAACCGATTTTTATTAATTTCGTCCAAAAAAGCGCCATCTGCCGCCCGCTGCAGATCAGACTCAGTATATGCATGTTTTACCACATGGTCGCTAGCCGCACCCCCCAGCGTCGTTTGCAAAATGCCCCTCGAACTTGCCGGTTCATCCCCCTTGCTTTTACACAAATTGATACGAAGGCTACCATCATTTATTTTAAAATCAATTTTAGTTTCATACACGCTATTGTCATGGCGGAAAACAAGCATGGATTTTTCAAAATCGAGAGTAGTTTTATACTGAGACATCCAGTTAGATCCCAACAAAATATTGCAGTTTAGATTTGGTACCACCAAGCATGATACATCCATTTCAACGCCTGATACCCTAATCGGCAAATAAATTTGTGTTTTTACCCGTTGCGTTTTCCCCCCTATCGCCACGGTAATGGTAACATTTGTCACCGGTAAAGTCGGCAAATTAGACAAACTTTCTTTCAAGCGCTCCTGGAATTTTTCAGACACAGCACACACATCTGACCCGCTGTCCAACAGAATTTTAAAATTTTCTGAACCTATCTGAGCACTGATCGCTGGCGATACCCTTTCGTTCTCTTCCGGTTCACTGTCCGAATCAGTAAGAAGCTCCGACTCGTCTCTGTTAAAAAATGTTATACGGTTAATATCTCGACGAACGTCATTATTATTATTATTGTTGTAACCCGGTTGGTTGTTTGGGTTCCTAACGATAGGAGCGTTAGAAGAAGCTTGATTTACGTTGGATCGACGAGAGTTTTCGCGCGAACCCTTGCTGGATTCCTCCCTTTTGTAGGTATCGTCGATTTTTCTCAAATATTCCTCAACCTCGTCAACGGCAACAAGGCCACTCGTTATAATACCCCTCTGAACTTCCGGCGGAAAGTGCTTAGTCAGCATATCAGTTAATTTATCAGTTGGGATTTTTTTTGACAAAAACCCGGCCTCGCTGAATAAATTAAGAAAGTATTCAGCCCTACTGCCAAATTCAAACCTACCATAGCATAATTCTAAGTAAAGATCACGCTCCCGATCTACCCCCCAGAATTTAGATTGAAACCCCCTTTCAAAATCTTCAAAATCAACAAAGGAGTCCTCCTTTATTAAGGCCCAGTCAGAGGCAGACCCCCGCAAACAAGATAAAGCCAGATGAACTTTCGCCGACTCCGGCACACCTGCATCATTTAAAAGATTTTTAAGTTTTTTTAGAAATGCCATAGGGTGGGTTCTTGAGTTGGGGTAAAATGTTAAGGCACCACCCCCCAGTTCCTTCCAGTTGGAAATATACCCCCGATCCGGAACTATATTACTATAACGCGCCGGTGCGGGTTCAGATACACTTAATTCCCCTACGGCACCCCCATCGGAATACGGAAAATCTAAATTACGTTCGACGTTTCGAGCTCTAGCCTCAATATCCCGAACGTTCGCCGCTAAGCCCGATACACAACTCCGCAGCTCAGCCATGCCTGCTGTGAGTTCCTGGAGGGTTTTTTGAAAACTCATTTGAGTTCGTAACTCGCTTATAGTCACTTCCGAGTCGGATTCAATCGGATCCCGTTTGCTTTTCTTATTTCTACCTTTACTACTCATTTTCTTTCAAACAAAGTATTTCAAAAACAAGTGATACTACTCACGTGCCTAAATATCAACTCAAGTTATAAGCAAAACTATACCTAATGCATAACAATATAAACATAAAAGATAAACCCGTTAAAGGTTCGAACGCCGCCCACTCCGGTCCTGAACTTTAGTTTCCAAGGAACAAGAGTTCTTCCAACTGCAACCCACCGGCGCAGTGAAGAATAAAGATGAGATCACCGCGACCCTCAAGGTCTCAACTCGTCGAATCTGCCGTGCTTTTTGCTCCTCCAATCGCCTTTGCAGGACGTGTTGCTAAGCGCTTATACAGCGACAGCGAGCAGGAACACGAATACCCCGAATAGGAATAACACCCTTCCAAATCGAACGGTGCAAACAATATGGATTCCCGTTTTTGATAAATATAAATCAAGGCTTAGTACCTGGGATCTCTGGATCTGTAGAACAAACCTGCTCCCTTTAGCTACTAGTTGGGCGCCAAAATGCAATGGTTCTCCTGTTTTTCCCAGGGTCGTCTTAGCAGGGTCCAAAAAAGAGCAGAGATTGTTGACACACAGTGTATTAAGAATATAGGTACACCGGCACTTGCGAACAATATTATTTACTACTAAACTAAAAACAATGTGGAACTCTATAAACATGTATTATCGGACATTCATTACAATATAGCAACGACAGCTACCCTATTTACTATACTGCGGGCAGCCGACTGACCCACTTTTCACTAGATTAACTTAAGAACACAACCCCCACTACACAGGCCCGGGCTAAGCGCACACCAAACCATCTCAACTTTTATAAGATTTTTTTCCTGAAAGCTGTAGTATGAATTCTAAGATACAGCCGGTCGCCAACCTTAACCGGACACCCGGTATACATAAGCATAGAAACTAAAGAGAAACTTTGTATTTCATATCAACAATAGCAACCCTCAATTTTTAAACTTGGAAAACTAAATTAAAATTATCCTGAAAGACTACGTACACCAATTGCGGAAAACCTGTTCTGGCCGGTTTATATTTTTTATGAATAATACGTCATTCAAATTAGCAGTAGTGGTTCTTTGTTATGTACTATCAACAGCAAAAGTGGCGTTCCACTTTACGGTTCAATTCCGCTTAAAATGCCATAACCAATTACGTTCTGAGGTAAGGAAAATTTAGCAACTGCCCGCCAATTAAAGTTTTGGGGGCGGATCTAAACGATTTTATTTGAATGACAACAAATGTGTTAGCCTGGCACTAGTAAACTTTTGAGCAGCAAAAAAATAGATAAATAATCATGTTCTTTTAACACAGTTGGCGAATTTTTGACTTTTATGAAGAACTTCAAATAAATTAGACCGTTATTATTTATTATTTTTCTCTGACCATTAACATTGCTCAATGTTTATAGTTTTAAATGTTATTACAATATTTTTTTATTATTTATATTAAATAATAAATTCTTAATACCTACTTATGCTCGTACGAAAAAAAGTGTTGTACACTTCCAGTATAATCCACTTTTCTCCATCGCTGGATACTCAGTACTTCTTTCATTTACACATCACCGGGAACCCATTTTCTGCATTTGTCATTATCCAGAGTTCATTCATTTATTCTCAATGTTATTTCCTAGAACACGCTTCTTTCCCACTCGTTCCCTATAGGTTTGGTTCTTCCTCTAAATTTATCGCGCAGTGTTGTCCTGGGAACTCCAAAACTCCTACTATCTCTTGCTATTGGCACTCCATCTTGTTGAACCGCTTACAATGCAAAATTGATGTATAGGACCTTTATTTCTTTGCCTCAACTTTCCGTTGAATTCAACATTTTGCTTTTTTGGTGGTGCCATGTTTAAACATTCCAATACATCCGAGTTCCAAAATGAACTGGCTAAAAATGATAAACAATACTGTCCTATTATAGCCATCTCTCTGACAATAAATGTAAAACCTTTTCTTAAGTGGTCCATTTATAGCCTCCTTTAATTATCATATACCGGGTGGGGATTTAGTGTGTAATCGGCTCATATCTCTGGAACTATTTAAGATATCAAAATGAAATTTTGCACGAATGTGGGGAACCACATGGAGCATTTCCCAAAATTATTTAGGTATATACAGGTTGTTCACATTCTAAGTACCAGACCAAAGTTCTATTTCTTCAAATGGAAACCCTACATGTCCTTGCATAATATGGATTCCCCATAAAATTCCATGAAAATTGATATACTATATGACGTGGTTTTGACTAAGGAATTTTGAGATATTGACATTTTTGTGTCATTATGGATCCAAATTTATGACGCTACTGACGCATACTAACCAAAGCCACCTAAAATTGAAATAGGTTCACACACTGCTGTATTATTGAAATCTATAAATAATTTTATCATAACACTTGAGATAATACAGGGTGGTTAAGTTATGCGAAACAGAATTTTTCTCAAAAATTTCAAATGGAACGCCATGTATCTTATTTGTACAATTGATGGTCATTTTACTAAGCTTTTTATTGATGTGGATATTGCCAAGTCTACCAGTAAAAGTTTCGACAGAATGTACAATTGAATTATAAAAATGTAGAGTTTCGTTAGTATTTTGCATTATTTTTGAAGATCTCCCCTTTTTTGTCACCCAAAACTCCAAAAAAGGTTTGCATTTTGTTTCTATACAATATTTAGCAAATGAACTTTACATTAACACAAGAAATCCCATTGCAAGATTATTTCTTAAAGATAATATTTTCTTCCATGGCACTCCTTGTTTGAACATTATACCCGACTTTAAAAAGACATTATACATTTAAGAATATATATATATATATAATCATATTCCCCTTATACCTAATAGGTGTCGGGGTTACATATTTCCTAACCGTAAACAAATTTACACCACTGTTTCTTGTCTCTTGCTATTAACTTGGCTTCATTCCATGTTTTTCCTTTATCTGCCAGTATTTTTCCTATCATATTCTCCCACGTTTCCCGTGGTCTTCCCCTTTTCCTCTTTATCTGTATTTTAGCTTCCCAAACTCTCTTTACTTGTCTGTTCTTGTTCATTCTCTGCAGGTGTCCCCACCAACCCAACTGCCGTTGTTCTATGTATTCTAGGGCTGGTTGCGTTACAAGGTCTTCTCTTATTTGTTCATTCCTAATTTTATCCATTCTTGTTACCCCACGGACTCGCCTCAAATACTTCATTTCCGCTGCCTGTATCTGACTCTTCTGCTTTCTTGTTAGAGTCCATCCCTCACATCCATATGTTAGAATGGGTCTGTAAACAGCCCTGAATACATTCATCTTTGTTCCGGTTGAAACTTCCTTCTTGTTGATAAATGTTTTATTTATGCTGTGATACACTTTAACTGCATTTTCTATTCTTTTGTTTATCTCTCTTTCTTGCTTTCCCGTTCCTTCTATTGTCGCTCCCAAGTACTCGAAATATTCCACTTGTTCTATTCTTACTCCGTCTAAGTTTATATGTACTTTTTCTTGTTCTTCTGTTATTGTCATAATCTTTGTCTTTTCCGGATTCATCTTCATGCCATTATCTACCAGTATCTCTTTCCAAATATCTAAGTTCGTCTGTAATTCCTTTTCACTTGTTGCCATAATTACTACATCATCAGCATATGCACATTCTTTTATTTCTATTGGTTGAAGATTATTATATCCCACAACCAGGCTCTTAGTTCTCTCATTACATTTCCTTATAATGTGATCCATGAATATTGTAAGTAGTACTGGACTCATTCCCCCACCCTGCCTCAATCCTTCTTGTGTCGTGAACATTTCCGATTTCATATTTCTAAATATCACCAAACTTTTCGTGTTCGCATACAAACTTTGAATTACTCTATTCATCTTGTTGCTTACTCCTTTCTCCTCCAGAATATCCCATACTATTTTTCTCGGTACTCTATCAAAGGCTTTTTGTAGATCTATGAAGGCCATATAGGCTTTTCCCCTTTTCAATTTGGTCTTTTCAATCAGCTCTTTGATAGTGAATATGTGATCTTGCACACTTCTGCCCTTTCTAAATCCACTTTGGGATTCTGTCAAGGTTACTTCTATTACATCTTTCAATTTGGTGTTTAGTATTTGTTCATACAGCACTCAGCAATATTATTCCTCTGTAATTATTACATTCTTTTAAATCTCCTTTTTTATGTATAGGCAGTATCATTCCAGTTTCCCAGTCATTAGGTATAGCTTCCTCCCTCCAGGCTTTATTTACAATTTCCAGTAATACTTGATTTCCCACTTCTCCCATATTTTTCATCATCTCCGACGTCAATCTGTCTTGTCCAGGTGATTTACCGTTTTTCAATTTTCGTAAAGCTTCCAATAGTTCCTTCATTGTTATTCCCTCTTCGTTGTCTGTTATCTCTCTTCTGTTTGTAGTTGTTTGTGTTCTTTGTTCTTCTCCTGCTAGTAACTCCTTAAAATATTCTTGCCATCTCTTCATTATTTCTCTTTCTTCTGTTAGTATATTTCCATTTGAGTCTTTCACATATATTGACTGTTTTGTTTTCCCCTTTCTTAAATTTTTCATTACTTTAAAGAACAGTTTTTGATTGCCTTTGCTATCCTGTTCCAGTTTTGTCCCAAATTCCGTCCAGGCTTTATCTTTTGCCTCGGCTATCATGCTTTTGACGATTTTTCTTTGTTGTTTATATTCTTCGTAAACTTCATTCGTTTTCCTTTGCAAGTACTGCTTCCATTTTATTTTCTTTGTTTTTACTTGTTTCTGTATCTCCTCTGTCCACCAGGCCGTTTGTTTTCTAGTCTTGGTTGTTTTACATGTCCCGCATACTGTTTTAGCTGTTTCAATAGTGATTTCCTTAAATCTACTCCACATCTGCTCTAAATTCAGTATTTCCTTATCTCTCATTAATCCTTCCAACTCCAGATTCGTCACTTCTTCATATTTTGTTTTAACTGCATCTTTCATTAGCTCATATGACCTTATTGTTTCATGTTCTATCCCTTTCTCTACTTTTCTATTTATTCTGTTATTGGCTATCTGCTCAATTTTTATACTCGATACTACCAAATAGTGATCGCTGTATATTTCTGGCCCTCTCTTAACTTTAGTATCAACAACTTGTCTTCTTTTCTCTTTTTCTATTAGTACGTAATCTATTATTGACTGCTCTCCTCTACTCGGTTCCTCTCTCGTGTATTTATGTATTTCCTTGTGTTGGAAGAAAGTGTTTGTGATGATTAAATCATTCATTTGGCAGTACTCTAGCATTCTTTTTCCATTATTATTTCTTGTTATTTCCCCGTACTGTCCTATTACTGTTGTATATATATCATCTTTTACACCAACTCTGCTGTTAAAATCTCCTAACACCAATATATCCCCCTTACTATCTTCTGTAATGTTTGTTAGATCTTCCCAAAAAGCTTCCTTAATCTCTGCTCTTTCATCTTCATTAGGTCCGTAAACGCATAATATTGTAATTTTCTCCTCCGCATTTCCAAGTTCTATGCTTAATATTCTTTCCGAGTATGCATTCCATTCATTTATTCTATGTGTCATTTTCTGATGAATCATGCAACCCACTCCCGCTACTGCTCTTTCATTATTTTCCACTCCACTGTATATCAGCCAATGCCCATTATCCAGTTCTACGCATCCTTTTCCTTTTTTCTTCGTCTCCGATACAGCCAATACATCCAGCCTGGCATCTTCAAACTCTTGTGTTAATTCTTTTTCTTTCCCACTTAGGCTTCTAACATTCCATGTTCCCATCTTCCATAATTTTTTCTTTCTTTTTCCTTTTTCTCGCGTATTCGTCAACATCGTTCGTGCCTCTTTGATCTCATCTAGTTTTTTGGATTTCGGAGCTGGTCCATTTTTTCCAGTCTTTTCTGGTTTTTATTCCATATAAACTTTTCCTCTCCATTTATTATTAGCTTCTGATACTTTATTTGCACTTTTTTACCCTTCTTCCTCTGTTCCTCTGCTTTCTCTTTCAGAATTTTCTGTATGGCCCTTTCTTGTATTGTTAAATCATTATTGATATATACTCTCTCTTCTTTAATTTTTCTCAATTTGTTTTTGTTTCTCATTATTTCCTGTTTCTTGCCAAAGTTATTCACTTTCACTACCACCATATTTCCATTTATTCTCGTTGCTCTCTCAATTTCTACATTTACTTGTAGCCTGTCCTTGATATATTCTTCTATATCTTCCCTCATTTGTCCCTCTGTTCCTTTTGTTTTTAGACCACTTATTATTATATTATTTTTCCTCTTTTCTTTTTCCATTTCTTCTAGCTTTTCATCAATATCCTCCAGTTGTCCCATTTTTCTTTTTAGTTCTTTAATTTCCTTCTTCATCTCCCCGTTTTCTTGTATTAGTGTCTTTACATACTCTCTATACTCCTTATTTTCATCTCTCATTTCTCTTATTTCATTCCTTAATTCCTTCATTACTTCCGTGATTTCCTCCATTGTCTTACTTTCCTACTATTCTCTCCGCAACTGTTCAATTTCACCTGTGTTAAATGGGTTGCTTACCTGCCGGCGCCAAAGGTATCCACACTTCTACAGCTCGGATGAATGACCTCTACCACCACTGACAAAAACACCACGCCAAGTCACAATTTAAGTTCAAATTTCTATCTTATCACATTTACTTTTCATTTGCCAATACTAGTACTGGTTCCTCACTCTGATTTCTCCACTTTGACAATACTATTGAGTTTATTACTACTCGTTATGACCCACAAATTGAGTTTGATAACGGAGCGTGCAAAACTCAGCTGTTTATCAACACAGTGAAATACTAATTTTCCGTTTAAGAATATAACCATCAAGAAACAATTTTACAATAAGATTTATTGTTTTTATATTGATATCAATTTGCAAATACAAAATATAAACATTATTGTGAGTTTTGAGCAACAGAATAGGGGGAATTCGCCAAAAAGAGTATAAACTAATAATGAAATTCAAAAATTTTGATGTTCAATCGTAATATCTGCCGAAGCTATCAGTAGTAGACCCGGCAATATCTACATCAATTAGAAGCTCAGTTAACTGACTGTCAGTTGTGCAAATAATATACATGGCATTCTATTTGAAATTTTTGAGAAAAATTCCCTTTTGCATAACTTAACTTAACTTAACTTCAATAAAAAATAATTAGGTCGCTTTGGTCAGTAGACGTCAGTAGCGTCATAAATTTGGGAGCATAATGACACAAAAGTGTCAATATCTTAACAGTCCTTACTCAAAACCACATCGTGTAGTATATCAATTTTCTTGAAATTTTATGGGCAATCGAAATCATGCAAATACTTGTGGGGTTTCCATTTAAAGAAATAGAACTTTGGTCTGGTACTCAGAATGTGAACATCCTGTATATACATAAATAATTTTGCGAAGTGCTCCATGTCGTTCCCCACATACGTGTAAAATTTCATTTTGATATCTTAAGCAGTACCAGAGATATGAACCGATTACACACTAAATCCCCACCCGGTATATAGCGTGAAAGAATCACACCGAAAAGTATTTTAAAACAAGCCAGACATTACACAGATTCGTTGACAAAATTTTTAGCAGTATTCAACTTGAAATACATTTCAATATAATCAATTTCCACTCACCTTAAGTTCCTTAAGAAAAACGATAAGAAATCACTATATTGAGGGTAAGGTGCTAGTCATAACCGCACAATTTTTAGTTTAGCCGAAAACATACAAGGAGTATGTGCAGGTTCGATAGAAAACTAAACTCAAGCAATCATACAAGGCTTAAACCTTATTCAACACTATTTTAGCGTCAGTTTCTTAGCAAGAGGACAGAAATGTGGAAGATATAACTGGTGCAGCGGCTATAACCGGTGCACCTACCCTAACTAGTAAGAATATTTTTATTTGAGAACGCACAAAAACAAAGTACGATAAATAACAATAAAATAACAAAAATAATATTAAACATTATGACTTAAGCAGCAACAAAAGAACATGTAAAAAAACATTAATATTTGGTGTAACCCCCATTTGTCTCTATCACAGACTGCAGCCGCTGACCCTTGGAGCCCACTAGATTTGCACATAAATTTGTGGCTCTGATTTCCTCCCAGGTATCATTGCAGTGCGCCACCAACTCTTCCCTTGTCCTTTCATTCTGATTAACCCACTTTTGGACCATAATACCATTCTTGCACAATATGCAGACGGTGTATCGGGCAGTTATCGTCAACGTAAATGATAACTGGCACTTCATATTCATAATACACCGCGCGCACTGTGGGAAGCATGACATCGTTTAGCACCTCTACGTAGTTGGCGGCGGTAGCACGTCCTGGAAGGAAAATAATCTCTCCTGTGCCAGCGGCGCTCATACACTCCCACATGTTGTTAGCAGTGCGACCCGATTCCCTATTCGCAACAACATGATTTTCTTCGTGACAAGTGCCATCTTGTCGCCACAAATGGAGTCGTGTGTTCTGACTGGACTTGAAGCACTTTTCATCGGTAGAAATTGCATTCGCCCAATCGTACTGTAAGTACTCTTGAGCAAATGCCAATCTTGTCCTCGGATGCGCCTCGGTTAACGCGACCTTACGAGCTGGTTGCCGGTGTCTAAACCCCTCACTCAATACGTACAATAAAATTACAGTTACAATAAAACAGAACTAGAAATGTTACCGACCGACTTCCTTTATCATTGTTAATTTTAAATGCATTAGAAATTCAAAGTACAGCGAAATCTCTCTTCAGCGGACACTTACGGGACCGACAAAAAGTGTCCGTTAATGGGAGGCGTCCGCTTATGAGAAAAACTACAGAAAGAATAAAAATCAAATAGGTACATCTGATATATATGTTTATATAAAAATTTAATATGTAACAACAGAGTGATGATAAGGTACGCTTTCGTTTACGCCGCGCCGATACGCGATACGCGGCCGATACGCGGGATGGGCACCGTTGCATTTGAACGTGGACGCACTGGCCGGCAGGCGAAATGCACAAATGAAAGCAGTTCTATTTAAATACTATTGGAGAAGTATAACGCGTGTGTCGGCCGTCGGTACACGCCGCGTGTACCGACGTACCTTTTAGGTCAAGTAAAATATTTTTATTTCCTACCTGACAACGGAATTCCCTTGTTCTTTACAATTTCCGCTACATGAGTTTTACTGATTTGAAACCTCTTAGACAGGGCACGGACACTTAACTTCTCTTTATTGTATACCTCAACAACGCCAATCTTTTGCTGCAACGTCAAAACTTTCCGTTTTGTTGCCATTTTTACGAACACACACGTTTTAAGCACTGTAGAGACACATTTGCTGCCGGGAAATCCCCGAATTCGTTGTGGCGCACACCGCCACGCAGATGTCTAAAGTGCCGCTGTCCGTTGAAAAGAGACTTTTGTTTCACTCAAGTGCTGTTTAGTCTTGTCCGCGTCCGTCCAAGGGAGAGTCCGTTGAGTAGAGAACAAAATATATGCTTCTCTTATGGAACAAGAACGGGACTATACAAAAATGTCCGTTAGAGGGAGGCGTCCGCTAAAGAGGGGTGTCCGCTATAAGAGATTTCACTGTATTTTGGAAAAAATGCTACTAACACTCTTGCTAATATCAACTATGTCTAATTTCTGATATATTCGTCTTAACGTTTGGCAACAAACATTAATGCTGATGCACATATTACAAGACACAAATATACCGAGGTAGTTTTTAGACAGATTTTAAATTGTGTGATAATTTTTTAGAGGTCAGCTGCCAGCAGACGCGGAATTCAATTTTTTGGATCACGCAAAACGAATAGACATGTACGGCGTTGAATTGCACAAAGCTAGAGTAAGCTATTTGGTAGTTTCTCTGAATTCTGTTAAGTTTATATTCTTTTTTCTACAGGACAATGCAGGTAAAGATATACAGTTGGGCGTGACGCACATAGGCTTAGTAGTATTTCATAATAACATAAAAATCAACACGTTCTCTTGGTCCAAAATTATGAAAATATCGTTCAAACGCAAGCAATTTTTTATACAGCTTCGACGGGAGCCAGTAAGTAGAAATAATTTGTATAGCACGGAGACGAATTCATATGTAATCTACCTAGGCACAGAGTATTTCAGATAAACATCAAATTTTTACTAGCATAGAACTGTAATATAGTGGAACTCCCCCGGGAACTCCCATAAGTCGAATCTTAAGGGAAACTAAAAAAAAATCGAGTTAAAGAAACTTCGAGTTTAAGAACGTTTTATTAAAATTTTCATACCATGCATTATTTACATAATAAATCATTGATTTGTGTGCAACGCGAATACTGACAAGTCAGCTCCGTTCACATCGCAATTTTGAGTGATTAGACAAGCCCAGGAAAAGTGAAAAGGGAAATAAAGTGTTAACACTAACGAACAATAGTGTCAAAACAGTTATAAATGAACAAACCCAAGTGATTGGATAGCAATTTGAGAAAACATTTCGTGGGGAGGTTAGAACTGATACGCCAATAAAGGTAAGATTCGCATACCTAACAATAGTATTTGGGACAGTGATACCACACATTGATATTAAAACTAGACATATGAGCGCGGTGCGTACACGATTTCCGATACGTAGAGTAGAATCTGTGGTACGCTTTCGGTTTACGGAGTAGGCAACCCATCATACACATAAGCAAGCCAGTTACTGAAGGGTGAATAACAAAAAGGTGAAGCGAAATTTGATAGTTGCTGATGAACGGCGATAAATCAGAGACAAATACAAAAGGAGAAGATAAGAAAAGGAAAAAGGATAGCCCCCCAGATTTCTCACAGAGGTGTAAGAAAACGCAAAGGACACCAACAAAAGGTACAGGTACAGAAGAAGAGAGCCAAGAAGATATGGAAGAGCTCAAAAGTATGATGAAGCAGCTTATAGCTGACAATGGATTAATAAAACAGGAGCTGAAGGACATAAAAGAAGAACAGAAGATCTACAGGAAAGAGGTAGAAGAGCTGAAAGCGGAAAACAGACATCTAAAGGAAAGGCTATATAACATGGAGAGAAGAATAGAAGGACAAGAGAAAAGAGAAAAAAGGTTAAATATAACAATTAAAGGAATGGATCCTCTCAATGATAACATAGAAGGAGTCCAACAACTTCTTGAAACTCAATTAGAGGTGAAGATAAAGGCTGAGGTTGTAAACAAGATTATTACGAAACTAGGAGGATCTATATATGTGGCAAAACTTAATAACATGGACGATAAAATTAAGGTGATGAGGAACAAAAGCAAACTGAAGCTTCAGGAAGTCTACATTGATGATGACCTGACAGTAATGGAAAGAGGCGTACAAAAGAAGCTCAGAGATATAGCAAGAGAAGAAAGAATACTAGGAAAGACGGTAAAGGTAGCTTATCAAAAAATAATAATTGACAACAAAGTATGGATTTGGAACAACCGGACACAGGACTTGGAAGAGAAAGTGGAAAAACCTGGTCAAAACAACAAAACAGCACCAAAAAACTAGCGAAGATGAAGACTGGGACGGGAAAACGGTACGACCAAGGATCGAAAAATGGTAAAAACATTAGAATAGGGACATGGAATGTGAGAAGTATGAATGGAAAGGAGATTGAATTGATACAAGAATTTAAAAAGGCAAAACTGGAAATATTAGCTATAACGGAAACAAAAAAGAAGGGTACTGGGGAAATAATTATAGAAGAACACGGAATAATATACAGTGGAACGGAAGTACATAGAAGAGCAGAAGCAGGTGTGGGTTGTGTGATAAGTCCAAAGTATATGAGAAAAGTAGTGGATTGGGAGGGAGTTAATAAAAGAATAATGGCAATTAAGGTAAAGCTGATAGGAGAAGAAATAACAAAGATGATAATAGTTTACGGCCCTGGGGAAAATGGCACAGTTGAAGAGAAAGATGAGTTCTGGGATAAATTACAAGAAGTATATGAAGAAAGCAGAAACCCAGTAATAATTATGGGAGATTTTAATGCAAGAATAGGTGATAAAATTGAGGGAACGCAGGGTACAATGGGGAAATTTGGAGAAAACACAAAGAACAGAAATGGGGAAAGGTTGATCCAGTTCTGTATACAAAATGGGCTGGTAATACAAAACACGTTTTTCCAGCACAAAGAGTGTCATAAATATACGAGAGAAGAGCCTGGAAGGAAAGAAAAATCAATAATAGATTATATTGTAACAGAAGAACAAAACCGGAAAATAATAAAAGATGTACGAGTAAGCAGAAGTGCTGAATTAGGGACAGATCACTACTTAGTAATGGCGACCATCAGGAATATGTGCACAGAACGAAATACAATGAAGGAGACAAACAAAAATGCGTGCAAGGAACAAAAAACCATTAGAACTTATAAACTGCAGAATAAGGAAATTAGGGAACAGTATGCTGAACTGGTAACAATGGAGTTGAATAAGAAGGAAGAAGAACTACAACGAGGAAATCTGGAGGATCAATGGAGAATTTTTAAAGATATTGCAAGGAGTGCAGCCACCAGGACTTGTGGAGTTACAGTTACCGGAGGATCAAAGAAAAGAACTAATTGGTGGAACGAAGAACTTAGAAGAATTATAAGAGAAAAGAAAGAAGCATGGAAGGACTACTTAACAACGCAAACAATAGAAGCATACAACAAATATAAGGAAGCTAGGAGGTTGACAAAAGAACGAGTCAAAGAAGCTAAGGCTAGGGAATGGGAAGAATTTGGAGGGAAAATGGAAGAAGACAGTAAAAGTAATCAAAAACTATTTTACAAGGCCATAAAAAACATGAGAGGAGACAAGAAAAGAACAATAAAGCAAATTAAAGACAAGAAAGGGAAAATACTCACAGAAGTACCAGAGATAATGCAGAGATGGGGTGAACACTTTAGGGAGATGTTGGGAGCAACAGAAGTGGAGAATAATGAAACTGAAGAAGAGAGTAACGTGGCTGAAGTGAACATCAGTAATAATATATATCTAGAAGAGGTGAGAGATGCGGTGAAGAAACTAAAAAATGGAAAAGCGCCTGGCATGGACAATATAAAAGGAGAAATGATCAAATGCATGGGGGATAGAGGAATAAGAGCACTGCACCAAATCATAAATACAGCTTGGACAACTAAGAAAGTACCTACAGACTGGAAAATCTCAGTCATAGTCCCAATTTATAAGAAAGGGGACCAAAGAGAATGTGGAAATTACAGAGGGGTGTCCTTGCTTAGCAGCGCGTGCAAGGTATATGAGACAGTTCTGGAGAGAAGGCTCAGGAAAGAAACAGAGGAGAAAATGCACGATGCACAGAGTGGGTTTAGACCGGGATACAGCGTGCAAGATCACATCTTTACAATGAGGAATCTGACGGAAAAATTCTTAAAGTTTGACAAAGATTTGTACTTGTGTTTGATAGACTTAGAGAAGGCTTTTGACAGAGTACCGAGGCAGCAGATCTGGAGAACGTTAGAAAACTATGAAGTAGACGGGAATCTAGTTCAAGCAATAAAATCACTATATAAAAACAGCTCCAATATAGTTAGAACAGCGAACCAAGAGACAAAAGAATTCATTACAACCCAAGGTGTAAGGCAGGGAGGAGTACTCAGTCCTCTGATGTTCATATTGTACATGGATGAAATAATTACAGAATGCAGTGAGAAATCCGCCAAGATAGATGTGGGGTACAATAGATTGAAGAACTTCACTGTAAGTGAATGTGTATTTGCTGATGACATTATACTGAAGGCAAACAGCGAAAAGACACTACAACGTAATGTGGACATATGGACTGAGAAATTGAAGGAGAAAGGCATGACCATTAATGTAAGCAAAACCAAAGTCATTATAATAACAAATACAGACAAAAGGATCAAAATACAAATAAATGGAAAGGATGTTGAACAGGTCGATAACATTAAGTACTTAGGAGCGGCAATAGACAGAACGGGAAAATTGGAAAGAGAAGTAAATAGCAGGATAGCATCATCGGTGAAGTTGTATCATGCTATAAGAAATGGATTTTTAAATAAGAAGGAGATCAGTAAGAAGACGAAACTCACCGTATACAAAACGATATATTTACCAACCTTATTGTATGGATGTGAATCGTGGGTACTCACAGAGAAACTGGAAAAGAGATTGCAAGCTGCTGAAATGAAGTATTTGAGGCGAGTAGCAGGAGTAACTATAATGGATAAGATAAAAAATGAAAGTATCAGGGAAAAATTAGAAGTTGAAAGTGTCAGCAAGCATGTGAAAAAGGCGCAATTAAGATGGTGGGGACACTTGAACAGGCTGGATCAAAATAGGCAAGTTAAAAAGATATGGGAAGCGAAGAAAATAGGCAAGAGACGAAGAGGAAGACCTAGAAGGACATGGGACAACGTGGTAGCCGAAACACTTAAGGAAAGAGGATTGACATGGAAAGAAGCAGAAGTGCTAGCGAGGGATAGGAAGAAATGGAGAATGATTGTGAACGAGTCGTGAATGAAACGAAAACCTCGACACCTAACGGTAGAAGAGGAATCGATTATATATATATATCATAAATCATAACCCATAACGTATAACGTAACTATACACAATATACTCATACAAAATGCAGGTTGTTACAATTCTGTAACCAATCAAATCATTGTTTAATAAAAAATGTCGGTAATTTTGCATTGTTTTTGATGACGTAACTGTTCATTTTCAGAAAATTGCGATACAGACCTTAATGACGCATATATACTGCCTTGAACATTCTCTCTTGCCCACAAAAAATTAAAAATGTTTTTAAAACTGTCACCTAACTGCTTATTTGTTGGTTTTGTTATGCCGGTCTCAGCGCCTTCACTTTCATTTTCTTCGTCGCCTTCGCTGTCGGACATTTCGCAATTAGACGACTGACATTTTAAACTAGACAAAATGTCATCATCAGTCGGAAATTCTGCAATTTGGATGTTGTCTTCGATGGCAATATATTCTTCTGCATCAATATTTTCCATTTGTACCGATTCCCTGTATTTTGCAAGCGTTGCCTTTAATTCTGCAAGACTAAGTTCATCTTCATCCAACCAATGATCTTCATTTTCACGAATGTCACGGGAGAATCCGGCTTTCTTAAAACCATTTTGAATTGTTGTAGCTCAGACATCTGTATCTCATGCTCTTGCTATTTCTCTAATTGCATCTAATAAAGTTACTGCTAATGTTCTACGATCCTCCATGGCAGCGATAGTTTGTTTCAGAATCAGTTTCTGGTAATTCATCTTCTCAGGTTCTTAATTATACCCTGATCCATTGGTTGTAACTTTGACGTCACATTAGGTGGCAGAAATACGACGCGGATGGACTTCAACTTTTCGTCAATTGTAGGATGAGCCGGGCAGTTGTCTTTGATTTCCCAATCACCAAAAGTTGCAGTTTTTGAGTCCCGTCCATATTTGCACCAACCATAACAGTAATTCGTTCTTTACTTTACTCTCCCCCATAATACTTCTCATTTTTAAAAGCCAAGGTTTTGTCCAGTAAACATTTAAAGAACAGACCCATTTCGTCGGCGTTGAAAATGTCCTTATGTTCATGTTGGGAGAGTAATCCAGGGAGCACATTTTCATTTCAATTTTCACACTCTTTTTCATTTACGTCTGCACTTTCACCGCAAACCACTTTTTGCACAATTATGTGACGAACTTTAAATTTGTGCATCCATCCCGAGCTCGCAGCAAAATCCAAATGTCCCACAGTTTCTTGTCACGGCAAGCTTTAACCCACTTCAACATTGCTTCATCGATATCTTCATACACACATGACTTAGTTTTCGAGCTTCGCTGACCCCGTCAGAACTTTTTTCAAGAATTGCATTGCGATTCCAAACTCGGCTGCGATATCTTTTTTCTGTTTTACACCTCGATAAACTTGTTCGATTAAACGACTTTTGTCAGCTACCGACAAAATTTTTAATTTCCTCTTTGCATTTGACATTTTTAGCAATAGCTCTGAACGCAATCAGCAACAAAACTAAACTGACCAGCAAAGCAGTAATTTTAGAATCTCAACTGGGTTTTCCAGCCATTTGTTTATTACCACTATTTCTAACAAATACCGATTACCAATTTCAAAGAAAGGGTCATAAAAGATGTGAACAAACCAGGTACATACTACATACATAGTTTTAGGTAGAAAAGGTTTTGTCGGCTAAAATTGAATAAAGGGGATAAAATTCGTAGAAAGAAAATTATAATGAAAGCATGGGCTGTAACAACAACATTGTATATTTGGGTTGAATATACTTCGAGGTATGGAAATTTACTAATTCTAGATCTTTGAGATACGGACTACAAAATACGTTTGATTTTATATGTAGGTCAAGGGACTGTTATTTTTATTTGGAAAAATTCGACTAAAGGAAGTTCGACTCATGGTAGCCCATGCATATTAGGGTTTGACCCTGAAATAAATAATGTAAATCTAAAAATCGGTAGGAATACTTTACTTAGTGTGCTGAACAACATACTAAAAGTCCTAAGCCGTCCTATGCCGGCTTCATGATGAAAAAAGGCATAGGCGGGTATTTCGGGTTTTATACAGCATATTATTATGCATCTCGTGCGTTGCTGTCAATATATAACTTAATAGGTTTATATATCTTACTAGTCATGTATTTTATCTCAATAATAATAATAATAATAACAATAATAATAACATTAATAGTCTTTGTTCCAACAGAAGTTTATTTAGTGTTTGGAAAGAGCTCAAAAAGTATAAGCAAAATAAAAAAAAAATGTTACATGCAATATATTTTTATTTTAGAATAAAACGCGAAAACTTAGTGTCAACAAAATGAGTAGAGCCGGAACCTAAAACAAATTAAATATTGTTTTTCTTTCTTTCGTTTTAAGTATAATATGGTTGCTTATTTATATTTCGTCTTGATCATCGTCGACTTCAACTTCATTTACAGGAGTATCGTTACTGCAGCTTCGACCCCTGCAATGTATGCACATCATTGAGCAATCAAGGCCTGCAGTTCTACAGGAACACCGACACCGAGCCTCGCATTCAGATTTACACTCACAGGATACCATGCGCAGCAGTTCATCTGGCGCTGGAGGTAAGAGGGTTGTAACATCAGGCACTAATGTTTCACCACTTTTCTTCCAACCCCAGTCCTCTGAGGGAAGTGAATTTCCCATCCATTCTTGAACCTTAAACAAATTTTAAGCAATGAAATGAATCACGCCCCAATTTTTATAAAACAAAAAACATCTCCTACCTGCAAATATGTTCGCAGCGAATGCTGTTCACATGCAGCACTTGTGGGCGGAAGCGTGGCCAATTCAAAGCTTGAAATGACAGCTTTCCTGGCAAGAGTGCGAGCATATATCCTGCTTCGGAGCTCGTCCAAGCTGGAGAGAGATGCAGGATTTTGCTCCTGTTTTTAATAACTCGTCAGCTTTAAAATCTGACATTGTAATTGCCGGAGAAAAATTTATCATAAAGCTTTACAGTTCTGAGACCTACTCCAGTTTGGACGAGCTCCGAAGCAGGATATATGCTCGCACTCTTGCCAGGAAAGCTGTCACTTCAAGCTTTGAATTGGCCACGTTTCCGCCCACAAGTGCTGCATGTGAACAGCATTCGCTGCGAACATATTTGCAGGTAGGAGATGTTTTTTGTTTTATAAAAATTGGGGCGTGATTCATTTCATTGCTTAAAATTTGTTTAAGGTTCAAGAATGGATGGGAAATTCACTTCCCTCAGAGGACTGGGGTTGGAAGAAAAGTGGTGAAACATTAGTGCCTGTTACAGCCCTCTTACCCCCAGCGCCAGATGAACTGCTGCGCATGGTATCCTGTGGGTGTAAATCTGAATGCGAGGCTCAGTGTTCCTATAGAACTGCTGGCCTTAATTGCTCAATGATGTGCAAACATTGCAGGGGTCGAAGCTGCAGTAACGATACTCCTGTAAATGAAGTTGAAGTCGACGATGATCAAGATGAAATATAAGTAAACAACCATATTATACTTAAAACGAAAGAAAGAAAAACAAGATTTAATTTGTTTTAGGTTCTGGCTCTACTCATTTTGTTGACACTAAGTTTTCGGGTTTTATTCTAAAATAAAAATATATTGCATGTAACATTTTTTTTATTTTGCTTATACTTTTTGAGCTCTTTCCAAACACTAAATAAACTTCTGTTGGAACAAAGACTATTAATGTTATTATTATTATTGAGATAAAATACATGACTAGTAAGATATATAAACCTATTAAGTTATATATTGACGGCAACGCACGATATGCATAATAATATCCTGTATAAAACCTGAAATACCCGCCTATGCCTTTTTTCATCATGAAGCCGGCATAGGACGGCTTAGGACTTTTAGTATGTTGTTCAGCACACTAAGTAAAGTATTCCTACCGATTTTTAGATTTACATTATTTATTTCTAGGTTTCGGTGAAATTTAATCTAATATGCCTTTGCTATGGGAGTTCCACTGTATTTAAAAATGTATTTGTCAAGTTGTGTGTCAATCTCGCTATAGCAAAATATTTTATAGCACTTATTTACAAAGAGTAATAGGTGATACGAAATTTGAGTATAAAAGTGCCATTAAATTCTTGACGAAAAATTGTTCGTGAAGCTGGATCATTAAGTGTCGAGACTTCTTATGCTTTCTTTCATGGCTAGATAGATTACCAACAAAATCACGTCCGCATATTCATTTATATAACCGCACGAAAATTTTAGTCCGAAAATTATGATACTCTACTCGGCTTTAATATGGAATCATATCGTTCATCAAAAACACTGTGGAAAGCGTGTGTCGAACATCACACTTTCTTCCGATTGCATTCGCCGAAAGTTAGAAGACATTTTCCGTTCTCTTTGGGTTCCAAGTTCACCTATTCCGGCCGAACTGAATTCCAGAGTGTTTCAGAGATACGACAGAGGGGAAGGCTGGAAAGAAAGTTTGTTAGATCTCCCAGCAAACAAATAGTAAGTTTATCAGTTGCAAATTGTTCAGATTCTAGATGATTGCTTGCCTAATGACGCTTTGTTGCCCAGATAAGACAGACTGTGCCTCCGCCTGCCATTGAAGATAAGGGTAAAGTGCTGGTGTCCCCTCCTCGTCCTCCCAGACCTTACGACAACAAAGTCACTGCCACTTCTGAGAAAGAACCAAGGAAAGCGTGGACTGACGATAGTCACATATCAGATGAGTAAGTTGTGACAGTTTTTTCATTGATAATAGCGTATTATCTTTTTTTGCTCAGTGGGTGTTCGTTGTTGAGTACTTTGATTGATTGAGTAGGGATTAATTTGTTAAGTCCACTTCAATTTCTGAGATACAGGACGTTGATTTTTATTAAATAAATTCTTCTCTACTTTACTTTTACCTATGGCAAAGTAGTACCTTGGTAAATAATTTTTCTGAAGTGAAAGTAAAATGTTGTGGTGCACCTGGTAAATTAGTATATTTTGACTTTACAAAAGCTACAATCATTTCCTAAGAAAAAGGTGTAATCCAAAGTGGCAACATTGAGCTATAACGAAATAACAAAGATAAGCAAGATTTGTTTATCACTTATTAGTACTAGATAAAATTTGTAGGTTTGTAAAACATTTCTTCACAAATTTCAGGAAATTTGTCTGGGTTTATTCCCGGGAAAATTGTATATGTTTTTTATACCTTTCCTTGTTACGTGCCTCACATACATACTGTAAGTTTCATTCTGTTTTTTGGGGGCTATTTGTTGTCTTTTTGTTAACGTTATTTATGAGTACAACATTTGATAAAGTAATTCATATGTATAAAAACTTGTAAGCTGTGATGTTTTTGTAAGTTTGACAGTGGAAAAAGTTTGCCCTAAATTTTGCCACTGAACAGCATATAAAATGTTATTTTCAATAATGACAATAAAAAGTATATTAGCACATGTTAAAATTTAATGTTTTTGCTTCTAGAACGAGGGCTATCTATAAGGCGTTAACTTTCTCCTCTAATATTTATAATAAAAGCACAATTGAAGAAATAAGCTTAAAAATCACACCCTTTCGAGAGAAGTCATACAATTTTATACTGTTGCAGTGAGGGAGGATTTTTGGAAAGAGCTCTGGAAGGCCCCTTCTCTCCTGGACTCGCAGGACGCATGCTGAGCTATGCTGATGAAGAGCCCCCTTCTCCGACGACGAACGGTCTCTACGATACGCCCCCTTACAGCGTCAGTCACTCTCCTACATCGCAAATCGTAGAGGAAGGTCTTGTCACTGTGGTGCTGTTTCCAGACGAAGACGGCAAATATGGCTTCAATGTAAAAGGTTGGCGTTACGATTTTATGAAAAATTTCATCACAAACAATTATTGTGGAGAATTTTTGTGTTATTTTTCAATTATTGTAATAGTATTTGTATTGTATGCTTACTTTGTTGTAATAGGTGGTGCAACGAAAGACATGCCTATTTTAGTTTCGAGGGTTGCTCCGAACACTCCTGCAGATAAGTGCAATCCTAGGTTATCAGAAGGCGATCAAATTGTTCAGATAAATGGTCACGATGTTACGCACTCTTTGCATAATGTTGTCGTTCAACTTGTGCAGGATGCCCGAAGTTCAAATGATGGTAAGAGATTTTTGTAATTATATATTTATGTTTGATTGTGTCTAGGTGATGAATTTTTTGATGCATTATTGTACGAAGGTCACTCTGAGCATTAAGCTTCCTGATACTCACATTATTCATTCTATATTCGAAATACCGTATTCTTAGACTTACTTAGGTCAATCATCCTCAGCCATCTAGTTCAAAAGTTCAGATCCTCTTGTATGTTGATTCGCTCACGAACAGTAAGTTGCTGAATATCTTACAGTCATTTGTCATCGTGCAGCATTTCGCAAAATTATTTTGGTATATACAGGATGTTCATATGCTGAGTAATAAACCAAAATTCTAATTTCTTTAAATGGGAACTCCCCCACATGCCTTTTACATACTTTGGATTTCCCATAAAATTTCAAACCCATGGTAAAGGTTTCAGTCCGAAGACTGGTTGGACGTATACTTCCTGAGCTAACCATCGCATTCCTCCCAAATGTAGAGCATCCTACATCTCCAACTATTTGAAAGCAGTAGTCTAATCTGGGCCTACCCCTACCTCTTTCTATTCCTATCTCCTATTCTAGTATGTCGTAAACTAATCCAAGTTTCGCACCCGTACAATGCCATAGCTCCATACATACGTTTTTAAGAGTTCTGAGTTTCTATATTTACCGTTCCCGAGCATAAAAGTTGTTTCTTTCTGTTAAATGCAACTTGACCCTGCGCTTTTCTTTGTTTTATATCTCGAGTGCTCCTACCGTCGCGAGTTATTTGACTTCCTAAATAGCAGAAATCTGAGACTTCCTCTATCTTCTCGTTTCCGATTTTTATTTTAGTTTTAGCCCTATTTTCACGCCCCCTGCATACCATAATTTTGGTTTTCTTTTCATTGATCTTCATGCCATTGCCTTTGTCAAAACTACTTCTATTTCGTTGAGCCATTTCTAATTTTTCTTTACCGGATGAAATAGCAGATCATCTGCGAATCTGAGCATATTAATAGGTTGGCACTGTATATTAATCCCTGTCCTTAGCAATATTAATGGCATCTTCCATATACAGGCTGTCCCATGCTAGCATATTATATTTTAGGGTCACTTTGTTAAAAACTCTTTGGATCTAAAATGTACTGTTTGGTCGAAATTTCACATTTTTCGAGAAATTTTACGTTTGCAGTGCTTTAAGAAATTAGTGATATCCCGGAAACTACATTACATAAAAAGGTGCGGTTTTCACTGTTATGTTAAACACAAAAGGAGATATCTTCTACGTTGCAAACTTTATTTTAGAGAATTGGGGAAGTTCATGATATGGACCATTAAATTTGAGATTTTTCAAACATTGATATTTCGACTATTTTAAATGGAACAGTATATTAATTTTTTCGCACTTTTGGCTTAAAAAGTGCAATTTTTATATCTAATTTTAGGAACAAAAGTGTCATTTTTTATCCCTGAAATTCAAAACGGATATAAAAAGTAAAAGGAGGGATAAAAAGTAAAAGTAGTGATAAAAATTTAAAATAATTGACAAAACTACAATATATTACGTCAAATCAAAATCAAATTTTAAAAATCTATGAAGCACTCTTAAATCCTAATTTTGATTATAATAATTGTAAGCAACTTTTATATCTACTCCACTACAATTGGCAAAATTGAATGATGGAGCCATCTCCTCGTTCTTTCTTTCTTGAATCAGGGTTCTACTCGCATTTTGTACCCACGATTGTGGATCTAGAATCGTCCGAATCACCAAATAACTTTTGAGAAAAAAAAGACGAGTCTCCGTATCATTATTGGCTTGATTATATCAAGTTGATAAGTGGTAACCTTGTGCTCAGTAGTGCTGGAACCTCCTTGACCAAAAATCTGCTCAGAGACGTGTTTTTTGTTATTTATAGAGCTTTCCACATAACTCTCAGCTACAGTGGCACTTTTCCAACCTCCATGTCTCTTGAGCTGATCTACATTTAGCCCCAGAATCTGCCAGAAGAGAGGCGTAAGTTCTCCTGAAGCAATGGCCGGTATATAATTCGGCATCTGGCAGGTTCAGAAATTTCGCATTTTTTGTGGAAGATTACCGAAACAATTTTTTCCGACTGGTTGTGGCCCGCATTTTCCTTTTCTATAATGTACAAAAAATCTGTTGTGTTTTTCTATTTTTGGCCTTAAATCAATATATTTCCTGCACAAACCAACCACGTCAGTCACAGTGTTGCTGGAATTATTCACCACAAATGAAGATATCTGTATTTTTGTATTTCTGGCGGTGGCTAAAAGACTGGTACCCAGGTCCACAATGTCTTCACAAAGGAGCTGGCGCAGCTCCATACCTCGACATGCGCCTGCTACCCCGATAATCAAAGCAACCTAAAAAACATAGTTTTTTGATCAAAAACCCACTTTTTATATGCATGTAATTATCTCAGTCCTTGCCTCAGTCTCTAGCATAAGAAGTACAAACAGTGTTTCACCTACCTTTGTTAGCAAATGATCTTCATCTGATGCCTCTTAAAGAAATTTCTGAACTTGATCTGCATCCAAAACTCTTGATTTCTTGGGCTTGTACCCATCGCTCTTTCTTTTCAGAAATGCCAGTAGCTTTGGAAATTTGTTGATATCTAGATTATTTTCTATAATTAGCTTAGATTTCTGCATCGAGTATACCGACCATAATGTTGAAGTTACAACTACCTATCCCTTTGCGTCACCTTTTGTGACCATACAGGGTGTTGCTTCAGTCGGTGGAATTCTGGTCGTCGATACATATACCTTGAACTCTAGTCACAGATAGGGTTCTCTGGAACTATTGCAAAACAAAAATAATACTCACGATGAAAATTAAACACACTCTATTACTTTAACTATATACAGGAAAATTAGATTAAAACCAAAACGAATGTACACTAAAAAGTTATATACAAATTTAATCAAAATAGTGACAGCCAGCGGTATCTGGCGGTCAAATTCAGTACGGCTGTATATACGGATCGCGTGACTGACAGATAACTTATTTCGCTCTTGGCGATGTAGGTTACCGATCGGGCACCCACATTTGGAAAATCACCAGCCAAAATCAACGTAGGCATGTAAATCGTACTACCTTGTGGTTATTCACTGGGAGTAAATGTTGTTGTTCTCGCAGCCTTTCGAGGCAAGCTTTCCCTAATGAGTGAGCGGAGAAGAGAATTATTCCGTCTCTCGATTGTCATAATTCCCTTCAGTGTAAATGATGGCTGTGTTGCGTTATGTAATAGCAAGCCAAATACTATGCCAAAGAACTCTGCATCGTATTTAACCCCAAGAGTGGCTGATATTTCACCGCCTGCAACTTCGATCTGTAATAAATTAGGCATGCCTCGCGACTAGCTCTAATCGATTACCTGCGTTTACGTATTATTGGTAAAAATGTGCCCTCACGTATGTTCGGGCCCACCTCCAATGTAGTACTCGGTTTTGTTAAACTCTAGGTATTACGACGACATACCATCGGCGGTTTCGGTTAGCAACCATCAAGTATTTAACAGTTCTAGCGGCAGTACGACAATAAACATCTAATCTCATAAATGCTTACGTCTTCGGAGTGTACCCTGAACAAGTCTACTACCTGGCACCGCTGGCAAAGAATTGCTATCGAGCCTCGGCGTGGTCGGTCCATATCGAGAGGCCAGCAGTAGGAGATTTTGGAAGGAGGCTTCGGCGTGCGGCGCACTATATTTTTCCAAAATATAGAATGGGGCATCTCGCTTCATAGGACCGGAGAAAATGATTATTCATTTGTTTGAATAACTGCTTCATTTTATTTTGCATCGTTACAAAGTCTTGAAAACCTTAAATTTCTTTAGAAAGCATGCCAGCAGCACATTTTCATCATAATTCTCCACGTTTTTCTCCTACACCAGTCTTTAAACATGCCAAACTATTTTTGTTACAGTTGCCAAGCGTCTGAAAATCCCCGTCGGCACGTTTGATCTTTTAAAGCCGGTTTCGCGGAGCTGCCGCCATGTTCTTGGGATAGTAATCAGGGCTACTCATCTTTTATGTTCTTACAGTTTTGATGTGTGGGGAAATTTTGGAAATGGTAATTTTTTGTGGTTAATATACTCGCCCACAACGATCAAATATTCTTGTTAAACCACAATCTATACACAAATAATATCAACTAATCGCCACGTACACGTGCACACGGATGTAAATATATCCCGACAACATGGCCGACCTGGATGCGCAGCAGAATGCGCGAGCTAAAATCAAAGGGGACAGATTCATTTCTGTTTATATTCTTTATTCTGACACAGATCCTTGATTTTTCGGGCAAAAGTTCTTTTATGGCCTCTTCAGCGGCAGTTTGAATGTCCAACTTCACTTTGAATATCAACAATTTTGAAAAAGAAATTCAGTTGACAGGACGATTATTGGCATTACAAATGAAATTGTTTTAGTTGAGTTCTCCATGATAACCGATATCAGAGCTCCCTTTACAAAGGGTTAGATCACTTGCTATGCTCGTGTTCTAATTTCCCTTCTCACAAAATAAAATGACACTTTTAACACTAACATCAGAAATAACTATTTTCTACACCTATTTAATTATATGACAATTATTAGCATTTTCTTTGTGAAATATCGTACCTATATCGTACCTACGAGTATAATTATGGAATCATAATTCACTGTATTCGGCCAATCACAAATGTGCATTTAATAATCACTGTTTCCCTGATCCAATGATATTTTATATCGACCGCGATCAACTCTTGCTGGAGCTGACAATCGACTCGGGTGACAGCCAAGTGTATCGCCATATTACTTGTTTACGTTTTCCAACGTATGCACTTCGTTCAAGTAGGTACCGATTAATCCGTGTAAACTAACAATTCAACCACTAAAACTGCGAGAATTTAACAATGGAAGGGGCAATATACATATATTGTCCTAGTAAGTAGTTCATTTATTGAAAAATAAAAATTAATGTATTATGATAGTGTTCCATTAAAGTTATCAAATTTGAGTCTAATTTATTTGTTTAATAGGTGTAGAAAAAGTATAGTATTATATTCGCGATTATGACCATTATTCACTCAGATGATTTGCACCACTCGCCTTCGGTTCGTGGGCTCAAACATCATCTTCGTGAATAATGGCTGTCATAATCGCTCATATAATAATATACTATTGTACAATCAGACGCAGATTTTTACCCTCCTTCAATTTTATTTAAACTATTTCGGTCTGTCTGCTAATTTTTAGAATGTTTTTTGAATGCATTTTCACATTTTTTTTCTAACTTTCGAAGCGAAGGATCTTGTGGATGTCGTCTATTTGTAATGCGTTCCGTTTAAATCCGTGGTGCCAATAAAGAATTTTAGTGACATTCAATAATTCAATAAATGTCATATCGACCAATTCTTCTAGAGTTCATGACATACTTATTAAACAATCAGAAATGAGCTATGAAATGATAAAGCTGACTATAATGGCATTTCCTGAGGAAAGTTTGACAATTGCAAAACATCGCCACCTTGTTACCGGTTGAAAATGTGAAAACATTTTAAAAAATCAGAAAACTCTAAATATTTCAAAAACTAGTAGAGACAGACCAAAATGGTTTGAATGAAATTGAAAGAGGATAAAAATCTGCGTCTAATAGTGTGAGAATTAATATACAGTGAAAGCTCTCATAAGCGGACACTAACGGTTCCAACTTTTTTGTCCGCTTATGAGAGCTGTCCTCTCATGAGAGCTGTCCTCTCATAAGGAAGCTCAAATGCAAAAAATTACTAAATCATAAATATGAAAACAAAAAACTTCCTAGGCATGTTTCAATACTAATCTAAAATAATTTACTATCACATACTTAAATAAAACTTTAGATAAAAACCGTGAAATAATGACCTACCTTTCACCCAGTTTGCGAACTCCCAAATGCTCTCGCTCTGCAACATTAATCACCTCCATTATTTGCCTTAATGTAGGAAAGGTTTTATTTGGTGCCATTGTCACACAGTTTCCAACAAGACTACCTACATATATAGGGTGTTTCAAAATGAACGCAAGATTTAAATTTCTCGGCATTTTCTTTTAATCAAGGATGCTGGATTAAAAATTTTACAATTGTCGAGTAGACGCATTGCGATTATCAGTCATTGAATGCAACACGATCAAAGAGTGGATTTTAATAGTGAAAACGTATCTAAAATATGGTGAAAGTTTAGCGGTCGCAGAGTGCGTGCAATTTTTGGTCGACGAAACGCACCAAATTGTTCGACAGTTAAGAGACTGATCGAGAAATTCCATCGAACTGGCTCGCTTGAGAACGAGAAATCATCAGGTCGAACTCGGCCAGGCCGGTCCATCGAAAATATTGCCTTAGTGACTGCAAGTGTTACTGAGAATCCAGGCACATCGAGTCGCCGCCGGTCTCAGCAACTGGCCAATTCGACAAGCAGTTTACAGCGAATTTTAAAAATAGATCTCTAGCTGCATCCTTATAAACTCCAATTGACTCAAGAACTTAAGCCAGGTGATAAAGCCAACGCCGTACTTTTGTCAAGTGGGTGTTGGGGTGGAAGATGTGGGAAAAAGTAATCAGGAACTTCTCTAAAAGAGCAAGAGTGTGCCAGCCGACTCTTTGCGGTCATTTGTTGGATGTTCTATTCCACACATAATCGCCATATGTATACTTCATATTAGAATAAAAATATTTGCAAATCCCGAGTAAATGATGTGTTTTATTGAAAAAGCAAATCTTGCGCTCATTTTGAAACACCCATTATATGTATCATACTAATCAATAATCATTAAATATTCTTGTAAATACGCAACGGGTATAATAACGGGTAATCCCCGGTATCAATTTTACTCCGACTCTTATTCTACGCAACTCTCAATTTGTCCATTTTCGGAGCTTCGTGTCCGCTCGTGAGAGCGTTTTGAGCCTGTTGGGGAAAATTGTTGTGTCCGCGTCCGTCCTACAGAGCGTCCGCTTATGGGAACGTGTTTAACATAGGTGTTAATACGCAAAAATTTGGTTCCACGAAAATTGTCCGGTCATGAGAGACGTCCGCTTATTAGAGCTGTCGGTAAAGAGAGCTTTCACTGTACCATTCCATTTAAAAAGTCAAAACATCTCAAAATTTGATGGTCCATATCATGAACTTTCCCAATTCGCTAAAATAAAATTTGCAATGTGGCAGGTACCTTCTTTTGCGTTTAACACACAGTCAAAACCGCAACTTTTTATCTAATTTAGTTTCCGAGATATCAATAATTTTTTTAAAGCACTGCAAATGTTAAATTTCTCGAAAAATGTCAAATTACGTCCAAACGGTACATCTTAGGCCCAAAGAGTTTTTAACAAAGTGACCTTTAAATTCAACAAGAAATTAAAAAATGCAATAATATACAGGCTGTTACATTTAAAATAACGAAGCTAGTATCTATAACCGGAAGTCCGCCATCTTTGAAAATAATTTTAGAATATGCAGCTTACAAATTTGAGCAACTTTTGAACTTACCAGTTTTTTCGTATTTCTAACTATAGTGGAGTTATGGAGGAAATATACTAGCGTGGAACACCCTGTATAAGTTGAAAACTAGAGGTGTCTCACTTCCTTCTGGATATCTACTTCTCTTCGTTCTTGCTCGAATAGTACAGCTGCAATTTGCTCTTTGTAGAAATTATGTTTTATTCTTCTATCCATATATTTCATCCCTTACCTTTCTGAGCACTTCGAACATATACCTTCATTTTAATGGTCTTATTGCTAGATTCAATTTCTCTGCAATTTTCAATCTCATTAATTTGAAAAAATCAGTGAGCAATTGGAGCCGTTAAACAACGAGTTTTCAATGATCTATTAATAGTTTGCAAAAATGCTGATTTTAAACCTATCCTCATCTTTTCAAATAAGCAAGATCCCAGTGGTGACCCTCAAACTTGAATCACTATGGATTACTAATAACAGAACCCTGTACAACACTAGTAAAAGTGTTCTGTGAATTCCGCATTTGAGGAAAAATTCAATCCATCCCAACATCGAGCTTGTCGAGAAACCTCTTAATAGGAACCCGGTAAAACATGTTCTCGAAATCCAAATAATGTACTATGTTTACTGTCAAATACTTATCATATAAGTTTGTCCATTCCCCAAACAGATACCTAAATAAATCCTCATCAATTTATAAATTAAACTATAGAGCTTGAGGAGAAACCCTCAAGCTCTTTAGTTTGTTGCCAATAATTCTCTCCGTTGACTTAACATAACACTGAGGTTAGACTCGCTCTCTAATAATTTAGTTTTACTGTTTTTGTGTAGGTAAATTGGTGCTTACGGTTCGACCAAATGTGTTATACAGCGGCGTAGAAGAATATGAGGAGCCCCCATATCAGTATGTGCCTGTAGGAGAAATACAAAGACCACCTTCACCAGGCAATGCTCTGGAGCAGAGCATGTTGCTCTTGGCTGACGGGTTGGCCAGCGGGGCACTAGTAGCGCAATATGAAGTTTTGTATAGGAAACATCCGGAAATGACTTGCGACGAAGCAGCCAAACCGAAGAATGTAAATAAGAATCGGTACCGGGACATTTCACCCTGTAAGTTTTGTTTTTTGAAGTTCTACGTTACAATATTCATCCTTTTATTGTCCAATAGCAGCTGTATAAAGTCTGGCTTCTTTTTTTATTTATTTTCTTATAGATGATGAAACGCGGGTAATATTGACTGACTCTACGAATGGTGACTACATCAATGCCAATCACGTCCGTATGCACATTAATGGAACGGACCTCGTAAACGCTTATATTGCTACTCAAGGACCGTTGTCGAATACGGTAGAAGACTTTTGGCAGATGGTGCTTGAACAGGAGAGCTATTTGATTGTTATGTTGACCACGGTGATAGAAAGGGGAAGAGCGAAATGCCACAAGTACTGGCCAGGATTGGGAGAGGTGCTGACAATGAAGAACGCAATTGTTAAATGCATTGGCGAGGAAGCGGACGATTCTGGGAGTTTTGTGTTCAGAGATTTCGTGCTGATCGACGTCAAGGTAAAGAAAATATCCTTGGATTTTTCTAGGTTTTCTCACATTTCGCTTCTTCAAGTTACAAGGGTTTATTATCATCCTTAGCTATCCACAAGGAGTTGAACATAATCTACACAGGCAAATTAAATCAGCTCCAGTTTTTCTGTACTCGTTACAATTATTTTACATATGAAAACCATAAGTTTCGCTTGCTATGAATAATGTCCAGCGGCGGCTCCTTAATAAGTGCGCTCGTGCGCGCGCACTGCCTACAAAAATATGGTTTTAACCTTTTTTGATAAAAGGTTCAAACCTTATAATTATAAACTAATAAGTTTAAAACTTTTTGAATCTCTGCCGCAATATATATTAATTATTATACGAGATAATAAATAGTACGCGCTCTAAGCATTCCGCGTCGTCTTTCAAAATGCCTACCACACACACAACCAGCTGTCCGAGTACTGAGGTGTGGCACTCTAAGGCAAATGCATATTCGATATGGGAGCGAGATCGGCGCGACTCGGGAAAATTTCGTCGTATGTGCTTTTAGGTGGAAGAATTATAGCTCGTCTGGGAGCGCTGTTGGGCGAAGCACGGGACGCGGGAGTTTGTACTTCTGTGGCAGTGTTTATTGTTTTTGTTTACCATATTTAGGTCTGAGATAGCTCGTTGCTTTGCTTATAACGTGAGTAGTTAACTGCATTATCGTGTTTATTTTTAAATATTGAAATTTCCAATACTTAGCATGGCTAAAGGTAGTGGTTTGGTTAAAGTCAACACTTAAACATTGTGGAGTGAACTTTAATAAAGTGGTCGCCTGATTTTTGCAATTTTCAAAATTATTATTGTGTTGTAATACTCCATTCAGTTAAAACTTAATATTTTATCTAAATATAGACTTTTGACGAAAAACTTGAAATAAAATGAAATGGACGTCCTAAGCCTGTGCGAAGTATCAAATGCTTTTCGAAAGGTCGCGGTAAAAGTTGTGTGCGAAAGTTTAACCTTTTGGATTTGAGATTTTCGTTAAATATTGCGGTGAGTGAAATTTCTTGTTTGAAAATGTTTGAAAATGGCTTCTAAAGCACTTCATTTAAAAAAACTATGGGGGAGAAACCGCCAGACCCCCTCCCCCCCCCCCCCCCCCCCCCCGAGCGGTGATTTCATTCTAGAGCACTGCCAAGTTCTAAAGTCAGGAGCCGCCACTGATAATGTCGATAACTAGGCCTAGGTATTTGATGTTAGTTGTACCTGCTGTGCATACTGTGTCAGTTGTCACTTATCTATAAGAATGAGAGGCCAAAAAGGAACACTGTATTGTGTATTCAAAGCAGTAAAAAATATCCCTCCACCTACGGTCTCGGGATCCTCTTTACTCACAAAAATGAACTCGTGCAGTTTCTAAGCAACAAACTTTCATGCAGAATTATCAGTAATTTTTGATGCACTTGTGATGTTACCCCCGGAAATTTTTCTGTCAAATAATGACGCGGGATTTAAAAACTGAAGTTTCATTTTTAATGCTGAACTTCTTCTCTGATAATTTCTTGGCTATCTTCTCCAAAATGAGACATGGTAAAAACCACAAGCTAGCCACTAATTTGTTTAGGGTATACTTTGCTGATAAAAACGCTCTATAATAGATGGTTATACATGTAGTTAATATTTTCTTCTTTTACTTTTTGGTAGAAGTTCATGATGAAACAAATAATTACTCTGCGAACTACCAATATATAACGTTTTATTTAAATATTTTACCGGTTTCAAGTCACTTCTCTAAAATTATTGAAAAAGTTGAGGAATTCACAGGCTGCATCATATTGACGCCACCGTATAGTTTAAATAATTCACACATGGCGCCATAAGCATATTTAGCGGGAAATATTTTTCCCGAATAATTTGAATTTTGCAGGCTCAGAGAAAAATTACTTTTGGAATGTATTTCTGACCTCCCAAAGATTATAATTTCCCAAAATCCCAAGTTCATGCAAGTACCCAATTGTCATAAATTTGAAACGTTTATGAAAACGTAATGTACGAGGGCTGAGTGATAAGTCTGGGAAAAATGAAACAAGGAATATTTTTTTCTGCAAGAACATATTTTATTTTTCAACGTAATCCCCTTTTTCCGCCGAGCCATTTCTTCAAATTTGGAAACAGGAAATAGTCGCAGGGGGCTAAATCTGGTGAATATGGTGGATGTGCAAGCAATTCATACCGTAATTCGTGGATTTTAGCCATGACAACTGCACACGTGTGCACCCGTGCATTGCATTGATGGAATAGAACTTTTTTCTTGGCCAAATGCGGTCGTTTTTCCTTCAAAACCTCGTTGAAACAGTCCAATAAGTTGGAATAATATTCGCCGTTGATTGTCTTTCCCCTCTCAAGGCAATCGATGTGGATTATGCCGAGTGCATCCCAAAACACTGTGGCCATGACCTTGTTGGCCGATAAGACCACCTTTACCATCTTCGGTGCAGGTTCGCCTGATGAAATCCACTGTTTCGACTGTTCCTTGGTCTCTGATGGTGTACAGTGATGGATCCATGTTTCGTCGATACAGTAGAACCCCTATTATCCGTGCCTTACGGGACCGGGCAACTCACGGATAATTGAAAAACACGGATAATCCAAATACCTTTTATTTCACATAACAAGCTTTATATTATACATATTATGACATAAAATAAATACTTTTTAGTTCATAAAACAAACTACCTATGTATATACGCAACATAACATAAACCAAATACTTCTTATTTTATATAACAAACTATACGTGACGTAATAACGCAAAGCAAACTGAACTGAACACAAGGAAACAAACAAAACAAATTCTCAGGTGCTGCACGGATAATCCGCGCACGGATAATAGGGGTTCTACAGTAGTTATGAAACGATGCAAAAATTCCTTTTTATTGCGCCTGAACATCACCAAATCTACCTCTGAAGTTGTCACACATGTGCGTTTTTGGTCGATTGTAAGCAAACGTGGCACCCATCACGCGGCTAGCTTTTTCATACCCAAATGTTCGTGTAAGATATTGCGCACACGTTCATCTGAGATGCATACTATCTCAACTATCTTATGCACTTTCTCTCTGCGATCTTTCAATACGATGTCATGGATTTTGTCAATCATTTCTGGTGTGGTGACCTCATTTGGGCGTCCTGAACGTTCGTGATCACTTGTGCTTGTACGTCCACAACGAAAATCAGTAAACCACTTGTGAATCATTTTAATCGATGGTGAAGAGTCCCCATAATATTTGTCAAGCTTTGTTTTGGTTTGTGAAATGCTTTTTTCACGCAAAAAATAAGGTGTTGACCATGCCCTGCTACGCTGCCGACCAGAATCCGTCTTGCACTGCGCATGACGTCACATCGAGGCGAAATTAACGCGAGAAGTCTCCGAAAGATCTGGTTGGCGGATGTGTTTTTGCTTTATCGGCGCGAACGTTAAGTGACAAGCGTCAAAATACCAAATTGTGCGGTGGCTAAAAAGGGAACAAGTTTGACTTAATATAGAAATTGTCAGTGAAAAATGTTTGAGTCAAATAGGAAAATTACAGTATTTGAAAAAGGTTTTTGTATGGAAATTAAGAAATGGTTTGTTGGAGATGAAGACAAGTAATTTTGGATGGGGGTGAGCTTATTCAAGAAAATGATTACCTAATTGAGAAGAGTTTGACAGCTACAATTTTTTGAAGTGTAACAATTCAAATCTTGCATTCGTGCTATTTGTTTGTCACATATGTAGATCTAAGTAGGTATATGGTTGGTGTCTCTCCAACCGCCACCTCGATTTTACGTCATCGAAGTGGGAGGAGCAAGGAGCGATATGCGCCGTAGCATACCATAGTGTTTATATTATGGTGTTGACTGATTTCAATGGTTGTCACTACTGAACTAAATGACAGATCTATCTGAAATTTTTAACATGGCCTACTGAGAAATGGTATTTGACAAATTTTATAAGGGATTTGCGATTGTGACACCCTTAATAGACTTTTACCAGACTTACCACTTCGCCCTTGTATTATGGTGATATTTACTACGATCCCACATGGTTAATTAGTATCCAGTTATCCATTGTAGCTATATTTTTTGTTTGAATCAATAATAAAATAAATAAAATTTAAAAAAAACGAAAAATTGAAAATTCCCCACAACTCGCTTATTTTTGAGAAAGGGATCAATATTCATAGGAACTTTTTTGCTTAAAATGACCTCGGGAACACGCTCCTTGAGTGGATGGAAAACTTCATGTAACACCCTGTATTTTGATAACAAATTCTTGTTTGCCTATGTGACTATATTATAGAAAACGACCTACGGCCATTTTTACCTTTGAATGATTCTAGTATGAATAGCTAGAGGAGAGGGCGCCAACCGGCGCTGGTATTGTTCTTAGCTATGTCATTCTTACGCTGATATGCCGCCGAGTTAAATATGAAAACACTTTGAAAATACAAGTGGTAACCATAGATTCTAGTAAGCGATGATAATGGCACATTGTCGTCCGATTCAGTGTCTGAAACGGATGTTACTTGGTTTGTGTCTCTTTCCACTACGCCCTGTTTATTAAGCCTGATCCCTTATAAATATTCCGCCACTCTTATCGTAGTTTGTCAGTCTTAGTTATAATGTTTGAATAGTAATAATTTTGTGACTTGGTTATAGTGAAAGCGAATAAAGAATAATGTGCTGTTTCTAGAACAAAGTGGAACGTGATGTGAAACACATGCAGTACATAGCGTGGCCAGATCATGGAGTTCCAGACTCCCCTAAGATGTTCCTGCGTTTTACTGATCATGTCAGAGAAGCGAGAAAACCTGGTACGGCTCCTGTTATTGTTCACTGCAGCGCTGGTATCGGACGGACGGGAGTGCTGGTACTCATGGAGACTGCTCTGTGTCTTATAGAAGCCGGAGAACCTGTGTATCCATTAGATATCGTTCAGGTCATGAGGAAACAGCGGGCGATGATGATACAAAATGCTGTAAGTTACTTATTTATTCGCAGCAATTTCAGAATGGCAAAGTAAATATTTTTAAACAGTTTTGACAGTTTATTTTTTGCGATATTGTGTTCCTGTGTGAATTTTGTCAGATAAGTTCTGAATCGCCCAGTATTGGATGTTCTAATAGTTTCAATTTCTTTATATGCGGGCTGTCCCATTTCATCAGCGCTGCGACAGTCTTTTTAATACTCCAATGTTTCATAACTAAGTTATTTTTCTTTGCAGAGTCAGTACAGGTTTGTATGTGAGAGTGTCCATGCAGCTTACACAGAAAAAGTTCTAAATGTGCAGTAACAAAAAGAATGTGTGCATATATGCTATGGACGAGCAAAAGTGAGATTTAATATACGACTGAAATGAACATCTATGCATACGTCCATTGCTGTGTGCATAAAGGGATGAAAGGACAGAATAGTGCAATTTAAAATCTTGAAAATGGTTACAAAGTCGTTTTAACTAAAATTTCTTAAATAATTATGTACAGAAAATATTTCAAGATTTTTTATTTGCTTATTAGCGAAAGGTTTTTGTGATCCCATTGGGCCTTAATAATAAAGAAAATTACGCCATATTGGCCTTACACTGATGTACTTGAAGGCGTATTTCTATTACCATCTTTAGATAACATTATTCTGGTTCATAAATTATAATTTTTTTATTTGGACAAAAATAGCGGAACTATTTTTATACTCGAAGATTTCGTATTATTTTTTTCTAAAAAATATGTGATGAAATTGCCAAATTTGACATGTTTGCTTTTGTGACCCAGAACTGTGTTAGCCCATCTACTCGTTTTCTTTGTAGGAGGTTGATTTTTTTTTTGTAAAGTGTAATACTCAATTTTACGTTAAGCACGGTGCCGTAGTATTATCTGAATACGTAAGAAGGTGCGTCGTAGTCAAAATGAGGATTTAAAAAAATTTCTGCTAGAGAATTTTTTAATTCAATTCAACGAACAAAAAATATTTTAGTGTTAAATATTTTGGTTCTCATTACGGGCTGCAGAGGAAGGAATAGAATGAAAGTCGTACAGAGTGTTTTTGCAATAGACACACAGAAAGTTAGATTTGGTATTTACGCTTTGTCTTCATAAACTAAACCCGACATTTTTTCTGATTTCAATTTCCACTGTTTCTGGTCGGCATCAGCAGTTTCTTTATTGTCATAATTTTCTACACTTTCAGTTCATTTGATAATTCTTGTGTCTTTGAAATAACATAATCTGTATAATATTCGACAATAAGCAGGTAAATAAAAATGAAAATGGATAACAATTAGGTCAGTCACAGATAAAGAGATATAAAGGATGTCACAGAATTTTAATGTGGAGGTGTACAGGCTTGTCTACAATATTTTTTGATCCAGACAACCAAATTTCTCTGGTATTATGTCAGTTATCATGCAACATATTTTATTATTATTATTATTAGCTTAATCAGCTCATGGTTGTTAGCAATGACTTAAGGATAGCTGTCCAGTCTGTTCTTAAACTGATTAATTGTGGTTGAAGGGTTGAACGAACAGTGTCAGCTGGTAGGCTGTTCCACGCATCGACCACACAATTACACCGAAAATGTTTTGTCACATTCTTTAGAAAACGATCCTTACACAGTTTAAAGCTATGACCACGAAGCTGCGTATTATTGCTAAGAACAAAAACACCAACCAACTGATCACCACAAGTGTAATGGTTCTTCACCAAAATTTTAAATGGTTCTATGATGGGTCCACGTTGTCTTCTTGCACCCAAAGTTGGTAAATTAAGTTAGTTCAGTCTGAATTCATATCGTATGTATCTGATAGAATTAGGTATCTTACTAACTCGTCGTACTCTTTTAAGAAGCTCGATACATATTTTTGCCGTGACAAGAATTGAAATTATCTTGAAGCCCTTTTCCAGGGCATTAAAGACTGACTACTTTATATTATTGGTAGGACTCATAGAAGGTCGCATTTAAAACTGACGTTGTCTTTTATTCCAAAAACACTTTGTGCCGAATTTAAAATAACTGCCAAAATGTGCCCCGTGCACATTTCTTTTTTTATGTTATGAAATGGCCATGATTTTCCGAGCCGTATGTTTTCTATAGTAGATTTTATTAGACTATATCTGTACTGTATATTAATATTTGTCCCTAGAGTGAATTGTTGTGAGTAGTAGAGAATAATGGAACATAGAAAGTTTTATCAGGAATGTTTTTCTTAATACGGTACCTTTCGTGTAGATTTTCTAATTACTTTATATAAAACACAATGAAAATGGTAATATATTATATTAATATTTTAGCTTTAAGTTTTTAAAAAAGCGACTGTTTTTGTAGGTATTTTCTAATGATGTATAGTTTTGATTTGTGTTTTTTTATTTATATATTGTATTGTACAGGGTGGATGAAATTGATCCGTTATCTTTTTGATTCTATTCACTTTGTTTATATACTTTTTTGTGATTTTATTTCTATATTCTTATACTTAAACAAAATATTTTATTTACTGATTTTATTCGTTAGCTATGAACTGTACTGGTTTTTGAAACTAGCTGCTTTTTTATTCTTTTAATTGTTGCGAGTACAAATTATACTATTTTTTCCTCTTTATTTTAATCATTTTTTGTGTCATTATTATCAGTTTATGTAGTAATTTTTGATGTTATTATTAACATTATGTGATTGGTTGATGAAAATTAACAATAATAATGCATTAATTTCAATAGAAAATGGTTTATTTTTCCTTATAGCATTGCGTATATTTCTGGTTACTCAAGGTAAGTTGAATACTCAGAAGAAAACTGCTCAAACTCTACTAGAAATATTCATTCTTCTGGTTAGAAAAAGTTCTTTAGATTTTATTCGGAAATACAGTGGAACTCCCATGAGTCGAACTTCCTTTAGTCGAATTTTTCCGTAACTCGAATAAAAATGCGAGTCCCTTGGCCTATACAGCAAATCATGCCTGGTTTGTAGTCCGTATCTCGAAGTTCTAGAATTAGTAAATTTCCATATCGAAGTATATTCAACCATAATTCTACAAATTTTATCCCCTTTATTCAATTTTAGCCGACAAAATCTTTTCAGCCTAAAACTATGTTTGTACCTGGTTTGTTCACTTTTATGACCGTTTCTTTGAAATCGGTAATTGGTATTTGTTAGAAATAGGGGTAATAAACAAATGGCTGGAAACCCAGTTGAGATTCTAAAATTACTGCTTTGCTGGTCAGTTTAGTTTTGTTGCTGATTGCGTTCAGAGCGGTTGCTAAAAATGTCAAGTGCGAAGAGGAAATTAAAAATTTTGTCAGTAGCCGACAAAATTCGTTTAATCGAACAAGTTTATCGAGGTGTAAAACGGAAAAAAGATATCGCAGCCGAGTTTGGAATTCCGCCAAATACATTATACACAATTTACAAGAATCGCTATACAATTCTTGAAAAAAGTTCCAACAGGATCAGCAATACTCGAAAACTGTTTAAGTCGTGTGTGTATGAAGATATCGATGAAGCAAAGTTGAAGTAGTTAAGGTTTGCTTTGACGAGAAACTGCCGATATCGAGAACAATAATTCGGGAGAAAGCACAGGAATTCGCGAAAACTTTGGGATGTTTGGATTTCGCTGTGAACTCGGGATGGCTGCACAAATTTAAAATTCGTCACACAATTGTGCAAAAAGTGGTTTGCGGTGGAAGTTCAGACGTAAATGAAAAAGAGTGTTAAAATTGGAAAGCAAATGTGCTCCCTGGATTACTCTCCCAATATGAATCCAAGGACATTTTCAACGCCGACGAAACGGGTCTGTTCTTTAAATGTTTACCGGACAAAACCTTGGCTTTTAAAAATGAGAAGTGTTACGGGAGAAAGCAAAGAAAAGAACGAATTACTGTTATGGTTGGTGCAGACGTAAAAACTGTAACTTTTGGTGATTGGGAAATCAAAGAACCCTAGATGTTTTAAAGGTATCAAGTTTGCTGGTTACTTATCAGAATAACAAGAAGGCGTGGTTGACCAGTAACCTGTACGAGAAATGGTTATTGTCTCTTGACAGAAAGTTTCTGGCCTGAAAGAGAAAAATTTTACTTTTCGTAGACAACTGCCCGGCTCATCCTACAATTGACGAAAAGTTGAAGTCCATCCGCATTGTATTTCTGCCACCTAATATGACGTCCAAGTTACAACCAATGGATCAGGGTATAATTAAAAACCTGAAGATGAATTACCGGAAATGGATTCTGAAACAAACTATCGCTGCCATGGAGGATCGTAGAACATTTGCGGTAACTTTATTAGATGCTATTAGAGAAATAGCAAGAGCATGGTATACAGATGTCTCAGCAACAATTCAGAATTGTTTTAAGAAAGCCGGATTCTCCCGTGAGATTCGTGAAAATGAAGATCATTGGTTGGATGAAGATGAACTTAGTCTTGCAGAATTAAAGGCAACGCTTGCGAAATATAAGGAATTGGTACAAATGTAAGATATTGACGCAGAAGAACACATTGCCATTGACAACAACATCCAAATTGCAGAATTTCTGACTGATGATGACATTTTGTCTAGTTTAAAATGTCAGTCGTCTAATTGCGAAATGTCGGACAGTGAAGGCGACGAAGAAAATGAAAGTGAAGGCGCTGAGACCGGGATAACAATACCGACAAATAAGTAGTTAGGCGACAGTTTTAAAACCATTTTTGTGTGCAAGTGAAAATGTTGAAGACAGTATGTATGCGTCATTAAGGTCTATACTGCAATTTTGTGAAAGTGAACAGTTGCGTCATCAAAAACAGTGCAAAATTACCGACTTTTTTTATTAAACAATGATTTGATTGGTTACAGAATTGAATGGGTATATTGTGTATAGTTACGTTATACGTTACGGGTTACGGGTTATGAGTTATTATGTGAATAATGCAAGGTATGGAAATTTTAATAAAATGTTTTTAAACTCGAAGTTTCTTTAACTTGAATTATTTTTGTGTCCCTTGAGATTCGATTTATGGGAGTTCCACTGTATATTTGCATGCCGTTCGTAAACTGCAATGACAAATGTAGAAGAGTTAAGACTGTGGGGTAAGCGCAAATTGCATTGCAACACAAATTTAATGGATATCTTAAGTTCTTCAGGGAATTTGCAGTATGCAAAAACATTCTGAAATATGCAAAAATATACATTGTAAATTTTTGTCTACAGGTAGTACTGACCATAAAACAACAGTGGGCTGCATACGAAAACGTGTAAATGCATATAATCTGATCTTTAGTCAAGATCATTCAAAAATTGGCAATTTTGACAGTTGGATTCGGGGATTCAGTCAATTTTGCAGTTGTGCGAAATTTTTGTCAATTTTCAAAATTAAATTCTACTCTTAAAATTCGATCGTTTCAAATTTTGTTCCCACGCAACACCCAACAAAATCTGCTGTATCGAACTATACCTATTCCTATTTAAAACTGCTACCTCCCCTCCCCCCAGGAAGTTGCCTCTACAGATTTTAACCTTACAATATGTTAACACAATCTCTATTTACTTTTTGGTAATCTATGTACCGGGTGTCCAAATAAGAAAGGATGCCGGCCATATCTGAGGAACCGTTCATGGTACAGCTATGGGAAAGTAAAAATAATAATAAAAGTAGCCAAGAGAAATCGCTGGAAATTATTTTCAGGTTTCTAAGTTTGCTGCTAAAGGGCGTAATAGTCATAGTCAACAAAAAACACGGTTTTCTCTAAAATATACCAAGATAAAGTAGATCAAAAATACGAATATTGCAATCTTGAATTTATTCTGTATAATTTTGGTTTACCACTTCTTGCTCTAGCTCACCAAATAGCAGCATTGGGGGAAGGGGAGTATCTGGTTGTGGAGGTGCTTGTAACTTCGGTTTGATTTATTCGAATTTAGCAAACTCGTTGAAAAGAGCTATCTTCCTTTGATCAGATACTTTTATAATTTAAGTCATATTTGTTCTGCAGTGATCACTAGAGGGCGTTGTTTGAAAGATTAGCAAACTTTTGAGATTTTCTTGAAAATTTTATATGGAATGGTATAATTATAAATTAATTAAAAAGAGGACAAAATAACGAGAGAAACAGTGAAAACCGCACATTGATATCTTTTTTCTAACCGGAGATATGGACAAGAGGGTTCTAGGGGCGGGAGAATGGGTTAATTACTAACCTTTATACATGCCACCGAATATAAGACATTTTGAAAATATCATAATTATTAAAATTATATGTTGCTTCTTCGTGGCCGTTTTAAATGTGGAATTTGCCATTTTTTAAAGCAAAAACCTATGTTGTGGTATTAAAATATACTCTTGTAAATTGCAATATTTATTATGAATTCTTAAGAAGATAACCCCACACGCTAAAAGACAGTGACCCAGTCATTAAACTCGACATATTTCGCTGACAAAGTCAGCGTCCTCAGGGGTGTGCTGTGTAACTGTCTTTTGGCGTGTGAGGTTAACTTATTAAGAATTCATAGTGAATTTACGCCAAAGTTACTGATCCAACCATTGTGTGCGCAGTATATTTTATAAAACAAGTTGGTGTTGAAACAAAAAGATTCAGCACAATGTCAAGTGTTTGATATCTACAAATGTATTAAATTTTCGGAAGATGGGAGACTTTTTCCAACTATAGTAAAAGCTATTTTATCATATATGTATAATTTTTAAATTGGCATCAAAGCATACACAAGTTTACCACTACTACACAATAACTGTAAATGTTGAACCGGGTGTTACCAACAATTTTTGCCCCCATCCTCCCAATCCTAACACTAATTTGTTTATATCTCCGATTAGAAAAAAAAATATATCAATGCGCGGTTTTACTATTCCTTTCATCATTCTATCCTCTTTGTAATTATGTTATAATTATTATATCATTTCATTTAAAATTTTCAAGAAATTTTGAAAAGTTTGCTGGCCTTTCAAACAGCGCCCCCTAGCGATCACTACAGAACTAAAAGAACCTAACTCATAAAAGCATATAATTAACCGAAGAGAACTCTTTTCAACGAGACCAAGTTTGCCAAATTATGTTTAACCAAACCGAAGTTACAAGCATCTTCACAATCAATCGTTCCCCTTCCCCCTCCGCTGCTATTTGATGAGCTAGAGCAAGAAGTGGTAAACCAAAATTATACAAAATATATTCAAGATTGCAATATTCGTATTTTTTATTTACTTTATCTGGGTGCATTTTAGAGAAAACCGTGTTTTTTTGTCGACTATGACTATTACGCCCTCTAGCAGCAAACTTATAAACTTGAAAATAATTTCCAGCGATTTCTCTTGGTCACTTTTATTATTATTTTTTCTTTCCCATAGCTGTACCATGAACGGTTCGTTAGATATGGCCGGTATCCTTTCTTATTTGAACACCCGGTACATACACAACTGAGTTTTAATACTACTATGCTATACACCCAGTGGCAGAACTAGGGGGAGTCAGACCCCGCATGCGGGGGGCCCGATTCCCAAAGGAGCCCGTAAATCAAACGCCATTTCACCATCATGACTATTTAAGACTATTGCAAGGGGCCCATGGTGAACTTTGCGGGGGAGCCGAAAATTTGAAGTCCCGCCACTGTATACACCCTGTAAAATTTAAGCACAGCATGAGGATATTGGATATGGCAATAGATACAGATTGGGTTAAAATGGTATTAAAAATCTCAAAAATTATATTTCGTTTTTGAGTATTTCTAAAAAAGTGCATTTATGGAATTTTGTTTCAATTTTTTTTCGCTTTATCAGAAATAGCGAAAATCGAAAAATACTTCTTCGTCGCAATTTGTGGAAAGCTTTAATGTGCCATTTTTTTCTACAACATTTTGTTTCTGTGCAACCATCAACTTAATTTTTTCAAATATGGACCTGGAATAAAAGAGAACGTAGAGAGGCTCTTGGCTCCACGTATCCTGATCTAGGAAAATCACGTGATTTAAAGAAATTTTCGAAAATGTTGACTTAGTAGGCATGGTCGAAATATTTTCAACTAACTAAAATAATACCTTATAAATGGTTAAGGATACAAGTGATAAAAATAAACATGGAATTATTTATCTTTTCTTATTAATGTTTTATTGAAAATTCCTTACCAATTTTTGAGCAAGAAAATAATTGTTCATTAAAATTTAATATAGTAGGACAAACTATGGGCCTACAGGGCCTGCAAAGCTGAAAATATATATTTAATTTCTGTACAGAGCCAACTTATACTTATTCATAAAATTGGTTTAACGAACTTGGACTGTATCCACACCCTGTACATCTTCACCAGCCTACCTCTATTCACTTGCAGTCTTCTATCTACCCTATTTTCTTCCTCCTCAAAACCTGCTTTAACAAATAAGTCCCTGATTTCATCTGGAATAAAACAGTGACGAAAATTTCAAACATCGTAATCTTTAGAGTCATGTTTTTCTTATATTACCTTTTTCAAAGAAATAAACTCTTGTGTTATCTCCACGTACATAAAAATTATCACTTAAACATCTTCCGGGTTTGAAACGCAGTTGAACTAAGTCATATCTGCCATAATCGCGGAATAATACTAGACCACCTGGTTTCAAATATCGAAATATATTATGCGCTATTCTTTTGTACCTATAATGTAAAAAAATATTCTTAGATTCAAGAATAAGTTTTTGTTTCTCTGAGTAAGCAACTTGTAAAAAATATATGAAGATGAGTAGTTAGCAAATTAAAATTCTTTATGATTACGATTCATGTTATATGGTAGATAAGGGAAAGAACAAATGAGGTGAAACAGGAATATCTGAGGAAACGTGGGACAATGCAAAATATTGGAAAATATTAAAAAATAAAGTAGATAAAGCGAAAATAATTATAGCAGAGTGCAAACTGATTATTACGACTTTACTCACTTATCTGGATGTATCGATGATAAAACAAATATCAAAACAACGATATCTAAGCTATTTTCTTCAAAAGGCACGTGAGAAACCCAGTTCTCTAACGTGGCGTCTAACACAAATGCTTTAGTCCTATTTTTATCATATTCTTTACTGTTCCTAAGTATACTTATGGCATTTTCAGAAAAATCGCAGCAGTATACAAACAATCCATCATTTTTTGAATACTTAAGCAAAGGAAACACCGTGTTTCCCACACCACAACCGATTTCAAAAATTGTAAGTTTATCGGCATTTTCAGGAGCTAAATCTGGAAATTCTGTTAACAACCAATGTCTATCTTTGAAAAACTTATTCGAATGCACGTCATAGAATGAATCCCAAAACAAATTAGCTTCATCTTCAAATTTCTTTAGATCCGACTCGTTATACCTAACCTCACTATTTACTAATACTTTTTTCTTAGCTTCTGCTTCCTGTTCCTCATCCCACTCGACATCATCCCTAAAAGAAATACTTATTAAAGTTAATTTCAATCATCCCAAAACAACATACCAACAATTAAAGGTAAAAACTTTAGTTTTATCTGTCAAAGAACGAGTGCCATATTTAGGTTTCTTACGGAATCTTGTGTGACAATTTTTTATATTTATAACAAAATTTTGTTTTGTGAAAATCCTACCAAGCATTGTGCTCAAAAACATCCTCTTCGTTAAGCAAAAATCTATTTCTAAATTGAGGTCTTTTTGTTTGTTCGATTTCCTCCATTTTGACATTTACTGCGCAACCTTCTTGCAGTGTTGCCGGATGTTGATGTCCTAGATAACAGGAAATGTAACTACGTTTTTCAAAATAAACTCTAGGTTTTCTTAGTTTAAAAAAGACTTAAAATTTATGATCGATATTTTGGAGACTTGAGGATTGCTGCTGAACTTTACAAAAACAATTATTACTAAAAAATTCAAAGTAGGGTAGGGTTTGCTACTGATTTATAAGCATATCTGACAATTTTGCTTAGTGAACATAGCACTGAAAGGAATGTTTACATCCGGATTGTTAGGATAGTTCAGAATAACTTTCATAGATGGCAAATTCCTGTTATTTTCTAGTCCTACCAGTTCAAAAATATGCATTTATGCACTTGAAAAAACTAATAAATTCAACATCTCTTCCGAGTTTATTGGAATCTTTTATCTTTCGTTAGGTATTAGGAGAAATTTGCGATGTACAATTTCGACATTAAAGATGTTCTGCCTTGCTTTTTAAGTTTGAAAAGAGGAGGAAATTTCTTCTTTTTGGTGAGAGTATATATGACCTCACAATAATTGACATTATAGGAGGTATTTTCCCTAGTAGTCCTATAATATTTTAATGCGGTATGTTGGCCGCACAGACGAAAAGGTTTTGAGCATTTTACAAAAGTATTATCCGCGGTTTTATATAATAAATAAATTTTATATACACAGTGTAACAAGTACAAATCGATTACTCAAAAGACTGAAGTGTTTTTCGCAAAATAAAAAATTATATATCGGGGCGTTTTTGTGTATACGTCAAAATCGGGAGGGCGTGTAGGTTTTCCGAGAATTTTCTATTTTGATAGAAATAATATCGGACTTTTCTTTTAGAGTTTTGTTGCTATCCAAGTGCCTTGTAAATGTGTTTAAGTAAATCCAGAGCGGAGTATTCCATTTAAATTTAAGGTAAGATCGATACGTTTATTATTTTATAAAATAAAACAATCCCCGCAGCCGACATTTTAATTGTTATTGTTTAAAAAACCAATTGACAGTGTGTCACGCAAAAGGATCGTGTTTTTCGTATTCGAAATCGAATACGTCCAAAGTTAAATGGGACAGAGGACACATTTTGTTGTTTTGTTGAAGAAAATATGCGTAATTCTGTTTAATTATTGTGCTGTATTGGTTTATTTTATTAGTTACGGCATTTAAAGCGTTTTAGACACGCAACAAATTGGATGAATTGACAAAAAATGTTACGCACTGTTGCTATACACAACGCCTCCTTAGAATTTTTTATTGATTAGAGAAAACTATTTTTTATTATTTGTTCGTGATGATTGGCGAAGGCTCTGCGGCGGTGCTTAATTTTTTTAATGGGGAGCACCGTGTTTTATTAGTTATAGTCTGATGAACACCGTACCTGTTATGTGCCTGGTTGTGGCCATTAACAAGAACTAATTAGCGTGAAAATTGCTTGCATTTTGCTTTAAATTGATGCAGAACAGTTTTTCGTCGATCATCCCATGTGTGCCAACTTATGGGACCTGAAACCTGAATATAGGGGAAGTCCCAAACATTTCTGAATCTATTTTATTACGAGGTTGTATTACATAGCCGTTTTTTGGCTAATTTGCGTACTTTTTGAATTGCCGGTATTCTTTTGTGAATTTTGACCTCGATTTTGACAGACGTAGGGAAGTTCTGAAAATTAAATATCTCGGCATTGAATAAACCAGTATGTAGGAGTAATTTTTTGTGTGATGAAACCATTATCTAGCAGTGAAAGTATTGGCAATTACCTAAATAGCCAAGCTGAAAAATTCCAAAATCTCATAACCAATAAATACCGTAACCAAAACCATAGGTATATTTTTTTTTTTAATTGAAGAATTTATTAGTTATTGCTTTCGATCTTTTCAAACGATTACCTACTTAGTGACATTTCAAATTTCAGCACATCCAAGGCAGGTTTTAACCAAATCTCAGTTCCTAATAATACATACACAGTTATCAACTTATCCTGCCTTAAGTAGGACACCCTGTACATCAAACCGGCTAATCCAAGATTAATCTAAAGTGAATTTGTAAAAAACTTAGATGTCAATTGTCATTTGTCAATTCAGAATTCAAGTTGGTACCCATGTACAAAAATCAACGTGATTGTTATTTAAATCCTTCTAATTTTTCTAACCTTGTTCGGTACGCCACTGTCCGTATTTAGCCTAGTTGAGGGCTAACTTAATTTACGTATTTGTATCATAGTGACTATGCCCGCACTTTGTTTCTTTTGTTGTGACTAAACTTTAATAGATTACGTGAGACCGTCATTGCAAACAATGGTCCAGCACATTGTACAAAGTTCGTTCAAAAGTTTACCCAGTTTTTATATACATACACGGCAATGTACCGTGTTATGTAGGTATTTAATATACCGGGTCAATTTTCTACGAAGGTTTTCTGGTGTCACCCAATCTTTTCTTTTGACAAGTCATTATATTGAGTTACAAGTCATTATATTGAGTTTGTCCATCTCAATAAATTGAGTTTTGATATCTCAAAATAATGAGTTCATAACTCAATATAATGAGTTGCTGGACGTCAATACATATATTGAGTTGTTTTAAAAAATACCTTATCTAGCTGTTCCAGAACGGCTTTATGCAGAGGTTTGGAAAATGACGTTCAAAGGAAGAGGCATACAGTTGTATGAGCTCATTTCAGGGTTATTCATTCAAATTCAGAGATCAGAGGTCATTTCAGATCAGTACATATATATATGTGATTACTGAATTCCGCAGCTGTTATGCATAGGAACAGGCACACAGCTGTATAAGTTCATTTCAAGGCTATTCAAGTTCGGGGGGTCAGAGGTCATTGAACTATTCCAAAAGGGCATATAGCTTTATGCAAAGATTATTGAACAGTTAAATAAGGCAATTTTTTTAAAACAACTCGATATATTGACTTGCAGTAACTCATTGTATTGAGTTACCAACTCATTATTTTGAGATATCAAAACTCATTTTATTGAGATGGAGAAACCCAATATAATGAGTTGTAACTCAATATGATGACTTGCCAAAAGAAAAGATTGGGTGACACCAGGGAGCCTTCGTAATTTTCTTATTTCATAAAGCACACTGTTTATTCTTGCTTATCTAACAAATAAGGCAGAAAGAAAAGATAAATATATCTTTTAAAACATGGCGACCGTAGAATTCCACAAAAAGTTAGATTAGGTATTTTTTCGAAATGTACGCCGAGGGGTACATAGTGATATTATGTACATACAAATTTATGAGTATCGCCCAGAGTATCGCCAAAGCTGCGAGGCAATTAGTGAACATTTTGGGGCATTAGTGGAAATTTTTAGGGACATTAGGGGAAATTGAAAATTTTGGGGATATTAGGGAGAATTTTGGAGCATTGATTGGAGGATATTAATGAAAATTTTATGAGCATTACTTGGTAAATGAGGCATTAGTGTAGATACATGCATTTGCCTCGCGATTTATCCCCCTAGAAAAAGTTATTTTTTTTTCATTTTTGACAAATTAGTTCTTTAGTTTTTCAAAGTCTGCGTTCGTACTGTATACTGTTTCTCTCGCGATTTCTTTATAGAGGTTGGAAGTATGAACCAGAAACAGTAGAGAAGGCCCAAGATCGATACCTGCGGCGCTACACATTCCAGTGCGCCTTTAACGCAACATTCACTTCTTATCTTACAGTCTGTCTTCTGTTAAACAGTTTTTAAAAAAGTATTCACGTATTCATCAAGTCCTATCATCAATGATATTTGTCAGTCTGGATCGGAAGGAAGGCTGGTAGAATATTGTAAAATTTAAACGTGGTTTCATTTAACGTTCCCATACTCGTTCCCATACTTAAACTCATCATCATAAAGTTTTCAGTCCGAAGACTGGTTGGACGCGTACCTCCATCCTCTCCTATCTTGAGCTACCTACGCATTTCTTCAAAAGTTGAACATCCCTAACTATTTGAGAGCAGTAGTCTAATCTGGGCCTACCCCTTCCTCTTTTTATTCCTATCTCTGACTCTAGTATGTCGCGAACTAAGCCTTCGTGCCTCAGGGGGTGTCCTACCATCCTATCTCTCCTATTCCTTGTTGTCTTCCATACATTTCGCTTTTCCCCAACTCTTTCTAATACCTCTCTGTTGCTAACCTTATCTATCCACGGTATCTTCATCATGCGTCTATAGCACCACATTTCAAATGCTTCTATTGTTTTCCTATCCGCTTCTCCTATCGTCCAAGTTTCGCATCCGTACAATGCCGTACTCCATACATACGTTTTTAAGAGCCTTTTCCGGGTTTCTACATTAATTTGTCATTCCCGAGCATAATAGTTGTTTCTTTTTATTAAATGCAACTCGGCCCTGCGCTATTCTTTGTTTTATATCTCTAGAGCTCCTACCATCGTGAGTTATTTGACTTCCTAAATAGCAGAAATCTCGTCTGTCAGGTATATGGGACTAACTAATTTAAATACACGATCTATTACCTCTTGACCTGCGCACTTTAAGATTTCTGCCATCTATACCTGGTGTTTTTGATACTAGATCCAATTTCTCTAAAATTTCTCCTAATTATTTTATATGCTTCATCAGTCTTTCCTACTTCGAACTCATCTTCCACTTCTTTGCATTTATTATTGATCCATTGCTCTTTCGCTTTCCTACATTTTCGAATAATTTCCCACTTGATCGCCTTATATCTTTGTTTCCCTCTTTCTTCTAACCTATTTTTATATTTTCGCCTTTCCTCTATTAGACTCACAATATTTTTTGTTATCCAGGGTTTTCTACTTTCATTCTGTTTATGACCCAAAATATCTCTAGCTGCTGCGGAATCTAAACTATTTTTATTGCAGTTCCATTCTGCCTCTATGTCCCTAACCGAGTCCCTAACCATATTTTCGCTTGCGCCCTTTAGTACTTGGTTTGTCTTTTTCTCGAACTTACCGCGCGTTATCATCATCTTTTATTTTCTCTTCCGCTTCGTTTTTTCAAAATCTTAAATTTAAGATTGGCCTTCACAACCACTATGTTGTGATCACTATCTATATCTGCTCCTGGATAACTTCTACAGTCCCTAACTTGATTTCTAAATCTTTGCATAACGAAAACGCAATCGTAAACTCAGGACCCACAAAATTCCCCGCCCCCCACCACATACGTCAAAAAGGAAGAGAATATGATACATTTTTGACATCTTTAACAGCAAATTTTATATTCTAGGACCTCATGTTTTTGCTAAGAATACAATCAATTATCATAACAGACAGTTTTCTTAGAAAACCAACTCATTTGAAGTAAGAGGTAGTGAATCAAACCAGAATTCAATGCGGGAAAATGAATGTATTTAAAAAAGTTGGAGATTCTATCGTGTACTGCACAAAAACAACTTTATTATATTTATCAAAAGTTACATCCGATCTTGTGCTCTGCTTCTAATTCTATCGCCCAAACCGGAAGTTTGTACATCCTTTTTATGTTCGTCAGTGTCACGTTAGCTTTTGTGCCGATAAAATCTTTGGGGGCAGCGATTCTGCACGTTCATGAATGCCCTGGAGCATTTTTTCATTGCTACGCTTCCGTCAAATTGAGATACTCAAAAGGTAATTTCGACACCATACAGGATAATTCTAAAAATGTGTGAAGGTGATACCTTGGCAAAAATTAAGGGGGATTTTTTATATAAACTTATGCCCTGAAGTAACCTTCTGCCGAGTTATACCCCTCCAAATAATATGGTTGAAGAACTAAGTAAATGGGGTTGTAAATTTCACACATTTCTAATACGAGAGGAAGACTGAAAAAATAGCAGTAAAAAGTCCTTATGTTGTGACTAAATTATATTCCCCCAATTATCCTTCTTTCCAAATTTGTGAAAACAAATAAAAGATTGCTTCCAGCCCGAGTTCCAACCCCTCTTTTTGGAGGGGTATAACTCGGCAAGGGGGTACTTTAGAGCATAAGTTTATTTAGAGAACTCCTCTTAATTTTTGCCAAGGTATCACTTCCTGAAATATTTCTCATATACATATTTAGAATCATGCACCTTATACAGGGTGTCATAGACTCGCGTGGGGCTTGCATACTGCCCGTATTTGAAGAGATACGAAAAAGTGTTCCTATAAAAGTTTTTTCATTTGAAGTTCTTCATATTGTAAAATTATTTTCAATCATATAGAGTGTTCCATTATCTCTCTACTGCATCCAACTTTGTCTTTTTTAATGGACCACTCTGAACCCGAGCGCATTTTTGGATTCCGTGCTTGATTTTAATATAATGTTATGCAAGCTTTTCTTCGTCTAAAATTGCGAAATTTTTGAGTTATAGGCATTTGTCTGCAAATTTTGACAGTTGCAGAGGAATTTTGAAAGTTAAATGTCTAGGGCCAGAGTAAAGCTGTAGCAGTGATACTTTGGTAGATAGAAAGTGAGGTCTAGAAGTAACTATTAGAGCGACAAAATACTGATAATGTTGTACAGGGTATTAGGAACTGCATGACAAATTTTTTAATAATTTCTTAACAAATGTTTTACTTGTATTAGTGAAATAGGTCAAGTGAGATTTGGTTTTTCAAAACGCACAAAATGTTTCCCTTCCACCCGTATTTTGATACGCACTTGTTTGATACGCACCACGGCTCTTCTCTACCCTTTTCTGAACATAAATCTTTGCAAAGAACTTGAGAGATCATCCTTCTTGGTCTAGTAAAAGACGGAGCGTGGCTAGACGGCGGTAGTTCATAGTTCAGATTTCTCTTATTGTCGCTGCTGCCATATTGATTTTCCGATTTTCACCCGCATGCGTGAGAAAATTGCGTTCAATTTTTTTTAATTCGGCTTTATCACCCTTTTATCACAAAGAATTTCACGGTGAGGGCAGAAATAGAAAGACAAAATTAAATATTCTCGTAGGCCAAAGACTTTGATATTCGGTGGTCGATACACATACAGGGCGGGTGCTTAACAATTGACCAGAACTTGATCAATAAGGATTTTAGAATAAAATCAGAAAATCAAACAGAAATGCCGCCACCCCCGATTTCGTCATCAGCTTAAAGCCGCTTGTTATTTTTTAATTTCTATACTGATACGAAAAAGTTGCAGGGTAATCGAGTTGGTAAGGTAGGAAGCAATCACAATTTGATATTGGCAGCGATTGGCAGTTTTGGCATTGTTGTTATTATCTGTTTCTGTTTGTATTATTAATGTCGGTTGTGTTTCTTATTATCTTCATTCTTGTGTCAATTTGTGAATTTTTTAATCATAACTTGCGTTCACATTTTCACAATAAGAATAAGGAAGCAACTTCCGGTCTGCCGCATAATTTTCTTCGTGTTGTGGGTAGTACAAGCATGCTACAAAGAATGTATCATTCCATTTAAATGTTTAAATCTTCTCGGTTTTACCTCTTGCAGACGAACTACTATGCTTTAGGTTAATAATTGTTTGTCTAACCAGACGAATATGACTAATTCTTATAGTGGCTAAATAATATATGAACAAAGCCATCTACTCTTTTTATTATTTTTCCCCTTAATTTTGATACAAATTATTTATTACACAAGGAGCTGTACTTTACAATAATTATCGCAGTCATAAAATTAAATGCCCGATAGCCTGAATAATAGCAATAACAAATAACGTTAATAAAAATAACAATGATAATTATTTTTGCTTGGTTGGAATGTGCGAATCTTTTGACTTCTAATCACATAATCTTAACAAAAAGCCAGTAAAAGTAGGTATCTTTTATTATCAATTTTTTGTTCTTAAAATTTTATAAAATAAATTGCATACCTACCTTATGGGGAACCGATTGGAAGCTGTAATAGTTACTTCATAAGTGGTTCGGGGCTGTTGTTTTAACATTAACCTTTGAGAAAGTCTGTGAAATCCCGACAGGAACTCGGTGTCAATAACCCCCAAAAAACTGCAGCTGAAACTCGAGTTTCAGAACGACTCCAAGAATAAACGTATGTCACCCTTACAGGGGGTTGAATTAAGACGAAGCCGGCTGATTGACGCTAATGGCACCGTAGACAGTGCCATTAGAACGATCGAAACTTGACGAGAGCTAACCGGAAACGATTATCTAACGTCATTTGGAAAATACATGGAGAAACAATAAAAAATAATCAAGCGCAGCAACAGCGCTTTCGTGAAAAGATAAGCACGAATAACATTCCGAGAATTGGTACTCGGACTTGCCGATAAGAAGAGAAAAATGGAAATTTTAGTACACTGAAATCATATCTACAAAGTTGTAACTGACATTGTATCGAAGAAATCTTTTCATTTGAATAGAACTTTAACTATGAATAGATTTTATATACGTCGTGTCCCACTCCCAACTAATATGTTTTTCTAGGGGCAACTTGTAAGACACAAATATAACAAGATGTGATATAGCATATTGGTCAATGCGTAATTTGGTAACTTTTTATCGCTCGTATTCATTAAAAAACTAACTGATCCTTAGAAAAAAGACTGATCGGCCTCAATCAGAGAAAGATGGTCTTCTACGCTCCCACGGTACGGAGTAAGCCGGTCTACATGAACTGCCTTGATCTATGAATGCAGATATCGTTAAATCCGATAGACGACATAATTGATACTGGTTACCACCTTACCACTCGATTTGCTCATCCCAATTCTTCTGCAGCTCTTTCGAATGGAGCTCCAACTGGTGCCATCAAGTACAATCCGTGCTTCCTCATAACATCGACCACAAGAAATCTCTACCGAATGTTAACGACTTCTATCACCATATCGATTTCATTGGTCTACTTCTCCATAGACTAGCACTCTTTCACTGGTAGCAGTAATCAGATGTATCTTATTGGTCGATCTAATCTTCCAACCGGTCACAACTTTCTTCTCACTGGTTTCCGTGCCAATAATTGCCTTAATCATAAGACTATCCACAAATCGAACCAATGTCGACACATTCACTTCTATTGGGGTTTAATAAGACTGAACTAGCTTTTACCTCTCAAAACTTCATCTTGGTCTGGCCTGGAAGTCTTTCGGCATCCGTTGAGGAGATGGCCTTTCTCGCCACAATTCCAATATCGTAGGAAATTCCTCCTTTCGCATAATCCCATACGAATCTCATTGTTGTTGTCTTCCGTCCGTCTGCCAAATTTCTGTAAGTATTACTTTTTCCCCAAATTTTTCCACTAGGTGACTAGGCCTTCGGTTGCTTCTTCTTTGATCTGCAGCTATTGCACTTTGGAGTATCTCCCAGATGTTTTCTTCGCAGCCTTATACTCGATGGCGTGGGCCAAAGCATCTGCCAATGTCTTATGTTTGGCTGCAAGCTGGATCTCACTATCTCGTAGGTCTTCAGGGAAGTTTTCCACTGCCAGGTTCTCCAAGAATCCTCTAGGGCTGTTGGGTATACCAACCGAACCAAACAGGCAATGTTAGCCTCGAATTCTTACAAGGTCTCGTTGGAACGTTGAGATCTTCCTTTAAGTTGGACCTGGTGCACTTTATCGTATCTCATCTTTAGACGCTTTACTGGATCTTTGTAAGTCTTTTCTTTACTTGTCACCGCATCCAGTATATTATTCAAGACGTATCCTCGAAGCGCAACCACCAAATTAATCTCTTTTTCCGTACTACCCCACAGGTTCGCCGCTGCCGCTGCTACGAAGAGTTTGAAGTATGCATGCTACGACATCTTCCCATCGAACGTAGGCTGCCTCACTTTAATAGGGACTTTTCTGTCTCCATCAATTTCGGTGTCTTCCACTCTCCTTTTCCAGTTGTGACATTCTCTCATTTGCCTTGGTTACCTCTTTTTCCGCTTCATCCACCACTTTTCTTATATTATTGTTGTGGGTATCTCTTATGAACGAGCAGTTCATATTTTACTTAATGGATTGGGTCTAAAAAAACTTTTTGCAAGATGGGTTTTTGCTTCAGCGCGTTCGAACCCGAACTTCGGCCTATAGTTTGGCACTGCTTAATCCTTAATGATAATCCGGTGGATTTCAAGAGACGATTCGTGATCATTGATGAGACCTGGATTCACCAATATACGCAAAAACCGAGCAAAAAACGAAAAGGCAATCAAAACAGTGAATTGGACCAAAGACTTGTATAGGGGACTTAGCTATTTACATTTTCGACCGAAGGGTGAATACGCACAGTCTAAGCGTTTGTGTGTGGAAAAGGCAAAACAAAACAGCCGACCAGTTGTATAGTAAACAGGTGCCGCCGCGGAAACAGAATATCGCGGAACATTCGTCTGGTCTGTTGCTTGAATTTAATAACAAACAACGCTACCCGCGACCCGCTGGCCTACGAACGTGTAGACTTCAAAACAAAATCAGCTGTTGCATAAGGACGCCAGGTCCATTCTAGAAGTCTTTGAATTGGACAAGTGAATCAGTTTTTTGGGTATTCTGTTGATTACACACAATGATTGGACATAGAACTTTGACGTAAATTCATTATGAATTCTTAATTAGTCAACCCCACACGCCAAAAGACAGTGACACAGTAATTAAACTCGACACGTGTTCAACTCCTGGGGATGCTGACGTTGAATACAACCACCAAATATGCATAAACCATGCAACTGTAACGCGTAACGGCAGGCAGAAGTGTCACTAGCCAGGGCTTATCGAACTGCTTATGCTGACGTCACATGATGTTTTTGCTAGAGCGCTCAGGCCTTCTTCTCGACGGTAACAGTTCAGCCCCAAGGGGATTATGTTGAAAAATAAAATACATATAACTTGAGTCGGATTTATTTTGTTTTTATTGTCTTTCCGGAAATTTGTCAAATACCTATATCCTCGTATTGCACCCTAGGATTTCTTTCTGTCGGAACTTGAAAGCTCGCATTGACAAGTGACAGTACAGACATCAAGTGATTATCAACTGTTGTTGTGCACTGTTTACGTCCTTGGCCTCATCTTTTAATTCCAGTTTCCAGTTACCCTTTTATAATTTTTTTTAACCAATTTTGAGACGTCTACCCATTTTACTTATTCCCGCAGTTCTTTTATTATTGATTCTCATATATGCAGGGTAGCAGGGTAGACCTCTAACCTTTCAAATATTTTTCTTCCATCTACATAAACGTTTTATCTATCAAAGGCAGCAAAAGGCCCTTTTGATATAGAGAACATCAAACTAACAAAAAGATCTGTAACATACTAAATTTTCCTGACGTGAATACAGCCAAGTTTCTTTCCAGCATTTTTCTTTTCAACAAATCAATAAATACTTATGAAAAATGAACCAACGTATTGACAGATCGCAGCTAAAAACCTTATTACCATTAGCCACTACCCGCACAAGATCTGCGGCAAAGTAGGTGGCATTTTTTCATCTGCTAAATAATCCGGGCCAAATTCCCAAAGTCTAGCACACCTGTGTTCGGTCTCGACGGTCGTCGCGCACAAATCGACGTTCTCTCCGCAACAGGCATGCTTTCTCTCAAATACTCAATGACAAGATCGGCGTACGTATCTTCCGACGTACCCAGTTCATTGACCCCGCCAGCTTAGAAGCTCATAGAGAGCAAACTGCCGCAGCACTCTGGATCGGTATCTGGAATTTACGTGTATTCCCCGATAAGTATGTACTCTGTTTTTTTTTTAATTTTAAGTGTCAAAAATTGTTAATGTTCTATGAGGACGTATTTTCTTAGTCTACTACAGAAATAACAATTTGGAAATCAAAATAATTGATCATAACTATTCAGTTCGGAGATACGGGCGTTCTTATATCATTAATAAATCCTTAATGGGGTGCATATGAGGGTGGTTTTTATTCAAACCGTAACATACGTATACAATGAATAACCAAACATCAACACTATGCCCTCATTCAGCCACACGGCGTATGCATAAATGTATATTCCTGGCTGGCAATACCTATTAATAAACGGCTGACGTGAATGAGGGGGTTGAAGTCTTTTCAGCCCTGACGTCTCCGTCCAAAGACACTTGGGGCGGAAGTTAAAAATAAACCGGGCACAGGATACATCGCATGTCTGGCAGATCTTACTCTCTTATACTTTCTTAGTTTTTATACAGTCTGTCTCAGATTTCGTGCGCATTATTGGGTTCTCTGGTATCATAAGGTATGTATTTGGTAAGTTTCGTGTTGAAATACGTGAGTACATGAATCAAGCAGGAACTGGGAAAATAAGAGATTGTGAAAATGGAGATGAATAGGTTAGCATAAAACATGGGTATCGGCGAGGTACGATGACCAGAAGTGGGAGACTTTTGTAGCGGAGATTTTAGAGTAATACACCCAGGATCGGTAAGGGGAAATTTGGAAGTAGGAATCGTTATGAAGAAGAAAATAGGGAGTAGAAAATTTCTTCATTAATTTTTGTATAGGTACAGGGACAGAGAAGACGGAATAATCGGCCCCTTTGGATTAGTTAATAGGAATGATAATTAATAAAATACTTCAGATATCTCAGAAACCAAAAAAGATTTTTTAAATTTGTTTGCAGATTTGAAGTGGTCATACGATTCTGTTAAACTTTCCCCATTTAACAATCTTTGTATCTTCAATATTAACAAAGTTACCAATACTGACGCGTCAAAAACTTTAAACTAGAATTGTACAAGGGAGGACAGAGAAGAGGACAGAAGAAATATTAGAAGATCAGTTCGGATTTAGACGAAGTAGAGGAACGCGCGAGGCCATTCTGGCTTTACTAGTAATTATAAAAAAAATTATGGAAAAGGAAAAGAGCACCTATATAGGATTTGTAGATTTAAAAAAGGTCTTCGGCAATGGAAAATGGAAGATGTTCAAGGTGGTACAGATACATGATGAAGATACCCTGGAGCCCTGGATAGATAAGGTTAGCAATAGGGAGGTATTAGAAAGAGTTGGGTAAAGCGAAAGGCATGGAGGACAATAAATAGGACACCTACTGAGACTAGAGTCGGAATGAGGAATAAACAGAAGAAGGGGTAGGGCCAGATTAGACTACTGCTCTTAAATAGTTAGGGATGCAGGATGTTCTACTTTTTGGGAAATGCGTCTGCCTAGCTCAGGATAGGAAAGGATGTAGGTACGCGTCCAACCAGTCTTCTAACCGAATACTTTATGATCAATATCACAAGAAAATGAGAATAAATCGAAAATAATTCCATAGTTTTTCTAAAACAAGTTGCTAGGCAACAGTAACGACCTGAAGGGCTGAAGGAGGATATTACTGATTGGCAACGGGCCTGAGAAGTAAACAGGCTTATAAAGAGATGTAGGTATACTTTTTAAAATTATGTTTAATTACACGTACATGCTATATTGCCTATACAGTGCCCGTCTAAAAAGCCCGTTCCCCCCCTACTAATTTTTGAACCATTTGAGGTACACCCATGAAATTCTGTACAAGGTAGTCACAGGTCATAAGATATTTTTTCACGTAATAATGACAGCTATCAGTCTCAAGATGGCGGTCGGGCGCCATTTTGAAAAACATTTTTAAATGGGAAGGAGGGTCATGTGACCCTGACAGCTGTCATTATTACGTCAAAAAGTATCTTGTGACCTGTGACTACCTTGTACAGAATTTCATGGGTGTACTTCAAATGGTTCAAAAATTAGTAGGGGGGGGGAACGGACTTTAGACAATTACACATATGTGTTTTTGAATTTCTAGTAAAATTTTTGGTTCATTTTGTCTGACAAAATCTAAACGCCACAATGATTTTTATTTTTCATATCGAAACTTTGGGCGAAAATATTTCACCAATGCTTGTATTTTCTATGTTGCAAAACACAAATTAAAATTATTCCGAGGGCGCAATAGAAAAGCACGTTTACACGAGTCACCCTGTATTTAAAGGAGTCGGTAATTTATTACAGAATAACAACTGGAGTCTTGAGCATGGAATCATGCCAATAAATTTAAAATTGTTCCTTCAGGAAAAAAAATCGTTTTATAATCACTTTTTCCGACGCACGTCTTTTATACCATCGAATGTCCTCTGTTTCTAACTCGTAGAATGTCGCTTGCGCCATCTATCGGCGCTTGTCGTCACCGCCGTTTGACAACCAAGATGTCCGACTAGTACGGGGAGTGCCCAACTGCGAAGTCTAAACGCAACGCAAAAGTGTGTGCCAGTGCCGGTGGCCGTAAAATTGGGGCCTATCGCCCTACCAGCCTACACACTGCTACAAGTGCCGTGAAATGTGCCCCGCCGTTGTAAAACATGACACCGTTCGCGTTACAAAATATTAATACATAAGTCGACACACCCCTACCAAGGAAAAATATATATTAGGTGTACATATATATAACTAAATCTGTGATATGGCTGTACGGATGGACAGTTCTGCGACGGCTAGTAGGAAAATTAATTATAAAATGACGGTAGGTGATGGAGTGATTTTTTTTCCTGATTTTATTTATTTTTGTTTTTGTTACTGTATCTATGCAATGGGCAATGACCCCGCCCAAAATTTTTATTTATCTGACCTTCACGATGAGAGCGACAGAGAGCAACGCTACGTCTCGTTCATTTGACAGCTCCGAATTGCGTAATTCGGCCCTTTTTAAAAGGCTACCTTTAAAGTTTAAATGGATTGCCCAGGTTGGATTCTAATCGCTTCGCTTGACGCCTTTTTTTTAGATCTCGATTTATTTTTGCGACAAGGACGTTCGTTGTCACGCTTGACTAAAGGGTGGCGTTGCAAATTGTTGTTGACTAGGCCAAGCGACAATCGCACGTTGTCAGTTTTGTGTGCATTTTCTGTGTTGCTTTGAGTGCATGTGTACTTGAAAAGATGCTTTTGAGAACGTTTTATACCTAGTCACGTGGTCTGAAAACTTAATTTTAATTTATTAAAGTTAAGCAATAATTGTTATTGCTCTGAATTTAAATGGAAATCGCCTAGGAATTTAAGACCTTTTATAACATGCCTTATTTGTTAATTATTATTTAGGTAAAATTTGACAGGATGAATTTTAAAAATCTTTATCTCGTAATTTAAACAATTTTTGGCGAATGTTAAGAAAGACTATAAAATATACATATTTGGATAATACATCAAAAGTTTCTAAATAGGTGTTGTATTAGGTGGTTGTATCATCGGTATGTACTCTGACCATGTACCTTTGAAAGTCAGAAACAGAAGGTAATCAATGTCTTTTTAGAATTACACCACAAGAAATTCGATCCATTACTGTTTCTAAATCAATGAAATATCTGGATATTTCTGTAAACCATTCTCTTGCTTAAAATGCCTCCTCTTCCATTTACATCTCGATTTACATAATACCTACCTACTAGCAATGCTGGCAAAATCGGCAGAAATGTAAAATCGATTAATCTATTTTTTGAGAAAATCGATTTTGGAAAATATCGAATGATCGACGATAGAGAGAAATCGATTTTTAAAGTCTATTTTGGAATCGATTTTTAGAATCAATTTTTATAGTCGATTTTGGAATCGGCTTTTATAGTCCATGTTAAAATGGGCTTTAAAATTTGGTTTGAAAACCGATTTTAAATATAAAGTTAACACGATAAGAGTGACGGTATCCAGGGTGTCCAGTAAAGAATGGGCCAAACTACAAATCCGGTTTCCTTGGAAAGAAACTTATCTCACCCAAGCACCCAACTTATCTTAGTAAATCTGCTTTCTTAAAAGTTATGAGCCTTTAAAGAATGAAGAGCAATTTTTTATTTAATGTTTTCTTCATTTCTGGTGCACTTTTGCCTCGACTTTTGCAGTTATTTTAGTGAAACTTGGTATAGGAAGGTTTTTTGTGTAGATGAACAATAATATGCAGTTATTTTTGAGTAAACTATTATAGAAGGCGCCAACTTTCACCATACATCTTCTTTCGTTTTTATCAATTTTGCTGGTGGGTACAAATTTTAAAACAATTATTACTACATTACTAATTTTATGGAAAATGCATGATGAAGTTAATGCTACTTTGGCATAGCGACGACGCTCATCATGAATTCGACCTCCGTTTTAAGCACATTAACCGTAGTAGGCACCAAACATGCAGAACATAAGGCAGTGCGCCCCGGGAAATTATGAAAATGTGAAATAAAAAATTTTCTTCGAAGTCCCTCGCGAAGTCCCATAACTTTTTAAGCCCGTTTTTAAGTAAGCAGAATTGTACCAAGATAAATTGGTTCAGATCAGTTTCTTTTGACCGCTTTTGACCCAATGAAACTAGAGTTGAAGTTTGGCCGATTCTTGTCTTGACACCTGTACCTATACCAGGCCCGGACGTAATTCTTTTCTTAGGCCTTAAAATTACTCAAGGATAGGCACAATACCTACATTAATTTCTGAATATATTTCTATCTGCATTTTACTATTATTTGTCATCATAAAAACGAATGATGGCCAAAATGTTTTAGGATTTTGCCGAAATAGGAGACGCGAACAAATAGTGATAAAATCAACAACAGCCTTGGCTGAATATACATTAGACGGTCCATCCAATTGACTTTTAAAGTCGATTTCAAAGTCGAATTTTAAAGTAGACTTTTGAATTCGATTTTTAAAATCGATTTCAAAATCGATTTTTAAAGTCGACTTTTGAAATCTATTTTTAAAGTCGACTTTAAAAATCGATTAATCGATTTTCGATTTTGCCAAAATCGCGATTAATCGAAAAATCGATTTTTGCTGCTAGCACTACCTACTACCCGAAAAATTATAACATTCACATTTAAATCGAAAATATCCAGTTAATAATACCCTATCTAACTCGAGATCTAACTATTATTTTGCGAGTTATCTTTTAGGAAACATTTGACCGATCCACGATCAATTTTGAAAATCTTTCCCATACGTAGATTAAAAACAAGTTTAAAGTGGGATTTTTGCGCACGTTATTAAGACAATAAGAGATATGTTTGATAACACCAAAGCAGTGTAGCCGTAATTTATTTTCCAATTGAAAAATTTTCGGACACCAACAAAAACTTTGACTTTTCAAATAGGCTGTATAGGCTAATTGTGTATCATCAATAATCTCGTCAATAATTTTCGATAGAATCACACCATAGTATACAAATAAGGCAAAGCTCGACTACAATGACTTCCAACCATTTTTGATCACTACGGGATGTTTCCAAAATAAATCATCCCCAGTTGGTATTTCAACGCCTTCGTAGATTAGTCCATATGTTTTGTGTGTGTGGGTGTTCTGTGTGCGTATCGGAAATCGAAGAGCACAGACGTGTACGCCCCTCGCAGCCGGAAGTTGCAAGTGACGTCGGCATCGTCGTCGAAAAGCCAGCGGTTCAGTTGCCGCTGGTCGGGCGGATGACGAGGTCTGCCAGAAAACAAGTCTTCCAAACACTATCTCTTGGATTTTTAATGTTGTTTTAATGTGCGAGGTGCTGAAAGTGCGTGATATTTAAAATGAGGATATTGACTTTTGACGGGTCGAGCTCTGTACGGACTTGCTGATCTTTCATGCTGGTTCAGTGCGGGGATTTAGTTTATTTTGTTGGTAGCTCGCCGCAAGAGGTATTTGAATGCTTTTTTTTATTTTTACTGATTCTGCTTGTAATCGGTATACGATATTATAAGTTGAATACGTAGCATGGTTTTTATGGAACTTATATAAATCCCCATGTGACAGACACCCTAAGGATGTCATATTTTGGTATGGCATTAAAGTTGTAGTTATGTGATGAAACACTGATTGGATGTGTATACCTCCATCCTTTCCTATCCTGAGCTAGCCTACATATTTTCGCGAAAGTAGAACTTGATACATCCCCAAATGTTTGTGAACAGTAGTCTTATCTTGACCCATCTCTATCTCAGCCTCTAGTACGTTGCGAACTACGCATTTATGTTCCGTGCATTAGTTTTGGTTTAGGAAAATGGCCTTAACCCTGACGGATGCAGCATAAAGCACTTAGCCAGTGCCCCATCACAAATCTTCCTGCGGCGTTCGCGTAGCATGCGTACGGCAACGGACGTATTTTCTGCTTATATATACTATTTTCGTAAACGTTCTTGCCACCACTCCTTCGTGGCTCAGTGGTCGGTGTCCCTTCCCTGCAAATCGCAACGCTGGGGGTTCGCACCTCGCAGTAGTTCTTTTTTGTTATGATGATTTATTTTTTCTTTTGAACAAAAATCGGGCAGGTCCAAAAGGACAGCTAGGGGATCGCGTTGACGAGAGACCTCGCGAGAGACAGACATCCACTCATTGCGGGCGTAACCCGAACGCCGCAGGAAGATTTGTGATGGGGCACTGGTTAAGCGCTAGTGATGCAGCAAGAGTGCTTAAGTTGATGACCGGAATCAATATTACGCGGCTCCAGTTTTAGGCGTATCTCGATCAGGAGTTCAAAAGAGCCATGCAATGTTTCCATGACACTTTTGCATATACAAGGATCAAGGAGACCGGGATCAGGCCGAAGAAGAGCGACACCTAAACGTGGCAATCGATTTTTGGTCTCTGCAATATTGCGTGATGGGCTTCTGCCTTCTGTTGATACCCCAAATTGACTAGAAGAAGTGAGGAATGTCCACAACTGTTGGTAGAGCACCGTAGAGCTCGACCAAGATTCTGTTGGAGATCTCCAGATGGTAATGTGAGAGTTTGAAGAAGGCAGGGAGAGCGATTGGGCCAGTGTAATACCGTTGAAAAAGAACCAGCTGCCGAGGAGGCTCTCGTTGTCTGGGCTGGTTATACGCAGTGATGCTCGTACAGAACTAGTGGTGGAGGTAGTATGACTGCAGGAAGATACATAAACGACATTCTGGAAGATCATGTGAGCTTGCTGCAGCGCTTGAAGAAGAATGGAACCAACTTGATGAGGGTGACATTAGGTCCCTGCTAGAGTCCATTCCTAGGCGTTTGCATTGAAACCTGAGGTGGATATACTCGGTGTTATTAATTTTGTCAAATAACGTATTTTTCGAATATTAAATTTTTTCGTTATCGGACAATTTTAATTTTATATAAGTAATAGGTACATATTTCTGTAAACTATTATTTTCTTGCTCTTCCATCTAATACTAGCCGAAAAATTATAATTAAGAGTTACGACTCATATTTAAATGGAAAATATCCAATTGGTTGGAATTGTATGCACCTGAGTGCCGCTTCGTCATGTGACAGTTATGCCTTGGAATAATGAGATGACGGCACCAGTTATGCAGTCGATCCAAGGCAAGCAAGTTTCGTGATCTCTCTATCTGCATTTGAGAGCCTGTCTCTTTTCCGCTTAAAATGCTCATCCAGAGGATGAAATGTCATTTGAAATGCTCAAGATGGTGTGCGTCCAATCCATCTTATTGTTTTTATTTTGTCAGACACGACTTATTCCAAAGCAGTGTTGTCCGCACCAAGTCCGGCCGTTCTCTCTGCCGCTTGGCACGGTGGAATGTGGATCAAGTTCAGCTGAGTACGGAATTAGAACGTTAATAGATGAAACTATCACTAATTTCCATGTTTCGCAAGGCGGCATATCGCGGTGTGGGCACGTAGACGAGTCGTGGCCTTGGGAAGGTCAATAACCTCTAAGTAGGCGCTGCTGGTCACAGTTATGCATAGTAAAAATATACACTCTTGGGCAGTTTTTTTGGGGGGCCCAGTCCTATCCTGGACGGAGAGGCCGATAATCCCAGAAGTATTTTGTTTCGTGTGTCAGCTGTTTGATGATGAGTAATAAGGAATTTTAAGTAACCGACTGTTTTTAATGGTAGTTCCGGCTCGCGTCAAACGGTCAGGTGTTCGTACGTAATTTTTCATTCAATCAAGAAGAGAAAACTGTACTTTCGTGAGCGTACACGCGTTCCTGAGGCGATTTAAAGTGCTCCAGGCTTTCCCAGGCTGTTCAGAGTCAGAAAAATCGTAGTGGGGGTAATTTGTTTTCTTGTCTTTGGGCATTGCTAAAGAATACAGGGATATTTTCACATTTTTACTAGGTGGGAATTTTTTAAATTTACACTGCTTTTCCTCAAGTTTCTTTCTTCCTCCAGATCCGATATGCTCTTTTGCCGTTTTCATTCATAGCAATTACGAATGCAATCACTTAGTCAAAAGTACACCTCTTCCCAATACCTATTATGTTCTGTCATCTCTTCCCAGGTACTATAGAGGGTGAGATTTTGGATTTTTTTAAACATACAGTAGACGCTCGATTATGTGAACTAATACAAACGAGGGGTGTTCATAATATCAAATTGTTCATATAATCAAAAGTATATTATTATTAAAATGACATTAATGTATTAGTATGCTACACGTTACTAAAGTATTGTGTAATGTGTTGTTGCACTTTCTTCACGGCTAAACTTTTCTGCAGTGCTTTATCTCTACACTTTCGCAGAACCAGCAAGTCGTCAATGTCGTGTATGTTTATTTTGCTCCAGTGAATATCTGTATTAAATGCATCCCCAGCTCCAGAAGAACTTTTTTCTCTTATTTCTGCAGGATCTTCATGGCCATCACTGATCACCACTGTCACTATCTTGGTCATTGACGTGATCTTTATCGTTCCACTTTTGAATGTCCTCTCTTCCACTAAATTCTAAAGAAACTTCAAATAAAATTTATGCTTACCTGATTATCCACTACATTCAATAAAGTTACTTGCAGTTGCTCTTCTGTTTCACTTCTGTACTTTTCTTTCAAAATGCTAAGTGGAATATCTCCTTCTGGATCTTTATCATCGTCGTTTTCTGTAAAATTCAGTATGTTTTTCCAGCACTTCTTAATCGTGTCAGCCTGAAGCCTACTCCATGCCAGAGAAAGATTAATGATGGCATCCTTAATTGTTAATTCTTTTAGAAGTTTAGATAGATCTCTAGATTTTGAAGATACAATTGAAGACAACAAACTAGACCTGTAGTAGAGTTTTGTTATATGGATGACATTTTGGTCCATTTGTTGGGTTTTCACTGGAAATCCAACATGCAAACCTTGCTGTTCACTTAATCGAGATTAACACTGTTCACTCTATAGAACCTGATATGTTTTACTTGGCCTGTTCACTGTTGCGGATAGTTCATATAATTAAGTGTTCATATAACCGAGCGCCTACTGTATTTTAAAATCTTTCAGAATTCGTTTTTTTATTGTGTCTAGTAGTAGATTTTTGCAAATTTTCAAAAACTTGAAGTTGCCTATTTCTTCAGCTCAGAAAGCTGCGCTTCTTTATCCATTTCGTAACCTCCATCTCTGCAAGTTTCCAAGATTCCTGTTATAATGATCAAAATGTCGCCCTGGTGGGCCAGTAGTGAGTAGTCGGCCTGGTTCTATTCAAGCTATCAAAATAAAACTTTACGCGTATGTGGAGAACCCCGTATTTCTGTGCACACTTTGAGCACCAAACCAAAGTTATGTTTTTTTTTAAATAAAAATAAAAATAAAATTTTATGAAAGATGGTGTACTACACGATGGGGTTTAGAGTGAGCGATTTTAAGATATTACCAATCGAGTGCCAGTGTAGACCCAACTTTGAGGAGCTGCTGACGTGTACTGGTCGAAGCTATTTAAGATTTCTTTATTGGACTAGGTTCACAGACTGCTCTATTTGTAAAATTCTTGAGTACTTTTGTCACAAAACTTAATATCGTACAGGGTGGACAGCTTACGCAATATGCATTTTTTCTTAAAAATTTCAAACGGAACACCCCATATATTATTTTCATATTTGAGTCAGTTTACTAAGCTTTTGATTGATGTAGATTTTGTTAGGTCTGCGACTGACGGTTTTGGTAGAATTGAAAATTGAACTTTAAAATGTAGTAATTTGACTGGTAGTTTATTCGTTTCTCCTGTATTTTAGTGTCCAAAACACAATATATGATTTCAATTTTGTTTCTGGAAGTTGATGTCACATTGGGACAAAAAATTTCATCGCCAGGTATAAATTGAAACAAGGAGTGTCATGGAAGAAAACCGTTCTTTCAAGAAGCAATTTAGCAATGAGATTTCTTGTGCCGGTGTAAACTCTGTTCGCTAAATTTTCTGTAAAAACAAAGTGTACGCATTTTTCTGAGTTTTGGGTGGCAAAATGAGAGAAATTCCCCAAAAATGGTACAAAATTACGGCAAAAATTTCAATTCTTAAGGTTTAATCTTTATTTCTGTCTAAATTATCAGCCGCGGACTTGCCAGTATCTGCATCAGTCAAAAGCTTAATAAAATGGCTATCAAACTTGCAAATAATATACGGGGTGTTCCATTTAACATTTTTGAGAAAAGCTTCATTTTGCCTAATATGAACTATTTTGAAAAAAGTGTTAATGGATTTTACAAATAGAGTATCCTCTGAAACTAGTCCAATAAAAAACTCATAGTTATCTTTCGCCAGCAAACGTCAGTAGCACCACAAATTTGGGTTCACACTGGTACCACCCCACCGTGTAGCATATCAACTTTCATGAAATTTTATGGGGAATCCAAATAGGTAAACAAATGTTGGGCATTCCATTAAAAAAACAACTTTGGTTTGGTACATACTTAGCTCGTGAACATCCTGTCAAAATAACTTTAACAGAAGCTTCATGGGGGTTTCCACATACACGCAAAATTGCATTTCTTGAATAGAACCAGAGAGTATGGAGTGGACCGACTACGCACTATTGGCCCACCCTTTATATGGGAAACCCGGGGGGAAACCAATTCAAAATAATATAAAATTTCGAGCACTTCAAATGAAATGTCCAAATTTTTATGAATGATGTGTTATCTTGGTACAATTTTAAGGGTAGTTTGCCCCATCAACATTGCTTCTAAAAGTAACCGATTTCCAGATATTTATTTTGTTTAAAAAATGGGGTTACAGATTGTGGAGTTCTGTGTATCCTTTAGATAGATATCCCCAAATAAGCAACCCAAAAAGGAACTCAAAAGTGCTTAAATCGAAATGGCCTCTGCCTTTTGTCTTACATTTTTTGTTGTTATGTTTAGTGTTTGTATATGTTCTAGACGTTGCATGGTTTTCGTTCAGCTCATTTGGCATTAATCTTTTATATTATCCTAATCTCGAGCCTAATCTTGAATGCTCGCTTAAATGTTTGCTTTAATACTTGTGCAGTTGACGCAAATTTTCCTTTCACCAATTGCAATGCCTCCATTCTGACTTTCAGAAATTATTCATCCAACTATGCTAAATACAACGTAAAACCCGCCGTACTCAGTGTCTTGCACCCTTCTCCGTTTAAAAGAATATTTTGTACTTTGTTATTAACAGTTTCCGTTTTCTAATTCATTTCTGCTAATGAGTTTGTTACTGTCTTGTTGATCCCCATTTCTTCCCTTCTGATTAGCAGCTTTTTCCTTCTTAATTGCCTCTTTCCCTGCCCTACATTCTTTATCCCAATATTTGCTATAACCTGACCTTATTATTACAGATCTGTCTTCTTTTACATAACTCTCTCCCAAGTTTTTGTTTGAAACTTTCTTTCCATCGAAATTTAATTTCCTTGCTACACATATTTTTTCATTTATCTATTACGTCGTCATTTCACCTTATAAACCATTGGTTTGCCAGGGAGTAAATCACATAGCTCTTGAGAAGGTCGCCCGCTTAGGACTTGTAGATTTGATACCTACCAACTAAACTCAGAACTACATATTAGATAGTTGGTCAGTAGATAACCCATTTCGGCGCAATTCCCTCCAATACCACCCGAATAAAACTATTCGCTGCTGAGAAAATACCCACTCAAAGTATCAGGGAGTGTTTAATTTTAGTTTTATTTCTAAAACTGGGTTTTCCTGTAGATTTTTTTAGAAGTATGAAGCTGTTGACAAATCGGATTTTAAATACAGATCATTTTCTCTAACAGAAGGGCTGGTGTTCGGTACAGCACACTGTCTTTTATTTTGCAACAGGTTGTCATAATTTCAAAATATCTTGATTATTTAGAACTCAATTGTAAAATATTGATTAAAGCCCGAGGCCCGAAGTCTCGAGGGATACAACACGCCGAGATCCGTGGAAGATCTTTATGACCATTGTACATAGGTAAAAAAATTTATGCACAATCGAACAATTCTAATGTTACATACAGTATTCAAAAAAATTAAAAAAAACAGTTTTCTGTCAAATAATGATAGAAATATGAAAATGTGAAAATAATGTAGACTGTGCTGAAAACATCCTGGGACCATAAAAGGAAGGAAACAAAGGTATAAAGCGGTCAAATGGGAAATTATTTGTAAATGTAGAGAAGCGAAAGAACAGTGGATTGATAACAAAAATGCAAAGAAGTGGAAGATAAATTCGAAGTTGGAAAAACTGATGAAGCGTATAAAATAATTAGAAGAAATTTCATAAAAATGGGATCTAGCAGCAAGAACATTAGAAACGAGACAGGTGACATCCTAATCGGAAGAGAGAAAAAGGTAGATAGGTGGAAGGGATATTTGGGAATCTTAAATGCAGGACAACTGAGACAGATGATGAAGACGGTAGAAAAGTATTTGCGCAGGAAGGGGCTGAGACTAAGCATAGAGAAGTCTAAAATTATGAGGTTCAGAAGTGGAGGAGGCCGATCTAAGACGGAAAGCTGGATGTGGGAAGGAGGAGAGATAGAGGAGGTGAAAGAATTTAAATATTTGGGTTACCGGTTTCAAAGAAATAACGGAGAGGAGGCACACATAAGGGAAACAGCAAAGAAAGCAACTAAAGCACTGGCACAAATATGGAGCATCGGGGAAAGAAGATTCGGGCATAACTTCGCGAGAAGAACAATGATGTTTGACAGCCTAATCAAACTCATGATACTGTATGGAGCAGAGATATGGGGGTGGAGAGAACAGATAAAACTGGAAAGTGTAAAAGAGAGATATATGAGGTGGATGTTGGGGCTGGAAGGACAGACACCAGGTTATATTGTGCTGGAGGAGACTAAGAGGGAAAAGTTGAGGATAGAAGCAGGAAAAAGGGCAATGAAATATGAGGAAAAATGTATACGGGGAACGGAGAACAAATTGCTAGATGAGTGCTGGAAAGAAATGAAAAGAAACAGCGGGTCTAAGTGGGAGGCGAAAAGGAGGAAATATTGCGAATGAAATGGATATGCACCGGAGGAGGTAGAGAGGAGGAGAGACGAGCTAGGACCTATGGCGGCGGAGATGGCCAGCAGGGATAAAGACCTGCAAATACAAGAACAGAGAGGAAATATGGAGAAAGCAAGGTACAACCCAAAATATAAGGAGATAAGGACACAGGAGTTGCCAAGGTATTTGAGGGAAGACGGAGAGAATAACAGACAAAAAATGATAGCGAGATTTAGATGTGGAAACGAGGAAAACGCGAGAAGATACTGGCTGAGGGAGGAAGAGAAGAAGCGCAGAATGTGCGGAGAGGAAGAACGCATACAGCAAAAATGCATACACACGAGGGGAGAAATGGGAGGAAGAACGGTATGGTTGAACGAGGATGGAAGAGGTGTGAAATGGATGAGAAAGGTGAAGAGAGCAAGAGAAGAAAGAGAAATTGAGATAATGAATGAATGAAGATAATGAAATGAATTGTAAATTATTTTAAGATCAGGTTCTTTGTAAGCCAAAAGGCAACAAATGAATTATATATATATCTAAATGCAGGACAAGAACTAGGAGATATATTAGAAAAGGAAATCAGTGTAGAGAAGGATAACCTGACCTAGGCTGTTCCATAATAAGGGAAGAGTTTGAGCTAACATTAGAAAGTTAAAAAACAATAAAGCACCAGGTGTAGACGAGTTTCAGGCAGAAATTTTAAAGTGTACAAAAGGCAGTTGTAGAATTTGAGCAGGAACGAAGAGAAGTAGATATCCGGAAGGGAGTGGGGCAGGGATGTGCATTGTCACCTATAGTTTTCAACTTATATGTATATCGAAGATGCGATTAATATTGTTAAGCACAGAACAGCCTCAGGGATTAATGTACAGGGTGAAACTATTAACATGCTCAGATTTGCAGATGATATAGCAGTGTTAGCATCTAGCAAAGAAGAATTAGGAAGGGCTTTGAGTGAAATGGAAGCAGTTTTGACAGAGGGCTACAGCGTGAAAATCAAAGGAAAACCAACATTTTGGTATGTAGAGGATGCAGAGGGTTTGAAAATAGAACCAAAACTGAAATACAAATAGGAAATGAGAAGATAGGTGAAGTCGCGTATTTCTGCTATTTAGGAAGTAAAATAACTCGAGATGGTAGGAGCACTAAAGATATAAAAGAGGTATGGGTAGCCCTAGATTAGACTACTGCTCTGAAATAGTTAGGGATATAGGATGTTCTACTTTTAGAAAAATGCGTAGGTTAGCTCAGGATAGGAAAGGATGGAGGTATTCGTCCAACCAGTCTTCGAACTGATGATGATGATGATATTTGTAATATTTGTTTAATTCAAATATTGTAATATTCTGTTATTCATTATCGAAATTTATTTTCCGTTATTTTACATACCAATCTTGCAGTATTAAAAAAGGATTTTGCGCCATTTTAGGATGGAACTTGAGATTTACGCTCAGAGGTCAGAGGTGAACCACTCGAGAGTCGAGTGTCGAGATAACCACTTATGGGTTAGAACTTGGAAGACTAGGACTAGGAGAGCCCTGTTCAAAAATCGTTCGTTGACTACTCTAGGGTTAGCGTATAGGTTGATTAATAAATTATAGGTCTAGGTCACAGAGGTCTAGGTATATCATGGTCATGATCTCAATGAACAATTAAGTTGCTCTTGAGAGAGTGGCTGTTCAAAATTTTTTGCGGCCGACTGAGCAAACAGGCGTGTGTAACTAAATTGAATTTGATTTTAGTAACCAGAGCAAAAGTAGAGGCTATTTCATGGATTTTAATTATTGTCAGACCTCGTTTAGCAATAACTGCCCCAGCACGAATCGAAATGATAAAATTGCGTCCCATATTCCATGTCGTCAAAACCATTTTCTTCGCCTACTAAACTAAAAACAAGACACTTGACAACGATCTCTTCGCCGTGTCCGACTGCGTGCAGTGGCCCCTTCCGCTGGGCACATTCATTCATCGAGAGAGAATTCATCATTTTATATATTTATAGGGGGGAGGCATTAAGAGTTTGGTGATCCCGGATTCCGGCGTGCAACGGAACGGGGCCACCGTCGCTCCGTTTGTATGTTAGTGAATGCCTTTCTCTTACTCAGCATCGTAACCAAGTGACATATAAATGAAGGAGATGAAAACAATGGGGTTTTTTTTGTATTGTGTTTTTGCGGATTCATTGCATACAGTTATTTAAGAATTCGACCACGGACCACCTGTATTCTGACAAATATCTTCCATCACAGACATACTATTGGCATCTCTAAAACACTAAGAAACGAGAAAATTTTTAAATGATAGAAAAGTTGCAGGACTCGATTGCAAAGAAACGAAATTTTTAAGTAAACATTCAGTTTACATAAAAATGATAATTTTTAGCAAAAAGGCTCGTGTAAAGTAGTGCAAGAGTAAAATTTCGAAATCCATACAAATGGCAGTTGATTCACATCGATCGATCGCGCGCCATTGGCATCTCGAAAACACCGGGGACGATAAAGTGGTTAAATGGTGGAAAACGTGCACAATCTCACGGTATACGAAATTTAAAAAGTAAATTGCTTTAGCTCTACTAGTCTTCGAGTTATGGGGAAAAACGTTAACAAAAAAAGAGAGCGCAGAAAAAATGAAACTTGCCATCAATTATTTCTTGAATTGATGTTAACAAAAAAATAGGCATGCACAGAACAGGTGTAAGCAGGTATACATTCCATAATACATATGTATGTATATTCTAAACTAGATACCGACGAGAGGATGAACCGGCATAGTACGTTTACACACACTCGTCCACCGGCGGCTAAGGCAGTTCGTTATTATATTATCGAGGTAGGTAGGTGTAAGTGACCTCCACTAACCTAGATCTCGGTGCGATTCTCTGGCAGGCCGCGGACACGGCATTGAAACGCATTCCAGCACGACACTTGCAGAACTTCGTATTCTATTTAATGTATCTATCTTGTTATCTTATCTAGCAGGCTGGTGCACTTCGTCTGGTAGGTTCCGCTTATCTGTTCTTAGAACTGTCACAACAGGTTACCGGTTTGAGTTCGTTATGCTTTTTTTTGTGACGTAAACTTTGGTTTCAATTTAATACGATTTGAATTTCAAATGTACTTAAATTAAATTTCATTCTTTTAAATGTTTCTTATTCATTAATATATTCTCTCGTCAAATATAACTCATCATCATCATCATAAGGTTCTCAGTCCGAAGACTGGTTGGACGCGTACCTCCATTCTTTTCTATCCTGAGCTAACCTACGCATTTCCCTAAAAGTAGAACATCCTACATCCCTAACTATTTGAGAGCAGTAGTCTAATCTAGGCCTACCCCTACCTCTTTTTATTCCTATCTCTGACTCTAGTATGTCGCGAACTATTCCTTCGTGTCTTAGAAGGTGTCCTACCATCCTATCTCTCCTACTCTTTATTGTTTTCCATACCTTTCGCCGTTCCCCAACTCTTTCTAATACTTCCCTATTGCTAACCTTATCTATCCACGGTATCTTCATCATGCGTCTGTAACACCACAGTTCAAACGCTTCTACTCTTTTTCTATCCGCTTCTCCTATTGTCCAAGTTTCGCACCCGTATAATGCCGTACTCCATACATACGACTTTAAGAGTCTCTTCCTAGTCTCTATATTAACCGTTCTCGAACATAACAGTTGTTTCTTTTTGTTAAACGCAACTCGTCCCTGCGCCATTCTTTGTTTTATATCTTTAGTGCTCCTACCGTCTTGGGTTATTTTACTTCCTAAGTAGCAGAAATCCGCGACCTCCTCTATCTTCTCATTTCCTATTCGTATTTCAATTTTAGTTCTATTTTCACTCCATCTACATACCAAAATTTTAGTTTTCTTTTTATTGATTTTCATGCCGTAGCCCTGTGTCAAAACTGCTTCCATTTCATTCAAAGCCGCTCCTAATTCTTCTTTGCTAGATGCTAACACTGCTATATCATCCGCAAATCTGAGCATGTTAATAGTTTGGCCCTGTACATTGATCCCTGAGGCTGTTCTTTCCTTAACAATATTAATCGCATCTTCGATATATAAGTTGAAAACTAGAGGTGACAATGCACATCCCTGTCTCACTCCCTTCCGGATATCTACTTCCCTTCGTTCCTGCTCACATTCTATAACTGCCTTTTGCTCTTTGTAGAGATTATGTATTATTCTTCTGTCCCTGTATTTCATCCCTACCTTTCTCAGCACTTCGAACATTTTCCCCCATTTTACGTTGTCGAAGGCTTTTTCTAAATCTACAAATCCTATATATACGCTCTTTCTCTTTTCTATCGTTTTTTCTATAATTACTCGTAAAGCTAGAATGGCCTCGCGCGTTCCTCTATTTCGTCTAAATCCGAACTGATCTTCTCCTAATATTTCTTCCGCCTTTTTCTCCATCCTTCTTTGCACAATTCTAGTTAAAATTTTTGACGCATGGGAAGTTAAACTGATAGTTCTAAAATTTTCGCATCTATCCGCGCCTTTCCTTTTTGGCAAAGCTTCCATGATGTTCAGTTTGTAATCCTCTGGAATCTCGCCTGTCAGGTATATGCGACTAACCAATTTAAATAAACGATCTATTACCTCTTGACCTGCGCACTTTAAGATTTCTGCCTGCAAGCCATCTATACCTGGAGCTTTATTATTCCTTAAACTTTTTAGTGCTAGCTCAAACTCTTCTCTCATTATAGGACTCCCTAGGTTATCCCCTTCTACACTGCTTTCACTTTCTAATACATCTTGCACTTCCTGTCCCGCATATAAGTTTCCTAAATATTCTTTCCACCTATCTGCCTTCTCCCCGCTTTCGATTAGGATATCTCCTGCCTCATTCCTAATGCTTTTGGTACTAGATCCAATTTCTCTAAAATTTCTCCTAATTATTTTATATGCTTCATCAGTCTTTCCTATTTCGAACTTATTTTCCACTTCTTTGCACTTATCATCGATCCATTGCTCTTTCGCTTTCCTACATTTCCGAATAATTTCCCACTTGATCGCCTTATATCTGTGTTTCCCTATTTCATCTAACCTATTTTTATATTTGCGCCTTTCCTCTATTAGACTCACAATATGTTTTGTTATCCAGGGTTTCCTACTTTCATTCTGTTTATGACCCAAAATATCCCTAGCTGAGGAAACTAAACTATTTTTAATGCAATTCCATTCTTCCTCTATGTCCCTAACAATATTTTCGCCCGCGCCCTTTAGTACTTCGTTTGTCTTTTTCTCGAACTTATCGCGCGTATCATCATCTTTTAGTTTCTCTGGGTCAAGATACCTTCTTCCGCTTCGTTTTTTCAAAATCTTAAATTTAAGATTGGCCTTCATAACGACTATATTGTGATCACTATCTATATCTGCTCCTGGATAACTTCTACAATCCCTAACTTGATTTCTAAATCTTTGCCTAACAAGAATGTAATCTATTTGATATCTCCCTAGGTCTCCTGGCATCTTCCACGTGTAGCGTCTCCTAACATGATGGTGAAATAGAGTGTTCGCGACCGTTAAGTTATTATTATCGCAGAACTCTATCAGTCTCACTCCCCTATCGTTCCTATTGCCTAATCCAAAGGGACCAACTATTCCGCCCTCTCGCCCTGTGCCTACGACTGCATTGAAATCTCCTATAATTATTAAATTTTCGTGTCCTCTCACAAAATCTAGCACATGTTCAATATCACTATAAACTGCCTCTACGACCTCATCACTGTAGTTAGAAGTGGGCATATATACCTGTATTATTACTGTTTTTACAGGTTTCGAATCTAACCTAACCATAACTACCCTGTCACTTTGCTGTAAGAAATTTTCTACACTCTGCCCTACTTTTTTCCGCATAACAATTCCTACTCCCGAATTTCCTCCTACAGATCCTGTGTGTATTACTCTAAAATCTCCGCTCCAGAAGTCTCCGGCTTCTGGCCATCGCACTTCACTAATACCTACTACGTCTAATGCTAACCTATCCATCTCAATTTTCAAATTCTCTAACTTTCCTACTTGTTTCATGCTTCTAACATTCCACGCTCCGACTCGTGAGATGTTACACTTATCATTTCTGATGACTCCCCCCGAAGCAGTCCCCGCCCGGAGATCCGAATGTGGGACTATTTTACCTCCGGAATATTTTACTCCAGAAAGTGCCATCATCATAAATTCGAAGTACGCTGTACCAGGGATATAATAATGTGGTGGTTTCCCGTTGCCTTCCACATCGCAGTAGTGTGTATCACAGTGCCATACCGACCCTCACGATCTCTGCCACTATGATTACTGAAAGAGCTGCTGCCCCCTTTCAGGGACTTGATTTAGTCTGGCTTCTCAAATAAAAACCCCTCCAATATGGTTAAACCTATGGTTCGGCTCTTTAGATCATTGAAGCGCGCAAGCCATCCCACCCGTCCCAGTATTACTAGAACTGCGTCAAGGTACAAGTCCTCGTGCTAAGATTAATAATCGAGTATATTACTCGTGAAACCGAAACAGCACATTCAACTCGTCCTTCGGACTCATTGAATCTACAGTTCGGTTTCGGTTTGGTGAAAATTGCTCGAAAACAACTGCTCGAATAAAAATTGCTCGAAATCAATTGCTCGAAAAATTGTTCCTCGACTGGGAATTTCCTCGAAAGGCAAGTTGCTTCTCGAAAAGAGAATTCCTCGAAGTAATGGAATAAGGTAGATGGTAGCTGGTAGGTACCACGTAGATACTTACTTAAAAAATTATGTTTTTTTTTCAAATTTATTTGAATTTATGTAGGTTAAAAATAACTAGATATACTTTTTTACATTTATATGTTACGGTGAATGTAAACAGATCGGTAAATGTGTACATTACCCGGTAAATGTATACATATGCCGGTAAATGTTTACATTCACCAATTTGGATAGACATCATGAACAAATTCACATGGCGTTACATGGCGAATGATCGAGACCGATAACGCTCCGTTCGCTTCGCTCGCCCCGCTTGACCAAAACCTGAACCTTTTTGTTGCGGCTAATTTGTTTAAAAAATTATAAAAACAAGTCGCTAAATAAGTCAACTAAATAGGAAAATGTATACATTTACACCCTTTCCCTCACTTGTGTTACAATATACTACATATTATTTCATTACTTCGAGGAATTCTCTTTTTGAGAAATTGTTATTCGAGCAATTAGGCTTTCGAGGAACTTCCCATTCGAGGAACAATTTTTCGAGCGATTGGTGTCGAGAGCAATATTCTTTCGAGCAATTGTTTTGGAGCAATTTGCCGCAAACCAATTTTGTTACAGTAGTTAATCTTAAGTCGAGTGATTGGTAATTTTTGCCTTCTCGACATCCAACCAGTTTTGCCTTGTTCACTTGCCAAATTCATTCATGCCAATGGGCATATTCTTGTACCATGCAGCATTGGTTGCTTCTAGAAGCAGTTTTCAGCCAAAAATAGCCTGTCAGTTTTGATATTGGACCCTCTTTTTGGCAGCATTTTCTCTAAAAGTCTGAAAAATATTAAGATGATGCAGGAAAGATTGGAAAATAGTTAATTATTTTCTTTATTACCTAACAGGGCATTTATTTCGATTTCCAAGTTTGATACTAACCATTTACTGTCTGTCAAGCGACTGTTTCCACCTTGGCAGGTTTTGCTAAAGACTGGATTATATGTACTATCGGTGCCAAAATTGGTCTTACACTTTAGGGTTCAATTCCGCTTAAAATGCCATAACCAATTACATTCTGAGGTAAAAAAACCTTAGCAACTGTCCGCCAATTAAGGCCGCATTTCACGTGGCTGGTCCAGCTGAGCTGGTGCCGCCCAGCTGGACCCGCTCGTTTCTGCACTCACACGGCTTGTAAATTTGATTAGTTTTCTATATGTACAGTAAGTAGAACAATTTTCGTGCCCGACTGCTTATATTCATCAGTAGCCATCTTGAGGTTGCGCAAAGATGTCGAGAAGTGGCGATGAATTTATTGCCATCTACTATTTATCATCAACCGTAAGCAATAGAAGGCGATATAAACGCAAGAGATACTGGGTTCATGAAATATTAATGAATTATGAAGGGTTTGCAAATGCAGAATAATCTATCTGGACTGTACTATCCACGTGGTTTCAAAGACTGCAAATCTATTGGTGGATTTGCAATTACCGGCCGAGCGGGTCCCGCCGGAGTTGTATATTTCTACAAATCGAGCTGGACCAGCCGGGCTGAAGCGGGTTTACAAGCTACGTGAGTGCAGTTCCATAAGCGGCAATGCTTTTCAGATTGTGGCTGGTCCAGCCGAGCTGGTGCCGCCCAGCTGGACCCGCTCGTCTCTGCACTCACACGGCTTGTAAATTTGATTAGTTTTCTATATGTACAGTAAGTAGAGCAATTTTCGTGACCGACTGCTTATATTCATCAGTAGCCATCTTGAGGTTGTGCAAAGATGTCGAGATGTGACGATGAATTTATTGCCATCTACTATTTATCATCAACCGTAAGCAATAGAAGGCGATATAAACGCAAGAGATACTGGGTTCATGAAATATTAATGAATTATGAAGGGCTTGCAAATGCACAATAATCTATCTGGACTGTACTATCCACGTGGTTTCGAAGAATGCAAATCTATTGGTGGATTTGCAATTACCGGCCGAGCGGGTCCCGCCGGAGTTGTATATTTCTACAAATCGAGCTGGACCAGCTAGGCTGAAGCGGGTTTACAAGCTACGTGAGTGCAGTTCCATAAGCGGCAATGCTTTTCAGATTGCGGCGGGTCCAGCCGGGCGGGACCAGCTCGGCTGGACCAGCTACGTGAAATGCGGCCTTTAAAGTTTTGAAGGCGGATCTAAACGATTTTATTTGAATGACAACATACGTGTTAGCCTTGCACTAGTAAACAAAGGGCAGCAAAAAATAGATAAATAATCATGTTCTTTTAACGAAAAATCACATCGCCTGTGGGGGGCGGGGCTGGCGAAGACATAGCAACGTCCGGCATAAACGATTCGCGTCGCAAACTGGAACACCACTTTTGGAACTTTTAGTACATACTTCGAAGAAATAGTGCGGTATTACGAGCCGCAATTTTTTCCGGTATGTGTGTTGTTGCCTCGGTTGTTGCTTGTTACTCGCATTTAAATATTGGAAATGGAATATCACTCGCCCTGTTTATAACAGTACACTATACGAATTCTTTCTGCTAATCTGCACCACAGAATAACACGTTCTTTCTTTAAAAAAACAGGAATCGTTCTTCCTGCAATTCAATTCAATTGGCAGTTTTGCAATCTCGAGATCGAATCTGCTATACGTTCACTGCATCGATACGTTCACTACATCGATGTAATTTCAAAACAGCTCCACGTCCGGAACCACGGAATTAATAACATTATTTATTCTCTCAGGATATTACTGGTGGAAAAAGCGAACTACTGTTTTTTTCTTCTTATTCTTCCTCTAACTTGTTATGATTGCGTCGTAGACTGAATTCAGTCTACGATTGCGTGTGGCACTGCTTATTAGGAGAAGTTATAAATTGAAGTAGTGGCATGTTGACGTTTTTTCTTCTCGTTCCTTTCAAAGCATGAGATAATCATCAACCTGGATCTTCGAACGCATTCCACCGAATTAATCAACCAAAACCAAATGTAACTATTAGCATTCTTTAGTGTTTTTCAATTAGACGTTTCTTTGCGCAGTCACGGTTGGTAGTGAATGAGCGCGGAGATACGGGGCTGGTCCAAAAAGTATGGAATAAAACTTCGTTGTACTTTCACCATTGTTGGCTGTGTTGAAGAATAACAACTTGTAAATGCAACTTAAACTTTATTCTTGATGAGACACCTTTATTACAAATCGGAAAACTTAAAACTTTATTCTAATTCTGAACGTAGGTATGTACAATTATATTTATAACTTAAATTCAGACTCAATTACTACTACCGGATATGCAGTCTCACATTCTGTTCCCTGAAGAAAAGACTTGGAAATAGTGGTTTGAGTCGAATGACTGAATTGTTACGACAGCTTCGCTTCATTTAGATTAACCTGAAAAGTCCTCAAGTTCACCCAAATCTAAACGGATTTTTAGAGACTGGGGGAAATGGAATTGTTACGAAGAATAACTTTTTCCATAAAATTCATATTAAAAAAATATGTATTGCACTGATTCCGTGAACATCCTGCATGCCTGCAGTCAAATCTAGTTAGGTTTTTGAGTCTGAGGGAAGCAGATTTTTTTTTCACACGCTGTATATTTTCGGTATGTTCTATTCTAGGAACATTTTTTTAATTTTATCCACGTACATTTGTTATGAATATCCGATGCGAAAATTCTGGAAATATGGAAATGTAAAATGTCGATTTGGTATACATCATGTGTACCTAATGCATTTATTTACTGGAAAGTGACATCTGACCATCCAATTCACCCCTAACACTACAAGCACTTCTGGAGGAGCGGCAGCAGTTTCTCAAATCTTCACGGTGTTTGGGAGCGGCTATTTTTCAATTAGCGTATGTACCTGGATGTGAAAAAAATATGCAATTTATTTTTAATATTTTCAACACTTTATTAAATGATGCCTATTTTACAATAAGAACTTCTAATGCTTATACAGATACATTATTTTATAAAATACAATATTCAATAAGAAATATGTATAGTTTATACTTGAGTTCCTGATGTTGAGGGTTGTGGTTGTTACAGATCGCGGAGCAGCCGTTAGGTCGTAAATTACTATCGCGGCTCCGCCCATGCAGCGGACTAGACACTGCTTCGACAGTGTGAATTAAATGCAGTTCTACCATAGTTCGATATACAGTCTTCTGCCTTCACAAAAATGTTTTATAATACATAAACAAAGAGCGTGAAGTAATCATTACACTTCGTAATGTTGGTGTATAGTGTCGGTAGGACCCCTCGCGTTTCTTTTCTGTCCCGGTCTATAGTACACAAATCTCGTTGGAGTCTGCATTTGAAACATTTTAATTTAAAATGAATAAAATAGATTATTTCACACAATAGAAGTGGCTGAGCCAAGAGTAACATTCCCTGGTTTATATTTAGAAATTTTGTTGGTATTTATTTACTCTTCATGTACCTATCCGGCCACCAATGATTTAAGTAACTGAATAACCTAATTATTAATAGGTACATACCGACTGTGCTACGGCAAAGAACCATGGGAAATTAACATAATTATTAATTTAGTAAAAATTGATTTTTTTTTAATTATTTTACTGGTTCATTAAAAGCAGCCGGTCTATCAATTATTATTTGTCGAAAATTACAAAGTTGTGAATTCGTCCATAGTTTCAGTATATTTTTCAGTACATTCTTGAAAAAAAATAGGGAAGCCAAGTCACTGATAACAGGACGATTTAGATAAAACGAATACAATTGAAGACGTCAAATTATATTTATTGTCTTATTTGCACTTGAAATTTATGATAATATACGAAAGATATAAATTTTCAGTTGATATTATCTTTGTGTTTTGGTAAAATTGATAATGTTTATTAATAAAAAAAAGTTTTACCGTTTTGAAATTTTGTAGGTATAGCGGGTGTCCCGGGGGCGGCCATCTCCGACAAACCGCCTCCACTTATTTTTTTTTCAAATAGCACCCTGTATATTCCGTGAAGGAATATGACAAAGAACCAAATTCTCTATCCAAGATTTTTTGAAATTAAAAATCGGCCCATCAGTGGTGGAGAAAACAGACTATTTATTTATTTTTAAGTTGGCCATGGAATTATTAAAATTACGAAATAAAAAGTTTAAACGTAAGTTAAAATAATAATACTAATAATGTGATAACGTAATCAGTTGATCAAATGTTCAAATTGGAGTTCTGCAGCAACACACATACATTTCCAACCCAGTGTTGCCAACTTGAGGGATTAATCCCGTTTTGAGAGATTTTTGAATACAAAAAGGGTCGTAGGGATTATCGAGGGGATTATTCTGCATATTTGAGGGATTTTTCTGATTTTAGTTATTCCATGCTTTTTTTATATGCTCTGATAAATAAAATTTGAAATCCTGTACTATAGCAACTAATTCAGGTTTAAATTTAGCCATGGGTTTAATGTTAATTCGTGTACGAACAACCGGACCTAGGTGTTGTTCATTTTTAGAGTTGACTTTTGTTTTTTCTTTCACAGAATTTACTGTTTTATTTATTTGTAATTTATTTTAGGGAGTGCCTCCGTAGCCGGCGCCGGCCTTGCGTATAGTTGCCGGCTCGCTTCTATTTGGGAACGAAAAAGACTGATACAACGCATACGCATTTTAGACAGACCCCCTTAGCTGCCCTCTCGCACCAGACACACGCGCAGGCTCCGGCAACAATACACCTATAAAACTGTAGCCGGCGCCGGTTACGGAGGCACTTCCTTTATTTTAAGAGATTATTTTTGTTTTTTTTTTCACAGAATTTACTGTTTTTTATGTATGCCAAACAAATAAATTTTTAAAATGTGCGTTAGATTTGTGTGCCCTTTAAAGAGATTTTTTAGTGCAAAAAGGTATTTTTTTAAATTCTAACAGGTATCTTTAGTTCCAAAATGTTGGTAACACTGTTCCAACCTGCGCTATAAATTTATTCTACATGCCGCTTGTCCAGTGTCCACATACTCATAGGGCGTAAATAAAGCATGCATTTCAGAACACAACACAAAACTATTTTTCAGTTAACTCAAATTAACTTTGACATTTACGCCACTAGCCGGTAGTCATTTGTTTACCAATTCCTCGCCAATTTCAATAAATGTTAATACATAATTCTATGGCCGACTTACACATAAATAAAAAATATGTTTTCTCCACCATTCATGGGTCAATTTTAAATTTCAAAAAAATGTTAGGTAGAAAATTTGATTCTTCGTCCCGCTCCTTCACAGAATATACAGGGTGCTATTTAATAAATAATAACTAGGGGCGGTATGTCGGATGCGGCAGCCCCGGTGGTGGTTACGTTTCGGGTTATACACTCCTTCATCAACACCACAAAGTGGTTTTTGTTCTATTTCGTAATCTGTTATAGTTTTAGAGCTATAACCTGTGTAAAACGTGCTGGGACACCCTATATACTAAAATATATTCATATAGGTCTAGGTGGATAGTAGTCGTTCCGGCACGGGAGCTTTCGGATACGATGTTGCTTCAAAACCAAGATTATAGTTGCAGCCTTTGTTAATAAATTTATCAGTCGAATTAGGGGACGCGTGAAATTTTTCTTGTTGGTTTCCAAAAATTCGTAGAATTAGCTTCGCTCAAAAACAGCAACACACACACTTAGAGACTTCGAGAACATCTACAGGATGTTGTTCCATTATAGAATGCGTTTAGATGTCAATTTGGTTTACTTGCAGCTGTGTAAAATGGGTGGCCTAATAAAGGATTTCAAGGAAGCGTTCTGGTACAAACATTTTCAAGTCCTAACTGGAAATGAAGCGAAAACTTGGCCTCGCGAGTTGACCTGAAATTATTATCGTTATCGGTATTATCAGTTATCGGTTAAATTTTCGTGTGAATAGACTTGTCCGTTTAACTTTTAGCTGTAGGCAATCTATTCTGAAAAATATGTCTCAATACGCCTCAAATATCTGCTATGATATTATGGAGAAACTGCAAAGTTAAAATACTGCGAAGAGAGGGTAAACATTTACGCGTTGAGTTTTCCTAGATATGCATGGTTCTCCGTATGAAAACAGATAGAAGCGACCTGAGAAATCAGAAAAATACATCAATCGGCGATGCGACGGAACAGTTCTTTATACAGAGTGTTCCACGACGTTTTCCTGCCACTCAAGGAGCGTGTTCTCGAGGTCATTTTAAGTAAAAAAGTTTCTATGAACATGTATCCCTATTCCAAACAACTTACTTTTTCCACCCGTTTCTCATATTATTTAGTCTCACTTCGGCACCCGAATGTTGCCCTGCTCCATACGTACATTCTTAAGGGTCTATTTCGAGTTTCTGCATTTACTTTTCTCGAGTTTAATAGCTATTTCCTTTTATGTTAACTGTCGTTAGGCCCTGCGATGTTCTTTGTTATATGCTTCCCCTACCATCGTGAGTTAGGTATTTCATTTCCCAAATGAAATGTAATATGGACTTACGAACTTGTGAATTGCAGTGAAACTCTCGCCGAAACCACCGCTAACGAATTTTCTTGAATATGAAAACTATGAATGCATGTACTTCGATAACGTAAACGCACTCTGTTCGCACCACGAACCAACAACAATCTCGATCCACAGAATGTTTGAAACTATATTGTTGATGGCGCCACAAAGACGGGAGGTTTTAGGGTAGGAAGAGAAATAGAGGGGAAATAGGACACAGGGTGGACCAATGTGTACGCAACAACCTACAAATTTATTGCTTAATTATTTGGGCTTGTTCTTTGAAAATACTGAACGGATTTACTTGCGGTTTTAGTGGAACTGTAGTTAAAGGTGATGCCTAGGAATTCAGAATAAAATTTTACTGATTTATTAAGGAACACAAACTGAATTCGTTGATAGAATATGCCACGGTAGTTGGTCATATTCACAAGGAAATTATCAGTGTTACGGGATAACATTTCGAATACAGCTCTAAAGTTTCCTCCTAATGTTCCCTTAATAATAGGTTGAGTGATTTTCGAGATTTGTACAAAATAACAGACCTATGTTTTATAGTAAAGACATGAAGGCACCATAAATCCTCCAGTAAATCCCACCCTTAACTTTAGATAGGAAAACTGCAAATCACTTGAAAGAAGATAAAAATCTGTATCTCTTGGTTTCAAAAAGGTTGGGTGTTCCATTTAAAATAGTGAAGTGATTTCAGCCAGAATTTATTTATTTATTTAATAACATTATAATTGTCAAAGAGGGAAATACCACCACAATTGGGACTCACCTGACTTTGCTGGGATGTGCTCTGGGAAATGGACTGTAATTCTAAGCGTTCATCAAACAACGAAAGCCTCGACGAAATCACTTTCAGTAGTTTTTCCACTAACTATTTCACGTGCAGATTTTCTAGTTCAAGATTGCTGCTACACTCCACCGAATCACTGCTGTGTCTCACTTCTCGCGCGTGGAGGCAATTCTTTTTTCAAGTTAGCACGGCTGATAAGGATGGAATTCAAAGGATTGAGAGTATGGTAGCGAATTAGTCGCCCTCTCAAGTCAGGTGACTCAAACAAATTCGCATTTTGACCCTATGCAGAGCGCTTCACGGAATAACTAACCGATACCTTTTTATGCAGCGCGAACATACCGCCCACCAAATAAGACACAAACGGTATTTATTTCACGATTGACTATAACTAGCACTTAAAGACGTGTGACATACCATTGCAAAACGTGGACAATAGGAGAAGCGGATAGGAAAAAATTAATGGCATTTGAAATGTGAGGCTACAACGCTACAAGGCCCGTGATGCAGCGCATTTATTGTCGTCATTGATCTAAATTTCTAAATGATCTTCACAGATCCTGTAGCGTAGACATTCTATACGCACTCGTAGCTTCAGGCAGGCAGGTTTCCGTTTTTTGTGTTCCAAATTACCCCAGGGAATGAATCATTAACAAAGGCTATTCGCTATATTATCAGTCCGGCTCTTATCAGCTGCTTCTATATGTGCATTAGCGGTCTGTGATTCATTCTTAATCCCCACTTAGAAAATTTTAACCTACGTTGCAATGATCTTTGAATTCCTGTTCCTATTCTTAATCAGTTTGTAATTAATTTTTGACGTCGTAAGTTGTCGAAAGTTTTCGTGGGGTTTTTTGGTTGTTATTTAACGTTTGTTGTTTTGTTTAGCGGGTTTTCTAATTGTTGTTTTAGTCACATGCATGTCCTGTACCTGTTTGGTACGGATCGAATTAGTCACTGGTAAGCATAATCATATTTTGCATAATACTTTTGTTTGCAAGATTAATTTTTGAGGTGTAGTGATTGAAATTGGTTTTGTTTTTGTTGATGCACACTTTTAATAGTTTGTACGACCTTCGGACCTTGTACTAATTTTCTTTGTGTACACTATTTTCAATTTCGTTCTTCTGGCTAATAATAACATTGTTACAATTGTTTCATGAACGTTAAGAGTTAGTAATTTATAAATTTTACGTAACTTAGTCATTTCTAATGAGTACTCCCAACTTTCTTTGTTGTTGAATGCTCTAGTAAAGGATCGGAATTTGTTTGGTTTCATTGGTGTACGTTCGAAAAGATATCACTGGAAGACGATGCAATTATAATAACTTAAATATGTTGAATAAAGAAGGTGTAACAGAAAACCGATTATCCTCGACACTCTTTAATTTGTAATGGTGACCGGTTTCGGGGTCCTCAACTAACACCCCATCTTCAGACCAATCAAGAGCTACACAGATCACAATAGATAGACCACATGAACTAATTATACTCTAAAAATATACTTACAGTGATAAAATCAACCAAATAAGGAAAAACCACATGCGCCTTCCAACGAAGAGTAAATGAAACACTATATATCGGGACTTATGCGAAGTCCCTGGCAAAATAGTGGGTAAAAAACTGAGGTCCCCCTGAAGGAGGTTCCAGAGCATCAAAAGCACTTCTGAAGGAAGTGAGTAAAAATTTAACAAAGTGAACGATCTCCTAGAGATCAAAAGGGCGCATCCCTGGCAAAATAGTGGGTAAAAAACTGAGGTCCCCCTGAAGGAGGTTCCAGAGCATCAAAAGCACTTCTGAAGGAAGTGAGTAAAAATTTAACAAAGTGAACGATCTCCTAGAGATCAAAAGGGCGCATCCCAGCACCAATCCAAAAGTACAAAGTCAAAAATGCACTTTTGTACTTTTGGATTGGTGCTGGGATGCGCCCTTTTGATCTCTAGGAGATCGTTCACTTTGTTAAATTTTTACTCACTTCCTTCAGAAGTGCTTTTGATGCTCTGGAACCTCCTTCAGGGGGACCTCAGTTTTTTACCCACTATTTTGCCAGGGATGCGCCCTTTTGATCTCTAGGAGATCGTTCACTTTGTTAAATTTTTACTCACTTCCTTCAGAAGTGCTTTTGATGCTCTGGAACCTCCTTCAGGGGGACCTCAGTTTTTTACCCACTATTTTGCCAGGGACTTCGCATAAGTCCCGATATATAGTGTTTCATTTACTCTTCGTTGGAAGGCGCATGTGGTTTTTCCTTATTTGGTTGATTTTATCACTGTAAGTATATTTTTAGAGTATAATTAGTTCATGTGGTCTATCTATTGTGATCTGTGTAGCTCTTGATTGGTCTGAAGATGGGGTGTTAGTTGAGGACCCCGAAACCGGTCACCATTACAAATTAAAGAGTGTCGAGGATAATCGGTTTTCTGTTACACCTTCTTTATTCAAATAACCTCGATTATGGAACACTTCAACAATTTTATTTAAATATGTTGCCCTCATTTGCCCGTTAAGGGGTTAAAAAGGTAAGGTCTCTGGACTATAGGATGGGTGCTTCAGCATTGCCCATCGTGATTTATCCGGCATTTCTTGGGTCTCGCCATATACCTACGAAGCCAACATCTTATGGTTCGTTTTTGGGGTCTGCGTTGCACGGGGGCAATATTTCAGGGTTGTAAAGTTGAACTACGTTTTTAGCTAATTTTAAGCATTTGGTACTGTTACATCACAGACGTTTACGAATAATAAATAAATAGATTGAAGAATTGGGAGTGTGACAGTATACGCAGGTCCCAGTAACGATTTCTGTGACACCTGGAAATTTCGCAGTTTTTGCGAATTTTTGCAAGTTCTATGTATGCCAGGTTAATGGTTTTTGGTGTCATTTTGTAAGATTCGAGGGATCGATAATACGGGGGTTAGAACGATTTTTTGGACACGGAAGCGTTCCATGTTGACTTTGGGCCAATTGGAAAGAGGATGAACCGGCCAAGATCGTGTGGGTTGGTTTTTGAGGTCTGAGATGCACGGGGGAGATGTTTAGGGGTGTAAAGTTGAGCTACGTTTGTAGCAAATTTTAAACGTTTGGTGCTGTTACATCGCATACGTTTGTAAATAATAATAATAATAAATAAACCAGGCGTAGCCGAGTGCAGAAATTACGCGAGCGTATGAAATACACGTTCCATAGAGTTATGTACACAATTTTTCCCATGGCCCCTTAAGAAAGTAAAATATTCATAAAACAGTAACTTTATTTAATGATTTGGAATGGATAAATGTATCATCGCCTGATGAGACAAACAACATAATAATAACATTCATAATGAATTTGTTAACATCAGTACAAATTTAAAAAAATAAAAACACAGTCCCCATTGTTTTGTTTGTTGCAGTGTGCGGACGTCTGTCATTGTTTTGATTTCGAGAAAATTTTATCATTTTTTTGCAAATTGTTGCGTTGATTTATACCGAGTAATACTTTGAACTTTCATTTTCAATACTTTAACAGAATGAGACCAAGCGTTATAATAGTAGTGGAACAGAAAATCCCCAGCAGCATTTTCAGTCGTCGTTGCGTCTCTGAGACTGTTCCATGTGACTTTAAAGTTTTATAAGTAATGAATGCTGTGCATGTGAATTGTTTTTTTCAAAATTTCTTAGCTTTAGTAGCGGCATTAGTTGACACTTTTTTAATTTTGATTTTCTTGTTGCAGAGTGGTAACGGAGGCGGAGGCTCGAGGGCGCCGTCATACGGCGGCGGCGTGAAGGCCCCACCGATGGCCACGCAACACCAGACCGCCGGATACCGGAGCCAGTGGAACGGCGGCGGCGGACATCCAATAGTCACCGGCAGCACCTACTACCAGAAGTACCCCGCCGTTTCGGCCGTCACAGCCGCCAACGTGGCGGCGGCGGCCGCCCAGCAGCAGGTCAACTCCTACACACCCAATTCCTCTACGCCCACAACCTACAATTCTAATTCGGTAAGTTTCCACGCGGGATTCAGTTCCTGAAGGAAGAAGTTAAGGTTTTTACGTAATGCCCATCTTCCATCAGCCTTTATTAAATATTTTGACTTTCGTTCCTAATCCTGGGACAATTTTAAATGACTCGCCCTTACAGATGGGAATTCATTTTGAAAATTACTATACAGGGTAGTTTTCGTAAACATTATCAATTCGGAGGTAATGAAAAGCCCTGTATATTTTTGCATATTCGAATACCTAGTCTGTTTTTCCTGGATGCAGTAGTATTGCACGTTTGCTCAGTGTTACCTGTTTATTCGTAAACGTAAAATTGCTAATGGACAACTGGACAACTGAAACCACCTTGATAGTCTCTTCTGCTCGCTTTTCCGTCTCAGGAACAAATGCTTATGTCAACAAAGGCAGCAAATTATCTCCGCTCACTCCGTTCGGGGACAGTGAAGTGTTAATGAGAGTAGGAGGCGGACCCGGGAATGCACCTAAATCTAAAACTACCGAAACTGAAAATCCCCCAAAATAAAGTCCACTCAAAAATGCAAATCATCGAAGAGCAAATCCCAAAATTCTAAGTTCAAGATATTACCAATATTCTATCACTCTTAATGATATCTGCAATTCAAGTTCAAGTTCGTGAGTTCTTAATTTGGTTCTTAAATAGAGCGTAAGCCAATAGATGGATAGGCCGGGGAACAGAAGCACCAAATCAACCATGGCCACCGAGATCACCGGACCTTAATCCAATAGACTTTTTTTCTGTGGGGGCATTTAAAATCTTTGGTGTATGCTACTCCTGTTCAGGATATTCAAGATCTTAGAAATCACATGGTGGCTCAGTGTGAAATAATTAGAAATACGCCTGGAATCTTTGAGCGAGTACGCCAATCAATGCAAAGGAGGGCATATACAGGTTGTCTCAAAATTATTGTGCCAGACTTTAACAGTAGGTTCTACATCCAAAAATATGAGAAAAAGTTCATATAAGCATACCTCGAAAAATGTATTATTTAGAAGCTGAAGAAGCTGAAGAAGTTGAAGGTGCGGTCATGAAGATGGTTTTTTATAAATATTTTTGTCACTTTTAAAGATAACCTAACCTAATTTTAGACAACTACATACTAAACTTTTTACATTTCATAAGATAGTCCGAAAATTATGTCTTAAGATTATTCAGGGGTGGGTAAAATTGGGGGGATCTGAAAAAAAATTACCCCAACTTTTTTATGTGAAGACTTTTTTCAAATTTGAAACCAAAATGTGAAAATTTAAACACCTTTCACTAAAAAATGTCCACTTGTCTCCTTCCCATAGGATGCACCGTTTTCGAATAAAATCTGTTTAAAAATTATTTTACTAACGATACCAATGGTAAAATTCAATAATTTAGCCATGAAATACAAAACGAGCGTTGACTACCAATTTAATATTGAACACAAATTAATAATTAAAACCGAATGGTTACAATAACTGCTCGAAAATATTTCCATTTTCTTCAATGCAAAGCCGTGCTGGACGGGTTATTGCTCGGGAAATTCCAGCCCCGCCCCCTCCAATTTTACCCACCTATCGTAAAAAATGTAAAAAGTTCTGAAGTTGCCCAAAATTTAATTTAGTTATGTCTAAAAGCGACGAAAATATTTGTAAAAAAACATCTTCGTGATCCGCACTTTCAACACCCTGTATCTTCTATATAGGTAAAGCATTTCTCGAGATATGTTTATATGAACTTTTTTTTGTGTTTTTGGGTGTAGAAGCTACTGTTAAAGTCTGGCACCCTAATTTTGGAACACCTGTATACTTGTATCATGAGACAAGGTGCCACTTCCAACATTTGTTCAACTTGTGTTTATCCGTTTTTTGTTAGTGTTTGTTATTTTATTGATGACAATAATTTAATTTTCTTAAAATTTTATTCACTTCAAACAATTTCTTGAAAATGAAAAACTTTTTTGAAAAAGTAAAGAGACTTGTTTTGTGCTATTTAATACCATTTATAAAGAAACCATTTCACATTTTTAAAATCTCAGTGGCGCACGATTTTTTCTCTAAAAGAATACCATAGTCACCCCTTGGGCCTGCCCCTGTTTAATTGAAAAAATGAGTTGTTGCTGACCTGACCCGAATATTGAATATATTGGTCATTCAAAGATAGAAAGAAGCATGTTTGGCATCGAATGCAAAACAGACAAAAAACAAATATCAAGGGATACAACAAGAATATCAAAACCAGTCAATCAAATGGAGGGATTGTGCAACAAAACCAGAGAACTAACAACAGAAACACTGTGCAATATGCTTGTACATCATTTAGGAGAACAGAAAAAACAAATGATGGATTGTTTAGTGGATGGGGTGTACATAGTACACAACTCAGACCAAGACATGGACTACTGAGAAAATTTTGTAACTTCATTACAGACATAGAACAACTAGATAATAACCAAAAACAATAAGCCTTAAGCCATCGACAAATTTTATGGTAACTGCATTTTCCAAATTTAACGAGTCAGAATATTGGAACAATTGAGCTACTTAAGAGAAAAGTGAGCCAAGGACTACAAACTATTAAGAACATGAACCGATGGTACAGAATGGTTCCTACTGGGTGCTGGAGATGCCGAATGGCATGTTAGCAGCAGGCAACACCCAAGAATATTTCAATATGACTGTCGAAGAATTTAAGAATACTGTCGTACTGGGCTAAAACAAGTATCTGTGCACCCCAACTGCAGTCCGAAGTATAGATGAAATTTACGAACAAAAAGAATTAACGAATTGCAACAGCATATGATACAAAATACAATCTATCATCTGGAAACAATTATACATGGTCAACACTTGACTATTTATCACGAAAATATCGACACTAATCGGAGTCACATGTAGTGGTGCAAGAGAAGATGTAAAACTAAATGGAACGGGGATTATCCAAGAGTCTCAAGACTGCATCATCAAGACAAAACAAAATGTAATAGCAGCTACAAAGCGCGATAATGAAATCGTTTCTCCAAAGAGGTCAACATCATTACGAACATAAGGCTGCCAAACAAATACAAAAATCTTCTAAGGCATTCATATGTTTGGAATTATGATTTTAATAATTTTATCCAGATTCTTCCATCAATCCTGCTATTTGTTTCTTCAGTTCATCTCCTCCGCACCTTAGGTTCTCTGCCGTTATTCCATTTTCTCCCGGGCTTCTGTTATTTTTCGTATCGTACACTATTCCTTCAATTTCTTCATTCGAAGGCTTTTCTACATCTATATTTTTTGCATCTTCTCCAGGACTTGCATCTTCCGCCTCTTGCTCTCAGTCTTCCATCTCTTCTGTGCCCCCATTCAGTAGCTCCTTCTTTCCATTCTCGTCGACGTTCTTTTCTTTTTTGCCTAGTATGTTTCGCTAAGTTGTGTGCTGTGGAAAATTTTATAATCTAATTTCTCTTGCTGAAAGTTAGCCCATATCATATCTCTTAAGTTTGCTGAGGGTGACAAATCGAGCACCGACTGTCCCAAAAAGCAAATTTTGTCCTACCCCCAAACATAATTTTTCTTTGAGAAAATGAACAAGGAATTTGATTTTTGAATTTGATTGCAGCAGCTGATGTGTTTTTCTTTCTGCTTTGTGTAGTACGGAAGCCAACGAGTGCCAACGGCAACATCGCCAAGCAACACGAGTAGTTCGAGTAGTCACACTGGTAGTCAAAGTGGAGTGTCCACTTCACTTAGTAACAATATGCCGGCCACAAATACGGGTTCCGAGCAACTATCTAAAACGAACCTATACATACGAGGACTAACGCCCGCTACCACCGATAATGACCTACGAGACATGTGCTCGCAGTAAGTTATGTTTTTTCCCTGTCGCTTTCATTACTTTAGCTTTGTGACCTTTGTACTTCTTTGTTCGTTATAGCTGACAGAAAATTTGTTTTCAGATACGGAAACATAGCATCAACGAAAGCCATCCTAGACAAAAACACAAACAAATGTAAAGGTAAATCTACAAGTCCCGATTGTTTGTCGTAAATTTTTTTAACGTGTTTTTCTTTGCTTTTGGTGATGTAGGTTATGGATTTGTGGATTTCGATAACCCGGATGCGGCACAGAACGCAGTGAAGGCGCTGGTGGCAAAGAACATCCAGGCGCAGATGGCGAAAGTGGGTATCTGGTATCTGCCTCGTAGACAAGCCACTGTACGTTTGCATGCAAGTAATATGTAGCTTTACCTCTAATACGCTCTGATTCTTACTTAAAAAAATGTGCACAAGAAATTTATGTAAAGTAAGTTTCTTATATTTGATTATGGTTGCAGCTAGTTTAAGTTCATGCCGAAAATAGCTTCAACTAAAGTTTTTTCTTTTGAAAATTTGTTGGTCGAAAATCATTTGCATGGTGTTTGTTTTGTTTGTTTTTTTTTCTGTTACTTTGACCTCGGAGAAAAATAACAATCAGAGCGACAAACTTGAATCCAGCGAAGAAATTTCGTAGTTCACAATTTTTTCAATGTCACATTTTTCGTGGATTCCAGTTTGGTGTAAATATTTGTTTAATTTGTAGTTTGCATGGTCATGTGAATATATTAGTTTTATTATTTATAACCACTAAACATTATAAATAATAAAATATGTTTGATGTAGGTGTGAACCTACTTTTGCCATAAATACTGTTACAAACTTTTGATAATCTAAAGAAGTAAATACGATCAAAGAGACAACGTTAATAAATAAACAAGCACAAATAATAGCATATACAGATGGTATGGTAGTAATTGCAATAACAAAGAGTAGGACAAGGTGTGGACCTTAGAATGAATGAAATGGAGAACAAAGTCAATGAGAATCGACAAAAAAAGCAAAACAACAATAGAACTGTACAAGTGAACACGCTTAAGTTTGAGGAAGTAACAAAATTCGAGTACTTGGGCTTAACAATAAACAGTAAGGAAAAAGATGAAAGTATTAATGAGAAAGTGCGAAATGGACTTGGTGCATTCTTTGAACGAACAGAGAACTAATAAAAGACATAGAGGAACAGGACACAGTGAGGTTACTTAAAGCGCAAAGAATAAGGTGGTTTTTACATGTGATAAGATGCAAAGAAGTCCGAGCAATACTGAAGACCAAATAGAGATTGGGGAAGAGGAAGACCGAGGGCGAGATGGTTGGATGAAGTGAAGCTTCTCCTTCCTATTCCAACATAGAAGAATGAATCAAAACATCTCAAGTGGGAGAAGAATCTCTGAAAGATGAACCACGTTCTGGTCGACCAGAATCTGTGGCGACTGTTGAAGAGCTTGATGGAGTGACCGCCTTCTAAAAGTTCAAGAACTATCAGCAGTGTCTGGTCTTTCATGAATAATGTGAGGGCAAGGTGATCTGTTTATAATTTGTAGGCAACTGATTATATACAGGGTGGTCCTTAAGTAATCTAAAAGTTTTTAAGAGGTGGTTCTTTACATTATTTTGAGTCGAATATTTCATATGACCATATGTCCAAAACGGCTTAATTTCAATGCGGGGTGCCAAAGAAAATTAATCTAGAACATCCTCAATTTATTACGAACACCCTTTTTACTGACGAAGCAAATTTCTCCAGTAGTGTAATAACAAATTTTCATAACAACCATCTCTGGCACGACGAAAATCCTCTAGTCTTAGCGGTTAACGACAATTATGGTCAAAACCCTCCAAATTGTGTTAAAAGCATGAAACTTGGTCGGCAGCTTAAGTAGGTCAAATTAAGAGATTTTGCCCGAAGTACCCTAAAAATACCCCTAAAGAGCAGCTTTTTGTTTAACATGTCAACAATTTGTTTTTGAAGATACATACATACATACATACATACAGGGCGTGTCACGACGAGTTCCTATTAGACGTTTTTGGAGAAGCGCTCACAACAGAATTCTGAAAATTTGTAATATCACGTTTTCAAATATTCTCTATTCAATGAAAATAACGGCAACTTAATCCAACTTTCGCTTATACCGGAAGTGGCACCTAACTTCCTTATTTTTTACAGTTGCAGGGTACTCTGGCGTCTGCGGCAAAAGAAACAAATACAAATCGAAACAATAGCCGGCGGTAGCATTAATGACAAAAGTCTAAATTAAGTTCAGTGTCGGTACTCGAAGTTTGAAAATACTGCGCACAGTGATTGGGATGCGACATTAAACTGAGAAATCAAAATATTGGCAGAACTCAACAAAATGAAATGGATCACCCCCTTTTTTATGCAGTCTTTGGATTCTATGGAAAATTTTAGTTGGAGTTGATATAAATCCAAAAGTGCGTAAAAAAGGGGGCGTTCCATTTAATTTTGTTGAGTTCTGGCAATATTTTGATTTCTCAGTTTAATGTTTGCATCTTAATCACTGTGCGCAGTATTTTCAGACTTTGGGTACACTGAACTTTAATTTAGACCTTTGTCATTAATGCTACCGCCGGCAATAGGCAGGTTCGGTAATTTTCAAATTTCATTAAAAATGATAGAGTTTATTATACTGAACGCAGTTATGTTGTTAATTTTTGTTAAAAAAAATTCCTTCGCCTGTGAAGCCGTTGCAAAGTTTTCCGTCGGTGCGAGGCTAGAAATCGTACCTTGCAGCGAGAGTAGGCCGCGTGACGTCAAAACTTAGTATAACGTACAAGTCCCAGCTTCAGCGCGCAGCAGTCCCATAAGTATTATGCATATGCACGTGTAGTTAAATTGTTAAATATTATTAACTGGTTCTAACTGGTGTTTTCTGTTTTGTACCCAGACTAATACATCGTACAGCACACCAATAAAACGGAAAAAGTGGTTCGTTGGAGCCAGAAGGAAAATCGGTCAGCATTATCGATATTTTCGCGAGTTAGTTTATCATTGCAAAAGTTTATAAAATTATGGGCTGTCCCATTGCAGCCACTCTAAATAAAATCGAACATAATGTAATTTATCGGCAGTTTTCTGGGACCCCTTGGTACTTGGTAACGTGTTACGGTTAGCATAATTTGAAACAGGATGCTAGGAGCATGACGGAGCCAAATACTGAATCGCCGTAGCGTTCCCTCCCTGAACTAAAAAAGGAAATTTTATTAACTATTTTATAATAATAATTAAATAGTACATCATCATAAAGTTCTCTTTTGAAGACTGGTAGGACGTGTACCTCCATCCTTTCCCTGAGCTAGCCTACGCATTTCCGTAAAAGTAGAACATTCTACATCCCCAACTATTTGAGAGCAGTAGTCTAAACTGCTCAAACCTCTAACTCTTCATTCCTATCTCTGACTCTAGTATGTCGCGAACTATTTCTTTGTGTCTCAGAAGGTGTCCTACCATCCTACCATCCTACGATCATATCCCCTATTCTTTATTGTCTTCCATACTTTTCTCTTTTCCCTAACTCTTTCTAATTCCTCCTTATTGCTAACTTGTCTATCCACGGTATCTTCAACACCCGTCTGTAGCATCACATTTCAAACGCTTCTACTCTTTTTCAATCCGCTTCTCCCATTGTCCAAGTTTTGCACCCATAGGTATAATTTCGTACTCCATACATGCGCCTTTAAGAGTCTCTTCCGAGTTACTACATTAACCGTTCCAGAATATAGCAGTTGTTTCTTTTTGTTATACAAGTACCTAGTACCTACGTAGCGTAGTTTTTTGATTCGCGTGAGTTGTATTTGTTTCCGTTTTTTTTAAAAATTTCCAATCCGTTATAAAACTGTTAACTTGATAACTTGTCAATCACTTAGGTATACATACCTACATAAATGAGTAGGTATGTATTGTATTGTATTAGAGAATATAGGTAGGTACCTATTTTACAAACAGAAGTAAGCAGGTATCTACAATCTACATACCTACTTATACTGAATTGTACAGTTAATAAATTGTTGACTTTGTTTTACTTATACCGGTCTGCCTTTACACTACTGTTTTGAGGTTGAATGAAATAGGGGTTAGATGCAAGAATCACATACCATTTCCACATTTACCAGGACATTTACCTACCTACTACATAAATATGGAAAATTATGGGAATCGTACTTTTGATACCCTTGTTGCATCATTATATCGATTATGTTGTCTTTGTTTTATGTTTCCTTGACACCTTACTTTAAAAATTCACGCTCGAATAGTCCCAATAAGTATGTTATGAGATAGGTACCGCTTCACGGGCACTTCAAGAGAAGTGGGAGGAGCGCCTTACGAATCTCTGACGTCAAACCAATAACAAAGCGAACTAGCATGCGGGCGTGATAAGCTAATTTCTTTCGCTTATTACGCCGCAAAAAAATTTCGCCGTAAATCAATTACAATAACAATTTTCTGTCATTTTCATGCCAAAAATAGATATCTTATTTTTCTCCGAACCTCCCTATTGTTTCGATTTGATTTTGTTTCTTTTGCCGCAGACTCCAATGAGTACCCTGCAACTGTAAAAAAATTCGAAAACTCGCATATATCTTGGAAATTTTGACATTTAGAGGTTATTTATGGTACGTAAAGTAAATCTACAATTTTATGGAGAACCCGAAAGTGTAAAAAAATTTGGTAGTTCTATTTACAATAAAGAAGTTAGGTGCCATTTCCGGTATAAGCGGAAATTGGATTAAGTTGCCGTTATTTTCATTGAATAGAGAATTTTTGAAAATGTGATATTACAAATTTTCAGAATTCTATTGTGAGCGCTTCTCCACAAACGTCTAATAGGAACTCGTCGTGACACACCCTGTATGTAGGTATGTATAGTTATCTTCAAAAACAAATTGCTGACACGTTAAATAAAAAAGAAACAAAAAATAAAATAAAATAAATAATAATAAAAAAAATAAAATTCAAGCCCCTTGGAATATATTCCACCCCTGAGCTGAGGTGGATGGGCCGGGGAGCAGAAGCACCAAATCAACCATGGCGGCCAAGGTCACCGAATCTTAATCCAATAGACTTTTTTTGTTAAATTAAGTCGTTTTAGACTTATGGTCATATTCGACTCAAAATATTGTAAAGAATAACCTCTTAAAAACACTTAGAATACTTGAGGACTACCTTGTAGATTTATTGTTTCTGATACTTAAAAGTTTATTTTTTTTCAAATCAGAGTCATCGAAAGTCGTGCCCGATAGTCCCAATTTTATTACAAATATGATCTTACGTAAATACCAAATGTAAGTTAACATTTCTTCGAGAAAATGATGGCTTAGGGAGGAAAACTTTAAATGGGTTGCCCTAAAAGAGTTGGTCGAAGAAAATTGATTTCAATACTCGTACTTAGATTAATTTCTACACCCAAAGTCTTATTTTTTTTAGACTTGTGCACTCTGGGCACTATTCATCACACTGTATAAAAGAACATTTTTTACATTTATTTACCATTTTAAAAGTTTATGTGAGAAAACTTTTGTAGGTTATATAATTTGCACGTTAGTTACACATTCTATTGAGAAAATAATAATAAAACTTAAAAAAAAGTTATACTGTTCCTTCATAACTAAAATCTTCCACAGAAATGTTTGGAACAATTCCGTTGCCTTATATTCAGAAATATTGAATAGAGTTCCCTGAAATCTAGTTTAAGAAAAACAGGGACGCGCGTGATTCAGCGACATCTATCGGCGTAAGATTGACATAGCTGTACTTTAAATTCCATCCAGATCAGGGTATGTTCACTCTATCCTGAAAACTCGGACGAAGTACTAGTTACGCTTGACGGCACAAAAGCGCTGATGTAGGGCGAGAGTCCACAGATATGATAAAGTATATGCTCTATGTTTCAATGCGATCTCTGCCGGACTGCCGGTAACCGGTATCTGGAAATTGCTTGGTTCGTGTTTCGTGCGCCATTTGCAATTTCTTGGTTGGTGTTGGCGTGTTGTGTTTGCCAGTCGTGTAAAAGTTTGAATTTTCGCTCGTCTTTTTTCCAAGCCACTGATTAGAGAGTGTACCAAGCTTTGAGCAAATTTACTGTTGTTTTTGTGCAACATTTTTGTGAAACATTTTTTAAAACGGACTTTAAAGTGGGGTATCAAAAATGTGTTGTGAAGAAATGTGGAAACAACTCTAACGAAGTGAAAATGCACATATTTCCCTATTGTTATGAGGTTTTTATAAACTTTCGGATATAGCATTGATAATTTCAGCGCCAAAACGAATGCTCTGCAGTACAGTTCTTCGACTTGGCAAAGCAAACTTTTTTTAAGGAGTTTGTAGCCTTTATTATTACTGTATAAAACAATTCTTAGTAATTTATTGTGTCAATGTTACATTTATAAAATACATAAATTTAATTTTGAAAATATTTTTATTTAAACATTCCATATATAACATTTTACTTCTACTTAAAAGATTGTTGTATCCTTTATTACTATTTTTATGTTCTTCTAAAAGTAGCAAATACTGGATACAAAAATTTTTATAAGTATAAAATAAATTTCATTATAACTAGGAGCTTATATTCAAATTTCCCGGCGTTTGCGATACTAGCGCTTCGTGTCATAAAGCGTAACTAAACCATTTCGTCCGGCGAAAATACAGGGAGTCGCTTATCTACATAAGTCTCTAATCTATGATCCAGATGATTGCTATGTCATCTGTGTTGTAACAGCATTTATGACGAAATTAGGTTAAAATAATTTAAATGGTCAAAATTTATACTAGACTTTTTTTTACGTTGAATTATGTAATGTAGTTTTTTTTTTGAATTTGTGAATGAAAATATGCATTTGATTTTTGCAATTATGCCTGAAATTTTTGGATTGATGTACATACCACTCGACATACAGGATGAAAAATTTTATTGGTCTGCTATTGCTATCTCGAAGAAAGTAGCGAGATGTTTCAATTGAGAAAGTGTTATTTTTTATATCCTTCACAATATTTTGTTAATATTCTGAAAATGGCAGATTGTTATTTTTTATCAAAATTTGATAAATGTTCTGTCAAAACTTTATAGTATTTAAAAAATTACACATTCTTCTACAGTTTAAACATTTCTTTACTTTTTATAAAAACTGATGCAGCAACAGGGGTTGAATAAAATTTATACATCACGTATGTTATTTTGTTTAACATGTCTGCATGCTGTAAAAACTTGATAATAATTACACATTATATGACATAATATGTAAAATGTAATGTAGATGTCTATTAATTTTTGTACATAGCTTTTATTTTTTAATACACACAATGTCAGTGTTTGTGTATTATACAGAACTAACATTTTTATTTTTATTGTGTACAATCTGCAGACATTACTTTCAAATTTGAAGTACATACCTGCGTTTGTGTTATTATGTCACATACACAGCTGTTTTTGGCAATAATACGCTAAATTTTGATCCATATTTATGCAGAATGTTTATTCTTTAATATACAGGGTGCCCAAGACTTTCCTTATACTAATATATGTTTGATCACCTCTGGTTTGAGATACGGCTGCAAGTATTTAGAAAAAAATATCGAATATCGATATTTCCTATATTATTGATAATTACGATAATATCGATATTTGCGATATCGGTTTTTTCCAATATCGCTTATCAATATAAAACGATGTATCGATAACATCTGGGAGCCCTACAAATGATCTGATTTAATTTACCGCGCAGTATTAAACAAATTCATTTAAATTTTCTAAGTTATTAAAAGTTCATATCTACCTATACTACATATTTTTATCAGTAAGTTGATACCGAATGCCTTTACAAATCAGTGTTAGGAGCGTAAACTAATGGAAGCGAGATATTTATGTGGGTAAAGAAAACTAAAAAATGTTATCGAGATCACATCACTACTGCTGATATTTTATCAATATTATCTTTGTAAACATCGATATTGCCAAAATATCGGTAATATCACATTGATCATTGATATTATTCATAGAAATTACAAAACTATCGATATTATTAAAATATCTAATATCGAAATTATCAAAATATCGAAAATAAAGATAAATATTATCGAAATATCGGAAATATCGATATTAGCAAAATATCGATATTAGCAAAATATCAAAAATATCGATATTATCGAACTATCGAAAATATCGATACCGGTTTTTCCAATATCGCTTGGTGATATTATCGGTAATATCGATATAAAACGATATATCGATAACTGGCAGCCCCAGTTTGAGACCGTCAAAATCTGGATTCTTATCCAATTTTATCTTTTTTGTAGCTTCATCCAGTCCTTCCTTTGTAGTTTACGAAATCTCCCGATAATCACCATTTCCTTCATATTGTTTCTTGACTTTCTTTTGCTTCTGATATTTTTTGTTTACTTTTCTTTACTTTTTGTATTTATGTTCGATACTTATTAACTGTCTGGTGAGGCATGCTTAATACTGCACTCTGCATGATCTCAAATGATCTACGATTTCTAAAATCCCCCTCTGCAATTTCTTATAATAATAATAATAATAATAATAATAATAATAATAATAATAATAATAATAATAATAATAATAATAATAATAATAATAGACTATTGTTCAACAGGTATACCCCAATTACTGAACAAACATACTAATACACCAGTACAACACATGAAACACAAATAATATTGTATACATATACATAATTACATTTTACTTCTAAATTCTAGGCTCTACCCTTAAGAATTTTTTCAGTAAGCTCGGTTAATTGACCTCTACTCATGTTAAAAATATCAATCTCATCATCTGTGCATATGCTATTGTACAGTGACAACATTCGGTACAAAGGAGAGTTCTTTACCGTGTTAGTCCTGGATGAAATGTTGTAAAAAATATCCTTTCGTCGCATACTACTCGTTGCCGGTACTTTGATCGGAATAAGTTTCAAGAATTCAGGACTGTCTATTAAGTTGTTAAGTAAGCCATACAAGTGTTGCAAGCAAACAACATCCCGCCTTATTTCTAAAGGTGTTACATCATAATAATTTTGCAAAAATTTTCGTTCGTGAAGTAGATAAGAAGCAGTCTCCCTATAATACTTACACTTCAGGTATCTGCTCTGCACTGTCTCTAAATTATACTTATACAACTGATACATCGGCGACCAGATCAGAACAGCATACTCTAATCTGGCTCTCAGGTAACTCCTGTAAAGGATGTCAAGCGGCTCAACACTCTTAAAACCCACTGTATGGCGTATCATGAAACCAAGCATCCTGGACGAGCCTGAAATCACTGCCTTCACGTGTTCGTTGAACGACAGCTTGGAATCAAACAACACCCCCAGATCCTTAGTTGTGTTTTTAAATTCAATGGCCACATCATTAATTTTGTAGTCATAAGCTATTTTGTTTAATTTTTTTGTGTATCTCACTACTGCACACTTCGATTCATTAAAACACAGACCATTGATATCACACAGCTCACGTATGCGATTCAAATCCTCTTGCAGTAATAATGCATCATTCCCAGATCTAATTGACTTATAAATTTTGAGGTCATCAGCATACATCAGACACTCTGAGTGCCTCACAACCCCCCCCAATGTCATTGAAAAACATCAGAAATAACAGAGGCCCCAAATTACTCCCCTGGGGAACCCCCGAACTGCAACTATATTCCACCGATCTGAAATTATTAATGACCACATACTGCCTCCTATCACTCAAATAACTCTCTAATAGCGACGCTAATCCACTTGACAAACCATAGCATCGCAACTTTATACTTAATCTTTTATGACAAATTCTATCAAACGCCTTTTTTTATCGTGGACGCCCTGTATATTGCTGTGTTGTCCCATCAGGAATATCTAGTATCTTTGGGCCTCTTATAAGAAAACTACTCTTGTTAAATTTAAGCCAAAAGAATTTGCTGCTGTTATTGGACACCGTAATAATCATAAAAAATAAACATATCTGCAATATGTACTTTTTTAGTTATAAAAAATATTAACCACTTTTTAAAGATCTCCAGTAAATAATTTCTCTACGACCTGTCTCTGCTTTTTCCAGCAACAAGAACAAGACCCCACGAATCTGTATATCGCGAACCTCCCCCACAGTTACAAAGAGTCGGACGTAGATAACCTTTTGGCTAAATACGGCCAAGTGATATCAACAAGAATTTTGCGCGATTCGATGGGAAGCTCCAAGGGAGTGGGTTTTGCGCGGATGGAATCTAAAGAAAAATGCGAGGAAATTATACAGCGGTTCAACGGGACAACGTTGCCGGGAAGCAAGGAGCCTTTGTTGGTTAAGTTTGCCGATGGGGGTAATAAGAAGAAGAGTTTATATAAAAATAACGATAACACGAAGATGTGGAGGGAGGCTTCGGAAGGAATCGCCGCAGTCGGCTATGATCCCAATACGTTGGCTCAGAACGGAGTGACGGCACATCAGATGATGCCCACGGCAATGTCCAACTACGGGAGGCATTATGGACAGGTTAGTTTAATTTTGTTTTCTGCGTCACTTTCAACATTCACGTTAAAACATACTATCATCGAAATTACTTCGAGTTTTCTGACGTTAAAAGTTGTATTAATTTAAATTGCTCCGCATCAGAACAGTGACAGTACAATTATTATTTGTCTGCTTTTCATTCTCTATACCTGTTTACCACAATTAACAATAATTTATTCCAACTTGGACTGTAACAATATGTTTTAATATCGATACCATTAGTTGTTGTAGCGTCTGTGTATCAGCACATATTAACCTTCTTTCCGGGCTCTGTCCTCATGCGATGACATCATTGTAAGTGCCGATAAGGTAAATATTGATACGAACGACTAGGAGGCTTTGTTTTCTTAACGTTTGTAACATTCGGCCTTTCCTGACACTCGTTGAATGTTTTGGCCAACCCCTGAAACTTTTACACAAATATATGACACGTCACTCAACTCCATCGTTCAATCATTTGTCAATTGTATACGGAACGGCACAAAATGTAGCTTATCATCCGCCATCACATGAGCCTTGCCAGCGACTTGGACCTACCTATGCCTTCGGAAATAAGGCAAACTTGGTACCAAGTTATCAATTAACGAAAAGAGTGGATTGAAACAGATAAGGGACAATTTTCGTAACTTAAGCCAAATGCCTGGTTTATAATGGATGTTAACTTATTCCGGTAACTTAGAGTCTGGTAACTTATGCCGTTAACTTAAGTGACATGGTTCACAATGCAGGCATATTTTCTGCGTCTTGTCAACAAAACATAACCTTATTTGATTGCGATACGAAAACAGAAAACCAGCTTGCTCCCTTGCTATGGATGAATTAGAGACGGATGGATTTGTTTGCGGTGTGTTTGTCGTTATCTTGACTGCGGCAGTAGCAGCAACAGCATACAAAAAAACCAAGAAGAAAACGCTGTTGGGCAGTACGTCCGATCAATCAGAAACGGCGTGAGAAAGGACATTTTCATAATCTTTTCCAAGATATGAAAAATATTGACCCCGAACAATTTTTTGTTTATACAAGAATGTCCCATGAATGTTTTGTACGTTTATTAAATCTCGTTCAACATAAGTTGGTGAAGTGTAGCATTCGAGAACCTTTAAGTCCCGAACACCGACTTGCAATGACTTTATAGTAAGCAGATTTAGTTTTCATACTATTCATTTTTTATTAAGGAATAAAATATTACTTTCAGTTATTTGGCACACGGGTGTAGCATGCAAGTTGTTGCTTGGTCTTTTCTAGTTGGAAAGTCCACAGTTTCCGTGGTAATCCGTGAAACTTGTCAGGCCATTTGGGATGTTCTGTCTCCAATTTATTTGAAGAAACCAACTGTTGAGGATTGGCAACGGATTGCAAATGAATTTAATGTTCGTTGGAATTTTCCCAATTGCTGTGGAGCGTTAGATGGCAAGCACATTACTATTCAAGCTCCTAATAAGTCGGGAACTGCATTCTTTAATTACAAGAAGACTTTTAGTATTGTGCTAATGGCCGTTTGTGATGCAGATTATAAATTTTCATTAGTGGATATAGGTGCGTTTGGTTCACAAAGTGACGGTGGAGTGTTCAGCGAGTCGGTTTTTGGCCGTGGTTTTGAGTCAGGTACACTAAAACTGCCGCCAGATGCGCCACTACCAGGAACAAACATTAGTTTTCCTCATTATTTAGTAGCAGATGAAGCATTTCCGCTTAAATCATATATCATGAGGCCATATCCTGGAAGACATCTGGGAACCACAAAAAATATTTTCAATTATCGGCTATCGAGGGCCAGAAGAACTATCGAAAATTCTTTTGGAATTTTGGCATCACGATGGAGAATCTTTCGGAACAATATAATTGCGGAAGTTACCACAATTGAAAAAATAACGGGAGCCGCAGTTTGCCTTCATAATTTTTTGCGCACGGTGGAACAACATTTGCCAATTCAGCAACAAATGTATTGTCCTCCATCTTACGGTGATACAGTAAATGAAGATGGTAGTATCATATTAGGTCAATGGAGAGAGGGATTTTCAAATAGTTTTCAAAGGATCGGACGTGTGGGGTCTAATTATTTGTACGTCCTCCTCCCCAGTTTCAGCATCTCGTTCGGAGTACGCCTCCAGATCTTCAAATTCCAAAATATCTAGATCAACAATTCATTGCATTATACTACATTCATTCATGTTTTTATACAAATAAAATTACCTGCATCTTCGCTTACAAGTAATCGAATTTCTTCGCCTTCTTGTGACTGCGATTCTTCTATTTCATCTGCGACAGTTGGAGTCGAACATTCTTTCACGTTTCCAAATGTTTTCCTCTTGCGGACCACAGTATTTAAAAATTGTAAGTACTTCAACAAATGCCATTCCTTGGAACCCCCGGCAGAACCTGATGGGGAAAGTTTTGCCCTTTCTTTTGAAAATCTGTTTCTTATAGCTGTCCATCTGGCCATGCAATCAGCAACTGAAAAAGTCAATAATTATGTGCCCTTACTATGTATATTATATGTATAAAAATATTTATAACGTTTAAGGGGGAATTAGACCTTTGGGAGTATTATAAAAAAAACTCTTTTTTCAAATATCCAAGCTTTCGACGTGTATTGACGTCTTCGTCAGGGAGAAGAAAGTGAGATTAAAATGTTAGCATCACAGTAAACAGTATAAAATATATCTTGAACATAATTTTTTTATATAAAATAGTCTTTAAAATTGGAAATATAGATTCGAATGTAAAATTGGTCGAACTTATTCCGTATGCTGTAAGATATAAAATATCGCCAACTACTGGGTAACCGGCATAAGTTAACATCATATTCTTTTGCATTGTGAACAGGCGCATTTATTTGTATATGTTTTATATTTTAAGGTTACAGCATAAGTTTAAGTTAACATCCATTATAAACCAGCCATAACTTATTAATGGCTGCTCCGTGCCTGCATAAATGTCCCACGGAACCGTGACCCTAGGTTGTATCATCTCTTCCAATTTCTCAGAAATCCTCTGCTCTCTTATATTCCTCGCTAGTTCTGTTCATTTTTCGACCCCTTCACATTTCAAATCTTCCTTTACAGCTTCTAGCCATTTTTTCTTTGATCTGCCTCTCCCCTTCTTACCTCCCTAACCTCCCATCAACACTTTTTTTGCTTGCCGTCCTCGGGCAGCCTGAGTACAGCCACCTTACTATGTGCTTCAAGAACCCGAGAAACGCTAACTTGGATATCCATACTTCATCATCGCTTCTTCATTGGTCCTTCACCTCCACTATCCAGTCTCTGCTCTTATTACTCCATATATTTTCCCTAATAAAATTTCCCTCTCCTAAATTTCTAACTTATTCTGCATTGTTTTATTTAATACATACCCATAATTCGCTTTCATACAACACTTCGGGACGTATGTCCGTTTCCTAACTCTGACTTTTAGTGCTCCTGACACCACTTTGGATCGAAACATCCTTATCAACTCTCCCATTACTTCCCTTCAACATACTTTTCCCTATTTCAATATTTTCCTCATTTTTGTAAGTTATGGTGAACCTTGCTAAGACCACAGTGATAGCTTTCACGAGACGAAGGAATCTTCAAGATCTGAAGAGGCCTCGGTTGTGGGGCCAGGAGATCGAACTGAGCAAAGAAGTTAAGTATTTAGGACTAACCTTAGACACTAAATTAAACTATTACGCCCATCTGGAGAAATTGACCAAAAAGGCTACCCCGAGCCTATGGGCTTGTAGGGAGAACGTGGGGGCTAAGGCCAGCAATGGTCTCTTGGATCTACTCCAGGGTAATAATCCCCACAGTAAGATATGGATCACTAATATGGTGGCATAAAGCCAGAAAAAGGGAATCTCAAATTAAGTTAGGGAAATTGCAAAGACTTGCATGCCTAGGAATCACAGGGGCGATGCAAACAACGCCCGCTGCGGCCATGGAGGCACTTCTGGGACTCCCACCACTACACATTGTAGTGGAGGCGGAGGCTCTTGCAGCAGCATACAGGCTAAGGATAAACGGTTATGGGCTAACTCTCGCAAGAGCGGGATACCATACCGAAATATTTCAACAAATAGACAAGAACTACATGCTTAGCATGCAGTCGGATAGAACCATAACATAACATAACAAGATTATTCTACGATGGGTGAAAGGCCATCAAGGAAGTGAAGGGAACGAAAAAGCAGACCTTTTAGCGAAGAAGGGAGCCAGAGTCCCGCTGATAGGGCTGGAACCTACGTGTCATTTGGCATATTAGATAGCCAAAGAGGTGATAAAGGACCTATGAAGACAAAAACATACCTCTTACTGGATGGGTCTTTTGGACTGAGGCAATCGCAGACGTTCATTAGCGGACCATCCAACAGGAGAGCTGAAGAGTTAATACGACTGGGTAAGAACCAGCTGAGATGGGCAGTAGGACTATTTACGGGACACTGTTCACTTATGAGACATCTTACCACTATTGGAGTGAAGAACAATCCTGATCGCAGGATGTGTGGAGAAGAGGAGGAAACTCCTCATCACATACTATGCGAATGTCCGGCTCTTGGCGCAGCTAGACATACAAGCTTTGGAGCTATGTTTGTAGAACCAAAAGTAATAGCAGATGCACCCATAGGTCTTGTCCTAAAATTTTTTGAGGGGACCGAACGTATGAGATAATCATGTATGGGGGCACAATAAGCTTGAGCTTCAGTGCTAGGGGCCAGAAACCTACCCCGTAAGAAATAATAATAATAATAAAAGTTATGGTTATGCCCAGATATTCAAAACTTAAGTATTTCTTGTTTTTCTTTGCTTGGAATTGAAGCTCTGCTGCATCTTTGTCTATCTTCCCCTTAACTTCCATGTACATTGTTTTCAGTTCGTTTATAACTAACCCATACACTTTTACCATCATCTCTAGTTTTACAATGACATTCTTCAACCCGTTTTTTGGATGAATGGTAAATAGTTCTATTTCCTAATATCTCGCTTCAATTACATAGACCTGTAGATAGTGGGTCGCCTCTGCTTAGTCCACTCCTGACTCCGAAAGACAATGACACTTCTTCGTTAACTGTTGCTCTGCTTCATTTTGGTAAGTCTCGCTATATTACCTGGGATCCCCAGTTTTGCGATTACTGATCTGCTTAAGTGTGAAAACCTGGTTGATTATAGATCTTCCTTGTTTAAAAACCCACTTGATATTCTCCCATCATCCCTCTCTTACACTGTCTTAATTTACTCCTTGCAGCTATTGCCAGTTGCTTACACCACAGAATTTAACACGTTCGCTGCGGTGGCGTATTCTGAATACTTTTTTGAATTGCGGTACGGGCCATATGAACCCCGTATCAGTTTTTCTCACTGTGCGGTTCGGGGTCTATAAGTCCCGTACAATAGCCGTCAGATTTCATTGGCTACTAGAGTTAACGTCATAATGGAAGGGATTGCATTATGGATGGTGCTTTCTAGTAAGCAGGATCTATAATTGGCTGTAATAGCACGGGGCTTAAATGTCCCGTATAGCATTTAACGACGAAAAACTATTTTTATACATGTTACAATATTTCCAAAGATTCAGAACTACAATAAAGCTTTATTTTTGAAAAATAAAAAAAGAACACTTATATTATTAAAGTAAAACAATTTTTCGTACAAAAATGGTTCAGTTGCCATGCTTTTCGTGGGCAGCGTTGAAACAAGCCAGACAATAGGCCGGCTAAATTCACCAACTGTTTGGCACGACCACTCATTGTTATATTTCTCAACTTACTAGTACGCGGTACTGACAAAAAATGAGTTGAAACCGCATATTCGCAGACGATTTAGCGAACAAGTCCAGACGCGTCTACAAACCCCGTACCGCACACAAGTATGAAAATCGTATTCATGTGCGGTACGGGTCGTATAAACCCCGTATGATTTTAAGACTTGTGAAGGTAGAAGATGTTATGGGAACTATATATCTTCAATCAAAATGAAAATATTTAAAAAATTACTATGTTTATTTAAAGTCGCACCGCAGGAAAAGTAACGTTTGGAAAGGCCCGCATGCAACGCTGGTGCTGTACGGGGTCTATGTGACCCGTGCCGCAGCGAACGTGAACTTTTCCAGTGCACTGGCATTTTTCCTCTTTCCATATTTCAAATATCTGTTCACATATCCGTTTCTGCAGCTCTTCGCCTCCCCCCTTCAACATCTCTGACTGAATTCCATTCTCACCCCCCAACTGTAGTTGTTGTCCTTGAGTCCCGTAATTCACCACATAAGTGACTCATCACAACTACCATTTTTCATTCCAAACAAACCCCTTTTCTGCAGCGCTAGCCAATCATATCATGGAGTTGAACAAAAAAGCAATGGCTTTTGTAAATAACTTAAAAAGTGTGTTAGACTCCATTGTACCTGAGCAAATAGTGTATAGTAAAAGTTTAAAGCCGAGGAGCTTCGTCAAATGCAATGGGAAGGAGATCGAGTGTTTAAGATTGCTAAACTAACTGGAAAGGAAGAAGATTGGAGTTTATGTTGGAGAGTAAGAAATGATTACTCTAAAAAGTTAAAGTTAATAAGCGATAATTAGTATGAGAGGAGAATAGATGAAAGCAGGGGTAATTCTAAAGATATGTGGAGGAATTTAAAGGAAATAGTAGGAAACAGGAACGGAAGTGTGGGAAGTGACGCATCGGTAAACTTTGGGAATGGTGAAATAAGCGACTCCAAACAAATCGCGGAGGAATTTAATAAGTTTTTTATAGACAGCATTATTGAAATAAACCAAAGTATACCTGAAACTGATGGTTTGAAAGTGGAAATTCCGGAAACATGCAGCAATTTCGAACTCCGGGAAATTATTAGAAAAAATTATATTGGGAATTAAATCTAAAGGTGGTACAGGTGGAATAAATAAAGAGGTATTGAGAGACAGTATTCCAACTATGGGACGTTTATTATTAAACCTTATAAATGAATCCTTGAGAACGGACATTTTTTCTGTATCGTGGAAGACGGCGATGGTGGTTCCTATTCCGAAGGTGCAACAGGCTGGTCAGGCCCAGGAATTCAGACCTATTAATATGCTTCCTAAATATGAGCGAGTTTTAGAATGTAGTAAAAGAACAATTGCAAAGGTACTTAGAAGATAATGGCTTACTGTCAGAATTTCAGTCTGGTTTCAGAAGTGATCATTCCTGTGAAACGACATTTAATTTGGTACTTATGAACTGGAAAGAACAAATAGAGGAGGACAATTATGTCGTGGCTGTCTTTTTGGACCTGAAAAGAGCTTTCGAAACAATCGATAGGGGAGTGCTTGTGGAAAAAATGGAAAGGTGTGGGGTAAGGGGTACAACTAGAGAATGGTTTGGCAGTTATCTGGACAATAGGTCTCAGAAGTGTAGATATGGTGGTTATGAATCTGAAGAGGTTCTGAATGGATTGAGTGTACCCCAGGATTCGGTACTTGGTCCTCTTCACTTTGTACTATACAAGGTGTTTCTAAATTGAGTACCATAAATTTAGGAGTTTGTAGAGAAAGTTAAAATAACACTAAAACCTTTATATAGTTTTGTACAAAAACGCTCCCCTTCCAAAATACAGAGTGTTATAATGTCGACTGGCGTATCAGTTATTTAGCTATATCTGTAACTAAAGCAGCCTGAGAAATCTAAATTTTTGTGGGCAAGTGCTACTCAAAACTACAGATAATCCAGCAATATTTTAAGTGTAATACGACCATTCAGTGGCGTAGGAAAAGGGGTCGTGTAATACCTTTTTGTTAATAAAAAGTTTGAGGTTAGGTTTTTTGAAAATATCGTTTTATTTTTAGATTCTCTAATCAAAATACTACAAAAAATATTCTCTTTTTAAATATCTCTAAAGTCGTTTGTTTTTGAAATATTTGTGGTTTTATGTAGCAGTGCTCATGAGAACTGGGGTATTACCTATTTATGGTTGATTTGCGAAAAAAAAAATCGCATATGATTGCTACATGTTTTTGTAGGTACCTTCGTAATTTATACCTGCAAGCACTTCTAGATCATTTTGTTATCAAGTTTTACATAACTAATGATAATACAGCCCCGAATACAGCAAAACAAAGACAATATTTTAATAGCACTGCCACATAAAATCGTGCATATCTCGAAAACTAAAGACTCTAGAGATATTTAAAAAGAGTATCTTTTCTGCAGTATTTTGATTAGAGAATCTAAAAATAAAACGATATTTTCAAAAAACCTAACCTCAAACTTTTTAATAACAAAAAGGTATTACACGACCCCTTTTCCTACGCCACTGAATTATCGTATTACACTTAAAATATTGCTGGATTATCTGTAGTTTTGCGTAGCACTTGCCCACAAAAATTTAGATTCCTCAGGCTGCTCTAGTTACATATATAGCTAAATAACTGATACGCCAGTCGGCATTATAACACCCTGTATTTTGGAAGGGAAGCGTTTTTGTACAAAACTATATAAATGTTTTAGTGTTATTTTAACTTTCTCTACAAACTCCTAAATTTATGGTACTCAATTTAGAAACACCTTGTATATGAATGATCTGGTGAAGTGATAAAAGAAGGTAATATTAATCTGTTTGCTGATGATGCCCTTATAGCAAATGCTGACTGTGACTTAATTAGTGCAACAACCAGGAGTAATGAGGTGTTAAGGGAAGTGTCAAAATGGTTAAAGATAAACAAACTGAAGTTAAATATTAATAAGACAAAAGTTATGATCATAGGTAACAGAGTGATAAGGAAGGAGATGACTGTAAAGTGATAATAGATGATGAGGAGGTGGAACGTGTTAGCGAAACCAAGTATCTGGGAGTGATAATTGACTCAAAATTAAATTTTAAAAGCAATATAGACTTTATTGTTAAAAAAGTTGCTAAAAAAATTGGTTTCCTGGGCAGAGTAAGCAGAAAGTTAAGTCCTTGGGCTAGAATTCTGGATTACAAAACAATAATTTCGCCACATTTTGATTTTTGTTCAAGTACATATATTATTTTTGTGTGGAGCTGGTGATTTGGAAAGGTTGCAAAAACTTCAGAATAGGGCAATGCGAATAATTTTGCAGTGCAATAGATATACGCCTATAAGATTGATGTTGGAAACGTTACAATGGCTAAGTATAAAACGGAGAACAACTTACAACACGCTTATTCTGATATACAAGATTGTTAACGGCGGGGTTCCGAATTACATGTCTCGTAACTTGATACGTAGCTGGGATGTTCACAATTACCAGGTGAGATCGGTGAAAGATTACAGACTTCCTGAATTTGTGAAGACTTGTTGGCAAAATTGTTTAATAGTATGCTGAATGAAAACAAGGAAGCACTGAATTCGAGCAGTTTCAAGAGAATGTGTTGTGCTTTTGTTAGAGGCATTTTGTGACATTTGTTGGTGTTTGGGTGTTTTCTTTTCATTTTTCTGTTTTCTTTTTTTGGGAGTGCATTGTTACAATATTGATGTAATATTAGCTTATTGCTAAATAAAGAAAGATTATTATTATTATTGTATGGATGTCTTAGACATAAAGCAAATTTAGGCGATGGTCATTTGCTGTTTGCCATGATAATTTAATTTTTGTTTCTGGGATCCCATGGTCCCCTACAACTGCAGTCATGCCTCTCTTTTCTAGATCACTCATACTTTTCTCCATTTTTTATAATTATTCTTTGATACCCCATTTTTTTGTTTTGCTTCCTTGGCTGTATTTCTAATATCCTTTTGTATTTCTCTCTTCTCAATTGTCAAGTCGTTATCATATATAATTTTCTATCTCTTAGTCTGTTCTTGTTCCTCATAATTTCCTGATTCTTCTCCTCAGATTCTGCTTTTGCCGTCATCATTCCAGTCTGTTTCTCCCTGTCGATAAGATGCCATTTCCAAGTTTGCCATTACCTGCACTAGATTCACTAGACATAGTACCCTATTAGGATGCAAAAAGAAACATTTACATGAATTTAACTACGTTAGCTGACGATGCTATGGATGTCAAACTTACTGTCATTGTTGTGATAAGAGTATTAACTTTCAATAAGGTGTTACTGTAAATTTCTCATTTAAAGTTTTTCTAACTTTGGAGCATCATTTCTCAGAGTACTTCATCAGAAACATTTACAACAATTACCCGAGTTCAGTGAACAACCATCCTAAAGGGAATTAATGATTAGATGTTGTCGTTGCAGTTCCCCACGTATCCCACGCCGGGGGCACAGTGGGTGCCCCAGTATATGGTCCCCGCCCAACCTATACAGCAAGTCGAAGACAGCTACAACTTGCAGGGTCACATTACATCATACAAGAACGACGGACAGCCCACCAGAGGTATCTCTGCCGTGATGCTGCCCTCCCCTGAAACTGTGCAATATAATCAGATGATACCGCAGGTAATAAGAAAAAAGTAGTGTTGTGTATAATGTTTTTTCGCCATTTCGTCTTCGAAATTCACGAGGTAATTTCTCTTTTGTTCCCCCAGCTGACAGCGCAAGTTAGTGCCATGCAGTTGGGTACGGGATCCTACATCTCGCAGCCGTACCAATACTACCCATCTCAGATCATCCACACTCTCCCAATGGTTGAATCGGAGCACACCTCGAACGCAGCTAGCCCGGAGGATCCGTATCAGACGTACGGGGGACCCCCGCCGAAGTAGATGCTGGCGAGCGAGTGTCAAGAAGTTTTTCTTATTTTGTTGTAAATGTACAGAGGACAGTTTTGTTGATTGTTGGAAAGGGACGGTGTCGTTCTGCTATTTTTCCCTCGAAATCTCGGTAGATTTTTTATTGTGTTTTTTAGAAGCCGTTTTGAGGGTTGCGGTTGACCAGAACAGAGATTGCGGTTGTTTTTTGTTTGAAAGTTTATTTTTACTGCTTTTTGGGTTTGTTTTAGTTTGTTTTTGTTGTTCTATTGCAGATTGTTGTTTCTTTTTTTGCAAGCAACTTTCACATTTTATTTATGTCGGACTTAAACAAAATGATCAAAGTTTGTTTGTGCCATTTCTTTTTTATATTTTCTGTTATCGAAGTAACCTTCTGCACCAAAATTATTTCAATTTAGAAACCCATAAATTCTAAATTCGATTTAATTTGATTTTAAAATCAAAAATGGTTTAAAGTTCCAAACGACGATTATTTAAAACCGAAAAGGTTTTATATAAATCGGCCGATTGATGCAATAACCAATTTTATAGTTCGTTGGGCGCTGTTATAACTGCAATTCATTTTTTAAGTGTTCGTTAACTTTTGCGTACGTGCTTGAGCCCGTGTTGCTAAGAGAACGGTGGCATAGTGACTGGTAATGAATCGATCTTCCCTGAACTGAAAAAGAAACTGAAAAAACCCAGAAAAAAATATAAAATGAGCCGCTGACGCGGCGTTTAGAATTAGTAGGTAAAATTAGCGATTTTATTTTTTGAAACAAGTCTTACATAGGTAGTTGTTTTTTTGCAACGTGCAGGTTTAGCGATATTAAAAAAATAATGTACACTGCTCACGAGAAATCAAAGAAATCTTCCTAATAAAACGGGCCGAACCGTTAATTTCCAATGGTTGTAAAATAAAATAATCCAAGCGGGTTTCTTTGCGGATATATTTGTCAAATGGTTTTGATTCGAATGAATGGTGCGGCTCATGTGTAGAGTTAAATCTCTGAACGTGAAAAAATCTGTTGATTTCGTTGATGGAAACGGTTAACCGAAACTTCGGCCAATTTAATTGATTTTTTCACCGACCTCATCTTACAACTTCCACAGTCTTAAAACGGTTATTTATTTTTAAATATTCGTCGTTGTTTTTCGTTTGTTTTTTTATTGACATTCCAAGTCAATTTTTATTTGAAAATTTTATCTTTTTGTTTGTAGTTTTTATTTTTTATTTATTCGAGAGTATATATGATTATTACATATTATGGTTGTTTTTAGCGATTTTTTTTTATTGTATTTTGTGCAATTTTGATTTATTTGGCCCTCAGTTATTTGTCTGTGTCTTTCACGAAATTTGCCTTTGGTTTTTTGACGGACAACAGATACTATCAATTTTTTTGTTATAAATTGATGGATTTTTAATTTTTGATTAAATCTTATTTTCCCATAATTTCTTGTGTCCCCGGTCTTTAGCCAGATAAAAACGAGACACAATTTGTGATTCATAATTTATAATATTTAAATATTTTGTATAAATTATAAAGACTTTTGTAAGATATCAACTGTATTATAGCAATTTAAACACATAAAAAAGTAACTATGTGGAACATAATGAAAGAAACAACATTTACGCGCACCACACTGCGAGAATAAGGGCGAGTTTAAACCCTTTCGTGCTCGGAAACCGGAGTGATAATAACGTACCATGCTATGCCATTTCTGCGCCGTAAACACGCATTTTCATATGAAGTCCAAATTCACTATAGAAGGGTCTCTGAACTACAGTTTTCTGCAATATCTACTCATCTGTAGTTCTGGCTTTTGAGCGACAGATGGCGCTACTGAATCGCGCTTATCTACTTTGACTGGTAGTAATTTGGATTTTAATAATTAAATATGAGATCTGGCGTAAAAGTGGCTGAATATACGTACAATATATGTACTCATTGATTCTCCCTTTTGGTTATTGTAAACTGCAGCAAAAATTTTCGTATCATGATGGGTCTGGATTGTTCCCAGGAAAATGTGCAGAGGACTCAAGGCATATGTGTTACATAGCTATGGTTTAAATAAAAACTTCGTGAAACGAACCGATCTATTTCCGTGTACGTTTGAGAAGGAAAAATCTAAGGCCCGGTTTTTCAAAGAAACCAACACCGGATTAAGTCTGACACCGGCTTCGTTGCTATGATACCTGTTTTCTGATTGGTTCTATCATAGCAACGAAGCCGGTGTCAGACTTAATCCGGTGCTGGTTTCTTTGAAAAACCGGGCCTTAGATTTTTCCTTGCTTCTCAAATGTACACGGAAATAGATCAGTTCATTTTACCGAGTTTTTATTTTTAACAATTCCTTTTACGTTGGGAATTTCCCATCAATGAGGAACGACGGTGATGTATATTCCTTCAGTACTTTGGTAGCAAGAAGAAAAGACAAGCTGACCCTACCTATTTGAAATTCCGCGTGAGATCTTTCTTCCAGCGGTGGTTCTCACTCATGCTCATCATTTTCTTGCGCCAAATTTGCAAGCGGTTGTTAACATTACAGAACCGGACAAGATACTTTTAAGAAGTATCTTAGACATTTTTCTGAAGATACTCCTAGAAAGTATTTAAGATATTCTGTACTAAAAATACTTTATGAAAAAGTACATATTTAAGACTTTTATAAAATATCTTCGATTAGTATCTTAGACATTTGAATATCTTAAAGATACTTTTTAATTGAAAATATACTAAGATCGATCACGAAGTTTCAATACTAAATACTTTTGTTTCTTGGCAACATACGAAACATTGTGAAATAAAACATTTGTTCGAAGTATCTTAAAAATACTTTTGAGTAACTACGATAGTATCTTAAATACTTTTTAATTGCTCGTAATTATCATTATCTTCGAATACTTTTCAGAAGTAACTTTTATCTTGTACCTACTTAAAAGATTTCCAAATACTTTTTAGTATCTCAACTACTTCCTACTTAGATACTCGAAAGTATTTTTAAGACACTTAAGATACTTCGAACAAATGTTTTATTTCACAATGTTTCATATGTTTCCAACAAACAAAAGTATTTAGTATTTAAAATTAAATTAAAAAGTATCTTTAAGATACTCAAATGTCTAAGATACTAATCTAAGATATTTTATAAAAGTATCTTGTTCTTAAATACTTATTTCATAAAGTATTCTTTATAGAAAGCGTCTTTGGTACAGAGTATCTTAAATACTTTATACAAGTACTTTCAGAAAAGTATCTACTCAAGATACTTTTTAAACGAATCTTGTCCAGCTTTGAAATGGAGTGAAAGAAGGGTCTTGCATAGAACTTCTATCTCCAGAATGCTTAATGAACGGGTAATGGAAGAAAGATCTCAATGGAAAGAGTAGTCCAAGGTCAATGTTGCTAGGCCTTTAAATTGAATAACTTGCTTCGTATGGTTTCTTTCTACCTCTTCAAGCTACGACATTTTCCTTTCTTACTTTAATCATGCGCACTTGATAGTTGATTTTTCCTGCAGTTTGTGATGACCGGCATTCTCCAAGTTGTAAGAAATGAGGAAAAACGAAAATGCGAGTGACCAGAACATTGTGAACGGAACTACCACGTTAAAAAAAGTTTATCGTGCCTTTTTCAGAATAGTCCGTTGACAGGGATTTCACTGAAAATATTTTAATATATTTTTTTAAAAAGTCGGTGTTTTTCATAAGTAAAAAGTAAATGAACCGAAGTAACCAAAATTTTTACTTCCCTAGTTGTTTCTGTGTTGTAGATGATGAATATTATCATTTTTCTTTAAATTTCGTTGCTCGTTTATATATATAAATATTTGTAGAATCCGCCGGGTCGAATTTAAACGTCGCAAGACACTCCTTTTGTCGACGATAGACTCGGTTTATTGACGAGACTTCCGTTTTGCCTGATGCTATTGCACACGGCTCCGACTGTCTCCGATAAAAGCCCACGAAATTCGTTTAAGTGTATCAGGATGTAAAAATTTACATACACAACACACAAAAATTGTTTTCATTATCATTATCGGGGCAAAGTAAACAGTACTGATTCGACTCTATGTGTAAGTGTATAAATATTAGTGCGAGTATAGCTGAAACCAAAAAATATATCTGAAGTTCGGTGCGACGAAGTGAATGCTAACAAACGCACGAGAGGAACTATTCTTATGGGACACTCACATTTGAAAATACTTTTAAAATACTACCCGAAGTACTTAGAAGTATTTTAAAAGGTACTTATAAGTACTTTAAAATAATTAAATTACACGGAAGTATTTTCAAATATTCAAAGTGTGAATGTACTGTTGCGCATGAATGGTACTGGAGTGTGTGTTAAAGTACTTTTCCAACATTCCCAAGTGCTTTAAATGTACTGTTTGTGTTTATACTGGTCGAGTGTCCTGTGCTACGAATATTCCTTTTTTGCGATTTAAACCAAGATTTTTACATTGTTACTGATTTATTTTTTAGTGTACCGTACACATTTGGATGGTATAAAAACTATTTTTAGACCATATATCGATTGAGTCAAACGACTACCTATTGAAAAGAAACCGTGTGTCGGTTTTTTTGTGTAAAAAAACCGCAGCTGTCTGCGGCTAGGTTTAGGATTAGCTTGTAGACCTTAGCTTAGTGTGTTAGGTTTCTAGGCTTAGCTTTAGTGCTCCTAGGTAGGACGACTCTACTTTTAAGAAAAAAAAATTAGGTAAACAGAAGATAGGTTAGGTAGTAAGTTATTGATTATTGAATTTGAGGCGCATTCGGTTGAGATTTGGAACGGTTTCTTTTTAGTTAGTGTTTATATAGTATATAGATAGAGATATTTAATTATATGATGGTTCTGGGGTTTTCCCCTTGAACAAGTTTAGTCAGCGAGAGGGTGCGCCGGCCCAAATTTCAACTGACGTTTTTAAGAGAAAAATTCGAGGCGTACTTTTACGCCTTTTAACAGTTGGTTACAGTTAGTATAAGTAAGTGTTTTTTATTGTTGAATAAGTTACAATTGTATGTTTGTTTTTCAGTTCTTTTTTTGTAAGTTCTTTTTTTTTCTTTTGTGTTGGTAAATAAAACTGTATTTGTCCACAGACATTTGTTTTTTAATCCAGTTTCCTTGCGGACGATACAAGCGTGAATATGTTTTGTGTAATCTGTGGAAGCATTTTTCACCTGAGTTGTGCTGAAAGAAATAAATCGACATTGTTTTCGGATGAAGTAAGAATAATATGCTGTTCACCCTGCAGTGCTTTTACTGTGGATGGTGAAGCCCCATGGAAAATGGTCATCTTAAGCAATTAATAAAGCAACTTAATGGCATACCCAGTACCATTTTTGCTTCATTAGACCTTTTCATTTCGTTAGTGCGCCAGCGGCGGCTCCTCAATAAGTGCGCTTGTGCACGCGCACTGCCTACAAAAATATGGTTTTAACCTTTTCTGACAAAAGGTTCAAACCTTATAATTATAAACTAATAAGTTTAAAACTTTTTGAATCTCTGCCGCAATATATATTAATTATTATGCGAGATAATAAATAGTACGCGCTCCAAGCATTCCGCATCGTTTTTCAAAATGCCTACCACACACGCAACCAGCCGTCCGAGTACTGAGGTGTGGCACTCTAAGGCAAATGCATATTCGATACGGGAAAATTTCGTCATACCTATGTGCTTTTAGGTGGCAGAATTTATTGTAGCTCTTCTGGGAGCACTGTTTGAGCACACACTTACTGTTGGGCGAGGCACGGGACACGGGAGTTGGTACTTCTGCGGCAGTGTTTATTGTTTTTGTTTACCATATTTAGGTCTGAGATTGGCTTGTTGCTTTGCTTATAACATGAGTAATAATTAGCTGCATTATCATGTTTATTTTTAAATATTGAAATTTCCAATACTTAGCGTGGCTAAAGGTAGTGGTTTGGTTAAAGTCAACACTTAAACATTGTGGAGTGAACTTTAACAAAGGGGTCGCCTGATTTTTGCAATTTTAAAAATTATTGTGTTGTAATACTCCATTCAGTTAAAAATGAATATTTTATCTAAATATAGACTTTTGACGAAAAACTTGAAATAAAATGAAATGGACGTCCTAAGCCTGTGTGAAGTATCAAATGCTTTTCGAAAGGTCGCGGTAAAAGTTGTGTGCGAAAGTTTAACCTTTTGGATTTGGGATTTTCGTTAAATATTGCGTTGAGTGAAATTTCTTGTTTGAAAATGTTCGAAAATGGCTTCTAAAGCACTTCATTTAAAAAAAACAAGGGGGGAGAAACCGCCAGACACCCCCCCCCCCCCAACCCCTGAGCGGTGATTTCATTCTAGAGCACTGCCAAGTTCTAAAGCCACTGTAGTGCGCATGTGCGGAAGTACACTGACAATCAGCTATTCTTAGTTTTTCAGACACTGTCAGAACTTGCAGAATATTCATAAGTAAATAGTGGAATACCTAACAAATAAGGAGGTTGTTCGAAAGACGGAAAATTACAAATTGTGAGGCTGAATCCCGAAGGCATGACTGGTTCTCGTTTCAAATGCGGGAATGTTGGGCAACATAATTTCAATCATGCAGGTTTTTAATATGTAGAGGTGAAAATCGATCAATTTTTTAAAAGGAAACGGGAAAAAGGATTTAATAGACGGGTGCGAATTTTTCTGCAATGTATGTTTGTAACTACAAATAATTCTTATTTTAAAGACCTAACAAATAAATGACGTAAAACCTGGAAACACTTTTCCATTTCGAATCTTGCCTCTTACACATGGTCACTGACCCAGTTTATTAACTTCGATTTTTCCCAGTGTTAGGCAGTGTTTGGGAAATGGATAAAATAGTAATCCCAAGTGATAGCTTGGCCTACCCGCACTGCTATCGCCGTTGCAGTCACCAAAAACACAAAGCTTGGTTGTTTTAGTTCCAAACTATTACTAATTTTGCACATTTGAACAAAATTTTGCTGTATAAACCAAAGAATTAAAAATAAACCCTTTCAAACAATACAAGACTTTGACATCTGTCCGAAATTGCCAGGGCGCGATCGTGCATGCGCCTCGGCATTTTTTTTATAATAAAAAGCCCTATTACAAATATTTTAAAATTTATACAGAAGTCATAATTTTGAAATTATGACTGCCATGCAAAATTTTGCTTTGAGAATGTTAATTAAATTATGGAAAGAAATTGAAAAAAAATAAAGCGTTAAAGCATAAATTACAAGTTAAATTGGATTTGGAATAGAAATTTTGGAAACTGAAAATTTGGGATGATTTATAAATTGGAAATTTGAACATGAAGAAATCTGTATGATTTATTATAAACAAAGGTTAATCACGTCCGAAATCGCCCCGGTACACTTAAAAACACGACAACATTCGCACACCCGTACCGACCAAAACACGTTTATACTGGTATAGGTACTCGCACAGTTCTATTCTATCGCTCTCTTCGCTTGCAGAGGCTATAAATTATCGCATCTAAAAACCAAACTTCAAAACTAACTTCAAACTGTCTTCTCGGCTTCTTGCTTCCCAATGTATGGTCTTCTTCGAACATTCTGGTATTGGAAAATTGTTCCAGAATGAGAATTTTCGGGAGTCATAAACAGAGGCGACAAGGTCAACGCCGTAAATCAACGGCTTCCAAACCAAGAGTGTCGCTTGCGGGGCAAAAATTCGTATCACTTCCCCCAGCTTAAAAGACTGATCGCCTTCGATCAGTAATTATCTCCTTATCCATGGTACGGAGCAAGCCGGTCCAGATGGACTACCTTCATCTTCGATCGTGGAGAACGTTGAATCCGGTAAATAACTTTGTTGATCCTGGTCACTACTCGATATGGTCCTTCCCAGCTCTTCTGTAATATCGGCGACCGGTCTTTCTTCAGGGCTGGATTATACAGCCACACCAGATCGCCAGCTTGGAAACCCAAGGAATTCGCACGGGCATCATGCTACGTATGCAATCCCGAAAAGTCTCATGAATTGCCTCGAGTCATTCTGCCAATTCCCGGGAATACTCATCTACAGGCACCGGCCTATCTTCAGGATGCCCAAACAACACATCCATTGGCAGCCTCAATTCCCTTTCGAATAGCACACTGGCAGGTGTTCTTCCAGTTAACTCGTGCACAGCTGTTCCATATGCCATCAGGAACAGTGGAATATGTCGGTTCCAGTCTGTCTGGTGCTCGTTTACCATTATCCTCAGATGGTTTTCTATGATCCTGTAAAATCTCTCAACCATACCATCTGACTGGGGATGTAATGGAGTGGTCCTGGTCTTCCGTATTCCCAGTAACTTGCAAACATTTTGGAACATCGCAGACTCGAAGTTCCGTCCCTGATCAGAATGAAGTTTCATGGGTATACAGAATCGGCTGAGGAAATTCTTCACCAGTACTTCAGCCACAGTAGTGGCTTCCTGATTCGAAATCGTATATGCCTTATGCTATTTACTGAAGTAGTCCGTCGCAATCAGGATGTACTTATTTCCATCATGTAGGAAACGGACCTGCCACGTCAATTGCAATCCTCTCAAACCGAGCTTCCCACATTATATTGGCGCATTCTGCCATGGCTCCTTGTCTTGGATCCCTTGCTTGATGCGCAGTCATCAAATCTCCAGCACCAGTTCATTATGTCTGTTCTGTTCATTGTTGTTTTATTGACACCCAAGTGTCCCCTACTCACTCCACTATGAGCTTCTGTTGTGTTAGGACTTCCGGAACCTTATCTTTCGGCACCACGACCTGGGGCTTTCTCTCTCTTCCGTCGGTGCTCTCCCACATTCTCTTCAGAAGACCGTCTTCGATCACAAGAGAATCCCATTGTGCCCAGTATGACTTCAGGGCCACACTCTCGTCAGAAACTTATATCCACTCCAGTCTTCTACCAGCTTCCTTCCATCTTAGCAGAGGTTCCATGGTCTTGTCTTTCTGCTGGGCGTCTCTCCATGATCATAGATGTTCTTCGACTTGGATTCGGGTTCGATGGCATCTGATGGGGTGGACATGCTCTTTCAACTCTTGCCTCACGCAGTACTTGCAACCTTCCAGGTAAGGTCTTCTCGAAAGTGCATCAGCATTGCCATGTTTTCTTCCAATCCGATGTTGTATGATGAAGTTGTACTGCTGCAGCCTCTCAATCCAACGGGTTAACTGACCTTCTGGGTTCTTAAATTGCAGCAACCACTTCAAGGAAGCATGGTCAGTTCTGATGGGAAAGTCCTGCCCGCACAGATATTTGTGGAAGTGCTCGATGGTCCGCACGATTGCTAACAGCTCCCTTCTAGTGACGCAGTAATTACGTTCAGGTTTCGACAAGGCCTTACTGAAATAGGCTACAACCTTTTCTTCCCCATTCTCTTCTCGCCTATGGCTACAGTGCCTGCATCAGTATCCACAACAAACTTGCTTCCAGGCCTCGGATACGTCAGAACAGGAGCAGAACACAGAGCTCTCTTCAAATGCTCCTCGGCACTCCTTAGTGCACTCATATGGCCTGCCTTCCTCATTCAACCGATGGAGGGGCTTCACGATATCTGCAAAATCTTTCACGAAACGGCAATAGTAGGAGCACAATCCCAGAAAGCTTCGAAGTTGATGTTTATCTTTCGGAACTGGCCAGTTCCTCACTGCGTCTGTCTTCTCCGGATCTGTTGCAACTCCTTTGGTGGAAATTATGTGCCCCAAAAACTGAACTTGTTTCTTAAACAGCTGGCACTTCTGCGGGCTTAATTTCAGATTAACTTGCCTCAATTTCTCGAAGACATCGCACAGGTGCTGATCGAAATTCTTCCCCATCACGATGATATCGTTGAGGTATACCAGGCAAGTCTTCCAATGCAGTCCTCGCAGTACTGTCTTCATCAGTCTCTCAAATGTGGCGGGTGCATTGCAGAGCCCAAACGGCATTACCGTAAATTGCCACAAACCAGTTCCAGCACAGAACGCTGTTTTCTCCTTATCTTTGGGATGCAACTCGACTTGCCAATTACCACTCTTCAAGTCGAGGGTGGAAAACCATCTGGAACCCGCCACAGTGCCTAGGGTATCGTCAATCCGGGGTAAGGGGTAACTTTCCTTCTTTTTGACATCATTCAACCGGCTGTAATCTACATCAAAACTAGAGGAGCCATCTTTCATGCTCACAAGCACTACAGGGGAAGTCCACGGGCTCTGCGAAGGCTCAGTTACCTCTTGCCTATGCTTGTCCTTTAATAAGGTTGTCCATTTCGGTTTGTTTTGCTAAGGGTACTCTTCTAGGAGCTTGCTTAATAGGAGTATGATAACCGGTGTTGATGGTGTGTTGAATTACTCCCGCCCGTCCTAGGTCACCATCTTGCAATGAGAAGACATCTTTGTATTTCATCAGGAGTTGAGTCAGCTTCTCACCCTGTATCTGATCCAGTTGTTGCGAACACCGTTCTACCATCTTTTCCATGGCAGTTGGTAAACTGATCGTGGACATCTTCGGATCTTCTCCCTTCTTCTTATCGGCTCGACCAATCCAACCAAGCAATTTGGAGCACCCGTACGATGTTCTCAGATCTGGCAGGCAACACGACATCTTCGACATTCACTCGGTATACACAGTTCTTCTGCCCAGGAAGTACACCGGCGCCAACGTCAAGCACAATCCCGTGCTTCTTCATACAATCCAGGCCCAGTATCACTTCATCCACAAAGTCGGTTACAAGGACTCTGCGGAATGACGACATCTTCCATCCCTATGTCAATTTCTGCCTCTCCATATATAGGTGCTGTCTGGCCGGTAGCAGTAACCAATTGGATATTCTTATTGGTCGGCCTAATTCTCCACTCAGCCACAACATCTTTTCTAACTATGGTGTCGCTAGCTCCTGTATCGATGGTAATGTCGGTCTTCTTGCCATCAATAATCCCACCAGCCATCAAACTATCCCCAACTTGAGCCAATCTCGACACATTCACATCTTGTACTGTGGCTTGGTAGGATCGAACCAGCTTTCGCCCCTCAAAACTGGTCGACTTTAGTTTCCCTGGCACCTGGAGGTACCAGTCTCGTCCTCGTGCCGTCTGGCTGTATTTCGGCACCTGTTGCGGATTTCTCACCACAATTTCAGCATCGTAAGAAATTCTTCGTCTCTTGCCTAGTCCCGTTATTGTTGTTGTCTTCAGTCGGTGTGTCAAGTTTCTGTACAAGTTTCTGTACAACTTTTTCCAGCAGGTCTTCGTCTGGTTCCTCTTTGATATGCAGCTGCCGCATCGTGGAGTATCCTCGTGTTGTTTGCTTTGCCGCCTCATACTCCAAGGCGTGGGCCAAAGCGTCTGCCAAAGCTTTATGTCTAGTTAGCTTCAGCGCCATCTTCGTTTCACTGTCCCGCAGTCTCTCAATCAGTTTTCCACGGCCAGGCTCTCCAAGAACTCCTTCGGGGCTGTTGGGTATGCCAACCGGACCAGTCGGGCGATGTCGGTCTCAAACTCTTGCAGGGTCTCGTTGGAACGTTGAGACCTACCCTTAAGCTAAGCCTGGCGGACTTGCTGGAAGTGTTGAAGGCCATACCTCATCTCCAGACGCTTAACTAACTCCTTATAATCGCCCTGTTGTTCGGCTGTCACGGATGTTCAAGGCGTCTTCTCGGAGGCAACCACCAAATTCACCGCCTTCTCAGTACTGGCCCACTGGTGCCTCGAACTGCTTGATGTAGGTATGCCACGAGGACTTTCCATCGAATGCAGGCAGCTTCACCTTAACAATAGGAGCTCTTCTTTCTTCGTCCAATCCAGTATCTTCTGTCTTCAAGGTCTTCTTCTTCATTTCCAGTTTTACCATTCTCACTCATCTTCGATATCTCTTCATCCATCACTTTTCTTATTTCTTGTGTTTCTTCTGTAATTCGATTCTCCAGTTTGGTCTCTATACCAGTAATTCTCTCAGCTACCTGCTATTGACTTCTTTCTAAAGCTACCTTCAATTCTTCTTGGCTGTTTTTAATTTCTTCTTGAGTATTCTTCATTGCTTCTAGATTTTTCTTCACTTCTTCTTGACTGTTCTTCATTGCTTCTTCTAGATTTATCTTCAGTTCTTCTTGGTTATCCTTCAACTGTTTTTCATTGTTTCTGCTAAGTCATTCTTCATTACTTCTTGTCCGGTCTTCATTGCTTCTTGGCTGTTCCTTATTTCTTCCAAATTATTCTTCACTAACTCAATTTATGGAGTTAATGAATAATAATTTCAAGTTTTTAAGCTTGAAATTGCTGCTCCTCAGATGATTTGAGCCACTCACCTTCGGCTCGTGGGCTCAAACATCATCTTCGTGAATAATGGCTGTCATAATCGCTCATATAATAATATACTATAATATTCTTATCAAAGGTTTTTTATTTTTTCTTAATGCTATTATTACACATCTATTTTTTGACCGAGTTTTCTGTAATTCAATTCTTGCATACTTGTAGGGGATGCAGTATTTTAAATAAAATTATTTGAGGTTTTTTGAGCTTTCGGCAAAATTGGTTGCCTTCTTTAGGAAAGGAAATTCATAGTAGTCTTTGCTAAAGAATACGATAGATTTTGTCGAAAGCTCAAAGACAAAGAATTTTATTAAAAATACTGTATACTGCATCCCCTACAGATATAAAAGAATTGAATTATTACTATTATTATTATTATGAACAATAATTAATTCAGGTTCCTTCTAAACCTCTAAAAATTATGTATGTAGTACTGGACGGTTTTCATAGATGGCAGTGTATTTTTAGGGTCCATGTATTGAGAGAGTATCGCAATAAATAGCTCCTAGAGGAAGCGATAGTGGCTAAAAATAATTATCGATAGTTTCGATAGCGATAGTTCCAGCTATCGATAGTATTGATAGTTTATCGATAGTCCCAAACAAAAAAATATATACCTACCATTGGTAAATTTTAAATTAGACAAAATCTGTTTGGTATTCGCACCTATAACTCATTTTTTAAATCTCCCGCCTACTCTTTCTTTAAATCGGCCGGCAATTTGGATACTCCGACCAATGAAAGCAATTCGCCATTCTTTTCGTGGTAGAATTTATTGGGAATCAATAATTTGCAGAATCAGATTCTGCAGAATGCAGAATGGCATATACCTATGTGCATATAAGCTGTTCTGCAAATTCTGAATACCTGCAGAACGGTCGAATACGATCTCGCACGGCCTTGATTGTGTTACCGCAAGTCTTCTTTCAATTTAACTCTTAAATATTTGCCACACCCCCATTTCCACCCTTAAAAATTCCATTCTGCAAAATCTGAAATACCTGCAGAACGGTAGAATACGATCTCGTATGGACATCATTGTGTTACCGAAAGGTCTTCTTTCAATTTAACATTGAAATTTTTGCCACACCCCCGATTTCCACCCTTAAAAACTTCATTCTGCAAAATCTGAAATACCAGCAGAACGGTAGAATACGATCTCGCATAGACATCATTGTGTCACCGGAAGGTCTTCTTTCAATTTAACATTGAAATTTTTGCCCCACCCCCGATTTCCACCCTTAAAAACCCCATTCTGCAAAATCTGAAATACCAGCAGAACGGTAGAATACGATCTCGCATGGACATCATTGTGTTACCGGGAGGACCTTCTTCCAATTTAACACTGAAATATTTGCCCCACCCCCGATTTCCACCCTTAAAAACTATATTCTGCAAAATCTGAAATATCTGCAGAACGGTAGAATACGATCTCGCATGGACATCATTGTGTTACCGGAAGGTCTTCTTTCAATTTGACATTGAAATTTTTGCCTCCACGCCCGATTTCCACCCTTAAAAACTCCATTCTGCAAAATCTGAAATACTTGCAGAACGGTAGAATACGATCTCATATGGATATCATTGCGTTACCGGAAGGTCTTCTTTCAATTGAAATTTTTGCCCTACACCCTTCAAAGTCCCATTCTGCAAATTCTGAATACCTGCAGAACGGTCGAATACGATCTCGCACGGGCTTGATTGTGTTACCGGAAGGTCATCTTCCAATTTAACATCGAAATATTTGCCCCACCTTCGATTTCCACCCTCAATAATTCCATTCTGCAAAATCTGATATAACTGCAGTATAGGTCGAATACGATGGAACTTTTAAGGGGGGAATCGGGGGTGTGGCAAATTTTTCAGTGTTAAATTGAAAGAAGAGCTTCCGGTAAGACAATCGAGTCCATGCAAGATCGTATTCGACCATTCAGCAGATAATTCAGATTTTGCAGAATGGGTTTCAGATTTACCAGAATGGGATTTTGATGGGTGGAAATCGGGGGTGAGGCAAATATTTCGATGTTAGATTAGAACAAGACCTTCCAGTAACACAATCAAGCCCGTGCGAGATCGTATTTGACCGTTCTGCAGAAATGTCAGATTTTGCAGAATGGGATTTTGAAGGGTGGAAATCGGGGGTGGGGCACATTTTTCAGTGTAAAATTGAAAGAAGACTTTGTGGTGACGCAATCGAGATCGTGTTTGACCGTTCTGCAGACATTTCAGATTTTGCAGAATGGAATTCAGATTTTGCAGAATGGGATTTTGAAGGGTGGAAATCGGGGGTGTGGCAAATTTTTCAGTGTTAAATTGAAAGAAGACCTTCCGGTAATACAGTGATGTCCATACGACATCGTATTCTACCGTTCTGTAAGTATTTCAGATTTTGCAGAATGGAGGAAATCGGGGGGCGGCAAATATTTTATTGTTAAATTGAAAGAAGACCTCTGCGGTTATCGTCCACCTTTCTTTGAATGTCAGTTTTGGTAACACAATCAAGCCCGTGCGAGATCGTACTCGACCGTTCTGCAGGTATTCAGAATTTGCAGAACAGCTTATATGCACATAGGTATATGCCAATCTGCATTCTGCAGAATCCGATTCTGCAAATTATTTATTCCCGAATTTATCGCAGAGATCGCTGGAGAACATTTTTAAATAGAATGTCGTTCGAATTGTTGCAACAGAAGTTTCGTTTGTTGAACATTGTGTGCCAAGATTTTTACTCCGAATAGGGAGCCGCTAGAAGAAATCGGTTATAGGGCTGTACTGGAGAGAAGCGTTGGTTTGCAAGAGATGGAATGCAAGGAGTTGTAAGGTTGGTCGAATTCCTTTCATTTTAATACCCATAATTCCCATACAAAATCCTTGTTTATTAAATTCCTCTGCTAGTAGGTACTAAAAGGTGATAAAAAATTCAGAAATAAGTTTAATAATTAAATATATTTTCTTAACATCTTACCCCAGATACATTTAGGTTATTTATAGCACTTTTTTGCATAAATTGAAATCTGTAAACTGTTTTTTATAATTACATCAAAATTGTGTAGACACATATTTAGTATCCTTATGTTTTTGGCATAACACTTAATGAATACAATCACCGAACAAACATTACCAACAACAAAACCAAGTAACTACAAATTATAAATTTTTACAAGCAACAAATACAAAGAATGAACTAAATCAATAAAAATACGTGTACACAAAAGTAGGAAACAATTATACAAGACAACAAAACGGAAATTATGTATCGACATACCTACATACGAAAAATACAAAAACTACACATTGTATTCTTTTAGAAGGAAAAAATTCAAATGAAAAAAAATATTTTCGATCTTAACAAAAATAAAAATGTAATGTTTTCATTTGAATTTCTCCCTAAAAATATAAGATTAAAAAGCAATATATTCGTTATCATCGCAATATAAATTTCACAAAAAGCTTGTACATTTTTAAACAAATGTAAAAGCCACTGTTGCCCGCCATGTTTTGGATTTTTTTATTTTGGGTAATTGAGTGATTGGTTTTGTTTCATGCTATATTACTCAGTGACGTAGTTATACCATGGCATAAAGAGATGGAGCTGTGCTACTTTTGTGCTGCGTGAGGGTTTGCGCACATATTATGCCCACCTTTGGCAGCCTACCATCTTTTAGCTAGAGGCTGCAACACTGCTGTTTCTCTTACTGCTATGGTCTATCTAGTGTCTACGCCACCAATGTTAATAGACCAAGGGTATCGGGGTAGGATATGTGGTAAACAACGAGTATTTAAAAATTTAAACGAATCAAAGACAAAATAAATATTTGTTTTACTAAAAAACACTTACATGTACTAAAGTTTCTTTGTTTTATTAATTTAATGATTATTTTTTATTCTGAGCAAATGCAAGTCCACCAAACAGTGCCAGATTACGATCCCTGAAGAGAATACCGATTTTATTGACTGACTGAACAGCTGGTCACCAAAGTTTTAAATTTATTTGAAGAAAATTACAATTAGTAGGTACCTGATGTATTTTTCTAAAATTAATCTGCACAGATTTCAAATGACCACAGGCCAAAGCTATAATACCAAGACGGCAATGCTCCAGCTCAGGCATACACTGCTTTGATGGCGTCATCCCGCATGACTCCTTTTAGAAGAATACACTATACCCAACCGAAAATAAATTCAAGTTAAAATCAAATTATGGAATTAATATTGAACTAAAAAAGTGGGAGTTACTTATAATCTTTCTTATTTCACAAAAGGTAGTGTGTCAAACTGCAAACCCTGCATGTATAACCTAGTTTTCTTGTGTTTTTTGTTTATATCTACTGAGTTGTCAAGGTGTACCTATTGCATGTTTTTAGTGCTTTTAAAATTGGTTGTGGTTTTTAATTCAGAATTCAAGAACTGCTTATTTATAGGTAATAAAAGTGTAAGAATCATGTGAAATACGAAAGAAATATGATAATAGTTAAATGTTAAATACCAAACAAGGTTTTATTTTCACAGCAGTAGATAAACTATGGTAGTCCTGGCTCAAGATCTCGTGTAGTTTCTTATGGATTATTAATCTTAATTTAAATGAGCTAAGTTCAATAGGGATGCATCCGATACCAACAAAGTTTAGTACCTATGTATTATTTGGTAGATGGAGAGTTCTGTAACTTGGCGGTTTCCAGCAGAAAAGGCTAATTAGTGGATATAATAGCAGATTTGTAGTGAAGCTACAAATACACATGGGTTCCTGGTGTCAGGAAGGGCACAGTTCATATACTGTCATATAGGGTATTGTCAGCTACACGATCACGTTAGATAAGTAATTGATTTTTTAAACTGAAGATATTCTTTATATCGGATGTACCAAAACCTCGCCCTGAATTTAACATTTAAAACTCCATCTGAAAATCATAAACTGAACTTAATTTTTAATGGAGTGTGCCGGTGACACAGGAGTAATTTTTTTGAGGATAATAGTAAAAGTGAAAGTATGGGCAGGAGAATGCGAGGTAGAAGGAGGTGAGGCGGACACGGTGATTTCGGGAGGGATCGCGGAAGGCGGTGGTTGCGGGGGTGGCGGCGGCGCAACAGTGGCCATCTGTTAGTTGGACGAATGCTTTCCGTCTGAAGAAGCTAGCTCACTGGACCCGCTGCTGCTAAGTGTGGTGTTTGATCCGTATGGGTCCAAGGAGCTCTGAACAGACATCGAACGACCTTGGGCCTGTCTTCTTACTCTATTTGGTGACAGTTTTCCGGGGTCAACACTTGCCGGGTCTGCCTGCAACAGAGGTTGCTTGATCATCTTGTAAGGGCTGAACACATCAGGACTCATTCGTCATTCTTGAAACAATGCAGAATTAAAGCCATTAGGGGGTTTGGAAGGGAGGTTTAAAAAATATACGAGTTACTGCACCTGATATGCCAGAGCATTCATGATGATGCTGTAGGGTACCAAACCTAAGGGATGAACCTCTCTCATTAATACGTTAGCTGGTATCTTATGAAACTGAATGTATTCCAGAAAATTTCCAATAACGTCTTTTAGATTCGTGTTCGGATTATTGTCACAGTATTTCTTCCCTACAAATAAATATGTTAAGGTAGAAACACAATATACCACATTACCTGCTCGCCGACTGGCGCTGACAATCTACCCATGTTGATAAATGGGGATAAAGATAAACATAGCAGGCTCATACAGAATGGTGCTCATTGGTCGTGGGCACGTGTTGTAGGCGCCGGTAACTAGCAAGCAGGTAACCTGTGCCTTTGATTTTCTACTCTTGTCTTCTCGCATTGACTTATAGGCTACATGTACCAAACAATGGAGAAAGTGCGAGTAATTGTTTCTTGTGTTATATTAATGAAACAGTAAATTCGGAGCAAAATGTGCGTATGTTCAATACTCAAAATACATTTGTCAGACATTTGCTTACAAACCCAAAGTCGGTTCCAAAACCGGTAGGAAAAGCAAGGGGGACAGCAGCAACAACCTCGTTCAGCTGACCTGGTTGATAGCACTTAGTGAGGGCCCTTGCCTAAGGTTACAGGTACTGCTGCCTTGCAGTGAGGCGCTGGTTTCGTCATAGTCTAAAGGAAGGTAACCTTGAAAAGAGGTTGGGAGTTGTGCAATGGGTCAGCATCCTATTCACGAAAACCACACTTTCTTAGGATGCAATGAGTGGTACTGCATCGTTCTAAAGGCGGGTACAGATCTGAGCACGTACGCATATGAGGCAAGCCGAGGACGCATGAGCATTCAGATGTGGACGTGCTCCCGAGGCGCGACAAACTGCCTCGTTCTGTGCGTCGTGCGGCCTCGCCCCGATCCGTTTGTTGGCGGTACATCAAAGGCCGTGCGTGCTCAGTCTAGACGCGGGATATTGTACGTAGCCGCACCGAACTACTTTTAACGTACGCTCGCGTGCTCGCGAATTCATTGGATCAGTGGCGAACAGTGCCTCGTGCGTCCACCATTCGGGTATTCAAATTACGCCGCACGAGGCATTCGGTTCGGCCTCGGCTTGCCTCATACGCGAACGTGCTCAGATCTGTACCCGCCTTAACAGAAATCATGGTAGTCGGAGAGCAGACCGCCTGAAAGATGCGTTTTAAACACTCTCTATGCAACTCGAATACGCACAAGAAAATGAAGCTGATTCTTATGTAAAATGATCTGCCGGATTCGAATTTTGAGGTCGCGAAAAGATCGGGAATTGCGAAAATGCCGGAAAATTTTCCTAAATCAATTTTCGACCATTTTAAAAACTTTTCTCGTTGTATTTCAGCAACGAAAAGAGTTAAGAGATCTGTTTTTTTTGTGGAATATACACTAAAGTGTGCTGATCATCCCAGTGTACTCTACAATTTTCCAATTTTATGAAAAAAACTGGTTTCTTGCTAGATCACAAATTTGTGTAATGTTTTTTTCATGCACCCTGTAAGTAATCTTATTTTTCGGAATTAACATATACATATGCTAGACCAAACACGAGCAAAGGCTCGAAATTATTTTTGGTGAAGAAACGAAACATTAATGTTGTTGCTGAAAAAAGTTACAGCGAGTTAAAACATAGATAATTCGTGCGCGCTAGACGCGCTGATGGGTTGATAGGTAGCGACATGGGTTCGGGCGCTTTTATCCTTGATAATACAAACATAGCCGAAACTCTTGGCCCCCTGAATTAATTTGAAACGTAAACAAACATAATTCTAACAAATATGTGTATTCAGATCTACATTTTATTGAAATGCTTTATCACATGTAAGGTTATTTTCATGGAAGGAGTACAAGGGCAGGAATTAAATTTAAGAAAATGTCCGAATGAATTTTTTTTGAAAAGACCGAAATCTTCGCAAAATGTAAGAAACGAAGATGTCAATAACAAGTATGTCCTCCTCTGTTCTCGAGCAAAACTTAACACGTCTGTACATTCCAATAAAAAGGTTATTAATGGCTTCCTGCGGTATGTTATGTTGTTCCATTCTTCTTGAGCAGCAACAATTAGCTCCTGAAGGATGAAAGGGGGATTATCTCTATTTAAAATGGCCCTTTTTAGCATATCCCACACGTTCTCACAAGGATTCAAGTCAGGTGAGTTTGTTGGCCAATTCATTCTTGGAATATTCCCTTCCTATAGCAAATTGGTAACTCTTCTTGTGCGGTGGAGCGTGGCGTTATCGTCCATAAAAACGAAATTTTCTCCAATGGAAGGATGATTGGTTGGATAATGTTTTGGACGTAAATGTTTCCCGTCATGGTTTGCGGCACGGGAATAAGTGGAGTGCGACGACCATACATTATACCCCCCTCAAAGCATTAGTGTTCCGCCTTGATAAGGAACAACTTCTCTGGCAAAAGTAAGTCCTTCTTGTCGTCCCGGTCCCCTAAAGACCCTTTTACGTCGATAATCACTCACTAACCCAATTTTTGTCTCGTCAGAAAAATGATATGTTTTGCTTTCAGAGATCTGCCTCCTACGGAAAACGCATTTAACTTTCATGTTAAAAGAGCTTTTTGACAGTGTCCTGTATATAAAACGGCTTGGCAAATAAGCCCAAATATTCCAAACATCCTGGAATATGGATGGTACATGGAAAATGACGTTATTATGCCAATAATATTCACAAATAGCTCTAAACTGGATTGTGTTACTATAACACAGTTCTGTAAATGTAAAAATTATACCTGTTCTTTTCGATGTGCATGCATGAAATCTAATGTGCAATGTATAATATAATGTTTATGTGAAGGGAAATGCAATTTGTCGGAATAAAAAATACAATCTTCCATATTAATGCAGCGTTTGTACGCCCGCACATAAACCACTACTAAACGGCTCAGCGCACGAATTATTTATGTTTTAACTCTCTGTAACTTTTTTCAGCAACAACAGTAATGTTTCGCTTCTTCACCAAAAATAATTTCGAGCCTTTGTCCGTGTTTGATCTCGCATATGTATATGTTAATTCCGAAAAATAAGATTACTTACCCGGTGCATGAAAAATACATTACACAAATTTGCGGTCTAACAAGAAACCATTTTTTTTCATAAAATTGGAAAATTGTAGAGGCAACGTGAGTACACTGTGATGATCAGCACACTTCAGTGTATATTCCTCGAAAAAAACAGATCTCTAACTCTTTTCGTTGCTGAAATACAACGAGAAAAGTTTTAAAAATGATCAAAAATTTATTTAGGAAAATTTTAGGAAAAATCGATTTTCCGGCATTTTCGCAATTCCCGATCTTTTCGCGACCCCAGAATTCGAATCCGGCAGATCATTTTACTTAAGAATCAGCTTCATTTTCTTGTGTGTGTTCGAGTTGTATAGAAGGTGTCGAATTAGAGCACCTTGCTCCCCGACTATGGTAAGTGTTCGTCTCGTATTTAGGATAATAGGGTTTTCCATGAATTTTTAAAAAACACGTTTTCTGGGAGAACTACACAAAAAATTTTCGCCGTATTTTTTTATTTTACTGTATTCGGTTAATTAATAGGAAAAATTAATTATTGAAAGTCTGCAATAAAACATGTGACGTCACAATAGAACTGTCTGAACATAGCAGCGGCCAGCCGCGTGAATGGAAACGGCTCTGAGCCATGTAAAATTCATAAGATTGGCAAAGATCTATGTGCCTTTCACTATTTATACCTAGTTTCCGAGAACGACTGCCGGCGACGAGTCTGGCGCAATGGTTAGCGCTTTCGTCTTGTGGCCTAGCGCTCTCGGGTTCGATCCCAATATCGACGGCTTTTTTTTGTATTCCACCGTTTATTTTTTTACATAAAAAACTGTTCTGGTCGAAAGGACAATTGAGCGGAGGCCGTTAGGCCGGAGCGAGTCTGTGTCATTTGATATAAAAACAATATTAATGTAAGATAGACTTTTATTCATTATCACTTGGAAACTAAAAACCGGCAGTCTGCTCTACCGCTTGGGATCGGTCAATCTCAGGACTTTCACATGGCTCAGGGCCGTTTCCATTCTCGCCGGCCAGCCACGCAGCGACGACACCAGCGATGTTGACAAATGTATCTCGTTTTCTTTTTCATGTAACGGTAGTTTTAGAACTTACAGTAACTGACGAAATCGTAAATGTGACATCGTGCTATCGTGCAGTAAAATGGCAGGTGGCATTGACACAGTGACAGCAACATCATCTGATTGTTATGTCAAGTTTGGGCCCGTGCTTAATTCTTACACATTTATACAGAGCTAAATGTACCTATAGACCTCACCAATGGATAGTGAACAGAACAGTTCTTTGTGCAGGTCGGTATCACCAAAATAAATTAAATTTATTTCAGTGGTCGGTATGTGCAAAAAGAAGGTTATGTTTATGTTTACTTATTGTTTGGTTTTCACGTTTCGCACCTCAGAACTTAGAAAATCCATATTGGTAATGTAAAAATCATTAATCATGTCACTACCATGGGCAAATTATCACTGTCGGCCTTAAAAAAAATCCCTTTTCCATTGTTTTTATGAATGACAATCGCGGGACACAAACGCACTAAAAGTCAATAACCGTGAACATAGATACAAGTTGATACAGAATATATACAGTTGCTATGATACCACGCCATGTTGTTTGGGCTATTATTTCGTCATGCAGAGAGGGCGTTTTGAATTGCTGATTACTTCAAATATTAATTGCTAATTTATTACAAAATAAAATGCTAAACTGAAGGTGGATCCCAAACTCATATGTATCAAATATTGTATAACACTCATTAGATTTAGAATTTTCAACTGTAGTGGAATACCCTATTATATTTTTGCTGTATGCGGGATTATTAGTCACATCTGTTTATATTTTGAGCACTTTATAGTAAGTTTTTATATGTATCTGCCCGGGGTGAATGCTCCATGTTTTGTCACACCTCTCTCTAAGTGTGGGGTAAGTGAATCTTAATAGCTCTGGTGCCGTATAGACGTCAGATAACCGTGCAAATCTGTCGCCCTTAGGACCTGGCACTTGAGTCCATGGTAAATTATTATTGCGATAGTTATGAATGTAAGGTTTTAAATAATTAGGTGCTACAACATTTTATGTTATTTGGTAAAGCCACGTGATTGGGCGATCATGCATAATAGCAAAATCCCTTCCTGCATTGTATTGGTTATAAGTTAAAGAAGGAGTGGTTTACTTAAAATTTGAGGGTAATTTTTGTTATTATAAGAGAGTTCATCTTCAACCTTTGAATTAATCAGTACATTGTTCATATAAGTCTAGTTTGTTCGAGTTGATTTTCACGTTAAGAGATGTTATGTGCGTTGTTGATTTTTGTAACATATTAATATGGGACGCCGTTTGGGTCTTTAATCGTCTATTTAAGGATATGTTACAGATGTCTGTAAATCGGGAATTATGGATATCCCACAGATATTTTTAAATATTTAAAAATATCTCACAGATATTTTTAAATCATTTTGGATATCAAACAGTGAACAATGATTATTTTTATCTGCGAGATATATTTAAATATTTAAAAATATCTCACAGATATTTTTAATTCTATAATTACGGATATCTACTAAGCATTTTGATATCCAAAATTGTGGCGCCACCTATAAGGCGAAAGATGTAATTATTATTTTCTTTTGGGCTGGTGTAAATCGGTCGCGCGGCGCCACAGTGTTGCCAACCCTACCGAAATTTCGGTAGATCTACCGATTTTATATGTTATCTACCGATCTACCGAAATGATACATAATTCTACCGAAATTTAATTTTCTAATTATGCAATAGAGTCCATTAGTGTAACGGCAAAATCAGAGCGCGAAATTTAAAACGCTATCGGCTGTCCTAAGAGAAAAGTAGGATAAAATTTTTCAATGCATTTTAAATGGAGCTTAGATGACCTTGCACTTCACATTCTATTTTTACCTTTCATCCTGATTTCTTAACATTAAATCAATATATGGCGATTACTATGAAGCTTTTTCGGTGTTTGTCTTGTAAAAGCATTTATTTATGCAGTCATTTTGTTTAAAACCAAAATGCAACAAACTACTGCAATTTACGGCGCTAGAACCGGCGCAATAGATGGTTTAAATCGCCCATAGAAGTCCTTAATAACACTAATTTTTAACACTTTCTTTTCCATTTTACACTTTTTAAATATAAATAAATTCTTAAACCCCCTATTAAATAAAGATTAAACAATAAATTAGCCGGAGAAATAAACAACTTAACCTCAAACCCTGTGCATCAAACGTCAAAATAATAATGATCTGGTCTAAACAAGACATAAGTTCTTTTATTATATGTACTGTCAATGCCTTCGATGCCTCACGAAGGCATTGGTACTGTACTCATCCGTTTTAAAATATTTCTGAAATTAAGTTGTATTTTAAGTTGTTTTTGAAAATGTAACATCTGGAAAGAGCAGTCTATTTGTCACTTGCAGAATCCCTGTGAACAGTAAACCGTTGTTAATATTGAAGTGGCGTGTAAATACTGTGAAAATATTGTGAAAATCCCTAATGAATATGTGTCCAAAAATGGCTACAAAAATAGATACAGGATGTTGAAATTTCTTACAAAAATGTAATATCTGCTTGTATCGTTACCTACTATTTTCAGCTGTTTTGTGCTATTCTCGAGTATTTACACGCCAATTCGATATTTACAACACTTTACTATTAGAAAGAATGGATTGACAATTTCGTTTTTAAAATCTCGGACTAATGCACCGTGTTACACAAAATTATTTCTCTCTGAAACTATGCCTCGAACGCAAAAAACAAAAGAGAGATTTTTTTCTTGTAAATAAAACAAAGATTCTAATATTTTGCAACATATCTATGTAAGTCAGTAGCGTAACATAGTTTCGGTAATAAATGTGGTCTCCCCACCTCGTAGTGACGCCACTGGTGAGAGTACAAAACTCAAAATTTATAAATTAGTAAATAACTTCAAGGAATTATTATGCCCAAAATTCCAAATGAATAGGTCCGGTAGTTTTCCAGATATTAAAAAAATAACATTTTTGAAAGAAATTTCAACACCTTGTATCTCGCTTAGCCGGCATTTTTGGACATACGTTGATTCAGGTTTTTCGCATTATTTTTAAGTATTCTATCTACCCTAGAAGTTTGTTACACTCATTATAGATCACCCTGTATTGCATTATACTCCGATCATCTGTTTACCCTACAAAATTTGCATTCCTCTAAAACGTTGAAGATTCACTTCTATCGCGAGTGGCGACCACGCATCCAGTTTTTTTAATCATGTTTTTCCTTGCCCTCAGCGTTCAGGTTATTGCCAATAAGTGGTGCGAATAATATTGAAATATTAATAACGGTCAACGGCAAAACCAGCGCCGGCAACGAAAAGTAAATTTGCTGGCTGCCGGCGGCGACAACGCAGGCACTTCCGGGGATAAATATCCCAGGAAGTACCAACGTTGCCAAGCGTTTCCAATGTGTAAATATCCATCAAGTAGCTCATACAAGAGCCTACCTTGCATCGGCACCTTGGTAAATGGGATACACATGAAGTTAGCGGTTCAGGTAGCTTGGGGTGCAAACCCGCTGGGGATGACTTTTTTAGTCATATTTTTCCTTGCCCTCCAGGCAAAATGCTTGCCGTCTGTAATTTTCAAGCTTATAGTTTCTTAGGGCAAGGGAAAGGTATTTTTTCCCTTGCCCTACAAATGAAAACGACGTAATGCAACGTTGCACATTGGAATTGGAGAAGCTTGACAACGTTGGTATTTCCTACGATATTTAGCACTGATTTTATAATATTATAAAATCACTGATAATTTAGCCGTCCTCTTTATCCTCGGTAAGAAACGTCAGTTATTGCCGAACACAACACAAAAGTTTCACCAATCAGAGTGCTACCGAGACACAAGTCCTGGGGAAACAGAAAACTCGACCGCGCGCAGGCTGGAGATTTAAAGCGGGAGAGCGCGTAAGTCAGATTTACACTAGACCATAAATACAACTAAGCTTACTTCCTGGAAATTAGAGGGCGCTGCAATTTTGGATATCAAAACTGGCAAGTGATATTCATAAATAATTAATTCTATCTTACAGATAATTCTAAATATTTAAAAATTACCGCCCCATATCTAAAATTGTTGATTTAAAAATATCTGTCGGATAAAAATAATTGTTTGTGGATATCTCACTGATAGCATTAAATATTTGAAAATATCTGTGGGATATCCTGAAACCAATACTATTTTTGCTCACTTTGGATTCGTATGTAATTCTTTAAGCAATACTTACGTGCTAAAGTCAAAGCTAAGCAAAAATTGATTTGATTTAAAAATATGCTATAGATATTTTCAAATATTTAAAACTATGAGTGAGATATGCATTAATAAATATTTATATCTCGCTGATATTTTTAAATAATGAATTATGGATATCTCCGAGATATTTATGTCGATTTAACAATATCTGGTAGATAGAAATAATTATTTATGGATATTACTTGCATGGTTTGATATAAAAAATGTAGCCTTCCACTTGCTACTCTAAATTGGATAATAATTACAACATGTAAAGGATGGTGTAATTGAATTATTGAATCTTTCGCCTTATAGGTGGCGCCACAATTTTGGATATCAAAATGCTTAGTAGATATCCGTAATTATAGAATTAAAAATATCTGTGAGATATTTTTAAATATTTAAAGATATCTCGCAGATAAAAATAATCATTCTTCACTGTTTGATATCCAAAATGATTTAAAAATATCTGTGAGATATTTTTAAATATTTAAAAATATCTGTGGGATATCCATAATTCCCGATTTAAAAACATCTGTAGGATATCCTTAAATGGACGATTAAAGACCCAAACGGCGTCCCATAAACAAGTGAGAAAACGCGACGGGGACGAATAACGAAAGGCGTTTAGTTCCGTCACCGTCATCGAAAGTTTACAGTAAGATACAAAGAAAACGAATTCAGGGAAACGAAGTATTTAGACAAATTTATTGAAAAATACCGAATATACTCGGACAGAAATAAAAGGGTCGAATAAATTAATGAAAGGCTGATGAACACCTAAATGAAGATACGTGGATATGAGTGGTATTAGATCGTTCGAACAACTACACCTTGGGCAAGTACCCCACCAGACATTGAATTATGGAACGAAATCCAGATTTTCGTGTATTACGAGACATCACATAATACTACCCCAAGCGTATCATTGAGTTTGGAGCACCCTTGCATCATTACGTTTAGCTTGCTATCCTAGCAGCATAGGCAATATCTTCAAACTTTCAACATATGGGGATGTGATTTGCAGTCTACGCACCTAGGGAAGATGCAAATGTAACAGTTGAGGACGAGTTTGGAAGGGACCTAACTGCAGTTCTCAGCAGTTCAGGGGGTGGCAAAGAGACTTAAATGTAAGAACTGAAAAAGAGGAAGAAGACAAAATAGTGGGGTAGTTTGGAGAGAATGTAGTTAACGAAAATGGCAGGTTTGAGCTGAAGACCACGAATTAACATTTTCAACATTCGCAAGTATACGAGATTTAAAATCAGTAATTTACTTCATAATTCAGAAACAAAAATCTAAATAAAAATATTTTTTGTCTAACAGTCCCAAATTTAAAATCCTCAGCGGTCTGCATTCGTAGCAATACTAGAAATAGTCAAGGAAGCGTCAAGCCGCGCTCGCCAGCAAGCCGGGGCATAATTTGAATTGACCTTGCACAGCTCTTATGGCTTATGGAGAAATGCATGTAAAGGAAAACAGTGACAGCAGACAGCGAATTCTTGAGTGAAAGTGAGAGTCATCTTTTACTCCTATATCTCTAACACTGTCAATGTCCAGATGACCACTTCGCAGAATCGAGTTATTCAGTTTTTCAGTATTCCGTAATTCCGTTCTCAGTTCTTCTCAGGCAGCGGGCGGAGTTAAATTCAGTGAGTATGGAGTATGTCCCAATTAAAACACCATCGATAATACCAGCCCATACGTTAAAGAACTGACATAAAGACAATATGCCGAGGAAATTGAGGCCGCAAGAGACAAAAGTCAACTCATAGGGAAAATGTTTCTGATCCATTGCCATCAAGATAAGTGGCGTGGCTTACTACGTCATACCAATAGGTGCGTTGTTTGTGATCGCATGCACTTTCTTTATTGTGGAAGCGAATGAAAAAATTACTAAATAAACTTCAAGTAGAACAGGATGCAAGAAAATGTACAAAACTTTCCATACCCCACATCAGTGCTGCTTGAAATTTAGTGAATTCATCCGCATGTAATTCGTCTCTGGCCAAGATCAACCGCACCACATGTTGAGGAAGCAGAGTAAATGATCCCAAATTTAAGACTTCGTTTCCGTGCTCATCCACAAATTCTAAAACCTAAAATCAATAAGGGATGTAAGTACTGCAAAAAATCGATAATTCCTGAAATCTTTACTTTTTGAACAAGGGATTTAGTACATTTGTACTGTATGTATCTTTCAGCTGATGCTAAAAGGGCACAAACTGTGTCAACGTTGATGCAACATTGCACAAAACCAGCACAAGCTCTTCTTAGTTCATCCAGTCCGTAATAATCAGCTGCATTCATAACTCCTAAAATCAGTTTTATTATGGACACAAGTGAATTAATATTTTCATCATTGTCTGACCTAGTAAGGTCCTGGGTTGTAACGTTACGCAACCTGTATGTATGTACTCGATGAGTTGCCTAAAGACGTCTGGTTCGAATTCTTCTATTATTAGAGTTTGATGTTGCTGGGATGGAGGCTTTAGAGGAAAAAACCAGCATCAAGTGAGTTACAAAGATTTTCATTGTTACCTATTAAAACGCATGCCATAAGTCATAACTTACTTCAAAATGTCTTGAAAAAGTACCTAACTAAATATGTACTACTGTCCAGACAAGTTACAGAGTCTAGAGAGGCAGATAGCCATTTAGAAATAAGTATATCGTGATTAGATAATTTAGTGTTTAATTTAATATTATTGGCGACTAATCTAGAACTTTTCCACTTCTGATGTGGCTGTCGTTCCTTAAACTAATAGCAGTTGCATGTCAGAAGTTTTCCAAACCAGGTGCTTCTATTTTAGCGGCTAACGTGTTAGATGTTAATATAAAAATTCAAACAGGGCCAAAATAAAGTCATCAGCAAATTAATTCAAAATTACAAGAACTAAACACATAATCTTTTTGTTTCAAATTTTATTTTACTTCTGAACATGTTGGTATTGAAGTTTGATAGCCAGTAGCAGCCAATGTAGGTGTGGTAAATCGAGTAGCTACCTGCTACTGGCTACTATGAATGTGACAAAGAAAGACATGTATCTAGTTCAAATTCTGAAGCAAAATAGTGTATAAGAAAAATTGGTTAGTGGATATTTTAATATTGGCAATCATCCATGCATCAAACTACTCCTTTGTTAATAGTGCTACTTAACGTAACAGGCGGAAAACGGAAAGTATTTGAATGTAGGAGCTGGGTTACCTCTTGGATGGGAGCCAACTGCTGGGTGAAGCCTCTCTATGCAACATAAATTATTTTCTATTTTATGGGTTTATAGCTTAGGTCTACTTTTTGTAATAGTGTTACCACTTCTAATACTTGTAACAAACAATAATTAAACTTTTGGCGGTGAAGCACTTTAACATCTTGCGCATTAGAAATCGAAACACAAAATATTTTTAGGATTTTGTTTTTAGTTTTTAACAGTTTTATGTTGACAAAAACAACTTACTTGTTGGGAAGCATTCTGTAAATTAAGTAACGGCTCAGATGACCGTTTCAGAAACAGCCTCAATTTATTTTCTCTAGGTGGTGGTTCCTTCTTTCTTTGAGGACTAGGTGCCTTCAAATAAAAAATGCAATTAAAACTTTTTATGTAACTACTGACGCCAAACCGTGGCAGAATTTAAACTTGACACGTGGTATGAAGATCTATTTCGTAAATTTTCGCTTTATGAATGGGTTCAATTATTTTGTTCTTGGCTTTGCCAAGCCACTTTGGATTAGGCACATGCAACTTGCATTACATAAAAACATGTCGAGTTTAATAATGTCATTGTGAATTGGTTAACTTATGAAAATTTACGCCAAAGCTTCCAATCCAAACGCTGTCTAAACTTATGCACTAACCTGGTAAAGCATTTTATGGAATACTCTGGAACGGGCGGCCAATACGGCTTTGACGGCGCATACGGGCTCTCGGGTATCTCCTACGAGGAAAGTGACGTCGCAAAGTTCTGGCATCGAAGCCAGAAACTTCATGTCTTCGGCTAGACCACTTTTGTTTTCAAAAGTGCTCAAGTCGGGTTCGGCTTCAGCCATTATGGAGGCGTAGTTAGGAAGTAGCAAACTTTCCGGCATCTAGCTAAAGGGCAAATTGAAAATTTGAGGAAATAGCAACTAATATTATTGACGAAATTAAAAGAAATATTCACATTAATCAACAATAAACAAGCAAAAAATTGAGGAATAATACGGAAGCGCAGAAGGGACTTAGAATACCTACCTTCTTCGAAATCGCTCATTTGACACACAAATTGTCTAATAGATAGTTCAAGTGTCAATTGACACTTAAGCTGTCTAATAGACACCTCGACTGTCTGTTGGACCCGTGAACTGTCTATTAGACATTCGAGTATCTATTTGACAACTAAACTGTCTACTAGACATTACAACTGTCTACTAGACATTACACTGTCTACTGGACATTTCAATTGTCTAACAGACTTCAATAGACTGTTTAAATAGACAGTTCAAGTGTCTCTTAGACAATTCAAGCGTTCTAAATATCCAGTAGACACTTGAGGGAGTGAAAATAGAACTAAAACTGAAATACATATAGGAAATCAGGAGATAGATTTCTGCTATTTAGGAAGTAAAATAACTCGAGATGGTGGGAGCACGAAAGATATAAAACAAAGAATAGCGCAGGGTCGAGTTGCGTTTAACAAAAAGAAACAATTGTTATGCACGGAACGGTAACGTAGAAACTCTGAAGAGACTCTTAAAGACGTATGTATGGAGTACGGCATTATACGGGTGCGAAACTTGGACAATAGGAGAAGCGGATCGAAAAAGAGTAGAAGAGTTTGAAATGTGGTGCTACAGACGCATGATGAAGATACAGTGGATAGTTAAGGTTAGCAATAGGGAAGTATTAGAAAGAGTTGGGGAAAAGCGAAAGGTATGGAAGACAATAAAAACAGGAGAGACACGAAGAAATAGTGCGCGACATACTAGAGTCAGAGATAGGTATAAAAAGAGGTAGGGGTAGGTCTAGATTAGACTACTGCTTTCAAATAATTGGGGACGTAGGATGCTCTACTTTTAGAGTAGGTTAGCTCAGGATAGGAAAGGATGGAGGTACGCGTTCTACCGGTTTTCCGACTGAAATCTTATGATGACTTATATATTTTATATTTATCTCTTCATTGGCACATTTAGGTATTATTCACGCAATGAGTAATATAACATTTCCTGACAATTTTGCAATTGATATAGGCTAAACCAAACCACGCATTGCAACAAATGGCAATAAACAAATTAAAATCTAAAAATATGGATTCCGTAGACTTTGTTTATTATTTTTACATATAATGAAAGCAACTTAAATAAATAAGGCATTACCTAGTCTAAAAATAATGATCATAAATGGGTAAATCCAGTGTTATTTTTTGTTTTTTTTTTAGTTTGTGTCCAATTTTTCTACTTGAACTGCACTTAATCGATTATTAACTTACCTGTTGATCAGATTTAAATCTCGGCACAAAAATAAATTAAGGAAACTAATAAACAAACTGTAAATATCACCACGTCGAGCACTTCTTTAATCAAGATCTTGCACTATTCATTTCCACCCCAAAACGAAAAAATAAACTAAAAAAATTAACCAGAGAATAAAAAATGTCTGGATAATTTCCTCGAAGCCTGTGTGCAGTTTATCCAGAGGGAATCACCAAATAGACTGGCGAAATGGAGGTTCCCGACGGAGCGCACACGCGGAAATAACGATTTGTTGATAGAATATGGGCCAACTACAGGTTACTCTGGCTCATTCAAGTATTTGCTCAAGTGCATTGGAAGTTTAAACGTTTGTCATGAAAGCCGACAATGTGCTTGCGGTTTGCGTTTTTCGGACAATAGAAATACGGGTACCTAGTTCGCGTTGCATCAACAATGGATTCGTTTACTAAATCCATTTCAGGAAAATAAATATTCAGAGTGAGGAACTTGCCAAATTCCGGGGGTGTATTCTACGCCAAAAAATCATGTAAAAAAACTCAAATGTTGTTATCCGATTTTTATTCGTTTTTAAGTTATAGCGTCATAAAAAGATACCCACACACATTGTTCTAATCATTGCGATCTTGTCAGAAATTTCCAAAAATACCGCCATTTACTTCAAACATTTTCTGCTTCGCCTTTGAGTGCGCCCGTTGCTCTTCCGATTGTTTCATACCTTTCTTTAATACCGGCTGCAGCATTTCTAATAATTATATCGATTTAGTATATCCCGAGTGTCGACTTTTACTTTATAAACCTCACTTTTGAATCAGCCCCATAAATAATAGTCCAATGGTGTGAGGTCTGGAGACCTCGGAGGCCGACTAATAGGACCACCTCGACCAATCCAACTAAAAAATGAATTTACGGGTTTGCGGCTTAGTTGATATAGCCAGTGAGAGGAATTTTTTAATTTTTTCTTTTTCTTATGACGCTATAACTCGAAAACAAATAAAAATTGGATAACAACATTTCCGTTTTTTGCATTATTTTTACGTGTAGAATGCATCCTCGGAATTTGGTGCGTTCCTCCCGTCTCACTCTGTACATATATGCTAGTTTGGGTATTAAAGGGTACTACAACCAAAAGTACCACAAAGTAAACTGTAACTGCCGTCAACATGAAACGGCTACCAAAGACTTTGAGAGTGGACTTGGCTATTTACATTTACGACTGAAGCAGCCGGAACACTCACAGTCTAAGCGTTTGTTGGTGGAAAAGGCAAAACAAAGCAGCCGACCAGTTGTGTAGTAAACAGGTGCCGTCGCGGAAACAGAATATCGCGGAACGTTCGCCTGGTCAGTTGCTTGACAATAATAACAAACAACGCTCCCCGCAACCCGCTGGCCTACGACCGTGTAGGCTTTACAACAAAATCAGCTGTTGCATAAGGACGTAAGGTCCATTCTAGTAGTCTTTGACGGCGACCATCTGACGTCAGAGACGACAAAGTAGTGCTGTTTTAATATTTGTAGTTTTCTAACCTACAAAATTGGCGTCTCTGTATTTAATGTTTTTGTTTTGCCTTAGCAATCTAATCGCACATTTTATAGCTGCTAAGTAAAATTAGGTAACAAGCGTATTAATTCCAGAAAATAATCTTTTAATTGCCTCCTCAATATACGAGATATCTGTTTCCAAAAAAATTCACCTTGAACTTCCTCGAATGCTGGATAAGTGCCGATTAAAACTGGAATTTATTTCTATAAAAATAAAACTTTCCTGGAAAGAAAATCTCAAAATCTGATTAACGGCAGTAGTATACTGAATCTCTGGCTTGCAAGAAGACTTAACATTTTCAATTTCGACCGAAAAACAAAAAAGTTATAAGTAAACAGCGGTATCGTTGCATTTGGAGTTTTTCGTCGTAGCTCGTGCTCTCGTCTGTCTTTCGGATACCGATCAAAGTTCCTCAGCTAAGTCCGCTAATTCCGAAATAGAGAGTGCGCGCAACAAGTTCATTCTCAGTATTAGTTTGACCGACTAGTTCCCTGTTTTCCAGATAATTCTTGCCGTCCGCTGCAGGTCCGTAGACATTGTTACTCATCGTATGTGCTGGTATACACATTGCATCTACTACATGAAGTATTTTACAAGCTGTAATTGCTTCATCATACCCCTGAACCTCCTCGATTTTTAGTAAATTGGTGTGTCGGGCTCTTAAATAGCTTAGTCCAATGCTATACGACTCCTATGTTTGGAGGGCATATACCTACGTTCAAAGTGTATCAAATGTTCGGTCGCGACCGCTGGCCGCAGGGGTAGTCCAGTCGGAGTAATTTTGGTGTCGTTCTATAGGGTGGACCGTTCTTCGTCGGATACAAATAGTCCGGCGGTCCACGATTACGACGGGGGTGCTAAAAGGGGAGGAAAATGGCGAACCTTCACATTTTGTATATTTTTATAAGACTCTGTCGGTGTTTAAGTGAATGTTGCATGCAAACTACAGTTCAATTTTTAAAAGAAGCAACTTTCGTAACGAATTTATTGTCGATTTACGACCAACGTTATTGTCGTGCATCACATATTGAAAAGAAACAGTATGGATAATCATGTCTTTCCCACCCTTTAATGGTAAGAGCGTAATGATGACAAAGACAACTGCTTAAATACCGTCGTAGCGCATATGGTCCGTGGCAACTCCAACTGTCAGTGTCAATCTGTCAATGTCAATGTCGGCATCTAGCCATTATTGGCTACAGCGACGGCGCCGTGTGAATTTAGTTTGTTCCTCGACTGTGTTATATTTGGGGGGTTTTGAGTTTATTCGAGTTGTTCTAATATAACTGCCGTTTTGATTTGTTTTGTTGTTCCGTTTGCTGTTTAGAAATCTATCAATTTCATATTGGTTACAAAGAAAACTTAATCGGTAAGTTTTTAGGTTAAGTTCAATATTAAAAAAATTATACATTTTACAGAATTTTTCTTACGTATGAGAGGTCGTATGTTGAATTCGAAGTGCCAGGAAATAGTGCTATCCCTGCTCGATTATTTTAAAGCTGAAAAAGGAAACAGTGCCCTTTTATTGCCACTGACAGCTGTATTTTCAAATGAAGTGAATGACAGTGGCAAATAATAATAATTTATTGACTGAACACCATATACATTTAGGGATTATAATATTGTAGATTAGACAATTTCTTTTTTAATGTGGGTATGTGCAGAACCCTTCATGCGGGAATTGATTCCCACTTAACCAATTTTTTGTATAGTTTGTTGTCTTTATTATTCAAATAATACAACGTTTATGCTTATTGTGTCAGAATGTAAAATAATGGGTTTATTGGTTAGAATATAAAAGAAAATAATCGGTTCGAATACACAACTACACCTCATGGCATTCGTCACTTCACTGTCCTGTCCCCCCGTTCGCGCATGTCTCCACGCAGCCTTCCACCCGCGATCCCATATTCTGGCGCCCTCTACCGGCCTCGCTGCTCGGAGCGCTACCCGTCATACAGTTACCGATAACACTCGCCCATCCTGACAAACCAACGCGTCCTCGACGTTGTTCAGTCTCCCGCTTGGCGGCAGCTTCTTCCATCTCTACGAATAACTCGTAGTCCCGAAGATATGCCGGACACTTCCGAGATCGCTTACGTTTGGCAAGGTCGTCTTCCCCGCTTTCTCTGTTCATCGGATCTGAAATCCCAGCTGATGTGTTTTGTGTTAATAATAATTCTTCTTTTTCTTCCTCGGAATTAGTTTCAGTTTCGTCTTCTGTTTCCTCTTCACTTAAACTTTCTTTATGGTTCTTGTACACCTTTAATTGTGATACATGTGCCGTTGTGGTGTAAACACGTCCACTGGAGGCATCGGCAATATCACTCACCCGATATGTGTCACTCGGCAACACGCCCACGATCACTAAAGGCCCCCTGTATTTGCACTGGGTTTTTGTTGGTTCGCCCGTTATTTCCGGTGCTCGGCGCATCACCACCACATCACCAACATTGAAATATAAATGTTTATATCGACGATTGTCATATCGCTGCTTATACCTCTTTTGCTCGTGCATTATATTCTCGCGCACTTCTTCTTGGATTATTTCTGGTAGAACGTATCGACACTTATCGCGTTCTGCCACATTTTCTAAGTTACTGTTACTAAAACGTGGTAGGTATCCGAACAAAGTCTCGTACGGTGTTTTCCGTGTGGTTTTGCTCTCGGCACTATTTAACTCTCTTTCTATCACTTTCATTTCGGTGTCCCAATCGTTACCCCCCGAAATATGAGATATTATCACAGGTATTACAGTTCGATTTACCCTTTCACATTGTCCATTCGCTTGTGGATGACGAGTGCTATTTAGAGTATGATGCACTCCTTGTTTCTCACAAAACGCTTTCATTTTCTGACTTGTGAAACACGTCCCCCGGTCGGTCACCACTATACGCGGAAGTCCGAAATCGTCTATAAATCGGCTTAACGACTTTAGCACAAATCTGGAACTCGTGTCCTTTACACAATATAAACGCACAAATTTAGAAAACGCGCATGTTATCCCCAAAATATGCTGATTACCCTTACGGCTCTTTGGGAAAGGGCCCAAATGATCCAGGTGAATTCTTTCCATCGGCCTCGACGGTGGTGGGATTGGATGCAGCTCCCCAGGTCGTTTCCCTCCCGGAACTTTGTTGTAGAGGCACTCAAAACATCCACGAATATGATTTTTGACATACGCCCTCATTCCCTTGAACCAGTACCGTCGCAAAAGAACGGCCACCGTCCTGTCGACTGAAAAATGCCCTTTCAAATCATGGCATTGCACCAATAAGCTTTTCCTCATGCTGTTTGGGATCACATATAGGTCTCTGGATTCACCATTTACTTTCACCACTTTATATAGACGTCCTTGTTCTAGAACATACCCAGAAACGTAACACCTCTCTTCTCGCGTACGTTCACTCTCAGGTTTCTGTAATATTTTAATGATTTCACACAACCGTTCATCACTTCTTTGTATCATCAACACACGGTCCTCCTCCGCGATCACTGTAAATACTGAATTTTCAAAATTCTTCCTTTCCCATATTTGTAATACTGCGAGACGCTCGTACAGCTGATCTCCCGGTTCTTCAACTGGAGCCCGGCTTAAGGCGTCTACGTGCGCCATCTTAGTACCTGCACGATGTTTGATTTCAAAATCGTATTCTGACAGCAGACTGTACCATCGTGCTATCTGCGGATTTGTAGTTTTCTTACTGTTCATGAACACAATTGACTGGCAGTCCGTGATTATGGTAAACTGAATATCTAGTAGAAATTGCCGTAATCTCTCGACGCACCACACTACAGCGTACAACTCCAGACGACTGGAATGGTAACGGCTTTCAGCGTCCGTTGTCTTTTTCGATACGCAATATACCAAATGCATTTTCCCATCGCCACCTGCCTGCAGTAACATACCCGCGATACCGGCAGAACTCGCGTCCGTATGTAGTTCTGTTTTAGCTTCCCTATCGTACAATCTCAACACAGGTTCCTCGCACAACTTCTCTTTTAATTGTTCAAATGCGGTTTGTTGTTCACTTTGCCACACAAACGGTTGTTCCTTTTTCGTAAGTTCGCTTAACGGTTTAGCAATCGTAGCATAGTTTTTCACGAACCGTCGGAAAAAACCTGTCAACCCCAAATAACGTCGTATTTCATGGGCGTTCCTCGGCACAGGAAATTCACTAATTGCCATCGTTTTACGCACTCCTGGACGAATACCTTCTGCGCTAATAACGAATCCTAAATACTCCACTTTACGTTTACCGAACTCGCACTTACTGAGTTTTAATGTTAATTTTGCACTTTTTAACGCTTGTAGAACCAATTCCAACTTATTTAACATATCGTCCCAGTCCTCCGACGGCAGTAACAGATCGTCTAAATAACAACTCACTATCTTGTTTCGTAGCTCTCCCAACACTAGGCTCATCAGACGCGCGAACTCAAACGGCGCGCCCGCTAATCCGAAGACCATCTTCTTGAATTCGCCCGTCTCGTCCGGCGTGATAAAGGCCGTCTTCTTCTGCGCCTCTGGAGACAACGGAACTTGAAGATAGCCTTGGGCTAAGTCCAGAGTAGTAAACATTTTGGCTCCATTTAATCTATCCAACTGCTCATCAACGGTAGGCATTGGAAACACCTTTTTCACTGTTTGACTGTTTAATTTGCGGAAATCGACCACCAATCTCGACTCACCAGTCTTCTTGGGTACCAAAAGGACAGGACTCGCGTATTCAGACGTCGTTTCACTCACTACGCCCATACTCTTCCATTCCTTTACGATTTCCTTAATTTGTTGTCTCTCAGCACTTGTCGTCTTATACGGTTTACACCTCACAGGTTTATTATTATCAATAATGTCCATTTCGATGAGATCCGTACATCCCAATTCCTTTGGTTTCAAGGCGAAACATTCCCGGTACTTATTTACCAGTTCCACAAGTCTTTGCACTTCAATTTCAGGAATTTCAGGGTCCACGTTCAGTGCCTCGCGCGTTACCGGTTCTCTGATCGTTCCTTTGTCATGCGACACTTCGAATTCACCCGGCGGCACACGCATTATCAGTTGCCCTGTTTTTACTTTCATAGGTTTATCAACATACACCCCGGCAAACGTGTTTTCCCCAATCTGTACAAAATTTATCGAGTTTTTCAGCGCATGTAAGTCCTCCCGCGCGGTTAGCTTCACACTTTGATTATCATATTTTTCCAAAGTTACGTCTTTAAACGGATCACTATCTTTGTAGCCAAAACGGAATATGTTACCTACACGTATATACGCAATATCTGGTAACTCTGTAAAACTGCGGCCCAATAAAATGTCTATCGGTTGCGCAAAGTCTGGTACGACATGTAATTTCAACTTTTTCACGGTGACATCATCTACTGTCACTTCAGCAGTCACTATTTTGTTACTTTCTAATCGAGGCTTGTCGCTACCAAAACCGTACAGTTCAATTGACGTTCGTCCGACGGTAAAGTCATTTTCGATGACCGCACTCGCGCGAATTGTGCAAATTGCGCTACCAGGGTCGATCATTCCGGAAATTGCCTTGTTGTCGACACTAACGGATTTCAGTAAATGTTCCACGGATTTGTCTTCCGCACTCGAGTTCTCATTAACAACCATCATGTCCTTGCCCAACGATTTTCGCGGTTCACCATCCACATCTTTAACACTAGTTTTGTTATTCGGACAGTTATCTTTCTTGTGACCGTATTCCTTGCACGCGAAACATACTAAACGCCCTTTATGAGGACAGTCTTTCACGGTATGTCCCCGCAATCGGCATGAGAAACACCTAGGTCCCGCGTTCCCGGTTCCGACGGCACTTTTATCCGCGTCTGCAACTTTGACCTCTTGTCTCTTAAAGTCGCCTTTTTCAAAACGTTTGAAGCTCGATTTCGACCGAGTTAGCCTTTCAAAATCGACAATATCGTGCAACAATTCGTCCGCATCACCATGCACCTTTGCGAGCAAACTACACGTAATGTCTTGCGAAGACAATCCCATTAAAATTTGTTCTTTCGACTCCTTGAACGTTAATCTTAAGTTTTCACACATAAACAACTTATCGTAAAAATACGTCTGCACTTCTTCACCAGTGCGTTGTTTTCTACCCCGCATCTTCTCCCACTTTTGCGTCAAGTTATTTTCAAACGTGAATGTCTTTTTGAAAGCTGTTTCAAAATCATCCCAACTTTCAATTTCATTTTTCTTTGTACCATACCATTTTCTCGCAGCACCAATTAAATGCATACGGGCAGTCTCTAACTGAAATTCTGAAGGCCACCCGTGCAAGTTAGCCATGCTCTTGAGACGTTTGATCCATTCGATGCCCTTATCGTCAGAAATGTCGCCATCAAAATTTTCTATGGCCTTCGACAAATCCGGCATTACATGGAACTTCTTTTCTTCGTCCGCTTCTGGTGTCTTGTGCTCTCGCTCTAACACCCTAAAGAATCGTTCTTCCGTCGCTGCCCGACTACTTTCCATGTTACTCATGAAAGTTGTAAACATGGCCATCATTTGCGTCATGGAATCATTCGGTTCACTTCGCCTTCGGTCGTGTCGCCTTTCCCACTCCGAATCATACGCTGTCGCAGAACGGTCACCGCTACCAGCGCCCTCATCTGCCGACCCGTAGTCGTCCGAACCAACCGATGCTTCTCCTTCGCAAAACTTTCTGGTCGCCATCTTTTCTTTCACAACTTCATCCGCCATCTTGAACCTTCTAGTTTTTCTTTTCACACTCTTTCCTACGAATCACGCTTCTGAATCTTGTTGTCTTTATTATTCAAATAATACAACGTTTATGCTGATTGTGTCAGAATGTAAAATAATGGGTTTATTGGTTAGAATATAAAAGAAAATAATCGGTTCGAATACACAACTACACCTCATGGCATTCGTCACTTCACTGTCCTGTCCCCCCGTTCGCGCATGTCTCCACGCAGCCTTCCACCCGCGATCCCATATTCTGGCGCCCTCTACCGGCCTCGCTGCTCGGAGCGCTACCCGTCATACAGTTACCGATAACAAGTTTTATATTATTTTTGTGTTTGATATATTATTATGGTTAAATATTGCAAATCCATAGACCCATCGTATGTAATTTTGTAATACTACATAATATTAAAATCATTGCTTCTACATAATAGCTAACAATATAACATTCTTTTCTTTGTTCTTTACTGTACTCCCGAAGACCGAAGAACCTGGTTTCCGTTCTACAGGACCCCATCGACGCGTAAGCCTCATCCTTACTGCTATTTGTACTTTTACTCATTGTTTAACTTCATTACTTTTTCATATTGTGCATATGCTAAAATATATAATTTAATATGTCAAGACCGTTGAGTTCCTAACTCCCTACCTTACCTTCTAAGTGAATTTTTCTCTTGATTTTCCCTATTACTCAATTTTTCTTGATTTTAGTAAGTAATTAGTACCTCAATTTAAATTATTCATCACTTTAGGGCGTAATTTTAAACTTCTACCATTTTGCTGACATTTACGTTTCTGACGTTTGTTTGACAAGTATTTGCGTCGACGGTTACGTCTCAGAATGCCGTCATTGAGAGAAGAAACAACTACGACATACGCCTTGATCTTAATTCATACGAATATAGTCGATGACGAAAGATGCTTCTTTTAAAAATTGAACTGTAGTTAATATTTTCTGATTTTACTATTTGGTAGAAATTCATGATGAATTGAAAAATTACTACGCGTACTACCAATATAACGATTTATTATTATAACTTGACCGGTTTCAGAATTCACAATGATTCCATCATCAGAAATGTATAAAGAAAATTATTGTAAACAAATTATTATGACAGTTGACAAGGAAACTAAAACCTCGAAGGTCCATGGACCTTCGAGGTTATTTGGCAATATGGGATTTACTTACTTTCTTCCTTTTTGTTTTATTTTTAATTTTGACATCATCGTTTTCATCATCATCATCAATATTACTATTATCATTGTTATTATTATGATTGATTCTTGAATTAATTTTTCAGCCACAGTCTCTAACATCTTAATCCCTGACTTATTTCCTTTTTTTTGCCATTATGACATTTATTGACTTATTTCTCTTTTTTAGTTTATTACAATTTATTAATAATAGCAGTTGGCAGTTGTCAAGACAGAACACATAGACTTGACCACACAGTTCATTACAAGATTAGCAGTTGGCAGTTGTCAAGATTCCATGGATATTTTGTTTATTTAGTTCTGATATTTCACTTGAAGGTTTTTCAATTGAATTTATTGTTTTTTTTCCTATTATGGTTTTCTTTAAATTCAATGTTTTTTCCCTTCAAGCTACGAGGTATTTGATTTTCCTTTGTGTTTTTCTTATACCCCGTAGGTAAATACTGAAATTCAATTATCTAGTTGTCTTATTTCATGGATATCATTATTATTTGTATTGTTCTGTCAATTTTAGTTTCCTTGTCAACTATCATAATAATTTGTTTACAATAATTTTCTTTATACATTTCTGATGATGGAATCATTGTGAATTCTGAAACCGGTCAAGTTATAATAATAAATCGTTATATTGGTAGTACGCGTAGTAATTTTTCAATTCATAATTGAACTGTAGGTTATAAGAGTGTGTAGGAGCCGTAATAAGATGTTTCCGAGTCACATAGAGTAGAGGGGTGAATTCGTGTATTATAGGGGTGGTGAATCAATATAGGATTGTTAAAGGCAAGAAAAGGAAAACTGAACGGGAATGGGGAGACGGGGCCGTGTCAACAAAGTCTGACAGTGCTAAAGTTTCACCGAATGCAATGCAATGCAGAACTCTGCGAAAAATCAAGCCATTAGCCTATGTGATGAAGGGAATTAAATTATCTGCATTGGATCGACTGTAGAAACTCCTAGGAAAATGCATCAAAAGTAATTTTAGAACTTACGGGGCCACTCATTATCCCACTAATTTTAATTTGAAATAAGTACCATAAATTCATTCTTATTTCCAAAACAATACGATCCAGGTATCGACGACGTTAATCAGTCCACTTTGTCAGTCAGCAATTCTGAAGGTCGCTCACACAATTTACTTTATTTTACTCTATAGATACCTATCAGCTTGCACATGTACATATCGCACCGTGAAGGTAAATCGCTGCATCGTTTTCGAGACGGTAAACATCTCGAACTTGGCATCTTATAAGTGTTATAGTATCCTGAGCCTTTATACTTAAAAGGGCCACTGTCAGAGTATAGTCTAAGTTGTGTCCTTCCAGAAGCTGATGTCTCTTTGGTCAGTTAACTGTCAGTAATTTTAACCTGCTCACAAACCAAGAGATGCCACTACTATCAGATGGGAGCCAAAAAAGAAAATTTGAATTTCTCGAATTTGTTGCTTGTGGTGAAAGGAATAAATAACATATGTTGCAACGAACTTTCCCTCGTGCGTCCTGGGACACACTGTATACTAAATTATTTCGGGTCGTTCGCTTATGAACGTTCGAATTGTTGCATCTCGGTCGGTCGGTTGAAAACTTATTCGTCGAAAGATATATATACCCTTCGCTTCAGTCGAAGAAGGGCTGGGTTCTCTATTGCTATATGGAAATAATAATACACACGGGAAACAAATAAATATGATTCTATTATAGTTAGCTATGTACATTAAAACTGGTCAAACGGAATTATATAAAATATTTACAGGAAATTAAATATGATCCATATGGTAAAGTCGAAACGGTAATTATATACATGAGCGAATAGCAAACGATACTGGGTTTTGATAGCCAGGTATCGCAAGCGATTCTCTCCGGGACGGTTTTCTGGTAACTGTCTGTCGTCTCGTGGGATGAATTATACTGTGTACTCGGTATCTGGTTAACGTTGCTGCACAGGTGTGCAACCAGGTGATGTGTAGATCGGGGATATACGTAATAGCCACTCTCGGCGATCCCTTAATTGAATGGCCATTAATTGTTACGTAAGCAGGTGTATAATTGCTCCGAAATTCAACCGGACTGGATGTTCAATCGCTCACTGCATCGGTCGAAGGCAGACGTGCTATTTTCACAGCAAATGCTATTTTCACCGCATGTTTCTATCTGCTTTTGGCGTGTGCGAGTTTATGGTTTGAACATCCACGGCTACCCGTAGAATTTCAGAACTAGCCTTCACCAGCTTATTATACCTCTACACCGGATCAACTAACGTATACTTAATCATTGACAGTCTCACAGCCTTAATAATTAAATGACGGATTTAATTATAGTATCACAGCTAATCACTTCACACGACGTAAGTCAGCTAGTCAGGTACTCGCGATAATACTGGAAGTTATTCGGAGAATGTCTGGTATGAGAGTGCAGGATGAATGTCGGTCGGATGGATGCTGAGTGATTGTCTCTTGAATGCCGGTGACACTGCGTTTTGTCAATTCTTCCTCCAAACTTCGTGAACGGCCGGTCGGGGGTTCGGCTCCTCCCATTTGTCCGCGCGCGGTCCCGGTACCCTCTCTTTCAACTTTCTTCGTTTCATTGGCGTCGTGACGTCTTCTCTCATCTGTGCACTTTTTGTAAAGCGCGATGTTTCATCGAACAAAATAGATAACATCTAATCTAAGTTTGTTAGATCTACAGGCGGTTAATATTACAATGTCTTGGGCTGCTTTTGAAGTCAGATTTAATTTACCTTACTTTCAGGGAGGATCTCCATTACCAGTGGCCGAGACAGAGATTCCCCAAACAAATTTCCACCATCCGTGAGTTATTACCGGGACAGCGTCATCTATTTTTGTACTTCTGGAATTGAGATAAAATAAAAAATAACGAAGAGATTCAAAACACAATATGTTTATTAACGATTTTATGTACAAGAAATCATTAAGGCACATTTCATGTAGGTATCAAACTGGCCTAATAGTTCTACTAAATAGTAATAATGATAATCCTTATTATACCATACACAGCTACGAGATATGACTGTTTCTTCATCAATAATTCTTTTAAAATAGTACAATATACAAATTGACTCATTTTACTTATATAAAAATCCCCTCTACACACAATAAAAAATAAAACAAACTTATGTACAAACGCACAAGAATAATAACAATACGGGTTTCCAAGGTTCGAGCACGGAATTTTAAGGGCAGGTTTCTTGGCTGATTAAATGAAGAGGAGTCCCTATAAACGAAGGATTGTTTCTCTCCAATGATTTGAAAATTATTGTAGGAAAACCTGCATCCCCCATTCTTCAGAAGACCTAGGTCATTTTATTAACAATTAACCAACGAAGCTAACCTTAAAATTCCGTCGTCAAATTCTGGAACAACCCACATATCCGCATTCACTCTATTAGGAAACAATATATATGGCCTATTCTTTAAAATTCATTTATATCAACCAATAATTAGATAAAAAATAAAAAAAATCACATACAAGTAAACAAAAACTATAGTGGCAGTATACACGACGTGATTTTTAAGTATCGACACAAAATTAAAAACAAAATTGGAATGTAAAAATTGAGCAAAAAGTTCGTCAGGAAAACTACCAGTCTTCCAGAAAGACATCTCCCAGGAATGTATAACACACATTTAGTACCGCGAGTAGGTGAAGAGACGCCTCGGCCAACCTCCCCACCACTCGTCTTAAATTAAAGAAATTGTCAATGTTGTTAAGGCGCAACAATACTTTATAGATACATATTACAAAAGGAGTATTAACTTACATTGCATTTTGACAGTCAATTTGTAACTTAGTCACTTGTTTAGATAATCCATAAATTACACTAAGTAATGGGACTATTAACACAAAAATCACAATCTCACCCACTACACTTCTTCTTCAAAAGCACAACTCACAATCAATGTTTCAGTTTCTTCTTCTTTTCATCGTAGTTCTCGAAGGACCACCGTTGTCTGGCTTGGAACTCATCACACGTTTCCATGATAAGTTTCTTGCGAGACTCGTCGATGGCCATACATTTGTCACTGCTGCCGTGGTGGAGCAGTTTGGTACTGGCATCGTACTCCCAGTACTGGTTACCCTTGCTCCCGTGGCACGGGTAGAGAACAACCTCGTGGCCGCTGTAGTCCAGGCAGTACTCGTCTCGCCGAATCTCACCGGCCTTGCTCATCATCCAGTACTGGCGAACGATAAAAGAATTTGTTAGTCATTACAAAAGGCTTGAACAGCTGCCGACTAATACACCCGCTCAAACAACTACACCTCGAGCAAATACTCCGCCAGGCATTGAATTACAGAACGGGCCTACGTCGGCAGAATGTACATTAGGATGCACACAACAATTTACGTTCTAGATGGCGTGATTTTGGCTCTCCCTTATGGATGACTATCGCAGTTATTTATAGGGAGATCGTTGGGCAGGGTGTGTTTGTGCATAGCGGCGCCGTACTGAAGAGTCCCAATAGGACGAAACCGGTCTGCGGATTGCTGTGCACATTCACACCATGCAGGCTTCTAACAAAAGGCTTATTTTATATCAAATTATTTCACTATGCAATGGACATATTTTCACTTGTTTGTTACATTCCATAAGGTGATAACTCAAATGTACATGAGGACAAACTGTAGTAAGGGGAAACATATATAAAGGTTGGATAAAGTCCCAATAGATGGCGAATTGATTAGTTGATTTACGAATCCAGCAATCGGGCATTTGAAATGGAATGATTATGAAGTTGTTTCAATATTACATACGTGTTACTATTTCTGTTACTCCTCCGATAAATACCCAGCTGGGTAGATACTGAATTATAGAACTAAATCAAGATTTTATGTACTACGAGACAAAATAGAATGTCACTCTTGCTTCTCGTGATGAACTGTTAAGTAATTTCTTTGGAGCAGAAGTTGATGAGAAATACCGCGAGCACTGTTGCTAAAAAATCTGTCGGATTTCATCTAGCATTCGATAACACCGAACCTCAAGGCGACGCAGTGATAAAGCGACCCCTACATTCATTGACGGACGTCAACGCCTCGTAAAGACATTGAACGATTGCCAAGCAACCCCTAAACAGAGCTATATTGTCCGCTCGGGGCCGTACGTACTTACGAGCAAATTCAGTGTCATGATATATGCCCGCACGTGACAAGGAACGCCGCGCCGTGTGAATTATGGAGCTGAAAGTTACCGTGCGACAAGTAGGGCCATGCATTAATAAATCGTAAAATTGTTAGACGTCACCGGAAAGTTCGAATCTGCCCCGGCAAAGTTTTGCGCGAGGAAGCATTTTCGCTTCAGCCAGTTTAAATTGTTACAAATGACAGGTTGCTAAAAACGATGGAGTTATGAAATCTGTTGAGTTGGCAAAAAACTATAATACTGTGAAGCGTGCACACATTGCGAAAAAAGAAATTTTCTTCTCACGCCGCTGTTATTAAAACGTATTTTCCGAATAATCCATTTAAGAAAACTCTTTTTATAAGGTCACAGAGGCATCAAAAAGTGCTCGACACTCGTCAGCAGTTGTCACATAATAATACGACGGAAAATGCGAGGGCTCCCGGAAAACTTGTTATTATAAATCCACTCGAAGCGACTGAAAGACGTCGGAAAAAGCATCGCGCGGAGTATGGAAGGGCCCGAAATCATATTCTTCAAGTGCCCCCCTCGAGGGACGCCACCGCCCGTTTATCTCGTTAAAATTGTCTAAAGTAGTTAGAAACGAATTTTTCTCGCGAGAGTTCCGGTGACATTTTTGTTTTTCATTCGGATGTATTTGGAAGAAAAAGTGTTTTTCGTCGTACGTGCAAATGTTAAAGTCACTGACTTACATTTGCGATTAGGTTTTATTGGAGTTTACTCCTTAAGAATCGATTTTCGTTTATAGCCAGCGGTACGGAAATTTTATGAGGAGTAAAATTAAGCGTTAACTAAAAGTGAGGCGTTACGTTCCTCTGCGCAACGCACCGCACGCACCTTTCACATTGAAATTATGTATGGATCTATGGATACGTATATTTCTGTATAATAAGCAAAATTATCAAGTGATTGAAGTTAAAATAATCGTTCGTAAGGAGTAAACTCCAGTCGTGCGTCGGAGCTGACACACACAAGTTTTTTTTTATTTGTACTCGATGAAAGCGCAACTTTCGTAAAGTTGACCGTTTCATTATTTTCTATTGCGTCGCTGCTGTCCTTCCAAATGCAAAATATGCCATTTGTCAACTTGTCCGGTATGCATTTAAACATTATGATCCAGGATCTGGCCGACAGTTTTATTCGTCGAATTGCCTGGCAACAAAATTTTGTTCAAAACAAATTTATCCGGCGAAATAAAAAATACTCGTTTAATTACATACGAAAATTAGTTATCTTTTTTCTCCCCTTAGGGCCTGCCTGCCCGTAGGCTCAGATGCACTGCAGCCACAAAATGGGCTCGCCCTAATTCTAAGTCACACCCATTCCATGATCTTGGTGCCTTGGACCAAAAGGTACAAGTCAAACATTCAATGCGTGGAAAATTCTTCCGGTTCCATCAGACAACGCCCGAAAATTCGTTGCCTCTTCCGGTCTAGAGCTTCACATCTGCACAAGATGTGCATAGCTGTCTCCCGTTCCGTATTACACAAGCGGCAGTTAAGGTCTCCGTAATATTTTCCAATCTTCCACAGGTGTTCTTTAACGGCCGTGTGTCCCGTTAGGAAGCCTGTTACGATTCTAATTTGCATCCTACTAAGGCAGAGTAGTTCTGAGCATCTTTTCCTGCAAGGTCCCTTTATATACGACTTGCTGTGCTTGTATCCTGGAATCATGTTCCAGTAATTGTGATGTTGAGCGCGAATCCATCCGTTTACTTGGTGTCTGACGGCAGTCTTAGTTATGCCTAGGATAGGTTCCGGTCCAACAAAAGAATCGTTGGAACCCCGCTTTGCTAGTTTATCGGCTTTCTCGAATCCAAAGCAGTCTCACTGCGTTCCGCATGGCTAGGATATTCAGTTGCTCGAAGCATTCCCACACCAGTCTGGAAGACATCTTTGGGCTCATGAGAGCCTTCAAAGATGCCTGGCTGTCTGATAAGATGAAGATCCGATGATTTCTGTAGCCCCTATTAATGTTTTCCCGCGTACATTGTAGTATCGCGTAGACCTCTGCTTGAAAGACAGAGGCGTATTTGCCCAGAGAGGAGCTGAGTTTCACTCTTGGTTTACCTTCAAATAGTCCCGACCCAGCACCTGTGTCGGTCTTAGAACAGTCGGTGTACCAGATTAGACTGCCGGAAGGTATACTGTTCAGAATTTGGTTCTCCACTCTCGGGTTATCAATTGTGACCTGAAAGAGTGGTTGTGTGGTGTTCTTGGGGACCATGTAATCCGTCCTCATGTCAAGCATGGGATCCTTTATGTCCTCAATAATGCTGGTGTGCTCTGTACCCAGACGGACACGGTAAAAAGAATTTTGCAGTATGTATAGTGCCAGTCTCGCCTTCCCCTGTATCACGAGGTGGAGAGGGGGAAGGTCCAGAAGAGTCTCTATGGCTGCAGTTGGCGAAATCCGCATTGCCCCTGTTATCCCTAGACAGGCAAGCCTCTGAATTTTGCTTAGCCTTAGCCTAGTAGTTAACTGCTTGACTTTGGGCCACCATGCCAAAGCTGCATACATTATTCCTGGTCTGACCACTCTGGTGTACAGCCAGTGCACAATTCCTGGCCTTAGACCCCATTTTTTGTTATATGTTCGTCAAACTACTGCAAGAGTAGTTTCCGACTTTCTGACTATTCTATCGATTTGTTGGTTCCAGGGTAAGTGTTGAGTCCAGTATAACCCCAAGATACTTAACCTCCCTTGACAGTGGGATCTTCCTACCACCGAGATATAGAGGTCCAAGAGCCTCTATATTTCTCTTTCGCGTGAATGGAACTATCGTTGTTTTTTCTGGACTAATGGTCAAGCCTTCCTTTTCAGTCCAGGCTGCTACAGTACTCAGGGCCATTTGCATACGTTCCCTAATCGTACTACTAAATCTTCCCTCGACTGTGATGACTAAATCATCTGCATATCCTAGGCGAGAATATCCTTCATCGCTGAGTTTCCTAAGCAGTCCGTCCATAACTAGGTTCCACACAAGAGGAGATAGGACTTCACCCTGCGGACAACCACCTGCCACCCTGACTGACAAGGTCTCATCAAGCAGTATAGTAAACACCACTCTATCCCTCAGCATGCAGTCTATCCACCTGCAGCACAAAGTCTCTAGTCCTGTTTGGCCTACGACTTTGGAGATACTATTGAATGATGCGTTATCGAACGCTCCTTCTATATCCAGAAAAGTGGCTAGGAGGATTTCTTTGTTCTCCAGCACTTTCTCCACTCTCCATGTAAGGTGGTGTAGAGCAGTTTCTGTAGACATTCCTGCTCTGTATGCAAACTGGTTTTGATGTAGTGGCCTGTTTACCAATACACCATCCCTTATATGCTTGTCGAGCAGCTTTTCCATTGTCTTAAGCAGGAATGACATATATGACCTATATGATTTTGCCCGAGAGTAGTCCGTCCGACCAGTTTTTGGTATGAATACTACCCTGGTAGATAACCTATAGCCAGACTGGCCCTAAATAGCATGCATACTTTTAACAGCAGAAGGTCAGATCCCTTCTGCAGCATGATTGGAAGAATCCCGTCTGGTCCCGGTGATTTGTATGCCTCAAATGAGTTTACTGCTGGTTTAACTCCGTGAAACGTTACCAAACTCTTCGCAGTGCCCCATGGCAGTCTTTGGAAAATATCTTCCGGAGTCTTGCACATTCTGTAGTAGATTCAATCTCCTCACAGTGCCTCCTCCATGATGCCCTTCGAGCCTTTCTTAGTGCTTTGTTATAACCTGTGAGACAGCCCTTGTATGCCTCCCATTCCCCAGTTCGTTTCGCTTTGTTGAATAGCTTCCTTACCTGTTTCCTCATCTCATCAAGTTCGTCGTTCCACCAGGGCACTCTCCTGTTGGACTTCCTTACTATGAGAGAACAGTTGTCATTTTAGCTAGATATAACTGCATCTGTTAATTGCTCTACAGCCATTTCTAACTCGGTCCTTCTCCTGATTGTTCCAGCAGAAACTGAGACATTACGAGTGGCTTCGGGTTAATTTCCTAACACTGAACTAGTTACTGATTTAGTTCTTCAAACAGATTGTCCGAGATATCGGCCATCTCTTTCAATAATGCATCGTTTTCGCCATTGTCCTGGTCTTCAAAAAAAGTTCCAGTCTAACAAAACGACATACTTTAGACTAATCGCAGCAAATGCTCTGCTAAATTCCTTGGTCGATCCATTTTTCAAACAATTGTAACTGAATATTCAAAGCACACAATCAACCAAACACGTCGGGGCTCTCAACAAGAAACTAAACCCAAAAAATTACAAGTTAAAACTTGACCCATTCTGATGTCCATTGCATGGTGTTAATTAAATATAGTGACAAATTACAATTATCGCTAAAAAACAAGTTCCAACTGAGGTATACTTTATGATATGCAAGTATACTCCTTTGTCAATCGCCCAGCTCCTACCTAGAAAACTATCACTAAAGAACCCGAGGGACTTGCGGACATCTTAGTCCTCCTAAGGTCATGCAGCCCGAAAACCTCCAGCAACAATTAATTATACGATGTCATCCACGCAATATATTCTACATAGAGTAGAGGACGAGGGCCAAACCGCCTTTATACCTACTCGCTAAAAATTAATTCTAGAATATCCGTTTGAGAAAAGAAAGATGAAATACCGATCATAGCAACAACTGGTGTTAAGGAAGATCAAAGTGCAAAATGTCATGAGGAGGGAGATGATAAATCGATGCAACAAGAAAATATATAGTCCGATGGTATAATAGAATATGATAACTTAGAGGGTCTACTCCAGGAACGGAATTAATATTTGGTTCCGTGAGTAGGTATAGAGGCGCTTGGACACGTACCCATACTACTTCTTGGGTAGAACGTATCTGGCTGCTACGCCTGTTCTTGCTTTCTTTATTTTTCAGTACACATGGTCTAACAGTTTTGGATATATCTATGAATCCCACTATTGATGCGCCTGTATATTTAGTGCAGTGAGTAGGTATAGAGACGTTTCAGCCCACCTCCCACTACTCGTTTCAAATAGCTGTCAATGTCGCGAATGTGTAACTAAAGCCGTTTTCTTTGCAGCTACAGAAGCAATAACAAATTACTAGCTCAACTATAAGACTATACATGGTGTGATTTTTAAACGTGGACGGGCTGTTAGACCGTAACATGAGCAGATACAGAAAAAATGTTCAAAGTAACTTGAGTTTATTTTGAAAATTCTATCTCCTAAAAATATTTTCAATTATACGAGGTGCGTCCTAATAATAGTAATCGTATGCAACTTTATTTTTTCTTATGGAACAGGTATAATTTTATATTTTTTTCCGATTCCTCCTACCATTTTAATGTCACTTTATTAATCATACTTTATGGCTATCTTAGTGAGTTTATAAGAAAAAAAATGTTTTTCTTGCAAATTTGACAGGTAAGTGGTACATTTTAAAAATTCATATCTCAGGAATGGTAGCGTATGAAGGAATAAAATTTTTATGCAAGATGCCCATTTTAGTGTCGTTTACATCGGATTGCTCAAATTATTTGAAAGTTATACCGGGTCTGTTCAATAAATAATTTTCTAAGAACGACAAAAATATATCTCAAAAAGTCAATTTTTTCAAATGCAATGGTGTATTTTTCTTACACCATTGCAAAGAACTCAAAATTCTGAATAGGAATGGTTAATAATTTGTAATTGTTGTATAACAAAATTTAAAAGATATATCAAATTTTGTACAATTTTGCCTAATAATGTACTTAATTGTCATCCTTGAACAATGAAACAATTATTGACATTACGCCTACTGGATGTCTAGTACCCAAAATTGAAAGCATGCTAATGTGTTTTGTATCGTTGTCTCATTTTACTGAGAGGTATATCGCTCACTAAAATAATGATTAATCATTATTTGTAGAATACACAGTACCTACCTAAATAAATACTCGTTACTAGTACACCAGTAATAATGTTCCAATAATTATTATAAAAATACCCAGAGGGACACTCGAAATACTTCAACGGTTCAGCTTTTATTTTGTAATTTATCAAAATAAAGAAAATAAAATAAAAAATACAATTTTTTTCTAAAAGAAATTACAAAGTAATATCTACAAAATTGAACAAAATTATTTAAAGAAATGATACGAATGCCCTAAACTCTAAAGAACAAAACTTAAAAAATGTGGAAAGACATAAAGAACAAAGGACTCTAACTAAAATATATGAGTATAAATATTAATTTACAAATAATATGTACACTAAATGAAATTAACTTAACAAATCTTCAAAATTGTCACCATTTCTTTGAATGCATGCATTGACCCTCACATTTTGAAGCAATATTAGGTAGGTGTGATTGACCTAAATGAATTAGTAATGTAAATTCTCATATTGTCTTGGTCGGTAAGGGGTTGCTGATATACCAAGTCCTTATCATACCCCCACAAAAAAGTCACATGGTGTTAAGTCAGGGGATCGAGGAGGATAACTAATAACCCATCTTTGACCGAATTGTCTATCTAAAAACTCTCGAACTAAGCGCGTGCTGTGAGCGGGAACGCCGTCATGTTGGTACCACATGGACCTAATAATGTTCAAGGGGACCTCCTGAAGTAATTCGAGCATCTCGTGTTCCAGAGAGTTTAGGTAGTAGGTACACATTACCATTTAAATGTTCATCTATGAAATACGGCCCAATAACACAGTTTCCGATTAACACCACCCCAAACATTAACTCTCCACCGATGCTGGTTGTCTATTTTTCTGGTGAATTTAGGATTCTGGTCCCTGTACATGTAAGTATTTTGGTTGTCTTCGCTCAAAATGTACATCATGTCTCTAAGTTCTTTTTGAGAAAAATTCATTTTAAATTTATAATTATAGACCACCTGAGAAACTGACAGATTAATACTGTAGTAGGCGTAATATCCATAATTATTTAATTGTTCAAGGATAACATGATTACAATTATTGGGCAAAATGGTAAAAAATTTGATATCTTTTAAATTTTGTTATACAACAATTACAAATTATTAACCATTCCTATTCAGAATTTTGAGCTTTTTGTATTGGTGTAAGAAAAAATACACCATTGCATTAGAAAAAATTGACTTTAAGCGATATTTTTGTCGTTTTTAAAAAATTATTTATTGAACAGACCCGGTATAACTTTCAAATAATTTGAGCAATCCGATGTAAACTACACTAATATGGGCATCTTGCATAAAAATTTTATTCCTCCATACACTACCATTCCTGAGTTATGACTTTTTAAAATGTACCACTTACCTGTCAAATTTGCAAGAAAAACATTTTTTTCTTGTAAACTCGCAAAGATAGCTATAAAGTACGATTAATAAAGTGACATTAAAATGTTATGAGAAATCAGAAAAAAATATAAAATTATACCTGTTCCATAAGAAAAAAGAAAGTTGCATACGATTACTACTATTAGGACGCACCTCGTATAATTGAAAATATCTTTAGGAGATAGAATTTTCAAAATAAACCCAAGTTACTTTCAATATTTTTTCTGTATCTGCTCTTGTTACGGACTAATAGCCCGTCCACGCTTAAATCACACCCCGTATAAATCCTAAATTTGAAGCGTTTTATATGAACCGCAAAGAAGCTAGCAATACGTAAAGTATACCTGAGATGATACTGTGCATTTCTGCACTAAAAAACTTTAGTTACTTTAGGTGGCGCTTTCAAATGGATGAAGTAGTAAAAATGTTAGGTTAGAAAAGAAAACAAGTGTTTATAGAGTATAAAAGAAAAGGGACACCGAAAAATTACATTTACTGAAGGCGCCACCGCGTAATCAAATACACAATTAATAACTCGTCCTCGCCAGGTCATGCAAAAGAAAATTAAAGAGAATATCAGAGAAAAGTCAAAACCCAGGTACCACAGGAGAAATTCGTCTTGTTTAATAATACTCAATCCAAAAACTTTGTTAATATTAATTATTGTTTTGATTAGTAATAAAATGTTAATTTTGTTTTCTAAATTTCAGTGGTATTCCTCCCATATTACCTGGTTACCGCCCTGACCGTGGCAGGGCCACAGTCCGACAGGCATGTGAGCATCCTCCGGCTTGCATGCTGAATCGATGCAGTGCTTCCGACCTAGCGAGGCGATCTGCAAGAAAAATAATTTTAGTAAGATTGGAATACCTGATTGCCGCCTTGCTTGTGGCAGGGCCACAGGCCGACAGGCTTGTAGAGCTCTTGTTTGGAGGCCGGGGAGTCCAGACAGGTGCTGCCTCCGTAGCCCTCGTTACGCACCTGAGAAGCAAACACATTTTACACAAAATATACACCATCCTCGATATCGGGAGACGAATTACCATAAAGTGCGTTCATAAGAAAACTTTTACGAGTAAATAAACGAAAGCTGTCCCGGCCCTACCTGAACTTCAAACGTTTCGTCTATGATGAGACGGAATAAGCGTATATATCGTGAATTATCAAATAACCCCAGGCATAAAACAAACTGCGATAATTTAGGAACTGGCAAAAATTGCTCCAGATCAAATTATACGAGAATTACCGACTGAGTGCTACACGAAAACGGTTTCGCAAACTTTACAAGCATTAGGAAGACGTAAAGCATGTATATGTATAATAATACATTGAAGTTAGACCAAGAGCCCATAGACCAAAAAATGTGCATAATAGGTTTACTCCAAAAATGCCTGAGATGTTGTGATTTTTGGGTCGTGGAGCACAGAAATGCCCATGCCAGTTTTTGTTTTTGGTACAGTGGTGTGTGGCAGACCCGTAAATGTGTAAAAAAATTGCTTAAAAAAGTATTATAGGTTTAGGACTGGGGTTTGCGGGAAGCGCTAAATAATAAAAAGTAATCCAGGGGACGCGGTTCGCTTGTTGTGAATTCTGGGATACTGACCTGCTGCAGGGGTCAAACTGTGTAAATAAATCACCAAAAAAAAATCGTAGGTTTACGCATGGGGATTGGAGGGATCTCCTAATTTACCTCCAAACGTCATGAATGTCGACTCCCATTCATTTTGGTTGGTACAAAGAGGCGCCACTCTCGCGACATTTTGTAAATTCACTCAGGTAAAAAAATCATAAGTTTATGAATTGCGTTCAGTAACTTGTTTAATATAAACATACTGAGTGCGAAAATACATTCGCAATCGTTGAAAAGTGGTACAAAAGTCTTGCCATTCACGATAATTGATTGTGCACTGAAGCTTCGTTCCTACTGCATGTAGATTACTGCAGTAAATAGGAAATGCAAGAAATTAAAAAAAAATAAAATGGTTCTATGAAACTTTTAGCTGCACATACCACACAGACGATATTCCATAAGAATACAAACGGAACATCATAGTAGCTTTGCCAAAAAGGAAAGGCGCGGATACGTGTGGAAATTTTAGAACGATCAGTTTGACTTCCCACGTGTCAAAAATTTTAACTAGAATTGTGTAAAGAAGGATGGAGAAAAGGGCGGAAGAAATATTAGGAGAAGATCAGTTCGGATTGAGGGGTAAACCGCTGAGGAATTTTGGTGTACAAAACGCAGGAATTGCGAGGAATTGCCGAGGAATTTCGGGAATTGCAGAGGAATTACGAGGAATTTCCTAGGAATTTCGGGAATTGTAGAGGAATTGTGAGGAATTGCAGAGGAATTGCGAGGAATTGCGCAGGAATTGCAGGAATTACGAGGAATTTTGTGGGTATTGTCAGGAATTGACGGGTATTTGGAGGAATTGCCACATGTTGTGGAAAGATTTGCGCTTGCGCGTCAAACATTGGAATGAGAATTAAGTTTAAGAAATGCATTCAGTAGTGTGTTTGCATGCAGCATATACTTAGTGTAGTTTTGAATCCGTGTTTTTATATAAAATATGAAAGATAGGTTGATTAGATACCTATTTAATTAGCTAGTCCGGGTAATAATGACATATACGTATTTCACAAGTTTTTGTTAGGGACCGCTATTAAGTTTATCGTCGACCAGTAGAGTCACATACCTTTAATATTAAAGATAATATTAAAGGTATGTAGTTAGAGTGCAATAGTTAGGTTATGTTTCACTTTGGGCGGGCAGCGTATTTCAAACGTATTGTTGTGCATTGAATAACAGTTAATCGCATACTACGCGTACTACGCGGTACATTGGACAATTTATAGAAAATTCTGGAAATGAATTTAAAATTAAATTCTTATCTGAAGAGTTATATCTCTTTTTATTGCCTATAAATGAAGATGTTGCTTGGGTTGAAAAAATATGTTGTTCGGCAAACGTCAAAAAAACATGGCTTTAGCGACTCTATGAACGACACTAAACTGTCACTTTTTATGTGGTTACCAACCAGGAGTCAGAAAAAAGTTTTTTTTACTGACAAGTCTGTAATAGTATACTAGTACCGAGGTGGAAAATCTTTCATTACACCCGAGGGCTAGACAGATGACCGAGGCGCGAAGCGCCGCGATCATCAGTTTTAATGAATAATAAAGTAATAAATAATTGATTTTATTTTTTAAATACCGCATTTTCGATAATTCTTGGTAGGCAGTGAAATTGACATTTATATTTTTACTAATTATTAAACTGACAAGCATCGTTTTTTGACAATAAAATAACTGAATATGTAAGAGTATTTCTGGTGGTAAAATATGTCTGGTAGCCAGTTGGAGTACACTCAAGCAGAACTCCACGAGACCGCAGAAAAAACGGTAGGAAATTTTATTCCTAGTTTATTACAATACATACTTAAGTATAAAATCAAATAGGCACTGAATTTTCCACCCGGGTGGAAAATTTCCCAGCCCGGTCGGGAAGTAGAAGTTAGGAATAACCTAATTGCAAACTTTTTATAAGTTGGTAATTTTGAAACAATTTTTTTTACTGACCCTAATCCAAAGCAATCTATCATACAATAAATAACTAATGTCACTATTGATATTTTTTACCCTTTTTGCAAGCAAAATAATTGGAATTTAGATAAGTGTATCGACGTTTGCCGAAAAAATAGCATATTTTATACGGAGCTAAAGTCCTTTTCGTGGCTCATCTGTTTTGTCGGACTCACTTCGTTCGTCAAACGTCTACAGATTCGCCACAAAAAGTATCACTTTAGCTCGTTGGATTAATAAGCAGCGGACCATTCCAACTCCAGAGATCTGATAAGATAAAATTGATAAGCAGTATAAATCTACAAAAGTAGGTAGTTTCTAAGTAAGCAAATGCCATTTTCAAAGAAGTTGTGTAATTTTTTTGTTTTAATTTTTAGTTTGTACCTTTTTGTAAGTAAGAACTGACGTTCTCTTGCCATTTTGTTATGGTTTTGTTAAAATCGAATTTTATTTTTTATTTTGTAAGAATTGACTTTCGTTGTTTTTTTATTTTTATTATACTTACCCATTTCTGTTGCAAATAATATATATCATCACCTTTATTTGTTAGAGTCATCTGCAAAATTTATTTGCATTCAAATTTGCATTGTTTAAGTTTAATTCTGTTGTAACGGGAACCGTCACTCGAACTGTAGGCATGACGGTAATTATTTTCTCAAAATTCATTTGTTTCAGAATACAGTCGTGCCTAGGTGCACTTTAAAGTAGATATCACAATTAATAATGCTTGGGTAAGATACAAATCTCTTTGTGATGCCTGAAATGAACGCATACTTTCCAAAGCAGGTAGGTTCACAGAGTTCAATAATTCTATCAATTAATTCAAAAATTTATTTGGAAACCATCCCTTTATCAAGTTATTTTTGCACGACAAGTATTCAATAAAAAATGTGGAAGCTCGGAAGAGACTCTTAAAGACGTATGTATAGATTACGCCATTGTGAGGGTGTGAACCTTGGCCAACAGGAGATGTATGGAACGAATATCTTTTGTTTGTATAATTTCTCAAATAGCCGCTCCTGTATTGTTTTGTTTGAGCTTACAAATTCAGTTCTAGTTCTTATTAATTTTCTTATTGAATTTTTTATTGAATGCCAGAGCTAAAAATAGGCATGTTTCGAGTTAGCATTCTTGCAGTAAATTTTGTATGAAGTAGATGTTCAATACAATTTAAAATTACCAACGTGTTTCTGTTTTATTCAAAAATGGGTACCACAACCCAACAAATGGTAGCAGAACGTGGTTATTGAAGGAGTAATTGGCAGTGACACGTATGGTTAGGTTGCTACCCAGGAGCAAATTTTATGCAAACATTCAGAAGAAACACGAGGGTTTTTTCCAGAGGTTGCTACCAGGAGCAAATTTCACGCAGTAAGATATCCAATTTTCCTAGTTTTCTTTCCTTACACTTGTTCATTTCAATTTTTATTTAATTCAAAAATTACATACATTTTTATATCATGGCGGAAGGGGATCAACAGGACGTTGATCATTATTCTAAATTAATTCGTAAGCGGGCGGTAATAAAAGATCAATTAACACAGTTTGTAGATTTTCTGAGGGGTTATTCTGATGATCAGCAGGCACAGCTGTCTTGCAGAAAAGAAAAGTGTGGAGAGTTGTGGAATAATTTTGAATATGTACAGGGTGAAATAGAATATGTCACAAATTTTTCGAGAAAAATATTTTGCAGCAATGTCGGATGCTGAAGAAAAGTCAAAACGAATAGTTTTTAATAGAGACGATGCTACTGATCGTCGGGCTACTTCAAATGCGGGGGACAATAATATTAGATTACCAGTAATGGAAATTCCAATCTTTCACGGCTCTCATACAGGGTGGTTAGAATTTTATGATACTTTCAATGCAATGATTCATTCTAATAAAAATCTGTCTAAAATTCAGCAATTTTATTATTTGAAAAACGCTTTGAAGGGTGAGGCTGCTGAGGTAGTTGGTTCTCTGGAAGTTTCTGAAGCCAATTATGAGGAGGCATGGAATCTTTTGAAATGTAGATATGAAAATAAAAAGGTAATTGCGCTTAGTCATATCGATTCTTTGTATAATTTTCCACGTATAAATAGGGAATCAAGTGTTCAACTTAGGAAATTTTTGGACACAATTCGAAAGGATTTGCGTGCCTTAAAAATGTTGCATACTGATGTTGAAAGGTGGGATACCTTGTTAATATATATTTTAGAAATGAAACTTGATGGGGTTACAAGGACAGAATGGTTAAAAACATTATCAATCGACAAATTTCCAACTATAAGTGAGTTCTTACAATTTTTAGAGGGTAAATGTCAATTGTTAGAAACAATAGGAGGTTCGAGCACAGGTTCAAAAAATATAGGATTAGAAACATGGGTTAAGATGGAGAAAACTAGAACCTTTGCGTCCACCAATGGCACTTGCATTTTATGTGGGGGTTCTCATATACTGTATTATTGTAAAAGGTTTCTTGATTTATCTGTTACAAATAGGCGAGATCAAATCCGCAGATTAAATGTTTGTTGGAACTGTTTACGGCAGGGACATTTGGTACAAAATTGCAATTATGGGGGTTGTAAACATTGCGGAAGAAAACATAATAGTTTGTTGCATGATGCATCTTCGATAATAAGCCGGCCTTATTTGAGGAATTCTAAGAATGATTCAGAAATACAGCTGGCACCAGGCGCGGGCATATCACCGATCAAGGATTCAAGTGCAGGTGATAATTCTACAGTGGCGTAACGAAGGGTATGCCCTGTTATGCGGTGCATACGGGCCCAACACCTAGGGGGGCCCTTGACCACACCGAACCGACCGTACCTCTAAAAGAGCCTTGAATCTAATTTTTCCTGGGCTCGATCCTGGGTTTAATTGGTTGTAATATAATAATTATACATTTAAGTATGTTCTTTTCTTGCTTCTAATTGTATCCCTTTTTGTCGTGTCCTGTTATGATTTTAATTGTTTTGCGTCCTTCTTATTAAAGACACCGACTATGGTATTCAAAGTGTGGGATCTCGCTTTTTGGCTCACCACTCCGTACACATTTTCAAACTCCAGAAATGCTGTTTAAGGATTAAGGTTAATGTGTTCTATTTAATAATTGACGTAGTCATCCAGCAACTTGAAAACTGTTTCAAGTTTCCATGGACTTACAAATATATTTGGATTTCTACAACCCAAACATTTTCTTAGTATGAAAGACAGCGAAATTGTAGATTGCTGTGACAGGATACAGTTAAAATATTCGGAAGCAGTTAGTAAAAAATGTTAATTTCAGTTTGTAAATGCGGTTTCAATGGTGAAAGACCATATCTATTAAAACATGTGAGAGACTTAACAAATATATTACCTCAAAAATACAGCTTTCTAGGAAGTGACTTTCCAGAAGTGCTAATCTGTTTAGTTTTATTTTTGACTCTTCCCCTTACAACTGCAACTGCAGAAAGGTCATTTAGTAAACTTAAAATTATCAAAAATTACTTGAGAAATTCGACTAGTCAAATTCGCCTACATGACCTTTCTGTTCTAGCAATTGAGCATACAGCTGCATCGGCAAAGAATACCAAAGACTTAGTTGAGGGCTTTTTCTAATAGTAAGGCCAGAAGAAAATAATATTTTAGTTATTAAGATGGTTATAGTTTGAAAATAATTTTAATACATACGTTGGTTTTTATCTGGGTTTTATTTTATTTGTATTTAGCAGTGAAATAAAAAAAAGTTTTAACTTTTATGTTGCTCCTAATTTTGAAACCTCGCATTCAAAATATTTCTATAACACGGGGGGGGGGGGGGCATACTAAGCAGTTTTGCATACGGGCCCTGTCATCCTTTGTTACGCCACTGTAATTCTAATAAATCGGGTAGGGCATTTGGTCAAGGAAAAGAGTTGGTTGCGATGGGTCAAGTACGGGAAGCTGGCGCGAGTAATTCTGAACAAACTCAATCGGTTATCCAGTCACAGTCGGAAGATCGCATTTCATATGGTTTTTATGGGAACAATCGGGTGACTCATGGAGTTTCAAATGAGATTTTACTTTCGACCGCTATAATTTATATCGAAGGTATATCAGGAGATAAATATGAATGCAGAGCACTTTTGGACACGGGTTCACAGTCTAATTTTGTTTCAAGGGAGTTGGCTACAAAACTTGGTTTGTCAGTCCAAAGGGTTAAGTTGTCGGTTAAGGGCATTGGTTCAAAGTTGACTAATATCACGGAAATGTTGCATGCTTCTTGTAATTCAAGGGTTACTAATTTCAAATTTAAGACTTCATTCTTAGTTATTAAAGAAATAGCGGAAAATGTTCCTACAGTTGATATTAATACTAATAATCTGGAAATTCCGGAAAATCTTATTTTAGCTGATCCTTCATTCGGATATTCGAGTAAAATTGACGTAATATTGGGCGCAACCGTATTTTGGGGTCTATTAAGTGTAGGTCAGATTAAATTAAAGGATTCTAACGTTGTTTTGCAGAAAACGAAGCTAGGTTGGGTTATTTCAGGGGAAGTTAAGCCTTATCAAGTATCCTTTAATTTGGAGAGGAGACAACCTAGGTTATGTGGGTTTTCTTCTACTAAGTTACTTTCTGATCAGCTGGAACGATTTTGGACTTTGGAGGAGTGTGTTCCGCAAAATAAATTATCCAAGGAAGAGCAGGAATGTGAAGGTATTTTTGTAAATACATATCAAAGAAATGCATATGGTCGGTTTGTTGTAACTCTTCCATTACGTGAAGGTATAAATACATTGGGGGATTCGCATTCTGTGGCACATAAGCAGTTTTTACAAATAGAAAGGAAACTTTGCAAAGATGAGAAGAAACGTACATCATATCATGAATTCATGCAAGAATATATTAATTTGGGACACATGAGTAAAGTGTCTGATGGTCAAGGATTTGAAAGGGCAAGTCAGGTCCTTCATTATTTTCCTCATCATGGGGTTTATAAAGAGTCTTCAAGTACTACGAAGTGTAGGGTTGTTTTCAATGGGTCATCAAAAACGGATACGGGTTATTCTCTCAACGATTTTCTAATGGTTGGTCCGAAATTACAAGACAATTTGTTTGATATTTTAATTCGATTTAGGCAGTATCCAGTGGTAATGAGCGCGGATATAGCCAAGATGTATAGGCAGGTTTTGGTGAGAGAAGATCAACGTGATTTGCAGAGGATATGTTGGCGTTTTTCACCTGAATTACCAGTGGACACTTATCGTCTGAACACAGTTACTTATGGAACGTCATGTGCTGCCTACTTGGCTGTCAGATGTTTGCAGCAATTGGGCACTGAGAATTCAGAAAAGTATCCATTGGCAAGTAGAGCTATTATTAATGGGTTTTATGTGGATGATCTTCTTACGGGTGGAAATTCTGTTGAGGAAGCAAAGAGAATTAAAAAGGACGTAAGTGAAATATTGGGCACCGCTGGATTTGTTCTCAGGAAATGGTTGGCCAATCATAAGGATGTATTGGTAGGGGAAGCTGAAAGTTCTTCAGATATCGACCACTATTTTGCAGAAGAAGGTATTACTAGTGCTCTTGGTATATTGTGGGATTCATGTAACGATATATTGCATTACAATATTAATGAAAGTAAGTTTAATGATAGGGTAACCAAAAGAAATATTCTTTCATCAATTGCGCAGATTTTTGATCCGATGGGTTTGGTTGGTCCGGTAGTGGTAAGGGCAAAATTGTTAATGCAGGCGTTATGGAGAATTAATTTAAATTGGGATGAGCCGGTACCTTCGGATATTCATACCTCTTGGATCAAGTTTAAGGATCAAATAGGTGATCTCAAAAGGATTAATATTGAAAGGCAAGTGATTTGTTCAGATCCGCAACGAGTGGAGCTACATTGTTTTACGGATGCATCTGAATTGGCTTATGGGGCGGCAATTTTCATTCGATCTACCGATCAAGGTAATACTAATTATGTAAAACTACTGTGCGCAAAATCTAGGGTAGCACCTTTGAAGGTTATTTCCTTGCCTAGACTTGAGCTCTGTGGTGCTTTATTGGGTGCGCGATTGGTGAGGGACGTCAAATTAGCCTTGCATATGAATTTTGATAGGCTGGGTTTTTGGTGTGACTCGACTATTGTTTTAGCATGGATTTCAGGCAGTCCAAGCCAATGGCAAAATTTCGTTGCAAACAGAGTCTCGGAGATTCAACAACTGACAGTCGGTTGTAGATGGATGCATGTAGATTCAAATGACAATCCAGCTGATATTATCTCCAGAGGAATTGATCCAACTGCTTTAGCTCATTGCAAAATTTGGTGGGAAGGTCCGGAATGGCTTTCTTTGGAACAGACATTTTGGCCGAACTTCAATCCTTGTGTTTCAATGGGGGGAGTTCCCGAACAAAAAGTTGTTAAAATAATTTTTAAGACGAATATTAATACATTTGATATAATGGAAAGGTACTCCAGTTTCCATAAGGTTAGGCACGTCTTGGCATACTGCCTGAGATTTATCAAAAATTGTTCAGTTTCAGTTGAGGTTCGCGAGTTGGGTTCATTTACTGTTACAGAGCTGCAAGGGGCAACAGCAATTCTTGTTAAATTGGCACAAGAACAGGAATTTCCTAGAGAATATCATTCTCTAAAACATTCCAAGGTCATTCCAAGTAATAGCAAATTAATAGCACTAAATCCTTTTATGGACGTTGAGGGTGTAATTAGGGTCGGGGGACGTTTGGAAAGTGCTAATGTATCTTATCAGCAAAAACATCCCATGATATTACCAAATGATCATCGGTTAACTAAATTAATCATTATGCATGAACATCTCAAAAATTTGCACGCCGGGCCTAGAGCCTTATTAGCTATTGTAAGATTGCAATATTGGCCGTTGCAAGGGCAAAATACTGTTTCAAGGATTCTAAAAAAATGCATAGTTTGCTTCAGAGTACGTCCTAGGGTTCACGAATATTTAATGGGACAAATGCCTCCGGAGAGAGTAAATTCTTTCAAACCGTTTTCAAATAGTGGAGTCGATTATTGTGGGCCATTTGAAATTAAGGTTGGGAAAATAAGAGGTGAAAGATTTGTGAAGGGTTACATTTGTGTTTTTGTATGTTTGTCCACCAAGGCGGTGCATTTGGAATTAGTTAACGACCTTAGTACGGAGTCTTTTTTAAACTGTTTCAAAAGATTTTTGTCTAGGAGGGGCCTTTGTCAGAGTATATTTTCTGATAATGGAACGAACTTTGTTGGGGCAAACAACGCACTTCATGATCTTTATACCTTTTTGCAAAATCCAAAGATTCAATCAAGTTTTAGGGAATATTTTGCATAATTCATATCAATTGGAAGTTTATTCCACCGCGGTCTCCACACTTTGGAGGTTTGTGGGAGGCTGCTGTGCGTTCACTGAAATATCATTTGAAGAGGGTGGTCGGAAATGAAAGGTTGCGTTATGATGAATTTTACACAGTTATCACACAAATAGAATCATGTCTCAATTCTCGTCCACTTTGTCCTTTGTCCGAAAATCCAGAAGACCTAAATGCTCTTACCCCTAGCCATTTTCTGGTGGGTACATCACTCAAGGCTCTCCCACAAGAGGATTTGCGGTCACATAAGTCAAATCGACTTAAGCGATACCAACATTTGACCCAGGTGATTCAGCACTTCTGGGAAAAGTGGTCAATGGAATATTTACAGCAACTGCAGCGACGTACTAAATGGCTTGTTTCAACTTCAGCCCCCAAACCTGGGGACATGGTCGTATTGAAGGATGAAAATTTACCTCCGCTTAAATGGCAACTTGGTAGAATAGAAGAAATTCATCGCGGAGCGGATAACATTGTGCGTGTTGTTACAGTGCGTACCGCGAATGGTCTGTATAAGCGTGCAAGTTCGAAGGTGTGTTTATTGCCCATCGAAGATGACGAAAATTGTAAAAACGATGATTGACTGTATTATTTATCATTTTGTTATATTTTTTGCCAATTATCTTGTTTACCTTACCTATTACGCAATGCAATTCTTGTTCAGTTATTTTATAATTTGTAATTTTCATGAGATTTGATATTTGTGTTAGGTCTTATTTGTTTTTCTTTGAAAGGCGATGCTTTCAAAGGGGGCGGTATATGTATGGAACGAATATCTTTTGTTTGTATAATTTCTCAAATAGCCGCTCCTGTATTGTTTTGTTTGAGCTTACAAATTCAGTTCTAGTTCTTATTAATTTTCTTATTGAATTTTTTATTGAATGCCAGAGCTAAAAATAGGCATGTTTCGAGTTAGCATTCTTGCAGTAAATTTTGTATGAAGTAGATGTTCAATACAATTTAAAATTACCAACGTGTTTCTGTTTTATTCAAAAATGGGTACCACAACCCAACAGGAGAAGTGGATCTAAAAAGAATAGAAGCGCTGGAAATGTGGTGTTACAGGTACATGATGAAGATACCGTGGATAGATAAGGTTAGCAATAAGAGTTGGAGAAAAGTGAAATGTATGGAGGATAGGAGAGATAGGATGGTAGTACATACTAGAGTCAGAGGTAGGAATACAAATAGGTAGGGGTAGGCCAAGATTAGACTACTGCTCTCAAATAGTTGGGGATGTAGGATGTTCTACTTTTAGGGAAATGCGTAGGTTAGTTCAGGATAGGAAAGGATGGAGGCACGCGTGCAACTAGTCTTCGGCCTGAGAACTTTATGATGATGAATATATTAGGCATGCGATGGATGTACGTACGTACGCAATCGGGAATGTTATTTGCGGCAGTTGTAAATTTATGTGTGTAATGTACATGCGGAATTGCCGGAATTTCCAAGGAATTGCGGGAATTTCCAAGGAATTGCGGGGAATTTCCAAGGAATTGCGGGAATTTCCAAGGAATTGAGGGGAATTTCCGAGGAATTGCGGGAATTTCTAAGGAATTGCGGGAATTTTCAAGGAATTGCGGGGAATTTCCAAGGAATTACGGGAATTTCGAAGGAATTTGGGGAATTTCTGGATAAAAAGGAATTGTGGTGTACAACTTTTTTTCAGCGGTTTACCCCTCGGTTCGGATTTAGAAGAAATAGGGGAACGCGCGAGACCATTCTAGCTTTACGACTACTAATAGAAAAAGCAATAGAAAAGGGAAAGAGACCCTATAAAGGATTTGCAGATTTGGAAAAAGCCTTCGACAATGTGAAATGGAGGAAGATGTTCGAAGTGGTCAAAACGGTAGGGATTAAGTATACATATAGTTAGGGAGCCGGTATAGTAAATTATGACTGTATTTTCTACCATGCCGGACATTATTAATCTTAATGTATGCAACAAGAGGAAGAAGAATATGATTATGAAAAGTTGCATCTGAGTCGCACCGCAGATGGCGCTCTTAAGAAAAGTTTCGAATCGTCTGGCACCCACTCGCAACTATCTAATGTGTCTGGCATTGATATTTTGGCATTCTTCATAATACAAAAATTCAGTAAAAGAAAAATCTGTTGGTAGAAAATACGTCACGTGACGCTCCTGCTTAAGATAAGTTTGGGGTTCTCTGGCACCCACTCGCGACTTATAATGTATCTGATTCTTCTTTTACTGACTATTTGTATCATGAAGAATGCCAAAATATCAATGCCAGACACATTAGATAGTCGCGAGTGGGTGCCAGACGATTCTGAACTTTTAAGAGCGCCATCTGCGGTGCGACTCAGATGCAACTTTCTCATAGTCATATTCTTCTTCCTCTTGTTGCATACATTAAGATTAATAATGTCCGGCATGGTAGAAAATACAGTCATGATTTACTATACCGGCTCCCTAACTAATAGGGATAGAAGAATAATTTATTCATAATCTACACAAAGAGCAAACGGCAGTTACAGAATTTGAGCAGGAACATAGAGAAGTAAATATCCGAAAGGGAGTGAGGCAGGGACGTGCGTTATCGCCTCTAGTTCTCAATTTATATATCGAAGATGCGATGAATATTATTAAAGACATCAGAATAGCTGCTGGAATTAATAGACAGGGTCAAACTATTAATATGCTCAGATTTGCGAATGATATAGCAGTATTAGCATCCAGCGATCCAGCAAAGAAGAATTATAGGAAGGACTCTGAACGAAATGGAAGCGGTTTTGACGGAGGGCTATGGTATGAAGATCAATAAAAAGAAAACCGAAATTTTGTTGTGTAGGGGGCGTGAAAATAGGACTAAAACTAAAATACAAATAGGAAACGAGAAGATAGAGGAAGTCTCAGATTTCTGCTATTTAGGAAGTCAAATAACTCTAGATTTAAGACAAAGAATAGCGCAGGGCCGAGTTGCATTTAAAAAAAAGAAACAACTATTATGCTCGGAAATGATAAATGTAGAAACTCGGAAGAGGCTCTTAAAAACGTATGTATGGAGTACAGCAGTGTCCGGGTGCGAAAAAGCGGATAGGAAAAAATTAGAAGCATTTGGAATGTGGCGCTATAGACGCATGACGAAGATACCGTGGGTAGATAAGGTTAGCAACAGAGAGGTATTAGAAAAAGTTGGAGAAAAGCGAAATTTATGGAAGACAGTAAGGAATAGGAGAGATAGGATAGTAGGACACCTTCTGAGGCACGAAGGCTTAGTTCGCAACATACTAGTCAGAGATAGGAATAAAAAGTGGTAAGGGTAGGCCGAGATTGGACTACTGCTCTCAAGTAGTTAGGGATATAGGATGTTCAACTTTTAGGGAAAAGCGTAGGTTAGCTCAGGATAGGAAAGATGGAGGTACGCGTCCAACCAGTCTTCGGACTGAAATCTTTATGATGAAGGGTGAAAATTTATAATTGCTTTCTTTCAAGCTTTCTAGCGGGCCCTTGTACCACCGTTCAATGATAAGGAGTGTATTTTTGTACTCAGCAGGTTCGTCATAATCAAATTCTTGAATGCCATTCATAAACTTATGATTTTTTTACGTAAGTTTTTTTTTTACAAAATGTTGCGTCTCTAGCGCCCCCCTGTACCAATTTTTTTATCGGCAACGGTGAATACTCGACTTTTGTGATTGAAATAACAACTTGTCTCCAAGTTTTGAAGAGTAAACTTATGATTTTTTTTACCTGAGTGAATTTACGAAATGTCGCGAGAGGGGCGCGTCTTTGTACCAACCAAAATGAATGGGAGTTGAGATTCATGATGTTTGGGGGTAAATTAGGAGGTCCATCCCCATGCGTAAACCTATAATTTTTTTGAGGTGTTTTATTTACACAATTTGACCCCTGTAGGGGGTCAATGTCCCAGAATTCACAACAAGCGAACCGCGTCCGCTGGATTACTTTTCATTATTTAGCGCTTCCCACAAACCCCAGTCCTAAACCTATAATACTTTTTTAAGTAATTTTTTTACACATTTACAGGTCTGCCACACATCACTGTACCAAAAACAAAAACTGGCATGGGCATTTCTGTGCTCCACGACCCAAAAATCATAACATCTCAGGCATTTTTGGAGTAAACCTATTATGCACATTTTTTGGTCTATGGGCTCCTGGTTTCAAGATTATTTCCATGGTTTCGACGCTTCCCCACTAAGGGTGGTCCAGGTCTTAATACATTAATTTTGAGAGGTGATAGAGAATCAAAAATAAGGGGACTTTTCTTAATAAACATATACCCGGAAATGCACAATAACGGAGATATAGCCCTCCAAACATGGATTCCAATTTTTTTTACACAGAGTCTACCCCGTTCAACCGACTTGGCTAAAACGATGGCATTTTATTGATATCTACACAAAATTAACAAAAGAGTGAACGAAAGAAATTGACATGATTTACAATAAATTTTCAAAGTTCATTCATCCAATTCCTCACTTGCCTTCCAAAATGAGCAGGAGCACCATCCATTTGAAACCAACTATTAATACGTACTCCATACAGTATGTCATCAAACAATTCAAATAAGTTTGTTAAAAAATCCAGAAATAGTTTCGAGTTCAGCCGAGGTGGTAAGGAAATGGACCACAAACATAGCCGCCAATAAGGCCCAGCCATACATTTACGCTAAACTCGTGTTGCAAAGATCGGACACGAATTTCTCTTGGATTTTGTTGACTCCAAATGTGACAGTTATGATGATTAAATATTCTTGAGAAACTTGCCTCATCTGTCCATAACAAAGACTTATAGAGGGGACTTAGCTATTTACATTTTCGATTGAAGCAGGATGAATAATCACAGTCTAAGCGTTTTTGTGTGGAAAAGGCAAAACAAAACAGCCGACCAGTTGTGTAGTGAACAGGTGCCGCCGCGGAAACAGAATATCGCGGAACATTCGCTTGGTCCGTTGCTCGAATATAATAACAAACAACGATCCCCGAGACCCGCTGGCCTACGAACGTGTAGGCTTCAAAACAAAATCAGCTGTTCCATAAGGACGCTAGGTCCATTCTAGACGTCTTTGGTCCATAATATGTTTTGTAAGAACCCCGGATTTTCTTGAAGGGAATTTAATATCCAGTTACAAAATATCAAACGATGTTTTGCATCACAGGGGAGTACTGCAATCGTCAGACGTGATGGCGAGCAACAGAGATGCGCAGTTGAGTAATCCCCACTATTCATCCACTATCCTCTCGACCGGAATTGGTTTTCGGTGGACACACGCAACTGTCAGTGGCGCACGATTAACTTCATAATAAATTCATCTATAGTCCACGGAACCTCGCGCCACTGCCTGAAACTAGGGCGTGGCCTTGCCTGCGCGGGCTGTCGCCATCAGTTTGACGATTGCTGTAAATGTTGCACCGGTTGTTCTTAATAAATAAGAGGGCCGCTCATCGAGAACTAAGCCGAGAATTGTTGTCGAATGTTCTCAGTATTGCATTGGCTACATTATTTCTTCTCCTAGGCTGTTCTTCGGCTCGCTTCAAACCAAATTCCCGAAAAAGGTGATCGATATTCACAAAAACACGGTCATTTGGTTGCCTCCGATTTGGATATCTTCTTCGATATTCTCTAACTCTTCCGTTCTTGAATTGTCTCCAATTTATTTCTCGAGTTGAGATTTTATTAGAATTTATGCATGGGACAAAGAATCTTGAAAGCATAGGACAAATAGTGTACCTACATGAATCCACTGTGTGTATTTTCCATCGTTTTATAAGCCTACGTACTAGCACCTGGAGGGTCATGTAATTTCAGACAGCCTGCCAAAACAAAAAAAAGTATATATGAAAGCAAACTCCTGTACTTCTTTTGTCTACATTCCCTATCCACCTGTGGCAAAATCGACCTCCCCGAACTGCTTTGTACCTCCAGCGATGTGTTCAACATCAAGACTGACACAATGGACCGCGTCGCAGCCACAAAAGCTATACAGTAGAACGAACTCTCCCGCGCGGTTCCAATCATTTTAAGTGCCTACCAGGTCTCCGGTGGTTTAATTACTCAGGTCTCGGATGAGAGTTAGAACGTAGAGTTCTTTGGAACGCGACCGACTGTTCTATGTACTGTTATAGGGCTCATTAACATCGAGTAGTACAGATGAAGGTATGACGGCTTGCGTTCGGCGGGCGTAATCGCAAATTGCGGTCGCAATTCAACGCTTTATAGACGACGCCATGGAATGAAATAATTACTTATCGCAGTGGCGTTGGCGTTCACTGGAGGGTGCGCAAAGGAGGTTAACAGATACGTTCTAAGTATCGCGATTAGAAATCAGACGTCAACAGAAGTCGGGTAGACTGCGACATGTTTTGGAGAAAACGTCAGAGGCGTATTGCATGTATAACACGTTCAAAGGAGGCGGCTGGATTGTCGGTGTAATTTTGGAATTAAAGTCCCTTGGGATCATGCTGGTCAATGAGTCACTCGACGAAGGATCCAGTTTCTGTCAATAATAAAATGCTGACGCTAACAGAAATCAGACACGAAAGAATAGGATGGCTGGTGAGAATTCGAGAGATGCTAAGGAAAGGGACACTTGCCAGCAACAACCATACAGAAGTTCAGCTCCATCATGCCTGAACCCAACACTCCTGTCTATTGCGATACATCAACATCCATCAATCGTCATTTTGTCACAAAAGCCTTCCGCGAACAAATTTTCAACGCCATTCACAACCTGACTCATCCCGGTATCAACGCAACGTTCAAATGTGTAACTCAAAGCTACGGCTGGCCGTCCATCAAAGCCGATTGCAGAAAATGGGTACAAACCTGCATCCAATGTCAAAAATCCAAAATACACCGTCACACATCTGTCCCACTCGCAACTTTTCCAATAACATCTGCGGGATTCGAACACGTCCACATCGACATAATCGGACCCCTATCCAGCTCCGTAGGTCAACGATACTGACCTGCACTGGCAGATTTCAGAAATGGCCCGAAGTGTTCACAACAGGCAACATAGAAGCTGAAATAATCGCTAAGAATTTCTACGAAGGTTGGATAGCAAGATTTGGCACACCTCTCCGAATCACCACAGATCAAAGCGGACAATTATAATTATTATTATTGAAGCATTCAGTTGTTCAACAGGGACGACAACATACCCTAGAACCACAGTCTACCGCAAGCAAATGGTCTGATAGAACGCCGGAGTGAGAGGATCCGCCACGGAAATAATAAACAAATTTTCATTCATTTTCATTTATTCATTTTCAATCTGGCCCATATCCAGTCGTACACCGTGGAAATAAGATGTTTACTATTTGCATCCGTGGACGACACATCGTAAAGTCAATCGACCTATCTGAATCCAGCCTATTTGAAAAACGACATCAGCACGTCAACCTCGAGGTCACCTATGCCGACACGCATATTCATATCTCACTTATCGTATCGCAATCCGAAGGAACACGAAGTCCACTCATATCCAATGCGCGAGATCGCTCTCGAAGTTGTGATATGGTATGCGGTACGTCGACAAGTTGCACTAGTTTGCTCTGCCGAGTGGCATTTTTGAAACGGACCCCTTAACTGACGGGGCACCAGACACACGCATTTTTTGTAAAAAAAAGATAATGTAAATATATACAACAAAGAAAAAAATTACACAATTGGTTGAAATTTCTTTACCACCTGCACCATGGAGGTAATTTAACAGGTGATGAGTTGCCAGCACTCAAAAGCCGACGTTGCATTTAGGAAACGTTTAAAATTCGATTTGAATTCAGAAAACAAGCAATAATTTACAAACGTACTCGAGACAGCAATCGAAGTGTTGGATATCGACTTACAACACATCGCAAAGAACGACCTGCAACCTTATTTCCTATTAAAAGTTCAAGGAATTATTCCTATTTCTAGTTATATTAAAAATCAACTTTTAGGAAAACTGTAACACAAAAAAACACAAACCTCTCCGTTGGCAATGGCATCTCCTGGAATGAACAGTTCCGGATAGATATTGTCCAAATACCACTTGAAGCTCTTGCACTTCAAGTTCTCCCTCAACTCTATCCTCGAACTGATGTCCCCGTAATCCCCGAGATCGTTCCCTATCCTCTGGAAGTAGTACTTGGCGTAATCGTCCAGCCACACCTTGGCCAGTCGGATCGAGTTTCTCTTCAGCACGTTCACACCCGACCGCCACTTGTACGGTGACCGTTTCCGGAAGATGTGACCAACATGCGAGCACGGTACAATCTCCAAAGTGCCCCCGCACATCCACGTCTTGAAGGAGAGCTCCAGGTTCTCGCCGCCCCATATGTCGAAGCCGCTGTCGTAGGTGCCCAATTTTTCGAAAAATTTCTGGAAACGAAGAAGTGTTTTAAGCAGTCATAAAATAGACCGCTTAGGGAATGGTAGAAGGCGGAAGACAGAAAAAGACAAACTCACCCTGTCAATCGAAAAAAGACCCCCAGCCATCGTGGGACTGAACACCGGTTCTGCAGTGTGCTTGTGTCTTTTCTTCTCCTTGTCGGGAACGGCGTGCCAGTTGAACTGAAGGTTCCAATCGAACCCTCCAACGTTCACGAAGTTGCTGTCTTTGTAATGGTACTCAAGCGTGGTATCGTCAATGACGTCGATGACGGGACAAACGACGGTCGTCGGGTCTCGAGCTATGCGGTCCAAAAGAGGTTCCAGCCAGCCGGTGGTGCACTCACAATGAGAATCGAGATATGTTAGGACAGCGCCCTTGGCGCTGCTGGCGCCTAGGCATATCAAGAAAGTGTTTTAAGGCGAGAAGTCGAATAAAACAAAAAAAAACTCACCCAGAAGTCTGGCTCGGATCAGTCCCAGCCTCTTCGGAGCCCTGACGATTTTCACCTTCGGTTCGTTCGCAAAATAGTCTTCTAACGGTTTACCCGTATGTTTCATGTCGGAGAAGTCGTCAACCAGTATGACTTCCTCGATCAAATGTGTGGGCGATCTGTCCAACACCGAGTGGACGGTCCGCAGAAGAACGGACCACGCCTCGTTGTGGAAGCAGACGATGACGGACGTGGCGGGCAGGTTGGTCAAGAAGCGGCCGGACGTTTTGCACCTAACAGATAAAGAAATTTGCAAATAAACATTTCAGCAAAAGAAAAATAACCAAATACTGACAAATTACAAAAGTTTTGAGAATAGAACACATCCTCTGGAGTTAATTGTCACCGGACAATGCTTTGACAATTAGTTTGATACAAAACCAAATTGGTTACCATCTGCATTAATCATAAACACAAAGTGTCTAGTACTCTCTTTTGAAATGAGAAATGTATTCGTTATATTTTATTACTCGCTTTATACCATTATTAAAAATATAGGAAGTTTATACAAAATTACTGCGAAATAAATTTACTCATATAGGTAGCAGAAACAATATTCTATGAGAACGTAAGAAAATAAATAAATGTCGTATTTTCGAAAATACTCAAAAATATAAAAATATATAGGCGTTCTACAACAATACATGAAAATGGAACATCCTATATTTGAATATTCCGTAAAAGAACTCTAAGTTGAAAATAAAAATCGACGTGTCCGCGCTTTTATTCAAATATCGATAAAAAATATATTTTGAATTTTATTCCAAACTTAAACTCTTCACTGTATATGCATACCTAGTCTGTCCCGAAGGTAACCTATTGAAATAAAATAGATTCTAACATTATTACTGGATTTACTAGCAATGGGGATTACAATAACAAAAACTAACATTAGCTACTTGAATTCCTGATGAGATTCAGCATTCGCGAGTGAGATAGTAGATAATAATTTGCATTATAAAACAGCTAGAACAGGTCTAAGTACCTACTCTCTGAGATCTCACTGTTCGAAGGGAAAACTTTTGGAATTTATTTCATATTTTGGGAAAAACCCCTTCCAGTGAAGTCATCAGTGTCTAAGAATCTAACCCTGTCTTCGCTCTTGGCTAACCATCTAACGAAAAGAGCTATGCAACCTAACGTGCATTCCTAAAGCTTGGGCACGCAACCAAACACACCATTTGAGTAGACCGCGGTTCACTTCAATAACTACAACCACTTTGCTGTCGTTACAAGAGCGGCATGATTTGCTACTGAAACTGACGTGTTCTGTGGGAATTACATAATTATTTGTTGCTAGTACTTACTGAAGCACAGATGCAACGTGTGCTGCAGGCACTGCAATGTTATTTTGCTACTACACAGTACAGATTTTTACTGCAGGAATTTGTTCTTATATAACAGAACATGTGAACTAAAATGCTTCCTAAAACGCCTACAACAGAAAACGAACTGTACCGACAAACAAAACCTTAAGCCCTGGTTTTTAAGAACTTTTCGCCGACGCAATTGCGCTGGCGGACTTCCCTGAAATCAACCCTGCATAATTTGGTTGTTACTAAGTTACATCAAACAAAAAACGGAAAATTTTCTGCCGTTCAAACAGCGATAGACTTAAAATACAGCAAACGGAATTCCGTCGACGGAAATTTGTTAAAAACCAAGGTTTTAGCGGATTTTTCAAATTTTGATTGCAAAACGGAAGATACAAAAACTGCATCGCTAGAAAATGTAATTTATTCCCCATTCATCTACAGTAATAAAACCACGCTCTCCATTTATAAATTGTACATAATAATTTGTAGTTACGGCCTTTTCCTGCAGAGAGATGGAATTAATAAACTGAAAATTCACGTGTTCCGTCCCGTTTCTTTTTCTTCTTTGGCAATAAAGATTTTGCGAATCGCGTGTGTTGCTCATGTACGAAATAATTACGTTCATGATTAATAGTTCCTCGGTGCTCTGCGAGCCGCAACAGCTCATCTTATTCTGTCAAGAGAGTTTCTTGATGAAATAATATCATTTCATTTCAAAGCCAGCATGTAGCTGTGAGCGAATCTCGGTTGGCGGCACCATCGCATCGGTGACGGGCGAAAGTTTTAGTAAACAAATCGCTCGTGTTGTAAACTTCATCCTCGGTAATAATAGCATTCATTATAAACTCGTGTATAATATACTATTAAATTCGTATTTATTGTGACCATAATGTTATATGTAGTAAATATTTTCTTGATTCACTTTTTGGTAGTAATTCATGTTGAATTAATTAAATACTCTAAATACTACCAATGTAACAATTTATTATAGTATTGACCGGTTTCAAGTTTTAAAAAAATCTCACCATATTCTGATGATGTAACCAATGTAATAATTTATTATAGTGTTGACCGGTTTCAAGATTTGAAAATCTCATATTCTGATGAGATTTTTTAAATCTTGAAACCGGTCAATACTATAATACCGTAATAACGATAATACTATAATAAATACTATACTATAATAAATTGTTACGTTGGTAGTACGCAGAGTATTTAATTAATTTACTATATTATATTATAATATTGGTAGTGCGCATAGAAGTGATATACTCAAATATAATACTTACCACTACCCAAAAAGATTTAATAGCAATACTTGTATAATCGCAACTGTCGACAGAAATTTACTGTTTTAAGAACGCGGGAATTCGCATTAAAATCACGAAACCTAAAAAACTTTAGCATAAAAAAATATTTCTGCCGATCAATAGTCTTTAAATGGACCAAAAGAACGAGAACATCTGTATCCTTACAGTCAAGTATGCACCTTGTATACCCTAGATTTTTTGCTGGCAAAATGTGTAGCCGTATTCTGGTATCTGCTACTATCAATACGCAAAACCAGAATATAATAATTAAAAATTAAAGAATATAAAATATGTTTTTCTGTTGTATTGTATCCGAGCACTCGCAAATATAGAGCTCCGCGGTAGGGATCGGGTCGCGAAACGCTGCGAGCGCCAGTGATAATAGATGCGATAATTCCGGTAATTATGGTCCGATTTTGAAAATTGAAAGACCGGTAGGTTCAGGCCGTCTCAGAGATATCGCGAGATAAAAGAAAAATGTGATAATTCAGTGTTCAGAGAAAAGAGCACTTTTATGCGTGGCATGGTCATAAGAGCCTTCGTTTTGTACTATGTTCCGCTTCTATTTAAATATATTTAAAGCCAAATTTCCATAAGTGACCAAGCGTATTTCAACTTCGAGATAAGGAAGCAGTTATATAAAACTTCGCATACTTGACAGTGCCCATCGGAAAAGACGGCCAATTCGATCCTTTTAATTTGCAGTTGCTTACTGTGCAAAATGAATTCATTGCAATATGTTTTAAACCATACTACATTCCAGAGTTTCACTTGTAAATCGACTACTTTTAATAACTGACTACCGAGTTCAGAGTTGCGGTCACTTTAGAAACCCAGACAAGATGAGATGGAAAATTTTCATGGCGCCCTTGATCCTTTAAACGGTTCAAAAGGTTGATTTAACAGCGAAGGAGGGAGCGGGTGACGGTCGCAAAGTTAACCTCGTTAAATTATGCAGAACTAATATTTCGTCCGAGATTTTGGCCGTTGTATAGGAAACTGCTGATGCTATAGGTATTACTTAACGTCTCTTAGGGTGCCCGGACTTTATTACGGGAAATAATAATGTACATAGGCACGGGTAATTAATCACTAATCACCGCGCCTGAGCGACCACCGGAAACTCCCCGGTATCGCGACCCTTCGATCCTCCGCGTGTCAGATGGTCCGAATTTCGGCATAAAAGCACTTTGTGATCCGTTCTATACTCTCCGGGATTCAGGGAAATGTAATCAGGGTCGGGGTGATTTATTTTGATTTCGATACTCTAGTTAGAGTGGTGAAAGGGGGTTGAAACTGAAGTAGAAGGAAGCGCTGATGTTCATATAAATTTGGCGCACCTATGTCATGTATAAGCAATGTTTGCCGCTGGCTTGGTACAGTCCAACCGAATTAAGTTTGCGAGTGGTGGGGTTGCGCATTAGCATACTTTACGGATGCAATAAAATGGCTTGCAGTACCATTGGCGCAAGTAAAATTTTCAGTTACCGGTGAGCTTTTGAAAAGGTAAGATCGCGGGTTGCGAACAGAAAGGTGTTTTACGTAGTCAAACACGGGAAATAGTGTATAGAGTGTTTTGTTATTTGACACTAGCACAATACATCGAGCACTACGGTAATTTCCGTCTCCAAACTTCAACGGGCACGATTCTTCGAATCCGCTACCGTATCAACTTCACCTGAATTAGGTGTCTGTATTACATACATGATACATGTATGTACCGGTAGATGTCGCCGAAACAAAGTTCTCTATATCCCACGTACGGAATATTTGCACAAAGGAATGCCTTTGAATGATGATAAACATGCAGACGGTGTAACTCTGCAGACTAGACGGAATTTCGAGGAGCTGATTTTACAGACGTATGTACATCTGTGTAACGCTAAATTATTACTTGTTTCAAACTTATGTGAAAAAGTTATTTCGTAACGCTGTAATTCTTGCAGACTGATAGAATTGTTAAATAAAATAAAAGTGGAATACTGTACTTTATTTGCAAAAACTCATAGGAAGTTGCACTTTTAAAGCTAGATTAGCCATCAGTCTAGAATAACAGGTTGCCATAGAAACGTATAATACATTCACGATTTTTTGTCTTCTGGCAAGAAAATAAATTTGACCTCCACGCGATGCAATAGGAAGTTTCTCTATTCTATGGCTGCAGTCCATTGAATAATGGGTTGTTATTCAATGGCTTAAACAAAAGCGAATACCCGTTCAACAAAAAATGTGTACCAATGACGTAGGTAAAAAAAAATATTTACGTTCTGTAAAATCACAGACAGCATGGAATCTTAACTGAATATCAAACACAGTTTTTAAAAATAACTTCAAGTTCACAATGGTTAGAAAATTTGCCTGAAATCAATTTCTCTGCCCCTTGTAAAGTATTCGCCCTTCGGAATTCTCGCTTGCTTTTGAGGCAGTCGCGAAATTCTTTTGCAAAAGTCACGGGTCGTCTTCACTTTCATTTCTGAGAAACAACGCAATTTTAAATATTTCGATTAAGAAATAACTCGGTTTTACCAGACTTGCGTATCTTTTAGGGAAACACGCCAGGAGTTTTTTTTGTAAGATTTGAAATTGTCTTGCTGTGAAAACCGAATGGGAATTAAAGTTCGATGTTGTTAAACAAAGCATAATTAGAGCGCCCTATGGATCTAACAAATTTAGATTGGCGTTAATTAATTTGTTCTGCTGCATCAAAAAAAGATCGCGACATCTGAGAAAAAAGAAACATATGGAAGTACGTCATACGCGTCAATGAACCGAAGGAAAGCTGGGAAAGCTGAGAGAGGGCACACCGGAGATCAAGAAGCTTCTCGACCAGACATTCTCCGTTTAACTTTCTGAACTATTGAAAGTGCCTGACTACCTATCTTGCGTTGCGTGGTATGATTTACTTGTACAGTAAGTAAGTGCCGGTTTTTAATTATTGTTGCTGTGAGGCTATCAATAATTAATCCGTTGTAGAGGTATAACAGGCTGATTAAGGCTTGTTCAGAAATTCTACGGGTGCCGTTGATGTTCAAACCATAAATTCGCACAGGCTGAATGTATTCAGTGCCGCGAAAATAGCACGCCATCATTCAACTAATGCAGTGAGCGATTGAACATCCCGTCCGGTTGAGTTGCAGAGCGATTATACAACTGCGTACGTGCTAATTAAAGGCCATTCTATTAAGGGATTGCCGTGAGCGGCTGTAACGTACATTCCCAATCTACATTCCGTCTGGATTGCACAATCGCGCGGCCACGTAAATCCAGACACCGAGTACACAGTCTAAATCATCCTATGAGACGACCAGCAGTTACCAGAATACAGTCACGGAGAGAATTGCTTGCGCAACCTGGTTCAAGATCCAGTGCTCGTTTGCTATTCGTTCGCGTGAATAATTACCGACCGGATAATACCGCAAGCAGCTCAATTTTAATTTTCTGTAAATATTTTGTATAATAAATATCACAAATTTTTCTTTGTAGTTTCAAAAATAACAGAGATAAATGGGGCGAGAACTTTAAGTGAAACACCATGCAAATTATCAGACGAAAATTCGGAAAAACAGTTTAAATTCGGAACCACAACTTTAATCAATATATAAAACCAAAAAAATGTTGCAGAATCCAAAATGTTCTTTCCGTTGCAGCATATGCGTACTCGCAAATATCGAGCTCCGAAGTGGAGATCGGCTGCGAGACGCTACGAACGCCAGTTCCTTTAACTACGACCCGATTTTGAAAATTTTAAAACGAGAAGATCCAGAAAATATTATAGATATCAATTTTTAATATCTGCGGTAGTCTTCAAGATATTGCGAGATAAACGAAAAATTCTCGGAAAAATTAGAGAATGGGATAATTCTGTGTTTAGAGAAAATCGCACTTTTGTGCGGGGCATGCCCATAGCTATAATATTTCTCTGTACTATCACATTGCCAAGATCTCATCCCACAAAGCAGCAAAGTATGAAAAACGGATTAGACGTTTCATGGAAATCTCTGCAATTTCTTAACTTTCAAATATATTTTCCTGGAGTCGCAGTAATCGTAGGCCAGCAATTTTGTTGTTGATTGATGGTTCATCATGTTCATTCTACATTTTTACCTTTTTTTCCCCTGCAGCCACAAAATGGGCTTATTGTGCTCACCCTAATTCTAAGTCACACGCATTCCATGATCTTGGTGCCTTGGACCAAACGGTATAAGTCATACATTGAAGGCGTGGAAAATTCTTCCGGTTCCATCAGACATCGCCCGAAAATTCGCTGCCTCTTCTGGTCTAGAGCTTCACATCTGCACAAGATGTGCATAGCTGTCTCCCGTTCCTTATTACACAAGCGGCAGTTAAGGTCTCCGATCTTCCACAGGTGTTCTTTAACGGTCGTGTGTCTCGTTAGGAAGCCTGTTACGATTCTAATTTGCATCCTACTAAGGCAAAGTAGTTCTGAGCATCTTTTCCTGCAAGGTCCCTTTATATACGACTTGCTGTGCCTGTGTCCTGGAATCGTGTTCCAGTAATTGTGATGTTGAGCGCGAATCCATCCGTTTACTTGGTGTCTAACTGCACTCTTAGTTATGCCTAGGGCAGATTCCGGTCCAACGAAAGGGTCGTTAGAGCCCCGCTTTGCTAGTTTATCGGCTTCCTCGTTCCCTATCAGCCCACAGTGACCTCGAATCCAAAGCAGTGTCACTGCGTTCCGCATGGCTAGGATATTAAGTTGCTCTAAGCATTCCCACACTAGTCTGGAAGTCATCTTTGGGCTCATAAGAGCCTTCAAAGCTGCCTGGCTGTCTGATAAGATAAAGATCCGCTGATTTTTGTAGCCCCTCTTAATGTTTTCCCGCGCACATTGTAGTATCGCGTAGACAACTGCTTGAAATACAGAGGCATATTTGCCCAGAGAGGAGCTGAGTTTCACTCTTGGTTTATCTCCAAACAGTCCTGACCCCAGCACCTGTGTCGGTCTTAGAACCGTAGGTGTACCAGATTAGACTGCCGGAAGGTATGCTGTTCAGAATTTGGTTCTCCACTCTAGGGTCATCGATTGTGATCTGAAAGAGTGGTTGTGTGGTGTTCTTGGGGACCATGTAATCCGTCCTCATGTCAAGCATGGGATCCTTTATGTCCTCAATAATGCTAGTGTGCTCTGTACCCAGACGGACACGGTAAAAAGAGTTTTGCAGTCTGTATAGTGCCAGTCTCGCCTCCCCCTGTATCACGAAGTGGAGAGGGGGAAGGTCCAAAAGAGTCTCTATGGCTGCAGTTAGCGAAGTCCGCATCGCCCCTGTTATCCCTAGGCAGGCAAGCCTCTGAATTTTGCTTAGCCTTAGCCTAGTAGTTACATTTTTACCTTTGCAATCGTCATAAAATATTTCCAAATGATTTCAGAGCATACCTTTAAAATTAGTGTCTCTTCAAATTTTATTCCATTTCTACCTGCTTCTATTCTAGCCTTGCCTTTTTTAGTTTCGTTTAATTATTTTGTACGTACACCCTCCAGCTTATCTTGTTCTCTTCATCCCCAAATTTCTACCCCATTCCATGCAGAGTGATACCTTTAATCGTTTAATCAATGTATCAAACACCAATATGCGTCTATTGCAGTTGTGTCGGAATTATCTTTCCCCAATTTCCCAAATTTGCGTTACCGAATTTTTCATATTTCTTGAGCCTCCCAGATTCACCCCTCCTTTTAGTTTCTTCATCATCATTTCCTGAATACCATAATTTTTGATTTCTCAACATTTTGCGAGAGTTTTTTCCTCTTTTTCCCCTCAAAAGCTTTTACCAATTATATTTTAAAACTGCTCCTCCCTGTTTCCTGTTAAACATATTGTACAGCCTGCCTACAAGTGTCCCAAATTTCCGTGGACAATTTTATCGTAATAACTTTAAGGGCAGCATGATTGCCACTTTATTTTTTTGTATATTTAAAATTGTTCTAAATGCCAAAAATTGCGCTATCGATTTTATCTGCTTGTAAGCATAAAATTGATTTTTCATCGAAATACTGCTTAGTTTTCAGAGTTCTAAGTAAACTAAACTAACAGTCGTAAAAATAATACAAGAAACGTAGCCTTGAAATATAAAATATTAAAATAAAATATTAAAATTTAGTCATTCCGATGCTTCACATAAATATTTTTTTCTGTTAGTAAATGAATTTATACTAGGACTAATATTTAGCTTTACGACTTATTTTATATCACTCACCAGTCATCCCTGGGATCAGGTAGGCTCCGATGAACACTAATCAGATCGCTGGCGTACTGATTGAACGCATTGTTCTTCCACCCTTCGTCCACGATCGCCTTCAGGTCACCTAAAAGCAACCGCATGCTCAAAACAGTGAGGGAAAACATCAACACCGCTAAAAGGGTAATGACGCTCCATCTTTTTGGATTACAGTTATTGTCACGCCTTAAATATCTCGCCATAAATGCTGCGAATTGACAGCGGCGGCAGATACATGCTTGATCGGAAAGAATGATAATATGCGTGAAGTGACAGGCGACCATAAAAAAACTTTATCGCGGCAATTCTGTTATCGAGGAATATCAGTAAGGTAACCAGCGATATTACGAACGATCCCAGGATTAAGATAACTGAAACTATAACGGTAATAATCCCCAAAAACGAAAAGCTCACGTTTGTACCAACTTCTCCCTAAACAACTAAATCCGAAGAAACGAAAATTGACTCTTGAAAACCTTGGAAACGAGCAGGAATTGAACAAGCTAACTCAGTGTACGAGTAGCTACCTCAATGAAATGAGACCACGTGTTTTTAAAATGGTTTGTGAAGTTGCAGAACAATCTGTTGTCTTGCATTTTTGAACTGAGTAGCGCGAGATGCAGAGGCAAAGGGATCTATTGAATACCTAGCGCGTGGCCCCATGTAAGGGAGGAGTTACAGTGATGTAAGTATGTATAAGCGTTGTATGGTGCTCCAGACTTGCGAATTTTCAAATTACGAAGAAATGGTTTGTTTTCTAAATATTTATTTGTAGCATCGATGAGGGTATAAAGTGAGAAATTGCCGATACCGAATGAGGACGACACAGCTGAAGATAAAAATTTAGCGGAGGAGATAAAAGGATATATGTGTCATAGGCGACTTTGAAGAAAAGTTCAAAATCAGGAAAGAGCAGGGCTAGATGGAGAAGAAACTAGAAACAGCAATGGGCAAAGACTGATGCATTATTGCATTGAAAATTAAGCAATAGTCACAAATATATTCCTTTTGCATCGAAACATACCTACCAAAACGGACTTGTACCTTGACGTAGTTCCGGTATGTAATACTGAAACGGGTTTAACTATACGGAGGGGGGAGGGGTATAGAGAAGACAGACTAAATCAAGTCCCTGAAAGAGGGCAGCAGCTCCCTAAGTAAGCAGAGTGGCAGAGACTGTGGAGGTCGGTATGGCATTTTGGATGAGATTAACTATTACATTATTGTTAGGCAAAGATTTAGAAATCAAGTTGGATTGATAATAAATGCAAAGAAGTGGAAGATAAGTTCGAAGTAGGAAAGACTGGCGAAGCGTATAAAATAATTAGGAGAAATTTCAGAGAAATTGGATCTAGCAGCAGGAACATTAGAAACAAGGCAGATGACATCTTAATCGGAAGTGAGGAAAAGGCAGCCAGGCGGAAGGAATATTTGGGAATCTTATATGCAGAACAAGAACTGGGAGATATATTAGAAAAGGAAATCAGTGTAGAGGGGGATAATGTAGACTGTCCTATAGTAAGGGAAGAGTTTGAGCTAGCATTAGAAATTTTAAAGTGTGCAGATCGCGAGGTAAGGGAGCATCAGAAAGGAAATAGGATGGTGGGACATCTTCTGAGACTCCAAGGAATAGTTCGCGACATACTAGAGTCGGAGATAGGATCAAAAAGAGGTAGGGGTAGGCCCAGATTAGACTACTGCTCTCAAATAGTTGGGGATGCAGGATATTCTATTTTTAGGGAAATGCGTAAGTTAGCTCAGGATAGGAAAGGATGGAGGTACGCGTCCAACCAGTCTTCGGACTGAGAACTTTATGATGATCGAAACATACGTGGGCGATTCAAATATTATTCTCCCTGACAGAAGCAAAGATAGTCCCTTAAGTCGTTGACGCACTTGGTATAACGATGACCAAGAACGTTGAATTACCCTGTATATTAGGCTTCTCAGTTCTCAGGGTATGCCCAGATGGTTATTGGTCGGTAACTGGCTGTTTTCTTTGAAGTGGAAAAATATACAGACCTGTAATGAATTGGCGGATGACCTATACAAATTACGTTCTGATAGTGTTGAATTTTTCGCTTAAAAATAATTTTTAAATTTTTCGTTTCCACCTAAAAACAGTTTTAAACTAAATTCAAGATAAGAAAAATGTATTATTTTAATATCTAGCCACAAAACGGAACGAGTTTACTTTCATATCTCGTTATCCTTGTATCATCATCAGTATGTTCTTATTGATCAAAACAAAGAAAACAAGTACAAGCTGTCAGAGTAATGGAGATATAAAGTGAAAATGAGTGTCGGGATACAAAAACAATAACTGCAAAAATGGGCTAGGACGAAATAAAAAATAAATACTTATATCCATCATCACATACAGGGTGTCCCAGAACAACGGGGCAATATTTCTGGAGCGTATAATTTGGGTCAAAATAACACTTAAAGTATGTACAATTTTTTTTCTATGACGCACCCCTTCGAAGCTATTCGCCCTTAAAGGTCAAGTCGTGAAGAAGGTTTTTTGCTGTTAACTTTCAAACTAGTGCAGTGTATGGAATGTTATAAAATTTGGACTGTAGACATAGTAAGCAAGTATCTGTGATCGAGTGACATGACATCTTCCGTAACTTGTCTAGGAAGGCGGGGGTGGAACACCCCTAATGCTTTTCACCCCTTAACTTTTACGTTGATGCTTTTAGCGAATTTGCAATAACATTTTTAAATTCCTCAAACAATTTTGTCAAAATAAGGTACTCTTTTTTGAAACTGTTAAATCGGCCCGTTTCCGAGAAAAAAAATGTATACAAAGTCATGGTTTATCATTTTTCCTATACAAACCAGGCTATGAAATATGAACTGCTTCATGAAACATGTCAGAAAGTGAAAATGAACTGAAAATGATAAAAATAATCGGTTTTGAAAACATAATAACAATAAATAAACAAATAAATAAATAAACAATAAATTTTTGAAGTGAGCACCTTGTAGACGCATACATTTTTGTGTAGTAAAAATGATAATTTATGTCTTTGTATACATTTTTCTCGCGAACGGGCCGTTTTAACGGTTTCAAAAAAAGAGTACCTTGTTTTGAGGAAATTGTTTGAAGAATTTAAAAATGTTCGTTAAGAGCATCAACGTGAAAGTTAAGGGGTGTTCCACCCCCGGCTTCCTAGACAAGATAAGGAAGATGTCATGTCACTCGATCACAGATACTTGTGCTTACTATGTCTACAGTCCAAATTTTATAACATTTGATACAGTAGTTTGAAAGTTATCAGCAGAAAACCTTCTTCAGGACTTGACTTTTAAGGGCGAATAGCTTCGAAGGGAGGCGAAATTATATGCTCTAGAAATTTTGCCCCGTTGTTCTGGGACACCCTGTATAAACTGCAACACGAAACAGATGTAAGTTTGCCAGGGAAGACAGACAGAAAGAGAGAAACAAAGTTAAGGATCTGGTGATAGAGCAGAAAAGAACACAGAACAATTTGGCAGAACTGGAAGAAGACTCGGAAGTGTAACCCAAGGAAAGAAGATCATGACAAAATAAATTTTATTACCTATTAAAAAAGGAAACTATAATGAAAATGGCATAATGGAACGTCGGAGAGATTATTCCCGAGATCTATTGAGTAGCGAGAATATGGAAAAGGAAGGCGCAGAACGAGAAGAAACACAAAACGAAGAAACAGATGGAGCAATCAGTGCCGAGAGACACAGTTATGTCAATACATAAAAAGGTAACAAAATGAATTGTGCCAATTAAGCGCAAGGAGATAATTCTATTCAATATAGTATCAAGAGTATGGAAGACAATAAAGAATAGGAGAGGTAGGATGGTAAGACACCTTCTGAGATAGACACGGTTAATTAGATCCCAATAGGGACTGAGGAAGGAATAAACAGAGGCCTACATTAGATTGCTGTTTGCAAATGGTTGGGGATGTGGAATGCTCCACTTCTGGGGAATATAAGATATTAAGATATATGAACAATTTATGATTAGAAGATTGAATTCTGAGTAATAACTGAGTTACACTATGTAGGTACTTAATATAATACATACTCTAACAAATATGTCCCTGTTGTGGAATTAAGTACTTAGATACATGACACGTTTTATATGTGACAACGTAATCATAACATTATTCAAAGTGGTGTTGACACGATTTCATAGCCACTATCGTGAGTTAAGCACCTTACTTAATGTGTTAATCTCTTCAACAGATTGGCACAAAACATAAAAAATAGTTTGAAAACTAACCTGTTAAATTCGCTGGTAAAACGACGGGCTTTCCCATTTCCCCGGCCAGGTCTTGGGGCATGACCAAGACCGCTCTGTCCACCTCTTTCCTCTCCTCTTGCCTCACCACTTCGTTATCTTCTTCTGGTTCCTTCGGAACCACCCTTTCAGTTTCTAAGTTTCTATTCGCAGCTTTCAACGGTTCAGCGTCTCCATCAAAATTACTAACAGGCACCTCGCGAGTTCTGTTGTCAGAATACATCAAAAAAGCTATCGTGAACCAAGCAGTCATGAAAACCACCACTAACTTCACTACTAGCGATCGTCTTCTGCTGAATATGCCCATTTTTGATACACAGTTTTTGCCGCACTACACTACAGACACTAAACTTCAACTAACAATTAATATTCGACTAAAGTATCACTATATTTTAAATAGTAAATAAATTATTTTATGAATGCGTGGAGCTCCTACCGGTTTCGTAGTATCATCTTGGATATGTGTCGGTGATATGGCCAGGAAAATGTGCCGGTTGCTGATAAAATTTCTTATCACAGGTATGAGCGAACGTCAACTTGACATTGTAGATAAATGGAGTTGCGGACTCGCGGTTGGCCGTGACTGGATCTTCTCTGGCTGGGTTGATTATGCTGATCTGCGATATGTTCCAGTTTCAGATATGGCCCTGGATCTTCTTGAGAAATTCATAACTGAAACAAAAAGGAAAATAAATGTACGATGATATTTTGACATCAGTCTAATATAAAGTCTGTCCGCAAGCGCTCGTGATCTTGTAACTGTCAAATTTACACTCGTGGTTACCAAGCAAAGCAACAGCTTTAGTAAAATTACCTAAAAATTCCAGACCACTTATTGTTACTACAGATAATTTAATTCATAATATGTATAAAATCTCGTAAGCCGTGATGTTTTTGACAGAATCTCAGCGAGAAAAGTTAGCCCTACTATTATTACAGCGAAAATTTTTTACCTATACAATAATCCAATAGAATTTGTGTATCTACAGTCACGTGTTCAAAGACAGCCAATCAGGAGAACATTTAACTGAAGAGTGCTTATGGGCTATTTTCACTTATGTCATCTGGATTACTGTAGCAACGGAAAAATGTTTAATTTGCACTGCTGTCGAATTTTTTGCACAAAATGTCATTTCCAAGATTCGGAAATCAATCAATGGAAGAAATCGACAAATTGTTCTTTTTGGGCAAAAAATTTTCTTACCGAATAGCCCTCGATTCTTGATAATTAGAAATAACTTGATAAATTTCCTCAAGCCGGTTTCTCTGTGGCAACATACCTCCGCCTTCGGCGTCGGGATGTTGCCAAGCAACCCGCTTTCGAAAATGTATAAAGTTATTTCTAATTATCAAGACCCTTGGGCTATTATAAGTGATAATTATTTTATTTACCTTTTGCTGCCATGACGACGTTGCAAATTTCGTAATTTTGATTGTAAGAAGTTTAAAAATCGTGTCTCCCGTATGCGTATTCTCATATTCATTAAATTATCTAGCCGAATTAGACTAGAACTTTTTATTTTGTCTGGATAAATAAAAAGTACTCGTCAAATTACGTATGAAAATTGAAACTGTACAAAAGATAAGTTGACAATCTCAATTTTGAGAAACTTCATTAGACATTTGTTTTCATGGCATGCTAAATTTTTGTTCAATTTTTGATAAGACGATTCTTAATCAATGACTGCGGGGATTTGACTACTTTTTCATTTTATGTACAGCGTTGTTGAATTCTTTTGGCATTATCTGCGTTATGTTTGTGAAAAAACATCTTTAGTCTGTCATTTGGTAAAATACTTGTTAATTTATCTCTATCCACTCAAGTGTCAATGCGATTTCTTGAAAACATGTTTTCGTCTTTAAATTTTGAAAATATTTTTTTCTCGGAAACTAAACATAGGTTGGTAGAAGTTTTAATAAAAGTTATCACAAATATGTTCTAGAATCCAAAGATACGATAAAAATATGTCATTCCATTTGAAAAATTAAAGTCAGATAGCGCCACCTAGCAATAATGGATGGAATTTTATATTTTTTCCACAAAATATGTCCCCCTGACTGAGGTTTAGTAAAACATTTTTACAATTCTAAAATCTTCACCTGTTTCCGAGATATTGCACTGTCCCATTCCTCGCTGAACACACTGTATATCAAACTGACATTATTATAGGTTACTGCCAATTGTCTATAATAATTAATAATATAATAATAATAATAATTAATAATGAATGAGCACAGAACACCTAATGAGTTTATTGAGAAATGTCCAGTTTTCTATATATTTGTTTGATTGTGACAATCAAATGTCAGTTGTCATGAGTGGAGGTTATGTTTTTGGATAGTTATTCAATTGATCATTTTAGAATGGCGTCACACAATTGACAGCTGGAGCGCACACATTTGTTTGTTTTAAAGCTTATTGGAGGGAAGAAGAGGAGGAATAACATAGCAGATGTTTGTGTTACCATTTGGCACCAAAAAAGGGGCGTAACTTAAACTTAGTCGCTTTACGCCGAGAATTGAACGAAAATTCTTAAAATGATACGACTGGTTGCAATATTGCAAACGTTGTTTCGTTATTTTGAGTTAAATTACATGAACTCTAAACATCACCACTTTGTTTGGCACCAAATCTGCTCAAATTTTGGTAACACTCATGTGCATAACGTTGTGTATCCATACTCTGCCCTCCAACAGAAAATGGCGGCCTGTCAAAATCGGGCCATTCTAAAATAGTCAATTGATTGGAATTTTCACGTAGCACGGAAGGATGGTCAGACTTTGAGTTAGTGTTTGAATTTATACACTGGTTTAAACAATTAAAATATTTATAACAAAGTTACATAATTATCACCAAAATCAACAAATCTTAGATTTTTAGATTGCTGTAACAGAAAAACTACTTGACCTAATTTGATGATTTTGTTTTTATACTACCTAGTTTCTTTCAGTCTTGGATGTCTAGATGCAAGATTTAATTTGCGTCCAAAAATTTTTTGTGGTAATTTTTTACCCAAAAGTGGCACTGCCTTATCTAAAATGACACGGTGGTTCCAAAAATGTAAAAATATACAGAATTTGAAAGTGGGTTCATTTTCGGTGAAACCGAAAGTGCCAGAAAAATTTTAACTGTTCCAAATCGTAGAGTTACATGCCATTTAACTATCCAATTGCTTAGAACATATTCAATTGAATATATCAAGCCGAAAACAACAAACAAAAATGCATAGGGTGTTCTATTAACAAAAATTTACAGCCTTCGCAAAGGTGCAACCGGGGGTGACATTGAAAAGGACGAAGCAGACAGTAGCCCTCGTGCGTTTGGGATATTTCCGCATACGCGATGGCGTGTTAAATAATTATTCATACAACAATTGCGCCGATTTATAATAACTTCATTCCTGTTGTAGCATTCTCTCACATTTGCGACGCTAGACGGTCCCACTCTGAATGAAGCTTACTCAGACTGAGCGGTCTAGCGCTTGGCGGCTAGGTGCTCGACTTTAACCGCTACCGCTCGGCTCTCACGCGTGACGTATGTGGCAAATGCAACACAATATTCTCGGTGAATATCATACCCCTACTAGGATACTAATAACATTTTCAATGTTAATAAGAAAGTTGAGTTGTGTACAGAACACATCGGACACTGTAATAGTGAAAATAATTTTACAATATACTCATAGAGCATTTCATATAAAACATTTTCCCCTAAAGTCATTAATTTAGCGGTAGCAGAAGAAATACGGCTTAGGTGGCACGCTGTATGCATGCATTAGATCAACATTTTTCATTTTCTAATTTTAATCTCAGCCCACTCGGTATGAATTATCAATTATGTTTAACAAAAAAATGCGCTAGGATCATTTTCCGTGAAAATATAATATAAAATTGATATGCTGCTATTTTAAGATCGAAGATAGGGATCAGAATAGAGATGCACACGAATTAGGTACATATTGTTCCATTATAGACATTGTTTCTGAATACTTGTCGGAAAAAGTTTATAAACAGATCGATTAATTGATTTTGCAAACGATGAACAAATACTGATAATATTAAATCAGTCCATTCAAGGGTGTTTTTTTACACCTTATATCCTTACTTTTAGTTTTTTGCTCAATTTTCATTACCTCAGACGTGAAACGTCATCATTGTATGTGTGTTATACTTTCGTTTAAGTAATTCCTTCGTTGTTAACACACCGTCAGCAGGGTCGGTGAGTAGGCAGGTATCGCATAGAGTTAGTAGTTTGATGTCCTCAGACTGGGTGGGGTCGTCTCCCGTAGAGGTTAGTTTTTTCTCACGTTTTTACATTATTTTTTTACAGAAAATGCGTGTGTCGGTTAAGTGGTCTGTTTCAAAAGTGGGTTCTGTCAGGTTTCATAAATTTCTTCGTAAAAAGTTTTAATCCAATTATTCGTGTGGCGGTGTGCCCCCGCAGTTTTCAGTTTTACGTGCACGTTAGCCTTTAAATATACCTATTTGGCAATTACCAACGATGATATGGTCTCTTGCGTAGCGGTACAATCTCTTGGTCGGATTGTTTACTCATTCTTTACATCACCACCGGAAAATTATTACAAGACTGCAATTAAATACAACTTAATTTAGATAACTGGTTGTATATGTTAGGATTTGCTTCTTCCAACAGTTTGTGCATCCAATTAAACGCAACATCCTCGTCCTGATTACCGTCCATGTAACAGTTTAAATTTATTATATGCCGAGGAATCAAGGACAGATTTCTTAAGATAATTTGTCGCTTTTGTATCACTACATCTATAATCTCCATGTACACTTATGTACACTTATTTATGTACCAAGAGGAGAATGAAAATTGAAAAATTATTCCAATTATTCAAAACTTAGTCTGGATTTATTTTAAGTATTTAGTGACCCTAAATTGTTAATCCAGAAGGAGTAATCCGCTATGGAACCTGTCAAAGAAAACGCGTGTGTTGACTGATTTAGTGATATTTTTCCGTGTTACGAGTGGTTTGGGAGTCAAAGTAATTCGTTTTTAGCTAAACTGCCGTAATAAATACATAAATTTTGAAATATTTCTTGTTTGGATCGGTTCCAAACGATGCTATTTGATATAGTGGATGCACCGAGTGTCACAACTAACTGCTTGCAGATGTCGTTCGACCAAATCCAGATTTATATCTGTAGATATGATATTGAACTAAACAAAAGTAAATAAAATGTTCACTCTACTAGCAGGAAAGTAAAAACAAAGGACATACATAATCAATAAAATCTTCACCTTTGGCTGTTTAATGAAATTGATTATTAGTTCTCGGGTTTTTCAATAGGAAAGAGAAATTTGTACATTGCGGAAAAACGAAATGAATAAATAGTTTTCTCTGTTCTTATAGCTAGCAGCGACTTTCTTTTAATAATTATTAGTAGATCAGCTATACTGGTTTAGGGCCAGGATACCTTGTATATTCTTATGGAGGTTCATTAAGCTAACTTTATGACCTGTGAAATGTTCTATGATACCATTACAATAGGTACAGGGTGAGTCAGGAGGAGAGCGAAATATTTTGGCAGGTGATAGTATCGACCATTTCGAATAAAAAAGTCTATATGAACATGGTTATTATTCTTAATAGTTTCGGAGATACAGCTGTTTGAATTTTGTTAAATAAAACTAATGAACTGTTAAGCTCGCCGCAAATGCTCAAAAATTAAAGCTTCAACTTCAATACACTTGTCAATTCGCTTTCTAAGATTGCATGTTGATTCTCTGCGTGCAATTTTCCTGGGCGCTTATGCGAGTAGTAGCATCCAAAATGCGAGAAATCATTTTTTCTCGTGTAATATCTGGCTTTGTTTTGTAAACTACCATTTTCAACCATCCTCATAAACAATATTCTAAGGGCGTTAAATCCGGAGATCGTGAGGGCCAATGAGTCGGACCACCACGACCAATCCATCGTCCAGGGAAGGTTTCGTTGAGATACTGAGTCACTATACGAGAAGTATGTGGCGGAGCTCCGCGTCGCCAAAGGAATGTCTTCCATAAGTCTTTCTAAGTCATTTTGTAACAATTGTAGGTATCTTTCGCCTGTTAGGTGATTGACAATGATAATAGGACCAATCAAGATATTAAAAATGGCACCATACCGAAGCAACTTGATCAGTTATTTTCAAAAAGCTGTATCTCCGATACTATTAAGAATAATAACCATGTTCACATAAACTTTTTTATTCGAAATTGTCGATACTATCACCTGCCAAAAGATTTCCCTCTCCTCCTGACTCACCCTGTATATCTCTGAACGATCCATGTCGGTAAATCAGATTCCTATAATTTCGGGGCCGACGTAGGTATGGTTACAGGAATCTGCTTTTGTTATAGGTGTGGATGGCCTTCGAAACCTGACCATATATGAAATGCAGTACAAAAACGTTGCCCCAGTCAGGAGTTGAACATCTAGCCGGACATTCGCATAGCTCCTCCTCTTCTCCACACATTCTGCAATAGTGGTGAGATGTCCAGGTGTCCAATAAATAGTCTTACTGCTCATCTCAATTGGTTATTACCAAGTCGTATAAATCATCCAGCTATCTTGGTGGGATGGTTCACTAATAAATATCCGCCATTGCCTCAGTCCACGAATTCCCATCCAGTAAGAGGTCAGATTTTGTCTCAGTGGGTCCTTTATCACCCCTCTGGCTGTCTGATATGCCAAGAAGCACGTGGGTTCCGGCCCTATCCCTTCTTCGCTAAGAGGTTCGCTTTCTCGTCCCCTTAACTTTCTTGATGACCTTTATCCCCCTATTTTGAAATGACTTTTTAATCACCTCCTGCGCACATACATAAATTGTAGTAGTCCATTGTACTCTATGGTATGGTTACATGATAAAGCGTGCGTAGCGGCGGGAGCTCCAGCAGTACCTCCAAAACTGCAATGGGCCCTTTTGCATCACCTCTGTGATTCTTAGGCATGCAGTCTTTGCAGTTTTCCTAGCTTGATTAAAAATTATCTTTTCGTGGCTTTAATGACATCATATTAGGGATCCATATTATGTTGTGCAGGTTATTACACTGCAGTGTAACCAGGAGACCACTGCTGGCCTTAGTCCCCCAAGTTTTCCCTATCATACCCCTGCAGGTTAATAACGCTCGTGTAGCCTTCTTGGTTAATTTCTTCAGATGGGCACTATAATTAATTAATTAATATAAGATTAGTCCCAAACACTTGACTTATTTACTTTACCCTTACATGAAGCTTGAAACAACCTCTTCGAATTTTCATTTGATTAAAATAGTTATGTCATCAGTATATCCCTACGTGTGTATTCCTCCCCGTCCTAGTTTTCAGAGACCATCCAACACTAAGTTCCACAGTAAGGGCGATAAAATCTCTTCCTATCTAGTCACATTGCCCAGCCTTCAGCAGATCGATCGACTCCGAACTTTTCAACAGCTCTATTAACGGAGTCGCCCCCAGTGCAGCTTATTTGTTGATCAGGGTCCCTTCGATCCTGCGTGTGAGCTTATAGAGGCTCATTCCACCCTCTTGGTAAGCATTCTGGTGCCAATATAGAGGTACCACTCCAAAAACTTCGCCCCTGCAAGTTTTTCCGTCGGCTTCAGCATAAATGATGTCAAGCTGGTTGGACGAAACAGTCTAATCCTGACTTGGATATGAAAACGAATCATACGGTCAAAGTGACCTTGAATAGTGTGCACAGGTCACTTGGCGATATAAGTTAGGTACCGGTCGGGCACACGCTTAGCAAACTATAGTATTTTTCAGATTTGTTGGCGTTTGCGCCGCCATATCCGATTATCCAAGCAACCACCAGCAGTTCAGTAGTTTCCAAAATTTTGCTGTTGCTAGGATCCGCAACAAGCGTGTGCGCCGCGACGCTGGACACGACACACGGCATTTTGACGTTTTCCCTCAAGAAATGTATTCTTTTACCCACAACATTAGCCCGTTCACACAAAAGACGCCGGTTATTTTCTAGTTTGTACTTAAATCTGCTATTGGTTATAAACGCCACAACCTTTTGTGCCAGAAATATCTACCATTTGTTTTGATTTTAATTTGTTATTTAAAATTTTTAATGTAATGTGTTATTTCTTTTCTTTCATGAAATAAATAGCATTCCTTACTTCGGTGTTAATGCTGTCAGTTACATCTTCACTTTTTAATTTTGATTTGCCTTTTTCCGGGCGTTGCAGCAGACAAACCTCGTTTTTCCTCTCCAACTATGCGCGACACGCTGCGTAGAATTACTTTTGATGCACCGGCCAATCGCTCCTGGTCACAAGTTAAAGGCAATAGAGGACCATTATTTTCCTTCTCTCGAGTAAAGTATTCAAAAATATTTCGTAAAACTTCTCGACACTGTTTGGCAAAAACATTTCCAGGCATCTTTACACCTGACAATCAAACTGACAGTTATACTTGAAAGGCAATAATTTTTAATACATTGCTTGGTGACCACTGGATATTGCAAAATAAGCATATTAATACTGAAACCATTTTGTTTCACACAACCATAGTAAGAAAGAGTGAGATCAAATACGGAAACGTGAGAATATTCTCAAGTCATCTTACGGCAGTAATTAAAATTCAACAAATCCATTTTACAAAAGGGAGAAAGACATATGAACGTAATGCGCAGATTACTGCACACACACGCCAAGATATCTGAAAAGAACTATACCAACAAAATCTCTGAGCAGTTGTCGACCGTAATACGGCTATTCGTTGGGAGTTAGGGTCGTTACGCACTGTCGACCACAAAGTTCCTTGGTTTACATATGCAGTTACGCACGTGGTCTCCGCAACCAGGGAGTAGTCAGCAACTGCAAAAACATGGGCGACACGCGGGAGACTGGGAGGTCGCCGCGACCAATGGAGTACATGCATTCAAATGGAAGCGTTCGCATTGCAAGCGATTGTAAAAGCAACCGGTAGTGCAATGAGTTTCGACACTGAGAAATTTATTGTGGAAATTGAATCTAGGAAAGCCATTTGGGATTTGTCAAGCGAAGAATATTCTAATCGCGATATTAAAAAGAAACAGTGGAATGAAATACTGGAGTTATTTGGAGATCCAGTTATTGATATCCTTAATGAATCTAATAGTTCATCAAATGAGGCCACAGACATTCTAACAAAATTAAAAAAACTTGCCTTCATGTCTTCTTACATCTTCGAAAAACAAATTGAACATTCCCTTTCTACGGCGTTCTTGTAATAAAGGATGCACCCAAAATCTTTTCTTCTTCTTCTTTTCTTTCTTTTTGATGAAAGATACATGATCACTGCAATCTCTTCCACGTCCATTTCGCTTGCCTATCAAACAAATACTTACTTTGTTAGTTGCTCACCTTGGTTTCCTAGCTGAGGGCCCCCGCGCACTAGCGGCCAGGTCGCGCGGCCACGGTCGCGGCGGCCAGGTCGCTACGAAAAATTTAAGCGCGGCCAATCGAACGCGACCTGCAAACTGTTTTTTTTATCAAGAGTCGGTCAGTGGAGTTGTCATGTGTGTCACACACTCTGCAATGATGAAGTTTGTGTTGAACTAGTGTACTGGCCGCTGTGTAGTCGCTCGCTAGTGCGCGCTCACTCATTGCATATCATTGAAACAGTCGGCCGCGCGGCCAAGCTGGCCGCGTGTGCACCGCCACAGGACCCGTTGGCCGTCGCGACTCGCTGGCCGCCGCTGTCAGTGGCGGCCAAGTGCGCGGTGGTACATTAAAGACAATGTATTCTGTTGGCCGCCGCGACCGTGGCCGCGCGACCTGGTCGCTAGTGCGCGGGGGCCCAGTCTCCCGGTTTCTTGGTCGCCAGCGACTTGGTCGCGGCGACCAAGGAAACCAAGGAAACCAAGGTGAGCAACTCGGTGAGCAACTAACAAAGTAAGTATTGGTTTGATAGGCAAGCGAAATGGACGTGGAAGAGATTGCAGTGATCATGTATCTTTCATCAAAAGAAAGAAAAGAAGAAGAAAAGATTTTGGGTGCATCCTTTATTACAAGAACGCAGTAGAAAGGGAATGTTTAATTTGTTTTTCGAAGTTGTAATAAGACATGAAGACAAGTTTTTTAATTTTGTTAGAATGTATGTGGCCTCATTTGATGAATTATTAGATTCATTAAGGATATCAATAATTATTGGATCTCCAACTCCAGTATTTCTTCTAACTGTTTCTTTTTAATATCGCGATTAGAATATTCTTCGTTTGACAAATCCCAAATGGCTTTCCCTAGATCCAATTTCCACAATAAATTTCTCAGTGTCGAAACTCATTGCACTACCGATATCGGTTGCTTTCACAATCGCTCGCAATGCGAACGCTTCCATTTGAATGCATGTACTCCATTGGTAGCGGCGACCTCCCAGTCTCCCGCGTGTCGCCCATGTTTTTGCAGTTGCTGACGACTCCCTGGTTGCGGAGACCACGTGCGTTACTGCATATTTAAACCAAGGAACTTTGTAGTCGCCGGCGACCAAGTTGCCGGCGACTAGTCGACAGTGCTTTAAACGACCCTTAATGTTGTTTCGGTGTAATATTAACGGCGAGGGACTCACGCAGTCTTTCGATTTGCGGAATTCCTTTCAGTGTTGATGATGTCGTTTGTTTGTGTGCAAGCCGTTAAATCATGTGCTAAAGAACTCTGCACCTGATTTAACCCCAAGAGCGGCAGGTACTCGCTGCCAGGCAACTTAGAAATGTAATATATTAGGCTAGCCTGTTCGACTAGCCATAATTGATTACCGGCTTTTATGTATTATCATGTGTGTTTCGGGTCACTTACAATTTAGTACCCGAATCGGTGCTCGCAATGCGGTGCGTGCTCATTCTTTTGCGGAGCATCCAAATGGAGGGAGAGATGCGGTCGGTGGTGTCGGAAGCTAGGCGATATCTCGATTAACGCAAACGGGGGAAACGCCTATTCATTTATTTGAATAATTGTTGCATTTTTTTTGCATCGTTACCAGTTGAGGTCCTGCTTGAGAAGCAACTAACTACGGTCCACTTGGTCTAAGAATCAGATAAATCTTTAGATCAGCGGGTAACCTGACCTGAAGGAAATCCTGATCGTGAGTAGCAATCTTTACTTGAAGGCTTGACATGATTCAGAATGGGCCATACCCGTTCAACCCGTCGACACGGCATTCGTCTACAAGAAATTGTGTCGTTATACGCAGATTCCCTAGGTACAGTTAATTCTCTAAGTCGCAAACTTTTTAGATACGTTGATTAATATGGTTATGTTTACACCAAGAAAAATGAATCTCGGAATACGAAATCTAATTTCCTTTAAACTTGCAAAAGTCATAAAGCAAAGTCGGTGCTCTCATAAGTCCGTGTATTTTTCTAAGAGATTCCGCCAATTTATCTTTCTTAAACATAAACCGACTTGTTACTTGAGAGAAGAAGAAAGTATACGAGACTTTAGCATGAAAAAAATAGATTTATGACCTCGTAATAACGAAATGTTGCTCGTAAGCTCACGGTTTCTTTAACCTAATAAAAATTACTCATATCGCAAGTTCCTTCTGCGGATTTTCCACTAAATCCTTTCGCAGACATTTGTCTGAAGAACACTAAACTGAAATTTACTTTTAGAATATAATGACAAAGACTAATTTATTTTTATTATGTTGAAAAATATATTTAATGCCGAGTTGATATAAACATTTAATAGAAAATGTCAAAATAGAGATCAAAGCGAACCGGTGGGCTCGTTTGAATTAAAAATAGAATGTAACTTAAAGTCTAAAGAATTCCAGGTGGGAAGGAAATGGAAATCACCCACCTTCGTTTCAAATAATAACGAAGCAGTTTTTCGCTACTTGTACCATGCGACTTCGCTTATTGTTTTCATATTTTGTAACGAATTTGAAAACAACAATATGAGATTTGTATTCTAAGAACTGTTTCCAAACAAAAACAATTATTTTGTCGGGCTCTTAAGGGTGGGATTTATGGTATTATGGTACAGCACACAAAATGCAAGAAAATTAGTTTTTCAAGATCTAGTAGCAGTGCAAATAAAATTACACAATTGGTTCTGGCGGTGTCGAGTCTGGTGGATTTAATAAAGGATCTGGGGATTGTTTTGGACTCCAAATTGTTATTTGATTTGCATTCTGATTATATTGTCCGGATAGCTTTGAAAAATGTTGGGTTTTTGCGTAGAGCTACAACTGCGTTTACTTCTTGGAAGTGCCTGATTATGTTATTTAATTCTTTGGTGAGAAGACATCTGGAGGATGGTGCTATCTACGGAAGCGCTGAAGGGCCACGTAAAAATTTTTCATTAACACGATAATAATTCCCAATTCTTTGAAAGTCGACACTAATTTACAGTTAGTACGCCTTATCACGACAATAAAGTCGAGTTCGCACTTTCTATCAGGACAATAACGTCGAATTCGCATTTTGCATCTCGACAATAATGTCAAGATCAGAGGCTTTATCTGGGAATTAATATCGAGATCACACATTATATCTGGGAATTAATGTCGAGTTTGCGTTAACTATCTGGGAATTATTGTCGAGTTCGCTTCAACTATCTGGGAATTATTGTTGAGTTCGCCCTGTTTTATATTTTGATAATACAGTGTCTACAGCAGAGTGAAATGAAGCTTTCGCCTGGCTTCAAACGCTGTTGAACATTAAATGCATTGTAGGCAGCTTGACCGCAATAAACATACGCTGACGGGACACAACACAACACACCGAATGCAAAATTCTGTAAACTACAATAAACTTTAGAAGAAAAAAGAAAAGGAATCCTCTGGGATTCGAACAAAAACTCCTAGTACATTTTCGTACCGAACCACGACGGTTACTTGCAAACATGAAGTTAACAGTTTATTAAAGCACGGCGCGAACATACGAGGGGCGTTTCTTATATATTCGCGAAATGGGGTATAAAGTGACGCATATATGCCAATATTATATTTTCATTTTTCAATGTAATCTCCTCGAACAGCAATGCATTTATTACATCTCTCTATTAATTTTTGTAAACCTTCAAAAAAATAATTTTTTGATTTGCCTTCAAAATGCTCGTTTACGGCAGCTTGCAACGACATTTCGTCCTCAAAATGCCTTCCATGGAGGTCCTTTTTCAGGTTCGGGAACAAGAAAAAATCGCTGGGAGCCAGGTCAGGGCTGTATGGTGGATGGTCAATTTCTTGAAAGCTGCGCGACGCCATAGCAGAGACGGCAACGCGAACCTTGTGAACAGGCGCATTGTCGTGGAGTACGAGGACGCCTTTTGCCAACTTTCCTCGTCTTTTTTCTTTTATGGCCTTTCGCAAACGGGTTAAAATGTCCGCGTAGTATGCTCCTGTAATGGTCTCTCCCTTAGGCTTGTAATCTAGAAGCAGAATTCCTTGATAGTCCCAAAATATTGTCGCCATCACTTTTCCAGCCGACGGCAGGACCACCCTTTACATGCCATTGCTTCGACTCTTCTTTTGATTCAGGGTCATAGAAATGGACCCAAGTTTCATCTCCAGTCACAATCCTGTCGATAACATCTGCCTGATTGTCCCCACAGAGTTCCAAAAATTACTTACAACAATCAACGCGGTATTGTTTTTGCTAAGGTGTGAGGTTTCGGAGAACTCATCGCGCGCTGACCTTTGTCATCCCAAGGTGTTCATGAACAATCTTGAAAGTAGTTGTTTCGGAAATGTTGAACATTCTTGCGATCTCCTTCAGTTTCATTCGGCCATTTTCCATAATGGCAAGTTCAACTTTCACCACCATTTCATGTGTCGTCACGTCTCTTGGTCTTCCAGGACGTTCATCGTCTTCCAAGGATTCCCTACCTTGTTTAAATAAGCGCGACCACTTATAAATCATTGTTTTACCAGGGCAGTGTCCCCATAAACAGTTCTCATTTCATTTAGAATGATATCTACACTTTTCCCCTCCTTTATGAGGAATTTAATAACTGCACGAAACTCGATATTCGACATGTATAATGTATTAACTTAATCTCTTAACTACACTGCAACAACTATTAATAATATCTGGATGAAATTTGACGTTTCTGGCCAAAAATAATTGACAATTAATAAAAACAATTGAAATTCTTGTTTTTCCACAGCTACCTTATTCATTCCGCGAATATAAAAAGTGTCCCTCGTATATGGAAGTGGCCTACTTGGTAAAACCTAGTTAGGATATAAATAAACGCTCTCGATACTCACTGTTCAAGTCAACTGTCAACAACCGGCAAGCGTAAACAACTCTCTCTGTCATTCCGCCACACAAGCTTGAAAATTTAAAATTTGAATATATTTACTACAACATAATAATAGTATATTATTTTATGTGCGATTATGACAGCCATTATTCACGAAGATGAAGTTTGAGCCCACGAGCCGAAGGCGAGTGGCTCAAATCATCTGAGTGAATAATGGTCATAATCGCGAATATAATACTATACTTTCTCTACACCTATTAAACAAATAAGTTAGACTCAAATTTGATAACTTTAATGGAACACTATCATAATACATTAATTTTTATTTTTCAATAAATGAACTACTTACTAGGAATATATATTGAAATTTGTGCAGTTAGTAATATATAAATTTGGAGTTGTCCCTTCCATTGTTAAATTCTGGCAGTTTTAGTGGTTGAATTGCTAGTTTGCAATGATTAATTGGTACCTACTCGAACGAAGTGCATACGGTGTACGGTGGAAAACGCAAACAATAATATCGCCATACACTTGGCTGTCACCCGCGTCGATTGTCAGCTCCAGCAAGAGTTGATCGCGGTCGATATAAAGTATCATTGGATCAGGAAAGCAGTGATTATTGAATGTATATTTGTGATTAGCCGAATACAGTGAATTATGATTCCATAATTCACTACAGTGAATTATAGGTACGATATTTCACGAAAAAATGCTAATTATTGCCATATAATTAAATGGGTGTAGAAAAAGGTCATTATTGACTGATATTTATGCCGAGAAATTGTTTTTCTCCACCTCTTACTTATGACGGTCTATGATTGGTTCATTATTGACCTTCGTCAATCATATAGAATTACAGCTGACAGTTGATTTGAACAGTGAGCGGCGAAAACGTTTATTTATATCCCAACCAAGTAGACCACTTCCGTATGTTCGCGCCGTGCTTTAATAAACTGTTAAACTTCATGCTCCGCAAGTAACCGTCGTGGCTCGGTACGAAAATGTACAAGGAGTTTTTGTTCGAATCCTAGAGGATCCCTTTTCTTTTTTCTTCTAAAGTTTATTGTAATTTGCAGAATTTTGCATTCGTTGTGTTGTCTCCGGTGTCCCGTCAGAAAAGGCATTTTTTAAAGAAAATTCGTTATTACTAATGAAAACAATAAACGTACGCTAAAACTTTGGATGTCTATGCATTGGCAAAACCTGGGATATAAGTAAAGTAAAGTTTGGAAAACCCAAATAAAAGCGTATGTTTATTGCGGTCAAGCTTCATTTCACTCTACTGAATACACTGTATTATCGAAATATAAAACAGGGCGAACTCAACAATAATTCCCAGATAGTTGAAGCGAACTCGACAATAATTCCCAGATAGTTAACGCAAACTCGACATTAATTCCCAGATATAGTGTGTGATCTCGATATTAATTCACAGATAAAGCCTCTGATCTTGACATTATTGTCGAGATGCAAAATGCGAATTCGACGTTATTGTCCTGATAGAAAATGCGAACTCTGCTTTATTGTCGTGATAAGGCATTCTAACTGTAAATTATTGTCGACTTTCAAGGAATTGGGAATTATTATCGTGTGAAAAATTTTTACGTGGCCCTTCAGCGCTTCCGTACTTCCGTACCTTAAGCTCTATTTTTAAATGGTTTTATTTAGCTTTTGCCTTGTTTGTTTGTTTGTTTGTGTGGGTCAAATCTAGTAATTGAAATTTTACCCCCTTCCTGTTGACCGATTGATCTGAAATTTGGTACACACCTTTAGTTGTGATGACAACACAATTATGTATATCCAGTATCATTGTAAATCCAAGATGGCCGCCGTCACAAAATGGCGGATTAGATATTTTTTTCAACCCCCTCAATATGAGTATCAAACAAAAGTGCTTAACTAGTAGAATACAGTACACCATGAAAAATTCAAAATCCAATATGGCCGCCACCACAAAATGGCGGATTACTTTTTTTCAATCCCCTCAATATGGGTATCAAATGAGAGGGCTTAACTACTACAATACAGTACACCATGAAAAATGCAAAATTCAAGATGGCCGCCACGACAAAATGGCGGATTACTTTTTTTAATCCCCTCAATATGGGTATCAAATGAAAGGGCTTGACAAGTAGAACACAGTACACTTAAGAAAAAATAACAAGACAAAAATAAACCAAAAAAACAAAACACTTGAAAATAAAATAAGTAAAAAAAATTAAGTTAAACGGTTTTATTGTAAAGAAACATAATAATGATGCAGATAATGTACTAAAAGCTAAAAAATAATTAGGTAGGTACCAGGTACCAGTCATCACACCACTCTCCTCATCAATCTAGAGCAATGATCAGAGTAAAATAAAATCGGGGGCGTAGCGTAACCTGAGTAAATATGTAAATGATCGTTCTGCGATGTTGTCTATTGAGAAGATGCATCCAAAGCATACCTAATGCTATGAGCGGTTGACTGAAGATAATATAAATTCGACTCGCCCCACGATTTTATTTTAGTCTGATCAATGCTCTAGATTGATGAGGAGAGTGGTGTAATGACTGGTACCTGGTGCCTACCTGTTTTTTTTCAGTACATTATCTGCATCATTATTATGTTTCTTTACAATAAAACCGTTTAACTTAAAAATGTTTTTTACTTATTTTATTATTATTCTTACATGCTGATTTCTATTTATATTGTTGTTGGCTGTATTTTGAATGTATGTGATGGATATATCTAGTGATGGGTAGTAAGATACTAAATAACATTTCTTTCCAAATAGCGTAAGGGTAGACAGATACCAATTGGCTAGACAGATAGCATGTGGGTAGACAGATACCAAGTGGGTAGACAGATACCGAGGGTAGACAGATACCAAGTGCGGGTAGATAGATATGAAGTGGGTAGACAGATACCAAGTGGGTAGACAGATACTAAGTGGGTAGACAAATACCGAGTAACTATAAAGATAGCAAGTGAGTAGACAGATACCAAGTGGATTGCCAGTGTGCAAATAGCTAGAATTACCAAAAGACTAGACAAGTAGCATTGGGACTACTGGGATAACCGTATTTTAGGGGCAGCCATGTTGGTTACGAACGGACACTCCCGGTAACAGGACTCGAGCTGCTTGATCAACAAAGGTGGTTCGGGGGCAGACCCCTCCCCCGGTGACCGGTGAGTTATTTAAGTTAATGCTTATTCCCATCAGACCAGTAAAGCAAATGTTATTTTATTTACATGTGGACGATACGTCAAGCAAAACTGTCAAATACTATTCTCAGGTTATTTATTAAGTAAGTGCCTCTACACCGTGGAACTGGTATGTTTGTTGTTTGTTATTGCAAATACGTATCAAATTGCCCCAAAATTATATTATTTATGGCCATCCAGAATACTTTATCTAACAATTTGCATTTTTATTTACGTTCCCAGTTTGTCTTTCAATGCAAGGTGACTTCACGCGAATAAATTTCTTCTCGGCATCAAGTGTCACTATCACACGGTCGGCGGTCCCCGCCGGAAGCACACCATATAACGCCATCTAGTTCCTTTCTCTAGAAAAATATCTGCGCATCGCAGTCACCGCCGTCGCTTTCGTCCCGGAGAGAGACGTCATATTTCATATTTACCGCATAATGGTGTAATTTATCAAAGCGACCTTTGCGTCGTCCGAGAGTTTGAAGAACGACGCCTTGTCTCCCCTTTGATTAATAATATTCGAGCCGATGGCTGCAGCGCCTGTTTTGCCGCCGCACCTTCGTCAACAGCGCGTGAAATTGTCAGAAAAAGTACACTTAGTTCTGACTCGCCTGGAAACTATTATATGCGTGAACGTCGGAGACCGACAAATTTTGGCGTTGGGTCAGACTTGTTGAATTTCAATTTTGCTTCCAGCATGACGTTTACATTACCTACAGGATAAAAGCTAGGAATGTTGCTACGTTAGCAGACAAGAAAAGTTACGAAACATAACTGGTTATTTAAGAGCACTCTTCTATGTATATAAAAGATTATACTTCCAAAATTATGACGATACAAACCGGGGCACAAGAATTATAGAACCCTGCGTTGCAATCTTTGATAGATACAAATAGGAAATAAAATTTAAATGCAGTGTATATGCGGGACAAGTTGACAAGAAGTAGGAGATAGATTAGAAAGGGAAAGCAGTGTAGAGGGGGACAACGTAGGCTGCCCTATAATGAGAGAAGAGTTTGAGCTAGCACTAAAAAGTTTAAGAAACAATAAAGCACCAGGTATAGATGGTTTGCAGGCAGAAAGCGCGCAGGTCAAGAGGTAATAAATAGATCGTTTATTTAAACTAGCTAGCTGCATAAGCATATACAAGACAGGCGAGATTCCAGAAGATTACAAACGAAACATCATAGTAGCTTTGCCAAAAAGGAAAGGCGCGGATAAGTGTAAATAAGATTAGGACTTATAATTCTCATAATAAATCATTTACGTTGTTTAATTATTTGGGCTTGTTTTTTGAAAATACCGAACGGATTTAGTTGCAGTTTTCGCGGAACTGTAGTTAAAGGTGGTTACTGGGATTAGAGAATGAAATTTAACTGATTTATTAAGAAACACATTCTGAATTCGTTGTTAGAATATGAAACGTAAGTTAACCATACCCATAATAAGATTACCACAATAAATTACCATGTAGTAAACGCATCGTATACTGCATTCTTAAAAGTATTTTGGTTTCAAATTGCCATTTACGAATAAAACGAATTTGTAAAGGGCTGTTTTATTGCATATTGTGTTTGAATTCTAAAAATGTAAAGAGGCTAGCAATAATATAATTCAGATATACAGGATTGAGGTTACATTTACACTTTTCGCAGTGCGAGGACGAGATGCAACAATACTTTTTATTCAGGCCCTTGGGGGAATAACTGGCGTAAATTCTCATACAGCAGTACGAAATATCCGGAGGGATTCTGCGAAAAACTGCGATAATTTTGCATAACCAGACGTTTTATACTTTGGCATTTCCGTGAATGTAATTTTCACGTTTACTTTATTTTTCATGTGGTGTTCTCTGCATTATAAGTAAAGTGTAATCTCAGAAAACTATTATATATAATATTCCTGGGGCATCAAAATCCAATGTTGAACTAATGCGATCGATGCTACTGTTGCATCGCATACCCATACTTTATGAAATCTTGGGTGTAAAGTTAAACTGCGTTTTTAGAAAACATCGCATACATTTGCAAATAATAATAATAAAAAATGTATGCACGAGACGCAGCCGAGTGCAGAAATCACACAAGTGTATGAAATACACGAGGGCGAGATTACGGGGGTGTAAAGTTGAGGTACATTTTTAGCAAACTTTAAATAACAATCGATCCGAACTTACTCCAACAACTACTCCCCGGGCAAATACCCCAACAGGCATTGAATTACAGAGCAAGTCCTACACTAAACGACGGCAAAACAACAGGAAATCTCACCTGCTCTCTACTAATGCAAGGATAAAGATTCCAACGTGCCTCTGGCGTACACGAAAGCAGTATGAAGCCCCGCTATGACTAATTATAATGAAGAAGAAAATAAATGTTTGGTCTATTCGCACACAGCAACCGCATATCCTGATTTCGCTCTTTGCTGGAGCTCACCAGTACTTTAAATGTTCGACATTGTTATATCGCACATTTCTGTAACATCCAAATTTAATTTTGAGCTAGTTGGAAAGAGAACGATCCAGAGACGATTTTTTGGACACGGAAGCGTTCGGTGCTGTTACATCGCATACTTTGTGAAACATCCAATTTTGATTTTGGGCTAGTTGGAAAGAGGAAGCACCAGCCAACATGGCCTGGGTTGGTTTCTGGGGTTTGCGATGCACGAGAGCGAGATTATAGGGGTGTAAAGTTGAACTACGTTTTTAGAAAATTTTAAGCGTTTGGTGCTGTTGCATCGCATACGTTTGCAAATAATAATAATAAATAAATCACACGAGTGATACACGTTCTATAGAGTTATATACACTATTTTTCCCATGGTACCTTAAGGTACCCCTTCACGTTCAGTTTTTCGTCAGTTTTGGACTGACAGTCCTTCAGGTCAGTCCAAAACTGAACGTGAAGGGATGCAACATTCCCGGCGCGTCTCAGTCCCGGCGCGGACTGAAGAAATCCAATCGGACAAAAGATTTGGCGCGGCCTGAGACGCGCTACAGGCAAGATCTGAGCGTGTAGCTGCGCTTCAGTTCCCAGTTGGCGATTAGCAAGAGAGCGGCGACAGTGGTTTGCGTGAATGAAAGAGAGACGTGTGCTACGTTCTCAGTTTCGTACACAATCAGCCGTGCATTTTGCCTGCGTAATTTGGTAGTGGCCCACTACTAGTGGGCATTATTAATTATTAATTATGTTAATATATTATATTGTATAATAATTGTAGAGATAACATGGCACCTCCTCTGTCTATGGAGTTTTTAACAGAATTTATCGAAATATACAGAGGTTGTACATGCTTATGGAAAGTAAAAAGTGCGGAATACGCTAATAAGCATTCGAGGGAAAAGGCTTTTGAAAAATTAACTGAATTTTGCAAAACGGTTGTAGCCGATGCAAATAAAGAATATGTCACTAAAAGTGAAAAGTGCAGAACAGCCTACAGTTTCGGACTGAACGTGTAGGGTTGAACAATTAGCGTCAGTCCCGGATCGCGAGCCGGGTTTTCAGTCCAGGCGCGCAGGCAATAACTGCACGTGAAGGGGTACCTTTAAGAAAGTAAAATATTTATAAAACAGTAACTTTATTAAATTTAATGATTTGTTAGTAAATGTCAAAATTTCCATTTTCCACTTGGAAAGGAATTAATGTACCATCTCCAGATGAGAAGAACAACAAAAGAATAATATGTAATAACATTAATAATGAATTTGTTAATACATACCACTAGAAATTTAGGAAAATTATAAACACCATCCCCTTCGTTTTGTTTGTTGCTGTGTGCAGACGTCTGTCATTGTTTAGATTTCGAGAAAATTTTATCATTTTTTGCAATTGTTACGTTGATTTATACCGATTATTTATTTAATCGTCAAATTGGCCAATTGAAACATTTCATTTGGGTCCCTTGGCGTGTATTATTTCGGCAACTTTTTTCGATAATTTTGCTTGTCAATAAGTTGCCATAGTTGCGAATTTGTAGGTGCATTTATAATTTATAATCTAGTTACTTTAGTACCCGCCAAACGTCAAATATTCCCAACACCTTTATTTGTATATGAATTAATTGAAATAAAATTTCGTTTTGAACTACCTTGCTTCGATTCAAAAAATAATCTTGTTAAATACAATTCGTGGCCTGGAATTTTTAGGTAATTTTACTCGAGCTGTTGCTTTTACTAACCACTCGTGTAAATTTGACAGATCACTCGAGCAAGCGCTCGTGATCTTTCATCTGACACTCGTGGTTACCAAGCAAAGCAACATAGTCCAAGAGCCAGCAACGCTTTCGTTACGTTATTTTTAATCAGACTAGAACTTCAACGACGAATCCCTTGCAACGTAGTAACAAGAGAATCAGAAGTCTGGCAGCCGTCCGAGGGTGGCTTTCGCGCCTCTAGCATTTTTAAGGGCGAGAAAAAAATTTAAAATTACACTATTATAATCATTATGGCACTTCGCAATATTAAAGTTAATACTATTTTAAATCAATAAAAAAAATGCCAGACGAGTGAGTGGGTGGAAAGTGGGTGCCAGAGGGGGATAAAAGTGAGAGGTTCTATGTAAGGGCCCAGCGTACGGAATCTAGTCGACCACATTATCATTCCCTGGTCATGGGTCACCATGGAAACGTTATATTATGTGATGACAGTTTGTTTGTGATTTTGGAGATGCACAGTTGTGTTTGAGTGCAATTTTATTCGCCACTTTCCACCCACTCACTCGTCTGGCATTTTTTTTATTGATTTAAAATAGTATTAACTTTAATATTGCGAAGTGCCATTATGATTATAATAGTGTAATTTTAATTTTTTTCTCACCCTTAAAAATGCTAGAGGCGCGAAAGCCACCCTCGGACGGTTGCCAGACTTCTGATTCTCTTGTTACTTCGTTGCAAGGGACTCGTAGTTGAAGTTCTAGCCTTATTCTCTACGGTGTAACGAAATCCGTTGCTAGCTCTTGGACTAACAGCTTTCGTAAAATTTCCAACAATTCCAGACCACTTATTGTATTACCACAGATTATTTTTTGACGTTTCTATTTTCCAATAAATTATACTTGGGCCGCCCAACAGACGGAGTGATTACCCTGCAAAAACGTGCTCTAGGCGGGACCACTATCAATTTAGGACAACCGAACCGCAGTGAAGCGCTTTCTTTAGACCCAACGAAGTAGCATCACTCCAATTCGGTCGTCATAAATTACTATTGGCCCCGCTAAAGCACGTTTTTCCAGGGTAATCACTCCGTCTGTTGGGCGGCCCAAGTATAACAGTATTTTTGATCACGTGTTTAATTCTGTCCAATTAAATCATTATTATAGTGAGGATAATTTACTTAACTTCTCCCAGCGGGAATTTTTTTTAGTAGTTTGCTTTTGTTGATAAAACGGCTTGTTTTCTGGTTTTGACATATGCCATATACAGTGTGTCCACGGATGGACTTAACTATATTTGTAAAAACTTTTATTTTCAGTTTTTCGAGAAAAAGTCATTCTTTATAATTTCTTTTGCTTGTTATATAAATACGATTCACGTTGAGAAACTTTGATTTTGTTGTACAGGGTGCGCAGAAAATACAAAAATGTATATTTGCAAAATTAAAAATTTTCGAATCAAGCTTTTTGAAGTCTCAGAATGAAACAGCTTATAAGGAGAAATCGAAAAGTCAAATAAAGTTTTCCCATAGAAGTATGGTGACCATAATTTTTCAAGGAAAAAAAGGACAGGAAATAATAATGATAATAACACATAGAGGGGCGCGCTGCTGCGCCATCACAATGTGAGATGCACCTAAATCCTGAGCTTCAATCCAGATCAAAGTCACATTTACTCATGCGCGCTTCTATTTGGGAATGAAAGACTGACACAACGCTTTTAAACAGACCCCTTAGCGACGGGCCACCAGACACACACATATTTTGTAAAACAGGATAGTGTAGAAACTTAAGAAAAACAAAACAACTCTTACGGGAGTTGTCCCCACCCAGCCCGATAATACCAAACCACAAACTTTATACGTTACCTACCTAACCACGGACTTAAACTGCCCTATTATTAATCCGCCGGCAGTCGGGTATCAAAAAATATGCAAATGACAAATGTGACCTTGATCTGGATCGAAGCTCAGGATTTAGGTGCAATTCACAATGTGGCACTCTTGATTGCTCTGCAAATAAACGAACGTTCAGTGGCGTGGAAGATTTTAGTGTTTCTATTATTAGGCGGCATCGGAAAACAAAAAGCGATTATTTAATATGTCTGATTACTGAATCAAAAAGTACATTTTAACGTACTTTAGCTGCCATTAAGGACAGTTGGACATCGTTCCCAAAGAAAGTACTGTCCTACTAAAATAAGTACATATGGTCACCATACATAGAAGTTATACTTAGTTGCTAAGATACACCGGGTGTCCGGTTAAGGTTGGCGACCGGCTATCTTAGGAACTATTCTTCCTACAATTTCGTAAAAAATCTTACAAAAGTGACCATAAAAATTCATCAAAAATGTTTTTAGCTTTCAATTTTCCCCGCTAGAGGGCACAATTTTAAAAGAAAATGGACAATCCACATTTTCTTCAAAAATTCAAATGGAAATGTAGGTATCCTTTATATTTCTCAAAATCTCATCGTAATATCCAGCAAATTAGTTTAATAACTTTTTGATCTAACTTACGAAATAGGGGAGGAGGAAAGAATTCCCTTACACCAAAAATGCCATGTCCCCGGATTGCTTGAACCAATTTTTGTGAATTTGGTCTCGTTGGAAAAAGAACACCATCTGGCGGCTCCCTCGTAAAATGAAATTCAAATGTAAACGCAGATTTCTATTACGCTATAGATTCCCTTCCCAACAATACCATATTCATTAAAATTGGTTCAAGCAATCCGGAGATATGGCATTTTTGGTGTAAGGGAATTTTTTCCTTCCTCCACTCCTTATTTCATAAGCTAGATCAAAAAGTTATGAAACTAATTTGCAGGGTATTACGAGGAGATTTTGAGAAAGCTAAAGGATTCCTAAATTTCCATTTGAATTTTCGAAGAAAATGCGGATTGTCTATTTTCTTTTGAAAATTGTGCCCCCTAGCGGGGAAAGCTGAAAGCTAAAAATATTTTTGATGAAGTTTTCATGGCCACTTTTATAGGAAGATTTTTTTCTGAAAGCTGTAGGATGATTAGTTCCTAAGATATAGCCGGTCGCCAACCTTAACCGGACACCCGGTATTTCTTAGCAACTAAGTATAACTTCTATGGAAAAACTTTATTTGGTTTTTCGATTTCTCCTTCTAAGCTGTTTCATTTTAAGACTTCAAAAAGCTTGATTCAAAAATTTTTAATTTTACAAATATACATTTTCGCATTTTCTGCGCACCCTGTACAACAAAATCAAAGTTTCTCGACGTGAATCGTGTTTATATAACAAGCAAAAGAAATTATAAAGAATGACTTTTTCTCGAAAAACTGAAAATAAAAGTTTTTACAAGTATAGTTAAGTCCATCCGTGGACACACTGTATGTTTTAATCGCAAATTGTGACACTGAAAGCATAATATTGAAAAGTTGTTTCTTATTTGAACGTCAAAAAATAATCTTTCGAATACCACACGAGAGTAAGAATAACTTGGAAAATAATTCTCCACATTTTACTCAAACTTGTCGCCATTCGGCAATAGCCACTCGAGCCCTACGGGCTCTCGTGTCTATTGCCTGGCGACAAGTTTTCGAAAATCTATCGAATTACTCGTATTTTCAAGTTATTCTCACTCTCTTGTGATATTACTACTGATTATTTTTTGACGTTTCTATTTTCCAATCAATTAACAGTATTTTTGATCACGTGTTTAATTGTGTCCAATTAAATCATTATTATAGTGAGAATTTTTTACTTAACTTGTCCCAGCGGGAATTTTTTTAGTATGTTATATTTGTTGATAAACGACTTGTTTTCTGGTTTTGACATATGTTATATGTTTTAATCACAAATTGTTACAATAAAGAATAATATTGAAGAGTTTTCTCTTATTTGAACGTCAAAAAATAATCTTTCGAATACTACATGAGAGTAAGAATAACTTTGAAAATAATTCTCCACCTACTCAAACTTGTCGCCATTCGGCAATAGCCACTCGAGCCCTACGGGCTCTCGTGTCTATTGCCTGGCGACAAGTTTTCGAAAATCTGTCGAATTATTTTCAAGTTATTCTCACTCTCTTGTGATATTACTACTGATTATTTTTTTCATCGTCAAATTGACCAATAGGAACATTTCATTTGGGTCTATACTTGGGCCGCCGAACAGACGGAGTGATCACCCTGCAAGAACGTGCTCTAGGCGGGACCACATTGATGCGCTTTCTTTAGACCCAACGAAGTCGCATCACTCCAATTCGGTCGTCATAAATTACTATTGGCCCCGCTAGAGCACGTTCTTGCGGGCTGATCACTCCGTCTGTTCGGCGGCCCAAGTATAGAAGCGTGTATTATTTCGGTAATTTTTTCGATAATTTTGCTTGTTGATAAGTTGATATAGTTGCGAATTTGTAGGTGCACTATAGTTACTTTAGTACCTTCCAAACGTCAAATATTCCCAACACATTTTTTTATGTGAATTAATTGAAATAAAATTTCGTTTTGAACTACCTTGCTTCGATTCAAAAAATAATCTTGTCAAATACAATTCGTGGTCTGGAATTTTTAGGTAATTTTACTCAAGCTGTTGGTTTTACTAGCCACTCGTGTAAATTTGACAGAAGACCACTCGCGCAAGCGCTCGTGGTCTTTTAACTGTCAAATTTACACTCGTGGCTACCAAGCAACGCAACAGCTTTCGTAAAATTTCCGACAATTCCAGACCACTTATTGTATTACTACAGAGTATACTTGAAACTTAGCCAAGTTCATTTCCAAAGCCTTAACGAAGGTTGCTAAATTGCAACTTCTGTAATTTTTTTTTATTAGACTGTTATTTACTTTCCGTGCTGTCAACTACAAATATCTCCTTAATATTTTTCATACAACTTCTAAGTCGCCCAGTATGTCATCGACACATTTCGAACATCTTTTTCAATTTTTTTAGACTTGATTGACATATTTAAATTTATTAGAGCTGACAAGATATAAACGACAGCGAAACAAAAGTAACGTAAAGAAATATTTTAAGACAAAAACAAGTTCAAACCGTAATGTAAACGATGCACAGAAATGATAAACAAATTAATTTTAGAATTAGTATTCACATCATTTTGCAAATATTTGCAAGTGTTTAAAAATATTATCCGTTTGTCTCGGCCATAAAAAGATTATGTAAAGTAACTGTAGCATGTTGTGTGAAACCGAAAAATTCGAATATTTTGAACAATCAGTTTATCTTCTTTAAAGAAAGTGTCTGCTAATATTTACTTAAGCATAGTCCATGCGTTACGATAATGTACTCAGTTATGACTGCGCAGGCAAAACTGCAACATTGCAATTCAGAGGTTTCTGTGGAATCTATCGTGAAAGAAGTCTTGCGTGAAGATATTTTAGGCATTGTTGTAATTGTTGTAATTAGTTCTAAATTGTGATATCTAAGTATGATTTGAACTTTTATTTGGCAACCAACAGTAAATAGTTGTCAAATTAGATGTTTTTTAGTTTATAAGTACAAAAACTCGCTTCCAAATTATTATCAAGCCGAAGTTTTCAAAATAAGCCTTTTACAACATTTACTTACTTGTTTTTAATTTACAAGTACTTACGTTATGTATTACCCACCAGTAGTATTAAATATATTATCTGCTTAGGTAAATATACATCAGACAGCTGTTTATTCCCAGAAGATATTTAAATAGAAATACTAAATGCAAATAAGAATTAAATAATTATATATTTGTTCATCATAATTGCATCAGCACAACAGGTCAACAGCAAACGTTCATCTGACATCACCAATAAGATTTCCTTCTGCGAGATTTTACTAAAGCACAACTGCTGTCTTGAGAGCAATTTACTCCCAGTTTCAAAACTCGAATAATGATGTGTATACGACAAAATGGTGGACATTTCAAGCACCTTCTACAAGGGTCTACACCGTACACTCCAGCCATGCGTAGTTTAAAATATTTAGACCTCAATTTAGACCTTGCAGACCCACGGCACCGGGTGACTTATAAATCAACAGTAAAAGTCAAATGACTGAAACTCTCTGGCGGGGTGGGTGGTGGGGACGACCTGTCAATTCAATGGGCTGTAAGCAATCGAAAAATTCCTAATACAGCATATTATCGAGGTTGCATTGTCGCATAAAACGACGGCCAATAAAATTTTTAAATTCCGAAAATTTCCTTTAAAACGGATATTTTTAATGGAGGGTCGATATTTTTTTGAAGCACATCGACCCAAACAATGGGGAAGACGCGAGACCGCATACCCCGCGACGCCATCCTGTGCGTTTCCCAAATAGGGGCGGAAAAATGAAAAATCTCAGAATTTGTGGATCAGGACGAAATCTGCAAGGGCAACTCGGGTATTCCACGCGATTTTTCACCTTTCGCTAAAACACCCCGTTGTCCGAGCAATAATAAACTCCTTGCATCTCCGAACACGAATATATTTCGCACTACACTTGGACCGCTCAACAGACGGAGTGATCACCCTGCAATCATGAGCTCTAGGCAGGACCACTATCAATTTTGGAAGACCGAACCGCAGTGATGCGCTTTCTTTAGACCCAACGAAGTCGCATCACTCCAATTCGGTCGACATAAATTAATATTGGCCCCGCTAGAGCACGTTCTTGCAGGGTGATCACTCCGTCTGTTCGGCGGCCCAAGTATAATACCATACATCTGCCTAACAGATCGGGTCGGAAACGCGGGATTTTGTCAGCTAACAAGTTAGATAGATCTGGGTTGGGTTTCGTCGCTTCAGACGAAGGGACGGCCGAGATACGATACCCCTCAAATTAGGGGCACTTCATTATTTAGGGTAAACTGGGAGGAGCGCAATAGTTTTGAAAACGGATTCAAAAATCGACCCCCTCGAATCACAATAATTGCCAAGGGAAATAATTTTTCTCCCGAAACCTTGCAATTCTTGGATCAAAAAATTACGCACACAGGCCTCCACCATTAAGAAAAATTTCGCGAGAGAGCGAAATCATCCGCGTCCAAACATTTAGCGACCCCGCCACGGGTCTCAACTCCATGGAGAGTAAAAATGTCGGGGTAGATTTCCAGATTTTACAAAAATAATCGATTACCTACATTTCAGTTAATTTTTAGAGGGGCCAAATCTGAAAGTAAGCCAAAAGATCTTGCATGCATCAACATCTTTCACGGTAAAAATAAGGTTCTTCGAAAAAAAATTGAAATTGGTACATATCGGTTAATAACGAAAAACTAGAGGGGTGCATTTTCGCTTTCGAACGCTCCAGACTCCGTGACCTTTTTATTTTTCAACCCACATTTTTTTTTTAAATCAGCAGCGGAGATGAAAATATAGTCTTCAAACTATCTAATAGCTCTTTACTGTTTTTCTTGAAAGGATTCTTTTTGGCCGCCAGTGGCGTACAAAATGAAGGTTGCATTTTTACACCCCACCCCCGTCACATTTTTGCGAAAACACGGGGTGAAATGAAATTTATGCGCCGTGAAAGAGACAGTATTTACTAAATGCAGCACCCTTCGAATCAAGCGTCCACTTTTAAGGCAGGGTGACATTCGGGGTTCTCTTGCTTCAAAAGTAAGTGTCCGGAAAAAGAATTCGTGCTTTTTCCTAACTGAAACTGCGATGCTCGACATGGCCAAGTGCCATTTGTCTCGTTTCAACCCCCCGTTCCCATCTCAGGGTGCGAAATAGTACAAAATACTGTGTTAATAGTTTTTTAACATTTTATATTATACAAGGACGTGTAGGTAAGTGTTTTAGTGAGCTTGAAGGTAAAGTACATAAGCGTGCACGAATTTTTGCATTATCTGCCTTGAAAAATTATTGCTTGTATCATATTTATCTTTTTAGTATAACAATGGCTATCCCTATTTTTAATTATTTTTTTTTACTAACTGATCCCGAGAACGGCACGCCAATGTGTTTGAGGAATATAATAACAAACGCGACCCGCTGACCTACGACCGTGCAACTTTACAACAAAATTAGCTGTTGCGTAAGAACGCTGGGTCCATTCTCCAAGTCTTTGCCGCTGACCGCCTCGAAAGCGAATGTGTTAGAAAATGACCTTTTATTGGGGTAAATTGTAATTTTCACCGGCCGCGATAAATATTTTCCCAAAATTCTATCATTTTCCGAAAGGCGAAACATTCTTATATGACATAATAAAAAGACACCTTATCTAAACTAAGGGGTCTAATGTCGCAGTAAAATTGCAACTTCCCAAGAGTTCTCAGAGATAAAGTAAAGTATTCCACTCTCGAGATGGCTATTATTAACGAGGATGAAAGTTTAAAGCACAAGCCGTAGAATAATATACCTACTATTAACACATTCACTTTTTTTATGAAATTATGATATATTGACAAGAAATTGATAGATGAGCCTAAATTATATTACCTTCTTTTCATTAAGTCCAATTAAAAATCACTAATCGATAGCCTCCAAGGTAACTTCCATTATTAATCTAAATTTCAATTCTGCTACCGCAATATTTACAAATTAACAGTCGCCCGCCACTTTTCTCAACATTATCTAGCATGATTCCACGTATTAGTACAGCAAACACTTAATGTTTATTAGAAAAGTGAAAGGACCGTGCGTTTAGGATGAGAACATCAAAAACTGTATATATGTTTGTACACGTTACACAACTAGAAACACAAACGCAAATATCCAGTCTTTTATTTATTTCTGATCACGACTTCGATCATATTCACTGCATAATTCATAACAAAGAAAAGGAATTTTGCGTGAAAATAAAACAATTTCACCGTCGAATAATTATTTATTTATAGATCTCAGCAATTTTGCGATTCCAGTGAACTTTATCGCGACCTTCCTTGGTAAATCTAGTCATGCCACATTTGACCCCGTGGCAATATTCCTCCAACTAAATAATACCTGTCTGGGAAACACGGTACCCACGACACACTTTCTACGAGGAGCATTATCAGTTTTTATTATAATAATTAACAGCATTATTGACTGATATATTGTCTATTATGTTGTTTGTTTTCACCTAACTCGTGTTCAACTACTAATCAGATTTATTATAAAATAAAATTAGAAAAACTGTCTAAATTTGATCTCTGGTAAAGCTAACATTTGACAAGATTCAATTCGCTCAAATACTCAAATGCATTTCGATTATACATTCTTGTATCAATTGGTTGTTACAAAGCTCATACAAATTTCACAAAGTTTATAACCTTACTAGAGTAAACGAAAAACAGAAAAGGACCAAAAATGAAATCCTGGTGGACGCCACTTTGCAAGCGGGCGTATCGTGGTTGAACGAAAAAAATTATCTGAATAATTCTCTAAACCAGTATAGCACAGCATAGTATAAAGGCACGACTGGAATTCAAAGAATAAGCACTTTACATTACACCATTCCGTGCAAATAAAATGTCGTTCACAACATTTTAAGAGAGCAACCACACGACCAGTATTAGACCTAAAACCAGATTACACTGAAAGTATTATATCGCGCTCAGAACGATTATCGTGTTCAAATCGCCATAACTTTTTTTCTATGCGAGATAATGAATTGAATCTCGGTGTAAAATAAAATTCAATCCTTTCTCTAGTTTGGAAGTTTGTCCAAATTCTAAAAATGAGCATAGTTCCTCGACAGGTGAAAATTTTACTGCACCAAAAAGACAACGTCTCGAAAATCGCAAAGAGGAATGAAAAGTAAATATGTAATTGCAATTTGAAAGATTTCGCGAGCATCCTAAAAGTTTAAGAAAGAATTTAAAACAAAATTCAACTCGATAAGACAATTTTTGAGGGAGTTATGACGATATATTTTGAGCGCGCCGCATTTCCTACGCGCGAAATATGGAAAATCCACCCCGATCTCGCACTTCCCTTCTCTTGCCAATAAGCTCGGACAAATACTATTCACCTTTTAGCGGCAAGTCGGTACACTTATCTTATCCACTTTGGTTTATATACTCGTATGCTTATGTAGAAGTTAATGTTTGGACTGAATATGGCGTCGACTTCTTATGAAGCAAGTTGGCCGTAGATTACAAATCCAAATTTCGGAGTTTTTACCTGAAATTTTGCACACTTTGCTATATTCTGGTAGTCTTAACGGTAGTGTTTACTAGTGTTTAGGTAACGATAATTTGGTATACACTTTTTTAGGGAAGTTAGCCCCTTGGCCCATACTTCGTGCCGTTTAAGATAGTGAAACGCAAACACAGAATAAGAGACATATATACGTAAGACGGAAATAGACTTACCTATCTCTCATCGGTTGGTACAGCTACTCCATCTGAAAATTAGAATAAGGAGATGAGGAAAATGCGACCTTAAAATAAAGATCAAACATTGGCGATTACGTTAACATATATTATTTGGCGATTAAATATAATATTTCCCTACAATTTGGTGCAAATAATGCTAAAGATTTCCGTTAAAATTTATTGTTTAAGATCGTGAAGTGCGACGGCTAGAAGCTGGAGACTTCTGGAGCGGAGATTTTAGAGTAATACACACAGGATCTGTAGGAGGAAATTCGGGCGTAAGAATTGTTATGCGAAGAAAGTAGGGCAGAGTGTAGAAAATTTCTTACAGTAAAGTGACAGGGTAGTTATGGTTAGGTTAGATTCGAAACCTGTAAAAACAGTAATACTCGTAATACAAGTATATATATGCCCGCTTCTAACTATAGTCTATAGTGATGAGGCCGTAGAGGCAGCTTATAGTGATATCGAATATGTGCTAGCTCTTGTGAGGGGGGGGGGGGCGAAAATTGAATAATTGTAGAAGATTTCAATGCAGTCGTAGGCACAGGGAGAGAAGGCGGAATAGTTGGCCCCTTGGAATTGTGCAATAGGAAGATAGGGGAGTTAGAATGATAGACTGATAACCTAACCGTCGCGAACACTATATTTCAAAATCGCGTTAGGAGACGCCATACGTGGAAGATGCCAGGAGACCTAGGGAGATATCAAATAGATTACATTCTCGTTAGGCAAAGATTTAGAAATCAAGTTAGGGACTGCAGAAGTTATCCAGGAGCAGATATAGATAGTGATCACAACATAGTGGTTATGAAGGCTAATCTTAAATTCAAGATTTTGAAAAAACGAAGCGGAAAAAGGTATCTTGACCTAGAGAAACTAAAAGATATGCTCAACAAGGTCGAGAAAAAGACAAACGGAGTACTAAGGGGCGCGGGTGAAAATATGGTTAAGGACATTAATTGCATTAAAAATAGTTTAGATTCCGCAGCTAGAGATATTTTGGGCCATAAACAGAATGAAAGTAGAAAATATAAAAAATATAAGGCGATCAAGTGGGAAATTATTCGGAAATGTAGGGAGGCGAAAGAGCAATCGGTTGATATTAAATGCAAAGAAGTGGAAGATAAGTTCGAAGTAAGAAAGACTGATGAAGCATATAAAATAATTAGGAGAAATTTCAGAGAAATTAGATCTAGTAGCAAAAAAACATTAGAAACGAGGCAGGAGATATCCTAATTGGAAGCGGGGAAAAGGCAGATAGGTGGACAGAATATTTGGGAAACGTATATGCGTGACAAGAAGTAGGAGATATACAAGAAAAGGAAAGCAGTGTAGAGAGGGACAACCTAAGCTGTCCTATTTCTTGACCGCTAATGTTGCCAAGCAGAATGGTACTTTTGTTTTTTTTCCAACTGATGTCGGTGAAGTTGCACGTACTTTGAGACTTGTATCTAGAAAAGTTTCCTATAGGGACCGGATCCATGCCATCATTGTTTCTTATTTAACTATTAATATTCATCTGTGTCTTGCTGATCTTATAAATAAGTCATTTTGTGAAGGCATTTTTCCTTCATCTTTAAAAAAAGCGTTTATCGTGCCATTGCATAAGGGGGGTGAATTTGGTCCAGAAAATTTTAGGCCGATCTCATTGTTGCCGACCGTTTCTAAGCTGATTGAGAGGCTGGTCAAGGCCAGATTTGTTAACTTTTTGGACAAATGCTACCTTGTCCAGTTTGCAGTTTGGTTTCCGTAATGATAAGAGTACTGGTCTGGCCATTTTTTCTTTTCTGGACCATGTATACGAGGCAAAAAACACTCACTGCAACTCCCATTATTTTCCTATTTCTGTGTTTCTCGACCTCTCTAAGGCTTTTGATTGTGTTGACCACTCTATTTTGTTGGAGAAGTGCTCATATTATGGATTCAGGGGTGTTTCTGGGGGGTGGATTCGTTCTTATCTGATGGGAAGATGCCATGCCGTTTCTATTGTCAACGCTGATTGTCAGAAATTTACATCTGACTCTGCTCAGTCTATGTATGGGGTGCCTCAGGGTTCTGTCTTGGGCCCACTCCTCTTTCAGTTGTACATAAATGATATGTCTTCTCTGCGCATTAGTGGCAAGTTCGTTCAGTTTGCTGATGACACCAATATAACTTGGTTCGGTAGTGATGGTCATGAGTTGCATGACAGGATTGTGTCGGACATGTCGCTCTTGAGATGTTGGTTTGCGGCGAACAGGTTGACTCTTAATCTGGATACGACTTGTCTTATGAATTTCAGGCCTGGCGTATTGTTTGCCCTTTCTTCAGATGGTGTTATAATTTCATCTGTAAATACTACTAAATTTTTGGGTGTTCATCTCGACCATAGATTGAATTGGCAGGAGCACATTAAACACCTGAGTACAAAGTTGTCTAGATCCTGTTTTGCCCTTAGGACTCTTATGAACAATTACGATTTACTTGTGGCTAAAAATGCGTATTTTGCGCTGTTTGAGTCACATCTCCGATATGGTATACCTTTCTGGGGTTACTCCTCTGCCGAAAATTTTAATTATATCTTTCGATTGCAGAAGAAGGCAGTGAGAATTCTCTCAAGGCGTCTTCCTCGTACCCCTTCAAGGCCGCTTTTTGAGAAACTGAGAATATTGCCACTGGCATGTATTTACATTTATGAGATAGCTGTTCTGCAGTTTCGGCTTAACAATAGTTGTGTCACGGGGGAACAGATTCATGAGCATTTTACGCGGTCTGCAGTGTTATTGTATCAGTCGAGGCCCTACTCGGAAAATTTTAAGAGAAGTGTAATGTATATTATGTCCATTCAAATATTTAATAAGCTACCTGCATCAATTTCTTCCATTTCAACTTTTTTACTGTTCAAGGCTTCTTTAAAAAGATTATTGCTTGATAAGTTGTACTATAGTGTAGATGATTTTCTCGGGGGTTGAGAGTGTTGTTCCCCGGTTTCCTCATGTGAGGTTTTGAAATGTTATATATTTTTTTCTTTTCTTTTGTTTTGTGATTTATTTTGTTTGATATGTTATGTGTTCTATCTATGTATTCTCTATTGTGTTTTCTGTCTATGGCGGGCTAAATAAATGATTGATTGATTTATATGATGAGAGAAGAAATTGATCTAGCACTAACAAGTTTAAGAAACAATAAAGCACCAGGCACAGATGGTTTGCATTCAGAAATCTTAAAGTGCGCAGGTTAGATCGTTTATTTAAATTAGTTAGCTGCATATACAAGACAGGCGAGATTCCAGAAGATTACAAACGGAACATCATGGCAGCTCTGCCAAAAAGGAAAGGCGCGGATAGGCGTGAAAATTTTAGAACGATCAGTTTAACTTCCCACACCTAAAAATTTTTTAACTAGAATTGTGCACAGAAGGATGGAGAAAAGGGCGGAAGGAATACTAGGACAAGATCAGTTCGGATTTAGAAGAAATACGGGAACGCGCGAGGCTATTCTAGCTTTATGAATATATAAGTAATAATAGAAAAACAATAGAAAAGGGAAAGAGCATCTATAATAGGATTTGTACATTTGGAAAAAGCCTTCGGCAATGTAAAATGGAAGAAAATGTTGGAAATGCTCAGAAATGTAGGGATGAAGTATAGGGATAGAAGAATAATTCATAATCTATACAAAGAACAAACGGCAGTTACAGAATTTGAGCAGGAACATAGAGAAGTAGAGGTAGGTCTAGTTTTCAATGTATATACCGAAAATGCGACTAGTATTGTTAAAGACAGAATAGCTGCTGGAATTAAAATACAGGGCTAAACTATTAATATTCTCAGATTCGCGAATTATATAGCAGTATTAGCATCCAGCAAGGAAGAATTAGGAAGGGCTCTGAACGAAATGAAAGCAGTTGTGACGGGGGGCTATGGTATGATGATCAATAAGAAGAAAACCAAAATTTTGGTATGTAGGGGGCGTGAAAATAGGATTAAAACTAAAGAACAAATCGGAAACGAAAAGATAGACGAAGTCTCAGATTTCTGCTATTTAGGGAGTAAAATAACTCGCGATGGTAGGAGCTCTAGAGATATAAAACAAAGAATAGCGCAGGGCCGAGTTCTATTTAATAATGCTCGGGAATAATAAATGTAGAAACTCGGAAGAGGCTCTTAGAAACGTATGTGTGGATTACGGCATTGTACGGGTGCGAAACGTGGATGATAGGAGAAGAGGATAGGAAAAAATTAGAAGCATTTGAAATGTGGTGCTACAGGCGCATGATGAAGATACCGTGGATAGATAAGGTTAGCAACAGAGAGGTATAAGAAAGAATTGGAGAAAAGCGAAATTTATGGAAGACAGTAAGGAATAGGACGGATAGGAGGCACAAAAGGCTTAGTTCGCGACATACTAGGACGTTCAACTTTTGGGGAATTTTGAGCTATTAGGCCAGGAGCCCCCCATAGACCAAAAATTGTGCATAATAGGTTTACTCCAAAAATGCCTGAGATGTTATGATTTTTGGGTCGTGGAGCACAGAAATGCCCATGCCAGTTTTTGTTTTTGGTACAGTGATGTGCGGCAGACCTGTAAATGTGTAAAAAAATTGCTTAAAAAAGTATTATAGGTTTAGGACTGGGGTTTGTGGGAAGCACTAAATAATGAAAAGTAATCCAGCGGACGCGGTTCGCTTGTTGTGAATTCTGGGACACTGACCCGCTACAGGGGTCAAATTGTGTAAATAAAACACCCCCAAAAAAATTATAGGTTTACGCATGGGGATTGGAGGGACCTCATAATTTACCCCCAAACATCATGAATCTCAACTCCCATTCATTTTGGTTGGTACAAAGAGGCGCCACTCTCGCGACATTTTGTAAATTCTCTCAGGTAAAAAAAATAATAAGTTTACTCTTCAAAACTTGGAGACAAGTTATTTCAATCACAAAAGTCGAGTATTCACCGTTGCCGATAAAAAAAAATGGTACAGGGGGGCGCTAGAGACGCAACATTTTGTAAAAAAAAAACTTATGTAAAAAAATCATAAGTTTATGAATGGCATTCAAGAATTTGATTATGATGAACCTGCTGAGTACAAAAATACATTCCTTATCATTGAACGGTGGTACAAGGGCCCGCTAGAAAGCTTGAAAGAAAGCAATTATAAATTTTCACCCTTGATCATCAAGATTTCAGTCCGAAGACTGGTTGGACGCGTACCTCCATCTTTCCTATCCTGAGCTAACCTAGGCTTTTCCCAAAAAGTTGAACATCTTATATCCCTAACTACTTGAGAGCAGTAGTCCAATCTCGGCCTACCCTTACCACTTTTTATTCCTATCTCTGACTCTAGTATGTTGCGAACTAAGCCTTCGTGCCTCAGAAGGTGTCCTACTATCCTATCTCTCCTATTCCTTACTGTCTTCCATAAATTTCGCTTTTCTCCAACTTTTTCTAATACCTCTCTGTTGCTAACCTTATCTACCCACGGTATCTTCGTCATGCGTCTATAGCGCCACATTCCAAATGCTTCTAATTTTTTCCTATCCGCTTCTCCTATCGTCCAAGTTTCGCACCCAGACACTGCTGTACTCCATACATACGTTTTTAAGAGCCTCTTCCGAGTTTCTACATTTATCATTTCCGAGCATAATAGTATTGTTTCTTTTTTTTAAATGCAACTCGGCCCTGCACTATTCTTTGTCTTAAATCTAGAGTTATTTGACTTCCTAAATAGCAGAAATCTGAGACTTCCTCTATCTTCTCGTTTCCTATTTGTATTTTAGTTTTAGCCCTATTTTCACGCCCCCTACACAACAAAATTTCGGTTTTCTTTTTATTGATCATCATACCATAGCCCCCCGTCACAACTGCTTTCATTTCGTTCAGAGCCCTTCCTAATTCTTCCTTGCTGGATGCTAATACTGCTATATCATTCGCGAATCTGAAAATATTAATAGTTTAGCCCTGTATATTAATTCCAGCAGCTATTCTGTCTTTAACAATACTAGAATGGTCTCGCGCGTCCCCCTATTTCTTCTAAATCCGAACTGATCTTCTCCTAATATTTCTTCCGCCCTTTTCTACATCCTTCTTTGCACAATTCTAGTTAAAATTTTTGACACGTGGGAAGTCAAACTGATCGTTCTAAAATTTCCACACGTATCCGCGCCTTTCCTTTTTGGCAAAGCTACTATGATGTTCCGTTTGTATTCTTCTGGAATATCGCCTGTCTGGTATGTGCAGCTAAACGTTTCATAGAACCATTTTATTTTTTTTTAATTTCTTGCATTTCCTATTTACTGCAGTAATCTACACGCAGTAGGAACGAAGCTTCAGTGCACAATCAATTATCGTGAATGGCAAGACTTTTGTACCACTTTTCAACGATGGCGAATGTATTTTCGCACTCAGTATGTTTATATTAAACAAGTTACTGAACGCCATTCATAAACTTATGATTTTTTTTACCTGAGTGAATTTACAAAATGTCGCGAGAGTGGCGCCTCTTTGTACCAACCAAAATGAATGGGAGTCGACATTCATGATGTTTGGGGGTAAATTAGGAGATCCCTCCAATCCCCATGCGTAAACCTACGATTTTTTGGGGTGATTTATTTACACAGTTTGACCCCTGCAGCAGGTCAGTGTCCCAGAATTCACAACAAGCGAACCGCGTCCCCTGGATTACTTTTTATTATTTAGCGCTTCCCGCAAACCCCAGTCCTAAACGTATAATACTTTTTTAAGCAATTTTTTTACACATTTACGGGTCTGCCACACATCACAGGCATTTTTGGAGTAAACCTATTATGCACAATTTTTGGTCTATGGGCTCTTGGTCTATATGTAGTAGCACCGTTTTAGAAAAGAGGAAAACGTTTCTGGGTTACTCGAATATCACATCAAAATCTGAGAAATAAGCATGCCCTGAAATTGTGCGATGAAATTTTAGGATTTGAAACTTAGTTGCATTCACGCCATTCGAATAGAACTTACAAACACAAGTTCAACCGCCAAGTAACTACTTTAAAAGAGACCGCCCACTATGGAAACAAATAGAAAGCTAAAGAAGCGCATCTTTATAAGTATTTATAGAAAATAGAAAAGCAAACAATGGATTCATATAAAATTCCTAAGATTAGCGTCGATTTGCAAAGAATACAGTGGGAAAAATAGTCCGTATTGGATGTAGGCGGAACGTGCAAACTGGCACGAAAAACATAACCCATATGCAACAACCAAAGAAAACAATGTTAATTATATTGGTTTTAATTCGATTGTCTTTGTGATAATGCATCGCACGCTATTGATAATTCATATTAAATCGGAAGCGCGCTGCACTTTATTTACTTTTCAGTGGAAATTTCTCACCTTTAGTTTAGCAAACAATGCGTTTTCGAATAATTTATAATAATGAGTTTTAAAGTACAATAAATGAGGCGCTTCCTTTGTTAATTATTTATACGTGAAATTATTATAATTATTATAACAATAAGCTGGGAATTTTTTCGGCCGGTTCCGGTGAAAGATAATTTGAAACCGGCCTTTAAAAATTTGCATTTCGTGGAGAATGTTTACTCCGTACTTAAACGAAGTTCTTTGAACTATTTATTACCTACGAAATACCGAACTGCAACCGGTGTCGTAAATAGATACTACAAACATACCAGGTGGCCCGAAAAATTCACAAGAGCGGAAGTTAACATCGCTGTTAAAATATTCTTCAATCATTCAAACTGTTTAACAATGTGTCAGAATGCCGGTTCGGATTTTAACCTGATAGCAGAAGAACGGGAGTGTGGCGAAAAAGCGCAGCCTTGGAGAGGACCAGGCACTTCCAGGAAGTTCACATTGCACATCAGGTACAAAATTGGTTTGAAGAAGAGAACATTGCCTCTTTGCCATGGCCTCCTCAGTGTTCCATAGACAATTTTGAGCAGTGTATTTTACAGCAAGTGGTGCTTGTATTGTCTACAAGAACGGGGTGCACTGCAGCAGCTTAGTTCCATTATAGAAATAATAATTACCTATTATATGACTTGCGTTCAACAGACAAGCGTAGAGAACAATACAGAAACTTAATTTAGTGGCACCGACTGGGAAATTCAATTTAATCTTAGCTGTAAATTCAGTGTACATGTAATTTATTCAGAATATTCTATCAGGACGCAGAAAGCCGTGTCTCGGACGTATAACATAGCTCCATAACCATCAACGTCAATATATCAATATTTGCACCGTGCAGATATTTTCTCAAAAATTATAACTTTTAGAGATGTGCAAGCCGATAGGCTCTACCAAGTTAGAGTTAGCCCCCCTCCCACTACAAAATGTCCCTAGATATTGCTTTCATTCAACTTTCTCAAATTCAAAGATATCTAATTTTCAAAATCTTCAGAAAAAAGCCGGTGACACCAAAAATATCAACTTTAGACAAAAAATATCTTACAGAACCTCATAACAAAATCAAATAAGGAATTCGAAAACGCAGTCAAACACAGGGTGTTGAGAAATGCGCCCTGTTAATCATTTCGGTGGTAACATTTTTTTAAAAAGGTCAATTTTCAATGACATTAAAATCAAATAAAGAACTATTCTAAAATACTCATAAAACGTACTCAATTTCAATGACAAAAAGAGCATCGCTTGCAAATGGAATTCAGGAAGTCGATGAATATTTATCTCCAAACATTATTAGAATACTCCTGTTGAATTTTCCCTCACAATTTCGATATATGAATGCCCCAAGTCATTATTCGATTTAGAAACAAGATTATAAATAACTCTCTCCTTCTTTATGGCAGAGGAGTTCATACATCGTAATTTATATCTATTTAAATCTACGAATGAATAAACATTATTCGCCGATATCGCAAAACGGAAGTTTCATAAATTCACCTATAACCTCCGTAAAAGCTGCATAAATTGAATATTTCTAAAGCCACTGCAGAAGTTTTATTAAAACATGCAAATACATTAAACATTTTCGATTGTGTTCTTCTGCCAGTTCTTGTACCTGTTGTGAAACCATATTCATATGCTGCTGGTCCAGATTTGGTTTATATGCGGGACAATGCTCGTCCTCACATTGCACATCAGGTACAAAATTGGTTTCAAGAAGAGAACATTGCCTTTTTGCCATGGCCTCCTCAGTCTCCCGACCTCAACCCCATTGAGCATGTGTGGGACATGCTGCAGAGACAACTTCTTCCAGTTATGGCAAACATTCAAGGCCGTTTTGTATTTGAAAATGCACTGAGAGAGCAATGGGCCCTTTTGATGCAATCGATAGGCTGATTTTAAATATGCCTAGGCGGTGCCGGGCAGCCACTAATGCCCGAGGAGGCAATACACCGTATTAAGTACAAATTTCAAAAAAATAACGTTATCAGAAATACACTTTTATATTAATACACAATGTATTGTTTTCCAATTAAATGTTTATTTTCATCATTAAACAAATAATGCAAAACATTACAAGTTTATTTTTAGCCAATTTTGTACTAGACAAGCTAATCAAAGAAATTTTGTACCTACTCACTGACTTGTAGGATAAAAATCATACAACGAAAATTATTTGTGTTCCGTAGACAATTCATTATTCGAATACACTTTATAGTAAATTAAGTTTTCTAGTACAAGCACTGATGGTAAATTCTACCATAAATGTATCAAAAATTTCGAAAAAACTGTAATAACTCAAAAACTTCGCAATTTTCCAGGAGTTCGCATTTCATTTTGAAACTATTCAATAACACAATGAAAAACTACAAGATAAAAGACCGTTAGAAGTTAAAATTTCACATTCTTGTATAAACTTTCTTACAGAATTTCTCCAATACACACATATTTGCACAAAACTTTGTTGTAATCACTTTCAAGCTGCGTAACATTCTAAACCCCCATTCTAAACCTTTGCGCCGATCTTCGGTCGTTCCTGTTTCGAATGTTGTTTTGACAATCGCAAGAATTTTTAGATAAAAAATACATGATGAAGGTAATGGAAACTCGATATGCAGGTAACATTTTCAACATTTACGAGAGATATATTTAACAAGGTGAAGATGGCTAAAAGCCAACGACAGCTCGACCAGTTTACCTTCTCCCGCCTGTTTGGAGGTCAAGTTTGATACCGAAGAATCCAGTACGTACACGCCAATGTTATTTACATCGCAAATTTGATAGATCCTATTTAGTATAGACGGGGATTGCGATTTCTCGTATATCTAATTTTGCAATCAACGCCAATAATTGATAAAAAATATTCAGTGGGCATAAAAGAATATTTAATCACGTTGAAATATATCCAAATCTGCATAAGTTTGCAGCGATTTACAAGAGTATTAATCTTCTTAATTTAAATATTATTGTTGTCAACGTCGTCATCAATCGCCCCGGGTATTAACGACACAAGAAACTTGTTTGGTGGAATAATTGCCCATAACATTCAGAAGCAGGATTCACTTTACCAGATAATCAGAAACTTTACAGTATATTCCAGAATTCGACCATGGATTTCTAGTACATTCGGCTCTATCAAATTTACCCATGAAATTCGCAGAAAGAGGACAACTTCCATTTTTAGGCATCATGGTAATTAAGAAACATAGCAAGTTAGAATTTGATGTCTATAGGAAAGAAACCTGTACAGCTCGATATACAGGGTGGGCCAATAGTGTGTAGTCGGTTCATATCTCTGATTCTATCCAAGATATCAACATGAAATTTTATGTGTATGTGGAGAACCCCACGAAGCTTCTGTTAAAATTATTTTGATGTATACAGGATGTTCACGTGCTACGTACCAAATCAAAGTTATGTTTTTTTAAATGGAATGCCCCACATTTGTTTACATATTTGGATTCCCCATAAAATTTCATCAAAGTTGATATGCTACACGGTGGGGTTTAGAGTAAGCGATGTTAAGATATGGCCATTTTAGTATCAGTGTGAAGCCAAATTTGTGTACTTCTGACGTCTGCTGGTCAAAGCTAACTATGATTTTTTTATTGGACTTGGTTCAGAGGATACTCTGTTAGTAAAATCCATGAACACTTTTTCAGAATATGTAGTTTACATTATACAGAGTGGCCAACTTGCGCAAAATGGAGCTTTTCTCAAAAATGTTAAATGGAACACCCCGTATATTATTTGCAGGTTTGATAGCCAGTTTATTAAGCTTTTGACTGATGTAGATATTGGCAGGTCTGCGACTGATAATTTAGGCAGAAATAAAGATTGAACATTGAACCTTAAGAATTGAGATTTTTGCTATAATTCTGTACCATTTTTGGGGAATTTCCCCCATTTTGCCACCCAAAACTCAGAAAAATGCGTACAGTTTGTTTTTACAGAAAATTTAGCCAACAGAATTTACACCGGCACAAGAAATCTCATTGCAAGATTACTTTTTGAAAGGACGGTTTTCTTCCATGGCACCCCTTGTTTCAATTTATACCCAGGTTTAATAAGTTACCATTTATTTAAGAATATGACCATGAAGATGCAATCTGGCGATAAATTTTTTTGTTTCAATGTGAAGTCAACTTCCAGATACAAAATGGAAATCATAGTTTGTGTTTTGGGCGCTAAAATATGGAAGAAACGAATAAATTACCGTATGTAATATCACAAGAGAGTGAGAATTACTTGAAAATAATTCGACAGATTTTCGAAAACTTGTCGCCAGGCAGTAGACACGAGAGCCCGTAGGGCTCGAGTGGCTATTGCCGAATGGCGACAAGTTTGAGTAAAATGTGGAGAATTATTTTCCAAGTTATTCTTACTGTCGTGTGGTATTCGAAAGGTTATTTTTTGACGTTCAAATATGAAACAACTGTCAATATTATTCTTTCAATGTCACAATTTGCGATTAAAACATATAAGACAATATGTCAAAACCAAAAAACAAGTCGTTTTATCAACAAAAACAAAATACTAAAAAAAATTCCCGCTGGGATAAGTTAGGTAAAAAATTCTCACTATAATAATGATTTAATTGGTCAGAATTAAACGCGTGATCAAAAATACTGTTCATTTATTGGAAAATAGAAACGGCAAAAAATAACCGGTCAAATTACCACATTTTAAAGTTCAATTTTGAATTCTACCCAAACCGCCAGTCGCAGACCTAACAATATCTACATCAATCAAAAGCTTAATAAACTGTCTATCAAATATGGAAATAATATATGGGGTGTTCCATTTGAAATTTTTAAGAAAAAATGCATTTTGCGTAAGCTGTCCACCCTGTATGATATTAAGTTTTGCGATGAAAGTACTCAAGTATTTTACAAATAGAGCAGTCTGTGAACCTAGTCCAATAAAAAAATCTTAAATAGCTTCGACCAATAGATGTCAGCAGCTCCTCAAAGTTGGGTCCACACTGGCACAAAAATGGTAATATCTTAAAATCGCTCACTCTAAACCCCATCGTGTAGTACACCATCTTTAATAAAATTTTATTGGGAATTCAAATATGTAAACAAATATGGGGCGTTCCATTTAAAAAAACATAACTTTGGTTTGGTGTTCAGAGTGTGAACACCCTGTATACACCAAAATAATTTTATCAGATGCTTCATGGGGATCTCCACATACGCCCATACGCGTAAAGTTTTATTTTGATATCTTGAATAGAACCAGAGATATGGGCCGACTACACACTATTGGCCCACCCTGTATATGAAACGGAATCCATTCATAAAGCGGGAATTTACAAAATAGTATGCCGAAATTGCGACAAAAATATATCAAATGCGTCTATTTTAATCCTTTTTAAAGAGCATCAAGCTCATTACAAATAAGGTGGTAGGATAAGTCTAGTATGGTTTCGCACGCGTTCAAATCTGGCCATAAATTCAATTTCAATAATATGAAACCCTTAAAGCCAGGAAATGTGTAATAAATTTTATTTAAACGCCTTGGACAGTATAGCGATATACAAAAATAAAATTTGTTGAAAATATTTTCAGTTGTATAACTTGTCTGGACGATAGTTACAGTTTTTGCATGAAACAATTTATTATAGCATGATTTTCGACTGTAATATAAAATTGAAAGCCAATGATCTAAGGAAACTTAATTTTCATTGGTCGGATTGAAAAGAAAATTAAAATAAAAAATATCGGGCTCGCAGTGGCAAATTTAAAAATGGGTAACCACTTGAATTAAAACATCGACAAAATCGTACGTGAAGAATCTCAAAAAAATATTTTCACTTTTCACAGAATCACCTGCACCGCGATAATATGCGGGGGGCTTCAAATAGAAAAGGGGTCGTGTTATACCATACGTGATCAGAAAGGCATTGAACAAATAAATAACTTTCGCCTAAAAAAATTCAAATGGTCTAACTAATGTTTCAAAATAGCTGTCAAATAAGAAAAAATAGGAGGTCGATATTAAAACTTCTAATTCGCTTAAGCAACGAAGTGAAAGGATATTATGTAGACCATTAGTTGCAACTGAAGAGGTCCTTCGAATTGTGTCAAAAACACAGAAACCAGTGTTCTTTGTTGAATACGTCATTCCTGCCTCCCTTAAGTTTGAGGATGTTCAGAGGAGTTTTTCTTAAAAAATGCAAATAGCACGAGGGTCTGTTACACCTCAAAGTGTCTTTGATCTCCAAATTTAGTTCGAGAAATTTTCGATTAAGCCATTCAACAAAAAGTCACGATATAATACTATAAAATAAATAACTGAATTTACTACCTAGATCTAAAAGAAAGTTGGCTGAGTAAAGATTGATTCACAAGGACATTGACAAAATAAATTGGCAAGCCCAATTATCCATAAAGATAGTTAACAACTAAAAATTTGTAAAATTTATATTTATTATTTTATTTATTTTATTATTTTTTCGAAGGTTGCTTTTCGGCATTTTTTTTGTAATAAGGAATTAACAACCTCATTTGTCGCTTCCTATTTGTAGCTTTAGTCCTATTTTCGCCTATATAGGTACCAAGACTTTGGTTCAACTTTTATTGAGCTTCATCCGCGGATCTGGCGATATTAACAGTTTGACTCTGTGTATTAATCCCGAAGGTTATTATACAGGGTGGTCCACTGAAAACAGTAGGTGCGATTTTATACCATTTAGCATCATTTTCATGAAAGAATCTCGGACACGTCGATTTTGGTTGTAAGGGGGACATCTAAATTCGATGTTTTCATTCATGTAACTTCAACCCCGAAGCTGGAGGGGGCAGCACCATAAAATTGTTAAATGGAAGGTGGTGTCAAGATACAAACTGTTTGAAAGACCTTCCAATTCTCTTTATAACAGTTTTTTATTTTTTCTAATCGGACCTCTAACCACCGAGAAAGTGCAACTGTACGACTTTTTTTTATTTGAAATTATGAAAATTTGGACGAAAATATTTGACCCCTATTTCTGCGTTTTCCTGCGTTTCATATTAAGACAGAAAAAAAATAATGACTAATTGTCTCGAGCTTTTTGCGTAAAAATGATGCCAAAAAATGGTATAAAATTGCACTTACTGTTTTCAGTGGGTCACCCTGTATATATTTAACTATACTATTCGCCTCTTCTGTATATAAATTGAGAACCAGAGGAGGCACCTCGCATCCCTATCCCTGGACAATAGATACAGAACGCAGAATATACAAATGCAAAAACCCAAACTTCGTATATTATGTAACGAGCATGGAAAGTGACAAATTTCATAGGATATTTATTCAGTAAACGTCAAGATCTCAAAGCTGCCTACAAAATTTGATGAACCTGTGCGATTTTCAAATATTACAGCACAGTTTCGAGTTTAGCGCACAGGTAACGCAATCGTCAAGTTTCCGGCCTACTATGCTGTAAGCAACATGCCGTTTTCCTAGGGGGTTGTGGAAAAAACTATTTAAATCTTCCCGCGCAAATACGCAGCCTGGTATACAGGGTGCCTCAACAACATTGCAATCTCACTTATCTTTAAAGATAGAAACACGGTTAAATGGGCAAAAAGTTTTACAATTTGGAGCTCTTTAATATGCACTCATAAAAGTCGACTTCGCTCCGCTGGTTTCCTAGATATTTGAAAAAAAACGAAAAATTTACAATTTGGTTTTTTGTTAATAACTTAAGATTAAGATTTTGATGATTTGTAAAAATAGGTTTAAATGGTTGTTTAACCCGCATATTTTACAGTACTCTAAAATTGTCTCCGACGTTTCATATTCGCAATAAAATTATCAGTAGTTGTACTTAAATTTTATTTCGAATACAGCGCCAAAGCTTTTTCTTAATATTCTCGTTTGATTTGTGATAATCGCCATTAATTTTCGACTAAGTTTATATTACGAGATCACCTGACTAACAATTCACTCACTATTTACAGTGACTTTGCTAGCATGAACCACCAATTGTGGATTACAAAAGACGTACAAAAAGCAGTCAATCTAGCGAATCATTGTGCAACTCTAATTAGTTACATGAAGCATCCGTATATTCGCTGCTGCTTTTACACTCTTTGAAATTATATTAACCTTTATAAAAATCCAAAGGTGAACTACGACTCGCTGAATCCGCAGAACACGTTTATTACTATCATACCGTCTACCTACTCCACTTTAAAAGTTCAAACAGTCACGTGTATAACGTTACTGAGTACTCTTCTACTCGATAAGGACATAAAATGGATCTCTCCGCTGTTCGAGAAATGGGAAGAACTAGACATTTATTTGATCACCTGGCGGCAACGAACGCTAAAATTCAAATACCGAACGAGCAATTCAAAGGAATTGAGTTTTCTGCAGTAAACATTGGAATGTTATGTTTACAACGGTAGGTACATCTTGTTCCGTCTACAAACTGTTTTGACGCGTCGCCAACTTTTATTTCAAAAAAAACTTGTGTGTCAGCCCCGACGCACGACTGGAGTTTACTCCTTACGAACTATTATTTTAACATCAATCACTTGATAATAGGGTACACGCGAATGTTGTTTTATACCCAAATTTATCAGATGGTCTATGTTCGAAAATGTCCAACTACATCAAATTATAAATTGTTTATAAATTCAGTAATTAAGTGACAATCTGCTAAACGTCGATCCCACTGGCAATGAAATAAATAGTTTTCCTGGTGTTCGAATAGGCGTTGACTCACATTTCGGCACTAAGCAATATTTGGAGTATTTAATATTAGGTTTTTCCATATTAAATCAAAAGATTCAACAAATTAAGGAACGAACAAACACTGCAAATGCTGACTTTATAACGCCAACTGTCATATCTACTCTATGCCACTCTATTTTCACTATTTCCATGCTCTATGCAGTCAGACATAAACAGCCGTATCCATAGATACGTACATAATTTCAATGTGACAGATAACGTAACGCTTGATTTTACTCCTTATAAAATTTCCGTATACCGCGGGCTATAACTGAAAATCGATTCTTAGGAGTAAACTCCAAAAAAGACCACGCTACTGTTGCGCTGAGTTAGATGCAGGCTGTGGCAGGCGCCAACGCGTCGCGCCTCGACCGCTCGCCAACTTAAATCTGTTGGACTATGAATACTGAGAATTACAAAAAATACACACCAGTCTTGTAAAAATGAAATATGCAAAGAAATGGGGGCCGACATTCAATTTCAATTCCACTTCAACACTACTGGGATTTTGGAAGCGATTGAAACATAAAAGTAACATGGATCACTACAAAATTTATAAAACGTGAAAGTCACCGTAATTGCAATCATAAAAAACTGCAGGTTAGTGGAAGATTTTCCTGCTATCAGGTGTTCATTATTACAATAGTTTTTTAACTATCAACTTGACAAATTAAAACGGAATACCAATTACAGTTAACAATGTCTATCAAATCATTAGCATAAAGACTTGTATCTAGATTTCTGCGATGTTATATTAATTTTAATTACACGAAAAACGTATATATAAATCTACGATTCAATACTTTTAAGTTGAAATAGTTAACAATGTTGTTCTTCATCGTTTCCGCAATTATTGCGCTTGCAGAATGGTAAGTACTCGCACTACCTATATTTATGGAAGAGAAGGAAGCTACTAGCCTAAGTTCAAATCTTACAGTATAAACTGTACCTTTTTATTTAAATTTTTAATTTGCATAAAACCCTCAATAAATTCGTTAACTGTTTCTCAACCGCATTAATACAATTAGTCAAATTTTTACTGCGCCTCCATGTAACATTTAAAAATTCCCACACTCCTCCAAAATGCGGGTTCCTGGTGTAATAAATTTCAACTCTATATATGTATTTTCAGTTCACCTAACTACCTTTTTCGTTACTTCATTTTCCTAGGTACCCTTATTCGAGAAAGGCAGCTTATAATCTGCTTTTTATTTTTTTCAGCCAGATGAGAATAAGAACTTTAAACGTAAACGTAACCGACGTACAGAATCTCTACTATGACAACCGGTCAGAAGACTTATATTTCGCCAATCCGATAGACGGTGTAGTGTTCCGATATGACTTCAACACAAAAAAGATAGAAAATATCGAATTTCCAAGAGCCATGTTCGTCAAAACTTCAAAAGTACATCCCTATCAATTATATGTTGGAGCTTCAAAGTCTGTGTACACTCTTGTTTGGCAGAAAAATTCCGCTAACTACACTAAATTAGCTCTCGTATCAGAACTAGGTTCAAAATTTATTCAGCCCAAAGAAATCTTGGCGGCAGCAGTGGCGGACGAGGAGGGAAACCTAATAGTATGTAAGTAGTGGTTAAATTAAAACTCATCCGAAAAATAGGGGTATGTAAACGGATTCAGAGAAGTACGACAGCGAAAAAAAGAAGAAAAAATAAAAATTTAACATTTGAAAAGCACAAACCTTATGAAACGCGTTGAATTCCTCGTCAGATACCCGCTCTTAACCTCAAAGAGAACTAGCCTTGGACGTGACGTATTATTACAAAATATCCATTACACAGACTCGCTTGCTGGATGGCCACTAATGAACATACGTATGATATACCGAGCTTAAAGTGGATTCCGGCACTGTTAGAGGCCGCCCTAGACACACCAACTTTTCCCTATGCAAGGCAGAGTGTGTGTGGGGCCAGGTCGGCCGATTTACTTATCGCGTTCAGTCAAAATTTTGGCACGAGCAAGATCAAAATAGAATTGATTTTCCGTGCGTGATATGTTTTGCAAGCAAGACGAAGGTAGGCAAAACAATGGATAAGTTGGTGTGTCTGGGGCGGCCTTTAGAGCGACTTTCCGACCACCTCCCCGCTACCATGTACGTCCAATTTCTTGTTCTCTTCACTTCTTGTCCGCCAGTGACAATCTGGGGCTTCGTATTTTGAAAGGACCTCATCGTCTTCAATGCGCATTAATGCAGTTGCTAGGCAGTTCGAACACTGTATAGTGCACTCTGCTCTCTCTTTCTCTCTCTCTCTCTCTCTCTCTCTCTCTGATATGGTTACCCGTTAAAGCCTTTGGAAGTTTAGGATTGACACGGTTATTCCCGACTGCAATTTTTATCTATTTGCGGAAATATCGGTATGGTATCCCGCTCTTGTAAGGGTCTGCCCATAACTGCTTATCTTTAAGGCTTACTTCCAACTAAATTCTTTACCGGATTTCGACTCCGACGGCGCCAGTTGGTTGGGTAATGCTTAATTATTGATAGCTAGTCTATAACAATAAATAATTATCGGGTATACTTAAGTGAAAACGGTAACGGTGGCTATATAAATAAACGCGACAACGTTTACTCAGGCCGGTTAAATAAGTCAGTCCTCAAGAATGGGAGGCGACAAATGAATTCTGAATGAATTATTGGCAATCGCGTCACAGTCGGGTCGGGTGCTATCATTTCCGATCTCTTCTCTTCTTTCTCGTACTGAGCTTTTTTGCTTCTCCCATCCGCATTATGTGCACGGTCGACGTCAGACTCGTCCTTCTATTTCCTGTGAGTCTGATACCCGTCGCGGGCTTCGCAGAACAAATTATGATTGCCAACCAAAGTTCATTAAGTAATTAATATAGGTAGGTAGGCATTTTAATCGTGCTTTGTTACAACCTGTAGGCGCAAAACGTTAAATATTGTATTGAAACATTTAGCAAATGATTGCGGACCGCTCCGGCCCAAGCGGCTCCAAACGCTTAACTGCCAGGGGTCACCTGAAAGAACACCTTTCTTTGACAAAAATATAAAAACACAACAAAACTCAGCGCCACGAGAATCGACCGCACAGAGTCAAAGCACTTCGGATCAGAAATCCAACACGATTCTGACCCAAGCATGACCTGTATTTAAATGAAACTATGACATAAATATACACGTTGCGGAACCGTAGTACAAATAATCGATTGAAATCGATTTTTCCAATGAATCGAAAAATAGGTTCGTTGAAAAATTGTATCGATGAATCGATTTTCCTATTCGATTTGAATCTATTCCCGATTTAGGTTTATTTCCGATTCTAGTCGATACGAATCGATACATCGATATTTGAAGTGAAGATATTCGAGAGGCTACTAAAGAAAATATAGCTTCGTACTGAATCGATTCGAATCGATATTAACTGAATCGATTCGCATCGATATCTACTGAAAAGATTCCAATTGATATGCGTCGAATCAGTTTGAATCGATACCCGTCGATTTGATTCGATCGATTACTCTGGAAAACCTATTCAAAAAGTAAACTCGATTTTCTATTCCCCAAGTGGCGAATCGCACAGTCCTAATCGTGGGTCCAACCGTTTGCTCGTAATTATCCAGCGTTTCAGTTTAAGCGCCTGGAATTCCAGCAAACCGATATATTGGGTTGTTGCTGGAGATTCTGTCTGTATAACGATACGCAGCGGTGGGAGATGTGGCGGTGCCTCTATGGCCTTTGCAACTTTCCTTTTCCTTGTTCTGATTGTATGACACCATATTAGAGCGTGGAGATTATTACTCTGCAGTATAGGCAGAAGACCATTGCTGGCCTTACCTTTCACGTTATTCATATCATCACAACCCTGCAAGTCGAAACAGGTCCGTGTGAACTTCTTGGTATCTTCTCCAGATGAGCGCCGTAACTTAGTTTGTTGTCTAAAGGCGGGTACAGATCTGAGCACGTACGCGTATGAGGCAAGCCGAGGACGCACGAGTATTCAGATGTGGACGTGCTCCAGAGGCGCGGCAAACTGCCTCGTTCTGTGCGTCGTGCGGCCTCGCCCCGATCCGTTTGTTGGCGGTACATCAAAGGCCGTGCGTGCTCAGTCTGGACGCGGGATATTGTACGTAGCCGCACCGAACTACTTTTAACGTACTGTCGCGTGCTCGCGTATTCATTGGATCAGTGGCGAACAGTGCCTCGTGCGTCCACCATTCGGGTATTCAAATTACGCCGCACGAGGCATTCGGTTCGGCCTCGGCTTGCCTCATACGAGAACGTGCTCAGATCTGTACCCGCCTTAATGTAGTCCTAAATACCTACTTCACTTCTAAGTTGGATCTGTCCTCACAACGGAAGCTTCTTTGACACTTTCGGTACATGCACTTTTTTATGTTCTTGATAGTTTCACTAAATATCGATACTTTTCTAATAGAATTAGAATGTTTATAGGTTTGTTTCCATTTGTCTTGACATATTTTTTTTCCACAGCTACCTTCAGCAATCCACCACCAATAGCGCAGACCGAAGATGGAGCCTATTTATCAGCAAACAGAGCCTACTTGTACGAAATTTTTGAGAACGGGATGGTAACACGTGATATTTTTTTTGCTCCATATGCTATAGCAGGATTGGCATGGAGTCCGGATCTACTTTATTTATACTACTCTGCTTCATTAGAAAAAGTCATTATCAGACTTAAAATCGATTCCGACATTAATGAGACATTCAGTGTACTTCTAAAGGACGCACTAGCTGATTATGAAGGGTACCCTGGGGGTATAACTACTGACAATAACGGTTTATTATGGATACCTATGGTAGGTGGAGCGGTTGTACTTCAGGCCGATCCTGTATCAGAGAATATTAAGAGAGTGCTGCATTTCGAGCAGCCTTATGTAACTTCTGCATGTTTCGGAGGGCCACGTCTAGCCACCATGTTCGTATCTACCACATCAGTGCCGCTATTTAAATCGCAACAGCCGTCTAATACTACCCAACCCGTTGGGACTGTGTACGCTGTTACGGGCATACGCACTTCAGGATTTGTACCTCCGATGCCATCAATTAAATATAGACAACATGGATGGATAGCTGGATCTTAGTCCTCGTGAATTAATATCGGAGAAAAGCCGTAAATTTAAAAAATTGTTTTAATCAACAGTTTTCCATTAAAAACAAATACCGCAACTTTCGCTTTTTATATTTTAAACTTTACTTAATTTCGACAAAATTAAATACGAAACTTGCAGCATGTTCAATCCGTATTTACGTATTGGTAGGCCCAAAGACGTCTAGAATCGACCTAGCGTCCTTATGGAACAGCTGATTCTGTTTTGAAGCCTACACGTTCGTAGGCAAGCGGGTCGCGGGGATCGTTGTTTGTTATTATATTCAAGCAACGGACCAAGCGAATGTTCTGCGACATTCTGTTTCCGCGGCGGCACCTGTTCACTACACAACTGGTCGGCTGTTTTGTTTTGCTTTTTCCACACACAAACGCTTAGACTGTGAGTATTCACCCTGCTTCAATTTCAATCGAAAATGTAAATAGCTAAGTCCCCTCTATAAGTCTTTGGGTAGGCCACTACCGTTCTCGCTACAGAGTACGTACGATACGCATATTCGTATCGAACATAGCTTATTGCACGTCGGAAACACTAACGAATTGTGTCGATGCGTTACTACTTATGAACACCGTCAGCGGTTTCGATGGGTAGGTAGGTATCGTATAGCGTTAATAGTTTGATGTACTCAGGGTGGGTGGGTCGACTCCTGTGTAGGTTAATTTCCTTTTTTACGTTTTTACAATATCTTTCTTTACAAAAAATACATGTGTCTGGTCCCGTCAGTTTAGTGGTCTGTTTCAAAAATGCGTTTTCTCAGCCTTCTTAAAAATAGATCAAAGCTTATCGGACAACTGAAATTGCATAGTCGTGTGCAATCACGCGCTTCCAATGCGAATTTTAGTTCGGCATTTTCCATTGTGCAATAAGTTACGTCCGATACGACATACGAATATGCCTCCCGCCCGCCCAAGTCTAAACGTACGCCCGCCAATGATACCATTGATCGTACTCGTATGTCGGGATGCGGGATCTCTAGCAAAATTTGTACCAGTAAATTCCATAAAGTACAGTGGCACAGATAGAGTATATCTTTTGAATCTCGTGCTGAGATTGGCGCACTCGGCAAACATGTGCTAGTTCATATTTGTTTATTTATTATTAACAAAAACCAACTGATCCCAATACTGATTAGTGGTTATGTTAAACAAAAATGCCAGGCACCAAGAGAGTGTAAGTATATTCAAAAAGAACGGTATCAAGCAAATTGAATGGGCAAAACGAGAACATAGATACTTTCTCTGCGCGCACTTCGCGTTCGTCTAGTGGTACGGTGATACGAATCTTCTGGTACGAATCATTTTGTTGCATGAATTGTTGTATGATACGAATCACGGGACAGATTCGAATCACTCACCTCTAGGTGCGCCGAACCATTCCGACAGACCACACAGGATCTTTGATGTACGCAAACACGCTCATTCGACTCCCCACTTTATTTAGAGCGATGCTTGACTGGACGGTACAAGGGTACAACGCCTTGGGGTAAGTCAAAGAGCAACCGCGTGAGGATCAATCAACGTAACGACGGAATTCCTTAGCAACTCTTCGGAACCGTTTTGTAATATCCCTTAGCCCCTATCTTGTTCGTGCTGTCAGTGTCAGATCGTCGACAAACGGAATACATTGGTGTGAGTTGTTTACGACCATTCCTTTGCCAGATTTTCTCCGAAACAAAATTAAAAACGGTTTCGCTGCTTCAACCTCCATTGCATTTTTCAGATACCTTACTTCTTAAACTTACTAGTTTAAGACCTCTTGTTTTTCTTGGTATCGATATTGCTTGCTACAGTTTGCTTCTATTTGTATCACATGATTGCTTGAAATCAATACACAGAATATACAGTCTGATATTCTTCTCCTCGTACTTGCTCATAATCTGCCTTAGTGTGAAGATCTCCCCCAACCTCTGTGCTCGCTTGTTTGGCAGTACTTTCTACAATCGATATGTTGCTCAGTAAAGCGATATCTCTGTAGGACTTTATAGCTTGTTTCACCTCAAGAGTTAGTGGTTCAAGCGACTCTTCCCCACTTCCTGCTTCCTCCTCTTTCGGTTCTTCTTCCTCACTTATATTTAACAATTCCATCAAGTGCTCCCTCCAGGCTGGTTCTCTTGGATTTCCTCACAGAAGTTCCTGATTTTCTTTTGGTCATAATATTCTTCAATTTTTTTGATTTTGGCCTCTCCATGTTTCTTCTCTTCCCCACAAATCTTCTTTGGTATTCTTCTTTGTTCTTAGAACATTTGTTTCGATTCAGCCTAGCTTTCAACCTGTCGCCTATGTTGCTTCTAAAGGTGAGATCAAACCAATCATTCTCATGTTTCTTTGCCTCTCCCAAAATCTTCCTCGCCGTGTTATATAGCATATTCCTTATTCCATCCCTCATCTTGTTTCTTCTTTTCCCCCTCTCTGCGCTTTCTATTGATTTCCTGAATGTACTCCTCTTCTTTTTCCATATTTTCCAAGTCTTCAACATTTATCCTGCATGACGTAGAGAGAGGTGTTCTTCAGGTTGAAAGCGTAGAATACCGATCCTGTAATACCTAACTGTGTTATTCTGCAATCACTGATTCAATCACTCCATCAGCCATCATGATCTCAGCATAGAAAACAACTCACAATGGAATGATTCCCTGACCTAACCAAAAATATAAATATAAGTAAGTGCCTACAATCAGATCTCTTATAAGCATGGCATACACGAGCGGACTTTTTAAAAGATCGGTTTCGACAGATTAGATCCTTTGATCCGCTGGGCCCGGTCCTTTGCTTCGCTGGTAGACCACATTTGTTACGTGACCAGTGACATTACGCAACAAAGGGAGGATCCGGCCGAGACTATGCTCAAGCCGAAGACGGGAGTGGGCAAATACTGAAAGAGGCGCCAAGGAGTTGTTGGCTGATCCCCCAAAGTACTTGCGCAATCACAGCGGCTATATCTCTTAAACAAAAAAAAACTGTTTGAAATTTAGGCAACCGGTAGCGTATTTACTAAATTAATATACCCAACGTTAACACAAGCCACGCCTCCAAAACAAGGGAGCCATATATCAACAATAAAAGTCAAATGAGTGAAAATGTCTGGCATTGATGGCGATGACCTTTCTGTCCTTTTGGACTTGACTGATTTTTTGTTCATAAGAAAAAAGCTGAATCACTAAAACACAACAAATCCACCGCGGCGAGACGCGAACCCCTAGACTTACACTTTTGTTAAGGACGTATATAACCACTGAGCCACGAAGGTGTTGCCGATCGCATTTAACTAAATAATATTTAAGCAGTCGCTTTCTTGATATATGCTTCTATGCTGTATAATTCCCCCGCTTCGTAGTGACGTATGGATGGAGGCGTGTCTTGTGTTAACGTTGGGTATATTTAGTAAATACGCCACCCGGTACTAGAGTTGCGCAAAAAAGAAAAACCAAATAGGTGCGGATGACGCGGTAAATACGCTGCACGGTTGGAGCTCCGCACGCGCAGCTCACCGACGAGTCAATCACACGCATTCTACTTACAATAGAATGATAGAATGGGACTATTGGTTTTTCCAAAAGAACGTGGTCACAACAAGCTGCAGCTCGGCAACTTGTTGCAAACCAGCCGCACGAGACGGTCTCGACGAACAGGTGTAACGAGAAATTGAAGGAAGATCAAAAGATCAGCCGTGCCAGACATTGCATAAAAACCAGTCGTTGGACGCAACTTTCCTAACGGACAGGAGACACAAAAATCAAAATACACATATCGGACCTTGCAAAACGTGGAGATGCAGGTGAGCCGCTACAGAGAATTCCTGGACTCTTGCAGGTCAGCATCAGGTAAAACGGGCCTTCTTAATTTGCACCGTCAAAAAAAACCTTAAAATGTTATAAGGACAAATTAGAAAAGGTAATACATATGAAAATAATATTTTTTTGTTCATTAAATGTCACTTTCACTTTTTCATTATTTGGTTTATATTTGATTACCTTTTGAGCTTCGTCGCTTTTCCATCCTAAATACAAAAGTCCACAGTTTCAAAAACTATTTCTCAGGCAAGTACCATTCTCGGCATTAATTTATAGAACTAGATCCATATTCATCGTATTACTAAACGTGACTGAATACCTCTTAGTAGTATACTTACGTATGTTCTAGCACAAATTCTAGCACAGTGAGGCGTTAAGTAAGCTACTTGCATAGGTGGGTAGGTGGGCAGGTGCGGGAGCGTGAGGAGCTAGGTGAGAGCCAGGTATTTGACTCGGTGTGGGTGGAGATGGGGTGAAGCGAGGTATTTGGCCAGGTGTAGGTGCAGGTATTAGCACAGGTGGGGCAGCTTTATGAACAGCTTTGAACAGCTTTATGAACAACTTGAACAGCTTTACGAACAGCTGGATGAACCCGTCACACGTGCAACGCCTGTAGAGATAGATACAACCTACTTTCCAGCGTTCGTCTTCGTGCTGTAGTTTCTTTATTTTGCACTATCTAAAAATAAATACGACTGTATAAACAATAAACTGCGCTAAATCTCGAATTTCGTTTTATTTTCTTTGTTTGACAATGTCTAGAAATAAATACAATTGTATAAAAAAAAGGTTTTGTTTTACTACAACATAAGCCTACTCTACCTGTGCTAGTGCCTGCACCTGGCCAAATACCTCGCTTAACCCCATCTCCACCCACACCGGGCCAAATACCTGACTCTCACCTAGCTCCCCACGCTCCTGCGCCTGCTCACCTATCACACTTATGCAGGTAGCTTACCTATACTTTGGCCGCCGAACTGATAGAGTGATTACCGTGCAATCACGAGCTATAGGCGGTGCCACTATTAATTTATGACGACCGAACTGCAGTGATGCGCCTCCTTTAGACCCAACGAAGTCGCATTACTCCAATTAAGTCGTCATAAATTAATACTGGCCCCGCTGGAGCACAATTTTGCAGGGTGATCACTCTATCTGTTCGGCGGCCCAAGTATAACGCCTCACTGCGCTAGAATTTGTGCCAGAACACACGTAAGTATACTACTCCTCCTCAACCTGACATTGGAAAATTCATAACGTGTCTCTATAATGACACGAAACCAGTACTCTGTAGTTTTTGTTTACGTACTTTACTAAAGTTGTTGGAAAATTTGGCAACTTTTACTTTTGCAAAGAACGAACAAAAAGCAGCACTAAATCGTAGTAGTAAAATGGTGGCAATGCATTCATAAATACAAGAATAAAAAAACCAATGTCAAAATTTTGCAGAATAAAGATATATACCTAAAGTCAAACAAAAAAGTTACAACCAAAAATAATAAAAGTGCAAATTTTCCCATTTTCTATATTTTTAGTTTTCGAGGAGACGGTTAAAGTTATCTCGAATTTGCCAGAAAAAATGAAAACGAAAATCGTAGAAACACGGTACCTCTTGCTTGTTGAGTTTTATTTTCTCGAAAACGCTCCATTTTATCGAAACCTAACAAGAGTAACTTATTATTAGCAAAATATCCGGGGAAACAAAAAATGCAGTTAAGAATTAAAAATATCCAGCCCCTTAAAAAATATGAAGTTAAGAAGGTAAGGGGTAGTTCACCCCTTGCTTCCCTGATGCACTATCAAAAAACGGGTCGCATTATTTTATCGACATTCAATCACTAGGTACGTCACCAAGAAAATGATCTAAATACAATAAAAAAAAAAGTTTATGTAAAAGAAACTATTTTTATTTCTCCATTTTAGGGGAGAATATCTCGGCGGTGGAAAGTCGTAGGAGAAAACTTTATATGAACTTGGGGTGTTATTTTCGTGTAATCTATACGCACCCGAGAGATTTCTCCACCTTCACCGGGACACCCTGTATAATTCATAATAATTTTCCTCGTATTTTTCATTTGCAATAAAATTTATTTTGGGATGCATAAATAATATTGTAAGATTAATGCCGTCAAAGGTCAGGTAAGTGACACCTGACAGCGCACATCATGTTGGTGCCATCACATGTTACATTCCGAAATCCGATCGAGTCACCGAATGGCGATACCGGATCACCGTTTCCCGCATATTAGTGAACTTTTCGGCCGGCCGACTTACTATTGCATAGGTTAAGTTGAGGGTTAAGTGATCCGCTGGATCCGAAGCAGGATTCTTCTATTGCGTTGATTCCCATTCAATTCCATCAACAAAGAGGAGGGTTTCGTCAATGGAGCAGGGGTTGGTAGGCTGGAGCGAGGTCCCAGTTGTCGCAATAATGTTTTACTAAATCAACGGCTTTTTATATACTTAATAATAATAATAATGATAATAATAATGATAGATTTATTAACACCATCAGTACCTAATAAAACACATTTAACAAAAATAAACACCTGTGTAACTGCGGTCATCTGCAAATGTCGAATTTGCAGTCTGAACTTCTAAATGGCGTTAGGACCTTTTCAAATGTCAAAAATATGCGTCTAGATGTTTCATAATAGTAACAGCCCAAACATAGTTTTATTTAGATTCTATGAATATTATTAACTTTTAACTAGATTATTTTCATTCGGAAAAGCACTTTCATTGTGTGTTAGACAGTAAACCGATCGAGTGATGGCGAGCGGTGGGGATGCGCACTAGACGTAGTTACGATTGAGCGGGATCTTGCCTGCGCGCACTGACCTCTACCGCTCGCTATCACTCGACCGGATTACTGTAGCTTGTCATTTTGGAATGGGCAGAATCAAGTATTACTAGTTCTGAAATAGTGATAAATGGCGTAGAGATACTGAGAAATAGTTTATAAATAGTACCACTTGCTCAGAAAATAGTAAAAAAACGAAATAGTTATGAAAACATTAGAAAAAGTGAGAGGAAAGTGAAGAAATAACAGGAAATAGTGAGAAACTATGAAGAAATAGTAACGACATACTTGGGATAGGGTCATGAAATAGCGAAATGATGTAGAAATACTAAGAAACACTTTATATGTAGATAGTGTACGTATATAGTGAGAAAATACTAAGAAACTGGAGGGAGTAGCAAGAAATAGCATTGCTTACTCGAAAATAATAAAGTAACAGTGAATATTAAGCTGGAAATAAACATAAAAGTACCGGAAATAGTCAGGGAAATATGGGAAATTTTAAAAATATTAAGAAATAAGAAATAATATTATGAAAATAGGAAAAAATATTATGAAATAGGAAATAAGTGGCTAACACAATAGTTATTTACTCTTTGGTAGCCTATAAATGGTAGAAAGCGTAGCAGTTAAATTTGACAAGTCTTAAACCTCACGATTTCCTTGTGATAAAATAATAATAAGACTGATTGATAAAAAAATTATATGTAAATAAACTCACCCGCAAGTGATAATGTAGAAAGGATAAGACCTGCAAAAAATCAAATAAAATATTAGACCACATTAATAAAGCTCCGAAACTCATAAATTTTATTATAAATTAAATCAAAAATCAATATTTAGTAATGAAATACACATTTAGCATAAAAACCAATAAAAAGCTAAAAAACAATACGCCCGAAAAAATTTTACGAATTACTGCATTAACGAATTTATTACTTCATTAATTCTGGCAAGTAACATTTGATGTCATACAAAATAAAGTGTCGATTTTAGGGAAATGGTTCAAAAACCCCACCGTCAAACTTTACGATTTTTCGTGGCACTGCTGTACTCTTATAGCACTGGTCACAATACGAGCGATTAATTCATCACGTGTGCCCACTTTTCTCAATAAACATCATTTTTCATCCATTCCCATAGTCCCTAATCCAGTGGAGTTAAATCCGGAGACCTACTGGCCAATTGATGCGGTCACCAAAGTCGATTCTAACAATAATGCTAAATGTCAAATGACAATCGTGTAATAATGCACCTAAAATTAAAATTGCTCTTGCTGTGAATCACGGAGCAACAAAATCTCCATCCGGTTCGAAGGACCAGAATTAGACTTTTACTCGGACTTTTATGCAAATCAAGAATCATCTGTCAAATCATGTTACTTAAGTGTGGTTTGTATACTTGGTATAGGTGCCCAATTACAAACGGCCTTCAGGAATAACATATCATAAACAATTAATATTGCTATCAATATTTAAAAAAAATATAAAAACAAACCCACAAGTGCATAAATTACAGTGTAATAATGCTTTTGATTGTATGTTTTTCGTTTTTAATTCTGGTTGTGAGGTAAGGTCTTGCTAATTTTCTGCATACCCTCTAATAAATACGAAATGGAAGAAAAAACTAATAAATAACATTCTGTTTCAGCCAGGAAATAACCGACTTAAACCTAGGAGTATCCGATGTAGAAGGTCTCTTCTATGACAATCGAACAGGATTCTTATATTTCGCAGACACAATAGACTGTCTCATTTTCAGATATAACGTCAAGAGTGGAAAACATGACAACTCGACATTTCCTTATCCCGCTTTCGTCCAGCCTTCGAAAGATGACCCCACTCACCTGTATGTCGGATCAGGTAAACTGGTATACAGCATTGCTTGGGAGGAAGGCAGCGAAAAATATACAAATGTATCAGTGGTGTCGTCAATAATTGTACCAAATGATAAGGAACAGGCACTCTTCGCGGCTGCTACCATTGCTGCTGGAATAGGCGACAAAACGGGAGACTTGCTTCTTTGTGAGTATACAGGGCGACTTATTTCTTGGACATTACTAACAATCACAGTGGCCAATACTGAGTTTGATCAATTTAAGTGTTTCTTGTCTGTCTCAAACAACTGAGTGATCCCTAGTTTGTGCCCTCGACTGCATTTCCCGATAAATGACTTGTTGGGTTACCTGTTTTGATACATATATATTGGTAACTTCTATCTGGATGGAGTTTCTCAGATTTGCTGGAAGGAGGCGTCCACAATGCCTTTGCCCTAATCGTCTGCTCCTTCTGAATTCAAAGATCTCAGGCCGGTAAGCATTTTACCACCTCTGTCTAAGGTTCTCGATGGAGTAATGGGCATGCCTGCAAGTGAGGGAACATTTCTCGGACAGTCACATTTTAACAGAAATGCAATCCGGTTTCAGACCTGGCTAGCTGCACGACTGCTTCAATATATAACGGATATCGAGTGCGACAGATCAAAACAAAATCACTGCTCTCATTCTTTTAGATTTCAGTAGAACTTGTGACACAATCAGTATTCTTGGTCATTACCGGTTCGATAGACAGTTGTAGGTAATTACTTATTCTAGAGATCACACGGAGTCAGAATTGATAATGTACTGTCTGCTCCTTCGTTATATGCCTTGTAGCGCCCCCAGTGTTCTATGCTGGGTCCTCTCTTGTATAAGTTACATGCAGCCAATTTTCCGCTGCTATCAATAATTATACTGTTCATTTTTATGCTCAATTATCATAATTAACCTGGACATCAAATTCCTGCTTTTGCAATCTGTACAACTTACCTCGAGAGCTTGTATTTTTCTTGACCTGATGAATTAAGCGTACTACCAATATCTTAGAATAAAATAAATTAATTTTCTTGCAGCTACTTATAGTGGTCCGAGACCACTAATGATGGGATCAAGATCTGAAGCACCCATCTATGTGATCCATACGAATGGCGAGCCAGACCGTTACGTTTCTCAAGCTCCATACGCAATAACAGGTATGGCTTGGAGTCCGGACCTTCGTTACCTCTACTACGCTTCACCAGCAGAGAAAGCCATTATTCAAGAAGATTCAGAACGTCCAACTTATTACAGTACGACGACAATACTGCAAGCCGCACTAGCTGACTATGGAGGCTATCCCGGGGGTATAACGACTGATATCGACGGTTGCTTATGGATATCCATGATAGGTGGGGGACAAGTTCTCAAAGCAAATCCTAATACACAAGAAATTCTTCTCGAATTAACTTTTGATAACCCCTACACGAATGATGTAATTTTTGTAAGGGAGAAGCTTCTTGTATCTTCTACAATGTTACCCCTGTTTGTCACACAAACTCAAAGTCTGGATACATTAAATCAATATAACCACAATAATAAACAAGTTGGTACCATATATCTTGTTACTGGTTTAAATACTTCAGGATTTGCTGGTCCTTTAGCCCAAATTAACAAATAATAGTGAAGATACATGTGGGTAATGAAATATACGCATAATCAACTACCAACCGTCTTTTATTTATCTGAGAATGTGTATGATGAGCCCCCAACATAAAGAAGAGTTGTTAACACAATCACTGTTTAATTTAAGAATATGTAAGAAAATAATAATATATAAGTAATAACAGAGTAAACAGAAGTTGCAAGATGATACTCAACTTCTGAGGAGTTGTCATCGTTATCACTGTTTGTCAAGTACAGTATATCGTCAACTTGTAAGGGCGTTGGGTCCCCAACGAACCCTGTTGGTTTTAAATAGCCATCCATGAACCAACCGCAATTTTCAGGACGTGCCTTTATCTCTCCCACTTTTCTACCTAGTTAGGGATAGCGGTATCAACAGGCAAGGGACAATCTACGGTAATAACCACCAGTGCCTGGCACATGAAGATGATGTGGTAATTATAGCAAACACAAGAAATAGCCTCAAAAGTGCAATAGAAAGGTTAAGTGGAAGGGCTCTAAAATTGGGACTGAAATTGAACGAAAGCAAAACAAAGTATATGAGTATGGGACCAGAGGTGCAACAGAATCTGGAAGTCGTAATGCAACTGATCCTGATTGTGTCAAGCTACGTCCTGAAAATTGCGGTCGGTTCATGGATGGCTATTTAAAACCAACAGGGTTCGTTGGGGACCCAACGCCCTTACAAGTTGACGATATATTGCAGTTGACAAACAGTGATAACGATTTATTCCTCAAAAGTTGAGTAACATCTTGCAACTTCTGATGAATCTGATGATGAATAACTTTTTGTATTTATATGTGTAATAACATCAGAATTTTATAACAATAATACTACAATAATGTGTTATTAATTTGTTATCGTCTTCTAAAATTTGTATTAATTTCTTTACGTATTTACTCTGTTTACTCTGTTATTACTTATATGTATATTATTATTTTCTTACATACTTATTCTTATATTAAAAATTGTTTTTAAATTATCTATAGCACGGAAAAAGAGCATGCGCACTCTCTTTCACTCGGCAGCTGCCTCACATGCAGCTGTTATGCTGCGTCCTCTATCGCACAGAATAGTACGCTCAACGCTTCTCTGTTGCGCACAGCCAAAGTTATTATATTATATAATAACTTTGGCGCACAGCTCGCTTAGGTACTCAAATATTCGAATTTTAAAGCGCGACAACCCTGTGTCTTGACCGATTTTGCTTAGGCAACCTAATACCACCGTGTTCGCAATATAATTATCTTTATTTTAATACGTATTTCAATGAGAAAACAGATGAGCGTAAATTTATAATACTAACTCACCTGTTTATACCTGACAACCCGGTAATAGCGAGCAGTAAAAGATAGACAACCTACCTTTTCCTTGTTCCTTATACTTTGTACTCTCGATTGGTCGTGAATTCTTTGAGAAAATAAGTAAGTGTATAAATAAAAAAAAAGTAATTACATTATTTTTAATTAAGGGTAGTCTTGACCTGATATAATTAGACAACCCATCCGCGATTTGTTTGTTTACATATTATGTTTGATAAAAAATACCTTTCATTAGGAAAACAGATGGGTGAAGGTTGACCTTAATCGGGATCTTAGACTATACAGGGTGGCCCGAAATTAGCGTGCAATATTTTACCAGCATGTTCTGTGGTCAAAATTAAGACAAGAAATTCCTATTTAAGCGTATACCGAAATATGCTTCCCAAGGGAGCTATAGCTTTCTAAAAGAGAAGGCCTGAAGACGTTTTCTTCTAAGTATCTTCTAAACAAGTCGAGTTAAAAATATGAAATTTGATGGAATGTGTAAGTACCAAATGCTGAATCTTTTGGTGTAAACATAATTTTTAAAATTTAACAGGGGCGTCTCAAAGCTGGGGGTGGCGGAGGTAAGATTTACCCCAACTTTTTTCAGAGCATGTCATTTTACATGTTTCCATAAAAATTTGAAACTTCAGCACAATCGATTCAAAAATTTCGCTGCATGCTCAAAAAATTCCTACAAGAAGTGGAGAACTTCGTTTGTATACTTAAACGAGACAGGAGCATATTTTTTTGCAAAAAAAAACGAAGTTGCAAATTTTTACGGAAAAATTGAAAACGACACGCTCTTAAAAAAGTTGGGGTAAATCTTACCTCCGCCACCCCCAGCTTTGAGACGCCCCTGTTAAATTTTAAAAAGTATGTTTACAGCAAAAGATTCAAAATTTGGTACTTACACATTCCATTAAATTTCATGATTTTAACTGGACTTGTTTCGAATATATTTAGAAGAAAACGTCCTCAGGTTTTCTCTTTTAGAAAGTTAATAGCTCCCTTGCGAAGCATATTTCGGTATACGCTTATAGGATCATTTTGTCTTATTTTTGACCACAGAACACGCTGGTAAACTATTGCACGCTAATTTCGTGCCATCCTGTATACGCATAACCACTGTCAAGTTGTAATAAATATGAAAATATCAGATTTAGTTACAGAAAAATGTAAGTACCTAACTGTGCAATTTATAATTTCGGCAAAAAGCAAATGGCGTTCCATTTAAGAATCGCAAGTTATACATACGTGACTGTAGTTGCATAAAAAACTCATAGTTTTTAATTCCCTTTATAGTAAATTAATGTTTTTAGTAGAAGTGCTGATTTACTAATCTTCTATCTAGTGATTTCCAAAACAGGAAATCGATCAAAGCGAGATCAAAGTTTGCTTATGCCAAAAATTCCGAAAAAACTGGAATAACTCAAAAACCTCGACATTTTCGGGCATTCTCTTTCTTACAATTTATATTTACCGTTCAGTGCAGAATTCTAAAAGCAAATAAAATATAAAATGTGGGGGTTTCCATTAGAAAAACTATAATTTTGGGTTGCCACCGCTAAATTGGACATGCTGTTACTTATAATTGAAAATATTTTCCAATTATACATAACAATTTTTGTCTGAAACATTTTTTCGTAAGCGTCCCCACCTCCTGTATACATACATTTATGCGTGTTAGTTTTGCGTGAACACTCTGTGTACGGAGCTTCTTTTCAATTATTAACATAATTGATACCCTCGTTGGATACCTATTCATGTCAAACCAGGGGGCGCGCAGGTCGAAACCAATTTAAGGCCTTTTCCTATTTTTCACCTCTGTTTTTCAATGAGTATACTTATTACTGATCGTGGAAGTTTCGAAACAGTATTATTATCAAGATTTTTTGCCATAAACACTTTGGAGTCAAGCTTGGAGTTAGGTACCTAAAGTTTTATAAAAATTGTTTTTCATTTCACATTACATAGTTCATTTCCGGAATTTTGAAATAAGAAATTTAAATAGTTTTTTAAATTAGTTTTTTATCAAATTTCTTACGAAATCGATCCTAATAAAAAATCGATATCGCTGGTAGTTTCGTACCATTCATTTCTTATTATGCTGATTGAAATTTCTGTGTGCATTGCGATAAGAATAACACAATAAGGTTTTAAAACTGCCGTAAAGATAATTCAAAACTGCAAATGCTTCAAAATTCCTGATAAATAATTCTTATTGGGCATTATATTATTTTTAATGAAATGCCATTCGTTACGTTAAGCATTTAAAAATGTCTCAAAGTACACTGCTCAAAATTGTCTAAGGAACAAAACTATTATTTCAAAAATATTTTCGCCAACAATTCGTAGCAAATTGAAAATGCGCCATGTATGTTCGTTGGATATCATACCATAGCATGATACAAAAGGATTTGATTAGAGTTCCTGCACTTCGCCACGGCAATCGCGAAGCTCGTCTTGAAAGGGCTGAAGAGCATGCTCAATGAGGTGAAGCAGAATGGTCCAATGTTCTGTTTACCGACGAATTTCGGCTCGGATTTCAACCTGACAGCAGAAGAACGAGAGTGGGGAGAAGAAGCGGAGCCTTGGAGAGGACCAGGCACTTCCAGGAAGTTCACAATTACCCAGGAGAGTCTGTGATGGTATAGGCTGGAATCGATTTGCACCATAGAACGGATCTCGTTTGTCTGGAAGGAGGCATGAACCAGCCACGTTATATTGAACAAATTCTTGAACTTGTTGTGCAACCATATTCATAGGCCGCTGGTCCAGATTTGCTTTATATGCAGGACAATGCTCGTCCTCACATTGCACATCAGGTACAAAATTGGTTTGAAGGAGAAAACATTGCCCTTTTGCCATGGCCTCCTCAGTCTCCCGACCTCTACCCCATTGAGAATGTGTGGGACATGCTGCAGAGACAACTTCTTCCAGTTATGACAAACATTCAAGGCTGTTTTGCATTTGAAAATGCATCGAGAGGGTAGTGGACCCTTTTGCCACAAGATGCAATCGATAAGCTGACTTTAGGTATGCCTAGGCGGTGCCGGGCAGTCATAATACATAGTGTTACCGTCTTCCTTTCCTGCTCCTCCGCCACTTTTTGGAGTAAATTCGAGGGTAAATTGTAATTTTCAAAGACCTCGATAAATATTTACCTTCTTCTTCTACACTTCTCCTTTTGCCTTTCGGCGTCGGAAAATTATTACCTAAAATTAATAAAATTAATTTTCTAAGTCCTGCATTTATCCGAAGGCTTTTACAAGAGGAAATTCTGATCGGAGAAATTATTTTGTATTTTAACGGGCTTTCGTTTCATAAAATGCCGGGTATTCAAGCCGTACTATCGCCGTGCTCAAAATTGGAGCATAGTCAGGATTTGCTACGTACCTTAATTTAAGGTGCAACTATATTTTTTTCTGTAAAGAAGCCCATAAGAAACGTGCTTGGGCAATGAATAATTTCGCCAAACTTGTCATAGGGAGGGGGGGGGGGGGGGGTGCACCTGAAAAACGGTTAAAATAATTTTTTCATTCCAAGGAACTGAAATTTCGTATTCGTAAGTAACTTTTAAATAGAAACAACTTTTCCTAATAAAAATATTTTCTAAAATGTGAAATAAGACTACTTTACTCTTGGAGCGATTTGAAATTTTCTCCCCTCCCTCGTATACTACAAAAGTTTTACCGAGTACGATGGGTGGTATTTTGGTTTAAGGACATGCAGGAACTTTTTACAATAGAGTTAATTTATTAAATTGAAAGATAAAAAAATTTCCCATATGGTGCGGACTTTCTGCCGGTCACTGTATATTACACCTGCTTTTACCGTTTGAAGTGACACGAAGAAAATTTTCAACGATGTTTCAGTGGATTACGTATAATTTTATACTACGTAATAGTATATTATACGCGAGTTTATAATAAATGCTATTATTAGCGAGGATGAAGTTCACAATACGAGCGAGTTTTGTAATCATCCGAGGTAATAATAACATTATTATAACGAGTTGTATACTATACTTTGTCCACGACTATCAAAACAGATTCCGATAAGGAATTTACTGTCTTTTCCCTTCTCTAGTGTAAGAAAGATTCATACAAACGCTGTCAGGTATAATTTTCTTGATTTCTCAGGTAATGAATCTAATGAGGCAATTTCTGCAAATCCCTTTTATGCTGGTGGTGTTAAAGAAACCTCGTTTTCACTCTCACTACTCATTATATCTTCTTTTTTAGAATATGCATTTCAAATTAAAAGCAAACCATGCTGATTTGACGTTTCAATTTGAACTGACACATCGCGATCTCGGCCTACTAAATAAATGTAAAAAGGGTCAAAGCGAAGTTCTTATTGGTGTAGTGAATAATATACATTAATCACTTAATGTATATAATTATGATTGAAGAAACACAAGTATAAAGAGCATATTATAAGATAGTCGTGGACAAATGCATTTTATTTTGTCAGAGATCGTACTGTACGAACATATACATTTCTAGGGAACATTTTCTCAAGGGTTTTTTGTTTTGTACACTTATTTAAACTAAGGGGTCTAATGCGAGGGGTAAACCGCAGGGGAAATCAGGTGTACACGCTACACACGACATCAAAAGGCAATCAGACGAAATTAAGGGAAAATCGGGGAAAATCAAGGGAAATAAGGGGAAATCAAGAGAAATCAGGAAAAATCAGAGGGAATCAAAGGGAAATCGCAGGAAATCAAAGGGATATAGTAGGAAATCATCAAAAAAGTGAAATCAGGTGTACAGATTTTAAGACGCGGTTTACCCCTCGGTCTAATATGACCGTAAAAGTGCTACTTCCCAAGAGTTCTTGCAGATAAAGTAAAGTATTACACTCCACTATTAAAGATTTCATTTCTAAACACTTATGTGGTATTGAATACCTACGATTTCACAATTTTTTTATTACTAACGAAATTAAATCATTGAACGTTCCAATATTGCGATATTTTAAAAGTGGAACTGAATTAGAATGATGAAACAGCAAATTTTGTTTTTCATTGTATAAGAAATTCCAGCAAATCTAAAAATATTCTCAGATTAGTTTGGACTTATGTGATTATTAAACAAACATCTGCCACAAGTGACAAACAATCGCCAATACATTCCATTTATACCAATACATTTTATCCAATTTCCAATAGTTTTAATACACTTATAGGTATTAGAAAAAAAAATAAATATGTACCTCTTATTCAAAAAATCGCTATCTCTTAATAAACAAAATTTTTGATAAGCAACACAAAACAATTCAATAACTCACTTCACCAACAGCCACTACCCTTAGCGTGGCTTTTACGGTTACCGCCAAAATTCATATCGCACTCCAAAACAAAAACAACACGATACGCGCTCTATGAGGTTATATTTCCTACTTACTTCCTGCCGGGCATCACCGCCGTCTGCCTCGGCCGTAGTTCCGATTCCAACTGGCAGATTTCTGTTACCGCTGCCGATGATGCGTTGTTGTTTGCCGTAAGGCGGCCTCTCCTCGTCCATTCCTGCAAAAGGAGAGAGGTCGGGTCATCACAAGAGATTTAACTCGGACAAGACGTGTTAAGAAGATGATACCGGAAGTTGAAGTTTCTACGGTTGATCGCGGCGATACAGCATTGGGTGCATGCGAATTACGTTCGTGGTTTTCGATACGCTTGGATAGCTTCCGTTAGGGTACCGCAGGTATACAGGGTCAATGTTATAAATGCTTATTTTAAGGTCATCTTATGTAGAACATCATATGTGTAAAGTGCACCCTCTTTGAGATATTAGACGTTAAAAATAGTCATTTTTCAAATTTCACCAATTTCATCAATTGGAAACGGTGCGAGATAAAGAAAAATGATTTACATGTCCCTATCCTAGTTTTTAATTCTCTATCTAATGGATCTGGAAAATACTGCTTCCTGATAGGCAACTTTTTGTCATTTTTTGGACCTGACCGATTTTTTGTTCAAAAGAAAAAGAGAAATCATCACAACAAAAAATAACTACTGCGAGGTGCGAACCCTCAACGTTGCGACTTGGGGGAATGACACATCGACCACTGAGTCACGAAGGTGTGCTGGCAAGAAAGCTTACGAAAATAGTATATAAGTAGAAAATACGCCAGTTGCTGTAAGTCGACAGTTGGGAATGCAATACGCTACGTTCGATACAGATATGCGTACGGGTTCCGGTTACAGGTTCAAGCCGTCGCAACACCTGACGATTACTATTTTTATGCACCGCGACTGGAAACAATGTCTTGTGAAAAAATAATAGAAAAAACTTGATCAACTGAAACATAATTTATAGGAAAGTGCCTACCAAGTCCAACTTATCACTTTTTGGTCGGCACGTTAAACCCCTACTCTACGAAAATGTACCAGGCAATGACTGGTTTCAACTTTGGTTTACGCACGACGGAGTCGCCCAGAATTTTTCGGCCATTGTTAGCTTCCAAAAAAATGTTAAACCCACATCTCCAACAGTTTTAGAGAAAAAAGTTTCCGTTCTATCTCAGCATGACTCGACACACATAAATCCAAAAGTAACCGACAAATTTCATGAACTCTGTTAACAATCACTTAGCAAACCCCAAAGGTACTTAACCTGAGACATCTGCTCATAGCAAAAAAGAAACGAAAATCGCACCTACGTATCAAATACCTGCTGTTTATACAAGCGAAAGAGATTCACTCTGAGCTCCTGTTTGGACAACTTTTTTCTAAGCTATTTTAAGTACCTTGTCTATTTGCATTTTGGGTGTTTTGATGTCATAATTTTGTGCACAGTGAAAGCTACATTGCCTCGCAATATTTATATAAAAACAATAAACGCAAGCGATGACTAAACGCACGCCATGTTTTTGTAAATAATTATGTTATACAGTACAGATGTTCTCAAAACATTTCATTTAAATTAAAATACTGCATTAGAAGAGATGGAGGTAAATAGAATAATTATATTAGCTATGAACAATGAACTTATAAAAAATAATCTAGTAGAAAATTTAGATATTCGGTACTAGCGTTGCGCCAAAAAAGACAATCAAATAGGCGTGGATGACGCGGTAAATGCTTGCCAAGGTTGGAGCTCCGCACGCGCAGCGCACCGATTGGCCAATCGCAGGCGCCCTACCTACAACACAATCAGACGCAACTATTATATATCTAAATAAATTAAGAAACTATTAATGCAAGAAAATTAACCATGTATAAAAATTTTAAGTAAAACTAATAATAATACAAGCTAAAAATGTTCGTAAAAAACTATCTGGGCGACACGAAGATAATCAAAATGTTCCAAATGGTGGCCACGTTAAGCCGTTCCAGGCGCTACTTAAAAATCAGCCGTTGGACGCGGCGTTCCAAACGGACGGGCGACAACAATCGAAATTAATATTTCTGATCTTACGGAAGGTTGAAGGTAATTAAAGTCAGCTGCTACAATGCTTGACACACCTGAAGCTCAACACCAATTATACGCCGCTTCTAGATAGGGATGCGCCAAGAAAAACTCCCATCAGGGCAAGCATTACACTCCAAAAAACCTCGTGGCTCGTGAAGTTTTTTTCTTGACGTGAGTCAAAATTCCATAAATGGCACAGACGACGATTTCCCTAAATAATCAAGACTACAGAATATTTCGGACATTTCAGAATTTTCGTCATAAATTCCATGCGACTGTATTTTTGAATTTCGCGGGTGTTGGGAGCATATACAGTAGCATACCGGATATCATAAAGTATCGGTATCAAGAAAATGACAGCCGTGGCCTCCTCTTTCATTTGATCCCTATATTATGAGTTCATCTATTTGCTTGCAATATAAATTACAGTTATAAGAACAGTATGGGCAACGAGAGATGTGTACAGAAAATAGAAAATCTGGAAGTGGAGACCAAAGCTCAGAAAAAAGAAGCGGTGACATCGAAGGAATTGAAAGAAGAAATTGCCGAAACGATGGAAAAAAGACACCATAACAAGGAGAGACCGCGATCAAAACGCGGTAAAAAAACTTTACTGCCAATGAATGGTCGACGCATTTATTGTCTCCAACATGCATAGTATACTCGTAGTTTAAATTTAGAATTACGGTTGATTTAATAACATAGAGTAAAATCATAGATTATTAATTTATTTTATTAACCTCGTCAGAGTCTGTTACGTAAAATTATTTGCTCTCGAGTTTGTGGGCATTAATTAGTTAAATATGAACAGCTGGTTGGTATCCTTTAGACTTGGAGTGGACCATTTTGGGTAGTACAGTTCCGTGTTATTTTGTTCTGAATGTAACGGGCTCAACAAATGACCCAAAATTATATTTCGCATCGCGTCGGCTGCTGACGAATTTATGTTACTTACCTTCACTTATTATGGGCCACATGGGATATTTCCATGAAAGATCGGAGAGGCCAGAAATAGTATCTATAAAGCCCCAATTTTGATCTCCACTAATCAAAAAATAAAAGTGAGCCCGACAAGTTTATCAAAAATATTTTCACCGCACATTTTGAAAGGAAAACGAAAAATCGTCATTTTCTTCGAAAATTTAAATGGAAAGGTAGGTGGAGCTTAGAATTTCCAAAATCTTCTAATAGTGCTCCGCAACGTTAGTTTATTACTTTTTTGGTGTAACCTCCGAAATTCGGGAAGGGGGGAAGAAAGAATTTCCTTACACAAAGAATGCGATATCTCCAAATTGCTTAAACCAATTTTCACAAATTTGATTTCATTGGAAAGAAAATCAATAGGTAGCATAATATAATTCTGTATTTACACTTAAATTTTATTTTGCTTCGGAGTCGTCAAACGACGTTTTAAAATTTACGAATCTTCGAAGTTTTCTCAAAAATTTTAAATGGAGTGGCACATTTTTATAACAGGGTATTATTACACATAAAATAAAGAACTGAACGCCAAAATCCGGAAGTTGCTATCTTTTTTCAAACAGAAGTTATGATCAAAAATATGGTTCAATACGCAGGTTCGGTAATTTTCAAATTTCATTAAAATTGATAGAGTACTGAAGGCAGTTATGTTAATTTTTGTTTAAAAAAAATTCCTTCGCCTGTGAAGGCCGTTGCAAAGTTTTCCGTCGGTGCGAGGCTAGAAATCGTACCTTGCAGCGAGAGTAGGCCGCGTGACGTCAGAACTTAGTATAACATACAAGTCCAAGCTTCAGCGCGCAGCAGTCCCGTAAGTATTATGCATATGCATGTGTAGTTAAATTGTTAAATATTATTAACTGGTTCTAACTGGTGTTTTCTGTTTTGTACCCAGACCAAAGTGAATAAGAGAAGTGTCTCCACTTGATAGCTGTTGCAGCAGAAGAGCGGGCTACGCAACTGTAATACTGGCATTGGTGCCGTGTGCAGCAAACTGGGCCATTCGTTCGGGCGTACCGCTTGGCCATATGCAATAATACATATCGTTTTAGCGTTCAGGAAGTACTCTGGTTAAAGTGAATAAAGGGGCGTAAATGCTGTATCCCAAAATATAATTTCGTACGGAAAAACAGCATTTTTCTCCATTTTAAAACAAGCAAAATTAGCAGCTAAATGGCCTCGGGCAATTGCTCGATAGGGCTCCGTTTTTGAAAAACATTTTGATTCGAAGGAAACAAATAGAAACAAAATTTAATTAAAGCGGGTACTGCAAAACAAAGTTGGTGCTATAAGGAAGTAATAATTGATTCTGTTATTTATTTTACCTGGCTGGATTATTTGTAAAATCTGTCATCAATTACCAATTGTATTACATGCTTATCTTAGCTTGAAAACAACCAGTTGGACCCCGAAAATATTTCAGACGAAGTCACTTTAACAAGGGGAACACTAACTTGGGCATCCCAGTTCTTACATATTGTTTATTAAGAAAACTAGAACGTTTTTTCCCAAGCATATTGATACCAGAGATGCTTACGACCTAACTATATGATTTCTTAAGTAAAAGTAACTGTAGTAGGTACTTTAAAATATGAATGTAAATCTCACGAATCAATATGTGTTGGCGTCATTGGGTCATAATTACATATTGTTAAGAATGCAATTTTATTCTAAGCAGCAAAATGCAGGCCTCAAAAAACAGAACTGAGAAAATAAGAAATTGTCAAGATTATATTCGAAATAAATATGACTTTTGTAAGAGCTGCTGAATTTACTTTACGGCCTGACTTTAAATAATTGAAATACAGTGAATCCTATGTGAATATTGACGTATAAGTTGACCGCTTTTTGTTGAAACCGAGGAATTTCTATAATTTTACATAAGTGGTTAACCTGTCTATGTTGACCACCGTCAAACGTGTATCTTTTTCACTATAAATCCATTTTTTGGTAATGTAATGAAATCAATGCATCATACACAATACATTCGACATCGGTATAATCGCGCGGACGCTCGGCCCAGTTCCCCCACTCCAGTCGCCTAGAAACATTACATTTGCGTAGCTCAGTATCCGCACGGAGTGGAGGCACTTCTCTTATTCACTTTGACCCAGACTAATACATCGTACAGCACACCAGTAAAACGGAAAAAGTGGTTCGTTGGAGCCAGAAGGAAAATCGGTCAGCATTATCGATATTTTCGCGAGTTAGTTTATCATTGCAAAAGTTTATAAAATTATCGGCTGCCCTACTGCAGCCACTCTAAATAAAATCGAACATAATGTAATTTATCGACAGTTTTCTGGGACCCCTTGGTACTTGGTAACGTGTTACGGTTAGCATAATTTGAAACAGGATGCTAGGAGCATGACGGAGCCAAACTCTGAATCGCCGTAGCGTTCCCTCCCTGAACTAAAAAATGACATTTTATTAACTATTTTACAATAATAATTAAATAGTACGTCATCATAAAGTTCTCTTTTGAAGACTGGTAGGACGCGTACCTCCATCCTTTCCCTGAGCTAGCCTACGCATTTCCGTAAAAGTAGAACATTCTACATCCCCAACTATTTGAGAGCAGTAGTCTAATCTGCTCCAACCTCTACCTCTTTATTCCTATCTCTGACTCTAGTATGTCGCGAACTATTCCTTTGTGTCTCAGAAGGTGTCCTACCATCCTACGATCCTATCCCCTATTCTTTATTGTCTTCCATACTTTTCTCTTTTTCCCAACTCTTTCTAATTCCTCCTTATTGCTAACTTGTCTATCCACGGTATCTTCAACACCCGTCTGTAGCATCACATTTCAAACGCTTCTACTCTTTTTCAATCCGCTTCTCCCATTGTCCAAGTTTCGCACCCATAGGTATAATTTCGTACTCCATACATGCGTCTTTAAGAGTCTCTTCCGAGTTTCTACATTAACCGTTCCAGAATATAGCAGTTGTTTCTTTTTGTTAAACAAGTACCTAATACCTACGTAGCGTAGTTTTTTGATTCGCGTGAGTTGCATTTGTTTCCGTTTTTTTAAAAAATTTCCAATCCGTTATAAAACTGTTAACTTGATAACTTGTCAATCACTTAGGTATACATACCTACATAAATGAGTAGGTATGTATTGTATTGTATTAGAGAATATAGGTAGGTACCTATTTTACAAACAGAAGTAAACAATCTACATACCTACTTATACTGAATTATAAAAGGCATGTACAGTTAATAAATTGTTGACTTTGTTTTACTTATACCGGTCTGCCTTTACACTACTGTTTTGAGGTTGAATGAAATTGGGGTTAGATGCAAGAATCACACACCATTTCCACATTTACCGGGACATTTACCTAGTACATAAATATGGCAAATTATGTGAATCGGACTTTTGACACCCTTGTTGCATCATTATATCGATTATGTTGTCTTTATTTTATGTTTCCTTGACACATTACTTTAAAAATTCACGCTCGAAATAGTCCCAATAAGTATGTTATGAGATAGGTACCGCTTCACGGGCACTTCAAGAGAAGTGGGAGGAGCGCCTTACGAATCTCTGACGTCAAACCAATAACAAAGCGAACTAGCATGTGGGCGTGATAAGCTAATTTCTTTCGCTTATTACGCCGCAAAAAATTTTTTTAGAAAAACAAATTCGCCGTAAATCAATTACAATAACAATTTTCTGTAATTTTCATGCCAAAAATAGATATCTTATTTTTCTCCGAACCTCCCTATTATATCTCAGTGCATAGGCACCCAATTTTTGTAAAAGTTTTAAGTGGAATGGTACATTTTTAATGGCATGTTGTTATTAGACATACAGTGAAGAACAGAATGCCGCAAACCGACAGTTGATATATTTTTTCAAATGGAAGTTATGGCCAAAAATATAGTTTAAGGGTATCCTGGGGCTAGATATAAGAAAAGTAAAAAAAATAGTTTGCCATGGAAAATCTCTTGTCAAACAGAATTATGAACTTAGGGTATTTCAGGGTAACATTACCGCCACAGAGTATTTATTTTCAAGGTACTACAAGATCAAACTAAAACTTGAGGACTGTGAAAAGTGAAACAGATTTCATGACAAATTATTCTTTTCTTCTGTACCAGGAGTTACCCTCAAACGATATCTTAGATCACAACTTCCGATTCAAATAAGATATTAACTACCGGTTTGTGACATTCTTTCCTCCATTTTATGTGTAATGACGCCATGTTATAAAAAATATGCCGTTCTATTCAAAATTCTTGCGAGAATTTGGGAAATTCATAAGTTTTCAAACATCGCCATCTGACGGCTTCCACGTAAAATAAAATTTACGTGTAAATGTATGTTTCTATTACACTATAAATCCGCTTTAAAACAACGCCAAATTCATTAAAATTGGTTCAAGTAATTCGTAGATCACCTCTTCTGAAAGATATCGGATGACTAGGTAGTTTCGGAGATATGGCCGGTCGCCAACCTTAGCCGGACACCCGGTATATTCTTTATTGTTTTTTAATCTGCTTCTCTTGTTGTCATTTGGTCGATATGTATGTATGGACAGGAACAACAAATCTTTAAAAAAAACTTCTTTTTGTTTGGCAGTATTTCAAAGGTTTCGCACACCATGAGTATAATTTTGATATGATAAAAGCGATTTCAAGAACAAGTAACATAACATAACTGTTTTGGGACAGCTAAACAAGGGAATATCGAACTCGTTCAGAATTGATGAGCATTAAAAAAACCGGAGAGGTGGATGCAATTAAAGTAGGAGGAGAAAGACTCTTGTTAGCATTGGGGCCGCTCTACAATATGAAATGTTTTCTAAGAGGAATAACGCCGTCACAATGGAATAATGCCAACAATGTTATTCTGCATAAGGAGACATCACAAATCTCGGAAATTATACTCGTAGGCCTATCAGTCTGTTGTCGCATATTTACAAGCTTTTTACACAGGTCATTACTAATAGGCTTGGCTCCAAACTAGATTTATACCAGCCACGAGAACAAGCGGGATTGGATATGGCACAAATGATCACTTGCAGATTTTCAAAAGCCTAATTGAGAAAGTTGTGGAATACAAGCCTTAAATGTTGATGTTTGTAGAGAATGAAAGGCATTTGATACAATAAACCAACAAGAAATGTTAAAAGCACTTCCAGTCTGTCGTATACATAGATTACTGTTATACCACACAACACTGTTATCTTTTACATTAAACAAAACTAGATGAACCCGTGGGCTACGCTCCACGACTTTTACGTAGTGGTGAATCGGTGTAGTAATTATACTTAAAACGCAGGTGCATCCCAGAATATTCCCATAGAATATTCTTAAATAATTAATTGCGTTTTGATCTATGCTGTTGCAATTTTATTTTTTTATTGAATCCAGCAATTGTTCTTATTGCATTTAATTATTTTTCTAAGTCGTCGTTAGATAAAGGAAGAAGGAACAGTAAAGGGTAAAGGCTCTATGTACCATTGAGTTGTAAACAGATATTTTTTGAGAATAAGGACGAAATGAATTTGACGAAAGTGTAGATTTCCTAAAAATTTCGAACTGTTTTTTTTTAAATTATTATTTATTAAAGTTAAACCTAAGAAATTTATTTTATGATTTTATTTTATTTTCAATTCCTTTAGTAAATTTTATTTTTGGATAAATATATGCAATTGTCTTCCAGTGCCTTTAAAGCAAGCTAAAATGTCATAAAAATAATTTAAAAAAATGTAATTTACTTAATGAACAAATTGATTTAATACAATCTAATCTGTTTAAATTATTATAAATAACTAGCGGGCCCGGCAGACGTTGTCCTGCATGACATGAAAAAAATTTTCGTCAAAAAAATCCTAGAACCCGATTGCAGCGCCACCTACCGGGTCCAATTGTGAATGTAAACCATCCAGGGGCCCACTCCAACACACACATTGAACTACATCCAGAGGAACTGGAATGGTGCCTGCACGTTATAAAAGTGACGCCTGTCGATTTTATGCAACCCGCTACGCGAAGGGGTATCCATCCTTTTCTAGTGCGTGAAAAGGTCATCATGCGTCTCACTCGTCTCAGGTATTATTAGAATTTTACAGGTAACGCACGATCGGGAACTGATTTCGATCTAATGCTAAATTTTTATCGAATCTTGGAAAGTAAGAGAGCTATGCAAACAAATTTAATTAATATTGTACTAATACTTACACGTATAAAAATCAATTTTCGGATGTTTTATTCTTGAAAATAAATTACAATTGCAAAAAATTTACTTACGATTATGTTTATTACCTATTTGAATTTCGTGTAGTTCTTCAAATAAAAATTAAATTAAACGTACTTATAATACCAAACATAAACAAATCACATTAGCTGAAAAACACTAACTGTCAGCTGTCAGTGGACACTGGTGAAATGCGAGAGGGACTGAAATAGATACGCCTACGATTATCTGTTCTTTTCTAGCTTCAGCGCCTGCCGTATTGATATATCTGCCGTAGCCATTCCAGTTGCTTTGCTTACATTTCAATGAACACACACACAAAATTTCATCAAGATCGGTCCAGCCGTTCAAAAAAACTCCTGGAACCCGATTGCAGCGCCACCTACCGGGTCCAATTGTGAATATAAACCATCCAGGGACCCACTCAAACTCACACCAAAAATTTCATCAAAATCGGTCCATCAGTTTAGGAGGAATAAACTGGTTAAACGTTTCGATTGAATCGACTGTGCAGTGTGCACTAAGAAATGAATAAATGAATTTTTTGATCGATAGATGCCGACCGATGTAGCGCGCACGAACTGTCAAACGCGCGAAATTAAAATAGTCGTTACGTTTTCTCAAATTTTCCAATTTTCTGCGCAATTTTCTTAATTTTTCGTTCTGTACGAACCTTCTATAAAGTATTAGAAACCATAAAAATAGATGAAATGAAATTGCAATTGCGACATGCTCACACGCACATTTTCGTTATCTTGTTGGATTTATTCGTCTGTTCTTTCTGCTCTACTATTTCGCAAGTAGATATACTATGGAGGAACGGTGACACATTTAACATTGATTCTCCCATAAGAGCAAAAAAACTGCTTTTCGAGTGGTTCTGAACTAGGGTTTGTCAATTACTTGAGGTTCTCAACTAGGGTTTGCCACTTGCGGTTCCCAACTGGGTTTTGTCAATTACTTGAGGTTCTGAACAAGGGTTTGCCACTTGCGGTTCCCAACTGGGTTTTGCCAATTACTTACGGTTCCCAACTAGGTTTTTCCAATGCGTGCTATTATTCTCTTGTTTTCATTAGTAGTCGCGGGCTACCCGGAAGCCAGTAGTGCCGCTGGTAGGTCACACTGCCTCATGCCGGTAAGGCAGATTCCTGCAACGTCGTGGTAGAATGGTCCCAGTCCTTAAGCCTTCGCCCCGCTGGAGGGCGACCCCAAGTGGGATTCGACAGATATAAATTCAGCGCCGCCGCCCGCAATCTCAGATAACTTATCTGTGCGCGCGTGTTGGCTACAGGAGTCATCTAGCGGCCAGTTCCTGCAACTGCCAGGTTTGTACCATCGGCGCCACATAGAGTCGACAGCCGGCGTTCGAGTCGGCCCTTACGTCAAAGCTCTAGCTCCCACCCTGGGAAATCCGGAAAAGGTAAATAAAACACTCGCAATTTTGCATTTTATCGTGGTCCCGTATCCCGGGCCTACATCCAAGTTGACGCAATTATGACGTCAGCGTCCACGCAGGCGCCAGCGTTTGCACCAGCGCAACGTTAATAAAACACGAGCAATATCTTTGTCTGTTCCACTCTTTCTCGAAGGAACGATGACTAAAACACAGTTTAGTATTATACCGACCCTAACGTTAGTGCCAAATAGGCTTTAACTCATAAGGAACGTAAGTAGCTCATGTGAGGAGAATCGGAATAAACAGTTATTTCGCCGCGATTACTATTAGTTGTGCCATAAGAACTGTCAAACGCAGACAGCCGGCTCCTACGTCAAAGCCAGAGCTCTAGTCCCCCTCAACCCCCCTGCCTACACCCACGATGATTTGAATATGGCGTAACCAAGATGGCTGTGCAACCCTGACGTCAGCATCCAAATTAAGGCTCACGCGGACGCAATTATGACGTCAGCGTCCACGCAGGCGCCAGCGTTTGCACCAGCGCAACGTTAATAAAACACGAGCAATATCTTTGTCTGTTCCACTCTTTCTCGAAGGAACGATGACTAAAACACAGTTTAGTATTATACCGACCCTAACGTTAGTGCCAAATAGGCTTTAACTCATAAGGAACGTAAGTAGCTCATGTGAGGAGAATCGGAATAAACAGTTATTTCGCCGCGATTACTATTAGTTGTGCCATAAGAACTGTCAAACGCAGACAGCCGGCTCCTACGTCAAAGCCAGAGCTCTAGTCCCCCTCAACCCCCCTGCCTACACCCACGATGATTTGAATATGGCGTAACCAAGATGGCTGTGCAACCCTGACGTCAGCATCCAAATTAAGGCTCACGCGGACACCCAAGTCACTGCTGCGTCACCCAAGATGGCCGCCATCAAGATGGCGCCAACGTTTAGCCATACGCCGGCGCCAGCGTTCAGCATTTGTGCATGTGAGAAGGTTAAATGAAACACTGTTGCGTATTATCTTTATTGGAACATATTACACAACAGACCCTGTATGTCCTGACATGATGAAATTATATTGAAAATGTTTACGGGAATATAACACCCTGTATGTACTTACACAACGATGACATTTTATCGAACAAAGTTGTATTGGACTATAATTAACTAACACCCTGTATGTACGTTATACGACTAGCCAACTTGCGGGGGTGAATCTGTTGGCGATAATTTGCAGATTAACGATGGCGGACAGCGCCCAGTCTGCAACACATAAATATAAATTAAATAAAAAATAATAAACAGAAACCTAGTATTGAAAATGTTTACCGGAATATAATTACATAACACCCTGTATGTACTTACACAACGATGAAATTTTATCGAACAAAGTTGTATTGGACTATAATTAAATAACACCATGTATTATCTGTATTATCTGTATTATCTTTATTGGAACATATTACACAAAAGACCCTGTATGTCCTGACATGATGCAATTTTATTGAAAATGTTTACTGGAATATAATACCCTGTATGTAAGTACTGCGAAACGATGAGATCTTATCGAACAAAGGACTATAATTAAATAACGCCCCGTATGTACGCTATACAACGAGCCAACTTGCAGGGTGAATCAGTTGACGATATTTTTCAGATTAATGATGGCGGACAGCGTCCAGCCTGCAACACATAAATATAAATTAAATAAAAAATAATAAACAGAAACCGAGACACGAACGAATATTTCGCAGTTTCTGTTTCAAAGTTGGTGAATTAGCGTAAGTAGCTGAGGATCCGTGTGGAGGCGGCATAGAAAATATCCACAATGCATTTTCCCTACAAAATAACCTCTATTAGTTAATTGCAATGCGTAGAAATGAATAAAAAAATACATCTTCAAATAGTAAGACTAGGTGAGAAACATATCAATAAACCCTCGTATTTAATAAATGTAAATTATATTTTTCACCAAATTAATTCGGATATACGTCGTGTAAACATTTGACAATCCTCACTGTCTTTAGTAAGACTAGGTGAGAAACATATCAATAAACCCTGGTATTTAATAAATGCAAATTATATTTTCCACCAATTAGTTAATTGCAATATGTAGATATGAATCAAAAAATACAACTTCAATTAGTAAGACTAGGTGGGAAACATATCAGCAAACCCTGGTATTCCATAAATGTAAATTATAATTTATTATTGTCCACCAAATTCATTCGGATATACATGCAACAAACATTTGACAATCCTCACTATCCAAAAATTATTATGATCGTGTATAATATTTATAAATAGGAACTTACCTGTTCTAATTATTTCGGGGGATCACTCATGTAAAATTTTGGGCACGATATATTGCCATGTTCTACTTGTACGAGTAGATTAACGATGACGTAACAAAATAAAAGTAAATAAAAAAACTTTCCGAGACACGAAGGAATATTTTGTCACTATAGATTGCCTCATGTAACCACTGACCACCACTAGATCGAATCTCGTGAGTTACTCTCCGAATATTCATATTAGCACATCAGTTGGTATCATTTATGAAAACTAGGTGCAGAATGTTAAAAATTTACTCATCTGGACGTTCTTTTATAACGTATTCTTGCGCAAGTTCGGCGTCTGCAAAGCCATAAATTACACATGGGAATGCTATTCTTTGATATAGGTACATGATGCAATGTGGCCAAATTAGTAGAATCGACGCGTTATTATTTTAATGAAACATAAACAATAATAAATTCATGTCCGAATTGAAAGTCTTATCAAAACAAATCATTATTTAGATTACCGAAGACACCCTGTGGGTAATAAAAATGACAATTTATAATGCTGACTCAATAAATAATTTCTGTTTAGGTATTTTATGTATGTCAGATCGAAAATTAATTCTGGAACATCATGAATCAAATAATGTTAAAATACAACAAGACCGTGTACTTAAATTCGTAAGGAATGGGGTGCGAGGGGGTAAACGATTATCTATACGACAAAACCGTGTACCTACTTAAATTCAATTAAGTTCTTCCATTGTGAGCGAATATTACACCTGCTGTATGTTGGTTACAAATAAAAGTATTGTAGCTATATATTATGTAACTGCTAGTACCTACCCTGTATAATTATTTTGCGTTTCTAAATTTAGCCCATATCATAGACTTATGTGCATACACATGTAAGAAATTGTTGGCGCACCTTGTATAAGAAATGTTCCTGGGAGTTGTTTTGCATATTGTCACGTATGGGAGCGATAAGGAGCTCCTAAGTGGGCGACAAGAGGACGGGATTCATTCATTGAGAATCGGGCGCGGTCCAGGTTTATAATAAAATCATATCAAGTATCATAATCATTTGTTAAACTTTTGTGCCGAATATATTTTTTGGGAACTTTACGTAGTGTGGTTTTAGTACCTTCTTACACACATATACACAACTAAATATTCCCGCTTTACTTCTGATACCCGAGGCACGAAGGCATAAATATTTCGCAACATACTAGAGAACCTATATTAGTTCATTGCAAATACATACATGTAGATATGAGTCAAAAATGCAACTTCAATTTATTTAGTAGTATGACTAGATAAGAAACATGTCAGAAAACCCTGGTATTCAATAAATGTATTTTATTTCCATCAAATTCATTCGGATATACGTCCTATATAAACATTCGACAATCCTCACTGCCCTATGACGTAACAACATTTCTTAGAAGACATTGTCAAATATCTGACTGGTGAAGTTATTGTAAAACATAATTTGATCCGTTTGCTGAAGCCGCAGGAATAATCTTATGTAAATAAAATATATGTATACCTGCTGTATGTTTGTAACAAATAAAAGTAACTGCTAGTAAGTACCTACCATGTATAATATTTTATTTTGCATTTTTAAATTGACCCCAAGAGATTAGTATAATAACCACTATACACACATACACATCCCACGCAATGCTCTAAAGTAAAGTAAATAAATAGGGACGCCGAACTTGTATCTGTAGGTACCTACCTCAAGTTTGTCAACTCAAAAGAACCTCATAAAAATTAATTGTGTATAAACAGATCTGGAAATGCATAGTCTTATGTGTATATACAACTAAATATTCCCGCTTTATCTCTGTTACTTAATGAAGCATGCGAAAATCTAAACAGAAAAATTCTTACGTTCACGTACTTCTATCTACTTACCTTAGTATCAAACCCAGAGAGATACTTGAAGATTGTGTTGAATAGTCTCCATGCTTGCTAAAGGGATATCTATTTATTCCAAAGACTGGTTCGACGTACCCCACACTTTTTAGGTGGGTACATAGTTTTATAAACCGAAATTGCATTTTTTCTACTTACTAATAACTGAATATGAGTGTGCTTTTTTTCTTCTTATACAGGTAAATTCTAGGGAGCCGTCAAAGAAGTCGCTCGCATGTGCGTGGGAAGTTTTAAAATTTGTGATTAGGACTCAATGAACTATACAGTTTCATAATATTATTCCTTTGCGAACTAATGTTTGTTTTGATAAAAATTGCCAAATACAAACATGATTAGGTATACCAATATAATTATTCTGTAACATCTGCCCATATATGGTAATTTAAAGAACTCGCGGACATTTCGCTTGACCACGCACGAAGTGTAATTAACATTCATTTACCACCGTGGGCTACGGTAATTACTAAATAGCGCTATTCTTGTGTTTTCAATTTTATGAGTTATAGCACATGGACAGACTTACGTGTTGTGCTTTAGGTGGTCTGGGATTCACCCTTCCATATAATAATGCCTATTTATGCCTATTTAGATATATTTATGCATTTCAAATCGAAAATTCTAGAACATTAAAATAATTTTCAAAAGTTTTCATATGAGACAAAGTAGGGGCGCCGAAATAATATATTAGAGTTGTCACCAACAGCAGACGCCACCGTCGGAATGAACGTTCATGCTAAATGGGCGTTAACCCATAAGAGTAGTAAAATTATGTCATGTGGGGTATCAAATGAAAAGACTCGACGAGGAGTATCGGAATAAACAGTTACTTCGCCGAAAAATGGCCGCCCACCCGTAAGCCCTGTTTCGGACAAACGTAGGACACCATCACGGCGTTAACCCATAATGGAGGTAAAACAATGTCATGTGGGGTATCAAATTATAGGACTCGACGAGGAGAATCGCAATAAACAGTTATTTCATCGCAAAATGAACGCCCACCCGTAAGCCCTGTTTCGGTCAAACGTAGATCATCATCATACCGCTCCGCCACTCTTATTCCCTTATGGTCGACTGACGTCATGGGTTGAGATGCCACTTCCAGCCAAACCGGGTCTGCGGTTTTGCCAATGCGCTTTACTTGCGGTTCCCAGCTAGGTTTTACCAATTACTTTCAGATCCCAACTAGGTTTTGCCAACGCACTTTACTTGCTGTTCCCAACTAGGTTTTGCCAATTACTTGCGGCTCCCAACTAGGTTTTGCCATTACGCTGAGAGGGCTCTTGCCCTGTGTACTAGAATCTGCAATATTACCAAGCGGACTTTTGTAACACATTGTATGTGTATACAGATGTATACACCTGTATGTACTAACAGATGTAACACAAAGGCCTTGTATATACGAGCAGATAAAACACAAGTGTCCTATATGTACCCATGCTATGTGCCCCTCTGGAATCGCATTACATGATTGACACAACTTTTGTTCCCAACCGCTGGACCAATCAGAAGACAGGAACAAGATGGCCGCCATTGCAACGTGACGTCAGCGCCCGACGTCAACGTCCACGGGGCGTTCAGTGCAGCGACAAGTTTAGACAAGGCTTAAAGCCCGCGTGGACGTTGACGTCGGGCGCTGACGTCACGTTGCAATGGCGGCCATCTTGTTCCTGTCTTCTGATTGGTCCAGCGGTTGGGAACAAAAGTTGTGTCAATCATGTAATGCGATTCCAGAGGGGCACATAGCATGGGTACATATAGGACACTTGTGTTTTATCTGCTCGTATATACAAGGCCTTTGTGTTACATCTGTTAGTACATACAGGTGTATACACCTGTATACACATACAATGTGTTACAAAAGTCCGCTTGGTAATATTGCAGATTCTAGTACACAGGGCAAGAGCCCTCTCAGCGTAATGGCAAAACCTAGTTGGGAGCCGCAAGTAATTGGCAAAACCTAGTTGGGAACAGCAAGTAAAGTGCGTTGGCAAAACCTAGTTGGGATCTGAAAGTAATTGGTAAAACCTAGCTGGGAACCGCAAGTAAAGCGCATTGGCAAAACCGCAGACCCGGTTTGGCTGGAAGTGGCATCTCAACCCATGACGTCAGTCGACCATAAGGGAATAAGAGTGGCGGAGCGGTATGATGATGATCTACGTTTGACCGAAACAGGGCTTACGGGTGGGCGTTCATTTTGCGATGAAATAACTGTTTATTGCGATTCTCCTCGTCGAGTCCTATAATTTGATACCCCACATGACATTGTTTTACCTCCATTATGGGTTAACGCCGTGATGGTGTCCTACGTTTGTCCGAAACAGGGCTTACGGGTGGGCGGCCATTTTTCGGCGAAGTAACTGTTTATTCCGATACTCCTCGTCGAGTCTTTTCATTTGATACCCCACATGACATAATTTTACTACTCTTATGGGTTAACGCCCATTTAGCATGAACGTTCATTCCGACGGTGGCGTCTGCTGTTGGTGACAACTCTAATATATTATTTCGGCGCCCCTACTTTGTCTCATATGAAAACTTTTGAAAATTATTTTAATGTTCTAGAATTTTCGATTTGAAATGCATAAATATATCTAAATAGGCATAAATAGGCATTATTATATGGAAGGGTGAATCCCAGACCACCTAAAGCACAACACGTAAGTCTGTCCATGTGCTATAACTCATAAAATTGAAAACACAAGAATAGCGCTATTTAGTAATTACCGTAGCCCACGGTGGTAAATGAATGTTAATTACACTTCGTGCGTGGTCAAGCGAAATGTCCGCGAGTTCTTTAAATTACCATATATGGGCAGATGTTACAGAATAATTATATTGGTATACCTAATCATGTTTGTATTTGGCAATTTTTATCAAAACAAACATTAGTTCGCAAAGGAATAATATTATGAAACTGTATAGTTCATTGAGTCCTAATCACAAATTTTAAAACTTCCCACGCACATGCGAGCGACTTCTTTGACGGCTCCCTAGAATTTACCTGTATAAGAAGAAAAAAAGCACACTCATATTCAGTTATTAGTAAGTAGAAAAAATGCAATTTCGGTTTATAAAACTATGTACCCACCTAAAAAGTGTGGGGTACGTCGAACCAGTCTTTGGAATAAATAGATATCCCTTTAGCAAGCATGGAGACTATTCAACACAATCTTCAAGTATCTCTCTGGGTTTGATACTAAGGTAAGTAGATAGAAGTACGTGAACGTAAGAATTTTTCTGTTTAGATTTTCGCATGCTTCATTAAGTAACAGAGATAAAGCGGGAATATTTAGTTGTATATACACATAAGACTATGCATTTCCAGATCTGTTTATACACAATTAATTTTTATGAGGTTCTTTTGAGTTGACAAACTTGAGGTAGGTACCTACAGATACAAGTTCGGCGTCCCTATTTATTTACTTTACTTTAGAGCATTGCGTGGGATGTGTATGTGTGTATAGTGGTTATTATACTAATCTCTTGGGGTCAATTTAAAAATGCAAAATAAAATATTATACATGGTAGGTACTTACTAGCAGTTACTTTTATTTGTTACAAACATACAGCAGGTATACATATATTTTATTTACATAAGATTATTCCTGCGGCTTCAGCAAACGGATCAAATTATGTTTTACAATAACTTCACCAGTCAGATATTTGACAATGTCTTCTAAGAAATGTTGTTACGTCATAGGGCAGTGAGGATTGTCGAATGTTTATATAGGACGTATATCCGAATGAATTTGATGGAAATAAAATACATTTATTGAATACCAGGGTTTTCTGACATGTTTCTTATCTAGTCATACTACTAAATAAATCGAGGGGTTAACGGAATACAAATATTCCGTACACCAAATACAGATTACAGATTGAATACTTAAGACTACAGTTAAATACACGAATACAAAAGAATACAAATTAAATACATTGAATTCATTAGACTGCAATGGAATTCCTTAGAATACGAGTGAATACAGGCATGAATTCAATGAATACGCTCACGAGAATAAATAAATCTTCTGTTATTATTCTCGGTTTTATTATTTTTTATTAGCTGTTATGTTATAGATAGATCGGGAGTATTGGAAAATAAAATGGTCCCATTATAGGAAAAAATGTATTTCAAAAATGTCAACGTAAAATAAAATTGTTCATTCAAACAGAAGACAACAGTAGGTACCTACATCGAAACCTTCCTATACTATAACTTTAAAGAGAAAATGATTTCTTTCTTAGAGCAGAAAACATAAATTAATAATATTCTTCCAAAAAAACAAACAATGACTGCAGGGCATTTTTTAATCAGTTGTAAAATGGTATCTTTATCTTGTGGCGATTCTAACTCGGATTCTAAACAAGTTTCCCCTTGCATTTTTTGCAGCCGTCGATAGTACCAAATTTCACCCGTTTAGCACCTGTTAGCACAGAACCCTTGACAGAACCTGAAGTATTTGGGCTCTCCATACTTTTCCAAATGAACAATTTTGGGTTATTTAGTACAAAATTTTTCATACTTTATATTAGTTTCACATGCCCAAGAAGGATTTTAAAGTTATCAGTTTTTTTTATGATAAACTCCATAAAAGTGTGAAAGAGGCAGTTCTTCATCAATTAACAACTTCATATCTTTTCGTGCAAATTTCTCCATGTTAATGTCTGCCTCGTCAATTTGTTTAACAGAAACAGAAGTATCAAAACCACAAAATGTCATTAAGTTTATAATGTACTCTGGAACAGCACAATGTAATCCAGCCTGAATTTGTTGCCAGAAATAATCGTTGGTTTTATTAGAAGCCAGTGCATGTGGGGGAACTTCAGACGAAGTTGTTTCTTGAGTATATTCCTGGGCAACGTCACAGCATAATACAGCAGAACAGCTCTCCCTAAATTTTCTAGCTCGCGTAACGTAGCCCGCGCAACTTCTCAGGATACGCACGTGTTCTTTTTCGTTTGTCGCCGAGTTAATACCGGCGTCAAACCGATTGATAAAACGCCTCGGTAGTAAATCACTTACAGTTGGAGGTAACCAAATGCAGCTAAAATAGTTCAGACACCGGCAAAAACTTTAACTGCTGTTTTATGCTGTGGCAACGTCCTAAATAGAGTATATATTGAATTAATTTTTTAACTTTAAAAAGTACACCTGTAGGTATATTAATAAATTTTTGAAAAGATTATTCTGAGGCAAAATCAACGATACCATTATACCATACTTATTAGCGTTTTATAGTAAAATAAAAATATTTTCAGTAAAAAAACACTGAAAAATAATAAAACTATATCCTAGCAAGCAGCAACCAGTAAATTAATAACGCTGTCGGTTTTGTAAGTAACTTTACTCGCAAAATTTACCAGAACACAGCAAGAGAAGTAAAAGAAGAACCCCCGCAAATTAATTTGTCAAGCCTCTTCTAGATGTATCATTTACAGAAAACCTCGTAGAAAACATTCAGCTCAATATAAATAAGTATATACTTACGTTAGATTTGGAGCAATAGGGATTAGCCTCACTTTAAGATTTGAGTAAGACGCCTTTTTACAACTAAACAGAACTCGGAAGTCGCCAGAACTAATAGACTTGATGAAACATGGCTGTCAGATGCCAGATATAAGAAATAGGAGGGAAATTGGAGGGAAAACATACTATTGGTTCATCAAAGATCCCAGTGAATACAGTTAAATACAACAAGAATGCGCAATGAATTCACGAATACACAGTGAATACACAAAGAATTCAGAAGAATACAGGAATACATTCGAATACATTTAGACTACACCAGAATTCAAGATTACAAATGAATATGCATTCGAATACAGAGGAAGTGTACACCTGAATTCATGATCCGTTAACCCCTCGAAATAAATTGAAGTTGCATTTTTGACTCATATCTACATGTATGTATTTGCAATGAACTAATATAGGTTCTCTAGTATGTTGCGAAATATTTATGCCTTCGTGCCTCGGGTATCAGAAGTAAAGCGGGAATATTTAGTTGTGTATATGTGTGTAAGAAGGTACTAAAACCACACTACGTAAAGTTCCCAAAAAATATATTCGGCACAAAAGTTTAACAAATGATTATGATACTTGATATGATTTTATTATAAACCTGGACCGCGCCCGATTCTCAATGAATGAATCCCGTCCTCTTGTCGCCCACTTAGGAGCTCCTTATCGCTCCCATACGTGACAATATGCAAAACAACTCCCAGGAACATTTCTTATACAAGGTGCGCCAACAATTTCTTACATGTGTATGCACATAAGTCTATGATATGGGCTAAATTTAGAAACGCAAAATAATTATACAGGGTAGGTACTAGCAGTTACATAATATATAGCTACAATACTTTTATTTGTAACCAACATACAGCAGGTGTAATATTCGCTCACAATGGAAGAACTTAATTGAATTTAAGTAGGTACACGGTTTTGTCGTATAGATAATCGTTTACCCCCTCGCACCCCATTCCTTACGAATTTAAGTACACGGTCTTGTTGTATTTTAACATTATTTGATTCATGATGTTCCAGAATTAATTTTCGATCTGACATACATAAAATACCTAAACAGAAATTATTTATTGAGTCAGCATTATAAATTGTCATTTTTATTACCCACAGGGTGTCTTCGGTAATCTAAATAATGATTTGTTTTGATAAGACTTTCAATTCGGACATGAATTTATTATTGTTTATGTTTCATTAAAATAATAACGCGTCGATTCTACTAATTTGGCCACATTGCATCATGTACCTATATCAAAGAATAGCATTCCCATGTGTAATTTATGGCTTTGCAGACGCCGAACTTGCGCAAGAATACGTTATAAAAGAACGTCCAGATGAGTAAATTTTTAACATTCTGCACCTAGTTTTCATAAATGATACCAACTGATGTGCTAATATGAATATTCGGAGAGTAACTCACGAGATTCGATCTAGTGGTGGTCAGTGGTTACATGAGGCAATCTATAGTGACAAAATATTCCTTCGTGTCTCGGAAAGTTTTTTTATTTACTTTTATTTTGTTACGTCATCGTTAATCTACTCGTACAAGTAGAACATGGCAATATATCGTGCCCAAAATTTTACATGAGTGATCCCCCGAAATAATTAGAACAGGTAAGTTCCTATTTATAAATATTATACACGATCATAATAATTTTTGGATAGTGAGGATTGTCAAATGTTTGTTGTATGTATATCCGAATGAATTTGGTGGACAATAATAAATTATAATTTACATTTATGGAATACCAGGGTTTGCTGATATGTTTCCCACCTAGTCTTACTAATTGAAGTTGTATTTTTTGATTCATATCTACATATTGCAATTAACTAATTGGTGGAAAATATAATTTGCATTTATTAAATACCAGGGTTTATTGATATGTTTCTCACCTAGTCTTACTAAAGACAGTGAGGATTGTCAAATGTTTACACGACGTATATCCGAATTAATTTGGTGAAAAATATAATTTACATTTATTAAATACGAGGGTTTATTGATATGTTTCTCACCTAGTCTTACTATTTGAAGATGTATTTTTTTATTCATTTCTACGCATTGCAATTAACTAATAGAGGTTATTTTGTAGGGAAAATGCATTGTGGATATTTTCTATGCCGCCTCCACACGGATCCTCAGGTACTTACGCTAATTCACCAACTTTGAAACAGAAACTGCGAAATATTCGTTCGTGTCTCGGTTTCTGTTTATTATTTTTTATTTAATTTATATTTATGTGTTGCAGGCTGGACGCTGTCCGCCATCATTAATCTGAAAAATATCGTCAACTGATTCACCCTGCAAGTTGGCTCGTTGTATAGCGTACATACGGGGCGTTATTTAATTATAGTCCTTTGTCCGATAAGATCTCATCGTTTCGCAGTACTTACATACAGGGTATTATATTCCAGTAAACATTTTCAATAAAATTGCATCATGTCAGGACATACAGGGTCTTTTGTGTAATATGTTCCAATAAAGATAATACAGATAATACAGATAATACATGGTGTTATTTAATTATAGTCCAATACAACTTTGTTCGATAAAATTTCATCGTTGTGTAAGTACATACAGGGTGTTATGTAATTATATTCCGGTAAACATTTTCAATACTAGGTTTCTGTTTATTATTTTTTATTTAATTTATATTTATGTGTTGCAGACTGGGCGCTGTCCGCCATCGTTAATCTGCAAATTATCGCCAACAGATTCACCCCCGCAAGTTGGCTAGTCGTATAACGTACATACAGGGTGTTAGTTAATTATAGTCCAATACAACTTTGTTCGATAAAATGTCATCGTTGTGTAAGTACATACAGGGTGTTATATTCCCGTAAACATTTTCAATATAATTTCATCATGTCAGGACATACAGGGTCTGTTGTGTAATATGTTCCAATAAAGATAATACGCAACAGTGTTTCATTTAACCTTCTCACATGCACAAATGCTGAACGCTGGCGCCGGCGTATGGCTAAACGTTGGCGCCATCTTGATGGCGGCCATCTTGGGTGACGCAACAGTGACTTGGGTGTCCGCGTGAGCCTTAATTTGGATGCTGACGTCAGGGTTGCACAGCCATCTTGGTTACGCCATATTCAAATCATCGTGGGTGTAGGCAGGGGGGTTGAGGGGGACTAGAGCTCTGGCTTTGACGTAGGAGCCGGCTGTCTGCGTTTGACAGTTCTTATGGCACAACTAATAGTAATCGCGGCGAAATAACTGTTTATTCCGATTCTCCTCACATGAGCTACTTACGTTCCTTATGAGTTAAAGCCTATTTGGCACTAACGTTAGGGTCGGTATAATACTAAACTGTGTTTTAGTCATCGTTCCTTCGAGAAAGAGTGGAACAGACAAAGATATTGCTCGTGTTTTATTAACGTTGCGCTGGTGCAAACGCTGGCGCCTGCGTGGACGCTGACGTCATAATTGCGTCAACTTGGATGTAGGCCCGGGATACGGGACCACGATTAACATTGATTCTCCCGTAAGAGCTCGATTTGGGGGGGGGGGGGGCAAGAAGGCATAAAATGCAAAATTGCGAGTGTTTTATTTACCTTTTCCGGATTTCCCAGGGTGGGAGCTAGAGCTTTGACGTAAGGGCCGACTCGAACGCCGGCTGTCGACTCTATGTGGCGCCGATGGTACAAACCTGGCAGTTGCAGGAACTGGCCGCTAGATGACTCCTGTAGCCAACACGCGCGCACAGATAAGTTATCTGAGATTGCGGGCGGCGGCGCTGAATTTATATCTGTCGAATCCCACTTGGGGTCGCCCTCCAGCGGGGCGAAGGCTTAAGGACTGGGACCATTCTACCACGACGTTGCAGGAATCTGCCTTACCGGCATGAGGCAGTGTGACCTACCAGCGGCACTACTGGCTTCCGGGTAGCCCGCGACTACTAATGAAAACAAGAGAATAATAGCACGCATTGGAAAAACCTAGTTGGGAACCGTAAGTAATTGGCAAAACCCAGTTGGGAACCGCAAGTGGCAAACCCTTGTTCAGAACCTCAAGTAATTGACAAAACCCAGTTGGGAACCGCAAGTGGCAAACCCTAGTTGAGAACCTCAAGTAATTGACAAACCCTAGTTCAGAACCACTCGAAAAGCAGTTTTTTTGCTCTTATGGGAGAATCAATGTTAAATGTGTCACCGTTCCTCCATAGTATATCTACTTTCGCATGTTTGTTGCTTTACTCGTTCGACGGCCCAAATGGCCCCCCTTGCGTCTTGCTGGCATTGTTCACTGTAACACACACACAAATAGACCAAATTGTTGTACTTACTGATGAAAAACGGTATGCCGATAATTTACCAACCTTTCACAGTCACAAAAGACGTATATATTTCTTGTAAATTAAATTAAATTTTGCACGCACTTCGTTGTGATACATAACAAATGCATAATGAAATGTCAAAGTGAAGCGACACTTCACGTCAATGAACGACGGTTAAATACAAAAATCGCGATAAAAAAATGGGGGGTGGGGGTAGGAGGGTGAAAAATACTTTACGACCTATTCTCATTCCTACCAAATGTACAAAAAAAATTTCACAAAAATCGTTCTAGCCGTTTCGGAGGAGTGCGACCACAAACACCGTGACACGAGAATTTTACATATTAGATTTAGGTAGGTAATTTAGATTTTTAGGTTTCCTAAGATGTCTGTCAATAATAATGTCAAACTCACTCATATTTTCTTTCTGGATTCCAAGTGTGCCATGTTTTTTTAAGTGGTCTGGTTCTCTTGGAATTCGATTATTTATTTTCAACTAGCTGGTACCCGGCGCGTTGCTGCCACTGAAGAAATAATTGTGGTAAAATCGTTTGAAACTTGATAAACTGCGAATGGCATATGCCGTTTGACGTTTGCATTTTCACTTTATAAATTATTTGCTGCCCGGTCCCGGTACGACATGCGCGGCACCTACTGTAAGTTAATCTTCAGATTAGCCCAGCGAGTGTTCCTGTGAAGTTTGGTAGCGATCGGATCAACATAATTTTTTTGTTTTGTGCGAGGCGGGGGCTTGATATGACACTTATCAACTGTCAGATTTGACAAACGTTACGTTCCTCTGCGTAACTATGGATACGTGTATTTATGTACAATGACCAAAATTATCAAGTTAGTAATTAATTTCAAGTTGTCAGTTTAAAATTGTAATATTTTGTTGTGAAACTGTCGAAAATGTCGATTTCGGATGGTGAGGAAGAAACTATTTGTACTCCTGCAGATATAATTGAAACAGCAAATGAAGCTACAACAGATTTATTGCCCGATAAATTTAAAAAAGTGTATGAAATTTGTTATAGACGGTTTATAGACTGGTGTGACACAAAGTTTGTTAAGAACATTACTGAAAACGTTCCACGGAAACGGGATAAAAAGTATCCTATGTCCGTCTCCTGGTTCTAAGCTACCTCCCCACCAATTTTCAGCCAAATCGGTTCAGCCGTTCTTGAGTTATAAATAGTGTAACTAAAACGACTTTCTTTTATATACGGGTGATTTTTTTTGACCGTCTATTAGAAGTATCTGGAGAACTAAAAGAGATATTGATTTGAAATTTTGGCTGTGGCCGAAACCGGGTCGGATCTATTTAATGAAAATATTTTCAAAATGGTGGCATTTCCGGGAATACCGGAAGTTGACACCAACTTTGTTATCTTAAATGGAATGCTACCATTTTCTATTTTTTTTTAGATTCCACGGAAAATTTTAATGTCAATTCAATACAGGTTCGCTATGCCTAAAATTAATATTTTCGGAGATATAAATTTTTTTCTCAATATTTTGACAGTTGTGGTAGATTATGTAAAAATTAATATCTCGATAACGTCTAGCAGTAAGATGTTCGATTTTTTATGGTGGCAAGACACGGTGTTGGAGTTACTAATCAGGCAAACAAATTTTCAAAATCTATTACATAAAATTTTCTAATCAACGGCATATGTTGATCGCACAAAAGTAGCAAAAAGTCATTTTTCTTAAATAGAATGATACCATTTTCAATTGTTTTTTAGATTCCACGGAAAATTTTAATGTTAATTCAATAAAGGTTCGCTATGTCTAAAATTAATATTTTCGGAGATATGAATTTTTTTCCAATACCTATTTTGACAGTTGTGGTAGATTATGTAAAAATTAATATCTCGATAACGACTAGTAGTAAGATGTTCGATTTCCTATGATGGCAAGACGAGGTGTTGGAATTACTAATCAAGCAAACAAATTTTCAAAATCTATTACATAAAATTTTCTAATCAACGACATTATGTTTATCACACAAAAGTAGCAAAGAGTCATTTTTCTTAAATTGAATGATACCTATTTAAAGAAACCAATTAAAAAACGTGAAAAAATGCGCGTTTAACAATGTATGATGTTTCTCTACCCAAAATGAATAGTATTTTAGATACCTACTAGATGGGGCGCCAGGTCATTGTTCTGCAGCAGTTACTAACGAATTGTACCGGATGTTTGAAGATAGATGGATATGACGTTTGGGTCCATGGAGTTGGCCTGCCAGGTCTCCAGACATTACACCGTTGGATTTTTATCTTTGGGGCCGTATAAAGGATAAAGTGTATCAATATCCATTCAATAACAGGGATGAATTGGTGGAAAGAATTGCTACAGCATTTGCAGGCTTAGATCCACATGAAATTCGTAGCGCTACTGCACACGCCGTAAATAAGCGAATTATTAAATGTGTAGAAGTTAATGGACTACATTTTGAACAGTTTCTTTAACATTGTTTTACTATCACGTACCTACTTTATTTTTTATTTAGTTAAAATAAGTTCAGTGGTGGTAATTCAGGATATGTTCCATTAAATGTTCTGTATGTCCTGTTAATTATTTTATCGCATTTTCCATGAATGTTGAATAAATGCATAATATCCGAGTAAGAATAATTATCATTTGCCATATCCTATTCGTTAAACACCAACCATACTAAATTACTAAAAAATACCAATTGCTTTTATTAGACATTATTTGTGAAATTTGTGAATATTTTGTTTTGTCTACAAGCCAAGGTCTACTTACTAGAAGGCGGCGCTCTTCAATTTTGATCGATGAAATAAGAAAACAGCAAATATCTAAAATACTATGCATTTTAGGTAGAGAAACACCATACATTGTTAAATGCGCATTTTTTCACTCTTTTTAATTGGTTTCTTTAAATAGGTATCATTCTATTTAAGAAAAATGACTTTTTGCTACTTTTGTGTGATCAACATATGTCGTTGATTAGAAAATTTTATGTAATAGATTTTTAAAATTTGTTTGCCTGATTAGTAATTCCAACACCTCGTCTTGCCACCATCGAAAATCGAACATCTTACTGCTAGACGTTATCGAGATATTAATTTTTACATAATCTACCACAACTGTCAAAATAGGTATTGGAAAAAAATTCATATCTCCGAAAATATTAATTTTAGACATAGCGAACCTTTATAGAATTAACATTAAAATTTTCCGTGGAATCTAAAAAACAATTGAAAATGATATCATTCTATTTAAGAAAAATAACTTTTTGCTACTTTCGTGCGATCAACATATGTCGTTGATTAGAAAATTTTATGTAATAGATTTTGGAAATTTGTTTGCCTGATTAGTAACTCCAACACCTCGTCTTGCCACCATAAGAAATCGAACATCTTACTGCTAGACGTTATCGAGATATTAATTTTTACATAATCTACCACAACTGTCAAAATATTGAGAAAAAAAATTATATCTCCGAAAATATTAATTTTAGACATAGCGAACCTTTATTGAATTGACATTAAAATTTTCCGTGGAATCTAACAAAAAATAGAAAATGGTAGCATTCCATTTAAGATAACAAAGTTGGTGTCAACTTCCGGTATTCCCGGAAATGCCACCATTTTGAAAGTATTTTCATTAAATAGATCCGACCCGGTTTCGGCCACAGCCAAAATTTCAAATCAATATCTCTTTTAGTTCTCCAGATACTTCTAATAGACGGTCAAAAAAAATCACCCTGTATATAGATAACATAAAAAAACGTCTTCTGAAGATGGGAAGCAATTCCCGAAAAAGCATTTAAGACTGTGAATATTTGTGACACATTCTAATAATTGGTATGTAGTGATAAACTATATTATGTATAGAGACTATCAAAGAGTAAAAAGTGATTGTGTTAACAACTTAAATCTCTGATCTAGGCTTGATCTTTTGTCCCATAACTTGTTTAAAACTCCTAAGTGGTTTGAACCAATTCTGTATAATATAAATTATAAATTTCTCTATCAAGGTATTTTTGATGATGTGTGGTTTAGTCTGTTTCTTCATAAATTATCAAATTCGTTTGACTTGTTTACCTGAAAAACAATAAATCCGAATTGCGTGATCTAGGCGAATTCTTGTTATCTGATAGAAATGATTTAGTAAAGAATTTGTAGGCGAAAACTTTAATGGGATTTTAATTCCGTTATGTTCACCACATATGGGAGGGTTGTGGGAGGCGAGAATAAAATCCGTCAAGCATCACAACTGCTACGTTTGAACAACTTTACTGCGAGTTGGTACAGATTGAAGGCATCCTCAACTCCAGGCCAGTAAAATTATCGGTAAAGTGTCTGTCCTTTGCGGGATCCCATAAGGAAGGCCTCAAAGTTATTTACACAGAAAACACCAGCGCTATCACAAGGAGAAACAAATAAATGCATATTTTTCTTTCTCCTCTTTTGTTGGCGAGTCTAAAAAATTAGCTCAATTAGCAACTCATTTTTCTCAGAATCCTTCTCGGGCCGTTGTATATATACCTCCAACCATTTTCTCAGTCAGTAAAACACCGATGTAAATTCCGCCTTCAGAAGCGGACCGATGTATTTTAATCATTGGCATTTCTATCAAATTAGCATTAATTGCGTCACATCGTGATTTTTTCTAGGCACAAAGACATCCTTGTTGTTCACGAGACAAAAGTCACGATCTTGAATTAGCCAAAGAAGAATACACATACCTACGGATAAAAACGCACGAGGTTTTTCGTTCAGGTGCACGTTTGCAGCTCGATTAGATATGACCTTACAGATCCTCTCCGGTGTTTTAGTGTTGGTGCACGATTCGCATAAAAAATACACTTAATTGTAAATGAAGGATGACGTCTTTAACACATGGTTGGATAATACTTAAATGTATGCTCATTAGCATTCAAATGAGATGCTTATTTCTAATAAACAAGTTTGGAACCATCGGCCAGATTGAAGCGAATAATTTCAATAAAACATACTAGTATTTCAAGCTTTTCACACAATCACTGTTTACTTTTTGGTAGTCTATGATTTAATACAATATGAGCTGTTTTTTATTGCACTGGTTTTTATTTTGGCAAGTAATTTTTATTTTTTAGGTTTCCTAAGATGTACATATGTCAATAATAATGTCAAAGTCATCAATAATAATAAATTACTATTTTGGAGTCTTTCTGGATTTCAAGTGTGCCATGAATTATTTTTTGAATTTTTTTGGTTCTCTTGGAATTGTTTTTTTTATTTTCAATAATCCTATCTAATAAAAGTGATGTTAGTCGTGGAGAATGCGCAATAGACACGTATCGTTTCGATCTAGCTTTTTCGTTTCCGTCTCTTTTTAATACGTACGGGAGCCGATCGCCAAAAGTGCGTACGTCTGAACTATCACAGGTAGGTATCATGTTTGTTGTCGTTGTAAAAGTATACGCCGCGCCGTCAGAAACAATTCAAAGTTATTGGACGCATGTACTCCGTAAACCCCAGCCAAATTGAACTATTTCATTTTCGATTAGGTATTATTACTTCATATTAAAGGAGCACAGATTTGAAGATCTGAAAACAGTAAACGGAGAAATACAGGAATCTTGTGTAGCAGCGTGTTTAAAATTAGGTCTTATTTAAGATCATCACGAGTGGAAAAGAGCCATGAATGAAGCTGAAATTTGGATGATGCCCAGACAGCTGAGATATTTATTCATTCGTATTTTAATGCATTGCCGACCAATTTATCAGGAAGAATTGTGGGAAGAATTTAAAGAAGCAATGTCACAAGATTATGAAAGACGTTACAGCAATACTGAAGGACAAAAAAGCCTATATTCAAATTAGTTCCATGCTTTCTGCGGAAGGTTACAATCTTTCAATGTTTCCTACCATGCCACGACATTGAATATGCAAATAGAAATAGGATCACGACAATATAAACACCTAAATGAAAAGCAGAAAGAAATTGTAGATATATTATTTTGGGTAAATGTGATGCTAACATAAATGAATCAATTTCTGAATCTTCATGTTTTTATATAGACGGTCCAGGAGGCTCCTGTAAGAGTTATGTTTATACAACCCTTTACAGCTTACTGAAGAGTAAGAATAAAATTGTTTGTACCATGGCCTTCACGGGCATAGCAGCAACACTACTTCCTCATGGCAGAACAGTTCATAAAACGTTTGGGTTACCTGTTCCTCTGTTTTTAGATTCATCTTCCAACTTTAAGAAAAATTCAAAAGAAGCAGATTATTTAAGGAGAGTAGATGTTTTTATTTGGGATGAAGCTCCTGTGGCGCCAAGGTATGCTTTAGACATTATAGACAGAACCTTACGAGACTTTATGAATTGTGATGTTCCGTTTGGTGGAAAAATTATGGTGTTGCGAGGAGATTTTTGACAATTGTTACCCGTTAAAATAAATGCTACCCGCTGTGAAACAGTGAATTTAAGTATCAAATTTAGTTCTCTTTGGAGTTATTTCCGTAAATTTTCTTAAACACAAAATATGCGGGCTCTACCGCAGGAACAAGAATTCACCAAGTTTTTATTGGATGTTAGAGATGGAGTTTTGAACGATATGAATGGCAATTTAGAATTGCCACAGAGATGTATTTATAATTCGGATATCGTTGAACGTATATATGGAGGAATCAATTAGAGAAAAGCGATTCATAGATATGACCTAATCAACTATTTTGATGTTGAAGACATTAACAAAAAAGTGGTAGAACTGTTAGATATAAAAACAGAAAAAAATATATACAAACTTGGATAGTGTTGAAAATTGTGATAATGGAGATTTAAACGATGCTATTCTTTCTGAATATTTAAATACTTTAAACCCGCCAAATTTTCCTCCGCATGAATTGAAGTTGAGAGTATATTGTATTGTGATGTTGGTTAGAAATTTCAGCATTAATGAATGCTTATGTAATGGTACGAGATTGTTAATTTTACAATTGGTAGACAATATCCTACAGTGCAAAATTTTAACAGGTGATAAACATGGATATATAGTTTTCGTTAACCGTATAACGTTGTACTGTGAAAATGTTTATCCTTTTACTTTTGAAAGACGACAATAATTTCCCATTAAACTAGCGTTTGCAATGACTATTAACAAATCACAAGGCCAAACATTTGATCAAATAGGAATTGATCTCCGAAAAGAAATATTTACTCACGGTCAATTATGCGTGGCTATTTCAAGAGTTCGTTCTTGGGAAGGTTTGATAATTTATTTACGAAATCAAAGAAATAGCCGTATAGTTCAAAAGTACGTTTTCAGGGAATTATTTCAGATGTAAATTATTTTGCAATCAGGCAATAATGCGTTTCTTTGAAGTCACGGCAGTGAGCGCGCGCAGCGCGCGAGATGACCTAGTAACAAGAAAATTCTTCTGAAGATGGCAGTAATTCCCAAAAATGCAATTAAGAGAGTAACTTTATACTCGTATTATGTTATACTGTAATTGATAGAAAGCATAGTAATAATAAACTCGGTTACTAATATTTTAATTTAATAACAAAACTTTATCCATTTCGTGTGTATGTTATAACTTATAAAGCAAAATCAATGATGTAATGTCCCACGTCAGCTGACATATTCCAATGAACACATTGGAAATTCCATGATCGTGAATAGTCTTCCGGAAATAGGTACAGAGGAAAATTCAAATGAGCCGGATTTTGAAGAAGAAAAAGGTAGTTAAAAATTAATTTTAATCGGAAAGAGCTACAACCTAAAATTATTTTGAAGAACACAACTTATCCAATGTACGCGTTCGATGGAATTGACTGTATTTGAGCGAAATTTCGAATTCTGTTGACAATTTTGGACAATTTTTATAAGATCCCACGCCTATAAACTCTAAAATGTCTGAGTTAGGTACCATTTAAGTTTTTCTGAAAAATTTGTCGCCTCCCACAATCCTCCCGTATGTGGCGCATATAGCGGAATAAAAATCCAATTAGTTCTCGCTTAAAAATATGTTTCTAAATCATTTCTATCAGATAACAGGAATCCGCCTAGATCACGCAATTCGGATTTGGTAGAAACGTAAGTTTAAGACCATTTCGGTTGAGGAATAACGATTCAAGTTTTGTAAACCATTTTTTCGAAAATAATCACAAATTTCCTATTCTTGAAGAAACTAAATTATTGTATACATTGGAAAACGGTTATCAATTAGATATTTTGGAATCTATAGAAATTTATGAATGGCCAACGTGGAAATGGAAAAATCTGTGGTATTAAATGGAAGTGAAGTGGTGAGTAATTACTAATTACACTTGACCTCGTACCTATACTGGTACAAAAAGATGGATGTGCTCGTCCAACTTGTCATCGGACTGGAAACAGTTTTTGTTGATGCAGTGTTGCCAAGAAAACGATATTTTTACAATCAAATACACCATACAATCTACATCTAAAGATAACGAACGGCATAAATGCGTTGTCTGAACATTTATGACGCACATTTCAAGTTAAACGATGCAATTATCGATAATATGAAAACACACTGTAGTTTTAATTTCAAAGGCCCCTATGGCGCTGCCATTTCAATGTAGGCTGATAACGATTTAACTATATATCTATTTAAAGGACGCTTCGCGACGACTCGATGAATTTCGTTATTCGTCGGACAGAAAATTCTAATCGTCAACTTGACAAGAAATTGTATAAAATCGACCATATGTCAACTAAAATAATAGTCTTTATCTCAATTACGAATTAATCGTTTTTCTCTCCAAAACCTTCCATTGTTCCAACCTCCTTCCTCTAAAACTGTCTTCCATAGCGCTCCGAATGTATTTGCGCCATGTTAATGCTGGCGTCTCTCTCTTTCCCATTGCTAATTTTGGAGTTATTCTTTTAAAAACAGTTTGGGTAAAACTGTCATTTCAGCTACCTATATTTTATAGTTGAATTCTTTATCTTACTTTATTTTTCTTGTTTGTTTGGTATATTTGTATTTTGCTTTAGTCTAGCATGTAAGTACAAAATTACTAATTTTCGAAAAAAATCTTTTACAATATTATTATCTCAAGAGATTTCTAAAGTTTTATTTAAAACCCTCATTGCTGCCGAAATAAATGGAATAACACAATGAAAAGCAAAAACTAATTGCTTCAAGGATAGAACCCGAACCTACTGATTCACCAAGTCAATACTCCATCCACCGCGCCACCATCGCTGCTGTAGATTATGGTTTAACAACACGTATTTATTCTCCTATACTGTACTTCGCTTATACTACATTCTCTATATATCTTTCCGGCTGAAACTGGGCCGCCCCAAAGATACTTTGCAGAACGATTACAGCAATTTGAACGGAGTGGGCCGGTAAGGCTGAGGACTTACCAGCACTGTTATATGTTCAGTCAATCCGGGCGGCAAGTTGATTCGCAACAGTCTTGTATTATGTACTCTAGGCGTGCCAGTTAACGCATCGCTCCACTCGCTCCAGCGTGAGGGCTGGGTTAATGTTGTTACTATGATTTAAAGTTACAATAGGCACTGCACTTCAAGGTCAACGAGGTCCAATAGTAAACAACAATGCTTCCCTATAGTTTCTTATTATCTTCTGCAGGTACGTCCCGGAAAAACACTTTTATTTAGAACTGTCAGCATGCATTGTTTCTGAGAGTATTCCATCCGGTCTTCTCTTATTGCACTTTCCGAGAAACACGATGCTCTCCGGGGAGAGAAAAAAGTGGAAATTGCACTCGGCATACTAATTACGCCAGCAACGAGCTACAGCCGTAGCCTTTAGCCTTGTGTGTTGAGTGTAGTTAGACGGTAAACGATTAAGCGGGACCAGACAGTGTTTTATTAAAGTTCCTAGAACGGAAAAGGACATCGGACGTAAATCACCTGCTCTAATTATTTGCAAAGTTAATCACAGGTCGTGTTTTATTTCATTCATTGGTTACGTCGTCATTATTCTCGTTTCCGAACGAACAAAAAACAGAGGTTGTCGGGAATTTGCTAACAAGCTATTTTTTAAATTAGATGCATCGTATTTTCACTAAGAATTATTGTTTATCAGTTTACCCAAAACCCCAAAACAGCGACACAGTAATCATACTCGACGAGTGTTTCACTGATAACGTCATAATTACTGTTAAGACAACTGTTTTATTTTTACATTTCTTCACTTTCCTAGGAGTTTGACAAATTTGTTATTAGCTGATGAATATGAATATTACATTTATAGTCCGTATCCATCGTATTTGTACGACCCACGACCATATTTATAATGAGCCATATGCTCCTTAGAACGAGTTCAAATAGATATGTTTCTTGTTGATACTCACCATAAGGTTCTCAGTCCGAAGACTGGTTGGACGCGTACCTCCATTCTTTTCTATCCTGAGCTAACCTACGCATTTCCCTAAAAGTAGAACATCCTACATCCCTAACTATTTGAGAGCAGTAGTCTAATCTAGGCCTACCCCTACCTCTTTTTATTCCTATCTCTGACTCTAGTATGTCACGAACTATTCCTTCGTGTCTTAGAAGGTGTCCTACCATCCTATCTCTCCTACTCTTTATTGTTTTCCATACCTTTCGCTTTTCCCCAACTCTTTCTAATACTTCCCTATTGCTAACCTTATCTATCCACGGTATCTTCATCATGCGTCTGTAGCACCACATTTCAAACGCTTCTACTCTTTTTCTATCCGCTTCTCCTATTGTCCAAGTTTCGCACCCGTATAATGCCGTACTCCATACATACGACGTTAAGAGTCTCTTCCTAGTCTCTATATTAACCGTTCTCGAGCATAACAGTTGTTTCTTTTTGTTAAACGCAACTCGGCCCTGCGCCATTCTTTGTTTTATATCTTTAGTGCTCCTACCGTCTTGAGTTATTTTACTTCCTAAGTAGCAGAAATCCGCGACCTCCTCTATCTTCTCATTTCCAATTTGTATTTCCATTTTAGTTCTATTTTCACATCCCCTACATACCAAAATTTTAGTTTTCTTTTTATTGATTTTCATGCCGAAGCCCTGTGTCAAAACTGCTTCCATTTCATTCAAAGCCGCCCCTAATTCTTCTTTGCTAGATGCTAACACTGCTATGTCATCCGCAAATCTGAGCATGTTAATAGTTTGGCCCTGTACATTGATCCCTGAGGCTGTTCTTTCCTTAACAATATTAATCGCATCTTCGATATATAAGTTGAAAACTAGAGGTGACAATGCACATCCCTGTCTCACTCCCTTCCGGATATCTACTTCCCTTTGTTCCTGCTCACATTCAATAACTGCCTTTTGCTCTTTGTAGAGATTATGTATTATTTTACGTTGTCGAAGGCTTTTTCTAAATCTACAAATCCTATATAGACGCTCTTTCTCTTTTCTATCGTTTTTTCTATAATTACTCGTAAAGCTAGAATGGCCTCGCGCGTTCCTCTATTTCGTCTAAATCCGAACTGATCTTCTCCTAATATTTCTTCCGCCTTTTTCTCCATCCTTCTTTGCACAATTCTAGTTAAAATTTTTGACGCATGGGAAGTTAAACAGATAGTTCTAAAATTTTCGCATCTATCCGCGCCTTTTCTTTTTGGCAAAGCTACTATGATGTTCCGTTTGTAATCTTCTGGAATCTCGCCTGTCAGGTATATGCGACTAACTAATTTAAATAAACGATCTATTACCTCTTGACCTGCGCACTTTAAGATTTCTGCCTGCAAGCCATCTATACCTGGTGCTTTATTATTCCTTAAACTTTTTAGTGCTATCTCAAACTCTTCTCTCATTATAGGACTCCCTAGGTTATCCCCCTCTACACTGCTTTCGCTTTCTAATATATCTTGCACTTCCTGTCCCGCATATAAGTTTCCTAAATATTCTTTCCACCTATCTGCCTTCTCCCCACTTCCGATTAGGATATCTCCTGCCTCATTTCTAATGTTTTTGGTACTAGATCCAATTTCTCTAAAATTTCTTATTTTATATGCTTCATCAGTCTTTCCTACTTCGAATTTATCTTCCACTTCTTTGCATTTATTATCGATCCATTGCTCTTTCGCTTTCCTACATTTCCGAATAATTTCCTACTTGATCGCCTTATATCTTTGTTTCCCTGTTTCATCTAACCTATTTTTATATTTTCGCCTTTCCTCTATTAGACTCACAATATGTTTTGTTATCCAGGGTTTCCTACTTTCATTCTGTTGATACTATAACCCTAATTTGCACAGGCGTTGCTTGTGGCTTGCAACTAAAATTTCTTTATATTCTTGGGCACTTGGTTGTTTCTTGGTCTATAAATAAAGGCTTCGATTGTTTCATGCTAGCTATATTTCTGTGACGCCTGGAAATTTCGCAGTTTTTGCAAATTTTTGCAAGTTCTGCGTATGCCAGGACAATGTTTTTAGTGTCATATGCGAACTTTGGGGGGAGGGATGGAAGATTCAAGGAAGATACGGGGGTTAAAGCGATTTTCTGGACACGGAAGCGTTCGGTGCTGCTACATCGCATACTATGTGAAACATTCAACTTTGATTTTGGGGTAGTTGGAAAGAGGATGAACCAGCCAACATCGTATGGGTTGGTTTTTGGGATTTTCAATGCACAAGGACGAGAATATAGGCGTGTAAAGTTGAGGTGCGTTTTTAACAAGCTTTAAACGTTCGACATTGTTATATCGCATATTTCTATAACATCCAAATTTAATTTTAAGCTGCTTGGAAAGAGGGCGAACCTGAGCACATCGCATGGGTTGTTTTTTGGATATTTAGGGGTGTAAAGTTGAGCTACGTTTTTAGGAAATCTGAAGGGTATGGTGCTATTACATCGCATACGTTGGTAAATACATAATAATAATAAATAAATTTGTGCACGAAGCGCAGCAGATTGCAGAACAATTCTAAGTGTGGCAGTATACGAGGGTCCCCAGTAGCTATTTCTGTGACGCCTAGAAATTTCGTAGTTTTTGCGAATTTTGAAGTGAAACTTTTTGTCTCGGTAGATAAGTTCCTGTGTTGGCAAATGCGAGCGTCACGAAAAGTGAAACGAATGGAGGGGAAGACGAGCAGAGGAGAACGGGACTATCGAACACTCTACTCTTTAGCCACGCTTTCTCTCACGTTTCGTGAGACCACAGCGTTTCATTTCTCGTGATGCCGCCCCACTCTTTAGCCACGCTCTGTCTCATGCTTCGCGCTGTTTCTCTCAGGTAAGCGTCAGTTCATTCCTCTAATAACGTTGAAGTTTCACTTCTACCGCGTGTGGCGACCACGCACCCAGGTTTTTCTACGTACGCCAGGTCAATGTTTTCGGTGTAATTTTAAAGATAAATTGTCAAATGCGAACTTTGGGGGGAATAGAAAATATAAAATTCTAGATGGCGATTTTTGGGCACGGAAGCGTTAGGTGCTATTACATCGCATACTTTGTGAAACATCCAGGTTGGTTTTTGGGGTTTGCGATGCACGAGGGCGAGATTATAAGGGTGTGAAGCTACGTTCTTAGAAAGTTTTAAGCTTTTGGTGCTGTTACATCGCATACGTTTGTAAATAATAATAATAACAATAATAATAATAAATCACACGAGTGTATGAAATATACGTTCCATGAAGTTATGTACACTATTTTTCCAGTCGCCCCTTAAGAAAGTAAAATATTTATAAAACAGTAACTTTATTTAATGATTTGTTATTTATGTTAGTAAGTGTCAAAATTTCAAATTTTTATTTGGAATGGATAAATTAATGTATCATCTCCGGATGAGAAAAACAACGAAACAAAAACAAAAATAATAATAATAACATTAATAATATAATTAATAATGATTATGTTAATAACAGTACAAATTTAAAAAAATTTAAACACCATCCCCACCGTTTTGTTTGTTGCAGTGTGCGGACGTCTGTCATTGTTTCAATTTCGAGAAAATGCTGTCACTCTCATTTTATACAAATTGATACGTTGATTTATACTGAGTATACTTGAAGTTCATTTTCAATGCCGCTACGAAGTTTGCCAAATTGCAACTTTTGTAAATTTTTTACTTCGAGATAAATACAAAACTTTAAAGAAAGATCCAACAGACAAAATAGTTAAAGCAATTATAAATGATTCAAAAAGTATCTTTAATGACAATGAAAAGTTTAAACTCACAAACATGAACCGACAAATTCCAAAACTGAACTCTGATTAAATCATTAAATGGCACAACTACCCGATTAGACCTGAGGTTTCTTATAGTTCAGCACTTGTCTACATAATTAAGACTTATTGTACAAATTTTTACGCAATTTATTCTATAAAAAAACTCATATCAGTTAACAGACGAAATTAAAGATAGCCACATACCTACTAATGCATTGATGTAAGTACAAAATTTATTTGAAAGATAATAAACTAAGTAAACAATTCTTGTACTGGTATAGGTATGTCGACGATATAATAGCCTGGCGAAACAATTATGTTTATTTAAAATAAAGTGTAAAATCTAGACAAGTTTGTCTTTTTACTATTAGAACACTGCAATGTCTTGAGCAATTCACGATCCTTCTGTCTATTAACTGCTTGCTCAAGCATCCGAATTACGGCAAATGGTATTGCCACTCCACTGCGCTTTCCTATTTTTCACACTGATACATCTGTATAATAGCCAATCCGTCGCGGTGTCAAAATCGAGAATTGGACGCAACATGCCAAACTGCGAAACAAATTAACGCAACATTTACATCTACACGTCAAAATGATGCATATATGCATAGAAACAAGTATGGTAATAAACTATCTCTGCTCGTGACATATACATATTTATAAGAGCCTAATGTTTAATAAGTTGAATAGTGGATGAGAGGTTTCCCAGGGCGGGAGGGATTTAATTCTGTTGACGCATGCACGTGGGCAGGACCGAAAATGCTTCTGGAATCAAGATTAAGAGTTCCTGGAGCACTTCAAGTAGCTTTCAGCACGAAATCAATTTATAAAAAGTGAGAATGAAAGGTGCAACGAACATGAGGAGAGAGTGGGCGAAAGAAAATTTCTGCTCCAAAAAACATTTCTAAATTTACGGAATCGGGGGTATAAGGTAAGCAAAGCAGCACCAACAACAAATTTAAAGAAATTGAACAAATTAAACTAAAACAAAAATCGGACGCGAGAAATTAAAAGTTGCGGAATGGATGAAAAGGTGTCAGTTGATGAGTTGATAGACAAATTCTTCCATTTATTGGCGAAATTTTGATGCAATCGCGTTAAAACGAAGTATTTTGAAAGTTTCATTTCAACAGATTTGTGTTTAAATCAATATAAACGTTTTTACAAGTACATGTGTTTACTGGGTCATCATACGAACGAGGAGGCAACTAAAATAGATTCAGAACGAGCGTTCTTGTTGGGAAGAGGAGGAGGAAAGCCGAAGGGAATATTTAAGAGCGAGATCAGCAGGCTGAAAAAAGGCATCAACAGGTGCATCAGTTACGGTGGAAAAGAAGCAAGAAAATTTCATAAACCAGCAGCAACAATAAAACGAAGGTACCAAGCAGGTGCTTCATTTTGCAGAGGCAAGAGAGGAAGATCAATAGGAGATGAAGAAAAAGTAAGCGAAAGATGGACGGAATGTTCTACCGAAGAATTAAACACAGAACCATGTATGAAAGTCGAGATAAAACAGAACAAAAAATGTGAAAGAGTAAATCAAGAGAAAATGATGTCAACTCTCGCAAAAGTTAGAGGTATAATAAAAAATAAGGAAAATGATAGGTGCTCTTAAGTATGGCCAATAGGGCATCCAAGTCCCGGGACCAAGGAGCCAATCGGGACTTCGGGACCTGACTAAAAAATCCCAGGCCTAGTCCCGCAGTCCCGAATATATTAAATAGGCAATTTTTATCTTATTTACGTTGTGACTACCATGAATGTTGAATAAAACAACTGTCTAGCATGAAAAAAACCGTTGCAAATTTAATACTGCATAACAATAAAATAAATATGTACTTAACATAAAAACACAAAAGAAAACTGTACATAGGTACATGAATAAAAGGAAATAAATATAAAAAACATACACGAAAGTTTCACATATAAATGAAACAGAATGAAACGCCCTTACGTCGCGTCGTTTGATTGAAATATAGTTTTAAGGCAACTAACGCATTAATGGATTCATTCCCCAGAGAAGGTCTTACTTTGGTGGGGAAAGAACTGGCAACTGAAAAAGCCCGCTCCGATTAAGGGGGAATGGTTGACAAATATTCATACGCCTTCTGGAAGAACTGGCCACGAACACCCCCGTTTTGAAAGAGGGCCATTTCCTTTTCTATAATTGTTTTAAAGCTGCCTCGTCCTGATGGAATGACAGCTGTTGGTGACACCATTTTTGCGTTGTTCAGTGCCATGTCTAATTTTTCTTTCAATGATGTACAGTGAACTACATTTTGGCGAAGTTGAGCAAGAAGAATTTCTTCATAGCACTCTTCCGCTTCTCTTGAAAGAGACAACCGTTTCACCAATTTTCTGAAAAACGTTGAAATCGTTTTGGGATCTGCATATGCTGGGGGAAACAATTCTCTCGAAGTAGGCGAGTAATCTTTGGGGTTGGTGAGATAACTCTTTACTTGGGAAGCTGTAGTTCTTCTCTGATTCACGCGATCTTTAAGAGAATCGAACAAACGAATACTTAAGGGGCTATTAATTTGTTTCAGCTCCTCAAACATAAAGTTGGAAGCAATATCAGCTGTGCAAAGCTTTGCATCACTGCGACACAAAGCTAACACACTAAGTCTGACAGGCTCCAAACAATTCACAATTCCTGTCAAAATTTCAAAATCGGCATCCCTGACCTGACCCGCCCAACTTTGACCATGACACTGGCACCATCATGCATCAGTGGTTAAGCTAACAATATCTTTTTCCAATGATAAATTGAATTCTTTTAATTTATTGTGTACCAAATCTACGCACATTTCAGCTGGCATTGACCCCGCTATTGGTACCAAACCAATGTTCCAAATTTTTATTTTAGAGCAGACTTCCAAAAAAACATGGACATTAATATTGATGTATCGTTTATTACGATTTGACGTCCATTCATCAAAAGTAATACTAAAACACCTGCCAATCCGCCGTAATTTTTCAAACTCTTTCCCGAAATTATCGAATACTTTTGTGCAGTAAGAAATAACCTTTCTCTTTATTGTAGAAGGTTTTCAAACCCCCTGGCTTCTAATCCTCTCCTTAAATCCACTGATGTTATAAAAACCCTGAATGGAAACCCATCGACAGCAGCCATTCGTGCAAAATGTGACAAACACACGTGCACTGTAATCTGTGTCGCCAGCGCAATCTCCAACCATTTTTCGGGACCACGGTAAGTTCCGGGACTAAAGCTGTGGTCCTGGGACCTCTAAAATCACAAGCAGTCCCGGGAAATCCCGGTCCCGGGATCCCGGGACTGGATGCCCCAATGGCCAATCTTATTAGGAAATTCTAGACCAAAAAAGAATGCCTGTAGAGTGGGAAGAAGGGGTAATTTGTTACAAAAAAGGAGTTTAAGGGTGCGGAATTTGAGCACTAAAAACGGGACATTTTTATTCCAACACCATTGTGAAATTAAAGTAGATAGGGCGTTCAATCAACTTAGGGACCGCACTATTTTTATAGTAATATTTTTCGTTCACCTTAAATAAATCTCCCTCAAATTATTGAAAAATTCGTCATAAAACCGTCATAAATTCGACACCTTTTTTACTATTTGTAACATATTTATCGTAATTAGAAAGTAGGGTCGCGTAAGTTAATTATTCCTTATTCATTTTCGACCAAAACGTCTTGATACGTTGTTTCGTTCAACCGGCGTGTTGGAATGAAAATGTTATGCAATCTCTCCATTTTCTGCATATATGGCGGAGATGCACAGTAAACTGGACGTTTGACAGTAGAAGTAGTGTGGCCACTGCAATGCAGATGGCGGTGGCGTTTCAGTTTCTTCTCATATTTCTAAATAGAAAATAATAATTTAAAGATAGGACCGTCGACTAATCCTCCCAGATTTATTCGGTTGCCGCTAAAGCAAAAAACCTTGAAAATTCCAAGCTGTCTATCTATCTATAACGTCTATCTATAATCGGAAGACCTTCCTATTGAAACTCGCTAGTCAAAATAACTGCCTACCTATAACGCGAGCTATCATGGAATTGCAATATGTGTAATTGTAAAAGAATTTATTAAATATTTTCCTGTTTCGATTTTATAAAGATGCAAATTAGCAATACGTTATTTCTTTTTGGTAGAGTTCGTCCAATTTTGATGGATTAATGCCTTTATAGCCTAAATTTAAGATGATCAGGATTTTTCTGTATTTTTAAAGTTTCAGCCCCCATATTGGTATCGCCATTTTGAAATTTCAGTAACTAAAACTATGAGTGGTTATATATGCCAATGTGCAAGCTATGTATCAATTTTTAAGATGCTGAGGATGAGAGGAGAGTTTTGGCCAGGTTTTTAAGATTTTGCCCCACTGTGCAATGTCTTGCTTACGCAGATGACAAGGTTACAACAAAAGGTTCAATGAAAGCAAGACTAACTATGCGATCCTAGGAGGAACAGAACAAGATGCAAATGACCATCTCGGTAAAACAACAAGAGAAGGTAGAAAATACAGGTTTAAAAAAAGACGCTGTAATATACTTTGGGAACAAATCAAAGGAGATAGACAGAAGAATAACATCAGCAATTAAAAAGATATTCCCTGCCAAGAATGTATCCATCAGGGCAAAACGTAAATGAAGCCGGATATCAGTTATTGGAGTGAGACATGTGTGTTAGGGCAAAGGGAAATAAAGCAGCTAGAAATATGGGGGCGGAGCTTTCTAAGAAATATATTTGGAGGGATAAGAGATGGGGACAGATGGAGAAGAACATCAAACAGGGAACTCTGAGAAGTATCTCGGAATCATAAGTACGATTAAGGAGAGCAAACGGAGGTGGCTAGGATATGTGGGTAAAACGGGTGCAACTAGAATACCTGGAAGGATGCTACTGGAGTAAGCAGACTGCAGGAAACGCAGAGGCCGAGCGCGGCGAGGATGGTGGGGTTTGTGTGAGGGAAGACTTGTAACAGCTCAACATGAAGGGCTAAAAGAGTGCAAAATTTAATAGAAGATTGTAGAAGGAAGCTACCCAAGCAATAGACCTGCAAGACCTGAACAGCTGACAGCATATACATTGTACAGGGTGTCCTATTTTCGTTGTGATTTGGGGGTTTCTCATAGAAGCAGCAGAGATAGAGCCTTGGGGTTTTCGCGAACCTGAGCTACTTTCTCGAGTGTAATAGAAAGCTGAAACCAGAATTTGGATATCGTTTTTAGTTTTCGAGAAAAAATAATATTGATTTTTATCGATTTTCAAAAATTCTCTACAATTCTTTTTGTACTAAGCAGACTAAAACTGTTAAGATTGATTCCTATAGAACTTTTTCCAAGGAATTCAGTGGCGTACGTAGTTTTTTCTAGGGTGCGTATTTTTGAGTTATGACATAAAGTTGAATTTTTTAAATGGAAACCACAGCAGGCTTTGGTCAAGTTCGAAAGGGCTTTTTTTTAACTATCAAAATATATATACTTTTATACTGTTATTTTAAAAAACAGCAGAGTTTGGTACTTTTTACCTTTAGAAAATATGATAGGTAGGTACATCCAAAATACCTGTGATTTTATGTTAGCAACTTTTAATAACAACTGAAATAAAAGCAACAAAAACAGAAAAAACAGCAAAACAAACAAAACAAACAAACAACAAAATTATAGGAACTTCTCAAATTGATTGGCAGGGGTACCATCTTGTTGGAAATATACCCTGTTTATGTTTATTAACGGAACATTTTCCATTATCGCCTCTGTGTTAATATTCAATAAATTAATGTACCTCAATCCCGTTAAGTTTCCATCAAAAATTTGGTATGCTAGTTGACCACCCAAAATAAAACACGAAACGTTAAATCCAAAACGTCCTTGCCTCTGACGTTCAAAAGTTTGGTGCTGATTTGTATCAGACCAGTGACGCACATTATGCCTGTTAAATAATCCTACGCTGCTTATGTGAGTTTCATCTGTTCCAATTGACAGATCGCCCATATTCTGGATTTTCTCGAATTTTATTTAAGTACCACCTACAAAAATTAAGCCTTCTTTCTTGATCTTCCAGGAAGAGATGGTGAATAATTTGAATTTTATATGGCCTATATTTGCCTTTTTTAGTATTTTTTGAACTTTTGTTTTGGAAACACAAACTTGTGATTCTATTTCGCGACAAGAAGTTTTTGGTGTCGCTTCAACCAACGATAAAACATTTATTCCTTCCTCTTCCCTATTTTCTTTATTATAAATTTTCTTTCTAGGTTTATTGAATGACCAATAGTGAATTAAATTTGATTTTAATCTCGAAAACATCATTTTGCTTGGTTGTCTTCTTTCTGGGTATCAAAATTTAATAAATCGATGGATAGGTATTATACTGGAAATGGGTAGCTAGGAATTTTTGTGTACCTGTTGAGATATAGATCCATTGATTCATTTACATTCTCAGGACATTCATAGAAAACAGCAATTATGTCGTATTTTTCGAAATTTTGAAGTGCCATTATGTATATACTAAGTAGCTATGAATAAAACTAGTTGCATGCAACTTTTGCTAATGTATGTCAACAGATAATTATTCAGTGTTAACATAAAATCACAGGTACCTTGGATGTACCTACTTATCTTATATTTTCTAAAGTTAAAACTTAAAAAGTACCAAAAACGTTGCAGTTTTTTGAAATAACAGTATAAAGGTGTATATATTTTGATAGCTTAAAAAATTCACAGCCACTGAATTCCTTGGAAAAAGTACTATAGGAGTCAATCATAACAGTTTTAGTCTGCTTAGTACAAAAAGAATTGGAGAGTTTTTGAAAATCGATAAAAATCGATAAAAAAAATTTTTTTCTCGAAAACTAAAAACGATATCCAAATTCTGGTTTCGGCATTCTATTATACTCAAAAAAGTAGCTCAGGTTCCCGAAAACCCCGAGGCTCTATCTCTGCTGCTTCTATGAGAGACCCCCAAATCACAACGAAAATAGGACAGCCTGTACAAACGGAAATTATTTTTATTTCACAAATTGATAAGCTAAGTATAGTTTCAGAGATATTCACAGACGGACAAACAGATATCGGAGCCGTGTTGTAAGGACTCCGCTTTGCTGAGGTATGGAACCCTAAAAAATAAATAATCTCTGAAATTGTCTATGTGCGAACTCATGTCGAAAAAACGCCATTGTCTTCTTATTAGAAATTAAATGGATAAAATATCCAAACACATTTTTAACACCCTGGAAATGATAATTTCACCTCCCCAAATACACGAGTAAACCAAATGAACGTGTAACAATCAGGCTTATAGAAATAATCATGTTGGTGGAATAATGAATTGCCCCGTCCTCCACTTGAATATGCAATTTTAAAATTTAATTAACGTACCAGACTGAAAAGTAAATTAAATTTGCGCTTTCCCGAGTATACATTCGAAACTATTCCAATCCAACAATACTTTTTACCTCGAAAAATGATTTAATTCGAGCGACATAACGAGATATACATTTAGCGATCAAACTCTGTATGGCTGTGTTGCTTTTTCCGTTTTTACATCCTCGGATCGTTTGCCGTTTGCAGAGTTTTATATGATAACTATAAGATAGCATAATAAGAAAGTATTGAGCATAAGGGTGAGTCTATTTTCATAAATTTTCATATAAGAAATCCAGATGCTCCAAAGCCAGTAAATAAAGACGTTACATACACGTTTATCAAGACGTTTTACGAACGTCTATTTGCGACCAATAGGGAGGTTCGGAGAAAAATAAGATATCTATTTTTGGCATGAAAATGACAGAAAATTGTTATTGTAATTGATTTACGGCGAAATGTTTATTCTAAAAAATTTTTTTGCGGCGTAATAAGCGAAAGAAATTAGCTTATCACGCCCACATGCTAGTTCGCTTTGTTATTGGTTTGACGTCAAAGATTCGTAAGGCGCTCCTCCCACTTCTCTTGAAGTGCCCGTGAAGCGGTACCTATTTCATAACATACTTATTGGGACTATTTCGAGGGTGAATTTTTAAAGTAAGGTGTCAAGGAAACATAAAACAAAGACAACATAATCGATATAATGATGCAACAAGGTTATCAAAGTCCGATTCACATAATTTGCCATATTTATGTAGTAGATAGGTAAATGTCCCGGTAAATGTGGAAACGGTGTGTGATTCTTGCATTTAACCCCAATTTCATTCAACCTCAAAACAGTAGTGTAAAGGCAGACCGGTATAAGTAAAACAAAGTCAACAATTTATTAACTGTACATGCCTTTTATAATTCAGTATAAGTAGGTATGTACCTCTTTATTCCTATCTCTGACTCTAGTATATCGCGAACTATTCCTTTGTGTCTCAGAAGGTGTCCTACCATCCTACGATCGTACGATCCTACCCCCTATTCTTTATTGTCTTCCATACTTTTCTCTTTTCCCCAACTCTTTCTAATTCCTCCTTATTGCTAACTTGTCTATCCACGGTATCTTCAACACCCGTCTGTAGCATCACATTTCAAACGCTTCTACTCTTTTTCAATCCGCTTCTCCCATTGTCCAAGTTTCGCTCCCATAGGTATAATTTCGTACTCCATACATGCGTCTTTAAGAGTCTCTTCCGAGTTTCTACATTAACCGTTCCAGAATATAGCAGTTGTTTCTTTTTGTTAAACAAGTACCTACCTAGTACCTACGTAGCGTAGTTTTTTGATTCGCGTAAGTTGTATTTGTTTCCGTTTTTTTTTAAAATTTCCAATCCGTTATAAAACTGTTAACTTGATAACTTGTCAATCACTTAGGTATACATACCTACATAAATGAGTAGGTATGTATTGTATTGTACGTTATACTAAGTTCTGACGTCACGCGGCCTACTCTCGCTAGAAGGTACGATTTCTAGCCTCGCACCGACGGAAAACTTTGCAACGGCTTCACAGGCGAAGGAATTTTTTTTTTAACAAAAATTAACAACATAACTGCCTTCAGTATAATAAACTCTATCAATTTTAATGAAATTTGAAAATTACCGAACCTGCCTATTACGGATAGCCCGATTCGTTCATTGATTGCTCTGCAAGGTTCTGAAGCAGTCGCATTAAAAAGTGTTTTGAACGTTTCGTTTAAGCACCCTGTAAACGGTCTTTCAACGCTCCATGCCGAAAAGCTAATTCAATCTGGGCTTTCCAACAATACTTCTCATCTTGAAAAATTGTTTAATTCGAGGGACATACATAACTAGGTACAAACTCTGTATAGTTGTGTTGATTTTTCCGTTTGCATTATCGGACGGAAATGATTGAAGAGCAGAAGGGAATTAAATAATTATTTGGCAGCCAGGAATGTTACAAGATTCATTCGGCAAAAGCTCTGGAGAGGTCCGTCAGGTCCGGTGTCTAATTTCATTGGGGATTTTTTCCGCGTCTTGAGGGAGATGAGGCTATTTACCGGGGTGTTCCCTAGGGGACGGAAGCTCAAGTCGACGAAAACAAAGTCCCAGATGCTCGTACCTCAAAATTTCTTTTAGTAAAAGAATGGCAACGTGTAAACGTAAAAGAAATATCAAATGTAACATAAAAAAATTGCGCCCTTTATTATCAGGTGTTGGAGACCTGTAGGAACAACTAAATAAGGTATGTTATTACGACTCCACTTCTATCGGCCGGCTAAGGCAAGCAAGAGGCAGACGTCGGTTGAACGCTATAGATGGCTGCCCTGCAGTATTATTATTATTATTCCACAGGATGAGTTAAAAGCAAGAATAATTTTTGACAAAAACGCTCTATCTCGTATAATCTTTACACTAAATTATAAAAAACCATCCGATACAAACGTCGAAGTGTCAGGACACTGCATTTCAAACAAATGAATAATTCAAATAATTCGAATTCAATTAGACATCTGCACCGAGTTTCCTTTTAATTCGATCTTTTCGTGTCTCGTATCAGTTCCAGACTATCTTAAGTTAATAATTCAGAATGTAATGTCCAAGTTTATTAAAAGTTCTTTTGTGGGCTTATAATGTAGTCAAATCAGAGTGCGTTGGTCTCGTGTCTCAAAGTGTGGGGTGTGTGGCATCGCCTGCTCGGATCGAATTATTAATAAGTTGGTGTACGAAAGGAAAATAAGTGTTTTGCTTCGTTCACACACACGCTTGGTACAAGTATTAGCAAGAGCTGATTATTAGCCGAATTATGCGGCGGTAAAGGGTGGTACTGGACCGTTCGAACAACTACTCCTCGTACAAATACCCCGCCAGTCATTGAATTATAGAACTAAATCCAGATTTTGTGTACTACAAGATCTTATACGGGATGCTACCCCAAACATATCGTTGGGCTTGGAATATCTTTAGATCTCTACGTATTTTCCTGCTTTACCAGCAGTAGTCTTTTGTATGTTAGAAGTTTTTCAATATTGCATGTTTCTAATGTGCATGGAAAACCGTACGCCCACTGGTTTCGTCCTTTTGGGACTCATCAGTACGGTGCTTTGCCCTACACACTCGAACCATGCAATATTGCTTACTGTATACAGGGTGGCCCATTAGTGCGAGGACGGTCTATATCTCTTGAACCATTAAAGGCATCAGTATGAAATTTTGCAAGTGCTTAGGAAACCCTATGCCGCATATTGTAAAATTATTTTGGTGTATACAGGGTGTTCACATTTTGCGTAACAAACCAAAGTTATATTTTTTTAAATTGAAACCTCCAATTTTGTTTACATATTCACGTTCGCCACAAAATTTCATGGAAAACGGTATACCACATTATGGGGTTTCCAGCAGGGGATGTTAAGATATTGCCATTTTAGTGCCAATCTGGACCCATCTTTATGGCACTACTGACGCCTACTTACCGAAGCTGTCTACGATTTCTTTATCGAACTAGATTCACAGATTATTCTATTTGCAAATCCTGTTAATACCTTTGCTACAGCACTTTGTATTATACAGGGTGGTCAACATACGCATAATTGACTTTTTCTCAAGAATTTCAAATGGAACATCCTGTATATAAAAGCCAAATTTATCTCATTAATAATTTCTACTGACTTTAAAATATTTATCTATTCCGACTTCCGCAACAACTCCAAATTTGAGAAGATGAAATTGAAGACGCACAACAAAAGTACGTAACTAAATTGATTTAGAGAGTGAGTGGCTAAAATTTAAGTTTTCTTGGTTCTGGTAGACATTGCGATTTCAAGCTATTTTTATTCTTTTTGCTATATTTGTTCACAATTTTAGGCATACGCGGGCAGACTTAATAAAAATTAAATCGATTTTACCTTCAAGAAGTAATCTTGCAATGGGACTTTTTGTGTCAGTGTAAATTCTATTGGATTAGTTTTGCGCAGAAACCAAATTTAAACATCTTTTTTTTTGGGTGAAAAAATAGGTGACATCCGAATAAAATTGTAAAAAATAACAGTGAAATTGGAAATTTGTAAGTTTCAATCTTAATTTCTGTAGAAACTGGTCAGTCGCAGACCTGGCAATGCTTGTATCAATCAGAAGCTTAGTAAACATCCCCTGCTCGAAACACATTAATATCGTTTTCCACGAAACTTTGTGGGGAATGTGAATATTAAAAAAAAATTGGGGGTTTCCATTTAAAAAAATGTAACTTTGGTTTGTTACGCAAAATGTGAAGACCCTGTATACACCAAAATAATTTTATAAGATGCAGCATGGGATTTCCTAAGCACTTGCAAAATTTCATTTTGATGCCTTGAATGGTTCAAGAGATACAGACCGTCCCCGCACTAATAGGCCACCCTGTATATAGGATGGGCCAATATTGTGTAGTCGGCCCATATCTCTGGTTCTATTCAAGGTATAAAAATAAAACTTTACACCCATTTGGAGAACCCCATGAAGCATCTGATAAAATTATTTTGGTGTATACAGGGTGTTCACACTCTGAGCACCAAACCAAAGTTATGTTTTCTCAAATGGAACGCCCCACATTTGTTTCCATATTTGAATTCCCAATAAAAGTTTATAAAAGATGGTCTACTACACGATGGGGTTTAGAGTTAGCGATTTTAAGATATTACCATTTTAGTGACAGTGTGAACCCAACTTTCAGGAGCTGCTGACGTCTACTGGTCGAAGCTATTTAAGATTTCTTTATTGGACTAGGTTCACAGCTTGCTCTATTTGTAAAATTCTTGAGTTCTTTTGTCACAAAACTTAATATCGTACCGTACAGGGTGGACAGCTTTCGCAATATGCATTTTTTCTTAAAAATTTCAAATGGAACACCCCATTGCCCCATATATTATTTCCATATTTGATAGTCAGTTTACTAAGCTTTTGATTGATGTAGATATTGTTAGGTCTGCGACTGACGGTTTCGGTAGAATTGAAAATTGAACTTTAAAATGTAGTAATTTGACTGGTAGTTTATTCATTTCTCCTATATTTTAATGTTCAAAACATAAAATATGATTTCCATTTTGTTTCTGAAAGTTGATTTCACATTGAGACAAAAAATTTCATCGCCAGATTGCTTCTTCATGGTCATATTCGTAAATAAATGGTAACTTATTAAAACTAGGTATAAATTGAAACAAAGAGTGCCATGGAAGAAAATCGTCCTTTTAAGTCTTGCAATGAGATTTCTTGTGCCGGTGTAAACTCTGTTCGCTAAATTTTCTGTAAAAACAAAGTGTAAGCATTTTTCTGAGTTTTGGGTGGCAGAATGGGGGAAATTCCCCAAAAATGGTACAAAATTACGGCAAAAATCTCAATTCTTAAGGTTCTATCTTTATTTCTGCCTAAATTATCAGTCGCAGACCTGCCAATATCTGCATCCAAACCTACAAATAATATACGGAGTGTTGCGTTTAACATTTTTGAGAAAAGCTTTATTTTGCGCAAGTTGGCCACTCTGTACAATATGAACTATTTTGAAAAAAAGTGTTACCTAATGGATTTTACCTAGTCCAATAAAAAAACATAAGTTAGCTTTGACCCAGCAGACGTCAGTAGCACCACAAGTTTTTTGCAGTCTTTCTGATGGATTGCAAGAATGCCCTGGTTCGTTTTTTTGAAGTTTTTGAAGTTGTCTGGGTTCTACTGGAATTCTGTTATTAATTTTCAATAATGAAAACATTCTCTGATGATGGAAAGAAAATTTCCGAAGATGCATTTAGAACGTGACAGTATGTTATGTAGGTAATAATTATTGGTAGTGCGCATAGCAGTGATAAACTAAAAGTGGATGCTAATATTTCATGATTCCAGCTGATACCGCAAACTTGATTGCGACGGCGTTCAAATGAAAACAGAAACATTGTGTCAATTGCTAACTGGCCCAATTACTAACTTTTCCTCGAGGCAGCTGATAACGTAATAGAAATATCCATACGCCAAACGCCCACAGTAATTGGATAATGTCATGAAATAAGAAACAATTACTCCTTTGTAAACTAATCAGGACGAGATTCCATTAAGGCATAGTTAACTTTGCGAACAGCTCATCGTATTAGACCCTCTCGTTGTACGTTTTCTCATCCCTTCGGATTCTTTTTTACTGTCAGGGATAACACTAAAGAAAAAGCAAGGTAGCGGAGTTTTTATAATGGAAATTAATCCGGAGAGTAACAGGGAGATCAGTACTTTAAAGCTGTTACAGAGGATGATTTTCTCTATTATTTTAAAACATGTAAAGAGAATTAATTACGAAATCTCCTATCGCATGAGCGCCAGACATTTTCTTTGTGCTGCGCTGGTCTGTGCGCCCGGTCGTCTGTTTACCTCAGGTCTAGTTTCAGAAAAAACCTACAAAATTTTCAATGAAATTATCTTTGGCACATCTTTCTTTCCTTAATAGTTGTCGAATTTGTCGGCGGCAAAAAAGTTATTCGGTTCTCTTATAAATTTTTGATTCTTAGAGATAAATTTATGCCAATACAAACATGATGAAACTAATATTGAGGCGAGGAATAATGTATGCAGCTTTGGCATGGTGGCCCAAAGTCAAACAGGTAACTATTAGGCTAAGGCTAAGCAAAATTCAGAGGCTTGCCTGCCTGGGGATAACAGGGACGATGCGGACTTCGCCAACTGCAGCCATAGAGACTCTTCTGGACCTTCCTCCTCTCCACTTCGTGATACAGGGGGAGCCGAGACTGGCACTATACAGACTGCAAAACTCTTTTTACCGTGTCCGTCTGGGTACAGGTCACACTAGCATTATTGAGGACATAAAGGATCCCATGCTTGACATGAGGACGGATTACATGGTCCCCAAGAACACCGCACAACCACTCCCTCAGGTCACAATCGATGACCCTAGAGTGGAGAACCAAATTATGAACAGCATACCTTCCGGCAGTCTAATCTGGTACACCGACGGTTCTAAGACCGACAAAGGTGCTGGGTCAGGACTATTTGGAGATAAACCAAGAGTGAAACTCAGCTCCTCTCTGGGCAAATATGCCTCTGTCTTTCAAGCAGAGGTCTACGCGATACTACAATGTGCGCGGGAAAACATTCAGAGGGGCTACAAAAATCAGCGGATCTTTATCTTATCAGACAGTCAGGCAGCTTTGAAGGCTCTTATGAGCCCAAAGATGTCTTCCAAAATGGTGTGGGAATGCTTCGAGCAACTTAATATCTTTGCCATGCGGAACGCAGTGAGACTGCTTTGGATTCGAGGTCACTGTGGGCTGATAGGGAACGAGGAAGCCGATAAACTAGCAAAGCGGGGCTCCAACGATCATTTCGTTGAACCGGAACCTGCCCTAGGCATAACTAAAGAGTGCAGTCAGACTCCAAGTAAACGGATGGATTCGCGCTCAACATCACAATTACTGGAAAGTGATTCCAGGACACAGGCACAGCAAGTCGTATATAAAGGGACCTTGCAGGAAAAGATGCTCAGAACTACTTTGCCTTAGTAGGATGCAAATTAGAATCGTAACAGGCTTCCTAACGGGACACACGACCGTTAAAGAGCACATGTGGAAGATTGGCAAATATTACGGAGACCTTAACTGCCGCTTGTGTAATAAGGAACGGGAGACAGCTGTGCACATCTTGTGCAGATGTGAAGCTCTAGACCAGAAGAGGCAGCGAATTTTTGGACGATGTCTGATGGAACCGGAAGAATTTTGCACGCATCAATTCAATGTTTGGTCCAAGGCACCAAGATCATGGAATGGGTGTGACTTAGAATTTAGGGTGAGCACGATAAGCCCATTTTGTGGCTGCAGTGCATCTGAGCCTTCGGGCAGGCAGGCCCTAAGGGGAGAAAAAAATATTGAGGCGATAGTGTTACGAATGATGATTATATTAAATTTGCGTTTGAGGAGGATCTAACTACATATGGGGTGTGCTCAAGGCGAGAAAAACAGTTTGTGTTAGATAGAGATTGGTCCTATGATGAAACACTTACTAAATTTGCATATTCACAAATTTCAATTCCAGAAAGTAGGAACTAAGCAAATTTTTGATAATCTAGTTTGTTACCCAAACCTCAATTATCATTTTAATGTCCTTGTACTCTGAAATTTTTCGAGAATTCGAATCACCTTGCGCCAATTTTTTTCATTAATTTATTCGTTACGACATAATCGAATTAATTTAAAAAGAAACTACACGGCGACACAACTCGCTAATTAAATAATTACCACAAAAATTTATCGGACAGCCGTTTTAATCGCTGTAATCACGTAACGATTTTTTAATGAACGGAGGAAACGCTTGTACGCGGTATCTGCAACTTCTTGTCTTCTTGTTGCAAGTGTAAACGAACGTCCTTCACATTTCCTGCTGTAGAAGCAACACCGTGCATCCTATAGACTTGAAAAACGGAGACACCGCAGAAGGCGAAATTAGAAAGCTTAAATTTTATGAAGTACACAAAAACGAGTGGCTCATTTTTATAGATATGATTCAGCAAATTGGGCAATTGAAATTAGACAGCAGATTGACAATCGTTATACCTAGTTGAAAAGTAAAGAGTATATAAATGGTAGTTAATTAAAAGAGCTGGAATCTATAATTATGCCGGATTTACCGTTAAAATTGAGTAGAGGTTCAGGTATTTTAGACACCCAAGGACAGTTTTCAGGATGTTGCCCGATGATTTACAAAATTAAGCACAATTATAAACCATTTCTTGCTTAATAATATAATTTGCCTATGCTACTATGCTAGTGGCCTTCCCAACGGACTTGCACCTTGACGTAGTTCAAGTATCTGATACTGAAATGGGTGAGATGGCTTGCGTGCTTCAATGATCTGAAAGACTGTGATTGGCTCGATAAGTTCGAGAAAAAGACGAAGTACTAAAGGGCGCGGATGAAAATGCCATTAGGGACGTAGAGGCAGAATGGAATTGCATTAAAAATATTTTAGATTCTCCAGCTAGAGATATATTGGGTCATAAACAGAATGAAAGTAGAAAACCCTGGATAACAAAGGATATTGTGACTCTAATAGACGAGAGGCGAAAATACAAAAATAGGGTAGATGAAGACAGGTACAAAGGTATAAGGCGGTCAAGTGGGAAATAATTCGTAAATAGGAAAGCGAAAGAGCAGTGAATTGATAACAAATGCAAAGAAGTGGAAGATAAGTTCGAAGTAGGAAAAACTGACGAAGCGTATAAATTAGGAGACATTTGAGAGAAATTGGATCTAGCAGCAAAAACATTAGAAACGAGGTAGGTGACATCCTAATCGGAAAAGAGAAAAGGCAGATAGGTGTAGACGGATTGCAGGCTGAAATTTTAAAATGTGCAGGTCAAGAGGTAAGAGAGGGTTTATCACGGAAACCGTTTACGCTACAATTTTGGGGTCAAAAATTTATTAACAAATATAGCCGAAAGAATTCAGCCAAAAATATTTTTAAGTTCCTAACTTCATTTCTAGGGGTCGTATTTAATGTGGCGTTTCAAGAAATCTTTAATTTCCCCAAATAGCTTAGATAGAATGTAGGTCGGAAATACACTTTTCAGAATCTCTGCTAAATCCTCTATAAATTTTGTTTAAACAATTTTTCTCTATTTACCACGGCAGCGGCAGGGCGAAGAACTACAATTAAAATTTTTTTAACCGGTATAATTTGCGTTTGGCTTAATGGAATTTAACAAACTATAGCTCATTTTTTTTGAAGGACTTTAAGCCAATTTATTTTTGTTATAAGCACTTTAAAAATTAATTTGTATGCTGAATGATAATTGGCGCTATTAAAAATATGTCATACTTCATCTGATTTCTTCAAAAAATTAAATGCAATCATACAGCTTTTTTTACTCTGTTTGATAGGCCAGTAGTTGAGATAAACAGAAGTGCATATCTTTTCTCGTTTTAAAATGATTGCAAAAATAGTAGATGAGGATCGGAGGGCCCGTCTTTTTTAATTTCCTAAATAAATTAATTTAAAATTCTCCCTCCAGGGTCGAAGTTAGGAACTTAAAAATATTTTTGGTCATTTAACAAAATTTCGAGATTCACACAGTCAGAAGAGGTCGCAAAAAATCCAAATCCCTTGCCCTGAAGATCAAAGGACGAACATGACCTCAAACTGCGTCGGTAGGTAGAAAAAAAAGAGTTCCCGGAGCAGAAATCTGTATTCTCCCATGTCAATTTATCGGCAATATGACAAGTAATTTTTTTATCAGTGCAGGTCATGGGTTTAACCGTGCCTGGAATTCCAGGAAGTCCATGCCTTATGGGAGGGTGAGGAATTAAATAGAACAACTGTGCCAACTTTCAGTCACACTAAAATCTTTTCTGGGTCGTGGCGGTCTGAGATCCAAAATTTTCTAGCAAACAAATTTTCTGGTGCATTTTAACAAATATTTAGAACAATCCAGAAACTGGGAAGGTGCAGCTGCTTTACTCAATTTAGTTAGCGATAATCCACAACTATTATTTAATACGAAAACGAAAAAAAGCTTGTGTCATCAGCAAACTTCAATTTAGAAATTTGTGGTTCACCCAAACATAAAGACTTTTTTCTTCTCTCGGCGTTAACCAAATTGTTGCCAAAAATATCGCGTACAGTTTCATGGTATCGTTTCTTTTTTCATTTCCTACTTATGCAACGTAATATAGTCGCATTCGATTCATAACCTATAAAAGCGATTGCAAAAACTATAATAGCTGTAATAACATAATAGAATGTTTTATTGGGAAATGATCAATTGGATGTTAAATCAATTACTGATCCTAACTACTGGAGCAAGACAGTTTATTAAATCCGTTTACTCGCTGATTTCTCTTTAAAATCATATCCAGTGGACAGGTTGCTTTAGTTTTAGTTCACTCATGCAAGTAAAAGTATTATCTTGCGAGTACAGAAGCTGTTATGTATGAAGGGTTATATTGTTGACTAGTTCGTCGTTGATATTTTTAACTTGTCATTGTCACTTGGAGAGAGACTAGATAATAGGTAATACATGCCAAGCGACAGTATATGAACTTTCAAATTTAAAAGTCAACATTTTGATGGGATTGCTAAATGTGTACAATGTTATGTATGCAATACTGTGAAGTTTAACGTATGCAGCATTACCACTTTACAATAGAAACCCCACGTGGAACCACTTTTAGGCGAAAGATTTAATCTTCCACGAAGCATGTGCATCAGCGGCATCATGAGCTCATTCTAGAAGAAAATGGATACCTGCAGTCTTTATGTGTTCCACATTTACAAAACTCTTTGCTGTTGTCAGCACTAATACAATTATAGTTATTTACGAAACGAGTGCGAGAAGACATTTTTCGCGCACGAGCGCAATGTTTGAAGCACGAGCGACGAAGGAGCGAGTGCTTCATTTGCGCGAATGCGCCGAAGACGTCTTCGCGCATCGAGGTTCGTACAATATTTTTTGAAGCGAACATTATAATTTTTTAATCATTATCTAATAAGTTTCCAATTTAAAATTTCAAAAAATCAAGTGGTTACATTGACAGATTTCCATTTGACAATTGTAGAAAATGACATTTGGTTTAATTTATTGAATTGAGTTGTCAAAGTGTCAATCGAATTAATAGCGATTTATCTTTATTCTTTCACTATTTTCAACATCCAAATTGGAGAAATGGCGTTTTGTTAACCAAACTTTATTACTATCAAGTCAAATTATTTCTAGAAAGCCTGAAAGTGCCAGTGCTTTTTGCTAGATTTCGCGCACTAGTGCGCGAAAACTATGTTTGAGTTTGTCTGTCGGGTTCGCGAAATGTCATTTTGAGAGCGGTGAGTTCAAAAAGGCAATTGTTGTGCTCTAGGTATTCTGTATATAAATAATCATTATTTATTTCATAAAAGAAATTAGTTAAGTAAATCCCGCCTGTTCAGTTCCAGCCCATACAGCAACAGAGGCTGATTCAGAATTATTCTGCAAAATTTCGGTAGGGTGTTCCGAACAAAGTTCCAAATAATTAATATGGTACTTTTTCACACCATGTGTCTTTCAGAATTACACTGTGCTCCTCACCCCCTTTTTGACGCATCTCAGTAAATTTCGAAATTTCTCGAATACACTGCTTGCTAACTGATGGGGTGCTCTCTAGCCCACCAACTAAATTCTGCCTACAAACTGTATGGAAGAAACATTTTTCTATTGGTTGTTAAGAGAAAGGGCTTTAAATCTTTCTCTTTCTATCTGTTTAAGATGTAACCAAGCATGGCGTAAATACAGATGGTTAGTATGCCTGAATTAAGGAAACAGACAAATTCCTTTCATTTGGCACTCAACATTGTTTGCGATTCATTCATGCCACTGGTATAGATTATGCTGGGCCGGTTTTAGTCAATAACAAAAGGGGTAGAGGGGCTAAGACGTCTAAGGCTTACATTAGCCTATTTGTTTGTTTTACGACAAAGTCATCAAGTTCATCTAGAACCGGTAAGTGACTTAACCACAGATGCCTTTATCGTCGCGTTTAGGTATTTTACTTCGCAGCGTGGAAAACCGAAGCGACAACGAAACTAACTTTGTCGGGGACCGCTCCGAATTGTTGGAGTTCAATTCAATTCAATTCATTAAAACAAACCAAACTAAGTTGCAAGTGAAACTTTCTCATTATGGCGTTAACTGGCAATTTAATCCGGCATTCTCACCCCACTTTGGTGGGCAAAGGATCATCTTCGAAGAGTGTTGGGCAACGCGCGTTTAACATTTGAAGAACTTTGTACTGTTCTTGTTGAAATCGAGACAGTTCTGAATTCGAGGCCATTAAGTCACTTACTCCATCCCATTTCCTAATCGGACGCAACGCACCGTCTCTTCCTGATCCAGATGCAAGGGAAGTTCCAATTAATCGGCTCTCTCAGTATCAACTGTTGCAACAAATTCAACAACAGTCTTGGACTCGTTGGTCCCAAGAATTCATTTCGGAACTGCAAGTGCGTAGCAAATGGAAGGAGGCTCAGCTGCAGCTCCAAGTGGGCTCAGGGCTCTCTAGTGATCATTAGAAAGATCAACAACCCGTAATTAAAGTGGCCATTGGGTCGCATAGATGCTCTCCATCCTGGGGCAGATGGAACGGCATAGTGAAAAGAAGCTTTGCCAAAATATGTGTATTGCCGATGTAAAAATAAACGTATGTGCATTGCAATAATAGCGATAACGTATGAGTTTTTCCAGTAGTTACTTTTAAATTTACATTTGATAAATTTGAAAGCTGACTATTTCAAGTTCGGGGGTATGTTCCGGCCATTAAAGAAGGCTTCCTTATTTTTAAGTCCGAGGAGGCGATTGTCTACATTTATGTATCTGACAAGGGTAGTAATACGAAATAAGTACCAGGGTTGTGAGTTGAAAACAATAACACATTGTACAATGCTTTTTTACAACATATCAACCAATTTGCCAATATCATGAATTAATTTTCCAATTTGTAAAAAAGTGCAGAATAAATGGATCACCAGCAAAATAGTTTATTCAACAGATGTTTCCCTGGAGATAAACTCAAGGTCATTGTTTTACTGACTAATTGAAAATCCGGGAAAGTGATTCGTTGTGTCGTTGTATTCTATAATCAGAAAATCATCTAAATATGCAGTGCAAACTATTCCTCTCTTTCTAAAATATCTTAAAATAAAAAATAAACATAAAAAAGTATTTCGAGGGGATGAGATTATCGTAGGGCGGCACTTGATGACAGACGACCGTTGGCGACGTGCAATTTGTTACGTTTCACGAAGTCCCCGCTGGCTCGCTGTTTTATTCCAATATCGTTTCTTTTAGTGTGCGGACGTCTCTCACTGAGTATGCTTGAAAGTTGAAACTTGGCCAAGTTCATTTTCAATGCCATAACGAGGGTTGTTAAATTGCAACGTCTGTAAATTTTTAATTAGAAATAAGGTTTTTTTTCTAAATAAAACCGCCATTTTGACCCACCTACTTCAGCACAATTTGTCTGCTCATCGTTTTATCAGAAAACGTTTTTAATTATTATGTAGGTATGTGATCTAGTAATGGAAGCCAACATTTTTTTTTCTCTTTTGGAACGTACAAAACTACGCAACGCAGCCAAACTCTGTAAAGAGAATCTCCAGTCTAAAACTTATTGCATTGCGAAGGGACAGCCACACTGAACTTATTTTTAAACAAATCCAACAGAAAAGTTACATAGAACATTTTTTAGTATTGAAAATACTTCTGGGCGCGTGTATATGGGACTCATCTTACGAAAAATGATCGACACGCGACAGATTCTGTCGGCGACGCGCGCAGTCGAGGCCGCTAATAATAATATTGCATGGAGAGCGCTAGCCAGATGTAAACTAAGGTACGGCGAGCGCGAGTACCTACCGTTTAAGAGGGATATCGCGTTGCAATAAAAGTCCAAACAGTACAAAACGGATGCATTAATAGAAATCGAGCAGTTGTGTCGGTATTTTCATTACGCTTATGATACTTGCGTAAGATGCGAGGTCTGTGAATTTTTTCTAAAACTAACTGTATTAAAGGACACCCAATAAAATGGCTGATTTGCAGAGATCGTGGACGAGAGGGAAATAATTTCTTTGGGCTATTCACAGTTTTATTCTTTTAAATGTGAATTCTGCAGTCTGTATAATTTGGACTCGTCATAAAATTTCATGAAAATTGATTTGTTATATGATGGGGTTTTGACGAAGGAATGTTAAAATATTCACATTTTAATGCCATTGTGTACCCAGTTTTGAGACGCTACTGACGTCTACCGACCTAAGGTTTTTTTATTGGGATAGTTACACAGAGGCTATATCTAGTAACACTTTTGCCACAATACTTCGAGATATACAGGCAAAATAGAATTGTTCTCTAAAATTTCAAATGAAGCACCACGTGTTTTATTTTCACAATAATGGGGAAGACCCGCTTAATCGAATTTATAACTTTTAGTACTGTAATATCAAGCACAAATAGAACATGAATCGCGTACCATGTCAAAATTTTGATTATGCGCCTTGCTAAAAGAAAAACATGCAACTAGAAAAGCAGCATAACCGGGAAGGCTAAAGCGCGCGCTTTCTGTGACGTAGGAGGCCTATCCGTTGCGTCGTGGTATAACGCGTCTCCCTGGGTAAAATGGGGAGGAGTCGAAGAATGAGCGGGAGCTCAGAGTGGTAACGGATCGGCTTGCGCATGTGAAAATCTCTACCTAATCTGTAGGCCCCGTACGTCACAGCGTCATTCAAATATTGTGTTTCAAGTGCGGTGCACGTTTCGTATTTAATTATGACGAAAATAAGTCTCAAATATAAAAAACGAAAATTACGGAATTTGTTTTGGATAGTAAACTATTCAATAGGATCATTTTCAAAATTTGCGGGTTTTCCGCATTAGAAGCCATATTATGAGTTTTCTTATTGATGTAGTTCAAGTCTATACTTGGGCCGCCGAACAGATGGAGTGATCACCCTCCAAGAACGTGCTCTAGGCGGGACCACTATCAATTTAGGACAACCGAACCGCAGTGATGCGCTTTCTTTAGACCCAACGAAGTCGCATCACTCCAATTCGGTCGTCATAAATTACTATTAGCCCCGCTAGAGCACTTTCTTGCAGGGCGATCACTCCGTCTGTTGGGCGGCCCAAGTATAGGTATGATAGTTTCAGCAGATGTTACAACTGACCAACAAAAATTTAGAATTTCTTTTTCGAGTTAAATGTCCCAAAATTCTAATTTTCGCTAAAAAGTGTTTTAATAATATATCCCGGAAACGGAAATAGTCACTATCTTCATATTTCGTGTGCCGCCTTGATTAGTCATAAGTATATTATGTAGTACTGCAATTTTAACATTCATCACACGGGATGATGCTGTCTAGGTGTTAGTGAACCCTAAAACTCATCCAAATTGTTTATTTTGGGCCGCTGGTTAAATTTGATCTTAAAGGTTAAGTTGCCCATCCTTTTACAACTTATTTCTGTTCTTGTGCTTTTCAGATTTCTTGCAACCTTTATTATCTACAGACAAAAATTCGTGTTCGAGATGAGATAAGATTCGTATTGTACTAACCTCGAAACGCTGAAAAAAGTTGTTTTTAGCTTGACGTCTGTGAGTACATAATTATGTAAAAAATCTGAATTTGAAATAACTCATAATTATTTTCAAGCGATTAATCATTAAACATTTAAAGGGGAGTTTTTGACTTAAAAACTGGCTCCTGTGTCGCGCTTTTGTGAGCGGACAGTTTTTTCATAAAATTGCTAGACAACAAAATTTCGTCGAAAACAGAAATTTTTCAATTTCAAAATTTTTCGAAATAAAAATCTCTCGTCTAATTGCAATCGATTACTAACATGAAAGTCAACATTTAGTAATCGGAAAGAGACAAAGCACAAGAAAAATTTAACGAATCTAATAGGTACACTTCACATAGTTTTTTGCGTTTAAGAACGAAGCATCCGTATTCTATATAGCAGACTTATGTTACCAACTCTTGCTGATTTGCATTATCCAAACCATTCACAGTCTCTTCAACTTCTGTCAGATTCCAATTGAGTTACCTGCCATTACAGGCAACAGAAGATTGTATTTAGTGAATGCATCACCTATTAAACATGCAAGTACAGTTATCTAGTCGTAATACTTTAATTATGACGGATACATCGTATTCGTTTTATTAGAACGGTTAATGATGACTGACTTCTGCTGACCACTCAACTGGAACTAAACCGAATTTATTATAATCTTGTACTCTATCACAGACAATTAAATTCAAAGAACTACTTTTTCAACCGTTAAATATTCTCATTGCTGTTCTTCGTTTGTGAAGTGTTCTTCTAAAAGTTTACTGTTTATTGAATGTACACAAAGAAAAAATAGTAAAAATAAATTCATAGAAGCCATGTGTACGGAGCTAGAACTTTCCTATGTAAAGATGCATAATAATTAGTGTTATGCGCGAAGATGCAAAATGAAATTACTTTAGAAACACTTTAGATTCCACGTTTAGAGATGTTTTCGAGTATATCATAAACATTAAACAAAATGAAAGTAAAAACCCTACACAAGAAAGGATGCTGCGAGTCTAGCAGAGGAGAGGCGAAAACATACAAACAGGCTAGATCAATGAGGGGAAAAAGGCATAAATGGAAGTAAATTAGCATAACGTGGGTGGCGTTTTCGTTTAACACTTACTTCTTCTCCTACACTGTACTTTGCCCATATACTCGTACATACCTTATACTACCATTTTCCATATATGTATTCCGATCGGAGATGGAGATCGCCCCAACGGTACCCACATCATAGAAAGACAATGGAAAGTCGATCGAAGTAAGTACGCCAGAGTTAAAGATTCACTTGTGTGTTATACCTTATAGGTTAGCTAGGCTCGTGCGCGGATCAGTACTAGTTTTTGTGTAATAATCCGCCTGCAGGTGCTCGGGCAATCCAACTCGGTCTATATTGACTCGTTTTAGGGAGCATCAAGCTCATTACAAATATGGTAGTACAGATAAGTTTAGTATGGCATCGCACGCGTTTGATATGGGCCATAAATTCAATATCAATAACTTAAAGCACTTCGAATAATAAATTAGATTTAAGCTTCCTGGAAAGCAGATGTCTTAACAGCAATATTATGGACCGATTCCAAATTCGATCTTGCATAGGTTTGTTGCGTAGGACTGTAGAAGCCATTTTAAAACATTTTTAAACAAGAAATTTCACTCACCGCAATATTTGACGAAAATCCCAAATACAAAAGATTAAACTTTCGTACATAACTTTTACCGCAACCTTTCGAAAAGCATTTGATACCTCGCACAAGCTTAGGCGTCCATTTCATTTTATTTCAAGTGTTTTGTCAAAAGCCTGTATTTAGATAAAATATTCATTTTTAACTGAATGGAGTATTACAACCCAAGAATAATTTTGAAAAATGCAAAAATCAGGCGACCACTTTGTTAAAGTTCACTCCACAATGTTTAAGTGTTCACTTGAACCAAACCGCTACCACTAGCCATGCTATTGGAAATTTCAATATTTAAAAATAATAAAGACGATACTACAGCTAATTACTCACGCTATAAGCAAAGCAACGAGCCAATCTCTGACCTAACCTAAATATGGTAAACAAAACAATAAACAATGCCGCAGAAGTACGAACTCCCGTGTATATGCTTCGCCCAACTGTAAGTTTTAAATTTTAAGTTACCAAGTGTGTACTCAAACAGCGCTCCAAGTCCACCTAAAAGCACATACGACGAAATTTTCCCGAGTCGCCCCGATCTCACTCCCATATCGAACGTGCATTTGCCTAGAGGCCGAACAGATCCACACCTCACAATTCAGAACTACCTACATTTGCCTCTAGTGACAAATCAGAAATTTGTCAAAACTAGTTTAAAAATTAAGCCATTGGTGGGGCGCCTTTAGCTATTCAGTCTACGGTAGGACGAATTATTTAAGACGAGCAATAAAATTTTAACTAGAATTGTGCAAAGAAGGATGGAGAAAAAGGCGGAAGAAATATTAGGAGAAGATCAGTTCGGATTTAGACGAAATAGAGGAACGCGCGAGGCCATCCTAGCTTTACGAGTAATTATAGAAAAAAGGATAGAAAAGAGAAAGAGCGTCTATATAGGATTTGTAGATTTAGAAAAGGCCTTCGACAACGTAAAATGGGGGAAGATGTTCGAAGTGCTGAGAAAGGTAGGGATGAAATATAGGGACAGAAGAATAATACATAATCTCTACGAAGAGCAAAAGGCAGTTATAGAATGTGAGCAGAAACGAAGGGAAGTAGATATCCGGAAGGGAGTGAGACAGGGATGTGCATTGTCACCTCTAGTTTTCAACTTATATATCGAAGATGCTATTAATATTGTTAAGGACAGAACAGCCTCAGGGATTAACGTACAGGGTCAAACTATTAACATGCTCAGATTTGCGGATGATATAGCAGTGTTAGCATCTAGCAAAGAAGAATTAGGAGCGGCTTTGAATGAAATGGAAGCAGTTTTGACACAGAGCTATGGCATGAAAGTCAATAAAAAGAAAACTAAAATTTTGGTATGTAGGGGATGTGAAAATAGAACTAAAGTTGACATACAAATAGGAAATGAGAAGATAGAGGAGGTCACGGATTTCTGCTATTTAGGAAGTAAAATAACTCAAGACGGTAGGAGCACTAAAGATATAAAACAAAGAATAGCGCAGGGCCGAGTTGCGTTTAACAGAAAGAAACAACTGTTATGTTCGAGAACAGTTAATATTGAGACTAGGAAGAGACTCTTAAAGTATGTATGGAGACTTTTAAAGTATGTATGGAGTAAGGCATTATACGGGTGCGAAACATGGACAATAGGGGAAGCGGATCGAAAAAGAGTAGAAGCGTTTGAAATGTGGTGCTACAGGCGCATGATGAAGATACCGTGGATAGATAAGGTTAGCAATAGGGAAGTATTAGAAAGAGTTGGGGAAAAGCGAAAGGTATGGAAGACAATAAAGAGTAGGAGAGATAGGATGGTAGGACACCTTCTAAGACACGAAGGAATAGTTCGCGACATACTAGAGGCAGAGATAGGAATAAAAAGAGGTAGGGGTAGGCCTAGATTAGACTACTGCTCTCAAATAGTTAGGGATGTAGGATGTTCTACTTTTAGAGAAATGCGTAGGTTAGCTCAGGATAGAAAAGAGTGGAGGTACGCATCCAACCAGTCTTCAGACTGAGAACCTTATGATGATGAATAAAGTTTTGTTGACCTTATTATACATATTTGTGTATGTGGGAGGGTATTTAAGCAACGTACCTAGTGTAAGGTTTAGCTTTACACAATCTTCTTACTCCTGAGGATTCTGATAGTGACAGCGAAACACGTGTTGTTTAATTACTGTGTCACTATTTTGACCTGCGAGGTTAACATCATTCCTCTTACAAACCAAACATATAGGCACATTTAGAATTGCAGAAATCTGGAATTAGGTACAACAAATCCAAAATGGCGTTCCGCTCCAGTGCGTGTAATAAATCAATTTTATATTACAGCCGTCTAAGTTACGGGCTGAATTCAAATTAATTACCGAATACACAGAATGATTGCCGCCGCCCGTCCATACCCAACAATATTACTCCGACTGAAGCAACGCGCGGCACCGATTTAAATTTAATTGTTTAATTGGCGTGATTAATTACTACAAATCGCGCCGCCCGTGATTGAAACGCTTCCGAATTAAAAGCAGACCGTTACACCGTGTTTTTGTTTTGGTCCTCTAATCTCTCGCTCTACGCCAACACACATCGCCGTCCGTCCTCGGGTGTGGGTGGAATTTTAAAAGCGGTCCGAGCGAGAATCGCCTTTTGGGAGGGTTCGCTGATTTGTTTTAATGAGGCAGGACCAAAAACAATACATGTCACAGGCAATTTACTCGACAAAATACTTAAATCTGGTCGGGAAATTTCAGATTATATCCCGTCTTGTTGCTGTCAATACCATTAAAGATAAAACTACCGCAACTAAAACGTACAAGGGTTTTTAACATTGAAGATGTTATTAGTATCCTAGTATGGGTATCATATTCACCGAAAAGATTGTGTTGCATTTGCCACATACGTAACGAGTGACGCGTGAGAGCTGAGCGGTAGACCGCTCAGTCTGGGTAAGCTTCATTCAGAGTGGGACCATCTCGCGTATGCGGAAATATCCCAAAAGCACAAGGGTTACAGTCTGCTTCGTCATTTTCAATGTCTCCCCCGGTTGCATCTTTGCGAAGGCTGTGAATTTGATGAGTTTTAGTAACAATTTATAAAATTCTATTCTACGAATTATTTACGATAATGAACAACGGTTTCGTTAAAGCATCTGCTACATTCTGTTCTGTAGACACATTAATAAATTATAATAATAATAGACTAATAAATAATCTTGTCTTCTAATTTTTGCCCAACAGTATTCTGTATTAATTTGATTGATTTAACCCAACATTTTTGATAGCTTCGCTTAATTTTTTATTCCACTGTAGACTTGCTTGTTTCGACCCATATATAGCCTTCTTCAAACGACATACCTTATTACCTTGATAAACTTCACTCGGAAGAACCATATACACGTCTTCTTTTAAATCTCTTTGAAGGAAGGCGATAACAGCTTTATTTGACTAATGTCTAAGTCATCTGCTAAGGCACCTTCAATTCCAATTTCATATTCTGAATTTTCTTCAATTCTTTCCTCAGATTATTCGTTTTCAATTTGAACTTCTCGTTCAGGAACTTCCCCCACTGTTTCTAAATTTCCCAACAAAACTTCATTATTTTCTTCATTCTCGATTGGAAAATCCTTTTCTTTCATTTTATCAGCTTCACCATCTTCCAAGAAACTCGCATCACGGCTTTTGATTAATTTATTAGAATTTAATTTAATAAATCTAACCCTTCGATGCTCCGCAATAACCAACAAAGATCACTCTTCCGATTTTGAATCCCACTTTCGGTGTTTTGCTTTGGACACGTGTACCATTGTTCGACATCCAAAAACTCTTAAATGTGAAAGATAAGGGTTCTTTCCAGACCACATTTCTTCAGCAGTTTTATTCAAAGGTTCAAGACCTTTGCATGGTGATCGATTGATTATGCAGACGGATGTCGCTACTCGCTACTGATTCTGTCCAAAAACTTTTATCCAAATTCGAATCGAATAACATGCACTGCTGAACTGCTGATACATTTTGCTGTGGCGTATCTGAACAATTTGTTTGATGGAGTATGCCACAACTTTTTAAATAGTTTTCCAATTCAAAATTGCAGTATTCAGTTCCATTATCTGTGCGAAGAATTTTAATTTTCTACCTTATTCCTTAAGTCCATAAAACACAAAAAAGTTCCTGGTATAATCGCCAACAAGCGTAAAAATATCTCGCACCACCTAGAGATTCATTTTTCATTGGAGTGGTACCAATTCCAGCACTTTATTTGCTCTACTTCCTTCTTTATTGGATGGTAGACGACTCTGGTTACAACAGGAATACACTTTAAATGACAATTCATGTATTTATTGTTAAAGTCAACACTTAACATTAGCACATTCTTCAATTTTTACAAACTTCTTGCATTAATATATGGCCTAATTTTCGATTCCATAAGTAGCCTTTGCTTGTTCTATTTGTAGAACGTGATATCAAAGCAGTATTTTCAAATTTATCCAATTTATACATATTGTCACGTATTTCGTATTTACACTATTTATTTACAGTGGCTTATGTACAAAAATTTACAATTAAAATTGATTTGAGAACATGAAATTTTAAAATGAACAATAAGCAACGAGATATACAAGCAGCAAACAAACAACAACCATCAATAGCAATTAAATAACTACCAGTAAACAATTAATTACTTAACCTAAACAATCCACAGTACACAAATCAACAGTTCGAACTTCTCTAAAACACTCTTACAAATAACGGTTAATCACGACCGAAAACGCCCCGGTACACTAAAAAACGCGACAACAGAATTCGCACGTACCGATACCAGACACTCAACGAAACGCATGTACCGTAACACTTAAGACGTATAGGTACTGACCGGGATCTATCGCAGTCGCTCTCTTCGCATCTGAAAACAAAACTTCAAACCTCAAAACTGTCATCCCGGTCTCTTGCCTCCCAATAAATACTCTTCGTAGATTATTCGGGAATTGGAATATTGTTCCAGAATTAGATTGTTAACGCCATAATAAACAACTTAATGAACTTATATTGTGAAGAATTTCCTTGATACTCATGGTCATATGAGCTGATGCACCAGAGTCTATAAACCCGTCACTTGAATTGACATGTGAAACTAACAATAAGCGTCCTTTACAGAAACCAATGTGTCCCACTTTTCTGGTTAATCCAGAATCTAAACTTGTCCCATAATTCCTTCGGAGTATTTGCCCCTTGCACATGAATATAATTGATGGGTACAATTAAAAGAATTATCTTCGACTTGGCCTTCGTGTTTTCTTTCTGATCTGTTTCAATAGCAATGCCACATTCCCAAAGTTCTTCATGTTCCAGGTACCTACGTTTGAACAGCGAATTGCCCTGTATTGAAATGCCCTTTAAGCTTCTCTATAGAAGCCCCAAAATCAATATTCGAGTAAACTTAAAAAATTCATCATTGTGGTAGATAAAATCCACACATCCTGAGAGCTGTTAATAACATTTTAGATTGAATGTTTGGGAAGGGATTTTGGGAAATTATGGTATATGGTAAACTAACCATAAACCTTGCCTAAAATGCAAAACATTACAAATCCATATTAAATAATTCTGTTAAACGTCAACCAAATATCGCTGTCAAACCAACATAACCGCATATATTGAAAACACTGTCAGTTCCACAATGCCATAACGATACGAGCACGTGCAGCGAAATGCACAGTAAAATTTTTTTCCCTAAAGTAACTAATTTAGCCATAACTACGGATAACTATAGGTAGCCATAACATAAGAAACACGACAAAGATGATATCGCTTCAAGGTAATAGCAGTGGCGGCTCGTGACTTTAGAACTTGGCAGTGCTCTGGAATGAAATCACCGCTCAGGGGTTGGGGGGGGGGGTCTGGCGGTTTCTTTCTTATTTTTTCATGCAATAGGTTCAAGTCATTAACGCATATACGACCCCAATTCTTATCCATATTTGGAGTAAAAAATAACAAGCATGGAAAACAAAAAATATAATTCCTTACCGTACATCCACATATCCATTTGTTTCGTTTGTAAATGTCGCTGGTGAAACGCCTGGTGAAAGACCGACCTTCCTTTTTCTTCGCACAAGTTTGATTTAATTTTAAAACCGGTGTCGGCCTACCTAACCGTTTTATTTCAATTTTTGTGCTCAAGTCCAATAATAAGTTAATTTTAATAATATTGTCAACTGAATTTATGCCGCTACCAATGCCAGCGCCATCACTACACGCGCCACCGCCACCACCACAAACCAAACCACTGCCGCTAGCCATGCTACCTATTGGAAATTTCAATATTTAAAAATAATAAACACGATAATACAGCTAATTACTCACGTTATAAGCAAAGCCAGGCGAGCTATCTCAAACCTAAATATTAATATGGTAAATAAAAAAACAACGCCGCAGAAATATCAACTCCCGTGTCCCGTATATATTATGTATATGCTTAGAACAACCTTAACGTTCAACTGCCAAGTGTGCACTAACACAGCGTTCGGATACGATTTAAACTAAAAGCATATATGACGAATTTTCCCACGTCTTGCCGAGTTTTGCCGATCTCGCTCCCATATCATGTACTAGAGCACCACACCCACAAGCTCACAGATGTTTCAATACGCCAGACGCTACACTCAAACAACAGACGGTTGGATGTATTTGCATATTTGCAGGTATATTGAAACTGACGACGCGGGATGCTTGACGCGCATACTGGGCAGTGGGATCTTGCTGGCATGCGCGAGTGAGTAGTCGTTAATGCTCAGCAACAGTGCCCGCGGTTTGGCTATGGATGGGTGACTCATTTCTGCGCTGTGGCTAGGGCACGCCTTGGATCGCCTATCCAGCTTTACCTAATGAGGTTTTCCAGGTTTTCCTCATTCTCGCACTAAATGGTGGGTAGAGTACTAACAACTGTAGGTCGTTCCTGTGACGCACCTGCGGCCAATAGTAATATGCCGCCTCATCCGTCCCGCACAAGCTATATAGTTAGCTTCTGGGGCTAACCTTAGGGTTAGTAGGAGTAGAGATATTATTATTATTATTATTATTATTATATAAACGCTGGAGATTCTAAAAGTTTTAAACTTTAGTTTGAACCTTATCAAAAAAGGTTAAAGCAGTTTATTGTAGGCAGTGCGAGCGCACGAGCGCACTTATTGAGGAGCCACCACTGGCGTAATAGAAATTAATAGCGCTGGACATAGAATAATAATAATAATACAGAATACTCCACGAGCTAAAGACAAATTATAACTGCTCTAATATTTATTTATAGCGTATTTTCATTCCCTTTAAATTTAATAGGACGTATCCGACACATCGTTTGCAGGGAGAGAAATGATTTCAATTCATTTCCGACATGCCGGTCGCGGCTGCGAGCAGCTCTTTCTTTCTTCTCCAACGGAGGTCGCGTCTTACGTTTTCACCTATTGGATTATTCCTGTCAATTTTTCTGTAAATTCAGCTTCCAAATCTAATTCAGATGGCACGTTTACAAGGTGATCAAATCGATAAACCTGATGTACAGTAAAAGTAAATATTGGAGGAGGTTTAAGATTGCATGTTGACAAGAGATTGAACAAGATTTGAGATTTTACTTCTTGTAAAATGTAAGTTGAAATCAAGTATGAATTCTTAATAAGTTAACCCCACACGCCAATACTATAGGGTTTCCTAGAACTATAGGTCTATCGATCTCTTTCACTCCAGGAGTGGCGGTTGGATATTTATAGCAAAGTAATGTAAGACTAGGTTTGGATTAATCTTCAACTCCTGAAGATGCTGACGTTGTCAGCGAAACACGTGTCGAGTTTAATTACTGTGTCACTGTCTTTTGGCGTGTGGGGTTAACTTATTAAGAATTCATTGTGAATTTGCGCCAAAGTCCTTGATCCAACTACTGTGTGTATTGAAATCAAGTAAAACACAATAATTTATACAAAGAGCAAACGACGGTTATAGAATGTGAGGAGGAACGTAGAGAAGCAGATATGCGAAAAGGAGTGAGTTGGAGATGCGCATTGTCAATACTAGTTTTCAATGTAAAATACATATATCAAAGAGTCAATTAACCTATAGGCTATTTTACCCGATTTTAGACACTTAAGCAACAAACAAACAACAACAAGCAATAACAATAAGTAGCAGTAAATAAATAAGCAGTAAGCAAACAATTAACTAACTCAAATCAATCCAACAATATACAAAATAACAGTTAAAACTTTTCCAAAAACACTTCTACAAACAACGGTTAGACTCGTCTCAAAACGTCAAAAATCACTATACCGCATGCACAACTATCCGCGCTTTACGAGGAGTATCGCCTTCTAATTATATATCGATTTCTTCTCTTGCCGCATCTCCAAAATTAAAAACTATCAGCTCGGCCTGTTACCACCCAAAAAAAAGATTCGAGAAATCGTCGTAGCTTCTGGGAATGGAAGGTACTAGTCAGTGGCTTTCTCGACTCATAATAAAACACAAGGTCAATGCCATAATAAACAGCTGTCTGTTTATTTACGTTGAATCATCCTTCGCGTAAACAACATGGGCGTCGCTTGTGGGACCACTCTCTCTCTCTCGTAACAATATTTCCATTCTAGTCATTACGTGAACCCAAATTTTGTGACTCTACCACGATCTTCTGATAAAGCTACTCGTACCAAGGAACTTTAATTGTATTTTATGGTTCGATGCAAAATTTCAGACTATTTTGTACTTTTGTGTAATACAATGCTCTGCTTTTGTTTACATTCTGGTAGCGATTTCGGCACTCTGCTTACTATTAAGCGGCAAAATTGAAATTGATCAGCAACAGAATTACGGGTGCCGAAATGTATACCATGTTTAAATGTTTTCCCGACAATTGGAAATTGGCTCAGGTTATGCCAGTCTGTAAGAGAGGAAGTAACAAAAATGATGTAACTTAGCGGCTATCAGGAGGATGATGTGTATACTGACTTGTCTGATCTAAAGCATTCGGTAATGTACATTACAATCCATTTATAGTTACGCTGGAGAATGTTGGTGTGCATGGTAATCATCCAAGGTGGGATAAGTCATATATGCATTTCAAATAGATCCCATGTGTTAAAATAAATAACGTTAGTTCTAACATTGTTAAAGTGTCCTCTGGCGTCTCCCAGTTCTACTTTCTTTATTTATTAATTACATATATTGGAAGCTGCTTTTTGAATTCTTGAATACATTTTGAGTTTTAATAAACTTTACACCACACAACATGATGAAATACCCCGAAGTAGATTATGAAAGGGTCGGCTACATTATTATGCCTTCGTACTTAAATATTTCAATTGGCCCATTACGAAATTCAAGCACACTCCATCACGAACACAATAAAGAGCAAATTTACACTGCAGACAAAGGTATTACATTAATTAACTACTAATTTTAGGTATGGCTGCTCCGGCGGAATACCCGCCCATTATTTCTCTCATACTTAACTTAAAATTGCTCGCCCGGATAGAACTGGGACATAAACCTTACAATTTAATTCGGCATTTGACAAGAGACAGAAGGTCTATTGTCTAACCATTATTACAGTGTAATCAGTTTGATTGAGTTTCAATGGTCCGTCACAGACTCCTTTATTAATTCACATAGAAGCCATAATCACAGTTGCCTTTCAGATGCAAATTTATGGTCCGAGTCAATACACGCAATCTTCTTCGCATCCGCGTTCTCACGCGGGGGCACACCAACTGCGCCAATGCCCAATGGCTATGGCTACTCTTGTACGTAATAAAATGCGAAGTTTTAGATCGGTGGGATATTTCGAAATTAATAGCTTCAATTGATGCTTTGTGAGCTACTACTCAACTAGATAACTACGGCTAGCATATAAACATACCTTACACACTTACGGCACCGGGCGTATTATCAAGAAAGCATACCGTTTCCTTAAACGTGGATGTCAACACCTTCGTGGTTCAGTGGTCAAAGCGTGCAAGTCTAGTGGTTCAAGTCTCGCCGCGGCCAATTTTTTTAGTTACGGTGATTTAACTTTTTTCTTATAAACAATAAATCTGTCAGGTTATTGTCAGATAGGGTATCTCCATCACGCTAAAGAGAGTTCCAGCCATTTGACTTTTATTGTTGATTTACACATCTCCGTTGTTCACAAATCCCTCGCCCAATGCCGTAGATCTGTAAGGAATGTTTATATGCCTGTACAAATAATCAATTAATCAAAAATAATTGATTAATCGGTTAATTGATTATTGGAAGTAATTTTATCGATTAAAGAAATTGCCGATTGTTGATTAATCGTTTATCCGTTTAATCGATTATTTTCTTCTTTAATAATTTTATGAATTAATCAAATGACCGGTTAATCAACAATCTGTTAAATTAAATTGCCGGTTAACAGATTGTTGACTAACCGGTCATTTGATTAATCGACTATTTGAGTAATTGTTTACCCAATTTTTAGATTATTTGATTAGTTAATAAATCGATCATTTGATTCCATCGTTTAATTAAACGATTAATCGATTAATCAAACAACTCGTGAAGCAAGTTTCTAAATAAACAAATTTGAAAAACTTGAAGAGATTGTGTGTCAAAACCTAAATACAGGTATAGGTGGAAGGTACATGGAGGGAACAAGAGGTGAGGATGGAAAGTGACGACTATATATAGGAGGATAATGAGAGGAGGAGGGAAGGAAGGGAACTTGAGGAAACGTTTCATAAAAGTAAAAGGATGGTAAAAACACCAGCCAAAAATAGAAGAGATAGGGAGAAGATTGGCGTACTGATGATGATGAAGGATACGGGGAGATAAAACAAGACCAATTAGGTAGAACTGAGACAGATGAAGAAGAAAAATAATCACCTAATCATAAATGAAGAAAACGAGGGGATCAAGAAGGAAATGTATACAGGGTGATTTTTTTTGACCGTCTATTAGAAGTATCTGGAGACCTAAAAGAGATATTGATTTGAAATTTTGGCTGTGGCCGAAACCGGGTCGGATCTATTTAATGAAAATACTTTCAAAATGGTGGCATTTCCGGGAATACCGGAAGTTGACACCAACTTTGTTATCTTAAATGGAATGCTACCATTTTCTATTTTTTTTTAGATTCCACGGAAAATTTTAATGTCAATTCAATAAAGGTTCGCTATGTCGAAAATTAATATTTTCGGAGATATAAATTTTTTTCTCAATATTTTGACAGTTGTGGTAGATTATGTAAAAATTAATATCTCGATAACGTCTAGCAGTAAGATGTTCGATTTTTTATGGTGGCAAGACGAGGTGTTGGAGTTACTAATCAGGGAAACAAATTTCCAAAATCTATTACATAAAATTTTCTAATCAACGACATATGTTGATCGCACGAAAGTAGCAAAAAGTCATTTTTCTTAAATAGAATGATACCATTTTCAATTGTTTTTTAGATTCCACGGAAAATTTTAATGTTAATTCTATAAAGGTTCGCTATGTCTAAAATTAATATTTTCGGAGATATGAATTTTTTTCCAATACCTATTTTGACAGTTGTGGTAGATTATGTAAAAATTAATATCTCGATAACGTCTAGCAGTAAGATGTTCGATTTTCGATGGTGGCAAGACGAAGTGTTGGAATTACTAATCAAGCAAACAAATTTTCAAAATCTATTACATAAAATTTTCTAATCAACAACATATGTTGATCACACAAAAGTAGCAAAAAGTCATTTTTCTTAAATAGAATGATACCTATTTAAAGAAACCAATTAAAAAGAGTGAAAAAATGCGCATTTAACAATGTATGGTGTTTCTCTACCTAAAATGCATAGTATTTTAGATATTTGCTGTTTTCTTATTTCATCGATCAAAATTGAAGAGCGCCGCCTTCTAGTAAGTAGACCTTGGCTTGTAGACAAAACAAAATATTCACAAATTTCACAAATAATGTCTAATAAAAGCAATTGGTATTTTTTAGTAATTTAGTATGGTTGGTGTTTAACGAATAGGATATGGCAAATGATAATTATTCTTACTCGGATATTATGCATTTATTCAACATTCATGGAAAATGCGATAAAATAATTAACAGGACATACAGAACATTTAATGGAACATATCCTGAATTACCACCACTGAACTTGTTTTAACTAAATAAAAAATAAAGTAGGTACGTGATAGTAAAACAATGTTAAAGAAACTGTTCAAAATGTAGTCCATTAACTTCTACACATTTAATAATTCGCTTATTTACGGCGTGTGTAGTAGCGCTACGAATTTCATGTGGATCTAAGCCTGCAAATGCTGTAGCAATTCTTTCCACCAATTCATCCCTGTTATTGAGTGGATATTGATACACTTTATCCTTTATACGGCCCCAAAGATAAAAATCCAACGGTGTAATGTCTGGAGACCTGGCAGGCCAACTCCATGGACCCAAACGTCATATCCATCTATCTTCAAACATCCGGTACAATTCGTTAGTAACTGCTGCAGAACAATGACCTGGCGCCCCATCTAGTAGGTATCTAAAATACTATTCATTTTGGGTAGAGAAACATCATACATTGTTAAATGACTCTTTGCTACTTTTGTGTGATCAACATATGTCGTTGATTAGAAAATTTTATGTAATAGATTTTGAAAATTTGTTTGCCTGATTAGTAACTCCAACACCGTGTCTTGCCACCATAAAAAATCGAACATCTTACTGCTAGACGTTATCGAGATATTAATTTTTACATAATCTACCACAACTGTCAAAATATTGAGAAAAAAATGTATATCTCCGAAAATATTAATTTTAGGCATAGCGAACCTGTATTGAATTGACATTAAAATTTTCCGTGGAATCTAAAAAAAAATAGAAAATGGTAGCATTCCATTTAAGATAACAAAGTTGGTGTCAACTTCCGGTATTCCCGGAAATGCCACCATTTTGAAAATATTTTCATTAAATAGATCCGACCCGGCTTCGGCCACAGCCAAAATTTCAAATCAATATCTCTTTTAGTTCTCCAGATACTTCTAATAGACGGTCAAAAAAAATCACCCTGTATATGATGAAAGATAGAATTGAGAGATTATAAAAAGAAAAGATATGCATGGAAATGGAAACAGGCAACCGAAGAGATTTGAAAAATGCAGTGAAAATTTTATGGGGCAAAATATGGGTGTGGAAGTCCAGATCAGAGATGCTATAAGGACGGGCCGAAAATATGTAAAGTGCATGGAATTGGAAAGTTTTCAGGACAAACAGAAGATGGAAAATAAGAACAAGTAGATCTACAGAAGAAAATATTTATAAACAGCGAGATAACAAAAATACAAACCAAGATGACGACACAGGCAGAGAATGAAGACATGAGTGGTTGATAAAATGTAAATGGGAACGTGGAATGAGAGAAGTGTAAAAGGAGGAATCATGAAGAAACTTTCGACAAAGCCCGAATTACAATTTCAGAGACAATCAAAATCAATAATTGCCTAATCAAATTTATCGATGATTTTCCAACAATCTATAGTCGATTACGAAATGCAATTATATTATAGTCAGGCTGGTATAGAGAGCCTGGATTAGCAGATAACAATTTTTGACTAGTAGTTATTAAGAGAGTTGGTAGAAAACTATAGTCAGTAAAATACCCTCAAGATAGCAGACATCGACTGCTGGGCTAGTAGATAGCTATATATAACCATTTGTGAGCTAGCACATAACTAGAACTAGATATATCTAGATATACTTATCTAGCTAAGAGCTATAGTAGAAAACCAAGGCTATAAGATACCCTTAGACAAGTTGCTACCTCACTTATAAGCTAGTGGATGATAGACACTTGGCTAAGTTTCAAGTATACTCAATATAAATCAGCGTAACAATTTGTGAACAACGAAAATGTCAACATTTTCACAAATTCGATACAATGACGGACGTCCGTGCACTACTTGAAACAAAATTAGAATGAAACAGCGAGGATTTCGTGAAACGCAACAGATTGCACGTCGCCAATGGCCGTCTACTAACAAGTGCCGCTCGGCAATGACCTCATTTCCACGAAATATTGTTTACTGTTTACAAGCTTTTATTAAGTCTGATATGTTTGTACGTCTCCTAAGGTAAAATCGGGTGAAAAATGCCGCCCTCGTGCATCGCAAACCCCAAAAACCAGCCCATATGATGTGTGCTGGCTCATCCTCTAAAAACACTAGCCTGCCGTACATAAAACTTCGTAGAAATTAGCAAACACTTTTGTGTTCATCACAAGAACGCCACAGTATTTAGATTTTTTGAACAGCCCTCATAGCCTTTGCACTAATTTAAAATATAGATTACCCACTTTTTTTACTTAGGCAAATTAACCGACCAAATAAACTAACTAATGTTAATGAGTTAGGGAAAGCGAGATTTCACTGTAAGCCCATAAGAATATGTACTAAATTTGACGCAACACATATTGAGAGCCCAATAATGCCTTCTATCGGGCTTCTATCTCTGGTTTATGTATCTGGAAAGACGACGTTAATGCGGCCCTAATTGCCCATAATAGGTGCTATATACACGAGAATCCGGTTTCGTTCAACTCGCGCCGACTCCCCGGATTCCGGAACTATTCATCCGATAAGTTTGCCGCACTTACTGCAGAACATCCATCATACAAGCTATTACGCTATAGCCACTAGTAAAAATTGCACAGGGTATTGTAAAAAAATACTGATAAATTGTTTTTTATTTTTGTTTCAATTCGCAACTGCAGGATTTCATACGCATCGGCGCTGTTCAATCCCCATAATTAACCCTTCGGTTTCAAATTGAGTCATGCATGGTAGAGAGTCGATCCCGGTAGCGTATTTACTTGCAACGAACTTTCCCTCGTGCGTCCTGGGACACACTGTATACCTATTTAAATCAAGTCATTAGCTTATTAGCGACTGAATTGTTGCATCTAGGCCGGTCGGATGGAAAACTTATTCGTCGATACGATCTTAGGGCCAAGACGGAGAAGGGCTGGGTTCTCTATTGCTTATAAAACGGAAGCAAAATAAAATGATTCTATTAATTTAACTATGTACATTTGACGGGCAAAACGGTAAAATACATAAATATTTACATATTCGGCTTCTCGCTGTAAAATTTAATCGGTATTTATTCACTAGAGTGAATAGCAAACGAGCACTGGGTCTTGAACCAGGTTTAGCAAGCAATTCTTCCTGTGACGGTACCCTGGGCAATCGCCGGTCGTCTCGTCGGATGAATTAAACTGTGTACGCGGTGTCTGGATTTGTCGTCGCAGCACAGACGTGAAATTCATACGGGATGTAGATCTGGGATGTGCGTTTCAGCCACTATGTGCAATCGCGTAATAGGATGGCCATTAGTCAGTACGTACGTGGTTGTATAACAGATCTCCATCCCAACCTTGCTAGTTGTCGCTCAATCGCGCACTGCAACAGCTGAATCAATCATACTACACAACGAGATACAGTACGGTACTTTCAATACTTCAGAAAATCTAGTGATTCGGATAGTATAGTAGAGAAGCTCCCGGTCATCCGGTCGACGAATTATTTGGCTTTTCGCCAGTTCTTTTCGGGCCCAGCCGTTCGGCACTGGAATCCGTCCCATCGATCGACTCGGAAACTGCAGGGCGCATCGCTATGCTCTTTCTCCGTTTTATTAGGTTCATTGACACGTATGACGTCGTTCCATGTTCTTCTTGTTTCATTTTCAGGTGTCGCGATCTTTCTTTGACGCGGCAGAACAAAATAAATAACGCTATCTATGGGGCATTCTAATTATGCTTCGTTACATACTAAATAATCGTACGGAGTCAGACACTCCCATAGCGATTTATATTGATTTATTCAAAAAAATACGCGAATTCAGCACTCGTTTCCAAAGTATTCTGGAGTCCAGAGCCATTGCACTAATTCAAATGCAACTTCAAGACAATACTCTATTCGATCACACGTTCATTTTATTTAGTAGTTTTTAAAACGTGGCCGTGTTTTTACTAAATTAAAACATATGTTTTGTAAGAAAATAGTTTTACTAGAAATGCTAACGACTGACACTGATAACGTTCCGCTCGCTTCGCTTCACTCCGCTTGGCAAAAAACCGTCTGTTCCTTTGCATTCGCCATAGACTGTTTCTTGCAAAGACGTCTAGAATGGACCTAGCGTCCTTACGGAACAGCCGATTTTGTTTTGAAGCCTACACGTTCGATGGCCAGCGGGTCGCGGGGATTGTTGTTTGTTATTATATTCAAGCAACGGACCAAGCGAATGTTCCGCGATATTCTGTTTCCGCGGCGGCACCTGTTCACTACACAACTGGTCGGCTGTTTTGTTTTGCCTTTTCCACACACAAACGCTTAGACTGTGAATATTCACCCTGCTTCAATCGAAAATGTAAATAGCTAAGTCCCTTCTATAAGTCTTTAGTTTCTTGGGTGTTGACGAGGTCGTCAATTTCTTAACCCCGTCTTTCTTTCGAGTTAAAGGATCCGTATGTTATATGGAGAAAGGAGGGTTCTGTGAAACCTGCTCTTTGGGATCACTTTGAGAAAAGTGAAATCGGTTCATATTTTATGACGTTCTTATATTGACGTTTTAATAACTTGCTATTAAAAATTATACAACACACAGGCCCGAGCAGAATGAACGACATATAATTTCTATTGTACGTTCCTTCTCTATCGTCTTGTGATATAAAAGAAATACAAAACTTTTATAAGGCCACCTTTTCTAGACAAGAAAACAATATAATTTATTTAATTTTATTTGTAGCGGGTCACCAAATGACGTAAGCCTCGTGCGAGCATAATAGTATATTACGTAACGAGCATGGAAAGTGACAAATTTCATACGAGCGTGAAATCACGCGAGTTTACAGGAAATACACTTTCCATCGAGTTATGTACACTATTTTTCCCACGACCCTTTAAGAAGACAAATTTATTCATAAAAGAATAACTTTACTTTTAAGGATTTGTTGTCTATGTTCACAGATGTCAAAATGCGGTAAAGTCTAGTCTGTAATTATTCACGTGAGCGAATAGCAAACGAATACTGTGTTTGGGACCCGGTGTCGCAAGCAATTCACTCCGTGACGGTATTCTGGTAACCGCCGGTCGTCCCGTGTGATGATTTAAACTGTGTACTCGGTGCCTGGATTTACGTTGCCGCACGGATGTGCAATCCAGACGGGGTGTAGATCGGGAATATACATTACAGACACTCACGGCGACCCCTTAATAGTATAGCCATTAATTTCTACGTAAGCAGTTGTATAATCGCTCTGAAACTCAACGGATGGGATGTTCAATCGTTCACTGCATCGGTTGAATGGAGATGTGCTATTCGCACCCCAACAAAATTCATTCTACTTGTGCGAGTTCTTGGTTTGAACATCCACGACCCCCGTAGAATTTCAGAACAAGTCTTAACCAGCCTATTGTACCTCTACACCGGATCAATTAACGTATATTTAATTATTTATTCTCTGTAACAATAATTAAATACCGACACTTACTTAGTGTACAGCAGTAAATCACACCACGTAACGCAGGACAGGTAGTCAGATACTCTCAATAGGTCCTAAAGTTAATCGTAAAATGTCTGGTATGAGAATGCTTTCAATCTCCAGTTGACACGGGGTTTTATTATTTCTTCATCCTTCGTGAACGGCCGTTCGTAGACTCGGCTCCTCCAATCTGCCAGCGCGCGTAGTATATTACAAAACGAGCATGGAAAGTGACAAATTTCATACGAGCGTGAAATTTTATGCATGAGGCGTAGCCGAGTGCAGAAATCACGCGAGTTTACAGGAAATACACTTTCCATCGAGTTATGTACACTATTTTTCCCACGACCCTTTAAGAAGACAAATTTATTCATAAAAGAGTAACTTTACTTTTAAGGATTTATTGTCTATGTTCACAGATGTCAAAATTTCCAAGTAGCCTACTAAATTACTGTGAGCATAGTATTCCAATTCCGACCGGTTTATGAATGACACGTTGATTTCTTCTCTTGCCCGCCAATTCATACCTAAAATATTTAGGTCTTCCACGGAGTAGCCATTAAAATGTTCAACTGTCGTACCATTTAAGAGATTTTTCTGATAAAAAATTATTAGGTTTAAAAAGAGACGCGACAGGACATTTATTCAGTAAACGTCAAGATCTCAAAGCTACCTACAAAATTTGAATGAACCTGTGCGATTTTCAAATATTACAGCACAGTTGCGAGTTTAGCGCACGGGCAACGCAATTGTCAAGTTAGGAAACTTGACAATTGGGGGTCGTGGGAAAATTATAATACTGCCACCACCCTAATCTTGGTCTGCCCTGAAAACAGGAAAAAACTATGTAAGAAAAGGTGTTGAATTGTACAACTGACGTACCAACTCCAAACTGCAATCGAAGTAACGTTAAAGGAACAATAATACCTTAACTATTTCTCCATAATTACCAGCAATGACTTACCAAAACGCCAAACCATAAACGTCTTTTTGTTTACAAACAGCAAAAAGTCCACGAACTCTACAGAGTATTACATTTAATATTAAATTAAGTACAGCACATTTTTTACCACAATTAAGAACAATTACATAATAAAAGAAACTGAAACGCGAAAAGTGCTTTCACATTTGCAACAATTACGGAATTTTTTAGCCTCATCATATTATTATATTTTCACGTTGATATTTTTGCGGGTTATACATTTTGGCCAATGGAGGACAACATTACTCACGCAAAACCACAAGAAGGAGAGTTAAAACAGAGGCATTAATGCGTCTGGTACATATACTCATTACGAGTATAAAATACCTCATACAAGCTTATACTCGTAGCTTTGAAGCCAACAGTATGAAATAGAAGATATCGTCTTGGTCGTTGGCAGTTTCCCTAACCTAAAAATTTCACTATTATTAATGTGATGTAATATAATATTTTTATATGAAATACTTTTCAATAAGTTTGTAGTTTATAGAAAAAGCAATAGGCACGTAAACGTTTCATTTGTCAACTTACGAACCATAGATATAGTCAACTAAGTTCTGTGTTTATCGACGTGGACTTACGTGCATGCTCCCAAAGTCGCAGCACTCTCCTAGTTAGCACATAGACAGCACGAAATAACAAACACATTGGTAGAAGACCCCCGATTTATACTGTAATAACTAATAAGTGTAATTTCTTCGTTTTCAAGTTACTATCCAGTTAGTGGATTTTGAAACTTATAAATGTAAGGCATGGCTAGAGGCAAGTGACCGCTTGCACTTTGAGGTTACTAGCGCCAGTCTGTCAGTTTACTGCAAGATAGCGACGTAGCAAATGCGCATGCGTTACACGTTTTAGTCACAAATTTGACATTTTGAAACATAAAAGTCGTAGCCCAAAGAAATTATTTCGCGTGTTTTTCTATTAGATCTGTATGGTTAAAACGAAAATGTTTAATTCATCAGAACTTATTCATGGTTCGCTCGGCATATCGGACAAACGAAGGCATAAAAATACTTTCGTTGGTTGGTATTTGCATATTGGCACTAGCAAAATTGTTCGACTGTAGCAAATAAACAAAGCAGCGAAGGAATTTCTAGGTTTAAAATTAGACGACCGTTAAATTTATATACCTAATTTTGCAAATATAAGAAACTCCATTTGATTTGCATAATTCGAGTTTATTAATGACATTTTAGTCGGGGAGCAGCCATCTCAAAAAGGGCTTATTTAAAGAGTTAGTCCGAAGTCGAGGACATACTTGTTTTGAAGACTGTTTTCTATGTAGAATCACCCGCTGAATCCGAAACCGGAGGGCGCCCGTTCATTTGGGACGGCCTTGGCTCTGAAAAATGCAGTTTTACGTAAAATTTTGAAAAATTGAAAACTCTGAACATTTCAGTTTACATCGTCATATCTTCGTTCTGGAGACAGTTAGGAAGCTAAATTTTTTTTTGAAATGTTCTCCAGGCATTTTTGATTGCAAAGCTCTATACACAATTAACTTTCGAAAAATAACTACGTCAGAAATTTGTAATTTTGTACACCGCGTCATTTTTGTGCACCTTAATTTTCACCACGCGAGAAAATTTTTTATTGTAAAAGATAGATACCTATTCAATCGAAACAATATGTCGTGAAAAGTATGCAGAAGTTTTTAGTGAAAAAATCATCTCGATATCTGTAATACTGACCGAGTTACAGCAATTAACAAAATATTGCTTTTTGCGCTGCGGTATAGTGTTCTATCTCTACTCTGCGCATCTACCTACTCCGTGATGCATCTGCGCCTGCGGGCGGCTAATCTCCGTCATATGCGGGAAACTCGTGCAAATACCTATTACTTTTCTTTGACAAAGTGATAAAACAGTTTCCGATATAATCAAGTTTATGTTTAATTGTTTACAAATAACAATAACTATGTACGAGTCGGTACGAGTAGTATGTATATGTGGAATTGTTTTGGAATCACTGTGCGATTTTGATTGAAGACTGAGGTTAAGTTTACTATTAGTGAAAATGGAAATCAATTACAATTTGTCCATAATTTGTCAGATGAATGATTCAGCAGAAACAGTTTAAGCTGTAACTGAAAATGGATATAACGCATTGTTCAAGGCGGCAGGCAGGCCGGCCGTTTCTGACCCCTTGGCTGCCTCAAAGACTAGAAGTCTTTGGGCTGCCTGCGTGTCAAGTTACGTATTGCCGGATTGCTGCCCTCAACCTAACTTAAGCTAACGAACACTGTATCTACACCGAGATCTACACCCCTATACCGTTCCTCATTTGAAGAAAAAGATTCATTTTTTATATTTGTTCTCAAAATAGGAATACATAAAAATTTGAACTCCATACAAGGGCGTAACATAAATTTGATATAAGATCTACATCGAAATGCATAAAAAATACAATGTAAGTAAGAAGTAACTGCATAATATGAAGTTCTCCTGTTCTCCTCGCGTGCCGCCTTAAAGTGAATGCCACCTTTAACTTTTAAAGGAGGCATTCGGTTATCCGATTTCGTTTTTTCGGCGGGTGTATACTATACAGCCCGCCGCGCCGCCTCAAAAATTGGCCGCCTGTGTTTTTGACACGCAACAGATAGAATTTCGGAACGTGAACGATATGAGACGCGAATAGGGAAACCAGGGAAAGTATTTGAAATGTGGTGCTACAGACGCAAGATCAAGATACCGTGGTTAGTAAGAGGAAGGTGTAAGAAAGAGCTGGGGAAAATGATAAATAAGACAATAGAATTTGTATGATAGGACTCTTTCTGACACACGACAGATTAATTCGCGACATGCTATAGGGGTGGATAGCGATACAAGAAGTAGAGGTATGGTCAGATTATATTTCTGTTTGCTAATAATCGGAGATGTAGCAGGCTCTACTTTTGTGAAGGTGCGCGTCCAACCAGTCTTCATACTGTCCCCTGAATTTAAAACACAATGCCTCGTAGGCAGATTTTTACGAATTTGGAATTGTTAGAAATAAATGTCGCTTACCTGTACTGGGTGTTATTAGGTGACGTTACATACGGCTTATCTGAAAAATTAAATAAATGAGACCTACTTTTCCTACGTGAATATTTGGTATGTCAACAAATATAAAAATATGAACTTTTAAATCGACTGCAGTGTTGAATATAAAGTAATGAGAATAATCGGGCATATCAGTCAAGGAGAACTACACAAGGCCTCCCCCACGAAAAAAATGAAACAGGCGCCGACCGTTTCAAATTTTAATGGGGGAGGCCTTGTGTAGTTTTCCTTGACTGATACGCCCGATTATTCTCATTACTCACCAAATATAAACACATTCATGTTTATTACAAAACAATGTAACAAAGACCCGAGAAGACGTTAAAATTTTCAACTGCCGTACATTTGAAGAGATTTTTTTGGTACCAAATGAAGTTGTCTTCTGGGTCGCTTTGACACCGGCTGGTGGCGTGCGCTCCAAGGACGTATCGCTGCAGTCCTCTACTTTCATTTTGCAGAAGAGTATCAAATCATTTTCCCAAATTGGATTTGAAAACAGACCCGACGCGATATTGATCCAGTACCTAAATGTCAAAATTTCAAAGCTGCCTACAACATTTTAATATACTTGTGCGATTTTTATAACGCACAGCTACGAGTATAACACACGGGCGGACGCAATTGTCAACTTTCCCGCCTACTTAGTTATACATAATATATGCAGTTAGAGGGTCGTGGGGAAATTATTTTATTTTATCAAACATCATATAATATATCATATGCGTATCCATGGCAACGTTCTTTCAAAGGTTGCTTGTTTTGTACAACTAACCAAACTAAGGGTTGTAAGCGGCCGTAAAAGCGCAACTTCGCGTGAGTTCTTGCAGATAAAGTAAGGTATTCCACCTTTGAGAGCTCGTATCTCCGTTTCAATACCTGGAAAAATTAACTGATTTTGGGGCTCTTTCACTTTTATCAACAGATATCTCCGAAACGAAGCCTTTAATTCAAAAGTCCATTCACAGTCATATTTTTTTAAATTATAATATTTCCGCAAAAAATTAAAATATCCCGAAGTACAATTCAATTTGTCCTTTTGAGTCCGACCACCGATCACTCTCTCTCTCTCTTCCCTCGAATTTCTCCAAAATGTACATGCTGTAGCGGTTTCTGACCAAACCATCAGAAATCTTATCCATGAAGCTGATCTTCATTCTCGTCGACCAATTAGAGTACCTGCACTTCGCCACGGCAATCACGAAGCTCGCTCGTCTTGAATTGGCTGAAGAACATGCTCAATGGGGTGAATCAGAATGGTCCAATGTTCTGTTTACCGACGAATCTCGGTTCGGATTTCAACCTGATAGAAGAAGAACGGCACTTCCAGGAAGTTCACAATTACCGAGGAGGGTCTGTGATGGTATGGGCTGGAATCGATTTGCACCATAGAACGGACCTCGTTTGTCTGGATGGGGTCATGAACCAGCGGCGTTATATTGAACAAGTTCTTGTTGTGCAACCATGCAGGACAATGCTCGTCCTCGCATTGCACATCAGGTACAAAATTGGTTTGAAGAAGAGAACATGACACTTTTGCCATGGCCTTCTCAGTCTCCCGACCTCACCCCCATTGAACATGTGTAGGATATGCTGCAGAGACAACTTCTTCCAGTTATGGCAAACAATCAAGGCCGTTTTGCATTTGAAAATATACTGAGAGAGCAGTGGGCCCCTTTGCTATAAGATGCAATCGATAAGCTGATTTTAAGTATGCCTAGGCGATGCCGAACAGTCATTAATGCCCGAGGAGGCAATACATGGCTAAGTACAAATTTCAAAATATAAACGTTATCAGAAATACACTTTTATTTTAATACACGATGTATTGTTTTCCACTTAAATGTTTATTTTCATTTTTAAACAAATAATGCAAAACATTAAAAGTTTATTTTTAGCCAATTTTGTACTAGACCTACTCACTTTGACTTGTAAGATAAAAATCATAAGTACAATGAAAATTATTTGTGTCCCTTAGAAAATTTTGAGTAGTGTATAATCATGCAAATTCTGGTATTTCAAGAAGGTCAGTTTATGGTGACTATTCCACTCTTCGAATTGTTGAAGATTGTTGAAGACGATGGTCAATTTAGAAAAATTTGTCAGCTTGTAAGAAATTTTGGGGGAATTTTTGGGAAAAGCGTAGGTTAGCTCAGGATGGGAAAGGATGGAGGTACGCGTCCAATCAGTCTTCGGGCTGAAAGCTTTATGACCTATGTTGAAATTGTGAAAAAAACATTTGTATTTAAAATATACAGGATGATTCGGGCCTCGCGATTTCCATTATAATACACAATAAATTTTGAGGTTAAGTTAGATACGTTCTCATCGTCACTCGGAGACAGGGTTCATACGTGATCGAGATGATCTTCTCTCGGGAACTAGATCCCTAAATTTACAACGATGCTGAAACCTTTTATAACTCGAACTTTTATGGGGGAAATTGTGAAGCTAACTCTGTGGGAATGCTCAGAAAGTGTGTTTTTGAGAGCTATAGGACCAGTACCTACTCGTTTAAATGTACTTATAGAAAAGATGATCCAGTTTTTAACCCTAGCATTTAAGGGAAACTAAATACGAGTAAATTTGGTTTGGTTTTGAAAAATTGGCATTTTTAGACAACGTGAATTCTACGAGCTAGGTTTCTTCTGATCAGTGGAGAAGGCCCTTCCGATCTTCATTAAAAAAACGCGTGGCCGTCGATGGGATTTGGGAGCTCACTGCAGCACTGGAAACCATAAGGCATCGGCATAAACCACTGCAAATGATAGCCCGTGGCATCCTCTTTCATTCAAGGTTCATTAGAGGGTCATGAGTTCAACCGCTTCTTGCACACTTATTCAACGTTCGAAGAGTTTAAGCGCCGATTTTCAGCAGTACTGTAGGTGCTTTAGTGCTAAAATACCTGGAGTAGTCTGTGGGTTCGACAGAATAGATCTTTCTTGTGAAGTAAGAAGATGTTCCTCATTAATGGAAAGCAAATTCGTTCGATTTCGGGCTAAAACACATTACGTTGCACAAATCACACTGAGGACTTTTCATACTCTAATGCTTATACATCAGATTCGCTGAACTGGCTCAATTCGCACTCCAAAAACAACAAAAACTCCAGTATCTAGAATTAATTGTATAAATTCTCTTCTGCAGTAACTATAATAACAGCAATTGCGAAAAACCATCATCATAGATGATCTGCTAAACCACCAAAACAAAAACTTTTTACGAATAAACTATGCAAATCCTACAAGTGTAGAAAACATAGGCAGATTATTACCAGTCATTTCCTATCGATTCAGTGAACGGTTTTCGTTTTTCGAACCCAACAATGCACTTTTGAGCGCAACAAAAACTACAAGCAACTAAATTAATTACAGAATAGAATGTGTCAGCGATCGGACCACCCTTTTCCGTCGAAAAAATTCTTATAAAATGTGCACCAGAGTATGAATTTGCAAAACTGTTTATAACTCTTTCATATTCACCATCCACAGAGTACATGCATTTCTCTTTCTTCGGATTGTCCGTCTCACGTTCCGTATGGCTGCGCCAAACAAAACAATTTTCACTCAATGCACCTCAAACATATACAAAAATTTCTTCATGTTACATGATCCAGATATAAAAACAGACGGATTTCTTGCACCCAGCCAGTCAAATCTCGACAGTCCTCACGGCACCAGGAGGTCGGGAACGAGTTGCAAAAATTTTGCAACAAAAAAATAAACGAAAATGAAAAGATTGCTCGGAGTGTTGTTTTTGTGCTTTTTGGTGGTTAATACGCACGGGGTGCATTCCCGGCAGCTCTCGCGCCCTTCCTACTTCGGACAGGACCTACACAAATGTGCCGGGGGGAATAAGGAGGGGGATGGGGGATACTCTGTACACGAGGTCGGAGCCGGAGCCGGTGTTAACCAGCTGTTCGCCGCTCTATCCTCTGGAAGCAACAGGTAGTAGTGTTTTTGTGGGGAAGTGTTGTTTTTTCCAGGGGATTATACATTTAAATTGAGTCGAGGGGTGGTTTTGTGATTAATTACCCTGGGGCGCGTAATTAAATTTCTCGTGTCAGATTTTTGTGATAAATTAAAAGAAAAAACAAACTCATCAAATCTTATTGATGACAAAAACTTTTACAAGTGTGATATTTTTCAACAAACACACGTTTTCGTTAAGATATTACTTTTATCACTTTCATAACTCTGAAAAGTCATGAAACACTTGATACAAAATTTTCCAATATACCAAAAATGAATTGGACGTTTCGATACCATACAGAATATTGTGTTACATTTTCAACCTGAGTATCAAACTAAATATAAGCTCCCGGACAAAAATATTGCACCAGTTCATAACATTTACATAACTGGTATTAAAATTTAACTTAAATCAAAATTACATGAAACTTCCAAATTAGGTTTATTTACAAACATAACAGTACATAATTCGCATTTTTATGACATGCATTTGAATGTCATAAAGACATACTTTAGCGCACATGTTCTTTAAAGAATGCAAATTGACATTTTCTACCGCATGCATTTTGTGAAGTGAATATTGCACAGCAAACTAATACTAAAATCAAATAAAATGAAACTTGTAAACGTTAATTAGAACATTTGTGCAATTTGATATATTAACTCAAAATCGGGAGATGCTGAAGGAAGACATTTCACAGCCACATTGCTGCTATCTCGTTGTCCGAGATGTTAGAGTACTGACGGAAGTCAAAATATATACATAAGTGCCTGCTACTTTTCTGTGCATAATTATTATTTTTCGTTTACTACACATTTCTTAAGCAAATGTGATAGTCGTGGTCACGCTGATAGTAGATAAAACGTGGTACGATAGTTGTATCGTCTAACAAATACCGGAGCGACAAGGGGACTCTTTATGGTTAATTTAGTCTGGTTATGGAAAGCATAATAAGGAATACCGATGCACAAGGAATGATCCATTGTAAAGAAGCACAAGTAACCGCTTATGCGGATGACTTGATAATTCTGACACGAAGCAAAAGTAAATTATGTGAAAATTATTGAAGAAGCAACGAGCAGATGGCTAAAAATTAGTGAAGATAAGGCAAAATACACTTCATTTAAATATCTGGGTGTATGGCTAAATAACAAGAATGAACAGAAACAAAAAATAAAAAGGAAGGCTACAATTAGGCAGTAAAGCCTACTACAGCAACAAGAAAATTATGAGAGCAGCAAACTTTAGAACCATTAAAATAATAACGGAATGGAAACCTGCAAAAGGAAGGCAAAGGGGACGACCGAAGATAAGATGGCGGGACGAAACATTGGAGGACAAAACATTCCACTCAGGAAGAAACAAAAAGGGAAAATCAAACAAGAAACAAGTGTAAAGAACTACAAGAATTAAGTAAATCTGAATATAATTGAGACTTTTGCTGCGAGCTCAAATGGATGATAATATGGAAATGGAAACTGTCAGACGAGGAATATCAAATACCTATAGCGTTACCAAAATTACATTCGCCATCAAGTCCCCAAAGTTCTTCTTAAAACTCCGACGACAATAAACTATTAGCAAAATTCTATCAATCATCAAAAAATTCTCAGTTAGAAGAATGGTTGAACGCGTACCTCCGTCCTTTCCTATCCTGATGAGCTAACCTACACATTTCCCTAAAAGTAAAGCACCCTACAGCCTACATCCCCAACTATTTCACAGCGGTATACCCCTACCCCTTTTTTACTCTAATATGCCGCAAACTATTCCTTAATGTCTCAGAAGGTATCCTACCATTCCATCTCCCCCATTCCTTATTGTCTTCCAACCTCTCCCCAACTCTTTCTAATACCTCCTTGTTGCTAATCTTATCCATCAACTGTATCTTCATCATGCATCTGTAGCACCACATTTCAAACGCTTCTACTCTTTTTCCATCCGCTTCTCCTATTGTCCAAGTTTCGCACCCGTACAATGCCGTACTCCATATATAAGTCTTTAAGAGTCTCTTCCGAGTTTCTGCATTAACCGTTCCCGACCATAACAGTTGTTTACTATTTATCGATTTTCCTGCGGTAGCTCTCTGTCAAAACTGCTTCCATTTCATTCAGAGTCATTCCTATTTTTCTTTTCTGGATGCCAATCTGAGCATGTTATTTTACATCGGTTACTCTGTGGTGAATGATCTTCGAAAATATCAGATTTTGCCTGTGGCGCAATAGTTAGGCAGGAAAGAAAATATTTACCCAGCGACATTTTAGATGATAAAACTATGGAGAGGGAAGATGTAAACTGGAGGCAAACATCATCTGCTTAAAAATATTGTATTTTTTAAGTATACTGGAAGAGCTGAAAGTGCCACTGGTGTCATGACGAAACCTCCTGTTAATTTTAAGTCGATTGAAAATATATTCGCTTTTTGAAAGAAAGTCTTTTATTTTTACAACATTTTAAATGTTGAAATTTTATTATAAAATAATGCCAGTCACAAAAGGTTAACTGTTATCAATAACTGTTACTGTCAATGAACCAGCCTTTGTGAACTAATATTTAAATTACTTATTAATTTCTCAGTTTCTTGATTTCAGCGACCTCCTCGGAGCTCTATCCGCCCCAACACCACAAGCTCCAATAAAGCGTCCTCAGGAGCAGCCGTCTCTTTACTCCCTCTACGCCAAAGAACCACAAGAAGAGGAATACCTAGGAAAATCTACAGACTATTTCGCATCCCACGCACTACAACGTCGCGAAACAGAAGACTTCTCGAACGATCATGACGAATATGTACCAGTAATTGGCAGGGATGGTGTTCCACTTGATACGCCAGAGGTGAGGAAGGCGAAAGAGCAACATCTGCAAGCTCACGCGGAAGCCAGAGCGAGCAAGAACTACCCAGTGGATACTTACGATGACAAGTATGAAGGGAAGTATGCCGAGCCTATAGTGGACTTCAAAATGTAAGTGAATTCTATGCCATCCAAAATTATAAAGATACTATCTTAACGCAAGGTCTATTTGCTAATTCTTTATTAAAATGGTGTTCCGACCGATGTTAGACTCTATTACACGAATACAACACACTTGCTTATACCTTTTTTCTTTATTTATTCTTTATTTATTCCTTATTTATTTATTTTTTGTACAATATGGAAAGACAGTTCTTCCTGCTCTTCTTTCCTGCCACTATTTATAATACTGCTTATACCCAATATTCAATCAAATACGTTATTTAGATGAAGATCATTGCGAAGTGCTCCTGGAACTTATCACAAAATTACACCTAGACGATTTCTGACAATTCGTGCCCAAAGAAGTAACAGCTCCCTGACCTTCTGCAGCGTCCCCACTCTTGGTCCATGACTTCGCTGTGACAAACCCCACGCCAAAATTTATATAGCTGCCAGTTGAAGTACAAAGAGCTTAGGGAGTCATTTGGTGGGATACTTCTTTTCTGATAAGCTCAGCCAATGTTAAACTATACAGTCTCTGGGGTTCTTCAGCCAGGAGATAAGTCTTCGACCCAAAGCGCGACGACCGTCACTATCTACCTGCAGCATGAGACACTTGGAACTTCCACACATGCCTTTCTCTTTTCGCATTCTTTCTAGAACGTTCCTATTGCTGACTCTATTGACCCACGAGAGGCGGCACATTCTTCGCTATGACCACACCACATCTCAAATGCTTCCATTCTTTTTATACCTTCTCCTGTCTTCTGCAAGCAATTGTAAAAGTTCTGATGATACTTTATCTGATCCAGAAGCCTTCCCAAATTTTAAGTTTTGCTCCTTGCAGAATTCTGCGAGTCTCTCACCTCCATCAATTCTGTCACCCAGGCCATAATGTCCCATCCATCCTGGCGTCGCTCATTCCCAACTTATATAACATCTTGCTTTACAGAAAACAATTCACAGTAGACGTCCTACATCATTTAGCAAAGGAAGTTGAGGAGGCATTTGTGGAGGAAGAAGTAGCGATTGGACCATGAGTGCTTTTAATAACACCTCGTACACATCTATCAGGAAAGATGCTTCACAAATGGTAATTGAGCGTCTCGCTATTAGATGGATCGAAGCCATGCTCAAAGAACGAATTATTACAATGTCTAAACATTGGTAACTGCAGCAAGGGACTCTCCAGAAGATTGGATACCACCACCCATGCTGTGGTCAATCGTTATGGATGACCTAGCTGTTCCTATTAGAGGCAAGCCTGATGGCGTCCTGCCGTATAATGCAAAGTGCCCTAAACATTATCAAAAATTGGTGCCTGGAAGAGTTCACTCATCATAGTTCCATTTACAAGAGGAATGAAACTGAACCTAATAGCTCCACAATTAAATGGACAATCGAATTTGCCAGCGAAGCCAAAATATCTTACAATATTCTTGTCGATAAAACTCTCTCCAAAGATACGGTGGTCCTATGTACATGCTGCAAACTTTTTGGGAAGGTCTGGGGATTTCGGCCGAAAACGACTTATTGGTCTTACACAACGGTCCAAAGACCCATTGTAACCTACGCCTCCTTGGTATGGCGGACGAAAAACCCAAGACAACAACACAAACTGCAAAAATTGCGGAGATGGACGCGCATGTGAAAAATAATTGGATGTATGGGTACAACTCCCATGACAATCAAGGATGTAATGTTAGACCTGATTCTGCGTCACTTGCAGATGACGAAGGATGATCTGTCCGCTGCCTTAGAACATTCCCAGGCTGAGAAGCTTAAACCAGGGGACTGGCAAAGACAGTCGGTTTTAACTCGGATGTGCCGTTCGAAGAGGTCAAGTATCCATAGCCTTAGAAACTTCCCGGGGGCATAAATTTACATTCTGATGGATAGCTAGGCCACCATCAAAGCTCAAAAGGCACTGACAATCCCTGGAACAACTGGCAAGGGTAACAAATGTATCCTTGTGTGGATGATGGGCCATCACCGAATAGAAGGCAAAGGAATAGCCGAACTGGATAGAATAGCAACGGAAACACCACCCATAGGACCCGAATAGTTCTATAATTTAAATAAAATGAACAGACGAAGATAAGTCAAACGGTGGGAAAGGGACAATAAACGGTCCCACTGGGGAAAAACTCTAGAGCAGAGGCAGCCGAAAAATTTCAGACTACTCTCGAAAGAATCTTCTCGATCTATCCAGGAACGAACTACATGTTGGTAGCAGTTCTCAATCGTCCTACAGCAGATCAACCCATCGTCAATCTAATTTTACATATGTTTCAAATTTATGTGGTTTAGGGGATCAATTGATTGCTCATCGATAGTTTGGACTTTGAACGGCAGGTGGCGAGGCTGACTTACAAGTTAACTGTAAGGTTACCGTGCGCGCACGTCAGTTCAATTGGACAACAGACTAACATCTCATAGCATTTATTCACAAACTGGACGAAACTAACTGAAAAGCAGCTGATCAGCTGAACCGCCGTGGCCCGCACCTGCCACACTACAATTAACAAACATTACTATCTATCTACTTAAAATACTTTTTCAATACAACTAAAGGTGATATTTCCATCAGTAAATTATAAAATGTAATACTAGAAATTTTCTAAAAAGCGCTTATCTACAAACATTAGTCTATTTGGGCACTTACTCTTCTCACAAACTGAATGTTTTTCTACATTTTCAGTCACTATCCTGACGAACACATACCCCTAATTGGCATCAACGGCGTCCCCGTAGAAACGCCAGAAGTCAAATTCGCCAAGAAGCAACACTTCGACGCACACGAAGAAGTTAGAGCCCGAAATCTTCAAGAGGAATTCAAGAAACCTTCCGAATCAGCTGAAGAATACGATTACGAAAATAACATAGAAAGAGAGGCGCCGATAAAGAAGGAGCCGATAAAAAAGGAGCCCAAGAAAGAAGTGAGAAAACCGATAAAGAAAGAAGAAAGGTCTGAAGAAAAGGAAGAGGAAGATGATGGCCAAGACAGGTATCCTTACGAGCACTACATAAAGATCGAAGAACCGAGGGAGTACCGCCATTTTTACGCCTACAATGAAGAAGAAAAGAAAGATTATTAGCTCTAATGCAGGTTTCGAAATAACACTATTGTAAAGTAATGTGATATAATAAAGTTTATTTTGTACCGTTCTTGTGGCCAGATAAATCTTTTATGAAGCACAGGATTCAGTTGGAATTTGCATGGTCTAAATGAACATAGCACACAGTTATGTACATAACCGCAGTATATAAATCTGTATTATTCGGGCCAGTATTCCCAAAGGACTTGTACCTTGACGCAGTTCTAGTAATACTGGGACGGGTGGGATGGCTTGCGCGCTTCAATGATATAAAGAGCCGAACCATAGGTTTAACCATATTGGAGGGGTTTTTATTTGAGAAGCCAGACTAAATCAAGTCCCTGGAAGGGGGCAGCAGCTCTTTCAGTAATCATAGTGGCAGAGATCGTGAGGGTTGGTATGGCACTGTGATACACACTACTGCGATGTGGAAGGCAACGGGAAACCACCACATTATTTTATCCCTAGTACAGCGTACTTTAATTTATGATGATGGCACCTTCTGGAGTAAAATATTCCGGAGGTAAAATAGTCCCACATTCGGATCTCCGGGCGGGGACTGCTTCGGGGGGAGTCATCAGAAATGATAAGTGTAACATCTCACGAGTCGGAGCGTGGAATGTTAGAAGCATGAAACAAGTAGGGAAGTTAGAGAATTTGAAAATTGAGATGGATAGGTTAGCATTAGACGTAGTAGGTATCAGTGAAGTGCGATGGCCAGAAGCTGGAGACTTCTGGAGCGGAGATTTTAGAGTAATACACACAGGATCTGTAGGAGGAAATTCGGGAGTAGGAATTGTTATGCGGAAAAAAGTAGGACAGAGTGTAGAAAATTTCTTACAGCAAAGTGACAGGGTAGTTATGGTTAGGTTAGATTCGAAACCTGTAAAAACAGTAATAATACAGGTATATATGCCCATTTCTAACTACAGTGATGAGGCCGTAGAGGCAGTTTATAGTGATATTGAATATGTGCTAGATTTTGTGAGAGGGCACGAAAATTTAATAATTACAGGAGATTTCAATGCAGTCGTAGGCACAGGGCGAGAGGGCGGAATAGTTGGCCCCTTTGGATTAGGCAATAGGAACGATAGGGGAGTTAGACTGATAGAGTTCTGCGATAAACATAACTTAACGGTCGCGAACACTCTATTTCACCATCATGTTAGGAGATGCTATACGTGGAAGATGCCAGGAGACTTAGGGAGATATCAAATAGATTACATTCTCGTTAGGCAAAGATTTAGAAATCAAGTTAGGGATTGTAGAAGTTATCCAGGAGCAGATATAGATAGTGATCACAACATAGTCGTTATGAAAGCCAATCTTAAATTTAAGATTTTGAAAAAAAGAAGCGGAAGAAGGTATCTTGACCCAGAGAAACTAAAAGATGATGATACGCGCGATAAGTTCGAGAAAAAGACAAACGAAGTACTAAAGGGCGCGGGTGGAAATAGAGGCGGGTGGACATAGAGGCAGAATGGAATTGCATTAAAAATAGTTTAGTTTCCTCAGCTAGGGATATTTTGGGTCATAAACAGAATGAAAATAGGAAACCCTGGATAACAAAACATATTGTGAGTCTAATAGAGGAAAGGCGAAAATATAAAAATAGGTTAGATGAAATAGGGAAACAAAGATATAAGGCGATCAAGTGGGAAATTATTCGGAAATGTAGGAAAGCGAAAGAGCAATGGATCGATAATAAATGCAAAGAAGTGGAAGATAAGTTCGAAGTAGGAAAGACTGATGAAGCATATAAAATAATCAGGAGAAATTTTAGAGAAATTGGATCTAGTACCAAAAACATTAGAAATGAGGCAGGAGATATCCTAATCGGAAGTGGGGAGAAGGCAGATAGGTGGAAAGAATATTTAGGAAACTTAGATGCGGGACAGGAAGTGCAAGATATATTAGAAAGCGAAAGCAGTGTAGAGGGGGATAACCTAGGGAGTCCTATAATGAGAGAAGAGTTTGAGATAGCACTAAAAAGTTTAAGGAATAATAAAGCACCAGGTATAGATGGCTTGCAGGCAGAAATCTTAAAGTGCGCAGGTCAAGAGGTAATAGATCGTTTATTTAAATTAGTTAGTCGCATATACCTGACAGGCGAGATTCCAGAAGATTACAAACGGAACATCATAGTAGCTTTGCCAAAAAGAAAAGGCGCGGATAGATGCGAAAATTTTAGAACTATCAGTTTAACTTCCCATGCGTCAAAAATTTTAACTAGAATTGTGCAAAGAAGGATGGAGAAAAAGGCGGAAGAAATATTAGGAGAAGATCAGTTCGGATTTAGACGAAATAGAGGAACGCGCGAGGCCATTCTAGCTTTACGAGTAATTATAGAAAAAATGATAGAAAAGAGAAAGAGCGTCTATATAGGATTTGTAGATTTAGAAAAAGCCTTCGACAACATAAAATGGGGGAAGATGTTCGAAGTGCTGAGAAAGGTAGGGATGAAATACAGGGACAGAAGAATAATACACAATCTCTACAAAGAACAAAAGGCAGTTATAGAATGTGAGCAGGAACAAAGGGAAGTAGATATCCGGAAGGGAGTGAGACAGGGATGTGCATTGTCACCTCTAGTTTTCAACTTATATATCGAAGATGCGATTAATATTGTTAAGGAAAGAACAGCCTCGGGGATCAATGTACAGGGCCAAACTATTAACATGCTCAGATTTGCGGATGATATAGCAGTGTTAGCATCTAGCAAAGAAGAATTAGGAGCGGCTTTGGATGAAATGGAAGCAGTTTTGACACAGGGCTTCGGCATGAAAATCAATAAAAAGAAAACTAAAATTTTGGTATGTAGGGGATGTGAAAATAGAACTAAAATGGAAATACAAATTGGAAATGAGAAGATAGAGGAGGTCGCGGATTTCTGCTACTTAGGAAGTAAAATAACTCAAGACGGTAGGAGCACTAAAGATATAAAACAAAGAATGGCGCAGGGCCGAGTTGCGTTTAACAAAAAGAAACAACTGTTATGCTCGAGAACGGTTAATATAGAGACTAGGAAGAGACTCTTAACGTCGTATGTATGGAGTACGGCATTATACGGGTGCGAAACTTGGACAATAGGAGAAGCGGATAGAAAAAGAGTAGAAGCGTTTGAAATGTGGTGCTACAGACGCATGATGAAGATACCGTGGATAGATAAGGTTAGCAATAGGGAAGTATTAGAAAGAGTTGGGGAAAAGCGAAAGGTATGGAAATCAATAAAGAGTAGGAGAGATACGATGGTAGGACACCTTCTAAGACACGAAGGAATAGTTCGTGACATACTAGAGTCAGAGATAGGAATAAAAAGAGGTAGGGGTAGGCCTAGATTAGACTACTGCTCTCAAATAGTTAGGGATGTAGGATGTTCTACTTTTAGGGAAATGCGTAGGTTAGCTCAGGATAGAAAAGAATGGAGGTACGCGTCCAACCAGTCTTCGGACTGAGAACCTTATGATGATGTATTAATTTATTTGATACCCAAATTTGGTTCTGCATAACCGGAGGTTCATTTTAGATGCGAAATTGTCACTTTTAGATAAATAATGTACCTAAGACAACAAATTGTTGGATGCAAATTAAATTTTCTATCTACACGACCGTGATCGAAAAGAAAATGTTAAATTGAGATCCTAAACTAGTATCAAAACAATATCCTCGTATTGACTAAACTAATTTGTTTTTAGGGCTATGTTAAAATCCCAGAAGTAGTTTTTCAGAAATGAGTCTGTTTCTTTAAATTAAATCATGACGGTTCATAGCGGAATATCTATTATAGTATATTATTCTATGAGCGAGTTTTGGTGGCTATTATTAACGAGGATGAAAGTTTAAAGCACGAGCCGTAGGAGAGCGTTATAATTCATAGCCATAGATTAATTTTACGTTATAAATGGCACTCGCAGTGTACAATTAATTATGTATACAAAATTTACGAAAGTGTTAAAAATTGAATTTTCCTCCCCACTTCGAACGGTAAAAACTTGTATAAATAAAGGGAAAATTAGAAATCTACGGCTAAAATAAGCTTCGAGGGTGTCTAACCATACTATTTAATCAAAAAAAACAAAGCTATCTGCTCCGAATAAAAAATTATTAAAAAAATGAATGGGGCGAAAGTACTGCCTCAATACCCAGAATGTGACGGATCGCCTGCTGTTAAATGGCAAAATGATCTCCCCGATCAGAAGTCGTCCATGTAAAAGCATTGGATGAATGCAGTGCTCATGAAATTATTTATTTTGATACGTTTCAGTGAGGGTGGAGGGCTGAAACTTTTACACGATATACGCTCATGGACAAAAATATGGAATATTTTTAAATTTTCATAATAACAGATTACGAAGACAGAAAACTAAAGAATCAAATTATCTTTGTCTATTTTAAGAGTAATCTAATAACAAGGCTTCATCAAGTAACTCCTCAATAAACACCAACTAACAGAAACTTAATTTGTTGAATATGTATAGAATGGATAAATTACGGTCTGACAAACTTTAACACCAAAAGAACGAAACCAGTTACAAAACATGGGCTGCTCAATATCGAGTATTGCCTCCCCGAGCGCGGACTACAGTTTCCATTCTTCTAGGCATGCTGGAGATTAAATTTTGTATACATTCTTGCGGAATTGCATCCCACTCCTGATGTGCGGCAAATCTTAATTGATTTAGCGTCATTGGCACAGGATTCCTGGCTCGAACACGAATTTTTAGTTGATCCCACAAGTGCTCTATTGGGTTTAAGTCTGGACTGTATGGTGGCCAGTCCAAACTTTGGATTCCCACTTCATTAAGATACCGGTTTATAATTGCAGCAGCATGTGGTCCTGCATTGTCATGCATTAGGATGAATCGGTTGTAACCAATGAAGTCAACGTATGGCACAGCATATTCTGACAAGATGTTTTCAACGTAATTGTCAGCTGTCATCCTTCCACGCACTTCCGCAAATCCTGTACGACCCTCCCAACTAATGCCTGCCCAAAACATTATCTCACCTCCTCCAAAACTGACGTTTGGAGTTAGTGCACAGTTGGAATATCTTTCTCCAATTCTTCTGTACACATGGTTACGTCCATCTGGCTTCCACAGTACGATTCTTGTTTCGTCGATAAACATAACATTCTTCCATTGGTCAACCGTCCAGTCAACATATGCTCTAGCAAATTGTAATCTGCAAACCCTAGCATTTTGAGTGAGCCGAGGGACTTTAGCAGGCCGTCTCGCTTTCAAATTTGCTTCCTTCAACCTTCGCCGAACTGTTTTGGAGCTAACATTAATTTGCTCCGCATTTAAAAGTTGATTTTTTAAATGAGTTGATGTTAAGGTACGATCTCGTAGTGACTGCGACATTAAAAATCTGTCATCCCGGCGAGTTGTACACCGTCTCCGTCCTTGGCCAGGCCTCTTCTTGAAATTTCCAGTTTGTCTATGCCTGTTTAAAATTTTTGAAACCGCAGACTGAGTTATTCCAACAAATCTTGCAATATGGCTTTGTCTCCAACCAACATTATGACAAAGTTACAACCTTTGCTACCACAACTTCAGTGCAACATCGAACTGCTGGCATTATCGAAGACAGTAATGTTACATAATAATCAACAAATGCTAAATTTTACCTCTGTACACCTAGGTTGACGAGTAAACTTACTTACTTAGAAAAGTTAAAAGTCAGGTGTGAACACGAAGTTTACTCAATTCAATTTTTAGAACACAAAGACAGTTTCTGATACTTGCTTGTTATTGCCAGGCTTACTAGATGCCTCAGTATCTAATATAAAATGCTGCCGCAGCTGTTCGTAACAAAGTTTCCCGAGAAATAAATAAAATAAAAAATATTCCATATTTTTGTCCATGAGTGTATATTGTAACGTATTTCTTATTTACACAATTTATTTACAGTGACTTCATGTACAAATATTTACAGATTAAAGTGATTTGAGAATAAGCAATTTTAAAATGAACAATAACAGCGAAATATACAAACAGCAAACAAACATCAACAAGCAATAACAATTAAATAATTACCAGCGAACAATTAAACAGTTAATTATCGAAACTAAACAATACAATAGGTACACAAATCCACAGTACAAACAACGGTTAATAACGTCCGAAAATGTCCCGGTTCACTTAAGGTGGGATTTCCTAGCGACGTCCAGCGTTCGCGGCCCGCCGCGACGTCCAGCAGTAACGGCTGGCCACGACGATTTTTTGATTTGGTTGAAACGTCTGGCTTCCGCGTTTTTGTAATAGTGAGAGAACCGCCCGCAGTATCAAGTGTTTTTGTGTTCAGGTGGTACAGTTGACTGCAGTTTAAATAACAGTAAGCTTATTGTCATATTGAATAGGAATACTCCAACATCATTTTCCCGAATTTGATAAATCTTTGAAGTCTTTATTTTCGTGGTCTTAATGCAAGGAAATTCACGTACACGATCAATCAATACTTCGTTGTCTGCATGTGTAAATTTTTGAGATTTTCAGTCGTAATATCCACCACAATATGCTTATTTCAACTGCTGGGGTCTACGTTTGCGGCTTGACATGTTTTTGAGCATAGTCGGGACCATGGATAGAGGATCCTCTATCCATGGTCGGGACACAGCCGCTGACGGCCGGACGCTGAGACGACGAGTCGCGACGCTTCAAAGAAAACAGTTGCATTCAAAATGCATTGTTGGGTCATGAACTGCCAGCCGTCGCGGGGGCATATTCATATCGAGCGTAGAGTATTGCAAATGCGGAACTTAGTTTCGTATCGGACGACCGTGGTCACAGAGTATGTCAAATGAGTGGATGTCTGTCTCGCGTGAACGCGATCCCCTAGCTGTCCTTTTGGACCTGACCGATTTTTTGTTCAAAAGAAGCATAACAAAAAAGAACTACTGCGAGGTGCGAACCCTCAACGTTGCGACTTGGGAGGCTGACACATCGACCACTGAGCCACGCAAGTGTGCTGGCAAGAACGCTTACAAAAATAGTATATAAGTAGTAAATACGCCCGTTGCTGTATTGGGAATGCAATACGCTACGCTCGATATGAATATGCGTCGTGGCGGGTCGCGAACGCTGGACGTCGCTAGGAAATCCCACCTTAAAGAACGCGACAAGAGAATTCACACTCGTACCGGCACTAGCAGACGGACAGCGTGACTCATAACCATAAGCGTCGCTTACGGGGCAAAAATTAGTATCAATATCAACGTTTGGGCTTTCGGAAAATGATAAAATTTTAGGGAAATATTTATCGTGGCCGGTGAAAACTACAATTTACCCCAAAAAGTGGCAGAGATTTGCAAAGAAAATTACTTGAGGGGATAAATGTTACAGCGGAGAGATGACACTCGGCGACCTCGTTACCGATACTCAGGGTACAAATAATCCAGAATTTCCCATCGGTATCGCGAAAACTACAAGTACGGCACGTCCTTAAAGAGGCCGATATTTTAAAGACGAAAATAATTTCGTTTGGATTTCTTGCGACTCTTTCAGAACATTTCGGAGGAATGAAATTGCATCGGGCGGATGCGCCCGTTTACTTTCCATCAGCAGACGCCCGATTTGCGACCTCTGGGTGATTTGTAAAAGTTTTAAAAGGGAAAACCCGAAAAGTAAGGAGTAAACTCCAGTCGTACGTCGAAGCTGACACACAAGTTTTTTTCTGCTGTCTTTTGAACTTGCTTGGAGAGGTGATGAAGGCATAAGAGCAGAAATCATTTTTTTAAAGAAGAAACCACCAACACTGGCGAGAAAACAGGTAGAATTGAATATAATGCCGTGTTTTCAAAAACTACACAAGGCAGGAGCCAAATCAAATTGCAAAATCTCTGGAAATTGGTTTAAAAACAGCCCCGTAGGAGCCAATTCGATAAGCATGCACAAAAACCCAAGCAAAAAAATCAGGGCTTAACACTACCGAAAATATAGCAAATCATTTCACTTAGAGGCACTGCCGTATCAAAACTGGCGAAAAGCGGAATGTCAGACGAAAACCTAATAAAAATCACGGGCCATTCTAATGCGAAGTCGATATCCAGCTATTTGCAAATGGATGAAGATGACCATAAAAAGATAATTGAAAAAATGAGGGAACAAGAAACAGAACATAAGCTTCAACAGATGTATTAGTACGCCGGATAGTGACATTAATTTTTAAATGATTTTAGCGTGTGGCAGAGGTTGTAAATTTGGTAGTTTGTGTGATGGCAAACAGGAAAATTGACCTCTGCCTACTCCGCGTCGGACATTTTACAATTGACATGTCTTCGAAAATTTTAAAGAAAGAATAAGTTAACGAAAACCTTTTCAGGGCCTCTGCCTTATGATTCAGCTTATTAATTAAATCATAAAAAACGAGAAAATACCCGAGGCAGAGGTTCTGAGCAGTCCATGGGCAGAGGAAGAGGTTCTGAAAGTGTTTGGAGAGAAGGCCTACTTAGATTCAAACGAGCTGAAATGACTAAGTAGAGCTACTTTTCTAAATACATTTAAAACGTCTTCCTCTGATCTGAAGCTGTTCAGAATCTCTGCCTCGGGTAATTTATTGTTCTGTATGATTTAATTATCAAATGTTATCAAAAGGCAGGGGCACTGAAAAGATTTAGGTATGGTAACATGTGCGTTGAGTGAGGACGTGGTTGATTTTCTCTGCATATTTTTGAGTTTCAAGTGGGTTGTTTTCAATGTATTTTGCTCTAACTTTGTGTCGAGTTGACTAATATTAGTGCCTGTATTATATTAAATTTTGGATCTTCTTTAAATTGCGTATGCTCCGGTTATATTAGTTTTATTCATTTATTCGTGCAATCGAGTCGAGAGAATTCTGTTTGCGACAGTAAAAACGCGCTTCTTTTTGTGAGTTGGGATAAAGTACTGATAAACAAAGAATACAACAAGAACAAGATGTCTATGTGTTTTCTCTGCAATTCTGAAATAGATAGAAAAAAGGGTATTAAGTGTATGGAATGTACGAATATGAGTCACGTCACGTGTTTGGAGGACAAATCTTCTGAAGATTGGGTTTGTGAAAATTGCAAGGAACCTTCGCTACGTGATATTCTCAGGGTGACTAAGGATATCGTCAAGTCGTTAGATTCATATCATGGGAAAATAGATGACAACAGTAACGCCATAAATAATCTCCAACTAAAGTTAGAGGAATCCTTCCGTAGAACTGAAGAAGTATCGGAAAAACAAGTGATTCTCGAGAATGAAAACAAGCGACTCAAAGTTGAGCTAAGTGAACTCCAACAATACAGTAGGCTAAATAATTTGGAGATACGAAGTATTCCTGAATTACCAAACGAGAATCTGGTTTTAATTGCCCATAATGTTGCTAGAGCTCTTGGAATTGCCCTGAATGAGGAACAGATCGACAACTGCCATCGTGTCGAAAGGAAGCTGGGAGAAGAGCCTCGTCTGATTATTATTAAATTTTAAATTGGTCTCACGACTGAAGAAGGAAGAATTATTGAGAGCAAGAAGAGTCAAACGAAACCTTTGTGTGTCTGATGTGGATAGTGAATGGCAAAAGTTGGTGCAGGCAGGGAAGGTTGTTTACGTTAATGAACATTTGACTTCGGCGAATAGGGTTCTTTTGGCAAAGTGCAAAGAGTTCAAAAAGACAAATAGAGTTAAGTATTTGTGGGTTCGTAATGGTAAGATAATGATGCGCTGTGCCGATAAATCCAATGTTTTCATTATCACATCTGAGAATTGTCTCAACGATGTTCATTGATGTTCTTTTTTTGTTTTGTGTTTTTTTTTTGTTATATGATGCGGTTGATGTTGCTCTGTTTGCGTGTATCTGTGCTTCAGCACTGCTATGCTTTATTATTCTATGTTTTTCTCTTCCTTTTAACTGTACGCATTATGTACCTACACATTTTCTTTTTTGTGCAGTTTTTGGGGTCGTCTATGTTATACGATGATTAATGTAACAATTGGTCATTTAAATATAAGATCTCTGGTAGCCAATTTAGTTGATTTCAGGAACCATGTTTATGCCTCTGACTATGACATCATGTGCTGCACGGAGACTTGGTTAAATGATTCTATTGATGATGAAGTAGTAAATTTGCAGGGTTATAGATTTTTTAGGTGTGACAGAGGTAGCAGAGGAGGAGGCGTGGGAGTGTATGTAAAGAATAACTTCTTGGTTTCTGTAGTAAAAAATATTGATAGCCGTAATACCGAACAACTTTGGATTTGCCTTAAATTAAGCAGAGAAACATATGCCATCATAGGTGTAGTTTACCGCCCACCTAGACAATCAGTGCTTGACTTTCTGAACGACCTTGAAAATTGTATAAGTTCTGTCAGTTTCATTTCTGATAAAATTATATGCTGTGGGGATTTCAATATAGATTTTCTTCAGATTAATTCACCATCATACATCGCGTTGCATAATGTCATGGATTCTTTTGACCTTTGTCAGACCGTGAATGAGCCAACGCGGATTGGTGGTGTTAAAGCATCGCTGCTGGATCTTTTTCTGTGCAGTAATAGTATAGATGTGGTTGGTTGTGAGGTTCTGATGGATACCGACATCGAATCGGATCACAATCTTGTGTTACTAACTGTAGAAATTAATTTATATCGCCAGCCAACATGTTTTGCTGGAAGAAATTTGAAAAAGATCGACAATAATAGTTTTACTACCCTACTTGAGACGATGCCTTTCTCCGACATTTTCTATGTAAATAACATAAATACAAAATTAAATATATTTAATGGTCTGATTGTGGCACTTTTTGACATTGTGGCACCTAGCGAAACTTTTATTGTTCGAAAGAAAAACAATAATTCTCCTTGGATTACTGATAATTTAAAATATTTAATGACTTTACGAGATAGAGCTTTGAGAAAATTTAAAAATACAAAATTAATAATACACTGGAATTACTATAAGCAACTCCGGAACTTCACAAACACTGCAATTAAAAATGAAAAAAGAGCCTACTTAAATTATGTGTTTCGAAATAAACAACCGAAAGAGTTCTATAGGGAATTGAAAAATTTAAATATATATTCAAAAAATCTAAATTCTAATTTGCCTATCCATCTGGTAGGCAATTTGAATACTGTGAATGATTTTTTTGTTTCTTCCTCTCAATCGGACGAGAGTCCGGATGCGGAGCTCTTACATTATTTGGAGGCGACTGTTGAGCAAGGCCTTACTTTGTTTGACTTTACACTGCTTACTGAGGAGGAGGTGTATGGGGCACTTTTATCTATAAAGTCGGGGGCTATTGGTGCTGATGGTGTAAGTGTTAAAATGCTCTTATTATGCTGTCCGTATATTCTAAAATTCATATTACTTATAATTAATTATGCCATCGAAACTTCTGGCTTTCCTGCTGGATGGAAGATTGCTCATGTTGTGCCGCTGCCGAAGGTTAAATGTCCGAGCGAGCTAAAGGATTTGAGGCCGATCTTCATATTACCTACGTTTAGTAAACATTCAGTTGAATGACGAAAAGTTGGTTCAAACTAATATTATTAAAAATCTTGGTGTATATCTTGACGCAGACCTCACGTTCGCCAAACAAGTGAATCCGATGTTAAGGAAAAGTTTTTCTAATTTAAAAATAATATATAGTGGTTCCAAAATGATGGGTATGGAATGCAAGAAAACGTTATGTGAAGCACTGGTTCTTTCACAACTAAATTACTGTGATATTCTCTATGGGCCTTGCGTTACGAAATATAACAAACAAAGACTCCAACGTGTTCAGAATTGTTGTGTTAGGCTCATTTATGGTCTGGCGGGGAGATCTAGGGTCTCTGATAAAATCAGAGATCTTAATTGGTTGAACTTGGAGAAGAGGCGTTTCTTGCATTATGGTTGTCTGCTTTATAAGATCTATCACAAGGAATCTATCTATCTATTTAATAAAATAATTTTTAAATCTAGTATTCACAATTTCAATATCGGATCTATTAATCTTGTAGTAATCCTTAAACACCAGTACATCTCTTTTCTGCAAGTCCTTTTCGTACATGTGTTCAAAGTTGCTCACCATGCTTATTCCTCTTTTTAGTAAATATGGCTTCGGCACTTTTAAGAAACATTTACATGAATTGTTAATAACAGGTTCAATTAATTTTTCCTTAAAAATTTAAAAATAATGAAATTCTATTTCAATGTGTTTTGAATAATGATAAAGTAGTTTTTTTTCTCTTTTTTTTTATTCTCTCTTTTTGTTTATTAAGAGCTCATCACTTAAATTATATTTGTTCCTACTGTTCATGTTTGTTTATTTGTTTTTTTTTTTGCTTTTTTTGTATATGAAACTTTATTGTATTCCTATTATATTATTTTTATATAGATTATCTCTCGCATATGTTATGGTTTGGGATGTGTACATGTGCTGGCGGGGTAGTGTGGAAGAGCATTGCTTCTGGTTTCTAGCAAACTAGAGGAAATGAACACTGTCCATTTCAACATGAATAGTTGTTTTTCGGATTTGTATTCTTTTTTGTTTTCATTTACTTATTTGTGTTAAATAAACTTACTTACTTACTTACTTACTAACTTTTTTCTTTGGCATTTTTGAAGACCTGCCAATTGTAAAATGTCCCACGCTGGGGTCTCGCACATGGATATTCCTGATTTCCAATAGACAATTTACAATTTTATATGGATACGAAGGGCGCTGAAATGAGTTATAAAAATTGTCGCTATCCGGCGTACTATATCTTCCTATGGCAAGCAGCAGCGGTTCTATGTCGTCACAAAATCAAAATGTTGTTAACAATAATCATCAAAACTGCAATTTTTAATATTCAATAAATATATAATGGGTATTATTTAAAGGGGCGGTACTATATTACAGTTTTGGTCAGTGCGATAATACAAATTGCATGTTCAATAACAGATTGAGTGGTAAAATATGAGCAGTAAAAAAAGTGGAAACGAGGAGTAACATATCTTCAAATGAGTAGCTCAATAAATATTTGAATGCGTGAAAATTCAGTTGGGCAGTAAAATAAATAAAGGGGCAGTAACGCGTGTGCAGTCATGAAATCAGAATGGGTCTGTTAGAAATCGTGGGACAAGTAGTTCTATAAATACTTACGCAGTACAAAATATGATCGGCCTGTTAAATGATACATACATATAATGTTTATTTAAGTTAGGCAGCGAAATAAAAAATAACAATTAACAATAATGTAGATATTATTTATTATTGCACCATTAAAATTATTCAATCCTAACGACTGAGACTTTCAATGCTCCGCTCGCTTCGCTTTGCTCCGCTTGACCTTAACCTGACAGATTTTTGGACAAAAAGTGTCAGTTGTAAGCGTTTATAATGTTATTCTCTTCAAAGGTGCGCATTTTCATGTGAATAATATTTGAAAAGAATAATATAAACGCTAACGACTGACACTTTTTAATATAAAAGTCTGTCAGGTTAAGGTCAAGCAGAGCGAAGCGTTGTAAGTCTCCGTCTTTACCATCCAAATGATGCATTATTCGATGCAGCATTACAAAAATGCGTTGTGGTGCAATGCGGTTCAATAGAAGACGCAAAGGGATGAAGCGAAATTAATATTTTTTTACCTGTGAGGGGCTGAGTTCAGTATTTTAAACATTTCTAAGGGAAAACGGGGAGGGGTGCGTTGAATAAATTTAATGGTGCAATGCTAGTGTAATAGATCCAAGCACTCGCAACACAGTGATAAGGTAATGAGCGAAACGACCTAATATTTATAGGCAAATCTCTTCCAATTGGCCGCCCACGGTGCACTGTCGCGTAAACTGCGCCCCTTTTAACGGAAGTGTACCGCTCTTTTCAATGAAAATGACGTTCGATTTTGCCAAACGTCGAGAACTGACGAACTATTTATCTAACTGCCCATTAATACATTATACTGCCCATTCAATCATTTTACAGTTCAAATAATAATTGCACTGGACATTTATTTAATCTGCCGCTCGAGTAAGTTTTGAACTGCCGCTGTAGGATTAAATAACCGACCAAATTCTTTTATATTGCTGGCCACGTTCTACTGCCACATTAAGTTAATTACCGCCAAAAAAGTTTAATACCGCCCGCGTGAATTCTTAACTGCCCGGTGGAACTGCCTGGATGTTAAAACAACCGCCCAAATAATTACTTCCCATAAATAATTTTGTTTTGATTAGGATTATTGAATTTATTATTAAGTTTGTTATAAACTGTTTTAATAAATAAATTATTTGTGTTCAATATCATCATTTTTGTGTTTTCAGTATTTTTATTGCCCTGCATATAACCCAAATCTAGGACAGCACAACAGGTACAAGGAATTGTTCAATATAACGCCGCTGGTTCAGGGCTCCAACCAGACAAACGAGGTCGGTTCTATGGTGCAAATCGATTCCAGCCCACACCATCACAGACCCTCCTCGGTAATTGTGATCTTCCTGGAAGTGCCTGGTCCTCTCCAAGGCCCCGCTTCTTCGCCACACTCTCGTTCTTCTGCTATCAGGTTGAAATCCGAACGGATATTCGTCGGTAAACAGAACATTGGACCTTTCTGCTTCACCCCACCCCATCGAGCATGCTCTTCAGCCAATTCAAGACATAGATATCTTAATTCAATTCCTGACGCGGTATTTATAAGAAGGGTAGTTGATTGATGGTAAATTTGTAAGTTAATATTTTCAGGGTTAAGCATTTATGGAATCACTATCTACTATAACCCTGTCGGACACCTAAAAAAACCAGACGAGATAGAGATGTCATTAAGCGGTCCATTATAACAGAAATAATAACACAAATTGAGGATAATTTCTTCATTTTCCGTCGTTACCGAAGTTGTTTTTTCGTCGCCTTAAACCAATTATATTCTGTCAGTTTCCTTCCGCTAAAATAATGGAGTTCCACATTCATTTCTCACGACAATTAAAACCCCTTGTAATACCGGAGAACGGCGTGTTTAATGACCGCTTCCCATAATCATATCATGCACCTACTTTTTATATTAAACTAATAGAAGTCTGAGAAATTCGGACAGAAGTATTAAACGAGTATGCCTATTTTATAATAAATTAAGTGGCAAAATCACAAAGAAATATGTAAAGTCAAAGGAATAGCTGTGTCAATAAGAAGACAATAAATGTAATATTTTTGTCGAGGTGAAAGAAATTTAATCGTGCATAATTTTCCATTTGAAGCGTTATGTATACAGGGTGGCCCATTAGTGCGGGGACGGTCTATATCTCTTGAACCATTCAAGGCATCAAAATGAAATTTTGCAAGTGCTTAGGAAATCCCATGCTGCATCTTATAAAACTATTTTGGTGTATACAGGGTCTTCACATTTTGCGTAACAAACCAAAGTTACAATTTTTTAAATGGAAACCCCCAATTTTTTTTAATATTCATATTCCCCGCAAAATTTCATGGAAAACGATATACCACATTAATGGATTTCGAGCAGGGGACGTTAAGATATTCTCATTTTACTGTCGATCTGGACCCATCTTTGTGGCACTACTGACGCCTACTTACAGAAGCTGTCAAAGATTTCTTTATCGAAATAGATTCACAGACTACTCTATTTGCAAATTCTGATAATACCTTTGTCACAGTGCTTTACATTATACAGGGTGGTCAACATACGCATAATCGGATTTTTCTCAAGAATTTCAAATGCAATACCCTGTATATTAATTGCACATTTAATAGCCAGTTTACTAAGCTTCTGATTGATACAGGCATTGCCAGGTCTGCGACTGACAGTTTCTACAGAAATTAAGATTGAAACTTACAAATTTCAAATTCCACTGTTACTTTTTACAATTTCATTCGGATTTCACCTATTTTTTCACCTAAAACCAACGAAAAAGTGTTTAAATTTGGTTTCTGCGCAAAACTAAAGCAATAGAATTTACACTGACGCAAAAAGTCCCATTGCAAAATTACTTCTTGAAGGCAAAATCCATTTAATTTTTATTAAGTCTACCCGCGTATGCCTAAAACGGGTAGTTTTCAAGATATTCTTACCGAGAATTAGTATTATTGTGAACAAATATAGCAAAAAGAATAAAAATAGCTCGAAATCGCAATGTCTACCAGAACCAAGAAAACTTAAATTTGAGCCACTCACTCTCTAAATCAATTTAGTTACGTACTTTAGTTGTGCGTTTTCAATTTTTTCTTGTCAAATTTGGAGTTGTTGCGGAAGTCAGAACAGATAAATATTTTAAAGTCAATAGAAATTATTAATGAGATAAATTTGGCTTTTATCATTAGTGGGAAATGTTGTAATTTAAACAAAAAACTACATCGAGAACGAGTTTATTGAAATTAAATAAATTAATTAAAATTGTATAAAAAATAAGAAAATGCAGAAAATCCTTCTTCAAACTATGACAGATGCGAGTTGGAGCTGTTTTGTTTATCACAGGTAACATGATTTCAACGCGATTTGCATTTTGACTACAAAATATGATTCTTCTATAAAAAGTGAGAATAAAACAGTTATCTCGGGAAAGCAATGTTTTCGAATTACTTTCCATAAAAATGGCACTGTTAATAAACATTATTTACATTATAAATTTGTTTTCCGTCCAGCTTTTCTTTTAAATTACATTTTCTCTACAAAGTCATATTTAGCTTATTAATAATTTGTATCTACTTTTAACCATTTATCTGTCCTGAAGCAACTCGAAATTTCAAAACAAGGAATTCAAAATACACAACAAAGTTACCTAACTAAATCGATTTAAAACGGGACAGGTCCGAATTTAAGTTAAATGGGGAAATCCGAATAAAATTGTAAAAAATAACAGTTAAATTGAAAATTTTTAAGTTTCAATTTCCGTAGAAACTGTCAGCCGCAGACCTGGCAATGCCTGCATCAATTAAGAGCTTAGTAAACTGGCTATTAAATGTGCAATTAATATACAGGGTGTTCCATTTGAAATTCTTGAGAAAAATTCAATTATACGTATGTTGACCATCCTGTATAATACAAAGTACTGTAGCAAAGGTATTAACAGAATTTGCAAATAGAATAGTCTGTGAATCTAGTTTGATAAAGAAATCGTAGACAGCTTCGGTAAGTAGGCGTCAGTAGTGCCACAAAGATGGGTCCAGATTGGCACTAAAATGGCAATATCTTAACATCCCCTGCTGGAAACCCCACAATGTGGTATATCGTTTTCCATGAAATTTTGTGGGGAACGTGAATATGCAAACAAAAGTGGGGGTTTATATTTAAAAAAATATAACTTTGGTTTGTTACGCAAAATGTGAAGACCCTGTATACACCAAAATAATTTTACAATATGCGGCATAAGCACTTGCAAAATTTCATTCTGATGCCTTGAATGGTTCAAGAGATATAGACCGTCCCCGCACTAATGGGCCACACTGTATACCCAAAGATACTTATTAGAGAACACTGTATCTTCTAATTTCCGCCATTAAAACAGGGAATAGGTGCTGTTAGTCGCTACCAATCACTTCACGCTAGATATGGCATTCGTTTTTTGTCCACTACGTTTAACTATGGTGCGAGAAGAGGTTACTGACCACGTGAAGCGATATAAAAATAAAAAAATATCGTATGTATAAAGTTTACTAACCTGTGTATGCCACTACTATGCCTACCCACACCTGGTTATTGTGTTGGTCCGTAAATAATTATTCTGAATGGGTAGTCATGAACTTGCGTGACATTCTTTACTGCCTATGAAGGTCCCTATACTAATATGGTTCAGCATGGCTAACTGAGAAATATTGAGTTGCTTGAGCATTCAAAGACTTCGGTATTTATAAATCTTATACTGTGTAATAAGAAGCAACTTCGTTCGCTTACGGGCGTATTCCAAGACCCAAAATAAACAAAAAGTTTATACAAGTAACGCCCCAATTAAACTACGTCAGAAATTTCAGTTTGGTACACCAAGTTTCAACTGTCTCGTTTGTGCACACTGATAATCACTGAGAACTATGAGTGCGTTTTTCAAAGATTATACAAACAACTTTCGGAGTTTCTACTTAAAATTTTGCACACTTAAACTTGTTGTTAGGCAAATAAGCGTTATGATCTCAGATTTTAGAAAGAAATGTCTCTTTTGAAGAGGAGACCTCTTCCATGTAATACTACTATTTAATTTATTGACAACAAATGGATGTAACACCACGCAAGGGCTATGGCGATGGGTATATGTAGTGATGACAGCTCAGTTGGTTAGAGCAAACGAGATGATGCAAACGTAGTCTTGAAATAATAAGGCTGAAACGTAAAACTAGCTCAAAAATATTGAACAGACATGGACTCTGAGGAAATCCCCGTCTGACTGCCCCCTCGATTCAGAATATCCAGCTCACTTCTCCTCCAACCCTCACCGTTTCTTGTTTCCCTGTAGATTTCTCGTTTATCTCGACTTATCTCTAACATCTCAAATGATTTCTTTCTGTTTGCGGTGTCGAAAGCTGCCTTCAAATCTATGAAGCATATGCTACTATTTTTCAACGTACCTGTTCCTTTTCTGAATTGTGTTTGTCCTTCTGGAATTATCTTCTTCCCATTTATCTCTTTGCCCAATTTGTGTACTAGTACAGATAAATATAACTTGTATGTCGTTGTCTCTTTTCCATACCGTTTTTCTTATTGGAACGATTATTCCCTCCTTCCATTTTTCTGGAAATTATTTGTCTTCCCATACTTCGTTATATACTTTCCAGTGTTTCTTCCCCCTCTTTTCATTTTGTAAATAATCTACCCCTGCTGCATCTCTTTTTTTAAACTATCCATTACGGCACTTACTTCTTCCAGATTGATTCCTTCTGTTTATACCTTTCTTATACCCACGCATTGCACCGTCATCCTTTTCTCTCTTTTCCTCTATATCGTCTAGCATCCGCATAAAATATCTCTTCTTTATTTTCTCTCTTTAATTATATCTTTCTACTTCACGTTTTCTATTTCTCGTAATAGCTTGGACCTTGCACCTTCCTTTTTATTCTCGCATAAATCTTTGTACGCTGTTTTTTCTCGTCTGTACTTACATTTCCTCTACACCATCTCTTCATTGCCCTCCTTAATTCTCTCTTTCTGTCTCTGCATACCCTCTCCCACCATCTATTTCTTTCTCTTCTGAATTCTGGGTCCTTTTTGATACTTTCCACCCTACTGCACCGCTTATTAAGTATTCTATCTCCTTCACCGTCTCATTTACATTCTTTTCTTCAACTTCTTTCCCCCTTATGTTCCTCTGACATTCCTCTATTTCATCCTCTGACAGATTTATCAATTTTCTTTCTTCGTCGCCACTGGTAGTTCTGAGTTCTATATATTACGTTCCTTTTTATTTCTACTCTGAGTGGTCTGGGTCCACACGTTCTTTCACCTTTCCGCTCTATTCTTTTTCTCAGGATTCCATATTCCCTATGCCATAACCAATTACTGAGGTCCCTCTATCACCCACATAAGTCAGTTCTTCCATCACATCTCCCTTGTTAATTCCGTTCACAATTACCCAACTTTCTTCTTCTATTATTTCTATGACGATAATCTTACGTCCTTGTTTGTATTTTTTATCCTTGCACCTTCTTGCTATTTCTTCTTCCTTTTCATTCGTTGCTATCATTCCTCGTCTTTCACCTGTTATTCTCCCAAATTTGCATATCTTCTCCACCTCCTCCCCTCCAGTAATTTCCTTTTCAACTGCATTATTCACATACTTTCTTATGACCTACCATATTTCTTTCCCTATTTTCAGTTCTTTTTCCATTACACCCTCATATTTAATCACTTCTTTTTTAGTCTCTTGTATTTCTTTTCGTATTCCCACCACTGTTCCATCATACGTCTCCCTTTCCTCTCTTGTCTCTTCGCTGCCCCGTTCGTTGGAGAGTGGTTCTTAACTCCTTATAAATGTTTCTTATTTATTCACGTTTCCACAAACCCTAATATATCCCATTTCCCTTTTTCGCTCCAAAATCCAGTGTCCGTCTTTTAATGCTGCTACGTTCCAGAACCACACCCTTGTTTTCCTCTCCTCTCTCTCCCCGTGTCTCCCCGTCCCCTCACCCTACTTTTCCTCTTCTCGTCTTGACCTTACTTCGAGCAATTTCCTCCCTCTCCGTCACACCTGTATATTAAATTTTTAAATATATATGCGTTTTCAGCCCGGTTTTTAGTGTCCGGTTTTTAGTGTAGTCTAGAACATTATGTCGCTGTCAAAATTTCATTAATTTCACAACTTATAAACAATTATTGTAGAAGTAAAATGACATTACGATGCCCACAAAAGACGTTGCATATTAACAAGAAATACAAGAAATAGTTTTGTAATTACTACAGAATACATAAGTTACAATAGCAAATCATGATGTAATGTTGTATTGTTGTAACTACTGCATGAATATGTAGTTTTCATATATTATAACAGCCTAGCATTTCTCAATTTTGTTGTGAGTACGAATATATCTGTTACTCGACAATGATTGAAATAAATTGCTATATGCATTCATTACGAAACGTTTTGTTGTCACATATACAGCAAAACTTTTGCGTTATTAATGTATATTACAAAAGTATTTTTGTAACTTAAACAAAATCGTATATGTCAGACACTTTCAAATAACCAACGTCATACAGGATCTTCACGACGACGGCGACGCATAGAAACTAGAAAGACATATATAACCACAAAAAAGAGTAAATTGTATATTAACGCGAGATATGCTTGCTGTTTTTATTTTCCCGCGTGGAAATAAAAAAACCGCCAGTAATGTTAAACGAGCCTGTCAGAATTACACTGGAAACTTGTTATGCGGTTTATTCCTCGGAAGCCATTAACTGAGGGTTGTGGTCATCAAAACTTTCTAGATTCAAAGACTAAACTTGGTTATTGCCGGAAAACCACTAGAGAAATGGGCTTTCCATCTCTGTCCACTACACGCAGAATTCGGTATTCTCATCCAACGCTTTGTGGCTCACCAAGATTTTGTTGCGTACTCACACGTTGTTGACTGTAAGGATAAAAATGTATGAGGGAAAGGCCCTAAATAGGTCACAAAGTGATATGGAGTAACTAAAAATAGGTATTAAGTAGCTTCTAAAGGTAAAAATTACGAAGAATATAAAATAATTGGGAGAAATTGTATCTAGTAGAAAAAACATTAGAAGGGAAGAGGCAACATCCTAGATCCTAATCGGAAACTAGGAAAAGGCGAATAGGCGAAGTCTAGAGTCTAGGTCCTAGGCTGGCTGGCGTGGCGAAGCGACGAGCAGATTGTATTATGTATTTGTGCATGGGGCGCCGTACTGGAGAGTCACAATTAGACGAAACCGGTATGTGGATTGCTGTGCAGATTTACACCATGCAAGTTTCTAATCAAAAATTCGAATTAAATAGACCCCGTTTCGAATGCACTAGTTGAAAAATAAGTTTGACATTTGTCTTTTAGTCTTTTGAAATAACAATAAAAAAGTATATAGCTTAAAAAGACCTTTCGAACTTGACCAAAGCCTGCTGTGGTTTCCATTTAAAAAAGTCAACTTTATGTCATAACTCGAAAAATACGCCCCATAGAAAAAACTACGTAGATACGCCACTGAATTCCTTGGAAAAAGTTCTATAGGAATCAATCTTAACAGTTTTAGTATGCTTAGTACAAAAAGAATGGCAGAGAATGTTTGAAAATCGATAAAAATCAATATTATTTTTTATCTCGAAAACTAAAAACGATATCCAAATTCTGGTTTCAGCTTTCTATTGCACTCAAGAAAGTAGCTCAGGTTCGCGAAAACCTCAAGGCTCTATCTCTGCTGCTTCTATGAGACACCCCCAAATCACAACGAAAATAGGACACCCTGTACATAATTCTTGGAAATATTCACTGTAACAATTTTAGATCTCAATATTATAAACATCAAAATGAAGTAAACTTATGACGGCGGTTTCCAACGAAGACAATTCCACCAAGAAGAGCCCAACACAGTTGCAAAAGCGTATCAAAACTCATGTACGCTGGCATGAACAATAACACTACAACATTAACGTTAATAACACATCTTCGTGTGATTGTGCGAGCAAAATGTTTCATTGATTAAATGATTTAATTTCAAGCGTTTGTAAATAGTAGTTTTGGTTTAATTGCAAGTTCATAACGTGTACTGAAATACAAACATGCAATTGTATTACTTTGTACAACGGTAGGTATATAATTTTCCTGCTATAATTTGCTGATTGCACATAACATATTTGTATACTTGTCTGAAATGTTTGCTCAAATTTCTTTCGCCGCCGATTCTATGAATTGCAAATTAAACATAAGACGTTCGTGTTACAACTGCAAGGTTATCAGAAAATTCTTGTGTGCAGCCCTCCGATAACAAGACATCAAAAGCATCTCATAAATTACATAATCTAACATCAAAATTGAAAATTATTAAAGCCGGCAGAAAATATACGATAACAGGCATTTTTAAATTGAATTTCGTAAATTGAAAGCTAAATATTTGCTCATCTTCCACCCTCTATAAGTTTAGTGAAAAAAACCTGTTTTACGTTAACAATATTAATGGTATGTATAGGGATAGCCCATCATGAAGAAGTTTTCAGTTCGAAGACTCACTGGTCGAGCACCGTCTTTCCTCCCTTGAATTAGCATACACATTTTCCCAAAAGTAGAACAACCTACACCCCAACTACTTGCGAACAATAACCTAATCTAGACGTACTTTTATCTCTTTCACTCTTATATCTACGTCTAGTTGGAGTTTACTCCTTAAGAATCGATTTTCAGTTATAGCCCGCGGTACGGAAATTTTATGAGTAGTAAAATCAAGTGTTACATTTCGCGTTAACAGCGTTAACTAAATAAAGTGAGGCGTTACGTTCCTCTGCGCAATGCACCTTTCACATTGAAATTATGTGCGTATCTATGGATACGTATATTTCTGTACAATAATAGTATATTACGTACCGAGGTGGAAAATGTTTCATTACAGCCGAGGGCTAGATAGATGACCGCGGCGCTTCGCGAAGCGCCGCGGTCATCTATAGCGCGAGGCTGTAATGAAATTTTCCAGCGAGGTATGTATACTATTTTATTCACAATCATTAGTTTTAATGAACAATTATTAAGGAATAAATATTTCATATTATTTTAAACATTGCACTTTCGATAGCTCTTGGCAGGATGTGAAATTGACAATTATTAATTATGTCAATATTACACATCATATTGAAGTAAATTTAAGCAATGCACTTTCGATAATTCTTGGTAGGCAGTGAAATTGACATTTGTATTTTTATTAATTATTAAACTGACAAGCATCGTTTTTTTGACAATAAAATAACTGAATATGAAAGAGCATTTCTGGTGGTAAAATATATCTGCCAGTCAGTTGGAGTACACAATACACTCAAGCAGAACTCCCCGAGACTGCAGAAAAAACTGTATGAAATTTTATTCCAAGTTTATTACATAATACATACTTAAGTATAAAATCATATAGGCACTGATTTCTCAGGTTGGAAAATTTTCCACCCAAGGGTGGAAAATTTTCCAACCCGGTCGGCAAGTAGAAGTCAGGAATAACCTACTTGCAAACTTTTTAAAAGTTGGCAATTGACTTATTACTAACCGATTGTGAATAAACAAAATTATCAAGTGATTGAAGTTAAAAAAATACTGACAGATATGGAAAAAACCTATTCCAGTGATAATGAAGAAGAATCCTAAAAACACATGGATGCGGTTAATTGGTAAGCGTATAATTCATGTTAACAAATTATATAAATTGAACATACGAACAGCTGTCTTTTATTTAGTGCGTATATGTTTGATTAATTGTTTACCGCGTGTCCCGGGAATCCTGAAGCATCCTGTTTAACATGGGAAATTTGAAAATTGCGATTTCTATGTCCCCAAAGTGTTTTAAGGATATTCCAAGTATCAGAACACATACAATGTGCACCAGAGAACATTTTTGTGCAATATTTTTCAAAGTTTAACAAAAAATATCAAAAATATTTCCAAAAATATATCGCGTGGGAATCAACTTCGTTTAAATCCAAGTGTAAAGAAGAGGACAGCCATGTCGCAATGTATTAGTGAGTTATCTATATCTATTTTTGGCATGAAAATGACAGAAAATTGTTATCGAAATTGATTTACGGCGAAATTTTTTTTCTCCAAAATTGTTTTGCGGCGTAATAAGCGAAAGAAATTAGCTTATCACGCCCACATGCTAGTTCGCTTTGTTATTGGTTTGACGTCAGAGATTCGTAAGGCGCTCCTCCCACTTTTCTTGAAGTGCCCGTGAAGCGGTACCTATCTCATAACATACTTATTGGGACTATTTCGAGCGTGAAGTTTTAAAGTAAGGTGTCAAGGAAACATAAAACAAAGACAACATAAACGATATAATGATGCAACAAGGGTATCAAAAGTCCGATTCACATAATTTGCCATATTAATGTAGTAGGTAGGTAAATGTCCCGGTAAATGTGGAAATGGTGTGTGATTCTTGCATCTAACCCCAATTTCATTCAACCTCAAAACAGTAGTGTAAAGGCAGACCGGTATAAGTAAAACAAAGTCAACAATTTATTAACTGTAAATGCCTTTTATAATTCAGTATAAGTAGGTATGTCGATTGTAGATACCTGCTTACTTGTGTTTGTAAAATAGGTACCTACCTATATTCTCTAATACAATACAATACATACCTACTCATTTATGTAGGTATGTATACCTAAGTGATTGACAAGTTATCAAGTTAACGGTTTTATAACGGATTGGAAATTTTTTAAAAAAACGGAAACAAATACAACTCACGCGAATCAAAAAACTACGCTACGTAGGTACTAGGTACTTGTTTAACAAAAAGAAACAACTGCTATATTCTGGAACGGTTAATGTAGAAACTCGGAAAAGACTCTTAAAGACGCATGTATGGAGTACGAAATTATACCTATGGGTGCGAAACTTGGACAATGGGAGAAGCGGATTGAAAAAGAGTAGAAGCGTTTGAAATGTGATGCTACAGACGGGTGTTGAAGATACCGTGGATAGACAAGTTAGCAATAAGGAGGAATTAGAAAGAGTTGGGGAAAAGAGAAAAGTATGGAAGACAATAAAGAATAGGGGGTAGGATCGTACGATCGTAGGATGGTAGGACACCTTCTGAGACACAAAGGAATAGTTCGCGACATACTAGAGTCAGAGATAGGAATAAAGAGGTAGAGGTTGGAGCAGATTAGACTACTGCTCTCAAATAGTTGGGGATGTAGAATGTTCTACTTTTACGGAAATGCGTAGGCTAGCTCAGGGAAAGGATGGAGGTACGCGTCCTACCAGTCTTCAAAAGAGAACTTTATGATGACGTACTATTTAATTATTATTGTAAAATAGTTAATAAAATTTCCTTTTTTAGTTCAGGGAGGGAACGCTACGGCGATTCAGTATTTGGCTCCGTCATGCTTCTAGCATCCCGTTTCAAATTATGCTAACCGTAACACGTTACCAAGTACCAAGGGGTCCCAGAAAACTGTCGATAAATTACATTATGTTCGATTTTATTTAGAGTGGCTGCAATGGGGCAGCCGATAATTTTATAAACTTTCGCAATGATAAACTAACTCGCGAAAATATTGATAATGCTGACCGATTTTCCTTCTGGCTCCAACGAACCACTTTTTCCGTTTTATTGGTGTGCTGTACGATGTATTAGTCTGGGTACAAAACAGAAAACACCAGTTAGAGCCAGTTAATAATATTTAACAATTTAACTACACATGCATATGCATAATACTTAAGGGACTGCTGCGCGCTGAAGCTGGGACTTGTACGTTATACTAAGTTCTGACGTCACGCGGCCTACTCTCGCTGCAAGGTACGATTTCTAGCCTCGCACCGACGGAAAACTTTGCAACGGCTTCACAGGCGAGGGAATTTTTTTTAACAAAAATTAACAACATAACTGCATTCAGTATAATAAACTATCAATTTTAAGGAAATTTGAAAATTACCGAACCTGCCTATTATGCATCTTTACTGATAGAAATCAATCGCCGTTTATTCAAAATAACGAATAAAGTAAAAAAAGAAAACTAACCGCTATCGGATTTGAACCTCCGTATGCTCCGGATTCAAAATCGGCGGCGTGCGATTAAACTCACTAATCCATTGCGACATGGCTGTCCTCTTCTTTACACTTGTATTTAAACAAAATTGATTCCCACGCGATATATTTTTGGAAATATTTTTGATATTTTTTGTTAAACTTTGAAAAATATTGCACAAAAACGTTCTCTGGTGCACATTGTATGTGTCCTGATACTCGGAATAACCTTAAAACACTTTGGGGACATAGAAATCGCAATTTTCAAATTTCCCATGTTAAACAGGATGCTTCAGGATTCCCGGGACACACGGTAAACAATTAATCAAACATACAATACACTAAATGAAAGACAGCTGTTCGTATGCTCAATTTATATAATTCGTTAACATGAATTATACGCTTACCAATTAACCGCATCCATGTGTTTTTCGGATTCTTCTTCATTATCACTGGAATAGGTTTTTTCCATATCTGTCAGTATTTTTTTAACTTTAATCACTTGATAATTTTGTTTATTGCACAGAAATATACGTATGTATACAGTATGTCCCTAAAGTTTGGAATAAAATTTATCATATTAAAATGAACGTTTTTTGGAGAAATTCCTCGGACACGTCGATTTTTATTTTCAAAATAACACCTGCAGGGATTGTTTTCAACTTCTCACCACCAACCCCCTAAGCCCTAACAACCCCAACTTTAAAATTTCAAACATGAACATACCCCGTGTGATACCTCGTTTTAAAGAAGTTTTTGTGCCGAATTCAACAAAGATTTTTTTTCAAAATTTGGTTAATAAACAACGGAGATATTCAACAAAAATCTTTTCGAATGGGTATCTATGCAGATCTAGTAATAAGGAGTTAAAAACAATTGCTGGTCGTTTGTGTTTGACAAGTACATTGAAAATCACATTTATCAGTCACTGCGGTTCGTTTTGCATTTGTACACAAGATAATTTGTCAAATTGCAGCTATTTTCAATATGCCGAATTTATCAGAAAAGCAGCGAATTGAAATCCTAATTATGATTGGATGTGGAGATAAAATGGGAAGTCAGCTTGAAGTTTGCGATATGTTTAACAATGTTTATCCCGATCAACAAATTTCACAATCAACCGTGAGTAAAATTTACCACAAATTTGAACAAACGGGCTCTGTAAAAGATATACAAAGATCAGGCCAACCCAAAAAATTGAATGATGATTTGAGGCTTCAAGTAATGCTCGATTTAACGGAGAAACCAATTAATTCGATGAGAAAATTAGCTCAGCAATATGACGTTTCGAAATCAACAATTCATCGTTATGTAAAAAAACAAAAATGGTCTCCATTTAAAGTACATGAAGTTCAGGAGCTCCTACCTGATGATGCTGACAGAAGACTGGAATTTTGCGAAACAGTGTCGATCAGAATAAATGATGACCCCATACTTCTTGCATAATGTACTTTTCTCAGACGAAGCTACATTTAACCTTAAAGGCAACGTAAACAAACAAACTACAAGATACTGGAATGACATAAATCCTCATTGGATACAAGAGACCCATTCGCAAAGATCACAAAAAGTTAATGTTTGGGCAGGAATAATTGGCGATAGAATTTTGGGACCATATTTCTTCGAGGCAAATGTGAACGGAGATGTGTATTTGAATTTTTTACAATTCGAATTATTGCCGGCTTTAATAGTCTTGTTCCCACATGATGGTGAACCCGATTTGGTTCATGAACGTATTTGGTTCCAGCATGATGGTGCTCCTGCACATTATGCTGAAAATGTTAGAAGATTTTTAAACGTAACGTTTCCAAACAGATGGATAGGCAGGCGAGGAACAGTAGAATGGCCCCCAAGATCTCCAGATCTAACCCCTTTAGATTTTTATTTATGGGGTTACCTGAAAAGCAAGGTTTACGAGAGTCGCCCAGGAAGCATTGAAGAACTGAAGATTAGAATAAGGGAAGTTATTCGCGAAATTCCGCCTGACACAATTGTTTCTTCTATAAATGCTGTCCAGGATCGAATAGGTTATTGCCAAGTTCAGAATGGTGGTCACTTTGAACAACTGTTGTAAAATTTTCTGTTTTGTCGAGTTTCGTTGTTCGTAATAGTAAAATTAAGGATATAGCTCCATTTTGTTGAATATCTCCGTTATTTATTAACCGAATTTCAAAAAAATTTTGTTGTTGATTTCGGCACAAGAAATGCTTTAAAATGAGGTATATGACGGGGTATCTTCGTATTTAAAATTTTAAAGTTGGGGTTGTTGGGGTTAGGGGGGTGATGGTAAAAAGTTGAAAACAATCCCTACAGGCGTTATTTTGAAAATAAAAATCGACGTGTCCGAGGAGTTTCTCCAAAAAGCTTTCATTTTAATTTGATGAATTTTATTCCAAACTTTAGGGACATACTGTATATAGATACACAAATAATTTCAATGTGAAAGGTGCGTTGCGCAGAGGAACGTAACGCATCACTTTTAGTTAACGCGAAATATAACACTTGATTTTACTACTCATAAAATTTCCGTACCGCGGGCTATATCTAACTAAAAATCGAAAATCGAGTAAACTCCAAAAATAAAAGTTCAACATTTCTCACGTTCGCGGACAGCAACCAAAACTAAGGACTATGAAAAACGAACTTTTTTTGTGAAATTGATACGATTTATCATGGAAATGAGGAAGTATGAAACCAATTGGTCAATATATTTTGGTTTGACAAGAAAAAAGTTGAAGCGGCAATTGCCGTCTTGTCCCTGAAAAAAATATGTTTTGATGAAATGGGACAAGACGTGAAATTCCGTCAAGTCAAAATCAATTCAATGTCCACAAAGCTTTTTATTGAAGATCAAAAAAATACAAAAATGCAAATACAAAGGCCTAAATTCTATTCTTTGTGGAATTCTTCAAAGCACGACTCGATGCAAAGTGCTGGTTTGTTGGGGCATGTCTTGCACAAGCATTTTGTTTCTTTGCGTGTACCATTCTTTGCGCATTGCCTACATCTCATGTGGTGACTCTTGTTTGGAAATTTTGGAATTGGAATCTTGTCTGGGAAGTGCATAATATTTGGTTCATGTTGTTCTCCATCGTTTTCACTAGGACCGTCTCGTTCAATCCTTGAACGTTTGCCCCCGCGTAATGGTCCTGACTTCACTAATTTTCTACCATCATTCAGGTTATTGGGTATCCCAAGAAACTCCTTGACCAACTCTTCACGAAACTGGAGCAAAGTCAGCTTAGTGTCGAATTTTAGCTATATATAAAAAGAATTCCAGGTGGCTACATCTAAAAGATGAAACATAACCTTCTTGTACCACCTTATGCTTTTTCTGGGCGAAGAATAATAGCTGACCATCTGGTCATTACGATCGACTCCTGACATTGTATTTGGAGATTTCTTCTGGTTTGATTTTTTCCTGTCCAAATCGATTTTTCACAGGAACAAGCCTGGGATGGTACTTCGTTGTGATGCAAAGTACTTCACGTTTGTCCTTCCATTTGGACACGTATACTTTTCCACATCTTTGCCATTTGTGTTTCCCTTTTTTTAGTTTCAGTTTGGTCACAGCTGTTGGATTTTTTCTCCTATTTGAACGTAGGGTCCCGGTAGTGTGAGTTTTTCTTTTTAGAAGCCTCTTAGACATCCCTACACTGTTATAAAAATTGTCCATGAAAATATGATGCCCGCGATCTAAGTAGGGCTCCATTAGAGACATTACCAACGTCTCAAGTTTAGACAGTCCTTTAGCTTCTTCACTTTTTCCGGAATAAATTTGTAAATTCAAAACATATCCATCCGTTGTACATAGAGAATAAAATTTTATTCCGTACCTAGCTCGTTTGCCTTTTATGTACTGTCTAAAGCTGAGACGACCACGGAAAAGTAAGAGTGGTTCATCAAGTGATAAATTTTCCGGAGGTTTATAGGTAAGTCTGAAATTGAGCAACAGTTTGTTCAACAAAGGGCTAATTTTGTTTAGTTTATGCCTAGGATTTTCAGCTACACCATAAGCACAACTGAAACATCTCAACAGTTGTTCGAATCGCCTCCCAGATACAGTGTGATGGAACACTGGAAAATAATAAAGGGGATCCATACTGAACATTTTCCTAATTGAAGGGAATTTCAATTGACCCAGTAGAATACACAGTGCTAGAAACTGTTTCAACTCAGCCATAGTTATCGGCTTGATTGAGGAAAATCGACAGTTTTTTCTTTGTGGCCGCGCTGTGTTTTGTAACCCTGTTGCATATTTATTCATAGATGTAAGTATCATATCCATTATTTCATTGTCCCACAGCTTTTCAAAGCATTGTGTCGCACTGGGAGTATTTTCAAAATGAACTTGAATTCCACATTGAGCATTATCATATACAAAGTCCGGAATTTCCTCTGTATCATCTTGCCATTCATCGTCTCTCAATTCATCAGGAGCAGTATCAACATCAACACTTGCAGTCTCGTTTACAATATTGCTTCCTTGTGATACTGAGTCATCTGTGTTGTCATTGTCAAATTCATTTTCATCGGCAAATGTGAGGTCTCTGACATCATCATCATCACTGAATGGTTCTGGCTCAGATGCAGATTCGGGGGTGCTTACTTCATCATAAAGTCTGCGAAGTCTTTCCTCTTCTTGTACTACTGGATCCATGTCCAATGAGAACTATGGAAAAAATACTAAACATGTAGATTGCTGAAAAATCTGTTAGAAATCTGTTAGGAAATCTGCTTAGAAATAAAACATAAAGAGTACCTATCGTGAACAAGAGAAAAACCTAACTTTTGTGGAACATGACGTACAGTTATACAAAAAGCAAACAGACTTTTCGCCACAATCCAAAATATTATGAAACCACCCTGTATATATTTTTTCTGATGCAAATGAGATAAAGGCAGGCAAATAAATAAATAAAACTTATGTTATAAAGTATTCCAAAAACGCACATCACACATAAACTAGCAATGCAATAAGAAAAAAACTTCACCACTGATAGGTAGATAAGTACTACAAAATAACACATAACATACGTACTGTAAGACGGCACATTTAATTGGGGACAGTAATTGTCCCCTCCTAGGTAATATTATGAAGTTTACTCAAATTTAATATATTCTGAAAACCATAGCAAATTAAAACCACTGCTAATGTTTAGTAAAATGAGTATAATGAATGTAATCAAGTAAATATAATAAAGTTGTGTCAGGTAATATCAATAATGTACGAGGCCGGGTGCTGTGATCGACTGGCGGATCTGTAACAAAAGAAAAGCGATTCTGAGCATCCCAGTGCCTATGAATGCGTTCCGATCTACTTTAATGTAGATCCTTCCAATGTAAAATATACGGTGTGTCATTTAGATATTTACCAAAAATACATATAAGTTACCATCGGTTTATATTCATCATAAACATCATCATTTTACGTTATCCCAAATATAATGATTCTATGCAGTCATAAAATATATATGTATATGCAATTCTGTCTGTGACACTGAGGGTAGGCTCGCTGCAGTGTCAACTTCAGGTGCGTTCAAAAGATATGTATACTATCTTCCTGAAGCGCTCTCAAAATTATACGTTGTACTGCGGGCAGGCTCACAAACAGTACTCGTACTTAACCGTTACCAGCATTGAACGTGCAATGGTACAAAGGGCAGGCTCCCGATGTACCTATCCAACGTACTGGCACACCAGATACAGCCGCGGACGTGCAATTGACAGCGGGTAGGCTCGCAAACTGTCTGTCCCAAAACTGCTCTAGCACGTCATCACTGAAGGGCAGGCTCGCGACAGTAATGACAGCCAGACAGGACATGCATTTAAATGAATGAAATATTAAGGTATTACTTGCAAACCGATAGTTAACTTAGAAAAACATGTCTTTCAGATAATTCTCAAATATTAGTTTAGTATCAATAGTATCGTGATGTAAAACACATAAAAATAGGTAAGGTAATGCTCAGTGAAAGACTCACCCTTTATCTTAAAACAAAGACACAGATATGGCACAACGCACAAGGTAAACAGTAGGTAACTTGACACATACGAGTCTAAAACAAAACTGAACTCATTCCCCTATTTGTTGGGATATGCTTAAGCATAAGTGTTAAAGAAATGTGTTTATGTCTGGACCCTTGAAATTAGGTGGATTAGTCGGCGGACCAGGAACACATGCGTAACAAATTTTATGTGCCTGTTCCCACGACAATATTGGTAACTGAATACCTTGAAATGCGTAGATTTACAAATAAAAATTAAATTGTTCTTACATTCGGCCATCCTGCAATACAACTCGTCCCGAGTTGCTGTCAGTCGTTGGACTCGTCAGCGGACAACACCACACCATCTTCCCCACTATCGCTATCGGTATCGTCAGAAACTCCCCCAGGAACTATCCATGGTTTCATACGATCAACGGCAACAACTCGTTCGTAATTTGCCTTCTTGAAGGTGCGACGAGATCCTTCCATATCACGTACTACGTAGCGGTCATTAGGTAAAATGGCTTTAACCACCATTGGGCCACTAAAAGGTGGCTGCAGTTTTCGGCTGGAACCTGTGGCAGCAGGAGCTTTTTCTATCACGACTAAGTCACCCTCTTTGTATTGCTTTGGAGCTATGCGGTGCTTATCAAAGTCTAATTTCTGTTTATTTTGGGCACTCGTCATTTTTTCAGCCGCTATTCGTCTCGTCTCCACAAGGTTTTCAATCAGAGAGGACACTTGATCTATCTCGTCTCTTAAAAGCACGTCACTCGCCCCTCTTGGTTTGAACCCAAACAAGAGTTCGCTTGGTGTTTTGCCGGTAGACTTGTTGATGACGTTATTAATGGCAAATTGGACTGCTCGAATTTGCTCATCCCAGAGATCATCCTCTAGGGTAGATGGCAACAGGGCATTTAATATAATACGATTTAAGCGTTCTACCTGACCATTAGCTCTGGGCGTTGCAACAGCATTTTGTATATGTCTGCAATTATTTTGGGTACAAAAATTTCCAAACTGCTTTGATGTAAATGTACTGCCTTGATCTGTTATGATAATTTTCGGTATGCCATATGTAGCGAAAATATCTTTAAAATAGTCTATAACGAGCTTAGTTTTTGTTGATTTGACTGCTTTTAGGAACGAGAATTTAGAAAATGCATCGATACCTGCTATAATAAAAGAATTTCCCCTGCGGCTTTTGGGAAACGGGCCTAAATGGTCGATGTGAAATGTTTGTATTGGTACTGACGCTTTCGGGATAGGATGTAAAAATCCTTCCTTTTTACCGGAATTCCGCTTATTATACAAGCATGGTACGCAACAGGAAATGTACTGTTCAACAAATTTGCGCATTCTAGGGAACCAGTAGTTTTCGCAAAGACGGTATAACGTTTTCTCAATTGCAAAATGTCCAAAATCGTCATGTGCTGCTTTAACTATTTGGTGCCGCATACCCCTTGGTACAACCCATTGTATACCACGTGCCGTTATGCGATAAATTCGTCCGTCACGTAAAGCATAATTCTTGTAAATATGTCTGTCATAGTCGGTAACCGGTGGTTTCGACAGTATTTGGTGAATCTCTTTTATTTTGGAATCGGTCAGCTGACCAGATAATACCCAGTCAGCTTGTTGAATGTGAAATATGTGTTCAGGACTTTGATTAGCGTCGGAAACCTGAGGATTACGGCTCAGGGCATCAGCATGTTTCATTCGGTCACCTGGGCGATACTTTACCACGAAAGTATACTCCAACAACTGCAACCACCACCTAGCAATTCGGGGTATTATTTGCTTTTTCTCGCTAGTTGCCCTCAGTGCACTACAGTCAGTAACCACGGTAAATTCAAGGTCAATCAGGTACGAACGGAACTTTTTTAAACTTTCAACAACAGCCAAAGTTTCCAATTCGTATGAGTGAAACTTTTGTTCACCATCGGTCGTTTGCCGACTGTAATATGCTACAGGGTGTAAGCGATTATCTGATTGCATTTGCAAAAGTATACCTCCCAAACCTAACATACTTGCGTCTGTATGTACTTCTGTTTCTAATGTAGGGTTGAACAAAGCAAGAACTGGTCTACTTATCAAAGCTGCTTGAAGTGTTCTGAATGCTTTTTCTTCACATTCAGTCCATTTCCAAGCGACACTTTTCTTTGTTAATGATGTCAATGGTTTCGCAATTGTCGCATAGTTTTTTATAAAATGGCGGAAATAACCTGTTAGTCCCAGAAATTGTCTTATATGGTGTACAGTCTTAGGTACAGGAAATCGTTCTACGGCTTTGGTTTTGTGTTCACCTGGTCTAATAGTACCTTTTTCAACATCATAACCAAGAAAAGTGACGGAAGACATCAAGAATGAACATTTCTTTAGGTTTAATGTCAAATTATTCTCTCTTAAAATTTCTAAAACTGATTTTAACCCTTCAAGTGCCTCGTCCGCAGTTTGTGCGTGCAATAAGACATCATCCAAGTAAACTGAGGCAATCTCAGAAATGGGTCGCAAAATTTTATTCATGAAACGTTGAAATACTCGAGGGGCATTTGTTAACCCAAAAGGTACTCTATTATATTCGTATTGGCCTGTTGGGGTAACAAATGATGTGAATTTCTTGGATTCTTCGGCTACCGGAATTTGGTGATAACCAGATCGAAGGTCTAAGCTTGTATAATACGTACTTCCTTGTAGTCCATCAATCTGATCATCAATTCTCGGTAGGGGATGATTATCCTTTACGGTGACTGAGTTTAGTTTTCGGTAATCAATGCACATTCTTTGTTCTCCGTTTTTCTTTTTCACTAAGAGAACAGGCGAACAGAAATCAGATTCTGATTCTCGAACGATACCACTTTCTAAAAGTTCGTCAACAATGTCCTTAACGGTATTTTGCTCTGATGGCGCCATTTTATAAGGTCTGTAAGTAAATGGTTTATCGTCAGTCAAACGTATTTCCATTTGTACGGTCTTGGCACACCCAATTTCGCCAACAGATTGGGCGAAACAGTCGCGGTATTCTACAAGTAAAAGAAATAAATTTTCTTTTTGTTCGTCATTTATCGGTCCTACCTGTATTTCGTCTAAAGGTAAGTCTGTAACGGGTAACTCAGCTAAGGTCAAAATAGTTTTCTCTGGTTTTGGTTCTTCACAACAAGGCCAAGCTCGCGCAATTATTTCGTCCTTTTTAAAAGTTATGTCTCTGTCTGATAAATTTAGGAAAGGTATATGTAACTGACGGTTTTTGTCTATTTAAATGAATTATAACTCGGGGAATGCAGCCTTCCTTTCCTACCTGATTTCTCATACTGGCTTCAACTAGAACATCTCCTTCGTAATCGTTAGCAATAATTTGTATATTACCTAAATGGCAAGAAGGGACAGTGAAGCGGTTAGCAACTCGCAGTTTTATTTTACGAAAAGCGTTCTCTACTTCTGCCGGGAAATTATCGGGAGTATTTCTAATAAATTTCAGAGAAAAATTATCCTTAACTATAACTATGTCGGGTAACTCGGTAAAATTCCTCCCTATGAGCACTGGTACTTCCTGAATAGAATCCGGTACCACACATGCTTTTACTTTTTCTTCAATTTTATCTACTGATATGTCAATTAAAATGGATCCCAATGTTGTGGTACACGCATTACCATACCCTCGAAGTACAGTGCGCTCTGAACTATCGTAACCTAAACGTTTAACTTCCGCTAACCTAATTGTTGTACATGAACTACCTAAATCTACGTATGCTAATGAGGTTTCCTTATTTATTAAAATTGATTTATAAAATTTCTTGTTCGGCAGATGACCAGATTTGCCACACGTGAAACATTTGTACCCTTTATCTGATCGTCTTTCATGATTTTTGGGGGTATATTTTGCCTTCTTAAAATCTGGGGTTTTGAAATTGGCGAGTTTGTTTTCAGATGAGTCACCGAGACGACTCAAATAAAAGTACAGCGACTCAGGAGTTTGGTGATTACCGGCAACAGCACCGGTCTTCACCACAACGTCCTGAATGCCTCCGATTATACACGAAACAGCCTCGGTTCCAAAAATCTTACATTTGTTTAGCTGAGTGAGTTTACGGTAATAAAATGCAGTATATGTCTCATTTGGCCTCTTTCTAGATAAAACTACTGCCTCTAAATTTTCAAAATAATCGCTCTTGGACGGGAATGCAAGCTGAAGCTTTTGCTTCCATTCCTCCCAAGACAGCTTTAAGCTAGGCAACCCCTTATACCAATCTTCTGCAAGTCCGCGGAGTTTTGAAAGAGCGAAATAGATAGTCGCTTTTTCTGACCAATTAAAAACGTCTTTCAACTCGTCTACCTTTCTACACCAATCTTCCGAAGTCTGTTCTTTATGATTAGGGTTAAAAACTGGGACGACGTCCCCTTTTGAGCAATCTAAACTAGGCCTTTCACAGGTTTTGCTTATGAACGTTTCCATAAGATTCTTGAACCGATCTAGGGAGCTTTCGCGATGTTTCGAGGTGTTACTACGACGGGGATGAGACCGTCTTTCACCTTCATCTTCCTCAGATGAGGTTGAGTCACGACGATGAGCTCGTTTGCGTGTGCGACCCATCGTTAATCAACTTGCTGTTCCCCTTTATTTTAGGAAAAGGACAAAAAAAACTCAACTTAGCAAGGGCGCACACAAATCAAAGAAAAATAGAAAAATAATGATCCTGACGCCAGCTCGATCACAACAGCATACAGTTTAAGTTTTCAATTAATGAAATAACAATAAAAAAACAAAAAAAATGGGTGGTTCAATTAATTCAAGTTAATCATTTATTAATTATGGTCACGTGAAAATTCAGATCCCGCTTCTGATATGTAAGACGGCACATTTAATTGGGGACAGTAATTGTCCCCTCCTAGGTAATATTATGAAGTTTACTCAAATTTAATATATTCTGAAAACCATAGCAAATTAAAACCACTGCTAATGTTTAGTAAAATGAGTATAATGAATGTAATCAAGTAAATATAATAAAGTTGTGTCAGGTAATATCAATAATGTACGAGGCCGGGTGCTGTGATCGACTGGCGAATCTGTAACAAAAGAAAAGCGATTCTGAGCATCCCAGTGCCTATGAATGCGTTCCGATCTACTTTAATGTAGATCCTTCCAATGTAAAATATACGGTGTGTCATTTAGATATTTACCAAAAATACATATAAGTTACCATCGGTTTATATTCATCATAAACATCATCATTTTACGTTATCCCAAATATAATGATTCTATGCAGTCATAAAATATATATGTATATGCAATTCTGTCTGTGACACTGAGGGTAGGCTCGCAGCAGTGTCAACTTCAGGTGCGTTCAAAAGATATGTATACTATCTTCCTGAAGCGCTCTCAAAATTATACGTTTTACTGCGGGCAGGCTCACAAACAGTACTCGTACTTAACCGTTACCAGCATTGAACGTGCAATGGTACAAAGGGCAGGCTCCCGATGTACCTATCCAACGTACTGGCACACCAGATACAGCCGCGGACGTGCAATTGACAGCGGGTAGGCTCGCAAACTGTCTGTCCCAAAACTGCTCTAGCACGTCATCACTGAAGGGCAGGCTCGCGACAGTAATGACAGCCAGACAGGACATGCATTTAAATGAATGAAATATTAAGGTATTACTTGCAAACCGATAGTTAACTTAGAAAAACATGTCTTTCAGATAATTCTCAAATATTAGTTTAGTATCAATAGTATCGTGATGTAAAACACATAAAAATAGGTAAGGTAATGCTCAGTGAAAGACTCACCCTTTATCTTAAATCAAAGACACAGATATGGCACAATGCACAAGGTAAACAGTAAGTAACTTGACACATACGAGTCTAAAACAAAACTGAACTCATTCCCCTATTTGTTGGGATATGCTTAAGCATAAGTGTTAAAGAAATGTGTTTATGTCTGGACCCTTGAAATTAGGTGGATTAGTCGGCGGACCAGGAACACATGCGTAACAAATTTTATGTGCCTGGTCCCACGACAATATTGGTAACTGAATACCTTGAAATGCGTAGATTTACAAATAAAAATTAAATTGTTCTTACAGTACTAGCAAAATAATCCAGAAATGATACTTACCCCTACGTTATACACACTGTCGCGAAGTTTCTGAACGTTCTAATGGAAAATAAATTTACATAACACCTTATAAGACAATGTGTATCTAAGCACAAAACACACACAAACTATAGTTTTGAGGTTATGCACACCACATGGTATGCAGGGACATTTTACGAAATTTTATATTTTCTGCTGGGACAGTAAACCACAAGCAAAGGGCATCCCTATGCAATCTTGTCGGCATACGCCGCTCTGTATTTGTAGCGAGAGGTATAGGTGGACGGCATGTGCCGACTTGTCCCTACATGAGGAGCGGCATATCCCGCTTTGTCCACGAACGTGTTAAGAGGTCGCTGTCACTTCTTGCAACTTCCCTGTGCGCCTGAGACAAAAAGTTGGTTTTTTATCTTGTGGTATTTTTCATCTGATTGCTTTACGAACTATTTTGAATCAAGATTTTGTAGATATACATACTATACCATGCTGCGTATTTATACGGGTAAATTTAAAGTTCATGAGATCATTTCAGCAAACTATCACAACTGCTGCAGCTTTAAACAATCTGAAAATAGGTGTTTAATTTTTGAAATTTCTCTACATTTACCAAAATTGTTAAGGGGTACAATATTTCTAAAATTTCATTTGGTATACGTTTTCAGGCACACAGCATGCTTTAATTTTTTGAGGTAGGCAACACTGTGGGTAAATCATTATTCATTGCCATGGTACAGGAACGTTCTTTTGTGCATGAAAAAACTGCCTTAGGCTCATCAGATATCAATACCCCCACGTATATTACGAGTGATAAAGTTAGATAACAAATACGCACAATTTTATTATTTTATTATAAACAGATAGGTACCTACTATATTTTACATTTTACAATTTTTAATATATTTATATTTTAATTGAAACATTAAACGTACAAACCTTAGCAGCACATAAGTGGAATTTCTATTTTTCTGTTTTCCACAATTAAAATTTTCATAATAGGTAATACAGCCACTTTATTGAATTCTTTAGAAACTCACTTTATACAAAAAACGCAAACATTAAATTTCAAACAAAAAATAATAGCAAGCAACGGCATTAAAGAATATGTTTCCAATTTATCGCCATTGTTTCCCAACCGGTTTCTCTGCAATCCATAAAATTCAAATAGGCCATTTGTGATTTAACTGCTTATAATTAAGAGTTCTATAGGAGTTTATTGTTAATTTTGTTAAACGCTAAATATAAGAATTGCCTCATAGGTCATATTAAGAAATCTTCAATATGTATACCGAAGATTCGCAAGAGCGCAGCAATTAAGCAAGATGAAAGAATTATTTGACATTTTGAAAAAGTCATCGGCATTCAGTAATTATTCATATGAGTATATTAAGTTTAAATGTGATACAGCAGTATTTATTATTTTCTTAACGGTTCTTCGTGTAACAGTATAATTTTACCTTGGTTATATTAAAACTTTAATGACTTGTAATTATTAAATTTATACATTGTTTTTGCTGCATTAAAAAGCAAGCGACCTTCAGGAATGCATTGCCTATGATTTAATAATTATTTCAATGCAAAATGGCACTCAATTTCTTTCCAACTCACGCCTATATTGAAATTAATTTATTTTTAACTCTAGAAAATTTGTCCAAAAACTTCATAAATTAAAGGTCGAGCTTCAAGCCACTCTCGTCAGTTTCGATGTCAAATCCAAATTTACCAATGTTCTACTTCGGATTTCAATGCGACCATCCATGCAGGCTGTGCCAGGCGTCAACGCACCGCACCTCCACCGCTCGCCAACTTAAATCTGTTGGACTGTAAATGTCGGTCATAGCTCTCTAGTTCACTGTGAGGTTGCCATATCCGAAACCTGCTCCTTATCATTTGAGTTTCAATATATCGCAGGTTCTTTGACCATTAGCAATTATAACCTCTGAGTGCCGTAAGACAGGCTATACTCAAAAATCTAACTACATGCCACTACAGCCATAATATCGCATTGCCTCCTAGATCGAAGAACATCGTACGGGTATATGAGACAAATGTGCTCAGAATGGAAGTGGAAGAACAGCATGTGTTGAAATTCGCCCTTTGTGGCATTGAAAATGTTTTTTTTTCTGTTTTTCTGTATTGCAATGTCACAATAAAGACGTTTATTATTATTATTAATAATTGTTTGGTACGACTGATCGAGCCGACGTATAAGAAGATGGAGAAGGGTGGTTATTTCCAACACTAGATACCACAAAAGATGGAGTTTTCTAGAAGCAAAAGAAGAAAGAGCATGTAACGCTAATCAGATACCATCGAATCCAACTGCAGGTGTAAGGTTGGCGCTCCATTCGATTGGGTTGCGGTTGATGTGACAAGTGCATTTCCCTCATGGCTGAGGCCCAAGCGTAACTGACTCAGGAAGCCATTACCGTAGCTAAAACTCTGGTTAATAACTCCTTCACTCGATTCTGTGCATCCAAGGAGCTTCACTCGGATCAGGGAGGAAACTTCAAGTCTAGAATGATTCAGAGTGTGTGCAGGTTAATGAGAATATATAAGACCAGAACGGCTCCTTTACAGCTCCAATCAGATGGTATGGTTGTTACGCTTCAATGGAACCATAAAGAACCATCTGAAGATTATGGTAAACGAGCGCCAGACAGACTGGGATGAATGTACAATTCTCTTATTAAGGGGTTGACATTTATTACGGGACTATTCGTTATATTTGTGGAGATCGATTATACAGAAACTGTTTTAGTATCTTCAACGGAGTACAGTTAGGTAGTTTTTAAATTGACAGTGAAGCGATAGAAAATGAGGATACGAGGGTTGTGCGGTAACGAGTTGACTTAGTGCATTTTGTGTTGTGAAAGCTGGTGGATTGTCCAATTCAGCTGGCTCTGCACAATGTCGGAGCACATGTTAGACACCCCGTTCATCAAATCAATTTCTCGGCGGCTAAAGTTCTAGCCAGAGCGCATTCTATAACAGAAAGCTTAAGGAATCAATCAAAATCATCAAACATCCCTCACTGTCAATCGTGACAACGGCTTCTACCCAATAAACGACGCGATCTTCGCCAGGAAGTGAAGATAACTGTATACATGTATACAACTTACAGTGAATACTAAATTAAAAACAAAAGTAAAAATTTTAAAACGGGAACAGATTGGTGCCTTTACATTTATCTGAAGTGTTGGTTTACTGTCTCTAAGTTCAATAGTAGGTTCCCTAAGAAATTCTTGTAAACATGCACTTGTACCTACTCTCTCTTAATCGTTTACTTATCAGACACCGACTGACTACCGAAACGAATAACAAAAGGCTTTGGCGGCACACTGAGAAAACAACGGAAAGCGCGAACGACGCCGACGGCCGAGCGGTTGATTTGATATGATCCCGGTCACGTTACAGGATGGTCGCCTTACAGAAGCGCAATTAAAAGTAAAGTAATATAACAAAGCATAATCAGACGCCCTATGGATCTAACAAACTTAGATTTGGCGTTAATTATTTTGTTCGGCTGAATCAAATAAAAGATCGCGGCGCCTAAGAAAAAAGAAGCATATGGAAATACGTCACACGCGTCAATGAACCGAAGGAAAGCTGAGAGAGGGTACAAAGGACGCAAGCTGACAGATGGGAGAGGCCGAGTCTACGAACGGCCGTTCACGAAGGATGACGGAAAAAGTAATAAAACACAATGTCGACCAGAGATTTTCCAATTAACTTTCTGAACTACTGAACTACCTGTCCTGCGTTGCGTGGTGTGATTTACTGTTGTACACTAAATAAGTGCCGGTATTTAATTATTGTTGCTACCAATAATTAAATAAATGTGAATTTATCCGTTGTAGATGTATAAGAGGTTGGTTAAGGCTTGTTCTGAAATTCTACGGGGGCCGTGGATGTTCAAATCAAAAACTCGCACAAGTTGAATGAATTTAGTGTAGTGCGCATAGCACATCTCCATTCAACCAATGCAGTGAGCGATTGAACATCCCGTCCGGTTGAGTTTCAGAGCGATTATACAACTGCGAACGTAGTAATTAATGGCCATCCTAATGGCAGGTTCCCCGCAGAATTTACGGAACCATAGTACAAATATAATAGATTCTCCAATTGAGGAACCGTACCCACGGCCTATAAAATTAAGTTTCTCTCTCAGCAACTTCCTTATGATTTAATAAAAAAATGCGCATTACTTATAGGCAACAGACATTTTACAGCTGCACATTATTATTGCTGAATTAGCGACTCCCGTACTAGCACCTATTGTCTGAATCCAGGTACGGCACAAAAGTCTCGCATTGTGAAAAAACTCCATTGAATCGGCGTTTGTTTTCAATTTACATACTAATTTTAAATTTTATTTATCGCTTTGTTTAACCCAACAGCAATAAATTAAAAGTGCAATTACACACAATGGAGCGGCACCGTAAAATGAAATTCTTGGAAGTGGCGGCGATATATTTTCTTTTCCTGGTGTAATTCGGTGTCTAGTACGACCGGTGTAATAAAATCCGCGAATCTGAGTTAATTAAAAAAAAATGGAAAACGTTGAAACTAATTTAGATTGAAATGGGTAGCAGCAAGGGACATTTTGTAGAAATCTTATGAATATTTATGCTCCCAGACTCTAGAGATAAATTCGCTTTATGCTGAATTTAAAAACGCCACGCGAAATGTGGATATAATTTCAGGAAATCTTGTTCGCCCCCTAAATTAACTAAACTACTTAAAATGAATGGCGGTACTGCAGCTAAAGAGAATACCCAACAAAATTTACAAACGAAAAAATTGGTACAAAAATGTTACTTATAAATTATAATAGGCCAAATTAATAGTCATGTTTATATCAGAAATATCCTAGGTACCACGCCCCAGTAGAAAAAGTGAATGTATCGAGCATGCTCGAGTTTGAGATAGTCTGACGATTGAGGAGGGTTATTGATGGTAAGAGGATTGGAATTACCATCGATACAAGATAGTAAAAAATATGTTGTGCCTCTACCAGATTGGAGGATCAGGCCGACCAGTAAGAAAATCCAGCTGGTTAGTGCTACCGGAGAAAGAGCACCTATTTATGCAGAGACGGAGAAAAAGAGTTCTTGTGGCCGATGTTATGGACAAAGTGATACCCGAAGTTGTGCTTCGGATTGGTGAGGAAGAGTTGGTCATGAGTTCTCCTGGGTCCTGGTTTGAAGAACAGTGTTTGTTGAATGAACGTCAAAGAAGATGTAGTATTACCTGATAGGTCCAAGAACATCGTACGAACCTGTGTAGAGGGTGCTTCAAGTTATTCGGTGTGATTGGTCGAGCCGACGCATGAGAAGATGGAGAAGGGTGGTTTTTCCTAACACCGGACAGAGTGCAATTACCGTGTAAGCCAAGATCAGAAAGAGCATAATTATACACTATACACCCCATCAGATGCTATCGAACGCGAATTCGAGTTGAAGAAGAGCATTTACGGTCCTGGAAAGATGCCCAGAATAAAGGATAAGACCTTGGAACCTCTGCTGAAATGGAAGGAAGCTTGGAGGAGACCGGATTGGATAGAAGTTTCTGACAGAAGAGAATACGGGAGAACTCTGACGGAAGAGAGAGAAAACCCCACTTACACTTAGGTGTAAGACAACAATGAAGGCCACAGAGAGATACTATTGATGGTTGGGCTACAGAACAGACATAATAAATTGATGCCAGTATATAGTGCATGGGAGGCTCATTCGTCAGGATTGCGATTGCCGTGTCAGGTCCATTCCTCTCATCAACCGATGGAAACAAGTAAATCCTGATTGCGACAGACTATGTTAGTAAATGGCCTGAGGCATATGCGATACCGAATCAGGAAGCCACCACTGCGGCCGAATTACTGGTAGACATTTTCAGTCTATTTGGTATACCCATGAAGCTTCATTCAGATCAGGGACGAAACTTCGGGTATGCGGTGTTCCAAAATGTTTCCAAGTTGCTGGGAATACGGAAGACCATGACGACTCCAGTACACCCCCTATCGGATGAGCGATTTAACAGGATCATAGAGAAACACTGTTCGTTATGGCAGTACACGAGTTAACTGGAAGAACACCTGCCAGTGTGCTATTTGGAAGGGAAGTGAGAAATTCATGAGGCTGTTCGTAATCGCACACGCCTGGAGACCGACCGAGACGCAAGACGTAATTCGGTGGGTTTTCAAGTGTGGGTGTAGGTATAGTCCAAACTGGAAGAAAGGACGATTGCCGAAATTACAGAAGAATTGGGAGGGGCCACATCGAGTGGTGACCAGGATTAACGCTGTCGTTTATCGGATACAGCTATCTTCACGTTCAAAGATGAAGGTGGTTCATCTAGACTGGGTGGCTCGGTTCCATAGGAGAGAAGGGAACATTTCTGGTCGAGGGCGAGCAGCCTTTTAAGGCGAGAGTAATCCCCATACCGACGCCCATGGAGTTGTTTACGCGAAGTTTTGTAAACATATGACGTTGACCTTGTTGATTATGAATCGGATTTATGTAGCTATATCCAGAACCTACAATACCGATAAGATTCTTAATCGGAGGATTATAAAGGCAAGTAAGAGAGCGAAAGAATTAGAAGGAGATACATCCGAGCGAATGTAGTAATAAAGTGTTGATAGTACTTACATGCGATAAGAGTGCGGGAAGAATTTCGTGTTTAGAAAATTGAATTTTGAAAAGTTTGAACTGCTAATTTGTGTATTGTTGGATTGTTTAGTGTTAGTTAATTGATTGCTTATTTTATTGCTTGTTGTTTTGATGAAACATTATAAGAAATGAAAATCTTATAAAATTGTCTTTATTTAGACTATACAGCCTTACGCGTAAGACCACAAGAATTTCTATACGTATATTTAGTTTAATACGGAACTGAATGTCATATGGTATAGGTACCATGATCATGAAACAAGAGAGTGCTGCAATTCTCTAAGTGAACACTTGTCTTCATTTTATTCAACAATTTCATCAGTCTTCTCAAAAACAATCATTTTAAATTCTGGTTTTCTTTCCATAATTTTAGGGAAAATATTATTTTGCAAGGACGTGAAATTATTATTCTGCAGATGAATTGCAGCTCACTGCACCTCCACAAACGTGTTTCGCAATTTTATTCGGCACCGCATGCAGTCGCAGACTTTTGAATAATTAAATTTGTCTCCTTCGAAATTTGTTCGAGTTTGTCTTGGACACCCGCAACTCGGCGGAACGTTCTTTTTGTTCGCACTCTCGGGCACGTTTGAACTGAATGTTTCTTTTCTCCCGAGCAGTCACGAACAGCTCACACTCAGGAACGTTTAAGTGAAGATTGGGTAAAAGCAATTTTTTGTTGATTGATCGGTTTTATCGAAAATTTAATTTACGTTCTATAATTCGATCCGTTTTTCTGGCAAGGCGGGCGATAATTATAAGAAAATACATCGCGCGGCCGGATTATTTTGTTTTCTTCGGGTGTTTTCGCAAGGTATGGTGTGTACACATCAAGCACGATCCGCGATGATGAAAGGTGCCTATAGAAAGTGGGTGTCGAAAAATTAAATTTCGTGTTTGTCATTTTATTTTTTTTTGTTCCTTTTGCCCATTTTAGAAGTAGGTACTGAGTTTCCAATATTATAGTGAGAACGGAACTTGATTATTCGATCCGCTTTATAAATTATAGGTTATTGTAAACATCTGCGTCTTATTTGGATGGGACAAACCGCTTTTAAAGTTTAACATATTTTAGGTAGGTATATTTTTTATCAGAATGTTCAGAAATATTGAACATACCTACATAAAACTTAGTAGTGCAATGTGGCATTTTTCCTTTTGTGAAATTAAAAACCTACACTCTTAAGAAACGTTCACATGGAGCACAGCATTATGTAAAACGAGGGCGACGGGAAAATCTGAAAGAAAACAATTCACAGCCTTCGCAAAGATGCAACCGGGAGAGACATTGAAAATGACGAAGCAGACTGTAACCCTTGCGCGTTTGGGATATTTCCGCATACGCGATAGCGTGTTAAATAATTATTCATAAAACACCTGCGCCGATTTATAGTAACTGCATTCCTGTTGTGGCATTCTCTCACATTTGCGACGCTAGACGGTCCCACTCTGAATGAAGCTTACTCAAACTGAGCGCTCTACTTTAACAGCTACCGCTCGGCTCTCACGCGTGACGTATGTGGCAAATACAACACGATCTATTCGGTGAATACCATACCCACACTAGGGTACTAAAAACATTTTCAATGTTAAAATTGAGAATTACAGACGCATGATGAACAATGTTAGCAATAAAGAAGTGTTGGAAAGGATTATGGAAAAGAAAAATATATTGAAAACCAAGAAGAACAGACTAAGGTCACCATGAAACGTTCAGTATAGGTAAGGTACGTGTTGAACAATTTGATAAGCATCGTTAGTACTGACAGTGAAAGGAAAGAACTTCTGTTTACGCCATCCTAATAATTAATTTTAATTTTCAGTGGAACATTGCATATTACTTGACATTATAAGTAATATAAACGGCTAGAAAATTACTTAACTCTAATTGGGACGTGAAAAATTGGCACGGCCTGATGTTTTATGCCTCGGGGAATTCTGCACAGAGCGTATAATAATCTGAGTTTTGTCTTCAATTTGTCTTGATTAAATTTCTTTGTACACCTGGTGCAGACAGATAGCAACATACGTTTGTTTGTGTTACGCCTAAATGAGCAATTCAATGTCGCATGTTTCTTTATTAGTGTCCAAAAAATAAAGAGCTCCAGCTTTTTTATTCTTTTTCGCTTTGCATTGTACAAGCTGTCCTATTTCCGTTGTGATTTGGGGGTTTCTCAAAGGAGCAGCAGATATAGAGCCTCGGGGTTTTCGCGAATCTGAGCTACTTTTTTGAGTATAATAGAATGCCAAAACCAGAATTTGGATATCGTTTTTAGTTTTCGAGAAAAAAAATAATGTTGATTTTTATCGATTTTAAAAAACTCTCCAATTATTTTTGTACTAAGCAGACTAAAACTGTTATAATTGACTCCTATAGAACTTTTTCCAAGGAATTCAGTGGCGTACGTAGATTTTTTCTAGGGAGCGTATTTTCTGAGTTATGACATAAAGTTGAATTTTTTAAATGGAAATCATAGGAGGCTTTGGTCTAGTTCGAAAGGTCTTTTTTAAGCTATCAAAATATACATATATATACTTTTGTATTGTTATTTCAAAAAATGGCAACGATTTTGGTAATTTTTAAGATTTAACTTTAGAAAATATAAGATAGGTAGGTACATCCAAGATACCTGTGATTTTATGTTAACAACGGAATAATTATCTGTTGACATACATTAGCAAAAGTTGCATGCACTAGTTTTATTAATAGATATACTTAGTATAACATAATGGCACTTCAAAATTATCAAAATTTCGAAAAAAATACGACATAATTGCTGTTTTCAATGGATGTCGTGAGAATGTAAATGAATCAGTGGATCTATATCTCAACAGGTACACAAAAAATTCCTAGATACCCATTTCCAGTATAATATAGTATTTTTCAGATTTGTTGGCGTTTGCGCTGCCATATCCGATTATCCAAGGAACCGCGAGGAGTTCAGTAGTTTCCAAAATTTTGCTGTTGCTAGGAACCGCGACAAGCGTGTGCGCCGCGACTCTGGACACGGCATACGGCAACGAGCATTTTGACTTTTTCCCCCAAGAAATGTATTTTTTGCCCACAACATTAGCCCGTTCACACAAAAGACACCGGTTATTTTCTAGTTTGTACTGAAATCTGCTATTGGTTATAAACGCCACAAACTTGTGTCAGAAATGTCCACTATTTGTTTTGTTTTTAATTTGTTATTTAAAATTTTTAATGTAATGTGTTATTTCTTTTCTTTCATGGAATAAATAGCATCCTTACTTCGGTTTTAATGCTGTCAGTTACATCTTCACTTTTTAATTTTTATTTGCTGTGCCTTTTTCCGGGAGTTGCAGCAGACAAACCTCCTTTTTCCTCACCAACTGTGCGCGACTGGCTGCGTAGACTTACTTTTGATGCATCGGCCAATCGCTCCTGGTCACAACTTAAAGGCAATAGGGGACCATTATTTTCCTTCTCTCAAGTAAAGTGTTCAAAAATATTTCGTAAAACTTCTCTACACTGTTTGGTAAAAACATTTCCAGGCATCTTTACACCTGACAATCAAACTGACAGTTATACTTGAAAGGCAATAATTTTTAATAAATTGCTTGGTGACCACTGGATATTGCAAAATAAGCATATTAGTACTGAAACAGTTTTGTTTCACACTACCATAGTAAGAAAGAGTGAGATCAAATACGGAAACGTGAAAATATCATCAAGTCATCTTACGGCAGCAATTAATTATTCAACAAATTCATTTTATAAAAGGGAGAAAGGCACATGAACGTAATGCGCAGATTACTGCACACACACGCCAAGATATCTGAAAAGAACTATACCTATCCATCGATTTATTAAATTTAGATACCCAGAAATCTGCCAACCAAACAAAACGATTTTTTCAAAATTAAAATCAAATTTAATTCACTATGGGTCATTCAATAAACCTAGAAACAAAATTTATAATAAAGAAAATAGGGAAGAGGAAGAAATAAATGTTTTATCGTTGGTTGAGGTGACCAAAAACTTCTTGTCGCGAAATCAAATCACAAGTTGGTGTTTCCAAAACAAAAGTTCAAAAAATATTTTAAAAAAGGCAAATAGAGGCCATATAAAATTCAAATTATTCACTATCTCTTCCCGGGAGATCAAGAAAGAACGCTTAATTTTTGTAGGTGGTACTTAAATAAAATTCAAGAAAATCCAGAATTTGGGCGGTCTGTCATTTGGACAGATGAAACTCGCATAAGCAGCGTACGATTATTTAACAGGTCTGATACAAATCAGCACCAAACTTTTGAACGTCAGAGGCAAGGACGTTTTGGATTTAACGTTTCGTGTTTTATTTTGGGTGGTCAACTAGCATACCAAATTTTTAATGGAAACTTTTTTGTTCGGGCATTTTTAAAAGAAAAAATATACATACGAAGATACAATAATCAAGTCGAGCTAGCAGCTTTCCAATATTTGCAAGCCCATCCTATTTTTTTAATTAATGCCATCAATCTATTAACTAAAAGATGTAGATTGTGTGTTGAAAAACATGGCAATCAATTTGAACAGTTCCTATAATTTTGTTGTTTGTTGTTTTTCTTGTTTTTGTTTTTTCTGTTTTTGTTGCTTTTATTCCAGTTGTTATTAAAAGTTGCTATCATAAAGTCACAGGAATCTTGGATGTACCTACCTATCTTATCTAAAGGCAAAAAGTACCAAAATCTCTGCCGTTCTTTGAAATAACAATATAAAAGTATATATATATATATATATATATATATATATTGATAGCTTAAAAAAAGACCTTTCGAACTTGACCAAAGCCTGCTGTGGTTTTCATTTAAAAAATTCAACTTTATGTCATAACTCAAAAAATACGCTCCCTAGAAAAAAACTACGTACGTCACTGAATTCCTTAGAAAAAGTTCTATAGGAATCAATTTTAACAGTTTTAGTCTGCTTATTGCAAACAGAATTGTAGAGAATTTTTGAAAATCGATAAAACCAATATTATTTTTTTTCTCGAAAACTAAAAACGATATCCAAATTCTGGTTTCAGCTTTCTATTATACTCAAGAAAGTAGCTCAGGTTCGCGAAAACCCCAAGGCTCTATCTCTGCTGCTTCTATGAGAAACCCCTAAATCACAACGAAAATAGGACACCCTGTACTTACGTGGCACATGTACTATGTAGTTACCTATAAAAGCAGATTTACTTAAACCGTGAACATTTTCATCGACAATTTTTATGTTTTCAAAGATTGTTTCTTCTATGTACTCGGGTTATATTTCACAATTTAAATTTAGTAATGACGTCTTTAAAATTTGATTAAAAATTAATAAATTAGTCATAATCTGCCTACAACTATGGGAAAATTTGAGTTGCACAAGAAGTATGCCACCTTCAAAATGATAAAAAACACATCAAATATTGAAGCTAGGTGAAGTCATGCAAAGGCTATGCATGCAGTGTCTTTTGTCACTTGTACTCGCAAAGATCATAGTGCACTTAACCGATATTAAAGCCTTGGCAAACATTTCGCAGCAAATTTAAAAACATGCCCGGAAACATGCAAAAATATTCAAGAGATGATGAAATCTGAATTTCACGAATAGTTGACTGGTACTCTTGTCGCAAAATAAGCATTTATGTAGGTACGGAAATGATTCCACCGAATTATCAACTAGCCTTCAAGGTCTTCGGATCTCTTAAACAGATAATGACGTAAGCGTATAGTACATTCTTTGAGATGAACCTGAAAACTGCCTTCGTAGTACTACGCTTATTTCAAAACTTTGAATTTTGGACAGTTTATAAACGAAACTTTATTATAGGCTTCTATAGAAAGAAAATTTAAAAATTTTATCTTAGAAAGTGTCAGTACACTCATGAAATTGACCATCGTCACGCGTGCATAGCGCCAAGAGATTTACAGTTTTCGGAAAATTGTTTCTATAGAGGCATAAAATATACCTTCTTCTACCATAAACAGGCGTTCGTTTTGCTAAATTTACTAGGATGAAGGTTTAATCGTAAAATAGCGAAAGCACTACAAACGCAAAATATGTATGTCAATTCGATGTTAACGTGACTATTTCACCCATCGAATTTTAAACCAATCAGAGCTGGCCATTTCTGAACAAATTATTGTACCTATCGTATAACGTTTATTAAAATAAAACCTCGGGGGTAAGAGTCCAAAAATTTATCTAGATTAAGCGTGTACTATTAAGAGTCCGACAAACCCCTTTAAAATGAACTTGAAAACCGAATTCATAGTACTACGCTCATTTCTAAACGGTGAAAATTGAAGTGTTGAATTTTGGACAGTTTATAAACGAAACTTTATTTTAGGCTTCTATAGAAAGAAAATTTAAAAATTTAATCTTAAAAAGTGTCAGTTCACTCATGAAATTGACCATCTTTTCGCGTGCATAGCGCCAAGAGATTTACAGTTTTCGGAAAATTGTTTCTATGGAGGCATAAAATATACCTTCTTCTACCACAATCAGGCGTTCGTGTTGCTAAATTTACTAGGATGAAGGTTTAATCGCAGTATAGCAAGAGCACTACAAACTCAAAATATGCCTTGGTATGTGCTGCCGCCCCGTACCGAGTGAGCGTAAACTCAGAGCGGCGTTGTCACATTTAGTAGGTGCCAAAAGCGCGGGCTTTGAATGTGTGTTGTTCTTGTGTCAGTCAGCAGCAGTCGCTTGCTCGCTGGTTCAGTTTAGCGCGACGGTGTTGCAACCCCGCAGGTGTAACTTTTGACCTGCTGTGTTTTGTCGGACTCTTAATGCTCGTTTCGACATTTATCTCGCTGCCTTCTTCAGAAGTTGCTCTGAAACTGGCAAGTTTTAATATTATAGCACTGTTCTCGTTTACTATTCTTTCATTTGCTTCCTTTATTACTGGTTTGTGTTTTTGTGCTGTTTCATTCGTAATAGTATGAATTTCAAGTTCTCAAATTTGTTGTTGAAGATCCAAGCCGAAGTACCAGGAATTTTAGCAGACTACTAGGATTACTAGGCAATAGCGGACAATAGTGCCTCCGTCATACGTCAGATTTTCATTCCAAACAAAACAAAAGCACGTGCCATTTGACGTTTATCGATATTATTTTCAACGTCTTAAACTAGTTTTTGCATTATAATTATAGACGTTTTGCAGTGAAAACAGTTTATTTTCAATTTGTGTGTTGGGCTTACGTGTAAAAACTTGAAAACAATTATAATTATATTTCAGAGGTTAGGTTAAAACGTCAGAAAGCACGTGGCTTTGTTTTGTTTGGAATGAAAATCTGACGTTTGTGACGCGCCACTTATGTCCCCCATTGTTGTTAACAGACTACTCACAAAATTCCATACCGCATACAGTTTCATCATGAACTACAGGAGATTTCCTACAGAGTATAACACTTTATAATTGGGCACTAGAAAGAATTCAAGAGCGGAACTTATCTTTATCATATTTGCTGACGAATGCACATTCCAAAACAACGGTCCAGTGACTAAGAACATCTTTCTTAAAGTCTCTAATGGTCCCAGACCCTACACCCCTACAGGTTTGGACGTTTGGACGTGTACATGGAGCATTAATGTACACGTCCAAACCTGTATAAATTATTTTCTGACTATAATTTAAAAGGTAATCACCATTCTATAGGCTTTAAAACATAAACAACACACAACTAATAAATAAAACGGAACAAAATAAGTTTAAGAGCTGAACGCAAGAACGCAAGTTTTAGTATTAAATTATACGGAAACCTGGAATTCTGTAATTAAATAAGGTTACTCTGTTTCCGGAGTAGAAAACGATGCCCGAAAGTAAAATGCGTAAACCGCGGTCGTATCCCTTAAAATATTCAGCACCTGATTGGCCTATTCGTTTTCCAGTAATTAGACCCATTACATGAACGTATCGCCTGTCCATCTGCTATCGTGGTTTTACGAACAAGCTTAGGCACTTACCCTTTTCTAATACCTCGATGTAGGTCTTTTGTACGGCGTGAATTTAGCACACCCGCATGACCCAGAAAAATATACGGGTAGCTGAATTATTCGCTTGTATATAGAAGTATTTTACATCGAGCTTGTGATAAATTGAAATCAGAGCGCCACAACAGTAACACAGCCCTAAAAATGCATAAAGAGTGTAACAAGAATGCCAATGACTTGCATTAACTTTACTAAAATTTAAACGACAGGCATATCCTTTCAACCATTAATATTAATCTACGGGTAACGGGCAAACTGTGCTACTTACTAAAACGTCGCAAAATTCTGCAGCAAATTCATCCTTTATGTTTCAACCGAGAGAAGTCGTGTACCCCCATTTGACCGTTTAATCTTTGCTTCATAAAGCGGGAGTGTCAATTCAGCTTCACGTTAAACATTCTCAGAACGCCCACGCCATTAATTTTAAAGGTTAGAATTAAAATTCACCCGGCTGTTACGCGCGTATAGTTGTAGAAGTAAATGATGACAGATTTCATTTCGTCAGTTCTTGCGTCAACTGGAATATAATGAAAACATTTAATAACTAAATTTTCTTTTGCGTGATAACCACATCTTATCTTAAAAATTACCCCGCCAGGCATTGAAACTAAATAAACAACAAAACATTAATCACACTCGTGTTATGGATGTCTTCAAAGGCGGCGCACTTGATAGAAGTCATACGTAACAATATCTATACCTACCATAAACTGAGTGACGTCAATGGCAACTCTTTAAAAATATAGTTATATGGGTGCTTTAGTACGTAGCAATAATGAGAAAAGAGTCTGAGCTAGCACTAAAAAGTTTAAGGAACAATAAAGAACCAGGTATAGACAGCTTGCAGGCAGAAATCTTAAAGTGCGCAGGTCAAGAGGTAATAGATCGTTTATTTAAACTAGTTAGTCGCATATACCTAACAGGTGAGATTCCAGAAGATTACAAACGGAACATCATAGTAGCTTTTCCAAAAAGTAAAGCCGTGGATAGGTGTGAAAATTTTAGAACGATCAGCTTAACTTCCCACAGTTTAACTAGAATTGAGCAAAGAAGGGTGGAGAAAAGGGCGGAAGAAATATTAGGAGAAGATCATTTCGGATTTAGAAAAAAAGGGGAACGCACGAGGCCCTTCGAGCTTTACGAGTAATAAAAGGAAAAACAATAGAAAAGGGAAAGAGCGCCTATACCGGGTGGGGATTTAGTGTGTAATCGGCTTATATCTCTGGAACTAATTAAGATATCAAAATTAAATTTTGCACGAATGTAGGAAACTACATGTAGCATTTCCCAAAATTATTTAGGTATATACAGGTTGTTCACTTTCTGAGTACCGGACCAAAGTTCTATTTCTTTAAATGGAAACCCTACGAGTCCTTGCATAATATGGATTCCCCAAAAAATTCCATGAAAATTGATATACTGCATGATGTGGTTTTGACTAAGGAATGTTGAGATATTGACATTTTTGTGCTATTATGGACTCAAATTTATGACGCTACTGACACATACTAACCAAAGCCACCTAAAATTTCTTTATTGAAATAGGTTCACACACTGCTGAATTTTTGAAATCTATAAATAATTTTATCATAATACTTGAGATAATACATGGGTGGTTAAGTTATGCAAAACAAAAGTTTTCTCAAGAATTTCAAATGGAACACCATGTATATTATTTGTACAATTGATGGTCATTTTACTAAGCTTTTTATTAATGTGAACATTGCCAAGTCTACAGTAAAAGTTTCGGCAGAATCTACAATATTGAATTATAAAAATGTAGAGTTTCGTCATTATTTTACATTATTTTTGACGAGCTCCCCTATTTTGTCACCCAAAACTCCAAAAAGGTCAGTATTTTGTTTCTATAGAATATTTAGCAAATGAAGTTTACATTAACACAAGAAATCCCATTGCAAGATTCTTTCTTAAAGTTAATATTTTCTTCCATGGCACTCCTTGTTTGAAAATTATACCCGACTTTAAAAAGACATTATACATTTAAGAATATAACCATCAGGAAATAATTTTACAATAAGATTTATTGTCTTTTATTTATATTGATACCAATTTGCAAATACAAAATATAAATATTATTGTGAGTTTTGAGCAACAGAATAGGGGGAATTCTCCAAAAATAATAATAATGAAATTAATTAATTTTGATGTTCCATCATAATATCTGCCGAAACTATCAGTAGTAAACCTGGCAATATCTACATCAATTAAAAGCTTAGTTAACTGACTGTCAGTTGTGCAAATAATATACATAGTATTCTGTATTCTATTTGAAATTTTTGAGAAAAATTCCCTTTTGCGTTACTTAACCACCTTGTATAATCCTAAGTATTATGGTGAAAGTATTTATAGATTTCACAAATACAGCAGTATGTAAACCCCTTTCAATAAAAAATAATTAGGTGGCTTTGGTCAGTAGACGCCAGTAGCGTCATAAATTTGGGACCATAGTGACACAAAAATGTCAATATCTTAACAGTCCTTACTCAAAACCACATCATGTAGTATATCAATTTTCATGAAATTTTATGGGGAATCGAAATCGCGCAAATACTTGTGGGGTTTCCATTTAAAGAAATGGAACTTTGGTCTGGTACCCAGAATGTCAACATCCTGTATATACATAAATAATTTTACGAAATGCTCCATGTGGTTCCCCACATTCGTGTAATATTTCATTTTGATATCTTAAGCATTACCAGAGATATGAACCGATTACACACTAAATCCTCACCCGGTATAGGATTTGTAGATTTGGAAAAAGCCTTCGACAATGTAAAATGGAAGAAGATGTTCGAAGTGCTCAAAAAATGTAGGGATGAAGTACTTATAGGGATAGAAGAATAACTCAGAATCTATACAAAGAGCAAACGGAAGTTATAGAATTTGAGCAGGAACATAGAGTAGATATCCGAAAGGGAGTGAGGCAGGGATATGCGTTATCGCCTCTAGTTTTCAATTTATACATGGAAGATGCGATTAATATTGTTAAAGACAGAATAGCTGCTGGAATTAATATACAGGGCCAAACTATTAATACGCTCAGATTCGCGGATTGATATAGCAGTATTAGCATCTAGCAGAAAATAATTAGAAAGGGGTCTGTACGAAATGGAAGATGTTTTGACGGAGGGCTATGGTATGAAGATCAATAAAAAGAAAACCAAAATTTTAGTGTGTAGGGGGCGTGAAAATAAAACGAAAATGTAAATTGGAAACGAGAAGATAGAGGAAGTCTCAGGTTGCTGCTATTTAGGAAATCAAATAGCTGGCGATGGTAGGAGCTCTAGAGATATAAAACAAAGAATAGTGCAGGGCCGAATTGCATTATATAAAAAGAAACAACTATTATGCTCGGGAATGATAAATGTAGAAACTCGGAAGGGGATCTTAAAAACGTATGTATGGAGTACGGCATTGTACGGGTGCAAAGCGGATAGGAAAAAAGTAGAAGTAGAAGATCAAACTCTGCCGTAGCCCCCAGGACTGTTTCAAAGGAAGACATTACCAGTGCCATCGAGAGCACCTACAAACGGTTGCCAGCGGAAGCGGAGAAAGAGATCGGAATCGGAGCGGTTCAGATTCCGCGAAAGGTGAAACCTCCTAAACCCGACATTAATGGGAAGGAGCAACGAATCTTTAGAAGACTTCGGAACAATAAGGACCTAGCAAAACTACCGGTGGGCAAGGGAAACGCGACGGTCATAATGGACACGATAAACTACCAATCCAAAGTGAAAACCTTTTTAGAGGGTCCAGGGTACTAAAAGGTAAAAAACAATCCTGTCCAAAAAGTAGCTATCCGAGGATCTACCAACCCCATCAATGGACCTTCATTGTGAATTAACCCAAAGTGATTATCAAAGATACATAAGCCAGGAACTACAATGAAGCAGTACATAAAATAACTACCCAGTTTTTACCGCATCACCTTGTACCAGCACCATCCTTCACAGGACTTGTGAGAATCAAGAAACACGACAGTCGGAACTCGGGACATTCTATCGAGAAGATTCAAGAATTCCACTTGCAGTCAAAGAGCATCCTAGTGAGTTTCGTCGTCACATCTCCATTCACAAAGGCGCCGACGAATGCGGCAATAATGGGATAACAATGCGTTCGGATGTGAAGAACCTCGATGATGACCTAGCGGATTTGACGAGGTTGTGTATTAAGAATTCCACCATCTTCGCCTTCAGAGACGAGTTCTACGAGCAAACTGATGGAGCAACTATAAGATTCCCTATATCTCTGTTACTGGTTAAGATGTATGATGAAATTTTCAAGAAGGCAGCAATAAAATTAACCAACCTGAAGCTCAACTACTGGTTTAGGTGCATTTGTCATTTGGCCACATGGACGCAGTACCATTGAAGGACTCAAGAACCACCTTAACAACACACATCCTGGTATTCCGTTCAGAAGAATACCAGAGATGAAGGAATCGGTATCTGCCTATCTACCTTATATTGGCGGCGAGATTGGCGGATACACGGACAAGATTGAACCCCTTCTGGAGGAGTATGGCAGGGCTGTGAATTTGTCCACTTTTTTTGGTTTCGTCCAGGACGTGGACATTATTGGACAAAATCACATTATTGGACAAAATTGGACAAAATCACACAATATTCATTTTTCATTTCATTTTTATTTATGAAATATTGTAAGTTAGTAGTTAGTCTGCTAACCTATCCAGTCAAGCACCAAAATGGGTTTTCATTTCCATTTGTTTTATTTTCGATATAATATTTTAAAATTAAAGTTTTTTTGAATTTTTGCCGAGTTTTATTGATTTCGTTCAATTTTGTCCAATTTGTCCATCACTATTGATTTTGTCCGGACGGACATAATTGGACAAAATCGTCCAACTATTTCCACTTGGAAAAATTCAATCAACCCTGGAGTATGGAGTACCAAAGAAGATAACAGCTGAATTCCCAAAAGATAGCAAAGCCCATAAGGATCTAGTAAAGCCTGAAGTGTGCAGCAAACCATGTTCTTACGGAATTTTGAGAAATTAGACGCGGTTCTGGCCTAGACTGTACAAGGAGATGATAGATTCAGAAGGAGCATGAGACCCAGAAATCAAAGTACCACAGGCATGAATGGGCGAGGGGCATAAATTAATAGGAGAGGGATCCAGCGCTTAACAGTTTCAGAGTATTTTCTGAAGGGGTGTCGCGTAAATGGGTACTGAGCTTTACTCTCTATGAAAATTCAGCCCCATTCTGGTACCTTAATCATCGCATTAGCTAATAAATTAGCAGTTGGTAGTTTGTCTAATTCTGTCGATCCACAGAGAAGGATGGAAATAACAACCCCGAACACATATGCGGTTGATTAAACTTCCGAATTCAAGCGTACAGAACTTTCCCGAAAACTCATTAGCCAACATTCTGGCAGTATTCAAGAGAACAACGCGTATTAATCTAGCAATCTAAATTATAACTTCTGTATCTTCACAGTGATATGTGCGCCCCATTTAACCCCATACCAATACTCCAGCGTTTGACAACCGGGAGGCACTGACTAGCTCGTCTGTACATTAGAGGCTCCGGCATAGTTATTTTCTTACTCTACTTAACTGCGATCATTAAGTTCTATGCTGAAGTTTTTGTAGTCTGCGAGGTTAGAATGTTATCAGGATGTTCTGTGGATTTCCCAAAGGCGCAGTTTTGGAGAGATACGTATATATTGTTAATAAACTAGCGAAGCTCTCGGAATCATTAGTAAATTGTAGTTTTAGGCATGATAGAGGTGGATTCACAAGATGCTGTGTTGAGAAATTTGAAGAAAATTAGGTACGGCAATATATTTCATAGTAAGCGGACCTCGAAGTGGACAACTCAAGGGACACGTAATTATTGGGCATAAGACTATACAAACTGTGAATAAAATCCTATTTATAAAAAGCATTGTGCGAGTGAAAAAGAAATTGTTGCTTTAACTTTGTGCCCGGTGCGGCCCCGGCGCCTCCACCAAATTCTATGTAGTCTATAAAGTAAAAACGGCCGTTATCCAACTCGAATACATAATAGGTACCTACTCAAAATCTTTACAGGTAGGAAAGTATATACATCATCTAAAACTTACATTATCTTTATCAATAACACTGATTTGAAACCGATATTAATATCAGTTGTGAAATTTTTGGTGAGTGCAACAAAAGCAGTTTTAAAATAAGAACTAATTCAAAAGAGAAAACACGTGGTCATGCTGTCATAAACCGGTCTGAGAGACACCTTGAATGTTTGCAATTATTATACAATTCGTATCAATTTGTTTAAATATTTTTATAATTTAGTGAATTATGTATTATACATAATAAACGCAGTAAACACTTTGCAATCTTTAGTGTTTAATTGTTTTTACATTAATCAATCTTGACAAAGGCCCTAAAGGTACACAGACAAAATATCCCCGACAAAACGGCCCCAACAAAATAGCCCGCCGACAAAACAGCCCCAGGCAAAGTAGCTCCGACAAAATAGCTCACCGATAAAATGGTCCAAAGACAAAACGCCTCCTTTAAAATAGCCCTTACTGAAAACACCAAATAGTCCATCTGCAAAAAATGTCTGCCACATTCAAATTTGGTGTACCCAGGACTATTTCTTGATGTATGTGAAACAATTTTCATTGACCATCAGAGATTCGTAAAAATAGAAAACGGTAAATTGGAACATTGTTTAATTGTCAACTTAATAAACACAATTACAAAATAACGTCATAGTAGGTACATGAAACACAATAAGAAAAATTATATCCGAAGAGGCAGAAAAAAAACAAGTAATGCAATCAAATACACTCCAATGTTCATACGATAATAACAAGAACTATAAAACAAAATACACAATAATAATATTACAATATCAACACATCTCAACTTCTAAATTATGTGCTACATTTCGCAAATAATTCAAAATATCGAAGAGAATAATCCCGGCATTATTAACTATGGATTTTCAGCCCACTACGCACTACCTAAATCTTGTTTATAAAGAAATTGTTCCTAAAGCAATAATAAAACATATAGGTTGGACGCGCCCTCCAACCCCTCCTATGCTGAGCTAACCTACGCATTTCCCTAAAAGGTGAACATCCTGCATCCCCAACTATTTGAGAGCAATAGTGTAATCTGGGTCTGTCTCTAGTATGCCGCGAACTAGTCCTTCGTGCCTCAGAAGGCGCCCCACCATCCTATCTCTCCTATTCTTTATTTATTTATTCTTAATTTTTATGAGAACATAGCATACGTTTTTAGACTGGGTAAACGAGTTGTAAGTGTAACAGAAGCACTAAATACAACAGAAACAGTAATAATTATACATTACAAAATAAAATAGTTTTCGTCTCTGGAGCAAAGTGGCGTTTTCACCTTGTATATTCTCAGCAACCTTCTTTGCATAACTATTAAGTCTAATTTTCAAGTACGTTTCAGCTATTTTTTTAATCAGTTGCACTTCATGTAAATCCTCAACCAAATTTGTTGCTTACCCATGAAACGATAAGTTATTAACTGGCTGCTGAAGGCTTTTACAGTCGTGAGCAACGCAAAATATCACCATGGTACACAAAAAACTGCTACCTGTGCTAAAACACCTGATAAGCTCTTCGCGTTAGAAAAGGATGGAGATACGTAAGTAGTACGGGTTGCATACACAACAAACATGCCTCAAAAAGTTTTCACGGGGTAAACGGCAATGGGCCTATCCAGTAGGGATTTACATCATTGGGTATAACACAGCAACAAGTCGCCGCCATCTATCCGATGAGTACGCGAAACTAATTCGCAAGGCCACTGGGATTCCCTAAGTGGCGTAATCGCTTGGAGGGCCTGATATTCCTCAATTAATTTGACGTTTCGTAGGTACTCGTATATTCAGCACGGATGTAGGAAGATGATTTTCGGGCGACAAAATCTTTTTGGAAACCGCTTCAAGATTTTAACGCGAATATTTGACAAAAAATATGAACAAAACATGCCCATTCCTTGAGTTTGGCTCTCATGTATATGACGTGCTGGTAAAATCAGAATACTGTTCTATACATCTTTAAAAATTCTTCATTCAAGTACACACAGTAGATGGATCAAGAACTTTGAAGTAAATTCACTATGAATTCTTAATAAGTTAACCCCACACGCCAAAAGACAATGACACAGTAATTAAACTCGACACGTGTTTCGCTGAAGATTAATCTTCAACTCCTGAAGATGCGACGTTGTCAGCGAAACACGTGTCGAGTTTAATTACTGTGTCACTGTCTTTTGGCATGTGGGGTTAACTTATTAAGAATTCATAGTTCATTCAAATAGGTAATTTATTCTCAAACGTGTGATTCATTTTAATGAAATACTGATACCTATAATGAATATCTTTTGTGTCTAATTTGAAAAACCTATCACTCTATGTACGTACGAGCGAAAAGCGTGGAAGTTTCTGAATACCGTATCAAAATAACAAGATAAATGTAATTTGTCATGAAAGTATATGGCCATTAAAGCGGTGACGTAACGGAGAGAAGAGAGCGAGAGTGGAGGCGCTTGTGATAAATTATCATAGAGGACATTATAATACGCGTGTGAATCCGAGTTTCCATTTCGTTGCCTCATTGTCTCCGATGCCGAAAATTCAAGCTAATGTGCCTTTCAGACTAATTATAGCTATCGTAATAACTACCGTATGAAATGGCAAGAAGGCAACAATAGCAGCGATAACTTTCATACAAATTGGAGGAAATACGTATCTCTACAGAGTGTTTCATAAATGATGAGCTGGCTATACGTAATCATATTTTTCTCGTCGAGTCACAAAACCTGTTCCTTACACTTACAAAATGTATGTCAATTCGATGTTAACGTGACTATTTCACCCATCGAATTTTAAACCAATCAGAGCTGGCCATTTCTGAACAAATTATTGTACCTATCGTATAACGTTTATTAAAATAAAACCTCGGGGGTAAGAGTCCAAAAATTTATCTAGATTAAGCGTGTACTATTAAGAGTCCGACAAACCCCTTTAAAATGAACTTGAAAACCGAATTCATAGTACTACGCTCATTTCTAAACGGTGAAAATTGAAGTGTTGAATTTTGGACAGTTTATAAACGAAACTTTATTTTAGGCTTCTATAGAAAGAAAATTTAAAAATTTAATCTTAAAAAGTGTCAGTTCACTCATGAAATTGACCATCTTTTCGCGTGCATAGCGCCAAGAGATTTACAGTTTTCGGAAAATTGTTTCTATGGAGGCATAAAATATACCTTCTTCTACCACAATCAGGCGTTCGTGTTGCTAAATTTACTAGGATGAAGGTTTAATCGCAGTATAGCAAGAGCACTACAAACTCAAAATATGCCTTGGTATGTGCTGCCGCCCCGTACCGAGTGAGCGTAAACTCAGAGCGGCGTTGTCACATTTACTAGGTACCAAAAGCGCGGGCTTTGAATGTGTGTTGTTCTTGTGTCAGTCAGCAGCAGTCGCTTGCTCGCTGGTTCAGTTTAGCGCGACGGTGTTGCAACACACCTGATAGTTCGCTCCGCCTTCTAACGGATACCTCACCGACCCGGGACCCCGCAGGTGTAACTTTTGACCTGCTCTGTCGGACTCTTAATTATTGTTGAACACGACTTTGTGTGAAAAATTTGACTTTTATGTTTGATAATAACCAATACCGAACAACACCCCACATAATCATTTTTCAAATGTACAGGGTGCGGCAGAATCGAGTCTCACATTTTACAAGGTCATTGACCATGCCGCGGCGCAGGTAGAGGGAGGCGCGAGGTTCCATTCGCTTGGGCAGGCGATAAGGTTTGTCACTAGGACCATGCCTTGGTCAGGTGAACAACGGGGATACATAATCAAAGCGTTTTTCAAAAACGCCGAATCCGTGACCGCGACAGTGCAAAATTGAGTGACCGCCTCCCTCCCCTGATCTGAGCCCCTGCGATTTCTTTTTGTGGGGCTAACTCAAAGCTGAGGTCTACAAACATCGGCCTCAAACTACCGATAGGAGAATAAATTCCTGGAGATATGAAGAGTGATACAAGACTTAAGACTTTAAGAACGACTTCGGATTTGTATCGCCCAGGCAGCCGCCATTTGCACGATATAATTTTTAAAACCTAAGTAAATGAAACCTTAATACATTATACTATTTAGAAATAAAAGTTTTCTTCTGTACCATTTACAGTTTCTTTTTTATTAACCTTTAAAATGTGGGACTCCATTCTGCCGCACCCTGTATTTCTCTTGGGGAAAGCACATTTTTAAATCTTTTGCACTCTGTACATTACATCTGAAATTTGGTGTTTTGTATGCATCAACATTTACCAAAATGTTTTGGAGAAATTGGAAATAAAGAAAATTCCCATGTTAATATTGCAAACTTTATGATGTAGGTACACCTGTCTGTAATAAATCAATAACTGTTATTATTCAACATTTTTAAGTAATCCTTCTTCATTTTCCTTCTATTGTCTATTCTTTCATTTTAATTCCCAACTCTTTTTGATATTTTAATGTTATTCAGGGTTAATTGAGTCGTTTTCATTTTTCTTTGTAAGTTTTTTAATTTGCATTGTTGTTTTTCTTTTATGTTGATAAATTTAGTAAGAAATTTTTGATTTTGTGAATGGTAGAAAAAATTGCGATGAGCTTGTGGTAGGATTTTGTTACTTTTAAATTCCAGATTTTTAAGTTCTTTTTGTATCTTATACCGTGTGTACCGTGTGTCCCGGGAATCCTGAAGCATCCTGTTTAACATGGGAAATTTCAAAATTGCGATTTCTATGTCCCCAAAGTGTTTTAAGGATATTCCGAGTATCAGGACACATACAATGTGACCAGAGAACGTTTTTGTGCAATAATTTTCAAAGATTAACAAAAAATGTTAAAAATATTTCCAAAAATATATCGCGTGGGAATCAACTAAAAGTTTAAATGCAAGTGTCGAAATGGTTTAGTGAGTATAGTCGAGGTACCGCCGAAATGGCATCCGGCATACGGAGGTTCGAATTCAACGGCACTTAATTCTTTTTTACTTGTATTGTTGTTTTGAATGAACGGCGATTGATTTCTATCAGTAAAGATACATAGTTAAACCCTTTATAATTTTTAATTAAATTATTTACGATTATTTACATTACTGTAACATTGGAACGATACCTAGAAAATTAGTTATTTATTTACTTAAAGGTTTTAAAAATTTGTTTGTTAATTTTAATTTGCAACAATAACTGTATTTAGCTGTCGGCATTGATAACAGCTACTAGGCAATCATTGTGTCTGAAATCAACCCTCGAAAAAATATTTATGACGATCCTGACAATGGGTGGTATGCATAAAAAGTAGTACATGCTAATACTTCAAGTATTTACTTCGCAAGTGAAGTACCTACTACACCACTGTAGTACTTACTACCCTCGCTTAGTAGATACTATTATGTACAGTAGTACATAGAAGTTTCTACTTCGCTGTAGAAGCACCTACTCTACCCCTCGTAGTATCTACTACAAAATCCAAAAATTATCGCTGCTTAGTAGTATCTACTTCAGTTTCAGCGAAGTTGCTGTTTGGGAAACTTCAAATAAATGTTCTCTTGCAAAAATATGACCGCTTTTATGAATATAGGTACGTGCTGTAAAAGTGTGGAACGAATGAAGAAGATACGGGGAAAATAAATATCGAAAATTATTCAGATAGTTACTGAAAAATGTGTCTTTCAAAAATAATAATAATAATAATAACAACAACAATAATAATAATAATAAGAAGAATAAAAATATAACTAATACGTTTATTCATTCCTTCAGTGCAGAGCATAGGTATAACCAACAGGCCAATTTTTATAGAAATCCATACATTCACATTCAAAGGCGAATAAACTCGAGGAAAAAAAGACAATAAAACTCACTGAAACCGGAGTAAAAATCCAAAACAATTTGGCAACACGCATATTTAACTAAAAGAAGCACTCATGGAAAATATTAATTACCTATTCAAGGAAATTCCTGACCAAGTTTTCCAAGAGAAGATAAGTAGAATTCAGTTTGAGGAGGTCCATCAAGACATCAAGGGGAAAGAATGTAATTCACAGAAACATATTGAGACAAAAGTAAAATGGTAAACAACTATGTATATTCCAAAGATTTATAACAGATGACACTGGAAAACTTTGAAGAAACCACAATTTGACAGAGTCCATAAGAAATTTTTCCTCTTCTGCGCCTCCGCTCCGCTGTGGTTCACAGATTTCACTCTGTCTCGGCTGTTCCTATGTTGTCTCTGCGCTATGCTCAATGTGCGGCCGGCCTAACACCAGCCTGACATTCTCCCGGTAGCATATTCATATCTTACGTATCGTATCGAAATACGAAGTAACTTGAAGTCGGCTCATATCCAACGTGCGAGATCGCTCTCCAAGTTGCGATATGGTACGTGGTTTATAAATCGACAAATAACACTAGTTTCTGTTTTAGAGAATAGAACGCATTTTTGCAACAGACCGCTTAACTGACGGAGACCAGACACACGCATTTTTTGTAAAAAGGATAATGTAAAAACGAGTGTAAAAACATAAGAAAAAGAAACTAACCCCTACGGGCGTCGAACTCACCCAGCCCATGGACATTAAACTACTAACCGTTTGCCATACTTTCCTACCCACGGAAACCGCTTACGACATTCGCAAGCAAAGAATTACTTAAACGAAAAGAATAACGAACCGACTTAGTGTTACTTCGGATTGCCACACGATTCGTGAGATATGAATATGCCTCCCGGTACGCTATACAGCACTGGATTATTTTATATGTTCCATAGATTGTAGAATTCTTGCTGCCACTCAGACAAAATATATGTTTTTGTTTCATGTCGTAACATTTTTTCAATTTTAATTTTCATATTGTTAAATTTTTAAAACTTTTTTGTGTCAAGTTCCTTTTTCGTATTATGATTAAATTCAGCAGTTAGCTCTTTTAGTGCCTCCTCTTTTTCGTTTTTAACCTTTGGAATTTATTATCAAACAAAATTTTATAATATTTTACAAGAAGAACAAAGCAGAACACATTCATTTATTTCTTCTTCGAATTCTTGTTCTCTTTCAGAATCGGAATTCATTTTTATGCGAATAAGAAAAAGCTTTTGAAATCGGCAAATAAAATAGGTTTAATTTGAGTTACGTATTTTGAAAAATGAAAAGCTAAATTTGACAAGTCAATTTTTTTGACTCCGATCCGTAGTAGTAGCCTACTTCAGTATTTAGTAGCACGAAGTATATCGTCCCTCTCATCACGTAAGGGCGTATCTAACAGAAATGGTAAAATTTGAGTTACGCCAGTAATGGGCATTTCGGGGTTCCTCTTTTCCCTCTTTTCTTCTCACGTACAGGCGTATCTCTATCTTGTATAGTATTCCTGTATGTACTATGTCAATGATAGACGTAAGTGATTGAATAACTAAAATATTCCTCACGTAGAGGCGTATAAGTAGATACGCCCCTCCGTGATATAAAAAAAATCACACATCGCAAGAGCGAACTGACGGCGTATATGAAAACCGGCGGATCTAAATAGGAATTCTAATTTCTAACCTAAAAAACTTCGATGTTTAATAACGTTAAAGTGTGTGTTTTTTGTTTCGGCGTTTGTTAATTTTTACCTAAAATGGATGTGCTTGTGAGATGGAAGGATGGTACAGTTAATGTAGTGTCATCCAACGAATTACAGATTATAAAATGTAAAGAATTTGAAGTGGGCTGCAAAGTTAAAATGTTGTATAAAAAACGGTGGTATTACGGTGAAGTGATAGCAGTGGAAACAACTGATAATTACACTAACGAAGCCAGCTTTTCGTCTGATGAAAGTGCATCACTTGCAGAATTAAACAAGCCAGTTCACAATGAATTAACTTCTGACGACAAAAATAATAATCACAAACTACAAACTCCAGAGCAACTTGAAGATTCAGAAGATGATATGCCAATTATGTATCTGAAAAATAGTTTGCATAAGGAGCAAGACAAGCAGGTACTTGATGCTTTTAAAACAAATTTACCAAATACTGAGAGTGCTTTTGAAGAACCTTTGCATGCTGTGGAATTGTCAGGTTTGGAAACTACAGATCTGTCTCTAAATAAATGTTATGTCGTTTTACAAAATGCAAGAAGTAGTGATGTTCCGGAACAATGTGCTGATCAACATGATAAAAGCCCTTCGCCCTTTGACGATTCAGACGCCGATCCTACAGTGACCTGTGAAGTCGGTTCATGCCAAAACGAAATTTTTGCTGCTTGCCCTTCGTGTAATATTTTACTTTGTTTTAATCATTTTGAAGAGGATCTTAGTCACTGTAATCACCGTCAAAACCGCCAGCTTAATAGTTTGTATACTGAATACAGAAGGGGCATTGACGAGGTAGAAAATGTTAGGACGTCTAATATGAGAGGGACAGAATTGACTGAAGAATCGTTTATGATGGATGGAGAAGCGAGAGAGGTTGAGAAAACGTTTAAGGAGAAAAAAGTAAACAAGCAAAAATTATCAAAGGAATTAAGAAATCAAGGTAAGTGGCCTGGAGCTAATAAATAAATTTTATGTTACCCTGGCGGTATTTCTTATTTTAGGGAAGGAGTATTTTAGTATTAATACTAAAAAAGTGGTTCCAGCTAGAAAAATGAGAAACCGCTGTGATTCAGGAGCATGCAAGATTCTCGGGAAAAAATGCTTTGAAATAAATGAAGAAACAAGAAACCTAATTTTTGAGCAGTTTAACAGTATCGGAGACCTACAGCTAGAGAGAGAATTTTTAGCTCGGCACATAGAAATTAGAGGAACAAAAAGATCTACAACCGCAGATAAAGAGAACTCTCGGAGGCAGCGTACCTTAATATACAGTTTTACAGTAGATGGTAAAACTGTGGTGGTGTGCAAACAGTTATTCCTGGGGACACTGGGCATCTCGGAAAAAATGTGCAGAAACGCCATTTTCAAAATAAACGATCTGGGGGTTCTAGAGAAGGATCAAAGGGGAGGCCGACAAAGAAGCGCACATGAAAAAGAAAGAGAAAGAAGAATGAACAGGACAGTAGAAGAACACATAAACAAGTTTCCGCAAGTGGAATCCCACTATTGCCGTTCTAAAACATCAAGACTCTACCTTCACCCAGATTTGTCACTGAAAAAAATGTATGCAATGTACATAGAATATGTTGAAAAGGAAAGCAAACCAAACGATGAAAAGGCAAGCTACAGCCTGTACAGAAAAATATTTAAACAGAAAAATCTGTCCTTCTTTTCTCCGAAAAAAGATCAATGCTCGCTATGTTTAACATACATCGAAGGAGACGAAAATGTAAAAAATAGTTTAAAAGACAGGTACGACAAGCATATTGCGGAAAAGAATGCTGTGAGAAAAATTAAGACGGAGTGTAAACTAAGAGCCCAAGAAAATAAGACAACAGCTTGTGGAGTGTTTGATTTGCAGCAAGTGATATATACACCATTATCAAAGGAGAGTGCGATATTCTACAAAAGTCGATTATCTAACTTTAACTTTACCTTCTATGATCTAGCCAGTAGGGAATGTTTTTGTTTTGTCTGGCATGAAGGCATAAGTCGAAGGGGTTCCTCAGAGATTGCTACTTGCGTCTATAAAGTGTTAGAAAAATATGCTGAGAATGGAGTGAAAATTGTCAGTTTATTTGCGGATGGGTGCTTCGGCCAAAATAAAAACACAATAGTTTTCGCTATGTTATTTTATTGTCTACACAAGTTTTCCATTTTCCAAGAAATAACATTAAAATTTTTTGAAACCAACCACGGCCAAAGTGAGGGTGATTCGGCGCATAGCGCCATTGCAAGTGCAATATCAGCAGCAGGAAATATCTTTGTTCCTTCGCAGCTACACCCCATAATAGTACATAGTTTTTCCAATGAATTTTGACGATTTTATAGATTTTAAATCATTTTCAAAGGAGCTCCGACTTCTATCACTCCGACAGACTGATAAAGGTGATAGTGTAAAATGGACTGATGTAATGGACGTGATGGTGACAACAGAGCATCCCACAAAATTGTTTATCAAGACAAGTCATCTTCAGGTGGATTACGATTCAATTGCTCTAAAACGTTTAACACCCAATTTGCCCGATGTTCAGCTGAATAAACTGAATACCGAACCTATCAAAATTACAAAAAAAAAATATGAAGATTTACTTTCTTTATGCTCAGGAATTACTCCGCTTATAAGAATTACCGAATTTCAAGAATTCTATAGGGGATTGTCTCATGATGCTGTGTAATTAATTAATATTATACCAAGTATCAAGGACGCTAGTTTTTTTAAATTATGTAGTGTCCCTTGTCACAATAATAATTATCAATAAAAAATTTCAAGCAGTCATTTGGGTGTTTTTAAAACTCAGTTAAATTTAATATTTACATCTAGTTTTGTATAGATACAATAAAATAAATAACTGTTTTAAGGACGTATCTTATTGTCAATAAAAAAATATATATCACGTAGAGGCGTAACTGCAAACTTAATTTTTTTTTGTTTAAGTGCCAAATAGAATTTCAACTATTGCTACATGATGCAAATGCTAATGTCTTTAAAAAGCTTGTACCAAATTAAGAGTCAGTAATACTTTAAAATGAGATGGGTAGAGCAATTTATGTAACCGCAGTTTTCGTTTTTTTGCTCTCCTGTAAAATTTCTTAAATTCAGCATATTATGCTTTGCATTGTAGTATATGCTTTGGAACTGAAGTAGATACTACATACATAAAAGTAAATGCTACGAAGTAAATACTTTTTCATGTAACATTAGCATGTACTACTTTTTATGCATACCACCCAATGTTACAACCTTTAATAATGTGAAAAATTTTTAATAAATCCATTTCCAGTTTAATTAAAAATTATAAAGTGTTTAATTATGCATCTTTACTTTTACACAAGTAAAAAAGAACTAACCGCCGTTGGATTAAAACCTCTTTACGCCGGATGCAATGTCTACGGTGGTGCGATTAAACTCACTAAACCATTTCGACACGGCTGTCGGCACTTTTACACTTGTATTTAAACTTAGTTGATTCCCACGCGATATATTTTTGGAAATATTTTTTTACATTTTTTGTTAAACTTAGAAAATTATTGCACAAAAACGTTCTCTGGTGCACATTGCATGTGTCCTGATACTTGGAATATCCTTTAAACACTTTGAGGACATAGAAATCGCAATTTTCAAATTTCACATGTTAAACAGGATGCTTCAGAATTCCCGGGACACACAGTATACAGTACATTTGATTAACATTGCATCATAGGGATTTAGTATAAATTTGATCTCGTGTTAATGGTTTTTTTCTTCTGCAAATTTCAAAGTAAGTACTTATACTCACCAATACAACTGCCGTGGTGGGAAGCCGATAATATTGTATTTGAAGTTTTCGTCGAGCAGCCGAAGGTCACGTCTTTCTTAGATCGAGCGGATTTCTGTTTTCCAATGTATGAGAATACAACTTTGGTAAGAACTGCGCTATCTACGACAGCCGTCTTACTAGCTAAATACTTCAGTGTGAACGCTTCATCAGTAGAAAATCTTCAAGTTAAATATCTGCACTACATCTACAACTGCACTAACGTCATGTGAACTTCATAGAATCATTGGATCATTTTTCGTGCAGTCTTAATAAGCACCATTACTTTAGTTCTTTTTTTAATGAAGAAGGTCCAAAAGAAATAAACAGCAAAGGTAAATTATAGTGCTTGGACAATTTAATAATGGCAATTGTCGTTTGTCGTTAATTAGTCACGGATTGTTGTTAGGCACCTAGATAAAAGACCTGTTAATGTGATAGTGTGTCAAATAAACGGGACCTTAACCTATAACAGATAGGTGCTCGTCACAGTTTCATTCATTCTACCAATAATTACTTCTAGTAAGTAAGTACATGGCTACGGTTTAATTGTAGGTAAACAACATATATAAGTAATGTATAATCACCGCGTTTAACTGTTAAGGCAATAGTAAGTAAAGTGCAACACAAAAAAGGACAGAAATCTGAATTTCGAGACTTGTCGTCCATTTCTTCGGTATTGATATAATACGGCACGATATGAAAATATTCTATAATACAGGGCATTCTCTTATTCATGAAACAATTTTTAGAGATCCCAAAATGCCTATTCTTCATCTTGAAATTCAGCGGAGAAAACGACATCAGTTGGATAATGCACCTGCAAATTTTAGTAGGTAGTTCTGAATGGGCAAGAAGACAAGGGTCACAAGCCTGGTCTCTAAGGGTCCTATACAGACCACGCAGATTTCGAGGTTTCTAAATGCCCCATGGACTACTCTGGAAGAAACGAGGGATGGCACAAGAAACACAGCACGTCCGAGTTACTAGGAAATGTTAGGCGGTCATTCCAACATGGAGGAAGGCAGGTTGAACTTAATTTAAATTTTATGTCAAACTAAAATTTGAGCGATTTATAATTGTTATTTAACTATGGCAAGATGGCAACAAGTTCAATAGTGAGAAAAAGTTTTTCCCACGACCCCTTAAGAAAACGACACGTTGCATAGATACAACTAAGTAGGCGTGAAAGTTGACAATAAATTGCGTTCACTCGTAGCTCTGAGCTATAAATAAAAATCCCACAGGTATATTTAAATGTTGTAGGCAGCTTTGAAATTTTGACGTTTACTGAAAAAATATCGCGTAGCGTCTCTTTTAAAATCTCATAATTTTTTGCCACAAGAATCACTGAAAAGGTAGGTACGGCAGTTAAACATTTTAATGGCTTCTCGTAGGTATGAACTGGGAATTTATGAATTGGCGGGTTGCAGCTTGGTTGAAAGGTTGAAGAAACACCAAAAGAGGCCTGTTATAGGTATAGAAAGTTTTTTTGACAGCGCAAACGGTTCCCTCGATATCGACCAATCTGTACTAGTTGAGACACCCTGTATATTGCGGTCAAGTCATCAGCTTCCTACACTTCGAAACTCAGATTTCTTTATACTCCGCTTGTTCTTGTTTTGCTATCCTCAACTCCTTATTGTCACAGATCTCCTTATTGCTATAGCCACATAACTTTGAATGTCTCCAATAATTTTGTTCTATATCTCGTTCTATAACTCGTTCTATACCTACTATGCGTTCTTGTCATGATCCCAACTTTCTATCATTGACATATTTCTCTATTCCTTCCTAGTTGCACATAGTAAACCATTGTTTAGCTTCACCTTCACCCTCTAATTTCTCCGTTTCCTCAAAAAAACTGTCCTTCCATTTTATCTAACATTTCCAACATCCTATCCCCTTCATTTTTCATTTTGCCCTTAGATTTCACGCTTGAGGTACTAAGGAAGGGTTGGAGTTCCTCCCTCGCTCACCCCTGTCTTCTGTTTACCATCCATTTTTATCACCTGTTCTTGCGTTGAAATCCCCGCCCCCCGCCGATAATTAAGTTTTGCTCACGTGCGTCAATAATTATTTTTACCAAATGCTCTCGGTTACATTTTTTATCCTCTGAACTCTAATTAATATACAATGTAAATATACGTTGCGTTTTCCCTTTGAACACTGTCCTTCTCTCTCCTTCATTCCCTCCTGTTCGAAATTTTCTTCCTCATCTATATCCTTACTCCTGTTAATATTTTTCCTTCCCCCATCTTCTTTTTCCTTGTAGTATACGAACAATTCTTATAAGCTGACGGTCTTATATTGTACTAAGTATACAGTGCATTTTATTAACATTGCATCATAAACTCGAGCATAAACTTCATCTCGATAATTTCAAAAAGATCTTTGGTACCTACACATCGAGGTACACATTTATTAACTCATCATTTTTTACACGTTATGATAGTTCTTAAAGTGTTAGAAGTGAAAATGTCTTAATTAGAAAGTAGATAGATAGATATGAGCTCTTCAGGCCTTATAGGCCCATGGCTTGTCCTACTATTTTTCTCCACTCCGCTCTGTCTGGTGTGAGTTCTTAAGCACTGTACCATCTCTGTTTATATTGCTGTTTCTAATCATTTGCTCTAGCAACAGATTAAAGAGCACCGCCGACAGTGGGTCTCCCTGCTTCAGACCATTGCCGACCATAATACCTTCTGACATCGTGCCATTTATTCGAACTTGGTATTCTGTGCTCTCCAAAGTCATTTTCACCAAGGCAATTATTTTCCATGGGACTCCCAGTTGTCGCATTACTCCATCCAACTGTCGTCTGGTTACACTATCATAGGCTTGTTTGAAATCTATGAAAGCCACGTGTAGTTGCACATTCTGCTCCTCACATTCACTCTGTATCTGTCTCAAGGTAAAGATTTGGTCTATAGTTGATCTGTTCTCTCTAAATACTCCTTGGTATTCTCCCAACATCCCTCCCGTACTATCCTTCAGCCTTTGTGTTAATATTTTAGCAAATATTTTGTATACATTGCTTAATAGGGCTACTCCTCTATAGTTCTCACACTCCTGTTTATTTCCCTTTTTATGTAATGGGCATATTATTGCTTGTCTCCACTCCCTCGGCATTTGCTGTTTCTCCCATATATGTCCTGGAGCAGCTTGTGTATTCTGTTGTGCAGCCCGTGGCCCCCATATTTTATCAGTTCTACTTCTATCTCATCTTTTCCTGGACTTCTATTGTTCTTTAATTGTTTTATAGCACTTTTCACTTCTTCGAGACTTGGTGGTTCTATGTTCTTATCCCGTGGTCTCATCTCGTTTTGGTTGGTATCTTTACCATCTCAATGCACCTCAGTCACATTCAGTAATTCAGAAAAATAGTCCCTCCACCTTTCCAGCACTTCCCTTTTCCCACCCACAAGCTGCCTATCCTTGTTATAACAGTACATGGTATTTACACTATCCTTCTTTTTGTTTTTTCTTACTTCTTTATAAAAATTCCTTATTTCTTTCTGGTCGTAATATTGTTGTATGTTTCGTATTTTCATTTCCTTATACTTTATCTTCTTTTCTCTACATATTCTTTTTGCTACTCTTCTTTTGTTTTCGTAGTCGGCTTTGGTCTCTTCTGTATTAAGTTCCAACATTCTTAACCTTGCTCTATTCCTCTCCACCAGCCTTTCCTTGCATTCTTGGTCTATCCATTCCTTACTTTGTTGCTTTTGTTTGTTCCCTATTACCGTTTCTGCTGATTGGCATATTATACTTCTTAACTCTTTCCATACCTCTTCCACTTCCCCTTCTCCCACTCCTACCATTCTTTGTTCGATCTCTCGTGTGTACTTCACTACATTTTCTTCCATTTTTAATAGTCCTATATTATGTGCCTCTCTCTTACTTATTATTCGTCTATTCTCCTTAAGCATTTCCTGTGCGACTTTTACTCCCACCATAAAGTGATCAGAGTCAGCGTCTGCTCCCCTACAACTTCTTACATCCTTAATACTGCCCGCATGCTTCTGTTCGACTAAAATGTGGTCGATTTGGTTGATTGTTTTCTTGTCTGGTGATACCCATGTTCCTTTATGTATCTCCTTATGTCTGAAAAAAGTTCCACATATTCTCATTCTCCTGCCAGCTGCAAAATTTATCAGTCTTTTTCCATTTTCACTACTAATGTCATGCTTGCTGTGTTTTCCTATCACAGGTTCGTATATCTCTTCCTTTCCGATCTTAGCGTTCCAATCTCCCAATATGTATTACTTTTAAATCATAGTTTGCTATTTTCTCAAGTTCTTCTTCCAGTCTTGTGTAAAATTCTTCTTTCATCTCTTCGTCCTTATCCTCCGTTGGCCCATGCACATTGAAGATGCTTATTTTTCTGTATTTTCCCTTCACTCTCAGTTTACACATTCTGTCTGTAATCGGTTCAAATTGAATTATTGCATGTCTTGTTTTCCTGTTAACAAGGAAACCCGTTCCGAACCTTCTATCTTGCCCTCCACTCTTAAAAAATGTATAGTCTTCGATATCCATAATTTCCCTTCCCTTTTGTTTAGTTTCCTGTAGTGCAATTATATCTACCTTGTATCTACGTGCTTCATTTATTAACTGCTTTAATGCCCCTTCTGAGTAAGTTCCTCTCACGTTCCATGTGGCCAGTATTAGCTCCCCCTTTTTTACTTAGAAAATAAGAGGTAGATAATTTTCGTCTAAATAAATTTTTATTTTTAAATTAGCAAATTGACAAGCAAATAATACAGAGTTATCACTTTAAATTAAAATTCATTTAAAGCGAAGGTATAAGTAAGTAAAACGTGTAAATGCAATTTTATAAGACAGAAGAAAAAGTGAAAATTGTTACTAGGTACCTATGTCAGAGGTCTCTCGGGGCTATCATTTTGCGGCGCAGTTTCCAGATGAAGTACCAGCTTCGTACCTATTATTTATTTGTTTATGTTAGTCGACATAGCCTAATTTCAATAAATTTTAAAACGAGCTAAAATCATCTACCTATTTATTTTCCGTTCTGTTTAAAAACGTTTCACTTTTTACATTTGAAAAACTATGGGGGAGCCTAAAAAATTATGCGAATTAAAAGTGTACTAAAATCATTTTCAAATTTGTAGCTGAAAAACCATTAACACGAGATTAATAATTATATAGGTACCTAGGTATTATGTACTATAAACTCCAAAAGTGGTGTTCCAGTTCGCGACGCGAATCGTTTATGCCGGATGTTGCTGTTTTCGTCAGCCCCGCCCCCCACAGACGATGTGATTTTTCGTTTTTTTTTGCTACCCTTTGTTTACTAGTGCAAGGCTAACACGTTTGTTGTTATTCAAATAAAATTGTTTAGATCCGCCTTCAAAACTTTAATTGGCGGACAGTTGCTAAGGTTTTTTTTTATCTCAGAATGTAATTGGTTATGGCATTTTAAGCGAAATTGAACCGTAAAGCGGAACAGCAATTTTGGTGTTTATACACTGGCGAGCATAAAATTAGGGTCACTTCAAAAATTCAACTTTTCTGGTTATTTATTGTATCTTATTATTGTAAATGGATTTCGTTGTATACATATCTCTAAACAGGAATGTTTTAAAAAGAAAACGTTTCATTTTCTAATGTTTTTATTGAAAATTCGTAAAGAAGCAAATTTTAACAAAATTGTCTTAAAAATGTGTAGTGAGAAAAATTTTGGAATAAAACAAGGAACTGTTAAAATTTTGACCCCTAATAACGAGTGTTTCCTCCCCGTCCATTTGACAGCCTGGAGGCGATGTGGCATGCTCTCAATTAAATTACGGATCACATTTTGGGGGATGTTATTCCACTCCTGTAGTAGGAGCTCCCTAAGATCCTGTGCGTTGGTGGGAGACGGCGTATGACTTCGTACACGTTGTCCTAGCTCATCCGACACATGCTCTATGGGGTTCAAGTCGGGACTCCGTGCTGGCCAGTCAAATCGCGTAATTTGAACCTCATCCAAATAACCGCTAACAATTCTTGCCACGTGGGGTCGAGCGTTATCATGCATAAAAGTTGCATTTTCTCCCAGAACCGTCATAAAAGGCATGACATGATTTTCTACAACTTCCGTTACGTACCTATGGGCAGTTAGGGATCCATTGCCGATAAGCACTAATTCGGTACGTGCGTCTGAAGAAATTCCTCCCCACACCATAACTGAGCCTCCACCAAATGTAAGTTGCTCATCAATACAAGCCTGGGCATACCTTTCTCCGGGTCTTCGCCATACCCGCCGACGTCCATCCGACCCATTTAAACAGAAATGTGACTCGTCTGAGAATAATACCCTCCCCCAATCGTCATTTGTCCATCCCAAGTGATCTCGAGCAAAGTTCAGTCTTGCAATTCTATGGCGACGGAGAAGTGGAGGACCCGTAGCCATTCTCCGAGAAGATAATCCAGCAGAACGAAGTCGCCTCCTAGCTGCCCATTCGCTAATGTTAACATTTCTGACTTCTTGGAGGAGATTTCGAAGCGAAACTGCCGTAGCAGTCCGATTCCGTAAAGCCATGGACACAAGAAAACGGTCATCCCTTGGGGTGGTGGTTCTTTTCCGCCCTGATCCTGGTCTTCTCGTCAGCCTACCAGTTTCCTGAAATCGTTGGAATATCCGCTGAACTGTAAAAAGACTTACACCAACCGTTCTTGCCGTTACACGTTGCCCCCGACCATCTTGCAACAGCGCTATAATTCTGGCCGCCGTGACAGGATTTAAAGCCATTATAAGGAAATAAACGAAGACTACACTTTTCGACCGTCAAGTTATACACAGGAAAGTTAGTGAATAAATGAAGGAAATTGAAAAATAGACCCCGAGAAATAAGCTTCCAAGTAGCGCACCTGCAAGCATTTACTAGAAATCGGAAATATTGAATCTTTGTTGTGCAAAAGAAACCACAAAAAACTTATAACAGTTCTCAGAAATGCAAGTGTTATTGCCTTCAAGAATTAATTAAATTTAATATTTTGAATTCTTGGAAAAATTGGCAATTTTCAAAGTGACCCTAATTTTATGCTCGCCAGTGTAATACATAAATTCCTACGATGCAATATTAAACAAATTAATGCTCTGTATAGTCCAATTGATCGATTTTCTCAATGCCGTAGGCTAAATATGTAGCTAATATCCCCTGGTAATAGTAATCCTGCGATAATTTATTAATCACAGTTTGTATTATTTGTGTATTGTTCTAAAACATTGCACAGGAAGTCTATTTGAACCTCAAAGTAGGCCTTGAAGATAACGCTTCTACTTCCTTTCGTTCAAAACACAATCACAAACTCATGTGCATTAAATTTTCTAATCTTCAAAAAATTATTTTTACTACACCCGTACAAGTAGGCGTTACCAGCTAACAGTTTAAATTACATGACACTTGTTACTTTGAAGGAATTTTAGAAAAATATGACCCCAAAGAATTCAATAAAAATTAAATATACCTACCACCAGATGATATTGGCAAAGGTCAATAACACATCGAGAGAGCGCAAAAAACTTGCTATTCAGCAAACCACTTGTTTTGTTTTTGTTTACACTTCAGATAACCTCAAAAAAGCTGGGAATATTCAACACCTTCGTAATTACTTAAAATTTAAATACTCGATTGTGATGTCTTTAAAATTAATTTACCAGCAATGCAATTGGCAATAAATATGTCAATAATTTGCAAACAAATGTCAATCACCAAAAACGTGAATGAAACTAACCTTTATTCCATTAATTACCTATTCATACGTTAATAACAAAATTATTTAAACACTTACCTAACAATGGTACTCGTTATTTTGTTATTTAAAACATTACACTTGGATTTTAATTTCCGCTGTACGGTACAAAAATACCGAAATCGTCGAAAACTGGCAACACACTTCGCGCCGCGGAATTCATGAACTAATTCAAGGAAAACGGGAATTGACAGCACGTTGGTCAGCGCACCAACTTCTTGTGACGTTGCGCATGCTTCATCCACCTGAATATATGGATTTTTATTGTCAAGTCAACTATTTAATTAGCGAATTAGGTGTTCTACACATCTTCGAAGTCTTTTTCGAAAACGTTTTTTAAGTTGTATTTGTTAGTATGGAATAATTTTCACTGTTAATTCAGTTATTAGACAAAATGGTTTTGAACATTTTACAGGTAGGTACTTCCAGTTTTTTATTATGGTACCGTAGTACCATTATTCACATTTCGGAATTGAAAATAAATAATAGGTATTTAAGATTAGTACTCGTCTTCTGATACAGAAGGGGTTATGAATTTCGTCTCTTTGCAAAGATGATTACAAGAATAAAGATGTGTATTTGAAAACAAGTCAAAGGTATCCCAACATTGTGTAGGATTTTAACGATTTGTTTCCAAATTCAAGATTTTCGATTGCCAGAGACTTAAATTTTCTGTTGCCATACTCTAAAACGACATTTGTGAATTCAGCTGAAAAGTTCAATATCAAAACGTGTTAAAGTTTATTTACAAAATTATAGCTCCCGAATGGTTTCCTATTCTCACTATCTTTCTCCTCCTTCGCCACGCCTCCTCTTCTACCACCATCTCTCAGCATCCTCCTCTGTTATAACCCCTCTTTCTATGCTACCTCCCCTTCTTGTTTTCCTCCTCGACAACATCCTCCTGTCCTGTCTTTCTCCCTCACCTTCCTATTTATAATTCTCCTTTTCATCCTCCTTCTCACACTTCCTCCTCCTCTCTCTTTAACTTTACCCTCCTCTTCCCTCTCCTTCTCATGCTTCTGCGGGACACCATACTGGTGTCCCGCAGGGATCTATTTTGGGTCCATTACTATATTCAGTTTATACTTCTCAAATGCAATCGTGTCTTAAATTCTGTTCCTGTCACATGTATGCTGACGACACTCAGCTCTATTACTCTTTTCCGGAGGACTCTTTCTATGCTTCTATGGATAGAATTAACACAGATTTGAACATGTTAACCGAAATGGCCCGTAAGCACTGCCTCAGCATTAACCCAAATAAATCTTCTTTTATGGTGTTCGGGAGGAACAAGTTGCGGTCTAAGTTAATAAATAAAATTAAAATAAATTTAGGTGCTTCTACTTTGCCGCTTGTACATCAGGTTCGTAACTTGGGATTAATAATGGATGATAATTTAAGGTTTAGGTTTAGTCAACACATATCCAAATGTATCCAAAGAGCTTATGTAAATTTAAAAATTATTTACATGAACAGATCAATATTAAATCAAAAAATAAAGATTAAATTGTGTAATTCTATTGTCCTATCTCATTTCAATTTTTGTGATGTGGTTTATGGCCCTTGCCTTACTTTTGCGGATTCACATAGAATCCAGATGATACAAAACGCATGTATGCGGTTAATTTTTGGTATTACAAGACGCCAACATATATCGCATAAATTGCATGATTTGAACTGGTTGAATATGTCTAACCGACGACTACATCACTCGGCATGTGCGTACTACAAACTATTTCAGTTAAGAACTCCGCCTTATTTGTACAACAAAATTCAATTTAGAACTGATGTCCACAATATTAACATTCGATTTAAGGGTCTGATTACGCCATCGTGTCACTGTACATCTGTTTTTGAAAGATCGTTCTCATATTGTGTTTCAAAAGTTTTCAATAAATATGTCAATAAATACTTATTGCAGTCTCGACAGTTTATCACATTTAAGAGTACACTTCGTCGTGATCTTTTCGCTGAGCAGTTTCAAGTTTTTGGGTGATGATTTTATAGCTCTCATATTTTGCCATGGCTCTGTTTCATTTCTATTTCATTTCTGTTTATAGTTTTTTGCTGGTTTGTTTTCATTTTCATTTTGATTTCCACGTTTTTTTGTTTGCCTTGACTAAATTGAGTTAATTTGTTATTAATATATTACCTTAAACTTATAATTTATTTTGTTTCATATCTCATTATGATTTTTTTTACCTTTGCTGTTTTGACCGAAATTTATGTATGTATATCTATGTGAGTTTATTGTTGTCCTTTGTGGGTTCAGCGCGTGTCGCTTTTTCTCTCGAATTTATTTTGTATTTTAAGGGTTAAGTAGAGCAGCGGGACATTCACGAATGTTCAGCTGAACTTCGCCCTTTGCTGAATTTGATATTTTAAGTTTTTTTTTTCTTATGTAATTTCAGCAATAAAGTCTTTATTATTATTATTATTATTATTATTATTATTATTATTATTTTCTTCCTCTCTATCTTTCTCCCTCCCATTTCTCCTCCTTTCCTCTCCCTTCTCAACCATCGTGTCCACCCACACCCTCATCATTCTTCTTCTCATTATTTTACTTCTACTTCCCATTCTTCCACTGCCCATCTCCTTTTTGCTTCTCTTCTTCCTTTCGCTCCTTCTCCACATTATCTTCTTTTTCCTTCTTCTCATCCTCTGCCTCATATAAAATTATATTCAACATTTAAAAATGTTTAATTATTATACACGGCATTAGTAATAAATTATTTATTTCGCAAACGAAAAATTGTCAAATGTACAAGCTGATTTGAATTCGATGTCCATCACTGGCATCTCGCTTATTTGAAAAGGAGTTTGAAAAGGTACGATTCATTCTGACTTTTACGGCAATTGAGAAATCTGGTATATCTCAAACGGTACATGAGTGTAGCCGGAGAACGAAAAAATACTCTTATCATTTTTGCCCTGTAGGCTGTAGCTCGACTATTTTTTGATCTCGTATAGAAAAATTATTATTGCATTATTGGAGCAACTTTTCTTTCTCTATCAGTACATCCTCATGTAGGTATTTACAGGAAAACGTTCCGTTTCAGGCCATTATCAGTTTTATTTTTTCTTATGGACCCCACTTTTAAGCATATTTTTTTGATCCCGTGCTGATAACCTACTTTATTTCTAATATTGTTTCTTGAGTCGTATTTAATCCTTCTCTTTTTAAGCCAGTCTATTCTTTGGTCTTTTCTTTCTGATACAAACAGCCGTTTGACTTCATTAAAAGTCCGACAAACCCCTTTAAAATGAACCTGAAATGTAACTTCGTAGTACTACGTTCATTTCTAAACGGTGAAAATTGAAGTGTTCAATTTTGCACAGTTTATAAATTAAACTTTATTTTAGGCTTCTATAGAACGAAAATTTGAAAATGTTATCTTAGAAAGTGTCAGTTCACTCATGAAATTGATCATCTTCACGCGTGCATAGTGCCAAGAGATTTACAGTTTTCGCAAAATTGTTTCTACCCTCACGATCTCAGCCACTCTGATTACTGAAAGAGCGGCTTCCCCCTTTCAGGGACTTGATTTAGTCTGTCTTCTCAAATAAAAACCTCTCGAATATGGCTAAAGGCTAAACCTATGGTTGAGCTCTTTGTATTTTATGTAAAACATTTAGAACCGGTTGCAGTTGTTGGAAAAAAGTAAGACAGACTTAAGTATGACATAGGACAGGACCCAGTACCGGCTTTCTGATTGGATCCATCATTGATCCAGTGTCAGAATTAGGCCTGTGTTACTTTTCTCGAACAACCTGGTCTTAATGTGTATGTGTAGCAAAATTAACAACTGCAGACTGTGTGGTAGCCATGAATCGCAAATGCCGCTTGGTTGGCTACTGAATCTTTTTGATTTGAGTAAAGAATCCCTTTCTTTCAAATTCTTTATAAGTATTAATAATGAATAAGCTTTAAGTTGAGTAATACACACAGGATCTGTAGGAGGAAATTCGGGAGTAGGAATTGTTATGCGGAAAAAAGTAGGACAGAGTGTAGAAAATTTCTTACAGCAAAGTGACAGGGTAGTTATGGTTAGGTTAGATTCGAAACCTGTAAAAACAGTAATAATACAGGTATACATGCCCACTTCTAACTACAGTGATGAGGCCGTAGAGGCAGTTTATAGTGATATTGAATATGTGCTACATTTTGTGAGAGGGCACGAAAATTTAATAATTACAGGAGATTTCAATGCAGTCGTAGGCACAGGGCGAGAGGGCGGAATAGTTGGCCCCTTTGGATTAGGCAATAGGAACGATAGGGGAGTTAGACTGATAGAGTTCTGCGATAAACATAACTTAACCGTCGCGAACACTCTATTTCACCATCATGTTAGGAGATGCTATACGTGGAAGATGCCAGGAGACTTAGGGAGATATCAAATAGATTACATTCTCGTTAGGCAAAGATTTAGAAATCAAGTTAGGGATTGTAGAAGTTATCCAGGAGCAGATATAGATAGTGATCACAACATAGTCGTTATGAAAGCCAATCTTAAATTTAAGATTTTGAAAAAAAGAAGCGGAAGAAGGTATCTTGACCCAGAGAAACTAAAAGATGATGATATGCGCAATAAGTTCGAGAAAAAGACAAACGAAGCACTAAAGGGCACGGGTGGAAATATTGTTAGGGACATAGAGGCAGAATGGAATTGCATTAAAAATAGTTTAGTTTCCTCGGCTAGGGATATTTTGGGTCATAAACAGAATGAAAGTAGGAAACCCTGGATAACAAAACATATTGTGAGTCTAATAGAGGAAAGGCGAAAATATAAAAATAGGTTAGATGAAACAGGGAAACAAAGATATAAGGCGATCAAGTGGGAAATTATTCGGAAATGTAGGAAAGCGAAAGAGCAATGGATCGATAATAAATGCAAAGAAGTGGAAGATAAATTCGAAGTAGGAAAGACTGATGAAGCATATAAAATAATTAGGAGAAATTTTAGAGAAATTGGATCTAGTACCAAAAACATTAGAAATGAGGCAGGAGATATCCTAATCGGAAGTGGGGAGAAGGCAGATAGGTGGAAAGAATATTTAGGAAACTTATATGCGGGACAGGAAGTGCAAGATATATTAGAAAGCGAAAGCAGTGTAGAGGGGGATAACCTAGGGAGTCCTATAATGAGAGAAGAGTTTGAGATAGCACTAAAAAGTTTAAGGAATAATAAAGCACCAGGTATAGATGGCTTGCAGGCAGAAATCTTAAAGTGCGCAGGTCAAGAGGTAATAGATCGTTTATTTAAATTAGTTAGTCGCATATACCTGACAGGCGAGATTCCAGAAGATTACAAACGGAACATCATAGTAGCTTTGCCAAAAAGAAAAGGCGCGGATAGATGCGAAAATTTTAGAACTATCAGTTTAACTTCCCATGCGTCAAAAATTTTAACTAGAATTGTGCAAAGAAGGATGGAGAAAAAGGCGGAAGAAATATTAGGAGAAGATCAGTTCGGATTTAGACGAAATAGAGGAACGCGCGAGGCCATTCTAGCTTTACGAGTAATTATAGAAAAAACGATAGAAAAGAGAAAGAGCGTCTATATAGGATTTGTAGATTTAGAAAAAGCCTTCGACAACGTAAAATGGGGGAAGATGTTCGAAGTGCTGAGAAAGGTAGGGATGAAATACAGGGACAGAAGAATAATACATAATCTCTACAAAGAGCAAAAGGCAGTTATAGAATGTGAGCAGGAACAAAGGGAAGTAGATATCCGGAAGGGAGTGAGACAGGGATGTGCATTGTCACCTCTAGTTTTCAACTTATATATCGAAGATGCGATTAATATTGTTAAGGAAAGAACAGCCTCAGGGATCAATGTACAGGGCCAAACTATTAACATGCTCAGATTTGCGGATGATATAGCAGTGTTAGCATCTAGCAAAGAAGAATTAGGAGCGGCTTTGAATGAAATGGAAGCAGTTTTGACACAGGGCTTCGGCATGAAAATCAATAAAAAGAAAACTAAAATTTTGGTATGTAGGGGATATGAAAATAGAACTAAAATGGAAATACAAATTGGAAATGAGAAGATAGAGGAGGTCGCGGATTTCTGCTACTTAGGAAGTAAAATAACTCAAGACGGTAGGAGCACTAAAGATATAAAACAAAGAATGGCGCAGGGCCGAGTTGCGTTTAACAAAAAGAAACAACTGTTATGCTCGAGAACGGTTAATATAGAGACTAGGAAGAGACTCTTAACGTCGTATGTATGGAGTACGGTATTATACGGGTGCGAAACTTGGACAATAGGAGAAGCGGATAGAAAAAGAGTAGAAGCGTTTGAAATGTGGTGCTACAGACGCATGATGAAGATACCGTGGATAGATAAGGTTAGCAATAGGGAAGTATTAGAAAGAGTTGGGGAAAAGCGAAAGGTATGGAAAACAATAAAGAGTAGGAGAGATAGGATGGTAGGACACCTTCTAAGACACGAGGGAATAGTTCGTGACATACTAGAGTCAGAGATAGGAATAAAAAGAGGTAGGGGTAGGCCTAGATTAGACTACTGCTCTCAAATAGTTAGGGATGTAGGATGTTCTACTTTTAGGGAAATGCGTAGGTTAGCTCAGGATAGAAAAGAATGGAGGTACGCGTCCAACCAGTCTTCGGACTGAGAACCTTATGATGATGAAGCTTTAAGTTCAACTGATATTAATTTTTTGCAATAACATTTTTTAGGCTTAATTTTTTGATCTTATGCTACACGATCTCTAGAGCCGTAAAAATACCAGCCAAATTTTGTGCAAACGTTCTAAAGGGGTTAAATAATCATCGAGATGAACTCATTGCATAAATAATTTGAACAAATTTGTGACATGAGTATTTTCATAATGTTCTTGTAAGAGATTGTATGACTTTGACCAAATAGTATATTTTACAACAAGAGATGAAAATACTGTTTTTTTTCGTGAGGTGAGAATCTGCCCACGAGCGAAGCGAGTGGAGCAATCTCACGAACCAAAAAAACGTATTTTCTCTCGAGTAGGAAATGCTATTTTTTCTACACATTATATATTTGGGGGTCTGCATGATTCACAGTATTCACTTTCTGAGTCCATTTAAAATTCTATTAAATTATAAGCGAACCCTCACAATGTAAATTATTAATTGTTTATTTAGTCGTTGCTAGGTAATATAGATACGCAGGCTACTAAATGAAAGTGTTTCTTTTATCCATTATTAAAACTATAAATTTGACATTTTTCACTTTCACTTCTAGAGATGAAAATACATATTTTCGTCTCTAGAGTAAAAAAATGTCACTTTCATACAGAGCAGACAGTTGAAAAATTGCTATTTTCATAAATATGTGTAGAAAAAATTATTTTCATAGGTAACAAGTTTCTGACAGTTCAACCTAATTCATTGGATGATTCAAAACAATTCCATCAAATTCAGTCCAAATTCATGCTAAGCCAGGTTATCCGCGGTAATTCAATCTAGTTAATTCAATACTGAGCAATCTAATCCTTATTAGTGATGCCCACGAGACCTTGCGAGACGAGACTTTGAAAAGTCTCGTCTTGTCTCGCAAGAAAAAATCGAAAGTCTCGTCTCGAGTCTCGTCTCGCAACTAAAAGTCTCGTCTCGTCTCGTGTCTCGTGCGAGAGTCTCGCAAATGTCTCGCAAAATTTTCCGGACATATATAAGATAGCTTTAAAGTTCCCTCTATGTAAGTGAAATACTTATTTAATATTAATACCAACTTTTATTATTGTGAAAAAACCATTATACCATTATCCTACATACCTACATTACGAACGATTCAATCAATTCAATTCAATCACTTGATAATTTTGTTTATTGTACAAAAATATGCGTATCCATAGATACATATATATATAATTTCAATGTGAAAGGTGCGCGCGGTGCGTTGCGCAGAGGAACGTAACGCCTCACTTTTAGTTAACGCTTGATTTTACTCCTCATAAAATTTCCGTACCGCGGGCTATAACTGAAAATCGATTGTTAAGGAGTAAACTCCAAAAACGTCTACCTTATTTTTGATTTTTGAATTAAGCTTCTTCAGCAATTTTTGTAGTTTACTCCTTAAGAATCGATTTTCAGTTATAGCCCGCGGTACGGAAATTTTATGAGGAGTAAAATCAAGCGTTAACTAAAAGTGAGGCGTTACGTTCCCCTACGCAACGCACCGCGCGCACCTTTCACATTGAAATTATGTATGTATCTATGGATACGCATATTTTTGTACAATACACAAAATTATCAAGTGATTAAACTTAAAATAATCGTTCGTAAGGAGTAAACTCCAATCGTGCGTCGGAGCTGACACACACAAGTTTTTTTCATTTCTAACCCAGTCATTAAGACACAAAAGACATCTTGCTGACCCATTATTGATCTGATTTCGATGTTTTCTTATTGTTAATGACGCACGTGAAAAAAGTATCTCCCTTGCCATCGCACTTATAACTGGAAATTTAGAAGCATGGTCCTTCCACCATTGTAATGTATTCGTTGTTTTATCAGAATTTTGTCTTATTTGATATTTATCAATTTCACGCGATACTGCGAGACTTTTGCGAGACTCTCAAGTGAGATTCGATACGAGACTTTTCGAAAGTCTCGTCTCGTCTCGCAAGGAAAATTTAAAGTCTCGTCTCGAGTCTTGTCTCGAAATCGAGACGAGACAAGACGAGACTCTCGCAAACGAGAATATCGTGGGCATCACTAATCCTTATCAGTGAATTCAAGTCGAATCGGAATTAATTTTTTACAGGTTGTGCCGACTGATTCGGTAATTCCTAATCTGTTAGCCCTCGCAGGTTCCTCAGTCACACAGTCCTTCAAAAAATAAAAACGTCACTTCGAATATGAAACATTTTTGTATTAATTGTTTCGCAGGAGAACGCACAATTTCGTCATCAAATCTGAGGGCAAAAGTAATGGCGTCACGCATCAGCTGCGAAAATAAAAACAGTGGCGCTCACTATCTAAAGGCCGAGATTTTATTTTAATATTTACTATGAGATATCACAGAATACTGCCTCAACTAGCTGGCATTGAAGCATTTATAATGTCTGTTTGCGTACATCAACGAGCGAGATTCGTTTTTAAGTCAAACCAAATATTTTGCATTGCAAATAGAGACAGAAAACTGCAGATCATAAGTGACGTCCTTGTGGGACTCTCCAGTGCAGCCCTCTGTATACTTTTGTTGAGCAACATGACATGATGATCACAAAAGAGGAAAAATGGATATTTTCCTTCCACTCTTTTTTGTATACTTCCCTTATGTTTTCTGTGTCGCTTCTAACAAAAATCTAGAATATTTCCCCAGCAGGACCAGCAAACCTGACAAATAATGCAAGAATTAATTATTTCTCCGGCCATTTTGCGTGCTGTTTCTTCTTAAAAGATCAAAAGAATAAGGGTGAGTTTGATATACCTACCTACTTCGACAACAACATACTTTTACGGAAATACCCATTATTAAAACACGCAAGCCTCCCATTTGGAGAACACGCTCCCTTTTCTGAGTTTCCTTCATTGTTTATTTATGCTTTTCTTTTGGTTAATGTAATGTATGGCTTCGATATTCCTTGGGGGGTAATCTGTAATCTCATCGCGCTGATGCCCTCTTTATAAAAAGGGTCATTATTGTATCCGTGATTTTTAAAACACCTTGTTTATTTATATGGACTACTGCTTTACTGATCTGTGGACAGGGTTGGTAAGTACAGAAAAACCCAAACTGCAAAAGCAAAAAGCAGGCTGGGTTTCATTGCGTTATTGTTCTATATTTTGCTTTGTGCTACATGTACAGGGTGTAACATTATATGTCATAAAAACTACATTACATTTTTTGAACAACATGCAAGAGTACCTGTATCTTTTGTAGTTACCAAGCAACTCAAATAAAAGTAAAATTTTAAAGATGCCTATTGTACTAGTGGCGATTTTTAGTTATTTGAAGCATCAACGTACCTATCACCTTCATATACTGAAGAAGAATCAGTCAAAATTACAGCTTGTTCACCCAGAAAAAGGTTTATTAACACATCATAAATCGTTAAATAGTCATCATCATAAGGTTCTCCGTCTTAAGACTGGTTGGACGCGTACCTCCATCCTTTCCTATCCTGAGCTAACCTACGCATTTCCCTAAAAGTAGAACATTTTACATCCCTAATTATTTGAGAGCAGTAGTCTATAAGCTAGGCCTACCCCTATATTATTCGGTACTATGCATACGAAGGGGGCAGCAGCTCTTTCAGTAATCAGAGTGGCAAAGATCGTGAGAGTCGGTATGGCACTGTGATACTACACACTACTGCGATGTAGAAGGTAACGGGAAACCACCACATTATTTTATCCCAAGTACAGCGTACTTTAATTTATGATGATGGCACCTTCTGGAGTAAAATATTCCGGAGGTAAAATAGTTCCACATTCGGATCTCCGGGCGGGGACTGATGCTTCGGGGGGAGTCATCAGCAATGATAAGTGTAACATCTTACGAGTCGGAGCGTGGAATGTTAGAAGCATGAAACAAGTAGGAAAGTTAGAAAATTGAGGTGGATAGGTTAGCATTAGACGTGGTAGGTATTAGTGAAGAGCGATGGCCAGAAACTGGAGATTTCTGGAGCGGAGATTTTAGAGTAATACACACAGGATCTGTAGGAGGAAATTAGGGAGTAGGAATTGTTATGGGGAAAAAGTAGGGCAGAGTGTAGAAAATTTCTTACAGTTATGGTTAGGTTAGATTCGAAACTTGTAAAAACATTAATAATACAGGTATACATGCCCACTTCTAACTATAGTGATGAGGCCGTACAGGCAGTTTATAGACATATTGAATATGTGCTAGATTTTGTGAGAGGGCACGAAAATTTAATAATTGTAGGAGACTTCAATGCAGTCGTAGGTACAGGGAGAGAAGGCGGGATAGTTGGCCCCGTTGGATTAGGCAATAGGAACGATAGGGGAGTTAGACATAGAGTTCTGCGATAAACATAACATAACGGTCGCGAACTCTCTATTTCACCATTACGATAGGAGACGCTATACGTGGAAGATGCCAGGAGACCTAGGGAGATATCAAATATAGATTGCATTCTCGTTAGGCAAAGATTTTTTAGAAATCAAGTTAGAAGCTGTAGAAGTTATCCAGGAGTAGATATAGACCAATCTTAAATTTAAGATTTTGAAAAAACGAAGCGGAAGAAAGTTATCTTGACCTAGAGAAGACAAACGAAGTACTAAAGGGCGCGGGTGAAAATATGGTTAGGGACATAGAGGCAGAATGGAATTGCATTAAAAATAGTTTAGATTCCGCAGCTAGAGATATTTTGGGTCGTAAACAGAACGAAAGAAGAAAATCCTGGATAACAAAACATATTGTGAGTCTAATAGAGGAAAGGCGAAAATATAAAAATAGGTTAGATGAAAGAGGGAAACAAAGATATAAGGCGATCAAGTGGGAAATTATTCGGAAATGTAGGAAAGCGAGAGAGCAATGGATCGATAATAAGTGCAAAGAAGTGGAAAATAAGTTCGAAGTAGGAAAGACTGATGAAGCATCTAAAATAATTAGGAGAAATTTTAGAGAAGTTGGATCTAGTAACAAAAACATTAGACATGAGGCAGGAGATATCCTATTAGGAAGCAGGGAGAAGGCAGATAGGTGGAAAGAATATTTGGGAAACTTACATGCGGGACAGAGATTTGAAACGCATAAACTTTAACAGAGGGAAGTAAGACAACAGTATGCTAGATTCGTTATAGCAGAGATGTATACGAAAAGAAATGAACTGAATGAAGAAAATTTAGAAGAGCAATGGATCTGATTTAAAGAAATTATAAAAAACTGCGATCAAAGCTTGTGGTACTACAGCTACAGGAAGGTCAAAATGGAGAACTAACTGGTGGAATAAAGTAATCAGAAGAATTGTGAAGGAAAGGAAAGTGGCGTGGAGGGAATATTTGAGGAAGCAACCAGCAAAAGCATATACGGATTACAAAGAAGTTAGAAAATTGGTAAAGGAAAAAGTAAGAATAGCCAAGGTCAGTGAATGGGAGGAATTCGGAAGAAAAATGGAGGTAGATAGTAAGAATAACCAAAAATTATTCTATAGAGTTCTAAAAAACATGAGAGGAGACAAGAAGAAGACGGTTTAGCAAATTAAGGATAAACAGGGGAAAATACTTACGGAAGTAATACGTAGATAGGGTGAATATTTTAGTGAAATATTAGAAGCTGCAAATGTGGTAGATAATGAAATAAATGAGGGCCTCACATAAAAGTGCAGGGCGCAGTAGTGAAACTAAAATAAGAAGGCTGCAGGTATTGACAACATAAAGCCAGAAATGCTAAAATATATGGGTGACAAAGGAATAGAAGTACTGCATCAGATTATTAACAAAGCATGGAGTACCCAGGAAATACCTGAAGAGCGGAAAATATCGGTAATAGTTCCAATATAAGTATAAGAAAGGAGATCAGAGACTGGAAACTATGGGGGGGGGGAGTATCACTGTTGTGCAATGCACGTAAAGTTAATTAATGAGACAGTGTTGGAGCAACGACTCAGAAAAATTACGTAGACGAGAATGCACGAGGCACAGAGTGGATTCAAATCTGGATATATTTACTGGACTGCAGCACTGAAAGATAAGGGACTGAAAATTAATGTGAACAAGACCAAGACTATGGTCATAAGCTCATAAGTAATGCTGAGAAAAGAATTGACATATGGATGGAAGAAAAGTGAAACAAGTTGATAGAATTAAATACTTGGGAACACTAATAGATAGAAGAGGGAAATTTGAAGAAGAAATCAACAAGAATAGCATCAATAGTTAAGTTGTATCATGCTATGGGGAACGGGTTTATCAATAAGGAGATCAGTAGTAAGACCAAACTGACTGTATACAAGACGATCTGTCTGCCTTCCCTATTGTATGGAAGCGAGTCATGAGTGATAACAAAGAAACTGGGGAAAAGACTGCAGGCAGTGGAAATGAAGTACCTAAGACGTGTGGCAAATTTCTAAATAATGGACAAATAAGAAATGACAGTACTTATAAGGGAAAGGCTGTAAATTGAAAGTTGCGAAAAATATATACAGAAAGCGCAGTTAAGATGGTAAGGGCATCTGAATAGGCAAGATAGACAAGTTAAGATGGTTTGGGATGCGAAGAAAATAGGTAAAAGGCAAAGAGGGAGACCTTGGATGACCTGGGACAATGACGTAGCTGAAATGTTGAAGGAGGGGGGACTAACAAGGAGAGAAGTGGAAGCACTGGCGAAGAACAGGAAGAAATGGAAGAAAGTGAATGGAACATGAAGAGAACACATCCTCGACACTTAGGAGTAGAGAGGAATAGATTATTATATTGTATTTGTATTTGTCTTTTGTCTGTGTATGTGTATAAAGTAAAACGTTTCAATATTGCAATCAAATTTTGCAAATTTAAAAAAAACAGATGTGAATTATTTTTTATTAGCACAACTAGTAAAATCATTTAAGGAATTCTAAAATGTAATCACATACAGGTTGTTTAATTTAAAAAACAAAAGTAGGTGCTGTGCAGAAGAAATTTGGCAAACCGTTATAAGCGATAATTTTAAAGTATGGAGAACTGAAAATTAAGAGAGATCTCTCGTAAAACGTTTTTCTCTAAAATGCATAAAAAAGGCATAATAAACCTCATGTCGCACTATTGGGACAACTTGTATAATAAAACATTTTGATTTTCAATTTATTGGCTATTCAATTTTATATTAGAGCAATCGAAAATGTAATAAACGGCGATATTCCGGAAATTTACCTGTTCTGTTCTGAAAGAAAAATTATTCCCAAACGGTTACCATTTCTTGATTACGTAGGCAGCCAAATATTCAAGGCAATCAGTAGAGCTGAGCTAGTAATGCCTGTAATACCGACGACAGCCAACTTTTAGTTCCCTAAAGCGCCGCCCAGGAGGCTCTCTCGGAAATAAACTTGAAGGACATAGAGAAAGATATTGAATACACGTGTGCAGAAGTGAGAAGGAAAATCAATATTATTGTGCTGCACAGTAATGACGTTTTGACAGGTCCTACACAATTTTTTTGGCGTTTTGTGGATGTTACACTAAAATTATGTGTTTTATCATATATCTATGCCATTAACTCGCGGAAATTGTGCTGTGTGAATATTCCTTTGTTCAAAATGTAGAACTGAAGTTGGTTTTAGTTTGTGAAGTGCGTAAATCGATTTTTTAAGTGTTTATCTGGTTCAGGTCATTCAGGGCTTCCTTACAAATTAAGGGAGAACTATGGAAGTTGTGGGTGATTACGAGTATAATACTAAGGACCTTATTGGTCATGGTGCTTTTGCTGTCGTTTATAAGGGAGTACATAGAAAGGTTACTGAACTTTGCTTAAAATAATTAAATTTGCGCTAAATTGGACTAATTAAATTTTCTAGAATCGAGGACTGACTGTCGCTATTAAAAGTATAACGAAGAAAAGTTTGGCCAAATCGCAGAATTTGTTAGGGAAGGAAATAAAAATTTTGAAGGTAAGAACATTGCAAACTAGATTTATAGGTAGGTAAAGTTCTCAAGTTTAGAAAGTCATAAAACATTGAAATAATCCTGTTTCATGTAGTCCTTTGTTGCTTCTCATTTTTCATGGAAGGTATTAATTTGCAGAAAAGAAAAATGTTCGGGGTTTTTCTTCTTTTTATCTAGTTATCTTTTATTGCCACATGTGTCAAAATGATAAACAAAGGAAAGGCATGTCACTGTCATTTGAAGTTAACCTCATTTTTTATGCAATTTTATACATCTTTTTATTTCTTATTCAAGGAACTGACGGAATTGCATCACGAAAATGTCGTTGCACTTTTGGATTGCAAAGAATCTTCACATAATGTTTTTCTTGTCATGGAGGTAAGCGATAATATTTTAAGTTTTATGTCTCATAATTATTAAAGTTCGTTTATGTCAGCCGACTGATTAAGAAATGTTGGCTGACTAGTTGGTGTCAGGTGTAAAAACCAGACCAACATGTTTTGCAGGTCTTAATTTGTCAGGCTGTAGACAGTAAGCGGTTGAGCTGGGAAAATATGCCCAGTTCATAGCGTGTCGTGGGATGTATTTGCTCTACTTGCATTTTTTTTTGTTTATAGTTTTCTGTTTGAGCCCTGTCCCTTAAATGTTTTGATCCAGATTGTGTTTAAATCTTGAAATAACAACAAACAAACCAAATTCTGCTTATTTTTATCGATATGTTTTTATAGAAATCTACATTAAAAAAATCAAGCACTGCAGGCCAGTGAACTTAACGAAGGAAAAAAATTATTAATATAAAACATGTCCATAAACCATAATACACGAAAATAAAAAATATGGTAAACAACAAAAAAGAATGGACAAAATGATCCAACAGAACATACAATCGTCCGCCAGCCTCACAACAGACAACCCAACAAGTTTGTGAAAAAAATCCCGTCCCACCTGCAAGAGCCATGTAGCAAAACGCCTTGCGAAAACCTAACACTAGAACATTTCCTTTACTCCAACGGTAGTTCTTTGTATAAACAAGACCCAAGAAAACAACCGATCTCCTTTTTTGAAGTCTGTTAAAAATAGACAATCAACACTGTTCAAACGTTCAAAGTTCCTTTGTATTCTTGGGAATAATCAGTATGATTTTCCTACATACAGTGTGTCCACGGATGGACTTAACTATACTTATAAAAACTTTTATTTTCAGTGTTTCGAAAAAAAGTCATTCTTTATAATTTCCTTTGCTTGTTATATAAATACGATTCACATTGAGAAACTTTGATTTTCTTGTACAGGGTGCGCAGAAAATACAAAAATGTATATTTGCAAAATTAAAAATTTTTGAATCAAGCTTTTTGAAGCCTAAAGAATGAAACAGCTTAGAAGGATAAATCGAAAAGCCAAAAAAAATTTTCCATTAGAAGTTATACTTAGTTGCTAAGATATACCGGGTGTCCGGTTAAGGTTGGCGACCGGCTATCTTAGGAACTATTCTTCCTACAGATTTTGAAAAAAAATCTTTTTACAAAAGTCACCATAAAAATTCATCAAAAATGTTTTTAGCTTTCAATTTTCACCGCTAGAGGGCACAATTTTAAAAGAAAACAGACAAGCATTTTCTTCAAAAATTCAAATGGAAATGTAGGTATCCCTTATCTTTCTCAAAATCTCATCGTAATATCTAGCAAATTAGTTTAATAACTTTTTGATCTAACTTACAAAATACGGGCTGGGAGCAGGAAAGAATTCCCTTACACCAAAAATGCCATATCTCCGGTTTGCTCGAACCAATTTTAATGAATTTGGTCTCGTTGGAAAAGGAATTTATAGCGTAATAGAAATCTGCATTTACGCTTGAATTTAATTTTACGAGGAAGCCGTCAGATGGCGTTATTTCGAAACTTGCGAAAATGTCAAATTTTCCCAAAAAATTTAAATGGAATGGTATATTTTTTATAACATGGCGTCATTACAAATAGAATTGAGAACAAAATGGCTCAAACTGGAAGTTGTTATCTTTTTTCAAACGGAAGTTATCATCAAGAATATGGTTTAATCAAATCTTAGCGCATAGGTGCCAAATTTTTTCAAAAATTTTTGAATGGAATGGTACATTTTCATAACATGCTGTTAGTACAAATAGCATGAAGAATAGAATGCCACAAACCGAAAGTTCCTATCCTTTTTCAACTTATGATCAAAAATGCTGTTTAATCGCATTTCATTGCCTGGGTATGGGTAATTTAAGGAAAATAAAATTTTTTAAAGAATATTAGGGCATTCTTGTATCTCTCATCAGACAGAATTATAATAAATATTACAAACAAAAAGCACTCCATGAAAAATAAAAACAAATACCTGGTCATAGTATTGTCACTAATTGTTAAGTTTAACGTAACTAAGTATTAATTATTAGTTAATTTAAATTCGATTTCAGTGTCTTTTCGCTAGAATTTATTATAACTTTTTAAATAATGCCTAGCTCTGTTGCTGAAGCGTATGACAAGCTCGCGGTGTTTTTCAAAATGAAGAAAATGCCGTTATTGCTTCCCGAGCCTTGGCAAGGCGTTTAAGGAAAATTGAATATTTACTAAATTAAATTGATATTCACTTAGGTATTTAATTTTTCTCAAATTTACCCACGCAATGAGATATGATTAAACAGTATTTTTGATCACAACACTCGTTTGAAAAAGATAGGAACTTTCGATTTACGGCATTCTGTTCTTTATGTTATGTGTACTAACAGCATGTTGTGAAAATGTACCATTCCATTCAAAAAATTGAGAAAATTTGATACCTGTGCACTGGGATTTGATTAAACGATATTCTTGATGATAACTTCCATTTGATAAAGATAAAAACTTCCGGTTTGCGGCATCTTGTTCTTAATTCTATGCGTAATGACAACATATTATAAAAAATATACCATTCCATTTATAATTTTTGATAAAATTTGACAATTTCGTAAGTTTCGAAATAACACCATCTGGCGGCTCCCTCGTAAAATTAAATACAAATGTAAATGCAGATTTATATTACGCTATAGATTCCCTTTCCAACAATACCATATTCATTAAAATTGGTTCAAGAAATCCGGAGATATGGAATTTTTGGTGTAAGGGATTTTTTTCCTTCCCCCACTCCTTATTTCATAAGCTAGATCAAAAAGTTATTAAAATAATTTGCCGGGTATTACGAGGAGATTTTGAGAAAGCTAAAGGATTCCTAAATTTCCATTTGAATTTTCAAAGAAAATGCGGATTGTCTATTTTCTTTTAAAATTGTGCCCCCTAACGGGGAAAACTGAAAGCTAAAAATATTTTTGATGAAGTTTTCATGGCCACTTTTATGGGAAGATTTTTTTCTGGAAGCTGTAGGATGAATAGTTCCTAAGATATAGCCGGTCGCCAACCTTAACCGGACACCCAGTATTTCTTAGCAACTAAGTATAACTTCTATGGAAAAACTTTATTTGGCTTTTCGATTTCTCCTTCTAAGCTGTTTCATTTTGAGACTTCAAAAAGCTTGATTCAAAAATTTTTAATTTTACAAATATACATTTTTGTATTTTCTGCGCACCCTGTACAACAAAATCAAAGTTTCTCAACGCGAATCGTATTTATATAACAAGCAAAAGAAATTATAAAGAATGACTTTTTCTCGAAAAACTGAAAATAAAAGTTTTTACAAGTATAGTTAAGTCCATCCGTGGACACACTGTATATTCAATTATTCAAATCATGAATACCAGTTCTGCACACAATTTTATTTGTGTGGTGGTGACTGAAGTTTGACAGTTCGGTAAAAAAAGTATGTCATGTGCAGTCTTCGTCGTTTGTTTAAATAAAATCCGTTCGGTGGGTACATTTCAATATCAAGCAGTCTGGGAGTAAAACAACGGTCGATAGCGTATGTCGACCATTTCCATAACGATACAAAACTTGTTTATTTCATAAAAACTTGTGACAGTGCGCGCATAATTTTCAGTCCAAATTTGTAGTGAATAATTTTCGGAAAAACTATTTTAACGCGTCATAATGAGTGAAATTCGGAAGTGGGTTAATTAACTATTACAGTAGAAAAATTAAAGAGGCGAAGCGTAGACCTAAAAAGCGGGGAGGTCGTCGACGTAGACGCCGCAATGCTGCCTTGAAGAAGGCTTCTACCTCGGCTCCTACTTATTCCTTAAGTACGTCCTTCCAACGTTTCGTACAAAAGATCAACATGAGAGAATTAAAACATGGGAGCATTGACTCTTTCGATTTAAAACCAAAACGCCGGTCAAGACTAACCAAAAAAGAAAAAGAAGAAGTACTCTCTGGCGGAAAATTCAAGGAGGCTCACCGACGACGAAGCCGTAAGTCAAAGGGCAAGAAAAGAAGGAGGAGGAGTTTTGCAGTTGTGTTTTGTGCCGATCTCCTTAAGGAGATCCTTAAGGAGATCAGCACAAAACACAACTGCAAAACTTACTGCATCCAGCTTCGTGTCAAGAAGTCGGCCCCATGAACGTGAAGAAGATGCTACCGAAGTATCCGAAAAGTCGTATTCGGTTTCTCCTAGTCGCAAAAGACGACGACCACGCAATCCCTATTATAAATCGTAAAATCAATTTGTAAAAGTAGTCAGTTAAAAGGTGCGCGGATTTTTTCGTTTTCTGTCCAAGTAATGTCAATACAAATTTTCTGTGCCTACTTTGTTTTTGTTACTTATTATTATTAAAATTAGTAGTTCATTTTAGCATCAAAACATTTCAATGGTCAAATAGATTTATACTGCCGGAAGGTGAAATCCTAAATGATATTTAGTTAGGAGGTACCCAGGTACCTGCATTTCTTGTATGTGTGAATATATTTGGCGCGCTTAGTATAGTGGAGGCAGAGATAGGAATAAAAAACAGCAGAAGTAGATTACTCTTTGCAAATAGTGGGGGGTGTATAATGTTCTACTTTAGCTCTGGATATTTGGATGGAGATTCGAATCCAACCAGTCTTTGGACTGAAAATCTTGTGTTGATGATGAAATCCTGGAAAAATTCTAACAAAATTAGAAAATATAAAATCCGGAATAAAATCAGAAATCTCATATTTTTTGTCTTTATTTCCTTGGTAAAAATATTTACATACAGTACTGAATAAAAATAAAATAAAAAATGATACAATTCCACAAAGAGATTATGCAATTTACAATAACTGCATGAATTTCATAAAGCCCGAATTGTATTAAATTTTCAAAAGTTCGTGTTATTGTTTGTTGCTTTACGTTCGTAAAATACTGAAGCCCAGGTAAAAGTTATGAGCGTTTCTTCTAGATTTTAATATTAATTACGAGATTAACTACATAAATTAAGAATCAAAATGATGACTAAAAATATGTCTGGAGTCTTCTTCTAAGTTAAAAAATACATTCACTGTTCTGTTTTTAGACACTAACACTCCATATTTCTGAGGTGTACTAATTCATGTTAGATTTGACTGAAAATAATTAAAAACAAAACAAATTAGAAACTACGTAATGCCTTTTCACACAAAAATTTCGTCCAAAACACAGTAAATCCACTCGAGTTACTACGTTAAAAAAGCTGTCAGCACTCAGTACCGTTTTCTACACACTTGCACACCACATTCTACCCTCGTACTAAGAATCTACGGCCTCGTCGTAACATCTTCTGGGCCACTATCTCCATTTCTCCTCTCATTCTCTTCTTTCTCTGCCTTTCTCTCTTTGTCTTCGGTCGGCACGCCATTTACATTCTTGTTATTCTCCAGCAATTGTTTCTTTTCCTCCACAGACCCAGGGGTTTCCGTCGGGTCCACGCGTTTGTTGACAGTGATTTCTACGAGTTCTTTATCGGGTTCCGGTTGGCTGCTAGGCGTCATCCTCTTCTTGCAATAGTTGTAAGTGAATGCTGCAGCTCCTATGATGACTATGGCGGCTACAATTAACAGGGTGATTTGTCCACCCCCTCCCCCTCCGCCGGTTTTCGTTTCTGGTGTCGTTGCCTTGGCATCAGCTAGAAATTACAAAGAGCAAATTTATTGTGTCAAAATACGTGAATCCTTAGAGACGCTAAGAGCAGTATTCAAAGAGAAACAATAAGAAACATGCGTACTTACCATCTGACTTTTGATTAGCTGCACCTTCTTGTCCAGTAGCCCTTGCAGCAGATGCGTTTCCTTCTTGTTTTTTCTCTTCCCCTTCATTTGGTTTCGTCTCCGTACTGCCCCTTAATGGTATGGCATCCTTGTCTCCTTCATCGACTGATACAGGCGAATCAGATTTAGCAGCTGATGCCATGCTCCTCCCCGAAAGTACTATTGGAGGCTCTTCTTTGTTTTCTTCATTCTCAGCCGGTGTTTCTTCGTGGTTGTGTTCATGATCGTGGGGTTCTTCATCGATCGTTGGAGGTTCTACAGGAGGCTCTCCTATTGGGGACGGATTTTCATCTACTGGTGTATCTTCGCTAGCTTTTGCTTCTTCATTTACAGCTGGTGGTGTTTCGTCAGCTTTATCTGTATCTGCTGCATGCGCATAAGTTTCTTCAGTTGCTGGTGAAGCATCTTCAACTGGTGGAGGTGCTTCTTCAGCTGGAGGAGATGCTTCCTCGATATTTGCTCCTGCTTCTTCATGGGTAATTATCGGTGAAGTTTCTTCTGCATTACTCGTTTCGTTCACATTGGAGTCAGTTTCATCAACCACTGGAAGTTCTTCGTTATCGTCAGTAAGAGGGGCTTCTTCCTCTTCCAAGACACCAGCTCCTGAGCCTTCCCCAGATGCGTCTGCTTCACGTTTGAACCTAACTGAGATCTCGTCATCTTCCTCATTGATGTCTTGAGAGATGATGAAATTCGAACCATCGAAATTGATGGGCGATAGGTTGAGTCTGAGGTAGTCCTTGCAATTTACGGATGTTCCGAGTGATTGAACGAAGATATCTTCGTAGTAGAGGCACTGGGTGAGGAGGTTGCTTGGGTCTGGTACTATCCGCGTGTTCTGGCGTTCTGATTCTTCGCTCCAGATGTCGTAATTCTGAAAGTAAAACTTCTTTTATGCGTTAAATGGCTGAGGGATTGAAAAATACGTGCTTGGAGAAAAGGATTCAAATAATAATAATAATAAGATAAAATTCTTAAATTTTCTTTCTATAGAAGCCTAATATAAAGTTTCGTTTATAAACTGTCCAAAATTCAACACTTCAATTTTCACCGTTTAGAAATGAGCGTAGTACTACGAAGTCAGTTTTCAGGTTCATTTTAAAGGGGTTTGTCGCAAATTTTTGGAATTTGCAATTCACAATGTCTGTTATTGAGCTGAAGGTACCTTTTTAGGGAGTAAATTTCTATGTAGTAAGGCGAGCTTTCAAATGGTGTGTAACTCAGCTTCTCGTCCTATTTCAATATTTTAAGAAAAACTACTTTGAGCATCCCCAAACTTGGGGTTGGCGGGAATTACATATTAATAAATGAAAGCTGGTTTTTGACACAAAATCGCCAAATAAATCTGCAGTACATTAAGACATACCATGTGGCCAAAAACGAATGTTATATTTTTCGGGTTTTTCAAAATAACTCGAAAACGATTAGTGAAAATTGAAATTTCAGTAGGTATATAGGTATTATTACTAAGTACCACCAAATGTAAACTTGTTAACCAAATGGGGTATCCTGGTACACAGTACAGCCAACTTTTTTTATAAAATATATCATTAAAATTTCAAACTGACTAATAAATAAATTCGTAGTTAATGTTTTTCAGTTAGACTTTTGCTGAATGAATATGATATTTTTAGCTTCCCTAGCAACTTTGTCTCATTGAGGTACGCACTGGTTGTACGATAGATACATATTTATTTTTTGCTTATTGTGAAAATGTCTGTACGTTCACCCTGAGAAGGCACGGCAGACAAGGAGAACACTCTGTAGTGATAAACGGGTCAATGTCACCTAACACAGGCTTAGTCATTACATATTTCATTGAGGAAGCCTCCTTTTTTGGAAAGTCAAAAAATTTATTAATTTTTTTCGGCGTTTTAGGGCAGTTTTGATAAATAAGAACAAGAAACGCTTACGTCAGATAAGGTGTCGTCATTTCCTGTAATTTCTTCAAGGCCCTGCAATTAAATCGCAAAATATTAATCATAAATTTTTTTGATGAATTTACTTAATAAATTAAGAAAAAATTATTGTTTTTATTTCGAGCATGTGGTTTGACACTGGTAAATTATAGATTCCAACACATGCAATTATTATTTGATGCATTTCTATTATTTTTAAATTTGTTTTAGTTTCTGAATAATGTATCTACTTAATTCAGGAGTATTTTTTTCACGACCGAACTACCTTTGTTTGTTTTTTTTTGTAGATTAATTTGGCGTAATTCTGTTTGCTTTGTAATAAACGCCTAATACTCTGCTCCAATTGTTGTCTATTTATATGATGTAGGTACATGTTTGTTTTTGTACTGTTATGTGTTTCTTTGTTTGATAATTTCTTTTATGGTATCTACTAGAGGCGTGTTAAACTTTTATTTATGGGGTTTAACTTACGTCGTCGTATTCTCGCCCTTGGTCTTGATTCAGGTCCAGAAATTCATCTTGAATTGTCCTGTTGACAAAAAAATAAATTAGTTCTGCGATCCATTGCACTACTGTTTGCACGTACTTGGGGATGTGGGATGTTCTACTTTCGGGAAAATGTGTTAATTAGCTTCGAATTGAAAAGAATTGGCAGGGTGTATTAGGGGCAGAAAATGACCGCATCTGCCCCCGTATTTTAAGAAAATTTCCATTCGCAATTTTCAGGATATAAATTGATAATCTGATATTTATGAAGTGTCAGATTTGTTGTTTTTGTTGTCGCTAATATTGCAGCTAGGAAATTGTTTGCTAGTCGAGAGGTTGCAGCGTTATTTTTAATTAATATCGTGGCTGTTGTTGACTTTGTAATACCATTCGTAGATAACGATAAATTGGAATCTATTTCAAAGGTAGGTAGATGGTGTTTCCATCATGACTAATTTTATTTCGTCGTCCTGAAATATTTTTACAATTTTCGTGATTTTAAACCTGAAATAAAATTACTTAATGGCAGCCATTCAATTCTTCAGAAATATTTCTTTAACGAATTTAATTGGAGTGGAATATCTGTATTTGCGGGAGTATCTGTATTGTAAAGAAATCCTAAAGCAAACAACAATGGCTTTTATAAATTTGTGACATTTTTCTATTTGGTTTGCGCCAAGAGCAACTTTTAAGGTAGGTCCTGAGCCTTGGGAAATTAGCTGATCTTGTGTAATGTTTGCCTTCTTTTCCGCAGTTTCATTTTTGAAGAAATTTTCGGTTTACTCAAGGCAGACAATTGTGAATAGGTTGTTCAAAATGCATAATCAGTTGGGATTTTCTAATTTATTGTGGAGGTCATTCGTAGTATGTCACTGTCATAGTCACGTTGAATAGATAAAGGATACGTGAAGCGATAACTGATTCACTGGTTTCTGTACTAAAGGCGCCACGTGACACTTGAACCGCTCCTAGAAAATTTACAAGAATTCGTTATTCTAAAATTTGCCGTTACAGATAATCTTCATAGTTTCGGAGTTTCTTTTTTTTTGAATTTGAGATTCTACATTTAGATTTTTTCTAAAAATTTTGACACTTGCATTGTTATGTTTAAAATTGCAGATCTTGAGCATTTCTAGCTTTAAATGTAAGGGTTGTGAAAACTTTTTTTCCAAAATTTTTGGGATGCATTTCTTGCGAATTTTGATATGCGAATGCGCATTTTTTTTAAATTGAATATTTTGGATTGGAGTATACCTATTCACAGACTTTGGAGTAAAACTGCAGCAGTGATATTTTAGTAAGACGAAAGCTATATCTAGAAGCAACTGTTGCAGTAACAAAAAAACAGAGATTTCAGCCATGACGTGGCCAAATTCGAAAATTTTTGAACTTCGTGCTTTCTTTTTCGAATACGTCGAATTTATGAACTTTTCTGTTTGTAAAATTACATAGTACTGTTTGAGATAATCGTCCTCAAATATAAAATCACCTCCAAATTGTGAGCAAAAAAATATGCTTTCGCATTACGTGATGTGAGCACGTTTCTAAAATGGCAAGAAAACGGACATATACAGTGTGTTTCACCTTTAGTGGCAACACCAGTGTACCTAACTTTTGTATTTAGCGGCACTGTTAGTGCGCATGTGCAGAAGTACACTGACAATCAGCTGTCCTTAGTTTTTCGGACGAATGTCACCGTCAATTTTTGAACTTCGTGTAGGATATTCGCAAGTAAATAGTAGAGTATCAAATAAGGAGGGTGTTTGAAAGACGGAAAACTACAAATGTTAGTTCCCAGTGGCATCCCTCATAAAACTGTGAGGCTGAATCCCGAAGGCGTGCCTAGCCTGTTTGAAATACGGGATTGTTAACCAACATAATTTCAATCACGCAGGTTTTTAATACGTAGCGGTGAAAATCAATCAATTTTTTTAACAGAAAACTGAGAAAAAGGATCTAATAGACAAGTGCGTATTTTTCTGCGATGTTTGTAGGTATATAACTACAATTAATTATTATTTTAAAGACCTAACAAATAATGACGTAAAACCTGGAAACGTCCAACACACTTTTCTATTTCGAATCTTGTCTCTTACACATTTTCATTCACGCAAGACAATTTACATAGGTGGAACCAATCCTCACTTGGTCACCGACCCAGTTATTAACTTCGATTTACCCCAGTGTTAGGCAGGGTTTGAGAAATGGATAAAATCGTAATCCCAAGCGATAGTTTGGTCAACCCACTCTGCTAGCGCCGTTGCAGTCACCAAAAACACAAAGTTTGGATGCTCCATTTTAATTTTTCACGTTGCAATAACATTTTACTGTATAGAGCAAAGAATTTAAAATAATCACTTTCAAACAATACAAAACTTTGACATCTGTCCGAAAATGTCATGGCGCGATCGCGCATGCGCCTCAGCATTTTTTGATAATGAAAAGCCCTAGCCCTATTGTAGAGAGTGAAAAACTCAACCGAATTAGCCGAAAACCCAGCCTACTACGATAAGAAATGTGGGACAGAATTTGCGAAAATGGGTTAGGCATTTTTTATCTATATTTCAAAACTTGGTATCTACAAAAATGTTATCCTTTTGTGGGGTGGGGACGATCTGTATATCGAAATATAATGTGGAAATAACGTACAAACTTTATTGAAAAGAACATTACAACTTTTTTTTATCCTATTTTAAAAGTAAAGGCACCATTTGGCTTTTCCAAAACGTTGAATTACCCTGTATAATAAACCAGCCGGGTAGGACCGAGGAAGAAAGGGCAGAAGCAACCGACAGACTCTTCAAAGCAATAAAAGAACCTTGTTAACGAAGAAAGAAACCGGCTGAAAAGTAAACTAAGATTTCTGACGCAAACAGTAAACAATATCTGATGAGATAGAACAGGAAATGAAATTATAAGAAATTAACAGGAAATCACATCAAAAGAAGAAATAATAATTGTAATGAACATGTTCTGGAAAAGGATAGGAATGAGTGGAATCACGGCGAACTCTATTTAGAGTTCGCCGTGGTGGAATAACTCCAAAAGTCTTACGCCTAATACAAATATGCCCAATGATTTGGTAATAAGTATCTACATGGTAAACCAGCCACAATATACCAATTCTTGTGTCATGTAGGTATATGAATCCGAAGAATTCCAAGATATTGGATAGTGTGGGTGTATTCTGGGTTGGGCCACTTTAAAAAATTGATGGGGAAATTGAGGACCAGTAAAAATATTTAACAGCAAATGAGAAAGGGACAAATTGTGGGAACCAGTTTAAAGGCGGGTTTACCAAATTATTCTTGTAAAGGAGATATAGTGCCAGTTTACAAGAGCAGTTGAAATTGGGGACAAAGATACCGCGAGAAAAGTAAACATGAAAAACTTAACCAAAGATTGAAGGATTTTAAAAGTTTTCTTTACGTAGGTGCAGAAAATGAGATAGCTGCCCTACGCGCTACAAAGTCCCGCCCATTTTCTCCAAATCCCCTCCCAAACGAACGCAATGCCACTTGGAAAAATTCATAGAATGAAAAATGCGTTAATGCCTCTCAGAAGACTCATTTTGGGGGGGCGGAACTTAAAAAACTGGAAAGAATACAACTAGTTTTGTTCCACTTGAATTTACTGCGTATTTTTTCCTACTTGAACTGTGAATGGTTGAAATACTGTGCGACTTACCTGCCGAAAAGCGTTATCAACAACACCAAACTGCACAAGACGCGCGTTTTCATTTTTGGTTTTGATTTCGCCGGGGATGGATTTTTTCACTAGGTATGATTTGTGCGTTCAAGACCGCCGGTGTATTACCGTTTCTCTGTTCGCACCCGGGAGAAATTTGATACCCGCCGTACCTTCGGCGGCGTTGATAAGATAAGATTAAATATATTATTTATAATACTGGTGCGGATAATATCGCGTTTCGAACTCGGAACATCTGTAGCATGAATGACATACACACGTAGGTACGCGGTTTTCATCGTATTCGGTTACAATACTGCTTATTACAGCGACTTTTACGCATAGGTGAATATTGTTATAGTTTTTATGATTTGCCTAGAATTATCACTCGGTAATGAACGGAAATTTCGGATGAATTTTCGAGAAAGTTACGTTTGGGAAAAGGTGGGCTCGCTGGAAATCGATTTTGTTGAATGCTCCCACCTCGTTGCGATATATATTGGCGACTAATTAAAAAAAGTTTTCTTATTGTGGCGCCTTTTTTGCATCCTGCTATCTTCTGATGTTTTATGATCGTACTATTCTGATGCCAATTATACAGCGTATTGATTACGGACGGTGCTAATTAAATTAATATTTTCTTTAATTGATTTAATTCTCCGTTGCACTGTTGATACCAACAGTAGTTGTAGATAATGGAAACATTTTGCTGTAAAAATGTAGTAATTAGCAGTGATAATTAACAGGGACGTGGTACCTACTCCAATTGAAAGGTATCTGTGAATTTGGCCCTTTTAAAATGATCACTCTTAATAGTTGCCCGGGATACCTTTAGGCTGTGCTAAAGACCGAATTTTGGCTATCATTTTCCAATATTGTAACTTGAACATAACGTTTCTTCTTTTGGACTTTACAGTGCCTATGCCACGGCCATTAATTCAAGATGGCCGTGCCTATGCCTCAGCCAGGCCATCTTGAATTAGCCGTGCCTCAGCATTACCTACTTTTGCAACGGGCAGTCTATGTTTTACGCAAAATTGTGTAGATAATAAAACATATCACTTGTTTTATATTATTTTTAGGAAATACTAATAAAATAGCATGTTTATTTCTATTTGTTATTTTATGTCGTACTTAAACACGTTTTCTTAGACGCAACATGTTACTTGCAATTAAATAAATAGTGACAATATTTATTTCATGACTTTTTTGTTACAGTATTGCAATGGAGGTGACCTAGCAGATTATTTAGGAGGTATGTATATCATTTCTTCCGGAGGCTTTTTTAACAGTTTTTACAAATACATATAGAGTTTATCACTACTATGTGCACCACCAATAATTATTATACCGGGATTTAGTGTGTAATCGGCTCATATCTCTGGAACTATTTAAGATATCGAAATGAAATTTTGCACGAATGTGGGGAACCACATGGAGCATTTCACAAAACTATTTAGGTATATACAGGATGTTCACATTCTAAGTACCAGACCATAGTTCTATTTCTTTAAATGGAAACCCTACGTGCCCTTGCATAATATGGATTCCCCATAAAATTCCATGAAGATTGATATACTACATAATGTGGTTTTGACTAAGGAATGTTGAGATATTGACATTTTTATGCCATTATGGACCAAAATTTATGACGCTACTGACGCATACTAACCAAAGCCACCTAAAATTTCTTTATTGAAATAGGTTCACACACTGCTGTATTTTTGAAATCTATAAATAATTTTATCATACTTGAGATAATACAGGGTGGTTAAGTTATGCAAAACAGATTTTTTCTCAAAAATTTCAAACTGAACACCATGTATATTATTTGTACAATTGATGGTCATTTTACTAAGCTTCTTATTGATTTGGATATTGTCAAGTCTATCAGTAAAAGTTTCGACAGAATGTACAATTGAATTATAAAAATGTAGAGTTTCATTAGTATTTTACATTATTTTTGACGATCTCCCCTATTTTGTCACCCAAAACTCAAAAAAGGTCTGCATTTTGTTTCTATAAAATATTTAGCAAATTAAGTTTACATTAACACAAAAAATCCCATTGCAAGACGGTTTCTTAAAGATAATATTTTCTTCCATGGCACTCCTTGTTTGAACATTATCCCCGACTTTAAAAAGACATACATTTAAGAATATAACCATCAAGAAACAATTTTACAATAAGATTTATTGTCTTTATATTGATACCAAATTGCAAATACAAAATATAAACATTATTGTGAGTTTTGAGCAACAGAATAGGGGGAATTCACCAAAAAGGGTATAAACTAATAATGAAATTCAAAAATTTTGATATTCAATCGTAATATCTGCCGAAACTATCAGTAGTAGACCTGGCAATATCTACATCAATTAAAAGCTTAGTTAACTGACTGTCAGTTGTACAAATAATATACATGGTATTCTATTTGAAATTCTTGAGAAAAATTCCCTTTTGTATAATTTAACCACCTTGTATAATCCTAAGTATTATGGTGAAAGTGTTTATAGATTTCACAAATACAGCAGTGTGTAAACCCCTTTCAATAAAAAATAATTAGGTGGCTTTGGTCAGTAGACGCCAGTAGCGTCATAAATTTGAGACTATAATGACACAAAAATGTCAATATCTTAACAGTCCTTACTCAAAACCACATCATGTAGTACATATATCAATTTTCATGAAATTTTATGGGGAATCGAAATCACGCAAATACTTGTGGGGTTTCCATTTAAAGAAATAGAACTTTGATCTGGTACTCAGAATGTGAACACCCTGTATATACATAAATAATTTTATGAAATGCTCCATGTCGTTCCCCACATACGTGTAAAATTTCATTTTGATATCTTAAGCAGTACCAGAGATTTGAACCGATTACGTACTAAATCCCCACCCGGTATAACATAATATACTTAGTCACTTTCTAAATGCATTTTTGGAAATTTTCCTTCCATCACCAGATGATGGAAAGAAATTTTCCTAAAATGCGTTCAGAAAGTGACTACATACATGCTATATAATAATTATTGGTAGTGCCCATAGTAGTAGTACTACTCAGTAGTATGTGGTCTATTTCTCTACAGCGCCAGCGCACGGGACCAATCACCCGAAAAGGTAGCCAGAAATCTAGAACTCGCAAGTGTGTTCGCAAGGAGGAAAATGTTTAAAAAAATCGTATACGGGGTGTTTTTTAGGGGTTGAAAAAAGGAAAAAAGTTATATCGATACACACATTTGAAACTTGGGGTTCTTGTTAACTTCAGAAAAGTTAATAATTAAGAAATGCTTGAAAAATTGTGGTTTTATAGACGGACAACTAAAATATTATATTGTTAAAAAAATTATAACTTGGAATTATTGTTCACTTTGCAGGGGCTAAGTGTTAAAAATAAAATTCATGAAGTAGTTGTGTTATAATAATAATAATCTTTATACTGCTAGATATGCAGAAATTGCTCATATCCAGTATAATATTTTTGACTTTTTGTTACTGGAACAGTTACTCCGAGATGTTTCTTTTATCTCAGCAAAATATTAGCGCTACAGCTTATTTTAATCTGAGCTATTTGATTTTTAAAATTCCTCTATATCTGTCAAAATTTTATTAAACTGCCGGTAACATCAAAAGTATACATTTTAGGCAAAATAAAATAATAAAATAAATTTCGTTAGCACCTATATCAGTTTTTAACTGTACTGAGAGCATGATTTTTTCCAGCAAAAGGGACACTTAGTGAAGACACCATTAGGCTGTTTTTGGTGCAACTAGGTGAGTTACTAAAAAATCAGTGTTTTGTTGGTTGTGTGCATTGAAAATTCAATAAAACTTGTAGCTGGAGCCATGAAAGCTTTATACGCCAAAGGGATCGTACACAGGGACCTGAAGCCGCAGAATATTTTACTTTCCCATAGTGGTACCAAACTTCATCCGCAACCGTCAGAGATAAAACTGAAAATAGGTAAGTGGTTTGATTATGACTCTTCTCAATATTCGGGTAAGAGTCCAACAGTTTTTCGTTGTTAGTCTTTATTTAAAAAGAAATGTATCTAAGGTCAAAAAGCAAACTAGACATGAATTGTTTTGCGCACCGTAGTTGCGAAATTATTGTTACTTTATGTACCTACTTCAGAAACTGTGATAAGCACGTTATTGTAAGCAAAATACATATTCTTTTTTACAAAACTAACAAGAATGTCGAAATTGTATTGCTGAAAAATAATTGAAAGTTATTTGGTTGTTCTTTTGGTTTTTATTTTTTTTACATTTTTTGCATTGTTTGTATTTTGTGTATTTGGTTTTTGTTTTTAATTCTAACCTACGCTATTATGTCTATTCTAGAAAATTTCGTATGAAGTCAATACGTATATATTTTTCAAATAATGTTTTCTAGTTATATCTTATCTTTCCTGTTGATTCATTTGTTGATTAAAGAACTCAATGGTATCCCAAGAAATATTTTATAGCTCTTTTCGAGCAATAATTTTTCATTCTTTACTGTAAATTTTGTTTGAATAGTCACTTCAGTTTTCCCATGATTCCTTGTTAAAAAAAATATGTACACCTATTAATGATAAGATGATGATGCAAGTTTTTACAGCAACACTTCACCTGCATTTATGCACATTTTTTATGAGATATCGAAATCTTATCCATTGATAAAAATCTATGTTTGTGTAGCGCTGATAATTTTCCAAAGTTTTTTTAATCGGAAATTATGTAATTTTCAGCGGATTTTGGGTTCGCAAGGTTTCTACAAGATGGCGTCATGGCAGCGACATTATGTGGAAGTCCAATGTATATGGTAGGTTTGAATATGTAGTGATATAATATGGATTTTTTAGGCAAGATTTTGGGTATTATGTGGATTAAGTCAGCTTAGAGAATCATGTTGAAATTAAGCTGTAATCCGAATATTTTTGTAAATCTGTAACAGACAGTATCAAACAAAGGTGAAACAACAACTTACTTTTGGAATGTCTTATTCTAATTTCAGTTTCTATTATTTCATACCCAAAACCCAGCCTAAAGAAAATTTTATGGGGTATTCAATGGTGGTTTAAAACCTAGAATCCTGCTTGAAATAGGAAAATTAAATTCTCTAATTAGGCCTAATTAGGATTAGGCAATAGGAACGATAGGGGAGTTAGACTGATAGAGTTTTGCGATAAACATAACCTAACGGCCGCGAACACTATTTCATCATCACATTAGAAGACGCTGTACGTGAAAGATGCCGGAGACCTAGGGAGATCAAATAGATTACATTCTCGTTAGGCAAAGATTTAGAAATCAAGTTAGGGACTGTAGAAGTTATCCAGGAGCAGATATAGATAGTGATCACAACATAGTGGTTAAGAAAGCCAATCCTAAATTTAAGATTTAAAAAAAATGAAGCGGAAGAAGGTATCTTGACCAAGAGAAAATAAAAGATGATGATACGCGCGATAAGTTCGAGGAAGAGACAAACGAAGTACTAAAGGGCGCGGGTGAAAATAGGGTTAGGGAGGACATAGAGGCAGAATGGAATTGCATTAAAAATAGTTTAGATTCCGCAGCTAGAGATATTTTGGGTCATAAACAGAATGAAAGTAAAAAACTCTGGATAACAAAACATATTGTGAGTCTAATAGAGGAAAGGCGAAAATATAAAAATAGGTTAGATGAAAGAGGGACTCAAAGATATAAGGTGATCAAGTGGGAAATTATTCGAAAATGTAGGAAAGCGAAAGAGCAATGGATCGATAATAAATGCAGAGAAGTGGAAGATAAGTTCGTAGTAGGAAAGACTGATGAAGCATATAAAATAATTATGAGAAATTTTAGAGACATTGGATGTATGTATGAAGTACGGCATTGTACGGGTGCGAGACTTGGACGATAGGAGAAGCGAATAGGAAAAAATTAGAAGCATTTGAAATGTGGTGCTATAGACTCATGAGATGATATCATGGATAGATAAGGTTAGCAACAGAGAGGTATTAGAAAGAGTTGGAGAAAAGCGAAATTTATGGAAGACAGTAAGGAATAAGAGAGATAGGAAGGTAGGAGACCATCTGAGGCACGAAGGCTTGGTACACGACATACTAGAGTCAGAGATAGGAATAAAAAGAGGTAGGGGTAGGCCCAGATTAGACTGCTGCTCTCAAATAGCTCAGGATAGTAACGGATGGAGATACACGTTCAACCAGTCTTCGAACTAAAAACTTTATGGTGATGATTTTCTCTATGGCAAAATTTGTACAAATTGCCGTGAAGTGTAGACAGAAATCACCTTAAGTGAACTTTATAATAAACTGATTAAGGAATCTGAAAATTAAGTCAAATACGGGATGTTGCATACAGCAAGTAAGCTGTACAGCGTTCCCTTCCCACTGATTTTACTATATCCAAGGCATTTCCTACCTTAATCCTTCGGTATCATTGCGATTTAATCACTCTTTAAGTACTTCTTTGATTTGTTCAATAGACAAATTTAATGCAAGATGCGGGAAAAATAACAGTCTCTGAAAATAATTATAAAAATTATATTGTTTTATTCTGATATAGGCTCCCGAGGTGATAATGTCTCTACAATACGATGCCAAAGCTGATCTATGGAGTTTAGGGACAATAGTGTTCCAATGTCTCACTGGAAAAGCTCCTTTCCAAGCCAATACCCCACAAGCTTTAAAGCAATTCTACGAGAAGAATGCTAATTTGGCACCAAAGTAAGTCATATATTTTTATTAACATGTACGATATTTTGCGTCTTATGCCTTGTAATGTTTTGGTAGAATTCCATCTGGCACAAGCCCGGAATTGTGTGAACTGCTTCATGGGCTGCTGAGGAGGAATGCCAGAGAAAGAATTAATTTTGAAACTTTCTTCAACCATAAGTTTTTGCAAAGGCCGGAACCGCCCCAGAGTGCACTGGCCGGAGGTTGGTGAAGATTTTTGACATTGTTAATAGGTTTTAACAGTTTTGTAACTATTTGTTAGTTGAGTTGCCTTTGCCGAATTACGGTTCTCCACCTACAGTTCCTGCTGCAAAAGTGGTCGTGCCTGTCAGGAGGCCTTCTACACCTATAAAGGTCGCCACTTCGCCTCCTCGTTCACAGCCGGGTATGTATGCTCACATTAGAGTAGATCTGACACATCATTTTATAAACTTTATAGCGATGAGTGGAACATATGTCTAGTGGTTACTTTATTAAACATATATTAAGGGATTCCAAATCCCGGAACCTCAAAGGCCTTCGGGGCTTTGGGACTCTGACAGAAAGTCCCGGGATTTTTCCCAAAATCAAGCATTAATAAAACTTGAAAACAGTGTCAAAAAATACATAAATGGCATTAAAAAAGTCTACTACCTATTTCTCATCTGTAAAATAAAAATTTCCTGGTTTTAGGAGTTTGAGATGATTGATATTGAATTTATGGTATGTTTCCAACGCATACGACGCCATGCTAGACTTATCTGTACAACCATATTTGTAATGAGCTTGATGCTCCTTGGAGCGAGTTAAAATAGACCGAGTTGACTGCCCAATATATTTTTTGTCTCAATTTCCGCATGCTATTTCGTAAATTCCTGCTTTATGAATGGGTTCCGTTTTATCATTCACATTTCCAAGTAGATTTTGTAAATTGATGCTTTCCCGAAAATCGTATTCACACCTCTAGTTATCTGCGGTAAATATGGTACATATTTTTATAAATTTAGTAATTTGGTTATCTCCATTTGAAGTGGTGGGATTTCGCAATAGCATTTTAAATTTACATTTCCTAATTATTGACAATTTCTGGATCGAAACTGTTACATCTCGCTATAACTTTGATTGTGTTTACTTCCTTGCGGTATCTGTCAACGGATAATGGTAGACTCAACAGTGTATTAACTAAAAAAACCAACACCAGCGTCTTTGTGTTGGCTGCAGTGGTTCGAATCTGCAGTTATGTACCGAGCTGTACTCATGGTTTCTTTCCTATAAATGTCAAATTCTAACTTACGGTCTTTCCTAATTACCAAAATGTCTAAAAAATGGAAGCTGCCCTCTTTTTATTTCATAGGTAAATTTGGTAGAATTGAATCTACTATTTAAGTCGCTCAAAAAATCTTCAGTGTAACATTTTCTGGTGTCAAAAATGGCAAATATATCGTCTGCATATCTCACCCACACCTTTGGGAAATATGGGAGCTCATCTTTCAGTTGGCTTTCAAATTTGCCTATGAAAATTTCCGCAATGAAAGGAGGGAGGCAATTTCTCATTGCTGTATCTTCACTTTGTTGAAAAAATGATCCACTGACTTCGAAATAATTCTACTGCATACACAGATTGGTTAAATTAATATATTCTTTGACAGTTTGTTCGTCAATGTTATTTTTACTAATGAGTTCATACTTCTTTGCTGAACAACTTGACTACTTGATCTTGAGGTTATTAAATTCATTGTCCAACAATTTGGACAGCTTGTAAGTAGGAGAATCTATAGCTGAAACTATGGGTCTTACGACTTTCCCCACTTTAGGGATATTCGGCGAATAATACATACTTGGTAGTTTTGGATTAGACACATGTAGCTTATGTTTGGTATCCGGGGTAATGGGGTTGTTACATAGTTTAAATGTTGTCTTAACAGTAATTATGGTCCGATTCCAAACTCAACTCTATATAAGGATTAAGATGTAAGAGACTGTGGTTAAATAATCAATTCAAGAATCAATCGTACCCCTAACCACATAAAATTTGAAATACTATATACGCATTTCGGCAGCTAAGCTGCCATCTTCAGTAGCAGGGAAAACCTATAAAATAATAAAAACCTATAATAAAAATAGCAATAACATTAATGAAAAAAAAAAAAAACAAAAAAAACAATCACTATACCGTGTGTCAACGAGAGCATGTAACATCCCGCCATTTGTTTACTTTTTGAAATATACTTTGGCAATCCGCTGTACGTATTATACTCCTAAAACTTCATATTTTTATCATATTTGACATATCTAATTACTTCCGGTTAAACCGGAAGTGACATCAACTTTATTATGTTAAATAGCAATATATCATTTTTTTAAGATAGTTCGATAGGCCTTTTTATTCTCTTGACAACCATGTATCATACATACCCAAAAACTATATTTTTGACGTCCGAGGGCGTTAAATGTAAAAGTCACGTTGGCTGTGAATTTGACGATATGGGCCTAATTTTAAACGTTTTAATGAATTAAACTATTAATTCTAACAGACTGTTTTAACGTCCATGGAAAAATTTTCGAATTTGAAGCAGTACATCCTTTATTTGTTTTTAAAATAAGATTAACATAGTCGTTTTAAGTGTTTTGAAAAATAGAATTTAAATTAGTAGTTGATAATTGAATTGCACTTTTTATGCACGAATTGTGAGGACAATAAACTGAAGTTCTAAAAGCAAGAAAATATTAGCACCTTGCTATTTCAAATTTCAGGAAAAACTCGGTTTCAAAAACTATTCAAAATTTTTAAATTTTAAATATTCGTTTTTGAAACCGAGTTTTTCCTGAAATTCTAAATAGCAAGGTGCTAATGTTTTTCTTGTTTTTCGAACTTCTGTATATTGTCCTCACAATTTGTGCATAAAAAGTGCAATTGAATGATCAATTACTAATTTAAATTTCATTTTTCAAAACACTTAAAACGACTATGTTAACTTTATTTTTAAAAAAATAACGGATGTACTGCTTCAAATTCGACAGTCCGTTAGAATTAATAGTTTAATTCATTAAAACGTTTAAAATTAGGCTCATATCGTCAAATTCACAGCCAACGTGACTTTTTCATTTAACGCCCTCTGACGTCAAAAATATAAAGTTTTTGGGTATGTATGATACATGGTTGTCAAGAGAATAAAAAGGCCTATCGAACTATCTTAGAAAATTGATATATTGCTATTTAACATAATAAAGTTGATGTTACTTCCGGTTTAACCGGAAGTAATTAGATATGTCAAATATAAAAATTGAGGTTTTAGGAGTATAATACTTACAGCGGATTGCCAAAGTGTACTTCAAAAAGTAAACAAATGGCGGGATGTTACATGCTCTCTCGTTGACACCTGGTATATATGATAATAATAATAACAACAATAATGATGATGTGAAACAATGATAGTGACAATAACAATAATATAGGTCAGGTATTCTCTGCTCACCACTCCAAAAGAATCGAAGTGCACTCGGTCAGCTCTCAAGCTAGAATGAACTCCGCATGGAGAAAATCCCCAATACATACTTAAAGTGACGTAGCACTGACGTTATTTGTGGCATCAACATTAATCACACTAGGATAGAAAATTCAATATCCGGGCATCGCTCATTTTTATACCACTCTATTCTTATTTTCACTATCACAAATGTACAAAAAGGTTGCCATTGCCATCTTTACTGCAGTTTCAATTAAAACATCCTATCTTCAGGATAATTGACTTGAATGAAATAAAAAGAGAAAATGAATCCCATATTACCAAATAACCTCGAAGGTCCATGGCTTATATGGGCTAGCAAATAACTACAGTAAACTGCAATAAAGAAGCCCTTGACCCCTGCACCCTTACATTTTTCTGGTTAAACCCTACACGCCTACACATCAACGACATCTAACAATACGGAATCAGAAATTGGACCTAAATCTGAATTAATAAGTTTACCTTCATACTTGCGAATAAACATACTCTCATAAGCGTCTAATTCCCTATTGTCCGATACCGACCTCTTAAGCCGAAGATCCTTCTCATGTACAGGGTGGCCGGTATCAAAGATATGTTGGGCAACACTTGACTTCTCAATCCTATTATATCTAAAATGTGCCATATGTTCCTTAAACCTAGTGACGATTGTACGCCTTGTTTGCCCAATATAACTCTTGTCACAACTACTACACTTTATTTCATAAATTCCCGACTTCTGCTTGTCCTCTACTTTATCCTTGGGATTTCCCAACAGCTGCTTGATGGTATTCTTAGCGGTATATGCTACACATAAATTTTGCGACTTAAAAATAGGTTCCAAGCCTCTGGTATGTGCCAAACTATACGGAATTTTAACATATTTCTTATTCTCAATAGGTGACATGGAGAAAGTCGTGGAATCCTTAACAAACTTTTTGTTTCTAATTCTGCTTATCAATCTATCAACTAAGACAGTCGTGTACCTATTATGAATCGCAACATCTTTTATATATTTTAACTCTTTTTGATATCTTACCTTTGACAGAGGAAATGACAACAATCTGTTGACCAGAAAGTGCAAAGCCGAAAGTTTATGTTGTATTGAATGTTGTGAATCATTCACAATAAACCTACTTATATTAGTATCCTTCCTATACACATCAAATTCCAATCCGCCAGTGCTGTTCCTAACAACCAAGACATCCAAAAAAGGGATTGAACCATTTTGTTCCATTTCAAATGTGAACTTCACACTATTATAACGTGAATTTAAATTATCTAAAAAATCTTCAATTCTACTCCTCTTGGTATCAAAAACAGCGAACACGTCATCCACATAACGCAACCATACTCGAGGAAAGTACTCACTATCTCTTTTAAACAACACTTCAAACCTACTCATGTACAGATTAGCCAAAAACGGAGATAAACTATTGCCCATAGCAGTCCCTTCCTGCTGTTCAAAAAACTTACGATTAATTTGAAAACAATTCTGTGACATACATAATGAGGTCAATTTTAAATATTCATCCACTACAATTCTGTCCACTTCATTTTCAGTCAGTAGCTCCTCCAAATATGCAAGCGTGGTAGGTATAGGTACACTTGGAAACAACGATACAACATCGAAAGAAGCCAACACCTCACCCTCATCAAGTACTATATTTTTAATTTTATTAATAAACTCCAACGAATTCACAACTGAAAAACTTTCCGGAGCTGTGGGCAATGCGGTGAATTCCTTCGTTAGCCATTTAGAAAGCAGACAGGTTGGCGAGTTAATACCGGAAATGATGGGTCTCACCAATCTACCTGGTTTATGAATATTAGGAAGGACATTAATGTTATTGCTATTTTTATTATAGGTTTTTATTATTTAATAGGTTTTCCCTGCTACTGAATATGGCAGCTTAGCTGCCGAAATGCGTATATAGTATTTCAAATTTTATGTGGTTAGGGGTACGATTGATTCTTGAATCAACTCTATATAGATTTATCAAGTAGACAGAATTTAAGACTAGCCATAAATACTTGTCCTCCAGTTCTAAGAAACCAATTTTATTGCTCTTATGTTCCAAAAGTTATAAGAAACCCTATGGGTTTATCGATTCTTTTTACTTCAGTAGTGGGAGGTTTGGTATTTATAGCAGTTTAAAGTTTAAAATGTTTGTTCAGTACCTACATTACTTAAACCTTGGCATCTCGATTTGATTCATACAATTTGTGAACTCTGTTTTATTTTGAAGAGAACTCCGAGAAATAAATTAGGCAGTTGTCCTAGTTTTACATATCAATTAATTACTTCAAAATAATTATAACAGGCTATGTACTTATCAAAAAAAGGTACATCTGATCGAGTGTAACAAATTTTTCAACGCGCAGGTAGGACGGATTATCCCTCTATTTGTATATAGGCAACTCTGAGAGAACTATATCTTTTATTAATTTTTGCACAGTATCTTTATTTAAGCAACTGTAAAGACTGGCGCATTTTCAGAATCGCCTCAGTCGAATAGAGCAGCAACCCTCAGTTCAAGTCCCGACGATGACTTTGTGTTGGTTCCAGCGAATTTACCGTCGGACCACTCTAGCGAAAGTTTATGCGACAGAATGTAAGTTTAAAAATTGTCAGGAGAATTTTGTACGTTGTGTGTAAGAAAATTGTTGATTATTTTTCTTGTTTTTGTTCTTTAATTCGTGCATAATAAACTAACAGTATCACAGACAGTTTACTATATATTTAAAATAATATAGGCCCTCATTATTGATCCCTGTGGTACACCAGTTATTTTTCAAATACTGTTTACTATTTAGTTTCAAAATGGGGCAACTGAGAGCATCCCCCAAGCAGAGCACTCCGGCCGCAAGCCCGCCTAGGCCCAGTTTCTTGCCCATTTCGGAACCTATACCAGTGCCCACCCAAAGAGACACATTTGAAAGAATGAACGGCAGACTTGAAAAACCTAATAAGAGCGACGAAGAAAACTCAAATTCAAAGGTATTTAAGTTTGTTTTAATTTTTTTATGTCACTCAACGCTATTGTGTTATTTTCCGAAGACCGAAAGTAATTCAGTTCCGAGATCTCAACCAATCAGTGTCAAAAGGGCTGATAGTCGAAGTGGGCAAAATGATATCGATATAAGTTCTTTGTCGCCACCTTCTGTGAGTAAAAGCTTTAAGATTCCGAAAGAAATTTGAGTGAAATTGTTTGTTAACACGTATAGGTGCAATTCGTGATTGGTACTCCACCGGGTGGTGGCAGGCGCCGATCCACTTCCACAAGTTTATGCGAGACACCGCCACCTCCAAATATTTGGTCTGTTTCCCCAGTTTCAGCCGCAAAACAATATCCGATGAATTCGCCATTACGAAGGTCCGGTACTTCCCCGCCAGTTTTGAGTGGGCCTCTTGCCCGTGTGCCAATTTTAAGCAGCCCCAATTTGTCGGACAATAACAACTTGAGGCACTCCCCGGTCATCCCTTTTGGAACCAGAGCTGTTACTCTGCCGGAAATTTCGGAAATGGGCAATTTTCAGACATTCTTCAATGACAGTGCCGCAAACGCTGTTGTCGATCATCCTATATCTTTTACAGCCCCGGAGTTACCCGAAGAAACTTTATTGGAAGTAAGAACAGGCAGGAATCATCAATTATTTCCTTTATTAACATTTTTTCGTCTGTAGAAAGAGCACAATGAGACTCTGGCCAAAGTTAACTTTGTTCTGGCTCTGAGTAATTGCATTTTGGAATTAGCGGCCTCTAGGACAGCTCCTTTAGCCGCTCTGGTTGATTCCACAACTACTATGCAGCCTCAGACTGAGTTGGGACGAAGGGCTGAACAGCTGATCCTTCTGGTCAGAGCTTTGCAGCTACTAGGTTCCGGTTTAGCTTTGGCCACTCAGCAGCTTAAATCTGGACAACTTAGACCTAGTTCCACAGTGAAAAATGGTGAGGAAATTTGCCGTTTTATACTTGTTGGTATTTTTTTATCCTTTTTCTGTTGTAGTTGTATCTGTCTTAAACACAAAATTCAGGTCGACATTGGCAGAGTGCAAGCAATTGAATAGTACAGGATTATTGTCAAAAGTGGGATCTACAAGTGTTACTGCTGATAAGTTGCTTTATAATCACGCAATTCAAATGGTATGTCCATTTTTTTAAACTTGGGAGCCTCAACTCTATGATGCAACTGACTTTTTCTTGCAGTGTCAGTCGGCTGCTCTTGACGAATTGTTTGGAAATCCTGAGGAGTGCTTCCAAAGGTATCATACGGCGCAGATATTGCTGCACAGTTTAGCCCAGCAGGTACACAATCAGCAGGACAGGATTTTGCTCACCAAATGTAAGTGCCATTTTAAGGAATTCTCCGAAAGTAGAACATCCTACATCTTGTTCCTTTCCTGGCCCCAGTGGCTTAACGAAGGGTTCTGATTTCGTTTTTGTAACCACTCAAATATTTAATTTTTTTCAATGAAGAATTTGGTTGCAATACGTCATGACCATGTCCCCTTAATATTTCGTCGACAGCATCAATTTTATCTTTTTTTATTGACTTTGCAATTCTGATTTTAACAAATTCGGTGAAGGTTCTGATTTCGTTTTTGTAACCACTTAAATATTTAATTTTTTTCCATGAAGAATTTGGTTGCTTATTTAATATTGTAGAATGATATGATGCTTTGTCAAGAACAATTAAAGAAGGTTCATCTAAATTTAGAATTAGCTGTACTGTTAACCATTTTTCCATATTATCGTGGTAGTCCATTCTTTTTGATTTTGACGAAAAAATTAAACTAGCACCATGTACAAATCCGGAACTAGATCCTGCATGCAAAATTATAAACTGTTTTTTCCGATCCACAACCTTTCTTTCTCTTTACCGACTTCACCGAATCATCTTGCTAAGACTTTGACCATTGACTAGTCAATCAACGCTTTGACCCACTGCCATTCGAAAATATCCACGTTTTGTCCAAAAAAAGCGCATCACTGTGGTTCGGTCTCCTAAATTGATAGTTGTCCCGCCTAGAGCACGTTCATGCAGGGTGATCACTCCGTCTGTTCGGCGGCCCAAGCATAGAGTGCATTTGACTATACACGCCTGGATAAGTCAAGTAATAGATGGCGACCTACCATGTCATATTTTGAAGCCTATTTCACAAAAGGCATCTAGTATCACTATCTCCTACTTGCATGCCTGTAAAGTAGGAAACTTTCGTACTTTTATGTCACTAAAGTAGAAAACTTCTTCGCCTAACGTTTTCAGCGCCACCTACTGGTCGAAATATGGAATGGTAGAAACAAATTCATTTTCTTTGCAAAAATAATTGCCCAGTTTCTTTAAATTCTTAACTATAATTTCGAGAATTACTTTTCATTTTCAGAAAATTCGAATAAAATTCTGAAGATGAGAAGCAAGTTTCGAGACTGCAGTAAAGAATTTAAAGAAACTGGAAAATTATTGTTGCAAGGAAAAGAAGTTTGTTTGCATACGCAACTTGAATATGAACCAACAATAAATAAGATGTAAAATAGCGAATTATTTAAATTATTAATTTTTCATAATCACGTATTTTGATATTTTTTGTATCTAGGTGCTTACCGCATCAAGGAATGAACTTACCCGTAAAAGGGCCACTTTGGTCACAAGAGTATAAAACAAAATAATCTTACAGCTTATACGAAAAAATCAATAGGTACCTAGTTACTTTTCTTAAGGTTAGTTCTTTCCTTTAAGTATAAAATAAAAGTAGGTACCCAGCTTCTGACCTTCTGAACAAAAATCGTTAAAAGAGGTAACAATGAAAAATACATATTTATTGAAGGTGTCTGCTATAAGAATCCAATTCAAGAGTTCCGTGATTTTACCCAGATGGGAGACAAAATAACTTAATTAGAAATTGATAGGTACGACACTTTGCTTATGTAATATAAGAACCAAAATTTAGGCATTCGTCGTAAACCTCCGTCCTCTTGGATCTTTATTAAAATTCAACACTTGGTTCCTCATAAAATTAGCAACAAGTGTTTGCTATGGTGATAAGGCGTCTTCCAAAACACGGTCCTTAGTTGAGTGCTGCAATTTTAACTGCAATCTTCATTTTGTTCTTTGTGTTGGGGAATTTCGTTTCTTATGTTTGTTCTTTTGTCTTTATTATAAAATAATAACGATATTAAGTTGGCAGCATTTTGTGTAAAAAAAACAACATTAAAAAAAAAAACCTATGTGCAATCACTTTTCTCTGTACTGTTCTGATTCTTTTGTAATAATTTGTTTAAATGTGTAAATAATATGTTTGGTGTTAAAATATACGCAATTGTGTCAAGCAAAGTTGAAGTTTGACTGGTCCTTCGAAGATTCCCTTAAAATTGTACATAAAGTGGTCCGTTTGAGCCGGATCAACATAAAGGGGTCAGTTCGAGCCGGATGGATTGATTGGGAAGAAACCGCAACACCTACACGTATACACATCGCAAGCAAGGTCAGAACTTTACAATATTTTCGCTTTGCTATCAAGAAGAAAGAAATTAAATTCTTGCCGCTCTCTCGCTAGCATTCCCGATAGCCTCTAACTGGATTCTCACTACACTATCCGCAAGGTTGGCTAGCCTCTCTCACTGGAACATTGATAGCCTGCTCTCTCGCTAGCATTCCCGCTAGCCTCTCACTGGATTCTCGCTACACTCTCCGCAGGATAATTCATATAAGAATATTGTCATCGCTTCGCTACGCCACGCAGCACGCTACAAGCAGCCAATCACGTCGTAACGCGTAAGTACCTCGTGTTTTCACAAAACAACGACTCAGTTCATCAAGTGTCCCGCGCTATTGAAACGTCAAGTTGAGTGCTTATTTATTATGTAGTTAATATTTTCTGTCTTGACTATTTGGTAGAAATCCATGATGAAATAGAAAATTACTATGCGTACTACCAATAAGTATAAAAATTATTTTATTGACCGGTTTCAAGATTCACAAATTATTTTGTTTTATGTCAAATATTGATCTTATTGTAACAATGGAAGCTCTTATTAAAAAACGCACTCGGGCAAAATCTGCTATAACTAGAATAAAAACCTTTCTTGATCAAAACAATGATCTTGATGATGCTAATCAATTCATAACTCGCGAATCACATTTAATAAGAGCTTTTGGCGACTATACTATTGCACAAGATGCAATCGAAGACCAAGATGCTGGCCAGGAAATTGATCGCATTAATGTAGAAGACCAGTATTTTTCTTTACTGTCTAAAATAAAGACAAAAATTCAAAGCTTATCCTTAGCAAATATTAACACGTTGCATATTGGTGCAACATCTCCAACATCCCCTACCCCTGATAATAGCACCCTTAACTCAAATCTAGGCACTCATGTTAGCCTGCCCCATTTAAATATTCCCACTTTCACAGGCAAATATGACGAATGGAACAGTTTCAAAGATTTGTTTACGGCTCTAATTGATGAGCATCCTCAACTGTCAGAAGTGCAAAAATTTGCGTATTTAAAATCAGCATTAAAAAATGAACCCTCAAATTTAATTAACGAATTGCAACTCACCAATGAAAATTATAAAGCAGCTATGGATATTTTGAAACAGAGATATGATAATAAGTTAGTAATTATTAATTCTCACATAAAATGTATTTTAGATTCACCTTCGATTACAAAGGGTGATGCAACACACTTACGTAGTTTCTTAACTCAAACTCGCCAGCATTTAAACTCTCTTAAGGCTCTAAAAATGCCCGTAAAACAATGGGATTTGTTGTTGATTTGTATATTTTCAAAAAAATTGGATTTTCAAACACAGCAAGCATTTGAATTAGTAAAATCATCAGACAAACTACCCACTTTGTATGAGTTTTTCGCATTTTTAGAAAAACGATGCACAGCTTTCGAAAACGTTTCGGTTCCTGACTTAAAATCGAAGTTAGTTAGAGTAACTCACTTTTCAAGTAATACTAATACAAGTTCTACTGAAACGTTAAAGAGGTGCATTTACTGTAAAACAAATAATCATTCGATATACAACTGCACAAAGTTCAAAGACGTGGATGATTTGCGAAAACGAGAATTTGTACAATTAAATAAGTTGTGTTTTAACTGTTTGGGCACACGTCATAATGTCTTTCAATATATGTCATACGGATGTAGAATTTGCTCAAAGAAACACCACACACTGTTACACAAGCCAAAGGGGGGATTTGTTAGGAATGCAGAAACTTCAAATGTAGTTTCACAAAATACAGCGAGTGTTCAAGATGAACACAAACAAATATCTCACCCCGAAACACTCCCAATCTCTAAAGAACAAATTTCATTTGTTACATGCGATAAAAGTAGTCAGATTTTGCTGGCAACAGCAACGGTTAACTTAATAGCCAAAAATGGAAATAAGGTTGAGGCACGCGCGTTGTTAGACTCAGCATCACAAACGACTTTCATAACGTTAGAATTGTTTAAATGCTTAAATGAAAAGGGGTATCAGCACGATCGACAAATTGTAGGAATTGCTAACAATATGACTCAGATAAGTCGCATGGTAAACTTAACTCTTCAATCCCAAATCACACCTAACTTCAAAATTGGTGCTTCTTGTGCTGTCATAGACAAAATTTCTAGTTTATTGCCTCAAATGCAGGTGGATACCAGTAAATTCAATGTACCCTCTCATGTACAATTGGCTGATCCGCTGTATCATTTACCAGGCAAGATAGACATGCTGATTGGTGCTGATTTAATATTCAATTTGATCATGCCAGATTTGATCAATTTAGGTGTAAACATGCCTACCTTGCAAAACAGTCATCTCGGTTGGTTGATTGCTGGACCTATACCCAATAAATGTTGTTTCGCCAATATCAGTCTATCTTTCTGCGCGCTCGACGAAACAATGAGTAAATTTTGGCGACTTGAGGAAGTAGCACATAAACACAGTTTGTCGCCTGACGACGAGCTTTCCGAAACAATATTTTCTAACACAACTAAAAAGTTAAAAAATGGTTCTTTTCAAGTGGGTATTCTTCTCAGGACACCAAATGAGACATCTAAATTAGGTGATTCCTTCACTTCAGCCAAACAGCGCTTCCTTTCTGTAGAAAGGAGGCTAGTAAGAAATCCATCACTTCACACTCAGTATAAACAGTTTATTGATGAGTATGTTAAATTAGGTCACGGAAAATATGTAGAATTTGATGAAAATAATTTAAAGATATTTAAGGATAAAAATTTCTTACCCCATCACTGTGTAATTAGGGAGGATAGCACCTCGACTCTAAGAGTAGTTTTTGACGCATCAATGAAAACGTCATCAGGAGTTTCATTGAATGATATCACTTTAAAGGGTTTTCAGGTACAACCTGATTTGTTTGACATTCTCTGCCGCTTCAGCAGTTTTATATACGTTTTAACAGCAGATATACAAAAAATGTATCGGATGATATGGATTTCTCCAGAACATCGGTGTTTACAAAATATTATTTGGCGCGATAAAATTGATGAACCGTTGAAATGCATAGAACTGCAAACCGTAACATACGGAACAAAGAGTGCACCGTATTTAGCTACAAAGTGTTTACAAGAATTAGCTTCTCAAAATAGTTTCAAATTTCCTCTCGCATCCAAAGCAATATTGGAGCAATGTTATGTAGACGATGTTCTCTGTGGGTGTAACTCGTACGATGAAATGAAAAATCTTCGTGAACAATTAATTCACATGTTGGAATCCGCTGGGTTCAAACTTCACAAGTGGTGTTCTAACGACAAATCACTACTAGATGCAGTTTCACACGCGCATACTTATCCCGACGTAGAAATTTCGGATGAGACTAGTTGTTCTAGTAAGGTGTTAGGTATCATTTGGAATACAGTTTCTGATAGCTTCAGAATTTCGCTACCGATAGCAAATCAATTAACAGTTCACACGAAACGCCAAATTCTCTCACGCATTTCTCAAATTTTCGATCCCTTAGGGTTGGTTGGACCTATCGCAGTAGTAGCAAAGGTTTTAATGCAACAGATCTGGTTAAGAAAACTAGATTGGGATTCAGAACTTCCTGAAGACATACTCCACAGATGGTTAGCATTTTATAACGGCCTGTCAGATTTATCACACTTGTCAATTGACAGATGCCTTTTATCTCGTAAGACACTTTCGGCAATTCAGTTTCATGGATTCTCAGATGCCTCTCTCACGGCTTATGGTGCTTGCATTTATCTAAAAGGAATTTACTCTGATGGAAGCATCTCGTGCAATATATTATGCTCAAAATCACGCATTGCACCCCTAAAACCCGTTTCTATTCCACGACTAGAATTGTGTGGAGCTCTTCTTTTATCTAGACTTGTTCACAGAATTCTAGCTATTTTTCCTCATTTAACTGGTGAGGTTTTCCTTTGGACTGATTCGAAAATTGTACTTTGCTGGTTGAAATCTTCTCCTTCTAGGTGGACTACATTCGTGGCCAACAGGGTAGCGGAGGTTCAGGAACTTACCTGTGGTCATAAGTGGTTACACATTAGGTCAAAATCCGGCAGACTGTTTGTCTCGTGGAATGTCGTCTTCAGAGATCGTTCAGTCTAAGCTTTGGTGGCATGGTCCCCAAATGTTGTTTGACCCCAATTTTCAACTAAAGGAAGAATTTGTCTCTGAAACAGCCATTCAATCTCCACCCGAGCAAAGAAAAATCTTTCAAGTTCACATGACTATCAAAACTAATGATTTGTTTTCTTCATTTTCTAGTTTCTCGCATTTGCAACGCATCTGTGCGTATTGTTTTCGCTTTCTTAATAATGTTAAGTGTGTCTCACAACGACGTACTGGTCCTTTATCAGTCATGGAACTCAAACAAGCTCTTTTAAAGATAGTTTGTTGTATTCAACAAGAAAATTTTGCAGAGGAAATATCTCAATTAAAACAAAACCACGATATTCATAAAGCTTCAATAGCTTCATTGAACCCATTTATTGATTGTGAAGGCCTGTTACGAGTCGGTGGGCGGTTAAAAAATGCCAACATTGGTGATAATCAAAAGTATCCTATTTTATTACCTGCAAAAAATCATGTAGTACGACTAATGTTAAGATATGAACATATCAGGCTTCTCCACGCCGGTGCACAAACCACATTGGCCAATATCCGTCTAAGATACTGGCCCATTCATGGATTAAGAGAAATTAAACTCATAATAAAAAATTGTATTACCTGTCATCGGTTTAAAGCTGCAGCCGCTCAGCAAATGATGGGCGCATTGCCTCATGAAAGAGTGACTATTGCACGACCCTTCTCCAAGACAGGTCTTGATTTTGGTGGCCCTCTCCTCATAAAACAGTCTAGATTACGTAACGCAAAAATAACAAAATGTTATATAGCTTTATTTGTCTGTATGGTGACAAAGGCAGTTCACTTGGAACTAGTCTCGAGTCTATCTACAGAATCGTTTTTGCTCACTTTAAAAAGGTTCGTATCACGACGCGGAAATCCTACCATAATATTTAGCGATAATGCTACCAATTTTCAAGGTGCCCAAAACCAACTGAAGGAATTTTCCAAATTTTTTAAGGAAAGGGCGAATTTAACGTCTATTCATAACTTCCTGTCTCAGCAGGAAATTAAATGGAAATTTATTCCACCGAACAGTCCACACTGGGGTGGCCTATGGGAAGCGGCCATAAAAAGCACAAAATATCATATCCGTAGAGTTGTTGGCAACTCAAGTTTTACGTTTGAGGAACTGAGCACAGTTCTCTCACAGATAGAAGCAATACTCAATTCGTGACCCCTTTGCCCCATTTCAAACGACTCGTCGGATTTGGACTGTTTAACTCCCGGTCATTTTTTGATAGGCGAACCGTTAACTTCTTATCCTGAAAAGGATCTTTCCAATATTCCTGAAAATCGATTGAAATTTTGGCAACAATGCACTAAAGCTCAGCAACTGTTTTGGAAACGATGGTCCGTCGAATATCTAAATCAGTTACAGAACCGTCCCAAGTGGTACAAAAATTGCGAAAATCTGAAAGAAAATGCTATTGTATTAATCAAAGAGGATAACGTCCCTCCACTGACATGGCCTCTTGCTCGTATAATTGAGGTAATGCCTGGTTCTGATAATAAAGTTAGGGTAGTCAGAGTAAAAACAGAGCGAGGAATATTTGTGCGGCCGGTCACTAAATTGTGCCCTTTACCTTGTTGAAGCAAACTTCAACGGGGGGAGAATGTTGGGGAATTTCATTTCTTATGTTTGTTCTTTTGTCTTTATTATAAAATAATAGCGATATTAAGTTGGCAGCATTTTGTGTAAAAAAACAACATTCAAAAAAAAAACCTATGTGCAATCACTTTTCTCTGTACTGTTCTGATTCTTTTGTAATAATTTGTTTAAATGTGTAAATAATATGTTTGGTGTTAAAATATACGCAATTGTGTCAAGCAAAGTTGAAGTTTGACTGGTCCTTCGAAGATTCCCTTAAAATTGTACATAAAGTGGTCCGTTTGAGCCGGATCAACACTTTGTTTGCTGATAAAGTGTTCCTGCTTTTACTGGAAAATTAGCAAATGCAGATACTCCAATATTCCTTAATAATGAATAAGGTCCTAAAATGAAAAATAATATTATTATCGAGAACGGGATTTAAAAACATACTAACTTTAAGACTGGTCGCACACTAGCAAGTTTATATTCGGGAGGGACGGTGTAGATCTCGAAAATATTAAATACAAGAATTTAAAGGCTTAAACGGAAACAGTTTACCCGTTCCAACCGGCCTTGCACTCAGAAATTTAAATAATAAATAACATTCTCATGTTATCCGCAAAAATGTTTAAACTAAATGCAATGGCTGCATATATAATAAATGTTACTTAAAATTCGTGTTAAAATGTCTCGTACAAAATTAATTAATAACAAAAGAAAGCAGACAATAATAAAAATAAAAGGGATTTAAAAATATAATAGGATAACACTTACGCATTTTATGTGTCTTTGGTTCACTACCATGAAGGGCTGCACTGGATGATTCCACGACATGTTCACTTGCAGGTGATCTTTCTGGGGAATTATGACGAAATATATTATTCAGTTTAACAGATTGTGTAAAATATTAAATCTCATAGGATCGTGAGATTTTTCGGCGGCACGATATAGTACCGTAACAAATATCTTGAATGTGAAACAAAAATTTGAAATTATAAAACAACAATGAGGTCCATGATGTCATTTATAGGTAACGCGGAAACAAGACGGATATTGAAAAGACAAAACGCCCTCAGTCGGCTGATAAGCAAAAATTTTGAAAAATATGCAGCAAAACCCTTCTAGACAGAGTCGAAGTGAGAATCTACTGCAAATATGTACTGTAGAAAATGACAATGAGTGGGTGGTAAGTAGCATAGGATGGATAAGCTGTAACAACAGCACAGAACAGAACATGTCGTCCTTTTCAGGCCGAAGGACCAAATGAAATCCGAGAAAGGAAAAGATGAGACTATAACATTAAATATAAGGATAGAAGGCACCTGAATTTAGAGCAGGCACGTTTCCTAAAACAGAAGGATGAAGAAGACTTTTTTAAATGCAACAATTTAAGGAAATCACTGACTTATCAAATACGTTGATTGACAAAACTTACATAAATCTGGTGCATTAATAGCACTCTTCTGTGGAATAACTGAAAAATCCTTGGATCTACAAGTACTTTTAATGCTGGTGGATGGCTCTGGAGAATCTTCAATTCTAACCATAACTATAAAAGAAATTAATTTGAATATATTGTGCAAACGCGCATCAATTCGAGAAGATTTAATACTTTGAATTCTGGAACTACTAAGTCTGCACGAAACTATTCTTCTGGATTATAAGTAGTTAATCTATATTATTACCAGTAATTATAAATATCTACTTAATAAAGTTTAGTGGAATAAAAAATCTTTGCTTACACGCTTTTTGAGGAAGTAAAAATAAAGTTGGGGCAGTTTCTTTCTTTAAAAGGTGTTGAAGTAGATGTCATCATCTGCGAAATGAGTGTGGCATACTCTTTTCCTCTTATGTAGTCCCGCATTCTTGAATTAGGGAAGGTGGGTCGAGATTGTTTGCATTCACACCCGTTCACTGAACATGTGCGATATATCTCACCATTGTTGCACAAAAAATTGGTAAACTGAGCAGCTAAAATTAAATTATAAAAATATTATAGTTTTTCCAATTTATTAGTATCAAATATAATACTTACCAACTCACAAAAAACATCCAAAATATTGGAACAGCAAACACGAAAACAAAAATTAAAATTTCGTTTAATTCACTAATATTATTTAAACTATACAAGAATATTAACTATGGGAACCATTCAGAATTTATAAACACAGTGATTATTGTAAAAACGCGCGCAAAACAATATTCGAATTAAACTATACAGTAACAAGAATTTAAATAAATATTCAAATTTTTAAAAGTTTTAATGTGCGATTCCTAGATTTATAAATCATTTATTACTTATTAACGCATAGGCCTTGAAATAGTTATCACCATCTAGTAGAACTCTCTCCAACTTATATAGTCCATCTCTCTTGCACACTTTGGCCTCAGAATGTGCATTTAAGTTTACCCCACCTGTGTGTACATTTACTTAAGTACATGCACAGCTCTGGTTCGAGTGACATCAAATTAACAAGAAATATTTGTAGAATTCAAATATAGAAATAATCTCTGATATGACGTCCATAAGAAAAACCCAATTTTCCATAATTTTTTCCGTAACTTTTGGATGAAAAAAATACTTATAGCTGTACCACTGGAAAGCCCTTAAATTTTTTTTTTGAACTGCACTACTTTGCCCATTTAACCAAAGTTGTACCTCCTCTAATAACAAAGTGGATTGTTTGCATTTCCTCTTACAAATGATACCTTTACTTTCAGACAAAGAAGCAGTGGAGAAACGCTTGTACGTCCTCCAACAACAAGGCTACATCTACGCCACGGATCTCAATTAAATTATTTTACGAAAAAATTCCTCATATCGTTAGGTTTACTATGGAAAACATGGGAAATAAAAAAAAGATAATGTGGGAACAATGAAGTAGGAGAGTTAATATTACTTACGAAAAAAGTAATTGTGACTTTCTGATTAATTAGTTAATTATTACTTGAAATCCTATTTATTTCTAATGGGGAAAATCAGCAAATTTCAAGTTGGTTAATTCCGCAACTTTATCTTCTTATATTTAAGATTTCGTTTCCTAAAAAATTATATGAAACTTGCGGCACACTTGAACCGCAATATTTGAATGACACCGAGACATACCATCCCGAAAGATCGGGCAGGTACTTTGACATGTGTAAACTCACTTTATTCAGGGAGTCACGTGATAGGACAATTTAATTGAGCTGGTTTTCCCCATTGAATTTGAGTTTAATTTTGTGTTGGAAATGGAGAAAAATGCACCTCGAAAGGTTGTAATTAACAGTAGATTATTTTACGGTGTGATATTAGTGTTTATTAGTTGGATTTATTTCATTTTTGAGGTGCACTTTTGTCTTATTTAAGTTTTTAAGCGAATGTATTTAAAATTCGTGATTTACGATGCATCCAGCATGTGCAAAATGTGGGTTCGTTGTCAGAGATTAATCTTGAAAATTACTGATCGATTTTAATTATTGGAACAGTGAAATGAAGAGAAACTGTAGCGCTGAAACTGTGCAGGAATTTTTTCGCAAGTAGGTATACAGTTTGTGGTTCTTAATAAATTAGTTCCATTTTATAATTTTATCCGAGGTTGTACTTTTAACAATTCTGTGAAATAATAAAAATATCACTGCAGGAGTTAAAAGCCCATGACTTCAATTTTCTTCGCTATCAGTCTCCATTCTACCCTACCCTGTTTTTGTTCTTGCTAATCCTTGATTCCTGGTTGTCTTATATCCTCTTTTGCTGCTTCGATCCAATTCTTTTTTGGTGTTCCTCTCCGCCTCTTACCTCTACCTCCTCTTAAAAGAGCTTTTTCTGCAAGCGTATAATAGATGTACCCAACTGGCCCTCATTAATCTTTGCTCTATACATGGTGGCCCGAAATGAACGTGCAATATTTTACCAGCGTGTTCTGTGGTCAAAATTAAGACAAGAAATTCCTATAAGCGTATACCGAAATATGCTTCCCAAGGGAGCTATAGCTTTTTAAAAGAGAAGGCCTGAAGACGTTTTCTTCTAAGTAACTTCTAAACAAGTCCAGTTAAAATTATGAAATTTGATGGAATATGTAAGTACCAAATGCTGAATCTTTTGGTGTAAACATATTTTTCAAATTCAACAGGGGTGTCTCAAATGTAGGGGTGGCGGAGGTAAGATTTGCAACTTCAGAGTTTTTTGCAAAAAAAATGTGCTCCTGTCTCGTTTTGATAGGAGGCACCGTTATCGAGCACAATTGATTCAAAAATTTCGCTGCATGCCCAAAAAATTCCTACAAGAAGTGGAGAACTTCGTTTGTATACTTAAACGAGACAGGAGTATATTTTTTTGCAAAAAACCCCGAAGTTGCAAAATTTTTATGGAAAAATTGTAAACTACATGCTCTAAAAAAATCTTACCTCCTCCACCCCCAGCTTTGAGACGCCCCTGTTAAATTTTAAAAAGTATGTTTACAGCAAAAGATTCAGCATTTGGTACTTACACATTCCATTAAATTTCATGATTTTAGCTGTACTTGTTTCGAAAATATTTAGAGGAAAACGTCCTCAGGTTTTCTCTTTTAGAAAGCTAATAGCTCCCTTGCGAAGCATATTTTGGTATACGCTTATAGGATCATTTTGTCTTATTTTTGACCACAGAACACGCTGGTAAAATATTGCACGCTAATTTCGGGCCACCCTGTATATTCTACGGAAAATTTTCCTTTACCATCTCTTCAGTTTTTCTGCTTTATACTGAGGATCTATGTCTCACACCCATGTGAAATGCTGTTGCTAATGGGGCATGCACCACTAAGGAAGCATCTGCACATCTGCAGAAAATAGAACAGTATAACAGGAACACAGAATGTCTGTATCCATCCCATTTTACAATATTACTTCCTTTCAGCTTTGTTTCTTGGCGAGAACATGTATTTTATATCTTTTCATTATCTCAACCAGATTTTTACCTCCTTTTCCGTAGTCTTTTCACAATTCTATGAAAACTGCAACTAAATCTTTTCAAAGATCAGAGTGAAACATTGGACCCACATTTGTGTATGCTGGACCCACTATTAATAGCAGCTTTAACCAAGGAATTCTGTTTTTCTTATTTCGCTTGTTTATTAATAATAATAAAAAATGAACATAAAGGTAAGTTTTAAACACATTCAAGACGATGTAAAATGCTTCCATATTTATTTAGTTTCAATGTATGCTACAGTTATACAGTTGTATTAAATTCATGATAATATAGGTTCACTTTTTGTGTATAGAGCGTGTCAAAGTTTCAGGTTTAAACTGTGTATATAACAAATACGGATGAGACTGCCAGATGTTTGTAAATGGTGTGCATAAATGGAAGATAGTTTTTTGAGGGCTTACTTTTTTGATTATGTTATAGCGTAGTTGGTCTAATTTACATTTTATTATACATAATATTGTTTTGTATTATTGTAATGTTCGTCGTATCAATAACAAACTGAGATATAGTTATGATTTGATTGAAGAATAAAGTGACCGGTGAAATTTAAATGCAGACTTTTCCGTGTCCCATTTCTTTATTTCTTTCAATGTAGGTTCACAGTGGTTGGATTGGGAATTTTTAGAAAATTAAACTAGAATTGTTGCACTTCTATTTATGAAATTTGCTCGACAATGCCAAGGATACAATGGGCAACTGGACGACTTTTTTTATTTGAAATATTGAAAATTTTGATGAAAATATTCGACCCCTATTTTTGCGTTTTTCTCTGCGCTTCACTTTAAGGTAGAAAAAATAATGAAAAAGTTTGCCTGGTCGTCCGTGATTTGATATTTTCATAATGTAACTTTAATGCATTATTTCTATATAATAAATAGCGAATTATTTGAATTGTATACATGAAACATTTGCAAAACACAATGACTGTACCACCTGAAATTATTCCGAGAAAACGGATGATAAAATTAAAATGAAAACCTTTATGCCACTGTCCCGTTTAGTCCTAGTGGTTAACAAAAAAACCCTGCAAGTTGTGTTTAAAGCATGAAACTTGGTGGGCAGCTTAAATAGGTCAAATTAAGAGATTTTGCCCGAAGTACCCTAAAAAATACCCCTAAGGAGCAGCTCGGGGGCGGAATATATTCCAAGGGGCTTGAATTTCAAAAATAATTAAATAATAACCAATGTGGGCAAGTAATATGCCATTTTATATTGATTTGGTATCGCTGAAGTCAATTTAAACCATATTTTTTTATAACTATACAATTTTCAAAATGGCCGCCAAATTTCCAATTTTAATTCAAAAAGTTGTTAAATTGGCCAATATTAAAACTAGTTGTCAATGCATTGACAGAACAGCTTCCTACCCACAGCCACAACTGAACTGGACGGCGCGTTTGGCGCGCGCCTTCTTTTCATAATTTTTTCTCAAGTTTATCCTTATACAACCTATTACGATTTTCGCACATCGTGTAGAGAAAAATACCCTCTATCCGATGCAATACAAAAATATATACGGTCTCATTGAAAAAAATGTTCGATGACGCCATATCTCGGCTCAAAAGTGCTTTAAAAAAAACCGCCCTGTCAGTTTCCCATGGACCATCTCTGATATACGTATGCAAAATTTCAGCAAAATCTGTTGAGCCGTTTTCCTGCAAAAGTGCCAACAGACATACGCACGCACGCACGCACACACACACGCACACACGCATACGGACGGAAATGTGCCACCTTGCCAAAAAGTCTTAGAATGACCTGAAACGTCCACATTTGATGAAAAAACACCATGGTCAAAAAACGACTCACAATAGTTACCTAGCTCGGCTAGGAAGCTAAAAATTATGAAATATATTTTTTTATTTAAATTGCAATCTCTTAACCTGTTCTAATGATATTCTTTGGTATCCCCAAAAATTTCAAAATGGTTGCCATTTTCGAAAGTAAAATTTATTTACAGTATACCTTGTTGGATATGGATGGACGAACTGAGGGTATTGCAGACATTTTATTTTTTGTTTCTCTTTTTATTTAACATGTCGACAATTTGTTTTGGAAGATAACTATACATACATAGATACAGGGTGTGTCACGACACACAAGCGCCCACAATAGAATTCTGAAAATTTGTAATATCACGTTTTCAAATATTCTCTATTCAATGAAAGTAATGGCAACTTAATCCAACTTCCGCTAATACCGGAAGTGGCACCTAACTTCCTTATTTTAAATAGAACTAACTAATGAAACAAATAAATACTCCGGAGTATTTATTTGTTTCATCATGAACTTCTACCAAAAAGTAAAACAAGAAGATATTAACTACATAGAACTAACTAATTTTTTTACACTTTCGGGTTATCCATAAAATTTTAGATAGACTTTATGTAACATAAATAATAACCTCTAAATGTCAAAATTTCCAAGATATGTATATGCGAGTTTTCAAATTTTTTTACAGTTGCAGGTAGGGTTGCCATAATTTGCAAATACGAAATCGGGACACAGGCGCACCCCTCCTCCCCACCCTCCCATATATTTTTTAGAATAAGACCCAATTCGTAAGAAATGAAAATACAGTGTGTTCAACGAGGAATGGAACAGTGCAATATCTCGGAAACGGGTGAAGATTTTAAAATTGTTAAAATGTTTTACTAAACCTCAGTCAGGGGGACATATTTTGTGGCAAAAAAAAATAGAATTCCATCTATCATTGCTAGGTGCCGCTATCTGACTTTAATTTTTTAAATGAAATGGCAAACTTTTGGTCACATTTTTGGATTCTATAACATATTTGTGATAACTTTTATTAAAACTTCTACCAACCTATGTCTTTTAGTTTCCGAGAAAAAAAATATTTTCAAAATTTTAAGAAGAAAACATGTTACAAGAAATTGCATTGACACTTGAGTGGATAGATATATATATATCAAAAATATACCCATATACCATATAGGTGTCGGGTTTAAGCTACATCTTAACCATGCACAAATTTACACCATAGTCTTTTATTATTCGCCAATGCCCTTGCTTCATTCCACGTTTTTCCCCTTTCTCTGAGAATGTTTATTATTTCTCCGTCCCAAGTCTGTCTCGGTCTTCCTCGTTTCTTCCGTTTCTGTACTCTTGCTTCCCACACTTGCTTAACCTGTCTAGTATCATCCATCCTTTGCAAATGACCCCACCAGCTCAGTTGTCTTTCTTCAATAAATTCAAGTAAGGAATGCACTTCCAATTCTTCTCTTATTTGAGTATTTCTTATTTTGTCTCTTCTTGTAACTCCCACAATACTTCGAAGATACTTCATTTCCACAGATTGTAGCTTGCTCTTCTGGCTTCTCGACAGCACCCAAGATTCACAACCGTATGTCAAAATCGGCCTGTAAATTGTCTTAAATATTTTAACTTTCGTGTAGCTCGATATTTCTTTCTTCTTTATAAAACTTTTATACATTGCATAATACACCTTTACCGCATTTTCTATCCTCCTATTAACCTCTATCTCTTGATTCCCAGACTCTTCTATTTCTACACCTAGATATTGGAAATGTGTAACCTGCTCTATTTCTACACCATCCAGTTGAATACTTAACTTTTCTTGATCATTCCCAATTATCATAACCTTCGTCTTGTCCTTATTTATTTTCATACCACTTTCTTCTAGCGTCAAACTCCAAATCTCCAAGTTTCTTTGCAAGTTCTGTTCACTACTTGCCATTATTACTACGTCATCGGCAAATGCACCCTCGGATACGTCAACTCTCTGCATTTTTCTATGCCCTACGTTAAATTTCTTGGCCTTTTCTGAACATTTTACAATTATGTCATCCATGAATATAGTGAACCGAACTGGGCTTAATGCCCCTCCCTGTCTAAGTCCCTCGTTCGTCTTAAATTCCTCTGATCTCATGTTCTTATTAATGACATAACTGGTATTATCTCTGTACACGCTTTGAATAACTCTCACTAGTTTTCGATTAATACCTCTACTCTGCAAACTCTCCCATACTTTTGTTCTCGGAACCTTATCGAACGCCTTTTCCAAATCAATAAATGCCAAAAACGCGTTTTTACACTGTTGAATTGATTTATCAGCAACTTGCTTCAATGTGAATATATGGTCTTGTGTACTCCGGCCTTTTCTAAACCCACTTTGTGATTCTGCTAATGTGCTTTCTGTCATCGACTTTAACCTAGTGTTTATAACTTGCTCATACAATTTCACCACCGTACTCAGTAGTGATATACCTCTATAGTTACTACAATCCTTACTGTCACCTTTTTTATACACAGGCAATATCTTCACAATTTCCCAATCTCTTGGTATTTTCTCTTCTCTCCAAGCTCTATTATATATTTCTAGTAAAACTTGTGTTGCCCTCAAACCCATGTTCTTTAACATCTCGGTGGTAATTCTATCATGTCCAGGTGCTTTTCCGTTCTTTAAGCCCCTAATTGCATCTTGTAGTTCTTCCATTGTTACTGTTTGTTCTTCGTCTTCCACTAGTGCATCTTCCAACTCTGATTCGTCATTTATATCTTCTGTTGTACATAATAAATTCTCAAAGTGCTCCTTCCATCTATTCATTATCTCTTGTTCTCCGGTTAATACGTCTCCCTGTAAGCTTTTAATGCAGAATATCTCTTTTCTACGTCCCCTCCTACACGACTTTAGAACTTTGTAAAATAATTTTATATTTCCTTTACTGTCTTTCTCTAGTTTTTCTCCGAATTCACTCCACGAGTTTCTCTTCGCTTCCATCACCATACTTTTCACTTTTATTCTCTGCTGTTTATAGGTATCATATCTTTGTATATTTCTATTAGTCAGGTAATCTTTCCATTTCCGTTTCTTAATTCTCACTTCTTTAATTTCTTTGGTCCACCAAGCGGTCTGTCTTCCAGTATTGCTTGCTCTGTATGTTCCGCATACCTGTCTTGCAGTTTCGATAACAGTGGTCTTGAAAAAACTCCACTGAAGCTCTAAGTTATTATTTTTTGTTACACTTTTCCCTGTATTGTTAAATTTCTGATTTAATTCCTTTTCAAATTTTTCTGCTACTTCTTTTTGCTTTAGTCTATATTGTTTTATGGACTCAAATTCTATTTTTCTGCTGTTCTGCTTTCCTTCATCTTTTTCTGTTTTCAATTCTTCTTTGATTTTGGCCATCAGTAAGTAATGGTCACTGCCAATTTCGGACCCCCTCTTCACTTTCACATCAATTATACTCTTTTTGCTTTCTCTTTGAATTAAAATGTAATCTATTATTGATTTTTCTTTCCTACTTGGTTCTTCCCTTGTGTATTTGTGGATGTCTTTATGTTTATAAAAAGTATTGGTCACTATCAAATCATGTAGTCGACAAAAGTCTATCATTCGTTTTCCGTTATTATTTCTACTCATTTCGCCGTATGCTCCTATTACCGTGTTATATAAATCGTCTTTCCTCCCCACTCTGCTATTAAAATCTCCTGCTATATATATTTCTCCCACTGCCTCGTTTGTGGCCAAAGTCAAGTCTTCCCAGAATCGATCTTTATTTTCTGCTTTGTCATCTTCATTTGGACCATAAACTGTGATTATCATTTTCTTTCTTCCGGTTTTGTCTCTCAACCTAACTGAAAGTATTCTCTCTGATTGTGCTTCCCAACCAAGTAACTGATTCACCAATCTTTTGTGTATTAAACACCCTACGCCTGCTGCAGCTCGTCTACTCTCTTCGACTCCACTGTAAATAAAAATATTGCCTTCTTCCAATGTCATATTTCCTTGACCCTTCTTTTTCGTTTCTGTTACTGCTAGTATATCCAGTCCCGCCTTTACGAACTCCTCTTCTAGCTCTTTTTCCTTACCACCCACGCTTCTAATATTCCACGTTCCTATTTTCCATATGTTTCTTTCAATCTTTTCATTTTTCTCATCTGTGTCTTCTCCATTTCTCAGCCGTGTCATTTCCTTCACTTCAACCTCATTTCTTTTAGTGATTATCTTGTAATTTTCCATACTATTTCCGTATTCATTTCCTTTATCCATGCCGTGTCTGCGCCGCTCATCCTCTCTATTGCTAGCTATTGTCAGTTTTTTAGAACTATTCGAGTGCTTCCATGGAGCCGATCGTTCATCTCCTCCAAATCTTGTGTGCGATTGTTCCAGACCCACACTCTTCCTTCTATGATTAGTTTCTGGTAAGCTACCTTTACTGTCTTCCCCAGTCTCCGTTCTTCTTTTGCTATGTCCCTTAGTTTTTTTTGTATGCCTCTTTCCATAACTGTTAGGTCATCATCAATGTAGATATTTTGATTCTTTATTTTCTTTTTATTCTTCATGACCTTAATTTTGTCCTCCATACTGTTTAGTTTGACAATTATCATACGTCCTGCACTCTTTGTATTCTATAACATATTTGTGATAACTTTTATTAAAACTTCTACCAACCTATGTCTTTTAGTTTCCGAGAAAAAAAATAAGAAATCGCATTGACACTTGAGTGGATAGATATAAATAAATAAATTTTATATTAAATGATAGAGAAAATACTGTCTTTTTCCACAAAAATACAGATATTCGATTTTTTTATACGTGGTGCTTCCAATAGTTACTTTCACTTACATTAAACTAACACACTTTATTTTTTTTATTGCCATTAAAACAATTTAAGCAAAATTAAACAATATCAAAATTAAAATAAGCCTACAAATTAAATTAAATGTTCGAATGTTTCTCCACCATTTTCAACACATTTTTCATACCGCGTTCAATGTTTCACGTGATATGCTCGCACATAATTATAAAAATTGAAACTGTACAAAAGATATTCAGAACTGAAATCTCAATTGTGAGAAACTTCAATAGACATTTGTTTTCATGGCATGCTAAATTTTTGACACATGGTTCTTTCAATGACTTGACTACTTTTTCAATGCATGTACAGCATTGTTGAATTATTTCGGCGTTATCTGCATTATGTTCCTGAAAAAAACATATCTTGTCTGTCATTTCGTAAAATATTTGTTAATTTATCTCTATCTACTCAAGTGTCAAGGCGATTTTTGAAAACATGTTTTCGTCTTAAAATTTTGAAAATATTTTTTTTCTCGGAAGCTATAAGACATAGGTTGATAGAAGTTTAAATAAAAGTTATCACAAATATGTTATAGAATCCAAAAATGTGACCAAAAGTATGTCATTCCATTTAAAAAATTAAAGTCAGATAGCGCCACCTAGCAATATGATGGATGGAAATTTATTTTTTTTGCCACAAAATATGTCCCCCTGATTGAGGTTTATTAAAACATTTTCACAATTTTAAAATCTTCACCTGTTTCCGAGATATTGCACTGTCCCATTCCTCGTTGAACACACTGTATATGCATATATTTTTCATTTAACAAAATAAAATGTAATAAAATTTAAATTCTGCTTATAAATAAACATTTTTTCAAGCGCTTTAATAAAGTATTTTTGAGTTCAAAATTCAAATATATTTGGCATTTCAAATCGGGATATTTCGGGACAGGAAAATTAATCGGTACAGAAAGTCTCAAATTGGGACAATCCCGAATAATCGGGACATATGGCAACCCTAGTTTCAGGGTACTCTTTGGAGTCTGCGACAAAAGAAACAAATTCAAATCGAAACAACTGCCGGCGGTAGCATTAATGACAAAGGTCTAAATTAAAGTTCAGTGTACTCAAAATTTGAAAATACTGCGCACAGTGATTAGGATGTGACATTAAATTGAGAAATCAAAATATTGCCAGAACTCAACAAAATTAAATGGAACGGCCCCTATTTTATTCTACGGAAAATTTTAGTTGGAGTTGATATAAATCCAAAAAGTGCATAAAAATGGGGACGTGCTATTTAATTTTGTTGAGTTCTGGCAATATTTTGATTTCTCAGTTTAATGTCGCATCCTAATCACTGTGCGCAGCATTTTCAAATTTTGAGTACACTGAACTTTAATTTAGACCTTTGTCATGAATGCTACCGCCGGCAATTGTTTCAATTTGAATTTGTTTCTTTTGCCGCAGAAGCCAATGAGTACCCTGCAACTGTAAAAAAATTGAAAACTCGCGTATATCTTGGAAATTTTGACATTTAGAGGTTATTTATGTTACATAAAGTCCATCTAAAATTTTATGGATAACCTGAAAGTGTAAAAAAATAGATAGTTCTGTTTAAAATAAGGAAATTAGGTGCCACTTCCAGTATAAGCGGAAGTTGGATTAAGTTGCCATTATTTTCATTGAATAGAGAATATTTGAAAAAGTGATATTAGAAATTTTCAGATTTCTATTGTGAGCGCTTCTCCACAAACGTCTAATAGGAACTTGTCGTGACACACCCTGTATGTATATAGTTATCTTCAAAAACAAATTGTTTACATGTTAAATAAAAAGAGAAACAAAAAATAAAATGTCTATAATACCCTCAGTTCGTCCATCCATACCCAATAAGGTATACTGTAAATAAATTTTACTTTCAATAATGGCAACCATTTTGAAATTTTTGGGGATACCAAAAAATATCATTAGAACAGGTTAAGAGATTGCAATTTAAATAAAAATGTTATAAATTTTACAATTTTTTTAATATTAGCGAATTTAAGAAAATTTTGATTTAAAAATTGGAAATCTGGTCGCCATTTGGAAAATGGTTTGGTTATCATTTAATTAGTTTTGAAATTCAAGCCTATTGGAATATATTCTGCCCCTGAGCTGCTCCTTAGGGGTATTTTTTAGGGTACTTCGGGCAAAATCTCTTAATTTGACCTATTTAAGCTGCCCACCAAGTTTCATGCTTTTAACACAATTTGCAGGGTTTTGACCAGAATTGTCTTTAACCGCTAAGACTAGTTAAAAACGGGACGAATGGTCACCTTATCTCAATCCCATGACGGGTAAAAAAGTAATACGTCAATCCAATTTTTTGAAGCACTTAAATGAGACTACCCTCAGTTGATAAAATTCTTAGGTCTGGTTGTTCAAAAAAACAACTCTGGCTTCGTTGCTATGATTCGTCTGATTGGTTGTATCATCGCAACAAAGCTGGTGTCAGGCTTGTCTGTGTTACTTTTTTTGAACAACCGGGCCTTAAAGAGGTAAATTTATACCATGAACTTTATCAGACAAGTAAAACTAATCCAACAAGGTAAGGGGGTTGAAAATTTGAGGTGAGCTCAAGTATGGCTACTTTTATCTCTTCATGGGGGTGAAAAACTATTCCGACTAATCAGAAGGGCATTTCCCAGGTTTCTGGTTTAGTTTGACAGTTACCAGTATATCGATGTTTACATAATATGCAGGAGTCTGTATTTGACTCTCTTGTCTCTTTGGTATTATGCGTTTTAATTTGAAGTATATTTTTTTTGTTAAATTGAGAAAAGTACGGGCATTTTAAAAATCCTGAAAATACCGGGATGCTGGATACAAATTTTTCAGTCTCGAAATCCTGGGATTTTGAATTTGGTCCGGGATTGGATGCCCTAGCCAAGATACACGATTTTCATGCTGCTCCAAGAAAAAAACGAAATATTTTTACTAACACAATTTTATCATAAACTTACACTTAACAATAGTTTATACACAAAATAATAATTAAGGATCTGAAGTATGTGAAACATAAAAACATCATGACCTCCGCAATTTACTGAAATAAAAAAACAGCACAATTAACAAATAATCAAAGAAGAAGTAATTATACATACGTTCTTAAAGAAGGTTCCTTAAAACACTTTCCTTGTGTAGCTGCCCGTTTCCTCACCCTTGGCGAAAAATTATTCTCGCTGTTACGTCAAAATGTCATCGTTACAAAATTTTAAAAAACATGCAGATTTCCCAGAATTCGAACACGCAATTTTAAGAACAGATTCTTTCTGAAAATACAGTATAACTGCCAAGGAATCTGCCCTTCAAATATCACGATCGAATTCTGGGGTATCCTGTATAAAAACACAAACTTACATTTTTACCAAAGTCCTCTTTGCTTTTCCGTTCGGCGATTTCGAAGTGAAACTAAAAATATGAAATCAGTACAGAGTTTCCGCACATTTTTAATTTACCTAGCATTTTCTGATGCAGGAGACTGTCTCTCTACTTTTACGGAAATTTTCTTGGCAGACATTTTCCTTCGGATTGGCTTCTTCGGAGAGGACTTTTTTGAATCTGCAGACTTTTGGAAACGAGATGAATGAATCTCGTCTGAAGACAGCCTTTTTAAGTACACTCTGGGAGAAGAATGTCTTGAAGATTTTCCACTTCTAAAATCGTTATAACATACTGTAGATAACATATTTTGCTTATAATCATATATGTTAGTATGGAACAGTAATTACGGAACTAAGTTTAATGTTTTCACCTTTTCTTCTTATTCACATAAAATGTTTTGGGAGGCGTAGAAGCCAGGCCTGAAGCAAGTGAAGAATTGTCTGTCAAAGATACCGACATCGTAGCCGATTTTCTACTTCCTCTCACTGTTACTGCTATATAAGGTGTGGATCTGCTCATAAAAACTTGAATCAACCAAAGGCAAAATGATCAGTACAATACTCACGTTTGGCTTGTGTTGGCATTGCTGCATCCTTGAGTAAACCTGAAAAAGAAAATAAGAATATGACCATCCAACAAAAAAAAACGTGTACAACAGGAGAATGTGAATGTCAAAACCATATATCGGCGAAGTTCATCATCTATATTATTAGACTTATCTAGGGAACACACTTGTGACAGGTGCCATGTAAATGACGGAATTATACAGTCCAACAGATTTAAGTTGGCGAGCGGTTGATACGCGGCATCTAACTCAGCGTGGCGTAAATAATATTCAACGTGTATTAAGAAAATTATTAGTACCCCAAAGGTAATTCAGAATGTAAAAGACAAATGTAATGTGATTTATTGCAGAATAATCATTAGATTCTTTGTCTTAATTCTATTAAAAAAATAATAGTACAATAATAATGAAGGTCTTAATCATCACTTTTAGAATCGCTAGTATTACTGTCACTGTCGCCTAAAGAAATAATAGGGGGGTTCGGAGAAAAATAAGATATCTATTTTTGGCATGAAAATGACAGAAAATTGTTATTGTAATTGATTTACGGCGAAATTTTTTTTGTAACAAATTAGCTTATCACGCCCACATGTTAGTTCGCTTTGTTATTGGTTTGACATCAGAGATTCGTAAGGCCCTCCCCCCACTTCTCTTGAAGTGCCCGTGAAGCGGTACCTATCTCATAACATACTTATTGGGACTATTTCGAGCGTGAATGTTTAAATTAAGGTGTCAAGGAAACATAAAACAAAGACAACATAATCGATATAATGATGCAACAAGGGTATCAAAAGTTCGATTCACATAATTTGCCATATTTATGTAGTAGGTAGGTAAATGTCCCGGTAAATGTGGAAATGGTGTGTGATTCTTGCATCTAACCCCAATTTCATTCAACCTCATAACAGTAGTGTAAAGGCAGACCGGTATAAGTAAAACAAAGTCAACAATTTATTAGTACATGCCTTTTATAATTCAGTATAAGTAGGTATGTAGATTGCAGATACCTGCTTACTTCTGTTTGTAAAATAGGTACCTACCTATATTCTCTAATACAATACAATACAATACATACCTACCTACTCATTTATGTAGGTATGTATACCTAAGTGATTGACAAGTTATCAAGTTAACAGTTTTATAACGGATTGTTAATTTAAAAAAAAAAACGGAAACAAATACAACTCACGCGAATCAAAAAACTACGCTACGTAGGTACTAGGTACTTGTTTAAGAAAAAGAAACAACTGCTATATTCTGGAACGGTTAATGTAGAAACTCGGAAGAGACTCTTAAAGACGCATGTATGGAGTACGAAATTATACCTATCGGTGCGAAACTTGGACAATGGGAGAAGCGGATTGAAAAAGAGTAGAAGCGTTTGAAATGTGATGCTACAGACGGGTGTTGAAGATACCGTGGATAGACAAGTTAGCAATAAGGAGGAATTAGAAAGAGTTGGGGAAAAGAGAAAAGTATGGAAGACAATAAAGAATAGGGGATAGGATCGTAGGATGGTAGGACACCTTCTGAGACACAAAGGAATAGTTCGTGACATACTAGAGTCAGAGATAGGAATAAAGAGGTAGAGGTTGGAGCAGATTAGACTACTGTTCTCAAATAGTTGGGGATGTAGAATGTTCTACTTTTACGGAAATGCGTAGGCTAGCTCAGGGAAAGGATGGAGGTACGCGTCCTACCAGTCTTCAAAAGAGAACTTTATGATGACGTACTATTTAATCATTATTGTAAAATAGTTAATAAAATTTCCTTTTTTAGTTCAGGGAGGGAACGCTACGGCAATTCAGTATTTGGCTCCGTCATGCTCCTAGCATCCTGTTTCAAATTATGCTAACCGTAACACGTTATCAAGTACCAAGGGGTCCCAGAAAACTGTCGATAAATTACATTATGTTCGATTTTATTTAGAGTGGCTGCAATGTGGCAGCCGATAATTTTATAAACTTTTGCAATGATAAACTAACTCGCGAAAATATCGATAATGCTGACCGATTTTCCTTCTGGCTCCAACGAACCACTTTTTCCGTTTTATTGGTGTGCTGTCCGATGTATTAGTCTGGGTACAAAGCAGAAAACACCAGTTAATAATATTTAACAATTTAACTACACATGCATATGCATAATACTTATGGGACTGCTGCGCTCTGAAGCTGGGACTTGTACGTTATACTAAGTTCTGATGTCACGCGGCCTACTCTCGCTGCAAGGTACGATTTCCAGCCTCACACCGACGGAAAACTTTGCAACGGCTTCACAGGCGAAGGAATTTTTTTAACAAAAATTAACAACATAACTGCCTTCAGTATAATAAACTCTATCAATTTTAATGAAATTTGAAAATTACCGAACCTGCCTATTAATGGTTTAACTTCACTAATATTCTCTGTGCATTGTCTACGACGATGACGGAATTCTTTGGTAAACTAGGAATCAACTTTTGCTGCAACCACTTCCCATAATTCTCTGAATTCATTTCTGAATGGTAATTGCCAGTTTTAGATCCAGATTTAAATATTAACAAACTCCCAGGTATTAAGCCCTTTTCGCAACTGGCATTTACAATAATTAACTTCTGACCTTTAGTGATATTTGCAACTAGTCCTTTGGGAGAGTCACCTGTCCAATTATTCGAAGAGATATGGCTACAGAGCAAATATGTTTCGTCCAGGTAAACAATCGGTCTATTGTGACTTCGGAAATATTTAATTTTCTTCAAATACAAAATGTGAAGAGACCTTATATCGTGTTTTCCAATTAGGACTTTTCTATTATTTTCCATCCTTGTCTACCTGAACCCCATTTTGCGGAAAAGAACTCTCATTCATTGGATCCATTCCATTCTAGCTCGGTTCATATTTTATGGTTCAATTTTGCAAGGGTAACACGACAACCTTGTCTTGTAAAATTTGTATACTATGTGACGTATATTGGTAAATCAGTCGTTAAGGAACTCTTCCTTGTACGCTTCTTTCCTGGTGCTTTAAAGATCGCTTTGCCATTATTTTCCGACGTGCTAGTGTTGCCTTCACTAACCATTCTCTCTATAGATCTAATAGACATGCCAGTTGCAACAGACATCTTCGTTTTCACACTTTCCAATGTTTCTGTTTAACTTTTCTCAATTTTATCGAGTTTTTACGCCCAGAATTTGATGACATATTATTGACGGGAGACCTAAATAACAACCTGATGGAGGACGATACACAAACCAGGTAGAGACCATCTGTAGTGGCACATGAAACAGATCATTATGAGTCGAACAATGATAAGTAATGACTCTGAAAGTCTCATTGATGTTGCAATAGTGAGCAAAGAATAAAATTTCTATAACCCCGAGGTAATTGATATTACTACTGATGTGACTGATCATCATATGTTAATATGTTGTGCAATGGAGGCATCAAACATCAAACCGGTAAAAAGGCAAATTACGTACAGGGACTTTAAAGATTTCTCGTTAGAGCAGTTTAACCTAGAAGCATCGAAAATTGAGTGGAATGACATTCCTGTCAGTGACATTGACAAGAAGGTGGAATTCTTTACTGCGCAAATTATGACACTTTTCAATGTGCATGCACCTCTAAAAACCTGTAACATAAACAAACCATCAAAAAAATATATCACCTATACAATCCAGCAAATGATCAAGATGAAAAATAAGCTGCTAAAAAATATCTAAGAACAAGGCTCCAGAAGGACAGACGTAACTATCTAGTTAATGATCAAAAAACCACCTGGACATATCTCAAGCAATGTAGTGTGCACAAAAATAGTGCAAATAGAGAATTATATCACACGTTTCTATCTGATTTAAATGAGATTAATTCGCATTTTGTTAACATTGTTAATACCATGCCGAATGATGAAACACTTGCTTTTTACAGAAACAACAAAATTTCCGAAACAAATGCACAGTTCCAATTCAAGGCAATTTCATGAATTCCTTTCAGCGGAAAACTTCTATACAAAATAGGAAGTAATTTATCATAAAATATGTCGCATTTAGACTGAGGACATGAAGTGTCATAAAAGTCCTGCCAATCAACCAAGACCTAAAAAACCTCTTACTTGGCTCAGCCTTGCTCATATAAGCAACAATCGCATTGTGGTCAGATAAATCAACAACCTCACACGAAACCTGAGTTGGAAAATTAGTAATAACATTATCAATACATGTACTGGAACTTGAGGTAACCCTCGTCGGTCGATTAACAAGTAGTCTCATGTTATATGATTGTATGATTTGAACAAAGTCTCTTACATTAGACAAAATGTCAATATTAAAGTCTCCAAACATGACAACTCCACTAGACCAATGTCAACAACCTGGTCATCGCCAGCTCAAGAGTCCAAGAAATCGTCTATGCTACTACCAGGACTCCGATAGACAACAGAATGCTAATGTGCAACCCCACTGCTCGCCAACTTAAATCTGTTGGACTGTAACTCTAGAACAAACTTCCCGAAACATGGAGAGATTATAATTAAGTGAAGATTATAACTGGTCATTTAAAACAGCATCCAATCTACACAATAGATTAATTTCTGGATATGAAATTATCTGATGGCATAAGTCTTATATTCCACACTGCCGGACAAAAAAGGGACACTTTTTATTTTTATTTTGAGGCCCTACAATATTTTTATGTGACTTAACTTACTCAAATAATTAACGATCAACATTTCATTTGTAAACGTCATCTTTTAACATTTTCCATACAATGCCCCCCGAAATTTGTTCACAAATTGTTGCTTTAAGCTACGATGGTCGAAGTGTGCGGTATATTGCTAAAGTGCTGAATATACCCATTAACACAGTGCAAAATGTACTCTTGCGATTTCGTGAAACTCATGGGTTTACAAGGAAGGTCGGATCTGGTCGTCCACGGACTACGAACCATCAAGATGACTGTTTTCTCCATATTGCTGCGCGATCGAGCATTGCCATCACCTATTCGTGCTGGACGATTAGCCGATGTTCGAGGAGTGGCAGTTTCAGCCAGAATATTTCAAAGAAGGCTAAACGAAAATGGTTCAACTTCAAGAAAGCCAGCTACGGGTCCCCTGTTGACCGTAGAACATCGCAGAGCATGACTTGCGTTTGCACGGCAATACGTAAATTGGGACGAACATCAATGGAGGAACGTGCTCTTTTTGGACGAGTCAAGATTTAGTGTGAGGTCACAGACCAGGGGAGCAGTGCAGTCAATGTTGCATATCTCCCAGGGTCAGTTTCAATGGTGGTAGCATTATGGTGTGAGTCGAAATATCTCTGGGGGCTCACACAGAGTTGATATTCATTGAAAATGGAACAATGACTGCTCACCGATACATTGCCGAGTGCCTGGAATCACACCATATACGCCATTTATAGGCGACAATTTTGTGTTTATGGATGACAATGCCCGCCCACACACAGGAAGAATTGTCGCCGAGTACTGCGAAGAGGTTGGTATTGGAAGTCTCCCATGGTCAGCCAATAGTCCAGACCTGAATCCCAATGAACATCTGTGGGATCAGCTTGGGAAAAGGATTAGACATCGCCAACCCCTACCAATGGCTTAAGGATGGCGCTTCAAGAAGAATGGGAACAAATACCCCAAGAATCTATTGATAGCCTCATTCAGAGTATGCCACAACGTTTAATAAGAGTTCGTGGTGGTAACACCCATTATTAATTTTCCTTTTCCTGTTAATAATTTTTTTTATTCACTAAAATACTAATTCTGAGAGTGTACAGTTTTTTATGTCCGGCAGTGTATCAATAATACATTTTATTGAATTATTTCTTTTTTCATTGTGTGTGTGACAAAATAATAAATTGTATTATACAATCTAATAAATTTATTATTACTAATTACTATGTATATAAATATACCTACTCTGCAAATCCTTGAGAACGTTCAGTCTTGTCCAAAAGTCTGCTGGTCCCTTCCAGAGGATCATCTTCTACAGCTGCGGGAATATCTGGATTCGGAGAAACATCTTCTTGCAATGAAGTCCTTGTGCCTCTGTATAACTAACGAATCAAAAACAATCTGGTAATAAGCCCGCAAGAATATCTGTCACTACTAGTAAAGCACATACTTGTACGTATGGTCTCCTAGACGAAACATTTGAGAAAGGAGCCAAAATGGTACTGCTATTTTCACTCAGTTCGGTTACTTCAACGACAGTATCCAACCTTTCTCTTGTGTATCTAAAAGTGCATAAATGTTAAACATTTAAAAGAAAACTTTGATCCCAATCTGTACGTACTCATTATCAGCAACCCCTTCTTCAGGTTCTTCGGGCTCTATAATTTCGTGTTCCATAATTCCATCAATGCCATCAAAAGCTTCTAACACATACATTTTTTTTAATATACTGGGGTCCCAGAATTCGACCACGGAATTAATTTTATGTTGTAAAGATTCTCATATTTATTTACATAATTTTCTAGTAAGCCAGCAGTACCCCGGAATGGGAGGCACCGGATTAGTGGGATTTTACTGTAGTAATCAATTCGACCATTCGACACTTAGTTATTGCAAGAAATTAATTCTTCTCTGTTGGGGAAATGTGTATGGGATTTTTGGGGACATTCTTAATATTTGCAGCAAAGAAATTCCGTGGTCCAGTACTGAGTTAGTAATTTTGAAACTAACCTGGGTCATTCGTAGAACTTGAAGGTTGCTGGTCTTCGGTTTCTTCTACTTCTCCGTTCTCTTCCACTGGCACGGCAGCAGTATTCGCTCTCATTTCTTCTGTTATTCTATTCAGCTTTATAGTTGGGTGAGATATCGTGTGACCACTAATCATTGGTCGAACAACACGCATTTTGTTTTTCGAAGAGTTATTTAATGTACTATTATTGTTTGGTGTATCGCTTTCTAGTAATGCTGTTGGATTCATAAAATTAAATCGACATAATACTGGGGCAAAAGTGGCTGTCGAAATCTAAAAGGCCCAAAAGTACCCCCCACTTTTTTGGTAACTGATGTTTTAAACCATAATTCTTTTTGTACACAAAAATACTTTGAGATGTTAGAATCTTATAATCTTCGAGTTATAAAGGATCCTACTAGGATACCTACCACAGAATTGAAGTATGTATTAGGAAACGACAACACATCTTTCATAAACAGCGGCGTATATGTTGGTTAAACATGAATTGTATGACCCAGAGGATCTATTTTTGAAACATCATTTTTTTAAAACTATCAGTGAATTAACAAATGTTACGAAAATACAAATTTTGATCATTCGTTTGCACCAATTACCGTTCGCTTTCTATCGAGCAGTGTTTGTCAGGCATTTTATGATCATTTTTGTTAGTTCATGTGCTTCAATCATATGTATATCATTATGTAGTTATATTAGAACGTAATATTATGTTAGTTTCCACGAATTAAATTCTGTTGGAAAAATTCGACAGAGACATTACAAAATGTCAAAAGTAGACCGCAAAACTGTCAAAAGTAGACCGCAAGATGAGCATAGGCACACCATGTGTGCCTGCACCATGAATACAATCCGGCCTTTTAGATTTCGACAGCTACACCTTTACCCAACTAAGAAAAGCCTTTTATTATTGGAAAAACCTACCTTCAGAGTTGTTGTCAATACTATTCGTAGTTATTGACATTATATTTGTAAAAACATGCGATAGAGCTACCATATATTTCAATCCATTCTCACACAAACTGGTTACGGAATTTAATTTTTGCATATACATCTGCAAATCACATTAATTACTAGAGATGTGAATTTTCTTTACTTTTGTGCATTCATTACAAGTCGATACTTTCGCTATTTGTATTTCCTAATGATTAGCGCCTGTGCAAATTGCTTGAGTGACGAAGATATAAGTAGTATTAGCATCTATACATCTACCAAAGAATTAGAAATGGCTTTGAACCAGATGGAAATAGTTCTAACAGAGTGGTAGAGTAAGACGCTCAATAAAAATAAAATAAGTTCTTGATAGGTGCGGGGAGCACGAAAACAGAACAAAAACTAAAATGCAAACCAGAAGCAAGTACTCCACACTTTCATACCTCCATTAAGTACAACACTTTCAAACATGCACGACAAACACTTACATTATTTTTACTATTTACGCTGAACAACTCCTTCTGTAAAATTCCTCTTTCTGCCAAGATTTCTGCATACCGAGTCTTTACTTCTGCTAAACTTTTCGCTAACTCCTTATTTTTCATAGTTAAAAAGGTTTTCTCTGCAAAATTAGCTTTTGAAATTCATTTGGAACTGATACTTAACCCCTAAAAGAAAATCAAAAATGTATACCTGCTTCGCTATTGAAAATATCAATACTGGTCGATTGTCTCGGTCCAACTGATGTTTTGACCATTCTACTAATGTTTAAATTATCCAAAGAAATAAATATTTGAAAAGTGGCACAATTATGAAAACAAACCGTTTTTGACAAGCGTCAAACGTCACATTGCAGATCTAGGGATGTTCAATGTTCACAAATGTATCGATGTGTCAAAAATATAAAACATCGATTTCTCGTATTCGATGCTGTCAAGATTCAAATGAACGACTCATTCATTCCTTCATTATTCGGTATATAAGTGACTCGTCCTAACTGTCACTTTTCATTCCAAACAAACCCCTTCTCTGCAGCGTTTCTGTTACTTACTTATTATTGTGATTATTGGATTGCTCTCAAAAGTAATGGAGCAGACACATATTAGAGATGTAGATTTGATTCCAAACAAACCTCTATTATCCAATCCGTGACTGGTTGCCCTTCATTGATCACAAAAACGATGAAGAAGTTGTTTTCCTTGCTAACAAACACCCACCAATCACAAACTAATCCGCGGCTGGTTCCTCTCCATTCCGCCAATGAATCGAAAACTGTTTTTTTGTTCTAGTCAACTAGTCGTGTCTTTACAAAATGTACCCTGTTTGAGCACAAGCCCCCACCTTACGCAAATATATCAACAATAAAAGTCAAATGAGTGAAAATGTCTGGCGTTGATGGCGACAACCTTTCTGTCCTTTTGGACCTGACCGATTTTTTGTTCATAAGAAAAAAACTGAATCACTAGAATAAAACAAATTTTACTAAATTTTAGTAAATACGCATACTAGTCTATTACAAGTTTAACCTCTTTGACAGCGAGCCCTTTCTCGTGAACAAATCACGAGACGCCACTGGATTCAGGATTGAATCGAGAAACGCATAAGTGAAAATCAGTTTATTTATTTGTTCGTTTTAACAACGGATACAACATATTTAATAAAATCTTGCTTGAATTTTTCTCCTTGATTGTCCAAATTAGCTTTAATTTCAGATATTTTCAAAAATGGTGAACTAAGTACCATATTTTTGTTGTTGCTGTCTTCAGTGGTTAAAGTACACAATACACAAAGTTTTTGACTAAAATTGCTCATGTTTATAAAATAGTTGTACATGGAATCCAGTTTTTTTGTGTTCGTGTCATCTTCAGGATTGTAAACGAATACTATACCGTCAACATATTGGCGATACACTGCCCAGTAGTAGTTGTACCTTAAAAAACAGTGATAAGATTTTAAAAAGCATTTTATTGTTTTATAAAAAATCTGACGGCTGCTGGCATCGAACCGAAATATTCGAAATACCGGACTGCGCTAATTCTACTTTAAAATTACCTAGGTAGGTACAACTTGAAAACTAAAATTTACGTCGAAAGTGCTACAGAACTCTAACAAAATTAATAAAGTATCCAAAGGGGAATGTCGGTGAGCTTTAATCAAGGACGATCTCCTGTAACGTCACTCTGTTTTTTCCAGGGATTTAATTTTTCTAATTTTAATAAGTAATTTTCGCGTTATTAGAAGTAAAATCCAAAGAATATTATTATTATTTATTTATTATTATTTACTTTCCATATTCTTTAATACCTATATCTACCGAATAAAATTGAAAGGGTGAACGACACCATATTGGATACTTACAAGTCATTTCCTGTGGTGTCCCACAACTGGACGTCTACGTCACATTTAGTACCATTAATGTCTATTCCATTTATGTCAAATTCAACAATTCTTAACGTTTTTGTTGGTTCAAAATCGTCTGGTAAATCATACTTCAAATCTCCTAAGAAATTTGCAATTTTTGTCTTGCCACTCTGTTATTAAACTGTTATTACACCATGCATCACAATATAAGCAATATTTGTGTAGGCATACTTACATTTTTGGGTCCTATTAGCAAAATATTAACTTTGTGTCTCATGCTTGCCTGTGACAGATTAATATCTAGCATTTGCTTTTGTATGTGTGCTGGTGGAAGGTGGATACCATGGTTACCCTTGCTTAGTGCGTCTAGTGTTTATACAGGGGTGGATGACAAGAAATTGGGAAATTGCACTGTGGACAGTGACCAGCCAAGTTATATTATTATATTACACCATCAATGATTTTATATTTCATCATCAATCATATTGGTAATATGAACGTTTTTGAAAAACGAAAATTGTTTGCTTTTTGTAATGACAAAATTATGGAAGTATTTCGTAGTGCTGATCACCATCATGAAGTTCTCAGTCCGAAGACTGGTGGGACGCGTACCTCTATCCTTTCCTAACCTGAGTTAATCCACGCATTTGTAGAACATGTAGAACATCCTACATCCCCAACTATTTGAGAGCAGTAGTCTAATCTGGGCCTACCTCTACCTCTTTTTATCCCTATCTCCGACTCTAGTATGTCGCGAACTATTCCTTCGTGTCTCAGAAGGTGTCCTACCTTCCTATCCGTCCTATTTTTTATTGTCTTCCATACCTTTCGCTTTTCCCCAACTCTTTCTAATACCTGCCTATTACTTACTAAACTTATCTATCCACTGTATCTTCATCATGTGTCTGTAGCACCACATTTTGAACGCTTCTATTTTTCTTCGATCCGCTTCCCCTATTTTCCAAGTTTCGCACCCGTACATTGCCGTACTCCGTACATACGTCTTTAAGAGTCTCTTCCGAGTTTCTACATTAACCGTTCCCGAGCATAACAGTTGTTCTTTTACCTTTTTGCTAAACCGAACTCGGCTATTCTGTGTTTTATATCTCTAGTGCTCCTACCATCGCGAGTTATTTGACTTCCTAAATATCAGGAATCCGCGACTTCTAATTTCCTATTTGTATTTTAGTTCTATTTTCACGCCCTCTAAATACCAAAATTTTTATCGACCTTCTTGCCGTATCCTTCTATCAAAACTGCTTTCATTTCGTTCAGAACTATTTCCAATTCATCTTTGCCTGATCTAACACTGCTATATCATCCACGAATCTAAGCATCTTAATAGTTTGGCCCTGTACATTAATCCCTGAGGCTGTTCTGTCCTTAACAATATTAATCGCATCTTCGATATATACGTTGAAAACTAGAGGTGACAACGCACATTCCTGTTTCACTCCCTTCCGGATATCTACTTCTCTTCGTTCCTGCTCAAATTCTATAACTGCTGTTTGGCCTTTGTACTAGAGATTATGTATTATTCTTCTGCCCCTATAAGTATTTCATCCCTGCCTTTCTGAACACTTCTAGCATTTTCCCATATTTTATATTTTCGGCGGCTTTTTCTAAATCTATGTACAAGGTGTCCCAAACTGGACGCGTTCTTATGGGAACACCCCTTATTTGAAGAGATAGAAAAAAATTAACCAAGGTGTCCGGAGCTCAAATTTAATGAGAAAACCAATGGCGCAAAAAAACTTTGCTATCTCTTATCGTTTGGCCGCTAGAGGGCGATTCTCAAATTTCGTCGATTTCTTTTATGTCCTATAACTTGTTTATTAATAAAGATAATTAATTTTGGTAAAAACTTTCTTAAGCCACTTTTTTCCGTAAAATCCATTGCAATAGGCAGTTTTTTTACAGGGCGTTTAGATTTTCGTGCACCACCCCAAACTCATTTTTCTTTATATAGACCACCCTATACAGGGTGATTCAGAACGGACGTGCCAAATTAAAATGGGTGCTACAGGAACTCCAAATAAGACGAAAAGTTTATATGAACATACATATGTTCTAAAGTGACTACTAACAAAGATACAGGGTGTAAAAGTTTTAATATTTTTTTTAAATATCGTAATGTAATAATTGATGTGTTTTCTCGTTCTTCTTGTTAGTTTTGTTAGTGTTATTCTTAATAAACTATTTTTTCAATTTTCACTTTCCTTGCATATCGGTGAAGCCATTATTGCATTATGGAAAATTTCAGTGCATGTGCACGATTTCACAAAGAGCTATTTCTTTCACAAACTAAGCATTTTACGAAAAATTTTGAAGATACCAATTTCTTCCCAAATTGAACGTAGATTTTAAATACATTAATATCACCTGCATTCGCCAGTGACGTAACATTGGATTGGGGAAATAAATAAACGGCCTACCCCGTAACAACGCTACTGATGGGGTTAGCACAGAAAATTTTTTTGGAAAATTAGAACTTGGCAAATGAAAACGACACCTTAAATTTCAACTCAATAACTTTCCTAGTTACTAAGATAATAAAAAAATATTCAAAAGATATTAAAACTTTTACACCCTGTATCTTTGTTAGTAGTCACTTTAGAACATATGTTCATATAAACTTTTCGTCTTATTTGAAGTTCCTCTAGCACCCATTTTAATTTGGCACGCCCATTCTGAATCACCCTGTATATTATGAGATTTTTGAAAAGCTCGTAAAGTTTCCTAAATTTTGATGTATCACTTGTCATGTTTATCTTAAAAACCATTAGCAACATTTAAAGAATTATTAATTTAATATAATAACTTTGAGTAATCTTATCATGAAACTTTAGATCTGTGGTTTTAATCGTAACATGTTAGCATCCTATGTCATTTTATTAGTCATGGCAATCTTGATTTCTGTAGGCACAATATTTTAATTTTTAAATCGTAAGGTTGCTAATGGTTTTTAAGATAAACATGACAAGTGATACATCAAAATTTAGGAAATTTTACGAGCTTTTCAAAAATCTCATAATATATAGGGTGGTCTATATAAAAAAATGAGTTTGGGGTGGTGCACGAAAATCTAACGCCCTGTAAAAAAACTGCCTATTGCAATGGATTTTACGGAAAAAAGTGCATTAAGAAAGTTTTTACCAAAATTAATTATCTTTATTAATAAACAAGTTATAGGACATAAAAGAAATCGACGAAATTTGAGAATCGCCCTCTAGCGGCCAAACGATAAGAGATAGCAAAGTTTTGTTTGCGCCAGTGGCTTTCTCATTAAATTTGAGCTCCGGACACCTTGGTTAATTTTTTTCTATCTCTTCAAATAAGGGGTGTTCCCATAAGAACGCGTCCAGTTTGGGACACCTTGTACAGGCTCCTGCATCTCACCTCCCGTCTTCTACTACACCTAAACGATTTATTTTAGAAAAATGATTGAAACGGGACATTAGACTGTTTGTTAGAGCACATTTTAAAAATATTTTTGAATATACGAGTACAGGATGTCCCGAAAATTGGTGGTGCATCAAAGTTGTATTTTTTTAAATGGAATGCCCTGTAGTCTTATTGATTTTTGAGACTCTTTCGAGCTACTGTACATATCCCTAGAATATTATTAAATTTGATTTGATAGTTCCAGAGGAATAAATTAAAATCGAGAAAAAAAAATGTTTCGTCATGTTTAAAAAAAATATAAAAAATAGAAGAATCATCTTCAAACCAAAACTAAGCAGCAGGTTGCTTATAAGAAAAGGTCAGTTTATCCTACTATGAATGTCGTAAAAATAACTTATACAGGATGTTCAAAATTCAATGCCAAACTTTTCAAAATGTAATGCTATTTTTCTCCATTTTTTCAAATGGGACACCCTGTATATTTTTATCCTGTCGGATGCAGAATTAAAAAATGAACATGTTTTCTAATTACAATTATTTCGACATTCTCAAAGGTTTCACAGATATTCGTAAAATCTTAAAATTATTATCTAATAAATAACAATTTTACTTGGCAGTTTTTAAATCAATGACTAGAATATTATGTTCATTACTATTCTGGCCACAATAAATATTTTTATGCAGGGGGGGGGGGGGGGGGGGGAATTATTGGTGAACATATTATTGGTCCTCACTTTTCTAACGGACATTTGAACGGTGCTATGTATTTTGATTTTTTATAAAATCAATTGCCAAATTTATACCAAACTTTACCAATAGCTTTGAGTGATGCAATGTGGCTGCAGCACGACGGAGCCCCAGTACATTATTCATTACGAGTCAGGGACAATCTCAATACAGCCTTTTCAAATCGGTGGATTGGAAGAGGAGGGCCATGTAATTGGCCGCCCCGTTCACCCGACTTAACTAAATTAGATTTTTTGTGGGGCTACGTTAAGGAAATCTTTTATCAGGAACCTCCAACCACACCAGAAAAAATGCAGCAAAGAATCAGAAATGCATTTCAAAACATTGCACCCGAGCTATTGGGAAGACTATATAGCAAGGTCATTTCGTACCCGCCTCCGTTTGTGCCTCCAAGAGAACAGAAGACATATTGAACAATGTTCTAGTCATTGATTTGAAAACTGCCAAGTAAAATTATTATTTATTAGATAATAATTTTACGATTTTACGAATATCGGTGAAAGCTTTGAGAATGTCGAAATAATTGTAATTAGAAAACACGTTCATTTTTTAATTCTTCATCCGACGGGATAAAAATATACAGGGTGCCCCATTTGCAAAAATGGAGAAAAATAGCATTACATTTTAAAAAGTTTGGCATTGAATTTTGAACATCCTGTATAAGTTATTTTTACGATATTCATAGTTTCTTATAAGCAACCTGCTGCTTAGTTTTGGTTTGAAGATGTTTCTTCTATTTTTTATAATTTTTTTAAAACATGACGAAAAAAATTTTTTTCTCGATTTTAATTTATTCCTCTGGAACTATCAAATCAAATTTGATAATATTCTAGGGATATGTACAGTAGCTCGAAAGGGTCTCAAAAATCAATAAGACTACAGGGCATTCCATTTAAAAAAATACAACTTTGATGCACCACCAATTTTCGGGACACCCTGTATATTCAAAAATATTTTTAAAATGTGCTCTCTAACAAACAGTCTACTGTCCCGTTTCAATCATTTTTCTAAAATAAATCGTTTAGGTGTAGTAGAAGACGGGAGGTGAGATGCAGGACCGTGTATATTATACGGGCACTCTTGCCTGATTCTGATCAGCATTTGGTGCACTGGAGAGATTTCCAAAAAAAATTTAGGTTAGGAAATAAGAAAACGCCAGGAATAATTTCAATGATTTTATATTACACCAACAATCATATTGATAATATTCATAAACGTTTTTAAAAAACGAAAATTGTTTGTTTTTTGTAATGATAAAATTTAAATAAAAAAAATACTAAAATTAACATTATGGAAGCATTTCGTAGTGATAATAGTGTTCGACAGCTTTAAGAAACCCGCAAGCTTCTATGTACACAAAAATATATTTACAACAGAAAATTCAATAGAGAAACCGTTTGAACGGTTTCGAAAATACACAAATTAGGAAACAGAAAAGTATTATACAAAGGCGTTTCGTTTCTGCGTTTTTCTCTGATTGACATTTCTCGAAATTGTTTTGACTTTATTGTCTTTGTTTTGTTGTTGATTTGGAATGTTTATATAATGAATTTACAGTAACGTAGTAGGTACTGTGAAGAAAATTTGAGAAACTCCACGCCTTATAGAAAGTAATACAAGCATTCTTTTTCTTCTATAAGCTAAAAACGTTTTGACGTTTTTTTTGTTCTTATAAGTCTAATACGATACAATTATAAGTACATCTGGGTTCTTTTCTGAGTATTGAGGTATAACAGTATTTTTTGTCACTTGTTTAGTTTTAAAAATGGTTGTGTTGTACTGTATCAAAGGCATCTTGTTGCGTGTGTTTTTTTCCATGATGGGGGCAAGGAATACAAATACGACACAATCGGATAGTGATAGGTCCATGAAAGGGGCAGGAGCAAGGGCTTTTAGTGCGGATTAACTTTTACACCATTACTATTTTCCATTGCAAAGCCAACTTTATCCAGAATGTTCGACACATATGATTGGAAGTGGCATACCTATTTTCTATTTAATAGTTATAGTCAGGTACACATTTTTTCGACAACTATAGGTGAGATATTTTGTGATCTAAATCTAGTGAACGACGAAGCGACTATTTTATACAGGCAGTCCCTAAAATCAACGCATGCTGCGAGGGGTCGATGACACACTATGCTTTATATGGTCCATAAATTCCGGCTTTATTTAAATTTACATATATGTGCAAAGCAAAATATGCAGTGGAGACAGCGAGAGATCCAGAGAAGCGTCTGTCAATCCTAGAAGTGGTAAACGGGAAGACTTCTAAAGACTGGAATCAATTGGATGTGGTGACAAAAAAATTGTTGATGCCCTACTGAGGTGTTGTAGGACAAAGAGAAATAAAGTTATTAGAGGAAATGAAAAAAAAATGCGAAGCCTTAAACCAAGGCATCTTAACATAACTCGTGGAACACCTGGAGCGACATCCTTTGATATAGGGCAACGTATTTTAATAAACCCCCAGGTTCAAAAATTGAAGAGAGTGGCATGAGTACCGTTCAGAAACTAGCCAAAGTTTTGGCTCAAAGAGGAAAGAGGCAAATAGGTGGCCTAACTAGTGCTGGAAGAGAAAAAGATATTACATTACAATATTGTTTGTAGTATGAACGCAATAGGAAGTTACCTAGCCCCTGCCTTTATATTTCCCAGAAAAAACTCCAACCCCCAACTAATAGATCATGTACCAAAAATTAATAGTAGTCCTGCATTTGTCCAAGAGAAGGGAAGGATGAACGGGGATGTCTTTTGGAAGTTTCTAAAGTACTTCTGTGAGCAAGTTAGATCTTCTGCAGAACGACCTCTGCTAATTATTCTTGGTGGGCATGCTTCCCACACCAAGAGTCTCGAAGTAAGTAATCAACTATGCTAGGGAGCATCACATCATTCTATTAAATTTGAGGTTCAAACTGCCGTTAATGGCTTTAGAAAATGCGGAATATGGTCATTTGACTGAAATATTTTTGAAGACTATGAATTTTCAACTTAGTTAACCAGACCATCCATTGTCAGCAGACGATAGTCGCCAGTCTATCTTCAACAGAATATCTGACCAAAACCCCTACAACTTATTCATTGGCGATTAGATTTACGTTTCTTTTGAGTTGCTTTTATAGCAACACATTTCAAATAAAGGGTGGAAGATTTCTGGAAAGGGGAGTAAGTTTCTTGAACGCCATGTTTTTGCTCATGTGATATACCATCATATATTTGATTACAAAACTGTTCCGGCCTTAAAGAAGTAATTGATCTGAGATGCGAACTGATGACGAGAGATGAGATGGGGAGTGGATTTGAGCGCCAATTTTTTGGGACACCTGTACACCAAAAAGGCACAATTTCAATACTGTTTCGAAGTTACATCTACAGCAATTCAAGATAATTACTATTCAACATTGCCAAAATTAATTTGAGCGATTTTTTAGTTGATTGAAGTTTTTCGTGGATAAAGTTGACTTTTCAATTGTTTTACAGATAAGAACATGACGGAGACATAACTATTCTACTTCACGCCAAAATTTCCGTAACAAAATCTACGCAGTGTATACAGACCCAAATATCAATTTTTTCCACTTTTTAGAAAGATAAACTTTTAAATTCATATAATTTTTCAATAATTTTATAAAATATCTAGATCGCTACCTTTAGGTACAAATGTTAATACTGCTTATTTTTTTCATATGTATAATTACGATATAATTTTTTTAATAATAAATTGTTGGCATGAATGAGATATGCGACTTTTTTTTTGTTCAACCATCAAATTATTTCTACTCTACTGATAACTACATTAAATAACTGATATAATTAAAAAATATTACAAAAATTTGTCGTTCCTTTTTTTCACTAATTTTCAATGGCACGATTTAAAAAAATAGTCTTTTTCCAAACGAAAAAATTTAAAACGAAATTATATCTTTGGTTCGACCGTATCACAAATTAATAAAAAACAATCAAATTAAACTAATTAAATTTCTCATTTAAACCTAATCAGACAATTTTAGTCACAGCACTTGATATACAGGGCGAGTCAGAAGGACGCCACCACAACAGTGGAGCAAAATCGGCCTCCAAATATGCGTTTGAAATGGAAAATGTAACCTCAATAAGAAATTAGTATTTCCAACTTCTTTATTATGATTTTTTTTACTTTGTTGTTGATTTTTTGAAAACCTGGGTTTACTAGGTTAGTCCTAGCAAATCAAACCAGAAAGCGGAACGATTTGACTCCACTAATCATTTGTGGCGGCGTTCGGGTGCTTCACTCTGTATACTTATTTGAACGGCAGCCGAAATGACACCGTGCCTCAGTCAGATCCAAACAAATGACAGTCGATATAATTCGTCATCGGTCCCGATGTTCCTTTCTTTTGAGACAAGACGCGTGTCTATAACTAATAATTAATACTAATAATAATCAATAAATATATATCTAAAAACAAATGCAGTGGAGAATTGGCACAATTATATTTTATTATATTTACAACAATATTGAACCCTGGGTAGATATGTAATTGTGAAAATTTCACAGCTAACTTGTACCTAGCTTACCAATTGTTTTTTTTTACACTAGAACAAGTCGAAAGAATTTTTTCTCTTTTTTTTCTTTGTTTAACATAAATACATACAAGTCAACACTAAGTTTTATAACGCTTACTCCAAGTCCATTTACACAATATTTTTTTATCACCGACCTCCTCAATTTTTTAGTTTACTTTCCTCCTTTCCTCCAACTTTCGGGGAATTTTGGGTTTCCATTGCAGCCACCGCACGCGATATCTTTGTGCGCGGGTGACCCAAAAGAAACCAAAGGTAGATGTTCACATTTTTTGGGAGAACAAACAAATGAATCACAGTAACACTGGGAATGTCGCTATATTGGGCAGATCACACGAATTACGATGCAAAACACACATACGAACAAATGAACAACGTGAAGGGTATATGCTTTCTTATATTCGAGCACCGCTGTCGATCGCTTTAGAATATAGTAGGCTAAAATGCAGTAGGCAGGTCTCAAGTCGGCCTCTTAGTATGACGTCATCATTCATGCCTGCAGATCTTATGTTACGTGTAGTATACCGCCTTTGACAGAATCAGGTTAGGTCAAAGTTTGACAAGCAGAAGGTAACAAAGAGGTTAACGAATGGGTACTTTACCACGATATCGGTATGATAAGGTTAGATACGTCTTGCGGATCGAGTAAAGTCAGGTCAGACCAGCTTACATTAGGAGAAAAGGATGGATCTTTCAAAATATTTTGAATGCTAGTGTAATTTATAAAGAATTGACCTAAGGTCAGGTCGGATCAATGAGATAGGCTTGTTATTCAAAATTTGTTTTTCAAAATGATTTTCTACCCCCTTTTTAACGTGAATAGGGCTGACATTACGTCATATTTCAAAAATATTTTCTTTTATAATACAGGATGGCGCAATTTTTTTCTGACAAACTACAGTTTCCCTCTTGCTACATATGCTCACTTCAACTAGAAAGGGATTATCTAAATAAAAGACCAATTTTGGACAAAACTATAAATCTGACTTGACTTGACCTAATGTTCAACGTCGTAGGATCTGAACTGACCCGATCCTATTTGTTCCATTTGACAAAATGTAATGAGGCATTGACGTGCAAAATACATCAGATCAGGTCAAATAAAATTAGGTCAATCCAGATCAAAAGTTAAAATAAATCGAACAAAAAACCTAATTTGATTTTTCATACAAAACGTATGGAACAAATTTATTACATGGACAATGAAATTTGATAGGGGAAGACAATAGTTTGCTTCCGACTTAATTTTCCCGTTGGCATTGTTGTCACGTTTTCGAAATTTTCCCTATTGAAGCAAACTGTTCTAAATGTTCTAAATGATTTTTCAAGCAATTTATTTTACTGAATATCTTTGTTGCTCAATAAAACTGGAATCAGAAAGTCGTCAAAGAGTATTTTTTTAATTTGGAATAATATACAGAGCGTTCCATTTACAATAGGGGAAGAACTATAGCAGGTATCAAAACCACCTGACGTCACTTTATACTAAATTTCATTTAATTCGAGCAACTGGTTGGTTGTATACGTGATGAATTAGCTCCATACTTCCCGGCATCACTATACAGGGTGGTCCAGCGCCTCTCTTGCCTTTATTATACATTTTAGAGAAAAAGTTTTACACAAATCCCTTCTCAATTAAAAATCTTCACATTTTAAAATTTTTGTTTTGAACGAAATTTTGTTGCCAGGCAATTTGACGAATAAAACTGACAGCCAGGAGCCTGAGCGCTCTTGGCTGTCAGTTTTATGAGCCCAATTGCCGTCTGGCAATAAAATTGAGTTTGCAAAAACGTCACGGCTTACGAGGTTTTATACTTATGAATTAAATTATCAATTTTATATAAAAAAGGAATGTGATTATGTCATAAGGGAAATAGATTCCATTTGAAATACAAAAGTGATTGTGGTTCAACTGTTTTAATATTGACGACAAATTTTTGAACACTCTGTATATCATCGCCAGTTTTATAGTAGCACCGACTATTTTGAATCAAATATTCACCAGATTTTAATTTTCTCCATCGTAATATTTATTCATCTTAAGATACAGATTTTCAAAATTACTCTGCTTGTGTCAAAATTTATAAACGACTGATTTAATTCAAAAACTATCAATTTTAGACATACAAAATCTTCAACAAATTTGTCCTAAAATTAATAAAGGAATTTAAATATGCAATAATATATAGGGTGTTCCATTTAAAACTACGAAGGTCAACGAAAATGTGACAGCCTGTATAAACGAAAATAATTTTAAAATGTGAAGATTTTCAAATGAAAATGGATCTGTTTCAAACTTCTTTCCCTAAAACGTATAATAAAGGCAGGAGAGAAGGATTTCAGAGCGCTGGACCTTTCTGATTACAAAATGAGGGGAAGTGCCAACGATAGCGTCAAACGGTGCTCGAATACGCACAATAAGATGGTATTTGGCCGCGTTTTTCTTGATATGAACGAGAGATATGTGTCAGGGTTGTGTATAGAGACAAACAATGAAAATCAAATGGCACTTTTCTTTAAAGTACCTACCTACATCAAAAATGTTTGTACACGCAGGTGTTATTCTGTGAATTACGCCGAAAAATCGTGTAAAACTACTGACGCTCTTACACATAAATTTTTTTAGAACCGCGAATTTTTTTTATATATTATGTAAAGAATACAATATATGAAATATTATTCTCTCGTTTGTTTGTAAATATTATGTATACAATAATTAGAAATAATGTGTTTTTTAATTATTTTGTACTTGTGGTTGGAGTAGTAGTTTTCCTTGAGAATTAGCGACACGAGGGCGGGAAGTTCGAATGATATTGCTTGACGTTTGATGGGAAATAACGTAAGATGCTTAAAGTATGTTCTTTCAGAATATTTGGCGCAGTTGGTAGTATAGAATCTTATTTCATATTCTCAATGTTTCAAATTTGCGTATAAAATTGGATCTTTATTGGAAAAGAAATGTGTATTTTCTAAATATGGATTTTTTGGATTTCTTGATTTATTTTAATATGAGCTTACTTTTGTCTTAGTTGTGTAACTTTGAATTGTCAACATTTTTCCCGTATCTTGACAGTGCAGAGGAAATTTATAAAACTGTTCGGCGATATTTTTTTGGGACGAAAGCAATATTTAGAGTTAATTTTTGCAGTACCAATAAAAATAAAACTATTGTAAAAAGGCACTCTTTTGAGTAGAATCCAGAGGTGGACTCAGTTTTTTAATTCAAGTTTTCGAATTATTAAATAAAGTTGTCTTTTTTTGAATAATGCAAATCACAGTCGACTATGACTTTACTACTAAAGAGTATTTTTTCTGATTACATCAATATATACTTTGATGGGTATATTTCTAACAATTTTTCAGTAACATCGACATTTATGTCACCTATTTCAACATTACCAATTCAATGCTTAGTGTTAGTACATTATACAGGATGAGTTTTTTTTTCACTACAGTGATCTTGGAAACCAGCAGAGATAGAAGGTAGGTTAAATGGGGAAAGAAGTGCAGTTCTTTGAGCTTAATAAATAAGCAAATTCAAATTTTCGAAAATTTGCATAGTCTGCTAGATAAAATGAAAAAATCAAATTTTGCGAGATTTAAAAATATTTTCTAGCGGGCTTATAATACAAAATATGAAAAAGTGTCAAAGGAAAAAGTTGTACAGAATTAGACTTAGTACTATCTCAAATAATCAAAAGTTGTATTATACCAGTCGTGTTCGAGAAATATTGCAAACTTATGTTTTTTTTAATGGAAACCATATGCGACTATGGCACCACTAAATAGGATATTTTTTGCTGATTTCGGCGATATATCATATTCCATGTTTATTTTAAAAAATTGATGAAATATGCAAGATATCCAAGGAAAACAAAAAAAATAAAAAAATAACATAAGTATGTACCTACAAGTGAATCACGGTGGCGTAGTAAACCTTCAACTTGCAGTTACCGATTGTTTTTTATCTTCATGCATTTTATACCCTACAACTGAAAAAAATTTCAAATAAGTATGGACAATGTTATACCGCAGAAATCAGCAAAAAATATCCTATTTAGTGGTGTCATAGTCGCATATGGTTTCCATTAAAAAAACATAAGTTTGCATTATTTCTCGAACACGACTGGTATAATACAACTTTTGATTATTTGAGATAGTACTAAGTCTAATTCTGTGCAACTTTTCCTTTGCCATTTTTTCATATTTTGTGTTATAAGTAGACTAGAAAATATTTTTAAATTTCGCAAAATTTGAGTTTTCCATTTTATCTAGCAGACTAAGCAAATTTTCGAAAATTTGAATTTTCTTATTTATTAAGCTCAAAGAACTGCACTTCTTTCCTCATTTAACCTACCTTCTATCTCTGCTGGTTTCCAAGATCCCTGCAGTGAAAATAAAAAAAAACTCATCCTGTATGTAGTACCTAGTTGAAAAATGCAAATAGGTGAAATAATGTCTATGTTACTGAAAAATATTATGAATATATACATTAAAGTATACCTATATTGATGGAATCAGAAAAAATGCTCTTTTTAGTAAAGTCATATCCAACTATGACTTGTATTTGAAAAACACAACTTTATTTCATATTTCGGTATCTTGAGCAATGAGCACGCCACTGAATTTCACTCAAAAAGTGCCTATGAAGAATGTTTTTATACCTTTGAGACAGCTACTCAAATAAGGGTGTTATGAACCCTTAGATCTTGTGAATTTTCGAAATATCGCGTTTTCCTCGACAACAAAAAACGATGGCAAAATTTCGTCTGCAAGGACTACACAGATGAGGATTTAGAAAAAGCGCAATTTGCTATTGGGGGTGGAACGTCTCAAGCTGAGGCGGCTCGCCGATTCAAAATACCATCACGGGTGATGTTGCAGAATAGGTTGTTTGGAAGGCACAACCTGAAACTGGGCTGCCAAACAGTCCTTCTGCCCGACGAGGAACAATTCCTTTCAGAGACGCTCGGCGAAATTGCAAATTGGGGTTTCCCATTAAGTGCTCATGATGTCGCCATATAGTTCAAAAATTTCCGTGTAAACAAGGCCGAATCATTAAGGATTGGAAGAATAACATTACAGGATCGGATTTTGTGCATAGTTTCATCCAAAGAAACAATCTCTCTACCAGACTGGAAATTTCAAGGAATCAGTACTTGCATTTTATGCTCTGTCTGGATGCGATACCACGTCCGCCTTTAACAAGAAGGGAAAATTTGCTTGGTATGTAACCTTCAAAAGAAAGATTTTTTTTGTTGAAGAAGCAAGTATGTTCTATAAAAAGAGAGTGGAAATAACTGCAGTCGACAAGAAATTGAAACTAAGCATATGGTGAAATTTCAAAAAAAATTAACGACATGAGGTACGTGTTTTTGCTGGATAGTAAAGATATAAAGTTGATGTGTCGAAATTTGGGGGTACGAGCTATATAAGAAAAAAGTTCCACGATTATCTCTTGCATTGCATTTCATCTAAACATTTTGTCTCCTACGGCAGGTGCTGTAAAGCAACATGTATTGCGTATATTTCACCAGGTACAACAATAATGGATCAATAGTGATCTATGTCCAACAGAATCAGGATGGTATTTTATGAGTGATGAACTTAGGCCCTGCTCTGGCTGTGGAAGCGTATATGTTCCTGCCAGTGGTCGTGCACTGCTCAATCCAATGGGGTTAGTGCAATGGGGTGTCTTGCAACAAAAAGGATGCGGATCGCATTTGAAGATGAAGATTTATTATAATATTATCACCATACAGTGCCATCGAAATTTAATGAACAAGGCTTCGGAAATCGGCAAAACTAGAGAAAATAATGGGGGGTTTCTTAATAAACTTATGCACAATTTCTGAGATACATTTTTTTCAATTTAGATCCTCAATTTTAAGACATCATTTTAATATTTGGTACACATGATTATATCGACAATAAGCAACATTTTCTAGGAATTTCATCGAGTCAGATTATTGGGTGCTATTTTTAAGGGTTTGTGCGTACCATTTATCCTACCTGTACTTTTTCATACCCTCGCATTTGATTATAGATTGGAAACTGATTCCTTCTCAACTTTCATCACTCTTGTCAATTTTTTATATTTTGCTTGATTTAAAAGATATTGGCTGGTGCGAATTGTGGTTTAACAATGTTATCAAAACTGTTTTAGTGATAACGAAAACAAACTTTTGTAGAATAATAATAATTATTAGATAAATTAATGCCAGGTATCCCAGAAATTGTGCATTTTTCAAAATATATTTATTAAGAGTATTCCTACTATTTTCTTGAGTTCTATCAATTTCTGAGGTCTTGCTAATTAACATTTAACCACCCTGTATACTAAAATAAACAAAGCGTGTACCAAAATAAAGTTATGAAAATTAAACGTAAAATTTCCTTAATAATAATAATTTTAAGCAATTTTCAGGGTCTTCCGACACTTGGATTTTTGGAGATTTCTCGCACTATTTTTGTATCAGTGTCTTCGAATACTAATACTACGTACAACACTTTCGACTCTTTTGCATTGGAACACTTATTCATGCACAATTTTTTGTTCCACCAAGATTTCCCTGCTTGCAGCTTGATTTCCTCTGCATTTGTCAATTTGCAAACATATTCGCAAAACTCAAAAAGTATACAATCTAGACTAAAATAATAGAACGCGCTGTATACTGCACATTCTGCGTCTAGTGCCGGATTCTTCCTATGCCTTTTACTTTTTGCCTAACGGTAGTCAACATTTTGTTTCTTTAATTAGGTACATGCATCAAGTTTTTACTGAACAGTAATCAACTAATTGTAACTAGTACGCAAAATAGCACTTTAGAGAATGAATCTGGGCGTTTACGGAACCTTTCCAAATTGTACTAAATTACAGACAGAATTATTATTGCCTCAATTATTCATAAAAACATGGCTTGCTCAAAGATTTCTTTTCCAATAAAAAATAATTAAATATGCCACCCAAACAAAATAAATGTATTTTTTGTATTTTTTTTCAATTTTTCTTGTGAATTGCGGGCACACAATGGTGTTAACTCAAACAGAGAAATAAACGATTAATTTACGAGTTTCATCAAATCGAAATGAATATTTTAGCAAAACATCAAACGTCACCCATCGAGAAGCATTCCCATCCTCGCATCGCCCCAATTAGGCCGGTGTCGGCTCTATACATTCCTCGACAAAGTGGTCATCGCCCATCGCGATAACCTCATTCACAGTTCACTGCAATCGTGGTGGCGGCTGGAGGGTGGGATGGGGTCCCAGTACACTCTTAATCGCCGTCGTCTTGAGCAACCTCTTCAGCATCCCACTGGACCCTCTGTGCTGCAGACTCTTGTGCGTGGTCAACGAATTCTTCGTCCTGTACCTCCTGTGGCAGAACTCGCAAACGTACAGGGTGTCCGACTGTTCGTGCTTATCCTGGAAGTGCCGCTTCAGCGAGTAGTAGCAGCTGAAGGTTCTTCGGCAGTAGGGACACTCTTGGGGCTCGTTGATGCCTCCCGAGGTCGGTGGCGGCATGCGTATGTTGGAGGGGGCGGTTCCGGGAGCGGCGTTGCCTGTAACAGCCAGGGGTGTAGAGAGCGCGTTCCTGAGGGGTTTTGAAGGGATGATCCACAGCAGTGAGAGCAGCATGCCAGCAGTAGCAGCAGTAGCCCGAAAAGCATAAACTCAAGATTTAACAGAGAACAGTACAAGCAGCAGCAGCAAGCGGGGTGGGGCTCGGGAGGCAGGCACAAGGGGCTCGGTTTCTCTGAGTACTTAAGCATGAATTTGGCCGGAAGATGCCGTGGGTCAGGAGCACTACCTCTTTGAACTTCAAGTTCCGGAAGAACTGGCCAAGTGAAATCGAATAAGACCTTGCAAACTATTCATACTGACAGAAGGTAGTCAATCGACCACAGTTCAGGCAGAGTTACGTTACAGAACATAGGTTCATTGTCTGACATTGTTTTTGAAAATCACTGGCGAAATTTTAAATGTTCTTTAACGGCTAAATGAAGTGACATCTGCAGCGCTAGACAAGAATAAATCTGTGCAGTTTGCAGGAATTTGATTGGCAAGCATTCGTAATTTTATTATGACTCACATGACATATTTTATTAACGATCACAGTTTTTGTTTCTTAATAGATCAATTCTACGTGCAAATAAATCTCTCCAGTATTTTCAGCGCATCGTAAATCGTAAATTTGTTTTGTTATTGACATCGTTATTTTTGGTGGAGGTGCCGGGGGTGAACATTTTTCTTTAGCGAAAAACTATTGTTTATTCATTCTCAATAATTATTGTTGGTTAGACTATTATGACTATTTAGGTAGGTACTACAAATGCCCAAGCAATTTGGAGCATTTTTGGGATAAATAATAGGTAAATCCAGTCCCTGATCTGATTTGACGATGACAGTTTAAAATTTAAAACATAGTAACATTCAAGCCTAGTTCTCTACTAGCCAGGTTATTGGGCCAATATTGAATTTATCTCGGCCCGTTATTACGATATTGAGCCGAGATAAAACCGATATTGGCTCAATAGTCTGTGACTTTTGGAAGAGTCTGTTGCTACTGGCCATTCAAGAAGCTACTAGAAACATAAGAGGAGATACGGGTTCAAGCAGGTGGTTCTCTCATTGACTTTTTGCAAATTGATGCATCTTCCGGCCTAACGCATGTACTCTCTAGTACCTGGGGAGGTGTGTCTGGGTGGAGGCTAAAAGAACTTAATGTCGATGTCTCCGGGCCGCGACTTGTGGTATGTGTAGATGTGGGTCATAAGTGAGTTCCTGGAGCAGTAAACTCTTTCACAGATGACACATCGGTATTCCTCTTGCCGTTCCGCGTGCTTGTCCGCTATGTGGCGCTTCAGGGATGCCTTTGAGCAAAGCACCTTACCGCAGAGCTGGCATGTGAACACCTTCTTGGGGGACGCCCCTGCAACAGCAAAACCAAGCTCGCTCTGGTCTGGTGCGCATGTGTTGCCACCAGCAGACACTATTTTCTCTTTCGGGGTCTCGCTTTTGCTCTCTTACTTTTTTTTTACTTTATAAGGGTAGTTTTTAGTCTGTTTTGCACGCGATCTGCCCACGCGAACTCAGTATTACTGCTTCTGATAATTACAACAAAAAAATTAAGTACTTCTTAACGCCCCAAAATTTTTACCAACACAGCAATTAGTTTTATCTACAGATAGAAATGCTCGGCAATTTAGAAACTTCAACACAACAGAACTTACTGTGTTCAGTAGTCCGAATCGCATGAAAAAGTTGGTCGTCTGCCAGAATGGAAACAAGATCTCGCACTTGAAGTGCTGACGCTTTGACAATCAGTCAATACGAAATTGGTACGTATATTTCAAATTACTGTTACTATTTTCCGAAATAATTCGGTTTATGTTGAAAAGTTTATATTTTTCTTCATACAGGATGAGACTTTTTCAATGTTCTTACATAGCTTATGCCACATTTACGCTAATTTAAGATGGCATCACAGTTAGGGATAAAATTGTGTCAATTTACGCCAGTCGTATTACTAGCTTAGAAGCACATTATATTGGGAAAGTATGCGTAATACCTATATGTAAATATATGGCAATGGCATTGTAAACCAATATTGTTCGTTTTCAGTTTATAACAGGGTCACCAATATTGTTAGACAATTTTCGTCGAGTTTTCTTGTGCATATTTCCCGCCAACACGCAAACACGTACGCTGTGACTCTGAATGAAATTTTGACGACAACAGAATTTGTTCATTTCTTTTCATACACGAAGAATGATTTTGAAACTGATAAAATAGCACAAATGTTAAATACACTTCCTAATAGAAAAGCTTTGATAGCAAAACCTTTGCGCCAACAAGGGGGTTTTAAATTTCACCCTTTTTTATTGAGAAAACAGGCAAAATCAAGTCCCTGAAAGAGGGCAGAAGCGCTTTCAGTAGTCAGAGTGGCAGAGACTGTGGCGGTCGATATGGCACTTTGATACTCAGTCTGCGATGTGGACGGCAACGGGTAACCACATTATTTTATCCCCAGAACAGTGTTCTGAAAATTTTATGACGGAGTAAATTATTCCGGAGGTAAACTTCGGATCTCCGGGCGGGGACTGCTTCGGGGGGGGGGGGGGGGGGGGAACTTCAGCAATAATAAGTGTAACGTTTCACGAGTAGGAACGTGGAATGTTAGGAGCATGAAACAAGTTAGTAGGAAAGTTAGAAAATTTCAAAATAGAGATGGATAGGGACGACAGGAGAGTTAGACTGATACATTTTTGCGATAAACATAACCTAACTGTCGCGAACACTACATTTCAAAATCGCGTTAGGAGACGCTATACATGGAAAATGCCAGGGGACCTAGGGTGATAGCAAATAGATTACATTCTTGTTAGGCAGATATAGAAATCAAGTTAGGGACTGCAGAAGCTGTCCAGGAGCAGATACAGATAGTGATCACACCATAGTGGTTATGTTAGGGACGTAGAATTGCATTAAAAATAGTTTAAATTCTGCAGCTAGAGATATATTGGGTCACAAACAGAATGAAAGTAGGAAACCCTGGACAACAAAGGATATTGTGACTCTAATAGACGAGAGGCGAAAATATAAAAATAGGCTTGATGAAGGAGGGAAACAAATGCATAAGGCGGTGAAGTAGGGAATTATTCGGAAATGTAGGAAAGCGAAATAACAGGGGATTGATAACAAATGCAAAGAAGTGGAAGATAAGTTCCAAGTAGGAAAAATTGACGAAGCGTATAAAACACTTCGGAGAAATTTAAGAGAAATTGGATCTAGCAGCAAGAAAATTAGAAACAAGGCAGGTGACATCCTAATCGGAAGAAAGAAAAAGACAGATAGGTGGAAGGAATATTTGGGAATCTTCTATGCAGGGCAAGAACTAGAAGGTATATTGGAAAAGGAAATCAGTGTAGAGGGGGATAACCTAGGCTATCCCATAATAAGGGAAGAGTTGGAGCTAGCATTAGAAAGTTTAAAAAACAATAAAGCACCAGGTGTAGACGTATTGCAGGCAGAAATTTTAAAGAGTGCAGGTCAAGAGATAAGAGAGCGTTCCTTTAAACTAGTTAGCCGTATACCTATACGAGACTGTGAGGTTAACTTCCCACGAGTTAAAAATTTTAACTAGAATTGTGCAAAGAAAGATGGAGAAAAGGGCGGAAGAAATATTAGGAGATCAGTTCGGATTTAGAAGAAACAGAGGAATGCATGAGGCCATTCTAGCTTTACGAGTAATAACAGAAAAAAAACAATAGAAAAAGGAAAGAGCGTCTACTTATACAGTGTGAGTAAAAAGTCTGAAACTAATTCGATAAAAAATTTCGATGGTCTTTTTATTTCGTACTGTGACGTTATCGTTCATTTTTTTAAATGGCTCCCCATATTTTTGAAGTCCTAGTTGGATAGTGCCTGAAATTGGGAATTCAATGATATGCCACAGCATGACAGTGACATTGACATTTGTCGAAATAATCAAGTTAAAAGTAAAAACAAGAATTCGAAAAGAAAATAAGTTAGCCATAGAATACTGACAGTTTAATTGATTGTAAAAGAAAACGATTAAGTCTCCAATTCTAACAGTTCAGTATTGTTTTGTGGGTTTCCGTATGTTCTCTACCCAAATCATGAAAATCGGGACTTACCAAACAATATTTTATGTTACCAACAGGATGATACTCCTGCAAACAGACGGATTGGTAGGAGGGGTGCTATTGAGTGGCCTGTATGATTCTCCGATCTTACCCCACTACATTTTTTTTTGTTAGGCTATCTTAAAAGTAAAATTTATTTTAACTGGTAAAATACAGTTGACGAATTACAGAAGAGAATCCGCAACGAAATTAGAGCAATTAGACCAGACACCCTCCACAATGTTCTCCAGGAATTTCGATTACGGCTTCTGTATTGCCAAGAAGTGCATGAATGGCAATTTGAACATCAACTTTAACTGTTATTTTTAGTTAATTAATGTTATTTTGTCAAATTTACACCGTTTCCAATCAATTAAAATGTCAATAGTCCATGACTATACTTGGGCCGCCCAACAGACGGAGTGATCACCCTGCAATCACGAGCTCTAGACGGGACCACTATCAATTTAGGACGACAGAACCGCAGTGATGCGCTTTCTTTAGACCTAACGAAGTCGCATCACTCCAATTCGGTCGTCATAAATTAATATTGGCCCCGCTAGAGCACGTTCTTGCAGGGTGATTACTCCGTCTGTTGGGCGGCCCAAGTATAACCCATTTTCTTTGAGAGTTTTTTTAAAAATTTAAACTTTTATTATTTCGAAAAATATCAAAGTCAATATCATAATGTGGCATATCATTGAATTCGTTATTTCAGCCACTATCCAACTACGACTTCAAAAGTATGGGGAGCCATTTAAAAAAAGGACCATGACGTCACAGTACGGAATCAAAAGACTATCGAAAATCTATAATTATTAAAAAGATGCATATTAAAAAAATAGTTTGACGTGTCCGAGCGTTTTTTCCATAACTGATTCCTGAATTTTTTATCGAGTTAGTTCCAGACTTTTTACTCACACTGTGTATACAGGATTTATAGATTTAAAAAAAAGCCTTCGTCAAGATAAATTGGGGGTGGGGGAAGATGTGCTCAGAAAGGTAAGGTAGGGGTGAAATATAGGTACAGAAGAGTAACACATAATATCTATAAAGAACAAACGGCAGTTATAGAATTTGAGCAGGAACGAAGAGAAATAGATATCCGGAAGGGAGTGAGACATCAGGGATGGATAATAGGAGAAGCGGATCGAAAAACGTAGAAACCTTTAAAGATGAAGATACCGTGGATAGATAAGGTTACTTTGTTTGTTTTGTTCTTCGAATACCATGTTTTTATGTTGTTTTTGTTGATGTGAAATAGACACCTCTTGTTTTTTTCTACACTAAATTTGGAATTCACCTTAAAATTAGACATACGAAAGTCCGAGCATTATGAATCATGCCAAAGACCACACGAAATCAAATTCAGTTCAAAAAATGGTCGTGACTTTACTTGTTACTAAAAATATCTTGTAATATCAATAATTAGAAGTCTATTTGTATCGGTGTACCTTTGCAAAGGATTCAAGGATAAATATATCAGGCCCAAAATGGCAGAAAGGCGTTATATTTTCCTTATGTTTAGGTCATTTTTTCCGGTTTTGGTCGTAGTATTTTGATCAAGATAGGCTAATTTTCCTCATTGTGATGCACCTCAAATAAAGATGTTGCAAAAAATTTCATTTTCCATAAGTTTATTCTCTCTGTATAATCAGAAACTTTTAAATAATGAAAATTATGGCATACACTCTTGGTCAATCATGTATGTACAATTAATTTTGCATGTAAGAACATCGAAAAAACTCTCACTGTATAAGTAATGAATTGTTATGCACGTTACGTATATTCAATAATCAGCAGATCTGTGTTGGTTAAAAATTTCCGGGACAGAAGTACTATAAAAATATAATGATAATAAGGGATAAAATTAAATAACACAATATAGTTAGTATTTTGAACAATCTTCTGGTGGCAACACTTTAGTGTTGGTAAAGATAAGATAGGGTGTCAATAAGGGGAGGCATCACTTTTCACTAAACAAAGCAAAATAAAACCCAAGCTGCGTCGCAAATGTAAAAATATATTTAAACATAAATAAAGATTATACAACAATACATAAAATATAATAATATTGCATCAAACAACATGAACATGCGCAAATGCAAAAAAAATTAGAGCTAACTCTCTCTTTTTGTAATATACTTTTTTATCTCGCTTTTTTCTACACAGGACTATTTAGCAGACCCTGCAACGCCATCTTTTATTACGAAAAATGAATGAACGCATTTTCAGAAAGACTAATTTGTTGTATTTGTTGCAGTTTTGATTCGAAATGGACGTTGTAAGGTCTCAACGTAAAACAAAAGGGGTTGCCAATTCTTACATCAAATTAAAATAAAAGAAAAAATCAGTCAAAATGATCAGTCTTAAGAAATACCGCAATTATAATATATACGTAATGTAATAATAAGTATATTGAGTTTTTCAGTCTTTCAGATATATAAGAAATAAAGTCCTGTACCTCTCAATAATAATTCAATAATTTACATAAAAAATAATAATATAAACTTAGCCGATACTAAATACCAAACAAACAAAAAACTTGAAAACAAATGTCAACTTTTCGGTTTGTTCAGAATTTTAAAGTAAATAAAAAAAAGATATAAAATCTATCTAAAATCTATATAAATATGGAGTGTCCCTTTCACCGTTCTTATTTTTTATTACATAACGAAAAGGCTTTATACAAAACTCTCCACGTCAAGGCAATAATTAGTAATGGTAATGAACAAACAGAAAAAAATACTTAACGTGGAAAATATTATAGTATTTTTTTATATATTACTGCATATATCGCGTTACATTTGATATTTGAATTGAACCAAAAGCAAAAAAGTAATAAAAAAAGAAGAAGTAAAAAATATCACAGCGCCGAACTTATAAAATGTAACGCTCTAAGGGTTGTTTCATAACGAGGGTTGACAGCGCAGATCAAACTATGCATTCGATTTATTCCTAATAGAGATACGAGATGTTTTTGCTTTTTTGGAAATCGCCCACAATCATGGAAAATTTTCGTCTTATTTTGGTCTCCTCTGTCATTCCTCGAAGTTTTTTACAACTTTTTATGAATCACCCTGTATACTGGATGTCTCGTAGAGGTGCTCCATAAATTTGTGGACAGTGGGGTTGATAGTCTAACATTTTTGTCTCACATTTTTCACAGCTAGTGCTAGCTTAGATTTTCTGGAAAGTTAGGCTTAGAATTTACGTTCTGACCAAAAAGTGGCCTCTTCCAGCATCCGGGTCAGATATTGTAAAAACGCAAAAACTAAAAATTGACCTCTGCGGGACTCGACCCCATCCAGACTACTAACCCTACGCGACACCTACCTACCCACCGAAGCCACTGATGCTGTCGCCAACTAACGAATTACTTAAAAGAAAGTTACCTGTTCTATTGCCTATTATGAACATATGGAATTATTTTACTAGAAAGCATGAATTTTGACAAAAATGTCACAGAATAAATCTCACTTTTTTATTAAAGGTACCTACTTATGACTCCCCAAATTTAAGGACCACCTTTACCGGACATCTTCTATTATTTGCAGTAATGAATTTATCTTATTCTTTAATGCCACACATTTGTTGTATTCTTTTGGAATGTTATGGGGAAAAATTTACATACAGGATGAAATAAACGTAAGAGACTAAGTTGGAAAAGGACAAAAGACGTGTGGCACTATAGGTAATTTACATATTCTACTAAATATATATTAAATAATCTATCATATATATAAATATATAATGTAATAATAGTGTAAGACAGCTTGACGGTTCCGTGATTTAAAAAATAAAGCGGGGGTAGCAATAAGGTGGTGTGCCTCCGTCAAACTACCCTTCTCCCTCTATCACACGTTCTGCGTCATTTCTGCCTCCGGTGATAGATGCTCCGATGGTTATTCAACGAGTTTAAGGTCCTGAACACTTTGTGACAAAGGGTGCAAACTGCGTTGTTGAGCGGCTGGAGATGCTGCTGTTCCTTGTGCCTTTTTAGAGTCAATTTGGTGCTGAGCAGCTTGCCGCAGACGTCGCAGCGGTGGACGGCGGCAAGAGGCGGCGGCAGACTTCCCCCTCTCCTCGCTGGCCACCGGGAACACATAACACCATATTACTTCCCCCGCTCTTAGTCAAGCGTTTTGTTTTTGTGTTTTTATATAGTTTTTTTGTCTGTATAATATATATAATTTTTAAGTTTCAGTTTATAGCATAATGTTTTTTGTTATTTCTTGTTAGGAGCATGGAGGCTTTAGTACACTAGAAGAGAGCACTTCGCGCCAATACCAAATTTAATTTTGATTTACTTCAATGCCTCATTCACTGTTTGACAGCTAGCAACGTTGCCAGTATTCTTGCATGGACAGTATCACAAAAGTATCATTTTTTTTTCAACTGTCCATGCCAAACACTGGGATTACCAATTCATATAAATTTATAGTAGGATTGTAATGTGCCGGTTATCAAACAGCACAGCTTAAGTGAAGGAGGCATAAAACTTGAACATTTTTTACAGCAAAGGCGGAAAGTGTCACTGAGAAAAAAGCAAATATTTTCAATTTTTACAAGAATGCATAAAATGTAAATGTGAAGGTTACGAAAGGCTTTCTGAAAATACATACGCACTAAAATCATTATTTCAAAATATTGAACTTTATTTTCCGAAATTTTCAGGTGTTGTGTTTACGTATTAGTAGGTATAGGGGCGATACGGACACTCTCCACTACTACTTCCCACCACCGCTGAGTTTATTAGATGTATAGAAACATCAACTGAACCAGCTTGTCGAAAAGGTCCATTAACAAATGAACAGCCTCAGTGTAGGTGCTACGAGGGTGAATCAAAAATGAACCGGACTTTTCTTTTCAACGCCCCGTAGGTGAAATGAAGGGCGTGACGTCTTGGTATATGTTAAGTAGGGATGTTAAGAGGCGGGGAGTAAACCAGCTTGCCAGACGGAGCAGACTGGCTTTTACTAGCATCATCTCTGATCAAGAGGTGCGCAGCCGATCATAGGGGGATGATTTGTTGGGTCCTTGAAAGTGATTTTCAGCGAACTGTGCAGTTAGTCGACACAAAATTTAGGCAGGTTTTACGCTCTCTCGCGTGACAAGTTTATAATGATACGATGCGCAACAGACGTGCGCACCTCTTGCTCAGACATGATGCTGCTAACAGTGAATCTGCTCCCCACCTCTTGACATCCCTACCCAACATATACCAAGACGTCACGTCCCCTATTTCACCTATGAGGCGTTAAAAAGAAAAGCTCGGTTCATATTTGGTTCGCCTTCGTACATGTTAACATGAAAGGAGTAGAAATTGGAGGTGTCCATATCGTTTCTATACCTAATTCTATTGCTTGATAAATAGTAGAGTGCTCAATGCTTGCAATGACACAGGGGGATCGTTGTTACAACCTGCAACTTGTTGCAATCTGAAGTTCATGTCTTGACTATAATATATCCAAAAGCTGTCAAAAATCGTAATGTGCAAAAGGGCATTATATCCAAAAACTGAGTTATACACACTGGCGTAAAGAGCGTAAAAATTGCTATCGTTTGGCACCAAGATCATTAAATTATTTGTGGCGCTTCTACCTCTAAAAAACTGGTGAAGAAACAATTTAGTACAGGCCCTTACGGAAGAAAATTTTTTGAAAGCTGAATATCTCCGTTCGAATGCCGAGAAAATTTGCAAGATTTCAACAAATTTTACATTTACATCACGATAACTTTTAAGTTAACGCCTAAATCGAAAAAATTTGTTCTTTACAAAATCTGGCACGCTTCTTTCGGAGTCTGATGGTTCGACATGCAGATTTTTATCTTTTACGTATATTGAGTTGTGTAATTAAATATAAGAAGATGTACGAAGCGCGACCGGTCGGCTCCCGATACCAGTACCCGTCCCCACCTCGCTGCGCTGGTTTGCATCTCCCTTTTCGCCGTAGCTCCGTCTCCGTCTTGCTAAAAGATATGAAAATAAAGTTACAATAAATTTACGAACTAATTTTCTTTCTAAGTATCGGACTGACTTTCGTCTTTCGGCGGCAAAATTGACAGTTTTGTGCTATACACTTGCAAGCAGTTACGCAGGTTTGTTTATTTTTCCTGCAAGAACACACTTTACTTCCACAGTCTGCAATAAATTACGAGATTTACGATTAGGAAGTCAAACAACTTTGATCACTCATACCTATCTTTCTTACATGCACATTTATTTAAAATAATTGAATCGGTCGGGAAAGGGGGAAGTGTCATTAAAATTGGTTGGATACTGCCGTCATCTTCTAATTTCTATCCGAACTCTTCCAAACTTGGTAGTTCTTGAATTGGTTGCAAGGCATTTGTCCAGATTTTAACTTGAAAGTATGGTCTCAAACAGCGTTGTTTAAGAGCATCTTCTGTCGGTGGTAATTTAGAGACGGGAACAGATGAAGCCATAATTATTCCTCTCAACGTGTTTATTGATATAGTATCTATGTTCCTTGAATATAATTTCATGACAAATCGCTCCATTCTGGTGAACATTTCCTTGGAAAACTCATCTATCCCTATGCCATCCAAGTAATGGTAATGCTGCTGATAGATTTTCCAGCACGTTTTCTATCCAATGCAAGGGAAATGACTTGTTGTATCACAACAGGTTAACGCATGAATAATGAACAATTTCCGATTTGGGAACAGTTGGAATGCATAACGATGATGTATTTGATTTAGAGTTTGATTACTGCGACATTACTGCCAAAGTGTTTTCTCATGTGCTCTACAAATATCCGTCTTGATTTGATTCCGCCTAACGCACAATACCTGTCATATGTAGCAGTTACCGTATACCCTTTAACTCTTTCTATTCCTGCTTGCACCGTTTGCATAATCTTCTCCATTGCTAAGTCTTTGTGTCATCTACAAATGCTTCTTTTACTGCGCTTAATTCATTTCTTGTATTTTTGTCATAATTTCCCAATTGCTTTCATAGCTTCCATAGCTATCAAATCATTTGAGCCAATCCGTTTTAATACATCTGCATACACAGTTGCTAAGTTCTTAATTTTGTTTTCTATGTTAACAGACATAACTTGTGAAAGCCGTTTTCCTATTAAGCGTTTCAGGCAAATTATGCATTTGTGAATATTGAAAGTTCCTCGGCGCAAGGATACTCAAACATGAGGTGGTGGTTCAAACCCATTTCTTTATATTCGCGGCCCCGCTGGTGTACGTCAAATAACATGATTTGTGCCTGGTTAATTTTTCATAGTTTCCAGATTTAATATCTGTTACTGCATTTTGGACGTGAGTTTCAACCGTTTTATTCAAAGATGTCCTCAAATCTGTTGCCTTGACGAAGCTAACTGGTCTTTTCAGTCGCAGTTAAGAAAACCTCTTTCTATCTTGTTTCAAATTACACATAATGATCGTGGTGTAGTTTTGAACTTTAGAGTGGGATCATGCTCTTAAACAACTCTGTTTGAGAGCATACTTTCGAGTTAAAATCTGGACAAATGCCCTGCAACCAATTCAAGAATTACCAAGTTTGGAACAGTTCGGATGGAAATTAGAAGATGACGGCAGTATCCAACCAATTTTAATGACACTTCCCCCTTTCCCGACCGATTCTATTATTTTAAATAAATGTGGATGTAAGAAAGGTAGGTATGAGTGATCAAAGTTGTTTGACTTCCTAATCGGAAATTTCGTAATTTATTGCAGACTGTGGAAGCAAAGTGTGTTCTTGCAAGAAAAATGAACAAACCTGCGTAACTGCTTGCAAAGGTATGGCACAAAACTTGTGCAAGAATAAGCACATATACCACAAAACTGTCAGTTTTGCCGCCGAAGGACGAAAGGCAGTCCGATACTTCGGAAGAAAATTAGTTTATAAATTTATTGTAAGTAACTTCATTTTCATATCTTTTAGCAAGACGGAGACGGAGCTACGGCGAAAAGGGAGATGCAAACCAGCGCAGCGAGGTGGGGACGGGTACTGGTATCGGGAGCCGACCGGTCGCGCTTCGTACATCTTCTTATATTTAATTACACAACCCAATATACGTAAAAGATAAAAATCTGCATGTCGAACCATCAGACTCCGAAAGAAGCGTGCAAGATTTTGTAAAGCACAAAATTTTTCGATTTAGGCGTTAACTTAAAAGTTATCGCGATGTAAATGTAAAATTTGTTGAAATCTTGCAAATTTTCTCGGCATTCGAACGGAGATATTCAGCTTCCAAAAAATTTTCTCCCGTAAGGGCCTGTACTAAATTATTTCTTCAGCAGTTTTTTAGAGGTAGAAGTGCCACAAATAATTTAATGATCTTGGTGCCAAACGATAGCAATTTTTACGCTCTTTACGCCAGTGTGCACAACTCAGTTTTTGGATATAATGCCCTTTTGCACCTTACGGTTTTTGACAGCTTTTGGATATATTATAGTCAAGACATGAACTTCAGATTGCAACAAGTTGCAGGTTGTAACAACGATCCCCCTACCAAAGTGAAAATTTGTACCCTTGAGCTCTGTACTAAAAATATCAGTTTGTATTTTCAAAATACATTCATATGTACCAGTTACCCAGAATTCAATGGAGAAAATTTAACATACATATCCAGGCGAAAATTTTATAATTTTATAAAAAGCTGCAGCAAACTTCAGACCTTATTTTCAAATTATTTGATCGATTTCACTACGAGGTTGTAACAAGTGGTTCTTGTTTCAACTTCATTCTTTTTGAGCTATTAACATTTTCCTTTAAAGGATCCTCTATAATATCATTGAATTCTGGATATCTTGTACAGTTGGCTCAGTTCGACGTCAAATAAACATTTCTGCCAAGTAAACTGAACACAATGCCATCGTAACCAACAAACAATATTCACAAAAATATAGAAACAATTTTTAATAATAAATAACATAGAAAACTTAATTATTTGTACGAAGTTTTTAAGGAGAATATAATCAAGGTGTTGCTATTCGGTAAGACGGTTGCTTGATCCCGACGTACGCCACCCTCTACAAATAAAACGAATGGGGTAAAACGAAATCATCCGCTTTGATATTCTTAACGTTCCTATGGTAGATACTCTTATGATTTCTGAGCGAGTTCAGACTGCTGTAGACCCTCTTGCATATGTTGCAGACTGGCTCTCGAGATGGCCGCATGTGCACGTTTTGTATGTGTCTCTTCAAGCGGGTCAGAGAAGACAAACTTTTGTTGCAGGGCTGACATCGAAACTCCTCCACACCTGGCGGCAGAAAGGGCCATAATTAGCCGCTTTTAGCCGCACTTTATGCCTTCTAAGCTATTTACACGCTCTACTGCTAATTTTGCTAATGTATTTACAAAACACAAACCTTATACTTCTGGATAAAGCTTTGCACGAAGCTGGTTCGACACGACTTGTTGTGATAAGAAAAGACGTGTAGATTTTTATTTTTAATGTGGGTCACTGCTCTAGTAGCACATTATATTGCACAGAATTTAAAGTTGGCCCAATATTTGGCATTTTAAACCATTATTGGATGTTTCCAGTTCGTTACTGGGTTGGCATTATTGAAGTGAAACTTCTTTAGCGGCACCTCGAAAATTGCCCGAGAATTGAGAGTAAAATTTCAAGGTCGCGTCACGTTTTCGAGCATTTCGTTACACGAGAGAGACGAAAGATATAACGTTGAGAGAAGGAGAAATAGAGTTATACATGAATGAGTAGCTGAGATACCACGCGTTGAATAATTAATGTTTACCATCGTGTTTTGTGATTTTTTACGTTTGTGTCCTGTGAATATTCAATTACATATATCCGTGAACAGTTATTATGTAAGTATATTTAAAATATTACAATTTTAATGATAATGACGTTTGTATTCTTATATTGCGTCAAAAAAACGACTGAACCTTCCCGTGAAATGCTCCCCCTCTCTCTCTCTCTCTCTCTCTCTCTCTCTCTCTCTCTCTCTCTCTCTCTCTCTCTCTCTCTCTCTCTCTCTCTCTCTCTCTCTCTCTCTCTCTCTCTCTCTCTCTCTCTCTCTGTCTCTGTCTCTCACCGTAAATCTCTCAAAAGTTTCACTTCTATCACGTATACGGTGCTATACGCGCAATTTTTTTATTGAGCATATGACCTATTTAAAAGATCCGTATATGAATATTCTGAGCCTATACAGGATATCCCACGACGACCTTACACGATCTGTATATAGAAAAATATATACATATATGTAGTAGAATTACACAAATTTGCACAAACAGGTAATCGAGGATGCTCAATTCGACTAAAATATTTTTGACTTTCTGCGACTTCCGGTTATACGTGAAATAGACACCAACTTCCTCATTTTAAATGGAATGCCCACATTTTTATTACGGATTTAGATTTTTGATCGAATTTTAAGGTCACCTTATGCAAAACATCATATTATGTGTTAAATGCACCCTCTTCGAGATATTAGACGTTAAAAATCGTCATTTTTCAAATTTCATCAATTATTGCTTGGAAACGGTACGAGATAAAGAAAAATGACTTACATGTCCCTATCCCAGTTTTTAAATTTCTATCTAAAGGGTCTGGAAAATACTGCCCCCTGAATGGTCAAAAAATGACAAAAAGTTGTCAATCAGGAAGCAGTATTTTCCAGGCCCATTAGATAGAGAATTAAAAACTAGGATAGGGACATGTAAATCAATTTTCTTTATCTCGTACCGTTTCCAAGTTATAATTGATGAAATTTGAAAAATTACTATTTTTAACGTCTAATATGACATATGACATATATGACATATATGACATATATGATGTTTTGCATAAGGTGACCTTAAAATTCGACTAAGAATCTAAATCAGTAATAAAAATGTGGGCATTCCATTTAAAATAAAGAAGTTGGTGTCTATTTCCGGTATAACCGGAAGTCGCAGAAAGTCAAAAATATTTTAGTCGAATTGAGCATCCTCGATTACCTGTTTGTACAAATTTGTGTAATTCTACTGTATATACTTTTCTACATACAGATCGTGTAAGGTCGTCGTGGGATATTGCCAACGTCTTCTTTGTACAAGTGTTGCCGATATACCTATTACTTGGAATATGTAGCCCATATCGTATCAATATTTAACGAGAATATTCGTTTTTTATAAGTTTACCAACATATCGATACTATATAGGAATATAGGGATTATACAGGCTGGAACTTTCTACTGGAATAAATTCCGTAAAAACTGAACGGCTAATATTTGATCGGGCACGTCGATTTTTGATTTTAATTGCTCACCTTATAATGTAAATTTCATCACCATTTGGTCACGTGACTACGACTTATGACGTCACAGTACATTTTTATAAACAGCAAGGTTTGTTAAATTTTATATCGTTGGATAGGAAACGGGTGCTAGAGGAACTCCAAATAAGACGAAAAGTTTATATGAACATAATGTTCTAAAGTGACTACTAACAAAAATACAGGATGTAAAAGTTTTAATATTTTTTTAATATCGTAATAATGTAATAATTAATGTGTTTTCTCGTTCTTCTTGTTAGTGATATTCTTAATAAACTATTTTTTTCCATTTTCACCTTTTTTGCAAATCGGTGAAGACATTATTGCATTACGGAAAATTTCGGTGCATGTGCACGATTTCACAAAAAGCTATTTCATTTAAAAACTAATATAAGCATTTTTCGAAAAATTTTGAAGATACCAATGTCTTCCCAAATTAAACGTAGATTACAAATACATTAATATCACCTTCACGTAACGTAGGATTGGGAAAATAAATAAACGGTCTACCTAGGTAGCAACGCTACTGATGGGGCTAGCAGAGCAATTTTTTTTGGAAAATTAGAACTTGGCAAATGAAAACGACTCCTTAAATTTCAACTCGATAACTTTTCTAGTTACTAAGATAAAAAAATATTTAAAACATATTAAAACTTTTACACCCTGTATCTTTGTAGTCGCTTTAGATCATATGTTCAAATAAACTTTTCGTCTTATTTGGAGTTCCTCTAGCACCCCTTTTAATTTGACTTGCCCGTTCTGAACCACCCTTTATATGAATAATAATAACTTTTGAAACTTTTGAAAACGGATGTTCTTAACAGATTTTTCAAGTCAGGTTAGACAATAATAATACTAGTGTACGGGTAAGTGTGTACTTATTCCAGAGGGCAACCCAATTCTTTTGGTATCTTTAGATTTTCAGCTTCATTTCTTTTTTGGTTATTCAGTATTTTTTATGTTGTTTTATTTAGAATGACTTTTTCAGCGTTTTAGAAATGTAGTTTATTTAAATTTGAAAACAAGTCGTGTGCTTCAATATAAAGCATAATATTCGAGTTACATTATTTTAGTGATTAGGTACTTGAATATTTGAACACTGAAATATTTGGCAGTTGATAACCTACCTACTCAAAAAAACTTGCAACTTGAATTCATGTTTGAATTCTCGCTATGTATACAGGGTGTCCCGGTGAAGGTGGGAAATCTCTCGGGTGCGTATAGATTACACGAAAATAACACCCCAAGTTCATATAAAATTTTCTCCTACACCTTCCCCTGCCGAGATATTCTCCATTAAATTGGAGAAATAAAAATCATTTTTTCTAACATAAAATTTTTATTTTTAATTGTATTTCGATAATTTTCTTGGTGACGTACCTACGTAGTGCACCAGGGAAGCAAGGGGTGAACTACCCCTTATCTTCTTAACTTCATATTTTTAAGGGGTTGGATATTTTTAAGTTTAACCGTATTTCTTGTTTCCCCGGACAGTTTGATAATAAAAAGTTACTCTTGTTAGGTTTCGATAAAATGAAGCGTTTTCGAGAAAATGAGCAAGAGGTACAGTGTTTCTACGATTCTCGTCTTTATCTTTTCTGGCATTATTTTCAAAGATATGAAAAAATCGAAAACTCTTTCAATCAATTATTTCTTAGGAATTTTTTAAATATGATTTGACCCTACATTAGCTATTTCTTTTGAAATTAATTAAAAAATTTCCAGGTCCGTATTAAGAGAAAATAAGAATTGACGATGTAGACAACAGACGAAACGTCGTACAAAAATTACCTTAACAGCTTGCGAAAGGTAGTGAAAATTTACATTAAAAAATTGCTTTCGGTTTTTCAAACGCCAGAAAAAATGAAAACGAAAATCGTAGAAACACGGTACCTCTTGCGTGTCGAGTTTCATTTTCTCGAAAACCCTTCATTTTATCGAAACCTAACAAGAGTAACTTTTTATTAGCAAAATATCCGGGAAAACAAAAAATGGGGTTAAAAATTGAAAATATGCAGCCCCTTAAAAAATATGAAGTTAAGAAGGTAAGGGGTAGTTCACCCCTTGCTCCCCTGATGCACTATCAAAAAACGGGTCGCATTATTTTATCGACATCCAATCACTAGGTACGGCACCAAGAAAATGATCGAAATACAATAAAAAATAAAAATTTAATGTAAAAAACGATTTTTATTTCTCCATTTTAAGGGAGAATATCTCGGCGGGCACGGTCGTAGGAGAAAACTTTATATGAACTTGGGGTGTTATTTTCGTGTAATCTGTACGCACCAGAGATATTTCCCACCTTCACCGGGACACCATATATAGGTGTTTTAGAAATCAAAAACTTGTATTCTTATAAATATGAACCCAAGAACGTCTCATCTGCAAAATACCGGGTCTTTACTAACCAAAAATGGATCATGACGAATAATGAAACATAATGAAACATAGGTATGCAAATTCAAATTTTGTCAAAACAAGAATAATTCGGTCAAGTATGAGTTGGGATCCACTGGTAAAGAATTTTGTACTACTTCAGCAATGTGATGCGCGTCACCCTGCAGCACGTAATCGTTCTTTTCTCAGTTATTTGAAAATGCATATACGGACTTAAAACTTGAAATGTCGGGAACTACATGAGGTATTTAATTTGAATCTGGGATTTATGAAAAAGGTGGGCGGACAGACAGCCACATTGTCACGAAGTCCTGTTACAAGTGTTCCATTTTTGTAGTTCCAGTGTCGCAAAGACCTTGAGATTAAAAATATCTAGTATAAGTTCCAGAAATCAATCACCAAAGTTGACTTTTCGGGAGGTTGTGAAATTTAGTGTTGCTAGTTGAAGTAAAAAAATTCCTAAAAGTGTAATGAGTGGAGACAAAATTTCGAAACTTGGCAAAATATCTCTCGTTGACGTGCATGACAGGGCGATGACAACACAGAGAACTCAAAATTATATTATTGAGAAAGATTGGATTGATATCTTAAAAAACTTATGTTGAGGTGATAATTTCAGTGTTATAGTAAAAGAAAATCGTAGTGATAACTCAAAAAAAAATTCAAGACCCCGTAAGAAACCAACATGTTGCATAGAACTAAGTAGGCGTGGAAGTTGACAATTGCATCCACCCGTGTGCTATACTCGTAACTGTGCGCTGTAAATAAGAATCGCACGGGTATATTCAAATGTTGTAGGCAGCTTTGAAATTTTAACGTGTCTCTTTTCAAATCTGAATAAATATAAAGCTGAAACTTCATTGCTATGAAAATAAATAAGTACATGCATACTTAAAACGCTGTTTCTTTCCTATATTTCAAAATCAAGGAGTATATTTTTGAGCGACGGTGAGCCAATAAAATGTAACACACTGTATATATTCTTGTACACTGTTTTTAACAGTAAATGCCGACGTGTTTATCCAGGAGCATAAAGTTTGCGAGAAAAGAAAAGAACATTTTTGTGGCACCTTCATTCTATTAGAAAACCTTTTCTTACATTATGTTGACATTATTTACAATAAAACAAATTCACAATAGAATGATTGTTTCTGCTTTTTGGAAAAATGGTGACTGTCTTTTAAATGTATGTAGTTTTTGTGTCACTATCTTTCTCCCTAAATTTAGGGTGTTACAAATAGCAAAATGTCAATTTTTGCGCGTTTTACCCCAGTCTAATTTGTATTACTTTGTTTCTCTTACAAAACTAAATAAAATTATGGTATAACTATACTTCACGAGTTACATACTGCGTCGATTTGCTTAAAAATATGTCTTTTTCTGTAAGTACTTCATGATGCGTTAATATTTTGCTACTATGCAACACCCCTTTTTACAGGCACAGTACTCAAAATTTTTTTGTTAATAAACTTGACGTATGTACACTAGATGTTGCACGTACACTTCTACGAAAATGTCTGAAGGTGTTGAAAAATCACTCCCTACAAAGTCATTCGCAATTGTAGCAATCAAAATTAATAAGAAATACTTCGATCAAAATGGGCAGTAAGAGAAAAATTTCGTGCTCTTTTTATATAGTTTTGGCGATAAATAATTGAGCTATAAAGCCGCAAATTAACTTATGCACACACTAGTACTCTATTACGTCATCGAAACTTGCTCGTGAACAGATCTTACGTTTCTGTTTCCCGAATAACTTGTGTACTTGAACTAATTTACAAGTACACGACCACGTCTAGTATGTGCTCAAGTTAGTATGCGACTGACGTTCGACTTTCAATAAAGAACGATTATCTTCCTATCCACAGATCTACAAAATTTTCGTCCTTCAGGAACAAGTGCCTCCTGATATCCATCCGCACATTCTGCTTCCCGCGTCCTTTATTCCAATACTTTTTCTTGCGGTTTTCTTTGGTCAAATCTCTTAAACGTAATTTTGTCTAAATGATCAAATTCGAATAACTATGTAGGGATGTAACTTTCATCTACAGAAAACGGATTCAAATGCCCCTGTTATTGCTACCTATTTCAAAATTGTTTTCGAATATACAGAGGAAAAATTACTGAGTGTATACAGGGTGCGCCACCTAAGCGTATTTCTTCTGTTGCACCTTTATTGAGCATTTTAGAGAAAAATGTCACATTTTTGATTCTTTCTTACATAAAATTATTTTCGCGTATACAGAATGTCCCATTTCTTCTGCATAGAACCTAACTTTCTTTTTTAATTAAACATCCTGTATTTGACAGCATTTTTGGACTCTCTTAAATTGTTTGACTATGCGGTTGTATAAAACATTTTTTTCCTAAAGTTCATATTTTTAGCGTTAACAGCATTTTGATGAAGATTTTGACAGATGTAGAAGGATTTTGAAAATTAGATATCTTCGGATGGAAGAAAGTCGTTGTAATAATATTTTAGTGAAAAGAAAACAATATCTAGTACGCACTACCAATAATTATTATATAACATATAGTCACTTTCTAAATGCATTTTCGAAAATTTTCTTTCGAACGTCAGAGAATGTTTTCATTACTGAAAATAATAACATAATTCTAGTAAAACCTATAGACAACTTCAAAAATATCAAAAAACAAACCCAATCCAGAAAGACTGCAAAAAATATTAGTGCCTAAATAATTTAAATTTACAATAATTTAGATTAGATTAGATTGTATTAAATCAATTTGTTCGTTATGTACCTAAGTTATATTTTTTATCATATCTAATTTATAACCTTTTTCCGAATTATACAATAATTTAGTTTCTTCAGGAATAGGAAATTTGTGATTATTTTCGAAAAAATGGTTCCCAAAATTTGAACCGAAATGATCTTATTGTATAATTTGAAAAAAGGTTATCAATTAGATATTTTGGAATCTATAGAAATTAATAAACATAAACATGATAAAAAGTATAACTTGCTTAACGAACAAATTGATTGAATACAATCTAATCTTTTTAAATTATTGTACATTTAAATTATTTAGGCAGGTCATTTTGATATTTTAGGTTTCCTAAGTTGTCTATTGGAATTATGTTATCATTTTCAATAATGCAAACATTCTCTGACGATGGAAAGAGAATTTCCGAAAATATACAGGATGTTTTTTATGTGGTGTTAACATGGCTATCTTTTTAATCTTAATAGATACAGGTTCGGTTTAATGGGAGAAAAGTTGCGTCTATTCAATCATAAAGAAGTACCGTTTGCAAAAGTTGATTATTTCTTTTCGTTTTTGAAATAATAGAAAAAGATTAAAATTTTGAATTTTACATTTGTGTTTATATTTTCCTTATTTGGCATTCAATATTCAATCTGCAAAAACTTTCTTGGACGACTTTTCATCCTCTTTCTATCTGTGGTAGCAGAAAGTACCTATCACGTTTTGTTTCTTCAGAATCATCATCAGTTTCATTTTTTTTATGGCGCCATCTTAGATTTTTTCACCATGAAATAGCCCATTTTTTTCTGAATAAAATGATATAACATATTTGTATGTTTAAATCGCATAAACAAATAACATGTCAACCTTTTCTTCATTAGAGTAATCCATTGTAACCCAATAAAACACAATCGTATTAAAAATGTTTCTTGACGTTTGAGTTGACAAAATAGATAAACTTTTGTTTCCACGGCAATTGTGATTAGATGGAAAAACAATTTTTATCATGTTTTATTTAAATTCTGGGCCTAAAGCAATTTAAACATACAAATATGTTATATCATTTTATTCAGAAAAAAATGGTCTATTTGAAGGTAAAAAAATCTAAGTTGGGCCATAAGAAAAAATGAACCTGATGATGATTCTGAAGAAACGAAACGTGGTAGGTACTTTCTGCTACCACAAATGGAAAGAGGATGAAAAGTTGTCCCAAGAAAGCTTTTGCAGATTGAAAATTGAATGCCAAATATGGAAAATATGAACACAAATGTAAAAGTCAAAATTTTATTTTCTTTCGATTATCTCAAAATCGAAAAGAGATAATCAACTTCTGCAAACGGCACCTCTTTATGCTTTAATAGACGCAACTTTTCTCCCATTTAAGATTAAAAAGATAGCCATGTTAACACCACATAAAAAACATCCTGTATATGTTACCAGAGTTCTGGATAATACATATTTGAGGTTGATTATCTGAAAGACTAATGAGTTTAGAGATATTCAAGTTCATACAAAATAGAGAGAGAATCTATACTAGAAAACAACTGTAATATAAAAATTACATGGTTCCATTATTTAAAAAGATAAAGTTATGGGGTGTTGAAATATTTTAATTCGGTCATGTAACTGCTCATACCCTGTATAATATTTCTGATCTTTTGTTACTGGAACAGTTACTTGGAGATGTTACTTTGATCTCACTAAAATATCATCGCTACAGTTTTGTTTAATCCGAAGCTATTTAATTCTTAAAATTCCTCTAAATCTGTCAAAATCTTTATAAAACTGCCGGTAACATCAAAAACATCAATTTTATACAAAAAGTATCTAATTCAATATCTAGTAAAGTTAGGTAAGGAATCCAAAAATGCTCCATTTAAAAAACGAATACAGGTACTGGGCGGAAGAAATGGGACAGCCTGTAGAAGTGAAAATAACTTTGTGTAACGGAGTCAAAATTCAATATATTTTTCTCTAAAATGTGTAAGAAATGTGAAACAAGAGAAATATGCTTAGCCGGCGCACCCTGTATGTTCTAAAGTTATCCCATACAAAAAACACAGGGCGTTGAATTTTCTTAAAAGAATACTTGTAATATCCTGAGAAATTAGCACTTTTAGCAGGTACAAATGCGTCACTTTCACTTTAAAATACACCCTGTACAAGGTGTCCCAAACTGGACGCGTTCTTATGGGAACACCCCATATTTGAAGAGATAGAAAAAAATTAACCAAGGTGTCCGGAGCTCAAATTTAATGAAAAAACCACTTGCTATCTCTTATGGTTTGGCCGCTAGAGGGCGATTCTCAAATTTCGTCGATTTCTTTTATGTCTTATAACTTGTTTATTAATAAAGATAATTAATTTTGGTAAAAACTTTCTTAAGGCACTTTTTTCCGTAAAATCCATTGCAATAGGCAGTTTTTTACAGGGCGTTTAGATTTTCGTGCACCACCCCAAACTAATTTTTTTTTATATAGACCACCCTATATATTATGAGATTTTTGAAAAGCTCGTAAAATTTACTAAATTTTGATGTATCACTTGTCATGTTTATCTTAAAAACCATTAGCAACATTTAAAGAATTATTAATTTAATATAATAACTATGAGTAATCTTATCATGAAATAGATCTGTGGTTTTAATCATAACATGTTAGCATCCTATGTCATTTTATTAGTCATGGCAATCTTGATTTCTGTAGGCACAATATTTTAATTTTTAAATCGTAATGTTGCTAATGGTTTTTAATATAAACATGACAAGTGATACATCAAAATTTAGGAAATTTTACGAGCTTTTCAAAAATCTCATAATATATAGGGTGGTCTATGTAAAAAAATTAGTTTGCGGTGGTGCACGAAAATCTAAACGCCCTGTAAAAAAACTGCCTATTGCAATGGATTCTACGGAAAAAAGTGCCTTAAGAAAGTTTTTATCAAAATTAATTATCTTTATTAATAAACAAGTTATAGGACATAAAAGAAATCGACGAAATTTGAGAATCGCCCTCTAGCGGCCAAACGATAAGAGATAGCAAAGTTTTGTTTGCGCCAGTGGTTTTCTCGTTAAATTTGAGCTCTGGACACCTTGGTTAATTTTTTTCTATTCTATTCCCATAAGAACGCGTCCAGTTTGGGACACCTTGTACATTGGACCAATGACAACTTTAGGTGCATTAAAAAATAAATTAATTTCAGAAAATAGGAACGGATATTTAGATTCAAAAACATACATCAAGTTTATTCCACGTCCCAGAATTTGCTTAAAAAATATTTGATATTAATTACAGTTTGTAAACAATTTTTCGCGATTTTAACAAACTACTGTAGTACCGACTTGCCCTGGGTTAAATCAGATTTGATTCTCAAAAATAGTTTTATCTAAAATATAAATATTTATTGCGCTCAACATCTTCTCTTCTGGTGATAATTACACATGTGAACCACCAAACTATTCTTAGTTCTGTAGTATTTATCACATTTCTGACACCAAAACTTCTGCGTTTGGGCACAGTGCAAATCTCTGTGGTGCCTCTTCAAAGTAATCTTGTTCCGCAAGACCTTTTGGCAAACACTGCAAGGCACCCCCAATCGTTTCTTGACAGTACTTTCTTGCACACCTACATAGAAGAGAAAATAAATTATTAGTTGACTGTAAATAAGTAAAAATCCACTAAAAAATAGTCTAAAACAGTCAACTAAAATTATTTATTTTCTCTACTATCTATAAGTTTTGAAATTCGCGTATTTAGTAGAGTATCTTGGACGGTTCTTCAGCTGCTCCCACTCCTCCGATTATTCTGCATATCCTGCTCTTTTGTGGTACTGGCTTTTATGACTTATTAGCGAATTCCTTGATCGATAGTTCCTTCCACATGTTCCACATTCGTAATTTTGAGATTTGTAGTAGTGCGTATCCGATAGATGGCGTTGTAGAGACCAGGATCGTGAGAAATGCTTATTGCATAAAGGACATAGAACCGTCATTCTTGGAGTGGTTTTTGTCGTCATCTCAACCCCCTCTGCGTCTGCAAAAACAGGGGCTGAGATGGCGACACTAGTACACTATTCTTATAATAAATTGTTTTCTTATTTTCTACAAGATTAATTTTCCAATCGGTTTGTCAATTGAAAAATCAAATCTCCTTACAGAACATTTACATAAATTCAATAAACTAAAACACTACATCAAATAATAATAAAAATAACTGTCATATATTTTACAAAGAAAGTCGCAACCGCGGTTTGATTTTAACTTTTTTTTCTTCAAAGTTTCTTGATTGAAAAGTTTGTTTCTTTTTAAAAAAGTATTATTGGCTCCCCCAAATTATAAAATTAATAAAAAATAACTAAACAAAACAACACAAAACAGACCAGGGACAAATGAACGAACACACAACACAATGTTAAAAAATGACATTCCGCACAGACAAAAAAGAATCAACACATTTTGTATTTGCAATAGGGTGTGTTGATCATTTCTGCTTAAGAAAACTGAAAACATCAAATTCCTCTATTTACTATTTTTTGTATTTTTGTTATATTTTTGTTTTCAACTTTCTTTTTTGGTTATAGGGGCAAACTTATGCAAAACAACATTACCACATCTTCGCTAATTCTACCACCTCTTCTAACACATGAGTAATGTTATTTTGCCAAATAAAAAACGAAAATGTTTAAAGACATCTGCTACTGTCACAGACTCCACGCATTTTAGTTTTTTACTCAAAAAGTGGCAATAAAAAATACAAGAATCTTACCTTGAGATGTTCCGGCTAAGCTGTCGACGCTCGAATGCAGCGATTGGTTTAAACCTGGAAAAACAAGTGAATGGAAATAGGGTACAACAACCAAAAACTAATCAACTATCATCTCCAACAGTCGTAGTTTGGTTTTCGAGAGTTAGATGGCACTATGAATTACATTAATCTGTGATTCTTGATGAAATTATACTAAAGGACACACGCTACCAACAGTATTGCATCTTTATAGCATACCTAGTTCTAGTAAAAATACAATGAGTTAACTATGCTTTATCAGAGAGGTCAGTTCATACATAAGCTGTAATTCACAGCGCCATCTAGCATTTGTGGGTTAAACAACAGATGAGTAGGTGATAAAGGTTACTATAATTCAGTGCGCCACCTGCCGTCCAAAAGAAGCGAATTTAGGCCTTTCCGCTGTTCAGCCACAGTAAATAGGGAGGTTCGGAGAAAAATAAGATATCTATTTTTGGCATGAAAACGACAGAAAATTGTTATTGTAATTGATTTACGGCGAAATTTTTTTTCTACAAAATTTTTTTGCGGCGAAATAAGCGAAAGAAATTAGCTTATCACGCCCACATGCTAGTTCGCTTTGTTATTGGTATTGTTATTGGTAAATGTGGAAATGGTGTGTGATTCTTGCATCTAACCCCAATTTCATTCAACCTCAAAACAGTAGTGTAAAGGCAGACCGGTATAAGTAAAACAAAGTCAACAATTCATTAACTGTACATGCCTTATATAATACAGAATAAGCAGGTATGTAGATTGTAGATACCTGCTTCCTTCTGTTTGTAAAATAGGTACCTACCTATATTCTCTAATACAATACAATACATACCTACTCATTTATGTAGGTATGTATACCTAAGTGATTGACAAGTTATCAAGTTAACAGTTTTATAACGGATTGGAAATTTAAAAAAAACGGAAACAAATACAACTCACGCGAATCAAAAAACTACGCTACGTAGGTACTAGGTACTTGTTTAACAAAAAGAAACAACTGCTATATTCTGGAACGGTTAATGTAGAAACTCGGAAGAGACTCTTAAAGACGCATGTATGGAGTACGAAATTATACCTATGGGTGCGAAACTTGGACAATGGGAGAAGCGGATTGAAAAAGAGTAGAAGCGTTTGAAATGTGATGCTACAGACGGGTGTTGAAGATACCGTGCATAGACAAGTTAGCAATAAGGAGGAATTAGAAAGAGTTGGGGAAAAGAGAAAATTATGGAAGACAATAAAGAATAGGGGATAGGATCGTAGGATGGTAGGACACCTTCTGAGACTCAAAGGAATAGTTCGCGACATACTAGAGTCAGAGATAGGAATAAAGAGGTAGAGGTTGGAGCAGATTAGACTACTGCTCTCAAATAGTTGGGGATGTAGAATGTTCTACTTTTACGGAAATGCGTAGGCTAGCTCAGGGAAAGGATGGAGGTACGCGTCCTACCGGTCTTCAAAAGAGAACTTTATGATGATGTACTATTTAATTATTATTGTAAAATAGTTAATAAAATTTCCTTTTTTAGTTTAGGGAGGGAACGCTACGGCGATTCAGTATTTGGCTCCGTCATGCTCCTAGCATCCTGTTTCAAATTATGCTAACCGTAACACGCTACCAAGTACCAAGGGGTCCCAGAAAACTGTCGATAAATTACATTATGTTCGATTTTATTTAGAGTGGCTGCAATGGGGCAGCCGATAATTTTATAAACTTTTGCAATGATAAACTAACTCGCGGAAATATCGATAATGCTGACCGATTTTCCTTCTGGCTCCAACGAACAACTTTTTCCGTTTTATTGGTGTGCTGTACGATGTATTAGTCTGGGTACAAAACAGAAAACACCAGTTGGAACCAGTTAATAATATTTAACAATTTAACTACACATGCATATGCATAATATTTATGGGACTGCTGCGCGCTGAAGCTGGGACTTGCACGTTATACTAAGTTCTGACGTCACGCGCCTACTCTCGCTGCAAGGTACGATTTCTAGCCTCGCACCGACTTTGCAACGGCTTCACAGGCGAAGGAATTTTTTTTTAACAAAATCTAACAACATAACTGCCTTCAGTATAATAAACTCTATCAATTTTAATGAAATTTGAAAATTACCGAACCTGCCTATTATAATGTGATGAAAATTTATGTAATTCCAGAACAGATATAAGTATTGTATGATAATCAGAAATGCGGTACTCACCTCCGAGCCCTGTGGGATCTGCTGCCAAAGCGGCCATCGTAAAATTGAAAGTTCCCGCCGCCGATGCGAACAGTTTGCTTTCATTTTGCGTTAAATAAGGGCCTATGGGACTATCGTGATCATCATGGTCGCCTCCCGAACTCCCAGAATGAGGTCCTTGCGGCAAACTTGTAGGGCCGTTGTCGTTTCCCATCACTTCTCCGGAATCGTTGCTGTTGTCGTCTTGATTTGTACTGCAGAGAAGCTCCATTGGTTCGGATTTGACGTCGGCGTCGTTGTTTGTTCGGGAGTTTATTGTTGGGGATGGGGAACATGGGGAGTTTTCTCTGTCTGTACTGCTTATACCTGTCGAAGAAAACATAGAAGTGGAACTGACTGACGAGGACAGCAAATATTTCAAACTTTGTTTTTATTCTTCAGAATCATTCCGGGTTTGTTTCCGAAGACTGAATTTACAAAAATTGACAAAAAATGAACAGAATTTATTAGAAAATTGCATAGGCGTTGACTTTTCTATAAAACAACTAAAGATGCAAAAATAAATTAAGAAGATCCTATTTTGTGGGTTTATATTATGATGTGAAATTTCCAGAAAAGTAAAACGGTGAAAGAGAGTCCGATATATGTCACAATGCAAGCAGCAATGGCGGTTTGGTTGGGTCCTCGACCGGGTTGAATATTTTTTTATTATGTTGATCCCGCCTTAAATTTTTTAAAAATTATCTGCAAAAAGAGGATTCTTTGACTAAGCATTTTCTTGTTTAGGTCAAGCGAAGCGAGCGTAGCGATATAGGTTTCAGTCGTTCGCCGAAATCTCCAGCGTATACCGATTTACCGTGACGGGGTATGAGTTCCGGTACCGTATTACCGTAACGCTATACTCAGCCTATTTTAAAAACAGTTAGTGATTTTGAAATAAGAAATAAAAAACCCGAACGCATGGACCAGAAATAACGGAACACAGATTTGTAATAAAAAATCGGTGATCAGGTAAAATTGTCAGCTGTACATCGCTATCGAGTATGGAAATGGCGGAAAAACATTATGTAGGTTTCACAAATTTTGAAAACATTTTTGCTAAAGGAGCGATATATTTAGGTAAGTGAGACTCACCGTTCCCTTCGACCTCGTGTTTGTGTACCCCCGTCGAATTCATGATATTCGCGTTCAGATTTAAAGGACTATGTTTCATCGCACTGGGTGAAAAGTCAGCAGGATGCGTCTGCGGGGGATGCGTGTGCGTCATCAAGTCATTATTATTATTGTTATTCCCGATGATGTGTTCCGATCGAACTCTTTTGTGTTCCGTTTCCGGGTCTGCCGAAATCCGCCGTTCTCCTCGGCGGTGCTGCAGCGTCGCTCTCCTTAAAAGTTGGTTCACGGTGGCTCCATGCGGGGGTGACGAAGGGGAGGTGAAAAGAGCGTCTTCGACTAGCTTTTCCGTAAATGTGGGGTGATGATTTGTGATTGGTGTTGATTGTTGCTGTTGCTGTTGTTGTGAGCGTACCAAACTCTGCACTTGAGCCAACTGTGGAAATGCAAAACAACTCTATCAATAGATGGCGTTAGTGACTGGAAGAAACCATAGAGCACATTCGTTGTGAATACTGACCTGTTCTCTATCATCACCATGTTGTTGCGTGAGTCCGCTAACTCGTAATACTTCGGCAGTCTTGAGAAAGGAAGAGAGTGAACGCTGATGCACGTTGACTTCCCCGTGGTAAATAAATTCGACCAGTGCATGCAAATCTGTCCACGCCACATCTTGTAGTACTATCACAGGATGTTTACACGGAGTTGACTGAAGGAACAAAATGTTAAACTCACATTTAAAAAATACTTTCAGGATATAGGATGTTTTTAGTTCTCTGCCCTTCTCCATACATCTCTCCCACTCTCATAGTAACCTAGTTTCATTCGAGTTACAACCTAAACTTAGGTATATTTATGTAAGCATGTAAGCATGAATTCTGTATGTAATTCTGGAAACACTGAAAAAATTGGCATTTTGAAATGTCAGATTGAAAATGAAATACATGTTTCTAATTAAGGGGCTTTGTCGAAGTCTCGTCTGTCTCGCTCACGCACATTGATTGTCCCTGGAAACTAACAACGTTCGGAGTTTCTACCTGAAATTTGTGTACTTAAACTTCTTGTCTTGTAAATATGCGCTATGATCTCAGGTTTTTTTTGTAATCTCAGAAAGGGATGCCTTATTTTCAATTTAAAAAAAGAAAAAAATGTAGATTTTTAAGAAAGCAAAAAGTTGTTTCTTTTTAACATTACAAAAAACTGAGATCATAGCGCATATCTACACAACAAGAAGATAAGTGTGCAAAACTTTAGGTAGAAACTCCGAAAGTTGTCTGTGTGATCACTGAAAAACGGACACCTATCTCAGGGATTAACAATGAGCGCGAGCGAGACCGTTGAAACTGTCGAGATTCCAGGAGATTACAAACGGAACATCACAGTAGCTTTGCCAAAATAAGACGCGGATAGATGCGAAAATTTTAGAACGATCAGTTTAACTTCCTACGCGTCAAAAATTTTAACTAGAATTGTGCAAAGGATGGAGGAAAGGACGGAAGAAATATATTAGGAGAAGATCAGTTCGAATTTAGAAGAAATTGGGGAACGCGCGAGGCCATTCTAGATTTACGAGTAATAATAGAAAAAACAATAGGAAAGGGAAAGAGTGCCTATATCGTGTGTCCCGGGAATTCTGAAGCATCCTGTTTAACATGGGAAATTTGAAAATTGCGATTTCTATATGTCCCCAAAGTGTTTTAAGGATATTCCGAGTATCACGACACATACAATGTGCACCAGAGCACGTTTTTGTGCAATAATTTTCAAAGTTTAACAAGAAATTAAAAAATATTTCCAAAAATACAGGATGTCCCAGAACAACGGGGCAATATTTCTGGAGCATATAGTTTTGGTCCAAATAACACTTAAAGTATCTATAAATTTTTTTCTAGGACGCCTCCCTTCGAAGCTATTCGCCCTTAAAGGTCAAGTCCTGAAGGAGATTTTTTGCTGGTAACTTTCAAACTACTGCATCGAATGTTATAAAATTTGGACTGTAGACATAGTAAGCAAGTATCTATGATCGAGTGACATGACATCTTCCGTATCTTGTGTAGGAAGCCGGGGGTGGAACACCCCTAATGCATTTCACCCCTTAACTTTCACGTTGAAGCTCTTAACGAATTTGCAATAACATTTTTAAATTCCTTAAAAAAATTTCTCAAAAAGGCACTCTTTTTTTGAAACCGTTAAAACGGCCCGTTTCCGAGAAAAAAATATATAAAAATACATGATTTATCAGTGTTATTTTGACTCAGACTATATGCTCCAGAAATATTGCCCCGTTGTTCTGGGACACCCTGTATATCGCGTGGGAATCAACGAAGTTTAAATACAAGTGTAAAAAGCACAACAACCGTGTCGAAATGGTTTAGTGAGTTTAGTCGCAGCACCGTTGACATTGCATCCGGCATACGGAGGTTCGAATTCAACGGCGGGCTGTTAATTCTTTTTTACTTGTATTGTTATTTTGAATGAACGGCGATTGATTTCTATCAGTAAAGATGCATCATTAAACGCTTTGTAATTTTTAATTCAACTGGAAATGGATTTATTAGAAAATTATTCACATTACATATTAAAGGATGTAACATTGGAACGATACCTAGAAAATTAGTTATTTATTTACTTAAAGGTTTTAAAACTTTGTTTGGTCATTTTAATTTGCAACAATAACTGCATTTAGTTGTCGGCATTGATAACAGCTACTAGGCAATCATCGTGTCTGAAAACAACCCTCGAATAAATATTTATGGTGACCCTGACAATGGTACAGCCTTTAATAATGTAAATAATTTTCTAATAAATCCATTTTCAGTGTAATTAAAAATTATAAAGCGTTTAATTATGCATATTTACTGATATAAATCAATCGCCATTTATTCAAAATAACAATACAAGTAAAAAAAGAATTAACCGCCGTTGGGTTTGAACTTCCATATGCCAGATGAAATGTCGGCAGTGCTGCGATTAAACTCACTAAACCATTTCGACACAGACGTCGTGCTTTTTACACTTGTATTTAAACTTAGTTGATTCCCACGCGATATGTTTTTGGAAATCATTTTTAAATTTTTTGTTAAACATTCAAAATATTATTGCACAAAAACGTTCTCTGGTGCACATTGTATGTGTCCTGATACTCAGAATATCCTCCTTCAGAATTCCCGGGATATACGGTATAGGATTTGTAGATTTGGAAAAAGCCTTCGACACTGTAAAATTGAAGAAGATATGAAGTATAGGGATAGAAGAATAATTCATAATCTATACAAAGAGCAAACGGCAGAATAGCTGCTGGAATGAATATACAGGGCCAAACTATTAATATGCTCAGATTCGAGGATGATATAGCAGTATTACATCCAACAAAGAAGAATTAGGAAGGGCTCTGAACGAAATGGAAGCGGTTTTGACGGAGGTCTATGGTATGAAGATTAATAAAAAGAAAACCAAAATTTTGGTGTGTAGAGGGCGTGAAAATAGGACTGAAACGAAAATACAAATTGGAAACGAGAAGATAGAGGAGTTCCAGATGTCTGCTATTTAGGAAGTCAAATAACTTGCGATGGTAGGAGCTTTAGAGATATAAAACAAAGAACAGCGCAGGGCCGAATTGCATTTAATAAAAAGAAACAACTATTATGCTCGGGAATGATAAATGTAGAAACTCGGAAGAGGCTCTTAAAAACGTAGGAATGGAGTATGGTATTTTACGGAAAGAAAGAAATTTTGAAGACCTAGCAGGTCAGGCTTGCGGTCCTCCTCTTCCTATCCATTGTTGGAGAAAGTACCAATTTGGTGTCCTTCGAAAAAAGTGTGGACCAATCATCCCATTTTAAACGATTCCTCCAAAAACGTTCGATGATCACTCATACATGTCAAAGTTAAAGAAATCCAATGTTTTTGAAGATTTCATAGTACACACTGACAAAAATGCCATTCTCTCTGGAAAACCCTTTCATACAGTTCGTGTTGAAACTTATGTGGTACCGATGAAACATGAAACTTGTTCTTTATGAGCAGTTGAGCAGTCTTCCTAATCGCAGTAGTTTGATATATGTATGTATTTCTCTGATGCGAATTCTAAACGTTAATTAAAAATCAAGATGTTTTATTTTTAATCTGACACTTGTCCTTATAACAATGTATTCAGAGTAAATCACATAATTCAAAATTTCAAATATGTACAGAGTGTTCCTGTGTTCCAAGAGAAAACATTATTTTAGTAGTAAGATATAAGGACATTTACTATGAGAGACCGTTATCGGATTAAGAAATGCTGGGGGATACTCGTTTTTGAATCAATTTATCCCAATTTTTAATTGCTTTCAGGTTGATTATTTTAATCTTGGCAAGAAAATTGTTTGTCTAAATTGCGTATTTTCATTTGAAAATTATGACTGCAAAGAAGACGAGTTATACGTCAACTGGAGAGGGCATGAATTATTCTCTATTTTTATGATTTGTTCTAAGTATATAGGCCAAATAATCAAAAAGTTTGTAGAAGACAAAATAATAATAAAAATTGATAAATTCTTTATCGTTTATTTACAGTCTGTCCTTGCACTGACTTAGTTAACCTTGTTAAAAAAATTAATCTAGAATCATTTTTCAAAACTAATGCAAAATTAAACAATAACAATAATTATTATATACATAATAATCGATAATCAGTTTTTTATAAAAGTTTCTAACACATTTCTTGCTTTATCTGTAGCGAAAAATTTTGATTCTTTATACCAAGAGGTCAGATTTGCTCATACGATTGAATATACAAAGTGGCTTTAGTACACAATTTCATGTCTTGTTTAGTTGCCGAGATTTTAGAAATTTTATTTTATTTTTTGTGGCGTATTATAAACAGATGTCGAAGAATCTGATCTTTTAATAGCATTTTTCGAACTAATTCGATATCCTGAATACAACGGATATGCATAGGTACCTATGTTTTTCGACGTTTCGGTCACAAAAGTTGCATCTTCGGGAAAAGAAATTAAATTAAAAAGTTGCAATGGGAAAGTTTATTTTGTTTTTCGATATCTGTGTAATACTTTATTTGCTCTTAACCCAGGAACTTGGCACTTGATTTTGACAAAAACAAATGAATAATCTCGAATGCAGTGTTTTCTAAATTCTGAAAGCCCACTTTCTTACGAGAGACCTCTTTAAAAAAGCAGTTCAATTTGCAGATAAACTTTATGGTTGAAGTAATAAAAAAATAATGATTTTTTTGGGTACGTACCTTAAGTAACTCCCTAAAATATGGACTACAAGCGGACAGAACGACTCTATGTGCTTTTAAACTTTTTCCATCACAGGCTAATGTTACGTCGACAAAGTCTTCGTCATCCCGGAGATTTTCGAAGGCGGATGTGATACTGCTTTGGTAATTGTTCCAGCGCAGACAAAAATGTTGTGTATCTACCATTGTAATCTGTATTTACCTGAAAAAAGAAAGACGAAAATAAAGCAGGGCGTATCTACAATGTCTATACAAAACGCTACCACATGCAGGACGACTTAACCAAGCTTGTCTGACATAAAAAGCGGGTTGATTTCAGTATGTGTCACTAATGTCACTTAATTGTCAGTTATTTGTGATAAGTCACATAAGCTTTCAATGGAGTGTGTTATTACTGCAGGCTTCGAAGTTCTCGAACAGATTTAACCCTACGCATTTCCCTAAAAGTAGAACATCCTCCATCCCACCTATTTGAGAGCAGTAGTCAAATCTGGGCCTACCTCTACCTCTTTTTATCCCTATCTCCGACTCTAATATGTCGCGAACTATTCCTTCGTGCCTCAGAAGGTGTCCTACCATCCTATATCTCATATTCTTTGTTAACGGTACATTTGGTCTAACTCCCACCGTTTCGGCGTTATTTCATGTTAAAAATAACCATTTTTCAACTTTTATCAATTATAACTTGACAACGGCAATAGATATTAAAAAATGAATTGGGTGTTCAAATATATCTAAAGGGGCCAGTAAATATTACCTAATTCGGAAGTGGTCCAAAAAATTACCAAAAAATGACCAATCGGGAAGCAGTATTTTCCAGCCCCATTAGACAGAGAAACACTAGGGTAGGGACATGTAAGTCATTTTTTAATATCTCGTACAGTTTCCAAGTTAAAATTGATAAAATTTGAAAAATTACGATATTTAATGTCAAATAACGCCGAAATTATGGGAGTTAAACCCAATGTATGGTTAACAAGGTGTCCCTTAAATTCAACAAGGAATTCAAAAATGTAATCAGATGTAGGGTGTTCCATTTAAAAATGCAAAGTTGGGTGCCGTGCAGAAGAAATGGAACGGCCTGTATAAGTGAAAATAATTTCATAAAAGAGATAATCAAAAATGGATGTGGGTCTTTCCTATAATGTTTTTCTCTAAAATGTGTAGTAAAGGTGCTATATAAAAATCGCACTTAGGTGCTCCACCCTGTATGTCCCCGAATTGGGTTACAAAGAGGACAAAAATGATTATTTTTAACTTCTCTTAAAATCACTCTTTATGAAAAACCCTCGGAAAAACCATTTCTGAATAAATTTTTACAATAAGGAAAATTTCCTAAGCCGAGAAATCAAATGTTTCCTTGAAAAAAAAGTAATTTGGGCAATGGCAGTTAAAGAGCAAGCAGGGTTTCTTCTGAAGAGTAATTTTTCCTGAGAAATTAAAAACAAAAACTTCCTTTTCTGTAAACCCATCTGGGGACATACGGTATGTATTTGTAGTCCGAATCAAACGAGTAATCCAAATATACCAATATATACAGAGCGTTCTGTTTATATTTAGACTTGTTTTACAATTTGTGCAACTTTCTTTTATGCATTAATAATTATGTGAATTACTGACAATTAATAAATAAAATACTGTATTATATATCGACGTTTCGGCCCCGTTTGGGACCTTTGTCAAGATTTATTTGTCAAAACAGATATGAAAAAGTGATAAATTATTGAAAGTTTATTAGACAAATAATTTATATCACTTTTTATATCTGTTTCTACAAAAAAAATCTTGACAAAGGTGCCCGATGGGGCCGAAACGTCGCTACACATATAATAGAGTATATTTTATATTTTTTTAAATATACATATAGGTATATTGACTTAATATCTTTATAGTCAAGTATTCCATGATTTACTTTGTTGCCATTAGCTTCACTGAATTTGACATTTCTAATAAGGCAGACAACCAGTAGGTAAGTGAAAAAATAACAACAAAATAAATCATAGCAATCATTGCAAATATTTGGTAAAGTATTAGAGACAGGCTGCTCTGTGCTATGTCGTTGTAATTAGTTAATCAGAATAAAATTGTCTGTCGGATGAGGTGATGATATACAGATTGTTCCATTAGAAAAATCCAAATTATGTTTGAAACTGGGCAAAGGTCGTTTTCAATTGTTGTTCTAATGACACCTAAAAATTTAACTAACCGAACTAAAACTTCTGTAATTACAAGAATAACGAAGATACAGGGGGTGGGAACTTTAAGTGAAACACCCTGAACAATTTCGGAAAAGTCTTGATAACCAAAGCTTACGTAACGAATATTATGAAAATAATTAAACTCTTTTTAAAATCAACCCCCCACATAATAGTTGCGGGGTAGTTTCTTCGAAATTATAAGTAGGAAGAGGATTGTGTTATACGGGGTGTTTCAGGATTAACTGGACAAACTTAAAATCCGATTTCAGAACCTCAAAATGAGAGAAAAAGTTCCTATGAGGGTATGTCCATTTTCTTAAATACTTAATGCAATTTCTCAAATAATAACCGTATGGGTCGTGACAACATATTTATTTTTTTTGTTCAAAAACTATCAGTCTTGTGAAAAAAATAAAAGACACAAAAAAGTTTCTAAATGAAACAGGCTTCATCTCATTCTGACGGACTCCTCCGTGCCCCACCATGGCCCGCAAGCCTCGTAGTATCGTACTCGCCCATACCCGGCGTCTGTGCAAGCCACATTTTCATATGATAAAATTTCGATTCGAAAACAAAATTAAATAAAAAATATAATGCAGAGTTGCTGTTTTCACCCATTTAAATGATAAGGGATGGTTGAAAAAGTGTCCCTTGCAATCAATTTTGATCAAAACTGATTTTTTATGTTTTACCAAATTAAAAAAAAAATAAATAAAAGCCTAACTTTAGCCTATACCTTTGGAGGGGGGCAACTCTTTAACGAAGCATTTCCGGACATACCCTCATGGGAACCTTTTCTCTCATGTTGAGGTCCTGAATTCAGATTTTAAGTTTGTCGAGATAATCCTGAAACACCCTGTATAGTAATTAAAAGTATAATCAATTTTTCTTAAGATTTTTTCATGTTTCAAAATGGCGGCCAAACTAAAAAATAATGTGGCGCGGGTGGTGGATGATAGGCATGAAGTCATTTTTCTAAAAATTTAAATAGCACGAGAGATTGAGTTACGCCTAATTTAAATTGTCTCTTTAATATCTCTAAATTTTAATTTTTCTAATGATGTATAATAGGACGTCCTTTTTATATAAAAAAAATCTAAAAAGCACACCCCACTCATTTTATCTCGCGGGGGTAAATCCGGAGAAAACTGAAAATACGATTTGGTTATAGACTTTTTTCCAGAAGTTGCAACTGTTTCCCCTAAAACACCGTGGACGTCTGGTTTGTGACACCCCGTATTTAAGTATTTTTTTAAATTTTTAACTTAATATAGGTAGGTACTTCAGCAACAACAATTTCACAGGTGTTTAAAAGGGACGCTTTTATAAATTATTAAACTTATAGAGATATAGGTTCTACTAGAGCGCTCATGCAACATGCAATGGCGTAGACGTATGACTCGGCAGTTCGGGTATTTGCCCGAAGTTCCTGGGTTCTAGGAGCCCCTAAGGTCCTTGAAACTGAACATTTTTTGGTTTTGAGTCGAGTTATCAGAAAATCGTAAGATGCAAAAGTTTATAAAAAAGAGTGGCGTATATGTTTTATTAAATAACGCATTTTTGAGGAAACCCGTACGCACGCCTCTGTGTTCTAAATAAAATAACTACAACCACAAATTTCAGAAGGCTACCTCTATTTTTTGATAAACTTTCGACTGGTGCGAATTCCTGATGATGTAAACTGGATCACCCTGTAGTTGACATGTAATATTTACTCGACATGCTATTGGAACGATTCCAGGGAATAAAATCATAAGTCCATTATTCTCACTATAATAATGACATGAAACGAAAAATATTAAACATTTCATTAGTTTTAGAAAATGCTAAAAGATAGTCTCAAAAACTGGCTGCAAAGGCAAACGACTTTCATATACAAGCTTGGCTACAAGTAGAGCTAAACTTCAACAGATACAAAAGAACACAAAAATATTACTTCTTACGTCCCAAATTATCATTTCATCGAATAGTTGAAGAAATTTGCTATACAATGTGCCTAAGATAAAAAGGAACAATATGGGAATATTGCAAACGGCAAACATTCGGGGAAACATCCTCAGGAGTTAATCTTCAATTTCTGAGGATGCTGACGTTGTCAGCGAAACACATGTCGAGTTTAATTACTGTGTCACTGTCTTTTGGCGTGTGGGGTTAACTTATAAAGAATTCATAGTGAATTTATGCCCGATTCAACTATCATGGATGTTTGAAATTTGATGATAGATAAACAAGGCGTAAACTCCGGATTCATCGATTTTCACGTCTGAAGAAGAAAGAAATAAAATGCTTCAAGGACTCCTGTAAATAGAACAATAAGTTATGGCCCTTCGCGGTCCTTCGAGTGAAAGGGAATTTTTGGGGAATTGGATCCTAAATAGTTCTACGAGTTCCTGCAGAGTCGTATTATAGGTCACAAGTCGTAAAATATACTCGAAATAGGTTTGGCGGCCAATTCTTGGAATATCTTATGCATTTTTTTAGTAATAATGTAGGTTGAATTTTTTTTATTAGCAATTTTCTATCTTGTAAAATAGTGGTAAAATTGAAGTTAAATTTTCCACATCCTTCTTACCAGACAACTAAGTATAAATTTTCATACTTGTCTGGGATACATTCAATAAATAAATACAGCTAATTCAAAAACTGGTCAATTTAGAGATGTGAACATCCTATAACAAAAGACAGCAAATTTTCACAACTATTCCATGAAAAGATAAAGGTACAGAATATCCCATTATGAAGAAATAAACCGGCGTTTAATGGGTTAATGTCAAAAATAACTTGACCTTCCCCTGTAAAAGCACGCCATTCTGAAAAACTAGTTTAATTCGATATGCAAAAAATAATTTGTTATGAGAATGGGTAAAATAATTCATTAAAATTTAATTTAATTTAATAACGTTAATTTATAAAATAATAGAGATTAATGAGGTTAGGGAGTCCTATAATGCGAAATTTCTGCAATCCTTAGAAAAAACGGACATAAATCATAGATCACTTCGTTACCGATATCATTTTTATGGTTTTAAACTGCAGGAGATAACAAATATCTATAAATAATCTCAAACATAAACAAAACGGGATGCGACAAAAAAATTTCGTGAAAAAATCACAGATGGATGCAGCCGGTTCGTTGCAGGATCCCCGAAAATTTGGTTCGTCGCCGCACTCGATCATTAAAAAGTAAATTGTATAAAAAACTCATTGGCCATGGAGCAGATAGGCGGGGAGAGTGCTTGAACATGGCTACCGGTGAAAATAATTGAGAGGGAAAGGGAAAGCGCGTCGGGACGCCTAGTCAAAGTGCTTGTTAACGCGGGTCAACGATTTGACACATGACATGCGAGTAGACAAAACAACATCAACATGCTAAATAAACAAGTAGGCACATGTATTTTGCACGGGTTTTCTGCGGTAACTAGAAAGTGTCATTCTGATATAACTGGGCAAAAATGCTTGGGTATTACCTGAGAATAATTGCGGGTGTCATTTATGTTTAAATTTGCTAATGTGTTGTATAAAATCCATGTTTTTCACTAGCGTTGCATTTTAGCAACCGCAGCAAGCCGTGCGCCGCGATGCACACAGAAATTGACAGTTGCGTCGTCCAGCACGGCACACTTGACCGCCAAATACGAAAACGCCGGGCAGTTTGCAAAACGTGCAGACACAGCACACTAGACGCGCCAGACCATCACACCGTACTGCCGAATATTAAATATTCAAACGCGCAAAAAATTCGTCGACGGGTTATTCTTTATTGGGACATGGCTATGAGACATCTGCCGTAATAAGCCAGCACTAAAAAATAGTGCGTGCCGCCTAACCCCTCCCGCAGCGGAATGAAAATGCGCAGAATAACGAGTACAGGCTCGCAATTAAAAATGTCAAAACAAAAAAAAATGGGAACATTACGCGAATCGGGTCGGTCTTGGCCCACTATGCACTCCTGGATGCTCGAGGGACTCTACGATATTTCTATTTTTTCGGGCGATAGTTGCGAACCGATCGAGTTAGAAGTCGCGTTAAAAATGTTCCGGGGCAAATTTAAGAGATCAAAATTGCATATTTGTAAGCTAATGAGCGCTTCCTTTTCCCTCCCCTACTACCAAATTACCCCCAAAAAATCATTACGTTCTTCGCGCGGCACTGTTATTGCGTTGCGCATGAACATTTTAATTCAGAATAGAATAAATACAGAAAGTTGTGTGAATCAGCTATTTTTCCCGTTTCCTTCTAGCGCGGGTGCTCCTGCTGCCTGCTGGGCCATATTTTATTGATTTTATAATCAATACCGCAATAAAACCTGCAATGTTTTCATCTTTATTTTCAGCATCCATAGCTAGAGCTATTGCTCTCTATGCCGCCTCCTCGCCACCGCTTATCACTCGACTATACCACCCCGTCCCCGCCCTCCCTAGCGACCCACTCTTTTTCAGTCCCGCTGTGCTTTAAACTTCCCTAAACATACCGACGTACTACACACACTACAACCCCGGATCACTTCTTTTCCCCAATTACTTACAACGCTCTGCGCCTTTCCCTCTTCCGTTCCTCCAAAATTTGCATTTCGAATTTGTTGCAAACTCATCAATTGCACAATAAGCCATACATATCACTTTTGGACCTATGCATTTCCCAGAAAGTAGAACATCCTGCATCCTCAAGTATTTGTGAAAAGTAGTCCACGTCTACTTCTACGTCTTCTTATTCCTATTTCCACCCTTAGAATGTCGTTAAGGCGTCCTATCTCTCCTATGAGTCCCATAATATTGGGGTAATTACTGTTTTTGTCGATTGGTAAAAATTGAACGTTCTTGGGGTTGTTTCACTCTTACACCGCCATTCTACCGATTCAACAAAGATCCAAGAAAATCGTGTATACTCAACCAGACGATGGCGTTGAATAGCAGAGAGATGTTTGGTGATTGAATTTATGCATGTTCCCAAATGATCAAATGGGATCTGATGTACACTAGCATCGGAAAACTTTAACATGTCTGATAGTTCTTTGATCCTTAAACGACTATCACATAATACCAGCTCTTCTCCAAGGGCAATGTTGAATTACGTTAACCAGACCCATGCAAGAACTTTGCCCATTGAGCCAATAACGAATAACGATTGGTTATCTTGATATCCGCTAAGCAGGTTGTCTCAGAATCCCACCACGGAAATTTTTTGATTGAAAATGTGAAGAAAATTTCCTAAACATACATATCCCATTGCCCATCAGAGAGAAACTAGCATCATTTGGAGAAGGGGGGTTGCAGAAGGTTTTTCTAAAATAACTCTCCAACTATTTAAGATGAGGCGACCAAATTTCTCTGGTATTGTAAGGTTACCATACTTGGATCATTTATTTTCCCTCCAAGTCAGTACTCAATGGACAACCATGTCTTACCCCACTTTCGGTCCAGAAACTATCACATTTTCTATCTTGCGATATATTTCTGTTACCCTATCTATTATTCTCTTGTTAATTCCTATGTCTTTCAACCTTCTTATCAATAATTTTCTATCCACCATGTAAAATGCCGCTTTAAGCTCCACAAAACTTTCCTCCTGCTTTAATCACTTTCCTTTCTGTTATAAATATCCAGCAAATTCATAGTGTTTCCTCCATGATCCTATTTCTATATTGTCTAAAGGCACTGTTCTAACTTTCCTTTATTGATTTATGTGTTTCCTTCGTTTGTACAGTTCTTTGTAATTCTTTCTTATCTGTGAATACAATTCCTGTGTAACTAACCCTTCTTTCTTCAATCTTAAGATTCTCTTTGGGTCTTCTTTTCTTAATTTACTTTCCTTATACCACCACCTATTAAAACCTAACTTCTTTCTTGCTACCACCCTTTCTTCTCTAACTAAACTGTATGTCTTCGACGATCATCCCTCCTCTGGCCTCACCTTATATGAACACTACCCTCTATTCTTGCCATATTTCTTTTGTACTTCCCTATGCCCTTCTAATTCCAAATTGTAAACCATTGTTTAACTTTACCTCCCCCAGATAGTTAAAGTGTTAATTCCAAAATGGTACTTATATTGTCCTTAAATTTCCGTGGTTGAATTTTCGGACACTCTGTATACAATTCGGCACTTCATGCCCTGGAGGCCTATGGCTCTCTCGACTATTTTTCTTCCTTCCTTCTGGTATTCTTCTTCGGGCTGCCCCTTTTGGTTCTTCTTTTGTGTTCCTGGCACTATCCCTTCCGCCTTTTCTCCAATCGCCATCTTGTTATATGTCTGCAAACATCATCGTTAGAATTTTCCTTTCCAAAATTTCTTTGCTTCTTCGATTCTGAGTACCCATGTTTCATCTGCGTAACATACAACTGGTCGTATTATAGTCTTGTACAAACGCATCTTCAACGTTCTGGAAACTTTCTTGTTGCGTTACTTCAATTTCTTTACTTGCGTTCCTTTTTCTTTCTGACTATGATAGTTAAGCAGTCTGCGTAAACCCGGAATTGCTGCGATCCTCTGAAAAAATACTCCTTTCTGTTAGCAGCTTACTTTTTCTGAGAATCCAATCCAAAACTAGGTTAAAGAGAGTAGTTGACAGTGGATCTTCCTACTTCATACCTGTTAATGTTTCTGATTCTTCAGGGAACTATTTCTCTCTTAATATTATCGTAAACTTGTTGGAAGTCAACATATAAACGCATGTTCTTCTTTTGGCATTATTGTTGTATCTCTTCATTAATTACCAACTTCATCCAGGGTCAGTCGATTGATTACATACCTGTTTTCAAGTCTTCTATCTTTTCACAAGATCTCTTGAAAATTCTGTTTCTGCTTTTTCTTCCTTATTCACTAATATATGATATCTGAACCTCCGTAATTTTAATTGTTAGTACCTAGCTTGGGCTGGTATTCCTTCTGCACTTCATCAGTTTTCGTGTAGAATTTCCATACATTTTTTTTTGCTTTGTAACTGCTGCCATTTGTGGACTTTCTATCTTCTTCTTTCTACAAGTTGCTTTTCTTTATATCCGCCCTCCTTTATACGTGGCCCTCTGTTTCTCACAACATTTCTTTGGGAATTCTGTTCTTTTGTGCCTTCTTTCCGCTACTGCTTTTATCCTCAACTGTAAGCTTTATAATTTCACTAACCTATTTACAACGTCGATTACGTAAAGAATTGTTCGTTTAATGTATTTGTAAATTACCCAAATACCACATTACCAGATAAGGAAACCATATTCTGCCCCCTCCTCTTTCTTCTGGTATAAATCTTAGTAAAAATGTGTATAGAAAGCTGCATGGCAGACATCTACTAGGTTATTTCAGCTGAGGGGATTTTACTGGTGCTACTGGAGGAAATACCATTGACACATGCCTACAATGGCAATAAGGAGGTAACATATCATTATAATCTACAATGAGATTGACCACGGCAAGAACAGTTCTTCTGGTATATTTGGTATCCAGTATCTAGCCCTGCAGGAAGTGGCAGACCGTTCGATCACAACTATTCCATTTCTTCCTCTTTATGGGACTACAACCTAAATGGAATTCTGATTTCCCCCAGTTCAGGCACCACTAGGTTCGGTACATTTTACGATCTTTCTATCAAGCTTCCATCTTTCGACAGTGTTTTTCCCAATCAGCAAATACTCTATACTTTGCTTTATCTGCCCTATCTATAATACATATACCTATATGCATTGTATTATAATAAGTCAACTATAAGCTCCACTACTCTCCAAATGAGGTTTTTCTTTCTCGATTTTTGCAGTAATGTAGTCCACATTTTGAAGCAATAAAAAATTGTCCTTGGAACACTGCGACCCTGCGCTTATTTTTATACCAAATATTTGCTATCTTTTAACAAAGTTAAATTATTAATTTTGTGTATATGTGATATGTTTGCATGGCGCCTTAAAAAAATGTATTTTTATCGATTAAAAATGTACCTAATTATATACATGCCACATTGCTGCAACACAATTAATAATTTATTCAAATCGCCCCGTATTATCGAATATAATTTCGGTTCCATGTATCGCGTGTTAGACCAACACCACAAGCATAAAGCATGTTTGAGATATAGCCGTAAATATTGCCTTGATAAGCGCTAACTCGGAAGACTGTTGCAACCAAAATCAGGGGTGCAAGGAGGAAAAAGCAATATGTGCATTATTGGAGTCACAAATTCAAAAATCAATTAAGTAGTTAAACCATATTCAAATTGAAACACCTACATACGTATTTCGGCAACTAAGTTGCCATCCTCAGTAGAAACAAAAATATCTCTCAATTGGCCAAAAACTGCTCTAAGCTTGAATATTTTCACCAAAAATGACATATTTTCTAATTTAAAGTGATGTCATGGTGACGTCATGGCAACGCCATTTTGAGTATATAAACAGGGTTGAAGTCAACTAGAGTCAATGAACCCCTCGCTCACACCTCTTGGCACTCTTATAAAACTGCAACTTTTGTTTATCAGTTACAAAAAAGGAAAATAAGGAACATTTTCAAATTGTATATTATGCGAAAGCGAAAAGGGTGTTATGTGTAGCGGATTCAATATAGGTATGTCTCAATATGGGGTTTAAGAGCGTCGTATCAAACTGTCGAAGTAATTATGATGACGACGAAAAGGTCCCACGCTGGCCGAGCTCGTGCAAGCACCTATTGTATATACCATCGTGGTCCAACTTAGCCCAATCTTATTCTGAACTTAGTTCGACTTAGAAACCAACTTAATGCTTTTCAATCGACTTAATCAGGCGCTACAATCGGGATATAACTTCGCAAATTCACCAGAATTTCCAAAAATCATCACCAATCTAAAGTGGTCAAGCATCGCAGTTTTAAGATTCAAAATTCTAAATTACTGCCACTGTACTACACTGGGTGGGATACATTTTGAGAGACGGCAGCTATCGATCGCCATATCTTTATCTCCATCTATTGAGCCCTTCATTTTGTTTCTCAACTTTTGTTGCAAAGAAATGTCTTTCTTGAAGTTGGAGGAGATAGAAAAATCTACACAAGGGCGTATTTATAAAGAATGTTCAAATACAAAATCATGTGACGTAACGTGGGACTCAATTTGACCTTCAAATTGATGATGATCCGAGAAGCAGTTGTAAAAGGAACTTCATGAGTTATTGCTGGCAATACCTAAATTTCCCAGATTGATGCTTCGAAGAATATGGAATAATAGGAGCTCAATGGAGTGCATACAGTCCACTCGTCAAAGAGTTAATATTTCTGTTGCTAAAATCTGTTGTATGTGTAAAACAAAATAAACCCGCTTCACCAGTTGGATAACTATGCAAAATTAAAATATTTTGGTTGCGATAAATACAGAGTATATCTCACAGGCGCAAATGTAAACGAAATAATAATGTACGTACTTATTATCAGCGAGACTTGTAGATTATTTCGAACCTAACCTAAATAAAAACACATTGAGAGTCCTTGTCACTATGCACAAACAGTGCTGATTAGGATTTAGTTTTTAGTATATTCTATACGACGCAGTGTATGTTTGGTGCATGAATTTTGCTTCTCCTTATCTCAGATTGTACGCTTGCCAAATAAACATTTTCGTGGGTCACGCTAGTAGCCTCTCAAATTATTTGTATGCCTCCGACATACACTGCATTTTAATTTTTAGAGGCTGTTAAATATCTCCTTCCTTGAAGAACTTTATTTTTCTCTTTGCCTTTCCCTCGTAAGCTATTTGTGACTCTTACCTCCCTATTGCTAACCTTATCTATCCACGGTATCTTCATCTTGCGTTTTTAGCACCACATTTCTAATTTTTCTAATTTTTCGTATCCGCTTCTTCTATCGCCATAAAGTTTAGTATTTTGAATGAATCAAGCCGTACATTTTTTAATATTTGATTTATCAGGAAATTTGGATTATTTATCTGTTCGCGTTTTTGAGATAAAAATATTTTTTTGAAATTTTGTCGCTTTCCATCAGTTGAAAAATCCCTAATAACTTTTGATCCATGACACCTATGAACTTAAAGTTTGGTCCATTTTGATGCTAATAAATGTCGCTATTTGAGTAGTCATTTAAATTGGCCCTTTTGCAAATAGATAGTATAAAAAAGTCATCTAAACGAACACAAACTTGAAACCATTAAAAGTCATTTTTTGAAGTGAAACTTCTTTTGTCTCGGTAGAGTAAGTTCCTGTGTTGGCAAATGCGAGCGTCACGAAAAGTGAAACGAATGGAGGGGAGCAGTCTGAAAAGAGGGGCAGAGGAGAAAGGGAACATCGAACGCCCCACTCTTTAGCCACGCGCTCTCTTATGCTTCGTGCTCTTTCTCTCAGGCAAGCGTCAGTGAAGTGAGACCACAGCGTCTCATTTCTCGTGACGCCGCCCCACTCTTTAGCCACGCTCTGTCTCATGCTTCACGCTGTTTCTCTCAGGCAAGGGTAAGCGTCAGCTCATTCCTCTAATAAACCCAGATTTTTTTTAATAGATCCCTATATTTTTAATCGCGCTCCTAGATAGCTGAGAAAATTTGCTAATGGGCCATATTAGGTGTTCCTATACCCGAACTCAACGGTTATTGAGATATCTTCAAAAATTCTAAAAAATTAGGTGTTTTGCCATTTCTCAGTGAGTAGGCTATGATAAGTTACTTGTACAAAGAAACATGCTTAAATGCTTAGCAACCACCGACAGTTGTGTAAAAGAATATTGTGTCATTTCAAGTGTAAACCAAGAAAAATAATAATGGTAGTGAGTTATCACAAGAAGATATCTTTATTTAAGCTTGAAATGGCACAATTATTTTACACAAGCATTTAATTTACACTAATTAATACCAGATAATTACTCAAAGTAGTTGTCACTTGCTGATATCTGTCCAGAGCGCGGCAGCATATATAGCAAGTTAAATTGCATGGTTTGAGTGTGTAGGGGAAAGCACCGTACTGATGAGTCCCAGAAGGACGAAACCAGTTGGTCTGCGGCTTTCCATACACATTCAAAATATGCAATATTTGAACAAAGACCTGCTTAAAAGCACGTACGTACTGACGGGGTATTTGCCCGAGGAGTAGTTGTTCGAACGGTCCAGTACCACTAATTAAGCATTTAAAGCATGTTTCTATGTGTAAAATTGATCATAGCCCTCGTCGAGAAATAACAGAAAAATTGTAATGTTTAGAATTTTTGAGGCTATCTCAAAAACCGAATGCAATTAAAAACATGGAGTTTTTAATGGTTTCAAGTTTGTATCTTTTTAGAAGAGTTTTTAAACTTTCAATTTGCTAACTAATTCAAAATTTCCTGATACAGCCCAACAATAAAAAAATTACAGGTTGTTCCATTTAAAATATTGAACTTTATGGCAACTCACACAGTTTTCACTCCACTCAAAGAGTATGTTCTCGAGGTCATTTTAAATAAAAAAGTTCATGAATTTCATTCTCGAAAATAAGGTAGTTATGGGAAATTTTCAATTTTTCGTTTCTTTAAATTTTTGCAGTATTTAACGCTGCATGAAGTGTTTCCGGCGCTGTACAAGCATGTTCTAGTGTCATTTTAAACAATAAAGTTCATTGTAATGAGCTCGATCGTCAAAAAAGCGGGTTATGGGGAATTTTTGAATTTTTGATTTTTTTCCAATTTTTACAGTATTTAATGCTACAAGAAATAACAATAAAATTTTATGAATTGCAATAATTACAACGTATTGTCGAGCATTTAATCAAGTTTCATAGTATTTTTTTCAAAATATTTCTCCCCTGCTTCAATTCATGCTTATATCAGAGCATGGCAGTCTTCAATTAGGCAGCAGCGTTCATAAGAACGCGTTCAATCAAAGCGGCGCCTGTCAACTGTCACTTTCAAGTTTGTTTGTGTGTTGCGTACAGTGCTTTTAATTTTCTTCAATGCCATTTACATTTACCTCGGAGGAGTATGCCGATATAGTGTTTATTCTTGGTTTTACAATTGGTAACTCGACTGCTGCCGCTGCTGACTACCGAGAACGTTTTCCACACCACCGACTCGTGTCACCACAAACATTTTCGAAAATATTCAATGTTCTTCGAACAAGTGTAAAAAATGAAAAACCAGAAAATTGAAAATTCCTCATAATTCGCTTATCTTTGAGAAACTTTTTTTACTTAAAATGACCTCGAGAACACGCTCCTTGAGTGGTGGGAAAATTTCGTGAAACACCCCGTACAGGGTGGGCCAATAGTGTGTAGTCGGCCCAAATCTCTGGTTCTATTTAAGGTATCAAAATAAAACTTTACACGTATGTTGAGAATCCCGCGAAGCAGCCGATTATTTTGGTGTATACAGTAGTTTATTTGTTTCTCCCATATTTTAGCTCCCAAAACACAAAATATGATTTCCATTTTGTTTCTGGAATTTGATTTCACATTGGCAAAAAATTTCATCGCCAGATTGCTTCTTCGTGGTCATATTCTTAAATAAATGGTAACTTATTAAACCTAGGTATAGGTAAATTGAAACAAGGAGTGCCATGGAAGAAAGCCGTCCTTTCAAGAAGTAATCTTGCAATTAATTAGATTTCTTGTGCCGGTGTAAACTCTGTTAGCAAAATTTTCTGTAAAAACAAGGTGTAAGCATTTTTTGAATTTTGGGTGGCAAAATGGGGGAAATTTCCCAAGAATGGCACAAAATTACGGCAAAAATCTCAATTCTTAAGGTTCAATCTTTATTTTTGCCAAAATTATCAGTCGCAGACCTGCCAATATCGGCATCAGTCAAAAGCTTAATAAACTGGCCATCAAACCTGCAAATAATATACGGGTATTCCATTTAACATTTTAGAGAAAAGCTTCATTTTGCGCAAGTTGGCCACTCTGTACAATATGAACTATTTTGAAAAAAGTGTTAATGGATTTTATAAATAGAGTACTTATACTCTGAACCTAGTTCAATAAAAAAATCATAGTTAGCTTTCACCAGCAGACGTCAGAAGCACTACAAATATGGGTTCACACTGGTACTAGAATGGCCATATCTTAATATCGCTTACTCTAAAGCCCACCGTGTAGCATATCAACTTCCATGAAATTTTATAGGGAATCCAAATATGTAAACAAATTAATGTGGGGCATTCCATTAAAAAAATAAATATAACTTTGGTTTGGTACGTAGCACGTGAACATCCTGAATACATCAAAATAATTTTAACAGAAGCTTCGTGGGCTTCTCCACACACACGCAAAATTTGATGTTGATATCCTCAATAGAATCAGAGATATGAACCGACTACGCACTATTGGCCCACCCTGTATAATGTACGCACAAGTGTGACGTCGAATAGGTGGTTCAGATTTTCGTTCCAAATCAAACAAACGTGCCACGTGCTCTGCATCTGTCAGCGTCACTTACAAAACAGCTGAACCTAACTTATGTATACAGGGTGGGACATTAGTGCGCAGTCGGTCTCTGTCTTTAGTTATATTCAAGGCATCAAAACTATTATAATTATATTGCAAAAGTTAGGTTAAGATGTTTTGTAACTAACGCTGACAGTCGCCAAGAGAACGTGCCACATGGAATGAAAAACTAGCCTACTTACAAGATTACGTCACTACTTTTTCGGCAAATTAATATTAACTTTTTGTGTGTGAATTACATATGATAGATATTTGAGAATGATTGTCATAAGCTATTAAATTTAAGATGTTTAAAAAAATAGAGATTTTAAAATTCTTGTTTTTTTGTTACTGCAATGGTTATTTCTATATTGCTTGTTCAATTTGAAGACATTTAATTTTCTAAATTCTTATAAAACTGCCGAAATATTCGCAGAAATGCGAGCTATGCGACATCTGCGTTTCTTGAATTTTCAGTATTTGTCTGAACCATCCTGCACAAAAATGTTAAGCCTATTCATGTTTGCACATTAGACGTGCGACCCTTGAAGGACAAGCGAATTCTTCCGTTAAATTTGTAGTTTATAATAATCATAAGAAGAGGAAATGGTACTTCGTGGTTCTAATTTAGGTTATTGTTCTTTATTATTAACAACTAGGTACTATGTTGCTTCAAATACGAGTACAGAACTTATTGTAGCTCCAGATTACGTGTATTCTCACTTAAACTGCATGAATGATCCTACAAATACAGTTATAAAGTTTCTATGCGTACCTTATAGGTAGCATCAACCTACAACCCCACCCCTAAACCTCCTACAACATCCACCGAGAAGAGTTAACTAAATTAGTTGTTGCAGATCTGCTGGACAAGAATCGTTGTTTCAACTCAGAGGTGGTAGGAAGACGTTTAGACTTCAATATAAAAAAGGTGTGGCACTTTTTATTTCTTTATTTGTTGTTCAGAGAAATAAGAATTTTTTTTAGTTGCATTTTGCCTATATTTTATAAGAATTAGACTTTAAGGTTATGTACAATTCACAAGTGACAGTAAGACAACAGACGTGTGCATTTGGACTACATACTTATTATATAAAATACGAATTATCTGCTTTACGAGAAAGTTGCTGCGTTTAGGGCTAAGTTAAAAAGCAAATGAAAATTCCGTTTTCTGGGAAGAAGTTTAAAATTAAGCCCAAGTAAAAATACAAATAGTTTCGACATTTGAAATAAGGAAACACTCCATTCAAAAAATTCCCGTACACGTTAAAGCAAATAATTTTCATCCTCGATTTCGTTACATTGCACACTAGTAATTGCGAGTTCTGTTGGGTATTAGGTAGATAAAATGCGCTATTTTTACTATAGCCTAAATTTAACCAATTATTATAGTTGCAAAATTCGTTTTATCATAGTGCAAATATTTCGATAAAAGTTTTTATCAAATTTCGCACTAGATATGCACGGATATAAAAGTTTTTATAGGGACATCATCGCGAAAAATATGACACCAATTTTTTTCGACAGTATTACAATGCCCGTTGTAAAACTTGTGGGATTATGCTAAAGTTTTGAGAATTATAAAATTCTACAAAACAATGCAGAAAGTGTATCTGCTGATAATGGTGCATACATTTTTTCATAGAAAAAAGTTATACCGAGCGTTTCATTAACATTACCAGAGACTATGGGTCTCTGCATAGCAGAAAGGGAAGCTGTATACATGCTTTGTAGATTTAAAAAGTAGATCGAAGTAGACAGAAAGCTGTTGTTAAGAGGATGGAGGAAATGGGAATCAGGAAAAGGATAATAAATAAGACTGAAGAAATATATAGGAGAACACAAAACGTAGAAAACGTAGTGAGAGTTAATGGAAAAAGTTCGGAGAGTTTTTGGACAGGAAGCGACAGGAAAGGATGCCCGCTAAGTCCGACCCTCTTCACGCTGCATATAGCGGATGTAGGGGAAATGCTTAGGAGAGGACAGGATGGAGGAATGGTAATAGGGAAGAAGAAAATTTGAAGTTTGGCATATGAGGACGATATAGTGTTACTGACGGTGAATCCAGGAGCATTAAAGAAAATGTTGGAGAGGTTCGAGAAATTTCTAAAAAGGAGGAAGCTTGTTTTAAATATAGAAAAACAAAGGTGATGGTGTTCAGAATAGGGATGGAAGAAGAGAGGAATCATGGGTATGGAGAAGGGAACAGCTGGAGGAGGTGAATCATTTTAAGTATTTAAGATATACAGGGTGGTTGGGGGGATCCCTCAATATTTGGAGAAGGTGTTTAGGAGATCAAAACGAACAAAAAAAGACTAATAAACACATGGTCAAATATCAACCATTACCGAGATATTATTGAAAATTGAATTCTGTTATGCGGCGATAGAGCAGGTGATAAGGAGGGAAAGAGAGCTACAGAGGAAGGAGCAGAGAGAGCGGATAAAGAAGTCGAGATTTTTTAAAGAGTATGGGAAAATAATAACAGATAATGTACCAATCTGCCTAAGAGAACAGAATATGGAAGCTAGAAGAAGAACAAGTTTTAGACGCAGGAACAAATAATTTAGGGGAAATTTTTATTGTGGGGGCGAGGAGGAGAAAAAGTGCAGATTGTGCCAAGCGGAAGATGGGGTAGCAGAGCACATTTTGGAAAGATGTAGGAAGGAGGGAGGAATTAGAAAGAGTACCTACTATAAGAAGATGAGAGAGGGGTGGAATGGATGAGAAGGCTGGAAGAAAGGTGGAAGTGTGGAGTAAAGAGAAGGGGGCTACTAGTAAAACTAGTTACAGAAATAAAATAAGGCAAAAAAGGATTGTGTTTAAGCACTACACAGGTATCGAAAGTTGAAGTGATCGCAGAATAGGTCATAAGACTGATCTATTCACTTTTAATCTGGGAAATCAATAGAACTGCCCAAATAAATTAGGGGGGGCAAGTTTGTTTTTTTTTATTTTTGAGAACATTCAGGAAACTGAAAAATTCGCAGTTTTCATATTTTGCAAGCCTTCTTCGAAGGACATGAAACGGTGTTGTAAATTAAAGATTCCTCTCATGGGGCAATACTTTTTATGGAGGTATGTACCCTAAAATCCATCAGAATTTTTCTATGTTGCACCAATGGTTAAATTTCGCTTATTTACCCATTCCTTTACCAACGTATTTTTACTCTTACGTTTTTTCGATATTTGCTTCAGTTTCTGAGATATTTGGCAAGATTCTTCAAGACCTAGTTTTTGCTTGCCATGAAGTGATGACCGTAAACTAACGTTTAAGAAGATAATTTAAAGGCTTATTGGAAAGGACGAGTACTATAAAAGGATGTCATCAGACATTTAATGACAAACAAAAAGTACGTAGGAAACATATTAAAACAAATTAGGTATTACAACTGTTCAAAATTACTTTTGGTGATTGTTACCCATACGTCCAATCCTTCGATGGTGGTAATTTTCATCCAACCACTGCTGAACTTGCCGTCCATTATGCGCAGTAGCACCATCCAACTGGATCCAGCTTTCATCGAGTAAATTTAAAGGGACGTGTTCAAGTACGTCGTGAAGAGAATCCTCCAGAAAATCATGAAATAAAGTTGTATTTAAGCGAGAGGGCAAAATATGCGGTCCACAAAGATTATCAATTATAACTCCAATCCATACTGGCATGAATGAAGTCTATTAAGTAAACCTCCTTTGATGAATGAAAGTACCGCGTCAACAAAGTGAGTCAAAGGTTAAAATAAATTAGTTGGTATGAGTGGACCAATACTGCGCTGCTAAAGAAGGATGAGAAAGATGAAGACCAGAGGATGCCAGCCACGAATTTACTAGCTCCACTGGGCCAAATGGTGGAAGAGTGTTCCCAACAGCTAAGCCAGAAACAGAGTGAGAAGTTGACTGAACTGTTGACGAAATATTAAGATGTCTTCTCAGTGAGAGATGATGACCTAGGGAGGACGGAAATTGTACTGGAAGACTTGCCTGGTGTATCTCAATGATACTATCGTGTTGGGGAAGACATTCGATCAGCGGTGGTCGAGTTAACTGGAAGAACACCTGCCAGTGTGGAGTGTGCTATTTGGAAGGGAATTGACACTGCCTATGGATGTGTTGTTTGGGCAACCTGTGGATTGGTATTCCCAGAATTTAGTAGAACAGCTCGAAGCTATACATTAAGCCGTTCGGAACCGTCTACGCCTATAGGGAGTGACCGCATAAAGACACAATATGACGCCCGAGCTAATTCGGCAGGTTTCCAAGAGGGCGATTTATTGTGGCAGTATAATCCAGCACAAAAGAAAGGACGATCGCCCAAACTCCAGGAGAATTGGGAGGGGCCATATCGAGTGGTGACCAGCATCAATGAATTCGGTTCGACGATCTCTGCGTTCAAAGATGAAGGTGGTTCCTTTAGACCAGCGAGAGTACTCCTTACCATGGGAGCGTAGAAGACCATTTCTGATCAAGGGCGATCAGTCTTTTAAGTAAGCTTTCTTTGATAAATGAAAGTAGAAGTGGAACAGGCGTGTGCGTGGACGAGGGTAACTTGCTATAGTAAAACTCTTATGTGCCTTGGTAAGAACAATTAAATTAACATTTTGAGATGATAAACTTCCACAAAGATAAAAAATACAATTTTGTAAGTTGCCTTCAAGATATCAGCAACTCTTTCCAGGCCCGGATTTTGTCGGGGGCCCTAGGCACCACGTAAAAATCATAATTACTTTACTAGTAAAATAGATTTAAAATATGGTTGTAGCTACAATCGATTTGTTATTCGATATTTTCCGTTCCTTCTTCTGCTTGGGGACCTAGGCACAGTACCTATTGTGCCTTACGGTAAAGCCGGACCTGACTCTTTCATTTTGTAAAAATCCCGTCAGTTAGGTGCACTTTTGGAAAATTAAATTACCCAGGGATAAAAACAGTTTTTTATTGGAAGATAGTTTTTCCGAGTTAACACGTTAAAAATTAGAATAATTTTTATGTAGTTTACCAAATAAAACAATTTGTTTTTGAGAATTGCAATAAAGCAGATGATTTGTAAGTTGTAAATTTTATTCTAAAATTAAGAATGATTGACTTGCATTAACTAATCTAATAGATCTGTCCTTATCTCGGCATAGGTGCGTATTAGTGAAAAAAATTCTGAATTGTGTTTATTATTTATTTAACTCTTTTTTCGAAAATAATCCACGTGATTTACTCGAATAAAAAAAATGTGACGCGTACGATCTTAGATTAACAGAATATTACGTAGGACCACAATAAGTCTACCTATCACAAGCTGATTACAAAAAAAACTGTGCAAAGATTTTTATCTTTTTAAGCATTTTGTTTATAAAAAATATAGTTTTCGCCAATTAGGTAGGCATTTGTTATCTGTAATTGAAATCATAACATACATTTACTGCATTCAGAATAGAAATCTTATCGCATTGTATCACCTTATTCATACATGTAAAAATTGTTTAACTTTTAAGGACTTGCTAATAGAGTCTCTCCTTAGTTTTTTCTTGTTAACAGTCATAACGATGACATTGCTGCTTTTAATTTGGACATTTAAATAGGTTTACGAATTTTATTATTTTTCGTGTCTAATAATTATTATACATGGTAATCAGTAGTACTGGACCGTTCGAACAACTACTCCTCGGGCAAATACCCCGCCAGGCATTGAATTATAGAACTAAATCCAGATTTTTTGTACTACGAGACGTCACAGAATGCTACCCCATCTAAGGTGGCCTTGAAGCAATCATAATGTGCCTCCATGTACGTACGTGCTTTTAAGCAGGTCTTTGTTTAAATATTGCATGTTTTGAATGTGTATGGAAAACCGCAGACCAACTCATCAGCACGGTGCTTTACCATACACACTAAAACCATGCAATTTAACTTGCTATACACGGTGTCCCAACGAAAACTTGCACTCCCGTAAAACTCGGCAAAATAAACGTTTTGACAAAAATCCAAAAACACGTCGATTTTTATATCAAAGGGGACCAATTTTTATGCAATAATCATTCTTGCAACTCTAGCCCTGTGCGGGGGTAGCGACCCCCCCGAATTTTTAAATGGGACGGGGGTCAAATGATCCCTACTTTGGAAGGGTTTTTCATTACTTACACAACCGTGTTTGTTTTATTCGATCAATTTGTTACCGAGAAATTGCTTCTTGAAGTTTCAAGTTAAAAAATTAATAAAGCACAAAAAGGTTTAAACTATCGAATGTATTAGAATGGAAAAGTAACAAAATCAAGTCAACTAATAAGAATAAAAGAACATCAGAACAAATGTCAAAATAAACTTATTCTCCACAGTATAAAATCGTGTTTATTTACTAAATCAAAATGGTTTATTCGAAAGAAGAATGCCGGCTAATAACTCCTGAGGTCTTGAGAAATGTAAGATCTGGATTTGAATACAGAATGTATTGGTGTATGACAATTGGTGGAGGTCATTTGGAGCAATACATTCGATAGGTAGTTGAAACCTTTTTTTTCTTTTATTAATTTTTTAATTTGGAAACTTCAAGAAGCAATTTCTCGGTAACAAATTGATCGAATTGAATAAAATAAATACGGTTGTATAAGTAACGAAAAACCCTTCCAAAGTAGGGATCATTTGGCCTCCCGTACCATTTAAAAATTTTGGGGGGGTCGCTACCCCACGCACAGGTCTAGAGTTGCAAGAATGATTATTGCATAAAAATTGGTCCCCTTTGATAAAAAAAATCGACGTGTTTTTTGATTTTCGTCAAAACGTTTATTTTGCCGAGTTTTACGGGGGTACAAGTTTTCGTTGGGACACCGTGTATGATTACGTTGAATACACGTGTGGTACAATGTCACCAGACCTTAAAAAGTGATGCTGGCGGATAGAAGGAGTTGTTTCCAAGAAAAACAGTGAATGGTTGTTAGATAGTATAAAATCTATATTTTCATCTCGGCCGAGTTGAAAAATAAAACGGTCACGGTGTGTGGAAGAGGCCATATTTTGAGCGCTGGAAAGCTAAAGTGTACCCCTCTCGTTTTTCTTTAATAAATTTCTCAAATGTGTACCGATTTCAATTTTTTCGGTTGATATTTAAATACTACGTTTCGAAGAACGTTATTCTTACCATGAAATATGTGGAACCTCCAACAGGAAAGGAAGGTCAGGTCAGGCTTTAAGAAAATGGGCCACCTCATAAAACACGTAGGGCGCCTTGCAACCCCAGTGCAATTTTTTATGCAACCAATGCGAAAACGTTCGGCCTACATTCACCTTTAGCACCCCAAAAAATGAACTGAAAAGTACGAAATTTAAAAAAAGGTAAAATCTGCATGTCGAAATATAATCTTGAAAGGGTCCGTAAACTTTATTAAAAAAAGAAAGTGCGCCAAGGTGGTCTGTGAATGTTACCCTGAGAATAGAAATATTAGTGTTTTTGGTCCGAACGAAGGGGCTGTCGGAATCTGTTTTCAAAACTACTCCGGGGCACCGGTTTAAGGTGTATAAAAACTGCCCCTTATTTAAGGGTGCCGTATCTCGGCTATCTGTTCATCCCATCAACTTCCTCACATTTTAAAATTATTTTCGACTATACAGGGTGTTTCATTTCTTCTGGACAGCACCTAACTTTGGATTTTTAAATTGAACATCATGTATCTGTTTCCATTTTGGAATTGTCTGTTGAGTTTAAGGGCCGCTTTGTTAACCATACATTGGGTCTAAGTCTAGCGGTTCCGGCGTTATTTGACGTTAAAAATCATCATTTTTTAAATTTCATAAATTATAACTTGGAAACTGTACCAGATAAAGAAAAATGACTTACATGTCCCTATCCCAGTTTTTAATTCTCTATCTAATGGGTCTGGAAAATACTGCTTCCTGATAGATCAAATAATGGTCAGAAAAAAAATACCAAACTCGAAACTGCTAAATGTGAAGTTCTGATTATTCGTAACATTACCCACTCTGATGTTCAGTACCAAATTTAATAAAAATCGGAAATATTTACGATTTTATTAAAAGGGCTTGGAGTAAAATTCTACAATAACTATGTTATTCTTTTAGTTGTATGCGCAAGATAGGCGAGGTTCCAGAGGATCACAAAGAGAACATGGTGTATAGTAATTCTCCTAAAAATGACAATTTTAACTAAAATGGTGCAAAAAAAGATAGAGAAAAGGCTAGAAGGAGTATTAGGGAAAGACCAATCTGGGTTTAGCGAAATGTGTGCAAAGAGCAAACGACGGCCATAGAATTTGAGCAGGACGTTGAGAAATAGATATTCAGAAGGGAGTTAGACAGTTTTTATTATCAAATAGACAGGTCAGGTCAGGTCAGGTTACAAGTTTAAAAACTAATAAAATTTGTGTGCTAGTATGATTTTGGTTTACAGCTCTGATGCTTTACCATTTTCTAGTGGCGCTACTGGCTGTGAAGTAGTACATTCGGTATCTTAGTCAAAATTTTAAAGAATCATTTTCAAGTAATTTTATATTCTGAACTCACGTTATGCCACTGCTTAAAAATATCATTCTGAAAAAAGTTAAGCCATTCAAAAATTGCACCCAGTTGAATCACTGCAACTTTTTCATTCGCGTTTTTGAACTTTGCAAATCCCTGCAAATCACTGCTGTTGTTCCCGCTGTAGATATAGATAATTGTAAATAACTAAGTCTAGCGCAAAGTATGTCAGGCAAATATAGTCCAGTTTGATTATATCTTGCTACGAAATGCAAATATTGTAAATGAAGACCAAAAAGACGTAAAAAGTACGCACAATACAAAATTTATCAATACCATGTCAAGCAAAAAACGTAAAGCAGAAAATTTTCGAGAATAAAATTAGTAGTATCGAGAGTATTCGCCCACAAATTTTTCAGTCTGAAATTGACTTTAAATCTTCATTTTTATGTCATTTTGAAAATGTGTTCATGCAATGTGGAAATATTAATTTTGTATTTACGAATTTTGTTTGGAAATTACTAATATACTGTACAATATTTTTGGTTCCTTACTATTGCATCAGTTACCTCTAAATATTGCTTCCACCCCACTAAAATAAAAATACTACGGCGTTATTAAATCCCAAGATTTTTAGTTTTCAATATTCCCCTACATCTGTCACACTTTGTAAAGATCTGCGCTTAACTAAAATATTTTGCAATTTAAATGAAAAAAGCTTTTATAACTTTAGCTAATTTAACACTTAAAATTAAAAATTTGTTTAAAGCAATAAAAAATACGGTAATTTAAAATTTTGTGCCAAAAGTATAAGAGCAGTAGATAGTTAATTCTGAAAATACGCTCACCGCTTGAGCGCCAAATTCAACACGTTTAGTTAAAACAGACGTAACGTAATTGCCAGTAAAAATAGTATAAAATCCGAAAACTAAATAAAAGTAAAAAACTTACAAAAAACGGAAACCAAAATAAAATATTGCAGGAGGGAGCCGAATAAGTTGTAAAACAAGAGCCCGTCAAACGGAGAAAATTATGTCGGACATCATCTTCAGAGCGTCTCCAGGTCCTGGAGGTGTTCCATCACAACACTCACTAGCGCCTAACCCGACAGATAGTCTAGTAATACTCTAACATCACAATGGTCTTAACTCCCAAATACCCCTAAACTTGTAGGACCACTTTTTATTGGGTTTGCAAATTCATAGGTACCTGTACGTAACTTCACGATGGTGGGGCGAGGGGTAAAATGGTCATACCCCCCTTCATAGTACCCTGCGAAGAGAGCTTGCGGTACAGTTACGCGAAAATCAAGATTTGCGACTGCATCCCAAAATTAAGTTTTGAGGAGAAGTGCAATTCAGTCATTATTTGGCCTTGCACACGTGAGAATATACCTGTCTCACTTGCACACCTGTCCCCCGGGTCAATTCACGAGCTTTGCATTTTTTGGGGTTCCCTCTACTAGCCGTCACAGGCTTTGATCAGATTGTAGTATTTTTTACTTCGCTCGTCACATGAACTGCACACACGCTATGTCTATTAAAACTGCACCGGAATACGCAATTTCCCCAAATTCAAGGGCCCGTCTTCAATTTTACAACGAACATGCTTTATACGGGGTGAACTTGCGACAGGGTAAGGTTCAGTTATTGCGTGAGAGTTCACATGATTTAAATTTACCAGGGAGTATTGCTATCTAATATCTAGTCGGCATGGGCACTGTTTCTGGGTACAAAAGAAAGTCGCGTTACCATAGCAATCAACAATGGTGTACACATTTAAAATGCCACTGTGTGAAATTTCACATAAAAAATAAGCATTGCTGTGTGATCATCATAAGGTTCTCAGTCCGAAGACTGGTTGGATCCGCTTCTCCTATTGTCCAAGTTCCGCACCCGTACAATGCCGTACTCCATACAAACAACTTTAAGAGTCTCTTCCGAATTTCTACATTAACCATTCCCGAGCATGACAGTTGTTTCTTTCTGTTAAACGCAACTCGACCCTGAGCTATTTGTTTTATATTTTTAGTGCTCCTACCATCTTGAGTTATTTTACTTCCTAAACAGCAGAAATCCACGACTTCCTCTATCTTCTCATTTCCTATTTGTGTTGCAATTTTAGTTCTATTTTCACACCCTCTGCATACCAAATGTTGATTTTCTTTTTATTGATTTGCATGCCGTAGCCCTGTGTCAAAACTGCTGCTATTTCATTCAAAGCCGTTCCTAATTCTTCTTTGCTAGATGCTAACACTGCTATATCATCCGCAAATCTGAGCATGTTAATAGTTTGACCCTGTACATTAATCTCTGAGGCTGTTCTGCCCTTAACAATATTAATCGCATCTTCGATATATAAGTTGAAATCTAGAAGTGACAATGCACATCTCTGTCTCACTCCCTTCCGGATATCTACTTCTCTACGTTCCTGCTCAAATTCTATAACTGCCTTTTGCTCTTTGTAGAGATTATGTATTATTCTTCTGTACCTATTTTTCATCCCTACCTTTCTGAGTACTTCGAGCATCTTCCCCCATTTACATTGTCGAAGGCTTTTTCTAAATCTACAAGTCTTATATAGACGCTCTTTCCATTTTCTATTGTTTTTCTATAATAATTACCAATATATCTCTAACTGCAGAACCTAAACAATTTTTAATGCTATGTATTGAAATTTTAAAGGCATGGCAAACGAATTTGTGAAAATAGATAAGCCGAAGTTAGTACCTGTTAGTACCCTTCGAGGCAACTTTTATTGGTGCTTGGTGTAAAGGGGGGGGCGATCAAAAATTTTAAAGAAAATTAAAAGAACGAGAAAGTTAGAGTCTTATAGATGAAGTCACAATTCTTCTAATAGAAGCGAAACAACTCGCTTGTTGTTTGACAAATCCGACAGCTAAGAAAATAAGATAAGAACTTAAGACATCTTTTCTTGTTCTAAATAACTATCCCACCTTAAGTTTATGTAAGTAATTTTGACTGTACTCTCAGAACCTGGAACGCAAACTAAATCATCAATTTATAGCTATTCTCGAGGATTTCCCAAACCGTTGTTTTTGTCATTATGGCACATGGTGTACTTGTTTTATCTAATTTCCCAGAAAGATTATGCATACTTACTCATTATGGTCATCAAAATGACAGTTGTGGTGTAGCTATCGCCACAGATTCTTCTGTTAATATTACTTTTCCCAGACTTTCTGATTTAACAAAAAATTAATAGAAAGAGACCGCTCACCTTGGTGGTTATCAAAAGTTGGTGTCAGGAATACCTTTGCTTGTGTCTTACGTATCTGCCAATATACCCTTTCTTCCAATTTCCCATTTATCCAACCTGCTGCTTCGCGATAACAGAAACAGCAACTTCTTATTGGCGCACTATCAACAGGAATGAAACTACAAATAAAAGTAAGCAATTTTTATTCATTAAGTGTCCAATTTCGCACTTAATTTTAGTTTTTATCAGAGATCCACTTCCTGATGAAATTTCGAGTTGGAGTATCTGATTATAGAAATACATGTAGGAGAAGATGCATTTGTAACTTTCTTATCTCGAATTTCAACGAGGAATTCATTTTTGTTTCAATTAAAAATGTATTTTTATGTTTATTATAGTTTATTATTATTTTTTCGTAATCTGAAATAGCTTGGAGGAGGGCTATTAAAATGAGTGGTACAATTGAAACGCATATTAGGAAACTAACGATCACGAGACTTGAGATGACCAAAAATCTCGTAACACAAACAACTGCATGATTTGGTCTAAAAATCATGCTGATTGTTCATGGGTTTTTCATGATTTTGATACGTATCATCTTGAAAATGGCCCACTACACCGTGGTGCGTCCGACACGGTATCTACAGAATTTTGCCCGTCTGAGTAATTACAAGTTTCAAATTTTCTTCTATACAGAAATCAGAAAGCAAGATTTCATGTCTTAACGAAAGTTTTTAATTTTAAGGTACATAAAGCACAAAATCTATAGATGAACTCCTCCTAGGTGTTAGCAGCTCTAAATGGTGTTGAGATCTCGATGAGTATTGGGTGGAAGCGATAAAAATTTTACGCTTCAAACAAATTTGTGTAAGTAGGTCTGTTGAGGTCTGTGGTAATCGTAGATTGGAGAATGAAAGAACAAATACTAAGCCATATGCTAGACGAGAAGCGACAGGCAAGGAAGAAGAAAGGAAGACCTAAGAGAAAACGGAGGGGTGTGGAAGAAGATGTCAGGAAACCAAACATTAATTTCCGCAACGTTGGATTGGAAGAGGTACCCCTGCGGCCTGGCCTCCTAGGTCACCAGATCTGGCGGTTTTTGATTTTTCTCTGTGAGGTTACGTTAATAGTTTAGAATATGCACCTTTTACAATATCGAATGATATTAAGCTGAGAATTCGTGTTGCTTCTTGCTTTGCAAAGTATTACTACTGGATGTTTCAGAATATTCGAAGAAATGCATTAAGTCGCATTCAATTTGGACATGGAACATGAGGAACGGCAATTTGAACACTTACTGTTAATCTTTCTCCAAAAATATGTTTTTTTTGTAAAAAATGGATACGTTAATATTTATTTAGTTGATTTAATTTTAAAAATCGATAATTCAAACATTCATTTTAACATTTAACTAGTAGAAACTTTTGCATGGGGCCTTTGTAAAAAGTTGACAAATTATTTGTCAGAACAAATTTTTCCAAATATGTATTTAATTTAACAATATTAATAATGAGTAAGTAGCAGAGAGCAGGATTTATTTTATTATATTACAGTAAATTTGACTCAAATTTTGTATGTCAATTCTATCGTTTGTAGAGTTTTGTTATTTTTTATATAAATCATGTCTAAAGACAGTCGAGATTTTAAATTTTTTTCTTGCTCTAAAATTTTGGTATCATTAAATTAAATTAAATCAATAAATATGATTGATGTTTTTCATATGTTTACTTATTGCTGAATTACTGGTTTTGAATTTGTGTTGTTTCAGTCTGGTTTCTAAATGATGTTTTTAAATTAGAGTACAAAAATTTTAAGTTGGTATAATTTTTGTGTGATATTTCAACCCCCTCAATATTGGTATCAAATAAAAGGGCTTAACTAGTAGAATACAGTACACCATGAAAAACTCAAAATCCAAGATGGCCGCCACCACAAAATGGCGACATTTTTTTTCAATCCCCTCAATATGGGCATCAAATGAAAGGGCTTGACAAGTAGAACACAGTACACTTTAGAAAAACAAAAACAAACTAAAAAAAATAAAAACTTGAAAATAAAATAAATAAACATTTTTTTAAGTTAAACGGTTTTATTGTAAAGAAACATAATAATGATGCAGATAATGTACCTACTAAAAGCTAAAAAATAATTAGGTAGGTACCAGGAACCAGTCATCACACCACTCTTCTCATCAATCTAGAGCATTGATCAGACGTAGCCTGAGTAAATATGAAAATGATCGTTCTGCGATGTTGTCTATTGAGAAGATGCATCCAAAGCATACATATATAATGATATGAACGGTTGACTGTAGATAATAGAAATTCGACTCGCCCCACGATTTTATTTTAGTCTGATCAATGCTCTAGAATCTAGAGTCTAGATTGATGAGGAGAGTGGTGTGATGACTGGTACCTGGTACCTACCTAATTATTTTTTAGCTTTTAGTACATTATCTTCATCATTATTATGTTTCTTTACAATAAAACCTTTTAACTTAAAATTCTTTACTTATTTTATTCATTAAACAATTTAAGTCTTTTTCTATTGCTGATTTTCTAAAATGTGGTCTGGAAAGTTTAATTGCTTGGTCAGCTAGACACAAACAATATTATTTTTCTGGCATGTAGGTTGTTCAGAGTTAAAACAAATATAACGGCCAGACGAATTTGATTTAGTGTACCATTTAGTCTGTATTGAATTTTTCATTTTATGTAAAGTTAAATTTAAAAAGTTTATTTGATTTTTTGTTGAAATTTCAATAGCTTCTAAATCTTCTAGAACTAACTGAGCAATGGAACCAGAAATTGGCGAGCCCATGGCCCAATACCAGAATTTCATCAAATTAAAATATTTTTATATTTTTTCTAAAATCTTTTATTTTTATAAAATGCATAAAATGGTGTAGTTGATAGAGTTTTAAAATAGAGAATTCAAACACTTATTTTACTATTTGGTGAGCAATTCCAGTAAAAAACAAGCCGTGTACCATTTTCATAAAACATTGTGCAGGCATATTAGCAATTTAACATTAATGTGCCAGAAAAATTAACGTCCAGAATGTAGAATGCCAAAGTATCTGTCGCTTCTTGAGAGCATGCAAAATACCAAATTTTCTAAAAAAATTCCCTAACCCCGACCACGCGTTTGCGAAAGTCACATACAACCCTTATATGTATAAACAATGTAAGTGACCAGTTGAAGCAAAATTCAATCCGCACACCAGGAGGGGTGTGCTAGAGTGAGACGAATGCAGAATCGCTTCTCTTTGTCGTCGCGAAATCTAACGCTAGTAGTTTTCGTGTATAGTTCTTGGTCAAACATCTATGCCGTCACCCCTTTGTGAATTTCAAGCTCTGAAAAGGGCCGGAATCCCTTGCTCTTGTCTTACAATTGTGCGTCCCCTAAATTCGGTCTGCTGCGCCTTGTTCTCTTTGCAACTGGTTCGCTATATGCTGATTTTTTCCCGGCGTCAAAAATTGCATAGATTTCGATTTGAATACGACTATACTTAGAAAAGGGTCCTATGCTTATTCTTTATTAGTTTTTTTCAACTTACATAGTGGAGCTCCCCCTTTTTCTGCTCATGGTCATTCGCAATAAGTATTAGTCGTCATGTTCTCGGGGCTGATGTATTCATTTATAGACATTAGATACAATCTATGCTGCGATTCAGTCATAACTTGCTTATCTCTTTAGCCAATTTGCAATTTGTTTATTTTGTTTTTAAACTTATTTTTCTTTGTAATTTTCGACTTCTGTCTAGCTGCTGATGTCAGCAGGTGGGTGTGAGTGCTTGGGACTATACAGCTCTGTGACCTCAGCGTACTCCAAACACTGTTAATTTTGTCTGGGAATTTGCACAGAACAACAATAGTTCGGACATTGTCGAATTATTTTTTATGTGCATACGTAGGTCAGCCGATAAAACTTGAAATGCAAGAAGATGACTAACTCAGTTTCAGTAAACAAATATTACCGTGTGATATATTTAATCGTTCAATGGAAGTTCCGATTCGCTGAATTTGCCAACGCATTACATTTGGTGAAGCTTTTTTGGCTAAATTGTAAGACTTATTATTCCAAGTGGCAGGTGAATACCGAAAAAAATCGACGACACAAATTCTATTGTTTTAATGATTTAATTGATCAGTCTGAATTAGATCATTTCAAGTTCTCACCTTCATCTAATACCTAAGGTCATCCTTGACTACGACAAACAGGAAGCGCCGATTGGTATTCGAACCCATTGACTTGGTCTTACAGATAAAAACGCGCACCACCATTTCGTAAGTGCGCTCGCTTAGTGGCCAAAAGGTTTTGGGTTCAATGCTCGTGTGAGAGCCACCTTTTTACTGTCAGGTTCCCCAACAGATAAGTGATCGCCAATCGCCATAGCACCAAAGTGGTTTCGCTTATGCGAATAAATAAAAAAATAGTCATCTTCAATTGCGATTTTTTGTCACAGTTGCCTCGGTTGCCTATCGCCAGCCATCACCGGTCGATTAGCAACGGCGTATGATTTTGTACTTGTAGAAAACTGTAGAGTTTTCCGTTTGGGGATTATATGTACCTACCTATAAGCTATAAATTACAACAAAAGAAGTGAACGGAACCAAAAAAGGTTATGATATAATAGTATATTTTACAACAAGAGATGAAAATACTGTTTTTCTCGTGAGCGAAGCGAGTGGGGCAATCTCACGAACGAAAAAAAATGTATTTCATCTCGAGTAGGAAATGCTATTTTTTCTACACATATATATTTGGGGGTCTGCATGATTCACAGTATTCACTTTCTGAGTCCATTTAAAATGCTAATAAATTATAAGCGAACCCTCACAATGTAAATTATTAATTGTTTATTTAGTCGTTGCTAGGTAACATAGATACGCAGGCTACTAAATGAAAGTGTTTCTTTTATCCATTATTAAAACTATAAATTTGACATTTTCATTTTCACTTCTAGAGATGAAAATGCATATTTTCATCTCTAGAGTAAAAAAATGTCACTTTCATACAGTGTAGACAGTTGAAAAATTGCTATTTTCATATAAAGTGTAGAAAAAAACTTTTTTGAACTCACTGCTCTCAAAATGACACTTCGCGAACCCGACAGACAAACTCAAACATAGTGTTCGCGCACTAGTCCGCGAAATCTAGCAAAAAGCACGGGCCCTTTCAGGCTTTCTAGAAATAATTTGACTTGATAGTAATAAAGTTTGGTTAACAAAACACCATTTCTCCAATTTGGATGTTAAAAATAGTGAAAGAATAAAGATAAATCGCTATTAATTCGATTGACACTTTGACAACTCAATTCAATAAATTAAACCAAATGTCATTTTCTCCAATTATTGTCAAATGGAAATCTGTCAATGTAACCACTTGATTTTTTGAAATTTTAAATTGGAAACGCATTAGACAATAATTAAAAAAATATGATGTTCGTTTCAAAAAATATTGTGTGTACGAAGACGCATTCGCGCAAATGAAGCACTCGCTCCTTCGTCGCTCGTGCTTCAAACATTGCGCTCGTGCGCGAAAAATGTCTTCTCGCACTCGTTTCGTAAATAACTATTTCAGTGTTGTCCAAGTGTAAATCATCATCATAAAGTTTTCAGTCCGAAGACTGGTTGGACGCGTAACTCCATCCTTTACTATCCTGAGCTAACCTACGCATTTCTCCAAAAGTTGAACATCCCTAACTATTTGAGAGCAGTAGTCTAATCTGAGCCTATCCCTACCTCTTTTTATTTCTATCTCTGACACTAGTATGTCGCGAACTAAGCCTTCGTGCCTCAGAAGGTGTCCTACCATCCTATCTCTCCTATTCCTTACTGTCTTCCATAAATTTCGCTTTTCTCCAACTCTTTCTAATACCTCTCTGTTGCTAACCTTATCTATCCACGGTATCTTCATCATGCGTCTATAGCACCACGTTTCAAATGCTTCTAATTTTTTCCTATCCGCTTCTCCTATCTTCCAAGTTTCGCACCCGTACAATGCCGTACTCCATACATACGTTTTTAAGAGTCTCTTCCGAGTTTCTACATTTATATTTCCCGAGCATTACAGTTGCTTCTTTTTATTAAATGCAACTTTTCCCTGCGCTATTTTTGGTTTTATATCCATAGAGCTCCTACCATCGCGAGTGATTTGACTTCCTAAATAGCAGAAATCTGAGACTTCCTCTATCTTCTCTTTTCCAATTTGTATTTTCGTTTTAGTCCTATTTTCACTCCCCCTACACACCAAAATTTTGGTTTTCTTTTTATTGATCTTCTATCGTCAAAACCGCTTCGATTTCGTTCAAAGTCCTTCCTAATTCTTCTTCGCTGGATGCTAATACTGCTATATTATCCGCAAATCTGAGCATATAAATAGTTTGGCCCTGTATATTAATTCCAGCAGCTATTCTGTTTTTAACAATATCGCCTCTTCGATATACAGTGTGTTTGATTTGATGTGTCATGGCTGATATCTCGGCTATTGTAAGAATTTCAAATAAATGTTATATATGAAAGTTGTTAGACATTCTATTTCCAATAATTTATCAAAATTAGAAAAACAATTGAGCATCAAATAATTCAGATATAGCAAATACATTCAAAATTTTAAATGTAACATACCCAGTAGTATTACATGTTCTAAATCTGTATGAAATTCCCTTTACAGTGATATATCACATGTTATATTTATCCAATCGATTAAGGACATAAATCGATAATTAAGTATCTACCAACTGAACGCTTACGCTACTTACAGCTTCATCCGAAAGAGTAGGCGGTGAAAATAATGAAACTCAAATGTCTGTTTCTACATGATACAATGTTACTATACATGTTGACCGCTCTACTAACTGACTGTGCCGCACATTCGTGCATAAAGTTTTATTTGGGCTAGATGCTAGCGACGATCCCAGTAAAACGCCTGAATGTAGGCAATTGTATTGAAAATTTTACCCAAACACCCCGCCGTATATGACAAATCACTTGCATATTAATGCAAATATCAAAAAAATTAAGTGATGGTGTTATAGACAAAGGTTACGTACATGGTGCGACAGGGAGTTTTTTTCCTTTAACTGAAAAGGTAGGGGTATGTTGCCTCTCCAATATCGGCATTTTTCAGAACACAAAAAAAATTGTTTTTTGCATTTTATTTAAAAAAATGCTCTGTCGCACCAAAGAACTAATCTTTATTTATCATTTAAAACTTATCTGACCAAAATCGAACAACGCGTTTTGTTTCAATTTGTCATCTCGTGAACGCTTGCAAATATAACGGAACATTACACCCTTAAGACTAGCTTGACAACATAAAACTATTCAACACAAACACGACATAGTAACAACAACAAGAAAGTAACAATAATTAGTAGGCAAGTTAAGTTTAAAATTTAAGATAATAAAATATAAAGTTTTTTCAAAGTGAATTGTAAAAGCAATTTCATACAGTTTTAGAATACGTGAAAACACTGGGTACGCTCCATTTAAAATTTTGAATGTATTTGCTATATCTGAATTATTTGATGCTCAATTGTTTTTCTGATTTTGATTAATTATTGAAAATAGAATGTCTAACAACTTTCATATATAACATTTGTTTGAAATTCTTACAATAGCCGAGATATCAGCCATGACACATCAAATCAAACACACGGTATAAATTGAAAACTAGAGGCGATAACGCACATCCCTGCCTCACTCCCTTTATGATATCTACTTCTCTATGTTCCTGCTCAAATTCTATAACTAATGCTAATACTGCTATATTATCCGCAAATCTGAGCATATAAATAGTTTGGCCCTGTATGTTAATTCCAGCAGCTATTCTGTTTTTAACAATATCGCCTCTTCGATATATAAATTGAAAACTAGAGACGATAACGCACATCCTGCCTCACTCCCTTTCGGATATCTACTTCTCTATGTTCCTGCTCAAATTCTATAACTGCCGTTGGCTCTTTGTATACATAGATTATGAATTATTCTTCTATCCCTATACTTCATCTCTACATTTTTGAGCGCTTCAAACATCTTTTCCCATTTTACATTGTCGAACGCTTTTTCCAAGTCTACAACTCCTATATAGGCGCTCTTTCCCTTTTCTATTGTTTTTTTCTATTATTACTCGTAAAGCTAGAAAGGCCTCGCGCGTTCCCCTATTTCTTCTAAATCCGAACTGGTCTTCTCCTAATATTTCTTCCGCCCTTTTCTCCATCCTTCTTTGCACAATTCTGGTTAAAATTTTTGACGCGGGGGAAATTAAACTGATGGTTCTAAAATTTTCACACCTATCCGCGCCTTTCCTTTTTTGTGTAAATCAATACAATAAAAATAAAAATATTGCACAAAAGCAAAGATTAATTATTGAGTAATAAACATTTATGCTCGTTTCCACACCACCGTGACGTAGAATAAACTGCTCGTTTTTTTATTGTGGTTTCTCTAGTCGTTTTGGTGGTTTTAATGCACTAAACTTTCCTCGTTTCGATGCTTTAGATGGACAAGATTTGTTCATGTCTAGGTATTTCTCCTAGGCTTGGTTGAATGTCTCCTCTTTCTCAGCATCTTCTTGTGCCAAGAGTTTGCGAATGACGGTCTCGGTTTCTTCATCTTCTTGGCAGTCGCCCAAAACTTTAGAACTGTTTCAGTAGGACTACTCCCTACTCCAAATGGTGGAGCCCTTCATTTCAATCTTTTTACAGCCACGTGCCTAGCCACATTCTTTTTTACATCTGCAGGACAGGAACTTCAGGAGCGCTTTCAGGAGTTCTGACGGGAGTCACTCGTATCGCAACCGCTGAAAGCGTGCAAAAACAGAATATTATCTGCTACTTCTTCAGCTTGCAAACTCTGCGGAGAGTAAACTTGTTATACGATTTTCCCTTTGCCTGGTTTCAAGAAATAAACATTTCGATGATCTCTCGCCAGTGTTACTAAGAGAACCTGGTTCTTGCACAACCAAAACGGAATCAAATGACGAGGAAATATTGATCGCTGTCCTCACGATCAATGTGTGTTAGCATCTTCTCTAGTCTGCAGGATCTTTGATCAGAAAATCGACCAACCTTAGTTATGAAATAGATTTTCTGTTGAGAAATACTCTTCTTAGTTTAAAACTGCTAATTTTTTGTCAATGGATAATTTAATTTCCTTTTGATTTCATTGAAGTCATCATCATAAAGTTTTCAGTACGAAGACTCTTTGGACTCATACCTACCTCCATCCTTTCCTATTCTGAGTTTGGGTGATTCTTCCATCTTCTCATATGTTTAATATGTTTAATATCATATCAGATCAACTCCGAATGATTCCAAAGTAGTGTTTCACAGTTTTCTTAGTCAAAAATTTTAAAACAACATTTATAGTCTCCTTCTTTTGGCACTTCACTCTCATTGTCTTCATTCTCGCCCACTGTAGCAAAAGATCCTCCATCTTCTTGCAGCCCCTGTTTATCCGTCTCTTTCCCATCATATTCGTTTTCTTCCAACATTTCCCTTACCATAATATTTTTCTTCTTCATTCAAATCGTCGAAACCAAACTGATTTACCAGCTTCGATTCTTAACATTTTCTTACCCTTCTTTGTTCGTGTATCGGAACTGGGAATTAGTGTATTTTTCAGATAGTCTGAGAGAGCAGCGTGAATTCGTTTAAACACTCCTTTTTTCTGCAGCTCTCTGGGGCGGGAAGCTTTTTCAAAACCTGCTGAGGGTCGAAGGTGACGATTCCAGTTGTCTTAAAAGTGTTTTTGATATTTTTTCTTTGTTATCTTCAAGCTTAATCATTAATTTGTCAAGTAACGCTGGAAATGTAATTTTTGTTTTTGCAAAAAAAACGTTTGTGACTAAACTACCTAGATATTTTCATTTCAGAGAGTTTATAGAATTATGTCTTAAATCGATAGCATATAATATTTACAAAATGCCCTTACACAATTATTGCATGTGTACCTACCTAAGTTCGTCATTGAAATGGGGGTGGTGGTTAAAAAAGTTTATCCGGATGTCGCAGAGAGACCGGGCAGAATTTTACATAAAGTTGCGAAAGCTCATAAAGATTCCTTCTTTCTGGCAAGGAGAGTGTATTTTAAAATGTAGTTCCTGTGGAACTCTCTCCCTCTAAAGTATATAGCGACTAGCTTTATTGATTTTATGTAACTAAGACATTCTTCCCTACAAAATTTAAGTTTTAAAACTAAGCAGGCCAGGCCTGCTCCCCAGGAAATGCTCGAAAGAAAATGAACAAGGAAAGAAAGAGACGGAACGCTGAATGAAAAGAATCGCGAGATCTCTTATTCCACCGTTTCGTCATTATGTCATAGAGACGCGCCCTAGGTATTTATTATTTGCATGGATCTCCTCTCTTTCCAATAAAAGAAAGAAATCCTCATCTCTGTTAAAGTCTAAGCCTAACTTAATACCAGCTTCTCCAAGCGTATACATATGTTTAAATGTTTCGAAAATATACGAGTGCGTACTAATACTCTCGTAGCCTACTGTAGAAAAACAATTTATCTTGCATATACAGGGTGTCCAAAATTAGCCTGCCAAACATCACCAGCAGAGTCTATGTTCAAAAATAATGCAAAAATACTCTCGTAAGTACCCAGGATAAAACAGAAACCTGTAAGTATAAAAGAAAATGTGGTAATATTTTATAATTGAAAAACATTTATGAAACTTTTTTGAAATTGTATTTGAGCAACAGAGAAAGACCTAGAGAAAATTAATGGGAGCACAATTGAGAACGTGGCATTTAGGGATTATACATAATTATACAAAAACCTGATAAAGTGCATTTTTCATATCCAAATATAGTATTTTTATTTGCGAGTTATTTCGCCTATTGAAAGATAACCTTCAAACTATTTGGTCGATTGTATATTATTTATCTGGAATAAAATGTGACTTTTGTTTAAATTTAGACTTGTGCACTCAATAATGTTTCTATAAGAACCTGAAAGTTATCTTCAAAAATTTTATCTTTATACTGAAGTTTAAAAAACATTAATTAAATGGAAACTTAAAACGTGCGTCTTCCGAGAGAACTAGAATTTCTCAAAGCTATGGATTCTAGAATTAAAGGACAGTATTATTAATAGGAATATACAGGTTGCCTTAAATAATAATTACTTGTATATTATCAATCAAAACAATATAGCTATGCTTCTATGACGAAATTTCGGACAAATAAATACGTACTTACATTTAGAATATTTTATTTATATTTAAAGTTTATGAAAAATTGCGTCCAACTTGGGTAATTTTGGTTTAATTTATTTACTATTGAACAAAATTGCGCAGCACACAATTTTTTGAAACAAAAAAAGGATTTTTTTAAATTTAATTAAATTTAATTAAATTTTTTTTTAAGAAATTTAGCGAACGATAGAAAAAAATGGGTTGACTTTATAAATAATTAGTGAATGGTATGCCCCGACACCGAAAGGTACAGGGGGTTAACGGACTATATATATATATATATATATATATATATATATATATTAAATTTTTTCAATAATAAAATAAATGTTGAAACTGTGAATCTAACTAAAGCTTCATACTATACATGAATTTATTTTATATAAAGACCAGAATTTTTGGAAAAAAAGATTATGTACTGATTATGTACTGATTGTTGATCTTTTTCCGAACATCTTGTTTTGGTAAAGTGCTTAAATTTATGCAATACTTTCTAGTTTAGATGAAATAATCTTTAGATATAGGAAACCGTTTAGAAAAGTGGTAGTAAATTTTAAATATCCTAATAAATATAGTTCCAGTAAAAGAGAAATAGCGTTCCATTTAAAGTTAGCGTGTTTTATGTGATTTAAGTTAGATAAAAGAAGTTCATCATTTTGAACAAGATGTATACCTAGTAAATTTATTAAGTTTACCACTTCAAACAATGATTCACCGGCCTGTTATCTAGTCTGTATCAGTTATGTTGATTTCTAACTAAAGGTCTGCAAATGCCAAATATTTCGAAAAACCTGGGATACCCCAAAAACTTAAAATTTTTGAGTGTGACCTTCCTTACACATTCTATTTATAATATTTATTATAATTGAGTGCGTACTTCAAAACACAAAAAATACAGGATATTCCATTTAAAAATCTATAAGTTTGGTCGGCCACCCTTAAATGGTACAAGCTGTATACCTGAAAATATTTTCCAATTATAGAGTTAACCTCATAACAACTTTTGTCCACGACTGTCTTACAACATACTCTTTATACTTGTGTTTCTTCAATCAAAATTAGATACATTATTCACTGCAGTGATTAATGAATATTATTCACTACACCAATAGGAACATCGCTTTGACCCTTTTTTACATTTATTTAGTAGGCCGCGATCGCGATGTGTCAGTTCAAATTGAAACGTCAAATCAGCATGGTTTGCTTTTAATTTGAAATGCATATTCTAAAAAAGAAGATATAATGAGTAGTGAGTGTGAAAACGAGGTTTCTTTAACAGCATCAGCAATAAAAGAAGCTGCAGAACTTGCCTCATTAGATTCATTGCCCAAAAAACCAAGAAAATTATACCTGAGAGCGTATGTATGAATCTTACACTGGAGAAGGGAAATGAAGGTAAATTCTTTCTGGGAATCTGTTTTGATAGTCGTGGACAAAGTATAGTATACAACTCGTTATAATGATGCTATTATTACCTCGGATGATTACAAAACTCGCTCGTTTCACTCGCTCGTGTTGTAAACTTCATCCTTGGTAATAATAGCATTCATTATAAACTCGTGTATAATATACTATTAACGAACATAAAATACATGAAAACTAGCAGTAACACTATTAACCAATTGACACGACAAATGTCAAAATTTAAATCGAAAAGCCGGAGAATTTGACAGTCGTAAAATGCAAACGGAACTGGAACGACATGAAAATTCGACTGTTGCCATAAACAAAGTAAACAAGGATAGCTAACATTTGAGAAATAAGAGATAGAAAGAGTTGCAATAATTAGTTCTAGCGGTTAACAAAAAAACCCTGCAAATTGTGTTAAAAGCATGAAACTTGGTCAGAAGCTTAAATGGATCAAATTAAGAGATTTTGCACGAAGTACTCAAAAAAATACGCCTAAGGAGCAGCTCAGGGGTGGAATATATTCTAAGGGGCTTGAATTTCAAAAATAATTAAGTAATAACCAATGTGGGCAAGTAATATGTCATTTTATATTGATTTGATATCGCTGAAGTCAATTTAAACCATACCTATTTTTTTATAACTATAAAATTTTCAAAATAACGACCAAATTTCTAATTTTAATGACAAATTTTATTAAATCCGCTAATATTAAAAGAATTTTAAAATATGTAACATTTTTATTTAAATTGCAATCTCTTAACATGCTCTAATGATATATTTTGGTATCCCCAAAAATTTCGAAATGGTTGCAATTTTTGAAAGTAAAATTTATTTTCCTACGACCCCTAGGAAAGCGGCACGTAGCATACCAGCATGGTATTAGGCTGGAAACTTGAAAATAGCGTTATTTTTGAAAATCGCACAGTTCATTCATATTTTGTAGTCTGCTTTGAGATTTTGACGTTTACTGAATAAATATCTTGTCACGTCTCTTTTTAAGTCTAATAATTTTGTATCAGAAAAATCTCTTAAAAGGTACGGCAGTTGAACATTTTGATAGCTACTCCGTGGAAGACCTAAATATTTTATAGGTATAAACTGGTCATTTTATGAATTGGCGGGCCAGAGCACAAATTACCGTGTCATTCATGAGCTGGTCGGAATTAGAATATTATGCTCATAGTAAGTTAGTAGGCTACTTGGAAATTTTGACATCTGTTAACATAGACAACAAATCGTTAAAAATGAAGTTACTGTTTTATGAATAATTTGTCTTCTTAAGGGGTCGTAGGAAAAATAGTGTACATAACTCGATGGAAAGTGCATTTCCTATAAACTCGCGTGATTTCTGCACTCGGCTACGCCTCGTGCATAAAATTTCACGCTCGTATGAAATTTGTCACTTTCCATACTCGTTACGTAAATAACTATTACAGTATTCCTTGTTCGATATGGATGGACGACCTGAGTGTATTATAGACAAACAAAACTTTCTTTAGATCCTGAAGATTTCTTCTACTCGTGAAGGTCATTACTGTTGCTTAGCGGGGCTTTAAAATGAAGGGCGCAGGTTATCGACTTCCTCACTTTTGGTTCTCAGGAAGATTACAATTACAAATAAAATTGTTGGTGATTTTCCTTTCAGGTTAAAAAGGTATCACTGTGCCTTCATAATATAGAATGGAACCAATAATCTACAGAATTTTAGGTAACGGTGTATCCTCTTTATTACTTACAATATTTCATGGCGTAAGTATATTTTTGTACTGGATGATTTTCAGTTCTAGAATCAAGAAAAAAACGTGGGGATAAGCCATTGACAACTTGTAATAATAAATGCCCCTACGAGCATGCATATTTCGGTTTTATGTATATTTTTATGTCCGCATTTCCGTCGTCTATCATGCATCCTTCTGCGAAAAAACCCGCAGCACCGCACATAAACCAAAATAAGAAGGTGGAGGACTATTGAACGCCAAAGGTTCAATGCATAAAGGGGTCCGTGGGGGGTCGCAAGGGGGCCAGTTCATGGACCCCGATGCAATTCGGCTGTCTGCTAGGAACGCATGGTTGCACTTTCGCCGGACTATGCAACTCTTTCGTTTACCTTGCCCCCTCCCGGCCGCTCCTGACCATACACTTTGGTTCCTGTCGTTGCCGAAATTGCACCGTTGATGCATGCTGCAGATCCCCCGCTCCGCTGAACTGACTCTTCCCTCCCTGATGGCGTTTATTTACTAAATTGCAGCGGTGACTGCACCTTACATGCGGAGAAGAGTGCATTCTGCATTTGTCGATGTAGTTTTTTTGATAACGCTGGGGCCGGTTTGAAATAGTCGAAACAATGTTGTTACTGTAATGCATATTACGGGTCAGGTACTTAAACTTATGAAAATATTTAAAATTATTTCCAAATGTATCAACCGAAATTATTCATCCAGGAAATGAGGAAATTTAGGTACAAAAATTGAGAATCTTGCAAAAATTTGAATTCAAAAAAGTATCCCGTATTTTAAGTAATTTTTATGACTTGACCTGTATTAGAATTAAGTCGACATCGTTAAAACGGGAAAAGGGGCCAAAAAACTAATATACTGAAGGAAAAAGGATTCGAAAAAGGAAACAAATAATGAAGATCCACAGTTGAAATGAAAAATATAGAGAGGAAATGTAGAAATATAGAGAGAAAATATTTCGAATACTTTGGACAAAAGATAAGTCGGCATGGAAACAATTGAGAGAGTAAAAGCAATGTACAAAGAAAAGAATGATGTAAGAACTAACAATGAAATATTAGAAGAATTTATAACAGAAATAGGTGTCAGACTGCTATTTTCAGTCGTGATTGACGATGCAATAAATGAAGCAAAGAAGAAAATTTAAATTTGGGTACTGGAGGATGGAGGATGGAAGAAACCTCGGAAGAAACTAAAATTACAGAATTGATGTTCGTCGATGATATGGAGGTCTTGGCAGAATCAGAAGAAAGGAATTAAACAAAACAAACATGAAAATAAACACAAATAAGTATGATAATATCAAAAAAATACTAGTAGAACACACATCATGATATTCGCTTAAATGAACAAAAGATAGAACAAGTTGATGACTATAGATATTTAGGGGCTATTATTGAGAACAATAGAAGTTAGACAAGGAAATAAATAAAAAACCTAAAGAAAGCAGGAAAGCTACTTTCTTGGGAAAAGGAGAAATAGAAAAGAACATAAAAACGGAAGTAGTGAATTAAATAGTCACACCAGATATACACAGTGTCCCACTTAACTTGTTTAGTATGGGGAACTTTTAAACCGCGGTAGTTACAAGGGTGCTCAAAGGGGAAAAATGTTGCTTATTATAATTGTAATTTAGCAGTACCAAGAGAACTTCGGAAACTATTTGTGTTTCTGAGAAAATCGGGAAAAAGTGAAAATGGCCGAAATATTGTTTTTGTTCTAGAGCCCTTATTTGTTGATATTTTGATATGAAATTTTAAACCAAGTTATTGATGAAAATTCTCAACAGGCCGGTGGTGTCAGTTTTTATACAAGGTGTTTAATTTAAGCGTACCAGAGGTTAAGTTTGTTTTTTCTTATGGCCGCCATATTGGTACTGGTCATATTCGAGTAGACGGTTTCAAGAGCTCTTCAACCATGTATAATAGTCAGCATAAAAACCTTTACTTAACAATGGAAATCGAAAAATTTGTCCCTAAGATGTAACGGTCCATTAAGAATGCCACAGCTTCTCTTATCTAGTTCAATAATTGTTCAAAAAGTCCTCCGTCAGCATCTAAACAGTTTCTACATCGAGTTTCCACCGAGTTGACCACATTTATCAAAAATTGACGAGGAAGTTCTCTAAGAGCGGTCACTACAGCTGCCCGAAGAGCATGCTGATTTTCATATTCTTGACTGTATACGTGATTTTTATGTAAACCCACAAGAAAAAATCTAGGGGTGTTAAGTCCGGGGAGCGAGCTGGCCAGTGTATTGATCCTGTATATTAAAAATACGTCGGGTGTAACTTATTACTATCATAAATGTGAAACATGCTTATCCATTATAATTATATATTATTATAATTATATATTATATATTATTATAATTATAATTAGCTCTTGCTAATACTTACACCAAGCGTGTAAGTATATATAAAGCAAGCAATATTGCATAGTTCGAGTGTGTAGGGCAAAGCACCGTACTGATGAGTCCCAAAAGGATAAAACCAGTGGTCTACGGTTTTCCATGCACATTCGAAACATGCAATATTGAAAAACTTCCAACAATACTTACTATCTGCTAGTTTAGCAGGAAAGTACGTAGAGATCTAAGGATGTTCCAAGCCCAACGATATGTTTGGGGTAGCATTCAGTATGGATCTCGTAGTACATAAAAATCTGGATTTAGTTCTATAATTCAATGCCTGGCGGGGTATTTGCCCGAGGAGTAGTTCTTCGAACGGTCCAGTACCACTCATAACCGCCCCATAATTCGGCAAATAATTAGCTCTTGCTAATACTTACACCAAGCGTGTAAGTATATATAAAGCAAGCAATATTGCATAGTTCGAGTGTGTAGGGCAAAGCACCGTACTGATGAGTCCCAAAAGGACGAAACCAGTGGTCTACGGTTTTCCATGCACATTCGAAACATGCAATATTGAAAAACTTCCAACAAAAACAATGCTTCTCTATACCTATCTTTCATGGGTTCTGACGTTCTGAGTTAATTTTTGAGTAATAATGGGAGACGTTATGAAAATTAGAGCTCGAAATTGAAATTTATTAGGTACTTTTTTCCTCTAGTTCTTCGTGGTTATTAACTGGATGGTGCTAAACCTGATTTTCTATATTTCTTCATTTTTCTTACTAAATACCTAGTTTAAATTTATTAATTTTGTCAATTTATTGGCAAAATAAACTATTTTACGTAAATAATCGCCGTTTCGACCCTGAATAGAGTCTTTGTCAAGAATTTTATTAAGAAACGTATAACAGTATAAAAAGTGATAATTTTTCCAATAATAAAGTAACTATGTATCTAAAATCAAAAATAGAAATTATACTTAGCACATTTGATTTTGATAACAATATGAAATAGGAAATAAATGTACACATGTTAAATGAATATCATAAATCTTAATTAGTTAATACGAATGGTTGTGCATCTACCCGTAGTATCATATATTAACGCCCATACCAGAAATTTAACTAAAACTATTAATAATATATTTAAAAATATCACAAATTTTACTCCAAAATTTGGTCTAAAAATTCATTAGATCTTATAGATAACTATGTAACATGTTTTCTAATGTTCCACCTAAAGAATTCTTAAAATTGTTAGCAGATTTTAGAAAAGTATCATTCAAATATTGTGTTTGTGAATTAGAAACTGCATTTGAAATTTGTATTGCCCAAAATTATTTTCAATTTAATAATAAATATTATTGTCAAAATTCAGGTCTAGCGATGGGATCACCTATAAGCCCATTATTAGCAGACATTTTTATGTCTAATATTGATGAAAAAATGATTAATTCAGATCTAGGAAAACGACATATTTTTTTGGTACAGATACGTCGATGACATTTTAGCTTGCTTTAAAGGCATTGCAAGACAGCTGGATAACTTTCTAAATTTTTTGAATAATATTAATCCAAAAATAAAATAAGTAAAAGAAAATTAAGTTAAACGGTTTTATTGTAAAGAAACATAATAATGATGCAGATAATGTACTAAAAGCTAAAAAATAATTAGGTAGGTACACTGCAAGAAAATTGGTTGTGTAAATGGTGATTTGAAGATAGAAAATTGAAAGAGTAAAAAGATGTGTAAGAAAGTGTGTCCAATTTTAACACGCAAGGATTTTTCCCTAGTTTTTGTAACTTCTTTTACCATTTTGGTATAAAATTAACAAGAAACGTGTCGATGTACAGGTACACCATTTAACACTTGACCAAGTCCTTTTACCAAGCATCCAAATATATTTGACATGTTAAGGTGTAAATTTTTACCCCCACATCAATAAATTGTTGACTTTTTTCCTGTTATGACGAGTCTAGCGTCAGTATCAGTTCTTTTGCAACTATTATAGTGAGTGAGTGCACGCTTAACACCCTCGGCAATAATTTGTTTTACAATGAAAACTATGAGTAGAATCCCAATTAAGCTGGAGTGTGAAGAAATTAAACGCCTGGTGAAAATTGGAAATGAATTTTCCTACAGCAATGTTTTAAATTCAGGTAAGTGAAATCGCCAACATTCATTATCCAACCAGTGTGTATCGGCTCTAAATGTTATTATATTTTTTCAAAATGCTGTTGTTTCATTTTGACCAAGTTCTTCCATTAGCAATTCGTAAAATTCCAATGACAGGTTTTTATGAAATAGTCACATTTAGTGCACTAATATTTAATATATTCTAAGTACATGTACCTACCTACTACTATACATATAATTTATAGTGTGCTCTTAATAATCGGTGCATGAAATAATTACCTAAATTAGAAAATGCCCAGAATTTTAACAAATAAATTAGTAAATTTTACTCCTAAGTGTATTAAAATTAACAACATAATGTGTACTCTATTATACGGTAAGTATGAATTTAATTACACCATTGATTGTGTAAATATAACACTTTACTTTGGTAATTTTACTCGGTTCTGTGTTGGTAGTTACCCAGAAAACTACCCGTGTAAGTGTCCATTTTAATTAATCATTGTGTAAATATTACACACAAACATGTTAAATATACTCAGCGCTGTGCTAAATGTACTTAGCCGTCGAATAAGTTTTACACGAGATTGTGTTAAAGTTATAAAATACGTGTCAACAGCTCTATCATTAACATAGGATATGTGTAAAAATTACTTTAAATTCAACACCAAAATTGGTAAGTTTTTTACCTACTCGGTGTCTGCTTTTGACACAAGCATTTTTAGACTTCACTGGTTGCATACAGTGTAGAATATGACACAACTCTGTGTGGGCCTGAAAGGGCACACTTTTGTGTTACTTTTGTGTTAAAATTAACACACTTTTTCTTGTAATGTACCAGGTACCAGTCATCACACCACTATCCTCATCAATCTAGACTCTAGAGCATTGATCAGACTAAAATAAAATCTTGGGGCGAGTGGAATTTCTATTATCTACAGCCAACCGCTCATATCATTATAGGTATGCTTTGGATGCATCATCTCAATAGACAACATCGCAGAACGATCATATACATATTTACTCAGGTTACGCTACGCCCCACGATTTTATTTTAGTCTGATCAATGCTCTAGATTGATGAGGAGAGTGGTGTGATGACTGGTACCTGGTGCCTACCTAATTATTTTTTAGCTTTTAGTACATTATCTGCATCACTATTATGTTTCTTTACAATAAAACCGTTTAACTTAAAAAATTTTTTTACTTATTTTATTTTCAAGTTTTTAGTTTTTTTTGTTTGTTTTTGTTTTATTATTATTTTTCTAAAGTGTACTGTGTTCTACTTGTCAAGCCCTTTCATTTGATACCCATATTACGGGGATTTAAAAAAAGTAATCCGCCATCTTGGATTTTGAATTTTTCATGGTGTACTGTATTCTACTAGTTAAGCCCTTTCATTTGATACCCATACTGAGAGGGTTGGTAAAATATCTAATCCGCCATTTTGTGGCGGCGCACAGTGCGTCGACTATATAGGCATGTGAGACAAAAAGTATAACTTGTTTCCTGTTGGTCTGACAAAAATATCATATTAATCATTTTTGTAGAACAGACTTTCCTCATAAAATGGTAGAAAAAGTATTACATTAGTTGTTGTTTTTTAAAAGATACAGAGTGTTCAAACATGCTCCTCAAGTTAAAATGAAAAAAAATAATAAGAACTGAAGGGGCAGTTTTTATTTGACATTTTAAGTAATATTTATATATTTTTTTTCAAAATATATATTACCTTAATATATAATATCACATTATATATTATACAGTGTCAAATTATTTTAGAACATAGTAAATTTTCAGGGTATTTTATACCTTTAATATATGTCAAATAATATTAAAAAATTAACAATAAAGTTCAAAATAACAAAAAATAATAACATTAACATAACCTAAATAACAAACATAAAACTGAACTCATAAAAATAGAACTTAAATTATACAGGGTGTCCCGCGACTCGATGGCCATAGCCTAAGGGTGTATTCCTTGGGTCATTTTAAGTCGAAAATGTCTTATACACTTATGTCCAAAAGTCAACATTAATAAGGCAATTTTGGTGGTGTCCATATCATATTCAGCCTGTGCAAACATTACAGCCTGCATATTATGCAGCGAGTGTTGACTTTTGTCATTGGTTGCTAGCACATGAACATCTTTCTGGACAAATTCTATTTACCGATGAAGCCACATTTACCAGGAATGGGATTACAAATACCCGAAACTCACATTCATGGGCGCATGAAAATCCAATTGAAACCACAGAAATGCATTTTCAACAATGCTTTTCGGGGAATATTTGGTGTAGTTTGTTAATGACAATCTTATTGGGCCATTCGCATTTCAAGATCGTTTAACATACGAGAATTATCTGAATTTTTTACAAAACTGCTTGCCAGTATTATTGGAAGAAGTTCCGCTTCAGAGAAGAAGAAACATGTGGTTTCAACCGGATGGCGCGCCTCCACATTTTGGTATAAATGTCAGAACATACGTAAATAACAACTTTGCTGACCGGTGGATTGGAAGAGGAAGTCCAGTTCTCTGGCCACCGAGGTCACCAGACTTAACGCCGCTCGATTTTTATCTTTGGGGGCACGTAAAGAGTTTGGTATATTCAGAAACATCCCGAATCAGTGAAGAATTACTTAATAAAATTATAGCTGCAGCTACATCCATGCGAGCTGACACGGATACTTTTCAGAGAGCAACTTTTTCAACTATGGAAATAACTAGAAAGTGTATTCAGGCAGTGGGAGGACATTTTGAACATTTACCATAATTAACTTTGTTTTAAACATAGTTTTCCATTAATTTAATTAATAAACTTATAATTATGTGATGTAAATTTAGTCTGCTTATTAATATCACCGATAATTTATTTAATATTGACTTTTGGACATATGTGTATAAGGTATTTTCGACTTGAAATTGCCTAAGGAATACACCCTTAGGCTATGGCCATCGAGTCGCGGGACACCCTGTATATTCCTTACACGAAAATTGCGTCCTAATGAATGCTGAATAAGGCGAATGAATTGTAAGCTTTAAACCCAGATTGATTAACGAAAGACTCAAATTTCATTAAATATTGTTTAATACTCATATAGGCAAACAGACAGACGACACATACAAAGAAACGCACAGACATAGACGATTAAACAGATAACCATAGTAAAAATCATTACATATTATTCTGAGTCTGAGTTTTCGTTTGTGTCCAAATTCATGTTTTCAATATTAATAAGATTTTCATTGGTATCACTATTATCACACAATAAAAAAAATCTTTAATATCGTCCGTATCAGTTTTTTTAGAGTGAGTTTGTCGTAATGAGGCCAAATAGGGATCAGAAGTTAATAGAAGTGATGTCAATAAATCTTTGTTACTGTTTGTTCTTGAGGACTTTCTTGTATGGTTCAATCTTTGCTTCCTTGCGTCTTTGTGTCTTGCCTCTAAAGCATCCTCTGACAATTTTCCAATCGGAACATCAAAATGTTTTATAATTTCAACCCCGTGAACAAGCAATTTGTGTGTAGTACTTGGCATATAGTACCAACTGTAAAGCTGTAAATATAAATTAAATGTTTCATCTAAAAGAGTTTTTAATTTTTCGCTGTTAATGTTATACCCCGAGTTGATTATTCTTATAATTTTGGAAAAATTGTTTATTAAATTTACATCAATTCCAGTAATCCTAGAGGAAGTTTCTGCATTTTTAAAAAAAGTTCTACTCGTGTTCCCGTCATTTGTCGATCCGTATCCAGTCAATCCCAATTGCTTTTTAAATTCTAACTGAATATGTTTTTTTCTTTCCTCGAAAATAGTTTTGTGTTCTGGGGTTCTGACTTGCCAACTCTTAAACGGTAATCTGTACGAAATATGTAATAAACACTCGAAAACACGAATCCACAAATGAAGGGATGATAAGCCAAATTTGAAATTTTCTTCTTTGACAGGTTTTTCGTAAACTTTAAGGAAATTCATTTCTTTGGGTAGGGCACCACAAATAAAACACTTTTGAGTACTATTAGTTTCTGATAATACGTTTATTGTACTTCCATCTAGCATTGTTAGAATCATATAAAAATTTATTGTAAAATACTTTTCCTTAAAGTTTACGGAATACGCTGCCAGATTTTTAATTGCAAATCTTAGTTTTTCTTCTTCCTCCTTTACCAACGCTGCATTTTCTTTTAAAAACAAAAATTTAATTGGTCGGCAAAAAAACGTTGAGGATGAACGGGGATTAGACCATAGCCTTTTATTAGACTTCTGATCGAATAGTTCTAAGGGTGAAGTTGCAATTAAAAACATATACTCGTCAGTTAACTTTTCGTCTTCGAATTTTTGTTTATAAGTACTACGGCCCGAACTTCCGTCAAAACCGTATTTACACTTCAAAGTTAAAATATTGTCATCTGGCAATGATGAAACATCAATAGTTTTTAAAATCCCATCACAGGTATTGTTCATCAAATTCTGAAGGTTTACTTCAGCCATATATTCTGATGACGTAATTCCTTTGGGAAGAAGTTCAGCTTTTTTTGCCTTATTTTGTACAAACTTGGAAAACAATTTTCGTGTAAGGAATTGACAACGCTACGCAAAGCTAAATATTTTCTTTCTGACAAATCTAAATCTAAATATAATGCCAAACACTTTTCTGGTGTAATTTTTTTTTTGGCTTTATAACTTTTATTCACACCAGCAATTTCCGCAGATTCCTTCGCTGCAAAACTTAACTCATCATAGCTGTGATTATTTATTAAATCTTCTACGCGTCTCTTTTTTGTTTTTTGACAACACTCCTTAAAGGATTTTAAGGGACGGCCGCGACTAGACTCAGGAGATGGAAAATCAAGCAAACTATCCCACAAGTAAATATTATTTTGGAGAAATTGTTGGTTTTTCGATAAAAACACATCTTTTTTTCTTTGGCATTGATGCCAAAGTTTATTAATATTTAAGCAGAAATATTTCGCTGAAGCTTCACATTTGCTTAAAAAATCTTGAGATGGTTCTTTCTTCCCAAAAAAATCCAAAATTTTTTGACATATCACTGTTTTCGCCTCGCATTTTTTATTTGACTGCCATGTATCGAATAAATCAATATTTTTTAATGTATTCGACTCTAAAAAAAATTAAATGGGGCGTTAGCGCAGAGCTGCGCAGAAAAAGACATATATAGCTTTAAAGAGCATTTATCAAAGTATCTTAAGTGAGTAAATTTAAAAATTTGTTTTTTGATGTATTTGAGAAAATGCTTATTAAAGTTAGAAAAATAAAAAAGTGAGTAAAAGCATTAATTAACAAAAAAATTCAAAATTAACAAAATGTTACTAATAGTAGGTAAGTTTAAATTCTTGTTTATATAAAGTACATACCAGACCCTTTCTCACACATCTTAAAAGATTTTTTAATTGCTCGTGTCAACTGTCAAAATTGAACTGAAAAATAGAAATTTACAAGTATGCTGTGATACCATTTCTTAGGTGTTGTTTTTTGCGACTTCTGATAGGGATTTTTTTGCCTAGCTGATAGCGTACATTGAGTTGTTTGTTATTTTGAATACTATTGGTCAGTAGTCTTTAAAAATATAGTCTTACTTTTTGCATATAGGTATAGCCAATGTTTGATTTTTGTCCATGGTTCGAAGCACTGTGCGGCGGCCCTCTTGGATTTACAATGATACTGAATATGCGTAATTGTATTGTCATCACAACTAAAGGTGTGTACCAAATTTCAGATCAATCGGTTAACAGGAAGGGGGTAAAATTTCAATTACTAGATTTGACCCACACACAAGACAAACAAAGCAAGCCAAATAAAACTGTTTAATAAAACTGTTTAATAAAATTTACTAAAGAAATTGAAAATTATCATAAAATAAATTTCTTAGATTTAACTTTAATAAACAATTAACGAAACATTCATTTTGATATTTTTAGGAAACCTACGTACACAGCCATCACCCTTTCGTCAAATTAATTTCATCTTTATTCTCAAAAAACTTCTGCTTACAACTCAATGGTATATAGAGCCTTTACTGTTCCTTTATCTAAAGCTAACTTTATTTAAATACAATAAGAACAAGAATTGCAATAACCATTCAAATTTTGCAAACAATTTTTTCGTAAACAATCACAAATTTCCTATTCTTGGAGAAACTAAATTATCGTATAATTTGAAAAAGGTTATCAGTTAGATATTTTGGAATCTATAGAAATTTATAAACATGAACATTATAAAAAATATAACTTACTAAACAACCAAATTGATTTAATAAAATCTAATCTTTTTAAATTATTGTAAATTTAAATTACTTAGGCAGGTAATTTAGATTGTTTTTAGGTTTCCTAAAATGTCTGTCAATAATGGTGTCAAAGTCACTGTTCATATGAAAAATATCATGTAATAATATATACATTGCTCCTTAATCAATTCAGGCTTGGTAGTAATTCTTCGAACTCCTCCACTTTCACTGCACCCCTTTTGCATCGACTTCGAGATTCTCTCTGCCGAGCTTAAACTCATTTGCCCATCAACACAAGGTCGATTCTAATTTAAGAAAAATCTCTCTGGCCAAGAATTTAATGACTGGCCGGTGTTCGATTGTCTCCACTTCTGGAGAACGACATTTTTCTCCTTTCCCTCGTAGTTTAATTATTCGACACCCTGTATAGGTGAAGGAATATGGACCGGTTGTTCTGTACAAAAATTCAAACTGTCTGTTAAAGGTAATTGAAACCAAGTTTACTTAAAAATAAAGTACGAACAACATTATTATATGCAGATGCATCTGTATACATTGTACATACAAGTGCATCTATTATTATTTAGCGATTGTTTCCTAGAATCTTTTTTCTGAGTGCAGTGTACTTGGCGCTACAATAATAAAAATGTTTAAAATTAGCTAGGCTGTTTAGAGTTGCATGTAACATATTTTTAAAACGCATTTAGAATTTTAAATTTAGTTAGTGTAAACAAATTTTATGCATAGAACTGATCCTCCGTAAAAATATTTCGTTGTGCATCGGCTCACATTCTGTGCAAATTTACGTGAATTGGCATTTGTCTCTGCTCGCGATTCACCGAATATTTTTAATCAATCGGCCTGTTTTAAACGTTGATGTATGTACCTAAGTAAGTACGTAATGTAAATAAAGGTATTCTGTCGGAGTTGACTTTTTAATGACTGGGGGTCATATCAGGACTATGTATAGGAAACTTAAATGACAAACAATGAAGACCCGCAGTTCAAGACAAATAGAAACGACAAAATCTGTAAAATAATTTCATCATCTTTAAGTTTTCAGACTTTCTTATCCTGAAGTAATTTACGCATTTTTCCGAAATTAGAACATCTCATTTCTTCTTCTTGCTTCTCCGTATCTCAAAAGGTGTTCTGCCATCTTGCTTCTCGTATTGTTTGTTACCTTCCACATATTTATATTTTCCTTAAGTCTTTCTAAAACCCCACTTTAGTGCATCGGCAGCACTACATTTTACACTCTTCTATTTTTTTCCTACCCTCTTCTTCCATCGTCTACGTTTCTACTTCTTCTATACTTCCATGGTTGCCTCTAGCTTCTTGCGTTGTTAAAGTTCTGTCTCCATCTCTTCCTGGGTCTGCCCACACTTGTGTTGGGATTCCCTCTACTTGTTCTCTTTATTTCCTTCTGCAATACTTTCAATTATCATCTCTTCCCGTATATCTTCACTCCTTATCCTATCCATTTCTGCTGCCTTAACTCTCCCCTTCTGTTTTGTTGTCATTGCCCATTTTTCACTGTCATTGATTTAGCTATAGTTTCGTAGAGTTATAATTTGATGTCTCTAACTTTGTCCTAACTTCGTCTTTATATCTAACTTTGCTCTTCAGCATCTTCAATACAAATTACTGGACTATAAATTCCTACCCACCTTTCCGGAAAATTATTGTTCAACCAATTCCTTACAATGTGGGCACTGTGACAATGCATTGAAAATACCATAAATTTCCTAAAATTTCTGAATGTACGTTCTCCAACAAATTTAAAAGTAGGTACTTCAGTTAAAAAATGTAAATACAGTTCCGTGTTGAGACGAGGTTGTTTTGATAGCCCGAAATAATAAATGAAAACCAGAGAGAGCAACTGAATACCAAGAATGTGTGCTAAATGATCTTTAAAATTTATTGTACTTCGTATTGCCATTCTCGAATTATAATAACCACTTGCAGTAGCAGTTAAGCGGTAATTGTAATTCTAGAACAACAATACTCCTATAATTTAGATAATTCAATTGACCTTTTCATTATTGACAAAAGTAAATAACCTGAATTGGTGGCCGTTCCGTACATCCCATTTCCGTACAAGGCGAAATCAGTGGCAGTTCCGTACACGATGCACGTGTCGCGATACTAGGGATCATTTGTAAGAAACTGTCATTAGCAATAGTGGTAGTTGCGTACAGGTACAATCCCTTAGTGACCGTACTCGGAGAACATTCTAAGAATAACCCGGGTTGTTTACGTAGGTACCTGAACAAAGAATTTTTGATTTAGTCCAATTTCGTGCGTTCCCGTTTCATGCGTCGATGAAAATTTATCTCCTATTGTTTTAAAATGTCAATGTTTTTGTTTTGGGGAGGAGACTTAAACGCTCCGCTCGCTTCGCTTGCCTACAGACCGGAAATAGTGGGCCGTGGAACCCCCTTTTTGGCCGTATTCAGTAACGGGCAACACCACTTTTTTGGCCGGGTGATTCTTAGAATGCTCTCCGAGTATTACGGAGACGCACGAAACGGGAACGCACGAAATGGGACTAAATCCAAAATTCTATGTTCAGGTACCTACGTAAACAACCCGAATGATTCTTAGAATGCTCTCCGAGTATACGGTCACTAAGTTATTGTACCTGTACGCAACTACCACTATTGCTAATGACAGTTTCTTACAAATGATCCCCAGTATCGCGACACGTGCATCGTGTACGGAACTGCCACTGATTTCGCCTTGTACGGAAATTGGATTTACGGAACTACGACGATACCAATAACCTCACCGAAAAATTAGAAGATATTTTATTCTATGTTTAAATTTTGATGCTAAATTTCATAAATTTTAATGCTCTGATTTGGTGCCCTAATTTTTAAGTCAAATATTATTTTGTCTAAGTATTTTAATACTCAAATGTTGGGTTTCAAATAATATTTTTGATGCCAAAATTAAATATTTGATTCTCTAATCAACAAAGAAGCTACCAAACTCTAGTTTTGATAACGAATAATTTGGGACTGAAATTTTTGTGCTCGAATTAATGTATTATACAGGGTGATTCAAATTTGAGGGTCACCATTGGGATCTCGCTTATTTGAAATGGTAGAGGATAGGTTTAAATTTGGCACTTTCACATAATTTGGTGTTTATTAATATTCCGTTGAAAAACCTGATCTATCTCAAACGGTATACGAGTTATGGCCGAAAAACAAAAACGCAAATATGCGTTTTAAATAAAAATCTTGACAAAGACCCTATCCAGGGTCGAAACGTTGATAATTTTCATGCAGTAGTTTATTTTGCCAATAATTTCACAAAATTAATAACTTGAAAAAATTTGGGCCGCCCATTCTGTAAATAATAATTATTGCTTTACGCATTTTATGGACATCAATAAAATAAATGTGAGGTGGTTTTTCTTATTTAAATCCGATTTGAATAAATACTGTAAGAATTTACCAAGTGATCTTACTGTATGTAGGTAACATGAACCTATTTGAGGAGCTGCAAGGATTCAGAAAGCGCTTATGCGTAAATCGCCGACCTCGAAACTAACTTTTGAAATTGGTGCATCAAGTCTGCCGCACACAAAAATGCAGCCACAGCATTGCTTAGCCAAATATTGGAAAGTTTGTTGTAAATAATGGCCCATGTAATTACATTCGAAAATGCAGTCTGTGAATAAGCTGAGCGGAACGCTGCCCAATGGCGGAGGACATAAGGACTGTTATTATTTTATTATTGATTGCTTGCACTCTTTGTAAATAACGTGTATAGTAGGAGAGGTCGTTTTGGTTTTTGTTTTTCTGTTTTTTTAATATTGGAAACGGTCACTAGCAGAGAAAGTGTATTACATGAGACGACTTGCACACAGAAATTTATTGTTTTCAGATGAGCGGAGATTAATTTCTACGGTGCTGTAAGCTGAAATTTCCATGGGATTTAGATGCTGCATACCACGAAAACAATACAGAATTTTGGGCCACACGCAAATTCTGCTAACCATAACCAACCACCCTTAATGCCTTCGTTACCCAACTGCGTCACATATACAGGGAGATTCATAACTTATGGAGGAATTTGAAAGGGCAGTTGCATAATTACTTAACTTTTGACGAAAACTTGTCTATTTTGAACAACCCTATCTACCCTTTCAATCTCCTTCATATGTTTTGAGTCACGTTATGAATGTTTCAATACCAGCTAGCTGGAGTAGCATTCTTGCCTGGCGGGGTTTTGAAAATATACGAGTGGGCCATGAATTGATTTTTGAAGGTGTCTGGTTCTCTTGGAATGCTGTTTATTTATTTAAAATAATATAAACAAATCTGTTCTGGAGATGAGAAGTAACACCCGAAAATGCATTTAAGACAGTAACTTTTTATGTTATATTGTAATTGGTAGAATGCCTAGTAAAAATAAACTCAATTATGCACATAAACTACCAAAGAGTGAAAAGTGATTGTGTTAAAAATTTGACTCAAATATAGTAACGGGGGTGCGATTATAAGATAAAGTACGATCTTGATTTCTAAACAAATTGTTATTTTTCGCGTGAGTCAGGTCCTTGGCTTTTTGGTAAAGTGCTTCCATACTTCTCGTTCGCCTGTTCGGAAAGAATTTCTTTAGATACGTGTTATTTGATCATCATCATAAGGTTCTCAGTCCGAAGACTGGTTGGACGCGTACCTCCATTCTTTTCTATCCTGAGCTAACCTACGCATTTCCCTAAAAGTAGAACATCCTACATCCCTAACTATTTGAGAGCAGTAGTCTAATCTAGGCCTACCCCTACCTCTTTTTATTCCTATCTCTGACTCTAGTATGTCGCGAACTATTCCTTCGTGTCTTAGAAGGTGTCCTACCATCCTATCTCTCCTACTCTTTATTGTTTTCCATACCTTTCGCCTTTCCCCAACTCTTTCTAATACTTCCCTATTGCTAACCTTATCTATCCACGGTATCTTCATCATGCGTCTGTAACACCACAGTTCAAACGCTTCTACTCTTTTTCTATCCGCTTCTCCTATTGTCCAAGTTTCGCACCCGTATAATGCCGTACACCATACATACGACTTTAAGAGTCTCTTCCTAGTCTCTATATTAACCGTTCTCGAACATAACAGTTGTTTCTTTTTGTTAAACGCAACTCGTCCCTGCGCCATTCTTTGTTTTATATCTTTAGTGCTCCTACCGTCTTGGGTTATTTTACTTCCTAAGTAGCAGAAATCCGCGACCTCCTCTATCTTCTCATTTCCTATTTGTATTTCAATTTTAGTTCTATTTTCACTCCATCTACATACCAAAATAAACATGTCATATTTCTTAACGATTTTATAAATACATGTATTTCTCTTGTAAGAGGAAGCCATCTTAGGTGGGGTAGCATTCTGTGACGTCTCGTAGTAGAAAAATCTGGATTTAGTTCTATAATTCAATGTCTGGCGGGATATTTGCCCGAGGAGTAGTTGTTCGGAAGGACCAGTACCACTAATTACAAATAACTATGCCGGGTCAAAAACAGATCAACGCTGTTGTAGGAAAATCGTCTTCACAAGCCATGGTTAATGCTATTTACACTGTTGCCCTAATCTACGGAATACCGAGAACTACATTTAGAAGATACTTGAAAATATGCAGAGATAAAGAAGAAGAAATTGACGATTTCCCTAGAATTTCAAGGCGCTCCAAGGATTACACCAAACTGTCGCACTAATCAAGTGTTTTTAATAGAAGAAGAGAACAGGGAACACCTTGAGTGATTATTTACGGACAATGACCACACTGCACCATCCAGAAACTGCGCGGAAACTGACTTTCGATTTGGCAGTCGCAAATAGAAAAAAATGCCCCAGTCTCGGAAAACTAATTTTACGGCCTGAAGATTGTAGCTTATTGCGTTTTTGAAAAGACGCAAAAATTGATTTTTTTCCGTAACAAGTACCATAAAAATTGAGTTACACTTTGAAATTTTTTGAATATATTGGCATCTAACATGATGCCCCCCCCCCGAATAAATCCCTAATTTACAGTTATGTACATCGTTACATCAGTGATAATTTTTGGAATAAGAGGGTCGAGTGACATATCAAACAACAATAAAAAATTATAGAATCGAAATATGAAAATTTTTCGCAATTTTCTCTGTAACTTTTCGATGAAAAATATATAACTGCACCATTGAAGAAAGCTCTTAAAACTAGTACGAAATTAAGACGACGGTTTTGAAATCGCGTTGTTCAGTTTTTATTTAATATTTTATTTAAAACGAGTTAAAATTTGTCCGTTTTGTAAAATGAGGCAGGAGATATCCTAATCGGAAGCGGGGAGAAGGCAGTGGTGGATAGAATATTTGGGAAACTTATATGCCGGACAGGAAGTACGAGACATATTAGAAAGCGAAAGCAGTGTAAAGGGGGGGGGGGTGTCCTATAATGAGAGAAGAGTTTAAACTAGCACTAAAAAGTTTAAGAAACAATAAAGCACCAAGTATAGATGGCTTGCAGGCAGAAATCTTAAAGTGCGCAGGTCAAGATGTAATAGATCGTTTATTTAAATTAGTTAGTCGCATATACATGACAGGCGAGATTCCAGAAGATTACAAACGGAACATCATAGTAGCTTTGCCAAAAAGAAAAGACGCGGATAGGTGCGAAAATTTTAGAACTATCAGTTTAACTTTCCACGCGTCAAAAATTTTAACTAGAATTGTGCAAAGAAGGATGGAGAAAAGGGCGGAAGAAATATTAGGAGATCAGTTCGGATTTAGACGAAATAGAGGAACGCTCGAGGCGATTTTAACTTTACAAGTAATAATTATAGAAAAGGCAATAGAAAAGGGAAAGAGCGTCTATATAGGATTTGTAGATGTAGATAAAACCTTCGACAACGTAAAATGGGGGAAGATGTTCGAAGTGCTCAGAAAAGTAGGGATGAAATATAGGGACAGAAGAATAATACGTAATCTCTACTTCTCTACTAAGAGCAAAAGGCAGTTATAGAATTTGAGCAGGAACGAAGAGAAGTAGATATCCGGAAGGGAGTGAGACAGGGATGTGCATTGTCACCTCTAGTTTTCAACTTATATATCGAAGATGCGATTAATATTGTTAAGGACAGAACAGCCTCAGGGATTAATGTACAGGGTCAAACTATTAACATGCTCAGATTTGCGGATGATATAGCAGTGTTAGCATCTAGCAAAGAAGAATTAGGAGCGGCTTTGAATGAAATGGAAGCAGTTTTGACAAAGGGCTACCGCATGAAAATCAATAAAAAGAAAACTAAAATTTTGGTATCTAGAGGGAGTCAAAATAGAACTAAAATTTAAATGCACATTGGAAATGAGAAGATAGAGGAAGTCGCGGATTTCTGCTATGTAGGAAGTAAAATAACTCGAGATGGTAGGAGCACTAAAGGTATAAAACAAGGAATAGGGCAGGGTCGAGTTGCGTTTAACAAAAAGAAACAACTGCTATGTTCGGGAACAGTTAATGTTGAAACTCGGAAGAGACTCTTAAAGTCGTATGTATGGAGTACGGCATTATACGGGAGCGAAACTTGGACAATAGGAGAAGCGGATCGAAAAAGAGTAGAAGCGTTTGAAATGTGGTGCTACAGACGCATGATGAAGATACCGTGGATAGCTAGAGTTAGCAATAGGGAAGTATTAGAAAGAGTTGGGGAAAAGCGAAAGGTATGGAAGACAATAAAGAATAGGAGAGGAATAGTTCGCGACATACTAGAGTCAGAGATAGGAATAATATTAAACTACTGCTCTCATATAGTTAGGGATGTAGGATGTTCAACTTTTGAGGAAATGTGTAGGTTAGCAGAGGATAGGAAAGGATGGAGGTACGCGTCCAACCAGTCTTCGGACTGAAAACCTTATGATGATGATTGTAAACTGGATATTGTTGGACATGTAAGACTGCACTATTTTGTTCATTTATCCGAAGTTGTACCTCCACTAATAGCAAAGTTATCTGCACTTTCCAACGTCCTGTGGAACACACTATATATGTTCTTTTCTGGTGATCAAGGTGAACCCAGAATATTCGCTGGCGATGATTCGTTAACTTGTGAAAACACGAAAAATTCAACCGTTGTCTTCTTTACATCACATATTTATAGAACTGAAAATATTTCGGTTTTTTCTGAAGTTGATAACAATGCTCATTTCCAACAAAACTGTCGACAAATATTTCCCACAATGCTGAAACTGTTGGCAACGATATTTTTTTACAGGTAGGGTTATAGATATAATAATAATTAATTCTTGAAATGCACCTGTTGATTTTTTTCGTAACAAGTACCATAAAAATTGAGTTACACTTTGAGAATTTTTGAATATATTGGTATAAAAGGCCATTTTTGGACGCAATTTCTAGGTCCAGTAAAATCATTGCCTCACGCATTTTTGACGTATTTATTTATTTTTTAAGAATTTTGTTACGGTGCGGTTTTTAGCAAATACATGAACTGACGGTCACACCTATCACCGCCGAAATACAACAGCCAGTTAAAGAAAATCATCTGCCTCAAGCAGGAATCGAACACACTTAATCCGCTGAGCCACCTGGTTAACTCTTATAAAACTAATTTTCCATATTCGGATATAATTGGCCTACTCTGATATCAATATATTGCATGCAGTGGAAAAAGAATTATTAGTGGAAATGATTGCCTCTTTAAATATAAAAAAATAAATAGATTTATTTTTCCAAACATTAAAATTGAATTTTATAAGATATGGCAAGAAAACCCATTATTTTACAAAAAGTACGCTCAGGCGAAATGTTTCCCGTATCCATAACTTTCAAACCGCTCATCCGAAGAGAAATGTGCTTAAAAACACTTTTATAGTAAATATGGCGCCTCGGAGGAGAAACAATTTAGTGTTTCATTTAGCACCCAAAAATAAAGCGACTAAAACAATTTCCAGAGTTCTCAAATTTATTTTCGATTTTAAATACCTCGCGCCTGACCCACTGCAGTGTTTTGCTCAATAAATTTAGGTCATTTTTAATTTCCACCCTCATGCGAGCAATAAATTCCAGCCGCCGATCGGAAATCCTCAAGTGTCAAGTCTGCAGTTAAGGGTAGGTACTTGAACTTTTAAAGCCATTTTTAAATTTATAAGAAAACAAGTTACGGAAAATTTGGAATGTGCAGAGCAGATTCAAGTATTTGAACAATCCATTTTTTCATTAAGCCCGTTTTAACATTTAAATATTACTCGAGGCCACCACCCGAATATTAATCAAACTCCAATGAAATATTTCTGCGAAAATTAGGAAAAAGAAATGGGCTTAGATATGTTTTATTACCCTTTTTGTATAAATTAGTATGGTTCACTATTTGATTGATTGACTAATTTTTTTGTGTAATACCATTTGATGTTTTTATCCAGTTTATTACTTCTTTAAGTTCGGAAGATTTGTATACCATATGAAGCCAAATCCAAGTTTTTAAACTGTGTGACCTCCGCTTGCGTCGATTACAGCAAATTGACATAGTTGTGATGACGTTGTCCAATATCCGAGCTGCTACCGAAACAAGCATTAGCAGCAAGTGTAGAAGCACTTGTCCTACAATAAGGGAAGAGTTTGAGTTTAAAAAGCAATAAAGCACCAGATGCAGACGGATTGCAGGCATTCATTTTAAAGTGTGCAAGTCAAAAGGTAACAAGAGGTAGAATATACTAGTTAGCTGTATATACCAGACAGGTGAGATTCCATCAGAAGATTACAAACGGAACTTCATAGCTACGTTTTACAAACAGACAGTCGATAGTAATATGACATTGATTTTAAAGTGTTCAGTGTTAACCCAATAGCTTTTTCATTAACTTTCTCCATAAATTTGTCAAAAGTATTAAAAAATGCCGCCTCATTAATGACTTTTCGAATAGTGATATGAGAGATATAATTTGCGTTTTTGCTCAAACCAATTTTAATGGGCTAGCTGCAGCCCGAAGGTATTCAGAGTTATACCCCCACCAAAGGCAACCATATCATAAATTATTTAGAAATCTGTACAATCGCTTAGGCGAAAGAGGATCTTTCCGTCCAAAAGGTGAAAATAGCGCTCCAAAGATTATTTCGGCTGAGCAGGAAGATGAGGTTTTGGTTAGATTGCACGAAAATCCAGGCGTAAGTATCAATCGTTTAAGTGCGGCAACAGGCGTAAGTAGCTCTTCGATTTGGAGAAGCTTCACCCATACCACATTACTCCAGTACAAAATCTCTTACCGGAAGATCCTCCTGCTCGTCTACGTTTCACTAATTTCTTACAAGAGCAGCAAGGCGCGGATCCAAATTTTTTGAACAAAATCCTTTTCACAGATGAGGCAACGTTTACTCGACGTGGAGTTTTCAACTGGCGAAACAATCATTTGTGGGATTCTGAAAACCCCCATGTCGTTAAAGAAAGACACTTCCAACATGAATTTAAAATCAATGTTTGGTGCGGTGTAATTTCAGATTTCTTTATTGGGCATTTTCAACTTCCACCCAATCTGAACGATCCACTTTATTTAAATTTATCAAAGCAATAGGTTATAAGTAGCGCCCTCTATGGACAACGTCAAAAATGTTATTGGAATCTTTTTCCCGTGCGAAAAATCATAGGATTGCAAACTTTCAAGTCGACAACCTAAGAAATTTCGCAGTTACGGCAAAAAATGGAAATAGAATTGTAACTTTCAACACCCTGTATTTCCTAAACCATCAACATTCGGATAAGGCATGTTCGGGTCAATGGTCATTATTTGACCTGTAGAACGGATTTCCCATTGTTAATGAAACACCCTGTATAGGTAGAATTTGTAGATTTATAAAAAGCCTTTGACAACGTAAAATGAGAGATGTTCGAAGTGCTCAAAAAGGTAGGGATGAAATATCGAGGCAGAAGAGTAATACATAATCTCTTTAAAGAGCAATAGGCAGTTATGGAATTTGAGCAGAAACGAAGAGAAGTAGATATCCGGAAGGGAGTGAGACGGGAATGTGCGTTTTCACCTCTAGTTTTCAATATATGTCGAAGATGCCTTAATGTTGCTAAGGACAACTTCAAGAATTAATATACAGGGTCAAACTATCAGCATGCTCAGATTCGCAGATAAAACCTTTCTTTGGTTCGCCACACTTATATGGGAGATGCTGTATACTTGAGAATAATTTATTATAGGTTGTATACCTAATTCCACCTCAGGAAAATCTTTCGTTTTCAAGTGTTGAAGTTGAACGCTCTGTATGTATATTGAAGGCAATAAAGAATAGGAAAAATAGTCGTCGAATTTAGAACTCTATGATGGTAATAATTATAAAGCAAGACTACATATAGCTGGAATTGTTTGATACATATTGCAAGAAGAGGAAACTTGTCATCTTGTACCTGATGATTTAAACCACATCAACATGTATTAGACTTCCAGTAGAAGCGGTTAGATGACTTGCACCCACGGTCCATTACTTTACCTCAGCTGGTGGAGGTTTCACCATTCCTGTGGAAAAATGCTTCATAAGGAAAACATTTAAAATGAAAGTTACGGTAAACTGAATAAATAAAATGTTTATATTATATTTTTCCATTACGTAAATTTTGTATAGATACTATTTAATTGATTAATTAGAATAATTAGCAAAAAATGGTCGGACTGCAGATAATAATTGTACGAGCGAGTTGTAGAAAGGAAAGAAGCTTCAGAGGAGGGCCTGTGCCTATCTATAAAACATATTCCACCCTAAACACTGTAGGGACTAAATCGGCGCTAGAGAGAGCGCGAGAGCGCAGCGAAAAACGCAAAATAGAAAAGAGAAAATATTATGTATGTACAAAGAGGGCCCTAGCAAAAGTTGTGTGGGAGGCCATGGAAATCCGCGGGGGTGGGGGGTAGGTTCGGTATTGTGCAGGAAGAGACGGGGGTAAAATGTAAACTGCGGGAAGTCCCGGGGCGGAAGTACCCTACTAGCAGGGGGGTGCAGCAGCCTGTTGAAATAAAATCCACATTTTAAAGCATATTCATATCGATCCAAACTTTTTAACACCGGAGCTCTTACAACCACCCCTCGCTACTGCTTCCCCCACCCCCCACACTTCAACCCTCTCGTCTAATGCGTAATAACCCACGCACTGAAAAATAGTGCCGCTAGATTCCGGTTAGTACTATTACCGGGCATTTTCCGTCCGGAATTTTTTCACGCATCTCGCTGGGGGATCCAGGGATAGTGATTCTCAGTCAGCAATACAGCGGATCGGTGGATCGGTGCAATGCCTCATTTATTAATATATCCACTTGATTAATAATTACTGGCTTTGCAATCTTTACAAAAATACTAAATTTAGATTATTTTAAAAATAATCAATCATAGGATGACATTGATATACCGTCAACAAAACGGATGAGATGAATGAAATATTGCGAACATTTCAGAAGTGTTTGAAACAGAAAATGCTATAACTAAAAATGGAATAGTTCTAATAAGAGAAAAAAGTACAAACATAGAAAAACTATTTAAAGAATCTGCAACTGCACAAAGTTAAAAAGTTAAAAGTTAAAAGTGGTGGGAACACAAAAAGATTTTTTATGTTGTAATTAGGAAACTATTTTGTTTAAGATTCAAAATTTATTTTTAAGTACTGCTGTTACCTCTTTAAAGATTTTTTTATGGAATTTTGACGAACTGCATATTTTCTTCGACAACAATCGTAACACTACCATGCGCACTACCAATAATTATTGTAGTCACAATACTTTTTTTCGGAATTTTTTCCATCATCAGAGAATGTTTTTAATATTGAAAATTAATAACAGAATTCCAGTAGAATCCAGACAACTTCAAAAGAATAAATATTAATGAGTTTGACATCATTATTGACAGACATTTTAGGAAACCTAAAAAAATTTAAATTGCCTACCTAAATAATTCAAATTTGCTAATTTAAAAAGACTAGATAGTATTAAGAGGAGGTTATACCGCGAGCGATTTGTCGAGTTTGTCCGTAAGAGGCCCATGTATTTCTTGCGTTGCCGGCTCTTTGCAAGGGTTTACAAAATCCAATTTTGTGTTGCCAATTCTTAACCGATTTTAATTTTAAAAAGCTTTCTGGCATCGCAAAACTTCGAGCATGTTGCCTACATCGAGTTTTTTCTCATAAATTTGCAGCAGTAACATGCAGTGGAACGTAAATATGACTGAAATTGCGTTAATTTTGTGCATTTTAAATATTTTTTTCTTGATTTCACAGTGAGAAAATTGAAAAAAGTCGCATGCAGGATTCAATTCCAACCTTTTAATTATGCACTAGAAAATTTTCACATTTCTAACTTCAAGAATGGCGCAGTAATCTTTTAGATTAGAAAGGCTGTTTTTCGCCTAAAACCGAGCGGTATAACCTCCTCTTAAATCAATTGGTAAATGATCTTAAATATAAATATAAATACTGTTATATAAAATACTGATAAAATGCTGTCAATTCTTTCAGAAACATTTCCCACGTATGTTATACAACAAAATTTAATAACTTTTTATCTGATAATTTTGGGTATTTGCTGTTATACACACAGTAGATGGATCAAGAACTTTGACGTAAATTCACTATGAATTCTTAATAAGTTAACCACACACGCCAAAAGACAGTGACACAGTAATTAAACTCGACACGTGTTTCGCTGACAACGTCATCATCTTCAGGAGTTTAAGATTAATCTTCAAGAGCTCAACTCCGTCCAGCCACCTCCTCTTAGGTCTTCCTCTAATGTTATATTACGTAATTTTCCCCCTACATGCTTGATCATTTCTGAGCTTATTCCAATTTGTTCAGGGCTTTTATAGTTATTTAGATTCACAATGACTTGCGGCACTTCTTCCCTACTTGGTGCTTCTATTCTTGACTCATCCCTACCATCTGTTACTTCTTCTTCCTCTCCTATCCCTTCCCCAATGTCAGAATGAAGCAGTTCTTCAAAGTATTCCCTTCATCTCCCTATAATTTCTCCTTCTCCTCCTATTAGCCTTCCCTTCTTACTCTTACAATAGTTTGGGTTATTTTGGTATCCTATTTTTGCCTTATTCACTTCCTGATGAAATTTCCTTACGTCTGTGCTCCTTCTGCTGTGCTTTGCCTCTTTTCTCTGGATCCCATATATCTTTCAGATTTCGTTCGTGTTCTTCTTCTGTCTTTTCTTCATCTCTTACCAATTTTCTCCTTTACCTACTCATCAAGATCTTTAAGTAATAATTGTCGTTCACTAATGATAGTATGCTTGTTCCCAAATCCACCGATGGTTATTCATTGTAAAAGCCATTTTGAAAGATGGATAATATTGAGGCAACAGTAGGTATTGGACCACCAGGGTTCATAAGTGGAGGATAAATGTGGATAGGTACTATTCAGAAACATGAAGAGGAAGCTGGAAACGATAGAAATTATAATTATATTTACGGAAGAATCGACAGTAGGTATCCAGTGGATTACGAGGACGGAGAAAAAATGAGAAAACAATTGCAAGATACAGAAATACCAGGTGTACGTTAATAAAAGATGAAAGGGGGGAAATATGAGAAGAAGTTAGAATAAAAAGTGAGCAGAAGCCGTAAAGGAATATCTGTGAATGAAGTTGGCAAGAAACAGACAAAAATGGATCTCGATTGTTAAGGAAATTGAAACTTAAATGGCTTCAAAATACGTAACAAGCGCATCTGAGAGAATAAAAAGGTACACATAACCCCACTTATTTACGCAGCTGTCATTTTCTTACATAATTTTACAATTTCTAGATACCATTCTACAACTTACAGTTTATATTTAAAAATTTGTCGTCGCCTGTTTTTTGAACATAACATAAACAAGCGTCTCCTTAAAAATTTCTTTTGACATCTGATTTTATCTCAACAGCAGATCTGTAGAATATAAAAATAAGTACGAAAAAAGATCAATAATAAGCATATTTATAATTGGCATTATTTGTACAATATAAAACGCGGAGGTGCGACCTTGGCACGGAACGAGGGTAGGGGTAGGAAGGAAGAAGAGTAGCAAAAGCACAGAGAGAACAGAGCAGCGTGGTGGTGCTCCAGCGGGCATTTTCGCGGGGGCCATAGTGAAATTATAGATTTTTAAATGTTCGGATCTTGTTGAAAAATCTAATAATGAGGGGTTGCGTTGCGCAGAATTAGAGAGGACTGGAATATAAAAGTATAAAAGGCGTGGTTTCGCCATAACACTAAACACCAGGATATGCAGATGTAGTATTGACGTTTCTATTTGCGATTTAATTATGTATATCTATATACATATATTATGCTTCTCTTTTTTGCGCTTGTTTACTTTGTTTAGATGTCGAAAACATCCAGGGTTGCCGTTTGTAACCTACATAAAATGTCCAATTATTGCTCTCTGGAAACATCAGAATTGGTACACGCGGCATTGGAAATATTTTTTTATCCGTCAATTTTTCATCTCTCTTTAAAAACTGCAGCTCACTTTTAAGGACTAAATCGTGGCCTTTTTTAATATAGGTAGGTATTGACTTGTAATATTTTTTATGGCACAGAACCACGCCAAACAGACATAAATTGTCATATTCACTATTACGACCTTGCTGACCTTAATTTACCAAAACATTACCTGTATTTGTATTTTCTAAAAAAGTTATTTTCTGTAAGTACAATAACACCACATTTCGGAATCTGCTTGAGACAGTAACTTAATCGTTTTTATTTGAAAGTAGACTAATGGGCCCTGTCTGTCACCGCGTATTAACTTTCGGAATTATTTTAGTTTCTTCCAAAAAATAATGTGAGTGTGCACTTTGCTTTATGTGTGATGATATTTGTGCCAGTGGAGTAGTCTTTATTTAGACAATTTTGCCTATACATAGAGGGTGTTTCACGATATTTTCTCGCCACTCAAGAAGCTTATTATCGATATCATTTTAAGTAAAAAAAAATCCTATGAACATGAATCCCATTCTCAAAAATAAGTAAGTTATGGGGAATTCTTTCCACCTATCTGCCTTATCCCCGTTTCCGATTAGCATACATATCTCCTGCCTCATTTCTAATCTCTCAAATTTCTCCTAATTATTTTATATGCCGTCCCTGAACTGCTTTCCACGAAGGTGTCACACGCCAATCTTCATAGTGTTGGTTACCGTTTTGACAGTCTTCTTCTTCTGCCCTTTGCGTATTGGGCATTAAAGTTTCCTGTTGCGAACCCCATCTTTTCCTCTGCCTTCCTATGCTTCTTCCTTCCTCCTTGTACCTATGTATTGTTCTGCCCTATGTTATTCTTCTTGTGTATCCTTTGCATCATCTGGTTTCACCTATCTTAGGGAACGTATGCAAATGGCCCTGAGTATTGTAGCAGCTTGGACTGAAAAGGAAACAACAATAGTTCCATTTACGCGAAAGAGAAATATAGAGGCTCTTGGACCTCTATATCTCCGTGGTAGGAAGATCACATTGTCAAGGGAGGTCAAGTATCTTGGGACTCAACACTTACCTGGAACCAACAAATCGATAGAATAATCAGAAAGTCGGAAACTACTCTTGCAGTAGTTAGGCGAACATATAACAAAAAATGGGGTCTAAGGCCAGGAATGGTGCACTGGCTGTACACCAGAATGGCCAGACCAGGAATAATGTATGCAGCTTTGGCATGGTGGCCCAAAGTCAAACAGGTAACTACTAGGCTAAGGCTAAGCAAAATTCAGAGGCTTGCCTGCCTAGGGATAACAGGGGCACCAAGATCATGGAATGGGTGTGACTTAGAATTAGGGTGAGCACAGCCTACGAGGGGGAAAAAAACGTCATCAGCATTAGTTTATTTAATCGTGCATCCTTATATTGAAAAGAGTCAGATTGCATGTTTTGTACACTTATGTTTCTATTATTGTTCTTTTTACTTTTTTTTTCTACGTTTCCCCAAATCACTTCCTAAATAATTATAGCAGTTTACTTGTTCTAGTATACTTCCATCTAGTATTATTCTGTGTTTCTTTTCACTCATAGATATGGTCTTAGTCTTCTCCGTGTTTATTTCCATATTTACTTTTGCTAGCTCTTCTTCGCATGCTATGAGGTTTTGTTGTAACTTTTCTTGTAAATCCGCTATGAATATCATGTCATTGGCAAACATTAGTTCTTCTATTTCAGTTCTTTCATTTTTCAACTAGCGTCTCTTTACATTTTTTTACACATCTTCTCTATTTACTCCATCAAAAGCTTTTTTTACTTCGATGAAGCAAATCTGGAATTCTTTCCCTTTCCCCAAACTGTTTGTTTAAAAATATTAGATCTTGAGTACTCCTTCCTCTTAAATCCATTCTGTGTGTTCTCTAATGTTGGTTCCAGTTTTTCTCTCAATATGTCATCGAGTATTCTTGTTAACACTTTTGATGATACCCTTGATATTATTATTCGTCTATAATTGACACAATCCCTTCTAACTCCCTTTTTGAATAACATTGAATTCTTTGGGAATTTGTTTCTCTGTTGTTATATCATTTAATAGGTTGCAAGAGATCTCCTTACCATCACTTCCCATACGCTTTTCCTAGTTTAAGTTTTTCTATGATCTTCAACTTCTTCTTCTCCATCTTTGGACAACTTTCGTAAGTTCTTCAAAGTGCTATTTCCACCATTCCATTATATCTCTTTTGTCCGTTAGTATATTTTCTTCTCTGTTCATTGTATTATTTAATTGCAGTGTTTTCGTCAGCATATACGGGATTATATTTAACACAGTACCTCTGTCCACTTTTACACGACATATTTTAAATTTCTTTTGCCATTGCTGTAGTGCTTCCTCTTTAATTTTATCAATTTCTAGAAATTATCAAAAATAATCTATAATTTTATTTAAATAAAGATGAAACTTTCCAAACTGCCTTACGACAAGATGGCGAAGAGACAGTTAGCAAGATTTTGTTTTCAAGGCAAAAATGAAAAACGCGAACGTTTGATTTTTGTGCACGACAAGCTAATAAATTATGATCAGATGTGGCAACCCTGCAGCATCCTCTGCATCTAATATTTTGTATTATCTGTTTCGAAAATATCGACGTGTTTTCCCTGGAAAATTAGAAAACTGGGGTAGCGGAAATGTTTTCCAGTAACAATTTTGTACTCCGTCTTTCGTTTTCTCCTTTTTCTTCTCATTCGAATCTTCTGCGTAAATAATATGCAATAAAAACATACGTAATGTTACGTCATTATATTCCCTGTCTTTCACGCAACAGCGACTCGAATATTTATGAATCGCGTTGTCAACAATAAGAAAGGTAGAAGTAATACCGGAGAAAAGATTTTCAGTAAAAATTCCATCATAATAAAAAATTTAATATGGCCAGAATGTTAATATATTTTGTTATATTCTCCACCCTGTAACCTCTGTTTTATAATACGAAACGCAAAATAAAAACAGTGGGGTACCAAGCACATTGAGTGCCGGTGCCGACCTTCTCAAAAGGCTGCAAGAACTGCGGGTATTAGGAAAGTGTCATCCACATGCCTAAAGCAGCATTTGGATTTCAGATTCAAGAGCCTGTTCTTTGAAAAATTTCATGACTATATTAGCAAACACGAAACGGGAAATATGATGAAGTGGAACATAATTCTACTACTAGAGAGTTCAAATATTATAAGGAACTATTGGACGCATATGAGTTGTTTGATGATGGTATTGGAATCCGAAATAGAAATGTCGGAAAATAGGAATTGACGAGAAGGTCTTGGGGAAGCTTGTGAAACTTTTGGACAAAATTATAGGAGCTAGAGCAAAAAGAGGCAGTCCTCCCTGCACGGAAACTTCATATGAAAGTGAGATCCTTGGCAAGTTTTAAGCGGGGGAGATTACAATCGGTTTAGATAGAGAAATGAGTTTATTCTTTAACTTCAAACTGGAGACCTGATGATTTGATAGAAGAAGTAGAGCATTCGAGACAATTAATAGAGCCTTACTAATAGAGAAATTAAAATATACGGGGTAAGAGGAGTAGCACTTAAATGGATAATTAGTTACCTAAATGATAGAAAACAGCAAACAAAATATCCAACCAAGACAAAAACTTAGGAGTACCACAAGGTAGTGTTCTTGGTCGGCTGCTTTTTATCATTTGCATAAATGACATTAGTGACGCTGTAAATAAATGTAATATACACCTTCACGTTAGGAGACGCTATACGTGGAAGATGCCAGGAGGCCTAGGGAGATATCAAATAGATTATGTTCTCGTTAGGCAAAGATTTAGAAATCAAGTTAGGGACTGTAGAAGTTATCCAGAAGCAGATATAGATATTGATCACAACAGTGGTTATGAAGGCCAATTTTAAATCTAAGATTTTGAAAAAACGAAGCTGAAGAAGATATCTTGACCTAGAGAAACTAAAAGATGATGATACTCGCTAAGAGTTCGAAACAAAGGCAAACGAAGTACTAAAGGCCACGGGCGAAAATATAGTTAGGGTCATAGAGGCAGAATGGAATTGCTTTAAAAATAGTTTAGATTCCGCAACTAGAGATATTTTGGGTCATAAACAGATTGAAAGCAGAAAACCTTGGATATCAAAACATATTGTGAGTCTAATAGCGGAAAGGCGAAAATATAAAAATAGGTTAGATGAAAGAGGGAAATTATTCGGAAATGTAGGAAAGCGAAAGAGCAATGGATCGATAATAAATGCAAAGAAGTGGAAGATAAGTTCGAAGTAGGAAAGACTGATGAAGCATATAAAATAATTAGGAGAAATTTTAGAGAAATTGGATCTAATACCAAAAATATTAGAAATGAGGCAGGAGTTATCCTAATCGGAAGCGGGGAGAAGGCAGATAGGTGGAAAGAATATCTGGGAAACTTATATGCGGGACAGGATGTACGAGATATATTAGAAAAAGAAAGCAGTGTAAATGGGGACAACCTAGGATGTCGTATAATAAGAGAAGAGTTTGAGCTAGCACTAAAAAGTTTAAGAAAGGTATAGATAGCTTGCAGGCAGAAATCTTAAAGTGCGCAGGTCAAGAGGCAACAGATCTTTTATTTAAACTAGTTAGATGCATAAACATGACAGGCGAGATTACAAACGGAACATCATAGTAGCTTTGCCAAAAAGAAAAGGCACGGATAGGTCAGAAAATTTTAGAACGATCAGTTTTTCCCACGCATCAAAAATTTTAACCAGAATTGTGCAAAGAAGGATGTAGGAAAGGGCGGAAGGAATATTAGGAGATCAGTTCGGATTTAGAAGAAATAGTGGAACTCGCGAAGCTATTCTAGCTTTAATAGAAAAAACAATAGAAAAGGGAAAAGCGCCTATATAGGATTTGTAGATTTGGAAAAAGCTTTCAACAATGTAAAATGGAAGAAGATGTTCGAAGTGCTCAAAAATGTAGGGATGAAGTATGGGGATAGAAGAATAATTCATAATCTATACAAAGAGCAAACTGCAGTTATAGAATTTGAGCAGGAACATAGAGAAGTAGATATCCGAAAGGGAGTGAGGCAGGGATGTGCGTTACCTCCTCTAGTTTTCAATTTATATATCGAGGAGGCGATTAATATTGTTAAAGACAGAATAGCTGCTGGAATTAGTATACACGGCCAAACTATTAATATTCTCAGATTCGCATATGATATAGCAGTATTAGCATCCAGCAAAGAAGAATTAGGAAGAGCTCTGAACGAAATGGAAGAGGTTTAGATGGAGAGCCATGGTATGAAGATCAATAAAAAGAAAACCAAAATTTTAGTGCGTAGGAAGCGTGAAAATAGGACTAAAACGAAAATACACATTGGAAACAAGAAGATAGAGGAAGTCTCAGATTTCTGCTATTTAGAAACGGATAGAAAAACATTAGAAGCATTTGAAATGTGGTGCTATAGACGCATGATGAAGATACCGTGGATAGATAAGGTTAGCAACAGAGAGGTATTAGAAAGAGTTGGAGAAAAGTGAAATTTATGGAAGACAGTAGGGAATATGAGAGATAGGATTGTAGGACACCTTCTGAGGCACGAAAGCTTAGTTCGCGACATACTAGAGTCGGAGATAGGAATAAAAAGAGGTAGGGGTAGGCCCAGATTAGCTCTCAAATAGTTAGGGATGTAGGATGTTCAACTTTTGGGGAAATGCGTAGGTTAGCTCAGGATAGGAAAGGATGGAGGTACGCGTCCAACCAGTCTTCCGAGTAAAAACTTTATGATGATAATTAAGATATATGTAATAGAAAAATGTTGATATTATTAAAACCATAAACGGCGTGTTGGAAGGGGTGTATGATTGATTACGATCTTGAGTCAAAACGGCTTATACAAAAATCTAATATTCTTTCAACGCTAGGCTGATAAATAAAGGAAATGGTCATATTTTTACAAGTATATATTGAGAAATCACATTTTCAAGTATAATTGGCACTATTCATCAATTAATTATATACAAATATATTAATAATAAAAATAATCGCAGTTTCGTTTAAAATATGTACCTATGTATATTTTCGTTGAAAATTTAAACGTAAGAAAATATTTAATAAAAAATTATAAAAAATATTAAATACTAGTGAAATAACAAAATCGTTAAATACATATACCTTTTCGTGAATGTAACCATATTTTAATATATCACAAAGATTTTTTTTTTTTATAATTAACGCTCAAACAACTACTGAATTATTACAAGGAAAGCAGTTATTATTACTTAAAAAAATATACGCATTTTCACAAAATGACGAGTTCTTACACAGGGTGAAACGAACAATTTTTTAACTTTATGTATCACATCTGTTCAAATCACCCTGTATATTTGGGAAGCATCAAAATTTAAAATTCACAATGTGCAAAACACCAAAAATTATCAACTGTAATAGAGAATGGCCCATTTTCGTGGGTATTTAATGAATAAAAATAATGCGATATGGGAGACTTGGTTTTTAAACATTTTACCAGTAAAATTGGGAAATTTACATTGCTGTCATAGCAGCAAAAGGTAAATAACATTATTATCTGTAGTAATACAATAAGTGGTCTGGAATTGTCGGAAATTTTACGAAAGCTGTTGCGTTGCTTGGTAGCCACGAGTGTAAATTTGACAGTTAAAAGATCACGAGCGCTTGCGCGAGTGATCTTCTGTCAAATTTGCACGAGTGGCTAGTAAAAGCAACAGCTTGAGTAAAATTACCTAAAAATTCCAGACCACGAATTGTATTTGACAAGATTATTTTTTGAATCGAAGCAAGGTAGTTCAAAACGAAATTTTATCTCAATTAATTCACATACAAAGAAATGTGTTGGGAATATTTGACGTTTGGCAGGTACTAAAGTAACTAGATTAATTATACATTATAAATGCACCTACAAATTCGAAACTATGGCAACTTGTCAACAAGCAAAATTATCGAAAAAAAATTACCGAAATAATACACGCTTCTAGATCCAAATGAAATGTTCCTATTGGTCAATTTGACGATGAAAAAAATAATCTGTAGTAATACAATAAGTGGTCTGGAATTGTCGGAAATTTTACGAAAGCTGTTGCGTTGCTTGGTAGCCACGAGTGTAAATTTGACAGTTAAAAGATCACGAGCGCTTGCGCGAGTGATCTTCTGTCAAATGTGTTGGGAATATTTGACGTTTGGCAAGTACTAAAGTAACTAGATTATATATTATAAATGCACCTACAAATATTCGCAACTATGGCAACTTATCAACAAGCAAAATTATCGAAAAAATTACCGAAATAATACCTACACGCTTCTAGACCCAAATGAAATGTTCCTATTGGTCAATTTGATGATGAAAAAAATAATCAGTAGTAATATCACAAGAGGATGAGAATAAACTGAAAATAATTTGAAAGTTTTTATGAAAATTCATTGGGAAAAACGAACCATACTCTATAGCTGCAATACACAAGTAAAGTATCTTACTGACTATGTTACAGGACGGTTATTTACATAGAGTACTTGCTTATCATACTGTAATTGGTTTACATAGTTAAGTTATTAAAATGTCTTACCTGTTAAAATTAAAACTAGTATACCTTATCTTACACCAGTTCTAGATATGTGTTTTATTTTAACCATGTTACGTTGTTAGATTAAATTCTTTAAATAAAACAAACTATAATCAAGTATCAGGAGCAGTGACCAAAGTTCAATTTTGGCTGTTCAAAATTCTAAGTCTAACAGTTTAAAATGACGTCCTCGATTAGCAGTGCCCACTCTGAAGATCTTGTAAGACAGTTTGTAGCCATTAGTAAGCTTATTTTACTCTGAACATGGAAGTCGTGAGTTTTGCCAAAGATGGCTTGCTTTGCTATTTTGTGATACATAAGTCGATTCACCCTGTATACAAATCGATTCCTAGAGTCCTTAAAGGAAGTGATTTGAAACATCCTTCTCCCGAATCGGTTTTCACAGAAACGTTTTCGTGACTGCATAACCGAAGTTGACCTAAAGGTCTTTAAACTTTAATAAAAGGATGGAACAGGTTCTCGAAGAAGAGCGATCATATTCGTGTGGCCAACCAAAACTAACACCCCTTAAATGAAAAGAGAGATAAAAAAATGGGTCTTAAAGTCGCGCGCTTAGCTTTTGGCTACCTTTGCATACCTACGCATCAATTAGCCGAAAACTTGGTAATTTTAAAGTGATTTTCTCGACATATGTGTTTTGGGAGGATTCTTTCAGAGGGTTGATTACCTCTTGGAGGCGGACCTCATTTGAATTTAAATGCGTATGGTTGTACAGGATGATGTGGTAGAAAATTATTATGAAGGCGGAAATCATTATGACTTTTGTTTCTTCACCTGAGTTTGTCTTTTTTCCTAATTTCTTAGTTATGCGTTTTTATTCGTTTTTTCTTACAATTTCCCGAATTATCAAAATTTATCAAGTTTAAATTCAATCCATTTACTTAATGTTACGTGAGAAATTTGAAACAGATTTTGAATGTTTATTGGAATTATAAAAATCAATCAATTATCTGTCAATAGCTAAATTGCTTGTCGTCCATTTTGTTAGGATCTAATAAGCGCGATGGAATAATAGACTTAGCCCTTGGGAGGACGCCCACAGCCCTGAGTTCATTCCAGAGGTGTCTGGGATTTGAATTTAAGTAAGTATGTTTCTATTGCGAGAGGTTTCGTGAAACGGGAGATCTTCAGAGGTACCTACGTGACGGTGAAACAAGGTCGAAAAATTCTGATTAAGAAATTTAAATTAATCGTCAATGGATGTTAGGCGACAAAGATTTAGTGTGTAATCGGTTCATATATCTGGTACTGCTTAAGATTTAAAAATTAAATTTTACACGTATCTGGGGAACGCCATGGAGCATTTCGTAAAATTATTTATGTATATATAGGATGTTCACATTTTGAGTATCAGACCAAAGTTCTATTTCTTTAAATGGAAACCCCACAAGTATTTGCGTGATTTCGATTCCCCATAAAATTTCATGAAAATTGATACACTACATGATGTAAGGACTGTTAAGATATTGTCATTTTTGTGTCATTATGGTCCAAAATTTATGACGCTATTGACGTCTACTGACCAAAGCCACCTATTCATTTTTTATTGAAATATGTTTACACACTGCTGTATTTGTGAAATCTATAAATACTTTCGCCATAATACTTAGGATTATACTAGGTGGTTAAGTTATGCAAAAGGAAATTTCAAATAGAATACCATGTAGTATATTATTTGCACAAGCTTTTAATTGATGTAGATATTGCCAGGTCTACTACTGATAGTTTCGGTAGATATTACGATTGAACATCAAAATTTTCGAATTTCATTATTAGTTTATACTCTTTTTGGCAAATTCCCCCTATTCTGTTGCTCGAAACTCACAATAATGTTTATATTTTGTATTTGCAAATTGGTATCAATATAAAGACAATAAATCTTATTGTAAAATTGTTTCTTGATGGTTATATTCTTAAGTGTATAATGTCTTTTTAAAGGGGGGTATAATGTTCAAACAAGGAGTGCCAAGAAAGAAAATATTATCTTTAAGAAATAATCTTGCAATGGGATTTCTTGTGTTAATGTAAACTTCATTTGCTAAATATTTTATAGAAACAAAATGCAGACCTTTTTTCGAGTTTTGGGTGACGAAATAGGGGAGATCGTCAAAAATAATGTAAAATACTAACGAGACTCTACATTTTTATAATTCAATTGTACATTCTGTCAAAACTTTTACTGGTAGATTTGACAATATCCACAACAATAAAAAGCTTAGTAAAATGACCATCAATTGTACAAATAATATACATAGTGTTCCGTTTGAAATTTTTGAGAAAACTTCTGTTTCGCATTACTTAACCACCCTGTATTATCTCAAGTATTGCGATAAAATTATTTATAGATTTCAAAAATATAGCAGTGTGTGAACCTATTTCAATAAAGAAATTTTAGGTGGCTTTGGTTAGTATGCGTCAGTAGCGTCATAAATTTGGGTCCATAATGGCACAAAAATGTCAATATCTCAAAATTCCTTAGTCAAAACCACATCACGGAGTATATCAATTTTCATGGAATTTTATGGGGAATCCATAGTATGCAAGGACACGTAGGGTTTCCATTTAAAGAAAAAGAACTTTGGTCTGGTACTTAGAATGTGAACATCCTGTATATACCTAAATAATTTTGGGAAATGCTCCATGTGGTTCCCCACATTCGTGCAAAATTTCATTTTGATATCTTAAATAGTTCCACAGATATGATCCGATTACACACTAAATCCCCACCCGGTATAGAATCGAAATCAGTAAATTGACGTTTTTTAAAAATCTTTAACTTCTTATCTTCTAATTTATTGTTGTTCAATTTGTGCCAGTATAATTTATTTTAATTTGGTGAAATTCTGGCATTAATAAAAACACTTTGTATAAAACAATCGATGTTTCGGCCCCGTTTGGGGCCTTTGTCAAGATTACATTACATTTTCCAATTCAACGCTTAATTCTGATAATACTTTGTTCAAGACTGACTATGTGAAAAGTGTATAGTTTTGGAGTTATAATTATAATTATAATTATAATTAAACAATAAATGATTTTACAAAATGTGCTCAATGTGTCTACTGTTACAACGAATACATATTTCTATTTTACGTAAAAATGAATTTGGACACATTTTGTAACATATATCTTCACCAATGGTTCTAAATGCTTCTCGGATACGCATTGTCATGTCTTCCTTTGTGGTACGTGCTGCTTGGTAAACTAAGTTTTTCACGTAATCCCACAAAAACTTCAATTTTGTGAGATCGGGAGATCTCGGTGGCCATGATATTGGTCCCCCTATACCTATCCATTTATCAGGAAACAAAGAATTCAAATGGTTTCTAACAATTAGACTATAGTGTGGAGGAGCCATAATCTTCTCAAAACATTAAGTGGAAGTTCATCTATAAAACCTTGGAATTCATTTTGCAAAAAATGAAAATAGTTATGGCCAGTAACATTTTCTTCGAAAAAGTAAGGACCAATTACTGTATTCCCCACTATTCCACCTCACACATTTAAGGACCATCTCTGTGTCGATGGTCTAATGGTATAGTAAAATGCGGATTTTCTGTAGGTACCATAGTAATGGAAATTATGTGTATTAACGAAACCATTCTTGTGAAATGTAGCCTCGTCACTGAACATTACGTAGTTGAAAAATTCTGGGTTTTCACGTAATTTAGCCAAACTCCATTCACAAAAAGTTAAACATCGCTGAAAGTCTCTTTCGTCAAGTTCTTGTACCAATAGAACATGATAAGGATAGAATTTGTGTTTTCTTAGCATCCTAGATACAGAAGATTGGCTTATGTTCAACTCACGGTTTGTTTTCCTACTGCTGGTACAGCATAATACAGCAGAAGAGCTCTCCCTAAATTTTCTAGATCGCGCAGCGTAGCCCGCGCAACTTCTCAGGCTACGCACGTGTTCTTTTTCGTCCGTCGCCGAGTTAATATACCAGTGTCAAACCGATTGATAAAACGCCGCGGTAGTAAATCACTTACTGTTGGCAGTCACCAAAAGCAGCTAAAATAGTTAAAATACACCGCCAAGAACTTTAACTGCTGTGGTGCTGGTATGCAGATCTTCAATTACACTTGCGATCGACAAAAACTTATTTTCTTCGTGTGTAACTGCTTTTCTTCGTGTCGTTGTTTCGTACTTTACTCATCCATTTCTTTCAAATCGTTCGTGAAGTTTTCTAAAACTAAATATGGGCGGTTGGCGTCTCTCGGGAAATACAGAATACAATGCTTCCCAAGGGAGCTATAGCTTTTTAAAAGAGAAGCCCTGAAGACGTTTTCTTCTAAGTATCTTCGAAACAAGTCCAGTTAAAATTATGAAATTTGATGGAATGTGTAAGTACCAAATGCTGAATCTTTTGGTGTAAACATAATCTTTAAAATTTAACAGGGGCGTCTCAAAGCTGGGGGTGGCGGAAGTAAGATTTACCCCAACTTTTTTAAGAGCATGTCATTTTCAATTTTTACATAAAAATTTGCAACTTCAGTTTTTTGCAAAAAAATGTGCTCCTGTTTCGTTTTCGTTATCGAGCACAATCGATTCAAAAATTTCCCTGCATGCCCAAAAAATTCCTACAAGAAGTGTAGAACTTCGTTTGTATACTTAAACGAGACAGGAGAAGTTGAAAATTTTTACAGAAAAATTGAAAACGACATGCTCTAAAAAAAGTTGGGGTAAATCTTACCTCCGCCACCCCCAGCTTTGAGACGCCCCTGTTAAATTTTAAAAAGTATGTTTACAGCAAAAGATTCAGCATTTGGTACTTACACATTCAATTAAATTTCATGATTTTAACTGGACTTGTTTCGAAGATATTTAGAAGAATACGTCCTCAGGTTTTCTCTTTTAGAAAGCTAATAGCTCCATTGCGAAGCATATTTCGGTATACGCTTACTGGATCATTTTGTCTTATTTTTGACCACACAACACGCTGGCAAAATATTGCACGCTAATTTCGGGCCACCCTGTATAGCTTATCTTTTAATTCTCTTTAAGAGAAGTTCGTCTTAATTTGAAAATTGAAACTGTTTTAAGTGATACTTAATACTTAATACAACTCAAAAAATTAAAGGACAAAAACAACTTGACATGTAATATTTTGTGTTTCATTGCAATAATATCATAGATGATAGTTCATAGCCATCTGTATAAATTCTTGCAAAATATTAAATTTATTTGAATAAATTCAAATATCTCGAAAGGGCAATTTTTGGGTATGGGGAAGTGTATACAAAAGTGGTAGTATATTTTGGTGGCATTCCATTTAAAATAAAAAAGTTATGCCAGTTTATTTTTCTAAGCACAGGGCATTTTTTTAAACATCCTGTAGAATATTATGTTGATTCTTTTGAAATGGTCAGCACAACAGGGTAGGTATGACCTTTGAGTTACCAATATTTCAATTCGATAAGTAGTGCACATAAAAACACAACATTTTTTATAGAGCATGCAACTGTCAAAACTTTTGAAAAAAAAATTATAACTCCAAAAGTATACACTTTTTATATAGTCAGTCTGGAACAAAGTGTTATCAGAATTAAGCGCTGAATTGGAATATGTAAGAATATATAGGGGGTTCCATTTAAAACAAGAAAGTTATATGCCCTACAGCAGAGGTTGGGACAACCTGTATAAACAAAAATAATTTTACCTTATGATTTTTGCATCCATAAAACTTTCGTGTATACAAATTTCTTATATTTTCAATCATTATTGAGAATATCGCACTATAGTATTAAGTTGACATAAATTATTTGTCAAAAACATTTTTTTCTAAATAGGTAATGAAAATATGCAGTTTCATCACGAATTGTATGAAGCTAATTTCTAACATTTTGTCTCTGGGCACTAGAAGAAGTTTAGGAAGAACCAAATTTCTTTGCCTTCTTCGAGTTGAATGACGAGCTTTCTGGATAAAATAGTAGCACATGGATTATGTTCTTCAGGTTTATCTTGGTTAAGAGATACTGATCGTCAGAATAGATGTTCATTCAATGTTTTTTGGAGGAATCTATGAAGACAGGGTGGTTGGTTCACGTTGTTTGGGGGACATCTAAATCGTAAGATGTTTTGGAAGTCTACAAGAAAATTCTACAAATGTGTTGAATGACCTTCCTCTTGAAACCAGGAAGACAACGATACACCTACACATTTTAGTAGGCAGGTAGTACCAATTTCCCCAACGATGGATAGGAAAAGGACAGGCACAGGCGTGGCCTGCAAGGTCCCCTAACTAACACCACTTCAATGAAAAGAGAGGTGAATAACGTCTCTTAAAGTCGAGGCATACATTTGGCGTAGATAGTCGAAAGCTTGGTAATTTTAAATGATTTTCTCCCACGTCTGTGTTTTGTGAGTATTCTTTTGAAATGGTCGACTACCCCTTGAATGAGGACCTGAATTTAAACAGTTGTAGAGGATGTGGTAAAAAATATTCCGATGGCAAAAACTTTATAATGCCTTGTCACATAGTTTGTCTCTATTCTAATTACCTATTGGAGCGCCTCTCGTCATTTCATAAAATTTTTGAAAATAATAATGTTCTAAAGTTTATACCTTCCGATTATTCCATGAATGTTAGTCAACAGAATGGTTGGAATGGTTTCCAAAATTTATAAAAAATAATGTATTAAAATTTGTCACTTAACCCTTGCACAAGACTGTCCAAAGTTACCACTAACACCATCTTAGTTCGTTGGATATCTACAAACAAACCGTCAGTTTCCATCAAAAATTGACCTGGATGACAAGGGCCCTCAACTGGCCCAACATACCAACCAAGTTTCAATCAAATGAAAAATTAGTGAGATTGGGAATTGCACATTTCGCTCCTTTCCACGTAACATTACCCTTTCACCCTGTATAACAAGATTCTTTGTTATACGTAGTACAGTCCATAAGTTTCCGGCCCAACCCATTCTTTGTGGCCCCATTCGGTTGCAGCTACCATGATTATTTTCCCTGACTCCTGGTACATGTGTGTGCACAGCCGGATTAAGTTGCCTCCAATGGGCAACTGGACACTGATTAAATTTGTGTAATTTTTTCTTTTAATATCACAGTAAATACCACCTTAACACATTACGTCTTGATAAAAGTTTTAAATTAATGACAAATAATTGTTTAAAATGCTTCCAAACATCCACTTTTTCAAACGAGATTTCAGTGTGGGCGTGGCTTAAACTCAAATGACGTGCATTGTGCTCACCAATGAGCATGATCAAATAGTTTAAAAACCTATTCCCGCGCAGACACCGAACGACAAATAAGTGAGTCATTTGAGCTACTGCATATTTGTCATTTTCGTTTGTCAATTTCGAGGTTAATTTCTAGTTTCACGTCAGATTGAGATGTCAAAACGGCACGCAAAGGTTATGCAAACGCCAGAAGTGACATCAGGACAGCTGACAGAATCTGATAAAATACGAATAAACTACTTCCCGTCTAAACCGCTGTGTTGTCGTATAATTCAGAGCGAAGTTCAAAAGCGTTTTTATTTCTTCAGTTCCGTTTTCTCGAAATAATTTTAGGTGATACAGTGGTTGTGTTTTGCAGTGTTTCATTTGCATGTATACAATTTAAATAATTCGCTATTTATTAGAAAAGTAGAAATAATGATTTCAAGTTACATATGACAACATCGGATGCAAAAGTGACGTCAATTGCGCCAAACAAAATTATTAATTAATTTTTTCCTGCCTTAAAGTGAAGAACACAGAAAAATGCAAAAATAAGGGTCAAATATTTTCTGTAGTAATACAATAAGGTAATACAATTAGGTAAGCGCGCACTTGTTCGCATCGGACGTATCGGACGGATCCGACGAATCGCATTATTTTTGCCAACATCGCACATTACTTCGTATTTACAGACTATAGCCATTTCAAGCTTCACGCCTCAAGCTCAGTTTTGTGTTTTGGCTCTTGGACATTGGTTTTGGACGATATGAGCAGTTCAGAAGAAGAGTTATTTGCAATTGCATGAGCGTTAGAAGATGAAGAAAGGAGAAAGAAAAGAAAAACGAAGGTTTTGGGTTCATAATATAAATATGAAAAGAAAATTGTAAACCGTCATTCATGGTAATCTCCTGTAAGATACGCAGCCCTTTTATTTCTGAAGTGAAAAAATATAGCTTCTGTAGTTTGTACTAAATTCGAACCGATTCCTGTTGCAACAGATCGCCCATTTGCGCGGATTTACGAAAGACGTCATCAGCACGCATCGTATGGACGGATTTGATTCTCGTCAAAGAATCCTCAGCGGAATTCCGTTCATCCGATGCGTCCGATGCGAATCAGTGTACTTTGTTCCGTTTAAAATAATGGAAATAATCATTTCCGTCCGATTCGTTCGTCCGATGCGTGCGTCCGATGCGAACAAGTGCGCGCTTACCTTAAATGGTCTGGAATTGTCGGAAATTTTACGAAAGCTGTTGCGTTGCTTGGTAGCCACGAGTGTAAATTTGACAGTTAAAAGACCACGAGCGCTTGCGCGAGTGGTCTTCTGTCAAATTTACACGAGTGGCTAGTAAAAGCAACAGCTTGAGTAAAATTACCTGAAAATTCCAGACCACGAATTGTATTTGACAAGATTATTTTTTGAATCGAAGCAATGTAGTTCAAAACTAAATTTTATTTCAATTAATTCACATACAAAGAAATGTGTTGGGAATATTTGACGTTTGGCAGGTACTAAAGTATCTAGATTATACATTATAAATGCACCTACAAATTCGAAACTATGGCAATTTATCAACAAGCAAAATTATCGAAAAAAATTACCGTACGTAATATCACAAGAGAGTGAGAATAACTTGAAAATAATTCGACAGATTTTCGAAAACTTGTCGCCAGGCAATAGACACGAGAGCCCGTAGGGCTCGAGTGGATATTGCCGAATGGCGACAAGTTTGAGTAAAATGTGGAGAATTATTTTCCAAGTTATTCTTACTGTCGTGTGGTATTTGAAAGGTTATTTTTTGACGTTCAAATGTGAAACAACTCTTCAATATTATTCTTTCAGTGTCGCAATTTGCGATTAATAGTTATTTACGTAACCAGTTATGAAAAGACTAATTTTATTTGACGAATATAATATTTGCCAAAACGAGCGAACGAAGTGAGCGAGTTTTGCAAATTATATGAGTCAAATAAAATTAGCCTTTTCATGACGTGTTAAGTACAAAATTTTATCTAACCCCGCTTTAAAATAAAAAAGAAATGTACTACTCCAAATAATGTAACATCCCTTGTAGCCGTACAAATAAATTCAACTTCATCGCTTTATCTTGGCGTTGCTATGGATACTATAAATAACTTGTCAGTGATGAGTTTGTTTATTTCAAATTACGCCAAAAATGGATGATTCTGATGTAGATATGCCTTCTGATATAGAAGAATCTGCGAATTTGGCAATAGATTCAATAATACCCTGTAATAAATTCTTACTTTTGTTTTTGCTTTTAAATATTCAGTTACGTAAAAGTTCATTACATAACTAGTTATGAAAAATATGACGTTTCGTAATGTCAAAAATGCATTTAAAATGTGACATTTCATAGCGGGGTTAGATAAAACATATGACATATGTCAAAACCAGAAAACAAGTCGTTTTATCAACAAAAACAAAATACTAAAAAAAATTCCCGCTGGGACAAGTTAGGTAAAAAATTCTCACTATAATAATGATTTAATTGGTCAGAATTAAACGCGTGATCAAAAATACTGTTCATTTATTGGAAAATAGAAACGTCAAAAAATAACCGAAATAATACACGCTTCTAGACCCAAATGCAATGTTAGTATTGGTCAATTTGACGATGAAAAAAATAATCGCCCAAATTTTCATTTTTTCAAATAAAAAAAAGTCGTCCAGTTGCCCATTGTATGGTTTTGACAGTTGGTTAAAATTGTCGTGCCATAAAATTTTTCAAAATGTTCAAAATTGAATATCGCGCAGTGATTAAATTCTTTACCAAAGAGGGTCTTACACCAGCCCAAATTAAAGATCGTTTAAATAGAGTGTATGGGGATGCTTCCCCTTCCTATTCAACTGCAAAAGAATGGAGCAAAGCATTTAAATTTAGACGAGAAAATCTGGAAGATGATCCTCGTTCTGGTCGCACTGTGGAAGCTGTCACTCCGGGAACTATTGAAAAAGTGGAGGTTGAAGCAATACCACTGTAAATTCAGTGTACTACGCAGCTCTGCTGCACCGTCTAGGCTATTAAGCAGAAAAGGCGAAGAAAATTGAGTAGAGGTGTGCGACTGCGTCACGACAATGCGCCCGTCCACACAGCTGTTATTGCCAAGACTGCTGTGCGGAAATGTGGCTTCACAGAAATTTCCCACCCACCAGCCCGGATTTGGCTCCCAGCGATTACTACCTTTTCTTAAAATTGAAGTCGGATTTGCAGGGAAAGAAATTTCACACCGATGAAGAGGTTCAAACTGCAGTTGAGACCCATTTCGCAGTTAAAGATGAAAAGTTTTTTTGTGGGTATTGAGATGCTTCCAAAAAGATGTAATATGTGTATTGATATTAAGGGAGTTTATATTGAAAATCAGTCAGCACCGTTTTTTTTTTATTTTCACCTTTCTTCTAGTTCAGGCCGGAAACTTATGGACCGTACTACGTAACACTACAATTAAACAATTTTTATGACACACAGTTACATTTTCGTTTCACGTGAATTACGAATATTTCAATCATAATCAACGTCCTAATCACACACTAGTACCTAAAAATCTTGGCCCCGTTTCGAAGCTTAATTCATCTTCAACATTCAAATGCCTCAACATTCCGTCCTCAGCATCTCGTATTCTTTGTTATTCCTCTCTATCAAATCCAGTTCTTCACATACATGCGTCTGCTGCCGTTTCACAAACTTCTGCACATTTGGTACCACATGTACCAAATCGTTTACGTCATTCATTACTTTGCAAGCATCTAACCGCTTCTGCTTCGCTTGCACATCGGACAACAATGGCCCATCTGTCGTAGGATCAAAATCAAATGTCGCATCTTTCCTATTTTTATACAAAGCAGAGGTGATTTTAGGTTTGGTGCTGTTGATGTCAATTCTTTTTAAAGCTTCTGCATTAGTCGTCAGAAATTCTTCATTTGTGTATCCGTTGTACGTTGGGTAACCGTAGCAACCGTTGTCGTAACCTTGTTGGTTGCTATAGCAATAAGATTGATGGAAATCTGATGTAAGACTTTGGTCAGATTGGCATAGACCTGTACGAGGATGGTGACTTGATGTTGGGGATAATAAATCTTCGTCGATTGGAATTTGTTGGGAATGATTTTCCATTTCACACCTGAAGATCATTATTTTTAAGATGTTAAACTTATGGGTGGTTACGAACCTTTCTGGTGGATTGTGGACAACTGCACATTGGTCGGGAACAGTTTGCTCGTCACAACAATTCGTTTCCGCAGAACTTGGACTTCTTCTAACTCCTTGTTGAACTTCCACTACAAAAATACCATCCCTAGTATCAGGCGAATATTTCATAATTGTTTCCCTGCTGTCTTCCTCCAGATCCTGTAACGATTTAACAATGATACATTCATTAAACACAAAAACAGAAAGAGAATGCGTTACACTGCGTTCTTCCTTCTCCACAATGAGATGGTTATTCTTGAGAGTCATGGTAATGATACTTCCGTTGGTGTTCGCGTGATTATTTCTGAAGGATTGATGAGATGATGTGTTAGTCGTTGAATCTTCTGTTGCTTCTTCTTCTACTCCTGTTGCTATGGATACGTGAGTATCATCGCATTTTTCCTATGGACAAAGACAAAAGTCAGATATTGTTGGAGACGTACATATATGATACAATTTGATGATTTTGTTCTTTTTGGGCTATTACGAAATTATAATTATTTAGAAGATTCTTTCATGTCTTTCCAATCCATTTTAGAAAGATCACGAAGTCCTTCAACGGAATTTTTGGAAATGCATGAAACTGCCGATCAATCAAATACGAAAACTGTTTTTCCCAGAAAACAAACAATTCGCATCATCATTTTGTGTTTGCTATCATTTAGATGGTTATCTAGATCAGGTAATACACAATTCTTTTTCGCTTTAAACCTTATCTTGTTATCTTGATCAAGAATACGAGAGAAATTGAAGGTGTCAATTTTTAAGAAGGTTTATTAATTTTTGAATTATTCGTCCAAAATTATGCTGTTGAAGGTGCGTCTAGCAGAGATAAAAATCAGGAATAGCTGTGAATGATGGAAGAGGACCAACTAAAATAGTGGATTCACTTAATAAGAATGGATAGGTCAAAAGCAAGAAGGTATGACGAGGAAGCAAACCAAATATCTAGCAGCAGACAGTCGAAGGGTAAAGATCTACTAATAAACTTCTTGCTGTTGAACAATATTTTGATTTATATAGCAGACTAAAAATATAGTAATACCCCCTTGTACAACACAAAATTCTTTCTGCGAACAAAGCTACCATTGTACGTAGGTATTCCCATATTTTTTACAAATTGCAGACGCCCATGAAAGTATTTTAAGGTTATAATCAAGGAAGTGTCTACACACCACTGTCTAGATATAAGAAAGTTTCTCGTGCTGCAGAGAGGGACGTTTTGTTTTATTTTTCATGGCCTACTTACTTAGAACAGTAAAGGTCATATTTCTTCGTTCGAAACAGCGAATGGTACACCCTACCTACCAACAAATAATTGCGCATAATTCGCAGACTGATAAATTACTTGGACACACAATTTCACAGACACACGTCCTTACGTACCTATACATACGTACAAACTTTGCAGCTCTTTGTGCCATCCTTGAAGGACCGTTATGAAAAGAAATAATATAATAATACTCGATTAAATACGAGGGGCATTCCAGATTTTTAATGCCTTGCCTTCATTAATTCAAAATCTTTCAATCTTACTAAATTGCGTCATGTTCATAGCAGTAACCGAATTATTAAACCTCCTGTTACAAAAGAGACACAGGGATCGCGTATGGGGCCAGTTCTATTCTCAGTTTTAATCAACCGCATCTTTAGTTGTTTTACTATCAGTTTTATGGAAAAAATGGAAGAATCAAAAATGATTATAAATATATTAAGCTTCCCCATGTCTATTACCAAATAAAAAAAAATCCGCCTGCTTAAAAATTTGCAATAAGGAAACTAAAGGTATTGGAAATTTCAACCCTTTCTAATGCGAGACAAAGATTGAACAAATAGCAGTAAAAGGTCATTATGTGAGTAGGTTATGTTCCCTCAATTTCACTTATATCTTTCTTTCCAAATTTGTGAAAACAAATAAAAAGCAATTTTCAACCATACTCTTTGGAGGGGTATAACCGATAAGCGGATTCTTTAGGGCATAAAACATATAAAACTCCCCCTATTTTTTGCCAAGATATCATCACCTCCTGAAATGTTTCGCATATATTTAGATTATACAGTTACCCTGTATAAAGTTATGTTCCAGTCGATGAAGCACATACTGGAATATTTATTGTATTCTGTTACTTTTTCTATTAGTTGATTGACAGAGTGTTAGACGGACGAGTTGATCTTCTTTTCCTAAATCTTCTTCGAGGATGGTCTTTATTCGCTGTTGTAGACGTTTTGTAAATATTTTGCACATATTCGGTATCAGCCTGCTATTCGTAACATCTCCTTTTTTGAACAACGTAATAATTTGAGATTTTTTTCCACTGGGATGATATTATTCCTCTTTCTAGTTCCACTCTTTAAAAATTAATTAATTACACTGTCTTCCCCAGAGCACTTGTCCTATTTTAGGTTTTTAATTTCTTTTTCCACTTTTTCTCAGGAATAGTAGCATATTTTCTGCTTTGTTCTGTGTATTGTTCGTTGTCTTGAATTGAGTTAAAGGTGTCTTTATACGAATTGTAGAAGTATATCGTTGCCATGTTAATAATATTACTGCGATCGTGATTTGGTTTTTTACTTCCGTCTACCAGATTCGCAGTCCATTGCTTACCTACCCTGTGAAAGTCTCATAATAGGGAGGTTCGGAGAAAAATAAGATATCTATTTTTGGCATGAAAATGACAGAAAATTGTTATTGTAATTGATTTACGGATAATTTTTTTTTGTAAAAAAATTTTTTGCGGTGTAATAAGCGAAAGAAATTAGCTTATCACGCCCACATGCTAGTTCGCTTTGTTATTGGTTTGACGTCAGAGATTCGTAAGGCGCTCCTCCCACTTCTCTTGAAGTGCCCGTGAAGCGGTACCTATCTCATAACATACTTATTGGGACTATTTCGAGCGTGAATTTTTAAAGTAAGGTGTCAAGGAAACATAAAACAAAGACAACATAATCGATATAATGATGCAACAAGGGTATCAAAAGTCCGATTCACAAAATTTGTCGTATTTATGTAGTAGGTAGGTAAATGTCCCGGTAAATGTGGAAATGGTGTGTGATTCTTGTATCTAACCCCAATTTCATTCAACCTCAAAACAGTAGTGTAAAGGCAGACCGGTATAAGTAAAACAAAGTCAACAATTTATTAACTGTACATGCCTTTTATAATTCAGTATAAGTAGGTATGTAGATACCTGCTTACTTCTGTTTGTAAAATAGGTACCTACCTATATTCTCTAATACAATACAATACATACCTACTCATTTATGTAGGTATGTATACCTAAGTGATTGACAAGTTATCAAGTTAACAGTTTTATAACGGATTGGAATTTTTTTAAAAAAACGGAAACAAATACAACTCACGCGAATCAAAACACTACGCTACGTAGGTACTAGGTACTTGTTTAACAAAAAGAAACAACTGCTATATTCTGGAACGGTTAATGTAGAAACTCGGAAGAGACTCTTAAAGACGCATGTATAGAGTACGAAATTATACCTATGGGTGCGAAACTTGGACAATGGGAGAAGCGGATTGAAAAAGAGTAGAAGCGTTTGAAATGTGATGCTACAGACGGGTGTTGAAGATACCGTGGATAGACAAGTTAGCAATAAGAAGGAATTAGAAAGAGTTGGGGAAAAGAGATAAGTATGGAAGACAATAAAGAATAGGGGATAGGATCGTAGGATGGTAGGACACCTTCTGAGACACAAAGGAATAGTTCGCGACATACTAGAGTCAGAGATAGGAATAAAGAGGTAGAGGTTGGAGCAGATTAGACTACTGCTCTCAAATAGTTGGGGATGTAGAATGTTCTGCTTTTACGGAAATACGTAGGCTAGCTCAGGGAAAGGGTGGAGGTACGCGTCCTACCAGTCTTCAAAAGAGAACTTTATGATGACGTACTATTTAATTATTATTGTAAAATAGTTAATAAAATTTCCTTTTTTAATTCAGGGAGGGACCGCTACGGCGATTCAGTATTTGGCTCCGTCATGCTCCTAGCATTCTGTTTCAAATTATGCTAACCGTAACACGTTAACAAGTACCAAGGGGTCCCAGAAAACTGTCGATAAATTACATTATGTTCGATTTTATTTAGCAATGGAGCAGCCGATAATTTTATAAACTATTGCAATGATAAACTAACTCGCGAAAATATCGATAATGCTGACCCATTTTCCTTCTGGCTCCAACGAACCACTTTTTCCATTTTATTGGTGTGCTGTACAATGTATTAGTCTCGGTACAAAACAGAAAACACCAGTTAGAACCAGTTAATAATATTTAACAATTTAACTACACATGCATATGCATAATACTTATGGGACTGCTGCGCGCTGAAGCTGGGACTTGTACGTTATACTAAGTTCTGACGTCACACGGCCTACTCTCGCTGCAAGGTACGATTTCTAGCCTCGCACCGACGGAAAACTTTGCAACGGCTTCACAGGCCAAGGATTTTTTTTAACAAAAATTAACAACAAACTCTATCAATTTTAATGAAATTTGAAAATTACCGAACCTGCCTATTCTGACAGTTGTATTTGTGTTGTGGTTTTTACTTTCTGTCTTTGCAAATTTATTAATTGTTGTTTTATTAGGGGGCATGAAAATAGGACTAAAACGAAAAGATATAGAGGAAGTTTCAGATTTCTGCTATGTAGGAAGCCAAATAACTCGCGATGGTAGGAGCTCTAGAGATATAAAACAAAGAATAGCGCAGGGCCGAGTTGCATTTAATAAAAATAAACAACTACATATGCTGGGGAATGATAAATGTAGAAACTCGGAAGAGGCTCTTAAAAACGTTTGTATGGAGTACTGCACTGGACGGGTGCGAAACTTGGACGACAGGAAAAGCGGATAGGAAAAATTAGAAGCATTTGAAATGTGGTGCTATAGACGCATGATGAAGATACTGTAGGTAGGGGTAAGCCCAGATTAGACTACTGCTCTCAAATAGTTAGAGATATAGGATGTTCAACTTTTGGGGAATTGCGTAGATTAGCTCAGGATAGGAAAGGATGGTGGAGGTACGCGTCCAACCAGTCTTCGGACTGAAAACTTTATGATGATGTTTTAGTTTTCTTGTTTCGTCGCTAATGATACTTTGTCTTCGTTCTTCTGTCATTTTATTTATCGTTTATAATAACCTTTTATAATTCAGTGTGCACATCCCTTGAACACCTTGGGTCATTATTGTGTTAACTATCCTTTTAATATTTCATTCTAGAAATGTTTATACGTGGAGTCTAGATGGATCACTTCTTTCCTTTTGCATATCAGATTAATTTTTGGTTTCCTGACTTTCTTTTTCCCCACTACGCTACTAATTCTGATTAATCTGTCGTCGGTTTTAAATTTACAACGGTTGATGACTTCCATGTCGGTCTTGTCTGTTCAATTTTTGGTTAGGAAGAAGTCTGTCTGGTGATTTTAAGCAGCAGTGTGATTGCTAGAGCCTTTTTAAGATGGTCTGTAACTGCTCATTTAAGTATTATGCGGGCATCCCGTATAGCGGCTGCAACTTTATGACCTTATGAAAACTGTAAATTTGTAAATTACAATAACTTTCGACACTCTGCACCCCAGACGTCAGCAAAACAACCAGGTACCTACCACAAGCTTTGCGGTTTACTTTCTAAAGCTAGCGCGAATGACTTATTTCGCTTAATAGCTGCTTAAAGAATTTCGCATGTCTGGCTTCTGTCTGTCGTGGGAGTCACTAGAACAAATATCTATGTTTCAATGAATAATAAAAGAGACAAACAGGATGATGGGTTAGATAGAGACAGGAAGTGCAGAAGAGAGTGAGCCGACTAGTTGGGTGACGTAGTCCTGTTTTTTCGTGTAGAAGCGACGGATTGTCGAAAAGTGCAATGCTTCGAAATGAGGTCGCGAAATGCACCAAGGCCACGCCAAATGACTGCACTGCATAGGTTCGTTTAGGCTATAATGGCTCGGTTAATGATCGAATTTCAATGCAGCTTACGGTGCAACAAACTAAAAATATTATGCACAGTTTTTTATCAAGGTTTTGGCTATGGGAACTAATGAATTGCTTGCAAAAATGCGACACTACAGGATCGGATTTAAGAAACAATATCTGCCCATATAAATTCGAGACAATTATTGTAACATATACAAGGTGTCCCATATACCAACATACTGGACGTGCTCCAAGAAGTAGGTGAGAATATTTGAGCAAAAATGATTCGACAAAAATTATTGTTATCCAATTGAAGAGTTACGGTTACAATTTAAGTTGTATCTTCACTTCCATTTTTCTTTTGCTCTTTTCACTCTTCTCATCCGTTTCACCACTCTTTCTCCCTTTTTATGTATTTGACAGTTTTCTCTTTTTCTCTACACATTCTACACTTTCTTTCTTCCTCTCTCGTTTAATATCTTGTTCATTTTTCCTCGTTCCATCGTTTAAACTTCGCTATCATCTTCAGTCTATCAGTCTCCCCATCTTCCCTTAGGTACTTTGGTAACTCCTGTGTTAAAATTTCTTTATATTAAGGTTTATACCTTGCATTTTCTAACTTTCCTCTCTGCTCCTGTAATTGCAGGTCTTTGTCCCTGCCCACCATCGCCACTTCTCTCAACCTCCTCTAAAGCAAGCCCATTCCTTTAACAATATTTTCTCCTCTTCATCTCCCACCATGAGTTGCTGTTTCTTCTTATTTCCTCCCAAAACTTTGTTAGTAATTTGTCTCCCGTTCCTTAATTCAATCCTTGCAAACATTTTTCCTTGTATTTAATTGCTCTCTTTCCTGATTCCGTTCCCACCTTTTACCTTCTCGTCTCCTCAAGCAGAATATATCCCGGGGTCTGCATCTCCAGTTCTAATACCCACTTCTCCTTCCCACCTTATTTTCGTCCCTGGTCCTCCCCACCTCGTCTGAAAGTCGTGAATCATCTTTGACTTCTCTGTATTTAATTTCAAATTCTTGTTGCTTTTCTGATACAACAGCGCAATATCGTCTGCGTACGCCAGCGAGCAAACTATTTCCTTCCCCAAAACCACCGCTCCCGCGTCAGAAAGTTCTAATTTCTCCTCCTGTTATGTAAGCAGTAAATAATCTTGGGCTTATCGGGCATCCCTGCCCCCCCCCCCTGTTGATCCGAACTTCCCACTCTCCCTTCATCTTACTTTCACTAAATTTATTGTCTTCATATAGACTTCTTCAATCCTTTCCAACTCCTTCCATAGTATTTCTCTTTACACTGCATCAAAGGTCGCCCTTAAGTCCACGAAGAATATGAACAGTTTACCTTTGTTCCTTGCAAAGTCAAGGAATTATTGGTACGTAATTTGAAACACAGTATCTCTTGCCGGATTTGGAAATTTGTGTTACTTTTGATTGCCTGCAAGAGACTTGCTTCAAATTAGATGTAGAAAGGTTCTATTAAAGAAATTTGGACTTTTGGAAGTTCTAGAGTCGCCAAATATCCCAGAAAATAAAAGACAGTTCACCACGAAAAATTATTGAGAAGATTAGTACTGATACTGCACCAGTCGAGGAAATAGCACAACCAAAAAGGGTAACTGAAAAAAAATTGTGCTCGACAATGCATTGAGTGGGATGACCATAAAAAACGTTATATTTATGCCGAGGAAAGGGTTTACTTGACAAGTTTTGGGTCCGTGTGAGAATGCAAAATTATTTGTATGGGTGTTATTTCGTAATATAGGAATTATTTTGAAAGTGTATAGATACTTTCTGGGTGGTATTTTTGAGTACATGCCTGTGTGTGACCGTCTGTAAGGGATGTTTTTGGTTATGAGATAGCCTAGTGTTTAGCTTATGGCGACTCTAAGATGCCGTATTTCTTCGGACTTGACAGCTCGGGTGTGACAGTTGCAATTTGGAGTTTTAATTGTGGTATTGCATTTAGTACACAAGGGTCTGTTGGACGTTTAAAATGGGGATGTTAAGCGTGATTGGTAGAATGAATGCATGTAGGGAGTATTTTTATAAGTAAGGGTGTGTCTGTAGTTTTCGTAATTTTAAGAAATTTGTAACTAAGTTGGAATATTTTTAAAATGCGACGTATCTTCCATTCAGCTTGTGAGTTTGTGTACATTACAGAAATATCGATAACAGTTTTGGCAAAACACGCAGCGGATCCTGACCTAAAGCAAGCCCGGGGTACATGCCGATAAGCCAAATAAAAACATCATTGCACTTTTTCTACTCCTATCTTTTTCTATTCCCGCATGTTTGCGTTGCACCGACCGAGACCCACGTCTGTCTTGACTTTCGCAAAGTCAAATGCATTTTCGCGTTTTGATTATTTGTCTTAGAGTCTGCAACGGCGTCCTGTTGTTTCTGTCCTACTTTTTTCCTGGGGTGGGTGCACTTAACGTAAAAAAGGATGGGTATATAGGACATTTGGGTCCGAGCAATTTGGGATGTATGTTGTGTCTCATATCAACTTGGTTTGGTTGAATAAACTCTTTCGACGTGTTTTGAACATTTTATGCTATCTATGCAATAATAGTGACTAGACGAAAACTGTCAAACTTATTTTTAGCGCGCGATACGAACTCGGCGGCAGGACCGGACTCAGGCTTCCGTTCATTTTATAAATCTCTCGTTTTCGTTGCAAATATTTTATACCTAATAATAATTTTATATTCTCAGTAACGGCAACCAAGAAGAATAAAAATTAACTATAACAAATAATGTTACGAAAAACAAAAACAAATATTTGTAAATATCGTGAATGGGGAGACATCAAGAGAAGTATTAGACGAGAATTTAGAAATCGACCAGTATGATCAAAAAAGAAAAGTCTTAAGAGAAGAAGCTTTAAAGAAAGTTAAGAAGAATCAAGATCAAGAATCAAGTCACCATTATATCATACGAGGATGTCCTACCTCCTGCGGACCTCGCAGACGAGTCCGTTTCAGGAATGACTGAACTGTTGTATATAAGTCCATTAGATCTACCAAAAGCAACGGCAAAATCGATGTTCTAGAACATAGGAGAAGGAAGATGTAGCACACCTGAGAACCTGAGCAAGTTAATCGTTTGGACAGCATATTAATTCCAGAAACTATTCTACCCTTAATAAAATTCTTCTTCTGTCAGCGCTACAACCCTGAATAAACCTTGACTGACTTCACAATTTGCGTCCAGTTTTTGCGGTTTTCCATCAAACTGGGTTGGAAGCGTGTGTTCATATTTGCCAAGTCCATCATCACGTTATCCTTCAAATGTGGGCGTCCTGGTGGTCGAATGTAACTTCATCATTAAAATGTTTATTAAGGAAAATTCCTACGGCTTCTACCGCATCCAGAATCTCAGCCTCAGCTGCTCCTATTCTGCCAATCATCATCTCTAAGACTTGCTTCTTCCATTTCTGTCTGGATCACTCGTATTTAAGCGATTTTTCATCTTCCTTTTCTTCTTCTATTATGAGGGTATTAGTCAAGAAGGCCATTTGGCCACTTCTGATCACTCATCTTCCTAATCACGTTCCTATACCACCGCAGTTATCTCTGCTAGATCACCTCTGTAATTGTTGTGTCCATAACGTGCTAAAGTGTGTGCTACACCAAGAGAAAGACTGTCGGCTTTACGCAATTTTATAGACATTCTCAAAGGACAGAACAGCCCTAGGGCTTGATATACAGGGCCAATCTCAGATTCGCGATTGATATAGCAGTATTAGCATACAGCAAAGAAGAATTAGGAATGGAAGCATTTTTGACGGAGGGCTACAGCATGAAGATGAATAGAAAGAAAATTAAAATTTTGGTGTGAGGGTAGGGGGGGTGAAAATAGGACTAAAACTGAAATAGAAATGGGAAGACAGAGGGAGTCGCGTATTTCTACAAGTTAGAGAGTCAAATAACTTGCGAGGTAGGAGAACTATAGCAGACAAATTACGCCCGAACAAAAACAAGGCCCAAACTTTGATTTTCCAACCGTAAAAATGAGTGAAATTTAGTCAGATTTAGGAAAAAATAGTTATGCACAACATTTTAGAAATCAATATGATATTGATAAAGCAAATATTAAGGCAGAACAAAGGATTACAACAAAAGCTTGTTAAAATTATTCGTTCACACTGTATGCCAAGTACCCGCACATGCCATTGCTGCTTATCCTCCCCACTTCCACTATTACTTTTTTTAATATTCTTGCATTTAACGACCTTAAGTCCCAAATGTCGTTGCTCCGAAATTTGTGGTTCCCTTCAACCAGATATTGTTAGGGGCAATGCTATCATTATTATTTGTATTTCTCATTCTTTTTCTTCTTGGATGCTGCTGCATGCTGTTATTTGTACGGGTCTTCATTTATTGCGCTCGCAAAGTGCATCAGCGCACCATTTTTTTATACATAATGTAGTTAAACACTAAAAATTGTGGATGGTGTTCGCTAGTTAGACAAGCGTTGCCTGCCAGACAGGAGTCGATTTAAATCGTTAAAAGAGCACAGAGTCGTAGCCCGCAGGGTCGCATGGTGGAATAAAATGATAATAATAATAAAATGGAACCATCGAATAAAAGCTACGAAATGAATCGAACAATGGAACACAAAAAATATTGTACATCAGTAATCCTAGATGTTAGGCAAGTATTGGCGCGCTGGTCTGTTATACAAGATGGTGACTGACAATTTTCTCGTTAAATTTAGATTTCATCAAGGCAATGTCATTGGATCCTTGCTCTATACACCCAATGCAATCACGTAAACCCGATAACAGCTTAAAATACTCAACAGAACATTTGAACCTGGATACAAAAGTGGAAGATTAAATTTGATGAAGCCAAATTTGTGCAATTGAATTTTGCCCCAAGAAGAGATGACAGAGCTCTAAGACAAAGTTAGAAGGATTGTACTGACTGGTCGGTAGAAAGTCTACGCTGCCATTAAAAAGCAAAATCCTTCTGTGTGAAACAATTATCAAATCGATTTTGGAATGTGGCAATAAGTCAAGTGTAGGCCATTGTATAAAGAAGCCAATAGAAAATATCAGTCAAATTATACTCTTCATGAAAATATAGAGATCGGGTGTTATCGATGGGTTGGAATTGTTGAAGATTTCCTAATTTTTACGAGAAATTTCAAGGGTTTCCAAGCAATTTGGTGGCTTCCTGAGGATTTTCAAGGATTGCTTAGGGATTTGCAAGTCCTGAACCCTTCCAAAAGATTTTTGGGGTATTCAGCAGAATTTTCCATTTTTTTTCGAATTTTTTGACAAGTTTACACAATATTTTTTAAATGTCAACCAATTTCTTGTTACGAAATTTGAAAGTGTACATTTTTTTGCATAAAAAACAGCACGTAATGAAAAGGATTTGTCATGGATGAGGGCGCATATCACCAGAAATTATTGACAACATGACAACGTTCAACAAGAGTTTATTAACCGTCTTGACTATTGGCAGCCTGCCAACAAGCAACGGAATGCATTTTGAACATTTTGTTATTTTTAAAAATCCTTCTTTTCTACCAAATTAATTTTTTTTTCAAATTTCCTCACGTCACTACATCAATATTTACTGTATTTTAAGTGAAAAATGTGCTCTTTCAAATTTCGCAACAAGAAATTGGGGGTTGCCATGTAAAGAAATATTTATGACATCATAGGTCTGATTTTTTTTTTCAAAAAATCAAGAATAAGCGCATTAGGAAAGTGTAGAATAAATTCAATATTTTTAAATATTGAACGTCGATTTCATTTTTTAAAGGGTTTTATTAAGCTTGCCTTGTGTGTTTGTTTGTTTATTTATTTGTTTGTTTGTTTGTTTGTTTGTTTGTTTGTTTGTTTGTTTGTTTGTTTGTTTGTTTGTTTGTTTGTTTGTTTGTTTGTTTGGGTCAAATCTAGTAATTGAAATTTTACCCCCTTCCTGTTGACCGATTGATCTGAAATTTGGTACACACCTTTAGTTGTGATGGCAATACAATTATGTATATTCAGTATCATTGTAAATCCAAGATGGTCGCCGCCACAAAATGGCGGATTAGATATTTTTTGCAACCCCCTCAATATGGGTATCAAATGAAAGGGCTTAACTAGTAGAATACAGTACACCATGAAAAAAATCCAATATGGCCGCAACCACAAAATGGCGGATTACATTTTTTTCAAACCCCTCAATATGGATATCAAATGAAAGGGCTTAACTAGTAGAATACAGTACACCATGAGAAATTCAAAATCCAAGATGGCCGCCACCACAATCCCCTCAATATGGGTATCAAATGAAAGGGCTTGACAAGTAGAACACAGTATACTTTAGAAAAATAATAACAAAACAAAAACAAACAAAAAAAACTAAAAACTAGAAAATAAAATAAGTAAAAAAACATTTTTAAGTTAAACTGTTTTATTGTAAAGAAACATAATAATGATGCAGATAATGTATACTAAAAGCTAAAAAATAATTAGGTAGGTACCAGGTACCAGTCATTACACCACTCTCCTCATCAATCTAGAGCATTGATAAGACTAAAATAAAATCCTGGGGCGTAGCATAACCTGAGTAAATATGTAAATGGTCGTTCTGCGATGTTGTCTATTGAGAAGATGCATCCAAAGCATACCTATAATGATATGAGCAATGAGCGGTTGACTGTAGATAATAGAAATTCGACTCGCCCCACGATTTTATTTTAGTCTGATCAATGCTCTAGATTGATGAGGAGAGTGGTGTGATGACTGGTACCTGGGTACCTACCTAATTATTTTTTAGCTTTTAGTACATTATCTGCATCATTATTATGTTTCTTTACAATAAAACCGTTTAACTTAAAAATGTTTTTTTACTTATTTTATTCTTGCTCACATTTTGATGTATGCATAAGTTACGTAGATGGCGCTATTCAAATTTCGGATATGACACCATCGATGATTTTTTCAAATAGCAACAATATATTTTGCAGTTAGAATCTCGTAGATGAGGTTTTTATGATTACGGAAATATAGGATACTTTACATTTGTTTTGCAAAAAAATGGTTAATAAAGTAATAAATACTTGATAAAAATTCTGGGTTTACACGAGAAATGCTGCTACACATTTGAAAATAACAATTTTAAATAGAAAATGTACGAAATATTAACAAAAATGAAGTAAATAATAAAAAGCCTAACTCAGATTGTTATTTTTAAGGTAGCAGCATTTTTCTTGTATCCACAGAATCTTATTAAAATTTTTTTTAACCTTTGCAAAGTCAATGTAAAACATGCTATATTTCGACAATAAAAAAGAGCTCGTCTACAAGATTTTAGCGGAAAATATATATTGTTGCTATTAGAAATAGTCATATACGTAATTTATACATCTTTCACTAACCCTAATCCTTCACACTATAGAGTAGTACCTACTAGAATTTCTAATGAAAAGACCTCGACAAAACTATATCGGATTCGGAAAGTGTTACAAAAAGACACGCTCAACGTCTATTTAGTATCTTTGAGTTATTACTTGTTTCTATGAAGGAACACCTTAACTTATTTTTGCTTTTTTATTAATAAAGTTACGTTGTTCTTTTGAATTTGGATTAATTACATATGTACATGTATTACTATTTTATTATCTTCGAATTATTAAATTGCGTATGTGAAGGAATATTTTGCATATTTTCGAAATATATTTGTCAGAAAAATGGGCGATTTAATTTTAGAATTCAAACACATATCCATTATTTCCGTGTCTTTTGTGACAGTTTCTAAAAAGGTTTTCCCAAATCTCGAAGGAAATTTCAAAATTTTGTAGGAATTTACTTAGGAAATTCTTTGCAGTTTCTAAGGATTTGCTAGTTAATTTCTTGTTCTTGAGAACAAGTTAGGTATCAGTTTTTCCAAAAATTCTGATTGGCTTTCCAGGATTTATTTCAGAGAGGGAACGTGTTCGCCCTTCAGGTAGTATCTACCTAGGACATTTTCTTATGCAACATATTCTTATTGAACAAACTGCCAACTATCAATTAACTACTTTTCTGTTACAACAATAATTGTAGGGGCAAAAACCGGTGGCCTAGGTAAATTGAATATCCTTTTAGGCGCCCACCGTGACGAACCACCCCTGCGTCGTTATAAATTGCATTCTTGAGTGCATTTGATCCTAGCAGGTCTTTGCCCGGCCATTCACACCCAAATTCTGCAACAAACCGCTGCACACACGATGCACATGCAATTTTTAAATGCACTCACGTCACCCCGTGCCGAATTTCTATACGTCGCACTCTTTCCAATAGCTTATAAATCATTTGCGTTAGCCGGAGAGAGAAGTAGTCGAAATAATCGGAGGGTATTTTGCGTTGTTCTTTTGCTTCACCTGTCTCTCTTTTGGGCATCTAGATGTAGTCAGTAGTGAAGCGGAAATGTGGTCCAGCAAAAACAGGAGGCGTTCCTTTGCCAATGCACTTTTTTTGTATGAGAACAAATATGTTTTGCAGTTATTGAGTTTTAAAACGGCACTGCAATTTTAGACCTTTTCACGAGAATTTTAGAAGCAACTCTTGCCCTATACTTTATACAATGGTGTATTAATATATTGAGCAGAGCCGACGTCGCTGGGGGTTGTTTTAGAACATATATTTCGAGACCAATCGATTGAGTATAATGAACTGCACAGGTGTCTGCTGCGATCACCGGACCTAACCCCGTTAGATTATTTTATTTGAAGTTATGTGAAGAACCGTGCACACGCGGATCCCGTTACAACAGAGCAGAACATGAAGGAAAGAGTTCGTAATGCGTTCAATGTCGTCGATGCTGGTATTATTTAGCGTGCAACAAATAACTAGCTATTATGAAGAGTTAACCTATGTTTACATTATAATGGAGTTGTTCTCGAACAATTATTAAATTTATGTTTTGTATTTCTTATTTGCGTTTTCATTTTTTGTTTCTAATAAATTTTCTGTTAATAGTATTAATCTTATATGTTAGAGTTTCTCTGTTGTTCATAGCATACGTGACCGTCACGTACCTACCTACTTAACAATTCGATCGTTATTCTGATTTCCCCGAATATCTTAAAAACTCCTGATATACATAAGTTAGGTTGAAGGAATTTTATGCAAATTTGAGTTTTGAGTAAGTACATCAAAATCAATTTCAGATTTTGAACACCCTGTAAGTATATCATTTTGAAAATCATAAGCACTTGTTTGAAAAACTAGTCCATGGGCATTAGGGACATTTGTTTGTTCATTCGTAATCCAAGAAGAGGCCGCATTTTCCATTTTCTCCAAGAATAAAATATCAAATTTGTCGAAAATCGAACTAGAATAATAATTGAAATATGCAATAAAATATTTTACACATATCTTCAACATCCCTATAAACGTGAAAATGTTTGTAGAAAACTCTGTTCTTATAAAAAGTAAATTTCTTTGTTATAACACACAATTACAATGCCATCCTACGCCGTTACCTGCAGCTTTTAGTTGCCCATATTATGTAGGTCAGACGTCGTATCTGATCTGCTTCATTAGTTCAGCGATGGACGTAAACACCTTTTCAATTGGTACACGTGGCAACAAAATTGTATATTTGCTTGAAATATTATTTCCTGTACACTTATTAAGCCATATTTTATTTGGCAAATACATAGACGTCTGCAATGTTAATTCCGGCAAAATGTACACGTTCAGTTTTGCGATATCGCTATTTCTACTTACTGAATAAGATCGGATTCCTACGTTTCGTATATCACCACAAAACAAGAGACATCATCAGGGCTGTCGATTGATGAATCTTGGAATGTGGAATGTGACGATTGCCATCATGTTTTGTGAAGTGGATGTATTGTACACATGTATGCAGTGCCTTCCAAATATGTCTTTTGTATATTGTAGGTATATGCCCTAGGGGATGTTGGAGGAAGGAGAGACCACCTAGGCCCCAAGGAAGTGGAGATGGTGGGCTGGGATAGAATTGCAAATGCTGGAGCAGAGAAGAAAGTTAGGAAATGCAAGTTATAATCCTAAATATAAAGAAGTTTTAAATGTTAAATAAATAAATAAATAAATAAATAAACATAGGAGTTGCCGAAGCACCTAAGGAAAGATGTTGATAATGGTAGACAAAAGAAGATATCGAGGTTTAGATGCGAGAACGAGGAAAATTCAAGAGGAGAGGGGAAGAAAGAATACGGGGAAACAAAGAGGAGACGCTCGAACACATAAAAAACAATTATACCTCTATAAAAGGGATCAACAACAAAAGCGGTCTGGTTGATTTTATTTCATTATAAAAAATGGTGATAAACCAAACCCCTTGTATGCCAAAAGGCAACAAATAAATTACTATCTATATCTATGTATCTGAAAAACTTATAACATGAATACTTAATGCTAGTATAAGCACGATATGTTTAGGGTAGCATCCCATAAGAGATCTCGTAGTACACAAAATCTGGACTTCGTTCTATAATTCAATGCTAGGCGAGGTACTTGCCCGAGAAGTAGTTGTCCGAATGGTCCCGTACCATTAATCTCTGCCGCATAATTCGGCAAATAATTAGTGTGTAAGTATATATAAAGTGTAAGTGTAAGCGTGTAAGTGTATATAAAGCAAGTAATATTGCATATGGTTCTAGTGTGTAGGGCAAAGCAACGTACGTACTGATGAGTCCCACAAGGACAAAACCAGTGGTCTACGGTTTTTCTATGTAGGTATACATTCGAAACAAGCAACTTAATATATCATCGTATCTTCTTCTTCTACATAGAGCAACAAGTTTGAAATGTGGATAAGTATACTAGTTTTAATAGCTTAAATTCAGAAATATTATACCTTTGCTTATATTTCTATTAACTTTGCTTGTGCAGTCTTGCTCATTCAAGCTTTATATTAAATAAAAAAATTAATATGAAATATACCAGGACGCCTTCTAAGACATGAAGTATTAATGCTCCACATACTAGAGTCAGAGATAGGAATAAAAAGAATGAGAGGCAGGCCAAGTTTAGACTACTATTCGCAAATAGTTGAGTGAGCAGGATGTTCTACGCTCTGGGAAATGGTAGGTTAGCTGAGGATAGGATACGAAGTTGTTGGCAACAATAGGAGACAAGGGAAAAGAGAGTCAGAGGGTTCATATTTAATGTAGAGTCCTTGGCGGGACCATATGGCCAAATTCCGAAAGTGCCATCGACATACCTAAACCAACACTTTGATTTAGCACTATAATATAAAAAGCCTGTTATTCCAGAGATTCCATGAACATGTTGGCAACCATAGGAGGCAAGACAAGAGAGTCAGAGGGCCCAAATTAAGTGTAGTCCTTGGATTTAATGATTTAGTTTTAGCATCCTTACATAATTGCTGAAAATATATCACGGTTATTTTAAAGCGAAATTTTAGTCTTTTTTGTTACGAAACGAGCAAAAATATCAACCACCATATCTTAACACAAATAGTTACAAAGTCTAAAACAACACCAGAAAAATACTCGTATAATAATTCCATTTATATCAAAATTATGTTACTATCCAATAAATTAATTAGATAAATAACTAATTAGATTGGCTGCGAGCTAGAATTATGTTAGTACATTTTATTGGGTATAAGGTAACCCGACCTTCCCTATCGCAACTTCTTTCTTTCTATACTATTTATTCTATTTATCGTTTGTTATGGTAGATAATGACAAAATTAAACAATTGCAGAGCAAAAATACTATTTTTTACAAAAAAATTGTTACAATGTTACTTCTGGTATTGATGGTAAATGTCAGTGATATCTATCGGAAAATTCTAATAGAAATAGTAAATAATCATTAAAATGTAGAGGCTGGAATTATTCACTAAGAATTTTTTATAAGTTTGCCCCACACGCTAAAACAATACCACGGCATAGTTAAACTCGGCCACATATTTCGCTGACAACGTCAGCACCCTCAAGACTATGAAAACTTCTTATCTTCTCAGATCTTTGATAAAGCCGAACTAAGCCTCGAAGCTGGATAGCTGGATACTGGTGGAAAATAGCAAAATATTAAAACAGTAATCCAAACAATGCACTTGATTCCACCACAACAATTTGGTTTTCGTAACTAACATTCCAACATTCAACAATTGAATAAGTACGCAGTGCACAAGTAAGTACCTATTCGACAAAGTTCCGCATGAAGGCCTGATACTCAAATTTCAAACATTCCTCCCACATCAGTATAATCAAATTCTAAAGTCATATATAACCGATAGATACTGAGAGATAAACAAGAAGAAGCGCCTTCAGAAAATAAAGAAATAAACACTGGGGTAACTCAGGGAAGTGTACTAGGACCGATACTATATTATCTGTTGTATGCTTGTAATCTTGCGACTTTTGAGAATAGCACAACCACTACATTTCCATGACACCGCTGTTTTAGCAGTTGGGAGAAACATAGAGAAGGAAATAGGAAAACTACAAGGATGTAAATCTAATCAATAATTGGATAATACAGCGACGAATCAAAAGACCAAAATTATGGAGTTCTTAAGATGTGGATGGCTTAGTTTTTACCATTTCCATTAAACAAAAACCCACAAACAAAAATGCAACATATTTCATTTCAAACCAAAAGTTCACCTGCCAACACTCGTTCCAATCGAAGAACTCAGTCTTAAGTTATTCAAAAAAAAAATATTTTTTCAAGAATTTTGACCATCGACAACACTTCAATCAACATATTTTGGTGTCAGGAAACTGTGGTAGCGTGTTGTCCCAACCTTTTAGAGACACCCTGTATATGGAACAAAATTATTTCAAATTCAATAAATTGATTATTTTGCGACAACGTCGGACAATCGACTCGATCTATGCTAACTCGTTTCAAGGAGCGTATGGCACACAATAAATATGGCAGTACAGATAATAGACAATAAATTCTAGTAAAACTTTTAAAGTATTGAAATACCTGCACAAAAATAAAAGCAGCTGTCTTAACAGTACCTAATTATGGCCCAATTCCAAACTCGATCCTGTATAAGATAAATAGAACTGTTTAGGGCAAACAATCAATAGAAACTTCTCTGTGGTGATCTGTTCGGTTTTAAATGGAACAGTCTGTATAGTCAAGAATGTTTTGTGCATTTCATTCTAAAATGTATAGTAAGAGAACTATGTATTTGATGGAACACTGTGTATGAGGTGATGTGTCAGCTAACGCGCCCTTTTTACGAACATGTTTTTATGTTTCAATTTTTTAACATACAAATATTTTATTATGTAGTTTTTTTTGAGAAAATTTGTTTAAACAAAAGTTGTTAACAAAAATACAATTATCTGAACATATCGAAAAGATAAACGCCTGATTTGCAGGCAACCTAACTTACTGAATAGTGAATACCTCCGGCCAACATACCTTCTCGTTGTTCATCAAATGCGAGTGTAAAGGTCTCGTAACGGAATCAGAATTTTCTTCTTTGAGGAAATCATCGTCATCGCAAGCAGACTCGTCTCTTCTGACTTTATATTTTCTCCAAATCAACCTATAAATTAATATAAAGTTCCTTCATAAACTGACTTCGGCAAATCGGCTTTATAATAAAAAAGAAAACGAACTCGTTATGATTTCAAATTGAATGGACTTAAAGGAAAGTTTGGGCGTGTAATTTTGTTGGAAATTACACAGCGGTTTTCACGAAAAAAAATTTAAGTACGGATTTTTTGTGAGCTGAAAAGAATCACGTAAGTAGGTACCTAATAAATTTAAATACTAAGTTAGCTAACAGAAATATTTTTATTGAAACTGCTCTAACTTTCTTAAGAGGACTTTAGAAATCAATAATTACTTCTGATAGAAATGGAACAATATATGGTAATATACGAGGAAATGAAAATGAAAACTTCCTATACTTTTTCATCGCGTCCTTCACACCACCACCAAGCCATTTCTTTAAGTCAGGATACAGAAAGAAGTAGCTGGGGGCCAAATATGGTGAATGGGATGCATGATGTACCAGTTTTTGGCGCATCTCAAGAAATTTGGCTGTTGAGCGTTGAAATGATGAAAATGCGGACCGGATATTATCGTGGTGGAAGAGAACTTTCTTCTGGTCAAATGATGTTGCTTTTTCACAAAACTGCTGATCATGACTCAAAAATTCAGTTATACCCATATTGCCAAAATTCAGTGTCATTTTCATTCTGCGTCATTACCAAATTTACCGTTGTATTATAAAACGTTATAATTTTCGATTTCTGTTTTAACATCCTCTGTACAGGGTGATTCAAATTCGCTTATTGGAAATGATAGAGAGTAGATTTAAATTTGGTGCTTTTGCAGAATTTGGTGCTGATTAATAAACCGTTGAGAAATCTGAACTATCTCAAACGGTATACGAGTTATGGCCGAAAATAAAAAAAATCTGTTTATGTACAATTAAGTTATGGCGGTTAGTGTATTGTTATTAGTTCGCATCTTTTACAGAAAAGTCTGATTACACGATTTTTTATTTTTTCTAATTGCAGTTATGTACTGTAATACTCAAACAAAATTCGATATAATATGGACAAGTTGTATATCAATGAAATCAGACAAATACACTTCTTTCAATAAAGTATAAGACAAAAACGACGCCCATGGGAAAAATATAGTTGATGGTCTGACCTGAACGAAACCTTTTTTACTAAATGTATGAGAATGTGCCTTAACTCGTATGCCGTTTGAGACAGATAAGATATATTAATGGCAATCAAATTCTGCAAAAGTTCCAAATTTAAACTCACCCTCTATCATTTCAAATAAGCGATATCCCAATGGTGGCCCTCGAATTTGAACCACCCTGTATATCTCACAATTTGAAATGTAACTTACCTTATGGCGAAAGCGACAAGGACAGCAACAAAAAGTGGCAATATCGTGATGACGCATGAAAGGAAAAACGTCTCCAAATCGTTCAACCCTGAAAGCATATTATTTAGTTATAGGGGTGTCCCACTGAAAATGATCCGCTCTAAGTATATTCCTGAACTAAATGAAGGATCTAGTTACAGTAAAAACCTGAGGGGGTAACGTTTAAGAGTTCAACTCCCAATCTTCGACCACCGCTACTTTTGTGGCGTAAAAATGGTTGAATTTTTAAGGAATGCAAGTTTTGGATCAGTTACTACGTGCCGTAAAATGTTTTTTTTCGCTTCGCATACCTGAAATCAATCATAGTAACCCTAAAAAAATAACCGAAAGCTAGATTTTCTGCCCTTGGGATTCTAAATTCAGAACGTCCCTACTTTATAGTTTTTCATCACAATCTGGACACCTTTGACTGTCATTTGTGCACTTTTTGACGTTTCGCATAATTTTTTATTAAAAGTCAGTTTAAATCAAAACGGACAAGACAAGTTTTCAACAATTTCAGTTATTTTTCTAATTTGGTTTAATGCAAAGCGAAAAACAGTTGTGTGTCACACAGGCAGAAAGGCATTTGCTGGCCCTTAGCCGCCTGCTGCCCTCGCTATCGCTCCGGGCATCAACCAGTCGCGGGCCAGCAAATGCCTACTTTCTGCCCTTGCGACACAATATACTATTGCACAACCGGGCGCAAATGTCAATTTATTGCCATAATTTGGCGTTTATAATGACACTCATTATCGCCCATGGGCCATAATGATAGAACGTCCAAGCGTCCTTCCAGCAGAACTCCGCGTCCTGCTGGAAGGACGCATTTTTCATAGTACGCTTATTTATGTTACTGGTCCTGCTAGGAGGACGTAAGTCATGCCATTGGAAAGAGAACGAAAAATTGGCTATTAGTTGCGCAAGTTTCAACTCGATAACGCCAGTAGTGTCTGAGATATGGTAAGAAGTGCATTATTGTCTGTTTTTGCGCACAAAATGTTTAACGTTGGAGATCGAATTTTTGTAAAAGCCACACTTTTTGACAATCAGGATTCGAACATTTGGTGGAGCCAATGTGTTTGGGGTGATGATTACCAAAAAGCGTTGTGCTACGGCACGATTTTTGATATAGGTACACGGAGACGAAGCCAGGGTTTTGTGAGATATTGATAACGAAGAAATGTCCATAAAATTAAATTTATTAAAAAAACATCGGGTAAGCTTAGAGAAGAAAGCTGCGTGCTTTGTTTATCAAATTCCTTTTCAGAACCAAGAAAAAATTTATGTTCGTCCTCCTGTTCAACTACTGGTATCGTAAAAAAAGTCAAAACCTAGTAGAACAGTGGATGATGTAACGACCATAAGAGATAGACCTTCTACGTCTGGTGTTACGCTAAACAAAATTAAGCCTAATGCGAAAGTGCCGGTAGTGACCAAACGCAGCAAGTGCGTTATGCCATCATCTTCATCTTCATCTTCTTCGCCATCTGATGAAGAAGATATCAATAATGAGGTGGACGAAGAAGTACCTGAACTCTATGAAAATATAGAAGCCACTGTACCTGAAAAGAGAATTTTGACTCACAGCACTTGGTGGGATTTTGAAGAAAAGAGGATCGATAACTTTACCGGCTTTAAATATAGACTTGAGTTTAAAATGTGGACCAACACAGGATTTAACAGAATTAGATACGTGGCTGTTGTTTTTCCCTATAGAAAGTATTGACGTTTTTGTCGACTCGACCAATAGCCAATTAAAAGAAACAAGAAAATGTAGTAAATCGGAATTTTTGAAAGTAATTGGATTATTTTACGCTATGGGCACTAATATATTGCATAATCGACGGGAATATTGGTGAACAAAGGAAGAAAATTCCATTTTTCCGCCTCCAGCATTTGGACAAAGGTACGGCATGGGATACCATCGCTTCGAGCTGATTTTGAATAATTTATCATTTGGGCTGAAAGATCCTGGTAACACTGATAGATGGCTGCCTATTAGACAGCTAATACATAGACTACATACCAAATGGAACGACATATTCAAGCCTGGATACAAACTGTGCATTGACGAATCCATGTTTTCATGGTATGGTAGAGGTATCTACAGCCCTGATGGAATGCCGTCAGTTATCAAAATAAAAAGAAAGCCGAAAGGCGTGGGCTGTGAATGCAAAACACTTGCTGACACGCAAACCAATATCATGATTAGAATTGAGATCAACGAAAGAAAAGAAGCCATGGCAAACAAAAAATGGCAAGCAGAATTCGGAGCTGGTACAGGTACGACACTTCGTTTGACCGAGCCATGGCACGGTACTGGGAGGATCGTTGTCGGGGACTCCTGGTTTGCATCGGTTAAAACGGCTACCCAACTATATAAGAAGGGATTATACTTTATTGGCATTGTGAAAACGGCCATGAAAGAATTTCCTTTAAAAGTTTTAAATTGCTTTGAACATTCACTAACCAAAATTTTCTTGTATTTTTTGAATTTTATTTTCCACCGAATCTTGAACATAACTTTCTACAACTGATGAAGACTTGTAGGCTCCAAGACGCTTTTGATTATATTATTTTTATTATTAAATAAATCCTACATCTTCTATGTTATTAACCAGCACAATTCTTCTGCTATTCCCAGAATTAAAACTACCTATTGAAAGGAAACGAGTGTTTGTGTAAATTTAATTACATCCAAATTGTTACCTTGTTTCATCGGGTGCTTCTCTAATAACTTGATTATATTTTCTCTGGAAAGAATTTTAGACTTTTGGGTTTAAAACCATCGGAACTTATTTTTAAGAATGCAACCAATTTATGAAATTTGTTGATTTCAATGTTTTTGTTAATAGCCAGATTTGTCCTTATCATCGAATAATGTGACCAAAGACTGGAAGACTTGTAAGTCTCTGATCTTTCAGCGAAGTAACAAGTAAGCCAAAAGAACGCTTTCTGTATAATTTGTCTTTCTTCAGGTCGCATCATTCTTTGCAAGCCTTTTCGTACAAGACTCTGGACTTCTGCGACGACAAACTTTGAGCGGCAATATTAGCTGCAATTTCAATTTACTTCTATTCTTTAATTTCAATTGCGATCATTTTTATTATTAAATTATTTTATTTTGTTTACATTCAATATTTATGCTACTATGATCTTGATCTTTTAAGTAGGTACTTGAAATAATTTTGGATTTCCGTAAGTTTAAAAGATAATAAAGAAATATGAAGCAGGCCGGTTGTGCAAAAAATATTGTATACACCTCGGGCGAAATATAGTTTTTGGCCCGATGTGCAAGTACAATTGCCCTTGAGATATAAGATATATAGATACCTATTACGTCCTCATTGGAAACTAAGTAGAGAATTGATAAATTTGTATTTAATGAGAGTGAAAAACCAGAGAGCGACCAAATTTATGCGCGGTTACGTAAGTACAGACTGTCCTATTTTCGTTGTGATTTGGGTGTTTCTCATAGAAGCGGCAGAGACAGAGCCTCGGGGTTTTCGCGAACTTGAGCTACTTTTTTGAGTATAATATATCCAGTATTTGGATATCGTTTTTAGTTTTCGAGAAAAAAAATAATGTTGATTTTCATCGTTTTTCGAAAACTCTCTCCAATTCTTTTTGTCCTAAGCAGACTAAAACGTTTACGATTGACTCATATAGAACTTTTTCCAAGGAATTCAGTGGCGTACGTAGTTTTTTTCTAGGGAGCGTATTTTTTGAGTTATGACATAAAGTTAAATTTTTTTAATGCAAATCATAGTAGGCTTTGGTCTAGTTTGAAAGGTCTTTTTTTAAGCTATCAAAATATATATATACTTTTATATTGTTATTTCAAAAAACGGCAACGATTTTGGTAATTTTTAAGATTTAACTTTAGAAAATATAAGATAGGTAGGTACATCCAAGATACCTGTGATTTTATGTTAACAACTGAATAATTATCTGTTGACATACATTAGCAAAAGTTGCATGCAGCTAGTTTTATTAATATTATATATATAAATGGCACTTCAAAATTATCAAAATTTCGAAAAATACGACATAATTGCTGTTTTCAATGAATGTCGTGAGAATGTAAATTAATCAATGGATCTATATCTCAACAGGTACACAAAAAAATCCTACTTACCCATTTCCAGTATAATACCTATATCCATCGATTTATTAAATTTAGATACCCAGAAAGAAGACAACCAAGCAAAATGATGTTTTCGAGATTAAAATCAAATTTAATTCACTATGGGTCATTCAATAAACCTAGAAACAAATTTTATAATAAAGAAAATAGGGAAGAGGAAGAAATAAATGTTTTATCGTTGGTTGAGGCGACACCAAAAACTTCTTGTCGCGAAATCGAATCACAAGTTAGTGTTTCCAAATCAAAAGTTCAAAAAATATTAAAAAAGGCAAATATAGGCCATATAAAATTCAAATTATTCACCATCTCTTCCCGGGAGATCAAGAAAGAAGGCTTAATTTTTGTAGGTGGTACTTATCTAAATAAAATTCAAGAAAATCCAGAATTTGGGCGGTCTGTCATTTGGACAGATGAAACTCACATTAAGCAGCGTAGGATTATTTAACAGACATAATGTGCGTCACTGGTCTGATACAAATCAGCACCAAACTTTTGAACGTCAGAGGGAAGGACGTTTTGGATTTAACGTTTCGTGCTTTATTTTGGGTGGTCAACTAGCATACCAAATTTTTGATGGAAACTTAACGGGATTGAGATACATTAATTTATTGAATATTAACGCAGAGGCGATAATGGAAAATGTTCCGTTAATAAACATAAACAGGGTATATTTCCAACAAGATGGTGCCCCTGCACACAATTCTGCAATAGTAGGAAATTATTAAGAAAATCATTTTCCGGGTAGATGGTTGGGTACAAATGGACCTATATTGTGGCCTGCAAGATCACCCGATCTGAGTATATTAGACTTTTTTGTTTGGGCATTTTTAAAAGAAATAACAATATAAAAGTATATATATTTTGATAGCTTAAAAGAAGACTTTTCGAACTAGATGAAAGCCTGCTGTGGTTTCCATTTACCAAAAAATTCGACTTTATGTCATAACTCAAAATATACGCTCCCTAGAAAAAAACTACGTACGCCACTGAATTCCTTGGAAAAAGTTCTATAGGAATCAATCTTAACAGTTTTAGTCTGCTTAGTACAAAAAGAATTGGAGATAATTTTTGAAAATCGATAAAAATCAATATTATTTGTTTTCTCTAAAACTAAAAACGATATCCAAATTCTGGTTTCAGCTTTCTATTATACTCAAGAGAGTGACTCAGTTTCGCGAAAACCCCAAGGCTCTATCTCTGCTGCTTCTATGAGAAACCCCCAAATCACAACGAAAATAGGACACCCTGTACAAAGTGACGCAAGTTGCTGCCGAAAGATTATTTTGATTTTCTTATGGAAGAGAGTAAACTTTTATTTTAGCGTCAGCAGCGGGAAAAATAATTTTAATTTAGTAGAAGTTATTGGTGATGCAGGTGTCAGAAAAGCACTGTCTCTCGCAAAGTATAGGCTTCATCGATAAAAAATAGTTTTTCAAAAATTTGCCGTGTCAGTAAAAAGTTGGTGCATTTTAAAAGAAAAACGCAAAAATCAAACTGCCTTTTCGGTCGAAACTTTGGCATAATATGTTACAGCACTCTTCGCTTATAAACAACGTAGTGTAAGCTTGAGCTTTAGTTACTTTGTCAGCGAAACACGTGTAGAATTTAATAAAGATTTCACAATGAATTTACACCAAAGTTCGAGATTCAACCACTGTGTGTAGGTACTAGATGGCTTCCCAGTCGCATATAGGTAAGTAATATCCAACGAATGGCAATAATGTATGTTACCTTTGTGCTACCAGGTCAAGGGATCTCAATTTGTTTCATTTGAAAAAAAAATTGTGTGTGTCAGCTCCGACGCATGACTGGAGTTTACTCCTTACGAACGTTTATTTTAACTTCAATCACTTGATAATAGGGTACACGCGAATGTCAGTTTTATACCCAAATGTGTATTTATCAGATGGTTTATGTTCGAAAATGTCCAACTACATCAAAATATAAATTGTTTATAAAATCAATAATTAAGTGACAATCTGCTATATGTACGTCGATCCCACTGGCGATGAAATAAATACTTTTCCTGGTGTTCGAATAGGCGTTCATTCACATTTCGGTACTAAGCAATATTTGAAGTATTTAATACTAGATTTTTCCATATTAAATCAAAAGATTCGACAAATTTAGAAACGAACAAACACTGCAAATGCTGACTTTACAACGCCAACTGTCATATGCCACTCTGTGTCCACTAAATCCATGCTCTATGCAGTCAAACATAAACAGCCGTATCCATAGATACGTACATAATTTCAATGTTAAAGGTAACGTAACGCAACGCCTCACTTTTAGTTAACGCTTGATTTTACTCCTCATAAAATTTTCGTACCGCGGGCTATAACTGAAAATCGGTTCTTAAGGAGTAAGCTCCAAAAAAATTTTTATCGAAGAACCATGCAAACATGTAATATTTACATTTTTGACAGGAGGGGAGGTATTCAAGCAACCTAATGCGTAAACTTGAATATGAGATCATCTTCGTGCTCCTGAAAATGCTGACGTTGCCAGCGAAGAACGTGTTGATTTTAATTACTGAGTCAGTGTTTCGGCGTGTAGAATAACATTATAAAGAATTCATAGCACATACAGTATATCTGCTCTGGCGTATTTGAGTTTCTACCAATTGATTCATTTTATAGTACGTAATAGGTACCAAACGTTTTTAAGGCAGATTGTTTTAAACTGAATGGGCTATCTATAAAATTAAAAAGAAATAATTAAAATAAAACAGCCAAAAATATTTGAAAAATAAAATTACCTACTATGTCTGTGAATTTCTACTTTCCTCAGAAAGGTTTTCATAAAATTCTTTGTAAATATGTAGCAAGTAACCTATATCAGAGAAATTTGGTGGCGCATCTTGTCTGATTCAAGAATTATTGTAGATAATTTTTTTGCATCTCCTCATAGCTCTTTTTTTTGTTTTGCCTAATTCTGGGACCGCCTGTATACCAGTGTTGATTGCTCCTCAAAGTTGGGTCCACACTGGCACTAAAATGGCAATATCTTAAAATCTCTCACCCTAAACCCCATCATGTAGTTTGTCAATTTTGATATCTTATTAGGAACGCCCTTATACCCCAAAATAATTTTATCAGATGCTTCGTCCAAGCAGTCTTCGGACTGAGAACCTTATGATGATGATGATTCGTGGCGTTCTTCACATACACGTAAAATTTTATTTTGGTATGAACAGACTACGCACTATTGACCCAGCCTGTACATCAAGACACGCGAAAATATTTTCTAGAAAATGCAAACCTCAACTAGTCTTGTTGTGTTAGACAGAATTTAAGCTATTTGTGTAAAAACTATGTACCGGTCTCTCAAAATACATGCACAAGAAAAATAATTCTGCATTACCAACGGCAGCATCTTCATCGATAAAAAATCCAGTGCCATTTGAAACCATAGTAGGTTCTGGTACGGAACGTTGGGTTGTCTCCAGCAAATATTTTTCTGCGTCCTCCAAAGGACTCTCTGTTGAATTTGCTGTTTCCAACATCGCCAACGATGTAGTCTCCATTTCTGACAAGCTAAATCCGAAACCACCATTTATTTTTGTTCGAGCGTTTTTCTGGTAAACAAACAGAGCTGTTTAAAATCAGTTCAACCCAAAAATTCAACACCCAATCACCTACTTTTACAATTTGAACTATTCCAAACAGTGTTGTGTCTTTTAAAAATACAATTATATCAATATGAAGCGCTAATTTGCCAAACAAAATAGTTTACCTGTACAAGAGAAATCAGTGCGTTGTTGTGTTTGCCTCTCGACTTACCCCTGCGACCCCTTGTATGCTTCCTGCCTCCCAATCCTCCTAAGACCCCCTTCGAATCACACAGCCCTCATAATTCTCACTTTTATACCCCAAAGGTGTAGCGATCAAATATACTCATCGAAGTTCTTGCGCAGCACCCTAAAATTGACACTCGGGGTTGTTTTGTGTCAGTATGTTCCTGTTTTGAGATAAACTACAGATGAAGTCACACCTCGACTGGATGCTGGGATGAACTGCGACGCCGCAAGACGCCATTGATTACAGACCGTCGCTTAGGCGTCCCGGAGCTTCAGACAAATTTTTCAAGTTAAATTGCACGGATTGCTTGATGAGGTTTTTTTAGACGAATGGCAACAGCGGTGGACAAAGTGAAACAAATTGGATCAATCAGAGATGCCCCGAAACTTTTTTGTTACGTACAGTCCGAGCATTTATTTTCAGTTTTGAACAATGTTCCGTGAAAACAAAAATTAAATGTCAGCTTCAAAGTTTGCATGTGTTTTAAGTTGATATTATTTTGAGAATTTATGGGTCATCCAGTTATGCTAACGGAGTGTACGTCATTGGACAGGGTTACGAATACCATGCAGGTCATGTGTAAAGCTCAAGCTTAGTACTCCGAATTCGCAGAAGTTATATTGTTCCATTTTTTGATTGAATAAATGTATTAACTACAACAAATTTCATCATATTCTCGCCTATTAGAGTCGCAATATCCTTTGTTATCCCAGGGTTTTCTACTTTCATTCTATTGATGACCCAAAATATCTCTAGCTGCAGAATCTAAACTATTTTTAATACAGTCCCATTCTGCCTCTACGTCCATAGCAGTATTTTCATTGGCCCTGTTTAGTACTTCGTTCGCCTTTTTCTCGAACTCATCGCGCTAATCATATTCTTTTAGTTTCTCGAAGTCAAGGTGTCTCCTATCGTTTCGTTTTTTCAAAATCTTAAATTTAAGAATATCCTTCATAACCACTATGTTGTGATCACTATCTATATCTGCTCCTGGATGCGTATTTCCTAAACCTAATATTGTGCAACGTAAGTAACGCCCCATCAACTTTTCATTGGTCAATTCAAATTCTAATCGGTCACAACATACTATTTCAAAGCCTAATGCGATGCAACGCAGCCGCATTATCCTATACGACTTTCAACATTGGGCTCCTAAATACACGCAACCACAACGCAACTTGCCAAAACCTAATCCATTGCAGCGCAGCACCGTCTCATCCATCATCCCCTCAAGGTAAGGAGGTACTGCAGATAGGCGCAGATACGTGTTTACTGTTTACAAAAAGCACCATCAGCTCCACTGGCACAGTCACAAAAATGAACCCCCTACTATCACTGTATAAAATAAATGCCGATCTGTTGATGAGGACACCAAATTAATACATATCATCATCCGTCTGTTTAACCATAAGATTTGACGCACGTTTTCTTAGTTTGAAATAGTGCAATTCGTTTTTGGTATATCTGACTAGCATACAATATTAGGCGCCTTTTATGATCGTTCTCAAGAATGTTAACAATGAAATCTAATAATGCGATTGCTTAATAACCTTGCATCTTTCCAATATGATATCTTTTACAACCCTTATTGAGGCTTCTACAAAATTATTTGTATTATGTTTTTATTTTAACAGAAGGGTAAACAAAAGCTACACTGCAATGAATTAGGTTTTGGCAGGTTGCGTTGTGGTCGGGTGTATTTAGGAGCCCAATGTTGAAAGTCGCATAGGATAGTGTGGTTGCGTTGCATCGCGTTAGACTTTGAAATAGTACGTTGTGACCGATTAGAATTTGAATTGACCAATGAAAAGTTGATGGGGGCGTTACTTGTGCTGCATAATATTAGGTTTAGGAAATACGCCTCCTGGATAGATTCTGTAGTCCCTAACTTGATTTCTAAATCTTTGCCTAACGAGAATGTAATCTATTTGATATCTCCCTAGGTCTCCTGGCATCTCCCATGTATAGCGTCTCCTAAAAACGTGATGTTGAAATACAGTGTTCGCGACAGTAAGTTTATCGCAAAAATCTATCAGTCTAACTCCAAAGGGACCAATTAATATCTCCTACAATTATTATTAAATTTTTGTGCCCCTTCACAAAATCTAGCACATACTCGATATTACTATAAACTGCCTCTAGAAGAGCCTCATTACTATAATTAGATGTGAGCGAGTACCTGTATTATTGCCGTCTTTGCAAATTTCGAATCTAACCTGTCACTTTTCTGTAGAAATTTTCTACATTCTGCCCTATTTTCTTCTTCATAACACTTCGTACTCTCGAATTTCCTCCTACCGACCCTGTGTGTATTACCCTAAACTCTCGGATCCAAAAGTCTCCACAGCTTCTGGCCAGCGCACCTCTCTGATAGCTATACTTTGTCTAATGCTAACCTATCAATCTCAATTTTAAAACTTTCCTACCTACTTGTTTCATGCTTCTACTCATGAAATGTTACATTTATTATTGCTGATGACCAGTGGCGGCTCGTGGGTTAATAACCAGGGGGGTCATTTTGGTTTTGGAACTTTAATTAATAATAAAAGTACCTATATGCATATATGTACAAAACTAAACTATAAGAAGGGGTACATATTGATAAAATAAAACATACCTTAAACGTGCTTATATTTCAGGTCAATTCTGTTCTGCAAAAGGGTCTTTTTCGTTGAAGTTTGGAATGCTCTTGACAAGCATCTTCTCGATGCTCGCCATAGACAAAGCACCAAGGCTAGACTGTCCCATTGTATTGCGTAAAAAGGTTTTTTTTAATTTTTACCCCTTTCAAAGTTGAAAAACATCTCTCACTTACCAAGGTTGTCATCGGTAGTGTACACAAAATATTTAATAAGTTCACTGCTTCAGAAAGTGTTTCAGACAAATTCATGTTAATAAAAAGTTAAAGTATTGATACGAACTTTTGCCCCGTCAGCGACGCCCCTGGTGGTGACACATTATTTGTTTACGGCGAGCCGCGCTGTTTTTTTATTGCGGCGCTGACCTTGACTCCCGAAAAGAATAGTCTATGATTTTATATTGCTCGAAGATTCTTTTTCTGGAACAATGTTCGATCGATAATTTTCCAGAATCTTCTAAGACCATTATAAAATGGGAAGCAAGAAGCCGAGTGGACAGTTTTTACAGTTGGAAGTCTGAAGATTGGAAGCGAATGTCGAATGCGATAAGAACCGGGCGTTTAATAGTTCCGTGCGAGTATAAGTCTTGTTACGCGTTTAGTGTCGGTACGGTACGCGAGTGCGAATTCTTTGGTGGCGTTTTAAGTGTACCGGGGCGTCTTCGTATGTGATTAACCGTCGGTTGAAGACGAGTGTTTTAGAGAGTTTAAACTGTGGACTTGTGTACTGTGGATTGTTTAGGTTAGGTAATTAATTGTTTAATTATTCGCTTAATTGTTTAATTTTCACTGCTTGTTGTTACTTACTGCTTGTATATATTTCGCTGCTTATTGTTCAATTTGTTAATTTTAAGTTCTCAAATCACTGTTAATCATTGTAAATATTTGTACATATACATAAAGTCACTGTAAATAAATAGTGTAAAATCGAAATACGTTACAACTGGTGTCAGAAGTGGGATTTGTGGAGCCAAGAAGAGCGAAGAACGTCGTGGAAGCCGGTGGAAAATTGAAGAATTTTCTGGAAGTTGGCCGAGCTGAGTGAAAGTTTCGACGTTTTTGGACTCCTTAGTGACTGGAAGTGGTTTGAGACTTGTGTTTGAACTTGTGAATGTTTATGCCAGTAACAAGAAGAGCCGCCGCGATGGAGCAGCAACTTCAAGCTCTTATGGAATTAATGAAGAACAGTCAAGAAGAAATGAAGAATAATTTGGAAGAAATAAGGAACAGCCAAGAAGCAATGAAGACCGGACAAGAATTAATGAAGAATGACTTAGCAGAAGAAATGAAGAGCAGTCAGGAAGAAATGAAGAACCATCTTGAAGAAACAGTGAAGAGCAGTCAAGAAGAAGCGAAGAGAAATCTAGAAGAAGCAATGAAGACCAACCAAGAAGAACTGAAGAATAATCTGGAAGAAACAATGAAGAACAGCCAAGAAGAGATGAAGGCAGCCATAGAAAGAAGTCAAGAACAGGTAGCTGCGAAAATTACTGAAATAACTGACCAACTGGAAACACGAACAGAAAGGTGGTGGATGAAGAAATATCGAAGATAAGTGAGAGAGTTGCAGAACTAGAGAAGAAGAAGACATTGAAGACAGAAGATACTGGATTGGACGAAGAAAGAAGAGCTCCTGTTGTTAAGGTGAAGCCTCCTACATTTGATGGGAAGTCCTCGTGGCACACCTACATCAAGCAGTTTGAGGCAGCGGCAACGGCGAACCAGTGGGCCAATACCGAGAAGGCGGTGAATTTGGTGGTGGCACTCCGAGGGGACGCCTTGAACATCCTGGATACCGTGACAGCCGAACAACAGGCTGATTATAAGGAGATAATTAAGCGCCTGGAAATGAGGTATGGCCATCAACACCTCCAGCAAGTCCACCAGGCACAGCTAAAGGGTAGGTCTCAACGCTCCAACGAGACCTTGCAAGAGTTTGAGGCTGACATCGCCCGACTGGTCCGGTTGGCATACCCAACAGCCCCGGAGGAGTTCTTGGAAAGCCTGGCTGTGGAAAATTTCATTGAGGGGCTGCGTGACAGTGAAACAAAGATGGCGCTGAAGCTAGCTAGACATAAAGCTTTGGCAGACGCTTTGACCCACGCCTTGGAGTTTGAGGCAGCAAAGCAAACATCCCGAGGATACTCCAAGGTGCGGCAGCTGCTTACCCAAGAACCAGACGAAGACCTACTGGAAAAAGTAATAGAAAAAGTCAGATTGAAATTGCGTAAACGAACTGAGACCAACAACAATGAGGACACTGGCAGAAGATGGTATGGAAGGGAGAATTTCCTGCGATGTTGGAGCTGTGGTGTAAAAGGTCATCTTCGCAGTAGATGCCGACGTACTCCTGGCCAGAACCGGTACGTGAGGACAGCCCCATCCAACCAAGCCCCAGCACAAGATGTGAAGGTGTCAAGATTGGCTCGAGTTGGGGATAGTTTAATGATTGATGGGATCATTGATGGTAGGAAGACCGAAATTACCATCGATACAGGAGCCAGTGACACCATAGTCAGAAAAGATGTTGTGGCTGAGTGGAGAATTAGGCCGACCAATAAGAATATCCGATTGGTTACTGCTACCGGCGAGACAGCACCTATATATGGAGAGGCGGAAATCGACATAGGGATGGAAGATGTCGTCATTCCACAGAGAGTTCTTGTAGCCGACATTGTGGATGAAGTTATACTGGGCCTGGATTGTATGAAGAAGCACGGGATTGTGCTTGATGTTGGCGCCGGTGTACTTCGAATTGGTGAAGAAGAACTAGTAATGAGTTCTCCTGGGCGCAAGAACTGTGTATACCGAGTGAAGGTCGAAGAAGATGTCCTGATGCCTGCCAGATCCGAAAACATCGTACGGGTCCGTGTGGATGGTGCTCCAAGCTGCTTGGTGGGATTGGTCGAGCCGATGTACGAAGAGGTAAAGAAAGGTTTACTGATTGGGAAGACATTGGTAAGACCTGGTCAACGTCCAGTATTCGTAAGAATAGCGAACATTGCCGAATTTGACCAGAAGATTTGCAAGGGCACGTTAATTGGTATGTGTGAGCCAGTATCTAGGATTGCCATGGTGAAGAAGAATGAGAAGGGAGAAGATCAGAAGATGTCCACAACCAGTTTACCAACTCCCCTAGAAAAGATGGTAGAAGAATGTTCCCAACAACTGGATCAGATACAGGGTGAGAAGCTGGCTCAACTCCTGATGAAATACAAAGATGTCTTCTCCTTGCAAGATGGTGACCTAGGACGTACGGGAGTAATTCAACACACCATTAACACCGGTGATCATACTCCCATTAAGCAAGCTCCTAGAAGAGTACCCTTGGCAAAACAAACCGAAATGGACAACCTGATCAAAGACATGAATAGACAAGGGGTAATTGAGCCTTCGCAGAGTCCGTGGACATCCCCTGTAGTGCTGGTGAGCAAGAAAGATGGATCCACTCGTTTTTGTGTAGACTACAGGCGGTTGAATGATGTCACCAAGAAGGATAGTTACCCCTTACCCCGGATTGACGACACCCTGGACACAGTGGCGGGTTCCAGATGGTTTTCCACCCTCGATTTGAAGAGTGGCTATTGGCAAGTCGAGTTGCATCCCAAAGATAAGGAGAAAACAGAGTTCTCTGCCGGAACTGGTTTGTGGCAATTTACGGTAATGCCGTTTGGGCTCTGCAATGCACCCGCCACCTTTGAGAGCCTGATGGAGACAGTACTGCGAGGACTGCATTGGAAGACTTGCCTGGTATACCTCGACGATATCATCGTGATGGGGAAGACTTTCGATCAGCACTTGAAGAATTTGTGCGATGTCTTCGAGAAATTGAGGCAAGCTAACCTGAAGTTAAGTCCGCAGAAGTGCCAGCTGTTTAAGAAACAGGTTAAGTTTTTGGGGCACATAATTTCCACCAAAGGAGTTGCGACAGATCCAGAGAAGACAGACGCAGTGAGGAACTGGCCTGTTCCGAAAGATAAACATCAACTTCGAAGCTTTCTGGGATTATGCACCTACTACCGCCGTTTCGTGAAAGGGTTTGCAGACATCGCGAAGCCCCTGCATCGGTTGACAGAAGATGGGAGGCCGTATGAGTGGACGAAGGAGTGCCGAGGAGCATTTGAAGAGTTGAAGAGGGCTCTGTGTTCTGCTCCTGTTTTGACGTATCCGAGGCCCGGAAACAAGTTTGTTGTGGATACCGATGCAAGTAATGTAGGCATAGGCGGTGTATTATCTCAAGAAGAGAATGGGGAAGAAAAGGTTGTGGCCTATTTCAGCAAGGCATTGTCGAAATCTGAACGTAATTACTGCGTCACTAGGAGGGAGCTGTTAGCAATTGTGCGGACCATCGAGCACTTCCATAAATATCTGTGCGGGCAATATTTTCTTATCAGAACTGACCATGCTTCCTTGAAGTGGTTGCTGCAATTTAAGAACCCAGAAGGTCAGTTAGCCCGTTGGATTGAGAGGCTGCAGCAGTACAACTTCATCATACAACACCGGATTGGAAGAAAACATGGCAATGCTGATGCACTTTCGAGAAGACCTTGCCCGGAAGAGTGCAAGTACTGCGTGAGGCAAGAGTTGAAAGAGCATGTACACCCCATCAAATGCCATCAAACCCGGATCCAAGTAGAAGAAGAGCATCTACAATCCTGGAGAGACGCCCAGCAGAAAGATAAGACCTTGGAACCTCTGCTAAGATGGAAAGAAGCTGGTAGAAGACCGGAGTGGATAGAAGTTTCCGACAAGAGTGTGGCTCTGAAGTCATACTGGGCACAATGGGATTCTCTTGTGATAGAAGACGGTCTTCTGAAGAGAATGCGGGAGAGCACCGACGGAAGAGAGAGAAAGCCCCAGGTCGTGGTGCCGAAGGACAAGGTTCCGGAAGTCCTAGCAGAGGCTCACAATGGAGTGAGTGGGGGGCACTTAGGTGTTAATAAAACCACGATGAAGGTCAGAGAGAGATACTATTGGCTGGGCTACAGGACAGATATAATGAACTGGTGCCGGAGATGTGATGACTGCGCGTCAAGCAAGGGACCCAAGACAAGGAGCCGTGGCAGAATGCGCCAGTATAATGTGGGAGCTCCATTTGAGAGGATTGCAATTGACGTAGCAGGTCCGTTTCCCGAATCAACTGATGGGAATAAGTACATCCTGGTTGCGACGGACTACTTCAGTAAATGGCCTGAGGCATATGCGATACCGAATCAGGAAGCCACCACTGTGGCTGAAGTACTGGTGAACAATTTCTTCAGCCGATTCGGTACACCCATGGAACTTCATTCTGATCAGGGACGGAACTTCGAGTCTGCGGTGTTCCAAAATGTTTGTAAGTTGATGGGAATACGGAAGACCAGGACCACTCCATTACATCCCCAGTCAGATGGAATGGTTGAGAGATTCAATAGGACCATAGAAAACCATCTGAGGATAATGGTAAACGAACACCAGACAGACTGGGACCGACATCTTCCACTGTTCCTGATGGCATATCGATCGGCTGTGCACGAGTCAACTGGAAGAACGCCTGCCAGTGTGCTATTCGGAAGGGAATTGAGGCTGCCAATGGATGTGTTGTTTGGGCATCCTGAAGATAGGCCGGAGCCTGTAGATGAGTATTCCCGGGAATTGGCAGAACGACTCGAGGTAATTCATGAGGCTGTTCGGGATCGCATGCGCCTAGAGAGTGACCGAATGAAGACGCGGTATGATGCCCGAGCGAATTCTGTGGGTTTCCAAGCTGGCGATCTGGTGTGGCTTTATAATCCAGCCCGGAAGAAAGGACGATCGCCGAAATTACAGAAGAACTGGGAAGGGCCATACCGAGTAGTGACCAGGATCAACGACGTTGTTTACCGGATCCAGCGTTCTCCACGACCGAAGATGAAGGTAGTCCATCTGGACCGGCTTGCTCCGTACCATGGGAAAGAAGGAGATAATTTCTGATCGGGGCGATCAGTCTTTTAAGGAGGGGGCAGTGATACGAACTTTTGCCCCGTCAGCGACGCCCCTGGTGGTGACACATTATTTGTTTACGGCGAGCCGCGCTGTTTTTTTATTGCGGCGCTGACCTTGACTCCCGAAAAGAATAGTCTATGATTTTATATTGCTCGAAGATTCTTTTTCTGGAACAATGTTCGATCGATAATTTTCCAGAATCTTCTAAGACCATTATAAAATGGGAAGCAAGAAGCCGAGTGGACAGTTTTTACAGTTGGAAGTCTGAAGATTGGAAGCGAATGTCGAATGCGATAAGAACCGGGCGTTTAATAGTTCCGTGCGAGTATAAGTCTTGTTACGCGTTTAGTGTCGGTACGGTACGCGAGTGCGAATTCTTTGGTGGCGTTTTAAGTGTACCGGGGCGTCTTCGTATGTGATTAACCGTCGGTTGAAGACGAGTGTTTTAGAGAGTTTAAACTGTGCACTTGTGTACTGTGGATTGTTTAGGTTAGGTAATTAATTGTTTAATTATTCGCTTAATTGTTTAATTTTCACTGCTTGTTGTTACTTACTGCTTGTATATATTTCGCTGCTTATTGTTCAATTTGTTAATTTTAAGTTCTCAAATCACTGTTAATCATTGTAAATATTTGTACATATACATAAAGTCACTGTAAATAAATAGTGTAAAATCGAAATACGTTACAGTATTATGGCGACTACACCGGCATTATTGTGAAAATCCTAACGATATATTACAACTTACGCGAACCGCAACGCTTCAACCGCTGTTTACGACGAACTGATGTGATGACCAGAGAAAATATAACTATCCTAAAGAACTATTAACTCGATTCTGCGCAGTTGTCATCGGGACATTGACCACGTTGGAGATATAGGAGTAAAAGGTGACTCTCACTTCCACTCAAGAATTCGCCATCTGCTGTCACTGTTCTTCTTTACATGCATTTCTCCATAAGCCATAAGAGCTGTGCAGGGTCAATTTGAATAATGTCCCGGCTTGCTAGCGAGCGCGCAGCGCGGCTTGACGCTTGGTTATTTCTAGTATTGCTGCGAATGCAGACCGCTGAGGATTTTAAATTTGATACTATCAGACAAAATATATTTTTATTAAAATTATGGTTTTGATTAGAATATTTTAGGAGGGTCATTGACCAATTGACCTTAAGGAGAAACCGCCACTGCTGATGACTCCCCCAGAAGCAGTCCCCTTCCGGAGATCTGAATATGAGACCATTTTACCTCCGGAATATTTTACTCCAAAAGGTGCCGTCATCGTAAAATTTTGGTACAAAATAATGTGGTAGTTTCCCGTTGCCTTCCACATCGCAGAGTGTGTATCACAGTTCCATACCGACCCCCACAGTCTATGCCACTTTGATTACTGAAAAAGCTGCTGCCCTCTTTCAGGAACTTGATTTAGTCTGTCTTCTCAATAAAAACCCCCCTAATATTGTAAAACCTATGGTTCGGCTCTTTACCTCATTGAAGCACACAAGCTATCCCACCCGGTTCAATATTAAATACTATAGAACTACGTCAAGGTACAGATCAGATGGGATAACATTAGACAGTTGAAAAAGAATACAGCACCAGGTATAGGGAAAAAAAATGAACTATAGAGGCGCTGTAATCGCGGCTGTAATGGCGCCGAAGAGAAGTATGTTACGTAAACAACTTACTTTTCTTGTCATAATTTACTTGCTACAATCTTCTTCCCAAAATGGATTTCGTGTTAAGAATTGGTTATTTGTTCAATTATTTGGAGGTAAGCTCTACTTCTCGTTGCATTATAGAAGAGCAAGCAGTTTTAAATGCCAATGATATAATTTTATGCGGCATTAGAGGTTAGAAACTGAAATAGTGTTATGCGTGTTATTTATGCTTTGTGTTTAAAAACGAGTGGTCTGGGGGATTATTCCACATGAACTAGACGTTTCTTTTTTTCTGGAGGGTTCAGATGTGCATATAAAGAATGCAGTTGCAAAGCTGGAAAATCTTCACGGTGTGCACCAGGTTGTATTATGTATTATACTTACTATAAATGAACTACAAATGAAGTGTATGCAATTTAATAAAAAAGCAGATTAAATTTTGTTTATTTCTGTGTTTCTGGTGTTTGTGTAGGTACTTGTTCTAGGTCTGGTATTATTTATCGACTCTGAAGTATCTATTATATGCCCTAGTGACATTCAGTGCTACTGGAAAAAGGAAAAAGTCAATGCCTCTAAAAACTATGAACCATTTCCATTTAATTTTAGCATCCAAGCCTTATTTATTCACCTTTTCTGTTAAACCGAATGAATTGATTTGTATAATAGTTGCACTTTTTTTCTTGAAAATTAGTGATAGGATAGCTTGGATTCTCTTTCTTTCTTACTTTGACAATTAACCACACAGCAGGTAGTGTTACAAACGCTCCTTTTCGCTGCAATTTCCATTTTATTTATGCAAAATAATTACCGAACTATTTACATAAATACTGTCAAAAGATCTATTATCATGGCTACCATACTTTTCGTAGTAGTACAAACTACACCCAGCAGGTGGCGTGTTGCTACATTTTCTTTCCCTATAGGCGGATTTCAGGCAGAAATCTTAAAGTATACAGGTCAAGAGGTAAGAGATCGTTTATTTAGCTCTGTACACTGAGAGAAAGGTTTATTTATATCAATGTGAATTTTATTTCTGTGAAACAAATGGTAGACCTGCATACAGCGAAATAAGTATGTCAGTTCAATTCACTAAATCATCTACTTGGAGTAGAGGTGGGTCGGTCCTGAACGAATCGTTCAAAAGGAACGATTCCGAGGTCGGAATCGTCGGAATCGATTCCGTTGCAAATAATTTTCCGATTCACGATTCCGGCTGCAGTTCCAGTCCTCGCCAAGGACAACACGGTTTCGTAGCGTGTGAGGTCGCCTATATGAACGACTCACATTCGATTCCGACTCCAGGGTTTCAAAGCATGCGTCGATTAGGATAAGCGGTGGAGTAAACACGGATGCACCGGGGATCGCGGAGGAATATCTGCAAGTCACAGAAAGTAAAGGTGTTTATATACAATTTATTAGGAACGAGAATATATAATTTTTATAGTAATATAATTTAACTTAAAAAACAAGAAGGATAGGTATTCTAGCGCAAAAGAACTTAATATAAAATTGGAAATTCCAAATGCATTGCATTGACCATTGGAGAGTTCAGGCATACAGTTTATGAATACTAAAAAATACTTCAACGGACAAAAGTACCTGTTTTGTACGAACAAAAATTTATCTTTGTTAATTTCAATATATTTTCACACAGTGGTTGGATCGAGAACTTTGTTATAAATTCATTATGAATTTTTAATAAGTTAACCACACCCAAAGACAGTGACAGTAATTAAACTGTGTCACTGTCTTTTGGCGTGTGGGGTTAAATTATTAAGAATTCATAGTCCATATATTTTGCAAAATTTAGGTAAGGTAGTTAATAAATTTCAAGACCAAAAAAGCCGCAAATAGATAACCTAAACGGTATTATGAAAGAATAAAAATATATTTTCTTTGGTACCTATTATTAATTAATATTAAAAGGCCGAAACCGGCATTGAAATTTGCTGGGCAGTCGGTACTGCCGACGCGGCATATATTGTATTTTACGACAAAAGGAACGAGCATCGTGAACGAATTGAAGGAATCGATTCCGACAAAAAGATTGATTCCGAGGAATAGACTCCTAACAAGGAACGGTTTAGCCCAGCTCTAACTTGGAGATTATATTTCAACTAATTTTGTAATTTATTTGACAGAAATAAATCACAGAGGTTGTTAAAATATATTAGTTACTTGTGACAAGTGAATTATATATTGTAGCCTGTAGCTACCAAATTATTTATTTGTCGGAAATAAATAATGTATTTTAACAAAACTCCACCATTTTTTCTCTCAAATAAATTATGAAATGAAGTGAAATAAAATTTTCAAGTAAGGTATACTCTTCCTTAATTTATTGAAGTGTACAGTTGTTTAAAATTTTATTAATCAATCATTAACAAAAGTACAATAATAGCTGAAACAATGCAAGAGAAAAGTATATTGTTTCTTTTTGGTTTTCCATGAAATCCACTGTCCTTTTGTACGGAGTGGCTTAACAGATATCAGCAAGAACTTGGACCGCGCCATCTAGCGTCGGGTAACGCTCACTACTTGACGCGCTGGGGCGGCTGGTTAAGTAGAGCGTCAGCTGACATATTTATAATCCTGAGAAATAATATATATTTGCCACAAATAAAGGTACCAAATCAAGCATTTCATAATGGGAGATATACCAAAAAAGTTGCGGTAAATAAGGTTTATCTAGAAGAAGTAATTTTTGGTTTTTAACAAGTCACTGTTATTCTACAGTCATATTTATTTGTTGTAAACTACCCATTTTTCTCAGTGTACCAGGTATAGGCGGATTTCAGGCAGAAATCTTAAAGTATACAGGTCAAGAGGTAAGAGATCGTTTATTTAGCTCTGTGCCAGACAGCAGGTGATGGGATTTCCAAAAACTAAAGGCTGGGGCAACTAATGTCAATGTGGTACAGGCACATGAGAAGAATGGAAGACGACTTGTGGCAGGAGAGAGAAAGCTGGAGATTGGGATGCGGCAGTAGCTGCGAGACTGTTATAATTTATTAAGTATACAAAATTTCTCCTTTTTTTGAATTTTTTCAAGCATCTCCGACATGCTTCCCCTTATGGTTCTGGTGCAAATTTTGATTCCCTTCTTTTTAGTGAACAACAAAAAAGAGAAGCCCAGCCTTATTGTCAAAAACAAAAGGGTTCCCGAGAAAAAATCAAGAATTACGTTAGGAGCACGAAAGTAGGGGAAGTATTGACAAAATAATCTAGGGGTCAGTTACTTAATTATTTTGAATTGACAAAACTATGAGGCATCAACTGTGACACTTAGTACAAAATGTTCTCGGAGGGCCCAACATTTTTTTTGATGAACTCTCTACTCTTATTCTGAAGTCTGTGGCATGGGTTCTAGGTTCACAAATTGACTAGAAGACATAATGCCAATGCGCCCATACATGATGTCACTTTGTCCTAAATATTCAGTCACTTGTTTAAAACCAAGGTGGTTGCCTAATCCTTGGAGAAGTAACTCGATGGAAAATGTATTTCCTATAAACTCGCGTGATTTCTGCACTCGGCTACGCCTCGTGCATAAAATTTCACCCTCGTATGAAATTTGTCACTTTCCATGCTCATTATGTGAAAAATATTGTACGGAATTAAAACAAAAACTACGGAGAAATTTATCGATAAGCTTAACTCACAGAAAGTTATCTGATCTCGTAAAAAATTGTATTTATGAGTAATAATAGAAAAGAAGAATAAAAAGGGGTAAGAGCGCCTATACAGAATTTTTATATTTAAAAAAAGCATTCGACAATGTAAAATGGAGGAAGATGTTCAAAATGGTCCGAAAGGTAAGAATGAAATTGTTATCATCATGAAGTTTTCATACTTAATAAAACTTTTCCATTTAAAATTAACGTTATTAAACATATTTTAATTAAGAAAATTTTTCCTAAAGTCTGTTTGCAAATATATACAGAAACAACGAGGAAATTGGCTAATTTCACGTTATCCACAACAATACAAATTTGTCATGGATTGTCAGAGGTAACACAAAAGGTATGCTTCCGGTAACTGATGAATTTTATCTCGGATATATACTATTATTATTGAATAGGAAGCAAAATACAACGCATCAGGACACTCGTCCTGTGTGTTTGGAATAAGTGTTATTTGTTATAGCTGTTTGTGTTGTGAAAAGTTGCAATGGCTAACACGGGAAAATCAAAACATCGCGAGAAAGTGTTGAAATTAGAAGAACTAGGTTTGCCAAATAGCAAATTAAAATTTTGTGCGGAACAGTTGCAGAATCTGAATTATTTGTTTCACAAGAAAATGCAGACTTACATAAACGAAACCACTGGTACGTAAAATAATTTACATTTTCGCACCTCACACATACCTACCCAGATTCTGGTTTTCTGTGTGTCAATTTTCGCGAAAATACATTAGTGTTAGCTATTTATAATTCTTCTATACTGGATGCTTTATATCACTGTGTCACCCTCGAATCTGAGCCTTTTAATCGCTTGAACGTGTATATTAATAATTCCGGAAGCGTTCTGCGATATGTAAACTAAAGCTTCCCGTGACAACACCCATCACTGTCTCACTTCTTTCTGAAAATATACTTCTCTACGTCCTGCTCAAATTCTACAACCACCGCTTGCTCTTTGTACAAGTTATGTTTTGCTCCTCTGTGCTACAGGGACGACTAGCGGTGGAAGGGTTTACAAGAGATGCTCGAAATGTCCACCATTTTGTCATATGCACATCTTTATTCGTGTTTTGAAACTCCAGTCAACACCGGAAAGAATTTCTTAGGTAATTGTTCTAGAGATTTATGGCTGGTGGAGTGGCATACGAGTACACTTTATTTTTAATGACGTTCCACTAAAAAACCCATTTGGTGAGGTCATGTGACCTTGCATCCCAATTGGCGAAGAGAATATATTTAAAGAAATTGTAATTTTCAGTTATTCCTCTCTTCTCACAAACTACCATTCGGAAAGTTCTGGGTGGTAGCTAAATGTGGTATGAACGATAGTTACTTAATATGCTTCTTTAGTTTCCTGTGAACACACTTTGTACTGATGAAGATTTCTTTGCGCATATACCAAAATATGCAATTCATTTTCTTCATGAGGAGTCTTAGCGTAATTTTTTCTTTAATCCACTCTAGACCCTATTGTAATTGCGAAGAAGACTAGAAAAGCAGTCACAGACGTGAGCACATAACAGTGGAACCAATTTTGACTCTGGCCACTATTTGGTGGTGGGAAAAATTAGGAAACACCGAATAAAGAATGGGCAGAATATAGTGAGAACAAGATCGAACACTCAAAAGCTACCTAATGACGAAGGAAATACTAGCAAAACGGCCAGAAGTTCTGGAAAGATAGCTAAGACCTATAATAGAAGATACGGGCATTTGTAGATAAAGAATGTGAAAGTACGTATATGGAGAATCATCCACGTAATCGCAGAAAACATGGTATCTAGTAAAAAAGTATAAAAAGGTATAAAAAGGATTGGTTTAATGAAAGGTGTGACGTGTGAGATGGTCAAACAGAAAAATGAATTGTTTCTGAGATGGCTGAGAGACACGTGTACGCAAGAAAACTTGTGTGTGTGTCAGCTCCGACGCACGACTGGAGTTTACTCCTTACGAACGATTATTTTAACTTCAATCACTTGATAAATAATTTTCTAGTAAGTCCATTTCCAGTTTAATTAAAAATTATAAAACGTTTAATTATGCATCTTTACTGATAGAAATCAATCACCGTTTATTCAAAATAACCATAAAAGTAAAAAAAGAAAACTAACCGCTATTAGATTTGAACCTCTGTATGCTCCGGATTCAATATCGGCGGCGTGCGATTGAACTCACTAATCCATTGCGACATGGTTGTCCTCTTCTTTACACTTGTATTTAAACGAAGTTGATTCACACGCGATATATTTTTGAAAATATTTTTGATATTTTTTGTTAAACTTTAAAAAATATTGCACAAAAACGTTCTCTGGGGCACATTGTATGTGTCCTGATATTCGGAATATCCTTAAAACACTTTGGGGACATAGAAATCGCAATTTTAAAATTTCCCATGATAAACAGGATGCTTAAGGATTCCCGGGACACACAGTAAACAATTAATCAAACATACATACACTAAATAAAAGACATAACTGTTCGTATGTTCAATTGATATAATTCGTTAACATGAATTATACGCTTACCAATTAACCGCATCCATGTGTTTCTCGGATTCTTCTTCGTTATCACTGGAATAGGTTTTTTCTATATCTGTCAGTATTTTTTTTAACTTCAATCACTTGATAATTTTGTTTATTGTACAGAAATATACGTATCCATAGATACACACATAATTTCAATATGGAAGGTGCGTTGCGCAGAGGAACGTAACGCCTCACTTTTAGTTAACTCTGTTAACGCGAAATGTAACACTTTATTTTACTACTCATAAAATTTCCGTACCGCGGGCTATAACTGAAAATCGATTCTTTAGGAGTAAACTCCAAAAATCAAATTAAGTAGAAAAATGTATTAGGGACATTAAAAAGGGATGGATACACCGTAGAATGGAAGCAATAAAGGGAGACAATAAGAGAAGCAAGACAAAAAGACAAAGTAAACCGAGAAATAGAAAAAATGGGCTATCGGTATAGCCACAAGGGGAATACAATGTATTCATGTAGCATGTCATGGTAGGGAAGGAAACCTGTAAATAAGTAGGTAACGATTAAATGCAGAACACTTGGAAATAATATTTGTGGAGAAAAACGAATGGAGTTATAGTTAACAAGCAAAAATTGGGAGGGGAAAGGTAGAAGAACCAACATATAAACAACTATGAAAAAGTCATAACAAAAATTATGAATGGTAAGAGCCCTGGAGAAGATGGTATTGACGGAGAACTGATAAAAGAAGTTGTACTAACTTAATAAGATATGGGAAGAGCACAAAATACTACAACAATAGCCCAAGGGAGAATTTAGAATATTTGAAGTATACCTCGGGGTATTACTTTTCTAAACAACAAGATATAAGCAAATGAACCAGAAGAAGCAGGCGAGAATAATGAAAATTAAAATAAACAACTATGAATTCAATGAAGAAGAAACATTTAAGCATTTGAGCGTAACATTAGGAAAAGGAAATGCCGTTGAAATCAATGAAAAAAATACAAGCTGCAAAAAGAGCATACTAAATAAATAAATCAATGTTAAGGAAGAAAATAATGAACATTAAAGCAAAACTATAGTTATTTACAGTAACAGTTCATTTATAGTAACAGTTCAATTTACGATATAAGATCGGAAAATTATCAAAGATCAGAGGCAGAGTTCGATAACCCATCGTGTATCGTAATAAGAATATACGATAGGAGTATCGTACAGCATTTTATCTACTATCAGCGTGATCACGACTATCATATTAACTTACGAAATAATAGGGAGGTTCGGAGAAAAATAAGATATCTATTTTTGGCATGAAAATGACAGAAAATTGTTATTGTAATTGATTTACGGCGAAACGTTTTTTCTACAAAATTTTTTTGCGGCGTAATAAGCGAAAGAAATTAGCTTATCACGCCCATATGCTAGTTCGCTTTGTTATTGGTTTGACGTCAGAGATTCGTAAGGCGCTCCTCCCACTTCTCTTGAAGTGCCCGTGAAGCGGTACCTATCTCATAACATACTTATTGGGACTATTTCGAGCGAGAATTTTTAAAGTAAGGTGTCAAGGAAACATAAAACAAAGACAACATAATCGATATAATGATTCAACAAGAGTATCAAAAGTCCGATTCACATAATTTGCCATATTTATGTAGTAGGTAAATGTCCCGGTAAATGTGGAAATGGTGTGTGATTCTTGTATCTAACCCCAATTTCATTCAACCTCAAAACAGTAGTGTAAAGGCAGACCGGTATAAGTAAAACAAAGTCAACAATTTATTAATTGTACATGCCTTTTATAATTCGGTATAAGTAGGTATGTAGATTATAGATACCTGCTTACTTCTGTTTGTAAAATAGGTACCTATCTATATTCTCTAATACAATACAATACATACCTACTCATTTCTGTAGGTATGTATACCTAAGTGACTGACAAGTTATCAAGTTAACAGTTTTATAACGGATTGGAAATTTTAAAAAAAAAACGAAAACAAATACAACTCACGCGAATGAAAAAACTACGCTACGTAGGTACTAGGTACTTGTTTAACAAAAAGAAACAACTGCTATATTCTGGAACGGTTAATGTAGAAACTCGGAAGAGACTCTTAAAGACGCATGTATGGAGTACGAAATTATACCTATGGGTGCGAAACTTGGACAATGGGAGAAGCGGATTGAAAAAGAGTAGAAGCGTTTGAAATGTGATGCTACAGACGGGTGTTGAAGATACCATGGATAGACTAGTTAGCAATAAGGAGGAATTTATTAGAAAGAGTTGGGGAAAAGAGAAAAGTATGGAAGACAATAAAGAATAGGGGATAGGATCGTAGGATGGTAGGACACCTTCTGAGACACAAAGGAATAGTTCGCGACACACTAGAGTTAGAGATAGGAATAATGAGGTAGAGGTTGGAGCAGATTAGACTACTGCTCTCAAATAGTTGGGCATGTAGAATGTTCTACTTTTACGGAAATGCGTAGGCTAGCTCAGGGAAAGGATGGAGGTACGCGTCCTACCAGTCTTCAAAAGAGCACTTTATGATGACGTACTATTTAATTATTATTGTAAAATAGTTAATAAAATTTCCTTTTTTAGTTCAGAGAGGGAACGCTACGGCGATTCAGTATTTGGCTCCGTCATGCTCCTAGCATCCTGTTTCAAATTATGCGAAAATATCGATAATGCTGACCGATTTTCCTTCTGGCTCCAACGAACCACTTTCTCCGTTTTATTGGTGTGCTGTACGATGTATTAGTCTGGGTACAAAACAGAAAACACCAGTTAGAACCAGTTAATAATATTTAACAATTTAACTACACATGCATATGCATAATACTTATGGGACTGTTGCGCGCTCAAGCTGGGACTTGTACGTTATACTAAGTTCTGACGTCACGAGGCCTACTCTCGCTGCAAGGTACGATTTCTAGCCTCGCACCGACGGAAAACTTTGCAACGGCTTCACAGGCGAAGGAATTTTTTTTAACAAAAATTAACAACATAACTGCCTTCAGTATAATAAACTCTATCAATTTTAATGAAATTTGAAAATTACCGAACCTGCCTATTACTTACGTCAGTGCTCTTTTGACATTTCTGCGATAATTTTGCACGAGAAGAAGTTTTTCCTCGGACATCGATGCAGCAGCATCCGCTCCATTTTCTATCTAATTTTAGTATTTCCATTTATTTCGTCGAAGTATACTTGCAACATTGATTTCGACAAATCATTTTTTCATCAAATTCGTTTGTTTGTTCCTCTGTTTGTTGTTCCTTTGTTTTTTATAACAAAAATTGTTTTTTTTACAGAAAATTCTTTTATCCTGGCAAAATCGGTAACAGAGCGCCTCGTTCAACGCCTCATGTGCAATGTTGGAGAAAAAGATCGTAGATTTTCCACTAAATTTTTGGTGTCTCTAACTGACCATAAACCAAGTCATTGCAATAGTAACAGACTGGAATATTTAGTTCGATTGGATGCACTATCCTCACCTCCTCTCAAATCTACCGAAAACAAATATGTAGTCATTGAAAAAGATTCTGAATATCCACCAGGCTATGCGAGAATAAGAATGAATACTTTCACTATTAAGTTATGGGCCGATTTTGTGAACCCTTCTGGTTACCTCCGAAGGTAAGTGGATGAAATGTGAAACTAGGAAATAAGTTTTAAAATCGAGGTAGAATCTTGAAAGCTACTAGAAAGAGGCAAAAAATGTACAAATTATAATGAAATGATGTTTTGAAAATTTGATGATGGTAATGTACCTATTTATTTGCCTATTTATTATTGACTCATTATTGTGCATTAGGATAGCAAAAATATTCTTACTCGAGTTAGGTAACTCAAGTATATGTATAGTAATAGGCGTGTGAATAGAAGATAACGTACGATCTCGATTTCTAAACAAATTGTTATTGTTATACGCGAACTCACGTCCTTGGTTTTTTGATCAAGTGCTTCCATCCTTCTCGTTCGCCTGCAAGAAAACAATTTGATTAAAAATATCATATTTGATATTTCGAAACAATTTTATAGATACTTCCCAATATTTCGCCCGCTTATATCCATCATCATCATTTTTCAATACCTACCTAAAGTGTTTGTCAGACATACTTATTTTAAGACTTCTTGTTCAATACCTATATGAAAATCGCAACAGTTAAAAATTAATTTTTACTTAGAGATAAAGTGCAAGCAAAACTATCAGAATTACTGGCCCAAGCTGCAGCTGCTATCAATACAGATTCACCGCTAGAAGTGGATGACTCAATCTTATGTGCATCACCTGGAAAAATTTTGGATCCAGTCTCAGTACATCATATTCTACAAACGCCCAGCGAAGAACAAATATTTTACGGTCCCAGTAAGTAATCCTAATTCTCGTTTACTTTCTTTGTTGTACATATGTGTTTTTATAGGAGGAAATGTCCCAAGATTTCCTGATCCGAGAGACTTCAAAATAGCAATTGTTGACGAACCAGATGGTATAAAGTTGAGGGTCGAATTTCTTTCTCCTGCTTTAGCAAATATTTGTATAAATGTCCGACTTTTGGTAGCTGTAGGCCTTGACTCATGGCCATCTACTACCAGTTTTCCTTCTAGGATTCCTTTGGGCCATATAGATTGCCTTCTGTATCAAAAAGCTGCCAAGACGGTAATTCGTTTTGTTACTAATAATAGAACAATATGAAACTTGATTTTAGGGGATGTATCTTGTTGGATATGGGGTGCAATCTTCAGCCTGGCAAATAAGGGTACCTGCAGCAGAATTTACCATTTTAAATAATTACGGATCTGATAGTACAGTAAGTACTATACTTGATGTACTTTTTGATTCTTTGGGAGAAGTTAACAAAATGCAATTCCGTACTGGGAAGAATAACCAACTAACGTATCAAATATTAAATCGCTACATCATGCAGACATGCTTATTACAAGAACTGGAAAGAGATTGGGAAAATCCATCTAAAATCATTCTGCAATGGTCTCCGCTGTACCTATCAACTCATGTGCTGCAAATTTTAGACAAACTGGCCCTCCATTTAAAAGAAGAACGATTACCAAATTACTTCTTCAGCAATGCCAATCTTCTGGTCAATCCTGGCCACCTATGTGAAGACGACTTCAAATGGGAATCGCAAAAAATTCGGGCGCTGCTACTAAAACTTTTCGACGAATCTTTGATGTCGACCAAAGGCAACGATGATTTTCAAAATATGCTTGTGGCCCAAGAGTCAGAGATGATGTTGTTGCTTAAATGGAATGAAATATTGGAAGGATTGTTACCACCAATTCGAGAACGCAATAAAAAGTTTTGTTGCAAAGGAAATAATATGGCAACATGTGGAACACACACATTGTATACCTCACGACAGCTGGAATATATTGGTTTGGTTTTGAAAACTATGTTGGAAGTAAAGCAATGTGTACTCCAGGTAACATTACCTAAAAGTTTTAATTCGGCATTTATATTTTAATGTAGCTTCCAGAAATTTATCCATGGGAAGAAGGCCAAATCGAAAATAACCGAGTGCACGAAAACCCAATAGAAGACATAGTTTATCTCCTGGTGTGTCTCATGGAACAAGGCAGGGATCAGTTCATGTCAAGCTCGAGAAGTGTAAAAATCAAAAACAAATCGAAGTTCAAGATGCAGTTTGAAGCTTCTACTTCCAAACTTGTAGAAACAATCAGAAAAGATAAAGAAATGGTGAATTTAGACTTACTAGATGACTCAAATTTAGTGAAAGTGATTTTGAAATGGTTGTATAAAGGCATGAACCACAACAAGAAAACATTGAAACCCATTTTGAAACCATATTTAAATTGTCTGTTCTACACTTCCCATTCTGTGTCTTGGCATTTGGAAAGAATCAAATCTACGGTATGGTTTGATGAACTAAAAGCTTTGGGGACTTTTGCAAGATTGATTAACTCAGGGCAAATTACCCCTGCACAAGGTCTGGTCGATGCTTACCACAAAAACTGGATATGGGCAAAAGAAATGTTGAAGTCGGTAGAAAAGGGAAGTTTGCGAATTGTACTAACACCAAAGAAGGGAAGAACGTCCAGGCACATTTTGACGTTGCCGACATATTCCAAAAGTTCTCCAGAACATAAAAACGGAAATTTGGAGGAGAATAGTGCGAGAACTCTGCCCATTAGGAACTACTTTAATACAATTTTAAAACAAGGTAGGTAGGTAGGTAGGTAGCTGCTGCAAATTACTGTACCCAATACAACACTTTGTACAAAGTTTTTTATTCTATACCGTAACCTCACCTACGTGGGTTTTTGGATTAGAAACGGCTTAATACACCTACTAATCTTGTTTTAGAATCGGGTTGGAGCAATGTCAATGACGAATATCCACCCCACGAAATTTTAAAATACAATAGTCCTATGACCAAAATATTAAGCAACATTCACAGAAGAGGAAATCATAGATGTGGAGGCGACATCTTACATGCGCTTTTGTTTATACAAAAAATCAACGTAAATAATCATTTTCTTTTATTGCTCACTAATTAAATTTTTCTATGTACATTTTATTTAGGTTTTAAAAGACGTGTCTTCTTCCCTCCCCACAGAAGAACGAGTGAAGCTTTTAGAAACAATTCACAAAATTACCAACAGCAGGAGCAAAAAATCCCTAACGAAAAGATGGTCAACAAGTCTCCCTCAATTAACAAAAGCCCGAATACGAGCTTACGATGTCCAAAAATATACTCCAAAAGAAGAAAGTGCTGGGATTCGATTAACTGACGAGGAAAATAATATCAGAGAAAGTTTCAAGTTGAAATTATTAAAGAAATGTGATGAGTTTAATCCGAATTCGTTAATAGGAAGTTGCAGGGAAGCTAGAATTAGAGAAGACAAAAGCATATTGAATTTCCATGATAATTTTAGAGTCAAATCGCTCTTGAGACTTAAAGAATCTTTCAAGCAATAAATATAAGTACCTACTTACCTAATGTACCTGTATATGTATTCACATTATTATTTACCTTTATTGTGTTTATAGAATAGATAGGTATGTATTGCTATAGCGTTCCCTTTGTGGTAAATAAACAACAAACCAACTTTTTATTAATTTTATTCAGAGCAAAGACAATACACCCGGCTTATTCTCAAAAATCTACTACTGAGGTTGACACATGCTATGCACTACCACCTTAACCAAGATGTGCTCGGGAAAATTCGAGGAAAAACTACGTTTAAATGTATATTAATATATTAAATTCGTACATATACATTTATAGGTACCCTGTCTCAATAATTTATAGAATATATAAAATGTTATCTATGTTCCTCATATTTTTCTTGAGAGTCTAGACACTTCCAAATATTTTTTTGATGATAGTTTGTGCGATTCGATGACGGAGATCATACAAACACTCCTCATTACTGACCAGCCGCGATGGCTAAGTTCCTGTTAGCCAAGGAATTGTAGAATATAACAGTAACCCCTTGGACGTCTGGTTTATCCACCAGCTTCGAGGTATTTTATTTTCCTTGCCAAATAACTCAAGAATTGTTGTATTCAACAGTTTTTATGAAACTTTATGAAACTTTACATCGACAACGAGAACTAACTATTGTTTGGATGATTTTCGTCAGTTTTATGAGTCGAATTATTGTCGTCTGGCAACAAAATTGAGTTTACAAAGCAGGAATTTATTTATTTTTTTTATTTATTTATTTTTATTTAAATCATTCATCTATTACATAAATTAATAGTAACATTAAATAAAATAATAACTTTAGTCTCTATCAGTTCGTTCACCAAAAGTGAAAATCTGGTATAACAGCCATACTTAATAGGTACTTAATGAAAAACAATACTTAAAGTCTACAATAATACGTGTAGTGTGAAACAAACAAAAAATGCACTTCTTAGCTAAAATTAATTATTGCAACTTATAACCTACGATTTATTCTACAATTTACTAAATATTCAAAAACCAAAAACTTGAATTTGGGAAGTTTGGTAACATCTTTAATGTACTTTGGTAACTCATTATAGTCTTTGCTTTTCTGGCACTGTTTTTTGCCTTTGTTAGTTCTTACTGAGTTCATATGTAAATAATTTGCACTTCTAGTTTTGTAACCATGTATATCACTATTTTTAATCAGTTCAGTGTTAGACCTTGTTTGGTTCGTCGTACATTTATGCATGTATAACACATTATTTTGAAAAATTACTTCGTGAAGCTGTAGCAAACGTGTATATTCGTATACTTTGTTGGTTCTCGTCCGAATATTATAGCCGAATAGTACTTTTATCGCCTTCGTCAACATTCTTGCCAATAACATATTTTCATGGAAGTACTACATTGCGACCATACTGTAATGTAGTAATTAACGTGACTAAGAATATGAGAGAAGTATATGGACTTAGCAGCTTTCCGTGTTACATTACATCTTCTAATGGGTCCGATCATAGGGGCAAGTTTTTTTACAATTTTTTCGGCATGTGGTTTCCAAGTGATATCTTCGTCTATTAAGATTCCAAGATATGTTGCTGAGGCGACTCTTCCAATTTTTTCTTCGAATATTTTTATGTCTATTTCTATGTCTTGCTTACTTTTCTGTTTAAAAACCATATACCTACTTTGTTTTTTGCGTATTCAGTGTTAACATATTTGACACAAGCCAGTTTTCAAGTAATAACATATCGTTTTTAATTATTTCTTCTAGTTCGGTTTTCGACTTACCAGAATAAACAATAACTGTGTCATCCGCATAGACAGTGTATTTGCCTGCAAATCCAGCATTCTGCATATTATTTATGTACAAGAGATAAAGGAGCGGTCCCAATACAGACCCTTGTGGAACTCCCTTATTTATTGCACGTTTTTCACTAAGCTCATCATTGACACATGTTTGTATCATCCTGTCTTTAAGATAGTTTCTTAATAAATCGTTTGTATTGCCTCTGATGCCTAAAGAATCCAAAGAAGTCAATAATATCTTATGGTTAACGGTGTCGAATGCTTTTTGCATATCTAGAAATGATGCAATCGTATAATTTCCTTTGTCTAACTGATTATTTATCTCTTCAACTACATTCAAGACGGCACATTGTGTATTAGAGTTTTTGAGAAATCCAAACTGATTTTTATCAAAACCGCTCGTATTAATGACAAATTTAATTAATCTGCATTTTAAAATCTTCTCAAATATTTTAGCAATTGTGGGCTGTAGGGCTATTGGTCTGTAATTTCCTATTTCGGTTTTCCTTCCTTTATTTTTATATAACGGTATTACTTTTGTCTGTTTCAGCGAGTCAGGAAATATTCCTTCTTCCATATAATTATTGAAAAACTCTGCCAGTTTAGGGCTAATTTCGTTTGAAATCTGTTTCATTAATTTTACGCTAATTGTATCAATCCCTGGGCCACTGTTTGACTTCATACTATTTATTGTTTTTTTAATTTCTTCTGCATCTGTTGGATGTAAGTAAATTGTTTTTTGTTGGTATGTGTTAGGAACGTTTGTATACAGTGTGTTCAACGAGGAATGGGACAGTGCAATATCTCGAAAACGGGTGAAGATTTTAAAATTGTGAAAATATTTTACTAAACCTCAGTCAGGGGGACATATTTTGTGGCAAAAAAATTATAATTCCATCCATCATTGCTAGGTGGCGCTACCTGACTTTAATTTTCTAAATGGAATTACATACTTTTGGTCGTATTTTTGGATTCTATAACATATTTGTGATAACTTTTGTTAAAATTTCTACCAACCATTGTCTTTTAGTTTCTGAGAAAAAAATTATTTTCAAAATTTTAAGACGAAAACATGTTTTCAAAAAATCGCATTGACACTTTAGTGGATAGAGATAAATAAATAAATTTTATATTAAATGATAGAGAAAATACTGTCTTTTTCCACAAAAATACTGATATTCGATTTTTTATACGTGGTGCTTCCAATAGTTACTTTCACTTACGTTAAACTAACACACTTTATTTATTTTATTGCCATTAAAACAATTTAAGCAAAATTAAACAATATCAAAATTAAAATAAGGCTACAAATTAAATTAAATGTTCAAATGTTTGTCCATCATTTTCAACACATTTTTCATACCTCTTAATTAATGTAGCACTAGTTACCGCGTTCAACGTTTCACGTGATATGCTCGCACATAATTATAAAAATTGAAACTGTACAAAAGATATTCAGAACTGAAATCTCAATTGTGAGAAACTTCAATAGACATTTGTTTTCATGGCATTCTAAATTTTTGTTAAATTTTTGACACATGGTTCTTTCAATGACTTGACTACTTTTTCAATGCATATGTACAGCGTTGTTGAATTATTTGGGCGTTATCTGCATTATGTTTGTGAAAAAAACATATTTTGTCTGTCATTTCGTAAAATATTTGTTAATTTATCTCTATCCACTCAATGCGATTTCTTGAAAACATGTCTTCGTCTTAAAATTTTGAAAATAATTTTTTTCTCGGAAGCTAAAAGACATGGGTTGGTAGAAGTTTTAATATAAGTTATCACAAATATGTTATAGAATCCAAAAATGCGACCAAAAGTATGTCATTCCATTTAAAAAATTAAAGTCAGATGGCGCCACCTAGCAATATGATGGATGGAATTCTATTTTTTTTGCCACAAAATATGTCCCCCTGACTGAGGTTTATTAAAACATTTTTACAATTTTAAAATCTTCACCCGTTTCCGAGATATTGCACTGTCCCATTCCTCGTTGAACACACTGTATATCTTGTTTTGTTTACGGTTTAAAATATCTTGCTCCAAAGTATCAGCTACTGTCGCAAAGTATTCGTTCATATTATTTGCTATGTCTTTTGAATTTGTTACCGTTTCGTTATGTTCATTAATTACTTTTTCTATTATATTATTCTTCTTGATTTTATTATCAGTTTTTACTGCGTAGTTTATGGTTCTCCAAAATTTCTTCGGGTCCTTTTCAGATTTAATAAATTCGTTTTGTATGTACTGAGATTTTGCCTTTTTTATTTGCTTATCAATTGTGTTTTTCATGTCTTTGTATTTTTTAGAAAGTTCATCATCCCTAAAATATCTTTGCTTAAGTTTTTTGTAAATATTATTTTTATTTTTGATACTTTCTAGAAGCTCTGCAGTTAGCCAGGGATTGCCTCTTGTTCTAACTTTTTTATAAAATGACCATCTCTCTAATATTTGCTTGAGTTGATGTGGCAAAATAAAAAGTTCGAGTCAAATTCGGTTAGATAATTTAATGAAGATGAGAATACGCATATTGGAGACTCGATTTTTAAACATTTTACGATCAAAAACAAGAAATTTGGAACGTCTTCATGGTAGCAAAAGGTAAATCAAAAAATTATCGCTGTAAAGCTTGAAATGGAACGCAGTTTTCTTAATTTAAATGCAGGAACCTGTATTATGGTTTAGGGCTCGTCGATAGATAGCACCTTGTGCCTTCTTTTAAAATAGTTGTTAGAGACCTTTTTGCCGCGGTTTTTGTGGAACTCACCAAACATACTTTCGAAGAAAAGAGTCGGCTGTGTTTGGTTTTGAGTGTCGCGTTCTACATACGTGCCGTATTGAAATCATTTGACAACCCTATGTCCCGGTTTTTCAAAGAATGCAACACCGGATTAAGTCTGACACCGGCTTCGTTGCTATGATACCAGCTTTCTGATTGGTTGTATCATAGCAACGAAGCCGGTGTCAGACTTAACCCCAGGGTTGGCACGTTTTGTCCAGGCTGGAAAAAACCGTCCATAAAATCCGGAAAAAACCGCCCTGGACGAAACCAAAACTTTTGATTTTGTCCACCTTAGCGGACAAAATCAAAAAAGTTGTAAAATATTCTTATATTTATGTAAACATCACCTTTTTAAGGAATGTTTGAGTTGAACAAAAATAAAAATATTCTTCTATAATCTAGAATTAGGGAATAGCATCATCATCTTCAGTCTTCAGAAATCGAATGACAAATTCGAATTGGTCTCGCTTTCTAACATGAGCAAACCAAACTGGCTGTCACATTACTCTCATAGTCCCACAAACATAGCAGAATTAGATCAGAATATTCACCACACAAATACTGGAAACTGTAAAAGTATAGTTAGCATACTCTTTTTTACCAGTTCAGTTTTACACTAACTAAAGATGTCGCTAAAATAATTTTGTCAGTTTTTTCCAGTTTTGTCAATTTCTTCCAGTTTTGTCAATTTTTTCCATTTCTTCCAGTGGCATGGACAAAACCAAAAAAAGGGGACAAAATGCCAACCCTGCTTAACCCGGTGTTGGATTCTTTCAAAAACCGGGCCTAAGGGTTTTATGGAGGTCTAAATACTTTGTTGGGTTGTATAAACTACCCATATCATTTTGTTTGTATGTATGTTAGATTCGATTTTGATTCCTGGCATCCTGCGAGTACCTGTCTCATCAATAAATTGTTTAACCAGTCTTGGAATTACTTGTCAGAACCCATCCCGTAACAAGCTGACCGCACCCGACCAATATAATTATTCTCAATGTTATTGTCAACAAACGTCTAGTTATTTCAATTAAAATTATATTGATTTTGGATTGTTTGCAACTACCTACCCTATTCTGCACAAACTGAGGAGACCGACGAAGAGGAAATTCCAGCATTGTTTAAACATTTTCGAATTTGAATAAGAAACACGAAATCTATAATATTAGAGATCCTTGATTTTCTAGATCACTAGAATGCTTTAACTTCTAATAGAGGCACAAAAATCTCATTTTCCGTAAAACGTGGAGTTACGTTTTCTTGTGTTCAGTGTTGACCAGGGTTTATTTATTTGTAGATTGTAGGTGTAGGATTTGTGAAGTGCGCTATTAGGGATGCACAATTCAGACAAAGTATCGATTCTTTTATCATATGATATTTTTTTATTCAGGTATCGATAGCATACGATATTTGACGGAAAAGTATCGATACTTGAAAATATCGAGTATCTGAGAAATACACCACAACGTCAGGTTTTCATTCTAAACAAAACAAAATCATGAGCTACCTGACGTTTTAACATTACTTCTGCAATATAATTATAATCGTTTTCAAGTTTTTACACTTAAGCCCAACACACAAATTGAAAATAAATTGTTTTTACTGCAAAACGTCTATAATTATAATGCAAAAACAAGTTTAAGACGTTGTAAATAATATCGATCAACGTCAAATGGCACGCGCTTTTGTTTTGTTTGGAATGAAAATCTGACGTATGACGGAGGCACTTGTGCGCTATATTGTTTAACAAGGCGAGGAATAAGAAATGTATTTAAAAAAAATACAAATTTAAACTACTTGGTACTCAGTTTGTATCATAAGTAAATAAAGATGTGCTTTTCTCCTTTTCGGTATACAAAATCCACCCGTGAGCTGCCGGCTCTAAAAGTCTGCTGCTGTAAATAACTGCCCAGCAAGCATTTTAGCGCTATAGGAAACAGAAAATACTGCGAAATTTATCGATACGATAACTGAGTGAAGGTATCGATACCTTAGAAGTATCGAAACAAAAGTATCGATGTTTCGATATCCTTAAAAGTATCGATACTTCGAAAAGTATCGAAGTATCGTGTGCATCCCTATCGTACGAATGACATTTGTCAAACATGGTGGCAGAAACGCACGTGGTTTCGGAAACCAAAACTTCCGATAATCCTAGAAAATTGCAACGAAGTATCCTTGATAATTTCGCAAAACTTTCGAAGGATAAAGAGAAGTTACGACTGAAAAGTGGAATTGCATTAGTGAAATACTTAACAAATTGCAAGAATAATGAGAACGTAAGTGCTTGAAGAACTAGGTTATGTTTAAGAAATTACTGATATCTCTCAATTTAGGGAGAGCTTGAGGTTAAATATGCTTTGAAACGATTGATACGGGGCTTAGGGTCCCCAAGAATTAACGCAAGAAAAGGATTTTATTCCACTTTAGTTGCTTTATTGACAACAAATGACATAACCTTAAATCAAGTTTTGGAAATTGTTGGGTTGGAATTGAAGACTTCTGGAAGCGATTCGAAGAGTGTGAGTAATTTTTTTTAATATGGAAATGAACGTGTTATATTTTGTATATATTCAGGAAAAGGGTGAAATTTACACGAGCCAAGTGTTAGTTTGTGGTGCCGTTTTGAGGTCTGGTATCTTTTTTAAAGGCTCTAAGGAAGAGCAGGCAAAAATAATTCATATGTTGATTAATGCGGGTGAAAGAAGAAGTTATTTATCACTGGCTTCATACACGTTTTTAACAGATTTCTTGGAGCATGTAAGTTTACAATTACTTTATACATTTTTATCAAAATTTACTGAGCTCGTACTAGGAAGAAAAGTGTATCAACAAAACATAGGTCAGTAGTTCTCAGCTCTGGTATATACATATTCTGTTTTATTGCAGTTGGATGTAAAACAATTCCGGAAATTAGTCTTACCGCAAGTTACTTCAGTATTGACGAAACCATGGATCGAACAAACCCTTAACAATTTGTATTTGTTTTTAACTTTACAAGCCAGATTTCCAGATGATGTTAATGGTAAATTCTTAAAAATTTGTCTTGGTACATCTGAAATCATTTGCAATGATACTTTGGGACATTTATGTGACTTATTGGTAAGATAGGATTTCGTAAAAAAATTTGAATTCAATACATTGTTTTTTTTGTTATTCCAAGATAACGCCTGTACTAGAAAATTTGCAACATCCAGTTTATGTGATATTTGCCACGGTGCTCAGCACTTCTGCTCATTTACTATCATTTTATGAAGCGATGAATTCCTGTTTAATCAGACCGAACCAAAGTAGACTCATAGCAGTCACTAAAATTACAAGAAATGTTGTACAAAACATTGCCGATAGTTCAAAAATCCCAGACTTAGTGACAGAAAATTATTTACGGCGCACTTTGGAATATTTCCGTGGCTTGACCCTCAATACCAAGAATGACGAATACCAAAAAGAGTTACATCAGTTGTTCGATGTGATGGTCAATCGTTTAAAACTGGAGAATGATTCTGATGTGAAAATCGCGCTTTTAAAAAAGTTTCTGTTTTATCCTGGAACGTTTATGTTTGAGAAAAAGACTAAAAGTAAAGTCGTACAGCAAATTACGCTTTTGCTAAATAGCGATGGTGTGAAGCAGCTTGCAGAATTGTACAAGAAAGTCATTTTGGCGAGAGAAAAGAAGGAAAATGACAACGAAACGTGGTGGAATAATGACAGGGTTTACGCGGCACAAATGTTGGTAAAATTGTTTGGACACCAAGCAGTACAATCGGAGAATGATTGGAAGGTAGAGCAATTGAAATTTCTTGCGAGTTTAAGCATTTTTAAGTTGGAGGAATTTTCGAATGTTGGATCAGAACTTGCCTGTAAGTATTTCTTTTGCATTTTTTCAAAAATTATGCTTTCATAAATATCATGCCGGTACTTTTAACCACTTTAATTTTGCAGCAACCCTGCGAGAAACATTCTTCAGAGGTCTAGACCACAAACTGCAAAAACTGGAAGACTTGCGCTCGGTACTCTCAAAAGTACTACATTATGTCAATACTGCGATAACACCTGAAAATTATACAAATATTTTACGAAATCCGTTTGATGAAGAAATTTTTTCCATATGGAAAAAGACCGTTGAATTGGTCAAGAAACTCGAAAATAATAATTTGAAGAAGAAAGGTGTCGAATCTGTCTTTCACATCCTCTTTCTTCAAATTGGACTGCAGCTTTTCAACGACGTTAATCTTGCTAAAGAGTCTCTGAAAGAACTTTTCAGTTGTTATGAGAGAATTAAGAAGAACAAAGGGCAAGAAGAAGAACGCACCTCAGATGATCCACTGTGGATAGAAGTAGTCACTGATCTATTTCTCAACTTGCTTTCGCACAACTCTCATTTACTTCGCAGCCTAGTCGGTTGTGTTTTTCCACATTTATGTCCGTATTTAAACAGTACTGCGGTCCACCAGATCTTGGCAGTTTTTGATGCGAAAAATGAAGATAACCCTCTTATGGAAGTTGATGGAGAATCGAGTGAATCGGGAGATGAGAGTGACGATAGTGAAGAGGAAGAAGATAATGAAGAAGGAGAATCTTCTGAGCAAGAAGATGATAATGAGACTGTTAGCGACAAGCTTCGTATGGCTGTCAGACAAGCTCTCGGAGGGACTGGATATCAAACAGGTATTTAGAATTTTTTTCTTTCGATTTTGAATTAGACAGTTAAAAGTCATGCTCCGCAAGTAGTGGCCGTGGCTCAGCACGAAAATGTACAAGCAATTTTTTTTTCGAATCCAAGAGGACAGGGGCAGGATTGACCTTTTGAAGCAAACAACCCTTCTTTTTTAGCCAAAAAATAGTTTTTCATTTACCTACCTCAAACAAAATTAAAAATTTCTTTCCAACTTCAAATCTAATATAGCAAATTCCTAATTTTATAGATGAGGAGAGTATATCAATCGATGACATCAGCGAGAGCGAGGGAAAGAAATTAGACGAAGCTTTGGTTCAAGCATTCAAACAATTTAAACCGAATTTAGGAAGAAGAAAGAAGAAGCAAAGTAAAGAAGATGAAACCTTAACACATTTTCGAGTGCGAGTACTTGATTTGATCGAAATTTACTTGGATAACAGTCCCTCTATGCTTTTGTGTCTAGAAATTATGTTACCGTTGCTGCAAATGTTAGAATTTTGCATCAGAGATGTTCATCAGAAACCACTATTAGATCGAGTACGTTTTGTTTTAAAAAAATTATCAAACGTCAAGAAGTTCGGTTCAACGGAAGATGTTACTGATGTAGTTCTAAGTGATCTATTAAAAAGTTTGTTGGAGAGAGGGACGAAAAACTCGCTAATTGTTCAAGATATGGGTGACAAACTCGCAGAATGTTGTGTTTTTATTTTACGTTGCTCTCAAGTATTGTTATCTTCAGAAGAGACTCCCAAGGAAATTCACAAACATCTGAAACATACTATTGGAGACATTATTTTGGAGGAATTGGAAATTTTCTTTACAAAGAACAATAGTTTAACGCCTTATGTACTGTTTAAGGGTGTTTTATCGTTGAATTGGAGGGGTAATTTAGTTTTGATTGACGCGTTGCTAAATTTTGCATTTGAGGAAAGCATCCGACCGTTCAGACGTTGTCAAGCAGTTGAACTTCTCACAATCTTCTTGTCCTCGAGGAGGGATGTAACAGAAATTGGCTTGGATGATTTCAGAGTGAAATTTTCTGCAAAAATTGTAGATTTTCTGCAAAATACTGGTACTGCCACACAAAAATTCGCCTCTAATTTGTTTAATTTGTTAAATGTGATGAAGAAATGTTCAGGTGAGGATACCGCTCAAATTGATTGGAAAAAAATTGGTACGCTTGTGATGGAATATCAGTCACAAGCTGTGTTATCAACAGATGGCAAAACGGCATACAAGAAACTTTGTCGTAGTTTAGGAATTTTGGGGTCTGTAAAACCAAGAGAAAAACCTGGAGAAGAAGAAAAGAAAGCAGAAGAATCGGAAGATACTGTAATTGAGAAACCGCAAAAGAAAAAAATTAAACCGAAAACTACAATTGATAAAAAAAAGTTAAAGAAAGAAAGGAAACTGTTACAGTTGAAGAGTTCTTCTGAGGGTTTAGAAGAAAAAAAGAAAGCAGAAGAATCGGAAGACACTGTAATTGAGAAACCGAAAACCACAAATGATAAAAAAAAGTTAAAGAAAGAAAGGAAATTGTTACGGTTGAAGAGTTCTTCTGAGGGTTTAGAAGACGGTTTCACATTTATAAATGTAAACGGATTAGATAATGAAGTAGAAAATAAAACGGAAAGTAAAAAGGATTTTAAAAGGAGAAGTTACGATGTTAAGCAGCAAAGCAATGGGGAAACTGCAAAAAAGAAGCGAAAGCCGAACAATAACAGTGAATAGTAGTTGTTTTGTTTATTTTTTTTTGTATTACCAACAATAAAAGATTTATTTTATTGTCCATATTATTTTATTTATTTATTTTATGTTGTCCACATATTATCCAATAATAATAATTATTATTATAATAATAATAATAATAATGGTAATAATAATAATAATATTATCCATTGGTTGTAACTTGACATCATAGGTGGCAGATATACGACTCGGATGAACTTCAACTGTTTGTCAATTGTAGAATGAGCCAGGCAGTTTTCTACGAAAAGTAAAATTTGTCTCTTGGGCCGAAAACTTTCTGTCGAGAGACCATTTCTCGTACAGGTCACTGATCATCCACGCCTTCTTGTTATTCTGATAAGGGACCTGCAAAGACCTGATGCCCTTAAAACATCTAGGGTTCTTTGATTTCCCAATCACCAAAAGTTGCAGTTCTTGCGCCCCGTCCATATTTGCAACAACCATAACAGTAATTCGTTCTTCACTTTGCTTTCCCCCATAACACTTCTCATTTTTAAAAGCGAGGGTTTTGTCCGGTAAACATTTAAAGAACACACCCGTTTCGTCGGCGTTGAAAATGCCCTTAGATTCATATTGGGAGAGTAATCCAGGAAGCACATTATTTTCTTTCCAATTTTCACCATTGCTTCATCGATATCTTCATACACACATGACTTAAACCGTTTTCGAGCATTGCTGACCCCATCGGAACTTTTTTCATGAATTGCATCGAGATTCTTGTAAATTGTGGATAATGTGTTTGGCAGAATTCCAAACTCGGCTGCGATATCTTTTTTCCGTTTTACACCTCGATAAACGTGTCCGATTAAACGAATTTTGTCGGCTACCGACAAAATTTTTAATTTCCTCTTCGCACTTGACATTTTTAGCAACAACTCTGAACGCAATCAGCAACAAAACTAAACTGACCAGCAAAGCAAAGCAGTAATTTTAGAATCTCAATTGGGTTTTCCAGCCATTTGTTTATTACCCCTATTTCTAACAAATACCGATTTCAAAGAAAGGGTCATAAAAGATGTGAACAAACCAGGTACATAGTTTCAGGCAGGAAAGGTTTTTGTCCACTAAAATTGAATAAAGGGGATAAAATTCGTAGAATTACGGTTCTCAGTCCGAAGACTGGTTGGACGCATACCTCCATCCTTTTCTATCCTGAGTTAACCTACGCATTTCCCTAAAAGTAGAACATCCTACATCCGTAACTATTTGAGGGCAGTAGTCTAATCTAGGCCTACCCCTACATCTTGTTATTCCTATCTCTGACTCTAGTATGTTGCGAACTATTCCTTCGTGCCTTAGAAGGTGTCCTACCATTCTATCTCTCCTATTCTTTATTGTCTTCCATAAATTTCGCTTTTCCCCAACTCTTTCTAATCTATCCACGGTGCCTCTGTGGCACCACATTTCAAACGCTTCTACTCTTTTTCGATCCGCTTCTCCTATTGTCCTTGTTTCGCACCCGTATATGACTTTAAGGGTCTCTTCCGAGTTTCTACATTAACCGTTCCTGAACATAACAGTTGTTTCTTTTTGTTAAACGCAACTCGACCCTACGCTATTCTTTGTTTTATATCGTTAGTGCTCCTACCATCTCGAGTTATTTTACTTCCTAATAGCAGAAATCTCATTTCCTATTTATATCTCAATTTTAGTTCTATTTTTCACCCTCTACATACCAAAATTTTAGTTTTCTTTTTATTGATTTTCATGCCGTAGCCCTGGGTCAAAACCGCTTCCATTTCATTCAAAGTCGCTCCTAATTCTTCTTTGCTAGACGCTGACACCGCTATTTCATCCGCAAATCTGATATGGAAATTTACTAATTCTAGAACTTCGAGATATGGACTACAAAATACATATGATTTACCGTGTAGGTCAAGGGACTCACATTTTTATTCGACTAAAGGAAGTTCGACTCATGGGAGTTCCACTGTATGTTACTTATATCCTCAACAAAACTTATTGAGGATATGATGACCGTACTTCACTCCAAACGCTTAACTATAGCTTCTTATAATTATTCTGTTGTTCTGTCATGATATCCCGGATGTTCAAAGCGCCTCCTCTAAGTGCAACCACCAAATTAACTGCTTTCTCAGTTCTGGCCCGATGGTTTGCTGCTGCTGATGCCTCGAACTGCTTGATGTATGTGTGCCATGAAAACTTCCCATCAAACGTAGGCGGCTTCACCTCAACCACAAGAGCTCTTCTTTCTTCATCCAGTATAGTATTTTCCATCTTTGGAGTCCTCTTCTTTTCTAGTTGTGATATTCTCTCATTTATCTTCGATATCTCTTCATTCACTAAGTATTTTATTTCTTGCGTTTTCTCTGTGATTTGGGTTTCTAATTGAGATCTTATTTCGGTCATTCTTTTAGTTGCCTGTTCTTGACTTCTTTATATGGCTGACTTCATTTATTCTTGGCTGTTCATCTCTTCCAGATGGTTCTTCATTTCTTCTTGACTGTTCATCAATTCTTCTTGATTGCGATCTTCATTACCTTCCAGATTTCTCTTCATTTCTTTTCAACTGCTCTTCATTTCCTTTAGATTGCTCTTTATTATATTTGATTGCTCTTCATTGCTTCGTGTAAATTGTTCTTCATTTCTCCTAGATTGTAGATTGCTCTTCATTTCTTTTATGTTGATCTTCATTATTTCCTGGTTGGTCCTCATTGCTTCTATAAATCATTGTAGCACTTCTTGTTACCGGCATAAACACTTACAAGTACAAACACATGTCTCAAATCACTGCCAGTCACTAAAGAGTCCAAAAGCGACGAAATTTTCACTCACTTCGGCGAACTTCCAGGTAATGCTTCAACCTTTTGCAGCCTTACAGAACGTTCTTCACTCTTGGCTCCCAAATCACACTTTTGACAGGCGCCAGTTGTAACAAATTTCAATTTAACAATTTTATTAACAAGTTACTGTTTACAAATACAAAGACACATTTAACAGCCAAACTTCTCTAAATTAAGTTTTCTAGAGAACGATCAATATCGCACCAAATCACCCCGGTATCCGCTATTGTGTGCAACATGAATTCGCTTACTAATGCTTACGCCTTCTTTTTCATTCACTTTTCCTGAACTGAACTCCCGGTTTCTTACTTGTCTTTATATATCCTACGACGAAACTTGTAGTAGCCGCCGAATATTCTACATAAATTCGATTCGTAGTAAACAAGGTCATCATTATAAAAACCATCTATCTGCTTGTTTACAAAACGAAACATTAAATCACTTGTGTGTAAGCAACCAGGGACGCTGGTGTGGGAGTTATTCTCGTAACAATATGATAGTATTTTTATCTGGATCCAATTTCTGATTGCCTATTGTTAGGATGCCATTGGTTTTTAGGCTTATTAAGCGGTTTATCGACTACTAGTCGGGGAGCAAGGTGCTCTAATTCGACACCCTCTATACAACTCGAGTACACACAAGAAAATGAAGCTGACTCTTATGTAAAATGATCTGCCGGATTCGAATTTTGAGGTCGCGAAAAGATCGGGAATTGCGAAAATGCCGGAAAATTGTTTTTTTTGTAATATTTTCCTAAATCAATTTTCGACCATTTTTAAAACTTTACTCATATTTCAACAACGAAAAGAGTTAGAGATCTGTTTTTTTCGTGGAATATACACTGAAGTGTGCTGATCATCACAGTGTACTCACGTTGCCTCTACAACTTTCCAATTTTATGGAAAAAAATGGTTTCTTGCTAGATCGCAAATTTGTGTAATGTATTTTTCATGCACCGGGTAAGTAATCTAATTTTTCGGAATTAACATATACATATGCGAGACCAAACACGGACAAAGGCTCGAAATTATTTTTGGTGAAGAAACGAAACATTAATGTTGTTGCTGTAAAAAGTTACAGAGAGTTAAAACATAAATAGGTAACTCGTGCGCGCTGAGCCGTGTAGTAGTGGTTTATGTGCGGGCGTACAAACGCTGCATTAATATCGAGAACATTCGTATTTTTTATTCCGACAAATTGCATTTCCCTTCACATAAACATGATATTATACATTGCACATTAGATTTCATGCATGCACATCGAAAAGAACAGGTAAAATTTTCACATTTACAGAATTGTGTTATAGTAACACAATCCAGTTTAGAGCTATTTGTGAATGTTATTGGTATGTCATTTTCCATGTACCATCCATATTCCAGGATGTTTGGAATATTTGGGCTTATTTGCCAAGCCGTTTTATATACAGCACACTGTAAAAAAGCTCTTTTAACATGAAAGTTAAATGCGTTTTTCGTAGGAGGCAGATCTCTGAAAGCAAAACATTGTTTCAACTCACATTAATAATTAATAAAATAACAGTGGTCGTACCTGATATCTGTTTTACAGGATGGAAATAGGTGCGCCCGGAATTCATCCATATTTCCAGAAAAATTTGGTTTATTATACTATAAGTGTTTAAAAAAATCCTACCCACTTCTAGCGTTTCGTTGGTTACGCTATAGCTTCCACTGTTTATGTCGGGTTCACCAAAGGATTCTAGTTTGGATATTATGTTGTTGTTAATGACTTACCGAAGAAGGATCTCAAGAACCACAATAAGAAAGAGACTCCCCTCTGCAAATTTAAGATCTGAAGGTACCTAGATTACTTCCGCAACACATAGCAGCAAGTCTCCAATGGGCACAGGAACATAGGGGCTGGCTTTTACTCCAGTGGCGCAATATCATTTTTTCTGATGAGACAAAAATTGGGTTAGTGAGTGATTATCGACGTGAAAGGGTCTCTAGGAGACCGGGACGACAAGAAAGACTTGCTTTAGCCAGAGAAGTTGTTCCTTATCAAGGCGGAATAGCAATGTTTGGGGGGGAAGGAGTATAATGTATGGTCGCCACACTCCACTTATTCACGTGCCGCAAATCATGACGGGAAACATTTACATCCAAAACATTATCCAACCAATCATCCTTCCAATGGAGAAAATTTCGTTTTTATGGACGATAACGCCACGCCCCACCGCACAAGAAGGGTTGCCACTTTGCTACAGGAAGGGAATATTCAAAGAATGAATTTGCCAACAAACTCACTTGACTTGAATCCTTGTGAGAACATGTGGGATATGCTAAAAAGAGCCATTTTAAATAGAGATAACCCCCCTTTCCTCCTTCAGGAGCGAATTGTTGCTGCTCAAGAAGAATGGAACAACATACCGCAGGAAGCCATTAATTAATTTATTTATTTATTGAAATTAATACACTACAGGGACACAGTCCCCAATTGGTATACAGAGAAATAATTACTTGTAATGAACAAAACTTAACCGTTGCTTAAATCTACATAAAGGTACATCAAAAATTTCTACTTCATTATATTTGTTATTATACAATTTTACAAGGCGAGACAAACAAGCATTGAAACCATAATTGGTACGATGAAAATCCTCTTGGAAAGTCATTTGAATTCTGGTTAGTTTCACTGGAACTCTTAGGTTAATACTACGTAAAATATCCGCATTATTAATTAGGTTATTAACAATTTTGTACAGAAAAATCATAGCTGAAATTTCCCTACGTTTTGAAAAAGGATGAATCCCTACCAGTAACAGCCGAGTCTCTCTAGAGATTCCTTCGCAGAGGAAGAACATTTTACACAAAAAATATTTAGTGAATTTTGATTGCACTCTTTCAAGTTTATCTATATTACATTTGTAAATAGGACACCAAACTATACTATTATACTCCATTATGCTCCTGACCAAGCTCACATAATAAGGTCTTCAAAGCCCTGGTATCCTGCACCTTATTAGTCTGTCTCCTAATGAAACCCAAAACTCTGAAAGCCTTTGAGCATACGAAATCAATGTGAGGAACAAAAGAGAGATCTTTATCAAAGATGACACCCAAATCATTGATTATCGATATGCTCTCCAGCAATGAGCCATGAATATTATAATCATACAAAAACGAAGTAAGACATCTGTTAAATCTTATAAATTTACATTTAGAAACGTTCAATTTTAACAAATTGTTACTACACCATAAAACAACATTATGAATGTCATTCTGAATATTAACAGAATCCTCAAAAGACCGAGTAACCGCAAAAATCTTTAAGTCATCTGCATACAGTAAAGATCTACAAAATCGCAACTGAGACACTACATCGTTAACGAAGAGAGTAAACAGGATCGGCCCCAGATGGGAACCCTGCGGCAATCCCGATGTAACGACAATCTCGCGAGAAACCACTTCACCTAACTTCACTCGTTGCTTTCTTCCCAGTAGATAAGATTCGATCCACTTCAAATAGACACCAGTTATTCCCATTCTTCCAAGTTTCCGTATTAAGAGAGCGTGGCAAACACTATCAAACGCCTTACTCAAATCCATGTAGATGCAATCAACTTGCAGACCCTCCTCCACTGAGCGAACCGAATAATCCTGATAAGTGACTAGGTTTGTGGTAGTAGATCTTCCTTTAAAAAAGCCATGTTGTTCACCCGCAATTTGATGCTTAAAGGAGTTAAAAAGCTCGTCTGTTATTCATCATCATCATAAGGTTCTCAGTCCGAAGACTGGTTGGACGCGTACCTCCATTCTTTTCTATCCTGAGCTAACCTACGCATTTCCCTAAAAGTAGAACATCCTACATCCCTAACTATTTGAGAGCAGTAGTCTAATCTAGGCCTACCCCTACCTCTTTTTATTCCTATCTCTGACTCTAGTATGTCGCGAACTATTCCTTCGTGTCTTAGAAGGTGTCCTACCATCCTATCTCTCCTACTCTTTATTGTTTTCCATACCTTTCGCCTTTCCCCAACTCTTTCTAATACTCCCCTATTGCTAACCTTATCTATCCACGGTATCTTCATCATGCGTCTGTAACACCACAGTTCAAACGCTTCTACTCTTTTTCTATCCGCTTCTCCTATTGTCCAAGTTTCGCACCCGTATAATGCCGTACTCCATACATACGACTTTAAGAGTCTCTTCCTAGTCTCTATATTAACCGTTCTCGAACATAACAGTTGTTTCTTTTTGTTAAACGCAACTCGTCCCTGCGCCATTCTTTGTTTTATATCTTTAGTGCTCCTACCGTCTTGGGTTATTTTACTTCCTAAGTAGCAGAAATCCGCGACCTCCTCTATCTTCTCATTTCCTATTTGTATTTCAATTTTATTTCTATTTTCACTCCATCTACATACCAAAATTTTAGTTTTCTTTTTATTGATTTTCATGCCGTAGCCCTGTGTCAAAACTGCTTCCATTTCATTCAAAGCCCCTCCTAATTCTTCTTTGCTAGATGCTAACACTGCTATATCATCCGCAAATCTGAGCATGTTAATAGTTTGGCCCTGTACATTGATCCCTGAGGCTGTTCTTTCCTTAACAATATTAATCGCATCTTCGATATATAAGTTGAAAACTAGAGGTGACAATGCACATCCCTGTCTCACTCCCTTCCGGATATCTACTTCCCTTCGTTCCTGCTCACATTCTATAACTGCCTTTTGCTCTTTGTAGAGATTATGTATTATTCTTCTGTCCCTGTATTTCATCCCTACCTTTCTCAGCACTTCGAACATCTTCCCCCATTTTACGTTGTCGAAGGCTTTTTCTAAATCTACAAATCCTATATATACGCTCTTTCTCTTTTCTATCGTTTTTTCTATAATTACTCGTAAAGCTAGAATGGCCTCGCGCGTTCCTCTATTTCGTCTAAATCCGAACTGATCTTCTCCTAATATTTCTTCCGCCTTTTTCTCCATCCTTCTTTGCACAATTCTAGTTAAAATTTTTGACGGATGGGAAGTTAAACTGATAGTTCTAAAATTTTCGCATCTATCCGCGCCTTTCCTTTTTGGCAAAGCTACCATGATGTTCAGTTTGTAATCCTCTGGAATCTCGCCTGTCAGGTATATGCGACTAACTAGTTTAAATAAACGATCTATTACCTCTTGACCTGCGCACTTTAAGATTTCTGCCTGCAAGCCATCTATACCTGGTGCTTTATTATTCCTTAAACTTTTTAGTGCTAGCTCAAACTCTTCTCTCATTATAGGACTCCCTAGGTTATCCCCTTCTACACTGCTTTCACTTTCTAATATATCTTGCACTTCCTGTCCCGCATATAAGTTTCCTAAATATTCTTTCCACCTATCTGCCTTCTCCCCGCTTTCGATTAGGATATCTCCTGCCTCATTCCTAATGCTTTTGGTACTAGATCCAATTTCTCTAAAATTTATCCTAATTATTTTATATGCTTCATCAGTCTTTCCTACTTCGAACTTATTTTCCACTTCTTTGCACTTATCATTGATCCATTGCTCTTTCGCTTTCCTACATTTCCGAATAATTTCCCACTTGATCGCCTTATATCTTTGTTTCCCTATTTCATCTAACCTATTTTTATATTTGCGCCTTTCCTCTATTAGACTCACAATATGTTTTGTTATCCAGGGTTTCCTACTTTCTTTCTATTTATGACCCAAAATATCCCTAGCTGAGGAAACTAAACTATTTTTAATGCAATTCCATTCTTCCTCTATGTCCCTAACAATATTTTCGCCCGCGCCCTTTAGTACTTCGTTTGTCTTTTTCTCGAACTTATCGCGCGTATCATCATCTTTTAGTTTCTCTGGGTCAAGATACCTTCTTCCGCTTCGTTTTTTCAAAATCTTAAATTTAAGATTGGCCTTCATAACGACTATATTGTGATCACTATCTATATCTGCTCCTGGATAACTTCTACAATCCCTAACTTGATTTCTAAATTTTTGCCTAACAAGAATGTAATCTATTTGATATCTCCCTAGGTCTCCTGGCATCTTCCACGTGTAGCGTCTCCTAACATGATGGTGAAATAGAGTGTTCGCGACCGTTAAGTTATGTTTATCGCAGAACTCTATCAGTCTCACTCCCCTATCGTTCCTATTGCCTAATCCAAAGGGACCAACTATTCCGCCCTCTCGCCCTGTGCCTACGACTGCATTGAAATCTCCTATAATTATTAAATTTTCGTGTCCTCTCACAAAATCTAGCACATGTTCAATATCACTATAAACTGCCTCTACGACCTCATCACTGTAGTTAGAAGTGGGCATATATACCTGTATTATTACTGTTTTTACAGGTTTCGAATCTAACCTAACCATAACTACCCTGTCACTTTGCTGTAAGAAATTTTCTACACTCTGCCCTACTTTTTTCCGCGTAACAATTCCTACTCCCGAATTTCCTCCTGCAGATCCTGTGTGTATTACTCTAAAATCTCCGCTCCAGAAGTCTCCGGCTTCTGGCCATCGCACTTCACTAATACCTACTACGTCTAATGCTAACCTATCCATCTCAATTTTCAAATTCTCTAACTTTCCTGCTTGTTTCATGCTTCTAACATTCCACGCTCCGACTCGTGAGATGTTACATTTATCATTTCTGATGACTCCCCCCGAAGCAGTCCCCGCCCGGAGATCCGAATGTGGGACTATTTTACCTCTGGAATATTTTACTCCAGAAAGTGCCATCATCATAAATTCGAAGTACGCTGTACCAGGGATAGAATAATGTGGTGGTTTCCCGTTGCCTTCCACATCGCAGTAGTGTGTATCACAGTGCCATACCGACCCTCACGATCTCTGCCACTATGATTACTGAAAGAGCTGCTGCCCCCTTTCAGGGACTTGATTTAGTCTGGCTTCTCAAATAAAAACCCCTCCAATATGGTTAAACCTATGGTTCGGCTCTTTAGATCGTTGAAGCGCGCAAGCCATCCCACCCGTCCCAGTATTACTAGAACTGCGTCAAGGTACAAGTTACACAATAATTTTGAAAAGAAAAAGAAAATTAAAAAATTAATGCTGAAAACTTCATTAATCAAAAAATAAGAAAAACAAGATAATCGCAAAAGCAATACCTCGTTATTTACCCGAAACAGAAAAAAGTAGGTACATGCCTCTGAAATAGAAGTAACCTTTAATGCTGAAATATAAACAACATAAATACCAAACTTTAGAAAAGAAAATAATTTTCCTGAAACAGTAAAATATGTTGACTTACGTTTGAAAGAAAAACAATTATGTTGAAACATAAACAAAATAAGCAAGAAACTCTAAGAGGGAAAATAAGTGCCTATTGGCATCATAAACAAACACTGAAACATACAAAAGTTAATCCAGTGAAACAAATTGATATAAAAAAGAAAAATGTAGACAAACTGTCCTGTTTTCTTCGGTATGTGAGATAGTAAGGAAATACCTCTATAGTTCTGTATATCAGCTTGAGAACCTGTTTTAAAAACTGGAAAAAGGGTAGAAATTTTCCACAGCGCCGGAAAGCAGCCAGTGTTGAAGGAACTCTGGAAAAGCCGGCACAGAGGGGGAACCAATGAAAGGCATCATTTAAGCATCACAGGCGGAACTCCATCAGGACCGGGGCCCTTCTTAGCATCCAATCCGAGAATCCTATCCAACACTTCCTTCTCAGTGAAATTGTGAAAAGACAAAGTACCGAAACATTCAATATTTGTTGGTTCCTTCACATTAATATTAACAAAAGAGCGGTATGAACTTTCAAACTGATCAGCAAAAGCGTCAGCAATCCGTTGAGGTGTATCCAAGTAGTTGTCTTTATAAAGCATAGCCTTGGGCAACCCAGCAGAAATCCTAAAAGATTTAATAAAAGACCAGAAGGACTTCACATTGGTTCCGATAGTGAGTTCCATTTTTGAAACATACATTAAATAGCAAAATTCTATAGCAGTTTCCCTTCTTTACGCACATCTGAGTAAATTTTATAGTGCGCGGGTTGAGAAGTTCTCCTATATTGCTGGTGTACTTTATTCTTTTTGGCAATTAGCCTCTTCAAATCTCTGCTGTACCACTTCGGGTAATTAGACTTGGCTATTTTCTTCATTGGAACACACTTATCGATAACTTTCGCTACTATACCATAGAACACTTCAGTCTTGAAGTCAACGCCCAGGGGACTATCCAAGAAAGTCCAATCAGTCCCATCAAAAAGGTGGTTCATCTGTTCGAAATCAGCTTCGCCAAAACAGTAGACCATGGCATTGTCTGCACCAAGAGTTTGGAAGTATTCCACCTCAAACTGGACAACAACTGCAGGGTGAAACACATCCTCTTCCACGACCACCAAATCCGCTTTATATACTTTAACTGTAGTCTGACTATCGAAGAATATAAGATCTAATTTCCGACCCATGAAGTTATCAATCAAGTTAACATGAATCAATTCTAAGTAGGACATACCTTCGGTGACTATTTCCGCTTCAGCTGATAAATTAGTAGCAATTGGACAGTCATCATCAATCCACGAAATGTTGGGAAGATTGAAGTCACCCATCACCAAAAATAGAGAGCTGGGATAAACACTCTTATAGTTCTCGCATGTGGCAGTGAAAACTTCATAAGCTTCAGTCCCTGAATTCGGGGGGAAGTAAACAACGCAGAGCACTATTTGAGTTTTCTTATTTGTCACCTTTATCCACAAATCCTTAAACAAATTTGAGTTGCTGTGAGACAATTCGGCAGAACTATGTTAACTATGTTAATGTTTTGCTCGAGAACAGAGGAGCACGTACAGGTTATTGACATCTTCGTTTCTCACATTTTGCGAAGACTTCGGTCATTAAAAAAAAATTAATTCGGACATTTTCTTAAATTTAATTCCTGGCCGTGTATTCCTTCCATGAAAATAACCTTACATGTGATAAAGCATTTCAATAAAATGTAGAATTGAATCCACATATTTGTTATAATTATTTTTGTTTACGTTTCAAATTCATTCAGGGGGCCAAGAGTTTCGGCTATGTGTGCATTATCAAGGATAAAAGCGCCCGAACCCATGTCGCTACCTATCAACCCATCAGCGCGGCTAGCACGCACGAGTTATTTATGTTTTAATTTTAACTCGCTGTAACTTTTTACAGCAACAACATTAATGTTTCGTTTCTTCACCAAAAATAATTTCGAGCCTTTGTCCGTGTTTGGTCTCGCATATGTATATGTTAATTCCGAAAAATAAGATTACTTACCCGGTGAATGAAAAATACATTACACAAATTTGTAGTCCAGCAAGAAACCATTTTTTTTCATAACATTGGAAAGTTGTAGAGGCAACGCGAGTACACTGTGATGATCAGCACACTTCAGTGTATATTCCACAAAAAAAACAGATCTCTAACTCTTTTCGTTGCTGAAATACGAGTAAAGTTTTAAAAATGGTCGAAAATTGATTTAGGAAAATTTTACGAAAAATCGATTTTCCGGCATTTTCGCGATTCCAGATCTTTTCGCGACCTCAAAATTCGAATCCGGCAGATCATTTTACATAAGAATCAGCTTCATTTTCTTGTGTGTATTCGAGTTGTATAGAGAGTATTTAAAACGCATCTTTCAGGGGGTCTGCTCCCCGACTATACAGAACTAAAATAAACCATAACTGAGTGCAGTCACCAAAAGTACCAAAAACTGACTTCTTCATCAATTATGATATTTTGTTACATCACTATGAAGTCATTTTCATATTTTCGGCACGTAAATAGTCTTGGTCTTGTATAGAACTCCATAGAATTCTTCATTTTTGAATTTAAATGTCACAAATAAAACCAAAAGCTTCAATAGAGTATTATTATATTTTCCGTCTTTTTAATATAGTAAATTGCATTTTCACCAACTTACTTCTGAATACTGGCTACAGAATTAAGTCCTAGATACCCACAAAATATGACTATTTAGATATGTACATCGATGGCAACTATTTTCAATAAAAATTAAGTAACGAAATGATGCCTAATAACAAGACATAAAAAATACGAAACAAATTAAAAAACATAATCTATGTATAATTTTTCTAATAAGCCCCTATACCTCAAAACCAGGAAAAATAACCCTTCTTTACCGGTGACTTAGGGGATGTAGGAACAGACCCATCCCCAAGATCAGAAATGGGAGTAAGTGATTTACTAGAGTCTTGACTTGGACTAGCACCGTTCTGCTTCAGCAAAGTATTAGTTTGATGCTGTAAAGTAGCCTCATATTTTCGCACATCTTCGTACGACATCTCTATCCACTCATCGATCCATGCAAACGCCTGTCTGTGCCCAAGAAGAAGCACCTCTCTAACACACTGCAAAATAATATGTACCTTGTAAACATCAAATTTATGTTATACCTAGCGCTACATGATATCAAATAAAATATGGATATAAGGACAGTGTCTGTGTTCCGATATATCGATAAAATTTTCCATGCCTATATACCTACATTTTGAAGGAATTCTTCTACTTTTGTTTGAAAGCCGAACACTTCAAAAGAGGCTCGAACTAACTTATAGGAACACATGATAGGGTTGAAAGTGTTCCTCCATCCTTCCACCAAAGGCCCCCTACGGGTTTTATTAGACTGAAAATACCTCAGATCCTCTTCCTCTTTATAATGTTTAGGGCTTAATTCATCATATGCTATGTCTATATGGTCCACGATACGTTCTGCGAGTTGCTCTGGTGTCAAATTCAAACACTAAAATGATTTTACATAAATACAAAAAAATAACGGATCATCATTTTCTTACGTTATCACTACATCCATTGTTATTCTCATATCTCGTTTCGATATTGATGTTGAATCTTGGAATAAATGAACACTAAAATAACTAAGATAAAATAAAGACAAAAAATACAAATACAACATGCTATAACGAATATGCTTTTTGTGTGCATCCAATATTTTGTACATACGTGTATTGTGTACATACCGTGTATTCTGTGACTGTGTAAGGATAGTAATTCCAAGCCTTCTCGGTGACATAAAATATCTTTGGGATAAAAGACTGCACCCAATAAGGGAGTCGACTAAAACCCAATGAAATCGTACAATATTTCAAACATAAGATATTAATATTACATACCTAGATAAATGAATACGTTTCTCAGTAAATTGCCCCTTTCCATGTACTGGATCTAAACACTCAGTATTTTCGACTACCTCAACGCCTTCTCCATCTCCTGATTGCTCTAAACTGTGCCTAGCTATCATATACAACTGGCCTATGCGATACTGCAATTTTAAAAATACAGAAATTTGAATTTTATAACGAAAAGCTATTTTCTATTATTAGTAGGTAAGATACTAGCCTCCTCAACAGTTATTGGCATGCATGCTCTATATTCCTTCGTCAATACCATATTTATTTTGGCGTATATTTTATTGTTTTAAATCAAATCTTATCATTTATTGACATTTTTGACACTTAAAAGACAGAATATTCGGCTGACACTTGACAGAAGATTCTGACCAAGATTATTAAAAATTGGTTCCAAAATTTCTAGTTCGAAAATTGAATATTTCATACTTCAGTGTAACTAAGATTCAATTTTTAGTTACAATAAGTTGTACGAATAAAGTCGCATTTAATATGATGATGCATAATATAAAAGTTAATAAAATTTATTTTGTTCTTGTGCGTCACCACAACCTTAACTAGACGATTAATGTGCAGACCTTGATCACGACCTTGAAGAATGACATTTTAGGCACAAACTGTCAATTCCAAAGATAAGTTAATTTTAAAAGTTGTATGATAAATTAATAATACATAAGGATAAAGGATAAACTGATAAACTGATAAACTGATAAAGCTATAGAGTATAGTGTGCGCCGAATCAGAATAATGAATAACAAATAAGATATACTAAAGTTGCTTGCAGGTTGTCCGTTGTATGAGATAACTGGCATACATAAAAGTGAATACAGTTGTTTGAAAAAATATGTACAAAAATCCATCTTTACCGCAAGAACATCCTAGGAATTTAATTCCTGAATTGTGCAGACAGTTTTACGATTTAGGATGGGTAACAGGAACAGGTCAGAAATGTTCTATTATAAAAACCTTTTACAATCCATTCACGATTAGTAAGATACACCATCATCAATGAGCATAAACCAAATTCAGGTAGGCGACAAGGGGAAGCAAAATTTATGGTAGCTGCATCTTTTGTGGTCAGTTCAATGTCGTGTCATATCACCCAGTTGTTAGTGCACCTCCCCCTCCAGTGCGTTCATGCGATGAGAACATATTATACACTTCTACTGGAGAACCGGTGAATGTTTGAAATAAATATTGCAGTTCGGAAACAAACTAATCAAATAATTGGTGTTTTTGCACCCATACATATTTTCTCATGGCACAACCCATTGTCACTCCCACCCTTTTATATTCATTTTGTTTACCATATTACATACACTTTGGTGTTCTAAATTTTTATGAATTTTGCATTGTAGGCGGTGGAATAAGCATCAAATTTGATGATAAAATATTCATTGCACCATCGGGTGTTCAGAAAGAAAGACTCTTACCCGAAGACATATTTGTACAGACCATTGACGATGAGGATTTGGAGTTGCCGCCTGCACATAAAAAATTGAAGAAAAGTCAATGCACGCCTTTGTTTATGTGTGCTTATAGGGCACGTAATGCTGGTGCTGTCATTCATACTCACTCCAAATCTGCAGTTATGGCTACCATGCTGTTCCCAGGGACAGAGTTTAAATGCACACATTTAGAAATGATTAAAGGTTCGAATTAATATTTTTCACTAAAAGCGAGCTTCACAATTCATACGAGTGTAAAATTGCCATTCCAGGCTAGTTGTTTTTTACCAAAAAGGAAATTGTTTGTTAAAGAAATGCCTTTATAAATAATACTTGTTCCGAATTTCAGTAGCAATGGATAACTAAGCCATGGGCAGGATAGCCAGTTTTTGCTTATCTTATATTTATGGTCTTGCTCAAAAGATCAGTGGTGTCATTTATTTGCTAAAAAATAAAATCTTTTAGGCATTAAAAATGCCAAATTGGGAAGGAACTACAGATATGATGAAGAACTTGTAGTTCCCATTATTGAAAATACACCATTCGAAGAAGATTTAAAAGATAGACTTGCAGAAACTATCGCAGATTATCCAGAAACATGTGCAGTTCTTGTGCGTCGCCATGGGGTAAGCGAAAAAAAAATAAAATTGTGTATTAACAATGAATTCTTACTTTTAAGGTGTATGTTTGGGGTGATAGTTGGCAACAAGCTAAGACCATGACTGAGTGTTACGATTATCTTTTTGATATCGTTGTTCAAATGAAATTGCATAACTTGAATCCAGCAGCAACTCCAGAGCAGTATGAGCTTAAGCATCAAAAGAATCTCAAAGTGGATTAAAATGATCAAAGTTTAACGTATCGAATAAAAAGTTAAAAGCTACATTATTAATTTATTATTTGTTTGCAAAATTATATAATGTGCTACAGCAGTATGAAAAATATTTAACCTGGTGCTAACTTAAACCATGATTGGTTTCATTTGACAATCTAGTTAGTTCAGTTAGTAGGTACTTAGTACCTTAGTAGGTAACGGATTAAATAGTCGACTTGTCTTGAGTCTTGACTATCAACTATCAAGTCGTGGGACTCGTGTATGATCGATGTGATCCATGTAGTGTCGGGCTACTCGATACAAATTTTAAATCGGCAAATCGATACAGTCTGACGTATCGCGTATCATTTTCATAAAGTTATTGTAATTCTAATTTAAATTCGAGTATTATCTTCTCGCACACGGCCCCAGGAACCAGGAACTATTTCTTATCACACGTTACTTGTTACGATCAGACAACACGACAAAACATAATAGAGTGGTACTGGACCGTTCGAACAACTACTCCTCGGGCAAATACCCCGCCAGGCATTGAATTATAGAACTAAATCCAAATTTTATGTACTACGAGATCCATACTGAATGCTACTTCAAACATATCGTTGGGCTTGGAACATCCTTAGATCTCTACATACTACAGACTGGTTTGATGGTAACCAGTCTTGTCTAGGAATTGCTCTGAGCCATTTTTGTCTTATTCAACATCCTTAGGGAAACTGAAAGTAGTCACGGATCACGCACACTCTTCTGTCAACGGCCATATGCAAAATTTCCGGACTGCATGCAACGTTGTCAGATTTATATGTTGGCGGTGATATTTTCACTGAATGCCTCTTCGAGATTTATGACGATAGCATAGGCGTTCCAAAAAATGGGACAGTCTACTAGCGCCAGGCAGGGTTGCCTGATATTTTTAGTGTACGATCGCCACTAGATGGCACAACTGTCGCCAAAAGTTGCCAACTATAGAAAAATACAATAGAATTTTGGCATTCTTTATGAAACTTCCGACCCTGGCGTACAACTTTTGACATTACTTTCTTTTCTTTCGTTTTCAGCTATCACATTACAGTTTATTCACATTTAAATAAATGTAGATATGCATTTCTGATCATATGCTGTGACATAACCTCGTCCTGGCGAGTATGGTCTGTGAATGGTGAATGTGAAAACATAACAAATGTCAGTCACGCACAGTAAGTAGCACAAAGTCACAGTCTCACAGTTGCAGATACAGTCACATATTTCACAGTCGCGCCGAGCTGTCAGGTTTGAACCGCAGAACTAAAAAACTTCCAATAACCAAATCATACTCTTGCAGTACTCATCAGCACAGACAACAATAATTAATCGCCACATATTACGTCTCAAATCGCCACAATTGTCGCCAAAGTGTCACTCCGAATCGCTAAAATGGCGACAAATCGCCACTTCTGGCAACCCTGGCGCCAGGTCTGGTGATTTTTCACCAGATCTGGTGATTTTTTATGCATTTTGTGATTTGATGGAAACTTTTCAAAAATGGCATGTTTCTGGTGATTTTTAGAAAAATTATTTTGGTTTGGTAAATAAAGATAAAAATATAGAAAACATGCAATACTTAACTCAATATAAAGAAATCCTCTTTTTAGAATTTTTAAAAAATAGTTGTGAAATTCGGGTTTTACCATGCGGCCCGTCGCTTGTACCTTCAGAAGTGTTTCATGCTTTCATGTTCTTTTTAAAAATAAATACCTACATAGTACATACCTAAATTTATCTTTGTATTTTGTACATGAATCTGTTATTGTTTAGGTTATATTATATTTTATTTATGTTTAGAAGTGTGTTTTATTACTAGTACTAAAATGTCAATTGTCAATTTATTATAATTCGGGACCTAAGTGCCTCCGTCATACGTCAGATTTTCATTCCAAACAAAACAAAAGCACGTGCCATTTGACGTTTATCGATAATATTTACAACGTCTTAAACTAGTTTTTGTAATATAATTATAAACGTTTTGCAGTGAAAACAGTTTATTTTCAATTTGTGTGTTGGGCTTACGCGTAAAAACTTGAAAACAACTCTATGTAATTATAATTATATTTCAGAGGTTAGGTTAAAACGTCAGAAAGCACGTGGCTTTGTTTTGTTTGGAATGAAAATCTGACGTTTGTGACGTGCCACTTATCTCCCGAATTATAAATAAATAGTTCTCATGTAGAGTAGTAAAAATCTGGTGATTTTTTTTCAAATCTGGCAACATTACCTACATATAAAAGTCTTAAGTCTGGTGATATTTATTTTTTTCACCTGGCAACCCTGAACAACTGTCAAAAATCGCCGATCAACGCTGTGATCAACACTTATCTATGATCAACACTTTATGAGTTGCGTTTTGAATGTTTGTTGTTTGAATTCGCATATTTTTCTTTAAATGCCTAGAAAACTTTCGTAAAGTTGAAGTATTTGTATCGTAATTGAACATTCTATGTGTGCCAAATAATCCACGCTGCAGTTGCAATGGAGCCGAACGTGAACGGAACTTTTATATCAGAGAAAACGAATAAGATCCGTTGGAGGCCAGAGCCTTTCAACAATTGCCATTCTTTTATAACGGCCAGTTGGGATAATGAAGAGAACAGTATTAAATTGTGGGATTTTAGAGAACATAGCGAAGATTTAGATGTTTATCCGATAGATATAGCGTGCCATAAGATAAAGGGAGATGTTACCGAAGCTAAGTTTTTAAATTCGGATTATTGTGTTATAAGTACGTCGTTGGGGAATGTTATTCTATTGAAAATTTCTGTTAATATTAGAAGCGCACATGAAATTGAAGAAACTATCGTTTGGGAAAAAATACACAGGTTTAAAAATGGAGATATTTGTCCGTCTACATCGTTAGCTGTATATGATAACGACATCGCTACTGTTGGTGAGGATGGACGAGTTAATTTACTTACAGCACAGAGAAAGGATGTTGTCCGTTTTATAGAAGAGGCTGATAGTTGTTCGTTGAACTGCGTGAACTTCTTGAAGCATAATGAGATTTTAACGAGTAACTCGAGAGGTCAAATGAAAATCTGGGATCTGAAATCAACAGACAATACCCCTAGTAGCACTTTCATGTTGAGTGGAGACCAAATAATGCCAACATGCATGGTGCTACATCCAACGCATCGGCATATACTCATTGTTGGTGATGAAGAGGGTTCTTTAACCATCTGGGACTTAAGAAATAATATGTATCCCGTAAACATGTTGAATGCTCATGCCGGTAGTGTTTCGGAAATACAGATCCACCCTGAATATTCGGAACAGTTGTTCAGCTGTTCACATGCAGGTGATGTATGGCAATGGTCAGGATACTCAAAAGGCACAGGAAGATCTTCCTTGATGATGCAGCAGGATGTGGAGAGTGATCCTTGGTTTATGCTGGGCGATGGGAATACTAGGGATAATCTGAAAGTTTTTGCTTTGATGCCCAAATTACATAAACCAGTGAATACTTTGGACCTGAATCGAGACAAAGTTTTGTGTGGGTGTGATAATGAAGCGATTTATTTGATAACTGGTAACGCTTTTTTGTAAATCAGAAGTTTTGCAATAAATCAGCGATTAACAGAGACTCGTATACATTATACATAGTGCTGTCATAGCACGTTACATGTCAAGTGAAAAAATTTTCACCAATACTTCATTAAATTGCCTTTATATGGCCATGTGATTGTTTTTTACTTACAGTGTGTTTCACCTGCCATTACAGGCTCCATTACTTTGATAAGATGAGGAAGACAAACAACCACAAGCAATGAATTTAATAATAAACACAAATACAGTCTAGCTTTGGTCAAATCAGATTTATTGCTATTTGCATTAATGAAAACACAAAAACACAAGGTGTTATATTCTCTGGTAAGGTTAATTATGCAGGATTAAATGTGGGAAGGGAAGGAAAACCATTCAAAATTCGTACGAAAAATTTAAATATATTTTTATTTACAATACCGATAATTTACGAAAATGCAAATTCTAGTACAAAAAAATTAATAGAAATAACAAGCTTCTTTATTCTACATTCGTGAATATTTTAGCAAATTTCATCTTATATTCTCGCTTACACTTTAAATTGATTGGTAGCTAAAGCTTTCTTTTTGTTGCACAGAATTTATAATATTACAAATATCACAGACAATATTACACAAATTATAAAGAAAAACAATAAGCATATTTTTTAATCCAGGAATCTTATAGTTTGCAAAAATTATAATAGTAAAATTGTTCCTACAAAGTGCTAAAAACTATCACAATATAAATTATTAATTATAAAAAAGTATTTTATCAACATTACAAAATGATATTTCTACTTGTGAAATTAGTATGCTTTTATGTTTTTTTTGAGTGTAAAGATTTTGAGACACATCGGTTAAATTTGCCTATATTTACAACTTATTTCATTCTACAGCTCGTGCATCTACGATGGAAATCTATTAATTCAGATGGACAATTCTAACGTTAAAATACTTTGTCAGGAGACTTGTTACTACTAACTAAAGAATATGTTATTAAAATATTGCACACTAATTTCGGGACACATTGTATATTACAATATAAATTAATTATACAAAAACAAAATTGAAGTTGTTTAAGAATCATTTTCTATGAGCTAATCTACGCTTCCACGACAGCTTTTATGCTCCGTTGAAGGTTTGTGTATAACGCAGCTGTGATGATGATAGCTGTGATAGCAGCACTGATAAAAATGGAAGCATCGTTTCAAATTAGTGCAATGATGATAGTGGGTATAAAGTTATACGATAAGCTGTAGGTATTCGGGGTATTGTATTTACAAGTTAAATATAACACCTACAGTTACTTATGTTTGTTGTTTTAATGTACTTAACAACTCTAAAATGGTTCATAAATGAATGAAATGCAAGAAATTATATGTTGTCAAGTTTCATACATTTTGAAGGCGAATGACTTAAAAATGCAATATTTTAGGACAAAATTATTTTTGTTCTTAAATTTTGTCCTGAAAAACTAAGTTCGACGAAGAATGTTCATTTAAATAATACTAGGTACCTACTTACTTTCTTTTTTTTATACATATGTATGTATAAAAAAAGAGAAAAAACAGTTTTTTTCAAGACATTCAGAGTAGACAAGATTTCAAAAGAATTATAGGAATGCGAGTTTCAAAAAATGATGGGTATAATTTTTCCCATTTAAGAGCCCGACACACAGCAATTTTGGGAGCACGGTAGACGATCGCCTGTTTGTAAATATTTCAAAAACTATAAATGATATTAAGTTGTTTTTGTTTGCAAACAGTTCTTAAAATACAAATCTACTATTGCTATTTTGAAATTTGTTAAAAAATATGAAAACAATAAAAGAAGGAGCATGTTATATGTGGGCGAAAAACTGCTTCTTATAGAACCCAATAAAACATTCTTGAAAAGAAAATCTCAGAATCTGGTTAATAGCAATAGTAGACTGAACCTCTGGCTTTGTAAGAACACATAAAATTTTCAATTTCGGCCGAAAAGCAAAAAAGTTACTAACTAGTAAACAGCGGTACCCTTGCATTCGAAGTTTTTCATCGTAGCTCGTGTTTTCGTCTATCTTTTGACTACTGATCAAAGTCGCTCAGCTGTCAATCGATCCCGAAATAGGGAATGTGCGCAACAAATTCATTTTCAGTGTTAGTTTGGTCGACTAGTTCCCTGCTTATCCAGATAGTTTTTGCCGTCCGAACCCCTGAACCCCCCGATTCTTAGTAAATTGGTGTGTCGGGCTCTTAACCGTCTCTCTATCTTCAAAAATACCTCTAGATACCAATTTAGAGGGCCAATAGAATTTAACACCCAATATAAGTTATAGAATGTACAATGTAGTTGTTTTGGTTCTAATCTAGAATCTAAAAAAAGTGAAAAATTCGCTACTTTAAAGACTGAATGGTCTTTAAAGTAGCGAATTTTTCAGTTTTTTTAACATTATGTGACGTTATTAAATTACAAGGAATACATAAACTAGCTGTAGAAAAAATTACTTTTTAGAGACATTTTCTTACCCGTATTGTATCGTATACGCATGTATATTTTCGTACTCGGAAAATATGGATACCCGTTAAACCGGGTTTAGATTTTACCTGGCAAAATTTGTCGACTGTAGACCTAGGTGCCCAAATTTACTCCTGACATTGTTGAAAAATTACTTAACTGACGTCTTGTAATTTTTATGCAATGTCACTCGTAAAAGTGCTAGGCAACTTCTCGTTACAATAAAAAAAAATTGCCGGCACAATCTAAGATCAAGTTACATCCAATTCGATATCGGCACAGTTCGAAATCCAATTGTGAAGTGAATATTTGACAATGCAAATTGCGACAAAACTATCAATGGGACAGCTGTCAGTTATAAAATATGTCAGGTATAATCGTATAATAGTCAAAAAAGCGGTGAAAAGCAGACAAGGTTTGTACGCTATTGTATCCTATTCAAATTTAGCTGAAAGCAGTGGTTCTGTCAAATATCTTCGGCGAAATCACATTTAAAATTTCCAATGTAAATGACACCTAATTAGGCTTCAAAGTTTCTAGCACAATAAATTGGCAATCAGATTTCGAAGTGTGCCGATATCGGATTGGATGTAAATGTAGCTTTAGTTGCATTTTCATGCAATTTGATATCGCCCCAATTCTAAATTTGATTGCGAAGTGGATATTTGACATATGCATTTATGTACTTGCATTTACATCACCTTGAATTCAGCATGGTTTGTGTTGGAATTGGAATTGTGTTGGAATTGCACGTTTGCAAATCGCAAACTTCCAATTCGAATTGCGACACAAATATCAAAGTGACAGCTGTCATTTATTAAATAATATGTCAGACATAATGTAATAATTTCCACTGCATGGTCAAAAAAGCAACTATTAGACGAAGTTTGTGTGCAATTATTTCTTTTAACTTTTAATTGTAGCTGAAGCAATGGTTTTGTTAGGTAGGTAATACCACTGTCGAAATCACATTTAGAATTCCCAATGTAAATTTGACTTCGCAGCTTGTAGCACAATTGGCAATAAAATTTTGAATTGTGCCGATATCGAATAGGATGTAAATGTAGCTTTATGATATTCCATTTGACAATCTGTGAGAAAAATTTGAAAGTTGCAAATTTCATACCCAACTCATTGGTAAGTTTAAGCTAAATGACAGATTGGAGGATAAAAAAATTGCTAAGGTATATTTATGTACTGCACCTCCAGCTGATAGCAAAATTGCAACGTACCTTTGGCGAACGAAGTGTTAAAGTTCCATTCGAAAGAAGAGGCAGCTTAAAAATTTAATAGGCGTTTTTTAGAAAGAAACGGCTACTTTCCTGAAAAAGCCAATTTGCTATTGAGAATATACAGCGCTTTCTTCTGATAAAACTGACAAATGTCAACACGATAAGCGAGTATAAAAAGCTTTGTTGTGCACATCTATAATCTGCTGTGACTGCTATCATGACAGCTCCATTGTGCATGGACCCTTAGTGTTTCTGCCCTGATGTACAATTATCAGCAAAAGTGGTGTTCCAGTTTGCGACGCGAATCGTTTGTGCCAGGCGTTGCTATGTTTCCGTCACCTTCGCCCACCATAGACGATGTGATTTTTCGTTATCCGATCTCGATACTTTGAATTTGTGATGCATTTAAAATTAACAATGATAAAGGAAGTCGGTCGGTAACATTTTTATTTCTGTTTTATTGTAACAGTAATTTTATTGTATTGCATTTAGCAATTACTTAATTTTATAAATATAAATAAGGGTCTAATTTATTCGAAGTTCTTCCTAAAAGTGAAAAATTCGCCAATTGTGTTAAAAGAACATGATTATTTATCTATTATTTTGTTGCCCTTTGTTTACTAGTGCAAGGCCAACTAACATTTTTTGTTGTCATTTAAATAAAATCGTTTAAGGCGCCCACTCACACACATACTTGCGTTAAGTTTTGAATGTACAGGCAAAAACTAGCATTCAAAATTGTGTGTGTGTGGTGCAAGTCTTAAGACTTTTTTGAACTGCGCAGTTGAACCGTTCATTTCAAGTCTGTCTTGAAATTTTAACTGTACACCGACGATTGCGCATTCAAAATTGTGCGTGCGTGGTCAAAACCTCAAGTTTTGTTTAATACAGTGGCGCGCAGCAGGTGGCATAGTTTTAACGGATTTATTTGATTTTGAGTATCTAGTTAATATAATAGAAGTAGATAAGTAATTTTTTATATATTTATACTAAACGTATTTTTGAACATTATTATGTTTTTTCAACAAAAACAAACAATTCGACTATAATTTCACCCGTCCACCCGTCCCACAATCGTCAACCTCGCCCCGAATAGCGGCGAAAATGTGAAAAATCGAAAATATTTTTTTAAAGAACGAAAACACCTTTGACCGGGATGAAATTTGAGAAGTTCAAAGGCGAATTCGTCCCGGATTCGCAGTGACCATCGTGATTTTTCCAACTCCGGTAAAACACCCCGTTTCCAAGCGATAACAAACTCGGCGTACCGGAAGGGGCCGAAAATGTTCCATCGCACCCAGAAGAACAAGCCATGCGAAAAAACAGGCGTCGTCCGCTCTTCCGCCGACAAAAGTTGTAGGTCATAAGGCGATCTCGAACGCGGGAGTCGAACCGCCAGCTAGATACGACGCCCTCAAAATAAGGGTAGTTTTTTTATAACGACCAAGCTGGGGATCGCCGGGTAAATTTGAAGGCGGATTCTGATAGCCTAGTCGATCGGACCGAAAATATTCAAAAATCATCTCCCTCGCACAGAGGTTGATGGGGGAAATAATTTTTCCCCGAAGCAATGCAAAATTTTAGGGCAAAAAGCATGCAATACGGGGGTCAAATTCGTTCCTGGAGGTCGAAGGGGGAAGTCCAGCGGAGTACGGTTCGAAAGGGGAAAGTTCAGAGTGTTAAGTTGGGCAGAATTTTGGATCGGTCAACGTTTAAGGGTAGAAAAATGCATTAGAAAATGACAAACAAAAATTTCCGGCGATCGCGAAATCTTCGAAGATCAGACACCCGCCTGTCAAATTTTTCGCCGAAATTGCGCATTTTACTATGCTCGTGGTGACTTTCACATACCGCCCCAACGAGTGCAACTCTTCTAAGAGATTAATATGTGAAAAGTGATCACGTTTCAGCAACCAATGTTTCTCCCATCTGCTCCGACTGAATCTTTGTTTAGTTTTCTTTTTCAAAATAATTAAGCACGCCACTGATAATAAATTTAATTCTTCTCTCGAGGCCATGTTTTATAAAACTGCGAAGTGAAAATTGTGTGTGTGTGGAGAACCGTCGCGCAACATTCCGTTCAAAACTTTTGAATGTACAGTTTTGAATTAATTCTAAATTGCGTGTGTGTGGGGCCCTTAACATCCGCCTTCAAAACTTTAATTGGCAGACAGTTGCTAAGGTTTTTTTACCTCAGAACGTAATTGGTTATGTCACTTTTAGGCGAAATTGAACCGTAAAGTGGAATACCACTTTTGCTGTTTATAGTACATAGTGAGTTTCTTATGAACAATAACAACACTCATCTAGTAGCAACAAGTCCCTGATTTTTTCTCACTATTCTAAGCAATGGTCCATTTTGTGATTTGATATATTTACGAGAAAAGGCAGTGAATAGTGAAATTTTCAGTCTTCTGACCATATTTACTAAGACTCTCATTTTCTATTATTGCTGCCACGTTATAACTTGATTTACAATCAATTTTATATCTTTCAACCGCAAACTCATATGTGGCGTGACGCGTGAGGAAGATTGTAGTATTAATATCTCTGCCACTGGCACCGCCCCGGAGTCCCACGAGAGTCCTTTGAAATATTTTCCATACAATTATAACTAATTAATAAATAATTTCTGGAAAATAATCGAATACATCTAGAAATAAACTTTCTAACTAATGGCATCAGAAAGTAACCTATTTGCCGAAGTCAACATAACTAATACAGCGGGTATCAAATGCCAAAGTGAAGAAGAATTATGAGAGCTTGCTGCGACGAGCAGTTTTTCTTTGTATGGGGCTTTGTTGTTCGACTCAAACCCTTCCAGATTACGAGTGCAGCCCATCCAAAATGGTCCAGAAAGCATCGGTTGCTCGTGTTCAACACGCATTCGTAAATCGTTGAATTTCCAGAAACCTTTACCTTTGAAAAAATACGTTTTACCTGCAAAAAAAGAAATATACAGAGAATAATATATTGAAATCGTTCTTGAATGGGATGAGGGAATTGATGGGAGGATCAGATAACTTTAAAGGAGTAGAAAGGGGAGAAACTGAAAGGGGATACTGGAACTGTGAGAGCGAGATAAGTATAGACGAGGTGAGGGGACACAAACTTAACCTAGCAAGGTAGAAAATTTGAATAATGAAAAGAATCAAATCAAATACATACCATCTTTCCACTGAAACACCGCATCTATATCTGAAGGAACGCCGCTCCACATGGCTATATTTCTTGGATAATCAAGTTCAACTTTCATCTGAACTTCATCAAATCTTCAACGAAATATTAAATAAGTACCTGGTCAAATTTACCCACAAGAAAGACATAGAAACACTTACAACCAATACATGGATCCGCTATAAAAGTAAGTCTTCCCATTGTGCCCCCAGACCATAGCGCCATCAATTTTCTCCAGTGAAGGGGGAAGTCCCAAATCAGTCAATGGTCGCGGAGAACCATGTTCTAATCTGTTGCTGAAAAACACGTAGAAGAGTTTCCCAATGAAGAAGACTATTTTTCCATCCGGTCTTTCATAAACTGCGTCGACATGGGTGAAATCGCTTGGCAAGCCTTCCCAAAGTCTTGTAATTTTAGCAGGATAACCATGCATCAAACCTTCGTCAGCTATGCGCCAGAAATACTGTAATAGAATTTTGAAAGCGTTCTTTTGAAACATCACTGTGAAATTTACTTCAAAAAGTGTCATAATACATCTTAAATCTTTCCAGGGGTCTTAGAGAGTATATTTTTCACTAACCGCGTCTTTAAAAATGAAGACTTCCCTCCTGATGACAGCAATAGCGTCATAACTTGTATCGCAAGTGTCCGGAATTGGTTCATACTCCTTGTATCTGCGTGTTGGTGTTCTGGTGGTCGTTGTGGTGGAATGAATTGGGCCCCTAGTAGGATAAAGTCTGTTAGGATCCCACTCTGGGGGTGGATATTTATCGCCCCATTTACGAGGAAACTTATGAGGTTTTTTGGTAGGTTTGTCGGTGTGAGAAGGACTGTAAGGGAATCGGGGGTAGTGGTGGGGGCGGTGATAAAAAGGTCTTTGAGTTCTTGGTCTTCTAGTGGTAGTGGTAGTAGTAGTGGTTGTTGTGGTTGTTGGTGGTTGTGGAGGATTATAAGGGGGCATTATATCCCAAAGACGATCCTGGTTGGCACCTGTAACAAAACATGATACTTAGGTAAATATTATCAGAGAGATTGATTTTTGATTGGATAATTTTACTTTTGCACGACAGCCTTGTACTTTGACCTAGTGGAAAATCAATAAAAAGGAAGCCAAGATTTTGGTATGTAGGAGGCACGAGAATAGAACTAAAACTAAAATACAAATCGGAAACGAGAAGATAGAGGAAGTCGCAGATTTCTCCTATTTAGGAAGTCAAATAACTCGCGATGGTAGGAGCACTAGAGATTTAAAACAAAGAATAGCGCCGGGTCGAGTTGCATTTAACAAAAAGAAACAACTGCTATGTTCGGGAACGGTAAATATAGAAATTCAGAAGAGACTTAAAAACGAATTTATGTATGTACATATGTTAATAAGCTATGAAAACCAGATATCTTCAGAAATTGGAGTTACATATAATTTTCTGTTTCTATTTAAATAAATAAATTTCTGTTTTGAACGAAATTTTGTTGCCCAGCAATTTGACGAACTAATACGGCAGACTTCATATTGTTTTATTATAAGTTATTGCCCAAAAAATATTTCACATTTGACAGTTGAAGTAGTCATTTTTGTCTCACAGGTTACGTCCTCAATTGATGACGTCACTGGCCTTTTCTTATTCCGAATGGACTGTACCTCTACTTGTGTTAGCTTTTAATGGTTGGATATGAATTATTTATTTGTTTGGGCGCTAAAATTTTAATACAGTTGTAATAGGGGATGGGTGTTAGCGCGGAACATTATTTCGTGTTTCTCAATATTAGTTCATAGCATGCCACATAAAAGCTAAAACGATTTTTAAATGTTTTATATCACAATCGAGTCACGATATTTAGACGTTAAATTTCAACCAAAAATAACTTTTACATTTCGTATTAAATATTTAATATATTAACTCTCTGGCAACCGGCTCTACTGTTGACATAAATTTACGAATGCATAAAATAAAAAACAAAAAATTCTTACCGTATAGGTTTTGGATGCCGAGACGATCGTCTTCGGGAAGTTCATAATCGAATCCATTTTGCATACCTTGGTACCAGGGATACATAAGAGCTCCTTCCACGGGGGAATGAGATAAGCCCAAGGAATGCCCAAATTCATGGGCAGCGACATGGAACAAACTTGTACCTGAAAATTAAAAATGCTATTATAAGCTGAGATAAACAAATTTTTAGGAAAAGTTCGGCAAAAATTACACTAACTCTCACCCCAAGCAGCATACACAAGAATTAGGAAACGTCTCATGCTAATTGCAACAGGCAAACGACAGTAGTTTAAAATAGATACTAATAAAAGGATAGACTGGCATCATTTCTAAAATATACCTACTACATGATTTCCTAACATTTATTTACAATGTACGCCAACACGTTTATTCGCAAACATTGACCGCGTTTGCATATTAAATCACGTCATTGTAAATAATAAAAACAAAGTGAGGAATATCGTAGACGTTTCTCTTAACTTAAAAGCGTTTGAAAAAACACATTTGTAGGAAAAGATGGATTTTTGACCTAGTCAGGTCAAAAAGCTTCTTCATTACCCATCTTTTCGGCGGAATTCTTCTGAATTTGCTAGTCTTCTCAAACTTAAACTGAAGCAAGAGGCCTAGAGAAGCTGGGCGCTCTTCGGATGAGATGTAAAAGAGGCTTGTTTCTTTCATGTTGGGTGGATTTGAAAGTCAGTCCTTCATTTCTCGAAATCATGTTTTTCGAACACTTTCGAATCCATCTTCATCTAGTTTTAACATTTGAACTATATTCTGACGCAGCAAAAATGCCGTCGACCGGGAATCGAACCCGGGTCCCCGCAATCCTAACCCGCGCTCCAACCCACTGAGCTAATCGGCGACCTACTCTTCCTACTCGTCTATACAGGATGTTTCATTAACAATGGGAAATCCGTTAACTGGAGATTTTACAGGTCAAATAATGACCATTGACCCGAACATGCCTTATCCGAATGTTGATGGTTTAGGAAATACAGGGTGTTGAAAGTTACAATTTTATTTCCATTTTTTACCATAACTACGAAATTTCTTAAGTCGTCGACTTGCAAAATTTGCAATCCTATGGTTTTTCTTACGGGAAAAGATTCCAATAACATTTTTGACGTTGCCCATAGAGGGCGCTAGTTCTAACCTATTGTTTTGATAAATTGACCCATAACTTTTTACCATGTACATACATCTAACGTCAAATCGGCTCCAAAATCTGGAAGATCAACCTTTTTGAAATAATAAATGTACCTATTCTTGTTTCGTTTCGATATTCCAGTCCATTTTCAAGAAAAAACGACTTAATGCAGATAGTGTTTAAATTCCAAGCTTGTTCTAATAGGCCGTTCCGCATTAAACAAAATATTATCTAGATAGCTACGTTTTACAAACAGACAGTCGATAGTAATATGACATTAGTTTTAAAGTGTTCAGTGTTGACCCAATAGCTTTTTCATTAACTTTCTTCATAAATTATCAAAAGTATTAAAAAATTCCGCGTCATAATGACTTTTCGAATAGTGATGAGAGAAATGATGGGCTGGAATATCAAAATGAGACAAGAATACATTTATTATTTAAAAAAGGTTGATCTTTCTGATTTTGGAGCCGATTTACGTTAGATGTACATGGTAAAAAGTTATGGGTCAATTTATCAAAGCAATATGTTAAAAGTAGCGCACTCTATGGGCAACGTCAAAAATGTTATTGGAATCTTTTTTCCCTTAAGAAAAACCATAGGATTGCATATTTTCAAGTCGACAACCTAAGAAATTTCGTAGTTATGGCAAAAAATGGAAATAAAATTGTAACTTTCAACACCCTGTATTTCCTAAACCATCAACATTCGGATAAGGCTGTTCGGGTCAATGGTCATTATTTGACCTGTAAAATCTCCAGTTAACGGATTTCCCATTGTTAATGAAACACCCTGTATAAGAACGTTCCTGTCAGTTCCGATTGTACCGGCAATGTTTTTGGGATTCTTTTCAAGCAAAATGTTGTGCACTTATCAATAAATTATTCTTTCCATCATCCGAATACGTTTCTATTATTGAAAATACACATTTTTGAGTTGTCCAAAGTATGCCATGCAGTGTTTTAGGATAAATTTTTTCATGCAAGTTTGCACATAATTTGCAGCAGTTTGTCTAAAAAATATAAAAATTCCGGAAACGTTTGACTGGGCCTCACTATACTACTAGGACATTTTAGTGGAGTCAACAAGTGGAAGCCACCAAAGTTACTCTCAAATGTCTTCGTGTTATTAAATAGTGGCCGGTTGCCTTCAACTGGGCAATTAGAAAATTTACTTTCCTCTAGGAGCAAACTTTAGTGGCCAGTTGAAAGCTATAAATATTCATATTTTTAGCTTTTTGGTAACACGCTGGACTTATGTCAATGCAAACGTAGGTAATTGTCTTGTTTTAAAGAGTGTACAATATTATACACGGAAATAGACAGATTTTTTAAAAACCATCATGTCCAAGTGGAATGGCGACCATATCAGTAAATTTACATTTACGAACAATACGAATTACTGTGGTATACCAGACTATACTAACAAACTTAAACGCGATATTGCTTTTGTGAAACTACCTACTTGACACTTGAGGAAATTCAAGAAGAACTAGGCAGTTTTATAGTGGAACAGCGGCGGAAAAATCAAGGGAATAAGAAGATTTTACACGAATAAATTAATGAAAATTATTAAATAAAAAAAGAGGGGCATCTTCACAAAGAAAAAGCTAATAATTGTCATATAATTAAATAGGTGTAGAAAAATGGCTAAACAAGTTCGACACATTATTACAAAACCATGGACACACTGTTTTACGTTTACCGCCATATCATCCAGATTTAAAACCTATCGAAGTTAATATGAGCGACAGTGAAAAACAACGTCGCTGCAAAAAATACTACCTTCAAATTATAAGATGTGAGGAAGTTAGCGGAATATGAATTTAACCAAATAAAGCCAGAAGATTGGAAGAAGCGTTGTGATCACTTGATCAAGATCGACGACAAATATTTAGAAAATGAAGTGTTCGCAGACAATATTAGTGAAGTTGATCAATTAATTATTTCTTTAGGCGACAGTGAGTGATACTAGCGATTCTGGAAGTGATGATTAAGACCTTCATTATTATTGTACCTACTATTATTTTTTTAATAGAATTAAGACAAAGAATCTAATATTAATGATTATTCTGCAATAAATCACATTATACATTTGTCTTTTTCTATTCTGAATTATCTTTGGTACTAATAATTTTCTTAATACACGTTGTATTCACAAAAACTTTTATTATTTTTAATATTTATTCCCAGGAGTAAAAAAAAGTCCACGACACTGTTGCGCTGAGTTAGATGCAGGCTGCGGCAGGCGCCAACGCGTCGTACCTCGAAAGCTCGCCAACTTAAATCTGTTGGATTGTAATTATCGCTATAATAGTTAGGGCTAACTTTTTCCGCTGTAATAGGGAGGTTCGGAGAAAAATAAGATATATATTTTTGGCATGAAAATGACAGAAAATTGTTATTGTAATTGATTTACGGCGAAATTTTTTTTCTAAAAATTTTTTTTGCAGCGTAATAAGCGAAAGAAATTAGCTTATCACGCCCACATGCTAGTTCGCTTTGTTATTGGTTTGACGTCAGAGATTCATAAGGCGCTCCTCCCACTTCTCTTGAAGTGCCCGTGAAGCGGTACCTATCTCATAACATACGTACTTATTGGGACTATTTCGAGCGTGAATTTTTAAAGTAAGGTGTCAAGGAAACAAAACAAAGACAATATAATTGATTAATGATGCAACAAGGGTATCAAAAGTCCGATTCACATAATTTGCTATATTTATGTACTAGTAGGTAGGTAAATGTCCAGGTAAATGTGGAAATGGTGTGTGATTCTTGCATCTAACCCCAATTTCATTCAACCTCAAAACAGTAGTGTAAAGGCAGACCGGTATAAGTAAAACAAAGTCAACAATTTATTAACTGTACATGCCTCTTATAATTATTCAGTATAAGTAGGTAGGTACGTAGATTGTAGATCCCTGCTTACTTCTGTTTGTAAAATAGGTACTTACCTATATTCTCTAATACTTACAATACAATACATACCTACTCATTTATGTACATAGGTATGTATACCTAAGTGATTGACAAGTTATCAAGTTAACAGTTTTATAACGGATTGGAAATTTAAAATAAAAACGGAAACAAATACAACTCACGCGAATCAAAAAACTACGCTACGTAGGTACTAGGTACTTGTTGAATAAAAAGAAACAACTGCTATATTCTGGAACGGTTAATGTAGAAACTCGGAAGAGACCCTTAAAGACGCATGTATGGAGTACGAAATTATACCTATGGGTGCGAAACTTGGATAATGGGAGAAGCGGATTGAAAAAGAGTAGAAGGGTTTGAAATGTGATGCTACAGACGGGTGTTGAAGATACCGTGGATAGACAAGTTAGCAATAAGGAGGAATTTGAAAGAGTTGGGGAAAAGAGAAAAGTATGGAAGACAATAAAGAATAGGGTATAGGATCGTAGGATGGTAGGACACCGTCTGAGACACAAAGGTATAGTTCGCGACATACTAGAGTCAGAGATAGGAATAAAGAGGTGGAGCAGATTAGACTACTGCTCTCAAATAGTTGGGGATGTAGAATGTTCTACTTTCACGGAAATGCGTAGGCTAGCTCAGGGAAAGGATGGAGGTACGCGTCCTACCAGTCTTCAAAAGAGAACTTTATGATGATGTACTATTTAATTATTATTGTAAAATAGTTAATAAAATTTCCTTTTTTAGTTCAGGGAGGGAACGCTACGGCGATTCAGTATTTGGCTCCGTCATGCTCCTAGCATCCTGTTTCAAATTATGCTAACCGTAACACGTTACCAAGTACCAAGGGGTCCCAGAAAACTGCCGATAAATTATATTATGTTCGATTTTATTTAGAGTGGCTGCAATGGGGCAGCCGATAATTTTATAAACTTTTGCAATGATAAACTAACTCGCGCAAATATCGATAATGCTGACCGATTTTCCTTCTGGCTCCAACGAACCACTTTTTCCGTTTTATTGGTGTGCTGTACGATGTATTAGTCTGGGTACAAAACAGAAAACACCAGTTAGAACCAGTTAATAATATTTAACAATTTAACTACACATGCATATGCATAATACTTATGGGACTGCTGCGCGCTGAAGCTGGGACTTGTACGTTATACTAAGTTCTGACGTCACGCGGCCTACTCTCGCTGCAAGGTACGATTTCTAGCCTCGCACCGACGGAAAACTTTGCAACGGCTTCACAGGCGAAGGAATCTTTTTTAACAAAAATTAACAACATAACTGCCTTCAGTATAATAAACTCTATCAATTTTAATGAAATTTGAAATTTACCGAACCTGCCTATTCTGACAAAAACATTCATCAACATAAAGTTCTCAGTCCGAAGACTGGTTGGACGCATACCTCAATCCTTTCCTTTCCTGAGCTAACCTACGCATTTCCCTAAACTGCTCTCAACTATTTGAGAGCAGTTGTCTAATCTGGCCCTACCCCTACATCATTTTATTCCTATCTCTCACACTAGTATGTCGGGAACTATTCCTTCGTGTCCCAGAAGGTGTCCTACCATCCTATCTCTCCTATTTTAATTAATAGAATAGATTCGTTGCATAGCGATTCTAATCGATTCCATTAATATACCTATTATATATATTATATATTCGAATGGAATATAAGGGGATCGAACCTGACACATCATTAAGTTTGTAGTCCCTTTTTGCAATTTTTGATTGATCGCGTAAGGCAAATCAATTGCAATGCGTGATATTTTCTTTAGTGGAAAAATACTCATTCAAATCGGAAATCGACTCAAATCTGAGAGAAAAAAGTTGTGGACAATAGGTACTTTTAGCAGACCCCCATACGATAATGTTCCTAATGCGGTACCTACATGGAAACAGAAAATGTTCAAAACTTAGAACTGAAGGTTACGAATTTCATTTCCTACATACAGAAAAAAATATTATGATAAGTGATAATTATTTACCGCTGCTGCACCACCCACATTTATGTATGTCTAGTTTGATAGACCAGCGTATCCTTTTCGCCGGAAGTGCGCCGTCGTTATACGGCACTGCATCCTATTTCCAACATCTACATTTTGGACAGTTAGTTTCCTTTCCCGAATAAAATGATGTGAACTACACAAAGGCAACTCTCTGTTCAGCAAATAAGCTCAATTTTCCGTGGCAATTTCTTTTCGCGTTCTTTTATCGAAAGAGATATTGAACGTTTAAAAAATTGCCTTCCTTTAAAAGTTAGGCAAACAAATAATTCTATTTTTAGACTTGCCGCGGCATTAACAATGTTTTCAGTGGATCTTCTATTATTATTTACCAGTAATTTTTTTTTTTGGTTCAGTTCGACTTGCTACAATATTCTTTCTACATGTTTTGAATGTTCTCCATCATTTATTTTTATAAAATGAATCCACTAGTAAGGAGAGAATATGTTTTTACAGAACGGAAGCTACTAATTGCTCGAAATTAGCAGAAATGTTATTAAACCAAACAAATATAAGAAATTTATTGCTAATAAATGAATTTCTTGTAAAAAATTTCGTTAGCTTGATAGAAACATATTTCTCTTGAAAGAAAAGAACTTTATTTGCATCAAGCAAAATTTGTTTAGGGAAGACGACGATTACGTGAAAAGGCTTCCAAAAGCTGCTAAATGCTACAATTATGGCGCAAAAGTTACGTTAAGGTGTCTTGCACCTGACAGATGTCTAAGAGCACGTGGCACTCTTGTTTTCTTGGAATGAATAGTTGATCAAACTTCGCATTGAGGTCATATTTGTGGGGTTCATGTATTCTGGCCCAAAAAGAAGATTCATAAAGCAAAACTGTATAAATCGTAGATATTACGCCTTAATTTTTGAAGGCAGTGTATTTATTGAACGATGTGATTTTGACAAATCAAATTTTATTTGGAGTATAGTGGTTCAAGAAATATCATGTGGTTATACTTAAGTGTTTATTTGCCCGTCGACAAATTTAATTAAGGTCGCTACAGCGTCGTTGCTCCATCTGTAGCAGTTTTATTTTGTTTGTTAGACACATTTCGCTCTAGTATCAAAATTCCTCATCGAGAAAGTACGGAAAGAACATTTTAGTAAAAAATATGTAAGATATTTTGTTGTTATATACCTGTACTAATAAATAAACGCAAATGTAAATCAGCAAAAAATACAAATAAGGGGATAATTATTTTACCTGGTTCCGCTTCTAATTTCTTCTCTTCAGGTGTAAATACATACTGACAATAATAATAAAAAAAACGTTCTTACCTTCTTCATTGTTATCAAATTCCCTCGTTAGCCAAATTTCATCTTCGTCGAAATGCGCGTCGCCGCCCCTTCCGCCACCAGGGAAGAAGGCGTGAGCCAAAATTTGCCCCTTGCCATCGAAAGGAAAATTATCACCATGATCACCTCTGAAACAAACAAATTTTCGTAAGGTTCTTCAAAAATAAAAGACAAAATAGCGATAACAGAAGAATATATGATGAATAAAAAAAGAATGTATCAAAAGAAGAAATTGCAAGAGAAATATAAATGAAAACAAACATACCTGTGGAAATAAACTAGAATATCAGCTCTGTCACTGTCGGTTTCTGTGAACGTTAGTTTCGAATGCTTCGACCAAACTTCTAAAGCTTTAGAGATTACGTGGCGAACCTCATGGGAGTTTAAATTCCTTAGATTTTTACTTCGTAGACTGAAATAATAATAAAAAAGAACATAAATGTCTCTCAAATACTGCTAATTTAAGAAATGCACAAAATTTATTCTTGTAAATTAAAACTTAAGAAAACTTCTTCTTAATTCAAATCAAAACAGCATAATTATGTAACTTTAACTAAACAGGTACAACCAAAAGATCAACGAATAATCCCCTTATTAGTCTGCTATAAATGGCAATCGCTTCTATAACACGCATAGTACTACCGCACTACGACCAGCATTTATATTACAGAAGATTTTCTTCAGCTCAGGGCCAGATGTTTGCACGAATCTTCGGGCGCGTTGAGTCATGCACTGTTCGCAGGTAGAGAAAGTCAAATGGGCGGCTCGATATAGGGATCACACGCACGTAACAATTTTATTTTTAGCTATAATATAACAAGTGGTATGATTATCATCGATGATAGCACGAGTGGAACCGATCCGCAGATTCAATGAGTCCAAAGGACGAGTTGAATTTGCTGCTCCGGTTTCACGAGTGGTATCCTCGATTATTAATCATAACACGCGTTATATTTAACGAGAGAATAATATAATGAATAAGAAGCAAATAATGTTGCCATCAAATGCGGGGTGGATTTAACATGATATATCAAATCCACTCTATTGGGTGTGTGGATTCAGCGCAGGAGGCGTAAATAAATTTATGTTTTGCAAACCCAATTTTGTTGCTAGACGGCAATTCGACTCATAAAACTGAAATTTATCCGGCAAAATAAAAAGTACTCGTCAAATTACTGTTGAATATTATTGATGTTAAATTAAATCAAACTATAAAAAATATAAATGTTAACAAAAATTTGACAGCTCAAAACTACCAGAATTTTAAATGGTGGGGCTGGCTGAAAATTCGCTCACTTCCTATAGCGACGGGAACGCTTATAAGCCCATTATTAGCTGACATTTTTATGTCTAATATTGAAGAAAACATTATTAATCCAGATCTCACAAAACATATTTTCTTTTGGTACAGTTACGTTCGTGGCATTTTAGCTTGTTTTAAAGGCACTGTAAGGCAGTTAGATATATTTATATTTTTTAAAACAATATTCACCCAAATATAAAGATATCTATAGTCAGTCCAACGGAGTTAGGTGGGCGAACGGTTGCCAGCATCTAACTCAGCGTGGACTTTTTTTACTTTTGGGAATAAACATTAAGTAGGTAATACAAATTCAGTAAATAATATTCAACGTGCATTAAGAAAATCATTAGTACCAAAGGTAATTCAGAATGCAAAAAAATTGCTCGTATAGGACCGTATACGTGATAGAAGTGAAACTTCTGAGAGAGATTTACGGTGAGATAGAGAGAGAGAGAGAGAGCATTTCACGTGAACGTTCAGTCGTTTTTTTTTGACGCAATATAAGCATTCAAACGCCATTATCATTAAAATTTTAATATTTTAAATTTACTTACATAATAAGTGTTCACGGATATAATCGAATATTCACAGGACACAAACGTAAAAAACGTAAATAATCACAAAACACGATGGTACCTAAGTATTAATTATACAGGGACGGTCAAAATGAAGTACCCGATTTTAAGTAGCCGCCATTTATAACGTAATGAAACAAAAAACAAAAAAAATGTTTGAACATTTATTTGGGTTTACATTTTAAGCCAACATCTATGAAATATGATATCAGTTAAATGGGCACCTCTAACTGCGATGCACGATTGAGACCTTTTTATGGCAAATTCCATACCTCGAGTTAAAACATCTGGCATAAGGTCCTCTATTTCTTGACGGATGTTGTTTTTTAGCTGCTGCGGGGTTTGAGGGTTATTAGAGTATACATTTCCTTTAAGATAGCTCCATAAAAAAATCAGGAGCTGAAAGGTCCTGTGATCTGGAAGGCCACTCTAAGTCACCAAATCGAGAAATTAACCGTGCAGGAAACATGTTCTTCAAATTGGTCATTGTCTCTCTAGATATGTGCGCAGTCACACCGTCCTGTTGGATCTACATATTCTGCAGTTCTAGGACATCCAATTGGGGCGACAAAAAGTTCTCCAACATCGCTCTATAGCGCTCGCCGTTGACTGTAACGGCGGTGCCTCTATCGTCCTCGAAGAAATATGGGCCAATTACACCTTGCGCAAAAATACCGCACCATACAGTGACTCATAGAGGATGTAGCGGTCTTTCTTGAATAAGACGAGGATTTTCTGTTCCCCAGAAGCGGTAGTTTTGCTTATTTACGAATCCACTTAAATGAAAATGGGCTTCGTCCGTCATAATGAGTTTTTGTGAAAAATCTTCAATATTGTAGTTGTTAGAAGGAGCTACTGTGCTACCTGAATCTTGTATGGAAATGCATGCAAATCCAGCTTCAAAATTCGTCTCAGTGACGTTCGAGAAATGCCTAATTGTGTGGATCGTCTTTCTGTCGAGGTTCTTGGTTCTTCTGCGATACTTCCTCTTACACGCTGAATATTTTCGATCGTCCAGTTCGCGGTCTTCCAATATGCCTTGCATCGGCCGTTGTCCCGCTACATCTAAATTTCCCAGCTAAACGGCGTATTGTCTTTCCATTTGGGGCTGAGCAGCCAGGATAATTTCGGCGAAAATTTCGCTGCGTCGAAATAACCAATTCGTTGTTTTTAATAAACAAAATCACAATTTCTGCACGTTCTTCTGGCGTATATCAATTCATAATAAAACTAGAATATTTGCACTAGACAACTGTCAAACACGAATTGACGCAAGATGCCAGATAAACAAAATACGATCGCTTCGAATCGGGTACTTGATTATGGCAGTCCTTGTACAACGCGTGATATCTCAGCTACTCATGCGGGTATAACTCTCTTTCTCCTTCTGATAAATAATTTTCTAGCAAGTCCATTTCCAGTTTAATGAAAAATTATAAAACGTTTAATTATGCATCTTTACTGATAGAAATCAATCGCCGTTTATTCAAAATAACGATAAAAGTAAAAAAGAAAACTAACCGCCATTGGATTTGAACCTCCGTATGCCGGATTCAATATGGGCGGCGTGGGATTGAACTCACTAATCCATTGCGACATGGCTGTCGTCTTCTTTGCACTTGTATTTAAACGAAGTTGATTGGATTTCCACGCGATATATTTTTGGAAATATTTTTGATATTTTTTGTTAATCTTTGAAAAATATTGCACAAAAACGTTCTCTGGTGCACATTGTATGTGTTCTGATACTCGGAATATCCTTAAAACACTTTGGGGACATAGAAATCGTAATTTTCAATTAATATTTTTGTCGTTTAGCCATTTAATCATAGGAACTATTTTAACACGAGTGCAAAAACTGATTTATCAGTGAAATGTACCATCTTTACTCTTTACTCAATTTTAATACAAAGTACTAAGTACATAAAAATCAAAACACCCTTAAGATTTCGAGATCGAATTAGGGAACACCGTTTTTTCCTGGCGCCTCCACCAAAATTAGACAAGATGTCCCTCCGATGTTTAAAAAAAAATAAGTGTAAATTCTTGAACAAAAAAGTGGGTTCCCTAAGGAGTTTCAGAACATCAAACTAGAGAAAGAAAAACGTCATTTTAGTCTTTGTATCGAAATCATTTTTGGCACAGAAGTCAAACTCTCTATGGCCTTTTAGGATATAAGTCAATCATCTAAGAGTGAATTAGTGGAAATAAACCCATGATTTAAATAATATTCCTCAATAAGCTTTCTCAGCATGTACGAGGTAACTTCTATATCCTTGGTTAGAACAACAAATGTAGACATTTCTCTCTCCGGATACCCATACACCATAATACTACATTTCTCAATACATTCTAAGGAAACATGCAGCTGACATAGTGTGACATGGCCTTTTCTACGCATCCGTTTTGGTGCTAGTTTGAAATGTGATTTCCACAATGTGAAAATATTAATTTTTTGTATGAGAATTAGGGTAAATAACTATTTGAGGTTGACTATCTCAAAAACTACTAATTTTAGGTTTATTTATTATAAAAATGTATATTTTTAATACACGCACGGTATCATTATTTAATAAGCCATTGATAAGCACGATAGTATGGGAAAAGCGGCAGTAAGAGCGCATTCTAAATAGGGCACTTAGGCAGCGGTTTCTGTTAAATGTCGCTTAATTACTAGGGCCATGTCAAGACACACGATGTGAAGGCTTTAAATTCAATTAAAGGCGAATAGATTTTAATGTTCTTATAGTAATAAAACCTGCCATCCATCTCTCCACCCCTTTTCGTTACCAACTAAAGTAGATCAATAATTTCATTAGATTAACGTTTGTTAAAGTTACACACTTTAGACTTTATGTGTTGGTTTAGTTTTAAGTGGTAGTGGCGGAGATGCCAGCCCAATTTCTTTCCCAAGATGAACACTTGAGTTAATAAGTCTGTGTAGTTGCGTAACAGAATTATTGCACTCATTTTATCGATAATGGCAACGCATCAAGACGTACGTTTTAATACTAGAATTCTCAGTCTAGTATCTAATGCTGGAACGGCTGGGATGACTTGTGTGCTTCAATGATCTAAATATAAAATGCGACAGCTTTAAAACAATAATGAAGAATAAAATGTGAGCGGAAGCCGCATAGAAAGAGGTTGTGGTTTATTATTATTATTATTATTATTATTATTATTATTGATATTACTATTATTATTTTAAAGAAAATCACATATCCGAATTGGTTTTGAACAGCAAACCATTGATTAAAATTATTTTTAAAACTTATTGGTTTTTCACATTTCAGTGTATATGATGAGAGGGGCGTCTTGCAGCTGACGTCCACCCAGTCGCTCACTCAAGGAGGTTGTGATGATAAAAAATAATCACATCACACCCAGGTTGAGTGAGTCACCGAGTGGACAATTTGATGTCAATAAAATGGACCAATAAAAACATACATGCGGGCAACAATAAAACAAATACATCACAACAGAATGATGTAATAGTGAATATCAAAAGTAATTATTGATTGATTGACAAAAATTAGTATTACAAATGATGATAATACCACGTTACCCAAATAGTCTGTGATAGCCGAACACGGATTATTTTTCCAATATGTATTATTACTCCTGCTAAATATTAATTTTAAGAAATGTCTAAACTTCATAGCTTTTTTTTCAAATTCAATCATATGATTCAACATAGAAAGAAACTGTGATTTACAGTTTCTATGATGGATTTAAAAATATAATTTATAAACAATATATTTGCAACTGTTGTTAAAATTGTATTAAATGAAACCAGTTTTTACAATAATAATAAACTGTTAGACATATAGAAATATTAAGAAACAAATAATCAAATTACAAAAACATTAAATTTTAAATCCTAATATCACCAATGACGATTTACGTAAAACTTTATTTTTTAAGCTTGTGGCTGATATTTTGTAGTTTAGCGAATACCCACCAAGTGCTCTGAAAAGAGGCAGAAGCAAGCTAATTTTTCGAAAGATGGTTTTAAGGATCCTGATGGTTTGTCCTTCTAAAACTGAAAGTGAAACACCAATTTGACGGTTGTTATTACTTTTAAAACTTTTTCTCCTTTATATTCTTTTGTAAACGTCAAAAACTGCAAAATATTACCTGTATGTCACCAAGACACAATTATGGAAATCAGATTGAAATCAGACGGAAAGAAAATTTCATTACTTATTTCTAAAATCCTACCTGTCTGACCGATTTTTCTCAATAAAACACAATAACGTCCTGTCAGATATACACCCAATAAATTCTGGAGTACCCCAAGGCAGTGTCCTAGGTCCCCTACTGTATCTCCTATACACAAGTGATATACAAAGCTACTTTATTTTTGATTTTTTGAAGTGAAAATTTTAATATTGTAAATATTTAAAAATTATAGTTATGTAACAATATTGTTTTATTGGGTCAGCCCATGCGAAATTTTCCGCTCTTTCAAATGGAGTAATAAAAAATATACCATGTCATTTGAAAAAGCTGACTTTTTCTGGTGTTTTGTCGCTTTCATATGTTAAATTTTTGAATGCTCCTCGTATATTTTATACGCAATTTGAGCAAACAGTGTTAATCATGATTATCATGAGGACCGCTGTTAAAAATATCATTACTCCATCTTCAACCAGTGCAGAAATATGAATTTTTAAAATGTATGATGTAACTGTCAAAATATCGAGAAAAAAAAATATAATCTCGAAAAAGAAAGAAAATTACTATAATATTATACGTTATGAAAGTGCTATTAAAATATTGTTCTGAATCAAGTAAAAAATTAAATAATGCACATTCCATAAGAAAAACAAAGTTGACCATCATTCCAACTATTTGGACTAACCTGGTATAAGTAAAAACATTTTTAGATTATAGAGCGTAAAAAATGAGGTGAGGTTAGTTAAAATATTTTCTTGATATTTTTCGTCATTTAGGCATACTCTTCCGCGGACGCTTAAAAAACACACCCTGTATAAAAGCTTCGGCTTCATTATGTGTGTTTTTCTTTTTTATTTTTTCTTGTTTGGACTGGTAATATATGCCTTTAAAAATCAATGAAAATAAGAAGTTTTTGACTGTCATTTTGAAAGCGAATATTAGAATTTTCAAATTTTGAAAACACAGTTGTTGAAGACGCATGTTTCTTCTAACCGTCAGCGAAAACCGCGTGTCTGTAACTGTTAAGACGACAAAAATATTTTACATTCTGTAAAGGTCTAAAATCACGTAAAATGGCATGCTAGGTAGCCCCCCTTAAGAATATGATCATGAAGAAGCAATCCAGCAATGGAATTTTTTTGTCTCAATGTGAACTCGACTTCCAGAAACAAAATGGAAGCAATATTTTTGGTTTGGGTGCTAAAACATAGGAGAACCGAGTAAATTACCAGCCAAATCACTGCATTTTAAGGTTCAATTTTCAATTCTATCAAAACTGTCAGTCGCAGACATAACAATATCTACATCAATCAAACGCTTAGTACCTAAACTGGTTATCAAATATGGAGATAATATACCGTTTGAAATTGTTGAGAAAATAATCCATATTGTGTAAGATGCCCACCCTGAAGTATTGTAACAAAAGTACTAATGGATTTCACTAACTGAGTTGTCTGTGAACCTAGTGGACGTCAGAAGCTCCTCAAAATTGGGTTAACACTGGCACTAAAAAAGTAATCCGCCATTTTGCGGTGGCGGCCATCTTGGATTTTGAATTTCTCATGGTGTACTGTATTCTACTAGTTAAGCCCTTTCATTTGATGCCCATATTGAGGGGATTGAAAAAAAGGTAATCCGCCATTTTGTGGTGGCGGGCATCTTGGATTTCTATCATGGTGTACTGTATTCTACTAGTTAAGCCCTTTCATTTGGTACCCATATTGAGTGTGTTGGAAAAAAATATCTAATCCGCCATTTTGTGGCGGCGGCCATCTTGGATTTACAATGATACTGAATATACATAATTGTATTGTCATCACAAGTAAAGGTGTGTACCAAATTTCAGATCAATCGGTCAACGTGAAAGGGGTAAAATTTCAATTACTAGATTTGACCCAAACAAACAAACAAACAAACAAGGCAAGCTAAATAAAACCGTTTAAAAAAAGGAACTTGTACAATTTTTAATAAAAGAAATTAATTTTAACAAAAAACATTAAGATTTATAGAAATGATTATGGATGTGTACAGTAGTTGCTATAAACTTAAAATAGTTGGGCTCATTAGTATTGGCGCCGAAAGTTTCATCATCTTCAGCGCTATCTTGCTGGGGAATCGAAGCGTCGCTTTCTTCCACCACAACAGTTTCAAAACCTTCATAGTTCAAGTTTCTTTGTCGTAGCATTCGTTTGTTTACACTCTTCTCCTGGGCTTCATTGGTTGTTAATGAGGAAGTAGAAGAAATATCAATTTGTTCAAAAATTTCTTCTTCTTCCAAGAAGAAGAAGAAGAAATTTCATCAAACCCATAACGAATAATAAGAAGAAATATACATTTGTTCAAAAATTTCTTCTACTTCCTCATTTTGCTTTCCCAAATCCTGAGTTGTTAAATCTACCTTGAATGATGTGTTCATTTAAATGAACACACAGTTCAGATACTTGCTAAAAGTAATTAATAAACTTTATGCATCCGAAATTGATATGAACCAAGCAAATGCACTTTTTTGCGTACCGTGTTTAACATTGATTTTGTCTTCACGCTTACATGCGATAATCCATGCTTTCTGCATATCATTGTGTTTGGGAAACGAAAAATACCTTATGTTTGTGCCTTTTGTGTTCTTATAATGATTGTGGCATTTAGCCATCGCACAATTTGCCATTTTGACACTTGTCACTTTGTTCGCGCCGATAAAGCAAAAACACATCCGCCAACCGGATCTTTCGGAGACTTCGCGCCAATAATTTCGCCTCGATGTGACGTCATGCGCAGTGCGAGACGGATTCCGGTCGGCAGCGTAGCACGGCATGCGTACACACTACTTTTTATTATGATCTAAGACTAACTTCATAAACCATAGACAAAATCTGGGATTGCTTACAGACAAATAAAATAAAATCAACATAAAAGACGTGCCTTTTTCTCTCCCACTTTTTCTACCTAATTTTGTCGTGTCAACGTCATCTCTCTTTCGGCAAAAAGTCAAAATTATTTTTTTGGCGTAGCGCGCTAATTAAATTGCATGAAATTTAAACGTCAAATCGCCTTGTCATTTTAATTTTTATTTTGCGTACGGGAGAAGAAATTTTTATTACTATCTACTAAATCTGTTTTTGTTAAGTGTTTATATTTTGTGTTTTTTTGAACTGGTACCTAGTTTAAGAAATGGTTTCATATTGTTGTGTTTGTGGAGGTGGAGCCAACTCAAAAGATGATACCCTCTCATTTCACAAGTAAGTTTCTTCAACACATACCAAAACGTACTAAAATACGGCGAATGTCACATACAGTCTGTCCCGGGAATTCTGAAGTATCCTGTTTATCATGGGAAATTTGAAAATTGCGATTTCTATGTCCCCAAAGTGTTTTAAGGATATTCCGAGTATCAGAACACATACAATGTGCACCAGAGAACGTTTTTGTGCAATAATTTTCAAAGTTTAACAAAAAGTGCAAAAATATTTCCAAAAATATATCGCGTGGAAATCAACCAAGTTTAAATACAAGTGTAAAAAGTTCAACAGCCGTGTCGAACTGGTTTAGTGAGTTTAAACGCTACACCGCCGACTTAGCATCCTGCATTCGGAGGTTCGAATTCAACGGCGGCGCGGTGGTTTGCTTTTTTTTACTTATATTGTTATTTTTGTTGTGATCTATATTTAATTAAGAAAAACAAATACTAACAGATGAAATATTGTATTGCATTCGCAGAATGTTTATAAACCAATGCTTATCGTTAAGCTTGCTTGCTGATTCATGTTATGGTAGTAGTATGTAGACGGTCGCGAGAGGCGAAACTGTATTCGTTTTAATCGCTTATTAATTTTCAATAAATTGCTAGTTATTCTTGAAGTTGTCTGAACTTACCACTCAGAATTCCACAAATATCCACAACAGGTTATGTGCCCAGGTGTCGCAGGTGGGTTGTTAAGTTCATTGTTGACTTTGAACGGTTAATTCAAGTTAGAGTGTGACTAAAAAAGTTGTTTAGTGCATTAAAATTGTTTTAACGCGTTATCAACAAAATGGAGGTTGATAAACTCAAAGTAGAGAAACTTCGAGACGCTGATAACTGGCCGCAATGGCAATTTGTCATGCGAACTTTATTGGAAAGTGAAGATGCTCGTGACGTGTGTGATGGCACAGTTAAGAAACCTGAAGTTGGTGATGAGCAGTATGAACAAAAACTGAAGAGATGGACAAAGGCTGATCGACTTGCGAAGAAACTCATAGTAACCACTGTGGACTCGAAGCCACTACAATTCTTAATGAGTTGTGAAACCGCAGAAGAAATGTGGAAAAAGTTGCACAGTATCTATGATATGAAGTCGGATGAGAGCCTCTCTCTCGTTCAGAAGCAGTTCTTTGAATTCCGCTGGGATCCTGCTGGAAATGTAGCTCAACACATCTCTAAGTTGGAGCAGTTGGCCAATAAAATGAAAATGTTGGGTGAACAAATTCCAGAATCCATGCTTCTTACCAGAATTTTGTCGACGTTGCCATCAAAATTTAATCATTTTCACAGCGCATGGGACTCGACTGATCCAGGTAAACGAACCATCGACAATCTAACAACGAGACTCATGACTGAAGAGTTACGCCTTCAAAAGCAGGTAACTGAAAATGAGGAATCAACAGTCGCATTGTTTTCGAAACTAAAATTGGGCAAGAAAGTTCCGAATTTTAAGAAAAAGGCTGGTTGTTTAAATTGCGGAAGGAAAAACCATGTTCGCGAAAATTGTCGTGGTTGTTATAAGTGCGGTTCGAAAGACCACATTCTGAAAAACTGTCCGAAAAACGTGTACCAACCAAAAAGTGGTAAATCCGGTGACGATTCATCGAGTGAACAACAGGCGTTTGTAGGAAGTGCTGACGTAATAGTAACCAGAGACATTTGGTTAATCGACTCAGGTGCATCTGACCATATAACCAATAGGCGTGATTGGTTCATGGAATTTAGCGAGTTTTCAAAACCCGTGATGATAAGAGTCGGAAACGGTCAGCAGATATCGGCGTTTGGTCGCGGGAACCTTAAAGTCGAAACGTATGGTGAAACGACGTGGCTACCCGGTGTAATTTACGACGTGCTGTATGCTCCGGATATGACTCACAATTTGTTTTCGGTAAAAGTAGCGGCTAGCAAGGGCCTTGATTTTTGTATTAACAACAATGGCAAGCATTGTGTGTTTATGAAGAATGATAAAATTGTTGCTACAGGAGTAGAGCTCAATAATTTGTATCAACTTCGCGTTCGGGTTGTGCATACAAATAAAATTGTTTATTCTGCTGCTGCTAATAAAATCGGTTCGCTACAGTTGTGGCACGAACGGTTAGCTCACCAAAATAAAAAACATGTGCAATCGTTTTTAAAATTAATGGGAACTGAAGTGACCTCGGACAATACATTTTGTGATGGTTGTGTTTATGGGAAGCAACATCGAAGAAGTTTCAGTCAAAGAACGGAAGATATTACAAATGCTCCTAGGGAATTGGTGCATTCTGATGTATGTGGTCCGATGAGCGTGGAATCAGTTGGTAAGAAACGATACTTTGTACTATTTAAGGATGATTTTAGCAAGTTTAGAGCTGTTTACTTCATTCGAGAAAAGTCGGAGGTAAAAGACAAATTGAAATCATTTTGCAACGAAGTACACACAAAGTTTGGGCATCAAATTAAAGAGCTGCAAACTGACGGAGGCAAAGAGTATGTAAACAATGATGTTCGCATGTTCTTGAGTGAGATTGGAACTAAACATATTGTAACTGCCCCGTATACACCAGAACAAAACGGAGTAATTGAAAGAGAAAATAGAACAGTAGTGGAAGCTGCTCGTTCTATGTTATACGCAAAATCCTATCTTCCACAGAAGCTTTGGGCAGAGGCAGTAAACACTGCGGTTTACGTGCTTAATCGAACTGCACCAACAAGAATATCAGAGAAAACGCCATATGAGTTGTGGTATGGAAAGAAACCAAAAGTCACAAACTTAAAGGTCTTTGGGACAGAATGTTATGTGCACATACCCAAAGAAAAAAGACGTAAGCTAGACAAGAAATCCCAAAAAGGTTATTTTGTGGGGTACACAGAAGGAGTCGAAGCTTATCGCATATGGGTTCCTGATGTCAATGATGTCATCGTAAGCAGAGATGTCGTTTTCAAAGAAGAATCAACATTATCTGTAACAACAGAAGTTGACACAATTGGTACCTCTGAATCTGCTGAGGAAGCGGAAGATGTTGAATGTTCAGACAACAATTCCGAGTCTAATGGTGAAGAAGACATACGCAAACTGAGAGATAGGAAAACACTGAAGAGACCTGATTATTATGGTGTTCCTATTTGCATGACGGCTGAAACAGAACCAACGGATTACGATGATGCAATGAATTCTGAAAAGGCTGAACATTGGCGCAGTGCAATGACAGAAGAAATGAAATCCTTAGCCAAAAATAATACTTGGGTTTTAGTTGACAAGCCGGTTGGTAAAAAGGTGCTTGATAATCGTTGGGTATACCGAATTAAATATCACCCCGATGGCTCTATAGATCGCTATAAAGCGCGATTAGTCGTGAAAGGTTGCTCTCAAAAGGAAGGTTATGATTACAATGAAACCTTCAGTCCAGTAGTACGTTACGATACTATTCGAGCAGTCTTAAGTGTGGCATCATCAGAAAAATTAATTCTAAGACAATTCGATATTAAATCCGCGTTTTTGTATGGTAACTTGGATGAAGAGATTTTCATGAATCAACCAAAGGGATTTGAAAATGCTTCGAGCAAGGTTTGTAAGCTATTAAAAAGTTTGTACGGCTTGAAACAAGCTCCCAGATGTTGGAATCGAAGATTCACTGAATTTCTGCAGAATTTTGGTTTGAGGGAGAGTACTTGTGACACATGTCTATATATACTTAACGATAAAACGAGAAAATTATTTCTTTTGTTATATGTTGACGATGGGTTAATAGTTGCTTCTAAAGCCGAAGATGCTGATGAGTTACTTGAACAAGTACAAAGCAAGTTTGAGGCAAAAATCGTAACACAAGTAAACAGTTTCCTTGGTATGGAAATCGAGCAGAAGTCAGATGGCTCAATTTTTATTAATCAAAGAAATTATGTTCATAAAATTCTGGCGAAGTTTGGAATGAAAGAAGCAAAGTCTGTGTCAATTCCAATAGAACCTGGCTGGAATTCCAACGGTTCTAATGAGTTAGCCAGAGATTTTCCTTATCGTGAAATAGTAGGAAATCTCATGTATCTTCATGTCATATCCAGACCTGATATAGGATTTGCACTCAACGTTGCATCAAGATCATTGGAAAAACCAACGGAAGCGCATTGCAATTTGGTTAAACGTGTACTTAGATATCTCAAATATACAGAAAATCTTGGACTTCTTTATGGAACAAGTGGAAATTTGGAAGTGTACAGCGATGCAGATTTCGCAGGTGATACTACCACAAGGAAATCAACTACAGGAATAGTCTGCAAATACAGTGATGCGGCAATTACTTGGCAGAGTAAAAGACAGCAGTGTATAGCATTGTCAACAACTGAAGCAGAATTTATAAGTGCGGCAAGTGCGGGGAAAGAAATGGTTTGGTTAATTCGTTTGTTTAATGAAATTGGTGTATGTGAAAATAAAATTGAAAAAGCTGTTTTACGTGTTGATAATTTAAGTGCGATCAAGTTGATAAAGAATCGGCAGTTTCATCAACGTACTAAACATATTGATGTTCGTTATAATTTTATACGTAATCTGTATGAAGAAAATAGGATTAAGGTAGAATATGTACAAAGTGATGAGCAAATTGCTGATGTTATGACTAAACCACTGTCACGTCAAAAGTTTGATTATTTGAAAGGTAAACTTGGTTTAACAACTAATAAATAGGTTTTGTATTGTTGTTATCTGTCAGTATGTTTTTAGGGAGAGTGTTGTGATCTATATTTAATTAAGAAAAACAAATACTAACAGATGAAATATTGTATTGCATTCGCAGAATGTTTATAAACCAATGCTTATCGTTAAGCTTGCTTGCTGATTCATGTTATGGTAGTAGTATGTAGACGGTCGCGAGAGGCGAAACTGTATTCGTTTTAATCGCTTATTAATTTTCAATAAATTGCTAGTTATTCTTGAAGTTGTCTGAACTTACCACTCAGAATTCCACAAATATCCACAACAATTTTGAATGAACGGCGATTGATTTCTATCAGTAAAGATGCATAATTAAACGCTTTATAATTTTTAATTAAACTGGAAATGGATTTATTACAAATTTATTCATATTATTAAAGGCTGTAACATTAGAACGATACCTAGAAAATTAGTTTTTATTTACTTAAAGGTTTTAAAATTTTGTTTGTGTAAGAGGCCGAAGGGTAACATCTAAAGATCAGAGCGGTATTTTGATAGTAGTTTATTACAAAACTGGGAAAACGTAAAACAACAACGTAAAAGAATGCGCCATAACATAATGTACCACTGAAGTCAAAGGAAGGAAGTCGGCAACATGGCTAAAGGCGCCCACTCACACACGTACTTGCGTTAAGTTTTGAATGAACAGGCAAAAACGTGCATTCAAAATTGTGCGTGTGTGGTGCAAGCCTTAAGACTTTTTTGAACTGCACAGTCGAACCGTTCATTTCAAGTCTGTCTTGAAATTTTAACTGTACACCGACGATTGCGCATTCAAAATTGTGCGTGCGTGGTCAAAACCTCAAGTTTTGTTTAATACAGTGGCGCGCAGCAGGTGACATAGTTTTAACGGATTTATTTGATGTTGAGTACCTAGTTAATATAATAGAAGTAGATAAGTAATTTTTCATATATATTTATACTAAACGTATTTTTGAACATTATTATGTTTTTTCAACAAAACCAAACAATTCTACTATAATTTCACTCGTCCACCCGTCCCACAATCGTCAACCTCGCCCTGAATAGCGGCGAAAACGTGAAAAATCGAAAAATATTTTTTAAAGAACGAAAACACGGGCGAAAACACCTTCGATCGGGATGAAATTTGAGAATTTCAAAGGCGAATTCGTCCCGGATCCGCAGTGACCATCGCGATTTTTCCAACTCCGGTAAAACACACCGTTTCCAAGCGATAACGAACTCTGCGTACCGGAAGGGGCCGAAAATGTTCCATCGCACCCAGAAGAACAAGCTATGCGAAAAAACGGGCGTCATCCGCTCTTCCGCCGACAAAAGTTGTAGGTCATAAGGCGATCTCGAACGCGGGAGTCGAACCGCAGCCAGCGAGATACGGCGCCCTCAAAATAAGGGAAATTTTTTATAACGGCCAAGCTGAGGGTCGCCGGGTAAATTTGAAGGCGGATTCCGACAGCCCAGTCGATCGGACCGAAAATTTTCAAAAATCATCTGACTCGCACAGAAGTAGATGGGGGGAAACATTATTTCCCCCATCAATGCAAAATTTTAGGGCAAAAAGCATGCAAAACGGGGGCCAAATTCGTCCCTGGAGGTCGAAGGGGGAAGTCCAGCGGGGTACGGTTCGAACGGGAAAGTTCAAAGAGTGTTAAGTTGGGCGGAATTTTGGAAACGTCAACGTTTAAGGGTAGAAAAATGCATTAGAAAATGGCAAACAAAAATTTACGGCGATCGCGAAATCTTCCAAGATCAGACACCCGCCTGTCATATTTTTCGTCGAAATTGCGTATTTTATTATGTTCGGGGTGACTCTCACAGACCGCCCCGACGAGTGCAACTCTTCTAAGAAAAGTGATCACGTTTCAGCAACCAATGTTTCTCCCATCTACTTCGACTCAATCTTTGTTTATTTTTCTTTTTCAAAATAATTAGGCACGCCACTGATAATAAATTTAATTCTTCTCTGGGGGCCATGTTTTATAAAACTGCGAAGTGAAAATTGTGTGTGTGTGGAGAACCGTCGCGCAACATTCCGTTCAAAACTTTTGAATGTACAGTTTTGAATTAATTCTAAATTGCGTGTGTGTGGGGCCCTTAACGGAACCGGAATAACAGTAATAAGAGCGGTAAAATTTGAATTTAAAAAGAACAAACCTACAGCTCGGTCAACCTGACATTAGATCGACCTCGATCTACAAAAACTGTAAAACATAATAGGATATTCGAACAATGCATAGACATAAACATAAACTGTTCGAAAAACCTAAGTACAGGTCAAATCACCTTACTTTTTATGCACGTCACAAAATGTAACGATTGAGAGTCGCCTTACGTAAAATGACAAGTCATATAAATTGAATGTGCTAAAAAAGAATAAAGAAATATTTGAATGTCTAAACACAACACTATTTTGTTGCATGATTGCCGCTTAATTTGTTGACGTTTCCCGGTTGACTTGACAGCTGATATTCTGAAAGCGTCAAGTTTCGTTAACTTTTGTTTTTGATGTTTTAAACCCTTGTTTTCTTTGTTCATCAACTTTTGCGGTAAAAATCTGTTCTTTTGAGAACTAAAATAGTGCTCCTGATTATTTATTATTGGTGTTGTTATTGTTATTGTTGGTATAATGCCCACGTTCTTAAACAGACGGTGTAAGGAGCTTGTAGCGTCCCTTATTAACTATTTTGAAAGAGAATTGGAAAATAATGGACCCTTATTACCATTGAATACAGTTAGAGAGGTAAATTGAATTTTAATATTTTGGAATTGAGTACCATAAACTCTTGTGGCAACAGTGCTGATATAAAGCCGATGACGTGCATAAAAAGTAAGGTGATTTTAACTATATGTCATACGTTCTACATAAGTCATAAGTGGCATAACATAACACATTCATAAAGAAATAACATAAATATCTTAAATACCTCATGATAACAAAAGATTCCATAAGATACTCTATCACTTAACATAAGATACATAATGAATTTGTAATATTTATCATAAAGATAGTGTAAAGCATACAGTTATTGACACCATAAACACTGAATCTTACTTAAAAGCACAGTAGAGATTTATTTTGATATTAGGCGAGTTTTCGACATTAATACTGTTTTTCGGAACATCCTTTATGATAAAGTGGAACTGACATACCCATAAATAATTGTGATATTTAACAATAATCCAAAATTGAGGTGCCACTCTTGGGCATAGTGATCGACATATAAATTATAGTGATGGACACTGGTAGACACAGTAATTAACAGTAGGCTGTCTTTGTTTCAAACGTTTATTAATAAAGGAAACATAGAGTGTCAATAATTGGGTTTGGGGTACTTTTACATATATACATTTGTTAACACCCTCAAAATTACGTAAATTAGCAAAAATATTAGGGTTTCGCACAAGACCAAGAAAAGTCTTGGTCTTGTCTTGTCTTGGTCTTGAATTCGAGACCAATACCAAGACCAAGACTAACATAAATGATCCAAGACCAATACCAAGACTTAACCTCCAAGACCAAGAGTCTTGGAGCAAGAGTCTTGAAAAAGTCTTGGTCTTGATATTTTAAAATTTGTTATGTTTTAGTTTATTAAAAAATTAATTAGAACAACTGCAATTAAATTTAAGGAATACAAATTTTTAGGCAATAAGTAAATATAATAATTAGGAAACTACAAAGATATTATAATATTTATTGTTCAAAAACTAAAATATAAATAAAAGCAAAACACTAACACCATGGCATCATTGCGGTCGCACAGCACGGATAAGGTGTTTCCCGCGAATGGTGACAAAATTGGGCTGCCTACCAAGCATACTATACAATATCCTTATACTATAATCTGTACTAGAATAAATAAGATACGTTTTATGGGAAGTAAGTACATTTCAGATGTCGGATAATTTTGTAGAGCTTTCATTTTGGTTTTTGAATTAAGTTTATTATATTACATCTTAACACAAAATATCAATTTTAGTACAGCCATGAACTAAATACAAAAGTTGTAGTGAGTCAAGTGAACAAAAAATTATGAAATTATGCAAATATGAAATAGAATTCTTATTTTTGAACTATCTCCCCTTAAGTGGGTGTGGAAATATTGAAATTCATAAATTTCTCGTACTCTCATAAAAACCAAACAAGACCAAGAAAAAACAATACCAAGACCAAGACTTATGTGGTTCTCGTCTTGGTCTTGGGTGTCAAGACCAAGACCGAGACCAAGCCCAACACGATGATGCAAGACCAATACCAAGACTGGTGTAAGTCTCGTCTTGTCTTGGTCTTGCGAAACCCTAAAAAATATCGGTTTGATTGGCATCAATTACCCTTTTATATCCAATAATGCATGTACAAAAACTTTTCAGAAACCAAATGGGAACACCAAATAACACAACACACCGATATGTAACTGTAAGCTATAAAAACGAAAATATTACAACGAATTGAAAGCAACACTACACACGACATGGAAGGCTTGCCATTAGAGTTCCGCGTTACCTATCAACCTAAAGGTAACAAAATATCTATATGACAAGGTGACAACCGCATATAGTTACTGTAAAAGGTGTCTATTTCGAAAATGAATCACGGATTAACGGTTTGCTTGATATTCAGGACTTATTAGAAGGGTGTCAATAACCCTACAGGTGTCAACAAATGTACGCTTTACCCTACATAATAAATTTACATGTCATAAACTAATAAACTAATAAAAACATGAGAAACTTGACATCTTCACAACAAAATTAAACTAATGTTTTTTTTTTGCAAAAACTACTCATGCAAATTGTTATCAGCTAACCACGGTCTAATATGAGAAGCATCTAACGCACCACATGATAGGGAATCTGACTGACTTGATGTCCCTCTACATCTTTCACAATATACCTGTCATGTGGCAAAACTGCTTCAATTTCATAAGGTCCTTTGAACCTAGGCAATAATTTCTTATTTACTCCTGGAGTAACTACGTGATTTAGTATTACTACCTTATCTCCAATTTTATACCTATGGGGCTTTTTATGGGCTTTATCAAATTTGTTCTTATTATACTGTTGACTTTCCTCTATCCTTTCTGCAGCCTTTTCCCTAATTCCCTCTAAATTTTCCCTTTCAATACTCTCCAAGGACTCTAAATTTTCTTTACCATAATCATCGTTTGCGCACGCTTGATAGACACCAAACAGAAGTTTACTATAGGTGCTTCACCCGTACTTTTAACAAATTCAACATCTACCAACACCTTATTCCAATGGTCCGGAGTATTACAAAGTTTGGCTAACATAGGTCGAACAGTCCTATTAAATCTTTCTATTTGGCCATTGGCCCGAGGTACTCCTGTAGCAATACGAATTAGTTTAATCCTGAAATTTTCAACAAATTCAACAAATAGTTTCGAAGTAAAGGCTGAACCTCTATCAGAAATAAGACGTTTTGGTTTGCTATACACCGAGAAGTACATTTTTAAATGCTTAATATCTTCTTTTGAGTTTGTCGTTCGACAAGGATATAATTTAAAAAACTTCGTAAATGCATCAATAATTAAAAAGATGTATTTATCACCGTTTCTACATTTTTCTAGTGGGCCATAATGGTCAAAGTGACATGTGTCAAAAGGAACATTGCCTTTAGGTATATTATGAAGTTCACCTTCTACTGCATTTCAGACAATTTGATATGCAATTTTTAACAACTTCACGTAAGTTCGGGAACCAATAAGTTCTTAAAATAAGCTCACAAGTTTTCTCAATTGCTGAGATATGAGTTTCTTTAGTTTTTCAAAAATTTCAAGTTCCATAGCGCCAAATTGAAAATCCTTTCTCTGTTTAAGTAAATCATATAAAGGTTTTGCAACAATTGAAAAATCCTTTATAAACTTGCGGAAGTATGAAATTAGACCGATAAAACTATGAAGTTCCTTAAAATTCCTTGGCACTGGAAATTCTGTGACTGCCTTTATATTATTAGGGCTTGGACTTATACCATCTAAGTTAACTCTATACCCCAAAAATTCAATCAGTCGTTTAAGAAAAGAACATTTATCGAACCTTAACTCCAATAAATTTTCTACCAGTAATCTAAACACTTGACAAAACTTTCAAATGATCGCTAAAATTTTCTATTGCCACTAACAAGTCATCCATGTAAAATTTATTAGAAAAATAATTGTCACTTTTTATACTTTTTCTTTTTAAATAAATATTGACAAAGGCCCTAAACGGGGCCAAAACGTCGATATAATTATTTCCAGTTACACAAAATCAAAAATTTTCTGTAGCGAATAAAACTTTTTATCTTAAGCCATCAGACTGCTCAAAATTTAAAATTTTGCAAATAATTGATAAAGAAACGTATACCTAATTTTCAAATGAAATTAAAGGCAGTAAAGGTTGAAACTTGATTTGATTTTTAGTACCTAACCTGGTAATACAATGTTGCTGGAACAGTATTTACTCTTATGTGCGAATAGCTCTTGTTTAGCCAGTAAACGAACATTAATTGGTTTAATAAGAAGCTGCAAAGTGTTTAGGCAGCAGACATGCTCAATCAAAATCTAAACTCTGTGACCTTTTTTATGACAATAATAACTCGACGAGTCATGTCACATCTGCAACTGCAATACATTGTATTTTGTATATATAATTTTCTAAAATTCTTCATCATAAATCACATTATTGTTGAAAATTAAAATCAAACTTAATTAAAAATCACCAGGTAATAAAAGTAGGAGGACTGGGCTTCAGAGACCTATGAAACAGTTTTTCGATCCCCATCAACTTTTAAGCAAACCGGCTGACAAAGTTCTCATCGATTTGGAAAGTTTTCAACTTCTCGCGAAAGTTTTGAAGTTAAATATTTAAAATCTAGTGTCAAAAGTTGCTGGAGAAAATTCCTATGAATTGTCGGAGAAGAAAATGATTTGCATTTGCAACAAAATGTGGCCTACATTTATCAAATATTATTATATATCAATTAGTAATAAAAAAGTCCTAATAATAGCATCAAAAGGGAGATATTTTGAACGAGATAAGATGGAACAATAGATAACAAAAATAATTATGCAAACAATATTACATTAAAAATGACATACCATCATTAGTGCTGCTTCGGTGTATCGTGCTGTATTGTCAGAGGAACTACATTTATGATAATTACAACTATAGTTTGAATCACGAACTGAGGCACGTTGATATTGGACATTTATTTTATATGGGCATCCCCCAATGCGTGCGCAGGGCTGGCAGCACTCAAATGCCTATACACCCACTAGCCACTATCATCTGTATTGTAAAGAGGGTTAATTATAACACTCCCCCTTTCAATGATCCCACAAATTCCAAATGGAAAAGAAAGATATTTTTTATCCACATTTTGCACTCGTATAAGTTCTTACGTTTGTTCTATTGCAAGAACAAAAACAATTTAGTCAAAACGGACAGCTATTATATTGAACAATCTACTAAAACTGGCTAATTTATACATAAATTCTAAAAAATAGCATTATAAATAATGTTCAAAATGCCCACCGTTATTAATAATACAGTTACATATTACACCTTTTTAATAATAGAGAATTTATTGCTTTTCTTATTCGCCGCCTGTCGGCATTTCTAAACCACTCAATCACAGCTTCTCGAAGCTCTTCCACCGTCTCGTAATTTCTTACATACACTTTATCTTTCACCCACCCCCACAAAAACTAATCCATCGGTGTAAGGTCTGACGACCTAGGTGGCCAAGCAATTCCGTCATTATTTCTTCCGATACAGGATTTTGGGAAAATCTGGTTCAAATAACTTTTTACTGGGCCGTAATTATGGGGTGGAACACCGTCGTGTTGGTACCACTGTAGCAATGCACGGGTTTGCGAGTCCAAATAAAGCACCAGGCAGAAATCTTAAAGTGCGCAGGTCAAGAAATAATAGATCGTTTATTTATACTAGTTAGCTACATACAGATACCAGACAGGCGAGGTTACAGAAGATTACAAACGGAACATCATAGTAGCTTCACCAAAAAGAAAAGGCGCGGATAGGTGTGAAAATTTTAGAACGATCAGTTTAACTTCTCACGCGTTAAAAATTTTAACTAGAATTGTGCAAAGAAGGATGGAGAAAAGGGCGGAAGAAATATTAGGAGATCAGTTCGGATTTAGAAGAAATTGGGGAACGCGCGAGACCATTCTAGTTTTGCGAGTAATAATATAAGAAAAGAAAAGAAAAGGGAAAGGGAAAGGGAAAGGGAAAGGGAAAGGGAAAGGGAAAGGGAAAGGGAAAGGGAAAGGGAAAGGGAAAGGGAAAGGGAAAGGGAAAGGGAAAGGGAAAGGGAAAGGGAAAGGGAAAGGGAAAGGGAAAGGGAAAGGGAAAGGGAAAGGGAAAGGGAAAGGGAAAGGGAAAGGGAAAGGGAAAGGGAAAGGGAAAGGGAAAGGGAAAGGGAAAGGGAAAGGGAAAGGGAAAGGGAAAGGGAAAGGGAAAGGGAAAGGGAAAGGGAAAGGGAAAGGGAAAGGGAAAGGGAAAGGGAAAGGGAAAGGGAAAGGGAAAGAGCGCCTATATAGGATTTGTAGATTTTGAAAAAGCCTTCGACAATGTAAGATGGAAGATGTTCGAAGTGCTCAAAAATGTAGGGATGAAGTACAGGGATAGAAGAATAATTCATAATCTATACAAAGAGCAAACGGCAGTTATAGAATTTGAGCAGGAACATAGAGAATTAGATACCCGAGAGGGAGTGAGGCAGGGATGTGCGTTATCGTCTCTAGTTTTCAATTTATACAATGCGATTAATATTGTTAAAGACAGAATAGCTGCTGGAATTGTAATTATAATTATTAATATGCTCAGATTCCCGGATGATATAGCAGTATTAGCATCCAGCAAAGAAGAATTAAGGTAAGCGCGCACTTGTTCGCATCGGACGCACGCATCCGACGAACGAATCGGACGGAAATGATTATTTCCATTATTTTAAACGGAACAAAGCGCACTGATTCGCATCGGACGCATCGGATGAGCGGAATTCCGCTGAGGATTCTTTGACGAGAATCAAATCCGTCTATACGATGCGTGCTGCGTGCTGATGACGTCTTTCGTAAATCCGCGCAAATGGACGATCTGTTGCAACAGGAATCTGTTCGAATTTAGTACAAACTACCGAAGCTATATTTTTTCACTTCAGAAATAAAAGGGCTGCGTATCTTACAGGAGATTACCATGAATGACGGTTTACAATTTTCTTTTCATATTTATATTATGAACCCAAAACCTTCGTTTTTCTTTTCTTTCTCGTTTCTTCGTCTTCTAACGCTCATGCAATTGCAAATAACTTCTTCTGAACTGCTCATATCGTCCAAAACCAATGTCCAAGAGCCGAAACACAAAACTGAGCTTGAGGCGTGAAGCCTGAAATGGCTGTAGTCCGTAAATACGTAACGGAAATTCGAAGTAATGTGCGATGTTGACAAAAGTAATGCGATTCGTCCGATACGTCCGATGCGAACAAGTGCGCGCTTACCTCCAGGAAGGGCTCTAAACGAAATGGAAGCGGTTTTGACGGAGAGCTGTGGTATGAAGAGCAATAAAAAGAAAACCAAAATTTTGGTGTGTAGGGGACGTGAAAATAGGACTAAAACTAAAATACAAATTGGAAGTGAGAAGATAGAGGAAGTCTCAGATTTCTGCTATTTAGGAAGTCAAGTAACTCGCGATGGTAGAAGCTCTAGAGATATAAAACAAAGAATAGCCCAGGGCAGAGTTGCATTTAATACAAAGAAACTACTATTATGCTCGGGAATGATAAATGTAAAAATTCGGAAGACTTTAAAAACCTGTACATATATGGAGTACGGCATTGTACTGGTGGGAAACTTGGACTATAGGAGAAGCGGATATGAAAAAATTAGAAGCATTTGAAATGTGGTGCTATAGATGCATGATGAAGATACCGTGGATAAGTAAGGTTAGCAACAGAGAGATATTAGAAAGAGTTGGAGAAAAGCGAAATTTATGGAAGACAGTAAGGAATAGGAGAGATAGGATGGTAGACACGAAGGCTTAGTTCGCGACATACTAGAGTCAGAGATAGGAATAAAAAGAGGTAGGGGTAGGCCCAGATTAGACTACTGCTCTCAAATTGTTAGGGATGTAGAATATTCAACTTTTGGGGAAATGCGTAGGTTAGCTCAGGATAGGAAAAGACAAAGGTACGCGTTCAACCAGTCTTCGGAATGAAAACTTTATGATGATAATGGAAAAAAATATGCGAATCATTATATATGTATACCTACTTATGTATTATCCTTGCCTAAGATTCTGCCTATAGGCGCAGGCTGCAACTTGTTCGGAATACTTTGAATCGGTCGCTGAGTGTTTTTGATCTGACACTACCTCGGACACTACAAATGTGAATCTTTCAGAAAATCATAAATATCTCAAAATTCTTCGGGTTTACACGTAAGCTGATTATCAACAGAATTCGAATCTTCTATCAACTACAAGAAATGCAAAACTGTTGTAGTTTCTACTGGTCCATTTTCGATTTCTGTGTTCCCATATTTCGCATACTTTCGCAGTCAGAAAAAAAGAAGAATCAAACATGGGTAGACATTACGAATAATGTTCAACTTAAATTAGCTTCAGACAGAGAAAATTCAAGTAGCCGAAGAGCGCACCCCGTTTGTCTACAGTCTCAACTCTCTTTTTCATGCGACAATCAATGCTTTATCTAACGAACCCTTCGGTCGTGAGCATTTCCAAAAGCTGTCCCTGCCGTAATCCTGCTGCCAGCTGACGTCACGACTTTGTAGTACTCTCAGCTGCCTCTCTGCCTCTCGCTTGTCCTCTTCAAACTATACAGAACATTGCACTTGTCAGCTGCCATGTATGTGTGTCCCCTAGTTTATTGTTCGGAAAATTTCGCGTTACGTATTTTAGAATCAAATATTGGCAGCGTTAAATCTCCCAAACTGAATCCCATTTCGTTTACCTATTTTATTCTTTGAAAACTCTTATAGCTACTTGTCTACTTACTCGTAGGTATGTATCTTCAGGATGCCGGAAAATATCAAATAGATTACATTCTCGCCAGGAAAAGATTTAGAAATCAAGTAAAGGACTGCAGAAGTGGCAAAAATATCAGAAAGGAGCTGAGAGCCGTCCCAGTCAATAACGGAGAAAAGGGAGATATGTGGAAGGAATAGTTGGGGAATTTATATACGGAAGAAGGACTGAGACACTGTGAAAATGAAATCAGTATTGAGGAGTTGCAGTGAAGACTATAATACAAGGTTCGGTAACAGGACTGAATGGTGGTTTGATAGCTTGCTGTGAATGATATGACGTATGCCAAAAAGTGATGTATTATTTACATTAATCCCTGAGACTGTTCTGTCCTTGATAATACGTAAATCGCTGACGCATTTCCTCCATAACTCCACTACCGTTAGAAATACGAAAAAACTGGTACGTACAAAAGTTGCCCTAGTTTAGAAGCTGCATGTTTTAAAATTATTTCTAAAGATGACGGACTTCTGGTTATAGCGGAAATATACAGGGTTTCTCACGCTAGCATATTTCCTCCATAACTCCACTACCGTTAGAAATACGAAAAAACTGCTAAGTACAAAAGTTGCTCTAATTTGCAAGCTACATCTTTTAAAATTACTTTCAAAGATAGAGGACTTCCGGTTACAGCGAAAATAGATACTAACTTCGTTATTTTAAATGGAACACTCTGTATATTATTGCATTTTTAAATTTCTTATTGAATTTTAGGGTCGCTTTGTTACTAACTCTTAGAACCTAAGACGTACTGTTTGGTCGTAATTTGACACTTTTTCGAGAAATTTCACGTTTGCAGTGCTGATATCTCAGAAACTAAATTAGATAGAAAGTTGCGGTTTTGACTGTTGTGTCAAATACAAAATAAGCTATCTGCTACGTTGCAAACTTTATTTTAGATTAGAGAATTGGGAAAGTTAATTAAATTTGAAAATTTTCAAACATTGATATTTCGACTTTTTTGAATGGAACAATATATTAATTTTTACACCATCAGATGCATATTTCTGTCTTCTTTCAATTTTATTAAAACCATGCAGGACAGGAAGTACGAGATATATTAGAAAGCGAAAGCAGTGTAGAGGGGGACAACCTAGGGTGTCCTATAGTGAGAGAAGAGTTTGAGGTAGCACTAAAAATTTAAGAAACAATAAAGCACCAAGTATAGATGGCTTGCAGGCAGAAATCTTAAAGTGCGCAGGTCAAGAGGTAATAGATCGTTTATTTAAATTAGTTAGTCGCATATACCTGACAGGCGAGATTCCACAAGATTACAAACGGAACACCATAGTAGCTTTGCCAAAAAGGAAATGCGCGGATAGGTGCGAAAATTTTAGAACTATCAGTTTAACTTCCCACGCGTCAAAAATTTTAACTAGAATTGTGCAAATAAGGATGGAGAAAAGGGCGGAAGAAATATTAGGAGAAGATCAGTTCGGATTTAGACGAAATAGGGGAACGCGCGAGCCCATTTTAGCTTTACGAGTAATTATAGAAAAAAAAATAGAAAAGGGAAAGAGCGTCTATATAGGATTTGTAGATTTAGAAAAAGCCCTCGACAACTTAAAATGGGGGAAGTTGTTCGAAGTGCGCAGAAAGGTAGGGACGAAATATAGGAACAGAAGAATAATACATAATCTCTACAAATAGCAAAAGGCAGTTCTAGAATTTGAGCAGGAACGAAAAGAAGAAGATATCCCGAAGGGAGTGAGACAGGGAAGTGCATTGTCACTTCTAGTTTTCAACTTATATATCGAAGATGCGATTAATATTGTTAAGGACAGAACAGCCTCAGGGATTAATGTACAGGGGCAAACCATTAACATGCTCAGATTTGCGGATGATATAGCAGTGTTAGCATCTAACAAAGAAGAATTAGGAGCGGCTTTGAATGAAATGGAAGCAGTTTTGACACAGGGCTACGACATGAAAATCAATAAAAAGAAAACTAAAATTTTGGTATGCAGAGGGAGTGAAAATAGAACTAAAATTGAAATACAAATAGGAAATGAGAAGATAGAGGAGGTCGCGGATTCCTGCTATTTAGGAAGTAAAATAATAGGGAAGTATTAGAAAGAGTTGGGGAAAAGCGAAAGGTATGAAAGACAATAAAGAGTAGGAGAGATAGAATGGTAGGACACCTTCTTAGACACGAAGGAATAGTTCGCGACATACTAGAGTCAGAGATAGGAATAAAAAGAGGTAGGGGTAGGCCTAGATTAGACTACTGCTCTCAAATAGTTAGGGATGTAGGATTTTCTACTTTCAGGGAAATGCGTAGGTTAGCTCAGGATAGATAAGGATGGAGGTACGCGTCCAACCAGTCTTCGGACTGAGAACCTTATACCTACTAGTTTTTGAAATATTTCGGATTTTTTGATTTTTTAATGCGTTTTCACAACTTCATAAAACGAGTTCGTCTTTGCCTTCAAGAAGATGCCGGCAATTTCGAACAATTGCTTTAATAACATTGATTTCTTAGTTTTTTTGCATTTCTAACGGTAGTGGGTTATAGTGGAATTACGTTAGGGTGGGGCACCCTGTACTTATAAGTTGAAAAACTAGAAGTGACAAAGCACATCCTTGCCTCTTTTCCGGATATCTACTTCTCTTCGTTCTGCTCAAATTCTAACATATCTTTAGTTTCAGAGAAAATTGGTTCAAATACACTGTTCATTTCTTGACAGCAGAAAAATTGGTATTTAAAATATGTATGTATCTATATAGGGTATTCCCAAACGGGGAATAGGGTGTCGTTTCGTATTATATTCTTTTACGATTACAGTAGGCGGTATATTCACACAATATCAGTTTCATGTAAAAAAAGTCCCTCGCTCAATGGTAAACGCCCCGAAATTTGGAACTAAGTAAAAAGTGAATTTATCATCTGTTTATAGTACACTTAAGCCCACACATAAAACTATATTGAAAAGTGTAACACCCAAACAAATTATCAACGGGAACAAAATTATTTTTAACTCCTATGTAGCAGTTAATCAACTACACCGATCCCCGAAGCCGTAGTAGATTATCAGTTCAGACCAGGTAGATCCATAGGTACCATGAAGCAAATAATAGATAAATACTTTTGTCCACGACTATCTTATAATATACTCTTTATACTTGTGTTTCTTCAATCATAATTATATACATTACTAGAGGTCCGCTCCGGCTTCGCACGGGTATAAAATATATAGCCTATGTCACTCACTGAAAAAATGATTAAAATCGATCCAGTAGTTTTGATTTGGATAAGGATTAATGCTGTATTGGTTAAAATCGCTTCGAAAATTAGCCATTATTTGTCGTAAAAAGTAAATGACAAAAAATGTTATTGTGGGATATCCATAAGAGATAGACATATACCATCGCGGAGTTTTCTGTAGACCTTTTCAATGTGTACAATACTTAGTACATTATTTTGATAAATCTCGTAGGGTTCAGCCTGCGTTTGCAATGTAAGCGGAAAAAATGTAATTATTTACGACATCACATTAGAAACCTCAAAAATAAAAGTATTTCTCCACTATTTAATGGATGTTATTATACATATAAACCTTCCTCTTCAATCACTCTATCTATTAAAAAAAACCGCATCAAAACCGTTGCGTAGTTTTAAAGATTTAAGCATACATAGGGACAGAGAAAGCGACTTTGTTTTATACGATGTAGTGATTCACTACACCAATAGGAACATCGCTTTGACCCTTTTTTACATTTATTTAGTGGGCCGCGATCGCGATGTGCCAGTTCAAATTGAAACGTCAAATCAGCATGGTTTGCTTTTAATTTGAAATGCATATTCTAAAAAAGAAGATATAATGAGTAGTGAGAGTGAAAACGAGGTTTCTTTAACAGCACCAGCAATAAAAGAAGCTGCAGAACTTGCCTCATTAGATTCATTGCCCAAAAAACCAAGAAAATTATGCCTGAGAGCGTATGCATGAATCTTCTTACACTGGAGAAGGGAAATGAAGGTAAATTCTTTCTGGGAATCTGTTTTGATAGTCGTGGACAAAGTATAGTATAGAACTCGTTATAATGATGCTATTATAGCTATAATAGCATTCATTATAAACTCGTGTATAATATACTATAAATAGAATGTGGCACTGCATAATATGCTGTTTATTGACTTCCATCAACAAGCATTTGATCAAATAAATAGATAGGTAATTATTTTTTCAAGGCAATAGAAAATTAAGTATACCTACTTGAAAAGTTGATACGATTAATGAAAATGACACTTGCCAGAAAGCAACAGCTAAAACTGCAAAGACAGAGAGAGAGAGACAGGTTAGTTTATGAAAAACATAATAAGGAATGCAGATGTCCAAGGGGGGGGGGGGGGGGGGGGGTATCAAATCAGTCGAGGCAAGATGTGCAGAAATAAATTAGACGGTCTTGGGGAAGAAATTTATACATTCGAGGAAATTCCGATGATTGGGCCATATTATGAGAACAACACATGGTCGATGATCCCAAGTTTACTGCTTACACAGTCGATTTGGAGGAGATATAAAAACTTGCCCAGAGAGAAGGGGTGGTTGTAGGAAAGGAAAAAGTTTGGCCGCTGGCGTACGCAGACGATATTGAGCTTTTCTCAACAGATGCAGGGCAGTTGAGACAGAGATAAGGCAAGAAAACTGGACGTGGGGAGGAAAAGTGATAGAGGAGGTGAAGGAATTCCAGTATATCGGATATTGATTCCAGAGAAACAATGGAGACGATTCACATATAATGGAGTCAGCGAAAGAAGAATGGTGTTGCTTGATAGATTAATTAAATCGCTGATAATGTATGTAGTCCAAATATGTGAGTGATGGAGAGAATAGTCAAAATTGGAGATTGTATAGAAGAAATGTCTAAAATGGACTGGAGACAGACCCCAGGATATATCGTGCTTGACGGATAAGATGAAGCAACAGAAGCAGGAAAATGCTGTCAAGGAATAGGAAACAAATTACTAGCATATTGTTGGAAGGAAACAAGAAGAAACAGGAGCTCAAAATGGAAGATAAAGAGGAGAAAATATAGTGAAAGGAAAGGGTATGGCCCAGAGGATGTTGAGAGAAGAAGGAACAATTTAGGCCCCATGGAAGTGGAGATGGTGAGCAGGAACAAAGACTTGCAATAGCAGAGAGTAAAGTTGCAAAATGCAAGGTTTAATTCTAAATAAGAAGAAATTTTAACACAGTAGTTACCATAGTATCGACGGGAAGGTGAATAAAATGGTAGGCAGAAGATGATAGCGAGATTTAAATGCAGAAACGAGGAAAATTCAAGAAGACATTGGATGATGAAAGTGTAGAATGTATGGAGAGTAACATACGAAGAAAATACATCTACACAGAGAGAGAAAGAGGAAGAATAGCAACCTGGTTACATTTTTATATTTTACCCGTATGGGAAGAGTGAAAAGGGACCCAAGCAGCAAAGTTGTTTTATAATTCGGTGGTTCTGAGAGTATTTTATTTTATTGGTATTTTGTTAAAGCTTCCAAAATGCAAATTAATTATATTAAAGCTGCACCAAACACTATTCTGTTTTCGGCAAGTTAATTGTTTTATAAATTTATCATCAAAACGTTTATATAGCAAAACTATAAAATATCTTATAAAACAGTCACAAAATTATTGTAGAAACGTTTCCATTACCAACTACTAAAACATTTGATCCTATAAAGTTAAACTATTTTGTAGTAGTTTTGTAGTACCTTTCGGCAATATTGTTAATTTCATTATAAAAACATTTTAAAATTATTTTATAGTTGCTTCATGTAATAGTTATATTAACGTACCTTTAGAAGCAATTTCACTTTTAATAGTAAATTGTCATATTAGTTGCCACTTTATAACTATTTTATAGTAATGCAATTGTACTACAATATGAAAACAACAACAGATTTATTATAAAACTAAATTGTTTTCTTGAATATAAATAAAATATGATGTCGCTAACTACATTATAAAGCATATTTGAGAGAACTGATTTTATACCTACATCGAGTCGGCTGAAGTTCATTTTGGGTTAGGCTCCTAACGTGAAAGGGTTTGTCTTTGTTTTTTGATCATAACGAAAAATTAAAAATGTCAGAAAAATGGAGAAAAATTAAGAAATAAACCACATGAACAATAATCTCTATAAAATATAGGCAAATAATACTAAACAATAACACTAAACAATGAGTGTGTTACAAAACAACACTACCTCTATAAACAAAAACCACGCTGATTTTATTGGTTATGTTTATGTTTTAGGCGGCAAGTCGCGTTTACCATCAATTAACAAAAAAATTATCATAAATAAGATAAAATGTAGCAAGGGAGAGTCATTTGTTTTATAAGAGACGCCAAAAAGTTTTATAGTAGCTAAACATTGGCTAACTAGCAAAATACGTGCCGGAATCATGTAATTTTGGTTTATAAGAGATGCCAAAAAGTTTTCTATTAGCCAAAAAGTTGCTTACTAGCAAAATAAGCTGATTCCGTGCATTGAAGTTTGAAGTTGCAACGGGAGTTATCTACTGTGGGTTAGAAAAACGACAGGACCGTACTTCAATATTTTACTCGCAAAGTGTTTATTGTTTAATTTTTAAAAAATCATTTTACATTTGTATTGTTCAGAAAAAGATATTAAAATGCATAAATTTGTTTTTAGAGCTGGGTGGAATCGATATTCGGCGAAATCTTGACGAACAGCGTTATTAGAAACAGATAGGCTTAGATCATAACTTTTGCTCTCTATGGATTCTTTATTTTATGAAATTTTTAATTTCGGGTAATTGTTGTTTTTGTATTGAGGCAAGAATTTGAAGATAACGGTGGGCATGGACAGTATTTAGCTGTTAATATTTTATAAACGCTCTATACCTACAGCAAAAACCTAAATACTATGTAGGTACTTACAGTCAATTTCAAAAAAATCGTTTACACCTAATTTTGTACTATACTGTGTAAATCGTTCTTTTTCATGTCACAGTGTGAGAAAAATCTACTAGTTCATGAGCAGTTCGACCCTGTTGCAATACCGAAAACCAGTAGCTTTAAAGCATTTTTATAGAAGTTGTGTATTAGTTTAATTATTTTAAAACGCTTGCTATTGATACAAAAATATATTATACGAAGACGCCATTTAAAATGGCAGCATTCGAGAACCTGAAAATAGGAAAAGTTAAAATACTAAACATCGCAATTATGTTAATCTTTAAAGCTTGTAAATGCCCAAAAATTGTGAAATGATAATACCTAGAACAAATTGACGCTAGTTTTTCTCCAAAAAAGACAAAGTCAACAAAGCATATTTTCGTTCAATTAAAAAAAAACTATAATATCAATAAATAGTGGGTGGCGCTTAAAATTTTGTTGGAAATATGTTATAAGTTTCACAATAAAATTTCATTCGCAATAAAAATGTTGATCTGTAAAACACAAACATCTCCTATAACAGACGGGTTAGGATAATTATAATATTAAAATGGCCACTTATTGTAAATATATACGGTTGGTGACATTTCTGTTTTCCTCTTTGTCATTATAAATTAAAAACTGTGTCTTTTGCTACCATTAGAAAAACTTAAAAAAACTTTTTTATTTTATTATTGCTATTTCATCTTGCAATTTTACTTTATAAGGTTTACCTGAAATTAATAAGAAGCTTTTATAAAACTGTTGTTAAATTGCTTTATAATACTAATATGTATAAGAAATAGTCTAAGTATATTTTGTAGCCCAGTATGGAAAGCTTTAATAAAACTATTTTATAATGCTGATATTTAGTGTTTTTAGGAGCTGCAGAAATGTTTATAAAATTGTTTTGTAATGTTTTCAAAAGGCTTTACGAAACACTAACGGAGACCGAAGTATTTTATAAAATGGTGCCAATTTTACACTTATAGTGGTTTTATAAACATATTGAAAACATTCCTGAGAGAAACAGTGTTTTATAAGTTTTCTGTCGAAAACGTTTTCACAACTTTAATAAAATAGAAAATTGCTACTTGGGGAAACGAAGATATAATTTGAATTGTAACTGTATTGTCAACTTTATACATTTCATTTTACAAATAAATCTTGACAAAGGCCTCAAACGGGGCCGAAACGTCGATTGTTTTATATAAAGTGCTTTTGTTAATGTCAGAAATTAACCGAATTAAAATATTATTTGATGTTAAGGCTAACTTTTTGAGCGTTTTGATTTAAAATCACATTCATTGGAACGTTGTCGATTGTTTGAGGCGTAAATATGAATTTATTTAACGTCATTAGTTTCACTATAACGGACAGATGATGGAAAGCCATCCGATTGAATTTCGGTGGCTGCTTTTGACATTTTGTCAGGTAGAGGAATACAATATTTTCAAAACGGATTGATTGCTGTGTACCTACGTCTTGTTCAAGTATTATCCGCTTACAATCGTTATAAACGATATCCAATTAAGCTGTAATAGTACCTACACTTCCAATAATTATTAAGGGTGGTAAATAAAATTTTGCCGATAATTAAATCTTTCAATTAATCCACTCCGTGTCGACGCAGAGCGCTGTTATTAAATTAATTTGGCATAAGTGTACCTTTTTAAATCCATCTCCTGACATTTCAGAAGCAAACAAATATTAAATTATACAATACTTCCGAATAAGTATAATCCAATGAAATATTAAGATTTCCTCTTCTAATTGCCTTTCAGTTTAATTCTTTCATTAATCTAAGAAAATAGAAATATAATTGAATTGTCCTCATATACAGCATGTCTCTGTAAATTAGTCAAATTTTGGACCCAAAACGATCTTAAAAGTGAAATCGAAACAAAGATAAAGAATTTTTAATCTGAGGCTACAAATTAATGCCTATCACTTCTTACTCTTTGGTAGTCTCTGTACATAATTCAGTTTATTCCTACTATGCGCACTACCAAATATAATATATCATAAAGTCACTGCCTTTAATGCATTTTCTACTATTTTCAATAACAGAAACATGTGTCTTCTGACGATGGAAAAAATTCCGAAAATGCATTAATTAAAGACATACGTTTGAATTGTGAATAAAATCTTTGTTCTACTGGTTTGTTTTTTGTAATATTTTTAACCTAAGATCTTCTACAAAATTTTAAGATAATTTTGTGTAAAATCTGATAATTTGGGCAACATCGCACCATAATTTTTGTGTTACCCCGGTGGCGACACTGGCGGCAGAACACCGCCGCGATCATTTTCACAATCAAACAAAATAGACTGTAAATGAAGCAAGTAAATGCAGTTAACACTTGTAGAATTCTTGCAGCGTTCATTTATAATGGGCAAATTGACGAAATGTAGTTGATTTTTGTAGTACATAGTACCTGTAGGTTAAAGCGTTGGCAATAATTGGAAAAGTATTGTAGCGTCTCGTGGTGTGACAATTATTTGTGACACGAACCACCAACTAGTTACCTACGTGGACTGTATAAAATAATCTTGAATAACTGAACTTTATTAAATTGAACTTATACACAAAATATTGTAAGTATAATAACAGGAATACACATGCTTCCTTGTCAACGACAACTTAGCTACTGTTAACTTAAAGGAAAGAAAATATATTTTTATATTTTATCTGTCTGAATTCCCTTGCGGGCGCGCTCAACACGTGCAATCGAACACAGTGGCGTAACAACCGAACATGCCGCCGCCCTTGAAAGGATTGCCTTTCAAAACCTTAAAAATGTTATTGTGGTTCTTCCGCACTAATCGGCAATACGCTTATTTTATTGATAGCGCGTTTATACACACCATCACTGGTTTTAACTGTGACCACCCGCACTATCCCATCGTCGCCAGGATGCAAATCGATGATCCGTCCCAACTTCCAAAATAAAGGAGGCGAGTTGTCTTCGCGTAAGACGACCAATGTACCTCGGACAATGTTGATGTTTTGCTTCGTTTTCCATTTCAATCTTGGTTGCAACGAACTTAAATAGGCACTTGACCATTTTTTCCAAAAAGTTTGAACTAACGATCGTAGTTGGTTGTATTGAGAGCCATAAGTTAATCTTCCATCCTGCACAGGGGGTTCAGGAACTGCGAGTAATGGACTGCCGATCAGGAAATGTCCTGGGGTTAACACATCCAAATCGCTTGGATCCTCCGAAAGAGGGATTAGAGGACGTGAGTTTATAATGGACTCTACTTGAGCGATTACCGTATAGAAATGTTCATAATCTAAATAAACATTTTTCATAACTCGTTTTAAATGATATTTGGTTAAGCGAACAGCACTTTCCCACAACCCACCAAAGTGGGGCGATCTTGGCGGAATAAAGTGCCAAGTGATTCTATTTTCGAGTAAAAAATTTTGAAATTTTGCCTCTTTAACTTGATTCACAAAATTTGTAAGTACTTTGTCTGCCCCTGTAAAATTTGTTCCGTTATCAGAATGAATATGAGCGCAAAGACCACGCCTTGCGACAAATCTTTTCAATGCATGTAAGAAACTGTTGGAAGTTAACTCAGTTGCCAGCTCCAAATGTACCGCCTTTGTCACAAAACAAATAAAAACACATAAATAGGCTTTAATGAATTTTCTATTGCGCCATTTGCTATCTTTTATCGTATATGGGCCAGCATAATCGACACCTACAACAGAGAATGGACGAGATGGGGTTATCCTGGATGAAGGTAAGTCACCCATTTTCTGTACTAATTTAGGAGGACGTGTTCTAAAACATGTAATGCATTTGCTTAATACGTTCCTGATTGTGCTCCTACCTCGTAGCGGCCAGTACATAGATCTAATACTGGATAAAATTGTTTGCGGTCCAGCGTGAAGATTCTTTAAATGCTCGTTTCGAATGACTAAAACAGTAAAATGATGGTTAGGGGGTAAAATAATGGGATGTTTATTGTCAAAGTCTAATTGTGACTTTCTAAGCCGACCACCCACTCGAATTACACCGTGTTGGTCAAGAAATGGGTCTAATGGTAGTAATTTACTCCCTTTGCTAACTACATTCAAAGATTTCAAAGAAGTGAATTCTTCACTAAAACACTGTGACTGAACCAACTTGACAATGACTAAATTACTTGCCTTTAACTCTTCTACGGTTAGTTTACCGACAGCGCGATTTTGACGCGAATTAAGTGTATTATTTTTAAACCGTAGCATGTAAGCAACCGTTTTTGTAAGTTTTGAAAGCGAAGAATATCGTGAAATTAAATCATCACTTGGAACAAGACAAGTCAGCAAAATTTTATTATTTGTTTTTGTTTCGGGAATTTCAACATTTTCAAAATTCCTTTGCAATGGCCAATGTTCGTTTTCAAAACGCAAAAATTCAGGACCATTGAACCAAAGTGATTGTTCTTGCATTTCGTCAGGATTAACTCCTCGGGAAATTATATCCGCGGGGTTCAAATCAGTCGGTATGTGTCTCCATTGACACGGTTTTGTAAAAGTTAGAATTTCTGTGACACGATTAGACACGAAGGTCTTTAATCGACTAGGATCGGACGAAATCCAGGCACAAACAATCGTAGAATCGCACCAAAACCATATTTCGTTCGGTTTAAACTTGATAGAATCTAACACATTTTGACATAACTTCACAGCCAGTAGCGCACCACATAACTCTAAACGTGGCAGAGTCACAAATTTAAGGGGTGCCACGCGCGACTTAGCACATACTAGTCTTGTTAGATATTCACCTGATTTGTTCATACTTCGAAAATATAGGCAACTGCCGTAAGCGACTTGCGACGCGTCACAAAAACAATGAATTTCCATTTTAATTGTATTACTTAATAAAACATGTCTCGGTATGCGAATAGTATTTAGAAATGGTAATTTTTTGTAGAACTCGGACCACGAAATTAGTATATCATCAGGAATTTGCTCATCCCAATCTAGTTTTATCTGCCACAATTTTTGAAGCATAATCTTTGCCTTTATTATAACGGGCCCGATTAGACCGAGAGGGTCAAATATTTGACTTAAAATTGAAAGAATAATTCGTTTAGTAAAATACTTATGTTCGCAGTTATTTGTGATATATTCAAAATCATCCTTGATAGAGTCCCAAAAGACACCTAATGTTTTCGAACTTTGATTATCCTTGATAGTGTAAGAATTTGTAGTTTCGGTAGAACTTCTAAATTGGGCTAACACGCGCTGATCATTTGAAGTCCACTGTCTTAAATTAAACCCTGCACGTTTCAAAATATTATCGACGTCCTGAATTAGATTTATAGCAGATTCCATATTGTTCGCCCCCGAAAGCCAATCATCCATATAAAAATCGGAAAGTATTGAATGACTTGCATCGGGAAAATTAGACGTATTTTCTATTGCCAATTGTTTTAAGCATCTTGTTGCTATAAAGGACGCTGGCGCAGTGCCGTAGGTTACTGTTGTTAATTTATAATGGACTAATGGATCCGTCGGATTAGACCGCCAAACAATACGTTGAAAATTTTGATGATCTTCATGCATATCAATACACCTGTACATTTTGGCAATATCCGCGGTAAAAACGATTGAGTGAGTCCTGAAACGCGTCAGGATGCTAAAAATTTGTTCTTGTATACAAGGCCCTACCTTTAGTACATCGTTGAGAGATAAATTAGTATCACTCTTAGCAGAGGCGTCGAAGACGACACGCAGCCTGGTAGTGACAGAAGAATTCTTTATGACACAATGATGTGGTAAATAGTAATTCAAACTTGTGTTCTCCATAAGTTCATCGTTATTAATTTGTATCATATGCCCTAAGTCACTGTACTCTTTCATGAATTGGCAGTAATTTTCCCTAATTTGCGGATTTTTTATTAATTTCTTTTCAAGTGATAAAAATCTGTTAATAGCCATTTTTTGAGATTCGCCAAGTTGTTTATAATTAGCGCGAAATGGTAAATTTACGACAAATTTGCCTGTATTGTTTCGTTTAAATGTGTCTTTAAAATGTTGTTCACACTCGGCTTCTTCCTTAGTATAAATTGTTTGTTTGATTCCGCATTCTTCGATGCGCCAAAATGCTTCTAGTTGGTTTTCAAGACTATCATCAATTTTGTTTGAAGATAGTGAGAGATTACAATACGAAGGTTTATTAGAAGAATGATCCTTCTTATAACCTAGTGGTCCTGACACCACCCAACCTAATCTTGTACTTTGTAGAATGGGATTGGTAATACCGAGTTTAATCTGCCTTGGCAAAAGTAACTCATAAAATATACCTGCTCCCAATAATAAATCAACTTCGCTAGAGCAATTGAATTTTGGATCGGCCAATTTTAGACCCGGTGGTAATTTTAAATGAGAACAGTTGAAATTATTTTGCGGAATTTTATTTGTAATTTCGTCAATAACTAGAAATTGTAAGTTAAAATGATCACTGGAAGTAGTAGACATAATTTCTGCATTTACAATATCAGAAATATTAGTTTGTGTTGAATTGATACCGATAATTGGTATATTAATTTTTCTTGACTTTAAATTTAATCGTTTGAATAATTTCTTTGTAATAAAATTCGATTGAGCACCGCTATCTAGTAATGCTCTACCTAATACCTCGTTTCCTGAACTATCATAAATTAAAACTACCGCGGTTGACAGTAACGTGGCATTACTTTGATTGAAAAAAGTAAATAAGTTATCATTTGTTTGACATGATACTACAACGGTAGATTCGGATGTGGTTATTTCGTCTGAATGTGTTGAATTATTTTCTGAAGTAATTTTTGATGAGATTTGAGAACCACTTTGCGATTTAGCATTTTTATCGTTTGTGTCGTCTTGGGATCTGGCAGTGTTCTGCCTTTCCAAGTGCAACAAAGTATTGTGTTTTTTCTTACAACGTCTGCAAGACCCAAAAGTACAATCATAAGAAGTATGACCGCGTCGTAGACAATTTAAACAAACCCTCAAGGCTCTCATTTCGTTTACTCTGTTTGATACGGGAAGTTTGAGAAAGTTTTCGCAAAAATATACGAGATGTTCACCTTTACAAAATACACAATTTTGTTTTTGCATTGCAACATGAACGTACGATTTGTGTTCAAAAGATTTTTTGTTTTGTGTAGCTTGAGCAGGTTTTGAATCAATAGATCTTAAAAGTTCGCATCTTTCGATTAGAAAATCAATAAACATTTGAATTGTTGGCGAAACATCTTTTTTTGTCTTTATTTCCCATTCTGTTTTAGAAGAAATGTCTAATTTTGAAGACAATAAATAAATTAGCAATGTTTTCCACTTATCAACATCTTCCTCTAGCTTTTTTAAAGCCCTGAAATGCAACTGAAAATTATCAATAAATGCTCTTAGTGAAGCATGCGAATTTTTTGACACAACTGGTAAATCAACTATTTGCTTGACATGTTCCCTTATTGTAGATTTTTTGTTTTCGTACCGCTCTGTTAACAAATTCCAGGCTAATACGTAATTATCGTCAGTCACCTCTAATTGTTCGATGACATTTAGCGCTTCCGATTTTAAGGAACATTTTAAATAATGAAATTTTTGAACATTTCGCAAACTTTTATTTTCATTGATTAATGAATTAAATGTGTCGTGGAAACTGGACCACTTCTCGTATGACCCAGCAAATTCTGGCAAAGAAATTGGAAGCAATGGAAGGGGAACGTTTTGTTGAATATTTGTTTGACAAGAAGTGACTACACTTGGAGCTGGTTGATTTTGTTCGTCAATTATTTGTTGAGCATATGTAGCTATCGTAAAATATTTGTTTTCGAATTCAGCTCGTTCATTCGATTGTTGATCTGAAATGGCGCCCTTCGCAATTTCTTCATACATTTCAATATCAGACTGTATCCTGCAAAATTCATCAAAAACACCCTCTAGTTTTCTTAAGCGCATAGCTAATTCTTTTGTTTTATTTTGATCAGAAACATCTTGAACAAATGTTGTGAAACGAGTTAGCTGGGACTTTAATTGCCCTCTGCGAGCAATGAGCTTCTTTTGTGCATCTTCAGACATGATTAATAAATTGGAATTGAAAATAAGAAATTGGATACGTTTGATTTTATTTGTAGGTAAAAGTACCCTTAAAATCTACGACACTGAATAGCGATACAAAAGAATGAATCGTAAATCAATCGAATGACAGCCGCCTGAATTCGGGAATAAAACCAAACACCTGCGCGGCGAGCCGAGTTGCCCCTTTGCCCCTCCAAGATCGCTGCTTTAAATGACGAGTGCTAATTCGTGGGAATGTAATGTAATAACATAAAAAATGAACTTTCTCGTTTTGCTTGAAATTTGTACTTTGAAAAATTCGCTCAAATAGAGAAAAAAGGAACGGACTTACGGTTTTGGCATTGGCAAACTTCAGTTTCATCCGCTTTTGTCTTTGTACTTCGTAGCTTGATTGCTTCTTCAATTGTTGAAACTTGAAATTCAGTTATTCTAATTGTTGTTGTTTGTTGTAAGCCTTGATGGCAAAATTTGCGATCCGCAATCGAGGACCAAAATTCGGAACGATGGACCAAAAATGTAGCGTCTCGTGGTGTGACAATTATTTGTGACACGAACCACCAACTAGTTACCTACGTGGACTGTATAAAATAATCTTGAATAACTGAACTTTATTAAATTGAACTTATACACAAAATATTGTAAGTATAATAACAGGAATACACATGCTTCCTTGTCAACGACAACTTAGCTACTGTTAACTTAAAGGAAAGAAAATATATTTTTATATTTTATCTGTCTGAATTCCCTTGCGGGCGCGCTCAACACGTGCAATCGAACACAGTGGCGTAACAACCGAACAAGTATGCCTCATTAACGTCCAATTTATAGTGCAGAAAAGTGGTTCACTTTTAGAGATTATTTAATCGCTTCTAACAAAAATCCTTTCTTTATTTTGGCTTTTACGTTAGGAAAGCCCGAGGGGTCGTAACTCCACAAAAAAGTGTACAATGGAATTCCAGTATAATTCCAGTAATTCAATGCAATTCCAGTAATTCCAGCAATTCCATATAATTCCAGTAATTCCAAAGTATAATTCCGTACAATTCCAGTAATTCCACATAATTCCATATAATTCCAGTACCTAATTTCACAGTAATTCCAAAGAACTTCAATGTAATTCCAGCAATTCCATATCATTCCAGTAATTCCATATAATTCCAGTAATTCTGTACAATTCCAGTAATTCCAGCAATTCCAAAGAACTTCCAGTAATTCCAGAAATTCCATATAATTCCAGTAATTCCAAAGTACTCCCATAAATAATTCCAATAATTCCGTACAATTCCAGTAATTCCATGTAATTCCATATAATTCCAGAAATTCCATAGTAATTCCAATATATCAATAATTCTACATAAATTCCGATAATTCCAGCAATTCCATAGTAATTACGGTAATACCAAATAATTCCCGTAATTCCAAACTAATTCCAGGTATAAGTACAAAGTAATTCCAGAGTTAATAACAAATACTTGATAAAAATCTAGCAAGGGTTTGCAGAAATCATTCAGGACAAGTGATAACACTTCCACTTGATCACTAGGACTGCAAGTGCTCCGATATTATCAATCATTTCCAATAATATCGGCATTTCCAAAAATATAAAATATTTTTATTGATTTCGAGAACATCGATATTTTCGATAATTTCGCCAAAATAAACTATGAAAACGCATCCTTTTTCTTTTTCTAGTAAAAACATTATTTTCAAACGGATTATTTAAATGAAGTTGTGGCAGTATGCATAAATGGCTACTCTCCAGCAAATACAAACAAAATGGATGTGTCAAAAAATTAAAATATTTTTCGAGAATCTTAACAATTCCAGGAACGCTTAAGTATTATTTTTAAATTTGTTTTGCACAGTGCCAAAAATGTTCCATTGCTTAAAAATGAAAATTGGAAATTCAGAACATTTAAATTTCTTTTCAAAGTCGCAAAATTAATTTACAAAATGATTATCTTTTTATTTTGTTGAAATGCTCTTATACCTACAGTTTCATTTTTCCGTTAACTAAAGAAACACCCAGTATTCAAAAACTAAATGCACAATTTCAAATTTAACATCCGTATTATCATTGTTTAAAGATCTTTAAAAAATGATATGATGTACTACATATTAAAAATATCGAAATACTTATCGATAACGTGGAAAATATCGATATATCCATATATCGACCATCGACGTCGGCTTTTCACAATATGCACAGGTGGTTATGAAGCTAATCTTAAATTCAGAATTTGGGTATAAGACTTTTTGCCTTCGAGGAACTAAAAGTGCGATAAGTTCGAGAAAATGATAAGTGAATTACGAAAGGGTGCTGCTGACAATGTTATATGGACGACAATGCAGACTAGGAATTATGGGATGGTAGGGCACCTTTCGAAACGGGAAAAATTAGTTCCCTGGATACTAGAGGCGAATATAGAAATAAGTAAGAACACGTAAAGCTCGTTTCAACAGAGAAGAAATAGTAACGTCATGCGCAGAAACAGATTTTTGTTAGCGCATTGCAGTTGCTGGGCAAGGAACAGCCACTGGCAATAGCCACACCTTCGCGCATATATTAATAACGTGACCTTTTCTTCTAGCTCTAGAGGTAGCTCAAATTAAACTACTGTTCGCTGGAACCGGAAGTAACGAGTCAACACGAGAATACACTTTTTTACATTTTTCTAAAAGAGTAGCCATTATTGTAGCAAACAGACGTTTTGGGTGACGTTTTATACTTGATTTTCACATTAAATTTTAATTTATTCCTGTCACCTCTAAAATGATCATAGAGGCGATTTATTAACAACTTTTGCTTAAACTTTTCCCCATTTAACCACATCTGTAAGTATATATACTGTTCGGGACCAAGCATAATGAGTACCTCACGCCCTTTGTTTATCCATTAGAACACTTCCGCCCTCTTTTCTTTCGTGTTCCATACAACACATATATTATGGTTTCCGATGTCATAACAATGGCATCTTAATTTTCGGTACATTGTATACCTTATTAATAATAATATTACAAACAAGACTACTTGTAGATTACGCACTTGCTTTATACAGCCAATGAATAAATTATACCAAAAACTGAAAGAAATTACCAAAAAATCATCTTACCTCCACGTAAGATTCGTGTACATCCACTTCTGCCCTTGCACAGTAAATCTTTTCCGTCTGAAAAGTTTCGTGGGATGATCTGGAAGACCGCAGCGCGGCCTTTTTAAAAGTTGACTAGTTTGTTCATCTAAGCGCCCCGTAACGGGCAACCCGCTAAACTCCTGCAGCTCTTTAATAGCGTGCCGTACAGATTCCTCTGTTCGCAACGCGCCAGCGCCACCTGCCGCCGTTCGCCCCAAGTAGCCGAACTTCATCAAGTAGCTTTGCTGAAATAGAAATAGGAAACTGTATTGTTGTTTTAACTTGAGTGGCAAATACAAAATGATAAGGGGGGCTAAACCAATCCACGTATTATTTCAAGAACATTCCCATAATGTGTTGAAAATGTTCTAGAAGTAGATATGTGACAAAATGAAAGACAAAGTTTAATTTTGCTAAGATATTGGTGGTAAAAAAGTCATCATCATAAAATTTTCAGTCCGAAGACTGGTTGGACGCGTACCTCCACCCTTTCCTATCCTGACCTAACCTACGCATTTTCCCAAAATTTGAACATCCTACATGCCTAACTATTTGAGAGCAGTAGTCTAATCTGAGCATACCCCAACCTCTCTTTATTCTGACTCTAGTATGTCGCGAACTAAGCCTTCGTGCCTCAGAAGGTGTCCTACCATCCTATCTCTCCTATTCCTTACTGTCTTCCATAAATTTCGCTTTTCTCCAACTCTTTCTAATACCTCTCTGTTGCTAACCTTCGGTAAAAAAGTATGATTCGTAATTTCTTCAAAAATAAGCATAATCTTCATTTTCCTTGTTCGTTCAGTTAATACTGGTCTTGCAATGAATTGCAATTGATACAATTCATAAGGCACGTAAAACTGAAAACACGATAAAAGAATAAATAAATCACCTCAAAGCTCAAAGACGGGAGAAACCACCTTAAAAAGCAACTGAAAAAGTGATTGGGCAGAAAAGTAGAGTCATTAAGTCATTAGTATGTATCGAAAAAGAAATTTAAAATCTTAGTTAATCGTAAGGGGATGTTAATCGACTAAAACCTCTCGGTTTCAGTCGAAAAACGGCTTCTAATCTAATGGATTGTTTAACCATTCTTTAAGTTAGAACATATTAGTATAGTATATTATACACGAGTTTATAATGAATGCTATTATTACCGAGGATGAAGTTTACAACACGAGCGAGTGAAACGAGCGAGTTTTATAATCATCCGAGGTAATAATAGCATCATTATAACGAGTTGTATACTATACTTTGTCCACGACTATCAAAGCAGATCCCCAGAAAGGATTTACCTTCATTTCCCTTCTCCAATGTAAGAAAGATTCATACATACGCTCTCAGGTATAATTTTCTTGGTTTTTTGGGCAATGAATCCAATGAGGCAAGTTCTGCAGCTTCTTTTATTGCTGGTGCTGTTAAAGAAACATCGTTTCCACTCTCACTACTCATTATATCTTCTTTTTTAGAATATGCATTTCAAATTAAAAGCAAACCATGCTGATTTGACGTTTCAATTTGAACTGACACATCGCGATCGCGGCCTACTAAATAAATGTAAAAAAGGGTCAAAGCGATGTTCCTATTGGTGTAGTGAATAATATTCATTAATCACTGCAGTGATTAATGTATCTAATTATGATTGAAGAAACACAAGTATAAAGAGTATATTATAAGATAGTCGTGGACAAAATATAAATTATCCCAGCGGTGAGTTATAACGTCTAACTAGAGAGTTTATTCTGCATTTTATCTGCAAGAGCATTATTTTAAGTGCGCAGTGACAGTAGCTGCCATAGAAACATATACAAACATGCAAACAATCACTTTAGTTTACTATAAAACATGGTTAGTCATTGCTCACCTTTTGGAGATCACCGGTAGTGATCTTAGTGACGTCAGTAAGTGGAACTATGCAATGTATTGCATGCAGTAAACTAAATTTTCTGAAATTGCCACTGTCAGTGGAAGATTTCAACTTGCTGTCAAACTTCTGCAAGATTTTTCGGTTACGTATCTGTTTTGCTACATTTCGCTTTGAAAATGTTAAATTATGAAAAAAATTAAAATAACAATTACATGTTCATCTTATGGCTAAAGCCTTTCGCAATTTAAATACATATACAAGAAAACACATTTTTATTTCGGCAATTCCAGACACGGAAGCGGATATTTCTTTTTATTTCCTGTAGATATTTGTATAACGTAACCGTTGCATACTGATACTAGACGACCCACGAACCCACCATGTCCTACATTCAATTTTAGGATGCAGTCGAAAATGCTAGTTCCAGAGGAAACCACATTGACGTCGGAAGTCTGTTTCGGTAACTCTTGGAAAATGATCTGAGATCACCAACATAAACGTACGAGGTATGCATCTATAATACGAAATTTGCAGAGAAGATTTATACATTTTGTTTACAAAAGTCATAATAGTAAACAGAAAAAGTGAGATGAGAGTTGTTTGCGGGATATTTACTAAACAAATAAAAATGGTAACATTGCACAACAGGTTATGGGTCCAGTGTGAACTACACAAGACGATAAAAGTAACTTTCCGAAGGGGATGAAGAATAATTTTGGAAAATGTATTGGAGATATCTTCTGTTCAGTCTCAGTTCGTCATAATGTGACTTTATTTGAAATAATGTTTCAGTATTCCAGGTCAGATGTTAATGTAACATCCTGTATGAAGTCTGACTTAATAAAACAATGCCTATTAATGACAGTAATAACATTAAATGTTGATCGATTATCTGGGTTATTGCACTTGAAAGAAAATAATCCAGAAAAGCTATATAATATCACGTTAAATGTTCCCATAATATAGGGGTTATTCACCCCTTAGTGCATGCTTGAGTTATATTTGCGCCAACTCCCCTTCTTTCGGTATTTTATGAATAGGTATACACATAAATATTAAAAGTAATCGTAAAATTGTTCCACTATTCATGACATTTATAGACTCCTCAATCGTAAAGTTCGAAATGTCACAAAAAATTTTATTTTTAACAAAATGTGTGAAAACTATTGTTATTTGTAGCCATCTCAGATCAAAAACATTACAACAAAGTTGAGTAAGTGCACTTCTGGATTCCTTACTTTACTGTGAGGTTGTATAAGACATTTCTTGCCTAAAATACATACACTGCTGACTGCTCAAAATTGTCTAAGGAACATAAATCGTTAATACGATGTTTTGCCTCCTCGGGCATTAATGACTGCCCGGCGCCGCCTAGGCATACTTAAAATCAGCCTATCGATTGCATCTTGTGGCAAAAAGGCCCATTGCTCTCTCAGTGCATTTTCAAATACAAAACGGTCTCAAATGTTTGCCATAACTGGAAGAAGTTGTCTCTGCAGCATGTCCCACACATGCTCAATGGGGTTGAGGTCGGGAGACTGAGAAGGCCATGGCGATAGGGCAATGTTCTCTTATTCAAACCAATTTTGTACCTGATGTGCAATGTGAGGACGAGCATTATCCTGCATATAAACCAAATCTGGACGCCGCTGGTTCATGGCTCCATCCAGACAAACGAGGTCCGTTCTATGGTGCAAATCGATTCCAGCCCATACCATCACAGACCCTCCTCCGTAATTGTGAACTTCCTGGAAGTGGCTGGTCTTCTCCAAGGCTCCGCTTTTTCGCCACACTCTCGTTCTTCTATCAGGTTGAAATCCGACCCGAGATTAGTCGGTAAACGGAACATTGGACCATTCTGCTTCATCACATTGAGCATGCTCTTCAGCCCATTCAAGACGATTGCCGTGGCGAAGTGCAGGTACTCTAATTGGTCGACAAGAATGAAGACCAGCTTCATGGATACGATTTCTGATGGTTTGGTCAGAAACCTCTACGGCATGTTCATTTTGGAGATCCGCAGAAAGTTGATGCATTTCTTTGCTAGATGTAGAGGAATTTGGAAACTTAAATATTTTCTGACAGAACAACACTGAAGCAGTGATATTTTGGTAAGACGAAAGCAATATCTAGGAGTAACTGCCGCGATAGTTAAAAATTGGAAATATTATACAGGATATGGGTAGTTACATGACCAATTTAAGAGATTTCAAAATTATACGGGGAATAATCCATAACAGTCATTTTTAAACTAGAAAATATCATTTTGATGACGGGCAGAAAAAAAATCATATACCTAGGTACACACTCTATTGTTCTTTTGCCCTCTTAGCAATTTTCCGCTCTGGAGTGTCAAGGCGCCAGCCATCGTACGATAAAATTTTGGTAGCGGCCAATGTTCACAACAATTTTGAATGAAATATTTACAGCCAAAAAACACGTCCTACAAACAAATTATAGTAAATTATCTTTTAACAATTTGTGCGACCCTATAACCTTAAACATTAGCAGCGTTTTTTTCCGCATTACATGAAAGGAGTCAATGAAACAAGCACAAAGATAATTATCATTAAAGATGTAAAACAAGTGTTATGTTGATATGAGGCAGTCTGTTTATATCTTTCTGATGTACAACTCAAAACAAAGGATTTAAATTTATTGATCAAGGCCAATAAACGAAGGCTAAAGAAAATAAATTTTCAGCATCCACAAAGATTCGGGCTACATCGCAGGTAGAGAGGTATGCCATTAAAATATATGGTGTTTATACGGGGAATTCCTGCAAATCTTTCACCCCTACTGCAGATCTTACACCCAAAATGTAATCATTGACAAAAGCAAGGAAATTTAACAATAATTGAAGTAGTCAAGGAAGCAGTCCTGAGACTCGCTGATAACAAACGAAGGCTCCATGGAAGCGGAAATGTGTGATACATAACCAGACATCTGAAAATAAGGTCTAGCTGTATGCCACTTTTTCTGCTTGTTTAAATGAAATAACAAAATACGGTTTTACTAAATTCTCTAAAATTGAATAGGTACTTTAGATGTTAGAGATTGTGCATGGTTAAATAATTTATTCAAAAATCAAATGAACCCCTAATCTTCTATATATATAAAAATCGATGTGTGTATGTGGGCATGTACCTATGTTCCCTATGGACTCCTAAACAGCTGGACCGATGTTGATGAAATTTTCAGGCAATCTTCAGATTAGCCCAGCGGGTGATCCTGTGAAGTTTGGTAGTGAACTGATCAACAGAATTTATCTAGTTTTTCCCCCGGGGCGGATACCGGGGCGGCGGGTACCAGCTAGTACTACATAAATTTAAAACTATGTATACCTATAAATGTATAATTATGAATTTTAGCAACTAAGTTGCCGTCCTACACAGACTATGATTTTTAATAGTAGGTACCTATATTGTTTTATAAGGAGGAAAAGTGTCACTTTTTAGTGACGAATCTGTAGGCTTGGCGGTCAGGCTTGCGAGACCGGCAACACAGACGAATCACTAAAAACACTTTTTCTCCGAATAAAACATGCTTTTTTTCTTCAAACATTGAAAATAGGTTAAGAAGTAGAAATAATTAGCTATTTTCTTCAAACGTCAGAACCTGACATTTTTAATTTTTAATTTTTTGTTGCTCAAAATAAATATCCAGATACCTATCTTTGAAAACATCATAGGAAATTCGTCAACTGTCGGCATCGCTTTTATAATTGGCGCTTATGGGCTGCCGTAAAAGCAGGTTTTGCTGCCGCCCGCGAGCAACAGTAAAAGTAACTTTTACTGCCTTGGCAGTAAAGTTGAACTTTAAGTTCATGTATACAGTCGCGAAATATCATGTTTTGCTGACTTCTGAAGAAAAGCGTATTTTTTCCACTATGCTTTGAGGGACCACCGTCGGGACCTCGCTTATTTGAAAAGATAGAGGGCACTGCTTGTTCTTAAACTTCCATCGCACATATTATTTTTTATCCAACTGTTCAGGAAACATTTCATTAATTTTTTATGCGTTTTTCGATTTAAAAAAAATTGTTGACACTACAGTAAAAATTTATTTAATTCAAGGCCGTATGGTGTTGGTGAGTTGTGCTATACCGTCTAGTAATTACAAAATTTTAAAAAAAAATAAAGAAAGAAGTGTAGGTATAGACGGAAATTAGTAAAATATTTTATTAGAAAATGGTTGTGTTCAAATTTAAATAATAAATATTTTAAATTGGGTGAAATTTTGGCTTAATAATAAGACTTTTTATAAAACTTCGATTGTTTTATAAAATTTATTAATCCGAGAATTTCACCAAATTTAAAATATTATAAATTATACTGGCCCATAGAGAATAGCTGCTGGAATTAATATACAGGGCCAAACTATTAATATGCTCAGATTCGTGGATGATATAGCAGCCACCAAAGAAGAATTAGGAAGGGCCCTGAACAAAATGCAAGCGGTTTTGACGGAGGGCTATGATATGAAGATCAATAAAAAGAAAACCAAAATTTTGGTGTGTAGGGGGCGTGAAAATAGGACTAAAACGAAAATGCAAATTGGAAACGAGAAGATAGAGGAAGTCTCAGATTTCTGCTATTTAGAAAGTCAAAGAACTCGCGATGGTAGGACTCTAGGGATATAAAACAAAGAATAGCGAAGGGCCGAGTTGCATTTAATAAAAAGAAACAACTATTATGCTCGGGAATGATAAATGTAGAAACTCGGAAGGGGCTCTTAAAAACGTTTGTATGGAGTACGGTATTGCACGGATGCGAAACTTGGACGATAGGAGAAGCGGATAGGAAAAAATTAGAAGCATTTGAAATGTGGTGCTATAGACGCATGATGAAGATACCGTGGATAGATAAGATTAGCAACAGAGAGGTATTATAAAGAGTTGGAGAAAAGGAAAATTTATGGAAGGCGGTAAAGAATAGGAGAGATAGGATGGTAGGACACCTTCATTCTGAGGCACGAAGGCTTAGTTCGCGACATACTAGAGTCAGAGATAGGAATAAAAAGAGGTAGGGGTAGGCCCAAATGAGATTATTGCTCTCAGATAGTTAGGGATGTAGGATGTTCAACTTTTGGAGAAATGCGTAGGTTAGCTCAGGATAGGAAAGGATGGAGGTACGCGTCCAACCAGTCTTCGAACTGAAAACTTTATGATGATGTCATTATGTGATTTCGAACTTTCGAAGTACTGTTGCAAAAAGAGGAAAATCAGGTGGAGACGTGCTCAAAACAAAATCGTAAACTTTGTTGGTAACATTGTTTTGTTATGTTGTGTCGACGACACTGTCGCCGATAAATGTCGTTTTGGTGGAGTCCCTCCTTAACAATGTCAAACGTTTAAAGTTTGCTAAAAGCGTACCTCCATTTACACCCCTATAATCTCGTCCTCGTGTCTCGAGAACCCCAAAAACCAACCTATACGATGTTGGCTGGTTCATCCTCTTTCCAACTAGCCCAAAATCAAAGTTTGATGTAACAGCACCGAACGCATTCGTGTAAAAAAATCGTTTTAACCCTTATATTTTCGCCCCCTCGAATCCTACAGTTTCTATTCCTCCCCCCAAAGTTGCAAAACATTTTCAATGTTAAAACAAAAATATTACATATATAAGTATTTGAAGGCGCCTAAAGTTTTTAAAAGTAAAACAACAGTGTTTGACGAAAAACTCGGCAGCGTTTGTGCTTTTGGGCCTACGGGAAGCAATATTTGACCATCATTATGAGAAATTATTTCTGATAAAATACTTGTAGTCCTTGGTTTAGTATAAAGGTTGGTTGGCCATTACGCAGCTTTTGGGGGCCACTGGTATGGGGCACATACTGACGTCAGTATGTGGAACTCTGGGGTGTTTTGTCGCGAACTACTGTATTTTTCTAAACAACACACTACGAGCATTTTATTATGCTCGTAGCAACCTTGGTTTAGTATAGATAATGGTTCGACACTCCGAGAACCGATTTTCGTCGCCTTCTGCGCATGTGGACAAACTTGTTGAGAACCTCTGTAGTTAGGAGTGTCGGATTCTTCTCGATTTGTAACACTGCCAATATGTCAATTTAGCAACGTCAGTTGATTGTCATTAAATAAATTTCAGGATTTAATTCCCAAGTTTTTCGTTAATATAAAGTGTTTGAACACGAAAGTGTTCTTGTATGAACTATTTTGGTTTTTACGTAATGCCCAAATAGGTGTCAACTGCAAAACAGCTAATTTCCAGATCGGATTTCCAGATTTCTTGAAGTTTCAATTTCAAAATTCATGATCTGGTCACAAATTTTCAATTTCTATTCCAAATACTATTTAAATTGTAATTTACGCTTTCAGGTATGTTATTCTTTTGATTTTCCCATAATTTATTCTCACATTGAAGCAAAACAACATTCAAATTCAACCAAAAATTTTGATCTTCCACAAAGTTTGACAGCAAATTCCTACTATGCTGTTGCTACGAGCAAATAATGCTCGTAGGGTCGTTGACGGCTGACGGTAACCGGCAATTAAGAAAAATTCAGTAGTTCGCGACAAAACACCCCAGAGTTCCACATTTGCTGTCAAACTCTGTGGAAGATCAGAATTTTTGGCTGAATTTGAATGTTGTTTTGCTCCAATGTGAGAATAAATTATGGGAACATCAAAAGAATAACATACCTGAAAGCGTAAATTACAATGTAAATAGTATTTGGAATAGAAATTGAAAATTTGTGACCAGATTACCATGAACTTTGAATTTGAAACTTCAAGAAATCTGGAAATCTGATCTGGAAATTAGCCGTTTTGCAGTTGACACCTATTTGGGATGACGTAAAAAGCAAAATAGTTCATGCAAGAACACTTTCGTGTTCAAACACTTTATATTAACGAAAAACTTGGAAATTAAATCCTGAAATTTATTTAATGGCAATTAACTGACGTGCGAAATTGACATATTGGCAGTGTCACAAAGCGAGAAGAATAGAGTCTATTAGTGTAACGGCGAAATCAAAGCGCGAAATTTAAAACGCTATCCTAAGAGAATAGTTGGATAAAATTTTTCAATGCATTTTAAATGGAGGTTAAATGACCTTGCACTTTACATTCTATTTTTACCTTTAATCCTGATTTCTTAGCATTAAATCAATATATGACGATTACTATGAAGCCTTTTTTCACCGTTTGTCTTGTAAAAGCATTTATTTATGCAGTCATTTTGTTTAAAACTAAAATTCAACAAACTACTGCAATTTACGGCGCGAGAATGTCGGTGATAGAACCGGCGCAGTAGATTATTTAAATGAAGTCGTTAACAACACTAATTTTTAGCACTTTTTCTTCCATTTTACACTTTTTAAATATAAATAAGAACTTAAACCACCTATCAAATAAAAATTAAACAATAAATAACCCGCAGAAATAAACAATTTAGCCTCAAACACTGTACAGCAAACGTCAAAATAATCTCCAAGGTCACTGGTCTGGTCTGAACGCGACATACGTTCTTGTCTAATATGTACTGTGCTCCGTTTTATAATATTTCTGAAATTAAGTTGTATTTTAAGTTGTTTTTGAAAATGTAACAGCTGGAAAGAGCAGTCTATATGTCACTTGTAGAATCCCCGTTAAGAAATGCACTGAATTTAAATAATCAGTGTTTAAAATCTATGTCCCATAAGAGCTCCATGTTAAGAATTTTGAAGTAGGATAGCCCGCGAAACTAGTAACATAACCTAACTAATGGACTCTATCCGACACTCCTGACTGCAGAGGTTCTCAACAAGTTTGTCCACATGCGCAGAAGGCGACGAAAATCGGTTCTCGGAGTGTCGAACCATTATCTATACTAAACTAAACCAAGTTCTAGTCTAAGTACTCGTGTATTAAATATTATTGTCTATCTAACCGATCTTATATCTCCAATAACAGGAAGTATGCCCATTCTTATAATGACAAGTCAAACAATTTGAAATTACAGATTTCACTTTTATTTTACATAGGTAACTTAGATTTTATTTATTCCCATTTATATTTTTGTTAATGTAGGTACTTCTAGTATGTTTTGTATACATATCAAGTGCTGAGTTGTCTCGTTGTGAAACTGATTCATGAGGATCCTTTTTTTCTCAAGCAGCCGCTCTTTCTTATGTGTCATTCGCCTACGAAAAACATATGGTCCCGTCTGACAACGATTTTACTCTGATAATTAACAGACATCTAAAATTAATAATAATCGTCCGTCTTCACCAATATAACGCGGCGTTTTTCTTCTTTTTTAAATACATACTTTATGGGACCAACTAGGTCTCATAAAGAGGCCATAAAAACTTATTTCTACCATGTATAACGAGGGATCACGGCCCACTCGTCGCCTTGAAGTAATCACCTGTTGCCAACAAAAGAAGAAAATGCAGTATTTCGTATTTCATTTCTTGGCTACATTGAAAATTCATGGAGTTTTGTAAATTCATTTTCTTTGCTTTTGAAATCATCGATTGAAAAGTATAAAAAATACGACATGAAGTGGTTGTGCAGCATTGAAAACTTCTATGTCAGCAACATATGCATTACCCTTATTTTCTTTTGACTTTGAACAATATTTCGGTAATTACATATACGTAACTAATACATACGTAAGTCCACGGCATTGTAAAAAATGAATCATTTCACTTAATGAAAATGTCCCCAAATTTTTTACACCATTTGTGTTTCTCAGAACGTTATTCAACAAAAACATCTTCTGAACTTTTGCCGGACATAATGGTTCATGTAATTGAATAAAATGGACCATCACGTGACAACATTGGCGCCCGTATTACTAAAACATTTTAATTATCAATAATAACAAATTACGATAATAGTAATCTCATTGTGAAGAAAGTTCATTGCTGATTAGACACACGCACACCCATAAAATAAAAAAAGTTAGGAGTGCAATCGGCCAGCCACCCACTTGAATCGTTCTCATGGACTCCGAGATATCTGAAATGCAACAAGTGACGTAATGTACTTAAAAAAAATACTGAAGGCGACGAGGTCGAAGGTTATCGGTTCAAGACGCATCTTCTTCATTGATGTCGCACTTCCAAATGCACTCTAATTGCTTAAAAATGTTCATAGTGCATTAGGAAAATAAAATTTAATGCTAAGACTGTCAAGGGGGGTTAAGAGTTTGATCTAACATTGTGTACAGAATTTTTTAAAGACTTGTCAATTAGGGACCATTTAAAAACAAGAAAAAGGCGTCGACAAAAAACAAATCTAAACTGAAGAAACAAATAACAACTTTAAAAATCACTAAAGTGAACTAATAACAATGCTTGAAATTGAAAACTTCAAAGTAAATGTTCAAATTGATGTCCATTACTAGCAACGCATAAATTGCACCTCTTCAGAACACTTTGAACTTCGTTATAAATATGAATATTAGATACAGAATTAAGACGTTGTATGAAATTGTCTCTTAGTTCGTTGATACTATTATTACCAATCTTGTATACATTATTTTTAATATTACCCCAAAAGAAGAAGTCCAGTGGGAGATCAAATCCATTTGTTCGCGGTTCGGTCATGATTCATTGGGGATGGAATTTTTTGCATCGATTTATTTTTAATATGCTGTTTGGCAGTTCAGAGTAAGCAACCTAGCAATACGTGTGCCAAATTAATTTGGAATTTTTGTGATTATCATAACACATAAATTATGTGTTTGTTACATTTGGACGAATTTTAAGTAGTAGGAATCTTCTAACTATAAAAAGACGCTACTATTATAGCCAACTCATTTTGGAGCTACTTTTGCTGCCAGCCGTCAACTGCATTAGAAGAACCGTCAATGCCTAGGCAGAAAACCTAAACTTCGAAAGCTTATTTATAGAGTATGGTTACCTAGAGGTTGGAAAACGACAGCAATAAAATGGGCCACTTTTTCTAGATGTATTCGAAGTTCCTCACCTCTCACCAGACGGCGCGCATAACACCGACACCCCGATTCTTGTATAAGGATATTATGGAAATACCAAACATAAATTAACATTTCTACGAGAAAATTAAAAGATTAGAATGAAATGTTTGAATACGTCGTCCAAAATGAGTTAAGTCAATGAAGTGATATTGTTACAAATTTGAATTACGCGCTATTTTACTAGTTTTAGTTGGGCAACTCCCTTTTTTAATCATCTGTCAACCTGGTGTTTATTACTGCTTTTCATTTAGTTTATGAGACAGTTAAGGTTTAAATTCTTACATATTTCACTAAATTAAGGCTCACATCAAATAGTTAGTGGTATCAAGGGGCAAAATGTTTTATTATCATTGAATTCATTTATACTGAACAGGTATTTAAAAAATATAAACTAACTACCTATACCAGTTATAATATACCAAATAGAAAACAGATTAAATTCCAAAAAAAGTTCATCTGATCAATATCACAAACAGGTGAAGCATGTAGCTCTTGCGATAACAAAGTTTTTACTTTCGCATTTTTCTGCATAGTTTTTTGGACATTCTTAAAAAGGAGCATTTTACTTTCGGCGTGATTTGAAAAAAATGCCGCTAATACACTACTTACTAATAACTCTTCCTGGTTTCTGATATATTTATCTTACGTTTAGTAATAAGCACCAAATTTCAAGCAGAATTAAATTTACATGTACCCGGTTTTTCAAAGAAACCAACACCGAATTAAGTCTGACACCGGCTTCGTTGCTATGATATACAACCAATCAGAAAGCCGGTATCATAGCAACGAAGCCAGTGTCAGACTTAATCGGGTGTTAGATTCTTTGAAAAACCGGATCTCAGAAATCAACACACAAAATATTTTCCATGTTACATACTTTTTTGGGACCCTGAATTTCTCTTTATCATGTTAGGCAGCAGTCAAATTAAGTAACACTTTAAAAATAACATAAGACCTGCACCAAACTCTGGACAAATAAAAAACTAGAGGCAGGTGCAACAGCAAATTAATAACTAATATAACTGGTTGATGGGTTCGTCATATTTTTAGAGCAATAATTTGTACATTTCGGGATCTCTGTTTTTTCTCCATTTGGATAAATATCATCCTATCCCTTTTCTACTAATCATTGTCGTTCTACTAATCATTGTGGTTCTCTGGTTTCTTTGATAAATTATTTCTTGCAGGACCTAACTGAATGAATGAATGAATGAATGAATGAATGAATGAATTCTAGGTCGCATTGCACGTAGGAATTAAAACTTGTCGACACTCCGCAGCATGTCAAAAGTTACACCTGCGGGGTTGCGGGTCGGTGAGGTATCCGTTAGAAGGCGGAGCGAACTATCAGCTGTGTTGCAACACCGTCGCGCTAAACTGAACCAGCGAGCAAGCGACTGCTGCTGACTGACACAGCACCCATTCAAAGCCCGCGGTTTTGGTACCTAGTAAATGTGACAACGCCGCTCTGAGTTTACGCTCACTCGGTACGGGGCGGCAGCACATACCAAGGCATATTTCGAGTTTGTAGTGCTTTCTCTATACTACGATTAAACCTTCATCCTAGTAAATTTAGCAACACTAACGCCTGATTATGGCAGAAGAAGGTATATTTTATGCCTCTATAGAAACATTTTTTTTAAAACTGTAAATCTCTTGGCGCTATGCACGCGTGAAGATAGTGAATTTCATGAGTGAACTGACACTTTCTAAGATAAAATTTTTAAATTTTCTTCCTATAGAAGCCTAAAATAAAGTTTCGTTTATAAACTGCCCAAAATGCAACACTTCAATTTTCACCGTTTAGAAATGAGCGTATTACTAGGAAGTCAGTTTTCAGGTTCATTTTAAAGGGGTTTGTCGGACTCTTAAGTTACCAAGATGAAAAGATGCACAAACTGTTATGGCATCTAAAAAACCAAAATATACACCCAAAGAATCATATACAATTCACCAAAAATAATGCCCCAGATATTTTATCCAGCAAAATATAGGTAGGTACCTATTTTATTTCATCAAATTGCATTATTATTAATTTAAATCGATAATAAAATCGGTAATTTTAATATGTACTCATTTACAACATATTTTTAAGTAGTCACCTTGCAATAATTTTTATTTTTAGCGCAATTTTATGTTCAAGTTTAAATAAGTGGGTCACATAAAATTGACTAGACAAAATTATTTTTTCGTAGGCATGAAGATTATGTAAAATTCAATGTCCCAGGTAATTAGTGTATCCAAAAATAAATGACTCACTTATTTTGAGATACTACTCAACATCCATATGAAGATTTATTACATTCTATCTCTCTTCCTCTCTTAGGTCAAAATGGGTTTATTAATTAGGTACAGCTTGACAACGGTAAACGTCCTTATTTGCTTTTGGTGGATTTGTTCCCAAATATCCTCCAATTCGTTTAACAGGGAAGTACTGACCACAAACCTTTTCAGCTTATTGTACGGCCACACAGAAGACGATCTTTCACGATCTTATCCCAGCTTGAAAATATTATCTGGTGTCAGGCTGGATTATCGTCATGCAATCTGCATGGAACAGTGTCAGCTGAAACTCTCGACCTACCTAGATTTCAATATTGGAAATATCGTCCAACTATGTTAATAATAATTAACAAGCATAACCATTCAAAGGCCAATGTTTCTCACCACACAATTCGCGACGACGATCGACTTATTAAAGACATCCGTTTCCAGTACAATTAACTTAATTTGTTTCTCTTTATGTACACATAAGCATATTAAGAACGTTTTCGGTCGTTTATTTGTCCCAAAGGATATGATTATAATGTCTACATCGGACTAATTCACAGACAAAATAACATTTAACCCCGCCGTTTTCTTTTGACATCGCAATTAATTGAATGCCCATTTGCCGCTGTGCATGAATCATGTAGATTCATTAAGAGACGTAGCCGATTTGGAATCACGTTCGAACAGTGGCGCCTCGTCGGTAGTTAACTTATTATGTAACGGTATAACATGCAGTTATATATGTATACTTAGGTGTCGACATTAATTTTATAGACAACAGACTCAATTATATACCTAAAGGTAAGTCTAAAGTAATCCGAATTAGATGAGCGGCACATATTATGCAAGACGTGTTGTGCGATTCTGGAATCCTGCTACTGCCGCGCAGGAATGGAGAATTTTTACGTGGATACACTACTATGTGCACTACCAATAATTATTACATAATATATATCGTCATTTTCTAATAGTATATTATTATATGAGCGATTATGACAGCCATTATTGACGAAGATGAAGTTTGAGCCCACGAGCCGAAGGCGAGTGGCGCAAATCATCTGAGTTGCTTTTACTAACCACTCGTGCAAATTTGACAGAAGATCACTCGCGCAAGCGCTCGTGATCTGTTAACTGTCATATTTACACTCGTGGTTACTAAGCTACTAAGCACAGCAACAGCTTTCGTAAAATTTCCGACAATTCCAGACCACTTACTGTATTACTACAGAGTATTATTTAAATTTTCTAATTTGTTTAAAATTGTTAGCAGATATTTTAGAAAAGTTTCATACAATATTGTGATTAAAAATCAATTAGAAATTTGTATTGAACTAAATTATTTTCAATTTAATATTAAATATTATTGTCAAAACTCAGGTCTAGCGATGGAATCACCTATAAACCAATTATTAGCAGCAAGGATTAATGAATGAAATTGATTGTCATTAAATATTATAAGACATCTTTCCGTCGTTTTTCTAAATAAACTGTTTGTGCACGAGTTCCTAAGGATCTTTTAGCACATTTTGCTTTCATCTTGCTCAAAACTAATGCGCGTATGATTCGTATATTTTTAGATGAAAGACCAGAATTTTGCGCTTTACAAATCGAGAAAAAAATAAGATAGAAATAAACAGATAAACATACAGTAACTAATATAGTCTCTTTCATTGTACATTTCGTGGTACACGAGTTCAAAGTTGATCGTATTCGAAAGCTTAATCGCTAAGTCGCCTTTCAAGGTTTTATTCGAATAATTAAATGTTATGTCATCTAAAAATGTTTTATGTATAAGTAATGCATTGATGGTATAAGTAATTGACCCAGTTAAACAGTTTCCTGTCCATTATGAGACAATCACCATATTATTTATCTGGTATAGTATTTATTTAAATATTGTCTATATCAGTTTATCAATGGTGTTTTTTATATTGTTGTTTGTTGTATGCTTTTTTCACCTCCATTGTGTTATTATAGTACGGAATGAAGCAGTAAAGGAAATTTACTTATTCGAAGAGACATGGCAACTGGTGCAAATATGTTTCGTCCAGGTAAACAATCGGTATATTTTGACTTCGGAAATATTAAATTTTTTTGGTTCAATTTTGCAAGGGTGACACGACAACTTTCAGTCTTGTACTCTGTACACTATTTCCCGCGTTTGACTACGTAAAACACCTTTACGTTCGCAACCCGCCATCTTACCTTTTCAAAAGCTCACCGGTAACAAAAAATTTTACCTGCGCCACTGGGTACTGCAAGACATTTTATTGCATCCGTAAAGTATGCTAATGCGCAACCCCTACGACCGCCAACTTAAATCTAGGCGACTGAATGCTACTATAAATCGCGCACTTAAGAGAAAGCAAATTTAAAACATTATTTTTGTGTAGTGTGTACATCATCATCGTGGTACTCATCTGGCGTTCACCTTACGAAAATTCAGCCGATCATCAATAATCGTCACTGCCCACACTCATTCTAACTTCGTCAACAACCTTCCAAACATGAACTCCCCGATTTGTCAATAATTTAATAGCCTTTACTTCTTCAGTTATATTTTTATACCATTCAGTATAAATATTTTATTGAAATTGGTTCTTACATAGCATGTAATTCTTTGAGAATCCAATTCTAAGAACAGGAAATTTACATTAACTCCACAAATATAATTATAAAGAAAAATTGGTGAAGATTTTCCGGTGACAGTGACCTAAGATAAGCAAAGATGTAATCTTCCTTAAACTCACAAATAATCCCCCACACAAAAATTACGAAAGATTATTATTGCATTAAACAAATTAAAATCCGGCAAATGAACGTGGGTGTTATGGGAGGCGATAATAATGAGAATGCAAATGCAAATTCAGGTATTCCAGTCGTCTCTACCAACTCCTGCAGCAAGTGACGGCCGGAAATACCGCACAGTCTGGGCGCCACTCGTGTTTATTATTGCGGACATTTATGTTTCCTCCACTACATGTAGTTAACCCCGACAGACACTGCACATACATTGTAAAGATGCCAAAATACCTTTATGAACATTAATATGTCAAAGTGTCTAACCAGGTGTAGGGATATTAAGCATAACAGAAAGAGTTTATTTAAACCGTTTCCCCTTACTTTAAAAACCATAATAAGGCCATCACAAATTTAAGGTTTCATGGTATTGTACGCATCTGTGGTCATCATCGTAAAAGTAACTTTGACTTCTGGGTGAAGACCCCATCGTTTCGTCCACTATCACAAGAAGCATCTTCAGAGCCGTTGGTTTGGCACTGAACCAGTAGAACTAGGATAAAAGGCTTATTTGTACCTGGTGACTGGCCGCTGGGGGCTACAGCATCTTGTACGTGACCCATAGGGGAAGGAAGTTCAACGCAAATTCAAACGACTATTGCAGAAACTGATAACTGTTGTGCCAAAAATATTATTCCCATACTTTTCCAGACATCAAGCACTATTTGACGTCCAGGTTTACAAGTACAAAACTTTGTGAAGGTAGTTTAGCATTAGTACCAAAACAGACAAAGCGAAAACTTGACACAGTTTTTGTTGACCTGTTTCATCTCCATTTGTATTTTGTCAATGCACCATTTCATTACCAAAATGGAATCTTCTAGACCGTGTCACGTTCTAACAGGTCTCTAAGTCTATTTCCTCAAATTGGGCACGCATATTTTTCCAAACAATGTCCGAAACCAAAAACCCTCTGTCAACCTTTCCACGTACCAGCTTAACGGAGACAAAATCTATTGTCTCCAGAGCTCCGAATTTTATAATCAATTTTCAAAATGTTTTGTTAAATATCTTAAAAAATGTTTATTTTAAATTCCAAATACAAAACTTTGTGTAAGATGTAGTATCACATAGGTATCATCTAAGCTATTGTTTTCTTCGTAACTTTTGTAGAAAAAAAATAAATGGAAAAACATGGTGATCAATTTCACACTAGTATATGGGGCGAGATTGATTATGGTTTGTTTATAGCATGTATGAACCCTTGCACTTCATTACAAGATGATCAATCCCACCCTCAAAAAACCGGTCAAGTAGTTTCTCAATTTAATGGAGTGGGGTGAGGTTGATCATTATTAGGGACTATGAATATCGTTCTAGAGTGAATTCATAGAATCACATCCATCCATTCAGAGACTCTAATCTCTAATGTAAAGAAAACAGCCAACCCTTAGTTTAGTTTAGTTTTACAAGTGGGTCGATCGGCTGCTGAGCCCTTCTGAACTGCGACCAGAAAGGTCTTTTGTTCTTACCCTTCGACTAATAGGTTCCTAGGAATTCCAGTCTCCTCGCGAAGCCTAGTATTTCCCTAGGAGACTTTTCCCTCACTTCGTCAGGTGTTAATTCCACACTGCCAAAGTGAGCAAGTCTTGAACGAGCAATTGCTACGAACTCACACAGTAAGTGTTCTGAGGTTTCGTCTTCCGGTTCACATAGTCGACACAAGCGACTATCTGATTTACCCAGTTTATTGAGATGATATCTCGCTGGGCAATGTCCGGTAAGGAGGCCTGTAAGGAGCCTCAGTTCATTCCTGGATAGATCAAGGAGTTTTCTGGCATTCCCTGACGAGTAGTCAATGAACTTTTTCGCCTGTCTCTGACCTGAAATCTTCCCCCAATGGGATCGTTTTCTGTTGCTTTCCCGTCTGTGTGTTTCATTTAAACCACAGAACGGTTCCGGTCCAATGGGTGGTGTCTTGTAGGCTGCTCTAGCCAGTTCGTCGGCGTTCTCATTGCCTGCTATTCCCTGATGACCCGGCACCCACATAAGGGTAAGCTTGTTACCCCTTGCCAGTTGTATTAGGGATTGTCGACATTCCCAGATCGACCTCGACTCAAGGGTGTGGGCCTTTAGTGCTTTGATGGTTGCCTGGCTGTCCCTCAGAATGTAGATCCGTTTTCCCCTGAGGTTTCTTTGTAAACACTCTTGGGCGCACAGATCGACAGCAAGCATTTCTGCTTGTCCTATGATCGGGGAGCTTCCCAAGGCCACGGGTGCCCTGTATTTGGGTCCATATATACCTATGCCTGTCCCATCATCTGTTTTCGATCCATCTGTGTACCATATGGACGAGTTTGGATCTAATTGGTTTAAACGGGTTTTCACCGTTTGGCGGCCCTCAATGACCACTTCAAACGGCACTTCGAAGTCAAACACTTTCGGCATTAGGTCGGATGGTTTTTCCAAAAACTCTGTCTGTATCTCTTCCAGAATCTTTAGATGTCCTTGCCAGTTTCCTTGTTTGAACTTTTCAGTCTGGGAAAGTTTTAAGGCAGCTATCAGACCATCCTTTCTCACTTGTAAGTAAAGTGGAAGCAGGTCCAACATTACCTCTATGGCTGCCGTGGGAGTTGTGCCCATAGCCCCGGTTATTCCCAAACTCGTCAGCCATTGCAGTTTATGCTGCGTTGTAATTTCTTGAGTTTTCGTCCATCATACCAAAGATGCATATGTGACGATAGATCTTATGACCGTTGTGTAAGACCAGTAGGTCATTTTCGGTTGTAGTCCCCATGTCTTTCCAAAAAGTTTGCGCCATATCCATAGGGCCGCCGTAGCCTTGGAGAGAGTCTTATTGACATGCAAATTCCAATTCAGCTTACTACCCAGGAATATACCAAGATATTTCGCTTCGATAGAAAATTGTTTGTCCATTTAACTGTGGAACTCGTAGATTCAGTTTCCTTCGTCTTGTAAATGGAATTACGGTGGTTTTTCCTGGATGTACACTAAGTCCCTCCTCCAGGCACCAATTGCTGATAATGTTTAGAGCACTCTGCATTAGGCTTGACAGGACTCCATCATGCTTGCCTATAATAATAACAAATAGGTCGTCTGCATAACCCTGTGCATTAAGGCCGCTATTATTTAGTCTATTGAGAAGGCCATCCACAACGATAGACCACAGCATGGGTGATAGTACTCCACCTTGTGGATATCCCTGTACCGCAGTTACCGACGTCTCGACCCTTAGTTTAACAAGTCATACTAAAATAAAATAAATATATTTTTAAGTTTATTAGGTTTAAATTTTACAATTCTTTAATATTCATTCTATGTGAAAAAAAAATATGTGCTGGGGCGTAAATACTGTTTGGCCACCAGTTTTCTTTATTCGTTTACCGTGATATTTATTGTTCAGCTCTCCATATAATATTATAATACTATGTCATGTTATGATATATAGGATACGATATGATACGATACGATACGATACGATATGATATGAAGTGGCAAAATATAAATATTTATATTTTCTGGACCGGTGATCAATCTCACCCCAGTTTGCGGCACCTCCAAAAGCATTCCTAGGGAAGACAACACCTGCAGAGATAAATTCCAGGGAGATCCCTCAAACCAACATCTTCAGATTTTAGTACTTATCTCGATTTAAAGATCAAATACAATTATGAGTTAGTTATTCTCACCACCAAATAAAAGTAGCGCCTTGGACGTTCTTCATTGCGGTACTGGTGACGCAAAGTTTCTGCCTTTTTCAAAATCGTAACACATAAATATCGGCCTTTCTAACTTAATCCATATATCATCTCTTTAGTACTCTTTAGTACTGTTACTTAAGTAACAGTACTGTTACTTAAGTAACAGTACCGTATGGATGGTGGTAGATATCTTCAAAAACAGACTGTCCATGCCACACTGTGGCATAACTATCCGAGACGTGCCGTTGTCATGGCAACGATACTATTGCGCGATTAAAGTCTGCCGCGTGTACCAAATTAAAAGCCACATGCGCGCTGTTGCTATATCTTTTTATTCTAATGTTGTCAGGATCGGCAATATAAGGATACGTATATCTGCCAATGCTAAGATAAACGCCCAGTACAACTCCGCAACGGTTTATCGTCTTGCATGCTGGTCACACCTATGGTTTTGTCGATAATGCTGCATGGCTTATGGCACTGAATCTAAACTGACCGATTATCATAGTGACAAGAACAGTGATATCTTCATGAAATGGTTGGAGGAAACATTAGTCCCCAACTTAAAAGAACCTTCGTTGATTGTGATGGACAACACCTCGTACCACATCGTACTTCACCTTGGACTAAAAGTCAAATAACCGAGTGGTTATTAGAAAATAATGTTACATGCGACACAAAGGAGAGTTGCTAGACCTCGCAGAATGCAAATAAAACGCAAAAGATGCAAAACTGATGAGTTTTGCAAATTAATGGCGACGAGAAAATGATTGCGATCTGGGAAAAGGCTTCGCAGAAGTGCACAGCTGAAGAAAGTGATGTCGGAAAGGTACGATCCTTTTGATACCATCCTTCAAATTATTTTAAATGTTGGCGGTAACACGAATGGTTCCAGCGACGATTGGCATTTATCCACCATCGAGAAAGCAGAATAACAGTAATTCACACGATGCCCAAAGATCACGTGGGGGACTTCTTCTAAGGAATAGACTGTACAAATCTTTCGCCAATAATTTTTTGTATGGAGGCAGGATTTGAAAATAAACCGCGTGGAAGCTTTTTATTAGGTCACCCAGTATGTGTGTCTGCTTTAATCATCCTGTCCTAAACAGGCACGATTTTGTTTTTCCGTGGGTTGGTCGACGCTTTACATAATTTCCTATTATTTCCATGCAAGTTTAAAATGAGAAATGTGTTTATCCTAACAAGTACTTTCACGCAGTAAATCTTTCGTTTAAGATCTGTTAAAATCCCGTGCCTCCTGCTGATAGAGTATGGGACTCAGAATGCAGCTGATCTTTTTTTAAATGGAAAAGGTAGGTCATCTAAAAATAAGACACGGAGCGATATAATAGATATAGAATCACTCCTCCCGCCTGTAGTTCTAAACTTATAGGACAACGGCCTCTGCTTCTTACTCATTCTTAAAAAACACAAACCGACTCAACAAGTATCTTATATATTCCCACATGACTTGCCATTACCATTGTTGCTCTCTTGTTTATTCCATTTTAATGATACTTTGTTTTATCAAGGCGTCAGTCGCACGTCACTTTATTGCCCACTGCAGAACGTGCCAGACGTACGAGGGATTATCGATATGAAAAATAACCCAGAATTTACATTACTCACAATTAAATCTTCAAAGTGACCCCCTCCGTTCACATAATACATAATCGATAATCCACAGCATCCCCTTCTTTTCAGTGTACCACTCGTTATCATTTACTGATATCAGATTTCGTAATTAAATCTTCTAGGATTCCAAGTTTTCAACAGTTTGCAAACTCGATAATTTTTTTTAAATAAAAATTTCGCGTAATAGTCGGTAAATATGTACTGTTAAAAGTATTATTACTCTGTGATGTCATTTTTGGAAGACACGTGCTGAAAACATTTTGTAAACAATCGCACATGATTTTTGCCAACTCATAAGTTCGGTCCCCTCAAAAAATTTTAGGACAAGACTTATGGGTGCATCTGCTATTACTTTTGGCTCTACAAACATAGCTCCAAAGCTTGTATGTCTAACTGCGCCAAGAGCCGGACATTCGCATAGTATGTGATGAGGAGTTTCCTCCTCTTCTCCACACATCCTGCAATCAGGATTGTCCTTCACTCCAATAGTGGTAAGATGTCTCATAAGTGAACAGTGTCCCATAAATAGTCCTACTGCCCGTCTCAGCTAGTTCTTACATAGTAGTATTAACTCTTCAGCTCTCTTGCTGAATGGTTCGGTAATGAACATCCGCGATTGCCTCAGTCCGTGAGTCCCCATTCAGTAAGAGGTATGTTTTTGTCTTAATAGGTCCTTTATCACCTCTTCGGCTATCTGGCATGCCAAACGATACGTAGGTTCCGGCCCTATCAGCGGGACTTTGGCTCCCTTTTTCGCTAAAAGGTCTGCTTTTTCGTTCCCTTCACTTCCTTGATGGCCTTTCACCCATCGAGCCAGCGAGTCCACACAGTCTTTAACTGTTCTGGATTGTATCTTTGAAGCTTCCAGAGCTTTCAGTGCTGCCTGGCTGTCAGTGAGAATCTGGATCCTCCTGTTTTGAAAGGACCTCCTGATCATCTCCTGCGCACATACGGAAATTGCAGTAATTTCTGCCTGGAAAACGGTTGCAAGGCTGCCCAGGGTTATGCTAATTTCATTCCCTGGGCTTTTGCCAGCAATACCCACCCCAGTACTATGTACAGTTTTAGACCCATCTGTATACCAAATGTTTCCATCCTGTTCCCTCGCCCTTTGTGAATTGCCCTCCACTCCCTCTATCGGTATGGTAATCCGATAAGGTTTGTGAAAGTTTAAGATTGGGACGGTTATATCCGACTGCATGCTAAGCATGTAGTTTTTGTCTATTTGTTGAAATATTTCGGTATGGTATCCCGCTCTTGCGAGAGTTAGCCCATAACGGTTTATCCTTAGCCTTTATGCTGCTGTAAGAGCCTCCGCCTCCACTACAATATGTAGTGGTGGGAGTCCCAGAAGTGCCTCCATGGCCGCAGTGGGCGTTGTTTGCATCGCCCCTGTGATTCCTAAGCATGCAAGTCTTTGCAATTTCCCTAGCTTAAATTGAGATTCTCTTTTTCTGGCTTTATGTCACCATATTAGAGATCCATATGTTACTGTGGGGATTATTACCCTGGATTTTGGTTAATTTCTCCAGATGGGCGTTGTAGTTTAATTTAGTGTCTAAGGTTAGTCCTAAATACTTAACTTCTCTGCTCAGTTCGATCTCCTGGCCTCACAACCGAAGCCTCTTCAGATCTTGAAGATTCCTTCTTCTCGTGAAAGCTATCACTGTGGTCTTAGCAGGGTTCAAAGTTAGTCCCTCTGCTGTGCACCATATTTCCACCATTTCTAGGGCTCGTTGCATGAGGTTTGAAATCACCCCTCCGAACTTCCCTATGATTAGAATAGTAATATCATCCGCATAACCCTGTGCGTGTATTCCTTTCCTGTCTAGTTCCCAGAGGAGACCGTCCACCACCAGGCTCCACAGCAAGGGCGATAAAACCCCGTCCTGCGGGCACCCTCTGGCAGCAGCCACCCCCCTGGTCACGTTGCCCAGTGAACTAGTAATTGTCCTGCCTCTTATCGTAGAGTCGAACCACTCTGCAATAGAACGATCGACTTCGCGACTTTCAACAGCTCTCTTGATGGAGTCGAAAGAGGCATTGTCAAATGCACCCTCTATATCCAGAAAGGTTCCCAATGCAACTTCTTTGTTGATCAGGGCCCCTTCGATCCTGCTTGTGATCTCATGGAGACTCAGTTCGCAAGATTTCCCCGCTTGGTAGGCATATTAGTGTCGATGTAGGGGTGCCACTCCCAGAACTTCGTCCCTTATATTTATGTCTATCAACAAGTTTTTCCATCGTCTTGAGCATAAATGATGTCGAGCTGATTGGGCGAAAAGAATTCACATGGGCCCTGGTTTGGGTATGAAAGCTACCCTTACCCTTCGCCAATCATACGGCACATAACTTAGGGCCAAACTGGCCAGGAGTGAAGCTAATGCTTCAATACCCTGTTGTAGCATTATCGGCAATATCCCATCTGGGCCCGAGGTTTTGTATGGTGCGAAGGACTTCACCGATTTTCATACCATAGCCCTCCGTATCAGTAATGAAACATTAATAGAACTTCGTAAAGATCCAACAAGAGAATTTCAATTAAAATTAAAAGATTGGTCAAAAGATTGTAATAAGTAGTATTTTTGAAAGTAATTATCATAAATCCAAGTTAATTCCAAAGTAACATTTGAAGATGGATTGGCAGGTGACGCAAATGTTTAAAAGTAAATCCCTGGTAAATCAACGAGGAGATGTAGATATATGAAGCAAAATTTATCTAGACAGAAAGCTGTTATAAACATTAGACGCGAAAAAAGTTTTACACTGTTTGCGCAAAATATTTTGACGGGATAACTCAAGGCCATATCAATCAGTAAACTGCACAATGTTTTTCGTTACAAGAGGTTGGTAGGTATTTTATTTGCTATTATATGTATGTAGAATGTACTTAGTTATTTATATACGGTAGACGTACTCGCTTTTAAATCGAAGAAGGCCACACAGAGCGTTCAATTCATTGCTTCACGTACCGCCATTTCAGTATAACAACATCCTTTCTTAATTTACGTCACTTGTTCAAAATGGGAACACAAACGAATGAATAACTCGGTAAAAAATAGAATGCCATTTTTGTGGTGAATTACTTTACTCATCCTGTCTGGAAATCATTGGAACAGAAGATTGTTTGAAATTGATATAGGTACCTAAAACGTTTTAGAAAAAAAAACTTGTGTGCGTCAGCTCCGACGCAAGACTGGAGTTTACTCCTTACGAACGATTATTTTAACTGCAATCACTTATTGATAATAGGGTACACGCGAATGTCAGTTTTATACCCAAATGTGAATTTATCAGATGGTTTATGTTCGAAAATGTCCAACTACATCAAAATATAAATTGTTTATAAATTCAGTAATTAAGTGACAATCTGCTAATCGTCGATCCCACTGGCAATGAAATAAATACTTTTCCTGGTGTTCGAATAGGCGTTGGTTCACATTTCGGCACTAAGCAATATTTGGAGTATTTAATATTAGGTTTTTCCCGAGGTTTTTCCATATTAAATCAAAAGATTCAACAAATTTAGGAACGAACAAACACTGCAAATGCTGACTTTACAACGCCAACTGTCATATCTACTCTATGCCACTCTATTTTCACTATTTCTATGCTCTATGCAGTCAGACAGCCGTATCCATAGATACGTAGGTACATAATTTCAATGTTACAGGTAACGTAACGCATTGCTTTTAGTTAACGCGAAATGTAACGCTTGATTTTACTACTCATAAAATTTCCGTACCGCGGGCTGTAACTGAAAATCGATCCTTAAGGAGTAAACTCTAATAATGTTAAAACAAATAACAAAACAGTGACTTGTTTTTTTTTCAAAATACCCTCTTTTATAAGTTTAACATTTTGGCAATCAATAAAATCGATACTCAAAGCACTTGCTCCACTCCTCCTGCGATGCCCAGGACAAAGCTATGGTTGTATCTGCAAGAATTACCATTCTGATTTGGCCACCGAGAACTCCCGATCTGAAGCTCATCGAGCAAATTATATGGTCTCTCTAAACCACAAAAGGAAGTTTATTATGAGTATCAGAGATCGTTGTCAGGTTGTAATTAACTTTGATTAACTTTCTTTGGGAATATTCAAATTTATTCGCGAAAACTAAAAATACTATTTATGATTTAATCTAATGTGCACAGCACTGCTTATTTTCAACGTGTGTGGTACTTGCACTCTTACACATAGTTTTAACAAAAAAAGTATCATATTCATTATAACATTACTATTTCAATCAAATCCTACCACACACACGAAACATGTGGTTCTCTATTCAAGATAATAACACACATAAGATGTGATAAATGAAGCTTCTTTCATTTAATGACTTTGAAATCCGAAGCGTTGAACTTTCTTGCGTTATCAGCTCTTAGATATCATTTAGTAGGCGTGGAGCGTGTCAGGGGTTGTGAAACACGTAATACTTTTTGAGATAAGTGGTACGTTGTGCACGTGGAAATATTCACACAGCGAGGTCTGACCCACTTCAGGGAAGGATTCAGAAATATTTCGTAGTGCCAGACATACATAAGAAACAAAAAAAGAATATTAAATGGCCGAGTGTTTTTGGAACTTACATTACATTACATTACATGCAAAATTTCAAGAACTCCATAGGTAACTTACTTTGTCAAATAGAACCATGTTACTTAACTTTTATTATGTCATGTGTTTTCTAGGTGAAATTCCTTGCGATTGCCTATGTATAAACCTGCCTCTAAAATTAGTATCTAAAACAGAAACGTGCAGAAGGGCACTAAAATACAAAAAGAAATATGTACAGGGTGGTATAGATGGGTGCACGGAACCTATTTTTAATATAGGTTGCATATATTTCCTTGCAGCGCATACTTTTTTAGAATTTTTCAAAAATAGCAATACATGTTGCCACTTACGGAGCTTAGTTTAACAAAACGCAGTGAAAAATTTATTCTAACTGAACATTCTTTCCGTTCACATCGCAGAGTCTTGAATACGAACGCCTAAATCTAAAAAAAAAGTTATTCTTTACAAAAGTTTTTTAGGTACCTTAGGATGGCAGTAGAGGAGGAATTGTATTCTTAAAGCTAATTATAAAGTAATTAACATGTAACATGCACAACGGTGTCCGAATTGGAACCCCAGTCTTCTGAAGAAGATCTTGAATGGGGTCGTTGTATTAAATAGAAAATCAATATAATTTTGATAGAAATAAGTAACTAGGCGTTTATTGGCCCTCTGGGTTACATTTATTTACTCACCAATAACCCAAAATTTAAACAATGGCGATTTTAGCACGAAGCGCGCCTTCGGAGAAGTAAACAGAAACACGTGCTGCCCCGGTTACGTCATTAGCTTAGAAGCGCTTGTGATTGGTCATCTGAATTGATGTTTTGATACTCAGAAAGCTAACCTTACGTGGAGCTTGCCCGTGTTAGCAGGAAGTCATAAATGATCATAATGATTCACCACGTGAAACGTTATCAATTATAAACATACTTTTAAGTAATTCGTTAGTAGAAACTGGTAGAACTGATAGTTTGGTATTCTGCGGCTGGGTGAGATCGGCTCCCGTGGAGGTTAGTTTCTTCTTTTACATTATATTTTTGCAAAAATGCGTGTGTGGTGCGAGTACAGCTAAGGGGTCTCTTTAAAATGCGTGTGTCAACTCTGAGGCCTGTTTTAAAAAGTTACCGTCAGCAAAGTGGCCTGTTTCTGCCAGAGTTCCGTCAGTCTGTTTCGCATGATGATCATTTGTGACTTCCTGTCGCCACGGGTAAGTCGATTCAGACAATTTACCTACCGGTAGTAGTGGAATGATTGACAATTATTATTACTTATCCATTTAGACTATTTCAGTGCTGAAATGAAAAATATTAAAACCAAACGGTGAGTGCTTCATTTATTTGGGAACTAGACAAACTGAAGAACAACAGTGGACACTATCTGTCAAACAACTAGACTGCCATGATTGTTTACTTAATTCAGTTTACATTTGATGCGCTTGACAAACAACGGTTGTGCTTTCCGGCTAATTAACACTAAACACAATGCAAAGTGTCAAACTAGCTCGCGAATATAACAATGCTGCGCATGCGTCAAAGCAAATTTCGATATCGGAATTGCACTTCGACAAAGTTTGAGTGGTCGAAATCGATTTCTATCACACATTTCGATCGTAGAAATTGCAAGGAGTTACAGAATACCGATTTCGAATAATTCCGATTCTACTTGTCAACCTCTATTCGATTTTACGTATTTCTATTCGATTTGGAGTTACAGAATAGGCCTGAATATCGACAATTCTCGGCATTGCCCCGGATACGTCATCATTTAAAAGGCTTAAAGGGCCAGCGTCTTACCTTTAATGCTGGTTTAGATGCCTAAAATGTTCGCTGTGATAAAAATAAAAAAAATGCGGGTCAAATATTTTACGAGAATCTTCGGGAAAACATGATTTTTAAAAATTGTGTAACGACCCCATTGGACGGAGGCATTGTTGTTGCTCGAATTGTTTGTGGATTTGCATAGATTTTTGTGCCAAAAAACTAACGAACCTGTTGGTAGTATCATAATTCATAACCATCGGAAAGCAAATATTTGATTATTTTCAATTTCCCATACCTACCAATATAAGTGCAGTAGAGTTACGAGGACTTAAGAGATGCATAACGACTATGAATAATGGGGTCAACAGGAGTTCCAATTCGAACCCCTTTGTGCATTTTATATCAGCTTTAAAAATACAAATCCTTCGCTATTGCCATCCAAATATAGGCACCAGAAAAACTTTTGTAAATATTTTTTTTTCGATTTAGGTATGTTCAAGATGTGAACGGAAAAAATATGTATTAAAACAGAATTAATTTTTGACTGTGCGCGAATTGAGATATTCAAGGTTTTATTAAACTTAGCCCCGCGAGTGCTATTTTTGAAAAATCATAAAAAATATACGCTACGAAAAAGTCCATGTGTCCTATTTTTGACAGCTTTTGGTTTTCGAATTACTAAGGCACTAGTTGTTTATATGTGAAGGTTTCAGGTAGTAACCGCAATTCCATCACAGAAATACTAGAATTCATATTTTCGGAATACCTTTGCGTCCACATTTTCAAAATAATATAAGAATGGGCATCCAAAAAAAATGGAGAAAAAAACTTCTTCAAAGTAAAAATCGTTCTTAAACCAGCAAAAAGAACATTTGACACGTTCAAGACAAAAACTGTCGAAGTCCAAAATTAGCATTTTGAGGAAAATTAAAAAAACTGCGGCAAGTTGACAAGTGAGAGTAATATCGGCGATTGATCCAACATTAGTCAATCAACGGTAATATATTGGTTTTATCATGCCCTTATTCCTTAAACACAACATATTATTGTTTCAACATTTACATTTTTTTGTAATAAAAAAAGAAAACATTTGCACTTGGTCAGTTTTTGACTTCAGCTGCCAATAATACACTGCTCAAAATTGTCTAAGGAACACAAATAATTTTCGTTGTACATAATACGATGTATTGCCTTCTCGGTCACCGCCCGGCACCGCCCAAGCATACTTAAAATCAGCATCTTGCATCTTGTGGCAAAACGGCCCATTACCCTCTCAGTGAATTTCCAAATGCAAGACGGCCTCGAATGTTTGTCATAACTGGAAGAAGTTGTCTCTGCAGCATGTCCCACACATGCTCAATGAGGCTGGGGTCGGTAGACTGAGGAGGCCATGGTAAAAGGGCGCAATGTTCTCTTCTTCAAACCAATTTTGTACCCCTGAAGTGCAATGTGAGGACTAGCATTGTCCTGCATATAAACCAAATCTGGACCAGCATCATATGAATATGGTTGCACAACAGGTACAAAAACTTGTTCAATATACCGCCGTTGGTTCGTGGCTCCATCCAGACAAACGAGGTCCGTTCTATGGTGCAAATCGATTCCAGCCCATACCATCACAGACCCTCCTCGGTAATTGTGAACTTTTTGAAAGTGCCTGGTCCTCTCTAAGGCTCCTCTTCTTCGCCACGCTCTCATTCTTCTGCTATCAGGTTGAAATTCGAACCGAGATTCGTCGATAAACAGAACATTGGACCATTCTGCTTCACCCCATTTAGCATGCTCTTCAGTCCATTCAAGAAGAGCTTCGCGATTGACGTGGCCAAGCGCAGGTACTCTAATTGGTCGACGAGAATGAAGACCAGCTTCTTGGATACGATTTCTGATGGTTTGGTCAGAAACCGCTACGGCATGCGGCATGTACATTTTGGAGATCCACAGAAAGTTCTCGTGCCGTAATTGCTGCATTATGCCTGGCTTGAAGAATAATAAATCGGTCTTGGGCAGGTGTTGTTTCTCTTCTACGACCTTCGTGTCTTTCGGCCACATCGCCAGCCTCCTGGTATCGTCCCCACAATCGACACATAACACATCGCGTTACTCCAAATTCGGCCGCTACCTGACTTTGAGAACCACCAAATTCAATTCAATTCAATTCGTCGTTACATTGTAAATTGTTGTCTTATGTTCAACACTAACAACTAAACTGGCCATATGTGCTCAGAGATGATGTGAAACAAAAACATTACAAAAAAACAAAATTTTTATCGTCCACCTTTCTTTGAATTTCAGTTTTTTGGATCAATAAAACGAACAAATCAAGTCATTTTTTTCATGCTATGGTACCGAAATCGCAAGGCAAAAACGAATGCACTCGAGTGGGAAATGCATGGAAAATAGTTTTGAGTCTACTTGCATTCACCAGACTAGTCAAAAAATGGCACATAACTGAATTTCTGTTTTGACCAGTGCAATAAAGATATAGGTACAGTGTATCAACTTCGGGATCCAAAAAAATGTTTGCAAATTGTTTCCCCAGTTTGTATCTTCTTTTCCTTCTCCTTTCCACTTCGGAATTTTATTTCTTTTCCAGTTTTCAGGTGTGCGGTTCGGTATTTGGTGATAGTTTTTGCCTTAAATCGATATATTTGTCAATTTTGAATGCAATGATGTGTTTAACACATTTTCGCCAAAATTGAACTTGGTCTCCTGTTTCTTAATTCTAAACGACGTCGGCGATGGTTATCGTCCTCTGTTCCTCTCAATCTTAGGACTAAAATCATTACGAGTTACGGCACCACGACGGATCGTCGAATTTTACAGACTGCGCCAGTTAATTTAAGCAACTCCGGGTTATTTAAAAAACAAGTTTTATTGTCCAATGACCGGGTAGCATATTTTACGATGTTAAAGAGATTTTCTTCTTATTATTTTAAATTAAAGCAATTTCAAAAATGTATTGGTGTAATAAGTAGGTAATAGAAAACTAAATTTAATTAAAATTCAAAAAGTTGTTTTTAACATCTACGATCCATTTTGTAATGACTGCATATGGTGTTTTCGATTCTTTATTAATTTTTTGGTAGTCGCCTCTAGGCCCGGCGGGTATTTCGTAGAATTGGAAACCCCAGTAGTCCAACACTGACCGTGCATGACTAAGCCATTAGACCTCTTTGTCTGGATCAATATTAATCGGCTCCACTGAGTATGCAACTCGATATAAAAGTAAATAAAAAAGTTGACCGCCTATTACAAGAACAACTCACCCACTGCATGTATTAACACCTCATTTCGCAAAAACACACTAATCCCAATTTCAATATTTAAATGATTTTATTGTTGTCACCCATGTGCAAGTTTTAGAGAGTAATATTTGTTTGGAAATGTCTCCATGGTCAGATGTGGTACGCGAGAAATTTTGGAAGGGAGGTTTCAGCGGGGAAATTTCACGGTCACGTTTCTGCGAAGTATTTTTGAACCCAATTCGTTTTGGGGAGTGGACGAAATGTCTGATGGTTAATTTACAGAGGCGTGCATAGAATTATGGGCGGGTGCGGTCTAGACAACAGTCATTAACTAAATGTTTTACATGTGAGGGTTGGTGTAAGTGATTAATTTTCGGGGCTGCGAATAAAAAAATTATAACACTTGGGTATGCTTTGTATTTATACAATGCTGTTGCTAATGAAATCTCAAAAATCCTCCAGCATTATTATAAGTATTACTTTGTTTCATCTTCCTATATATCTACGTAGTTTTTGAGAGCTAGACAACTTCTTGGCACACTTGGAATCCAGAAATACTGCGAAATAGTACCTAGGTATATTGTTTTATAAGGAGGAAAAGTGTCATTTTTTAGTGATGAGTCTCTAGGCTTGGCAACCAAATCACAAAAAACACTTTTCCTCCGAATAAAACATGCTGCTTTTTCTTCAAACGCTGAAAATAACATTTCTAATTTTTAATTTTTTGTTACTCAAAATAAATCGTAAAATATCCAGGTAGGTATCTCTGAAAACATCATAGGAAATTCGTCAACTGTCGGCGTGAGCGGCAGCAAAAGTAGCTTTTACTGCCTTGGTGGTAAAGCTGAACTTTAAGTTCATGTATACAGTCGCAAAATGTCATGTTTCTCTGACGTTTGAAGAAAATAGTAGGTATATTGTTTTATAAGGAGGAAAAGTGTCACTTTTTAGTTATTAGTCTGTCGGCTTGGCGGCCGAGCTTGCGAGCCCGACAACACAGACGAGACACAAAAAACACTTTTCCTCCGAATAAAACATGCTGCTTTGTCTTCAAACGCTGAAAGTAAGTTAAGAATTCAAAATAATTAGCTATTTTCTTCAAACGTCAGAAAACATGACATTTCTAATTTTTTATTTTTTGTTACTCAAAATAAATTGTAAAATATCCAGGTATCTCTGAAAACCTCATAGGAAATTCGTCAACTGTCGGCGTGAGCGGCAGCAAAAGTAGTTTTTACTACCTTGGCAGTAAAGATGAACTTTAAGTTCATGTACCTAGACAGTCGCAAAATGCCATGTTTTTCTGACGTTTGAAGAAAATAGTAGACATATTGTTTTATAAAGAGGAAAAGTGTCACTTTTTAGTGATGAGTCTGTAGACTTGGCAAGCTCGGCCGACAACATAGACGAAACACAAAAACACTTTTTCGTCAAACGTTGAAAAGTTAAGAATTCAAAATAACTAGCTATTTTCTTCAGACGCCAGAAAACATGACATTTATAATTTATAATTTTTTGTTACTCAAAATAAATCGTAAAATATCCAGATATGACTTATACAGGGTGGTCACTTTTACAATGTACACCATTGGAATCTTCTAAACCCGAAGAGATTCAGAGTTGGTCAAAGAGTAAGAAAGTTGCACATTTTCATGCTGTTTAAGGATCTGAAAAGAAATTCTGGATAGCTCTCGTTGTTCCTGAAATATCTTGAAAAATTGAAATATTGCATTTTCTTATTTCTTCCATATATTATTTATTACTTAAGCGAATGTAATGACCTTTAGCAGGTTTACATAAATAGGTATGGGCTATCCACTGGATGTTTCAAAATTTGTCTAGGCCTACTACATCTTCAAGTTTTCATAGTCAACTTTTGAATTTCTTATGGACGCCATTTTGGATTTTCATAAGGTTGGATAGAGAAAAAAAATACGATTTCAACGATGTATCCCACATGGGTCATCTAACTTTCTGGAACACTAACTTAACTATTTATCTACAAAATCTAGTTGCCATGATTATGAAAACTTGAAAATGTAGTAGGCTTAGACAAATTTTGAAACATCCACTGGATAGCCCATACCTACTTATGTAAACCTGACAAAGGTCATTACATTTGCTTAAGTAATAAATAATATATGGAAGAAATAAGAAAATGCAATACTTCAATTCTTTTCAAGATATTTCAGGAACAACGAGAGCTATCCAGAATGTATTTTCAGATCCTTAAAGAGCATGGAAAATGTGCACGTTTTCTGTAATTTGACCAACTCTGAATCTCTTCGGGTTTAGAAGACTCCAATGGTGTACACTGTAAAAGTGTCCCACGCTAGCGTATTTCCTCCATAACTCAACAGAAGTCGTAGATATCGAAAAATGATTCAACTAAATCTTCCTCACATTTTAAAATTATTTTCAACTGTACAGGTTGTTCCATTTCTTTTGTAAAGCACCTAACTTTCTTTTTTAAATGGAACACCCTGTATCTGATTGCATTTTGGAATTGTTTGTTGAGTTTGAGGGCCACTTTGTTAACCATACATTAGGTCTAAGTCTTACGGTTACGGCGTTATTTAAAGTTAAAAATCGTATTTTTTTTAATTTCATCAGTTATAACTTGGAAACGATACGATATAAAGAAAAATGACTTACATGTCCCTATCCTAGTTTTTAATTCTCTATCTAATGAGTATGGGAAAATACTACTTCCTGATTGGTCAAAAAATGACCAAAAGGTGACCAATCAGGAACCAGTATTTTCCAAACCCATTAGATAGTGAATTAAAAACTAGGATAGGGACATGTAAATCATTTTTCTTTAACTCACCGTTATGCCTAATTGATGAAATTTGGAAAATTACTATTTTTAACATCAAATAACGCCGGAACCGTAAACTTAGACCTAATGTATGGTTAACAAAGTGACCCTTAAACTCAACAAACAATTCCAAAATTCCAGATGCAGGGTGTTCCATTTAAAAGAACAAAGTTAGGTGCTGTGCAGAAGAAATAGAACAACCTGTATGGTCGAAAATAATTTTATAATGTGAAGAATTTTATTGGATGCATCTTTCATTGGAATCATTTTTCGATATTTTTAACTCCTGTCGAGTTACAGAGGAAATACGCTAGCGTGAGACACCCTATATAAATACTGTCAGAATAAATTACCTGTTCTACGAAGTTTATTAGTTTTATCTTTTGCATTAAACAAAATATGAGATAAAATATTGGAAGGTTTAAATACTATATGTCGAGCTACATGTATATTGCTTCTTGATAAAATACTTTTATTATTGTAAATTATTCTATTAATTAGGTACGTCTATTTTGAATCCATTATTAATAGCAATTGTTTTTATTGTACTTAATTATTTTTCTAAGTTATCTTTAGATACTTAAAGGAATAGTAAAGGCTCTATTGAGGGCTCTATGTACCAATGTGTTGTAAGCAGATATTTTTTTGAGAATCAAGATAAAATGAATTTAGTTTCCTAAAAATATCGAAATGAATATCTTCCTAAACATCAAGTTTTATAGCTTTCAATTTTACGTAATTTGTTGCTTCGTGTTTTACCAAATAAACTAATCTCTAATACCCATCAATAAAGTTTAATTTATGTTTTTCTGCTGTCTCTAACTGCAACTACACTTATTTATCGTAAACGAATACACTTTCTGTATTATATGCAAATTGCATCAATAAACTTTCCTTTGATACTGGAACGTGTGGCCTTCCTTCTGCATTTCATTTATATATTTTATTATTATAAATAGCAGTCAGTGGCTGATATATTTTTACACGGTTCACTCGCTCCTTGTTATTAACCACATAAATTATTGCGAAATTGGAAATGTTCAAACAAAGAACGCTCTCTATAGATAAACAGCTCTGAGCCGTACACACAGGGTGTAAAATTTTATAGTTTGACTATCCCTATATTATTTATTATAAAAGACAGGGATGTTTAAAATACGGCATTTTTGACGATTGCCAACATGATTTTTTGATATATTGTCTACTCCAAATAGTTTCTGAAATATTCTGAAAAAACAGCCTTATTCTTGCACAGATTTTAAAGAAATTTTGGCAGAATGCTTAAATGAACATTCGTCGTCCAACGGTGAAAACAATTTCTTTCAATTTCTTTCAATGTCTTTCAACTTCTAATGTTACTTTTTAGTTGGACAACCATCCAAAAGAATGGAAATTCGGACGTTTGTTTTATGTCAATCCTAGTGTGAATCATAGAAATGTTTGAAATGATTTGAAAAAGGGAACATTGTCCTTTTGCCATGGCCTACTCAGTCTCCCGACCTCAAGCCCATTGAGCATGTGTGGGACGTGCTGCAAGGCAACTTCTTCCAGTTATGGCAAACATTCAAGGACGTTTTGCTTTTGAAAATGCACTGAGAGAGCAGTGAGCCCTTTTTCCACAAGATGTAATCGATTGGCTGATTTTAAGCATGCCTAGGTGGTTCCGGGCAGTCATTAATGCCCGAGGACCGAGGAAGCAATACATCGTATTAAGTACAAATTTCAAAAAAATAAAGTTATCAGAAATGCACTTTTATTTTAAGACACAATGTATTGTTTTCCAATTATGTAAATGTTTATTTTCATTATTAAACAAATACCTAATGCAAAACATTACAAGTTTATTTTTAGCCAATTTTGTACTAGACAAGCTAATCAAATAAATAGTGCAACCTACTCACTCTGCAGTACCTCACAATTGATATCTCGGTTATTGTTGAAGTTGGAAAGAAGGTTAAATGGGAAAAACTGCCGTATTTTTGATACTCATCAATATGGCTTTTTAAAATCTTGTCCATTTTGAAAGTATGAATAATTTAACAATATTCATCCAGTGGTGACATCAGAATTGCCCTGCGGTGAACAACAAATGAATAACGTCAAATTTATTATTTCTTATCTGCGCCATATTGGATTTTTCAGTTTTCTGATGTATCTTTCTATCTTTAATTTAAGAACGTATGGTTTGTGTGGAAAAAGACTTAATTAATGTTGAAATATTCAATTAATTTCTAATTTTAATTTTTTAGCAAGTTCACTATGGAAAACTTGACCATTGTTCAAACAAATCGTAGATTAATTTAAAAATAATAGTTAAATGTTCCCACAATTTTTCATATTTTACTTGATCAGTGTTCGTATATTTGAATTCAATATGTCAGAAAAATTAAAAATCCAATATGGCAGAGCAATCAATTGGACGCATGATGTTCATTTATGCATACATACTGTCAAAATTTCATGTAAATCCGTTGAAGAATAGTACTGTTATTAGAAAAAAAGATAAAAATCGCACTTTTCGGTATTTTGAAGATTTTTCGTACAATATTCAAAAGGGACAAGAATTCAAAAAGCCATATTGATGAGCATCAAAATGCCACAGTCTTCCCTTTTTAACCTTCTGTCTACCTTCAACGATAACCTATAAAACAATAATAATAACAATAAAATTTGGCGCGCTATACAGGGTGTCCCATTTCCCATAACTAAACAGGAACAGTAGATATCGAAAAATGATTCAAATGAAAGACGCATCCAATCAACTTCCTCATATTTTAAAATTATTTTCGACTATACAGAATGTCCCATTTCTTCTGCACAGCACCCAACTTTGTTTTATTTAATGGAACACCCTGTATCTGATTGCATTTTGAAATTGTTTATTGAATTTAAGGGTCACTTCGTTAACCATACATTGGGTTTATACTTGGGCCGCCTGACAGACGGAGTGATCACCCTGCAAGAACGTGCTCTAGGCGGGACCACTATCAATTTAGGGCAACCGAACCGCAGTGATGCGCTTTCTTTAGACCCAACGAAGTCGCATCACTCCAATTCGGTCGTCATAAATTACTATTGGCCCCGCTAAAGCACGTTCTTGGAGGGTGATCACTCCGTCTGTTCGGCGGCCCAAGTATAAGTCTTACGGTTTCGGAATTATTAGACATTAAATATCGTCATTTTTCAAATTTCATCAATTATAACTTGGAATCGGTACGAGACAAACTAAAATGACTTACATGTCCCTATCCTAGTTTTCAATTCTCTATCTAATGGGTCTGGAAAATACTGCTTCCTGATTGGCAACTTTTTGTCTTTTTTTGACCAATCAGGAGGCAGTATTTTCCAGACCCATCAGATAGAGAATTAAAAACTGCGATAGGGACATGTAAGTCATTCTTCTTTATTGATGAAATTTGAAAAATGACGATTTTTAACGTCTAATAACGTCGAAACCGTAAGACTGACCCAATTTATGGTTAAAAAAGTGCTCCTTAAAAATTCTCGTAAATATTCAACAAGCAATTCCAAAATTCGATAAAACACAGGGTGTTCCATTGAAGAAAACAAAGTTAGGTGCTGTGCAGAAGAAATGGGGCATCCTATAGTCGAAAATAATTTTACGATGTGAGGAAGTTGATTGGATGCAACTTTCATTTGAACCATTTTTCGATATCCACAACTCCTGTTGAGTGATACAGAGTGATACAGATACCTGGTTAACCCCCATTTTGCTCTTTGGTAATTTAAATAAAATAATAAAAATCGGCAGAGTGAATATGCATAAATTAATCAAGAAATTTCACTTTTCAACGGTGCATCACATCACAACCTTATTTATCAAATATGATAAATAACGAAGAAAAATATAGCTACCAAAGATTTTCAAATTTCAAATTTTTTCAAAACGTAGGCCTTGAACAAGACAATTTAGGAATTCCATGTTCATCATATACATATTTCAAACTTATTTGTAATAATTTTGCGAAATACTTGTTGTTGAAACGAGAATTTTCAAATAAAATGAAAAGTCTGGCACATTTCTGGTTAAACCAGAAGTGATTTTCTTGATTAACTTGTCAAAAATTGCAATTTAACAGTATTAGCCCCACAGAATCTCATTCCTTTATTTAAAATGGCAAAGAAAGTAAGGGTGATAGGCAACCACCCTATATATTTGTGTACGAAAGCAGAGTATTGCATACGATTGCATATCTTTATCCCACCATGTGCAAAAAAGAGCATAAACATAAAAAAATCAAAATATGACGACGGAACAGTTTTATATAAATAGTAGTACTCCTGGACTCCTGGTAGTACTTTTCAATTGCTAAGTTAAATTTTAGCAAAGGAACCACGGTGAAATAAGAATTGCTCTCCTATAACAGTGAGGCAAGGCGGTTGTATCTATAGTTAAATTGTCAAGAACAGTTTTGTGATTAGTTAGCTAAGTTTTCTGGCGTCAAATTATGTATTAATACTGACCAACACGCATTCTTAGTACCGGCCCAACAATTATGTACATGTACATAAAAAGTGGCCAAGTATGAGCCCTGTATTTAAAATAGTGTTTTGCAGAAGAGAGAAGGGGGCCCTGTTCCGAAAGAAAGATCACTTCGCGAGTGCTAGGTACTTTATGGCAGTGATGAAGTTGTGTTCCTTTACTAAAATCGCTGTCGTGCAACAATTAAGTACTGGATATGAAGAGTGGATAAATCATAGTCAAGAAAGATCAAAACATCTCGGTGCATATATCTGTCATTTTCTTTGTTTTAAAGAAAGTACCGTCTTCCTATACATTTTTTGATCAACCTTGATAACAACACAAGACTTCAAGGAATTAGAACGGTTTTATATATAGGGAGATAAGGAATACTGTGAACAAAAACAAAAATTTACCACCAAAATCTTAGCAAAATACGCCCTCACTAGACATCGCTGAAAATATATTTGCAATTCAATACTTACCACGTTGTCATCGATGATTTCCCTCTTGACAGGAGTTAAAATGGCGAAATCCAAAAGGCAAAAAATAATCACAGTAAAAGCGGCGAGGTAAGTCCTGAATAACGAGGGCCACCGCGCACCAAAAATCAACATATTCACTAATGAACATTCGCACTGCATCTCACGTTAAATCAAACATCTGCTGCATACCTCACCTACACACAAGAAAGAAGAAGACTAAGAATGCAGCATGAGAGACACATTTTGTTCCAGTTTAGACGGCATTACATCCTTGATGGTTTGGGTTTTATTCAAAAATACGTCAGCAAAATTTGCAGCTTCCAAGATTTTCCGTCAACCTTGATTTCTAATTCATGTTTCATGGTTCGTTATTTCCTATTTATCTTGGAAGCAGTATATCTAGCAACTAAATTCATTCCTAGTTTTTGACAACGAAACAAAATCTCTCTTGTACCAATGCCAACGAAAATAGAACAAGTGTTTTTAAGCGCGTTCAGTGCTATTTGAATGCAAGTTAAAGCGTTCAGGTAATTCGTAGATCAAAATAAACAGTCACAGATAATAAACGAAGTAATCAGGACACTATAGGATGTTTGACTGATAAGGAATACCCACAAAAATTTAGGTAGATAAATGCAATAATATTGATACACGGTTTGTACCTCGCTTTGTACCCTGTATAAACTGAGGTATTTATCAAGAATTATGTACTATTTTAATATTTTTCAGAAGTAAAAATTAAACACGGCCTCCTAAATACCCTGACCCAACCACCTATTTAAATCTTGGCTTAGAAATATCTGCAGTGATTAATGTCTTTGATCAAACCTACATTTTGGCACAGGTTTGGGAATTATGGAAATTGAAACAAATTGAAAATTTACATTCCAATGACATAACGATGATGTTCTTAAGCAAAAGTAATAATAATATCGATGCAATTCTTTGGTACAGGTTGGTATTAAGATTTTGAAAATAATCATTTTGGAAATCGTTCAGGCATACCCAAAAGCCTAAAAAATTGTTTCAACCTCGGTTTCAATATAAGACACGTGACCACCGGTTAAGCGGGAAAAATTCGAAATTAAGTTGCGGAAATGGGCTTAATTCGAGGCTTAATTGATAAAATATTGGAAAGAGTTATCAGCAAAAAGTGTCCAGAATTTAATTCAAGTGCCACAGACAAAAATTTAAAGAAAATAATTGAAAAGGATATTTTTTTTCTTTAAATAGCCTCGCTAAATGCCTCAATCCCTGAATGAATGCATTGCAATAGCCAGCTATAACTGAATAGATTTAGTTCTTCCATATTGGTTACAGAGAAATTAATAATTTTTTTATTTTTTAAATTTTACTTTAATTAGTGAGGCTCTTGGTTTTTTCAATAACTTTAAATTAAACAAGTTTCTCGCGATTTTCTCGATTTTACAGCCAAACCAGTGATCACGCGAAATACTAAAATACATTTTGAGGTTTTTGGAGATGCCTGAGTAGTTGCTAATTTTTTATCAAGAATACAGTAGCGTGCGTATGAGTATCCAAAGAATATTTTATGTAAGAGTACGTACGCCACTGTTTTTTTTGCAAAGTAGACGTGCACGGGGGATTTCTCGTTCAATTTAGAAACTTTTTGTATTTTTCGACTAAATTTACTTCAAAGAGGCTGGACCTCGGGCTGGACAAAATGAAGGACGATTGAACAGAATAATGAAGTTACCTTTTTTAATACTTATTAATTTATGGCCAATTATTTAAAATAAACCGTAAAACTCGGGATAAAACTTAAACAAAGCCGAATAATCTTCAATTCTTCATTTATGTCGAACTGCCCTTATTATAAACTGAATCAACCTGTATATCTGTCAAAATTTTCGAAATAATCGCGAACTCTAGAAATATAAAGTTTGGAAGAAAACATCTTATACAACCCCAATAGAGAATCCAAAACAAAGCGAGGTAAGTATGTATTTGTAACAGAAGAAATGGGACAGTCTGTGTAAGTATGAAAATAATTGTTCTCGTATACAACAATATTCAATTTCGGTACAGACAGTTGTTTCCACGTAAGTTGCTGCACGAGCAAAATTTAATTTGGCTATACAGCCAGTCCCATACTTGTAGTATGCAGGACAACTTCGTTATTTAAAATAGAACATATTTAACTTCATTTTCGGGTTCCTTGATCGATTTTACAACGGTGTTGTATGCTTATATTTCATATTTTTGAGGTATCAGCACTTATTTCGAATTATTGACAAATGCAGCTGTAGCAGTGAAATTTTGATAGAACCAACGCAATATGTACTTATAACTGACAGAATTGCAGAAACCAGAAAATATTATACAGGGGTAAAATATTAGTAAATAGAATTCTATATTTTTCTACTGTTTAATTCTCTACAAAATAATCTTTCGTGTTTCTTGACACTTCCCAATAAAAAAATCAATCATTTTTTTGAAAAAAGAAGGGTAAAAAAATATGACAACTAGGTACAGGGTGTTCCATTTAAACAAATAAAGTGAGATGCTATGCAGAGGAAATAGGACATTGTTTTTAGTGCGAAACCAAATAAAGGTACGAGGAAGAAAAACACAGTAGCGCACCTACAGCGGTCGATAAAAATATTTTACCCTCAATAAGTGACTATCATCAACACCGAAACTTCCGAAGAAAATTATATATATGTAAACAATTTTAATCCTTGCTTTAGCGTAGATTCAAATGACACAACGCACTGCACGGGACAAAAAAAACTAGCACTCACTGTAGTCTATTACGGTACTCCTCCGACTAATCAGCGATAATTAAAAAACCCGCAAAAAACGCGGTCGCACGTCAAAAAGATTCTCAGAGGAGCGGACGTCCAACCGCAAAATTCACTCCGCAGCACCACTTACACAATTTTCGACATTTCATCGTGTTTTCATCGGTGCATTGGCCTCATTTGCGCATGCAACGACCGATTTGTTTACATTTTCCGCGTACAACTCGCAAAAAACTGCACTTCAAAATTCCCATTCATAGGTTACCGCAGCCGAAAAATCGCCCATGCCTCGGTCTGCTTGCTTTTGTTCCGAACTCGCTCTTTGTTTACGTCTACAGACATAAACAATTGACATGTGCGAACAAGGCAAGCAGAGTTTATAAGTTGCTCGGCGACCGGCTGGTACGACGGCGCCGTAACAAATGAAGAAACGAAAACCAAGAGCTAAAAACGGACTATGCGATGTTCGTTAGTGCGCTTGTATAAATTTGTACATCGCGGCTGCCATGCCGTTTTAGTTGCAATTGTTATTAACGTCGTCTGCTGCTTCTGAACGGCAAACTGCACTCCATGATAAAAATAAACTTAACAGGGTCGTCGCTTCCGGTTGCCTGTTAACAGGGGCAAGTGCAGACCAAATACCCCCACTCTGCTGATTACACACTCGGCCCGTCAATGGGCCTATCAAGTATCAACAATATATTTGGCATTTAAACCTACGAGGCTGTATATTCTTAACCTCAATATCCGAAGACTAGTTGAACGCGTCTCCTAATCTGAAAAACAGAGGAGAAACTCATTCGAAGTTTTCAAAATGAAATGGCATTTTACCTTATATTTAAATAAATCTTGACAAATGGCCTAAATGGGGCCGAATCGTCGATTATTTAAAAATTTTCTTCGCCAGCATTTCACGAAAGATCAAATTATATTTAGGTTCAAGACACAAAACAGTAAACTTCGATTTTAAACTATCTACGAATAAAACCAACGGCAAAAGCCATTGCCAGAGTTAATCAGTAGAGGGATGCAAAGACTATTAAGGAAGTGACGACGAAATCGTAGACTTCAACAGCTTCCCAAAGTTTTAGGACTAGGGGAGACCTGGGGGAATTTTTTCCATCTCGCCCAAGATGGCTCAATTTCAGAATGGATTTTCGTATAACTGCCACCCGTTCACGAATATGTCAGAAGTTAAGAAAATTGAGTATGGAGCCGTTATCAAATTCTTTACGCAAAGTTTTTCCACCCAAAGCATCAAAGATCGGTTGGATGGGGTGTTCAAGGAAAATCACCATTTTATTCTGTAGTATAAGATTGGTCAAAACGGTTTCGAATGGGATGGAATCTTTGGAAGGTTACGCAAGAACAGGAAGGATGGTGGAAGTGGTGACGGACGACAAAATTGTCCTTGTCGAGGATCTCGTATTAGGCGACCGACGGCGACGCGACGCTTGAAGGTGAAAGAAATATCAAAAATATCTAGGTCCTCAGATATAAGCGTTTGCCGAATTATTCACAATCATTTATGAATGAACAAAGTTAGTGCAAGGTGGGTCCCCAAACATCTCTCAGCAGTTCAGCGCTCGCTACTTTTTGGAGTTCTGTGGAGAAAACTCTGTGGCCGTGTTGAAGACAATAAATTGTCACAGGAGATGAAACTATGGTTCTCTATGATCTTTTGTCCAAAACTGAGTCGATGGAATGAAGGCGAAAAGGAGAAGCACCGCTCAGAATGTTCAGGGTGTGTAAGTCGGCCAAAAGGGTGATGGACACATTTGTTTGATTATGAGGGCATTACCCCCTTCCCCTCTTAAATACGCGCTTGTAAATGTTCCTTCTTTCCTCCATCAGTTTGCGATAATTTCTTGAGTTATTTCTGCGATTAAAGTGAAACGATATCGTAGTGGTACAGAGCAAAGAAAAATTGAGATTAGAAATTAACAAGTTACGCAAAATAAATACTTTTTTAAACCGTGTGAGTCGCCGACAGGAAGAACAGGGTAGTAAAAGCACAGTCATGTGGGAGAGCAGTGTTTCTCTTGTCGACATTGACGGTGTAATGTCAACCGACCCTGAAAATGTGCAACTGAGTAGTGTGAAAAGTGTCAGTAGCGAAACTTATGCGGGAGATTTGGGAAATGAAAAATTAAGCAGATCGGAAAATACTAGTGAGGGCGTCAGCGGTTCATTTTATTTTCTGACGAAGAAAAAAGGAAAATTCTTGTTTCCGGTACAAACAGGCCACCAGGTCCATTCCCAAAACATTATCGTACAAAGATCAAGTATTACTAAATAAGCGCGATGACTAGACAAAAAATTGAGAGGCTTTGGTTGTAGTACTCCAAGATAGGAAACTCGGTAAAAAAATTAAAACTCGTGAAAGTAGCGCGATACACCTTCCAGCGTGTACGACGTACGCAGTTTGGGGGAAAAGTAATACAGTTGATCCTTTGTTTACTGGGTCTCAGGAAACGATCAAACAAATTTTGGATGTAACGAGAATATCTTAGCAGTTTGTAACTTAGGTACCATTTCGAGGGCATCGTGAGAACATTTCAGACAGGATCAGATTATTGATTTATTCATTTATTGCCAAAATATGACCCATTACTTAAATCTCACATTACAAATAAAAAAAAATCATAATAAATATTTGCATCACGATCAACAAAATGCGATGATCACACTCATGGCAAATTCTGTTAAACAACAAGTAGTCGCTGAAGTTTCTAGAGACCCTTTTTTTCAATTATCTTTGATCAGGGGGAAACTCACTGAAAAAATTTTGTACACTGAAATTACCCTTTCAAGAAAAATTCCCCGAAATACCCCGAAGTACCCAAAATACCCCGACATTTGAAATACACCGAAATTTCCCCGAAATTCCTTGCCTTGTACACTAATTTCACCCAGGGGGGATCTCACTGAAAAAATTGTTCACTGAAATTCCCCATTCAAAAAAAATTCCCCGAAATACCTCGAAATTCCCCAAAATAGCCCAAAATTCGAAATACCCCGAAATTCCCATGAAATTCCTTGCCTTGTGTACTAAAATACCCCGGCGATTTCCCTTCGTCCTTGATACAACACAAGACATCCCTAAAAATGATCAACTAAATATATGTATTAGACATGTCAATGCAAACCAAGATATAACAACTATTATTGGAAATATAAAAATAAAAGAGTAAAAAAGAGTAATTTCTTGAATTTATAGAGATGCATGAACAAACTTTAGAAAATTCCGAAAATGTGGTTATTACTTCCTTGAAAGAACTACATATTAATATAGAAAAATGTATGGGCCAAGGGTATAATGTGGGGCTGCCAACATGAGTGGTAAATATCCTGAACTTCAATAAGTAAGAATAAAAAATAAAGTACCAATTGCCGATAATTTAAATCTTATTTTAAACTAGCTGGTATAGTATTTTTCAGATTTGTTGGCGTTTGCGCCGCCATATCCGATTATCCAAGCAACCGCCAGCAGTTCAGTAGTTTCCAAAATTTTGCTGTTACTAGGAACCGTGACAAGCGCGTGCGCCGCGACTCTGGACACGGCACACGGCAATGAGCATTTTGACGTTTTCCCTCAAGAAATGTATTCTTTTACCCACAACATTAGCCTGTTCACACAAAAGACACCGGTTATTTTCTAGTTTGTAGTTAAATCTGCTATTGGTTATAAACGCCACAAACCTGTGTCAGAAATATCCACTATTTGTTTTGTTTCTAATTTGTTATTTAAATTTTTTTCATGTAATAAATAGCATTCCTTACTTTGGTTTTAATGCTGTCAGTTACATCTTCACTTTTTCATTTTGATTTGATGTGCCTTTTTCCGGGCGTTGCAGCAGACAAACCTCGTTTTTCCTCTCCAACTATGCGCGACACGCTGCGTAGACTTACTTTTGATGCATCGGCCAATCGCTCCTGGTCACAAGTTAAGGCAATAGGGGACCATTATTTTCCTTCTCTCGAGTAAAGTATTCAAAAATATTTCGTAAAACTTCTCGACGCTGTTTGGTAAACACATTTCCAGGCATCTTTACACCCACAGAACACCCGACAATCAAACTGACAGTTATACTTGAAAGGCAATAATTTTTAATAACTTGCTTGGTGACCACTGGATATTGCAAAATAAGCATATTAATACTGAAATCATTTTGTTTCACACAACCATAGTAAGAAAGAGTGAGATCAAATACGGAAACGTGAGAATATTCTCAAGTCATCTTACGGCAGCAATTAAAATTCAACAAATCCATTTTACAAAAGGGAGAAAGACATATGAACGTAATGCGCAGATTACTGCACACACACGCCAAGATATCTGAAAAGAACTATACCCGGCGCGTTGCTGCCTTCCTATTTTCATTCTGAACTTTTATAAAAACCAAAATCAATATTTGTTTGTTTGTTTGTTCGTATTGTATGCGCTGCCATACCGTCATCGCTTTTCTGCAACATTTCCCGCGCGCCACCTACTGTAAGTTAATTGTACTATGCCTATAACCTTCGCGCAAGTGCGAGCAATAAGTTGACAAAGTTTTATCGCAATGGGATGAACGGTATGGCAGCGCATACAAACAAAACAAAAGCGATAAAAAAATTATGTTGATCCGATCGCTACCAAACTTCACAGGATCACCTGCTGGGCTAATCTGAAGATTGCCTGAAAATTTCATCAACATCGGTCCAGTCGTTTTGGAGTCATACATACACACATATGTACATACACACATCGAAATTAGCGTGCAATATTTTACCAGCGTGTTATGTGGTCATAAATAAGACAAAATGATCCTATAAGCGTATACCGAAATATGCTTCGCAAGGGAGCTATTAGCTTTCTAAAAGAGAAAACCTGAGGACGTTTTCTTCTAAATATCTTCGAAACAAGTCCAGTTAAAATCATGAAATTTAATGGAATGTGTAAGTACCAAATGCTGAATCTTTTGCTGAAAACATACTTTTTAAAATTTAACAGGGGTGTCTCAAAGCTGGCGGAGGCGGAGGAAAGATTTATGCCAACTTTTTTTAGAGCATGTCGTTTTCAATTTTTCCGTAAAAATTTGCAACTTCGGGTTTCTTTGTAAAAAAAATGTGCTCCTGTCTCGTTTAAGTATACAAACGAAGTTCTTCACTTCTTGTAGGAATTTTTTGGGCATGCAGCGAAATTTTTGAATCGATTGTGCTCGATAACGGTGCCTCCTATCAAAACGAAACATGAGCACATTTTTTTTGTAGAAAAACTCTGAAGTTGGAAATTTTTATGGAAAAATTGAAAATGACATGCTCTGAAAAAAGTTGGGGTAAATCTTACCTCAGCCACCCCCAGCTTTGAGACGCCCCTGTTCAATTTTAAAAATTATGTTTACACCAAAAGATTCAGCATTTGAAACTTACACATTCCATCAAATTTCATAATTTTAACTGGACTTGTTTCGAAGATACTTAGAAAGCTATAGCTCCCTTGGGAAGCATATTTCGGTATACGCTTATAGGAATTTCTTGTCTTAATTTTGACCACAGAACCTGGTGGTAAAATATTGCACGCTAATTTCAGACCAACCTGTATAGAAGATGATTCGGTACAAAATATCAGTGAAATCAAAAATGTTTATTGACCATTGGAAACGATTTATTTGTTAAGTTGTTAACATAGTCACTGTTTACTCTTTGGTAGTCTATATACATATACTGAATTTTTTACTTCTATGCGCACTGATGACGAAAAGAAAATTTCAGAAAATGCATTTAGAAAGTGACTATATACACACAGTGGTTGGATCGAGAACTTTGACGTAAATTCACTACTTATGAATAGGGAGGTTCGGAGAAAAATAAGATCTATTTTTGGCATGAAAATGACAGAAAATTGTTATTGTAATTGATTTACGGCGAAATTTTTTTTCAAAAAAATTTTTTTATAGCGTAATAAGCGAAAGAAATTAGCTTATCACGCCCACATGCTAGTTCGCTTTGTTATTGGTTTGACGTCAGAGATTCGTAAGGCGCTCCTCCCACTTCTCTCGAAGTGCCCGTGATGCGGTACCTATCTCATAACATACTTATTGGGACTATTTCGAGCGTGAATTTTTAATGTAAGGCGTCAAGGGAACATAAAACAAAGACAACATAATCGATATAATGATGCAACAAGGGTATCAAAAGTCCGATTCACATAATTTGCCATATTTATGTAGTAAGTAGGTAAATGTCCCGGTAAATGTGGAAATGGTGTGTGATTCTTGCATCTAACCCCAATTTCATTCAACCTCAAAACAGTAGTGTAAAGGCAGACCGGTATATAAGTAAAACAAAGTCAACAATTTATTAACTGTACATGCCTTTTATAATTCAGTATAAGTAGGTATGTAGATTGTAGATACCTGCTTACTTCTGTTTGTAAAATAGGTACCTACCTATATTCTCTAATACAATACATTACATACCTACTCATTTATGTAGGTATGTATACCTAAGTGATTGACAAGTTAAAGTTATCAAGTTAACAGTTTTATAACGGATTGGAATTTTTGTAAAAAAACGGAAACAAATACAACTCACGCGAATCAAAAAACTACGCTACGTAGGTACTAGGTACTTGTTTAACAAAAAGAAACAACTGCTATATTCTGGAACGGTTAATGTAGAAACTCGGAAGAGACTCTTAAAGACGCATGTATGGAGTACGAAATTATACCTATGGGTGCGAAACTTGGACAATGGGAGAATCTCGGGAGAAGCGGATTGAAAAAGAGTAGAAGCGTTTGAAATGTGATGCTACAGACGGGTGTTGAAGATACCGTGGATAGACAAGTTAGCAATAAGGAGGAATTAGAAAGAGTTGGGGAAAAGAGAAAAGTATGGAAGACATTAAAGAATAGGGGATATGATCGTAGGATCGTAGGATGGTAGGATACCTTCTGAGACACAAAGGAATAGTTCGCGACATACTAGAGTCAGAGATAGGAATAAATAAAGAGGATGGAGCAGATTAGACTACTGCTCTCAAATAATTGGGGATGTAGAATGTTCTACTTTTACGGAAATGCGTAGGCTAGCTCAGGGAAAGGATGGAGGTACGCGTCCTACCAGTCTTCAAAAGAGAACTTTATGATGACGTACTATTTAATTATTATTGTAAAATAGTTAATAAAATTTCCTTTTTTAGTTCAGGGAGGGAACGCTACGGCGATTCAGTATTTGGCTCCGTCATGCTCCTAGCATCCTGTTTCAAATTATGCTAACCGTAACACGTTACCAAGTACCAAGGGGTCCCCGAAAACTGTCGATAAATTACATTATGTTCGATTTTATTTAGAGTGGCTGCAATGGGGCAGCCGATAATTTTATAAACTTTTGCAATGATAAACTAACTCGCGAAAATATCGACAATGCTGACCGATTTTCCTTCTGGCTCCAACGAACCACTTTTTCCGTTTTATTGGTGTGCTGTACGATGTATTAGTCTGGGTACAAAACAGAAAACACCAGTTAGAACCAGTTAATAATATTTAACAATTTAACTACACATGCATATGCATAATACTTATGGGACTGCTGCGCGCTGAAGCTGGGACTTGTACGTTATACTAAGTTCTGACGTCACGCGGCCTACTCTCGCTGCAAGGTACGATTTCTAGCCTCGCACCGACGGAAAACTTTGCAGCGGCTTCACAGGCGAAGGAATTTTTTTTTAACAAAAATTAACAACATAACTGCCTTCAGCATAATAAACTCTATCAATTTTAATGAAATATGAAAATTACCGAACCTGCCTATTCTTAACAAGTTACCCCACCAGCCAAAAGACAGTGGCACAGTAATTAAACTCGACACGTGTTTCGCTGACAACGTCAGTGTAATCAGGAGTTGAGGATTAATGTTTTATTTAGTTATTTTTCTGTATACTTATATTTCACTTGGAAGTATCATCCCAATTGAATTTATTATTTTTTCCTAAAGGGTTTTCTTTAAATTCATTGGTTTTTCCCTTCAAGCTACGAGGTATTCGAATTTCCTTTCTATTTTTAGTTTTTCTAATGCCTCGTAGATAAATATTGAAATTCAGTTATCTAGTTAGTTCACGACATATTAAAGTAGGAGGTAGGATGTAGAGGTAGGCCTAGATTAGACTACTGCCCTCAAATAATTAGGGATGTAAGATGTTCTGCTTTTGGGGAAAAGCGTAAGTTAGCTCAGGAAAGGAGAGGAAAAAAGATTGAGGCACGCGCTCAACCAGTTTTCAAATAAACCTCACTTGTAATATTCGAATTGAGATTTTTCGGTTATATACATACATTTAAATAATACGAATACGATTCCTAGCGTTATAAATCCTGAATTGGATTCTTGCCACATCTTTTCTAATATTTTTGCTACTAAGCGTCTGATCTCTAAACGTCTAAACTTTCCCCTAATTGTTGTATATGCATCGCCAGCCTTCCCTGCCCCTTACATGCTAAATACACAATATAAGTCCTGCAAAAGAGAGAATTACTACCCTGTTACCCAGCCTCCGTTTCCCTATATTATGTACATAATGCTCATAATATGCTTTTTAAGTTCCTTACTTTGGAACGTACCAAAAATCTTCATTCAACAATTCACTGTTAAGTCACAGCTTATGGCCATAAAATAAAAAAATAACAGCCGAGAACAGGCAGTGTTCCTATATTTTCGTTTCATTACGTAACAATAAAACATTACCCAGAATATTCGCCGTAAATGCGCTCTTTATTCTCCCGCCCTCTGTTACAGTTAAACCGCGCTAGAAATTTTTATGTGAGTAATAGGTTTTTATTGCGCACACTTCCCCCTGACTAACACAATACGAGGATTATTCAGAAATATGTCGTACTTATACGTAAGGATGTGGAACCAAAACCTCTTTGTCCTAATTTCGTTATCATGGGTTATCTCTGTTACAAAATAACTGATTAATTTTAATGTGTTGATATCGCCTGACAAACAAAATATTTATGTGCTACAGGGTGTAGGTGCAAAGTAAAACACAATGCGTAAAAAAATTGAATAAATGATGTTGGAGTTAGAGATATGGAATTCCTGTAACAAAAGATTCAAAATTCTCGCAACTACTCGACGAGAAAATCAACTATGGAATTTTTCATTTGAAAAAATTGATCCCCATACAATTCTGGTACTTGCTGTATGCGTCAGCCCGTATGAGAATCATTATTTCGTATTATTACAAAGAAGTCATTGATACTTGATATCATTCAGATTGATGGAAGACTAATCAGTTACGAGAGCAGATAGACAAAAACTGTTTTAACAAAATTTGATAGATAAGTATGGTACAGTTCAAAAATCCGTATCTCAAGAATGGTGGCATATGAAAAAATTAAATTTTCTAGAAATATGCTTGCGATGGTGTAGCTTATTACTGGTTACACAGTTTTTTACCGGGTCCCTATCCTAACGGACGCAGTTATAATAATACTGGAACGGGTGGGATGGCTTGGCGTGCTTCAATGATCTAAAGAGCCGAACCATAGGTTTAACCATATTGGGGGGGGGGGGGGTTATTTGAGAAGACAGACTAAATCAAGTCCCTGAAAGAGGGCAGCACCTCCTTCAGTAATCAGAGTGGCAGAGATCGTGAGTGTCGGTACGGCGCTGTGATACACACTACTGCGATGTGGAAGGCCGAACGGGGAACCACCACATTATTTTAGCCCTAGCACAGCATACTAATTTATGATGATGGCACCTTCTGGAGTAAAATATTCCGGAGGTAAAATAGTCCCACATTCGGATCTCCGGGCGGGGACTGCTTCGGGGGGAGTCATCAGCAATGATAACATGATAAGTGTAACACCTCACGAGTCGGAGCGTGGGATATTAGAAGCATGAAACAAGTAGGAAAGTTAGAAGATTTGAAAATTGAGATGGATAGGTTAGCATTAGACATGGTACGTATTAGTGAAGTGCGATGGCCAGAAGCTGGAGACTTCTGGAACGGAGATTTTAAAGTAATACACACAGGATCTGTAGAAAGAAATTCGGGAGCAGGAATTATTATGTGGAAAAGAGTAGGGCAGTTTGTAGAAAATTTCTTACAGCAAAGTGACAGGGTAGTTATGGTTAGGTTATATTCGAAAACTGTAAAAACAGTAATAATACAGGTATATATATGCCCACTTCTAACTATAATGATTGTGCAAAGAAGGATGAGAAAAGGGCGGAAGAAATATTAGGAGATCAGTTCGGATTTAGAAGAAATAGGGGAACGAAGTGCTCAAAAATGTAGGGATGAAGTATAGGGATAGAAGAATAATTTATAATCTATTCAAAGAGCAAACGAGCAAACGGCAGTTATAGAATTTGAGAAAGAGCATAGAGAAATAGATATTCGAAAGGGAGTGAGGCAGAGATGTGCGTTATCGCCTCTAGTTTTCAATTTATGTATCGAAGATGCGATTAATATTGTTAAAGACAGAATAGCTGATGGAATTAATATGCAGGGCCAAACTATGATTATGCTCAGATTCGCGGATGCTATAGTAGTATTAGCATCCAGCAAAGAAGAATTAGGAAGGGCTGTGAACGAAATGGAAGCGGTTTTGACGGAGGGCTGTGGAATGAAGATCAAAAAAAGAAAACAAAATTTTTTTGTGCAGGGGGCGTGAAAATAGGACTAAAACGAAAATCCAAATTCGAAACGAGAAGATAGAGGAAGTCTGAGATTTCTGCTATTTAGGAAGTCAAATAACTCGCGATGGTAGTAGCTCTAGGGATATAAAACAAAGAATAGCGCAGGGCCGAATTGCATGTAATAAAAAGAAATAACTATTGTGCTCGGGAATGATAAATGTAGAAACTCTGAAGAGGCTCTTAAAAACGTATGTATGGAGTATGGCATTGTACGGGTGCAAAACTTGGACGATATGAGAAGCGGATAGGAAAAAATTAGAAGCATATGAAATGCGGATAGATAAGGTTAGCAACAGAGAGGTATTAGAAAGAGTTGAAGAAAAGCGAAATTTATGGAAGACAGTAAGGTATAGGAGAGATAGGATAGTAGGAATAAAAAAAGGTAGGGGTAGGCCCAGATTAGACTACTGCTCTCAAATACTTAGGGATGTAGGATGTTCAACTTTTGAGAAAATGCGTAGGTTAGCTCAGTATAAGAAAGGATGGAGGTACACGTTCAACCAGTATTCGGACTGAAAACTATATATATATCCGAGTCCTTTACAGCTACTGTGGCCGTTTCTCGCACTCTAAACGCCAGAACTTCTTGTTTTCCCAGTCATTTTCCTTTATATTTCGTGCTCTCATAGCCTCTCTCACATCATTATCCCAACTTCTAGGTGGTCGTCCCCGTTTTCTTTTCTCTGCCGGAATCCATTCCCATACTTTCCTTGGCCATCTGCCTTGTTCCATCCTTCTAATGTGCCCATACCATACCAATTTCTTGCTATTCACTACATCCACTACAGTTCTTTCTCCTGAAAACTATGATGATGAATTAAAAGTGTCATTATGGTATTTCAAATAAGTCATTGTTGACTGCTATGCTAACGCCAGTTTCTTGTGATAGTAGAAAACTGCATAGATTAAGCAGATGTCAATACCTCGCCGTACCTATACGTATACATTTCTTGTTATTGCGAAAACTTCGCTACTAGTTATTGTATAATTATCGTAATTGATTACTGCAGGAGCGAGTTAGTCATTACAACACCCGTTTTTGTTTCAAATCCAAAAATTTCATTACAACACGAAATACCTATAACGTGTGAAACAGAAGTTTCTGTATCAGGCATGACCTTCTACACACCTGGAGTTTAAGTGGCTATTCACGCAATTCTCCCTTATACGGACTTGAGTAAAGGTTACTTTCATTTGCCCGAGAAGTATAATAACTTCATTATAATAATCTGCTGGTTCATAAAACACAATTTTTATGTGGTCCATTTCCTTGTTACTTCTTGAGTAGCCTTTGTTTAGATTTAATCGTTTAATAGTTAAAACTGGTGCTCCTCGATCTCTTATTCTGCGTTTCACTACAGCTCTGAGAGTAATCTCGGTGTTACGTTCTCGTACTCGTTCTTAGCCTTCCGCCATCCTCTTTCCTCTACCAGTGTATTTTGTACTACGTGAAAACATCTGGATTTCTGGCATCCCAGCGAGTGAAACTAATAGGAAGCTACTTCCTAAGCGGCGTGGACCTGTCTCGGTTCTCGGTGTTTTTGGGAACGACCGATATGAAGTGGTTGACATTTGCGGGCAGGAGAAGCCGACTCAAGCACAAGGGTGTGGCTGGGTGGAAAACATGCGTCCATGGATTCATTATGGGGAAGAGGAAGGAGTGGAGAAGTAGAGGAGTGGTGACGAGGCAACGCGTGATATGTCCTTGCGTAGTGGACCTGCCCTGACCTGACCTGACCTGACGATGAGCGAGGACGCTTAGTCTGTCAGGAGAGGCCGTGTGAGCGTTTCCTGAGTCAACCGTTTTAATCCCCGCGATTGAGGCCTGATGTTTTGACTTAGGAGCACAATAAATCGTGGTACCTATTCTGGAATTTATCGTATTTTCCAATTGTTATTCGTACAGATACTTGACAAGTTTATAAGTGGAGGAATTAGTTGCACTTACAATCGAACAAAGAGGATTATCGGGTATCTTATGAAGGTGTGTTCCATTCAATAAAAATAAACAGTTCAAAATTTGGTCATACTTCTGTTTTTCTACGCAAACTGGAAATTTGTCATCTATTTAATAAATAAAATTTTGTTTAAACAAGACACCGTGTCGAAGTAAAACAAACTGTCATGATTAGGTACAGGAAGTGTTTCATAACACGGATGCATATCTGATGTGTGATTAAATACAGTGCAAACGTATTTTTTATAATATAATTTCCAACCTGTAATGACTAATGTGAAAAATCTTACTTCACCGCACATTGAAAAGTACAACTGGGACTCTTTTGATGGCGGTTCTTAGTCATTTAACAATGAGAAAGACTCCCATGGAATTCGGCTTATTATCATTGGACGCGTGGACGGTACCTGCAAGTTCATCAACATGAATCAGTAAATATTTCATGAATGTAGGTACAGAGTGAAAGTAGATAGTAAGCTTCAAAAGTGACACTAGAATTCGTGATTCATCCAAGTCCTCACAAAAACAACAAATTACAAGACATTCCAACAGCTTGGGAGAATATAGTTAAGTAAATCGGGACATCGAAATTGAGTTTGACAAACATGCGTTTTGTTGCAAATTTTGAAAAGTGGAATAAAGAAATGTTCATAAAAAAGTTAATAAAAATGTATGCTTAGAAAAAATATTTAACTGTTTGAAAAAATAAGCCAATCTAACTCTTTGCTTTCACCTTCATTGGAAAGCAAATTTTAAAACGCAAAATTACCCCAACAATAACCAGGAAATATGAAAATTTGCAAGATTACATATGTGATCCCGTTCTCACCCAAGAAAATATTTTCGGCTTTCTAGTAGGTACTTCAGGTTCTGTTGTTGTAAATGGAACAGCCTATATATTTTTACTTCTAGATTCCCCGTTGAATTCGGAACCACTATAGCAATGGTTATGTATACTTATCTTAACATAAATACTTCAAACAGGCGCTCTGAAAATTCGCTATAACTTCTGTTTGGAATAAGACAAAAACGTGAATTATGACGCAAATTGTAGCTGGAATTGTGGCGAAATATTTTGAAACATTTAAGCGCCCAAATTAACCAGAGAACATCGGCAGAAATTTCAATTTGGGATAGAACAATTAAACTGGCAAATTCGTCTTTGGACTCCTGCCATGTTTAGTGATGACTCTTAAGTTTGTTCTGCCTCGGCATCACAAGGAAATTTTCAGGAGACCATTTTCTTACAACATTCTTTATTTTCAGAACAAATACAACCGATTTTTGCTTTTATCTTGCGATGTTTTTAAGAATAAAATTCACAATTATTATTATCTTTAATCAATAATTCTTGAAAATTAATTTGCATAAATTATGCCTACTTTCTTTTAAGTTTTTATATTTTTCTTCGCCTACCTCGCGTGCGTGTCCAATGCTCAATGTCTTTTATGGCAGATCATTTTTCTCTCGCTTATTTTACTCTGGAATAAAAATAGTTTAGATACAGCAGCTAGAGATATTTTGGGTCATAAAAAGAATGAAAGTAAAAACCCTTGGATAACAAAACATATTGTGAATCTAATAGAGGAAAGGCGAAAATATAAAAATAGGTCAGATGAAAGAGGGAAACAAAGATATAAGGCGATCAAGTGGGAAATTATTCGGAAATGTAGGAAAGCGAAAGAGTAATGGATTGATATTAAATACAAAGAAGTGGAAGATGTTCGAAGTATAGGAAGGATTGATAAAGCATATAAAATAATTAGGAAAAACTTCAGAGAAATTGGATCTAGTCGCAAAAACATTAGAAACGAGGCAGGAAGCGGGGAGAAGGCAGATAGGTGGAAATAATATTTGGGAAACTTATATGCGGGACAAGAAGTACGAGATATATTAGAAAGGGAAAGCAGTGTAGAGGAGGACAACGTAGGCTGCCCTATAATGAGAGAAGAGCTTGAGCTAGAACTAAAAAGTTTAAGAAATAATAAAGCTCCAGGTATTGATGGCTTGCAGGCAGAAATCTTAAAGTGCGCAGATCAAGAGGTAAGAGAGCGTTTATTTAAACTAGTTAGGTGCATATGCCAGACAGGCGAAATTCCAGAAGATTACAAACGGAATATCATTGTAACTTTGCCAAAAAGGAAAGGCGCGGATAGGTGTGAAAATTTTAGAACGATCAGTCAAAAATTTTATTTAGAATTGTGCAAAGAAAGATGCAGAAAAGCGCAGAAGAAATATTAGGAGAAGATCAGTTTGGATTTAGAAGAAATAGGGGAACGCACGAAGCCATTCTAGCTTTACGAGTAATAATAGAAAAAAACAATAGAAAATGGAAAGAGCGCCTATATTGTTAGGATTTGGAGATTTGGAAAAAGCTATCGACAATGTAAAATTGAAGACGTTCGAAGTGCTCAAAAATGTAGGGGTGAAGTATAGTGATAGAAGAATAATTCATAATCTATACAAAAAGCAAACGGCAGTTATAGAATTTGAGCAGGAACATAGAGAAGTAGATTTTTCTTTGATTTGTGCCAGTTCCAAAAACTTTAAATTTCCAAATTTTGTGAAATTTCTGGCAATGTTTTTTTAATAAATAAAGCTGTAGTATTTTTTTAATCGACGTCGAATTTCACAAAATTTGGAAATTTAATAGAGAAGTAGATACCCGAAAAGGAGTGAGGCAGATATGTGCGTTATCGCCTATAGTTTTCAACTTATACATAAAACTAAAATACAAATTGGAAACGAGAAGATGGAGGAAGTCTCAGATTTCTGCTATTTAGGAAGTCAAATAATTCGCAATGGTAGGAGCTCTAGAGATATAAAACAAAGAATAGCGCAGGGCCCAGTTGCATTTAATAAGAATAAACAACTATTATGCTCGGGAATGATAAATGTAGAAACTCGGAAAAGGCTCTTAAAAACGTATGTATGTATGGAGTACGGCATTGTACGGGTGCAAAACTTGGACGATAGGAGAAGCGGATAGGAAAAAATTAGAAGCATTTGAAATGTGGTGCTATAGATACCGTGGATAGATAAGGTTAGCAACATAGAAGTATTAGAGAGAGTTGGGGAAAAGCGAAAGGTATGGAAGACAATAAAGAATAGGAGAGATACGATGGTAGGACACCTTCTGAGACACGAAGGAATAGTTTGTGACATACTAGAGACAGAGATAGGAATAAAAAGAGGTAGGGGTAGCCCAGATTGGACTACTGTTATCAAATAGTTGGGATGTAGGAAGTTCTACTTTTTAGCTCAGGATAGGAAAGGATGGAGGTACACGTCCTACCAGTCTTCGGACTGAGAACTTTAAGCTTTTTTCCGCGAGGTAACCACAACACTCAAGTTTCATTATTCCGCGAGTAACGCAGCATACCATGACGTAAGCAATGACGTTTACGTAACGATACTCGTCGAGATAGTAGTTACTTGGTTAGGTATGTGTTGCCCTCTCTGTTGTTTATCACGACATCTCTTTCTAATTCCTGAATTTTACGAGCGCAATAGCTTTTGAATTTGCAGGTTGTTAGTTTATGACAGAAAATAAAATACAAAAAACAAGAACAAAAAATTCACAGACCTCGCATCTTACGCAAGTATCATAGGCGTATTGAAAATACCGACGCAACTGCTCGGTTCCTAAGATGTCCAACAAAAGTGATCTGTGCCGTCTAAATTTGGTATATTATTGATACAATAAAATAAAAGAAAACAAACAAAACAAAATATTAACGCATTCGTTTTGCTGTTTGGACTTTTATTCCAACGCGATATCCCTCGGTACTCGCGCTCGCCGTACCTTAGTTTACATCTGGCTAGCGCTCTGATATTATTATTATTAGCGGCCTCGACTGCGCGCGTCGCCGACAGAATCTGTCACGTGTCGATACATTTTTCGTAAGATGAGTCCCATATACACGAGCCCAGAAGTATTTTCAATACTAAAAATACGCACCAATGGTCTTATTTGACTGGCACAATCGAACAGACTGCATTGAAATTTCTGTTAATTTATGCGCCAAGCATTAGCAGAATTGAAATGGGCCTTATCTAGTGGGTTCCTAAATATTTGAATAACCTGATCCTGCACCCTTACAGGAAAATACAATTGAAATGGGTCATATTTTGCGTTGGGGATTCTTAAGTGGATAATCTGCCAGGACACCCCTTCTTCAACATTTCGAGATTCGGGCAGTTCTCCCCGTTTGGTGATTTTAAGGACGTAGAAAATCATATCTTTTATTGTGAGAAAGTTGCGATCCGTTTCTTTCTTTAGATAGGGTAAAATCACATCTTATAAAAAATGATACTGTACTTACATGGAAAATAACTTTATTAAATGTTCAAATTGTGCTCCATTGTTTCCTAAATATGTGTATTTAATAATAAAGTCTATTTTCAAATGCTCTACAAATATTAATGAAGATCTAAGTGCGTTTTCGTGTTATCCTAGCTTTCAGATCGCAAATAGGTAGGTACCCTCTAGTGTAGTTTTGTAAAGTTGCATTTTCAACTAACGTCAAAGGAAAAATCAAGTTGAAATCAAAAAATCCTGGCCGTTCTAAAATACCTCTTCCAATTCATTTCCCTTCGCGAGTGATAGTTTCTCAGGAACAGGACAATAAGGCAAAGGATGGGCATGTTAAAAGTAATAGTAGGTATATCAACGATATTACGTAACGAGCATGGAAAGTGACAAATTTCATGCGAGCGTGAAATTTTATGCACGAAGCGTAGAAATCACGCGAGTTTCTAGGAAATTCACTTTACATCGAGTTATGTACAATATTTTTCCCACGACCCCTTAAGAAGATGAATTTATTCATAAAACATGAACTTTATTTTTAATGATTTGTTGTCTATGTTAACAGATGTCAAAATTTCCAAGTATCCTACTAATTTACTATGAGCATGATATTCTAATAATTCCGACCGACTCGTGAATGACACGTTGATTTGTTCTCTTGCCGTCCAATTCATAAATGACCAGTTCGTACCTAAAATATTTAGGTCTTCCACGGAGTAGCCATTAAAATGTTCAACTGCCGTAACTTTTATGAGATTTTTCTGATAAAAAATTATTAGATTTAAAAAGAGACGTGACAAGATATTTATCCAGTAAACGTCAAAATCTCAAAGCTGACTGCAAAATTTGAATGAACTGTGCGATTTTCAAATATTGCAGCATAGTTTCGAGTTTAGCGCACGGGCAACGCAATTATCAAGTTTCCGGCCTAAGTTGTATGCCGCTTTCCTAGGAGGCCGTGGGAAAAGAATATTTTCATCGAGGCAATGTTTCCTCCATTACTAATTTGCTTTTCCAACGTCTCAGTGATCGGCCGCTCTGCCTTATTTCCTTGGAGATCACAATCATTAATTTCACTTGTCCAGTTAGGGTTAGGTCTTGTTAATAAAAAGAGGACCGCGTATCTTTGCCTCCTAGAATAAATTACAGTCAATTTTCTGGAAACTGAATATAATTCTTTAAAAACAGCTTAAAATGTATGAAAAAAATTTTGTCCACGACTATCTTATAATATACTCTTTATACCTACTTGTGTTTCTTCAATCATAATTAGATACATTAATCACTGCAGTGATTAATGAATATTATTCACTACACCAATAGGAACATCGCTTTGACCCTTTTTTACATTTATTTAGTAGGCCGCGATCGCGATGTGTCAGTTCAAATTGAAACGTCAAATCAGCATGGTTTGCTTTTAATTTGAAATGCATATTCTAAAAAAGAAGATATAATGAGTAGTGAGAGTGAAAACGAGGTTTCTTTAACAGCACCAGCAATAAAAGAAGTTGCAGAACTTGCCTCATTAGATTCATTGCCCAAAAGACCAAGAAAATTATACCTGAGAGCGTATGTATGAATCTTTCTTACACTGGAGAAGGGAAATGAAGGTAAATTCTTTCTGGGAATCTGTTTTGATAGTCGTGGACAAAGTATAGTATACAACTCGTTATAATGATGCTATTATTACCTCGGATGATTACAAAACTCGCTCGTTTCACTCGCTCGTGTTGTAAACTTCATCCTCGGTAATAATTGCATTCATTATAAACTCGTGTATAATATACTAGGTATTTATGATGATGATGATATTATTGTCCATCTTGTAATACATAATTATATTTGTAACGAATCCTTAACAATACTTTGATATTTCGTAAATCATTGACGGCGATGCCGAGAATTAATTTTCTACAAATCGGAAATACCCAAAAAAGCGAGAAAATTCAGAACGGGGCCGACACAGCTTATCTTCGAGCTTCAGTGGTGGAGCAGTGTGCATTGTGCATATGCAACATTGGCCGCGCCGTATTACCTCCATCTTATACCGTGTCGTAAACAGATTAGCTGTCAATTTTTATATAAGGCAATGGTAGTTATATTTACATTTACATATATGTACAACACATTGCACAAATTAAATTAAAATTCCTTCGGCTGAGTATAGAAATGTTTTGTAGATTTAAGCGGCGCCGTGAAACTGACGGAGAAAAATTGAATAAATTGCAAATTACCCTTGGTTTATGAACGGAACACAAGTTCTTTTGTGCGCTCATTGCAATATCATGCCATTTAAATGAATATGTTCTATTTGTGGCCTTCCGAACACTGTTACGTTCTGTTCTCCATTCTTCTTTTATAATGTGTGCATACATTTTATTTTTAGACCGTCGGTTATTATTAGCAAAGCAATATATATGGCTGGCGGAAATAGGTGGAAATCGTCCCTATTGTGTCGTGTACGTATGCAAACATGCGACGTAAATAAATTTGCCATCGGCTTACACCTTTGAACACAATAATCGTTTCCGGCCATAGTTCTTCTTGGGTTTATATTTTGCACGATACCCACAGTGGCCATGCCCAAAAGAAAGATGGGGTGAAGTAGAAGTTCATAATCAAAGACTCTAAAAAGATGAATATTAGGAAATACCTTAAAATTTTTAATTCTGCCTTAAAATTATAAAATCTTATTAATTTTGTAAAAAAAATTATATTTACAAAAGTAATTTTTCTCACATTATTATCATTTATCCAAATTCAAGATAATATACAATAAAAAACTGTTTTTACTTCCATGTTCCGTATAAGGAAATGGAAGTATTGTAATACCGACAAAATTTCGTGTCCGAGGTAAGGTCAGATTCGCATTGTACTAACTTCAAAACTTCGAGAAAAAGTGATTTTAGCTTCGTGTCTGTGCGTGGGTGTGCGGGTGTGTGTGCATGTGTGTGTCCGGATTTCTTTGGCGTTCGATAACTGCCGTAAAAACTAACCGATTTTAATGATTTCTTTTGAAAAGTGCGTCTCGATGAGGACCCAGACCTATTGATTTTGGTAATAATTAAACTAGGCGTTCATTTGTTATTAACATTTTAATTCTTCAAAAAAATATTGTGACAACTATTAGAGATATGAAAAAAGTTTAAATAAAAAATGTTGCGTATTTTAAGGGCTATTTTGTAAAAAATTTGTTATTCCGTAAAATTTTGTAATTTTTAAAAACGTAAAGTATACATATTTTGTAAATATTTGTAAAATATTTTGTAAAAATTGCCAAAATATTTTACAAAAATTTTGAAAATTTTCGTAAAATAAATTTGCGCAAATTTTTACAAAAATTACGAAATTTTATGGAATAACAAATTTTTAACAAAAATTTGCAAAATATTTTTACACATTTTTACAAAAATTTACAATCTTTAGTAAAATTGCCGATAATAGGCAGATAATTGTTAAGTGTTCTTTTGTTATATACAATGAACATGGAAGTCATGTATGGTTCTCAATACCGATTTTTTCTCATTAAAATATATAGTGTAGTAAATAAATTATTATTTGTTTCTATCTATTTCTCAACATGGCGGACTCTTTTCTCAAATAATCAGGTTCAGAAGAATGGCCGAATTTGAAATAAAACCCACAAAATGGCATTTTAAGATGGCAGAACAAGACTAGATTAAATGATAAAACATCATTAAAACCGCGTTAAAACTTGTTAGTTTTATAATTACTGATTAAATTAATCGTAGAGGATCGTATTAAAACTAAAGGGTTTTGTAAGACACTCTCAAAATCTTACAATAAAGCTATAATAAAACTATTTAATGACAAAGTCAACATGGTTTTATAATGAAGTTTTGTAGCGCTCTCAGAGACTATTTCATAAATCAGTATACCCTAGATCCCTAGAAGAACATTGCATCTTAGATAAACCTACCTTAAATCTACTCGATTTTGAAATATATGTAATAAAACCATTATAAAACATTAATAAGACTAAATAGCAGTTACATAATATACCTGTATTATTACCCTCTTTACAGATTTCGAATTTAACCTAACCATAACTAGTCAATTTTGTGTAAGAAATATTATGCACTCTGCCCTGTTTTTTTCTTCATAACAATTCCTACTCCCGAAATTCCCCCTATCGACCCTGTGTGTATTACTCTAAAATCTCCGCTCCAAAAGTCTCCAGTTTCTGGCCCTCGCACCTCACTTATATCTTCAAGGTCTACTGCTAACCTATCCATCTCAAAATTCCATTTTCCATTCGAATTAAATTTCTTCTAAAGATAGGATGTAAAATCCGGAAAATGCATTAAAGACCATGACTCTCTATAAGGGTAATCAGCGTTCTGGAAAAGCCAAATGATACCTTTATTTTTGAAATGAGACAAAAGAGTTTTATACAGAAGTTGTTATACAGAAGTTGTTATACTCGACGTTCCCGTTTTACTAAAATTATTTTTTGTCCTACACCAAACGGCAGTTATAGAATTTGAGCAGGAACGTAGAGAAGTAGATATCCGAAAGGAAGTGAGGCAGGAATGTGCGTTATCGCCTCTAGTTTTCAATGTATATATCGACAATGCGATTAATATTGTTACAGACAGAATAGCTGGTGGACTTAATATACAGGGCCAAACTATTAATGTGCTCAGATTCGCGGATGATACAGCAGTATTAGCATCCAGCAAAGTAGAATTAGGAAGGGCTCTGAACGAAATGGAAGCGGTTTTGACGGAGGGCTATGGTATGAAGATCAATAAAAATAAAACCTAAATTTTGGTGTGTAGGGGGGGGGGGGGGGGTGAAAATAGCACTAAAACGAAAATACAAATTGGAAACGAGAAGATAGAGGAAGTCTCAGATTTCTGCTATTTAGGAAGTCAAATAACTCGCGATGATACAGCGATGATACAGCGTGCCCCATATTTGTTGTATGAAAAACAACTTCTTTATTTTAAATGGAACACCCTGTATTTGACCTTATTTTCAAATTACTTTATCGATTTTACTACCAGGTTACATAAAGTGATTCTTGCCTAAACATCCTATTTTTAAGTTACCTATTAAGATTTTTCTTTAAATTTTTACAGATGCAGAGCACTATTGAAAATTAAGTATCTTTGGATTAAATAAAACTGTAGCGATAACATTTTGAGAGAGTGAAAGCAATGTGTAGGAATAACTGCTGCCATCACAAAAACCGGGAAATATTATACAGGGTTTGAACAATTACATGACCAATCTAGAAAATTTGAAAACCTTGTGACTTGCTAATTTCAAATAGAAGTATGTATGCATTCTTTAAACCATAAGTACATATAGCAATTTTAGGTAATACTAAATAGTATATTACGTACCGAGATGGAAAATGTACTGCATTTTCGACAATTCTTGGTAGGCTGTGAAATTGACATTTATATTTTTATTAATTATTAAACTGACAGGCATCGTTTTTGACATTAAAATAACTGAATATGAAAGAGTATTTCTGGTGGTAAAATATGTCTGGTAGTCAGTTGGAGTACACAATACACTCAAGCAGAACTCCCCGAGACCGCAGAAAAACCGATAGCAAATTTTATTCCAAGTTTATATACATACTTAAGTATAAAATCAAATAGGCGCTGAATTTTCCACCCGAGTGTAAAATTTTCCAACCCATTTGGGAAGTAGAAGTTAGGAATAACCTACTTGCAAACTTTTTAAAAGTTGGTAATTGACTTATTACTAACCGATTGTGAATAAAAATTACGATTTTTCTCTGTGACTATTGTACGTATATGACATTAGACATTAGACAGCCTTTTAAGAAAACACTTTTGACAAAAGAAAAATAAACAGCTTCGTTCTAATCATGTTTACTTAATACAGCAACAAAAATATACAGAGGCTGTTAATAACAAGCAATGCGAAGCACATACACCCGACACTAATTTACAATTTTCTTTCTCTGGACATCAGTAACGGGAAGGGTTATATCCGGTGGGTCAATGCACCACGCACAATTCATGCATGTACCATACGTAACGAAACGATGAAAACCGGAAGTCGCTGCGCCTACGACCTTTCGATTATCATGGCTATCATATTTTTTTCATAAACAAACTTTCGGTACAGAGGATCCTCTAATGACTAAGCTTCGACACAACGGTTGTTATTTTTGAGGTCAGTTTGATACATATACTGAACACTGAATAAAATATGTACGAGGGTGCGTTGATATTGCAGGCAATTTCGTGTTTAAGAGCCCGACACACACAGGAATTTTGGTGGCGCGGTAGGCGTTCGCCTGTTTGTAAATATTTCAAAAACTATAAATGATATTAAATTGTTTTTGCTTGCAAACAGTTATTAAAATATAAATCTACTATTGCTATTTAGAAATTTGTTAAAAAATATGAAAACAATAAACGAAGTCCCATATGTTATAAGTGGCGAAAAACTGCTTTTTATAGAACCTAATAAAACTTTCCTGAAAAGAAAATCTCGGAATCTGGTTAATAGCAATAGTAGACTGAACCTTTGGCTTGTAAGAGAACATAAAAATTTCAATTTCGATCGAAAAACAAAAAAGATATTAGTAAACAGCGGTACCGTTGCATTCGGAGTTTTCCGTCGTAGCTCGTACTCTCGCCTGTAATTAGACTACTGATTAAAGTCGTCCAACTGTCAATTGGCCCCGAAATAGGGAGCGCGCCCAACAAATTCATTCTCAGTATTAATTTGGCCGACTAGCTCCCTACTTTTCTAGGTGATTTTTGCCGTCCGTACCCCTGAACCCCCCGATTCTTAGTAAATTGGTGTGTCAGGCTCTTAAGAACTTTATTTCTGTGACTTTTTACGGTTATTTGCGACGATTTAGATTGTAATTTAACAAATATAAAGGATATAAAGGAACGCAATATCACACTCTTTTAATGCTTGGGCTCTCCTTTATTCCCGAACACACATAACATAAATTCTTCTTGATTGTTCTCCATTTCTTCTAGTTTGTTTTTCATTGCTTCTTCTAGATTGTTCTTCATTAGTTCTTGCCTTCTCGTTTGTTCTTCTTTGCTTCTTGTACATTGTTCTTTATTAGAAACTATGTGATTGTTCTTCAAAAGTTGTTGCTATAAAAGTTGTTGCTCCACCGCTGTTCCACTTTTTATCATCAGCACAAAGCACAAACACTCGCAAGTAGATTAGTGTTTCTCAAGGCAAGAATTCTTGTCTTGCAGAGCTGCTTCTTGTCTTGGCTTTCTCCCAAAGATAACAATGAACGTAACGTTTAACGTCGCCGCCGTCAATAATTTATTACTATCAAGAGTGGTGCATTTTACCTAAAAAACCGGCTTTCCCTAGATTTTACAAAAATATTTCGAAAAAGAATCATCATCATGAAGTTCTCAGTCGAAGACTCCTATCCTGAGCTAACCTACGCATTTCCCAAAAAGTAGAACATCCTACATCCCCAACTATTTGAGAGCCGAAGTCTAATCTGGGCCTACCCCTAGCTCTTTTTATCCCTATGTCCGACTCTAGTATGTCGCGAACGATTCATTCGTGTCTAAGGTGTCCTACCATCCTATCCCTCCTATTCTTTATTGTCTTCCATGCCTTTCGCTTTTCCCTAACTCTTTCTAATACCCACCGAAAAAGAATAATTTGCAATTTTACAAAAATATTAAAAAAAGAACAATTTGAAGAAAATTAAACATGGGAATTGAAATACTTTCTAAGTAAGTATTAACACAATGCCCCAATTTGGAGCCGTCAGTATGGGAAAAATTTATGACAATTTTAAATATATTTTCTGGTTTTTGAGATATCTGAGAAAAACAGAAAGTGTTTTAGTTTCTTATCCATATCCTTTTTTATTATTTGTTTTATATTGTTGCTTGTTGGGACTCGAACTTTGTTTTTGTTTTCTTATGGACTTCAATTGTTTTGTTTGCATTTTTCACTAGCATTTTCTGTTGCCTTTTCAATGGTATGTTACAACATGTCAAAATTTTTAACTTTTCAACAAAGAATGAAACAAAAGAACGATACGATTATTAATGCACCAGAACATTATTTTATCTAAAAATAAATTTTTATTTTCTGTTCTTTTGTTTCAATTAATTTTTGAAAAACTGAAAATTTTGGCAGACTACGAGTATGATGTATCGTTGAAAATTGAAATGGTACTAAAAAGCGATCTTCAAAAATGCAAATAAAACGCCTATAAGAAAAACAAAAGCTAGTATTCGAATCGAAATTAAAAGAGACGGAAAAGAACTGATAAGAAAACCAAAAGTGCCTTCAAAAAGTGCCTTAACACTGTCCAATAATGTAAAATGAATACTTAATAAAAAATATCGCTAAAAAAGAAAATCCAAACTTTCTATTTTCGACAAATAAGTATCTATAAAACCAAGATATCCTCAAAATTTTCTTGTTGATTTGGAGTGGTCATAAGATTCTGATAAACTTTCTCCATTTAACCATCTTTGTGTCTTCAATAATAACCGAGTTGCCCGTAGGCGCCTTTACATAGGGACACTGTGTATATCAACAAATATGTAATACAAGGATAAAAGCCCTTTGATTCACCTTTGCAGATCAACAATAGTCTCAGTTTTTCGGAATTTTCAAAATACAACAAAGTTAGGTGCTGTGCAGAAGAGATGGGGCATCCTGTATAGTCGAAAACAATTTTATAATCTGAGGAAGTTGATTGGATGCAACTTTCATTTGAACCATTTTTCGATATCTACAACTCCTGTTGAGTTATGGAGGAAATATGCTAGCCTGTATATGTTTTTCAAGAATTCTGGTAGATATGTTTTTTATCCTGAAAAACACGATAAAGAAGGGTTTGAAACATTCCACAATAAACAATAACATTGTGACAGTAAACAAAGTCATAAATCAAATCCGCCGCAGTATAGTTCACGCAGCCATATAGGTATCACTTTTGCGGGTCTTTCCTTTCGCAAATGTGAAATAATATTGTCTAGTTACTATTGTATCCTTATAATCCATACAATCATGGCGATTCCAAGATATTGAGAGTTTTGACAGATTTTTGAACATGGAACTTCTTAGAATTTCACAGTAGCATTTTAAATAAGTTGTTGATTGCTATGGTAAGAAAACGTTATTTTATGCAAGAATAGCTGCCTAGGCTAAAAAGATCTCGACACCTCCTCGTACAACTTTGCATCTGTCTACCAGATTTATAGCAGCTCCTTCAAAATTTTCTGGTGATTAGATACTAATTAATTAATATATTTTTCTCATACCAGTAAGAGAAAATATATCGGCAGGTACTCTTGTTAAGAATGGCAACTTTCCACTATTCACAGAATTCCACAAAAATCTTCCTTCTAACAAATTAGTATTTATATGTCATCTACGTAGTTTTAATTTTATCTTAATTTCGTAAAACAGGAAAACAGCCAGTTGTGTAAATTAAACCGTTGCTTTTCAAGCTTTCGACAAAATTTTCTTTTCTTCGTCGGGAACTATAATATAAACCAGGTACAAAATAATATTGGAGTTCTTACAATTTTCAATGTTAGTTCGACGAATACTGTCGTAACAAAATGTCAGTGTGTGGCACGGCTGATTGGATACAATGCATTCAAGAACAAGATGATGACTGAAATGCCAAGGTAGATCGACCCCTACATACATCACATTTTGACCATTTTGGCCTCTTTCAGCAAATAGTGAACAATTTATACAAGTTTGTTGTGGTGGACACTTTTACCAAGTATATCTGAATTGGGGCATTTCCAGCCACCGAAACAAATCCTTGAACTTTTGGATTTACTAATCAAATTAATGGAAATTCCTGAACTTATTTTTTTCAGGTCTATGTATTGCTTTTGAATCGCCGTGTATATTACCTGCCTTTGGTAATATTTCTTACCTTTAATTGCTTTATAAAGTTGATGTTCCTAAGCCTTCTTAATTCCTAAGTACATACCATGTGTAACAGGAGTATGGTACACCCCCCTTTTTTCTTTATTTTTGAAGATGAATTTTTGAAACTTGGCACATTGTATATACTGAGTAAACGTCAAGTTTTGACATAAACAAGGAAATTTTCACACTTCTGGTTTTAGCGGAAGTGGTGCCAACTTTTGATTTTCAAATGGGACAACCTGTAAGCTATTGACTTTTTGGACTCTACGTAATTTTCTGAATGCAATGGTACCACATTTGCGACATTTCAAGTTTTAGACTTTTAAATTTAATTTTAATTTTATCATTTAAGTGTGTCATGACTGTTCCAATTTATTCTAATAGACCCAGGCAATGCCATAAAAAACGAAATTGCGTTGGAAATGCTAAATAATGTGATTCGTGCTTAAACAAAGTTCTCCAAATAATTTTTTGGGCAAAACTAATTTTTTTCAAATGGAACCATATTGGTACCAAGGTACTATTCAAGGCTACTATTAATAAGGAATCTTCTGATATGACCAGTTTGCATCTAGGACAAGAGCAACTGAAATTACAGTCCATCAAAAATTAAAAATAGGCATTTAATTTTGTTTTCATCAAATGTTAAGAACCTGCAAGGGGGCTTTGAAAATTTAAAAACAAATAAAACATGGTACCAATGCATTCAGAAAATTATGTAGAGTTCAAAAATTCAATAATATACAGGTTGTCCCATTTGAAATTCAAAAGTTGGCACCACTTCCGCTAAAACCGGAAGTGTGAAAATTTCCTTGTTTGTGTCAAAACTTGACGTGTACTCAGTACATACGATGTGCCAAGTTGCAAAAATTTATCTTCAAAAATAAAGAAAAAAAGGGGGGTGTACCATACTCCTGTTACACACGGTATATGTATTTGGATTGTATTTCTGCAACCTAAAATTTCATACAATGAAAATTCTAATTTAAAATAAAAAATGTGTACTGAATAAAGATGAAGAAAAGAAAAATGCATCGGCCGGGAATCGAACCCGGGCCGCCCGCGTGGCAGGCGAGCATTCTACCACTGAACCACCGATGCGAACGATGTATAATTACTTAGAACGTGATAGACTTTCTACAAATCAAAAATAATTCCATTGATAACTATCTCCATCTTTGAAGATAATCCTAAACTATACACATTATTTCTATGTTTATCCAAGATCACAACCAACTTATTATAAAAAAATAAGTTCGCTAGTTGATTGTTGATTGCAAAAGACTTCTCAGTCAACGACTGCATTGAGCTTTGAGCATGAATATAAAAAAATTATTTTGCAAAGCAAAACACCAAGCATGTACCTACTTCTATTTTTCACGGTTCGTATGGTGGGCTGCCTATTGCAACAGGCGGAAGCTTGCCTTCAGACAGTTGGTCATTTGAAATTATGTTATATACGAGGGTATATTGATATGTTCTTGAGTTTACTTTAGAAATATCAACAATTTGAAAGTTAAAATATTTTATTACAATCCTGCAAGGCTTACAAATTTCTTAAAAAATGTATAATTTGTTGTGGACACTTTCCAGTAATTCTCCCATTGTTGTATTGGGTCTTCTGTAAATTTTATCCTTGAGAAAGCCCCACACAAAAGAATCTAAAACAGTAAAATCTGGTGATGTGGCTGGCCAAAGAATTGGTCCAGAAGTTCCCATCCATCTGTTAGGAAATCTTGTGGATAAATAGGTAACGGTTTACCTCTTGTGAGTTACCTATGCGCAGGAGCACCGTCTTGTTGAAAGAGTAGATTTTGGTGATGTGCTAAAGGGAGGTTGTCCGTAAAAATTCATCCAAGTAGTTTTGCAGTATGCCTAAATATCTTACCGCATTCAAATTGCCTTCATAGATATAATATGTAGTAAAATCTTCCCCCCTTAACATAACACCAAACATTTAATCCAAATTTTCCGTGTTTACCTAAATCAATAGCGTTATCAAAGATAATATAGTTACGAATTACGATTCAAGATATAAAATAAAAAAGATTGATAAATTTGACATTCCTGGTTCTTTTATTTTATAAAACAGCCTACTAAGACTAAGTATTTTATAACTATTAAAAATGCCTAATAATGATGAGAATTATTTAAATTTGCTAACTGCAGTATTATTAAAATGAAGCCCAACAAATTATACATTTTGGAAAGCTAAAAAAATTCAATTTAATGATAATTCACATTTTAAAAAATGCAACTTCTCACTATAAATTTAAAAATATCAGTTTTGTCAATGCCTTTTTAAATAAGCGAGTTATTGCACGTTTTCAAAATGGCAGATTTTTCCATTTTCTCCTATAAGTTGGTCATGATCAAAAGCCTGGTCCACACTGACCAGTGGCCTCCTACGAGAAGCTCCTAATGGCAAGGCCAAGAAGCAGTGAGGACGGTTCATTGGTGGCATAAATTATGCCGCGCAATATCGTACGAGATGTGCCACCGCTTCCCAGAAGGTGTCGGTAAATTCAAAGAAAAATGTGCCACTTGCGCCAAGTGTAGACTAATTCTCATGCGATTTTTCTCCTACTACTCGTAGTTGTTTCTTCCGCTACCCCTCCTTGAAGTTTTGGGACATCACACCACCAACCCACAGTAAACTAAACAGTAAACACATTGTTTAGTTTATTGTGACCTACCTCCGCGACCTTTTCCCTCTTCATTTATGTGAGTTTATTCAGCGCCGTGATCTTGTAATTCTAGGAGTACGATACTACCATTGCAGTGTGGACGTGAAGCCAAAGAGATTTAATTTTTCGTTAGTACGAGTTCATTTGATGTGGACAGTAATACATACGAGTTAAAGTGCCGCCGGCTTTTTTGACTGGCACTCCTAATATGTGATGCCACTAGCGCAATGTGGACCAGGCTTAATAATAAGTACTTTCCCTTTAATACCATCGAAAATGCCTCACTCTGTACATAATTTTGGATGTATTTTTGAATATGTAGTCTAAAACAAAAGCACGAAAGTACCCTCTGCAACCCTCTTCCTTCAAATGACAGTAGCTTCTCTCTGTTGGGGAATCGGGTATGAAGCGAATCTGGTTATGGCGAATTTTCTTAATATTCTTAGTCAAGGGACCCACCCTTAAATTTCCGGAGTCGAATTCTGAAACAGCCTGTATATTACCGAAGCACATTTTTTCTGTTGCACCCCTGTTATACACTTTAGAGAAAAATTATACCGGGTGGGGATTTAGTGTGTAATCGGCTCATATCTCTGGAACTACCTATTTAAGATATCGAAATGAAATTTTGCTCGAATGTGGGGAACCACATGGAGCCTTTCCCAAAATTATTTAGGTATATACAGGATGTTCACATTCTAAGTACCAGACCAAAGTTCTATTTCTTTAAATGGAAACCCCACGTGTCCTTGCATAATATGGATTCCCCATAAAATTCCATGAAAATTGATATACTGGTGGTTTTGACTAAGGAATTTTGAGATATTGACATTTTTGTGCCATTATGGACCCAAATTTATGACGCTACTGACGCATACTAACCAAAGCCACCTAAAATTTCTTTATTGAAATAGGTTCCCACACTGCTGTTTTTTTGAAATCTGTAAATAATTTTATCATAATACTTGAGATAATACAGGGTGGTTAAGTCATGCGAAACAGAATTTTTCTCAAAAATTTCAAATGGAACACCATGTATATTATTTGTACAATTGATGGTCATTTTATTAAGCTTTTTACTGATGTTGATATTGTCAAGTCTACCAGTAAAAGTTTAGACAGAATGTACAATTGAATTATAAAAGTGTAGAGTTTCGTTAGTATTTTACATTATTTTTGACGATCTACCCTATTTTGTCACCCAAAACTCCAAAAAAGGGCTGCATTTTGTTTCTATAAAATATTTAGCAAATGAAGTTTACATTAACATAAGAAATCCCATTGCAAGATTATTTCTTAAAGATAATATTTTCTTCCATGGCACTCCTTGTTTGAACATTACACTCCACTTAAAAAAGACATTATACATTTAAGAATATGTACATATAACCATCAAGAAACAATTTTACAATAAAATTCATTGTCTTTATATTGATACCAATTTGCAAATTCAAAATATAAACATTATTGGGAGTTTTGAGCAACAGAATAGGGGGAATTCGCCAAAAAGAGTATAAACTAATAACGAAATTCAAAAATTTTGATGCTCATTCGTAATATCTGCCGAAACTATCAGTAGGTAGTAGGCCTGGCAATATCTACATCAATTAAAAGCTTAGTTAACTGACTGTCAGTTGTGCAAATAATATACATGGTATTCTATTTGAAATTTTTGAGAAAAATTCCCTTTTGCATAACTTAACCACCTTGTATAATCCTAAGTATTATGGTGAAAGTATTTATAGATTTCACAAATACAGCAGTGTGTAAACCCCTTTCAATAAAAAATAATTAGGTGACTTTGGTCAGTAGGCCAGTAGCTTCATAAATTTGGGACCATAATGACACAAAAATGTCAATATCTTAACAGTCCTTACTCAAAACCACATCATGTATATAAAATTATTTTCAGTTATACAAGGTGTCCCATTTCTTCTGCGCAGTGCCTAACTTAATTTTTAAGTATAGAACACCCTGTACTTGATTGCATTCTGTTTCAATTTTATTCAAACCATTTTGGTCTGTCTGCTAGTTTTTGAAATATTTAGAATTTTCTTATTTCTGCGTTTTCACATTTTCAACCAGTAACAAGGTGATTTTCTTTTGCAATTGCCATATTTTTCTTAAGAAAGGCCATTATAGTCCACTTTATTGTTTCATAGCTCATTTCTGATCGTTTAATAAGTATGTATGAACCGGTGTTGCCAAAAGTAGGGATTTGTCCCTACACATAGGGACTTCTAGACAAAGTAGGGACTTGGAAATGGATTTTCGAAATTCCTTAATGTGTAGGGAAATTTTTAGGTCGCTGTGCAAAATAAAGTTAGCGGTAGAAAAAATATCTTTAGAAAATGTTTCGAAACACTATTTCGTTGTCCGTTGCAAGCTCGAGGCATCTGGTGAGTTAGTGAGAAACACAAATAGAATATTGTAAGGCACTCATTGCGTAGTGTCGATAATAGAGTAGCTAAGTCCAACATCAAATGTCAGATGTCACTGTTTGAGTATCAGTTAGATTATTGCAGTGAATCCCCGAATCAAATGTTCAGTAGTGCAGTTTTGTCGCTTTATTTTATGCTTCTGAATTTCTAATTTATTCAAAGTGCTTCTTGTAATATGTAATTAGATTATTGGAATGTACACCCTGAAAGGTGAGTTTAAAAATGTTGTTAGGTCTAATAATGAGTTCTGAAAATACAGACACGTCGAATGGCAGCAGCTACGCCCTCAGAGTGATTCTGATTACCTCAAAAACTAATAACTTTAGAGTTACGCGAGTTTATACATACCAGAAAGTACTGTGACATAAAAATTGCGTGGTCCCGTTTAATAAAAAGTTAGTTATGGGGGTTTTATCTTTTTTTATTTTACTTTGGTCACGCAATTGCTAATAACCCGTAAAATATTTTCGACCTTTCATTACTGCAATAGGTTCATTCTGGATATTGCTTTACCCTACCAAAATATCCCTGCTATAGGTCTGTTCAGTTTGAAGACATTTAATTTTCAAAATTCCTCTACATCAGCCAAATTTAAAAAAAAAATAATACTTTTTATTTCTGACTACTCATACAAATTAAAAACAAGTTAGTAAAATATAACATGTAGTAAATGGCAGACATTGCACACTTGCTTCTCGATCCTACCAAATGCTTGTAACCCCAAAAATATTAATTTTAGAAATCTTATAGGTACATCCTCATAGTAAAATCAAGTAAGGAATCAAAAGACGCAATGAAATAAAGGTGTTCCATCATAAAAGAAACAAAGTTGGGTGCTACGCAGAACAAATGAGACAGTCTGCATATGTGAAAATAATTTTGTATATTAGAGAATCGAAAACCAAGGGGAGCCTCTCATACCACCTGTGGTTCGCGGTTTTTCGCGACTTCTCATAGTACACGCAAAATCTTAATTTAGTTTTATGTTTTATAATTCAATATGTCTCCTGGAAGAGCAGTTCTTCGAACTGTCTATTACCAACCACTACACCCAAATAATCACTAAAGTAATTATCTATTACTGATCTTTGAGCATCGCCCAAGTTTATATGTACAGTACTGATGAGTTCCACAAGGACGAACGGGCATATGGAACATGCAATATTTGGTTTACTTCTGATGCAAAATATCTTAGAACGTGTCCTCCTCTTCGCTGAACAAACCCAGCAATAGCAGACATCCAAAAGTGGCAATTTTGTGCACCTGTACGATGAATAGACCTGAATTTGTAAACGCCTTTATATAATCCCCGTGTGTTATCTGCGATAAACCTTCCATCGAATTCTTCCGCCATAAAAGCTAATAAATTTGCGCATGTTACATGACACATAATTATTATTTTCAACTATAATAGGATGTAACTATCTCTTTTATATTTTCCCATAAAAGATATGCAAATAATTTTTTTCTTTAAACTCTCCGAAGGTAATGTATCCGACGATGACTTCATCCAGGTAATTCAATGAACCGCCGATGTTGTTAATATATTGTTTCTCTTAAGCAAGTCTTCGAACTCCACTTTGATTTGTGTAACCTCCCCCAAGGTCTCGTCATTATTTATTAACCTATGCCATATCTACCTGTCCGAAGGCATTAGACAGTCGAAAAAACACACCCATGAAACATTGACACCCAATATACCCCAATCCCAATGTATACGCTAATAGCATCGATATTTTAGAAAAAAAGCACTTGAACTCCCAGAATGAACTCCGACGTTGTTTTTTCACAATAAATTTAACACTCGCTTAAAAAATATTTACATGCTATGTGTACAAATCGCCAGAATTGTACAAAATATTTTCGAGCAGCTGAAAAATAATTGTAAAAAGATGTTCGAATACATATTAATAATGCAATTTGACGTTTGTTGTTTCACGGTCATCTTGCAGTTCAGATATTTTAATGTTATTTTCATGGCCAACTACACTGGTTGTCCCAGAAGTCGACAGCAGAACTTTAAGTGCAGATCCCTCGACCGAAAATATGAAGAAAGGCCCTAATAAAATATTCACAATTCCGAATCAGAAAAGGCTAGTCTTTCAAAGATGGGGGATGCAGAACACTTAAATTAGAAGCTGGTTTGATTAAATCTTAATATCTGGTTTAACATCGATGCTACGAGCTGACAAAAAGAAAAAATAGGAACCTAGATTGTAGATTAAAACTATAATATAATAATCAAATGCGATCGTAGTCTTTTCTCTACTCATTATAAAATGGTGGAGAAATATCAAAAATTATGTACTGCAAAGCAAATTATGTAACCCAGGAAACTGTGTGGGAAACTGCACATTTTAGCAGTTCAAGCTACACAAGATATTAGTTAAAATACAGGGTGTCTCATTATATTTTGACGCATTTTAACACCTTATAACTACGGACCCGCTTGAGATATTAGTGTGCGGTTTTCATCAATGAGTTATGTATGACTTCAAGTTTTTTTTGACTACTTTGAAAATATTTTGCTACTTCCAGTTCATAAGAACCAGAAAAGGTCACTTTTCATATTATTGCAATTGCAATTTTTTAAATAGGACACCCTGTAAATAATTAAATGTTCAAAAAGTCGCATCTTTTAGCCATCCAATCGGTAAGGGGATAGCTGAGATTTTGAATTTCAAAAAAGTAACTGCAGAGTCAAACAAATCTTTGTACATAGAAGCACAAAATTTGTTCTAGATAGTTGTTAATTTATTGTTTTCAGTTTTTAAAGTTTTGAAATTAATTGAATAAAACCGTTTAATTTATTTAAAATAATCCAAATGTAAGCAGACGTTCCACAGAATCGTTTATTGCAATAAATCACAGCACACTTGAAATTTTCTGTTTCTACAAGGATTTTGTTCGATTCTGCAGTTTTGTTAGTCCAAAATCTCAGCTATCCCCTTACCGATGATCAAATCTAGCATACCGTTGGATAGCTAAAAAATGCGACTTTTTGAACATTTAATTATATACAGGGTGCCTTATTAGAAAAATTGCAGTAATATGAAAAGTGACCTTTTCTGATCCTTATGAACTGGAAGTAGTAAAATATTTTCAAAGTAGTCAAAAAAACTTGAAGTCACAAATAACTCATTGGTGTAAACCGCACACTAATATCTCAAGCGGTTCGGTAGATACAAGGTGTTAAAATGCGTCAAAATAAAATGAGACACCCTGTACCTATATAGAAGTGCAGAAGTCACATTGATTTTTCCGACACTGTAAAATTGTATTATTTTCCCACGACCCCCTAAGAAAGTGAAATACTTTCTACAACAAAAACGATATGCTGACAGTCGCAGGAAATGTAGAAAAGTGAGGTTAGGGTACCAACATTGACGGCATTAAAGTAGAAAGTTGACCACACTCGTGTGATTTCTGCACTCGACTGAATATTTGCTGATGCAATATCTATAATTCAGGCTTCAACTTAACTGGATCAAAAATTATCATTAAGTAATTACCGTATATTCAGAAAAAATACCGTCTCCACTTTATTAAATAAACTAATACAAAACAGACCGATAATGCCCGTCTGATTCTTCAGTTTCAGCCAACTCTATTCGTTGAAGTAACTCTTCCCGAGTAGTAGTTACTTCAGTTGTATAAACTAAGGCTTTCATATTACCATAAATGGAACCTAATCTAACGGGAACAGGTTGAGGTACGGTGATCGGGGTGGTCAAGGAATAGGACCATTGCTGCCTATCCATGTCACATGTCACGTGACATAACTGTGTTAATGTTAGACGTGCCGTTGTCATGGCAACAATTCTATTACACTATTATATTGCACAACCTGACGCAGCATAATGTTTACATGTAAGCAGCTTCACTTGAACGATTGGTTGCCTATATAGTAGGTATAAGGTGTAACCCGCATCGTACGGCAGTTTTTTCCAGTCTTGTAACGAGTCAGATGATAATAAAGTAAGAGTCATGGTAAAAGGAAAATAATTATATTTGAATAAAGGGAATTGAGGTTTTAAAAAAACAATTTTGAATCAGGTCAAATCAATATTTGACGATAAAATTAAAATAATAATGCGTAAAAAATAACCCCGGAAAATTTAGGTGAGCAGCAGGCCACCTGCATAATCTGACGAGCCGCCACTGCTATACATAGTGAGTCAATAGTGTGGGATTCTTCCATAGCACCTCTATTGTACATTTTAGCGAAAAATGTTATATAAGAGACCCCTTTAATTTGTGATTCTCTATCATATAAAATTATTTTTACTTATACAGACTGTCCCATTTCTTCTGCACAGTACCTAACTTCGTTTTTTTAAATAGAACATCCTGTATTTCACTTTATTTTTGAATTCCTTGATCGATTTGACTATCAATTTGTATAAAGTCATTTTTGTCTAATCTTCATATTTTTTAAGTTGCGGGCATTTTTTTGCGAATATTGACGGATGTAGAGCAATTTTTAAATTTCACACTTTGGACAATGAATAAAACTGTACCAGTAATATTTTAGTGGAGTGAAAGCAATATGTAGGAACAACTTCTGCTGTAAGAAAAAAATTAAACTGTTATACAGGGTATTAGCAATTACATAACCAAATTAGAAAACTTAAGAACACCATAACTTTGTAATTTCAAATAGAACCATATTGTTTTTAGGTCATTGTTAGATTCCCCATAATATTGCCTTTCATTTTGCTATACGCTTCCCTATAACCAAAATCAACCGTTTTTGCCAAATTTGCATTTCCTTGATAAAAGTGCCAAATCAGACAACTAAATAAGAACAAACCATAGCAATATTTAATTAAACAGTAACAATAATTACATAAAAGGTCAACAATTAGCGAATAAACAAAATAATATTATAAAGCATAGAACAGAAACAATAGAAAGTTAATTAGAAATTACTAAGAATTTCAGAAAAATAATAGGTAGGTACCTATGTATTCAGATACTTATAAGATGTGCTCAACATGCTGACCGTTTTGTTATTATGCACAGCTGAATTCTCTGCTGAAATGAATTTTCAACTATTCTCTTGACTTTAGGATTAACCCTTAGAAATGCATCACATATTCTTTCTTTCATGTCAGGTCGTGTAGTGGGTCGAACTTGGTACACCTGATCTTTAACAAAACCCCACAAATATGATTTCCAATTTGTTTCTGGAAAAAAAAATTCATTGCCAGATGGCTTCTTCAAATTCATATTCTTAAATACGTGGTAACTTATTAAATCTAGGTGTAATTTAAAACGGAGTGCCGTGGATGAAAACAGTCCTTTCAATAAGTAATCTTGCAATGGGATTTCTTGAGCCGGCGTAAACTCTGTTCGCTAAATTTTCTGTAAAAGCAAAGCGTAAACATTTTTCTGAGTTTTGAGTGGCAAAATAGAGGAAATTCCCCAAAAATGGTACAAAATTACTGCAAAAATCTCAATTCTTAAGGTTCAATCCTTATTTCTGTCTAAATTATCAGTCGCAGACCTGCCAATATCTGCATCAATCAAAAGATCAATAAACTGGCTATCAAATCTACAAATAATATGGCTCCATTTAACATTTTTGAGAAAATCTCAATTTTCTGCAAGTTGACCACTCTACAATACAAAGTGATTTGGAAAAAGTGTGTGGAATCCAAATATGTAAACAAATGTAGGGCATAACATTTAAAAGAACGTAACTTTTGGTTGGCACTTTACACGTGAACATCCTGTATATATCAAAATAATTTTAGTAGAAGCTTCGTGGGGTTCTCCACATGCACGTCAAATTTCATGTCGATATCTTGAATATAACCAGAGATATAGACCCACTACGCTCTATTCGCCCACCCTATATATGAAACTGCAGATAATCCTCTTCTTCACCGATTCTTCACATATTTTATAATCCCTGATCCCTGATATATTAGTCAGAGCGGTTTATGTCTACACAACCCCTGATAATCAGAACCTGCATCCTTTCCTATTCGAACAAATTGATTGATTCATTTATGTATTACTTCATTTTAAGTAAATGAGAACATCTCGTGTGATACGCCCCAGAAAAACTTTTTGAATAAGATTTTTATCTTTATAGTTTATAGGCTCATAAACATCACGCAAAATTTAGAAATATGTCAAATAGATAGGTCAAAAGTTCACTGATACAGAGCGTAAGTCACACAGAAAAGAAACTTCGGAAAAATCAAGAAGCGAAAGCGTAAACATCAAATCGTTGAAAACACTTAAATCGTTTTGTAGAAAATTTTTAATGTTTTTTATTTATTACGTATAATACAGTAAAATTAATTGTTTATTGTTCTTTTAATTTCTGACGTATTTTTATGTTCCTTTGTGTTATTTTGTATTTTTTCTTGCAAACCAATTTATTTGTAATTTTTATTTACCTAATTTATCATCACGTTAAAAGTCTTTTATTATACTGCCTATTTATCCTAATGAATCAATTACGTTTATGAATATTTAACATAATAAATTGCTACAAACTTGTACCTACAATTTCTTTAATATTTATATTGATGTTTCTAATGAATCAATGCCATCTTGGTGTATTGTACATTTTATCATAAACATGTGTTAGTACGTATTTCACGTATTCCTTTATTATTATTTGGAATTGTGTTAAATATTCATGGTCCAGTTCCTTGGTACGGATGAAAATGTTAAATTTATGTTAATCACTAAAGTTAGCAAATATAAAAGGTCTATTTCTATGTATCGCTAACTCTTTTGTTATTTTGTTGGCATTTCTAATTTTGTACTTGGGTTGTTTTCTTTTTTATTATGCAGGAGAACATAATTTATTAAAGATTGAGTGACTTTACCAATAAGGAAGTTCATTCTTAATTATGTAACACGTTCGGATGACCAATAAGTAGTAACATAAGGACGTGGTTTGATGTATAATACCTGATAAAAACAGATCAGGTCATTTTTGGTAACAATACTACTTGTCCATCAATGCTGAACAATCAACCTAATACTGATTAGTGTGCTTTCATAACTGGTTACCAATGGGCCCGAAAAGTGCAATCATTCGAGGTTTCCAAGTTTCCATATAAATCCTGCAATAGTTCAGAATTTTTTACTGAATATTACGAAATTCAAACTGAAATTACTGGACTATTAATTTTAAAATGAACATCCAACATTTCTTTGAGCCAAGCCATGTAGAATTTTGTCCTCTTTCCAATTTAAAATAGGAAAAAAATGTCACTTCAAGAAAGCAAAAAGATGTTTCTTTCCAAAATTACAAAAAACTGAGATCATAGGACATAGGGCATATCTACACAACAAGAAGTTTAAGTAGATATGTCAGGTAGAAACTCCGAAAGTTGTTGTGTAATCTTTGGAAAATGAACACCGAGTTCTTAGGAATTTATCAATGAGCGCGAGCGAGACAGTTGAAATTTCGACAAGGCCCCTTAAAACTCAAGGGTTTGGAATATGGTACTACAGACGTTTGATAAAGACCCCGGATAAGGGGGTATTAGAAAGAGTTGGGGAAAGAAAACATGCGTGGAAGAGATAGGATGGTAGGGCACCTTCTGGTATGGTTGATTCGTTGAGTAGGGGCAGAGGCAGAGGTAGGCCCAGATTAAACTACTGTTCTCTAATGGTTGGGTACGTAAGATATTCTACTTTTGGACAAATGCTTAGGGAAAGTCACTAAGTATAGGAAAGGAATTCAGTAAGTATAGGAAAGGAATGGAGGTATGCGTTCGACCAGTCTTCCTATTAAAAAGTAGATGATGATGATCTGTCTTGTTTGCGATACAATCTCGATTTCTGAACAAATTGTTATTGTTCCGCGTGACTCACCTCCTTGGTTTGTTGGTAAAGTGCTTCCACTTTTCTCGTCCGTCTGTACGAAAACAATTGTACGTGATACTTCGATGCATGCGGGATTTTATTGTTTGGTTAAAAATACCATACTCCGTAACGATTTTATAAATATTTTTCTTGGTTTTGCTGCTATGATCGTATATGTTGTGTACCTAGCTTTGTGGTTACCCACATTTTAGGGATGGCGATTTCCCCATTGTTCTCGTGGCTCAAGAAACAAATGTTTTTATATAGGTACTGGCCTACGTATAATAAAAAAATACGCGATATGCAAACTACCTATAAGTATTACGCACAATCACTACTACTTGCAACAAAATTCACTGAATTTAAACCCCAAAAATTTTAATAGAAAGCCTTTTTGGTAGCGCGAACGGTTTAGCCAATATCAACCGTTCTGTACGATTTGGGATACCTCGTAGTAGGCTAAGAATGTATATACACCCTCATTTTTACTAAATACTAAGATAATTAAATTTTTGTAAGAACAGTTCAATGAAACCAGCACGAGTTGTTTTGCCAAATTAGGAGGAAATTTCCTTTAGATTCCGATGAAAAGTGCGAAGTTTTATTTTATTTTTTCTGCGATATATAAACAAGTGAGCAATTACGCGTAGCAGTTTTAATAAATATTTGTTATTTAAAAAGATGCCACGCAAAAATATTTTAAATCAAAACAATATTTATTCAAATTTTGTTTTGCAGTATTTTTACTTTCTATAAAGAACATTGTAGGTATTTGTGGGCAAGTTTAAGTGGATTCCCAACCACTAAAGGTTTTTCAAACATTTATTGATTCTTATACGTAGAAATTTACGATTACAAGATTTCTTACAAACTGGTATCGGAGCTTAAGTTACAAAAATCTGGTTCTCGTAGTAATGAGTACGCGTGTTTTTTTCTATTATTTTTCCATCTCATCTAGTATTCCCGGGACCACTTTGCTATCAGCACATCGGCCGAATGAAAACAACAATCAAGTCAGTGGAGTCGGCCAGTGAGACCCGCAGTCTGATAGAGTACGGATGACAAGACCAACCAGCGAACTACTGAACTCCTAACCAGTTATAAACCGATGGTGAGTTCCTGTCAACTTCATTTGTCTTGTCTAGACCAGAAACAATTTGTCGTGCGGTGCTCCAAATTATTTATTTATTTATTCCAATGGTAACGCGATGTTTGTTGATATAGTTAACTTGGGGGCATTGTTTTGACCGACTTTAGAAGACAAAACTTTGTCACTCCGCATAGGGTAAGTAAATATTAAACAACGTTCGAATTTGCAAATATAACAACGCAAAATCAATACAATATTCTTTTATTCATCTTTATTTGTAAATTGTATTTTGGTTTTTTTCTTATTGATTATAGCTTGTAGTAAAAAATTCTTAGGGAAAATTTATTTTTTTGTAAAAGTTTATTTATTAATTTACTTTTAGGTAACTATCTCTACTTTTGTTTGCTCTACGATGTGTGAAATATAATTTGAAAACAGGTTTAAAAAACTGATAATTGTTTAATTAAAAACAAATTAGTACACGTATCGTGAGGTATTTAATTATATCGATATATTATTGCATTTTTGAATTCCCTAATGCAGCAGATATCAATGATTACAATAAGTATACTCAACAGCAAAATTCATCTTCAGTACTTATACAGGGCGTCCCGGTGAAGGTGGGAAATCTCTCGGATGCGTATAGATTACACGAAAACAACACCCCAAGTTCATATAAAATTTTCTCCTACAACCTTCTACTGCCTAGATATTACCCCTTAAATTGGAGAAATAAAAATAGTTTTTCTTACATAAAATTTGTATTTTTAATTGTATTTCGATAATTTTCTTGGTGACGTACGTAGTGATTAAATGTCGATAAAATAATGAAACCCGTTTTTTGATAGTGCATCAGGAGAGCAAGTGGTGAACTACCCCTTACCTTAACTTCATATTTTTTAAGGGGCTGGATATTTTTAAATATTAACCGCATTTTTTGTTTCCCCGGACATTTTGATAATAAAAAGTTACTCTTGTTAGGTTTCGATAAAATTAAGCGTTTTCGAGAAAATGAAACTCAACGAGCAAGAGGTACAGTGTTTCTACGATTTTCGTCTTTATTTTCAAAAATATGAAAAATCGAAAGCTCTTTGATCAATTATTTCTTAGGAATTTTTTAAATATGATTTGACCCTACATTAGCTATTTCTTTTGAAACTCATTAAAAATTGTCCAGGTCCGTATTAAGAAAAAATAAAAATTGACGATGTAGACAACAGACGAAACGTCGTACAAAAATAACCTTGACAGTTTGCGAAAGATAGTGAAAATTTACATTAAAAAATTGCTTTCGGTTTTTCGAATGCCAGAAAAAATGGAAACGAAAATCGTGGAAACACGGTAGATACCTCTTGCTCGTTGAGTTTTATTTTCTCAAAAACGCTTCATTTTATCGAAACCTTACAAGAGTAACATTTAATTAGCAGAATGTCCGGCGAAACAAAAAATAAGGTTAAAAATTAAAAATATCCGGCCCCCTAAAAAATATGAAGTTAAGAAGGTAAGGGGTAGTTCACCCCTCCTTGCTCCCCTGATGCACTATCAAAAAACGGGTCGCATTATTTTATCGACATTCAATCACTAGGTACGTCACCAAGAAAATTATCGAAATACAATTAAAAATAAACGTTTTATGCAAAAAAAATATTTTAATTTTTCCATTTTAAGGGAGAATATCTCGGCAGGGGAAGGTCGTAGGAGAAAACTTTATATGAACTTGGGGTGTTATTTTCGTTTAATCTATACGCACCCGAGAGATTCCCCACCTTCACCGGGACACCCTGTATATTAATTTCTGCGGAAAATATCTGTCCTACGCCTGTCAATATCTGGAATCAAGTTTATAGTAAACAAATAATATACAGGCCATTCCATTTGAATTTTTTTATATATTGTATATTGTATTAATTTTATATATTGTATATTTCTTGAGTAATATTGCGTCACAGCGGTTACTCATACAGGGTGAGTTTTCTCACGATAACTACAGGGACCTTGGAAACTGACACAGATAGAGATTCTGTTAAATTGGTAAAGCATGGCAGTATTTTAAGATAAATAAATAGGCACTTTCAAATTTTTGAAAATTTCCATAGTCTACTAGATACAACAAAAAAAATCGAATTTTACGAGATTTAAAAATATTTTCTAACCAGCTTGAAACGCAAAATAGAAAAACAGTGATACGAAATTAGATATTTATCACTACATATTTCGAATAACCAAACGTCATAATATTATACCAGTCATGTTCGGAAAATAATGTAAATTTGGTTCTTTGTAAATGGAAATCGTATGTAACTATGGTTATTTTTAATTATTTCCTTGATGTATAATACAGGTGCTTTAAAATGTTGCAAAGTAAATGTCAAAATAACGACAGCTAATTATTCTTCCTTGAGTATCTTCCGTCTTGCATGGATAGTTTGCATTTAAACATAACAACATATTTAATGTTGCCGTAGTCACATATGGTTTCCATTAAAAAATAAGTTTACATTATTTCTTGAACACGATTGGCATAATATGGCTTTCGATCAATATTGAGGTAATAACACGTTGCTTACTTAGCTGTTTTCAACAAAAATTCACAGCCTTCGCAAAGTTGCAACCGGGGGAGACATTGAAAATGACGAAGCAGACTGTAACCCTTGTGCATTTGATATATTTCCGCATACGTTATAGCGTGTTGCGCGGATAGCAATCTCTCACACTAATGTATGCTCGTTGCTAGCCAGAGAAGAGAAGAATGAGCGGGCCCCGCGCTGCCAGCCGCTTGGCTGCGCTGGCGCTCGGGTCACGTGGTGTGGAAAATGCAGCATTCACGCTTTTCGTGAATTTTATCCCTATACTAGGATACTAATAACATTTTCAATGTTAAAATGGTTCCAAATACCGATGCAGGCTCCAGGGTATTAAATGCAACGTTGAACCCATTTAATCTAGAAAAATTTGAAACCACCCACATGTTTCTCTACCACTGCATTGATATCTAGTTATACAGGGTGGGCCAATAGTGCGTAGTCGGTCCATATCTCTTATTCTATTCAAGATATCAACGTGAAATTTTACGTGTGTGTGGAGAACCCCACGAAGCTTCTGTTAAAATTATTTTGATGTATACAAGATGTTCACGTGCTTCACACCAAACCAAAGTTATGTTTTTTAAATGGAATGCCCCACATTTGTTTACATATATGATAATTAGTTTTGTGACAAAAGAACTCAAGAATTTTACAAATAGAGCAGTCTGTGAACCTAGTCCAATAAAGAAATCTTAAATAGCTTCGACCAGTAGACGTCAGCAGCTCCTCAAACTTTGGTCCACACTGGCACTAAAATGGTAATGTTTTAAAATCGCTCACTCTAAACCCCATCGTGTAGTACACCATCTTTCGTAAAATTTTATTGGGAATTCATTAAATATGCAAACAAATAACAAATGTGGGGCATTCCATTTAAGAAAACATAACTTTGGTTTGGTGCTCAGAGTGTGAACATCCTGTATACACCAAAATAATTTTATCAGATGCTTCATATGGAGCTTTCCACATACGTGTAAAGTTTTATTTTGATACCTTGAATAGGACCAGAGATATGGGCCGACTACACACTATTGACCCGCCCTGTATATTAATCTTCTAGAAAATTTGTTTGAATTCAACCAGTTATTTAAATTTACGACAAATTAGAAATTACTGCTACTACCGATATTCGACTAGTTACGTCATTCTAGAAAGGTGCATACTTAACAGTTCATAATATACATAACATAGGCACCTATATACATAATGTACCAAATAAATAAAAAAACAATAATAAACAAGGTACATACAAATACTACTTACTTAATAAGCCTGCCAAAGGCGCGAGTTACTTGGTTCAGTTATATAATTAAATTCAATAATTATCTAACCGCATATATAATTAAATTGCAACTAACCTTTTATCTTTTTTTCTATTTCATTATTAAAATATCATATTCATATCCTTGTCTCGGCCGTACTAAAATGGACAATTTTACATTATATCTGGCAAACGGTAAAATTTTTTTTAATTACCTATAGTCACTTTGCTGCGAGCAGTGGCGTATCGGTGCAGGTCAATACCTCGGATAATGGATTTTGTCCACGACTATCTTATAATATACTCTTTATACTTGTGTTTCTTCAATCATAATTAGATACATTAATCACTGCAGTGATTAATGAATATTATTCACTACACCAATAGGAACATCGCTTTGACCCTTTTTTACATTTATTTAGTAGGCCGCGATCGCGATGTGTCAGTTCAAATTGAAACGTCAAATCAGCATGGTTTGCTTTTAATTTGAAATGCATATTTTAAAAAAGAAGATATAATGAGTAGTGAGAGTGAAAACGAGGTTTCTTTACCAGCACCAGCAATAAAAGAAGCTGTAGAACTTGCCTCATTAGATTCATTGCCCAAAAAACCAAGAAAATTATACTTGAGAGCGTATGTATGAATCTTTCTTACACTGGAGAAGGGAAATGAAGGTAAATTCTTTCTGGGAATCTGTTTTGATAGTCGTGGACAAAGTATAGTATACAACTCGTTATAATGATGCTATTATTACCTCGGATGATTACAAAACTCGCTCGTTTCACTCGCTCGTGCTGTAAACTTCATCCTCGGTAATAATAGCATTCATTATAAACTCGTGTATAATATACTATTGTCCGCGACTATCTTACAACATACTCTTTATACTTGTGTTTCTTCAATCATAATTAGATACATTAATCACTGCAGTGATTAATGAATATTATTCACTAAACCAATAGGAACATCGCTTTGACCCTTTTTTACATTTATTTAGTAGGCCGCGATCGCGATGTCAGTTCAAATTGAAACGTCAAATCAGCATGGTTTGCTTTTAATTTGAAATGCATATTTTAAAAAAGAAGATATAATGAGTAGTGAGAGTGAAAACGAGGTTTCTTTAACAGCACCAGCAATAAAAGAAGCTGCAAAACTTGCCTCATTAGATTCATTGCCCAAAAAAACAAGAAAATTATACTTGAGAGCGTATGTATGAATCTTTCTTACACTGGAGAAGGGAAATGAAAGTAAATTCTTTCTGGGAATCTGTTTTGATAGTCGTGGACAAAGTATAGTATACAACTCGTTATAATGATGCTATTATTACCTCGTATGATTACAAAACTCGCTCGTTTCACTCGCTCGTGTTGTAAACTTCATCCTCGGTAATAATAGCATTCATTATAAACTCGTGTATAATATACTATTGTCCGCGACTATCTTACAACATACTCTTTATACTTGTGTTTCTTCAATCATAATTAGATACATTAATCACTGCAGTGATTAATGAATATTATTCACTAAACCAATAGGAACATCGCTTTGACCCTTTTTTACATTTATTTAGTAGGCCGCGATCGCGATGTGTCAGTTCAAATTGAAACGTCAAATCAGCATGGTTTGCTTTTAATTTGAAATGCATATTTTAAAAAAGAAGATATAATGAGTAGTGAGAGTGAAAACGAGGTTTCTTTAACAGCACCAGCAATAAAAGAAGCTGCAGAACTTGCCTCATTAGATTCATTGCCCAAAAAACCAAGAAAATTATACTTGAGAGCGTATGTATGAATCTTTCTTACACTGGAGAAGGGAAATGAAGGTAAATTCTTTCTGGGAATCTGTTTTGATAGTCGTGGACAAAGTATAGTATACAACTCGTTATAATGATGCTATTATTACCTCGGATGATTACAAAACTCGCTCATTTCACTCGCTCGTGTTGTAAACTTCATCCTCGGTAATAATAGCATTCATTATAAACTCGTGTATAATATACTATTGTCCGCGACTATCTTACAACATACTCTTTATACTTGTGTTTCTTCAATCATAATTAGATACATTAATCACTGCAGTGATTAATGAATATTATTCACTAAACCAATAGGAACATTTGTTCAAATATTGCATGTTTTGAATGTGTATGGAAAACCGCAGACCAACTGGTTTCGTCCTTCTGGGACTCATCAGTACGGTGCTTTCCCCTACACACTCAAACCATGCAATTTAATCTTGCTATGTATACTGCCGCGCTCTGGACAGATATCAGCAAGTGACAACTACTTTGAGTAATTATCTAGTATTAATTAGTGATACTGGACCGTTCGAACAACTACTCCTCGGGCAAATACCCCGCCAGGCGTTGAATTATAGAACTAAATCCAGATTTTTTGTACTACGAGACGTTTCAGACTGCTACCCCATCTAAGATGGCTTTGAAACAATCCTAATTTGTCTCCATGTACGTACGTGCTTTTAAGCAGGTCTTTGTTCAAATATTGCATGTTTTGAATTTCCCCTACACACTCAAACCATGCAATTTAATCTTGCTATGTATACTGCCGCGCTCTGGACAGATATCAGCAAGTGACAACTACTTTGAGTAATTATCTAGTATTAATTAGTGATACTGGACCGTTCGAACAACTACTCCTCGGGCAAATACCCCGCCAGGCGTTGAATTATAGAACTAAATCCAGATTTTTTGTACTACGAGACGTTTCAGACTGCTATTCAGACTGCATATTCAAAACATGCAATATTTGAACAAAGACCTGCTTAAAAGCACGTACGTACATGGAGACAAATTAGGATTGTTTCAAAGCCATCTTAGATGGGGTAGCAGTCTGAAACGTCTCGTAGTACAAAAAATCTGGATTTAGTTCTATAATTCAACGCCTGGCGGGGTATTTGCCCGAGGAGTAGTTGTTCGAACGGTCCAGTATCACTAATCAATAGGAACATCGCTTTGACCCTTTTTTACATTTATTTAGTAGGCCGCGATCGCGATGTGTCAGTTCAAATTGAAACGTCAAATCAGCATGGTTTGCTTTTAATTTGAAATGCATATTCTAAAAAAGAAGATATAATGAGTAGTGAGAGTGAAAACGAGATTTCTTTAACAGCACCAGCAATAAAAGAAGCTGCAGAATTTGCCTCATTAGATTCAGTGCCCAAAAAACCAAGAAAATTATACCTGAGAGCGTATGTATGAATCTTTCTTACACTGGAGAAGGGAAATGAAGGTAAATTCTTTCTGGGAATCTGTTTTGATAGTCATGGACAAAGTATAGTATACAACTCGTTATAATGATGCTATTATTACCTCGGATGATTACAAAACTCGCTCGTTTCGCTCGCTCGTGTTGTAAACTTCATCCTCGGTAATAATAGCATTCATTATAAACTCGTGTATAATATACTATTATAAAACGTATAAATTGAAATTGATTGTGAAAGAACTCCACTCGAAATTAAATGCTCGTGCTTATGACGTTATTTACATTTACATTTTCCGTTCTTCTCTATAGCATTATTCTGTGAATTCTTTGTTGTTTTCTGTCGTCGCTTATTTCACCCTCTTTTTAATAAACAGCGGCAACTCGTGACTTGTTCATGAAAGGGTTCTGTCAGGGAAAACTCTCGGAATTTAGAAATAAGTTTGTAGACGATTAGAATAGTTTAGTACTGTAGCTGGAAGATGTCCCTGTTAGTGGAATATTTTAAAACTGCAATCTCTTACACTTAGTGTGCAGAAAATTGCAATATTATAAATTATAAAAAAATGATGTACCTAAACAATGAATATTTTACAACAATGTTCAAAATACACTTGGGTCTTGATGCGTCCTCCAAAGGTAGAAATCGAGAGGAGTCAGGTCAGGAGACCTCGCTGGCCAGTCCCACGGACCCAACTACCTTATCCACCTGTCTTCGAACGCATTAGTGAGTTGCTGAGATACTCCCTGGGTGTAATGGGCTCCAGCTCCATCCACTTGATAACATCTCCGACTGCATTTCAATTTAAAGGCAAAAAACTTTTCTACCACCGTCCTCAAGATCTCTAAATATCTCTGGGATGTTAGGGTTCCATCGTAAATTAAAAATTCTACGCGATTATCTATCATCATACAAAAAACATTGAAACTAAATACTGAACTGATTATTTTTTCATCGTCAAATTGACCAATAGGAACATTTCATTTGGGTCTATACTTGGGCCGCCGCACAGACGGAGTGATCACCCTGCAAGAACGTGCTCTAGGTGGGACCACTATCAATTTAGGACAACCGAACCGCAGTGATGAGCTTTCTTTAGACCCAACGAAGTTGCATCACTCCAATTCGGTTGTCATAAATTACTATTGGCCCCGCTAGAGCACGTTCTTGCAGGGTGATCACTCCGTCTGTTCGGCGGCCCGAGTATAGAAGCGTGTATTATTTCGGTAATTTTTTCGATAATTTAATTCATATGTATACAATCTCGTACGCCGCGACGTTTTTGTCAGAATGACAGCGAGAAACGTTAGCCCTAACTAACAGTCATAATAAATTTTTTCATTTACCTTTTGCTGCCATGGCGACGTCCCAAATTTCGTATTTTTGATTGTAAAATGTTTAAAAATAGAGTCTGCCAGCGGCGGCTCCTTAATAAGTGCGCTCGTGCGCGCGCACTGCCTACAAAAATATGGTTTTAACCTTTTTGATAAAAGGTTCAAACCTTATAATTATAAACTAATAAGTTTAAAACTTTTTGAATCTCTGCCGCAATATATATTAATTATTATGCGAGATAATAAATAATACGCGCTCTAAGCATTCTGCGTCGTCTTTCAAAATGCCTACCACACACGTAACCAGCCATCCGAGTACTAAGGTGTAGTGATGGACGTATTTCACGAACTGTGATTTAATCATTGATATCAAAAAATCACTGGTAGCGACTGTTACTAAAGGTCCTACAAAACTGTGACGTGATCACGACATTCCGTTGTTCCTTATACTCGCTCGATAGCACAGAGGTGTTCGATAGCGAGATTAGAGAGCCAGTGAAATGTTGTGATCACGTATACGCTCGTAGGTATAATACTACTAAAGTCGTGATCACGTCACGTTTTAAAATCACATATAGAAAAATCACATAAACAATTCACAATGTGATTGAAAAATCACGATATCGCCCATTACTACTAAGGTGTGGCACTCTAAGGCAAATGCATATTCGATATGGGAGCGAGATCGGCGCGACTCGGGAAAATTTCGTCGTATGTGCTTTTAGGTGGAAGAATTATAGCTCGTCTGGGAGCGCTGTTTGAGCGCACACTACTGTTGGGCGAAGCACGGGACGCGGGAATTTGTACTTCTGCGGCAGTGTTTATTGTTTTTGTTTGCCATATTTAGGTATGAGATAGCTCGTTGCTTTGCTTATAACGTGAGTAATTAGCTGCATTATCGTGTTTATTTTTAAATATTGAAATATCCAGTACTTAGCGTGGCTAAAGGTAGTGGTTTCGTTAAAGTAAACACTTAAACATTATGGAGTGAACTTTAACAAAGTGGTCGCCTGATTTGTGCAATTTTCAAAATTATTATTGTGTTGTAATACTCCATTCAGTTAAAAATGAATATTTTATCTAAATATAGACTTTTCACGAAAAACTTGAAATAAAATGAAATGGACGTCCTAAGCCTGTGCGAAGTATCAAATGCTTTTCGAAAGGTCGCGGTAAAAGTTGTGTGCGAAAGTTTAACCTTTTGGATTTGGGATTTTCGTTAAATATTGCGGTGAATGAAATTTCTTGTTTGAAAATGGCTTCTAAAGCACTTCATTTAAAAAAACTACGGGGGAGAAACCGCCAGACCCCCCCAACCCCTGAGCGGTGATTTCATTCTAGAGCACTGCCAAGTTCTAAAGTCAGGAGCCGCCACTGAGAGTCTCCCATATGCGTAATCTCATATTCATTAAATTATCTAGCCGAATTTGACTCGAACTTTTTATTTTGCCTGGATAAATTTCTGTTTTGCAAACTCAATTTTGTTGCTAGACGGCAATTCGACTCAAAAAAACTGACAGCCAAGAGCGCTCAGGCTTCGCCTTCGCGCTTTTAAGTACTGGCTGTCAGTTTTATTCGTCAAATTGCGTAGCAACAAAATTTCCTTCAAAACAGAAATTTATCCGGCAAAATAAAAAGTACTCGTCAAATTGCTGTTAATAATTTTGCTTGTTGATAAGTTGCCATAGTTGGGAATTTGTAGGTCCATTTATAATATATAATCTAGTTACTTTAGTACCTGCCAAACGTCAAATATTCCCAACACATTTCTTTGTATGTGAATTAATTAAAATAAAATTTCGTTTTGAACTACCTTGCTGCGATTCAAAAAATAATCTTGTTAAATACAATTCGTGGTCTGGAATTTTTAGGATATTTTACTCAAGCTGTTGCTTTTACTAACCACTCGTGTAAATTTGACAGAAGATCACTCGCGCTAGACACTCGTGATCTTTTAACTGTCAACATTACACTCGTGGCTACCAAGCAACGCAACAGCTTTCGTAAAATTTCCGACAATTCCAGACCACTTATTGTATTACTACAGAAAATACTCCAATATGGAGTATTTTCAGTGGACCAAATAATGAGGTTATTTCTTTTATTAAAAATACCTTCACGTGAAAATTTAGATTCGTCTGCCCAAATCATTTTACTTAAAAAATTGTCGTCTTCGGTCTTCTTGAATTTTCACCAGCAAGAATTCGCACAAAGAAATTCTACGGGTAGTGTCTTGCGGATGTAGTTCTTGCACCTTAGGAAATTTAAAATTATGCGTATGATGATTTTTCAAAATTGTCTGCACCGAATTCCTTCTGACACTGCGGTTAGATGTATGCGGATTTGCCCGAAAATAGGTACGCCAAGACATTCACTTCTACTTCCTCGTTCTCTATAACCCATTTAGGTAGACACCTCCTTGCATTATGTTGACTAAATTGAACAAAATTGGATTCCAGCCTTCTAAATTTTGTTTTCTTCATCGGTGGTAAATTTGGATAAGTTTTGTTACAAACTAAGTACATGAAAGGGTGTAAGTATGTTGTTTAACAGATTTAGCAAATAAATTTTGTTTCAAAAGTTAGTGAGCCGAAGTGAAAACAGTTGGTGTAATAACTATTTTAATTTTTCACACAAAATATGAGTTTGAAGTACCTATTTAAGCCGCGTCCAGTAAAAAATAATTCTTGCGAAAAGACCGATCTGCGTGATCAAAATTCAAGTGGGCATTCATTCATTATTGTTTGTTCAAACTAAACTTGTGATGAAATTCACGTAACACTCAAATGTGAAATTACATAGCAGGTGGTATCAGTGAAGTCGTGCTCTATCGTGACGCCACTGGCGTAAAAACCAAATAACAAAAGAATTTGTTTTACGCTGCCTGCATTACCTTAATGGGTAACTAGGTATGTACCATGTTAATAACACGCTCCAACTGTAACAGATATGACATCTTTTACCATCAAAAAATAAAAGTGCATATCAACCTACAAACATTATATTATGTACTTCACATACACATTTATGTATTTGTTAACTGATAAAGTACCGTTAAGCTTAGCATACAACTGCATTGATTGCATACCATCAACCCAGAATATTTAAATAGGTTATCTAAACACTAAAAACAGTCATTAGGTCTTTAAGAACGAGCCCATTTACTCTTACCTAGGTATATACTCTTATTTCTGTTCAATAGTTTTGTATAAATAAACTATTCTTAGCGTAAAATCACGTCTGGATAGTTTTGCTAGCCAGTTATTTCTTTTGGGAAAATTAAATGATTGAGAAACAAAAATAACAAGAAGTTTAATAGGCACCAGTTGCTAGCATCTCTGATCCTGAAAAAAATGGTTCCGAGGTTTTTGGACTCGATAGAAACTCTTAAGAACTTGTGGTGAACTAGGAAGCGTGTATTTCAATTTGTGAATGTTTATGCCTGTAACAAGTAATGGCTGCGAAATATGAAGAATGATTTTGATAAAGCAGTGGAAAACAGTCAAGAAATAATGAAGGACAACCAAGAGGAAATGAAGACCAATCTAGAAGAACCAATGAAGAACACTAGAGAAGAAAAGAAGACCCATTCGGCTGGCATATCCAACAAAATAAAAAAACTGGTATGGGATGGTATGCAGGGGATAATTTTCTACGATGCTGGAGCTGTGGAGAAAAAGTCTTCAAGATAGATGTCGAAATTCTTACAGGAAGGAAATTGTGCTCGATGTGGGCGCCGAATTGGTGACGAAGAACTGGTGATGAGTTCTCCTGGGCAGAAGAGCTGTGAGCTGTGTTTGCCAATTGAACGTTCAAGAAGATGCCGTCCTGCCGGGTCCGAGAACATTGTACCGATCTGTGTAGTTGCTTGATGGGATTTGCTAAGCCGAAGTATGGGAAGATGAAGAAGGGGTTACTGATTGAAAAGACGTTAGGAATACTTGACCAACGTCAAGTATTTGTAAGAGTATGACCAAAAGATCTGCAAGTGTACATTAATTGGTAAGTGTGAACGGATATCAAGAATGGCGTTGGCAAAGAAGCTCAGGTGAAGACCAGAAGATGTGAGCGGTGAGCCACGGATTTGCCAACTCCACTGGTGGAAGAGTGTTCCCAACAGTTAGACCAGATACAGAGTGAGAAGCTGACTTAACTTCTTGTCGAAATATCAATATTTCTTCTCACTGAGTGATGGTGACCTAGGACGGACCGGCGTAAGTCAACACACTATCAACACGGGTGATCACGCTCTCATCAGACAACTCCCTGGAAGAGTACCCTTCGCTAAACATACTGATATGGATAACCTGATTAGAGACATGTACATGCAAGGGATAATTAAACATTCGCAAGAGTCTGTGGACTTCTCATGTGGTGTTAGTGAGTAAGAAAGATGGCTACATGGTCGGTTGGATGACGTCACGAAGAAGGATAGTTACCCCGTACTGACGATAATCTGAACACAATGGCGAGATCCAAATGGTTTTCTACCCTCAACCTGAAGAGTGGTTATTTGCAACAAATTAAGTTTGTGAGCATATTATTTCCACAGTTGCAAGTGACCTCCAAATTAGAAAAGATAAACTTAAACATCAGCTTCATAGTTTCCTGGGATTATGCACCTATTACCGTTTCGTGAAAGGGTTTACTGACATAACGAAGCCTTTGCATCGCTTGAGTGAAGATTGAGTGGACGAAGGAATGTCGTAGAGCATTTGAAAAGTTATAACAGACTTTGTGTACTGCTTCTTTCCTAACGTCCTGAGCCAGGAAGAACATTTGCCATCGATCCTGATACGAGTAATGTTGGCATAGGAGGCGTGTTATCACAGGAAGAAAACAGTGTGGCCTATTTCAGCAAGGCACTGTCGAAATCCGAGACTACTGCGTCACCAGAAGGAAGATGTTAGCAATTGTAAAGATCATCGAGCAATTCCACGAATACTTATGCGGGTAGGACTTTATTGTTAGAACTGACCACGCTTCCTTAAAGTGGTTGTTACAATTTTAAAATCCATGTCAGTTGGCCGGCTGAATAGAGGCTGCAGCAGTACAATTTCTCCATTCAGTACCGAATAAGACGAAAATATGGCCATGCTGATGCACTTTCCTGAAAACCTTGCTCAGAGGATTGCAAGTATTGCTTGTGGCAAGAGAGGAAGGAACACATAACGCCAAAAAGATGACATTGAAACCAACTACAGTTACAGGTAGAGGAAGAACGGGTGCAAACCTGGAGACACCCAACGGAATAAGAACTTAGGACCTCTGCTGAGATGGAAGGAAGAAGAACGAATGGGGTAGAAGTGTCCGACAAAAGTGTTGCCCTAAAGTTCTACTGGGTGCAAAGAAATTCTAGTATGATGAAGATTGTCTGTTGCGGTCCTTTCGCAGGTTCGAGATGCTAGTCATCTAATCGAAGTATCTGTGGATTCTCCGAATAAGTTCGCTGGGGTGATATTTGAGCGAAAGCCTTGAATAGGGAAGCGATGAACAGTTAGTTTTGAACGAATAATACAAGCAATTAAAAGTGAAAGGCGATATACGAGGGTTGTACGATACCCAGCTGACTTGATGCATTACTGGCAAGGGCGCCCATAGAGAATTTTCTAGAATTTATTTAAGTAGGAATATTATAAGTACCTAGGTCAGTTCATTGTGCTCACTGCCTGTTTCTATTTTTCATAGTTTCAAAAAACATTTCTATTAACAAATAACAATTTTTTTCAGATAACTCGATAAGCACTCGATTTAGACCACCTAAGAAAAGATGTTCTCACATTTAACAGTATTAACCCTATTTATTTACTTGGGATACGTAAGAACTGTAGTACAAGATGGCGGAATGTTGTTCCCCAAAGAATCACAGACGAGACAAACAGTATCTTTAGATGGGCTATGGAATTTCGTTGTTAGTCCAATTTATGACCCACTCATAGGATTTAGAGAATATTGGTTTAAGAAAGACATCAAGCAGGTAAGCAGATATCCAAATTGTCCCATTCATGTCGTTTATACTGGATTGATGACTGTCCCAGATAAGCAACATCGAATCTCATCTCATGCCTGTACCTGCCAGTTACAACGACATAACAACGGATCCGAACATTAGAGACCATGTAGGTTTAGTATGGTATCAAAGAGACTTTTTTGTTCCAAAAACTTGGGCTAATTGCAGCAGAACTTGGCTAAGATTTTCCGGAGTTTCTTACGCTGCACAAGTAGTACGTATTTATATCGTATTGTGTAGTTTCTTTTTTTTAATTATTGTCCATTTTAGTGGATAAATGGCGAACTTATAATGAGCCACGAGATGGGACACCTTCCTTTCCAACGGGAAGTTAGCTCCGTAGTCAAGTATGGCGAAACGAACATAGTAACAGTGGCTTGTGATAATACTTTGCTACCTGACACAGTACCTCAAGGAAAAGTTACGTATTTAAATACGTAAGTAATAAATTCATGATCACAAGATATTTTTGTGTATTAGCCGCCTAAACTACGCCACTGGCCGTGTTATATTCGTATTGCTGGGCTACTTAATTTATCTTATTAAAATTATGACTATTAGTAAAGGACAAAATTTAATTTTTGGATTAAAACACTATTAATTTTCATTACATGATGCTTGTTCAGAATTTTGGTCCAAATACCCTTTTTGTGATGTTTACAGAAAACAGAAACTGTAAAAGTTAAATACACTGTCAGCAAAATTTGACATCTTCACCTGCAAGTATTCGCAAGTTTTGCCGGCATTACTTGCGAATCAAGAGGACCATTCCCTTGGGCATAAACTACTATGGATACCTATAGTTTATCCGTAGCATAAACTGTGACGTCATCCCATTCCAAGGTTGTAAACTGTTACACTAAAAATATCATTTTGAAACAAGAAATTTTTTACAATTAAATAAAATATCGGTATTGCCTATTTACTAAGCGTATGTTTGCCAACGATATTTAAAAAAATAAAGTCTATAATAACAACTTCCAAGTACATGTTGCCAATAAATTTTGTAATGGATGCAATTAAATATTTATAGTACTTTAAACGTTAAAATTGTATACAAAACAGTCATTTCATTAAAGTTATTTTTGTTTTATAGGAAATAAGTAGTTAAGAGATCAGAAAAATCTCATAATACAAGGATAATAAGATATGATACTGCGCATGTGCTCCTAGAACCTACGTCATTTGGTGACCCACGATTTTTGTTCGGTTTAGCCGAGGCGCTCGCTTTAGCATCATTTATCGTTGCATCATGGAAAAATCTAGACAAAATGACATTAACTTGAAAATCGATTTTGACATTTTCAGGCGATCATTGGTTTCGCGGGAAAATCAGTTACCTATTTAAAAGATGTAGTAAAAAGATTTATTTGACATGATATCGAAAATATAGTTATTTTATCTTATTTTTCGGAATTAACATATACATATGCGAGACCAAACACGGACAAAGGCTCGAAATTATTTTTATTATGTTGCTGAAAAAAGTTACAGGGAGTTAAAAGATAAATAATTCGTGCGCGCTAGCCGCGCTGAGCCGTGTAGTAGTGGATTGTGTGCGGGCGTACAAACGCTGCATTAAAATCGAGAACATTCGTATTTTTTATTCCGACAAATTCGGGAGATAAGTGGCGCGTCACAAACGTCAGATTTTCATTCCAAACAAAACAAAGCCACGTGCTTTCTGACGTTTTAACCTAACCTCTGAAATATAATTATAATTACATATAGTTGTTTTCAAGTTTTTACTCGTAAGCCCAACACACAAACTGAAAATAAACTGTTTTCACTGCAAAACGTCTAGAATTATATTGCAAAATCTAGTTTAAGACGTTCTAAATAATATCGATAAACGTCAAATGGCATGTGCTTTTGTTTTGTTTGGAATGAAAATCTAACGTATGACGGAGGCACTTATGTCCCGAATTGCATTTCCCTTCACATAAACATGACATTATACATTGCACATTAGATTTCATGCATGCACATCGAAAAGAACAGGTAAAATTTTTACATTTACAGAACTGTGTTATAGTAACACAATCCAGTTTAGAGCTATTTGTGAATGTTATTGGTATAATGTCATTTTCCATGTACCATCCATATTCCAGGATGTTTGGAATATTTGGGCTTATTTGCCAAGCCGTCTTATACATATACGGCACACTGTAAAAAAGCTCTTTTAACATGAAAGTTAAATGCATTTTCCGTAGGAGGCAGATCTCTGAAAGCAAAACATATCATTTTTCTGATGAGACAAAAATTGGGTTAGTGAGTGATTATCGACGTGAAAGGGTCTCTAGGGGACCGGGACGACAAGAAAGACTTACTTTTGCCAGAGAAGTTGTTCCTTATCAAGGCGGAACGGTAATGTTTTGAGGAGTCAGGTCAGGTCAGGTCAGGAGAAAATTTCGTTTTTATGGACGATAACGACACGCCCCACCGCACAAGAAGGGTTGCCAATTTGCTACAGGAAGGGAATATTCCAAGAATGAATTGGTCAACAAACTTACCTGACTTGAATCCTTGAGAGAACGTGTGGGATATGCTAAAAAGGGCCATTTTAAATAGAGATAACCCCCCTTTCATCCTTCAGGAGCCAATTGTTGCTGCTCAAGAACGATGGAACAACATACCGCAGGAAGCCATTAATAACCTTTTTATTGGAATGTACAGACGTGTTAATGTTTTGCTCGAGAACAGAGGACATACTTGTTATTGACATCTTCGTTTCTCACATTTTGCGAAGATTTCTGTCTTTTAAAAAAAATTAATTCTAACATTTTCCTAAATTTAATTCCTGGCCGTGTACTCCTTTCATGAAAATAACCTTACATGTGATAAAGCATTTCAATAAAACGTAGAACCCATGTCGCTACCTATCAACCCATCAGCGCGGCTAGCGCGCACGAATTATTTGTGTTTTAACTCGCTGTAACTTTTTTCAGCAACAACATTAATGTTTCGTTTCTTCACCAAAAATAATTTCGCGCCTTTGTCGGTGTTTGGTCTCGCATATGTATATGTTAATTCCGAAAAATAAGATTACTTACCCGGTGCATGAAAAATACATTACACAAATTTGTGGTCTAACAAGAAACCATTTTTTTTCATAAAATTGTAAAATTGTAGAGGCAACGTGAGTACACTGTGATGATCAGCACACTTCAATGTATATTCCACGAAAAAAACAGATCTCTAACTCTTTTCGTTGCTGAAGTATGAAAAAAGTTTTAGAAATGGCCGAAAATTGATTTAGGAAAATTTTACGAAAAAACGATTTTCCTGTATTTTCGCAATAGAGTCCATTAGTTAGGTTATGTTACTAGTTTCGCGGGCTATCCTACTTCAAAATTCTTAACATGGAGCTCTTATGGGACATAGATTTTAAACACTGATTATTTAAATTCAGTGCATTTCTTAACGGGGATTCTGCAAGTGACATATAGACTGCTCTTTCCAGCTGTTAAATTTTCAAAAACAACTTAAAATACAACTTAATTTCAGAAATATTTTAAAACGGAGCACAGAACATATTAGAAAAGAACGTATGTCGCGTTCAGACCAGACCAGTGACCTTGGAGATTATTTTGACGTTTGCTGCACAGGGTTTGAGGCTAAATTGTTTATTTCTGCGGGTTATTTATTGTTTAATTTTTATTTGATATGTGGTTTAAGTTCTTATTTATGTTATAGTATTTATTTTGCTCTTCAGTCAGGATTTATAAATACCAAACAAGTAATATTTGATGTTGAATATAGGTAATTATGGTAAAGTTAAAATACAAGTGTTCCTTCGCGGCTACTCTTACTGACTAACTTAAAAACTATCTTAAAAACTACCAAGTATCCTCCCTTTTCCAAACATTCCAGCAATCAGCTCTGAACATCTCATTATCACACATACACAATTACCCAATCAGATCCATTCATTTATCTGCAAACACACGTACTCATCTTTCAATACATTCATCCGATACCCAAGCTTATCGTCTCATAACTTTTGCATCCACTCTCAACCTTTCGTCTTGAACCTGCCACTCTTGGAAATTTACTGCCGTCTGCCGTCTGACTGACACCCACGGATTTCCTAAAGAATCTGGATATCCAACATGCGGTAGTGGGGATATAATAAAATGGTTTGGGTATATTGTCCGCCATGATGATCTCCTTTTTAGTGATTTTTGTCTAGTGCCTAATGGGAAACTCAATATTGTTGTGTCGTAACTGTTTGTCAAATAATGTCAATTGTCTTTTTGTGACCCAGTTTTGATTTGACGTTCGTCGTTTGTGTACAATTCTATTGTTTTAACAAATTAAACTTGGTGCTTAATATTATATAGATTTTATTAATTTCATTGTGCATCATCATAAGGTTCTCAGTCCGAAGACTGGTTGGACGCGTACCTCCATTCTTTTCTATCCTGAGCTAACCTACGCATTTCCCTAAAAGTAGAACATCCTACATCCCTAACTATTTGAGAGCAGTAGTCTAATCTAGGCCTACCCCTACCTCTTTTTATTCCTATCTCTGACTCTAGTATGTCACGAACTATTCCTTCGTGTCTTAGAAGGTGTCCTACCATCCTATCTCTCCTACTCTTTATTGTTTTCCATACCTTTCGCTTTTCCCCAACTCTTTCTAATACTTCCCTATTGCTAACCTTATCTATCCACGGTATCTTCATCATGCGTCTGTAGCACCACATTTCAAACGCTTCTACTCTTTTTCTATCCGCTTCTCCTATTGTCCAAGTTTCGCACCCGTATAATGCCGTACTCCATACATACGACGTTAAGAGTCTCTTCCTAGTCTCTATATTAACCGTTCTCGAGCATAACAGTTGTTTCTTTTTGTTAAACGCAACTCGGCCCTGCGCCATTCTTTGTTTTATATCTTTAGTGCTCCTACCGTCTTGAGTTATTTTACTTCCTAAGTAGCAGAAATCCGCGACCTCCTCTATCTTCTCATTTCCAATTTGTATTTCCATTTTAGTTCTATTTTCACATCCCCTACATACCAAAATTTTAGTTTTCTTTTTATTAGAAGCCTGCATGGTGTGAATGTGCACAGCAATCCGCAGACCGGTTTCGTCCTATTGGGACTCTTCAGTACGGCGCCGCTACGCACAAACACACCCTGCCCAACGATCTCCCTATAAATAACTGCGATAGTCATCCATAAGGGAGAGCCAAAATCACGCCATCTAGAACGTAAATTGTTGAACAGCTGCCGACTAATACACCCGCTCAAACAACTACACCTCGAGCAAATACTCCGCCAGGCATTGAATTACAGAACGGGCCTACGTCGGCAGAATGTACATTAGGATGCACACAAGAGGCCTACCCCAGCAAAGCTGGCCTTGAAAGCCTCCATACGTGCCCCATCGTACCACAGTGAACCAGGTTCACTATTCAAGCTAGAAGCCTGCATGGTGTGAATGTGCACAGCAATCCGCAGACCGGTTTCGTCCTATTGGGACTCTTCAGTACGGCGCCGCTACGCACATTATTGATTTTCATGCCGAAGCCCTGTGTCAAAACTGCTTCCATTTCATTCAAAGCCGCTCCTAATTCTTCTTTGCTAGATGCTAACACTGCTATATCATCCGCAAATCTGAGCATGTTAATAGTTTGGCCCTGTACATTGATCCCTGAGGCTGTTCTTTCCTTAACAATATTAATCGCATCTTCGATATATAAGTTGAAAACTAGAGGTGACAATGCACATCCCTGTCTCACTCCCTTCCGGATATCTACTTCCCTTTGTTCCTGCTCACATTCTATAACTGCCTTTTGCTCTTTGTAGAGATTATGTATTATTCTTCTGTCCCTGTATTTCATCCCTACCTTTCTCAGCACTTCGAACATCTTCCCCCATTTTACGTTGTCGAAGGCTTTTTCTAAATCTACAAATCCTATATAGACGCTCTTTCTCTTTTCTATCGTTTTTTCTATAATTACTCGTAAAGCTAGAATGGCCTCGCGCGTTCCTCTATTTCGTCTAAATCCGAACTGATCTTCTCCCAATATTTCTTCCGCCTTTTTCTCCATCCTTCTTTGCACAATTCTAGTTAAAATTTTTGACGCATGGGAAGTTAAACTGATAGTTCTAAAATTTTCGCATCTATCCGCGCCTTTTCTTTTTGGCAAAGCTACTATGATGTTCCGTTTGTAATCTTCTGGAATCTCGCCTGTCAGGTATATGCGACTAACTAGTTTAAATAAACGATCTATTACCTCTTGACCTGCGCACTTTAAGATTTCTGCCTGCAAGCCATCTATACCTGGTGCTTTATTATTCCTTAAACTTTTTAGTGCTATCTCAAACTCTTCTCTCATTATAGGACTCCCTAGGTTTTCCCCCTCTACACTGCTTTCGCTTTCTAATATATCTTGCACTTCCTGTCCCGCATATAAGTTTCCTAAATATTCTTTCCACCTATCTGCCTTCTCCCCACTTCCGATTAGGATATCTCCTGCCTCATTTCTAATGTTTTTGGTACTAGATCCAATTTCTCTAAAATTTCTCCTAATTATTTTATATGCTTCATCAGTCTTTCCTACTTCGAATTTATCTTCCACTTCTTTGCATTTATTATCGATCCATTGCTCTTTCGCTTTCCTACATTCCCGAATAATTTCCCACTTGATCGCCTTATATCTTTGTTTCCCTGTTTCATCTAACCTATTTTTATATTTTCGCCTTTCCTCTATTAGACTCACAATATGTTTTGTTATCCAGGGTTTCCTACTTTCATTCTGTTCATGACCCAAAATATCCCTAGCTGAGGAAACTAAACTATTTTTAATGCAATTCCATTCTTCCTCTATGTCCCTAACAATATTTCCACCCGTGTCCTTTAGTGCTTCGTTTGTCTTTTTCTCGAACTTATTGCGCATATCATCATCTTTTAGTTTCTCTGGGTCAAGATACCTTCTTCCGCTTCTTTTTTTCAAAATCTTAAATTTAAGATTGGCTTTCATAACGACTATGTTGTGATCACTATCTATATCTGCTCCTGGATAACTTCTACAATCCCTAACTTGATTTCTAAATCTTTGCCTAACGAGAATGTAATCTATTTGATATCTCCCTAAGTCTCCTGGCATCTTCCACGTATAGCATCTCCTAACATGATGGTGAAATAGAGTGTTCGCGACCGTTAAGTTATGTTTATCGCAGAACTCTATCAGTCTAACTCCCCTATCGTTCCTATGGCCTAATCCAAAGGGGCCAACTATTCCGCCCTCTCGCCCTGTGCCTACGACTGCATTGAAATCTCCTGTAATTATTAAATTTTCGTGCCCTCTCACCAAATCTAGCACATATTCAATATCACTATAAACTGCCTCTACGGCCTCATCACTGTAGTTAGAAGTGGGCATATATACCTGTATTATTACTGTTTTTACAGGTTTCGAATCTAACCTAACCATAACTACCCTGTCACTTTGCTGTAAGAAATTTTCTACACTCTGTCCTACTTTTTTCCGCATTGTGCAGATACATTTTATTACAAAACATAATTAGCAGTGGTTGACGGGGTGCATTTCAAAGGTTTATTTTCATTATTTTTTCATCATGGTCCATTGTTTTGTATTGGGCTGCAAAAATGCTCATAAGAATACCAAAGGGAGAAATATAACTTTTCATATGTAAGCTAAATTGTTTTTGGCCAGTATCTAATCATCAGTAGCCTCAATCTCAAATGATCTTATTTACATAAATAAATTTAGTGCTATTGCTATGGTTAAAAATACTGATAATTTTTTCACTATTATACTTATAAAATTGTTACCATTAACTGTTTGCATTATTTCATACTACATAATAATATTTAACTTGATAATTTTTTTGGAAATATGCGTGGCTTCATTCCATTCAATTTCGTTGGCGCGTAAAGTTAATCCTCCAATGAAAGTGGAAAGCAATAGCTGTATTATTGGTCGGCGGCAACCAATCAAAAGGGAACTCAACATGGCGGCCATTATGGCGGCCTGTATACCCAAGTCTGTTTCTGATGCTAACTAGATATCTATATATATTTTTCAAATCTGTGCTGGCACCACACCAATTTAAACACACTCCTTATCATTTACACCCTGAAAATAAAAATTAAAATATTCTAACATTTATATTTAAAAAGTGTAAAATGGAAGAAAAAGTGCTAAAAATTAGTGTTGTTAACGACTTCATTTAAATAGTCTACTGCGCCGGTTCTATCACCGACATTCTCGCGCCGTAAATTGCAGTAGTTTGTTGCATGATGAAGATACCGTGGATAGATAAGGTTAGCAATAGGGAAGTATTAGAAAGAGTTGGGGAAAAGCGAAAGGTATGGAAAACAATAAAGAGTAGGAGAGATAGGATGGTAGGACACCTTCTAAGACACGAAGGAATAGTTCGTGACATACTAGAGTCAGAGATAGGAATAAAAAGAGGTAGGGGTAGCCCTAGATTAGACTACTGCTCTCAAATAGTTAGGGATGTAGGATGTTCTACTTTTAGGGAAATGCGTAGGTTAGCTCAGGATAGAAAAGAATGGAGGTACGCGTCCAACCAGTCTTCGGGCTGAGAACCTTATGATGATGATGTTGCATTTTAGTTTTAAACAAAATGACTGCATAAATCAGTGGCGGCTCGTGGGTTAATATCCAGGGAGGTCATTTTAGTTTTGGGACTTATAATTAATACATACTAAAAATATATACATAACCGCGCAATGCAATTTCAAAGACTCCGCAAAATTTTACACAATCAATTAATTTGTTTAAAATATACCTAAGTATTCATTCATTAAAGTCGTGCACTGATTTTGTGATACACACTATAAAGTTGCTGTCTTATGTGTACACGCCCTAAACTGGCGTAACTGAACAATTTATATGAGTACGGAAAGAAGCATGCTTTTTATTTTTGTCTTTTAAATGTTTAATATCGGTTACTCCATTTTTAGCCCATATAGCATCAATTGAAAATAATAAGCACGGATAGCAAAAGAACGCATTTTTAACACTGCATCCACAAATCCAGTCGCACAAATTGTACATCGATTCTTTAAAATAGCTTTGGACATTTTTACCTTTATCCTTTGTTGTCTGCTTCAAATTCAGTTTTGGTTTCGGCCGTCCACTTTCCCTCTTTTCAAGTCAGCGTTCATAATTTAATGTTCCAGCTGATTTTAAGGCAAATATATCCTCAACAACACTCATCTTGTTTTGCTAAACACACACAAAATTTCTCAACGATCAGAACTTCACAACTATCACAGTTCACAACCGCGACAATAAAGAAAGATTTCCCGCCTGCTATCTAAGAAGAACTGAGCAGAGTACTGAGATCCAGAGAAAATATAACTGAATACTGTTGAACTAAACTCGATTCTGCGCAGTTGTCATCGGGACATTGACCACGTTGGAGATATAGGAGTAAAAGGTGACTCTCACTTCCACTCAAGAATTCGCCATCTGCTATCACTGTTCTTCTTTACATGCATTTCTCCATAAGCCATAAGAGCTGTGCATGGTCAATTTGAATAATGTGCCGGCTTGCTAGCGAGCGCGCAGCGCGGCTTGACGCTTTTGGCTATTTCTAGTATTGCTGCGAATGCAGTCCACTGAGGATTTTAAATTTGAGGCTGTTAGACAAAAAATATTTTAATTAAAATTATGGTTTTGATTAGAAGAATGGCGCAGGGACGAGTTGCGTTTAACAAAAAGAAACAACTGTTATGTTCGAGAACGGTTAATATAGAGACTAGGAAGAGACTCTTAAAGTCGTATGTATGGAGTACGGCATTATACGGGTGCGAAACTTGGACAATAGGAGAAGCGGATAGAAAAAGAGTAGAAGCGTTTGAACTGTGGTGTTACAGACGCATGATGAAGATACCGTGGATAGATAAGGTTAGCAATAGGGAAGTATTAGAAAGAGTTGGGGAAAGGCGAAAGGTATGGAAAACAATAAAGAGTAGGAGAGATAGGATGGTAGGACACCTTCTAAGACACGAAGGAATAGTTCGCGACATACTAGAGTCAGAGATAGGAATAAAAAGAGGTAGGGGTAGGCCTAGATTAGACTACTGCTCTCAAATAGTTAGGGATGTAGGATGTTCTACTTTTAGGGAAATGCGTAGGTTAGCTCAGGATAGAAAAGAATGGAGGTACGCGTCCAACCAGTCTTCGGACTGAGAACCTTATGATGATGATAGAATATTTTAGGAGGGTCATTGACCAATTGACCTTAAGGAGAAACCGCCACTGGATAAATAAATGCTTTTACAAGACAAACGGTGAAAAAAGGCTTCATAGTAATCGCCATATATTGATTTAATGCTAAGAAATCAGGATGAAAGGTAAAAATAGAATGTGAAGTGCAAGGTCATTTAACCTCCATTTAAAATGCATTGAAAAATTTTATCCAACTATTCTCTTAGGATAGCGTTTTAAATTTCGCGCTTTGATTTCGCCGTTACACTAATAGACTCTATTCCCGATCTTTTCGCGACCTCAAAATTCAAATCTGGCAGATCATTTTACATAAGAATCAGCTTCATTTTCTTGTGTGTATTCGAGTTGTATAGAGTATTTAAAACGCATCTTTCAGGCGGTCTGCTCCCCGACTAAAATACATATCAAAAAAACGCAATTTTTTACTGGCCCCAGTGAATCTTGAAATGTCATACTTAGTATAAAATTGAGACCCTACATACTATAAGAATATTGTTTTGAGTGTCTAGCCCAATTTTCTGCTTATAGAGATGGCGGGAAAAAGCTGACCCAATCATACACCTTTGATTTCTTCAATTACGCCGGCATACACCGTCCGGTCACTCTGTATACAACACCGTATTCTTACATCGATGATATTGATGTAGTCACTGATATTGATGGTGAAGCAGGTAAAATAAATCAACCTCAACAAAACTGTTATGTATATTTACTAGTTTTTTTTTTAAATAATTGTAGGGATTGTGCACTACAAAATATCTTACGTCTCCTCCTTGGAAGCAGAAGAATTTAATTGTTTTGTCAAATTGTACGATAAAGACAAAAGTTTAGTAGCTCAAAACAATGGTGCGTTTGTCGGCAGTTTGAATGTCCCACAAGCCAATTTGTGGTGGCCTTTCCTCATGCACTCAGAACCTGGATATCTATACACACTTGAAGTAAGTTTGAAAGCAAAAGAAACTTATTTGTTACTTTTTCGCTTACAAAACTTGGCATCCAAAATTACTCTGAATCAATTTTGACCTATCCACAATGATTGGATCCGGAAGCTTCTGGCATAAATTCCCTATGAAGTTTTGTAAATTAACCCCATACACCGAAATGATTCCATTTACCAATAAATTATACGACTGACAATAATTGTAAATATAAAGGTGTCCCAGAACAACGGGGCAATATTTCTGGAGCATATAGTCTAGGTTAAAATAACACTTAAAGTATGTATATTTTTTTTCTAGGACGCCTCCCTTCGAAGCTATTTGCCCTTAAAGGGCAAGTCCTGAAGAAGGGTTTTTGCTGGTAACTTTCAAACTACTGTATCGAATGTTATAAAATTTGGACTGTAGGCATAGTAAGCAAGTATCTGTGATCGAGTGGCATGACATCTTCAGTATCTTGTCTAGGAAGCCGGGGGGTGGAACACCCCTAATGGTTTTTATCCCTTAACTTTTACGTTGGTGCTTTTAACGAATTTGCAATGACATTTTTAAATTCCTCAACCATTTTTCTCAAAAAAGGTACTCTTTTTTGAAACCGTTTCCTTGAAATGATTCATCATTTTTACTATACAAGCAGGTTATGAAATAAGAACTGCTTCATGAAACGTGTGAGAAAATAAAAATGAAATGAAAATGTATGAATAATCGGTTATGAAAACATAATAGAGGCTAAAATAAATTCTCGAAGTGAGCACCTTGTAGTTGAATACATTTTTTGTGTAGTGAAAATGATAAATGATGTCTTTTTGTACATTTTTTCTCGGAAACGAGCCGTTTTAACGGTTTCAAAAAAAGAGTACCTTTTATAAAAAAAAGTGTTTAAGGAATTTAAAAATGTCATTGCAAATTCGTTAAGAGCATGAATGTGAAAGTTAAGGGGTGAAATGTATTAGGAGTGTTCCACCCCCGGCTTCCTATACAAGATACGGAAGATGTCATGTCACTCGATCATAGATACTTGCTTACTATGTCTACAGTCCAAATTTTATAACATTCGATGCAGTAGTTTGAAAGTTACCAGCAAAAAACCTTCTTCAGGACTTGACCTTTAAGGGCGCCCTAGAAAAAAATTTGTAGATACTTTTAAGTGTTATTTTGACCCAAACTATATGCTCCAGAAATATTGCCCCGTTGTTCTGGGGCATCCTACTATACAGGGTGATCTATAATGAGAATAACAAACTTCTAGGGTAGATAGAATACTTAAAAATAATACGAAAAACCTTAATCAACGTATGTCCACTAATGCGAGATACAAAGGGTTGAAATTTCTTTAAAAAATGTTATTTTTTTTAATATCTGGAAAACTACTGGAGCTATTCATTTGGAATTTTAAACATAATAATTTATTGAAGTTACTTATTAATTTTTATAAATTTTGAGTTTTGTACTCTCGCCAGTGGCGTCACTACGGGGTGGGGAGACCACATTATTTATTACCGAAACTATGTTACGCTACTGACTTACACATATATGTTGCAAAATATTTGAATCTTTATTTTATTTACAAGAAAATATCTCTCTTTTGGTTTTTGCGTACGAGGCATAGTTTCAGAGAGAAATAATTTTGCGTAACATGGTGCATAGCTGCCTAAATTCTAAATTACTTAAATTTGGTTTCAGTGATTCCCCAATTGACTTACTTGCCTCTTATCGTAAATACCGCATTCAGCATAACGGTTATAAATCTGTCTTTTATTGCTGACTCGGTCGTCAATCAGGGATGGAATTCAGGCTCTCTATCCTTCCTTCCTTTTATTATAATGAATTAGCAAATTCGATCTTCTGTTCTAGACTACCATATGCTGATGATATGAATAAGTCTCCGAATCATGCACTGTCAATTTAAATGTGTATCATCTGGCGGAATAGTGAAACACTAAAACCTAAGTTAATATCTTCTTGTTTTACTTTTTGGTAGAAGTTCATGATTTAACAAATAAATACTTCGCGAACTACCAATATATAACGTTTTATTTAAATATTTTACCGGTTTCAGGATTCACAAAGATCCCATCATCAGAAATGTACGAAAAATTGTAAACAAATTATTATGACAGTTGACAAGGAAACTAAAATTGACAAAACAATACAAAGAATAATGATATCCATGAAAAAAGATAACTAGATAACTGAATTTCAGTATTTACCTACGGGGTATAAGAAAAACACAAAGGAAAATCGAATACCTCGTAGCTTGAAGGGAAAAAACAATGAATTTAAAGAAAACCATATTGGAAAAAACAATAAATTCAATTGAAAAAACCTTCAAGTGAAATATCAGAACAGAAAAAACTAAATAAACAAAATATCCATGGAATCTTGACAACTGCCAACTGCTAATCTTGAAATAAACTCTGTGGTCAAGTCTATGTGTTCTGTCTTGACAACTGCCAACTGCTAGAATTGTAATAAACTAAAAAAGAGAGAAATAAGTCAAAAAACGGCATAATGGCAAAAAAGAAATAAGTCAAGGATTAAGATGGAGAGACTGTTGTTGAATAATTAATTCAAGAATCAATCCTAATAATACCAAAAATAAAACAAAAAGAAGAAAAAGAATCCCATATTGCCAAATAACCTCGAAGGTCCATGGTTTATATGGGCTAGCAAATAAACTGTAATTGATTATTGAACTAATGTCATAATGGCAATAAGAGAACCTGTCCTACCGAGACATGAGAATCATTTTGATCAAAAGACATTTACAAAAGTTTAAATAAACTAGATTGTATTAAATCTACTTGGTCATTAAGTAAGTTACAATTTTTATAATTTTTATGTTTATAAATTTCCATAGACTCTAATATATCTAACTGATAACTTTTTACAAAATTAAACAATAATTTAGTATTTTCTAAAGGAGGGAATCGATGATTGTTATCAAAGAAATGATTAGCAAAACTTGAATGATCGTTTTTTAAACGAAACGATCGTAAATGTTCATTATATCTAATACGTATATATATACGTTATATATTGGTAGTTCGCGAAGTATTTATTTGTTAAATCATAACTAAAACCTAAGCTTCAATTTCAACTTTTTATACCATCTCCATCACAATAATAATAATAATATTGACTCGTCTGATACTCGCCTCTCTTGTAATTTCTCGTGCTGAATCTCGCCATCCTAGGTAACTTGTTTTATGTACCAAATGCCTGCACTAACTGATTAATGAAATCGCCCGACGGCCTATATCTCTTGAACCATTCAAGGAAACATATGGAATTTTGCAAGTGCTTAGGAAATTCCATGCCGCATCTGGTAAAATTATTTTGTTGTATACGGGCTCTTCACATTTTGCGTAACAAACCAAAGTTATATTTTTTTAAATGGAAACCCTCATTTTTTTTACATATTCACTTTCCCCACAAAATTTCATGGAAAAATATATACCACATTATGGGGTTTCCAGCAGGGGATGTTAAGATATTTCCATTTTAGTGTCAATGTGGACCCATCTTTGTGGCACTACTGACGCCTACTTACCGAAGCTATCTAAGATTTCTTTATCGAACTAGACTCACAGAGTATTCTATTTGCAAATTCTGTTAATACCTTTGCCACAGTACTTTATATTATACAGAGTGGTCAGCATACGCATAATTTATTGAATTTTTCTCAAGATACTCAAATGGAACACTGTATATTAATTGCACATTTAATAGCTAGTTTACTAAGCTTTTAATTGATGCCGGCATTGCCAGGTCTGCGACTGACAGTTTCTGCAGAAATTAAGTTTGAAACTTAAAAATTCCAAATTTCATTATTTTTTACAATTTTATTCAGATTTCCACATTTAGCTTAAATTCGGACATTTCCCGTTTTAAATCGATCAAGTTAGGTAACTTTGTTGCGTATTTTTAAAAGAAACTCTAGCAGGACGTTTTTCTAAATTTCATGCAAAACAATTTACCCAATCTTTTCCATAATGTGCCGGAAAATGTGAAAAATGATATGTGTTTTCAACTGGACGGCGCTCCAGCACATTTGGTAGGGGCTTTTCCCAAGGTCAAATTTTTGGCATACTCAAAAGGTTACTGTTGCTTTGGAAAGAACTTTGTCAGTATGTGCATTCCACTTTAGCTTGCTACTCCGAAAAGTAGTCCACCATATTGATCCAGAGTTTTTCTTGATGGCAAATTTTTAAATCAACCCATTGCTTAATACGCACTTGTAGATTCTGCTGGTATCTGCCAATGGCGAAATTTCCGATGTCTACCAACAACCAGTTGGTATACGTACCATTACTTGGACTAATACTTCGCTTCTTATAAACGACAAGCCTGTATATCTACATGGTTTTGGTAAACATGAGGATTCAGATATTAGAGGAAAAGGCTTAGATCTACCCACAATATTAAGAGACTATTCTTTGATAAAGTGGATAGGGGCAAACGTGTTCAGGACATCTCATTACCCATATGCGGATGAAATTATGGATTTGGCTGATAGAATGGGAATTATGGTCATCGATGAATGCCCCAGTGTCGATACTGAGTAAGCCAATTACTCTTTGCAATTCTTTAATTTTTATGCTTTCTCGTGTAGCATTTTCACAGATTCTCTTTTGGAAAAACACAAAGATTCCCTCACCGAACTAATACGAAGAGACAAAAATAGGCCAGCTGTTATTGCTTGGTCCATTGCTAATGAACCTAGGACACAATATATTGCAGCAGATAAATATTTTGAGTAAGACTGTCAATGAAAAAATTTCAATTTGGATAATTTTCGTTTTTTGCTTAGACAAGTTGTGGATCATGTGAAATCGCTAGACTCATCAAGACCTACGACAATAGCAATTGCTCAATCAGTTGACAACGATCATTCTGTAAGTTTACTTAGAAATTACTATCCTTCCCAGTTCAGTTCAACTGAAGTGTTAATCATCGGATTTATTTCTTTACATAAATTATAACAGAAAATCTACCATCAAACATTATTTCAAAATAACTGTTTTGTCAAAAAAGGCCCAACATTTGGACATAATCAGCTTCAACAGATACAACTCCTGGTACTCAAACACAGGACAGTTAGATACCATTGTTTCAAACGTGGTAGCAGAAGCAGAAGCTTGGCATAAGAGACACAACAAACCTGTCATCATGTCCGAATATGGAGCAGATACCATACAAGGCCTGCATTTAGTAAGTCACATTTCAGTTGCCGATTCTTGATTGCAAATAACTGAATTACTCGAACAGCTGCCTGCATTTGTATGGTCCGAAGAATACCAAGTCCAGATGTTGTCCAAACACTTCCAAGCCTTTGACATCTTGCGAGAAAAAGGCTTTTTTATTGGCGAATTCATCTGGAATTTCGCTGACTTCAAAACAGCCCAACGTAAGTTATATTTTCCTTATAATATGTTTTTCATTTTCGTTTTATTTTAGAATATACAAGAGTGGGTGGTAACAAGAAAGGTATTTTTACCAGAGCTCGACAGCCTAAAGCGAGCGCTCACCACCTAAGGAGACGATACTGGGCTTTAGCCCATAAACTATACAATGCAACAGAACCTGCCGATCTCTTTTCGTACTATATTACATCAACAGCAAACGATAACATACGTAATGAACTGTGATCTTTTATACATATTTTTTTTTAATTTTAGGACAAGTAATGTTAATCCAGGTATCAAAAGGAACGGGAGTCTCTTGTTATTGGTTGTACCTTCGTATAAAACATTGTTAAAATATTATACATACTGTGTTGTGATTTAATGTTTAAGTATCATTTCTGTTATTTTGGAAATAAAATATTTTATACAAAAACGTGATAGCATTTCAGTTTGTTTATGAATCACTTTAGAATGTGTTCATAGCAATATTTCGTCCTATTTTGGGGGTCACAAAATGAATCAGTGCTTGTACTAGAGAACTTAATTTTACTAAATTCAATCATAAAATTTGCGATTTTTAAATGAAAGTGTTTTTGTTGGAACTGTATTCTTTGGGATACTTACCAACACTTTTCTAAAGTACTCCCTATACCTAAATCTGATACATTTATTACGACTTGAATGTGTGGAATTTTACATTTCATAGGAAATGTCGCAACGTTTTGAAACATTTTTTAGTTGAAAATGGTTACCTATTTTAAAATTTCTATCAACTTACTTTGCAGAAATATGGTTTTCAGAAACATTATCTAATTAATAAATTCATCATAAGGTTCTCAGTCCGAAGACTGGTTGGACGCGTACCTCCATTCTTTTCTATCCTGAGCTAACCTACGCATTTCCCTAAAAGTAGAACATCCTACATCCCTAACTATTTGAGAGCAGTAGTCTAATCTAGGCCTACCCCTACCTCTTTTTATTCCTATCTCTGACTCTAGTATGTCACGAACTATTCCTTCGTGTCTTAGAAGGTGTCCTACCATCCTATCTCTCCTACTCTTTATTGTTTTCCATACCTTTCGCTTTTCCCCAACTCTTTCTAATACTTCCCTATTGCTAACCTTATCTATCCACGGTATCTTCATCATGCGTCTGTAGCACCACATTTCAAACGCTTCTACTCTTTTTCTATCCGCTTCTCCTATTGTCCAAGTTTCGCACCCGTATAATGCCGTACTCCATACATACGACGTTAAGAGTCTCTTCCTAGTCTCTATATTAACCGTTCTCGAGCATAACAGTTGTTTCTTTTTGTTAAACGCAACTCGGCCCTGCGCCATTCTTTGTTTTATATCTTTAGTGCTCCTACCGTCTTGAGTTATTTTACTTCCTAAGTAGCAGAAATCCGCGACCTCCTCTATCTTCTCATTTCCAATTTGTGTTTCCATTTTAGTTCTATTTTCACATCCCCTACATACCAAAATTTTAGTTTTCTTTTTATTGATTTTCATGCCGAAGCCCTGTGTCAAAACTGCTTCCATTTCATTCAAAGCCGCTCCTAATTCTTCTTTGCTAGATGCTAACACTGCTATATCATCCGCAAATCTGAGCATGTTAATAGTTTGGCCCTGTACATTGATCCCTGAGGCTGTTCTTTCCTTAACAATATTAATCGCATCTTCGATATATAAGTTGAAAACTAGAGGTGACAATGCACATCCCTGTCTCACTCCCTTCCGGATATCTACTTCCCTTTGTTCCTGCTCACATTCTATAACTGCCTTTTGCTCTTTGTAGAGATTATGTATTATTCTTCTGTCCCTGTATTTCATCCCTACCTTTCTCAGCACTTCGAACATCTTCCCCCATTTTACGTTGTCGAAGGCTTTTTCTAAATCTACAAATCCTATATAGACGCTCTTTCTCTTTTCTACCGTTTTTTCTATAATTACTCGTAAAGCTAGAATGGCCTCGCGCGTTCCTCTATTAATAAATTAACATATTTATATTATAAATTGATGTTTATCAAAATACACTTCTACCATATCATAATGGTGTAGCAGTATGTTACAGTTTCACTTATCCATAGGTATACAAATGTGGGTCACTCCTTTTTGTTTCTTGCCTTCTCCCCCGCCTCCCTCCACGTATATCCTCTTCATCTCAGGACATCTGTTTTCTGCTTTATCCCATTTCTGTGGTGGTCTTCCTCTTCCTTTCACTTGTCGAACTTTTAATATTCTTTGCATAGCCAGCACTGTTACAGCCTCACTTTTGTCAGCCAACATAGCTATTGAAATGTTTTCTGCATGCCTAAAAAAGTTGTTTCTCTGGATGACCCGATTGTTGATTGCCTTTAACTGGTTTGACAAATATCGAGATAACCTCACGGTTTGATGTAAGTGCTTAGCACTGTAAATGCAAAGTGGTCGAGTTTTTATTACAAACCACATCGATGCATAAACCCTTATTATAAAATTCAATAGTATTAGCAAATTTTCGGTCGGTTCGGACGAAGAGTTCGAAGACTGGTTGTACGCGTACCTACCTCCATCCTTTCCTATCCTGAGCTAACCTAAGCATTTCCCTTAAGAATAAAACATCCTACATCCTCAACTATTTGAGAACAGTAGTCTAATCTGGGCCTACCCCTACCTCTTTATATTCTTATCTCCGACATTAGTATTTGTTACATCAGGCAGAGTACAATAAATCTATGATTCGAACTGACACCAGGGGAAGTTGCTTACAATCTTTCAGATCTTTTCCTATAGGCACTGTGAAGTTTTGATGTCCAGCAGTAGTACTATCAAGATGCTCACACAAATGACACAGCTCATTCGTATGTAATTGACAGATGCATCGTTGTAATGGTTTTCTTAATTTCATTTCCAAACATCGTTGCTACCTGTATTAACAGCAGTTCCACCACACCCAATCACAATAAGTTTATCACAGTCGACATTCTTTATTTCCCAAAATTCTGTGATTTTCTTAGAGAATAATGGCCTTTCCAGATGTCAAGGACAGGTGCCCCATGTATTCGAACCCTGGTTGTTTGAGCAAGCTATTAAATATTCTTCCAGTATAATATTTCTTCTAAGAGTCCTCCACTGTAAGGTTCTTATCCTTACGTCCATCAAAATACAAAACAAAATAATCACCTTCTAAAGTTGAGGGCACTTCAGTTAAGGCTGGGATATATCGCCCAAAAGTGTGATTAGGATTATGCAAAATATACTCACAATCTATTATGATTGTGCCTGCGGGACTTAAATTTTTAAAATTTTTCAGTTTGTTGTGCCTGATTTGTCTATTGATTTTGTGTTTGAGTATTCCTGTGTTTTTAGTAGTGACTTAGATATTTATATTATTTGTATTTACCATTCGCCTCAAAAGGATCTTAATGTATTTTTTGCTTCGCTTGACATTTTGTTGTCATCTGTGATGGGGAAACGCTCTCGAATTGTATTGACTGGGGACTTCAATATCGACTTTCGGAAGAACAATAGTACAACAAAAAAACTAGCCGATTTGTTTCATGTTTTTGGCCTTGAGATGCATGTGGAAGACTCCTACACGTATCACTGCCGACAGCTCTAGTATTATTGATTATGTTGTTAGTAATTTTCCTTCTGGTGCGAGTCCATTAGCACTGGTAAACAACACTTTTTTGTCTGATCATGAATTTTTGACCTTTTCTGTCAATGTATGTGGCTCACTGAATCATAAACCTATAAGATACGTAAGGGCATATAAAAGATCTGAGAGTGTTAATTCATTTAAGGACGCGTGTCTGAAGTATGAGAGATGTGATCCGAATATGTCTGTTGACTATCAGTTTGATCACCTACTTGCTTTCCTAGAGAGTTCCCATGATAGGTGTTTTCCTTTGAAGCGTCATGCTAAAGTGAGTGAAAAACCATGGATCACACATGGTATACGTGTCTCATCTAGAAATAAAACTTGTCTACATGTCTTGAGGAAATTTTTCACTGATTCAACATTTATCAAGGATTACTATTTTAAATATAAAAAAATCTTCAAGTCTACAGTCAGATTGGCCAAGTCCAACTACATTAATTCCAGAGTTAATAATTCGAATAATAAAGGCAGAGAACTCTGGAATATCATTAATACAAGTTTGGGGAGGAAAGAGTCTCATAGTGACGTTCACCTATGTGTTGGCGATGCAGTGGTTAGGGATGTTGAGGCAGCTAATTGCCTGAATAATTACTTTTCAACAATTGCACAGAGATTGGTTAGTCAAATACCAGCTGTTGCAACTACTGCATCTAATTTCTTGACCGCTAATGTTGCCAAGCAGAATGATACTTTTGTTTTTTTTCCAACTGATGTCGGTGAAGTTGCACGTACTTTGAGACTTGTATCTAGAAAAGTTTCCTATAGGGACCGGATCCCTGCCATCATTTTTTCTTATTTAACTATTAATATTCATCTGTCTTGCTGATCTTATAAATAAGTCATTTTGTGAAGGCATTTTTCCTTCATCTTTAAAAAAAAGCATTTATCGTGCCATTGCATAAGGGGGGTGAATTTGGGCCAGAAAATTTTCGGCCGATCTCATTGTTGCCGACCGTTTCTAACCTGATTGAGAGGCTGGTCAAGGCCAGATTTGTTAGCTTTTTGGACAAATGCTCTACCTTGTCCAGTTTGCAGTTTGGTTTCCGTAATAATAAGAGTACTGGTCTGGCCATTTTTTTCTTTTCTGGACCATGTATATGAGGCAAAAAACACTCACTGCAACTCCCATTATATTCCTGTTTCTGTGTTTCTCGACCTCTCTAAGGCTTTTGATTGTGTTGTCCTCTCTATTTTGTTGGAGAAGTGCTCATATTATGGATTCAGGGGTGTTTCTGGGGGGTGGATTCGTTCTTATCTGATGGGAAGATGCCATGCTGTTTCTATTGTCAACGCTGATTGTCAGAAATTTATATCTGAATCTGCTCAGTCTATGTATGGGGTGCCTCAGGGTTCTGTCTTGGGCCCAGTTCTCTTTCTGTTGTACATAAATGATATGTCTTCTCTGCGCATTAGTGGCAAGTTCGTTCAGTTTGCTGATGACACCAATATAACTTGGTTCGGTAGTGATGGTCATGAGTTGCATGATAGGATTGTGTCGGACATGTCGCTCTTGAGATGTTGGTGTGCGGCGAACAGGTTGACTCTTAATCTGGATAAGACTTGTCTTATGAATTTCAGGCCTGGCGTATTGTTTGCCCTTTCTTCAGATGGTGTTATAATTTCATCTGTAAATACTACTAAATTTTTGGGTCTTCATCTCGACCATATATTGAATTGGCAGGAGCACATTAAACACCTAAGTACAAAGTTGTCTAGACCCTGTTTTGCCTTTAGGACTCTTATGAATAATTACGATTTACTTGTGGCTAAAATGCGTATTTTGCGCTGTTTGAGTCACATCTCCGATATGGTATAACTTTCTGGGGTTACTCCTCTGCCGAAAATTTTAATTATATCTTTCGATTGCAGAAGAAGGCAGTGAGAATTCTCTCAAGGCGTCTTCCTCGTACCCCTTCAAGGCCGCTTTTTGAGAAACTGAGAATATTGCTACTGGCATGTATTTACATTTATGAGATAGCTGTTCTGCAGTTTCGGCTTAAGAATAATGGGGAAGACCCGCTTAATCGAATTTATAACTTTTAGTACTGTAATATCAAGCATAAATAGAATATGTATCGCCTACCACGTAAAAATTTTGATTATGTGCCGTGCTGAACGAAAAATTTGCAACTTAGAAAGCAGCATGACCGGGATATCTAAAACGCGCGCTTTCTGTGGCGTAGGAGACCTATCCGTTGCGCCGCGGTGTTTACGCGTCTCCCTGGAAAAAGTGGGAGGAGTCGAGAAATAAACGAGCGCTCAGGGTGCAAACGGATCGGTTTGCGCATGTGAAAATCCCTACCTAATCTGTCGGGCCCAGTGGTCAAGTACGTCACCAGCGTCATTCAAATATTGTGTCTCGAGCGTGACACATGTTTCGTATTTAATTATGACGAAAATAAGACTCAAATGTAAAAATCGAAAGTTGCGGAATTTGTTTTGGGTAGTAAATTATTCAATATGATCATTTTTAAAATTTGCGGGTTTTCCCCATTGTGTCATGGGGGAACAGATTCATGAGCATTTTATTCGGTCTGCAGTGTTATTGTATCAGTCGAGGCCCTACTCGGAAAATTTTAAGAGAAGTGTAATATATATGTCCATTCAAATATTTAATAAGCTACCTGCATCAATTTCATCCATTTCAACTTTTTTAATGTTCAAGGCTTCTTTAAAAAGATTATTGCTTGATAAGTTGTACTAAGTATAGTGTAGATGATTTTCTCGGGGGTTGAGTGTTGTTCCCCGGTTTCCTCATGCGAGGTTTTGATATATTTTATATATTTTTTTTCTTTTGTTTTGTTTTGTGATTTATTTTGTTTGATATGTTATGTGTTCTATCTATGTATTCTGTATTGTGTTTTCTGTCTATGGCGGGCTAAATAAATGATTTGATTGGTGGATCACAGCTGCAAACTCTTCCGACGGAACCTCTACAGCTTGGAATTTTCAAGGTTTTTTACTTTAGCAGCAACCGAATGAATCTGGGAGGATTAGTCGGCGGTCCTATCTTTAAATTATTATTTTCTATCTAGAAATAATAGGATAAACTGAAGCGCAACCGCCATCTGCATTGCAATGCACCACACTACTACTACTGTCAAACGTCCAGTTTACTGTGCAACTCTCCCAAATATTCACAAAATGGAGATGGCAAAACAATTTTCATTCCAACACGCCGGCTGAACCAAGACGTTCTTGGTAGAAAATGAATTACGAATAATTAACTTAGACAACCCTACTTTCTAATTACGATAAATACGTGTACAAATAGTAAAAAAGGTGTCAAGTTTATGACGGTTTTATGACGGATTTTTCAATAATTAAGGCGGACGAAAAATATTACTATAAAAGCAGTAAATAAATCTCTTTTTATTTAACGCCCTATCTACTTTAATTTCAGAATGGTGTTGGAATAGGAATGTGTCTACATGTCCCGTTTTTAGTGCTCAAATTCCGCACCCTTAAGCAAGTTCTCTGTTTTTGATAGGCAAGCCGTATTTTGTTTTTGTCAACAACAAATATCTGGCGCATAAGCTACTTCAGCCGATTGTCAATTTTTACACTTATGTTAAAGTTTTAGTTTTAACACACCCTCCAAAACAAAACCGTTGGTCTGCGCCCTTCATTTTGAAAGAAACTGCAGTCTACTCAACTGGTGTATGTTTGGTTGCATAACCAAGCTTAAGGAATGCACGTTGGTTGCCTAGCTCGTTTCGTTAAATAGATAGCCAAAAGCGAATAGAAGGTTAGGTTCTTAGACACTGATGACTTCACTTGAAGGTTTTCTCCTAATAAAGGTAAAAGAGTTTTTCCCAAGAGGTTTTCCCGAAATATAAGAGAAATACAAAAGGTTTTCCCTTCTCGTGTGGTGAGATATCAGACTGCTTGTTCTAGTTGTTTTATAATGTAAATTATCCTCTGCTATCTTATTGGTAAATACTGAAGACATTCAAGTTATTAAGTAAGCTAATTTTAGCCTTTGTTATTGTAATCCCCATTATTATGAAATCCAGTAATCATAATTTAGAATCTCCAATTTATTTCAATTAGGTTACTTTCGGGACAGAGTATATACTTAGAAAGTTGCGTTCATTGGAATGTAGACCAACATAAACAAAAGTAGGTTTAGGAGGGCAGACTCCAGACGGCAGTGTAGGGAAACGCAGGGAAGGTTAGTTATGTAAAGGACATAGGGTGCATACATAAAACGTCGTGAATTCTAAACTGGCCAAATGGTTGCACTTATTACTGACCTCAAGTCTCTTAGCTCAACAAATGCATAATTAATTATTCTATAATATTGAATAATAATCACGTATTGTGTTTAACACGTGAAATTCGAGAAAAAGCCCACTGGGGTACCCTTGGCCATATAAACGTTCAGTAGGCGGGGATGGTGGGTCAGCCTCGTTAGCGATCTATTTAAGAATTACCACTACAATAGACATGATACTGGTTAAATCCAACCATATACCTCTGCTTCATTATAAAGGCGATAACCATAAAGGAGAATGTCAATAATAAAAAAAGGGCGATAACCGTTAAGGAGAATGCCAATAAACATAAAAAGAAACAAAACTTTAACGGCAGCTGTTTGATTGTTGTCAGTAATAAATTATAATAAATACATTTTGCATCTCGATAAAGAATACTAAACACTTTTTATTTATGATTACTGTAGATGGTAAACAATCTTGTTTTGTACCAAAATTATTAACGATAATTTAATGTTTCCAATGATATGAATAAATCTTGATGTCTCAATTTTATTTGTGTTAACATCCTCGCTTGTGATTCTTTCTTATCAAAGTAATCAGGTCTGTAGTGTAGTGGCATAGGTAATACACAACGTAGGTAACAGACGGTCACATGGCCACTTCGACAGGTATCTAGATAAATTTTACTTAGATTAATCAGCGCTGAGCAGGTAGATAGACAGGTGAGCAGAAATCTACAAGGGTGAGGTCAGGTGCCGATACCGAATTGGATTTACATTTCACGAAAGAGACCACATAAACTTATTAAGTGAGAAAAATGCAATCGAGTCAAATGTGAAATGCTGATTTGGTAACAAGAAAAATTAAAGAAAACAAAAATTATAATTAATTAAATTCATATATTAGAAACTATGAAGAATAATCTACACAAGAAATGTAATAAAAATTCTTCCATTAGAACCTGAAACATAAAACACCTGTGAGTACAAAAATACTCATAAATATCAAAAAATATAGATGCAAAACTTTACATACCTACCTTGCAAGAACTACAGCACATTACCAAATTTCAGCCCCAGAACTTACCAGTTACATAATTTCCGCTAAACACCCCAAAAATCCCAGAGAAAAAATATAATTTACTCGAAATTTTGCCCCTAAGCTTGTTTTCTAAAATTACACCCCGTTCGACTTTAAAAAAACAAAACTTAAAATCTGCCCCAAGGGTGGTGGAGGTGGTGGTGGTGGGCGTTGCCCTACATTAACCCCCATCTGCGACATTCTGAAGAGCGGGAGATGTGCTTTTGAACTGTTTGAATACACTGACTGCAAACTGCCAAAGAGGGGGCTGCCGGCCGGCCAATTTAACTGCTACCCGCTACAACGGCTGGTCATATCGCCCACACACAGACAGCATCAGCAGCGCCCCCATTATTCAGCTCTCTCGCTCCACCGCACAGCATTGCTCACTCTCTCTTTCTCTCTCCGCCACCGCCCGCCTGCGCTGTTTACACAAAACTCTAGTTAGTATTTTTACATCCGACAACTGCCCTACATAAACATTTCAATTAAATATCATCAAGAAAGAAGCAACGCTTCAGGCCCCAACATTTTTGTACACATTATCATTTTGTCTCATTCCTAATAATTGCATCTATCCATGTTTCAAACATTCTATACACTATACTGGCCGTTTTTGTTGAACCAACGAAATCAACATTGGGAAAACACATTGTGTAAAAATCCTGCTTCACAGCAAAACGATCTAAATATAAAAACAGGCTAGATGAAGGAGGAAAGCAAAGATATAAGGCAGTCAAGTGAAAAATGATTCGGAAATGTAGGAAAACAAAAACAATGAACTGATAATAAATGCAAAGAAGCGTATAATTGGAAGAAATTTCAGAGAAGTTTGATCTAGCAGCAAGAACATTAGAAAAGAAGAAAAACAGCTGCCCTATATTGAGGGAAGAGTTTGAGCTAGCATTAGAAAGCTTAAAAACAATAAAGTACCAAGTATAGACCGATTGGAGGCAGGCCATGAGGTAAGAAATCGTTTATTTAACCTAGTTAGCTGTATAAGACAGGAAAGATCCAGGAAGATTACAAATGGAACATCATAGTCGCTTTGCTAGACGCATATCATAGATAGATAAGGTTAGCAATAGGGAGAGGGAGTATAAGAAAAAGAATACGATATGTAAGAAGATAGGACACCTTCTGAGACACGAAGGATTAATGCCCAACATACTAGTCGGAGATAAAAATAAAGAAGTAGAGGTAGGCCCAGATTAGACTAATGCTCTCAAATAGTTGGGGATGTAGGATGTTCTACTTTTGGGGAAATGTGTTGGTTGCTCAAAACAGAAAAGGATTGAGGCACTCGTCCAACCAGTCTTCCTACAGAAAGCTTTATACATGAAAAAATTTTTAAATGTTCCTAGAGAACTTAATTTTACCAGGTTTGAGGTATGATTGAAAAAATGTTGCCTAAAACATATAACAAAGCTGCAATCTAAAAATCTCCCCACTACTTGGACAGATTTAAAAAAAAATACCACAACAGAAGACAGATGCAATTATTGTATTCAAATATTGGCCGAGCAGAAAAATATTTTAACAAAATATTTGGGCATTGTTGCAATAAATTAATGTGTACATCGTGTTCAAGTATATTTTGAACTATCCCATACTTGTTTTTAGTTTCACAATAAGCTTCGTTAAAAAAAGTTTTAACTCTATTTCCGAAGATTCCAAACATGTAGTCACAAACCAATCGAACATTTGAGACAGGAAATAGGTACAGGCTGAACTAGGGTTTTTAATGGAACACTTCGTATACTTTGATGAATTTGAGCGTAAAATTCAAAAATATTTATTGTCGTATTTCGTTTTCCATAGTTTTTGATATTCGAAATTTTCAGAGAAATAGTTAAAACTTTAATTAACTGAAGTTCTTTGTGAAATTAAAAATAGAGAAGTTATGTGGTGGTTCGAAATAAACACGAACACCCTGTACCCGTATTGAAAACAACAGCAGTTATCATATTTACCAAAAAAGTAACCCATAAAATAAACAAAAAAACAGAGCCTCTGCTATAATAAAAACGATTTAGTGCGTTATAAAAAAATTTATGACAGAAAAGTATTATTACATTTTTATTATTGATCATACACCAAACTTATCAAATCCCAGCATCAATAAAATACAAATGAACGTAGAAAGAGAATCGATATGACAATTTAAATACGCCTTTGAGAAAAAACAAACGTTCCTCCAAAATTTTGAAAAAAACAACACACACAGAACAAAAAGTACAGTCTTTTTAAAAATAATTAATTTTTCATGTATTTCTCAGTGAAATAATCGTTAATACTTTTCCACATTAGAAAAAGGACGTCGGAAAAGAAAAATTAAATTTAACGTAAAGCAAATGTCTTACAAGGTACACAAAGGGACACAATGAACTAATATGATGGTAAATACCTTGAGTTAGAGCTGGCGCCTTCGAAAACAGAACTACAAAATTACGGCGCCCACGCTCTGCTCAATATGCTAAACAGCTACCTGCAACAAAAGAAAAAGAAACCCACTACAGAATGTAATGCGAAGCTATGTCACCATTTCATTTCATGCGCTAAATTTTTTGACTCATCATTGCTATCTCGGCTATCGTTGAAGAAGATTAAATGGGGAAAACTATGGCATAATATGGCGCCATATTGGGTTTTTCAACCAAATAAACCGGAAAAACATAGCCTGCAAAGCAAACCATAAAATGTTATTTTGAAACAGCCTCATATGTGGTGTTCATAAAGTCTATTTGCATTTTTGTTCTTGCTGTTAACTCTTTGCTACTCAATGTTTTATTTCCAATGCACGCAATCTTTTTCAGATGAGTTTGATGTAAGACAGTTTTGGCTTGTTTTCTTATTAATTGTGCCGAAGTGTCAAGATGCAATGTGATAGCAGAAATTTGACAAGATATGATTGTGCTCAAGCCATCATGTTGATTAAAGAAGGCTGGAGTTGACGCAGAATAGCTGTCCCATATATCAGTTTCCCGAATGTTGCAATGATTTAGGATGATTGCTAACCATACTAGAAGAGCTAGACAAGGGAGAAATCGTGCCACAATGCCGGCCCAAAATAGTTTTTTAAATCTTTCCACCTTGAGGCAACGGTTCATAACAACAAGAATGTTGCAGTCTCAGTTTGAGGATGTGCAAGGTGTTCTAATAAGCATTGAAATCATTCGACAACTAACGGAAGCTGATTTACGGCCCCGTATTCCTGGTTGACGTCCAGTATTAACCGTGGATCATTGAAGAGCCCAGTCAAACTTTGCTACAGAACATGTCAATCCGATGGAAGCTAACTGAGAACAAGTTATTTTGCCTGTATGCTTGTAATGGATGTGTTCATGTTTTTGTATGTTATACGATGTGCAAGTACTTTTCTTTGTACTTACTAGAATATTGCGGTGTTCATACTTACCAATATTTTGTGAACAGGGAGATGATGGCTTTTGTAAACGGAGTTGAGACAACTAAATACGCCGGGCACACCAAAAAGCCCCTATTTTAATTCATCATCAACAATAGACGACGAAGGCGCATGAGAGTTATGGGAACAAAATGCCATCACCTTTGAGTCAAAAATCGTTAATCGAGAGGCATGTTTTTTGCATACCTTGTTTTTTGCTGATTCCAAGTAGCAATTAAACTTTTTAAATAAATAAAGTTTTTACATGTAAGGTAGTCTCTTAAATCTAACCATTTAATTGCTTATGAAAGTCTCACTTTATTTGAATTATTGACTAATTCCGATTAAAAATATTAAAATTGTAGCTAGAAAATCAAAGAATTAGTTAACATAAAATTAATTTACAAAACTGTTCTAGATTGTACACATCGAAAGAGGAATATTTTGGCATGGGGGAGGAACCAAGTCCGGCCAAACGTCACAAAAAAGAGGAATGTAGTACAGATTTTTCACGAGTATGAAGCAAGGATAAATTTAACTAAAATCATAAAACGCAAAATTTTTTGCTTCATTTTGAGGCCAATTTACTTTTCTTTTTTTTTGTTTTTTTTGTATCTTGTATTTTGTCAATAAACTTTCGACACACCTGAAGTCTAGATTTATTCACGAAGTTCCGGTTTTTAAGAATATATTCATTAAATTTCCCTCATATATTCCAACTAAATCAATCTAATTTAAAAATAATAATGGGGCGGGTGAAAATATGGTTAGGGACATAATGGAATTGCATTAAAAATAGTTTAGATTCCACAGCTAGATATTTTGGGTCATAAACAGAATGAAAATAGAAAACCCTGGATAGCAAAACATATTGTGAGTCTAATAGAGGAAAGGCGAAAATATAAAAATAGGTTAGATGAAAGAGGGAAACAAAGATATAAGGCGATCAAGTGGGAAATTATTCGGAAATGTAGGAAAGCGAAAGAGCAATGGATTTGTTAATAAATGCAAAGAAGTGGAAGATAAGTTCGAAGTAGGAAAGACTGATGAAGCATATAAAATAATTATGAGAAATTTTAGAGAAATTTTAGAGAAATTGGATCTAGTATCAAAAACATTAGAAATAAGGCAGGAGATATCCTAATCGGAAGCTGGGAGAAGGCAGATAGGTGGAAAGAATATTTGGAAAACTTATACGCGGGACAAGTAGGGGATATATTAGAAAGGGAAAGTAGTGTTGTAGGCTGCCCTAACATGAGAGAAGAGTTTAAGCTAGCACTAAAAAGTTTAAGAAACAACAAAGCATCAGGTATAGATGGCTTGCAGGCAGAAATCTTAAAGTACACAGGTCAAGAGGTAATTGATCGATTATTTAAACTAAGTCGCATACACAATTCCAGAAGATTGCAAAAGGAACATCATAGTAGCTTTGCCAAAAAGGAAAGGCGCGGATAGATGTGGAAAAATTTAACTAGAATTGTGCAAAGAAGGATGGAGAAAAGGGAGGAAGAAATATTAGGAGATCAGTTCGGATTTAGAAGAAATAGGGGAACGCGCGAGGAAATTTTAGCTTTACAAGTAATAATAGAAAAAACAATAGAAAAGGGAAAGAGCGCCTTATAGGATTTGTAGATTTGGAAAACCCCTTCGACAATGTAAAATGGAAGATGTTCGAAGTGCTCAAAAATGTAAGGATAGAAGAATAATTCATAATCTATACAAAGAGCAAACGGCAGTTATAGATTTTGAGCAGAAACATAGAGAAGTAAATATCCGAAAGGAAGTGAAGCAGGGATGTGCGTTATCGCCTCTAGTCTTCAATTTATATATCGAAGAGGCGATTAATACTGTTAAAGACAGAATAGCTGCTGTAATTAATATACAGGACCAAACTAAGAATATGCTCAGATTCCCGGATGATATAGCAGTATTAGCATCCAGCAAAGAAGAATTAGGAAGGGCTCTGAACGAAATGGAAGCGGTTTTGACGGCGTGCTATGGTATGAAGATCAATAAAAAGAAAACCAAAATTTTGGTGTGTAGGAGGCAATATAATCAGGCCTATTCTGTAACTTTTAACAAATCGAATAGAAATGTAGGTAGCAATCGGAATCTCTGCCAAATCGAAATGTCTAATATCTATCGCATCATCCCGCTATCGAAATCGGTATTCTGTAAGGGACATAGAGAACAGCTCGGATCGTAAAATGCAACTTCTATCTGAAGGCGCTCGGTACAAAAGGCAACGCAGCATTCGGAGAGCAATTATAAACCTTATTAACCAACTCACGTTTATTTGTGAAACCTAACCAAAGAAGTATTTAAATTAAACTATAATAAACGTGGAAGACAACATTATTTGTAGTCCAGATGTTATGTTTGGGAAATACGGCAGTAGGCACCATAAAAATAAAGATTTTATGGCTAGGAATTTTACGAACTTACATTTAGTTTGTTGCATTTTTGCAAGAAGGTAACACCTTAACATTATTAATTTGAATTATCTCCTAAATTTTTAAAAATGTCTAAGTGCGCTATCCCAAACAAAAAAAAAATCATTTAGTCGATTTCATAAGTGAAAACAGAATACTGCTCCATGGGAAGACAAAGCCTACAGAAGCTAACAATTCAGTAGAAAAATTATGGGACATGGGACGAATTAACACTAAATTTAAATGGATTGGGCCGCAGCCTATAAACTTCGTGTAGAATATTTGAAAGTAAATAGTAGAATACCAAACAAGGAGGGTGTTTGAAAGACGGAAAATTAAAAATGTTAGTTCCCAGTGATATCCCTCGTAAGAGGCTGAATCCCGAAAGCGTACTTGCCTCTTGCTCGAAATACGGAATTGTTAACCAACATACTTCAATCATGCAGGTTTTTAACGTTAAATTAACCCCAAACACAATGCAAAGTGTCAAACTCGCTCGCGAATATAACAACGCTGCCTCGAACGCTGCGCATGCGTCAAAGCAAATTTCGATATCGGAATTGCACTTCAACAACGTCTGAGCGGTCGAAATCGATTTCTATCACACATTTCGATCGTAGAAATTGCGAGGAGTTACAGAATACCGATTTCGAATAATTCCGATTCTACTTGTCAACCTTCGATTTTACGCATTTCTATTCTATTTGGAGTTACAGAATAGGCCTGATTATTGTGAGATATATGTAATTAGAATATATAATTGGCTTATACATTTAAGAAAACTTGTTTAGATCGTGCAATTAATTATCTTCAAAAAGACAATCGGCCCCTTCCAATTTCTCTTACGACAGAATTTTCAGTTTCATCAATATTTTTAAATCAAAGGGACTTTTGTCAACTACAGTCAGTTGAGATTTATTAATTAAATCTATCGAAACCATTATCGCAAAGATCATTTCAAACTTCAAAAACAATCATGCCCATTTGCACCATTGCCGATTAAATTTTAACTCATGGTTAGAAAGACAGCGGTGCAACGAACATAAGCATACTTCCTTTTTAACTGACAATAATTATATTCTATATTTTGAATAATTAAAATAAAATATTTCAAATTATTTTAGTGTTGCGTTAATTTCTTGGGGCACTGTATTAAGAGGGGATAAAATTTCAAAACACCACCTTCACGAGCACCAAAAATGTCAGTTTTCCCCATCTAACCTTATCTCTTCTTCAACAATAACAAAGATAGCAATGATGAGCCAATAAAACCTAAAACCCCGTATAGCCAGTGGCAACTTGTCGAATTCCAGCAAAGGGCTTTCGTGATTAACGTGATTGTATGTAAAATTACAAACAATTTCAGACCACTTAGTGTATGCCAGAAAATTTTTCTGACCTGCCCAGCTGGCAACCCCCTAATGTGCATCCAGCCTAAGGAGTAATTTTTACAAACAGCATTACGTACCTTATGACTTTGATCTGCTGCGCGATTTGCTGTTATTAGACCTCTTCTCGTCTGATTTTGAGTGCGACCTGGACCTCGCGCCCCTGGAGCTCTTGCTGTCGGACCTTGAGCGGCTCCTGCTGGCACTGCGACGATGATGGGAACGGGACCTGCTGCGCCTTCTGGACCTAGAACCAGACCTCGAATTCCTGTAGAAAATGACCACTCACACTCCACCATATTATAGAAAACCTAATGTATAGCGTTACGGTAGTGTAACTTTGTTGAGAGGGTAAATTTCTCCACCGTTAACACTATACACAGCCTACTGAAATATCAACAAAAAGCAACTCACCTCCTACGACCTGACCTGCCGTATCTTCTATGCGGAGAAGTTGGTCTTCCGTATCTGGCCATCTGGACTCTCAGTTCCCTCCCATCAAGCATCCTTCCATCCATGGCGTCCAACGCATCTTCAGCATCACGCTTGTCGTAGAATCTAAACCATGTCAACTCATATTATCCAAACTTTCGATTCAGCAATGTTATAACTCTAACTAACCTTACGAAAGCAAAACCTCGACTTTCCCGCGTGAAACGATCCCTGGGGATGTAAATATCACCGACCTCACCGCATCTTTCAAACACGCGGCGTAGATCTTCCGGCGTGGTACGATACGTCAAATTATCCACTTTCAGGGAAACCATTCCCTCAATACGAGGTGGAGGTCTTCCGTAGCTCATTTTGAAATAGACAAACTTATTATTTTTAACACAACAAAATCGCTTTGAAAGACGTTTCTTTATCAACGATAACGTGATCACAAACGCTTGCAAAATGGCGGATTGGAAAATAACATCAGTGATTCATGATTCATATGCGCATGCGTTCTCCCACCATTGGGGATATGTCTCCCGCAGAGTAAAAAATAGTAGATTCCCATCTAAGCAGCAACGAGCAGCGCCCACATATGTAGATATATCTACATTATTCATATATCTAAGTATGTGGAATGAACATCTGACGTTTGTGACGAGCCACTTTTATGTTGGATTGTCCGAATTTCCAAATATAATGTGTAAACAATGGCCAACATTATTTGCTATGTTTTCTGGGGGCAGCTTTAGGTTGGTTCAATTTTGGACATATGCTAGCTGTCAGAGGTATGCGTTTTCAATATTTAATAAATGCTATCCAAAATTATTAGCGTGTAAAATAGCGTTTATTTATATACCAACTAGGTTTTGCCAAGTGGGCCACTTCCACTTTTACGCGCTTTAATAGACTGTTAAACTTCAAGCTAATCAAGCAACAAGCTTGGCTCAGTATCAAAAAGCGCAAGGAATTTTTGTTCGAATCCAAGCGGATCCTTTTTCTTCTACAGCTTGTTGTAATTTACAGAATTTTGCATTCCATGTGTTGTGTCCAGTGTCCCGTCACGAAAGGTATTTTTTTAAAGAAAATTCGTGATTACTAATGAAAACAAGGGAATAATAGCACGCTAAAACGATGCATTGGCAAAACCTAGTTGGGATATAACTAAATCTGTAAAGTTACTGTTGATCATATACCTATTATATTAATACAAACAACTCCCCATTCCTTGCATGTGCAAAAAGCGTCCTAGAGAAAAGGCGATAGAAATAGTATATTCTACTTCGTCGTTTATATTTGTTAGATGCATACCAAGCATGCGCAATTAGGTACGTTCGGTGGACGGTTGCGACTTATGCAGATTTTGTATACATCTGTCTCTTAATGTCTGGTACGCTTTCGGAGCGTAATGCAGACCCACTGCTGTTGATACACCGCACAAGTGCCTCCGTCATACGTCAGATTTTCATTCCAAACAAAACAAATGCACGTGCCATTTGACGTTTGTCGAATGTCGATATTATTTATTTACAACATCTTAAACTAGTTTTTGCAATATAATTTATTATAGACGTTTTTCAGTGAAAACAGTTTATTTTCAATTTGTGTATTGCACTTACGTGTAAGAACTTAGAAACGACTATAATTATATTGCATAGGTTAACTTAAAACGTCAGGAAGCTCATGGCTTTGTTTTGTTTGGAATGAAAATCTGACGTTTGTGACGCATCACTTTTGTGGTGTATTGTTATAAAATGACGTTCCTATATATAGTGCGTGTTAAGCCTCGTATACACTTAGCGAGCGACGGCGGTAACGAACGAATTCGTTTTCTAAATGTGTACGTAGAAACAAATGGAAACAAACACATGTGTTCGCTTTCGCCACGGATCGCTCGCCAGGCGGTACATCAAAGGAAATTCGTTCACATGCTGCCATTTTCTGGTTATAGTGTGTACGTTTATTGGAATTAGCTTGCATTTAGTGATTCTGCAACACATGGTTTGGGCAAGTTTATGCTCGATTGTTTATTATTTATAATGGATTGGAATAATACTGCCGTTTTACAGTTAATTGATATTTATCGGCCCCATTATACCGTTCTCTGCTCTTAAATAGTGAATCCATTCACCAGCGCCGTTTTCTTCTCCTTGGTTTAGCCCCTTCTTCACTAATAATAATATAAGTTGCACTCGCGATTATAATATCTAATTGATCAGGCATAGTATTGTCGAAAAAAAACGATTTGATTTTATTTGTACCCGCGAAAGTCCGTAAACACCTGCGAACGCATTCGATTTGCTCAATGTGGACAGCTACATATTTTTGTACCGAACGCCAAAATTCTTTCGCTGCCCGTCGTTCGATGTATGTGTACGCAGCTTTACTTGTTATATGGGGACCTATATTTTCCTCAACTTGGGCATGCGCTTTTCAGTTGTCAAATAGTTTTCGTTCATGTGTCAAATAAATCAGTTCGCACAAGGAACTCGTAGGTGTTGTTGCTGTTTTTTGTGTTACCCATTATCTATGGCAAATATGCGCCAAACACCATTAACTTGCAGTGGACATACTCGTCCAGTCGTCCATTTAGACTTCAGTTCAATAACAGAAAGTGGATATTATTTAATTTCGGCTTGCAAAGGTAAGATAAAAAGTCTTTTTATTTTAGCAAGATGAGGATAAAGTGACAGTAAGTACATTATTATGTTTGGTGAAAAAAAATTAATGCGTATCATTTTCGGTACATTTCGAAGAAAGATCTTGCACGGGCTTTTGTAAATATATTATTAGGCTTATAGTTTTGTGTCTGGTTTGGAACCTTGGCCTGAATTTTATTGCATGGAAAACCATCGCTTTACGACCTTAGAATTCATAATTAAGGTCAGCAGGTACTCAACATTTCTTCCTGATTTTTGTCATGCCTCAAACATATTCAATAACAAAAAGAGGCATTGATAACGTATACAGGGTGTCTTCCTAAAATAAGTTTAATGGCGGGGCCCTCTGCCATTTATTGGTGTTGGCTTTACACATCCCACTGTTCTTGTACACCCACATCTTATCCTTTCACCATTTTCCACTTTATTTCTGAATATATTTTCTCCTTCTCTACTCGTTCCATAGTTTATTTGAGATCTATAAATACGAAGTACTTATCCATTCTTGTGTTTTTAGTTCTGTATCTCAACATGACGTAAAAACGCAGATAAATAACAATTAAGTACTGCAGGGTGACATACAACAGATTATTGAGACAGTATAGAACCCCCTGTCTGTGCAAGTCGCTACTTACACTTTATACATAATCTTATATATTTCTTCCCCCTTCCAAGTCTCAGATAACTTAGGTTCAATAATAATAATTCGCAATTTTTAAGATGGAAAACCCATGCTTCGCCAAGGGGATACTGGAGATTGGATCGGTACATTTGAGGGCCACAAGGGGGCTGTATGGGGTGTTGCTTTGAATCCCGAAGCCACCCGTGCTGCGACTGGAGCAGCTGATTTTACAGGGAAGGTATGGGATGCTATAACTGGAGACGAAATGCATTCGTTTCAACACAACCACATCGTGAAGAGCGTTAATTTTTCTAAAGATAGCCGATTGCTAGTGACAGGCAGCAACGAGAAGTTGGTCAGGATTTTCGATTTGACGAAACCAGAAGCAAGTAAGTAGTTTTACAATTAAAGTAATTTTGTCCTCGTCGTTCAATCTATTCTGATAATGAATTCTTAAATATGGATTTAGTTCTGTAATTGCAAATAAAAGACAAAAGCAGTCTAAGTTATCAGGTAATACCTGACTTTGCCGATAGCATATTTAGCCTGTCATTGTTCATTAGAAAAGTTAAAGTTTGTTTTTTACTTTTATTTAATCTATTAATGATATCATAAACCAATGAAATATGTATCAAATAAACAACTTTAAAATGGCGATAATAAGTTTAAGATGCACAAAAGATTAGAAGCTCCTTCTTCAATATTTACTTAAAATATGTATAAAAAAATTTGTATTAGTAAAAGTTTTGAAAATGTTTTGTTGTTTTTCATAATAGACCCAGACATCTTTAGCGGGCACGCTTCTGGCATAAGACATGTGATTTTCTTCAGAAACGACACACACTTGGTCTCTTGCGCTGACGATAAAACTCTCCGAGTGTGGGACAGACAATCTGGACAGGTGACACAATTTTCTCTATTTTTTAGTCACTTGTAACAAAAACGTGGCTGTTTAGGAGGTGCAGAAGCTCGACTTCCCGTCTATCCCCAACAGCATGGAAGTATCGCGGGATGGTACAGTTATCACTGTTTCTCATTCACACAACGTCACGTTCTTGGACTCGCAAACACTAAATACCATCCGTGAATTCCAACTGCCAACTACAGTAAATTCCGCTTCCCTCCATCCGGACAAAAGCTTCTTTGTGGCAGGAGGCGATGATCTCAAAGTTTATAAATTCGACTACACAACAGGGACTGAAATAGGTCAGTGTCAATATTTCTTCGTATCTATGCCATCTGACAGTTACAAAGTATTGTATTATTTTTATCTAAAAATTTCTCTAATGTATGAAAAATTGCGAGAAAACAAAAAAATATTCAACACGTATTGTGTACAATGGATATTTTTTTAATTAAGATGTTAGGCATGAAGTTTATCAAGTATCAAGTTTATCAAGACGTTAATTGATTTCATAACTACTGTGCTTAGGGTTGCCAGATATTTAAATTGGAAAAGCGTGGCACCTGGGCGGGACAAAAAAGGGGGGGGACCACCACAAGGAGGGTGTCGCCCCCAGATTTTTTAAATGAAGTGCTTTGGAAGTCATTTTAAAGTGTTTTAAAAATATGTTGGATACCTTTCGAAGGAATAGAAATAATGTAATGTAGGTTCTTGGAAATAGACTTTTTATTAGGAAAAAGCACCCAAAATATAAAAGGATCTCTCACGCATCTAGAGGCGGTACTTACCTACTTTTTATGATGGGTTGATGGAGCGGTACGTAAACGTAGCTTCTGTCTCTAAGATGATAAAAATACCTATGCAATGTTGTAAGTTGTATCCTTTTTTGTCCCAGAAAATCGGGATAATCGGGAACGAATTTGTAAAATCGGGGCATTTCGTTAGTTCGGCGTGGCGCGGGGCAGCTACTGAAAAATCGGGGCGTCTGGCAACCCTAACTGTGCTCATTGTCGAATGTTCCTGATTGTTAGTTAAAGATCTCTTTGAGTTAGTTTTGAATGAAGAATACTAGAGCTGTGCCGATACCGATACTTTGTATCAGATATCTGCCGTTACTCACAATTTTCCGATACTGCCGATACTTACTCATTTTTTCCGATACATTCAAATATGTACTCTGATCAGTGATGTGAGCTGGCAAATTACCAGTAAATAACCGCGGTTATTTACCGTAATTTACCGTAAATAAAATACCAAAAATTAGTTACCGTAATTTACATGGAAAATTACCGTAAATTACGCAGTAAATTACAAAGTAAATTATGATATTTTATAGTAATTTTGTTTATATCTTTTACAAATAAAATTTATATTTTGGTGACATCATCTTTCATCTAACATCTAATGCTAAATAACTGTGTTATTGGTAAATTACGGTAATTTACTGGTAAATTAGGGTAATTTACTGGTAAAACAGGGTAATTTACCGTAATTTACGCAATATTTATTACGGTAAATTACCACGGTAATTTACAAAACAAATTTATTACACGGTAATTAATATCGGTAATTAAAAATCGTAAATTACCGCCGTAAATTACCAAAAATATAAATTACTGTAATTTAACGTCATTGACTCTGATACTAACTTTTTGTGAACGTATATGCTATTGTGGGACGCACTCTTGCCTACCGTCCCAAGATTTGACAATGAAATCTCGTCGGTATAACATTGCTGTTAAAACATAACCTGAAAAAAAATGTCTACTATCGATAATTTACGTACTGTAAACTGGGCACCAAAATAAAAAGTTCGATATTTGGATACATTTTACTAAAAAACATAATTGTAATAATTTTGCAATATATGTAATCTATACAGGATGAGTTTTTTTTGATTTTCACTGCAGGGATCTTGGAAACCAGCAGAGATAGAAGGTAGGTTAAATGTGGAAAGAAGTGCAGTTCGTTGAGCTTAATAAATAAGCAAATTCAAATTTTCCAAAATTTGCATAGTTTGCTAGATAAAATGGAAAAATCAAATTTTGCGAGATTTAAAAATATTTTCTAGCCGGCTTGTCACACAAAATATGAAAAAACGATCAAGGAAAAAGTTGTACAGAATTAGACATAGGTAGTACTATCTCAAATAATCAAAAGTTGTATTATACCAGTTGTGTTCGAGAAATAATGCAAACTTATGTTTTTTAAATGGAAACCATATGCGACTATGGCACCACTACTAAATAGGATATTTTTTGCTGATTTCTAACTATGTCCGTTATAGACTCCGAAACAGCTGGACCGATGTTGATGAAATTTTCAGGCAATCTTCAGATTAGCCCAGCGGGTGTTCCTGTGAAGATTGGTAGCGATCGGATCAACAGAATTTGTTTTATACGTTTATGTGAAGCCGGGGCGGGTCACTATAATTTATAAAGTGACAATTGACAGCAAACGTCATTCGCAGTTTATCAAATTTCAAACGATTTTACCACAATTATTTCTTCTGAGGCAGCAACGCGCCGGGTACCAGCTAGTTATTGCTAAAATTGTTATTGAAGAGGAGGGGAAAACAAACGTTCCCGCAAAACTTCAAATGTAACATTTAATCAAATGTAAGGAGTGTTTAAGGAGTGTTTTATTGGTATCGGAGGCGAGTATCGGTATCGGAAAAGGTGGTATCGGCACAGCGCTAAAGAATGCAAGCGATAAAAAGTGAAAGGTGGTTCGAGGGTTGTGTGATAACAAATTGACTTAGTTCATTTTGAGTTGTGAATTTAATTTAGTGTTCCAAATTACTAAAAATAATTGTTATTCGTAAGCACAATAACACAATTTGTGTTAAACTTTCGCCTTACTTTGCGTTAGTGTATAACAATATTGTTTTGCCGGCACAGGGGCTTCTTTAGATAGGTACAAAACTAATCAATAACAAAATTGGCAATAGTATGTTGTTTTATAAGGAGGAAAAGTGTCACTTTTCCTCCGTATAACACATGCTATTTTTTCTTCGAACGTTAGAAAAACATGACATGTCTAATTTTTAATTTTTTGTTACTCAGAATCGTAAAACAGCCAGATAACTCTGAGAACATCAAAGGAAATTTGTCAACTGTTGGCGTGAGCAGCAGCAAAAGTAGCTTCTACTGCCTTGGCAGTAAAGTTAAACAGTTCATGTATACAGTCGCGAAATGTCATGTTTTTCTGATGTTTGAAGAAAATAGTATATGTATTATTTTATAAGGAGCTAAAGTGATTCTTCTTCGTTCGTCCGGCATAAAATATGCTATTTTTTCGGCAAACGTCGATACGCTTATCTAAATTCCAATAAACGTTTTATTTTGCTTGCAGAAAGAGTAAAAAATTTAATTATGTGCTGTATAATAAATTGCTTTGGACTCTTGTGTTGCTATGGATCTCGCGTAAACAAATTAATTAATTAAATTCTGGACGACTATAAAAGTGGATATTAGTTCATCGGTGTCTTCGAATGGTTTCAATTTAAATTTATAAGGTGCTTTTTGGGAAAATTGGACTTTTACGTTTCATAACAAATAAATAAAACATTAATTTTCGTTAAAATAAAGGCATTTTTTAATTTAATACAAATTTTTTTACAGACTTGTCAGTAAAAAAATTTTTCACAGACTTGTCGGTAAAGAAACTTTTTTATGATTTCTTTTTGCTAACCACATAAAAAGTGACACTGATCGATCAAACAAATAATAATGATTCTCCTTTGCTGAATTTGTTTTTTCCAAGATTATAACTTTTGTATTCAAATTTTCACATATTATGTACTTAGTAACTATTTTATTTATCATATTATGTCAAAAAATAATTTTGTCAATTTTGTTATTGTTTAGTTTTGTACTACAGTTTTGAGAATTTAAAGAAATTATGTAATAATAAATTATTACTGTTATAATATAGCGATGAATTGTAGACTACTATTAAATAATTCCTGTAATAGGTGGTGCTGAAAGCCACCAAATGAAGTTTTCTAGTTTATTGACATAAAAGTAGGAGATAGTGATAATAGATGTCTCTTGTGAAGTAGGCTTCAGAATATGACATAGTAGTTCGCCATCTATATTACTTGACTTATCTAGGGTACCTATCTGAAGAAGTAGCTGTGACGGCGAAACAATATTGTTATACACAAACATACAAGATAAAGTATGAATAATATCCACAACTTTCATCCATTGAAAGTAATGAAGGCTGTGCTTCAAATAGAAATACGTAACAATATACTACTTATTATTTTTTCTTCCAGTTCTTGTAGGTATATCGTGCTTTTATTTCTTTGCAGAATCTTTCAAGGGCCACTTTGGACCAGTCCATTGCGTCCGTTTCTCACCGGATGGTGAACTGTACGCTTCTGGTTCGGAAGACGGTACTTTGCGGCTATGGCAAACGATAGTTGGCAAGACTTACGGGCTGTGGAAGGTGATTGATGGGCCGCAAGTAAACAGCGAACCTATGTCACCCCAAAATAAAGAGATTCCGGCGAGTTAGAGAGCGAGCGGGAGAGGGCGTGGTTCGAAGTATAATAAACGTCGGAGTGAGTGATTATTTTTTATAAATCGAAATGTGTGGATGCTCGGGAGTAGTTCCTAGCAACGATTATGTTGCGGTAGACTCTGTTTTCTATGCACTTTGATTATCATTCGTTTTTTTTTTGTAAAGATGTTTAAATAAAGCCTAGTGTGTTTGTGAGATTGCACAAGTCTTTTTATTGTCCTGTGAAATGAACATTTTGAGAGAAAAATAAGTTGTACGTAAAGGAAATTCAAATGATTTTCTAAATTTCTTTAATTACAGTTTTGGCAACACTTTACGAAGTTCTTAATTTTAAAATAACTGCAACTGTACACGGCGCATCCACGATATTTTTCAAAGTATATAAGATACAGGGGAGATCAGAATAATATAATAATAATAAGGTTTATTTAAGAACTTACAAATAGGTAATACAAGTTTTAAATAAACAAGTTTTGGATTTTTCCTACGAAAGCATTGATGCTTGTGTGTAGGACTTCCTACAATGTTCTACGAGTTTAAAAAAGCCCAGTATGAAAATTATAAAAATTGAATTTGAGAGAAAAATACCTAATAAGTATTATTCGTTTCAGTCGCAGAAGGGTGGGTTCCCTTACTATTGCTAAATGTTGACCAAATTGATGAAATAATATGGCATAAACAAAATATAAATAAATTCTATTACTTTAGCTATGTACATGAGATTTAAAACAGTAAAAAACGGAATATATATACAAAATATTTACATAGAAATAAAAAGCGGTTCTCGCGGAGTATCCTGAGAGTGCGGTAGGCTCATCGTATCATCAAAATTGAACTTTTACGATATTATGCGAGATTCTCGTCGCTGCAACAGGATGCAATCTCGTTGGAGGAACGCCTCAAGTTTATCCGTCGCAAATAAATAATTAGTTCTCCCTCGGGATATCACCAGGGTTGGCCGGTTACATAAGGTGCGATCGGTTTCTATCGGTATGTCGTCTCGTTACAGGCACAAGTACCACATGAAAATGTCAAATTGATCTAACCTTCACCAGCAGGCGCTCCTGATTCCCGGGTTCAAACATGTCACTATTTATTACGAACAAGGTAGGCCAACCAGGTTTTGGCTGGTTAGTGTTTAATTGTGGATATTTCACAATAACAGCAAGTAAACACCAGGCATCTATTCAAAATTTCTTACTCAGTATTTACAGTTGATCACAGTTAAGATGTTGGCGGCCAGCATCATCTCGGATGCTGGGAGTACTGGTCCCAGTTGATGGCCGGATGACCAAGTACTGCCTTCTGGAGCATCCAGTTTTATAAGCTGGGAGGGGGGCTTCGGCGGCGGTTGATTTCGAGATTTCTAGCAGGAAACAGTAGTGTCGGATGCAAAATACGTGAAGTCACATTGGTGACGGGCGCAACTACCATTCACGATTTCTTCCATCACACTTGCCTGCTGTCTCGCATGGAGCGCGCTTGCTTCTCCCACCTGTGTCTATGAACACAGGTGACTTATTTCTCTTCTGGATCACGGCGTGACGTCAGAAAGTCCACAGTAAACACTAATCAACTCTTGATTACTTCAAGTGCTTACTTTTGCAACGTTACAAATGCAAAAAGAACAAATAATAATAATTTAAAAGTATAAGTTTTCTTTCATGCAAACACTGCTCACAGTGGTCATGGAGGTATTGCTGGATCTGCCACTGTTTCACATCGTACTAGAGATTGCAGCAAATTAATAAAACCTCTATGCTCAGCGTGCGGTCGCATAGAACTGAGTCGATCATAAAACATCCACAAGCTATTGATAGAGAGAGTGGGGTGCAATGGACTAAGTTAAGGGAACAGCATGGAACTAGTTAATATACAGATGTGTCCAAAACTGTACATGACACTAAGGTTGGCATTGCCGTCAAAGGCTCGGGGAATGGAATTAGTATACACTTGGGCAGTCTATCGGCCGTTGGAGACAAAGGATGCATACTTGTTTAAATTTATTGTCGACTCTTAACTATTGCTGCCTAACTGACCAGTTTGTAATTTGTAAATTAATTGTAAAAAGAACAGTACCGAATACAAAGTAAAACAAACAATACGTTATAAATATTAGCAAACAAAGCAAATCATACCCTGGTTTGATTATCGTCCGTGAGTAAACATAACCGATACTTACTAATTCGAATAGAGAATCCTGTGTGAATAGCGCAAACAGTAAACATATCTGATTTTGCACCAAAATGATTATCGATAATTCCTTAATACATAATTTGAATTAAAAGATATAAATAAATCTTTATGCCTTAACTTTATTTGTGTCTATTATTAACATCCTCGCTTGTGATTATTTCTTATCAAAGTAATGGGGTCTATAATGGCATAGGTAATAGCTGATCGCGTGGCCACTTCGATAGGTATTTAATTAAATTAATTAATCAGGTATTAGAAAAGACAGGTAAAGAAGAAGGTTTGGTTATAAATGAAAATAAAACGAAGTATTTCCCAGTAATAGGAGACAGTAAGGAAGAGTCAGTTTTGAAGATAAAGGTATCGGAGAACAAGGAGTACGTGTTTGAGAGAGTGGAGAGCTTCACCTATCTAGGAGTTACAGTGGTTAATCATGGTGATGAAGCTGAAGAGATTTCAGAAAGAATAGCAAAAGGAAGTAGATGTGCCGGGGCTCTAAACAAATTTTTATGCTCAAAGATTGTGTCAAGATATGCGAAAATCAGGGTCTACAAGACAGTTATTAGACCAACAGTTCTGTATGCGTGCGAATCATGGATCATGACTGGAGGTATTCAAACCAAATTGAGAATATGGGAGAGGAAAATTTTGAGGAGAATTTATGGAGGTAAGATGGTGGAGGGAAACTGGAAGAGGCGAAGTAACTTGGAGCTGATGGAATTGTTCGGGGAACCGGATGTTGTGGGTGTCGCGAAGTCGCAGAGACTGAGATGGCTGGGTCATCTGTTACGTTTGCCAGATGTGAGAATGGCGAAAATAGTGTTGGAAGGAGGAGTCGTGAAAAAGAAACGGAGAGGACGTCCAAGATGTAGGTGGCTGGATATGGTGAAAGAGGATCTGAACCAACTTGGTGTTGTGGACTGGAGAGGAGAGGCAGAGGATAGGGAGTGATGGAAGGAAAGTGTTTTTCGGGCATTGAAATTGTTTGGACTGCAGTAGTTTGTGAGTGGGTGAATGAATTATAGTTTGGGTATTAGATAACAATTAACAATAGACATACACATACACATACACATAGAACAAATAAAAATGTAAAGCCTTGGGTCTACAAGACCTGTTTGTGCTTAAATATATATAATTAATCAGTGCTAAGCAAGTCGATAGACAGGTGAGCAGAAATCTGCAAAAGAGTGGGGTAGGGTCCGTTACACTACAGGGTCCTGCATCTCACCTCCCATCTTCTACTACACCTAAACGATTCATTTTAGAAAATTGATTGAAACGGGACATTAGACTGTTTGTTAGAGAGCACATTTTAAAAATATTTTTTAATATACAGGATGTCCCGAAAATTGGTGGTGCATCAAAGTTGTATTTTTTTAAATGGAATACCCTGTAGTCTTATTGATTTTTGAGACCCTTTCGAGCTACTGTACATATCCCTAGAATATTATAAAATTTGATTTGATAGTTCCAGAGGAATAAATTAAAATCGAGAAAAAAAAAATTTCGTCATGTTTTAAAAAATTATAAAAAATAGAAGAAACATCTTCAAACCAAAACTAAGCAGCAGGTTGCTTATAAGAAAAGGTCAGTTTATCCTACTATGAATATCGTAAAAATAACTTATACAGGATGTTCAAAATTCAATGCCAAACTTTTCAAAATGTAATACTATTTTTCTCCATTTTTTCAAATGGGACACCCTGTATATTTTTATCCCGTCGGATGCAGAATTAAAAAATGAACATGTTTTCTAATTACACTTATTTCGACATTCTCAAAGGTTTAACAGATATTCGTAAAATCGTATAATTATCATCTAATAAATAATAATTTTACTTGGCAGTTTTCAAATCAATGACTAGAACATTATGTTCAATATGTCTTCCGTTCTCTTGGAGGCACAAACGGAGGCGGGTACGCAATGACCTTGCTACTCTTCTTAATAGCTCGGGTGCAATGTTTTGAAATGCATTTCTGATTCTTTGCTGCATTTTTTCTGGTGTGGTTGGAGGTTCCTGATAAACGATTTCCTTAACGTAGCCCCACAAAAAGAAATCCAATTTAGTCGGGTGATCGGGGCGGCCAATTACATGGCCCTCCTCTTCCAATCCACCGGTTTGAAAAGGTTGTATTGAGATTGTCCCCGACTCGTAATGAATAATGTACTGGGGCTCCGTCGTGCTGCAGCCACATTGCATCACTGATAGCTATTGGTAAATTTTGGCATAAATTTGGCAATTGATTTTATAAAAAATCAAAATACATAGCACCGTTCAAATGTCCGTTAGAAAAGTGAGGACCAATAATATGTTCACCAATAATTCTCCCCCCTGCCTAAAAATCTTTATTGTGGTCAGAATAGTAATGAACATAATATTCTAGTCATTGATTTAAAAACTGCTAAGTAAAATTATTATTTATTAGATAATAATTTTACGATTTTACGAATATCTGTGAAACCTTTGAGAATGTCGAAATAATTGTAATTAGAAAACATGTTCATTTTTTAATTCTGCATCCGACGGGGTAAAAATATACAGGGTGTCCCATTTGAAAAAATGGAGAAAAATAGCATTACATTTTGAAAAGTTTGAATTTTGAACATCCTGTATAAGTTATTTTTACGACATTCATAGTAGGATAAACTGACCTTTTCTTATAAGCAACCTGCTGCTTAGTTTTGGTTTGAAGATGTTTCTTCTACTTTTTATAATTTTTTTAAAACATCACGAAAAATATTTTTTTTCTCGATTTTAATTTATTCCTCTGGAACTATCAAATCAAATTTAATAATATTCTAGGGATATGTACAGTAGCTCGAAAGAGTCTCAAAAATCAATAAAACTATAGGGCATTCCATTTAAAAAAATACAACTTTGACGCACCACCAATTTTCGGAACACCCTGTATATTCAAAAATATTTTTAAAATGTGTTCTCTAACAAACAGTTTAATGTTCCGTTTCAATCATTTTTCTAAAATAAATCGTTTAGGTGTAGTAGAAGACGGGAGGTGAGATGCAGGACCTTGTATAAATCCTATATCCTTTGGAATAGTATTTTATATTAGTTCGAGTGCAGATGGGAGCAATTAAGCAGTCGGTAGAAGCTTTTTGTGATCGTGGGACATACGGTCTGTTGTCTGTCCTCTGCTGTTTCATTTTGAAGTTGCAATAGAGAATACAGAACTGAAGACTCATCACTTCAGAAAGGAGCGAAATTAACTTCGTTGTGCCGAGAGTTAGTCGTTCATGATTCATGAATTCAGGTGTAGTCTAACTTACATGAATTTGTGGGAGTTCATCTTGTTTTTTTGAATTCCCAACAACTTCCTTGCATTCTATGAATTCCCAATGAATTCACCGTGAAGCCCAAAGTTTACTTAAGTAATGTTCTCATACAAACTTTGGAGCTATGTTTGTAGAACCAAACATCACTAATGGTAACTAATTTTTTATGTTGTATTGAAACGACAAGTAATTTTATATAATTTTACTATGACAAACATGTACCCAAAAACATTTATTCTCGCCACACATACAGAAGCAAAAAATAACAAAAAAAATAAAGAATCTGAATTAAATACTTTTTCACTATTACGCACTTAACAATCACTGTTGCCCCTGAGGAGCATCATCAGGTCTCTGATTCTGATTATCTTGACCTGGCCTTTGATTACCCCAATCAAAGCCACCGGGCCTCTCTTCTGGCAACGGCACGTAGTCTGCATCTTCGGGCTGAGCGTCAAACAGAAATTTCCTAAAAATTGGAAGTGGGAACTCAAATTTTTGAAAATTAATAACAAAAATTTCACGCTACTGCTAAATTGACCAACCTCGAACACCCGACTGCCAAATTTGGTTCACTAGAATGAGAAAAATACTAACATGAATTGTGGTGTTTTAAGCAGCCTGAATCCTCCTCTTTGGTTTGGAAAGACGTCCTCTAAGAAGTAGTAGATATGACCAACGGCTATGCCCATTAAATCAACATACACCGCGTTGCCTAACAGCAAAGAAAATCCTAGAAGAACCCAAGGCAAATAAGGTGCCTATAAAAAAACACAAACATTAATTCTCACGTTTGTTTCTCAATTTTACGATATTTAAGTAAGGGAATTACTTACGTACTTGGAAATTAAGTAATCCGAAGAAATTCATTCGAACAAAAGGATTTCTTCTTGACCAGACGTACACTAACATTATCGTGAAGGCTTGGCCGAAAAATAATAAATTTACAAAAAACGCAAAAATCTAATACATATTAAGAAAATTTAAATCGATCACACATGCAGTACATAACATAAGCAGAAAGTAAGCTGTCACGTTTCTTCTTGAAGAAGATATTGAGAACAGACAAACAGAGATACAAGGAGTGTAAGACCTAGAACGGCACAGAATTCTGACAAAACTTTTCCCTTTCCTGACAACTTTTGGGGAAATGTGCAAGTTAGCTCAAGATAAGAAAGGATCGAGATACAGCATCAACTAAAGTTGGAATTAAAAACTATGATGATGGTGCATCAAAAACAAACTTATTGACTTAAAAGACCGACTACTACCCTGTACTCGACCCTGTATCAGTGGCATTTGCAGCTATGCGCCTAAGATTTTTCAAAGGATACAATCATACATGAACCTCCAAACAAAAACATCATCACAAAATCAGCGGTACGACTCCTAAAGGATCCCTCTTCCAGCATTCGACAGTACTTATAGGTAAAAACCATGTTAAAGAAAAAATTAAAGCCAAATGTTCCGAAAAACAGGAATGTCGTCAGTAACCTCCATACTTGGCCTTGTTTTAATATCAAAATTGGATTAAAATATAATTGAAAAGGGGAGGCTGTTTCTAATTGCTAAAATTAAAAGTTTCTTATTAAGACCTGTACTAAAAAACTGGATTTTTCAAGAAAACATACCACAGCTAAAGTTGTAATTACACAGGCCGTTGTGTATGCCCTCGTCACCGGGGGCATATTTAAATACTCCGTTCTCAACGTCTGGTAAGCCATTATTATCCGTTTAATTTCTTTAACACTATCATAAAGTTTCCATAACTAAAATTTAAGATTATTCCTTTGGCCACATCAGATTAAAGTACTGTCACTAGTTTTTTGACATTTCCTTGTTTGTGTATTCATTTATATATGGTGTAAATGTTGGCAGCACCAACATAAATTTTAAATTACTAATCCCACGGATGTTAGCTAACAACGGACAGCTAGCCGAGAATATCCATACTTCAGGTGCCGCCATACTGTGTCCAATTTTAATTTGAAGTTGAACTTAAATTTAGATTTATTTAGGGGTACAAATAGATACATACAGGGTGATTCAGAAACAAATGCTGGAATTTTGTGGAGTTATAAGGCGAGTATAGACGATTACTTTTTTCAAGTGCACTAGGGCAGAAAATATTTTCATGTCGCCCGCATGTTTTCAGTAAGTTGGATACACAAATGACAGTATGTTATTATCGCGAGAATTGCGTTCCCCCGTACCTAGAACGACATATAATAATGTGTTTGTTAAACTGGTGCAGCGGTGCAGGTTTGGGTGTAGGGGAAATCGCCATTTCTCCCATATGTTTCTCCAAATACCCGAGAGTTGGTTGAAGTTTATGTTCACAGATACCTAGTATTTTGCGCACGCGGCACGCGTAATAATCTAATAATGAGGGATGTACAATTCAGACAAAGTATCGATACTTTTATCATATAATACTTTTTATTCAGGTATCGATACTATACGATATTTGACGGAAAATATCGAGCATAATCGAGTATAATGATCGATTAACAAGACGAAGAATAAAAAATGTATTTAAAAAATGGGAGTGACTACTGCTCCGTCCGACCGCATGCGCATTACAGAATGTCAACACATTTTGCATTTTGGAAGTGTAAAAAAACTAAAGCTGAGAGAACGCATTTTAAACAAAGCCCTTACTTGCCCTCTCGCACCAGACACGCATTTTTTGGAAAAAAGATGATGTAAAAACAAGCAAAATATATCAAACCGCTGCGGGGTCAGAACTCGTCTAGCCGTAGGAGAACAAAATGGCAGTTCTGTACGATATCCGAACACCCACCGAGACCGTTGGTGTCACTAGCCGATAACGATATTCTTAAACGTCATTTTACGGACATTAAGTAATGCACGCGTCCGACGTATTGGAATAAAATTTCAGGGGGCCGGCGGCCGGAGCAGTAGTCACTCCCTTAAAAAATTACAAATTTAACTACTTGGTACTTGGTTTGTATCATATAAGCAATAAAGAAATATCTTTCCCCCTCATAAGTTTCATTTGGTATCCTCTTACTCTTATTTCTGTTTTTATTCACTTCAAACAAAGCCCGCAAAGGATTTTGCGTTTTTGTGCTATAGGAAACAGAAAATACGGCGAAACCAGAACTTTTTGAGATTCTATATTTTTTTATTTATCGATACGATATCTGAGTGAAGGTATCGATACCTTAGAAGTATCGAAAGAAAAGTATCGATGTTTCGATACCTACGATACCCTTAAAAATATCGATACTTCAAAAAGTATAGAAGTATCGTATGCATCCCTACGTAATGTACTAATAATCAGCTGTGAACGTCATTTGTCAAAATGCATCGCACTGTTTACTTGGAAAAAGGCACTGAAATAAATTAATAAATTTAGGCCCGGTTTTTCAAAGAAACCAACACCGCATTAAGTCTAACACCGGCTTCGTTGCTATGATACCGGCTTTCTGATTGGTTGTAACATAGCAACGAAGCCGGTGTCAGACTTAATGCGGTGTTGGATTCTTTGAAAAACCTGGCCTAAGTCTGTCACCGGCTTCGTTGCTATGATACAACCAATCAGAAAGCCGGTACCATAGCAACGAAACCAGTGTCAGACTTAATCCGGTGTTGGTTTCTTTGAAAAACCAGACCTAAGACCCATGTTTATAGGATTTTTTCTTAAGGATGCGGAATTTGAGCACTAAAAACGGGACATGTAGACACACTTTTATTCCAACACCATTTTGAAATTAAAGTAAATAGGGCATTACATAAAAAAAAGATTTATCAATAAAGGATCAACTTAGAGACTCGCACTACGTTTATAGTAATATTTTTCGTTCGCCTTAAATAAATCTCCCTCAAATTATTGAAATATCAGTCATAAAACCGTCATAAACTCGACACCTTTTTTAATATTTGTACACATAGTAGGGTTGTCTAAGTTAATTATTCGTTATTCATTTTCGTCCAAGAACGTCTTGATAAGTTGCTTCGTTAAATCGGCATGTTGGAATGAAAATTATATTGCAATCTCTCCATTTTGTGAATATTTGGGAAAGTTGCACAGTAAACTGGACGTTTGACAGTAGTAGTAGCGTGGTGCATTGCAATGCAGATGGCGCTTCAGTTTAACCTCTTATTTCTAAATAGAAAATAATAATTTAAAGATAGGACCGCCGACTAATCCTCCCAGATTTATTCGGCTGCCGCTAAAGCAAAAAACCTTGAAAATCCCAAGCTGTAGAGGTTCCGTCGAAAGAGTTTGCAGCTATGATAGAAACCAATCATAATAGATTGTGAGAATATTTTGCATAATCCTAATCACACTTTTGGGCGATAGGTGGCAGCACTTTAGAGACTAACAGCTGATATATCGCAGTCTAAAGAGGTCTTCTACTACTAAATTCCCTCTACAAAAAATTGACGCACCCTGTATGTTCAAGGTTAAAATTTCAAAGTTTTGATCCTCTAGGGTCTAGGGTCTAGGCAATTCCTTTCAGTCACCAAAAGATGAAAGTTGAACATACGCCTGTACCTCTTTCATGACAAAATCTTTTATTTAAACGGGTTTCCAAGAAATGGTGAACAACCCCATGCCAGTTAAGACACCACAAACAAAATAAAACTCAACTTTCTGAATAACAACTAATCAACTTTATTAAAATTACAATTTTGGTCACAACAACGTATTATTCTTTCTTTTAACAAAAAAATCAGCAAATTCACAGTGATCAAAAACAAGTGTTTAAATAATAATAATTATCATCATAATACTACTAAAAAAACAAATTAATCACTTATATTTGGCTGACAAATCACTAAAAAGTTGTTACTATTCGATATCTACGTTTTACGTATATTTTCCAACTATCAGACCACATCTACAGTAAACAAGCAGCGGCAACAACAGATTAATCGAAGTCCATGATAACATAGATACAATCCATTGAACTATCTCGTACGTGATTTTTATCTATTGTAAATATGGCCTAAATAGTCAGAGCAGCGTTTGAAGAAAACAAGGAAAATAGAAAACCAATCGAAAACTTCTGAACTAAAAAACTCTGCAGTTACAACTACCATCACTTTTTTATCGACACTACGCACCAAGGTTGAACGCGGGCTGATGCAACAAAACATTAAGTGTTCCATAGAAAATGATAATAGATTTACTGTTTCCAACTTATAAACATCCTGTATAAGCAAACAGCATAAAGAACATGTTAACCAACAATCTCTTTGTTAGATCAGTCCGCGTTCAGCCAAACAGCAAAAGAAGCTGCTAAACAAAGTGAAATATAAGGCATTTCCGTTACTTCTCCCGACAACATTTCTTACACACAAAAATTCAATCACACTGAGAAATTTAGAACTATTACAGCCGATAATAAAACACAAAAAAATCGTTGCATCATGTCGCCGAAATAATATCGCAGTTACGAAAATGCACCGCCAACGAATATCAATCTTAAGCCAACGAGTGCAAAGAGGGACACTATTGCTTTGATTTTTTCATCACGTCTTGACAATAAATTACCTAAAGTGACTTGAAGACGAAGATGGCAGCGGAGAATCACTCTTAAACGAGCTCCCTGTACGCGTGTGACTTCATGAGATGTGGATCACAATTAGAAAATATATAACAATTAAATACAGGGCCTAAAAAGACGATTCTTCAAATAGCCACTGTCGCTAGTAAAACTGTTATATCGTCTGGCTTGCCACCTGAAAAGAAATAATGTTCAAGGAACGTTCACTGCGCTCATGAATTAATACATAATATTTGAAGCAAATTCAGTGGACGGGGGCACCAGGAAGGAAGCGATGTGCTACTGCAGCATCTTCTTCACTTACAAAGTGTACACTATTTCACAACTGCGACCATTGCTTATATAATCCAGTCGAATTAGCACGAAAATTTGGGCAATATGGAAATAACTCGGACAAAGCTAAACTTTTTTTAATTGCTTCACATTGACTCTAATAACAATTTCCTAAGTTTTCTACCTCGAGCGAGGACCGGAAGTGACCGCCATTTTGACAGAAAAGTGCGAAAAATTGTTATTTTGCGAGAAACTCCTTTTCACTCCATCCTACGTCAAATATATACCTAATAATTTCGAAAGCCTATTAAATTAGCTACAAAGCGCCCCTACAATTATTACCTTACCATCATTAGTCTCGAAAATAACGGAGTTCAAATTTCAAAATTTTACCGAGAAAATAGCAAAACGTAGAATTGCTGGAAACTATTTTTTATAAATATACCTGCATTCAGTGTGAAACATTGAAAAATAATTTGAAATAATAACTTCCATCTTTTTTGACATTAAACGATGTTGAAAGTAATTTCTTATGCTCGTTTCCACACCACCATGAGGTAGAGTATCCGGCTCGTTTTTTTACGTGGTACCTCTCCCCTGTAGGCCTAATCCACTAGTCATTATTCTCTACTATATTAGCCTGCGTCATTTAGATATAAGATTCAATGCCTCTCTGGTGTCCACTTCTTTAGGGCATCCTTTTTCTTCTTCATCGTGTCCTACGTCTTTATCGTCTTCGTTTTGTTCTCCATGACGATAGCATACGAATTGTCATCTAATTCTCCTTCTTCCGTGTTCTATTAAAGAACTGTTCATTCTCCTCGTAATTTATATCCTGTTGTTCTCTGGAATTCTTGTACAATTGTCCTCGACAGGTAAAGCAAATTATGGAGCAACGGAGACCAACCCTACGGCAACCGCAATTTGCTTTGCAGCCATGGATACATTTACACGATATTATTTTCGGTAGTTAGATTTAAAGCTGACCGCACACGATCAATATTATTGACAATAATATTGACAATATCGTGATTTGACCTATAATACCTTGTTTTGATTAGTCAAATAACTATATTGTCAATATTATTGTCAATAATATTGATCGTGTGCGGTCAGCATTAGATAGATAATTAGATTTATTGTTTCCCATCTGGGACTTCAATGTATCACACCATTACACCTCGCAATATATACGTACCAAAAAAAAAAACAAATCATGACATTTATTGACTTATTTCTCTTTTTTAGTTTATTACAATTAATAATAGCAGTTGGCAGTTGTCAAGACAGAACACATAGACTTGACCACACAGTTCATTACAAGATTAGCAGTTGGCAGTTGTCAAGATTCCATGGATATTTTGTTTATTTAGTTCTGATATTTCACTTGAAGGTTTTTTCAATTGAATTTATTGTTTTTTCCTATTATGGTTTTCTTTAAATTCAATGTTTTTTCCCTTCAAGTTACGAGGTATTCGATTTTCCTTTGTCTTTTCATTCCCCAATCTGAACCTTGCCACTCTTATCATATTCTCTTCCTTTCCTCTCCTCTGTAAGTATCTGGGCAACCCTATTCCTCTTATCTCCCTGTATTGGCTGTTGTATTTCGAGTTTCTAATCTTCTCATCCTTTTCTTGTTCCTGTATCTGCCTATCTCTTTCCTCCACTTCACTCCTCATGTTTCACCTCATTATTCTTCTGTTCTCCACTTCCATATTCGCATAACCTCTTTCCTGGTAAAATTTTTCCCGCTTTTTCCCACCTTGATTTCCTAGTCCCTCCCTTCCTTATTTCTTCCCAACACTATCTTGCCAACTCGTTGCAGCCTCCGCCTCTCAGCTTTTCCCCCGGCTTTTCTTCAAATTTCATTGCTCTTTTTCCTGCTGCTGTTCTCAATTTATATCTTTTTGTTTCCTCCCGCACCATATATCCCGGGGTTGTCCAGTCCAGCCCTAGCGTCCACCTTATATATTTTTCCTGTAGCCTCTCCACCTTGGCTCTCTCTTCCCACCCCCAGATCTCGGCTCCATACATCGCTATGCTGTTTACCAATGCATCAAACAATTTCATTCTCCTTTTCCACTCCCCCCCAAAGTTCCTCTTCCCTATTCCCCATACTTGCTTCATGGCTATTGTCGCCCTTTTCGTTATCTCATTAATGTGTTTCTCCTGCCCCCGATTCTTCTGTAGCGTGAAACCCAAGTACTTGAACTCTTCTACCTCTTCTATCCTCTCCCCTTTCCATTCCCAGCGTTCTTCTCGTTTTCTTCCACCTCCTTTTCAAAATCTCATTATTTTTGTTTTGTATACGTTCAGCATCAATTCTTTCCTGTCTAAATAACGTTCTAACCTTTTCAACATCTCCTTTAGGTCTTTTTCTTCCTTTGCCAGTAGCACCACATCATCATTCTTCCTTCCTATCACCACCCCTCCTGTCTGCCCCTTTCTCATGACCTCTTCCATATCTGATATAAAGATGTCAAAAAGGTACGGGCTCAGTGGACACCCCTGTCTAACTCCCCTTTCAGTCCAGAATACCTCACTCGTTCCTTCTCCCACCTTAACTCTATTTTTCGTTGTACTGTATACTTCTTGTATTCTGTTTCTCAGGTTCTCACTTATTTGACTTTTTTCTAACATTTTCATTAGTCCTTCTCTGTTCACTGTATCAAACGCTGCCCTGAGGTCCACAAAACATGCCATTATCTTTCCTCCCTTTTCTCTCACCTCTCTTCTGATTACATGATTCAGCGTATATATGTTCTCCATTGTGCCTCGTCCCTTTCTGAATCCTGTTTGTCCTTCAGGAATAATTTGTCCCTCCTCTATCTCTTCCTCCAGTCTCCTTGCTAAGACAGATGCGTATATCTTATATGCCGAAGGCATCAGCGTTATTCCTCTATAATCGCTCACCTCTTTCCCTTCTCCTTTCTTTCTTATTGGTACAATTAATCCCTCTCTCCATCTTTTTGGGAAACCTTTGCCTTTCCATATGTTATTACATACTTCCTTTATCATTCTTAGTGCTTCATCCCCTCCATGAATCCATACTTCATTCGGCAACTCGTCCACCCCTGCTGCCTTTCCCTTTTTCAAGCTATCTATTGTACTTTTAATTGCGTCTAGTCTTATTTCATCCGTCTGTACCTCTCCTTCTGTTTCTTTGTGTCTGCTCTTGCCTTCTTCCCTTTCTTCCTCCGTCCCTCCCAGCATATGCATGAAATATCTCTTCCATTCATCCATTTCTATTTTTTCATCCGTGCCCTTTCTCTGTTTTCGTTCTCTATTTATTATACCCCATATCTCTTTTTCCGTCTTCATGTTTTCTATCTCCTGCAAAAATCTGGTCCTCACTTCTTCTTTTTTCTTTTCACACAATTTTTTGTATGTTGTCCTCTTACTCTTATAATCGTTTGTGCTCATCTTTCCACTTCGCCAACTTCTCATTGCTCTCCTTACTTCTCGTTTTTGTCTCTGCACTCTCTGTCCCATCATTTATTTCTCCATCCTCCCCATCTTGTTCCTGTTTTGATTCTTTTCCACCTGATCGCACCCCCTACCAACAGCTCCATATCCTTTACCATATCTTTCACATTCTTTACTCTTATTTCCTTTCCCTTGATATTCCTCTGGTATTCCAGTATCCCTTTCAATGACCAATCTATCACTTTTCTTAATTCTACACCATTGCTTCCTTTCACCTCCCTGCTGTCTTCCCCCTTTATTTCTGCAATGAGCGGGCAGTGGTCTGAGGCCACGCTCTCTCCCACCCTCAGGCTTACTACTCTCTCCCAAGCTTCTGAATTCCCTATGATGTAATCGATCACCGAGTTTCCTCTACTCCCCACAAATGTATATTCTCCCTCTATATCCCCTTCTTTAATTCCATTCACGATTCCCCATCCCTCCTCTTCTATTAATTCCAATAATAACTTTCCATCCTTGTTTGTGTTCTTATCCTTGGATCTTCTTATTGCTTCTCCTTCATCATTTATTGCAATCATTCCTCCTCTTTCCCCTGTTCTTGCATTGAAATCACCCCCGATTAGTACACTCCCACCCGCTTCTCCGCCTTCCATAACTTCTTTTATCGCTTTCAACTTTTCCTGCATATCATTGTTCACATAGACAGTTACAATTTTCCATAGTAGTTCTTCAGTAACAGGATTTTTGGTCGAGAAAATAGGCACAAGCCCACTTTTTGATCTCTTCCAACCCCAGTCTTCTGGGTTCATATTGTTCCCGTGTCAATGCTACACCTGGTGATAAACTCTAAGCGAATGTTGTCGCGCAGCATCTTCTGTCGGAGGTTGCACTGCCAGATTAAAAGTGTTTCGTGCAGCTGATTTTACAAAGCAGAGATACCTAAATTCATTAAGGAGAAAGCGGTCAGACACCCTCGTTCCATATAACGCTGCTATTAATTTTTGTCCTGCTGAGTCGACAAGATCTGGGTGAGCATTTGGATCATTGAATACTTTTAAAATGCTTTGTAGACACTCGTCGTTGTTCAAAATTTTTAAGAATTTGGCTTTACCTTGTTTAAGAAAGACAGAAGTGGTATCACATCCACTGAAAGCGTGCAAGAAGGCAATAAAGTCTCTAAAGTATTAACTATTAGCATATCGGCATCTTCAAAGGCCTGCTTCACGATAAATCCAATTTTTGTTTTCGGGACAATTTACAATTTAAACGGGCCTTGTTTTTGTCATTGGAAAGAAACTTTTCCTGCGACACTGTTGAGGACATTGATTCATTAAAATTTAATTCCGGTCCTGATTGTCTTGATGTTCTTCGGGTACGTTCGGCACTTTTTGTACCGTTGAAAGCAGTCTCAACAGGATACACGTCAAATACAACGCTGCTGTTCGGTGTGTAATACTTTTGTTCATATGCAACGTACTGTGACAAGATCTCTGCATATGTCTGTTGTGGCTAGTGGCTGCCACAACACTCGATAAAGTAGAAATCCGCCGTCTACTACATGAATTTCCAAATTGTGGATCTTCTAATAAGGGGGAAAAGCAGCGGTGGCTCCCTAATAAGTGCGCTCGTGTGCGCGCACTGCCTACAAAAATATGGTTTTAACCTTTTTTGATGAAAGGTTCAAACCTTCAAAGGTTCAAACCTTATAAAGTAATAAGTTTAAAACTTTTTGAATCTCTGCCGCAATATATATTAATTATTATGCGAGATAATAAATAGTACGCGTTCTAAGCATTCCGCGTCGTCTTTCAAAATGCCTACCACACACACAACCAGCCGTCCGAGTACTGAGGTGTGGCACTCAAAGGCAAATGCACATTCGATGGCGCCACTCGGGAAAATTTCATCGTATGTGCTTTTAGGTGGAAGAATAAAGCTCGACTGGGAGCGCTGTTTGAGCACACACTTACTGTTGGGCGAAGCACGGGACGCGGGAGTTGGTACTTCTGCGGCAGTGTTTATTGTTTTTGTTTACCTTATTTAGATCTGAGATTGGCTCGTTGCTTTGCTTATAACGTGAGTAATTAGCTGCATTATCGTGTTTATTTTTAAATATTGAAATTTCCAACACTTAGCATGGCTAAAGGTAGTGGTTTGGTTCAAGTCAACACTTAAACATTGTGGAGTGAACTTTAACAAAGTGGTCGCCTGATTTTTGCAATTTTCAATCAGTTAAAAATGAATATTTTATCTAAATATAGACTTTTGACGAAAAACTTGATATAAAATGAAATGGACGTCCTAAGCCTGTGCGAAGTATCAATTGCTTTTCGAAAGGTCGCGGTAAAAGTTGTGTGCGAAAGTTTAACCTTTTGGATTTGGGATTTTCGTTAAATATTGTTATTTGAGTCAAAATGAAGGGATTAAAAAAAATTTCAGCTTTGTCAGAGTTATTTCCGTATTTCTTGCTATTTCGACTGGACTAATATTCTGGTTGTCAAGGCATCCGTCGTACTGTTGTCAGTGTTTGGCAGGTATTCTTGCCTGAATAAGTCAGGTAGGCAGGCAGGAAGGCAAACGATTTACAGAAAGGTGAGAGAAGAGGATCGTTCCAATAAGAAAAAAAAGGAGATGGACTACAGAGGAGTAATGCTGATGCAGACGACCTGTTCATATACAGTTCAACAGATTTAAGTAGGCGAATTAATATGGGCGACAGTGAAAAACAACATCGCTCAAAAAATACTATCTTCAAATTAGAAGATGTGGGCTGTGGCAGGCGCCAACGCGTTGCGCCTCCACCGCTCGCCAACTTACATCTGTTGGACTGTATGTTCAATATTTTTTTGTCAGACTTGTACGTCATGAAAAAGGAACAAGTAGGAGCAGCGTAGTGTTGTATGGAGCAGAGATTTAGGGGCGGTAGGAGAGAGAGGAGGTAGAGGGATTCCACGAAAAATACATAAGCTCAGAGGTTTTTAAAAAATGTGAACACGATCTCAATAATGGCTCGTTTTTCAAATGACCTTACCTATTGTATTTATTCCGTTGGCAAAAGCACTCTCTGCGAAAGGTGATATGAATGTCTCATCGAAAGACAAATTCCGAGCCATCCACGCAATGGAATTTGCGACCGTTTGTAACCGACTAGCACAACGTTCACCTTGAACCTGAAAATAAAAAAATACCCCACTAAAAACATGTCCAACAAGAAAAGAGTCAACGGGGAATTTTGATCACTTAAAAATGAATTTAATGAATTTAAAGAATTTAGTTGAAAGGGATTTAGTGATTTAAAAAATAAAAAAATAGAGGAATTATGTGACTTCGTGAAATATATGGAAACTTATACACATTAAAGTGAGAAATCTATTAGAGAAATTCTTTTGCAAAAATATAAATCAGCGTGCAAAATTTTGCCCACTCTCCTAATGCCAAAAGCATCTACCAACCTTAACTAATTCGCTAACTAATAAATTTTGAGGCAAATTATCGAAGACCCCATCTGTGGCGACCAAGATTACATCGCCATCTTCGACGGGAAAGTTGTCAGTCTGCGCCGAATCAGGCTGATCGGACAGGACGTCGGCCTGATAGCCAGGCGGAGGCAAAGACAGCTGGAAGGGGGTGTTGAAGTAGTGCTGTTGCTCCTCCGACTTGTGGATGACTCGGCCACGCCTCACGACCATATAACCGCTGTCACCTATGTTGGCGGTGTACAGGGTGCTGTTCTCTCGATTGAGAATTACCACGCATGCTGTGCTGCTGCCTGCAAAACAAATTGAGGCTACAGAAAACGCAATAGTTTTTAAAGAGAAATATTTTGACCCGCCCTGTGAAATTAAGTCTACTCGTTATCGTAATTCCTCAAAGTTATATAACTTTTCGACTTAATCAGTTAAAAACTGTTCGCACGTCATCGATGTGTTGAGCAAAGTTAAAAATAAAAATCTGTTATCTAAATTTGCTTTGCAAAATTTCTATTTGCATTTCACATTGATAATCATAAACATCTTCATTACTTGGCTTTATTTATGTCTCTTAAAATTGATTTTACTCGTACATTCTGGGATCTACTAGGTAATAAATTACAATACTACATGCACGACATGTATTATCGGCTGCATTCATTTGTTCCAGACCTGTCAACATGAGCAAACATTTTCTTTTATGCATGTCACTTGTGACCAATTTTACTTGCTGGCAAAACAACATTTTATCATCTCTATTCAATAAATTGCAAAGCAGTTCAGACATGCAATTATGGTTAATGGCTCATTATTAATGGATTCCGCTTAAAGTGAAATGTACTATACATGTTAAGGTCATAAATGCAATAATTTAATGATAAAAAGTACAAAACAACTGGGCGTTATCAACTCTCATTTATTTACAATAATTGTGTACTTTTTTCTATCAATGACATCATATAAAGTTATGGGGAACTACGAAAGCAAATTAGTTTACCTAGGGAACGAAATACATAATTAACAAATAGTTGGTAGTGTAATAATTATTATTACAAAATAATTATTATTACTATATAATTATTATTACAGAATGATAAAAGGCATAAAGACTAAATGACGTGAACAATATTTATTTAATCTTTTAAGTGGGTACTGCAATGATTAATTTTGATTTTAAAAAGGATCTAGGTATTCCTTCTAAGATTTTCATTTCATTTTCACGTAGATTGTATTTCAAATACAGTGATAAAGTTTGTTCATTTGTTCATCATCCGAATTCACAGAAATGAAGTTACCCAATAAATCACATTTTTGTAGACACCATACAGCAGGGAGCCCAAGAGCAATCCCTGTGGGACATCAGCGATAATTGAAGATGTGCACATTATTCATCAGATCACATATCAACAGCCGACCTTCCAAGACTAACAATATATAAAATAGCAACGACTATTTCTCGAGTATTATAATACCTAGACGATGTGAAAAGAAGCATTTTCAAGAATCCTTTAAAATCCACTTCGTTGGCATTACGTATTTTCTCAGAAGTCAAATAAAACAACCAGCATGCGATAATTTTCACCTACGCATTCACACATTATAAAATTTTGGCAACACCACAAAAAACTTTCACGAGCCCACTGCCAAAACAAATAAAACATTCCAAACACGCACACGCTATTTTCCTCTACAAAATTTACAATAATGGCTCTCAAAATGCAACGACTAGCACGCGCAATTAAACTTGAACAAGGTGACTAATGCTAATTAATCACAATTACACAACATACGTAAATGTATATTTCTTCTGACCTGTCCCAACTGACCGTAACTAGATTGACAATTTAGAAAACTAGCAATCATCCAGTAAAAACTAGTTACAATGAAACTGAATGAATGAAATTGCAGAATATTAAGTGGATTTTCCTCTACAGTCACTTATAAACAAATTAATTCAAAGAGAATTAAGCAATTACGAAACTGATAGGCACACATACTAAAAAGATTTAGAATAGTCTCCTTGTAAAGCACCGAGTTAAAAGATTAAAATAATCAAGAAAATACAGAATATTAAGTAAAGAGAGGCCTACAACGCTACAACCGTTTATGAGCGAAGAGTGACCAGGGCGTTTATCGCCCATCTCATTTGCCCGATATAAGAATTGATACCAAACGGTGAAGGTGCGACAGTAGCAAAGAATGCAAACACAATTAAACAAGGAAGACCAGCATTATCAAATTTCGCTAAATAATTGAGAGAACTGAACTGAATAAAAACGGGTAGGTATAGTCTGATCACGTTATCGACAGCGAATAGAGAACACTTTTGAAGTTGTTCGTAGGCAAAGGTATTTTATTTTCACCGTGTTTAGTGATTCATGGTTACGCTGCGCAATATTATGCATGGATCAAACGAACAGTGACAACTTTTAACAATTTTTGTAAACATACCAGAACCGTAATAGGAACAATTATATCGGCAAGATTTCTATCTTCGTTATTTTATGAGTTCTACATCCTGTTAAAATAGATGTCTCCGTTCTTTGAGAACACACTGGGTACCTATAACAATCTTGATACGTACAAGATTAAAAATGCTGAAAATTAGGACTATTACTACATGGTCAATACTGTATATCATGTTAAAGATAAGCAATATTTCATAAACATAAGATCATTTGTCATAACAACTTAGATAAACCGTAAAGCGTGTTGCTTATCCACGTCGAGGTTTGATCAAAGGATTAAAGAGTAGGGTATAAGGAACGGTAGCCACAAGAACATCCATATTTTTTAAAACACTCTAGCAATCTTCCAACACCAACTGGACAAGTTGCAAATTTATTTATTTGTGCATTAATGGATTAAAAGTTTTTTCCAACGTCAAATCTGAAAGATAATTTCCGTTTTAAGAAAAAGTAGGCATTTGCATCACAGTATAAAATGGGGAAAGTGTTTGAATCAAATATTATTGTTTATAATAGTCCTGGAAACTTAATTTATCTGCTATCAATATGCGCTAAAGAATGCCAAATTGACATTCTTTAGCCCATACATTTTGTGGAGTGAATCTCGGAGTGAATTGCACGGCAAACTAATACTAAAATCAAACGAAACTTACTTGTAAGTTAATTACAAAATTTGCGCAATTTGATATATTATCTCATCGTCGAGAGATGGTGAAGAGACATTTCACAGCCACATTGCTGCTATTGTGATGTCCGAGGAAAATATTCTCATTCGCAGATGTCAAAAGCGCACTGACGGAAGTCAAAATACATACGTACCAGCTTGCTATTTTTTTGTGCATCATAGGCAGGTTCGGTAATTTTCAAATTTCATTAAAATTGATAGAGTTTATTATACTGAAGGCAGTTATGTTGTTAATTTTTGTTAAAAAAAAATTCCTTCGCCTGTGAAGCCGTTGCAAAGTTTTCCGTCGGTGCGAGGCTAGAAATCGTACCTTGCAGCGAGAGTAGGCCACGTGACGTCAGAACTTAGTATAACGTACAAGTCCCAGCTTCAGCGCGCAGCAGTCCCATAAGTATTATGCATATGCATGTGTAGTTAAATTGTTAAATATTATTAACTGGTTCTAACTGGTGTTTTCTGTTTTGTACCCAGACTAATACATCGTACAGCACACCAATAAAACGGAAAAAGTGGTTTGTTGGAGCCAGAGGAAAATCGGTCAGTATTATCGATATTTTCGCGAGTTAGTTTATCATTGCAAAAGTTTATAAAATTATCGGCTGCCCCATTGCAGCCACTCTAAATAAAATCGAACATAATGTAATTTATCAACAGTTTTCTGGGACCCCTTGGTACTTGGTAACGTGTTACGGTTAGCATAATTTGAAACAGGATGCTAGGAGCATGACGGAGCCAAATACTGAATCGCCGTAGCGTTCCCTCCCTGAACTAAAAAAGGAAATTTTATTAACTATTTTACAATAATAATTAAATAGTACGTCATCATAAAGTTCTCTTTTGAAGACTGGTAGGACGCATACCTCCATCCTTTCCCTGAGCTAGCCTACGCATTTCCGTAAAAGTAGAACATTATACATCCCCAACTATTTGAGAGCAGTAGTCTAATCTGCTCCAACCTCTACCTCTTTATTCCTATCTCTGACTCTAGTATGTCGCGAAATATTCCTTTGTGTCTCAGAAGGTGTCCTACCATCCTATGATCCTATCCCCTATTCTTTATTGTCTTCCATACTTTTCTCTTTTCCCAAACTCTTTCTAATTCCTCCTTATTGCTAACTTGTCTATCCACGGTATCTTCAACACCCGTCTGTAGCATCACATTTCAAACGCTTCTACTCTTTTTCAATCTGCTTCTCCCATTGTCAAAGTTTCGCACCCATAGGTATAATTTCGTACTCCATACTTTAAGAGTCTCTTCCGAGTTTCTACATTAACCGTTCCAGAATATAGCAATTGTTTCTTTTTGTTAAACAAGTACCTAGTACATACGTAGCATAGTTTTTTGATTCGCGCGAGTTGTATTTGTTTCCGTTTTTTTTTTTAATTTCCAATCCGTTATAACACTGTTAACTTGATAACTTGTCAATCACTTAAGTATACATACCTACATAAATGAGTAGGTATGTATTGTAATGTATTAGAGAATATATGTAGGCAGGTACCTATTTTACAAACAGAAGTAAGCAGGTATCTACAATCTACATACCTACTTATACTGAATTATAAAAGGCATGTACCGGGGGGTAAACCACCAGGGATGTATGGTGTACAACATAAGGGATGTACTGGGATGTACGGGGAAGTATTGAGATGTGCGGGGATATATTGAGATGTGCGGGGATATATTGAGATGTGCGGGGATATATTGGGATGTACGGGGATGTATTGGGATGTGCGGGAATGTATTGGGATGTACGGGGATGTATGCGAGGATGTACGGGGATGTATGGATTGTAAATACGTAAAAAAGCCCGGGAATTACCTGATGCACCGATGTGCGCATGAGCGAAGCATTTCATCATCTGCATGCCGGGTCACGCGTGCTATTCGCGTAAGTCTCTCTTTCGTCTTCGGCGCATTGTTATGCTAATTGCGGTTAATTGCTACAGCCAGGGCTACAGCAGTCAATTCAACAGATTGCTCATCTTTTGAGACGTTTATAGCATAAGGTACGATTCTTTTGCGTTTAAATAAGTCAGAAATTCTTACTACTAATTAAGGAATGTATCTAACGAAAGCCTTTGCGCGTAACCTTTCAAAAAACCTAAAAAAGGTTATAATGGGGTCGTTGCACTAAATAGAAAATCGATATAATTTTGATAGAAATAAGTAACTAGGTGTTTATTGGCCCTCTGGGTTACATTTATTTACTCACCAGTAGCTCAAAATTTAAACAATGGCGGTTTTAGTACGAAGCGCGCCTTCAGAGAATTAAACAGAAACACGTGCTGCCCCAGTTACGTCATTAGCTTAGAAGCGCTTGTGATTGGTCATCTGAATTGATGTTTTGATACCCAGAAAGCATAACGTTACGTGGAGTTTGAGCCGGTAAAGTAGGGAGCAATAATGATTTGCCCTTGTTAGTAGGAAGTCATAATGATCATATATCTCTTTTGCAAAAAATGCGTGTGTCTGGTGTGAGGACAGCTTAAGGGGTCTGTTTAAAATGCGTGTGTCAACTGTGGGGTCTGTTTTAAAAAAGTTACCATCAGCAAAGTGGTCTGAACCTAAACGGAGAACGGCGCGCGCATCATGATTATTTATGACCTCCTGATACTACGGGCAAGTGTTAGGAATAATCAGAATTTGATATTTGGAAATTTATTTCTATTTGTGTTGGGTCTGGGTGTATAAATAGTTATCTGCCGTTTATTTATGTGCCTTTATTCCTATTTATTGTGTCAATTAGTATATTTGTGTATGGAAAATAGAGCAAGGTTTCGTTAAAGCCGATTCAGACAATTTTAGGGGTAGTGAAATGATTGACAATTATTATTTATCCAATTTGGACTATTTCAGTGCTCAAATGAAAAATATTAAAACGAAACGGTAAATGCTTCATTTATTTGGGAACTAGACAAACTGAAAAACAACACTGGACACTATCTGTCAAACGACTAGACTGCCATGATTGTTTATTAATTCAGTTTACGTTTGACAAGCAACAGTTGTACTTTCCGGCTAATATCGACAATTCTCGGCATTGCCCCCAATACGTCATCATTTAAAAAGGCTTAAAGGGCCAGCGTCTTAACTTTGAGGCTGGTTTAGATTTCTAAAATGTTCGCTATAAGAAAAATAAAAAAATACGGGTCAAATATTTTACGACAATCTTCGGGAAAATATGATTTTAAAAAATCGTGTAACGAGTAACGACCCCATTGTCGTTTTTCTTCGAAAAATAGTTTTTCCGGTTTATTTTTGATTTTTAAATTCCCGAGTTTTGCGGTAGCCTACCGAACATGCATGCAAATGGAACTTCCAAGCCCTTTGTTAAAAGTGCTTTCCAAATTTGAATAAACCCAAATGCCCAATTTAAAATGTGCTGGGGGAAAAGCGTAGAACAGCTTTTATTTAATCTGTTGAAAGGCAGGCCCATACTATCAGAGTTGTGAATTTGTCCACTTTTTTTTGATTTCGTCCAGGGCGTGGACATTATTGGACAAATTTGGACAAAATCACATTATTGGACAAAATTGGACAAAATCAGACAATATTGGACAAAATCAAGTTTAATTTTTATTTATTAAATACTGTAAGTTAGTAGTTAGTCTGCTAACCTATCTAGCCAAGCAACATAATGGGTTTTCATTTACATTTGTTTTATCTATCTATATCTATAAAACGCAAAAAATGTTTCTACCTATGTCCGTTATAGACTCCGAAACGACTGGACCGATGTTGATGAAATTTTCAGGCAATTTTCAGATTAGCCCAGCGGGTGTTCCTGTGAAGTTTGATAGCGATCGGATCAACAGATTTTTTTTTATACGTTTATGTGAAGCCAAGGCGGGTCGCTATAATTTATAAAGTGACAATTGACAGCAAACGTCAAACGGCATATGTCATTCGCAATTTATCAAATTTCAAACGATTTTACCACAATTATTTCTTCTGAGGCAGCAACGCGCCGGGTACCAGCTAGTTTTTAATATAACATAAAAAATAAGGTTTTTTTTGAATTTTTGCCGCGTTTTATTGATTTCGTTCAATTTTGTCCAATTTGTCCATCACTATTGATTTTGTCCAGACGGACATAATTGGACAAAATCGTCCAATTATGTCCACTTGGAACAATTCAATCAACCCTGCGTACTATTCATTCCCTTTTTGTGAATTTAATTTAACATTTCATCAAGAATTTTATTTTCTGCGATAATAGTTAGGTACCTAGTTACATGAGAAAATGTAAATAAGTCGAAAGTTGTTATATTTTATTGTCGTATATGTTTTAAAATCTATACAACCATTCTTTTCTTCATATACCTACAGTATGAATGCAATATTATGTAAAAGTATAGTTGCCACATTATCACCTACCAAAAAATTAACGATCAAATTGTTTTACCTATACCTGTTTATGGCATTTGAGTCTCGATTTAGGGTGTATGGAATTATTTATTTTTCTCGATTTTTCTCCTCAGATGGCCAGTCAATGCTTTTTAGATGTTGAATGTGCCCTAAAATAGAGCCTAAATCCAACATTTAAACAAATTTGGTATAGAAGGTTGTATGGTGAGATACGGGGATGTACAGGGATGTATAGGGATATACGAGGATGTATTGGGATGTACGGGGATATATTTGGTATAGAAGGATGTATGGTGTACATAAAATAGGTGGTGGTTTCCCTTCGGCATGTACAGTTAATAAATTGTAGACTTTGTTTTACTTATACCGGTCTGCCTTTACACTATGGTTTGGAGTTGAATGAAATTGGGGTTAGATGCAAGAATCACACACCATTTCCACATTTACCGGGACATTTACCTACCTACTACATAAATATGGCAAATTATGTGAATCGGACTTTTGATACCCTTGTTGCATCATTATATCGATTATGTTGTCTTTGTTTTATGTTTCCTTGATACCTTACTTTAAAAATTCACCCTCGAAATAGTTCCAATAAGTATGTTATGAGATAGGTACCGCTTCACGGGCACTTCAAGAGAAGTGGGAGGAGCGCCTTACGAATCTCTGACGTCAAACCAATAACAAAGCAAACTAGCATGTGGGCGTGATAAGCTAATTTCTTTCGCTTATTACGCCGCAAAAAATTTTTTTAGAAAACAAATTTCGCGGTAAATCAATTACAATAACACTTTTCTGTCGTTTTCATGCCAAAAATAGATATCTTATTTTTCTCCGAACCTCCCTATTATTATTTCTCGTTTACTAATTATTTCTTAAGCAAATATGATGGTCATGGTTACGCTGGTAGTGGTTAAAACGTTGTAAGATACTCTTAACATAAGTTCATAATATGATACACGATGGGCTATATAATTTTCCCACCTTGTAACATAATATGAACTGTTACGATACTTGTATCTTTAATAGGTAACTATTATGTGCTTTTGCACCAAAACCCTAATTTTTTTGTATTTCGTCGGTCTATTTCCGACTTTCTTAGGGCTCAAACGGTTTTGAGTTTCAAATGTTGATCTTATGCGGGACATGGTTCAGTTACTGCAGGTGTATTCGAACTGTATACATTTAGGGTCAGTCCGAGCAAAGGGAAATTATTAAAAACACACATCTACAAGTGTCACTAAAATTCTATTCGATAACAGAAAACAATAGAAAACTATTCTTAATACTTTTGCAGGACCTATTTATTGTTAAAATATTTCTAAGAATGAGTATTTAATACCTACCTATTCTTTATTCCTAAGAGTCAGAAAGAGTAGGTCGAGTAGGTATTTAGCGGTATTTAGTATTTTGTAACAAAAAAAAAATAAAATTCGTGCAAGAAATTCTGTTTTAGGATTACATACATTTCAAATTCGTTTTTTGGATGTGGAATTTATGCATTACCGTATCGTAACTGCAATTTACCTAAAAACTCCTCATATTATGTGATCAAACCTCACATATCAAAAATCTCTAAAATCTGGCTTTTGTATATCCCCAACTTTCCCCTTCTCCTACACCCAAAGGTTTTGATGTATTCACAGATATTGGAATTTCCTCATACTTCTTATTGTGGGTGGAGTCCCTACTTACTGTTTCTTTTTTTATTTCTAGACATCCCTATCTCTTTCTATTAACTATATTTCATATAAGTTCCTGCCAGCCCCAATCAAAAATATTTCCACATCTCCAAATTAACTTCATTCAGACAAATCGACAGTCTTAGAGCAAAGTACAAGATTCAACAGATTGATAACATCTTAAAAATTGATGTACAGAATATTGTTTCAAACCAAGTTTTTGGGACAAAATCACTCGTGCATTGCAAAGAAAATTACAGGAAATTTCACAGTATGTCACGGTATAACAAAACACAATCACTAACAACCACAATTAAATAAAATAATGTCAATTTCTAGTTAACCAAGGTAGGTAACATCATTTTGTAACGTCAAGCAACAAAAAGGAAAACTATATTTTATGAAACAAATTATTTGCTCATTTATAATTTGAAATCAATTAAAAAAAGCGCAATCTCTCAACAAACAGGAAAATCAACCAAAATTCTATTCTTGTATAACTTAGATTGTTTCTTGTGCCAATCTGCCAATCAATAAAAACTTGCTTTTCTGCCAATAGTGAACGAGGAAGCTCAATTTTACTACGATTTCTAAAATAACTGTAGTATAGTTCCGCTCGAGTAAATTTCCCTTCCAAAAAAAAGGTCAATATACTGAATGATTTCTATGCCTGACTTGTCAAATTTAACAGAGTGCTGTAAGAACACGGCAAATATTAAATTTACCGTAGTATTGTTACTTCGAAATATGATAAACAGTTCTTCAACTGTATTATTATTAATTAGCATGTGACTCTTATTTGCTAATTGAAAATCTTGATATGGTATCAAAACAACTGCTTCAGCACCACATGCTTTGGCAGCACACACGTTTCTGTGGTAACTGATAAATGGTTACCATATATAAAACAATCAAGCTGCGTTTATTTCTTCATCATCATAAAGTTTTAGTCCGAAGACTGGTTGACTGCGTATCTCCATCCTTTCCTATCCTGAGCTAACCTACGCATTTCCCCAAAAGTTGAACATCCTACATCCTTAACTATTTGAGAGCAGCAGTCTAATCTGGGCCTACCCCCACCTCTTTTTATTCCTATCTCTGACTCTAGTATGTCGCGAACTAAGCCTTCGTGCCTCAGAAAGTGTCCTACCGTCCTATTTCTCCTATTCCTTACTGTCTTCCACAAATTTCGCTTTTCTCCAACTCTTTCTAATACATGTATTTCAGCGTAAATACGCATTTTAATCAAATGTGAGTAATATGCAATTTATGCGAATCACTAGAGCGACATCTTTTGTAAAAAATATAGTTTTCTTTACCGTGAACACAAACGAAGCTGCACAAAACGAGACAGACGTGTTCGAAACATATTGCTTACCCAAAATGGCCTTTTTATGGTGCAGAAGCTCGTGGTAACTCCTCGCTATAAGATCTGAAGGGTTATTGGGAGTGAATTTTCCTAACCTAACTAAATGTTCGCAGGTTCGCATCAAATGATACGAAAATTCTCCTGCATCTATACCATACGCTCTCCATCCACCTACACCATCCGCAACACCTGAAATCCATTCTTTGATAACCTCTCGTTGATTTAATAAGGGAAATAACACACCTAACACATCAGAAGCCTTGTATTTGGCTGCGAACCATGCATCGTCTCCAAATTTTCCTTTGATCAGTCTTTGAATTTTTCTCTCCTTAGAAAATCCGCAAACGGCGGAAACTAGGTGAGGATCTGCCCTTTTCTGAAGATTCGGATCAGCAGCACTCGAATAATTTGATATTCCGTTCCAAAGAGCACGAGACAATAGTCTACCCGTGACCCAAAGGGTATGCATTATATAACACCAAAATCGAACTATTTAAGGACACACTTTCACGTAAAAACCCATTCTTGCTGGTGGTTTTGAAGCTCGTACACTAAAACTAGGCCGTTTTTGAAAATTATATGGAAATCATAAGACTTTTAACGTCACAGTGCTCGCAATCTACCACAAATCCCCCCACACCGTACCATTCACACCAACAACCAGCGCTTTCCGAATCCGCTAAGCGCACTGTGGACTGTGCTGCTGCTGTGGATTGTCCAAGTTCAACCTCCAATGCGCAAAATTTTTGGAATTGCCATAACTTATTGCGCATTCGCCAAAACAACACTTTATAATAGCGTTTTTGAAAATTCCAAATGGAAGAATAATATACAGAGTGACAGTTCGGGACCTAAGTGCCTCCGTCATACGTCAGATTTTCATTCCAAACAAAACAAAAGCACGTGCCATTTGACGTTTATCGATATTATTTACAGCGTCTTAAACTAGTTTTTGCAATATAATTATAGACGTTTTGCAGTGAAAACAGTTTATTTTCAATTTGTGTGTTGGGCTTACGCGTAAAAACTTGAAAACAACTATATGTAATTTTAATTATATTTCAGAGGTTAGGTTAAAACGTCAGAAAGCACGTGGCTTTGTTTTGTTTGGAATGAAAATCTGACGTTTGTGACGCGCCACTTATCTCCCGAGTTGTCGCTGTTGGCATTTGCAAATCCCTGAATTTTGACGTTTCTCTTGCCATTTACAAAGTCTCTAAGAAACAGTTTGGTCAATGGGGAAACTCTAATCTATTGAACATCATAGAGCATGTCTCTGTGATAAAACTTGGTTATGGTCATATAAATATTAAGAATATAAAGAGTTTTGCCTGGCTTCGCCCATAAGACCAATGAACGGAAAACGTGACCACAAAAGGGAGATAGAAAACAATCCTTGTGAAGCGGACCGTCGTACTGCGATTGCGCTCAAAATGTCAAACATGACTGTGAAGTAACAGCTGAGGAGACGGAGACGACCGTGTCGGTAACCATTGACGATAAAGATTATGTACTTTTGCACTTGTGCCCGCACTAACAGGGCTATGTTAGTAACATAATGTTAAAATAACATAATGTAAAATACTTTTTACAGAATCATCAATCATACCATTGCAAAATTTACTTTAAGATGACACTGACAGACATCAAAAGCGCGTAGCTTTTAGTTTGGGAATAAAATACGTAACTTCTTTCTCGGTCCGTTTCAAAAGAAAAATAAATTTAAAAAAAACATGTGATTGCAAACAGTGAAATCACGATAACTGTCTTACGTATTTCATTAATCTATAACAGAATGAATGTGGTCAAATGTGGGCCAATCATAACATTACTTATACTGACAACTGTGTTTGTGTATGGCGCTGTGTGTTAATTCAAAAAAGGCAACATATCGATCCAAATACGAATTTCTATTTCACGCTCTGTAATTTATATTTATGTCGTTACTAGGATAAAAAATAGTAGGAAAGTTTGTGTTTGATATAATTCCATGTTTATGTGAAATGTGATAAATACAAGACTCAACGAAAGTCAAGAGATCAAAAGCGTGTGCTGGAAAAACATAGATAAAACACTAAACAAATATCAATAACTAGCAATTGGTAAACAAATGAAGGTGTTCCGTAATTGACATCGTGACACCAATATTTAATAAATAATAATAATAAATCACGACAAATAGAAAATAAAATATTTGGCTTCTATTTCTGAATTTTATGTGGTGGGAACTTACCTCACGTGAGAAAATCACGAGAAATTTTAATTCTCGTGATTACCGTGAAATTAAAAGTATAAATAAAAATAGAAAATTTTCAGGCTGCCAAGAACAAAAGTCACGAGACCTAAAATAACTAAAATTAAGGATAGGTATTAATATTTTAATATCATTTTGATTAAAATGATTAAAATACTGTCACTATTGACAGTGAAATAATTTTATTAATTACTTAATATTTAACCTTCCACATGTCCACATCAAGTTGTAGAGAAAGTACCCCGCGATTCCCGCCACAGATAATCCGTGGTTCCCGCTCATACTAGAGATGGGAAGCTGGAACTGGAATCGATTCGTTGGAACAGGTATGAAGGTTAGGATCAGTGGAACTGATACATGTCAAAAATGGAAACTGTTACGAGTACGAGTCCGCGACCCGCATGCCATGCCAGCCGGTCTCTCGCGCGCACTAAACTGTTGAACAGTTCCCTTTGCCACCCGCAGCCTGCCTAGTACGAGTACTGGTCTGCAGTCTAGGAGTACATATGCAATTATGCAAGCAGGTTCGAAGGGCGGACTCGTGGACGCGGACTAGAATATTGACTAAGCTTGAACTGGAACTGAAACAAATATCGGAACCGGAACGTACGGCCGGTATTAGAAACCATTATGTACCTGACGCAAAGCTGAAATAGAGATAATGGACTAGACATGAAGACATGACATTATGACATAAATTATATATACAGGATATTTCTAAACAACATACAGATTTTTTTAGAGACAATAGAGTAGGCAAAAGCGAACATTTTTTGTCAATAACTCATATCCGCCTGGGTTCCAGGAGGCAAGAAACATTCCCAATTTAGGCAGCCAGACGAATTCACAAATAAATAATAAACATTGTCCCAAATTGCATTCAACTAATCAAGAGGTTCATGTTCAGACAAATTGTTTTCCTGCCATTTTATAATAATAATCTATATTTTGCCTATGAGGTGAACCCCAAATCAAAGAATAATAATAATTAATAATAATTAAGAAAAAATTAGAAATAATGTTCATAATTGTCAACCAGTTTAACGAGGTGTCTCGATAGCGATTCGTGAACACCAACAAATAATGTTTGGGTTCTCTCGTACTATTCCAGCCCAGACTGCTATTCTTGCTGTAAGGTCTTTAACCATTTCTACGGGTGTCTCGTAGACCAATGTTTTCAAATGCCCCCACAGAAAAAAAATCTATGAGATTGAGATCCGGAGAGCGTGGAGGCCAGCCCGCAGGCCTACCCCGACCAATCCAACGCCCTGAATACATTACGTCTAGGAAATCGCGAGCTGCGAGTGAAAAGTGTTTCTAGTCCTAGTCGCCTGGAAAATCTCAACGAAACTCAGGAGGACATGAGTTTATTGACAAAAAATGTTCGTTTTTGCCTACCCGATCGTTTCTAAAAAAATCTGTATATTGTTTTGAAACAACCTGTATATAATACACATAATTTTGATTCGGGAAATTTCCAAATTCCAATGCCTCTTCTGATTAAACAAATAGAAGTTCCAGAAACCAAACAAAAGTAGCGGTACATTTAAAAGGATTGGGTCACAAATGCCGCTTAAATTTAATTTTTATCTCCCTTTTCGAAGACCATAAATAAAATAGATTGTTTTTTGCTTGACTTGAACGGACGCCGACAAAAAACCGCCGAGCGAAGGGCGCGACGCTCAACAGCATTTATGTTTTTGTGACTCATTCTCAGCTGCTATATTCGTTGGCAACTGCAACTGTATCATTGTATCTAGTCTATTCTGTTACTGTTACGTGTTATGTACTCTGTCGTGTAACTTTTAACGTGTAAGAAAAAAAATACTGGGCTTCCGTGGTTCCGATTCCCATTAGATAGGTAACGAAATCACAAATCAGAGACATACATCTTTTATATCTATGACTTTATATGTACTCGGAATCGGAACTGATCCGTGGAACAGGTACGAGAGTGGAACTGGAACAGTTCGGAACTGATCCAAGAAAAAATATGGATTACTCATCCCTAGCTCATACTCACAAAGCTGAGTTCTTGTGTCGCCACCTGTCGACTGACACTTACATTTTTGAGGAAGTCCCATAACAAATATCTAGATGGCCGTATGCACGTTATTAAAATTATTACAAAAGCGGGGAGCAGGATGTACGATTTAAGGATAAAACCAGAGACCAGAAACCGAGATAATTAAAAAAATAAAGCATGGACAAAGAAAGCAATATCACAAAGACAGTATTATGACCTTTAGGAGCGTATTCTATGAAAGAAAATACTATTTCATATTTCAACCCAATGGTTACTGGACCAGTGAGAAGAAAAACAAACTCAGATTTACTCCTTTTAATTTATTAAAAAATACTTCATATCACAGTAAGTCAATTTTTCACTGCTGCAATTTGCAAATAAAATATTCATTATTCCGCTTCTTGCTGTGGTTCTACAATTTTTAAACAAGCATCAGCGAATTCCACAAAAAGGGGTTCCAACATCGCCTTCTGCATTGCCTCTTCCGCGTTGCTCGTTTCATCGATATTTTTCAATAAGTTGCATAGATGAGGGTTCTTCAATATTTCATTTAAATTTGAGTCGTGACCTTAAATTAAATCCACAATTTTGGGCCAATTTACTAAGAACATAATGAAACTTACGTAGTAATTCCAAGGTTTGAGTACGTACAGTGTCTTTTGTTGGAAATCTTATGTGTTCAACGTTTCTTGATGGTTCCTCGACATCAGTCGGCGTATGTAATATCACATCACACTTCTGAGCCCTGTGTTCGCGGCAACAAGAGGCAGAACAGCTACAATAATTATAAAAGGGTCACATTTTTGAGGTTAGAAATGTAACTATTATGTTTACAACTTACTAATATATAAAACACGTCGGACATTTGTAGTTTCCTTCTGATTTACAAATAATGCAGGTCTTCATTATCACAAAATAATCAAAAGATTATAAGTTTCAGTTTCAAAGTTAACAATCTAACACTTAAAAAAAATTAAATGACCGTAAGACAAACTGTCAAGTGTCAACTCAAGAATGCTCAACAACACAACAACCAAAGAACAGAAAGAACACAGAATGACCAGAGACGATTGTCTCTGGAATGACCAATGACCAATGACCCTCTCGCGGCGCCATCCAGTGTAATACATACGAAAAGCAGCGCAATGTTTTAGAAATCTACAGGAGTGGATTATTACTGCACTAAAATCCCAAGCCCAAGTTTTGAAATGTATATTCATTGGCGATTTGTATTGGTGATAATTGTACAATCTGCTTGAGCAGGTTGCTTTTTATAGGTCCTTTTTACTAAAAGAGAGTCCCAGTGAAACACCCGTGGAACTTAACACAAACACTGTGTAATATACCCAGTGATTTTATAATAAAATCACTGAATATACCTCATCATAAAGTTTTCAGTCCGAAGAGTGCAGTTAAATGCGTAATTCCATCCTTTCCTATCCTGAGCTAACCTATTCATTTCCCCAAAAGTGAAACATCCTACATCCCTAACTATTTGAGAGCAGTAGCCAGTAGTCCCCTCTTAGGGACTGCCTGCCCGTAGGCTCAGATGCACTGCAGCCACAAAATGGGCTTATTGTGCTCACCGTAATTCTAAGTCACACCCATTCCATGATCTTGGTGCCTTGGACCAAACGGTACAAGTCAAACATTGAATGCGTGGAAAATTCTTCCGGTTCTATCAGACATCGCCCGAAAATTCGCTGTCTCTCTGGTCTAGAGCTTCACATCTGCACAAGATGCGCATAGCTGTCTCTCGTTCCTTATTACACAAACGGCAGTTAAGGTCTCCGTAATATTTACCAATCTTCCACAGGTGTTTTTTAACGGTCGTGTGTCCCGTTAGAAAGCCTGCTACGATTCTAATTTGCATCCTACTAAGGCAAAGTAGTTCTGAGCATCTTTTCCTGCAAGGTCCCTTTATATATGACTTGCTGTGCCTGTGTCCTGGAATCATGTTCCAGTAATTGTGATGTTGAGCGCGAATCCATCCGTTTACTTGGTGTCTGACTGCACTCTTAGTTATGCCTAGGGCAGGTTCCGGCCCAACGAAAGGATCGTTGGAGCCCCGCTTTGCTAGTTTATCGGCTTCCTCATTCCCTATCAGCCCACAGTGACCTCGCATCCAAAGCAGTCTCACTGCGTTCCGCATGGCTAGGATATTACGTTGCTCGAAGCATTCCCACACCAGTCTGGAAGACATCTTTGGGCTCATAAGAGCCTTCAAAGCTGCCTGGCTGTCTGATAAGATAAAAATCCACTGATTTTTGTAGCCCCTCTTAATGTTTTCCCCGCGCACATTGTAATATCGCGTAGACCTCTGCTTGAAAGACAGAGCCATATTTGCCCAGAGAGGAGCTGAGTCCAATGTTAGTTAATGGAGCAAAAGAAAAGAAAATTAAAAAATTGTCTAGTAAGTAGTTCTCCCATTTATCTTCTTCCATCAGTAAACATTTTGTTAGCGGGTGTATTTTATTTTGTTGACTTGTATGTCCCTAACCATATTTTCACCCGCCCCCTTTAGTACTTCGTTTGTCTTTTTCACGAACTTATCGCATGTATCTTTTATTTTCTCTGGGTCAAGTACCTTCTTCCACTTCGTTTTTTCAAAATCTTAAATTCAAGATTGGCCTTCATAACCACTATGTTGTGATCACTATCTATATCTGCTCCTGGATAACTTCTACAGTCCCTAACTTGATTTTTAAATCTTTACCTAACAAGAATGTAATCTATTTGATATCTCCCTAGGTGTCCTCTAGCATCTTCCATGTATAGCGTCTCCTAACGTGATGGTGAAATAGAGTGTTCACGACTGTTAAGTTATGTTTATCGCAGAACTCGATCAGTCGAACTCCCCTATCGTTCCTATTACCTAATCCAAAGGAGCCAACTATTCCGCCTTCTCTCTCCCGTGCCTATGACTGCATTGAAATCTCCTACAATTATTAAATTTTCGTGCCCTCTCACAAAATCTAGCACATATTCAATATCCCTATAAACTGCCTCTACGGCCCCATCACTATAATTAGAAGTGGGCATTGTATATACCTGTATTATTACTGTTTTTACAGGTTTCGAACCTAACCTAACCATAACTAACCTGTCACTTTGCTGTAAGCAATTCTGCCCTACTTTTTTCCGCATAACAATTCCTACTCCCGAATTTCCTCCTGCAGATCCTGTGTGTATTCTCTATTACTCTAAAATCTCCACTCCAGAAGTCTCCAGCTTCTGGCCTTCGCACTTCACTAATACCTACCACGTCTAATACTAACCTATCCATCTCAATTTTCAATTTTCTAACTTTCCTACTTGTTTGATGCTTCTAACAGTTCACGCTCTGACTTGTGAGATGTTACACTTAACATTGCTGATGACTCCCCCGAAGCAGTCCCCGCCCAGAGATCCGAATGTGGGACTGCTTTACCTCCGGAATATTTTACTCCAGAAGGTGCCATCATCATAAATTAAGGTATGCTGTACTGGGATAAAATAATGTTGTGGTTTCCCGTTGCCTTCCACATCGCAATAGTGTGTATCACAGTGCCATACCGAGCCTCACGATCTATGCCATTCTGATTACTGAAAGAGCTGCTGCCCCCTTTCAGGGACTTGATTTAGTCTATCTTCTCAAATAAAAACCCCTCCAATATGGTTAAACCTATGGTTGGGCTCTTTAGATCATTGAAGCACGCAAGCCATCCCACCCGTTTCAGTATTACTAGAACTGCGTCTTTCGGGGTTTAAAAAGCATTTGTTACATTTTAGGTACCGAGCTATTAATTTGTAATGTCCAATATTATTTTTAGACAAAATTAGTGAGTGCTATGCCTTTGACAATTAAATAATTATTTTTTTAAATATTCGGAAATACAACGCAGCTCATCAGATGGTGTCTATACAAGCTGAATTAGAAGAAAATCCTGGGCATGGTGTATACTATTATAAAATTCATGGACAGGTTCATCATAGTATTTGCCCATTATTGACAAACGAATCGCAATGCCTTCTGTATACTTACCGTGTGACAAACTTCCATGTGTACATGGGAAAATAACATAGGCAATTACATTTTTGGGGATTCCTGCTCCCCATGTGTAGTTACAGTGGTGGTAAAGGTAGCAATCGAAAGATTATTTTTTTCTGCGTATGAGGATATCAAAAACTCTACAACTTTCCAATTTATTAAATCATTAAAAGCAAAAATTACATTAATAATTTTCTAACTAAAACACAGAAATTTATCAGATTATCCATGACAACTTAATTTATTCTAATCACGGACGTCTTTGATTTTTATGGATTTTCTGAACTGTCAACAGTTAAAAATGAACAAAAATATTTATTCAGTTCAAGAAAAGGTTTTCATTGTGAAAATATTTTACGGCGGCAATAGTTTGCGCGTAGTCCGTGCCTTATTTTCTGTAAAATTCAATAACGGTCCTATTCCTTCGGTATAACAACAAATAATTTAGTAAGAAATTTGAAGGCTGGGAATCTTTCATCGAAAGAAGTTAATTTTTACTAATACATAAACTTGTTTTTTTATTTAGATAATTCTCATTCACATTATTATTGTCATTACCAATAGTTGACAATTAATTGATTACTGGTGTGGATGTTTCGTTGGTGAATGCTGGTCGATAGTTTAGGGTAAATTGTAGGTGTCGTCTAACCTATTAAAAAGTTGTTGGGAAAATGTTAAAGCAGTAAAATGAAATAATAAAAATTAAATTACTTTAATTTTACTGCAATTATGAAAAATTTAACAAGCGGCAACATTTGTTTATTTTGCTCTAATGAATTTTGTAATCTGGCAATTTAATACTTATTTATTTCATATCTAGGTAAGGACAAAAACTTATTAATATACAATGAAATTAAAGTGACATAAAAAAAGAAAAATAACTATAACAAATATTCAAATAAACCCCCATTCTGTATCAGACAGTATCCCAGCCTATTATAGAAAGAATTTCTCATATTCGTAAGTTGCCGATCGTTTATTAAGTCGCATTCCGCAAAAATTGCATTCCTTAAAGAATCAATATTTGGGTGACGAGTTTTATAAATCTTATTTTCTAAATGACCCCACAAGAAAATCACACGGTGCCAAATCGGGAGATCTAGCTGGCCAGTTTATAGCACCACCTCGACCAATCCAGCTCTCTGGAAATATTTCATTTAATAATTCCCTCACTTGTGCTCCAAAATGTGCTGGGCATCCGTCATGTTGAAACCAGACCTCCCGATTCGCATGTGCAACTTCTTCTAATGCAGGGCCAATATGGTTAATTAAAAGATCTAAATAAGATTCTGAATTTAAATTTCCCTGTATTTCAAATGGTCCTATAATGCGATTATTAAAAATGCCTGCCCAAATATTGATTTTTTGAGGGTATTGCGTTGTAGAGGCTAAATTTATTCTGGGATTTTCCTGGGCCCAATGCCTAACGTTTTGTGAATTTGGCTCTTGATTTAAAGTGAAGGTACACTCATCGGTAAAACAAATTGATGAGAGGAAGCTGTGATCCCGATTAGCCCGTTCTTGCATTTCTTCACAGAAAGTTTGCCTCGATTCTTCGTCAAAATGAAGTAACTCTTGGTGACATTGGAATTTAAAGGGATGACATTTGTTTTTTTTAATATGTTACGGACAGTTTCTCTTGAAACATTAAATTCTAGGGCAATAGACCTTAAACTAGATGTTGGACTAGCAGTTATCAGGCCTATTACCATTTCCTCTACCTCAACATTTAGATTTCTTGGAACGACTAAAAAAATAAATGATAAGATTAATTTTAGTTTTGTTTCACTCCACGTTATCACTTGTTAAATTTCTCATAATCCCAGTAAAATTTAAGTTAGCGAACAATAAGGAATTAGCAACTAGGTAATAATAATAAGCGAATCAGAATTATCTAAATAAAAACCAAGTAAATTTATTAGTAAAAATTACCTTCTTTCAATGAAAGATTCAAAGTATCTTCAAATTTCTTAACTAAATTTTTTATTGTTGTTACCGAAGGAATAGGACTGTTATTGAATTTTACAGAAAATAAGTCACGGGCTACCCGCAGACTATTGCCGCCGTAAAATGTTTTCACAATGAAAACCTTTTCTTCAACTGAATAAATATTTTTGTTCATTTTGAAACCCAAATTTTAAATTGTCGATAAATAATGTTTACAGTTCAGACGAATTAGAAATTAGAATCAAGGGAGTCTTTGATTAGAATAAATTAAATTGTCATAGGTAATCTGATGAATATCCGTGTTTTAATTTGAAAATTATTAGTGTAATTTTTGCTTTTAATGCTTTAATAAATTGGAAAATTGCAGAGTTTTTGATATCCTCATACGCAGAAAAAAATAGTCTTTCGATTGCTACCTTTACCACCACTGTAACTGCACATGGGGAGCAGGAATCCCCAAAAATGTAATTGCCCATGTTATTTCCCCATGTACGTACATGTAGACGCTCTTCCCCTTTCCTATTTTTTTTCTATAATTACTCGTAAGTTAAACTCACAGTTACGGTTAGAAGAGTCGTTTCAGGCAGAAGATGAAAACCGCAATCCACGAGAAGTGTGTAGCCGTCCATCAGATGGCCATCCTGGCCGCTACAATGATGTTTCAGGAATTCTACTTACAACTTCCTTAATATCATCGGCGTAATACCATTTCTGCTGGTTATACTGTCATTTTTTGTTCACCATAAACAAAGCAGAACTAAATAAATATAAAACAATATACGATTACAATAAAATACTTTATTTTAATAAAATAAAAATATGTGCTCATACTCGGAATATAATGAACTCGCACAGAAAAAAAATATCACATAACACACTGTTCAAAAGTAGAGACAATGCACATGAACATAAATTACACCAAATATAATCGACAGAAAATATTTTTAAGAGAGGATAAAAATTCCCTAAAATTTTTAAACAGTCTAGTTGAGTTGTGGATAACGATATAAAATTTATTTAACATCGAAAGATAAAAGGCAATTTTATTCCACAACTGCTTATGAATATTTTAAATAAGTTTAAATTATTTTATTTCTTCTAACGATCGGCGCTAGCAAAGTCGGGAGTAAAGTTCAACAAATTATTATTGATAAAGAAACATACAGTATTTATAAGTTTACTAGGAATGATCAGCATATTGGGAAATGCTGAGAAGTTTGTGAAAAATTACGATTTTATGTTACTTTGTACAAAAAAAATACAAATTCTAGTATATATAGAGCGCTCGATTTCTTGCGATATACTATCGCTTAGTTTGAAATACATGGTATAAGCCAGATTATAACCTCAACACCTCCACAGATGGAAAAAAATAGCCACGAGTTACTCTACGATTTGTGACGCCAAAAATTTTGATCAAGTCTGATGTTTAATACCTTCTTCATCTTTGACTGATTTAGATGATTTTTTAAGCAAATTGTAAATTTTCGTGTTTTCCAGTAAAAAAAATCATGTGGTACGGACAGTAGGGATGAAGGAAACAGTAGATGATTAAGATAACATGGTTTACATGTAGGAAGATCTGCAACAGCAAAGTGCTGCGTCTTCGGTTTCACAGTGAATACCAGAATTGAGGTATTATTTTCTGATGAATCTAAATTTGAGGGGTGAACCGCAGAGCAAAATCTTGTACACCAATTCCTCTATTTAAGTGTAATTCCTTTTAATTCCCCGCAATTCCTATCTAATTCCTGCAATTCCTCAAGTAATTCCCGCTATTCCCCATGTAATTCCTGCAATTCCCCATGTAATTCCCGAAATTCCCCATACAATTCCTGCAATTCCTAATGTAATTCCTGCAATTCCCCTACTAATTCCTGGAATTCCCTTACAACTAATTCTTGCATTTCCTGTACGTCCGATACTGCAATAATTAACAGCGCATGCGCAATCGTTAGTATAAGAGGGGTAAGCATTTCTGCAATTCCCTTGTAATTCCTGCAATTCCTCACTAATTCCTGCAATTTCCCAAACAATTCCTGCAATTCCCTACAAATTTATGTAATTCCTCAAGCTTGTACACAAATTCCTCTATTTATGTGTAATTCTTTTTAATTTCCCGCAATTCCTATCTAATTCATGCAATTCCTCAAGTAATTCCCCCAATTACCCATGTAATTCCTGCAATTCCCCATGTAACTCCTGTAATTTATATTTGTAAAGATGATGCAATAATTTACAGCGCATGCGCAATCGTTAGTAAACATTTCTGCAATTCCCTTGTAATTCCTGTGCAATTCCTGACTAATTCCTGCAATTCCCCAACAATTCCCCAAACAATTCCTGCAATTCTCTACAAATTTATGTAATTCCGTACTAATTCCTCTGCAATTCCTCAAGCTTGCAAACAAAAAGTCCTCTGCGGTTCACCCCTCATCTAAATTAGAAAATATATCTAGTATACAGAGGTGTTCTATAAGAGATGTGAAAAAATGAAATCCCATATACAAGAAGATTTCAACATAGATTTAGCGTTAATGTGTGGGATGGCATATTTAACAGTTAGCCACTTCCTGTTGACATAATTCCGAATCGTATTAATGCTAATGAATATTATTTGCATTTCTTGCAAAATAACATTGAAAACATATTAAATCGTATGTGGTTCCAGCATGACGGAAGGAATGTGATTGCCTGGTTAATTGCCAATTTTAACGATAGGTGGACTGGCAGACAAGGAGTAATTGAGTGTCCCCCAAGGTCTCCCAACCCAATCCTGCTGGATTTTTATCTGTGGGGACATTTCAAACAGTTGGCACATGCCGTCGATCACACATCCAGTGCATTAGCCATCCGAATACGGAGGAAGCTGCGTGGCACCTTTGAATTAACGTAGAAATAGTGAACAACACATGTTGACTATTTCCCGGACCTTTATAAAGAGCCGGTACTGCGTTTGAATAAACAATTTTTCTGGCTACCAACTTTCAAAACTCGAATAATTCGGAAGCAAAGCAAAATTTGAAGAAATGTTATTCTTCCTTTTTAACTTATAATTTGATTGTGTAAAGTTACACATTTACATCCAATTCGATATCGGCACAATTCGAAATTCCATTGCGAACTGGATATTTGACATACGCATTTACGTACTTGCATTTACAACAGCACTTTGAATTCAGCACGGTTCGTGTTGGAATTTGAATTCAAATTGCATGCTTGCAAATCGCAAACTTTCAATTTGAATTGCGACAAAAATATCGAAGTGACAGCTGTCAGTTATAAAATATGTCAGATATAATGTAAATCTAGATGATGGATTTATTGTTTCCCATTTGGGATTACAATTCAAAATAAACAAATAAACATATAAATAAATGGAACAAACAAAAATAAATAAACTCCTCCTCACAATTAATTTCGACCTATCTAATTCCCATTTATGTATAATCACCCCTCCCTCTCCTTCCTTCCCCTCTGTATCAATTCCATCCACTTCCCCCTCTTCCGCTTCCCTCCAGTATCATCTCCACTCTCACCTGTTCCGTGTTCTCTCTCCACCAGCACCACTCTAACACATGTTCCCATGTCTCCTTCTCCGCCCCACATACCCTACACATTCTTCTGTCTTCCCTTTCCCAATACCTTCCACCTCTCATCTCATTTCCTAGTCTAAACCTTGCCACCCTTATTATCTTCTCTTCCCTTCGCCTACTTCGTAGATATCTTGGCAGTCCCCCTGTCCTTATTTCTTTATATTTGTTGTTGTATCTTGATTGTCTTATCTTCTCTTCTTTATCCTGCACTTGTATTTGCCTGTCTCTCTCCTCTACCTCTGTCACCATGTTCCATCCTGCTGTTCTCAAATTCTCCACTTCTTCTGCTGCATAGCCTCGCTCCTGATAAAATTTCTCTCGCCTCTCCTCCCATTTCGATTTTTCTCTTCCTCCCTTCCGTACCTCTTCCCAACACTGCCTGGCTAACTCGTTCTCGCCCCCACCTCTCAACTTTTCCTCATATTTCATGGCTCTCTTTCCTGCCCTGGTTCTTAGTTTTTCTGTTTGTTTTGTCTCTTATCCAATCTAAGCCCAGTGTCCATCTTATGTACCTTTCCTGGATCCCCTCTAGCTTCTCTCTCTCTCTCTTCCTACCCCCAAATTTCTGCTCCATACATGGCTACGCTGCTCACCAATGCAAAACAACTTTACTCTTCTTTTCCAGTCGCCCCCAAAATTCCTCTTTCCTATTCCTCATACCTGATTCATTGCTATTGTTGCCTTTCTTACTACCTCTCTTACATGCTTCTCTTGGCCCCCATTCTTTTGTAAGGTGAATCCTAAATATTTAAACTCCCCCACCTCCTCCAACTCTTCCCCCTTCCACTCCCACTTCTCTATGTGACTTCTGCCCCCCCCCCCTTCCTGAATCTCATAATTTTAGTCTTCTCCGTGTTCAATACTAGTTCTTTCTTCTCCAAATATCTTTCCATTCTTCTCAGCATCTCCTTTAGTTCTTTCTCTTCCTTTGCCAAGAATTAGATAGGTGGAAATTAATTGTGAGGAGGAGTTTATTTAATTTTGTTTGTTCCATTTATTTATATGTTTATTTTAAATTGTAATCCCAAATGGGAAACAATAAATCCATTATCTATTTATCTATAATGTAAATCTCCATTATATAGGGAAAAAAGCTTTTAGTTTTAGCTGAAAGCAATGGTTCTGTCAGATAATACCACCGGCGAAATCACATTTAGAATTTCCAATGTAAATGACACCCAATTTAACTTCAAAGTTTCTAACACAATTGGCAATCGGATTTCGAAGTGTGCCGATATCGAATTGAATGTAACTGTAGCTTTAGTATACATATAGGATTTAATTTTTTCACACCTGTTATGGAATGTAGACAATCAAGAAAGTGAAACAGTTTCTGTTGCAACTCATTCAAAAAACGAAGTCGGCAATGTTTGAATCAGTGCTTTCTCACATATTGTAAGAAGAATTTCAGATAAGTGGTGGTTATTGTGGTAATATATCTTAAATTTTTTGTTGCCCTAGTGTAAAACAAACCATGCCGCATATATGTCTTTGTAGCTCTTTCATAATCATCCTGTACTTACACTCAATACGTTAGGGTTCTGGATTTTATTTTTCATAACTTTTACTAAACCCTGTCAGCGGTTTGAATTTTCTAAATTCAGACGTAGCCTGCCGCAGCTCTTGGCACAGCTGTACCGGAAAAGTTACAAACCGATCAAAATTTTTGGTCACCGATTTTGTTGTTGGCGAGTGCACGCATCAAATCCTACATCCTATATTATAAGAACTGTTTTCCATGTCTAAATGCCTGATATAACACCATTTAGAAAGAAAACCATCGCCATTGTTAAAAACTGGAAGAACAAACAACAAAAACTAATAGGAACTGAAATGATTCTTCATTGTTATGACGTGACATCTACTTCGTTCATCATGTATAAAATTTGTAAAACCTAGTAATAACTTAACATAAGTGTTATCTTACAAAACATATCTTACAAAAGTTCTAATATATACAAAAATAAAATTGAACTAAACCAAGCGCTGTCTTCGCTAGGTCTCCACCATCAAGGCCAAATAAAGTGCCTGTCAGTTAACGCTACTCAGTCTTTGAGATCGAGACCACGGCTGTTCCCGAGCACTGGCAAAAGCCACGTAGAACAAGTTCGCACCTATATTAATACCTGCTGCTATATAAAACACAAGCCTCCACTGTCCCAGCGTTTCCTGTTTGACACAATTGAAAAATGAAAACAATGTCTAACTATAATTTGATCAGTTTTACCTTTCCCTCGATTATCATGCCTATAAAGTAAGGCGCGAGGAATCCGCAAGTGTTTGCGGCAGCATTCGTGATGCCATACATGGTCCCCGCATATTTGGGGCTCAAAGAAATGTGGTTCATCTGATTTCCGGCATACACAGCACCTGCGAATGCTCCGGAGAGTGCCAACATCACCTGAATTGCCGTTCTGTCGCAGCCCAACCATGCAACGCCCAGAAGACCCAGCGATGGCACCACAGAAGCTAAACAAAAAAACATTTTCAATTTTTTTGTAACGATACTTACAGAACCAAAATATGCAGCAGATGCAGAAGTCGTGCTTAACGTAGAAAGGGAAACAACAGCTAAGAATTTTTGAACAAGAAATATTACGAGTTAAATCAGCATTGAATAAAATTGAAGAAGAGAAATACAAATTTAGAATGAACTGTGAGTTAATACAAGATATAGAAGAAGACGTGACATCACCGATGACATAATGTCGCAATGGAAGATGCGGCCACGGCTGTATTTGAAGCCAAAGATGGGTCTCGGCTAAAGACAGGAAATGGACACCAGGGAGTTGTTGGCAGACACTTCAGAATAACTTACATAAAATACAGTGGCTATGACTCCTAAAAGCCATTAGTACACAACTACTGCCGTTTTCGTAACAAAATTGGGTAAGTTTTTTTTTCAACGGATATACCACGTGAAAGTACATTAAATTTCCTACAAGAGACGTCTCTAACATTCAGTTTTCTCATAAGGTGGGAGAGAACAAAGCGAAAATTACGAAAAATGCTGTCTGCACTCTAAAGTCAAAACGGTCCCTCCCACCTGTGTATCTCTCATCGGCGCTATACTTTCGCTTTATTACGCTTAAAAGAGGTTGTTTTGAATGAATTGATGGCAAAGCATGTTTGATGAAAACATTAACAAATTATATTTACAAGATATTAGGTACACGACACTGAATATAAAGCTGAATATGAAATCTGTATGTATTAATGTACATGTGTCATGAAATGAGGGAAAGTCGAACCCAGGATTGGGTCATCACTTCGAGTAGGTTCTCCATCTGGAAAAGAAAGAAGGCATTTAGTGTTAGAACATGGTTACAAGAACAGATAAGTTGTATAGTGAACTATCGATGTATGAAGAAATACCTGATATCATGTGCGCAGTTATCTTAGTCGTCCTCCTTTGGTTGTTGGTGGTCCAGGCAATGTCTTTTGGGCACTAGAAGGTCCAGGTGAAGGGTCTTGGGCAATGGAAGGTCCAGGCAAAGGGTCAGGGGCTATGGAAGGTCCAGGCTGAACAGTTGAATTGTTAGTTCTTCATCTGAAAAATTGTAATTGAACGATTAATGTTATTATAGAGAAAAATTGATTGGTAAAGATGCATAATGCTGAAAAATTCAGAAGAGGGAGACGACCTAGACGAGCCCCTTGCAGTACGACTGTCTGAAGCAGTTGAGGCGACAGAAGGTATTAATTCATGTAATATTTTGCAGCAATATGCATCTTTACTAATAAGTTTTTCTCTATTAATCATTCAATTGCAATTTTTTCAGTTGAAGAACAGCAACAACTCACTGTTCAGCCCGAACTTTCCACAGCCCCTAACCCTTTGCCTGGACCTTCCATTGCCCAAGACCCTTCACCCTTCACCTTCTAGTGACTAAAAGACATTGCCTGGGCCACCAACAACCAAACGGGGACGACTAAAATAACTGCGCACATGACATCAGGTATTTCTTCATACATCGACAGTTCACTATACAACTTATCTGTTCTTGTAACCATGTTCTAACATTAAATGCCTTCTTTCTTTTCCAGATGGAGAACCTACTCGAAGTGATGACCCAATCCTGGGTTCGACTTTCCCTCATTTCATGACACATGTACATTAATACATACAGATTTCATATTCAGCTTTATATTCAGTGTCGTGTACCTAATATCTTGTAAATATAATTTGTTAATGTTTTCATCAAACATGCTTTGCCATCAATTCATTCAAAACAACCTCTTTTAAGCGTGATACATCGAAAGTATAGCGCCGATGAGAGATAGACAGGTGGGAGGGACCGTTTGGTTGTAGGGCGCAGAAGGCATTTTCCGTAATATTCACTTTGCTCCCTCCCCCTCATGAGAAAATTGAATGTTAGAGACGTCTCTTGTAGAAAATTTAATGTACTTTCATGTGGTATAAGGGTTTTTGTTGATAACATGTTTATTTTCGAGTTGAAGGGGGTGGGAGTGGGCGTTTTTAACTTTTTCGCAGAAGGGCCAAAAAATAGATGTTTTTTAGCGCGCTCTAGCGCCGATACCGCACATCAGAAAATCAAAGTTGACTAGTGCATTCTGTAGGAAATTTTGTCTACTTTAATTTTGTATAGAGTGGTCATCTTCGAAAAATGCATAGTCTTTGAGACATAAGCGAAAAACTGAAAAAAGTGCGAAAATTTTGAGGTTTTTGCATTTTTCGTTGTGAAGCCGACCTCTCCTACAAGGCAGCAAACTTGAAATTCGGATTCAACACCCCAAAAAACATATAGAACCGTTGAGAAAAAAACTTCCCCAATTTTGTTATGAAAACGACAGTTTTGAACAGCGATCGACTGGACTAATAAATAGATAATAATGTACGGGTGCAACTTACCTATTGAATTAAAAATTTTGTAAGACATAGACAGTGATAGGTAGCCTTTACTGAGCATCCAGTCTGCCACAAAGCTAGCAAAAATGCCGAACCACCAACTAGTTAGATAAGGAATTGCTGATAAGAGAGCATTCTGCAAGAAAATATTAAATTAATAAAACTCACAAAATAGACAAAAAATATTTAATTGTAAACGCAATAAAAGGCGTACCGCTTGTATATCAAAATGCAAAACTTGACTCATGTAAGTAGGCAACTCCGTAAGCTGTGTGTAAAAGGCCCAAGACTGTCCACACTGCGTTACGAGTATCGCCCATAAAGGAACGCACGTTAACATACTACACCATGGTATAGAAGACTTATCATCTTCTTCCTGTCAACAGAAAAATAAACATTTATTCTTACCGATCCTGTCTTCATTATCTTACTTGGGGACCTATACTAGCTAAAATAAAAGCCCGTTCTTGTCTGCATATTCTCGGATGAGACATTGGTGTGTCGTATACTAAGAAAATCCAAAAGACAAACCAAATTATACCTATAAAACCAAATAGATAGAAGGAGAGTGGCCAGCCACCCCATAAGTCAAGAGAGCACATCCACCCTGACAAAGGTAATGATATTATTGTTCCAAAATTTGTGCCTAAAAATAAAAATCAATTTAAAGTAAATTGGAAAAATTAAAATAAAGAAAATACCTGCATAAACATATGCAGCAAATTTGCTTCTCTCCAATGGAGGAATCCATCTAGCTAACATAGCATGCATTGCCGGAAATGTAACACCCTAAAAAATAAAACATGAACATACAGTATGTTCGCCTAGTAGAGGTTTTCTCTCTTTGTATTTTTAGATTCCTTAAACGATTTCAGTATGAGATTGTTACAGACAATTTTGTCTGAACTGGATATTTTTTTAGTTAACAGTAGTTCTTTGCAGATTTTGACAGATTCAGATGAGTGTAGAAATTTTCTAAATTGATCATTTGATTTGTACAATATTTTTGATTTTTTATTGAAACCACAACTTTAGTTCTCTGATTATTCAAAGGCTTTTGACAAAATTATTTACGTTAATACTGGATAAACTTCACATTGTAGGTTTCGATGGTGGGGCAGTGAATTTATTTGGTAGTTATTTACGTAGTCGTCAACAGAAGAAGCAGCATGTGTTGTGTTAGCGGTGTGCCTCAGGGTTCAATTTTGGGACCACTGTTATTTTCTATCTACAGTGAGAGGTTGAAAGTTGGCCACATATAGTTGCTAGAATTACTCTTACTTCTCTTTATATCATTTTGTATATAATAAAGCATGTATAGAGAATATACCTTATATTTAAAATCTTACCTCTCCCATTCCTTCTAGTACCCGTACTAGTATGAACAGATCAAAATTTATCCTAGCAGCTATTGGACTTAAAAAAGTAAAGACAGCAGTCATAAGTACTCCAAATCCGTATACTATTTTACCACCGAATAGTTCTGCTAATCGACCTCCTGGTACTTGAGTAAGGACATAACCATAAAAAAATGATCCTAAAACTATACCCTGTGTCGCTTCGTCCCAGTTGAATTCACCATTTTTCTAAAAAAATACTCCAATCAATTCAAAATCCAAATCATTTCTGAGAACACTAATGAAAATACATATTGTGTACTTTGGGTTATATTGGAAATGGCTATTAGTTTCATATACTTAAATAGAACGCTATATTTCTGATAACACATTTCAATTCTGCCGTGCTATTGAGAATAAAATTGCTTTCTTAAAAATTATCTCTTTCTGTTTAACGAAACTTTATGAAATTTTGGTTGTTTGTTGCATTGCATGAAGGCCGGTACCTGTTGTTCACCCGGCAGACCTTGTGTAATGAGGGGGTGGCAGTAAAGCAAAGAGTTATTAACTCTTGACTGGCACAATTTCAAATTTCACACTGGACGTCTTATAAGGCATAAAAAGGACGTTGATGACCAACAAGAAGTAACTGTTAATAAAGATAAATATGCACACAAGTGATCTGTGTAATGTTTGTAAGCTGTCTGTACTTTTTTTCAGTATTTATTTATTATTTATACTTAACAAAGTATGAAAGTACATATGATTTGCATAATTCAACTTCTACCGTTTGCTTCTTGAGCGACTGAAAGCTCTATAAGAAGCTTATTCTTATATTCAATTATTAGGTAATATTGTATTGTTTATATTTATTCGGTACTTATTCTTGTATTGGAAATTAATACAAATATAAACCTATCTTGAACCATTTAAAGTGGATAATAGGTATAGGTACCTACTTGAATTATTATACAGGTACTTACAGTAGGTGTAGTGCTATTAGTAGTAACATTTGGAAAAGGACAGTGTTCATAATTGCTATTGTTGACTGGCGGAGTGGTACTATTAACCATCGCGACAATAGCCACTGATAAATTAACCCTCATTGCATAAACATTTGCAAACCCAAGAAACCCTAAAATACCCAAGATATGACGAGCTTTCAAACATTCCGTCGTGTCTTCAACTAAAATCCAAACAATACAAGATTTAAATTTGTCCGAAAACGAAATTCTCAGCTACCATTGGGCGGTATTAGCCTCGTTAAAATATCCTCGTCAACTTCATTGTCTGGAGAAATCTCTTCATTATCACTTTCATCATTGTTTATAGTCATTTCAGGCGCAGAATACATGTTTTACAAATTCACTGAAAATGGTTTAGCACAAAATCAAAATTTTAATGGTGACAATAACTCATTTCTAATTGTTGAGATTGTTTGAATTTTTAACTTAAAAGATAGGGACTTCAGAGTAATAATTAACTGTTACGGAGGTCCTTGAGAATAAATTACAGAAGCTTATCAGTTGTATACAAAACAAGCAATTTCTAATGAATTATTTTGGTATTTTATTATCAGCTGATATTTTTGCCACTGACAAGTACAGTGACAAATGACAAGAGAGACCATAAAATGAATTTAGATACGAAACTGACATATTGATAGAATAGTTTTCTATATGTCCGGCATCAAGTTGTAATTGAACTACGGAAGCAGGTCTATTAGAACTATCATTCTACTTATAAAAGATCTAATTCATATATTCTTGTGCTTGTTTATCAATTTAGCTCGTCATGCTTATTATCGAATTGGTTAAAACCGAAAAGAATGGCCGTTAGAATTAACTACTCGTTTTATAATTTTTTATTTATATTTTGTCTGGTTGGTGCTTTAACTGAAGAAGATGAGGGAGTCAAGTATGCAAACCAATGTGAAGGTTAGTTGTAAGCAGAAACGAGAAAATAATTGGCGATTTCATAAAGTGCTCGGCACAGATTGATCTCTATAACTCCCAGCTTGAAAATCTGTCTTTTGATTTAACTCTCCCGTTCTGGGTTTTCAAACTATGTCCTGATGCTTCCCCTCACCACTTTGTTCTTTGTTTCTCCCTCTGTATATTTGTATCATGCTTCTGTTTAAAGAATCTTTTTGCAGTCTTCACATCCTTATAACATGACCCAACCATCTAATAAACAATGCTTTAGTGAATTTGTCATAGTCGAAGTTCTCCAAGATCCTTGTAATCCTTTCAAACACTCTCTGTTGCCCCTGCCTTATCTCTTTGTGTGAAGCTTAAGCATGAGTAGCTATGGTCATATCAACATCTTGTAGAGTCTAATCTTCTCCTTTTATCGCCCAATATTTCCCTATTAGTGTAAAAAGTCCTGTTTTCCATGCCCAGGACCATCCCTTCTTTAACATGTTTTTTCAATAAAAAGGCTAAAACTATTTTAGTGTGTAAAATTTTGGCAACTGAACTTGAGGATCGTCTAGAAGAAACAGGAAAAACTCACGATGTCCTCGAAATGGGATATGCAGTTGACGATATAAAACCAAAGAAAAAGAAGGAGTACCAGAAATCTGAATTACGTTTAGTAGAATCTTTAGAAGGTATTTGCGAACGTATTTTACAGTACAACATTCACAAGGAACGGGAAGATAGTACGAGATTTGCTAAGGGAATGAGCCAAACGTTTCAAACTTTACACGGGCTTGTTGATAAAGGAGTTAAAGTAGAATTGGGTATCCCTTACGAGCTTTGGGACAAACCAAGTGCGGAGATTACGAATATGAAAACACAGGTATGCTTATGGTATTCTTCCCACGTTGGTCTTAAATTTATTTGATCGTAGTGTGAAACTTTGTTGGAAGAAAATGAAGCAGATATAGAGGACTGGTATTTTAATCACCAAGGTAAAGAGGCACTTAAAAAATATTTGTGCGCAGACCGGGCGTTGAAAAATTCAGATTCATCTTGTCTTCATGAAAAAATTAAAGGAGATACAGAAAAGAAGCGAAACAAATCGGAAAAGAAAGAGGAATTGTAACTGTAATCTCAGCATTTATTTATTTTTAAAAATCATCATACAGTGACGTTATACTTTATACAATGACATGTTAAAAATTCGTAAAGTACCATATTTTAAGTGATATACTAATTTCATCACAATTCCAATTTTGTATAAACCATTTTTAAGTAAAACACTATTATGTAACTAATATAGTTTATTTTCGTTATTTCAGACTGCAAGAATATTTCTTTAACTCTAATTTCCCAGCTGTGTTTTAAAATTCTGATTTGGTTTAACTTTTGCTTTCAGACTTTCTTGGCCATTTCCATTCCGGCTTAACTTTTCCTCTGAGGGCTCGCATTCTCTCCATTTCATCTTGAAAATCAGCATGTTCATCCCTATACAAACCGTAGTCCCTCAATTTCGTCATCAATAAGCCTGTTTCTATATGTCGGGGGTAGTAAGCATAAATTTCCCTTTTTTGGTTCTTAGGTTCTGCACTAAATAACTTTACAACTTTCATTGATTTTGAGTTTGTTGGTCGTACTACTTCCCCGAATATTCGGTTGCTTAATCTGTTCATTCTTCTTGCATATTCTGTAGGTAATTTTGTAAGATCTAAATATTTTACGTACTTGCTCATGTTTGGGTAGGTGACAGATATAAGCTAGGTTAGGTTCATAGAACAAGTTTCTTTACGGGGAGTGTCTACAGAACCGTATGCTCGGACGAATAATATTTATTATGGAACCACATACTTGGACGAATAATATTAATTCGGGACCTAAGTGCCGAATTCGGGAGATAAGTGGCACGTCACAAACGTCAAATTTTCATTCCAAACAAAACAAAGCCACGTGCTTTCAGACGTTTTAACCTAACCTCTGAAATATAATTATAATTACATATAGTTGTTTTCAAGTTTTTACGCGTAAGCCCAACACACAAATTGAAAATAAACTGTTTTCACTGCAAAACGTCTATAATTATATTGCAAAAACTAGTTTAAGTCGTTGTAAATAATATCGATAAACGTCAAATGGCACGTGCTTTTGTTTTGTTTGGAATGAAAATCTGACGTATGACGGAGGCACTTAGGTCCCGAATTGGGGAACCGAATATTCCGATAAATAACAAACGCTATAGGGGACATAAGTGCCTTAGTCATAGGTCAGATTTTCATTCCAAACAAAACTAAAGTACGTGCCATTTGTCGTTTATCGATATTATTTACATCTTAAACTCGTTTTCGCAATATAATTATAGACGTTTTGCAGTGAAAACAGTTTATTTTCAATTTGTGTGTTGGGCTTACGTGTAAAAACTTGAAAACAACTATAATTATATTTCAGAGGTTAGGTTAAAACGTCGGAAAGCACGTGGCTTTGTTTTGTTTGGAATGAAGATCTGACGTTTGTGACGCGCCACTTATGTGGTGCATTAATACTATTCGTCCGAGTATTCGGTTCCGTAGACACTTCCTTGTTTGAAGGCCATGTGTCATGTCAAATCTGAATTAAAATGTATAAAATTGTCTATAACTCCCATTTTTACTGAAATTAAGGCGAATTTCGGAAACAGTTTCATTAGCATAAATATTTAAGCTGACCATAGGAGGTAATTAGAATTCGATATAGTTATATTGCGCTCATAACCTAAGTTTTCTAGCAAGTTGTATTTTCTACGTGAACATGTTAATAAATGCGACTCGATGTGTAATTTACTGCGAATACGTTTCTGGCAGTCCAGCCCTATTTTTACTATTTGCAGTTTAATTTTAACCGCAGGATTTATATTGCAAATTCGGACGTTGTATCATGGTCATTTAAAACAACAACGGGTCGAAGGATACAAACATACTGTAAGTTGTTTAACTTTTGGGTATTGTCTACTTACAAGTTAATGCGAACTGAGTTAAAACGAGAGAAATAAAACTAATACATTCAATTTTTTCGCAAAAACAAGTACATACTTTTCGAATTCAGTTCATATTAGTGTGGAAGTAGAAGTATGGTCTAAATATATTATGAAAGACTGTTTTAACAATTTTTTTAAGATTAATGATATAATGGAAGCGATGGAACGAGTGGAGGCTATATCAAATAAAACGACTTTTGAGTTAAATCGTCTATTACTCACATACAATAAAACAATGAATAAAATAATGTTAAAGAATAGTTGACATTAATTTGATGCTCTTGCTTGACGTTACACTTTGTGATGATTTTCGATATTTTTCATGTACCTGTCTGCCAAAGCTATTGTATGGCAAGATGTCTCGTTACAGCTCAGGATCGTTCGGAAATAACACTGCTGCAGTCATGCTGCATGCCCAAAATTTAAAATTGGATCCTTTTCATGATTTTTCGTTAACAACTGGCGCGACATTTTTGTTGTGGATTTACAAAAATTCGTTGATTTGAAATCCGGATGTAGTCCGCATTATCAACTCTGCCCAAAAATGTCGACGCGCTTATAGGCTCGAGACAACTTCACATATAACAGTTTTGCTCGTTTGCAATATCAAGTTTTACTACTAACATTGCACTGCGTTTTGTTTGACCTTTTGCTTGATTACCGACTTGAGCATGACTGCACTCTTATGATCGAAGTTCAGATATTCTGAAATAGTGCCTTGAACAGATTTAATCTTGCAAGTTGGCCATTACCGTTATTTGTAATACGTAGTTAAAAACCCAGCAGTCAAACAATGGATCTACTGTACGTTTTATCTCTATATGTATACAATTTGTTCATCTTTAAAATTCTTCTGCGCAATAGATAGAATAAATGAAAAGAAAAAACAGTACCAATTCGCTTTTGCTTAAACATGAAGTAAGAGGTTTGATCCAATAATATGATAAATGATATTGCTACCTATTACTTACATCACACAATACTTTAAAGTGCAGCAGCTTCGGTGGTAGGGTTTCAAAATCTTACTTCTAATATAAATTTTTATGTTTACTTTCACTGTATCATTGGATCAAACCCAGTAGTTACGTAGAAATGGCACTATTAGAAATTACTACGTCCATTATATTACTTGCAAAGTGAGAGAGCAGTGTCTTTGATATAAGCATACTAATATTATATTCTTTTAATTTTTATTGTTTTTTGGGCAAGTGATGCCATTATAAAATTTGTGGTGTGTATATTTTTTGTGATTTTAGTTTAATTGTTTTGCACTTATGTGTTTGCACAAAAATATTCGAGCGCATTTTATTTGTGATACTGTTTTTGTCGATTGAAATATATTTTATGTACAATGTTTTTGGTATATATATTTTTAACTGTTGTTAAACATTGTATTTATTTTATTAATAAAATAAGAGAGATTCTTGTATGATAAGTGATTTCTTTAGAAGATATTTTCCAATCCCAAACATTGAGGATTATTTTTATAAAGACCTTTGTTTTCGAATACGGAATGTGGCGCACATATCCATGGATCATTTGTTACCTTTTGCCAATCTGATAGTTTCTCTTGTAATGCTTCAAAGTTCTTCTTGTACTTTGCTTTACCCGCCAAGTTGTTTATTTCTATAGGATCTTTGTGCAAATCATATAATTCCCATTCAGGTCTGTTGTAATATTCTTTTAAAGTCTTAAACCAATACAGATTTTCTCTATTGCGGGTACGATTTAACATGTCCTAAAAAACGCAATTTTGAGTAATGAATACTTTCATTCAAGTTAGTTCTCCAGACCTGAAAAGTTGGCGATAAGAAAAAATCTTGATCTATCGGAAAAGGTGCATAATAGTTCATGTTGTGTATGAGTTTGTAGTCATGATTAAGCACTGCCCTCATGGGATAATACATGGTAACTTCGTGTAAAATGTGACTAGCAAATATCGCTTCTTCCGAAATGTTCTTTGGTTCTGCTCATGAAACATTTTGTAAGCACGTGTGAAAATACAACGGTTTGTTTTCGAAACTTTACACCAAGAAGAAATATTATATGTACTTGGGATCAGTAAATTTAAAAAATCGAGAGACAGATGGGAGAAGCAGACAGGAAAGCCTCAGAGTATTTTCTGGTTGAAAAGTTTTGAAATAAAGTTACCTTGAATTAAAAGTGGCAAAAGACTTTTTCCCGTTAATTTACCATGTGTGCCAACTTCATTATTATCCACATCTATTCCATACCAATCTAGTAACGTCGGTACGATGTCTAACAAACTAGTTAACGAGTATGTCACCTGATTTTGTCTCTCCTTATGAAACGGTGATGAAATAAACATGGGAACATTTATTCCCGAGTTGTAAACGTTTGTTCTTCCATTCGGAAAAGGAATTCCGTTATCTGATGAATAAATGATTAAAGTATTGTCCATGTATCCAGCTTCTTTCAGTTCTTCAAGAATCAGACCAACGCCTATCCAAAATAATAGCTCTTCTGTATGATGTTAATAGTGAAATTATATCTTGCTTACCTTGATCTAATCTAGAAATTGTTGTGTACTGGGCGGCAAGGTCTCGTCTTGCAGCCATAGTGTCTGGCACAAAATAGGGCAAAATTAACTCATCTGGTTGATAATATATGGGTTTCCAGTCAGATATGGTACCCATACCTGTCTCACCATTCCCAAAGCGTTGACAGAATTCTCCATATTCTGGATTTGTATGACCACAGCGATGTGGATCATGAAAGGCTATGTACAAGAAAAAGGGTCTACAAACCCTTCATTAATATTCTCGTTATTTAAATTACGATACTACTCTTACTCTGTGGCATTGGTTAAGAATTCTCTAGCAAGAAGTTTGATGTGGGTGATGTTCCTTCCGACTTGCAATATAGAATATTCTTCTTCAGTTTTTGCATAATCAAAAGGAAAAACTTCTTCAGGCCCGACATGTTTTTTGCCAATTATCCCTGATAACAATTTATTTCAAAAGGACGTTGAAGAAAGTGAAAATATTTTAAGGACAGAGAACATTGTAGTATGACCCAAAATAAATCAAAAAGTTTTAATAAACATGGGTCTATGATATTTTCAGTTTTGGGGAATCGGGATCAGCTACGACATCATTATTGCGTCTAGTGGGTTCAAGCACTGATATAGATAAATAGATAGTAATTTATTTGTTACCTTTTGGTCTACAAAGGATTTGTTGGTTTTTCCCCATCTTTTAAAATACCGTACCGAGTGTTGAAAGTTTCAATATTGTATGTTTTGAATGTGCATGGATGACCGTAGACCACTGGTTTCGTGCTTGTGGGACTCATCAGTACCGTGCTTTTCCCTACACACTCGAACCATGCAATATTTCCTGTCGTATATATGCTGATGGGATATCAACAAGAGCTTATTAACACCGAATTATATGGAATATATGAGTGATACTGAACTGTTTGAACAATTACTCCTTGTGCAAATACCCCACCAAGCATTGAATTATAGAACTAAAGAAGAAGAATTAATAGTGTAATAAGATAAATCTGTATTTACGCTTAAATTTTATTTTACTTAGGAGCTGTCAGATGACGTTATCAATTTTCTAAATTTCCTCAAAAATTTTAAATGGAATGATACATTTTTATAACATGGTATTATTACACATACAACGAAGAACAGAATTCCAAAAACCGGAAGTTGCTATCTTCTTTCAAACAGAAGTTACGATCAAAAATGGTATGGTTCAATCATATCTCATTGCATAGGTACCTACAAAAAATACCTCCTACCTCCTCTGGAGCATATCTATTTCTTTTGCAATATTTTTCCCTCTCCAATTTAGCTATTAATATGCTTTTTACTGACGAGGCTGGATTTAGGAAAGGCAGAACTTTCAACTACCATAACACCCATAATCACCATCCTGTCATTGAAAACAGACATCGACAGCAATGTCTAGGTTGACCTGTTGGGAGATAGCCTAAGAGGACTTGCCATTTTGCCTAATTGGTTGACTGGTGCTATATACCTTAACTTCGCCTTAACTTCTTAAGAAACACATTGCCATTGTCAAGGTGGGAGGTATGTGCCCTGAAGATTTTCGGTCAAGTAATCTACTTTGGATGATAGAAAAGATTCTGGAAACTATATGATGCATACATAACTTCAAACACCAATAACTCATATGGGAAGACTTATGCAACTAACGTTAAAACAATTTTGAAACAATATATTAGCTACCGTAAATTAAACGTGCGTTTTCGGATACCTGAAGTGAGTTTTTGGACTGTTGACCACTCATTGCTTTTGGACAAGCTCTCCTTACTACATCTGGCAAGGACTGTTACCAAATGGAATTAGGTACTTTTAGCCAATAGGAAGCATCAAACAAGAGGTTATTGTGTAATTTCGAAAGCTGATGTAAACACTGTAGTGTAGGTGTTCCCCAAGGGAGTGTATTAGGGCCTTTATTCTTGCTCTATGTAAACGATTTAAATGATGGGTTAAGGAACTTTTTTGTCAACTTATTCGCTGATTGTGGCTCACCACATATGTAAGTATACAGGGTGGCCCGAAATTAGCGTGCAATATTTTACCAGCGTGTTCTGTGGTCAAAAATAAGACAGAAAGCTCCTATAAGCGTGCACCGAAATATGCTTCGCAAAGGAGCTAGAGCTTTTTAAAAGAGAAGGCCTGAAGACGTTTCCTTCTAAATATCTCCGAAACAAGTCCAGTTAAAATTATGAAATTTTATGGAATGTGTAAGTACCAAATTCTAAATCTTTTGCTGTAAACATAATTTTTAAAATTTAACAGGGGCGTCTCAAATCTGGGGGTGGTGGAGGTAAGATTTACCCTAACTTTTTTTACAACATGTCGTTTTCAATTTTTCCATAAAAATTTGAAACTTCAGAGTTTTTTGCAAAAAAAATGTGCTCTTGTCTCGTTTTGATAGGAGGCACCGTTATCGAGCACAATCGGTTTCAAAATTTCGCTGCATGCCCAAAAAATTCCTACAGGAAGTGGAAAACTTCGTTTGTGAAACTTAAACGAGATAGAAACACATTTTTTTTGCAAAAAAACTCTGAAGTTGCAAATTTTTATGGAAAAACTTCCGGAAAAATTGAAAACAACTTGTTCTGAAAAAGTTGGGCTAAATCTTACCTCCACCGCCCCCAGATTTGAGACATTTGAGGCATGCAGCGAAATTTTTAAATCGATTGTGCTCGATAACGGTGCCTCCTACCAAAACGAGACAAGAGCACATTTTTTTTGCAAAAAACTCTGAAGTTTCAAATTTTTATGGAAAAATTGAAAACGGCATGTTGTAAAAAAAGTTGGGGTAAATCTTACCTCCACCACCCCCAGATTTGAGATGCCCCTGTTAAATTTTAAAAATTATGTTTACAGCAAAAGATTCAGCATTTGGTACTTACACATTCCATAAAATTTCATAATTTTACCTGTACTTGTTTCGGAGATATTTAGAAGGAAACGTCTTCAGGTCTTCTCTTTTAAAAAGCTATAGCTCCTTTGCGAAGCATATTTCGGTGTACGCTTATAGGAGCTTTTTGTCTTATTTTTGGCCACAGAACACGCTGGTAAAATATTGCACGCTAATTTCGGGCCACCCTGTATATGTAGGTACGTAACTTTTAATCTACTATTCACAAACCTGAAAATATCTTATAGAGATGGCTCACTTGAAGATCCTAAGTCTTATTTTGATTCATATTACGTTACTTTTATGCCGTTAAAATATTTCACCGTGTATGTGAGGAAAGTTTGACGTAGCTGCTACCCAGTAGAGCTGAGCAAGCTACTGACATAAAGTAGCTTTTCAACTATTCGGACCCCAGCTGCGTACTCATGAAATCCGGGATCATTTTTAAAGTTACCTGTGCGTATTCCCTCTGTTTTTAATATACGAGGTAAACTTTTGATATTTGAAAAGGCATCAAAGTGATTTTCAGCCTGATGTAATCCATACATCCCATTCTGATGAGCTGGCATACCCGTAAGTAAAGCAGAACGACTAGAATATTTTTACCATCATAAATACGTTAATTTTATATAGTTATACTTTCGCACCTAGGAGAGCAACTGCTGACAGAAGTATAAGCATTGTTAAATATCAAGCTTTGTTTGGCTAACTTATCCAGATTAGGTGTTTGGCATATTTTATTCCTGTAAGCGCCCATTTCAAAACCTCCGTCGTCCGCTGAAACAATCAAAATTCCCGCGTAGGTCAATTATCTCGTGCGTCGTAGAGCTTATGAGCAAACAAGACATGAACTACCACATCATCAATTTTAATCCCGGTTAATTTTTATCATAACCTGTTGACGTGGTGTTTACATGCAACTTATTTAAATAAGTCACCTACCTAGAATCAGAAGAACGTTCTTGTTGCTTTCATATCCAAGTATTTCTGGACAATTTGTAAGTAAGAACATCAACACAAAACAAACGATCATCTCGTACTAAAGACCTACACTTTTTTCTTTTGTTTTTTAGGAGGTAAATTCAAATTCAAATGGGCGATAAAATTTTGTGTCTTTTTGATGTTGATGGAACATTAACAAAACCGAGAAATTCGATAGATCCAGAATTGAACGACTTCTTGGTGAATAAAATAAAACCTTTATGTAAAGTTGGTTTGGTGGGTGGATCAGATTTGTGTAAAATATCGGAACAAATGCTCGGGGATGATGTAATAAAACGCTTTGATTACGTGTTTCCAGAAAATGGGTTGATTCAGTATAAGAATGGTTTAGAACTTGGTAGACAAAATATACAAACATTTTTCGGTGAAGAAAAACTGCAAACTTTTATAAATTACTGTTTGAATTACTTGTCGAACATTACATTACCAATAAAAAGAGGTACATTTGTAGAATTTAGGACAGGTTTATTGAATATAAGTCCTATTGGGCGCTCCTGTTCTCAAAAGGAGCGAGAAGAATTTGAAAAGTACGACAGAATCCATAAAATACGGGAAAACATGATCAAAGCAATTGAAGAAAAATTCTCTGGGTATGGACTAACGTACAGTATTGGTGGCCAAATTAGCTTCGATGTTTTCCCGAATGGGTGGGACAAAACATATTGTTTGCAACATTTAGAAAACGAAGGCTTCGAAGCAATACACTTTTTCGGTGATAAAACTGATAAAGGTGGTAATGATTACGAAATATTTAATGATCCAAGGACAATAGGACATAAAGTTGAAAATCCCATTAGCACAAAACAAGAATTAACTAAACTGTTTAATTTATGATAAAATAGTTCTGTATACATAGTTGCTTAAATAAACCCATATTTATATTGGAATTCATTTATTTCCAAAGAAAAATTCTGGTATTTTTTAAATTTGGCGCGAATTATGTAAGGAAAGTAGATCCAAGTAGGTGGAGGGGTGACGGCTTCTGAGCTTATATATAAAACTTGACTTTAAAACAATTGCAGATTTTCATTATTTTTGCGGGCATTTCTTCCATTTTTGTTAAATTAATTCTGATTTTAATAAGTAAATTAGGAATTTTGATAAAAATGAACTCGGATAACGCATATTTGCAAGTTTTAATATCGAATTCTAATAATTCAAATTCGAGCAATCGGGAAACCAGCAATTCCGGCGATGATCTGTTGACATCTTATTGTGATAGTTCGTCAGGAAACGGAATGAACAGGTACATTTTGCATTGTTGAGATTCTTGCAGTTTCATTGTTGTATTTATTTAGAGCGGTGGTTTCCAGTACTCAGAATTTTAACGAATATTTGCGATCAACTCAAGAAATTCCGGCTAAATACCAGAACGTTTTCGGGCAGTTTGAACATTTCAATGTTGTTCAATCAAAAGTTTTCGATACTTGTTTCCATACAGGTTGTTCAATGTTTTTTGTTGTCGAAATCTCGTTTTTTTATGGTTTTATTGTTTAGATGATAATTTAGTAGTTTCGGCACCCACAGGGTCTGGGAAAACTGCCATTTTTGAATTGGCCATAGTGAGATTGTTGAAAAATTACGATTTAAGTTTTGGGTCATTTAAAATCGTCTATGGTAAGTATGTGTTTGTTTCAAAAATATTCTGCTAAGTATTGCATCACCAGAATTTTTCGATATGCAGAGTATCCCAGATCCTTTATTAAAAATAAGGAAACGCCCAGGGCCGTAGCCAGGATCAAAACTTAGGGGGGCTTACGTATTTTTTGAGGGGGCTTAAACGAAATTTTTGGTAGGATGTTCTTGGAATATGTGATTAAAATTATACCAAAAATTGGAAATTGTAATGCTTTACTAAACTAGATAAATATACAGTTTCAGAATATGGACGCAATAAACAATTCCACTAATAAATACTCTTGTAAAAAACTGAACAACGAAGAATGTAAAAAACAATTCAGTAAAACTTCACAATAAACTAAAATCTTCATTTCTTACAATAAAACAAAATAGAACTATACAGAAACTCTAGCACAATTGCAGCTCCCTATTTCGACCGTCATTAAATTTTCAGAGCACTTTTTCCATGTAAACGTTTCTTGTTCGCTCGTTTTCAAATGCCAAAAATGTTAAATTGGTCAGCCTTTGAGGTCTGTTTAAACGTGTAAGTACAGGGGGGGCTGCGCCCCCCCCTGGCCCCCCTCTGGCTACGGCCCTGGAAACGCCCCTACAACCTAATTATTCAACCCCTATTATTCTAGGAGCTGTTTGCAGTTGCAGATCATTTAAGATACAGCAACCAAATTTCTCTGGTATATAAAAAGTTCTCATACCTAGTTTTAAAGAAGTTTTACCCATACAAATCTGTTATCATCATAAAGTTCTCAGTCCGAAGACTGGTTGGACGCCAACCTCCATCTTTTCCTATCCTGAGCTAACCTAGGTACGCATTTCCCTAAAAGTAGACACTCAACTATTTGAAAGCAGTGGGCCTACCACTAATATCTCTCTCTATTCCTATCTCCAACTCTAGTATGTTGCGAACTATTCCTTCGTGTCTCAGAAGGTGTCCTACCATCCTATCTCTCCTATTCTTTACTGTCTTTCATACCTTTTTCTTTTCCCCAACTCTTTCTAATATCTCCCTCTATTACTAACCTTATCTGTCCACAATATCTATTCGTTGTTTTATATCTCTAGTGCTCCTACCATTGCCAGTTATTTGATTTTCTAAATAGCAGAAATCTATGACTTCCTCTATCTTCTCATTTCCTATTTGTATTTTAGTTTTATACTTGGGCCGCCCAACAGACGGAGTGATCACGCTGCAAACATGAGCTCTAGACGAGACCACTATCAATTTAGGACGACAGAACCGCAGTGATGCGCTTTCTTTAGACCCAACGAAGTCGCATCACTCCAATTCGGTCGTCATAAATTAATATTGGCCCCGCTAGAGCACGTTCTTGCAGGGTGATCACTCCGTCTGTTGGGCGGCCAAAGTATAGTCCTATTTTCACATCCCCTACATAGGTACCAAAATTTTGGTTTTCTTTTTATTGATTTTCATGCTGCAGCCTTCTATCAAAACTACTTCCTTTTTATTCAGAGCCATTCCTAGTTCTTATTTGTTGGATGCTAACACTGTTATATCATCTGCAAATCTGAGCATGTTAATTAAATTTGGCCCTGTATATTAAGCCCTGAGGTTGTTCTGTCCTTAATATTAATCGTATCTTCAGGGTGTCTCAGAACAACGGGGCAATATTTCTGGACCATATAGTTTGCATCAAAATAACACTTAAAGTATGCAGAATTTTTTTCTAGGACGCACCCCTTCGAAGCTATTCGCCCTTAAAGGTCAAGTCCTGAAGAAGGTTTTTTGCTGGTAACTTTCAAACTACTTTATCGAATGTTATAAAATTTGGACTGTAGACATAGTAAGAAAGTATCTGGGATCGAGTGACATGACATCTTCCGTATCTTGTCTAGGAAGCCGGGGGTGGAACACCCCTAATGCTTTTCACCCCTTAACTTTTACGTTGATGCTTTTAGCGAATTTGCAATGACATTTTTAAATTCCTTAAACAATTGTCTCAAAAAGAGGTACTCTGATATCAAAAGTGGCGGGCCAACTCTCAGGTAGTGATAGAGGACGTCAACGGTAGTCCAAAAATTGCATTTTTGGACTGCTGTTGATGTCCCCTATCACACTATCACCATCCCAGAGTTGGTCCGACACTTTTGATACACTCTCTGCACTGATATGTCTTCTAGCTCTTGTCCCACAGATACATAAGATTCCTATTCCTTCCACCTCTGCCTTTTCCTCTTCCGATTGGGATGTCTCCTGCCTCGTTCCTAATGTTCTTACTGCTAGATCCAATTTCTCTGAAATTTCTCCTAATTATTTTATAAGTTTCGTCAGTTTTCCCTACTAATCTTCCACTTCTTTGCATTTATTATCAATCCAATTTTCTTTCGCCTTCCTTCATTTCCAAATATTTTCCCACTTGATCGATCGCCTTATACCTTTGTTTTTCTCCTACATCTAGCCTATTTTTATATTTTTGCCTCTCCTCTATTAGAGTCACAATATCCTTTGTTATGCAGGGTTCTCTTTCATTCTGTTTATGTACTGGAAAAATTGATATTCACGGCCCTCATAATTTAATTTTTTAGACACTGGTTTTCATTTGAATACATGTGGTAGAATTCTGGACATCTGTATATCAATCAAGAACATCACTGATGCAATACTTTTCTGACAGAGTGCAGTAATGTTCATTATTAAATTATTTATGTAGTGGCTCCGATGAAAGCTTTATGCGAAGAACGACTAGTGGATTGGTACACTAAATTTTCTAATTTCGGTGTAAGTTGCATTTCTGTAACGGGGGATACGGATAACGTAGATTTTAAAAGCTTAATAAATCACAATTTAATAATTACTACTCCCGAAAAATGGGATTCTTTAACTCGCCGTTGGAAGGACAACAAGAAGTTGGTTGAACTCGTAAAGTTGTTTATGATCGACGAGGTTCATTTGTTGAATGAAGAAGCGAGGGGTTCCACTTTAGAAGCAGTAGTAAGTCTTTTTTTTATTATGCATTTAAGGTATCTAATGGTAGTTTTCATAATGATCTACCCCTGTAAGTTTAATTGATAAAGGATAAAGGAAAGATTTGATGCTCTAGATTACTCGAATGAAAATTATACAAGAAGGCGTGGATGTTCCACACAAAATTCGATTTATAGCGCTGTCTGCTACCTTTCCGAATATACAAGATATTGCGGAATGGCTAGCCGACCCCACGGAGAAATATGCAAAGTGTTTCAAGTATGACTAGTGTTTTTAATAAGGGTGTCTCCAATTTTTCAGAATTTAACAGATTCTGAGAAATTATGGCACCCTAATATTTAAAAATTAAATTAAGGCACATTTTCCAATAGATTTTCTGAGGAGTTGAGACCGGTGGAGTTAAATAAAGTTGTCTTAGGTTATTCTTACAATCAGAATCATTCCAGTCCATTTAAATTCGACCTATCATTAAATTATAAGCTACAAGGTGTTTTGTTTAAATATGCTAATGGAAGACCAACTTTAGTAAGTTTTTCAACACCAAGCGTTCAGATTTTTTAGACATTTTTTTCAGATATTTTGCAGTACGCGTAAAAGTGTAGAAATGACGGCTATGCATATAAAACAAAACATAACAATAGGTCTTAACGAGCAGCAAAAACAAGTACTTTTTGATGCAGCTAAAACTGTTTCCGACTCGAAAGTGCAAGACCTTCTAGTGTACGGAGTTGCGTGTCATCATGCCGGTATGTTGCCAGAAAATAGAAGGACTGTAGAAGACTTGTTTCGGAATGGTGATTTACCGATTTTGGTGACAACGAGCACTTTGGCCATGGGCGTTAATTTACCCGCTCATTTAGTCATTGTGAAGACGACGAAATGTTACATTAATGGGGCTTACGAGAATTATAGCGAGTCCCAGATTTTGCAGATGATCGGGAGGGCTGGGAGGCCAAATTTCGATACTTCTGCGACTGCTGTTATAATGACTACATCTCTTGATAAGGTGTGTCTTTATTATTATTAATGTTAATGTTAAAGTATTTAAAACAATTTTTTTCTCTCTTCTATTAAAAATTTTTATTTAAAGTCTTGTTCCATGTTTTAGCAAAAGTTTGAAAATATGGTTGGAGGTAAACAACCAGTGGAATCAAATCTGCATCGTCATCTAACGGAACATCTGAATTCCGAAGTTGTATTGCACACAATCACAGATTTAGGAGTTGCTATGCAATGGTTAACTTCAACGTTCTTGTATATTAGAGCTAGGAAGCACCCGAAACATTATGGGATACCCGTCAATTTGACATCAGAACAAGTTGATAAGAAACTGTTAGGTAAGAATATAAATTAAGGAATCGAATAAAATTCGCAACAACGAATGAAATGTATTTGTTTACATCGACTTTTGCTTTGATATGATATTTTCTGTATAGATAAGATAGATAATCGATTTGTTTCCCATTTGGGATTACAATTCAAAATAATATAAACATATAAATAAATGGAACAAACAAAAATAAATAAACTCCTCACAATTAATTTCGACCTATCCAATTCCCATTTTTGTCTAATCACCCCTCCCTCTCCTTCCTTCCCCTCTGTATCAATTCCATCCACTTCTCCCCTCTTTCACTTTCCTCCAATATCATTTCCACTCTCACCTGTTCCGTGGTCTCTCTCCACCAGCACTACTCTAACACATGTTCCCATGTTTCCTTCTCCGCCCCACATACCCTACACATTCTTCTGTCTTCGCTTTCCCAATACCTTCCACCTCTCATCTAATTTCCCAGTCTAAACCTTGCCACCCTTATTATCTTCTCTTCCCTTCCCCTACTTCGTAGATATCTCGGCAGTCCCGCTGTCCTTATTTCTTTATATTTGTTGTTATATCTTGATTGTCTTCTCTTCTTTATCCTGCACTTGTATTTGCCTGCCTCTCTCCTCTACCTATCTCACCATGTTCCATCCTGCTGTTCTCAAGTTCTCCACTTCTGCTGCATAGCCTCGCTCCTGATACAATTTCTCTCACTTCTCCTCCCATTTCGATTTTTCTCTTCCTCCCTTCCGTACCTCTTGTTGGAGTTTGCAAAAATCATATCAATGTTTTATATAGGTCAGACGAAAAGCTAAAGTGAGACGATCATCGGACATTGTTTTTATAGCAGTAATCACTCCATCATAAGAACGAGGCAATGTGTTTAATAAATACCACACTTTGGTCATTTCATTCACGCTATTTCCACATACAATTAAATCTCGTATCATTTCATATAATTCTATGAAATGTGTCTTCAAAGACATGTCATGTTCCAGAAGTTATCGGATGTACAATTTGCATATTTATACTTTGTAGCAATGATTTTAACCACAACGCTTCTTTTACTGCCTCTTGCATCTTTCTGACTGATAACAGATTTAATGGAACATCCGCAGCATAAAGGACATTGCAGAGAACTCCCACATGGCCCAAATTAGTCACGACTTCGATGGTGCCCACATGTGTTGCCCAAATGCAAGCTTCCTTTTTCGCAACAGCAATTTTAATTGTTTTCTAATTACACTGCGTAATTGTTGTGATTAATTTCACACCCTGCCTCCCATATCCTTATACCTCTTCCCAACACTGCCTGGCTAATTTGTTCCCGCCCCCACCTCTCAACTTTTCCTCATATTTCATGGCTCTCTTTCCTGCCCTGGTTCTTAGTTTCTGTATATTTTTGTAATCTGATTAGTCTATCTTAATATGACTTGATCCGGTTTTAGTCAGTCTTAAATCCGAGGGGTTTACCACTAGGAAAATATCTGTCCCAAGTATTTCCCATTTCCAAATATGACCTTACTATTTCTTACTATTTCCTTGCAATTTCTTACTATTTCCTACTATTTCCTCACTATTTCTTAGTATTTCTTAACTATTCCTTAGTATTTCCTCACCATTTCTTAGTATTTCTTCACCATTTCTTACTATTTCTAAGTATTTCCAGAGTATTTCCTAGTATTTCTTTACCATTTCCTAGTATTTCTTTACCATTTCCGAGTATTTCTTCACCATTTCCAAGTATTTCCAGTGTTCCCGAGTATTTTTTACAGTTTCATTCAATTCGTACCTTTTACCTGGCCTTTTATTATTACAAAAATAGCATACATTATCTATTTTCTTCTTGTGAAATAATTTACTGCACATTTAATTTTTGTGTTGTAAAATAAATGTGTCACGGCCGTGAGCCGTGGGATCTTGCTGGCATGCGCGAGTGAGTAGTCGTTAATGCTCAGCAACAGTGCCCGCGGTTTGGCTATGGATGGGTGACTCATTTCTGCGCTGTGGCTAGGACGCGCCTTGGATCGCCTATCCAGCTTTACCTAATGAGGTTTTCCAGGTTTTCCTCATTCTCGCACTAAATGGTAGGTAGAGTACTAACAACTGTAGGTCGTTCCTGTGACGCACCTGCGGCCAATAGCAATATGCCGCCTCCTCCGTCTCGCACAAGCTATATAGGCAGCTTCTGGGGCTAACCTTAGGGTTAGTAGGAGTGAGTAGAGATATTATTATTATTATTATTATTATTATAAACGATTATAAACGCCACTTGGAAAACAACCTCTATACAATTTATTAAATTTTGAAGTATAATGCCCATTTTCATTTTCAATTAGTCGAGGAATTAGTATTTCTTATTATGAACAATATGGTGAACATCGCATTTTCGCGATATTCACACAAACAACAATGTTTTAAATGGAACGCCCTATATATTTCTGTAAGTGTTGAAAGAGAATAAAAGTCTTAATAAAAAAGTCTTATGGAACAACTATCCCAAAATTAAAAACAACATGGCTTTTGAAGCTCGTTTTGAAGGATCAAAACAGCCCGCTGACGCTGGTATCACGTTAGGTCTCACGTTAGGTAGTCCATAAAACAAATTTGGTTGGCTCCCATGTTTAAAATTCGCAAATAAGTAGTAAAATAACAATCAAATATGTACTGTTAAGAGTGATACGTACGTTGAAAACAGCGCTGATATCAAGCTCTAAGTTACGAAACGTAGAGCTCTTATTAATAAATATTTTGCAGAAATTTCTTCTTTGTCAGAAAGAAGAAGATTTGTTCTACAATTCTGTCAAACCAAATTAAGAACAAATATGTAAATAATCACAGAAACGAGACGTGAAATTTGCGTTTTGGTGTATTTTCAGCGGCTAGAAACTTGGTTCAAAAAGCAAATACTGGAAAACTAATTAGAGCACATTATAATATGAACATTAAATTGCTTGCGTTTCAAATTTGAATGCATTTAAACTGAAAATAAATAAGCTACATTAAATTTACTTCGACAATAAACCCATTTCTAAAAACGGGAGCGCCTCCTTCCACTAGCAGATTCTAACCGCCCCTCAGTAGTCTGTGACAGCCGAGTACGTTCGGGCCGTATCTGGCTGGCAGATCTGTTTCTCTTCGTGTTTCTCCTACGCTGGCTGGTGTAGTGCTGGAGACCGAGTGTTTATTTTTCTTGAGCAACGTACGTATCCCTCTTAACACCCGCCGACAATAATTATGACGCAAAATTAGTTTCATGGCCTACCTGATGTGATATACTGGGCTCGATACTAGGGCATTTTTATGCTCCAAAAGTCAAGTTATTTTTAATTTTCAAATAGATGTTCTTGTACACAATTTTATACTCTGTTTAAATATGCAAAAATATACATGTTGTCCCATTTAAAAAATTATCGTTTATTTTATGTGAATATCTCGAAAATGCGATGTTCGATTGTTTTTTTTGTTTTCACCATCTTATTCTTCACGAAAAACACGAATTCTTTGCCCATTTAACCGACCTTGAACGTCCAATAATAACGAAGTTAGCAATTGTGGACACTTAATTTTGGATACCCCGTATATGTATGCATGATGCGTTAGGAACTCTTCCCTAGTTTGGATGTGTGTTTCATAACCTCTTTAATTAATATTTAAGTATTGCTTACTAATTATGTTACTCAATTGATAAAACTTAATTTCCCTTCCTTGCATAATTAACTGAAATTTTAGCCCCCACGGTCGTGGTTTTCATAAAATGCGAAAACAATAAACATAATAACAATGCTATTGTATGTCACCTCTCGCGCCGCCGCCGTGTCTAAATCGAGACCTACATAACATGATTACCGATATTTACAATAACTAAAATGACATGTGTTCGAGTATGTATTCAAAAAATGCTAGATATTCTTGCAATTCGCGAATGGTCACCACAGTTAAATACCGACAATTCTAGATGACCAAAGTAGATACTGAAAAGCCGGCAAATCGGGGCAAAGTCCTGAAATATTACATAACTTTAATCAATCAAAACCGAATTTATCAATTTAACATTATTCGTTTATATCGAGGTTCATATTTGCTCCCAAGAGTTCCAACATTTGAAAGATTCCAAACATAATTATGTGACAAGGTCTTCGACATGGTAGTTAATATTATCTTCTATATTGCCCCTCAATTTCGGGCTCAGTTTAATTCACCCCGCATCAATCTTGTCCAATGCTATTTCTTAAATTATAGGTCCACAAATTGCATAAAAAGCGAGTAAAAATGACAGTATACCTCGCGGTATACCTAAAATTTTATTTTGTTGAACAGTGTATACCTACGAGTACCTAACTAAAAAATATAAAAGTCTATCGTTAAAACCTCCACTTAAAAAGCTCTTCACTTCCAAAAATTGTTATCCGTTTTTATATGAATTTTGGTACCGATCATGCTGTTTGCGGGGATATTTACAAATATTTTTCAGAGTTTAAAATAGGATGGCAACTATCAATTTACATTAAATAATAAATCCAGGAATACTTGTAGGTATAAAGTTCATACAATTTTTTACTCGATTTTTTATTTGCTTTGAATGCTCACCATGGCCCTACCACTCACTGTTGCTACAGAAGAAACTTATTACATATTGTTCACGTGCCAAGTCGAAGTCACGCTATTGGCCGTCTACTGTGGCCTCATATTTGCTTCTGCGCCGCGGAGAACGTGACCGGCCTACCGGCCAATGTTTTTACTAATACTAGTACGTTTGGCGCGAAGAGGGAGTAGAAAATTTTATAAATATCGGTCGACTATTTCCAGTACTTCCTAGGTATTTCCCTTACTATTTCCAGTATTTCCCGGAGTATTTCCAGTATTTCTCAGACTATTTCCAGTATTTCTTTGAATATTTCCACCATTTCTTTACCATTTCCTGGGTATTTCCTACTATTTCTGAGTAAGAAATACTATTTCTGGACTATTTCGTAGTATTTCTGCACCATTTCCACCATTTCTCACCATTTCGGAAATACTAATTCTTGACCCTGTCCCAACTATTTCCTTAGTGGTAAACCCCTCGCTTAAATCTAACTCAATCCGGCCTTATACTAATCTTAGTCTGAACTAGTCCGACTTAGTCCATCTTAATCCAATTAGTTCATCTTAATCCGGCCTTATCCTGACCCTAATCTGCCTTAGTCCATCTTCAACCAGCCCAATCCGACTTAAACCGCCTTAGTCCAATCAGTCCACCTTAATCCGATCTTAGTCTGAATTAGTCCGTTTTAATGCAACTTAATCCAATTTAGTGCATCTTAGTCCAATTTAGTTCATCTTAATCCCCTTTAATCCTATTTTAATCCGACTTTTAGTCCTTCTTAACCCATTTTACTCCAACTAGTCCATCTTAATCCGACTTAGTCCTTAATCCGGTGTGCACTTTTTATGCGGATGGTTGACTCTATTCAAATTATTATTTAAGATAGGGCAAGAAGGCCATGTTTTAATGATACATTGTGTAAATGGTCAAATAATTTAGTATAAGTTAACCCCACACGCTAAAAGACAGTGATACAGTAATTAAACTCGACACGTGTTTCGCTGACAACGTCGGCATCCTCAGGATTTGAAAATTAATCTAAGTCTAAACTTACACTACTTCGCTATAAATACCAAACCTCTTACTACTGAAGTAAAATGAATCGAAAAACCTATAGGGTTTCTTAAAATTGGTTTTTTAGAACTGGAGGGTAAGTACTGGTTTGTTTCCTATAGATGTCAAATTCTAACTTACTGTTTTTCCTAATTACCAAAATGTCTACTAAAAATGGAAGCTGTTTTTCTCTTTCTATTTCACGGGTAAATTTGATAGAGTGGAATCTACTATTTAAGCCGCTCAAAAAATCTTCAATGTTACATTTACTAGTGTCAAAAATGGCAAATATATCGTCTACATATCTCTCCCACACCTTTGGGAAATATGGGAGCTCATCTTTCAGTCGAGTTTCAAATTTGCCAATGAAAATTTCTGAAATAAAAGGAGAGAGGCAATTTCCCATGACTGTACCTTCACTTTGTTGAAAAAATGATCCACTGACTTTGAAATAATTCTGCTGCATACGCAGATTGGTTAAATTAATATATTCTTTGACAGTTTGTTCGTCAATGTTATTTTTACTAGGGAGTTCATACTAGTAAGTACTCCAAAGCCTTTGGTACAGGTACACTGGGAAAAAGTGAGTTGACGTCGAATGAAATTACCATGCAATGTGACGTGTTCAATTTTGTTTATAAACTCTGAGTTTTTTACTGAAAAACTTGACTGCTTGATCCCGAAGTTATTAAATTCATTGACCAACCGTTTGAACAGTTTGTAAGTTTGTATAGCTGAAACCAATCTTAAGGAACCCTATAGGTTTATCGATTCATTTTACTTCAGCAGTAGGAGGTTTGGTATTCATAGCAGCGTAGTGTAAGTTTAGATTTAGATTAATCTTCAACTCCTGAGGATGCTGACGTCAGCGAAACTGGTGTCGTTTAATTACTGTGTCACTGTCTTATTATTTTACATATTGTGTTTTGTAAATTTTTTCAATATTTTCATTTAACTTCAGAAATGTGCCAAATTCAAATAAACGGACTCGCACGCTATGGCATGTTACGTATGGACGAAAATATATCTATATCGCCTACATTCGTTGGGCTGCTCATGGCTAAATATTATGTGGCGTTTGAAACAATGAAGCTTTTTACACAGGTAAATATTTCGGTAAATTTTGTGTTTTTTTTACGATTAGCTAATTTTAAAACATAGGTCAAGGGTACGGAAATGTTGCCGCAAATGCTGGACGTTATATCGAAATGCCAGGAGTTTTCTGAAATATATTTACGGGTGAACGATAAAAAGACCCTAAATGTCTTGAATAAATGCAAGAATAAAACTACAATTCGTTATCCACTGAATGGTAGGATAAAAACGGTCTCGATGAAAATTAATTGGTAAATATTTTTGCTCTACTTTTACTTTCATACATATTGGCGTACAAAAAGTTGCTCTTTTATTATGCATTTTAGAGAAAAAAGTTTTCATGATTGTTCAGTTTTTTTTTCCGATCAGCAGTTATTTTTTCAGCATGATTCAAGCTGCGTTTGGAAACTTGCCGATTAGAGAACATTCGTTGATGAACGAATCTCAGAAAATTATGAGAAGTGGTGAACGCATTGTCAAATGTAATTAGTTTATAAACAAATTTGATGTGGGTTAAGACCGTCGCTAACTGTAGGCTGGCATATTGAAACTGAGTCATCACTACTGGGCGAATGTGATTTTTCTGCTCCTTAGCAGATTCGAAAATTATTTTATTACTGCTTATACCGGATGTCCGGTTAAGGTTGGCGACCGGCTATATCTTAGGAACTATTCATCCTACAGCTTTCGGGAAAAAAATTTTCTTATAAAAGTGGCCATGAAAAATCCACCAAAAATATTTATAGCTTTCAATTTTACCCGCTATGAATATTAATTTAATTTAGTAAATGTTCAAAGTGACCACCATTATTTTCTTGAAATCTAATGATTCTCAGACGTGTAGAACATACAGTACCTTCGACTTCTGCCGCTGAAATAGATTGTACCGCATTTCTTATTCGAAGAATCATGTCTTCCTGGGTTGTTAGTCGAATTTGGTAAACAAGGTCTTTTACCCTTCCCCATAAATAAAAGTCCAATGCAGTCAGATCTGGAGATCTGGGAGGCCATGGAAATTGACTACCTCGTCCTATCCACTTGTTGGGAAAATGAGTATTAAATATGTATTTTCTAACATTACAAGCAGAGTGGGCAGGGCAGCCATCGTGCTGAAACCACATGCCTAAACGGGTTTCTAATGACATATCTTCCAGAAGTATCAGCAAGTCGTTTCTTAAAAAGTCTAAATATCTATCGCCATTTAAATTTTGATCAAATATGAAAGGACCTTCCCATCAACAATGCCGCACCATACATTCACACTAAACTTGTTCTGATTATCAATTTCAGTCATCCAGTGTGGATTGTTTGCTGTCCAATAATGCATGTTATGAAGATTTACCTCACCTGCACTAGTAAACGTAGCTTCATCCGTGAATAAAATTTTTGAAAGAATATTGAGGCGTTCTTGTATCTTGTTGAGCATCCGGTAGCAGTATTCCAACCTTCGATCAAAATCTAATTGCGATAAGGCTTGGTGCAGTTGTACATGGTATGGATGCAGTCTTTGATCTCTTAAAATCTCATGCACAACATTTTTTCTCTTATGCTTAAACGGGGATTAGCTTCAACGTAAGCAAGAACATTTATTACATTTGAAAGCTATAAATATTTTTGGTTGATTTTTTATGGCCCCTTTTATCAGATTTTTTTTTCGAAAGCTGTAGGATGAATGGTTCCTAAGATATAGCCGGTCGCATTAAATATATGGCCCAAGTATGATGACTCATTTGTCGCTCTCCAGGCTGTGCTGCAAGCTGCAGGCCTTCAGTTATCGATGGCCTTGCATTCGTATTCAAAATATTCGGTTTTAGGTTTGGTGGAATATTTGGGGTCTGACGATTTTTTTCAGTCACATCCACAGTGTTTTTCAGCACTTCTAAGTGCGGTCACTTTAGCTAAATGTTTTCACACGAGTTTATGGGAAAATTCTCCGTACGTCAGTCGTCAATTGCCAGGAATTGGTGTTGCTCTTTCGTCATTGCTCGTTTCATCTGGTAAAACAAGTTTCCAAGCAATTTTGGATGCGAATCCTAGGGATATTGAGAGGGTATTACAGTGGAATTTACTACCGAAAATTGTTTATTTACTAGGCTATTTTAGATTCTTAATCGCAAATCTCCGTTGGGCGATACAATACAATCGAAAGTCAAGCATTTGCCAAATTATAAAGTGACCATGGAGCTTCTCAGAACTGATGGCGATATTTCTGTTAAATTAGTAGTGACATTGACAAATGCTTTGGACTTAATGGATGATAGTACCATTGGTCTAAACAGCTTAATGTGTCTTCTAGTTGGGGATTCGCTAAATAATGTCATAGTTTATGAAAGATACAGGTAAAAATTTTCGACACTCCCAATTCAATCTGCAGGGTGTCTAGGAATTCGACCACGGAATTTTAAGGCTGTTTTCGCAGTTTTTCCCGCATTTTTTAAATTATACGGATTTATTCAAATTTGTTATGCTATTTTTAAAAAAGAGTGTTGTCATTTTATGTGCATACGTGCCAGGTAGGCCACCACAAAATTGTAGAGCTTTATTGTCGAAAATAAATTAGAAAGATGGGAAATTTGTTGTAACGGTCGTTTTTCGGTATTACACAATTTTCTAACTTTGCTCTTGAAAATAATGTTCTAAGATTTTGTGGTGTCCCACCTGGCTATTATGCACATAAAGTGATGGAGCTATTTTTTTTAAAATGCGTTCCAAATTTGAACAAACCCATATAATTTAAAAAAGGCGGGAAACGCTGCGAAAACAGCCTTAAGGGTGGATTGCTTGGCTTCAAACAGAGCTTCAAATGTGAAGAAAAGTTGCTATAAAAACAAAACTATTCAATTTATTAAAAAATACTTCCATATTTTCTTTGCAATAGAACGGCCCTGCAAAATAAATTAATTAGGAAAATTTAGAAAACCCCGTGACTTATTTTTTAAATAAAATATTTGAGGTCAATTTAGATACAGCTAGTTTATACTTAATCTAGAGAAAATTCGACGTGAAAAACAACGGCCCATTAAAAGAAAATATAAAATATGAAGTTTTAAAGTTTTCCAGGTCAGTCATGCAAATAGTAATACCCTGAGAAATATATTTCTGTTTTTAGTACCAAATTTTAACCCCTCCGCAGTTTTTTCAATTCCAAGATATTTTGGTACCTACATTATAGAATAAAAAATTCACCTATCTGCCAAAACTGAAAAATACCTGCAATTCAAAAACTAAAACTTTCATCAATCAATCAATCAATCAATCAAGATCAATAAAAAGAAAACCAAAATTTTGGTGTATAGGGGGCGTGAAAATAGGACTAAAATGACAATAAAAATTGGAAACGAGAATATAGAGGGAGTCTCAGATTTCTGCTATTTAGGAAATCAAATAACTTGCGATGGTAGGAATGGTGGAATTGCAGGACTGAGTTGCATTTGATAAAAAGAAACAACTACATATGCTTGGGAATGGTAAATGTAGAAACTCGGAAGAGGCTCTTAAAAATGTATTTATGGAGTATGGCATTGTACTGGTGCGAAACTTGGACGATAGGAGAAGCGGATATAAAAAAATTAGAAGCGTGGATAGATAAGGTTAGCAACAGAGAGGTATTAGAAAGAGTTGGAGAAAAGCGAAATTTATGGAAGACAGTGAGGAATAGGAGAGATAGGATGGTAGGACACCTTCTGAGGCACGAACGCTTAATTCGCGACATACTAGAGTCAGGGATAGGAATAAAAAGAGATAGGGGTCGGCCCAGATTAGACTACTGCTCTCAAATAGTTAGGGATGTAGTATGTTCAACTTTTAGGTTAGCTCAGAAAAACCATGGATCACACATGGTATACGTGTCTCATCTAGAAATAAAACTTGTCTACATGTCTTGAGGAAATTTTTCACTGATTCAACATTTATCAAGGATTACTATTTTAAATATAAAAAAATCTTCAAGTCTACAGTCAGATTGGCCAAGTCCAACTACATTAATTCCAGAGTTAATAATTCGAATAATAAAGGCAGAGAACTCTGGAATATCATTAATACAAGTTTGGGGAGGAAAGAGTCTCATAGTGACGTTCACCTATGTGTTGGCGATGCAGTGGTTAGGGATGTTGAGGCAGCTAATTGCCTGAATAATTACTTTTCAACAATTGCACAGAGATTGGTTAGTCGAATACCAGCTGTTGCAACTACTGCATCTAATTTCTTGACCGCTAATGTTGCCAAGCAGAATGATACTTTTGTTTTTTTTCCAATTGATGTCGGTGAAGTTGCACGTACTTTGAGACTTGTATCTAGAAAAGTTTCCTATAGGGACCGGATCCCTGCCATCATTTTTTCTTATTTAACTATTGATATTCATCTGTGTCTTGCTGATCTTATAAATAAGTCATTTTGTGAAGGCATTTTTCCTTCATCTTTAAAAAAAGCGTTTATCGTGCCATTGCATAAGGGGGGTGAATTTGGGCCAGAAAATTTTCGGCCGATCTCATTGTTGCCGACCGTTTCTAAGCTGATTGAGAGGCTGGTGAAGGCCAGATTTGTTAGCTTTTTGGACAAATGCTCTACCTTGTCCAGTTTGCAGTTTGGTTTCCGTAATAATAAGAGTACTGGTCTGGCCATTTTTTCTTTTCTGGACCATGTATATGAGGCAAAAAACACTCACTGCAACTCCCATTATATTCCTGTTTCTGTGTTTCTCGACCTCTCTAAGGCTTTTGATTGTGTTGACCACTCTATTTTGTTGGAGAAGTGCTCATATTATGGATTCGGGGGTGTTTCTGGGGGGTGGATTGATTCTTATCTGATGGGAAGATGCCATGCCGTTTCTATTGTCAACGCTGATTGTCAGAAATTTACATCTGACTCTGCTCAGTCTATGTATGGGGTGCCTCAGGGTTCTGTCTTGGGCCCACTTCTCTTTCTGTTGTACATAAATGATATGTCTTCTCTGCGCATTAGTGGCAAGTTCGTTCAGTTTGCTGATGACACCAATATAACTTGGTTCGGTAGTGATGGACATGAGTTGCATGACAGGATTGTGTCGGACATGTCGCTCTTGAGATGTTGGTTTGCGGCGAACAGGTTGACTCTTAATCTGGATAAGACTTGTCTTATGAATTTCAGGCCTGGCGTATTGTTTGCCCTTTCTTCAGATGGTGTTATAATTTCATCTGTAAATACTACTAAATTTTTGGGTGTTCATCTCGACCATAGATTGAATTGGCAGGAGCACATTAAACACCTAAGTACAAAGTTGTCTAGATCCTGTTTTGCCCTTAGGACTCTTATGAATAATTACGATTTACTTGTGGCTAAAAATGCGTATTTTGCGCTGTTTGAGTCACATCTCCGATATGGTATACCTTTCTGGGGTTACTCCTCTGCCGAAAATTTTAATTATATCTTTCGATTGCAGAAAAAGGCAGTGAGAATTCTCTCAAGGCGTCTTCCTCGTACCCCTTCAAGGCCGCTTTTTGAGAAACAGAATATTGCCACTGGCATGTATTTACATTTATGAGATAGCTGTTCTGCAGTTTCGGCTTAAGAATAATTATTGTGTCACGGGGGAACAGATTCATGAGCATTTTACGGGGTCTGCAGTGTTATTGTATCAGTCAAGGCCCTACTCGGAAAATTTTAAGAGAAGTGTAATATGTATACAGGGTGATTCAGAACGGGCGTGCCAAATTAAAATGGGTGTTAGAGGAACTCCAAATAAGACGAAAAGTTTATATGAACATATGTTCTAAAGTGACTACTAACAAGGATACACGGTGTAAAAGTTTTAATATTTTTTAAATATTTTTTTATTATCTTAGTAACTAGGAAAGTTATTGAGTTGAAATTTAAGGTGTCGTTTTCATTTGCCAAGTGCTAATTTTCCAAAGAAATTTGCTCTGCTAGCCCCATCAGTAGCGTTGCTACGGGGTAGTCCGTTTATTTATTTCCCCAATCCAATGTTACGCCACTGGCGAATGCAGGTGATATTAATGTATTTGAAATCTATGTTCAATTTGGGAAGAAATTGGTAACTTCAAAATTTTTCGTAAAATGCTTAGTTTTTGATTGAAATAACTTTTTGTGAAATCGTGCACATGCATTGAAATTTTCCATAATACAATAATGGCTTCACCGATATGCAATGAAAGTGAAAATTGAAAAAAATTGTTTATTAAGAATAACATTAACAAAACTAACAAGAAGAACGAGAAAACACATCAATTATTACATTACGATATTCAAAAAAAAAATTAAAACTTTTACACCCTGTATCTTTGTTAGTAGTCACTTTAGAACATATGTTCATATAAACTTTTCGTCTTATTTGGAGTTCCTCTAGCACCCATTTTATTTTGGCACGCCCGTTCTGAATCACCCTGTATATGTCCATTCAAATATTTAATTAGCTACCTGCATCAATTTCTTCCATTTCAACTTTTTTACTGTTCAAGGCTTCTTTAAAAAGATTATTGCTTGATAAGTTGTACTATTCAAGGCTTCTTTAAAAAGATTATTGCTTGATAAGTTGTACTATAGTGTAGATGATTTTCTCGGGGGTTGAGAGTGTTGTTCCCTGGTTTCCTCATGTGAGGTTTTGATATATTTTATATTTTTTTCTTTTGTTTTGTTTTGTGATTTATTTTGTTTGATATGTTATGTGTTCTATCTGTGTATTCTGTATTGTGTTTTCTGTCTATGACGGGCTAAATAAATGATTTGAATAGGAAAGGATGGAGGTACGTGCCCAAAATTTTATGATGAAATCTTTCATAACCTCATATTAAAAACAATCAAGAAATTCGATAAAAGAACCTGAAGTTTGATTTTCATAGGTACATTAAATAATAAGCAAAGAAACAGCTATGGCGTAAGCCGTGTTTTACTCTTGAAAATATGCCCTCTAGATGGAAATTTTCTTAACATTTCTAGTCAGGTAGTCTGCCCGTAAAATTCCGAGACCAAATTCTGAAACACCCTGCACTTACTTATTAATTATTTTGTCAGCCACTCTTACATGCTTGAAAGTGGCGACGTGACAAAAATATTTGTTCCAAAAACGTCCAAGAAACATACAATTTGCGCTCATTTCGTCAGTGAAACTTGGGGTAACCATTGATGATTAAATTAAAAATTACTTTGTCAGCGTTTATCGGTTTCTAGTTGGTTTTGATTGTGAGACGGAGTTGAATTTGTTTGTTGAAAACGAGCAAAAGTCCGCAGCGGCGGGAATGCAGAGAAAGAAAATTGAGAAAAAAGCAAAAGAAACAGTGACGAAGGCGGTCAAGCGAGATTCTCACGTGCAGACTTTCTTGAACGAGTACATGAAAGAAATTAAGAATATACCGCTGAAAAGTAGAACTTCTTCCAAAAACACGAGCGTAAGTATCTTATGAAAGTTAAGTCATGTTTAAAATATTTTTGTTGCGATTTTGAAATGAGTTATAATGGAAACAGTTCAGAGAAACAGGTCAGTAAAGGTAAGCTTTAAAACATAATGAATGAGATAAGAAAAAGATAAGTTTAAGTTGCGTTTAAACATCTTTGGTTTCATCTGACAATACGCAAGTTATGGTCAGCATTTGTGATCCAAAATATATTTGTTTCAGTAAAGGTAAGTCGAGGTAAGTTAATAATGGGAATATTTTGACCAAGGTAAATCCTAATATGTGGATGGACAAAATGGTAAGTCAATCTGTGCGATACGGAATATTCTTTGTGTTCCAATCGTCTTACATAGGTAGGTACTTGAACATCAAAAATTGGTAGGACTATACAACAATTTTTGTTGTTGAATAGGGAGTCAACAGAGTTGAAAGATGGAAAGCAAAACAATCCGTTCGTCCTGACGACGACTTGATTGTGGAATTTCAGAAACTTTCTCAAGAGGAGAGCATTGAATCTTCAAAGGAAAATATAAGTCCTGAAGAAATTAAAGTGGACTATGAAACTGCAAGAAAGAAGCAACCACATAAGCCGGTATTTTAATTTGTTTCATATTCTTGTTTGTTGTTTATTTATTTATTTTAAATTAGGCTCGTTGGATTATTTTCAGGATAAATTACATGGGTAGCCTCTTCACATTTCAAAATTTTTATTAAGTTATTGAATATATCGTTACTATTAGTTTTTTTGATCAATTACTTTATTTCAATGTTTATTTTTGCCAGAAAATTCGTACAAACCAAACAACGTTGGATGCTTTTTTTAAAGGGAAGAAGATTAGGAATCAGGAGCAAAGTAGAACAGATAAGGCGGTGGTAGATTTTTAGTATTTTTATTTAGTATATATTTCAAGAGTAAATTGGAGAGAAATTTCGTTTATACACTCACTGGCAAAAAAACGACCACCCAAAATTATTTTGAATTAAGCCACATCATCTCCCTGTTCGTTAATACCTTCAGCTCTCATTTGGAGATGGGTTCGGATTCTCTGGAACTAACGCATAGCAAACATAAATGCATTCTATTGCTTTAACTATGTACCGGGTGTTCAAATGTCCGCCATATCTAAGGACAGCTTTGGAAAAGAAGAAATAATAACAAAAGTGGCCAAGAGAAAGCACCTTGAATAAATTTTGCATAATTTTGGTTTACCACTTATTGCTTTATTTCATCAGATAGGAGCTGGAGAAAAGGTGAATATGTGGTTGTGTAGATGCTTGCAACTTCGTTTAAGGCTATATACCCGGCCACAAAATCGTTTTCTCCATTTTTAAACTTTATTTATCATCAAAAACCTTCCAAATTTGCGTGAAAATTCTTGAAAAAAATATGTCTAGATGTAGATGTACAAATAAGGTATATTATCTTGAAGTTGTTTGTAAGACCTTAAATAAAAACAAATTTAAAAAAATTGGAAACTATTGGGTTTACATCAAATTTCCCAGCGTTCAACAATAATAAACCGATTTATTTTTTCAAAAATCTCTGAAAATAAGGTTAAAAACTGGAAAACAAATTCCAAATATTCCAGCAAAATTCGCTGAAATCAGTTGTGGTATGTGGTACGACGGGACGGATCGAAAGATGTAGCTCCTCCCATCTATTGCTTGTCGACATGTCAAACGCGGCCCGGTGTTTGTAAATATTTCTTTGTAGAGCCACTTGTGTAATAAAAGTTGAGGTTTCACAATTTTTGTTCTTTGGAAATATTATTATAAAGCCACCACCCCGGGGAATTATTTTTTCAGAATGTGCAATTCTAGTACATATCTTGTTGTCCGCATAGGTAAAACCCGGTAAAACTCTTGTTCTGCCAGTGTTTTAAATTTTAAAATATGTTATATACAGGGTGTCCCAGATTTGTTCTCTTGCCCGCCAATTCATAAATGACCAGTTCGTACCTAAAATATTTAGGTCTTCCACTGAGTAGACATTAAAATGTTCAACTGCCATACCTTTTAAGAGATTTTTCTGATAAAAAATTGTTAGATTAAAAAGAGACGCGACAGGATATTTATTCAGTAAATGTCAAGATCTCAAAGCTGCCCATAAAATTTGATGAACCTGTGCGATTTTCAAATATTACAGCACAGTTTCGAGTTTAGCGTACGGGTAACACAATTGTCATATTTCCAGCCTACTATGCTGTATGCTGTATGGGAAAAAAATTACCTAGGTATATAAATTTGCTCTAAAATACAAAATCAGATCTGTGCCTGTTACTTTGAGTACCTAAATAGAAATCGAATTTATTGACATTTTTTATACAAGAAACCTTACAAATTTACCATCACAGAGCTGTCAAATTCGACGCTTCTGTTGTACATAAGTACGTATCCTCTAAATCATGGAATATTTTGTTGGTTTAAAACTGTTGTGTTCACTTCCAAACTAGTAAAAAAACATTTTAAAGATTTCGAATGTGATTTATAAATAAATGGATACTTTGAGTAAATTTTCCCATAATTTGGTAAATGGCGCTTAGTTCCTTTTCTAGTAACACCCTCCATTTGGTGATCATAAAAAATACCGACAAAGAAATCTTTTATGCCCGGTACCGCCAGTCCACGTGGACTTGATAAGTGTGTCACTGCACCTGCAAACCAATCCGCAATAGTCTTAGGCGATAAAAGAGTCATAAATTGCAAGGGAAAAGTTTTCTCTATCCTCTTTCCTAAAAATACAACCAGATCACTAGACATATATGTTGATACTAAATCGGCAGGAGAAGTAGTGCAACGCCCATTTCAAATCGAACTCTGGTCTACCCGGGAGTCTATCCTTAACTGAATTTTGCAAACTTGTGCTTTTTTCAATTGATTAAATGCTTTCTTAAATTAAGTCCCTTTGGATCTGTAGTGGGCGCTGCTTGAAAGACCGGCAAATTTTGCAATTTTTCCGAAAATTTTAAATGAAGCGATTTACCTGCTAATTATAACCTAGCTGAAAAGAGGACAAAATGACGAAAGAAACAGTGAAAAGTGCAAATCGACATCCTTTTCTAACTGCAAATATGGACAAAAAAGCGTGTTAGGTTGTTAGGAGTGGGAGAATGGGGGGCAAAAATTGTTGGTGATATCTGATGATTCTTTGTCTTAATTCTATTAACAAAATAATTAAAGTCTTAATCATCACTTTCAGAACCGCTAGTATCACTGTCACTGTCGCCTAACGAAATAATTAATGGTTCAACTTCACTGATATTGTCTGCGAACACTTCATTTTCTAAATATTTGTCCTCGATCTTAATCGCGTGATCACAACGCTTCTTCCAGTCTTCTGGCTTCATTTGATTAAATTCATATTCCTCTAACTTCCGCGCATCTTCTAACTTGAAGGTAGTATTTTTTGCAGCGACGTTGTTTTTCGCTGTCGCCCATATTAACTTGATGGGATTTAAAACTGGATGATATGATGGTAAACGTAAAACATTGTGTCTATGGTCTTATAATAATATGTATGTCTAACTTGTAGGTTATAATATACCTCTTCTTATAATTTCCTATTATCTTGAGTCCTTCTCTACCTGAACCCCGTTTTACGCAAAGGAACTCTCAGTGTTTCATTGGATCCAATCCATTCTAGCTCGGTCCATATTTTTTGGTTCAATTTTGCAAGGGTAACACGACAACCTTCAGTCTTGTGAAATTTGTGTACTATGTGACGTATATTAGCTGTCTTATACTCCGGTAAATCAGTCGTTAAGGAACTCTTCCTTGTACACTTCTTTCCTGGTGTTATAAAGATAAAGGTAGGAAGAAAATGGGATAGGGGTAGGCCTAAATTAGACTACTGCTCTCGAAAGGCTGGGGATGTAGGATGTTTGGCGAATAAGTGGTAAATCAAAATTATCCAAAATTTATTTAAGATTGCGGCACTTACTCTTATTTTTGATATGCCTTACCCGGGTGTATTTTAGTGAAAACACTGTTTTTTCTTAACTGAAAATAATTTCCATTGATTTCTCTTGGCCACTTTTGTTATTGTTTTTTCTTTCCCAAAGCTGTACTATGAATGGTCCCTTAAATATGGTTGACATCCTTTCTTATTTGGACACCCGATACATGAAATAATGTTTAATGTAAATTTTTGGTCTAATATTTAAAAATTGAAGGTTTTTTGTGCCAGTGAGTGAATTTTTATTTTGGCTTTATGATATTTTCATCAACAATTTATTCTAGGCCTCGTTGGGCAAAGAAAAATTCATTAGAAAATCGAGTTTCAGTCAAACTGAAAATGGAAATTGTGGTATTAAATCTAAAGGAGAAAATTCTAATATGTTGTCACGAAAGACGAGTTTTACGCAAACTGAAAATACGAATAAACATGTGAACGAAAGTGAATTTGAAGATGATGGAGAATGGCTAGCAGAAATCGATAAGTTGCTAGAAAGTTCTGCCGCTTCTAGTATCAAAAATTCGCCACAAAGACTGAACATAACCAAGGAAGTTTCTGAAAAGCAAAATGCTATTTCTGCCTTTGTGCCAGGACAAAACTCTATTTGTGGCGATTATTTGAAAGACCAACCATCCACAAGTTTCGTTCAACAAGATAATCAAAAATGCAATATTGATGTCTCTTCGTCTGGTTATGGTACCAACAATTGCTGGTCACCAAAAACGAATTACACGCATTTGAAAGATAGAAGTGATGGAACCAGTAAAAGGAGCAATTCTGGCATGCAAAGTTTTCAGTTTCGTAACAAGAATGTTAGCAGTACTGTTACAAAAAGAGCAGAAATTGATAATTTGTCAGAAAACTCTGTCGCTTCTTCACAAAAACTGAATATAATCAAGGAAATTCCCGAGAAGCAAAATGTTTTTCGTTTGACACAAGCAACTGCTGTTTCTGCCTTCCGTCCAGTTGCTACAAAAGGAACTAGCAGTATTTATGGTGGCTACTTAAAAGAACAACCATCGACCAGTTTTTCTCAGCAAAATTATGAAAAACAGAATGTCTCTTCGAGTTTTGGCACCAACAGTTCGTGGAAACCAAAAATGAATTACGCACATTTGAAAGATGGAAATGGTGGAACCAGCAGAAGAAGCAATTCTGCCATGCAAGATTTCCAATTTCGCAACAGAAATGATAGCAGTAGCGGCGGAACACACAGAGCAATGGCTTTCGAGGATTTGTTACTTTCGGATGTAAATAATTGTTCTTTTACGCTGATCTGACATAAATAATGTTTAATTGTAGGAACCAACGAAGCCTCCGATCACAAACATAAGAGATTTCGAACTTAAGCCGAAAAAGCTCAAACATTCTTCTGCAGACTTTGACAAAACAAAAAGAGGAATGTTCGAAATTAATTCTGGGACAAATAAAAAGATGAAGTTCGAAGATAGCTTCGAGGAACAATATTTGGATGATGTAAATTCTTTCTTCGATCACAGCAATTATAATGAAAAGCCTGGAACGAAGAACATTACATGGGGATCTCCTCTGGTCACAAGTCATTACTTTAGTCCTTGTCAGAGATCAAATGATAGCTTCTTCGAGGTTCCTGAAAAAGATAATGTGGAGCCTATAAGGTAAAAATATTTAATTAATTAATTAATTAAATTTCATTAGTACAGTGTAACTTCAGCAATCTAAACCATGCATCCTCTATCGCTCTTTTTTATGAGATAGTTTAAATTTTTGTATTTTTTGCGCTTTATTCACGAAATCACAAACAGACCTGCATCAAATAATTTTTGGTATGAAGAGGCAAAATGTTTTATTAACATTGAATTAGTTTATAATGAACAGTTATGTCAAATATTGGCCCAGCTCTAATTTGGATTTAACATTACCATTAGCTAACCTCAAGTTCAGCGCTTATTTTATTAAAAAAGAAATAAACTACCTTGAAAATTTAACAACCAAAGCTAAAACATTTGTATGCAACTTATTTCTGTAATTTATTCCAAAAATAACAGAGATAAAGGGGGTGAATAGGCACTTACAGTCCAACAGATTTAAGTTGGCGAGCGGTTGACGCGTTGGCGCCTGCCACAGCCTTCATCTAACTCACCGCAACAACAGTGGTGTGGACTTTTTTTTACTCTTGGGAATAAATATAAAATAATAAAAATTCAGTAAATACTATTCGACGTGTATGAAGAAAATTATTAGTACTAATAAATATAAAAATATAAAAAGACAAATGTAATGTGATTTATTGTAGAATAATCATTAATATTTCTTTGTCTTAATTCTATTAAAACAATAATAGTACAATAATACTGAAGGTCTCAATCATCACTTTCAGAATCGCTAATATCACTGTCGCATAAAGAAATAATAAATTAATGGTTCAACTTCACTGATTTTGTCTGCGAACGCTTCATTTTCTAAATATTTGTCCTCAATCCTAATCACGTGATCACAACGCTAACACATAATTTGGAGCAAAATATAACAATTAAGTCAAGCTATGAATACGTGAAGAAAGGCGTCCCACAGGGATCTATCCTTGGACCGCTATTATTCATAATATGTATACACTAATGATTTGCCAAATTGTATAGAAGAACACTATTCTATATGCTGATGATACCTCCGTCATCTACAATGAAAACAGCTTTCAAGAGAATCAGACAAAAATATTGAATTCCTTTAAAACTCTAAATTACTGGTTTACAAACAATAATATGAAACTAAACGTAGAGAAAACCAAATCAATAATTTTCAGCCCTAGTGGTTCATCTGATAACATTCAAATAGAAGTCGATAACAATAAATTCGTAAAAACACAAAACAGTACAAATTTTCTGGGGATAACTGTTGATGCCCGACTGGATTGGAAAGCCCATATAGATGCCCTTGTCAGCAAATTATCGCGAGCTTCATACTGCATAAGAAATGTAAGTTACCTAGTATCCCGAGAAGCTGCACTTACATCTTATTATGCGAACATACAATCCAGACTTCGCTATGGAATTGTCTTATGGGGGAACTCTGTGGATATGGAGCGAATCTTTAAATCTCAAAAAAAATGTATCAGAAGTATTTTCCATATAAAACAGACTGATAGTTGTAAACCATATTTTATAAATCATGAAATACTTAACGTCTTTTCAATTTATGTAGTAGAAAGTGTTAAATTCATAAAGTAGAATTATGATCTTTTCCAAGCATACCAACAAGCGCACAAATACCCAACTGGTTCTGGTCACTGCTTGGTTCTACCAATACCTAGATTGACACGTGTATTGAATAATGTTCAATATAAAACTGTTAAAATTTATAATAAGCTGCCCAAAGAATTTCTCCAATCAAGAAGAAGTTGAAGAATCTATTATGTCAGAAAGCCATCTATTCCCTAAAAGAATTCCTAGATATGGACACAAGTAACCTACTTAATAATTAACATACTTATATATATATTTTTATTTTTTTTAAATATAATTTGCTATATCTTTTTTTTGTATTTCTATATTTCTATGAATATTTTGTTTGTATTGACAAGGCCTCATGCCCGTAAGGGTATCATGTACATATTCTGTATATTTTGATCAAAATAAATCTAAATCTTTTCACTGTCGCCCATATTAACTCGATGGGATTTAAATCTGAATGATACGGCAGTAAACATAAAACAGTGTATGTGTCAAACAACTTGTAGGTTATATACCTCTTCTTATAATGCTTGATAATTTCGGACAATTGTGGTTTTAACATTGGGTTCAAAATTAATATTTTTGTCGTTTAACCATTTAATCGTATCTGCCTTTTAGAATTTGATGTGGGTGCGGGATTTGCCTGGACGTTGTGGTAGGGTGCATTGTCTACGGCGACGATGGAATTCTTTTTTAAATTAGGAATCAACTTTTGCTGCAACCACTTGCCATAATTGTCCCACGCAAATCCCGCACCCACATCAAATTCTAAAAAGGCAGATATATGATAAAATAGCTAAACGGCAAAAATATTAATTTAGAACCTAATTTGTTAAAACCACAATTGTACAAAATTATCAAGCATTATAAGAAGAATTACAGTGAGTGGCCAAATTATTATGGACAGTACTCGGATTTTAGTACTTACTTTCTAGTTTAACTGCATTTTTCAAACAAATAATTGGTTGTAGGGCTCATAGGTATTTTTTATTTACAAGAGTGTGTTAATACCAAATAAAACAGCCATATTAAAATCAATTTGCTCATAAAATAATTTATATTAGAAATTACATAAATATGAGTGCTGTCCCTAATAATATGGCCACCCACTGACCCACTGTATATAATCTTCAGGTTCGACACATTATTACAAGACCATGGACACACTGTTTTACCTTTACCGCCATATCATCCAGACTTAAATTCCATCGAGTTAATATCGGCAACAGTGAAAAACAACATCTCTGCAAAAAATACTACCTTCAAATTATATAGAAGATGCGAGGAAGTTAGCGGAATATGAATTAATCAAATAAAGTCAGAAGACTGGAAGAAGCGTTGTGATCACGTGATTAAGATCAAGGACAAATATCTAGAAAATGAAGGGCTCGCAGACAATATCATTAATTATTTTTTCTTTAGGCGACAGTGACAGTGATACTAGCGATTCTGAAAATGATGATTAAGACCTTCCTTATTATTGTACTATTATTTTTTAAATAGAATCAAGACAAAGAATCTAATATTAATGATTATTCTGCAATAAATCCCATTACATTTGTCTTTTTACATTCTGAATTACCTTTTAGTTAGGGAGTCGGTATAGTAAATTATTACTGTATTTTCTACCATGCCGGACATTATTAATCTTAATGTATACAACAATCAGTGGTACTGGACCATTCGAACAACTACTCCTCGGGCAAATACCCCGCCAGGCATTGAATTATAGAACTAAATCCAGATTTTTTGTACTACGAGACGTTTCAGACTGCTACCCCATCTAAGATGGCTTTGAAACAATCCTAATTTGTCTCCATGTACGTACGTGCTTTTAAGCAGGTCTTTGTTCAAATATTGCATGTTTTGAATGTGTATGGAAAACCGCAGACCAACTGGTTTCGTCGTTCTGGGACTCATCAGTACGGTGCTCTCCCCCACACACTCAAACCATGCAATTTAGCTTGCTATATATGCTGCCGCACTCTGGACAGATATCAGCAAGTGACAACTACTTTGAGTAATTATCTAGTATTAATCAGTGGTACTGGACCGTTCGAACAACTACTCCTCGGGCAAATATCCCGCCAGGCATTGAATTATAGAACTAAATCCAGATTTTTTGTACTACGAGACGGCTAAGATGGCTTTGAAACAATCCTAATTTGTCTCCATGTACGTACGTGCTTTTAAGCAGGTCTTTGTTCAAATATTGCATGTTTTGAACAAAGACCTGCTTAAAAGCACATACGTACATGGAGACAAATTAGGATTGTTTCAAAGCCATCTTAGATGGGGTAGCAGTCTGAAACGTCTCGTAGTACAAAAAATCTGGATTTAGTTCTATAATTCAATGCCTGGCGGGGTATTTGCCCGAGGAGTAGTTGTTCGAACGGTCCAGTACCACTGATTAATACTAGATAATTACTCAAACTAGTTGTCACTTGCTGATATCTGTCCAGAGCGCGGCAGCATATATAGCAAGCTAAATTGCATGGTTTGAGTGTGTGGGGGAGAGCACCGTACTGATGAGTCCCAAAAGGACGAAACCAGTTGGTCTGCGGTTTTCCATACACATTCAAAACATGCAATATTTGAACGTATACAACAAGAGGAAGAAGAATATGACTATGAGAAAGTTGCATCTGAGTCGCACCGCAGATGGCGGTTTAGAACCGTCTGGCACCCACTCGCGACTATCTAATGTGTCTGGCATTGATATCTTGGCATTTTTCATGATACAAATAGTCAGTAAAAGAAGAATCAGATACATTATAAGTCGCGAGTAGGTGCCAGAGAACCCCAAACTTATCTTAAGCAGGAGCGTCGCGTGACGTATTTTCTACCAACAGATTTTTCTTTTACTGAATTTTTGTATTATGAAGAATGCCAAAATATCAATGCCAGACACATTAGATAGTCGCGAGTGGGTGCCAGACGATTCTAAACTTTTCTTAAGAGTGCGACTCAGATGCAACTTTCTCAAAGTCATATTCTTCTTCCTCTTGTTGCATTCATTAAGATTAATAAAGTCCGGCATGGTAGAAAATACAGTTATAATTTACTATACCGGCTCCCTAACTATTTGGTACTAATGATTTTCTTAATACACGTTGAATATTATTTACTGAATTTTTATTATTCAATATTTATTCCCAAGAGTAAAAAAAAGGCCATGCTATTGTTGCGCTGAGTTAGATGCAAGCTGTGGCAGGCGCCAACGCGTCGCAACCCTACCCCTCGCCAACTTAAATCTGTTGGAATGGATCTCAGACAATCTCATGTCGATTCGTTTCAAAGTGATCTGACATAGTGCGTAAAAAGAATTCACCTAATAATAAATATTTTAGAATATGAAGGGCAGACCTGCCAGAATCCCTCTAGGTTTTCTATTTTATGATTTTTATTGAAGTAGGTACATATTCAGACTTCGCACTCTGCAAAATCTCCAGCGTTTATGTTTAAACTACACTTAATAAGAGGCAAGTCCTAATATGCAGGTTAGCAAAAACTGTAAGTCGTGCTTAAGATCTTCAGTGAACCAGAATTTTTACATTATTATTATTGATAAGCAAAAACAAGTTAAAAATCATTTTTTTCGAAGTTGCACTGTTACTTATAGTAAAAAATTGTCACGCAATAATTTTTAAAGGAGTAAATGCCCTGAAATGTCCCAGGAGAAACCACCGATATTTCCAACCCCGAAAACTAAAACAGTCAAAAAGGGATGTAGGAGTTTTGCCCTTGCTGATAGGGATTATGAACAACCTTCTAGGGATAGCGTTAAAGATTTTGAAGATATTTGCGCTGAATCGTTTTTAGATAATTTAGGACTGAATAACAGCCTTCACAATTCGAGTTTCGGTTCAGATGTTTCGAAATTTAATAGTCACTTGGAGAAAAGTATTATAGAGGACGCTTGCGCTTATTATTCAAAATTACACTCGCAATCAAAAGTGGTTGAGAAGAAAGAGAAAATTTCTCCCATAGAGAAACGCGCAGTTGTAGAAAATAATAGCTCGAGTTTTAATGATATCGAACCCCAAGTTTCTGAAATAAAAGAACATTCTCGACCGCAGCAAACTCAGGTCATGGAAGCAGCGCCTTATGGTTATGGATATTCGAGTTTCAATGATCCGTTTAATAATAACAGCAGACTTTTAGATAGGGAATCTCATACACAGCCTTGTTTACCCAGATATGCTCATGAAAACAACCCTTATTACGAATCTTTTATGGAAGCAAAACGAAGAGAATTCGAAGCTTATTTGAGAAATCAGTATGATACCCATCGAAGAGATATAGTACCAGTAACTCCATTCGAAAATTATAGAAGCCAACCTGAAAATATGTTGTACGAGCGTTCGGTTGACCCTTTTGTTCTGCAAGATTACTTTTATAATCAAAATGCGTCTTTTCCTGTTCCGGAAGTTAACAGTTCGCCATTTTTGCCACCCACCAGTATTAGGGGTTTGTGGAGGCCAAATTACGGTTATGATGACATTCCCGTGTGTTATCCTTCACGAAATCAGCCTGCTGAAAGAGATTTTTATATGAGAAATCTAAATTTTTATCCAGAAAATTTGAGACAACGTGTTGCAGATGACCGATATAATAACTTGACTTTAAATGGCGGTTTTCAGCATGATAGTATGTATGGTGAATATCCCAGAAATTCTGCATCGCCGAAATAGCTTTTATGTTCAAAAATGTGTTATTTGTCGTTATTTAATTTGTGTCGTTTTCTACTATGTCTATTAGTATATGAATTATTATTCAGTGGTAGTTTTGCAAATTAATAAATTAGTATTAGGTTCTCATGCAATTTTATTATTTGTTGTTCAAAACTGTGTTATATTTATTGTTATTTAATTTGTGTTAAGTTTCATATTTTCTTTCTAAGTTATTTTATGTATTATTGGTACTAATAAATTAGAATCGTTGGTGTAATTTAATTTGGTGCTTTTTTTGAACACAGGTTCACGTATTTTGAACTACCCTTAACTCCTTTATTTTTAAGTTCAGAAAAAAACTTCATTAATAGAAGATTTAACTCTTTTTCTGAAGATTCCATACATGTAATCAGAAAAAACAAACTAACATCTAACACAAATAATACAGACTAACTAGGGTATTCTTAAATTTGTGAATTTGGCTAGAACATTTTATGCTCATTTCAAAAGTGTATCATCCTATATTTTTTGACATATTTTTTAATGTTAAAAATAATTTCTGTATCATTTCGAGATGCAATAAGGGATCTTAACATTTCTAGAGGAAAACTATGGAAAATTTTACATAACCACGTTCGACCTTTTAAATCACTGTCAAGATTGACAGAAGCAGGGCGAGACTTTTGCCGACTAATGGCTAATAAGCTGGACAATGATGATTTTTTTAAAAAAATATTACGTACAGATGAGGCCAGCTTTACGACTTCGGGTGCTTTTAATAGAAAGAACACATGCTTCTGGTCTGATGAAAATCTACATCACATTACAGATGTAAAGTTTCAAGGACGTCAGACACTTTCTGTTTGGTGTGGAATTTGTAACAATCGTGTGTTAGGTCCTATATTTTACAGACACTCACTAAATGGCGAACGTTTTTTTTAATCTTTTAAGAAACGATATTGAACGTGCATTGGAAGATCTGCCTGTCAAGAGTATTATAATAATATGACGATATGACCCAGATGGTCTACCAGCCCACAAAATTATTTCAAAATTATTTGAATGGTTGTTTCCAAGAATGGATAGGAAAATTTCGTACTATTAGGTGGGCAGCAAATAGCCAGGATTTTGGGACTGTCAGGAAATTTTGCTTATTGAATTATGGAAAGAGGATTCACAATTAATGAAGAGGTTTACAGAAGGACTATCCAAAACCTAAAGCAAGCCATTAGTGGAAAGTCCGAAGTCATGTAGAACCAAAACTTTGCTGTTGTATGACAATTGCAGAGTCCACAAGACTCGCACAGTTCAAGCCAAGGACGCAGCCTTCTTATGTAACAGCTGATTTTGTTGTGAAGCCTACACGTTCGATGACCATCGGGTCGCGGGGAGCGTTGTTTGTTATTATATTCAAGCAACCGACCAGGCGAATGTTCCGCAATATTCCGTTTCCGCGGCGGCACCTGTTTACTACACAACTGGTCGGCTGCTTTGTTTTGTCCTTTTCGCAAACAATCGTTTAGACTTAGTATCCCGGTTGCTTCAGTCTTAAATGTAAATAGCTAAGTCCCCTCTCCAAGTCTTTGGTTCAAGCCATTGTTGAAAGTTGTGGATTCACCGAGTTGCGACTTTTCTTGTTCAAACATCTGAAGAAAGTCTTCGGAAGCCGAAATTTTTCCTCAGATGATGAGTTGAAAACTGCTATAGCGTCATTCTTTAAGAAGCAACCAAAATATTTTTTTGGATGAAATGAAACAATTGGAGAAACACTAGACCTCCGTACCGAGTTGGTGTCAGGATTTGTTTCCCTGCTGCCCATGCACAGACTTAACCCACTCTTTCCTGTTACATTCTAAATGCCTTGCTTCGTCCCATGTCATTCATCTCCTTTTCAAGATCTTCTCCATGTTGCTACTCCATGTATTCCTCAGTCTTCCACTGTCTCTCTTACTCTGCCTCTTCCCTTCCCATTTCCCAAACGTTATTCTTTAGATACATTCTTGATTGGGCGCGCTTTCTAGAGTAACGCGGTTGGTCGTGCTAGGTCCAGCGGACCTAACGCTAAATATGATACTGTTCTCGATGTTTTCTATGGAATTATGATACAACTTGTTTATACTCATTGATATAATGGTCAATGAGCAAATACCAATTTCAATGGTTTTTTTATTTTTATGCCTTGTATTGAAATTCCAAGAAACCTTCAAACCTTCATTTTGAGAGAAGAATGTATACAGCAAACGCAGACCATCGACTTCGTCATATTGGAACTCATCAGTACACTGGTAGAACGTTCATAATTGGGTGCAATAAAAGAGGCTAACCCCAGCAACACTGGCATTGAAACCTCCATATGCAACTCATCGTATGACAGCGGACACAGTTCATTTTGGCCAAAATAACACTTGCGTCTAAGTCTAAATGTACACAGAAATCACAGATGCTGATTTTGACCTGTTGGAACTCACCAGCATGGTGCCGCTGTGCACAAAGAGACCATGTCAAACTCAACCTATAAATGACTGCCTGGATCAAGTTGAGCGAGAACCAAACACTAGTGCCACACTCCAACACAACTTAACAAAAATACAGATTTATTAACTTTTTAAACAACTCCTCCTCAGGCAAATAACCGGACAAACTTAAATTACATGTCAATGCACATGTATACAATAATACAATTGGGTGTGATGCAAGTGCTGACAATGAAACCGCCATACTTTTCTGAAAAGACAAAGCATGTCGTTTTGTTTAATTTGTGGAAATAATATGTTACAGAATCACTTATTTTAACGTAATTATTACATTTTATAATGTTATAATACCTAACCGTTGAATAACTAATCCTAGATATCCAATGACATAAATGAAAAATAATTTCAGGCAATAAACGCTTGTTCCAAAAACCAATAAACGAAAAAAGCCTTTTTTTACTCTCCAATGTATTTTGGAGGTCTCTTTTCCACAAAAGCAGCAAGACCTTCATTGCGATCTTTCGTCTTTGTAACTTGAGCATAATAAGCTTCTTCTAAGGCTAAACCTGTGTCTAAACTAACTTCCAAACTTTTATTAATCGTTTTCTTTGCCACCTTGACTGCTAATGGACCATTAGGCAGAATTTCCTCCGCAATTTGTACGGATTTTTCAAAAGCAGCATCTCTGTTTTCGTTTTGTTCCACCACATGGTTCAAAATGCCTGCAAACAAAAATTATTGAGGGGCGAAAGATTTTTCTTGTTACCGTCAGAGTTTTTGTACCATAATTTAAAGCTTGAGAAGCAGTTAACACTCGAGCTGTATATATTAGTTCTTTGGCAATTGCCGGGTTGATTATTCTAGGTAAATATTGTGTGCCACCAGCCCCTGGTATGATGGCTAATCTAGTTTCGACTAAACCCAATTTAGAATTTGAAGAAGCTATCCGTATGTCACAACTTAAAGCCAATTCCAATCCTCCTCCTTGTTAAAAACAACGTGAAAAATGCTTTAACTGGTGTAAATAATTACCTAAAGCTACTCCATCGATGGCAGCAATAACTGGTATCGGAAAATTGTATAATCTTGCAGTCAAATTTCTTAAATTTGAGACAAATGCAGGTACCTCTTCCACTGGCATTTTGATTCGTTCTTTCAAATTGGCACCTACGATAGAACGCCTTTAGCCGTAACTTGCAGAAAATGTTTATCGATACACGGTACTGTAGACACTAAGCCAATGTTTAGGATTATTTCATTTTTATTTATATTTACCTGCACAAAATACGTCAGGTACAAGACTTCTTACCAATAATACCCGTGAATTACCGTCATGCTGTACATCATCTAAAATATCATTAAATTCTTTTGTTAAATGAAAGCTGAGAGTATTCTTATTTAGCGGATCATTGAGAGTGATAACTGCGATTCCCTGTCTTCCGTTTTTTAGTTTTTCCAAATTCACTACTTTATTATCAACTTTTGAACTAAAAAACTGTTTTAAACTAAACAGCTGTTGGTTGAGACTTAAATTATGTTTAATACACTTGAACATTTTCGGTTGGAATAAATGAAACCGATTTTACGAAAACAAAAATTGATATGATAAGCAAGTACTTTGGCACCTACTGCCAAGTATTAATGTTGTTTGGTATTTACATACATTATACATATTTATATTACGCCAGTTCATTTACTTGCATTTTTTACTACTTATTTTGAAATCGACATCAAAATCGATTTAAAAGTCGATTTTTAAAAAATTACTAAAAATCGATGAATGGGTTTTCGATTTTTCCCAAAATTGGGATTAATCGGAAATCGATTAATCAATCTAAAAATCGCAGCCAGTACTAACAACTGTCCAGAAATTTAGGACTAACATAAAAAATGCGTTGTCTAATACAGAAATACCGGCGAAAATGCTGCATACCAATGATTTTGATGCATGCAGAGCGATTTTACTTACATGGATTGCTCTAGTCTGGTAAATCTCCGACTTGTTGAATGTGTGGGGAGCTTCAAATCTGTGCTGTGACCTAATGTAAGCCAAACGTGTATGTGATTGAGTTTATGAAATTTTATTGAAAGTGTTTTAATAATTTCAAAGAATCTAACACCGGATTAAGTCTGACACCGGCTTCGTTGCTATGCTACAACCAATCAGAAAGCCGGTATCATAGCAACGAAGTCGGTGTCAGACTTAATCCGGTGTTAGATTCTTTGAAAACCCGAGCCCTGGAGATTTTGAAGTCGGCCATTTCATACTTTTAAGCGGCAATAATCGAGTGCAAATTTCTGCAGTTTTATTCCTGCTTGTTAATTCGGGACCTAAGTGCCTCCGTCATACGTCAGATTTTCATTTCAAACAAAACAAAAGCACGTGCCATTTGACGTTTATCGATATTATTTACAACGTCTTAAACTAGTTTTTGCGATATAATTATAGACGTTTTGCAGTGAAAACAGTTTATTTTCAATTTGTGTGTTGGGCTTACGCGTAAAAACTTGAAAACAGCTATATGTAATTATAATTATATTTCAGAGGTTAGGTTAAAACGTCAGAAAGCACGTGGCTTTGGTTTGTTTGGAATGAAAATCTGACGTTTGTGACGCGCCACTTATCTCCCGAATAGTCAGCCACAATGTCAGCAATCAAATTCTATGCAATGAACCTCTATGGTACACCGGGGGTTTACCTTAGAATTCTGTGGGGTTTACAGCATTGTCAGGCGTGGTGGCGCGCATATAAATCTCTTGCGCTTACGCGCGTGAAATTCTGTGACTTTTAGATTGGTTTGCGTGTCAAGGTACGTAAAATGACTATTATGAACTTACTTGATAGTAGTGTATTGGTGTTGGCATATGCATATTTATCGAAAAATATCCAAACAATTTGTTTCCTTAATTTATAGGTTAAAAATTTGATGACCGGGTTTTAGCTTGGATTTCAGGAGACATTTCAGTGGTCAGCCAGAGTCTCTAATCTATGGCCAGAGTGGCCGACCACTAGTAAAATATCTGCTGAAAGTTTTGTCTCTTATCTTACCACTGTGGCCAACAAGCCACGAAGAATGAACTCAGATCCGTACTAAACAGTGTGAAATGAAGACAGAATTGTTAATTGGGTTCTCGGTATAGCAAAGATATTTATTTTTGTTTATACAGTTTTCTAAGACGTGGCTGCATAACACTTTCATTTTATTGATTTATCTCTTTACTCCTATACCTACTTACCGAATATCTGTACATACTTATTGCGGACCTGAGAAATCAACCAATCAGGTGGTGGCCGACTACTAACTTAGCTTTCCACTGGACATCTCTTCTTGGTTCATCAGTTCAAAGATGTCCTTTTGTATCTCTTGAATTTTGTTTATTTGTGACAGCCTGACAGCAGCAGTTGTTGGTGTTGAGAAGGGGGCAGTCGGCAGTGAATGGTCTATTTATCCTGCTGTGGTTTTTGGGGTTGTTTCTTCACTTTCTGACTTATCGGCTGAAAAATTCTTATTATTGAGGTACAGGGGTGTTTTCCATATTCAAAAACTAGGTTGTGTGAAATTTTGGTGTACATTTTTAGGCATTACAAGTTTATCTCTTCCATATACATGTATGGGAATCGTGTTCGTTTGATCTGTTTTGGTGGTTCAGGTTTTGGCATTTGCGAGGGTCTATCAGTAAATTCTATTATTATTATTTTTGCATCCACCAGAACTGTCACTTCTAATTTCTTTTTGTACCAAATGCTTTCTAATAGTTTGTTTTCTTCACCCCATTTCTCAAGTTGTTTCATTTCATCAAAAAAATTTATTCTTTTGTTTGCGCCTCAAAACACGACGCTGCAGCGGTTTTCAACTCATCATTTGAGGAAAATTCTCAGCTGGTGAGGTTTTTCTTCAAATGTTCGAACATAAAGAAAGCCACAGGGTGCTAAATGAGGGCTATAGAGTGGATGCTGTAACTCGGTGAATTCATAGCTTTCGATAATGATTTGAACTGTGCGAGCCTTGTGGACCCTGCAGTTGTCGTGCAACAGCAAAGTTTTGGTCTTCCATGAATTCAGACATTTTCACTAATGGCCTGCTTCAGGTTTTGGACAGTCCTTCTGTAAACTGCTCCATTAATTGCGGGCCCTCTTTCCATAATATGTATACAATAAGCAAAATTCCCTCGCAATCCCAAAAATGGTCACCATCAACTTTCCAGAAAACGACTGAATTTTTGCCTTCTTTGGAGGTGGAGAGCACTTATTCACCCATTCCATCGACTCCTGCTTCGTAGGAGGATCTCAGTAGAACACCAAAATCTTGTCACCTTTATCAATTCATGAAAAACCACTTTCATTGTCCTCTAAAGTGGCCAAATGTTCTTGAGAAGTTTCTTTCCCCGCCAGTTTCTGCTCTGGTGTAATGAGTTTGGTGATTCATCCCGCAGAAACTTTTTTTATCCCTAAATCTCGGTGCACAATCTTGAAAACTGTAGTTTCGGATACTCCAGCCTCTTTAGCAGCAGCAAATCTTCAACAAGGCTGATTGTTTCCTCAGTTCTTGCCTTATAAGGTCTTCCTGAATTGTCTCGCCCATATCAAAACTGTTTACACTAAAATTTTACAGCCGTCATCGCCGCACACCCGAGACATTCATGAATAACTTTAATCCAGTCAAATTGTGTTTTTACCAGGAAAGTTGTGGGGTAGTTTTGATTTATTTCATTCTGTGTGTTTTTTGGGGTGCTGAATCCCAATCTGAGGTTTGCTAACAAAATTTCATGACGCAACATTGAAAAAAAAATGCAAAAAAGGTAAAAAAATCTCATTTTTTCGTTTTTTTTGCTTATAACTCGAAAACTTTCAACTTTCGTAAATAACCTCCCTATTCAAAATGAAAGTACATAAATTTTCCTACAAATTTCACTATTTAGGTTTTGTCTCGGACGAACCGTTCGGGCTCAAGCGCTAGTTGGAAATTGACGTATTTTGTCTGGCTCCGCAAAAACCCACTTTTTCCACTCCACTCCAAAATTCTAATTTATTATTAAAGGCTGTCAATTAGTGAATTCCTCCCAGTTCTCTGCATATACCTTATTTAGATCGCATATGTAAAGGTACAGATAATTTTTCAAAAATTACATAATGTTAAAGTTATTTATTGAAGTCCGAAATTGTACAAATTCAGTTACAAAAAATTTGAAATTCCAAGGAAAAATCTTGAAAAAGTATTACATATTATATTATATACATATGATTATGTTTATAACGTTTAAGGGGGAATTAGACCTTTGGGAGTATTATAAAGAAAACTCTTTTTTTCAAATATCCAAGCTTTTGACGTGTATTGACGTCTTCGTCAGGGAGACTACAATATAAATTAGTTAAAGAAGTAACATAAAAATAATTGTTAAAACTTACAGAAAGTGAGATTAAAATGTTAGCATCACAGTAAACAGTATAAAATATATCTTGAACATAATTTTTTTATATAAAATAGTCTTTAAAATTGGAAATATAGATTCGAATGTAAAATTGTTTAAAAGTTGTAAAAAATTTTTTGTTTATTTATAATTTTGACAATATCTCTATAGAATTGCCATCAAAGAAAGAAAACTTGTCTTAAATTTGTTTTGGAAAACTCAGATATAAAAATTATTGCGAAATCGATAACAATTTTTAATCGTATTATTTATTAGACGGATAATAAACAAAAAATTTTTTACAACTTTTAAACAATTTTACATTCGAATCTATATTTCCAATTTTAAAGACTATTTTATATAAAAAAATTATGTTCAAGATATATTTTATACTGTTTACTGTGATGCTAACATTTTAATCTCACTTTCTGTAAGTTTTAACAATTATTTTTATGTTACTTCTTTAACTAATTTATATTGTAGTCTCCCTGACGAAGACGTCAATACACGTCGAAAGCTTGGATATTTGAAAAAAGAGTTTTCTTTATAATACTCCCAAAGGTCTAATTCCCCCTTAAACGTTATAAATATAAACAGCAAGACAGTTACCCACATATATACATATGATTATGTATTACATTATTATATGAGCAAAAATTATATGAGCCGTTGTCGTTTAGAGGGTCCTGGCTGAGGTTCTTTGAAGGCGGCGGGTCCTGGCACAGGATCGGGTTGTTCTATTGTCAACGCCGGGGATTGTTCATCTGGAAAATGAAAGAGGTGGTGACCAAACAACAACTTGTGACCATATCTCAAGGAGAGATGAGTGATTACGAAATAGATTGTGAGATTAGACATACCTTCCGCATCTTGTAAGCGTCTTTCTTCAGTCTATTCAATGCTGTCTTTCGGGGGCTCGACGTTTTCATACAGCCCTTCACACGAAGTGCAGATCGGGGAGCAATGGAGGCCTGCCTTTCTGCATCCACATGTGCGTTGGCAGCCTGTTTTACATTTACAAGAAATGTGCAGGAGTATCGAGTCCGGCGCAGGATTCAAAGTGGTTGGCACTGGCACGAGACTCCAACGCAATTGTGGATGCAGAAAGGCAGGCCTCCATTGCTCCCCGATCTGCACATCGCGCGAAAGGCTGCGTGAAAACGTCGAGCCTCCGGAGGACAACATTGACATGGGCGAAGAAGAGACCGAAGAAAGAGACCGGGAACAGACTGAAGAAAGACGCTTACACGATGCGGAAGGTATGTCTAATCTCACAATCTATTTCGTAATCATTCATCTCTCCTTGAGATATGGTCACAAGTTGTTGTTTGATCACCACCTCTTTCATTTTCCAGATGAACAAGCCCCGACGTTGACGATAGAACAACCCGAACCTGTGCCAGGACCCGCCGCCTCCGAAGAACCTCAGCCAGGACCCTCTAAACGACAACGGCTCATATAATTTTTTGCTCATATAATAATGTAATATACCGTGTGGGGATTTAGTGTGTAATCGGCTCATATCTCTGGAACTATTTAAGATATCAAAATTAAATTTTGCATGAATGTGGGGAACAATATGGAGCATTTCCCAAAATTATTTAGGTATATACAGGATGTTCACATTCTAAGTACCAGACCAAAGTTCTATTTCTTTAAATGGAAACCCTACGTGTCCTTGCATAATATGGATTCCCTATAAAATTCCACGAAAATTGGTATACTACATGATGTGGTTTTGACTAAAGAATTTTGAGATATTTACATTTTTGTGCCATTATGGACCCACATTTATGACGCTACTGACTAGGCCTGCGACTTTTTTCGATATATCGATATTGATATCGATATATCGATATATCGAATAACGATACCGGAATGTCGATATATCGAAATATCGATATTTCGATATATCGATATTTTTATGTCGATATATCGATATTTCGATATATCGATATTTCGATATATCGATATTTAGATATATCGATATTTCGATATATCGATATTTCGATATGTCGATATTTCGATATATCGATATATCGATTTAGCGCGGTGTCGACGTTTTACAATGATTTTAATAACTTCTGGTACCGGAAACCGTTGAGCCTACGTCGAGTTTTTCCAAGTAAAGTTTGCAACAGTAAAACCTAAAACATAGTTGCAATGTGAAAGTAACTGAAATTACATTAATTTTATGCCGCATGTAGGATACAATTATTTCAATCCTTTAACTATGCCCTAACTTGAAGCATACTTGAAGAATAGCTGAATAATTCTTTAGATTAGAAGCGTTGTTTTGAAACTAAATTCAAGACGTATAACCTCCAGTATCAGTATCAGTTCATTGTGTCTATGTACTATTAACAGCAAAAGTGGTCTTCCACTTTACGGTTCAATTCCGCTTAAAATGCCATAACCAATTACGTTCTGAGGTAAAAAAACCTTAGCAACTGTCCGCCAATTAAAGTTTTGAAGGCGGATCTAAACAATTTTATTTGAATGACAACAAATGTGTTAGCCTTGCACTAGTAAACAAAGGGCATTCATCAAAGTATCGAGATCGGATAACGAAAAATCACATCGTCTATGGGGAGCGGGGCTGACGAAAACATAACAACGTCCGGCACAAACGATTCACATCGCAAACTGGAACTAACACCACTTTTGCTGAAAATTTTTTACCTATACAATAATCCAATAGAATTTGTGTATCTACAGTCACGTGTTCAAAGACAGCCAATCAGAAGAACATTTAACTGAAGAGTGCTTATGGGCTATTTTCACTTATGTCATCTGGATTACTGTAGCAACGGAAAAATGTCTATTTTGCACTGCTGTCGAATATTTTGCACAAAATGTCATTTCCAAGATTGTTCTTTTCAATTTTAATTTCTTTTTAACAAATTGTTCTTTTTGGGCAAAAAATTTTCTTACCGAATAGCCCTCGAGTCTTGATAATTCGAAATAACTTGATAAATTTCCTCAAGCGGGTTTCTCTGTGGCAACATACCTCCGCCTTCAGCGTCGGGATGTTGCCGAGCAACCCGCTTTCGAAAATATATCAAGTTATTTCTAATTATCAAGACCCTTGGGCTATTATAAGTGATATTAGTACATACGAATAGCGAACAAGGTTTGCTTAGAATAAATAGATCAGATCACATTATTTTGCTGTAAATGTACAGGACAGCCACCTGGTATGGTACTCGAACTTGCCCGAACATTGTTGGAACTATCCAATATCATTAGAATCTCATAAATAATTAATGAAGTCGGTATATAAGTATGTTTCGTTCTTAATATATAGAGCTGTACCGCACTGACGAGTCCTAAAAAGGACGAAACCAGTTGTCTTTGGTTACCCTGGTCATTCAGAACGAAACAATGTTTGGTCTTATTTTTGGTTATATGACTACAATAAAAAATCGTAGCCATTTTTCAAACTAAGGGGCCTCCTTTCAAGTATTGCTGGCGGAGTGGGGAGGCCCCAAATTCTAATCACGCCACTGAATTCAATATTGTTTGTGACCTGGAGTTTTAGCTTTGCCTTATTATCCTTCAACATGCAGCCAAGCATTCAGGTGACAATAAATTACTCCCACCCTAAAATTTGTCTTATTTTGGAGAAGAATTAATGGACTACTTACATCAAAATGGAAAGTGTGACAATTACAGGCAGGAGTAAGACGTTTCATAATGAGCACGGAATATTTCTTTCTGATTGATAGAGGCAGTGGCGGACATATTGGTCTCCCTACTGGGTAGAGGTAAATACATATTCTAAAACAGAAATGAATAGCTTCTTCCATAATGCATGCGGTCGTGTGGGAACCTAGCAACTCTGCCTAATTTTTGATATTATTCGTCTTACGTTTAGTAACAAGCACCAACTTTTACGTAGGACAAAGTTTTCTAAGAAATCAATATGAGTTTTCCTCCTGTTACACACTTTTTTGGACACACTGTATATTTCGATATATCGATATTTCGATATATCGATATTTCGATATATCGATATTTCGATATATCGATATATCGATATTTCGATATATCGACATATATCGATATTTCGATATATCGATATATATCGATATCTTTTTGATATCGATATTCGATATCAAATTTTCAATATCGCGCAGGCCTACTACTGACGCATACTAACCAAAGCTACCTAAAATTTCTTTATTGAAATAGGTTCACAGACTGCTGTATTTTTGAAATCTATAAATAATTTTATCATAATACTTGAGATAATACAGAGTGGTTAAGTTATGCGAAACATAATTTTTCTCAAAATTTTCAAATGGTACAACATGTATATTATTTGTACACTTGATGGTCATTTTACTAAGCTTTTTATTGATGTGGATAATGTCAAGTCTACCAGTAAAAGTTTCGAGAGAATATACAATTGAATTATAAAAATGTAGAGTTTCGTTAGTATTTTACATTATTTTTGACGATCTCCCCTATTTTGTCACCCAAAACTCCAAAAAAGGTCTGCATTTTGTTTCTATAAAATATTTAGCAAACTAATTTTACATTAACACAAGAAATCCCATTGCAAGATTATTTCATAAAGATAATATTTTCTTCCATGGCACTCCTTGTTTGAACATTATACCCGACTTTAAAAAGACATTACACATTTAAGAATATAACCATAAAGAAACAATTTTACAATAAGATTTATTGTCTTTATATTGATACCAATTTGCAAATACAAAATATAAACATTATTGTGAGTTTTGAGCAACATAATAGGGGGAATTCGCCAAAAAGAGTATAAACTAATAATGAAATTCAAAAATTTTGATGTTCAATCTTAATATCTGCCGAAACTATCAGTAGTAGACCTGGCAATATCTACATCAATTAAAAGCTGAATTAACTGACTGTCAGCTGTGCAAATAATATACATGGTATTCTATTTGAAATTTTTGAGAAAAATTCCCTTTTGCATAACTTAACCGCCTTGTATAATCCTAAGTATTATGGCGAAAGTATTTATAGATTTCACAAATACAGCAGTGTGTAAACCCCTTTCAATAAAAAATAATTAAGTGGCTTTGGTCAGTAGACGCCAGTAGCATCATAAATTTGGGACCATAATGACACAAAAATGTCAATATCTTAACAGTCCTTACTCAAAACCACATCATGTAGTATAGTATTTTTCAGATTTGTTGGCGTTTGCGCCGCCATATCCGATTATCCAAGCAACCGCCAGCAGTTCAGTAGTTTCCAAAATTTTGCTGTTGCTAGGAACCGCGACAAGCGTATGCGCTGCGACTGTTGACACGGCGCACGACAATGAGCATTTTGACGTTTTCCCTCAAGAAATGTATTCTTTTAACCACAACATTAGCCCTTTCACACAAAAGACACCAGTTATTTTCTAGTTTGTACTTAAATCTGCTATTGGTTATAAACGCCACAAACTTGTGTCAGAAATATCCACTATTTGTTTTGTTTTTAATTTGTTATTTAAAATTTTTAATAATGTGTTATTTCTTTTCTTTCATGGAATAAATAGCATTCCTTACTTCGGTTTTAATGCTGTCAGTTACATCTTCACTTTTTAATTTTGATTTGCTGTGCCTTTTTCCGGGCGTTGCAGCAGGCAAACCTCGTTTTTCCTCTCCAACTATGCGCGACACGCTGCGTAGACTTACTTTTGATGCATCGGCCAATCGCTCCTGTGGTCACAAGTTAAAGGCAATAAGGGACCATTATTTTCCTTCTCTCAACTAAAGCATTCAAAAATATTTCGTAAAACTTCTCGACACTGTTTGGTAAAAACATTTCGGCATCTTTACACCTGACAAACAAACTGACAGTTATACTTGAAAGGCAATAATTTTTAATAAATTGCTTGGTGACCACTGGATATTGCAAAATAAGCATATTAGTACTGAAACAGTTTTGTTTCACACTACCATAGTAAGAAAGAGTGAGATCAAATACGGAAACGTGAGAATATTCTCAAGTCATCTTACGGCAGCAATTAAAATTCAACAAATCCATTTTACAAAAGGGAGAAAGACATATGAACGTAATGCGCAGATTATTGCACACACACGCCAAGATATCTGAAAAGAACTATACCTACATATATCAATTTTCATGAAATTTTATGGGGAATCGAAATCACGCAAATACTTGTGGGGTTTCCATTCAAAGAAATAGAACTTTGGTCTGGTACTCAGAATGTGAACATCCTGTATATACATCAATAATTTTACAAAATGCTCCATGTCGTTCCCCACATACGTGTAAAATTTCATTTTGATATCTTAAGCAGTACCAGAGATATGAACCGATTACACAGTAAATCCCCACCCGGTATAATCATAAGTAATATAATATAATAATATGTAATACTTTTTTTAAGGTTTTTCGTTGGGATTTCAACTTTTTGTAACTGAATTTGTACAATTTCGGACTTCCTTAAATAACTTGAACATTATGTAATTTTTGAAAAATGACCTGTACCTTTACATATACGATCTAAATAAGGTATATGCAGAGAACTGTGAGGAATTCACTAATTGACGCCCTTTAAAAATAAATTAGAATTTTGGAGTGGTAAAAGTAGGTTTTTGTGGAGACAGACAAAATACGCCAATTTTCAACTAGCGCTTGAGCCCGAACCTAAATAAACGTTATCACTGCGCGATGCTTCAAATTCGAGTTCAAATTAATTTCACTAAGTTTGCGGAAGACAAGTTTTAAAAACTAAAATGCAATGAACTCGCACAAAATTTTGTCAACGTATTTAGAACAGCAGCTGTAATTTGACAGCTAAGCAATTCTTTGTATGACGTCATTTTCACGACTAGGACTAGGAGTTCTCTGCCTGAAGGCGAATTTTTCCAAAGAAAAGTCGCTCTGATTGTATAAAACCATTTTATTTCACTGCCACAAAATTTTCTCAACAATAACGTGATGTACATAAACACACAAAATTAAAACAAAATAAGCAACACAGTAGAAGCCCGATTATCCATACTAGTCTCGATATTCAAAAATTCGGATTATCAAATTCATTTAGACGATTCAAAAAAATACATAAAAAATTAAGCGAAACCTTAAAACCAAAGAAATTGTTAGGATAATCGGGGTTTAACTGTATTTACAAACTAAAAAATATCAACCAAAGTTGTATATAAATTAAAAAATAAATTACGAGAAAAACAACACTGGTAACTGCTTTTTAGTTTGTTTTTTGTCTCTACCAAAATTTAAAAACTAAATAAAAAATACTTTTGAGATATGCTTTGAAATAATTCCTACATAATCTTGCGTTTACAAAAAATTAATCAAAGGCCAACTGTTTTTCGTTTGAATAACACTTTATTTTCCTCTCTACGCACTTTACAATAATCATTTTAAAAATCATGCATAGCACGACTTTTACCTAAAAATATTCAAATCAAAGAGGACAAGTAAACAAAAATAACACTCGATCACAGTCGACAATTAAAAAAAAATAATACAAACTAAAAAAACAAACTATTTGTACAAAGACCATCGTGTTATTTTTATAATAAATATCGCCTATTAATTTCGTAGCTCCATGCAGCAAGAGGCTGTAGTTTCTCAATTTACAGCAAACTTTGATAGCTAAAAAATGAAAAATTGTAACAGCAAGATTAAAGGACCTTTAAAGTCTATAATAAAATTAACGTTATATACATGGCAATAATAAATTAAAACTATTCGGCCTTCTTATCTTTTTTCTTCCCCTTTTTCTTCTCTTTTGGTTTATCGTCCTTCTTTTCACTACTCTCTTGCTGCTTACTTTCCGCATTCTCCTGCGCACTTTCTTTCTTTTCTTGACTAGTTTCTGGTGCTCCTTCTACTTTTTCTTCACTCTTAGGAGCTTCTGGAACTACCGGAGTTTGCTCTACCTCCATTTCGACTTTTGTTTCCTCCTTCACAGGTTCTGCTTCTTGGGGTTTATCTTCTGTAGGAACGTCACTTTGAGTACCTGATCTGCTCACTCCTGAAACTTCTAAAGTAATTATAGGCTCAGTTTCCATGGGCTGTGGCGTTCCTTCTGTTTTAACTTCCGTAGTTGGTTCAGTCTCCATTTTATTTTCAAGAGGAATGGGGGTTTGTGAATTTCGAGCGTCATTCGCTTGCGCTTTCGCCTCTAAAATACTTATACACTTCTCGATGCATTTGATAGCTTCACGACGCGCTTGCCTTATGTTGTCTTTACCTTCTGTGTCGATGTTATCTAATTTTATCAAATTCCTCGTAAGCATTTCGTCCAAGTACAAGTACTGTTTGTCCCTGTATTTTCCAGCAAACGTCTCCACTTGGTTCATCAATTCCAAGACGTCCTTTTGTATCGCTTGGATTTTGTCGATTTGTGATGGTGGCAATTGCTGTTGCTGCTGAGGGGGAGGAGAGGGTGCGGAAGGTGGTGGTTGCTGTACCGGCACTTCTTTCTGTTGTGGTTTCGGGGGTTGTTTCTGCGCTTGCGGCTGTTGTTGCTTGAAAAATTCCTGCTGCTGAGGCACAGAGTTCTCCCTATTCAAAAACTGTGTAAAATGTGAAGGCTTGTGTCCGAAAACTTTTTCGGGTTGCGGTGGTTGTTGTGTGAAAGTTTGGTGCACATTTTTGGGTATTACAGGTTCATCTCTTCCTTCTACGTGTATGGGAATAACACGTTCATTCGATCTACTTTGGTGTTGCGCTGGTTCAGGTTTTGGTGTATGTGATGGTTTAGCACCCATATTTTCACCCCCACCAGCCGATTCTCTATTTATCGGTATCGTACACGAAGACACGAACCGCTGCTGCGTGTTCCTATTATCCGGGGGAGCAGACATCGAGCGCTGATTTCGAACGTCTTCAACAGGTGTCTGCTTCTGCCCTAAATCAACCGTGTTACTTTGTGCGAGATTCTGTGTAGGAACCTTTGTTTCCTCCGCTTGTTTCGGCTGTTCTTGTTGTTGTTGCTGTTGTTTCTCTACGTTAACCTTGTGCTGCTGTTCTGGTTGAGCCGCTGTTTGTGGTTCTTGGTGACGTGTGCCGAAATCAGGCTCATCAAAACTTCTTCCGAATGGAAACCGTTGAAATCGCGATCCAAACGGCCTATCGGTGAACCTTCTGTATTCTTCAAAAGGATCGTGTTGTTGTGAGGACGCTCCGCTGGTCGGCTCGTTTTCCCGGCGTAACCGATCTCTTAGGTTCGATCGCAAAGGGAAGGTACCGCCAAAATTTAAATGTTCCGCAAACTCTGGGTGGCGTTTCGCTAAATCATCCAGTTGGGATCTGAATGCTTGGCCTCTGTCTTCCTTGTCTGAATCTCTGTCGAAGGAAAAGCCACCCTGCAAAGATAAAAATTAAATTTAGTGAAACGGATTTTAAAAAACAAAATTCTGAGTAATAACAACCTCGAAAGGAAATTGCATTATAACTCTTAAAAAAATGCTCAACAAATAATAAAACCATTTTTCGCCTTGTATATATTTACGTATCCCCACTATCGCGGAAAAAATAAAAGAAAAGCAGGCGCGCAATTCGAAAAACTTACATCTTCAGTAGGGTCATTTTTATCGTATTTCCTTTGCTCTATAATGAGCGGAATTGTTCGCACAGTTTCCACCGCTGGTGATGACATAGTTTTCATTTGCCCACAAAAATTTAATTATCAAAATTAGCACTCAATTAAATTTGTTCAAACGCACTATACAAAATATAAAAACGCTCTACGGACAAAATTATCGCACTCTCGTTCACTCGATAACGTCGAATTTAAACTCAAGGCGAAATTCAGTGTCGCGCGCTTTTATGTGCCCGTGGAACAGTGGGGAATATTCTAGCAAGTTCCGCGGACTTCGAGAATTCTCTCGGCGCGTGTTCCGCGCTCCGCGGCACCCACCGGCAAGGTAATATACCGAAGGGGTGGGCGAGTAGAACCTTCGGTGAGAATAATTCTAGAAAATGTGGTTTTATTATTTGGTTACGTTAAATTATGCAAAAGGTGCAAACTGCCTGGAGACTGTAAAAAATAATTGGACGGAGATTGCAGTTTGTAGAGCAGCGGCGTAACTTCACTTTTTTATCGGGAGTACCTACTTAATATTTTAAATATTTTGGATCGCAAACAAACTGAATGCAGAAAACCCTTTATAAACTCAACAACCCTCAAGTCGCGACTGTCGTTTTATCAGTGACAAACTTTTGTAGTGTGATTTTCCTCAAGCCTACGTTTATTCAGTAATCCGTAGGGAAATTGAAAACTCATAGGTACAGTAGGATTCACGAAAGAAACAACTTTCGTCATCAATTTATTGTCGAGCTACGCCAAACGTTAAGGAAGTAATAGAAAAGATGTTGAAGAGACGGTCGCGATTAGTAGGTGTAGTTGTTTTCAGTTATTTTGGCTCGTACGTCAATATGACAGTATGGGTCAAATATGTATTGCATTCCAGCAATTCTCAACAAGTAGAATTTATGATTATTTGAAAGAAGGCACCATAGATTAATAAATTGCTGGAAAATGCATGCACTTATCTATGTATGTAATTCCCAAAGTAGTTTAACGATTCTACCAGTATAATAATTACTATATTTTCGGGAGTTTCATTGGAATATAGCGACGCAGATAAATTACAGAAGTTCAATTTTAGCTAAATGAACAAAACTTAATGCAGGCAATAACTAAAGTGATGCTAAATAAGTGGTCGGTAACACGTAAACAAGTATAATATAAATAAAATACAATAATACATGTTACCTAACTGAAATAATGAACTGAAGAAAGTTGAAAAGAAAATTAATTTGAAACATTTACGAAAGAAAAAATTTATAAAAAAGAATTCTAATTAATTGTCGTAATAACTACATATTAGGATCTTAAAAAAGTTCAAAAAATGTATCGTCTTCATCTTCAGAATCTTCAGATGAATCATTCAAGTTTATTATAAGCGGTTCAACTTCATCAAAGCGCACTTCACGTTCCCAGTCTTCCTCCACAATTTTTTCCGTGTGATTTATACAATTTTTCCAAACATCTGGAGTGACTTGGTCTAAAGCTTTTTGCCACATATCTAAAACTTGTTTGTCTCCAAAACCAACTTCTCCAATATGCAGGTCATAATATTGTTTGCAAATACCCCACACCAACTGTATTGGATTATACTGACAGTGGTAGGGTGGCAGTCTTAGGACTTGATGACCATGCTCTTGGAGCATTTCGTCTATAGCGTACCTCGGCTGTTGTTTATTCTCTTTACCTAAATTTAGAAGTTCAATTTTCAAAGCCGTTTCCGAAAATGGCACATTTTTAGTTACAAGCCAATCTTTTAATTTTGATTTATTCCAGGATGCATGGGGAACTGGCTCTACTAAGAAGCTATGGTATGATGCATTATCCATTACCACTAGCGACGGTTCCTCAAGGTTTGGTATTAGTTTTTCTAAAACCCACTTTTTGAACGAATTCTGATCCATTGAATCATGGTAGTCCGCCGATTTTGATTTTGTAGAGAACAGCAGCGATGCATTCGGTACAAAACCATGCCTAGTTCCTGAATGAAGTACAACAAATCGCTTCCCATTTGAAGCATGGCCTTTCTTACAGCTTTTAACGCTTTCATCTTGCCATGTGCGCTTACTTCCTCCTTTAGCAAAAATCCTTGTTTCGTCGAGAAACACAAATTGTCTGGAATGTTCGCTTTTCATATTTTGTATGTATTCTCGTAAAAACGCAATGCGCTTGCTTGCAATGTGAGGTTGCTCACAAAGAAAACGGCGATTATTCTCCGTTTTGAAACAAAACCCCAAGTTCTTTAAAATAGGCCACATACTCGTATTAGATACATCTATGACACCCCTTTGCTTTGCTAATTCATTCAGCGTTTGAATTGTAATGTGTTTCTTGTCTTCTCTCATCATATAAAACGTGTTGCGAATTTCGCATTTTATTTCTTCACTTACATCGTCACTCTTAAACTTTCGCCTGTTATGCGATTTTCCGGGGGTAGTAAGAGGATCACCAGATGTAGATTCTGCTTTGATACGACCTATGGTTCTTAAACTTATTTTCAGCGCGGCAGAAACTCTCTCGTTCACAGAAGAAAATGGAATCAAAGGTCCTTTATTTTCTGCTTCTGCCTTAAAATACTCCATAAGATCTAGTACAAATTGCCTGCACTGTTTTGTTATAGTACACCCAGGCATTTTAGTTTAGTATTTCAATACCAAAATTGTTAGAAATAAATATTGGAAATTACTAATTTGACAGTTAATGAAATAAACTTGACGTTACAACTTATGAAATGCCAAAAAACATTTTTGTGCGTTCTGTTTCCAAGGAATTAAGATTGCACGTGCGTTAGCTGCCAAAGTAATAAAATTTATACATATTTATTTTGATTGATACGTATGGCGTTTATTGCATCAACATACGTTCAATACAAAAACCATTGTGATTTGAACGAAAACATCATAAACATGAGGCGTTGCTTAGTGCATACACACGCCAAGATAGCTGAAATGAACTATATGTCGAGTGAGTCCCTGAATGTTAAGCGGCCCTCAGACGATCAGTTTTACTGACAGTATTTGTATATATTGACAGTATTACTGATAATGTGAGGGCAAATACTGACGTACTGTCAGTAAACTGAAATACTTCCGGGATGTTGAAATTATTTTATCAGTATTGTAGGCGGGGTCATTTTATTGAAGGTACACTGATCGTTTGAGGGCAAGACTGACAATATTCTTTAGTATAAACAGTCATATGCACGTGCAAGAGAGGCAAGTTTCTCGAAAACTGGATCCCCAAGAGACATCCTCGTGATGTCGTACGATTATTTCACATATCTTCACGAACGATTTCTTATATGCCGAGGACTTGTTTTATTATTTGCCTCAAACGGAGTTATTCGTACACCATCTGGAGCCGCACGGACCAAAAAATAAAGAACACAAGGGAATCTATGGGTGTTTGCCGCCGTACAATATTTATTTTAACTTTATTAACCAAGGAGGTTTCTACATCTAAATTTCTTAAGAATTCCGGCGTATTTTAGCAGCTGTCTTTTGGGTTTCTTGGTAAATTCAACCACATTAAAGGTACTTTAGGACACAAATAATACAAAACTAGGTACTAAAGATACATGGCCACATTACAATATTTTGAGAATTAATTCAACTAAAAATATAAAAAAAACGTGGAGATTGTAGCTTGTAGGTCAAGTGGTATAGATGGATCAAAACATTTTATGGTGATTTTGTAAATTAATCATCAAAGGTTACTTTGGAAAAATGACGTAAGTTGATGAATGTATTGACCGTATGACGTCTGCATCAGTATACTGATATAAAAAAATACTGGCAGTAAAACTGATCGTCTGAGGGCCGCTTTAGTAACAAAGATGGCTAAAACACCTGCAACGCGCATTCTCAGCAGGCCAGTAGAAGAATAGAAACGTCAGTCAGTCAGTTGGTGTGTCAGTCTCAAGTTTTCGGATTTTGCGTTCTTTTTTTTCTTTCTTTTTCCCAGAGCCTCAGATGCACTGCAGCCACAAATAATGGGCTTATTGTGCTCACCCTAATTTCGTGATCTTGGTGCCTTGAACCAAATGCATGGAAAAATACGCCGGTTCTACTAGACATTGCCCGAAAATTCGCTGCCTCTTTTGACCTAGCGCCTCACATCTGCAAACGATGTGCATAGCTGTCTCCCGTTCCTTATTACACAAGCGGCAGTTAAGGTCTCCGTAATATTTACCAATCCTCCATAGGTGTTCTTTAACGGTCGTGTGTCCCGTTAAGAGCACTGTAACAATTCTAATTTGAGTCCTACTTAGGCAAAGTAGTTTGAATATCTTCCTACAAGGTCCATTTATATATGACTTGCTGCACGTGTGTCCTGGAATGCTGTTCCAGTAATTGTAATGTTGAGCGCGAATCCATCCATTTACTTGGTGTTTGACGGCACGCTTAGTTATGCCTAGGGTAGGTTTCGGTCCAACAAAAGGTTCGTTGAAGTCCCGCTTTGCTTGTTTATCGACTTTCTCGTTCCGTATCAGCCCGTAGTGGCCTCGAATCCAAAGCAGTCTCACTGAGTTCCGCATGGCTAGGATATTAAGTTGCTCTAAACATTCCCACACCAGTTTGGGAGACATTTTTGGACTCGGAAGAGCCTTCAAAGCTGCCTGGCTGTCTGATAAAATAAGGATCCGCTGATTTCTGTAGGCCCTCTTAATGTTTCCCCACGCACATTGTAGTATAGCGTAAACCTCTGCTTGACAGACAGAGGCATATTTGCCCAGAGAGGAGCTAAGTTTCACTCTTGGTTTATCTCCAAACAGTCCTGATCCAGCACCTGTGTCAGTCTTACAACCATCGGTGTACCAGATTAGACTGCCGGAAGGTATGCTGTTCATAATTTGGTTCTCTACTCTACAGTCATCGATTACGACCTGAGAAAGTGGTTGGATGGTGCTCTTGGGGACCATATAATCCTTCCTCACCTTAAGCATGGGATCCTTTTGTCCTCAGTAATGCTAGTATGCTCTGTACGCAGACGGACACGGCAAAGAGAATTTTGCAGTTTGTAAAGCGGCAGTCTCAATGTATCACGAAGTGGAGAGGGGGAAGGCCCAGAAGAGTCTCTATGGCAGCGGTTGGTGAAGTCCGCATCGCCCCTGTTATCCCTAGGCAGGCAAGCCTCTGAATTTTTGCTTAGCCTGAGCCTAGTAGTTACCTGTTTGGCTTTGGGCCACCATGCCAAAGCTGCATACATTATTCCTGGTCTGACCACTCTGGTGTACAACCAGTGCACCATTCCTGGCTTTAGGCCCCATTTTTGTTATATGTTCGCCTAACTGCTGCAAGAGTAGTTTCCGACTATCCTATCAATGTGTTGATTCCAGGTAAGTGTTGTACAGTATAACCCCAAGATACTGACCCTCCCTTGACAATGAGATCTTCCTCCCACGGAGATATAGAGGTCCGAGAGCCTCTATATTTCTCTTTTGTGGTCTTAATCCAACTAATACAAAGACAAACTAACACATTCATGAATCATGATCAATAAGTTCTTCTCAAAACAAGCACGCAATGAGAGATCGAACTCTAAGGAGAGGTGCCAGGAAATGGCGTTGTCGTTGGTGGAGTATTTTGAGCAGAAAAAGACAAATGGTGGTCCGCTGTTACCAGTAACTGGTGTTCGACAAGTAATTTAGTAAACACTTAGGTAACTGAATCGATTTATTACAAATATGTATGTGTCCTTTATAGAGGGTCGTACTTGTCTTAAATATCAATAGAGGTACGGTTACCCAAATACGGAAGCGATTCGCGCGAAATCCAATTTTGTCAAGCCCTGGGGCAAACGCTCACGAAAGAAGTTGCAGACAGCAGATCTGAATGATTCCGTAAAATGCTTTGTTTTAGTTGCCCGTCACTGAATACGGCCAAGAAAGTGGTTCCACTGCCAACTATTTCCGGTCTGAGGGCAAGCGAAGCGAGCGGAGCGGTTAAGTCTCCCCCCCCAAACAAAAACATTAACATGTGAAAACAATAGGAGAGAAATCAACATACACTTCCGCATTAAGTCTAGTTAGTAACAGCGTTGTGTTGTAAAGATAAACTTGAATTAGTGGCTTACTGCATTATCAACAGGTCAGCGCTCGAAACTACACTCAAACCAGGTAGAGGTTTGGGATGAGTCACGAAACGGGAAAATTTTCATCGACGCACGAAACGGGACTAAACCAAAGTTATATTTTATATTTTTATAGAAAAACATATTACTTTGAAGACACTGAAAGCTGAAGTCGAAGACAAACAAGTGACCTCTATCGTTGCAAACGTGTGTTATCAGTCCTCGGTTTCAAGTATGTAATAAAAAGACGACAACAGACGATAGCCGATAGGTACTTAACTGAAAAGACAAACATTGTTGTTTTGCGGGCACAATTCTTAAGAACGTATAAGGAACAAAGTTCTTGATCCAACTACTGTGTGTATTAAAATTATGATTTTGATTAAAATATTTTAGGAGAGTCATTGGCCCATTGACCTTAAGGAGAAGCCGCCACTGTTTAATACAGACGATTGCATAGCGTCAGACGAGACTTACAAGAGTGCCTTTGACTTTACCAAATGGATATTGCATATCTACGAAGATCGATAAAAAATATATATAAAGCGGGGGAAAATTATTCGGAAATGTGGGAAATTTAAAAAAACAATGAATTGATAATAAATGCAGCGTTGGAATGAATGACTAAGTAACTTCAACTTTTTACTCATCTTGGAAAAAGATGACATGAGGTTAATCACTCACTTAGTCCCGTGTACACCTGTAGATTTAGTCCGTCTCAATTAGATTTATTCCGACTTAGTCCCTAACTCGGTTTTAGTCCATCTTAGTTTAACTTAATCTAACCTTATTCTGATCTAAGTCCTTCTTAATCAGGCCCAATCAGACTTAGCCGAGCTTGTTAACCAGTCCAATTTAGTCTGTCTCAATCCATCTTAATCCGATTTAGTCCGTCTTAAGCCAGTTTAATCCTACTTAATCCGATTTTAGCCCGAACTCTTCTAATGCTGTTACCCGACGTGTTCGTACGCCGACCAGCATCTTAACAGGCAGCGTTGGGAATCCCGCATCGCAAAGCAGATGTAATCGTAGTGAAAAAAATATCTACTTATTTAAGATAATGAAAGTTGCATTTCAATCGGTGCAGAATTCATGAAATGACCCTCGTATCTAAAACGTTACATTTATTTCTGTCGTTTTCATTTATACCTCCAAGTTGTTGCCATAAGATCGACAGGTATCCTTGATTCGTACTCAAATGACGAATATAATTGTTTTCAAGTTGAGAGATCCAATCCGCAAGGTGATTCCGTTTGGTTCGGAATCAAAAGGATCGCCTTATATGTACATGAGTCACGGCTATGAATACCAGCATGACCGGCGAAATTGTAATAAGCAATTCAACACAAACTGGATTATTATGTTTACGTTTCCAATTGGCGACTGAAGGTGTCTGCAGGTAAACTAACGCACGCCAAAGTTGACAATTAGTCGATGCTTTTTTATACCGTAAATACATATATTTTTTGTCGAGTAGATATATGTATAAACGGATGCTTATGGCAGTGTCAATTTTAACACTGTACCTACTACGTATAATCAAACAAATAAGTGCCGTCGAATTAAAAAGAAATTAAGTAAATTCAAACACTTCTCAGTACTCCCCTCCAGCGCTGACGCCGCTTCTAATTTTTTTATGGGTATTTTGTTCCGGTGCCACGGCTTTTGGCAATCACATATTATATTGACGGTCACACCATCACCGTCGTCTGCTTTTAGCAGGAATCGAACTCGCTACCACTGAGACACAACAGTTTCACAACCCAACCACCTCAGTCTCCTCACAGTTCCGGAAATCATCTTTCGTGAACTCTTTTAATCGCGTTTTAATCTCCTATACAGAGAGTTCTAACTGGCGCAGAACAGTCGATATTGGCTAAACCGTTTGCTCTTTCAAGAAAACTTTGTAACAAAACTTTTTGGTGTTTCATCCGAAAATTATTTTCAAGTATGCCAAAGTCAGATGGTGTAAGAAGCACATATTTCAAAGCATCACACAGGATATGCTATAGAAAATGCTGAACGGTCGTTCCAGCAAGGAGACAAGGCTGGGTCTCATTAGGACAAGAGGAAGCCACTAAAGTGCTTTCAAAATAATGATCACGCTGGTAACTTATTGTTTCTTCAAGTTTACTCAATTGCATTCTGTAAGATCTTTTAAAAAGGAATCTGTGAATTTACCCTTTTGAACCATCAGGTCAGTTTGAAATTTCTTCTACAGATGGCCCACTGTTTTGATTTAATAATTTTCATTAATTCGTTTCTTCATTAATTCATCCCTTAATTCTTCACCCGTTACTGGTAAAGTGTTCCATCCTTTTCAACATCCCGTAAGGAAGTCCTGAATTATGGCAATTTTTGAGCCTGAAACGAATTCTAAAAGTGAATTCCAAACAAAAATATTGAATTTTTAATCTATCACGAAAAATGACAAATTTTTCAGAAAGTCTTAAATAACTCAAAACTCTTCCAGTTCTGGTGTGTGGTGATCGTATAAGTGGGTCCAGAATTATTATCCACAATATTCGGACCTTCGATCAAATATAGGCCATTCCATAAGAGAAACATTTAGCGATTTTGTCTTCGGGCATATTCTTTTCGTAATATGCCCGTACCAACGCAGTTGTCCTTCTATTTTTTCTTTTATTGGCTTTACTTTTGATTGCTCTCTAATATTCTATCTATCCTAGTTTTGTTTTCGATCCGTCTTAGGAACCTCATTTTTATCGCTGTTATTCTTTCAGTTTGCCTTTTTGTAAATGTTCACGGTTCTGATCCATAAGTGATAATTGGCATAACGACCCTTTAAAAACTTGCATTCTCACTTCCTTTGGTATTTCTTTTTTGCCAAGAAATTATTTTTTACTGTCTTGAACAACCTTCCTCCTTTTGTTATTCTTTCTTTTATTTCCTCTTCCTTTCTTCCATCCTCGGAAATAATTGAACCCAAATACCTAAATTTTTCGGTTTGCTCAATTAATTTTCCTCCCATGTTTATTGTATGTTGTTCTTTTGTTCCGAGAATCATAGTTTTCGCTTTTTCCATCCTCTTATTCATATTTATTTTCTTTAGCGCAGTTTCATAGATTTCTTCGTTTTTGTTTAGCGTTCTTTCGTCTTTAGCTATAAAAACCATATCATCTGCGTAGCACAATTCCGTTAATCCGACTTTTTTCATCTTCCAGTAACCGATCCCGTAAGGTTTGGCTTCCACTTTGCTTCTTTTATTGCTTCATCTAGTGCCACTGTAAATTGTATCGGGCTCAGTATTCCTCCTTGTTCAACTCCCATTGTTTCAAATTTATATGATGCCTCTTGTCTTGATCTTACATAGTTGATTGTTTTTCTGTAGATGCTTTCAATTCCATTTATTAGTGTTTCTCTCTGTCTCAAAATACTCCATAAATCCTCTTTTAATTTTATCGAAGGCCTCTTCTAGATCGATAAAACAAAGATGTACATTTCTTCCTTCTCTTATAGCTTTCTCTCCAATTTGTCATAATGACAATTATAACAATCTTCAAAAAGTTGGGGTGTGAAGCCACACGGTCACATATCAAAATTGACAAACTTTTTTTTGATCGGGCGTCACAGAGGACTGCTCGAAGGACTGCTCTTGGGGAAGTCTGATCTGTTTGTTGCCCATCTAAAGAACAAGATGTTGCATTAAAACAAGAGCCTAAACAAGCTCTCTAACGTGCCTCAAGTTCAGGTGAAAATTGGTGACATGAAGAACGCTGTGCTACTTTCTCATCCCGTCTTTGGGAAGGGCAGAAGAAGGCGCATAAACTTATCCAAAAGACAAAAGCCTTCAACAAATCGCCAATTTTCTACTGCACCACTACAAGTTGATACATGTGTCACTCAAGCGTAGAAAATATTGACAGCATCGAGGATCTCCGACTTCACTTGTACAACCACACCATCGCGGGTGGATGCTTATTTAGACCCGTCGACAATTCGGCCGACTAGGACAGCCGTTCAGCAGCACTCTCTGAGGACTTATTATATGATCAGCAGTGTTTGCATTGCCGAAGCCAAAACTAATGCAGTTAATGTGAACCCTGATGATTCCAATATCTCCTTTCATTTGCGAGCAACCAGAGCATTCTAAAACTATACGTTCACTCTTCGGAACCTTCACAGCGAAACACGGTTTCAAGTCTTGGAAATCTGAGAAGGCAGCATGAGAATCGCGGAATATTTTAGTATGTTGTATCTTGTAGCCAATAGACACCGAACAAAAATGAATTTTTTACGTAATTTTTACAAGGCAAAACCCTAAACTACCTGAGCTAGTACAGGCACATTACATTATTCACGGCAAACATCTAGCAGGAGTCGATGCGATGGGTGTATACTGGGCTCTCCACCTCCAAAGAAGAGGAAAACTCATAAAGGTATCAAACACACAGTTGATACTGAAGTCGTACGAATTTAATAAATTTTAGTTAAAAAAATGAAATCGAGTTGCTCTTTCCATCGATCCCGTTCGTGTGCGACTGTTCTCGCAAAGTTTGTGAACTGGCAATAAACAGTGGGCGGTATGTTAATCACAGGCGCACGGGCTGTAACTATCTTGTGCCTGTGCGTTCGATATTCAACGAAAATTCATCATATGTCATACTTATGTGTTTAGTAAAGTTATTGCTCTACATTTGTCCGGTACTGCATGCATAAGTAATTTTACAATTTAAATGAAGATTACATCGCACAACCACGCACGAACGCTATTAACTAGCACTTCTGCGTGATCCTTCATTAAAACACTGTGACCCGAACCATATAAGAAAACGTTTCCCCTCCATAACCACATAAGGCGAAAACCACTTTCCTCCTAGAAAAAACAAATCCGACTGACACACCTGTTTTAACATTACGTGTGCCCGTATGTTTATGGACTTCAGATTACGTGCGAATCACGACAACAAAGACTTCTGGAAGACACCTACATAAATATTGTTTTGTTTCTGGTGTCTTGCAGGTGAAAAAAATCTTGACACGGCCCTGCGCCACTGTAGGTGGACAATTCCGAGAAATAATTGAACAATACATCAAATCTCATGTTTGTTTAAATTACGTAATTTCTGTTTGTTAATCTTCTTCGTTTTTTTTGTGTGCAATTGAAAGTTGTACTTCGTACACGTACCCACGTAATTTGTAATTTAAAGAAACGCAAACCGAATTAATGGGCGGAAAACACAGGCGTCGGCAACATCGGGGCTTACGTACGGAACAATGCATTGCGGAATTCAGGCGTATTAAACTGTCCAAGGTGTCGTTTTCATCCACTCAACACAAATTAAACGTTTCCCAAAATTAGCGTAACTTAAAAGTTGGTATGCGTTCAAAATGAATTTATAAATTTCGTGAATTTATTGGCAAAAACTGATATATTTCTCGTAAAAAATCTCATCTCTCTTTTGACAAAGTCAAAATGATTTTCTTGAAGTAGCGCGCTAATTAAACTGCATGAAATTTAAACGTAAAATCACCTTTTCATTTGAATTTTTATTTTGCGTTCGCTACTCAAGTTTTGCCTAGGAATTTCTGTTATTTGATAACAATAATTTACTTTAATAACTACTTGACTAAGAAACTACACGTACATATTTTAAAATATTCCTAAGAATATTTTAACTTGCCTACTCGCTGCTCACTCTCCTAAAAGATTAATTTGACAACATTTGGTTAATGTCAGATTTGACTTTTTGTCTTAAAATAGATGCAACATCCATTTTTGCGTGCTTCAAACTAGGACGGAAAATATTTTCTTGTCGTACGCATGTTTTCAGCGATATTAAAGTGAATCTTGGTATCTATAGAAATAGAACGTCTTTGAGTTCTACACTAATTTATTGGACCGGCTGAAAAAAGAAAGTAAAAACAGGTCTGTGACTCTTGGCCCATCCCTGTACCACATCTAATAGGGACTCGCAGAATACACAAAACAACTAATTTATTTTCAATGAACTTTAAAATTTACAAAATAATCTATGTACTTGCATTCAAATACAGAGTATGACACTAGCTTCACTTATTTAAAAGTAGGTATGTAAGAAAACATAGAAAAGCATGTGAAATACAGAGTGTTGCATAAAAAGGATAAAATGCTTACAGGGCGTATACAGACTGATCCAAATTCAAATGTCGCCATCGGAATCTCGCTTATTAGAAATGGTAAGGGGTAGGTTTAAATTCTGCACCACGAAAAGTTGTTTTAATAAATGTATCGCAATGGTAGCTCTCGAATTTGAATGAACGACGTGAGTTATTCCGGATTTTTATTTAGAATCTCAGAGAGCATGAAAATCCAAAACTTTTTTGTAATTTGATCAACTTTGAATTTTGAGAGGCGTACATTGTAAAAGTAAGCCTCTTACATTTTTTCAACACTCCGTATGCAGGCAGAAAACTGGGGAGTCGAAAGGGGTAGTAGGGTTTGCAAAACAACTCGCACACAACAAGCACAAAAATAACCAAAACCATGCAAGAACCACGCAAAACTCGAGGAGGGACAAACACGGCGATGACGTAAACAGAAAATGTTTTCAGCTTTCTATGTTGGTTCTACTTCTATTTCCAGTTTTCACAACTTCATGCTTTCCCTTACTGCCAACACAGAAAGTCGAAAAACACCTTGCCCTTGATTATGAAAACGCTACAATACTCACGTTGGGGGCGAGTGGCGGCTAGCGTGAGAGGTGTTAGACAGGCTCCTGTTGAAAAAACACACATCACACTACTTTCAAGAAAAAAAAACATCATTACCAGGTCAATGTTAGTAATAAGACTACAACTACTTGGTGGCAAACTGTGGTGATGTGCAAATATTCTTGTTCTTAGAATGTAAAGCTTGTATGTATTAGGATAGAATAGGCCTACTATTATGACGTCATTATGAGTTAACCAATCACCGATGAGGGAATTGATATAACAAGTATTTTAAAATCCCGTCTACTATGGGGCTGTACTCAAAAGTATTGCCTCAAAGTCTGTATCTCCAATAGGATTTTTCTAACGCGTTGGCAAACATTTTAGGACTTGGGTTACGACTATGTGTATAACAGATTGGAGAATATATACTTTCTAACGAGTTTTATAATTTATTTCAATAATTTCTAGTGAATTCACTCAGATAAATTACTTTTAAGCACAGCCTTGTATGTTCAATCCAATTATTCATTATGAAGCAGAGCATAGCACACGTATGGTATCGTACCGGCCAAAGAACTAGCAATTTTAGTATTAGGAGTATAAAGCACATTTTTCTAAATAACCTGCAGCTACTTAATTATATCAGATATCAAATTTGAATTTATCAAGTGCTAGATAGATAGAATAAGAGGTCAGTAGCATCACTACACAATATACAGTGTGTTCTGTTCACCTAGTTTAGGTTCTTGTCCTCTTTATTATTAGGTTCATTAGGTTTTGTAATAAAAAAATTCTGATTAAAGTCGCATTTTTCTAAAATAAGCTGACTTCAAATTATTTTTACTTATACAGGCTGTCTCGTTTTCTCTGCAATTTTTTGAGCTACCACTATTTTTTAAGATTCTGAAAGGTGTTCTGAAAACTAAATATCTTAGGATTGAATAATATAATATAGGTACCAGTGATATTGTCGTGCAATGAAAAAATATTCAGGACAAGTGCACCTGCATTTAAAAATATTATACAGGGTACCGACTTAATGACCAATTTGAAAAATTTCTATTCTTCGCGACTTTCTATGTTGAATTTTGTTTCGATTATGTAAGTTAACTGCCCCAGTGTCCAAATCTTCAAAAATACTGGTACTTAACTCGGGAAATAATCATAACCAAAAATTATCATAAATAATAGGTACTGGAATCGCTTGGGAATTCAAAAATTCTCTCGATACAGGTTGCCGCATTTAAAAGAATGAAGTTAAGGTTCTGCGAAAAAGAACTGGGACAGCCTGTATAAGCGAAAATAATTTCAAATCATAGACCAATAAAAAAGTATGCGACTTCATTAAAAATACCAAAATATTCATTAAAAATACCAAAATAATTTAGCAACCCTGAAAATACAGGTTTGAGGAAGAAAACTAGAACTGTATTTAGGTACCTATGTCGGTACCTAATTGACAAGTGACATTTAATTCTGACAGATGTCAAATTTTGTTCACTATTCAGAGTTCAGCACACCTATTTAGTTATTTAGCACAGAAAGATGAAAGTCAGTCGCATTGCAAATACATAGTACCAACAGGCATAAACTTTATTATTTCTATAATTAGAAATAAACTTGGATTGGAAGTCAGCATTGCTGAAAAATGGGCTTAATCGCTGGTTGGTGACAGTAAAAAGGATGGAAGTTTTCCGCTACTAAAAATACATTTTCACTAATAATCAAATATTTAGGCAGTGGGATTGACCACCCAATTTTTTCACGATCCCATTTTGCTTCAGTGCTTGTATTTTAAGTACTTGGCAAATTGCCAACCGCACTTTTGTGCTTTTACAATTTTATGCATAAAATTATTAATCAGCATGTTCTGGTTTACTACGAACAGAACCTTTATCCAAAAATTCCTTCTAATAGAAACGCTGCGTCGATCACCCACGTTAATAAGTGACGATTTCCCAAAAATTAGCCAATGGTAAACATTTTTTACAAATTAGGTGAAGTTACAATTATTAATTTTCGCATTCTCAAACTAGTAAATCATGCGCATGCGGTTTTTATTTTCCAGGAAATGCGGAATAACTTCCACATTATTACAAATTCACATTAAATTCCCCTTTTTCACAAATCTCTTAACCCTATTAAAATAAAATGGATTTGCTTACAAAATTTGACCTCGGGAAAGGCATTATTCAGTCTTCCGTTTTTCTGTACAATCACGAACGAATATAGGTCACAAAATACTTGAAAAATATAACCAAATTTTGAGGAGAAACAATAAACTTCTAGAACATTACAATTTGCAGTATAATTCGATCTCGAATCATCTGGAAGGAATGACAACACTAACAGACGCATTCACACCTTCCGTCTTTTTTTAGATTTGTGAAACAGAGAGAAATGAAACAGACTGGCGATGCGCGTGCTTAAATGCTACGAATGAAAATTGCGCAAGTTTTAGGAACTTTTCGTTTTATTATTGTCCACAATATTTATTTCAAAAGAGACTATCATCGTTCAGTATTCAGTTAAAAGTAATAGGTAATAGATTGTATTTTGTATTTACTTCTATACCTACATCTGGATTTTTCGCCTTTCTACTCTATTTATATATGATTAAATAGCCGTAATATTTAATTATTTATACACCAGTGAATCCAGATACTTTTTTTTTAGAACATTTCTGTTCTCATGTTTCTCCTATTGATTGTCATTCGTCAATCGTCATTGTAACTGAAGAATAGGGTTAGGTGTTACGATTTTTGAAATTGAAGGCTATTAAATTATAAGAGTGGAAAAATGAATAATGTGAAATGCCCGGTGTGTCGCGTACAATTTTCGTCCATGAGATCGTTGAAAACGCACTGTTTTTCGTCGCATTCGAAAAATCAACTAATAAGAACCCTTTTGAAAAATGCTTTGTTTAACACATCGGCCAAGAAAGCCCGTCAAAAACCTAGAGATGTAAAATTTTGTGGGGTCAGTCCTAAATATTTGAAGAGCGAAATTTTGTATTTGGAAGACGGCTTTGAAAATTCCTTTTTGGGCGATCAAAATTTTAACGAACCTAAAATTAAAGTAGAGTACGACGGAGAAAGGTATGATTCCAACAACTTATTGGTAGATGAAAACAACAACTTTACAGAAAATGGTGAAAATGATTGTTCGTCATCTACTGATAGTAGTTCTATTGACGATAAATCAAAATTAAAATATGTAATAGGACAAGTTAGAGCGATTGAAAGACGGCGTAAAAGAAAGTTAGATTTACTAAAAGAATTTCGGTTTCAACGAGATTATGAAAACTATCGCTGCAATAAATCGTTAAACGAAAAGACAGGTGAATTTTACGTATGTCATTGTTCGGAACTCCAAAGAAATAATAAAATTATCGAAGTATATCAAAAGGAGGATTTAGAAGTTTTGAAATCCGATACTGAATCCTGTTCTGATTCTGGTTTCTTCTTCCCTTTAGTAGACCACAAAGTATATTGCAATACATGTGGTAACAGTTATAGAACCAAACAAAAACTAATAGAACATTTGAAAATCCATCAGACACGGTGTAAAATATGTGATAAAATTTTCAGTATCCCGCAAGTTTATAAACAACACATGCGAAGTCATTTATTGAAAACATACGTTTGTCATCTTTGTAAAGAAGAATTTGCTCATAAAAGTATGCTTTTGGAGCATTTAGATGCTCATATAGAGGACGAAGTCTACGAAAACGTTTTCGGTTTAGAACAAGATTATGAAGTTGACGACAAACTCATTTGCCAGCCATGTTTTGGTCCGTTTATGTGCTTACAATGATTTTATTTTGGGATTTTGTTAGAATGTGTTAGCTAATTTATTTTGGGATTCGTTGTTTTTGTTGTTTCCTATTCGTTTATGAAATAAATAACAAGTTCTGTGCAGAAGTAGTTTATTATGTTATATCATTATAATGTTAAGGCTTGGTCTTAGTGATAACACCTGATGTTATTTTATAATATTACAATGTAACTGTACAATTGTTGGGAATTACATTTAACTCTTTTTCGTAATATCAGTCATATAGTATTTAAAAAGTTTTTAACGTCTGCGTAAATTAATGGAGCTTTAAAAAGCTTTGTTAGAAGCTTGAAACACCAGAGAAAAGCAGGATCTTGATTGAAGACTTGTGCTCTTCATTAAACTGAAAAACATTGATGGATTTGATTCTTGATTTACTCGATTTGTAAGGTTACTGTTTTGGAATTTTAGTCTTTTAAAGAAGGCACACTACACCATCTTTTTTAAAATCTTAACTTTTTGTCCTGTTTTTTCAATCACTTGTTTAAAAATGTTCAAGATCAACAGGCGTACATGCTTGGTAACTTGTTCAATTAATCAAAAATGGAAACAACTATTGTACAATTGCAGTGTCACTGTTGATATTTCCGTATCAGTCCAAATTTTGTTGGTATTCTTTTAAGAGGCAAATTAAAAAGTTGTATACGTACTAAATAATTTTTAAAGTGTGATTATTTCCTTTGTTTTCTAGCAGACATAATTTAGAACATTTTATGTTTATATAAAATTTTTGCGAAACCAAGTTAGGCGGAGACATTGCAGAAAAATCGAACTTAGTAGCAGACATTAGAAACAAGGCAGGGTTGTTTTGCTGTTTGAGGCTCTAACCACCAGACTATCCTGCCTCTCGGTGCTGAAGGATGTAAAGATAAGATAAAGGGTCAGGAGGGCAATAAATAATGTAAAAATCATATAAAAAATCTATGCCCCATATTTGGACTAATAGGATTCAAAATCATCGGCAATAATATTCTACAGACGTTAAGAATTTTACAATATAATAATATATGTCGTGGAAATAGCATTGTGCTGCACATTTTCCGATCTTAAACTTTTCTTGTTCGGTATCTGATCTTCCTGTATAAACAGTAATAATTGAAAATAAGAGATGAGCCGGTTTGTTCGGAGAATGTGCCGCATTTTGGAAAGTATATTATTTTGTAGACAAATAAATTTCCTTAACTTTAGTACTTTTACAAAAATCATTTTTTACACATTTAAATGAAACAGCCATACCAAAAGTTTTTTCGTTTATATATTATGTACACCACCCATGCATTGATTTTTTTTTCTTACTTTGTACAATACTAATGTTGAAAATACCGTTTTTTTTTCGGGTAAATTTGATAAGTTTTTAAGTAAAACACATACAAATAAGTTATAATATTTACTGTTTGTTACATAGTTCAATAAATTAGTTTGAAAGGAATGTTCGGAGCTACACACACATCAATTCTTGCCTTGATTTTCAGTAAATGCCTCCCTGATAGGAGTAATTTACCTCAAATAGTCCATTTAAATTAGATGAAAAATAGGCAAATAGAAGAAAAAACCGTGTTATGGCACTGCGGTGCTCAGCTTGTAGAAGGGTTAAGTGTAATAAACTTTTCTGTTCGGTACCACCCTGTTTGCCCATAAAACCTCACCCGTTCATGATTTTCTGCACTTATTCAGGAAACGGTTGATTCTATGTAAATATTGCAAGAGACTAAAATGTTCCTTACAAAATTTGCTGTAAGAAAGGTTCTATGCTTGTTTATGCTAGGACTAGCAGAATTCGAGCAATGGACTATGGAACATGAAGGTTGACTTCTGCGAAAAGCTGGTAAAAAAATTTGGACAAAGAACTTTTTTTAGAATACTGCTGCCTGTGTCAGATATTTCTTGCCTAGAATGTAAATTTTTGGCCTTACCAGCATTGCTTTAAAAATTTTGACAGATGTAGGAGGAATTTTGAAAATTAAATAAGTATATTCGGAATGAACAAAGCTGAAGCAGTGATATCTTGGTGACAACAAAATAATACAGTTGATATCACTAATAACAACATTGGATATAACGACATATCGGGAATAGTGACGTAAATTGATCGTCCCGTTTGATTCCTGTATAGTTTTTAATAGTGATGTATTGATTATTACGGCATCCGAAATAACGATATATTGCATTTAGCGACGACTTTGACGCATACAACAACGTGCGTGACTGGAAATAAATGCGTGGACGATCGACTTAGGGGATTCCCCGAATCCGCGAGTGTTGACGTGCAAGTGAAATCGATCTTTATTACCGAAGTTATGGATAACGCGTAAGCGCTAAAGAAGAAGCGCAAAGTTTTCAGTCTGGAAGAGAAGATAAAAGTCATAGAACAACTGAGAAATGGAGAAAAAGATTCAACTATAGCAGCTGGTTTGGGCGTATAAGTACACACTTAACCTATAAATGTGGTTCGTTTGCACGCCTATTTTTGCCAGGTTTCTCATTCTACTATTGCTACAATTTGGAAAAGACGGGACAGGATAGAAAATTATTTTACTGACAGTAACGCCAACACCGCAGCAAAAAAATTAGAAAATAAAGTTAGGAAAATATTGATCAAGCTATACTAAAATGGTTTAAAATTCAGAGAAGTGACAATGTACCCATTAATGGACCAGTATTACAATTTAAAGCAAACGAACTGGCGTTGAGAATAGGAATGCAAAATTTAAAATGTTCAGTTGGTTACATTCAAAGGTGGCGTAAAGGCACTGCATTATCTGGGGAAAAATTTCGGGGGAAGCTGCTGCCATATCTGAAGCTGTGTGCGATAACTGATAAAATGCGTTTGCCCAAAAATTCGTGAGGGGTACCAAGATAAAGTCGTATTCAACACGGATGAGACTGGTCCCTTTTTCAAAATGACTCCAGACAAGACAATGAGATGTAAAAGGGAAAAATGCAGTGGGGGTAAAATACCAAAAGATCGAATAACAGTTTGTAATATGTACATATTACACTACATATATTTTTCTGTATCTGTTTTTCCTCATTTTATTGTATTTTTGGTAAGTAACCTATTATAGCGACGATCGGTTTTAGCAACGTGTTTTTATTGGTCCCAGCCATTTCGTTATAACCAATATTTACTGCATCTACGGGAAACTGCCACAGGATTAAAAAACAGAAAATATTAATCAGGAAATTAGCAATTACATGGTGACTTTGGAGAATTTGAAAATGCCAAAACTTTATTTTTCCAAATCGAACCTATAATTTTTATGTGAAGATTGTTTTCCCTGTGGAACATCCATTCGATTATGACCAAGAACTCAATAAGGGGCCTTTCATATAACGTATATAATAGGTAAAAGCTTAAAACTCTGGCATACATAAATTACAAACGTGATGGCTTGCGCTCCATCTAAAATAATGTTAAAAGAATTATGCGAGTACATTAATAAAAGACTCTGTTAAGCCGGCATCTCACGGCACGTAGCTTGCCAAGCCTGACATCAGACTCGCCAAGGCACGCATCGTGGGATAGGGTCGGCTCGCCACATTTTGGCTCGGCTTGTCGTTCCCATCGGTTGTCGGTAAGTGTGCACAAGTCAAAGGGAATGGCTTGCCAAGTCACGTAGATGTCTGTCATTTCATTTGTGATTTGATGACTTGACAAGTCGTGGGAGTGGGTACAGCTCGTCAGTTTGTGACTTGCCAAGTCTAGACGAGCATCTGAGGCTTGGCACGCTACGCGCCGTGGGATGCCGGCTTTATTTGGGAAAATGGGAGTGTTCGGTTTTCCTAGTCTTGAATTCTGGTCATCCTAGCTTCAAAAAAAGCAGAATCTGTGTAGCAAATTTTATAAAAGAAATCTTGTTTCTTACAAATTTATAAAGAAGCATTCGTTCTGTGAATAAAGCAGAATAGATTTGTTTATTGAATTCCGCAGTGGTAAAACATCGGTTTCTTTTCTAAAAACCCCAATTTGAATGAACTACGAGCCTTTTCGTTGCAAACTAAAAACGAGGTTCATTGCACATTTTTGTAGAAACAAATATTCTTCAATTAAAGTTACATAGATATAGTCTTTTATCACATATTTTGTTTTAATGTAGTCCAGTTGCCAACACTGTGTCTCCGTTTATTTTTCTTAAGTTTGTTTCTTTGAAAATTATCACAAAGTTTTTATTCACACCAGGATTTTCACTTGATTACGTCGCGTCCAGTAGGTTCAATAAAAAGAAACGACAAAAATTGAATAAAATATATTTCACAAAAAACAATAATTAAAAACAAAAGTGGCTCGAAAAGAAATGGAGGAAGAAGAACGAAAACAATACGGTCCGTAACCGTGAAACCGTTCGTCATACTACGGGCACTTCCCTTTTGAAATTAATATTTTGGGACGCGCAGAAATCATTTGTGATCGGTAAACAATTAAAATATGAACATACCTTGCAGTCGACAGGTATGAAATAAAACAATAAAATCAAACAAATGAACAGAAATCCGGCTAACACTAAACAAACCCATATTAGAGCCACCTTTTTCTGCCTTTCGTAATGTCCGAAAGAGATAAACGGCAGTAAGGCGTAGGAGAGTAAAAAACCGAAAACGAAACCAAATAAATGTGCGTAATTGTCGACCCATGGCACTACACCCACTACTAGTAAACTGAACGTTATCAGAAGGAGTTTTGCTAGAGCCTTTTTTGGATGCTTTAACATCGGCCAGGCGTTTAGAACCTCCACAATAAGGCAGGCGAGGAGACCAAACTGCGACCCCGCTGGTCCCACCTGAAAGAAATTAACGCAGACTTACATGATAATAAAACAGTTTATATATTTCAACTCACGTCAGCTCTGTATGGTACGAAGATGGCGCTAGCTAGATTCCCTGCAACTCCAGACCCGATGTAGATGATACCAATTCGAAGACTTCCTGTTAGTTTCTCCAAATCGCGCATCAATAAATACTGAACTAACACAGTCAGAACCAGCTGCAAGATGCCGGCGTGAAGAAACAACGAAGTCCATAAGCGATAAAACTGGTCAGGCGTTTGAGGAAAATAAAATGCAATCATGCCACAAACATCGTTTAGACAGGAAACCTAAAAAATGTTAGCTCGTGAAATCGATAGTTCATATATTTATTATTAATTATTAAGTGACCTGCGAACAAAGCGAAGCTTCTTCGTGAAAAGTTCCCCTAACAAAATCGCAGTATTCCCGTGTGGTAATTCGACATTGTCCGTGAATTCCAATACAACAAGGATGTCCAATTACTTCACAAACCATGTGCTCTGCAAACGATTTGTCTTTAGAACCACCTTTTCTCTGAATGGAAAATTGTTTGTTGGATTTCCGACAAATGGGCCATTTCGTTATATCGTCGGGCCATTCATATGGATGAACACTAGGTGGGGCATCGCAGAACCTTAAATTTAATTGAGAAATAAGTTTTTGGTACATGGGAGGTTACAAGAAGCTTTTACTTGGGGTCAAGGCCGCAAACAGAGCCGGAAATTCGTCCAACAGGTCCTGAGACGTGTTCAGGCCATTTCTTCCACGTTGATATTGTTTTCTGTGAAATGAAATGAAGAAATATTTGAATATATTAGTGAAATACAGAAATGAAATACAGCATTATCTACAAATACAAATAGACATACCGTTGGTCGCAATCCTCTTATTTGCGGGTTTGCATTAACATACTTAATATTTACAGTTAGTAAAATATCACTATGTGAATGAAACATATCGGGAAATACAAATGTATTTAAGTAGTTCACACTTACTTAATTTACTAAGCTTTTTGAGAGTAAGAGGCAATTATCGAAAATACTCATACCCATACTAACAATTCAGAGGAGGAGAAATAGACTCAATGTGAGTATTTTTATAGGCGATCTGAACACGGAAATAGGCAGAGAGGAAAGGAATAAGTATGTAGCTGGGGCAGAAAACCTGAACTCGAAAATTAGTGATAATGTGTAGAGGCTCATCAATTTTGCAGCAACACAACGAAAAGTCATCAAGAACAATGGTAGAAAGAAAAGATATCCACAAACGAATTTGGATCAGCCCAGACATACGAAAACAGTGAACCAAAATAGATTGATAGATTACACCAAACAACCATAAGCAGCACACGAACATGCAGGAGGGTAGACATAGAATGGGACCATATGCTTATCCAAGCATTTTTAAATGTAAAAGAGGAGGGTTTCTGGATGCAATGGAAAGGGAGAAATTCAGGGAGGCATATAGGAGCAAGACCAAACAGGCAGTATCCAGTGTGTGCAAGAAGTGGTAAGGGAGGTGATGAAATCAATGTTGAAGGAAGCGTAGACTGAATAACTTAAGAGGTCCCACCAATGTCTTGGCTTTTAAGCGTTAGTTTTGCAAATTTCCGAGATGTCACTAGAGGCAAATCGAGGGGTGAACCGCAGAGGAATTTTGGTGTACAAGCTTGAGGAATTGCAGAGGAATTAGTACGGAATTACATAAATTTGTAGGGAATTGTTTGGGGAATTGTTGGGGAATTGCAGGAATTAGTCAGGGGTTAGTAAGGAATTGCACAGGAATTGCTGGAATTACAAGGGAATTGCAGAAATGTTTACTAACGATTGCGCATGCGCTGTAAATTATTGCATCATCTTTACAAATATAAATTACAGGAATTACATGGGGAATTGCAGGAATTACATGGGTAATTGGGGGAATTACTTGAGGAATTGCATGAATTAGATAGGAATTGCGGGAAATTAAAAGGAATTACATAAATTTGTAGGGAATTGCAGGAATTGTTTGCGGAATTGCAGGAATTAGTGAGGAATTGCAGGAATCACAAGGGAATTGCAGAAATGTTTACCCCTCTTATACTAACGATTGCGCATGCGCTGTAAATTATTGCAGTATCGAACATACAGGAAATGCTAGAATTAGTTGTAAGGGAATTCCAGGAATTAGTAGGGGAATTGCAGGAATTACATGAGGAATTGCAGGAATTACATAGGGAATTGCGGGAATTACATGGGGAATTGCAGGAATTACATGGGGAATAGTGGGAATTACTTGAGGAATTGCAGGAATTAAGATAGGAATTGCGGAGAATTAAAATGAATTACACATAAAGAGAGGACTTGGTGTACAAGATTTTGCTCTGCGGTTCACCCCTCGAGGCAAGTATAGGCAGTTCTGAAGCTTTTGCAAAATGCATGCTCATCTTTTGCACTCTCTCATATTAAACGTCGTAAGTTAAACAGAGATAAAGCTACTGGAACCCAGAAGTGTTTAAATCTACAAAAGTGTAACCACATTCTGATTATCCCTGCAAAATTGTATCATCTAAAATGCGACCTATGATGGCAAGTATGCCAATATTTATTAGAATAAGAAGAATGATGTAAATCCAATATTTATCCACATGCTTTGAATTATTTACGACTTTACGCCAATGTAAACTTAATCTGAAGTACAGAACCGCATTCAGTTATGATTACGGTGGTGAAAATGCCTGTTATTTCAACTGCCATAAAAGTAAATATAAAAACTCAGGTTAAAACTTTTCACCCCACTACTCTTATAAAGGACAGACTGTAGGTATTTAAGAAAAAGAGCGAGTTCCAGATATTTTTTTTAAAATTTTCAAGTAGCCATATTCCTTGGAAGAAATAGTCAAAATATCGCCGAAATTAACGAATATGAAGTAAATCAAAGCTTTCGACAGTAATTGTTAGTGAGAAAATGTTGAATAGTAGAAGTGCAACATTTGAGAAAAAACTTGACCACAAGAGTAGTGAAGTAACCTTGGGGGAGGTCACGTTTTCACTCAAACTAAACCAAAAGTTCTCGTGTTCATGACATCTGTCAGTGTCAACTACAAAACTTACTGTAACTTTTGCCATGTAATATTATAGTTTTTACAAGCAAGCACATCACACAAATTGAAAATAAACCGTTTCCACTGCAGAACTACTATAATTACATTGCAAAAGAGGTTTTGTAATTGACACTGACAGATGTCAAGAGCATGTGACATGTTTGTTTATTTGGAATTAAAACCTGATCTGCCTTAACGCTACGTCATTACTTTTGTGGTAAGTTTTTTCCAAATATTGCACTCTTACTACAGCTAAACCCGTTTATGGGTTTATTAGCAATTTTTTCGAGGATGTTCTTTGAAGTAAAATATTTTTGATTTTCTTGCATTTCCGGTTATATTCCACAACGAATAAAAATGTTGAAAAAGTTGGACTTAGTTTGTAATTACTGGCAAGTTTTTATACTCAGACGTACTGAGGCAGACCCTGGCGCTTGCTATTTGAGTTGCCAGGCGCAAATATATCCAGATGCTAGCCGGAGAGATAAAATATTTATTCTCCTAGCTGAAGCTAGGAAATATGAATTTTGTAAGTATGCGCCATCTATGATGAGATATGTCAATTACTATGGAGTAAAAACTGCGTCTGCGTTTATATTAGTGGTCTTGAGTTATTCAGTCTACGAAGGAAGGTGTGCAGCATTTGGTCGAGGAATTAACATGGGAGAAAAGATGGTTTGATAAGGGATGTAAATTGGCAGTGTAAGAGAGGAAAGAAAGTAGATTGAGGATGTTGAAAGAAGGTTTCCAGGAAACAAGACAAAGCTGCTTGCAAGCAAGAAACGAAGCGCACAAAAGATGCTAACGAAAAGAGATAAATGCTTTCGAGAAAATAGAGGAAATAGAGAAGGCAAGTTCACAGCAAAACACGTGTAAGTTCTGTAAGAAACTGAAAGAGGAGCAAGAAGGGCGTAAGGAACTGTTCCAAGTACGGATGAACTACTTCTCTGAGATACTCCAAGAGGATGCAAGAGGCTGAGATGGAATGACCTGTTTATGGAGAAGAATTTGAAGAATTTAGGAAAGAAGAAAAGTCCAGGTATAGCTGAAATCTGGGTAGAACAAATAAAGTATGCAGATATCGATGTGCAGGTGGCCCAGAGAGGTTAGCAATCCGGATCGATGGTGGAAGAGTGAGAAATGGCAGTGATCTGTCTTATATTGAAGAAAAGAAATGTCCGAAGCACGAGTAATTACAGCCCTCTCTCCTTATTCCATGTTATTTATAAAATTCTGGCAAGTCTGATTAATTCCAGACTTCAGAAAGAAGTTGGTCAGTCGGTGTTGCATCATAACTTTATGTTACATCAGATATATGAGAAATGCAGTAAAAAGAACATACTATACACGCTCTGTTCTTGGACTTCCGGCAAACGTATGACAATAAAGACATGCGAAATGGTAAAAGAGTAATGAAGAACTTGAAACTTTTAGAGGAACTTATTACCCTGTGAAACAAAGTTCAATTTCAGGGCCTGGTGTCAGTAACTGAGGATTAAAGTAGGGAGACCCCGTTTCTACGGTGTATCTGGGTACTATTTGCCAGTGAGACTTGGAAGACAATAAAGAAGTTAATTGATGAATTAGAGAATGGGGTAGAGGACTGGGAAGTACTAGTGCATGACCGAGTGTTGTAGAAATGGACAATTCAAGCCATGGGCCTTAAGGCCTCAAGTGCTATTATATTATTAATATCTACAGTGTTTCGGCTTAAACCGTTGACAAATCTTAAAGTAGATTACTTAAATACAGTTGTGTTCCAACATTTGAGTAACATTTTTGCAGAGATATCGATAAATCCTTACCGAACAATCTGCTTGAGAAGACTGTACACAGCCCGAATCATCGTTTCTTATACAACAAGCCGTATCCCTCTCTCTTGCCTTTGTTTTCGCAATTTGCTGAATTATTTTATTATCGACCCTCATGCATGGCGCGAACTTTGCTCCTAAATGAATCAAGTCTGCTGCTCTAGGCCCCAACCTACAAGAATCAACACATGTGCATACTATATTTTTTAACTTATAATTTTTTTACCAAAAATTTGCTGGTTCCATGTAATCGACTTGTTGTAGAGAGAGACTAGTCACAAGGACTTGGCCAGATCTTGACTGCAGGTCAATGCCAAAAGGGCCAAATCCGTAACAAATTATAGATATAATGAGTACTAATATTTGTACAGTCGTGACCCAATAAGTGAATAATGGTCGGTGGTCTTCCATATCGTCTAGTTGACTCAAGACTTCCTCGTCTTCGATTACAGATTTACGCACAGATCGCCTGTTAATTGAAATTACAATCAGTCATGCATATACTTAAATGAAGAAAATACATACCCAAACATTTTGCCGACCCATCCCATCCCATACTGCCTCCTATCTGAATTGTCCAAAACTCTATCTAGCAACGAAGAAAATATTCTCGAGCAGCCAACGGCAGGCCGCCCAGGACCTTCTTGTCTACCTCCCCCCCTAGCGGCATGTGGATCCCTCCTCCACCCATGAGGGCCACTTCCTATATACCTATTCATCGGTACAGCTTCCGCCGGTTCCACAGCAACCATTTCATGACCTCCATCGATCTGCGCTTCAGGGGTTTTCGGCTGCATCTGGGCAAGTCTGTCAAAGAATACTTCGTCTTCCATGGAAGGAGAACTTGCTGGAGTTTCTGGGGGGAAACTCCTTGACCACCTTGTCTGTTGGGTACGTGGTCGAGGTCCATGCCTTGTTAGAGTCTGAAAAATAACAAAGTGCAACAATTCGGTTCAAAAACTGAAGTATTTCTGATATACCGATACTACATAAGAGATGCCATCCCATGTCATTTGAGCTACGGTATCTTTTCTTCGTATAGTACCAGCTATTTGGTCCTGACTACTATCGGTAGTATCGCTTGGTCCTGGTAAAACGTCTGGTCTTCCTGCAGAAAGAGATGGCATAGCGGACATCATCGAAGCCTTTCCTGGTACTTCCGAAACAGTTCTGCGTAGCGTACGTATACTTGGAGTTCTATATTCATCTTTGAGAGGCCCACAGGTTCTAGAGGATTAAATAGGATAAATAAATGAGGAACCAAACTGTCGGCAAATGTAAGCCCTTAGTTATAGACCAGCATACCACGAGTATTCTTATGTAGGTTCATTTAACAATTCGAGATCATTGCTGTTGCTTCATCAACTATTTCATGTCCTTCTAAATGTTCTATGAATGCCATCAATTGTACAAGCACGGTCACTGCTGTATTCCTCGTTTGATTTCCTTTAAAATGAGGTGTCACAAGTAATATGATTTTAAAGTGAGGGTGGCTGGGGGGTTGGTTTCACCAACGTCATCTATACGTAAAATGTGTCCCCCTCGATTCCTAAATTTACGTGTCTTGGCGTATTTCTATTTGTTTCTAAGATATAGATGAAAGAATAAGTAAGTACAGCAGGATTTTATAGCGATTTTCGATATTCAGTTTTAGTTATGAAATAGGTACGTGTTTTCCAAACCTAAGAACATTTTTATGTAGATTCCGTGGTATTCTTTTAGCCACATTTTACCGAAAGAAAAAATTTAATTGGTTAATAAATAGGTAGGTAACGTTTTGGCAGCGGTATTTCAAAATAATTTTTGTTACTTTTTTCAGTATTATTTGGCGGTATCTAGTGGCTTCTGGCCCCAAAACACTTAGGAGGTGTGGCTTATTTGAAATAATCTTAAAGTTTTTTGTAAATATTCTTGGGGCTCATTTAACAGCCAGTTTACTATATTCAAAGATGGCGACTCACCAAAAGCCCGAAACGGTCCATCTGTTGGTGTCGCTCAAAATAGTGCAGTTATCGCTACTACTTACAGATGGCACGTGCGAGTAGCTGAAATCCCTATTACAAAACTAATTTACATTTCTGCTTTATATTCATAATAGGTATATAACTTAGATATTCTGGTATATTTTTTATAATGAAAATACGTGCTATCTGCAAATAAATCTGATAAACAAGTTAGCTCAGTGCCGCCATTACAGTAGGCTCCCAAAACTAACGGCTTCTCGTCTCCAAAATGAGCATTAGATGGACCGTCTAAATATGCTCAGTCAACTTGTATAGACACAGTTGATTAAGCAATGAGCGATCTGCAAACCTATTTTACCAAAATAGACTACAGAAATCTACTAAACCGACTGTGGCTAGACGTTAAGTACTTGATGACGTCACGCTAATAGCTTGAATTTCAAAATGAATCTCCATAGAAATCAGAAAGTATGAACCTTGTCTTCATGGGCAAAGTGATTCCTATGTGAAATCTGTTTTATTTTGAAATAATTTTGTGTGGTAAAAATAAACTGGCATTTTATGAAAAAAGTTTTATAAAGGCGAAAGGAAAACTGATGAAGCGAAAGTGGGAATGTTTGAAATAATTAACACTGAGAAACTTTTTTAAATTTAATGGGAGAAAATTAAAATTAGGCACAACAAACGCAGATTTAATTGCTTAGACGATTCTCCAGAAAATTAATTATTTTTAAAACATAACCCAGAAAACTAGTGCAGTCTCAACGCTACGCTGCTTTGAAATTTCGGTATTTGAGGACGATTATCATAGAAACTACGCACTAATTTTAAAGACGATAAAGTGGAGCAAGAAATTTTACAATGTGCCGGCCAAAAAGTATTAATTAGGTATGTCGTTTATTTAATTTAGTTAGTTAATTAGTGATTTTAGTACTAAATTCAGTAGGTACAATAGGCAGGTTCGGTAATTTTCAAATTTCATTAAAATTTATAGAGTTTATTATACTGAAGGCAGTTATGTTGTTAATTTTTGTTAAAAAAAAATCCTTCGCCTGTGAAGCCGTTGCAAAGTTTTCCGTCGGTGCGAGGCTAGAAATCGTACCTGCAGCGAGAGTAGGCCGCGTGACGTCAGAACTTAGTATAACGTACAAGTCCCAGCTTCAGCGCGCAGCAGTCCCATAAGTATTATACATATGCATGTGTAGTTAAATTGTTAAATATTATTAACTGGTGTTTTCTGTTTTGTACCCAGACTAATACATCGTACAGCACACCAATAAAACGGAAAAAGTGGTTCGTTGGAGCCAGAAGGAAAATCGGTCAGCTCGTCAGCATTATCGATATTTTCGCGAGTTAGTTTATCATTGCAAAAGTTTATAAAATTATCGGCTGCCCCATTGCAGCCACTCTAAATAAAATCGAACATAATGTAATTTATCGAGTTTTCTGGGACCCCTTGGTACTTGGTAACGTGTTACGGTTAGCATAATTTGAAACAGGATGCTAGGAGCATGACGGAGCCAAATACTGAATCGCCGTAGCGTTCCCTCCCTGAACTAAAAAAGGAAATTTTATTAACTATTTTACAATAATAATTAAATAGTACGTCATCATAAAGTTCTCTTTTGAAGACAGGTAGGACGCGTACCTCCATCCTTTCCCTGAGCTAGCCTACGCATTTCCGTAAAAGTAGAGCATTCTACATCCCCAACTATTTGAGAGCAGTAGTCTAATCTGCTCCAACCTCTACCTCTTTATTCCTATCTCTGACTCTAGTATGTCGCGAACTATTCCTTTGTGTCTCAAAAGGTGTCCTACCATCCTACGATCCTATCCCCTATTCTTTATTGTTTTCCATACTTTTTTCTTTTCCCCAACTCTTTCTAATTCCTCCTTATTGCTAACTTGTCTATCCACGGTATCTTCGACACCCATCTGTAGCATCACATTTCAAACGCTTCTACTCTTTTTCAATCCGCTTCTCCCATTGTCCAAGTTTCGGACCCATAGGTATAATTTCGTACTCCATACATGCGTCTTTAAGAGTCTCTTCCGAGTTTCTACATTAACCGTTCCAGAATATAGCAGTTGTTTCTTTTTGTTAAACAAGTACCTAGTTTTTTGATTCGCGTGAGTTGTATTTGTTTCCGTTTTTTTACAAAATTTCCAGTCCGTTATAAAACTGTTAACTTGATAACTTGTCAATCACTTAGGTATACATACCTACATAAATGAGTAGGTATGTATTGTATTGTATTAGAGAATATAGGTAGGTACCTATTTTACAAACAGAAGTAAGCAGGTATCTACAATCTAGAATCTACATACCTACTTATACTGAATTATAAAAGGCATGTACAGTTAATAAATTGTTGACTTTGTTTTACTTATACCGGTCTGCCTTTACACTACTGTTTTGAGGTTGAATGAAATTGGGGTTAGATGCAAGAATCACACACCATTTCCACATTTACCGGGACATTTACCTACCTACTACATAAATATGGCAAATTATGTGAATCGGACTTTTGATACCCTTGTTGCATTATTAAATCGATTATGTTGTCTTTGTTTTGTTTCCTTGACACCTTACTTTAAAAATTCACGCTCGAAATAGTCCCAATAAGTATGTTATGAGATAGGTACCGCTTCACGGGCACTTCAAGAGAAGTGGGAGGAGCACCTTACGAATCTCTGACGTCAAACCAATAACAAAGCGAACTAGTATGTGGGCGTGATAAGCTAATTTCTTTCGCATATTACGCCGCAAAAAAATTTTTTAGAAAAAAAATTTCGCCGTAAATCAATTACAATAACAATTTTCATGCCAAAAATAGATATCTTATTTTTCTCCGAACCTCCCTATTCCAGCGTGCACAGAGCTTAGTTTCAAATTTAGAGTGATAACAGAATTGTGAATGGCATGTAAGGAGGTAAGTACTAAAATAAGTTCTGTGCGATCAAAATCAAGAATTATAAAGACAAACATGCCGGAATATATTTGACATTTAACTTAATTTGGATCAATGCGCATGCCCACGTACTTATTTTAGTGTTTATCTGTCATGCACAATTGTGTACTTGCATGAATTTGGGATTTTGCGAATATTATAATTTTTTGGAGGTCAGAAATACATTCCAAAAGTAATTTTTCTCCGAGTCCTGTAAAATTCAAATTATCGGGAAAAAATATTTCCCGCTAAATATGCTTATGGCGCCATGTGAAACTATACGGTGACGCCAATATGACGCAGCATGTGAATTCCTAAATCGAAATGGCCGCTTCCGGTTCAGTTGACAGCTGTCTTGTTAGTCTTGAAATTGTTTCGTGTCATGGTGTTTACTAGGAAAATGGAACTATGGTGGAGCTCAGTAGCAATTTGTTGTTAAAACCCCATTATATCTTATAGTTCGCAACTATAAATAGGTAGAACAAAAACACCTCTAAACTCTACTACCATGAACGCGGCTATTTTAGGTTGATTATAGGATTCTGCTTGCAAGAACCTTCTGCGGGGACTTTACAAATGGATTTGTGATATTCGTACTAGTTGTGAAATAACAGCAACACAAATGAGTGAAACGAAAATTACGTGCTCGCCAGTTCGCCTAACCTAAACTGTCACTGTATGACAGAGCTCAGGGCAGCCACGATGAAAAATTAAAATGTACTAATGATCCTGAAATACATTAATGATTAGTTTAGTCTTAACTTATTTCTAGTGTTTAACTGTGCATTAATAAAGGATCCATACTCCTCAGTAAAGTAAAAAACACCAAATTGAAGCGTTGATAACAAGTGATACAGTTAGGCGAGTAGGGACAATAGACGCGAAATGTTGGCAATAGGCAAAATATCACGTCAGGCTGTGACGACAGCTATATTATGTGACGTCAATATGACTGCTCAAGGCCAAATGGCCTACTAGCGCGTGCTCCGCGATTTGAAACTAAAAATGAAATTATATTCTTATTACTACACAAAATAGTCTTATTTTATACGGTCACGATAAACTTAACTGATATTTTCAAAATATGATTTAAAAAGTGGGAGTTTCAATTTGTGCAAGTACCCAATTCTGTTGTCCCTCTAAATTTCAAACTATACTCTGTGCACGCTGAAATTGTACTGAATTTAGTACTTTAGTACTTTAGTACGAGACTGATTTTAATCAGTCTCGTGTCAGATGGACCTTATTCTGCTGTAAGTTTTGATGTATTTTATGTTAGGTAGTTACATTTGCTTGGTCCTACGTCCATAACGTGAGAAGGAGTACGCCAGGGTTGCCACCACATTTCTCATTTGGTTTTCCCTGACCAAATTTGTAATATTCCATAACTTATTCTAAATTATTTGAGGAGTCACATGAAAAATATAATAAATGCTCAGACATTAAAAAAAATGGGAGTGACTACTGAACAGTCCGACCGCATGCGCATTACAGAATGTAACCTATATTTGGTATTTTGGAAGTGTAAAAAAACTAAAGCTGAGCTGAGCTTTTTTAAAACAGACCCTTCACTTGCTCTTTCGCATCAGACACACGCATTTTTTGGCAAAAAGATGATGTAGAAACAAGCAAAAAATGCGGACCCGTGCGAACGCAGAACTCGTGCAGCCGTTGGAGAACAATATGGCGGCTCTGTACTATACCCACTGATATAAATTATAATATATTATAATAATAATATATTTCAGTGACTATACCCGAACACCCACCGAGATTGTTGGCGATGTCTTTCAATAACAAATTACTAAATTACTGAAACGTCATTTTACTGATATTGTGTAATGCGTTAATCGACCGTCCTGGAACAAAATTTAAAAGTAACCGTCGGACTGTTCAGTAGTCACTCCCAAAAAAAATTAACATTTATTCAAGTAAGAAAAATAATAAATAATTCTTACAAGTAGAAAAATTTCCATTTCTAATTGAATTTTAAAACACAGAAAAATATGAAGATTATTAAATTCCATGGCTTTAAGTAGAATATTCAAAATTTCCATGACTCTTTACAGAATTCCCTGACTTTTCCCTGACATTTTTGAAATTTCTAAATTCCTTGACATTTCCAGGTTTTCCAGAAAAGTGGCAACCCTGCACGCGGAAATTGCGAAAAAAAATATATCGGACAGCTAACTCGATCTATTGTAACCAAATTTAAAGAATATAAGGCCCACTGTAAACAGGTAGTTCATCTGGTCAGTGCATGCGTTTGATACGGATCATGAATTATGAAGGTACCAAAATCTCAAAGTCAAAACCAACCTGCAAGCGAGCCTTTTCCGCCTGTCCAACCATATCTGTCTCTGATTCTGTTCGTTTTCCTCATCAACTCCGAAGAAAGTAGCCGTCTCTTTCTTTATGTAGTTTTTGATCGCTTCCTTTCTCGACGTCGACCGCGCGAATTTGGGTCTATCTCTTCTTTCACTCCGTGTATATTCAATTCCTTGTCTGAATCTATTTGGAGGACTAGTCATGGTGGCAGGCAAAGAAATCGTCCTTTGAACTTGCGGCGGTTTTGGCGATGGCGCCGGCTGGTGATGTTCTTGAGGGGGTGATGAAGAGAGGCCGTGATCCGAAGGAGCGCTCGTTTCTGTCGTTGACGGCAGGTTATTGCTAATTTCTGAGGTGAAGGTAACTGGCGTCGGAGTGCCATTGTTGTTCGATTGTTGGGGGGAGGGCTGCTGGACTAAAGCTGGTTGTTGCGGTGGCTGCTGTTGAGGTGTGGGCGTTGACCTCCTGAAACAGGAAATAAAACAAATAAAGTAAATACCCCAGGCTTGCTATTCTATTGCTATAACGTGACGTCACACTCTCAAGGCAGTCATACACAGCGGGCGCCATTTAATTTGAAATTTAACTGCGAAAGAATCTTTTATGACTTAAGTTCAATTAAAATGCTTTGACATACTTATTTGTGTACAAGGAACATTATTTTTTAAGAACCCTATGGTGTAGTATGGTGTAGTATTAGTTATACGCACATAAAACTAAAGAACCTCAAAAATACCACAAAATATTGTCAAGGGTTGCCCCACAAGCACCGCCCATGTTTTTGATACGAGTATGAATCAAGCATGTTTTGTAAACGAGCCTGTAAACAAGTTTGTAAAGCCCGATGTCTAGTACCTCCGAGTTCCGGAAGCTACGACGTCTGGAAGGCTTCCATTTCTCGTGCTTTCTTCCGAGAGTATTTAATGGCAAGCAAGAGGCCAGGATGACAGTTTTTGGAGTTTTGTAGTTTTTGTTCTGGATATGCGACAAGAGAGAAGAAAGCCATAGATTCCGAAGGCGATAAATTCGAGCGAGTATATACGTGTTAAGTGTTACAGTACATGCGTATAGTGTATTTGGCGTTTTGGTGGCGGTACGTGCGTTATTTGCTTTCACGTTTTTAGTGTAACTGTTTTTTTTGTGTATTGTGGATTGTTCAGGTTAGTTAATTTTTTGCGTATTGTTTAATTGTTTGCTGGTAGTTGTTTAATTGTTATTGTTTGTTTGTTGCTTGTATATTTCGCTGCTTATTGTTAACTTGAAATTTTATGTTCTCGAATCAATGTACAGGGCCAAACTATTAACATGCTCAGATTTGCGGATGATATAGCAGTGTTAGCATCTAGCAAAGAAGAATTAGGTGCGGCTTTGAATGAAATGGAAGCAGTTTTGACACAGGGCTTCGGCATGAAAATCAATAAAAAGAAAACTAAAATTTTGGTATGTAGGGGATGTGAAAATAGAACTAAAATGGAAATACAAATTGGAAATGAGAAGATAGAGGAGGTCGCGGATTTCTGCTACTTAGGAAGTAAAATAACTCAAGACGGTAGGAGCACTAAAGATATAAAACAAAGAATGGCGCAGGGCCGAGTTGCGTTTAACAAAAAGAAACAACTGTTATGCTCGAGAACGGTTAATATAGAGACTAGGAAGAGACTCTTAACGTCGTATGTATGGAGTACGGCATTATACGGGTGCGAAACTTGGACAATAGGAGAAGCGGATAGAAAAAGAGTAGAAGCGTTTGAAATGTGGTGCTACAGACGCATGATGAAGATACCGTGGATAGATAAGGTTAGCAATAGGGAAGTATTAGAAAGAGTTGGGGAAAAGCGAAAGGTATGGAAAACAATAAAGAGTAGGAGAGATAGGATGGTAGGACACCTTCTAAGACACGAAGGAATAGTTCGTGACATACTAGAGTCAGAGATAGGAATAAAAAGAGGTAGGGGTAGGCCTAGATTAGACTACTGCTCTCAAATAGTTAGGGATGTACGATGTTCTACTTTTAGGGAAATGCGTAGGTTAGCTCAGGTGAGAGAAGAATGGAGGTACGCGTCCAACCAGTCTTCGGACTGAGAACCTTATGATGATGAATCACATTGCAAATATTAGTACATTAGTTACCTACTGTAAATAAATTGTTAAATACGAAATACGTTACAATATCAATATAAAGTTACATTTCTTCTGATTTTCTTCAATACTGATTAGATGAGCTTTAGCCGGAGCGAATTTTGGTCCTCCGAGCCGGATCTAAATCATTTTCGTCCAGGAATGTTTGTAAAATGCCATAAATAAGACCTCCTTTCCCTTGTTAGTGCCTAATAGGTCCCGTGGTATAAATCCACTTTAAACAATTCAATTTATAATCGTTTATTGGAAACATTAATTAATCCAAAAGTTGTAACGCAGCCAGCGCAAGCGATAAATTATTATTGCAGGGCACATCTCGACGGTAAATCAAACTTGACGGTATTACTCCAAACAAAATAAACAGGAAGAACGGCTGGATAACTCCCCTGAAAATCGAGGCATCATACGCTTCGCGTTGTTTTTCCGATAAATGTGTCGAGTAGTTTTTTTGGTTTGCTAATCTTATCGGGGAACTCTGACATGCATATATCTGTCTATTTAGTAAGTCTGACATAAGTGTATTTCTTATCTAGTTTAAGTAGCATTTAAGGGTGGGATTTATCAGCTGTTAAAAAGTAATTCTGGACAAACGTATATAAAGTGCTGCCACCTATCGTCCAAAAGTTGGATTAGAATTATGCAAAATATAGTCACAATCTATTATGATTGGTATTAGAGGAATACCTGCAGCTTTGAATTTTCAAGGTTTTCTGCTTTGGCGGCAACCGAATAAATCTGGGAGGATTAGTCGGCGGTCCTATCTTTGAATTATTATTTCAAATCTATTATTTAACAAAGCTGTCAACTAGGACGGCCATGTTTGTTTACATTTCCAATGTAGGCAAGCACAAACAAGCAACGATCGTACTTTTCGGCTATTATCGCCGCTTCTCGGTTCTCGGCAGCGCACAGCTGACGTAATCAGCTTGAATAAAATTAGGTATATTGAAATCAAATCAACCTTTGATTACACAAATGTAACACCCACACCCGGTGTATGGTATTACCTAGACGACACGTCAGATCTTATTGTCGAACTATACGAAGCAACTCTCCTAACCATAACATCAAATTAGTTTAAATAAATTTTCTAAGTTCGACTTTACTGGCTTTGTCGCATCTGCACTATCACATTTTTCGACTGATTTCTTCAAGAATCTAAATTCAACTGCCATATTCTAACGACACACTTAAAAATGTCAACACTGTTTTCGTGGCCCTTTAATCGCGTTACTGACCTGACAAATGCCTGCTATGCAAAATTGGGTTTTTACACTTTGGGTGCGCCATACAATTTCACAACACCTACTTTCGTATTTCTACGCGCGAATAGGAAATTTATTTGTTCAGGATGGTTTCTAAGATTAGTCAGCAAGCAGCATCCAAACCTCGAACTTGCAAAAGTGAAAAGAGCAACAGGTGGTTATAGAAGAAATTGAGTATGACGAAGTACTAGATATTCGAAAGTGAGTGCGTTATCAAAAAAGAAGTACTTTTTCAACTTTCTGCACTTTGGTGATTAATTTGTATTTATTTATGTAATAGCACCATTTAAACGCGTCACTGCTGGTGCCAGATTACCCAAAAACTATCTACTAAAACGTACGAATATTGTTTTCTTGGTGGATACATTTAACAATTCAAACTACCCATAAGAGATTTATTGAGAAATGCGTAAATTGTCTATAATGTTGCATTTGGAAATATATTCCCACAAAGCTTTATGAAGCGCCGCAGGAAAAACGATCTCGTAGGGATTGTGTACATGTTTAAATAGGAAATTCTCGTAACCGGAATCGGTGGTATACGGCTGTTTCCTCTCAAATTTCCTCCATAATTGTCTCTGCCTTTATGGCACATAAACGGTTTAATTACCTATCTGACTGTGTACAATGCTTATTTTAAGATCCTGTTGTACGGAAATGCGGCATTAAAATTTAACCGAATGTAAATTGAGGAACATAAATCTCCCTGCGATTCTATTACACCTATTTAAGATGCGCACTAGAATTTACACGATACCGAGCACAAGAAACATAAATGTGTTTCAGAAGAACAAATATTACTTCTAGAATCATAACGAGAATAATTAATAGTCATGATTCAAAGTAATTAGTGGAGTGTTTGGGCCGACTTCGCAGTTGTTCCACCATTTCAACCTCCCCTTCCACCTGTTTAGAATGAAGTTCGGAATGGCTATTAGATGAGGCCTACCAGACGTTTTCGTTTAAATAATTTTTGGATTCACTGTTCAATATTTTTTTTTGTTTTCCGAAGCAAATTGCAGTAAGAGCCATAACGAAGTATTCAGAATAGCCCAAAATGGAGCAAGTGAAAAATAAGTCATTAATGTGACGTCAGAGAGCGGGTGGCAGTACACATGCGAACTTTCCGATTTCTCGATTCTGCCTTGTTGTTGTTGTTTTTGTTGTCATTTTATGTACAGGTTAGATACCGTAATCTTGGGAGAATCATCATCATAAGGTTTTCAGTCCGAAGACTGGTTGGACGCGTACCTCCATCCTTTTCTATCCTGAGCTAACCTACGCATTTCCCTAAAAGTAGAATATCCTACATCCCCAACTATTTGAGAGTAGTAATCTAATCTAGGCCTACCTCTACCTCTTTTTATTCCTATCTCTGACTCTAGTATGTCCCGAACTATTCCTTCGTGTCTTAAAAGGTGTCCTACCATCCTACCTCTCCTATCCTTTATTGTCTTCCATACCTTTCGCCTTTCCCCAGCTCTTTCTAATACTTCCCTATTTCTAACCCTATCTATCCACGGTATCTTCATCATGCGTCTGTAGCACCACATTTCAAACGCTTCTACTCTTTTTCGATCAGCTTCTCCTATTGTCCAAGTTTCCCGAACATAACAGTTGTTTGTTTTTGTTAAACGCAACTCGACCCTGCGTTTATCTTTGTTTTATATCTTTAGTGCTCCTACCATCTCGAGTTATTTTACTTCCTAAATAGCAGAAATCTGCGACCTCCTCTATCTTCTCTTTTCCTATTTGTATTTCAATTTTAGTTCTATTTTCACTCCCTCTACATACCAAAATTTTAGTTTTCTTTTTATTGATTTTCATGCCGAAGCCCTGTGTCAAAACTGCTTCCATTTCATTCAAAGCCGCTCCTAATTCTTCTTTGCTAGGTGCTAGCACTGCCATATCATCCGCAAATATGAGCATGTTAATAGTTTGACCCTGTACATTAATCCCTGAGGCTGTTCTGTCCTTAACAATATTAATCGCATCTTCGATATACAAGTTGAAAACTAGAGGTGACAATGCACATTCCTGTCTCACTCTCTTCCGGATATCTACTTCTCTTCGTTCCTGCTCAAATTCTATAACTGCCTTTTGCTCTTTGTAGAGATTATGTATTATTTTTCTGTCACAATATTTAATCCCTACCTTTTTGAGCACTTCGAACATCTTCCCCCATTTTACGTTGTAGACGGCTTTTTCTAAATCTACAAATCCTTCTCTTATTTTAGGGCAGCCTACGTTGTTCCCCTCTACACTGCTTTCCCTTTCTAATATATATTGATACGAACTTTTGCCCCGTCAGCGACGCCCCTGGTGGTGACACATTATTTGTTTACGGCGAGTCGCGCTGTTTTTTATTGCGGCGCTGACCTTGACTCCCGAAAAGAATAGTCTATGATTTTATAATGCTCGAAGATTCTTTTTCTGGAACAATGTTTGATCGATAATTTTCGAGAATCTTCTAAGACCATTATAAAATGGGAAGCAAGAAGCCGAGTGGACAGTCTGACAGTTTGAAGTCTGAAGTTTGGAAGCGAATATCGAATGCGATAAGAACCGGGCGTTTAATAGTTCCGTGCGAGTATAAGTCTTGATACGCGTTTAGTGTCGGTACGGTACGCGAGTGCGAATTCTTTGGTGGCGTTTTAAGTGTACCGGGGCGTCTTCGTATGTGATTAACCGTCGGTTGAAGACGAGTGTTTTAGAGAGTTTAAACTGTGGACTTGTGTACTGTGGATTGTTTAGGTTAGGTAATTAATTGTCTAATTGTTCGCTTAATTGTTTAATTTTCACGGCTTGTTGTTATTTACTGCTTGTATATATTTCGCTGCTTATTGTTCAATTTGTTAATTTTAAGTTCTCAAATCACTGTTAATCATTGTAAATATTTGTACATATATATAAAGTCACTGTAAATAAAAAGTGTAAAATCGAAATACGTTACAACTGGTGTCAGAAGTGCGATTTGTGGAGCCAAGAAGTGCGAAGAACGTCGTGGAAGCGGGTGGAAAATTGAAGAATTTTCTGGAAGTTGGCTGAATTAGTGGGAATTTCGACGTTGTTTGGACTCGTTAGTGACTGTTAGTGGTTTGAGACTTGTTTGAACTTTTAAGTGTTTATGCCGGTGACGAGAAGAGCCGCCGCGATGGAGCAGCAACTTCAAGCGTTTATGGAGTTAATGAAGAATAATATGGACGAAATAAGGAACAGCCAAGAAGCAATGAAGACTGGGCAAGAAGAAATGAAGAGCAGTCAAGAAGAAATGAAGAACCACCTTGAAGAAACCGTGAAGAACAGTCAAGAAGTAATGAAGACCAATCTAGAAGCTATGAAGAATAATCAAGAAGAAATGAAGAACCATCTTGAAGAAACAATGAAGAGCAGTCAAGAAGAAACGAGGAGAAATCTAGAAGAAGCAATGAAGATAAATCAAGAAGAAATGAAGATTACCCAAGAAGAAATGAAAAACAACTTGGAAGAAGCAATGAAGAGCAGTCAAGAAGAAGTGAAGAAGAATCTAGAAGAAATGAAGTCGGTTATAGAAAGAAGTCAAGAGCAAGTAACTGAAAGAATTACTGAAGTAAGATCCGAATTAGAGACTCGTATTACAGAAGAAGCACAAGAAATCAGAAAGGTGGTGGATAAAGAAATATCAAAGATAAATGAGAGAGTGGCAGAACTGGAGAAAAAGAAGACATTGAAGACTGAAGATACTGGATTGGACGAAGAAAGAAGAGCTCCTGTTGTCAAGGTGAAGCCGCCTACATTTGATGGAAAGTCCTCGTGGCATACATACATCAAGCAGTTCGAGGCAGCGGCAGCGGCGAACCAATGGGTCAGTACCGAGAAGGCAGTCAATTTGGTAGTTGCACTCCGAGGTGACGCCTTGAACATCCTGGATACCGTGACAGCCGAACAACAGGCTGATTATAAGGAGATAGTTAAGCGCCTGGAGATGAGGTATGGCCATCAACACCTCCAGCAAGTCCACCAGGCTCAGTTAAAGGGTAGGTCTCAGCGCTCCAATGAGACCCTACAAGAGTTTGAGGCTGACATTGCCCGTTTAGTCCGGTTGGCGTACCCAACAGCCCCGGAGGAGTTCTTGGAGAGCCTGGCCGTGGAGAATTTCATTGAGGGGCTGCGTGATAGTGAAACTAAGATGGCATTGAAGCTAGCCAGACACAAAGCCCTGGTAGACGCTTTGGCCCACGCCTTGGAGTTTGAGGCAGCAAAGCAAACATCCCGAGGATACTCCAAGGTGCGGCAGCTGCTTACCCAAGAACCAAACGAAGACCTACTGGAAAAAGTAATAGAAAAAGTCAGATTGAAATTGCGCAAAAGAACTGAGATCAACAACAATGAGGGGACTGGCAGAAGATGGTGTGGAAGGGAGAATTTCCTGCGATGTTGGAGCTGTGGTGTAAAAGGTCATCTTCGTAGTAGATGCCAACGTACTCCTGGCCAGAACCGGTACGTGAAGGCAGCCCCATCCAACCAAGCCCCAGTACAAGATGTGAAGGTGTCAAGATTGGCTCGAGTTGGGGATAGTTTGATGATTGATGGGATTATTGATGGCAGGAAGACCGAGATTACCATCGATACAGGAGCCAGTGACACCATAGTCAGAAAAGATGTTGTTGCTGAGTGGAGAATTAGGCCGACCAATAAGAACATCCGATTGGTTACTGCTACCGGCGAGACAGCACCTATATATGGAGAGGCAGAAATCAACATAGGGATGGAAGATGTCGTCATTCCGCAGAGAGTTCTTGTAGCCGACATTGTGGATGAAATTATACTGGGCCTGGATTGTATGAAGAAGCACGGGATTGTGCTTGATGTTGGCGCCGGTGTACTTCGAATTGGAGAAGAAGAACTAGTAATGAGTTCTCCTGGGCAGAAGAACTGTGTATACCGAGTGATTGTCGAAGAAGATGTCGTGTTGCCTGCCAGATCCGAAAACATCGTACGGGTCCGTGTGGATGGTGCTCCAAACTGCTTGGTGGGATTGGTCGAGCCAATGTACGAAGAGGTGAAGAAAGGATTACTAATTGGGAAGACGTTGGTAAGACCTGGTCAACGTCCAGTATTCGTAAGGATAGCGAACATTGCCGAATTTGACCAGAAGATTTGCAAGGGTACGATAGTTGGTATGTGTGAGCCAGTATCTAGGATTGCCATGGTGAAGAAGTATGAGAAGAAGGGAGAAGATCAGAAGATGCCCCAGACCAGTTTACCAACTCCCCTAGAAAAGATGGTAGAAGAGTGTTCCCAACATCTGGATCAGATACAGGGCGAGAAGCTGACTCAGCTTCTGATGAAATATCAAGACGTCTTCTCATTGCAAGATGGTGACCTAGGACGGACGGGAGTAATTCAACATACCATTAACATGGGTGATCATACTCCCATTAAGCAAGCTCCTAGAAGAGTACCCTTGGCAAAACAAACCGAAATGGACAACCTGATAAAAGACATGAGTAAACAAGGGGTAATTGAGCCTTCGCAGAGCCCGTGGACTTCCACTGTAGTGCTGGTGAGCAAGAAAGATGGCTCCACTCGTTTTTGTGTAGACTACAGGCGGTTGAATGATGTCACCAAGAAGGATAGTTACCCCTTACCCCGGATTGACGATACCCTAGACACAGTGGCGGGTTCCAGATGGTTTTCCACCCTCGACTTGAAGAGTGGTTATTGGCAAGTCGAGTTGCATCCCAAAGATAAGGAGAAGACAGCGTTCTCTGCCGGAACTGGCTTGTGGCAATTTACGGTAATGCCGTTTGGGCTCTGCAATGTACCCGCCACCTTTGAGAGACTGATGGAGACAGTACTGCGAGGACTGCATTGGAAGACTTGCCTGGTATACCTCGACGATATCATCGTGATGGGGAAGACTTTCGATCAACACTTGAAGAACTTGTGCGATGTCTTCGAGAAATTGAGGCAAGCTAACCTGAAATTAAGTCCGCAGAAGTGCCAGCTATTTAAGAAACAGGTTAAGTTTTTGGGGCACATAATTTCCACCAAAGGAGTTGCGACAGATCCAGAGAAGACAGACGCAGTGAGGAACTGGCCTGTTCCGAAAGATAAACATCAACTTCGAAGCTTTCTGGGATTATGCACCTACTACCGCCGTTTCGTGAAAGGGTTTGCAGACATTGCGAAGCCCCTGCATCGGTTGACCGAAGATGGTAGGCCATATGAGTGGACGAAGGAGTGCCGAGGAGCATTTGAAGAGTTAAAGAGGGCTCTGTGTTCTGCTCCTGTTTTGACGTATCCAAGGCCTGGAAGCAAGTTTGTTGTGGATACCGATGCAAGCAATGTGGGCATAGGCGGTGTATTATCCCAAGAAGAGAATGGGGAAGAAAAGGTTGTGGCCTATTTCAGTAAGGCCTTGTCGAAAGCTGAACGTAATTACTGCGTCACTAGGAGGGAGCTGTTAGCAATTGTGCGGACCATCGAGCACTTCCATAAATATCTGTGCGGGCAAGATTTTCTTATCAGAACTGACCATGCTTCCTTGAAGTGGTTGCTGCAATTTAAGAACCCAGAAGGTCAGTTAGCCCGTTGGATTGAGAGGCTGCAGCGGTACAACTTCGTCATTCAACATCGGATTGGGAGAAAACATGGCAATGCTGATGCACTTTCGAGAAGACCTTGTCCGGAAGATTGCAAGTACTGTGTGAGGCAAGAGTTGAAAGAGCATGTACACCCCATCAAATGCCATCAAACCCGGATCCAAGTAGAAGAAGAGCATCTGCAATCCTGGAGAGACGCCCAGCAGAAAGATAAGACCTTGGAACCTCTGCTAAGATGGAAAGAAGCTGGTAGAAGACCGGAGTGGATGGAAGTTTCTGACAAGAGTGTGGCCCTGAAGTCATACTGGGCACAATGGAATTCTCTTGTGATCGAAGACGGTCTTCTGAAGAGAATGTGGGAGAGCACCGACGGAAGAGAGAGAAAGCCCCAAGTCGTAGTGCCGAAGAACAAGGTTCCGGAAGTCCTAGCAGAGGCTCACAATGGAGTGAGTGGAGGACACCTAGGTGTTAATAAAACCACGATGAAGGTCAGAGAGAGATATTATTGGCTGGGCTACCGAACAGACATAATGAACTGGTGCCGAAGATGTGATGACTGCGCGTCAAGCAAGGGACCCAAAACAAGGAGCCGTGGCAAAATGCGCCAGTATAATGTGGGAGCTCCATTTGAGAGGATTGCAATTGACGTAGCAGGTCCGTTTCCTATATCAATTGATGGAAATAAGTACATCCTGGTTGCAACGGACTACTTCAGTAAATGGCCTGAGGCATATGCGATACCGAATCAGGAAGCCACTACTGTGGCTGAAGTTCTGGTGAACAATTTCTTTAGCCGATTCGGTATACCCATGGAGCTCCATTCTGATCAGGGACGGAACTTTGAGTCTACGGTGTTCCAAAATGTTTATAAGTTGCTGGGAATACGGAAGACCAGGACAACTCCATTACATCCCCAGTCAGATGGTATGGTTGAGAGGTTCAACAGAACCATAGAAAACCATCTGAGGATAATGGTAGATGAACACCAGACAGACTGGGACCGACATATTCCGCTGTTCCTGATGGCTTATCGATCGGCTGTGCACGAGTCAACTGGAAGAACGCCTGCCAGTGTGCTATTCGGAAGGGAATTGAGGCTGCCAATGGATGTGTTGTTTGGGCATCCTGAAGATAGGCCGGAGCCTGTAGATGAGTATTCCCGGGAATTGGCAGAACGACTCGAGGTAATTCATGAGGCTGTTCGGGATCGCATGCGCCTAGAGAGTGACCGAATGAAGACGCGGTATGATGCCCGAGCGAATTCTGTGGGTTTCCAAGCTGGCGATCTGGTGTGGATTTATAATCCAGCCCGGAAGAAAGGACGATCGCCGAAATTACAGAAGAACTGGGAAGGGCCATACCGAGTAGTGACCAGGATCAACGACGTTGTTTACCGGATTCAGCGTTCTCCACGATCGAAGATGAAGGTAGTCCATCTGGACCGGCTTGCTCCGTACCATGGGAAAGAAGGAGATAATTTCTGATCGGGGCGATCAGTCTTTTAAGGAGGGGGCAGTGATACGAACTTTTGCCCCGTCAGCGACGCCCCTGGTGGTGACACATTATTTGTTTACGGCGAGTCGCGCTGTTTTTTATTGCGGCGCTGACCTTGACTCCCGAAAAGAATAGTCTATGATTTTATAATGCTCGAAGATTCTTTTTCTGGAACAATGTTTGATCGATAATTTTCGAGAATCTTCTAAGACCATTATAAAATGGGAAGCAAGAAGCCGAGTGGACAGTCTGACAGTTTGAAGTCTGAAGTTTGGAAGCGAATATCGAATGCGATAAGAACCGGGCGTTTAATAGTTCCGTGCGAGTATAAGTCTTGATACGCGTTTAGTGTCGGTACGGTACGCGAGTGCGAATTCTTTGGTGGCGTTTTAAGTGTACCGGGGCGTCTTCGTATGTGATTAACCGTCGGTTGAAGACGAGTGTTTTAGAGAGTTTAAACTGTGGACTTGTGTACTGTGGATTGTTTAGGTTAGGTAATTAATTGTCTAATTGTTCGCTTAATTGTTTAATTTTCACGGCTTGTTGTTATTTACTGCTTGTATATATTTCGCTGCTTATTGTTCAATTTGTTAATTTTAAGTTCTCAAATCACTGTTAATCATTGTAAATATTTGTACATATACATAAAGTCACTGTAAATAAAAAGTGTAAAATCGAAATACGTTACAATATGTATCTCGTACTTCCTGTCCGGCATATAAGTTTTCCAAATATTCTTTCCACCTATCCGCCTTCTCCCCGCTTCCGATTAGTGTATCTCCCACCTCATTTCTAATGTTTTTGATACTAGACCCAATTTCTCCTAATTATTTTATATGCTTTTCTACTTCGAACTTATCTTCCACTTCTTTGTGTTTATTATCGATCCATTGCTCTTTCGCTTTCCTGCATTTCAGAATAATTTCCCAGTTGATCGCCTTCCCTCTTTCATCTTAACCTATTTTTATATTTTCGCCTTTGCTCTATTGGACTCACAATATGTGTTGTTATCCAGGGTTTTCTACTTTCATTCTGTTTATGACCCAAAATATCTTTAGCTGCGAAATCTAAACAATTTTTAATGCAATTCCATTCTGCCTCTATGTCCATATTTTCACCCGCACCCTTTAGTACTTCGTTTATCTTTTTCTCGAACTTATCGCGCGTATCATCATCTTTTAATTTCTCTAGGTCCAAGATACCTTCTTCCGCTTCGTTTTTTCAAAATCTTACATTTAAGATTGGCCTTCATAACCACTATGTTGTGATCACTATCTATATCTGCTCCTGGACAACTTCTACAGTCCCTAACTTGATTTCCAAATCTTTGCCCAACGAGAGCGTAATCTATTTGATATCTCCCTAGGTCTCCTGGCATCTTCCACGTATAGCGTCTCCTAACGTGATGGCGAAATAGTGTTCGCGACCGTTAGGTTATGTTTATCGCAGAACTCTATCAGTCTAACTCCCATATCGTTCCTATTGCCTAACCCAAAGTGGCCAACTATTCCGTCTTCTCTCCCTACAATACTTTTCTATATTTCCTTCGTCACGAAAAGGTTCACTTCTAAAATAAAGACATATATACACATAATGTTATAGTTCTACTTCTGGTAGATCAATACATTGTGCTAATAAAGTATTAAACGTTTTTAAGTGCCCTCTCACAATATTAACATGGGTCTAATAAGGGTAGGTATACATTAACCTAAATAAATTAATTGTTTACATTTACCGAAACGAGTAGACCCTTCTGGTTTGGTTTTGGAGATCTGCAACCGAGCTTAAAACTACCCCGGTTCTAGAAACTTTTAAAATATGCACGAAAGCTCATAAAACGTTCCAAATTTTGTTTGAAGGAATTTTAGCTCTGGAATGCAATTCAACTACATAGTGACTTCGCATTTCTTGCAGTCTAAAGTTAATTATGACTGCTTTTTATTCAAAGATTCTGCATTAGAAAATCTGGAAGGTGTTATTGACAATAAAACTTGAACCACATTATGCTGGAAATGCGGTAGAAACGAATGAGTTGAATCTAAACAAAAATAGGTTCCAACAAACTCAATAGATTGAATTCTGTTCAACTCCGCATGGCATTATCCTATCAACACGAAGCAGCGTTCTGTGCACCCTCATGAATAAAACCACCCTAATCCATACGGAGGGGGGATAATGAAATCAAAGAATCTATACCAACAATCCGATTAAACAAACATTGTTCGCTTCGGCAAATCTGCAGTGTTCGATGTTCGCGCCGATGTTAGCCTAGATATTTCTAATCTTTGCTCGACATTGTCACCACGTTCTGTGAAGTATTTATGTTGTTTTCGGTCTTCGATGCCGGGGAAATCCCTACGACTAATAGACTAATTAATTACATCAGTTTAATACCGAGCTTACTAGATCGTTTGCCGAATCGTTTGGCGTATCAAAATATTATTCGCAATCTTAGCTAACGTGGGTGTGTCGTCCAGCTGGCTCCAGACTTGTTACTACTAGACCCCAGACCCCGTGTTAAGTAAGGCGTAACATTCTGAATGTTTCAACCAAGCGAAGACTCAAATACTGCTTCCTTAAATTGGATCGGCAACACATTACATTTAATGGCTCAGTGGACAATCCGTCGTTCAATAAATACGCAAGGGCAGGGGTTCGCGGCTCGCCGCGATTAATTTTCGTTGTGATGATTTCGTTTCTCTTCCGAGCAAAAGTCCGCCATGTTATCGTCAGAAAGGTTATCCCCATCACGCCCAAAATAAAAAAAAAGTCATGGGGTGACAATACTGCACACTACAGAAATTTAAGACAGTATTTTATAATACTCCGGGGTTTCTGAAAACACCATTAAAAAATACCCAAGAACACGTAAATAGGCAGACTCCTGAACAAAGAACGGATTTCCCTTAAGCCGCAGTCACACTAGGCCAGTTTACCGGCCGGTGGGTAGCTGCTAGCTGACAGTATCCGTCTAGTCTAGAAGCATAGTGTGAACCCGCAGCAGCCGCTGCTATCACCAGCGCGAGTGATTTTTACAGCGGCTGGTAGAGTAGCGCAACTTTTGCAGCCATCTGCTGGTCACGTGACTCCATTCTCGCTGTTACCTGCGCTTTACCAGTCTAGTGCGAATAATCGCTTATAAAAGGAATGCTTGAATTTGGGTATTGTTAGCTATCACCCTTTAATCTAATGTTAATGTTGTGAATATCCCTTCTGAATTTTGTACGATTATAATATAATATATTATATTACAATATAATATAATATAATATAGCATAATATAGCGGAACAGCTCTCCCTAAATTTTTTAGCTCGCGTAGCCTAGCCCGCGCAACTTCTCAGGCTACGCACGTGTTCTTTTTCGTCTGTCGGCGAGTTAATACCGGCGTCAAACCGTTTGATAAAACGCCGCGGTAGTAAATCGCTTACAGTTGGAGGTCACCAAATGCAGCTAAAATAGTTCAAAGACACCGCCAAGAACTTTAACTGCTGTATTATGCTGTGCCATCATTATATCCATTACCCTGATGATATTCTGAATAAGAGGAATTGAGATTCAATGTTCCAAAACCACGTGTACAAACTCACTTAGGTCATTATTAATTCTTTCGCAAGCCTGAATTTTCCCAGAAACATCAAATATGTAAAAAGCCAAGTATCATCAGCATCAGCAGTGTGGCAGTATCTGAAACAGTCTACAAATTAATGTTGAAGTATAAATTGTAAATAACGGGGGCCCCAATATAGAACCCTGCGGCACACCGCACTTAACATAAGTTCATCAGAACATTGTTCACCAATTTTGACATAACGGGTTCTATTCTTGACATATAACGTAACGATCTAATGCCATGAATGGAGGACGGATTTTTGATTTTAGGCACACCTCTAAAGAACAATTTATTATACAGGGCACCCCAAAATTAGCCTGCCAAACTTTACCAGCAGAATCTATGTTAAAAAATAATGCAAAACTTTGTATAAATATAGGTTCTAAAATGCTTCCCAAGGGAGCTGCAACCCCTTAAATGTGCGCCCCTGAATATGTTCTACAACAATAATGTACTCTTATTGAAACTCAATAGGACCAACCGTTTTCTAATAAAATCCATTTGAAAGTTTTTTTACACGTTTCGGGTATGATTAATTTGTAGTGGTTGCAAAAACTTTCAGATCATAGTGACCGTGGAAAAAATAAGTTCCGCATTAAGTTATTTGACATTTGGTGACAGATACGCTATGCGCAGTAAACAATCATTGTTTAAATAGTGTTTGTGCTACTTATCAAAATGCTAAATGCCACACAAACCGAGAATTTTCGAGAAATAGGGTCATCACGTTACGAGGGGAGGTCCAATAATTCGCGGAATGGAGGGGATGAAGGGAAAAAAACTAATGCTTTCATTTTTCCTTTTCCATATTCCCCCTTAAACCCAATACATTTATCAGATCTTTCAATAAGTTTTCTTATGCCCTCGAGAAAAGTTTTCTTCTTTGGCTTCAAAATACTCCGAAATTGCAGTTTTGACTTCTTCATCGCCCAGAAATTTCTTCCCTCGAAGTTATTTTTTCAAATTTGGGAATAAATAATAATCTGACGGGGCCAGGTCTGCACTACTTATAGGGAGGGTGGTTCAATGTTTGGAAGCCACAGCTATGAAGAGTTGTCAACGTAACATTGCTCTTGTGCACTGGCGCGTTGTCGTGCAAAAGCAACACCCCTTTGGTTCATTTTCCTCTTTTTTTTCCTTCACAGCATCTTTCAGTCGTTCCAGCGGGTCAGCGTAATATCTTCCATGTGGTACCCTTATCTTTATAATCAATCAGCAGGATACACTCTGAATCCTAAAAAACACAGTTGCCATGATCTTCCCAGCTGATTGCGACACCTTGAACTTTTTTGGGGGTGCTGTGCCCTTTTTGTGCCACTGCATAGATTCCTGCTTCGACTCAGGCTCATAATAATGAACCCAAGTTTCATCACCAGTGACAATTCTGTTCAAAACTTGATCTTCATTGCCTCTACATATGTCCAAAAATTCGCGTGCACACTCAACGCGCCGAAGTTTTTGAAGCGGCGGCGGCGTGCGCATTCTCGGTACCCATCTTGCGCTTACTCTTGATATCCCTAGATGTTCCTGGAGAATCCTTAAAATGGTTGTGGGTGATACTTCAACCATTTCAGCAATTTGTTTCTTCTTCAAACGGGCATCTTGCACTACTAGTTTCTCAACTTTTTCAATAATTTTTGAGAAGTGCCTTCAATGGGTCGTCCCGAGCGGGAGTCGTCTTCAATTGACTATCTGCCTTGCCCGAACAGATTATGCCACTTGTAAATCATTGCTTTTCCAGGACATGAGTCGCCGTAAACGGCCCTCATCTCTTCTGCAATGATTTGTGGACCTTTTCCTTGTTTTGATAAAAATTTTATGACAGCACGACTTCAATTTTCTCCATACTTGGAACTTTGCTTGCTTGATCGGCGATATGAAACTTGGAACATAATACTCAGAATGAACTACAGAATCAACCTTTAATCACTTGTAATCCCATCCCTCTGTTATCCCCTCGATTCCACGAATTATTGGACCTTCCCTCGTACAAGACGTAACCTATTTTTTAAATAAAATGCTTCTTCTTGCTCGTCAATAATATTATTGTTTTACTGATAACATTATTTTCACCTAACTCGCTGCATTTTGATATATTTCTTGTTTGTATGGTGTTATTAGCCATTATTATAATTGGTTGCAAACTGTTCATTTCCTAACACCCAACGCAACATCATACACCATGTCTCAGAAAACTTTTATCAAATTTATCAAATTTAAAATCCGGTAAAGTTAAGTCTGATAATCGAGTAGGCTATTCCACAATCCACAAGTACTTTTCTTATTGTTTCTTCCTGTAGAGGAACGTTGCCATGTTGATCAACAATCGCCGTTCCGCATTGTTGCCTGTCGTATTAAATGAGAAGTTCACACAAAATGGAGTTCAACGCTTCGGAAACAGAAAGGTTGCGAACCGAGAAGAACAATAGGAAATCCCCGCGATCTGCAATTTCTCATACAAATGCCCTCGATTTATTTCCCGTTCAATATTTAAGTCATGAAAATGAGCTAGGGATGCGAACTGCTTTAAAAAATTTACCGCTTTAAATATTTTATATCGGAACTGCTACCCCACCCCGAAACTGTCGAATTGGAAATGATTCCGGTGGCATTGTGTGCATATATTCATGTTTAATTAATGAAATTATGTACACATTAGAGTAGGCTCTCTTCAATTTTACCCCGAAAACGCCACGAGTGAGGACCGGTGGTAGTTAATTGTTTGGGATTCGTAGGGGTTGATTTTTAGAATTAAACGTTCATGCAAGCTTTATTAAAAATTCTCCCGTTGCACAGTTCCGAATATAAAAAACTTCGGGTCTTTTTTATGTGTAGAGAGCACCATAGACTTGAAAACCTGCCAAAAATACCATTTTTAAAGCCAGTATCACCCAAATTAACAGAATCTGAATAAATAAGTTTTTGCACTCACAAGAGTAAATGTACACTTTAGGCACTTTTTTCGAGGACTAAAGTGTCACTTTTAGTCCCAATCCCAAATTCAATAGTATTTTAAGGCCTCGCCACATAGGTCATGCTATGCTATGCCAATGTAAAACACAGAAGTAGAGACAATGGAATTCAAATGGAAGTGTCCACATTGTTCATGTTTAAAGTAATTTACATAGCAATGAAGTCGACTTCTATGCTGTTTCTATGGATACGTTTCCATGGAGAGAATTGACAAAAATAAGTTTTCAAACAAATAACTATGGTTACCCAAATTTACATAGCATGTCCTATGTGGACAGCTCTGTGCTGAGCCATGCTATGTAAATCTGGGTAACCATAGTTATTTATTTGAAAACATATTTTTGCCAATTAGCAGCTGTCAATATTCATAAATTAAAATAATGGAGATGTTCATAACGTTGCTTTGGGGTTCATTTTACAACTTATTTCCATGGAAACGTATCCATAGAAACAGCATAGAAGTCGACTTCGTTGCTATGTAAATTACTTTAAACATGAACAATGGGGACACTTCCATTTGAATTCCATTGTCTCTACTTCTGTGTTTTACATTGGCATAGCATAGCATGCCCTATGTGGCGAGGCCTTTATCCGTTTGCATTTTATGACTGTTAAGTTGTCATGGATCTTCGATTTTAATTTTAACATTTGACTTGTCAATTAATAGTGTTACTACAAGTTTTGATGTATTTTATGTTCGCTAAAATTATAATAAAGTGAGAAATCGCCAAAATCAGTGCTTTTTGAGTACTAAATAAATAATTATTGTAATGGAATCTATGAAGGAATCTACTACTTTAAAATAAAATTTATGAATTTTTTTAACGAGACGTTTTAGGAACGTATTTTCTAGAAACTTTCTGTTGCTTTATAAGAAAAACATAATTTACATTATCAGTCAACCATTTTTGAAACTACCTGAATATTGGTGGAGGCGCAGGAGGATGTCTCAGAATATAAACACGGAATTTTAAGGGCCGAGATCTTGACTGAAATTATGAAGAAAATGCGCTATAAACACATAACCCAATTCTTCCTCAGGACAGAGTTATGGTGTTTTAAAGGTAATCGCGGGGTAATCGACACTTTAGCTTCGTAATTTTGTAAACAATTCGAACCTGTTAGAATAGAAACTTTACCTCGAAGATCAAACTCGTAACAGATGATATCCCGAGCTTCAAACTTCAAAGACGTAAATACAAATTTACGAGGGAGAAAATAGAAAACAGTACCTACCCATCTAGAAAAGATAAAACTAAAATCACCGCGAGCATTTGTACGGAGGTGAAGATAATGCTTTAGTTCTTTGAACGAAATGTAAATTATTTTCAGGATGGAACTGCAAGTTAAAGAAATCGACCATATAAATTTGTTTGTGTTACGAGTACTGAATTAAAATTTCCAACACAAAGGTGGCCGTCTATTATAACAATATTTTAAAAAGAAAATCTCATTATCTAACGTTTTTATCGAAAACTTGTAAATACGCACATTTCTTGTGAAAAAGACTGTTGGAACTGAGGTTGGAACAAAACAAAGAATTTATAAAATTTTGACAACTAATACTAGGAAGGAATGGAGTATATAATACACTATTGTTATATATTATTATATATTATTATATATCATAAACATGCCCCCGGCCTTGAAAGAACAAACTTTCAAAAAATAAACTAAACAGTTAAGTACTGGTACATTGGAACAAATAAATCTTTTGAGATTTACTGCCTGGAGCACTAATTTCCACAGGCAGTGGACACTGCTTTATAAAAGAGCGACACAGAATACCACGATGAGTGCGGGCAGACGCAACTCGAACAATTCCGTCACTTCCGGGACGTAGGGAGACAACTCGGTCTAGCTTCCACTGAAGAGGGGGTTGGTTGTCATCTTCGAACAGGAAAGCGTGCCTGCTTTTAGGTCGGAGTGACGAGAGCTCCACATGGATTGCTCCTGCAACTTGGAGATATATTCCAAACTCCATATTTTCAATATGGCTTGATGGAACTGTTGCATGCGTTGAATGGTTGACATACACGTGGTTCATAAATTAATGTGACTCTTCGTAATTTAAAATTGAATTCCCTATAACACGTTTCAAATGATTCTTGATTTCAGCCTCTCGTAGACCACCAAAGTGTGGACTATGGGCAGGAATGAAATGCCAGTGAATTCCGTCAGTAGCAACTATTGGAGGAATAGTGGACCTATGATTTTTAAACAATTATACCGAACTCGACTTTGGAATTATTTAATTTTATTCAAATACGAAGAGGCCTTGTAACGTGTTTTTCAATTAGGACTTTCCTATTATTTTGCGTCCTTCTCCGCCTGAACCCCATTTTAGGCAAAAGAACTCTTAGTGTTTCATCGGATCCATTCCATTCTAGCTCGGTCCGTATTTTTGGTTCAAGTTTGCAATTGTGAAATTCGAGTACGATGTGACGTATATCAGCCTTCTTATACTCCGGTAAATCAGTCGTTTTAAGGAACTTCCTTGTACGCTTCTTTTCTGGTGTTCTAAAGATCGCTTTGCCATTAAAAATTCCGAAGCGCTAGTGCTGCCTTCACTAACTATTATCTCTATACTTAGATCTAATAGACACGCCCCTTGCAACAGATGTCTTCATTTTCACACTTTCCAATGTTTCTGTTTCACTTTTCTCACTTTGAAAATAACAAAACACTGTACACTATTTTCCGTGTTTATTTATTTTATTTATCTTTATTTCAAAACACTTAAAAGTCGGTACACTTATAAGAACTAGCCAAGAAGTAGTTGGCATAGAAATCTTGCTTGATAACAGTATCTTTGGAGATGAGGCTTCACAGTCATCTTTGTCCCTTTGTAATCTTTCGGATATAGTAAATTAACAACCGTGGAAAATTTATAAGTGAGCGATTTTTTTGTCCAGAAGTGAAAGAATTTCGAATCTCGTAGTTACCTATGTTTTGGAACATGTCTAGACTTATACAGGGTGGCCCATTAGTGCGGGGACGGTCTATATCTCTTGAACCATTCAAGGCATCAGAATTAAATTTTGCAAGTGCTTAGGAAACCCTATGCCGAATATTGTAAAATTATTTTGGTGTATACAGGGTCTTCACATTTTGCGTAACAAACCAAAGTTATATTTTTTTAAATGGAAACCCTAATTTTGTTTACATATTCACGTTCCCCACAAAATTTCATGGAAAACGATATACCACATTATGGGGTTTCCAGCAGGGGATGTTAAGATACTGCCATTTTAGAGCCAATCTGGACCCATCTTTGTGGGACTACTGACACATACTTACCGAAGCTGTCTACGATTTCTTTATCGAACTAGATTCACATACTATTCTATTTACAAATTCTGTTAATACCTTTGCTACAGTACTTTGTATTATACAGGGTGGTCAACATACGCATAATTGAATTTTTCTCAAGAATTTCAAATTGAACACCCTGTAAATTAATTGCACATTTAATAGCCACTTTACTACGCTTTTAATTGATGCAGGTATTGCCAGGTCTGCGGCTGACAGTTTCTACGGAAATTAAAATTGAAACTAAAAAATTTTCTATTTCACTGTTATTTTTTACAATTTTATCCGGATTTCCCCATTTAACTTAAATTCGGACCTGTCCCGTTTTAAATCGATTTAGTTAGGTAACTTTGTTGCGTATTTTGAATTCCTTGTTTTGAAATTTTGAGTTGCTTCAGGACAGATAAATGGTTAAAAGTAGATACAAATTATTAATAAGCTAAATATTACTTTGTGGAGGAAATGTAATTTAAACGAAAAGCTGGACGGAGAACAAATTTATAATGTAAATTAATAATGTTTATTGGCAGTGCCATTTTTATGGAAAGTAATTCGAAAACATTGCTTTCCCGAGATAACTGTTTTATTCTCACTTTTTATAGAAGAATCATATTTTGTAGTCAAAATGCAAATCGCGTTGAAATCATGTTACCTGTGATAAATAAAACAGCTCCAACTCGCATCTGTGATAGTTTGAAGGATTTTCTGCATTTTCTTAATTTTTTTATTTAATTTTAATGTATTTATTTAATTTCAATAAACTTGTTCTCGCTGCAGTTTTTTGTTCAAATTACAACATTTCCCACTAATGATAAAAGCCAAATTTATCTCATTAATAATTTCTACTGACTTTAAAATATTTATCTGTTCCAAATTTGAGAAGAAATTGAAAACACAACAAAAGTACGTAACTAAATTGATTTAGAGAGCGAGTGGATCAAATTTAAGTTTTCTTGGTTCTGGTAGACATTGCGATTTCGAGCTATTTTAATTCTTTTTGCTATATTTGTTCACACTAATACTAATTCTCGGTAAGAATATCTTGAAAGCTACCCGTTTTAGGCATACGCGGGTAGACTTAATAAAAATTAAATAGATTTTACCTCCAAGAAGTAATTTTGCAATGGGACTTTTTGTGTCAGTGTAAATTCTATTGGCTTAGTTTTGCGCAGAAACCAAATATGATTTTTTTTTGTTTTGGGTGAAACAGTAGGTGAAATCCGAATAAAATTGTAAAAAAGAACAGTGAAATTGGAAATTTGTAAGTTTCAATCTTAATTTCGGTAGAAACTGTCAGTCGCAGACCTGGCAATGCCTGTATCAATCAGAAGCTTAGAAAACTGGCAATTAATATACAGAGTGTTCCATTTGAAATTCTTGAGAAAAATTCAATTTTGCGTATGTTTACCACCCTGTATAATGTAAAGCACTGTGACAAAGGTATTATCAGAATTTGCAAATAGAATAGTCTGTGAATCTAGTTCGATAAAGAAATCTTTGACAGTTTCTGTAAGTAGGCGTCAGTAGTGCCACAAAGATGGGTCCAGATCGACACTAAAATGGCAATATCTTAACGTCCCCTGCTCGAAACCCGTTAATGTGGTATATCGTTTTCCATGAATTTTGTGGGGAATGTGATTAAAAAAAAATTGGGGGGTTTTCATTTAAAAAATGTAACTTTGGTTTGTTACGCAAAATGTGATGATCCCATATACACCAAACTAATTTCACAAGATGCAGCATGGGATTTTCTAAGCACTTGCAAAATTTCATTTTGATGCCTTGAATGGTTCAAGAGATATAGACCGTCCCCGCACCCTGTATATGTAAATTTTTTCCCAGTGCCTTTTTGATACGCAAGCAAAGTGAACAAGTTACAAGGGGTGAAAGAAGTAACTTTGCAACGGCTCTAATGTAAAAGGGATTCTGCCAAGTCGACTTGTTTAAGCTGTTCCTAAACGTTATGAATATCCGGACTTTGAGAAAGTTGTTTTACTTACTGCATTATACACTAAATTTTATACACTGAAAACTCAACTTCCTTTTGATACACCTAGTTCACCCGGACTTTAGAAAATCTTTACACACTGATCTCTACTAAGAACCTCTAAAAATAATTACCTATACAAGGATTCTGTTTGCGTTTACGAGTATTTCTACAAAAATGTAAACTAACATTCCTAACCTATAATTCTGAAAAGTAATGCTTGGGAGGAAGAATCCGTAACCTCATAACCCACACATAGCGATCCCCTATAACAACTAAAGTGGCGAACAAATTAGATTTTCCAGGGTAGAGAAATTAGGTTGGAAAATGATTGCCCGAGTTGCAGGGGACCTACTTCCGCATTTCTCCCGTCCGCTCCACAAAAGATAATGATGGATGGTCTCGATGCTCCTACCGTGTTGATTTTAAATTAAACTATCCACCTTTAAAATACACCGCTTAAAATATTTCATGCTTAAGTAATCTTTAATCGCAAAATTTATATCTGGGTCACTTCATAAATTTTACATTTACAGTAGTTGGTACGCCCTTAGGTTAGCTTCTGTCGAACAATATCCAAGCTTACTAATTAGAAATTTGTTGTTGAGCTACACAGCTGCACCTCCATTCTACCACTGGAAATCAGCAAGATCATTATGATACTGTAATATAAGTTGCCGTAATAAATAAACAATTTGAAGAATTATTCCACTTCTAGATCTGGCTTTGTAGATAATTGTCATGCAGAAAGTATTGGTATCGAGGAAATGCGTGCTTCAAAATGAACTCTTCCAAGAAATGTAAATTTCATTATAGGCTGTTTGAATAATCCTGTAGATTATGTTATCCGCATAACACCCTCAGACACTACAAATTATGCAGTATACTCATATACCTACCTATCTTAGACAATCTAGGGAGGAAACTCATGCAAGTTCTTTGATGAAGCAACCAATTAATGACAAAGTTTCGCTCTATTAGTACACTGCACATGTTATATTTTGTTGCTCATTATTTAGTCGAACCTTGTGATCTAACGAACGACTCTATACACCATTAAATTTTCATAGAGAAGCTACTTGCAGTGTATCTCGAAATCCAATTAGTTACAGACCGTTACACCGCCTAACTTGATGCTACCCTATGTAATATGTACTTGGATTCTTTCCCCTCCTTGCAATGTTCGACAATTATGGGGCTGATGACAAAGAAACTAAACCATCAGACCAGGTAAATTACTGGGGATTAAATAAAGCAGCTTTTGTTTTGTTTCGGGTTTTAATCTTCAACCCATGGGTTTACATATGGCACAATATGCAATTGAAACCTGGAAAAGAAGACTTCATGGCGATATGAAGTTACAATATAGGAGCAACAGTAGCTAAGCAGTAACAGTTCCAGCTCAAAATCACATGTATTTTGTTAAGGGAATTCGTTTTGCAATTCAGTCAATTGCGTAATGCGATCAGCCTAAAAAGACACGAAATTCGTTATTCTGGATTTTGAATATGTATTAGTAAGTAGGTAGGTACTGTTCGGCAAACGGAATGGTTTACGAGGAACTTCTTGGAACAGTTTTGCTCGGAACAGCTTGGTAGAAACTAGTTCAGGGTAGGTACTAATAAAAACTGCTGTGAGCTTGCAATATACGGACGGCATAACCCCACCAATTTCAAATTTAATCGGTAAAGAAATTCTAAACGACCACTTTGGTAACTACTCCAACTTTCCACATTTTTATTTGTTTCAAACTTGTAAACAAAAATACAGTTACAATAAGACAGAAAAGCATTATAAAAGTTTTAATTAATCACAAAATAATCAAAATGTGTTATGATGTTTAAAATAAAATAAGAATGAGTTTACTGGGTACGTGTAGTTGTTGGTTGTTGCGATTATGTTGGATTTTTACACAGTAGAGTATAGTTGGTTGATAGCGAGAAGAGAAATTTTGTGACGTGACCAATCGTCGAGTCACAAGAGAATTCTGCCGCGACTGGGAGTGGGTCAAGAAAACAGAAAAAAACTCGTGTGTGTCAGCTCCGACGCACGACTGGAGTTTACTCCTTACGGGCGATTATTTTAACTTCAATCACTTGATAAATAATTTTCTAGTAAGTCCATTTCCAGTTTAATTAAAAATTATAAAACGTTTAATTATGCATCTTTACTGATAGAAATCAATCGCCGTTTATTCAAAATAACGATAAAAGTAAAAAAAGAAAACTAACCGCTATTGGATTTGAACCTCCGTATGCTCCGGATTCAATATCGGCGGAGTGCGATTAAACTCACTAATCCATTGCGACATGGATGTCTTCTTCTTTACACTTGTATTTAAACGAAGTTGATTACCACGCGATATATTTTTGGAAATATTTGATATGTTTTGTTAAACTTCGAAAAATATTGCACAAGAACGTTATCTGGTGCACATTGTATGTGTCCTGATACTCGGAATATCCTTAAAACACTTTGCGGACATAGAAATCGCAATTTTCAAATTTCCCATGTTAAACAGGATGCTTCAGGATTCCCGGGACACACGGTAAACAATTAATCAAACATACATACACTAAATAAAAGACATAGCTGTTCGTATGTTCAATTTATATAATGAATTATACGCTTACCAATTAACCGCATCCATGTTTTTCGGATTCTTCTTCATTATCGCTGGAATAGGTTTTTTCCATATTTGTCAGTATTTTTTTAACTTCAATCACTTGATAATTTTGTTTATTGTACAGAAATATAGATACACACATAATTTCAATGTGAAAGGTGCGTTGCGCAGAGGAACGTAACGCCTCACTTTTAGATAACGCTGTTAACGCGAAATGTAACACTTGATTTTACTACTCATAAAATTTCCATACCGCGGGCTATAACTGAAAATCGATTCTTAAGGAGTAAACTCCAATAAACTCCAAAAATGGGGTCCAATGAATTTACTAAAGACAACAAAGAAACTATGCTTAAGTTTCGCCCCACCAAGTAAGTCAACAATTGGCGCGAAGGGCGCGTGGAAACCTCTTATTACGCGGTCGAAGCTTCGCTCACGCAGGCGCACCGACGCGACGAGTCGATCACACGCACACTACTTACACAAAAAACTGACTTAACGCAACGCAAGCCTTGGCTAAACTAATCGCAAAAAAATGAGTGAACAAAAATTAAATCCTTACAATGAATAAGATGAAAATGATTTGATGCCAACTTTACACCTAATAATTCTTTATCCAAGAGTCTCAGTTTCCATCTACAGGAAACTTGATTATGTTATCACAACACAATTATACTGATTTGCTTTGAAATGATTCTCTCCAGTTTTCTAATAGCCATGAAACAGATTGATTCAAGCATCAAGAAATTGTTCGAACGACTGCTCCAATGGCTTGACTGGGAAGTCTTCTCATTGATTGACTCCATTCTTCTTCCGGTCGAATACAGGATGGGGTTTGGGGTTTAGGTAGAATATTTACATGGAGTTTTTAGGAAATATCGAATTCGGTGATATTTGGTTTCTGGTATCGTGCTAAGTAAACAAATCGCGAAGAAAAGTTAATTCGTTTTTCTCGAAAATGTTTTAGAGATCTGTGCAGACCACTACTCCTTAAAAATGGACTGTTATTATACTTGAAATGTTGGCCCAAATAATACCCAGAGCAAAACTATTTTATACATAGTTTTGTGATCATTTTCAGCACAATACCTTTCTGGGGCTTTTAAAACAAAAGCTCGTTAGAATACCGATAGTTAATTAAGATTGTTTCTTGCAGAGCATCGATGAAGTAAGTTGGCCACCTCTAGCTGTCATTATGACTTGACAGTTTCGTACACGCATTGACAATAATTATTGTTGAGTCGAGATCTTATACTACATTTTAAGTGTTCAATATATTTATTGATCCACTACTAATTTCTCCGATTTGGTCACCGTTGCAGGTCTTCCACTCCTTGAATAGGCTTCGAGGCATTTTCTACCACTTTTAACTCATTGGTTCTTTGGCGGGCGATCGATTCTGATAGGGAAGCCCAGGGTGAATTGTTTCCAACAAGATGCAGATAGTCAAATACAAATCAAATAAACCGGATATAATAATGAAGAATACCCCCATTATTTAATTATTTCTTTATTTTGGCATATTGAGTGGCAAAAGAAGTGGCTTAGTCTGTATAAACCAAACAGGACACACGGACAGCAAAAACCATTAAAGCACACCCTTAATTAATATTTACGGGCGCAATTTTCTCGAGAATAATTAATAACGTAACCGAACCGGAACAAAGAAAAACACTAATGAGTTTGAATTTCCTCATCGTATAGTCGCAGTGGAAGGAACAGTTGTCAGTTGAATAGTGGCAATGCCCTATTGTCGGATTAACAGTTTAATCTGCTGATTATTGCAATATTAACCTGCCAAGTGGAAAATCGTTTAGAGTTAAACGTTTTTGTGAACCACAACATTCAAGACTTCCTCTAAAAGACAGTCTGTCAAATTATCGATAAATCACGTTTCGACATATTAGAAACAAAACTAATTGTAGTCTTACCCTGTACTCTTCGGTACATCTATGGAAATAATTTCCAGAACTGCGCTTCTTTTGAAATGCACTCTGAAGGGTCTTCTCAGAGAATTGTAATAGTACTAAGAGTGGAACACTTCAAAAAATATGTGTGCTCGCGGTTTTAGCTACCTATTGTTCCTTTTTGCTATTACGTCCGTCGAATTTAAACTGTACAGGGAAAACCCAGAGTTCCACAGAGAATTATACCTGCTGCAATCCTTTTAAGAGCACCACTCGGATTCTTGTACGTTTTTTAAGATAAATGCCCTGGATTTTTCCAAATTTCACGCAGAAATCCATGACAAAATAGCCCACGTATTAATTTCCGAACAGGATAGAATAGAAGTTTGAAGTTTGTTGTATTACAGTACTTAAGTTGTTGTTTTTAATTAAGAAAAAGTTGTATTAAAGTTTGAACCTACCCTCGTAGTGTTTAAAGAGGATACGAGTTGCATATTTGCTCCAAAAATAGACAAAGGAAGATGTAATGTGCGGTTTATAGTCCATGAAGACCTCTGACCGCTCTATATAACCCAAAATTAGGTAATTATCCAGACGTGCACAACTCTAGTTCTCAAAGCAAATGAAGTTAGGAAGGAACCTATTTGCTGAAAATAGGTGCTCCGTCATTAGATCAAAACTAATGAGTTTTCAAACACTAGACCATGAGTTGCAAAAAGTCACCGGCCTGGCTAGGTACTCTAATTAGGTATATATAATATATCATACTTAATTATATATCATATATATAATTATATATGATATATTATATATATTATATATACTCTAATTAGGTATATATAATATATCATATATAATTATATATGATATATTATATATACCTAATTAGAGTACCTAGCCAGGCCGGTGACTTTTTGCAACTCATGGTCTATTATAATATATCATATTTTTCCGTTTTTTCGGTCCAAACTATTTTCAAGAAATTCCGTAAGCAAGGCGCTTTGAAGCCGGAGAATTGCTTGGCAACAGTCATAGTGATGGACCCAGTTTTCGTCCGTAGTGACAGGTCCGTCAAAAAGTTGTCAGAATCTGCATTGACATTTGACACGGCCCAAAAGTCTAGGACAGTTTGCATCATGACGTTTTGTTTGCAAGTGTTTATATAAATTCTTTGGTCTAAACACCAATATTTTATTGCAAACGTGTCAAATGAGTTCGGAACTAAAACAGTATGGAACATCCGAACACTGTAACGGTGATAGTAGAGTGGGTAGGCCAAGTTATCGCTTGGAACTACGATTTTATCCATTTCCCAAACCCTGCCTAACACTGGGGAAAATCGGAATTAATAACCGGGTGGTGACCATGTGAGGACTTGTTCCACCTGCATATAAATTATTGTGTTGCGTGGATGGAAATGTGTAAGAGGCAAGATATGAAATGCAAAAGTGTATAGAAGGTTTTCTAGGTTACGTCATTATTGGATAGGTCTTTAAAATAAGCATTATTTGTAGCTACGGTACTTATACATTGCAGAACTAAGAACAGCCGATTATCAGTGTACTTCTGCGCACGCGCACTAACGAAATTGTTCACTCGATCCTGCTTCTGCAAGGGTGCCAACATTCAAGGCAGCCATTGGGCTGAGACTTTATTCAAAATGTCTTGCACCTACTTCTCCTCAATCTTCAAATACACTCCTGAGAGACGACGGATTAATTCGCGACGTACTGCCGGCAGAGATATAGAAATAGAACGAAGTAGACGTAGGCCCATATTAGACAAATATAGTTAGGATGTTGAGTGTTCTACTTTCAGAGACCACTTCACGTAAAATGTTTTCAGTAATCATTCCCCCTCATTCCAAATTTCCGTCAGCCATCTCAAAGTAAATCGCATTCTTTCTTATCTGAGTACCCCCTAAGGACAACAACTATCTAGTGAAATTTTCCGATTTTTTTCCAATTTCGAAGCCCCTCTTTAACTTTAAAGATCTCCAACTTGCTTAAACTGACTTTATTCAATAAAATACAGATGACATTGTTCCTAAAGCACTTCCAAAGCAAGCGGACAAGAATTCAAACGATCATTTTATCAGCAGTGGCAAAGAGAGTTTAGTTAGAAGACATAGCGTGCCAGATACTATCTCTGATTCTCGGGCAAGTCAGCCCCAACATGGCGATAATGTTTTAAAATGCAATGCGATATTGTGTGGGGCATCTTATAAATAACGTTTATCGCTGACGCAACAATAAATTTTTGTTAAATTTCACCGTAGGTTTATTATTTTGTGGAATTTAATGAATATTGTCTGGTAACTGGTAATACTAAGGGGTTTAATGCATGAACTCGACTATAAAATGAAAATTACGTGAATTATGACGAAGATATAAATACTAATATAATTACGAGTATAATTATATTCGTAGAACAGATCTTTTCTTCCCGCTGCCGCACAGGGGGACAAATCACCCGAAAATTTGGTTTTAAGAATTTCCTAGAAAAGGTATTTAAATGGTATTACATATTTTAAAGAGGAAATCGTGTAGTTTACGATGATATGACTAATAATGGTAATGTTGTAAAAGTGTAAAACCAGCAGGTACCGGTACCTAAAGTGGGAAGTCTAACACCTCACTTTCAACAGTGTATATGCATCGGCTGAGTCACGTTCTACTTTTTTTAAATATAAATTTTTAATTTTTTAAATATAAATATAAATTATAAATAACTATATGATGTGTTCTGGCATTAATAAATAACATGTTGTGAGCTGGTTTACAGAAGATGACGACATATTAACCGATTTTTATAAAAACGCCTACTTACAAACGAACGCGGGTAAATTGAATTTAGCACCGCTAATTTTTCTAACTTTACATGTGAAGCCGCCGTGCTGACTGCCGTATTATTCCGCCTGCTCTACGACGCTATATTGCGGCCGCTATAATATGATGGTACCGCTTTTCTAGGAAACCGTAGATTTATGACGCTGTTTTGCGGCCGCTATATGACGGCATCGCTTTCCTAGGAAATTGTAAAATGTAAAGCTCTTGTTTCCTCGAATGCGGCAACGGCAAATTGCGACCGTAATAATGCGGCGAATGACGTCAGATTGCGGTGGGAATGTCTGATAGCTTATCTTTGAAAATAAGACAGGGTTGCCACTTTTCTGGATAACCTGGAAAACCTGGAAATGTCAGGGAATTTAGACATTTCAAAAATGTCAGGGAAACGTCAGGGAATTACTTGAATAAATGTTTATTTTGTTTTTTTAATGTCGGAGCATTTATTATATTTGTCATGTGACTCCTCAAATAATTTAGAATAAGTCATGGAATATTACAAATTTGGTCAGGGAAAACCTGGAAAAGTCAGGGAATCCCAAATGAGAAATGTGGTGGCAACCCTGTAAGAAGTGTAAAGTGAGAAAGCGTCGTTAGTACCGCTTTTTGTTGAAAACAAGCAACATGGACGATCTTGACGTTGCTCTTTTAGTGGCGTTAGATGGTGACAGTGTTGCCAACTCTACCGAAATTTCGGTAGATCTACCGATTTTATATGTTATCTACCGATCTACCGAAATGATACATAATTCTACCGAAATTTCATTTTTTTAACTATACAATTAAGAAATAACCTGAAACTACGCACAGATCATAATTCTTAACGCCTTTGCGTTTTTCCTTTCTTCTTAGGTAACTAATATGGTATCACTTTAGTGCAGGGGTATATTATAGTTATGCAAGAAAGTGGGTGCGTGGTCGCCACTCGCAATAGAAGTGAAACTTCTACGTTATTAGAGGAACGAAAAATTTGTAGGGTAAACGGATGATTGGAGTGTATGCATTTCATCATCATAAGGTTCTCAGTCCGAAGACTGGTTGGACGCGTACCTCCACTCTTTTCTATCCTGAGCTAACCTACGCATTTCCCTAAAAGTAGAACATCCTACATCCCTAACTATTTGAGAGCAGTAGTCTAATCTAGGCCTACCCCTACCTCTTTTTATTCCTATCTCTGACTCTACTATGTCGCGAACTATTCCTTCGTGTCTTAGAAGGTGTCCTACCATCCTATCTCTCCTACTCTTTATTGTCTTCCATACCGTTCGCTTTTCCCCAACTCTTTCTAATACTTCCCTATTGCTAACCTTATCTATCCACGGTATCTTCATCATGCGTCTGAAGCACCACATTTCAAACGCTTCTACTCTTTTTCGATCCGCTTCGCCTATTGTCCAAGTTTCGCACCCGTATAATGCCGTACTCCATACATACGACTTTAAGAGTCTCTTCCTAGTCTCTATATTAACCGTTCTCGAACATAACAGTTGTTTCTTTTTGTTAAACGCAACTCGGCCCTGCGCTATTCTTTGTTTTATATCTTTAGTGCTCCTACCGGTCTTGAGTTATTTTACTTCCTAAATAGCAAAAATCCGCGACCTCCTCTATCTTCTCATTTCCAATTTGTATTTCCATTTTAGTTCTATTTTCACATCCCCTACATACCAAAATTTTAGTTTTCTTTTTATTGATTTTCATGCCGTAGCCCTGTGTCAAAACTGCTTCCATTTCATTCAAAGCCGCTCCTAATTCTTCTTTGCTAGATGCTAACACTGCTATATCATCCGCAAATCTGAGCATGTTAATAGTTTGACCCTGTACATTAATCCCTGAGGCTGTTCTGTCCTTAACAATATTAATCGCATCTTCGATGTAAGTATAAGTTGAAAACTAGAGGTGACAGTGCACATCCCTGTCTCACTCCCTTCCGGATATCTACTTCCCTTCGTTCCTGCTCACATTCTATAACTGCTTTTTGCTCTTTGTAGAGATTATGTATTATTCTTCTGTTCCTGTATTTCATCCCTACCTTTCTCAGCACTTCGAACATCTTCCCCCATTTTACGTTGTCGAAGGCCTTTTCTAAATCTACAAATCCTATATAGACGATCTTTCTCTTTTCTATCGTTTTTTCTATAATTACTCGTAAAGCTAGAATGGCCTCGCGCGTTCTTCTATTTCGTCTAAATCCGAACTGATCTTCTCCTAATATTTCTTCCGCCTTTTTCTCCATCCTTCTTTGCACAATTCTAGTTAAAATTTTTGACGCATGGGAAGTTAAACTGATAGTTCTGAAATTGTTGCACCTATCCGCGCCTTTCCTTTTTGGCAAAGCTACCATGATGTTCCGTTTGTAATCCTCTGGAATCTCGCCTGTCAGGTATATGCGACTAACTAATTTAAATAAACGATCTATTACCTCTTGACCTGCGCACTTTAAGATTTCTGCCTGCAAGCCATCTATACCTGGTGCTTTATTATTCCTTAAACTTTTTAGTGCTAGCTCAAACTCTTCTCTCATTATAGGATTCCCTAGGTTATCCCCCTCTACACTGCTTTCGCTTTCTAATATATCTTGCACTTCCTGTCCCGCATATAAGTTTCCTAAATATTCTTTCCACCTATCTGCCTTCTCCCCGCTTTCGATTAGGATATCTCCTGCCTCATTCCTAATGCTTTTGGTACTAGATCCAATTTCTCTAAAATTTCTCCTAATTATTTTATATGCTTCATCAGTCTTTCCTACTTCGAACTTATTTTCCACTTCTTTGCACTTATTATCGATCCATTGCTCTTTCGCTTTCCTACATTTCCGAATAATTTCCCACTTGATCGCCTTATATCTTTGTTTCCCTATTTCATCTAACCTATTTTTATATTTTCGCCTTTCCTCTATTAGACTCACAATATGTTTTGTTATCCAGGGTTTCCTACTTTCATTCTGTTTATGGCCCAAAATATCCCTAGCTGAGGAAACTAAACTATTTTTAATGCAATTCCATTCTGCCTCTATGTCCCTAACAATATTTTCACCCGCGCCCTTTAGTACTTCGTTTGTCTTTTTCTTGAACTTATCGCGCGTATCCTCATCTTTTAGTTTCTCTGGGTCAAGATACCTTCTTCCGCTTCGTTTTTTCAAAATCTTAAATTTAAGATTGGCTTTCATAACGACTATGTTGTGATCACTATCTATATCTGCTCCTGGATAACTTCTACAATCCCGAACTTGATTTCTAAATCTTTGCCTAACAAGAATGTAATCTATTTGATATCTCCCTAGGTCTCCTGGCATCTTCCACGTGTAGCGTCTCCTAACATGATGGTGAAATAGAGTGTTCGCGACCGTTAAGTTATGTTTATCGCAGAACTCTATCAGTCTAACTCCCCTATCGTTCCTATTGCCTAATCCAAAGGGACCAACTATTCCACCCTCTCGCCCTGTGCCTACGACTGCATTGAAATCTCCTATAATTATTAAATTTTCGTGTCCTCTCACAAAATCTAGCACTATAAACTGCCTCTACGACCTCATCACTGTAGTTAGAAGTGGGCATATATACCTGTATTATTACTGTTTTTACAGGATTCGAATCTAACCTAACCATAACTACCCTGTCACTTTGCTGTAAGAAATTTTCTACACTCTGCCCTACTTTTTTCCGCATAACAATTCCTACTCCCGAATTTCCTCCTACAGATCCTGTGTGTATTACTCTAAAATCTCCGCTCCAGAAGTCTCCGGCTTCTGGCCATCGCACTTCACTAATACCTACTACGTCTAATGCTAACCTATCCATCTCAATTTTCAAATTCTCTAACTTTCCTGCTTGTTTCATGCTTCTAACATTCCACGCTCCGACTCGTGAGATGTTACACTTATCATTTCTGATGACTCCCCCCGAAGCAGTCCCCGCCCGGAGATCCGAATGTGGGACTATTTTACCTCCGGAATATTTTACTCCAGAAGGTGCCATCATCATAAATTCGAAGTACGCTGTACTAGGGATAGAATAATGTGGTGGTTTCCCGTTGCCTTCCACATCGCAGTAGTGTGTATCACAGTGCCATACCGACCCTCACGATCTCTGCCACTATGATTACTGAAAGAGCTGCTGCCCCCTTTCAGGGACTTGATTTAGTCTGGCTTCTCAAATAAAAACCCCTCCAATATGGTTAAACCTATGGTTCGGCTCTTTAGATCATTGAAGCGCGCAAGCCATCCCACCCGTCCCAGTATTACTAGAACTGCGTCAAGGTACAAGTCCTTTGTATGCATTTATGAGTTTCAAATATATCTTTATTCATCAACTTCAATGTCTTCACTAAAATCCAAAACTGAAATGATAGGTATATATGATAGTCAAAATAGGATACAAAATTTTGAGATTGAATATCTAAATATCTACAAAATCTACAATATCTGAGAGAAACAGCGCGAAGCATGACACAGAGCGTTGCTAAAGAGTGGGGCGGCGTCACGAGAAATGAAACGCTGTGGTCTCGCTTTACTGACACTTGCCTGAGAGAAAGAACACGAAGCATGAGAGAAAGCGCGTGGCTAAAGAGGGGGGCGTTCGACGGGCAGAGGAGAACTTTTCAGACTGCTCCTCTCCATTCGTTTCACTTTTCGTGACGCTCGCGTTTGCCAACACAGGAACTTATTCTACCGAGACAAAAGAAGTTTCGCTTCAAGTTTCACTTTAAAAACCTAGAACCAAAATAAAATGAAGCCGCCGTGCGCCGCGTTTCGGCGGCAGCTTTGCGGCGATGGCTTTATTTAAAATTCCCACTCATTGTTTTCCTGTTTAAAGCCGAATCTACCGAAATCTACCGAAATTTAGCAACCAAGCTTCCGAAATATTTACGACTGGGGTTGGCAACACTGGATGGTGAGGAATCAGAGAAGGAGAATAGGAAAAGTGAATCTGAACTTTTTAAAAAAAGTATTGTAGAGGGCGCATACCAAATATTAATCTGTCGTCCTGCTCACTTGTCCATTCAGTCGATTTTAGTTCGCAACTCATTGTACTTCGCTAGGGGAAAGAAAAACAACAAAAATAACATATTTTTAGGTTAGAATTTGTAAAATAAATTATATGTACCTGTTCATTTTTAAGCATAGACACACACGTGCGGCAATTCACGCCGCTATAAACCGTTGACAAACTGTTTTCCGCCGCACGAGCTACCGCATTCAATATAGCGGCACCGACACATTGCGTTGCGGCGTCCACCAACGCCTACCTACATCTGATCTGCATAGAACAATTTTTAGTAAAGCTCTGGTTTCCTCGAATGCTGCAACGGCAAATTGCAACCGTAATAATGCGGCGAATGACGTCAGATTGGGGTGGGAATGTCTGGTAGCTATCTTTAAAAATAAGAAGTGTAAAGTCAGAAAGCGTCGTCAGTACCGCTTTTAAGCATAGACACACACGTGCGGCAATTCACGCCGCAATAAACCGTTGGCAAACTGTTTTCCGCCGCACTAGCTACCGCATTCAATATAGCGGCACTGACACATTGAGTTGCGGCGTCCACCAACGCTACCTTGAAAACCGCCTACATCTGATCTGCATAGAACAATTTTTTGTGACGTCATTCACAGCATTATTACGGTCGCAATCTGCCGGTACCGCATTCGAGGAAACCAGAGCTTAACGTCATTCACCGCATCATTAGGTCGCAATCTGCCGGTGCCGCATTTGAGGAAACCAGAGCTTTAGCTACAAAAAAGTTTGTGTCCTACACTAAAAAAACTTCCATGTTCCCATCAATATGACCATGTACCTACATAACTTATTTCTTGATTTTAGTGCTCTTCTGCACTTTCCTATTTTTCTCAGCTTTTGGATTTGAATTACTGAAGAACAAACTTTTTATTTGTGAAGGTTTTAAGCATGTGTTCGTGCATACTGAATTTATAATTTTTTATAAAAGCAAGACGACAAAAAATACCCCAGTTCGTCCCTTCAGAAAATATCTAGGCATTAAAAAAATTGTTTGGGAACACGATCTTTCTTCCGATCGAAAAAATAATATTTCAGCGACCCTTTTTTATTTGGAAATATCTCTCCCCTCATTTAATAACTGTTATTGAAAAGTCTTTGGAGTGTAACATTTTCTTTAGACTTTCGAGAACTGAGGTACTCGAGTCGACATTCCCTAAATATTTCTTAGCGCGCAACTTCAAATCGCAGGATTCTATTCATTTTCCCCTTTAATAGTACTTAAACGTCACAAAAGGAGTTCCGGGGCCGCCTAACAAATACAGGGTGTTGCATGTCGTACCCTTTACTCAAGGAGCTTGGTTATCATAAGACTGATAAGATGATAATGTGTTTTTTTGAAGCGTTGAAGAATATGATTGACATAGCAGGTGAAGAACGGAAGATTAGATTAAGTAAATGTATCAGTCCAGTAAGGATTAGTTTGATCCTTCAATAGCAATATTAATCATCTCTTCGGCACATAAATTGAAAAATAGCTGCAGTAACTGCCGAATACCTGCTTCTCTACGTTCCTGCTCAAATTCTATAACCGCCGTTTGCTTTTTATCAAATTATGTACATTTTTGAGAACGCCGCACATCGTTTTCAATTATACTTTGTCGAAAGCTTTTTGTAAGTCAACAATGCCTATATGAGAATTATATTACTCTTCTGTTGTTTTCTCTAATTGCACCGGTAAGGTTACAAACATACATTTGAGTTATGAAAATCCTATTTCGAGGTGAAGAGATTACTGAAGGACGCTGTAAATTCGGTTCATAATAATAAACACCACATTGAGGTCATCTTACTAACGTACCATCATTAAATGGATAATTTCATCTAATGATCTTCCTGTGGGATAACGTTTTATCGTTTAAGGACCGGAAGAAAATGCAATGAAATGTATCCCACTGCTGCCTTCACTCTACCGCCGGCTATGCGAACTACATGCCACGGCAATCGATAATAATGTCCATGCTTTTAAGAGGGCTGCTGTAATAAATATACGAGTTGCAGGCGCATCAACCTAGGTTGCTTTCATATGAGGAAGCTGCATGAAACAGCATTTTACAGAAGGTGGATGCTTTATCAAAAAAATTATTAAATTGCTTTTGAAAGAGGGCTTACGGCCACTGCTCGGAATGGTATAAGGAATACAGATCTAAGATTTCACCACAAAATGAGCCCTGTAAGGAGTACGGATGAATATTCAAGGGCAGTCAGTCGAGGGGTTTACCACTAGGAAAAAATCTGTCCCAAGTATTTCCCATTTCCAAATATGTCCTTACTATTTCTTACTATTTCCTTGCCATTTCTTACTATTTCCTACTATTTCCTCAGTATTTCGTCACTATTTCTTAGTATTTCTTAACTATTTCTTAGTATTTCCCGGTATTTCCTCACCATTTCTTAGTATTTCTTCACCATTTCTTACTATTTCTAAGTATTTCCAGAGCATTTCCTAGTATTTCTTTACCATTTCCGTGTATTTCTTCACCATTTCCGTGTATTTCTTCACCATTTCCAAGTATTTCCAGTGTTCCAGAGTATTTTTTTACAATTTCATTCAATTCGTACCTTTTACTTCCCCTTTTACTATTACAAAAATAGCATACATTACCTACCTATTTTCTTCTTGTGAAATAATTTACTGCACATTTAATTTTTGTGTTGTTGAATATTGAATTTATAAAAATGGGTTACGATATAAACGATTACAAACGTCCGTCACTTGAAAAATAACCCCTATACAATTTATTAAATCTTGAAGTATAACGCCCATTTATAAAAAGTTAAGTTATACAGGGTATCCAAAATTAAGTGCGCATCATTGCCAACTTTGTTATTATTGGACCTACGAGGTCGGTTAAATGGACAAAGAATTAGTTGAGGAATTAGTATTTTTTATTACGAAAAATATGATGAACATCGCATTTTCGCGATTTTCACATAAACAACGTTTTAAATGGAACGCCCTATATATTTCTATAAGTGTTGAAAGAGAATAAAATTCTTCATGAAAAACACTAATTCTTTGCCCATTTAACCGACCTTGAACGTCCAATAATAACGAAGTTACCAATGGTGGACACTTAATTTTGGATACCCCGTATATGTATGCATGATGCGTTAGAAACTCTTCCCTAGTTTGGATGTGTGTTTTGCAACCTCCCAAATTAATATTTAAGTATTGCTTACTAATTATGTTACTAAACTGATAAAACTTAATTTCCCTTCCTTGCATAATTAATTCAAATTTTAGCCCCCACGGTCGTGGTTTTCATAAAAATGCAAAAACAATAAACATAACAATGCTATTGTCCGTCACCTCTTGGACCACTTTCGCGCCCTGCCTAAATCGAGACCTACATACCTAACATGATATTTACCGATATTTACGATAACTAGAATAATATGTGTTCGAGTATGTGTTAAAAAAATGCTACATATTCTTGCAATTCGCGAATGGTTACCACAGTTAAATACCGACAATTTTAGATGACCAAAATGGATACTGAAAAGCCGGCAAATCAGGGCAAATAGTCCCGAGATATTACATAACTTTAATCAATCAAAACCGAATTTATCAATTCAACATTATTCGTTTATTTCGAGGTTTGAATATAAACCAAGAGTTCCAACATTTGAAAGATTCCAAATATAATTATATATGTCACAAGGTCTTGGACACGATAGTTACATTACCTTCGATATTACCCCTCAATTTCGAGCTCAGTTTAATTCACCCCGCATCGAACTTGTCTCGGATCTTGCGCACCTACCCATCGTAATATGTTTCCCCAACAACCGTTGTTACCATTAGAACTGAAAAAATCTTACAATAAATTACCGATATTTCGCAGTAATATCCCGGAATTGCCGAAAGACAGTTGTTTCAAAAAATATCAAAGGTGGGTAGGTATCTCATTTATGTATCACCCTGTGTCTCCGCTCTCTTGTGTAAACTTGAACCGTCAAACAAATTTCGGAAGCCCAAGAAACTCGCAAAGAAAGGTTCAGGCATGTTAGTGCGAGTTTTAACGCTTCTAGTCCCTTTTTCTTCTTCATTCTCGTAATTGTTGGGCTGAGCTTTAAGCTCTTTAGCCCTCGCTTAAGCCCTTTTGATCTAAATACTGTGGTTCGTGGTTCCCTTTTGAAATCCATTGCTATTTCTTAATTATAGAGCCACAAATTGCATAAAAATGCGAATAAAAATGACAGTATACCTTGCGGTATACCTAAAATATTGTGTTGAGCAATGTACACATAACTAAAATAATATAAAAGTCTATCGTTAAAACCTCCACTTAAAAAGCTCTTCACTTCCAAAAATTGTTATCCGTTTTTATATGAATTTGCGGGGATATTTACAAATATTTTTCAGAGTTTAAAATAGGATGGCAACTATCAATTTACATTAAATAATAAATCCAGGAATACTTGTAGGTATAAACGTTGATAGATTATTGATAATCAGTCAACGGTATAAAGTTCACACCATTTTTTACTCGATTTTTTTACTTGCTTTGAATGCTCGCATCACCCTACCACTCACTGTTGCTACAGAAAACAGAAGAAACTTATTACATATTTATACAATTGAGTCAATTCGAAGTCGCGCTATTGGCCGTCTAAAAATGTGGCCTCATATTTGCTTCTGCGCAGTGAAGAACGAAACCGGCCTACCGGCCAACGTTTGTACTGATACTAGTACGTTTGGCGCGAAGAGAGAGAGCGGAAAGTTTTATACATATTGGTCGACTATTTCCAGTATTTCCTAGGTATTTCCGAGAATATTTCCCTTACTATTTCCAGTATTTCCAGTATTTCTCAGACTATTTCCAGTATTTCTTTGAATATTTCCACCATTTCTTTACCATTTCCTGGGTATTTCCTACTATTTCTGAGTAAGAAATACTATTTCTACACTATTTCCTAGTATTTCTGCACCATTTCCACCATTTCTCACTATTTCGGAAATACTATTTCTTGAACCTGTCCCAACCATTTCCTTAGTGGTAAACCCCTCGCAGTCAGTACTTCTTAAGCCAGTGAATGATATTCAGAGAAATATGTCGTTGAGGTTATGCAAAACAGCTGAAGAGAATCAAAATCTATTCTACCGGAGAATGTTTGGTTGCACAACCAAACTTCAGAAACGCTTTTTGAGTTGCCCAATTTGTTTCCTTAGATAAAAGCCAAAAGCGCAGAAATGGTTAAGTTCTAGACGCTGCTGATTTCACTACTTGAAGGTTTTTCCAAAGAAAGTTAAGTGGGTTCTTCCTCGTAAGAGGTATCCGTAAAACATAGGTAAGAGACATTGAAAACGTTTTCTCATCGAGTTACGAGATTTCCGAAAGTGCATGTTCCAGTTGTCTTATAATAATTCTAACTGTTTTGTCAAAGTAGGAATACAAATTCTAGGTACTATCTATGAGGTTGTATAAAACATTTTTTACCTAAAGTGTACATTTGTGGGGTGACCGGCATTTTGACAGATGTAGAAAAATTTTGAAAAATAAGTATCTTCGTATTGAACAAAGTTGAAGCTGTGACATTTTGGAAAGATCAAAATCTCTATCAAAATAATATATAGGAAAAATGGAAATATTATACAGGGTATGAGCAATAATCCGTCTCCGTGTCTGCGCACCTTAAACCCAACTGTTAAAATTTCAGCGAAATTGAGAATTTTTTGAATGTTCATGACGGCTTTCGGAGACCACGGCGACTTGCGATCTTTCTAATAAAATTTCCAATATTTCGATGCACAGATTGTCGGCACCCCAGGTGCTCACACCAAAATAAGGCAAAACGTATGGAGACCAGCTAACCATTTCTACAATTTAATTTAATTTAGTTTAGTTAATTTGATATACAGAGTGGTCCATTGGTTCGACGACGGCCTATATCTCTTGAACCATTCAAGGCATCAAAATGAAATTTTGCAAGTGCTTAGGAAATATCATGTCGCAACTTGGAAAATTATTTTGGTGTATACAGGGTCTTCACATTTTGCGTAACAAACCGAAGTTATATTTTTTTAAATGGAAACCCCCAATTTTTTTACATATTCATGTTCCCTACAAAATATCATGGAAAACGATATACCACATTATGGAGTTTCCAGAAGGGGATATTAAGATATTTCCATTTTAGTGTCAATGTGGACCCATTTTTGTAGCACTACTGACACCTACTTCCCGAAGCTATCTAAGATTTCTTTATCGAACTAGATTCACAGACTATTTATTCTATTTGCAAATTCTGTTAATACCTTTGCTACAGTACTTTATATTACACAGGGTGATAAAGAAATCTTAGATAGCTTCGGTAAGTAAGCGTCATTGGTGCCACAAAGATGAGTCCACAAGTCCACATTGACACTAAAATAACAATATCTTAACATCCTCTGCTAGAAACCCCATAATGTGGTATATCGTTTTCCATGAAATTTTATGGAGAACGTGAATATGTAAGCAATGGGGGTTTCCATTTAAAAAATTATAACTTTGGTTTGTTACTCAAAATGTAAAGATCCTGTATGCACCAAAATAATTTTACAAGTTGCGGGATGCGGCATAGGATTTCCTAAGCACTTGCAAAATTTCATTTTGATGCTTTGAACGGTTCAAGAGATATATGCCGTCGCCGCACTAATGGACCACCTGTATAGCGGGTCGCAGAAATTTTATTCAGACGCATCCGCCCGAGTCCCGACGCCCGACCGAGTCCCGCATTACATAATATCAGTAAAATGACGTTTAAGTAATTCGTTATTGAAAGACACCGGCAACAATCTCGGTGGGTGTTCCGGTATAGTACAGAGCTGCCATATTGTTCTCTTACGGCTACACGAGTTCTGCGCCCGCAAGGGTCCGCATTTTTTGCTTGTTTCTACATCATCTTTTTGCCAAAAAATGCATGTGTCTGGTGCGAAAGGGCAAGTGAAGGGTCTGTTTTAAAAAAGCGTTCTCTCAGTTTCTTAGTTTCTTTTACACTTTTACACTTTCTTAACACAAGGACTCGGTCGGGCGGATGCGTCTGAATAAAATTACTACTAGCGGGTCACCAAATGACGTATGTTTTCTAGGAACACATGCGCAATATCATATGTTATCATCCTCGTTTCCAACTTCAATCCTCAGATTTTGTTAATAACCTTGGAGGATATAGGTAGTTATTCGTTATTATACACGGTGTCCCGACGAAAACTTGTACCCCCGTAAAACTCGGCAAAATAAACGTTTTGACAAAAATCCAAAAACACGTCGATTTTTATATCAAGGGGGACCAATTTTTATGCAATAATCATTCTTGCAACTCTAGCCCTGTGTGAGGGGTAGCAACCCCCCCAAATTTTTTAAATGGGACGGGGGTCAAATGATCCCTACTTTGGAAGGGTTTTTCATTACTTACACAACCGTATTTGTTTTATTCAATTCGATCAATTTGTTACCGAGAAATTGCTTCTTGAAGTTTCCAAGTTAAAAAATTAATAAAAGCACAAAAAAGTTTCAACTATCGAATACATTGTTCGAAATGATCTCCACCAATTGTCATTCAATAATACATTCTGGATTCAAGTCCAGATCTTACATTTCTCAAGACCTCAGGAGTTATTAGCCGGCATTCTTCTTTGGAATAAACCATTTTGATTTAGTAAATAAAGACGATTTTATACTGTGACGAATAAGTTTATTTTGGATTTGAATCCAGAATGTATTATTGTATGACAATTGGTGGAGGTCATTTCGAGCAATACATTCGATAGTTTAAACCTTTTTGTGCTTTTATTAATTTTTTAACATGGAAACTTCAAGAAGCAATTTCTCGGTAACAAATTGATCGGATTGAATGAAACAAGTACGGTTGTGTAAGTAATGAAAAACCTTTCCAAAGTAGGGATCATTTGACCCCCCGTCCAATTTAAAAATTTTGGGGGGGTTGCTACCCTCTGCACAGGGCTAGAGTTGCAAGAATGATTATTGCATAAAAATTGGTCTCCCTTGATATAAAAATCGCCGTGTTTTTGGATTTTTGTCAAAGCGTTTATTTTGCCGAGTTTTACGGGGGTACAAGTTTTCGTTGGGACACCGTGTATACAGTATACACTATTATAATATGTAGTGATATAATGAAAATGATCATTGAAAATGGCAATGCAGCAAAGATTCACACAACTTAATTTTGGAGAGTAACTTTTTCGTATCTTTTTGTAACTACTTTTTGTAGATGCTTCTATGTAGCTAAAATTTTCAGTTCTTAGTATGATTCACACAAATAAGCAAATGTCTGTGGAATTACTCACGAAAACCAGCTAATTAGCATAGGTATACCTATATTTAGCTGCTAACAACCTATATTAACAATAATTGTTTGTTTTCTCGCCGCGCTCCAGGTATTAGTAATAAAGATGTTTAAAAATTGACGTACGTGCTATTTACAAGTAATTTCTTCTTACGTGGACAGGGTCGGATTTAGTAAATTGACTAGGTATATTTATGAAATAAGTGTTTATCATACCAACTGCAATTAGCTTCAAGGGCGTTATGTTTTTCTCCCACGACACGTTGCATACAACTAAGTGGGCGCGAAAGTTGACCATTGCATTCACCCGTGTGATATGCTCGTAGCTGTGCGCTATAAATGAAAATCACACGCGTAGGTACCTACCTACTAGAATTGTATAAATGTTGTATGAAGAAACGAGCGGATTGACGAAGAACGATTCGTGTTCCAGTCGACATGTAACGCGCGAGGCAATTCAATTTTTGTAAAAGGAAAAGGACCGGGCACCTTTTCATTACATAGGATTTGGTGCCTGTGGAAAAAGCTGTATGATGTAGGGCAGAAAGAAAAGTCGTGCTTAAACCGGTCCTGTATAAAATTACCTGAATGTTACTTTTGATAATAAATATTTAAAATTCGAAACCAGCCTGAAGGTATTCGGCATCAATTTGCAGTATTTATACACCAGAGCGTAGACTGAATTCAGTCTCTACAACCAGAGACATCAAAATATGAATCAACCTATTTTAAATAGAACAATACCTCCCCCGCAACGAAGCCAGTGCCAGTTAACAGGTGTTACCCGTTACATTACATTCAACAAATGTAAATAATAAACATAACCTTATATTTATCATTACAAACAATTCCTATTGTTTTTTTCTCTGACTTACGCAATCGCTGGCTGTAATTCCTCTTCGTCCGTGTCCATGTTTGGTACATACGAGTGCCCTGCATGAACATCTGAACCGACAACGACCTCAGATTGTTTTTTGTTTTATATGCGGCGGATTTTTAACGCGAAACAAGCGCGGATTACGTACGAGGCACAACACTGTCTCTATCTGTTATGTTGGGAGAACGGTGACATCCAGGTAAAGGCATGCGTTATACGTCAGAGATATTTTGACGCAGTTGATTGTAAGTGGGAGAAAGATGGATATATGAGACGTGATAAAATCGGAATATGACTTAGAAGAAATAACTATTGCATCTGTCTTTGTTTACGGAGATAGCCAGATGTTGGACGCTTGTTCAAATGGTCGCAGTATCCAAGGGGTAGGTATCTATTTTTATTTGGACATTCCTTTTCCTACATTCCTATTTTCCTATATATGCTTTTCCCCAACTCTTTCTAATAGGTACCTGCATATTGCCAACCTTATCTATCCACGTATGAAGGTATGTAGGTATGTTTTTAAAAACTATTGGTAATAATCTGAACATCAGGCTCTAATAAAATATTAGTTTCAAAACGAAAAGCTAGTACAAAAATAAAAGCAAAACATTTGGAAGAGTCTTCGCCTTCATTTTCATGGCTAAATGGGCGACCGACTTCAAACGTGATCGTACGAGCTGGATTCAGTATGGCATGGTTGTCGAAATGAAGTCAGAACTGGAGGAAGCATTGAAAAATTCACAAAATTATTATGGGGGTCAATCACACGAAAGTACCGTAAATTTGACTCAAATTTTGTATGTCAGCTTTATCATTTATAGAGCTTTGTTCTTTTTTATATTAATCATTCCCAAAAACCGCCGAGATTTAAAATTTTTTTCTTGTTCTAAAATTTTGGTGTTGTTAAATTCAAAAGCATGATCGTTGTTTTTCATATGTTTATTTATGTCTGAATTACTATTTTTGTATTTGTGTTGCGTTGGTTTGGTCTATTGGATTGGCCAATATATGTTTTTCAGTCTTTACATTCAATTTTGTACACAGTATGGGCTTTCATTAGTTTAGGAATGGGTATTTTTAAATTAGAATATAAAAATTTTAAGTTTTGTTATAGGTAATTTTTGTATGATATTTGTAAGTTATATTTTATATTATTAATATTGTGTGATATATTTTTAATTATATTAAATTATTATTTTGAATATAATGATAATGAAATGTAATTTTTATTTTCTTATTGTTATTTAATAACAGTATTAATTTTGTAAAATTGATGCATTATTTTTTTATAATTTCCAAACCTAATGAAATCTTTTAGATAGTTATTTTATTATCAAGCAATTTAAAACTTTTTTATTTTATTTTTAATTTTATGTAAAGTTAAATCTAAAAAGTTATTTGATTTTTCTTGAATCTTAATTTAAATAGTAGTTATTAAACTGCGATCAAAAATTTCGTTATAAAAAAGAACAAAAATCTGTAAATGACAAACAAAATTTCAGTCAAATTTACAGTAATATAATAAAATAAATCCTGCTCTTTGATACTTATTATTATTTTAAATATTTAAATTAAATATATATTTCTTTATATTTTAAAAAACCCAATTGTTATTCAAAATCAAAGGTGCTAAATTATAATATTCTTATTTTCATACTCACATACTTAGTTACCTTATAAAAAATTTTTATTATTTAAAATTTTATTAAACAAATAATTTGTCACTTTTATATCTGTTTTTACAAATAAATCTTGACAAGGGCCCCAAACGGTGCCGAAACGTGGATATAGAATCCAGTATTTATTTATTCATTGCCAGTAATTCACATAATTATTTTTTTTTAAACTGGCACAAATTTGAAAACAAGTTTATAACAAACATGGAAAGTGACAAATTTCATACGAGTGTGAAATCACACGAGTACATGAAAGAAACTTTCCATCCGGTTTTTCAAAGAAACCAACACCGGATTAAGTCTGACACTGGCTTCGTTGCTATGATACCGGCTTTCTTATTGGTTGTGTCATAGCAACGAAGTCGGTGTCAGACTTAATCCGGTGTTGGTTTCTTTGAAAAACCGGACCTAAGTATTTTTCCTACGAAAACAAAATAATGGAACACCTGCATTCTATAAAAATTGAATAGGTGGAAACGGAATATCCGACTGGTCGTTTGTGACAGAGTTTAAGAAAAACATTACAAAGACTTGCCGCTACCCCCTAGCCATCAGCCCTGTTGGCTTCATGACAAGCAGGTGTTTAGATACGAACGCAGGGTATATCCTTTTAATAATGTGTGACTCTAACGCACACAGGTGAACGAATTTGTCAACTTTACGCCAACTTAATCAAGCGGAAAGTGGTCGTAGGAAAAGATGTTATCATTTTCATTCTTCGTCATTATCAAATTTTTATTTTCCTCGTACAGGAAAACAAATGAAATCAGAAAGCAATGCATTCAAAGTAATCCCTATTGGAAGCGATAAAATTGTTTAATCTTATCTTTCACTCGTCAAAAGCGCCGCACCATTTATTTCCACCGGACTGAGAAAAAAATTAATTGTCGTCAGTCGTCATATTAATTTCATCTTCCGAGTAGCACTGACGTCGCCGTAAATAAGGAGAATAACAAAGTAAATGTGACGAATAGAATCTGACAATTTATTCCAAAGATATCTTATGCATTATTCATTAGTTTTATAACGATACAGTGTAAAATTCGTCGAACCAGAGACTCATTATTTGAGTATTTTCTATTTTGACGCAATTTTGAAAAAGCAAATATAAAATGTTAGAAATTATTCGAAAAAGTCGTAGTTTATTGAACATTTAGATCTTCGTATTTGGTATAAATTTTGTTTGTAAAAGTTACTACAATCCAGCCACGCCACTGGGTAGAAAATATAGGTTAAAACTATACCTATGTCGTCCTTGCGAGCTTATCGATTAGTGGAAAGAAAAATTCGCATATTAGCGTAGGCGTCCATAAAAGCTTTTTCTATAAAGATAGTTAAATACGGAAATTAAAATTGGGGGAAGTAATATGAAGACTTCAGGGTCAGGTACTGCGAATCGATTTTGGGGAATGTATTCGTGATAAACTGCAATCACTTTTCTGAGAAGCATTTTTTATCATTTACATCATCTGTGTGTAGATTTATGTATAAGTAACTTGAAACAACTTATTTAGAGGAATAATACGGTTTTGATTTTTTCTGATAATAAAGAACTCAAGCGCACGAAAATAAGTAAAATGCGTTCCTTAGAATTCATTCCTTCAATCCTTTGTGTCCCGTATTTTTCAAAAGTCTTGTTTTCAAATAATCAGTTTCAGACTTTCGCTAAAGGTCCGGTACAAAACGTTGTAATTTCTTGAACCCGCATAAAAATGTTCGAATTATTACAACGGAAACTGCTTATTCCATGTTTGTATTGAATGCCTTAGGTTGTAAAATGAGATACACTGCTCAAAATTGTCTAAGGAACAAAACTACCTATTATTTCAAAAATATTTTCGCCAACAATTCGTAGCATGCTCAATGGGGCGAAGCAGAAAGGTCCAATGTTCTATTTACCGAGGAATCTCAGTTCGGATTTCAACCTGATAGCAAAAGTACGAGAGTGTGGCGAAGAAGCGAAGTCTTGGAGAGGACCAGGCACTTCCAGGAAGTTCACAATTACCGAGGAGGGTCTGTGATAGAATGGACTGGAATCGATTTGCACCATAGAACAGACCTCGTTTGCCTGGATGGAGCCATGAACCGGCGGCGTTATATTCAACAAGTTCTTGTACCTGTTGTGCAACAATATTCATATGTTGCTGGTCCTCACATTGTATAAAATTAGTTTGAAGAAGAGAACATTGCCTTCTTGCCATGGCCTCCTCAGTCTCCCGACCTCAACCCCATTGAGCATGTGTGGGACATGCTGTAGCGACTACTTCTTCCAGTTATGGCAAACATTCAAGGCCGTTTTGCATTTGCAAATGCACTGAGAGAGCAGTAGGCCCTTTTCCCACAAGATGCAATCGATAGGCTGATTTCTAATATGCCTAGGCGGTGCCGAGCAGTCATTAATGCCCGAGGAGGCATCGTGTTAAGTACAAATTTCAAAAAAATTAACGTTATACACTTTTATTTTAATACACAATGTATTGTTTTCCAATTAAATGTTTATTTCCATCATTAAACAAATAATGCAAAACATTATAAGTTTATTTTTAGACAATTTTGTACTAGACAAGCTAATCAAATAAATAGTGTAACTTTTACGCACTTTGACTTGTAGCAGTGGCGGCTCGTGGGTTAATAACCAGGGGGGTCATTTTGGTTTTGGAACTTATAATTAATACTAAAAATATATACATATACAACGTGTCCTATAAAGTTCTCTACATATGGGAAACTTTTTTATTATCCGTTTATTAAAAAAAATATTCTTAATAAAAAGCTCTGAATTGCTCAAAAATCAAAATGCACTCGCAACATTCCAAAAATATCGGATAATATACAGGTGAGATCAAAAAATAACAATTTGACTAAAGAGTAAAGTACCCTTATTTTTGAAAATAATGAAAAATGTTATTCGGGAAAGTTATTCAGTATAAAAAGTTATGGACTATTATGAAATAACAGCCACCTATGATCAAATTTATTTTTCTAAATTACAAACGTGTTAATATCTAATAAAGAACTAAAATTATTTTAAATTAATTTAAATTTAAATTAGAGCACTTCCTAAACTATTGCCTCAAAATATCCACCTTTTCTCTCAATGCAAATTGCTGTTCTTGCTTTAAATTCACGAAACATAAATTTGATCATTTGGCTGTTATTTCATAATAGTCCATAACTTTTTATGCACAATACCATCTAATACATATCGAAAGATAAAAATCATTTGCGTTTTATTGGAGTTATCTGCGCTCTCATCAACTTGAATTGCCACAAAATTTGTCAGGTCAATTTCCTTTATTATATATGTGTGTACAACGGCCAACATTGAATCTAAAATTTCGTTTTGAATTGTTTTTGATATTCCTTTGAATACTGTATTTTTTTCAATGTGCTCTTTAAATATTAAGTCTAGTTCAGAGACAAAATCTATAAGGCCACGAAAAATCCCAGGATTATTGGACATGTCACTTTCGTCATGACCGCGCAATGCAATTTCAAAGACTCCACCAAATTTTACACAATCAATTATTTTGTTTAAAATATACCTACTTTTAGAAACCGATTCATTAAAGTCGTGCACTGATTTGCGATATGCACTATCAAGTTGCTGTCTTATGTCTACACGTCCTAAACTGGCGTAACTCATTGAACAATTTATATGAGAAGCAGAAGAAGCATGCTTTTTAATTTTGTCTTTTAAATGTTTAATATCGGTTACTCCATTTTTAGCCCATATAGCATCATTTGAAAATAATAAGAACGGATAGCAAAAGAACGCATTTTTAACACTGCATCCACAAATCCAGTCGCACAAATTGTACATCGATTCTTTAAAATATCTTTGGACATTTTTACCTTTATCCTTTGTTGTCTGCTTCAAATTCAGTTTTGGGTTCGGCCGTCCACTTTCCCTCTTTTCAAGCCGGCGTTCATAATTCAATGTTCCAGCTGACTTTAAGGCAAATATATCCTCAACAACACTCATCTTGTTTTGCTAAACACACAAAATTTCTCAACGATCAGAACTTCACAACGATCACAGTTCACATCCGCAACAATAAAGAAAGGTTTCCCGCCTGCTATCTAAGAAGAACTGAGATCCAGAGTCCAGAGTCCAGAGAAAATATAACTGAATACTGTAGAACTAAACTCGATTCTGCGCAGTTGTAATCGGGACATTGACCACGTTGGAGATATAGGAGGAAAAGGTGACTCTCACTTCCACTCAAGAATTCGCCATCTGCTGTCACTGTTCTTCTTTACATGCATTTCTCCATAAGCCATAAGAGCTGTGCAGGGTCAATTTGAATAATGTCCCGGCTTGCTAGCGAGCGCGCAGCGCGGCTTGACGCTTGGCTATTTCTAGTATTGCTGCGAATGCAGACCGCTGAAGATTTTAAATTTGAGACTGTTAGACAAAAAATATTTTTATTAAAATTATGGTTTTGATTCGAATATTTTAGGAGGGTCATTGACCAATTGACCTTAAGGAGAAACCGCCACTGACTTGTAGAATAAAAATCTTTAAATGAAAATTATTTGTGTTCCTTAGACAATTTTGAGCAGTATATTTAGATTTGTGTTTTGCTTTGGATTGCGTTTTTCTGGTTATTTTCTTCGCCTCAGCCACAGGTACTCCACGGGCACCCATCCGTAAAGCAAGATACACAAAAGTCGAAAGCGGCTTAAATCTAAATACTAATACAAACAAAAACAACTTAAAATCGTCGTTTAATAGCCTGCAGTGTGACAATTTTATGACCCATAGAAAACGAAATTTTTTGCAACGCAACGAGTCTGTTATTTCGTATATTCGCCCAATTAGAAATATAGGATAATGTATTGCGACCTCGTAAAGCATTGCATGATAACACTGGAACACGTAGGTACCTATAAAACCAACGCGAAAACTGTCTAATTTAAATTATAGACTACTCAACAACTACATTAACGAAAATGAGGAAAGTTTTGTGTATAGGCACTAGCGCCTCTTTTGTTCCGTTTTCAGTTGTAATTCGTTATAGTACTTCAATTATTCTAATAATCACTTTATTCCTATAAGCAATCGAGTCTTTAATTCTTAGATCACACAGCAGACAGAGTATTTGTTTGTTTCTAAAATATCATACAGAGTGTCTCAATAAGGCAACAGCGGAATTTTACTCCTTTGTTATGAATTTAAGGCTGTTTTAATTTTAAACTTCGATCTGAAATGGGTGTTAACTATTTTCTGTAATAGTTACCTACGTAATCTTGCAAGTTTCCTGTGCAAAAGAAAGTGATATACATATATGTACTAGTTATGTCACAAGAAAAATAGGGTATGTAACCAAATCCACGCATAAACGGAGCAAATGTCCTAAACATTACGGTCCTTACATACAATATGAAACCCAAAATCAACTACATATTTAAATCTTCCCGCGGAAATACGCAATCTTGAATGTCTACAAATTTATCTTAATTCAAAATAATCCGTAAAGTCACCAGTTGAAAAAGTTGCACAATAAAAAATCAACTGTTTGCCCCAAGGGCATACCGAGGGGCATACGGAAGGGGCTAGAAGAAATGCTCGAGTGCCAGCGACCTCTAGTAGAGAAATGCTAAACTTTCATTTTTAACTCTGACGATAAATCGTAATCTTTTTTTCAGATTCCTACCAAACCATCCTAAATAATTCTCATAATAAATAATTATTCCCATCTATAGGACTTATTTTTGAAAATTTATAGAAAATTTAGAATAAGATTTCGCAATCTCATTTTTTTCATTTTATGATTACTGAAAATCTGAAGCAGAAATCGAAAATCTAAGACTGCCAATCGAATGAGCTGTGTTTAACACTTATGCGGTGAAAATTTGGGATTCACTGCCACCTATTTCTCCTATCTACTATTTTGTTTAAATAGTTATATAGTCGGGGTTATAGTGCTAAGAAAATATACTTTCTGCCATTTTTGTGTGGTCGATACTATGTCTTGAAATAGAAACTTCCCCGTAAGGAATTCTTATAATTTTTTTTGTATGAACCTTGTCTTACCAGCAACAAGAATACAATGTGCTATAATTACCTTTTATCGAGTTATTAATTTTTGTGTCATCTATCTTTTTTATCAAAATTCTCAAAATTAACCTAGGTCAATAATACAATAGAATTATCAATCATAAAATAAAAGTTTGAAATTCAAGTAACTTAATTTTCGTGGATACTAAACTGTTTACATTATTATCAATGCAAAAGTCAATAACAAAAACTGTCACTGGAGTTGTCATTTTTTGAATTATGTCAAGTATCGAAATTTTGCACCTTGTATCCCACGGCGCTTGCGCGCCTCGTGATACAATATTGGTGTTCGGGCAATAATAGCAGACTTCTCAATCCTATCGCTTTAGGACTACAACCAAATATTCAGATCATTAAGTTTTTCCGTTCTCTACAATATACTTCTAATAGACGGTCAAAAAAATCACGCTGAATAATGTACTTTATTTCTAAAATAAAAGACATGCCATTGTCTCTCCCACTTTTTCTATGTACCTAATTTTGTCGTATTAACGTCATCTTTCTTTTGACAAAAAGTTAAAAAGATATTTTTAGCGTAGCGCGCAAATTAAATTGCATTAAATTTAAAACGGTCACAGCGTTCAAAATGAACTCTCGCACTTTCTAAGTAACAATCTTTCATGCAGAATTATCAGTAATTTTTGATGAACTTGTGATGTTCCTCCCGATAATTATGTTATTTACTTTTTGCTACCATGATGACGTTGCAAATTTCGTATTTTTGATTGCAAAATGTTTAAAAATCGAGCCTTCCATATGTGTATTCTCTGTAGTAATACAATAAGAGGTCTGGAATTATCGGAAATTTTACGAAAGTTATTGCGTTGCTTGGTAGCCACGAGTGTAAATTTGACAGTTAAAAGATCACGAGCGCTTGCGCGAGTGATCTTCTGTCAAATTTACACGAGTGGTTAGTAAAAGCAACAGATTGAGTAAAATTACCTAAAAATTCCAGACCACGAATTGTATTTGACAAGATTATTTTTTGAATCGAAGAAAGGTATTTCAAAACGAAATTTTATTTCAATTAATTCACATATAACGAAATGTGTTGGGAATATTTGACGTTTGGCAGGTACTAAAGTAACTAGATTATATATATATATATGTATATATAAATAATAAAATTTCTTTTGGGGAATTCAGTCTGGTATTAAAAGAATACTCTTTTTTAGGTTCAAGCTTTCAACACTTTATTGTGTCTTCGTCAGGAACACTGTAAATGAGAGACAATAAGTATACATTATGGAAAATTAAAAGATTTTTTAACACTTACAAAAGTTGAGTTTTAAAAAGTACGCTGAACTGAACATCATTTAAAATCAGAGTTTCTTTGATTTTAAATGATGTTCAGTTCAGCGTACTTTTTAAAACTCAACTTTTGTAAGTGTTAAAAAATCTTTTAATTTTCCATAATGTATACTTATTGTCTCTCATTTACAGTGTTCCTGACGAAGACACAATAAAGTGTTGAAAGCTTGAACCTAAAAAAGAGTATTCTTTTAATACCAGACTGAATTCCCCAAAAGAAATTTTATTATTTACATAAACTAAACAGTCGAAAATAAATTCTTATATGTATATATATATAATATATATATTTTCCAAGTTATTCTTACTGTCGTGTGGTATTCGAAAGGTTATTTTTTGACGTTCAACGTATGTCAAAACCAGAAAACAAGTCGTTTTATCAACAAAAACAAAATACTAAAAAAAATTCCCGCTGGGACAAGTTAGATAAAAAATTCTCACTATAATAATGATTTAATTGGTCAGAATTAAACGCGTAATCAAAAATACTGTTCATTTATTGGAAAATAGAAACGTCAAAAAATAACCGAAATAATACACGCTTCTAGACCCAAATGCAATGTTCCTATTGGTCAATTTGACGATGAAAAAAATAATCATATTCATTAAATTATCTAGCCGAATTAGACTCGAACATTTTATTTTGCCTGGATAAATTCCTGTTTTGCAAACTCAATTTTGTTGCCTGGCGGCAATTTTACTCATAAAACTGACAGCCAAGCGCGCTCAAGCTTCGCCTTCGCTGTCAGTTGTATTCGTCAAATTGTCTGCCAACAAAATTTCGTTCTAAACAGAAATTTATCCGACAAAATAAAAAGTTCTCGTCAAATTACGTACGATTATTTTCAACACGCCTACTCGATGTTTACTTTTCTAAAAGATTTAATTTTCTCGTATCTAATTTGACAACTAGCACTGACAACTCGGAAACTTGTGAAATCAAGGTTACCAAGTCAGATTTGACTTTTTGTCTTAAAATAGTTGCAAAATTCATTTTGCGTGCCAAACTAGAACGGAGAATATTTTCGTGTCGCACGCATGTTTTCAGTGATATTAATGTGTAACTTGGTGTCTATATAGAACTAGAACGTTTTTGATTTTATGTCTATGCAGCATACAAGTAGGTATTTTTTTAGTTTTTGAAGCCAGTAAAAAATATAAATATATAAGTAAGTGTTAGGCGAGGTGTTAGGGGCATTGAAAAGATAAAAAAATTTACAGGTATGAGCGATTACAAATTAGATAATTTCAAAACCCCATATAACTTCATTATTTTAAATGGAACCACATAATTTTGATATCAAAAAGTTGCTTTCTATGACCAATTTCCTTGTAATTATCTGTGTAAAGTTCCCTATTCCCAAAATTTATGGCTTTATGGCCGCACTGTTGGGACACAGTATATTTTTAGGATCCTGCAAAGTAGTAAAGTACATATTCATGTCTGCTCTAATGAACTTGTAAACCAAAAAATCTCTTCGTGACTGTAATCTCAAAGAAACGAACACAAAACTCAGCGTGACACCGATAAATCATAGCAAGCACCCTTGAAATTCGCGAAACAAAATATAAATCAAGGACTCACCACAAAGCCACCGTCAAGGGTCCTTGAGATTTCCTGGTAGCGCAGCACTGGTCACTGCAAACAGAATCGCCCGAACCGACGCTACCCCTAGGTGGTGGGGTAGCACAGACATGCCTCCCGCCCGACTGGCCCACATATTCGACACTTGGACTGGCACAGATAACGTGCCGGCACTGCCCTTTCGCGTTTTTTAAGTTCGGCGACGTGAATCCTGCTGGTTTTTGTTGTGGCACATACCCAGTACAAACATCCTTATTCGGAAAGTTCCCGCACTGAATGGCCTTTTCCTGGTAATTCTGGTACTCGCTCTGACACAATTCTTTTTGTTGTATGTCTTTGCCTTGACTGGTAACGGAACTGCTCGAGCTCGAGCCTGGACTAGATTTGGAAACTTGGTAGACGTCTTGGTATGGGCAACATTTACTTCGACTTGGGGTTCCCACGTGTGCGTACCGAATCCTCTGGTACTGCTGAGGGTTGTACGGCAAGGGCAGACGATAGTGGTACGTCAAGTCGCGTCTCATATAAGGGTCGCTGGCGTTGAACTTGTGGAAACGGTCGTAAGTTTGGTACGTACCATAGTACTCTTGAGGTTGAGGGACGTACCGTTCAACGGGAACGTGAGGGTTGGGTGGTACATATCTTTCTCCACTACTATACCTATCATTAACGTTTAAATTCTGGGAATAAAAAGAGTTTTGGGACATACAACACTTATCACGGTCACTATACAAACATTGGCCAACCGCATGCGGAGATGAGTACCTTTTCTGAATATCGCACTTTTGAACCTTTTTGGGTGAGAAATTTTCAGTTGGCGATGGAGATAACGGAGGCGGCGGTATGAATCTTTCTGTATTCGGGATAGTAGGAGACGGGAAAGGATTAGAAGGAAAACAATCAGGACTTGGGGTAGTTTCTGGTGGTAAGGGGGGTGGAGGTATGAATCTATCGTTGGCGGGTGCCGGAGACGGGGGTTCCATGTAAGGTACTTGGGTGAAAGGCGTCCTCTCCATACGCTCTTGAGTCGCAAATCTTTCCGGACATGGAATCGCAGGGAAACGGTCGGCTGGATATAGGTACTGCTCGTGAGTGTACAAGTACCTTTCCGATTTTCTTTCCGCAGAAGACGTTGGCCTTTCTCTGATTTTGTATATATCCTCCTCAGTACGGTATTGCTCGTTATCATTACTATTCCTTTGACGTTCGTACCGTATGTACCCTTCATGACCTTCCCCAGCATGGTACCTTTCGACCGGAGTTGCCGTTCTTTGATACCTATCCAAAGCAGCATTATGTAAATGGTATCTATCCAACGATCCCACGTTTTGTATTGGTACGAACCTCTGGTACCTGGCATCAGAATTATGTTGGTACCGCTCTGGAACAAACACTTGCCGATCGTTTTGCGGATTACTATTTTGCAATGCTTCTTTAGAAGTAAGATGTTCCGAGGAAATCGAAGTATGCGGTCTCTCGCCAAGAGGGTACCTTTCTGACACTCCTTGGTACCGTTCACCAGAAGGCAGACGGTCCGAACTGCTTCGTTCCGTGCCGAAACGGTCCGACTGATGAAGATTCTTCTCGCTAGCGTACCGCTCTTGTTGGTGACGGTAGCTTTCTGGCGGATACTGATGAAAATCAGGATTCGCAGCAGAACAACCGGCAGGACACTGAACGATGGGAGCTTGAGGCGCTGGGGCATGCTGCAGGGTGACTTGTCTTCGGCCATAATCTTCTTCAGCTGGCATCCTGGTGGCCCTGAGACCCCTGTCAGAACATCTGGAACAAGACATCAATTTTAGATGAGTGATACTGGAACTACAAAATACTGGGGAAAATAGCTGGACGAAACTCTAAAAAAGATAAAATTATGTAAGGCTACGTACCCTAGAGATGGTCAAATAAATGGGGGAAGCAGAGAACGAAGCTTAAAGAAGCCTATTAAATAATTAGAAGGACAAGGAAAAATGCCGAATGAATAAGATTCAAAAGAAAAATAGATGGAAAGAAAAAACTGGTGATTGCAAGGATTCAAGAGCTACAATTGGGATGGTTGGACCACATTCACAGAATGCCAAAGAAGAAGCTTAACAGGAGAATTTATGAAGCAAGAGCGGAAGGAAGTAACCTGTCAGGAGACGTGAGACAGGCAGTACAAGAGAGATGTGTCCAGTATGAAGATATGAAGAACAGGAGAGGATGGAGGAACAATCTCAAATCTAAGTAAAACGACTTAGGATTCGGAAAGTAAATTAAAACGGTAGTTATTCATATTAGTCTAAGAAATTGTGATAAGAAATGTTCGAAAAAGTTGTGGTCTTTGCTTTAAAAGCCAGTTTTTCGTTCGGGAACGCAACAATAAAATTAAGTTCCGTTAGTCCTCGGAGTCTCCAGGGCAAAACTAACTGTCGCTAGACTAATCTAAATTATGAAACTCGGTGCAGTTTTTTGCTTCCGTAAATTTGCGTTACCCCTTCGGGTGCACTTAGCAGATGCAATTTAAAAGAAAACGTAAATATAAATCTCAAAAGGAACAAACTTGTATGCTGTTTTATTAGGTGGATCGTTAGTGTCGTTATTATCGAGTTCTTTTGCTTTGTTCCGTTTTTCCGCTAATGACCGAACTTTAAACTTCTAATGGTTATGATTACTAAGTTTTTCTGCTATTAAATCAACAATTAATGATTCTCCAAGGAAAATTAATAACTTTACAATGGCATTTTGAAGTTGAAATACAATTACATAGCAAGCGCAAACCACATCACAAATGAGGTCTGATAATATCATAGATGTAAAAGAGGTTTATGGTGAAATGTGTATAAGGTTTTTTGCAAAGGGGCATGCATGTAAAATTTAATATAGTTGTAAGTACAAATAGAGCAGGGCAGTATTCAAGTACAAGTATTCCACGGTAAATACTTCCCTCTACAAATACTTTTATGAACAAAGAAATCTGAATTCTCGTCTAGAGCCTAGACTTGTTGGTTTTCAATTTCGCATCTGTCAATTTGTCATATACCTACCTGGTGTAGTTCAGCCATGTCTTAACTCTTGTTAGTGTGAGAATGTGGTTGATCTTTTGTTGTATAAGTAATTCTAATTCTAATAGAGTAGGTACTTTATTTTTCCACAAGCATTTTAGGAATCGCTTTACTTGGAATATGCAAGGAGAAGTAGAGGATATCAAGCAAAGGTTTAGAAATCAAGTTGTTAGAGATTGCAGAACTTCATCTAGATGGTGATCGTAACATAGTGGTAAAGGGGGTTTACTACTTGTGTAATGTAGTGTAATGACGTATTCATCTTCCTTACCTGTGACGGTCGCCGTGGTGATCCGTGATGGCGGCGCCAGGTCTGAAGGGGGGGCAACCCCCCGTACCCGGACTACCACATCTTCTTTATCCGCTAGACCCCTAGAAAAAAGGAAGAATATAACAATTGATCTGATCTGGATTATTTTTGATTTTTGAGAAAATACCAAGTCAGTAGTCAATTATGCACCTAGTTAAAGCAGTCCCCAGCTTGAAAACAGTCAAACGTTATCCCATTCTCACTGTGTTTATTATGCTGCCTTGCATAATTTTTGAGAAAATTGTGGGACACGTATTGGGTAATTTTTTATTAAGAGGAGGTTATATCGCTCTGTTTTAGGCGAAATACAGCCCTTCTAATGTAACAGATTATTAAGCCATTCTCAAAGTTAGAAATGTGAAATTTTTCTAGTGCATTGTTCAAAGTTTGGAATTGAATCCTACATGCGGCTTTTTTCAATTTTCAAAAAATTTTTAAAGTGCACAAAATTAACGCAATGTCAGTCACATATTCGTTCCACTGCTTGTTACTGCTGCAAACTTATGAAAGAAAACTCGATGTTGGCAATATGCTCAAAATTTTGCGATTCCAGCAAGCTTTTTAAAATTAAAATCGGTTAAGAATTGGGAGCACAAAATTGTTTTTTGTAAACCCTTGCAAAGTGCCGGCAACGCATGAAATACATGGACCGCATACGAACGAACTCGACAAATAGCAGTCTACCCAAACAGGCAAAATTGGTGAACCTACAGGAGAAATATCTGAGTTGGGTAATAGGACTGAAGAGACTACTTCAGAATATATTGTGCTTGAGGAGACAAAGACAGAAAAAATGAGAATAGAAGCAAGGAAGAGAGCACTTAAATACGGGGAATAATGTTTGGAAGGAACGGGAAAAATTACCAGCAGAGTATTGAGAAGAAATAATAGCGAAAGCAACGGGTATGTTCCAGAGGAAGTTGAGAGAAGAAGAGACAATGACCCCATGGATGTGGAGATGGCGGGCAGGGAACGTGCAATTGCAGGAGCAGAGAGGAAAGTTGGAAATTGCGAGGTACAATTATAAAAATGAACAAATTTTAACACATGAGTTGCCCAAGTACATAAGGGAAGATGGAGAGAATGGTAGACAAGAGACGCTAGTGAGGTTTAGATGCGGGAACGAGGAAAATATTGCATGGGAAGAAAGAAAGTGCAAATGTGTGGAGAGAAAGGGGAACCCCTCGAACACACAAGGGTAACACAAAGTGAGAAAGAGGAAGCTACACGCGAATGAGATTGATTTTCTTGATTTCATTTTAAAACATGTGGGCCGAAAGGCAACAAATAAATTACGATCTAATATCTATCTAGGTAGTTAGAATAATTAGTTTATTGTGTCTTAGATTCAGAAGAAGTTTTAAATAAACGTTACGTTCCGAGAGCGGGCAATAAAAATAGATACCGTAATTCACTGTATTCTTTTCAGCGTTCAATAGTTTTATATTTATACGAGTTTGCACTTCAAAATAAGTATTAGTCGAGATCTAAAGCATCTATATATTCTGTTTGGGGATTTTAGTGACAAAGGAACTCCTCCAGAGATTTATGTTTAAAAACATTACTTCAGAAGCTCAAACATACACACATATTTCTCTTTTCACATCTGAAAACATTTTCGCGGTCTCAGACTGATAGAGCATTTCTGCCAGCACTTTAGCTTACAGTGTGGTACTGTCTTTTTTACTTTCTTACATAAAAGAAGTAAAAAATGAACAAAGGAAATACAGAATATAAATAACAAGCAGACGGTGGTAGCGAACGCTTCAAATAAACTGAATTTGCCCTTGTTTTGCACAAGGGGGAAAATAATGGAAAATAATTCCTGCCGATGACATTACAGTCAAATCCAACCGGGTAGAGGCTATTCCTTATTATTTTCTGTTGGAATGCACCCCTTCGGGCTACAATTGAATGCTAATGTTTGTAAGATTGTTTCGTTCTCCTCGGCGATAACAGAAGATCAAACACAGTAAAACCGCGAAAAGAAATATAAATTGATTGCAGAATGGTACTTCCTTTACTTTCCGATGAAAACGAAAACGGATGCAGTGTCGCATATGTGTGTCCCAAATGTAGACGTTCCAAACTTTTGTTAGTAGGTCTGTCAAAAATCACAAAGTTAAGTAGGTGTCGTAGGTATTGTAGCATGCAGTGCCTTTCATATTCGTTCAGAGTTCCGACCTCCAGGCATTTTTGTCCCTGTATGCACTCGGATTACACATCAAATTCCTACCAGCTAAGGTTTTTAAGTCAAATGACTTAGATTCGCTTCGGCCTAATGGCCTCCGCTCAATTGACGAAAATTCCGCAGATTTATTAATGGAAGAATACAGCAAAACACAATAGTCACAAGCATTGATAAAGAACCCAGCAGATTACTAGCCCGATGCACTCCACTACCCATTCATGCGCGAGGTGCTCGTAGAGAGTTAAACAACGATCTCCAAACAGACGGGTGCAAAACCAGCAATTATTACACGAAATGCGCAGCAAATCTTGAATGAGGAAGAAAATCCGATGGGCGAAGGACCGTTGGACGTTAGGAATTGTTTAATAATAGCAATGAAATCTGAGGTAGGAACATTGGTATTCAGGGGTTCGATATCAAAACTGATCAGAATTTGCGAGGCATTGGACAATAAAGCCTGTAGCAGAAGCAAAAATCTGTCACTTTAATTTTTTTTCGTTTTCTCAGAAACAAATATAGCTATAAGATTTCTCGTTATGTCGTTATACTTTTAAATTGTATATGTGATAAGCAATATTGTTTCTTCGTTTTTCCAATTTAAGTTTAAGCGGTTTACGAGTGCCCCAAACAAGTTAAGTGTGTCACTCTGTAGGACCAGGGAAGGCATGATCAGCGAGGCCATACACGGTTTCGTGGTCAACAAGCCAGCGACCATTATAGGATCCTTACAATAAACATGCAGAATGCTGGTCACAGCCATAGTGCAATAAGACAGGTGTGCTCCGAGAGTTCGTTTTTCTGCTTCTGAGCAAAACGTTTTGCGGTTTAAATGTTAAAATATTCTGATTTGTTTCATTTCTTCTGTCAGTGCCGATTGTCAGTTACAGAGGTGGGAAACTATCGATATTTCCATACTGGTCAATAAGAAATATAACAAAAATACTAATTTTTCAACAATACGTACGTAGTGGGTAGAATTCCACCACTCCATGACATACGTATAGATATTTGTCAAAACATAACATCGTTGTTTCGATATTAACTATCAATAAAGTGTAGCCCACCTCTAACTGCCATTTTGACTTGGACGGTTTCGTACACTTATTGACAATAATTGTTCGGTCGCGCTAGTATACTATATTTTAAGTGTTAGGTACTGATCTATTGATGAACAAAATTGAAATGGTAACGTTACAAAATTTGCTTCTTTATGATTATTAGGAATACATATTACTGTGAGAAATCATCTACAGTGCTTTCAAATTCTTTAAATTCTGTCTTCTAACACAAAAATTAAACATTTGTAGCCGTATTTCCTATGTTTCAGTCGTATATGTTTTTGTCGTAATAATATTATGATGACGTAATATCATATTGTAAAGTTTCTACGAATTAAATTCTGAAAAAAATAGGTCGGGACTTTACAACACGTCAAAAGTAGACAAAAAACTGTCAACATGCGCATGGGCACACCATGTTTACTCCCACTGCGGTTACAACCACCATTACATAGATTTAAACCATGAATGAAAATTCCAATAAATTATACTCAGTAACAAGACAGATCGCTTGATTGCTGTCAGTTGTGAAATACAGGGTGAATTATAAGGTTTATAGGACAGAATCTCAAAATAAGAAGAAAAGTTTCCATATGAACACTACCCTCAACAAAACTTAGAGGGTTGAAGTTTATCGAAAAAAATAAGTAGGTATAAGTAGGGACCTATCTTTTCTTACTTAAAAGATTTCAAGTGATTTTTTGCTGAGTGTGGAAAGAGGACAAACTGATAAAACCAATTTTGAGTATGTATCTACATTGTATACTAATTTTCATCAGTGGAAGTAAGGAAAACGCAGTTTCAATCTTCATTTTCCGTATTTTTGAGCTTATTTAATCAGAAGGTGCATGAAAAATGTGACGGGAAGCAACTGGGACTCGAACCAAGATTTCCCACTTTCCCCCCTATTTATTAATAAAGGTGGTTTTTGTTTAGAAAATGACTGTATTGCTCCACCAAATGAGCGTCTTTACTCATTCTTTCGTACCGCGCCGCGTTGTGCCGTAGCAGTGGGCGACAAGCTTTAGGAATGGCTCTGAACGAAATGGAAGTTTTGACAGAACGCTATGGCATGAGAATCAATAAAAAGAAAATCAAAATTTTGGTATTATAGGACGTGAAACCAGGACTAAAACTACAATACAAATAGGATATGAGAATATAGAGGAAGTCGCCAATTTCTGCTATTTGGGAGATGGTAGGAGCACTAAAAATATAAAATAAAGAATAGCGCAGGGTCGAGTTGCATTTAAGAAAAATAAACTACTCTTGAGCTCGGGAACCGTTAATGCAGAAACTAGAAGAGACTCTTAAAGATGTATGTATGGAGTACGACTTTGTACGGTTGCGAAACTTGTTCAATGGGAGAAGCGGATCGAAAAAGAATAGAAGCGTTTGAAATGTGGTGCTACAGACGCATGATGAAAATACAGTGGACTGAGAAGGTTAACAATAGGGAGGTATTAGAAAGAGTTGGAGAAAAGCGAAAGGTATGGAAGACAATAAAGAATAGGAGAGATAGGATGGTAGAACACCTTCTGAAACACGAAGGAATCGTTCGCGACGTACTAGACCCGCGAAGAATTGCAAAAGATGGCGAGAAGACGCAGATGCTTTAGAAAGTTGGATATTGCTGAGTTCAGTAAAGCTTCAACCCTGGCTTCAACCGAAGAAATGGGAAGAAGAATTTTGTAGGAAACATTTTTAAATAAACCTGTTTCATATTTTTTATTTTCTGCATGAAATAAATAAAGTAAAATAAGCTGGTTTGGAGTATTTTCGATGCCATTTAATTAATTTCAATTTTCAAGCCAAAAAATGTTAACTCAGAAACACTGAGGGAAGCATAATTTCAGTCAAAGAAGAACTTAATTGTGCATCTAACTAGGTATTCATAAATTCAGATTGATGATTGAAAGCACTGGTTTTTGTGACATTGAACATTGCTGTTTTGGGTATTAAATTTTGAATAGATTGCGTGTTTGTTGGGCATTTATGGTGCATTTTTCTAAAGATCTAAATTGGGACTATGGTGATCCAAATGTGGCAACTACAGCTTTAAAATTGACAGAGATACATATGTGATTTTAAACATATGTTTCCAAGTGTTTCAAATAAATCGAGATTCCAAAATCGGCAAACTCTTGCAGTGTTGGTGGGTTAAAAACGTTGCCTAACAAAAATATGTGAAATCCAAAAAAATTAAGAGAGAGAAGAAACTGGTGTAACTGACCAAATTTTATTCAACGAAATCAAGAAATCAGCAATTTTGAACCTTGCCGTATATGAGATGTGTGGATTATCCTCTATTTATCAAAGACGTTTTTTGTTTAGAAAAGTAAATACCTACATCTTTCCATTAAAGAGCCACTTTACTCAACATGGCAATAATAGGTAAATTACGGAAAATGTATGCTCCCATTTCAAATGTTTATTCTTAACGAAACTGAAGTACTTAGTCAATGGGTGTATCAAAAACGATTTCAAATATGCAGAATAAATATTGTTGACACAGAAACAAGGAAAACATCGCTGGATTTTCGTCAACATACGCATTATTAAGCAATTGGCTTATTAATAATAAAAAAGGGCCACACCTAAATCGACCTACCGTAAACATGTTGACCGAATGGACACAGGACCATTATATAATGCACTAAAACGCTCAAAACATAACGATATAACCGAGTGTATACGCCTAAACGGCTGATCAAAATGGCGAACCCTCACTCTCGCGGAAAATCCAACTACTCCAACCCTTACTCCCCGTTCTACCCCAAATAAACAGGGCGAATTCTCTCATACGCACTGACCTGTTGAGACTATACACCATTTAACTTCCTCACACACCTCCGAATAATATTCGCAAATTTAAGGGATGAAAATTGCGTATACATATATATGTCACCACATACTCACTTTTCTAACGTTTAAAAATCCTCGGCTGGCACGGCGAAGGTGGGTGCACTACATTAAACGTGAAGCGGTTCATTAAAGTTACACTTTTCTATCCATTTTCCGAACAGCGAGTTTTTTAAAGTTAAACAGAAACCGAATCGCGAATACTGCCGTTCTTTTACTGCTATGGCATTGGCGACATACATGGGAAACGAACGGGGGTGGAATAGACGTGCGTGTTGGGAATGTGGAAATTGTGGAGGGGGTTGAACGACTCGAGGGGCGGCAAAATTAGGTAAATGAAATTTGCAGAAAATATCGAATGCAATGTGGATAAAGCTTTGGAAATAACAACAATAGCGTATGGTGGGGATGCTGTATTTGATTGAAGTAAAAGATTCAAAGAAGAGTTGAAAGATGCGAAAGATGATGGAACGTCTGAGCATCGAACTTGTCAAAGTCTGGAGAAAGTGCGATAATTAGCGAGATCTAATAGACTGCAGTTATTGCAGAAGAGTTGACTTCAGATATGAATGCAGTAAGAATTTCTGGGAAGATTGTTCCAAGAATTTTCACAGACGAGAAAACGTTCAATGCGGCAAGAACCAAAAATGAGAAATCCTCAGAGTTTGAATCAAATGAGGGTCTAAAACAAAGTTGCGTGCTCAGTCCATTGCTGTTTTCGATTGTAGTAGATGACCCAACAAAGAAGTCAAACCAAAAAATGAACCATTACACCTGGGACATTGGAAAATGGAAAGGGTGAAACTAGAAGAAATCGAATTGCAAACAACTTTCCATTGATGGAAAACGCCATTTTCGACTAATATTAAAATCAATGGACCAGTTCTCTTTTACACCGCGATTTTCAAATTTCTGTTGTTCCTATAATATGTATTGTAGGACTGTAAATCATGTAATACCCCCAGGACACACGTCGTATCCATGGGTAAAGGGGCATGTGCAATAGAGGGTAGTTTATAGACGCCATGCGTCTATTTCAGCGCCGATAACTCAGAGGCACCTACCGGAACACGCGTGAACCTGGTTAAAAAGCGGCGCGCGTTTTTCCATCAATATGGCTGACGCTTGCGCGTTTTCTAGATTTTCACTCACTTGTAGCGTTGAAGGAATAGTTACTTGTTTTCATGCAATGTTGGTTTGGCTTTCGAGGGAAATGTTTCGGGGACGGAAATATTAATATGAAACATTTGTGTTTTTCATGAGATTTTTAACTGCAGTTGTTCGTAAATCAGCGTAGGTGTATGGATTTTGTAGTTTCCCTATGAAATGTATGAAATTCAAGCACGGCTATACTTGGGCCGGCGAACAGACGGAGTGATCACCCTGCAAGAACGTGCTCTAGCGGGGCCAGTAGTAATTTATGACGACCGAATTGGAGTGATGCACTTCGTTGGGTCTAAAGAAAGCGCATCACTGCGGTTCGGTTGTCCTAAATTGATAGTGGTCCCGCCTAGAGCACGTTCTTGCAGGGTGATCACTCCGTCTGTTCGGCCGCCCAAGTATAGACCCAAAGTCTCTTCTATTACTGCCTCAGTTCGGGATGTAATCAAAATTTTAGAAAACACTGAAGAAAAATACATATTGTAAAAATCCTGCCCCCCCAATAAAAGAACCAAACATATTTATTCGATCATTTTTTAGGGAAATTTGTTTTGCAGCTAGGTACTGAAAGTATAATTTTAGTTATCACTTGATAAATAGTCATAGAAAGAATTTTTGAAAGTGTATATCTTGAACGAACCAAAAATTTTTCTTGCTGAAATGACTGGAAAAGATGTTGGCTTTTAGTCTATTGGGGGTACAAATTAAATAATGGGTTTGGAGGAAGTAATTATTAGTGATTTGACATTATTATTGACAGACATCTTAGGAAACCTAAAAAATCAAAATTACCTACCTAAGTAATTTACAATAATTTAAAGAGTTTAGACTGTATTAAATCAATTTGTTCGTTAAGTAAGTTGTTGATATTCACTATGAATTCTTAATAAGTCAACCCCACACGCCAAAAGACAGCGACACCCTAATTAAACTCGACACGTGTTTTGCTGACAACGTCAGTATCCTCAGGAGTTGAAGATTAATCCAAACCTAGTCTTATTACATTACTTTGCTATAAATATCCAACCCCTACTCCTGAAGTGAAAGGGATCGATACACCTATAGGGTTTCTTAGAACTATTTTGAACATAAGAGCAACAAAATTGGTTTCTTAGAACTGGACGGTAAGTATTTATGGCTAGTCTTAATTCTATCTATCTGATAAATGTATACACAGGATTGGACCATAATTACTGGTAAGACAACTACGTTTATTTCCAAGTCGTTTAAATCCAAATTTATTATTTCCTGGTTTTAAGAGTTTGAGATTATTGACATTGAATTTATGCCCAGTTTCCAACGCGTATAAAAAATCATGAAACTAAAAGCAAAGAAGCCTTATAAAGTTTCTCGTATGAGGTTTAGGATGTGTAGTCAAACAACTGCACATCCTGTATTTTTATGGCATTTAATTTTTCACTTTCAAAAATGTTGATATCCGATAATTTTCTTTTAGCAAAAGTGCTGTTTTGTATTTCTTGCATTCCCCGTACATCATACCTGAACTTTGGTATTGCCAAGATGATTATTTTTTCACGCATCAACTTTTATAAAGAATACTATTTTCTGAGAAATTTACCATAAAAACGTTTTTTATAGGTGGCCAACTTTCTACCAGTCGCTGTATTTAAGACTAGAAACAATTTCTTCTGAAGATGGGAAGCAATTTCCCGAAAATGTATTAAAGAAAGTCAGGAGGAGAGGGAAATATTTTGACAGGTGATAGTATCGACAATTCCGAAAAAAAAGTTTTTATGAACAGGGTTATTATTCTTAATATGTAGTACTGGAGATACAGCCACTTGAAAATTAATAATAACTGATCAAGTTGCTTCCGGTGCCATTTTTTGTTTATTTTTTGTAGTTAGCGACTGACAGGTGTGGTGACAAGTGTGTGTGTTTTATGGTGCATTAGCAAAGCTAGAAATCTTAACACATGCCGACATGGTGTTTGTGTACTATCAGCATGCGGAGCTCCGCCACATACTGCTCGTGTAGTGGCTTAGTACTTCAACGAAACCTTCCCTGGGCGATGCATTAGTCGTGGTGGTCCGATTCTTTGGCTCCCACGATCTCCGGACTTAACGCCCTTAGATTATTGTTTATGCGGATGGTTGAAAATGGAAGTTTACAGAACAAAGCCAAATACACGAGAAGAATTTATTGCTTGCATCTTGGATGCTGCTACTCGCATAAGGCCCAGGCATCAACAAGCAATCTTAGGAAGCGAGTTCACAAGTGTGTTGAAGTTCAAGGTTTAATTTTTGAGCATTTGCAGCAAGCGTAACAATTCATTAATTTTTATTTAACAAAATTCAAACAGCTGTATCTCCGAAACTACTAAGAATAGTAACCATGTTCATACAAACATTTTTATTCGAAATGATCGATACTATCACCTGCCAAAATATTTCCCTTTCCTCCTGACTCACCCTGTATACTATGTATACTAGTATAAAAACTCAATTATGTACGAGTATATAGATTACCAAAAACTAAATAGTGATTGTGTTAACAACTTACTAAAATTATGTTTTTCTTTTCAAGCTTGATAGTCTGTAATACTTCAGGGCAATATATCTGGGTAAAAACATTTGTTGTTCAATATCTAATCACAGTTTTCGTCCAGCAATTCACGTCTAATTTTTCGTACGCATTGAACTGACAATCGATATAATGCAGGCGCTTCCACCAAAAATAAGTTCTACAATAATTTATTATAGAATTATTTTTAACTTATTGGTCCAATGCAACGGTTGCCCGTCAAAGGGGTAGGTAGTGTTCGCAAATAGTTAGGGATGTAGGATATCCTACTTTCCTTTCAATGAATATGAAGGGATGGAGTTGGGCCTTCAATAAGCCTTCGAAATGAAAACTTATGATGGTACTCATTTTCTGAGTGGATATATTTAAAGCACATATCATATTATTTTATATCTTATTCATATTGACGCGTTTCGTGCCAAATTTGTTATATTAATCGATAATTTATGAGGTTCCAAAATTATTTAAAGACTTATTTATTTTTCACTTGATAAGGTACTAAACTATTTAGATCATGAAGTTTGAAATACGCCGTAAACGCGAAATTCCATTAAATCCAAACAAATTATTCAATTGCAGGACGAATATCGTGATAAATTTGATCTATGTGCGAGTCAAGGCGACAAACATTAACTACCAGGAAATTAACGTGTCAAGTCTGTATTAACTATAATACAATAAAATATAACTCCGGCAGATATTTAGGAGCGAATGTACGGCTTGCTGAAATTAGGGTCAGCTTTACTACAAAACGCAAACTCGACACGACCTTTATTTACTTGAGTAATGAGCAAATTAGACGACTGTGTCAGAAAATTTTAACATCTACCGAGAACCACGTATGATTATGTCGAAATGGTAATAATTGTGTAAAAGTAAACAAACCTACGGCTTAGCTTAGGCACATGTAAACTGAATGAAGTTTCAGTTTAAAACATACGGGGTGAAATCAGTTTTTACACTTGAAGGTTCCGCATGTAGTCTATACAATGAATTCCTTTTCTTTATACGCCAAAAGCAGTGACACAGTAATTAAACTCGATACGGTTTTCGCTGACAATGTTAGCTTCCTAATAAACTTATACAGGATGAAGTTTGGAATCAGGCCATAATTACTGCACCAAAGGTCCTGGAGTACTTGCGCGAACTCGTTGGTAAAAATAACTTGTCAAACTGTCAAAGAATATCTCAATTTAACCAATCTATGTAGGTGTGCAGCAGTTATGGGACATTGCCTCGCCCCTTTCATTGCAGAAATTTTCATGGTCAAAGTTCCCGATCCGACCACTGTGTGTCGAAGAAAAATTTGCAAATACCTAGCAGAAATCTGCGACTTTTTTAAATTTTCCTCCCCCTTTTTGTATTTTAGTTTCATTCGTATTTTCGCACTTAACAAGATTTAGATTATATTAATTTGTGATTATCTGTGAGAACACGCACCCTCGTCTCTCTCCATTCCGAATATCTATGTCTCTACGTCCTGGGTCAACTTCTATAATCGCCGTTTGCTCCCTGTACAACTTATTTTACCCTTCTTTACCTGTTTTTCATAATTACATTTTTGAACATTTCTAACATGTTTTTCTATTTTGCATTTGACAAAATAAGATGAATATTTCGAAACTGACCTCAATTCTACTAAATATAGGCAAAATCTTTTATATTGACATTTCTTGGAAAATATGAGCGTTGCATTCTTATTTTTAAAATGCTAGCTAAACAAAAACCTGCAATCTACATTCTTAATTAAATGGGTATCTAGTACACAATTAATTTTCGCAAGCAGCAATTTGTAATATAGAAATTCAGTGTGTTGCAAGTGTTTTTGGGCTAATAAACCATGAAGACTGTAGTTTTCCAGTTCGCTTTTGTGGTTATTTTAGACCTAATCCAAGCTAGACCCTTCGATGGTGAATATTTTGCTCTTGAAGTGCAGGTACATATTTTAGTTTTCCTTAATTTCATGTTAATATTGTCTCTTCCGTGTACACGTCTGTTTTTATTTTTTTGATCACACCATTTGTAGTGTTGGACCAGCATCTTTTTCAGATCGGTCTTCTTCCTTGGTTTTAGTATTCCATAACATTATATCTCGTGTTCTTGTTGTCTAGTTTGTCATTTTTCCTTGTTCATGTCTCCATTTCTGCAATTTTATTACACTTTTCCTACCATTCGTTTTGAAAATGCTCTTCTATAGTTCCTATTTCTGGTACACCAACTTCATTTATGTATTTCTTCAATGTTTCTTCGATGGTCTATAATGCCTTTTCCTCTATTTGTGATTCCATGACATTTTCCCATTCTCTGAACCGTCCAGTTTTTCTATATTCCACCTGTGTTATCTTTTTCCCCTTTTTCTTTATTTTACCACTCTTCGTCTTCGTTACATCTTTCCGCATAATTTCTCTTGAAAATTTTTGGAAGCCCTCATTTTTTTTTCTTTGTCTTATTACATTCACATGTTTTATGTTTATAGTAATTTTTCGGTAACCTACTATCATTTGATACCCTTATTATTTTCTAGATGCATATTTGTTCCTTCGTTATTGTATTCTTTTATATACAGTTTTGTATCTTCACCACCAGGATGTTCTTCTTAGTTTCACAAGCTTCAGCTACTCTACACGTAGTTTTTCTTTCATAAAATATTCTACTAATTTCAGATTGATGAAGATGTATTCAGCAACTCCGACATCTTATCAGACGCCCAAGATGTTCTAACCACTTTTTTAAGCTATCTACAAAAACTAGAGACAATACAAAACTCGGAGAAACAATATAAAGACCAAGAATTCTTTCATCACCTCAAGAGTAGAGCTAATGAAATCGCAAACGAAATCGAATTTATGGCTGTAGAACTTTTGAAACATGTAATTCGCAATCCTCAAATTCCTCCAATAGGAGTTGACATGAACGAGGGAAATTACGATGTAAACACCAACGAAGTCTTAGATGTAAAGAATATATCCCAGGCTGCCGATATACCAGAAGTGTTAATCATGGATATTCATGAAGACATTGCTACATCAACTGAACAAATTCCCCCAGTTGATAGCACTACTCTTGAAGTATCAACACAACCAATAAGACGTAAGAGGGAAGATGTTCCTCCCGAACAAGAAACAGAACAGTCAGTCCTTAAGCAGGAGCCACTAAACTGGAACCAATGTCTTACCAAAGCTGATTTAGACAATCAAAAGAGAATAGAAGATCAGCATATACAAGATTTAAAAGTAGAATTTGATAAATTACAAGAACTAGTAAAAATTCTAAGGGAACAACAAGAAGTTCTTAATTCTTTAAATGAAATTGATCAGAAATACTGCAGTGATGCTAAAGATAGAGATTCTTGCAAGAATTCTGCGAAAGAAGAAAAGCTAATTAAATTATTGGAAGCACTGAACGAGAATATACCGTCCATAGAAGAATTTAAAAGCAAAACTTTGAACAACAAAGGGCTAGAAACGAATCAAGGAGATAGAGAAATAACAGAACTTAAGAAAGAAGTGGAACAACTCAAATCATTAGTAACTAAAGCTTTAAGTATGCAGCAATCTCCTAATATGGGCGAAGATCTTGGTGACGAATTGAAAAGACAAAATCAAGAAATAGCCCGAATAAAGAAGCAATTGAGAACCTTAATATCCTTGCGAAGAAGTACAAACCAAAATGTAACAGATTATCTCCCATCTGCAAGAAACAGCGAACAATCCGATTTATTAAACGTCAGATTAATAAGGGGACAAATAGACGACATTCAAAACCAAATTCGAGCTCTTCTGGCCAAAGAAGGGCAAGAAGAAACAGTGTTGATGGAGCAGAATCCAAAAGCAGACCATTTGGATGTGGGCGAGTTGGAAAAACTAAACGAAGACGTAGAGGAATTAAAAACACTTGTAGGCGAAGCTTTTGCAGAAGAATCTGCAGAAGACTTAGATGGAAGTATCTTAAGAACTTCCATGCAGCGAATAGAAAGGCCAATGGTTCATAAGAATATACCAACTAAAACTTTGCCAATCATTCACAAAAACAAGGACGAAGCACCATCGTCAAGGAAGTCGAATACTCAAGAAACTAGGAGTAGTGATGCAGAAGATATAAGAAAATTATTAAAGACGTTTGACATAGATGCTTCCAATGAAGAAGAAGAGAAAACCGTTAGAGAAATTATAGAAGAAATTCAAAGAGAATTGGACCTAACAAACAAGAAGCAGAAAAGGAAGAAGAACAACAACAAGAAAAAGAATTTGGCGGTGCAGCTGTTGAAGGTAGAAAAACAATTAAAGGAAAACAGGAAAATTGACGACGACGAAGATTTCGATGAAGATGGGGACAACATGAAAGGTACATTAAAGAAATTGGATAAAGTCTTAAAGAACCTCGACAAGCAGGGAAAGGGTTTTGAAGAAAGCAGCGTTGAAGCGGAATTGCAAAGTTTACAAGCTGCGATCGACAGATTGAGGCCGAAAGATCCAAAACAAGACCCCAATGCAGATTTTCAAATTATGTTGAATAAACTTGTAGCTCAGCAAACTACTTCTGCACCAAGACCTTCCCAACAATTCCAGATAAACCCTCAAACGTTAGAATTTTTCCAAAAGCAATTCGCTTTGATGCAACAAAACCAGTTGGGGCCGCCTCCACCATCCCCTTTTTACAATAAACGCCCTTTTATTCCTGATACTGCTCAGAATATTCCTCCGTTTTTTACTAACCCAAATCCCAGTAGCTACTTACCAAAACTTCAGCCAGATGCCTCGTATCAAACGGATTCGTTATACCAGGGATTGAATAACAAGCAGCAGTTTTTTCCGAGCTTTGACAAGAATGTTTTACCAAATTTTGGCCCAGGAACGAGTGGTGATAGCTTTAATTCACAACAATCTTATGGGGCATCGCAGAGTGGTGACCCATACGCCACCCAACAAATTGAAGACCTGAAGAATCAGATTTATGGACTCCAAAACGCAGTTTCTTCTTTGAACAGACCCGAGTATATAAAGAAACCAGAAGATCAAGCTACGATTTATAAATTAGATCAAGAAATATCCGATTTGAAAAATATAATCAGCAATTTGAATTCTAATTCTAATAGTGGAAGTAATTCGGGTTATTCAAGTGCAGATGGGTTTGGCCAACCGGATGGTAATCAAGATGGTTCTAAAGGTTATTCCTCAGGAAAAGATGTAGTGGTTGTGGGAAAATCGAGATATGCAAGATCTCTTGATAGTAAAAATGAAGATATGTCGAAAGCCTTCGAAAGTGTTGCCAATTTTTTGAAAGACGCCTTCGAAGAAGAAGAACAAGCTTCAACTGCTACGCCACCAAAAAAGTTGGAAAGAACAGCTTTTCCTACCCACGAAAATTTGCAGCAAAAATTAGAAGATTTACGAAAACAGTTAGGTACGTTGATTTCAGAAAAAATATGTTTACCGTCATATTTCTTTTGCAGAAATGACATTCCAAAAGAGTCATACAGAAACATCTCCAGTAGAAAGGACCCACCACCCGGCGCAACCCTATGGTTACACCCCTTCTTACGAAACTTCTTACTATGACGAACAAAATAAAATAAAACCAATAGAAAATAAAATTAAAGAGAAGAAATTGGATATTTTCGAAAAAGTTATTACCAAAATCATTGATATTGTTGTTGATAAAATCGCAATAGCAATCCCTATTTTGATAAAGAAAATTTTAGGTCTGAACGACGAAAGTTTAAAAGAATATTCAACTGGTGATGGTTATAACTATGGAGGAATACAGAATTTAGCAAATTTGGGCATTTTTGGGTACATTCCTCTGTTGATTTTAAAACTCGTTAATGGTTTATCGTCATTTATCAGCATTTTGAAGAAAAACAAATTCCTCAAAAACATTCTAGTACCAATTTTGGTTCTAGTTGGCGTCAGCGCGTTTGTTTTGTTTTTAATATGGTGGCTGCAACCGGACGAAGATTATCAACAAAAATACGAAATAGGTTATGGTAACGACAATTACGCAAATTATGATTATGGTAGCAATAATTATCGGAAAAATTACAAAGACAATCAGAATACTGATATTATTTATAATAAAAGAACAGGTTTTTAATTTTCTTGTTTTGATTATGACCTATCTGCTTTGTTCTATAGTTATCTTGTCTATGGTTGACGCGCGAAAATGTGCACCATTTTCAAACAAAATGGCTTGCAAATTATTGTTGACGTTTATGTCATTTCTGATTATGCATTTGCTTTATAAAAAGTAATGAATAGAAGTTCTCGATCTAGAAGACGAAGACCAGGTAAATCATGTTAACTAACCTGTACTGTATTTTATAATATGTAACTTTTTTGGTAAGAAACTGAAACTGCGTCTACGAGAAGTTCTGGAATGGGTGGAGATGCTAGTGGTCTTAATCCGCCCCCACATTATTTAAATGATGCCATAAATCCTGATGATTTCTTACCTGTTGATGCTGATGACCTGTGTGAGTACCTATATTCTCTTCATACTTCGCGAAGTATTTTATTAATTCAACATCAAGAAGTAACTCCAGAAAATATAAACTACATAATATTAAACTTATTTTTCAGATGGTAAGGGACAGGACAGTTTAAAATATTACTTGTGCATCTTGTGCCAACTAACGTTTTTAATTCTATGTATCTGTTTCATCGGTACGAACTTCAAAATTATCAGTACTAATGCCCTTATGGATATATATTTTTAGTTGTATTTTTCGAGCAGCGCTTTTTAAATGAACTAAATGAATCGGCGCAAAATAGAAACAATTACCAGTTTTTAAAGGATGTTGAAAGGAAAGTTGATTCAACGAGAGGAAAAAGTGGGGACAAACATGGTTTTTCTAAATGCAATCGTATGTATAAGACACTGTTAGTTGAGATGAATCATCTAAGGAAATACGTGAAAGATGTAAAGTTCAGGAAGTTGGTACAAACTGTTTTTATGATTTTTTTTTTGGTTTAAAATAGACCAATTTCAATCGTATTAACCCCGTCTTCTTTTTATAAGTGGTCATCCTGTCAATGAAACGGATGGAAAAATAGAAGAGAAAATTGTAAAAGCCTTAGACTTATATGATGCTGATAAAATTGGATTGATCGGTGAGAATATAAATGCAACAGTTTTCTCTTAAATGGGGTCGTTGCACTAAATAGAAAATCGATATAATTTTGATAGAAATAAGTAACTAGGTGTTTATGGGCCCTCTGAATTACATTTATTTACTCACCAATAGCCCAAAATTTAAATAATGGCGATTTTAGTACGAAGCGCGCCTTCGGAGAATTAAACAGAAACACGTGCTGCCCCGGTTACGCCATTAGCTTAGAAGCGCTTGTGATTGGTCATCCGAATTGATGTTTTGATACCCAGAAAGCTTAACATTACGTGGAGTTTGAGTCGGTAAAGTAGGGAGCAATAATGTTGAGAACAATCAGAATTTGACATTTGGAAATTTCTTATTTTTATTTGTATTGGGTATATAAATAGGTTCTCTGTCGTTTATTTATGTGTTTTTATTCACATTTATTGTGTCAGTTAGTATATTTGTGTACGGAAAATAGAGCAAGGTCTCGTTAAAGTCGATTCAGACAATTTACCGGTAGTTAGTAGTGAAATGATTGACAATCAATATTTATTCTTTTTGGACTATCTCAGTGCCGAAATTAGAAACATTAAAACGAAACGGTGAGTTGGGAACTAGACAAACTGAAAAACAACACTGGACACTATCTGTCAAACGACTAGACTGCCACGATTGTTTACGTTTGTCGCGTTTGAAAAACAACGGTTGTACTTTCCGGCTAATAGCGACAATTCTCGGCATTGCCCCGGATACGTCATCATTTAAAAGGCTTAAAGGGCCAGCGTCTTAGCTTTGATTCTGGTTTAGATCAAAGTTATTATATGGGAAGTTGCCTAATGCCCGTAAAGCGCTGTAGCATCGCGTGAAGTACGAGTGGGGGAAGCAAGTGACGTCAGCGATGGACCTCGGCCGCGCTCCGCACACATACGTGTAGAGACGTCTGTATGTGTTTCCCGATACCCGCGTTTTATGCACGCCTTTGATAGCATAAATTTATGTAATAACCTGTAATGTTATAAAGTTTGATCGTTCTGCAGTTAATGAAAAAGATAAGGTAGATTTCTTTTGTTCCTATATTTAAAGCAAAAAGGTGTAAGTAAAGGTCCTAAAGATAGGCACTTACCTACCTCAAATTCCTGCACTAAATTTCCCACACTTATCACTTACGTAGGTAGGTAATTGTAAAAACGGCGGATCATTTCATCGCGGTATCGTCAGGTTCAAATTGGAATTTCAGTCCACGGATTCTACAGTTTCTTCTGGGCGTGGGCCTGACTATTTCTGGTATACCTAAGTTTATTACTGAAAGTGAACTACCTATATGGATACCTAGGTAATTTGTAAAAATTTAAAACAAAAATGATCGTATTCTAATATTGGAGAATGGAGAGTAATTTAGATTTTTGAATTAGCTGAAGTTAAATCTAGATTGAAAACGAAATCGCCCTCGATGCCGTTCATTTTTAACAGTACCTATTATACTGAAAACACACATCCAGTATTTTATTTACAGAAATAAATGCATACACCCATACTCCGACTAATTCTAAACAAAGTAAAAAGTTGAAAAATTATGCACATAAGTAAGCAGTATACTGCCGTCCTAAGGAAGAAGGTCCGAACTGAAAAAACTCACTTTTGAGATATTGATCATTTTGTAAATTTTCCTATAGCATCCTAAATTTTCGCTGTATCGGTTTCAAAATCGGCATAACTGGTCTAAATATTAAGTATTACTTAAACATTTAATAGAAATATCCTCACTCAAAGGTTTTCGAATTTATGGCAGATCGGACTTTTTTCTTAGATAATAATTGTCAGATAGGACTAGTTTTATGTAATTTACGTATATTTTTCCCTTTATCTAGATAGTTTTTTAGTACGCAAATTTTGAAACTGTTGATCCATGTGAGAAAGTTAATAAAGGGTGGAGGGGAGTCTACAAATTCTCACAAACCAAATTTGTTTATTAAACGTTTAGTAAACAAATTGTTTTTGTGAGAATTTGTAGACTTTTACAACCTCCCCTTTTTATTAGTACCCCAAAGTGTAAGAAGTATATTTAATACAGAACATTTTAAAAGATTTATTTGTGATATAATTATAATGAACAAGATTATAAAATGCCATGTACATACTTCAAACAGCTACACAGCTACTACTTTGCCTCTTATCCCATCTCACACGTCACCGTCGATAGCACTGGTGTTGGTTGCCAGATTTTCCCAGAATATCAAGCGATTTGCAGGCAATATTGGTTTTAGCTTATCCACGAGACCATTTTTTCTCATAACTGATATGCCCCTACATTCGGTACGTGCCTGCGGTTTTGGAATCTCCGATTGTTTCAGCTTAGAAATCGTAAAATTGACCTCCGAAAATCTTCATTGAAATCTTTCTTATATTTTAATAAATGACTTCCTCTAGTAAACATCATCCAAATTATATCATGTAAACACACACGTGGTTCAGTCCTTTGCAATTTGTATTTTGAAAAATAATCCTTCCAGTTATAAAATTTACCGATGCCATATCAACAGTCAACTCTCATCCGTTAACGTACATTGACGATGATAAAGATATAATTTGACCATGCTGACTCCATCAAGTTTCTTCATGGGGGCACAAGAGCAACGATCGTGTGTGCTACCGGGAACAAGAAATGCAAACAGGGAAAAAATACTCAAACTTTGGAAAGAACGTCAACGAAACAAGTTTAAAGTTCTACTACATGACCAGGAAGCACCCCGTTTAAGCTGGGAAATGGTAAAAATCACAGAAGTGTACCAAGGACGAGATGGAAAGATAAGGGCATGCGAGGTTCAATTGCCCAACAATACAAAATTGAGAAGACCTATTCAGCTACTGTATCCCTGGAAATTGGCGACGCCGCCGCCGCGCGGGAGGATGTAGAAAATCATGAGCATTACTAATCTAAGCGGGCAGTTTAAAAAAAAATAATGAATGACATATACCAAATTTAACGAATTCAAAAAATAATACATAGTTGTATATAAAGTTGAAAATTTGTTAATAAATTTAGACTGAAAGCTAAAGGTGTTTCACGTGCGATTTAACATAAAAAAGCAGCAGATTGGACAGTTTACCTTAGTATCATTAGATAGGACCTTTTATGTATATAACACGCATTCATTTACTTAGCAATAAAGTCCTAACTACTTAACAGAGAAGCAGATCGGACGTTTTATATTTAGTAATTGTAGATAGGACTTTTTTAGATAGCAATACTACCTCGGTGTGTAGATCGGACAATAAACTTAGGCGATTTTCATAGCTTTCTGGTTCACTTAGGACTTTCTTGCTTTGTAGAAAGCAAGAAAACATTGTACTGTTACTGATTATGTCAAGAACGAAAAATCGGAAAATTTGCAGTTCGGACCTTCTTCCTTAGGACGGCAGTATAGAAATAACATTATGTACCTAGTTATTTGAATAAAAAAATACCTCGAAAAATACCTACTTATAAACATTTTTTACTCGGCGATGTGTTTTGAAAGCAAAACGTAAGTTGTATACCTACCTAATACCTACTTACCTTCATACCTACTACCTACCCCAATAAATACGAACCTACTTGCCTAGTATCATTCCCGAAACTAATCTGGAAGTGTCTGTAATAATATGGTAGGTACATAAGCATGGTTGAGTATACTCAGCCATGGTACATAAGTACTGATTTTTGTGCATTTATTGATTCGTCGCTCATCATGACGAAGAAAGTGTACATTCCTACAGAAACAGATGTTCACGGAAATTTAGTTTTAATTATTTTAATTCTTATTTTATACCTAACGGTGATTATTTTATTCCCCCGTTCTATGCGCTCCGGTTATCCGCTAATGTACGGCAGGAAATTACGGTCTTTGGGTGACGTCAATTTCCGATCGCAGCCGACTAAGAACGAACCTCGCATTAGGCAACTTCCCATATAATAACTTTGGGTTTAGATGCCTAAAACGTTCGCTGTGAGAAAAATGAAAAAATACGGGTCAAATATTTTACGACAATCTTCGGGAAAATATGATTTTTAAAAATTATGTAACGACCCCATTATTATTACATTGTACTTGTATAAATTGTAAATTTGAATATGCCCAGAAAACTGAAATCAAAATAAACCTGTCGTCCGTGAATCTTTTGTAGATTATGCCCTAGAATCGAATGGCGGTACAGTAACATCCACGCCAAATACCACACCGTATCCTACGAAAATTTCTTACGGCATTATGGGTGTAGTTTCCTTTTTCTCGACTTCAAATCCCCGGTTATTGATCCAGCCAGGTTCTCAGCCAGGCCAGTGCTTCGCTTTCCATGGGTCTGTTGGTAGAATTAGGCTACGATTGGCGCAACAGATTAAGGTGGCCGCTGTGAGTCTGGAACATGCCCCTATGAGCATTGTAAGGGATCAAACTACAGCTCCGAAAGATGTTAGAGTGCTTGTAAGTTGTTTTAACATTCTTTAATTACTCCACTTGCCCATCGACTGACTTTTGGGAAGACAACCAAGTATATGGCATAGATAACGACCCAAGATGATTCGGTGGCTAAGATCGCATATATGCAGATATTCATATTATGTATGTACTTTTCTCATCATCTTGTAAATGAATCATTTACAGCCATATGTGTATTTGGCTTTCTTCCCAATAGTTGCTCAATATTGTAATATATTTCCGACAGTGTATTTGTAAAATGTCGGTCCAGGGTTTGTGGAGCGAAGATGCAAAGAACGGCGAAGAATTGGTCAAACTCGTGTACGATATAAAAGGTAAATCTGTGCAGACTTTTCATGTCAATGAAAAATTATCAAGAGAAAATATTTATGAACATTTAGAGCTTCACGTTGTATCAAACTATGGGAATCCGAATGTGACTTGTATGTATCGATTTCGAGTACATGGTGAACCATTTTTAGGTAAATAAGATGTCCAATGTTGAATAAAGCCAGTAAAATGATTTAATTGCTTTTTTATTTCTATTTTCGATGGGTGCAAGAATTAGATGTAGGATTTAGGAAAGAAAGGTGCTGATGGCTGCAAAAAATTTCGGGTGATTAGTTTGAAAAAAGCCTTAAACAATGTAAAAATATGTTTGAAGTGCTCAAAAATGAGCGGATCCTATCAATTAATTGGTTTTTCCAATTCTAATTGATTACCAATTCAAGTCGATTTCAAATTCGATTCTATATATTTTCTGATTAAAATCGATTCATTAATGGTTTGAAGGGAGGATGAGGATATTTGATAGGTTACTAAAGACAATTACTATTCTAATCATAGGGAAGTTCGGAGCGGTGATTTCAAACCTCATGCAACGAGCCCTAGAAATATTGGAAAGATGGTGCACAGCAGAGGGACTAACTGTGAACCCTGCTAAGACCACAGTGATAGCTTTCACGAGAAGAAGGAATCTTCGAGATCTGAAGAGGCTTCGGTTGTGGGGCCAGGAGATCGAACTGAGCAGAGAAGTTAATTTAGGACTAACCTTAGACACTAAATTAAACTACAACGCCCTTCTGGAGAAATTGACCAAAAAGGCTACCCGGAGCCTATGGGCTTGTAGGGGTATGACAGGGAGAACGTGGGGGCTAAGGCCAGCAATGGTCTCTTGGATCTACTCCAGGGTAATAATCCCCACAGTAACATATGGATCCCTAATATGGTGGCATAAAGCCAGAAAAAGGGAATCTCAAATTAAGCTAGGGAAATTGCAAAGACTTGCATGCCTAGGAATCACAGGGGCGATGCAAACAACGCCCACTGCTGCCATGGAGGCACTTCTGGGACTCCCACAACTACATATTGTAGTGGAGGCGGAGGCTCTTGCAGCAGCAGGATAAACGGTTATGGGCTAACTCTCGCAAGAGTGGGATACCATACCGAAATATTTCAACAAATAGACAAAAACTACATGCTTAGCATGCAGTCGGATAGAACCGTCCCAATCTTAAACTTTCACAAACCTTATCGGATTACCATACCAATAGAGGAAGTGGAGGGCAATTCACAAAGGGCGAGAGAACAGGATCGAAACATTTGGTATACAGATGGGTCTAAAACTGTACATAGTACTGGGGTGGATATTGCTGGCAAAAGCCCAGGGAATGAAATTAGCATAAACCTGAGCAGCCTTGTACCCGTTTTCCAGGCAGAAATTACGTATGTGCGCAGAAGATGATCAGGAGGTCCTTTCAAAACAGGAGGATTCAGATTCTCACTGACAGCCAGGCAGCACTGAAAACTCTGGAAGCTACAAAGATACAATCCAGAACAGTTAAAGACTGTGTGGACTCGCTGGCTCGGCTAGCAGTACATAACAAGGTTATTCTACGATGGGTGAAAGGCCATCAAGGAAGTGAAGGGAACGAAAAAGCAGACCTTTTAGCGAAGAAGGGAGCCAAAGTCCCGCTGATGGGGCCAAAACCTATGTGTCGTTTTGCATATCAGATAGCCAAAGAGGTGATAAAGGACCTATTAAGACAAAAACATACCTCTTACTGAATGGGGACTCCTGGACTAAGGCAATCGTGGATGTTCATTAGCGGACCAGCCAGCAAGAGAGCTGAAGAGTTAATACGACTGGGTTAGAACCAGCTGAGATGGGCAGTAGGACTATTTACGCGACAGTGAAGGACAATCCTGATTGCAGGATGTGTGGAGAAGAGGAGGAAACTCCTCATCACATACTATGCGAATGTCCAGCTCTTGGCGCAGCTAGACATACAAGCTTTGGAGCTATGTTTGTAGAACCAAAAGTAATAGCAGATGCACCCATAAGTTTTGTCCTAAAATTTTTTGAGGGGGCCGAATATAATCATGTATGGGGCCACAATAAGCTTGAGCTTCAGTGCTAGGACCCAGAAACCTACCCCGTAAGAAATAATAATAAAAGACAATTCCACTCATCGAATTTTAAACCAATCAAATCTCACCATTTCTGAATATTTCTCGACTGACGTCTCGTAATTCTTATGCAATGTCACTCTTAAAGTTGCTAGGCAACCTCTCGTTACAATTATTGAAAAGTTTTGCAGGCAAAATATAAACTCTTAAGTAGACCGCACACGATCAATATTATTGACAATAATATTGACAATATCGTTACTTGACCAATCAAAACACGGTATTATTGGTCAAATCACGATATTGTCAATATTATTGTCAATAATATTGATCGTGTGCGGTCAGCTCTAAGTTACATTTACATCCAATTTGATATCGGCACAATTCGAAATTCGATTGCGAAGTGGATATTTGGCATATGCATTTATGTATTTCCGTTTACAACACTTTAAATTCAGCACGGTTTTGGCATATCGAATGGAATTGACATATTGAATCGAATCGTGTGTATGTATGTATATTTTGAGTCGATTCACAAATTTAACATTCTGCAGCACCAAAATGAAAATTTTGGTTATTTGGGAATCCCCAATGTTCAGTATCACTTTTACTAGTTAAATAGATCTATATCTATGTGTCATCTAGTAATGAATAACTGCAATTAGAATTCTGCAAATGTGAAAGTCAGAATATAGAAGGAACTGTCGTATAAATTGTTAAGACCTAAAATAGTGAATCCCCCATTCCCATTTGCAATCGATATTTCGATTCGAATCGATTAATCGATCCAAAAATAATAATAAACAATAATAATAAAAAAAATAATATATTATATAACTAATCTGTACACTATGACTTAAGTGTTAAGCATTATTGTTTTTATCGTCTTTTGTATTTTTATCACATTTGACATCCAGAAGTGGAGTTTCCGTTTCCTTCTCACCGCCTTTATCATTAAGTCCATAGTTAGGTGGTAAAGTTGACATCTCTATGTCTCCATCATCAGTTTTGCTTTCTATGTTCCTGTACAATATTACATCATTTAAATCAATAATTTTGTTGAGTAATTTGTATATTTTAGGAGAGACATTTTCGAAAATAATCGGACGGCATTGCTTTTTGTAGACTTTAACAATACTGTTTAACGCCTGAAAATAGTTTAGTTGTAATATAGACTAGTAATTTTAACAATTGAGCATGTTTTATGTTCTTCGCATGGCAAATATATTCAAAGAAATACAAATTTTTTCCTAGAAATTTTCCAGTAGATTTCAAATTTTAATGTACATACCTGACAACCGGAGTAATCTAGGGTAATTATGTTTGAGAAATCTATGGTAACTGGAGTTGCATTGGTAGTATTCATCGTTTGTTTTATTATTTCTTGGGTTAAATAATCAGTAGCTGGGAATAGAAGACCCAATTCCGGCTTTATGACAATAATTTCTTCTCCACTTTTGTCCTGAAATGGTTTATATAAAGTAATCGTGTAGAATATTCCATGTGTCATACTCACAGTTACAATTTTAGTTTCAATTTGTGGCCTAGTCCACAGCTTAAGTGTACAGAGAAGATTGATAACTACGCCAATAAACAATCCAACTTCTACACCATAAAGTACACATACGATGAAGGTTGTTATCGTAACACCCAAATCAAATTCTGCAAATATAGTCAACGAAATCATAAATATGAATATTGAGGGACACTCTGTATATCTTACTATTGTATCTCATCAATTTTGGCAATATTTCATAATCAATTAAGGTTATGACAGCGCAAATAAGAACAGAAGATAGTGTAGCTTTTGGTATGTAGCAGAAGTAAGGCGTGAGAAAGCTCAGGGCAAGCAAAATGATACCTCCGGAATAGAGACCTTGTAACGGTGTTTGTACACCACTTGCATGTGCTACTGCTGATCTTGTGAACGCTCCAGTTGCCGGCATGGCTTGCACGAAGGATCCAAAGATGTTACAAAGTCCTAGGGAGATCATTTCTTGTGTGGCATCCACAATTTTGTCGGAAGCTGTAAATTAGGAATAGTATTTGTTTAGTGGTCGGATCAGAAACTTTTGCATCACAATGATTTTTTATAAGTTAACCCCATATGCCATAGTACATTACACTAGTCGTGTTTGTAAAAGATTTCAGTTTCAACTCTAAAATTTGAAATAGACTTACGTGTTCCATTTTTGGATCAAGGTAATTAAGAAAGATAACAAACCGTAATTTGTCATCGCTATATTCCAGTAGAATCTCACCACTGTATTCAATATAAAGAGGCTAGTTTTGAATATAATAATAATAATAATAATCTTTGTTGTGCATGAAAACTAATATGTAGATGTATAAATAAATAGGCAAATTACGTATTACACAATTGGCGAGAGTTCAGCATAATGCTGTTCTACCACTCTCCCTTAAACCTAAACTAAAACAGGAAAATTAGTTACCTACAGAAAAAAATTACAGATCCCATAATAATTCTTTGAGACTTGCCATGGATGGCACAAGAGACCTAATGTTCACATGAGCGACCTGTAGACACTTGCTTCCATTATTACTAAATGGAAGATACCTTGGAATGGCTAGTAATATAAAATATAAAGAATATGCACCGTGATCTTTCATACCTTTCGCCTAGCGAAATGTAATAGTTTTGATCCAGACAAAGTCAATAACAAACAACGCTTAAACGCCTTAGTATTTACAAAAATATCAAGAGTTGTGTTAACAGGTTAACTTATAAAAATCCATAAAATACACTACTCAAAACCGTACAGGGATATTGAAGAAACGCAAAGTTTTTTAGTTACATTAAATATTTTAGCTATTATATTAGATAGATTTAAAAACAAACAACTAAATTCGTGTAATTTGTAACCAAATTTAAAACAATTAATGACAAGGGTAGAAAGAAACAAAACAAAAAACAAATCAAGGGTTGAAAATTGAAGAACATTGCAAACAATTTTAACGTTTGTACAAAAATGAAAAGTTAAGAAAATGCCACTGGGTATGGTTTTCAATATCTGGTGTGACCTCAATATCAGTAGTGCCCTAATGCGATTAGGCATGCTAAAAATTAAATGGTTCAGGTCGCACTGAGTAGTCGCTCTCCATTCCCTCTCAAGAACTCTAAACAGGCCTCGGGGGTTGTTAACGTGCTCGTAGGCCTCTGAAACTCTTCTTTGCAATAAATTCCAAGCATGCCCAATCGGATTCATATCCGGCGATTGAGCGGACCACAGCTAGTCTAGTGCATCCGTTGCAAGCCGTGCTGTATGGGAACGAGCATTATCCTGCATGAAAAGAAAATTTCCACCTACAGCTCCTGCATACAGTTGTACGACAAGTAAAATAACCTGATTTAGATAAATTTGGCTTGTCAGATTGCCTTGTATCCAAACGAGGTCAGTTTTTCCGCCAATGCTCATTCCGGCCCACACCATTATTGAACCACCCTTGTAAACATGCACTTCCTGAGGAGCGTTTAGACGATTTAAGTGCCCCGCTTCTCTCTATACTCTGACTCTTTTGGAATCGGAGTATATACCGTACCGTGATTCATCAGAAAAGAGGACAAATGACCATTGTTGATTTGTAAAATATTGGAATTCTCGTCCCCGTAACAGTCGCTCTCTTCGATTCACTCTCGTTAAACCCTCAATAGTCGTCTAGACTTCAAATTAACTTCATGCAGCCTGTTTCGTACAGTTTGGTCACTAATAAGCACACCATCGGTGTCAAAATGTATTATATGTGTAACATTATAAAAGACCCTTTGCTTCATAACTGAATACATAAGTGCATGTATTCAAGCTTTTAACAGATTTTGTAAAGATTTTTCAAAATATCCCCGTACGGTTTTGAGTACTGTAATAATAGGTACACACCGAAAGATTTTGCTATTGCGACGTTTGCTAAGACTGCAACTATCGGAGTAACAACAATACCGGACCCCAAATCTTGAAGCATGCCTATGAATGATACAGTTTCGTTGTTCATTACAGTACTAAAAGGCGGCAGTTTGACTGTTGGAAGCCCTGATGGTACATCTCCTGTTGAGAAATGAAATGTAACACATAATTCAAAATATTTAAAAGTTATTTTTAACCTGAAAGTATGTATGGAGCTCCACCTTTGTACTTAACAAAAAGAACGGTACAGCAAGAGCAGGTCAGAACGGTCAGAGCATTTCTGCTGATCGACAACAGCCACAGCGATTTATTTAACTTCTGATTTTTCACGTTTATTGCCGTTAGTTTCTATAAACGAGTTTTGTGAGAATTTATTTTCCTTCGTTCAGATTTGACAAGGACCCTTGAAGTTTTTGACTTGTCCAGAAACTTTTGGACCGGGCAAAACTGCAATAATAATTGATAATCGTGTGCAATGAAAAAAAAGGTCCAGGTCAAATCTATAATTCCCTACTACAACTATTGAGTATGTTACCTTGATGCTAAATAGGGAAACTATGCAGACTGCACCAAGTATAGTATCTCCTATTCTGATATTTTGTATGTTTAAATAGTATTTGCGAATCAAGTCGATCATGCCATCGCCTTTTATTTTTAAACCTAAGACTCCCTTGAGTTGTCCCAATATGATGATTACAGATGTTGCTGATGTGAATCCGGATATCACTGGAGACGATATGAAATCCACCAAGAAACCTTAAAACATAAAAAGTGTAAATTTTATGTCGCTTTTTTGTATGCTGAATGTTGCGAAATATTTGTTCTAAACATCGTCCTTCATTTGAGAATACTTTAAGTATTGTTGAATGTTCTGTACATTGTTTAAGTAGGTAATTCTTTTTTAAATAGTGGAACTAAAATTAGAAAATTTTCAGCGAAACGATAAATGCAGACAAAACAATCAGGAAATAGAGTTTTAGAAATTTTAAACATAATAAACAAGCAGGTGCGAAAATTTAAAAATTGACTAAGTAGCTTATGGACGGAACGTAGGAAAAAGTGCTCAGAAATATTTTTAGGGAATATTCCGAGAATAGGCAACCTCACATGAGATGCTTCCGGAATTACCGTTTAATGCTATATTATTATTTAACCAACTCTGTAGCTCTTCAAATAAGAAAGTTGCCAATATGTAGCTGTCATTTTTAAAGTAAATTGTTTATAACGTTTCCTACTCTTCGAAGCTCTTTTGTTTTATGACTACCCTGATTGAATGGGATGAACATGTTTTTTCAATAACTTCTTTTTTTGTGCTTCAATTTAAATTAAATTAAAAAGTAATTGTAACGACAATAATGTCACTACTCTTAGCTCAGAAAAATTAGACACGAAATGGCTATATTAACCCAAAAATTCTTAAAGTTTTGAAATTTGGCAGGAACATTATTGAAGGCGTTGCGAATGAAATAAAATAAAGCTCTTCTAGATAGCTTCAGCCCTTAAAATTGGGAAAACCATGCCTAAATTCGATCCAGCTTATTTATCTGCTGAATCGTTCAGTTTTCGATAAATATGCTGGTATGGAAAAACGTTTGCAACTAAATTTGCAACATCCTCCATCCTTTCCTATCCTGAGCTAACCTACGCATTTCCCCAAAAGTTGAACATCCTACATCCCTAACTATTTGAGAGCAAGAATCCAATCTAGGCCTACCCCCACCTCTTTTTATTCCTATTTCTGACTAGTATGTTGCGAACTAAGCCTTCATGCCTCAGAATGTGTCTTCCCATCCTATCTCTCCTATTCCTTATTGTCTAATACCTCTCTGTTGCTAACCTTTACTATCCACGGTATCTTCATCATGCGTCTATAGTACCACATTTCAAATGCTTCTAATTTTTTCCGATCTGCTTCTCCTATCGCCCAAGTTTCGCACCCGTACAATGCCGTACTTCATACATACGTTTTTAAGAGCCTCTTCCGAGTGTCTACATTTATCATTCCCGAGCACAATAGTTGTTTCTTTTTATTAAATGCAATTCGGCCCTGCGCTGTTCTTTGTTTTATATCTCTAGGGCTCCTACCGAGGCTCCTACCATCGCGAGTTATTTGACTTCCTAAATAGCAGAAATAATCTGAGACTTCCTCTATCTTCTCGCTTCCAATTTGTATATTCGTTTTAGTCCTACTTTCACACCCCCTACACACCAAAATTTTGGTTTTCTTTTTATTGATCTTCATACCATAGCCGTCCGTCAAAACCGCTTCCATTCTTCACTGCTGGATGCTAATACTGCTATATCATCTGCAAATCTGAACATATTAATAGTTTGGCCCTGTATATTAATTCCAGCAGCTATTCTGCCTTTAACAATATTAATTGCATCTTCGATATATAAATTGAAAACTAGAGGCGATAACGCACATCCCTGCCTCACTCCCTTTCGGACATCTGCTTCTCTATGTTCCTGCTCAAATTCTATAACTGCCGTTTGCTCTTTGTATAGATTATGAATTATTCTTCTATCCCTATACTTCATCCCTACATTTTTGAGCACTTCGAACATCTTCCATTTTACATTGTCGAAGGCTTTTTCCGAATCTACAAATCCTATATAGGCGCTCTTTTCCTTTTCTATTGTTTTTTCTATTATTACTCGTAAAGCTAGAATGTCCTCGCGCGTTCCCCTATTTCTCCTAAATCCGAACTGATCTTCTAATATTTCTCTCGCCCTTTTCTTGCGCAATTCTAGTTAAAATTTTTGACACTAACTTGTGAAGTTAAACGGATCGTTCTAAAATTTCCACAGTAATTAGTTCTTAAATTCTTTTACTCTTAGTAACAATATGCAGCTTTGTGGTCACAGCATTAAACTGTGTAGGGACCGTTCCCTAACCAATGTGAGAACATTTTCTGTGTAATCGCGTGGTTGATCTAAAAGCTGGCATTGTTTGTTCATCAACAATTAGCATGTAAAGTAAGAACATCATAGTTTTTTTACCGAAAAGGAGAGACACGGGTACGTGCACGATGAAGATAGATAAGATCACTATTGAGGAGGCCCTAGAAAGAATTATGTATAGGAAAATAGGATGGTACGATGAATACCTTCCGAGACGAGAAGGATTTGGTTGTGTCATACTAAAACGGGATTCTTAGTCTTGAAAGTCAAGTTGTGTGAAAGAATTATCTTATATGTATTAAAAAATAATAAACTTACCTAATTTGAATATCCCCATAAGTAACACTATAATACCACTAAGAAAACAAAGTAGAACTACATAATCGATCGACTTATCTTGTGTATAAGAGTACACTAAAATTGACATTAAGCTTGTGGGTCCGATAGAAACTTCTTTGATTGTACCGAAAAAAATGTAAGCAAAAGAACCCATGAAAGCTGTATATAATCCAAACTGGGGTGCGACGTCCGCTAGAGATGAATACGCTAAAGACTGGGGGATCATCGTCAGCCCGACAGTGAGTCCAGCTATGCAGTCGGAAATTAAATTAAGTTTTGTGTATTTAGGTAACCATTGTATGATGTGAATTCGTTGGTAGATGAGCTCTTTAATTTTTTCTGGTAGACTGGTTTTGGTTTCTGTTTGTCCATCTCGTTCTGGAAGAAGAGGATTTCAGGCACTTCGGTAGATTTCATTCGACAAAACCTTACCTGATGGCGTCGCTTTCATTTTTTTTCAAAGATTCGAATGAGTTGTAACACCTATAACATTCTGGTAGAGACTGATTGTACTGTTGCAAATAATGTCAAAGATTTAACAATATATTTTTCTGTTTACATGGTCCTGAAAATATATGATATCTAAGAATTTGTTGGAATTAAATACATTGTGCCTTGTGTTTACCTCGTCTGATCTGCTGAGTTTGCTTAATGATAATACAATAAATTTTCTATAAATAAATAATAAATTTTCGTTTGTACAGCGGGACAGTTCTAGGTAATTGGAAATTGAAACAATAACTAAAACTTAAGTACATATATCAGTTGTGGATTGCTGCAATAGTTCTGTCAATAACATTGGAAATTTTAACAAATACATCTTGCATCAACTTTGCAATCTAAATAGGCCAGGAATAATGATAAGTAAAGGACCAATATGATGATTAACTCTTGATAAATTAACTTACAGGGTGTTTGAAAGATAATGTACTAAAAGCTAAAAAATAATTAGGTAGGTACCACGGTACCAGTCATCACACCACTCTCCTTATCAATCTAGAGCATTGATCAGACTAAAATAAAATCGTGGGGCGAGTCAAATTTCTATTATCTACAGTCAACCGCTCATCATTATAGGTATGCTTTGGATGCATCTTCTCAATAGACAACATCGCAGAACGATCATTTACATATTTACTCAGGTTACGCTACGCCCCACGATTTTATTTTAGTCTGATCAATGCTCTAGATTGATAAGGAGAGTGGTGTGATGACCTACCTAATTATTTTTTAGCTTTTAGTACATTATCTGCATCATTATTAGTTTCTTTACAATAAAACTGTTTAACTTACATTTTTTTTGCTTATTTTATTTTAAAGTTTTTAGTTTTTTTTTAGTTTTATTATTTTTCTAAAGAGTACTGTGTTTCTGTGTTCTACTTGTCGAGCCCTTTCATTTGATACCCATATTGAGGGGATCGAAAAAAAGTAATCCGCCATTTTGTGGTGGCGGCCATCCTGGATTTTGCAATTTTCATGGTGTACTGTATTGTACTAGTTAAGCCCTTTCATTTGATACCCATATTGAGGAGATTGAAAAAAAGTAATCCGCCATTTTGTGGTGGCGGCCATCTTGGATTTTGAATTTTTCATGGTGTACTGTATTCTACTAGTTAAGCCCTTTCATTTGATACCCATATTGAGGGGGTCGAAAAAAAATATCTAATCCGCCATTTTGTGGCGGCGGCCATCTTGGATTTACAATGATACTGAATATACATAATTGTATTGTCATAACAACTAAAGGTGTGTACCAAATTTCAGATCAATCGGTCAACAGGAAGGGGGTAAAATTTCAATTACTAGATTTGACCCACACAAACAAACAAAAAAGGCAAGCTAAATAAAACCGTTTAAAAAATAAGTTTAATATTTGTCTTTAAGTAACGAGAGTTTATGCATTTGTGCAATAAACCAAAATTTCAGTTAACTACAAAACTGACATGTTTAACAAAAATAAATCTTTTAACTTACTTTGTATTTCACGATTTTCCTAGAAAAATAAGCAATAAATTTCCATGTTTTATAACTGTTATTTTTATGAGAAATGAAACAACAATTTTATGTTTAACAAACTTTTATAACACCAACAAGACAGTATTAAAAACGAAAACGATTCGAAAGGTACCTACATAATATTGAAATAAAAATATACAACTATTTCCACTATATAAAACTAGAAAAATATGTGGGTATATGTAGTAAAATTATATTATCGTGGTATTGGAAAACGTCAACATATTTTGGTCGATGGCCTTTGACATTTTTCTGTTTGTTTTTCTATGCCAAACAAAGATGGGGCCTTTCCCAAAAATTGTTTATACATGTTTTCCAGGAATCTAAAGACAGTACCGACTAATTTGGTTTGGTTGTATTTAAGATATCGAGTAGTCAGAAAATCTATTCATTGTGTAATTAATTCTTGATTATGTAGTTATCTAAATTGAAAGCTGACAACTAAATCTGTTCAGTATACAGGGAGTCCCACGCAAGTCGTTCATTACAAGTTTGCGGGGGACACCCTGTATTCAAAGATCACTGCGAGACAATGTTTTTCCAACAAAACTATGTTCTAATATACTCTAAGAAGGTCTAAGATATACTTCAGATAATCAAGAATCAATTTTAATAATTACTTAATAAGCATTTATAGTTTTGAAATATGCAAATAAAAAACCAAAATATAAACATATAGTATTAATTCTATAGTAACTGAAATTATCGACACAAGCACACAATATTCAAAAGAATATTATAAACAACGCATTTCAACTTATCAATAACACAAACAAATGTAAAAAATTCTGCAACTTAAAAAACCCAAAAAATTCTACAACCAAAATAGTTCTAGTCTAGTGGGGAATATTGCATTGCTTTTTGTCATTAAGTCTTACCGTGTTGAACAACTTGAGATCAACAAAAAAAACTTCCCAAACTTCAAACAAAACTAAAAATCTACGGTTACTTCATATGGCTTCTGCAATAAACAGTTTTGGCAGTTCTTTCGTATTTTTGTGCAGTCATTCAAATCTTGAAACTAAATTTTTCGCGGACATACTGTGCATACTTGGATATATTTTCACAAAAAAATTAAACATCTAAGTACTAGACCAAGCGGCAGGTGAAAACTGGAAAAAATCAAGGATGCAGATTTTATTCATTTAAATTATCTAAGTTGCTTTCAACTACTTGGAGGTCGGCGTTGACTATGCCGATGCAACAATTTATTTATTGCGTGACAAAAATAGTTTTGTTAGAAATGTTATCACCAATAATTTTGAAAAGTTTGCACTATCATTATTAAAAGGATGTACTCACATTTTGTCCTCAATTTTAACGTACAAAACTACCTGCCGCTTGACCAATGCAGAAATACTACAATTGAGTTCCTACTACAAAGTCAAATTTCTTGCTACCCATTTCAGTTTCTTTATTGACTAGAGGTAAATTCGTATTACCCCGAACTTCGGTTCTTCTCTTTTTATCCAGCGACGCACTTGTAGTGACGCGATTTTACTACTAAAACTGTTAAAAACTGGACTTTCCTAGCATTGAAACAATTTCTTCGTATGATAACCAAAAAGTTAAAGACCATGGGGCCATGCGCATCCAGATTGGTAGAAAACCTTTATATAAAGCTCCTACACCTTCACCTTTTATGGTTTTCATCAGGCAGTCTATTGATGATGAATATAGCAGGCCCCTAAAGAAAAATATTTTTGTTAAAAATCCGAAGGCAGGTACTTCAAAAACTAAATTTGGGGACAAAATCAATAAGGCCAGGCAAAATGGAATTGCCCCTGAAAACTAGGTGTTCGTTTTTCACAGATTACGCATTCAACTTTCGAAATTTCTACCCGAATTTTGCACACTTAAGCTTCTTATTACGCAGAAATCTGCTACGATCTCAGTTCTTTTTTAATTCTAGGAAAAAACATCTTTTTGCTTACTTAAAAATTGACAAGTTTCTCTAATTCTAAATGCGAAATGACGCGTTTTTTTCTGAAATTACAAATAAACTGAGATCATAGTGCATTTCTGCTTAACAGGAAGCTTATGTGTGCAAAATCTCAGGTAAAAACTCCGAAATTCGGATGTGTAATCTATAAAAAACAAACACTTCGTAAAGATCCCATAATAATATCACTCAAGGATGTAAAAAAGACTCAGCCCACCCCAATTTCCTAAAAGAGCACTATTAAATAATGCCTGGGTGTGCTTTGAAAGTAAATGTTTGAAATAAAATTTTAAGGCAGCAAGACACTCTGATACTATTTGCTTTTTTCGATAGCTTTGTAAAATAAAAAAAACATCTTGCATCATGATTCATGATTTAAATAAAACTGCACTAGCAAAATGATAGATAAGGCGGAAGTGGCCTTAATGGGTGGGGAATTTGAGCACTAAAACGGTACATGTAGACACATTTTTATTCCAACACCATTCTGAAATAGGGTGTTAAATAAAAAACATTTATTAGTGGATAGTCGACCAAAATTGAAAATAGTACTGTGGCCGCTGCAATGCAGATGGTGCTGGCACAGTCGGTATTCAGTTTATTTTCTTATTTCTAAATAATAATTCAAAGATAGGGCTGCCGACTCTCAGATTTATTCGGTTGCCGCCAAAGCAAAAAACCTTGAAAGTTCCGTCTAAGTGGTTGCAGCTGCGATATAAACCAATCATAATAGATTGTGACTATATTTTGCATAATCCTAATTACATTTTTGGGAGATAGGTGGCAGCAGTTTGTCCAGAATTACTATTTAACAGCTGATAAATCCCACCTTTAAAGCACAGTAACAATAAACTGGCAACAATCCATCTGTTGCAACTATTGCAAGAGCCAATTACAATAATATATTAATATTGTAAGATAACAGTAAGTTATATTGTGTACTTCGAGTGACAGGAAAGCACCGTGCTGATGAGTCCAACCAGGACGAAATCAGTGGTCCGCAGTTTTCCTAGCACATTCCACATATGCAAACAGTTAAACAGAAACCTCTCAAAGTAAATTAAGGGTGTCCCAAACCCACTACAAAATGGACTGTCATATTCTGCGACACCTCATTGAACAAGAAATCTAGATTCGATGCCTGATGGGGTATTTGCCAGAAAGAGCAGTTGTTTGGACAGTCCAGGGCCACTCAATCTGTTTAATTAATGTGGCCGAAGAGTTCTCTAACCCCAATTTAGATACATACAGTATTTTCTGTACATACGTACCAGATTTAGAAAACTTAAAAATTTTGATAAGGATTTAAAAGAACACTATGCCCCAAAAATATTTGATGGTACTTTTTATAAAGCAATAGAATAATGTTATAAAACCACAAATTGAAATAATTTCCCACTTGACCACCTTACACCTTTGTTTTCCTCCTTCATCTAGCCTATTTTGATATTTTCGCCTCTCGTCTATTAGAGTCACAATATCCTTTGCTATCCAGGGTTTTCTACTTTCATTCTGTTTGCGGCCCAAAATAACTATAGCTGCAGAATCTAAACTATTTTTAATTTAATGCCATTCCATTCTGCTTCTAAATCCCTAACAGTATTTTCATCTACACCCTTTAGTACTTCGTTCGCCTTTTTCTCGAACTTATTGCGCCTATCACAATTTTTTAGTTTCTCTAGGTCAAGGCGTCTTCTACCGTTTCGTCTTTTCAAAATCTTAAATTTAATATTAGTCTTCATAACCACTATGCTGTGATCACTATCTATATCTGCTCCTGGATAGCTCCTGCAGTCCGTAACTTGATTTCTAAATCTGCCTAACAAGAATGTAATCTATTTGATATCTCCCTAGATCCCCTGGCAACTTCTATGTATAGCGTCTCCTAACGTGATGTTGAAATATAGTGTTCGCGAAGATTAGGTTATGTTTATCGCAAGAATCTATCAGTCTGATTCCCCTGTCGTTCCTATTACCTAATCCAACTGCATCAAAATCTACGATTATTAAATTTTCATGCCCCTTCACAAGATCTAGCACATATTCCATATAGCTATAAACTGCCTCTACAGCCTCATCACTATAATGTGGACATATATACCTGTATTATTAGTCTTTACAGGTTTCACGTTTAACCTAACCATAACTTTGATATAAAAGAAATATGTAAGTATTTTAGTACAAACTTGCATCTCTCTGAAAAAGGATGACAATGTCCGAAACAATATCCTAAGATTTAACCAATTAAATTCGCGAAAGAACCAAATGGTTTTGTTTATTTATAACTTTTATCAATTGTGTTTCTCTCCTTATCTATATTATTTAAAAGGGTTTCATAAATGCATTAACTAAAACATTATTGGTGACGAAAATAGCTGTTCAATAATATTAGTAAAATGTGGAAGTACTTCGTAAAGATAAAATCAGATGATGTATTGATGATTTAAAAATAGAGTTACAGGCAATATTATCGTAAAAATCGTGATTAATGAGTCATTGCGATTATTTATTTGTTTACAATAATAAAATGTAAATACTAATTCTGCGGAAAATTAAGTACTTATTCAACTGCAATAAAGACTAACTTGATAATACGGATTAACTAAAACTCACATGTTTCGGATTATCTAAACATCCACATCGGCTTAGAGAAAGAGCTTGTCTATTTTTTGACTCACCTGCCATTTTTATCAAAGGGTTGATTCATGACTCTGGTCTTTACGACATCTGCGGGAGTTCCCATGGATGCTGCAACGAATCCTGCACAAGAACTTGCTATAACGTGTACAAAATGATTGTCTTCTAAAGTGGTATTCCTCAAAATGAATCTTTTCGCTGAATCGTATGTTGTTAGGTCCCCTAAGTTGACCAACGCAGCTCTTTGGACGTTCGGAACAGAGCCTACAAAAAATTACATTGTAGTGAGGAAAATTATGGACACTTCCGTAAAAAGTTAAAACACACCTTTCCATAAGCCTCTGTATCCCGAAGTCTTTACAATCTTGAAAAATGCATCAGATATACCATGTACTCTAGGGGGGAGCCCCATAATCTTTCTTTTACCCTCCATCTGCAACTGCACCTTCAATAAATCCGCAGGACTTGATAAAAACTGTGCAAGTGCCCCTGCAGAAATGCCACCTAAAATGCGACAATTTTTTTCAAGATTATTCCGATTATAATAATTTGGTGGAAGTAGTGTATCGCTTACAAACGGCTGATTTCCATACCGGATAATAGGTCTCTGTTCTCGACTGGGTGAGCATGTTTTCTTTAAAGACCCTGTAGGCCACCATGCGAGTACCTGAGTATACCAGATGGCGCAAGAATTGAGCGTGGATCCCCTGCCATAGCTTTAACATACCTTCTTCTTGTGCTATTCCAACTGTTGTTTTTATCAACCCCCTATAAGGAGCCTAAAATACATAAACTAAACCAAATCTACTCAAAAAAGAAGAATTACTCAGTTATACTTTTGTAAGTTTTTCTTCATTTTTGTTTGCTATTTCTCCTTGGATTTGTAATCTTGTTTTTACTAAATCCAGCGGATAAGTTACTGAAATAAATCAAATAACATTAGTTTGTGTGTTTCTATCGGGCAGGGAAACAACTCTAAATCGAAGCCACCGTAATATATTACGGTGGCTTCGTCTAATTACAGTCAGAATGGAATTTTGTGATTACAGCCCTTATTATTATTATGTGTTTAGAATGTTTTTGACAGTTCGAGTGTGTCGACACAAGTATCAGATTTTAATTCCAAACAAAACAAATGTCATGTACTTTTGACATCTGTCAGTGTTGCTTACAAAATACTTAACCTAATTTTTGCAACACAATTATAACATTTTTGTAGTGGAAAGAAAAGTAGGTATGGTGTTTTGATTTGTTTAATTCATCATTTTATTAAAAAATATTTGGGATTTTTTTTTGAAAAATTTATAGAAAAAAAATTTGGCAAAAATGTGTACATTTTGAAAATGCCAGGTGGGGGCAACTGTTTATCCTTGCCCTACCAGCAAGCGACCATACAAATTTTGCAAAGGCAAAAGAATAAAATACAATAAACTCACCAAGTTCAGCTACCCAAGAAGCCACCACAGATATTAAATAAATAGATAGTAGAGAATCTACATAATTATATTCTTTTGGTGCAGGAGTTTGGGGTAGAGCATGGAATTTTTCATTCCTAAAAAGTATACCGCTAAAACCCATCTATAAACCAACAAAAAATAAATAAAATAAGTCACATCATCTTAATTTATAATTCATTCAAAAAAACAATAGAGTTAAAAACGATAAGATTTCACACAATATTATTGATAATAAATTGCAAGGATTAATGCATGCCTTTCAATTTAAACTGTTAATGTTCTCTTTGACCGCTGCGTTAATACCAAATTCTGCTGCAATAAACTTTTTAAACACCTTCAACATTTTATTTTTAAATGACTTTAAATAGACTTTTTAGCATTTCTATCACATGCTTTTATTTGTGTTTGCTAGGTTAAAATACAGGTGAAAGTGCGAATACCGAACAACAAAGTTCCAAATGCAATAAATTTAAAATTACACAAAAGTCCAAAGTTTACTGTAACACTTATTTATTAAAACAAATCAGATTTAACCTAATAAAACCAAACCGAAAGTAAATGTATTTAGTTCAAATAAAACCACATTCCTATAGTCATTTTTTATTTAGAAAACGTACCATTTACTTCTGTGAAACATTTTTATCCTAATATCCTTCACTCCATTTTCTAAAAATATAAACAAATACCGCACCAATCTCCAATCACATCACACAAGACAAATGTCGCATCTTTCGGTAATCAGAATCAGTGTACACGTTTTTATTTTAAATATTGGCAATCATGATTCCTGGATATCATCATCAAAAAGTAGTTCCCTAAATTGAGAGCAATTCTTTAAATAAAACTTCACCATCTATGCGTTTTTATACTAGTAGAGAAACAATCAAATAAATAAGACCATTTGTCTTCTATTTTATACTCTTGACTGTATTTTTTCTGATTGACATCGTACATCTTTATCGGGGTTATTTGATATTGCTACGCCCGGTGTTAATTTCAATGGTGGAGAGGTGGGAGTATCCAGAATAACATTTTAGTGATATCGGAACCATTAAAAAAGGAATTTTATATTATTTTTACAGTTCTGTGTTATTTTACTATGTATAACGTATTGTGTACAAAAACGTGCGAATTAAGAAGTAAAAATTAACCACTAATAAATTTGTTATTTCTTGAATTTCTTTGTGTGTGTTTGTGATAAAAAGTGGACACTGCAAAAATAAAAACATTAAATCATGGAGGCCGTGGCTAAACACGAATTTAACGCTACAGCGGAAGATGAACTGAGCTTTAAAAGATCCCAGGTCCTTAAAGTAAGTATACCTAGCAATTTTGACAGAAATTCCAAATTTTATTTTCATTTTAAGATTTTGAATATGGAGGATGACATGAATTGGTACAGAGCTGAACTAGATGGCAAGGAAGGCCTTATCCCTAGCAATTATATTGAAATGAAAAACCACGAGTATATACTGTTCTCTGACTCGTGAATAGTAATTACAGTTTAATATTTTGTAGTTGGTACTATGGTAGGATTACGAGAGCGGACGCCGAGAAATTGTTATTTAATAAACATGACGGGGCCTTCTTAATACGTATTAGTGAATCCAGTCCAGGAGATTTCTCGTTATCAGTAAAGTAAGTAACAAACTAGTTTTAGATGTTCAGATTATTTGTTACTATGGAAACAGCAATTCTATTGGTCGAACGCTGGATTTAGATGTTTGTTGTCATGGAAATATTCTATTGGTTGATTTATTTTAGATGTTCAGATGGAGTTCAGCATTTTAAAGTATTACGTGATGCGCAGGGAAAATTCTTTCTGTGGGTGGTGAAGTTTAATTCTTTGAATGAACTGGTGGAGTATCATCGTACATCTTCGGTATCGAGATCGCAGGACGTCAAGTTACGAGATATGGTCGCTGAAGAGGTAATAAATGCACATACTACTTCGGGTGCAATGCGCCACTAAAGGTAACCCTTGCTAAGATTCACACACTGTGTGCAAATTTTCCTGCTGCTGTAATTTTTCTTCAAATGGCCCGGAGAAGCACACGTGATGTTATGGGGTGTTGTTCAGGAAAATGTTTTGGTAAACTTGTTTACTTGTATACTTCCTTACCAATTATCATGGTCAGTCTTCAAATTTACGTATAATTTAAGAATCTAACCACCTCCATTTTGTTCTTATCTGAACTTTTTTCGTGTTAAACACCCCATAGACAGATTCTTTCAAATTTGATAAGCAGTATTGGTATCTCGGTTATGTCAACAGGCAGAGGATAAATTTAAAAGGGATAGTACAATAATTGTACACCAAGTCTAGTTTTTGTTGAAGTGTGTTTGTAATTGTATTTCTTTTTGTATATTGAAAACTCTTCTGTTAGAGTTGGCATTTTAAATACTGGGTGGAATGTTGATCTGGACTTAATGCATCTGTTAAAATTAGAAATCTCCAAATCATTCTTTGTTCCAGATGTTGTATTAAAAATAGCAGACGTGGTCAGGAAAATATTTTTTTGTAAACTTAAGCTATTACGTAATCACCAAAAGTCTTGTAAACTTATAATTTTTGTAGTTTATTTTGCGGGACTATTAGGGGACCACACACCAACACATTTCATTCGAATTTTTGCTTAGATTGTTAGATACAGTATGTCCATACTAAGTGAGTAATTGCCCCTGACATAGAAGGCGTTGATTTAAATATTTGTCACTAATGTTGGCAAAGAAATGGAGGATGAAGCAGGAGTAGGACAGAGTGAGTTATAGGAGAGAGGTGTTTTGTTGTTGGCAGGTATATCTTTCGATGATGGTAATTGATAATCTATGTTCTAAGATTTCTGAGATCCCAATGGTAACTATCAAACTTGAAACAAGCTGTAAGCATGCAAAATTGTTTCGGCTTTAATTAAGAAAATGCACACCATGAAGTCCTATATTTTAGGCGTCTTTGTGATATACCTAACGTTTTTAAATAATTGACAGTATACATATTATTTCTTATGTTAAGGTAATCAAAATAAAAATGTATTTGTGTACCTGGCATGAAAAGTGCATGATTTGCTTATTACCGAATTATAATGTTAATATTTGAAAGCGGCTGTACTAACAGGTGTGTGAACTTAACATTGGTTAATCACTTTTAGTTCGCAAAAGAATTTTTGAGCAAAGCACCCATGAAATGTCATTTAATTTTGATGCAAAACCATATATGACGAATTATTCCTTGTATTTGGTTATTACCATGGTATGAAAGAGAGGCAGTGCAGCGATACTCATCGCAGTGAAGCAAAGTCTGTGACTGGAGACAGACAGCCAAAGTATCAGGATGCCCCATTTTTTCTACGGAGCATCTTATTTTATTTTTTAAATGGACCAATCTGTTTTGGATTCACCAATGATGTCAGTATTGGGTTTTTTAGGGTTTTTATCTACATTGTATATTTTTTAATTACTAGCATTTTTTAAGACTTTGGCAGGTGCAGAAGTGTTTTGAAAATTAAATATTTTGTTGAGATAATCGCCCTCAAATATCCAATCAACTGCAAGAATTTTTTTCACATCCTATCAGGTTTTGGAGTGGATGAAACCTGAAGTAAAAAAGGAAATGATGTTTGTAGGAGAATTTCATCTGATTTTATTTGGTACCCGTCAAAAGGTTGGGTCTATTTTCGACTGGATTTTAATGCTGTTATTGCTATAATATGGTATATCTATAACAAAAACGTAGGAACCCATCTATTCGTATACAAAACGAAATTGAGTACATATACCCGTTACTTTGCAAAAATGGCGAGTTTGGTGCACTTTTTATTTAAAACTTGGAAGGGGATATAGCAATTTTCAACTATTTCATCTTACGAAGACCTCGCCAAATATTCTTTCTTTCTTAAAGTGTACAGGTCAAGAGGTAATTATTAAATATCGTTTATTTAAACTATCAGGCGAGATTCCAGAAGATTACAAACGGAACATGATAGTGGCTTTGCCAAAAAGGAAAGGAAAGGTGTGAAAATTTTTGAACGATCACGTATCAAAAATTTTATCTAGAATTGTGCAAAGAAGGATGGAGAAAAGGGCGGAAGAAATATTGGAATAATAGAAGTAATAATAGAAAAAACAATAGGAAAGGGAAAGAGCGATTTGTAGATTTGGGAAAAGCCTTCGACATTGTAAAATGGAAGATGTTTGAAGAGCTCAAAAATGTAGGGATGAAGTATAGAGATAGAAGAATAATTCATAATCTATACAAAGAGCAAATGGCAGTTATAGAATTTGAGTAGGAATATAGAGAAGTAGATACATCGAAGATGTGATTAATATTCTTAAAGACAGAATAGCTGCTAGAATTAATATACAGGGCTAAACTATTAATATGCTCAGATTCGCGGATGATATAGCAGTATTAGCATCCGGCAAAGAAGAATTAGGAACGGCTCTGAATGAAATGGAAGCGGTTTTGGCGGAGGGCTATGGTATGAAGATCAATAAAAAGAAAACCAAAATTTTTGTGTGTAGGGGGCGTGAAAATAAGACTAAAACGAAAATACAAATTGGAAATGAGAAGATAGAGGAAGTCTCAGATTTCTGCTATTTAGGAAGTCAAATAACTCATGATGGTAGGAGCTCTAAAGATATAAAACAGCGCAAAATTAGAAGCTTTTGAAATGTGGCGCTAAAGACGCATTATGAAGATACCGTGGATAGATAAAGTTATCAACAAAGAGGTATTAGAAAGAGTTTGAGAAAAGTGAAATTTATGAAAGACAGTAAGGAATAGGAGAGATAGGATGGTAGGACACCTTCTGAGGCACAAAGGCTTGCTTCGCGACATGCTAGAGTCAGAGATAGGAATAAAAAGAGGTAGGGGTAGGCCCAGATTAGACTACTGCTCTCAAATAGTTAGGGATGTAGGATGTTCAACTTTTGGGGAAATGTGTAGGTTAGCTCAGGATAGGAAAGGATGGAGGTACGCGTCCAACCAGTCTTTGGACTGAAAACTTTATGATGATGACATGTGAAAAACTTTATAAGGCTTGTCTTGTGTTTTTATGTTCTTTTATTAACTTGTTTTAAAAATGTTGATCTCATACAAATTTTAATAAATTATTAATAAAGAAAATTCCATTATGTAGAAAACTTTAAAGGGACACATTTTAGAATACAATACCGCAGTTGCTCCCAGTTTTAGTGTAAGTTAGTTCAAACAGTATTGTGAAAATTTCCTTTTCAATCAACGGCTTTGGTCTTGCTGAGCCGTGTTAATTGTTGAGAAATTCTTTTGTTTCAAATCTTCTTCCTTTTTTTCCTATTGTTCATTCGTTCTCTGTTTTCCTCTGTTTTTCCCTTATTTTCTCTTTCTTAGGGACGTAACTTCTAAACCCATCTGACTTTGCCCAAAGTGCGTATTTTTCAGGTTACCGGCATGTAGATTAATTTTGAAAATTAAGTGTCTTCAGATTGAACAAAGCTGAAGCAATTATTTTAGTAAGATAACGGGTAATTGCTGCAATAATAAGAAAGTGAAATATACAGAGTATGAGCAGAGTTGCATAACTTTTTTAAAATCTGTACGTTACGGTCGTTTTCTATTACAAATTCTCTTTATATTTTGTATAAGCTTACATACTGGTGGTGCTACAGACGCATGATGAAGATACCGTGGATAGATAAGGTTAGCAATAGGGAAGTATTAGAAAGAGTTGGGGAAAAGCGAAAGGTATGGAAAACAATAAAGAGTAGGAGAGATAGGATGGTAGGACACCTTCTAAGACACGAAGGAATAGTTCGTGACATACTAGAGTCAGAGATAGGAATAAAAAGAGGTAGGGGTAGGCCTAGATTAGACTACTGCTCTCAAATAGTTAGGGATGTAGGATGTTCTACTTTTAGGGAAATGCGTAGGTTAGCTCAGGATAGAAAAGAATGGAGGTACGCGTCCAACCAGTCTTCGGACTGAGAACCTTATGATGATGATACATACTTCCAAAGTTATTTTGTTTTAATATAATCAACCTCAAATAGCTATATTGCACGTTTTGAATGTGTATGGAAAACCGCAGATCGACTGGTTTCGTCCTTCTGGGACTCATCAGTATGGTGCTTTCCCCTACACACTCAAACCATGCAATTTAACTTGCTGTATATACTGCTCTATATCAGCAAGAGACAATTGCTTTAGTAATAGACAGGATAATTACCATGGTGCATCTACGATTGCTCGAAGAACTTTGTTTTAAAATCTTTGGGTTTTATTTATGCATATTAGTTTTTCGAACACGCCTCCAGAGCTATATGCCATAAGTCTTTGTTGGTTGCAGTATTTGTAAATTAATAATTTATTTTCGATTGATGGTTGCGAATTTTTGTTCAACAATCAGTACACTTTTGCATATTTATAATTCATAGTTCTTTACGTTTTTTCTTATGGCCTTTCCTAGACATTTTTCTGCGTTAGGACATAATATCCTAATGTTTGTATCGTACCACTGGCTGATACTATATCCAACTTTTATTAATTTGTGAAATTCACAGGAGCCGATTTGCCAGTACGTCAGAGGTATAAAACAAGTAAAGTACTGGTCCCGGGATACTCCCCTGCTGCACACCTGCTGTAACCTCTTCGAAGGTGGAATATTCTTTGTCTTGTTTCCCTCTAAAGATTCTGCCGAATACGTACGATTTTAGAATTTGGTAGGAATATTTAATTTATACTCTAAGCCTTGCAGTTACACTCTGTTAAAAGCTTCTGCTACATCTAGAAGTATTGTTGAACAAATCTTATCATCTAATGTTTCTTCTATATCATCAGTTATTTGATGTAGGTGCTGGATTTATTATGGAAGTTCGCCTTTAGAAATAAGCATTCCACCTTGGGAGTGTTTAATGAAAAGTTTAGATAACATAACTGGTAACAAGGATGTGAAGTTCATTTTCATACTCCTAAGGATCGTGACGTTATCGGCGAAACACTTGTCGAGTTTAATTACTGTGTCACTGTCTTTTGGCATGTGGGGTAATTTTAAAGAATTCATAGTGAATTCTTAAATTATAGTGATTCTTAAATTATTTTTAAGAATCATGTCTTACATGTGGGACAAGAACTAGGAGATTTATTTGAAAAGGAAATTGGTGCAGAGGGGGATAACTTAGGTTGTCCTATAACGAGGAAACCACAAAAAAGTTTAAGAAACAATAAAGCACCAGGAGCAAAGAAGGATAGAGAAAAGGGCAGAAGAAATATTAGGGGATCAATTCGGATTTAGACAAAGTAGAGGAACGCACGAGTAATTATAGAAAACAATAGAAAAGGGCGTCTATTTAGGATTTGTAGATTTAGAAAATGCCTTCGACAACGTAAAATAGGGGAAGATGTTCGAAGTGCTCAGAAAGGTAGGGATGAAATATAGGGACAGAAGAATAATTCATAATCTCTACAAAGAGCAAACGGCAGTTATAGAATTTTAGCAGGAATGAAGAGAAGCGAGACAGGGATGTGCATTGTCACCTCTAGTTTTCAACATGTATATTGAAGATGCGATTAATATTGTTAAGGATAGCCTCAGGGATAATATACAGGGCCAAAATATTAACATGCTCAGATTTGCGAATGATATAGCAGTATTAGCATCCAGCAAAGAACGAAATGGAAGCAGTTTTGATAGGGGGCTACGACATGAAGATCAATAAAACGAAAACAAAAATTTTGATATGTAGAGGGCGTGGAAATCGAACTAAAATATAAATAGGAAATGAGAAGATAGAGGAAGTCGCAGAATTAGGCTATTTAAGAAGTCAAATAACTCGCGATGGTAGGAGCACTAGAGATGTAAAACAAAGAATAGCGCAGGGCCAAGTTGCGTTTAACAAAAAGAAACAAAAGTCAATGTAGAAACTCGGAAGAGACTCTTAAAGATGCATGATGAAGATACCGTGAATAGCTAAGGTTAGCAATAGGGAGGTATTAGAAAGAGTTGGGTAAAAGCAAAAGGTATAGAAGACAATAAAGAATAGGAGGGATATGATGGTAGGACACCTTCTGAGACATGAAGGAATAGTTCGCAACATACTAGAGTCGGAATAAAAAGAGGTAGGGGTAGACCCAGATTAGACTACAGCTCTCAAATAGTTGGGGATGTAGGATGTTCTACTTTTATGGAAATGCGTAGGTTGGAGGTATGCCTCCAACCAGTCTTCAGACTGAGAACTTTATGATGAAGAATACTTCAATGACTGCTAGATATTGCTTCATTCAAATGCCAATATATTTAATTTTTAAAACTGTAAAGATACAATGAAGGAAACCCATAGTAGGTGAAATTGCAAAAATTGTTACAATAAAAAATTTATTCTGTAATTATTACAGATGCATAAAGGTGAGAGAATTAACTCGGCGTCTTTTGTTCCTATGCTCAAGAGTTGCAGACTCTGCCTCAGCGATGCGCAAGCAACATCGACCTCTCTTTTATACCGTGGTTATTATTAACGTTTTTTCTTTGAATGTTGCAGTGTTTAGTTCAAGCCCTATACGATTTTACTCCACAAGAGCCAGGGGAGTTGGAGTTCAAACGGGGGGACGTAATAACTGTCACCGATCGCACCGACAAACATTGGTGGAATGGGGAAATCGGCCACCGCAGGGGGCTCTTTCCCGCAACTTACGTAACACCTTATCGCACTTAAATCTCATCTGTTTTTTGTTTTTTTTATTTTTTGAGAATTTGTTTCTTTTTTGTGCTGTCGAAGTTCTTTTTTCAGTGGGATTTTTAAGATTGATGTTGGTGCATATTTTATTTGCAATGGGCGAGTGAGCCCGTGTTTATTTCTTGTTTTAATTATTTTCTTCAAAGTGATATATTTAAAAAAACGTATAAATATTTTTCTATTCCACGTATTTAATGTGATGTAAATATTTTGGGATTTGTCTCTTTTTATTTAATCGTGAAATTCGTTTGCTCAGTTTTGATGCTATTAATCGATGGGTTGTGTTCTAAAAAAGACCGTAGTTTCAGTTTTTATTTTTTTCTTATTCAAAATGTCCACACAGTAATTAACGGTACTTTTATGCCTTTAAATGCAGAGCATTTCTGACTTGACTGATCAATAGATGGCAAATTGACGTGGACAAGTAGTACAGTGGAACTCCCATAAGTCGAATCCCAAGGGACACAAAAAAAATTCGAGTTAAAGAAACTTTGAGTTCAAGAACATTTTATTAAAATTTCGATACCTTGCATTATTCACATAATAACTCATAACCCATAACGTATAACGTAACTATACACAATATACCCATACAAAATGCAGGTTGTTAGAATTCTGTAACCAATCAAATCATTGTTTAATAAAAAAGTCCGTAATTTTGCACTTTTTTTATGACAACTTCATTTTCACAAAATTGCTGTACAGACCTTAATGATGCATACATACTGTCTTGAATATTTTCACTTGCACACAAAAAAATAAAAATGTTTTTAAAACTTCGAGATACGGACTACAAAATACGTATGATTTGCCGTGTAGGTCAAGTGAATCACATTTTTATTTGAGTAACGGAAAAATTCGACTAAAGGCAGTTCGACTCATGGGAGTTCCACTGTATTTGCTTTTCAGTTGTTCGCAGCAATCCAAAATCTTAATAAACTTAGAGCACCTGCAAAATTGAAAGTCTCAAAAATGATAACACGGAAAATCTAGTTCTTCTTTTGGAAATTGAGCAGCAATCTTTTGAATGTTAAGCCCAATTTTTCAAAAGAGAATTAGCATTTCCCTTAAAGAATTTCTTATAAAACGTGTGTAAGTATGTACTTGAAAAGCACTGTGACCATTTTTGATTTCCCGTGTTAATTTGCCGCCTGTTGGCTCCAGTAGTGGAAGAAGTTTGTGAGTAAACACCAAATTTTTTTAGAGTTCAGAATATTTTTATTAAATTGGGCTTAAGGCATAGGAAAAGAAATTCACTTCTGCGTGGACAATATGAGGTGTTCTTAAAAAGTTGGCCACAAATTATTTTTAACAAAAAAAATTACAAGATATTCCAGTTCTTGCATAGTAGCTTAGAGTTTGTGGTTGATTTTTTGAGAGACCTAAGCTATACTTGCCCCAGACTTGACATGACCCGTTTACAGATGCTAAATTGACTTACTCGAGTATTTTAATGTATCCGTGCAACTACAGCTTTTGAATTTTACGCAACGACTGCAGAAAATCTACAGGTTTGCACAATTTAATGATCTAGCTGCATATACGGAGTGTGGCAATAAATTCCCAAAATTTATTATATTTACATATTTTCAAATACAATACACTTCGTTCGACAATTCTGCCAGCGTTTTTTTGAACTTATTGATTTATTGATCTATTACATTTTGTGATGGTTACGCTTTTTTGGTCCTGATGAAAATTTTTGTTTCTGGTCTGAGCTGGAGCAACAAACTCAACGGATTTGTATGGTTCTGATATTCTGGGAATTTATTGCGAGGCTTCGTGTTTATATTTAGTATAATTAGTAGGTAATAAAACATGTGCTGTTTCTTTTATTTTTATTTTGTGTATATGAGTACAATGTTTTTAAATACGCAATTTTATTATCGATGCCATTTTATGTTACTATATTATACTGTGTTAGTTGATATATTATTATGATTTTTAATAAATTCTTTTATAATTGTTATATTATAAAAAAAACTGTGACGTAAGTAATGTCTTTTTAATGTATATATTATCTTGAAGGTATGCCAGAATTTTTCCTTAAAAGAATAGACGTGAATTGATCGTTGATGCTGTTTATTCTTTTTGTCGTTAATTTTTAGTCATTGTAGTTGATAATTCTTTTTTGGCATTATCTCGCTTATTTTTTTTTTAGTTTAATTTATGTAAATACTAACTTAGGTTATTTTATTTCCATTTCAAAGTGCGGTTTAGTAAAATATACATTATATCGATAAAAAAATCTTTTCTTTTTCTTTTTCCGAGATACGTTTTTACCTTTTAGTGTAAGGTTATACCAGCGGTTTTTGGTTGATGTGGCAAAAGATACCAGTGAATCTGCATATCAGGATAAATCCTGAAAGCTTTAATACAATGTTTGTACCAACCCTGGCACAGTTATGAACTGTTTTAAGAAGATTAATGTGTGCAAGGCGGAAATCTTTTTGAATTGTAGGTTATGTTTAGAATGTACAAAACGTGAAATTAATTAAATAATATATCGAATGTGACACATTATGGGGCCTAAACACAGGGTTGCCAACTACAACAGAAGCTTAACCCGGAGAATTTATGAGAGGAATAACTAGCTTCGAAAAAAAACTGCCCGAGGCTCTCCGCGGAGGCGAAAAATTTTTGGGGATGCCGCCCCCTAAAAAAAACATTTTTGGGCTATAAAAAAATTTTTTTTGGTGCACTTACTAATTTTTTATAATTTAATAAATAATAGTATTACTAATAATATACCAGCATTTATTAATACATGTATAATAATATACAACGTGTCCTATAAAGTTCTCTACATATGGGAAACTTTTTTATTATCCGTTTATTAAAAAAATATTCTTCATAAAAAGCTCTGAATTGCTCAAAAATCAAAATGCACTCGCAACATTCCAAAAATATCGGATAATATACAGGAGAGATCAAAAAATAATAATTTGACTAAAGAGTAAAGTACCCTTATTTTTGAAAATAATGAAAAATGTTATTCGGGAAAATTATTCAGTATAAAAAGTTATGGACTATTATGAAATAACAGCCACCTGTGATAAAATTTATTTTTCTAAATTACAAACGTGTTAATATCTAATAAAGAACTAAAATTATTTTAAATTAACTTAAATTTAAATTAGAGCACTTCCTAAACTATTGCCTCAAAATATCCACCTTTTCTCTCAATGCAAATTGCTGTTCTTGCTTTAAATTCACGAAACATAAATTTGATCATAGGTGGCTGTTATTTCATAATAGTCCATAACTTTTTATACTGAATAACTTTCCCGAATAACATTTTTCATTATTTTCAAAAATAAGGGTACTTTACTCTTCAGTCAAATTATTATTTTTTTATCTCCCTTGTATATTATCCGATATTTTTGGAATGTTGCGAGTGCATTTTGATTTTTGAGCAATTCAGAGCTTTTTATGAAGAATATTATTTTTTCACAAACGGATAATAAAAAAGTTTCCCATATGTAGAGAACTTTATAGGACACGTTGTATATGTACACTGTATTTAAGTATCTAACAAAAAAAACGCTAATCGTCGCGACATCTCTAGTCGCGACCACCAACCAGCGACCACACGTTTTAGCGTTACTGATAGAGACGCTGCAATTATTTTTCAGAGTACCTAGGAAATTTATTTTTCCCGGAGATTTTTCGTGAAAACCCGGAACCCGGAGAAAGTAATCTTTTCCCCGAGACTCCGGGTCAAATCCGGAGGGTTGGCAACCCTGCCTAAACATGATCAATATAAATGTTGCCAGTATTTCATTCTAAAAATTACAATTTTTTATAATTTAGTGAAATATTGGCTATGAATTCTTAATAAGTTCACCCCACATGCCAAAAGACAGTGACACAGTAATTAAACTAGACATATAGGTTAATCGATCCCTTTCACTTCAGGAGTGGGAGTTTAGTATTTATTGCAATGAAATGTAAGATTAGATTTAGAATTAAACTTCAACTCCTGAGGATGCTGACGTTGTCAGCGAAACACGTGTCAAGTTTAATTACTGTGTCACTGTCTTTTGGCGTGTGGGGTTAACTTATTAAGAATTCAAAGTGAATTTACGTCAAAGTTCCTGATCCAACTATGTACTGTGTGAAATATTGGCGTATATAATAAACACAATGGTACACCCTCGTGTATAGTCGAAAATAATTTTAGAATATGACAGTTGATGATTCCATTCAACTTCCCTTTGAATCCGAATCATTTTTAGATATAACTGCATGCTCCAGTTACGTTTGCTAGATGATGTATTGGCCTTCCATTGTTTGCTTTCGGTGTAAGATCTTATACAAATCTTTGTTCCTCCGATGTTTGGATTTCATTAAGACTCAAAACAGAATTATTCATGCCTCCTTTGTGGAATAACTAGAATAAATACCTACCCTCCGAATATTTATAAAGCTGATTTCAATTCCATATGATGCCGAAGTGACAGCGTGCCGCGTGTTATGGCTTTTAAAAATTGAGGTATGGGTTCCACTTAGTTTTAGGCCACCTCCTGATGGTTTGAGTCGTGCCTGGGTGGTGAGGTCTTTTACATGTTAATAGGAGATGGTCATTTTCTCCTCTAATGTTTTTAGTAAGATGGATGTAGATGGGAATAAATAATTTGCAGAATCGGATTCTGCAGAATGCAGAATGGCATATACCTATGTGCATATAAGCTGTTCTGCAAATTCTGAATACATGCAGAACGGTCGAATACGATCTCGCACGGGCTTGATTGTGTTACTGCAAAGGTCTTCTTTCAATTTAACAATAAAATATTTGCCGCCCCCCGATTTCCTCCATTCTGCAAAATCTGAAATACTTACAGAACGGTAGAATACGATCTCGTATGGACATCACTGTATTACCGGAAGGTCTTCTTTCACTGAAAAATTTGCCACACCCCCGATTTCCACCCTTCAAAATCCCATTCTGCAAAATCTGAATTCCATTCTGCAAAATCTGAAATATCTGCAGAACGGTCAAACACGATCTCGATTGCGTCACCACAAAGTCTTCTTTCAATTTTACACTGAAAAATGTGCCCCACCCCCGATTTCCACCCTTCAAAATCCCATTCTGCAAAATCTGAAATTTCTGCAGAATGGTCAAATACGATCTCGCACGGGCTTGATTGGGTTACTGGAAGGTCTTCTTCCAATTTAACACTTAAATATTTGCCACACCGACATTTCCACCCTTAAAAATTCCATTCTGCAAAATCTGAAATACCTGCAGAACGGTAGAATACGATCTCGCACGGGCTCGATCGCGTCACCACAAAAGGTCTTCTTTCAATTTAACAATGAAAAATGTGCTCCACCCCGATTTCCACCCTTGAAAATTCCATTCTGCAAAATCTGAACTTCATTCTGCAAAATCTGAAATGTCTGCAGAACGGTCGAATACGATCTTGCACGGGCTCGATCGCGTCACCACAACGTCTTCTTTCAATTTAACACTGAAAAATTTGCCACACCCCCGATTTCCACCCTTGAAAATTCCATTCTGCAAAATCTGAACTCCATCCTGCAAAATCTGAAATGTCTGCAGAACGGTCGAACACGATGTCGCACGGGCTTGATTGCGTTACCACAAGGTCTTCTTTCAATTTAACACTGAAAAATGTGCCCCACCCCCGATTTCCACCCTTGAAAATTTCATTCTGCAAAATCTGAACTCCATTCTGCAAAATCTGAAATGTCTGTAGAACGGTCGAATACGATCTCGCACGGGCTCGATCGCGTCACCACAAGGTCTTCTTTCAATTTAACACTGAGAAATGTGCCCCACCCCCGATTTCCACCCTTGAAAATTCCATTCTGCAAAATCTGAACTCCAATATGCAAAATCTGAAATGTCTGCAGAATGGTCGAATACGATCTCGTACGGGCTCGATCGCGTCACCACAAGGTCTTCTTTCAATTTAACAATGAAAAATGTGCCCCACCCCCGATTTCTACCCTTCAAAATCCCATTCTGCAAAATCTGAATCCCATTCTGCAAAATCTGAATCCCATTCTGCAAAATCTGAATCCCATTCTGCAAAATCTGAATTCCGTTCTGCAAAATCTGAAATGTCTGCAGAACGGTCAAATACGATCTCACACGGGCTCGATTGCGTCACCACAAAGTCTTCTTTCAATTTTACACTGAAAAATGTGCCCCACCCCCTATTTCCACCCTTCAAAATCCCATTCTGCAAAATCTGAAATTTCTGCAGAACGGTCAAATACGATCTCGCACGGGCTTGATTGTTATTTTATTTCCATTTCAAAGTGCGGTTTAGTAAAATATACATTATATCGATAAAAAAATCTTTTCTTTTTCTTTTTCCGAGATACGTTTTTACCTTTTAGTGTAAGGTTATACCAGCGGTTTTTGGTTGATGTGGCAAAAGATACCAGTGAATCTGCATATCAGGATAAATCCTGAAAGCTTTAATACAATGTTTGTACCAACCCTGGCACAGTTATGAACTGTTTTAAGAAGATTAATGTGTGCAAGGCGGAAATCTTTTTGAATTGTAGGTTATGTTTAGAATGTACAAAACGTGAAATTAATTAAATAATATATCGAATGTGACACATTATGGGGCCTAAACACAGGGTTGCCAACTACAACAGAAGCTTAACCCGGAGAATTTATGAGAGGAATAACTAGCTTCGAAAAAAAACTGCCCGAGGCTCTCCGCGGAGGCGAAAAATTTTTGGGGATGCCGCCCCCTAAAAAAACATTTTTGGGCTATAAAAAAATTTTTTTTGGTGCACTTACTAATTTTTTATAATTTAATAAATAATAGTATTACTAATAATATACCAGCATTTATTAATACATGTATAATAATATACAACGTGTCCTATAAAGTTCTCTACATATGGGAAACTTTTTTATTATCCGTTTATTAAAAAAATATTCTTCATAAAAAGCTCTGAATTGCTCAAAAATCAAAATGCACTCGCAACATTCCAAAAATATCGGATAATATACAGGAGAGATCAAAAAATAATAATTTGACTAAAGAGTAAAGTACCCTTATTTTTGAAAATAATGAAAAATGTTATTCGGGAAAATTATTCAGTATAAAAAGTTATGGACTATTATGAAATAACAGCCACCTGTGATCAAATTTATTTTTCTAAATTACAAACGTGTTAATATCTAATAAAGAACTAAAATTATTTTAAATTAACTTAAATTTAAATTAGAGCACTTCCTAAACTATTGCCTCAAAATATCCACCTTTTCTCTCAATGCAAATTGCTGTTCTTGCTTTAAATTCACAAAACATAAATTTGATCATAGGTGGCTGTTATTTCATAATAGTCCATAACTTTTTATACTGAATAACTTTCCCGAATAACATTTTTCATTATTTTCAAAAATAAGGGTACTTTACTCTTCAGTCAAATTATTATTTTTTTATCTCCCTTGTATATTATCCGATATTTTTGGAATGTTGCGAGTGCATTTTGATTTTTGAGCAATTCAGAGCTTTTTATGAAGAATATTATTTTTTCACAAACGGATAATAAAAAAGTTTCCCATATGTAGAGAACTTTATAGGACACGTTGTATATGTACACTGTATTTAAGTATCTAACAAAAAAAACGCTAATCGTCGCGACATCTCTAGTCGCGACCACCAACCAGCGACCACACGTTTTAGCGTTACTGATAGAGACGCTGCAATTATTTTTCAGAGTACCTAGGAAATTTATTTTTCCCGGAGATTTTTCGTGAAAACCCGGAACCCGGAGAAAGTAATCTTTTCCCCGAGACTCCGGGTCAAATCCGGAGGGTTGGCAACCCTGCCTAAACATGATCAATATAAATGTTGCCAGTATTTCATTCTAAAAATTACAATTTTTTATAATTTAGTGAAATATTGGCTATGAATTCTTAATAAGTTCACCCCACATGCCAAAAGACAGTGACACAGTAATTAAACTAGACATATAGGTTAATCGATCCCTTTCACTTCAGGAGTGGGAGTTTAGTATTTATTGCAATGAAATGTAAGATTAGATTTAGAATTAAACTTCAACTCCTGAGGATGCTGACGTTGTCAGCGAATCACGTGTCAAGTTTAATTACTGTGTCACTGTCTTTTGGCGTGTGGGGTTAACTTATTAAGAATTCAAAGTGAATTTACGTCAAAGTTCCTGATCCAACTATGTACTGTGTGAAATATTGGCGTATATAATAAACACAATGGTACACCCTCGTGTATAGTCGAAAATAATTTTAGAATATGACAGTCGATGATTCCATTCAACTTCCCTTTGAATCCGAATCATTTTTAGATATAACTGCATGCTCCAGTTACGTTTGCTAGATGATGTATTGGCCTTCCATTGTTTGCTTTCGGTGTAAGATCTTATACAAATCTTTGTTCCTCCGATGTTTGGATTTCATTAAGACTCAAAACAGAATTATTCATGCCTCCTTTGTGGAATAACTAGAATAAATACCTACCCTCCGAATATTTATAAAGCTGATTTCAATTCCATATGATGCCGAAGTGACAGCGTGCCGCGTGTTATGGCTTTTAAAAATTGAGGTATGGGTTCCACTTAGTTTTAGGCCACCTCCTGATGGTTTGAGTCGTGCCTGGGTGGTGAGGTCTTTTACATGTTAATAGGAGATGGTCATTTTCTCCTCTAATGTTTTTAGTAAGATGGATGTAGATGGGAATAAATAATTTGCAGAATCGGATTCTGCAGAATGCAGAATGGCATATACCTATGTGCATATAAGCTGTTCTGCAAATTCTGAATACATGCAGAACGGTCGAATACGATCTCGCACGGGCTTGATTGTGTTACCGCAAAGGTCTTCTTTCAATTTAACAATAAAATATTTGCCGCCCCCCGATTTCCTCCATTCTGCAAAATCTGAAATACTTACAGAACGGTAGAATACGATCTCGTATGGACATCACTGTATTACCGGAAGGTCTTCTTTCACTGAAAAATTTGCCACACCCCCGATTTCCACCCTTCAAAATCCCATTCTGCAAAATCTGAATTCCATTCTGCAAAATCTGAAATATCTGCAGAACGGTCAAACACGATCTCGATTGCGTCACCACAAAGTCTTCTTTCAATTTTACACTGAAAAATGTGCCCCACCCCCGATTTCCACCCTTCAAAATCCCATTCTGCAAAATCTGAAATTTCTGCAGAATGGTCAAATACGATCTCGCACGGGCTTGATTGGGTTACTGGAAGGTCTTCTTCCAATTTAACACTTAAATATTTGCCACACCGACATTTCCACCCTTAAAAATTCCATTCTGCAAAATCTGAAATACCTGCAGAACGGTAGAATACGATCTCGCACGGGCTCGATCGCGTCACCACAAAAGGTCTTCTTTCAATTTAACAATGAAAAATGTGCTCCACCCCGATTTCCACCCTTGAAAATTCCATTCTGCAAAATCTGAACTTCATTCTGCAAAATCTGAAATGTCTGCAGAACGGTCGAATACGATCTTGCACGGGCTCGATCGCGTCACCACAACGTCTTCTTTCAATTTAACACTGAAAAATTTGCCACACCCCCGATTTCCACCCTTGAAAATTCCATTCTGCAAAATCTGAACTCCATCCTGCAAAATCTGAAATGTCTGCAGAACGGTCGAACACGATGTCGCACGGGCTTGATTGCGTTACCACAAGGTCTTCTTTCAATTTAACACTGAAAAATGTGCCCCACCCCCGATTTCCACCCTTGAAAATTTCATTCTGCAAAATCTGAACTCCATTCTGCAAAATCTGAAATGTCTGTAGAACGGTCGAATACGATCTCGCACGGGCTCGATCGCGTCACCACAAGGTCTTCTTTCAATTTAACACTGAGAAATGTGCCCCACCCCCGATTTCCACCCTTGAAAATTCCATTCTGCAAAATCTGAACTCCAATATGCAAAATCTGAAATGTCTGCAGAATGGTCGAATACGATCTCGCACGGGCTCGATCGCGTCACCACAAGGTCTTCTTTCAATTTAACAATGAAAAATGTGCCACACCCCCGATTTCTACCCTTCAAAATCCCATTCTGCAAAATCTGAATCCCATTCTGCAAAATCTGAATCCCATTCTGCAAAATCTGAATCCCATTCTGCAAAATCTGAATTCCGTTCTGCAAAATCTGAAATGTCTGCAGAACGGTCAAATACGATCTCGCACGGGCTCGATTGCGTCACCACAAAGTCTTCTTTCAATTTTACACTGAAAAATGTGCCCCACCCCCTATTTCCACCCTTCAAAATCCCATTCTGCAAAATCTGAAATTTCTGCAGAACGGTCAAATACGATCTCGCACGGGCTTGATTGTCTTACCGGAAGCTCTTCTTTCAATTTAACACTGAAAAATTTGCCACACCCCCGATTCCCCCCTTAAAAATTCCATCGTATTCGACCGTATACTGCAGTTATATCAGATTTTGCAGAATGGAATTATTGAGGGTGGAAATCGAAGGCCTGGCAAATATTCCGATGTCAAATTGGAAGATGACCTTCCGGTAACCAGGGACCTGGACCGAAAAAAATAAGGGTTTCGTAACTGTTCCGGTTCTGACCTTGAGAAAAATAAAAATTCCAATTCTGTTCCGGTTCTGACATTGATAAATATAAGTGTTTCGGTTCCGGTTCCGGTACCGTGAAATTAATCTGTTCTTTTCCAGTACCATTTTCGGTACCGGTACCAAGTAGTAATAAATAATAGCGCACATTCCTTTGTTTATTAATTGCTGCTTCAGGTTGCACAGCTTGGAGGAAATTAATGGATAAGGGTGCTTTAATTTTCAATTCGTAAACAAACTGGCACCTGAAGAGCGCGTGGTTGAGCTCAGGTTAGAAGGTTAGAAGTCAAGAGTAGAACGCCGGCGCGGCGTCTGTCGTGCGCCAGTGCTGTCGTGCGCCTGTCAGGAACCGAAATATTCATAAAGGTTCCGGTTCCGAAACGGTTCCAGACAATTTTATAATAAAGGTTTCGGTTCTGTTCCGGTTCCAAAAAAAATAACGGTTCCGGTTCTGTTCCCGTTACTTTTCGGTTCCGGTCCAGGTCCCTGCCGGTAACACAATCAAGCCCGTGCGAGATCGTATTCGACCGTTCTGCAGGTATTCAGAATTTGCAGAATGGGACTTTGAAGGGTGGAAATCGGGGGTAGGGCAAAAATGTCAATATTAAATTGAAAGAAGACTTTCCGGTAACACAATGACGTCCATATGAGATCGTATTCTACCGTTCTGCAAGTATTTCAGATTTTGCAGAATGGAATTTTTAAGGGTGGAAATGGGGGTGTGGCAAACATTTAACTGTTAAATTGGAAGAAGACCTTCCGGTAACACAATCGAGCCCGGGCGAGATCGTATTTGACCGTTCTGCAGATATTTCAGATTTTGCAGAATGGAATTTTCAAGGGTGGAAATCGGGGGTGGGGCAAAAATGTCAATGTTAAATTGAAAGAAGACCTTCCGGTAACACAATGATGTCCATACGAGATCGTATTCTACCGTTCTGCATCAGGTATTTCCGATTTTGCAGAATGAAATTTTTAAGGGTGTAAATCGGGGGTGGGGCAAAAATTTCAATGTTAAATTGAAAGAAGACCTTCCGGTGACACAATGATGTCCATACGAGATCGTATTCTACCGTTCTGCTGGTATTTCAGATTTTGCAGAATGGTGTTTTTAAGGGTGGAAATCGAGGGCGGGGCAAAAATTTCAATGTCAAATTGAAAGAAGACCTTCCGGTAACACAATGATGTCCATACGATATCGTATTCTACCGTTCTGCATCAGGGAGTTCAGATTTTGCAGAATGGAATTTTCAAGGGTGGAAATCGGGGGTGGGGCAAAAATTTCAATGTTAAATCGATAGAAGACCTTCCGGTAACACAATGATGTCCATGCGAGATCGTATTCTACCGTTCTGCAGATATTTCAGATTTTGCAGAATGGAGTTTTTAAGGGTGGAAATCGGGGGTGGGGCAAATATTTCAGTGTTAAATTGGAAGAAGGTCCTCCCGGTAACACAATGATGTCCATGCGAGATCGTATTCTACCGTTCTGCTGGTATTTCAGATTTTGCAGAATGGAGTTTTTAAGGGTGGAAATCGGGGGTGGGGCAAAAATTTCAATGTCAAATTGAAAGAAGACCTTCCGGTGACACAATGATGTCCATACGAGATCGTATTCTACCGTTCTGCAGGTATTTCAGATTTTGCAGAATGGAATTTTTAAGGGTGTATATCGGGGGTGGGGCAAAAATTTCAATGTTAAATTGAAAGAAGACCTTCCGGTGACACAATGATGTCTATGCGAGATCGTATTCTACCGTTCTGCTGGTATTTCAGATTTTGTAGAATGGAGTTTTTACGGGTGGAAATCTGGGGTGTGGCAAATTTTTCAGTGTTAAATTGAAAGAAGTCCTTTCGGTACATAACACAATGATGTCCATACGAGATCGTATTCTACCGTTCTGCAGGTATTTCAGATTTTGCAGAATGGAATTTTTAAGGGTGGAAATGTCGGTGTGGCATATTTAAGTGTTAAATTGGAAGAAGACCTTCCGGTAACACAATCGAGCCCGGGCGAGATCGTATTTGACCGTTCTGCAGATATTTCAGATTTTGCAGAATGGAATTTTCAAGTGTGGAAATCGGGGGTGGGGCAAAAATTTCAATGTTAAATTGAAAGAAGACCTTCCGGTAACACAATGATGTCCATACGAGATCGTATTCTACCGTTCTGTAGGTATTTCAGATTTTGCAGAATGGAATTTTTAAGGGTGGAAATGGGGGTGTGGCAAATACTTAAGAGTTAAATTGAAAGAAGACTTGCGGTAACACAATCAAGGCCGTGCGAGATCGTATTCGACCGTTCTGCAGGTATTCAGAATTTGCAGAACAGCTTATATGCACATAGGTATATGCCATTCTGCATTCTGCAGAATCTGATTCTGCAAATTATTGATTCCCGATGTAGATATTCAAGACAGATGCAACACAGAGGCTGAGAGGCTTGGTTTTTCTTTGAAAAACGGGAGTACAATTTTTGGGCGATTTTTGTTTGGCTCAGAAGATTTTAACATATCTGTTATGATGATTTCAATATTGGATATTTTATTTTTGATAGAGTCTGTACCCTTTGCGCGGATGCTAGTGCCAGCAGAATTTATTGGCGCAATAAATTTCCCATTTTTTACATTTTTTGGTTATGAAATGATGCTGTACCAAAGTAACGTGTTTTTGTCGTTATTTTGTCACTTTCTTGAGCGCCTGTTACAAGAAAACTGCCGGTTTGAAAAGTCTGCAGCAAACAGTTTTACTTTACTAGTACTTCTGTATCAAATGGCATATATTTCGTCTTGCATCAAAAAACGTGGTTTTGAAATTTTTTTGCAAGTTTAACTGCCCCCGCCACTTAAACGCTGTCGCTCTCAAAAGGCATCAAACTTTCCAATAAAAATAGGTACCAAGGTACCTACAATTTGTATCAATTTGGCGTACCTAGCTTTTGGACTAGTAGGACTGGTGGCTTATTTATAATTTATATCTGAAGAATAGATAGTCAACCAAGAATGATTTAGATGAGTGATTATCGTGGAATGTGGTTAATTATAAGTTTCTATGTTTTGATCGACACGATTGAGAGGATGTTGAGGGCTTATTGTGTTCACCCTAAATTCTAAGTCACACCCATTCCATGATCTTGGTGCCTTGGGCCAAACGTTACAAGTCAAACATTGAATGCGTGGAAAATTCTTCCGGCTCCATCAGACATCGCCCAAAAATTCGCTGCCTCTTCTGGTCTAGAGCTTCACATCTGCACAAGATGTGCATAGCTGTCTCCCGTTCCTCATTACACAAACGGTAGTTAAGGTCTCCGTAATATTTGCCAATCTTCCACAGGTGTTCTTTAACGGTCGTGTGTCCCGTTAGGAAGCCTGTTACGATTCTAATTTGCATCCTACTCAGGAAAAGTAGCTCTGAGCATCTTTTCCTGGAAGGTCCCTTTATATACGACTTCCTGTGCCTGTGTTCTGGAATCACGTTCCAGTAATTGTGATGTTTAGCGCGAATCCATCCGTTTACTTGGTGTCTGACTGCACTCTTAGTTATGCCTAGGGCAGGTTCCGGTCCAACGAAAGGATCGTTGGAGCCCCGCTTTGCTAGTTTATCGGCTTCCTCGTTCCTTATCAGCCCACAGTGACCTCGAATCCAAAGCAGTCTCACTGCGTTCCGCATGGCTAGGATATTAAGTTTCTCGAAGCACTCCCACACCAGTCTGGAAGACATCTTTGGGCTCATAAGAGCCTTCAAAGCTGCCTGGCTGTCTGATAAGATAAGGATCCGCTGATTTTTGTAGCCCCTCTTAATGTTCTCCCGCGCACATTGCAGTATCGCGTAGACCTCTGCTTGAAAGACAGAGGCATATTTGCCCAGAGAGGAGCTGAGTTTCACTCTTGGTTTATCTCCAAACAGTCCTGACCCAGCACCTGTGTCGGCCTTAGAACCGTCGGTGTAACAGAATTTGGTTCTCCACTCTAGGGTCATCGATTGTGACCTGAAAGAGTGGTTGTGCGGTGTTCTTGGGGACCATGTAATCCGTCCTCATGTCAAGCATGGGATCCTTTATGTCCTCAATAATGCTAGTGTGCTCTGTACCCAGACGGACACGGTAAAAAGAGTTTTGCAGTCTGTATACTGTCAGTCTCGCCTCCCCCTGTATCACGAAGTGGAGAGGGGGAAGGTCCAGAAGAGTCTCTACGGCTGCAGTTGGCGAAGTCCGCATCGCCCCTGCTATCCCTAGGCAGGCAAGCCTCTGAATTTTGCTTTGCCTTAGCCTAGTAGTTAGGTACCTGTTTGACTTTGGGCCACCATGCCAAAGCTGCATACATTATTCCTGGTCTGACCATTCTTGTGTACAGCCAGTGCACCATTCCTGGCCTTAGACCCCATTTTTTGTTATATGTTCGCCTAACTACTGCAAGAGTAGTTTCCGGCTTTCCGACTATTCTATCGATTTGTTGGTTCCAGGTAAGTGTTGAGTCCAGTATAACTTCAAGATACTTGATCTCCCTTGACAAGGAGATCTTCCCACCACGGAGATATAGAGGTCTATGTTTCTCTTTGGCGTAAATGGAACTATTGTTGTTTTTTCTGGACTAATAGTCAAGCCTTCCTTTTCAGTCCAAGCTGCTACAATACTCAGGGCCATTTGCATACGTTCCCTAATCGTACTGCTAAATCTTCCCTCGACTGTGATGACTAAATCATCTGCATATCCTATGGGAGAATATCCTTCATCGCCGAGTTTCCTAAGCAGTCCGTCCATAACTAGGTTCCACACAAGAGGAGATAGAACTCCACCCTGCGGACAACCACCTACCACCCTGACTGCCAAGGTCTCATCAAGCAGTGTAGCAAACACCACTCTATCCCTCAGCATGCAGTCTATCCACCTGCAGCACAAAGCCTCCAGTCCTGTTTGGCCTACGACTTTGGAGATATTATTGAATGATGTATTATCAAACGCTCCTTCTATGTCCAGAAAGGCGGCTAGGAGGATTTCTTTGTTCTCCAGCACTTTTTCCACTCTCCATGTAAGGTGATGTAGAGCAGTTTCTGTAGACATTCCTGCTCTGTATGCTAACTGGTTTTGATGTAGTGGCCTGTTTACCAATACGTCATCCCTTATATGCTTGTCGAGCAGCTTTTCCACTGTCTTAAGCAGGAATGACATAAGACTAATGAGTCTGTATGATTTTTGCCCGGGAGTAGTCCGTCTGACCAGTTTTTGGTATGAATACTACTCTGGTAAGTCTCCACATTTTTGGTAGATAACCTAGAGCCAGACTGGCCCTAAATAGCATACATACTTTTAACAGCAGAAGGTTACAGAAATTGAATTGATAACCAGTCTCTAATGTGTGCTCCCCCAGTAGTGAACCGCTGAAATGAGCAATCTGGTGCATCTCACCAGTATAGGCAGGGCACCAGCTTTAGATCCAAAATTTATGCTAGTCTCTAATCTATGATCAACTGCCTGAGTCTACGCTGTGAGTAGAAAGTGACGGTTTATTTCGGGTTTATTTCATCTCTGCTATGCAATATTCGTTCACACCAACAAGAAATATTTATTCCTTATTACACAATAATAACACGAAACTATTTGAACATTTTGTCGGTGCTAAATTCTATTTCTTTCTCTTCTTCCGAGTACTCATGTTCAAGTTTTCTGGTACTTTGTAGTCTTAACTGGGCCAATTTGCGCATTCTTTTCAAAAACTCTGGGTATTTTTCCATCGCCTTTTGAAAATCTACTCTTCGTAGACGGTAGAGTTCACAGGGAGTGGTAGCAATCACAGAAGCTACCCGTTTTTCATCCATGACGAGCGAAATTTCTCCAAAATGGGTTCCATCCGTCAAATGGCACACCTGTTGAAGAATAACAAATCAATTTTTCAACTACCATAGTACCTAAAGAGAATAGTAAACACTTTATGTTGTTATGATTAATGCAAATCGTAACCAACCTCATAATTAACTACCTATCTATAATTTAATAAGGTTTATTATTAAAGGACTTGAATATTACGTATTTTATGTAGGTAATGCATAACGTAGGTAAAAGACGATCAGGCGGTCACTTTGACTTAGGTTAACTAAACTGCGCTGTGCAGGGAGATAGACAGAGGTGACCAGAAATTTATAAGGATGGGGTAGGGTTCATACAATAGAATTCGGAATTTTCGGAATAGCCTGTAAGTATATTTGACAGCAGTTTAAGAAATTACATTTTTTAACCTAGTGTGTTTTGTAATTAGGTTTTTCTCTATTGCGACATTTGACATTTCCTATCTAAATAGAGTCGGGGTAACCTGTATGCTAACTGCTAACTAATTTATATAAACGCTTTATTAGGTAGAGGTACCTCTTGATCGTCAATATTGGCTGTACCACTTTTTAACCCCCGACGCAAAAATAGGGGTGTTATAAGTTTGACGTGTCAGTCTGTGTATCTGTGTGTCTGTGTGTCTGTCTGTGGCATCGTAGCTCCTAAACGAATGGACCGATTTTGATGAGTTTTTTTTGTTTGAAAGCTGACGTGATCGAGATGGTTCTTAGCTATAATTTATAAAGATCTTTTAAGGCGTTGTGTCGGGGGTTACTTAATATTTTGAATTTTGTTACTTGTTAATTTTAACTGCCTAGCGATAAATTTTATATTTTATTTTAACTTCTTTATTAAAGTCTCTTCTCTATATGATTATTTTTTTCATCGACAAATTGACCAATAGGAACATTGCATTTGGGCTAGAAGCGTGTATTATTTCGGTTATTTTTTGCCGTTTCTATTTTCCAATAAATGAACAGTATTTTTGATCACGCGTTTAATTCTGACCAATTAAATCATTATTATAGTGAGAATTTTTTACCTAACTTATCCCAGCGGGAATTTTTTTTAGTATTTTGTTTTTGTTGATAAAACGACTTGTTTTCTGGTTTTGACATATTGTCTTATATGTTTTAATCGCAAATTGTGACATTGAAAGAATAATATTGACAGTTGTTTCATATTTGAACGTCAAAAAATAACCTTTCGAATACCACACGACAGTAAGAATAACTTGGAAAATAATTCTCCACATTTTACTCAAACTTGTCGCCATTCGGCAATAGCCACTCGAGCCCTACGGGCTCTCGTGTCTACTGCCTGGCGACAAGTTTTCGAAAATCTGTCGAATTATTTTCAAGTAATTCTCACTCTCTTGTGATATTACATACGGTAATTTTTTTCGATAATTTTTCTTGTTGATAAGTTGCCATAGTTTCGAATTTGTAGGTGCATTTATAATGTATAATCTAGATACTTTAGTACCTGCCAAACGTCAAATATTCCCAACACATTTCTTGGTATGTTAATTAATTGAAATAAAATTTCGTTTTGAACTGCCTTGCTTCGATTAAAAAAATAATCTTGTCAAATACAATTCGTGGTCTGGAATTTTTAGGTAATTTTACTCAAGCTGTTGCTTTTACTAGCCACTCGTCCACTCGTGTAAATTTGACAGAAGACCACTCGCGCAAGCGCTCGTGGTCTTTTAACTGTCAAATTTACACTCGTGGCTACCAAGCAACGCAACAGCTTTCGTAAAATTTCCGACAATTCCAGACCACTTATTGTATTTCTACAGATAATTTTTCCTTGTCAAACACAGTGGCGTAACTCAACATTTGCTATTAGTGTTGCAATTTCTATGAAGAAACAATTTGTGTTCAACAAAATTTCTTCATTAAGTTACGTGCGAAAACTGAAGAAAAATTAAAAAATATTCAAACCTCTAGTCCAGTATCCGTATAAATTGCAACAGTCCCATGAGAAATGAAATACATTGCGTCTCCGGTGATGCCGGCTTGAACTATGACGTCATTAGTTAGAAACACTTCTGCCTTTAAACAAGCTACCACTCTGATGATCAGGGAGGGTGGTAGATCCTTGAAAAAGTCGACGTTCTCGACGAAACGACGACAAATCGCGATCACTATTTCCTGAAACAATTCCATAGCTATTGTGATCGTGCGCGTGTACAAGTGGTGTCTTTAAAGAGTAAAACTAACATCAGTTCTAGCGTCTAGCATGTTTTGGCTTTTGACTGGACAGTAGTCTACTGTCAAATTTTCAACTCCTATCAGTTTACGTTATATAAAAGTTTAAGTTTGGGTTCATTATTCGTATCCTTTATTCGCAAATCCCCAAAATTTTCTCCATTGAAAAGTGACATCTGTCAGTCTGGCAAGACCTGCCAGTAAAATTACAAAACTGGCACCTATCGCGCACTATCTCTTTACTATGCTGTGAATAAAATTACGAGCAGTGTTATGAACAATAATTTGTGCGAACGTAAAAATAACAAAGAGAGCGATGAACTCCCTACAGCAGCGCTAAAAGTACTGGAATCATTTCATGCAGTGTCGCATTTACCGTCGTAAGTCGCGCGCAACTGTATCCCCACTGGAATGGCGGAGCTTTCCTCCTTAACAGAATGGGGAACGGACATGATTCGCCAGGCGGGACTGCCTCATCTGTTCCAAGTGCAAACACTGGTTCACAAAAATAGATCCTGACGTAATATGCAAGAACTCCGATTAGGCGACGTTGACTTGGACAAGATCTCCGATTGGGTGAAGTGGACTTGGAGACTTTTCAGTTTAATATAAAAGAAGCGAAGCTGTCGTAATAATTTAGTCATTCGACTCAAACCACTTCTTTCTCTTCAGGGAACGGGATGCGAGAGTGCATACCCGGTAGTGATAATTGAGTCTGAATTTGCCCACTATATCAGAGTTTTAATCTTCAGAGTACAGGGCACGAGACTGCGTGCCTGGTAGTGGTCACGATTCAGTTTTTAAGTTGTAAATATTGTACATACGTTCAGAATTAGAATGAAGTTTAAGTTTTTAATTGTTTTTTACCTGTCGTAACTGTGGCGATATGATGCCCATAATTTCCGATTCTTTGTAGTAATGCTTCTGGTATTTGTACTCGAAATATCTTATCAGTCTGCCCTTAACTTTATGCGGTATTTCTTTGTATCTGACATATTCCCCGAGTTCCTGATGCAGTTGCTCGTACTTGTTGCTGGCGCACTGGTACTGCTGCAACACCTGCATCACCTGCACTAAAGAAATATTTGAAAATTTCCGCAAGTTGAGTATGAGATAAGTACTCTATAACACTTACCCAAAACATACAGCTTTAATATAACTCCCAAAATCAATCCCAAGATTTTAATGTACAGCCCTGCAATGTCGTTTCTGCTCGTAAGGAGCGGACCCACTAGTAGCAAACAATAGGTGGCAGAATAAAGACAATACAGCACCCGAAATAGCAGGTCTTCGTTTTTGGCCCAGTCTTCTTCGGAGTCTATGGCCAAGGCGAAAACTATGCTGCCCATCCAAAAAATGAGCAACAGGAACATCAGTACTAACTTAAAAATTTTAAATCTCAGGTTGCTGTAGCTCTTCCACTGCAAGGGTATAATATGAGGATAAGTTGTTACATTATGTTCGTCCATAAATTAACCCATATTTTCTTAGCAGGTTTTGTTTTGATGAGAAATCTGAGCTGATAAGTTAACTTTTCAGTTCAGATTCCTGTTCCACCTATTTAAAGTTGATCAGAGAATACTTATGAAATAATTTGACGTACTTCCTTGATACTCTCCACGTACTTGAACAACGTAAACAGACGCAGTACTTTCAGCAAAGAAATCAAATTCATTGTGTGAAAATACATGTACAGTGGCAAAGACGAAATCACGTCGATGAAGAAATATCCAAAGAGGTAATTTCTGTAAGAGTAAAACAGGAGAACTTAATTTCTATGGCAGGTCCCATCTGATATTTTACCTGACGATTTGTCTTGTATTGAGAATAATTTGCTTTGTGTTCGGGGTAAAGTAACCAGTGCAAAATGTAACCATAACGTCTGTCAAACAGCAGATATCTGCAACAAGTTCTATCTTTGTTAAGGTGCGATCTGTGAGGATTACGTGCTCCTTGGCGGTCATTATTTGTATTGGGATGATGAAGAGGGACGCCAGAGAAATTAGAGTCATGGCGTATTCCCAATATGCTCTGAAAGAAACAATTGGAATATCCTATAAAATCTTCAAGTTATTTATTAGAATTTAGGACAACAAATTCATGAGAGAGAGCCCATCATAAAAGTGTTATGGAAGACCGAGGGAGTGCGAAAATGTTTTCTACATATACCTGAAGTCACTAAATGGATGTATAACATAATAATAATGTTGAAGATGTCTTTCCCTTTCTTGACGAATCGCAGCGGTTGATCTCAGGAACATCAAACTCCTAGGATTTGTGTCGCTCACCATCAAGGACATCCTGAATCTTCTCCTAAAACCTATGCACCAACCTGCTTCGATATAATCAACGATAACAGGCTCTTTTTGTGGTAGTATACACTGGTGAGATTGCATTTCTTCTTCATCGCGATGACTGGTAGACATATTTTCAGCAAATGCATCTGTCTTAACAGTTTCTACTTAAGTTGTCAGTTGGTCAACATGACAGATAAGTTATTGAGTGGCAGATTGAGTGGGCCTTGGATAACCAAGCACAAGGCCAACTTAAATCATCGTACCGTTTATTATGAATATACATAGAAAATAACAAATAAGATAAAGATGTTAAGGAAAATCATTTATTAACTCAAACTAAATATTCATATCACAATAAAAACGAGGGAAAACAATTCACAAATTCACCTTCCACGTCTCTTCGGAATCTTTAAGTTTAGCAAAATCTCGTGTCCTGGTAACTCTTTCCTTGGCATTGGTTCTTACTCTCTCCAAATATTCAGGATATTTGTTCATAGCACGCTGGAAGTCCGCTTTCCTGAGTCGAAATATTTCGCATGGCTGAACTGCCACTACTGAGGCCATTCGCTTTTCTTCCAGCACTAAAGAAACTTCTCCAAAGTACGCCCCATCGGTCAAATGACATACCTAACATTTACAAAATTAAACGCCCAAAAAATGAATAGAACAGAATATTTACTTCTATCCCGTTTTCAGTATAAACTGCTACTGTTCCAGACGATATGAAATACATAGCATCTCCTGGAATACCAGACTGGCAAATGACATTATTTGGAAGGTACACAACGGATTTTAGGCAGGTGACAATGTTGACGATAAGTGCAGGAGGGAGCTCTCTGAAGAATTCGACTTGTTCAACGAAACGTCGACACATTGCCAATATTATTTCCTGCGGTTTTGTAATAGACATTTCAAACTACATAATTCCTCATTACTCTCTTATTTTCAAGAGTCGCGCCCACTGCCCGCGATTTGTTACTGACCTGTTTTAACTGTAAGGAAGTGCTTGCCATGATCTCACTTTCCTTGTAGTAATGCTCCTGATATTTATACTCAAAATAATTGAATAATCTGCCCTTCATTCTTGGAGATAGCTCTTTGATTTGGACGTACTCGTTTAGTTGCTGATGGAGTTGTTGCCTGTATTTATTTTTTGAGCACTGGTACTTTTGCAAAACTTGCATTACTTGAACTGCAAATGGAATATAATGTTTTATTCTGGGCAGCAAATACATAATGGTGGACTGTTCGTGATATATCTTCGTGGTATATGCGGAAAACTATTTATGTTAGTTTTTTTGATTTATTGTTTGTTTGGATCGAACAAATCAAATAGTCAAATCAATATAGTCGTAGGTAATATAACAAGTGCTATGATTATCATCGATGATATCTACGAGCTGAAACCGAACTGCAGATTCAACAAGGCCGAAGGACGAGTTGAATGTGCTGTTTCGGTTTCACTTTTTAGAAACAAATTCTTCTGAAGATGGGAAGCTATTTCTCGAAAACACGTAATACGTTATATATTATTGGTATAAAACGTAGTGTAAAAACTCAATCAAGAATACTATTAATAAGAACGTCTTACCCAAAATATACAGCTTTAAAATAACACCCAGCGATAATCCGACGATATCTATGTACAGTTCCGCTGTGGGGGTATCTACGGACACTCTGTGACCAACTTGGAGTAGATAAAACGAGGCGATGTACAGACAATACAGCACTCTGAGAAACATGTCGCTTTCGTCTTCCACCCATTTCTCGTCGTTCTGGATAGCAAGTGCATACTTTATACTACCCATCCAGAATATAATTAGTAAAAAGATCAAAACCATTTTGAATACTTTGAATTTGAAGTTACTGTACCCTTTCCACTGGAAAATTCGTTATTAAGAAACGCGTCAGTGTATTTTTCCGTTCACCCCTTATTTCAGTAGGTACTTACTTCTTTGATGCTCTGGACGTATTTGAAAACAGTGAAGATACGCAATATTTTTAACAACGATATCAAGTTCATAGTGTTCAAGAACATGTAGAATGGGAAGGACGATATTACATCTACGACGAAATATCCAGTCAGATAATTCCTGCAAGGACACAGGAAAAGAATTAGCACATTAGTAGTCAGGATATGCGAGTTCTGGCTCAAGATGGCGGCCAAAAGTAAAGTTATGTCATAGAGGGCTATGAGGCCTTACGCAGCTGATTGCGCATACGCGCCACACACCAATGTGTAGCGCGGAAGTGACTAATAGGAAGAGAGACAAGACGGCCACATCGTGCGCCCCTAGTCCTGCCGCTAGCCTTCGTTCCTTCAACTTTAGACTTGTATAACCATGTCTGGCAGCTTCTGAGTTAAAGAGCATTACTTCGGCAGCAGTACCAGAAGGTGAATGACGACAAACATAAATGTGGATACTCTTCGCGCTCTGGACGGTGCTGTCTTGAAGGAGTCCACACGACGTGTCGAGGTGCACGTGTACCAGTCATTCGTCTCAACAACATTCAACGCCAACGATGAAATTCGCATACCAATTTACCATCGAGGCGTTTACATACTGCCATATCTCAGCTATCTCTACATCGAAGACAGATTCATCATAGGCGCAGAAGGCGGTGCAGCAGCGCTAACAAATAACGCCCTCAGTTTCCTCTTTGACGACATCCGCTACGAAATCAACGGAGTGGAGGTGGATCTAACAAAGAACGTGGGCATCACCAGCACTCTGAAGGGAGTAATTTCTCTGAATGAGATTGAGGTGCGCGCCTTTGTGACTGCCGGATGGACAACAGCAGACACGCACCGACCCAGGTCCTTGACGAGCACGGCAACTTCAACGTATGCATACCGGGCAGCATCCTGCTCGGATGCCTGGCAGACTACATAGTGCTCTATAACATAACCTCATTTTTGGCCGCCATCTTGAACCAGAACTCTTATAGCCAAACTACAGTTCAGTTGAAGCATTGTTTACAGAGAGCAATTGAATAAAAAATACTTGTGCAGTATAACGCAAATAATTTTTTACCACACAAACCTGACAATTTGCCTGGTGTCAAGAATGATCTGCTTTGTGTTCGGGTTGAAGTATCCAGTGCCAAAAGTGACTGAACAGTCTACCAGACAGCAGAGATCTGCTCCTAACTCTACCCAAGTTATAGTTCTGGAATGGAGGCTCACACTTGGTCTCACAGTCATTATTTGGATGGGGATTATAAACAGTGATGCTAGTGAGATTAGGGTCATCGCGTATTCCCAGTATGCCCTAAAACAAAGGTATCCTACCTAACAAGATTTTCTTTTTCAAGCCACTAAAATAGAGAACGATGAACTACGGAAAACATTTGCTTCAAAATATGTGATTAATATTGAAAGGCAATATTTCCGGTTAATTCACAATTACTTAATTATTCGTACGAACCTAAAGTCACTGAAGGGGTGTATGATGTAATAATAATGTTGCAAATGCCTGGCTTTCTCTTGGCGAATGGCAGCGTTCGATCTCAGAAACATCAAACTTCTCTGATTAGTGTCGCTGACCGTCATCCACACCCTGAATTTTCGTCTGAATCCTATGCACCATCCTGCGTCTATGTAGTCAACAATAATAGCTTCCCTTTGAGGCAAGACACATTTGTGAACAAAAATGTCGTTGTCCTTGTTGTGTTTTCTCCTGAACATTTTTCACAATGAACTCGCTATATTTCTTCGTTTGTCAAACTGACACGTGAACATTGAATGAATTGACGTTAATTGAGTCTTTATTGTAGGGCTAATTAACAAAGGAGTAGGCAGTGGTACAAGGATAATAAGATATGATATTGCGCATGTGCTTGCAGCAGGCATACGTCATTTGGTGACCCACTACAATACTCCGCCAAGCATTTTATTATAGAATACATAAGAAATAATTTATGGTGAATGCAAAGGAACATATTAGTGTAAAGGGTCGTAACGAGTTCTCGACTGATGCAAATTCATTTGAAACGTGTGAATTTGAAAAGACAAGCGATAAAATCTCCAATTTGCTCTCACATTTTTCCTATGTATCAAAGTACAATCTGAAAAGGGTAGATAAACTTTATTTAAAAAGAACGTACTTCCAAGTCTCTGAAAGCCGCCCTGAACACAAAAAAATAAAATTGTAATTTCGCTGATATTTTGACACTTAGGTTTTTGGTTGGAGTTGGTATTATACAACATAGATTCTGCGGCTGTGGAAAATACTTATTTCCAATTTTCAAAAATTAAATTTTACCATTGTTAAAGCTTGGCCGTTTAAAATTTTTCCAACTAGGCAGTCTTTCAGCACTGTTTTCAATTTCTTCAGGCTGAGGTCCTTTTTGGGTTGTGGTAATTTCTTATATTTGCATAAATAAATAATTCGATACCTGTATAGTTCTGTTCTTTTACTAACCTTACGTACAATAACTTGCAAAATGATATGATGTGATATCAAGCGGTGCTAATTTGATTTCCACTATTTTTCCAACGACCCCTTAAGAAAGTCAAATTTATTCACAAAACTGTAACTTTATTTCCCTAAGACCGCTATAAAAAGTAACATAACTATTTTTTTCTCCGACTCCCTTGAAGAACCGCAAACAACGCACAGTAACCATGACTCTAAGCTGGTCTTTTTTCACAAGATATATGCAAGAATCCAAAAAACACAGTCCTACAATGTTTTTCACATAGTATTGTCAGAAACAGAACTGACATCTGTTATTTGTATTTTCTGAGGTATAGGCTAGCATATTCAGTTTCATAATTACCGACTTGTTTGAAAACTATTCATCATTATTTTTGAAATCTTCAAACATGTTCAAAGCTTTTTTAAGTGTATTAAAAATTGTTGGTTTTGCCGAAGTTTCAGAAAAAGTGACCTAAATGGTGTCCCTGGAGTAAGTGTCCAGAACTGCTCCAATACCTATTACTCTGAATTTTAATTTGTAATGCAATTTGCTTTGTTAAATAAATAATGTGTTTATCGAATTTTTTGTTCTCTTTGCAGCCGTAGACCTTCCCAAAGGACTTGTACCTTGACGCAGTTCTAGTAATACTGGGACGGGTGGGATGGCTTGCGCGCTTCAATGATATAAAGAGCCGAACCATAGGTTTAACCATATTGGAGGGGTTTTTATTTGAGAAGCCAGACTAAATCAAGTCCCTGGAAGGGGGCAGCAGCTCTTTCAGTAATCATAGTGGCAGAGATCGTGAGGGTCGGTATGGCACTGTGATACACACTACTGCGATGTGGAAGGCAACGGGAAACCACCACATTATTTTATCCCTAGTACAGCGTACTTTAATTTATGATGATGGCACCTTCTGGAGTAAAATATTCCGGAGGTAAAATAGTCCCACATTCGGATCTCCGGGCGGGGACTGCTTCGGGGGGAGTCATCAGAAATGATAAGTGTAACATCTCACGAGTCGGAGCGTGGAATGTTAGAAGCATGAAACAAGTAGGGAAGTTAGAGAATTTGAAAATTGAGATGGATAGGTTAGCATTAGACGTAGTAGGTATCAGTGAAGTGCGATGGCCAGAAGCTGGAGACTTCTGGAGCGGAGATTTTAGAGTAATACACACAGGATCTGTAGGAGGAAATTCGGGAGTAGGAATTGTTATGCGGAAAAAAGTAGGACAAAGTGTAGAAAATTTCTTACAGCAAAGTGACAGGGTAGTTATGGTTAGGTTAGATTCGAAACCTGTAAAAACAGTAATAATACAGGTATATATGCCCACTTCTAACTACAGTGATGAGGCCGTAGAGGCAGTTTATAGTGATATTGAATATGTGCTAGATTTTGTGAGAGGGCACGAAAATTTAATAATTACAGGAGATTTCAATGCAGTCGTAGGCACAGGGCGAGAGGGCGGAATAGTTGGCCCCTTTGGATTAGGCAATAGGAACGATAGGGGAGTTAGACTGATAGAGTTCTGCGATAAACATAACTTAACGGTCGCGAACACTCTATTTCACCATCATGTTAGGAGATGCTATACGTGGAAGATGCCAGGAGACTTAGGGAGATATCAAATAGATTACATTCTCGTTAGGCAAAGATTTAGAAATCAAGTTAGGGATTGTAGAAGTTATCCAGGAGCAGATATAGATAGTGATCACAACATAGTCGTTATGAAAGCCAATCTTAAATTTAAGATTTTGAAAAAAAGAAGTGGAAGAAGGTATCTTGACCCAGAGAAACTAAAAGATGATGATATGCGCAATAAGTTCGAGAAAAAGACAAACGAAGCACTAAAGGGCACGGGTGGAAATATTGTTAGGGACATAGAGGCAGAATGGAATTGCATTAAAAATAGTTTAGTTTCCTCAGCTAGGGATATTTTGGGTCATAAACAGAATGAAAGTAGGAAACCCTGGATAACAAAACATATTGTGAGTCTAATAGAGGAAAGGCGAAAATATAAAAATAGGTTAGATGAAATAGGGAAACAAAGATATAAGGCGATCAAGTGGGAAATTATTCGGAAATGTAGGAAAGCGAAAGAGCAATGGATCGATAATAAATGCAAAGAAGTGGAAGATAAGTTCGAAGTAGGAAAGACTGATGAAGCATATAAAATAATCAGGAGAAACTTTAGAGAAATTGGATCTAGTACCAAAAACATTAGAAATGAGGCAGGAGATATCCTAATCGGAAGTGGGGAGAAGGCAGATAGGTGGAAAGAATATTTAGGAAACTTATATGCGGGACAGGAAGTGCAAGATATATTAGAAAGCGAAAGCAGTGTAGAGGGGGATAACCTAGGGAGTCCTATAATGAGAGAAGAGTTTGAGATAGCACTAAAAAGTTTAAGGAATAATAAAGCACCAGGTATAGATGGCTTGCAGGCAGAAATCTTAAAGTGCGCAGGTCAAGAGGTAATAGATCGTTTATTTAAATTAGTTAGTCGCATATACCTGACAGGCGAGATTCCAGAAGATTACAAACGGAACATCATAGTAGCTTTGCCAAAAAGAAAAGGCGCGGATAGATGCGAAAATTTTAGAACTATCAGTTTAACTTCCCATGCGTCAAAAATTTTAACTAGAATTGTGCAAAGAAGGATGGAGAAAAAGGCGGAAGAAATATTAGGAGAAGATCAGTTCGGATTTAGACGAAATAGAGGAACGCGCGAGGCCATTCTAGCTTTACGAGTAATTATAGAAAAAACGATAGAAAAGAGAAAGAGCGTCTATATAGGATTTGTAGATTTAGAAAAAGCCTTCGACAACGTAAAATGGGGGAAGATGTTCGAAGTGCTGAGAAAGGTAGGGATGAAATACAGGGACAGAAGAATAATACATAATCTCTACAAAGAGCAAAAGGCAGTTATAGAATGTGAGCAGGAACAAAGGGAAGTAGATATCCGGAAGGGAGTGAGACAGGGATGTGCATTGTCACCTCTAGTTTTCAACTTATATATCGAAGATGCGATTAATATTGTCAAGGAAAGAACAGCCTCAGGGATCAATGTACAGGGCCAAACTATTAACATGCTCAGATTTGCGGATGATATAGCAGTGTTAGCATCTAGCAAAGAAGAATTAGGAGCGGCTTTGAATGAAATGGAAGCAGTTTTGACACAGGGCTTCGGCATGAAAATCAATAAAAAGAAAACTAAAATTTTGGTATGTAGGGGATGTGAAAATAGAACTAAAATGGAAATACAAATTGGAAATGAGAAGATAGAGGAGGTCGCGGATTTCTGCTACTTAGGAAGTAAAATAACTCAAGACGGTAGGAGCACTAAAGATATAAAACAAAGAATGGCGCAGGGCCGAGTTGCGTTTAACAAAAAGAAACAACTGTTATGCTCGAGAACGGTTAATATAGAGACTAGGAAGAGACTCTTAACGTCGTATGTATGGAGTACGGCATTATACGGGTGCGAAACTTGGACAATAGGAGAAGCGGATAGAAAAAGAGTAGAAGCGTTTGAAATGTGGTGCTACAGACGCATGATGAAGATACCGTGGATAGATAAGGTTAGCAATAGGGAAGTATTAGAAAGAGTTGGAGAAAAGCGAAAGGTATGGAAAACAATAAAGAGTAGGAGAGATAGGATGGTAGGACACCTTCTAAGACACGAAGGAATAGTTCGTGACATACTAGAGTCAGAGATAGGAATAAAAAGAGGTAGGGGTAGGCCTAGATTAGACTACTGCTCTCAAATAGTTAGGGATGTAGGATGTTCTACTTTTAGGGAAATGCGTAGGTTAGCTCAGGATAGAAAAGAATGGAGGTACGCGTCCAACCAGTCTTCGGACTGAGAACCTTATGATGATGCAGCCGTAGAAAAAAATTTGCAAAAACACGTTTGAAAATGTCTTTTCATACTGATTCCACTCACAAAACTGTCATTCCCAAGGAATAATAATAATAATAATAATAATAATAAATGGCCTTTATTTAAGTTAAGTAGACAGAAAATTAAATTACAAATTGAAACGTAATCGCCCATGGCGAGATTCAGCTTGAGTGGATACAAGGATTCACCCAGCTGTTCTTCCATCTAACCACGGAAGAAAAATAAGAGGAAAATAGATATAGAGTAGTGGATAGAGAAGCGGAACAAACAGTAGAAGATAGATAGACAGAGAAGAAAGGATATATGACGTATTCCAAAACACAATACCAAATAAACCCAAGATGCTGCACATCGATCCGAGGTTCAGTCACTGCCCACCCAACAACAAGGTAAACATCTTACTCGAAAAACTTTCTATAGTACGGACAATTCTGATGGACACAGGTACAGAATTCAGAATTTTTGTAATGTTGTAGGAAAATGAGCGCTTAAATATTTGCGTGTGATGCAAAGGAATTGTCAAGGTTCCCCTGAATCTCACGTTCAAGTTGTGCACATCGGTTCTAAATGTAATACGCTCAGACAAATAGGGATGATGCTTATGCAAAACAATGTCAAAAAATTTACGGGCCGAGTGTAACAAGCGCCTGTTCTTCATACTCAACCATTTGATCTCTTTAAGTTTATGACTAAAGTGCTGATATCGGCGAATGCCAAAAATTAATCTTATACAGGAATTTTGAAGTTTTTGTAATCTGTTGCAATCTGTTGCAATCAAACGCAGTTAGGCAAGAACTGTACACTGTATCACAGTAATTTACCTGAGACAGAACAAGAGATTCACAAAGCATCATCTTTATCCGTCGATCAAGTACATCATGCCTGCTTTGATATATTAATCGCAAGTTAGCGTAGGCCTTCTGCAAACAACTACTTAATTAAATGAGAAGAAAATCTTAAATTATCATCTAATAAAAGACCCAGACTTTTTACTTTGCTATTGAACGGTGTAACTGAATTATTGACTGCTATTTTTTCTCCATATTTGTGAAGGAAATTTAAACGTTTACCTTTTGGACCAAAAATTATTGCAACAGATTTTCTAGGATTAAGATTAAGGCAATGCTTCAACGAGAAAGAGAGCAAATTAGCTAGGTCGTAATTAATGGCAGCCACTGCCTGAGAGCACTCATCCGGATCAAATGATAAATACAACTGAGTATCGTCGGCATAGAAGTGTTGATTGCAAGACATAAAAGCTGAGGGAATGTCACAAGCGTATATCGTGAACAGAATGGGGCCCAGCAGTGAGCCCTGAGGGACACCGGCAGTCACGGATAATTGATCGGATGACAAACCCCCATGCGTCACCAGTTGACCTCTATTATTCAGGAAATTGTTCACTAGTGCAACTGAGGAAGGCCAAACCAATATAATGTAAAATGGAGCTCAAGAGACGGTGATTCAAAGTGTCGAAGGCCCTGGAGAAGTCCAGCTGCACCAAAACAGAGAGCTTTCCTTCATCCCAGGATTTAAAAATATCGTCTGTAACATTTAACATCGCTGTACTACAGTTATAACCTTTTCTAAAACCGGACTGGTACTTGGGTAAAATATTGTATTTTCTTATGTGAAATCAATTTGATTCGCCAAAACTCTCTCCAGAACCTTCGACATAGTAGGTAAAATACTAATAGGACGAAGGTGACTAAAACTGGTGAGATTTGTAATCTTAGGGATAGGAACGACTCTAGCAACCTTCCACGAGGAGGGAAATACAGAATTAATAATACAAAAATTTATTATATGACTAATGTAAGGTAGTAAAAAGGGCAAACATAGCTTTATTGTTGCAATATTAATACCGTCAAGGCCCATAGCCTTACTCTTAATATGCGATATTATATTAAGTACCTCAATATCACTCACAGGAGAGAAGATTAATTGAGAACAAACGCCATCCCTAACATGATCACTATAAAATTTCATGGTAGATTCATCTGGGGAAACACTGGGAATGGAATTGACAAAGTAATCATTAATGGCATTCACATCAGATATAGAATTTGGGAACTTGCTATTATTACTGTTACATTTACGAGACTGAAAATTGAGAGTTCTCAAAATCAGCCAAGATTCCCTCAGGGTACAGCCTTTAAACTTGGTCGAATAGTAAGCTTTTTTCTCCCTTCGTATTAGAGACGTTGCCATGTTTCTAAGACACTTATACCCCCGCCAGTCCGAAGGATTTCTTGTGGATTTAAATTTAGTAAGCATATTATCTCTATCCCTCGTAATTGCTCGAACGGAATCCGTTCTCCATGGCGCGTACGGCCTAGTTATCTTGACAGTTCTAAGAGGTGCATTAATGTCCAGCAACGCGTCTATACTACTGTTCAGAAAATCAACTTTAGCATCAACATCGTCCATGTCGAAAATGTTTCTCCATGGGACAGAACGCAGTTGTGAATCAAATTGTGAGTAATTAAAGTTTCTAAAATCTCTGTATGTTTTGAATAACGGAGTTTCTTTTACTTTTTTGATATTAATACTACAGAATATTAGTTCGTGATCACTAATCTGCGATGCTGGACAAACACCAACCTCCTGAACTCGTACACCTCGGGACGTCAAAATAACGCCAAGAAGGGTAGCCGTCGTTTCTGTCAATCTGGTGGGTTGCGTTACAATTTGTTTTAAGCCCAAACCGTCACAAATCTCCATAAAGTTGGAAGCAGCACAAGAATCACAATTCAGAAGATCAACATTGAAATCACCCACACACAGCAACGTCTCCGCTTCAGGGAGAATGCATAACATTTCATCCTCCAAAACACTTAGGAAGTTCATATAGTGAAAATTTGGAGGTCTATATGCAACACCAAATGAAATATCAGCATCCCCAACAATAAGTTACAACGTTGATCAACCAAAATATTACAAATCTTTCCTGAAAATATTTGACCAATATTTTTCCGTTTCCGTTGTGGGTACTGTGCAATTTTTTGCATCAAAATTAATAAATCCTCGTGATCATTGTTTAAAAAATACTCCTTCTATTTTGTTGAAAAAAATAGTTTTTACCACTTGTACAAAAACATTCGCAGATTTTAATTGTCAGATTTAAGCCCGGTTGTTCAAAGAAACCAATACCGGATTAAGTCTGACACCGGCTTTGTTGCTATGATACAACTAATCAGAAAGCCGGTATCATAGCAACAAAGCCGGTGTTGGCTTTTCTTGAACAACCGGACCTTAACGTTATTTTGAACACATATCAACTTTTCACGTTACACTGATTTTAGGAAACGTTTAATTTGTGCTACGTTAAGTGGATGAAAACGACTATAATAAATAGCGACTTAACTGCAAATAATACTTATTTTAAAGACCTGATGACGTAACCTAGAAAACGTTCAATAGACTCTTTTCCATATCGAATCTTGCCTCTTATACATTTTTCAAACACGCAACACAATTTATGTAGGTGGAACAAGTCCTCACATGGTCACCTACCCAGTTATTAACGGCTATTATTTAAAGGGGCGGTACTATATTACAGTTTTGGTCAGTGTGAAAATAAAAATTGTATGTTCAATAACAGATTGAGTGGTAAAAAATGAGCAGTAAAAAAAGTGGAAACGAGGAGTAACATATTTTCAAATGAGTAGCTCAATAAATATTTGAATGAGTGAAAATTCATATGGGCAGTAAAATGAATAAAGGGGCAGTAACGCTTGTGCAGTCATGAAATCAGAATGGGGCTGTTAGAAATCGTGGGACAAGTAGTTCTATAAATACTTACGCAGTACAAAATATGATCGGCCTGTTAAATGATACATACATATAATGTTTATTTAAGTTAGGCAGCGAAATAAAAAATAACAATTAACAATAATGTAGATATTATTTATTATTGCACCATTAAAATTATTCAATCCTAACGACTGAGACTTATAACGCTCCGCTCGCTTCGCTTCGCTCCGCTTGACTTTAACCTGACAGATTTTTGGACAAAAAGTGTCAGTTGTAAGCGTCTATAATGTTATATTCTCTTCAAAGGTGCGCATTTCATGTGAATAATATTTGAAAAGAATAATATAAACGCTAACGACTGACACTTTTTAATATAAAAGTCTGTCAGGTTAAGGTCAAGCAGAGCGAAGCGTTGTAAGTCTCCGTCGTTAGCATCCAAATGATGCATTATTCGATGCAGCATTACAAAAATGCGTTGTGGTGCAATGCGGTGCAATAGAAGACGCAAACGGATGAAGCAAAATTAATATTTTTTTTACCTGTGAGGGGCTGAGTTCAGTTAATCATTTCTAAGGGAAACGGGGAGGGGTGCGTTGAATAAATTTAATAGTGCAATGCTAGTGTAATAGATCCAAGCACTCGCAACACATTGATAAGGTAATGAGCGAAACGACCTAATATTTATAGGCAAATCTCTTCCAATTGGCCGCCCACGGTGCACTGTCGCGTAATAGGGGCCATACATTAGCGCACAGCAGTGGGCGGATCTAGTCCGACGGACATTGTGAGCGGAAAAATTTTGCCATACACGGCGCTCACTTTTCTGTCATCAGACGAAGTGGAAGACAGTGGGGTGTGTAATAAAGTAATAATGGAGCATTCTCATCTTGTATCTTTCGTGTACTTCACTACCTTTTTATACGCGTCTTCCTTCATATTTAAGTTCGCATAACATTTTGATTTTACCGTCCAAAAGCAAGGAAGTTCTAGATAATTTTCGAGCAGACCTCGGATGTATTCTTCCGAATTATATTTTCGGTTAACTTCTTGAGTCTAAAAATAAAAAAAACAAAAAACTGGATGCGTGGTCGCCACACGCGATAGAAGTGAAACTTCAACGTTATTAGAGGAATGAAAAATAATAATAATGAAATAATAAATCGAATTCTAATTCTTCTAACCAAGCGCTTTGTGTTGTCACGAAAACTGAAACGCTGTGTCCTCGCTTTACTGACGCTTGCCTGAGCGAAACAGCGCGAAGCATGAGACAGAGCGTGGCTAAAGAGTGGGGCGTTCGATATTCCTTTTCTCCTCTGCCCGTTTTCTCAGACTGCTTCCCTCCATTCGTTTCACTTTTCGTGACGCTCGCATTTGCCAACACAGGAACTTACTCTACCGAGACAAAAGAAGTTTCACTTCAAAAGAAAATGGGTAGGTACCTGTGTACTTCCATAAATTATTTGCTTTAAATATGTGAAACAAAGCAGACGTAGAAGTGTAATTAGATCAAATAAAAGTTTTTGGAGATCAGAAGACCTCTATTTTTAGCTTATAAAGGTAATTTGATTTTGCGAACTATGGTGTCAAATAGCTCAATCCGAGGCTCAATCGTAATAGGGCTTAAATACAAATAACGTAACCAATAATAGGTACTTATGGTTTTATCCATGTTCAATCATCACGTCCGTGTGTGTTGTTCACCACACACTGGCACATTTCCGCGGGACTTGGTCCGAAAAATCGGGCAGTTTCAATCTAGCGCACGGGGACTTTTGGTCCGATGCGCAGTGCGCGGACTATAGGGGACAATGCCATACATTGGAACATTCGGTGTGCGGACAAGTCCGTCGGACTAGATCCGCACACTGCTGTGCGCTAATGTATGGCCCCTATAAGCTGCGCCCCTGTTAACGGAAGTGTTCTGCTCTTTTCAATGAAAATGACGTTCGATTTTGCCAAACGTCGAGAACTGGCGAACTATTTATCTAACTGCCCATTAATACATTATACTGCCCATTCAATGATTTTACAGTTCAAATAATAATTGCACTGGACATTTATTTAATCTGCCGCTCGAGTAAGTTTTGAACTGCCGCTGTAGGATTAAATAACCGACCAACTTCTTTTATATTGCTGGCCACGTTCTACTGCCACATTAAGTTAATTACCGCCAAAAAAGTTTAATACCGCCCGCGTGAATTTTTAACTGCCCGATGAAACTGCCTGGATGTTAAAACAACCGCCCAAATAATTACTTCCCGTTATTAACTTCGATTTTCCCCTGTGTTAGGCAGGGTTTGGGAAACGGATAAACCAGGAATAGACGGATAGACCAGAGAATTGATATAAAACACATGAAAACATGTCATGGCGCAATCGCGCATGCGCATGCGCCCCAGCAATATTTTGTACATGAAAACGAAACATTTGGAAAACACAATGACTGTACCACCTAAAATTATTCCAGGAACTGAGGAACTAAGAAGCTTTCGAACATTGCTCTGATTTATAGCCCCTCGTGATCATTGTTTAAAAAAATACTCCCCATTTGAAAAAGTTGATCTTTGGAAGCGTTTTAAACAATTATTTTCTATAAATTCTTAACTCTTATCAAGACGTAATGCGTTGAGATAGTGTTTACTACGATATTAAAAGAAAAAATCCCATAATTCCCATAATTAGAGCATGGAAAATGCCAAATTTCGTACTAGTGTGAAGATGAGTGCAGAAATCACACGAGTGTAGGTATATGATGAGACCTAGATTTTACACAAACTGCATTCTCGATTGAAAAACGGCACCTACGACTCTAGGTACATCAATAACTATTATAGATACATGACTGGGACTGAAAGCTCGATGTTTGTATCCTGATCGCACAATTCCTTTTTGCCGACATTGGAAATTGCGGTAAAAGTCTACGTAACTGGAAGATTCAGAAACGTTTTATTTTACACTTGAGGTGGAAGAGCAAATTTTGGAAGATGTGAAAAAAGTTCTGCGACCAATGTTAGGAGAAGCAAATAAGGACGATACAGGGAGCAACTACTGCATGCCTATTACGCCAAATGTTTTTTGCAATCTTCTGTGCCTGAAAAGTTTCGATTAAAATGAAATAAATCAGCTTCAATTAAAGAATTTTAATTTTTATATAAAATACATTTATAACTATTTATTACTGGATATATTATATTTTCCAACATGAATTAGAAATTTTGCTATACAGTAAATTTTATTAGGTATCTATTGTATAGGTACTTTATATTTTTCATATTAGATAGTAATAAAATGTTCTTTGGTAGGAAGCTACTACAATAAACAATATTTATTTTAAAAGAGTACAAGAACGAAACAGTACAACACTGCCATTATACATAGCAATACATAGATATACAAGGTGATTCACGAGTATGGCCTATTTATTGTTCCAATCGACGTGAAACACCCGTATGCTGTAAGATATATTTAAGTTTAGTACATATTTGGTCCGCTGTAGGAAGAAAAAATGTAATCTTAACAGTTGATGAGAAGATGAAACGAAAACGTCTTTATTTCGTAGTACAGGGTACTGTACCGTACCGTACAAATTCAAGGGGCATGTTTCTGCTATCATTTTAAGTAGGGAAACTCCTATAAATAGGTATAGGTAAAATTTCCATCTAGGTATAGGTACATTTAAAGTTTAGAAGTGATTCCAAATTCCAAATTCCAAACTTATCAAAAATCTATAGAAACCCTATTAAAATGGTCGTAGGAACGTACTTCTTGAAGTTGTGCGATACATCATGGAGCATCATGTATAAAGACCATTATAAAACAAATCGTTTGCGTTGTTGTGACACAACCTTATTGTGTTTTGGTTGTTCCATGGCGTTTGATGTGAGTTGACCCTTAAATTTGATGTTTACTTGAATAAATGTACGGCCTAGGTTTACTTTCATTCACATAAAGTATGCCACTGTTGGGACTGTTCCATAGGGTTTGCTATGGCCGTGTTCCAGTGTATCAGGGCCTTCCCCCTCGCGAACATGTACGAGCCCAAAACGCATTTTCCTATCAATTTGTCTGAAAGAAATGTTTCATAGCATTAGAATATGTTTTAACAAATAAATACTTCGCGAACTACCAATATATAACGTTTTATTTAAATATTTTACCGGTTTCAGGATTCACAAAGATCCCATCATCAGAAATGTACATTTCTGATGATGGGATCTTCCCATCATCAGAAATGTACATTTCTGATGATGGGATCTTTGTGAATCCTGAAACCGGTAAAATATTTAAATAAAACGTTATATATTGGTAGTTCGCGAAGTATTTATTTGTTAAATCATGAACTTCTACCAAAAAGTAAAACAAGAAGATATTAACTACATTAGAATATGTTTTAAAATTTGTGAAGGCACACCTTAATTTGAACGGAAAAGTACAGCCATTTAGCTTAACACTAAGAGCCTAAACAACAAAAAGGACGACACATATTTTTTGCACAAAATATACCATGAAGCTGGACGGACACAACAGGTAAGTATTTAGAGAGTTGCCTAGACATTTTTGGCCCAGGAATTTCTAACGAAATAGCGTTAAAACCTCCCAAAAAGTTATGCAAAAGAATATTTGCACACAGGTTCATTGCAGTATTTTCAGCACCATACTAAATGCTCAAACTTCCCGATGCTTCAAAGTAGTAATAGCTCTTTTGCTGAAAATGATTTAGAAATGAGTGACGGCGTGGAAGTTTTGTCAGTATTTAAACGGCATTTTCAAGTTTCTGCAGGCAGTTTTCCGGTTGATATGATGACGTCATCATCATCATAAAGTTTTCAGTCCGAAGAGTGGTTGGACGCGTACCTCCATCCTCTCCTATCCTGAGCTAACCTACGCATTTCCCCAAAAGATGAACATCCTATATCCCTAACTATTTGAGAGTAGTAGTCTAATCTGGGCCTCTTTTTATTCTTATCTTTGACTCTAGTATGTCGCCAACTAAGCCTTCGTGCCTCGGAAGGTGTCCTACCATCCTATCTCTCCTATTCCTTGCTGTCTTCCATAAATTTCGCTTTTCTCCAACTCCTTCTAATACCTCTCTGTTGCTAACCTTATCTATTCACGGCATCTTCATCATGCGTCTATAGCACCACATTTCAAATGCTTTCCTATCCGCTTCTCCTATCGTCCAAGTTTCGCTCTCGTACAACGCCGTACTTCATACATACGTTTTTAAGAGCCTCTTCCGAGTTTCTACATTTATCATTCCCGAGCATAATAGTTGTTTCGTTTTATGAAATGCAGTTCGACCCTGCACTATTCTCTGTCTTAAATCTCTAGAGCTCCTACCATCGCGGGTTATTTGACTCCCCAAATAGCAGAAATCTGAGACTTCCTCTATCTTCTCGTTTCCAATTTGTATTTTCGTTTTAGTCCTATTTTCACGCCCCTTACACACTAAAATGTTGATTTTCTTTTTATTGATCTTCACATCATAGCTCTGCGTCAAAACCGCATTTTAAGATTTCTGCCTGTAAGCCATCTATACCTGGTGCTTTATTGGTTCTTAAACTTTTTTGTGTTAGCTCAAACTCTTTTCTCATTATAGGACACCCTAGGTTGTCCCCCTCTACACTGCTTTTCTTTTCTAATATATCTCGTACTTCCTGTCTCTCATCTAACCTATTTTTATATTTTCGCCTTTCCTCTATTAGACTCACAATATGTTTTGTTATCCGCTTTTCTGCTTTAATTCTGTTTATGACTATGATGAGGTATGTGGAATATAGTGCACTTGGATTCGTTGCTTCATTTTGTGTGTTGGTGTCATCCGCAAAGTATTCTACGTCGGTCATAATGTCTTTTCAGTAAAATCACTGACATACGAGAATAGATTGACAAGCCGGAATGGCATAATGAGAACAAAATAAATCTGCTTCAAATTATATTTTATTTTTCAACACATTCCCCTTTAGAGCTGAACACTCTTGGTCCAACGTTTCTCCAACTTTTTGCTGCCCTCCTGGAAGTGACATTCTTCGAGATTCCCAAAATACCCACCTTCAACGTCTATCGCATCTTCATTCGATCAAAATCTCGCTCCAGCCAGGAATATTTTGAATTTTGGGAACAGATGGAAGTCCGAGGGAGCCAAATCAGGTGAATAAGGTGGATGTGGGAGGATTTCAAACTTCAATTCTGACAATTTTAGCTGAGCGAGTGCATCGTCTTGGCGAAACAACACTTATTTTTTCTTGGCCATTCCCGTGGACGTGTTTCTTGATTTGCAGTTTTCAGCTTGCCCAAAAGTGTTATGCAGTATTGGTCAGTAACAGTTTTCTCTTTTTCAAGATAATCAATCAACAGAATCCACGTTTTTGATTACCTTTTTGTTTCTGGCGTATAGTGGTGAATCCAGGGCTCATCCATGGTCAAAAATCACCTCTTGAAATTCACTGGATTCTTTATAAACAGTGCCGGAAACTTGTTAATCTATCCTCGTGTATTGTGAATAATAGGGGATCCAGGACCCAGCCCTGTGAAACACCACATGACACATCATGAGTCTCTGACAGGGCACTGCCGGAAAGACAAAAGGAGAAATTTTACCAAGAAGCCAACTTATTATTCCAAGGTGTTTAGTTCATGAAATCTGTGTAGAACCCTGCTGAAAGTCTTCTCAAAGTCAAGGTATCTTTGTCATTATCGTGTGTATACTTGTCTGTTTGCCTAAACATGTTAATAAAAGATTTATTCACTATGAATTCCTAATAAGTTAACCCCACACGCCAAAAGACAGTGATACAGTAATTAAACTTCGACACGTGTTTCGCTGACAACGTCAGCATCCTCAGGAGTTGAAGATAAATCTTGTCGGGCCTCCTAGGGAACATGAACATCTTACCAAATACTTTAACTGAACCCGTTTGCAAATTTTCACTTTTGCATTATTTATTCCTGCGCTAACTTAGAAATATTTCCAGATTTTAGGGCCGAAAATTTAAGAATATTTTTCTAAATAACGGAAAACTGGGAAAACGTAACAGAAGCATAATGAAAAAGAAACGAAACAAAACACATCGAACACGTACCCCTACCATATCCCGAAGTGGACTGAAAAACGTGGAATGCCAAGCTGGTGATGTCAGCCTGAGAAGGTGTCAATTTGAAGTTGAATCCTTCGGAGAAGCTGATAGCGGAATCTTTCGAGGGTCTGGAAATTTTCGTTCGTTTCTCTTTTACGGCTCTGTAATGCTGGTTCATCGTTACTCTGACATAAGCCTCGTGCTTGTCACCTTGAAACTGGACAAGAAAAAAATTATTATACTTGTTTAACTTTAGACCTTTGCTAATCATTAACATTCGAATTGATTATGAGAGAATTTGCGCCGTATTTATGTATTACTCGTATAAGGATGAAAACAATGTTTGTTTGTCGTTTTTGCTCCAGAATCACCAGACTCAAAGTGCGCAAAAATTTAATTCCTCATCCCAAACTAGGTGATAACATCAACATCTGTTAACTTGTTGGACTGAATCCTGTTTGACATTTAGCTGAATCGTAAGGGTGGTCGCACATTAGCGGGTTGCCAAAGGAGCGAGTCAGAAAAACATTCAACAAAAGACTTTAAACGAGAGCTCCGCATTGAAGCGGACTGGGTCAGTATTAAGCGGGTAAAACTCCCTCAATTAAAGTCTTGTGTTTAATATTTGTGTAACAAAAACTTAAATTGAAAGATACCCAAAATTGTAATTTTTACCACACTGAATGATGGAAACTCACATAAAATTTCAAGGAACAGTTTGTGTTTGTGCTGGATTAGTCGTTGGGGCGGATTATAGGACAGTTAAATGGTCCAAAATATTTGAAGTCGAAACGTAGACCACTGGTTTCGTCCTTGTGGGATTCATCAGTACGGTGCTTCCCCTACACACTCGAAACGTGGAACATTACTTACCATACTGCAGGTCAGGTCAGGCCAGGCATTATATTATTCAACTAAATCCAGATTTTGTGTACTAGTAAACAAGCAGTACACAGAGACACAAGGGCGCTCCCAGACGAATGGTATGTTTGGGGTTGCATTCTGTGATTAATCGTAGTACACAAAATCTAGATTTAGTTCTATAATTCAATGCCTGACGGGGTACTTGCCCGAGGAGGTTGTTCGAACGGTTTCAGTACCACCCATATTTGAAGCTGTTAGAGATCACCTTGTTCTTGTATTAGGTACATAACAAGCTTGATCTTCAGTATACGAATGGCAAGACCCCTACCCAGTAAGAATAATAATACTAAGTATGTTAATACTAAAAACTACTTGTTCAACTGTAAGTACTTCTTCAATATCAGTGATGTCGTATATTCAGCAAAGATGTTATCCTGTCATACGGTCCGATGCCAATTGTTATTGAAGATTTTCCACTCACTGAATGAAAGGGTTGATTTGATACCACACGAATGGACTATAAAGTACCATTCTGATTTCAAAATAAACAAACCTATCCGATGGTACTGTAATACTGTATGGAGGGTATAAACGTTCAAAGTGCGACAAATTGTTCGATCGTGACCGCTGGGCGCAGGGGTGGTCCAATCGGAGCGATTTTGGTGTCGTTGTATAGGGTGGACCATCCTGCGTCGGATAAAAGTTGTCCGGGCGTTTCAAGTCAAAGGCAAAATAAGGAAAACTGAACAAACGACTTGGTAGATTGTAGCGAGTATTGTTAATGTATTGATAAGGGTGGTTTTAGCTTTGTTGGCGGTTTTCAGTTATTTGGCAATTTTGTAATTGGTAGTGCATCGTAATTACTAGTGTCTGTTAACCAGTTCAGCGCCATCTGTTGTATGTAATGTTAATGATAGTTTCAAGATGGTGGACGAGTTTTGACATGCATGGTCCGATTCGACTCAAAATCGAAGTGTGGGGGTTTTCGGACACGCCGAACATGAATTTTTAGTCAAAATGTAATTATGCAAGATGGTGGGCGAGCTTCGCTACTTATGATCTGAGTCGCGGTCACTAATTTTTAGTGAAAATGAAAAAAACAAAATGGCGGAAAGAGTTTCGCCATTTATGGTCCAAATCGATATCTAGAGAGTTTCGGAGTCACGGATCACGAATTTGAAAGTTGAAAGTTGAAATTGACAAATTGACGATGCGGCGGGCTGATTTTGCCATTTATGGTACTATTCGAATTTAAATCGATATCTGGAGGTTTTCGGAATCGCGAATCACGAATTTTCGTCAAAATTTATAAATTCAAGACGAAGGACGAGTTTTGCCATTTATGGTTTTCGGAGTCGCGGTCACAAATTTTTGGTGAAAATTTAAAAAATCAAAGTGGCGGACGAATTCCGTCATTTAAGATCCGCACTGTACAATCTTTCCTTTTATTTGAAGTAAATTACTTGAATCCATCTCGCCGTATTCAGTATAATTTTTGATAAGAACTGTACGTACCTGAGAACAACGATGTGCATTAATATTCACTTATCGTAAATCGTCAAATCCGAAGGTAAAAGATTACATTTTTCAAGTACGTGCGTGTATGATTCTAGGAATTAAAAATAAATACATATACTTCATCGTTCTATTACATTATATAGGTACAATTAAAAGGTCGCGGCCTTCTTTACTGATATACTTGCGTTTCAAACTACTGTAAAATTAAAGTGCATGGATTATATATATATGAACACTGAACAGGTGGTCAAGTTCACGGAAACAATTAGGCATTTTGACATGGGAGAAGTTTCCGAGAAAGTCGTAAGTCGTTGAATTTTCAAACAATGATTTGCTAAAATTGTCATTATCAGATTTCGCTTTTTAAGTTTAAACATTGATCACGATAAAGTTTCAATGAGAACATGTGGACCGAAATTGGAGCAAAACGTATACCTATTGTACCTATATGAAAGACAAAGAATAGAACAGCAGAACAGGTAGGATGGAGAAACGAAGGATTAGTTTGTGGCATACTATAGGGAAAGACAGATAAAAAAAAGTGGTGTAGTAGTTGGCACCATATTAAAAACGCGACTGCAACTCCTCACTAGCTAATCCCATCCGCGCCTATCCTACATCACATTTTGGAGAGTACTTTCTAACAAAATGTCCACAGTTTGTTCCGAAACTAACTTAAGCTTAATACCTGATGATTCAGCATTTGCCAATGAGACATCAAAGAATAATTTACGTTATAGAAGAACTAGAACACGCACTCTTGAGGATCTCACAGTTCGAAGGGAATAGCAAAATATGGTAGGCCAAGAATAGGTACCTATATTAATAAACTTTCGTATTTGGAATTATTCTTTTGTTCGCTTAATCCAGAGAATAAAACAGGTAGCTCTTAATAACGAAGTTCGCAATGATGAGCTCGATTCACGCATAGCTAGGTGGTGAGGATTCTACACAGTAAAAAATATCATTAGAGTGAGTGAGAGTGAAAATTATTGAGTGAATTATCTGGAGTAAATCACCACTCTAACTTCACTCAAACACATTCACATACTCCAGGCGGGTGAATTCATGATTATCACTCCAATAGCCGTGAATTTGTTGATTATTCATATAGATTAACTTTACGAGAGTGTCAATTTTTATAATATTGCTCTATTAGAGTGAAAATTTACTCGAGATTTTTGGCTTCACTTTATTGGAGAATTAGACGCTCTAATAGAGTGAACTTTCATTCCTGGCGCAGGCGCATTTTGCTTGTAACAATGTAACATTCGTATTTGCGTTTGGGAGAAAAGTGTCAACTGTGTGGTGTTAGTTTGCTAAAAGTTGGTAAGTAGAAATTAATTTATATTTTGTTTAATTTTCCCACTAATTCCACAGTATTATTTAAGGATTATTGCCATAAAGAATTATTCTGTGAACTCATCGAAACTTTTCGAGACGATTTGAATATTGTGCTTATTAAATGGATTAAAATAGGTTATGTTTATAAAAATGGTATGATGCTTTGTACACGCCATGAAAATTCATTAGAACAATTTGAACAGATAATTGGCATTGCAATAATTGATGATCACAATTTTTTTATTACCAGAAAATGGATTACAGTTGAATTTTCATCACATTTTCACGCATACAACGTGAAACCTGATAATTCATTGAACATAGTTGACTCAAGTTTTCTGACGTACAAAGAACCATACAATTTACATCAATCTTGTTCTAGTGTTTTGATGTATTTAGTCCCTAAGCACTCAATTTGTTTTTTGATATTAAACATCGCAGGTGCGGCAAAATTTAGGTGGTTTATGGTTTGTTTCGAATTTGAATTTAGTTTGATATTACTAACTTAAATACAGGGTTAGTCAAAAAGGTGTAGCCACACTTATATGGGATTTGAACGTTTTTATTTTTTCTCAAAATATAATGTTATTCTCGAATTTAGTCCGAATAAAAAACGTCCAAATCTCATATAAGTGGTTAACATCTTTATGGCTAACTCTGTATTTTATATATTTACCTGTGTACCTATATTTGAGATTTACATTCCTAATGTATATTACGTATACATTTATATATATTTTTTGTTTTTAAAGTTTGAACAGTAAACGATATTTAAAATGCAAGTGTTTAATTTGTACTATTTTTCTAGTACCTATCCATAACAAAACCCTCTAGATAAGTACAGGTGTTATACTTAAATTTCCCACCCGCCCTTATCTTCGTTATTCTTTTACTTACAGAAATAAGTTAAATTCAACAGTCTAAACTTTGATTCTTAAGTTAAAAAAAATCGAAGTTATGTCTGAAACAAAGGGCGAATTTAATTTTCAACTGATTTTCTAATAACATAATTAAAACATAAGAATCCATAAAACTTTTGTATTTAACTTATTTTTGTAAATTCAAGAAAAATGAAGGTAAATGAATGGGAAATTTAAGTGTAACACCCTGTACAAATTTCACTCTAACAAAGGATTTAAATAAATCTAGTAGAGCGGTTATTTAACCTTTTTTGAGCTGGAAAAGACTCTAATAGAGTAGAAACTAGACGCTACTAAAGTTAATATAAACAATAAATTCAGTACCTTTCACTCTATTAGATGTAAGGTATCGCTCCATAAGAGTTCTTTAGTTCACTACTCATGAGCGTATATGTTGCTCTTTTAGAGTGATATATTAGTTCCGTTTAATTCACTCTACTTTATAGTATAATGTACTCTAAAATTAACTCAAAAATACGAGTGAAAATTTAAACTCTTTGGGAGTGGACCTCCTGGATGGTAAAATAGAGTGACGTTAGAGTGACTTAGAGTTATAAAATTTTTTACTGTGTATTCGCTTAAATTAAGGTTATACGTAATATATATTAATGCACAATTACACAGTAATCAATAAATTACAGGCACACCTTGACCGTATTAAGGCTACTTACTTATTCATGTATAAAATGGAGATTCCGTTTGTTCTGTTACCTACCTACTCTAAATACTTATCAAACGTCATTAAAAATACATCGATTGACTCAATCTAAAGATAGAAAGAGACAAGGTAAAATCGACAGTTGACCTGGATGAGATTTTCATACGTAGGTAACATATTTTTCATTATATTATCATTCATTAGTGATCATCATAAGGTTCTCAGTTCGAAGACTGGCTGATGGACGCGTATCTCCATCCTTTCCTGTCCTGAGCTAACCTATACGCATTTCCTTAAAAACAGAACATCCTACATCTTGATCTTGCTCTTTGTAGAGATTATGCATTATTCTTCTGCCCCTATATTTCATACCTACCTTTTTGAGCACTTCGAACATCTTCCCCCATTTTACGCTGTCGAAGGCTTTTTCTAAATCTACTATCCTATACACTGATTTCATTTTCTAATATATTTCGCAGATCTTGTCTCGCATATATAAGTTCCCAAATAATCCTTCCCCCTATCTGGCTTTTCCTCTCTTCCCAATTTGGATGTTACCTGCCTCGTTTCTAATGTTCTTGCTGCTAGATCCAATTTCTCTGAAATTTCTCCTAATTATTTTATACGCTTCGTCAGTTTTTCCTACGTCGAACTTATCTTCCACTTCTTTGCATTTATTATCAATCTACTGTTCTTACGCGTTCCTACATTTCCGAATAATTTCCCACTTGACCGCCTTATACCTTTGTTTCCCTCCTTCATCTAACCTATTTTTATATTTTCACCTCTCGTCTATTAACGTTACAATATCCTTTGTTATCCAGGGTTTTCTACTTTCATTCTGTTTGTGACCGAAAATATATCTAGCTGCAAAATCTAAAGATTTTTTTCTCGAACTTATCGCGCGTATCACAATCTTTTAGTTTCCCACGGTCAAGGTGTCTTCTACCGTTTCGTTTTCTCAAAATCTTAAATTTAAGATTAGCCTTCATGCGTGATACGCAAACATAATCAGAAAAATAAGAATACAAGTTGAAGGCAAGTTCAAAATGGTCAGAAACTAAGTTGTGCATTGGCCACCACGTAGTCCTGACCTAAATCACTTAGAGCATGTATCAGATATGCTATGAAAACGTATCAGGCAACTGCGTAGTGTAAGCATAGTATACGAAATAAATACATTATGTTATCAGTATAAGTGATAAAATAGATTTTGCAAAGAACATGGCAGTGTAACAAAATAGGCGCGAGGAAATGATGTAACAGTTTCTAAAATAATTACATTAGGCACTGATTGCTGCTAAAAATAATTACTCGGAACTCTCATTAAGTAAAATGACTATGAAATTGGGATAAATAGCAGTTATATGCATATTTCGTGCCTCGTTTTTATGCTGGTATCTAAAAATGCAATATCACCTTTCTTAGGAACACAGTACTTGTACAAACTACATTAAATTGATTACTGTAATAATACAAGCTTAATTGGATATCACTGTTTTTAATACACGCATATAGTATGCTATCATGTGGAAATATAGAGCATATTTTTGTTCCTCTAGAAAAATCTATGACCATATAGGTACCTAGTGATATTGCAGATAGATACGTATGTGTTTCTCAGTTATTGATGCTTTGAAAAGTTTGTCAAATATGTTGAAGCAATCTTGCATATATGTATTAACATCATCATAAGGTTTTCAGTCTCGTGGTATCTTCTGTAGCCTTAAAATGCCGTCCTTCATACGTACCTACGTCTTTAAGAGTCTTTCTCAAGTTCCCAAATTTACCATTTCCCAGCAATAGTTGTTTCTTTTTGATAAACGCTACTCTATCCTGGTAAGTTGTGCCAGTATGATGCAGAAAATTGAGTCAAATGAAAACTACTAGAATACAAGTGAATTCCCGATGTTCCTAAACAAGGCAAAATATGCCAGCAATGCTGCCTACGGCCTCGTTTCCTTGTATGTGCATTTTTATGCGAAGAATTGTCGCTGCAATGTTTTTTTTTAATTGCTACGACCTCTAGTTAGAATTCAATTGAATAAATATGTATGATTGCCGGTCATCAGTATTTACTTTCGATGCATGAATATTTTAAAAGTTGCTATCAGCTGAATAAGTTATGATTTATATGAAGTTCATATTTACATAAATGTATACAATTTACGAGTATGTATGGAATAAAATTATCAAAGCACACTAATCTCAATGTCGGTCCATCAATTTATAAACGATAGGTAGGCCCTTGAAGCAACTCGAGGTTTCGAAAGGAACCTTGCTATACTACTTCATCGTCCGATGTAAATATTGTTTCATGATTGGTCAGGTGGATTACAGGCAGAAAATTTAAAATAGGTCAATGAGCCGGTCAAGATTTAAATTAGTTAGCAGTAAGGAATAGGGGAGATAGGATGGTAGGACACCTTCTGAGGCACGAAGGCTTAGTTCGCAGAGATAGGAATAAAAAGAGGTCGGGGTAGGCTCAGATTAGACTACTGCTCTCAAATAGTTAGGGATGTAGGACGTTCAACTTTTGGGGAAATAGGTTAGCTCAGGATAGGAAAGGATGGAGGTACGCGTCCAACCAGTCTTCGGACTGAAAGCTTTATGATGATGATTTTTATTTTTACGTTCAAAACAAAATAAAACGAAAAATATTCGCAATTTCTTAGCTGTTCTGGCATTATCTACGCATCTGTCTTCCTGTACCCTAAGGCACTTTAAAATAAAACTAATCAGGATTATTAGATAATACAACTTGTAATAAGTTACCGTATTAATACAACCATATAACTACATACTAAAACCTGTTATGACACAACTTTCTATCACATCCTTATATAATATCACAAAATCTAATCAGTCTATTCAACTAAGAAAAACACGAACTAATTAAGCATCTTGTTTATGTCCAAATTTATCGCACAAAAATTGTCCTCCGAACGTAGCAGCTACTCCCAAACCAAAAACGAACAAGTACGAGAAATACTTCAGAGGAATTCCTCGTCGTTTCTTCAACATGGAGTTCATTAAATTCATTTTTGTAGAAGAATAAGGGGGGTAACGAACCCCTTGTAGTTTCTCCGCCAAGGGGTTGAAGTCTTTAACAAGCACACTCTTGTGATGGGTGAAAGTATCGAAGGTACTTTTGCCGTGATAGGAACCCATTCCGCTAGCACCAACACCTCCAAATGGTAGGCATTCAGTACCCACATGCATTATCGTGTCGTTAATTGTTACACCCCCGCTTGAAGTATTCTTGAGAATCATGTCTCTATCTCGAGTATTTTCGGTAAATAAATACAGGGCCAAAGGTTTTTCTCGGGCGTTTATAAAGTTGATGGCTTCATACACAGATTCGACGATGACGATTGGTAAGATTGGCCCAAAAATTTCTTCTTCCATTATGGTGTCGTTTGGGTTAACATCAGTGAGGATTGTGGGGTGAATGAAGCGCTCTTTAGGGTCACATTGTCCACCCAGAGCAATCTTTCTATCCTCTAAAAAATTCACTAACCTGTCATAGTGCTTGTCGGTGACGATCCTTGGAAAATCTGGAGAGGATTTGATGTCATCTCCGTAGAATTCTTTAAGGATTTTAGATGCCGTGTTGACGAATTTTTCTTGGATTTGTTTGGAGCAGAGGACGTAATCTGGAGCCACACAAGTTTGACCCGCATTGATGCACTTACCCCACATAATTCTTCTTACGCTTATTTCAATGTTAGCGGTGTTGTCGATGTAAGCAGGGCTTTTTCCTCCCAATTCTAGAGTTGTTGGTGTTAGGTGTTTAGCAGCTGCTTGATGGACGATTTTTCCAACAGTCGTAGATCCTGTGAAAAATATATAATCAAAGCGTTCCTTTAGAAGATCGGTTGTTTCTGGGATTCCGCCTAAGTAGACATGATAGCATTCTTTATCCAAATATTTCGGGAGTAAATTTGCTAAAACTGCTGCTGTATGAGGAGCTAGCTCCGATGGTTTGATAACTACACAATTTCCAGCTGCTATTGCGCCACCTACCGGTACCATCGTTAACTGCAAAGGGTAGTTCCAAGCCCCCATGACCAAAACTACCCCATAGGGATCTTTGTAGATGTAAACACCATCCAAAAGGTTCACTAAAGGTTTTGAAGGTTTTTCCGCTCTCATGTATTTCTCTAAATTAAAAATCAAATTTCGCAAATCGTTTTTAGCTAATTCTATTTCAAAAGCAGCAGATTCTTGCTCGTGTTTCCTCAGGTCTTTCGCCAGGGCATCCACTATCACCTCGTAACACTCTTCGTACATCTTCAGCAGGTTATTCAATTGAATTTTTCGAAAACTACTGGATTTGGTTTTCCCGGAAATGTAGGCTTTTCGGGCGGTTTGCACAACTTCAGCAGCTGATTTCGGTTCTTCAAGAATTGCACCTTTGAAAGTTTTTGTGAGAAACGGATGATCATTTTCAATGTTTAAAACAGCCGCGTTCTCGTAAGCGTTAGGATGGGTGACCACTCCGCGGAGGATGACCTCTTTGTCGCCGGACATGCTTGCTCTGCGAGGTCGGTCGATTTACTAGTTTGTTTTGGCTTGGGGAGTCGGTAATATGTAGTGCAATGCGTGTACACTCAGAGGATCGAGGTGCGCGGCGTTTTCAATAAAATGTTTAATTTTACCGGTTGTTAATGACCTTCGTCGTAATCAGGCTGTAGTACTTGAAATTCTTGAAAAGTTTTGATCATTATCTCTAAGTAATGATGGCGAACCTGTTTGGTTTTTGTGTTTTACGCGTTTTTTAACTTAATTTAATTTACATGCTTACTTTTTTAATTTTATACATGCACGTTGGCAGTTTTGACATAACGCACTATATTGTTTGTTTGTCACAGCCATCTTATATAAATTTTCGGACGACTCCTCAGTTCTTGGTTCCAAACTTTGATCTTCTCTGGTCATTGTGTAGCATTTTAGGGCCGTTATCTTGCAAGATTTGTACAATACAGGTGCATTTGAATTTTTCGTTGTTGGGTGCAATTCAATCAATTTTTACGCCTGGTGCATGACCTATCCAAAACTTGTTTATATTTCTTGTTGACGACGAACGTAGCCAAGGACTGAATTTGCCGTTTTTACGGCTGTTTCAAATGAAAGTTCATTGTCATTGTAAGTCTACCTAGTTCATACAAAATATTAGTATTGAACATAATAATTTCGTGTAAACTACGTAAATGAAAAAAGTAACTGAATAGTCTGGAATTCATTATGACACATGTTACTCAATGCATCAAACGAATAGAAGAATACTAGAAATGTTTAAACATTTGAGGCGCTATATTTGTTTGATGAGCATTTACATTTTATTGTTGCATATTAATGGTAGTTACTTTTAGTAAATATACAATATTGGTGAAGGTTTTGAAAGTTGTTGCATTTGAGCGTAAAATTTTTTGCAGAACTATTGCCAATAATCAAATGCATTGCAAAATTTTTGTGAACACATTTCTGCAAATAGGTACCGACTACTGAACTGATAGATTGTTTTTTATTGTTTGTTACACGGTGTCTAGCGAAAATTTCGAATAGAAATCAATGCAATTCGAAAACAGCCGTTGTTTTATAAGTTATTACATCGCATGTAAATATTACATACCTACGTTTTTCATTTATACACAAAATTTGTAATAAATTAGATAAAATCTCCGAGAAGGCCATTTTTTGTTTAATTTTTAATTTTCTATTCAACGGTAGGTATTGTTTATACAGTATGTAACTGTTCAACGAATTTCAATTTCAATTTCTCAATAAAAATCACTATTTATTAAAAAACGCGTATTTTGCATTATTTGTTTAATAATGAAAATAGGTATTTAATTGGAAAACAATACATTGTGTATTAAAATAAAAGTGTATTTCTATTAACGCTAATTTTTTGGAATTCGTACTTAATACTTACAATGTATTGCCTCCTCTGGCATTAATGACTGCCCGGCACCATCTAGGCATACTTCAAATCAGCCTATCGATTGCATCTTGTGGCAAAAGGGCCAGCTGCTCTCTCAGTGCATTTTCAAATGCAAAACGGCCTTGAATGTTTGCCATAACTGGAAGAAGTTGTCCCACACATGCTCAATGGGGTTGAGGTCGGGAGACTTGAGGAAGCCATGGCAAGAAGGCAATGTTCTCTTCTTCAAACCAATTTTATACAATATGAGGACCAGCAGCATATGAACATGGTTGCACAACAGGTACAAGAACTTGTTCAATATAACGCCGCTGGTTTTTGGCTCCAGCCAGACAAACGAGGTCCGTTCTATGGTGCAAATCGATTCCAGCTCGTACCATCACAGACCCTCCTCGGTAACTGAAAATTTCCTGGAAGTGCCTGGTCCTCTCCAAGGCTCCGCTTCTTCGCCACACTCTCGTTATTCTGCTATCAGGTTGAAATCCGAACCGAGATTCGTCGGTAAACAGAACATTGGACAATTCTACTTCACCCCATTGAGCATGTTCTTCAGCCCATTCAAGACGAACTTCGCGATTGCCGAGGCGAAGTGCAAGTACCTACTCTAATTGGTCGACGAGAATGAAGACCAGCTTGATGAATACGATTTCTGATGGTTTGGTCAGAAACAGCTACGGCATGTACATTTTGGGGATCCGCAGAAAGGGAAGATAAATTCTGGTGCAGATGGGCTGTCTAGGTTACCCTTAGAGGAAGAAGAAAGTAATGAAGAGGAGCCGAAGGACTATTTCAATATTATAGAAGGGCAGTTGCCAATGGATGCATTACAAATTAGGGTTGCAACTAGAACAGATCGGGATTTAAGATCGAAGAGGAGTTGAAACCGAATTATTTAAGAAGGAATGTGGGGTTATAGAGTAAGTAATTGTGCCGGCAAAAATGAGACACAGAATACTGAAACAATTACATCTAGGAATGTGCAAAATGAAAGCTTTGACACGAGGGTTCTCTTGGTATCCAAATTTAGATAGAGCCATAGAGGAATTGGTTACGAGCTGTGTGGTTTGTTTATCTTTTAGGAAAGAATCAGAGAAAGCTAGGTGGGAACTAGTAAGGCCTCCTTTAGAGCGAATTCATGTAGACTATTTTAGGGTCGGTTAAAGGGAAAACATTAATTTTTAATAATAACTGATTAGTATTCTAAATGGCCAGAGGTTTCTGAGGTACCTAAAATGAATGCAATCGTCAATGATGGAAAAATTAAGAAATTAGGAAGGAAGATGAAAATGAAGGTTATGGAAGGGAAACTTTGGCGATAGAAGAGAGAGGGGAAGAATAGTAGGACCCCCCTCCCCCGATAGATTAGATTTGTTAGGGTAGTTGTAGACTAGAGTAGGTATGTTTAAACTCAAGGGGTGAGATATGCAGTATCTTGGTAGATAGTTAAGTTGGCAACACTGGTTAATGGTATATTAAAGGCCTGGGGTAACAACAGTAGACCAGGTAGATGTCAACGTTTCTCACTTAGGAAGCAACTATTGCACCCCTACCACGATCAGCGGGTTCACGCACCCAGGTCGATACTTTCCAGGCGGATTTGAAATGGAACAAACTGAATATTTCAATTTGACAGTCGATATCATTCTCTTTTATCCATGAGGTTAAATTTGTAGAGAGGGAACTTTGAACTTCCACAAAACCCTAACCCACAATAGCAACTACAAAAATCTTCGTGTTTGCATCAAAACTGCGGAGAGGAAATAAACTGTCATTTAAAAAAATTATAGCGTTATTTGAAAGTCATCAGGCTCTCTAAAAGCAGGTTTGTTGCAAAAAAATGTTGAAATTCTGTAATTTTTGTAGAAAATCAATAATTTTAAAATTTTATCGAATTTATTGTAAATAGACTCACTGTATATTTATTTATTACGTACTTACTCCAAGGTAACAGGTTCTTTTCTATAAAAAAATTACGCGTGGGATAATAAATTAGTAAATGTATATGATAAAACGTAGTGTGTCATTTTAAGGACTTCAATAAGTCTCTTAATACTCTAACACTTTAACTATTTACAATTCTTAATTTATTATTTAACAAAGTATTATTTTTTAAAATATAAGTTATATCTTGTAAATTTCCTTCATCTCCCGAGAATCATACAGGGTGTCCCAAATTTAGCCTGTTAAACTTTACCAGCAGAATCTATGTCCAAAAATAATGCAAAAAGTTTCAATAAATACAGGCCCAAAAATGCTTCCTAAGGGAGCTGCAGCCCCTTAAATGTGCGCCCCTGGAGATATTGAATAAAAATCATCTTCAGGGACACACATTTAAGGGAACTTTTTGGATTATTTTTGAGCATAGATTCTATTGATAAAGTTTGACAGGCAAATTTTGGGACACCTTGAATATTCTGGGGCTAGCCCTACTCTTCTGTTGCATTTAAAACTAATTTCCTTTTGGAGTTTACTCCTTAAGAATCGATTTTCAGTTATAGCCCGCGGTACGGAAATTTTATGAGGAGTAAAATCAAGCGTTAACTAAAAGTGAGGCGTCGCGTTACATTACCTTTCACATTGAAATTATGTACGTATCAATGGATACGGCTGTTTATGTCTGACTGCATAGAGCATGGAAATAGTGAAAATAGAGTGGCATAGAATATATATGACAGTTGGCGTTGTAAAGTCAGCATTTGCAGTGTTTGTTCGTTCCTAAATTTGTTGAATCTTTTGATTTAATATGGAAAAACCTAATATTAAATACTCCAAATATTGCTTAAGCCCAGGTTTTTAACAACTTTCCGTCGACGGAATTCCGTTTGCCATATTTTAAGTCTGTCGCTGTTTGAATGGCAGAAAATATTCAGTTTTTTATTGGTGTAACTTAGCAACAAACATATAATTCAGTAAAATTGTGACAGCGCAGTGCGTCGACGGATTCCGTCGGGGTCTTAAAAACCAGGGCTTTAGTGCCGAAATGTGAATCAACGCCTATTCGAACACCAGGAAAAGTATTTATTTCATTGCCAGTCGGATTGACGTTTAGCAGATTGTCATTTAATTACTGAATTCGCGTGTACCCTATTATCAAGTGATTGAAGTTAAAATAATCGTTCGTAAGGAGTAAAAAACTCCAGTCGTGCGTCGGAGCTGACACACGCAAGTTTTTTTATTCATTTCAGGTTTTTATCTATATTCGATACGCGATGTCAATTTTTGAACGGCACATGTCGCTACTTGGGTAACAATCCTTATGTCCTAGTGACATTTTCTACTGGCGTTTTCAAACGGCTGCATCAAAAAAAAACTAAGTGCTGATGACCCACATCATCTGTGCATCAAGCAATTAAAACTGATTAACAATAGAAATGCAATTAAACATGTATAGATACCTACAATTACCAACCGTCTAATAGCACTAATGGTTTTGTTTTTTTTCTGTACTGTTTACCCAACATTTTCCATTAAATCGTGTAATTAAAATCAATCGATTATGTTCGGCTTTACCACAATTTTTCTATACACTTAATTACTTTAACAAATACAAAAACGTATTATCATTCTTACTTAAATATTTGAGTTCCTTCCCCAGGTCTTGAATTCGAACCGACAAAATAATAATATACATAATATAATTTCATTATAATTGCAGAGTAAAACGGATGAAAGTAAAAGTACTTTTTACTTTCACTGTTAGGTAACTTCGTCGCGCGTTAGTTTTAACTGCTACTTCACGTATATTGCGTGAGTAAGAAGTGTAAATAATTTATAAAACAATAACGCAGTCGGAAATAGCATGTTAGTACCTGAAAATATCTTTTTATGTATCTCAGAATGTGTCGTACCATCCTATCCTATCTTTGCTATTCTTTATTGTTTTCCATAATTATATTTCCTTTTCTGGAACTCTTTCCAATACCTCTCCTATTTATAACTACAAAAGGTCTTTCAATTAATTTAAGCTTGCGATAGAGAGAGTGGAGGGCAATTCACAAACGGCGAGAGAACAGGATGGAAACATTTGGTATACAGATGGGTCTAAAACTGTACACAGTACTGGGGTGGGTATTGCTGGCAAAAGCCCAGGGAATGAAATTAGCATAAATCTGGGCAGCCTTGCAACCGTATTCCAGGCAGAAATTACTGCAATTTCCGTATGTGCACAGGAGATGATCAGGAGGTCCTTTCAAAACAAGAGGATCCAGATTCTCACTGACAGCCAGGCAGCACTGAAAGCTCTGGAAGCTACAGAGATACAATCCAGAACAGTTAAAGACTGTGTGGACTCGCTGGCTGAGTTAGCAGTACATAACAAGGTTATTCTACGATGGCGGAAAGGCCATCAAGGAAGTGAAGGGAACGAGAAAGCAGACCTCTTAGCGAAGAAGGGAGCCAAAGTCCCGCTGATAGAGCCGGAACCTACAGATAGTCAAAGAGGTGATAAAGGACCTATTAAGACAATAATTGTCTTACTGGATGGGGACTCCTGGACTGAGGCAATCGCGGATGTTCATTAGCGGACCATCCAGCAAGAGAGCTGAAGAGTTAATACGACTGGGTAAGAACGAGCTGAGATGGGCAGTAGGACTATTTACGATACACTGTTCACTTATGAGACATCTTACCACTATTGGAGTGAAGGACAATCCTGATTGCAGGATGTATGGAGAAGAGGAGGAAACTCCTCATCACATACTATGCGAATGTCCGGCTCACAACTACCTAACAGGAATAACATTAAACATTAATTTGAATGGAAGATACGTCTAACGTGAGTTTAAGTTGAAAGATAAGAGTTTATATGTTACAGGGCACAAAGAAATTCTGTAGTTTGGGATTTTTCCGTGCAGACATACAGACGTTATTGTAATTAAATTAAAAATATGCACTGCATTATTATTTCCAAATATAGTACCGTGAAGGTTTGTGAAGCAAACAGATGTGTTCGGATAGCTCTATAATTACTTTTATAATTTATATTATACCTAACCAATGTAACTGTAATAGTCCTGTTTAATACCATATAATATTATAAATTGAAGTGCTAAATGTCACTAGAGAAAATTACCCACCTTCACCCTTAAATTAGTACATAATACTTCGGTCAACGAGAACATTGATTAAGTTATGGTCAAGTAGAACATCCTACATACCTAACTATTTGAGAGCAGTAATCTAATCTAGGCCTACCCCTACCTCTTTTTATTCCTATCTCTGACTCTAGTATGTCGCGAACTGTTCCTTCGTGTCTTAGAAGGTGTCCTAACATCCTATCTCTCCTATTCTTTATTATTTGTTTATTGTTTGTTGTTTTTTTGTTAAACGCAACTCGACCCTGCGCTATTCTTTGTTTTATATCTTTAGTGCTCCTATACCATCTCGAGTTATTTTACTTCCTAAATAGCAGAAATCCGCGACCTCCTCTATCTTCTCATTTCCTATTTGTATTTCAATTTTAGTTCTATTTTCACTCCCTCTACATACCAAAATTTTAGTTTTCTTTTTATTGATTTTTATGCAGTATATAGCCCTGTGTCAAAACTGCCTCCATTTCATTCAAAGCCGCCCCTAATTCTCCTTTGCTAGATGCTAACACTGCTATATCAACCGCAAATCTGAGCATGTTAATAGTTTGACCCTGTACATTAATCCCTGAGACTGTTCCGTCCTTAACAATAATAATCGTATCTTCGATATATAAAATGAAAACTAGAGGTAGCAATGCACGTCCCTGTCTCACTCCCTTCCGGATATCTACTTCTCTTCGTTCTTGCTCAAATTCTATAACTGCCCTTTGCTCTTTGTAGAGATTATGTATTATTCTTCTGTCCTTATTTATTTCATCCCTACCTTTCTGAGCACTTCGAACATCTTCCCCCATTTTACGTTGTCGAAGGCTTTTTCTAAATCTACAAATCCTATGTAGATGCTGTTTCCCTTTTCTATTGTTTTTCTATAATTACTCGTAATGCTAAAATGGCCTCGCGAGTTCCTCTATTTCGTCTAAATCCGAACTGATCTTCTCCTAATATTTCTTCCTCCCTTTTCTCCATCCTTCTTTGCACAATTCTAGTTAAAATTCATAACGCGTGGGAAGTTAAACTGATAGATCTAAAATTATTTTCGCATCTATCCGCGTCTTCCTTTTTTGGAAAAGCTACTATGATGTTCCGTTTTGTAATCTTCTGGAATCTCGCCTGTCAAGTATATGCGACTAATTTAAATTTATGGTAACTGATAAAATTCTATTATTTAATTTTTTTAGTTTATGCGTTATTTGAAATTCTATTTATTATTTATTTTCTGAATAACTAGGATGAGAATATTACTTATTCGTACGCTATATTTTGCATACACGCTGTTAGAATTTGGATTTGATAAATCAATTTACCGTTGTAAATTGGACGGGGTAAACGTAAGTTTTCTTTAATGAAACAGATGAATATTATTACATCTCTTCCTAGAAATTAATTCCGATTTCAAGGAGACATGATTTAGCTGATTTTTCAATTGCATCTGCAATTTTGTATATCTCGGAAAGAACTGAAAATAAAATAGCCATTATTTTCAAAGATATCAAAAAATCGGAAGCTCTTTCAATAAATTATTTCTTAGAAATTTTTTAAGTATGATTTGATCCTATTTCTTCTGAAAAATTGTCCAGGTCCGTATTAAGAAAAAATAAAAATTGACGATGTAGACAACAGACTTACAAAAATAACCTTAACAGTTTGCGAAAGGTAGTGAAAATTTACATTAAAAAATTGCTTTCGGTTTTTCGAATGCCAGAAAAAATGAAAACGAAAATCGTTGATACACTGTACCTCTTGCTCGTTGAGTTTTATTTTCTCGGAAACGTTTCATTTTATCGAAACCTAACAAGAGTAACTTTTCATTAGCAAAATGTCAGGGGAAACAAAAAATGCGGTTAAAAATTAAAAATATCCAGCCCCTTAAAAATGTGAAGTTAAGAAGGTAAGGGGTAGTTCACCCCTTGCTCTCCTGATGCACTATCAAAAAATGGGCCGCATTATTTTATCGACATTCAATCACTACGTACGTCACCAAGAAAATTATCGAATTACAATTAAAAATAAAAATTGTATGTAAAAAAGTGATTTTTATTTCTCGAATTTAAGGGAGAATATCTCGGCAGGGGAAGGTCGTAGGAGAAAACTTTATATGAACTTGGGGGGTTATTTTCGTGTAATCTATACGCACCCGAGAGATTTCCCACCTTCACCGGGATACCTGTATATGTGTACAGAGTAAAAACTTAATTATGTACATATGGACTAGGTAAAAAAACGAAAATTGTTGTCGTGTTGACAGCTTGAAAGATATACGTATTTTCAGATTCGAAATTAGACATTGGAAGTGTTAATTGGTCTGACCTCAACCCCTATGTTGGTTTATATTTTATTCATAATATGTAAAGTCTGAATGCATTTTGTCACAAGTAGTCAAAGTGTAAAGGTCATGTTCCTTTCTTTTGTATAATTCTGGCTACGTTCAAGGTTCAAAATACATTAGTATCTAGGTAGGTACTATTTTTAAGCCCTTATTTGTTTAGCATTTTATCTTTTTGCTAAAGATGCGTGGATTTTGTTAAATGAGGTAGGTATACCGACTATGAGTCGATTACCTGAAATAAACAGTGTGGCCTCGTAATGTCGTTCAAGAATTGGAAATTCTCGCCTATTGCAGAGTGAAAATTTGAGTCAATAATGCAATTTTCATATAATTTTCACATCTTATTGAATTTTCGGAAATGCAGGTGCAGGTCTCGGATTTGCCCCAGAAACAAGTGCCGCCCCAAACCATTATTATCCGATCTCTTCAAGGATGGTGGATGAACCACTCGAACCCCATAGTGTGGTATATCGTTTTCCATGAAATTTTGTGGGGAACGTAAACAGGTAAAAAAATTGGGGGTTTCTATTTAAAAAAATATAAGTTTGGTTTGTTACGCAGAATGTAAAGACTCTGTATACACCAAAATAATTTTACAAGATGCTGCATGAGATTTTAATGTCTTGAATGGTTCAAGAGATATAGGCCGTATTCACACTGATGGACCACCCTGTATAAATGTTTTGCAGGCATACATTTTAAAATGTGCTCATGAGGTAAAATATCGTTAATTTGAATTTGTTTATCTGCTTTTGTCAATTTATTATAAGTTTCCTAACGCGTAATGAGGTTCATTATTCAACAGCCACTGAATAATAACCCATTGTTCAATGAGCTGTAGCCGATCAAAAAAATCTTATTGTACAGCATATCGAGGTTCTTGTGAAGCGGAAAACGTTAAATTTATATTTATTTGTCAGGAAAATTCAAGAAATCGTGTAGGTAGGTACATACATTATACGTTTCTAAGGCAACGTTCGTTAAAGGACTGCTGCCTGTGAACACTTTAGAAGTCTATAGGGTTCCCGTTATAATGGAAATTTGAAAATTTACAGCTATGTTAACATAGTGTGTAGGAAATCGCTGAGATGAGATGGGATTAAGAAGAGGTAGATGTAAAATCAGATCAGACTATTGTTCTGAAATAGTTACGAATGAAGGGCGTTCTTCCAGGAAGTACGGACTGAAAACCTTAATATGATGACTGAGAATACCCCGAAGAATTTTTTCACTCCCGGCTTTATTTATTTATTTTTTTCTCCCCTTAGGGCCTGCACGCCCGTAGGCTCAGATGCACTGCAGCCACAAAATGGGCTTATTGTGCTCACCCTAAATTCTAAGTCACACCCATTCCATGATCTTGGTGCCTTGGACCAAACGGTACAAGTCAAACATTGAATGCGTGGAAAATTCTTCCGGTTCCATCAGACATCGCCCGAAAATTCGCTGCCTCTTCTGGTCTACAGCTTTACATCTGCACAAGTTGTGCATAGCTGTCTCCCGTTCCTTATTACACAAGCGGCAGTTAAGGTCTCCGTAATATTTTCCAAATCTTCCACAGGTGTTCTTTAACGGTCGTGTGTCCCGTTAGGAAGCCTGTTACGATTCTAATTTGCATCCTACTAAGGCAAAGTAGTTCTGAGCATCTTTTCCTGCAAGGTCCCTTTATATACGACTTGCTGTGCCTGTGTCCTGGAATCACGTTCCAGTAATTGTGATGTTGAGCGCGAATCGATCCGTTTACTTGGTGTCTGACTGCACTCTTAGTTATGCCTAGGGCAGGTTCCAGTCCAACGAAAGGATCGTTGGAGCCCCGCTTTGCTAGTTTATCGGCTTCCTCGTTCCCTATCAGCCCACAGTGACCTAGAATCCAAAGCAGTCTCACTTCGTTCCGCATGGCTAGGATATTAAGTTGCTCGAAGCATTCCCACACCAGTCTGGAAGACATCTTTGGGCTCATAAGAGCCTTCAAAGCTGTCTGGCTGTCTGATAAGGTAAAGATCCGCTGATTCTTGTAGCCCCTCTTAATGTTTTCCCGCGCACATTGTAGTATCGCGTAGACCTCTGCTTGAAAGACAGAGGCATATTGGCCCAGAGAGGAGCTGAGTTTCACTCTTGGTTTATCTCCAAACAGTCCCGACCCAGCACCTGTGTCGGTCTCAGAACCGTCGGTGTACCAGATTAGACTGCCGGAAGGTGTGCTATTCAGAATTTGGTTCTCCACTCTAGGGTCATAGATAGTGACCTGAAAGAGTGGTTGTGCGGTGTTCTTGGGGGCCATGTAATCCGTCCTCATGTCTAGCATGGGATCCTTTATGCCCTCAATAATGCTAGTGTGCTCTGTACCCAGACGGACACGGTAAAAAGAGTTTTGCAGTCTGTATAGTGCAAGTCTCGCCTCCACCTGTATCACGAAGTGGAGAGGGGGAAGGTCCAGAAGAGTCTCTATGGCTGCAGTTAGCGAAATCCGCATCGCTCCTGATATCCCTAGCCAGACAAGCCTCTGAATTCTGCTTAGCCTTTGCCTAGTAGTTACCTGTTTGACTTTGGGCCACCATGCCAAAGCTGCATACATTATTCCTGGTCTGACCACTCTGGTGTACAGCCAGTGCACCATTCCTGGCCTTAGACCCCATTTTTTGTCATATGTTCGCCTAACTACTGCAAGAGTAGTTTTCGACTTAATGATTATTCTATCGATTTGTTGGTTCCAGGTAATGATGATAATTTGTTGAAGTACTTTTAACACGTCGTGTCAGCCAAATTATTGTGCACATAATTGAATAAAACTGAAATTTGGTCCACTGCGCCTCTACAGTGGAAATTGAATTTACGTCATTGCGTTGTACAAAACTGATTAATTACCAGGTCAATTATCATCCTGTAAGATTTAAGACTGAATAAAATTGGCCAATTAAAAATTAATTTTGCAAAATAATTATAAGGGTAAAACGCAATAATCTTTTGCTTAATTGGGGTATTTAAATAGAATGTAAAAGTAGTGGTTAGAAATTATTTGAAAGGGTCGAGCGCGCAAGAAATTTAATTAGATACTTGTTTCACATTACCTTGAGTCTCCTGGCTTCAATGACCGTCGTTGTTAATCTGTTGAGGTTTTCGTTGTATACCAGAGATAGGAGCAGTTCCCCAAGGTCCGATTTTAATTCCTGTATCTCCTAAAATTTGAATATGTGTTAGTCGTGAATATGTGTTAGTCGTGAGTTGTACTGGGTGATTCAAACTTCCCGCCCTTGGCTTATAATAGGAAAACGAAAAGTGCAAATGCAAATTTGGCAGAGGGGATTTGAATAGCTGTGTGTCTGGTATATTTTATCATATTTAAACATTTTTTAACCTTTTTCAAAATGGCGGAAATGACGTCAGAAAAATTATTTCTTCTACAAAGTTACCATTTTTTTTCATAATCTGAAAGAACATATTTTTCTAAACAACTTCCATTCAAAAAGTTTTTTTCTATCTTTATTTGGTTAAAAGCTATGGGACTCTAAAGTTGGTACTCCACTGACCCCGCCGCGCCGTAATAAAAATTAAGTCGGTCGGGTAACAAATGCGCATCAATAATATTTTATCAACATCATCTTTCTGCGAAGTTACTGTCTTAAAAAAAAATCCAAACAATGCAATAAAATCAAACACTTTAAAATTGACACTTGTCTTGTTCTTTGATCTCAACTGACCCTGTCGCAATAAAATGTATACACGTAATGAAAAAGTGGATATGATACTTATTTATGGCGAATGTCAACAAAATAGTATAAGATATTTCCAGTTTTTACAACAACAGCTTCCAGAACTTCTTGAGAACATTACACTTCAATTGCGTTTAAATCTATGGTATCATCATGATGGTGCTCCACCACATAGAGTCAGTGAACTCAAGGGACAACTGGAAAGGCGGCAAACTCGTTCTTCCCGTGGAGGAGATTGTGTCAGGCGCGGAAGAGTGAGAGAGTGGTATGTTGTGGGACAGCCATTCTTGTTTGGCCCATGCGAGTAGGCAGACTGCTCGTGCACGTGGCTTTTATTTGTTACCTGATTTCTACCTGTGGTGTTAAAAGTTGAATTATCTCGTTGTTTACAGTAGTATAATAGTTGATTTTGATATTATTACCGTTTCGATAAATTTCTAGCGGTTGTAATTTTAAAAAATGGTGCAATACTGCGTGGCATATGGATGCAAAAATTTGCATGACAAAAGAATATATGTTCAGTTTCATTCGTAAGTTGGATATTTTAATTTTGTTGTACCTATCTGTAAAAATTAATGTTTACTATTTCATACAGATTTCCGTTTAAACGTCCAGAAATATTGGAACTGTGGTTAACAGCAATAAGAAGGGAAAATTGGAAACCGTCCAGAACTAGTAGACTGTGCAGTGAACATTTCAAAGAGACGGATTACCAAGACAGACCAGGCTGTGCAAAAAAACTTTTGAAATGGGATGCTGTTCCTAGTATTTTCAATTTTCCAAGACATTTGCAGAAAACTGCAGTGGCCCGAAGAGTACTTGTTCGAAAGGCAACTAATTTTGTGCAAGTTCAAGATCAGAATAAGGTTAGTACTAAATAAATTTCTTATGAAATAAAATTAAATTGAAATGAAATATTTTAGGAAGCAGAAAATGCTACGGAAATTTATAGTGAACCAGCACGTTTAATGAAGGATGTGCAGACACAAACAAAATGTAATATGGAGGCTGAAAAATATCTTTTACGAAGAAAAGTGAAAACTTTGAAACAAAATATAAAACGCAAAGAAAAGAAAATCCAGTCGATGGAAAAATTAATAGACATGTTGAAGAAGAATAACTGCACAAATGAAAATTTAACATTTGTAATGGAAAATTATTTTAAAGGTATAGGTTTTCATCATATACTATTCGTAAAATGTACTGATGAATTCATTTGTGTAGGTTTTCCATTAGAGCTACTTATAAATCAACATAAAAATGAAAATATTGCTCCAGGACGTAGACGGTACTCAGATGTAATGAAACAGTTTGCTCATACCGTATATTTTTATTCACCAAAGGCATACAAGTTTCTTAGGCAATATTTCGTATTGCCCAATGGACGAACTATTCGGCACTGGTTGACGAGCCTGAACTGTTATCCTGGTCTCTTAAGTGAGGTGTTTGCTTTTTTAAAGACAGAGGTTGTACAACAACAGGATTTAAAAAATTGTGCCTTGATTATTGACGGAATGGCAGTTAGAACCCAAATCGTATGGGACAACTCAAAAGGGAAATTTGTAGGAAATGTAGATTACGGAGGAATTGTTGATGCTGAATATGATTCTGCTGCCTCTGAGGCACTGTTCTTACAGATAGTAAGTTACACAAACAGATTTAAATGTCCAGTTGCTTATTTCTTGACAAATAAAGCAAATGCAAATATTCAAACCCAAATTATAACATGCTGTTTGCGTAACTTATTTGAAGCGGGAATAATAATTCGATCTATTACATGTGACGGTACAACAACAAACATCCAAACAATTAAAAATTTGATTGGTTCTGATATTCAAAATAAATCCTATTTTTCTCATCCATGTGCCTCGGATGTTAAAGTATATTGTATGTTGGATACATGCCACATGCTTAAATTGGCCAGAAATTGTATGGCTGAGAAAGTGATAATGTCTGAAACAGGTATTGTAAGTTGGGAATATATCAAAAGACTGAATGAAATTCAGGCAAAGGAACAATTAAGTCTTGCAAATTCTTTAACATCTGCACACATTAAGTATAAAAATAAAATTATGAATGTTCGGCTTGCAGCACAGGCCCTCAGCAGTTCAGTTGCTAATGCTTTGTCATATTTACAGAACAAAGGAGATCCAGGTTTTAGTGCATGTAATGCAACTGTGAATTTTATTCGCATGGTTGACAAAATTTTTGATATTTTGAATGCGAGAAATCCTTTTGGCCAGGGCTATAAGGCTCCCATTAGGCCTAACACAATATTTTACTTTGAACAAATTTTTAGTGCAGCCACTACCTATTTACAAAGTTTGAAAGTTGATGGCATTCCCATTTTGTCACACCCAAGGAAAACATTTGCTTTGGGGTTTATCATAACGATGAAAAGTACATTAGGATTAGCACAAGATCTATTTAATTTGAATCATAAGCCCCTGAAATATTTTTTGTCCTATAAATGTTCACAGGACCACCTAGAAATATATTTTAGTTGTATACGTGGCAGAGGAGGGTGGAATAATAACCCCAACGCATCTCAGTTGCGGTGGGCACTAAGACAATTATTGTTTAGAAATTCTGTTAAAGGTAGTGTTTCTGCAAACTGTATGGATTTTGGTAGTGAATGTACACCGACATTTGAATTTCGCTCAGAAAACAGATGTGTCACATTGCCTGAAACAAATGAAGAGAATAATTTTGATTTCGGAGTATTAGACAGAATAAATAAAAGCAACTTGTCGGACTATCAAGAAAATGTGCTATATTATATAGCAGGTTTTGTAGTCAGAAAACTTGTAAAAAATACTTTATGCACTGATTGTATTAACATTTTATTACATCGAAATGAATCCATTCAAACAGATCACATGTATAGCTCTTCATCTGACTCATTTAAACAATTTACGACTTTTACTTCTAATGGCTGTCTACTATTTGCGCCTGACATAGTATACAAAATAATACAATTTGCAGAAAAACATTATCGAGTAATGGCAAAAGACGGCTCATTGCAAACTAAAAACATAAAAACATTATTACGAAATGCAGCAGTCCAACATTTTTCCTCAAATTTGCAGGCCTTTCAACCTGCCCATCCAGTAGCACAGGAATTTATTTCTGAAGACTTACATGAGATACAATTAATAAAAGCCACTGTAAACCAGTTCCTTAAATGTCGAATGCCACATCATGCCAAACTTTTCAACGAAAAAAATCAAACTACCAAACTGGGGCTGAGGCAAAAATTAACAAAACTGATATTATTTAACAATCAGTAATCCTATTTTTTATTTGCACTTTGCATTTTTGTATAAAGTATGTACTTACTGAAAACTTTCGTATATTTTTTGTACTGTATTGTATTGAAAGACCTATTGTTTATACTAAAATTATTTATTGTATGTTAGCATGTCATTCACTTCAATTAAAATAGCTATTGGTTAGTATGTATTGATCAAAAGGTTTAATTTTTACTACTGATATTTCCAGAAATCTTAGTTCGATATAAATAAAGTTCTTTTTCTCTTTATTTCAAGTTCTATTTATCAGGTTGTATGTCATAAGGAGCTCTCGATAAAACATTTGTAACTGAATATGTAATTTAATTTCTACCACCATCAATCAAAATATAGAGTTATTATGACAAGTTTTCACTCTGAATTTACCCCTAATAAAAATTATAAGTTTAATTTTTGTGTAAAATCTATTTTACAGTGACCATTATGTGTTAATTTTTATATATTACAATAAAAGTATAGTTGCCGCAAGTTGACGCGATATGTACGCATCAGTTAGACAAGGATAGAAATCCCACAAATCGGCGGGTTGCCTATTGCCGGAGCGTGCCTCGCGTACTGTCAGGTCTGCCGCCTTTCCAGTTGTTCCTTTTAGTTCACTGCATAGAGTTAGACCGGTCCAGCAGTTTTAAATGACGTTTATGGAGGAAGATGGATTGGTACTAATGGACCCACACTTTGGCCGTCAAAATCGCCAGACCTAACACCCTCAGATTTTTACCTTTGGGGAACACTTAAAAAGGAGGTTTATAAAACTGCTTCAAGGGACATTGACCATTTAAAGGAAAAAATTCAAAATGCTTGTCGAAACTTACCAAGGAATGTATTAAGAAGAGTTACTGAAATTATTAGAGTAAGGCGTAATTTAGAAAAATGTTTGGAAGTTGGAGGTGGTCATATTGAAAATTTAAACTATTAAATTTTAACTTAAAAAATCGTTTCTCCTACTTCGTTGTTGTTGTTTTTTCTGTTGCTTTCAACCGTTAAAAAGCAAATATAATATGTTCTTGTCAATTTTAAAGTGTTTGATTTTATTGCATTGTTTGGATTGTTTTTTAAAACAGTAACTTCGCAGAAAGATGATGTTGATAAAATATTATTTGACTTAATGAGCTTAAAACAATTGATGCGCATTTGTTACCCGACTGACTTAATTTTTATTACTGCGCGGCGGGGTCAGTGGAGATTTATTTAAAAGTACCAACTTTAGAGTCCCATAGATAGATAGAAAAAAACTTTTTGAATGGAAGTTGTTTAAAAAAATATGTTCTTTCAGAATATGAAAAAAAAAACGGTAACTTTGTAGAAGAAATAATTTTTCTGACGTCATTTCCGCCATTTTGAAAAAGGTTAAAAAATGTTTAAATACGATAAAATGTACCATACACACAGCTATTCAAATCCCCTCTGCCAAATTTGCATTTGCACTTTTCGTTTTCCTGTTATTAGCCAAGGGCGGGAAGTTTGAATCACCCCGTACAAGGGGTTAAATTGCTTGTAACACGAAAATGAGAAAATATATAATTGAAAGGGATTAGGAACATCAAAGTGTTGAGAGAAATTGGAATGTAGATATGTACATGAAAATGCTTTTGCAACATATACCGAACTTTCTTATTAATACTTAGCTATTACATATGGAAAAGCAGTGTAAATATACCTGAATGGGAAAAGAGCAAATCGATATTCACATCGAACATCAAGTCATTGAACATATAGTAATAAATTCAAGTAGGGGAGAGGGGGGTATAAGAAAAAAACATCTGATAGTGGAACTATGGTAAATGTTTAAAATGCAAAAAATTGTAAAAGTAGGAGTATACCTTACTTAATATTTTGGCATTTTCAATCATCACAAAGTTTTCAATCCGAAGACTGGTTGGACGCTTATATACCTCCATCCTTTCCTATCCTGAGCTAACCTACGCATTTCCCCAAAAGTTGAACATCCTACATCCCTAACTATTTGAGAGCAGTAATCTAATCTCTTTTTATTGGTCAAAAAGGTTCAATTTTCATAAGTATGGGCACAATGCAAACCCTACAAAAGGCTCATTTTGCCCCAGATGTGGAGGTAAAATGATCACTTGAAGCGGGTGAAACGATCCCACGTCGAATAGTACCATTTCTCTGAATGATTTACATGACTCTTGTGGCCGGGAATCAATACAACACATTCGGCAAGGATTTTTAGTAAAGTTGTATTTACCTCAAGTGCAGAAATATATTTTCTCAGAAAAAAAATAACAAAAGATTCTTTAGAAACTCAAAAACTTTGGCGCAAACAAAAAATAACACATCAGACTAAAATTTAATCCGTTGTTTAACATAGGCAGCATTAACCTGAAATACACATCTGGCACATTTGTAATCCTCTTCATCGTCGCTAACACCTGCACATTGATCATGTGCCCACTCGCGACACGTACTGCATTGGATCTAACCTTCTCCACTAACTGAACATTTATATTTCTCAGAACACAATATGCATTCAGTGTCATCATCTTCACTACTACTCTCCCAGTGTTGTTCTTCCTTTCCTCCCTTCCTTCCTTCCTTCCTTCCTCCCTTCCTTCCTTCCTTCCTTTCTTCCTTCCTTCCTTCCTTCCTGCCTTCCTTCCTCCCTTACTTCCTTACTTCCTTACTTCCTTCCTTCCTTCCTTCCTTCCTTCCTTCCTTCCTTCCTTCCTTTTCTTTCTTCTTCCTTTGTTGTTTTTGAGGCCTTGACTGCTTTGCTCTTAGCCAGTCTCGCTTCTTTCTTCCCATTATTTATTTTTTTCGCTTAAATTTTTCAATTTCAATTTTACTGTTGCTTTTCTCTTGACGACTTGACGTCTTTCTTCTGACATTTCTACATTATCTACAACCCGGGCACTTGGTTCTTAATATGGTTCATCCGTAACTTCTGCAACTATGAAATTGATATCCGTAAAAGTTTCTGGCTTGTATGGGACAATTCCAGTTTTTCGAAACCCATTAATAGCGTTAGTGGGCGTAGCAGCTTTCAAGTAAGCTTCGCAAAAGATTTTGCTGACTTGAATCGTGGTGACAGTTCTTCCAGGTTGATTGTTAATCCATTTTTCTATAGCTTGGTCCAAGTAACTACGCATAACTCCAACATCCAGTGGCTCGAGCTTATGCGTTGTGTGAGGTGGTAAACACAATAAGGAAACAAATTTTTCTCTTGCCTTTAGTATTACCTTCAAATTCTTGGTATGGGATAAGTACTCATCCAAAACTAGCAAAATTGTTCCTGGTGGGGCCCAGTCCATAAGTTCAGCTTTCATGCGTTTTCTGCTGAAAAAATCAGCATAGGCGGTATGAAATTTCCGGCTGCTGCTATGCAAATTACTGTTGTTTTTGATATTTCCCGCTCAACTGACGTAATCCGCGCGACTTGCTTCCTTTATCTTTTCGCAAATGTCTTTGAATTTTTTGCAGGAACTGTGGAAATAGACGTTCCATCCACGTTAAAACCTCTATGAGGAGGGTAATTATGGCTTTATGTTATATATTTTAGGAGACCGAAAAACTTGGTAACAACTGGTTTATTAAAAGCTCTCGTTCGAGCGGCAGAAGTGGACTCAGGACTTCGCGCAAACTAATTTCGGGATGTCTTTTTTTGAAAACCGGATAGCCAGTCTTTACCAGCAGACATTTTTATATGAGAAAATCTATGTTTGGAAGTTTGTGGGCAATTACTTCAAAATCAAAAAACATGTGTAATCAGAACAGTGGAGCTAGATTAAAGAAACACCCAAATTGCCAGAGAACAGAAAAATATGGCGAAAAATTGAAATAAGGTCTTCAATTACGACAGATTTGAAAATCCTAGCTTTAAAACGGTGTGAACAAGGAAAAGAAGGGCAGGGAAAGATGGTCAGAAACTCGTTGCGTCAATCACCACAAGAAAAGCCAGGAAGAGGAAGATCACCCTTGTGAAAGTTCGTGAAAAAAATTATGAAAGACTTGAATATGGTAAATTATTATATTATAGCTTATTTTTTCTAAATTGCGTTAAAGTGTGAAACTTTCCGGAAATGTTGGAAAGTGAAAGAACAATGGATTGATAATAAATGGAAAAAAGTAATGCAGCCTTCATTTTTGGACCCCACCGGGGAGGCCTGAAAAATACTATAAAAGCCTTTGTTTTGATATCCACCAATCAAAAAAATGTATGTATAGCAAAATGGTACAGTCAAGGTGGCTGGAAATGACCAATTCTTGAGAATCGCAATTCTTATTCTTACTACTCGTAATAAGCACGTGGATCTTCAGAAAATGGAAGACTTCGTAAAATTTGTACGTACTTTTTGAGGACCTCCTGCAGCCCTCTGGAGAAACACTTTTTGGCAAATGCAAGGGTACAGTCGTAGAATAAACGTAGCGGGCCGTCTATCAGTTCAAAAATTTCTAATATTTAAAATGTATGAAAACTTCGGTAAATTCTCGAAATCGCCCCTGACACCATCACCATGCATATGCTAACATAATCTTCCAAGAGTCCATAAACTTTATTAAAAAATGACGAATTGGAAAAACAAAGCTGAAGATAAGAAACTATGGAACGAACTAATAAAGCTCGGAGCCTAAAAGGTACGCAGAGCATTTTGTCATATTTACATCATAGGGATTTATATGGTATGTCTATATACTTTTAGCGTTTTTTAAAATCTTTGGCGCGAGTTATTCTGTGCCCACTGGCATAAGCAAATAAATTATACAAAACTGTCACTTTATTTTACATTTTTTAATCAAAAGGGATATTAAAAAGTGCAAATGTCATTTTAAAAACTATCAGAACTTGTAAGAAATTATGTAGGTAGGTACCTAAACTAAAAGTGTACCAAAAAATAATAGGGCACTTGCGCTAGTTTAAGAATTATAATAAAAATGTCTCAAACCCATTGCAATTGAAATATTATACACCTTCACAGCGACAAACCCACTTTTTTGTCATTTATTGTAAGGTAATTGGTAATAAAAATAAGCCGAAATTTCAATAGTTCCCTAGTGCGTTCTCATTGGTGTGACGTCACGTATAAGTGTCATGACTTCCGTCAGCATGGTGACTATTTATTTACGTATTTAGTTGTTCCAGTCCTTGAATTTTTTTTGCGACTAATTAGAAGTGTTACTTACAAGTGTTTTGGCTGTTATTTCTCCAGTGTAATTGATTTGATTAACTGGTAATTATGACGGAAGAAGAATATTTTAAAGCTCAATCAGATAATTTACCGAAAATCGACTCCTTTTTGATTACTTCCGGTTAAACCGGAAATGATATCAGCTTTATAATGTTAAATAGCAAAATATATAATTTTTTAAATAGTTCGATAGGCCTTTTTATTCTATTGACAGCCATGTATAATACATACCCAAAAACTTTATATTTTTGACGTCAGAGGGCGTTAAATGAAAAAGTCACGTTGGCTGTGAATTTTACGATATGAACCTAATTTTAAACATTTTAATTAATTCAACTATTAATTCTAACAGACTCACCCGACCTGACCTGACCATGGAAAGATTTTCGAATTTGAAGCAGTACATCCTTTATTTTTTTAATCTATCAAATTAATGTAACTTTTGTTTTGTCATAGCTACTGCGTTAATGTCACCTGCTTCGCTTATTTTATTTATTATGCTAATATTCGTTTTTGAAACAGAGTTTTTCGTGGAATTTTAAAGAGCAAGGTGCTAATATTGTTCTTGTTTTTCGAACTTCAGTTTATTGCCCTCAGAATTAGTGCATAAAAAATGCAATTCAATTATCAATTAGTAAGTACTTCATTTAAATTCTACTTTTCAAAACACTTAAAACGTCTATGTTAACCTTATTTAAAAAAAATAAAGGATGTACTGCTTCAAAATTCAATAGCATATTATACACGAGTTTATAATGAATGCTATTATTACCGAGGATGAAGTTTACAACACGAGCGAGTTTTGTAATCATCCGAGGTAATAATAGCATCATTATAACGAGTTGTATACTATACTTTGTCCACGACTATCAAAACAGATTCCCAGAAAGAATTTACCTTCATTTCCCTTCTCCAGTGTAAGAAAGATTCATACATACGCTCTCAGGTATAATTTTCTTGGTTTTTTGGGCAATGAATCTAATGAGGCAAGTTCTGCAGCTTCTTTTATTGCTGGTGCTGTTAAAGAAATCTCGTTTTCACTCTCACTACTCATTATATCTTCTTTTTCAGAATATGCATTTCAAATTAAAAGCAAACCATGCTGATTTGACGTTTCAATTTGAGCTGACACATCGCGATCGCGGCCTACTAAATAAATGTAAAAAAGGGTCAAAGCGATGTTCCTATCGGTGTAGTGAATAATATTCATTAATCACTGCAGTGATTAATGTATCTAATTATGATTGAAGAAACACAAGTATAAAGAGTATATTATAAGATAGTCGTGGACAAATATATTTCCATGGTCGTTAAAACAGTCTGTTAGAATTAATAGTTGAATTCAATAAACTGTTTAAAATTAGACTCATATCGTCAAAATTCACAGCCAACGTGACTTTTTCATTTAACACTCTCTGACGTCAAAAATATAGTTTTTGGGTATGTATTATACATGGTTGTCAAGAGAATAAAAAAGCCTATCGAACTACCTAAAAAATGATATATTGTCATTTAACATAATAAAGCTAATTTCACTTTCGGCTTAACCGGAAGTAATTAGATATGTCAAAAATGATAAAAGAATATGTGGTTTCAGAAGTATAACACTAACAGAGGATTGCCAAAGTGTATTTCAAAAAGTAAACAAATGGCGAAATGTTACATGCTCTCGTTGACACTCCGTATATTCATTTTTCAAAAGACATCCATATGAGGGGCCCCTATTTATTTTTAGCAAAAATTATTTTCACTTATACCGACTGTTCCATTTCTTCTGCGCAGCAGCTGACTTTTGTTTTTAAATTTAACACCTGTATATTATTGCATTTTCTAATGCCTTTTTGAATTTAAAGGTTGTTTCACGTTAAAAATCGTAATTTTTAAAATTGAATTGTATCAATTAAAACTTTATCCTAGTTTTTAATCCACTGTCAAATGGGGCTGGAAAATAATGCTTCCTGATTAGTCAAAAATTACAAAAATTACCGATCAGGTCAGGCCAAGTCAGCAGAATTTTTCAATCTAGCTAGATAAAGGATTCAAAACTAGGAAAGGGATTTGAAAGTTATTTTTCAATATCTCGTGCCGCTTCTAAAAGTTATCATTGATAAATTGAAAAATAGCTATATTTAACGTCAAATAACAATAAAACAGTGGGAGTTAGACCCAATGTATGCGGTTAACAAAGTGATGGGCCTTAAATTCAACACAGCAATCATTTAAAAAAAACAAAGCAAATTGTTGCACAAAAGAAATGGGACAGTCTGTATAAATGAAAAACAATTTAAAGCAAAATTTGCCCAAAGATTAATGGGGTCTTCTATATAACTTTTTCCTCCAAAATGATTAAAAAGGGAGCTATGGAAGAATCAATCTTAGGTTTAACATCCTGCACGCAGTACTCATAATTTTTACGTAAATATTTACATCAAAATGATCCTCACAGACGAATACGCTACTGGTTTTGGTAAGCGTATGAGTCTCGTCTCGTTGCGTCACGCCAAAATTTCCGTAGTTTCGAGTAGCTTGGAACTTGAATAAAAGTTTTATATTTTATGCACTATTTACTTATGGGCGACGTAACACGCAACACGTGCTGGCCGGAAATGTCTTGCCCGACATACAGTGGCGCCAAATGAATAAATGTAATAAGAGTACAATTATAAATTTGGATAGCAAAAAAAATTTATAAGTTCTTTGAATACAAACAATTTACAATGAACAATTAAGCAACCAGCAATAAACTATTAAATAATCAATTAACGAACACTAAGCAATCCAACAATATACATTTAACATCTCAAACATCTCTAAATTAAGTTTTCTAAACAACGGTCAATAACGCATCGAATCGCAACAAGTTTCTTCACTCCATCAACATTCGCACTACTATCAACACTTTACTCGAACATTCGCTCGAATATATCCTACTGATTCTTTCGCCTCTTTTACTTTGAATCACACTTCGCCAACAACCATGGGCGCCGGTATAGGGAAGACCTACTCTCGTAATAATATGTATCAGTGAAGCATACCAATAATTTAACTTCTTGAACAAAACAATTGTTGCTTATCGTGTTTAGGTTTTGGAGAAAATGGCATGCCAAGTTGAAATTAATATGCTGGAGGAATTTATATAACGAGTTAACGTAACAGAAATAACTTCAAGACGGATAAAATGAGAAACTCAGAAATAAGTAGATTTCTGCTTTCGCTGGTGAGAATGGAAGTACAAAAAAATGGGTAACATTTTAGTAATAACTGTTTGGGAAACGGTAACAGAAAAGATAATAGAAGGGAAGACCGAGTGAAAAAATATTCTCTGAAATCTCTACACCACGGTTGTCACTAAGTAATACCCTAGTCTAGTTTGGCAATAGAGATGTATTAAAAAGAGCTAGAGAAAAGAGAAATTATGAAAAATAATAAAGAACATGAGGTAGTTCGAAACATACTAGCGGCGAAGATAAGAACAATTAGAAATAGTTGTGATGAATAAATGTATGCCCTATCATCTCACCTTTTCAAGATCCATTTTAAACAATTGTTGCTCTGTTCCATCTCCAACTTCCAGCTCCTTCAAAGGGTATGTTATATAACCGATTTCAGCCCTCCTTTTCGTCCTGCCTCCATCGATTACAGTAAGTTTTAAGATGTGATCGGACATGTCTCTCGCAGAAACCTTTTATGCAACATTATAAAACATTTATTTGCCTTTGACAGCTATTTGAATTTCAATAACATCCCTCGGAATATTTTATAGCTAGACTTCCACATTATCCAAGAAAATATAATATTTACCATATTCCATATGTGTTTAATAAAAGGTGATCGTAAAGCAGCTGTCGATAACAGCATTTTTATTAAGTTGCAAGCTATAAAAGCTTGAGGGATATGGTTTGGAAATTTTCCACTGAGTTTGCTTACCTGGAAAACGAGCGTCTCGTCGAAATAAGGATTACAAGTTTTCTTCTTCTGTTTTGATTGTAAATATCTTCTTTCGTCCGGCATGAGATGTAGCCTGGAAATGACGAAAGAGGTAAAAATAGAACGCAGTGTTTTTGTGTTCTATCATTTATTTTTGTTGTTTTAGATGGGGATGTTGCGCTCGGACGATTATCTGCCACGATTCTCTTGATTTTCTTTTAAATCAGAGGTGTAATTGCATGATTTTATCAGCAGCAACTACAATGGGGTCGTTACACAATTTTTAAAAATCATATTTTCCCGAAGATTCTCGTAAAATATTTGACCCGTATTTTTTAATTTTTCTCACAGCGAACGTTTTAGGCTTCTAAACCACCGTCAAAGTTAAGACCCTGGCCCTTTAAGCCTTTTAAATGATGACGTATCTGCGGCAATGCCGAGGAGTGTCGATATTAACCGGAAAGTACAACCGTTGTTTGTGTATGCTTGCTAGCGCAAACGTAAACAATCATGGCAGTCGAGTCGTTTGACAGATAGTGTTCAGTGTTTTATCTTTTTTAAAATAATGGTCTTCAAAAAGTGCTTAGTGTCTAGTTGTAAGAACAATAGTGATAGGAATCCCAGCAAAATATATTTAAAAGTGCCTCGTAGTAAGGACAGACGGAAGTATTAAATAAAGCTTCCTACTTTACCGACTCTAAACTCCACGTAACTCTAGCTTTCACTAAGGTAATGACGTAACCGAGGCAGCACATATTTCTGTTTAATTCTCAGAAGGCGCGCTTCGTGCTAAAATCGCCATTGTTTAAATTTTGGGCCATTGGTGAGTAAGTAAATGTAACCCAGAGGCCCATTAAACACCAAGTTACTTATTTCTATCAAAATTATATCGATTTTCTATTTAGTGCAACGACCCCATTATTATAGTAAATGGAGGTACGCGTGATGATGACGACATTTTTATTATTAAGAAATAGGGGCATGTTCGGACTCTAGCATATATTATTCACTGGCGCTCGCAGCATCTCGCAACCCGATCCCCACCACGGAGCTCGATATTTACGAGTTCACAGACACTACAACAGAAAAACATATTTTGGATTCTATAGTAATATTTTTTGGTTTTACATATTTTATTGATTATTTTTTTCATCGTCAAATTGGCCAATAGGAACATTTCATTTGGGTCTAGAAGCGTGTATTATTTCGGTAATTTTTTCGATAATTTTGTTTGTTGACAAGTTGCCATAGTTTCGAATTTGTAGGTGCATTTATAATGTATAATCGTTACTTTAGTACCTGCCAAACGTCAAATATTCCCAACACATTTCTTTGTATGTGAATTAATTGAAATAAAATTTCGTTTTGAACTACCTTGCTTCGATTCAAAAAATAATCTTGTCAAATGCAATTCGTGGTCTGGAATTTTTAGGTAATTTTACTCAAGCTGTTGCTTTTACTAACCACTCGTGTAAATTTGACAGAAGATCACTCGCGCAAGCGCTCGTGATCTTTTAACTGTCAAATTTACACTCGTGGCTACTAAGCAACGCGACAGCTTTCGTAAAATTTCCGACAATTCCAGACCACTTATTGTGTTACTACAGATAGTAAAATTCATAAAATTAACAAATGCATGTACTTGTTCTACCCGTAGGTCCATTGGAACACACTTGGCTAGTTGCCAAAGCGCCAGAGGGGACAGGAATAAGAAATCTTTATTTCATTTGCTAATAAATATGTGCCACCTAAAACGAATAGCAAAATACCTTATATCGGCACGTCAGAATTTATCGTCTAACTAAACCACCAACCTTCACAACATGAAATAAACTAAGGATTACTAAAATACTATAAAAGATAATAACAAAATATAATTGATGCTCTGCCCAGCCAGCGACGTCTGTTCGCAGTTTCACTCGTTTATTACGCTATGTAGTCGGAATATGTTTTAAAATTACCCTACTATAAGATACTACACAAAAATGCGAATATGACTTCCCATCCGATTCGAGTTCTCAGTGCAGTAATGCTATTCGACTGTCTGGCTTCCGCCGATTAATGAACCCATGCAGTTCTTCGTTCTGCAATATTTGCAAAATTGACATTTAAATTATTGACCTTTCAATTTCCCCTTAAACTTTGTACTCTAGCTTGGTCGGCGATTTAAAATGTAACGGCTTTGCATTTTGCGAGGCACTTCTGTGTTGACATGAGTAAGTAATTTTGTAAAATATCCAGTTAGGTAGCATAATTTCCGACAGCAGAGGTGAATGAGAGGTCTATCGCCCCTCGACGACTCAGGTACTAACATTTAACATAGGCACTAGTCCGATCATACAATGAGTACGTTATGTAACAGGTAAGCAAGAATAACTCGGTCGGGTCGGTATCATAAGAACTCTTTTCTATATTAGGATCCTCCAATGTGACATGGAACTGCGTTTTTGCATTTTCCAGGACCTATGTTACACTTAGCGGACAGTTTGCAAGGCATATTAACAATCTGCAAATTTAACACAAGTTATACCTTAAACTATGTGCATTTCCTTCATCCACAAGTTTCTAATATTGTTAAATCTTTCGATATTGTCCGTTGCGTTGGTAGTATAGACAGAAATTTTGCTCTTGTGCGGTACCAACCAATTTCTAAAATATTAGGAAGTTATGGTTCCGAATGGTTTCGTCTGATAATGTACTCTCAAACAGTATGTCTTAAACTGTCTTCAGTGGACGGCAGTGATGTTACATAAATTACCGTAATTTATATTTTTGGTAATTTACGGCGGTAATTTACGATTTTTAATTACCGATATTAATTACCGTGGTAATAAATTTGTATTGTAAATTACCGTGGTAATTTAACGTAATAAATATTGCGTAAATTACGGTAAATTACCGTATTTTACCAGTAAATTACCGAAATTTACCTGTAAATTACCGTAATTTACCAATAAATTACCGTAATTTACCAGTAATTTACCGTAATTTACCAATAACACAGTAATTTAGCATTAGATGTTAGATGAAAGATGATGTCACCTAAAAATATAAATTTTATTTGTAAAAAATATAAACAAAATTACTATAAAATATGGTAATTTACTTCGTAATTTACTGTGTAAGTTACGGTAATTTTCCCCGTAAATTACGGTAACTAATTTTTGGTATTTTACGGTAAATAACCACGGTTATTTACTGGTAAATTACCAGCTCACATCACTGGTGGACGGTAATTTGTCTATACTTTCATAAGATTCCTTTATTCCTCGTTAATAAGCAACGCAAGTTGGGTCACAAATTTTCTACAGAAAACTGCATTTTGTGAACAATACCTACTTAGGAGAAGTCTCCTCTATCAACGGTGTCGTTCACCATAGTCAAATTTCACAGTTTTTCAAGTGCACTGCTTCTACTACTTCTCAGACAAATACGAAAACGACAAAAACTTTAGTTTTTATTGCATAATATTATTGAGAGTAAGTACTTGTTTCTATATATTTAGTATAAATTTTTCATTGCTGCCGTTACCTCTGACGTTGATGCAGAATTACTAGAATTTAGGAACTTTATGCTTTGTTGCCTGTGCTGCACGATTGGCTATGCTGCTACCCTCATCTAAGCCTTGGTTTAGTATAGATAATGGTTCGACACTCCGAGAACCTATTTTCGTCGCCTTCTGCGCATGTGGACAAACTTGTTGAGAACCTCTGTAGTCAGGAGTGTCGGATTCTTTTCGATTTGTAACACTGCCAATATGTCAATTTAGCAACGTCAGTTGATTGTCATTAAATAAATTTCAAGATTTAATTCCCAAGGTTTTCGTTAATATAAAATGTTTGAAGACGAAAGTGTTCTTGTATGAACTATTTTGGTTTTTACGTAATGCCCAAATAGGTGTCAACTGCAAAACGGCTAATTTTCAGATCGGATTTCCAGATTTCTTGAAGTTTCAATTTTAAAGTTTATGATCAATTTCTAGTCCAAATAATATTTAAATTGTAATTTACGCTTTCAGGTATGTTATTCTTTTGATTTTCCCATAATTTATTCTCACATTGAAGCAAAACAACATTCAAATTCAACCAAAAATTTTGATCTTCCACAAAGTTTGACAGCAAATTCCTACTATGCTGATGCTGTTGCTACGAGCAAATAATGCTCGTAGGGTCGTTGACGGTTGACGGTAACCGGTAATTTTAGAAAAATTAAGTAGTTCGCGACAAAACACCCCAGAGTTCCAAATACTGACGTCAGTATGTCCCATACCAGTGGCCCCCAAAAGCTGCGTAATGGCCAACCAAGTTTTATACTAAACCAAGATCTAAGCTGCTACCCTTGCGTTTGACTTGACAGTAGCGATGGGCAGAATCGAATACTTTAATGAATCGAGAACTCCGTATCCGAGAACTTTTGAGAATCGAGAACTTTCCCGAGACCCGAGTACAACACAAAAATATTATACCTCATACGGGAGCTGCGAGACTCGGAATCTGATACTCTCTCGGTCTCGGTACTGCAGCATTGGACCACGTTCAAAGGGTAGCAGCGGCGAGCAGCGTTCGCCTAATTCAATCGGCATGCGTAGGCATCTTTTTTCATTTTTTATAGCCTGCATCTGTTAGTTTTATGGCGGTAACGTCTCTGAATGCATTTCTCAGTAGATTCGTTGAATGAACAATTTATTATTCATTCGATGGTGCCAATGTAAAATTTATTATTGGAAACTTCTAAAAAGACTTACAAGTTACATAACTCTTCTCATTAAAGTAATATTAGTGTCGTGCTCGTAGTACTAGCAGAAATAAAATTAAAATCAAAAAATTATGTACATTTCTAATTAAAATAAAAATTGAAATGGGTTTGCGTTTTTTCTGGATTAGGTATCGGTTATCACATTAAAAATGAAACGATAGTGTGGAATTTTTTCGTAAAAAGGGTACTAGCAAAAGCGCACATTGTTCGTTTTTCTCTTAGAACTTATCTAGGTCTTTGTTTATACTTTAAATTTTAGAAATTTATTTTAGTTACATATTATTGTGTATTAATACTTATTTCGTTTCTTTTTTAACCAGTAGTAGCACTCATAGGTATTAACCGTAATTCGCAATTCCAAAATGATCTTAAAGTTTCTACTTGTTTGGGTTTCCAGAAATTCAAACTATATCATCGGAAATAACAATTAACCTAACTGAGAACTACAACTTACTGTCTATTTGGTTCTAGTTGATTATACTTGATTTTATTGATACCGCTGCCGATCTCGCGCCGTATTTTCGATTCCATTTCAGTTCTCGTGTTCTCAATAAATTTGTTTATCTCGTCTCTTCTCTCTGAGCGAGAACTCGTGCATTCGAGACCAATAACTAAAACAGTTCTCGAGAACACCGAGAACTTTTGAGAATCGAGAACTTTTCGATTCTTGCACTCGAGTCCGCCCATCACTACTTGACAGTTGGCACTGACAAGCGTTCGGGAGTTGCTGTTGCTGTGCGCTTTGTATTTTATATTGTGTTCGTTGTGCAAATGACTTCCGAAACAAAATTTCGGGTAAAGTACGCTTTAGCACTGCACGCATTTCGCGTTTTTTCGAAGTTCCTTAGAAAGAGGGGACTTAGTGGAGCACAAAAAAGAGAAAATTTGTGCGAACGATGCATTTTGGTATATTACTTTTGGTCGACAAACTTGCGGGACCGGGAGCGAATAGGGGTGCTGGGTGGGGTAAAATACTAGGTGTAATTGAGCATTATCATGTTTTGTTCGTATATGAGTCGATTGGGCATCCCGTAGAACAGGAAAAAGCGAAGAGAAAGGTTTTTTTGTGAAAAACTTTGTAAATAGCAGTAGAGCATCAGTAAGCGCGTAGTTCAATTGTCCCACGTGTAGATAGGCTGAAAACGCAGCAGCAGTGGATGCGGCCTCTAGTAAGAGTCCCGGTAGGGTTTCATGTTAATTTATATCCCAACTAGGTTTTGCCAGGATAACGTTTTAGCGCACTGTTAGTGTGTTGGCTTTTGGGGGGGAGACTTAAACGCTCCGCTCGCTTCGCTCGCTCCGCTTGCCCAAAGACCGGAAATAGTGAGCCGTGGAATCACTTCTTTGGGTATATTTAGTGACGGGCAACTATAAAACAAAGTAGTAAATTTTGTATACTGATACAACATGTTGAAAGTATTACAAACAATAGCAATAGTATTACTGGAATAGAATGACAAGAATGTAGATTGTAGAAGCGGAAGTGTTCCTGCGCAAAGGACGGGTTAATGCAGACGGCTGACGGCATTGTAAATACGTTCCACCCGCAAGAAAAATGACAGAATGGAGTCAATATATGTTCCGTATTAATTTAGAAGTTTTGAAATTATTTTCGCGAGAATTGCGTTCCCCCGTACCTAGAACGGCATGTAAAATGTGTTTATTAAACTGGTGCAAGTTTGGAGTCGATAGGAGTCTTGTGTAGTAGGGTGTTAAAGTGAACCGTACCCAAAATTTCTGCAAGCAACATCCCAAAACCCGCCAGCGATCGGTTGTGTTATGATTCAAGAATTTTTAATAGACAATTATGAACTGTTAGAGTAAAAAATTTAAGGTTGGAATTCTAATTATTTTACGTATAATAGCAGATTGAAATGTTCACTTTAACCATAGGTTCTTAAAATCACTAATTAGGTACTACTTATAAATCTAAATTCACACTAAAAATACCAAAGAAAATAAAACGAAACAAAAAATAAACCCGCCGCTAAACATGAAATGTCAAAATAGCGACGCCATTTTCGCGTTATTTGAAGTTCAATAAAAAATTACAAAACACAGGTCTCCTTATTTACCCTATTCTTCAATAAACTGGAAAGGGTGTACGACCTCACTGCAATCAAGAGCATGTATAGTTATTTTTCCATATTTTCTAGCATGTTTTCATTACCACTATAAAATGCTTTGCTTGGTTGGTCCCAACAACCATCTAAGTGGATCAAAAGGAGAACATCTGTAACCTAATCAATGGGGAAGACCCGCTTAATGGAATTTATAACTTTTAGTACTGTAATATCAAGCACAAATAGAATATGTATCGCGTACCACGTAAAAATTTTGATTATGCGCCGTACTAAAAGAAAAACATGCAACTAGAAAAGCAGCATAACCGGGAGGGCAAAAACGCGCGCTTTCTGTGACGTAGGAGGCCTATCCTTTGCGCCGTGTTATAACGCGTCTCCCTGGATAAAGTGGGGAGGAGTCGAAGAATGAGCGGGCGCTCAGGGTGTTAACTAGGGATGGCAAAAATATATCGATACATTCAAAATATCGATAAATGCAGCCGTATATATCGATATATTTATATCGTTTTTAATGTTCTAATCTATCGATATATATATCGATATATCAGTTCGATACCTATATCGAAAAGTTTACTTTCCCTTTTTTGTCAAAGACGTAATATTTTAAAATTTACACAAAATATACACATATCAGACATTACCTTGAGAAAAGCACAAACTGAAACTGCATGGTTTTAAAGTGATATTAGGCAATATGATGTACGCTGCTGCTCTCTGTTGGGCGTTTATTTACGTCTCAACTAGATTTTGCCAAGTAGGCCACTTCCACTTTCACTCGCTTTAATAGACTGCTAAACAAGGAACGAGCTTGGCTCAGTAGCAAAACGCGCAGGGAGTTTTTGTTCGAATCCAAGCGGATCCTTTTTCTTTATTTTCTCATAAAGTTTGTTGTAATTTACAGAATTTTGCATTCCATGTGTTGTGTCCAGTGTCCCGCCACGAAAAGTATTTCTAAAGAAAATCCGTTCTTACTAATTCCAGTCTGTTGTACCTAGCTTTTGGTAGACAGGTTTTTGTAATTAAAAAATATATCGATATTTCAAATATATCGATATTTTCTTTGCAATATATCGTACGTATCGATATATCTTTTCAATATATCATATGATACAATATATCGATATATGAAAATATTTTGCCATCCCTAGTGTTAACGGATCGGTTTGCGCATGTGGCATTCCCTACCTAATCTGTAGGCCCCGTACGTCACAGCGTCATTCAAATATTGTGTTTCAAGCGCGATGCACGTTTCGTATTTAATTATGACGAAAATAAGTCTCAAATATAAAAAACGAAAATTACGGAATTTGTTTTGGATAGTGAACTATTCAATAGGATCATTTTCAAAATTTGCGGGCTTTCCCCATTATGCACCTAGTGTACTCTAGATTTCTTGCTTACAAAATGTGTAGCTGCTCTTCGTGTGCAGAAATGAGAAGTGTGTCATCCCAAAATATTCAGTAGTACTTAGAAATTACGATACACAATTTTCTCATCTTATATCGTAATATGAACTGTTATGATACTTGTATCCGTAAATAACTACTAAGTGAATTCATGACAACCATTATCTACAGATTCAGTTTTCATAATAAACAACAAGAGAAACAAACTTTAATTAACATTTTTAAATTCTATCAAAATATACTTACGAAGTTGAATGCTCATATGTACTATAAAAATCAATAAAAAAATTAATGCAATTTATCCCCAGACTCACCATAACAGAAGTAAATACTTACAAATATAGAGTTCCGCGGTGGGGATTTGGTAGCGAGGCGATGCGAGTGAATAATAGATGCGAGATGCTTCTACTTTTTTTGAAGTATTTCCTATAATTACGATCCGATTTAAAAAATGTAAAAACCAATAGATTCAGAAAGATGAATCACAGAAAGTGTTGCAGAAGGTAATGTTTGATATCTGCCGTCGTTTTGCAGATATCGCGAGTTAAACAAAATATGACAGAATGTGATAATTTCATGTTTCGAGAAAGTCTCACTTTTGTGCGTACTTGTAAGAGAGTCCGCGGTTGTTTCATGTCTGGCATTTATTTATTTTTTTTCTGCAGTAGATACATAAATTAGCAGGGCACTTTCTCGAGTTTGAAAAGCTGATATAAATTTCTCATTATGGCATTTTTTTTCATAAAACTCCTTGAATAATCGAAACGCATATTTCGATTCGTCATGTCCAAGATGTGTACTGTGATGCTGGCCATGTTAGATATTTCTTGACTTTCATGCCCACGGAATTTCAATTCTAAGCTGTTTAGATACCTTACTGTGTAAAGCAATTTTTTTAACTTCTTTTTCACTGTACGAAACTTACCGTACAAAAGGGTCGCAACTATTTACAGTTCCAACAGTTCTGGATGGCAAATTTTTAGCTTTAAGAAGAGACACCAAAAGTTTTTCTGTGGAGGGTTCATAACGCAAGGAAAACCATAACCTCCCTATGTGACCTTCAGGCCACTGTATCTCATCTAAGTCGAGGGTGCTTTTGTAAAGGGATGGTTCTATCACCCCGAGCCCATAGCAACCTAAAAAGAAGTTAAAGTATTAGAAATAATTCTTGTATCTCTTTCTATCTATGCATTGCTTTATTATTATATACTGCTGTTATTTATTATTTTTGATTTTACAGCGTTTACCAAAAAGAAGGGCATACAATATTTTCTAAACGTAGAAGTTTTCGCCTGGTACGTTTGTAGTAATTGTAATTCTTTAATTTTTTAGCTCAAGTAGCTGAAGAAATCTGTCGCGGAAAGGGTGGGTACAAACAGAAAGCAATAACCCTTTCACTCTCCGACGCCAAATGAATAAAACATCAACGTAGCAGTTAAGATATAAAATCGTCAACCCTGAAATTTCTCTAGAATATTTAAACATCAACAGTACGCACGAAATTCCATATGTCTTAAATAATTTAACATATACGTACTGAAGGAGTTTGACCGTTGGCTATGTAGCGTAGGGACTAGAAGGGAGTCCGCATCGACATCTGAATTATCGATATCAGATTCGTTGAGGTCCCCCAGGGAAGTGCTTCTCAGTGTGGGTAGACTGAAGTGGATCTCTTTTGATCTAAAACGACATTTATTTCATAAAGCAGACAGTAGTTTTTCTGTTATAGTAATTGGTTTCGAGGGAACAACCATTGACACTTCCAACTTGTACAAGGGAAATATAAACTGCTATACAAAAGTATTAAGTATATAGGAAGAACCGCACTTATTCTAGATATTTCTGTTAGTTATAACTTTTTTTCTTTGGACAATAACGCATAGACCTAAAGGACAATAGACGATCTTGTTATTTCGTCTTTACAGCTACCCCCAAGGCCATCAGATTTAAATTTTATTGAACAAACTTGAAAGTCGTGTTAGAACTGATGAATACCGAACAGATTGGACTACTGTTCGCAAGTAGTTGGGGATGTGGGGCGTTCTACTACCTCAGGATAGGAAAGGATGACTTTTTAGTTTCAGTATATTGCACTAAAACCCAAAAATAATTGCACTATTTCACAATATCCTTAAAATTTTATGGAACAGTTTATATCGTAATTTGGGAATCTTTAGCTCAAATTACTTACAAAAATTCCGCCGAAGTTCCTTGTTGGGATGGATATACCAAGATACTTGAAGCTTGTTTTTCTTCATCTGCTACTTTACCCTTTCTTTTCTTGGCCAAAAATGCAGCGATTATACTTAAGAGCAACAGTAAACCAATTACTGCCAAAATAATTGGGTACACTATTTCTGAAATAAATGAACAAATGGAAAGTTTCAACTGGAAATATCTCACGCGAAAATGTATGTTTAGGTAATGTCAATTTATAGAGTGCCCCATTTTCAAGGCTTGTTATGTGAAGAAGCTAAATTTTGAACAAAACCACTTAATTGATGCTTGTTGCATCTGTAAATTTTCTCGTTGATTATTTTAATATTCAAACACTCCTGTTTTCGGTGTATGAATTTATTGAATCTCCAAGTACATGCGAACTCTACGAAATATATTTAACAACTAAATTTAAAACTAACAAACAACTTATACCTAGTAAGGAAAAATGGCCTGCCTGCCTGCAATAAAACTACTACCTACCCTATCATAAATTCCTAAATCGTAAATTCTAAGAGCAACATAATTGAGATTTGGACAGTAGGATAATAAAATAATAAACCATGTCGAGACGTGCAGACACCACTTAAAAATGTTTTATTTTTGATTTAAGTGTTAAAATGCAAAGGGGATTGAACAAACTGAAATGAGGGCACTGTATAGAATTATCTAATTCTACTCTTACCACTTTTCTCAGATTTCTCGGGCGTTTGTTCTGAAACAACTGCAGAGGTGTCTCTTGTAGGGATGAGTTTCTGGCTTTGAAAATCTTTGTATGGCAGTGATGAAGGATTGACGTTTATGTGTGCCCAACTGTTAGGGGTGTACCACCCTGTGAAGAGGTTTCTTTTCCAATTTTCGCTGTCCATCTTCATGATAGGGACTTGTTGGAATTGCACTTACATTTTCAGTAGATCCTGAAAAATATTTTACGTCTGATTGTGTGCAAAACTTTTGTTCCAAGAATTTTTTTAAGGTACGAGCAGATGAATCCACGCCAGCCTCTTCGATAAATCCAGTTTTAGGCAACAAAGCAGATCACATATTTTCTTTTACCTTTTATATTTGAGAAACAATAATTGTCTCTTATCATTGAAGACAATAAAGTGATGAAAATCCTTATTAGACGAAAGAAGACTACCTCTAACATTTCCAAAAGTTCATTTTGTCCAAATCATTAATTATTATTTGATTGAAATCTAATTTACGTTTATTAAAATTCTGTTTCGAACGTTTTCTTTTGCATCATTGGTAATACTGGATTATGTGACTTTATTAATTTTATTCAACAACAAATTGCTTGGGTTGCAACTAACCATACACGTTACTTTATAGCTGGTTGCCTGTGCAGATAAAAGACAACATTTTATGATAACTATTAACTACAGTTTTCTATAATTGATGAATTGAAAAATTACTATGCATACTACCAATATAACGATTTATCATTATAAATTGACCGGTTTCAGAATTCACAACGATTCCATCATCAGAAATGTATAAAGAAAATTATTGTAAACAAATTATTATGACAAGGAAACTAAAATTGACAGAACAATACAAATAATAATGATATCCATGAAATAAGACAACAAGATAACTGAATTTCAGTATTTACCTACGGGGCATAAGAAAAACACAAAGGAAAATCGAATACCTCGTAGCTTGAAGGGAAAAAACATTGAATTTAAAGAAAACCATAATAGGAAAAAACAATAAATTCATTTGAAAAAACCTTCAAGTGAAATATCAGAACTAAATAAACAAAATATCCATGGAATCTTGACAATTGCCAACTGCTAATCTTGTAATGAACTGTGTGGTCAAGTCTATGTGTTATGTCTTGACAACATTTCTGATGATGGAATCATTGTGAATTCTGAAACCGGTCAATTTATAATAATAAATCGTTATATTGGTAGTACGCGTAGTAATTTTTCAATTCATCATGAATTTCTGCCAAATAGTAGAGTCAGAAAATATTTTCTATAATTCTTTAAAATAAAGAATATACCACATAGTTTACCTCCAGAGTAATACCAACTTGGCCTCGTAATTTAAAAGTCTCTCTCGTTGCTTTTCTTAAAATTAGGAAGTTTTAAAATGCCATAAAAACTGTTGTAAAACTTTTACACCCAAGTGAAAGCTGGGGTAACTTTAACTTTTATCTACTCAAATTTATCTTTGCCCTTATTCTGTGCAGTTTATTACTTTTTATTACTTTAGTCACTTCCAATTTTTACACATGACATCTTTATTTTTGTAATATTTAATAAACAATCTACTAAAAAGGTTAATTTTCACTTCAAAAATTTTTTCGGCAAATTTGTTAATTTATTATTATGAAGAGGTATTACTAAGTAAAACAACAAATAAACTACAAATATTATTAAATATCTATTTACAAAATAGGAAAACAAAACTATACAGGTGCGAAAATATATTTCCTCTTATGAGGATCTTTTATAAAGAAGGGCTTATATTTGGACTCCGCTGTTTCCACGACGTCTATCCTCTCTTCAGCCTTATCCACAAAGTCCTCCACACTCTCACCCGATTCTTTGTCATCTACCACTTCCGGCTCATTCTTATCTAAAATTTCTAATTCAAACAATTTATCTATCTTTATTTTTGAATCTGGTTCTTTCAGTTGGTTTACATCAGTTGGTAGTTTTGGATCAGAATAAAACGAATCTGGTTTCTCCACAACGTCCACCAACTTCGTCACTTCAGCTTTCTTATTTTGTACAATTGTTTTTGTTGGCTTTTGAATAGTTTTTCTTCTGTCACCTTCTCTTCGATAGTTACCACCAGTTTTTTGGTTTTTGTCATAGTTGGCAAAGACCTCTACATCGGAAATCTTTCCGCGGTCTTTGCTTGGAGGTCTTACTCTATTTCTGTTTGCTCTCACAGGGTTACCAACACTAGGTTTGCTAGTCTGATCATCTATTTTTCTGTAGTTACCACCATGCTTTATATTTTCATCAAATTTGGCTATTACTTCAACATCTTTTGGTATTGTAGCAGTTTCCTCTATCTTCTCCTCTATCTTAACTTCTTCAATCGCTTCTTTATCTTTTTTGTAATTGCCCCCATGCTTCCTGGATTTATCAAATTTTTTGAACAATCTGACTTCCTCTTTTCTGTCGGAAGCTGTTTCTGCGTCTTCAATATCTTCATCATCAGGTGTTTTTCTGAGATTACCACCAGTCTTCTGTATTTCATCGTACTTAGTGATAAGGTCCACGTCTTCTAGGGTTTCTTTGATTCTTGTTTGACCTGGTAATCTTCTTCTATAGTTACCACCATGGCGCTGGTTTTTATTGAATCTATTTATTATTTCTACGTCTGCTATCTTACGTGCTCGTATTTCATGTCTTTTGAGACCTGCTTCTATTGACTTATTGACGACATGACTTATTATATCATCAGTTATAGTTCTTGGTGTAGGTTTAGCAGTTTCTTCTTCTGTGCCGTTGGAATTCGCTGTAGAAGTTTCTAAAACACCTAACTCATCTTCATCTACATATATTTCTTTGTGATTCTTGGGTATATTCTTCGACGGTTGATGTCTTCTTTGAAGATTTTTATTTGTAACTTCAGTAGGTTCTTCGTCAATAAATTTTTCTGTTGTTGTACGTGCTCTTAATTGTCTTCTAAGTAATGGTTTAGAGGGTTTGGGCATAGTCGGTTTAGGGGTTGTGTCAGGTTTAGGGGTTGTTGTTCTTGCGTATAAGCTTGACCTTCTCATGGTTCTTGTGACGCTATTTTCTGTGGTACTTGTTACACCTTGGCCTTTTCTGCTTCGTATACGTTTGACGATTCTTGTGTTGCGCGCTTCTGTTGTTGATGGTACTTCTGTTGTGGTTGTTGTTGTGGTGCTGGTTGTTTCTGCTTCTGTTGTTGGTTCTTCCGATACAATAGCTGGAGTAACCTCGATATCTTCTACACTAGTAGCTGCTACATCACTATCAGACATGTCTGCAATAGCCTCGGTGTTACGCTTGGTGCTTCTTTCGATGCTCTTGTATTTTGAAGTATCTACTACAGTTCTTGGATTGTAGTTTCTTTTGGGGATGAATTCGTTTACATCAAATATTTTAATGCCATCTGAAATTGTAACAGTTTGTCCTCCTGGTGAATTTTGGATGTTCTTCAATTCAATGGATTCTTCAGGTTCTACCTCGACTTCTATGTATTGGCTTTCTGTCGTGGTGGTAGTTTTCTCATCTTTATCTGGGATTTTTACGTAACTACTATCTTTCTTTATCAAAGCAAGTATGTTTAAATATTCTGGAGTCGTTGTGGGACCTTTTGGAGTAGTAACTTTAAGTTCTTCAGTTGTTGTTTCAGATTTTTCTGTGACTTCAGGTTCCGGTATATGTTGGTAATCTTTGTGAGATTTCAAGAGTTGTACGTATTGAAACCAGTTCATTTCAGTATTTGTCTTTGGTTTGGTTGTTGTTGAAGTTGTTGTAACTTCTTCTTGTTGTACTTCTTCAACTATATCAAGTTCCTCTGTTTTTGGAGTGACGTTGTCATATACTATTCTACCTGTCTTAACATCGTAATGGTAATTCTTAGATCTATGGGGAGTAACGTCTTCTTCTTCCTCTTCTTCTTTCGCGCCACTTCTTTTGATTTCTGAGTAACTACCGGCACTCCTTCTACCTCTATGGTGCGTTCCAGCCCTTCTTTTAACTATGTTACTAGCGTGAAGCAACTTATATTCAGCGTAACTAAGCAAGTTTTGTGTGCTTGGAGGTGGTTTCATACCAACTACTGGGTATAGATTAATATGAGCGTTGTCCACTACAGCGTAAATTGGAGCAGGACGTTTTGGACTATAAATGGTTTTATATTTCCACTTTCCAGGGGGTACCAAGCCTAGTACTTCCGTAAACGGTTCTTCTATATAGTCCAAACTAGTATGGGCGGTGGGTTCTTCTGAAACATGATTAGTTGATGATTTTGTTGGAGAAACAGTCACTGGAGTGTTGTATACCTGCTGTACTGGTTGGTAGTGGACTTCTCCCAACTTGGCTCGAGAATTTTGTGGTTCAGCGCCAGCTGAAAACAAATCGATTATAGGGTTTCTTATTCTGTTCTTCCTTTTCGGTCCTTTTCTTCTTCTGTGCTTCGGGCGGTAGATTTTTGGCCTGAAGACTGTGGCTTTTGATAATTCTGTCGACTGGGTGGCTTCTGGAGGGTTGCTTCTAATATTGTTAATAACGTCTTCGAAAACGTTCAGTTGCTCATTTGGTTTGATATCTTCTTTATAATGGACTTCACTGATGGATCTATCAGCTTTCTGATCAGGTTGAGGAAACTGTGTGGGCAACAGAGTGGGCAAGTATTGATTAATATCAAAAATCTGCAGATTTATAGGTCGTTTTTGCCAAGCACTTATCTCCAAACCCGAGTAATCAGAAGCAGCAGTTGATTTCTGTGGTTTCCTTTCTTCTTTCCTACTTTTTGGTCTCCGATTATTCACTTGCACCTTCAAAGTCTCAGGGCGAATTTCTTCTACATCATCGGGCAGCTGGTCATTGATGGATTTTGGATGTGGCCTCTCATCCACCTGCAAACTGGTTTTGGAAGGCGCCACCTCAGTTTCTTGCGTTGTGCTGACGTTCTGTACTTCAATTCTAGATATATTAAAAGCTGGTAGGTAATTCAACAAGTGGATCTGGTCATAAATATGCTTAGGGGTTAATTGAACCGTATACTTAGGTGTTGTTATTATAGATATCTGTGGAAGACTAGTTGGTGAAATGGTACTAGCAACCTCTACTTCCTTAGCAGTATCTTTCACTTCTTGCTTTTCTAGTCTTGCTTTTTCCACTAAGTTGCTTCCTGATGCATCCACTACTGTATTTCCTTTAACAGTAGGAGCCGCTTCGTAGCTCTCTTTGATTTCATTTAATTTGACTAAATCTTCGTATTTGGCATCATTTATTTGAAAGACTGATTTGGGCTTCATCTCAAAAAATATAGGTTCCGGTGGTTCTATATATTCTTCTTTAAAAATTGGGCTGTCCAAAGGATCTTCGCCGAAGAATTTGATTTTGAAACAATCAATTTTATCACCTAAGCCTCTCAATCTTTGGGTATCACCTATTTCGGCAACATCCGTAGCATCCTCATGTTCTGCATTTTTTACTCTATCAGGTATGGGATCAACATCACTTTGGACTTCTTCGCACCGTGTTCTTAGATCTGCTTGTCTGTAAAAAGCCATATCACCAGGTCTCTTTTTGGGGATGTTATTATAATTTTCTGCGTATCGTAATGGAGAGTTTTTGTGTATTGTTTCAAGCTGATAGTAGGGATATTTTATATGAGTGAAATCTTCTTTAGGTCTGCTTCTTGGGGGATCAGTTCTTAAGTGATCTATAAAGTCTGTGTCTACTTCCAGTCTTGGGAAATCGTTAACGAATTCAACGTCTCTCTTTATTCTAGAAACTTTGCTGTTGGATTCCATGGCTGTATTATCGGTAACTGGAAGATCTGATGTTGTTGTGGTAGTACTGGGTGTTACTCCTACTTTCAGAATCTCCGTGTAGGCTGGGTCGTACGTTTCAACAGGTACTACATCTTCTAAATCAATAACTATTGGTACCCCAGGTGCTAGTGTTACTAACGTTTCTTGAGTGGTCAGTGGGGTAACTTCATCATCAGTATTGACTTCCGCAACTTCTGTTGGTATTGGTGTTGTAGTTTCTTCAACTTCTTCGTAATCTTCTGTTTTTTCTTCTCCCTTTGTTGATATTACTTTCTTGGGATAAATTTTGACGTACTTATGAGAAGTTGTTTTGTTATCAGGATTTGTTATGATTTTTACTTCACTAGAAATTTGATAAGCCATGTCTCCGTTACCCAGATCTTTAACTTCTGTTGTTTTTACTTCCTTCATTTTTGTGAATCTGTTGGTCTTAATAGGTTTCTTGACTTCGTTGGGACCTTCATTGTAAGGATAGTGGCTCTCATCTGTTGATAAATCTTGTTTTGCTTCATTGTAATCGGAACCTTCTCCTTCACTGTCTTCGTAATAATATTCTTTGCCTTTCTTCGCAGCTTGTTTGTGGAGGAAGTTGTTGTTGCCCTCTCCTTCTTCGGCATGCTTTTCATGACCAGCGTGATCGTAAGCGCTATCTTCATAACCTTCTTCGGAGTAGACGGTTTGGACTTTTGAATCTTTAATTACTTCTCTTAGTCTAGGTTCATCAGGATCGTGAGGGAGATGTTTTTCTTCTTCCGTTCTCCTTACTTGGGCGTATAGTTTAGTTGGAACAAATTCTTCTTTGTTGTCTTGGTTTGAATACGAAGCATGGTTATTGGAAGATTTACTAGGGAATGTGCTCTCTAGATTGTTAGCGTATTTAGATTTCTGTTTTTCGAATAGGGCTTGTCCTGCTTCGAAGGTATCATAACCATCTGGCCTTTCGTCATCCTCTGCTAGTTTGGAATATTTTTGTTGGCTTATGAATGGTTTATGTTTGATACCTTTTTTGGCCCATTGTCCTGGACCTGGATAAAGTGGTTTGGTAGGTATGTCAAGGGGGTATTCATGGTCACTTATAGGGGCTTTTTCGTGTTCCTCTCTTATTATATCTTCTTTTTCTTCATCAAATGGATCTATTTCGAGTAGGTCCAAGCTTTCATGGGTTGTATCGTCTCTGTAATTCTTCTGAAGGACTGCTTCTTTGTAAGCCTGATATATTTGTTCTTCGGAATTGTCCGTTTGCTTTTGCTGTTGAATTTGATCGAAAGATACAGGTTTAAAGAATCTATTGTAATAAATTGGTTGGTTGACAGCAAATGGGTTTGGTAGTGGTGGTGTTTTTATTATATGAATTGGTTTTTGGTAACTACTGTGCGGTTTTGGATGGTGATGGTGGTGGTGGACGACGATTTTTGCTGGCGGTTTCTTGTGGTAACGAACTTTCTTCACGGGGTGGACGTGGTAGTGGACTTTCTTAGGTACCACCTTCACTTTAACAGGTTTAATGAGTGGTACTACAGGAGTCCATCCTTTAGTAATCTTCTTTGAGGAAGTGTGGGTATTGTAATTTGAATGTGTCACAGTTTGAGGATGGATTATGGCACTGTAACTGCCATCGACTGCAAAACCGTTGTGATCGTACTTTGGTTTGATGTAAGTGTTGAGTTGCACCCCTAATTGTCTTTCTAAGTGAGGGTACGTGATGAATGGTTCATCAATTCCGAACGGAGAATGTTCATTGATGTTTACAGTAGGCTGCTTCGGTTTTGTAGGCCACACCGGAACGCGGATGGGCTCGACTATCGTGAACACTGCAGCGATTATGGTAATGAGCTTCATCGTAGAAAGCACTATGTAATTTTAATGCACATTATAATTAACTTTATGGTGTTTAAACGTGTATTTTGAGGTCAAATTGTATTAAACACATGTCTTTCGGTGTTTTTGTTTTTCATCACTATTATTTAAATGTCAGTCGTTCGATTTGAAGTCCATGCTGGAGGCTGCTGCAAAGTAAAAAAATTGTCAGTTGTTGCTGGCTGTAAAGTTTTACTGAATGGCTTTGGGAACTTTCTACATCCATTTAATGAAATATCTTTACTTTCTGACGTAATGGGTAGCTTTATCTCAATTTGGGCGAGACAGGAAGCTATACCGATAACTGGGATTAGAGTTAAGTGAAAAGAATAATTTATTATACTTCCGAAACTCCGGTTTTAAATTAATAGCCTTATATTTTGCGTGTAAGGTGGCGTTTTTGCAAAAGATATGTCTGTGGTACAATAAATAACTAGTTTGACTGAAACAAATTTTAACTGCCGTAGGTATTTTATTTCCCAGATTAATAAAGAACTATTTTTAACATTTCAACCCTAATAGTTGTGACACATTCAAGCGGCTGGTCAAAAAATTGGTGGATACCTGAAAAACATTTTTTTCTTTCTAAAATCTGCCATGTAACTTTAAGAGAGCCACTCACGCGAGACGCGATGCACTACCTACGATATGGAAATGTCCGAAAAAGACTACCTTTAATAGACCTTTTTATTTCGTTAGTGCGCGTGCGCAGAAATACACTGACAATCAGCTGTGCTTAGTTTTTCGGACAAGTGTCGCTGACAGGCTTTGAACTTCATGCAGAATATTCGTAAGTAAATAGGGTGTTTGGAAGACGGAAAATTACAAATGTAAGTTCCCAGTGATATCCCTCGTAAAATTGTGAGGTTGAATCATGAAGACGTGGCCTTTGCTTGAAATATGCGGCGAGAAATAATAAAAAAAAACCTTGAAAATCTTTTGTAAGTACGGAATAATTAAGACATCATTAAGTGAGTTCGACAAGGGATGTTAAAAAGAAAAGAGAGAGAATATTTTAACGATGCATTAAGTCTTTTCACTCTACCTTTGCGAGCAACTGAACCTACTCATGTATTCAACAAAATCGATCTGTTGTAGGGAATTATGAATATAACGTGACCACCTTGTGGCACTTCTTTTTCTTGTTTTAAACTTGACTATGTATAAGGACGACTATAGGTGCGAGTTTTCAATTCAAAGTGCTTTGGAGTAATGCCTGAAAAGCAATAAAACTTCTCAAACACTTCTACAACTAGTAGATACGAGATTGATTTTTCCTGCCTTTTTTGCTTTGATGGCACTGATAAAAGTTCTGCCCTCCTTACTTGTCTCACGTCAATTCTTCGGGGATTTTAATTACAGGGCGTCAAGTTTTCATAATGAATTCCTCTATGATTTGATCTAGACTTAATGCTCGGAATCACCCCTATTGATTGAGAAAGTTTCCTTCAGAAAAAATTACACAAAATTTGAGACACATCGGGTTGTTAGCGGGGCGGGCTGACTAGCAGGCGACAAAATTTAGTTACGGTTATAATTTCCTACGAGCTTTTGTTTTTTTTTAGGAAGTGGTCTATGAGTTTCCAAAGTGATTGATGAACGGAACAAACAGTTGATTGAAAAGCCCTATGCCAACCTTCAACCGAATTATTCGTGCGTGGGAGTTCTTCCACGACTCGGTTGTACATATTTCAAATTTCGATAGGAAATTGTGGTTCAGCTCTTCTATTACGCCTCACTCGTCCGACATTTTCTCTAAAATCCCAATATAAGAAACTTCACTCTTATTTTGTATTAAAACGTAAATTAAAGACAAGGGCATGGAGCCCACTTACCTAATATTACACTGCACTTTTGTGCTTTATGTTACAAAATACAAATTCAAATTTTTATTATTATCACCTTGTTTAATACTTTGAAGATTATTATTATCCAATTATTAGAAGTGTTAATTATTTTGTTTGATACATACATTGGTGACACCTACCAGACTAAATAATATTATAGTAAATGAAAAATAGAACGTCCAAAATATTCTCAACTCCAAGGATTAGAAGTTCATGACACTTTATTTTTCATTTAATATGCACACCACTATTTCAGAATTTGAGTTCCAATCAACAATAAAAATAGTATTATTCTCCACCTGTCAGTTTATTTATTAATTTTAAAAAATTATACCAAATTTTCCCTTTCTTACAATGACGTCGTGAACGTTTTTTGTCCGCGAGCCATTAATTTTATCGGGGCTGTTTTGTTCGGAGCTATTTTGTCAGGGCTGTTTTGTTGGGGGCTATTTTGATGGATCACGGACAAAACTTTAGAGCTGTATTCGAAATACAATCTAAGCAAAGATGGTTAACTCACGTGGGATATTCTGTGAACGAATTCAGCTAGTGTTTCTTAATAAAAAAGTTCAATTTTATTTTTGGGTCCCAGCCACCTCCTTTAACCACGGTTGCATGAAACCATATACCAGTTATGGTTATTTAATGTGATGGAAATGCCGCTACAACCTATCGACGTTGGTAAAGCAGTAGCTTTAGTCGAAGTTCGAAGACGAGCGGCAGTACTCTATTTTGTCGGAAAACTTATGAATACACAACAAGAAGACCAGGATCCGATAGGAAAAGAACCAACTCTGTCCGTGATTATTTATTTTTGGTTTCAACAATTGTAAATGTAAGTTAAAATACCGTAAGAAGAAGGCTCCGTGAGAGATTTATATAAAGTCGTACATATCTGTTAGGGGCCCAATATTTCACCGGCACTATCGAGTAGCTCGGAAAGCAAATCAATAGAGCAACGTTTTTTTGGGATGAATCAAAACTTTGCCTAAATTCGTTTGATGGACGAGAAGAGGTCTGTAGAAGACAAGGAGAACGTTTTGCACAATGCAATATTTTTCCCAGAACTTCTTTTTCTGGGACTCTCTAATGGAATGGGCGAGAATTTCGTTTAAGGGTGGGATACGCAACGACAGGACAGGATATCGGTAGCACATGTGTAAGACAGAAATAGACATAGCTTTAGCAACCGCTTGGTACAGTCAGCCTAGCAGAAAATTGAAATAACGAAATTAGGCAAATATAGTCTTAAAATAAACCTAAAAGATCGGTGAATATGTTCACATATTTTATTTGGCTGTTAACTAAAATCCGAATGTACAATTTGCGTGTGAATAATGCTAAGATTTCCGTTAAAATTTGCCAGTTTTCAACTTCGTTTATTTTAACAACAGTGTAAATATGGCAAATAAAATAGTTATAAGCGTATTCTACCAACCCTCATATTTCTTTTAAACCATAATTCATGTCTATAAGTAAGTAATACAGTTTTTGAGCTGGACCGTCTCAGAAGCGAGGAGAACGCTTCTCGGGTATTCGAATATCCCAGCCTTGAGGCTCGCACGGACTTAGTCGTTATCTGGAAGAAATAAGAGCTAGAGGTGGTAATACACAGCACCGATAAAAGTTGAATTGGTTTTTGATTTTTTGAAAAGACGATTAAAGATATTAAAGATATTAAAGGTATTAAAATGCAAGCCAAACTATTAATATGCTGAGATTCCAGGATGAAGATTAATAAAAGTAGAACCATAATCTGGGTATGTATATAGGGGGAGCGAAAATAGGACTAAAACTAAACACACATAAAGAGCATCAAAACTAGAGGAAGTAGCAGATTTATGCTATTTGGGAAGTCAAATAAATACAGGGATTTCAAATTCATTTGTAAAATCTACTCCAAGTGTCAAAATGCCAATCGCCAGCAATAATTTTGTGCCAATAATTTTTGTTAATAACTCTTTAAATTATTCCAAAGTGACGATATTTTGTATTGAATAAACATAGAAAATTAACAAATTTCATGAATAACGGATTTTCAAATAATTTGTTTATTATTCAAATAAATGTCGGAACCTGATAGAGGTTAGGCTTCGAACAAATATCAATCCATTGTACAGCAGAGGAGTTCTTAAAGAACAATACGGTTTTCTAAAGCACTCCAACATCTAGTAAAGTGAGATTGATTTTTCTCTTTTTCACTTTTTCCTTTGGTGGCACTGATTTCATCAATCTTCGCAGTTTCAATTTCAGGCGTCGAAAGTTTAATAATTAATTCTTTTGTTATTTGATCTAGATTTAATCCCCAGATTCGCCCCTATTAAATTGATTATAAAATTATTATGAGGTAAAATTAAATGAAATTCGATATGGCATTTATTTAATAATTATTACGGAGGGAACACGACGATTTTTCGCCATGTATGAAGGTAATTCTTCAAAGAGATAATTGCATTTATTCACAATCGGTTAGTAATAAGTAAACTGACAACTTTTAAAAACTTTGCAAGTAGGTTATTCCTAACTTCTACTTCCCGACTGGGTTGGAAAATTTTTCACCCTGGTGGAAAATTCAGTGCCTATTTGATTTTATACTTAAGTAATGTATTATGGTAATAAACTTGGAATAAAATTCCCTACCGTTTTTTTCTGCGGTCTCGGGGAGTTCTGCTTGAGTAGATTGTGTACTCTTACTGACTACCAGACATACTTTACCACCAGAAATACTCGCTCTATAGATGACCGCGGCGCTTCGCGCCCTCGGCTATAATGCAACATTTTCCACCTCGGTACGTAATATACTATTGTTGCTGGTTTTACGCCTGATGGTAACAATGTGCAAGCAGGAATCTTGGAAACTATTCCTGCTTCAGTTGCCTACATTCCCACATCAAGTTCCAGACTGCAAATTAGCGATGCCACTGAAATAACTGGGGTACTATATCTAATATCCGTCTAGAAAAATATACTTGAAATAGAATAATACTAAAAATAAAATTGAGTTCATCAACGCTCAACGTTTTCGAAGTATTTCAAAATTGTTTTTGTTGCTGGTTTCACTTCTGACAACAAAGTTTATGATGTGATACAATCAATGGCCGATTTCGCTATCTGCAGGGTGGGATTCTGTGGAAAGTTCTGAACACACACTTGTGTTGGGTTGTGTCGTAGTGGTGTAATTTTCATTGCAAAACGCTTGTATTCGCCATCTTTAGAGGTACAACGTTCCGTTTGGGTTTTTCTTTTGATACCGATAAAAATGGATGAAAAATTCGAACTTATTTTAAACCATCGAGCAGAGAAGGGATCACTTCTCTCCTCTGTGTTTTAAACAGTTCAGGGGTTAGAGCAGAAAAAGTAAAAACAGTTGAAGCAACAAATGAGCAGCTTGTAGATAAAGTAAATATTTTTGGAAACACAATTTTATAATTTTTATAAAGTACATAAACAAATATGTACATAAATTGTAAAATCACTCACGTCGGTACAGTTACCCCTGACGCTAATTGTAGTTTGGAAAATATTGTATGTGGTGTTCCGCAGGGGAGTATTCTCGGCTCCTTGCTGTTCTTGGCATATAAAAAAGAACTTATGAAACTAAAATGTGTACGTCAACAAAACCATATTTTCTTCTGGGTTTTAACTATATGTGGTATGGATGGAACCTGTTCTTTATAATATTAAAAGAGCAGTACTGATCTAGAAAAATATCTGCCATACTAAAATTTGGTCAATTTACTGTTAGGTAGCTATGCGGCAACAAGTCCAAAATTGAGAAACAATACTAATGTTGATCGATATTTAAAGAAAAACGCAAAATGCTCAATATCTATTGGCTTTAGGAAGAGGACAGAATTCTTCTACATATCTTGGTTTAAAAAATATTCGGTGTTCCATTCAAAATAGTGAAGTTTTGGTTTCAATTTCTTGATATTCAGCAAAAATTTCAGGATCACTAGAGAAATGCTTGTCCTTTGCAGGAATCCATTAGAAGTTTGGAATTATGGGTACTTTTTGGGCCTAAAACGAACTCTAGAAGTTCATTCTAAATAAAATAAGTAAAAAAACAATTTTTAAGTTAAACGGTTTTATTGTAAAGAAACATAATAATGATGCAGATAATTTACTAAAAGCTAAAAAATGATTAGGTAGGTACCAGGTACCAGTCATCACACCACTCTCCTCATCAATCTAGAGCATTGATCAGACTAAAATAAAATCGTGGGACGAGTCGAATTGCTATTATCTACAGTCAACCGCTCATATCATTATAGGTATGCTTTGGATGCATCTTCTCAAAGACAACGTCGCAGATCGATCATTTACATATTTACTCAGGTTACGCTACGCCCCACGATTTTATTTTAGTCTGCTCAATGCTCTAGATTGATGAGGAGAGTGGTGTGATGACTGGTACCTGGTACCTATCTAATTATTTTTTAGCTTTCAGTACATTATCTGCATCATTATTATGTTTCTTTACAATAAAACCGTTTAACTTAAATTTTTTTACTTATTTTTTATGTGTGCGAACTAACAACAATTTTCGAGCTAAAACTACCACTCTTTCATGGAAAATAAAAGGAATCGACAATGTTAAGACATACCTATCACGAAATAACAACAAAGCAAGGGTCATTGTATGGTACTTTTTCCTCTAAATAATTCTGTAACTTTCTCCGTTCTTTTTTCCGTATTACGTGGGCATTTGACTACGTGAGATACGTTTTAATGATCTCTTTCCATAATAAATGTATATAATTTCCTCGGTAATTCAGCAGTTTAATATCCAAAAAGGAGCAATCATTTATCTACACTTTCGTTTTTTAATCATGTCTAATCCTTTTTGGCATTACAATTAAGTTTATTAAGGAAACTTAAAAAAAGTATGCTTGAGTTCATTTTAAATCATCTACGTCACACTCGATTACCTTATCTTTTATTGGGAATGACGAGGAAAATTTACGGCATTTAGTTTTTTCAATGAGAAAATTTCGTCTTGGATAAGTATGCGGATTATTCAATTATTGTACTTTTACTTGACCTATTATAAAGAAATTCAGCTTTGCTATTATCTCTAATTGATTTTAACTGGTACTTGATCATCTTACGCTCTGTCTAACTGCAAACTGCTTAAATATCTACTTGAAAGTAAACAAATGGAAACAACGTGAAAAGTGGAACGGCCTAAATTTAGAAATATTTTAGCGTAGCATGTAGTTTAAATTTTTTCAAAAAATATTCTTTCTTCATACTTAAAACAAGGGTTTCAAATTGTCTCCAGATCTTTGTTTGAGAAAAAACATGCTACAGCATAAACTTATCATTAAACGAGTTAGGTAATCGAAAAATGTAATATAATATACATCTCTTTAAAAAAGGAAATGCAGAATTAGTGGGACCTACTATACCGGGTGGGGATTTAGTGTGTAATCGGCTCATATCTCTGGAACTATTTAAGATATCAAAATGAAATTTTGCACGAATGTGAGGAAACACCTGGAGCATTTCCCAAAATTATTTAGGTATATACAGGATGTTCACATTCTAAGTACCAGACCAAAGTTCTATTTCTTTAAATGGAAACCCTACGTGTCGTTGCATAATATGGATTCCCCATAAAATTCCATGAAAATTGATATACCACATGATGTGGTTTTGACTAAGGAATGTTGAGATATTGTCATTTTTGTGCCATTATGGACCCAAATTTATGACGCTACTGACGCATACTAACCAAAGCCACCTAAAATTTCTTTATTGAAATAGGTTCACACACTGCTGTATTTTTGAAATCTATAAATAATTTTATCATAATACGAGGTATAATACAGGGTGGTTAAGTTTTGCAAAACATAATTTTTCTCAAATATTTCAAATGGAACACCATGTATATTATTTGTACAATTGATGGTAATTTTACTAAGCTTTTTATTGATGTGGATATTGTCAAGTCTACCAGTAAAAGTTTCGACAGAATGTACAATTGAATTATAAAAATGTAGAGTTTCGTTAGTATCTTACATTATTTTTGACGATCTCCCCTATTTTGTCACCCAAAACTCCAAAAAAGCTCTGCATTTTGTTTCTATAAAATATTTAGCAAATGAAGTTTACATTAACACAAAAAATCCCATTGCAAGATTATTTCAAGATAATATTTTCTTCCATGGCACTCCTTGTTTGAAAATTATACCCGACTTTAATAAGGCATTATACATTTAAGAATATAACGATCAAAAAACAATTTTACAATAAGATTTATTGTCTTTATATTGATACCTATTTGCAAATACAAAATATAAACATTATTGTGAGTTTTGAGTAACATAATAGGGGGAATTCGCCTAAAAGAGTATAAACTAATAATGAAATTCAAAAATTTTGATGTTCAATCGTAATATCTGCTGAAACTATCAGTAGTAGACCTGGCAATATCTACATCAATTAAAAGCTTAGTTAACTGACTGTCAGTTGTGTAAATAATATACATGGTTTTCTATTTGAAATTTTTGAGAAAAATTCCGTTTTGCATAACTTAACCACCTTGTATAATCCTAAGTATTATGGTGAAAGTATTTATAGATTTCACAAATACAGCAGTGTGTCAACCCCTTTCAGTAAAAAATAATTAGGTGGCTTTGGTCAGTAGACGCCAGTAGCGTCATAAATTTGGGACCATAATCACACAAAAATGTCAATATCTTAACAGTCCTTACTCAAAACCACATCATGTAGTACATCAATTTTCATGAAATTTTATGGGGAATCGAAATCACGCAAATACTTGTGGGGTTTCCATTTAAAGAAATAGAACTTTGGTCTGGTACTCAGAATGTGAACATCCTGTATATACATAAATAATTTTACGAAATGCTCCATGTCGTTCCCCACATACGTGTAAAATTTCATTTTGATATCTTAAGCAATACCAGAGATATGAACCGATTACACACTAAATCCCCACCCGGTATAAGTGAAAATAATTTTATATAAGCAATAGAAAATCAATAATTTAGGGCGAAATTGTATAAGAGGGAGGTGATTTTTGTGAAAACTGCATATTTTCTGAGTTACCGGCAAATTAGAATTCTTGGAATTAAACAAAACGGTAACAGTGACTTCTTAGAGAAATGAGTTCAATATGTAGGAGTAACTGTTCATCATCATAAGGTTATCAGTCCGAAGATTGGTTGGACGCGTACCTCCCATCCTTTCCTATCCTAAGCTAACCTACGCATTTCCCTAAAAGTAGAACATCCTACATCCCTAACTATTTGAGAGCAGTAATCTAATCTAGGCCTACCCCTACCTCTTTTTATTCCTATCTCTGACTCTAGTATGTCGTGAACTATTCCTTCGTGTCTTAGAAGGTATCCTACCATCATCTCTGCTATTCTTTATTGTTTTCCATACCTTTCGCTTTTCCACAACTCTTTCTAATACTTCCCTATTGCTAACCCTATCTATCCACGGTATCTTCTTCATGCGTCTGTAGCACCACATTTCAAACGCTTCTACTCTTTTTCGATCCGCTTCTCCTATTGTCCAAGTTTCGCACCCGTATAATGCCGTACTCCATGCATACTACTTTAAGAGTCTCTTCCGAGTTTCTACATTAACCGTTCCCGAACATAACAGTTCTTTCTTTTTGTTAACTACTGTTATCATCATAAAAAACCGAGAATATCAAACAGCGTATAAGCAATTACCTATAGGGTAAATCCGGGAAAGATGCCGGTATGGGTGAGATGCCGATTGTTCTTATCTAAACTTTAAAAAATTAGACGGAGTTAGCTACTACATCAGTCGTTCAGATACATGTACTCTGTGTTGTGGTTTGTGTTTGTGCCCTGAAAATACTGTTTTCGGTAAGATACAAATTAACAATTAATTTAACGTACGCTAAAATTTTCGTAGACTATCACTACAATTATAATTTTGAATTAAATGATCAAAATTTGCGAGTAAAAGTGATGTTGCATTGAAATGCAGTTTGTAAGGTTATTTTTAGACGAAGTCCGGTTAGTTTAAACTACAGTGATTCTAAGTAGTAACGTTCGGCATCTCTCCCATAAGTTTGGGAGAGATGCCAACAACGTTTTATGTGTTTTTTGCACAAATGCCAACGTTTTATAAAAGGAAAAGTAACTCGCGCGGTGCCTGGTCAGAGGGCGATAAAGAAATTGAAACACTGGCTAAACTACTTAGAAAAATCGCCCCTCTTCCCTCAAGTAGCCAATAATGCGAAACCTAGAAAAGTAAACAGTGGTGAATTACTAACATCTGCAAGTAACATCGAAAAACGTAGGGTAATGGAAGAAAAGAAAAAATTAAAACTAGAAAAACAAAATGCTGTCGCACCAAAACCTGGGAGGGTCTGGTTTAAACAAAGGAATTAATATGAAAAAGTCGAAAGGCAAAAGGCAAAAAGGGAGAACTTGTAGGGAAATATAAGAAGCGCAAACACAGTAGCTCCTCAAGTTCTTCTGCAGATGATCCTTCAATTCATGACAGCAGTTCGGATATTAATTTTGAAGAATTTGTGGAAACAAATTGCAAGAGTACAATACCACTGAAAAGAAAGAAGACTGGATACAGTGAATACAATGCAGCTGTTGGTTGCACAAAGGGTGCACAAAATATGTTAATATATTATGTCAACCATGCGGAAAATTTTTAGTTTTACAAAAATTAAGGCATTGGCATCTCTCCCAGTGGTAGTTAGCATCTCTCCCATATAATGTGGGAGAGATGCCAAATGAAGAGCAGTTTTTGTTAAATTAAAAAAAATTAAAATCTTCGTATGATATTGCTAAATGAATATATTTTATGTTGTATATCGAATAAACTGTTATTTTTTATCAACGGAAATTTTTATTTGATTAATTTAAAAAAACGGCATCTCTCCCGGATTTACCCTATGTGCAAATTAGAAAATTTCAGATCCCGGTAATTTTCTTATTTCAAATCACCACTGAATTCTTCATAAAATTTCCTTTTTTGTTGTTTTGTTTGAAATATTTTTATTTGCTTGAAAAAAGTGTAAAATCAGGCAACAAGGTCAAAAAAGTAGGCAACGTCTCGCTCTTTAGTGATATTACTATTGAGAAAAATTTTCAACTAAATCATCTTTGTTTTTAGTTACCGGTTTTGTCATTTTTGTTTTAGTTTATCAGAAACTATTTGCCTCAGAGGGAGTGCGGAATAGGTTCACATCTCTTGAATAATTCAACACGTCAAAATGAAATTTTACGCTTGATATTATGTTCACCCAAAATAAAAAAAATGGGACAAAACAAAAAAAATGCCAATATAATTACACGATTATTTCTTGAATATGCTGTGTATTTTCTTCTATAGCACTCCTAGTTACAAAATGACCATCATGAAGCAATCTGGCAAAGGGATTTCTTGTATCAATGTAACTGAATATGCAAAACCAAAATGGAAAAAAATTTTTGTATTGTAACAAAAAAAAATAGAGGTAAGCTTTGTAAAATACCAGTAAAAATCTAAATTTCAAGGTTAAATCTTAATTCTTGTAGATACTACCAGCAACAGATCTGGAAATATCTACACCAGTCAAAAACTTAGTAAACCCGCTATAAAATGTGTAAACAATATACAAATACAAGGAGTTCGAAATTATTGAGAAAAATCCCATTATGCGTTTAATTACAGTAAAAGTATTAACAGATTTTAGAAGCGGAATATTCTGTAAATTCAAAAAAATGTTAGATTGCCTTGATCAGTACGCGTCTGAAGGTTCATAAATTTTCGATCACAATGGCACTAACTTCAAACCACCTTGTCATATAATATACCACTTTGGAATCGTGCTGTACATACTAAAATAAATTTACGACATGACTCAACTAATCGTAAGGTTTTCCGTTTAAAAAATGTAGGAATACACTTTTAAATTTTTAAATTGTGTCATGTGGATGCTTATACCCTGTATAATATTTCTAGAGATTTCTTTCTGAAATGGTAACTCCTAGATATTCCTTTCGTCCGGCCAAAAGAATTATTTCCACGGCTTTATCAAACCAGAACATATTGTGTAATTTTCAGTACAATTTTTTGTATGTACCTGCAGGTGTCCTATTTTCGTTGTGATTTGGGGGTTTCTCGTAGAAGCAGCAGAGATAGAGCCTTAGGATTTTCGCGAACCTGTGCTACTTTCTTGAGCATAATAGAAAGCTGAAACCAGAATTTGGATATCGTTTTTAGTTTTCGAGAAAAAAAATAATATTGATTTTTATCGATTTTCAAAAATTCTCTACAATTCTTTTTGTACTAAGCAGACTATATACCTATATTCCTATATTCCTATAGAACTTTTTCCAAGGAATTCAGTGGCGTACGTAGTTTTTTCTAGGGAGCGTATTTTTTGAGTTATGACATAAAGTTGAATTTTTTAAATTGAAACCACAGCAGGCTTTGGTCAAGTTCCAAAGGTCTTTTTTTAAACTATCAAAATATATTTATATACTTTTATATTGTTATTTCAAAAAGCCGCAAAGATATTGGTACTTTTTACCTTTAGAAAATATAAGATAGGTAGGTACATCCAAGATACCTGTGATCTTATGTTAGCAACTTTTAATAACAACTGAAAAAAGCAACAAAAACAGAAAAAGCAGCAAAACAAACAAAACAAACAAAAACAAGAAAGACAACAAACAACAAAATTATAGGAACTGCTCAAATTGATTGCCATGTTTTTCAACACATAATCTACATCGTTTAGTTAATAGATTGATGGCGTTAATTAGAAAAATGGGATGGGCTTGCAAATATCGGAAAGCTGCATGTGTTGCCTCTGCTAGCTCGGCTTGATTGTTGTATCTTCGTATGTATATTTTTTCTTTTAAAAATGCCCAAACAAAAAAGTCTAATATGCTCAGATCCGGTGATCTCGCAGGCCACAATATAGGTCCATTTGTACCCAACCATCTACCCTGAAAATGATTTTCTAAATAATTTCTGACTATTGCAGAATTGTGTACAGGGGCACCATCTTGTTGGAAATGTACCCGGTTTATGTTTATTAACGGATCATTTTCCATTAATGTATCTCAATCCCGTTAAGTTTCCATCAAAAATTTGGTATGCTAGTTGACCACCCAAAATAAAACAGGAAGCGTTAAATCCCTTGCCTCTGACGTTCAAAAGTTTGGTGCTGATTTGTATCAGACCAGTGATGCACATTATGCCTTTTAAATAATCCAACGCTGCTTATATGTAAGTTTCATCTGTCCAAATGGCAGGCCGCCAAAATTTTCTTCAATTTTATTAATTTAAGTACCACCTACAAAAATTAAGTCTTCTTTCTTGATCTCCCGGGAAGAGATGGTGAATAATTTGAATTTTATATGGCCTATATTTGCCTTTTTTAATATTTTTTGAACTTTTGTTTTGGAAACACCAACTTGTGATTTGATTTCGCGACAAGAAGTTTTTGGTGTCACCTCAACCAACGATATAGTATATTATACACGAGTTTATAATGAATGCTATTATTACCGAGGATGAAGTTTACAACACGAGCGAGTGAAACGAGCGAGTTTTGTAATCATCCGAGGTAATAATAGCATCATTATAACGAGTTGTATACTATACTTTGTCCACGACTATCAAAACAGATTCCCAGAAAGAATTTACCTTCATTTCCCTTCTCCAGTGTAAGAAAGATTCATACATACGCTCTCAGGTATAATTTTCTTGGTTTTTTGGGCAATGAATCTAATGAGGCAAGTTCTGCAGCTTCTTTTATTGCTGGTGCTGTTAAAGAAACCTCGTTTTCACTCTCACTACTCATTATATCTTCTTTTTTAGAATATGCATTTCAAATTAAAAGCAAACCATGCTGATTTGACGTTTCAATTTGAACTGACACATCGCGATCGCGGCCTACTAAATAAATGTAAAAAAGGGTCAACGCGATGTTCCTATTGGTGTAGTGAATAATATTCATTAATCACTGCAGTGATTAATATATCTAATTATGATTGAAGAAACCCAAGTATAAAGAGTATATAAGAGTATTGTCGTGGACAAAAACATTTATTTCTTCCTCTTCCCTATTTTCTTTATTATAAATTTTGTTTCTATAGATTTATTGAATGACCCATACTGAATAGACTTTTTCATTTCGTTCTGTGTTCGTTAGTGCGCATGTGCTGACAATCAGCTGTTCTTAGATTTTCGGACGAGTGTCACTGTCAGCTGTCAGGCGTTATAAACTTCGTGTGGAATATTCGTAAGTAAATAGTAGAATACCAAATAAGGAGGGTGTTTGAAAGACGGAAAATTATTACAAATGTTAGTTCCAAGTGATATCCCTCGTAAAATTGTGAGGCTGAATCCCGAAGGCGTGCCTGGCTCCTGGCTCTTACTTGAAATACGGGAATGTTAACCAAGATACTTCAATCATGTAGGTTTTTAATTTACCCCTGAAAATTCATCAATTTTTTGAAAGAAAACGGAGATAAAGAATCTAATATAGGTACAGGTGCGTATTTTTTTGAAATGTATGTATGTAACTACAAGTAATTCTTATTTTAAAGACCTAACAAATAATGACATAAAACCTCGAAACGTTCAATAAACTTTTCCATTTCGAATCTTGTCTCTTACACATTTATATCCAACAACATCATTTATATAGGTCGAACTAATCCTCACTTCCTCACATGGTCACCAACCTAGTTATTAACTTCGATTTTTCCCAGTATTAGGCAGGGTTTAGGAAATTGATAAAATCGTAATCCCAAGCGATAACTTGGCCTTCCCGCACTGCTATCACCTTGGCAGTCCCCAAAAGCACAATGCTTGGATGCTCCATAGTGTTTTAGTTCCGAACTATTACTAATTTTGCACGTTTGCAGTAAAATTTTACCAAAGAATTAATAAACACTTTCAAACAAGCAATACCGCCTACCCCTCTAGGGGATATTGATACAAGACTTTGACATTCGTCCGAAATTGTCATGGCGCGTTCGCGCATGCGCCTCAGCATTTTTTTATAATGAAAAGTCCTATTAAATTTAATTTTTATCTCGAAAACATCATTTTGCTTTGTACCTAAATTTAGTAAATCGATGGATATACTATAAATGGGTAGGTACATTTCTAGGAATTTTTGTGTACCTGTTGAGATATTCATTGAAAACAGCAATTATGTCGCATTTTTCGAAATTTTGATAATTTTGAAGTGCCATTATGTACATAATATTAATAAAACTAGCTGCATGCAACTTTATGTCAACAGATAATTATTCAGTTGTTAACATAAAATCACAGGTATCTTGGATGTATCTACCTGTCTTATATTTTCTAAAGGTAAAACTTAAAAAGTACCAAAATCGTTTCCGTTTTTTGAAATAACAATATAAAGTATATATATTTGATAGCTTAAAAAAGACCTTTCGAACTAGACCAAAGCCTACTATGATTTCCATTTAAAAAATTCAACTTTATGTCATACGCTCCCTAGAAAAAAACAACGTACGCCACTGAATTCCTTGGAAAAAGATCCATAGGAGTCAATCATAACAGTTTTAGTCTACTTAGTACAAAAAGAATTGGAGAGTTTTTGAAAATCGATAAAAATCAAAATTATTTTTTTCTCGAAAACTAAAAATTATATCCAAATTCTGGTTTCGGCATCCTCTTATACTCAAAAACCCCGAGGCTCTATCTCTGCTGCTTCTATGAGAAACCCCCAAGTCACAACGAAAATAGGACAGCCTGTACATTGAAGAATCAAAAATAGAAGGGACCTCTCCTATAAATTTTTCCTCTAAGAATGAATCTTAGGAGGGATGCTTCTTCAGAATATGCCGGCAATATCAAAAATATGCTTTTTGGGTAAAAACATTTTATACCACCTTATAATAAAATAATTTATAAGCAGCGCAGAAAAAATGCGGCAGCATTTCAAAAGCATGGAGAACTAAAAATAAAGAAAAGCCTCTCTTAAAGTTTTTTTTTCTCTAAAATGCAAAATCAATGCGTAAAACTCCGCCGATGCTTCCCAAATTTGGAAATTTGTGTATAATGTAAATAGTTCCCAATATATGCCATGATAAAATTGAAAAGTACACTAACAACTCCTTTTTTTAGCCAGCAACAGCACCAAAATCACATTTCAACAAGTCACAATAATCCAATTCCAAAAAAACAAACACAAAACGTCAAAAACAATCCAGAACTAAAACCGGAATGTCCAGAGTTATTTACACCCAAATCACTTTCACAAAAGTCCTCCGCGGTAGCAAAAACTATATTGGCGGTTTACTATTATTATTATTATACAAGACTGGTATAACACCTTCTCTGCTTCCGTTCGCGGTGAAAAATGGTACCGCCACGCCAGTATCAAGACTTATGTACGAAGAACAAGCGTTCTAGTTGGCTGAAGGAAATGTAAGCGTTCTTGCAAAAACTATACAGTATCTCCTTTCTTTGCTGCCGAGATAAAATGTGGAACGGAGACCGTTCGAGGTGAAAGTGACAAGCGGTATTATTGTCAATTTGTAGTCAATTAACCGGATCAAGTATTTCGGATGCATTTTCTAAGAGGCAACTCATATCGACGTATTTGTAACCTATATACGCCAAAACCAAACTGCCATTAAAACAAATTTTTCATTGCTTCTTTCGTAAATGGATGTTAACATAATTTTCACATTACAGTGATGTGCATCACCGTGTAAAATTAATCCCCTCGGAGAAGCTGTTGTCACATTATAAGATCAATTAGAATAAAATGAAGATTTGAATATTACAGTAAAATCAGAGCCATTATCGAACGGAACCCGAAGACAGGGAGGAGGGGCATATCCAGAGCGAGGTTGACGAAAATTTGCGTGGAACGGGTATAACAAGAAAGAATCTAGCGCTGGACTACCTCCCCCACCTTACCTAATCTAACTTAATAATACAGAAGGGAGGAATTGGAAGTTAAGGAAAAGAAGCTGCTGTAGAATAATAAGTCAAGGGACGGCAATTTACGCCAGGTCTGGGCTCTGGGTGACGTAGTAATCGCCCCGCACACCTGCGCAATATTTTCTCTACGAGACAACTATTTCGGTTTAGTAACCATGTGCCACTCCCACAAAATACCTGATTTGTTATTCCAAAGTATACTCACCTCTTCTAAAATATACTGCATTACAGCACATCGACTGCTGACTTCTAATACATTTCAATTTTCAACACATACACGAGTCAACGGTTTTAGCAAAAAAAGGTTTTTAACGGGTATCGAATAGGTAAGTTTCATTTAAAGTAAGCAATAAATTTCTTCTTTCTGGGTCTGTGCAACCAAAAATTTGCAATCGAATTGCATAAACAGAAAGTTTTTAAAACAACGAAGTTTAAAAATTGTAAGGGTTGTTTACTCCTTACCACCCTGTAATGCTGTAGTGAAACTTGCATTAGAACCTATCGATTCTTATGAAAACTGATTGAATTGTTTCATATTGAGAAAGGAAATTTATTACGAATAAAGCTTTAAACAAAGCAAAGGTTTAATGAAAATTATCTGTTACTGTTAAACGGATCAGTACACAAACACAACAAGACTAATTCATTGACAGAAAATTCAATTGAGATTCAAAAAACTTAAATATTAAATTTTATTCAGTGAAGAAACATATTTTTCTTTTTAAAAGGTGATGTGATAATCTTCAATTAAAATTTTTCAAAATAATGATAGTACACCAGCAGAACGTCAAAATTTTTATATAAAACTTCAGCACTATGTATCTTTTGAAATAAGAAAAAAGTTGGCTTATCTTCGTTATTTGTCCTGCGGAATCTAACATATGTGCCACTTTTCACCATCCTTTAGGAACAATCTCTGTATAATCTGCCATAATTTAATAAACTCATTTCATGAAAATCTAATATTGGTTAACATAATATAACATATTTCTGGAGAATATTTGGCAGTATGAAAATAATCAGTGGTACTGGACCACTCGAACAACTACTCCTCCGGCAAATACCCCGCCAGGCATTGAATTATAGAACTAAATCCAGATTTCTTGTACTACAAGACGTCACGGTATGCTACCCCACCTAAGGTGGTTTTCTATACACATTCAAAACATGCAATATTTAAACAAAGTATGAAAACATTTAAAACAGAATGTTTCAAATTTTAGGAAGTAGACAAAATAAGCAAGTTCATGGATATTATCTTCGAATGTTTTGGATGATGCCTTGCGACCACGTATATTCTAGAAGTAGGTGCTGTGTTTGAGTATGTTTTGAAATGTATTGTGAGTGACATGTGTTGTAGTTAAGATGGAAATACGCCTCTACAAACTGGTCAGGATTAATGTGCAAAGCATGCTTTTTTAATATTGGATACTACAGAATGCAAATCTGAATTTAAACTTTTATTCGCTTGTTGGAGTTTAGACCCAAATGCTAATCACAATAGTTCAAAAACTGGAAAAAGTTTTGGGTGTATGCAGTGAACACAGTGAACAACAGAGGACCTGAAATAGATACCTGTGGTACGCCCGAAGTAACAGCGACTCCATATGAAGTCTAGAGCCATTTACATTCTTTGAACTGAAGAGTATTATGCATAATGGGTTTCAGATATTTCAAAATGTTGATCAGGTACTTTCCATGGCATTTAAGATAATTCAGAAAATCAAAAAGTTATGGTCCGTATTCTGCGACCGTTACGTTGCTATTTTCATCAATATTTTTGAACATTGCATATTTAACGATTCTTAAAACTCCCGTGGAACACTTTTGTGCCCTAAGATCAAGTATTTCAAAAACAAGTTGAAAGGAGGCCGTAATATGACAATTCTGAACACAAAAAAATTACTTCTGTAATTAACGAGCGATTTGGAAGGTGTTTTGTTGCCGCAAGAAACAAAGAATACACCGCAAAATATTAAGTTAACCCTAATTAATGAAATTTCGCAGTTATTTTAATTGTATTTTGTTGAGCTTCAAGCGAGCTATTTTTGAAAGTCCCGATTTCATTTAACGGTGAAAATCAATAAGTGTGTACAAGAAAGTTATTAAAATAATTGTTTACTTAAACAATTCATATGTCAATTATTTTATTATTTGCACAAAAACAAACTTGATTTACTTGATGTGGTACCAGTTTTGATACCAGGCGTAAACGAAAGTTGAAAGTAATCGTAGGCAAATAATCTCGTAAAATTCTTTAAGAGCGAGTTTTGTCCAGCAAATACCAGTACATTATAATAATTAACACTATATATTACATTGGTCACGCTCATTTGATTCTGTCTGTTCTTAATTTGATATTTTGTTTTCTTGCAAAAACGCAACATGAACAAGGCTGGTTTCTTTCAGTTTCAATTCTCTTCAGTATGGTTTTCCAAAATACTCTAGTGGATTCATATCTCCCCAAAAACCAAATTTGTCTGAACTGGGCTGCGTCATAATCAACCCCTAAGTACTTTATTTTTTCCCATGCAGATTTACATTGGAATTGAAAATCAGCATACTAACGTTCTCTTGTGCGTCATAGGACACCCTGTATGCCTATTTAAACCAATTTAACGATTGAATTGTTGTATCTAGGTCGGTCGGAAGAGGAACTTATTCGTCGATACGGCCTAAGCGTCAAGACGGAGAAGGGCTGGGTTCTCTATTGCTATACGAAGAGAAGCATAAAACTGAAACAAATTAAACTGATTCTATTAATTTAACTACACTGCCGGACAAAAAAAACCGGACACTCTCAGAATTACTATTTTAGTGAATAAAAAAACAACGGACGGTTTGAAATGATATTTAACTATATTCTTTTCATCTTAACAATAAATAAAAAACAAGAAACAAAATGATTCGTCAACAAAAACCTAACAAAAGTATTTTTTAGAGATCAACCTGTTACTTAAGAACTTGAAAAGACAAACAAAAAAAAATATTAAAAGGAAAAGCACACTAGTAGAACCAAATTAATAATGGGTGTTACCACCACGAACTCTTATTACTTCCCTTAAACATTGTGGCATGCCCTAAATGAGGCTATCAATAGATTCTTGGGGTATTTCTTCACATCCTTCTTGAAGCGCCATTTAATGTTTGTGGTAGGGGTTGGCGACGTCTAATCCTTTTTCCAAGCTGATCACACAGATGTTCAATGGGATTCACGTCTGGACTATTGGCTGACCATGGGAGACATCCAATACCAACCTCTTCACGGTACTCGGTAACAATTCTTGCTGTGTGTGGGTGGGCGTTGTCATCCATAAACACAAAATTGTCCGCTATAAATGGCATATATGGTGTGACATGGGGTTCCAGGCACTCAACAATGTATCGGTGTGCAGTCATTGTTCCATTCTAAATGAAAATCAATTCTGTGTGAGCCCTCAGACATATTCCGGCCCACACTGTAATGCTACCACCATTGAAACTGACCCTGGTAAATATACAACATTGACTGTACCGCTCCCCTGGTCTTCGCCACACCTTCTCACGTCCATCTGGTGACCTGACACTAAATCTTGACTCGTCCGAGAAGAGCACGTTCCTCCATTGATGTTCGTCCCAATTTACGTATTGCCGCGCAAATGCAAGTCATGCTCTGCGATGTTCTACGGTCTACAGGGGACCCGTAGCTGGCTTTCTTGAAGTCAAAACATATTCGTTTAGCCTTTTCCGAACTGTTCTGGCTGAAACTGCCACTCCTCGAACTTCGGCTAACCGTCCAGCAAGAATAGGTGATGGCAATGCTCGATCGGGCAGCGCAGCAACATGGAGAAAACGGACATCTTGATGGTTCGCAGTCCGTGGACGACCAGATCCGATCTTCTTTACAAACCCATGAGTTTCACGAAATCGCAAGAGTACATTTTGCGCTGTGTTACGGGGTATATTCAGCACTTGAGCAATATACCGCACTCTTCGGCCATCGTGGCTTAAAGCAACAATTTGTGAACAAATTTCGGGGTGCATTGTATGGAAAATATTAAAAGCTGACATTTACAAATGAAATTTCACCAAAAAACCAATAGAAAATAGAGCAGCCCAATAAGGTAAAAGATTTTGATGTTTCAATAAAGATGCATGAAGAGTCAAAATGCTGATTTGGCTGTTTAGGCTTACGAAAGGTGCAATATTCAGCTAAAACTTTCTTTTTCCTCACTAGTAGGGCAATCGTTAATTATTTGCGTAAGTTAAGTAACATAAAAATATTGTAGGGCCTCAAAATAAAAATAAAAACATGTGTCCGGTTTTTTTGTCTGGCAGTGTATATACATTTGACGGGTAAAACGGTGTAATACAAAAATATTGAAAGAAAATTAATATTTAGCTTCTTGCGGTAAAATTTAATGGGTGTTTATTCGCAAGAGCGAATAGCAAACGAGCACTGGGTCTTGAACCAGGTTTCGCAAGCAATTCTCCCAGTGACTGTACCCTGGGTAACCGCCGGTCGCCTCCTAGGATGATTTAAACTGCACGCGTTGAATAGGATGGCACGTAGGTAATCTTCTATTCAACTGTGGTAGATGTCGTTCAATCGCTCACTGCAGTAACTGGATGGAGGCTAGCGAATTTTCACTGCACGGAATACATTCAGCAATGCTAATTCATGGATTGAACATCCACTGCAACCATCGTGTTTCAAAACAAGCCTTAATTAGCCTGTTATGTCTCTACAACGAATTAACTAACGTTTACTTAATTATTGGGAGCCTCACAGCAACAATAATTAAACACCGGCACTCAATTCTGGTAATCTACCGTCTGTATATTTGTACAGTACTCACGTACTTTCAATGGTTCAGAAAGTCTAGTTATTCGGATTATATCTGGTATTGAAGCTCTCCGTCATCCGGCCGACGGGCTGTTTTATGACTTTTTCCGCCAGTTCTTCGGGACCGGCCGGTCGGTACTCGACTCCTTCCCATCAATCGACTGGGAAATTGCAGGGCACATCCCTGTGCCCTCTCTTTTTTCTTCGGTTCATTGGCTGGTACGACGTCGTTCCATATGTTTCATTTTCAGGTGTTGCGATCTTTTCTTTAACGCGACAGAACAAAATTATTAATGCCAGTCTAAGTTTGTTAGATCTATAGGCCGTTCTAATTATGCTTTGTTACAATATGCCATGTCATTACAACAAAAGACTGTTGTTAGTTTTACCGAACAATATAGCTGCAAGTACACAATAAACAGTTAACGAGACAGAATAATTTTGCTAAAATAACAGGAACATAAAAGAATTTTAGTAAAGCTGAAAATTCGCGCATCTGTTCGCAGGCAATTCAAATATTAATGACCCTGGCATAGAGGGCGTTGATTTAAATATCTGTCACTAATGCCACTTAATTTTCGCAGAAAAATACCCACTATCGCGCACAAAACGCTGCGTGTGAGAGACATCACTGATTTTGTGGCTCGTTGCTGGCGCGTTTGTCGTGCCACAAAAGTGGCCAGTGTGAAAGGGCGCATAGAATAAGACATGCTTCTCCTTAATTTTTTCAATTAAATAATCGACACATAAAAAAACGAGCGAAATTACCGAACAACTAATTATAGCACCAATCTCGTACGGAATCAGTTATTGCAAAATGTACCGTCCAGTGTCCAAAACTATACGCAAAAACAATTTTTTAAGTCCGAACTAATTACGAGTAAACGTACTTCTAGAAAGAATTCAAGTTATTAGACAATATCTCGACCTGCAACTTTCTATAATCTATATATTAAATTATGAACCAATAGAAAAAGCGTTGACTTTTTTGGACACGAAACTCTCGATGTAATTGTTGTTTAGAGGTTCTCGAACTTGAATTACGTAATCAAGTGCCAGTAGCGGTACAAGATACTGAAATTCGGAAAAAAACCTTTGCAGTTGAAAATTTGTCTTCATTGACCAAAGCGAAATATTTTCTAACCACACAATCATCCAAGGAAACGTAATTAAATTATGGGCTTCATCAGACAACAAGAATGTAAAAAGTTGGATTGATATTTTCACCAGTTTTTTCTTGGGTGGCACCGCCACTGGCGTATCTTAGAGAGAGACATGCTCTACAGCACTCCAGCTCGGTCTTTGCCAAAACACGTATCAGCAATAAACCACCATAGTAATTTAAGCAAAAAAAGTTCCAGCACTATGTAATAAACAATTATTATTGTACAAAACAGTTAGAATAAAAATTTTAAGTAAACGTTTAAGGAAATAAAAGAATAGAAAATACAGTTTAAACATTTTTTTCGTCGGATTTCTAAATACACTTGAAAGTTATAAGACGTTAACTTGCATTATCGATTGTTGCAAAAATATGACTTGCACATTTTGTTGTATTTTGACTCATAGGTATCTAGATGAATGTTATTTTTAAAAACTGGTTTTGAGAAGAAATGATCACAATTTTATGAAGAACGAAAGTGCAGTGGAACAAAAACAAAACATTAAATTTTGTTTAAGAAGTGGAAAATGCACGGCGCGAGTCGCTCAAAGGATTACAAACGGAACATCGTAGTAGCTTCGCCAAAACGGAACGGTACGTATAAAAAAATTTTAAATGACCTTGCCACCCTTTAAAATTTTAGCTGGAGTTGTGGAAAAAGGATGGAAGAATTGGTGAAAGGGTGAAATATAGATTATGGGAAGACCAATTCAGGTTTAGGTGAATTATTAGGGTCAATCGGGGCAATGGAAACAAATTTTTTAAGTCACCTTTAAGTTTATTAAGAATCAAAAACTGTCCGTTGGTATATGATTACTCCCACCTCTGCCCTGTTGCAATATATTACAAGAAACACTTTATTATAAGAGATTACAAACAAAAATTTTTTGTTGTTTCCAGTTGCCCCATGCGATTTTTCAGTTACCCCAAATTTTAAAATGATCTTCGTGGTGCGGCGATTGGGCTCTGTAACACTCTGCTTTTTATTTTGCTACTAGTATGAAAACAGTTCTCTACACAAGCATAGTTGGCTTTTAACGTTTGGAAAAGGTTCTTGTCAGTTAAGAGCCCGACCCCTGATGGCTTGTAAGAAGACATAAAATTTTCAATTTTGTCTAAAAAACAAAAAAGTTATGAGTAAACAGCGGTACCGTTGCATTTGGAGTTTTTCGTCGTAGCTCGTGCTCTCGCCTGTCTTTCGGTTACCGACAAAGTCGCTCAGCTAAGTCAGCCATTCCCGAAGTAGGGAGTGCGCGCAACAAATTCATTCTCAGCATTAGTTTCCAGATAATTTTTACCGTCCACTGTAGGTTAACCATCATATGTGCAGGTATATACGAAGGCAGATTAAAATGAAATCTACCTAACCAGGAAAGAAAAGAGCTAGACAAAAACAAAATTTTATTTTTCGGCATATGAACCTTCAACAGTTACACACTTCGTCCAACAATTCTCCAATAACGCGATACCCTCCAAAAATAATTCTTTCGGTAACTCCTCGAAAAACTCGGAAACGATCTCTTTGAGTTCTTCATCTGAAGAAAATCGACGTCCTCACAAGTGTTTCTTCAGCTTAGGAAAGAGGTAATAGCCCGTCAAAGCTAAGCCAGGGCTGTAAGGGGGGTGTCGTAACTCAACAAAACCGTGGAGTTGTTGATTTCTTCCCGAACTCTGTGCGTCGTATGCACTCAGCAATAGTCGTGCAGCAATAAAGTTTTTTGGGCAAAATTACAGGACCTCTTTCGGCTTATCGCAACTTTTAAATTTTTAATTGTTTCTTTGTAGACATCTGCGTTAATATGTAGACCCCTTCTGCATATATTCAATCCACAGAATGCCCTCATTATCCCAAAAAACTGTCACCATCAGCTTCCCTGCAGATGCTTGCGTCTTTGCCTTTTTGGGTGGTGGAGATCGTTTGTGCAACCGTTGCATTGACTCTTGTTTTGTTGGAGGATCCCAGTGGAACACCCACGTTTCATCGTCCGTTACAACTTTGGAGAAAAGGTCTTGGCCACGAGCTAACGCCGCCAAGTTTTCTTCGCAAATTTCTTGCCTGCACAACCTTTGTTCAGGAGTCAAGATTCTCGGAATCCAGCGCGCTGACACAGATGTCTCGCAGATTCCTATTGCATGGGCGATAATCGAGATTTTGATTCGTCGATCCTGTAGCACCATTTCTTCTACTTTCTTGATGTTGTCTTCGCTCCTTGCCTCCACAGGTCGTCCACTTTTAGTGTCATTTTAGCATCCAAGCCTTACATTTATCCACTTTTTTTGTTAAACCGAATGAATTGATTTGTATAATAGTTGCACTTTTTTTTCTTGAAAATTTGTGATAGGATAGCTTGGATTCTCTTTCTTTCTTACTTTGACAATTAACCACACAGCAGGTAGTGTTACAAACGCTCCTTTTCGCTGCAATTTCCATTTTATTTATGCAAAATTGGATGTTCTGTGTACCAAACTATTTAAATAAATACTGTCAAAAGATTTATTATCATGGCTACCATACTTTTCGTAGTACCTAGTACAAATTACACCCAGCAGGTGGCGTGTTGCTACATTTTCTTTCCCTATATACATATATTGTTAGTGCCAATTTTTTATTAAATGTATAAATTTTGTGAATTAATTGGCAATAAGTAATATAAGTAAACTTTTTCAAATCAGCGGAACTGAAAATATAGACTTTGTACTACCTAACAGTCCCTTTCTGTTTTTCTAGCTTTTGTCAGCGTTCAGTACACGCTCTCGTCAAGGATTTGCTCTGTAGTTCAATGCATGTCGGGGTATTTGCCCGAGGAGTAGTTGTTTGAGCAAGTTCGGGTCGATTTTTCTCATAAAATAAGTATTTTTGTAAATAAAATTGCATATTTAATGAAATTAGATTATTATAAGCTGAAAATTATTTGTTGAGCAATGCCACCTCAAACTTTCAGTTGAGAAGTACAAAATGCATGCTGAATTGCAAGAAAAATCGAGATCAGATCATTAAAAATATGTTAGGAGGTCACGATCCCCACAAATAGGGTACTCGCAGAATGCATATGGAAGTGTTCTTCAAGGTAGGAACTCTAATGTTGAATAAATCTAAATCATGTTAATGAGCAATTAGTACAATAAGTGCCAGTTATTTATTCAAGCAAATACGCTTTTCCATTCACTAAAGTTGTAATATATAAAAGAATTTTCTAGTTGTATCTGCCCACACGACCGTTATCGCGGACATAATCCAAAACCAGCTAAAAATCATTACAATATATAAAAGAATGTTCCAATCGAGATTTTAATACCCGATTTTATAACTCTCGGCACAGTTTCTGTTTTACAGTTTCAGCTTATTCAGATGATAACTTTAACACATTTCCATTCCATAAAGTTTTGATGAAAAGGATATTACATCTATAAAACGTAGAATCACCAACAGCAACATAAACAGCTAAAAGTAATAACCTATTCGGTTTGATCGACAGAACTAGATCGCAAAAGATGTTTGCAAATTGAATTTCAACAATACTATAACTGAAATTGTTGCAATACAGGCTTTCGAAAATTTAAGCAATCTTTTTAATGGAGTCAAGAAACGAGGTTTTAGAAAAGCTCTTATTCGGGGTATGTAATTGAAATAATTTCGTCAATCTGGCTGCAAACTTACCAAAATGTTTTCAGTCGGTCATTGAAAAATTTTGAAATAGTGCCCAAAGCAAGCTAGAGACTTTTGTTATTGTTGCCAACGAATTCTTTATATTTCGCCAATTAACTGAGTTTATAAACTCAAAAGTAAATTGTTAATTGAATCGCAAAAGCAACGCGACCTTAGGATAGAGGAAGGAAGCGTGTTTAAGGAGGATAAAATGAAACAAATTAAATTTTCAAGCATTTATATTACAAGTCTCTGTAATTGTTTGGGGAAAGGTCATCACTGTTGAAATGTCAAATTTTATTCCTGAAGGAATGCCTTATTTTTATGACACAGTGGGGTGTAAATGAGATCAAGTATCTGAATATTGATACGCGTCTTAGAACGGAAGGTGAAGGTCAAAAGAAGTAAAAAAGATAATAAATTCTTGTTGCCTATATTGGTTCAACTTTTCACCATCACGTTAGGAGGCGAGGCGCTGTACATGGAAAATATCAGGAGACTTACAGAAATGTCAAACAGTTCATATTCCAGTGGATGTTCGCCACATGAAGCGTTGCTTCAACTAGAACTTCTACTTCTGGGGTTAACTTTTTCTTACTTCATATTACTTTAAATTCTTTGACAAATATTGATTTTTATCTATATTAAAGTTAGAGAGAAACTGACAGAACTTCCTCGTAGCAACTTTTAATGAACTTAAAGATTACCTTATCAATTCTTTCATTCGACGTTTCGTCTTTGAGCAACCATCATTAACTGCATTTTTTTAAATACGGTCCTGATTTTGTGATGTTAAATTCGAGAAGCCCTTTTTATCCTGAATTCAGCAATGTACCACTCGTTATTGTTTAACTGCGTTTCGAACCTTCTTTGACCACCATCAAGAAATTTTTAGGATGCGGACCTGTATTTCTCATAATTTTGTAAAAGTAGATTCGTACCATTAAAATATTTAAATGCGCTGAATCATGAAACATTAATAATTTAATAACAATAACCAATATGTTCAGCAAAAAAATTAATAAAGGACACACACAAACAATAATAATTTCATTTAAAAGTGACCAACTTACTGTATGAACCTACTTTAAAAAAATTATGAGAAATACAGGTCCGCATCTTAAAAATGTCTTGATGATAGTCAAAGAAGGCCCGAAACGTAATTAAATCATAACGTGTGGTACATCGTTGAATTTAGAATAAATTTGACATTAGACAGTAAGGACCGTATTAAAAAAATGAAGTTGGTGATGGTTGCTCGAAGACGAAAAGTCGAATAAAAAAATTCTAACGTAATCATTAAGATCGTTAAATGCCGCTATAAAGAAATTTTGTTCGTTTCTCTTTATCTTCAATATTAACGTCAGAAAAAATAAAATGAAAAATCCGAAAATTCAGGAACAGGAACAGAATAGCTGCTGGAATTAATATACAGAGCCAAACTATTAATATGCTCAGATTCGCGGATGATATAGCAGTATTAGCATCTAGCAAAGAAGAATTAGGAAGGGCTCTGAACGAAATGGAAGCGGTTTTGACGGAGGGCTATGGTATGAAGATCAATAAAAAGAAATCCAAAATAGGATTAAAACTAAAATATAAATTCGAAACGAGAAGGCAGAAGAAGTCTCAGATTTCTGCTATTTAGGAAGTCAAATAACTCGCCATGGTAGGAGCTCTAGAGATATAAAACAAAGAATAGCGCAGGTCCAAGTTGCATTTAATAAAAAGAAACAACTATTATGCTCGGGAATGATAAATGTAGAAACTCGGAAGAGGCTCTTAAAAACGTGTGTATGGAGTAGGTACCGCATTGTACGGGTGCGATCCTTGGACCATAGGAGAAGCAGATAGGAAAAAATTAGAAGCATTTGAAATGTGGTGCTATAGACGCATGATGAAGATACCGCGGATAGAAAAGGTAGTAGTTAGAAAATGACAGCCTCAGGCCAGGCCATCGAGTTCTCCAGGTGCCATCGACTTCTTCGGCAGTGACCTTGAAAGAGACCAGAGGCTGCTGAAGGAGTCGTTGAGGCATCCGAAGAAGTGTCTTCAGCAGCGGCATCTGCAGCAGCCTCTGGTGTCTTTCAAGGTCATTGCCGAAGAAGTGGGGATGTCTTCAGCAGCGTCTGGTGTCTTTCAAGGTCATTGCCGAAGAAGTGGTCTTCAGCAGCGGCCAGGCGCATGCGCCGGGGCTATTCCTCAGATCAGTCCATCGAGTTCTCCATCCACTTCAAGTGGGCGTGTCTGCAGCAGCCTCTGGTCATTGCTGAAGAAGGGCCTCTGGTGTCTTGCCGTTGCGCACCCAAGCCGCCATTTTGGGGCCTTTGGTTGTGGCTCAGGCGCCTGCGCCGGGGCTCCGCCTTCAGCAGCTTCTGGTCATTGCTGAAGAAGTGGTCTTCAGCGGCCCCCCTGGTGTCTCTCATTCTGTTGGGCCTTTGGATGTGGCTCAGGCGCCTGCGCCGGGGCTGTCGCGTACAAAGCACGTGTTGCTCACTGTTCAGGCCAGTCCATCCTGGCCCCATCCACTTCTTCGGCAATGACCAGAGGCTGCTGAAGGAGTCATGTCTTCAGCAACGGTGTCTTTGGGGCCTTTGGCCGTGGCTCAGGCGCATGCGCCGGGATCTGGCTATGAGAGTGGGCGGGGCAACAGCCAATGAGAGTGGTTGTGGGCAGCATCCAATCAGAATTGTTGTTAGGTGCTGTTGGGCCTTTGGATGTGCCCCAGGCGCCTGCGCCGGAGTTTTCGCAAAAATAAAAACGTTGAATATATTTTTACATCAATATAATTAAAACTATAATCTGTATACAGAGTAGGCATGCGTGTATTTTCTGGGCAAATCGAAGCCCTGCAGCTTCTCATACCACTCTTCTGACCGATTCATTACCCGGTGTATACTCAACGATGCGGTCATGCAGGATGAGACAGTACGCGGTTGTGTTGGGCGGAAAATTCTCGCTCGACTCAAATTCTAGACGCATATCTATGGGTCCAGGCTTGATGCTTTCCGACTGCTTTGATGCGTCAATCACCACGATGGGCGCTAGATCCTTGAACTGTTCCTTGCCGTATAACGGCTCGCCAACTTTTCCATAGTATGAACTCTGGAAGTTCTGGTACATTTCGTATAGCAGGGCGTATTTCCCCGTGTAGAAATCCAAGTTAAAATTCTCGTAGGGGAAGCACTCAGAATTCAGGTACAGTTTGACGTTTGTCAGATTGCAGTGGTCAAATTTGCTTGAATCCGTGTCCAAATTCGCTTTGCGATTCGTCTGGAAGGCGACAATAACGTAGCGGGGTTTCTCCAAACGTGTTGCAGTCTTGACGGCCCACGTTTGTTTCGTAGCTTGCGGCAACACCGGATACTCGTACAGCTCCCAGCTGCGAAAACATATCTGCAACGTTCTCTCTTCCTCGACAATATTGAGAAGTTTTAGGTATTCAGCATCCGATGGATAGACGTACGGCACCCTCCAATGAACCTTGCTCAACTCAATTCTGGTATCCTCGTTACCCACGAAAGCGTTCCTATCGTTTTTCGATCGAGTCAAAATGAGCTCGTGACACACATTTAACAGAATTTTGGGGTAATCTTCTAAGAATCCCAGCAGGATTCTTCCCGGGATGCACACGTTAAAGTTCCCGTTCGCGTCGATAAGGTGGCTCGGTGAGTCTCCCGTATTCGTCCAGCCGGCATTCTCCAGGGCACCTACCTCACCCTCATTCAGAGAAACTACACCTTTCAGTGTGCTCGTGATGCCCACGTATTTTGTTCGATCCACCTCCACCCCGTTTATTTCATAGCGGACGTCGTCAAAGAGGAAACTGAGGGCGTTATTTGTTAAAGCCGCATTTCCGCCTCCTGCACCCTTGATGAACCTGCCCTCTATGTAGATGCTGCTTAGATGCGGCAGTACGTAAACGTCTTGTTGGTGGATTGGTATGCGAATTTCGTCATTGGCGTTGAATGTTGTTGTCACGAACGGCTGATGTACGTGCACCTCGACACGGCGTGCTGACTCATCCAAAACAGCACCGTCCAGAACACGAAACGTGTCTACGTTTATGTGTGTCATTATTCAAATGCGGTTCCCTTGTTGAAGCACAAGTACTAACTGACAGCACCGTTAATTTTCTTGCTTAAATACTCTCCATACAACCGTGCGCATGCGCAGTCTTATTCTTGCTCGTGTCATCAGCCATGGTGTTTGCGAATACAGCTGTCTGTGTCAACAGACAGCTGTATTCGCAAACAGACAGACAGACAGACAGACGGAGAGACAGACAGACAGACAGACAGACAGACAGACGGACCGACAGACAGACATACAGACAGACAACTACTGATAAGAATTCGGAAGTAGGAGAATAACTATAGATTCCATTTTGTCTCATCGAGCTGATTAATTTGATACCCTACATGATCTAGGTGGGCAAGGATTGTGGCCGGGGGCGCGGTCAGTGAGTGGCCACCCCTAAAAACCACCCCTAAAAACCACCCCCAAAATCACCCTCCAAAGCCACCCCAAGAACCGCCCCTAAAAACCACCCCTAAAAGCTACCCCTAAAACCACCCCTAAAACCACGCCCTAAAAACCACCCCTAAAAACACCCCCAAAAACCACCCCCAAAAACCACCCCTAAAATCCACCCCCAATATTCCGATACCTCTAGTCGAGTCCTTTAATTTACACCCCACATGACATAGTTTTTACGTAGGGGTTAGCCTAAATTTAGACTACTGTTCTCAAATAATTAGCGATGTAGAATGTTCTACTACCGAGAACTAAGATGTTTGCATATATCAATCAGATGGTTCCCACACGTGTCCGAAACGCATTAAGATAACAAGTAATTTCAAATAAACAAACTGGAGAATGTTCTAGAATGTTTTTTTCCCACACGTGTCCGAAACGCATTAAGATAACAAGTAATTTCAAATAAACAATCAGAAGAATATTCTAGAATGTTATTTTATTGTAAAAATACAAACAAACAAACGGGTCACCTTGTAGTGTCTACAACGTATTAAATGCACATGCAGAGCGTGGGATCAAACCTAAACAAACATATCCTATCGGCAAGATGAAAGGTTATTTCCCATAATAAAAACAATTATAACATCTCTTATCGGCGGCGAACGTGCTTTTTTCTTAAACTTTAATATCAATATTTATTTAGTATAAACAATTGTAAATTTCCGAGAAAATAAATATTAATTCTGTAACTTCTGTTTACAATCATAAGTATATACGGATGATTTGAAAGACGGGCTTGTGGGCCGCCGATTAGCTCAGTTGGTTGGAGCGAGGGCTCCGGTACGTGGGGACCCGGGTTCGAATCCCGGTCGGCGTCATTTCCAGAACGTTTGCGAAAACCCCGGCGCATGCGCCTGAGCCACGGCCAAAGGCCCCAAAGACACCGTTGCTGAAGACATGACTCCTTCAGCAGCCTCTGGTCATTGCCGAAGAAGTGAATGGGGCCAGGATGGACTGGCCTGAACAGTGAGCAACACGTGCTTTGTACGCGACAGCCCCGGCGCAGGCGCCTGAGCCACATCCAAAGGCCCAACAGAATGAGAGACACCAGGTGGGCCGCTGAAGACCACTTCTTCAGCAATGACCAGAAGCTGCTGAAGGCGGAGCCCCGGCGCAGGCGCCTGAGCCACAACCAAAGGCCCCAAAATGGCGGCTTGGGTGCGCAACGGCAAGACACCAGAGGCCCTTCTTCAGCAATGACCAGAGGCTGCTGCAGACACGCCCACTTGAAGTGGATGGAGAACTCGATGGACTGATCTGAGGAATAGCCCCGGCGCATGCGCCTGGCCGCTGCTGAAGACCACTTCTTCGGCAATGACCTTGAAAGACACCAGACGCTGCTGAAGACATGCCCACTTCTTCGGCAATGACCTTGAAAGACACCAGAGGCTGCTGCAGATGCCGCTGCTGAAGACACTTCTTCGGATGCCTCAACGACTCCTTCAGCAGCCTCTGGTCTCTTTCAAGGTCACTGCCGAAGAAGTCGATGGCACCTGGAGAACTCGATGGCCTGGCCTGAGGCTGTCATTTTCTAACTACTAAAGGTTAGCAACAGAGAGGTATTAGAAAGAGTTGAAGAAAAGCGAAATTTATGGAAGACTGTAAAAAATAGGAGAGATAGGATGGACACGAAAGCTTAGTTCGCGACAAACTAGAATCAGAGATAGAAATAAAAAGAGGTAGGGGTAGTAGGCCCAGATTAGACTACTGCTCTCAAATAATTAGGGATGTAGGATGTTCAACTTTTGGGGAAATGCGTAGGTTAGCTCAGGATATGAAAGAATGGAGGTACGCGTCCAACCAGTCTTCGGACTGACAACTTTATGATGATCAAATCCATATTAGACATAAAAAAATTGCTAGCTCTTGTTTGAATTTTTGGCAGTGAGAAAAAATCGAAGGAGGCCATGAAATTTTAAATTGCATTCCGAAATTTGGCACCGCAATAGAGTTATTGAAGCTCTATCATTCAGAAAAAAATCGTTTAAATCGACCAACAAATAATACTTCACGGGCTTTCAAATTGGTCACTCTGTATATCGTGTACTTCAAGGAAGCGATAGATTACAAATTAATATGGGAAACAGAAAATAGTAAAATATTTGCTTTTCGGTACTAGGTACCTACCTACGTTGGAATTTAAATTTATATAGGAAATTCTTTAAAAACTTTTTGACTGGAAACTTATGGAAAATCTTGTTTTCCTTTCGAGGAGTTAAGCTTAATATTTAGAAAACTGATTAATTTTACTATACAGGGTGATTTTTTTTGACCGTCTATTAGAAGTATCTGGAGAACTAAAAGAGATATTGATTTGAAATTTTGGCTGTGGCCGAAACCGGATCGGATCTCCGAAAATATTAATTTTAGACATAGCGAACCTTTACCGAATTAACATTAAAATTTTCCGTGGAATCTAAAAAACAATTGAAAATGGTATCATTCTATTTAAGAAAAATGACTTTTTGCTACTTTTGTGCGGTCAACATATGTCGTTGATTAGAAAATTTTATGTAATAGATTTTGAAAATTTGTTTTCCTGATTAGTAACTCCAACACCTCGTCTTGCCACCATAAAAAATCGAACATCTTACTGCTAGACGTTATCGAGATATTAATTTTTACATAATCTACCACAACTGTCAAAATATTAAGAAAAAAATTTATATCTCCGAAAATATTAATTTTAGACATAGCGAACCTTTATTGAATTGACATTAAAATTTTCCGTGGAATCTAAAAAAAAATAGAAAATGGTAGCATTCCATTTAAGATAACAAAGTTGGTGTGAACTTCCGGTATTCCCGGAAATGCCACCATTTTGAAAATATTTTCATTAAATAGATCCGACCCGGTTTCGGCCACAGCCAAAATTTCAAATCAATACCTCGTTTAGTTCTCCAGATACTTCTAATAGACGGTCAAAAAAAATCACCCTGTATGCAAGACAAACGAGTAGGTATCTTATATTCAGTTCGACATAAAATCTAAGTAAGTAAAACTTTTACTCTGAAATGCTGGTAATTTTATTGCGAATATGGTTAATTACGTGGGCATATTCTATTAACGAATGCAGCATAAATCAGTCCAATTTTATTCTCGGATTCCAGGCAGTATCTTTAACTACAGTTGCACGAAAACCGCAGCTGAATCGGTTCAGTATTTTCAAAAAACAAGCCCAAATAATTCAACAATGTAAATTATTTACGATGAGAATTATTTAGCATGAGTTTAACGCAAAACTAACAATTTACGGTCATAGTTGAAAAAGGGTTTAGCATTTCTCCATTAGAGGTCGTTGTCGCTAGAGCATTTCATCTTGCACCTTCCGTATTCGCCTAAAAGGGCAAAAATTTGAATGTTTTTTATTATGTAGGCTTTTTCATCTAGTGGCTTCATGAATTATTTTGAATCGAGATGAATTTGTAGATAATGCCTATATAGCTGCGTATTTCCGCGGGAATATTTAAATAGTTTATTTTGGGTTTTTAATTTTTAATATTTATTTTACGCTTTGTCTATTGCGAGTTGCTTCCTCTGGTTTACAATTTATATATACGGAACATGTGAATAATTTGATTAAACCTCTGATTAAACATATAACAACTCCCAAGATTAATTTACATTGCCACACTATTAATATGCTCAGATTCGCGGATGAAGATTAACAATTAATAATAATTAATCTTGGTACGTAGGGGGTGGAACGAAAATAGTACTTAAGTAAACTACAAATAAGAAGCGACAAACATCCCATAAACCAACATGATAATTTGAAAGAACCTCGGTAATTTATCTTCCTGGACACGGAAATTTATGCGTATCTCGATGAGCACGAACGAACGAAAATGAAATTAAGCGAAAAAAGTGCCGGTGGGGCGCATCTAAAGTATTATGAAGCCCAGATTGTCAACAAAAGCAATTTAAAAGGCATAATGGCCGTCTATTTAGGACGAGGAATTAAAATTACACGCTCAAGCTCTCGTTATCGTTTTCATTTTCAGTATTTATTCGAGGCGCGAAGACTCCATACCAAGATTCGTTTTCAGATAAACAGCCGAACTTGAATTTCGCCCGCATCTGTAATTAATTGCGGCAGAACTTCATGGGAATCGCTAATTGTATATAAATAATAAGATTGTCAGTCGGAGTTCGACGAGAGATTACGTAAACAAGTTTGGTATAAAAATGAGGAGTTTTTAGGCTTTTCTCACAGAGAAACTTTCTAAAGAAATTTAATGTCTTGTTGCGAATAGTTTACACATGAATAGCGAGGCGTTGTAGAAGAAAACTTTGACAGATCTTTCAACCGTGTCGGAAATTTCAACCAAGCACACGTTACTAAGTGTTAATCTGTGAAGAATTAGGCGCTTTTTACAAAATAGATCCATACCTTTTCTTGTAGAATATTCTCCGTGTGAGAAAACAATGCTCCTAGAGAAATAGCACGGTGTTTCAGAATTTTTGACAAAAATCAAATTTGACTATAGGCACATACCTACATACATACCTATTTCAAAGTAGTTATTTATGTAACCAATTTGAAAATGTCTTTGTGTAATTGACTCTTGCTCATATCTGATCTGATCCCAGAAGGTCAGTATAACAATGTACGCAATATATTAGTTTCAAATAGGTATTTCGTATTCTAATTCGAAATTCCTCACAAAATCTGTTTTTTTCGGAACTAAATATAAGTAAGTAAGTAAGTTATCTTGAACTTACACCGTGCCTAAACCATTGAAGGCAATCCCAAAAAAATTGTTATATCCTTCATAAATTATTATAAGATACCTACTACTGACTGCTATAAGAGATGTAACTCTAAGATTTTAAAATAATAATATGAAAGTGAATTAATTGTACCTACATGGTGTTCACGCGAAACTAATGGGCAAGTTTATATCGGTAATAAATTGGGGTGTTTACAAAAAATATTTCGGTCAAGTCGTTACTCTATAATATGGGGAACCCCAGCTTAATCGAACTTACATCTTTTAGTACTATAATATTAAGCACGAATATAATATGTATAGCATGCTACATAAGTTATTCGGTAGTGTTGAAGTAATATAAGCGATTGTATCCCGCTATACAGGGTGATTCAGAATGGGCGTGCCAAATTAAAATGGCTGGTATAGGAACTCCAAATAAGACGAAAAGTTTATATGAACCTATGTTCTAAAGTGACTATTAACAAAGATACAGGGTGTAAAAGTTTTAATATTTTTTTAATATCGTAATGTAATAATTGATGTGCTTTCTCGTTCTTCTTGTTAGTTTTGTTAGTGTTATTCTTAATAAACTATTTTTTTCAATTTTCACTTTCCTTGCATATCGGTGAGGCCATTATTGCATTATGGAAAATTTCAGTGCATGTGCACGATTTCACAAAAAGCTATTTCATTCAAAAACTAAGCATTTTACGAAAAATTTTGAAGATACCAATTTCTTCCCAAATTAAACGTAGATTACAAATGTCACCTGCATTTGCCAGTGGCGTAACATTGTATTGGGGAAATAAATAAACGGCCTACCCCATAGCAACGCTACTGGTGCGGCTAGCAGAGCAAATTTTTTTGGAAAACTAGAACTTGTCAAATGAAAACGACACCTTAAATTTCAACTCGATAACTTTTACACCCTGTATCTATGTTAGTAGTCACTTTAGAACATATATTCATATACACTTTTCGTCTTATTTAGAGTTCCTCTAGCACCCATTTTAATTTGGCACGCCCGTTCTGAATCGCCCTGCATACTAACAACCAATCAAATTTCGAGAAATATGAAATTCAACCAATGACAGCGGCTCCCATCATCATCATCATCATCATAAAGTTTTCAGTCCGAAAACTGGTTAGACGCGTGCCTCCATCCTTCCCTATCCTAAGCTAACCTAGGCATTTCCCCAAAAGTTGAACATCCTACACCCCTAACTAAAGGGTGTTTCAAAATGAGCGCAAGATTTAAATTTCTCGGCATTTTCTTTTAATCAAGGATGCTGGATTAAAAATTTTACAATTGTCGAGTAGACGCATTGCGATTATCAGTCATGGAATGCAACACGATCAAAGAGTGGATTTTAATAGTGAAAACGTATCTAAAATATGGTGAAAGTTTAGCGGTCGCAGAGTGCGTGCAATTTTTGGTCGACGAAATGCACCAAATTGTTCGACAGTTAAGAGACTGATCGAGAAATTCCATCGAACTGGCTCGCTTGAGAACGAGAAATCATCAGGTCGAAGTCGGCCAGGCCGGTCCATCGAAAATATTGCCTTAGTGACTACAAGTGTTACTGAGAATCCAGATCTCTAGCTGCATCCTTATAAAGTCCAATTGACTCAAGAACTTAAGCCAGGTGATCAAGCCAACGCCGTACTTTTGTCAACTGGGTGTTGGGGTGGAAGATGTGCGAAAAAGGAATCAGGAACTTCTCTAAAAGAGCAAGAGTGTGCCAGCCGACTCTTTTCGGTCATTTGTTGGATGTTCTATTCCAAACATAATCACCATATGTATACTTCATATTAGAATAAAAATATTTGCAAATCTCGAGTAAATGATGTGTTTTATTGAAAAAGCATATCTTGCGCTCATTTTGAAACACCCATTATTTGAGAGCAGTAGTCTAATCTACCTCTTGTTATTCCTATCTCTGAATCTAGTATGTCGCGAACTAAGCCTTCGTGCCTAAGAGGTGTCCTACCATCCCATCTCTTCTATTCCTTACTGTCTTCCATAAATTTCGCTTTTCTCCAACTCTTTCTAATACCTCTCTGTTGCTAACCTTATCTATCCACGGTATCTTCATCATGCGTCTATCTATAGCACCACATTTCAAATGCTCCTATTTTTTTCCTATCCGCTTCTCCTATTGTCCAAGTTTCGCAGCCGTACAATGCCGTACTCCATATATACGTTTTTAAGAGCCTCTTCCGAGTTTCTACATTTATCATTCGCGAGCATAATAATTGTTTCTTTTTATTAAATGCAATTCGACCTTTCGTTATTCTTCGTTTTATACCTCTAGAGCTCCTACCATCGCGAATTATTTGACTTCCTAAATAGCAGAAATCTCAGACTTCCTCTATCTTCTCGTTTCCAATTAGTATTTTAGTTTTAGTCCTATTTTCAAGCCCCCTGCACACCAAAATTTTGGTTTTCTTTTTATTGATCTTCATACCACAGCCCTCCGTCAAAACCGTTTCCTAATTATTCTTTGCTGGACGCTAATACTGCTATATCATCCGCGAATCTGAGCATATTAATAGTTTAGTCCTGTATATTAATCGCATCTTCGATATATGTATATAAATTCAAAAGTAGAGACGATAACGCACATCCCTGCCTCACTCCCTTTCGAATATCCACTTCTCTATGTTCCTCCTCAAATTATATAACTACCGTTTGCTCTTTGAATAGATTATGAATTATTCTTCTATCTTTATACTTCATCCCTACATGTTTGAGCACTTCGAACATCTTCTTCCATTTTACATTGCCGAAGGCTTTTTCTAAATCTACAAATCCTATATAGGCGCGTTCCCCTATTTCTTCTAAATCCGAACTGATCTCCTAATATTTTTTCACCTTTTTCTCCATCCTTCTTTGCACAATTCTAATTAACATTTTTGACGCGTGGGAAGTTAAACTGATCGATCTAAAATTTTCACACCTATCCGCGCCTTTCCTTTTTGACAAAGCTACTATGATGTTCCGTTTGTAATCTTCTGGAATCTCGCCTGTTAGATATATGCGACTAACTTGACGTGCGCATTTTAAGATCTCTGCCTGCAAGCCATCTATACCTGGTGCTTTATTGTTTCTTAAACTTTTTAGTGCTAGCTGAAACTCTTCTCTCATTATAGGACACCCTAGATTGTCCCCCTCTACACTGCATTCCTTTTCTAATATATCTCGTACTTCTTGTCCAGCATATAAGTTTCCCAAATATTCTTTCCACCTATCTGCCTTCTCCCCGCTTCCGATTAGAATATCTCCTGCCTCATTTCTAATGTTTTTGATACTAGATCCAATTTCTCTAAAGTTTCTCTTAATTATTTTATATGCTTCATCAGTCTTTTCTACTTCGAACTTATCTTCCACTTCTTTGCATTTATTATCGATCCATTGCTTTTCGCTTTCCTACATTTCCGAATAATTTCCCACTTGATCGCCTTATATCTTTGTTTCCCTCTTTCATCTAACCTATTTTTATATTTTCGCCTTTCCTCTATTAGACTCACAATATGATTTGTTACCCAGGGTTTTCTACTTTCATTCAAAATATCTCTAGCTGTGGAATCTAAGCTATTTTAATGCAATTCTATTCTGCCTCTATGTCCCTAACCATATTTTCATCCGCGCCCTTTAGTACTTCGTTTGTCTTTTCTCGAACTTATCGCGCGTATCATCATCTTTTAGTTTCTCTGGGTCAAGATACCTTTTTCCGATTCGCTTTTTCGAAATCTTAAATTGAAGATTGACCTTCATAACCATTATGTTGTGATCACTATCTGCTCCTGGATAACTTTTACAGTCCCTAACTTGATTTCTAAATCTTTGCCTAACGAGAATATAATCTATTTGATATCTCCCTAGGTCTCCTGGCATCTTCCACGTACAGCGTCTCCTAACGTGATGATGAAATAGTGTTCGCGACCATTAGGTTATGCTAGTTTTTCAGTTAAAAAAAATTAGTAGGCCGATCGGAGTCAATCTGACAGCGATTGTTATGGTATCCATAGTAACCGCTTACCGCGAATACAAACTTTTCTACATGATATCCTGCAATAATTTGCGACGCGTGCCTGAAATGAAGCGATTTAAAAACGCAAAGTTCAACAAGTGAAGAGCTCACTGAGTTGAATAGCTCTTCCCTATAACTTTTCGGGAAAATCGTAAATTTCTTTCGGAATTCCTTGCCCTCTAATTTCGACCACCATAAGAGTCGTTCAGTTATTTGTAATTATTGTAGATTGTAATTTTATAATTTTCGCCGTTTCGACCCCGTTTAAGGCCTTTGTCAAAATTTATTACTCATAGGTATGCCATTTTTATTTACATATATGTATTCAATAAATCTTGACCCTAAACGGGGCCGAAACGTCGAATTTACAAAGTTTTTATTATATTTATTATATACTAGGTCATCTCGCGCGCTACGCGCGCTTACTGCCCTAGTCGAATCATGACTTCAAAGAAACACATTATTGCCTGATTACAGAATAATTTACATCTGATATAATTTCCTGAAAACGTAGTTTTGAACTATACGGCTATTTCATTGATTTTCTAAATAAATTATCAAACCTTCCCAAGAACGAACTCTTGAAAAAGCCACGCATAATTTTGTCCGTGAGTAAATATTTCTTTTCGGAAATCAATTCCTATTTGATCAAATGTTTGGCCTTGTGATTTGTTAATAGTCATTGCAAACGCTAGTTTAATGGGAAATTATTGTCGTCTTTTAAAAGTAAAAGGATAAACATTTTCACAGTACAACGCTATACGGTTCACGAAAACTATATCTCCATGTTTATCGCCTGTTAAAATTTTGCACTGTAGGATATTGTCTCCCAATTGTAAAATTAACAATCTCGTACCATTACATAAGCCTTCATTAATGCAGAGATTTCTAGCCAACATCACAATACAATATACTCTCAACTTCAATTTATGCGGAGGAAAATTTGGCGGGTTTAAAGTATTTAAATATTCAGGAAGAATAGCATCGTTTAAATCTCCATTATCACAATTTTCAATACTATCCAAGTTTGTATATATTTTTTCTGTTTTTATATCTAACAGTTCTACCACTTTTTTGTTAATGTCTTCAACAATCTTCCGAATAGCTGATTAGGTCACATCTATGAATCGCTTTTCTCTAATTGATTCTTCCATAATATATACCTATACGTTCAACGATATCCGAATTATAAATACATCTCTGTGGCAATTCTAAATTGCTATTCATATTGTTCAAAACTCCATCTCCAACATCCAATAAAAACTTGGTGAATTCTTGTTCCTGTGGTAGAGCCCGCATATTTTGCGTTTTAGAAAATTTACGGAAATAACTCGAAAGGGAACTAAATTTGATACTTAAATTCACTGTTTCACTGGTAACATTTGTCAAAAATCTCCTCGCAACACCATAATTTTTCCACCAAACGGAACATCACAATTCATAAAGTCTCGTAAGGTTCTGTCTATAATGTCTAAAGCATACCTTGGCGCCACAGGAGCTTCATTCCAAATAAAAACATCTACACTCCTTAAATAATCTGCTTCTTTTGAATTTTTCCTGAAGTTGGAAGATGAATCTAAAAACAGAGGAACCAAAACGTTTTATGAACTGTTCTGCCATGAGGAAGTAGTGTTGCTGATATGCCCGTGAAGACCATGGTACAAACAATTTTATTCTTACTCTTCAGTAAGCTGTAAAGCAGGCCCGTGCAACCTTTTAAGTGAGAGGGCCATTTGCAAATTTTATGAAATCTTAGTGGGCCGCACTACTGAACCACTGTCTATGAAGTGTTCCCTCGATGTGGTGGGTCCAGAGTATTTTGAATAATTAAAGACGAACGCGTTAATATTGAGATTTGTGATTTTATAATAGAAAAAGTTTACAAAACACACTTTTTTACTAGAAACATTAAACAAAAACGTTATTAACTTGTACATTAATTTGTGTGTGTAAAAATAAAAATTTTGGTTTATTTTGTGCCAGTTATAATTCGATATTTTAATTTTTTGGTGCATTGCTGGCATATAATGCAAACAAACACAGGATAAAATCGACGTTTCGCCCCCGTTCGGCGCCTTTGTCAAGATTTATTTGACAAAAGTTTTACTGACAAGTTTATATTTTATATCTTATACGAATAAAGCTTGACAAAGCCCCCGAATGGGGGCGAAACGTCGATTTTATCCTGTGTTTATTTGCATTATATGCCAGCAATTCACAAAAAATTGAAATATGCAAAAATAAATAAAATATTTACCATCAAAACCCAAATTATTGAAAAAAAAAAATTATTCTTCAAACAATGTTTAACAAAACTTACAGGTCCTTCAATAAAACGTGTACAAAAATTCTAATTTAGGACAAGACTGAATGGACGAACACTGTGCGTGCACTGCGTCTGCATACTCCCTCCACGATTAGTGCATATAATATAATTGTGTGCTTAATTTCTGTATGTAACCAGTAAGCGTCCTCGGCTGAATTCGGGCAACTTGAGGTGTTATAAATCAAGAAATAAACTACTGTTTTCTTGGAATGTTATTCTCTTATCTGATGGGACACCAAACCAACAGATTCTGAGCTGTAAAACTTTAAATACAAATTCGGAGTTAACGCAAAAAACAGTAACAAACTAAAAAACGGCAACAAACTAGGTTTGTTCTGCGGATATCTCAATTACAAAACCAGCGCATTAGCCATCCCGACATGGAATTAGTTGCCTGACACCTTAAAGTAGAAATAGTTAACAAGTGTGGTGGTGGAAGAATTGGCCCGAATTTAGCCAAACGAGGTCCCATATCGCATACTGGTTACATAAAGAAATTATGCATATTATGTCGCACCACAGACACCACCATGTCTGTGTGTTCCACGCACTTACCGTAACTGTACAGTTCATGAAAAGGTTCATTTCGCGAAACGGAGTGTTAGAAAAAAGCTTTTTCATGACAGAAACTGTATTCGGACATCCAGTTCACGAAATGTATAATCACTGCATGTGCTGTACATCAAACGGTGTATTTTATGTGTTCCTTGTTGGGAGATTTTTCATTTCCTTAACAGACATTACTTTGCTTTATTTTTTTTAAATATTCAGTTCATCACTCCTGTGCCTCGGGCCGCATAAAAATGCCAGAGGGGCCGCAGGTTGCACGGGCCTGATGTAAAGGGTTGTATAAACATAAGTCTTACAGGAGCCTCCTGGACCGTCTATATAAAAACATGGAGATTCAGAAATTGATTCATTTACCCAAAATAATATCTGCAATTTCTTTCTGCTTTTCATTATAGGTGTTTATATTGTCGTGATCCTATTTCTATTGCTTGTTCTTCATTTGCATATTCAATGTCGTGGCATGGTAGGAAACATTGAAAGATTGTAACCTTCCACAGAAAGCTTGGAACTAATTTGAATATAGGCTTTTTTGTCCTTCAGTATTGCTGTAACGTCTTTCATAATCTTGTGACATTGCTTCTTTAAATTCTTCCCACAATTCTTCCTGATAAATTGGTCGGTAATGCATTAAAATACGAATGAATAAATATCTCAGCTGTCCTTTAATATGAAGTAATAATAATCGAAAATGAAATAGTTCAATTTGGCTGCGGCTTACGGAGTACATGCGTCCAATGGTCCAATTATAACTTTGAATTTTTTCTAACGGCGGCGGCGTTTACTTTTACAACGACAACAAACGTGATACCTACCTGTGATTGTTCAGGCGTTCGCATTTTTGGCGATCGGCTCCCGTACGTATTAAAAAAAAAGAGACGGAAACGAAAAATCTGACCTCGCTAGATCGAAACGGTACGTGTCTATTGTGCATTCTCCACGACTAACATCACTTTTATTAGATAGGATACCTACCGACACTTCAGAAAATTATATAAAGAAACTGACATATAAGTTGGACAATAACTAACTTAATAATTGATCACAGATTTTTTTTGGAGAAACCGTTGCAAGACTTAATTGCTGTTATGGCAATGAATCAATATATTATGTTCTGTAACTGATAATTGTCATTTTAACAATTCTGTTTCTATCACAAAGAGTTTTTCGCTACATATTTTTAACCATTGGTGGTATAAGCAAGACCGGAAACAGAAGCGTGTCCACCATCTTGTAGTACAGTTTAGTAGAAAGTTTGGTTATTCAAAAACTCTTACGCTAAAGATAAAGTCAATTTGTGCTAGTGCAACAATGAGGTTCCGTTTGAAATATCTCTGAATGATAAAATGTTCCCCGATGTGGTCCGTGGGGATTTTATCGAGTATCTTACCCCCACAACGGAAACGTTTTCGATGAAACAATTAAAATGTTACAAAGGCATTCAAGAAGAACAATTATGAAACGAGTGGATAGGTAAAGTGCATTGTCGTCAGAAAAATTACCGAACAAAAAGTGTTAAAGTTTGGAAAAGTAAGTATAAGTTCACGAGTACAGCGCATTTTCCTTCTTGCGTTTTAGACTTTCTCATAGAAAATTTAATAAGACTCGTCTTTTCAGCTGTTCTAAAGAATTTAAATTAATAAACCAAAATAGACAAAACGCGGAGATGACAGATTAAAGAGCCTGCAATTCTATCCCCAGAGTCGACCCAGTTTCAACTTTTTATTTTCCTTTTCAGTTCACTCACTCTTAAAGTACTAAGAATTAGCTAAGTTGCTCCTATAATAGAAAATGTCTGTGGATAATAATAGCCGACAAAATTAATACAGTTAGAATATACATAAAACCTTCAAACGCTCGATAACATTAAATAATTGTAAGTATTTTAAATTTTTCTCAAGGTTTGCATAGAAAAGAAGCTCCCTCGTCTTTCCTATTTTCGTATCCCGCATTGGCAAATAACTATTTTCAAAGATTTTTACAAAAACGAGCTTCGTAAATAACGCAAAACTCTGCTTTCTGAACCTGTATCGTGCTTGCTTGTACTACAAGATGGTGGGCGCCTATGCCCGTCCAGTAATGACATCACGCCAATACCGCATATAGGCGGTTATGCATTTTAGTAGATGACCTAGTCCAAATCTCAAATCAATTTGAAGAGCCTTTTTAAAGAAATTACAAACAGAAAATTTATTCAGCTTTTGGTAGGTAATACAGTTTTATTATTTTGAAATGTCTAGCGGAAAGCTCAGATAAAGTACACTGTGAGATTTAGTTTACAGAGGTAAACCTGCAACTTATCTCCAACAGTGTCTATGAGTCAAACATTAAGACACTAAAATTAGTTAACAGAGACTCTAATGGATTGACCTGTGCACTTTCCTAAATTAAGTAAGATGTTTAAATAGGTACATTAATTATCCTAATTGATTTTACATGGTAATGTAATGACGTAGTTGAAACGGAACGCATTTATTGAACTCACACGCCTATCTTTGACAAACATGTCTCAGGTAAATGAAGAAGAAATTTTATGAAAGATGATATTCTGTTAGAGGTGAAGTGAACTACTGATAGTTGCCTGGAAGAAGGACACAGTCCGGTTGTTTAGAGAGGAAATACAATGGCGTGTGTATTTCTTTTTCTATAAAGTGTGCGAGGACATAAAACGACGGAAATGGCAAAAGATATAGACTGGGATGCCAGGATTATATCTACCGTTAGAGGAAAATAATATTTTACAGAGATAAACATTTATGAGCCTTTGAAGTGGAAATACGTACTAGGTTAAAGTTGTGGTTTCCAGAATTCAAAATATTCCTTCCTGAATTATCTTCAGATGACATATTCAGAGTTTGATAAAAAATGTATTTACCCCCACAACGTATTTACTAACTAATTTAATTGACGTTTTCGCCAGTAATTACGCTTTTTCGAAAACTTTCAACCGAAAAGTCCTCAAATGTCATAAATTACGTCAGGTACACTACAATAATAATTTCCACTAGACGCTATGCAAAAATCCCTAGAATTACGGCAAGTATGGCGGCCATTACCCAAGCCATTTTCTTGTATCCCCACTGCCGCATATCGGATTCCATTTCTTTTAGGAAATCCGTGTCTCACCAAACTCAAATCACACGAATGGAAATTCATCGGCGCCAAAATTAATACCTAAATTTCTAAACTCAACGACTTTTTAACGGAATATCTCAAAAAGTATTAATTTTAGAGGCAGGGGAGTCTGTATTTCATTGAATGGATGTACGACAAGGAAAAGAACTATGGCATAAAAAATATGCGGTCCCATTGGAAAAAATAAAATTTTGGGGTTTTCAAATTTTGTGAACTGGTCATGTAATTGCTATTTCCCTGTATAATATTTACGGTTTTTTTAAATCCTGTGGCAGTTTCTCATAGATATTATTTTGTTGTCACCAAGATATCGCAGCTTCAACTTTGTTCAATCCGAAGATATTTAATTTTTAAAATCTCTCTGCCTGTCAAAATCTTCAGAGAAATGCCGGTAACGTCAAAATTATGCATGTTAGGAAAACATATCTTATACAACTTTATACATAGTAAAATCACAGAGGAATCCAAAAATGCAATCAAATTCAGAATGTTTCATAAAAAACATATTTAGGTGCTGCGTAATAAAGTCGCAAAACTGTGTCGCTGCGACACTATTGGGACACCCTGTATACTCTAGGCACTGTGCCCAAGATTAGATTATACAGCGTGTGGATATTGGAAATAACAATAGGTATGGATATGGTTAATTGGTGAAAAAGTTGGGTAGCTGGGAGACTATCATCATCATAAGGTTCTCAGTCCGAAGACTGGTTGGACGCGTACCTCCATTCTTTTCTATCCTGAGCTAACCTACGCATTTCCCTAAAAGTAGAACATCCTACATCCCTAACTATTTGAGAGCAGTAGTCTAATCTAGGCCTACCCCTACCTCTTTTTATTCCTATCTCTGACTCTAGTATGTCGCGAACTATTCCTTCGTGTCTTAGAAGGTGTCCTACCATCCTATCTCTCCTACTCTTTATTGTTTTCCATACCTTTCGCCTTTCCCCAACTCTTTCTAATACTTCCCTATTGCTAACCTTATCTATCCACGGTATCTTCATCATGCGTCTGTAACACCACAGTTCAAACGCTTCTACTCTTTTTCTATCCGCTTCTCCTATTGTCCAAGTTTCGCACCCGTATAATGCCGTACTCCATACATACGACTTTAAGAGTCTCTTCCTAGTCTCTATATTAACCGTTCTCGAACATAACAGTTGTTTCTTTTTGTTAAACGCAACTCGTCCCTGCGCCATTCTTTGTTTTATATCTTTAGTGCTCCTACCGTCTTGGGTTATTTTACTTCCTAAGTAGCAGAAATCCGCGACCTCCTCTATCTTCTCATTTCCTATTTGTATTTCAATTTTAGTTCTATTTTCACTCCATCTACATACCAAAATTTTAGTTTTCTTTTTATTGATTTTCATGCCGTAGCCCTGTGTCAAAACTGCTTCCATTTCATTCAAAGCCGCTCCTAATTCTTCTTTGCTAGATGCTAACACTGCTATATCATCCGCAAATCTGAGCATGTTAATAGTTTGGCCCTGTACATTGATCCCTGAGGCTGTTCTTTCCTTAACAATATTAATCGCATCTTCGATATATAAGTTGAAAACTAGAGGTGACAATGCACATCCCTGTCTCACTCCCTTCCGGATATCTACTTCCCTTCGTTCCTGCTCACATTCTATAACTGCCTTTTGCTCTTTGTAGAGATTATGTATTATTCTTCTGTCCCTGTATTTCATCCCTACCTTTCTCAGCACTTCGAACATCTTCCCCCATTTTACGTTGTCGAAGGCTTTTTCTAAATCTACAAATCCTATATATACGCTCTTTCTCTTTTCTATCGTTTTTTCTATAATTACTCGTAAAGCTAGAATGGCCTCGCGCGTTCCTCTATTTCGTCTAAATCCGAACTGATCTTCTCCTAATATCTCTTCCGCCTTTTTCTCCATCCTTCTTTGCACAATTCTAGTTAAAATTTTTGACGCATGGGAAGTTAAACTGATAGTTCTAAAATTTTCGCATCTATCCGCGCCTTTCCTTTTTGGCAAAGCTACCATGATGTTCAGTTTGTAATCCTCTGGAATCTCGCCTGTCAGGTATATGCGACTAACTAATTTAAATAAACGATCTATTACCTCTTGACCTGCGCACTTTAAGATTTCTGCCTGCAAGCCATCTATACCTGGTGCTTTATTATTCCTTAAACTTTTTAGTGCTAGCTCAAACTCTTCTCTCATTATAGGACTCCCTAGGTTATCCCCTTCTACACTGCTTTCACTTTCTAATATATCTTGCACTTCCTGTCCCGCATATAAGTTTCCTAAATATTCTTTCCACCTATCTGCCTTCTCCCCGCTTTCGATTAGGATATCTCCTGCCTCATTCCTAATGCTTTTGGTACTAGATCCAATTTCTCTAAAATTTCTCCTAATTATTTTATATGCTTCATCAGTCTTTCCTATTTCGAACTTCAAAACTATCAAAACGGCCTTAAACAATATTAAAAATTGTTTTTCGTTTTTGAATTATTTCTGAAAAAGTAAATTAATGAAATTCAGTTTCAATTTTTTCACGTCATCAGAAATAGCGAAAAACCTAAAAATACTTCTTCATTACAATTTGTGAGAAGCAATACCGTTTTTCTTCTACGACGTTTCATTTCCATGGAAACATCATCAACTTATTTTTTTCAATAACGGACCAGGATTTTTTGTGAATTTGGAAGCGCTTTCTATTATTACACACTGTAGTTAAATTATGTTTATCTAACCCCGCTATGAAATGTCACATTTTAAATGCATTTTTGACATTACGAAACGTCATATTTTTCATAACTGTCAGTTCATTACGTAACTAGTTATGTAATGAACTTTCCTTACATAACTAGTTATGTAATGAAATTTTCGTAACTGAATATTTAAAAGCAAAAACAAAAGTAAGAATTTATTACAGCGTATTATTGAATCTATTGCCAAATTCGATGATTCTTCTATATAAGAAGGCATATCTACATCAGAATCTACTCATATAATTTGCAAAACTCGCTCACTTCGTTCGCTCGTTTTGGCAAATATTATATTCGTCAAATAAAATTAGTCTTTTCATAACTGGTTACGTAAATAACTATTTACGCTATAATTTTGGTCATCATAAGGGTTTTTTAGAATGCGGCCATTCAATGGCCGCCATTGTTGTGAAAGAAACATGACATTTCCACAATAAAGTTTTTCACAAATTTCAACGAAGAAGTATTTTTAGCTTTTAATTTTAATTTTAGTTTAATAGTTTCTGATAATAACGAGAAAAAATCAAACAAAATTCCGTAAATTTACTTTTTTCGAAATAACTCAAAAAGGCAATTAAAGCAGCCGAATCCATATGGCTTAAAGAGGAATGTAGGACCCTTTATAAAAAAGAGATACGTATTATATCTTAAGGTTTTACATTCTGAACTGTCTTATAAACTACATCCCTTAAAATTTGACAACTTATGTGACATCATTAGAAGCCATGTTAGTGAAATCAAAAATACCTTAACCAATGTAAAAAATTAGAAAATTTTAATAATACTCAAAATTATTATAATCAAAACGACAACCAAAATTCCGTCAAAATGATATTTAGTTCAAAATTTATAAATTACATCAAAACAATGTTTAACAAAAATTAAATAGAATTCCTTTCAAAAGGTCATCAATTTTCAGTTAATATAGGTAGGTACCTACCTAATAAAAATAGTACCGAAATTTTAATTTCAAAAATTGAATTGGCTTTAAAAATAGAGACGGATCATGAAAGCATCAGAAACAAAATTAACAAAATTTTAGAATGCAAAAGACAGGTAACCCATAGGAACTTTTTTTTCATTTTGTTTCATTTGCTATTTTGTTTTAATATTTTTTCTCTAGTATTAGACAAATTATTCCTCTGCGAGCACTATATTGTCTTCACAAGGTGGAGTGGTAGACCGAGATGCAGTATGCTGCATGCTTGAACTCCGTCTTGAGGTTTCCACATAATTGTAATGTATGATTAAGATATTAATTGTCTATTGTTGGAATTGGAAAATAAATTATTATTGTTATAGTTTGAATAATATAGATAATAGTATATTATTATATGAGCGATTATGACAACCATTATTCACGAAGATGATGTTTGAGCCCACGAGCCGAAGGCGAGTGGAGCAAATCATCTGATTTGATAAGTGATAACTTTAATGGAACACTATAACAATACATTAATTTTTATTTTTCATTAAATGAACTACCTATTAGGATAATATACCTATATTGAAATTTGTGCAGTTAGTAATATATAAATGTAGAGTTGTCACTTTAAATTCTGGCAGTTTTAGTGGTCGAATTGTTAGTTTGCACGGATTAATCGGTACCTACTCGTACGAAGTGCATAAGTAGGAAAACGTAAACAAGTAATATGGTGATACACTTGGCTGTCATCCGAGTCGATTGTCAGCTGCAGCAAGAGTTGATCGCGGTCGATATAAGATATCATTGGATCAGCGAAACAGTGATTATTGAATTTATATTTGTGATTGACCGAATACAGTGAATTATGAATCCATAATTATAGGTGAATTATAGGTACGATATTTCCCAAAGAAAATGCCAATAATTATCATATAATTAAATAGGTGTAGAAAAAGAATTAAATACAATAAGAACAAGTGCTATTCATAATGGACTCAAAATAGAAATGATTAATAAAATAATTAACAATAAAAAAATTAAAAATTGCTTTTAATAGCATATACCCAAAATTATCAGATAAAAAATATATTAAATTTTATCGTATAACTTACGGAAGAAATGTTTCTGAAAGAATTGCCAATATTTTATCAAAAACAGTATACTTACATGTAGCATTTAAACCTTCAAATATTTTATCTCATATTTTGTTTAATGCAAAAGATAAAAGTAATAAATTTTGTAGAACAGGTATATACCAACTAAAATGCTCTGATCGCAGTTTTGCAGTATTTATTGGTCAAACTGGTAGGCCTATTCATATAAGATATAATGAGCATTCCTGTTGAGGAATAACGATTCAAATTTTGCAAACCATTTTTTCAAAAATAATCGCAAATTTCCTATGCTTGAAGAAACTAAATTATTGGAAAAATTTTATCAATTAGTTATTTTGGAGTGTATAGAAAATTTATAAACATAAATATTATAAAAGATATAACTTACTTAACGAACAAATTGATTTAATACAATCTGATCTTTTTATATTATTGTAAATTTAAATTATTTAAGTAGGTAATTTTGATTTTTTATGTTTTCTAAAATGTCTGTCAATAATATTTATTTCTTTGTAGTCTTTCTGGATTATAAGATAATCCCCTAACCACGGAATAATAATTATTATTTCATGCCCTAACTAGGCAACGTTTTTACCGAGTAACCGAACCCCTTATCTATGTATATCTATATTCTATTACCTATCTATTGTCATTTCCAATATCCCCATGCTATGCATTCTTATTTGTGCACATTGTATATTGTAAAACACCTTCTCATAAAATGGACTTAGTGAACGGCCCCATTGTAGTCCACGTGGTATACAATTCTATTTAATAATTGCAAATGTATGGAGTCCATTACTATACTATTCGTTCCAAGTTACCTATTGTTTTGTGAGTAACATCAGGTGTGTGATATTGATTTTATATCAGAATACATCAAATACACTTGCCACAACAGCTACGTCTCATAAAAATACAAATGCAGAGGCGTAATGATTGGAAACGTCACTGGAGAATCTATCGACTCAAATTAACAGAAAAAGTAGGATAACTATCATTAATGGAAGCGACACAAAAGACACACTCTGCAAGGAAACATTCGTGCGTGGGCTGTATTGAAAAACTCTGCAAAATATAACGTAACAGCATTCTTCTTTTAAATTTGTACGTCGCCTTTTTCCTAACATTTCAGTTAAGTTAATCTACACTGCAAACTAAGGCAATATTATTAGATTGCACATGAAAATTTCATTGTCACGTAGAGAAATGCGTTAAGATGACGAATGACTAATAACCTATTTTTTTGAAATTACTTAAGTATTTTGAAAAAGTGACGATAAGTAATAATAATTGCCACTGAAAAAAAAACATTAAATCATCAATCATGAATTAGTTTATTGGTCTTAGTTCATACCTGTTTTTAGATTCATCTTCCAACTTTAAGAAAAATTAAAAAGAAGCAGATTATTTAAGGAGTGTATATGTTTTTATTTGGGTTGAAGCTCCTGTGGCGCCAAGGTATGCTTTAGACATTATAGACAGAACCTTACGAGACTTTATGAATTGTGATGTTCTGTTTGGTGGAAAAATTATGGGGTTGCGAGGAGATTTTTAACAATTGTTACCAGTTAAAATAAATGCTACCCGCTGTGAAACAGCGAATTTAAGTATCAAATTTAGTTTTCTTTGGAGTTATTTCCGTAAATTTTCTTAAACACAAAATATGCGGGCTCTACCACAGGAACAAGAATTCACCAAGTTTTTATTGGATGTTGGAGATGAATAGCAATTTAGAATTGCCACAGAGATGTATTTATAATTCGGATATCGTTGAACCTATATACGAAGGAATCAATTAGAGAAAAGCGATTCATAGATATGACCTAATCAGCTATTCTGATGTTGAAGACAATAACAAAAAAGTGGTAGAACTGTTAGATATAAAAACAGAAAAAATATATACAAACTTGGATAGTGTTGAAAATTGTGATAATGGAGATTTAAACGATGCTATTCTTCCTGAATATTTAAATACTTGAAACCCGCCAAATTTTCCTCCGCATGAATTGAAGTTGAAAGTATATTGTATTGTGATGTTGGTTAGAAATCTCAGCATTAATGAAGGCTTATGGAATGGTACGATATTGTTAATTTTACAATTGGGAGACACTATCCTACAATGCAAACTTTTAATAGGCGATAAACATGGAGATATAGTTTTCGTTAACCGTATAGCGTTGTACTGTGAAAATGTTTATCCTTTTACTTTTAAAAGACCACAATAATTTCCCATTAAACTAGCGTTTGCAATGGCTATTAACAAATCACAAGGCCAAACATTTGATCAAATAGGAATTGATCTCCGAAAAAAATATTTACTTACGGACAATTGTGCGTGGCTTTTTCAAGAGTTCGTTCTTGGGAAGGTTTGATAATTTATTTAGGAAATCAAAGATATAGCCGTACAGTTCACAACTACGTTTTCAGGGAATTATATCAGATGTAAATTATTCTGTAATCAGGCAATAATGCGTTTCTTTGAAGTCATGATTCGACTAGGGCAGTGAGCGCGCGTAGCGCGAGATGACCTAGTTTGTTTAAATTTTAAATGGTGGTTTATTTACCCAATAATTCGTTACATTCGTTACAGGTATATTAGATTCCCGCATTACAGCAAATAAATAAATATACAAATACTGTTTAAAAACAATTTAAATCAACTTGCAAAATTTATCGCAAAGATTATGATCTGCAAAGTCCAAGTGTAACTTTTCCCTCTACCATGGAAATGAGTACTGATTCGCGTGACAAATGCCACGTAAAAGTACTATACATATTCGAAACTGAGGGAATTAAACTACCACCGCTGAGTACGTAGGTACCTCATTTTATAGACCAGTTTTGTAAATACAGCTGGTAATAAAGCCAACCTCGTGCATTAATTAAGCACGGGGTTGTAAAGCTACCAGCAGAATGCCGGCGATTGTGATCTGCATTAAAGTGACGGCTCTAGCGAGACATGGAAATATTTCTCGTTTTCATAAACACGCTGTTCAGTCCTCTTCCACATGAAAATCAAAATGGCATTTCAAATTCTTATAACTTTTGTCCATGCATTTAAGTCATCATCATAAAGTTTCCGGTCCAAAGACTGATTGGACGCGTACCTCCATCCTTTCTTATCCTGAGCTAACCTACGCATTTCCCCAAAAGTTGAACATCCTACATCCCTAACTATTTGAGAGCAGTAGTATAATCTGGGCCTACACCCCTAGGTACCTCTTTTTATTCATATCTCTGACTCTAATATGTCGCAAACTAAGCCTCAGAAGGTGTCCTACCATCTTATCTCTCCTATTCCTTACTGTCCTCCATAAATTTCGCTTTTCTCCAACTCTTTCTATTACCTCTCTGTTGCTAACCTTATCTCTCCACGGTATCTTCATCATGCGTCTATAGCACCTATCGTCCAAGTTTCGCACCCGTACAATGCCGCACTCCATACATACGTTTTTAAGAGCCTCTTCCGAGTTTCTACATTTATCATTCCCGAGCATAATAGTTGTTTCTTTTTATTAAATGCAATTCGGCCCTGCGCTATTCTTTGTTTTATATCTCTAGAGGTCTACCATCGCGAGTTATTTGACTTCCTATATAGCAGAAATCTGAAACTTCCTCTATCTTCTCGTTCTCCTTTCTGATATATCTCTTACTGCCTGTCCCTCGTATAAGTTTCCCAAATATTATTTCCACCTATCTGCCTTCTCATCGCTTCCGATTAGGATATCTCCTGCCTCATTTCTAATGTTTTTGATACTAGTCCAATTTTTCTAAAATTTCTCCTAATTATTTTATATGCTTCATCAGTCTTCCCACTTGGTCGCCTTATATCTTTGTTTCCCTCTTTCATCTAACCCATTTTTATTTTTTCGCCTATCCTCTATTAGACTCACAGTATGTTTTGTTATACAGGGTCATTTAGCAATAAATAAGTGTCAAAGGCATTGTTGTTTGTGGTTTATATGATTTTAGTATTGGAATTTTGGCACTTTTGTGATGCAAACATCTGCAATTAAACATCATGAAAGATCTTGTGTACACCCCGTGCATTTACGATCCTCTCGAGAAAAGCAGCATAAACTTCTACACCAATAAACGGAAGTAATTGCACTCCAAGCTTTAACAAATCAGAAAAAACATCCTCAACGAATCTACCGACCTTTAAACTCAACTAATATATTTCTACCCACATCCTGCAGATTAACGTAATAACTACGTATACGTCCCGTCTCCGAGGACCTTTCCCCTTTGGGAGGGATCAAAATTCAATCCATCCAGTTTGAAGTCACCTGAAAAACTCGGTTCAGACGGAGAGAGTATATAATTTGCCCTTTTCGCACTGTTTAAATATCCACTCTTTGATTTAACTCTGTTTACATTACTGCAGAGTTACTTTTTTTGTAAAATTGGTAATTTTCCACTTCAAAGTGCTTTGAAGATGAATTAGAAGCGATAAACAATAAGTATGTATAAAAGTTTCAATTTTTATGCATGGCAAAAGAAATTATACCTTCCAGATAAATCTGCAAAAAATTGTATAAAAATGCTGGTGTTTTCCCAGATAAGGGCGGAAGTAATTCAATGTTAAATTAGTTGAGTAAGCTCGAGGGTTGATATTAAATTTTCATCTCGTCTACCTGCTTTCAAAGAATTATTTTGCTTACTCACGTATTTCAGAATTAAGCAGATTAGTCGGATTCTTGTAATTCAGTGGTTTTATGTTAAATATCTGCAACTGTTGACATTAAAAAATATAAGAAATATCTTATCGTAATTTATATCTGAAGATTTAAAGAATTAATACTGTATCCCCAGCATATGTGGGTATCCAGAATCTTACAAGTAATCTTATAAGTTTCGTCTTAAGGCTTTCGTGACCGTTGTCCATGGAATAATGGTTTCCGGGCTGGTTGCCACGTCGTCGTTGGTAATCTGTAACACTAAAATTAAAATTAACACTTGACGTTTCGACTCGCATATCGGAGTCTTCTTCAGAAGCTACTCTGAAACTGAAAATCTTTCACAGGTGACTCTATTTATACTCGTCGGTAATCACTGCAGCGCGACGTTTTCACGGAACAGTGATTTCCAAGTAACCGGTAGATCCATTCCTCCATCTCTGTTGAAGTTGGGTCTCTTGAAGATCCCTATATCCTTGCTAGCGCCTTAGCATCCTCGAATCAAATCTCGTGTCCTGGCAAAGAGGAGTGTTCCGCAACTGCTGACTTGTCCATCCATTGGTTCCTGACGTCCCTCTTGTGCTCTTGTAGCCTCGTGCTGATGTGTCTCTTCGTTTCTCCGATGTATTCCTTACCGCAGATACATGGGATACTATATACTCCTGGTCCTTGATGGTCCTTCTGCTCTCCTATTGTCCTAGGGAAACTTGCAGCAATCTTTCCAGGCGGGTTGTACACTACGTAAATCTTGTGTCTGTTGAGAAGGCGTCCGATTTTGTCCGCGCATCCATCTATGTAAGGAAGGTAGGCCGCCGCAATGTAGGTTTCTGATTCCTCTCGCCGTTGGTCGCTCTTCCTGATAGCACACTCTATGGCTCGTAGAGAATATCCATTCTTACTTAGGGCTGTCTTCAGATGCGCTAGTTCTTCCTCCAAGTGTTCCGGTTCACTGATTTGGCGGGCTCTATGCTGCACCAAGGTGTTGATGATTCCCTGCTTCTGTCCCGGGTGATGACAGGAAGCAGCATTTAAATAGCGATCCGTTTGCGTCGGCTTCCTGTATACTCTGTGTCCCAGGCTTCCATCAGTCTTGCGGTTGACGAGGACGTCCAGGAATGGGAGGGCGCCGTCTTTGTCCATTTCCATCGTGAACTGTATGTTGGGGTGCAGTCCGTTCAGATGGTCCTTGAAATTTCCGAGGGCGTCCGATCCATGGGGCCATCCACATATCTGAACCAACACTTCGGCTTGAGAGTCGCTGTGTCCAGGGCCGTGGTCTCGAAGTTTTCCATGTAGATGTTGGCTAATGCTGGTGATAGAGGTGATCCCATCGCTGCTCCATCGGTCTGTTCATAGAACTCCCCGTCGAAGGCGAAGAATGTAGATTTCGTGCAGAGTCGAGCCAAATCCGCGAGGTCTTCCATTCCTCGTTGCCTCAGTCTGGAACGGGTCTCCTCCAAAGCGTCCTCGATGGGTGCCTTCGTGAAGAGCGAGGTGACATCGAAGCTCACCAAAATGTCTCCCTGGTCTAGTTGTATCCCTCGTATTTTCTCGATGGAATGTCCAGAGTTCTTGATGTGGTGCTCCGTCTCCCCTACTAGACCCCGAAAAACTCCTGCGTGTACTTGACTAGAGGATGATTCGCTGATCCTCTGGCACTCACAATAGGGCGAAGAGGGTTCCCAGCCTTGTGGATCTTCGGAAGACAGTAAAGCTGAGGCACTCTAGAGTCCGACTGCACTAGATGTTTGTGGATTTCTTCTGGTATTGACGATGTCCTGTTCCATTTTCTTCACAGGATTGGTTTTTATCCTCCGGTAAATGGGGTCCGCTAGAAGAGCCTTCACTTTATCCTTGTAGTCCGTGGTATCCATGATTACAGTGGCATTGCCCTTGTCAGCTGGGAGTATCGTCAAATCCTTGTTTTTCTTCAGTTCCTGAATAACTCCTCGTTTCGTCCGGGATATATTAGGTCTCGGTGGCTTGGCTGTCCGTAGGATTTGGGCTGCTTCTGACAGTACCACTTCCGCTAGTTCTTACGGTAGGCGGCGAAGAGTACTCTCCAGAGAACTGGCTATCCCCTCCTTCGGTATAGTCCTTGGTGCGATGGCGAAGTTCAATCCTTTGGCAAGGACCTCCTTGGCTTCCTCGTTGATGGTGACTGGCGAAAGGTTTATGACAACTAGTCCTTTATCGCGCCCTCCCATTCCTGGACGTCCTCGTCAACCGCAAGATTGATAGAAGCCTGGGACACAGAGTATACAGGAAGCCGACGCAAACGGATCGCTATTTAAATGGCGCTTCCCATCATCACCCGGCACAGAAGCAGGGAATCATCAACATCTTGGTGCATAGAGCCCGCCAAATCAGCGAACCGAAACACTTGGAGGAAGAACTAGAACATCTGAAGACAGCCCTAAGGAAGAATGGATATTCTTTACGAGCCATAGAGTGTGCTATCAGGAAGAGCGACCAACGGCGAGAGGAATCAGAAACCTACATTGCGACGGCCTACCTTCCTTACATAGATTGATGCACGGACAAAATCGGACGCCTTCTCAACAGACACAAGATCAACGTAGTGTACAACCCGCCTGGAAAGATCGCTGCAAGTTTCCCTAGGACAATAGGAGAGCAGAAGGAGCATCAAGGACCAGGAGTATACAGCATCCCATGTATGTGCGGTAAGGAATACATCGGAGAAACGAAGAGACACATCAGCACGAGGCTACAAGAGCACAAGAAGGACGTCAGGAACCAACGGACGGACAAGTCAGCAGTTGCGGAACACTCCTCTTTGCCAGGACACAAGATTCGATTCGAGGATGCTAAGGGGCTAGCAAGGATTCCCACTTTCTGGCCCAGACGGATCAGAGATCTTCAAGAGACCCAACTTCAACAAAGATGGAGGAAAACGTCGCGCTTCAGTGATAGATTTTCAGTTTCAGAGTAGCTTCTGAAGAAGACTCCGATATGCGAGTCGAAACGTCAAGTGTTAATTTTGATGTTACAGATTACCAACGACGACGTGGCAACCAGCCCGGAAACCATTATTCCATAATCTTATAAGTAATGTAAGAGTTAAAAATGTAGTATTGGCGGATTAATATAGAATTCAATAACTTTATTAAAAATATATTTTCAATAACATACTCTTTCGCCCTTTCATGCGCCCTCTCTAAGGTTTTTATTTTGTGTACCTAAAATTCAAATAAATTTACACAATTTTTCCGAGTTCGTTCCAAGAATGAAAAGTAATCCACTTTCGGCCTTTTATCCCTCTACAAACGTGACATTGTGTGCTCTGCTTACGAATAATATCTTCAGACGTTTTAATGAAAATATGAAGCATGAAATATTCTCATTCCTTGTAGTTCTTTAACTTAATATACCTTTTTGAAAGGAAAATTATGTCAGCTGTCTCATAAGCACTTTCCTTCTCCGAATTCATTAAATTTTATACTAATTTATTGTTTGTTTATATTAAATTGCCGTTTCCTCCATTTCTAGTGGTTACCTGGACAAACTTTGAATACAAAAGTTATTCCCAGTATAAACTGCCACACCAGCTCAAATTATTTTCAGTTATATAGTGTGTCCCATATTTGCTGAATGCAAGCCAACTTCGTAATTTTAAAAGAACCGCATTTTCTGATTCGTTTTGATTTGACATTATTATGAGTATAACTATTGCAAGCTGGTGTCGGTAAAACATGATGTAGAAAACGAACTGTGACAGTAAAAGCCATGTAAAATAGTTTCGGTTTTTGCATATTTAAAGCATGAAATGAAAAAGAAATTAGTCGTTAATAACAGTTGGCATCTCGGGCACCATACTACTTAAGAAATTTGATACCGTTAGTTGTACAACATACGTACTGACACATTTTCGCTCGCTGTGCATAACAAAATATCGCTTAGGTAACTGAAGAATGGTTACGCGACCTTACCATTATTCTCACTTGATCTGAGAGTACGATATGAGATATCCGAAACACGCGAGTAAATGTAAATATTGTTTTCCAATATTTGGCCTAGAATTAAGTCTGAATATAATATGTCGTTTATGGATGTTGAAGAGTGCACAGAGTCGTAATAATATGGGTCATGGCTCATGTCATTACACTAAAGGCATAAAGTATTCAGTCGGAAGACTTTTGCGGATGCACACCTCCATCGTTACCTATTTTGAGATATCCACCTATTGATAATCTTATCTTTTCACGGTAACTTCATCGTCTTCAGTACTACATTTGGTTTGCACACGTGCGCCTCCAAATTTAGCACAAAATGAGCGAAATAGACTAAATCAGTAATTTTTAGACGGCAAATATATCAATAAAATGAATACTGGCGGTATTTCTGAAAGTATGTAGATATTCTAAGAATGGAAGCAGTATAAAGAGGGAATGATCCTATAGAAAAAGGCATGAGTTTAAGAGAAGTTGGGCAAGAAGACCAAGAAAAACTCCACTGACGACAATCTTCGAGAAAGTTGAAGATGCGACTTTTGAAGATTTAGAAGTAAAATATTCCCCAGCCCATAAAAACACTGCAGCACTGATGAGACTGAATCTATCCATGAAGAGACTGGAAGCACTGATAAGTCTGACTTGAAATTTTTTGTTAGCCGAGGTGTTCAGTCGTAAAAATAGAATTGTAAACTTTTTGTCGGCTACGCCGCAGAAGCTATTGATACAAATGTGTGCCTTCTAAATTTTTTAACGAAACAGCCTTCCTTTAATTTAGGAAATTATTTCATTTAGGTTTTAGGACATCGATACAAATCAAATTGTTGAGGTGCTCCAATCGCTTCGAAAACTCAACAAGCAGAGATATCATTTCCCGCCCATTGCTCACAAAATAATAGACTAGGTATAAGTTTTGTAACAAAGCATGATTACAACCACGCCCTATGGATCTAACAAACTTAGATTGGCGTTAATTATTTTGTTCTGTTACATCAAATAAAAGATCGCGACACCTGAGAAAAAAGAAACATATGGAAGTACGCCGTACGCGTCAATGAACCTTAGAAAGCTGAGAGAGGGCACACGGGACGCCTGATGCCTTGTCCGAGTTGGTTAATGGGAGGAGCCGAGAATACAAACGGATACTTCCGAAGAAAGACGGAAAAAGTAATAAAACCGCTTGATCTAGGAGCTTCTCTACCAGACACTCTCCGAATAACTTTCTGAACTATTGAAAGTACCTGACTACCTGTCTTTCGTTGCGTGGCGTGATTTACTCTTGTACAATAAGTAAGCGCCGATATTTAATTATTGTTGCTGAGAGACTAAGTATCAATAATTAAACTTACATTAATTAATCCGTTGCAAAGATATAATAGGCTAAGTAAGGCTTGTTCTGAAATTCTACTGGTGCCGTGGTTGTTCAAACCATAAATTTGCACAGGCTGAATGTATTCAGTGCCATGAAAATTGGCACGCTACTAACTAATGTAGCACTTCGAAGTTGCTTTGACACAGTTTACACACCTTTTCGAGATTACATTTCGATTTGTAAATCGCCGCCTCTCCGTGTCTCCATTCCAGGACGAGTGCGAATGTTGGGGTAGATTTCGGGATTTTACGGAAATTTTCTCAATTTGGCGCTTTTCGATAACATTTTTTGAGGATCAAATGTTATGACATGTCGAATATTTTTGCACGGGGCGACGGCCCGTTATTAACTTTACGTCTGTGGATTTATATTTGCCGATAAGGGTTACACGGGGGTTGCAAAACACACTTAAGAAGTTCATACGTATTTTACGAAACCTTCCATTTTCTTAAGGCCGTCTTCCTTTCCTGCGAGAGGGTACGTATGTTTCTTGGCAAAAATAAGATTCTCCGAAACACGTCTTTTCGATATCCGTTAAGAAATTTGATTGACTACAAACTATAATTATGAAAATAACTCCTTTTCGGAACTTGCCCCACACATAGTGGTGAATTTGTACCAATATAAAATTAAAACTAAGAAACGCAATAACGTTTGAAAGTTCCTAATGGGAAGGTACCGACATGCAAATAAAAGGGGTGTTAAGGGGTTCACATTACTTTTTTTTGATTTTTTTCACACTGTTGGTGTTTTATGTTCAAGAAGCTGCGAAAGTCGTCCAAACTTATCCCAAATGACATGTTTGTGTTTTAGTTAAGAATGAAAAATTGTAGTTTTTGTAAAGAGAGTACATAACCCCAAAAATAGGCTTTCATGTGGACATTTTTAATGACCACAGAAAGTTTTGGGTTTGGTTGTGCCTGAAACTCTACGGGAACACATATTTAGGCAAAAATGTTTTTGCTCAAGAACTCGCATCTAATTTCTTTTAAGGCATTACTACAATATCCCAATGAAGCTATTCCATTTGAAAGAACAACTACTATTCCTTCATTTTCTATTTAAACCAAACCAGAAACCAAGCATTAATGAGTGAGAAGTTAAACTTACATTTAAAACTAGAAATTGCACCTCCCAACAAAATTATTACGAGTAACACCTAGGGCTGGGCACTTTTCTCTATATATCGATAAAAATATCGATATCCCGATAATTTGATATACATATATGGATATTGAGATTTATATATCGATAATTTGATATATCGATATAACGATATCAAGTTTTTCACAAACATATGAGTATCTTAAAAACGTGTTAAAATTGAATAAAATTTTAAATATGCCTAGGCAAAAGTTTCCTTTAAACGTGTCATTTTTTAAAAGATATTGACGTAAATAATATGTACTGTCCTTTTTAAGGCAGTTTAATCTGATGGCATCCCTTCATTTAAAATAGCAAAGAAAAATATTTTAATTTATTTTACTTTAATACGACATACATAATATTTTTATTTTTCTCAACTCATATGTTGATATTTCACTCATTGTGTTTTAATTTGCAATAAATTATAATAAATTTTACAAAATAGTCTATTATTTTAACATTACCTACCCCCCCACCACCATAGGCACTTAATGTAATTATTATAAGTTATGCGATATATCGATATATCGAATATGCGATATATCGATTGGATCGATATTTTTTTAAAATCGATATTTTTTAAATATCGCCCACCCCTACTAACAGCAAAGCACTTCAAACAGAAGGAGGTGTTTTAAAATTTTAAGATTCTCTCGGTTTTCAGAAACTTGATTGTCATTTTCAAAATTCAATCTGGGATCTGCATACATCCACTGTAAGTTTAAGAAACAAATACTTAGTCGGTCGAACTCAGTTAAGACATTCAAGGAAATTTAAACTTTGGCGCTGCGTGACTTAGAAACTTGTAAAATTTCTAATAAAATTAAACATCCCCTAAATACACATGCAACTTACCCTTGGAGTGGCCTAATCTTCTGCCAAACACTCTGCTCCTCCTCGTTTAATTACTGCTAAAAAAATCGCAACCCGCCGCTTGATGAATTCGTAATTTATCGGAAATTTAACTCCACGACGAGGGTGAAAACGTGGAAATGATAGGACAACCCCAAATACTCCGGGTAAACTGAGATTCAAACTCCTACGCGTAGCGTGAATGCGAGTTTACACGACGTTGATTCGGGTGATAACGTGTACCTTTAGAGTTGATGTTAAATTTTTAATCAACCCCCAAAATGAGGTGAAATTAATTTGTGTTTTATTTGTTCGCTTTGGTCAGTTTGTGGTAGCAAAATGAAAGGTTATTGATGTATTGGTGCCGCCAGTGGCGCTGCGTTCTAATGGAAATTCTTTAATAGGAAATCGGTAAGTATATTTCTTTAGCAGAATAAATGCATTGTGAAGGATGCAATATTATTTTGATGGTTTAAAATTTGGACACCAGTGTTAGCTGAATAGTAATTAGCTTTAGTTAGTAAAAATTTTTGTGATCGTAGACTTACTCGAAGAGCAACCAAGTAAAAAATTATCCTGGACTTTGTTAAAAAATTTCAACAAACTAGTTTACTACTCAACCAAGAGTTCTGGACGAAGTTCCCCATCCTCCTCGATGTCGAATCATTCTTTAATAATTAAATCTTTCTAAAAGCTCTTGAATATTGGAAGACGAGGTGTTCTGGGATGACCCACAAGATCTCCGCACCTAACACCCCCTAATTTTCTCTCGGGATTTTCGAAAATACAAACAGTTTTGAACTATTATATTTCTTACAAATACTTTAGCATGTGTTAAAACTTCATGAAGTAGCTGACCAAATTATTTTGTCTTTAGTTATTTTCCAAAGTGTGACTGGCTAATTCAATTAATATGTTAATAGAAAATTCATCATACTTGTCGTTAAACGTTTTTACGCTTCGTTTCCCGATTATTGCATGACATCAAAATTACAAATGCGTGGGCACTGATGTGTCAAAAACTAAGATATTTTTCATTTCGTTCGGGAAGATGCTGCGTACTGAAATGAAGAAAATTCGTAGGAAATCTATAAGGAAAACAAAATGAACGGGAACTTGATATTCAGGGTTATTCTAGTATTTTCCCCTTATTTTGATGTAGGTAATGATTTGTTCGTTTTGCACTTCCGTAGTAAACAACTTTCGATTGCTTAAAATAAAACAACTTGGATTTTCTCGTCTTTCCAAATAAAGTGGACTAACTTTTCGAGAAATTTTCTTATAGATGATGGTCTAGTTTTCACCTTAACTAACGTGTGTTTAATTATTGGTAGCCTCACAGCTACAATAATTAACCGCCGGCACTTACTTCTGGTAGTCTACCGTCGGCATTTTTCTACCACAATCAATCACACTTCGCAACAAGAGACAGTTGCTCCGGTACTTTCAATAGTTCAGAAAGTCTAGTGATTCGGACTGTTTTCTCTAGTCCTCTTCGGGGCCAGCAGGTCGGCACTCGACTCCTTTCCATTAATCGACTCGAAAATTGCAGAGCGCATCCTTGTGCCCTCTCTCAGTCTTCTTCGGTTCATTGACGCGTATGGCGTCGTTCCATATGTTTCATTTTCAGGTGTCGCGATCTTTTCTTAGGCGCGCAGAACAAAATAATTAATAAATTAAGTTTGTTAGATCTCTAGGGCGTTCCAATTATGTTTTGTTGCAAACGCACCGAAGCTAGTACAAAACATCGTGCATGAAAGTGCTTGACAATCCTTCTTCGACCAAATAAAAGATTTTTACTTCGTTTGCATGGACGATCGAGATGTGCTACATTAGCTGATTTATGATACTAAAGATGCAATCATCTGATTATCAAACAGCTAGTCCACAAAGCAGTTTGGATCGAAATCAAGAGGTAAAAGATCTTGTACTGGTTGGAGATGGTATGGACGAAGGAATTGTCCTTTTAGAACTATATTAACGACATTCTTAGTTTATTATTATTATTATTTGTTACGGTATAGGTTTCTGGCCCCTAGCACTGAAGCTCAAGCTTATAAGTTCTGAGGTTCTATCCTTTAAGGACAAGACATATGGGGTTCCCATCCGCTGCCACTCATTCCTTATCCGCCACCTGGGACGCACCCGATGATAACCTCACACCAAACGGGGACATTCTTAGATACTCCTACTTCGATACGCAAGCGTCTGGTGCTCAATTTTGGGTCTTTGGTAGCCAGTTCCAAAATTTCTTCTTCGACCTCAGGAATTGTTATCATACGTTCACGTCCATAAACACCAGTTATAGGAGCAAAGCGATCCGTTTCTCGAAGGCGTCTCTCAACAGCGGTAAATGTTTGATGGTTTGGTAATCGACGATTTGGGCACCTTTCGCTGTAGGTATACTTACCCGTACAGTTCATAGCATTAGCTGACTGAAATGGAAGGAAATGGCAAGCTATTATTTCCAATTTGATACTTTGCTGCAGAACACAGCAGAGTTGCACTCCCAAGTAACAATTTAAGTTTCTTTATTGTCTACCAGGTAGCTATAAAACCCTATTTAAAAGCTTTTCTTCGAACTATTTTTTCTTGGCAACGTTCTCAATATCAAGATAAAACCTTCATAAGCAAAAAATGGAGAATCTTATTAAGGTTCTGAAGTCCAAATTTTAAAGCCGTTTTATTGGTTGACATACAAAATACCTTAAAATACTCTTTGAGCCAATTACAGAATCTGTTATAAATCAGTGATAAGAGTTTAAAGTATCATTGTATAGAACTAACTGGCCTTAAAAAAGTTTTCTAATGAAAAGCTACACAAGAAACCCAAAAAATTCAAGCGCCACGAAATTGTTAAATTTCTAAAAAAATATGCGTATTTTTTAACTAATTATTTTTATTGTTAAAGTAATGTTGCCAGTTAGCTAATCATAAAAATGTAACCCACAATATCTTCTTTTCTCATCTTATACATAAACACAATAGAAATATACCTAGGTACGTTTATTTTTTGACAACTAAATTTTATTTAAAATGGCCGACGTTATTTCTCCTTCCTTTTTATAAATCCATTACGGCATAAACGATGTCACAATAAAATCATAGTTGCACGCAAACTTATCAAATTTTAAACTCATTTTATTTATTACTGCTGTAAGAAAAACCTTCTTAAAATTCATTAACATTGTCTACGACCATTTAATCTTATACAATGAATTTTGTACTTTACCAGAAACTTTTGATCTTACATAACTGTACAGGTATCCCACGACGACCTTACACGATCTGTATATAGAAAAGTACATATAGTAGAATTACACAAATTTGCACAAACAGGTAATTGAGGATGCTCAATTCGACTAAAATATTTTTGGCTTTCTGCGACTTCCGGTTATACCGGAAATAGACACCAACTTCCTTATTTTGAATGGAATGCCCACATTTTGATTACGGATTTAGATTTTCGGTCGAATTTTAAGGTCACCTTATGCAAAACATCATATGTGCAAAGTGCACCCTCTTCGAGATATTAGACGTTAGAAATCGTCATTTTACAAATTTTATCATTTATAGCTTGGAAACGGTACGAGATAAAGAAAAATGACTTACATGTCCCTATCCCAGTTTTTAATTCTCTATCTGAAGGGTCTGGAAAATACCGCCTCCTGATTGGTCAAAAAATGACAAAAAGTTGCCAATCAGGAAGCAGTATTTTCCAGACCCATTAGATAGAGAATTAAAAACTAGGATAGGGACATGTAAATCATTTTTCTTTATCTCGTACCGTTTCCAAGTTATAATTGATGAAATTTGGAAAATAACAATTTTTAACGTCTAATATCTTGAAGAAGGTGCGTTATACCGTAGACTGAATATTATTATTCAGTCTACGGTTATACACATATGATGTTTTGCATAAGGTGACCTTAAAATTCGACTAAAAATCTAAATCCGTAATAAAAATGTGGGCATTCCATTTAAAATAAGGAAGTTGGTGTCTATTTCCGGTATAACCGGAAGTCGCAGAAAGTCAAAAATATTTTAGTTGAATTGAGCATTCTCGATTACCTGTTTGTGCAAATTTGTGTAATTTTACTATAGGGAAAATCACCTTACTTTTTATGCACGTCACCGGCTTCATATTAAGGCACGACCTTGAACTATGTTAGATTCAGCTTCTGTAAACCGCTTTAGATGGCACTACGACTCTGACATTTGCCGTCGAAACTCTGTATTACCGATTTCGTGAAATTTTAATCCGAGGCATGCTTTGTTGTTATTTCTGTCGCAACCGGCATCGTCAGATAAAATGGAAAATTTAAAATTGTGAATTATTTTAGATATTCCCTGGTTACGTTCATAGAACATCTAAATATAGTTACGTTTTCTCGATACGCAATAATATTGAATCAGAAATACGTGCATAACAAAGAAATAATAATTATGCACAAAAAGCAACAGGCGACGTTTATATTTTGACTTCTGTCAGTAGGTACTTCTTTGACATCTCTGCGAATGCCGAGTTTTTCCTCGCACATCGAAATAGCAGCAATGCGGCTGTGAAATGTCTTCCTTGAACGTCTCCCGGTGTTGAATTAATATACTAAATTGCGCAAATTTTGTAATTAACGTTTACAAGTAAGTTTCATTTAATTTTAGTATTAGTTTACATACGCTAAAGAACGCCTATTTGACGTTCTTTAGCGTTATTTATTTTCTACTTACAATGTAAAATGCTGATTAAATAAAATTGATGCCTACATATAAGCATGCATAGTCTTTGTTTTCTTTAATTTAGTTCGATTTTAATATTAATAAAAATAAAGTTTAAATTTCAATTCTATCTACGCGCGCTTGTACACAATTGGTTCTTGTAAACAGATAGAGATGGCGCTAAACGCGGTTCCTACTTTTAACATTAAGCTGCGCGTTCTTATTTGGCTGTTCTGTGCACCGACTGTTTAAGAACTTAAGCATTATACCAACAATAACAATAACACCGATAATAAATAACTAGGAGCACTATTTTACTTCTCAAAAGAACAGATTTGTACCGCAAAAGTTGATGAACAAAGAAAACAAGGGTTTAAAACACCAAAAACAACAAAAGTTAACGAAACTTGACGCTTTCAGAATATCAGCTGTCAAGTCAACCTGGAAACGTCAAAAAATTAAGCGGCAATCATGCAACAAAATAGTGTTGTGTTTAGACCAAAGACATTCTATACTAATAGACACCAAGAGCCCATGTATTCAGCATACGTACCTTATTTCCAACATAAAAGACGTGCCTTTTTCTCTCCCACTTTTTCTACCTAATTTTGTCGTGTTAACGTCATCTCTCTTTCGGCAAAAAGTCAAAATTATTTTTTTGGCGTAGCACGCTAATTAAATTGCATGAAATTTAAACGTCAAATCATCTTCTCATTCGAATTTTTATTTTGCGTACGCGGGAAGAAATTTTTATTACTATCTACGGTTTATTGTTCTGTTTGTTGTTAAGTATTTATTTTGTGTTTTTTTTTAACTAGTATCTAGTTTAAGAAATGGTTTCATATTGTTGTGTTTGTGGAGCCAACTCAAAAGATGGTACCCTCTCATTTCACAAGTAAGTTTCTTCAACACATACCAAAACGTACTAAAATACGGCGATTGTAACAAGGATTCTGACAAGCACCCAAAATACATTTTATTTTACTCGATGCTTACTCTCCTAAAAGATTTAATCATAAACTAGACACTATACGGTTTAATTTGTGGATTTAATTTTTTCGTATCCAATTTGACAACTAGCACTGACAACTAGGAAACTTGTGAAATGAAGGTTACCCAGTGAATGTCAGATTTGACTTTTTGCCTTAAGAAAGATGCAAAATCCATTTTTGCGTGCTCCAAACGAAAACAGAGAATATTTTCTTGTCGCACACATGTTTTCAGCTATATTGAATTGCATCTTGGTATCTATAGAAATAGAATATCTTTGGTTTAGACATTCAAATGTTTCTTTATTCTTTTTTAGCACATTCAATTTATATAAAGTGACCATTCGTCCCGGATTTTGCGGGACTGTCCCGGATTTGACCAAAATGTCCCGCAAGAGTAAACGTCCCGGAAACGTCCCGGATTTTGCGGAGCACTCAATCACTATAAATAAAATCATTTTTTCCATAAAAATAACAAATCTGGCAAGAGCGAAAATAAAATTGCGCTGCGAATTGGCAACTTAGCTTAGCATGCGCTTGCACTTCTACTTTGATGGCGGCAACGCCAACGCCTGACAACTGACATATAACCTGGCTAGTCGTCTTTTACAACAGCTTTCGTTGTCTATTCTTTTTGGTGTTTGAGATTTGACTGATCAAAAAAAACTAAATACATCCGTGTGGATACGAACAAACGTAAAGCCTTGGTTTTTAACAACTTTCCGTCGACGGAATTCCGTTTGCTGTATTTTAAGTCTGTCGCTGTTTGAACGGCAGAAAATTTTCAGCTTTTTATTGGTGTAACCATTGTTTAAACAATGGTGTAACTTAGCAACAACCAAATTATGCAGGTTTGATTTCAGCAAAGTCCCCCAGCGCAGTGCGTCGACGGAGTCCGTCAGCGCAATTGCGTCGGCGGAAAGTTTTAAAAAACTAGGGCTTTAGTTTTTGCGGTAAATTCATTCGGCAGAAAAGTATTTGTAAGTTGTACTTTGTATTTGCAAAAAAAAATATACTTTTCTATATACAGATCGTGTAAGGTCGTCGTGGGAAACCCTGTATAGTGTATTATAAAACCAATTGGTTTTATGGTACATTATGCGCATGCGCTTACTATCCATACATACATAACCTCAAAAAACGAACTTCCTACCCGTCAAAGTGTAAAGTTATTTTGTGATTCATTATGTGTATACAGTGCCCGTCTAAAGTCCGTCCCCCCCCTACTAATTTTTGAATCATTTGAGGTACATCCATGAAATTCGGTACAAGGTAGTCACAGGTCACAAGATATTTTTTGACGTATTAATGACAGCTGTCAGTCTCAAGATGGCGGTCGGGCGTCAAAATTTTAAATGGGAGTGAGGGTCATGTGACACCTCGTTTTAAAGATCTTATCGAGTGCAATATCATACTAAAACATGACGTCGATATCTTTTGTTCAATTTTTAAATTTTATCATTTTTCTGACGAAATTTTATTCTAATTTGTAGTGAAATCTCTTAATGAAGTCGACCAATAAGAGGAGCAAAGAGAGTTTATTAAGGAAAAACTACCGCTAGATGGTAATTTCTTCCAGCTTCTCCAAAAATCAAAACCGCTTCAAATTTATCGTCTAAGCTACGAGCCATGGTCACACTTTTTCTAAATGAAGGAACTAAACATGCCACATTTGACAAGTAGAAAACAAGATGTTACCGCGACAACGAATTTTGTTTCCAATACAAACGTGACTGAGAGCAACATTCATGATTATTTAGAAATTTGATTAGCCACCATTTTGCAACGTTTTCAGGTATCGACGCCATATTTTAGTATGATATTGCACTCGATAGACGTTTAGAACGTGGTGTCACATGACCGTTCTTCCCATTTAAAATATTTTTTCAAAATGGCGCCCGACCGCCATCTTGAGACTGACAGCTGTCATTAATACGTCAAAAAGTATCTTGTGACCTGTGACTATCTTGTATCGAATTTCATGGATGTACCTCAAATGGTTCAAAAATTAGTAGGGGGGGAACGAACTTTAGACGGGCACTGTATAAATTGTACATTGTTTTCTGCTTTCATTCTATAATTATACCTATTCTTGTGAATTTAGGAGACTATAGTGTCGTTCAAAATTGTACAAACAATAGAAGAAGGGGAAATCTACAGAAATTTGTACACACCCGCCGACACAAACAAGGAAACTTCTGTCAAAATGATCAAAATGTTTTAATGGTGCTTTCAAATAACAATTTAATTTTGTGAATGATCTTCTAAGAATACTTTGATTTATAAGGAACCTGTGTTGGTATTGTTAAAAGCAAGTTGAAGACCTTGTGTGATAAAGATTTATGAAATATTTCCCTCGGAGCAAAGAGTATTATTGAAACCAGGAGAAAATATCAGTGATAAAGGTCACTAGGAGGACCGTTTAAAACTGGGCATAAAAGTTATAACAAAACCCTTAAGACTTCCTTTAGCAATTAAAAAACCATACTGCATTTAAGGCTGTCTTAAGATGAATAAACCTTATAATGGTCGTAGTGTCTACTAATAATAAAGGATTTTTGGGAGCAAATATACTTGAAATCAAAGAAGTTTTTTAACCTAGCCTTGAAGGAATTCATAAAACTATATAATAAAAAAATATACTTTGACTTTAAATGCAACTTTAATTTTTGACAACAATTTAAAAAACTAATTTGTTAAGTTGCAATAGAACTTCCATAAAACTTTGGAAGGAACAATTGGCGTTTAAATTGTTACTTGGGCTTACTGGCGTCACAAAGATCACTACTAGTGATCTCCAAAAGGTGCGCAATGACTAACCTTTAAAAATTGTTTTGAATTGTTTTTCTTACTTTTTTGTCTGCTGGAATAGAAAACAGAGCTGACGTTTCTCCGTGTTCATTGATTCGTCAGTGTTATAAATGGCAAAAGATTTTCAACGTTCTCCTGATCAGACCATCTTGACAGAATTGGGCATAAAAAAATATATGAAAAAAAATGTTTCATTAATTTATTTTCTTATTTATTTTTAGAGAACATGATAATATGCGAATCGTCATCTACAATCATCTTAATGTAATAAGAAGCTGAAAAATAGATTTCTTGGTAATTTAGCACAACTTGCCACTCGAAGTCGGAATGTTTCTCAGTGAAAAGATTCACAAACATGTTCAACCTTCCAGAATTCGTAGTTTCTAAATCATAGGCAGTATTCAAATCTCCCGCTGCCTCCACTTCCCAAGTTGTTGGCATGTTGGTCTCCTCTATCGTCGTGCGTGCCTTAGAAAAAAAAATGCAGAATAGAAAAAAAATTGAAACAAAGAACAAAGGATTTTGAAAACTTTTTTTGAACACTCACCAAAGGCTTGCTCGCGGCTTCTATTTTCTCTTCAACATCCTCAATATATTTTACATACTTAGCAGGAATTGCTGCCTCGACTACTACAACTGCTACTAGCACGCAAAGGAACAATTTCAACGCCATCTTGATTTTAGCTTAGTATAATACTATCAACCTTTTTTAAAACTGTATGCTTATATAGGAACTGCCCAAGAAGACGATTATGAATTCCGCTGATCTGAAGATAAGATTTGCCATTTTGAAGTGTTGTTTTGAAATTCGTCTGAAAGTCTCAAACAAGCACCTGCTCTTGTAACTGGGATTTCTCGGAAATTCAAGTCATCCCGTTGTTTTGCAAATAGTTCCTTTGATTTTTTCCGAGACATGAACAATTGCACTTGAACATTTCACAAAGTTTATCGAAAAAATAAACAGATAAACAGATTTTTAGACAGAAATTATCGATTTGATTTTCAGATTTTCCTGATGAGATCAGAATCTCTTGTTTACATCTAATTTTTTTGCATCTTGATCGAATGGTATCGTTACCCGGAATTTTTACAAATTTATTTAAAAGTAAATACGTGTAGTAGATAAGAATCGAAGCAACAAAGCAGATAAAGAAAGTTTAAAAAGAGGAAGTTTGTTCAGAATACAACAAACTTAGAAGAATAAACGGTTGGAAGTCAACTACGTCAAGATGTACAAGCTAATATTTTTGTTTTCTTTTGCAATTGCTTTTGCACTGAGCAACGCCCTTGGTTTGAAAGATGAGAGACCTGATGTAAGTACCCAAATTTTATTATTTATGTATCTTGCAAATATTTTACAATCGGATGTTTCTTCTTTCTGGTTTCATAGTTTCTATAGAAGAACATTTAGGAGATTTAAATTCTAGGTATATTATTTTTCAACGTGGTTTTATTTTAGTTCAATACGCTTGGCCCAGCATTTCTGAAGAATCATTAAATCTTCTTTAATAGTATTTTTCTCGAAGTGTTCAAAGTAATCCTTCGCAGTTCAGACAACTACTGAGGTTTTTGCATAACGCTTGCCGCCATTTCGTTTGGCATGTGTGAGCCGCAGAATTGTCATATTGCATCAAGAGTCAACATAGTATTCTTCCTCTTTCCTGAAAATCCATGTATATCTAAATATTTCCGGGTGAATTTCAAATAATGCTGGTCATGACTTTACCGGCCGAGGAAGTCACTTTGAACTTTTTCGGATATGATTCGCCTAGATTCCTTCACCACCTTCAACTTTCTGTAAGGCCAGAAATATTCATTTCGATTGTTGTCGCTCGTCCGTTTAGAGCGCAGCGCCCAACGGCTGGTTTTTAAGTAGTGCCTGGAACGGCTTAACGTGACCATCATCTTGAACATTTCTTCGATTCTTTTCGTGTCGCCCAGTTAGTTTTTACGAACAATTATAACTCGTATTATTATTAGTTTTACTTTAAATTTTTATACCTGGTTTATTTTCTTGCATCAATAGTTTTTTTACGTCTAATATGTTAGAGGCTAATGATGAATCTACATACGTTTCGTAAAAAATCTCAGATTATTTCAGGAAGTCCTTTGGATTGCGCACGAGACAATCCAAACACTCTGTCATCTACCCATTAAGTAGACAAAGCCTGAACCATTCCATAAACTGTTAGAGTGAGTTATAACAAAAATTGTAATTGTTACAGGTGAAAATCAGTATTGAAATAACCAATATGCCTCCAGTTTGGCAAGTGGATGCTGCAGATGCATTGATAACTGCCATGACACTGGAGAATTCGGAATACGACATCCTAATGTTGTTTTCGCAGTTATTCCAAAGCGAACATCCTCAGTACGAATGGGTAACCGTCTACAACTACGAAGATATTCATTTCAGTGGAGATTTCTTCATAAGATTAAATATAGATAGTAACGACACATACTTTATGTTCTCTAGCTCACACACATAGACAATAAAAGTTTACCATTTCCCTTACATACTAGTTTTTTAGTGAACCTTTCATAGCACCTGGCTGTCTGTCTATTTGTGATCTCTTGCTTCTTCTAGGCGGTTCCAAGTTGAATATCTGTATTATTTATTCTTTGATTTCGAATTTTTGACAGAGGGCTACCGGCAACGGCATGAAAATCAATAAAAAGAAAACCAAAATTTTGGTATGTAGAGGGTGTGAAAATAGAACTGAAACTGAAACACAAATAGGAAATGAGAAGCCAGAGGAAGTCGCGGATGCCTGCTTTTTAGGAAATACAATAACTCGCGATTGTAGGAGCACTAAAGATATAAAACAAATAGTAACGCAGGGTCGAGTTGCGTTTAACAAAAAGAAACAACTGTTATGCTCGGGATCGGTTAACGTAGAAACTCGGAAGAGCTTGTTAAAGACGTATGTATGGAGTATGGCATTATACGGGTGCGAAACTTGGACAATAGGAGAAGCGGATCGAAGAAGAGTAGAAGCGTTTGAAATGTGTGGTGCTACAGACGCATTATGAAGATACCGTGGATAGATAAAGTTAGCAATAGGGGGGTATTAGAAAGAGTTGGGGAAAAGCGAAAGGTATCTAAGACAATAAAGAATAAGAGAGATAGGATGGTGGGACACCTTAGACATTACAACGACTTTTATCGTTGAATCACCTTTTGTGACCTTTTGCTTCAGTCGGTCGGTCGGTGGACTTCTGAACTCTAGTCAGAGACAGGGTTCTCTCGAACTATTGCAAAAACAAAAATAATACTCACGATGAAACTTAAACACACTCTATTAATTTAACTATATACAGAAAATTCAAATAAAAGCAGAACGAATGTACAATAAAAAATTATTTACAAATTTAATCAAAATAATGACAACCAGCGGTATCTGGCGGTCAAAGTCGGTATCACTGTATACATGAAGCGTGCGACGGATAGATAACTTATTTCGCTCTTGGCGATGTAGGTTACCGATCGGGCACCCACATTCGGAAAATCACAAGCCAAAATCAACGAAGGTATGTAAATCGTACAACCTTGTGGTGATGCACGGGGTGTAAATGTTGTTTCAGTGTGATGTAACGGATAGGGACTCTCGCAGCCTTTCGACGCAAGCTTTCCCTAATGAATGTGCGGAGAAGAGAATTATTTCGTCTTTCGATTAGAACGATTCACTTCAGTGTAAATGATGGCTGTGTTGCGTTATGTAATAGCAAGGTATATACTGTGCCAAAGAACTCTGCACTGTATTTACCCTCTAAGAGCGGCTGGTATTTCACCGCCTGCAACTTAGGTCTGTAATAAATTAGGCAAGCCCTTAGACTAGCTCTAATCGATTACCTGCGTTTACGGATTATTGGAAAATGTGCCTTCACGTATATTCGGGCCCACCTCCAAATTAGTAATCGGGTTTGTAAGACTCTAGGTATTACGACGACACACTATCGACGGTTTCGGATAGCAACTATCAAGTATTTAACAGTTCTATCGGCGGTACGACAATAAACATTTACGTCCTCGGAGTGTACCTTGAACAATTTCTACTACGTGCCAACACTCGAAGAGAAGTGCTCCCGAGGCCTCGGCGCGGTCGATCTATATCGAGAGGCCAGCGGCAGGAGAGATTTTGGAAGAAGCCTTCGGCGCGCGGCGCGACCATATTTTCCCAAAATCTAGAAGGGGGCATCCTCGCTTCATACGACCGGAGAAAATGATTATTCATTTGTTTGAAAAATTGTTGCATTTTCTTTTGCATCGTTACAACATGAAGGAATAGTTCGCGATATACTAGAGTCAGAGATAGGAATAAGGAGAGGTAGGGGTAGGCCTGCTCTCAAATAGTTAGGGATGTAGGATTCTCTACTTTTAGGGAACTGAGAACCTTATGATGATGATTGTTACGGCACTGATCTATGTAAAGTATGTAATATCTGCGTTCATAAAATCGACACCTTTGAATTTTTCCGTAAGCTGCTTAGTTTCTGAATAAAACGGTGTTTTGTGAAATCGTTTTTGCATTTCTGATTTAGAACAATCTGTTGTTAACTACTTGCGATGACACTTGCCAGTACGAAAACAAAAATTTTCAGAACAAAGGACAATCGCCACCAAAATTTCAATTCACGATGGCTTTTGTATTTTCGGATATAGGTACTCATTCTTTTTCGAGAAACTTCAACATCCTGTATCATTGTTATTAACTTCTGGGCACATATTCATAGGAACTTTTATTTACCTGTTCTGAATCACCCTGTATATATGTATTTTCATGTTGAAAGCGAAAGTACTGTAGAGAAGAGTTTGAGATAGCACTAAAAAGTTTAAGAAACAATAGAGCACCAGGTATAGATGGCTTGCAGGCAGAAAAATCTTAAAGTGCGCAGGTCGAGAGGTAATAGATCGTTTCATTTTTGGATTATTTTCCATAAAAACAATTCCTTTAAAATATGTTCCAAGGGTAGAATGGTTCGAACTTTTATATAATGTACTGAGAGTTTTTGGTTTTCTGGTTGGAATTTTATCACTAATTCTTGGTTTCGTTCCGTATTTTCAACATATTCATTCCAGGAAGACTGAAATGTGGGCCGCCATAGTATCTACAAGTGGTGTAACATTATTTATAATATACGCACCTGTTATTTCTTCGTGTAACAAATTTAGAGCATTACTAAAATAATGGAGAGTTCCCAACAAGAGAGTTTTTCATTTTGATTGTTTATTAGACGTTTATACGGACCGTAATACCCAATAAATGATTAATCATTTTAGAAATATACTCGTTTTATTTTATTATATTAGATGATTCGAGTATAAACGTGAAAATAACCACGTTTAGATAAGACTTAGTGTAGTGAATATTTTGATAAACAAAGGATAGGGCCGTATTCGAAATGATAAATATGAAGTAGGTACATAGTGTACTTCATATTTATTATTATATTATAATATTTAGAATATAGAGAAGAAAACTCAAGCAATAGTAAGTCGGCTTAGTTAGCAATTCACCTACGATCACAACAATAAACATGTATACTGGTTAAAACCAACAATACCTTTCCTGCGTTGATTGCGTTGAGTGGTGTTCATAGCCTACCAAAAAGTAAAGATTGAATGTGCAGTAGGGCCCCTTACAATACTTAGAGTACGCCTCTGTACGTATACAACGTAACGTGCAATTCCAATGATAATGTTCGAACGGGAAACCCCAAAGTCCCTACGATATTCAAGATAAGAATAAATTATGCTACAATTCGGCGAATTGCTTCACTATTTTGTTATGAATTGTTTTATTGTAAGTATTTATTACTTGAATTGAGTTGGCAGAAGGCGTTCAACATGCCTGCCGAAGAAGAGCCCATAACGAATCTGCGAATTGCAAAATGGGTTGGAAATATTACAATTCTTTCAGTGGCATTCGTTTTAGCAGTGTATTATGCGTGTGTTCAGTATTCAACTCCGTTTTCGTGGCACGTGATTTTGTGTACACTAGGGGTAAGCACTTTTTGCAGAAAGGCCATCAGTTTCTTTTTCATTCATTAAATTAAAACGTCAGTGGTTTCTTGGTACACTGCCGACATAACAGTTACCATTGATATTAGTTGTTTCGTAAATTTGGGCTAGAGATAATTTTTTATATCCATCCTGCATGCATCATGCAGTACATTCCAATAACAACTTCAGCATTGGTAATGTTCTCTAGTGACCAGATTATCAGCAAAAATACCAGCAGAAACAAAATATTTAATTCGCGAAGTTTTGCTAACGATAGGGTGCCCACTCATAATACGTGACATAACTTCTGATAGTAAACATTACATTTATTATTAACATTTATAATTAACAGAAACTGGCACAAAATACCCCGATTGCGCTTAACATTAGAGTACAGTGCATTCAAAATGGGAAAGGACTAAACACGTCATAGTGACGCAATGCACAGCTAACGGAGTGGCGCGTTATGTCACCAATTGATGGCGCCCCTGATCTTTCCTCATTCTGCATCCTAAAACATTTTGCTCTCTGAAGGCAGATTGTATGCCTTGCTTCTTGCACGATCCTTTTGCTTTCACTAAAGGATTAAGATGTAAGAGACTGTGGTTAAATAATCAATTCAAGAATCAATTGTACCCCTAACCACATAAATTTTGAAATACTATATACGCATTTCGGCAGCTAAGCTGCCATCTTCAGTAGCAGGGAAAAACCTATAGTAATAAAAATAAAAATGGCAATAACATTAATGCAAGAAAAAAAAAAAAACAATTATATATATGACAATAATAATAACAACAATAATGATGATGTGAAACAATGATAGTGACAATAACAATAATATAGGTCAGGTATTTTCTGCTCACCACTCCGAAAAAATCGAAGTGCACTCGATCAGCTCTCAAGCTAGAATGAACTCCGCACGGAGACAATCCCCAATATATACTTAAAGTGACGTAGCACTGACGTTACTTGTGACACCAACATTAATCACACTAGGATAGAAAATTCAATATCCGGGCATACGCTCATTTTTATACCACTCTATTCTTATTTTCACTATCACAAATGTACAAAAAGGTTGCCATTGCCATCTTTACTGCAGTTTCAATTAAAATATCCTATCTTCAGGATAATTGACTTGAATGAAACAAAAATAGAAAATGAATCCCATATTACCAAATAACCTCGAAGGTCCATGGCTTATATGGGCTAGCAAATAACTACAGTAAACTGCAATAAAGAAGACCTTGACCCCTGCACCCTTTCATTTTTCTGGTTAAACCCTGCACGCCTACACATTAACGACATCTAACAATACGGAATCAGAAATTGGACCTAAATCTGAATTAATAAGTTTACCTTCATACTTGCGAATAAACATACTCTCATAAGCGTCTAATTCCCTATTGTCCGATACCGACCTCATAAGCCGAAGATCCTTCTCATGTACAGGGTGGCCGGTATCAAAGATATGTTGGGCAACACTTGACTTCTCAATTCTATTATATCTAAAATGTGCCATATGTTCCTTAAACCTAGTGACGATTGTACGCCTTGTTTGCCCAATATAACTCTTGTCACAACTACTACACTTTATTTCATAAATTCCCGACTTTTGCTTGTCCTCTACTTTATCCTTGGGATTTCCCAACAGCTGCTTGATGGTATTCTTAGCGGTATATGCTACACATAAATTTTGCGACTTAAAAATAGGTTCCAAGCCTCTGGTATGTGCCAAACTATACGGAATTTTAACATATTTCTTATTCTCAGTAGGTGACATAGAGAAAGTCGTGGAATCCTTAACAAACTTTTTGTGTCTAATTCTGCTTATCAATCTATCAACTAAGACAGTCGTGTACCCATTATGAATCGCAACATCTTTTATATATTTTAATTCTTTTTGATATCTTACCTTTGACAGAGGAAATGACAACAATCTGTTGACCAGAAAGTGCAAAGCCGAAAGTTTATGTTGTATTGAATGTTGTGAATCATTCACAATAAACCTACTTATATTAGTATCCTTCCTATACACATCAAATTCCAATCCGCCAATGCTGTTCCTAACAACCAAGACATCCAAAAAAGGGATTGAACCATTTTGTTCAATTTCAAATGTGAATTTCACACTATTATAACGTGAATTTAAATTATCTAAAAAATCCTCAATTCTACTCCTCTTGGTATCGAAAACAGCGAACACGTCATCCACATAACGCAACCATACTCGAGGGAAGTACTCACTGTCTCTTTTAAACAACACTTCAAACCTACTCATGAACAGATTAGCCAAAAACGGAGATAAACTATTGCCCATAGCAGTCCCTTCCTGCTGTTCAAAAAACTTACCATTAATTTGAAAACAATTCTGGGACATACATAATGAGGTCAATTTTAAATATTCATCCACTACAATTCTGTCCACTTCATTTTCAGTCAGTAGCTCCTCCAAATATGCAAGCGTGGCAGGTATAGGTACACTTGGAAACAACGATACAACATCGAAAGAAACCAACACCTCACCCTCATCAAGTATTATATTTTTAATTTTATTAATAAACTCCAACGAATTCACAACTGAAAAACTCTCCGGAGCTGTGGGCAATGCGGTGAATTACTTCGTTAGCCATTTAGAAAGCAGACAGGTTGGCGAGTTAATACCGGAAATGATGGGTCTCACCGATCTACCTGGTTTATGAATCTTAGGAAGGACATACATCTTGGGAACTACAGGATTAGACACACTTAACCTAAATTTGTTTTGGGGGGTAATAAGATTTGGACAATCTTTCATGGCATTCTTAGCCGAACTGACCAATTTTGGCAATGGATTTTTCTTAACCTCTTTGTATGGACCATCCTTCAAAAAAGTTTCCACTCTATTGAAGTAATCTGCTTTATCTAATACCACAATCTTATTTCCCTTGTCCGCTTTCAAATAAAAACAATCTTTTTGTCTGAGTCCTTCAACGATACTATAATAGTGATTGTTTTTCACTGTGCTCTTACTTTTATATTTATTATCCTTTATGTTCTTAGTAATTTGTATTTTGCATGCGCTCCTAATAAAGTTCCTATCCAAGTTATCCAATTTCTGAACAGAACTCTCAATACCCGCTACCATATCCATAACCGGCGATTTTCGAAAAGGCAAATTAAATTTTAAACCTTTATTAAGGAAGGCAATTTCTGTATCATTGAAAGTCTCGGACGATTCATTAACAACTATATTTTCTTGAATCGGATCATTCTCCAGCTGCGACGCGGGAAAAACCAAAGAACGGAATTTTCTAGCATGAATCTCATTAACTTCTTTAATTTTATGTAAATTTATCTCCCACATATCACTCTGGACAATCATCCATTCTCCAAACTCAATTGAACTCAAACCGTAAACGAGTTTCAAATGCAATCGATATTTCTCTACATCTAAAAAACTACGTTTTTGGTACAAATATTTGATTTCCAAATCCAACCATTTTTTCTTGGCACATGTTTCTATGGCATTATGAAACCTCCTACTACTAGTGTTATTATACCTGAAACCGAAATCTATAAAATTTGGAAAAACCTTATGAAACTTGCATTGTTTAAGAAATGCATTGTTTAACAATGCAAGTTTCATAAGGTTTTTCCAAATTTTATAGATTTCGGTTTCAGGTATAATAACACTAGTAGTAGGAGGTTTCATAATGCCATAGAAACATGTGCCAAGAAAAAATGGTTGGATTTGGAAATCAAATATTTGTACCAAAAACGTAGTTTTTTAGATGTAGAGAAATATCGATTGCATTTGAAACTCGTTTACGGTTTGAGTTCAATTGAGTTTGGAGAATGGATGATTGTCCAGAGTGATATGTGGGAGATAAATTTACATAAAATTAAAGAAGTTAATGAGATTCATGCTAGAAAATTCCGTTCTTTGGTTTTTCCCGCGTCGCGGCTGGAGAATGATCCGATTCAAGAAAATATAGTTGTTAATGAATCGTCCGAGACTTTCAATGATACAGAAATTGCCTTCCTTAATAAAGGTTTAAAATTTAATTTGCCTTTTCGAAAATCGCCGGTTATGGATATGGTAGCGGGTATTGAGAGTTCTGTTCAGAAATTGGATAACTTGGATAGGAACTTTATTAGGAGCGCATGCAAAATACAAATTACTAAGAACATAAAGGATAATAAATATAAAAGTAAGAGCACAGTGAAAAACAATCACTATTATAGTATCGTTGAAGGACTCAGACAAAAAGATTGTTTTTATTTGAAAGCGGACAAGGGAAATAAGATTGTGGTATTAGATAAAGCAGATTACTTCAATAGAGTGGAAACTTTTTTGAAGGATGGTCCATACAAAGAGGTTAAGAAAAATCCATTGCCAAAATTGGTCAGTTCGGCTAAGAATGCCATGAAAGATTGTCCAAATCTTATTACCCCCCAAAACAAATTTAGGTTAAGTGTGTCTAATCCTGTAGTTCCCACGATGTATGTCCTTCCTAAGATTCATAAACCAGGTAGATCGGTGAGACCCATCATTTCCGGTATTAACTCGCCAACCTGTCTGCTTTCTAAATGGCTAACGAAGTAATTCACCGCATTGCCCACAGCTCCGGAGAGTTTTTCAGTTGTGAATTCGTTGGAGTTTATTAATAAAATTAAAAATATAGTACTTGATGAGGGTGAGGTGTTGGTTTCTTTCGATGTTGTATCGTTGTTTCCAAGTGTACCTATACCTGCCACGCTTGCATATTTGGAGGAGCTACTGACTGAAAATGAAGTGGACAGAATTGTAGTGGATGAATATTTAAAATTGACCTCATTATGTATGTCCCAGAATTGTTTTCAAATTAATGGTAAGTTTTTTGAACAGCAGGAAGGGACTGCTATGGGCAATAGTTTATCTCCGTTTTTGGCTAATCTGTTCATGAGTAGGTTTGAAGTGTTGTTTAAAAGAGACAGTGAGTACTTCCCTCGAGTATGGTTGCGTTATGTGGATGACGTGTTCGTTGTTTTCGATACCAAGAGGAGTAGAATTGAGGATTTTTTAGATAATTTAAATTCACGTTATAATAGTGTGAAATTCACATTTGAAATTGAACAAAATGGTTCAATCCCTTTTTTGGATGTCTTGGTTGTTAGGAACAGCATTGGCGGATTGGAATTTGATGTGTATAGGAAGGATACTAATATAAGTAGGTTTATTGTGAATGATTCACAACATTCAATACAACATAAACTTTCGGCTTTGCACTTTCTGGTCAACAGATTGTTGTCATTTCCTCTGTCAAAGGTAAGATATCAAAAAGAATTAAAATATATAAAAGATGTTGCGATTCATAATGGGTACACGACTGTCTTAGTTAATAGATTGATAAGCAGAATTAGACACAAAAAGTTTGTTAAGGATTCCACGACTTTCTCTATGTCACCTACTGAGAATAAGAAATATGTTAAAATTCCGTATAGTTTGGCACATACCAGAGGCTTGGAACCTATTTTTAAGTCGCAAAATTTATGTGTAGCATATACCGCTAAGAATACCATCAAGCAGCTGTTGGGAAATCCCAAGGATAAAGTAGAGGACAAGCAAAAGTCGGGAATTTATGAAATAAAGTGTAGTAGTTGTGACAAGAGTTATATTGGGCAAACAAGGCGTACAATCGTCACTAGGTTTAAGGAACATATGGCACATTTTAGATATAATAGAATTGAGAAGTCAAGTGTTGCCCAACATATCTTTGATACCGGCCACCCTGTACATGAGAAGGATCTTCGGCTTATGAGGTCGGTATCGGACAATAGGGAATTAGACGCTTATGAGAGTATGTTTATTCGCAAGTATGAAGGTAAACTTATTAATTCAGATTTAGGTCCAATTTCTGATTCCGTATTGTTAGATGTCGTTAATGTGTAGGCGTGCAGGGTTTAACCAGAAAAATGAAAGGGTGCAGGGGTCAAGGTCTTCTTTATTGCAGTTTACTGTAGTTATTTGCTAGCCCATATAAGCCATGGACCTTCGAGGTTATTTGGTAATATGGGATTCATTTTCTATTTTTGTTTCATTCAAGTCAATTATCCTGAAGATAGGATATTTTAATTGAAACTGCAGTAAAGATGGCAATGGCAACCTTTTTGTACATTTGTGATAGTGAAAATAAGAATAGAGTGGTATAAAAATGAGCGTATGCCCGGATATTGAATTTTCTATCCTAGTGTGATTAATGTTGATGTCACAAGTAACGTCAGTGCTACGTCACTTTAAGTATATATTGGGGATTGTCTCCGTGCGGAGTTCATTCTAGCTTGAGAGCTGATCGAGTGCACTTCGATTTTTTCGGAGTGGTGAGCAGAAAATACCTGACCTATATTATTGTTATTGTCACTATCATTGTTTCACATCATCATTATTGTTGTTATTATTATTGTCATATATATAATTGTTTTTTTTTTTTTCTTGCATTAATGTTATTGCCATTTTTATTTTTATTACTATAGGTTTTTCCCTGCTACTGAAGATGGCAGCTTAGCTGCCAATATGCGTATATAGTATTTCAAAATTTATGTGGTTAGGGGTACAATTGATTCTTGAATTTCACTAAAGCATTTAATATCAAAATTCTCCTCGTATCTCTGAACTATTCACTTTAATTTGACCAATTTTATCCAGTATATCCCGATAATGGCTGCAGCAATGGTGATGTTCTCGAGTGACCAAATTATGAGCCAAAATTCGACGAGAAAAACGAAATATCAGGTCCATGGTATATTATTAATGGTAGGATTTGTTCTGATTGTCTTCGGTATTGCCGCTGATAGCAAACTGCAAGAAGACTGGCATCTTGGACATTTCACTTCAGCTCATGCCGTCACAGGTAGGTAATAAATCTAAATAATAAATAAATGGTATATATATAATTATCAATATGTGGGAGGAAGTAAGGTAAAAAATGGCCGCAATGAGCTCAACTACTCTCTCCAACCAGTCTAGCCAGCGTCCAGGAGTGGATGGTTAAGGTTTGTTAAGTAGAATTAGTGTAGAATAAAATCACTAGTATTCTATTCAATATAGAAACTCATGGTTGGGCACATAAACATTTTGTGTTTAACTATGGCTCATTTTTTTCAGGTTTGATTTCGGCAATTTTCATTCTAATCTCTCTCCTTTTGGGCTTTTCTGCGGTCAATCCAGTACCATTGCAGCACATTGCAAGGCCGGTGTGGTTCAAATTTCTGCACAACTTCACAGGACTGACAGGTTTTGCTATAGGTATCGTTAGCTTGATACTGGGCTATTTTGTACCGTGGTTCAAATTTTACGCTTCTATGGCTTACATTGGAGTTACCACGGCTTTAACTCTCTATGTAACACTTTGGGCCATGTGGTTTCCCGTGATTTCTCTGTACCATCAATTTAGGGCAATTATAAGTTAATATTAATTTAGCATAATATATTTATTTTTTTATATTTGTATACTTTAATTTTTAGTTTTCTTTAATTACTTGTGCCAATTTTTATTATATAAATTGATGGTTTTGTGAAATAGATTAGCAATAAAAACACTGTATATAAAATAACCGACGATTCGGCCCCGTTTAGAGCCTTTGTCAAGAATTATTTTGAATAAGTAGATATAAACAATTTGACAAATAAAGTTTTAGGCGGATTTTTTTAATTAGAATATGTATTAAGAAATAAACGTTGAGGCTTCAAGCTTTGCAACTAAACATATATACAGGGTGTCCCAGACTCGAGGGAGTCTTGTATACTGTCCGTATTTGAAGAGATATACGAGAAAAGTGTTTATATAAAAGTTTCTTCGTTTGAAAACGATAATTTTGCATAGAAAACAACTACAAAATAAAAATTATATGATTCCATTTAAAATTATAAAAAATTAAAATTAAAATTGTAGAAAAAGCAATAGAAACGGGAAAGAACGCCTATTACAGGATATTTTCGGTTCGAATGACGGAAGTGTCGAAATACGTTTTCAGAACTATTCCGCACCCCCCAGTTTGGCCGATATAAAAAACTACCCTTAATTTAAAGGCACCGTATCCGTTTATCTGAAGCGACAAAACTCTTCACAGATATATGGGACTTGTCGGCGAACAAAATCCCTTGTATTTGGCCCGATTCGTTCTGCAGGTGCCTGGAAAAATGCCAATCTTCTTAAAAACATCCGTTTTAAAGCAAATTTTGTAAATTTCAAAATTTTATGGGCGGACGTTTTCTGAGTCAAAGCAATCTCCATAAATTATGCTATATGTATTACGAATTTTTTATTGGTTGCAGTCCATTGTATAATGAACCTTATTATTCGTTTGAAAACGCACAAGTAATGAAGGCATTATTAAAAAACTGGGTGCGTAGTCGCCACACGCGGTAGAAGTGAAACGTTATTAGAGGAGAGGAATGAACTGACGCTTGCCTGAAAGAAACAGCGCGAAGCATGAGACAGCGAGGCTAAAGAGTGGGGCAGCGTCACGAGAAATGAAACGCTGTGGTCTCGCTTCACTGACGCTTGCCTGAGAGAAAGAGCACGAAGCATGAGAAAGAGCGTGGCGTTCGATATTCCCTTTCTCCTCTGCCCGTCTTCTCAGACTGCTCCCCTCCATTCGTTTCACTTTTCGTGACGCTCACATTTGTCAACACAGGAACGAGACAAAAGAAGTTTCACTTCAAAAAGCTTGTCTGCAAATATTACCTTCATTACTATCACCAGTTACGTCTCAGTTCACATGTTATAAATCTCTCTCTCTCTCTCTCTCTCTAAAATTAATAACGTAATAAAGCACCTACAAGAAATACGAAATACGAAATACAATGGTTTTTACGGCAAAGAAAATAAAAGAACGTTTTTTAGAAACTGAAAGTAATTCAAAGTCTGATATTCTGAGCTCCCCTATAATTCCAAAGGTTCTGTTCATCTGAAATAATGACGTTCGCCTGCTTCCAGTTACACCCACCGAAAGTAAACAACGACTTTGTTGTTTTATATAAAAAACCTATTTCTTACATTTTCTTACATTCCTTAAGTCTATATTCTTTGTAGTATGTATGTGCCAACTTTGGAATAAAGAATAATAGTAATGTTGGTTCGGATATATATGTACCTACCTCAATAACTTCTTATTTTAGGGCGCCACCGCGGAAACCAGGTTGAGAACGTGAGAAAGAATAGCATCACATCATAATTCATGAAAAGATATGCTGAAATATATACGCTATTAAACAAACAACATTTAAATATTTTGGAGTTTGTTCAAGCAAAAAAGGGAGCAGCAATTTATGTAGATAATGCAAATTTACCTGTAGCTGTAGTCATTCTAAGGGGTACTTAATTGCTAAATTTTAAATACGCATCAATAACTTTCGTTAGAGCTTTGTCTATATTGTGTGTTTGAAAATACGTTGTATTAATACCTAGGTGTTATTTAAAAAAAGGAACATGTCTGCAGTGCTTTCCACTTGTGTAATTTCTCTAAAAGTAGAACATTCTACAACCCCAATTATTTGATAGCAGTAGTCTAATCTGGACCTACCCCTATCTCTTTTTATTCCTATATCCGGCTCTAGTATGTCGCAAACTATTCCTTCGTATTTCATGTGTCGTACCATCCCAACTCTCCTATTTATCGTCTTCCATACCTTTCGCTTTTCCCCAACTCTTTCTAACGCCTTCTTATTGCTAACCTTATCTATCCACGGTACAATCTTCATCATGTGTCTGTAGCACAACATTTCAAACGCTTCTATTTTTTTTCGATCGGCTTCTCCTATTGTCCAAGTCTGGCACTGATACCTACTATGTCTAATGCTGACCTATCCATCTATATTTTCAAATTTTCTAACTTTTCTACTTGTTTCATGCTTCTAATATTCCACGCTCCGACTCGTGAAATGTTACACTTATTATTGCTGATGACATTTTATTAGAAATTAATACCTATAGGTAAAATCTAACAAAACTACATTTTTTCAGTACCCTACCAGTGAAAAACTCTTATTGGAACCCTCTAATAATGAGATAGTTAGTTAAAATTTCTAAATTTCTAATTTTTTTTAGTTTTTTTACTAATTCCGAAAGGAGTCACAATTTTCCTGTTTTGTAAAAGGAATGTTGTTGACGATGCAAATTTTTCCCATTTAAGTGAAGTTGTTTATACGATAATAATAAAATTACCGGATTCTTACAACCTCCGGTGAGACACGCTGTATACATAATTGGCATTGAACAAATATTAATCTGGTGTAGGATCCTTAACATCTTCTTTCATAATCATCATAAACTATCAGTCCGAAGACTGGTTGGACGCGTACCTCCATCCTTTCCTATCCTGAGCTAACCTACTCATTTCCAAAAAAGTTGAACATCCTACACCCCTAAGAGCAGTAGTCTAATCTGGGCCTACCCCTAACTCTTTTTATTCATATCTCTGACTCTAGTATGTCGCGAACTAAGACTACCATCCTATCTCTCCTGTTATTTACTGTCTTCCATAAATTTCGCCTTTTTCCAACTATTTCTAATACCTCTCTGTTGCGAACCTTATCTATCCACGGTATCTTCATCATGCGTCTATGGCACCACATTTCGATTGCTTCTAATTTTTTTTCGCACCCGTACAATGCCTTATTCCATACATACGTTTTTAAGAGCCTCTTCAGAATTTCTACATTTATCATTCCCGAGCATAATAGTTCCTTATTTTTGTTAAACGTAATTCGGTCCTGCGCTATTCTTTGTTTTACATCTCTAGAGCTCCTACCATCGCGAGTTATTTGACTTCCTACATAGCAGAAATCTGAGATTTCCTCTATTTTTTCGTTTCCAATTTGTATTTTCGTTTTAGTGCTATTTTCACCCCCCCCCCCCCCCTCCCTTACACACCAAGATTTTGGTTTTCTTTTTATTGGTCTTCATACCATAACTCTCCGTGAAAACCGCTTCCATTTAGTTCAGAGCCCTTCCTATTTCTTCTTTACTGGATGCTAATACATAATACTGCTATGTTATCCACGAATCTGAGCAAATTAATAGTTTGGCCTTCCAGCAGCTATTCTGTCTTTAACAGTATTAATCGCATCTTCGATATATAAATTGAAAACTAGAGGCGATAACGCACATCCCTGCCTCACTCTATTTCGTATATCTACTTCTCTATGTTCCTGCTCAAATTCTATAACTGTCTTTTGCTCTTTGTATCGATTATGAATTATTCTTCTATCCCTATACTTCATCCCTACAGTTTCGAGCACTTCGAACATCTTTTTCCATTTTGCATTGTCGAAGGCTTTTTTCAAATCTACGAATCCTCTATAGGCGCTCTTTCCCTTTTCTATTGTTTTTTTTCTATTATTACTCGTAAAGCTATTACTCGTAAAGCTCGTTCCCCTATTTCTTCTAAATCCGAACTGATCTCCTAATATCTCTTCCGCCCTTTTCTTCATAATAATTCTAGTTAAAATTTTTGATGCGTGGGAAGTTAAACTGATCGTTTTAAAATTTTCACGCCTATCCGCGCCTTTTCTTTTTGGCAAAGCTACTATGATGTTCCGTTTGTAATCTGCTGGAATCTCGCCTGTCAGGCCCTGTCAGGTATAAGCGACTAACTAACTTAAATAAACGATCTATTACCTCTTGACCTGCGCACTTTAAGATTTCTGCCTGCAAGCCATCTATACCTGGTGCTCTATTATTTCTTAAACTTTTTAGTGCTAGCTTAAACTCTTCTCTCCTTATAGGACACCCTAGGCGCTACAATGCTTTCGCTTTCTAATAAATAGGTATCTCGTGCTTCCTGTCCCGCATATATGTACCGGTGGATTATAAAAAACGCCCCAAGCCATAACTCCATTATTTTTAAAGATATCACAATACTTTTTGGAACAAAGTTGCACAGTTTATTGTCATCTATTTTTTGGGATAGATGCTCAATTAATGCCGCTTCCTGTTTAACCGGACGTGACATCAACTTCAGTTTTTTAAATGGAACACCCTGTATATTTTATTATTTTTGGATTCCTTGTTTATTTGTCTTTTAAAAAGTTTTGTAGTGCCATATGTCTAAAAGCAATACTTAGTGAGATATTCGTCAATTAATGTATTTAACAAAGTAGCCAGTGGAAAACAATAATAAGAAACAATGTTGATAAATGTCATCAGTTCGCATTTTCTCTTGGTGTTTTTATACTTTTTGGTGTTAATTATGGATTACAATGTGCTAACAGACATGATCCAAGTATATTTAGAATGCAATAGAAATAGTGGGAGAGCACTACACCTTTACACCGAGCAGTTTCCGACGAGAGAAGTTCCAAATCGTCGAAAATTTAGCCGACTTGAAGGAAATTTGAGGGTATTTGGGGCTTTTAGAAAACCTAAATTAGAACAACGCCAATTTCGAAGAGATACAGAATTAAATGTTCTTCTGAGTGTTCAAGAAAATGCAAGAACATCAACTCGAGAAATTGCAGGTAATGTTGGTTCATCACACGCAACTGTGCAGAAAATATTCAAAAAACATAAATTTAAACCATATGTGCCACAGAAAGTGCAAGCCATAGAAGAAAATGACAGAGGCCGAAGACTGCAATTTTGTAATTTCTATTTTAATATGGTGGCACAATATCCGCTTTTTTATACAAAAATTATTTGGTCGGATGAGTGCACTTTTAGTAATAATGGCATTTACACCGCTATTGGAGCCAGGAAAATCCCAGAATTGTTGTTGAAAGAAATTTTCAGCGGAGGTTTAGTGTCAATGTGTAGTGTGGCATTTGAGGTAATAGACTGATTGGGCCCTTTTTCATAAACGGAACGCTAAATCAAGAAAGATATAGTCAACTGTTGACTACAGAAATTGTTAATTTTGTTGACAACTTGCCTCTTACTGAACGAATTGCAGTGTATTTTCAGCAAGATGGGGCTACGCCTCATAATGCTAGAATTAATGTTGAATGGTTAAACGCCGAATTTGGTGTAAGGTGGATCGGGACAAATGGACCAGTTAGGTGGCCTGCATGATCCCCAGACCTAACACCCCTGACTATGGGGATACCTACAAGATCTTGTTTATTCCACACGTCCAGAAAACGATGAAATTTTGAGGCAGCGAATAATCAACGCTTGTCGTGAAATACCACCAAACTTTATATTGAATGCCACCAGTGGAATAGCCAGAAGGTATGGTTATTGTGTTCAACAGAATGGTGGATTGTTTGAGCAATATCTGTGATAAATTAAGTTTAGTCGTTCGCTTGTATTAGATAAAGGGAATAAAAATTTCCTATTCTTTCCACAGCCTATTTTATTAAATATCTCACTAAGTATTGCTTTTAGGCATATGGTACTACTAAACTTTTAAAATGCAATTTAACAAGGAATCCAAAAATAATTAAATATACAGGGTGTTCCATTTAAAAAACTGAAGTTGATGCCACTTCCGGTTAAACAGGAAGCGGCATTGATTGAGCATCTATCCCAAAGAATAGATGCCAATAAACTGTGCAACTTTGTTCCAAGAAGTATTGTCATATTTTTAAAAATAATGGAGTTATGGCTTGGGACGTTTTTTATAATCCACCCTGTATATGTTTCCCAAATATTTTTTCCACCTATCTGCATCATTTCTAATGTTTTTGATACTACATCCAATTTCTCTAAAATTTCTCCTAATTATTTTATATGCTTCATCAGTCTTTTCTACTTCGAACTTATCTTCCACTTCTTTGCATTTATTGTCAATCCACTGTTCTTTCGAATAATTTCCCACTTGATCGCCTTATATCTTTGTTTCCCTCTTCCATCTAGCCTATTTTTATATATTCGCCTTTCCTCTATTAGACTCACAATATGTTTTGTTATCCAGAGTTTTCAACTTTCATTCTGTTTATGACCCAAAATATCTCTAACATCATCTTTAGCTGAGAAAAATTACAAGGGTGGAAGGATCCAATATAGTAACAACAAAATGTCTAGGTACAAATTTTATTTACAGTAAAATCTTTGGTACAATTCATGTGGTTAAAACATATTATAATAAGGCACTAATTCTTTACACAATATACATAACAATAAAAACATAAAAATGCATACCTTGCCGTGCATAAGTAACACAAAATACATTTTTTTGACTATTAAAAAGGTGTATTTAATTCGTTAAAATTATTACAGGCAGGTAACTTCCCTTATGCACGGCACTGTACGTATGCACCTCGCGTAATGTAAATGTACATCAGAATATATTTCTAAAAGTATCACAGACAATTACGGTAAATATTACCATCATTCGATTTCAAAAATTTCTTTGAAAATGCCCAATTTAAAGTTACTAAACTTCAAAACAATTACGTCGGAAACAATTGCACCAAAAAAACCATTATCAAACAGACGAAGTCGAATTTTAAATTCGACCCTCCTCCACTTCCTCCAATGCTCCCCTGCACATGAACCACATTTGCAGTTGTTAGGGAGCTTAAACTCAATTCACTCGCTATTCTGGGACTTTGCCTATTCACCAAACTCGCTATTTTCTCCGCTTCCCTCACACACGCTTCCAATTGCAATTCAGACGGAAATTTCTCCGTTGATCGCACCAAAACGAAAATATCCAGTTCCACACTTAAATACCCGCTCAAGGAGCACTGCGCCACCTGTATCTGACGTTCCAAACTTCTCAACATCGCTCTCAAGGTCAAGGGGAAGGTGTTTTGGTTGTGTAGCGCGTGATACAGAGCTCTATCGATTTGCTTCGTTGAATACAAAAGTCTTATAGCGCCTCCGCAAACAGGACAGCAAGCCGCTGGCGGTGTTACTCCAATACAATCGTTATTTGGTAAAACAGGACACGTTACTGTTGGGCACTGCTCTCTTTTGCTGTCTGTAATTGCTCCAACGGCAATGCAGGGACCATCATAATCGACAGTGATGTAATCTGCATTGGCGGCACACTCCGAGTAATAAGTTTTCCCGTTTATGCCGCAAACTGTGCCTAATCTCCGGCAGTTTTTCAAACAAGGACCCTGGTAGCCGAATTTTGAATTATTGTGCGCTAAGTAGCAAGAATTTTCGTACTCCTTGTTGTCGATATCGCATACGGGGTCAGTGGGTTGTTCTGCACAGTTGACAGTTCCATTTACTGAAAATAAAACAAGTGATTGTGGCGGAATGAGGTTTGCTCACTAAGAACTTACTGCAGTCGTATTGAGTGCAAGGTTTCTGCATTAGTGACAGACAGACTTGAGGATTTGGGACGCACTTTTGACCGATTGGGCATGTGTTGGGCTTGCAGGGGTCCGGGCAAGCTTCGTGCTCGATATCTCCATCACTTAAACCAGCACATCTGAAAAAAATGGAAATTAGCAACCCAAGTTAGACAAAGAGTCCAACAAGTGAGGTCGGAAATTTCATCTAAATTCTGGAGTCAGCTCTTGATAGTCAGACGGAACGTTTTTGAAGGATGCTCCAATCCACCACATCATGCCCACAACGTTTATTTTGCCCAAAATGTACAGGAGACTATCAGCTTAAACCATTCAGCCCAAGGATGCTCGAAATACCCAAAATGCACGAATGAAATATGAATTTATGGATTGATATAACGATACTAGCATCCAGCAGAAAAGAATCAGAAATAGATTAGAACGAAATGAAAGCAGTTTGATAGATGGTGTGGCAATAATTAATAAAATTTAAACCAAAATCTTGGCAAGAAGTTGACGTGAAAAGAGGGTTGAAACCGTGAATTTAGAAAGTCAAAAAGTTGCATAGGTACTAGGGAATGCATCGGGTATCCTGGTACCTGTGTACCGGGTGTACAAATAAGAAAGGTCGGCGGCCGTATATCCGTAACCGTTTGCCCTAGAACTTTCGGAAAAAAATATTTAAGATAAAATTGTCCACGAGAAATTGCTGGAAATTATTTTAATAATATAGATTTTTTAATACTGCTAAAAAGAGGTGAAAATTATAAGAAAAATTTGTAAAAATTTGCACTAGCTGTGTTAATATTTAGATGAGAGATCAATCGGTAGCTAGCGAAACTAATAGATTACAGTTGGAGAAAGGCAATATGGCGGTTCGTTCCGTTTCCAAATTGGCGCAAAGAATTTGCCGTAAGTTAATTTCGTCGGTGTCTGAACTCACAGTGGATGGATCAAGAACTTTGACGTAAATTCACTATGAATTCTTAATAAGTTAACCCCACACACCAAATGACAGTGACACAGTAATTAAACTCGACACGTGTTTCGCTGACAACGTCAGCATCTTCAGGAGTAGAAGATAAACTAAATTCTAAACTTAAATTACGTTGCTAAAAATATCCAACCCCCACTCACCCACCCTCCACTACTGAAGTGAAAAGGATCGATAAACCTATAGGGTTTCTCAGAACTAATTTGAACATGAGAGCAATAAAATTGTATTCTTAAGTGAAAGGGATCAATAACCTATAGGGTTTCTTAAAACTATTAGAGCAATAAAATTAGGGTCTGGAGGGTAAATATTTTTGGCTAGACTTAATCTATCTACCTGATAAATCTATACAGGGTTGAGTTCGGAATCGGACCATAGTTACTGTTAAGACAACTACGTTTATTTTTATATATCTCTATACTTTCCAATGCGTTTAAATCAAATTTATTATTTCCTGGTTTTAAGAGTTTGAGATTATTGCTATTGAATTTATGGCCCGTTTCCAACGCGTGTGACACCATGCTAGACTTATCAGTGCGGCCGTATTTGTAATGAGCTTGATGCTCCTTAAAGCGAGTTTAAATAGACCGAGTTGACTGCCCGATATATTTTTTGTCGCAATTTCCGCATGCTATTTCGTAAATTCCCGCTTTATGAATGGGTTCCGTTTTATCTTTCGCATTTCCTAGTAGATTTTGTAAATTGTTGCTCGAAGTGTGAACCACTTTGAAGCCCGCTTTCCCGAAAATAGTATTCATACCTTAAATTCAGTACTTAACTGAATCCAAAAAAGTATGATTAGGGGAACAGTTGCACAAAAATTATCTGAAAATATTATTAAATATCATGGTTCTCTTCCCCGTCACACAAACCACAAAATTATCAAAGGACTGAGAGAGAAAGATTGTTTTTATCTTAAGGCAGATAAGGGTAACAAGGTTGTTATATTGGATAAATGTGACTATTACGAAAGAGTAAATAATTTAATAGAAAACGGTCCATACGTGAAAATTAACAAAGATCCGTTGCCTAAAATGATTTCAGATACTCAGAAAACATTTAAACTATGTAATAACCTCATTACCGCGGATATCAAACGTAAGCTACATGTGTCTAACCCAAAAGTACCACGCATATATTGTTTACCGAAGATCCATAAAGTAGGGAAAGCCGTAAGGCCCATAGTTTCAGCTATAGATTCTCCTACTTACAAACTGTCCAAATGGTTAGTCAATGAATTTAATAACCTCGAAATCAAGCAGTCAAGTTTTTCAGTGAAGAACTCTTTAGAGTTTATAAACAAAATTCAACACATCACACTGCATGATAACGAATTATTAATTTCATTCGACGTCAGCTCACTTTTTCCCAGTGTACCTGTATCAAAGGCTTTGGAGTACTTGTATGAACTCCTTAATAAAAATAACATTGATGAACAAACTGCCAAAGAATACATTAATTGAACAAATCTATGTATGCAGCAGAATTATTTCAAAGTCAGTGGATCATTTTTTCAACAAAGTGAAGGTACAGCCATGGGAAATTGCCTCTCTCCTTTCATTGCAGAAATTTTCATGGGCAAATTTGAAATCCAACTGAAAGATGAGCTCCCATATTTTCCAAAGGTGTGGGTGAGATATGTAGACGATATATTTGCCATTTTTGACACTAGTAAATGTAACATTGAAGATTTTTTGAGCGACTTAAATAGTAGATTCAATTCTATCAAATTTACCCATGAAATAGAAAGGGAAGGACAGCTTCCATTTTTGCACATTTTGGTAATTAGGAAAGACAGTAAGTTAGAATTTGACATCTATAGGAAAGAAATCAGTACAGCTCGGTATATAACTGCAGATTCGAACCACTGTAGTCAACACAAAGAGGCTAGTTTTGGTTTTTTAGTTAATAGACTGTTGAGTCTACCATTATCCGTTGAAAGATACCGCAAGGAAGTAAATACAATCAAAGATTAGCGAAATGTAATGGTTTCGATCCAGAGATTGTCAATAGGTTAATTAGGAAACGAAAATTTAAAATGCTATTGCGAAATTCCACCACTTTAAATTGGGATCATAAAATTACTAAATTTATAAAAATACCGTACGTACCGCAAATAACTAGAGGTATGAATACTATTTTCGGGAAAGCGGGCTTCAAAGTGGTTCACACTTCGAGCAACAATTTACAAAATCTACTAGGAAATGCGAAAGATAAAACGGAACCCATTCATAAAGCGGGAATTTACGAAATAGCATGCGGAAATTGCGACAAAAAATATATCGGGCAGTCAACTCGGTCTATTTTAACTCGCTTTAAGGAGCATCAAGCTCATTACAAATACGGCCACACTGATAAGTCTAGCATGGTGTCACACGCGTTGGAAACGGGCCATAAATTCAATAGCAATAATCTCAAACTCTGAAAACCAGGAAATAATAAATTTGATTTAAACGCATTGGAAAGTATAGAGATATATAAAAATAAACGTAGTTGTCTTAACAGTAACTATGGTCCGATTCCGAACTCAACCCTGTGTAGATTTATCAGGTAGATAGATTAAGTCTAGCCAAAAATATTTACCCTCCAGACCCTAATTTTATTGCTCTAATAGTTTTAAGAAACCCTATAGGTTATTAATCCCTTTCACTTAAGAATACAATTTTATTGCTCTCATGTTCAAATTAGTTCTGAGAAACCCTATAGGTTTATCGATCCTTTTCACTTCAGTAGTGGAGGGTGGGTGAGTGGGGGTTGGATATTTTTAGCAACGTCATTTAAGTTTAGAATTTAGTTTATCTTCTACTCCTGAAGATGCTGACGTTGTCAGCGAAACACGTGTCGAGTTTAATTACTGTGTCACTGTCTTTTGGCCTGTGGGGTTAACTTATTAAGAATTCATCGGTGTCTGAAGTTAGTGAAAATGACTTACATGAAGGTGAAGTGCAAGAACGAAATGAGAATGAAGAAGTAAAATCTTTAGCACTGCAAGCAACTGTAGCAACACAAAATTGTACATCAAAGAGAAGAAAAAGAAAATTATCTGAGGCTTGGAAAAAGATATTCGAAAAACTAAGCGCTCAATCGGTGAAAAATATACTGATACGCGTGGTAGATTGCAACCGAAGAAACTTCTAAACGCTAGTTGTCAATGTAGTTTGAAGTGTTATGAAAGATTTGATGAAACCCATAGAAATACAATTTTGGAAGTTTTTGGAAATTGGGAAACCTAGAGCGCCAGCACGATTTCATTCTTAAAACTGTAAGTAAAAAAGAAGCTGCTTTGCCTAGAAAAGAGGATTCAAGACGTAAATTTACTCTCAAATATAGTCTTCCACTTCAAGAGTTACATTAAACTATTTGTAAAATAATGTATTTATTTCTGAAAAAAAAAGTTAGAGTTGCTTTAAATAAAATTTTTAAATAGCCAATAAATATCGCTTCTCCAGACAAAAGAAGAAGACACGTTCCTGCAAAGAACATTGGCTTCTGCCACCCAAGAAAAGCCCAATGCTGGTGCTATAATTACAACAGAACTGAGGCATCTGATAAAACTGTTGAAGAGTATGAACTTCATATTAAAGGAAAAGATGCTGCAATTTAGCATAAAAAAGCAAACAAAGAGGTAGCTGAAAAAGATGAATCAAAGGTTTGTGCAAATTTTGACTTACACTATTCTTTAAATGGGAGTACTGGAATGATTATAAAGAGCTACATACAGTTCTCAGAAAAGGACGATGATCACCAACAACCTTAAAACCATTGATTGCTTACGATAAACCATTGCCAATTTCAGAAAAATAGTATGCAGATCTAGCAGCTATGTGTAGGAGCAATACAATTTCTTTGGAGTATCGGAACTTCTACATGAATCTTCCGTGCACACAAAAGGGTAACATAAGTAGCGATGATGAGGACTAAATCAGTTTGCAAACAATGAGGGTGAAAATATTATAAAAAAGGCGCAAGATAATATAAGTTCACTATTTGTTTTCAGATTGCATTTTCTTAATAAAGATTTACGTAATATACGCCTGTAATTTTTGTTGTCAAACACAGAATGTTGTTGAGCTAGAAGGGCGTATGAGCAAAAACGCAGTTTTTAAAAAAAATATATTGAAATTCACATTTTTAACTATTATTTGGTTATAATTTGGTTAAAACATTTGGAAGAAAAACTAAACTTATATCTGATTTAGCTGATTTTTAAAACATTTTTATTTGTTCCTATAAAATTTGTTTTTCGTTCTTACGCCCTTTTGGCAAGAAGCCCTCGATATCGTATTAATTTATAAAGTTGGTTAAAGGTACAACCGGTAATCGTGCATACGTCATAATATTTGAATACTCGGCTACCATCCGCAACCGTATCGGTAGTTCGGTCAATACTGTGTCGGATTTCTGACCCGATGTGCTTTGGTCTGGTGTGGTCGAATCTCGAGGCGCGTGTTTCTTGTTGTGTTTTTATAGTTTTTTTGGCAAAATAAGTGTTCTTTCAGGTGGCTCCCATCAGTTAAGGTGGACAGTTCCAAAAAAATTCACAGACCTCGCATCTTACGCAAGTATCATAGGCGTATTGAAAATACCGACACAACTGCTCGGTTTCTAAGATGTCCAACAAAAGAGATCTGTGCCGTTTCAAGTTGGTATATTATTGATTCAATAAAATAAAAGAAATGATTTGTGACAAGCACAAGGCACATAGTCAAACTGACGCAATACGTAACAAAATATTAACGCAATCGTTTTGTACTGTTTGGACTTTTATTGCAACGCGATATCCCTCTTAAACGGTACTCGCGCTCGCCGTACCTTAGTTTACATCTGGCTAGCGCTCTCCATCCAATATTATTATTAGCGGCCTCGACTGCGCGCGCCGCCGACAGAATCTGTCGCGTGTCGATACATTTTTCGTAAGATGAGTCCCATATACACGCGCCCAGAAGTATTTTCAATACTAAAATTTGTCGGGAGCGCCGCATTCTTTTGAAACATTATTTGGTCAGGCGTTGAGACTCGCCGTTACTGGCCGACTAGCCACGGCGTAAAAACGAACGGATTTGCCAAAATTATTAAAATTCAGCACAACTACTTTACTATAGATTAGTATGTATTAATATTATAAAAATGCGCAGTAGACAGATTTTAGCGTGTTGTCAGATTAAGGGCGAATATCGCTTGTCATTCGTTAATGGCGGGAAAACAAATCTCACAATCAAATTGGCTGGTAAAAACACGAAAACACCGCCCAGCTTTAGCTCCTCCCCAGGCCTCTTCCAGTTTTAATACTGCTCGACAGTCCAACAGATTTAAGTTGGCGAGCGGTGGAGGCACGACGTGTTGGCGTCTGCCACAGCCTGGATCTAACTCAGCGCAACAGTGGCGTGGACCTTTTTTACTCTTGGGAATAAATAAAATTATTAGTACCAAAGGTTATTCAAAATGTAAAAAGACTAATGTTATGTGATTTATTGCAGAATAACCATTAATATTAGATTCTTTGTCTTAATTCTATTAAAAAATATAGTATATACAATAATAATGAAGGTCTTCATCATCACTTTCAGAATCGCTAGTATCACAGTCACTGTCGCCTAGAGAAATAATTATTGGTTCAGTTTCACTGATATTATCTGCGAACACTTCATCTTCTAAATATTTGTCCTAGATCTTAATCACGGGGTCACAACGCTTTTTCCAGTCTTCTGGCTTTATTTGATTAAATTCATATTCCGCTAACTTCCGCCACATCGAGGCGAAATTGGCGCGAAGTCTCCGAAAGATCCGGTTGGCGGATGTGTTTTTGCTTTATCGGCGCAAACGTTAAGTGATAAGCGTCAAAATGCCAAATTGTGCGGTGGCTAAAGAGGGAACAAATCTGACTTAATAGGTATAGAAATTGTCAGTGAAAAATGTTTGATTCAAATAGGAAAATTACAGTATTTGAGAAAAGTTTTTGTATGGAAATTAAGAAATGGTTTGTTGGAGATGAAGGCGAGTAATTTTGGATGGGGGTGAGCTTATTCAAGAAAATGATTACCTAATTGAAAAGAGTTTGACAGTTACAATTTTTTGAAGTGTAAGGGGCTCGCCACATAGGCCATGCCATGCCATGCTAAATTAAATTTAGCATGGCACAGCACAGAGCTGTCCACATAGGACATGTTATGTAAATTTGGGTAACCATAGTTATTTGTTTGAAAACTTATTTTGTTCAATCCTGGCCTAGAAACATGTTGTTTCACCCTTAGATACTATGCGAGAAAAATTTTATTTGTGTGCGTTTTAATAAATTTGGGCATACATTCAAAATTAATTAGATATTTATTTAATATTAAGTAGGTACTGTCAACATTTCTATTAGGTAATATGAACATTTTTACAGAGTTAAAGCCAATACTTATAAAAAAAATATAGCAATGAAACTTACTTGCTATGTAAGTAATATCTACTTTTTCAAAAACAAATAAAATTGTCTTCAACATAGAATATGTGGACCACAAAGAATATGGCTCGTAATTTTCTACCAACCATTAAAATAGGCTAAGATATGGCAAGCCGTTTTACTATTTAATCCATTGTTTATTATACATCAAAGGATATTTGTTATATGTAGAATTTTTATTGTCACTTTAAAACAGACATTGGATTAAAATATGGTTTAACAAACTGAATTTTATTAAAAATATGAGTTTACAAAACTTATTTAAATTTATGTGGAAATTTACAAAAATTAATTAAAATTATCTGAGATAATTTTAAATGCGGATTTAAAATTATCTCCCAGATAATTTTAATTTAGACGATTTAAAATTATCTGACACATAATTGTAATTATTTATTTTAAAATATCATTTAGATAATTTTAAATAACCTGTATTAAAATTATCTGTGAGATAATTTTAAATCTATAATTAAAAATATCGTTCAGAAAATTTTAAATCCCCTGAATTAAAAATATCTCAGAGATATTTTTAATTCCAGATAATAGAAATTACCGCCATCAACAATTAGCAAACGTTCTTAAAAAGTTTGTTACTGTGTGGAACGTTCTTCCATTGACAACTGTTTGCTTTGAACATAACCACAGACTATTGTGACATAACCTTAACCTTACATGATTTAACATTAGACACTAATAGTAGCTACCGGTTGCATACAATACGCATGCGGCGTGACCATTACAGTATATCAGTATATAACCTTTAAGTAATTCGTTCTTGGAACACATCGGCAACGATCTCCGTGGGTGTTCGGGTATCGTACAGAACTGCCGTGTTGGTCTCCTACGGCTAGACGAGTTCTGATCCTGCACGGGGCCCGCATCTTTTGTTTGTTTCTACATCATCTTTTTGCCAAAATATGCGTGTGTCTGGTGCGAAAGGGCAAGTAAGGGCTTTGTTTAAAATGCGTCCTTCTGGGACTCATCAGTACGGTGCTCTCCCCTACACACTCAAACCATGCAATTTAATCTTGCTAAGGACGAAACCAGTTGGTCTGCGGTTTTCCATACACATTCAAAACATGCAATATTTGAACAAAGACCTGCTTAAAAGCACGTACGTACATGGAGACAAATTAGGATTGTTTCAAAGCCATCTTAGATGGGGTAGCAGTCTGAAACGTCTCGTAGTACAAAAAAAATATGGATTTAGTTCTATAATTCAATGCCTGGCGGGGTATTTGCCCGAGGAGTAGTTGTTCGAACGGTCCAGTACCACTAATTAATACTAGATAATTACTCAAAGTAGTTGTCACTTGCTGATATCTGTCCAGAGCGCGGCAGTATATATAGCAAGATTAAATTGCATGGTTTGAGTGTGTAGGGGAGAGCACCGTACTGATGAGTCCCAGAAGGACGAAACCAGTTGGTCTGCGGTTTTCCATATACATTCAAAACATGCAATATTTGAATACAGTCCTACAGTTAAACGTCAAAAAGACATGCGCATAGCAGTGGCGCGCAATTCAGTACTGTATATTTTGGCTCATACCGTATTATTATGCTACTGTGCAAACATGTTCCGTCCAGGTAAACAATCGGTCTATTTAAATTTCTTCAAATACGAAGAGACCTTATATCGTGCTTTCCAATTAGGACTTTCCTATTATTTTGCGTCCTTCTCCACCTTGACCCCATTTTCCGCAAAAGAACTCTCAGTGTTTCATTGAATCCATTCTTTCCTGGTGTTCTAACGATCGCTTTGCCGTTATTTTCCGACGCGTTAGTGTTGCCTTTTTAACTATTCTCTCTATAGATCTAATAGACACGCCCGTTGCAACAGACGTCTTCATTTTCACACTTTCCAATGTTTCTGTTTCACTTTTCTCACTTTTAATAAAATAATAAAACACTTGTACACCTTTTCCCGTGTTTGGCTACGTAGAATACCTTTCCGTTCGCAACCCGCCATCTTACCTTTTCAAAAGCTCACCGGTAGCTGAAAATTTTACCTGCGCCACTGGTACTGCAAGACATTTTATTGCATCCGTAAAGCATGCTACTGCGCAACCCCACCCCTCGCCAACTTAAATCTGTCGGACTGTACCTAGTTATATTAAATTTGATGCTATAAAAATTATTTCGGTTCGCTGTTACCAAAAAGTAACTAACGAAAAGAGAGGGGGGTACCTATGACAGTGTTTTGAGAAAGATCAACTGCATGGCCAAATTTAATCAGCAATAAAAGTCTTGTAAAAAGCCCATAAATTACTCAAAGCTACATCTCTCTCAAGAAGCATTTCCGAAACCATTAGTGGCTGAAAGAGAAATATTAATTTACTATCAAAAAGTTTCACTTACTTTGCTAAGCATAGCGATGGATACGTAGTTCCGTTCCTCCCACAAACAGGCATAAAATGCTGCGGACAATTGCAAGGCAAGGTAGTATAGGCCAAATTTCTTCCACTAAGAGCGGTGCTCTCACACTGTTTCTTGCTGCAAATGACTTCTCCAGCAAAACAGCTGCAAGTGTTGCAGTCCAAATCAAAAGAAACCCCATGATCCCTCTGCTGGGTATGCCCCATCCAACATGGACTCAGTGTAACACACGGTAAAGGTTGACAATCTTCAATCCTACCTTTGTTGCATCTGCAAATCTTCAAGCAGCCTTTGTTTTTATTTGTTATCGGGATTCTGACATAGGTACCATCTGGTACTGTGTACTCGCTTACTTCTCCCAGTTTGCAACCAGGAGTGCAAGTGTAGGGTACACAAGTACGACCTGGTACGCAATTCTTATTGACAGTACAGATTTCTTCAGATTCACAAGGGTCTCCTTTACAAGGGGAAGAGACTTGTCCTTCGATTGGTTGATAAGTGTTTTCGGAGGGTGACAAGAAACTTTCTAAAGAGATGCAGGAAGCATTTGGGTCTTCTGGGGAGAGATTTGCGCAAACTGATTCCGGGGAATGTTCTCCAGATACCTTTTCCCAATCCACGCATTGGGATAGTATATCCAAACAAACATCTCTGCAGATCTGATTCGCGTGAGAATGCCTTGAGCATGGCTTGATCTGCAGTGTACAAGCAACAGCTTTCCATATGTTCGGAGAACACTTTAAGATGTTGATGAGTGGTAGGGTTAATCCTGGTAGGCTCAGTTCTTTTTGTTTCTGCCACTGCATGACGTCCATTCGCGCTGCTTCATCTGACTGCGCGGTACAGGATCGGAAAAATTCCGTTGGGCGATTATTGAAGTTGGTACAGAAACTCAAACCGTCACAACCCAACTCGCATGGTTCTTCAACTGAAAAGAAGAGAATCAACTGTCAAAACTTCCACGGAATTAAAGATGCGAGATTTACCTTCATCGATGCAGCTTCTCAAGGCTTCATCAGTAACTTCACTCAAACACTTCGATTGGAATTCGTCCCAAACGGACCAGTTTTTCGTGAAAATATCGGAACACAATTTTTTACACTTGCTACTATTGGCTTTTTGGCAGCAATGCCACTTTGCTGAATCCATTCCTACTCTTCCTATCGTTGATACTTCGGTACGTTTCATGAAACATTGCCAAAATTGATCCTAAAAAATCATATCATAATAATTACACTTTGTGATATAAGATTGTAGGGGCATACTTGGAGGAGAGGTTGCCCACAGCCCTTCGCAAGGCCATCTATTATTTCTTGTTGTGTTGTTTGGGTTTGTAAAACACTTTTGCAGGTCTCCCGGCACTTACTTTTGTTAGATTTATCACAGCAATGCATATCTAAAAGAAAATTCAAATTAGTATTGATAAACAAAAGGCGATAAAAGTTCATTCTGGGGTCAGCAAAACGCGGGTGGGGCATTGTGCCCATAAATGACACCAATCTTTGACATTTTTGCTGATGATGTAACGATTCTAACAAGAAACATAAAAGACTTGACAAAGGAAATTGGATTAATGATAAACGAAAGTAGGACAAAATAGGTGGGTAAGTGCAGAAGAGTTGACCCAGCGGGTGATACGACTCAGTCTATTTTTCCGAATTTTAAACGAAAACGAAACTAGGCTGCAGTAACAAACGTCCCGAAAACGTTGTAACAAAGCACAATTAAAATGCCTATGACCTACTGAACTTTGGCTGGCATTCATAATTATTTGTTCTGCTAAGGCGCTACATGTATCAAGCTCCCAGAAAGAGGAAGAGGAAAACGAGTCTGACGTCGACCATACACATATGGATGGGAAAAGCAAGCGCGCGCCGTGTGAGAAGGAAGACAAACAACCGCAAATGATTACACACGACCCAACTATGACGTGGTGGACCAACGTCACATTTGGTGCAAGCGGCACCAATTCCCCCAGTGGAAAATCTCGAAGAAGACCGCAGAATCAGGCCTGATGCCCTGATGGTCAGGAGGCAATTTCGCATTCAGATTCAGAATTCAATTTATCGCATCCTATTTCAAGACTGACTTATTTAACCGTACGATTTGCAGATGTATCCTCCTCTACAGTTTTCACGTAAGTGCCCGATGGGTATTTATTGTTACAGCTAATTAGCTGTCAATAATTAAACCAACCAACGTGGTTGTAGGAGTCGGAAACCTCTGGCAAGAATGGGAACCACGTTTTCTCCGCTGGTTATTATTATAGCCACCTGCGGGTCTTCCTGTGGTGACCGGTTCTCACCCAAATCTGGAGTTAGCTGGTGCATGCTAAGACTTATCTATTACTTATTGGTTGGTGGCCTCAACCCGAAGGGATAGCACTCTGGTGTGGCAACGAAGATCCCGTATCTAACCCCCGACTGGAGAGCTGGATATACTACGACGCAACCTCCAGAAAACCAGACACTCAGATCGTACGCCGGACGTTCGACATGTATCAGGCTCCCAGAATTCGATGAAAGGTTCTTGTACTTGCCGTTTAACAGAGAATACAAATTACCGCGAAATCCCGTGTTGATTTTCCCTGTAAATATCTTTTTATCAAACCTGATTTGTACGTAGTTAAATTAATAGAGTTTATTTCAATTTGGTCCTGTGTTCTATTTAAGCTCCAGGTATAGCTGGTACCGAAAGACAAAGTTGTATTTACCATTGCACAAGATATAACTAACGTTGCAACGTCATAGCAAAGAGGTTCTAAAAGTGTAGCAGCTATAACTTCCTCAGAGGAAGGAGGAACTGTTAGTCATTAGTGGCTGCAGTGCAGAGGGAGTAATTTCTACCGCTATGTAGCGTCACGAAGGGGAAGAATAAGAAAAGTAAATTCGAAGAATCGAAGACGGCATGTCACCTGGGGCAAAACTACCTACATACTTTAGCTGGATGTATCAGCTACATCAGAAATTTCGTCTACTGAAGCTTCAGGCTCCAGTCTCGTCTCTACCCCACCCGCCCACACACAACAACATCTACACCCAAAGAGAGAGAGAAGTTTCAAAAATGTTATTATGGGAATGTATTTTTCATTTTATACTTTGTTATCACAATAAACTATTATTTCGTTCTGAATTTTTGGTTTTTCAATATGGCATTCTAGCCTTTCTAGAACGAATTAAAAAATGTAGGCCAACTCTCCCGGACGCATATTCGTACCGAGCGTAGCGTATTGCATTCCCAACTACTGTCGACTTACAGCAACGGGCGTATTTGCTACTTATATACTATTTTCGTAAGCCTTATTGCCAGCACACCTTCGTGGCTCAGTGGTCGATGTGTTATTCTCTCAAGTTGCAACGTTAGGGGTTCGCAACTCGCAGTGGTTCTTTTTTGTTATGATGATTTCTCTTTATTCTTTTGAACAAAAAATCGGTCAGGTCCAAAAGGACAGCTAGGGGATCGCGTTCACGCGAGACAGACATTGACTCATTTCACATACCTCTGCGACCACGGTCGTCCGATAAGAAACTAAGTTCGGCATTTGCACTACGCTACGCTCGATACGAATATGCCTCCCGGACTTACCCTATGTACATGAGTTCGACAGAAACGGAAGCAAGAAACCCGCCTAGTGATAAAAGCCTGTGGACAACGTTTTGTAGACGAATAACTGACTTTCAAATAATGTGTTTACTGTAAAACTTGGTAGAGGAATTTTCTTTTGGAGTTAGTCAGAGCCGGGCGTCTCGTACTCAAAAGATACTCCAAAGTATCTTAGATACGATTGTATCTTAAAAATGGCATCTTAAATACATTTTCGATTCAAATACTTTTTAAAAGTATCTTGTATCTCCCAATTGGTTTTTAACTTAAAAATTATCTTCAAATACTTCTAAATATCTTAACTACTTTCTGGAATATTAGATACCAAAAAGTATCTTTAAGATACTTTGAAGAAACGTGTTATTTCACATTGTTTCGTATATCGCCTTAATATGGTTTATATTAACCCAAAATAGACTGAAAAACACAAGGGCATTTAGTATTTAAATTTTATGATTACTAGTATCTTGAATTTTTTCAATAAAAAAGTATCTTTAAGATACCAAGATACTAATCCATATAAGATGCTTAATACAGTATGTGAGTATCTTTAGTATGAAGTAGGTATCTTAAATACTTCCGATGAGTATCTATAGACAAGTATATAAGATACTTTTTAAAGTCATCTAGGCAGTCATCTAGAACGAGATGATCAAAAGTAACGTGGCTGCGAAGTAAGATACTGAGAGATCTGAAGATCTGGGAGATGAACAAGATACTTTCTAAAAATATCTTGAATACTGTTATTAAGTATCTTAGATGGATTAGTATCTTAAAGATACTTTTTGAACGAAAAGATGCACGTCACTGGTAGTCATGGAATTTAAATACTAAATGCCCTAAATTGTTTTTCAGTGTATTTTAGGTTAATATAAAACACATTAAGGCGATATACGAAACAATGTGAAATAAAATGTTTCTTCTAAAAGATACTCTTTTATGTATCTAGTAGTTAAAATACTAAAAAGTATTTAAAGATACTTTTTAAGATAAAAACCAATTGCAAGATACTTTTGAAAATTATTTGGGTGTGCAGATACTTTTGTTTAATCAAAAAAGTATTTAAGATAATATTGTATCTGAGATCCTTTGGAGTATCTTTTGAGTACGAGTACGCCCAGCTCTGCAATGGAGCGCAATTATTGGCGGTCAAGCCAAGGGCCATTTCGGCCTGTAGAGCAGTAGAGCTTGGCTATGTGTATAAAGTAATGTGTATACCTACGTATCAGCAAGTGTCTACATACTTGTGTCAAAACTTACATGTTTGTACATTCCTAACAGGAGTAACAACAGTGAAATTTTTGACGCAGTTCATGACTTTCGGACTAGAGTTGCACAGCTCCTTCACCAAGTTTCTCTGGTGTTTATTTGGTGTTTCGTGACTTCTAAAAATATCCAAACAAGCCTCTTGGCAGTCTTCGCTTCTGGCGTTCCTGCAGCATTGATCTCCAGTCTCCTGTCTCTCCAAGCAGCCGAAAAAGGCTATCTCGTCAGATTTCCTGCAGCCCTGAGACAGGTCGTACCTTGAGGTGGCCGTGACGCAAGCCCTTCGACAGGTTTCGCTTTGGGGTAGAGGGCAGCACACGCGGCCGTACCAGTCATCTCCACGGGACATATCTGAAACAAAAATTGAAAATTATGAAATGGGATTTGTAGAGTAGTTCGATAATTTGCGGTTGGCCGTAAATTATATTTAATGAGAGCTGTTGACGGGCCGTTTTGTTGAGTACGTACTAAATCATGATGGGACATTAATGTTAACCCACTAGGATGTGTTGAAGTAAATTGCAATTACGATGAACAAGTTCAACTTTAGTTTAACCCTGTTGTAAACTATAAAAAACTGCAGAAATAGTTTTTCAAGGCAACAGATAAGAAACAGATCCTTATTTTTTGCCACTCTTGTCTATTTAACTCGTTTCTGCAGGAAATATCCAATTCCGTAAAAGTACATTTTTATACAAGACAAAAACTGAGATTGCTAGGACCCCTAGGACCCAGAGGTATTTCTCCCAATCGCTCAGCCTTTCTAAGGCCCTTGGAATCAAGTTCTATAACTTTATCTATCTATTAAAAATGTGCATTGTACTAGGAAGGTGGCTCGTTAGCGAGTATTTTACTAAATACCTGTTCACAACAAAATAATTTACTGTTTGTAAGCGGATATAATCTGCAATGTAATTAAAGTCGTAAAGGCTAAAAAAACTTCTTAATTGATGGGTCTTGGTATCTTCGGAAGTGTCGACCATAGAAATCAGAAAACGTAGAGCGCTAAATAAGATGAAAATATTTGACCCATCTTTCAGGGTTTTTCTCTGCGCTTCGTATTAAGGCAGAAAAAAATAATGAATAATAATTTATGAGGACATGATGTAATAAGGTCGTACTTAGTACGATGTTAATTGAAGAAAAAACATATTTTTAATTAGGATCCAGTTGCCCATTGTGGAAAAGTGGTGAAGCTTGCATTTTAAGTGATAATCACTTTTATTTTAACTTTATACAGGGTGAGTTAATACTACGATTTTAGCCCATAGAAAAGTTTTTATTATGGCTGTAAAGTGGCATATTGATTCCATTTGGTCTATACCCAAATTCCCCTAACCTCTAGTGTTGGAGTCCTGGAAATCTGGGGTCAGTGGGCGTGATCAGCACTAAAATTTACGAGTAAGCGGCTGGGCCCATGACCCTTGAACAGAAGTCGAATGAAAGAAGCTGCCGCGGACTAGCATTTAGAGCAGTTTATAGCCATACACCCAGCGTTGCAGCGAGCGTCTTATTTGCGTAACGCACAGGTAGAAATTTGCATTTAAAAATCGGCAACAAAAACTTCGGACGACCTTCTGTGTTGTGACACGCAACTGTCAAAATTTCAGAGAATTTACAAATTTTCTTACGCTCAGGACATAGTGCAATAAGATAAGGTGTGCTCGATAGTTCTATTGCCTTTTACAGGACATCGTTGTTTCGATATTACCTACCAGTATAGTAGGCCACCTCTGACTGTCATTTTAACTTGACAGTTTCGTACACGCACTGACAATAACTGTTGACTCGCACTAGTAAACTATATTTTAAGCGTTTAATGTATTTATTGATCTATTCACCAACAAAATTAAAATGGCAACTTTGCAAAATTTGCTCTTTATAATTATTATTTTAAATCAATCAAATCTGGCCATTTCCGTACACATTTGTGTATCGCAGCGGAAAAAGCACCTGCTAAAAAATTGGTGAGGTTGTGCTAGGATTCAGCAAGCTACATGGAACATGGTTTTCTTCGAAGTTTTCTTTATAAGGTTTTCTTTCAAGCTTTGACTAGCTCCTGAAAAAATAAGAATATGGGTACGAAACAGAAAAATCAGTAAAAAGGAGCCGAAACTGTTCTGGAAGCACTAACAAACCTCAATCTCAACGACTGTTGATATACGATATGAGAAACATGAGAAACATAGAAGTTTATGGTGGTGGACAACGTAGCCTATTGCGTACCATTAATATGAAGTTATGAGAAGAGTATCGTACAACGTTTTATCTACTATCAACATGACAACGACTATCATATTATCTTAAGAAATAATTAGGTAGTAAACGAGAAATACTAATGATACACAAAAAGTATGGGATCGCAAAGTGTGATATTACTTAGCATCGATGACCCTTATTATTTATTCACTTCCTGTATAATTATGAACACTATTTCCAGACTGATCCAGTTAGTTACGAAATTAGAATCCTGCTTTTTAGATGAAAGCAAACACCAACTAAATTTGATTGCATAGGTACCGGTTATTATCAATAATAAAAATAAGGCTGGCCACATCGATGACGATCACATCAAAACTGAAATCAGTTCCAAGCAATCACGGTTTCCTCCCACCCGCAACAAAAGTCGTGTCACTAGTTCCAACTAAAAAAAAAAAAAAACAAGGAGCAGAACAAACAGCACGACCAAAAAGACGCATCGTTTCAATAAATTAAACAGTGGACAACATGTGCAGGCTGCTTCTGCAAACTTCTAGTAGTAGCCACACGTATCGCACTCATCTCCGAAGAGTACCACCGTGAAGACTGAGCGGAACCATTGTGACGGTACCATGCGACACGCTGAAGGGCATACGGTTAACTCGGATGGTCTCACGAATGCTACGGCCTTCGTGATGCAGTTCTTTGCTACACCATTGAGTTATGTATTTGTAGAATGCTGGCTCTTCAAGTACAATGATAATGTGGCGGAAAATAAGAATTGAACCGGCAGTCGCCATCCCTAATCTGTGTTTGCCGCCAAAAGTGATGATATTTTTAACCAAACAATAAGTATCACGTACAAAATGAGACTGTTTTCGTACAGACGACCGAGAAGGGCGGAACACTTTACCGGCAAACCAACGACGTGAGTCTTTCTGAATTGCAAGTGTGCCTTGGTTAGTTTTTTGAAGTTTTTGGAGTTGTCTGGGTTCTACTGGAATTCTGTTATTAATTTTTAACAACGAAAACATTCTCTGATGATGGAAAAAAAATCCGAAACGCATTTAGAAAGTGGCTTTTACGGACCGTTTAGGCCCTTTACTTAGCAGCTCTTCTTCTCCATTTTTCTCTATCTTTGGCCTTTTCCCTCCAATCAATTTGTGATTCTCTTCTCTTCTAAACCCTCCCTCGGGAGACCCTTTCTTCTCTACTTCAAGCTCCCGCATTTCTTTCACCCTTTATGATTCTTGCCTCTACCACCTTATTGCTGCAACCATTCTGCTAACGTTCTTGACAAAAGGGTAACATCGTCTGCATATGCGATACATTGATGACCTCTAGTTGTTATCAGACTCATGAAATTTACTCCGCTTTCTCGCTTACCATTTATCCTTACCCTGCAGGTTGTGTCCCCTATGGTGGTTCCCATTAGCTGAATGAGTTTCTCTAGTACTCCCAGTTCAGCTGGTGCTTCATACAATCTAGGTCTATTAACTGATTAATATGCTACCTTAAAGTCAATAAACATTGCATATGCTCTGTATTTCCTTGATGGTAAAAATTTGGTCCATTACCGACCAGTTTCTACGGAAGGTATTGATAATACCTAATAACTTTTTTGGCAAACTCGTGCAGTCGATTTGCTAATACTTTTCTTCCTACCAGCATATTCCCTTGCATCTATACCTCTTTTATTAGTTCGTAGAGTCTCTTTTATAACACTTTGCCTCCCTGTTTTATAGGTTCTGCAGCGATTCCGTTCTTCCCTGGGCTTTTCCTATATTACAGCGCATGTATGATTTCATATATTTCCTCTTCTGAGGGTCTCCCCACTTCCTCTCGCTCATTCCCCATCCTCCCTCGTTTTTCTTCATGCTCTTCGTCTTCACCCCTCCCTATATTTAACAGTTCCTCAGAATATTCATTCCGCCTGTTCAACATCGCTTCTTCTTCTCCTATTAAGGATTATGATGTAAGAGACTGTGGTTAAATAATCAATTCAAGAATCAATCGTATGCCGAAATGCGTATTTAGTATTTCAAATTTTATGTGGTTAGGGGTACGATTGATTCTTGAATTATCCTATTAGGTCTCCCATCTTATCCCTGCAGAAGAGCATCCATTGCTGAGATCCTTTACCTCCTGACTCCTTGATAAAAATCCGTATTTCCTTCCCTTTGTAGCTTGCTTCCAAGTTTTCTATTTTAATCATCTGGTATTTCTTTTTATGTCGTCCGTACATCTTTTTCGTCATCCTTGTTTGTTCATTGTATTTTTGCTCATCTTTTCCCTCACCGTTTGTCTTTTATCCCTCTCTCTCTCTCTCTCTTCGGCATTCTTCATTGAACCAAGTTTCTTTTTCTTCCTTTTTCCCACTACTTGTTCCGCTAGTGAATTTATCGCTTGAGTTACTTAACATAAACAAGACAGTATTTTTCCTGTTACCTAAGAATGTCCATGCACAAAAGTCAATAAAAAATACATTATCAACAACCAACTTTTCAATAGGAAGACTGGTCGGACGCGTACCTCCATACTGATTTTACATAAGCATGTGCCTAAAAGTAGAACATCATTCGTCCCCACCTATTTAACAGTGGTCTAATCTGAGCTTATCTCTCCCTTTATTCTTACTTCCCAGTCAGCTAAGCCACAAACTAAGCATTCGTGTTTCAGAAGGTGGCCTGCCGTCCTATTTCGTCCATTCTTCATTGTCTTCATGTCTTCCACGCACGTCTCTTTTCCTCAACTCGTTCTAATACCTCATTATTGCTAACCGAATATAGTACACTCCTGGTCAAAATTAACTCATCAGCAAAACTTCTCATTATTACTTGTAATAATGAGAAGTTTTAAATCATTATAGTATATTATTATATGAGCGATTATGACAACCATTATTCACGAAGATGATGTTTGAGCCCACGAGCCGAAGGCGAGTGGCTCAAATCATCAACGACCCTACGAGCATTATTTGTTCGTAGCAACAGCATAGTAGAAATTTGCTGTCAAACTTTGTGGAAGATCAAAATTTTTGGTTGAATTTGAATGTTGTTTTGCGTCAATGTGAGAATAAATTATGGGAAAATCAAAAGAATAACATACCTGAAAGCGTAAATTACGATTTAAATAGTATTTGGAATAGAAATTGAAAATTTGTGACCAGATCATAAACTTTAAAATTGAAACTCCAAGAAATCTGGAAATCCGATCTGGAAATTAGCCGTTTTGCAGTTGACACCTATTTGGGCATTACGTAAAAACCAAAATAGTTCATACAAGAACACTTTCGTGTTCAAACACTTTATATTAACGAAAAACTTGGGAATTAAATCCTGAAATTTATTTAATGACAATCAACTGACGTTGCTAAATTGACATATTGGCAGTGTTACAAATCGAAAAGAATCCGACACTCCTGATTACAGAGGTTCTCAACAAGTTTGTCCACATGCGCAGAAGGCGACGAAAATCGGTTCTCGGAGTGTCGAACCATTATCTATACTAAACCAAGCGACCGAAGTGCATACGTTGGAAAACGTAAACAAGTAATACGGCGAGATACACTTGGCTGTCACCCGAGCGATTGTCAGCTCCAGCAAGAGTTGATCGCGGTCGATATAAAATATCATTGGATCAGGGAAACAGTGATTATTGAATCTATATTTGTGATTGGCCAAAATGCCGTGAATTATGATTTCATAATTCACTACAGTGAATTATGGGTACGATATTTCACGAAGAAAATCCGAATAATTGTCATATAATTAAATAGGTGTAAAAAAAACATTTTATGTAGTGGTCACCTTGGTTTAGTATAGATAATGGTTCGACACTCCGAGAACCGATTTTCGTCGCCTTCTGCGCATGTGGACAAACTTGTTGAGAACCTCTGTAGTCAGGAGTGTCGGATTCTTTTCGATTTGTAACACTGCCAATATGTCAATTTAGCAACGTCAGTTGATTGTCATTAAATAAATTTCAGGATTTAATTCCCAAGTTTTTCGTTAATATAAAGTATTTGAACACGAAAGCGTTCTTGTATGAACTATTTTGGTTTTTACGTAATGCCCAAATAGGTGTCAACTGCAAAACGGCTAATTCCCAGATCGGATTTCCAGATTTCTTGAAGTTTCAATTTTAAAGTTTATGATCTGGTCACAAATTTTCAATTTCTATTCCAAATAATATTTAAATTGTAATTTACGCTTTCAGGTATGTTATTCTTTTGATTTTCCCATAATTTATTCTCACATTGAAGCAAAACAACATTCAAATTCAACCAAAAGTTTTGATCTTCCACAAAGTTTGACAGCAAATTCATACTATGCTGTTGCTACGAGCAAATAATGCTCGTAGGGTCGTTGACGGCTGACGGTAACCGGCAATTTTAGAAAAATGCAGTAGTTCGCGACAAAACACCCCGGAGTTCCACATACTGACGTCAGTATGTCCCATACCAGTGGCCCCCAAAAGCTGCGTAATGGCCAACCAGGTTTTATACTAAACCAAGGTGGTCACTACTGATAAACAATTGTAATTGTCTGACATATGTAAAGTAACATTTTGCAATTGCTCGTTAGTAAGATATTTAACGCTGTTTAAAGTGATTTGTAAAAGGCAATAAATTCAGTTTTGCCAGTGATTTTTCAAAATTTAATGTCATTAAGTGAATGAAATACTTTGGTCAGTGCACTTAGAGTAAAAGAAATGAATCGTCCACGCAACCTAAGAGAAGATGATGAGAAGATGCAAGAGATGAGCGATATCTTATGCAAGTCGCCTTAAGAAACATGCGCTCTATCAGTTTAGAGCTAAGCAGAGCGCTTGCAGCAGCTCGAAATGTAGCAATTTCTGGATGAACGATCAGGAGAAGGCTTCATGAGGTAGGATTGGACAGTAGAAGATCAGCTGTTGCACCACTGCTCACCAGGGAACAGAGTTACTAGACTGCGTTTTGCAAGGGAACATGTGAATTAGACCATTGATGACTGGAAGCGAGTTTTGTTTTCAGACGAAACAAGAGTATGTCTTAATTCACCAGATGGACGTGAACGAGTCTGGCGGAGGCCAGGAGAGAGGTTTGCTGCCTGCAATATCTTTCCGAGGATCCCATTTTTTGGTGGATCGATAATGTTTTGGGCGGGAATTTGTTTTGATGGTCGCACGGATTTGGTTCCTATATGGGGGAGACCCATGAATGCACATTTCTACGTAGAAAACATCGTAGAGGAATATGTGATGCCATTTGCCCCATTTGTCGGGGTCAATTTCATTTTTATGCAGGATAACGCTCGGCCCCACGTTGCTAGAGAGGTACTGGACTACCTTCAATTCGTGAATATTCCAACTATGGACTGGCCACCAAGAAGCCCAGATATGAACCCCATGGAGGGTCTATGGGATGCACTGAAACGATCAGTTAGGTGCCACATACCTGCTCCTATGAATCTTGGGGAACTCGAACAAGTCGTTCTTGTCGAATGGGAGAATATTCCCCAGGAAACCATTCACAACTTGATCAATAGCATGCCCAGACGAATGGAAGCAGTGATAAGAGCTAGGGGAGGATCTATACGCTACTGAATTCTTACGATTTAATTTCACCTTCATTTTTGTAAAGCTTTTCACTGACGCCGTTTTCATTGCATTTGACATTATTGTTTCTTTCTGCTACTTATTCAAGTTTTTTTCCTATAAAACCATTCCAATTTGTTGAAATCATTTAATTATAATATCACGTATAGGTACTATGATTCAAAACTTCGAAAAATGACAAGTAATAATGAGAAGTTTTCCCGATGCGTTAATTTTGTCCAGGAGTATAGGTACCATATTCTAAGCGCCTCCAATTTTTCGATCATATCATCTAGCTGTAATCTACTGGATGAACAGACACATTTTGTTGCAAGTTTAAATATATTTTATTCTATTTTCACACGGTGTTAAGAGTCTATGTGAACTAGTGAAGAAATTTAATGGTTCAAATGTTTTTTTCAGTTAACAACACTTGGTAATTAGCATGTCTTTTTTGAGGTCAACATCGACCATTCTTAAGAATAACATGCACTGGATGAATCTATAAATGCCTAACCTACGTAGGTCGGTTTATTGCACTTTTATATTGGTCATCTGAGTATGAGAAAGACTCCTGTAATAGTGATCGATATTTATACCAACGCAAATTGTGGAACTTATTTAAGATGCTAAACCTACACAATTATTCCAGAGGTTTTACTCTATCCAATTTGTATAGGGCATAAAAAAAGTTTATTGATAATTATTTATATTGAAGCAACTTCCTATTTACAAATTTAAGTACCCCCCATATGCGAATGTTTTGATTCAACGCTATCCACGTACCTACGCCTATAAAAAAACAAAATTTTATTGAGCCATTAATTTTATTCTTAATTTTATCACATACTTATTCAAACGATTTCGTAACTATTATAGACTTTTATACTTTGCATTTTTGGAAGTAGATGGTGCAGTTTCTAACAGTTTATGTTCATTGGTACACGAGCCAAAATAATTTGTATGTCCCCCTAATGCAAATCCTAATTTCCATATTTTTTAAATTTTCCATTATTCTCGCTCCCACTTCATCGAATAATTCAATTTCTTATTTATCAAGGAATTGCATATGTTGAGTAGATTTACTGGTACAAATAAAACTTGTTACGATAATATGTCGTAATGTATGCACTTTCAAATATGTATTGCTTCTCTCCCACGCTCCTCGCTGTTTAGGGACACCAACCTGTTGTTACATTTCCAACTGGTGTCACTTATGTTGACCATATTTATTCAAATAGTCCATTTCTACCGGTCGTGCAAGTCTCATATAACGTACAATCCGGTTTTATTAGTAACAAACTAGCCTAGAGGTACGAACAAATTAGTTTGGAAACCTGCATGTCAAATTAATAAGAAAACAAATATACCGTGTATAAGTGATATATCAATAAACCTCCAGAAGGTTTTACAGTTGAATAAATTAACCGCATAGTTAAAGATATAGGTGTTGTTTATTGAGGAACTAGAATGTTTAATTATTTGGTTATTCGAAATAATTGGAGACTGGCTACTCTATCTGAGTGCCTGTTACAATATTATTTATTTTACACAAGAAGGAGTATTGGTACTTAGTTATTGAACAGGCCACTTCGTAAGTGAATGTAAGAAATTTGGTTGTATGTTTGAAGATACGTGAATTTGCCAATGATGATGAGAAGATTGCTGAGGCAGAAGTTTCAAAGTAATACAGGATTGGTAGAAATAATCATTGTCCTCGTCTCCAATAGTGGTGAAAAATATCTTAATTGAACAGTGTCCCTTGGACAGTACTAATGCCCATCCCAGCTGGTTTCTATCCAGTTAATTAATTCTTCAGCTCTCTTTTCGGATGGTCCGCCAACGAACAACCGTTCTGGGTTGTATCTTTACAGCTTACGGAACTTTCAATGCTTCTAGACTGTCAGTGACAATGTGGATCCTATTTTGAAGAGACCAATCTCCCGCGCAGATACGAAAATTTCAGTAATTTCTGCCTGGAATATAATCGCAAGACTGCCCAAATTTATGTTAATTTCATTCCTGATTGCCAATATACATTTCTGCGGTTTGGTCAGCCAGTCTATTGGTCAATCTCCAATCCTCCCCCATATACCTACCTAAGTTTTGATTTGTATCTCCTCCTTCTTTCGTCCTTCATATGGAAATAATTTGGGTAGGTAACAAACGAAATGGAAGTATAAAACCCTAGACAACAAACGATAAAGTGAGTCCATCACAGACGAAAGTCAAGACTATAAGCTGAAAACTACTGTTTGGAGATATATAACCTCAAAAGTCGAACGTATAGCCTATTATACAGTGAGGTCCTAAAGTTTGGAATAAAATTCATAATTTCTTTTTTGTCAATATTTCAATGAAATGCTCGGACACGTCAATTTTTATTTTCAATTTAGAATTTTGTAAGGGATATATAAAATATACAAGTTGTCCCATTTTCATGTACAGCTGGCAATGTCAATTTTCTTAAATGGAACACCCTATACATTTTCATATTTCTGAGTAGTCCATTGAAAGGCAATTTCATAAATGGGGCATTTGTTACCTTTTACTTCCATGGCTATCGAGATATCAACACTTGAATTTAGAAATTCGTCAAAATCAGAAGCAAAAAAAGCAAAGTATACCTCACACAACCGTATGACATCAAAGATTTATGAACGAAAATACGAAATGAAATTCGGAGAATCACACCTGAAGTTATTAGAAATGTTCTTTACGAATTCAAGTACAGTTTGGCTATAGCTTAGCAAGTTCTTGGAGCTCACACTGAACATTTAATTTAGATTATTTTTGATGTTAATTACTTGCTTGTGTTTTTACTCAATATTGTTTGTTATTTCGTGGTAGTTTTGTAAACCTAATTTCCAATCTCGGCAATCTCTAGCTTTTGTAGAAGTTCAGATATCCTAATTCTAATTTTGAGGAATATCTAAATTCAAATGTTAATATCTCGATAGCCATAGAGGTACAAGGTAACAAATGCCACATTTATGAAATTGTCTTTCAATGGCCTACTTAGAAACATGAATGTATATAGGATGTTCCATTTAAGAAAATTGACATTGACAGCGGTACATGAAAATGGAACACCCTATATTTTTTATATGGTCCTCACAAAATTCTAAATCGAAAATAAAAATTGACGTGTCCGAGCATTTCATTGAAATATTAATAAAAAAGAAATTATGAATTTTATTCCAAACTTTAGGACCTCACTGTATATATAGGCCATTCTAGCTTTACGAGTAATAATTGAAAAACAATAGAAAAGGGAAAGAGCGCCTATATAGGATTTGTAGATTTGGAAAAAGCCTTCGACAATGTAAAATGGAAGAAGATGTTCTAAGTGCTCAAAAATGTAGTGATGAAGTATAGCGATTGAAGAATAATTCATAATATATACAAAGAGCAAACGGCAGTTACAGAATTTGAGCAGGAACATAGAGAAGTAGATATCCGGAAGGGAGAAGGGAGTGAGGCAGAGATGTGCGTCACCTCTATTTGTCAATTTATATATCGAAGATGCGATTAATATTGTTATCGCATGGTATAGACGAAATTAACATAGTTGTCATTAAAGAAAACATACATTTACTCAAGCATTCTTTAACCAATATTTTTAACAATTCGTTTTTGACTGGAGAATTTCCTGAAAGATTTAAGACTTCAGTTGTTTCCCCTTTATTTAAAAAGGGGGACAAGGCCAGTGTATCAAATTATAGACCGATCGCTTTGCTCCCGGTTTTCTCCAAAATTATGGAAAAGTTGATGCATAGGCGACTGGTGAAATATTTAACTGAAAGACGGATACTTGGAAATGAACAATATGGTTTCACGGAAAACATAAGTACTAAGATGGCCATCGATAATTTTATGGAATCTGTGCTTGGCGGGGTCGATGGGTATCTTCTGTAATTTAACTAAAGCCTTTGACTGCGTGGATCGCGACGTTTTGCTGGGCAAGCTGGAGATGTGTGGTATCCGGGGGAATGCTCTGAAATGGTTTGAATCGTACTTGAGGGGCAGAAAACAGATAGTCAAGATTCCTCATATTTCTGAAAATGGCACAAGATCTTACCACTTCTCTGACGAAATAACCTTAACTCATGGAGTCCCACAAGGTAGTGTGCTTGGGCCGACTTTGTTCTAAGTATATATTAATAATTTGATCAATGCCGTGCCATTTGCGAGAGTTACTCTTTTTGCGGATGATGCATCTTTTGTAATCTCTGACAATAATTCTAGTACCTTCCTACAAAAGGCGCACTCCTTGATGGGTATCCCTTATGAGTGGCTACGAGCCAGCAATCTGGTTTTGAACGTTTCTAAGACTAGCTCCGTGTTTTTTAGTGCGGGGCACAGGAGGGGTGTTGAGCAGTTTGATATAGACTCTCATTTTGGCGCCATACTTCCTGTCGAGGGTGCGAGGTTTCTGGGTTTGTTTGTTGATGGTACTCTTAATTGGTCTGTACATGTTTCTAAATTTTTAGGTAATTTTACTCAAGCTGTTGCTTTTACTAGCCACTCGTGCAAATTTGACAGAAGATCACTCGCGCAAGCGCTCGTGATCTTTTACCTGTCAAATTTACACTCGTGGCTACCAAGCAACGCAACAGCTTTCGTAAAATTTCCGACAATTCCAGACCACTTATTGTATTGCTACAGATTATTTTTTTCATCGTCAAATTGACCAAAAGGAACATTGCATTTGGGTCTAGAAGCGTGTATTATTTCGGTAATTTTTTTCGATAATCCTTGGTTTAGTATAAAACCTGGTTGGCCATTACGCAGCTTTTGGGGGCCACTGGTATGGGACATACTGACGTCAGTATGTGGAACTCTGGGGTGTTTTGTCGCGAACTACTGAATTTTTCTAAAATTGCCGGTTACCGTCAGCCGTCAACGACCCTACGAACATTATTTGCTCGTAGCAACAGCATAGTAGGAATTTGCTGTCAAACTTCGTGGAAGATCAAAATTTTTGGTTGAATTTGAATGTTGTTTTGCTTCAATGTGACAATAAATTATGGGAAAATCAAAAGAATAACATACCTGAAAGCGTAAATTACAATTTAAATAGTATTTGGAGGAGAATTTGAAAATTTGTGACCAGATCATAAACTTTAAAATTGAAACTTCAAGAAATCTGGAAATCCGATCTGAAAATTAGCCGTTTTGCAGTTGACACCTATTTGGGCATTACGTAAAAACCAAAATAGTTCATACAAGAACACTTTCGTGTTCAAATACTTTATATTAACGAAAAACTTGGGAATTAAATCCTGAAATTTATTTAATGACAATCAACTGACGTTGCTAAATTGACATATTCGCAGTGTTACAAATCGAAAAGAATCCGACACTCCTGACTACAGAGGTTCTCAACAAGTTTGTCCACATGCGCAGAAGGCGACGAAAATCGGTTCTCGGAGTGTCGAACCATTATCTATAGATCTATATAGATTCTATACTAAACCAAGGTATAATCTAGTTACTTTAGTGCCTGACAAACGTTAAATATTCACAACACATTTCTTTGTATGTGAATTAATTGAAATAAAATTTCGTTTTGAACTACCTTGCTTCGATTCAAAAAATAATCTTTGCAAATACAATTCGTGGTCTGGAATTTTTAGGTAATTTTACTCAAGCTGTTGCTTTTACTAGCCCCTCCTGTAAATTTGACAGAAGTACATTCGCGCAAGCGCTCGTGATCTTTTAACTGTCAAATTTACACTCGTGGCTACCAAGCAACGCAACAGCTTTCGTAAAATTTCCGACAATTCCAGACCACTTAATTGTATTACTACAGATAATTCTTTTTACAGAATGAATGAATTTTACGCAGCATAGTATTTATGATCTTTCGAGTCCTTATCTGCCATCATTTGACTTATGTTTTTGGATGTTTGGATGTTTGAATGTTTGCTGGTGCGTTGTGACTGGCCGCATTGTTATTATTGTTAGTGGCATTTTTCTTTTTTTGATATTTCGACATAGTATATGTATTCATTTCCTGCACTGTCTATCGAATTTTAAGGTGCCAAATATTTTCTTATATGTATATTTAGTTCCATACACCCCAGTGGGTTTGGTTGGAACTTTAAAAGCTAAATAAATTAATAAATAAATAAATAAATAAAATAAAATAAAAGACAGAATATGCTCAGATTCGAGGATGATATAGCAGTATTAGCATCCAGCAAAGAAGAATTACTAGGAAAGACTGAACTGTGAACGACGGTATGAAGATCAATGAAAAGAAAACCAAAACTTTGGTGCGTAGGGGGCGTGAAAATAGGACTAAAACTAAAATACAAATTAAAAACGAGAAGGTAGAGGAAGTCTCAGATTTCTGCTATTTAGGAAGTCAAATAACTCGCGATGGTAGGTAGGAGCTCTAAAGATATAAAACAAAGAATAGCGCAGGGCCGAGTTGCATTTAATAAAAAGAAACAACTATTATGCTCGGGAATGATAAATGTAAAAACTCGGAAGAGGCTCTTAAAAACATATGTATGGTGTACGGCATTGTACGGGTGCGAAACTTGGACGCTAGGAGAAGCGGATAGGAAAACATTAGAAGCATGATGAAGATACCTTGGATAGATAAAGTTAGTAACAGAGAGGTATTAGAAAGAGTTGAAGAAAAGCGAAATTTATGGAAGACAGTAAGGAATAGAAGATATAGGATGGTAGGATACCTTCTGAGGCACGAAGGCTTAGTTCGCGACATACTAGAGTCAGAGATAGGAATAAAAAGAGGCAGAGGTAGGCCCAGATTAGACTAATGCTCTCAAATAGTTAGGGATGTAGGATGTTCAACTTCTGGGACAATGCGTAGGTTAGCTGAGGATAGGAAAGGACGGAGGTACGCGTCCAACCAGTCGTTAGACTGAAAACTTTATAACGATGAACTCTATATACATTACCTTTGAATGTTGCGTCCAGACACTCCCAAAATGCTCCCTGAAACAAAAATAAACTTAATAAACTTAATGGCACAAATAAAATAGGAGCACAACAAACAGTGGGAAGACTTTTTATTTCGAAATTTCAATAAATTTTGAAGCCGTCTTGAAAATGCTGCAGGGGTTAAAATTTCCACTGCAACTATCGGGAGAAGTTTGCTTGCCAACAAATTTGTTTATAAAATTGCACCAATGGCCAAAGAGACCAAGGAGCCTTGGTTTGAGTGGGGGAGGCAACGTGCATGCTGTTGGGTGTAAAGAACCATACTTCTGGGGATTGGGCTGTCTAGAAATGTCACATGTTGTGTAGGATCATCCTTAAGACCGAATTTTGGAGTACTCTTGGCGGTATTATTTCTTGTCAACGGCAAGACACGTCCAAATCGACTGTTGAAAAAAGTTTTTTTCTGCAGAAATGGACTTATTTATTTTATTCATGGAATTCTGTTTCCCAGAGAAGGCGTTTTGTGAAGCAGTCCATGGTGACGAAGCGTTGTCATGTCGAGAGGTAATATTGACCCAAAAAGAGGTTACACTATTAAATTTTTGTGTTCAAAACCAAAACTAAATTTTTGAGCTCAAAATAATAAGAACCAGTAGTAAGAAAAATTCTTTAAAATCTACTGGCACACACTGGAAGGAGTCAATTAAAATTCTCCTGCTGACGAACGTCAAGTGTCTTTAATAAAACTTGGCAGGTTTTTATTATATTAGGTGTTGCAGTTGTAATATAAGTTGGCGCAAGAAAAATAAACAAACGCGGATTTTATTAAACCACCGAGTTTAATATCCCTGGCTTTAGGATAAACATGTTGGTCATTCGCAGTACATAAAAGTGCCCGTCGTCATCAAGAAAAGTTCCTTACACCCAGCACACAATAATTGACTAATAAAGTTGTTTTCACAGGGGTTAAATACTGGCGTTGCAATCGGTCAATGAAACTCGGTTCTGGCAGCAAATTACTGCACACATTGGACGGAAAACTTTGGCGTAAATTCACTATGAATTCTTAATAGGTAGGTGAGTTAACCCCAAACGCCAAGACAGTGACACAGAAATTAAACACGGGTTGAGTTTAATTCATTACGGTGAAAAATAAAAGTAGTGAACCTCCAAGAACAGCATACAATCTGGATTTGATTTCCGTTGCGTTCCCTCCAGATGAAAAAAATTTGATGACCGCTTGAATTTCGTTTTTATCCATAATAGGAAACCCACAAAGTTGTTCGACTAGAATGCTTATCAAAACCAAACTATTTGACATATGGATTTAATATTTTTAGTCAATAATATGCAATAACAATAATAAGAAATTTTCTGAGCCAGAATTTCCCTTGCATGTGGATTGGAACACACAGTCCTACTAATTGGCCTCCTAGATCTCCTGATGTAACGGTATTAGACTTTTTTCTATGAAGTTTCTTAAAAAACGAAATAATATAACCGAACGTGTGAGATTCACGTTTAGAAAATTTACGAGAATCGGTAGGTACATCTTCTAAACACTATAATGCAATTCGAAAAAGATGTCAAAAATGCATGGAGGTCGAAAACATAAATGCGGAGTTTTTCATCATCATCATAAGGTTCTCAGTCCGAAGACTGGCTCAGATTTGCGGATGATATAGCAGTGTTAGCATCTAGCAAAGAAGAATTAGGAGCGGCTTTGAATGAAGTTTTTCATAATTTGTGAAAATAATTATGACAAACTATAATGTATGTTCGAAAAGCTAAAAAAGCGCCACTGAAGTTTTAATTTAAAAAAATTAATTGTACGTTGATCTCGAAATTATTTTTCCAATCTAGAAAACTTCTGAATACGCAACTGTATTCTTTGATGGCAAAACTTTTTGAGAGTTTAACGAAATTACAAAATTTTTTGAAATCGGATGAAAATCAATTTTCACTTAGAACATGAAAACGACGTGATTATTCAAAATTCATGCTCTCCATTGAATTTGTCTAGAGAAACTGACACGGGACTGCATGTACATCAGCTTTTGCGCATCTATACATCATTAACCTCCAAATTGTCACATCCTGTACCTAAACAAATGACTCTAATAGACGAGAGGCGAAAATACAAAAATAGGTTGGATGAAGGGGTGAAAGAAAGGTATAAGGCGGTCAAGGGGGAAATTATTCGGAAGTGTAGGAAAGCGAAAGAACAGTGGATTGATAATAAATGCAAAGATATGGAAGTTTGAAGTAGGAAAAACTGACGAAGCATATAAAATAATTGGGAGAAATTTCAGGGAAATTGGATCTATACTTGGGCCGCCCAACAGACGGAGTGATCACCCTGCAAGCATGAGCTCTAGACGGGACCACTATCAATTTAGGACGACAGAACCGCAGTGATGCGCTCTCTTTAGACCCAACGAAGTCGCATCACTCCAATTCGGTCGTCATAAATTAATATTGGCCCCGCTAGAGCACGTGCTTGCAGGGTGATCACTCCGTCTGTTGGGCGGCCCAAGTATAGCAGCAGGAACATTAGAAATGAGGCAAGTGACATCCTAATCGGAAGAGAGTAAAAGCCAAATACGCGGAAAGAATATTTGGGAACCTTATATGCAGGACGAGAACTAGGAGATCAGTATAGAGGGGGATAACCTAGGCTGTCCTATAATAAGGGCTAGCATTAGAAAGTTTAAAAAACAATAAAGCACCACGTGTAGACCGATTGCAAGCAGAAATTGTGTGCAGGTGAAGAGGTAAGGGAGCGCTTAGTTAAACTAGTTAGCCGTATACCTATAGTATATACGAGACAGGTGAGATTCCAAAAGATTACAAAAGGAACATTATAGTCGCTTTGCCAAAAAGGAAAGGCGCTGATAAGTGCGAAAATTTTAGAACTATCAATTTAACTTCCCACTCGTCAGAAATTTTAACTAGAATTGCGCAAAGAAGGATAGAGAAAATGGCGGAGCAAATATTAGGAGAAAATCAGTTCGGATTTAGACGAGGGCATTCTAACTTTACGAGTAATTATAGAAAAAACAATAGAAAAGGGAAAGAGCGTCTATATAGGATTTGTAGATTCAGAAAAAGCCTTCGACATCGTAAAACGAGGGAAGATGGTCGAAGTGCTCAGAAAGGTAGGAATGTAATTTAGAGAAAGAAGAATCATATGCATAATCTCGGCAAACAGCAAACGGGAGCTATAGAATTTGATCAGGAACGAAGAGAAGTAGATATCCGGAAGGGAGCGAGACAGGGATGTGCCTTATCACCTCTAGTTTTCAACTTATATACCTATCGAATATGCGATTATTATTGTTACGGACAGAACAGCCTCGGGGATTAATGTACATGGTCAAACTCTTAACATGTTCAGATTCGCGAATGATTTAGTAGTTTTAGCATCCATCAAAGAAGAAATAGGAATGGCTTTCAATGAAATGGAAGCAGTTTTTACAGAGGGCTAAGGCATATCAATAAAAAGAAACCCCAAATTTTGGAGTGTAGAGTGTAGTACTAAAACTAAAATACAAATAAGCAATGAGAAGATAGAGGAAGTACAGGATTTCTGCTATTTAGTCAAATAACTCGAGATGGTAGGATCACTAAAGATACAAAACAAAGAATAGTGCGACTGTTTTGCTAGCGAACTGTTAATGTAGAAACTCGGAAGAGACTCTTAAAGACGTATGTGTGGAGTACAGCATTATATCGGTACGAAATTTGAACAATAGGAGAAGCGGCTCTAGAAGCCTTTGAAATGTGGTGCTACAGACGCATGATGAAGATGTCGTGGATAGATAAGGAGGTATTAGAAAGAGTTGGGAAAAAGCGAAAGTTATGGAATAAAAAGATGAAGGGGCAGGCCCAGATTAGACTAGAACAGTTGGGGATGTGGGATGTTCTACTTTTAGGAAAATGCGTAGGCTAGCTCAGGGTAGTTTTCGGACTAAGAACTTTATAATTATGATGTACTGTATGCTTCGTAACCTTTTCATCTGGTATAGCCAACAGGTAAAATTACACCCACCCACTGCACTAGGAGATCATTTCCCGATAAAACCCCTAAATAATAAACACATTAATTTAACCCAAACCCCAATATACTATAACATATATAAAATTTCAAAGCGTTTTATCGCATCTTAATCTACACAGGGTCCCTTTTTATCTTCAGCAATAAATTCACTTTCATAACTTCGACAAAACATAAACCACTCGCAAGATACATAAAAGATGCACGTTAAGAGGTAGAACTTTCTGTAATGTCCTTTATGCGTGTCTCTGGTCTTCGTCACTTCAAAACACACATGTCAACTTACAAGTATAAAGTGCTCTAGTTTCTTTGGCAGAAGAAGCATCAATCTCACGCTTGTGTTCAAAGGTGACAGGGAACATTAAATGGATTTTGAAGTGTGCATAATTAAGAGAGATTTAGAAATGCCCACTTGCTTTTGTGGGAAATATCAAAGTTGTACTTACCAACTGTGATGAGCAGAATTTTTGTACTACTTGGATTGTTTTGTTTCTTAAACTAGGGTTCGCTGCCACGTCCACCAAGAGGATCTGGAAATAAAACAAAACGTTATATAACACCGTAAATTTTAATTATAATTTATTATACACGAGTTATAGACAATAAGAAGTATTTTTGAAACTCTTTGTAGCATGGAATTATGGAACCATCCGACATTTAACCGTGAATAATAATAGTTAATAATAGCCATAACTCAAGAGAGTTTATCTGCAAAAGCTTATAGGAAGTAGCAATTTGTAAGGCTAGATTAAAGCCCTTAGTTATACTTAGTTAATCATAGAACAGCATTCAAAAATCGACCAATTCCTGAAATATTCATAAAATACTTCTTGGAACAGAAATATTATTAAACAGATTCACTAAAATGCGTATTTAACGTATCGGCACTCATCTCGGTGTCTTCTTCAGAAGATGCTTTGCAACTGGTAAGTGCTGGGCCCACAACGGAAACAAGAAGACACTACCTATTCTTAATGTTGTATTGGCTCGTCGAAAGGGATACGGGACATTAGGACATCAAGTCTACAGGAAACCTACGCACACGGATCATTACCTAAACGAGGAATAACACCATCACCCAGCACAGAAGCAAGGCAACATACACACCCTGGTTAATCGAGCTAAGCAGATCAGCGAACCGGGACACCTGGAGGAGGAACTGAACCATTTGTGTCTGAAGTTAAGGAAAAATGACTATACTAGGACAAACATGGAAGAAGCTATCAGGAGAATGAACCAGGCGTATGCGCGGGACTTGCCTATCATGAAAGCACTGACAAGATTATACATCTTCTGAAGAAAAATGGGATACACACAATTTTCGGCGAACCAAAGAAGATAGCAGAGGAATTCCCAAAATATCAAAAGCGCAGACGGATCAAAAAGGACCTAGAGTGTACAAAATACCGTACACAGACAGGACGAAATATCAACACGAGGCTAAAGGAACACAGCAGTCATACCAATCATCACCATTGGGACAAGTTGGCCGTCGCGGAACATCGAATCGAGACAGGTATTGGGATCAAGTTCGAGGATATCACGATTTTGAGAAGGCGCGGTTCTGGCCCAGACCGTACAAAGAAGCTATAGAGATCCAGGAGTCTGGAAACTTTAACATGAACTGAGGAATCAAACTTCCTACTGCATTTATAGAAACTGCATATCTATGAAGCGCAGCCCATAGTTCACCTCGCATGTATGAGCAAGGGGGATATAAATTAGGACAGGGGCCCAGAACTTATCAGAGCATCTTCTGAAGAAGGCACCTAGATGAGTGTCGAAACCTTAAGTATACATTTTAGTGTATCTGTTAGGATCAAAGACTGATTTCGGCCAATGGTCGGAAAGAACGACCAAAACTGGATATCAGTGAATTGCTAAAGTTCGATAAGTCACCTTCTGGTCACGTTAAATAGACAAGAACGCGTTCTGGTATTACAACGATTGCCAGAACGCGTTCTGGGATTTCGATTATTTCCAGGACGTGTCGAGTACTGTAATACTAACGTCCAAAGATCAATTTAATGCCTGTATCAAAGAATAAGTCTAAAGGATTCATCACACTTCCTAAAAAACACTTGTTGAATTGATAGAATACTTGGTGGTTTCAAGATTAATTCAACATTAAGATATTTATATTATTCAATCTTTTGAAACAGAAAAGTAGATAATTGACGCAAAGTCCGTAAATAACCAAAGCCTAAAATTTAGGGTTAGTTTTTGTCGGGTCTGGTAATGTCTGGGTAGGCCCGATCACATGAGTAAATAGCTTTTTGATAAAAGCTAGGTAAAAGAGAGTATATTGTTTAAGTGAGAGATTGTAGATAGTAAACTTGTGGATAAGACAAGTGTAGCGACTCCCATGCTTACAGCAGAGGAAAATGTGAGTAGTATTTGTCCGAGCTTATAGGCAAGATAAAGATAAGGAAAGTGCGAGAGGGGAATCGGGCCGATTTTCCATATTTCGCGCGTAGGAAATGGGGCGCGCTCAAAATGTATCATGTCATAACCTCATAACTCCCTCAAAAATTGTCTTATCGAGTTGCAATTTGTTTCAAATTATTTCTTAAACTGACAGGATGGTCACGATCTTTCAAATTGCAATTACGTAATTACTTTTCATTCCGCTTTGCGATTATCGCGTACTCTTGTAGTCAATAACGTGCTATAACGAAACGGTTACAGCATCAATCTTTAGGAGACTGTACATGTGTGCAGATGTATTTGGTTTTATTTTATAAGTATTCGCCTTGTGATGAAAATATCAAAATGGGGCGAAAATGTGTAGTGCCTAATTGTGTTTCGGGTCATGCAAGGTTGCCACCGACAGGTATACGATTTCAAGAGTTACGCGCTCAGAACGATTATCGTGTTCAAATCGCCATAAGTTTTTTTCTATGCGCGATAATGAATTGAATCTTGGTGTAAAATAAAATTCAAACCTTTCTCTATAACTTTGCCGCCGGAAGTTTGTCCAACTTCTAAAAATGAGCATAGTTCCTCGACAGGTGAAAATTCCACTGCACCAAGAAGACAACGCCTCGAAAATCGCAAAGCGGAACGAAAAGTACCTAATTAAGTAATTGCAATTTGAAAGATTTCGTGAGCATCCTGAAAGTTTAAGAAATATTTTTTAGAAAATTGCAACTCGATAAGACAATTTTTGAGGGAGTTATGACATGATACATTTTGAGAGCGCCGCATTTCCTACGCGCGAAATCAGTTCGATTCCCCTCTCGCACTTCCCTTCTATTGCCTATAATCTCGGACAAATACTACTCACCTTTTAGCGGCAAGTCGATATACTTGTCTTATCCACTTTGGATCTAACCTAATTAGAAATGACTGGGCCTGACCTGACCCGATCCGACCAGACAGAACCTAACTGGACCTCTGAAAAACTGGAATGCGACATTTCGGAATTTGGCTATAATTTTGTTTTGGACTTTGGTCGTTTTTGGACTTTATACCCAACAACGCCTTTTCCGTTTCAATATTAGAGAAGAGTTCTTCAGAAAGTGATGAATGCTTCAGACCTATGCTTTGATACAGGCATGAAATCGATCTTTGGGTGTTTGAGTTACAGTGCAAGACGCGTTCTGGCAATAATCGAAATCCCAGAACGCGTTCTGGTCTATTTAAAGGGACCACAACGGAACATGTCGGACTTTGGTAATTCGGTGATATCCAGAACGCATTCTGGTCGTTCTTTTCGACCATTGGCAGGAATCGGTCTTTGATCCTAACAATTCGAAGGATGGACTTCTGCGAAAGTAAAATGGAAGAAACAAACGCCGATACAAATATTTTGGAAACTTTGTTTTAACGGATGAAGTGAGTCTTTTCCATTACGCGGTCTCCATAATCCAGTTATATCTCGAATTTTATCTCAGAAAAATCTGCACGAGTCTTACATTGTCCGGGCACGATATTCGCAAAAGCTTAACGTTTGGGCATAATTCGTTTGACAATGTAATTGGTCCATTTTTACTGATGACCACTTAAATGGGCAGAAGTGATGATATTATTGCTGCTTTTTGTCAACTTCCCAGAGTAAGATCTGAGGACGTGTGGTTTCAGCAAGATGGAAATTCTACTCACAGTTCAGTAGTGGCTCAGGAATAAGCAGTCGCCCGGAAAGCGAGAGTTGTGGGTTCCTATTTCTTTTGGGAGCTTATTCATGTTTTTTTGTGAGAAAGTGCCTCTTGTTTTTGCGTTCCTTGATTGCTATACCTGCTTACTACCTATTATTCCAATTCAAATATTAGAGTCGATATGAAAAATATTTAAAGGTTTAAGAAAAATAAAATATTAATAAACCACGTTTTCTAAAGTTTTGCGAAGAATAGTAAGTTAATATCGAAATTGGGACATTCATTAGCGACATAATTCTTGGTGTAACGCGACCGTGGAATGAGCACTTGATACGGCCCTGTTGAGTTAAATTTATTTATACAATTATTCTCAGAAATGTCGAAAAAATACCCATGAGTAATATTCCGCTTTCCTAAATCAAAGAAAGTCAAGCGTTTGATAAAGTACCTTGCCAGATGCACTTTTCCCAAAGAATTAATGGGCCGACACCATTAAATTTATCGAAATACACGTACTCACTTCTGGTATCTTTGTCAGACACTTCAGTTCTGTACACAAATGAGGGTAAAGGACTCTACGGTTTAGAAATAAAAATTGGACGATGGCCAAAACAGAGTCGACACGTCGCCAAATCTAAATCATCAGGTTCTGTTTGTTTTTCATTCCATGCGGCGCTCGAAATTCGCTTTGAAACGCTCCTGTATTTTTTGTAATATGAGGTGTATAAATACATATGAAATTGTAATTAGGGACGGGAGGATATTTATGTATACAGAATACAGGCCGAATTCAGGACGGGCTGTTTTCCTTCTTTAATGATGCCTACTCTCATTTCATGGAACGAATGCAAAAGTTGTCGAGGGACCAGTTTTCTAGATGATCTGTTAACAAGTAATGAGCGTAATCAAAATTTTCCCAAAGGAAGAAGTCGCCTTTCATCCACTATGGAAACGATGGGAGAAACAGCTAATGCGTACCTCCATCCATCCATCCTAAAATAACAAAGACATTTCCCAACTATGTATAGTAGTCTAATCTATTAATTCCTGTCTTCATTTCCAGTGTCTTACAAACTAATCCTTCGTGCCTTGGAATGTGCCCTATTATTTATTGTCTTCCATACTATTGCTATAGTAAATTCAGGATATTTAGCGTTACACGTCACAAAATTATTTCAACAGATGATGACGTAAATGTGCAGAGCATTCATATAGGATTTTAATAGACCTGAATATTTATTTAGGTTGTGTCGTACTGCCGTGTTTTACGTAGATATATTTACACTACAGAACATAAAAACTTTCTCACATGAAACTCCCACAAAGTACCTGATTGGTTACTTCAAAAAGTACTCGAACACAACACCTTATTCCAAAATATACTGTGTTTCAACAATTTGTATGATCGAATGGGATAAACAGAATATTTTCAAAACAACGAAGTTTAAAAATTGTAAGGGTTGTTTACTCCATACGTTTCTGATGTAATGGAACTAATTAAAAAAAAAATGATGGGATAATGGAGACAACCAGTGCAACTCGTATAAGTATCAATTTTTATGAAAACTGATCGAACCGTTTCATAGTGAAAAATTAAATTTATTACGAATAAAACTTTAAACAAAGCAAAGGCATGAAAAATAACTAAGATATTCAATAATTTTAGTGCGTTGAGAAAGATGGATGACCTGCATATAACTACGTCGCTGATGATAATATTCAAATCAAATTCTTCAAAATAGTGGATGGTGTGCCAGCAGAACATATTATTATTCCACAATCTCTAAAGTTATTTCTTTGACAGTGAAAAAATCAACATTTTTATATAAAACTTCAAAATCTTGTCTCCTTTTAATGGTTTACATAAGGGAAAAGTTGCTTGACTTTTCTTCATTATCTGTCCTATGGAATCTACCATAAGTGTAATTTTAGCAGAAGGTGTTGTGTTCGAGTACGTTTTGAAATATATTAAAGCGGCAGTCGGTGTGCTGTAATGCAGTATATTTTGGAAGAAGTACTGCGATTGGGTATGTCTTGGAATAACCAATTAGGGTATCTTTTGGGAGTGGCACGTGTTTTGGAAATACGCTGCTGATTGGTTCTATAGCTCCATCCTGCGCTATTCTTTGTTTTATCCATTCTGCATTGTTGGAAACACTTTATAAATCCACAAATCCTACAAAGGCGCTCTTTCCTTTTTCTATTGTTAGCGGTTTTGTATTATTACCTCTAAATCTACCCAGAATGGTCTAGCGTATTTCTGAATCCAAACTGGTCTTCATATGATATTTGTTTCGTCCTTTCCTCCATCCAGAATCTCTGCTGCCACATATGTATATGCAGCTAACGAACTTAAATAAACAATTACCAACTTCTTAATCCGGGCATTTTCAAATTTTGCCTGCAACTCACCCACACATGTTTCTTCATTATTTTCTCAATTTTTTAATGCTAACCAAACTTTTCTACCACTATAATATATCCTAGTGTCTACCCCGCCATCGTCGTTGTTGCGTCAAGTTCTCGTCCAAATAGCGAACTAGGTTGTTAAAATAAGAGACCCCCAAATTAGAATCACTTTACATTTATTCCTCTTCATTTACCATAAAATGTTTATTAAGGGTTGAAGGACGCCTTCAAAAATGACGAATTTTTACAAGATCGGCGATTTTCTCAATCCCGTCTTTCTTTGGAGTTAAAGACCAAGACATTGCATGTCAAAAAAGGTCTTTTGAAACCTATTATATTCATAATATGCAGGCTTCTTTATTTTCCTTTTGTTTTTCGTTGCTGTTATTTACTTATTTTAGTGAGGTATGCCGCCTTTCGTTCGAAAATTGTAACGTAAACATAGTAATTGGTCTGACACACGCTGATTCAATCGTTTTAAAATAGAGAGCGTCTTCAAAAGGCGTGTCGAACACCCCGTAATCCGTTTCACATTAATCATCTCCTACACAGTTTTGACATTTCTTACTTCTCGATCCGGACGATCGAGTTAGTCAACGAGCCTGTTCTGGCACAAAATAAAGTGAATCCATCATGATTTCTCGCTTTTACAAGTAGATAGCCGATAGAATCTTGCAGAAGAAAGTGCGTTGTAAACACGTGTTTCACTTGTTTGGGTTATTTTAATGGGACACACGATACACTTGGAAACAGAAGGCAAACATATTTAGAACTGTGAAATTCCGATTATAGCGTTTGATTTCTTTTTTTCTTGGTTTCGTTGCTGGCTTTCCGGCGCTTAAACCACACAGAAATTAAGGCCAGATGCAAAGAATCCATTTTTTAGACCAACTGATCCATTTGAGGTTATGTCAACTGTCAGACTTAAACGGTCAGCAAAAATTTAACTTTGGACATAAGTCGTTGATTGATAATGGTAACGGATAGTTCTTCTGCGGATGGAAAATTGCATGAACTAGATAGATAAACCCCTGCATATAAACTTTAGAATAAATAAATTAGATTTACTGTGGGTTCAAAACAAGAATACACTTTTTGATGTTACCGCCACGAAATTAAATTAAAAGAACCCTCCTAAACTACAATTTCATGATAAAATTTCAAACGCGGGGCTCAGTGAAGAATTAAATTCGCATAAAGAACATTTCAGCAGCTGTGCAGTCTAAATATATTCGATAATGGATAATAGTAGAATTAATATAATCCAAGTAAGCCGACGCTGGGATCAATGGGGATCTTATTTCTTACACGTTTCCTTTATTTTGTGTGCGGGCCCCCGTTTGAGTGACGGGCCTAGTGTGAATGACTGAATGAATGAATGAATGTCGGCTCTATTCATGTTGTAAAATGGTTCGGTAAGTTTGAATTGATCGCAGAACTTTTGTTGGCCCACAGAAGGACGGACAAGTTAAACAATGATAGAAAATATAAAGAAAATAAAAAGTGCGTAATATTACCAAAAGAAAGCACTTAAACTATGGGTAGGTACCCAAAGTTCTAAAACAAAATGAAAGGCATGTTAAAGAACAAAACGTAAAACATCCTACGTACTTTATATTTTACTAGACTAGCAGAAGAAAAGAAGTCGAAGAATAAATTGTAATGAAGTCATTGGTCATTACACTAAATAGAAAATCAATATAATTTTGATAGAAATTGTTGTTCCAAAACCGAGGCAATTGTCGATAAGGTAGGGAGCAATTGCAATTTGACATGGCAGTTTTGGCATTGTTGTTATTGTTACGTATTTCGACTTCAAACTTTACAGTGACCATTTACAATATTCAAAACATTCATTTAACTATAACAATATTTAACAATAAATCTAACAATCCAACAACTAACAGTCCAACAACTTTCACAATACAAAATGAACCACTTTCATTTTCGAGCAAGATGGTTAAATTCGATAGACGACATCACTGATCCTGTCACCATTCGATATGGCTTCTCCTATTTCTTCTACAGTTTCGGCGACCGTCCTTTCCTCACTGCTGGATTATACAGCCACACTAAATCGCCATCTTGGAATCCTACCAAATTAGCCCAATCAATACTACCTTTCTATGATATTCGTCGTCATCTTATTGACACCCAAGTGTCCCTCACTCACTCCAATTTGAGCTTCTGCTTCTGACTTCTGGAATCTTCTCATTCGGTACCACGACCTGGGGTTTTCCCTCACCCTTCCGTCGGTACCTTCCCACATTCTCCTCAACAGACTATCTTTAATCACAAGAGAATTTCCTTGCAACCAGTACGACTTCAGCGCCACACTACTACCCAATCTGGTAGTTTTCCTGCTTCCTTCTATCTGAGCAGAGGTTCTAAGTTCTTATTATTCCGTCGGACGTCTCCTTAGATTTGTACAATTATGTTGTTCTTCAATCTGTCCTTGCCATCCGATTGACTATATGTACTCTTTCTTTTCATGCCTTACACAGTAGGTACTTGCAATCCTCTGGAGAAGGATTTCTAGAAAGCACATCCGCATTGCAGTGCTTTCTTCCCATTCGGTGATGGATGGTAAAATTGTTCTGCTGTAGATTCTGTACCTATCCAACGGGCCAACTGGCACTCTGAGTTTTAAATTGTAACAACCATTTAAAATAAGCGAGGTCAATTCTTCACCATGGCTAACAGTATTCCACAGTGTCTTACTGAAATAGGTCACAACCTTATCTTATCTATCCTCTTCCTGAGATAACACGCTTCCTATGCCAGCATTGCTTGCATCGCTAACAAACTTGCTCCTTTGCTTAAGGATTCGTCAGGACAGGAGCAGAACACAGAGCTTTCTTCAACTCTTCGAATGCTCCTCGGTACTCTTTCGTCCACTGAAACTGACTGCCTTCCTCAATCAAGCGGTGCAAAGGTTTCACTACGTCTGCAAACGGCGGTGATAGATGCATAATCCTCTTCTACGGGAATCTTTGCAAAATATGATTTTCGAAAATTGTGCAAAGACCCCATTCTAATGAAAATTGGAACGTAACATTCTGAGTACCTACCAGACAATGCAACATTGATAATAAACGACAAAAGCAAAATTCGAATGGCAACTACCGTCCTGAGCTTAATTAATTTTCACGAAGAAAAGAGCACTACAGAGGAACCTTGAGGCCGGTTCAAGTATAACGAAAACTCAATTACTTAGGTGTTTTCTAAAGCCTTTAGAGATTAGAGAATTCGTTGTTGGCGATCAACGTTCAAGAACTTGAAAAAGAAATAACTATAACAATTTGGGATAGTACTCTGCAGTCACTGCCTCGTATTGTGCCTAGATAGACAAGACTGTCTAGTATCTCCGTTTGTAGAAAAACCTATTGAAGGATGCGTGGGAAACACTTGCTTTTCTTCGCGAAATTCTCGCTCTTAGAGTGACGCCCATCACCAATACAAAGTGCGACAAACTCATGGACGGCAGGACAATAAATTGGAAGAGGGACGGGCTCCTCGGTCAGTGTAAATTATGCAAACATGAAATTTGCAAAACGGCCACGACCACGTCATGACAAGCTCAAGTGCTGCAGTAAATAATTAAACAATTACCTCCCACGCAGCGTAGACGATGTATGTAATTGTCAGTTAGATTCTTGAGTGTGTATAAAGTAACGTGACCGGATACATACTGCCATCAAATATTATAGTCACTTGTTCCGGTACGCTCTGTGAATTACAATGCTGTAATCAAGTGTTTATTAAATTGTAGGATGCACTTACCCACGACAATGTATTCATAAAGAAGTCCACTATAGAAACAACTAGATATTTGAAAATCTAGTACATAACTAGTACCGAGACTAGTACATAACTTGCATCCATGGTAACAACTGTTCGAGAAATCTGTGAACGCTGCTTCGTATCCACATCATTTATTATTCTTATTTCGGAATTTTCATGACGTCTAGGATTTCAAAGTCTTTTTCTTGGCCTAAAACGCGTATAATTTTACGGACAAAGACGCCACGAGTGGTAGGACTGTAGAAGCAGAAAATGCAATTTGGACAATCACGATATAAAGACATGTCACAATCAAAATATGTTACAACGAATTATTTTTGTTGTGTTGGGATCTTATTTTAACTTGTACACTTTCACGCCATGGACTTGCTTACATGTATATGTCGGAGATATTCTCATGCTGTGCACCGCATGATACCATCTCGAGGCACAAACAAAAAAACAGTTGAAATGGATTATAAAAAATATTGGTTGTGATTTGCGATTTTTGTCGATTGGTACAAGTCAGTTGAGAAAAGATATTGGTTGCGATATTTTAAGATTTTTTTAAATAATTACAGGATTTGCATCTTGAAACACCGCTATTAATACTGGAACGGTTGAATTGACTTAAGATATGACAGAATAAACTCCGAGATTTCTTTTTGCTGTACGTCAGTTGTACGTCAGTTCCAATCATCTGCCATATGCTGGCAACTTAGTTGCTGTTCTCAAATATGTGGATATGTAGGATGTTCTACTTTTGTGGATAGGAAAGGATGGAAGTACGCGTCCAACCAGTGTTTGAACTGAAAAGTTTATGGTAATGATTTTGATTTGCAAGTTATTGTTTCTGTGGTACGAACGAATACCAATACACATTTATGTACGCATAGACGACGACCCGCCTTTTTAACATGCATTCTTTCATTTTTGCTTGAGTTCATGCATTAAATCTGAATAACAGAATACCTTCTGTAACACTTTTTAAATATTCAATAATTTGCTAAAACCACATTTAAATCTAGACCATGTCCTTGTTTAACAAATGATGATAATGTATCATACAATACATAATAAGTTAGCATGTCCCAAATTTCGAAAAATTAACTAATTTAACTAACCAAGCGAATTACATTCCTTGGTTTCAATTCGTTTTAGCTTTTAGCCTCAAACACCTTGATGTTTTGTATCACCCCATAGCATCTGACATTTTAATTTAATTATAAAAATATTTTCTTTTGACAACAATTAATGAAGACAACCGGACCCTGGTGTCTCTTTAACCAAAACAGCTTCGGGTGGTTCTGTTAGAGAATAGACACAGACGAATGTAGGGCCTGCCTTCACAGCGGGGTCGAAATACCCTGGGTGCCCGAGCGAACAATACAACCTGTCAAACAATTTACTAGAACTCGAGGATCTGGTTGCACCTACTTTTTGTTTGTTTGTCTTTTGTTAGACACTCATAATTTTATTCAATCATCTTTGTTTATTTTTGTTAAGTACTGTTAACTTGAGTTTTCAGTAGACTACACGAAACATGTTTATATGTTCTAATGTAATTTGTTTCTTGGAGTATGCCGAGCAAATGTGGGACTGCACGACGGCGACGTGTTTATAGCTTATCTTTAAGTGTTTTTAGTCTAATGCTTGTTCAATTTCTAAACACACGTCTGTGGAAACGATAAGAGGGACACAGACGCTGCTATTTCAGCAGTCACTGATTGATACATCACCAGAATTTCCTGTCGTGTTAAAAGCCAAGTTCTAAGAATTTTTTCGATGATCGAATTCATTATTTTAAAGAAATCCATCCGCAAGTGAATAGATTGCCGATCACGGCAAAATTACGAGGGCATATTGGTATATTCATACTCAGTATTATATTTGGTTATATAGGTTATGAAAAATAAAAGTGGGAATTTGAGAATTTGCAAAATGATAATATTCCCAAAGTAATTTTTCTCTCATCATCATAAGGTTCTCAGTCCGAAGACTGGTTGGACGCGTACCTCCATTCTTTTCTATCCTGAGCTAACCTATGCATTTTCCTAAAAGTAGAACATCCTACATCCCTAACTATTTGAGAGCAGTAGTCTAATCTAGGCCTACCCCTACCTCTTTTCATTCCTATCTCTGACTCTAGTATGTCACGAACTATTCCTTCGTGTCTCAGAAGGTGTCCTACCATCCTATCTCTCCTACTCTTTATTGTCTTCCATACCTTTCGCTTTTCCCCAACTCTTTCTAATACTTCCCTATTGCTAACCTTATCTATCCATGGTATCTTCATCATGCGCCTGTAGCACCACATTTCAAACGCTTCTACTCTTTTTCGATCCGCTTCCCCTATTGCCCAAGTTTCGCACCCGTATAATGCCGTACTCCATACGTACGATTTTAAGAGTCTCTTCCTAGTCTCTATATTAACCGTTCTCGAGCATAATAGTTGTTTCTTTTTGTTAAACGCAACTCGGCCCTGCACCATTCTTTGTTTTATATCTTTAGTGCTCCTACCGTCTTGAGTTATTTTACTTCCTAAGTAGCAGAAATCCGCGACCTCCTCTATCTTCTCATTTCCTATTTGTATTTCCATTTTAGTTCTATTTTCACACCCCCTACATACCAAAATTTTAGTTTTCTTTTTATTGATTTTCATGCCGTAGCCCTGTGTCAAAACTGCTTCCATTTCATTCAAAGCCGCTCCTAATTCTTCTTTGCTAGATGCTAACACTGCTATATCATCCGCAAATCTGAGCATGTTAATAGTTTGGCCCTGTACATTGATCCCTGCGGCTGTTCTTTCCTTAACAATATTAATCGCATCTTCGATATATAAGTTGAAAACTAGAGGTGACAATGCACATCCCTGTCTCACTCCCTTCCGGATATCTACTTCCCTTCGTTCCTGCTCACATTCTATAACTGCCTTTTGCTCTTTGTAGAGATTATGTATTATTCTTCTGTCCCTGTATTTCATCCCTACCTTTCTCAGCACTTCGAACATCTTCCCCCATTTTACGTTGTCGAAGGCTTTTTCTAAATCTACAAATCCTATATAGACGCTCTTTCTCTTTTCTATGGTTTTTTCTATAATTACTCGTAAAGCTAGAATGGCCTCGCGCGTTCCTCTATTTCGTCTAAATCCGAACTGATCTTCTCCTAATATTTCTTCCGCCTTTTTCTCCATCCTTCTTTGCACAATTCTAGTTAAAATTTTTGACGCATGGGAAGTTAAACTGATAGTTCTAAAATTTTCGCATCTATCCGCGCCTTTCCTTTTTGGCAAAGCTACTATGATGTTCCGTTTGTAATCTTCTGGAATCTCGCCTGTCAGGTATATGCGACTAACTAATTTAAATAAACGATCTATTACCTCTTGACCTGCGCACTTTAAGATTTCTGCCTGCACGCCATCTATACCTGGCGCTTTATTATTCCTTAAACTTTTTAGTGCTAGCTCAAACTCTTCTCTCATTATAGGACTCCCTAGGTTCTCCTCCTCTACACTGCTTTCGCTTTCTAATATATCTTGCACTTCCTGTCCCGCATATAAGTTTCCTAAATATTCTTTCCACCTATCTGCCTTTTCCCCGCTTCCGATTAGGATATCTCCTGCCTCATTTCTAATGTTTTTGGTACTAGATCCAATTTCTCTAAAATTTCTCCTAATTATTTTATATGCTTCATCAGTCTTTCCTATTTCGAACTTATCTTCCACTTCTTTGCATTTATTATCGATCCATTGCTCTTTCGCTTTCCTACACTTCCGAATAATTTCCCACTTGATCGCCTTATATCTTTGTTTCCCTATTTCATCTAACCTATTTTTATATTTTCGCCTTTCCTCTATTAGACTCACAATATGTTTTGTTATCCAGCGTTTCCTACTTTCATTCTGTTTATGACCCAAAATATCCCTAGCTGAGGAAACTAAACTATTCTTAATGCAATTCCATTCTGCCTCTATGTCCCTAACAATATTTCCACCCGCCCCCTTTAGTACTTCGTTTGTCTTTTTCTCGAACTTATCGCGCGTATCATCATCTTTTAGTTTCTCTGGGTCAAGATACCTTCTTCCGCTTCGTTTTTTCAAAATCTTAAATTTAAGATTAGCTTTCATAACGACTATGTTGTGATCACTATCTATATCTGCTCCTGGATAACTTCTACAATCTCTAACTTGATTTCTAAATCTTTGCCTAACGAGAATGTAATCTATTTGATATCTCCCTAAGTCTCCTGGCATCTTCCACGTATAGCATCTCCTAACATGATGGTGAAATAGAGTGTTCGCGACCGTTAAGTTATGTTTATCGCAGAACTCTATCAGTCTAACTCCCCTATCGTTCCTATTGCCTATTCCAAAGGGGCCAACTATTCCGGCCTCTCGCCCTGTGCCTACGACTGCATTGAAATCTCCTATAATTATTAAATTTTCGTGCCCTCTCACAAAATCTATCACATATTCAATATCACTATAAACTGCCTCTACGGCCTCATCACTGTAGTTAGAAGTGGGCATATATACCTGTATTATTACTGTTTTTACAGGTTTCGAATCTAACCTAACCATAACTACCCTGTCACTTTGCTGCAAGAAATTTTCTACACTCTGCCCTACTTTTTTCCGCATAACAATTCCTACTCCCGAATTTCCTCCTACAGATCCTGTGTGTATTACTCTAAAATCTCCGCTCCAGAAGTCTCCGGCTTCTGGCCATCGCACTTCACTGATACCTACTACGTCTAATGCTAACCTATCCATTTCAATTTTCAAATTCTCTAACTTCCCTACTTGTTTCATGCTTCTAACATTCCACGCTCCGACTCGTGAGATGTTACACTTATCATTTCTGATGACTCCCCCCGAAGCAGTCCCCGCCCGGAGATCCGAATGTGGGACTATTTTACCTCCGGAATATTTTACTCCAGAAGGTGCCATCATCATAAATTAAAGTACGCTGTACTAGGGATAAAATAATGTGGTGGTTTCCCGTTGCCTTCCACATCGCAGTAGTGTGTATCACAGTGCCATACCGACCCTCACGATCTCTGCCACTATGATTACTGAAAGAGCTGCTGCCCCCTTCCAGGGACTTGATTTAGTCTGGCTTCTCAAATAAAAACCCCTCCAATATGGTTAAACCTATGGTTCGGCTCTTTATATCATTGAAGCGCGCAAGCCATCCCACCCGTCCCAGTATTACTAGAACTGCGTCAAGGTACAAGTCCTTTGGGTAGAATTTTTTTTTTTTTTTTTTTTTTTTTTTTTTTCTCTATGGCCTGTAAAATTCAAATTATTGCAGAAAAACATATTCCCAGCTGAATATTCTTATCGCGCCAAACGCCAAACGGTGACGTCAATATGACGCAGCTTGTGAATTCGTAAATCGTAATGGCCGCTTCCGGTTTATTTCATACCTGTCTTGAAACTATTCCGCGTTTACGTTTGCGATGTTTACGGTGAAAACGGAGCTCGGTGACAATTTGTTATCAAAAACCCATAAATATTTTATAGGTTATAACCGCGCAAATATAACAAAAACAGCTCTAGACTCTGCCGTCATGATCGCGTTTACTTTGGGTAGATTATGGTATTGTGCTTGCAGAAAACCTTCTTCGTGAATTTCACAGGTGGATTTGTGATATTCGCTTCTAAAACAATTTGCAAAATAACAGCAACCAGAACACAAATTCGTGAATAGAAAATTTTGTACTTCCCTACCCTGTTACTGATCGCTATATGAAACTCAGGACAGCTAGGTACCTAAAAATCCTGAAATATATGTAAGTATGTATTAATAATAACAATAACTAAAGTTATTCTTTATTCCAAGGTGTTCAATACCTACTTTTAAAAACTGGCGGTAACACGCTTAATTGAACATACCGCCCACCAAATAAGCCAGTGACTGACCTTATTTCCTAAAGTAAATAATAAGTAAATAAACTAAACTAAAGACATTCATATCGCTATGCTCATTAGGCAGTCGCATTTTACACCGAGCGCGCATGCCGGAACTTGCCAAGCTGTGCTGTACGAACAGTGGTGTGGCGTTGTTGACGTCCGGTATTGTAGGAATTTTAGGCAGTATTTCCATTTGTTACAAGACAATTTGAGTTTTCTCTAGGTGGGTTTGTAATTGAGGAACCGCCATTTCAGTATTTTCATTTTCATTCGTTGGTTTTTCTGTAATAGTCAAAAATATATCCATACGCCCTTGTAAATTACTTTCTGAAGCCATCTTGCATATTTTAATGTGACTATGCCCTTTGTTTCAGAGGCTATCTTATTTTCTCTTTCCGAAAGTCGATAACTAACAATTTATTAATGTAAGCGTGGACATTCTTTTTGATGTCTCAATGTAGCATCTAATTTTCCAGTACAAAGGCATACATATTTTATCATTAAAAGTAGGAACGTCACAATATGACTCCACGTTCTGCATGTATGCTGCGTGTGTCATTGTTTATTAAAGACAATTTGTCTTAGCATAATAGGCGAGGTCAACGGACCAATTTTTATTCGGTGAGACAATAGTCAATTTGCATCGTTTATTGATGATGTTATAAGTAGTTGAAATTCGCATCTTATTCGGTTGAGAAAATTCGTGTGTCGTTGGTAATTTATTGATGTTGACAGATGCATATTTTAATTATTAAATGTACGTTGAAAAAGTGTTCATTTAATTTAGATATAAGAGATGTACAGTTTGTATTTGAGATATATTATTTGTTTTTTACACAACCGGACGTAAATGCCAATTTATTGACATACTTTTATTTATTTTTATTTATTTACATAACAGCGTAAGGGAGTGCGGTAATTTTGTGAAAATTTCTGCTGGTAGACGGTAGACTCGCACTTTGCTGAAACATTTTCACCAGTAACGTAGTTATGGGCAGGTCGTTCACCTTTTAGGGAAAATATGTTTAACAACTGCCTAAAATCAAACTTTTTATTTTTTAAAGACACCCTGTATACTTCACAGGTATGAAGGTAAATGAGCGGCCCCATAACTGCAGCACAATTTTTCAGGATAGTGGAGGTCTACCAGCAAAACATAGTCACAAGGTTACCCTGCAATTTTTTCTTTTATACTCAAAAAAATTAGCAAGTTTATATCAGACTTCAACACCTTTTACCTTTTAAACAGTTGACATAGAGAAAAATTACTGGACTGAGAAATCTACCTTATCACCACTTTTTAGGATTACCCTGTATAAACAATTGCGTTAGCCCATGCCAGGGGTGATACAAAATAATGTGCTTGTTACAATGGCGTGTATGCATCTTCTATAAAAAGACGCTGCTATGGCCAACACTAGTTTTAGAACGACTTTTACTGCCTAGGCCTGGGCAGAAAAGTAAGCCTTTAAAGTTTATGTATAAAGTGGCGAAATGTCATGATTCTCTGACGTTTGAAGAAAATTATGCTATTACATATTAATTTACGTCATCCAAATTAATCATAGCCATAACTCGAGAGTTGGATACTGTACTTTATCTGTAACAATTTATAGGTAGTTGCACTTCTAGAGCATTAAATAACGAACCTCTTTATGCGTTAGGAAAAATTTGGTGAAAGCAGATAATATACATTCAAACTTTTCGCTTTTTCGTTAACGCCAACAACTGTTTCTACCAAAATTCTGTCTGTCGCTCGTGAGAAGGCGTATAAACTATGCCCATCAACTCAGCATTCGTAAAGCGGGACGTCTTTGTAATATATTTTAGTGAATTTAGTGAAAATTTATTAAACTTAAAACAAACTGTTAAGTTAATTTACGAAGAAATTTGACAACTTTATTCCTTTTTTGACCAAAGTCGTCTTATAAAAATAATTTCTATTTTCCTGCTAACTCTAATAGGCCCTGGAAAATTCTGTAATACCTTTCTTCCCAGGACCCCCTAAGAAAGCGGCACGTTGCATACAACTAAGTAATAATAATAATAATAATAATAAACGACTTTATTATCTGCTATAACATACAACATAAATAACATCAAAAATTGAAGAGTACACATAGCAGACAAACGGCGAAGTTCAGTTATTGGCTATCCTTGCGGAAGACAATAACTGTTCTTCCACTTAACCGATCGAAAAAAGATACATATTTGTTTGTTTGTTTGAGCAGCCTATGGAATAATAACTGTTTAACGACAAGAAGTAGATCAAAATAGAAAAATGAAATTACTTGAAACTTTTCTCTATTTATGTTTTTCTTTACATCTGTCATTAATTAATAATAATTTTTATAAACAGCAACGGTTACTATGATAACTTTCCTAACGACGTTTGACAACCAAACATTCCGCCCACCTTGAAAGATGGCAGCTTTCAACAAATTATAATTCAGTAAAAGTCTTTAAACAACGAAAAACACCAACCAACATTTGAACTTGAAAGTTATGGTTCCCCAGGAAGTACACAAATTTTGTGAATACTTCTTTTAATGTTGCCATTGGCAGTTTTGATCGTCACCACTCTCACAATTCCGTCTTCACCTGGATGGAGAGCGATAATCCGTCCCAGTCGCCATCGCTGAGGTGGCTGGTTATCTTCATGTATCAGTACCATAGCATTAGGAATACATAATTGCTTTGCATTTACTCGCCATTTGACTCGTTGTTGCAACGTAGGTAAATACTCCTTCCCCCACCTTCTCCAGAAGTGTTGCGAAAGTTGATCGATCCTTTGCCATCTAGATAGACGATTTGACTTTGCCTCGATGTAATCAGGTTCGGTGATTGACGTTATGGGAGCCCCGATTAAAAAATGACCGGGCGTAAGTGCAGAAAGATCATTTGGGTCTTCGGATAAAGGAACAAGGGGTCGTGAATTTAAACAACCTTCAATCCTCACTAGGAGAGTATACATCTCCTCATATGTAACGGCTGCATTTCCTAATACCTTTTTTATGTGTGATTTTGCTGATTTTATTCCTGCCTCCCACAAACCCCCAAAGTGAGGAGATCTAGAAGGAATGAAATGCCATTTTATTTGGTCATTCATAAGAGATTCTGTTACTTTTGATTGAAAAGTTTTTGATTTCATTAACTGACGCAATTCATTGTGGGCACCAACGAAATTTGTACCATTATCAGAATACAAATTTTTCACGTGTCCCCGACGCGAAGTGAATCGCTTTAGAGCACTTAAAAAACTTTCAGTTGTTAGGTCGCCGACCAATTCAATATGTATTGCCTTTGTCGCAAAGCAAATAAATAAAGCAACATAAGCCTTGACCATACGTTTGTTTCTAGTGCGTGACTCTTTAATCATTATTGGACCTGCATAGTCTACGCCGCTATTTTGAAATGGCCTTGAAATTGTTACCCTATCAGATGGCAAATTTCCCATGATCTCTTGCATAAGCTTAGGTTTATATTTGAAGCAATTCAAACACTTATGAAGAATTTTTCGAACTTGAGTTCGTCCGGAAATTGGCCAATAATTTTCCCTAACTGCCGCTAAAGTAGCTTGATTACCTGCATGTAAGTGTCTTTCGTGTTCATGTAATATTATGATTCGTGTAACGTGATTATTATTAGGGAGAAGTATCGGGTGTTTTCTGTCATTTGAAATGTCTGCATTAGAAAGTCGACCGCCCACCCTGAGTATTCCAGCGGTGTCTAAGAACGGAGTTAACGAAATTAAACGATTTGATTTGTCAATTTTGTTTCGGGTTTTCAGCTGCTTGATTTCATTGAAAAATTCATTTTGTTGAGTGATTTTTATTATTGTCATTGCGCCCTTTCTAATTTCGGAACATAACAAGCTTTGTTTTGACCGTTCAGATTTGGGTATTCTACAATTGCTGATGAAACGCAAGACATAACCGAACACTCTTCGCAATTTATTCCAAGTCGAAATGTTGACAAATGAATGTGCCAATGGATTGGGATCAAAAGAAATCGTTGTGAATGTTATGTTTCCTCTTTGTTCAATATTTGTTTCCTTTAAGGATGGTTGTGGAGGCCAATCAATTTGTCTTTGTTTTAAGAAAAAAGGACCTTGCCACCAAATTGTTAAATTTGCTAAATTTGTTGGGTTTGTACCGCGTGAAATAATATCTGCAGGATTATTTTCTGAAGATACATGAGCCCAAAATTCAAAAGTGGTAAGTTTCAATATCTCAGCTACTCTGTGGGCAATGAAAGTTTTCCACGTATTTGGAGGCGATGATAGCCACGCTAATACTATTGTGGAGTCTGTCCAAAGGAAAACATGCTTGATCAAGCCCTTTAGAATTTCTGATATTTTATGATAAAGTTTCGACAACAGTAATGCTCCGCAGAGCTCCAACCTAGGAATTGATAACGTTTTTAAAGGTGCAATTTTTGATTTGGCGCATAGCAGGTGAACCTGATAATTACCGTCGTCATCGATAGTACGTACATACAAGCACGCACCGTACGCTATTTCGGATGCGTCGCAAAAACCATGGAGTTCGATTGAACTACTAATTGTCCCGGAAGTGACGTTTCTTGGAATCTTTAATAAACAAAGATTGGATAACTCTGTTATGAAGTTGTTCCATGAAATTTGTATTTGAAGTGGCAATGTATCATCCCATTCGATTTTTAAAGACCATAACTGCTGCATTATTTGTTTGGCAGTTGTTAGTATTGGCCCGACTAAACCTAGTGGGTCGAACAGTTTGGATATTGTAGAAAGAACGTTTCGTTTTGTAAATTTGACTGATTTATCGATTGGAATTACTTCGTAGGTTAACACGTCTTCCTGAAAATTCCAAGATAAACCTAAAGTTTTGATTTTTCCTTGTTTATCAAGATTAATGATTGAGTCTCCAGATGAACCGCTATTATCTGGAAGTGCTTCAACTACGTTAGAAGTCCACTTGCGCAATTCAAACCCTGCTTGTAAAAGACAACAACTTACTTGATCTCGAATTTTAACAAGCTCTCTGACCGAATTTGAACCGAGGAGACAATCGTCTACGTAAAAGCTGTTTTCGATTGCAGAACGTGCTAGAGGAAATTTTGACTCTTCGTCTATGGCTACTTGATTAATACATCTGATTGCTAGGTAAGGAGCGCAAGCAGTTCCGTACGTTACAGTAGATAAACGAAAAGTTTGCAATGGTAAATTTGGATCAGCACGCCAAAGAATTTTTTGAAATTCTCGATCTTCTTCGGCTACTAAGATCTGCCTGTACATTTTAGCTATGTCCCCAGTCAACACAAACCGATGCATACGAAACCGAGTTATTATTGAAAATAAATCAGGTTGAATGGTTGGCCCTACCATTAAGTTTTCGTTCAAACTTATACCTGTGGTGCTTTTGGCTGATGCGTCAAAAACAACTCGAACTTTGGTAGTCGTTGAATCTCGAAACACGGCATGGTGAGGCATGTAAAATTCTTTGTTTGATTCTGGTGCAGACAAAATTTGTGGAGCAAGTTCCATGTGATTCAAATCTGCGTATTCGTTCATGAAAGTGCTATAATCCTTTTTCAATTCGCTATTTCTATTTAATTTGCGTTCAAGCAAATGAAAACGTTTCTCTGCAATTGATTTTGAATCACCGAGAGGCTTCGCAGTTTCTTTGAATGGTAATTTTACTACGAACCGACCTTCAGAGTTTCTTTTATGAGTATCCAAAAAATGTTGTTCGCATGCGCGCTCTTCTTCAGACCGAATGTCGCAATTTCGAATTTCCTCGACCTCCCAGAATTTCTGCATTTGCCGTTCAATCGTGGTTGAAAGGCAATTTTGACTCTTAGAATGATTTGATATTGAAGTAGATATGGGACCGCCTATTATCCATCCCAATTCTGTACTCTGAATAATTGGTTGATCGCGGCCTAAACGTATCTGCGGTTCTTCCCTCAAAAGATCCCAAAAGATTCCTGCTCCGATCAACATGTCGATTGATTTGGATTTGTTAAAGTCAGGATCCGCTAACTTTATTGAACTAGGAATTCGCAATTGTGACACTGAAATGTATTCAGACGGAAGACTCTCAGTTAATTTCTGAAGTACTAAACACGAGATTTCCTTAGAAAATTGCTTTACCCTTGAATGGATTGTTACATTCGTTCTTTCGTTTACACTTATTGAACTTTGGTGAATGCCAGAAATTGATTGAGTTATGGCATGAGTGTGAATTTTCAAACGTTTGCAAACGTTTGTTGTTATGAAGTTACTTTGGCTACCTGAGTCTAATAATGCCCGCAATTCATGAATGCCACCTTCTGCGTCATATACGTTTACTAGTACTGTTGACAACAAAATTTGTGATGAATTAATCTGAGCTGTCAATGTTGATGAAGTTTGAATATTTGACGGAAGTGTTTGTGATTGAATTGACGTGGATGAATCAGTGTGCAATAAAGTATTATGTTTTTTATTGCAGACTCGGCAATTGGAGGATTTGCATTCGTTGACACCATGACCAGAACGAAAACAATTTGTACACAAGTTGAGTTTGCTAATTTCTGACGTTCTTGTAACGATTGGAAGTTTTCGAAAGGAATCGCATTTAAATATGACGTGTGAACCTTTACAGAAAATGCATGTCTTCCAGTTCGAGTGTGTAGTTGCTACATTGCATTGCGTTTGCTTACCTGGTTGCCTTTTGGTTATGTTAATTGATTTTGATTCGAATTTTGTCTGTGATTCGAATTTTGACTGTGATTTTCCTGCGTACAATGTTTCTAAATAATTGCAACGATTATTTAGAAATTGTATGAGTTCTGTGAAGGTGGATGGTTCATCAGATGTATTTGACATTTCCCACTCCCTCTTTGTTTGATTGTCCAGTCTGGATGTGACTATGTTGACAAGAATAGCATCCCACTGATCAACTGGAAGATTGAGAGTCTTTAGTGCCCTTAGATGTTTGTTTACCGTGTCAATCAATTCTCTAAGCGCAGTATAGCTCTCACGAGTTAAATTTGGAAGTTCGAGAATAGCATTTACGTGATTACGAATTAAAATGCGTTTGTTCTCGAATCGTTCCTGTACTAATTTCCATGCTATTTCGTAATTGTCTTCAGTTACCTCCAACGAATCTATTACATTTGCGGCATCCTTGATTAGTGACGTTTTGAGGTAATGAAACTTTTGAATTTTTGCTATTGACGTTAAGTGTATCATTGAATTAAACAAATCTCTGAATTTTAACCAATCTACGTAATTGCCATTGAACTGTGGAAGATTTATTATCGGTAATTTGATGTTTTGAGGTATAACTAGAGAATTATGATTTACAGGATTTGTATGTATTGGTGTATTTTTATCAATTAAAAACTTTTTAATTGTACCACAAATATGGAAATAATTATCCTCTATGTCTGCTATACTTCCGTTTGACGCGATTTCAAATCGATTCCACGACTCTGTTAACTGATTTAATCGATATTCGAGTTCGACAAGATTACTGTTGTATCCGCTCTCAAAAAATTGTTTAATTCGTGCAATTTGATCATTCATGCGATCTCCCGAGGAGGTATTAACATGATCGTTTAATTGTGATTGTTTACTCGCTTGTGAATGATTCTCTAAAATTAATGAAATGCTTGCTGAAAGATCGAAGAATTTTCGCTCAAATTCGTCGAATTCATGATCAGAGATCTCCTCACTTATGTCTGGTTCCAAAATGTCTATTTGTGATTGCAAATTTTCGAAATTTTCATAAAATTTGTCAAATTTTTGAAACCTGCTTTTTAAGTCTGCAACTGTTTTATCTGTCCATTGTGTTGTGGTTGTGATGAAAGTACTTGTGCGTGTAAAAAAACTCTTAATGTTTTTACGATTTCTTTTAAGATTTTCTAGCGACATTTTTATTGTGTTATGTATTGAACAAATAAAATGCAGCCGCTACACACGCTGACAAGCAACACTCCCAATGAAAACACAAGGATATTCGAATGGATTTTCGTTTGAATTTTAAGTAACGGAAATGATCAGTATGCACCACTTACCCTGGTCCGGGCGTTAATCGTGGGTACCAGTTTGTTCGTTGTAGTGGATTACGACTACCTTCCGTTGCTTTTGTTGATATTATTGCAAATATCGCTTCTGTGGCTATGTGATCCGGCTGCGAAGGACCATGTTTAACGACAAGAAGTAGATCAAAATAGAAAAATGAAATTACTTGAAACTTTTCTCTATTTATGTTTTTCTTTACATCTGTCATTAATTAATAATAATTTTTATAAACAGCAACGGTTACTATGATAACTTTCCTAACGACGTTTGACAACCAAACAATAACTACGTACTTATTTTCTACACACAAAAGAAAAATAGACATAAAGAAAACAATATAAGTAGTAGTATAATAAATATATACATAAAATACAAAAATAAGAAAAAAAAAGGCTAGACATCCAAACAACAAGATAGGTTCACATGAAATCAATTATTTATAGTGGCAGACTGCAGAAGGTGACGGCGTAACGAATTTTTAAATGCAAACAGAGACATAAACTTGTATTCCAGAGGAACAGCATTGTACACAGTACAAACATAGGAAGAAAAGCAACGATTAAATAAAAATAACTTGTGTTTAGGAATTGTGAGCATATCCTTCCTCCTAATATTCACACTGTGCACATCAGTTCTGAACCTTATTTTGTTATATGATATTATTTTACTGGGTGTTCTGTTTTGTTCAGCTTGATGCACTCTATGGAGTGTGCGTCCATAATTTATAGATCAGTGGGAGTTTTAGTTGACAGTTGAATTTGTTCTGGTTCTTGTAAGAGCATGGCATGTTGTTAGCTCAAGTTGTACTGCTTAAACTATTGGTATTAAGATGTAAATTAATAAAATTAAAACGTTAAAGTACAGTCCACTAATTGATTAAGAAGAAACATTGGTCCATTCGACCGGATGAGAATCATCAGCTTGGATTTAAGGTGATGTTGAGAAGAAGAAATTGAGGTGACGATTGCACGAGGAGAATTTTGTCCAGTTTCACGATTGCTGCCCTATTTCCGAAGTTCCTATAAGGGTAAAACGGTATACCTGAGATTTGTTTAAGATTATTTGGTGTTCGTATTGTAATACGTTCTTTGATTTGTTGGGTGAGTAGAGTGCCTAACTTGATTTAATTTGTTATTGTTTTTAAAACAATAATTGCGATTTATTGTGCTAGTAACTGGGCGCAGATTTCATTGTTTCATTTAGTGAATATTTGGGGCATATTTTCTCGTGATGGAGGATTTAAAACAATTAAATAGGAAAAGAGGTGGTGTGAAGCACAAACTAACTAATTTTAGACTTTTCCTGGAGGCATTAGAAAGGGATATAAGTCTTGATGAGGATGTATCCATTCGTGTTTATGATCTACGAGGTAGGTTTGAAAAGTTGTCATTAATGGAATCAGAATTTGATCAAGTTCAAACACAAATCGAATGCATTTGTGAGGATAATATTTTAAATGAGCAGTATGCTGAGAGAGATGAATTTATAAATGATTATTCAAATCAGTTAGCAAGGGCTAAGGTGATTTTAGATAAATTTGAAAACAATGTTGGCGCGGTTGACAGTATAAGTAATGTGGGATCTGTAGCATCCGTTTCTAATGTTGTTACCCAAAATAATCAGAATTGTGTTAAATTACCTACAATAAAATTGCCCAAATTTGGAGGTAATTATTATTTGTGGTTAGAGTTCAAGGACACTTTCGTCAGTTTGATTCATTCGAATAGTTCTATAACCGAGATTCAGAAGTACCATTACTTGCGTGCTAGTTTAGAACATGATGCTTTGAAATTGATTCAAAGCTTAGATTTTTCTGAAGGTAACTATAGTATTGCTTGGGAATTGCTATGTGACCGATTTGATAATCCTAGATTATTAGTTCATAATCATATTAAAGGTCTATTTAATTTAGAGCCTATTGGTAAAGAATCTTCGAATTCTTTAAGAAATTTAAGTGTTAATGTGTTTAAACATTTAAGAGCGCTTAAAAATTTAGAGGAACCTGTAGAGACATGGGATCGCATAATTATATATCTGATCGTGTCCAAATTAGATAAAAACTCCGCGAGGGAGTGGGAAAATAGAAAATCAAGTAAAATTATGCCAACAATAAAAGAGATGCAGCAATTTCTAAAGGATAGGGCTGATTTGTTGGAGTCGCTAGAGGTTAATCATGATTTGAAAGACATGCGCAGTAAGAGACAAGTAGCGTTTCATTCTGCAAACACTAATCTCAAGAAAAAATGCAATTACTGCTCCAAGGAGCATTTGATTTACAATTGTTCTGAGTATTTGAATTTGTGCATTCCGGATAGGCTTCAAAAAGCAAAAGAGTTAAGATTATGCTTGAATTGTCTGTGTACCGGGCACTTACAGAAAGTTTGTCGGTCCAAAGGTTGTAACATTTGTCAACAAAAACATAGTTCGTTGTTGCATGAAAAAGTAGATGTAAAAGAAAGTAATAAAATTGAAAATGAAGTAGCTTTGTCTAGTACGAATTACAAAAATAATGTTTTACTTTCCACGGTTTTAGTTAACGTTAGAGATGTACATGGTAACATTCACCAAGTCAGGGGATTGCTGGATTGTGGATCTCAATCAAATTTCATTTCAGAAAGGCTTTGCAATAAATTAGGATTGAGGCAAAGTAAAGTAGTCATGACAGTTTCGGGTATAAATAATGCTTTGTCACAGGTTAGAAGTAAATGTGATGTGATTATTCAATCTCGCATAAATAATTATGGAACAACAGTTCTTTGTTTCATTCTGCCCAAGATTACCAGTAATATACCACTGACCATGATTGATGTTAGTACGCTAAATATTCCAAGTCACATTGACTTAGCGGACCCTTCTTACAATAAAACAGGGAGTATAGATCTATTAATAGGCGCAGGTCTATTTTGGGATACAATGATGGAAGGGAAAATTAATTTAGGGAAAGGTAAACCAGTAATTCAAAACACCAGGTTCGGTTGGATCGTGGCAGGCCAATTAAATTCAAGCAGTTTACATACACTTTGTTATTTTGCAACAAATTTACAACATGATTTACAAAAATTCTGGCAAGCCGAAGAGTGCAATTATATTCCTTCCCCATCAGGTGAAGATGCACAATGTGAGGCTCATTTTAGGGCAACCTTCTCGAGAAATTCCGATGGTCGGTTTGTCGTTCGGATACCTCTGAAATCATCTCCAACATTATTAGGAGATTCTATATCAATTGCAACCAAACGGTTACTCCAGCTAGAAAAGAGATTTCAATCAAATAATAAATTAAAGCAGGATTATGTAAAATTCTTAAAAGAATATGAATTATTAGGGCACATGTCAATAGTGTCTAATGTTCAAGATGAAGAAAGTGTAAATTCGTTTTACTTACCCCACCATGGTGTGATTAGGGATGAAAGCTTGACAACCAAGCTTCGCGTGGTTTTTAACGGATCTTCTCCTTCAGATTCCGGTTCTTCTTTAAACAGCATTCAGTTTCCAGGTCCAAATATTTTAAATGATCTTATTTCAATTTTACTTAGATTTCGGGAACATAAAATTGTTGTTACATCTGACATATCCAAGATGTATCGGCAGATTCTGGTACATCCAGCTGATAGAGATTTACAGCGTATCTTGTGGCGCTCTGATCCTGAAAATGAAATAAAGAGTTATAGATTAAATACGGTTACTTATGGGACCGCATCGGCACCTTTTTTGGCTTTAAGGTGTTTGAAACAGTTGGTTATTGAAAATAAAGAACAACTTCCTGTTGCTTCTAATATAATTGACCATGATACATACATGGATGATCTGATTACGGGATTCACTTCAGAAAGTGATGCCATAAATATTTGCAAAGAAGTTTCTTCTATCTTTAAGCAGGGATGTTTCCATTTAAGAAAATGGGCTTCCAATAGCAAACTTCTATTAAAGGAATTCAAAGATGAATCAGAACCTATTAGTGTTCTTTTTCTCGGTGATAATGAATTTGCAAAAACTTTAGGTGTTCAATGGGACAGTAACTCAGATATACTAACATATAGCATTTTAGATGTTTCAAAAAATATTCCTGTTACAAAACGTCAAATTTTAGGTAGCATTGCAAAGATATTTGATCCTCTGGGACTTTTAAGTCCAGTAATAATTTCGACAAAAATAATTATGCAGCTTCTGTGGCTACAGGGATTAGAGTGGGATGATGTAGTTCCTGATGAAATTAGAAACAAGTGGGAAAAACTATATAGTACTTTACATGTTTTGAATACTTTGCGTATTCCAAGGCATGTTATTCTAGATGACTTCACTAGTGTAACTTTGCACGGATTCTGCGATGCATCTATGGATGCATATGGCTGTTGCATTTATGTGAGAAGTGAGAACTCTGAAGGGAATGTAAAAGTAAGTCTATATTGTGCAAAAACTAAAGTTGCCCCACTGAAGTCACTGACAATTCCAAAATTAGAATTGTGTAGTGCGCTCATTTTAACGCGATTAATGAAAAAAGTATTAGAATCAGTCACCATAAAATTAAAACCCTTTTATTGGTGCGATTCTCAGGTTGTGCTGTGTTGGTTAAGAACGCAGCCCAAACTTCTGCAAACATTCGTTAGTAATAGGGTAGCAGAAATTCAGGATGCTACTAATGATAATTGGTTTCATGTAGGAACAAAGGAGAATCCTGCAGATATAGCTTCTCGGGGTGTGCTTTCGGAAGCGCTAATAGAATCCAGCTTATGGTGGCACGGGCCTCCATGGCTTTCAAAAGCCAAGTCAAATTGGCCTATTTCAAAATTAGTTCTGGACAACACAGAAATTCCAGAGTTGCGCTATAATACAAAGGTTCTGGTAGTTACAACCAATTGTAACTCTATATTTGAGAGATATTCTAAACTTCCAACTTTAAAAAGAGTTATCGCCTATTGCTTTAGATTCTGTAATAATGCAAGGCAGTCAGTTAAACAATTTCGTCAAACAGGAGAATTAACAGTAGAGGAATTAAATTCTGTAATGACTAGGTTAGTCAGTTTGGCTCAACATGATTCGTTTGAAAATGACATAGAACTGTTAGCTAACGGGAAGAGATTAAATTGTAAAAGTAACCTGTTAAAATTATCTCCATATCTTGATAATAATGGCCTTTTGCGCGTAGGAGGAAGACTAAAGTATTCAGATCTTCCCTATGAGACAAAACACCCTTTATTGTTAAGTGGCAAACATAAGTTCACTAAATTAATACTTAAAAATGAGCATGAGAGGTTGCTACATGCCGGACCACAATTTGTACTGTCAAGTGTTCGTCAAAATTATTGGCCCACATCGGGTATAAATCTTTCAAAAAATATTGTGCGAAATTGCATAAAATGCTTTCGACAAAATCCTAGACCGATTAATAACCTTATGGGTAATTTACCCGAGCATCGCGTTACGGCTATGCTCCCATTCATGGCTACAGGTGTAGACTATGCAGGACCCTTCCTTCTGAAGGAACGTAAGGGCCGTTGCACGAAGGTTTCTAAAGCCTATATCTGCCTTTTCGTATGCTTCTCTAGCAAAGCCATTCATATAGAATTGGCAACTGATTTAAGCTGTGAATGTTTTATTGCTGCCTTGAGGAGGTTTGTTTCAAGAAGGGGAAAACCTTCCCACCTCTATTCCGATAACGGAACTAATTTTCTGGGTGCTTCAAGGGAGCTAGAAAGATTGCGTAATTTTCTTCGCGATTCAGAAGATGACATTTTGAAATTCTGTGCACAGGAGGGTATGGTTTGGCACTTTATTCCCCCAGGGGCTCCCCATTTTGGTGGATTGTGGGAGTCCGCAATCAAAAGTTGCAAAAAACATATACTAAAAATAATTAATGATACAAAATTAACGTACGAGGAGTTTCTTACTATGTTAATACAAATTGAGGGTGTACTGAACTCTCGTCCGTTATGTGCTTCCTCCTGTGACCCTAATGATCTCCTACCCATCACACCGTCTCATTTTTTGATTGGACGAGTTATACAGAGTGTCCCTGATCCAAGTGTTCAAGAAATGCCTCTCAATCGATTGTCCAGATACCAGTTGATCCAGCAACTTAGTCAAAGTGTCTGGAAAAGATGGTCTAAGGATTATCTTACACAACTACAGCAGCGTGGAAAATGGCATCAAGTATCAGAAGTTAAACTGAATTCTTTGGTGCTTATTAAAAATGAAAAATTACCTCCCTCAAATTGGTTGTTGGGACGCATCTTAAAAGTTCATCCTGGTGAAGATGGCGTGGTCCGTGTTGTCACCCTAAAGACTTCCATGGGAATTTTGAAGAGACCTGTTTTGAAGATATGTCCACTTCCTCAACCTGAAAGTGAAAGTTAAAGTGAATAACAGTGTCTATTGATGTATAAACTTACCTGTTGTATAAACCTTGTTTGTTTATAATACTATACCTTTATTTGTGTACTTTGTAAGAATTCATTGTGTTTGTTTTGAATTTATATTGTTTATTTTAATTACGTTCGAAGGCACTGTCCTAGAGTCCCTTCAAGGTGGGGGCAATGTTCTGTTTTGTTCAGCTTGATGCACTCTATGGAGTGTGCGTCCATAATTTATAGATCAGTGGGAGTTTTAGTTGACAGTTGAATTTGTTCTGGTTCTTGTAAGAGCATGGCATGTTGTTAGCTCAAGTTGTACTGCTTAAACTATTGGTATTAAGATGTAAATTAATAAAATTAAAACGTTAAAGTACAGTCCACTAATTGATTAAGAAGAAACACTGGGTGATACAAATATCAATCTGCTGAACAGAAATTTAGGTGCTGTGCATGTTTTAAACAATTTCTTAGATAGTTTTGGCTTATGTCAATTAGTAGAGTCCCCTACGCGAGTTTTTAACAATAGTTTTAGTCTCATTGACCATATCATAACATCGTGTCCTGATAAGTTGTCGAATGTGAGTGTTGTTGGTTGTCATATTTCGGATCATGATCTTATAGAATGTCGTATGTTAGTGCACACTGGGCGCCAACCTTCATGTTTTATTTCTTCCCGGACATTCAAGTATTTTGTACAATCTGAATTCTACAAAGATCTGATGGATTGTGGACTGGAACAAATGTTTTATGTAAATAATATTGACGACAAAGTTGCTATACTGAATAATTCACTTATAACTCTCTTTGACACACATGCTCCATTTCGAACTTTCAGAGCTACTAGAAAACCATCTCCATGGATATCTTGCAATACTCGACTGTTGATGTCTCAACGTGATCAAGCTAAAGCTAGATATAAAAGGAGTAAACATTTGGATGACTTAATTATTAAAGGTCTATAAGAAATTTCACAACTCTAGTAATTAGGAAAGAAAAGGAAGCATTTTTTGAAAGTAAATTGAAAACGAATAATTCTGCACAGTCATGGAAATTTTTGAGATCCTTGAACATCTCCACTAAATCCAAAACATTTTCCACAGAATCTATATCTAATGCAGATGGTTTTTTAAACTTTTTCACACAGCTGCCTACTTTCACCGAGGATTTTTCTGAGACTATTGCATTCTACAACAATAACAGAAAGACCTCCTTTGACTCGTTTTTTGAATTCAAATTGGTCGATTCTAGCGCAGTGATGAAATGTTTAACTGAAATAAAATCGAATGCACCTGGGCTAGATGACATCACCCTTGTAATGATAAAGGCGTGTTGTCCGTATTTGTTTCTTGTTCATATTATAAATTGCTGCCTGATGCAAAACTATTTTCCTATCACATGGAAGCATGCTGTTGTCACGCCGGTCCCCAAGGTGCGTAATCCGTTGGAGCTGGGGCACTTCAGACCTATTAGTATTTTGCCATGTTTCTCCAAAATAATGGAAAAAATTGTTTTACCAAATTGAAGAACATATGAACCATTATCAGATTCTACCTCTAAAACAGTCTGGATTTAGACGAAACTTTAGTTGTACAACTGCGTTAGCAAATATTACTGATGATATTATGAGAGCCACGGATAAGGGTTTATTGACCATCCTTCTCTTACTTGACTTTAGCAAAGCTTTTGATACTATTAACTTTAATATTTTGAAATCTATATTTCATTATGTCGGTTTTAGTGAAAATGCTAAACAACTTCTAACTAGCTATTTATCTGAAAGGGAAATAACTGTCAGGGTAAACAATCAGATGTCTAGGAGTGCTTTGGTTACATCGGGAGTTCCGCAAGGGTCGATTTTGGGACCTCTCCTCTTTTCAATGTATACAAGTAGCATAGTGAATTGCATAAAATATTCTGACTACCACATGTATGCAGACGATACCCAAATTTATTCCAGTTTTCCTGTAAATGATTTTCGAGAAGCAATAAAAAATTTAAACCAGGATTTGCAGAATATTGCGACCACGTCAGCAAGGCATTCTTTGTTGATTAATCCGAGTAAAACACAGGCTATATTATTTGGCAATAAGAATTTTTGTAAAAGTGTACTACCTTCTATTCAATTAAGAATTAACGATACTGACATACCTGTGGTTGAAAGAGTGAGAGACCTGGGACTGGTGCTTGACAACAGCTTTCCATTGGAATAAAAAAATTACTTTGTAACTCACTTGTGCTTTCACATTTCAATTTTTGTTGTGAGGTATTTTCTCCATGTTTGGATCAAGCCACCAAATATAAAATTCAAAAAATGCAAAATTCCTGTTTGAGATACATATATGGCATTAGAAAGTTTGACCATATATCACATAAATTAATTACTAGCGGTTGGCTAAATGTGGAACACAGATTCCTTAAGCTTTCATGTATATTTGTTAATAAAATTATTTTGTTTAAAACACCACCATATTTATTTGAGAAACTAAAATTTAGAACTGATGTACACAACATTAATGTGAGATTTAAGGGCAGATTGTCTCCTCCTCAATACAGAACTGCTTTGTGCAGTAGATGCTTCTCTGTTTACTTTTGTAAAATCTATAACGAATTGCCCGAAAATCTCAAAAATTTATCCTATCTTCACTTTAAAAATCATTTACATAGGTTTCTGTTACAAAACCAAAATTGTTTATTGTAATTCTGTGTGGTGCACTATGTGGTCTGCGATGTTGGTACGGTTGCTATCACGGACTATTTTATCGCTTTTGCCCTTGGCGACTCTTATTTCTGGTAACAGGTGTCGTCTGTTCCGAATGGTATAGTTTATTATAATATTTAATTTAATTTAATTTAATTTAATGTGATCTGTAGGGTTAAGTGGAGGAGCAGGGGGTGCTTTGGCATCCATCTGAACTTCGCCCTAAGCTAGCCTTTCTTTCAGTTATCTGTGGGAATTGCATACACTATGATTATTGTTTATCTACATAGTTTGATTTATAAAATGCAATTGTAACTGACACAATAAAGACACTATTATTATTATTATTATTATTATACAAGTATGGGGGCGATTTGTTCAATATAATCTTATGAAATAAGCAAGCAGCATGATGAAATCTCCGAGAATTCATATTCAACCAGGAAATCTCTGCAAGCTTATGAGTAATATGATAACCCCTGCGAATTCCATAGATTAAACGTAAACACGAGTTTTGTAGGCACCCGTTTGCTATAAATAAAAATCGCACGGGTATATTCAAAAATGTTGTAGGCAGCTTTGAAATTTTGACTTTTACTGAATAAATATCGCGTCGTGTCTCTTTTCAAATCTAATAGTTGATAATAGTATATTATACACGAGTTTATAATGAATGCTATTATTACCGAGGATGAAGTTTACAACACGAGCGAGTGAAACGAGCGAGTTTTGTAATCATCCGAGGTAATAATAGCATCATTATAACGAGTTGTATACTATACTTTGTCCACGACTATCAAAACAGATTCCCAGAAAGAATTTACCTTCATTTCCCTTCTCCAGTGTAAGAAAGATTCATACATACGCTCTCAGCTATAATTTTCTTGGTTTTTTGGGCAATGAATCTAATGAGGCAAGTTCTGCAGCTTCTTTTATTGCTGGTGCTGTTAATTATGATTGAAGAAACACAAGTATAAAGAGTACCTATATTATAAGATAGTCGTGGACAAAAATATTTGATATTCTCCTGTACACCACCAACAGTTGTCAAAGCGGCCCAGGAGAGTACTTAATTTTTTACCATAAAAATATTTTATAAAGTACGCCAGTTAAACATTTTAATGGCTTCTCGATGGAAGACCTATAAATATTTTAGGTACAAACTGGTCATTTATGAATAGGACTTCACTATAAAAAAATGCTGAGGCGCATGCGCGAACGCGCCATGACAATTTCGGACTAATGTCAAAGTCTTGTATCAATATCCCCTAGAGGGGTAGGCGGTATTGCTTGTTTGAAAGTGTTTATTAATTCTTTGGTAAAATTTTACTGCAAACGTGCAAAATTAGTAATAGTTCGGAACTAAAACACTATGGAGCATCCAAGCATTGTGCTTTTGGTGGCTGCCAAGGTGATAGCAGTGCGGGAAGGCCAAGTAATCGCTTGGGATTACGATTTTATCCATTTCCTAAACCCTGCCTAAAGGCCGCATTTCACGTAGCTGGTCCAGCCGAGCTGGTCCCGCCCGGCTGGACCCGCCGCAATTACAAAATTATGTTTTCTTAATAAGTTACTAATATTGTGTGATATTTCTTTTATATAGGGTAAGGAAATGTAGTTTTTAGATTCTTTTTGGTTCTGATTAATCAGAACATAATTTTGTAATTGCTCACAAAAAGCATAATAATTTACAATTTTTATATTCTCATCTGAAAACCCCCATTCCAAAATTGATGAAAACTCACACCGTATACAAAATTAATTGTAATAACTGTAATAAAACATACATTGGACAAACCAAAAATCATCTCGAGACTAGGTTAAAACAACATACATACCAAAATAGCAATTCAGCTATCAGTAAACACATAAAAAATACTAAACATACTTTCGATTTTAATAACACTACTATTCTTGAACAAGAGAGAAATTTAAAAGCTAGACTTATTTTAGAAATGATACACATCCAAAAAGACAAAAATTCTTTAAATGACAGATCTGACATTCAAAATTTAAGTCAAATATACCGTGACATAATAACGTAATTTGTTCTCTACCACTTGATTCTAAATTAACTCATGTACATTATTTATTTCCTTATTCATAATTATCAAAATCAAATGTGCTAGATACAATTTCTATTATTAAGTTTAACATAGTTACTGTTATTTACAAATTTTATTAAGAAAAAAAATGTCACTTTTTTATACTTTATACAATTTTGAATAAAACCTTGATAAAGCCCCCTAACGGAGGCGAAACGTTGGTGTTTTACAAAAAGAAGTTTCAATTTTGCCAAAAAATTCACAAAAGTTATAAACTATCTTGGTTAACATTCCCGTATTTCAAGCAAGAGCCAGGAGCCAGGCACGCCTTCGGGATTCAGCCTCACAATTTTACGAGGGATATCACTTGGAACTAACATTTGTAATAATTTTCCGTCTTTCAAACACCCTCCTTATTTCGTGTATTCTACTTACGAATATTCCACACGAAGTTTATAACGTCTGACAGCTGACAGTGACACTCGTCCGAAAATCTAAGAACAGCTGATTGTCAGCACATGCGCACTAACGAACACAGAACTAAATGAAAAGACCTATTGGCGGGTTAAGAGAACAATTCAAAGTTTCATTCATGAGCCGGTCGGAATTATTCGAATATGCTCATAGTTATTATAGGCTACGTAGAAATTTTGACATTATTTACTAACATAGATAACAAATCATTAAAAAGAAAGTTACTGTTTTGTGAATAAATTTGACTTTCTTAATAGTCGTGGGAAAAATAGTGTATATAACTCATTAGAAAGTGTATTTTATATACACTGGTGTGATTTCATCTACTTGTACGAAATTTGCCACTTTCCATGCTCGTTACGTAATATACTATCTACATATTTAAATTTATTGAAAATTTATGAAACTTAAAACTTAAAAGAAATTTAACAACTTTATTTCTTTTGGAGGGCGCAATTAACAGCAAAAACTCAAGAGGAAAAACTGAATATTAGATACTGACTTGTCATACATTTGAACGACCAAAAGATACTAAATGGTTCCAAAACATCTGTGGAATAAAATGGGCCTGCCTATCAAGAGATCTTTGTAGATCCTCCTGATGGCGATTGGATCCAATGTAATTCTTGCAAAGGACTCCATGATGATTACAACATACATTCTCGATTATAGGATAGTTCTTGTGTCAGATGATTTCAATAACAATGTTCAGTTACTGCTAGTAAACTTTTTGCATTTTGTAATGATTTGTTTTGTTACTTCTTTTTTCTAGGTTTAGAGTACCTACCCGTAATTCTTTTGTTTTCCGGCAGATTAGAATTAGAAAATCAGATAGGTAGACTATGTTCACCCTTCAAGTAAAATATATTGCTTTTTTGTTTACATAAATTCTAGGAAGTATCCATCTTCCGAATACTAAATACTTCACGAAACAAGACAAGTTCTTTTTGTATTATTTGTATGTCGTAGAATGATGAATAGGGTTCTCGAAACACATGCTGACACTTTTCGTGAGTTAATGACCTATAGGTTTTTTTGGATGCGTTAATCGTCTAACCAAATACAGAGCAATGTAGTTATCAAGTTACTCACCAATAAAAACGAGCGCTCCGAAGGATGAACCTAATCCAACCCGATACCCATATTTTTATACATATAAATAAGTTTCTTTGAAGAAAAAAGCGTGTCACGGGAGCCGCAGATCCAGAAAGGAAACGAATGTTTTCCAACAGCTACAAATTTCTAAGTTACATAAACAAGTGGGGGTCTTTGAGGCAGATTTACAAGTTTACAAATTTTAATGGCTTTTCACATTTCTACTGAAAGGGATCCGATATAGCTGGCTTATTTCACCCGGTCCGTTCCTTTGAAGATCAAAGAAACCGCGCGAAGAGGTCAGATAGACGTGTCACACATTTGCTTAAATTATTCAAATGAGTAATTGTCGGCTGTTTTTTAAATGTGGCGCCTAAAAAGAAACCAGGATGCCGGCTAATTAATTCCCATCCAGCCCTCCCATAGATGCCGAAACTGGGCTTCTTGCGGTGTTCGGGTATAAAAAGAGATTACTCTCTGATAAACCCCACGAAAACCTTACTCCCCGGGAATTGGTGACCTCAAACAAAGTTGAGTCTGGTCACACGGCGATTCTTCAGAATCTCGGAAAGAGTTGAAATTCATCTAAATACAAATATACCTCTCCTGTTCTGCCCCTAATTATTAATTATTTAACTGACATTTACCTGTCGTACATCTTCATGCAGTTCATTTTTACTTCATTTCTAGTTCATTTTTATTTCAACAACTGCAGTCATGCGTGTGATTTTAAACATTTATGCCATAAATTTGTTATAAATTAAGTTTGCTGCGCAAATTTATATAAAATAAGATTCTACAGAAGTAGAAATTCGTCTTGTTTGGTTTCAGAGATATTTAATTTTTCGAAGGCGCTACAAACATCAATTTTTCCAATGTCAAATAAGGCTAAAAGCGGTAGGATCAAGGCCAAAAGTGTGGTTATAACAAAGTAAACACTAAATTCAAAAATATTACAGCACCTGAAGATGGTCTTTGGAAATGATGGTTAGACGCGATCCTCAATCCGTTCCTATCCTGAGCTAAAAGTAGACCGTCAAAGAATTGTAAGAAAAACAAATTTATAAATTGAATGGGAAATCCTCTCTGCATTTGGTGTTCTAAAAAAACCAGTGGCGTATTTGAGAAAATACATGCGCACGCCTCTGCATTCTAAATAAAATAATTACAACCAATATTTACTAGAGAACACAAAAAATGATCTATGCAAAATTTCAGAAGGCTACCTTTTTCTATTATTGACTTATAAATAGCAAATTATTATAAAATAATTTATTTTCTTTAACACCATGTACCGGGTGTCCAAATAAGAAAGGATGCCGACCATATCTAAGGAACCGTTTATGGTACAGCTAAGGGAAAGAAAAAATAATAATAAAAGTGGCCAAGAGAAATCGCTGGAAATTATTTCCAAGTTTCTAAGTTTGCTGCTAGAGTGCGTAATAGTCATAGTCGACAAAAAAACATGGTTTCCTCTAAAATATACCGAGATAAACTAGATCAAAAATAAGAATATTGCAATCTTGAATATATTTTGTATAATTTTGGTTTCCCACTTCTTGCTCTAGCCTAGCTTATCAAATAGCAGCGGAGGGGGAACGGGAACGATTGATTGTGAAAATGCTTGTAACTTCGGTTTGGTTCAACATAATTTGGCAAACTTGGTCTCGTTGAAAAAAGCTCTCTTCGGTTAATTATATGCTTTTATGAGATAGGTTCTTTTAGTTATGTAGTGATCGCTAGGGGGCGCTGTTTGAAAGGCCAGCAAACTTTCCAAAATTTCTTGGAAATTTTAAATGGAAAGATATAATAATTATAACCTAAGTAAAAAGAGGACAGAATGATGAAAGGAATAGTGAAAACCGCGCATTGATATCTTTTTTCTAACCGGAGATATAAACAAATTAGTGTTAGGATGGAGAGGATGGGGGCAAAAATTGTTTGGTAACACCCAGTTCAACATTTGCAATTATTATGCAGTAGTGATAAACTTGTGTATGCTTTGATGCCAATATAAAAATTATACAAATATGATAAAATAGCTTTTACTATAATTTGGAGAAAGTCTCCCATCTTCCGAAAATTTAAGATATTTGTAGATATCAAACACTTGACATTGTGCTGAATTTTTGTTTCAACGCCAACTTGTTTTATAAATATATTGCGTACACAGTGGCTGGATCAGCAACTTTGGCGTAAATTCACTATGAATTCTTAATAAGCTAAAATCGCACGCCAAAACACAGTTATACAGCACACCCCTGAGGATGGTGACTTCGTCAGCGAAATATGTGTCGAGTTTAATGACTGTGTTACAGTCTTTAGGCGTGTGGGGTTAGCTTCATAAGAAATATTGCAATTTACAAGAGTATATTTTAATATCTAAAACATACCTAGATATTTTAGGTTTTTGATTTAAAAATAGGTCATTTCCACATTTAAAACGGCCACGAAGAAGCAATATATAATTTTAATGATTATGATATTTTCAAAATGTCTTTTATATTCGGTGGAACGTATAAAGGTTAGTAATTAACCAGTCCTCCTTCCCCTAAAACTCTTTTGTCCATATCTCCGGTTAGAAGAAAGATATCAATGTGCGGTTTTCACGGATTCTCTCGTTATTTTGTCCTGTTTTTAATTAATTTGTAATTATTATACCGTTCCATTTAAAATTTTCAAGAAAATCTGAAAAGTTTGCTGATTTTTCAAACAACGCCCTCTAACGATCACTACAGAACAAAAATGACTTAAATTATAAAAGTATCTGATGAAAGGAAGATAGCTCTTTTCAACGAGACTAAGTTTGCCAAATTATGTTGAACCAAACCGAAGTTACAAGCATCTTCACAATCAATCGTTCCCATTCCCCCTCCGCTTCTATTTGATAAGCTAGAGCAAGAAGTGGTAAACCAAAATTATACAAAATATATTCAAGATTGCAATATTCTTATTTTTGAGCTACTTTATCTCGGTATATTTTAGAGAAAACCATGTTTTTTTTCGACTATGACTATTACGCCCTCTAGCAGCAAACTTAGAAACTTGAAAATAATTTCCAGCGATTTCTCTTGGCCACTTTTATTATTATTTTTTCTCTTCCTTAGCTGTACCATGAACGGTTCCTTAGATATGGTCGGCATCCTTTCTTATTTGAACACCCGGTACATCAAAAAGGAAGCAAAATTCGACCATATTTTATTAGACAAAATACCTTTATTTTTTGATAAACTTTCGACTTGTGATATAAACTGAACCACCCTGTAGATCTAACTTGAAAAGTAAATGTGACAACGCACATCCCCGTCTCCCCTTCCGGATATCTACTTCTCTTCGTTCCTGCTCAAATTCTATAACTGCCGTTTGATCTTTGTAGATATTATGTATTATTCTTTAGTACCTCTATTTCATCCCTACCTTTCTGGGCACCTTGAACATCTTCGTCCATTTTATTTTACATTGTCGAAGGCTTTTCCTAAATCTAAAATATAGGCGCTCTTTCCCTTTTCTGTTGTCTTTTTCTATTATTCTATTTTTTCTATTATTCTATTATTTTTCTATTATTCTATTTCTATAAAGCTAGAATTGCCTCGCGCGTTCCTCTACTTCGTCTAAATTCGAACTAATCACCTATTATTTCTTCCACCCTTTTCTCCATCATTCTTTGTATAATTCTAGTTAATGTTTTTGACGCGTAGGAAGTTAAACTGATCGTTCTAAAATTTTCGCACCTATCCGCGCCTTTCCTTTTTTGGCAAAGCGATTATGATTTTCCGTTTGTAAAATACTGGAACCTCACTATATCTGCTATACAGGATGATTCAGAACGGGTACGCCGAACTTCAGAAGGTTACAGAGGAGCTCAAAAAAGAAGAAAAATGCATATGAACAAGTGTCCAAAAGTTACAATTAACAGAGAGAGAGCAATTTGAATTAAAATTTTAGGGCGATTGTCCCTTTTAGACTACTGTTATAGGTATTTAAAAAGGAATGTTTTATTACTGACAAGTAGTTCTGGAACGATCGATTGTTGATGAATTCTTTTCACCCAAAATGCAGATTGTGATCGATTTCATAAAAACCCTTTGCCCAAAAAACTAAGAAGGTTAGGATATCTCCTGCCTCGTTTCTAATGTTCTTACTGCTAGATCCAATTTCTCTGAAATTTCTCCTAATTATTTTATACGCTTCGTCGGTTATTCTCCTTCTACGACCCTAACAGTATTTTATAATAATAATAATAATAATAATAATAATTTTTATTATCTGCACCAAAAAAGATTCAATACATTTACGGTTACAGCAAAGAAAATTGATAAGTACAGATTTCATTCGCGCCCTTCAGTACCTCGCTCGTTTTTTTCTTGAACTTATCGCGCAAATCACCTTTTAGTTTCTCGAAGTCAAGATGTCTTTTACCGTTTACCTTTTTCCTGGGCAATGAATAATAAGTCTTCGACCATCCAACTTGCTATCCAAGTTTCCTCTTCATTAGCTTTAATAAATTAAAGATAGGAAAGGATGGAGGTGTGCGTCTAATCGCAGTTCTCGGATTTTGGGAACAGGAATTTAGCGGAATTTCAAGCTGACTGCACCTATTGCGTATTTATTAGAGAAACGATGTATTCTTAATTCAGATGCAGCCTTTCGTTCAAACTATAAAACAACGTAGAATATTTTATTCATCAGAATCGGTTAAGGTATTTCCATGTACCTGACGACAATTTAAATAGGTACATATCCGTGAGGGCGTCGAAATGTGTTTACTTTTAAGTGAGCATACAAATTTCTAGAATAAATAAGTGGACGTGTATTTTCCGAAGGAGTTCGTGCCTGTCATAACAATGGGATTTGTATATCTTTTGGTCAAGCCTGGATCTCATTAATATTAAAACCAGCGGTCGATGGTCTTCTCTGTTTGTCTTTCTCTTCTGAATAATCAACCAACCAATAAACGTTGCTTTGTAAGTATTTATTACACATACAGGGCGAATTTACCTACAAATATATATGGCAGGAAAACACCAATAAATAACATTTCCACCAACATAAAAATACTGCTTTGCACTTTTTCAAGCAAACAGAAAAAAGAACTGCTATACCTACACACTTTTGCCATACAACTAATCGAGTAATTCAGCAAAAAGAAAACTGCAAATCTAGTGCTCTGCAGCAAAAATACTCACGCTGTTATTCACCCTATTGTACAGGGTGTACAAGGAACAACTTTACTATTTATATTGACATGTATTACCTAATTGATTAATAACTGAAATATATTTTATTTGCTTTGGTCAAATAGCATCATCATTATTATGTGCATCCTGCGTTCCCCAAAGCTTAATAATGTTCATTATACGAAGGTAAATCAGAAAATTTCAGTTGTAGCACCAAGGCTGCTCTGACACACACAGAAGTGTCACATTTGTATTTTTACTTGCCGTAGAAATTCAAGGGGGCGTACAGGGTGGCCCATTAGTGCGGGGACGGTCTATATCTCTTGAACCATTCAAGGCATCACAATGCATTTTTGCAAGTGCTTAGGAAACCCTATGCCGCATCATATTGTAAAATTATTTTGGTGTTTACAGGGTCTTCACATTTTGCGTAACAATCCAAAGTTATATGTTTTTAAATGGAAAACCCCAATTTTGTTTTCATATTCACGTTCCCCACAAAATTTCATGGAAAACGATATGCCACATTAATGGGTTTAGAGCAGGGGATGTTAAGATATTGTCATTTTAGTGTCGATCTGGACCCATCTTTGTGGCACTACTGACGCCTACTTACAGAAGCTGTCAAAGATTTCTTTATCGAACTAGATTCACAAACTATTCTATTTGCAAATTCTGATAATACCTTTGTCACCGTGCTTTACATTATACAGGGTGGTAAACATACGCATAATTGAATTTTTCTCGAGAATTTCAAATGGAATACCCTGTATACTAATTGCACATTTAATAGTCAGTTTACTAAACTTCTGATTGATACAGGCATTTCCAGGTCTGCGACTGACAGTTTCTACAGAAATTACGATTGAAACTTACAAATTTCCAATTTCACTGTTATTTTTTACAATTTTATTCGAATTTCACCTATTTTTTCACCCAAAACCAGAAAAAAAATTAAATTTGGTTTCTGCGCAAAACTAAGCCAATAGAATTTACACTGACACAAAAAGTCCCATTGCAAAATTATTTCTTGAAAGTAAAATCGATTTAATTTTTATTAAGTTTACCAGCGTATGCCTAAAACGGGTAGTTTTCAAGATACTCTTACCGAGAATTAGTATTATTGTGAACAAATATAGCAAAAATAATAAAAATAGCTCGAAATCGCAATGTCTACCAGAACCAAGAAAACTTAAATTTGAGCCACTCACTCTCTATATCAATTTAGTTACGTACTTTTGTTGTGTGTTTCCAATTTCTTCTTCTCAAATTTGGAGTTGATGCGGAAGTCAGAATAAATAAATATTTTAAAAAGTCAGTAGAAATTATTAATCAGATAAATTTGGATTTTATCATTAGTGGGAAATGTTGTAATTTAAGCAAAAAACTACAGCGAGAACAAGTTTATTGAAATTAAATAAATAACTGAAAATTAAATAAAAAAATTAAGAAAATGCAGAAAATCCTTCAAGCTATGACAGATGCGAGTTGGAGCTGTTTTGTTTATCACAAGTAACATGATTTCAACGCGATTTGCATTTTGACTACAAAATATGATTCTTCTATAAAAAGTGAGAATAAAACAGTTATCTCGGGAAAGCAATGTTTCCGAATTACTTTCCATAAAAATGGCACTGTTAATAAACATTATTTACATTATAAAGTTTTGTTCTCCGTCCAGCGTTTCGTTTAAATTACATTTCCTCTACAAAGTCATATTTAGCTTATTAATAATTTGTATCTACTTTTAACCATTTATCTGTCCTGAAGCAACTCGAAATTTCAAAACAAGGAATTCAAAATACGCAACAAAGTGACCTAACTAAATCGATTTAAAACGGGACAGGTCCGAATTTAAGTTAAATGGGGAAATCCGAATAAAATTGTAAGAAATAACAGTGAAATTGAAAATTTATGTTTCAATTTTAATTTCCGTAGAAACTGTCAGCCGCAAAGCTGGCAATGCCTGCATCAATTAAGAGCTTAGTAAACTGGCTATTAAATGTGCAATTAATATACAGGGTGTTCCATTTGAAATTCTTTAGAAAAATTCAATTATGCGTATAATACAAAGTACTGTAGCAAAGGTATTAACAGAATTTGCAAATAGAATAGTCTGTGAATCTAGTTCGATAAAGAAATCGTAGACAGCTTAGGTAAGTAGGCGTCAGTAGTGCCACAAAGATGGGTCCAGATTGGCACTAAAATGGCAATATCTTAACATCCCCTGCTGGAAACCCCATAATGTGGTATATCGTTTTCCATTAAATTTTGTGGGGAACGTGAATATGTAAACATAATTGGGGGTTTCCATTTAAAAACATATAACTTTGGTTCGTTACGCAAAATGTGAAGACCCTGTATACACCAAAATAATTTTACAATATGCGGCATAGGGTTTCCTAAGCACTTGCAAAAATTTCATTCTGATGCCTTGAATGGTTCAAGAGATATAGACCGTCCCCGCACTAATGGGCCAGCCTGTATATCTGTACGTTTCTATGACAAGGTTTATAACTCACTCGTTGGATAACATACTATTAACGATTAATAACTTAATAAATGATTGAGTTAGGGCAAAACTGATAGTAATAAATTTTTTTTCCCTTAATGTTCAGAATGTCTACCTCGCAATAAAATATTTTTGTTGGTAGTTAATAACGCATAATATTCATACTTTTACCCACATCCGGTATATCAATTCTAATTTCAATTAAGTGTTATAACTCGTTGCTTTAACTGCTTCATCTGCTGAAGTAATTATAACTCTGGCTCTTCTCCATTTTATAATTAGCATACCCAATTAATATTCGAAAAATCAAGAAAATATTTATCCAGGAAAAAACTTGCTTTCTAAGTAATTAAATTGATACTGAATTATGCAAAAGCAAAGACGTAAATAATTATCAAAGGAAGCTACAGCGTTGTATTTTACACTAGGGTTGGTTAAACAAACATCTGTTGTGGTTTTATAATGAAGTTAAGCGCCAGACTATCTTATTTACAAGTCATAATTGATATGTTTATATCTGAGTAAGTAATATAAGTACTTATTCTCGTATGACTTGGTTAATTGCAAATGTCGAGCAATTCTCGAACATTAATTAATTTAAAAACAAGAATAAGAAAACAATGGAAGAGGTACTGATGGAAAATTCCACAGGGGTACTTAGCAAGTACGACTAATCGATGAATGAGTTTATTTCAACAACAAACGGAAAACTCGATAGTAGTAAGAAGACCTCTCTGGAAACTGAGAGGTGTGGGTTGAAAATTTTTAAATAGTGGTGTTAACAACTTTTGAAACTTTTGGACAAGAAGTTTCTCGTTTCAAGTGTAAAATGAAGTAACTGAAAACTTACCTTTTCGCACTCAGTTCTGCAAGACCCAGTGGCGTGTGAGCAACAGGTTAAATCTGAAAGACAACCAAGAAATAATTATTACCTATTTAATGCATTTAATAGCTAATATGATATTCTGCTAGCGTGCTAGCGTACTAAAGAATTTAAAATGTAGTTTGTAATAATTTATTTTAATAATTATTCTAACATGCAACGTCCAAGAATAATTGTAGAAGATAGTCACAGCTGTTCATTGCATTAATTGACAGCGTATTTATAGCGTTAGCTGGACGTGCTCAAAGTTAATTCTGGCAAACAAGTTTTTAAATATTTCAGCTACTTTAAAAAAATACCTACGTTCCATCTATTTGTCAAAAGATAGTAGGTATTTCTATTATTTATGAACGCTCAATTTATCAATAAAAATTATACAGTAAGAATGATGATTGAACAAAAATGTTGTTATCCAAAAATTACAGTCTTATTTGAAAAACACTGAATTACCGATCTGCGTCGAAATTTAATCTCGAGAGAATTTGTAAACTTTATTAAAAAAGGACGCTCGTCGGGGCGGTCTCTGAAATCAATTTTCCACCATTTTTAAAACTTTTCTCGTTGTATTTCAGCAACGAAAAGAGTTAGAGATCTATTTTTTCATGGAAAATACACTGAAGTGTGCTGATCATCACAGTGTACTCACATTACCTCTACAATTTTCCAATTTTATGAAAAAAAATGGTTTCTTGCTAGACCACAAATTTGTGTAATGTATTTTTCATGAACCGGGTAAGTAATCTTATTTTTCGGAATTAATTTATACATATGCGAGACCAAACACGGACAAAGGCTCGAAATTATTTTTGGTGAAGAAACGAAACATTAATGTTGTTGCTGAAAAAAGTTACAGCGAGTTAAAATATAAATAATTCGTGCGCGCTAGCCGCGCTGATGGATGGATAGGTAGCGACATGGGTTCGGGCGCTTTTATCCTCGATAATACACACATAGCCGAAACTCTTGGCTCTTGGCCCCCTGAATTAATTTGAAACGTAAGCAAAAATTATTCTTACAAATATTACCTGGCCGTGGGATCTTGCTGGCATGCGCGAGTGAGTAGTCGTTAATGCTCAGCAACAGTGCCCGCGGTTTGGCTATGGATGGGTGACCCATTTCTGCGCTGTGGCTAGGGCGCGCCTTGGATCACCTATCCAGCTTTACCTAATGAGGTTTTCCAGGTTTTCCTCATTCTCGCACTAAATGGTGGGTAGAGTATCTAACAACTGTAGGTCGTTCCTGTGACGCACCTGCGGCCAATAGTAATATGCCGCCTCCTCCGTCCCGCACAAGCTTAGCTTCTGGGGCTAACCTTAGGGTTAGTATGGAGTGAGTAGAGATATTATTATTATTATTATATGTGGATTCAATTCTACATTTTATTGAAATGCTTTATCACATGTAAGGTTATTTTCATGGAAAGAGTACACTGCCAGGAATTAAATTTAAGAAAATGTCAGAATTATTTTTTTTTGAAAAGACCAAAGTCTTCCCAAATGTGAGAAACGAAGATATCAATAACAAGTATGTCCTCCTCTGTTCTCGAGCAAAACATTAACACGTCTGCACATTCCAATAAAAAGGTTATTAATGGCTTCCTGCAATATATTGTTCCATTCTCCTTGAGCAGCAACAATTAGCTCCTGAAGGATGAAAGGGGGGTTATCTCTATTTAAAATGACCCTTTTTAGCATATCCCACACGTTCTCACAAGGATTCAACTCAGGTGAGTTTGTTGGTCAATTCATTCTTGGAATATTCCCTTCCTGTAGCAAATTGGCAACCCTTCTTGTGCGGTGGGGCGTGGCGTTATCGTCCATAGAAACTAAATTTTCTCCAATGGAGGGATGATTGGTTGGATAATGTTTTGGACGTAAATGTTTCCCGTCATGGTATCTGGCACGTGAATAAATGGAGTGCGACGACCATATATTATACCCCCCTCAAAACATTACTGTTCCGCTTTGATAAGGAACAACTTCTCTGGCAAAAGTAAGTCTTTCTTGTCGTCCCGGTCCCCTAGAGAACCTTTCATATCGATAATCACTCATTAACCCAATTTTTGTCTCATCAGAAAAATGATATGTTTTGCTTTCAGAGATCTCTGCCTCCTACGGAAAACGCATTTGACTTTCATGTTAAAAGAGCTTCTTTCAGTGTACTGTATATAAAACGGCTTGGCAAATAAGCCCAAATATTCCAAACTTCGTGGAATATGGATGGTACATGGAAAATGGCGTTATTATGCCAATAACATTCACAAATAGCTCTAAACTATAACACAGTTCTGCAAATGTAAAAAGTTTACCTGTTCTTTTCGATGTGCATGCATGAAATCTAATGTGCAATGTATAATATCATGTTTATGTGAAGGGAAATGCAATTTGTCGGAATAAAAAATACGAATGTTCTCGATATTAATGCAGCGTTTGTACGCCCGCACATAAACCACTGCTATACTTGGGCCGCCGAACAGACGGAGTGATCACCCTGCAAGAACGTGCTCTAGCAGGGCCAATATTAATTTATGACGACCGAATTGGAGTCTTGCGACTTCGTTGGGTCTAAAGAAAGCGCATCACTGCGGTTCGGTCGTCCTAAATTGATAGTGGTCTTGCCTAGAGCTCATGATTGCAGGGTGATCGCTCCGTCTGTTGGGCGGCCCAAGTATACACGGATCAGCGCGGCTAGCGCGCACGAATTATTTATGTTTTAACTCCCTGTAACTTTTTTCAGCAACAACATTAATGTTTCGTTTCTTCACCAAAAATAATTTCGAGCCTTTATCCGTGTTTGGTCTCGCATATGTTTATATTAATTCCGAGAAATAAGATTACTTACCCGGTGCATGAAAAATACATTACACAAATTTGCGGTCTAGCAAGAAACCAATTTTTTCATAAAATTGGAAAATTGTAGAGGCAACGTGAGTACACTGTGATGATCAGCACACTTCAGTGTATATTCCACGAAAAAACCAGATCTCTAACTCTTTTCGTTGCTGAAATACAACGAGAAAAGTTTTAAAAATGGTCGAAAATTGATTTAGGAAAATTTGTAGGAAAAATCGATTTTCCGGCATTTTCGCAATTCCCGATCTTTTCGCGACCTCAAAATTCGAATCCGGCAGATCATTTTACTTAAGAATCAGCTTCATTTTCTTGTGTGTGTTCGAGTTGTATAGAGGGTGTCGAATTAGAGCACCTTACTCCTCGACTACTGAATTACATCGGACTTCCACGTATTTTCTGGTTTGGAGACAATTCTATATGGCCAAGCCTCAAGTACTGCCGTGGATCATCCCTTGTTCCCTATATTAATGATAACATCTTCATGAAATCTTCCAAAGAGCAGGCTCTTAAATCTTACAGTCTTAAACCCGCTTAAACCCAAACGTAGGTCGATGACATATTAGCAATTTTGTCACATGGTCGTGCAACCTTAAATCAATACCTAGACCCCCTCAATAGTCATCGCCCCAATATTCATTTAACCATGGAGGTCTAAGCTGGTGGAAAGTTGTCGTTAGATATTCTGGTCAGTCGTGTCTTGATGGAAGTCTCGGTAATTTGGTTCATAGGAAACCCACCATTATCTTATCATCATCAACTCTTTTGTTCGCCATGCAGTAGCCACATCCAAAGCCTCCTTCTTATCATCTGAACTTACTTGAACATATCACAGAAACTTTGACCAATGACAATAATAATTGCAACCTCCATCACTCCTCATTACAAAATCTCAGATATTCTATCATCGGCCAAAGATTCCTTTCCCTTTGCATTCTTGTTTTGTGGTGTTATTTATATGGGTGAGACGAGTGGTACTCTTGTGGGTGAACATGAACACTGCACCAGGTTGCTCAGTTCAGCTGGTTCAGTACGGACGAAGTACAAGTTGGCCATCGGCAGTCAAATCAATTTCTCGAAGCCCGTTCATCCAGTTTCCACAAGACACATGGAAACCTATAATCAGTCATCATATACCGTAACATTCCACGGTAATCACTAATCCAAATCATTCACAGTTAACTGACTATTCTCTAGGTGTAAGTAACCCCCAAAAGATATGAAATACACTAGGTCACGCACGGGGAAGATCTGTATAAATACTTAGGTAATACAGTGTGTCCACAGATGGACTTAACAGAGGACTTGTAAAAACTTTTATCTTCAGTTTTTCGAAAAAAGTCATTCTTCATCATTTCTTTTGCTTGTTCTATAAATACGATTCACGTTGAGAGACTTTGATTTTGTTGCACAGGGTGCGCAAGAAATATATATGTACATGTAGATTTGCAAAATAAAAATTTTAGAATCAAACTTTTTTGAAGCATCCAAATGAAAGACCGAGTGAAAGACCTTGATTTTCGGCACTGAGTTCCTCTTGAAAATGAGATCCAGGATGAGTGGTTCATTTTTCTATAACTGCCATAGTTATACAGAGTTGCCCCATACTAACAAGCAATCTTGCTCACCCTGTACACTATACTTTTTTAACTTTGCATCATAGGGATTTACATGGTAAGAACTCCATCACGTGTTAATGGTTTTTCTACTGCAAATATAAAAGTTATTTTTGAATTTTTGACATATTTTTATTTTACATATTTCTTTACGACTTCTGATAGTCTTTATAATGACATTTTCACGATTTAATACAATTTCGGATTAAAAGTTGCAAAGTAAAGTGACAGGTTTGTAAAATTACTCAAGACAGCCTGTTAACTTTGAAAATTTATAAAATAAGCGAAAATTATCCATCAGTTTTCCTTTTTATTTAAAGTTAACTGATTGAACTTGTAAAAAAGTGTACCTACCTACACCAAATATCATTTTGAAATTCGTAGCAGAAAGACCATTTCAACACTCATGTGATGCAACTGGAAAAAATGCTCGATGTAAGACCATGCCTAGATACTAATAAATGTCAAATATAGTACCAACACCAGACACACGTTCCTCTGGAGGCACTTAGGTATTTAAACTGAAATGGGTAACATCATGGTCTATTATTCGGAATTATTCCCAGATAAATGTGCAAAGAACGAGTTGAGCCAGTTGAATTAAACTGTCAAACAAGCTTAAACAAGACATCAACGGGAGATAGTAAACAAGAAAAGTGGTAGATTGAATGATGGCATTTCTATTGGATTGACTCAACTGTGTAGGTAATTGCGAATTCAGAAGATGCCGTGAACACCTCGTTCACCAGTTGGTAGTATTCTCTTCTTGTTGAAAAACAGGTTTTTGCTGTTTTTATTTGCACCTACTTTATCGATGTCACATATATTTTATTTTATGGTACCGAATTAACAATAAATTTGTTGTTTATAGGTGCTTCTTTATTTGTAGAAGGTTCTTGGTGGAGATGTGACGCGAGATAATGGATTAGGTAATTCCTACGCGCAAAGAATTTGTATTTGAATTGACAATTTTATGAATATCAAATAAGCCAATAATGTATAAATAAAGATTATTTTTTTCATCGTCAAATTGACCAATAGGAACATTTCATTTGGGTCTAGAAGCGTGTATTATTTCGGTTATTTTTTGACGTTTCTATTTTCCAATAAATGAACAGTATTTTTGATCATGCGTTTAATTCTGACCAATTAAATCATTATTATAGTGAGAATTTTTTACCTAACTTGTCCCAGCGGGAATTTTTTTAGTATTTTGTTTTTGTTAATAAAACGACTTGTTTTCTGGTTTTGACATATGTCATATGTTTTAATCGCAAATTGTGACACTGAAAGACTAATATTGAAGAGTTGTTTCACATTTGAACGTCAAAAAATAACCTTTCGAATACCACACGACAGTAAGAATAACTTGGAAAATAATTCTCCACATTTTACTCAAACTTGTCGCCATTCGGCAATAGCCACTCGAGCCCTACGGGCTCTCGTGTCTATTGCCTGGCGACAAGTTTTCGAAAATCTGTCGAATTATTTTCAAGTTATTCTCACTCTCTTGTGATATTACGTACGGTAATTTTTTTCGATAATTTTGCTTGTCGACAAGTTGCCATAGTTTCGAATTTGTAGGTGCATTTATAATGTATAATCTAGTTACTTTAGTACCTGCCAAACGTCAAATATTCCCAACACATTTCTTTGTATGCGAATTAATTGAAATAAAATTTCGTTTTGAACTACCTTGCTTCGATTCAAAAAATAATCTTGTTAAATACAATTCGTGGTCTGGAATTTTTAGGTAATTTTACTCAAGCTGTTGCTTTTACTAACCACCCGTGTAAATTCGACAGAAGATCACGAGCGCACTTTTAACTGTCAAATTTACACTCGTGGCTACCAAGCAACGCAACAGCTTTCGTAAAATTTCCGACAATTCCAGACCACTTATTGTATTACTACAGATTATTTGTTATTATTATTTGTGATAAAATTCTTGTTTATGTTTTCATCGCTAGCCTAGTTATCGCAGGTACCTCTATTAAAAAGGGGAAGGGGGTAAATGTTATGCAGAGAAAATTTACAGCACTTTGGACAAGGCAATTGTCATTTTCAGTTGATTATTTTTTATATAGTAGGCTAAGAAATAGCAATACACCAGCCTATATTATTTTTTTAATTCTTTTAGCGAGAAACGTTTCAGTTTATCTACCAACTCAGGCATGTATTCAACATTATTATCAAACAAGAAAGTAGTTTGCAATCAGACATCGTATTTGCATAGATATTCTTTTAAAAAATGACCATCCAATTATCATAACCTCGGGCGTATTTATATAGGTACATAATAAACCTGTCAATCAAACAGCTTCCAACTTGTTTATTTGTGCAATCTTCAAGTCCAGGACTAATTGAAAAATAAAGACTCGCTATTTGGTTATTCAAATGTGTCTTCCATCTGGCAAGAATATGAATAGGTGGAAATTTTTCTGTCCACTGACATGACCATCTGACTACACAATCCTTTCACAAAACGTTAAATCCATTGTACGAGGGATGTGCAATATCTATTGTCCCTGGCACAAAATCTAACATTATTTTTCAACGTAATCCCGATTTAAACTTATCCCATTGATTTAATGACCGGAATTCCAAAATTACCTCCGAAATTTCCGCGTTCTGCATATGCTGAACCAGTTGAAGTGAGAAATTCGATGCATCGTTCATGTTCATCCACACCGCCTAATCTCACCAGTATAGCGAAGACTACAAGAGCAAGAAGAAATACTTTACACTCCTTCTATCTGGGTAAGATATCTGGCCGTTGGCAGACCTGAGGTTTTCTAATGATGAGTGTGAGGACGGTCTTGATATTATATTTACGAAGAAATTTGCACCTTCATATCAGGTGGTGAAGAACTTGACAAGGAATTTTAAATTTGAAAGAGAAATTTGGCATTGTGAAGAAGCCTCAGGTGCTGGACGTCCGAAAACTGTTGTTTCCAAAGAAAACATTGATTTGATCCATGACCTGGTCCTGCAAGATAGACGAATCACTGTGATATTCATAGCTCAAACTTGTGGATTTTCAAAAGGCAGCGTTGAAACCATTTCACACGAAGAATTAGGTCAAAAAGGTGGCTACACAATGAGTATCAAAAATTTTGGCGCCAGAACAAAAGCGCATTCAACAGGTCACTTCAGAGACGAACTTGGTCATCATAAACAGAGATCCTGAAGACTTGGTGGCAAGATTCATTACTATAGATGAAACCTGGGTTCACCACTACGATCCTGAGTCAAAATGGCAGAGCATGGGATGGAGGCATAGTGGTTCACAACCCACTAAAAAGTTTCGTGTAATAGGATCTGCGGAGAAGACCATGGTCACAGTTTTCTGGGATGTCGAGGGAGTTATCCTTGTAGACATTTTACCACCTGGTGACACTATAACTGGACAATATTATGCTGTTTTAATTTCAAAATTGCGTGATTCCATCAAAGAAAAAGGATGGAAAAACTCACACGTTGTGTGCTGTGTCATCAAGACAACGCTTCTATCCACAAGAGCTGTGTTTCAATGGTCTCAATTATTAATAATGCAGGCTTCGAAATTCTCGAGATTCTCCAGATTTAGCCCCTGGTGACTACCGTTTGTTCCCCAAACTCAAAGAGCACCTATGTGGGACTCACTTTCTGGACGATGTGACGGTAATGGTGGAAGTAAACGAGTGGTTTGCAGTCCAAGACAAAACATTTTTTTCTGCGAGGTTAAAGCTCTTGACCATCGTTATACCAAGTGTGACATCGTCTTAGGGGACTATTCCTCCCTTCCAAGTCATTTGCTTCTCTGCCTAAGACAATGATATTTCATCAAGTCTTTCACTGAATAACTTCATCCTACAATTTGAGTATCTTGAGAGTCGCATGGATTGCCTCATCTCGTTCTGATTGCAGACGATTTTAATATTCCTGAAGTTGTTGATTGTTTAGTAGAAATGAGAGCAACCCAGCTATTCAATAGGTACATAAACTTTCTCTCCTACAATACTTTACCCAGTATAACCGAATTATCAATGCCAATTTGAGGAGTTTGGAGGTGCTAGTGACTGAAATCACACATCTGGTCAGAATTGTGGTGTAATCAACGTTTGTTAATCCTGCTATAAGAGTTGCTGCTGTTCACTTGGGCTTGATCATGTTGATTTTTTTTGGACAATAATTATGCCATCCCTAAATTTACTATCCAGGGAGAAGACATCTTGGACCATCTTTTGTTTTCTATTTGACGTAAAACAATTAGTTAACTGTCAATATTTGACGTTTGTTTACAACTTTCAGTAGTACCCTTGAACCCCTTGGGATATTTTTAGCAGGAACAGGGCTAGTATTTTCAAATACGAGTGTTATTCCAATAGAGACTTCAAAGCTGAAAACCAGCGAGCGTAACAGTGGCGGTCTATTAATTTCTTGAAATCTCACTCCAGGAATAATAATAAAATTTGAACTACCGGTTTGTTTTGAAATGTCGTTATTTCTGGATCCACGTAAGAAGCTCCTTTATTTTTGTTTGTTTTAGCTGACGCTCCCATCGCAATAAATTGCCAAACTGAGTAGACAATATCAGTTAATTTCTCACCGGCTCGTATTTATTGAATGCTATTTGTTAATAAATGTGTTGTTAATGAACCTAGTCAAATATTTACATGTCTATTAAAGAACATATTTGCTTTCTTAAACGTGTTTGTTTATGGCATTATTAATTTATTATTAACTCCCGTGTTAAGAACAAAATGAAGCTAATGTGAAATAAAATATACGAGGTTCACTCATAAACCGTATGTCCCAAGAAATGGATAAATTTCCAGTAACCGTGATTTTTTTGGGGAATTAAAAATAATCATTTTTCGTCCACTTTGTAACCCAATCCGTGGACATGATGGCTGATGCTCTTTTCATATCATTACAACCCGGTATATCAAGAAACAAGTTTTAGTTCTTAGATTTTTAAATGATTATCATTGTTCGAAAGTCGTTAAAACGCCATAAAGTATTATAGTTAATTTCGATTCCACGCTAGGAAAACAGATAAGAGAATAAAAACGACACAAACCAGAATACAAAAACACATTAAATGCATTGATAAGAGTAGCAAGAAATGGAGTAATTATCTCGAAAGTTATGGTTTAGAGGTCACCAGATAATTATGTACTTTTATTTTAATTTTTATCTTAACAAATTAATGTCTTCATTTACAACAACTAAATAGAGGCTGTTTTGCTTAAATTCCCATCTCCTTTATAGCCGTTATTTTTATATTACAAAAATAAATTAAATACGAAAAATTAAATTTTAGTTTTGACGTTTCCATAGGTATGTCATTATATGGGATCTTTAGTGCGCGTCACAAAATTATATCACCAGGTGATGACGTAAGCGTGTAGTACATTCATATAGAATTTTAGGTTATGTCGTACTAATGTCATAGACCAATCATGATTAGTATGATTAGTCTATGCTACCAGTGAAACGCTCCTAAAAAGATACCTACTCTAATAAAGTGCAAACAGTTTTTCAAAACCAGTACAAATAAAGAAATTATGACGAATTTTTGAAATCGAATTTTCTAAGATTTCTTTAATAATACAACATTTTCTCATTTTGTAAACTGGATATTGAGGTGCATGCAATACGGCACTATCCAGAAAGAAGACCTCGTAAAAGTATTTTTGAGAAGTTTAACGAAAAACCGATCAATTATGGGTCATTTGACAAATTAAAAGCAAGAGATTAGGTACAAGGGACAGAAGAATAATAGATAATCTCTACAAAGAGCAAACGGCAGTTATAGAATTTGAGCAGGACGAAGAGAAGTAAATATCCGGAAGGGAGTGAGACAGGGATGTGCACTGTCACCTCTAGTTTTCAACTTTATACATTGAAGATGCGATTAATATTGTTAAGGACAGAACAGCCTCAGGGATTAATACACAAGTCCAAACTATTAACATGCTCAAATTCGCGGATGATATAGCAGTGTTAGCGTCCAGCAAAGAAGAATTATGTATTAGGAATGGGGAATGGCTTTGAATGAAATGGAAGCAATTTTGACAGAGGGCTACGACATGAAAAGCAATAAAAGAAAACCAAAATGTTGGTGTATACATATGGGTATTAAAATGAGAATTAAACTAAAATATAAATAGGAAATGAGCTCGGAAATGAGAAGATAGAGGAAGTCGCGGATTTCTGCTATTTAGGAAGTCGGATAACTCGAGATGGTAGGATCACTAAAGATATATAACAAAGAATAGCGCAGGGTCGAGTTGGGTCGGTTAATGTAGCATTGTTCGGGTGCGAAATTTCGACAATAAGAGAAGCGGATGGAAAAAGAGTAGAAGCGTTTGAAATGTGGTGCTACAGACGCATGATGAAGATACCGTGGATAGATAAGTTTAGCAACAGGGAGACATTAGAAAGAGCTGGGAAAAAGCGAAAGGTATGGAAGACAATCAAGAATAGGAGAGATATAGGGTGGTAGGACACCTTGTGAGACACGAAGGAATAGTTCACGGCATCAATCAGTCGTCGGGCTGAGAACTTTATGATGAAGCAAAAAAATAATAAAAGTGTCAATGAACTAAGAGACGATTTTATGCAATGTGTTAATTCCGTTTCTAATATGCTCTTGGCTTGTTAAAAGGCTCATAAAGGACGAATTTTTCTTTCAATCTGTAAAAAAATCGATCAAGGGGTGCGCTCTGGGTAGCAATGAAAATATGTTTGAAAATTCGAATGCAGCATAAAGTGAAGAAAGTGAGGAGAGAATTGAAACGCATAGTAGGTTATAACATTTAAAAAAACTACCTATACATCGTAAATTTCGTTTTCGGTATTGGTACTGATAATGGGTGGTCCACTTTTCCATTACTGCAACACCTACATACTTAGGTACTTAACCCGTACTTCAGTACTTATCTATTAGTGAAAATGAAAGTAAAATTATAAGAAAAACAAAAACTAATAAAAAACAAACAATTTACAAAACGAATTAAATGCAAACGAACCTTGCGCACGTATCCACCTTTGATCAACGACAAACAAAACCAAAAAAGCACAAACAAAACAAGAAATGGCACTGTTCGAAGTCTTCGCGATCATTTTTAAAAAACACGTGCTGATCAGATTACGAGAACAAGTGAGACACTCTCATCTCGGCGACTGAGATCAGACTGACACTTAGCTGAAGCGGCCCGCCTGAAATTTCTTCAGCGTCACCCTGAAATCTCGATAAACCTCGATGTCCTGTAGGCTGCAGGCTTTGCGCTATTCAACTGTACGAATTGAATTCTATTTAAGCTCAGTGTTCAGGCGACATATCGCGTACGCCTTGACCATAGCCACCTACTACTGCATGCCGTTTGGTTCTCTTTTTGTCCAAGGGGTTTTCACAAGAGGTAGATTCAATGGGCGGTACTAACTGGACAGTTCCAACAACTGCTCCTTAGGCAAGTATCTTGCCAGGCATTAAATTACTGAATCAATTACTGATGAGTGTCACGAGGCGGTTTTGAAACACACACTATTTGATTTGAGATTAAAGTAGGTGCGTATAAGAACTTTTCCAATTAGCTTTATTTACGCAGCAATAGATTATCGCAAAGCTTCCAACAAATTAATAAAGGATTAGAAGATTACGCTGGAAAGTGTGCCCAATTTAATGATTTATTATCTGCTCATAATACCATGGCATGTATCTGTGCGTATTTTCATTTTCCCCGTTGATCTCTTTTTATTGATGCAGACTGATAATTTTGGGAATGAATATTTAGATTAGAGAAGGTATTTAATATACCGGGTGGCTTCAATTTGGTCGTTTTATAAGTACCTACTCTAATGCCATCTCTCTCTCTCTGATCGGCTTTTACCTCTAAGAGCCATCCTTCTCTAGATCTTCATCTTAACTCCTCTATACGCAGTCATTCTTGCTATAATGGGTGTTCTATAACAGGTGTGAAAAAATGAAAACCGATATGCAGAATCAAATTATAAGTTAAAAGGAGAAAATTTTTTAAAAATTTTACTTTGTTTCAGAGTTTTTGCGTTTAAAAATTGAAAACTGAAAACTGAAATAGTTTAATAACTGTTAAATAACGTCAGCCATGGAAACAATATTGCCTGTCACTTTAAGCATGAAATTATTTTTGTGAAGCAAACAATAATTGTGTACATACCTGTATTCTTATTAATTAAATAACGTTAAATAATCAATTAAATAAATAAATTTGCAAAATACATGTCTCAATTTACGAATGCAAGACATTCCTATTGATTTATTAAATCGTATGCGGTTCCAACATGACGGTGGGCCGCCACATGTGACGCCACATGTGACGCTTATGTCCGTTATAAAGGGGGATACTTTGAACAATTTTTATAATGTCTTATTGTTAAGTGTTTGTCCCATGTTTATGTTTGTATTCATTGTTTTCATTTCTAGACTTATTTTTTAATAAATATTTTTTCTGGTTTTAGTTCGAGTCGTTCATTTTCTTTTAGATTCTTTATCGTTATAAGAATTTGCATGGTTTCATTTCGCCAAGTTATTCACGCAGAATCGTTTCAATCGCTTCTGTTCCTTCATGTTGAAACCACCGTTAATTTAACAACTTTAACCATTTTTCGTTGTAATTTAGGTAATTGACAATTTCTCCCTTAAAAAACGATAAATTCCTTCGTCTTTCGGGGCAATCTAGCTTTTAGTTTCACTATGATTACAATAGTTTTGATTATTTTTTTCATCGTCAAATTGACCAATTGAAACATTTCATTTGCGTCCCATGTAATTTTTTCGATAATTTTGCTTGTTGATAAGTTGCCATAGTTGCGAATTTGTAGGTGCATTCATAATAATTATATAATCTAGTTACTTTAGTACCTGCCAAACGTCAAATATTCCCAACACATTTCTTTGTACGTGAATTAATTGAAATAAAATTTCGTTTTGAACTACCTTGCTTCAATTCCAAAAATAATCTTGTTAAATACAATTCGTGGTCTGGAATTTTTAGGTAATTTTACTCAAGCTGTTGCTTTTACTAACCACTCGTGTAAATTTGACAGAAGATCACTCGCGCTACGCGCTCATGATCTGTTAACTGCCAAATTTACACTCGTGGCTACCAAGCAACGCAACAACTTCGTAAAATTTCCGACAATTCCAGACCACTTATTGTATTACTACAGATTATTTTTTTCATCGTCAAATTGACCAATAGGAACATTTCATTTGGGTCTAGAAGCGTGTATTATTTCAGTAATTTTTTCGATAATAATTTTGCTTGTTGATAAGTTGCCATAGTTACGAATTTGTAGGTGCATTTATAATATACAATCTAGTTACTTCAGTACCTGCCAAACGTCAAATATTCCCAACACATTTCTTTGTACGTGAATTAATTGAAATAAAATTTCGTTTTGAACTACCTTGCTTCGATTCAAAAAATAATCTTGTTAAATACAGTTCGTGGTCTGGAATTTTTAGGTAATTTTACTCAAGCTGTTGCTTTTACTAACCACTCGTGTAAATTTGACAGAAGATCACTCGCGCAAGCGCTCGTGATCTTTTAACTGTCAAATTTACACTCGTGGCTACCAAGCAACGTAACAGCTTTCGTAAAATTTTCGACAATTCCAGACCACTTATTGTATTACTACAGAAAATACATTGCTCAAAATTGTCTAAGGAACACAAATCATTTTTATCGTATGATTTTTATCCTACAAGTCAAAGTGGAGTAGGTTACACTATTTATTTAATTAGCTTGTCTAGTACAAAATTGGCTAAAAATAAACTTGTAATGTTTTGCATCATTTGTTTAATAATGAAAAATACATTTAATTGGAAAACAATACATTTTTTATGAAAATAAAAGTTAGCGTATTTTTGATAACGTTATTTTTTTGAAATTTGTGCTTAATACGATGTATTGCACCCTCGGGCATTAATGACTGCCCGGTGTCGCCTAAGCAAGCATACTTAAAATCAGCCTAGCGATTGCATCTTCTGGCAAGAGGGCCCACTGCTCTCTCAGTGCATTTTCAAATGCAAAACGGTCTTGAATGTTTGGCATAACTGGAAGAAGTTGTCTCTGCAGCATATCCCACACATGCTCAATGGGGTTGAGATCGGGAGACGGAGGAGGCCATGGCAATAGGGCAATATTCTCTTCTTCAAATCAATTTTGTACCTGATGTGCAAATATTTTTGAAATAATAGTTTTATTCCTTAGTAGACAATTTTGAGCAGTATATTTCTCAATCGAATGAGTCGACCTTCCTTTTGCATACACAGGCGAACAGCGATCAGTAGGCGGTGCATTATTTACTTAAAATTTACACTACGAGTTTTTGTGCATATTTGGTCATGATTTCTTTTTTAGCATTTGAATAATTGATTTCCATAATTTGTTGTATTCAATTAGCTTCGTCCGGCCAAGTGTTGAAGCGTTAAATGGGCAAACTGTTTGGAATAATTATTGACTTCGTTATTTTTAATTATACCTAGTTATTGCAGTTTAAACGGTTGGTATAACAATAACAGAATTTTATGAATGCTGTTATACCGGGGCATATTGATATGTTTAGTCTATTATAGAAAAACAACAAGATATTTATTATTTTAATAAGAATTCGTACAAAGCGATCAGAAGGTGCTGCCTGAGATCCGAGAATAAAATTGCAATTATTTGTTAAGAATGGCAAACACAAAAATCGGTATTCTAGGTCTCTCTTCATCATCAAAACGGAAAAAAGTTGTTACTATCTTACTATAACTGTATTTTGTGCATGCAGTAAAGAATATATCAGTACACCCCTCGTATATGAAAATATGTTTGAACAGCAAGACACCTTAGCTGGTCACATTTCGTGGAGTTATTCTCACCTTCCAAGAAATAACTTGTTTAACAATTTAAAATAAAACCCACTTATTTATGAATCTATTAATCACTTACAAGACATGTCTCCTTTATGGTAATTTCAAATTCAAAAATCACGATACATTCTCAACAACTCAGAGGTACACATCTTGAATATTGTTATAGATTATTTATATTCATGTACCCATGTCGAGACACTCAAATAGGAACAGGTTTCAAATAATAAATTATGTGCAACTAAAAATAAGAAGAAAATTCGCATTACGAGTGGGCATCAATGTCTAGTCGACCTAGGCAAACAACGTCGCCTTAGCAACCGATTGTCACAGTCCGAAGACTGCTCGGATGAACACTTGCATCCTAATGTGACTTGCGCATTTTTCTGGGAGCTCGCCTTTCAGTTTCCCAAACAGGAAGAAATCTGGAACTGCAAGATCGGGCCAATAGACTGGATGTGGAAGGATTTCGGAACAATGGAACGACAACCGTCAAAGAAGTCGATGAACTAAACACTGCGATAATTCCAAAAAACCGAGATCATCACCTTGCCTACCGACGCTTTCGCGCTCTCATCTTCTTTGGAGGAAGAAGCTTGGAATACCACCCATAACCTGCTGAAGACAAATGTTCCCTCGATTCTGTTCGCGCAAGGTTGCCCAATTCATATGCAAAATGTCGTACATTTTCAATCTAACCGATTTGTCGTCAATCTTTACATTTCTAGCTATCGCTTTGACAGTAATTCGCCTATCCTCCATCAATAAGTTCTCATTTTTGCCACGATTTCAGAGTTAGATGCCCTTGAAGGGATTCCACTGCATCGTCTTCGAGGTTTTCTGCCACCCTTAAACTTATTTGTTCATAGACTGACGGTCGATTTTGGTGAGGAGGCAACCTGGTAAACCTTTTTCTACCTGTTAGCTATTTCAGCAAAATAACCAATCCGGTATTAAATTTTCTCCATTTCCAGATTCTGTTACGACGCACTATTCTAAAAAAGCCATAGGGCCGGTTTTTCAAAGAATCCAACACCGCGTTAAGTCTGACACCGGCTTTGTTGCTATGATATCGGCTTTCTGATTGGTTGTATCATAGCAACGAAGCCGGTGTCAGACATAACCCGGTGTTGGATTCTTTGAAAAACCGGGCCATAGTGATTAGCTTCGAACACAAATCTGTCATCTGTCACTGTGAGACAACTAATCATAAATAAATCAAGTACCATGGCAACCGACAGATAACAAGATTTTGTGTTTCAAGACACACCGGAGACACACAGAGGCAAAATTCTTCTCTTTCCATCATAGAACTCTGTGGAAGATAAAATCGTTGGAGGAGACAAGGAAATGGTTTTCTCTGCTTGCTCCCACAATATTTAACATCACACTAAAGACCAATCTTTAGTTCCACTCTCCAAAAGTTCTCTATATGCAGAGCACCTTGCGGGTGTCAACCGACATATGGAACTGAACGTACACAGAACAAGTACTAACGGTCACAATCATGAGAATATCGGCATTTTTCAAAGAAAATAGTTCAATCAAAATTAATAAGTTTTGTCCACCAAAAAAGCAGTTTTCAGCTGAATATGCCTGAAATCCACTCCGACTGAACAAGCGCTTAGCAATATTTTACCACAAAAATTAGTAAAACTGTTTCAAGTATGAAAAAACGAAAGAAACAACTCATATGTCCAAACCAACAAATCTTCGGCACACCTGCAGCTTTTCCCAGACTGAGATCGAGAAATACTTCCTGAGATTCAATAAAAAATCACCAACAAACATTCAGGGATAAAATGATTCAAATCTTAGAGAAAACCTCTCGATTTATGGTGCTAAAGAGAAACGGGCAACTTTGAAGTTTATTTTTTTAAAGATTTTTTCGTAATAATTTGATATCAGGTTAGCAATATTAGAAAGAGTTGGAGAAAAGCGAAATTTATGGAAGACAGCAAGGAGTAGGATAAATAGGATGATAGGACACCCTCTGAGGCACGAAGGCTTAGTTCGCAACGAAGGAGAGTCAGAGATAGGAATAAAAGGAAATAGGGGTAAAAGCCCAATAGATTAGACTACTGCTCTGAAATAGTTAGGGATGTAGGATGTTCAACTTTTGGGGAAATGCGTAAGTTAGCTAAGAATAAGAAAGGATGGAGGTACGCGTCCAACCAGTCTTCGAACTGAAAACTTTATGATGATGAATTTCATATCCATATCCTGGAAAATGCGACTTTCAAAATCGCCGATCTTTTTTCAAAGTTTCTTGTCTCTTTGAATGTTCACATATATTTCGATTAGTTTACTGGATATTTCGAACTTTGGTGCCATTTAGCTCTGAAAGAGAGTGGTTTTGAAAATAATTTATATGACAAACCCCTATTATTTTGAAGAATTCTATCTATTCCCAAGATTTGTCGATTAAAAACTGGACCACCTTGTATTGCTTGTATTTCGCCATAATATTATAGTCGAGGAGCAAGGTGCTCTAATTCGACACCCTCTATACAATTCGAATACACACAAGAAAATGAAGCTGATTCTTATGTAAAATGATCTGCCGGATTCGAATTTTGAGGCCGCGAAAAGATCGGGAATTGCGAAAATGCCGGAAAATCGATTTTTCGTAAAATTTTCCTAAATCAATTTTCGACCATTTTTAAAACTTTTCTCGTATTTTAGCAACGAAAAGAGTTAGAGATCTGTTTTGTTCGTGGAATATACACTGAAATGTGCTAATCGTCACAGTGTACTCACGTTGCCTCTACAATTTTCCAATTTTATGAAAAAAAAATGGTTTCTTGCTAGACCACAAATTTTGTGTAATGTGTTTTTCATGCACCGGGTAAGTAATCTTATTTTTCGGAATTAACATATACATATGCGAGATCAAACACGGACAAAGGCTCGAAATTATTTTTGGTGAAGAAACGAAACATTAATGTTATTGCTGAAAAAAGTTACAGCGAGTTAAAACATAAATAATTTGTGCGCATTTCCCTTCACATAAACATGATATTATGCATTGCACATTAAATTTCATGCATGCACATCGAAAAGAACAGGTACAATTTTTACATTTACAGAGCTGTGTTATGGTAACGCAATTCATTATAGGCGTTACATAATTATCATGGGTGCAGATCTATAGTTTCTATACCATCCAGTTGGCTAGAAACTAGACACGTCATTTTATTTTTTATTTGCGAGTATTTGTAATTTAAATAATATTAACAGAAATTTATCAAAATGATGCATAAAGGCATGGAATCCATGTGGTATGAACCGCCTGGAAAGGACTTAGGAAATATAAAAATATCAGACAGAGAAAGATCTCTTCACGCCACCGCGGATTCTTGGAAACAGATAACAGGTCATCTTGATCGAAAACGATTAATACAAGAAGCTTTGGACAAAGAAAAAGCTCACAAAGTAGCAATGAAGGAAGGATCAGACAACATGACTAAAAACTGGGACAATTCCGTTAAAGTAAAAATTAACCCTTTTTGTAAGTATTTTACATTAATTATATTTGTTCAAGAATTTACATAAAAAGAAACGCGCGGAGCGCTTACGAAAGCTCGAAGAAATCCACGAAGAAAGACATCAGAATTATTTAGAACTAAAAGCAGAACAAGATGAATTAACGAGAAAATTTTTGGAAAAAGCAAAAAGGACTATTTTCATACAAGAAGAAGGTCCACGCCAATTAAGTACTGCCTTAGTTCGATCACATATCCTCAACGAAAGAAAGAAGCAACAAGAAATGGCTACGAAAATCAAAGAACACTATGATAAAGAAGACGAGGACTATGCCCTTAAAGTTAAAACTGATGCAGAGGCAGAAAGGCTAGAAAAAATTGAAGAGAGACAGAAGGAAATTCAAAAAGGAATTGAAAGAGGGAACATGTTAAAAGCGGAGTATGTGCACATCCATCTAAATATAAACAAATACTTTTCTAAACAAGTTTTTCAGAGTTGAAAGAATAAAGAACGCAAATAATGTAGAAAACGAACTCAAATCTACTGAAGAGAAAATGGATCACATAAAAGCCCAAGAAGAGTTGGAAGCAATTGAGAAATTCGAGAGAGAAGAGGAGTTTAAAAGAAGAAAGGAATATAGACGGGAATGCCTACAGTATATAGAACAGAAGCACCAGCACTTGATGAAAGTTGCTCAGGAAGAGAAGGAAATGGACCGCATTGTGGAGATCGTCGGAAAAGCCAAAGATAGAATCAGATATTTAACAGAAAAGAAGAAAAAGCAAGTACGTACAGAAATCCAACATTCTGCCGATATAAACATTATCTTCTGCTGGATTATAGTTTTACAATCCTGTTTCCTGAGACTTCTTTGTAACCTTGTATCTTCATAATCCGTTTATTACCTTTTCCCAGATACAAGACGAAAATATTGCTAGAAGACATGAAGCGGGAGCAAAGTTGGCAGAAAAACTCCATTCCAAAGCAGAGGAAGAAAGTAAACATTGGGAAGAAGTAGCTGCTGAAAAAGAAAAGATGTTAGTATATTTCAACCATTCATCTATTAACGAATAAAAACAATTTTTCTAGAAAAGAAGAAGAGCACCTCGAGAAAGAAAGACTGCAGCAACAGTCGAGGGAAGAGCAAAGAAAATTCAACGAAATGCAAATACAACAAAGGCTGGACCAAAAGCAACGAGAAAAGGAGCTTGAAAAATGGGAACTCCTAAACAGACACAAACAAAAAGATGTCATGAAAGAACACGACGAAGAAATGAAGAAGAAAGAACGCGAGAAAATAGCCAACTACAGAAAAGAATTGTTAGAACAAATTGTACATTTATTCCTTAATTATTATGCAATCAGCGCTCTTTAAAATTTCTGATGTCGTAGGCAGAAAACAAAGAAAGATTGAGGATAGAGCAAGAAGAGGTGGTGAGACCACCGGATTACTCTGAGAAAGACAGACAATTCTTTGAATATGCTGAAGAAACATTAGCATTGGCTAAAGAAGAGGGATTGAGCACAGAACCTATTGAAAGAGAAATTGACGTAAGTTATTTAGTTCTACCTTCTTCTCCTCCTCATTCTACTTAATAATAATAATCGGCCTTCACAGATCTCTTAATACATTCCATTTCTTCTCCTCCTGTACAAAACTTCGTCTTGAACATTTTCCATTCTTTTTAGGCATACAAGCGACAAAACAATTTAATAAGAGGAAAAACAAGGCCGTGCGAAGATATAAGGCAAAAGAAAATCACGAGAGTAAGACAAGGAAGGATATAATAACTTTATTCCTTTGTATATTTTGTACCAAAAATAAACATTTTATTATTATAGTGATTTATTTCTGTTGTTCATCTTTTGTTTTTAGACAAACAAAGGAATTCATTTAGTTGCTTGGCAACGTAAATAAAAATGTCAATACTGTCCACAGCTAACTATAATCTAGATTGTGAACGTTTAATTTCTTTTGAATAACATTGAATTATGAATAAGAAGCAGTGGTTTTGTGAAAATAGTGAAGTTGGACGTGCTACAGCACTACGCATTCCCAAAAAGCAGTGGAATAACATTAATGATCGCAGCATCCCCAAAGAAGTTCCTTTCGACAACAGAAATAAAAATGGATGGAAATTTACATCGGCTGTATTGGTATAAATATTATTCTTTTTATTCTATATTTTTTTCATGCATCTTTTATTAACAATCGAAGCCCCAACAAGAATACTGGAAGGAAGTAAAGGCAAAAGAGAAAAAATTGAAGAAATACTACCAAATTCGTAAAGACCAGGTTCCTTTAAGAAACCAACACGTAGAAGAAAATAAAAAACTATTACCAGTAAAAGATATACACAGAAATAAAGTAGACGGAGGCCTGCGTATGTCTGAAGTACTTTACGAGCGAGAAAAACAAATAGAATTTAACAAACAAATAGAAAAGGATGAAATCGCTAATAAATGTAAAGATATCGAAATTATTAAAAGAGCGCATGAAAACGATATAAAAGGTCAACAAGAAGAAGAAGAAAATGAATTAAGGAAGAAAAAGGAGTTTCGGGAGACTTGTATTGAACAGTTGAGTACCTCGATTAAAATAAGAATAAATTCTTTCAAATAAAGAACTATATTTCAGATTTAAAACGAAAGAAAAGGGAACAGAGATTAGCAAGAAACACAAAAAGGAGGATGAAGAAATTTATGCAAAAGTCAGTCAAGAAATTAAAGAAATAGAAAGACAAAAGTTAAAAGAGGCAAGAAAAGCATTACCTATCTAAATACTTTAAAACATTAAGAAGCCGAAAATATTTTTAGAACCGAAAAGAAAAACGAAAACAATTAGGTGAACTACAAAAAGAATTGGAAAAAGAACAAACTAAACAAATGAATATCAAAAAGAACGAAGAAATATTTGACAAACTAAACGCAATATATCAGGAGGCAAAAATGAAATTGAATGATTTAATTAAAGCTAGAGAAATTGAAGTAATTGTAACAATTCAAAATTTCATATTACCTAAATGTGTTTTTATGTTTCTAGCTTCAAAAGGCTTTGGAAAAAAGACAAAATATCGCAGCTAACATTGTAGCAACTGAAAATAATATAGAAGAGCAAGAACAAGAGCGAATAATGAGAAACGCCATTACAGAAAAAGATAAAATGTCGGGAAACACATAAAAATAAAACAAAAACATACTGAAATTTTCGTTTTAGGGCTAAAGAGCTGACGAAGGAAAAACTGGAACTGCGCGATAAACTGCGAGATGAAATTCTAGAACAATTAGAAGAAGTAAAAAGATTGCGGAAAGAAAGGACTAGAAGAGAAACAGAAACACAACGGTACGAAATAATGAACAAAATTCAAAAAGAAAAGTATCAAAAAGAATATGAATTAAGACAAAAAATTAGACATTGGCAAGAAGTTTTGGAGCGAAGGAAAGCTTTGTTGAAGCAAATGGAAGAAAAAGAACTGGCTATCAAAGAGGCGAAGAAAGAAGATAAAAGGCGAGTTGAAGAATATTTGGTTAAACTAGCTGAAGAGGAAAAGGAATTTTTTGAATATGGTGAAGAAGTTTTGCAACTGGCAAAAGACACAGGGCGGCCAACATTTCCCATTGAGAAGGCTATTGAAGTAAGTAGAGGAAACATGGGCGCCGGAAGTGATTAATAATTTGAATGATTTCAGAAACACAAAGAAGACAATAAGTTGCTACTTAAACAGCTACAAGAGAAATATAAAATAAATAAAGAATTAGAATAAGATTCACTGAACTAAACGTATCCTAATAAAATAACACAAATGGTAATTTTCAATCTTTATTCAAAAATATGGGGAAGAGCATTTTAATTCTTTAATTTTAATTGTTACAAGTCGATAAGACGCAGCGTTTTCAATATAAAGTGAAATATGTATTTGTAATCAGTCAAGAATTTATCTAATAAGTACATACTGGGTTATGTCTAATTTAATCTAAATCTTGAAAAACCTCGTGGAAAACAAAAAACAACCAACAATAATGATAATGATAATAACAATAATATTGGCTATGCAACTTTTAATTCAGCTAACCAATAATGGAAAACAAAATTTAACATATTGACTTTAAAGTTTAAACCCAATCTAGACTTAACACGGCAGTGGCAATTGAGATCCTATACCTAACTTGTAGATACTTTAATAATTTATTTTTATGTTGATTTTTTAGACTTTTATTTCGATTCCTGGCTGATCCATTTTTCTTTTTTTCTTTGCCTATAAATATTAGGTCGTTTCGCTCGTTACCTTATCACTGAGTTGCGAGTGCTTGGATCTATTACACTAGCATTGCACCATTAAATTTATTCAACGTACCCCTCCCCGTTTTCACATAGAAATGTTTAAAATACTGAACTCAGCCCCCCACAGGTAAAAAAAATAATTTGCTTCATCCCTTTGCGTCTTCTATTGCACTGCATTGCACTACAACGCATTTTTGTAATGCTGAATCGAATAATGCATCATTTGGATGATAACGACTGAGATTTACAACGCTTCGCTCCGCTTGACCTTAACCTGACAGACTTTTATATTAAAAAGTGTCAGTGGTTAGCTTTTATATTATTCTTTTCAAATATTATTCACATGAAAATGCGCACCTTTGAAGAGAATAACATTATAAACGCTTACAACTGACACTTTTTGTCCAAAAATCTGTCAGGTTAAGGTCAAGCGGAGTGAGAGAAGCGTTGTAAGTCTTAGCATTGAATAATTTTAATGGTGCAATAAATTTAATTTTTTTCTTAATATCTACATTATTAATTGTTATTTCGATGCCTAACTTAAATAAACATTATATGTAAGTATGTATCATTTAACAGGCCGATCATATTTTGTACTGCGTAAGTACTTATAGAACTACTTGTCCCACGGGGAGTAAACCGCTGGGGATTTATGGTGTACACTATGTAGGAATTAGAGGATTTAAAAGGAATTATGGGGATTTATAAGGAATTATAAGGAATTATGGGAATTTTTAAGGAATTATGGAGAATTATTGGGATTTATCGTGAATTACAAGGGATTTAGGGATTTAGGGATTTAGGGATTTAGGAAATATAGGGGATTTATTGGGAATTACAAGAGAAATAACCGTTGGCAGAAATTTATGCACATGCGCAGTAAGTTGCCAGACAAATTAGTTCGCGCTCCGAGAAGGGCTCATAAGAAACAGAAATTAATCTGCGAGAAATTAATACCTTAGATGATATTCGACGACAAATTGTAGATATGCCCATAATTTATTCTCACTTCATCTCGGATTCTACCGTAAATTTACATCACCATAAATTTCTCAGTCCGAAAACTGGTTGGACGCGTACCTCATATCCTGAGCTAACCTACGTATTTCCCTAAAAGTATAACATCCTACATCCCCAACTATTTGAGAGCAGTAGTCTAATGTGGGCCTACCCCTACCTCTTTTTATTCCTACCTCCGACTCTAGTCTGTCGCGAGCTATTCCTTCGTGTTTCATCATGCGCCTGCAGCACCACATTTCAAATGCTTCCATTCTTTTTCAATCCGCTTCTCCTGTTGTTCAAGTTTCGCACCCGTAGTACCGTACTCAATATATACGTCTTTAAGAATCTCGTCCAAGTTTCTACATTAACCATTCCTGACTATAAGTTGTTTCTTTTTGTTAAACGCAACTCGGCCCTGCGCTATTCTTTTTTTATATTTCTAGTGCTCCTACTATCGCCAGTTATTTGACTTCCTGAATAGTAGAAATCCGCGACCTCCTCTATCTTCTCGATTCCTATTATTTGTATTTTAGTTTTAGTTCTATTTTCACGCCCTCTTCATGCCGTATCCCTCTATCAAAACTGCTTCCATTTCGTTCAGAGCTATTTCTAATTCGTCTTTCCTGTATGCTAACACTGCTATATCATCCGCGAATCTGAGTATGCTAATAGTTTTGCCCTGTTCATTAATCCTTGAAGCTGTTCTGTTCTTTACAGTATTAATCGCATTTCCGATACATAAGTTGAAAACTAGATGAGCCAACGCACATCCCTGTCTCACTCCCTTTCGGATATCTACTTCTCTTCGTTCCTGCTCAAATTCTATAACTGCCGTTTGCTCTTTGTAGAGATTATTTATTATTCTTCTGTCCCAATATTTCATCTCTGCCTTTCTGAGCACTTCGAACATTTTCTCTCATCTTACGTTGCCGAAGGCTTTTTCTATTGTTTTTTCTATCATTGATAGTAAAGCTAGAATGGCCTCGTGCGTTCCCCTATTTCTTCTAAATGCGAACGGATCTTCTCCTAATATTTCTTCCGCCCTTTTCTCCAACCTTCTTTGCAAAATTCTAGTCAGAATTTTTGACGCTTGGGAAGTTAAACTGATCTAAAATCTTCACACTTATCCGCGCCTTTCCTTTTTGGCAAAGCGAATATGTTTTTCCTTTTGTAATCTCTCGAATGTCACCTGTTTCGTATACGGCTAACTAGTTTAAATAGACCCCGAAATAGACTCTCTTACCTCTTGACTGGCAGACTTTAAAATTTCTGCCTGCAATCCGCCTACTACTGGTGCTTTATTGTTTTTTAATGCTAGTTCAAACTCTTCCCTCATTATAGGACAGCCTAGGTTATCCTCTCGGTTATCCCCCTCCACACTGATTTCGTTTTCTAATATATCTCCTAGTTCTTGTCCCGCATAATTAGATTCCCAAATATTCCTTCCACCTTGCCTCTTCCTTTCTTCCGATTAGGATGTCACCTACCTCGCTTCTAATATTCTTGCTGCTAATTCCAATTTCTCTGAAATTTCCCCTAATTATTTTATACGCTACGTCAGTTTTTCCTACTTCAATGCGGATTGAACGTACGTTCCACTTCTTTGCATTTATTATTAATCCGCATTGTTTTTTTTTTTCGTTTTACATAGAAGATAAAACGTAAGTATGTGTAGAAAATAATGGTGGTCATGTTGAACAGTTTTATAAATTTCTATAGTATGGGCTTTTAAGCTTCTACTTTCATTATTTCTGTTCATTATCTTTCGATACAAATACTTCAAATACACCAAGAAAGACATGTGCCATGTATAACCCAGTATGCTGACTGTGCATCCTCTTATGAGTAAATATGCAAAGTATAGTAAATAGCCTATAGAGAGTGTTACAAAAAAGATGCGTACAGATTTTGTGTGGTTATTGAGGGGGTTAATACAAGTCATTTGGTTATAGGAATGCATGTCCGTTAAAGCGTCGTTTCCGTGCTACACCCCTGTGAAGTTGCTAGGTACATCAAAAACGTAAAACCAGGAAAGTAGGCGAATTGACTCAAAACTTGGTGTACCGGCCTAATTCTTATTTCTAAACAACGTTTTCAAATAAGTTTTTTTGCTATCGTTTACCGATAAGGCACTTCACCTACACGAGAATCTTTAGAAGCAGAGTTAGAAACCCCTTGCAACTTAACAGGGGTGTAGCACGGAAACGAAACTTCAGCAACATGCATTCCTATAACCAAATGACTTGTACATATTAACCCGCACAAAATCTGTACGCATCTTTTTGTAACACCTTGTATAACTACTTAAAATTCTCGTTAAAATCGTAGGAATCCATATAGGAATTACAGGAATTATTGAGGATTTATGGGAACTATAGGGGAATTACGGAGGATTTACAGGAATTCGGCGAAATTATGAGGATTTACGGAGGATTTATGGGATTTATTAAAGGATTACAGGAATTATTGGTGAATTATAGAGATTATATCCTTAAAAAGGATTTATGGCGTACATTTTTACGCCAGCGGTTTACCCCCCGTTGTCCCACGATTTCTAACAGACCCATTCTGATTTCATGACTGCACAAGCGTAACTGCCCCTTTATTCATTTTACTGCCCAATTGAATTTTCACGCATTCAAATATTTATTGAGCTACTCATTTGAAGATATGTTACTCCTCGTTTCCACTTTTTTGCTGCTCATATTTTACCACTCAATATGTTATTGAACATACAATTTGTATTTTCACACTGACCAAAACTGTAATATAGTACCGCCCCTTGAAATAGTAGCCATTTCCAACTGCTTCCTTCAATTTTGGTTCAAATTCTTTTATCAGCACAAATTTAATTACGTACCTATGTCACAAATGACAAATCATTAATTTCAGAAGACTTTCAAACAGCTTGTAATTTCTTGGCACGTCTACAATCTACACTAATAATCAACCTCTGTAGGTACGACTTTTTGAAATAACAACATAAGATACGAAATAAGAAATCAGAAAGCGAGCTGTCTCAAGCGGTAATAAATATGTTGAACAAGACACGCATTTTGTCAGGCTCGCTGAATAGATAAAAATGTCCAAGGACTGATGGCCTGACATAAACAGGGAAACAATTATTATTATAAATAATCTCTACAGATGGCACTGCTAGCTCAAAGCTAATAGCTTCCAGCTTTAGTCAATAATCTGCTAAATAACAAAATCTCAAACAAAATAATACAACTGTGTATCTACACTTTAGTTTATTGTATTAAAAACTGCAAAAATTACATTCAAATAAAAATTATTATTGTATGGACAATGAAAATTACTTTTCCCGCTCAACTTTCATAAAAAACAATTTTTTATTAACTAGCATCTTTACTGAAAACAGAATTCGCAGTACTTAAAATTCTTTCGTTACAATTAATACCGAGCCCTTGCAAATAATTATAAAACCGATTTTTACGTTTACGAGTGTTCGACGCTCTCAAAGTTTCCGATCTTGAAATGTTCCTCAAAATTGGCAGATAATCCATCGAGACACTTTTACGGTCAATCAAATAAGGCAAAGGAATTGCTTCTGACAATGCTTTATTACAATTTTGTTGATTGGAGTGACACCTGTAAAATACAAGTTGAATTTAAAGTAACGAGAAATTGGTAACATCTTACCGTATCATTTCTGAATTTGCTAGTCCCACATTTTTGTTCAATTTTTGATCATTGGCAAGATAATCCCCAATTTCACATATTAATTCCCGTCCTCCAGAATAATTTGTCATATTTTCTTCCAATTCTAAACTATCAGTCAATGTAAAATTATCATATCGCAATAAACAATCTGCATCGTTGCGGACTCTGTTTAGAAGAATATCTGCATGCAGAAATCTATCGAAAGCTTTTTGGGCTACACTTAAACTTTGTTTATTATCAAAAAATTGAGGTAAATTCCACCAGTGTGTATTTAAATTAACGTTATCGTCCACAAAATGTGCTTTGCAATCTTCATCCCTAGTTTCCACAATTTCATCATCATTTATGAAAGAGTTTGAACAATCATCTTGCATAAAACAGTCATCTTCATTTGATTTCGTATAATTTATACTACAAGGTTTATTTTCTATGTGGGAAACTTGCCATTGCCCACCAGTTTGTACCCAAAGTTGCAACTGCAGCAAACTCCGTCTAATATCCCCTTTATGCATCTCTAATAATTCTCCTAAAGCATCCCTGTTTACATACACCCCTTCCAATAAACAAACAATTTGCAACCACGTTGCCGAAACTCTAGGTGTCAACCTCTTGAACTTTATTACAGAATACAAATTTACAAAACGTTGTAAATGTGGCATGTCTGGATCGGAAGTTGTAAGAATTACTGGACGTTTACTCGTTGATAGTAACTGAGCTAAAGCAGATATAAAACCTTCATCTTGCTCAAAAACTATGTCCACGTCTTCCACGAGAAGCAAACACATCTTTTTTGCCGAAGCTGCATCTGCAACCTGTACGCTTTTTTTCTGATGTGCATGTTTCTTCGCATTTTGCAAGAATGACTTCAGGATTTTCGAGCTTCCTTCTTTAACTTGGTGAGACTGCGTGGCTTCTTGTAGTTCTTGCAGCAATCTTTTACCTGTCGAACAGCAATAATTTTAGCATGTAGTATTGTAGCGATTCGAGGGAGTACTGCTAGACTAGAGGAGTAGTGCTCCATCATGCCAATATCAGACCCGAATGGAATAAAAGGCCAGCCAGAAAAATTTTGTCAATGCTCGGAACATGAGAGACAGGGGAAGACCATCGGAAAATTGGGTTAATGTGGCAAAGTTGGTAGATAACAAAGGGAAAATGAAAATTTGTGAAACGAGACTTACCTGTTCGTTTGCTGGATGCATTCAACTCCAAAACATTTATACCAAGCTCGCTACAAACAGCGTATACAGCCATGGTCTTCCCGCAACCAGCGGGTCCTGTTAATATAACGCTGTTCTCGGGTCCGCAAGAACTGTCTCTTGTGTCAATTTCTGTATCAAAATCAGATTCGCTCGAATTGTATTTACTTCTTTTTGAGCTACACTCTCTTTTGAACTCTAACCAACTGTTGATCCAATTTTTTAATTCCTTAATAGCAGTGTTGTTACCAATTATGTCTTCTGATGTCGTTGCTTTGTATTTTTCCGTCCACATCATCGAACCCCGGTTATTTTCAATAACTGATTTTTTTGGTTCTACTATTTCTATGCTATCATCTAACACATGCTTCTTTTTTCTTTTTCTTCCCTTTTTCGGTGGTTGTGTCACAACTTCTTTAATTTCTTCTTTAAATTTATATTTCTCTTTTAATGATTTAAATACTTTGTACACTGGGTATTCTGGGAACTCGTTTTTAATTTGTTTTAGAATTCCGTGTAAATTTTTAATTTCGGACTTCCCGCGAAGAAGCTTTCTCTCTTCAATCATAGTACTATTCGTAATAGTGCCCAGTTTCAATTTTCCTATATCTTCAATAGGCATGGGATTATTTTGCATCTTTATATAAACAGGCGGTAGATTCCAAAAATCTATATCGCCACTTATGCAATCAGTTTTTTGTTGAATGTGAGAAATTTTCGGAAAAACTTCAACTTCAATATTATCTATGCTATTGAACAATAAAAAAAAATATTTACAACGTGCTAAAAGTTGCGACTGATATTCGAGGGAAACTTACACTTGTTGCCTTTCTATAACTTTTCTCAATGACTCAGGAATTCCACTATGAAGAAAATTCTTCTTTGCTTCCAATACTGCTGGATCTTCTTTGCGTCTTGGTGTAGATTTCAGAAAAACAGGTGCAATCTTTTCTATTTTTTTAATTTCCATTTCATCAGCAGATGTAGATGAAAGTTCGATGCAATCCACTTGTATACTTCTACATTTCCGTTTCCGTTTTGTTCCAATTTCTATGTCACTGGATATAGTGTCATCATTTAGAATCTTAACTTTCATTTGCCAAGTTTTACTTGGTTTCTTTTCGGTGTCGTTTGCTTTATGTTCATCTTTTTTACTGTTTTTATTCTTTTTCTTTTCTTTTATGCGTTTATGTTTTTTCTTTTCTTCTCTACTTTGCGAGGAGTTATCTTCAATTATTATTCCACTGTCAATGCTCTTTATTGCTACTAATGATTTTTTCTTTTTTTTATCAACTTTTGATGAACGCACTTTAATTTTTGTGTCAACAGTTTCTTCTGCACTTCTTTCTGATGCTGTCTTTTTCTTCTTACCACTGGAATTCTTCATGCTATCCATGCTGGTATTGAATAAACCTAGAAATGCCGTCATTTCCATCTGCTTTTTCTCCAAAGAAAGCCTGTTCTCACAAGCAGAATTATCATTTTTAGTGTCCGCTACTTTAGTTTCTTTTTCTTCCTCTGCAGATTTGCTAAAAATTCCAGAAAAATTAAATCTTTCATCTACCTCATCACCGTCCTTGTCATGATTATTACTCTCCGAATCATCTTGAACGTATATTCTCTTTTTTGTTTTAATTTTTTTAGTTTTACTTGCTTCAAAACTACTATCTGAATCAGTCGCAATTTTTCGTTTATGTCTATCTTTTTTCGTCGCCTTCTTCTCTTCGTTGCTATTAGGTTTATTATTCAACAACTTCCTCAAACGTTTGGCTCTGGTTTCTAGTTTATAGACGATACAAGATTCTATTTCTTCTTCCTGTTGTTTTCGTTTTACACCACCTTTCTTATCCGACCAGGTTTGCAGCAAAGATTTTCGATCTCGCAATGCTTTCTTATCTTCCTTCAACTGTTCTTCTTCAGTTTCTTTTAGTTCCTTACCTGGAGAGTTGCGGCCAATGCTTTTATGTCTGCTGTCCATCATGAATTCAAAGGCATTCATTTTTGGGGTACATACTTTAATTTCTTCAGTATTTTTGGTTGAAGATTTTTCATGTACTTTAGATCTGGTCTTCTTTGTGGACGAAAGAGATATTTTACCATCCTCGACAGACTCAAAATCTTCAGCAGACGTGTTAAGTGCTATCTTCCCACAGATTTTGCTTTCCTTCTTATCTTTAGACTTTTTATTTTTTTTAGCTTTTGGTTCTTTGTCGCCCTGAATTTTAGTATCTTTGATTTTAGTATTAGACTCGGAGAGCTCTCCATTGTCCACTTTTTTATCGGGCATTATAATAAGCAACCTAGTCGATGCCATATCAGTTGCATTAGTAACAGCGGCATCTGACTTTCTGTTTTTATATTTCTTATGATATCCGCGAGTCTTATAACCCCCGACATTCCCTGATTTCTTCTCTGCAACTTGCTTGCTTTTAGAAACGAATTCTGCAGCTTCTTCATTTACTACCCTTAAAGCTTTGTTTATATTCATTTTACTTGAATTTCGATCTTCGGGAACAGCAGCAGGACTTTCCACAGATACGTCACATTGCACAGAACTCTCAGTTTGTTCAGCATTTTTAAAATAGTGAGTTAAATCCTTCATTCTTTTCAAATACTTAGGTTATTGGTTTGACCATACCTGAATTAATTTGTTAAAACTAACTAACGGTTGACATAAAAATTCGGCGCACTTGTGGAACTTAAATTATACATTTTTTCCTTACAACTAATTTAAATTTAATATACTATTGCAAAATTTGGGATTGATAACATATTTATGCTTATGGCGCCAAAACGACCAACACGTCAAACATCTAGGGATTTTTTAAGTTTTCAAAATCGTAAATGGTTCAATGGTTGACAACCGCGCACCATGGAATCATGGAAATAATGGAGGACATAAGTGGCGCGTCACAAACGTCAGATTTTCATTCAAAACAAAACAAAGCCACGTGCTTTCTGACGTTTTAACATAACCTCTGAAATATATAATTGTTTTCAAGTTTTTACACGTAAGCCCAACACACAAATTGAAAATAAACTGTTTTCACTGCAAAACGTCTATAATTATATGGGGGAGATAAGTGGCGCGTCACAAACGTCAGATTTTCATTCCAAACCAAACAAAGCCACGTGCTTTCTGATGTCTTAACCTAACCTCTGAAATATAATTATACATAGTTGTTTTCAAGTTTTCACACGTAAGCCCAACACACAAATTGAAAATAAACTGTTTTCACTGCAAAACTTCTATAATATATATTGCAAAAACTAGTTTAAGACGTTGTAAATAATATCGATAAACGTCAAATGGCACGGGCTTTTGTTTTGTTCGGAATGAAAATCTGACGTATGACGGAGGCACTTAGGTCCCCTATTGCAAAAACTATTTTAAGACGTAAATAATATTGATAAACGTCAAATAGTACGTGCTTTTGTTTTGTTTGGAATGAAAATCTGACGTATAGAAATGGAAAAATATTTCGTTAACGTTTTAAACTAAAAGGAATTAACAATAATTTATTTTCAGTTTTTATCCAGAAAGAAAAAATAAAAAATCAACAAAGAGGCAAAGAGGCAAAGAACATATAATATTATGTTATATTATGTTCTTTGAAAGAGGCATCAAAGTTGTAACATATATGTTTTTCGTAAGTTGGCTTACCTGAGTTTTGACAAATTACTGGAAGGAGCCGTCAAGTGTCAGTTGTGGTGAATACAGAACAGAAAGAAGTAAAAATTTTCGCAAAAATTAATGAATATTGTATTTTGTAAATATTAAATCGATAAAACAATCGTAAACGTGTACAGTAATAATGTAGTAGTTAGTTCAAGCATATTTTTTCGATGAGTTTACTCGCAACAAACGAAACAAATTACAACTTTTTTTAGTAAAAAAGGTAGAATAGGTGAGTACTTTTCAAATTGTTCGTAATTTAATGCGTTTACTTAGTTATTTCAATGAAAATAACACTCACATTAAAAAAATATACTAATGCTAAGTTGACATATGTGTTGTACTTGAACGAAGTTGCAATGAATTACAATATTGTTTGCACAAGTTATATAAGCTTGTTTTTTCCAGATAAAATCATTTAATATGATGGACTCCGACTTAAGCAGTGCCGACATATGTCGTTTCTGCCGGTGTGAGGGTCTCCCCGATCGTCCGCTGTTCCACCCGTGCATATGCACTGGTAGCATAAAATGGATCCACCAAGACTGTCTCATGCAATGGATGCGATATTCTCGAAAAGAATATTGTGAATTATGCGGCCACAGATTTTCCTTTACACCTATTTACTCTCCAGACATGCCAAGACGTCTGCCATTGAAAGATCTGATAGGAGGGCTGCTTTCCTCAGTGATAACAGCCGTGAAATACTGGTTACATTATACGTTGGTAGCAGTGGCTTGGTTGGGGGTTGTGCCGCTGACCGCTTGTAGGATATACAGGGCGTTGTTTGCTGGAACTTTGGACGCAATATTCAATTTGCCGTTTAATATGTTTTCAACTGAAAATTTAGCGACGGATATATTTCACGGTTGTTTCGTTGTCACTTGCACTCTGTTTGCCTTTGTTGGATTAATTTGGTTACGCGAACAAATTTTGCACGGGGGAGGACCTGATTGGCTGCAACGGGATAATGTTGTTGGTATGGAAGAACAGGTGGTTGCTGTTCCAGTTAATAATAATATACCGGAGGAGAATGAGCAGCAGGAAGCACCAAATGTAGTTGAGGTAAGAATAAAATAATTGAAGTCCGTTTTCACTCCAAATGATCTTTTTTTCTACTGTCTACTTTGTGAAGTTTGTGGAACAAGATGGTTGTTATGTTTTGGTTAGATTAGAATATAAATTGACGCCAATATTTTCGTTCCCCAATTAATATTTTTCTTGAGTTGGAAACCTTTTATTGGGTGTCCCATAATTTTTCAGAATTTTCGAATTTTTATTTCAACTCTAAAATTACAACAAACTAACTACAGTGAAACTTCCCTATAATGAACGCCTAGTTACCTGCAGATGTGGGTTTTTCTCGAGGTTTGTCCCATATTCTCTGTGACGTTATTGATATCATAAAATTTCGATGGTTTGGTTCGCCAACATATTTTGCAGCTCCGAAGGGTCCCAGGATACAAATTTTGTTTACTTGAAATTTATTCTGGAAGCCTTACATTTGAGAGTTCTTTATTTGTACTGTCAGGGCGCCCACCAAGTTGCTATAATGAGTAAAAAACAATTTTTTGTGATTATGTTACTATTCGGTAAATTTTTAGCAAAAAACGGCCTAAAGTTACTATTTCCGGAAGTTTTAGTAAATTAAACTACTTATAAAAGAAGAGTCTTTGAATTGAAACCGAAAGACTCTAAAATTAATATTTCACGCGAAAACGCTGTCCGTTATAATACACCAAACCATTCTAGAAGCAAACGAAGTTCGTTACTATTACTTCCTTGTTTGTTCAGTGTATTTCGCGTTCAATTTTGTAACCCCCTTCATTAACATTGTGTAAACAACAATATAGCCCAGTCAAATGGTGGTTTTCTCGTAACAAAATTGGGGAAGTTTTTTCTCAGCGGTTCTATATGTTTTTTGGGGTACTGAATCCGAATGTAGGAGGTCGGCTTCACAACGAAAAACGCAAAAACCTCAAAGTTTTCGCACTTTTTCAGTTTTTCGCTTATATCTCGAAGACTATGCATTTTTCGAAGATGACCATTCTATACAAAATTAAAGTAGACAAAATTTCCTACAAAATGCACTGGTCAACTTTGATTTTCTGACGAGAGGCATCGGCGCTAGAGCGCGCTGAAAAACAGCGATTTTTTGGCCCTTCTGCGAAAAAACGCTCACTCCCACCCCATACAACTCGAAAAATATACATGTTATCAACAAAAATCCTTATACCACGTGAAAGTACATTAAGTTTCCTACAAGAGACGTCTCTAACATTCAGTTTTCTCATAAGGTGGGAGGGAGCAAAGCGAAAAATGCGAAAAATGCCTTCTGCATTCTACAGCCAAAACGGTCCCTCCCACCTGTCTATCTCTCATCGGCGCTATACTTTCGATGTATTACCCTTAAAAGAGGTTGTTTTGAATGAATTGATGGCAAAGCATGTTTGATGAAAACAATAACAAATTATATTTACAACATATTAGGTACACGACACTGAATATAAAGCTGAATATGAAATCTGTATGTATTAATGTACATGTGTCATGAAATGAGGCAAAGTCGAACCCACGATTGGGTCTTCACTTCGAGTAGGTTCTCCACCTGGAAAAGAAAGAAGGCATTTAGTGTTAGAACATGGTTAGGAAGATCCACGCTGAAGTTGTTGCTATTCTTCAACTGAAAAATTGTAATTGAATAATTAATGTTATTATAGAGAAAAATTGAGTAGTAAAGATGCATAATGCTGTAAAATTCAGAAGAGGGAGACGACCTAGACGAGCCCCTTGCAGTACGACTGTTTGAAGCAGCTGAGGCGACAGAAGGTATTAATTCATGTAATATTTTGCAGCATTATGCATCTTTACTAATCATTTTTTCTCTATAATATCATTAACCATTCAATTACAATTTTTCCAATTGAAGAACAGCAACAACTCACTGTTCAGCCTGAACTTTCCACAGCCCCTGACCCTTTGCCTGGACCTTCCATTGCCCAACACCCTTCACCTGGACCTAGTGCCCAAAAGACATTGCCTGGGCCATCAACAACCAAACGGAGACGACTAAAATAACTGCGCGCATGACATTAGGTATTTCTTCATACATCGACAGTTCACTATACAACACTAACACACACTAACACTAAATGCCTTCTTTCTTTTCCAGATGGAGAACCTACTCGAAGTGATGACCCAATCCTGGGTTCGACTTGCCCTCATTTCATGACACATGTACATTAATACATACAGATTTCATATTCAGCTTTATATTCAGTGTCGTGTACCTAATATGTTGTAAATATAATTTGTTAATATTTTCATCAAACATATTTTGCCATCAATCCATTCAAAACAACCTCTTTTAGGCGTAATACATCGAAAGTATAGCGCCGATGAGAGATAGACAGGTGGGAGGGACTGTTTTGGCTGTAGAGCGCAGAAGGCATTTTTCGTAATTTTCGCTTTGCTACCTCCCACCTTATGAAAAAACTAAATGTTAGAGACGTCTCTTGTAGGAAATTTAATGTACTTTCACGTGATATAAGGGTTTTTGTTGCTAACATGTATATTTTTCGAGTTGCAGAAGGTGGGAGTGGGCGTTTTTGACGTTTTCGCAGAAGGGCCAAAAAATCGCTGTTTTTCAGCGCGCTCTAGCGCCGATACCTCTCGTCAGAAAATCAAAGTTGTCCAGTGCATTTTGTAGGAAATTTTGTCTACTTTAATTTTGTATAGAATGGTCATCTTCGAAAAATGCATGATCTTCGAGATATAAGCGAAAAACTGAAAAAAGTGCGAAAATTTTGAGGTTTTTTGCGTTTTTCGTTGTGAAGCCGACCTTCTACATGGCAGCAAACTTGAAATTCGGATTCAGCACCCCAAGAAACATATAGAACCATTGAGAAAAAAACTTCCCCAATTTTGTTACGAAAACGGCAGTTTTGAACACCGATTGACTGGACTAAACAGTTATTCCAATGCAAATATTTAAAAATATTTGTTTTATATCCATGGTGACTGGTGAGTAACAGATAGATATACGGAATACGGGATACCTGCCAGCAACTTAACTAGTTTTAAAAACTCGAACCGTCATTTCAAATGCATACAAATTGTGGTGTACTGGTGTATTTGAGGATATTGACAAGGCTGTCTTGAAATGGGTGCCATTATCAAAGAACAAGCCCTAAAATTTGCCTGATCTCTTGGACACTGCGAATTTACTACCAGCACTAAACGGTTGGACAACTTCAAAAAACATTTTCAACGCTGATGAACTGGGCCTATTTTTTAAATGTTTTGGAGGAAAGCAAAGTAAAGAAAGGACAACCATTCTAGGTGGATGTAATATGACAGGAAGTGAAAAATTAAGATTGTTAGTTATTAGTTATAGGAAAATCGAAAACCCTGCGGTGTTTTAGGCGCACTAAGTCATTAGAAGTTAATTACACTTTCAATAAAGAAGCCCGAATGACTGGTGACATTTCCGAAGAGTGGAAAAGAAAAATCGATAAGCACGTGAATTACGAAAAGAGAAAAATGGTTCTTATAGTTGACAACTGTCCTGTACATCATCCCGGTGTAGCAGCTAAATTGAAAAACGTCAAGCTCATATTTTTACCGCCGAATGCAACAGCGAAACTGCAGCCGATGGATCAAAGGATCATAAAGGATTTGAAATTTCACTACAGAAAGAGTATTATTAAAGATTGTTCATGAATTAGAAACAAATTGGAACCCTCAAATTCCCATAAATCTGAGATTGCATTTCGGAGCTAAAATATTGTTTTATGCCCTTTCATAAATTCACTCTCCATTTTCTATTTAATAATGCACATAAAAAGACTAAAAGAAAAGCTTGTGGAAAATTAAGTGACACCCTTCTCCTGGCGGTTCTCATCTGTACAGAATATCTTGATTGTTTCAGGCAGAAGCAGAGGCTGCTCCAGGCAATGCTGTAGAACAGCAAGACGGCGACCCGAATGCCAATGAAGACAACAACTGGATTCCCATGGAATGGGATCGGGCAGCAGAAGAACTAACTTGGGAACGTCTCTTGGGCCTCGATGGGTCTTTGATTTTTCTTGAACACGTCTTCTGGGTTGTCTCCTTAAATTCTCTGTTCATCCTAATCTTTGCTTTCTGCCCGTATCATATGGGTCTGATGACTCTCAACTTGATTAACATGCGCGAACCAGCGGCGTCCAGTCATTTCGAAGGCTTGCTCACAACTTTAATTGGGTATTGTTTTGTCGGTATGTTGTTAGTTTTTCTGCATAGGATCGCAGGTTTCTGCGGTTTATTAAAAGCGAAAAGGATCTTGGGGCTTTGCTATGTCGTCGTTAAAGTGTCAATGTTATCCGTTGTCGAAATAGGGATTTTACCGTTGATTTGCGGTTGGTGGTTGGATATATGTTCCCTGACGATGTTTGATGTTACCCTTAAAGACCGTGAGAGTAGTTTTCAACAAGCGCCAGGCACTTCTTTATTCATTCATTGGCTCGTCGGTATGGTATACGTGTATTATTTCGCATCCTTCGTACTGCTTCTGCGCGAAGTTCTAAGACCGGGCGTTTTATGGTTCTTGCGGAATTTGAATGACCCGGACTTCAGTCCCATTCAAGAAATGATACACTTATCAATACTTAGACACATTCGGCGACTGCTACTCTCTGCAGTTATCTTCGGCAGCGTCGTATTGCTCATGTTATGGTTTCCCATTCGTCTTTTACGTGTAATTTGGCCGAGCTTTCTTCCATATACGGTAACCCTGAATAAAGAGGCGCAAGCTAATGAATTATCTTTAGAATTGTTGTTGTTACAAGTTGTACTACCAGCTTTGTTGGAGCAGTCGCACACGCGACATTGGTTGAGGGGTTTGGTGAGAAACTGGTGTTTATCAGTAGCTTGGTTGTTGAACCTGCATTCGTATTTGTTGGGCGATGGTAATGGGCAACAAATAGAAGATGAACAAAGAAATGGAGAGGTTCCACAAGCTGGGGGACAAGGTGAAGCAGGTGGAGGACTCAGAGCGGCCCATGAAGCGTTTTTTATGAGAGAAAGACCTACAGGTATGTTTACTTGAGTAAAAATCGTGTATCACTTTGTCCTAAAAGTTAACAGCATATAATCATCTTTGTCCTTTTTTCAAACTTATCACGTATATCACCACCATCTTAGTTTCTCGAGGTCGAGATGTTCTTTCAAAATCTTAGATTAGCTTTTGTAACCAATGTTACGATCACTGTATATATCTGTTCCTTCTATGGTTTTCAACTGAAATTTAACGAGTACTTTTTATTTTGCCGGGTAAATTTCTAGTTTGAACGAAATTTTGTTACCAAGCAATTTGACGAATAAAACTGGCAGCCAGTTTTGTGAATCGAATTGCCATGTAGTAGTAGTAGTATTGATACCTACCTGTATGTACATAAAATGTAAATATGAAACGCAGACAAAAACTTATGCTTTTTGCTACAGTAGATTTTGACTGTATTAGACCAGTTCAATAAAGACGCTCATGGACCTAGCTACATTTTATTAAACACATTTTGAGTTAACCAATCATTAACATTGCCGTCTGGCAACAAAATTGAGTATGCAAAACAAGAATGTATATATATATATATATATATATATATTTGTTCTCCCTACAATCGTGCGTCCCTATATTGTGCAATTACATGCAATCCTGCGTCCACCGTAATTCTGCGTCCATATACGGACGCAGGATTGCCTGCCCATAGTAAACGTTGGCGGGGAGGGGTAGCAGCCTGTAGAAACAAAATCAGATGGACGTCAAATTGTCGGTATAATAAAATTGATCAGTATAATGAAGTTCACAAAATTTCCGCTGCGAGGCGCTGCGGAATTTTTCTATATACACGATTCCGTATATACATAATTTATGCTTCCGCGTATTCTGCGTCCGATCGATATACTTACTTTCACGATGTGGTGGTTACTGCTACCGAAGAGAGTGGCAACAGGGTTTTTATTCTTTATCATCTGTCTATGAGGAGCTGGTGGAAAAAGTCTTTTAATAATCTTGCCTCGGCCGCGCGCAACTAAATTTCAGAAATATGTAAATCTAATATTAAATAATGAATTTATTGCTTCCCATTTGGGATTACAATTTAAAATAAAGAAACAAATGGAACAAATAAAAGTAAAATAAAATTATTCTCACAATTCATTTCAGCATATCTCAACTCCCATTCATGTGTAATTCACCCTCCATCTCCTTTCTTCCCCTCTGTATCAATTCCATCCACTTCTCCCCTCCGCTTTCCTCCAGTATCATCTCCACTCTCACTTCTTCGGAGTTCTCTCTCCACCAGCACCTCTCTAACACATGTTCCCATGTCTCCTCCGCCTCGTATACCCTACACATTCTTCTGTCTTCGCTTTTCAAATACCTTCCATCTCCCATCTCATTATATAGATATTCGACCCGGATTTGCTCCAACAATTATTTCCCGGGCAAGTGCCCCGACAGGCATTGAATTACAGAGCAAATTCAATGCATGTAGAGGTATTTGCCCGGGAAATAGTTGTTGGAGCAAATCCGGGTAGAATTTTTATATTTTTGCTCTTCGACTTTGAATAGTAATATATTAAGAGTTGGCTCTCGCTTACCGCTCGGATTTAAGAATAGATGCTGGTTTGGTTTGTTTGTACATAGCTGCTCCACACTGATGAGCTCTAATAAGAGTGAAATCATGATATGCGGTTGCTGTATGCAAACAAACCAAACAGTTTCTATTCTTCCTTTGTTCTCATCTCATTTCCCAGCCTAAACCTCGCCACCCTTATTATCCTCTCCTCCCTTCCGCTTCTTTGTAAATTAATATCCTGGCAGTCCCTCTGCTCTTATCTCATTGTATTTATTGTTGTATCTTGATCGTCTTCTCTTCTTTATCCTGTTCTTGTATTTGCCTGTCTCTCTCCTCTACCTCTCTCACTATGTTCCATCCTGATGTTCTAAAGTTCCCCACTTCTGCTGATGTCTACCCTCTCTCCTGGTAAAAATATTCTTGCTTCTCTTCCCATTTCGATCTTTCATTTCCTCTCTTCCGTACCTCTTCCTAACACTGCCTGGCTAACTCGTTACAGCACCCATCTTAACTTTTCTTCGTATTTCATTGTTCTCGTCCCTGCCCTGATTCTCAATTTATCTCTGTTTGTCTCCTCTCTTATCATGTACCCTGTCACCCTGTCGTTATCCAATTTAAATCCAGTGTCGATCTTTATCTATCCCAAAGGACTTGTACCTTGACGCAGTTCTAGTAATACTGGGACGGGTGGGATGGCTTGCGCGCTTCAATGATATAAAGAGCCGAACCATAGGTTTAACCATATTGGAGGGGTTTTTATTTGAGAAGCCAGACTAAATCAAGTCCCTGGAAGGGGGCAGCAGCTCTTTCAGTAATCATAGTGGCAGAGATCGTGAGGGTTGGTATGGCACTGTGATACACACTACTGCGATGTGGAAGGCAACGGGAAACCACCACATTATTTTATCCCTAGTACAGCGTACTTTAATTTATGATGATGGCACCTTCTGGAGTAAAATATTCCGGAGGTAAAATAGTCCCACATTCGGATCTCCGGGCGGGGACTGCTTCGGGGGGAGTCATCAGAAATGATAAGTGTAACATCTCACGAGTCGGAGCGTGGAATGTTAGAAGCATGAAACAAGTAGGGAAGTTAGAGAATTTGAAAATTGAGATGGATAGGTTAGCATTAGACGTAGTAGGTATCAGTGAAGTGCGATGGCCAGAAGCTGGAGACTTCTGGAGCGGAGATTTTAGAGTAATACACACAGGATCTGTAGGAGGAAATTCGGGAGTAGGAATTGTTATGCGGAAAAAAGTAGGACAGAGTGTAGAAAATTTCTTACAGCAAAGTGACAGGGTAGTTATGGTTAGGTTAGATTCGAAACCTGTAAAAACAGTAATAATACAGGTATATATGCCCACTTCTAACTACAGTGATGAGGCCGTAGAGGCAGTTTATAGTGATATTGAATATGTGCTAGATTTTGTGAGAGGGCACGAAAATTTAATAATTACAGGAGATTTCAATGCAGTCGTAGGCACAGGGCGAGAGGGCGGAATAGTTGGCCCCTTTGGATTAGGCAATAGGAACGATAGGGGAGTTAGACTGATAGAGTTCTGCGATAAACATAACTTAACGGTCGCGAACACTCTATTTCACCATCATGTTAGGAGATGCTATACGTGGAAGATGCCAGGAGACTTAGGGAGATATCAAATAGATTACATTCTCGTTAGGCAAAGATTTAGAAATCAAGTTAGGGATTGTAGAAGTTATCCAGGAGCAGATATAGATAGTGATCACAACATAGTCGTTATGAAAGCCAATCTTAAATTTAAGATTTTGAAAAAAAGAAGCGGAAGAAGGTATCTTGACCCAGAGAAACTAAAAGATGATGATATGCGCAATAAGTTCGAGAAAAAGACAAACGAAGCACTAAAGGGCACGGGTGGAAATATTGTTAGGGACATAGAGGCAGAATGGAATTGCATTAAAAATAGTTTAGTTTCCTCAGCTAGGGATATTTTGGGTCATAAACAGAATGAAAGTAGGAAACCCTGGATAACAAAACATATTGTGAGTCTAATAGAGGAAAGGCGAAAATATAAAAATAGGTTAGATGAAACAGGGAAACAAAGATATAAGGCGATCAAGTGGGAAATTATTCGGGAATGTAGGAAAGCGAAAGAGCAATGGATCGATAATAAATGCAAAGAAGTGGAAGATAAATTCGAAGTAGGAAAGACTGATGAAGCATATAAAATAATTAGGAGAAATTTTAGAGAAATTGGATCTAGTACCAAAAACATTAGAAATGAGGCAGGAGATATCCTAATCGGAAGTGGGGAGAAGGCAGATAGGTGGAAAGAATATTTAGGAAACTTATATGCGGGACAGGAAGTGCAAGATATATTAGAAAGCGAAAGCAGTGTAGAGGGGGATAACCTAGGGAGTCCTATAATGAGAGAAGAGTTTGAGATAGCACTAAAAAGTTTAAGGAATAATAAAGCACCAGGTATAGATGGCTTGCAGGCAGAAATCTTAAAGTGCGCAGGTCAAGAGGTAATAGATCGTTTATTTAAACTAGTTAGTCGCATATACCTGACAGGCGAGATTCCAGAAGATTACAAACGGAACATCATAGTAGCTTTGCCAAAAAGAAAAGGCGCGGATAGATGCGAAAATTTTAGAACTATCAGTTTAACTTCCCATGCGTCAAAAATTTTAACTAGAATTGTGCAAAGAAGGATGGAGAAAAAGGCGGAAGAAATATTAGGAGAAGATCAGTTCGGATTTAGACGAAATAGAGGAACGCGCGAGGCCATTCTAGCTTTACGAGTAATTATAGAAAAAACGATAGAAAAGAGAAAGAGCGTCTATATAGGATTTGTAGATTGAGAAAAAGCCTTCGACAACGTAAAATGGGGGAAGATGTTCGAAGTGCTGAGAAAGGTAGGGATGAAATACAGGGACAGAAGAATAATACATAATCTCTACAAAGAGCAAAAGGCAGTTATAGAATGTGAGCAGGAACAAAGGGAAGTAGATATCCGGAAGGGAGTGAGACAGGGATGTGTATTGTCACCTCTAGTTTTCAACTTATATATCGAAGATGCGATTAATATTGTTAAGGAAAGAACAGCCTCAGGGATCAATGTACAGGGCCAAACTATTAACATGCTCAGATTTGCGGATGATATAGCAGTGTTAGCATCTAGCAAAGAAGAATTAGGAGCGGCTCTGAATGAAATGGAAGCAGTTTTGACACAGGGCTTCGGCATGAAAATCAATAAAAAGAAAACTAAAATTTTGGTATGTAGGGGATGTGAAAATAGAACTAAAATGGAAATACAAATTGGAAATGAGAAGATAGAGGAGGTCGCGGATTTCTGCTACTTAGGAAGTAAAATAACTCAAGACGGTAGGAGCACTAAAGATATAAAACAAAGAATGGCGCAGGGCCGAGTTGCGTTTAACAAAAAGAAACAACTGTTATGCTCGAGAACGGTTAATATAGAGACTAGGAAGAGACTCTTAACGTCGTATGTATGGAGTACGGCATTATACGGGTGCGAAACTTGGACAATAGGAGAAGCGGATAGAAAAAGAGTAGAAGCGTTTGAAATGTGGTGCTACAGACGCATGATGAAGATACCGTGGATAGATAAGGTTAGCAATAGGGAAGTATTAGAAAGAGTTGGGGAAAAGCGAAAGGTATGGAAAACAATAAAGAGTAGGAGAGATAGGATGGTAGGACACCTTCTAAGACACGAAGGAATAGTTCGTGACATACTAGAGTCAGAGATAGGAATAAAAAGAGGTAGGGGTAGGCCTAGATTAGACTGCTCTCAAATAGTTAGGGATGTAGGATGTTCTACTTTTAGGGAAATGCGTAGGTTAGCTCAGGATAGAAAAGAATGGAGGTACGCGTCCAACCAGTCTTCGGACTGAGAACCTTATGATGATGTCGATCTTTATGTACTTCTCATGGAGCCACTCTATTTTCTCTCTCTCTCTCCCTCTCTCCTCACCCCCAAATTTCCGCTCCATACATTCCTACACTCCTCACTAATGCGTCAATCCACTTTACTATTCTCTTCCAGTCCCTCAAACATTCCTCTTTCCCAATCCCCATACCTACCTGTTTCATCGCTATTGTTGTCTTTCTTGCTACATCTCTTACATGCTTCTTTTGTCGCCCAATTTGTAAGGTGAATCCAAGGTATTTAAACTCTCATTTCTTCCAACTCTTCCCACTTCCAATTCTCTATGCGACTTCTTCCTGAATCTCATAATTTAGTCTTCTCCGTGTTCAATGCTAGCTCCAAACATTCCATTCTTATCAGCATCTAATTGAGTTCTTTCTCTTCCTTTGCCAAGAGGACTATATCATCCGCATATGCCGGTGCCTAATATTCCTTTTTCCCTATCATCACTCCTCCCGCCTGCCCCTCATTACCTCTTCTAAATATGACAGCAAAATGTTCAATAAATATGAGCTCAAGGGACACCCCTCTCTGACTTCTCTATCTATCCGTCCAAAATACTTCACTTAGCCATCTTCCCACCCTTACTATGTTTCTTGCTCTATATGTTTCTTGCCCTGTATTCCCTCTTAATTACTCTCTTTCTCTCCAACAATTTTTTTCCTGTTAATTTTGGCAAATGCTACCGTCAGATCCACTAAGTATGTCATTATTTTCCCTCCCTTCCTTTTCGTTTCTATCCCTATTACATGATTCAGTGCGTAAATATTTTCAATCGTACCTCCCTCTCCCTTTCCTGAATCCTGATTGCCCTTCTTCTCCTCTAACTTTTCTTCCAGTATATTTGCCAGTACTGGTGCATATTTTTTGTATATGTTTGCGTCAGTCTCACTCCTCCGTAATCTGCCGTTTCCCTCCCATCTCCTTTCTTTCTTATTGGCAGTATCAGTCCCTCCCTTCACATTCCCATATTCCTCTGCATATCTTCCTTATCATCTCCAGTGTTTCCTCAACTTCATGTGTCCTTACTTCATTTTGTAGTTCGTCCACTCCTGCAGCTTTTCCTAATTTCAATTTATGTATTCTTAATAAGTTAACCCCACACGCTAAAAGACAGTAAGGATTAATCTTCAACTCCTAAGGATGCTGACGTTGTCAGCGAAACACGTGTCGGGTTTCATTACTGTGTCACTGTATTTTGGCGTGTGAGGTTAACTTATTAAGAATTTATAGTGAATTTACGTCAAAGTTCTCGATTCAACCACTCTGTGCTCTTTCAATCTGTTTACCACGTCTCCGACTTCCTCCAGTTTATTGTCTCTACTTGTACCTCTTTACTTGTTTCTTCGTTCATGTCATTCTCATAATTTTCTCTCTCTCCCCCTCCGCCCCCTCCCCAGTACTTTTATAAAGTGCCTCTTCCAATCACCCATTGTAATTCTTTAATCTATCTCTCTTCCTCGTTTCCTCTCTCTACTTATTATATTCCATACTTCTTTTTCTGACTTCACTTTTCCTATTTTTTGCAATAGCTTGATACTTGCCCCTTCCTTTTCTTTCGGCATAAGTTCTTGAAGGCATTTTTAGCTTCCTAGTCTAAGCTAGGTAGCTATTGTGATAGTCGTTTTTTTGACCATGGTGTTTTTTCATCAAATGTGGACGATTCAGGTCATTCTAAGACTTTTTGGCAAGGTGGCACATTTCCGTCCGTATGTATGTGTGTATGTCTGTTGGCACTTTTACGGGAAAACGGCTCCACAGATTTTGCTGAATTTTTGCATACATATATCAGAGATGGTTCATAGGAAACTGACGGGGCGGGTTTTTTTTAAACACTTTTGAGCCGAGATATGATGTCATCGAACATTTTTTTCAATGAGACCGTATATATTTTTGTATTGCATCGGCTAGAGGGTATTTTGCTCTACACGATGTGCGAAAATCGTAATAGGTTGTATAAGGGAAAAAATTGAGAAAAAAATTACGAAAAGGCGCGCGCGCGCGCGCGCCAAACGCGCCCTCCAGTTCGGTTGTGGCTGTGGCTAGGAAGCTGTTCTGTCAATGCGTTGACAACTAGTTTTCTGACCTACCTATACTCTTCCAGGCTCATCTCCTCTTCGACATCTCATTGCTTTCCTTACTTCTCTATATCTCCCCACTCCCTGTCCCTCCAATTATTTGTCCTTCCTCCCCCCTTACATCCTTTTGGATAGTTTTCCATCTTGGTGCTCCCCTTATTATCTGTTCTATCTCCTTCACCATCTCATCTGTATTTTCTTCTCTGACTTCTTTTCCTCTGATGTTCTTCTTGTACTCCTCTAATCCTTCCTCCGACCAACCTATCACTGCTTTTTCCTCTTGATCTCATTTTTTTTCTTTTCGCCATGTTGCATTCTTCTTTTAGTTCTGCAATTGTCGGACAGTGGTCCGAGTCCACGCTGTCCCCCACCTTCAGACTATCTTTACCAAGCTTCCATGTTTCTAATGACATAATCAGTTACAGAGGTTCCTCTTCCTCCCACATAATAAGTTTTCCCTCCATACCTCCTCTGTTCATTCCATTCATTATTCCCCAACCTTCCTCTTCCACTAATTCCAGCACTAACTTTTCGTCTTTGTTTATGTTTTTCTTGGATTCCCGCCCCCCAGTACTTTTATAAAGTGCCTCTTCCAATCAGCCATTGTAATTCTTTCATCTATCTCTCTTCCTCGTTTCCTCTCTCTACTTATTATATTCCATACTTCTTTTTCTGACTTCACTTTTCCTATTTTTTGCAATAGCTTGATACTAGCCCCTTCCTTTTCTTTCGGCATAAGTTCTTGTAGGCATTTTTTTCTGACCTACCTATACCTACTCTTCCAGGCTCATCTCCTCTTCGACATCTCATTGCTTTCCTTACTTCTCTATATCTCCCCACTCCCTGTCCCTCCACTTATTTATCCTTCCTCCCCCCTTACATCCTTTTGGATAGTTTTCCATCTTGGTGCTCCCCTTATTATCTGTTCTATCTCCTCCACCATCTCATCTGTATTTTCTTCTCTGACTTCTTTTCCTCTGATGTTCTTCTTGTACTCCTCTAATCCTTCCTCCGACCAACCTATCACTGCTTTTTCCTCTTGATCTCATTTTTTTCATTTCGTCATGTTGCATTCTTCTTTTAATTCTGCAATTGTCGGACAGTGGTCCGAGTCCACGCTGTCTCCCACCTTCAGACTCTATCTTTACCAAGCTTCCATATTTCCAATGACATAATCAGTTACAGAGGTTCCTCTTCCTTACACATAATAAATTTTCCCTCCATATCTCCTCTGTTCATTCCATTCATTATTCCCCAACCTTCCTCTTCCACTAATTCCAGCACTAACTTTTCGTCTTTGTTTATGTTTTTCTTGGATTTCCTTGCTGTTTCTTCCTCTTCGTCAACTGTTGCCATCATTCCTCCTCTTTCACCTGTTCTTGTATTGAAATGGCCTCCTATTAATATGTTCTTCACCACCTCTTCCCCGCCTCTTATTTATTTTAACACTCTTATCTTCTCCTGCATATTATTAGTCACATTAAATAAATTACGCACTGGGTTTACCCTACGGGAAAAATTTAAGAAACCTGAAATAGAAAATGCGTGGCAAAAAGCATTTAAAAAATACATTTTTCGTTTTTATTCAAAGAAGAAGAACTTTTGCGAGTTCCAATTGTCCTATCATTGGCACCACTTCGCAGAGGAGTAGACAAAAAAGTTACTTATACTTACCTGCGTTGGAATTCTGGATTAGAATCTTCGACGGCTTCCCCAACAATTATTCATATCCCTACATATCTTTCTCTTGCTTCTCCAGCGATCATCCGTTCGAAAGCGCTGAAGATTCAACCTCTCACTTTACTTAACCCAATCGATGAGCTTAAGTTTAATAACTGGTGAATATTTAAATGGCAACGTCGCGGAGTTCAGCTGCGCCATTAAGTAAAACTGAATATACAATCGGACGCTCAAAGAGGTGGACGGTGAACTGGAATATACGGAGGACGCCTTAAAACCCTACTCATAAAAGGACGTCTTACTACATGAATAGTAAACTTTCCGTTATCTGACAGATTTTGAAATATCTTTGGCGGTTTTCCTTTTCTCCAGTGATATGTGACTCTCTATCCTTGTTTAAAATTGTATATACACCATTAGTTCATGTGGACGCGGGATTGGGGAGGTAGTGAAAGGACGCGGCAATGATAGAGAGATGTATATATATATATATATATGAAATAGTAATTAGTTTTATCGGCATAGCAGTCAAGAGAACTACACAGGAGGCTCTCTCTCACGAAAAATGTGAAGCAGGCGCCGACCGGGATTCGAACCCAGATCTTTCGCATTCATGGCGACTGCTCTAACCAATTGAGCTATCCGCACCGCGACACATTAATCGTGAGAGAAAGGCCTTATATAGGTAGCATTTTTCGTGAGAGAGAGCCTCCTGTGTAGTTCTCTTGACTGCTATGCCGATAAAACTAATTACTATTTCATATATTCAGTCGATAAATTAATATTTGTATAATTATATATATATATATATTGTGGAAGTATCTTGGCAAATTTTCAAGTTAAAGATGCTGGATTTATTGGGTATAGTTGCCAAATGGAGAATATAAACACTTGGTTACTCTGTGTTCTTTATTTACCAATATTTCGGAACTAGAATTGTGTTCCTTTATCAAGGCTATAATAAATGGTCAAATCAACACACTACAAATCGGGAAAATTACAAAATGACTTACTGTGAACATGAGGATTACTGTGAATAGTTGAAAATAGTACATGAAACTATTATTCTCAAAATTAATACATCAGAATAGAAAATAGGGTATAACATTATATGTAGGTTGACAGTGAAAGCCCGATATGACTTATTGTAACAATCTAGATTAGGAATGTATGAGAAATAACTCGCATGTAAATAATTAAGATGAATGGACGATTACAATTTGGTGAAATATATATTAAAATGGGTAATATTTTATGTTCAATTCTTAAAACTCGTATTATTTATCTAAATGGTATGGTGAGGCAAGTTGAGAAAAATGTTTTCTTTCAAAAAGTTACAAATATCAAGATGGCAGGATGGCGTCATGTGTAAGATAGGCAGAAAAACAAGAGTTAAGAATAGGAAATAGTTAGTTTGACTTGGTGAATGTTAATAAGTATGAATATATGGCGTTAATGTCCTCAGTATCAGTTTTAAAGTTGACAGTTGAATTATTATTGATGTAAATCATTTCAAGGAATTTTCTCTTTGTGAGATTTCTCTCTTTATGGAGAATTTTGGTATCTACAAAAGAAAATGTGTGGTTCATGTCAGTATGTTTGGCTAAAGCACAACGTTCTGGGTGATGGATGATATCACTTTTATGAAGGGATATACGTTTTTTTAGATGTTGTGAAGTTTGACCTATATATTGTTTGTTACATGTAAGACAGTTTATAGAATAAATTAAGTTGGATTGATTCATAATGGGGATTGGTTGTTTGATTTGTGTATATAAATTTTTTATGGATCTGGTGTGTTTAATTGCTATTTTGACGTCTTGTCGTTTCAAGATATTTGTGATTCTGGGAGTCAGTCCATGTATCATTGGTAGAACAGCATATCTGTCAGGTGTGGATGTATGTGGTGAGGGTATGAGGGGAACAGGCGGTTGAGTGGTAGTTTCAAATGCATTTAAAATGAATTTCTCTGGATAAGAATTTTGTTTAAGTAAGTTGTGAAAGATGGCTATGTTTTTTGCGTGAAACATAGGGTGAGAGATCGTTTCTATTCGTTTCTTCATAGATTTAATAAAATTATGTTTGGATTTATAGCACAAAGCAGAATGAAAATTATGGTATCTTCCAGAGCTAGTAGGTTTTCTGTACCAGTCTGTAATAATGCAATTGTTAACAGTGCGGATGACTTTAGTGTCGAGAAATGGGACAAATCCATCATTTTCTTGTTCAGCGGTGAATTGGATAAGTGGATTACGAGAATTGAAAATTTGAAGAGTGGTTTGAATAGTGTCTTTAGGTATGGCTGTTATGATATCATCAACGTATTTGTACAAAAAAGGGAGGGGAAAAGGGAGCAGAGGTATGACTTCATCCAAAAAATGGTCCATGACAATCTGGGCTATGATGCTACTAGTGTTTCCACCCATGGGGACACCCATAGTCTGTCTATAAAATTTATTATCATAAGTAAAATAGCTATTATCAAATAAAAATTTAATGGTGCTTAAGATTTTTTGTAGTGTAAAGGAGGTATTATTTGACATTTGGTCCCATTTTTTACTAATAGATTCTTTTGTATTTTCATAGGAAATGTTGTTAAAGAGGGACACAACATCAAGGGAAATTAGTACGTAATTATCTGGAAGTTTAAAATTTTGAATTTTTTCTATGAATTGAAATGTGTCTTTTATATAATATAAATTGTCAAAAGGGTAAGAATCATATAAAGTGTTAGAAATAAATTTAGATAGGTTGTATGTGGGTGAGTCAATGGTGGATATGACAGGTCTCAGAGGGATTCCTTCTTTATGAATTTTAGGTTGTCCGAAGTATCGAGGGGAGATGCCATTGTAGCACCTTATTTCCTTTGCCGTGTCGTCATCGATCAATTTGGATCTCTGTAGGGATGTGATAAGTTGATTTGTCTTAGTTATAACAGTTGAAGTAGGGTCCCTATTAATAGTGGTGTAATAGTCAGTGTTTTGGAGTAGTTCTATGGATTTGTTATGGTAATCGGACTTGTTCATGATAACAGTGACATGGCCTTTATCACTTTCGAGGAGTATGAGATGGGGGTTGTCTTTGAGGAAGGTATTAGTTTTATTGTATGACGTATTATATATATCTCTGCTGTTACGTTCCTTATTGACATAATTAGTGATCGCGTTGGTAATTCTAGCTCTGTATAAATTTCGTTCGTCTGTCGGTATGTAATGTAGTACCAATTCGATGGAGGCTAGTAATGAAGGTAAGGAGAAGTGTGGGCGGTAAACGGGAAGTGAGAACTTAGGGCCCAAGGCCAGGAAGGTACGTATGTCATCAGGAATATGAGTTTCCGTGAGTGACTTGAGCCAGTGTGGTTGTGAGTTGATAGAGATGGTGACTTGTCGGTTATAGAGTGAATTAAATTTCCTAATGTTGTTGTTCTTGATCTTGTAAAATTGTTTGTTATATTTTATGTGTTGCTTTTTGAAGAATACTGAATATATGTAAAATGGAAATTTATCAACTATCTGAGATTTCAAGAATTGTACATCGTTTCTCATAAAATGAATTTTGGACATTGTTATTGAAATTTCTAAATTTAATACTTTGGATTTGATGTTGTTGAGGATATTATTGGTTCTGTTGGTGAAATTGTTGTTATCATACTGAAGTAGACTGCTGAATCCAGAGGCTGAATTACAAATGTGATTTGGGTATAGTTGGTGCGTACGGCATCTGAGAAGAAATATGCGTCTATTAATAAGTGTTCCCAACTTGATGTACGAAGTTGACCATTTTCTGAGGAGGGTGGCCATTGCAGAGCCATATTCCCTATCGATGTCTTGGAAAAATCCCATACTGACGTTTATTGTGGAAGTATCTTGGCAAATTTACAAGTTAAAGATGCTGGATTTATTGGGTATAGTTGCCAAATGGAGAATATAAACACTTGGTTACTCTGTGTTCTTTATTTACCAATATTTCGGAACTAGAATTGTGTTCCTTTATCAAGGCTATAATAAATGGTCAAATCAACACACTACAAATCGGGAAAATTACAAAATGACTTACTGTGAACATGAGGATTACTGTGAATAGTTGAAAATAGTACATGAAACTATTATTCTCAAAATTAATACATCAGAATAGAAAATAGGGTATAACATTATATGTAGGTTGACAGTGAAAGCCCGATATGACTTATTGTAACAATCTAGATTAGGAATGTATGAGAAATAACTCGCATGTAAATAATTAAGATGAATGGACGATTACAATTTGGTGAAATATATATTAAAATGGGTAATATTTTACATATATTCAGTATTCTTCAAAAAGCAACACATAAAATATAACAAACAATTTTACAAGATCAAGAACAACAACATTAGGAAATTTAATTCACTCTATAACCGACAAGTCACCATCTCTATCAACTCACAACCACACTGGCTCAAGTCACTCACGGAAACTCATATTCCTGATGACATACGTACCTTCCTGGCCTTGGGCCCTAAGTTCTCACTTCCCGTTTACCGCCCACACTTCTCCTTACCTTCATTACTAGCCTCCATCGAATTGGTACTACATTACATACCGACAGACGAACGAAATTTATACAGAGCTAGAATTACCAACGCGATCACTAATTATGTCAATAAGGAACGTAACAGCAGAGATATATATAATACGTCATACAATAAAACTAATACCTTCCTCAAAGACAACCCCCATCTCATACTCCTCGAAAGTGATAAAGGCCATGTCACTGTTATCATGAACAAGTCCGATTACCATAACAAATCCATAGAACTACTCCAAAACACTGACTATTACACCACTATTAATAGGGACCCTACTTCAACTGTTATAACTAAGACAAATCAACTTATCACATCCCTACAGAGATCCAAATTGATCGATGACGACACGGCAAAGGAAATGAGGTGCTACAATGCTACAAATGCTACAATACATCTCCCCTCGATACTTCGGACAACCTAAAATTCATAAAGAAGGAATCCCTCTGAGACCTGTCATATCCACCATTGACTCGCCCACATACAACCTATCTAAATTTATTTCTAACACTTTATATGATTCTTACCCTTTTGACAATTTATATTATATAAAAGACACATTTCAATTCATAGAAAAAATTCAAAATTTTAAACTTCCAGATAATTACGTACTAATTTCCCTTGATGTTGTGTCCCTCTTTAACAACATTTCCTATGAAAATACAAAAGAATCTATTAGTAAAAAATGGGACCAAATGTCAAATAATACCTCCTTTACACTACAAAAAATCTTAAGCACCATTAAATTTTTATTTGATAATAGCTATTTTACTTATGATAATAAATTTTATAGACAGACTATGGGTGTCCCCATGGGTGGAAACACTAGTAGCATCATAGCCCAGATTGTCATGGACCATTTTTTGGATGAAGTCATACCTCTGCTCCCTTTTCCCCTCCCTTTTTTGTACAAATACGTTGATGATATCATAACAGCCATACCTAAAGACACTATTCAAACCACTCTTCAAATTTTCAATTCTCGTAATCCACTTATCCAATTCACCGCTGAACAAGAAAATGATGGATTTGTCCCATTTCTCGACACTAAAGTCATCCGCACTGTTAACAATTGCATTATTACAGACTGGTACAGAAAACCTACTAGCTCTGGAAGATACCATAATTTTCATTCTGCTTTGTGCTATAAATCCAAACATAATTTTATTAAATCTATGAAGAAACGAATAGAAACGATCTCTCACCCTATGTTTCACGCAAAAAACATAGCCATCTTTCACAACTTACTTAAACAAAATTCTTATCCAGAGAAATTCATTTTAAATGCATTTGAAACTACCACTCAACCGCCTGTTCCCCTCATACCCTCACCACATACATCCACACCTGACAGATATGCTGTTCTACCAATGATACATGGACTGACTCCCAGAATCACAAATATCTTGAAACGACAAGACGTCAAAATAGCAATTAAACACACCAGATCCATAAAAAATTTATATACACAAATCAAACAACCAATCCCCATTATGAATCAATCCAACTTAATTTATTCTATAAACTGTCTTACATGTAACAAACAATATATAGGTCAAACTTCACAACATCTAAAAAAACGTATATCCCTTCATAAAAGTGATATCATCCATCACCCAGAACGTTGTGCTTTAGCCAAACATACTGACATGAACCACACATTTTCTTTTGTAGATACCAAAATTCTCCATAAAGAGAGAAATCTCACAAAGAGAAAATTCCTTGAAATGATTTACATCAATAATAATTCAACTGTCAACTTTAAAACTGATACTGAGGACATTAACGCCATATATTCATACTTATTAACATTCACCAAGTCAAACTAACTATTTCCTATTCTTAACTCTTGTTTTTCTGCCTATCTTACACATGACGCCATCCTGCCATCTTGATATTTGTAACTTTTTGAAAGAAAACATTTTTCTCAACTTGCCTCACCATACCATTTAGATAAATAATACGAGTTTTAAGAATTGAACATAAAATATTACCCATTTTAATATATATTTCACCAAATTGTAATCGTCCATTCATCTTAATTATTTACATGCGAGTTATTTCTCATACATTCCTAATCTAGATTGTTACAATAAGTCATATCGGGCTTTCACTGTCAACCTACATATAATGTTATACCCTATTTTCTATTCTGATGTATTAATTTTGAGAATAATAGTTTCATGTACTATTTTCAACTATTCACAGTAATCCTCATGTTCACAGTAAGTCATTTTGTAATTTTCCCGATTTGTAGTGTGTTGATTTGACCATTTATTATAGCCTTGATAAAGGAACACAATTCTAGTTCCGAAATATTGGTAAATAAAGAACACAGAGTAACCAAGTGTTTATATTCTCCATTTGGCAACTATACCCAATAAATCCAGCATCTTTATATATATATATATATATATATATATATACATCTCTCTATCATTGCCGCGTCCTTTCACTACCTCCCCAATCCCGCGTCCACATGAACTAATGGTGTATATACAATTTTAAACAAGGATAGAGAGTCACATACCACTGGAGAAAAGGAAAACCGCCAAAGATATTTCAAAATCTGTCAGATAACGGAAAGTTTACTATTCATGTAGTAAGACGTCCTTTTATGAGTAGGGTTTTAAGGCGTCCTCCGTATATTCCAGTTCACCGTCCACCTCTTTGAGCGTCCGATTGTATATTCAGTTTTACTTAATGGCGCAGCTGAACTCCGCGACGTTGCCATTTAAATATTCACCAGTTATTAAACTTAAGCTCATCGATTGGGTTAAGTAAAGTGAGAGGTTGAATCTTCAGCGCTTTCGTACGGATGATCGCTGGAGAAGCAAGAGAAAGATATGTAGGGATATGAATAATTGTTGTGGAAGCCGTCGAAGATTCTAATCCAGAATGCCAACACTGGTAAGTATAAGTAACTTTTCTGTCTACTCCTCTGCGAAGTGGTGCCAATGATAGGACAATTTATTGGAACTCGCAAAAGTAAGTAAAACAAGACTTCTTCTACTTTGGACAAAAACGAAAAATGTATTTTTTAAATGCTTCTTGCCACGCATTTTCTATTTCAGGTTTCTTAAATTTTTCCCGTAGGGTAAACCCAGTGCGTAATTTATTTAATGTGACTAATAATATGCAGGAGAAGATAAGAGTGTTAAAATAAATAAGAGGCGGGGAAGAGGTGGTGAAGAACATATTAATAGGAGGCCATTTCAATACAAGAACAGGTGAAAGAGGAGGAATGATGGCAACAGTTGACGAAGAGGAAGAAACAGCAAGGAAATCCAAGAAAAACATAAACAAAGACGAAAAGTTAGTGCTGGAATTAGTGAAAGAGGAAGGTTGGGGAATAATGAATGGAATGAACAGAGGAGATATGGAGGGAAAATTTATTATGTGGAAGGAAGAGGAACCTCTGTAACTGATTATGTCATTGGAAATATGGAAGCTTGGTAAAGATAGAGTCTGAAGGTGGGAGACAGCGTGGACTCGGACCACTGTCCGACAATTGCAGAATTAAAAGAAGAATGCAACATGACGAAAAGAAAAAAATGAGATCAAGAGGAAAAAGCAGTGATAGGTTGGTCGGAGGAAGGATTAGAGGAGTACAAGAAGAACATCAGAGGAAAAGAAGTTAGAGAAGAAAATACAGATGAGATGGTGGAGGAGATAGAACAGATAATAAGGGGAGCACCAAGATGGAAAACTATCCAAAAGGATGTAAGGGGGGAGGAAGGACAAATAATTGGAGGGACAGGGAGTGGGGAGATATAGAGAAGTAAGGAAAGCAATGAGATGTCGAAGAGGAGATGAGCCTGGAAGAGTAGGTATAGGTAGGTCAGAAAAAAATGACAACAAGAACTTATGCCGAAAGAAAAGGAAGGGGCAAGTATCAAGCTATTGCAAAAAATAGGAAAAGTGAAGTCAGGAAAAGAAGTATGGAATATAATAAGTAGAGAGAGGAAACGAGGAAGAGAGATAGATGAAAGAATTACAATGGCTGATTGGAAGAGGCACTTTATAAAAGTACAGGGGGGCGGGAATCCAAGAAAAACATAAACAAAGACGGAAAGTTAGTGCTGGAATTAGTGGAAGAGGAAGGTTGGGGAATAATGAATGGAATGAACAGAGGAGGTATGGAGGGAAAACTTATTATGTGGGAGGAAGAGGAACCTCTGTAACTGATTATGTCATTAGAAATATGGAAGCTTGGTAAAGATAGTCTGAAGGTGGGAGACAGCGTGGACTCGGACCACTGTCCGACAATTGCAGAACTAAAAGAAGAATGCAACATGGCGAAAATAAAAAAAATGAGATCAAGAGGAAAAAGCAGTGATAGGTTGGTCGGAGGAAGGATTAGAGGAGTACAAGAAGAACATCAGAGGAAAAGAAGTCAGAGAAGAAAATACAGATGAGATGGTGAAGGAGATAGAACAGATAATAAGGGGAGCACCAAGATGGAAAACTATCCAAAAGGATGTAAGGGGGGAGGAAGGACAAATAATTGGAGGGACAGGGAGTGGGGAGATATAGAGAAGTAAGGAAAGCAATGAGATGTCGAAGAGGAGATGAGCCTGGAAGAGTATAGGTAGGTCAGAAAACTAGTTGTCAACGCATTGACAGAACAGCTTCCTAGCCACAGCCACAACTGAACTGGAAGGCGCGTTTGGCGCACATCGTGTAGAGAAAAATACCCTCTAGCCGATGCAATACAAAAATATATACGGTCTCATTGAAAAAAATGTTCTATGACGTCATATCTCGGCTCAAAAGTGTTTAAAAAAAACCCGCCCCGCCAGAAATGAGGCAGGAGATATCCTAATCGGAAGTGGGGAGAAGGCAGATAGGTGGAAAGAATATTTAGGAAACTTATATGCGGGACAGGAAGTGCAAGATATATTAGAAAGCGAAAGCAGTGTAGAGGGGCATAACCTAGGGAGTCCTATAATGAGAGAAGAGTTTGAGATAGCACTAAAAAGTTTAAGGAATAATAAAGCACCAGGTATAGATGGCTTGCAGGCAGAAATCTTAAAGTGCGCAGGTCAAGAGGTAATAGATCGTTTATTTAAATTAGTTAGTCGCATATACCTGACAGGCGAGATTCCAGAAGATTACAAACGGAACATCATAGTAGCTTTGCCAAAAAGAAAAGGCGCGGATAGATGCGAAAATTTTAGAACTATCAGTTTAACTTCCCATGCGTCAAAAATTTTAACTAGAATTGTGCAAAGAAGGATGGAGAAAAAGGCGGAAGAAATATTAGGAGAAGATCAGTTCGGATTTAGACGAAATAGAGGAACGCGCGAGGCCATTCTAGCTTTACGAGTAATTATAGAAAAAACGATAGAAAAGAGAAAGAGCGTCTATATAGGATTTGTAGATTTAGAAAAAGCCTTCGACAACGTAAAATGGGGGAAGATGTTCGAAGTGCTGAGAAAGGTAGGGATGAAATACAGGGACAGAAGAATAATACATAATCTCTACAAAGAGCAAAAGGCAGTTATAGAATGTGAGCAGGAACAAAGGGAAGTAGATATCCGGAAGGGAGTGAGACAGGGATGTGCATTGTCACCTCTAGTTTTCAACTTATATATCGAAGATGCGATTAATATTGTTAAGGAAAGAACAGCCTCAGGGATCAATGTACAGGGCCAAACTATTAACATGCTCAGATTTGCGGATGATATAGCAGTGTTAGCATCTAGCAAAGAAGAATTAGGAGCGGCTTTGAATGAAATGGAAGCAGTTTTGACACAGGGCTTCGGCATGAAAATCAATAAAAAGAAAACTAAAATGTTGATTTGTAGGGGATGTGAAAATAGAACTAAAATGGAAATACAAATTGGAAATGAGAAGATAGAGGAGGTCGCGGATTTCTGCTACTTAGGAAGTAAAATAACTCAAGACGGTAGGAGCACTAAAGATATAAAACAAAGAATGGCGCAGGGCCGAGTTGCGTTTAACAAAAAGAAACAACTGTTATGCTCGAGAACGGTTAATATAGAGACTAGGAAGAGACTCTTAACGTCGTATGTATGGAGTACGGCATTATACGGGTGCGAAACTTGGACAATAGGAGAAGCGGATAGAAAAAGAGTAGAAGCGTTTGAAATGTGGTGCTACAGACGCATGATGAAGATACCGTGGATAGATAAGGTTAGCAATAGGGAAGTATTAGAAAGAGTTGGGGAAAAGCGAAAGGTATGGAAAACAATAAAGAGTAGGAGAGATAGGATGGTAGGACACCTTCTAAGACACCAAGGAATAGTTCGTGACATACTAGAGTCAGAGATAGGAATAAAAAGAGGTAGGGGTAGGCCTAGATTAGACTACTGCTCTCAAATAGTTAGGGATGTAGGATGTTCTACTTTTAGGGAAATGCGTAGGTTAGCTCAGGATAGAAAAGAATGGAGGTACGCGTCCAACTAGTCTTCGGACTGAGAACCTTATGATGATGATGATGCCAGTTTCCTATGAACCATCTCTGATATATGTATGCAAAAATTCAGCAAAATCTGTGGAGCCGTTTTCCCGTAAAAGTGCCAACAGACATACACACATACATACGGACGGAAATGTGCCACCTTGCCAAAAAGTCTTAGAATGACCTGAAACGTCCACATTTGATGAAAAAACACCATGGTCAAAAAACGACTATCACAATAGCTACCTAGCTTAGACTAGGAAGCTAAAAATGCCTACAAGAACTTATGCCGAAAGAAAAGGAAGGGGCAAGTATCAAGCTATTGCAAAAAATAGGAAAAGTGAAGTCAGAAAAAGAAGTATGGGGGGGGCGGAGGGGGAGGGGGAGAGAGAAAATTATGAGAATGACATGAACGAAGAAACAAGTAAAGAGGTACAAGTAGAGACAATAAACTGGAGGAAGTCGGAGACGTGGTAAACAGATTGAAAGAGCACAGAGTGGTTGAATCAAGAACTTTGACGTAAATTCACTATAAATTCTTAATAAGTTAACCTCACACGCCAAAATACAGTGACACAGTAATGAAACCCGACACGTGTTTCGCTGACAACGTCAGCATCCTTAGGAGTTGAAGATTAATCCTTACTGTCTTTTAGCGTGTGGGGTTAACTTATTAAGAATTCATAAATTGAAATTAGGAAAAGCTGCAGGAGTGGACGAACTACAAAATGAAATAAGGACACATGAAGTTGAGGAAACACTGGAGATGATAAGGAAGATATGCAGTGGAATATGGGAATGTGAAGGGAGGGACTGATACTGCCAATAAGAAAGAAAGGAGATGAGAGGGAAACGGCAGATTACGGAGGAGTGAGACTGACGCAAACATATACAAAAAATATGCACCAGTACTGGCAAATATACTGGAAGAAAAGTTAGAGGAGAAGAAGGGCAATCAGGATTCAGGAAAGGGAGAGGGAGGTACGATTGAAAATATTTACGCACTGAATCATGTAATAGGGATAGAAACGAAAAGGAAGGGAGGGAAAATAATGACATACTTAGTGGATCTGACGGTAGCATTTGCCAAAATTAACAGGAAAAAAATTGTTGGAGAGAAAGAAAGTAATTAAGAGGGAATACAGGGCAAGAAACATATAGAGCAAGAAACATAGTAAGGGTGGGAGGACGGCTAAGTGAAGTATTTTGGACGGGTAGATAGAGAAGTCATATTTAGAAGAGGTAATGAGGGGCAGGCGGGAGGAGTGATGATAGGGAAAAAGGAATATTAGGCACCAGCATATGCGGATGATATAGTCCTCTTGGCAAAGGAAGAGAAAGAACGCAATTAGATGCTGATAAGAATGGAATGTTTGGAGAGGAAAGAACTAGCATTGAACACGGAGAAGACTAAATTATGAGATTCAGGAAGAAGTCGCATAGAGAATTGGAAGTGGGAAGAGTTGGAAGAAATGAGAGTTTAAATACCTTGGATTCACCTTACAAAGTGGGCGACAAAAGAAGCATGTAAGAGATGTAGCAAGACAACAATAGCGATGAAACAGGTAGGTATGGGGATTGGGAAAGAGGAATGTTTGAGGGACTGGAAGAGAATAGTAAAGTGGATTGACGCATTAGTGAGGAGCGTAGGAATGTATGGAGCGGAAATTTGGGGGTGAGGAGAGAGAGAGAGAGAGAGAGAAAATAGAGTGGCTCCATGAGAAGTACATAAAGATCGACACTGGATTTAAATTGGATAACGACAGGGTACATGATAAGAGAGGAGACAAACAGAGATAAATTGAGAATCAGGGCAGGAACAAGAACAATGAAATACGAAGAAAAGTTAAGGTGGGTGCTGTAACGAGTTAGCCAGGCAGTGTTAGGAAGAGGTACGGAAGAGATAAATGAAAGATTGAAATGGGAAGAGAAGCAAGAATATTTTTACCAGGAGCGAGGGTAGACATCAGCAGAAGTGGGGAACTTTAGAACATCAGGATGGAACATAGTGAGAGAGGTAGAGGAGAGAGACAGGCAAATACAAGAACAGGATAAAGAAGAGAAGACGATCAAGATACAACAATAAATACAATGAGATAAGAGCAGAGGGACTGCCAGGATATTTACAAAGAAGCGGAAGGGAGGAGAGGATAATAAGGGTGGCGAGGTTTAAGCTGGGAAATGAGATGAGAACAAAGGAAGAATAGAAACTGTTTGGTTTGTTTGCATACAGCAACCGCATATCATGATTTCACTCTTATTAGAGCTCATCAGTATGGAGCAGCTATGTACAAACAAACCAAACCAGCATCTATTCTTAAAGTCGAAGAGCAAAAATATAAAAATTCTACCCGGATTTGCTCCAACAACTATTTCCCGGGCAAATACCTCTACATGCATTGAATTTGCTCTGTAATTCAATGCCTGTCGGGGCACTTGCCCGGGAAATAATTGTTGGAGCAAATCCGGGTCGAATATCTATATAATGAGATGAGAGATGGAAGGTATTTGAAAAGCGAAGACAGAAGAATGTGTAGGGTATACGAGGCGGAGGAGACATGAGAACATTTGTTAGAGAGGTGCTGGTGGAGAGAGAACTCCGAAGAAGTGAGAGTGGAGATGATACTGGAGGAAAGCGGAGGGGAGAAGTGGATGGAATTGATACAGAGGGGAAGAAAGGAGATGGAGGGTGAATTACACATGAATAGGAGTTGAGATATGCTGAAATGAATTGTGAGAATAATTTTATTTTACTTTTATTTGTTCCATTTGTTTCTTTATTTTAAATTGTAATCCCAAATGGGAAGCAATAAATTCATTATTCAATATTAGATTTACATATTTCTGAAATTTAGTTGCGCGCGGCTGAGGCAAGATTATTAAAAGACTTTTTCCACCAGCTCCTCATAGACAGATGATAAAGAATAAAAACCCTGTTGCCACTCTCTTCGGTAGCAGTAACCACCACATCGTGAAAGTAAGTATATCGATCGGACGCAGAATACGCGGAAGCATAAATTATGTATATACGGAATCGTGTATATAGAAAAATTCCGCAGCGCCTCGCAGCGGAAATTTTGTGAACTTCATTATACTGATCAATTTTATTATACCGACAATTTGACGTCCATCTGATTTTGTTTCTGCAGGCTGCTACCCCTCCCCGCCAACGTTTACTATGGGCAGGCAATCCTGCGTCCGTATATGGACGCAGAATTACGGTGGACGCAGGATTGCATGTAATTGCACAATATAGGGACGCACGATTGTAGGGAGAACAAATATATATATATATATATATATATATATATATATATATATATATATATATATAGATGTATAGATGGTCATTAATGAGCCCAATGAATATACCAACAGGTCGTTGTGGAGCCACAAAATACGTTGTTGAGCCCGCATATTGGCTCAACAACGTATCCCCGTGTATCTCATCACTGATTGGTTGCCAAAGGCCTTGGGGGTGTGTCAACAAATTTTCAAGTTGGGCTCATGATTGTCCGATTGTATAACCAATATACGTGGAGTAGTTCTTTGAAAGTGTATGTAGGGGGCGCTTTCCGCATATTTTATATACAGTATATAAAAATCTGTGAACAGACCTTTATTTAGCCTTATATTTGGCAACAGCGCGTGGCTTCTCAACGACTTGAATATTTAGAATTAGTATACAAGATGGGCACTAAAAAGTTTGCTACAAGTATTATGACCATTTTCTATTTCGCTTCATATGGGTGTATATAAAACGTAAAATAAGGGATGTGTTTGATAATATAGGAACACAACAGCCTCAGGGATTAATGTACAGGGTCAAATTATTAACATGCTTAGATTTTCGGATGATATAGCAGTGTTAGCACCTAGTAAAGAAGAATAAATTTAGGAGCGGCTTTGAATGAAATGGAAGCAGTTTTGACACAGGGCTACGTCATGAAAATCAATAAAAAGAAAACTAAAATTTTTGGTATGTAGAGGGAGTGAAAATAGAACTAAAATTGAAATACAAATAGGAAATGAGAAAATAGAGGAGGTCGCGGATTTCTGCTATTTAGGAAGTAAAATAACTCGAGATGGTAGGAGCACTAAAGACACAAAACAAAGAATAGCGCAGGGCCGAGTTGCGTTTAACAAAAAGAAACAACTGTTATGTTCGGGAACGGTTAATGAAGAAACTCGGAAGAGACTCTTAAAGTCCTATGTATGGAATACGGCACTATACGGGTGCGAAACTGGGACAATAGGAGAAGCGGATCGAAAAAGAGTAGAAGCGTTTGAAATGTGGTGCTACCGACGCACGATGAAGATACCGTGGATAGATAGGGTTAGCAATAGGGAAGTAATAGAAAGAGTTGGGGAAAAGCGAAAGGTATGGAAGACAATAAAGAATAGGAGAGATAGGATGGTAGGATGGTAGGACACCTAAGATACGAAGGAATAGTTCGCAATATACTAGAGTCAGAGATAGGAATAAAAAGAGGTAGGGGTAGGCCTAGATTAGATTACTGCTCTCAAATAGTTAGGGATGTAGGATGTTCTACTTTAAGGGAAATGCGTAGGTTGGCCCAGGATGGAAAAGGATGGAGGTACGCGTCCAACCAGTCTTCGGACTGAAAACTTTATGATGAATAAAAATAAAAAAGTCGTGTAAAATGAAAAATATTAGAAATCAACATTTTTGAAACAGGAATGCCGAGCATAAAATACAAGCGGTTGCTATTTGATGTTTTTATATTTTTATGTACAATCTGTGTAATGCAAGGTTTAGCGCCTTGAAAAGCAAACGTAAGTACTTTCTGGTCCTAAAATTTTTTTGTTCATGTAGTTTATATTATCTTCAGTTAACAGTTACTATTTGGTAGTAATTCCTGTTGAATTAATAAAATACTTTGCGTAGGTACTATCAATGGAAAAGGTTTATTATAATATTGGCCGGTTTCAAGATACAATTAAATAATTAAAAAAATAATCATTATTGTTTCCAAAAGTATTGTTTTCATTTTGTTGTCATTTTGACAGCAATAATTTTTAAATTTGACAGCTAAATTTGACTTTAATTTTTTTGAATACTATAATAAAAAAATTATTCGATTGTTCATAAAATGTAGCACGGTCGCTTCTACGGCACTCGACGTATTGTATCCCTCAGTGCTTTAATCGCACCTCGAGCAGAAAAAGCTTCTTTACGACCTTGATACATAATTATTATTTACGATACAAGTATCGTAATCGCTTATAATACGATAAGAGTATCGTACAACGTTTTATCTGCTTATTATCAGCATGACCACGACTATGGTATTAGCTTAAGAAATAATTAGTAAACGAGAAATAGTAATGGAACGCAAAAAAGTAGTAGGCCGGATAGGTATATCTATTTATTTCGATGAGTGCTCTTTTGGCATTTCTGCGAGAATTTCTCGTGAGAAGTTTTTCCTCGGATATCGAGCCATCAGTAATGTGGTTATTAAATGTCTTCCTTTAACATCTCCCGGAGTTGAGTTAATATGTCAAATTGTATAAATTTTGTAATTAATGTTTATAATAAATAAGTTTAATTTGATTTTAGTGTTGGTTGCTGAGTAATTCACTTTACAATATGCGTGTTCTAAATATGCCAATTTGGTATCTTTGTCGCGTAAGTGTGCTAAATTATGTCATTATAACATTCAAATGAATGTAGCAAAAATTGATATTAAGTTTTGATAGGAGATAAATAACTATCATGATAAATTATGATAAATAATGACAAAATTCGATTAAATATGTTGTGTTCAAAATAATTATAGAAAATTTCAGGCCACTAGTTTCATCCTTATGGAACTCGTTAGTGCAGTGCTTCTGTATTCATTCTATACGCAACCAACTTACTTATATGGTGACCTGCATCGATCAGATATGAGCAAGCACAAATTACTGTATTAATTGTGTGGATGTAATGAGTGGTACTGGACAGTTCGAACAACATACGTAGAGACAGGTTATGAATTTTAATAGAGCTTTTGACACAATCAACCATAGCTTGCTAATCAGTATTCTTAGCCATTACGGGTTCGATGGACTATCTTTAAAGTTAATGGGTGATTACTTGTCTGGGAGATCAGAGAGTCAGAATTGATAATGCGCTGTCTGCTCCTCGTTATATGCCTTCTGGCGTCCCACAGGGTTCTTTGCTGGGTTCTCTCTTGTACACGTTATATACAGCCAATCTTTTCACTGCTATAAATAATTGCACCGCTCACTTTTATGCTGATGATACCCAGCTCTAGTATTCCTTTCATAAAGAAGATGTCAATAACTCAATTAATATAATTAACTCGGACATAAATTCCTTGCTTTCACTCGCATTGAAGCACAGTCTTATTTTAAATGCAAGCAAGTCTTCATTGATCTTCTTTGAAGGGGAAGAGGCTCGGACTTCTATAAATGATGTGTTTGCTGTTGACGTGTGTATTATGGAAATATTACCTTCTGATTGTGTGCGTAATCTTGGACTGTATATGGATCAGCCAGCATATATCAAAATGCGCTAGGTCCTCATATTGTAATCTAAGAATAGTTTATATGAAAGGGGGCAGCAGCTCTTTCAGTAATCATAGTGGCAGAGATAGTGAGGGTCGGTATGGCACTGTGATACACACTACTACGATGTGGAAGGCAACAGGAAACCACAACATTATTCTATCCCTAGTACAGCGTACTTTTAATTTATGATGATGGCACCTTCTGGAGTAAAGTATTCTGGAGGTAAAATAGTCCCACATTCGGATCTCCGGGCGGGGACTGCTTCAGAGGGAGTCATCAGCAATGATAAGTGTAACATCTCACTAGTCTGAGCGTGGAATGTTAGAAGCATAAAACAAGTAGGAAAGTTAGAAAATTTGAAAATTGAGACTACTGCTCTCAAATAGTTAGGGATGTAGGATGTTCTACTTTTAGGGAAATGCGTAGGTTAGCTCAGGATAGAAAAGTAAGGAGGTACGCGTCCAACCAGTCTTCGGACTGAGAACCTTATGATGATGATTATATGAATAAAGCGTTATTAAATACCAACGTCAGAGTGATTCAATTGTTGGATCAGTGTTTAATTATTGTGATGCTGTACACGGGCCTTGCTTAAAATGCGTGGATCAGTTGTTACGAATACAAGTGCCAGGTTTTGCAAAGAATCCAACAGCGGATTAAGTCTGATACCAGCTTCATTGCTATGATACCGGCTTTCTGATTGTTTGTATCACAGCAACGAAGCCGGTGTCAGACTTAATCCGGTGTTGGATTCTTTGAAAAACCGGGCCAACGAGTGCAAAATGCATGTGTGCCCGTTATTTTCGGATTGCAAAAGTGTCAGTACGATTCGCAGAAGTTAAACTCACTAAAGTGGTTGATCATGACAAGCAGGCGCCTTCGTCACACGATCTGTGCGTTTCATAAGGTTGTTGTGCAAAAGACTGCCTCGTTAACTATAAAGATTAAATTTATTTATGATGTCCATAATATCAACGTTAGAAGAAAAAACTTATTGTCCCACCGATTAATAAAACGCCTGCTTTTGACAGGTCACTTTCCTACTGCATTTGCAAGTATAATTCACTGCCTAGAGAGTTCAAGAATGTAATATGTGTACCTCGCTTTAAGTATCACATTTTTCTTAACCTATTGGACAATCAACGGAACCCTTTGACTCTGTGAATCACATAATGTTTGGCGATAATAATATGTACCGTTCGACTTTTTGCCCTTCTCGTCCTTCTTTCGTTGCTATTTGTTTATTGCTTCTTTCGTTTTGTTTTGCATTTTAGTTGAAAAGCAGCTGAGCACTATTTGGGGGCTCGTGCTGAACTTCGCCGTTGTGAGTTGAACATTATACTTGCTGTATTTGTTATTATCATTATAGAAGGCAATACATTTATCGTTATTATTATTATTAAAAATATTGACTTCAAAAATATTTATTTTGCGAAGCCCTAATTTGAAGTTGCTAAAGGTATTTTTTTTCCACGAACCACTTTTAAGAATGAAATTCGCTGAAAAATTTGTTAAAAAAAATACTTGTAGAGGAACCAATGGAAAACATCAAATAGAAAATTTTTTGATCTTTATCGAAAGTTCAAAACAGTACAAAACTTCGCATATTTCTGCCATTGTACAATTTATTATTTCACTCACAACCTTCTGCAGATATTCAACAAACATAACTTACTTACAACTAAAGCACTTGCCATACTGATGAATGAATGAACCGTGGATCCCTGGATGCGCCGATCACCCATTCGTAGTGTCTTCGCATGCGCGCACATTAATATTGGCAACGTTGCCGGGATCCATAGAGCACGTTGAATTTATATTAATATACAACACGGCTCCATAGTGTAGCATTTATATATCTGGGACTAATAAAGACCTATTATATCTACAATTTTTATTTATGAGATATAGTTACCCCTCTATAAATGCCTTGGTTTATGTTAAAGAGAGAAAGAGAGTGCGAGAAAATATACTCGTCTATCTTGCATACAAAGGCCGGGATCATCAGCGACCCGAAGATATATCGGGATCAACAACATACCGTTTAGCAATATATATATATATATATATATATATATTGAAACACTCAAGAAGTCACAGTCGACTTGTTAATAAATCCAGAAATTAGGTAAGGGTAACATCGACTTGGGAGTCGTTTAATGAGAACTCTTTTTCATTAAGCCAAGCTTTCGATATATTTCATATCATCTTCAGGGCAACTACAATATTATACAACATTATTGAAAACAATCTGTCGTTAATTAATTATCTACTTACACAAATTTGAGGTTAAAAATTATAAGCATCTAATTTTCCTTGATCAATTGCAATCATCACTTAATAAAACTAAACAACAGTGTACAAAAGTACTCACTACATTTAAACAGTCAAAAAATAAAATTTAATATAAAATCCATGTGCAAAGCACATGTCTTCTTCAAACAGCTGATTTCAAAATGGCCAACAATTTTCAACTTCCCTTGTCAGTGGAGTGGGAGACTGTCACTATCTACCAACCCACCGGCAAAGAATACACCAAATACAAAATTTAACTATAATACAGGGTCTGTATAAACTCTTCCCAAGGAACTATTTTTCTACGCCCACTCGAATTTCTAAATCTAACATTGGATAAGGTACATCAGACAATTCCATGAAATCACTGGATATTTATTCATCTACTGGGCCATCATAGTACTGCCTTTTTGGCAACGTTAATAAGTATGTGTAAATATCTGAAAGACCCTGAGTGTCTGTCTTTTTGTTTATTAAACTATTGGAAGTGTGAATATAGTACATTTCTAAAAAGAGTCTTTTGTTATAATTACTTTCCTGTTTTAATATTCTCACGCTGTCAAATGTGACATTGTGATCATTGTCATTAATATGGGTAGCTAAGTTACATCTATTTAATTGTTTTCTAGCATCACTCTTGTGACCCGCTATTCTAGACTTCAGCCACTGACATGTCTGACCTATGTAAGTTTGATCACATACGTCGCACTTGATTTCGTAAACTACATTTGATCTATTTAACAAAGGTGTCTTATCTTTCAATTTACTGAAAAGAGAACTGACACTCTTAATGCTCCTTTTTGCTATTTTAATTCTAGTACCCCTAAATTCGTTAATTATTTTATTAGTCAAGAAATCTATTTGTGGTAACGAGGTGAAGGAAAAGTCACCCTCACCTCTCTCCTCGCGATTGTTTCGATTCTGAATATTTTCGGTATTATAGAGTAACTTGGTCACGAGAGGTCTGGGATAGGAATTTTCTATTAATAAATTTTCTAACTCACTCAATGCCTCATGGGTAAACTCCTCATGACAGATACTCTTTATTCTGTATTTCATTTGTTTAATGAAGTTAACCTTCATTCCAATGGGGTGGTTGGAACGATAGTTTATGTACCTTCCTGATGCTGAAGGTTTTCTGTACCATTTTAATTTAATTATGTTATCGGATCTAACTACTTTTGTGTCTAAGAATGGAACGGCAAATTCCACTTCTTTTTCTATGGTAAATTTAAGATGTTCATTATACTGATTGAAAACACCCAGTATCTCCTCAGCACCGTTTTCAATCAGTATAATGAACATCTTAAATTTACCATAGAAAAAGAAGTGGAATTTGCCGTTCCATTCTTAGACACAAAAGTAGTTAGATCCGATAACATAATTAAATTAAAATGGTACAGAAAACCTTCAGCATCAGGAAGGTACATAAACTATCGTTCCAACCACCCCATTGGAATGAAGGTTAACTTCATTAAACAAATGAAATACAGAATAAAGAGTATCTGTCATGAGGAGTTTACCCATGAGGCATTGAGTGAGTTAGAAAATTTATTAATAGAAAATTCCTATCCCAGACCTCTCGTGACCAAGTTACTCTATAATACCGAAAATATTCAGAATCGAAACAATCGCGAGGAGAGAGGTGAGGGTGACTTTTCCTTCACCTCGTTACCACAAATAGATTTCTTGACTAATAAAATAATTAACGAATTTAGGGGTACTAGAATTAAAATAGCAAAAAGGAGCATTAAGAGTGTCAGTTCTCTTTTCAGTAAATTGAAAGATAAGACACCTTTGTTAAATAGATCAAATGTAGTTTACGAAATCAAGTGCGACGTATGTGATCAAACTTACATAGGTCAGACATGTCAGTGGCTGAAGTCTAGAATAGCGGGTCACAAGAGTGATGCTAGAAAACAATTAAATAGATGTAACTTAGCTACCCATATTAATGACAATGATCACAATGTCACATTTGACAGCGTGAGAATATTAAAACAGGAAAGTAATTATAACAAAAGACTCTTTTTAGAAATGTACTATATTCACACTTCCAATAGTTTAATAAACAAAAAGACAGACACTCAGGGTCTTTCAGATATTTACACATACTTATTAACGTTGCCAAAAAGGCAGTACTATGATGGCCCAGTAGATGAATAAATATCCAGTGATTTCATGGAATTGTCTGATGTACCTTATCCAATGTTAGATTTAGAAATTCGAGTGGGCGTAGAAAAATAGTTCCTTGGGAAGAGTTTATACAGACCCTGTATTATAGTTAAATTTTGTATTTGGTGTATTCTTTGCCGGTGGGTTGGTAGATAGTGACAGTCTCCCACTCCACTGACAAGGGAAGTTGAAAATTGTTGGCCATTTTGAAATCAGCTGTTTGAAGAAGACATGTGCTTTGCACATGGATTTTATATTAAATTTTATTTTTTGACTGTTTAAATGTAGTGAGTACTTCTGTACACTGTTGTTTAGTTTTATTAAGTGATGATTGCAATTGATCAAGGAAAATTAGATGCTTATAATTTTTAACCTCAAATTTGTGTAAGTAGATAATTAATTAACGACAGATTGTTTTCAATAATGTTGTATAATATTGTAGTTGCCCTGAAGATGATATGAAATATATCGAAAGCTTGGCTTAATGAAAAAGAGTTCTCATTAAACGACTCCCAAGTCGATGTTACCCTTACCTAATTTCTGGATTTATATATATATATATATATATATATATATATATACTTTCATCCACCAGTCGTTGTGACATCCAGGCGTAAAAATTTTGCTAACTCTTTGACATCCATTGACGTTGTGACATCCAAAATCGGATGTCACAACGTTTTCTATGTTAAATCGCCTTGTAGGAGGGGCGGGAGGGTCTAGAATAAATTCTAGGTGGATGTCAAAATGCAGTGTTTTAAGTTGGACATGTATATTTAAGTTCCAACGTATATTGCATAGAGGGAGCGCAGGAGAGCTGGTGTTGTATATTGCAAAATTCTACGTTCCAGTTCGTGCGACATCCGTGTATTATACGTAGACATTTTTGTTTCACTTGGCGCGCTTTCTGACATCCGAAACTTGACAACAGTGCGAGAGTGCCCCGTGTGTTGTTTTTTCGCGAAACTTTCGCTTTCTCTGGAATTTCGAAAAATATAATTTTTCAAACGATGATTAAAGAATGACAAGTTTGAATTATTCTTCTACTTTCCAAAAATGTAAAGGTTGCTGCATATTAAATAAAAAATAGGTTACTTCATTTTAAATGAATTAAAGACAGACGTGAAAAATAAACTTTTTTAATTAATCAACAAATGAAAAACATTACAAATAATAACAGCTAAGAATTCAATAAATAGCTGCAATTTTAAAGTACCGAAATGTGGAATATGTTGCCCATTTTCATCTAAACATATGAATTTTTATCTGATACGTGAGGTAATTTTTATGAGTTCATTCTACTTTTAAAATTAAATAACTCTCCCATTTTTATTTAACATGCAGCAAATTGTACATTTTTGGAAAATAGATGAACTTAGCTTTTTGATGGTTTAAAAATATACCTACAGGTTGTTCCATTAAAAAAAAACACCGATTTTTGAAATCGAAAAGGGCAATTGTTTTGCATAAATAGGGAAACATTTGGAACATGGCATATAGAAAACTTTAGAACAAAATAAATTGACTGGTGAAAACCAGATCTGCCTACCATTTCGGAAACATGAGATAATTGCTGTTAAAATTGGCGAGTGACCACTTAGTTTAAATCGAAGATGTCAGCTGGTCATCAAATTTCATAATTGTTTTAACGAAGAAGCGGGGGGGGGGTATGTTGCAAATAATTTTAAAGGTCGTTCAATTCATAATTTAGCCAAGTATGAAACCATTCTATAGATTCCATTCAAAATGGCGGCTCTTGTGATTTTGAGTAAATTGCTGTAATTTCACAAATGAGTGATACTGGACAGTTCGAACAACTTATCCTCGGACAAGTACACCGCTAGGCACTGAATGATTATAAAACTAACTCCGGATTTTGTGTACTACGAGACGTCATAGAATGCTACCCCAACTAAGCTAGCATTGAAATATTCATAACGTGCCTCTACGTACTTACTGGCTTATCAGCAGGTTAACTAAATATTGCATGTTCCAAGAATGCACGGAAAAACCTAATCCACCGATTTGTGATTTGAACGCCCTGTATTTGATTGCATTTTGGAATTCTGTGCTGAATTTAAGGCAGCTTTGTTAACCATTCACTGGGTCTAACTCCTAGCGTTTCGGCTTTTCTTGATGTTAAAAATAGTCATTTTTCAAGTTTTAACAATTATAACTTTGAAACGGTGCGAGATATTGAAAAATGACCTAGGTACATGTCTCTATCCTAGTTTTTAATCCTCCATCTAATGAGGCAGGAAAGTTCTGCTTCCCGATTGGTCAAAAAATGACAAAAATTAGCAATCAGGACCAGTATTTTCCAGCCCCATTACATAGAGAATTAAAAACTAGGATACGGGACATGTAAGTATATCTCTTACCGTTTCCAACTTATAATTTATAAAATTTCAAAAATGATGATATTTAACGGCAAATAATGCCGAAAAGGTGGGAGTTAGACCCAATGTACGGTTAACAAAGTGGCCCTTAAATTCAACAAGGAATTCCAAAAATGCAGTCAAATACAGGGTGTTCCGTTTAAGAAAATGAAGTTAGGCGGTGTGCAGAAGAACTGGGCAGCCTGTATAAGTGCAAATAATTTTAAATTATAGCCAATTCAGAAAGAATAAAACGTTATTAAGAACGATGAAATAAATAATAATATTGTTTATTTCATCATGAACTTCTACCAAAGAGTAATTGAAGATAATATTAACTACATTTATTAAGAACATTTTGTAGTACAAAGCCTAATAAAGCTATGAGGGAGGAAACCCCTAATAAGTGGACACACTGTATATGCAGGGTGTTTCTTTAATGATCGGAAAAAATATTCCTAGCGTCAAAGTAAGAAAAATGATAAGAAAAAACATGGGTCTGGAAACGCTTCATTAATACTGCCTCCTGACTGATCATTTTCTTAATTTTTTAACCAATCATGTAGCAGTATTTTCCAGTCCCATTAGATACATAGATTAAAAACTATGATAGGGACGTGTAAGTCATTTTTCAATATCTCGTAGCGTTTCCAAGTTATAATTGATAAAATCTGAAAAATTATGTTCTTTAACGTCAAATAACGCCGAAACGGTGGGAGTTAGACCCAATGTATGGTTAACAAAGTGGCCTTCAAATTCAACAAGGAACACCAAAATGCAATCACAAACATTTTTTTTAAATCCGCCATCTTTTGTAAGGTATGCATTCAAACTTTCAAAACAAAATGTTTGCTGGAACACATGAGATATTCCTAACGTAAGCTTAAGTAGAGACACCCTGTATACTTAACTTAGACATGTCCATCTTTACTTCTCATTTGATTTTTCTTCGGTTTCCGATAATCCCGAGCAAAGTGACCACGACCTCTACAGTTGTAACATATTACATATTACATTTACTCTGTACCTTTCTTTTGTGTTGAGGCTACTGCCGGTTTTCTTAGAATTCGATGGCACTACTGCTATAGCCTTTTTTGAGTCTTCTGCAGGTGATAAGTTGGCCTTCTCGTCTTGAAAACGTGCTGTTGGGTTTGTTATTGTCTGTTTGTCTTCATCAAATGGAAGCCAAGCTTGTCTAAAATTTCTGTATTTTGTAGGTAATCCACTAAGAATTTTGGGTCATCACAGCTGAGTCACTGACGATTCTCCACTTCCTTTATTGCCTGACCAGATTTTTCACCTTCGTTATATGCCGAGCTATTGTATCATTAGGATCCATGCTATAATGATGGAATCTCTCAATTATCTTTTCGTTTGTTTCAGATTTTTGTTCGTAAATAGAATTTAGTTGATCAAAAATATCTTTAGACGATAAACATTTCCCAATTAGCGTCATCCAAATTAATTCCATTGCTGACGTCAACAGGAACATAACATAACCCATCATATTTTACCCACTTTTCTATTTTTTTTCTGCGCTTCATCGCCTCCAACAGGAACTTCTGGTTTCCTTACTGTACCATCGGCTATACTATAGAAGCCTTTCGCTATTAATGTACACTTCATCTGGAACTTAATATCTCTACGCTCGACTTAATATCTCGACGGTCGACTTATTAACACGACGGTCAACTTAATATCTCAACGGTCGACTTAATATCTCAACGTTCGACTTAATATCTCGACGGTCGACTTAATATCTCGACGGTCGACTTAATATCTCGACGGTCGACTTAATATCTGGACGGTCGACTTATTAACACGACGGTCGTCTTATTATCTCAACGGTAGACTTAATATCTCAACGGTCGGCTTATTAATACAACGGTCGAGTTACTATCTCAGCCGTCGACTTATTATCTGGACCGTATTATCTGGATGCGGACGGTAACAGGAAAGTGAGCCTACCTCACTGCTAGGGATGGGCAGAATCCTAGATAAGGAAGGATAGGCAGAATCGAATACTTTAATGAATCGAGAACTTCGTATCCGAGAACTTTTGAGAATCGAGACCTTTCCCGAGACCCGAGAACAACACAAAAATATTGTACCTCATACGGAAGCTGCGCGAACCTCGGAATCTGATTCTGTCTTGGTCTCGATACTGCAGCATTGGAGCACTTTCAAAGCGGCGGCGTTCGCCAAATTCAATCGGCATGCGACAGTATCTTTTTAATTTTTTATAGCCTGCATCTGTTATTTGTTCAAATATTACATGTTTTGAATGTGTATGGAAAACCGCAGACCAACAGGTTTCGTCCTTCTGGGACTCATCAGTACCGTGCTTCCCCTACACACTCAAACCATGCAATTTAATCTTGCTATATATGCTGCCGCGCTCTGGACAGATATCAGCAAGTGACAACTACTTTGAGTAATTATCTAGCGGTACTGGACCGTTCGAACAACTACTCCTCGGGCAAATACCCCGCCAGGCATTGAATTATAGAACTAAATCCAGATTGTTTGTACTACGAGACGTTTCAGACTGCTGCCCCACCTAAGGTGGCTTTGAAACAATCCTAATTTGTCTCCATGTACGTACGTGCGTTTAATCAGGTCCTTGTTCAAATATTGCATGTTTTAAATGTGTATGGAAAACCGCAGACCAACTGGTTTCGTCCTTCTGGGACTCATCAGTACGGTGCTCTCCCCTACACACTCAAACCATGCAATTTAGCTTGCTATATATGCTGCCGCGCTCTGGACAGATATCAGCAAGTGACAACTACTTTGAGTAATTATCTAGTGGTTCTGAACCGTTCGAACAACTACTCCTCGGGCAAATACCCCGCCAGGCATTGAATTATAGAACTAAATCCAGATTTTTGGTACTACGAGACGTTTCAGACTGCTACCCCACCTAAGGTGGCTTTGAAACAATCCTAATTTGTCTCCATGTACCTACGTACGTGCTTTTAATCAGGTCCTTGTTCAAATATTGCATGTTTTGAATGTGTATGGAAAACCGCAGACCAACTGGTTTCGTCCTTCTGGGACTCATCAGTACGGTGTGCTTCCCCTACACACTGAAACCATGCAATTTAATCTTGCTATATATGCTGCCGCGCTCTGTACAGATATCAGCAAGTGACAACTACTTTGAGTAATTATCTAGTATTAATTAGTGGTACTGGACCGTTCGAACAACTACTCCTCGGGCATATACCCCGCCAGGCATTGAATTATAGAACTAAATCCAGACTTTTTGTACTACGAGACGTTTCAGACTGCCACCCCACCTAAGATGGCTTTGAAACAATCCTAATTTGTCTCCTTGTACGTACGTGCTTTTAAGCAGGTATTTGTTCAAATATTGCACGTTTTGAATGTGTATAGAAAACCGCAGACCAACTGTAGGGGGGAGCACCGTACTGATGAATAAGTCGACGGCTGAGATAGTAACTCGAACGTTGTATTAATAAGCCGACCGTTGAGATATTAAGTCTACCGTTGAGATAATAAGACGACCGTTGAGTTAATAAGTCGACCGTTGACTTATTAAGCCTACCGTCGTGTTAATAAGTCGATCGTCGAGATACTAAGTCGACCTTCGAGATATTAAGTCGACCGTCGAGATATTAAGTCGACCGTTGAAATATTAAGTCGACCGTTGAGATATTAAGTCGACCGTTGAGTTATTAAGTCTACCGTCGTGTTAATAAGTCGACCGCCGAGATATTAAGTCGACCGTCGAGATATTAAGTCGACCGTTGAGATATTAAGTCGACCGTTGAGATATTAAGTCTACCTTTGAGATAATAAGTCGACCGTTGAGTTATTAAGTCTACCGTCGTGTTAATAAGTCGGCCGTTGAAATATTAAGTCTACCGTTGAGATAATAAGTCGACCGTTGAATTAATTACTCAACGGTTGACATAAATGAAAAAAATAATTACCGTGGCCCCAGTACGCCTTCGTATTCTAACAGTAATAAAGAAAGGTGCAGTTTGTTCACCAGGAATTTAATTTTATGGTAGGTTTAGGCCTGAATTTAAATTTTCAATTAAAATACAATACATATTCTCTACGAAGAGCAAAAGGCAGTTATAGAATGTGAGCAGGAACGAAGGGAAGTAGATATCCGAAAGGGAGTGCGACAGGGATGTGCATTGTCACCTCTAGTTTTCAACTTATATATCGAAGATGCTATTAATATTGTTAAGGACAGAACAGCCTCAGGGATTAACGTACAGGGTCAAACTATTAACATGCTCAGATTTGCGGATGATATAGCAGTGTTAGCATCTAGCAAAGAAGAATTAGGAGCGGCTTTGAATGAAATGGAAGCAGTTTTGACACAGGGCTATGGCATGAAAGTCAATAAAAAGAAAACTAAAATTTTGGTATGTAGGGGATGTGAAAATAGAACTAAAGTTGACATACAAATAGGAAATGAGAAGATAGAGGAGGTCACGGATTTCTGCTATTTAGGAAGTAAAATAACTCAAGACGGTAGGAGCACTAAAGATATAAAACAAAGAATAGCGCAGGGCCGAGTTGCGTTTAACAGAAAGAAACAACTGTTATGTTCGAGAACGGTTAATACTGAGACTAGGAAGAGACTCTTAAAGTCGTATGTATGGAGTACGGCATTATACAGGTGCGAAACTTGGACAATAGGGGAAGCGGATCGAAAAAGAGTAGAAGCGTTTGAAATGTTGTGCTACAGGCGCATGATGAAGATATCGTGGATAGATAAGGTTAGCAATAGGGAAGTATTAGAAAGAGTTGGGGAAAAGCGAAAGGTATGGAAGACAATAAAGAGTAGGAGAGATAGGATGGTAGGACACCTTCTAAGACACGAAGGAATAGTTCGCGACATACTAGAGTCAGAGATAGGAATAAAAAGAGGCAGGGGTAGACCTAGATTAGACTACTGCTCTCAAATAGTTAGGGATGTAGGATGTTCTACTTTTAGGGAAATGCGTAGGTTAGCTCAGGATAGAAAAGAGTGGAGGTACGCATCCAACCAGTCTTCGGACTGAGAACCTTATGATGATGAATTAAAATAAAATAAAAAAAATGCATCCTGTTCCCTGGCAGGCTGCTTCAGTGGAGAGCCACACAATCCGTCAATTTGATAGGAATTTATTCTATACCTATTTTTGATGCTCACTCAAAATTGTTCAAGTTTTAGTTGTACAATTATAGCCCTCCTTTGAAAAAAAACTTGAAATGTCATTATTACTCCTAAGAGGAGGTTATGCTTATCTTCCAATACTTAATAAATTATTCAGCCACGAGTTCAGCCATTCCTTGGGCATGTGCAGAGTTAACAAATTGCAACTCAATGGGCCTTTTTCCAGGTTTTTAACTTTGAAACCGAAAAAGATTGTTTTAATGCACCCAGTTAACGCAATTCCAGTCACATTCACATTGCGCTACCTTTCGTTATGCAAATTTACGAGAAAAGAACTCTCTGTAGGCAAAATATTTTCCGAAACGAGAAAATTTTTTCAATAATTAAAATCGGTTAAGAATATTGAGAGAACTTAATTTTATTTTGGAAACCCTTGCCCTGCGTTAAATACATGGGTTGCATAGGGAAAACGCCCGCGGTATAACCTCCTGTTTAATAAATGATTTATGAAAATGGCAACTCTGTAAAGATGTCACAAGATACGCAAATATTTCACGGATGTCGCAGGACATGTGAAATAAATATGTATAATGGATATACAACGGATGTCAAAGAGATAGGACAAATATTTTTTTCATTATGTGTATGGTTAATTTTTTTTTCTCGAAACGGCACCCCCTCTTGAATTCCAGAAAGTCTTATTCTTGTTTTCTTCATATATGCTTTTTTAAGGCTGGATGCCGAAACGTCACCATTTTTACCGGATGTCACAAGATACGGCGGACCAGTATATATATATATATATATATATATATATATATAAAAGCGTTCACAGGCCATTCAGGCCCATAGCTTAACGATCTCCTTCCATCCCTTTCTGTCCATCGCTTTAGCATGCCACTCTGTCACATTTCGTTCTCTCAGATCCTCCGTCACTGCTTCTGCCCATTTTCTTCTGGGACGGCCCACTCTCCTTGTGCCCACAATCTCTCCTCTCATCATACTCTTTGGAATTCTGCCCTCTTCAAGTCTTTCCAGGTGTCCAAGCCATCGGATTCGCTATGCCCTTATTATCAGTGAGATATTAGGTTGATCATATAGGCGCATAACTTCATCGTTTGTTCTCCTTTCCCAGAGTTCCCCAGTTTTCTTTCCTCCAAATATCCTCAGTATCTTTTGCTCCCAGGCTTCTGTTCTTTCTTGCTCACTCTTGTTATACACCCATGTTTCACAAGCATAAGTAACTGTAGGTCGTATCACCGTTTTGTAAATCCTAAACTTTGCACTGCGTGAAACAAGCCTGGATCTGAAAACACTGTTCAGAGCACCCGCACACCTATCACCTTTAATTAAACGTGCTTCAATTTCATCTTTTTCTATGCCTCGTTCGGTTATCAGTGCCCCCAGGAACACAAAGCTGTCCACTCTTTCAACTTCCATTACTTCACCATTATTTAACTCTACTGCAATACTGTTACTTGTAGATCTTTCCTGTTTTCTTCCTAATATCATGTATTTTGTCTTCTGGGCATTTATACGAAGACCTCTCTTTCTTGCTTGCTTCTCTAACTCGCTTGTTATCCTCTGTAATTCTGTTTCTGATCTAGCCATTATTGTTAAATCATCGGCATAAGCTAATATTTGATGACTTTTGGTCCTTATAGTTCCTGTAGTTGTAATACCACTATCCCTTATTACTTTTTCCAGCGTTAAGTTAAACAGCACAGTCGACAATGGGTCACCTTGCCGAACACCCATTTGCACTTCAAAGCCATCTGATAGTTCTCCATTTAACCTAACCTTGTTTCTTGTGTGATCCAATGTTACTTTCACCAGTCTTACTAAATTGAGGGGTATTTGCAGGTCATTCATATCTTTGTAAAGTTTACATCTTCTGATGGAGTCATATGCTTGCCTGAAGTCTATAAACATCGTGTATATCTCTATGTTATGGTCGTAACAGCTGGCTATTATCTGTTTAAGCGTAAGAATCTGGTCTGTGACTGATCGACCCTTTCTAAAGCCGCACTGATATTCTCCAAGAGCAGCTTCCGCATACTCTTCCGCATACTCTTCTAAATTCTGTTTTATGAGGGTTGCCATTATTTTATATATCGTGTCCAGCAGGGCTATTCCTCTGTAATTATGGCACTCGGTTTTATCCCCCTTCTTGTGAATTGGTACCAGTATTGCACCCCTCCAATCGTCTGGGATTTCTTCTGTTTCCCATGCTTTCTTAATAAGTTTATAAATTTTTGTCTGGAGACCCTCACCTCCAAACTTCAAGAAGTCCACATGTATTCCATTTTCACCTGGCGACTTTTTATTCTTCTGTTTTCGTATTACTTCCATCACCTCTTCCCTTGTTGGTGTAGAAATTTCTTCTCTGGGCTGTCCAGTATATTTCCTCTGTACATCTTCTTCTTCAGGAATGTATCCAGGCAAAATAAAAAGTTCGAGTCAAATTCGGCTAGATAATTTTTAACGAATATGAGAATATGCATAATATGGGAGACTTGATTTTTAAACATTTTATAATCAAAACTACGAAATTTTTAACGTCATCATGGTAGCAAAAGGTAAATTCATTTCCTACATTTCTGAATAATTTCCCACTTGACCGCCTTATACTTTTATTTCCCTCCTTCATCTAGCCTATTTTTATATTTTCACCTCTCGTCTATTAGTCACAATATCCTAAGTTATCCAAGGTTTTCTACTTTCATTCTACATCGCTAACAGTATTTTCACCCGTGTCCTTTAGTACTCCGTTCATCTTTTTCTCGAACTTATCGCACGAATCAAAATATCTTTTAGTTTCCTGAGGTCAAGGCGTCCTGTACAGTTTCATTTTTTCAATATCTTAAATTTAAGATTAGCCCCCAGATTAGCCTTCATAACCACTATGCTGTGATGCTGGAAAGCTTCTGCAGTCCCTAACTTGATTTATAAATCTTTGTCAAACAAGAATGTATCCTATTCATCTCTATTTTCTAACTTTCCTACTTGTTTCATGCTCCTAACATTCCACGCTCCGACTCGTGAAATGATACTTTTTATTGTGTTACTAACATGGAGTGTGAAATTTTTTTCTTAGATATTATTTTTTCTTTGCAACATAATATGTTAAACTGTATTTTTAGTGCACAGCCCCTTTAATTTCATAAGGAGCACAAATGATTGTTGCAATAAAATCTTTATGATAAAGGTAGTTTAACTTTGTTTTCAGGTTTCCAACCATATGAACGGCCACCATTCTTCTACATTCGCATCATGGTACTTATACTTCTAATAGCCATATCGCTGATGACTTCAAGCATAGTCACCCTCACCCTACCGGTTTGGCTGGGAAGACGCGTCATGGCCCTTTGGCTAGTCGGTGCTCCACCACCCGGTGGACCACAAATAGCTGCAACCGACACCAAAGCAGAAATAAAAGTGCACGAATTGTACACGGCGGCCTGTGGTACATATTTATGTTGGCTGGCAGCTCGTGCGATCGTTCTTCTTTCCAGCTGGTTACCCCAAGGAAGGGCTGCTATTTTAGAGAAGTTGAAGCATTGGTGCATGCTGGGAGCAAAAATGTTGGTCTCGGGAGCGGTCTTATTAGGAGTCATTCCACTGCTATTTGGGTTGTTACTGGAACTGGTTATCATCGTACCTCTTAGAGTTCCAATTCATCAAACACCTGTGTTTTATGTGTGGCAAGATTGGGCTCTGGGTGTGTTATACACGAAAATCGCCTGCGCTATTACCATGATGGGTCCTGATTGGTTTCTACGAGCAGCAATTGAAAGAGCTTACCGTGACGGTATCCGAGAAATGCAGCTCAGTTTCATCTTTAAAGAATTAGCAGGTCCGGTTATAATCTGTTTCGGTTTAGCTTTGGCCATACCTTACGTGGCTGCATACTCTTTTGTACCGCTTTTAGTGAAGAGTATTCATCTGCAGAATTTCATTGCGAGGAGGTTATATCCGTTTCTGTTGCTTATCGCAGTCGCTGTGGTGGTAATTACTTTGCAGATAAGACAGTTTAAGAAATTGTACGAGCATATTAAGAACGATAAATATTTAGTGGGACAGAGACTGGTGAATTATGATCATCGACGGGCTAAGTCGCAGACGGCAGTGTCTAATTAAAGTGTTTTTTTATATTATTAACCCTGGTTTTATCGTATTTAAAATCCATTTGTTGTATTTACTTTGGAAAAAATGCTGTTTTTTGGGTTTATCGTTTTTTATTTTTGTTTTCAAAGTGCATGGTGTAGAATAAAAACTGTTGTTATCCGTAAGTTATTAATACTCGGAATTTAGAAACTTTTCATGAGAGGTAAATTCACAATATTGATCGTATAATTTTTTTACACGAATGTTTTGTTGTGCGATAATAACTTGAGTACAAAAGTAATGAAAAACCACGATAGCGAAGCTGGAGTGATTTTGTCAAATTACTTGTTCAAGAGTTATTCTCGGTAGCAACAAAAATAAAATCCAGATGTAAAATCAATATAGTGTTTTTACGGAGATTAAATACTCCACATGATTTCACATTCATCAAATGAAAAATTAAAAAAACGCGGAGTTATGAAACAAAGAACTAGAACTATACCCATTTTTGTCGAAGCTAGGCCTCATTTTCCAATCCAAAAACTTCAGATTTTTAAATAATAATAATAATAATGATTTATTGTCCAACAGAAGAACATTCCAATTACAGGACAATTAAAAAAAAAAGACCAACTATCTAAATTACACAACAAAATACTTAATATAGTAAACTAAACTATTCAAGCAGGTGGACCCTAGCAGTGTCCAAAATACATCCTAGGGAATTAATATTTATATCACAAAAACGTGCAATTAAGTTAAAGTGAGAACACATTACACAAATGGGCGACTTCATTAGTAAGTTAGTACGGGCAGTCGGAACGAAAAACAAGTTAGGATGACGAGAGACAGTACGAGGGACAGCAAACTTAAGGAAGGCAAGCAGTTCAGGTGAATCAATGTTATTATGAAGGAGATGGTACAAAAAGGTTAGGCCTGCAGCAACTCTACGAAACTCCAAGGAAAACACCCCAAATCCGTCTAAAAGCATGACGTGACTACAGCCTCTCTCAGGATAGTAACCCTCAGTCTTGAGATACAGAAACTTAAGGAATTTCCTTTGCACTGACTCAATTGAAGATTTGTAGCATTCATAGAAAGGAGACCAGACAATAGAGCAATACTCCAACTTGGAGCGAACTAAGGCCTGAAACAGGGTCTTCAAAGCAGTAATATTAGAAAAGGTGCTACAGTTTCTTATGATAAAGCCTAATGTTTTGAAAGCAGCAGGTACGATGGTCTTAATATGCTGAGAGAACGAAAGTGCAGAGTCAAAAATAACTCCCAAGTCCCTAATAGTGTTAGCCCTGGAGAGCCCAACTGGACCAATATGGTAAGTAAAAAGAACTGGCTTTAATTTTCTTGTATATGAGACAACATGACACTTAGCAACATTAAGCTGAAGCTTATTGACATTACACCACTCAGTGAGGTGATTAATTTGAAGTTGCAGAAAGTGGCAGTCATTCAAAGATTCAATATTTAAAAACATCTTCATGTCATCAGCATAGAGAAGCTTAGAACAGTAGATCGAATCAGCCAAGTCATTAATGAAAAGGAGAAAGAGAAGGGGACCCAAATTTGACCCCTGCGGGACACCCGAGCCAGCCACAAAAGACTCAGATCTATAACCATTGAAAACAACACACTGACTACGATCCCCAAGGTAAGAGGTATAAAGGTCAATTAAGGAATCACTAAAACCAAAATCAAGTAACTTAGACAGCAAGACACTGTGATCAATTTGGTCAAACGCCTTGGAGAAGTCAGTGTATATAACATCCACCTGACCATTTGCATCCAAGGAATCAGAGATAACCTGTGTCACGTGCACCAAATTAGTAGTAGTTGACCGCTTAGAAAAGAAACCATGCTGATGAGTAGAAATGCGACTCTTAACAATTGGGTATATATGATCATAGAGCACCATTTCAAAAACTTTGGCAAAGTTGGACAGAATAGCTATAGGTCTATAATTACCAACATCACACGGGTCACCGCTCTTCAGCACCGGGCACACACGATGGACCATGATGAACACGAATCTCGCTTTTTGTTATTTAATAATAAATCAATGTATGGACTTTATTATGGCAAAAAATAATATGCAGTTCCGAGAATGCAAATTCAAGGTGCCGGTAGCCAGGTCACCAGATACCAAATTTTATTACTATTTGGCTAAATTACTATTTCTCAAACAAATCTAAAATATAATAAAATATTGTTTGATTGTGTTACCAAGCCTGGTGTATCTGCACAAAGATGTAAACTGAATGCAGTGTACGACAACGACAATGCTGCGCTTTCACCGTCTTCCACCCACACTGGCAAGTTATTTGCTCTAATTCGTCTAGTTGGTTGTTTCGCTGGCCGCTATATACTGTGTTTTTTTTTTTATGCTGGATAGTGCAAAATACTATGTTAATAGTTCTTTAACATTTTATATTATACAAGGACGTGTAGGTAAGTGTTTTAGTAAGCCTGTAGGTATGATGTGAAATGCCATTATTGCTCGTATCATATTGATCTACCCCTATTTTTAATTATTTTTTTACCAATTGATCCTTAAAACAACACACCGATGTGTTTGAGGAATATAACAAACAACGCTACCTGTGGCCCTCTAGGTGTAGGCTTCACAACAAAATCATGTGTTGCATAAGAACGCTGGGTTCATTCTCCAAGTTTTATGTTTATACTTGCAATAATTATTTTGCATTTGGAAACTTCAGCGTGCAATAATTTCATTTGCTGAAGAGCCATGACGACACGAAGATGTATAAAAGATCCTGCCTGATATCCTTGTTTTAATTAATTCTTTTGATTTCCTGCAGTATGCTGGTTTCATAGTTACGTAACTGAAAATCTCCTCGGAATCCATATCTCGATATATTTGCAAGAGCAGCTTGTTTACGCAATTTACGGATTCAGTGGATTACATATTTTAGAAAACCTCATTTTGTTGATGGAAGTAGATTAATTTCTTTGTCTTCTTGTCCCTTCAATGTCGTCACCGAGATCTCGCAGGCAACTTGCAGCACTTTCTACACCTGTCACAGTACTGTCAGACAGCAACTTACACATTTTGTTGCCAGTGTGTATGTACTATCGCCAAAATTCCTGTTCCACTTTACGGTTCAATTCCGCTTAAAATGTCATAACCAATTACATTCTGAGGTAAAAAAACCTTAGCAACTGTCCGCCAATTAAAGTTTTGAAGGGGGACCTTAATGATTTTATTTGAATGACAACAAACGTGTTAGCCTTGCACTAGTAATAGTCCAAGAGCCAGCAACGCTTTCGTTACGTTATTTTTAATCAGACTAGAACTTCAACGACGAATCCCTTGCAACGTAGTAACAAGGGAATCAGAAGTCTGGCAGCCGTCCGAGGGTGGCTTTCGCACCTCTAGCATTTTTAAGGGCGAGAAAAAAATTTAAAATTACACTATTATAATCATTATGGCACTTCGCAATATTAAAGTTAATACTATTTTAAATCAATAAAAAAAATGCCAGACGAGTGAGTGGGTGGAAAGTGGGTGCCAGAGGGGGATAAAAGTGAGAGATTCTATGCAAGGGCCCAGCGTACGGAATCTAGTCGACCACATTATCAATCCCTGGTCATGGGTCACTATGGAAACGTTATATTATGTGATGACAGTTTGTTTGCGATTTTGGAGATGCACAGTTGTGTTTGAGTGCAATTTGATTCGCCCCTTTAACCCCCTCTGGCGCGCACTTTCCACCCACCCACTCGTCTGGCATTTTTTTTATTGATTTAAAATAATTAACTTTATTGCGAAGTGCCATTATGATTATAATAGTGCAATTTTAATTTTTTTTCTCACCCTTAAAAATGCTAGAGGCGCGAAAGCCACCCTTCTGATTCTCTTGTTACTACGTTGCAAGGGACTCGTAGTTGAAGTTCTAGCCTTATTCTCTATGGTGTAACGAAATCCGTTGCTAGCTCTTGGACTATAAACAAAGGGCAGCAAAATAGATAAATAATCCTGTTCTTTTAACGAAAAATCATATTGTCTATGGGGGGGGGGGGGGGGGGGCTGACGAAAACATAGCAACGTCCGGCATAAACGATTCGCATCGCAAACTGGAACACCACTTTTGGAATTTATAGTACCTACCCTTGATTTAGTATGTATCTTTACTATTATATAACATATAGCATACATACAACCACAAATGGCAAATCTTTTTGTAAGTGCATTCTACAATATTCTGTATTTTGGTTGTCTCAGTATTAGACCTGAAAAAGTGTTCTGTGGTGATTATTTGTGATGCGATAGTGATTTAATTAATGTGATTAAATGAGTAAGGTCGGGTTATTCAAAAAAAACCAACACCGACTTAAGTCTGACATCGGCTTCATTGCTCTGATTGGTTGTAACATAACATAACATTTATTCAGGATATGTACATACCAGCGTCACAGTAAGTGAGTTTATAACAAACTTATCATATTATAGTTTCTGTGTCCCAGGATATTGACAGGAATTCTTCAGGCTCATATATAGGGTTCTCTAGAAGTACCTTCTTCAGGGTCATCTGTAGAGCATTAACGGACGACTGCTTGACGACCAGAGGGCATCTGTTGTAGAGTTTAATTGCTAAGCTTCTTGATTTGGTAGTGTCGAGCCTACTTCTAGGAAGATAGAGTTGTTGGGAGTTTCTGGTGGAATAATCATGGATATCTGCGTGTTTTGGCAAATTGCTTGCCTTCTTGTGTATGGAAAGAATGGTTAGGAAAACATAGGCTGCTGGGCAGGTAAGTATTCCATATTTTCTGAATAGGGGTCTGCAGGAGGCTCGACTCCCTGCCCCCTCGAGAGCTCTGATGGCTCGCTTCTGCGCCAGTAAGACTGCATGTGCGTGTGAGGAGTGTCCCCAAATTTCAAGAGCGTATGTCATCGACAAGTGGAACAGGGCGTGATATGCAATAATGGCAGCGTCCACACCAGTAGTTCCCTTAATCTTCCGAATGCAGAAAGTCGCGCTAGAAAGCTTCAAACACAATGCGCTGATGTGGGGTTCCCAGGATAGTCTTGGGTCTATAAGGATTCCCAATAAACGGACCGGTTGCCCCATCGGTCCACTGTGAACCTAATCACTGCAGTTTTTCCCTCGTTCAGCTCCAGATCATTAGCGGAGAACCAGGATTTGGCATCACACATGCTTTCCTTCATCTGGAAAGTTGCAATGTCCTCATTAATACCCCTCGACATGACCGTGGTATCGTCTGCATAAAGAAGTGTAAATGCATTTATGTGTTCAGGTAGATCGTTAATATAAATTAAAAATAAGATTGGACCCAGGGGGGAACCCTGAGGAACGCCTCTATGTGTAGTAAAACTTTTGCTGAGGCAGTTGTTAATGCATACTTGTTGGGTTCTGTTGTGTAAATAAGAAGACATTAGTTTCAGAGGGATTCCACGTAGACCGTAGTATGACATTTTTTCAAGAAATATGTGGTGGTTTATTGAATCGAATGCACTACTCAAATCACATAGCGTAGCGTGGCACTTCTGGTGACCTTCCAGCGCATCATACACAAAGGATACGAAAGCTCCCAAAGCATCAGTGGTGTTTCTGTTGGGGCGAAAGCCATACTGTTCTTCAGATAAATACTTATTTTTGTTAAAGTACTCTATGATTCTGTTTGCAAGTATATCCTCGAAAACTTTTGAGAACACTGGTAAAATCGATATAGGGCGGTAGTTTGAGCAATCCTTTTTGTCTCCTTTTTTGTGTAGAGGGTTTCATTTTCGCAGGGAATACTCCATTTTCAATACAACTATTAATTATGTCAGATAAAACAGGCGATATTAAGTTGTTGACCTGTTTTAAGGTGCGGGGGGAAATTCCGTATGCGTCTTTGGATGTCTTATTTTTTAATTTGTTGATTGTAGTATGGACCTCTTCAGCTGTGGTTGGAAAAACATACATAGAACTGTTAGTATGGTTTTGCCCTCCCGTCATTGCTACATCCATTATAGCGGACTGTGAATCTGTGCTTGTGAAGAACTCACTGAACTCATTAGGAGAAGGAATTTCCGCCTGCTTTTGTTTCTGATTGCGATTAGTTTGTTTATTAATTATATTCCAAATCGTTTTGGATTTGTTTCGTAAGTTAATAATCGCCAAGCAATTTTTGTCCATTACTTCTTTATTTATTTGTTGTAAGTAGAGCTCCTTCGTGTTGTGTATGAGCTGGTTCAGGTTAAGTGTCGGTTTCTCATCCTGTAGCCTCGCGAAAAATTGCAAGTTATTCTTCAATTCCCTTACATAGGGTGAAAATGCCATTTGTTTGTTACTTCTCTGATGAACCGTTCGAAGGGGGAATGAAGCGTTGTGGATAGCTAAAAAGTCGTCCAGAGAAACATCGAATTTGCCGCTTGGGTCTGGTATTTCCGCCAGGAAACTCCAGTCCTTCACAGAAAGTGCCTCTTTGAATTTTTGTATCTCATGTTGTGTAAACAAACGTTTGGAATGAGACAGGCTAAGAGTGGTGTATGAATCCGGGAACGAAGCTACTATGGCGTGATGGTCGCTGATCCCAGTCGGTAAGATTGAGCACTTTTGTAAACCATTGAAGTTAACAAACAGGTTATCAATACAGGTTCCTGAGTTATGTGTCACCTTAGTTGCACCGAAAACCGAAGGTACCATGCCATAACTGGACATCATGGTGAGTAAATCTTGTTTGGATTTGGAATTCAGGTTTAGATCTACGTTCAGATCTGACGAGAGAATTATTCTTGTACCTGGTGCAAATTGGTTGTGGATGAACTCCAGGCACCTCTCCAATATATGTATGGTCATGTCAATATGTGCGTCAGGAGACCGGTAGGCAGTCAGAATAACCACATTCATCACATCAAGGAAACCTCCCACTATCTCACATTCCAACTCCTTGCTAAGCATTTTTATATCTGGTATTTCAGATGCTTTTATATCTTCGTGTATATATATTCGTACCCCACCATGAATATGCTGGCTCCTGCAGAATGTCGATATGTTGCGGAAGGCATTTAATTCAAATAGATTTTCGTTTTCTTTAGTAAGCCAATGTTCCATTATGCAGATAATTTGAACCTTTTCTTCAGTAGCCAAATGCAAGAGAGGAAGCAGTTTATTAGTAAGGCATTGAATATTTAAGTGCAGTAGTTTAGATCTTCCATCCAATTCTTTTTTTATTGTTTTGGGTAAATCTCCTGCTTCCTTGGGAATGCTTAGGGGCTCTACTAAGTCAGTGATGTTGGAGGCTTTGTATTGTCTAAAAAATGGTGGCCTCTATGGAAATCGAACCGAGTAAAAGAGATTCCAGCCGGCCAGAATTCGTTGCTGTAAACATCATCTTTCAATTCCGGTTTCACACCTACAAGAAAGCAATTTTTGGATTGCTTTTGTGTATACTTCGTTAAACATTTAACTGTTATATCGGAAGGTGACCCCTGCACTTTATTTTGAATGTAGTTTTTAACCATAATTTCACTTACTGAGTTTCTTGCTCTTGTGATGAAGAGCCAAATTTTCCTGTCTTCAAGAGTACTTTGGAAATATTCGACTTCAGTATATCATAGCAACAAAGCCGGTGTTAGACTTAAGTCTGTGTTACTTTTTTCTGAACAACCGGGCTTTGAGTATCACTGATTACGAAGTGTTTGGTTCTGAACGCAGAGCAGGACTGGCAAATTTGAAAAATGTTATAATGCCTCTAAAAATGACAAGGGAAAGAGAATATCATGACCTCATGACTAGTAAAATGAGAGAAGCAGAGAAATTAAGTCGCATTTTTTCTGATAATCAAAGAGTACACTTTGGGTTTAAATAGAAAAGAAAGAAAAGACTAATGTATTATTTTTCTGCAATTTCTTGAAATTAAATGGCCTAAATGTCAAGAAAATCAAACACAACCCTATTGTTTTTCTTGCGTTTTGCTTCATCATTAGTCTATCAGAAAGAGGCGTTACTAAAGCACCATTATGAGATTTGAAAGAATGATTTATATTGTTCAACTGATAATGTGCAATCGCTATAAACAACTTCCTTCATAAGAAAATATGTAATTTCGGCGCCATATTTAGTCCAAGCATTAATTTATGACACATCACTGGAAACAGAATTCATAGTAGAATTGAACGGTAGGTTTTAAAATAGATACAGTGATGTTTACAATAGTAAAGTGAATGCAACATGCGGCTATACCGGAAGTGAATTTGGGGGTAGGTACTTTTTATACCAAGAGCAGTGTATTTACTTACCATGCACTCGATCCAAATTTCAAGTCTTTATGTTAAATAGCTAGGCATTGGCGGGATGCACAACGACTTCGTGGGCACCCGGTAGATACTATTAAATTAAAGTTTATTTTTCATTTCATTTCGATAATTGATTTGACTAACATCTAATATCTCCAGCTTAAACCCTGGCAAAGGGCGAAATTCAGTTGAAGCTGTAGAGGAAAGAAGGGTAGATACTGAAGATTCAAAGAAATAAGAAAATCACCGTTCAAGCATCGCATAAAAATAGAAATGTGGTACTTTTTACTGTTTCCACATATCAACCTAGCACAAGAATTTTGTACCACGTTTTCTTCTCAATGAAAAATAAGTGCAGAACATGACAATATGCAGAATGGCATAGAACCAGTGAGTCACATAACAAATTAATGATTTGTTTCTGCAGCAAATCTTTGCGTATATAATTTTCAAATCACGGAAAATAGCCTTATCTCCAATGGATGCAGCAAGAGCAGTTACTTTAGTTGTGACGGCCGGAGCCAATATTATGAGGCACAAGTTCTAGGCGTATCTCGTTCAGCAGTTCTATACAAGGAGACCAGGATCAGGTCGAAGAAGAACGACACCGACATAGACTTGTTCTGTAATTCAGTGATTAACGGGGTACTTGCCCAATGTGTTTAGTTTAAGCTATTAGTTGGCAGCTGTTCAACAATTATTATACTCAGGTGGCATAATTTGGCCCTCCCTTATGGATGACTCGGACAGCATTGAACAGGGTGCAGGTGCATAGTTTCAAACAAAGTCATATTAAAAAATTCTATTTTAGTTGCAATATAAAAATCATAGTCATCATTTTCAACAAAAAATATAAGAAGTGACAAACTTCCATGTGTACATGGGGAAGTAACATGGAGCAGGAATCCCCAAACACGTAATTACCCATGTTATTCCCCCATGTACATATGAAAGTTTGTCACTCAGTATGTATATCACCTAATACAGTCGCCAGCTATAAATTCAATTGAAATAAAACAAGTAGATCAATCGCTGTAATCTTCGGTACTTGAAGAATAACACTGAACACTATTGGACCTTTCGAAAGAAATACTTTCAACCGGACGTTCTAATTTTGCACTCAGTTTATTGGATTTTTCTTTTCGCTCCAACGCAACTTTTAAAATTGCAAATCTGTCAATAATAATTTTACTTTCCCTCAAAAAATTCTTAGTTTTCTGGAACGTTATTTCTATTGATTTCAATTTCTTCTCTTTATTGCCGTCTTCTGCTTCTGCTTCCGGCAATAGTTTATAAGTAACCCCTTCTCCTAAATCCTACGATAATACAAAATATAAACTGCGGATAAATATGAAAGTGCTGAAAACTCACCCCAAGATAAACCCTGACAACAAATCCGGTAGTCAAAATAATTACATCGAAAGACTTATCTTTTACGTCTACCACTATGGCGTCTTGTATAAAAGGCTGATGGGCTTCAATGTAATGGGCAAAATATAATTCAATGCTAGCATCTCCAGCTCTTTTTGCGTTATACTTTTGTTTGTTACAAATCACCGCTATTTTCGATATCTGAATCGGCAGCCAAGTTGGAGGTTTGCAATATCCTAAACTCGCCGCCAAAAGTCTATGAACAACTATATCGGCATAACGTCTTATCGGAGACGTGAAATGAGTGTATAAAGGTACATTTAAAGCATAATGGTGGTAACTTTCTGGCTCTTGTTGCGGATTCGCACAAAAATAGTTGGCCCGCTTCATCGGTTTCGTCAACAGATGATTCAAAACAGTGAATCTTGCTTGACCCAAATAATCAGTCGCTCTGTATTTTTCCAAGGACATATTGAGACTTCCAGCTGAAGAAATGTCAACAAAGACCCCAGCAGATTCCATGTTAGCCTTCACTTCTCGCAGCATTCTTTCATTAGGAACTTCATGGTGGCGCAAAAACGCCATGTCAGGAAAGTGTTCTTTAATTTCCGTTGCTACGCTTATATTGGCCAACAACATAAACTCTTCTATCATACGATTAGCATCTTTTAGTTCGTAAACAGACCATGATTCCGGTTCTCCGTTAGTCGGGTTTAATTTAAAACTCAATTTCGACTGATCTAACGCTAAAGCGCCGTTCTCAAAACGCTTCCTCCTTAAAATCACAGCTATTTTATTCATCTGGTTCACAACCTTGCTTAAATGTTCAGTTGTATACGGAGGTTGTATTTGAGGCATATCTGAAATTTCACTCGCTTCTGGATTCTCTATCATCATCTGAGCGTGTTCGTAAGCTAATTTAGCACAAGAGTTTATCACAGACCTCGTAAACTGCGTACTAACTATCTCGCCTTCTTTTGTCATTTCCCAAATGACGGAAAAAGCACGTTTATCCTGTCCTGGAAGCAACGAACAAAACAGACACATTTCCAAAGGCAACATGTGGTAAGTCGAATCTACTAAATATATTGTAGTCGCTTTCTCTCTAACGATTAAATCCAATTTGCTGTTATGGTCGAAGAAAAATGCCACATCGGCAATATGCACTCCTATCTCCAAATTGCCATTGCTCAACTCTTTTAATGAGAGTGCGTCGTCTAAATCTCTAGCCGTAGCGGGGTCAATAGTAAAAACACATTCATCGCGGAAGTCTTTGCGATAACTATATTCTTCTATCGCTATTTCCGGTAATTTTAACCTCTGCACGATTTCTTGTGAGTATTCCTTCGTATCTAGTTCATATTCATTCAAAATAGCTCTCGTTTCAGCTCTTAAATCTCCACTAACCCCTAGGTTTTCTATCAATATACCATTAGCATACCGGACATCCTCCCATTTTAAAATTTTCGCTAGAAATAGCACGTTTTCATATTGAGCGCTGTTTTCGTAGAAACCTGGAGGCCAACTCATTGAACTTATCTTTAGGCGTGGTAATCTACTATCGCGAGGGACGAGCGTCGCGAACGATTTATTTTTATCGGCCATTAGTTTCAAGTGGCCTACTGCTAATCGCGGATGGACCTAAACGAAAAAGAAAAATATGTTAAGTTATTATCACGCAATTAAACTTTATATGCAAGACTATAATTCCAATATATTTTTTGCACACCTGTTTGAGGATGGCAACCACTTGTGCCGCCATTTTACCCTCTTTCCACTCTGCTTCGGGTTTCACCAATAACGCAACTTCATCACCTTCCAAAGCCCGATTTCTATCTTCAACGCCTAGAATTACGTAATCTTCTATGGTCTTATCTTCATTGCCGACATACGCTTTTTGATGAAACCTTGGATTGATCCTTATGGTACCCCTCACCAAGTCCCCTGAATCGAAACACCAATTTACCAAATCACGCTCGAAATGTTCTTCAAAGGCTTTAACTTTCCTTTTGCCCGCTTTTCTTGTTTTCTTCTCCGATTTTTTCGTTGGAGATTTCTTCGGTGATTCTTGTGTTGCTTGTTTTTTATTGTCTCTAGGCTGTGTTTTGGGGACAACATTATTTTTTGGCGACTGGTTCTTTAAGTTAGTACAAGAGCTACAGAGATTAATGCTCTCTTCGGAATATTTACCAGAACCAAAAATTACTGGTACTCTATGGCAAATAAAAGAATATATTCTTATTCGCCGTTTTATATTTTTAACACGAATAAATCTACTACCAGTTTTTTCTGTTACACTCGATATTTTCAAACATTTTGTCAAAGTGACGCAGTCATATTCTAAATCATCTTCGGTTTCATCGACCGAATTTGCTTTTTGCCTAGTTTTTCTTCTGGTCTTCTTTTTCCTTGTGCTGCCACTGGAACTTGATTGCTCAGAATTTTCACTCAAATTTTTTGTACTACTACATATCACATTTGAATTTGATGTAGAACCCACACCCAATACGTCAATATCCTTCATAATGATAAATTTAACATACGTAACAAAAATTTGCACCAAATCACGAATATATACAGAAAAAACACATAAAATTCTTCACATAACCTATACTGGTTAGCAGCTGTCAGTAAAATATGTGAAACGTCAGACAAGCAGAGATAACATGCTGTCGCTGTCACGCGCTCAATGCAAGTTGTTCCTTTCAATGGAAGAGTCACTTTATAATAATTAAAACACTTTATTAATAAATGAAATTGCATCAGCTTGTATTATTTCATACAAAACACTTATAACTACGTATTATTTTTACAGCGGGGCAACACGACGTACATACAGGTTATAGAAATGTCACTTCACGGCCAGTGCCATAGATTAGAGACTGCACAGTGCTGCCAGATAGGGATGGCAGAAATATATCGATATATTCAAAATATCGATAAATACAGTCATATATATCGATATATTTATATCGTTTTTAATGTTCTAATCTATCGATATATCGAAAAGTTTACTTTCCCTTTTCTGTCAAAGACGTGATATTTTAAAATTTACACATCAGACCAGTGGGTCTGCATTCTACGAGCAAATAATAACAGGAGATAACATAATGCTTTATTTTATTTTATTTTATTTATTAAAGGCAGGCGACGGAAATACAGAGAAAGAGGTTTATTTGAGTGGGGGAACGGGCGATGTCAGCGGCATACAGGTTATAGAAATGTCACTTCACGGCCAGTGCACAGTGCTGCCAGATAGGGATGGCAGAAATATATCGATATATTCAAAATATCGATAAATACAGTCATATATATATCGATATATTTATATCGTTTTTAATGTTCTAATCTATCGATATATCGAAAAGTTTACTTTCCCTTTTCTGTCAAAGACGTGATATTTTAAAATTTACACATCAGACCAGTGGGTCTGCATTCTACGAGCAAATAATAACAGGAGAGAACATAATGCTTTATTTTATTTTATTTTATTTATTAATTGTATAATTATTTGTGCCATTTTTTTTAATAAGAAAAAATTTTGTCACATTTTGTAAACTTTTAAAAATATATAATCTTGATAAAGCCTCTAACCAGAGGCGAAACGTCGATAATATTTTTACATAGTGTTTCATTTGCCATAAATTCACAAATATTACTAAAAAAATTTATTTATTAAAGGCAGGCGACGGAAATACAGAGAAAGAGGTTTATTTGAGTGGGGGAACGGGCGATGTCAGCGGCAGAGGGGTTGCAACTTTAACAACACGGACTGTGAACTGACAGCCACAAATGAAGTTTAATAAGTTTATTAAATGGCCGACTTCCGTCGCCCGGTTTGCCTACCCCTCCCATCAATAGGTTCTCTCCTGTTATTATTTGCTCGTAGTCTGCATTACGCTCCGAAAACATACCAGACATTAAGAGACAGGTGTACACAAAATCTGCATAAGTCGCAACCGTCCACCGAACGTACCTACTTGCGCACGTTTGGTATGCATCTAACAAATGTAAACGACGAAGTAGAATATACTATTTCTATCGCCTTTTCTCTGTCACGCTTTTTGCACATGCAAGGAATGGGGAGTTGTTTGTATAAATGTAATAGGCATATGCATCAGACATTACCTTGAGAAAAGCACAAACTGAAACTGCATGGTTATAAAGTGATATTAATGGCAATAAATGTTCTATGCTACTGCTTTCTGTTGGGCGTTTATTTATATCCCAACTAGGTTTTGCCAAGTAGCAAACTTCCATTTTCATTCGATTCAATATACTGCTTAACTTCATGCTAAATAAGGAACGAGCTTGGCTTAGTAGCAAAACGCGCAGGGAGTTTTTGTTCGAATCCAAGCGAATCCTTTTTCTTTTTTTTCATGAAGTTTGTTGTAATTTACAGAATTTTGCATTCCATGTGTTGTGTCCAGTGTCCCGCCACGAAAGGTATTTCTTTAAAGAAAATCCGCTATTACTAATGAAAACAAGGGAATAATAGCACGCTTTATTCCTGTGTATTGGTATGCAGGTTTTTGTAATTAAAAAATATATCGATATTTCAAATATGTATATGGATATTTTCTTTACAATATATCGTACGTATCGATATATCGTTTCAATATATCATATTATACAATATGTCGATGTATGAAAATATTTTGCCATCCCTGCTGCCGGATAGAAGATGCAAAATCCATTTTGCGTGCTTCAAACTAGGGCGGGAAATATTTTCTTGTCGCACGCATGTTTTCAGCGATATTAAAATGTATCTTGGTATCTATAGAAATAGAACACCTTTGAATAAATAATATACACTGTTTTCTTTTGTGTTTCTTGGGGACGTGGACCGCTGGTATAAATAAATAAACACTGTATTGTCAATTGCGACATTTCGATCCTTTATTAGATCTTTTTCAAGCTCTAAAAATAATACACAAAACTATTAAAATACACATAGTTTTGTGTATTATTTTTAGAGCTTGAAAAAGATTCAATAAAGGATCGAAACGTCGCAATTGACGTCCCCAAAAGAAAATATATTTAAATTATGGACACGAATATAATATCAAATATACACTGTGTTTGATTTTATGTGTCACAGCAGATATCTCGGCTGTTGAAAGAATTTCAAATAAATGTTATATATGAAAGTTGCGAGATACTTTGTTTTCAATAACTTATGAAAATCAGAAAAACAATTGAGCATCAAATAATTCAGATATAGCAAATGCATTCAAAATTTTAAATGGAACGTACCCAGTGGTACTACGTATTCTGAAATTGAATGAAATTTCCTTTACAACGATATATCACACATCATAGTTATATGTATAATCAATTAAAGGCACAAATCGATTATTAAGTAAGAACTGCACGTCTACATGACTTAAAGTTTTGATCGAAAGAGTAGGCTTTGACAAGAATTCCTATCGGGTGAACTGTCAAATTAATTGAGTAAATTCCTGCGTATTCTTAATTTCCATAGCAACGGAGGCCGCTTTGAACAAAAACTTTAAATATTATTAACTTAAATTTTAATTTGCCCGAGGAGTAGTTGTTCGAACGGTCCAGTACCACTAAAATGACCTGCTTAAAAGCACGTATGTACATGGAGACAAATTAGGATTGTTTCAAAGCCACCTTAGGTGGGGTAGCAGTCTGATGTCTGAAACGTCTCGTAGTACAAAAAAATCTGGATTTAGTTCTATAATTCAATGCCTGGCGGGGTATTTGCCCGAGGAGTAGTTGTTCGAACGGTCCAGTACCACTAATTAAATTTTAAACTTAACTTTTTTTTTTCTCCCCTTAGGGCCTGCCTGCCCGAAGGCTCAGATGCACTGCAGCCACAAAATGGGCTTATTGTGCTCACCCTAAATTCTAAGTCACACCCATTCTATGATCTTGGTGCCTTGGACCAAACGGTACAAGTCAAACATTGAATGCGTGGAAAATTCTTCCGGTTCCATCAGACATCGCCCGAAAATTCGCTGCCTCTTCTGGTCTAGAGCTTCACATCTGCACAGGATGTGCATAGCTGTCTCCCGTTCCTTATTACACAAGCGGCAGTTAAGGTCTCCGTAATGTTTGCCAATCTTCCACAGGTGTTCTTCAACGGTCGTGTGTCCCGTTAGGAAGCCTGTTACGATTCTAATTTGCATCCTACTAAGGCAAAGTAGTTCTGAGCATCTTTTCCTGCAAGGTCCCTTTATATACGACTTGCTGTGCCTGTGTGCTGGAATCACGGTCCAGTGATTGTGATGTTGAGCGCGAATCCATCCGTTTACTTGGTGTCTGACTGCGCTCTTAGTTATGCCTAGGGCAGGTTCCGGTCCAACGAAAGGATCGTTGGAGCCCCGCTTTGCTAGTTTATCGGCTTCCTCATTCCCTATCAGCCCACAGTGACCTCGAATCCAAAGCAGTCTCACTGCGTTCCGCATGGCTAGGATATTAAGTTGCTCGAAGCATTCCTACAACAGTCTGGAAGACATCTTTGGGCTCATAAGAGCCTTCAAAGCTGACTGGCTGTCTGATAAGATAAAGATCCGCTGATTTTTGTAGCCCCTCTTAATGTTTTCCCGCGCACATTGTAGTATCGCGTAGACCTCTGCTTGAAAGACAGAGGCATATTTGCCCAGAGAGGAGCTGAGTTTCACTCTTGGTTTATCTCCAAACAGTCCTGACCCAGCACCTAAAAGACTAACGCCACAATGGAGGATTTCGCCGCAGCTAAGCTCGAAGCCGAAGATGGGGGTGGGCAAAAACTGAAAAAGGGCGCCAAGGAGTTGTTGGCTGATCCTCCAATGTACACGCAAACACAACGGCCACAGCTACTAAAGACCGCTGGTACACAATCGGGCAAATGAATAAAAAAATAATAAAACAAATATAGTCCAATAATAAAGCCAGCATATAATAATGAAAAATATATAATCCAGAATGAACATCCAAAATAAAAAACAGTGGTATAAATCAACTTGCTCACTAATTTATTGTTACTTTCTTGGTGTTGTTGGTATGTCGTGTTTGTGTTGAATAGTCTTATGTTGTCAAGCTAGTCTTAAGTAATATTGTATCATGTAGAAACATACATCCGAATTTCATTATTTTCACCGCCTACTCTTTCGAATTAAGCTCTAAATCGCGTAAGCGTGCAGTTGTTGGTAGGTTCTTAATTATCGATTTATGTCTTTAATCGATTAGATAAATATGACATGTGATATATCTCTGTAAAGGGAATTTCATACAGATTTAGAATATGTAATACTACTGGGTACGTTACATTTAAAATTTTCAATGTATTTGGTGTATCTGAATTATTTGATGCTCAATTGTTTTTCTGATTTTGATAAGTTATTGAAAATAAAGTGTCTAACAACTTTCATATATAACATTTGTTTGAAATTCTTACAATAGCCGAGATATCAGCCTTGACACATGAAATCAAACACACTGTATACTATTTCGCACTTTTGGGATAAACAGTGCACTTTTTATATCATAATTTTAGGGACAAAAGTGACACTTTTTATCCCTGAAATTCAAAACAGGAATAAAAAGTAAAAGGGGGGGGGACATCATTTCTATTTCTTCATTCCAAATATTATTGCTTTAGCAGCTGATAGACTTGTGTTAGGTACTTGTTTTTAGGTGTTTGTAGCAGGGAGAAACCCTGTACTTCAAAATTGATTGAAGAACCATATATGTATTTTGTGTATTTAAACGACATCGTGGAATTAGTTTCAAATACCACAGTGCCAAAAAGCTAATATTTGCTTCTTTTAAGAGCCGTTTCACATGCGACTGATGAAACACTGACGGTCAGTACTGATGATACGGACTGATGGTCAGTACCGTTCTTTCACAAGCAGTATGACCATGCCACTACTAGAAGGCACTTGTCATCGTGTTCGACAGCGCCTTGTCGCTTGGTGCATAAAAAGGCTAATACAGCGTAAGAACGTAATTATCTAACTAAATTAGCATTTTCTATACTGCTTTAATTTAGTTGGATTTTTAATATTAATAAAAATAAAGTTTAAATTTAAATTCTATCTACACGCGCTTGTACACCATGGTTCTTGTAAACAGCTAGATATGGCGCTAAACGCAGTTCCATCTTTTAACATAAGCCGTGCGTTGCAACACTTTTAATTTGTCTATACAAATGGCTCTAAGATATCCTGACGGTACGCTGTGCAGACGAGCTATCCTGACACTCATCCGGACAAGTCAGTCAACCGACGGTACGCAATGCATGTGAAATAGTACATCAGGACCGACTATCAGGACTGATGATCAGTCGCATGTGAAACGGCCCCTAAAAGTTGAGTGGATTCAGCACTTGCTTGATGAAAGTTCAGGATATTATTCATATTCAAAATAACTCAATAATTTATGGTGTTAAACTTCCACTTTATTTTGTATGTATAGATAGATAATGGTTTTATTGTTTCCCATTTGGGATTACAACTCAATAAATAAACGAATAAATGAATGGAACAAACAAAATAATAAATAAATAAATAAACTCCTTTTCACAATTAACTTCCACCTATCTAATTCCCATTTAAGTATAATTAAACCTCCCTCTCCTTTCTTCCCCTCTGAATCACTTCCATCCACTTCTCCCCCCTTTCCGCTTTCTTCCAGTATCATCCCCACCCCGACATGTTCCGTGTTCTCTCTCCACCAGCACCTCTCTAACACATGTTCCCATGTCTCCTCCTCCGCCCCGCACACCCTACACATTCTTCTGTCTTCACTTTCATCACATTTTGTATGTATATAACAATATTATTTTGCCGTCACAGTGGCTTCTTCAGATAGGTACAAAACTAATCAACAACAAATTGTTTTTGACATAATATAAATAAATGACTAACAATTTTAATGTCAGTTGCTCTAATAAAAGTTTTGTTCTTCAATAATTCAACTTTTCCTTTTTCTGAATGAAATGGCAGCGAAAGTTGCTTCAATTAAGCCGCCAAAGGAAGGGGAGGTAGGTGTATTTGGCAGGTTCTTTCTTTATTGTACTTATTTGCGATATTTTCTGGAAAATAGTCTGAAGATGATAAAGAATTACAAGAGGAATTAACACTATTAGTTGAAAAAATAACGGTAATTTTCTTTCAAATTTAATTATTGTTAACATATTAGTTACACATTGTATTACCAAAACAGGGAAATGACGATAAAGTACTGATTTCATCCGCTTTGGACATGTTGAAATTCCTAATACGAACTTCAACAACTTCAATGACATCGGTGCCCAAACCTCTGAAATACCTGGCTCCTTGTTACGAAACCATAAAACAGGCGCACGCAAAAATGGAAGATGTTCAAAACAAGAAAAAATGCGCTGACATCATATCAGTACTCGCCATGGGTCCAGTTGGCGGTGATGATGCAAAGAACAATAGGGACTGTCTGCGGTACTGCCTTTTAGGTTGGTATTCGAGGATACTATTAAGTTTATGCATCATTCGTTTCTTTTTGGTACCGCGCGTGAACAGGTACTACAAGAAATATTGGAGATTGGGGACATGAATACATTCGCCAGTTAGAGTCTGAAATTATCGTCCAATGGTCTGTGTGTCCAAACAGTACCAACACTTTGCTTCCTTTAGTAAAAGATATTGTCAAATTCGACTGTCAATTTCACGCAGAAATACAAGCCTGTGATTTGCTAATGGAAATTGACCAATTGGAGTTACTTCCGAAGGTTATAGATAAGACAATTTACCAAAGAATGTGCTTATATTTGTTTTCGTGTACTAAATATGTTGACGAAATCGAAGCAGGCAAAATATTGGATATGGTAGCAGGGCAGTACCTGCGTTTTGGAGAGTACCCCAGGGCGTTAATAATTGCTATGCACTTGAGGAGAACGGATATGGTTAAGATGATCTTCAACCAGTGCAAAGATTTGTAAGTACAAGAGGGCTGGTACCAAAGGTAGTACCATTATTTGTTGCAATTTTACAGGGCTGTTCTGAGACAACTGGCTTTCATGGCAGCTAGACAATTGTACGTATTCGAAATGGACGATGAGGTACTGATTCGTGATGATTTACTTAACATTATGAGTAATAGTCACTTGAGTTCATATTTTCAAACGCTTTCTCGCGAGGTTAGGAATTCAAACTATCAATCATTAGCTAATCTAATTGCACATACCATTGTATAGTTGGACATCATGGAACCAAAAGCTCCTGAAGATGTGTACAAGAGTTGGTTAGAACAAACTCCTTTGAGACAATCAGTGCTGGGTGAGGTCGTCGACAGTGCTCGACAAAATCTTGCTTCTTCTTTCGTAAACGGTTTTGTTAACGCTGGCTTCGGAACCGATAAAGTATTGACCACAGATGGAGGGAATAAGTGGATTTTCCGCAATAAAGACCACGGAATGGTCAGTGCGACTGCTGCTTTAGGTTTGATATATCTTTGGGATGTTGATGGAGGATTGACACCCATCGATAAATACCTGTACACCCAGGATGAACATGTCAAAGCTGGAGCGTTGTTAGCACTCGGTTTGGTCAACTGTCGTGTAAGGAACGAATGCGATCCAGCTCTAGCACTTTTAGCCGAGTATGTAACTCACCCCAGTGTGGTCCTGAGGACCCAAGCAATATTTGGACTTGGTCTAGCTTATGCTGGTATGTCAAATAATACTGACGATAGCATTCTTGAAAACGAATATGTTCATTTTTCCCACAGGAAGTGCAAGAGATGATGTGCTGAAACTGTTGATACCGGCAGTTGAGAGTGCTGCAAGTGCTGATCTTCTGGCCATTGCTAGTTTGGCGTGTGGTCTTGTAGTAGTTGGCACTTGTAATGGAGAAGCTAGTAATGCTATTATTTCAAAGCTGGTAGATTCTAGGGAAACGGAGATGTTAAAATCGCCTCATATGCGTCTTGCTGTCCTTGGTAGGTTAGTTTGTCTATGAGTACTGCGTACACCACAATTTTATGGTAAAGGTCTGGGATTGTGCTATTTGGGGTGCAAAGATGCTATTGAAGCCCCCAGTGCCGCTTTGGAGATCTTCACCAACCCTTTTCGAACCACATCTCAAACACTACTTCAAATGTGTGCATATGCCGGTACAGGTGATGTATTAATCATCCAGGAACTTTTGGGTATCGTCGGTGAACGTTTCGAATTACCGCCTGGTGAACCGAAGAAGACTTCGCCATCAAAAACATCCTTGAGGAAAGATAAGGATAAGAAGGGTTTGAAACCTCATGATTGGGATTCTAGTATTCCTCAAGCATTGGCTGCCCTCGCCGTTGCTGCGGTAAGTATAGGGGAGGAGATCGGTACTGAAATGGTACAGAGGATTTTTGGAAATATTGGGCGGTACGGGGATGCAGGTTAGTGTTTCTTACTTTCGTTTATTAGTTGAGGGAATCTTGGGGTTGCCTTCAGGTGTACGTAGAGCAGTACCGCTGGCTGTAGCATTATCGTCAGTATCCAATCCCCACTTGTCAACAATCGATTTGCTGACAAAGTACTCACACGATTCTGATGAAGAGATGTCTTGCAATGCAATATTTTGTTTGGGGATCATCGGGGCGGGTACTAATAATGCCAGGTTGGCTGCTGGTTTGAGGCAACTAGCTGGGTACCACTCGAGAAGTCCAGCTCAACTGTTTATGGTGAGACTGGCTCAAGGCTTGACGCACTTGGGCAAGGGCACTATGACTTTGAACCCCGTACATATGGATAGGCAGTTGATGGACAATTGTGCCATGGCAGGTTAGTGCTATTGGAATCGTCAAAGCTCCAAATCCTTTTGATTTCTTTTCAGGCTTATTGATTCCTTTGGTGGCACTTTTGGAGCCCCAAAGCTTAATTTTAGGCCGTTGCCATTACTTGTTGTATGCACTGTCAACAGCGGTTCAGCCACGCTGGTTGTTGACTTTGGATGAGACTTTATTCCCAATTTCTGTGACAGTTCGTGTGGGACAAGCTGTAGATACAGTTGCCAAAGCTGGTACACCAAAGACTATCGCGGGAATCCATACTCATAACAGTCCAGTTCTTCTCGCTTCTGGAGAACGGGCGGAATTGGCCACTGAAGTTTGTGAACAGATTTCGCCAACTTTGGAAGGCATTTGCATTTTGAGGAAAAAAGATGAAATTGTTTGAATCATCCTTACATGTTTGCCGTTATTATTTTCTTGTTATGTGTGCAATAAAGATAATGTTTTTATACTCGGTGAATTTCTTGGATGAATTAGCGTGCCTGACTTAGCTATAGTCATCTTGTCTTGAATTCTGGGAGCCTGATACTCTGAATTCAGACTATACTTGCCAAATTACTGTTTTCAAATCACTGCTGTTGATTTCTGAAAGCCTGATATTGGATATTCGAATAATAATGGCAAAAACCTTTTTGCAAATGTTCATTTACGAACTGGAATTAACTGTTCGCTTATGACATTTCAACAAATGCTTCTTAAGATGGCAGAACTGGAGCCGTTGCATTATGAACATGACTGGTATGACATTTCTGTTATGCATTGGAAATTTATATTTTTTGTTTATCCGCTATCGATGCATAATATCAAATTTTGCAGCATTCATTTACATGTTATAATGGCATTCTTTAGCACACTTATGCGTTAACAATGCCAAACTGGCATCTTTAGTGCATGCATTTTGTGAAGTAAAATAAAATAAAATCGAATTAAACTTTTTTTATTGTACTTATGTTGGTTGTTTTAGTATTTATTACAAAATACTGAAGGCAATACAAATTTTTCTTACCATCGCACAGTGGTTATTTCAATGAAAGCGGAGCCCCCACAAGAGACAAGAATGGTGTCTCCCCCAGATTTTTTTAAATGAAGTGCTTTGGAAGTCATTTTAAAGGGTTTTAAAAATATGTTGGATAGGTAGGTACTAAAAATTCCAAAAGTGGTGTTCCAGTTTGCGACGCGAATCGTTTATTACGGACGTTGCTATGTTTTCGCCAGCCCCGCCCCCCATAAGCGATGTGATTTTTCGTTAAAAGAACATGATTATTTATCTATTTTTTGCTGCCCTTTGTTTACTTTGTTGTCATTCAAATAAAATCGTTTAGATCCGCCTTCAAAGCTTTAATTGGCGGACAGTTGCTAACTTGCTAAGGTTTGTTTACCTCAGAATGTAATTGGTTATGGCATTTTAAGCGGAATTGAACCCTAAAGTGTAAGACCAATTTTGGCACCGATAGTACTTTACGAAGGAATAGAAATAATGTAATATAGGCACCCAAAATATAAAATGATCCCTCACGCATCTAGAGGCGGTACTTACCCACTTCTTATGGTGGGGTGATGGAGTGGTACGTAAACATAGCTCAAAGAATATAGCTTCTGCCTCTAAGATGATAAATACCTATGCAATGTTGTCAGTTGTATCCTTTTTTGTCTCAGAAAATCGGGAACGAATTTGTTAAATCGGGGCATTTCGTTAGGTGGCGCGGGGCAGCTACTGAAAAATTGGGGCAATCCCGCCAAAATCGGGGCGTCTGGCAACCCTAATGATAATATTATTTTAATTTTCAGTAAATTCGCCCCTTATTAAAAAAGTTAACGAGAAGAGAACTTTTCGACATTTTGCGACAAAAATTAGGAGAAGATCGCAATATTCAAACCGAACATCTATTCAACTACTTGGTTCAATACTTTGAATTAGAAGAGAATATTGACGAACGGCGACGACTTCAGAAGGAGTGTAGTCGTTTTTGCAGTAAAGTTTTTGCAGTAAAGTTTTTGCAGTTTGAAGATTGCTCAAGAACTGTAGACCGATTTTTAGAAAGGAATGACAGTTGGTTAAATGGAACATTTGTTTTCAAAAAGCCAGATATAATTGAGAAAGTAAAGCCCTGTGCAGAGCCACAATCGAGTACATCAACTGGCCATAAAAAAAGTTCGTTTTTAGAAATAGGAGAAAGAGCGAAGAGAAAGAGGGTGGAAAATATTGCAGTGGTATATGTTGTGACCGACCCTGTTATTTCCCGGTAGTGGCCGGATTCTTTAAATTCTTACTTTATTGCGGAACAGCAGGTACAGAAATTCTAGTTTTAAGGGTAGTATGTAGGTACATTTTAAGTTGTTATTTCTCAGTTCTCTGTAAACCCTCGTGGTGAATAGTTTTTATAATAAAAATCATAAAAAACTCCACGCTTTTTTAATCCAGTACAATCGCGTACTGGTACACGAAACAACGCGACGCAAGTCCAAACAGTATATGAAGCTGAGGAACTTACTTTCGCTGCCAAAAAAAGTCTTAAAGCAAAGGGTCAACAGGCAGCTTCTAAACTGATTTCAGAAGCAGTGTTTACAACTCCTACTCGTGCTAGCAAAATCAGATCTTCATGGCTCGAGGCTAAACGACAGAAAACAATTATAGCATACAATGAAGATGAAGCCGTTTCACTTATTATTGATGGAAAATTATCAAAGCACCAGTACTTACTGTTAAGACGAGAGGGAAAAAAACAACGCTCATGTTTATCCCGCTTACCATAAAGTTCTGGAGGCTAAGAGGAGGTGCTACCCCCGAAAGAAGCATTTACGATTACGGAAACTTTAGCGGAAATTCGGCTTCAAAATCTTTTAGATCACACTGCAAATCGTATTCTCCAATTACAGACACCAGTTCTATTAAGTTTGAGTGGAGAACAATTAAAGAATTTGGTATTATTGGTGAAATGGGGTTGCGATGGTAGTACTGGACATTCGCGGTACAAACAACGATATGCAGAGACTGGATTAGGAGATGGTGACTTATTTTTAACATCTCTAGTACCACTTCAACTATATTTTCAACAATCAGACGAAGAAAAACGAATTGTATGGCAAAATCCTAGGCCATCTTCTACAACATTGGTTTTCAAAGTGGGGGGCGCGCCCCACTAGGGAGGCGCGATAAAATGTAAAGGGGGGCGCGAGCGAGAAACGGAAAATATTATTTTTAAATAAAACATTTGATTAAAGGTTGTTTTTTTAAAACATGTTTTACCTTGTTGTATTTTATAAATAGGTACGTGGTACATGGCGAGCCCACTGGCTTCCTCTAGCTGTCTAGCTGCTAGACTGCTAGAGTCTAGCTCTCGGTCTAGCTCTAGCTCTCTAGCAGCTAGAGCTAGAGTCTAGTTTGTGCCAACGGGGGGCGTGGGCATTTTCATTTTAGACAGTAGGGAGGCGTGACAAAAAAAACTTTGGGAACCACTGTTCTACAAGATTTTGTCGACCGATTCGGTTCCAGTTTCAGAAGGAAACCACACAGCTTTCTTTGGCAGAAATGCAACACGTTCAGTCTCAAATAGCAGAACTTCAGCCAAGTAATTGTAAAATTCAGGATAAAGATATCACAGTCAGATACGTTTGCCTAATGTCGATGATAAATGGAAAGGTTTGTAACGCCATTACTCAGACAAATTCTGCTCAGATTTGCTATTTATGTAAAGCAAAACCTGTTGAAATGAATAACATTGATGCAGTTTTACAAAAGCAGATAGACGAAGAATCTCTTCAATTTGGTTTATTTAGTTTACACGCATGGATTCGATGTTTCGAATGTCTTTTACATGTGTCGTACAGGTTAGACATAAAAAAGTGGCAAGTACGAGGGGAACATAAACCAATTTTTGAAACACAAAAAAGAAAATTGCAAGAAGAGTTCAGAAAGAAAATGGGATTATTATTAGTTATTCCAAAAACCTGGTGGAAGTGGAACAACAAACGACGGAAACACAGCTAGACGTTTTTTTAAAGATCCAGCTCAATCCGCTTCCATAACTAGTATTGACGAAGAAATAATTAGAAAGTTCGGCGTTATACTATCTGCAATATCTTGTGGATATGAGATTAACTGCGAGGTTTTCAATCATTATGCAGTGCAAACGGCTAGAATGTTTGTGGAAAAGTATCCATGGTATTACATGCCTGCGTCAGTTCATAAAATTCTGCTTCACGGATCTGCAATAATAAAAGCTGCACTACTACCCATTGGACAACTATCTGAGGAAGCTCAGGAATCACGCAATAAAGATTTAAAACAGTTTAGAGAATATCATACCAGAAAGTATTCGAGGGTGTCTACGAATGAAGATTTATTAAATAGGCTCCTAGTATCGTCGGATTCGTTAATATCATCTTCAAGAGAATTACCAAAAAGGAAACTTTCATCTTTTAATCAAGAAGTTATAGGCCTGTTGAAAAAACTAGAAGTTTTGGAAAAACCGCTTTCTGCAGCGATTATAGAAGGTTCTGCAGGTGAAACCGAAACAATTACAGATGTATCATCCACAGATGACGAGAGCGAAAGTGACTGACGAAAGAGATTTTAATTTTAATTGACTTGAATTGTTATTGTATGTTTAAATATAATGATAAATGGACTAGTTTAAATTTAAAATAAATGTTCGTAAAAAATTGGATTTATAGTGGTGCCTTCAAAACCTACCCTTAAGCTATTAAATTTTATCAAATTCTCTTTATATTTTTCATTTTGTTTTTTTAAGATACAAAGTAGGTCACAATCAAAAAACTCTAGACATAGGAAATATAATGCTCCTGACGCACCACCTCTTAAAAACTACCACTGTAAACCAAGATTTTTTTAGCATTTTTTCTGTTATTCTTGATTGCTTTAAAGACATTTTAAAGAAAAAAAATAATTAGTTCCGTTTTGAATTGATTTCGGACCACTGTGCATCGACTGACAATAACCGCAAATGCCGGCAACATATTTATTAACCTAAGTTGGGTTTGCGAATTTTTATACTTATTTTTGGATTAAAGGTTTAAAGCAATGATTATAACTGTTTCTCGAAGTATTTTTAGGTTTAGATACATATGTATAAGTGTTTTGTGGCTCAAACTGTGTTCTTGTGTTCACCTCTTAAACTTATTGTGTTCCGTTTCATTTATTAGTTGGGTGTTGTTTGTGTTTTAAAGCCTAGAATAGTGTTATACTTTCTAAGTAGGTTATGGAATCTTATCTACTATTTTGAACACCACAAATCCCAAATTATAACCGCAAAATTTGGGAACTCATTTCTGCGCGAATCATGCAACTAACCAACGCACGACAGTGACTGCCAAGCCCTGATGACCATTTAAATTTTAAAATCAACATCTCGTCTGTAAAAATATACTCACCACACTAGCTGTTGGTTGTGTTGAAGAATAACAACTTGTAAATGCAACTTAAACTTTATTCTTGATAACACTTTTATTACAAATCGGAAAACTTAAACTTTATTCTAATTCTGAACGTACAATATGTACAACTTAAAAACTGAATTATGACCACTACCAGGCACGCAGTCTCACGTCCTGTACTCTGAAGATTAAAAGACTTAGATATAGTGGCCAAATTCAGACTCAATTACCACTACTGGATATGCAGTCTCACATTCCGTTCCCTGAAGAAAAGACTTGGAAATAGTGGTTTGAATCGAATGACTGAATTGTTACGGCAGCATCGCTTCTTTTATATTAAACTGAAGAGTCCCCAAGTTCACTTCACCCAATCGGAGATCGTGTCCAAGTCAACTTCGCCTAATCGGAGTTCTTGCATAGTACGTGGGGTTACAGTTGCGTATGGATTGCTACGGTAAACGCGTCACTGTACTTCAGACGAACTAAATTAATTCAGTGCCTTCCTCTCTGCCTAGAGGAATACATTACTCTCTTCATTATTTTTACGTTTGCAAATTATTGTTCACAACACTAGCATCCGGTCAGTTTGTTTTAAAATCAGTTAGAAAAGATTGAAAATGCGTAAAAAAATGTAAACCATCACAAACGGAATAAGGTACTAATTAAGCAATAAGAACACGAAATTTCAATTTCAGAGAGAATATATTTTATATATACAGAAAAAATTTACAAATGAACGTTTCTACCGAATAGGCGTGCGCCGATAGCAAGGAAAGTAAATCATTTTAAGAAGCGACATAGCCAGATTACACGTTCTTATATCACAAAAAAACTACTATAAGAAGAAAGAACACTACACGTTTTCATGAAAGCCTAGACAGGGGAAAACCAAAAAAAAAAAAGAAGAAAAATGTACAAGTAACAAAAATAAATGGAAACTTAAACTGTTTATTAAAACGTACATTAATAGTTTAAATAACTGCAGATCATGCCTATTTTAATAACTTCTATTCCAGACTCCTGATAAAACCGACATTGACAATCCAAAATAAAAAATAATCGTCGCCTCCCTGCTGTGTTACATAAAAGCCGTTATGTGATCGTTCTATAAAAAACAGTCATTAGCGGTAAGTAGCACATTACATTTTACAATAATTTAAGAAGGACTACGGCTATACTCTTCTCTAAATATGAGGTGTGTTTCTATTTACGAAATAGGGGGGCTGGAAATATTGCACAAATTAATGAAAAACACGAAGTACCATTAAAAAACCCCCATTTCACTATATTTTTATCAGAAAGCTACTACTACCAACAACGCTAAATATCGGCCAGGTTCTTGTGATCGTTCATTTACTATTCTGAAAGCTGAAAATAAAATTCACGAAGAAAACACAAAAATCGAAGCTTCACTATAGAAATTCACACAAAACAAGAAATTACCGAAACAGAAGTTAAGATATTTACTTAAATACACCGACATCGTTCTCCTAAAAATAAAAGACTTATCTGAATATCAAAAAAACGAGTCCGCGTAATCGGGACGTTTAAAAAAAATCTTCAAGACTTCTTTTTTAGCTTAAACAACATTAACTATGTAATAGTTGCACAACTGACAGTCTCTTCCCCACTTAACGGCACTCCCATACTTTCACCGTCTGGTCTACGCTCCCCGAGATGACGTACGGGTGGGATTTATGGAAATCTGTAAAGCAAACAATACGAAAATTACCACAAAACCCTTGGGGTGGAATCTGAACTTCGCATTTAATGCAATTCCATTTCATCTCCAGATATAAAAATGCTAATTTATAGGGGTCAATAACAAACACTTCCCAAATTATTTAACGGTATTTTAATGGGAAACTCACCTACTGACGTGCAGAAATGCTTGTGCGCATCTAAAGTCTTCATACAGCGCTTGTTACGCAAATCCCAAACTCGCAAAGTCTTGTCGTCGCTGGCAGACACCAAAAACTTGCCACCTGGATGGAAAACTACACCCCGTACCCAGTTATCATGGCCTGTGAGGACGAAGAGAGCTATCCCAGCTCCCACATCCCACACTCTGGAAAAGAATTGCTCATTCCATTAACAGGTCAAAGAAAGTTGGGTAAGAACTGGAAAAACTCGAGGATACAATTTCATCATTTTAAATTCAGCTTAGCTGGTTAGCCAACTTTATGAATGGACTTCGGTACCATCTAGTGAAAGTCAGCTAAGCAACGCCCGTCTTTTGAATTACTGTGTAACGGTGCAAAAGCAATCCCCGAAGATAATCAATGGAACTGATTTAGGATTACTCTGAACATTTTGAGACAAGCAAGATTGAAGGGTTGATTGTGCCCCGCTGTAAATTTCGAAGTTGACCACTCAGGTTATAGAAGAAGGATCTAGCAAGAGATCCTGAGTATTTGGTCGTCCGGCCATCAGCTGAAACCAGTACTTGCAGCATTTGAGACCTGACTGACTGAAGCCTGTAATACCCTGTAAATGTATTGCTGTAACTGGACAAGCTGACTTTTCTAATTGTTTTCGCTCCACCTTATTATCTGATATCAACCCTTATGATTTCCGCATAAGTGCCGACGACTATTGTTCTAGCCTAGCTATCAATAATTTAGCATTATCTAACCAACCACCTGGTAGTTGGAGCCGACTAATTCGTGACAGATAAGCCTGATGCAATCAGAGACATTTATCGGCGAGGGTAGGGCCACATAATTACATTTTTGCGTCTTCTTGTGGTGACCGGGTCTCACCCGAAAAACCGGCGGTGACTGCAGCAAAAGTCGATTCCTAATTTACTAAAGAATTCCGTTATCATCATAGACAATGCACCCTACCACAACGTCCAAACACATCCCGCACCCACATTGAATTCTAAAAAGGCAGATATGATTAAATGGCTAAACAACAAAAATATTAATTTTGAACCTATGTTAAAACAACAGTTGTACGAAATTATTAAGCGTTATAAGAAGAGGTATATAACCTACGAGTTCGACACATTATTACAAGACCGGACACACTGTTTACCGTTTACAACAATGGGGTCGTTACACAATTTTTAAAAATCATATTTTCCTGAAGATTCTCGTAAAATATTTGACCCGTATTTTTTTATTTTTCTCACAGCGAACGTTTTAGGCTTCTAAACTACCGTCAAAGTTAAGACCCTGGCCCTTTAAGCCTTTTAAATGATGACGTATCTGCGGCAATGCCGAGGAGTGCCGATATTAACCGGAAAGTACAACCGTTGTTTGTGTATGCTTGTTAGCGCAAACGTAAACAATCATGGCAGTCGAGTCGGTTGACAGATAGTGTTCTTTTTTAAAATAATGGTCTTCAAAAAGTGCTTAGTGTCTAGTTGTAAGAACAATAGTGATAGGAATCCCAGCAAAATATATTTAAAAGTGCCTCGTAGTAAGGACAGACGGAAATTATGGGCGCAAGTATTAAATAAAGATTCCTACTTTAACGACTCTAAATTCCACGTAACTCTTGCTTTCACTGGGGACCGATCGCAAGCGCTTTCAAGGTAATGACGTAACCGAGGCAGCACATATTTCTGTTTAATTCTCAGAAGGCGCGCTTCGTGCTAAAATCGCTATTGTTTAAATTTTGGGCTATTGGTGAGTAAGTAAATGTAACCCAGAGGCCCATTAAACACCAAGTTACTTATTTCTATCAAAATTATATCGATTTTCTATTTAGTGCAACGACCCCATTTAAAATGTTTTAAATGCTGTGACTTTCATTTGTCTTAACAGAATTAAACAAACGATGGCTCATTTTAAAGGTCCCTTTAATCTGAATGAATTTTATTGCGAAAAAATTAAAAGTTAATTTGTATCCTTAACAATATTTCACTCCATCCAAAAAATGTCATTCTCCATCCGATTTCTTAAAAAATTAAATGCAACCCTACAGCTTTTCTTACTCTGTTTGGTATGCCATTAGTTGAAAGAAATGAATATAAAACCCGAAGATTGATATCTATATTCGTTTTCAAACAATTGCAAAAATAGTAGATGAGGGTCGAAGGATCCCGTATTTATTTAATTTATGTAGCTTAGGTACAAAAAATACGGCACAATTTGCGTGACAATAATTAAAACAAAGTTATTTGTTCAAATATTGCATGTTTTGAATGTGTATGGAAAACCGCAGACCAACTGGTTTCGTCCTTCTGGGACTCATCAGTACGGTGCTCTCCCCCACACACCCAAACCATGCAATTTAGCTTGCTATATATGCTGCCGCGCTCTGGACAGATATCAGCAAGTGACAACTACTTTGAGTAATTATCTAGTATTAATTAGTGGTACTGGACCGTTCGAACAACTACTCCTCGGGCAAATACCCCGCCAGGCATTGAATTATAGAACTAAATCCAGATTTTTGTACTACGAGACGTTTCAGACTGCTACCCCATCTAAGATGGCTTTGAAACAATCCTAATTTGTCTCCATGTACGTACGTGCTTTTAAGCAGGTCTTTGTTCAAATATTGCATGTTTTGAATGTGTATGGAAAACCGCAGACCAACTGGTTTCGTCCTTCTGGGACTCATCAGTACGGTGCTCTCCCCCACACACTCAAACCATGCAATTTAGCTTGCTATATATGCTGCCGCGCTCTGGACAGATATCAGCAAGTGACAACTACTTTGAGTAATTATCTAGTATTAATTAGTATCTAGTATTAATTAGATAATTACTCAAAGTAGTTGTCACTTGCTGATATCTGTCCAGAGCGCGGCAGCATATATAGCAAGCTAAATTGCATGGTTTGAGTGTGTGGGGGAGAGCACTGTACTGATGAGTCCCAGAAGGACGAAACCAGTTGGTCTGCAGTTTTCCATACACATTCAAAACATGCAATATTTGAACAAAGACCTGCTTAAAAGCACGTACGTACATGCAGACAAATTAGGATTGTTTCAAAGCCATCTTAGATGGGGTAGCAGTCTGAAACGTCTCGTAGTACAAAAAATCTGGATTTAGTTCTATAATTCAATGCCTGGCGGGGTATTTGCCCGAGGAGTAGTTGTTCGAACGGTCCAGTACCACTAATTAAAACAAAGTTAACTGAAATACAACAAAATCTAATATATAAAATTCTCGTGTCACGGTGTTTGTGGTCGCACTCCTCCGAAACTGCTCGACCGATTTTTATGAAAATTTTTTTGTACATTTGGTAGGTATGAGAATAGGTCGTAAAGTATTTTTCACCCTCCTACCCCCACTCCCCATTTTTTAATCGCGATTTTAGTATTTTTGTATGAGCAATATCCGAATAATTGACATTTTTTTGTACATTTGGTAGGTATGAGAATAGGTCGTAAAATATTTTTCACCCTCCTACCCCCACCCCCCATTTTGTAATCGCAATTTTAGTATTTTTGTATGAACAATATCCAACTAATTGAATTTTTTTGTACATTTGGTAGGTATGAGAATAGGTCGTAAAGTATTTTTCACCATCCTACCCCCACCCCCCATTTTTTAATTGCGATTTTAGAATTTTTGTATGAACAATATCCAAATAATTGAATTTTTTTTGTACATTTGGTAGGTATGAGAATAGGTCGTAAAGTATTTTTCACCCTCCTACCCCTTCATTCATCTTTTTTTTGTGGTTTCTAATACTTTGTAGAAGGTTCTTACGGAACGGAAAATTAAGAAAATTACGCAGAAAATTGGAAAATTTGAGAAAACGTAACGACTATTAACTATTTTAACTTCGCGCGTTTGACAGTCTGTACGTGTGTATGTCACCGAATTCCTCCTAAACGGCTAGACCGATTTTGATGAAATTTTTTGTGTGTGTTGGAGTGGGTCCCTGAATGGTTTACATTCACAATTGGACCAGGTAGATGGCGCTGCAATCGGGTTCCAGGAGTTTTTTTGAACGGCTGGACCGATTTTGATGAATTTTTTTGTGTTTGTTGAATTGGGTACCTGGATGGTTTACATTCACAATAATTGGACCTGGTAGGTGGCGCTGCAATCGGGATCTAGGAATTTTTTTGAACGGCTGGACCGATTTTGATGAAATTTTTTGTGTATGTTGGAGTGGGTCCCTGAATGGTTTACATTCACAATTAGACCCGGTAGATGAAGCTGCAATCGGGTTCCAGGAGTTTTTTTGATCGGCTGGACCGATTTTGATGAATTTTTTTGTGTGTGTTGGAGTGGGTCCCTGGATGGTTTGCATTCACAGTTGGATCCGGTAGGTGGCGCTGCAATCGGGTTCTAGGAATTTTTTTAAAAACGGCTGGACCGATTTTGATGAAATTTTGTGTGTGTGTTTGAGTGGGTCCCTGGATGGTTTACATTCACAATTAGACCCGGTAGGTAGTGCTGCAATCGGGTTCTAGGATTTTTTTTACGGAAATTTTTTTAATGTCGGGCAGGACAACGTCTGCCGGGCCCGCTAGTTACTTATAAAATTAACAAATTTATTGGAAATGTTCAAATTGTCTTCCATCGTTCTGAATGCTGCAATTTAGCTGCCTCCGAATGGAAAATACAGCCACTTTGATTTCCGCTCTAGATATGCTATTTTATTGTTATAGATCAGGGCCCGTTTCGCTATTAAAAGTTATTTATATTTAAATAAATAATGCTACGATGCCCTTTTTAATAAAAATTAAACAATAAAACACTCTAATTAGGTACTTAAAGATACTCCTAAGAGAAATAATAATCACTTATGGATAAATTTGGATAAAGTTTTAACATTTATTATTCATTTAGAACAAGTTAATTTTATTTAGGGAATTAAAAAAGACGGGCCCTCCGATCCTCATCTACTATTTTTGCAATAATTTTAAAACAAAAAAACATTTGCACTTCTGGTTTTCAAATTTGTTTATCTCAACTAATGGCCTATCAAACGGAGTAAAAAAAAGATGTAGGATTGCATTTAATTTTTTGAAGAAATCAGATGAAGTATGACATATTTTTAATAGCGCCAATTATCATTTAGCATACAAATTAATTTTTAAAGTGCTTATAACAAAAGTAAATCGGCTTAAAGAGTCCTTCAAAATGAGCTATAGTTTGTTAAATTCGGTTTAGCCAAACACAAAATACACCATTTCAAAAAATTTTAACTGTAGTTCTTCGCCCTGTCGCTGCCGTGGTAAATAGAGAAAAATTGTTTAAACAAAATTTATAGTGGATTTAGCAGAGATTCTGAAAACTGTATTTCCGACCTACATTATATCTAAGCTATTTGGAGAAATTAAAGATTTCTTGAAACGCCACAGTAAATACGACCCCTAGGAATGAAGTTAGGAACTTAAAAATATTTTTGACTGAATTCTTTCGGCTATATTTATTAATAAATTTTTTACCCCAAAATTGTAGAGTGAACGGTCTCCGTGATATAGCCGCTCTGTAACCTTAACTGATCACCCTGTTATGCCTTGTCTTCCCAATAGAACTGTCTTTGAACAAGAGCAAAGTTATAGTTAAAAAATGATGAAGTACCTAGTGGAAATCTTGTGGGATTTGGAATATGATAAAAATAAAAATTAGTGTTGATTTGTAACGTAAAGCGTAACAGTATTATCGATATGAAAGTATTAGAGGTAAGTGTAATGTAGAAATAAAAGCGTCGATGTGTAATACGTGGGAAAAATGAGCGCGCTGCACGTGCCCATTGTCAGGTGACTCGGAAATGCAGATAACCCCCAGCAAACAAACCACCCCTAAAGCCACCCCTACAACCAACCCATACCAGCACCCCCAAAAATCTTCCCCCAAAAGCCGCCCCACAATAACCACCCCTAAAACCACCCCTTAAAACCATCCCTAAAAATCACCCCCAAAATCACCCCTCAGAACCACCCCTCAAAACCAACTCTAAAGCCACCCCCCAAAAACCACCCCTAAACCCACTCCTAAAACCACCCCCAAAAACCGCCCCCAGAACCACCCCTAAACTCATCCCTTAAAACCATCCCCAAAACTACCTCCTAAAACCACCCCCAAAAATCACCCCCAAAAGCATATCTAAAAGCCACCCCTAACATCACCCCCAATGATTTTCCGTAGTTTCTAGACACCACCCTGGCCAACACGGACCTTCGAAAAAGTGTGAAAACTAAAGAACACTTAAATGCAATTGAATATTTTAAAATAGTAAAATTTATATCCTCGATTTTTTACAGTTACCATTCTACCAAGAACAAGAAAAACATGCACAAAAATTTGTGTAATAAAAAAATTGTGAAGAAAGCAGATGCGAACATTAGCAACTGCGGGTTAGTAATAAAATTTTTTATAAATTGCTTTTGCAAGAGAACCACACTGATTAGTCAGGCAAACAACAAACCAGCTCAAGATCTTGCACATCTAAACACGTTCAACGCGAACCTACCTGATGGACTTGTCCCTGGATCCAGAGACCAGGAATGGACCTAGATGAGCTCCTTTCTTGTTATCAGCACCTGCCGCCTCGTTAATAGGAGCCGCAGCAAGGTCCGGAGCCCAAGCTATGCATTCTACTACGTGCTCGTGAGACCTCAACTCCGTCCTGCACTCTTTCGTTGCGACGGTCCACACTCTGACTGTTTGATCGTTGGAGCAGCTCGCTAGGAGCGTGCCATCAGGGGACGCTCTCACCATCCTCACCCAATCTCTGTGACCCGTGAAATTCTTCACGCAGTATCCTGTCGACACCTCCCACATCTTGATCGTCTTGTCCCTGCTGGACGAGACGACAAAATCGCCCGCCGGCATGAACGAAACGCTTGACACGTTGTGGTCGTGTCCCAGCATTGTCCTGATGCACTCGTAGCTCTGTTGGAAGTCCCACAGTTTGATGCTCATGTCTGCGCTGCAAGATACCAGCAGTTTCCCGGATGAATCGAACGCTATATCCTGTATGGAGTCCGTGTGGCCTTTGAGCGTCCTTTCGTACTCGCCCGTCTCAAAGTCCCACACTTTGAGCGTAGCGTCCTCGCTGGAGGAGACCATCACGCTGAAAACAGGGTGGAATATCACCCTCGTCACGGGGGCCCTGTGACCTAGCGCAACAAGCACAAATTAATTTTCTTGTCAAAAAAGAAAAACGGCTGTCCTACCTGTGAGACAAAACTTTTCCGGGGGCCTCGGTATCCATTCGGAAGGACTCCTTTTGCCGCGAGTAGGTGCCCCTTCAATATACTCTTTCTCGGCTTCGTTCAGTTTGGACTCGAGCTCCATAACTTTCTTCTGGAGCCTGATGACCGAAGTCCACTTCTTCTCAAGGAGGCCTCCGAATTTGCGCTCCACCTCACCAGGCATGTCCGCCTCCTTTTTGAACGCCTCCAAAGCATCCATGTATCCATTGCTGCTGAGGTAGTCAGCGATAGCTTTGTTACTGTGAAAAAATGAAAGCTAATTTGGGCAGATTATTTTATAATATCGGCAACTGCCATTGTTACCCATTTCATTAAATATCTTTTAATGCACATTCGTAATCCAATTTGAAACAACACCAAACATAATGATTTAAAAAAAACAAAAATGCTGCATTCAAAATTATTACAGAAAACTACATACCATTGGTTTCGACCTTGTGTTTTTTGCATTCATTTTATACTCAACTAACTTGCTTATACAGGGTGTCTCAGAACAACGGGGCAATATTTCTGGACCATATAGTTTGGGTCAAAATAACACTTAAAGAATGTATAATTTTGTTTCTAGGACGTACCCCTTCGAAGCTATTCGCCCTTAAAGGTCAGTCCTGAAGAGGATTTTTTGCTGGTAACTTTCAAACTACTGTATCAAATGTTATAAAATTTAGACTGTAGACATATTAAGAAAGTATCTGTGATCGAGTGACATGACATTTTCCGCATCTTGTCTAGGAAGCCGGGGGTGGAACACCCCAAGTGCTTTTCACCCCTTAACTTTTACGTTGATGCTTTTAGCGAATTTGCAATGACATTTTTAAATTCCTTAAACAATTGTCTCGAAAAAAGGTACTCTTTTTTGAAACCGTTAAAATGGCCCGTTTCCGAGAAAAAAAATATACAAAGATGTGGTTTATCATTTTTACTATACAAGCCAGGCTATGAAATATGAACTGTTACATGAAACATATGAGAAAATGAAAATGAAATGAAAATGTATGAACAATCAGTTTTGAAAACATAATAGCCGAGATAATAGTGGGCTACAATAAATTTTCGAAGTGAGCACCTTTCAGACACATACATTTTTGTTAGTTAGATGTTAGATGTTAGATGCTGTGCAGAAGAAATGAGGCAACCTGTATAAATGAAAATAATTTTAAAGTATGGAGAACTAAAATACAGAAGGGGTTTATCGTATAAATTTTTCCTCTAAAATGTATAATAAAAACGCAGCCGCTGACCTATTGGGACACCTGTATTCATCAAATATGTTGAGTTCAAAACGAGGTTCAAAATACATATATACATATATGTATAGAGAAAACTAGACATGTTGTTCTGTGAAGTAATGTAGGTAGGAGACACATTATGAATGTTTGGAGCAGCATTCTGTGATAGATAATCTCTTAGCACAGAAAATCTTGATTTTAGTTCTATAATTCAATGGTTGGCGGGGTATTTGCTCGAGGAGTAGTTGTTCGAACGATCCACCATACTACTTAATAAATCCGACATAGGTAAATGTTTCAAAATATGTATTTTAATAGAAAAGTCCTGCTCGAGTAGTTGCTAGTGCATAGGGCGCCCGGTGCAAGCTCGCAACGAAGTCGGGGAAGTACCTGTTCAAGCCCGTAAATGGGGACGGGGAGTATTGCCTGGATTCAACTAAAAAAGTTTTTAAACGCGAAAAATGAGCGGTGTAAGAAAGTATGTTCACTTTCTAAAAAAGATTCTGCAGAACAAAAGGACAGTACAACAAATTTGAACATCCCTTTAAAGAGTAAGCATCGCTTAATCAAAATAATCAATTAATCAAACAATCGACATGTCGGTTAATCAAAAAATTGATTAATCAAATAATCAACATGTCGGTTAATCAAATATTCGATTAAATAATTTTATCGATTATTTTCAACAACCACAAATCGATTGTTTATCTGAGCCAGTTTTTAATATACCTAATTGAAAATCAATTTTCATCACGGCTTGAGACTCCCCAAGAGAAAATTACAACTTTTCTAGATACATATTAATTTACACCTACTAACTACATCATATACCTGCAACTACTATTATTCCGCTCTCAAAAAATTACTTTCGCTTCTCTTATCGTAAATACATCTTCTGCTCTAAATAATTAGCTTTCGTATGCAAATCATCCTTTTTTAATCCAAAAAAATGAAATTTAACTTTCTTGAATAACTCCCACTAAAGATTAAAGAATTCGTCATTTCAGGCGGGTAGCAACTTTTTGAAAAAAGATTGAAATCGGAATAACCACATATTGACCATGGACGTGGGTAATTTAAGTCCACATTAGCGTGTTCCAGGTTACCTTGACGCTTGACCATAACATGCGTCACAGATTGTCACCGACGGACGCCCACGCTTAATTTCATTGAGAAACGACGCCCGCCGACGTCGGAGGACGAGATCGATAATTCGTCAGACCACGCCGTCGTTAAAAACGCCCCTGCAAAGCAATTCCAAACAAAACGAGCGCTCGCTAAAATTAAATCCAACCCTCTCCCACAAAATATTCTTTTACACACTCTAATGTACGAGGGCGGGTAGATAAATCAACTACCAACGAATTAAAGTGGCTATGGAAATTAAATGCGCTTTAACGAGCAAAAATTTGTCTTATCTGTTACTTTCAAGGCAAAAACCATTACAAGGTATCGATAATTAATGGACGGCCCCGCAAGATCTAGGACAACCTATTTTTTCAATGAATATGTCCCATTACCCGACAATTATGTACATACGTAATTTTATTAAAAGGTAACTTCCACCTACGATCGATTTTACAGTTTTAAAATAACGCTACAAATGCAGAAACTTTTAAATAAGCGGATTAAATACGATCGACCAAGAAACTGCAAATCCAATATTTTGTTGAACAGCTTATAAACAGATTTCAAACACGTTTTTGTTTCAGAAAATTTTCGGAACTGTTTCAGTATCATTCCAAATGTATTGAAACATTTTCCAAATGAAATTTCGATGTTTTCCGTTTCCCATGTGCAAAACATGAAACAATGTTTGTTTGCAGTGGCGGCTCGTAATAAAGCTCTGTGGCATCTCCCTCACAAAAATTTCTACTAGAAAATTAAGCAAAATCGCGTACCGAAGTTTTATCTTTTTAATTTTTATCTAATTAATCATAATAAAATATATTATTTGTCGTTATTTTTTATCTATCTTACGCCTATGACTGTCATACGCGTACAGCCCTAGGACGAATATTCAGCCGGAAGATCGCGGGCTATCGAAGAGCGGCGATCAGCGTAGTAAATCTTTAGCACTGCCGTTCTTACTTTATTCGACGTTCCATAAGCCCGTAATAAGCTATAAGCAGAATACCGAGATCTACAACTCTCTAGAAGATTAGACATTAATTTTTGATTTTTGCGTCGATACATCTAAAGCAAAAATAGAAGTTTAGACTTTATTTTTAAAGATTAGTTTCTTGGTTTCTTTTTGTGGAGAGCAAGTGAAAGAAAACCGAGGAGAAAACATTGTTTCGTACTCCATAAAGCCGTGTTGGTTCCGAGCGAGGTTCCGAGTTAAAATTTTACCTAAAGGCTGTCCCGAGGACTATGGACTACTGTTTTAAAATAGCTGAGGGTGTAGGATATTCTACTTTCGAGGAAATGTGTAGCTAAGCTTATGATAAGAAGATGGAAGTGCGCTTCGGTCTGAATAGGTACTTCGGTGTGATGAGGAATTTCCGAGGGTTGACCACTTAGCAAATGTGGTGCACAAAGACCGTCAAATGTTTTACAAATGTGTCAAACGAGGTGTCAAATGTCCTACAAATGTTTCAAATGTCCGGCAAATGTGTCAAATGCCCGTCAAATGTTTCAAATGCCCGTCAAATGTTTCAAATGTCCGGCATAAGTTTCAAATGTCAAATTCGTGTACACAATTACTGCAAGTGGTCAACCCCCCCGGGAATTGCCGAACTACATGTACATCAGTAAGTACACCCTTGTAAAACATTTTACGATCAACCCAAATCCAATATTGGGTTACATTTCAAATTAAGGGCATCCCGGACTTAAAAAAGCAGTGTATACTCCCGCTAATTAAAATGAAACCAAAAACTGCCGCGAGCTGTTAAAATGATACCAGAGCTGACTCATGAAGACATACAAAAAGAGAAAATTACGTAATATAATTCAAACAATCCCACCACGAAAAATAACGAGTACACCGTCTGTTAATTCTAAAAATGCAAATAACACTAGAACTAGATAATTTACCGCTAACGAGCAATATTCCGCAAAAAACGGAGAAATAACGAGTGGGAGGGGCCACGAAACAATTTCTTTTCTCACGATGCCAATTCACAAATGTCATGAACTTTTGTGTTTCCATATTTTTTTCCCACAACAACTTCGCCGCGAGCTTACAGAGACGTGATGTAGGTACTTTCCTTTTTTCTCAGACGCGCCCGGCACGAATTGATTTTTTCTCTTCTAGCATCCACTATAAATCATAACGGTGAAAGGCACACGAATATTTTGGACTCAACAACGCAACACAATAATAAATTCGATAACATTAGTTTTTAAACGTCAAAATAATGCACATCAAAAAAAGAACGTTGCACTAAATTCTACTAGAAAAGGTAGTAGGAATAAAGAGGTTGAGGTATGTCCGGATTCGACCATTGTTTGCAAACAGTTGGGGATGTAAAATTTTCACCGGGTAAATTCATTTTTCAATACTTTTCTTTTTCTGCACCGTGGAATAGGTAATAATGATAACTAAAATTGACGTCAAAAAGACACTGTCAGTTCGATCTGTTTTTTTCTAACGCTATGTCGCTTAGCTGACACCCTGTATTATTATTTGCTACATTATTAAAAAGCTCTTGATCATTCAACCTTGTTTTTATACTAATTTATATTATAGACTAAACTCTGATTAATAATCAATCAAGTTCCAAAATGTTTCCCTATCTACATAATGAAAAATGAAACAAATCTTATACCTACTATGAAAATGTAATTGAGAGATTAAAATATTTTGGCAATAAATTAATTCACCAATTAAAACGACATACAATTTATCTGGAGTCACAATGTTGAATTCCTGGAAGATAAAAATTAATGACAAAAAAGTACTTACAGCTCTTCTCGCTGCCGTTGGGATAGGACCATTTTCATGTTAATATTATTGAGCTCACACTATCCCTTAGAACATTACCTATGAATAAAAATAGAAAATAATCCTCTAGTCAAATTAACAGTTTTCTTTATTTTCTTTTTGAAACGTGAGTGAATGCATAAACACGGCGACTTTACTTATATAATGCACAATGCAAATTTGTAGTTTTTGTTGCAGTTCCAGGATTTTTTTAAAGTGCGTCAAACAAAAATGTCAGCTGTCAGTCTTCCAAAAATTACTGACAAGCCCCCCAAAATACTTAGCAAAAACAAAATTCGGCATGAATTCCCAAACAGGAATAAATTATTTAAATCCTCCCAAGCAAAAATCAATATCAGCCATTTTAGTTTTTGATTTGACATGTCGCGAGTTGGAGCAGCAGCATTGTTAGGGCTAACGAAAAATCTTTTGGCACAACATTGAAGAGTTGAAATGGTACTTACAGTGTTACGGATAAAATCTTTGAAGATACTCCCGCACAATTTGTTACGTATTTTAAAGGGGTTTGCACTAAAAACTATTTTAACTACACCTCCATCCGAAAATCACACAGCACTACCTTCCCTGCGGCAAATTCACAAACTAAAAAACGCATTGCAAACGCGAACTGCCAAATCGTCCAGTGTTAAGATAGCAACGTTACGCTAAGGGCGGTAACACATTTATTTATGAACCCCAAGAAATTCAGGAAATTACTTATGGTAGATGCCTACTTGCAACTTTCTTGAACTTTCAAACTAACATTGGAATTCATTAATAGTGTTGTTTAATATTATAGAAGTTAGTGAATCGTTTTCTTGCTCTGTTTACCTAATGACCGCTCAAATATGCTTAGTGCGTCCCTGGCTACAGACCGTTTCTACCAAGGGATACCAACATAGCTCCTCACTTTTAATAAATCAATAAAAATGAACTACAAGAAAACCCCGTTTTTTAAATTTAAAAATAAATAATAAATGTACCCCCATTTAAAATCACCATAGATTTCAAAGGTGGGATGCCAAGTTTTAAATTAAGGCACTGTAGACAATTTATTGCACAGAAAATAAATAGGTACATTTAATTTACATCAGCAGGTTCGGATTTTTCTTCATTTTCACAAATTTCCTCAGTATTTTTTATTTCTTCTACTGTTTCGTTATTTACTTCAGATTTACTTTCATCAGTTTTTGTACTGATCTTTTCTTCAACAGACTGTTCATTGTTTGTTGTTGCCTCGCTATCATCTTTTTCAGTTGTTTCGCTCTCGTTTTCACTCACACTACTCTCCTCGCTGTTTTCTTCACTTGCCGAAGATGTTTTATTTACCTTCAACGATCGCCTCTTTTTCTGTTTTTGCTTTTTCCTTAATCGCTTTGCTCGCTTCTTTGCAGTCCTCTCTTCAGCCTTTTTCTGATTCTCTTCTAATTTCTTTCGATAATCTTCTTCCATTTTTTCCTATAATATTCAGAAATTGAAATACTCACGTTATTTTGAAGTAATATGGACATACCCTTTCGGCACTCTCTTTCATGTACTTTTGGCGTGCATATTCCTTACGTCGTAAGTGCCTGTAAACATGGAATTCCCCAGAACCAGCTCCAGCACTTGAACCCATTACATTTCTTACAAAATCTGGTACGACAGGAACACCACGTTCCTTAGGTCTTTCAGGAATAATAACTGGTTTATCCTTAAATAATACTGTTATAAATCAGTTGGAAATTGATAATTAGTGGGACTTACAGGATTTTTCATTAATTTTTCAAGTTTTAAACGTTGCAAATCTGTAGTGTTACGAACAACAATTGGTTTTCGCTTCTTACCATCCTCTTCGTCACTTTTATAATCATCAGACATTACTTGGCATTCAAAATCTTTAAATCTCTTTCTGTTCTTCAATTCCAGAATATTACAGTTACAAGATGTTTACAGCATTCTAACCTCAAAAAACTGACGTTACAATGTTGACAGTTGACACTTGACAGTAAAAGCGGCTGCACAATCAAACGAGAACGGATCCGGGAACGATTACGGTTACAGATACGACAGCAAACCAGCTGCGCAATTAAACGAGAACGGACCTACGACAGTTAGGGATATTTGATATTCATCTAGTAATCTTTTAGGCTGTTAGGAATATTCTTAGAGGAGGGAAGAAGAGGAAGAATAACAAAGCAGGTGTTCTTGTTACCATTCGGCACCAAAAAAAGGGGCGTAACCTAAACTTCTTAGTCTCTTTACGCCGAGAATTGAACAATAAATCTTAAAATGATATGACTAATTGCGCTATTTTAAACGCTACTTTCGTTACTTTGAGTTAAATTACATGAATTCTAAACAGTAACCTGGTTTCATCACTTTGTTTGGCACCAAACATGCTCAAATTTTGGTAACACTCACGTGCACGGCAAAGATCGGGCGTTACGTATCCATACACTTCCCTCATCTAAGGTCCAAATAATAATACCAGATATTTACTCAAAGTAGTTGTCACTTGCTGATATCTGTCCAGAGCGCGGCAGCATATATAGCAAGATTAAATTGCATGGTTTGAGTGTGTGGGGGAGAGCACCGTACTGATGAGTCCCAGAAGGACGAAACCAGTTGGTCTGCGGTTTTCCATACACATTCAAAACATGCAATATTTGAACAAAGACCTGCTTAAAAGCACGTACGTACATGGAGACAAATTAGGATTGTTTCAAAGCCATCTTAGATGGGGTAGCAGTCTGAAACGTCTCGTAGTACAAAAAATCTGGATTTAGTTCTATAATTCAATGCCTGGCGGGGGATTTGCCCGAGGAGTAGTTGTTCGAACGGTCCAGTACCACTAATTAATACCACTCATCTAAGGGAATATTAGTTTTTATCTAGTGACTTTTTGACATTTGTGTTGATTAGTTATTTCATTGTATTTGAATATTCAAAAATACAATGGTTATTTGTATTCGTTTTGGCGGCAAATAGCAAATTCAGTACAAGGTACGAAAGAACTAACTAAATAAATTAAAAGTAAATAAGAGTATTCGAAATGGAAATTGATTCAGATGAGCAATTTATCTTTGCATCAATAGAATTTGTAATGTTAGTATACAGGGTGATTCACGGAGACGATCGGTTAAACCAAAGTGAATAAGAGAAGTGTCTCCACTTGATAGCTGTTGCGTTGCAGCAGAAGAGCGGGCTACGCAACTGTAATACTGGCATTGGGGCCGTGTGCAGCAAACTGGGCCATTCGTTCGGGCGTACCGCTTGGCCATATGCAATAATACATATCGTTTTACCGTTCAGGAAGTACTCTGGTTAAAGTGAATAAAGGGGCGTAAATGCTGTATCCCAAAATATAATTTCGTACGGAAAAAACAGCATTTTTCTCCATTTCAAAACAAGCAAAATTAGCAGCTAAATGGCCTCGGGCAATTGCTCGATAGGGCTCCGTTTTTGAAAAACATTTTGATTCGAAGGAAACAAATAGAAACAAAATTTAATTAAAGCGGGTACTGCAAAACAAAGTTGGTGCTATAAGGAAGTAATAATTGATTCTGTTATTTATTTTACCTGGCTGGATTATTTGTAAAATCTGTCATCAATTACCAATTGTATTACATGCTTATCTTAGCTTGAAAACAACCAGTTGGACCCCGAAAATATTTCAGACGAAGTCACTTTAACAAGGGGAACACTAACTTGGGCATCCCAGTTCTTACATATTGTTTATTAAGAAAACTAGAACGTTTTTTCCCAAGCATATTGATGCCAGAGATGCTTACGACCTAACTATATGATTTCTTAAGTAAAAGTAACTGTAGTAGGTACTTTAAAATATGAATGTAAATCTCACGAATCAATATGTGTTGGCGTCATTGGGTCATAATTACATATTGTTAAGAATGCAATTTTATTCTAAGCAGCAAAATGCAGGCCTCAAAAAACAGAACTGAGAAAATAAGAAATTGTCAAGATTATATTCAAAATAAATATGACTTTTGTAAGAGCTGCTGAATTTACTTTACGGCCTGACTTTAAATAATTGAAATACAGTGAATCCTATGTGAATATTGACGTATAAGTTGACCGCTTTTTGTTGAAACCGAGGAATTTCTATAATTTTACATAAGTGGTTAACCTGTCTATGTTGACCACCGTCAAACGTGTATCTTTTTCACTATAAATCCATTTTTTGGTAATGTAATGAAATCAATGCATCATACACAATACATTCGACATCGGTATAATCGCGCGGACGCTCGGCCCAGTTCCCCCACTCCAGTCGGCTAGAAACATTACATTTGCGTTTTGCGTAGCTCAGTATCCGCACGGAGTGGAGGCACTTCTCTTATTCGCTTTGGGTTAAACGTTTCTCAGAAACGGCAGCGACCAGCGAATTAAAATCTGCAAATTTGCACACAACAGTTCTCTGCTTAGACCATTCTAATTAAAATATTTTCAACTCCCAATAACTTCCGGTTATATCGGAAACGAGTACCTACTCTATTATTTTAAATGGAATGCCTACATTTTTATTACGGATTTAGATTTATGGTCGAATTTTAAGGTCACCTTATGCAAAAGATCATATGTGTAAAGTGCACCATCTTCGAGATATTAGACGTTAAAAATCGTCATTTTTCAAATTTCATCAATTATAGCTTGATTATCAGTCAACGATATAATGAAATCACTGCACTCTACAGCACGAGTACTAGCGCTTTCATTGGCTGCGAGCTGCACGGGAACGATAAAGTTGAATCTTGGTTAAGATTTCCGTTCCCGTTTCCGTGGCTTTACCGTTCTCGTAATACGTAAATTTATTGTGCATCTCGCAGTACGCGACCATGATATTTAACTTTTGTTCCGTTCCCGTTATCGTCCTCGGGTCCGTTCTCGTTTGATTGTGCAGCAGCCTTAAGCCGAGAAAATGAAACCAACAATAACCACTGGACTAGGAAAGACACAGACGCGCAAGTGCATGATCTTTATGGTCTCTAATCTAGGGTCATTGGTTACCGAGCACGAGTGGGTCTGCATTACGCTCCGAAAGCGTACCAGACATTTATGAAGATTTAATTAATTTTTTAGAGGAAAACCGTGTTCTGATTACGGGAAAAATCAAAACCAGCAGAGGTAAATAAAATAAATTATTTATGGCAAGAGTTCTCCCGAAGAGAAAATGCCACCGGTAATGGTCCTCCTAAAAGTGCCGAACAGTGGCGGAAGGTGAATATTATTAAGTGTAGATATTTTTTCTTCTCGTTTTTTTCATTTTTTGCATTGTTTTCAGATTTTCAATGAATGGAAAATCAATACGAAAAGAAAGAGCAGAGAAATTCTGCAAAATTTAACACGAACTGGTGGTGGCGGGCCTCTAAATAAGAAATTATCGGATTTGGAGGAACGTTTGTTAAATTTGATTTCAAAAATTCATTTGGGAGATGAGACCATCCCAGACTCTCTAGGGGGAAATACATTTGGTAAGTAACCGCAGCAGATTAAGTACATATAAAAAATACGGTTTTAATTTTTAATGAATGATTATTTCAGAAATGTTTACTGACGGCAGCGGGACGAGCACTTCGAGTGAAGTTTTAGATGGTAAGATACTGATATTTATTGGTAATAAATCAGGAAAGAATTAATGAATTGATGCATTTCAGAAATTGATGTGGATGAGAATTTCCACGATTATTGTTTATCTGTAAATGGTATGCTATATATTTTATGAAAGTAGTTTTAGAAGATAATTTTTTCAATTTTGCAGAAAGAACTGTTAATGAAAGTGAAGATAATTCGTCGGTGGACTTACAAGGTGGTAAGATTTCTATTGTTTTGTTTCAATACATTTTTTATGTTTTAATCTATCAGTAGCAAACGAAAACTTCGAAAGTATACCCGCAGCAATAAGCAAGAAATTTGAGGGGTTTAAAGTGAAAGGTAATGTTATTGCGGTACATCGATGCCTTCTTCTAAATGTAGGAATGTGTTTACAGTTAATGCAAGTCCTACCACACCTGCCACAGCTAGGAACAGCAGGTATACTTCAAGTATTTTGCAGTCTGCTTGTGACGCATTTGCCACTGGTCAAGAGACAGCCTTAGCGAATGAGAAGCTGAAAGCTGAAGCTATGAATAATTTAGCAAATTCTGTGCAGTATTTAGCTGACACTTATAAACAGACAGAACTTGCTAAATTAAAATTGGAATATTTTAAAGTCTTTGGAAGTGCCGAAGGTTTTGACGATTTTTGTATATTATAATCTTCACTCCGAATTGTTTCCTATCCTCTGAGATAGCCTACACATTTCGCCAGAAGTAGAACATCCCACCTCCGCTTCTTTTTATTTCTATCTCCTGCTATCCTATCTCTTCTATTCTTTATTGTCTTCCATATATTTATTTTTTCCGCGACTCTTTCCAATACCTCCCTGGGGTGTAATGCTAGTTCGCCTTCTCGCGGTGCACTCTGGATAGCGTCTACCAAGACGTGAACTAAATGAACTAGTTCTGATTCCTGTGAAACGCCTAATTACTTTAGATGCTTCATCTGTATTTCCTACTCTTTAATTATAATGCGTTAATAAGTTTATGCAATAATTTAAGTATTTTTTGTTTATTTATTATTTGTATAAATATAAAATGTACAAAAATATGGTGTTTTTCATATAGATAAAAGGTATGTAAATATCAGGACAGTTTCAATGAGTGTCCAACAAGAGTGTATGATTTAATTTTTTAATAAAACACGTAATTCATTCGAAAAGTGAGGACACCATTTCAGTGGCATAAAATACACCCCCGCAGACCCCGCACGGCAGGGGTGCCCAATTGACGAAAGAAAAAAATACATAATTAACATAATGTAAAAATGAATGAGGTAATTATTGGAATCCACAAAATTACCGGCTCCATTTTGATACAATGATTATTCTTTAAAATAAGCAGGAATATGGCATTTCCGAAACCATAATTCTAATTTTCATGGGCAAAACATTTGATTTCGAAGGGGGGCCTTTTGGTTTTGCGTTACGCCACTGCACCGTTTCGCTCAAACTTGTTCGTTGGTGCAGCATTTCATAAGTAATAAATGCAATGGTGAAATTTTGAGCGCTGCACTGTGGACAAAATGAAAATGCCCCAAAAATCAAAAAATCATGCGCTTTTATAGGGACACCCATCATAAATAATAATACCAAACAGGAAACTAAAAAGAAAATAGCAATTGCATTCTTTATTGATATGAATATGCGGGAACAGAGTTTTCTTCAATTGTTTAATCTTCTTCGCCAGTAAAATACCTGCGAATAACTTCTGCCTGTATTCTTCTTCCTTCATGTAAATAATTATGCCCTAAAAATATACACTAAGCATAATTTTTTAAACACTGTGGTCGATGTGCCATTCTCCCAAATCCCAACGTTGGGGGTTCGCACCCCGCCGAATTTTTTTTTTGTTATGATTTAATATTTTTCTTTTGAACAAAAAATCAGTCAGGTCAAAAAGAACATATTACAGGGGATCGCCATCAAAGTTAATATTTTTAATAACTTTGGATCGCAATCACGCCGGAATATAAAGAGCACGCAAATGCGTATTAAAGTGGGAATAATTCGCTTGTTTTCTATCTCTCCTTGGTGGCCACATTTTCCTCTAATTGGTCTTCTGGGCAGCTCTTTAGTCTTAATAATTATATGGCCTTGATCGCAGAGTTGGGTCGTATCTGACTACATAGGCATATGGATACAGTATCCGGATACATTTTCTGTATCCAGGGCGTGTATTCGAATACTTCCGAGAAAAAGTATCCGTATCCGTAACAAATCTTGACGAGTATCCAGTATTCGAATACAATTTAGAGGGCCCGGATACAAAAAGTATCCGGATACTTTCAAAAACTTACGGATACAATATTAATAACGCAAACTTAATGTGGAGTGTATAGATAGTAAAACCAAATTACTAAAATAAGTTTTTCGTTGTTGTGTACCTATTATTTGGTTTCATTTCTATTGTTATTTTTATTTTGAAATTGTAAAATGTTTATTTTCTATTTTGAAACAAATAGGTAATACGGGGTTTCCTTTAATTTTTCTTTTATTCAACCTATGCTGATGTATCCGTATCCGGTATCCGGAAAATAGTATTCGGATACAAGTATTGGGATACATTTTTACCATAGAAGTATCCGTATCCAGTATCCGAAAGCAGCAGGTGTATCCGGTATTCGAATACTTTCAATTTGTATCCGTACTCAGCTCTGCTTGAACGTGATTGGATGACGTATTCGAACATTATTGGTCATTAAAGTATGACGCATACAAAAGACCTCGGGGATCAGAGAAAATAAAAGCCCGATAAACTATGCAATTGATTTATTTAGTACACCTTTTATATTAGAAGTGGATTATATACAACTACTATTAAAGAGAAGGCTATAAACAAAAAGTACAATACAAATAAAACATACAAGATATAAATAAAACTGCTATAATAAACTCTTTTTTACAACAAAATTTACAATACAAACAGAACAACAAAAATGTGCAAGTTCTATTTCTTTAAATATTAAAATGTATTTCTTTATTTTGTTGTAAACAACCTAACTGTTATTGTTTGTTTTGTACACAATTCAATCACAAATTTACGAGAATCTCTTATGACACGCAGTGTAATTGATGGAGACAGACACAAAAATTTCTTAAATTTTTTTGTCCTGCATCGAGTGCCTTTCTATTTAAGAATACTACAACATTATAGATATTCCGCCACTAACTAAAACGTGTTAAGTGAAAATGAGTGATCTAAAACCTAACTTACACAATAAAATCGCTAAATATTTATAAAAAACATACAAAGTTCATATAAAAAAATAATAGGAGCATAATTTTTTATGGCACAATTTATGGAGAAAAACAGGCAAGTTTAAACTTAAAACGCATCATAAGAAAATCAAAAATTTAGCTTCTAACGGTATAAATAAAAATTTGCAGCGCCCCTGAACTCTGACGACGGAATATGCACCAAATCGTAGCATTTGGCAGTTGTTTACTGCTTTTAACAATGTAACAAAAAGACTAATTCGTATTTAAACACACCGTGTGCGATGTTCAAAAAACCAGTACCTACAAGAAACTATCAAAAAACTTCCGCATTTTTTGCCTTTCAGAATCCCTATTGCAATTTTGCACAACTTTTTATGGTACACCGTTTGTGTTTTTAATGTCACATTTCAGAATATCTCACGAATTACGGATATCTCGCAGATATTTTTAAATAATTTTGGATATATACTGAAAAAGAATTATTTTCATCTGCGATTTTATAATTTATTTAGAAATATCCGAGATATTTTTAATTCAATAAGTATGGATATCTGCTTAGCATTTTGATATCTAAAATTGATGCTGGTTTGGCTATTTAGTTATATTTATAACCTGTGAACCTCTTACATCAAGCAACTACTTACCTAGCAGCCTTACCAGATCTGGTTAAAATCACCAGCATTGGCAACACCAAAACCACACTAACCAACAAATTAAACAAGCTTTCTTCTACGAAATTAGAGGGCGCCACAATTTTGGACACCAAAATTAGCAAGCGATAGCCATAAATAATTATTTCGATCTTACAGATAATTTAAATGCAATAAAATTATCTGTGATGTAGAAATAATTATTTGGGGATATCCCGTTGATAATTTTAAATATTTGATAATATCTGGTTTATTTCAAAATCAATTTGATCTTTGTGTGTTTTGGAATTCGCAATATTTACGTACTAATGTAAGAACTAGACAATAATGGAATTGATTAAAAATATCCTACAGACATTTTTAAATAATTAAAACTATCATCCATAAATAATTATTTTTATCTCAGCTATTTTAAACCATGAATTATGCATATCCCAGATATTTTTGTTGATTTAAAAATATCTGTAAGACAGAAAGGATTATTTATAGATTCATTCATTTTGGGAATAAACTTCTTGAATCAATTTTAGATATCAAAATGTTTAACAGATATCCGTAATTACTGAATTAAAAATATCTGACAGATATTTTTAAATAATTATACATATCTCAGATAGAATTAATTCTTGTTCAGTATTCGACAACCAAAATTATTTAAAAATATCTGCGAGATAATTTTAAATACAGAGTGAAGCTTCCTTTTAACGAGCACTGGTTATAACGAGAACTCGGACAGAGCGAGCAAATTGAAAGTCCCATTTCTCGATATGATAAATAACGTATTTTTCTTTAAAACGAACACGTTTATTATGAGGACTTGCTTACAAAGGACAACTTTGTCAATATTATTTGTAATAAAAAATTTAAAATATCTTTTGATTTTTTCATTTATTTATAATATTTAAAAATATCTGTACGATATTTGTAATTCGTGATTTAAAAATATCTGCAGAATATCCTCAAACATAACATTAAAAACACAAGCGGCACTCCAAAACTGTTTAATGAACAAAAATTAACTTAGAACCTCTCACTTAAAAAATACAAAATAGTTCGTCTGGTATGGTTCATAACGCTCATTTCGTCGTCTATCTCACGAAGTGTCGTATCTCAAAAATACCCAAATTTGAGATACGCCACCAGTAGGTACAATTTAATGTGGTTTATTATCTAACAAACTGTCGTATCTCTTATCCGTATAGTTAACGAGAACATGAACAATCACTGCTCGGTCTAACTCAGATAAACATGAATTAATTTAATCACGAACTGTCGTATCTTTAGTTACGTCATTTCGTGAGTTTCTTTTTGGTTACTTTGTCCTATGTGACAATGTGTCGTATCTCACTTTCTGCGTGTTGATGCATGTTCTATTTTGTGACTTGAATTGAATTAAAGCCAGGCAGTCAGTTTTTATTTTGATACCGTACAACTAGATTTCATTCCCTTCAGAAATGGATGTGTTGGTACTCTGGGGTGACGGGACAAAAAATGTTGTTAATTCTAGTGAACTTAAACTTGCTAAAAATGGGGTAATTGAGATAGGTGCAAAAGTGAAAATGTTTTATGAGAAAAAATGGTATTACGGCCAAATTATCAAAGTAGAAAGCAGTGCGTCGGGTGGTGATGAATCAACAACTTCAGAAGACGAACCTTTAATCAAATTAAAAAATAGGTTGATTGAAAGTAGTAATGATAATGCTGAAACCACGGTGTCGGAAAATTCGGTGGAGACCAATATCCATTCATATTTGAACAATGCGTGTGTTTTAAATGAAATTTTGCAGAACGTATTACCCGGACAGATACAGAATGTTACAAAAGTAGTTGCAGGAGTTGAAAATAGCAATGACAAGATTTCAGATTCGGATGATAGTCCATTTTCAGCGTACGATTCAGATCGTGATCCTCCTTTTAGGGCTATGCGCGAGGCATATAAATGTAAAGGTGAGGTGTTCAGTGCTTGTCATCGCTGCTTAAAGTTATTGTGTTTTCCTCATTTTGAAAATAATGAATCTTGCGAGCTGCACGTTACATATAAAAAACGAAGGCATAGAAAAGTCTCACATCAGCCAAGACAGAAATCTTTAGTGAATATCAGTGAATTAAGGTTAAGCGTTGTTTCTACCCCGGAGCAATTTGAAATTGAAGGAGAAGGAAAGGAGGGTGAGCCAGTTAAAAAGATGAGAAGTAATAAGCAGAAAGTAGCCAAAAAGCTGCATATTTTGGGTCAGGCATACATTAGGCCAAAAACCAAAATTGTTGTACCTCCAAGAGCTATGAAAGGCCCCTGTGCGATGAAAGGCTGTAAGAAAAATGGACGGCAGTGTCATTTATTAAACGATGATGATAGGAGTAAGATATTCAATTCCTATTATAGTTTGGGCGATTTACATCTTCAGAGGCAGTTCGTCGTTAATCATACCGAGAGTACAGTAACGAAGCAAAGGACTACGAAAGAGGAGAGATCACGAAGGGAAAATTCGTTCAGATATTACCTGACCAAGGATAAAGAACGCTACTTGGTTTGTAAAACCCTTTTTTTAAATACTTTAGGTATATCGGATCGTACAGTTAGAACCACATTAGCAAAAGTAACGGAGTATGGTGTCCTAGAGGGTGAAAAGCGAGGTGGTAGACAATCAGATGCAGCGCGCAAGAGACCAAAACATTAAATTAGCTATTGAAAACCATATTAATAGATTGAGTCCCATTATTGTCGGTCAACTACTTCTAAGGAATATTTACACCCTGATCTAACAATATCTAAATTGTACGAAATGTTTGTAAGTGAAATATCCGCTAATGATGAGAAGCCAAGTCTAATGACTTATCGTCGGATTTTTAAAAGCAAAAAATTTAGGTATCCATCGACCTAAAAAAGATCAATGTTCCTTGTGCCTAACCTTTAGGGAAGGTAATCCCGATGCGAAAGCTAAATTAGAAGAACGTTACCAAAAACATACTGTAGAAAAACCGGAAGTACGAAGAATAAAGGAAACTTGTAAAGTTAAGGCACAAAATGACAAGCAGTTCTTGTGCGCGACATTCCATCTACAGCAAGTAATTTACCTCCCGATTAGCAAAGAGAGTGCGATATTTTATAAACGCCGCTTGTCAAATTTTAATTTTACATTCTATGACATTGCTGAAAGAGACTGTTATTGTTATACGTGGCATGAAGGAATCAGCAGACGCGGATCATCTGAAATTGCAACATGCGTCTACCGAGCCCTGCAGCATTACAATAAAAAAGGGATTCAACATGTATCACTTTTTGCCGATGGTTGCAGCGGCCAAAATAAAAACTCCATTGCTCGTCCACTGCAATAATATAGAAGAAATTAGTTTGCGGTTTTTTGAAACTAACCATGGACAGTGCGCATAGTGCGATTTCAGGAGCTATCGGACGTGCCGGTGATGTGATCGTACCATCACAACTTCATCCAATTATTCGTTTAGCAAGAAGAGGTCGTCCATACGTCGTGAATTGCCTTCCCTATGACGAGTTTCTGGATTTTAAACAACTTTCACGTGAGTTACGCGTATTATCAATCAAAACCAACGATATTGGCAGCTCGTTCAAATGGACTGAAGTGATGGAAATGAAGTGACGTATCTCCTTAGCAGTTAAGTTTCAAAAATTCGGAACTACTTACACTGCATCTCGGTTGCTTTGATGGGTACGCATAAGCTAGATTATAGTTTCTGGGCGATACAGTTGCTAGTGAAAATCCATCACAAATATGTTGTGTTAGTGTCTATTTACCATTCAGGAGAAGACCATTCCTGCAGTTTCTTGATGACCTTTTTTTTAAACAGTGATGAGGTGATGAATAATGAAATACTTTTACTTGGAGATTTTAATCTGGATTGGTTAGGGGAAAAATATTTCGATAGGGAACTCAAAACAAGGCTGCTTGCAGCGGGGCTAAAGCAGATAGTGGAACAACCTACACGGGTTACAAAAGACTCGAGTACCTTGATTGATCAGGCTTGGACTAACTCATATTATTTTAAGTATGTGTCGATGGATGTTCCTATGATCACCGACCACATGGTGGTAACACTTGCGCTGAGAGGGTCGGGTGTGGAAGATGAAGTTGAAAATGGGTTTAAATATGGTAGGAGGGTGACTGCGGAGAAACTGTTTGAAATCAATGTTGAACTACATATTAGGAAAAAACTGGCTTTACCATTCTACAAAGATTGATGACATCTATGATTCATTTATGCATAATGTGAATGAAACAATAAACAAATATGCTCCTGTACGTAAAGTTAAGACTAAGCAATGTAAAAATAGATGGTTTAATAATGAAACAAAAAAGATGTAGAAAGAGCGAGACTTGAGTTACAAGAGAGCTAGAACTACAGGTGAACGAGAACACTGGGATGATTATAAAGTGCTTAGGAACATAGTGACTGATATGATAAGAAAAGCTCGCAAAAATTATTTTTATGAAGAGATTGATAATAATAAGAAAAATAGTAGGAAATTGTGGAAGGTTCTGAGAACAAAGCTGGGGAAAGTTCAGGAAAAGAAGAGACGGACGATTTTGTTTGAGGACCCTGCTCTTTATAGCCCAAGGAATTCGGTATCGCAAAACTTGAATGTTTTCTTCAATAACAGTTTACGGGAGATTGTTAACTCAATTGAGGTTAATAATGGAAGCTGGAAAATTGATGCATTGCCGAGTGTGGCTTCTAGGTTTGATACTTTTGAGGTGATATCCTTTAATCAGTTAAGGAAAGCTGTGGTGGGGTTGAAGCCAAAAAGTAGTGGCGACAGTATATTGACAGTGAGACTTTTGAAGGATCTTTTCGATTCCACTGGATATCCGTTGCTGCACTGTGTAAATACTTCCCTACAGACTGGATCAGTGGCAGGAGAAATGAAAGTTAGTACAATTATACCGATAGAGAAAGTTAAAGGAACTTCAAACCCGAATGAATACAGACCGGTCAATCTTTTGCCTGTGGTTGAGAAGGTGCTTGAAATTTTGGTTAATCAGCAGGTCAGGGAATACATTGTTAGAAATAATTTGCTTTATAGAAATCAGTCGGGGTTCAGAGAGAAGCATTCTTGCGAAACCTCTTTACAGTTGGTGCTGAAATATTTACGTAACAATGTGGCAGACAGTAAAGTGATTGCGTGTGCATTTGTTGATTTAAGACGGGCCTTCGAAACTGTGGACCATGCCATATTAATTGAGAAACTGCAATTTCTGGGATTTACTGGTAGAGTGTTGTTATGGTTCCGTAGTTATTTGAGCGACATGACGCATAGGTCCAGGATGGAAAATTGTGTGTCATCGGAGTTAGCATGTAATGTAGGAGTCCCTCAAGGTAGTGTTCTGGGGCCGTTGTTATTTTTATTGTATGTAAACGATGTTCAATTGTGGCTTAGGGAATCCTTTGTGAACCTTTTTGCCAATGATACATTGATCTGTGTTGCCCACGAGGACCCACAGGTAGCTTGTCAGTTGATGAATAGGGAGTTGACAGTATTATACGAGTGGATGTGTATAAACAGACTTAAGTTAAATGTATCTAAGACAAAGTGTATGGTGGTGGCTTCGGAGAGATGATTAAATATTACAGTTGATCCTATATTGGTTAACAAAGAAATTGTGTGTGGTGGATAGTATAAGTATTTGGGGGTTGCTCTGGATAAAAAATTGAATTTTATTTGTCATGTTGAAGATCTATGTAAAAAAGTAGGAAAGAAACCCGGTTTTTTGGCCAGACTGAGGGCAGATTTATCTTTATCAACTGGTTGTTTGATATATAACTGTATTGTTAGGCCACATTTTGATTATTGTTGTACTGTGTTGATGACTTGTAATGAAAAAGAATTGGATAGGTTGCAAGCACTACAAAGTAAGGCTATGAGGATTTTATTGCAGTGCAGTAGGTTTACATCTGTAAGTTACATGTTGGATGTTCTGGGGTGGCTGAGTGTGAGGGATAACATTAAACTACAGTGTTTAGTATTTATACATAAAATAGCTCTGGGGGAGGCACCAGAATATTTTGAAGGGAGCTTAGTGAGGCGTGGGGAATTAATGGATTTATGTTTTAAGATCGGATGACAATTATAAGGTAGATAGGGTGCGGTACAGTAGATATATGAAGGATGTTTTTTATAAGGGCGTTATAGAGTATAATAAGTTGCCGCATAGTTATAAGTTGCTGTCTGTTGTTAAGTTTAAGTTAAATGTGAACAGAGATCTTTTGTCTGAAAGGTGATGGTTTGTTGGGATTATATTGTGTTATTGTTTGTATTAACTAGCTTTGCTAAAATAAATGATTTATATATATCAACTAGTACACTGAGTAAATATACACAATAGTATATTGTACGATCCAAGAAAAAACAAAGAAAAAATTATAATGTCCATGTCACATCCATTCGCAAAACAGCCAAAACTAGAAACCGCTCTACTGTAAAATCAAGAAAAATGAGATACGGCACTTCGTTAGATAGACGACGATTTAACTGATTCACGAAAGAAAATTTAATAAAATAAATCCTGTTTTCTTACAACTTCACATTGAGTAACAAAGTAAAATAACGCTAGCGACAAACTTTGATCTACAGACGAACCATTTTACGTTGCGCTCGTCGTCGACGGCTATTTGGAAACTTTAATCATTTTAAGCAAATAATCGAGAACGAAATAAAAGAAAATCAACAGTACGGCGGTAAATCAAGAGGTTATCGAGCTAATTAACAAATACAGAACCATTAGAACCAAAGGGGCTATGTAGAAAAACATGGTATTGTATGAGCGATTACACAGAGCGTTGTACTGCTCCCGCAAATGATTAAACTTTTTGTTCATTACCATTTTCTCGTCGGAAATTTGCGCATACTTCTCTTTGATCAACACCAACTCTTCTTCCAAAGCTGTGGCTTGCTCAAAACTCAAATGACACTCTGATATGGCAGTATTCTGCATGTCGACCAGTTCCCGTTCTGTCTGGATGCTACTATCCTGAATATTCTTGGTCTCCCCACTAAGTGAGTTAACTCTATCTCTCAGCTGCTGACATTCGTTGCAACTCTCCTTCCACTTCTGGTTAAGCATCTGAAGCTCGTATTTGTACATATCGGACAATTTGCTCCTTTCGTCGGACAATAACTTAGTTTCGTGTAATTCCTTTTCTAATTCGTTAATTTTCGATTTACTCGCTGTTAAACTGTTTTCTAATTGTTCTACATGCTTCTTGAGCTCGTTATAAACAGACTGATATTGATATTTCAGAGTTTTCGAATCGATATGATCGACGTCTGAAGACTTCTCTTCGGAATCGCATTTTTCATCCGAAGCTTCCTCGGCGTCTGAGCCGTTGTGAGATTCCGATAATTCCTAAAGTTAATCGCACATTATCAACTGTCTTAACCACTGAAGGAATAAAAAACTCACCTCCTCTTCTGGAATTTTAAGCGTAACTTGCTTCTTTACTTTGTTACCACTAGATATAAATTCCTCTGAAGCTACTTCTTCGGCAGTGATAGAAGTTTCTGAAGATTGGATTACAGGTACAACCGTGAGCTTAACGTGAGATATTTCTTCATCTTTGTGTTCTCCATTTGCTTTATTCATATCCAACTCACAATCATCCATCATCTCTTTTTTTAACTTCAAATCGTCATCGTCTTCATAAATTAAATTGCTTTTCTGGAACCCAAACAAACACCTTGATAAAACCTGTCCAAAAAGTTTTAAATTGTAAACTACCTCAATGTCTTCTCTCAGCATGATAGAGCACATCGAGTTTAACTGAAAACCTCTCACTTGTTCTAATTTTTCCGTAAGCTCGTCAAGCTTCTTCGTTTTCTCATCGAGCTGCGCTTTGAGCTCCATCTCTCGTTGCTGCAGTTGCGCTATTTCTTTGCTCGACCTTTTTTGTTCATCCACCAGCTTCTGAGTCACTTCCTAGAATAATGCATAAATTTGAAATCCACAGTAGCGAAAAATCAAAACAATTAATAATTCTCTTATTAAGAGATATTTTAATTGAACTCATCCATCCATCATGCTGCCTTTCTCTTTTTCAGGCTATCTAGGATACGTGGGACAAGTATTGAGCGAGTTACTCTATACAGTGGAACTCCCATAAGTCGAATCTCAAGGGACACAAAAAAAATTAGAGTTAAAGAAACTTAGAGTTTAAAAACATTTTATTAAAATTTCCATACCTAGCATTTTTCACATAATAACTTATAACCCATAACGTATAACGTAACTATACACAATATACCCATACAAAATGCAGGTTGTTACAATTCTGTAACCAATCAAACCATTGTTTAATAAAAAAGTCGGTAATTTTGCACTGTTTTTGATGACGTTTAAACATTTTAAACTAGACAAAATGTCATCATCAGTCGGAAATTCTGCAATTTGGATGTCGTCATCGATGGCAACTATTCTTCTGCATCAATATCCTCCATTTGTACCGATTCCCTGTATTTCGAAAGCGTTGCCTTTAATTCTGCACGACTAAGATCATCTTCATCCAACCGATGATCTTCATTTTCACTAATGTCACGGGATAATCCAGCTTTCTTAAAACAATTCTGAATTGTTGTTGCTGAGACATCTGTATCCCATACTTTTGCTATTTCTCTAATAGAATCTAATAGTTACCTCTGATGTTCTACAATCTTCCATGGCAGCGATAGTTTGTTTCAGAATCTGTTTCCGGTAATTCATCTTCAGGTTCTTAGTTATACCCTGATCTATTGGTTGTAACTTAGACGTCATATTAGGTGGCAGAAATACGACGCCGATGGACTTCAACTTTTCGTCAATTGTAGGATGAGCCAGGCAGTTGTCTACGAAAAGCAAGATTTTTCTCTTTTGGGCCGAAAACTTTCTGTCAAGAGACAATAACCATTTCTCCTACAGATCACTGGTCATCCACGCCTTCTTGTTATTCGGATAAGTGACCGGCAAAGACTTGATGCCCTTAAAACATCTAGGGTTCTTTGATTCCCCAATCACCAAAAGTTGCAGTTTTTGCGTCCCATCCATATTTACACCAACCATAACAGTAATTCGTTGTTTACTTTGCTTTCCCCCATAACCTTCCACAGACCCGTTTCATCGTCATTGAAAATGTCCTTAGATTGATATTGGGAGAGTAATCCAGGGAGCACATTTTCTTTCCAATTTTCACACTCTTTTTCATTTACGTCTGCACTTCCACCACAAACCACTTTTTGCACAATTGTGTGACGAACTTTAAATTTGTGCAGCCATCCCGAGCTCGCAGCCAAATCTAAATGTCCCAAAGTTTTCGCGAATTCCTATGCTCTTTCCCGAATTATTGTTCCCAATATTGGCAGTTTCTTGTCACGGCAAACCTTAACCCACTTCAACATTGCTTCATCGATATCTTCATATACACACGACTTAAACCGTTTTCGAGTCATGCTGACCCCGTCGGAACTTTTTCAAGAATTGCATCGCGATTCTTGTAAATTGTGGATAATACGTTTGACGGAATTCCAAACTCGGCTGCGATATCTTTTTTCCGTTAACAACGTCGATAAACTTGTTCGATTAAACGAATTTTGTCGGCTACTGACAAAATTTTTAATTTCCTCTTCACATTTTTAGCAACAGCTCTGAACGCAATCAGCAACAAAACTAAACTGACCAGAAAGCAGTAATTTTAGAATCTCAACTGGGTTTTCCAGCCATTTGTTTATGGGAGTGACTACTGAACAGTCCGCCGGTTACTTTTAAATTTTGTTCCAGGACAGTCGACACAATATCAGTAAAATGACGTTTAAGAACTTCGTTATTGAAAGACATCGCCAACAGTCTCGGTGGGTGTTCGGGTATAGTACAGAGCTGCCATTTTGTTCTCCTGCGGCTACACGAGTTCTGCGCCCGCACGGGTCAGCATTTTTGTTTGTTTCTACATCATCTTTTTGCCAAAAAATGCGTGTGTCTGGTGCGAAAGGGCAAGTAAGGGTCTATTTTAAAAAAGCGTTCTCTCAGCTTTAGTTTTTTTTACACTTCCAAAATGCCAATTATAGGTTACATTCTGTAATGCGCATGCGGTCGGACTGTTCAGTAGTCACTCCCTTTGTTTATTACCCGTATTTCTAACAAATACCGATTTCAAAGGAAGGGTCATAAAAGTTGTGAACAAACCAGGTACATAGTTATAGACAGAAAAGTTTTTGTTGGCTAAAATTTAATAAAGGGGATAAAATTCGTAGAATTACCGTTGAATATACTTCGAAATATGGAAATTTACTAATTCTAATTCTAGAACTTCGAAATACGGACTACAAAATACATATGATTTGCCGTGTATGTCAAGTGACTCGCATTTTTAGACGAGTTACGGAAAAATTCGACTAAAAGATGTTCGACTCATGGGAGTTCCACTGTATTTTGCAATGTACCCCGAAAAGTGCTCAGCTGAAGAGAAAGGAGAGTTCTTACGGTAAACAATCGAAGTCACTTTATGGCACCCTTCTAACTGCTGGGAACCGGCTGCATCTACACGCAAGAAGAGATTTCAAGAGTAAGCTCGTTAATGTTTGGAGTGATGAGAAAAGCAGTAAATAACATTGTGGCCAGGAAGATAGCTGGCTTGGTCACAGATAATCAGGATTTCTCAGCGCTATGATTATTTGACCTCGAGGAAATGAAGGACATGGCACGCCCACCCTAACTCCCCCAATTTGTGCGACACCCTCTCCCGCCGTCGAATACCAAATTATATTAGTCTCAAACAAGACTTCTGAACTCTTTGGATCCGTTGCACATATCGTCGCCTTCAATGCATAAGGGCGTAACTCAAGAATCCTTCAAAATGAGTTAAGTCCACAAATTAAATTGAAATATGGATATACATGTTGTGGCTTAGGGGCGTATCTCAGTATGACCTCTACAAATAGATATGGAAAAATTCTACAGGGGCTTATCTCCAAAACTTTAACAAGAATTCAGCACAAACAGGCGTATCTCAAGATACGCCTGTTTGTGCTGAACAATTATTGTACTTATGTCAGTGTAATTCTGTTTTCGGCGTAACTCAATTACTAGGTCTTATAAACTACCGGTGACTGGCATAGGGTTCCCCCATACTGCTGTACTTGAGAGCACGCCCCAGGCTGAGGAAGCCTAATTCTGCGTTATTTGCGGTACTGGTTTTTACAAAAATTGTTTGAAAATGGTTATTTGTGATATTACGGGATGCTTCTCAACGTGTAAAAGTGCGTAGGAAACTATTTATTAATACGTTGGGAATATCAGAAAAATTCATGCGTACGTCAATTTCGAAACTAAATGCAACCGGAATTGTGGAAAAAGACAAACGTGGCGGACGGTGTGATGCACTAAACAGAAGAGACATTGCCTTGAGCAAAATGATAGAACAGCATGTTCTTCGTTTTCCGAGAGTAGAATCGCACTACTGCCGGAACAGTTCTTCGCGAGAATATCTTCACCCCGATTTGTACCTGCCAAAAATGTACGACATGTTTATAAAAGAACTCGAAGCTAATGAAGAAAAACCGTGTTTCACGACCTATCGGAAAATATTCAAAACTATGAACCTTGCGTTTCATCGACCCAAAAAGGACCAATGCAGTTTTTGCCGTACTTATTTGCAAGCTTCGGTTGAAGATAAATCAAAGCTGGAAGAAAAATATCTCAAACATAAAGCGGAAAAAGAAAAGGTTCGAGAAATAAAAACTTATTGCAAGGAAATAGCCCAAAACAATCCAATGATATTTTGTGGATCGTTCGACCTTCAGCAGGTTATCTACCTGCCCATTTCCAACGATGGTGCCATATTCTATAAACGAAGACTGGGAGTGTACAATTTCACGATTTATGACATTGCATCGCATGATTGTCACTGTTTTACTTGGGACGAAGGTACAAGTAGACGAGGTGCTTCTGAGATATCGACGGCAGTAAACATGCATCTAAAAAAGTTAGATGAAAAGGGAGTCCACACGGCTTATCTTTTTGCAGATGGATGTGGGGGCCAAAATAAAAACTCTGTGATAGGTAGCCTCGATGTTTTTACATAGGTACAATAAAGAGGAGCATTAATTCGCTTCTTTGCGCCCAATCACTGTCAAAACGAGGGTGACTCGGCGCACAGTGCCATTAGTCATGCCATAAAAAAGTCTGGAGAATTATTTGTTCCTAGTCAGTTAATTCCAATATTTCGATTAGCTAGACGAAAACAGCCTTATCAAGTCACAACATTAAGTCACGATGACTTTTTAGACTTCAAAAAGTTCTCAAAGGACATACGAATTCTGGCTGTACGCAAAGATGATTTGGGAGAATCTGTAAACTGGATGGATATGGTAGAGTTCAAAATTAAAAAAAACAAACCCCTAAAATTATTTTTTAAAACTAGTCACCTGGAAAATAACTACAGAACAATATCTCTAAGAAGAATAGCCTCCTCACTTATGGATTCTACAATACCGTCTTTAAACGTTGAACCGCCCAAAATATCGGAAGCTAAGTATAACGATCTTCAGGCTCTGTGTAGTGGGGAAAATCCTGTGATAAAATTAAAAGAGCACATTAATTTTTACCGGTTTTTGCATCACTAGTTTTGTTTTGTAATTTTATAATTTGTAATTTAGAATAAAAGTGTTATTTTTGATTTATGTGGATGTTTCAGGTTTGGTAACTATTATGTTTCTACCTGTTTCATATTTCTTGCACTGTTATGTAAATTACGTATTTAGTTTTCGTTGTTTTTTTACTGTATGTCACTAAAACGAAATAAACGTTAAAATTTAAAAGGGCGTAACTAATATTTTCAAACTTTCATCTCAGTAATTATTCACTAAAGGGCGTATCCCATTATTTTCAAAATTTTTGGGCTTTATGAATGAAGAATGTTATATATTTCAACATCAGGTCATTATACAAAGCTTATTATTGTATGTAAGTAATAAAAATGTCAGTAGTATGAAAGGCAATATTCATCAGAAACAAAAATATAAGGTCATATTCTTTTAAGACGCTCTCCTGCAAAATTGGAAAAAATGAGATACGCCCTTATGCATTGAAGGCGACGATATGCAACGCCCAGGCACGGCCCGTAAACCACATCGCAATGATTAAAATGTGACAGAACAAGTGCATCACAAAGATTCTTTTTAACACTTAAGCGTAGAGTGTCTCTCCAGGTGTATATTAATTTTAATGAACAGTAAGCTCTTCGCACCAACATTGTGATAAGATTACTAAAATGGAGTTTAGTGTCTAAAATCGGACCCAGGCACCTAAACGAGTAAACAAAAGAAATTACAGTTCCATCTATGCACACTCTCATGTTCTGCAAACACCGCCGTCTAGCGTTTTCGCTTTCAAACATCATGACCGCAGACTTATCAGGATTCATGCGCAAAGCATGCTTTTTTGACACAGATGTTATGGAATTCAAGTCGGAATTCAAATTATCATTAGCTTGTTGAATTTCAGACTCGACAAACGAGTAATATAATTGTGTGTCACCGGCATACAAATGATAATCACAATGCTTTAAGGATTCGAAAAAATTTGATGTGTATACCGTATACAACAGAGGTCCCAAAATAGATCCCTGAGGCACGCCTGAAACAACTGAAAGAGGACTGGAAAGAACTTTGTCGATTGAACACGATTTAACAGAAAAAATGAGAACATATTCCGGGCAGAATCACTGACACCGACAAAATTCAAAACCCAAGTAGTACAGGATGGAATATAAAGATTTTACAGCTAAATGTGAGTTGCGAAAACGTTTTGAAAACCTTAGGTTAGTTATAAAGCAGCTTTTAATTTCTAAAGCTATTTTGCTGTATTATCTGGCATCAATTACGTTGCGGAAGCTGCTTCTGCAGGGCAAAGTAGCTGTTAAAGCCATTATACTCTTCAAAGCAAATTCAAGATACATGTTATAGCCATGCAAATAATACACAATAAAACTGGCTATAATGTATACTTTTGTGCTAAAAGAATATCGCGTTTAGCAACTAAAGCAAAATATTCCACACTCTTAGCTGCAAAGTATACATTTATACTATAATGGAAAGCAATAATCAGGCTACAGCCATTTTCGCTGTGAACTAGTAGCAAATGTGGCAAAAAAGCTGCGCGTTGGGTCAAAACAGGAAGTTAGTGGTTTTCTAACCTATGTTTTCCTCGCTTTTTGCTATGGCATCTTTATTTAATGAAGTTGAAAAAATTGCGAAGAATGAAATGGTTGCTTGTTGCTTGAACCATGTGGTCTTATCAGGAATACTGTTAGGATTACTTCTTATAAACTGTTTAAAGCGGCCTGGCGGCCAGTAAAAAGTGCCCTTTCCTCCCAATTTTTCGGCACAACGCACAAATTCACGCCGTTATCCTCTAAAGTTTGTACAATTTTAAACATTGTACTTCCTAAATAACTACAATCGGCTACTTACATAAAACGACAAAAGCACAGACGGGAGATAAAAGCACAAAAATAGCGAGACAAAATTAAGGCTAAGGTAAACTGACAACCCGATAATTGTTTAGTGAAATCAGGCAAGAAAGGCGAAGATCGAGAAAACCCTGAAGTAGAACTTATTGTTACCAACTATAAAAAGTTGCCAAAATAATTATTAATAAAAGAGGGGGTCAATGGGTATTACAACCCCCCCTTTCATCGGTTTGCGGATCGATTTTTTTGATCAAAGTTACACAAACATTTTATCGGTATATGAGAAAATGTTGTACAAAATTTCAATGGAATATCTTAAAAAGCAAAGAAGTTATTCATAAAAAGTTTTTTAAATTTTAACTTTAACATCCTGTATCTTGAAAGAAAGAAGCCTAAATGAAAAATGGTATAAGGAAAGTCCCATTATTTTCGGTCAGATAACCTGTGGTTAACAGCTTGACCTACTTTTTTGTAACACTCTGTATATGCTACGGGCATAGTGGGAAAGTAGGGCAATGCTGACGGTGCCCGGGCAATGCAAACAATGACCGTTCATGCTGTTCGGTCAGGTCACGTTGCCCAGGCATTGCTAACATCGCCCGATTCGTCACTATGCCCGTAACATATACAGGGTGATTTATACCAGGGGGCGAAAAATTAAAATTAGGGTTCAGAGCCACAAATTAAGTAAAAAATGTCATATGAAGGTGTGTCCGGAAATGATTCGTTTAAAATTTATGCTCGTCCAAACATGATAGACTCCATGTTTGGACGAGCATAAATTAGGTTGAAACGATAAGGGATGATTAAAAAATATCTCTTCGAAGCTTCCCTATAAGTATAATAGGTGTACCAAAATTCATTTTTATGTCTTTCTCAAAAGTTGAGAAAAAATTAGAAACCTAATTTAATAGCCTCCATCTTTGGACGAGCATAACTTTTATACGAAGTATTTCCGGACATACCTTCATATGACATTTTTTTACTTCATTTGTGGCTCTGAACCATAATTTTAATTTTTCACCCCCCGGTATAAATCACCCTGTATATGTATAATAAAGCGAAAGAATATTTCAAGAACTGAGCATTCCGTATTTGTCAGAAACTCCGGACGGTCTTATAAGAGATCAAGGTGTTGTTGAAGTTTAGGCCCAAAGTTCTTGTAATCTAACCCCGGAAGAAGGTATCGAGAAAAGGAAAATCATATTTTGGAATCGAAACGGGAAGATAAATAAGAATCACAATTACTTTTACCAAATTCAGGGACAAATGCAAATTACAAAAAGAGGGTATTGTATCTTTACAGTCTGGACACCCAAAGGCATAAAATATGAAACGGCTATCAGAGACAATGAATTTTGGAAAATGAAAATGGAAAATCAACTTGTAAACTTTTATACGAATGTGTTACCAGAATTAAATGATAGTAGAAAAAGTAGGAATATGCCTCTACGATGAATGTTGAAAGCCACGCTATTAGAACTCTGGGCGAAATTAGCATTTTTAGTTTGTTCAGAGTTACATTACCTAAATACTTGTTATTTATGAGGATCATTCCATTATAACCCGGAATTACTGCATTGCAGATAAATTACTTGCAATCTTGAAAATATTTGCTCAGGTCTACTTTTGGATCAATTTACAAATAAATTATAATAAAATCCCCGCTCGTGTCAGAACAACCCTCGTATCGGAAAAAATTTACTGGGTTTTCATTCAGAGATTTTAAGTTGTTGTTATTTGGTTATAAAGAGAACATTATTTAAGGTGAAATTTGAATTATTTTATATCTTGCTATATGTTCATTACTTTCAATAACAAACGTGTTCGAATTGTGTAAATTTACTTTCAGATAAAATCGACTCTAAATTGAACAAAATTATAATAAAAATGTGGGATATGGCAGAGCCCTGCAATTAAGCACAAATACATTAATTCGCAAGACCAAAATTCTATGTTCCCGTATATACAATTAAAATATGTAATGTATGGCGATACAATTATTGAAGTGGGCCCCATACAAAAATCACTGAGTTCGTACTAGCAGTTTACCAAGTGTTGCGCGATGAACAAGCAGAGGGCGTTACACCGAAGGGCATTAAATCGCGTTTGCAAGAGCAGCTCTCTTTACAAATTACTTCCTTATTTATGAACCGATTTTGAAATTGTTTGTTTTATTTGAAAGAAGAAACTTGTGGAAATCAGCCTCTCATCTCGGATTTTTAAAAGAGTAATTTTTTAGTAAGTTATAAGTACACAAAATTAGGGTATATTTGGAGCCGAAAAAGACAAACTTCTATTATTTTTTTTAGAAATCGCCGATGGGACGACTTAAGAAATGTTTTCTGTATATGCTTGCAAAATTAGAAAGCAAAATATTAATAAATAACCGTAAAGTTTGTAAAGGCGGGAATGTCTGAATCGCTCGAAAATGCAGCAGGGAGAATTGGCTCTTAAAGATACCAATACAAGTTATCTTTTGTGCCAAAAAACTTAAACAAAATCCTTAGCTAAAACAAATATGGGAAAACCAAAGAAATTATAATCATAACCAGCATAGTTCCAGTGAACAGCAGAAATTTCAACCTTTAATTTCATTGTCAGATACCAAATGTGTGTACCTTGTAATTTACATCGATGACGTGGGAGACATCTATCATGGCAAATAATTGTCGAAATGTGTTTTAGTGTCATTTGAACTACCACTTACCTCTAAATCGGACTGAGCCTGCCCCAGCAATTTCCTAGCCAATTCAACCTCCTGCTCAGCAGTCTCACGAGCCCTATCCTTTTCCGTAGCATCGACGACAGCTTCCAGCTTCTCGGAGTGCAATTTCTGCAGAGCATTTTTCGCCGCCTCTTGATATGCGACCTTCTCCTCTTGCAATTTTGTAAATTCCTCTCGAATGCGATCTTCGCCCCAGTTTTTCCCAGCCTGAATGAGCTGTTTTTCTAAAGTGGCCACTCTGGAGAGCAATCTCTCTTCGTCCACACGAACTTGCCAAGTTTCATTGGCCAGAGCTTTCACTTCATCCGTGTATTGTTGAAGGGTGTACAACTTGTTTTCGAGACACTGCTCGCGTCTTGTGGCCTCCTGAATTATTTGGTTCAATTTGTAAATCTCGTCCAAAGGTACCATACCTGTCAAAAAATTACATCAAGGAAAAAATTAAAGCAAAATAAATATCCAAGGAGTAGTTGTCTAACTGCCCAGTATCCTCAGAAAAGAAATCACGTACCAAGTCCGTTGACTTCAGAAATGCTAGGACTTGCTTTGGCTTCTTTTCCATCAGGCAGATACAACTTTAGAGTAGCAATTATACATCCGTGTGTGACTTTTCGATTATTTTCCACCACGTCCACTCCAAATTGCACGATATCCCCAGAACTGACTTCGTGAGGCTCCGACTCATTAGAAGACAATCTATTGTTGTTAACGAATGTTCCATTGCTACTTTTCGTATCCTGAAAGTTTCCATTACAAATTACAAGTCAAATAAAATCAGTGGTAATCAGAACTATGGAAACTATTGACATAAATCAATAAAGCAAGTATTTAGCTATTTTAAAGACTAGAATCTGAAGGTCGGAAAACTAAGTATTAAGTATTTAAACATATCGAAATGTTAAAAAAATTTCTGGAAGCACTTTCATTATCTCTTACAATAAAACAGAGAGCATAGTTCCGATTTCTGTTAGACTAAGAACACTCAAAGAAAACTTGGATTTCGTGTGTGGATTAAGCTGCATATTCACCAAAGTCCCAAGCAAGTTTAGAACAGTTTTCCAATAAACTAGCAAACAAATTCGCGATGATGTAGACTTATACAAAAACAAAGTGTTTAAAACTTATTGCCAACTGTAGCTCGCTCTTAGGGCAGTAAAATCAAAGAAATGTTGTTTCTAACAGTTGCAAACCCACTTTTGGTGTTGAAAGAATCGCAGTTTACTAAACTGGTGTATGTTTGGTTGCATAACCAAGCTTTAGGAATGCACGTTGGGTTAAGTTCTTAGACACCGACGACTTCACTTGAAGGTTTTCTCCTAATAAAGATAAATGGGTTTTTCCCAAGAGGTTTTTCCAAAATATAAGAAAAATAAAAAAGACTTCAGAAAGTGCTTTTTTAGTTGTTTTATAATGTAAATTATTCTCTGCTATCTTATTGGCAAATGCTGAATCGTCATTAGTAGTTAAGTTAGGTAATTTTAGTCTTTGTTATTGTAATCCCAATTATTAGGAAATCAGACTTTAGGACCACTAACTTAAATAAGTTTCTTTCGGGACAGACTGTAGACTTAGAAAGTTACGATCATTGGAATAATAATATCCCTTTATTTAGCAAGTGCTAGTTATTACATACAGGAAAGAAAATACATAAAAGAACAAGCAGAACCAACACGTACAAATCCAACCAAATAAGCACATCAATAAAAAATAACAAAATAACAAAAAACTACCCCTGGAGCAAATATTGTCTCACTTTAGTTTTAAATCGGCCGAGTTGACCCAACTGCTTGTATTGGGCTGGAAGGGCATTATATTTCTGTATTCCATAATAGAAAATGTTTTTCATGTAGCTACTGTATTTCACTCTATCCACATTGAAGTCCTCCCCAGATCGCAGATTGTATACAACCAAATCGGAGCGCCTGACTAAGGAGCCTTCAAAGTACTGTGGTGCCTTGCCAAGATTTATTTTGTGAATAAAGACCAGTGAATGCAACACAATGTTATCAAAAACACTCAACCATCCTAATTCTCTCAACATACATGAGATAGGCGTGTACCTGCTACACATAAGTAATACTCTCATGGCTTTATTCTGCACCTTTTGTAACTTATCAATGTCACCGTCATTACAGGACAACAAAACCGTAGAACAATAATTGAAATGTGGCACCACTATACAATTAAACACCAACTTGACAGCAAAAAAAGACAAATCCGATCTGATCCTGGCAATGAAACTTATTTTCCTTCCTACTTTCTTAACCATCTCAGTTACATGATCACTGAATCTAAGCCTGCTATCAAGAATAACTCCCAAATATTTAATGGTATCCACAAATTCCACAGCAGAGTCATCTATCAATACTTTCCCCACATCTCCAATAACTAGCTTCCTTGAAGAACCTATGATCATACTTTTTGTCTTCATGACATTCAGTTGAGTCTGTTATCACACAACCATTCGTTGAGCACTGCCAGTTCACCATTTAAAACAACAACAGCCTGATTTACATCTTTGTGAGCCACAATTATGAGTGTATCATCAGCAAACAAGTTAACGAAAGAGTTCCTTAATCCGTCACCTAAATCATTTACATAGAGCAAGAATAATAAAGGTCCCAACACACTCCCCTGTGGGACACCCACATCACAGTTTACCACGTCAGAAACTACACCATTGACTTTTGTTTTATGTTTCCTGTTCGTTAAGTATCCTTTAAACCACCTAATAACAGTTCCCTGGCAGCCATAGTAGGAGAGCTTGTCCAACAGAAGTGAGTGGTCCACAGTCTCGAAAGCTCGCTTCAAGTCTACAAAAACACACACATTAGTTTTACCATCACTAATATTATTTCGCAATTGTTTTAACACTAGATGTATTGAGGTTTCGCAAGAGTGATTCTCTCTGAACCCGGACTGTTCCGATTTCAATATGTCATTGGAACCCACATAGTCGTACAATTGTTGATGTACCACAGTTTCCAGAATCTTCTCAATCACCGGGAGTAGATTAATTGGCCGAAAATCTTCAGGCCGAGTACTTCCTTTGATCTTTTGCACAGGTATAATGACACTAGTTTTCATTTCTTCCGGTATATGTCCAGCTTCGAGAGATGTATTTATACAATGCAGCAATGGATAACCCAGAACCTCAAAACTATCTTTCACCAACTTAACAGATAATATTTCATCTGCACTACTTCGATTTTTCAGATTCAAGACCAACTTTCTCAAATGATTCAAAGATATTTTTTTGAATTCATTAAATGAACTCCCAACTACACGCCTATAAGGGCTCATCCACGTTTTCTGCACTGGACCAATAGAATTCACCACTTGCTCCAAACTATCTCTAAAAAAGCAGTTCATATTCTCAGCAATGGATTTTTGTACCTCGCCACAGTCAACATAGTCAAATTTAATTATGACTTCAGCTTGCTTTTCCTTCCCAATTTTTTCTTACTGTCATTTTTATTTTTGTCGATCTTTTCGGTGAAATATTTTTGACGCCCATCCCTGATCGATGAAACTACAGTATTTCTCAGCACCTTAAATACATCCCAGTCTTCCACTGCTCCAGAAATCTTAGCTCGTCTGTAAGCAACATCTCTTTCTTTCTGGATCGCCTTAATGTCAGCCGTAATGCAACCACTGTAGATCCGTTTACATGCAACACTTTTCAGCGGCGCTATCTTTTCAACTGTTTCGTTTATGTTGTTCACAAAATTTTTGTAGATTGCAGTCACACTACAGGAATCGTACAGCCAATCCTTTCCCAACAAATCAAGTCTTATATCTGCAAGTTTTTGAGAGGTCAGACCTCGAGTTATTCTAGTACTTACACATAATTTTTTTCTTAGATTGATCAACAAATTCTACCGCAATAATGTCATGATCCGTTATCTTAGGCATTTCTAAATTCACAACTCTAACTCTATATAGTTATTTGTCCACACCTGATCAATCAATGAACTAGTGTCCTGCGTAACTCTAGTGGGCACACGAATTAGTTGTTTAAAACCTGCGGCATTCATAGTATCAACAAAGTCCTTCTCATAGCAACTCGACCCCAAATAGCCCAGATTGAAGTCGCCAACGATTACACCTTCTCTGTACTGAAAATCTTCACCACTCACCAACTGCTCAAGAAAATCCAAGAATGCTCGGTGTTCCCCAGAATGATATATCAATGCAATCACAATGCTTGCTGATTCAATTGACACTTGCAGTATCAAAACCCAGCAATTGTAGTCTCGAGGGGTTTACCACTCATGTAATAGTTGGGACAACCTCATATGTAATGATTTTGTAATACCGTGTAATACTGTGTAATACCATGTAACATGTTCGTAGTGTTATGTAATACTAATGTAATAGTTGAAATATTCATGTAATAGTTCGGTAATGGCTGTAATACTCATGTAATTGTCATGCAATAGTTATGTAATACTTGTGTAATACTTATGAAATAGTCATGTAATACTCTTGCAATAATCGTGTAAAAGTTGCGCGCGCAGCATAACCTCCAAAACTTTTGCAAGTATGATTTCGCGCAAATTATAATGGTGTGTGTTGCGTCGTATTGCATTGTTAAAAGCAATTTCAAAATATAAAGCTTACGGGAGTCGTGGATTATTTTCGCATGCCATTATCATTTGATAGGCTTCTCGTTTCTAATTCTTGTTGGTTAAATGAATATAAATTTCAGATAGTGACGGAAATGCGAAATACGCAAAAGCTTTCACACAGAAATAAAGTTTTGTCAATAAAGTTTAGTTACAATTTAAAAGTTAAGGCGCGTACACATATGAGCGCACATGCGATGAGAATGAACGCATGCACATACGTTCGATCTCGCGCGTTGTCCAAATACAATTTCCCACATGCGTGCGTTCTCACGGCGCTCCGTTTAAACAATGCACAAAAGTTATTTAATGTCATGATGGCCTCCGAACAAGACACATTTGCTCTCATTGAAACAGCAGCAGCATTTTTATTTCTTGCCAAGTGTGACAAAAAAGAAAACAGTCTCCCACAAGACGGGGTGCTGTTCATAGGCAGCAATCAAATCTAAAAGATTTTTCTTTAGATCACTCAATGTTCACCCCGTGTTGGTATATAAACTAAACTGGCATAAATGCAGTCTCCTAGCCGGCACGCCGAATGTGTGTAAATAGTTTTAAAGCAACAGTTTCAATGTCCACACTAAGAAAGATTCATACGCATGATTCTTTTGAGCGGTGACCAAAAACTGACAACCGATGGCTCACCTCATGCGTGCTGAGGGCTTTCCCGAGCGTGGAGAGAATTTGCGTTCGGTACGTACACATTGACAAACATGCGTGTATTCTCGCCATACTCAACATATGTGCGCTCATATGCGTACATTCCTGTAAATGTTAATTTTGAGTATGACACGTGGGACTTGATTCAAAACTCGTTTTAATTAAAGTATCGAATAGTTTTTTAACAAACTCGAATATAATATGATATTTGAAAACTAAAACCAGGCAATGCAGTAATACAAAGACCTTTGAAATGAGATATCACAGAACATTTAAAATTTTTGATAGGGGATAAAAGGTGTTACCTATGTAATTTTTATGTAAAATATTCCCCCGCACTACTACTGTTCACGTGTCTCGGCAATTTTCTTTGTTCATCAAGATATTTGGAACGAGAAGTTATCAAATTAACAATCCTGTATATTTTATATCGCAGCCATATTGTAAATTCCGTTGTTTTATAAAAAGCCTAGTTGAATTCTAAAACGCTCCATTCTCAAATGACTCAAATGACTAGGTTAACACACTTTTGATTAGGTCCATATTATGTTCGTGGATAGTGCTACTATTTAAAAACTATTACCCACGCCCACCGCCATATCTTGACAACCAGAAGAAAAAAAACTAATAATTTTATGATTTGACGGATTTGATAATCTGGCTGACATAATAGATAAGTACCCACATCTAAAACGCAAATAATAAATATAGAGGTAGATACGACCTGACCTGACCTCATACTAAAACTTTGCTATTTTTAACATTGAAAATGTTATTAGTATCCTGTATGGGTATGATATTTACCAAAAAGATTGTGTTGCATTTGCCACATACGTCACGCGTGAGACCCGAGTGGTAGCCAGGCGTTAGACCGCTCAGTCTGAGTAAGCTTCATTCAGTGTGGGGCCGTCTAGCGTCGAAAAATGTGAGAGAATGCCACAACAGGAATGCAGTTATTATAAATCGGCGCAGGTGTTTTATGAATAATTATTTAACACGCTATCGCGTATGCAGAAATATCCAAAACACACAAGGGTTACAGTCTGCTTCGTCATTTTCAATGTTTCCCCCGGTTGCATCTTTGCTGTGATTTTTTTTAATTGAACAAGATTCAATTTTTGAAACCAAGTCATCTTTGGTGCCGTATCCCTACCCATCTACTTGATTTTCTCCTGTACAACATGATAGATATCGATTGTATCCGAGATTGTATCTATTGCTCTGTCATTACTGTTTCTAAAACAACTAATATATTTAAAATTATCTTATTACAGGGTGTTCCAAGCAAAACTAGACACCCCAAGTAAGTCTGAGTCAACAATATTTTGAAGAATCGAAAAAACACGTCAACCATTATTCGAAGGGGGGACACATTTTAGAGTAAAACGAGTACACCTATCTTCATCCCATTACCTGACACGGTCACTGCCCCTGAAATTTTATATAGCAGGGGGGTGTCAAGTGATGCTTGACCCACTTGCTGTATAAATTTTCAGAGGGGGCGACCACGTCTGATAAGGGGATGAAGATAAGCGTGCTAGTTCTACTTCAAAATATGTCCCCCTTTGATGAGGACAGAAATCGCAGATCTAAAATCCCACCTTATATGCACTTGGTTGGACGAGAATAAAAAATGCAGTTTTAATGTCTACTAACCATTTATTACAAGAATATGACCCTTATCTTTGACTTTAACTGGATCACAAATCAACAATTAATGAAACTTCATGTTAAGAATTTTGTCTGAACAAAACTCGAATTGTCCAACAGCAGCGGGCAGAGTCCAAAATAATTAATCAATTTGCGCTTTTTCTGTAGATAAACTGCGTTTTGTCTACGCTCAGTTAGACAAAATGTAAATATTTGAATATATGAAGGAGACCCTCTTTATAGCAGCGCGACCCTCTAAACGCCCATATTCAATAACAACCAGGTATTTTTCAAGCGAATTATCTTAGAGAATAATATTGCAAACGCTATTTATTGAGACTTGCAAAGCTCGGCTCGCTCCGCTTGACCTTAAACTGATAGATTTTGTGTAAAAAAATGTAAAACTGGATCAACAGGAAAGGGCCGACGTCGTACGGTTACACGAGCTGCTGACCAACGCTTGGTAACGACGGTACGTCTTTTGTCGAATCATGGTTGACGCGTTTTCCCGATTTTTCAAAATATTTTTGACACGAGACTTATTTAGGGTGTCTAATTTTGCTTGGGACACCTGTAATATATTAACGATTTGCTGTCCCTAAAAATACGTGTTTTTAATTATTAATTTATAACAGCTAAGTAGTCTGTTCCGAATAAGTCTCTAAACTTGGGCTCCCACTGCATTTTTAACGCGATAATGTTTAGACATTTATTTATTATATTATTTCCAAAGCAATGCTTATTTATCTATTTATTTATATTATTTTTCTTAAATCATTTATATTAGGCAACAATCTGCATTACATGCTTAAATAAATAAAGCCAGTAAGTAAGTATTATGGCGGGACTACACCAAACTGTGCTAACCCGCCGACACACGCAACCTGCCCGGCGGCCTCGTCGCGCGACTCAGCACGGCGACTCAAGCCGCGTGAGTTGTCGGACTACACTGCTGCGGTTCAACTTGAATTTTATCATCGGTATCAACAGTAAAAATGTACGAGGAAGATTTCCTCCTGTCAGGTCGCAGGTTGCTTGAAATTCTTTTTATCTTTACCGACAATTGGCCGAAAGCAAATTTAGGCCGCGCGGGTTGTGCCGCCGACTTCTGGTTGCCGCAAGTTCCTTTATTTTTAGCAACTTGACTTGGCAACTCGAGCCGGCGGCCCAGGCCGCCGGGCTAGCACAGTTTGGTGTAGTCCCGGCATAACATGTACCTGCATGCATGAACTACCTGTAAAAAATTTGCAATCGTTGTGTAATAGTTATGTAATTCATGTAATACTAATGTAATACTAGTGTAATGCCAATGTAATAGTTATGTTATTTGTTGTAATACTCATGTAATACTAATGTAATATCCGAGAAACTATGTAATATTTATGCATTTTGTACAATACTTATGCAATTATGTGTAATACTTATGTCATTATTTGCAATACTCATGTAATAGTGCAATACTTGGGACACGAATTTTAGTAGTGTAGTCTAGCCTAAATGAACTGATGAGTTGCGCAGACAGAGAGCTTTTAACAAATATCAGTGTTCCTCCCGTGTGTCTGTTCAACGAGTCACATCTGAAGAGTTTGTTGCCTTCCATCTTTACTTCAGTTTCAAGAATATCGCTAGTAGTCCTTGTTTCCGTTAAACATAAAATAGATGGCTGGAAGTCATGCGTAAGCTGCTGTATTTCGTCTCTGTTCCGTAAGTAACTTCTACTATTCAAGTGCAAAAGCAGTACACCCTCCTCCTCCTTCTTTATAAAAAATGCATAGAAGGATCCGCATCATAGTCAATTTTGCCTCGTTCAATGTTCGCTTTTCTTGAATAATATGGACAATCCAGGTCCCAAGCGCAATGTTCACAATCTATGTTTAGCCTTAATGTTCTAACAGACTCCTTGCAATTAACACACTTTTTACTGCTTGAATCACAGTTCTTAACATCGTGATTGCCTGCGCATTTAGGGCACGCAGTATCTCTGGTGCAGTTTTTTGCTACATGGTTAAACCCACTACACTTGAAGCACCTTTGTAAGCCAAGTTCTTCATACACTTTACATCTACTCCATCCCACATTCAAGTACCCCTCTTCCATAATGTTCTTAAAAACCTTCCCACCAACTTCGATCCTCGCACCATACAGCTTTTTACCAAACTTTGATTTATGTTCGAATACTTGTTGCACTTTTAAATTATCGTTTTCACCAACGCACCAATTTTGGGCCTTGATGTTATCAGTAATCTTTTTATTTTCAAATTGTTCCGACATGCCCATTATTTTAATTTGAGGCAGTTTCTTGTTTGGAATGCGAACTACATAGTCGTCACCTAATTTCTATATTACTTGGTCTTTGAACTTCACAGAGTCATTCTTGTTACCACATTCAACTACGCCTCCCTTCCCAATATGTCGTACTCCAACAATCGGAAATTCACTAGGGTCAACAACCTGCTGAAGTACTCTTTGAGTATCCACAGATTTTTGCAGATTATTTTTAGGCCTAATAAGCACTGCTTCCTTATTTATTTTCGCTACTTCGCTATAATTCAAGGATTTTGTAGACACTGACTGAGTTCCTTTGACACCATCCGCAAAACTTTTTTCCGAGGACACAACGCAACTAACCATGTTATTCTCGTATGTAGACTAATATAAACAAAAGTAAGTTTAGAAGGGCAGACTCGAGAGTAGGGAGACACGGGGAAGGTTAGGTGTTTAGCACTTGAGAGAAGTAGTCACGTTTTTAAGATCGTTTAACATGGCTTTACAATTTCTGTTTGTAACTGCTCAATGTTACGAGATTTTGGAAAGATGCAAAAAAATTCTGAATCAGACAACAGCGTAAAAACCATTTGGAATAAAATAAGTAAATAAATAGCGCAGATTAGACGAGGCAAGAATTTATAACTTCCCATATTGGGAAGATTTTAACAACTTCAAATTGCAGCAAATTGTTCAGTTCTTTTCTGGCTTACAACAGAAACTAAAGTCCTCGAAATCATTATCGAAATTCTACCACAACTGAAACTCAACATTTTTCCCTTCTTCGTGCTAGAAGCCTGTCATTGTAAAAAACTTAATCTTTAATTTCGTACAGGTAAATATCGCATTCCCATTTAAAACAGTGTAGCTACTACCTTTAGAAAGTATAGCTAGTAACTTAGCTACCGTCCAGCTCTTATGATAACATACCTGCAAGTAGAATTTCCCACAGTCGTACCACAGCAAAGCGTGATGGCGGGAAAGGACTTTACAGTCAAATATTGCATTGTTAGGAGCTGCTTTAGCCCTAGCTACCGACCGTCCCACTTTTTCCGATTGCTCCAAGGTTAAGGTTCTTTCTTGGAACGGATGGGAGTTGGGACGACAGATCAATACCGCTTTTGCCGTCATGCTGGTAGGAATTACCATGTCATTGTTCAGTGAAGGTATTGGATATGTTACTACATTTTTGGTCCAGCCTCCAGTTACAACCACCATTGCCTATAATTTACATAAAAAATAATAAACGCTAAAAATAAACTTCTATTCCTATGAGGTTTACACTCAGTCTCTGTACTGGTGGATTTTGAAAGAAAAACATTCAACTAAAAGCAGCTGACGCTAAGCAACAGGTCCTAATCGAATTTTTGTCAAAATAGGGCAAAAACCTCTCAATAAAAAATGATGTTCAGACTTGGTATAAGCACGTCGAATGATAAAAGAGAATCTCAAAAGAACGTTTGTAAGGTAATATAAGTTGTGGCTGCATAATGCAAGGACCTTATTAGAGGAAAGAACACAGTGGACGAGAACAAGAAGAGAACACTTGATTGAGAAACATATGGAGACAGCAAGAAAAAAGTCGATCGGAAAAATAAAATCACAGATAAGAAACAATGGAGGCAGATAATTAAGCACTAGTCCACTAGTCTCTCAAACCATTTGCATCATAGACCATTCAATGGTTATGATAGCGCACTACGGAAATTTGGCTTAAACCCCATAATTTCATTACTCTAACTATTAACAGTCAATTAACCCTGTAATAAGTTTGTATGGAACACTCACCTAAAAAGCAACAAGCTAAGCAATAATTGAAAACTCAATTATTGGAAACAATAAAATATTTGGGCCCCTATTACGTCTTCAGAGCGTTGCTGAAGCCTAAAAAATAAAAACGTTTTCACAAACACAATTTAATTAGTCCACAGGCCACATTGGGCGTCTAACTGCACCCATTAATAAATAATAGAAACTATTTTAACTCACCATTTCAACTCTCCAGAAATTCTCTGCAAATGTCATCCATATTCTTATACACAGCGGTTCTAAAAAGTTTTATCCACAGAATAGTTTGCATAAGGCCGAGCTTATTATGCGGCCCAATGTGTATTATGTCCAACGTGCATAAGGTCCATAGTATTACACAGTCCGTGTGTATTGCATCCTTTTTTATATGCATAAGATAGACAAGGATTGCATCCAGTTTGCGGAAGGCCCAAAGTGTACCTTGTAAAGAGACTAGGAAGTGTTGGGAGACTTTTGGGCCTTCTGCTTTTTGGGCGCAATCATATAGATATGAGACCATAAGGAGCATTGGTCAGAGAAAGTGAAACCAATAATATAACCCAGTGAACCGGGAAAACGCGCAAGTACGCAAGTATGACCTTTATCGTCATTGGTTACAGGGCACGCGCCGAAGAGTCGTCTCCTCAACTATTACCTAGCAGGCTCGCCGTAATATTGTGTTCACAGATTTGAAATAATATATATAGATAGCTGTCCATTTAACATCAAAAATGACAGGGACATTTATTATAAAATCACTGTATAGAGACATACATAATGGCAACCATACTAAGCCCACTTTTGATTGCTTACCGTCGGCCAATAGAAAGTTATTTTGTGCAGCTTTTATGTGTCAACTGCTCAACCGATTCAACTTATGTCCTGTATCTACGCCTGAACCATATAAATAGATTATTTATAAGTACGTGGCCTGAACGATGACCCTGAAATAAGTAACCACCTTTTTTAATCTAAAGTTAATAAAACCCACATTATTTATGTTCATTTTAATATTTTATTTTAGAATATTTTCAGTCCGAAAAATCATACGTCAAACAAATGACAAACACAAACACGATAACAATTTAACAATTTTTACTAGACATAAATCACTAAAACCGAGCTACTGTGGTGGCCTCTATACCGCAGTCATTTTATCACATCCCCGCTTTTATATCAGTTATCCAGGTTTCTTTTAGGAAGTCCGTGGTTGCTTCATAAGAATTGTTTTCCATCTCTCACTGTTGGTCACATTTCCCGCTCACTGGTTTAATGGACAAAGCGCCTTAAAATCTTAATAATTATATGGCCGCAATACACATTGTATTGTATATTACCAGGAATAGTGGTGTTGGGCGGGGTAAATTAGTGGATGAGAACGTAATAATAACACATTTTTTCGTGCATGAGTAGAACTCGTTGCAGCAAAAGTATTTTCCCGGAAAAATCTTGTGATTTGCGTCTTGCGTAGTTCACAGATTTCGCACGCGTTCTCTATAAATATTCCTGTAGGGTGGCATTAGTAATCGTTGACTTTTTTTAAAAACATACTACTCCTAACGGGAAACCTGAAAGAAAGTATCGAAAGCAAACTTATATAAATTCAATAAGCTGATACGAAAGCAATATTAACGCCTTTACAGGAAGCGCAGCACGTGAGTATGAACTACTGTAAAACGGTTAACCAATCACGTTATGGTCCTAAACAAGTTTACTGGTAATAGAAATGACATTGAACAAAGTATCGAAAGCAAACTTATATAAATTCAATTAGCTGATACGAAAGCAATATTAACGCCTTTACAGGAAGCGCAGCACGTGAGTATGAACTACTTTAAAACGGTTAACCAACCACGTTATGGTCCTAAACAAGTTTACTGGTAATAGAAATGACATTGAACAAATTTCTCATCAAGTCTAGTAAATGCCAGAAATAAAATTACAATTTATATAAATATATAGAAAGAATGGCCATCGCACATTCTTAGATCGACGTATCTGCTTGTTAAATGTGTGTGAATTTAAAGTCTTCTGCATAGAGTTAAAGCGTAACATACCCAATCTTGGATACTTACATATTCACATTTCATCTTTGCCCGCTTAGTTACAAAAAATCAGATGTAAAATGATTATCTCTAAGGAATTCGGGAGATAAGTGGCGCGTCACAAACGTCAGAATTTCATTCCAAACAAAACAAAGCCACGTGCTTTCTGACGTTTTAACCTAACCTCTGAAATATAATTATAATTACATATAGTTGTTTTCAAGTTTTTACGCGTAAGCCCAACACACAAATTGAAAATAAACTGTTTTCACTGCAAAACGTCTATAATTATATTGCAAAAACTAATTTAAGACGTTGTAAATAATATCGATAAACGTCAAATGGCACGTGCTTTTGTTTTGTTTGGAATGAAAATCTGACGTATGACGGAGGCACTTAGGTCCCGAATTGGTAGTAAATATGTTAAAATTCGATTTAAAATGATCTTCCCCAAAAAATAGCCTAGACGTTAAAACTTTTGAGAACCGCAGATACGAAATTTTTGATCTTTTGATGTTGAACTTGCATAATGCTAATTTTTACTTAATATTGAGGGAAAAATCATATTGAATGTCACAGAAGTAAGATCTGAGTGGATATTTTCCTTAAAAGAGCTTCTAGAGAATCAAAAATTTAATTAATTCCTGTTGGCAACCCTTTATTGACCGATGGAGTAAATTCTTGTAATAAGTTGTCAATGTCAAACTTTTGAGGTTTTGTTGGTTATCACAGTTGTTTATTGTTTTCCATTATGAAAATTTGCCGATTTTGCTTAGAAATTATCAAATCTCCCGATCACATTGCATTTACGGAAAATTCAGATGAAAATGGAGTTATACTAGCCACTAAACAAATGTTGTTTAAGTTATTACCCGATTTAGTAAGTTTGCCAACATCATCAGACGTTTTTCTTAGTTTATTTTAATTGCTTATTACAGACGTTGTACATTGTTGAGAAACCTTTGATATGTAGCACCTGTTACGTGGCTTTATGCGATGGTTATTTATGTGGCAAAACGGAAGAGTTTTTTAAACGCTTAGAACTGAACACGAAAAAAGTATCGCGATTTATTAGTAATAACCCGGGCTTAAGTTTGAGGCATTCAGATTTTTTAAATTTAACTACTTCAAATGGCCAAACAGATAATAGCGGCAACAATATCAGTGTCATGTTTGCTGAACCAGAGGATGGCCCAAATAAAAATGAAAATATACAGTGGTTACATGCAGTAGAGGATGGTGGGACTGATGAAGATATTGTTTGTATTTCTGATGAAGAAACAAATGTTGACAGCTGTGTTACAAGTTTAAATGAACCTATTGAAAATAATGGTGAACCTTCAAATAATGCTGATAAAAGTGGCACTTGTAAGTCTACTTCTGATAGTGGGAAAGGGAGTGATTTGTTAATCACTGAAGTATATTCGCTTGCGGAGGAAGTCGGTAATTTGAATCAAGTAAAAGCGGGTCCAAATGAAGATGTAGATGGCATAAATGGACCGCTAACAGACCCATTTAATGAAAATAATTCTTGCAAGTCTATTTTTGACAGTAACAAACCGAGTGATATGTTAATGGTTAAAGTGTATTCACCGGCTGGGGAAAAGAAAGGACTAGATGGCGCAATTCAAGAGGTCTTGCAAAGTACTCGTAAAAGTAAAACTGTAGGTGCAGAATGTTGTTTATGTGAAGAAATATTTGAAAATGCGCAAGATTTATTAACGCATTTGTGTACCCACAGTGACACAAATATATTGCCTACTCCTGGAAGCCGAGCAGATCTTTTCTTAAAAAAGAGATGCGATATATGCGAAGGAATTTATTTTAATAATGGTCACTTAATTGATCATAAATTAGCAGTCCATGGAATCCGCCCCTCCTATGTATGTCCTTTGTGCCAAGGGGTGTTCAAATTCCGTAAAGCTTTATTTGCCCATACTATACAGTTGCACACTAGATTAAATTGGAAACTTTACAATGCGAGATTTTTTTGTGACATTTAAAATTGAGAGAAACGTGAAAACTAAACATAATTTGACAATTTAACTACCTATATCTAAAATGTGAAACATGTTTAGATCATTTCAGCATGGAGGAAGATTTAGCGAATACTAAATCCATTAAAGCTCTTTTGCATGAAAATTCTCAGAGGCAAAAAAACGAGTGAATTTTTTGTGTTTACATTATTATTTGCCCTGGTACTCAGGGCTGTTATAACCAAGAAAAATTATGTACTAGAATGTGGGGGAAAATTGTACTAGATTTTATATAATGGTACCAGAGATGGTACTGAAACTTTAAAAAACGCGCGAAAATTCAAAATTTGTAATTTTTTCCATAGATATAAACAAAACAACAACAAATAAACTTTTATTTATTTTTTAACGGTAAAATATAAAAATTAAATAGACACTTATACCTATTCTAGTAAATAAAAAAATTAAATATTTACTTCAATAACAGACATAATGCCTATATTATGATATCTATTAGTTCTATTTCAACATTTCGAATGTCCTTATGCATTTGACTTTTATATAAAGGAAACTCATTTTTGTTCATTAAAAATTGCTTTATAGCAAGAATATTGGCATCAACAATATATTTATATTATATCCTATAATACAAAATCGACAATGGACTACATAAGTAGCGCGTCACAAATGTCAGATTTTCATTCCAAACAAAACAAAGCCACCTGTTTTCTGACGTTTTAACCTAACCTCTGAAATATAATTATAGTTGTTTTCAACTTTTTACGCGTAAGCCCAACACACAAATTGAAAATAAACTGTTTTCACTGCAAAACGTCTATAATTATATTGCAAAAACTAGTTTAAGACGTAAATAATATCGATAAACGTCAAATGGCACGTGCTTTTGTTTTGTTTGGAATGAAAATCTGACGTATGACGGAGGCATTTATGTCCTTATAGGAATTATTCATCGAATAGGTATTTAGCCTACGGAGCAGAAATTTCACATTTCCGTTTGCAATACTAATTGTACTAGATTTATGAATGGGGTGCTGTAGTGCTAGCAAAAAAGTGATTGTACTAGATCTAGTACAATTGTACTGACTATAACAGCCCTGCTGGTACTGTAGAACCAATCGGCTTGTGACCACAAACTAAACACTACAGATAGCGCACATATATTATATTGGAATAGGGTCCCTGTATTTAGAGAGTACCGCAATCTCCGCCATGTTTACTCACAATAACAGCCGCCAAATTTGAATTGTGGCGGAACGTCAGATTTTATATTTGACATGTGTTACAAATTACGGATTCACCTTCTGATTTTTGATCCATAAACAAATTAAATTTGACTGTAATACGTTGAGGAATAATACTACAGACCAGATTGTGGAAATATATATCACTGATTCACAAAAAACGATAAAACATAAACACCAAACAAACCAACATTTCAGCTGGACTTTGACTGACATATGACATTTTGCTGCTGACACGGCAGTCCGCCATATTTACTCACAGTTCTGAAACATAGTGGAGCTATTGATTGCGGTACTCTCTAAATACAGGGACCCTATATTGGAACTGCTAAGAGCGCCGCCTGATGTTTGGAAGCAGAATTACAGGCGGAAAGCGGGAATTTTGAATATTTCACTTCTGAAGTTTACTTGCTTTTGACGCTTAAAATTGCTTTAAAAAATGTAATGTGATATTTTATTGTGTGAAGGAGGTGATGGTAAAACAGAATCAGATAGCAAACAGTGTTCACACAATCGGAAGAAATTTTACTTTGTTTTATTTGTAATTTCTTTTTCTAGTGTCCCATATTATGACGATTCATTTTATTAATTTACTTATTTTGTTGATGTCAAATTTATGATTTATTGAATTTGTTACTAGCTTTTTCTTTAACTTTTTATTTCATTCTTATATTCGCCGAATTTAAATTTCTTCGTTTTTATTTTAAATGGTTTAACGTTAATTTAATTTTATTCAACTGTTTATTAGTTGGTTACTATTGTAGTAAGTATTTGTTTTCACCATTTTAAATACATTTCTTGGGTAAAATAATATATTCCATCCTCTTTTTAAGGGATGTTATCCGGGTCCGGTATCTTTTTTGTGAATTGTATGAAATGTCCTCTTTTTCGTTAATAGAATCTTAAACGCATATATTAATTATTATGGATTTTGTTTCTCAATCAATCGAAATGGGAATCAATGCAAAATCACAGAAGAAATCCTAGGCTGAGCAAAACGGCGCAGTAGCAAATTTAGCGGTCACCGTTTCGCGAGCCTCATCTATCTGCATAGAGAAGAAATCTGTCTATCTGCCATACACTGCATATTCGAAAGGCGATGCCAATGCAAAAGCCACTTGGATCACGGTATATCTGTTGTGTTCACATGGAGTACTTAATCGGACAGTTCATCATAAAGTTTTCAATCCGAAGACTGGTTGGACACGTACCTCCATCATTTCCTATCCTGAGCTAACCTACACATTTCCCTAAAAGTATAACATCCTACATCTCAACTACTTGAGGGCAGTAGTTTGATCTAGACCTAACCCTATCTCTTCATTATAAACTCATTTTTTTCGTACAAATTTTAATAAAAGAACTTATTTGTATTATACTTACTACACACACTATTATTTATTTTGCTCTGAAACTCTGATTATGGATTGTTTTTCAAAATTTTTGTTGCATTTTTACTTTGTTTATTATAAATCGGAGTTTTCGATGTGTTAGGCAAGAATATGTCCATTGTAAAGAGCTACTTTGCGATTTTACTCTGCGCAACAAATTTGTTCATCAGAGAAAGGCAATAAACAAAAAGATGTGAAGAAAAGGATTGTTACTTTTTTTGTATTTTACGTTTGTTTTTTGTGAAAATTGTTACTGTTTTTGTTTCTTTTATTATTTTAATAATTTTATATTTTTATTCATCAATAGTAAAATAAACAGTTATAAAAATACTCTGGGGTCATTAATTTTGAAAAGTAAGAAAATTAAATTTAGAGTGTACATTATACAGGGTGTTGAAAAAAGTTTTCAATATTTAGAGGGCATATAATACGATCAAAAGCAAGTTAAAAGGTCTAAATAAATATGGGTCCGCAGACCAACCGTTTTCGAGATATGAACTACATATTTTATTTTTTTGAACTCACCGCTCTCAAAATGACATTTCACGAACCCGACAGACAAACTCAAACATAGTGTTCGCGCAAAAAGCACTGGCCCTTTCAGGCTTTCTAGAAATAATTTGACTTGATAGTAATAAAGTTTGGTTAACAAAACGCCATTTCTCCAATTTGGATGTTGAAAATAGTGAAACAATAAAGATAAATCGCTATTAATTCGATTGACACTTTGACAACTCAATTCAATAAATTAAACCAAATGTCATTTTCTACAATTGCCAAATGGAAATCTGTCAATGTAACCACTTGATTTTTTGAAATTTTAAATTGGAAACGTATTAGATAATAATTAAAAAATTATAATGTTCGTTTCAAAAAATATTGTACGAATCTCGATGCGCGAAGATGTCTTCGGCACATTCGCGCAAATGAAGCACTCGCTCCTTCACGCTCGTGCTTCAAACATTGCGCTCATGCGCGAAAAATGTCTTCTCCCACTCGTTTCGTAAATAACTATTTCGATAAACGGACTAAGCCAAATTTTAAACGGAAAAGCGTCCATTTTAAAGGAAAAGGCAGGCTTATGTTTTGCCAAATGAAAAGCCCGCCCCCACAATATTAACTCGTTTCTCTGATTGTTGACATTACTGTAGTCCTAGTAAATTTGTTTTAATTTTGGTTCTTTAATTTCCAACACTTGCGCATTATTCGAGCCTTTGATTTAATAGAGCTAGGTGTGTAAAGCTGGTTTTGTTTTGATATTTAAAGAATTTTTAGTTTGGTTTAAAAACAGGACCTACAGTTTGTAGTATATTACGATGTCTTTAAGTTGGTATTTTTAGGTTGGTATTTAAGCTAAGTTAAGTTGGCAATATATCATGTAGCTGTAATGTTCGGTTGTTTGAGTTAATTAATAAAACTATTGAAAATCCAGATCATCCCACTATTTGGCTACCTCAGATATTACATTTTATGGCGACGAGAAAACTGGTGAAGAGTGCTGTTAAATATTTCACGGCAATTTGAAAATTTATCGAAAAACAAAAGTTGAGCACGTGCAAGCTAACCTAACTTTTTCTTTTTTGGGTAAGAAGTCACCAAGAATCGTTTAAAAATGGCCAATATTACAGTGGTTAATACCGGCAATGTGGCGAGCTTAAATATTTTTAAAATAGGAGATGACTGGGAAATTTTTAACGAACGATTGGAGCAGTTCCTAACAGCGAACAGGGTTGAAGAAGACCGCAAGGTATCGGTTTTATTAACTTCAATTAGCGAAGAAGTTTACAGGGTGTTAAAAAACATTTGCTACCCTAATAAACCTAGTTCAAGATCTTTCGAGATGCTGACTCAATTATTGGAAAGTCAATTTAAGCCGAAGGTTTCAATTTATCGTCGACGCATTCGATTTGATTTACTTAGGCAGAAAGATGAGAGTGTGAATGAATGGTATGCCAGTGTCACACGTACTGCAGCTGAATGTGATTTCGGTGGGGCTTTAGAAATCCGTATTCTCGACAAATTTGTTACAGGAATGAAACAAGGTCCGATTTTAGACAGGTTATGCGAGGAGAGCATTACAAAAAGCTTACGGGACATGTTAGAATTGGCTCAAGTAAAGGAGGCTACATTACGAGAATCTAAGGCTGTTCAAGACGTAAACAGAATTCAGAAGGTAGGAGCAAGAAGCACTACATCAGGATATCGTAAGGACAGGCCGAAAGAGCAGTTTTCACAGACAGGAAAAAGAGAAGATCAGAAGGTCGGTGAGAAAAATTTATGTTTTTACTGTGCTGAAAGTGATCATGATTTTAAAAGATGTAAATTTAGAAAACATACATGTTCAAAATGTAAAAAGAAAGGTCATATAGCTAAAGCTTGTAAAATTAGAGTAGAAAGAAATAATTGTGTAGAGGAGTCTGAAGAGGTTGATCAAGTTGATTTTTTCAGTGTTGATATATTTAATTTGAATGAAGTTAATAGTTATATAGCACCTATTGCAATAAGAATTGATGTTAATCAAACACCTTTGTTGATGGAGGTAGATACGGGAGCAGGTTTATCGTGTTTACCCTATGAAATTTATAAACAGTATTTTTCTAAGGTTGCAATAAAGCCTTCATCTGTTTTGATAAAAGTCTATCATGGACCAGTAGTAGTACCCAAAGGACAGGTAGAATTAAATGTTACTGTAAAGGGGATAACAAGAAAATGTAAATTTCTAATCGTAGAAGGGGCAAGTAAATGCTTACTAGGTAGAGATATTTGGAGCGAATTTGGGTTTACTTTAAATAAGGATAATGAGGTATTTTTGAAAAATAAAAAGGTTAATGACCTCAATTCTATTGACCATACAAGTGTTCAAAATTCCAATTTGCAAAAAGTTCTAAGTAGCTTTCCAGATCTTTTTAAAGGTGAGTTAGGTACTTACAAGTTTGAAAAAGTTACTCTAGAAATTGAAGAGGGGATCATACCTATTTTTAAAAAACCACCACCAATTCCATTTGCTTTCCGAGAGAAAGTGATAAAGGAGTTAAATCGGTTGGAAAAGGTAGGAGTAATACAAAAAGTATCGAATGCTAGATGGGGTACACCCTTGGTGCCTGTGTTGAAGCCGAACGGTGATATTCGAGTTTGTGCAAATTACAAAGTTACTATTAACAAATACTTAAAAGACTGTAATCATCCTTTGCCTAGGATAGATGATTTGTTTGCTGCTTTACAAGGCGGACAACAGTTCACAAAGCTTGATTTTTTAAATGCTTACAACCAATTAGAGGTAGATGAGGATACAGCCGAATTACTGGCTTGGAGTACACCTTATGGCATATATAAAGTAAACAGGTTGCCTTATGGTACTAAACCTGCGTGTTCAATTTTTCAGAGGATAGTAGAGAAGGTATTGCAGGGTTGTTCAGGAACAGTAAATTACCTAGATGATATTGTAGTTACAGGGGAGAATGAAGCTGAACATTTAAATAATTTGTGTGAGGTTTTAAGTAGGCTTAATAAAGCTGGTTTTAAATTAAACTTAAAAAAGTGTCAATTTTTTCAAAACTCTATTTGTTATTTGGGGCACAAAATTTCGTCCCAAGGTCTGGAGAAAAATGATAAAAAAATTGAAGCCATACTTAGAACACCTAAACCAAAAGATAAGACACAGGTTCGGGCTTTTACAGGAATGATTAACTATTATTCTAAATTTATCCCTAACTTGGCGCGAAAATTAAAACCTATGTATGAACTTTTACAAAAAGATATACCTTTTAGATGGACAAAAGCGTGTGATGAAGCATTTGAATTTGCAAAAAAAGAAGTTACTTCTGATGAAATTTTAGTCCATTATGATCCTGACAAACCATTAAGATTAGCATGTGATAGCAGTGATTATGGAATCGGAGCTGTTTTGTTGCATGTGATGCCTGATGGCATGGAAAGACCGATTAGCTTTATTTCTAGAGTATTAAGCAAATCTGAGAAAAACTATAGTATGCTAAACAAGGAAGCACTTTGCATTTATTGGTCAGTATTAAAATTTTATGAATATTTAGCTGGTAGAAGGTTTGAAATTTTGACAGACCACAAACCATTATTAACACTATTTGGAGAATTTAAAACGTTACCAAAGATGGCGGCAGCAAGACTGCAACGCTGGTCGTTATTTTTATCAGGGTTCAATTATACGATTAAATATATAAGAGGTAAAGAAAATGTCAAAGCGGATGCACTAAGCCGTTTACCATTACCTGAGGTGGAGAGTGTAGAAAATGAAGAGTACGATTACTTAAATTTTTTAGAAAATGCTATACCGATTGATACTAAAAAACTACGTTCAGAAACTAGACGAGATTCAATATTAGGTCAGATTTTTAATTTCATAAGACATGGTTTTCCAGAACATTCTAGCGATGCAATGATAAAACCATTTCTTTTAAGAAAATCAGAGCTTTCAATTGATTGTGGTATTATCATGTGGGGTTACAGGGTAGTTGTACCTACTAAACTAAGAGAACAATTACTTTTAGAGTTGCATAGTACACATGAGGGCATATCTAAAATGAAAGCAAATGCAAGATCATACTTCTGGTGGCCTTCCCTTGATAAGGACATCGAAGGCATATCAAACAATTGTAGAATTTGTTACTCTTCTAGACCAGAACCTAATAAAGCTAGACTAATTCCTGGTGTTAAATCTAATTACTTCTTTGAAAGAGTCCATGCAGATTTTATGGGACCAGTGCGAGGGAAAATGATATTGATTTTAGCAGACACATATTCAAAATGGCCCGAGTCGTTTATTATGAAATCGACAGATGCTGTTGCAACAATAGAAAAATTCAGAGAATGTTTTTCAAGATTCGGTTTACCAAAGGTAATAATAACGGATAATGGTTCACCATTTTCCTCAGCTGAATTTTCTAAATTCTTAAGTTTAAGTGCTGTAAAACATAATTCCTCTCCTCCCTATCATCCTTCAACAAACGGGATTGCAGAAAATTGTGTTAAGAGTGTTAAACAGGGAATTCTAAAAGCTTTAAAGGATGAAGCCAATAGTGGTTTATCTATGGAAACAATTTTACAGAGATACTTGTTCCATTACAGGAACTCAGTTCATATCACTACTGGTGTCACCCCAGCAAGCTTAGTTTTTAAGAATAAGACTAGAAATCGTTTTGATTTACTGTTAGAGAAAGATGTAAACAACAAAAATAGTAATATTGAAAATTATAGAGGTAAGAGAGAAGATAGATTTGTAGAAGGAGATTTAGTATTAGTCCGAGATTATAGGAATCCGAATAAAAAGGTTTGGACAGAGGCTAAGATAGACGAAGTGTTAGGTGATAGAGTTTACTTATGTAAGCTTCTTAAAGAACAAAACATATGGAAAAGACATTTAAATCAAATTTTAAGAGCTAAGTTTAATGAGGATAAGGTAGTTGAAAATCAGACTGGTGGAAATGTAGAGTCTGATAGCAAAATGTTTTTACCTAGTTGTAGTCCTACCTATAATGAGTTGAAAGACAATGTTGTTGAAAAGGTTGTGACTAGTGACAGAATTGATGAAGTCAGTGATGGAATTAATGAAGTCAGTGGCGGAATAAAGGTGAATAGTGACGAAGGATCAAGTGAAAATAAAAGTCCAGTAGTTCCTAGATTAAGCATAGGAAAAACAACTTTCAATGTTAATGAAAGACCAAAACGGAGGATTAAACCCCCAGAGCGTTTAGACCTATGAGGGGGAGTATCGTAATATACTACACAGTTCTAGAAATATAAGTGATATTTTCAATAATACCGTTGATTGGAGATACATTTTCTTAACTTCTATCTTCTAGTAACTTTTAGATACCATTAACCATTTCTACTATGCATATGCATACTATGCAAGTAAAAATTCAGTGATTTTCTAATATTAGAAAATCACTGAAAAATTATCCACCTCTACGGTACCACAACTTCTGTCAACGTCAGCAGTGGTGCCAGATCTCCTCTTTTAACAATAGATCTGCTGTATTTACTCTCAATCTACTGTTCTCCTATTTTTACTCTGAAATCTACTGTTGTGTAATGTTTAGCGGTAACACAGCAGCACTACAGGACATAAGTGCCTCCGTCATACGTCAGATTTTCATTCCAAACAAAACAAAAGCACGTGTCATTTGACGTTTATCGATATTATTTACGTCATAAACTAGTTTTTGCAATATAATTATAGACGTCTGGCAGTGAAAACAGTTTATTTTTAATTTGTGTGTTGGGCTTACGTGTAAAAACTTGAAAACAACTATAATTATATTTCAGAGGTTAGGTTAAAAGGTCAGAAAGCACGTGGCTTTGTTTTGTTTGGAATGAGAATCTGACGTTTGTGACGCGCCACTTTTGTGATGCATCAGCAGTCCTCGTTTATTATTTCATTTACTTGTTTGTTTTGTTATTGTGTTTGAATTACGTGGACGTTTTCAATTGTGTTGAGCAGGTCACTTTGTAAGTAGATTTTAAATTAAATGTGAAATATTTTTAGATGAGAGAATGCTTTATCAGGCGGGGAAGGCACGCATACTCGCAAGAACTCGACAAAGATATAAGTTTGTGGCCTGCAACGCTAAGTAGGTATCGTGAATTTACTACCTATATTACCAAAGTTTTAATTTTATTTTTGTACGTCTATACCTGTGTAGTTTATGACATGTTTTTGAATTGATTATTTTGGTTTTTTTCTTTGTTATATTTTGTGTTTTGTTAAAAAAAATCTTCTATATATATAAAAGAAAGTCGTGTTAGTTACACTATTTATAACTCAAGAACGGCTGAACCGATTTGGCTGAAAATTGGTGGGGAGGTAGCTTAGAACCAGGAGACGGACATAGGATACTTTTTATCCCGTTTCCGTTTTCAGTAATGTTCTTAACAAACTTTGTGTCACACCAGTCTATAAACCGTCTATAACAAATTTCATACACTTTTTTTAATTTATCGGGCAATAAATCTATTGTAGCTTCATTTGCTGTTTCAATTATATCTGCAGGAGTACAAATAGTTTCTTCCTCACCATCCGAAATCGACATTTTCGACAGTTTCACAACAAAATATTACAATTTTAAACTGACAACTTGAAATTAATTACTAACTTGATAATTTTGGTCATTGTACATAAATACACGTATCCATAGTTACGCAGAGGAACGTAACGTTTTTTTAGGTAACGCTCGATTTTACTTCTCACAGCGGGTGATCCTGTGAAGTTTGGTAGCGATCGGATCAACTTAATTTTTTTTTCTTGGTTTTGTGAGAAATCGGGGCTTGCTATGACACATATCAACTGTCAGATTTGACAAATAAAATTCAGACCGTCAGAAAGTATTAAATAAATTTTATTTGTCAAATCTGACAGTTGATAAGTGTCATATCAAGCCCCCGCCTCGCACAAAACAAACAAATTATGTTGATCCGATCGCTACCAAACTTCACAGGAACACTCGCTGGGCTAATCTGAAGATTAACTTACAGTAGGTGCCGCGCATGTCGTACCGGGACCGGGCAGCAAATAATTTATAAAGTGAAAATGCAAACGTCAAACGGCATATGCCATTCGCAGTTTATCAAGTTTCAAACGATTTTACCACAATTATTTCTTCAGAGGCAGCAACGCGCCGGGTACCAGCTAGTATTTATTAAAACTACAACTGTTCAGGTAGGCCACCTACTGTTTTTTTGTCCTGTCCTACTGTCGAAGGAAATCCGAAATATTCATCTGGCAACACTGAACGTGTAAACGTCAAAGTTCAAGTTGTCACTTGTCAAGTTTTTGACGAAGTTTGTTTATGTCGGGAAAACTTGTAATTTAAATATGAAAATTTGTAGATTTTGCTTAGAAATTATCGATTCACTTGATTACATTGCACATACTGCAGGTGGAGATGGGCATGATGTTATACAAGCCACTAAACAAATGTTAATCAAGTTGTTGCCACATATAGTAAGTTTTCTAACATCAATAATTTTCCATGCTTATTTAGATTATTTATTACAGAGGTTGTACATTATTGAAAAACCTTTGATATGTAGTACCTGTTACGTGGCTCTATGCGATGGTTATTTATGTGGCAAACCTAATGAATTTTTTAAACGCTTGCAACCCGATGTCGAAAACATATTGCGATTTATTAGTAATAACCCGGGCTTAAGTTTAGGGTATTCAGATTTTTTACATACATCAATACTAAATGGTGAAACAGAAAGTAATAGCAACAGCATGGATATTGCGTTTGTTGAGTCAGAACATGACACAAATAAAAATGAAAATGTGGAGTTGGTATGTGTAGCAGAAGGTAGTGCACCTAATGAAGATGCTGTTTGTATTTCTGATGAAGAAACAAATGTCAATAGCAGTATTACAAGTTTGAGTGAACCTAGTCGAGGTAACAGTGGATCTTCAAATATTGCTCATGAAAATAAGACTTGTGAGTCTATTTCTGTTAGTGAGAAAGTGGGTGATTTGTTAATCGAGAAAGTGTATTCGCTTTCCGAGGAAATTATTTGTGAAGAAGTCATTAATTTAAATCCAGATGGCACAGCCGGAATGGTCATAGATTCATTTACCGAAAGTAACGTTTGTGAAAACACCGACAAGTCTTTCTCCGATGGTAAAAAACTAAGCGATTTGTTAATTGATAAAGTGTATTCTCTTGCTGAGGGAAGGGAAAACTTAGAAGGTGTAAGAAGAATGGTCACAGACCCATTTAATAAAAGTAATGTCAGTGACAGTAACACTAGCAAGTCTGCTTCTAGTGATAAGAAACTAAGTGATTTGATCATCGATAAAGTGTATTCATTAGCTGAGGAAAGGGAAGAAGCAGATGGCACAACCAGAATGGTCACAGATTCATTTGCCGAAAGTGGGGCCATTGATTGTAACACCATCAATTCTGTTTCGAACAGTAAGAAAGTGAGTGAGTTGTTAATTGGCGAAGTGTATTCGCTTGCTGAGGGAAAGGAAGGCTTAGATGGTGTAAGTGGAATGGTCACAGACCAATTTAGTAAAAGTAAATCTGTCTCTGATAAGAAGAACCTTAGTGATTTGTTGATTGATAAAGTGTATTCGCTTGAAGAAATGTCCAGTGAGAAAATTAGTTCTTTCAATGCAGTAGAACTCAGTCTAGTGAAAAACGTAGGTGTAAGCGGAAAGTTTGTGAACTCTGTCAACAAAAGTAACGCTAAAACAGTAGTTCCAAGATGTTGCTTATGTCACAAAATATTCGAAGATAAATGCGATTTATTAAGTCATTTGTTCGCCCATAGTGAAGTAACTATATTGCCCACACCTCCTTGCAAAGCCGCAGTGTGGCAAAAAAAGATGTGCGATATATGCCAAGAAGTTTATTTGAATAAAACCGCATTAGCTAGTCATAAATTACGCTCTCACGGAGTTCACCCTTCCTACTTAGGTCATGTGTGTCTAAAAATGTTCAGGTCGCACAAAACTTTATTCTTCCATACTATTGAACTGCATACCAATTTGGAAACAGTAAAATGCCAGGTTTGTCACGCAAAGTTGGGAAATACTGCAGAATTAAAAAAGCACTTGAGAACTAAACATGATATTGACATTTCAACTCTATTTAAAAAATCGAAATTCAAGTGTGAAATATGTTTGAAACATTTCACTACCGAGGAAGATTTAGCAAATGATAGAAAACAGCATTCAAGAACGTTAAAATACTTATGCACTGACTGTACAAAAATTCCCGAAGAGGTCAAAGAAAAAGGAGGAAAGTTTTTGTGCTTACAATGTAATGTGCGCAAGAAGTCGCAATCTGCTCTTTCTTATCATATTATTGGTGAACATCGCAGCCGTTATGTTTGCGCTCTCTGTAAAGTAATATGCACAAGTAGGAAAGCTCACAGCAAGCACTCTTTTTCACATACAACAAAGGGCCATAATGTTTGTGCTTGCGGGCAAGAAATTAAGTTATATTATTACCATGGTTATTAAGAGTTTTACGCTGCTCAAGTTCTACAAAACAATGTTTTTGTTTAGATTTGTACGATAGTTTCACGTCACCTGAAGCTTTCCTTAACTTTTTGGGTGCCCCCATTACTGATTGTTCTTTGTCTGCATTTTTGCCCGTCAAATATACCATAAGTATATGAGTTTTTCCTTTTTCAGATACCATATACTTAAATTAATTCATTAATTAAATAGCTGATTAATTAAGAAAGGCAGCATTCTAATAGTTGTGTTTATAAAAAAAAAATCTGTCTTCGTATGAGACCAATGGACATCATAGTTATGACGTTTTCATTCCAAATAAGCAAACGTGCCATGTGCTGTTGACATCTGTCAGTGTAACTTAGAAAACATCTTAACCTAACTTTTGCAATGGAAATAGTTTGTTTTCAATGTGTGTGTGTTGTGTTTTTCGGGTAAAAACTTTAGAAATACTTTATTCTTATTGCTAAAGTTACGTCAGCCTTTTATGACTGACACTTACAGACGTCAAGAGCACGTGACATGTCCTTTCTGAAACTAAAAACTGACCAACCTCAAGGTTTCGTCACTACTTTTTAGGGGAATTGACAGACAAATATACTTTTGGTACTAAAATTTACAGAAATATTTTGTGCTTTTGGTTCTCTGAATCGGGATTTTTAGGGAATTAGTTCATATCAGATGCTCTCATCTTTTGATAATAACAATAGATTGTTAGCTATTTATTCAGTAGCATAATAAAGGGAACTCTAGAATCTAAGTAGTCGCCTGTATTACCGGCTAAGTTATATTAAAGTTCAGATCAGGGATCCCTGATCCCTGGTTCAGATGTAGTAGTTAGAAACGACGGTAGAGAGACAGGTGGCCAAGATGGCGATTTTGTAAAGTTGAGTAATAAAGCGTTCCTTAAGTTTTCTATGTCTTTATTGATTTAAGCGAAATTAATAAGGAGATAACAAGATTATACCTAGAGTGGCATTTTTGAAATATTGAGGTTTATACAGGGTGATTCAGGTTTAACTAGAATAACTTCAGGAATCGATAGAACTAACTGAAATAATGAGGGTTTCTATAATAAAGTATAATCGAAAAACGCTTTTTTTCCAAGAAAGATGGCGCCAAAGTTTGAGTTAAAAATCAATTTTTTATGAATATTTCGGAACCGGTTCTAGCCACAATCCTCATTTTTTGTGTGCTTTTGTGGTTGATCAAAGGCATTATTTAGGGGTGTAAATGCAACGGTCTTGATAACTGGATAATAGGTTTTTGGGGGGTGTCTGCTCTAAAACCCATCCGAATTTTTGTATACTGCGCGACTGGTTAATTTGTTTCCAAAAAAATTAATTTCCCGTTCATTTGCATCTGATTTTTATTCTTATGCTTTTTCGATATTTTGCCTTGTTTTTAAGATATTTAACAAAATTCCAGACATTGCACATCATCCTCCGGCAAATTTTACTTAAGTCGCAGCATGCCCTGTAAAACAAAATTCAGTAATCGCGTAAACATGTTAAAGAAAAAAAAACCGGTTCCCAAATATTCGTAAAAAATTGATTTTTAACTCAAACTTTGCCGACATCTTTCTTGGAAGAGAAGCGTTTTTCGATTATACTTTATTATAGAAACCCTCATTATTTCGGTTACCTTTAGTTCTATCGATTCCTGAAGTTATTCTAGTTAAACCTGAATCACCCTGTATAGGCTGTAACTAAAATAAGGAGACAAACTTCGGGATTCGGGAGCATATTCGCCACACTCACACATGAAAAAAGTCAGTACCTATCACCACATGTCCTAAACTGCTTAGTTTGCAAGATAGTGTCCAAAATTAAAAAAAAAAATTTCATAAATATTGCTGAAACCCTTCTGCCGATTCCATTCAAACTCGTCATGTTTCCTTAGCAAATGAAAGTGAATTTTTAGGCATAAGTAGGTTTTGTACATAATCGCCAGTGGCGTCTCTGGGAACAACTCTGATGATATTTCTAGAAAAAAGTATGGCACGCCACTGCTTTTTTGAAAATTGGATAATTTTTTGTAAGTCAGCCATTGAAACTACACAATACTTGTGTATTTTTCTGTCTTTTCGAATGACGCTTCCTTTTTGGGAAGACGGTGTCAAACAGTCAAACGCAATATGACTGGGAGACAACAGCTGAGGAGACGGAGACGACGCTTCGCCACGTGCCCGGGAACCAATGAGCGTAAAGTTTATGCACTTTTGTACTTGCGAATATTATATTGTGTCAACCTTGTTTCACTTTTTCGATCTAATGCTCCTTATGGTCTTATTAGTTATATGGAATCCCCGGTATGTGCTTACTATGGTTACCTCTAGACGTAACCGTAGTGTGTGCTGATAAAGAATGTCAATTGTCAAAACTCAGTTATTATTTGTCAAATTATTGGTGTACTTGTCATTTCTCATGCTTGATCAATGAATATAAATATGAAAATTTGTAGATTTTGCTTAGAGAATATCAATTCACTTGACCATATTGTACTTACCGAAGGCGCCATTGATCACCTCGTTTTGGTAGCCACTAAACAAATGCTAAATAAAGTATTACCTAATTTAGTAAGCCCTTTAACCTAAAATGTTTCCCATGTTATTTAACAGTTTTTTTACAGAAGTTGAATATAGTTGAGAAACCTTTGATATGTAGTACCTGTTACGTTGCATTGTGTGATGCTTATTTATGTAACAAAACAGAGGAGTTATTCAAACGCTTGGAACCAAATGTTGAAAAAATATCACGATTTATTAGTAACAACCCAGGCTTTAACTTGGAGTATTCCGATTTTTTAAATGTAACTGTACCAAATGGTATTGTTGAAAGTAACAGCTGTGATGCCGATATTATGTTTATTACATCAGCAAATGAGAATGAAAATGCTCAGTACGTTTATGAAGTGGAGGGCAATAAGACTAACAAAGATGTCGTTTATGTTTCTGATGAGGAAACGGATGTTGTTAACAGCAGTTTAAAAGAACCTAGTCACGATAATGGTGGACCTTCAAATGATGCCGATAAAAGTAGCATTTGTAAGTCCATTTTTGATAGCGAGAAAGTTAGTGATATGTTAATTGATAAAGTGTATTCACTTGCTGAAGAAATGACCTGTGAGAATGCAAGTGAAGACATAGATGGTGTAAGTAGAAAGGCTGCATCTGATAAAAATAATGCCAGTAAAAATAATACTGGCAAATCTGTTTCTGATGGTAAGAAACTGAGTGATGTGTTAATGGATAAGGTGTATTCACTTGCTGAAGATGCAGATGACACAAATGGAATGATCTCCCTTAAAGCAATAATTAGAAAATGCTGTTTATGCGAAAAAATATTTGCGTATAAATGTGATTTATTAATTCATTTGTATGAACATGCTGAATTGTGGCATGATCCTCGTCGCCGTGACACAGTTCTCTGGAGCAAAAGTAACTCGTGTGATGTATGCAAACAATCTTATTCAAACAAATCCGCCTTAGCTGATCATCGCTTACTTGCTCATGGAATTCGCCCGTTTGCATGCCCAGTGTGCCAAAAAACGTTCAAATTATATAGAACGTTACAAATCCATACTCTTGAAACACACACTAAATTGGCAACACCAAAATGCAAGATTTGTTATATAAAATTCAGATATAAAGGCGAATTAAGAAAGCACATGGCCGTTAAACACAAAGAGGAAGATACAAAGCTACCGAAAGATTTTAAATGTGAAACATGTTCGACGGAGTTTAATACTGAAGAAGATTTAGAAAATGATAGAACAGGACATTCTGCAGCCTTGAAAAGTGTATGCACTAACTGCACAAAAATTCCCGAAGAAGATGAAGAAACGGACAAGAAAAAAGGAGCGAAGAAATATATTTGCTTAAAATGTGATTTGCGCATGAAGTCCTGTTCAACTTTTGCTGCACATGTCATCAATGAGCATTCCAGACGGTTTGTTTGTGTTCTCTGTAAATCGCTATGTGGAACGAGTCTCAAGATCCACAACAGGCACGCTCTAATGCATAAGACCAATCGCCACAACATTTGTGCATGCGGAAATGAAATTAAGCTGTTTTTTTACAATGGCTAGCAGAGGTTAGAAAAATTTAACACCACTCAAGAATTTTGATATTAAACAAATAGTCACAGTAAAGTCAAAAGACTAGTCATTCTGATAAAGCCATTATTCAGTACTTCAGGCATTCTGGAGTATTTCTCTCCACTCCTGTCTCCCGCCTGCCAGATCTCACCCCAAGCTCCTCCACACGTCGTAGCCATTACTTCTTCAGTCAGCCCCCTTGGGTTCCTCAAAGGAAATCCGCTTTTTGTTCCTGGCACCATCCATTCTACTAATATGTCCCAACCACCTTATCCTATGTTGTCTTATAACTGCGAGTATGCAAGGTTTTGGTATAACCCGTGTAGTTCTTTGTTTATCCTTTCTCTCCACCCACTATCTTGCTTTCTGCCCCCGAGTATCATTCTTAGAATTTTCCATTCGCAGATTTCAATGGGCAATCGGACACTAACGAAATTTTTAGAAAATTTTACTCTTAAACCAAAGAGGATACCCATTTAACACCCCACATAAACGTAAAAATGATTAAAATTTTAACACTTAATTTTAGGAAGCACTTAAACATTGCCATTTCGCTGCAGAATTTATTCGGCGGTAACTAACCAAAGTGACGTCACGACCCTCGCACCTGCAGGCTGCACGTGTGTTAAACAGAGATATATCCAGGCTTTTATTACGTCAGTCACATACAAGGGACAATTTTTATAAATTTTTTTCTCGGTTAATGTGGGCTCTAGATGAAAAAAGAAAAAACACGGGTCAAACATTTTGACAAGTTCTTTCTAATCACTACATCGTATAAAACAAAGTCGCTTTCTCTGTCCCTATATCCCTATGTATGCTTAAATCTTTAAAACTACGCAACGGATTTTAATGCGGTTTTTTTTAATAGATAGAGTGATTGAAGAGGAAGGTTTATATGTATAATAACATCCATTAAATAGTGGAGAAATACTTTTATTTTTGAGGTTTCTAATGTGATGTCGTAAATAATTACATTTTTTCCGCTTACATTGCAAACGCAGGCTGAACCCTACGAGATTTATCAAAATAATGTACTGAGTATTGTACACATTGAAAAGGTCTACAGAAAACTCCGCGATGGTATATGTCTATCTCTTATGGATATCCCACAATAACATTTTTTTGTCATTTACTTTTTACGACAAATAATGGCTAATTTTCGAAGCGATTTTAACCAATACAGCATTAATCCTTATCCAAATCAAAACTACTGGATCGATTTTAATCATTTTTTCAGTGAGTGACATAGGCTATATATTTTATACCCGTGCGAAGCCGGAGCGGGCCGCTAGTTATAAAATAAAAAAAAGTTGTCCGATTGCCCATTGTCTTCAATTCTGGGTACCCAGATTTCACATGAGCGTTACTGGATCATTCGAACACCTACTCCTCGGACAAATACCCCATCAGGCATTGAATTATAGAACTAAATCCAGATGCACAAAATTTTCTTTAATTCGCCTGTCCCCTTTGTTTCCAATGTAGTCCTCTCAATTTCTCTAATTGCATTTCCCTCACTGTTCACTTTTACCCCTCAAATACACAAAATCTTCCACCCTCTCTAGTCTAGACTAAATCCTATCATCTGTTTTTATCACGAAATTACTTTCAAAATGTTACTTTTTACAGAGAAAACGTCAACTGACTGATGACAGATAAAAATCAACTTTACACTAAAAATGCAAATCTTCGCTAACGTAAAGTAACTGTAAAATTTTAAGAACCTAGCAATGAGCATTCAAAATGTATTTGAGAAAATCATAATTTTTTTTTAATTTTCATCATCCTGTATTTCGGAATGCTAGTATTTCCGGACACATGTTTATAGAAACTTTTTTCCTTAAAATATTGTAAGGAATAAATTACACCCTAAAGTTACGGACCGTACTTAGGAAACACCCTGTATAGCCAATAAAAGCCTGTGAATTCTCTTCACCAGTATTTCCCCTCCATGTTTTAAGAGCTCTGCCGGTATGTTGTCTACCCCTGGACTCTTTCTATTCTTCAGTTCCTTGTTCCTTTGTAGTGACTTCGTCCAGGGTCGGAGGCTTGGCTTCCTCTTCCATGTATTATTTCTTTGATAAAGTCATGGTGGGAGAAAATATAGTGTGCTAATTAGTGTTTTAAGAAACCAATGTTTTGAATATACCTACCTAAGAAAACATTTAAATGCTTTCCAAATCATTGTTAGGCTTGTATTTAACCGAACACCAAGGAAAAATTGATTTGATCTCTAAATAGGTACTTATTGTCTTTTGCCGCTAAAGATTGTATTCGGACAATAAAATTTGAGCAATAAATTATTCATATTTCATCTCAAAAATGTAAAAGTTTTGTAGTCTGTTTATCATTTTCAGCACAAAATATTTGTTTTCGGCACCAAAAATCTTACTTGAGCACCAACATTTGAACGCTAAAATATACGAGCTATGCTGCCAAATAAAACAAGATTTGGTAGTATACATAAATAATAATAATAATTCATTTATTTAGCATAAATATAGCTAATACATAGAACAAAATCTAAAACAAAATATAAGTATTTATCTACATGTGCCACCTATTTAAACGTTACAATTACAATTATCTCGCAGCCTCCTCTTCTTAACAGTACCTACAAATAAATTGTCTCTTCCCCTGGTATCATAACCATGTACATCCGAAAATAAAACTATATTTATCAAAATAACCAGGCAAAAGGCAATTACTCAATTTATAAATAAAAACAAAAGACTGAAATTCCAAATAGCAATACCTAACCAATAATGTTAAACAGGAAAATAACGTTAAAGGCCGGGCTATGACGTTAATGGAGTTTAAATATTGTGTTGAAACTTGTAACAAAGAAATTTATCAAATGAAATAGACCCCTTTACTGACGGAAACTTGACAGAACTCATTTTTGAAACAGGCCACTTAACTGATGGAGACCTAACACACGCATTTGTGTAAAAAAAGATCAGGTAAAAACGTAAGAAAAACTAAGCTCTACGGGAGTCGAGTTGCATTTAACAAAAAGAAACAACTGTTATGCTCGGGAATGGTTAATGTAGAAACTCATAAGAGACTCTTAAAGGCATATGTATGGAGTATGGCATTATAGGGGTGCGAAACATGGACAATAGGAGAAGCGGATCGAAAAAGGGTAGAAGCGTTTGAAATGTGGTGCTACAGACGCATGATGAAGATACCGTGGATAGATAAAGTTAGCAATAGGGAGGTATTAGAAAGAGTTGGGGAAAAGCGAAAGGTATGGAAGACAATAAAGAATAGGAGAGATAGGATGGTAGGATGGTAGGACACCTTTTCAGACATGAAGGAATAGTTCCCGACGTACTAGAGTCAGAGATAGGAATAAAAAGAGGTAGGGGTAGGCCTAGATCAGATCAAATACACTGACGGACAAAAAAAGTGGCGCACCTAGATTTTGCAATAAGTTCGAAGTTCAATAACTTTTGAACGAGGCAATCGATTTTAATAATTATTTTTTTGTTGTAAAGGGAGACTGTTCTAGATGACTGTGATGTATTTTGCTTCCTACTAAAAATTTTTTGCTTTTTCTATAGTGCCTTTAGAGTCGAGTATGTTTTTACGCAAAGTTTCATTGGCGCTATGGAGCGAAATTGTAAGGTTATTGAATTCTTCATTAGTTACTTGATACGCCATTTCCTTTTCAATAGTTTTCCTTTTATTTCACCTTTTTATTCCTTTGTGTTACCGAAAATGCGACACTTTAGACGAAGCAGTGTAATTTAGCTTGTAATTAACAAGGGGGCCATGGAACTACAAAAGCCAAAAAATAACATCGTTTTATGAAATGTGTTGAGGAAGTGTTTGCGAAAGAAGAGTAACAATTTCGTAAACAACTGTAATTAATCGCTTGCCGTGGTCCGCTGGAAGCCCGGATAGAATCCTATCAAAAATTTATGGGATGAATTGGGACGACGCGTTAGCGGCCGCAATCCAGAAAATCTTCATGAGGGTCTCTCTTATAGAAGAATGGGAAAATATTCCTCAAATAAACATCACAAATTTGACTAGAAGCATGCCACGACGTATGGAAGCTATAATTAGAATCAGAGGAGGAAATACTCTTTATTAACCAACTTGTTTTGCAGTTTATTTTTATGTTTATTTTTTATACTGTTATTTGTTGTTTTATTTATTAATTACAGTTGTTTACAAAATTGCTGCTCTTCTTTGTCAAACACTTCCTCAACACATTTTATAAAACTATGTTCATTGGCTCTTGTAATTTCATGGCCTTCTTGTTAGTTACAAGCCAAATTACACTGCTTCGTCTAAAGTGTCGCATTTTCGGTGGGACAAGTACTAAAAAGGTGAAATAAAAGGAAACTTATTGAAAAGGATATGGGGTATCACGTGAGTAATGTAAGAATTCAATAGACTTACAATTTCACTCCATAGTGTCAATCAAACTTTGCGTAAAAACATACTTGACATCTAAAGGTACTATAGAAGAACCAAAAAATTTTTAGTGGAAAGCAAAAGGCATCATAGTCATCTAGAACAGTTAAACTTTAAACAAAAAAAATAATTATTAAAATCGATTGCCTCGTTCAAAAGTTATTGAACTTCGAACTTATTGCAAAATCTAGTTGCGCCACTTTTTTTGTCCGTCAGTGTAGTTGGGACGTAGGATGTTTTACTTTTAGGGAAATGCGTAGGTTAGCTCAGGATACGAAAGGATGGAGGTATTCGTCCCACCAGTCTTCGGACTGAGTACCTTATGACGATGACGGGAGTCGACACCTCACCCCCCCCCCCCCACCTGGTGCCTAAGGATGTCTAACTACTAACTACGTGATTCCTACCTACCCACAGAAACCACTGACACATTACTTAAATGAAATAATGAAGTATTGTATTATACTGTATTTGCAAGTATTCACGTACTTAATTAGTTTAGGTATTTGCTTGCTACTTCTGGTGATTTTTATAACGTTTTTAGTGCTCAAAGTATTAATTTTGGTGCTCGTTTATTAATTTTAGTTCACAAACATTACTTACACGGCAAAGTATAAAAATTATTAGAAAAAATGGGTGCTCATTAATTATTTTGGTGCTCATATAGAATATTCGCTACTTTAAAGTCACTTTTGAGTCCAAAAGTGCCGAAATTCACACTTAATTCGACTAGTTTCCAAAATTTTCTAGGTTTCCATAACTTCCCAGGTGTCCTAGCCTTTTAAGCACTCTTCAGGGTACCTATGAACCCAAAGTAATAAACTATCATGCAAAAATTAAGTTTTTGCAACTTCTGCTAGAAGGTTTTAGAACCCTCTGTGACATTCTGTTGCCTCCAAGTCGGGCTTCTGACACCATTTGTAATGTATTTCGTTCATATAAGTATATTTCACTGACTATTTAGTGATTTGAACCATAAACCATAAACTGTCAAAGAACAAACAATTTAACAGTTCACATTGCTTAAACAGACAGTTAAACTCAATCTCATGTTTTGTTTAATCTCTACATTTACTCCGAACTCTCCTTCATAGATGTGCTAGAATGAATTACAGTAAAAACCTCTTTAATTCGAAGTAATCTGAATCAAAGAGCGAGTATTCCCCTTAAAGATATTACAAAAATAAAATATCAAAAACTATAAATAAAAACAGAAATGTTCCGTGTACATATGAAACAATGAATAAAACATAGATTTCTAACAAATACTCCTCAGTAATCTTAATAGTAATAATAATAATGTCTTTATTGTTTTGCACAACTGAAATATTAATACAATGAAAAAATAATAAATATAAAAATACGCTAGACCCAATTTAGCATTTTATTTTGGCTGCTTGTAGACTGTGTTTAAAATGTTTTTATAGTACCACATCGACACAATTGCATTGAGATTATTTAATTTGCCAACAGACTTATTATTCCTTATACATGCTCATTGAGAATTGCAAAGTAAACTAGGTATTGGTGATTTTGAGTATGTTGTATTGACATTCAAATATTTTCAGCTTGGCAGTACTCAAATTGTATACTTATTGATGCTTCGTGAAATTTGCATATCTTACCGAAACAAGATGTATTACATTTGAAGTGAATTGAGTATCGCTATGATGAGACACGTGATCGCTATTGTAAAGTATTCATCTTGCGTTCTTTATCAGGAAGTCATTTAATTATAAGTAGGATTTTCATTATTTATTTAACATATTTCTTAGTTTAATTTTGTACATTTGTAGGTAATACTTCTTGTGATTGTATATAATTAATCTCGGAATATTAAAATAAAGTGTGTGATTGAATATATATTGGTTTATTTATTTATTTTAAGGGGATGCTTCCTGGTATATTACAAAACCATCAACATAAAAAAATATGGGAAAAAAACATGAAACAATTTATGAACTAAACACTCATACAAAAAGACCTGAGTAATCAATCACAGTTATCACACTTTCCAATAATTACTTCTAATCTAAAATTTTGTGTTCTCTGAGAAGAGTAAGATTCATAGTTAATTTAATAGTCAGTCTGACATATTTACACTCAGATAAATCTTTAAATCATCAATTGGATTGCAAACTTTGCAATCCTTACTGATGTCATCTATAAAAAGGCTGAATAAGAGTGGCCCCAAAAGAGAACCCTGAGGTGTTTCCGATTAGGGTTTGTCAGTTTTTCAAATGTTTTTTAGATACTAGAATTAATATGTAAAAATTAATTATTTGACTTCAAACGCTGACATGATTCGAAATGGAGTGGATAACACGGAAAACACTTGACGCCAAATTTGCAGTATTTGAGGCCACCAATGAAAGAACGAAGAATTTAGATTTGTTATATTTTTGATGCCGTGAAACGATAAAACCAAGTTCAGAGGCCCATGAAAGAGCATTTCCAATTTCAGGAAATTTTGTGTCTAAAATAAGAACAAGATTAAGTAATCGTTCAGTGGACAGTTTGTTTTTTGTATGGAGTATATTTTGCAGTCAGATATTAAATAAACTTAATATTTCTTTACTGTTTTAATTATATTTTTGTTGTTTTGAAAAATTCGAAAACCACTAACCGGCTTTTAGAAATATTGGTATTCGAACTCTGTTTTTGTATAAACGTTGCATATAGCTCTGTGCTGTCCCTTTCTGCATGGTGCTCAAGAACTTTTGGGCTATGCCTCCTTAACACTAAGCACTGCAGATGCCTTTACGCTCTGAAAGTCCTCAAAATAGTGCATTGTTACTACATATGCATGACGAAGACACCGTAGATAAAGTTATCAATAGGGAGGTATTAGACAAGTTACAGAAAAATTATATGAAAAACAATAAGACTAGAAGCACTAGTTCGCAAACTAGTAGAAGCAGAGACAGGAACCAACAGGGTTTTCCAATTTGGGCGTACAAATTCGATTACTATTTGCAAACAGTTGGAGATGTGTAGCTCAGGATAGGAAAGGGTGGAGATGCACATTCAACCAGTGTTTGGACTGAAAACATTGCAATGAAGAGGCATCTCCTGAGGTTCAACTGGCAATAACAATAAATAAAATAGACATTTATTTGCGTATTTCCTTTAATAACTCCACAACTTCTTTGTGAGCTCCACTCTCAGCCTCTCCCATGGGAGTATGTCCCCACCTATCTTTTACATCAACTTTAATGCTTTGCAGTAGAAACCTTACACATTCCGAATGCCCTTCGGCTGCAGCAACATGAAGAGCAGTTCTTCCATCATAATCGCTAATGCTCATATCCATACCACACATTTTATACCTTTCTAAAGCTTCCAGATCCCCGGAAGCAGCTGAGATGAACAAGCCTGCCATATGTGTAGCCTTATGATCACGGCTACAGATCGTGGGATTTATCTTTTCTGTGTCCATACATTTTAAACTGTCGTACTTGTGAAAAGAGAATTTGTTTATTAATTCCTGAAATTTAAGTTACTTAATTAATATTTGTTTCGACTTTATTTAAGTTATTTTACATCGCAAAATTGTACAGCCTTGCTGCTGCAATCTAATGCATCTAGGGGAGGTGAGAAAGTGCATATGCCCATCACGTCGGGTATTACTAATAACAAACCACCACTTACTCCAGATTTACCAGGTAAACCCACCTAAAATATGCAGATAATATATAATGCATTTTCGGGAATTATGTACTTCCCGCCTTCTTTATTTACCTTGAAAGCAAAGTGTCCTGAATAGTCGTACATTCCGCAAGTATACATGAGGGACAAAACGTGCTTGATATGTGTCGGTTTTATTAATTTTTCATTTGTGATGGGACACATTCCATGGTTGGCTAAAGTAGCTGCCATCACAGCACCTGTGTCACTGGTAACTTCTAAGGAACAAGACTAATAACAAATAAAACAGTGGTCATCGAGTTTAAAAAAAGAAACATGTTTGGCCTTAAAAATTTATGAAGGGTTTAGGGTGATTTGTCAATGAATCTAAGCATTATACCTTAAAATAATAATCCATGCAACTCCAAAAATCTGCTTTTTTCGGAAAACAACCGTAGGTTCTCATGTAGTAACCCAAGGCATAATTTTTGTTCCCTGTTTCCCTTTCCGACAAAAATATATCATTATTTAAATTCACTGCTCTGTGTCCACCTACTCTCTGCGGTAAATGAAAATCAAAAAGATGAGCATGTATGAGGATCGTACTAAACCTACTGACCAACATTCACTTATTCATTAATCGTCTAATGTGAATATAAAAAGATAAACTCTGACTATTTCTCGATTTCTCCGAGAAATCAAGACTACCGAAGAATTTTCCATCCAAAATTTACAATTTCATCTATGGTTTCGATAGTTTTGGTACAAACCTCGTATTATTAAATTTTTTACTATGAAATAATCCGTGGCAAATTTTAATTTTTCTTCTACGCTCAATTCGAGATTGGCTAAAGTATTTATAAGAGCACAAATCATTATGGCTCCGGAATTTATCATAGGATTGTGCGGCCTACCTGCAAAAAAACATTAAAATACATTAAAAAAATTATTGCTATTTTTACCATAAACTCACTGTGCTTGTCCAAAATAAGTTTGTTGAATTTTTGGCCACTAGGTTCTTGTCCCACGTACTTGTGTACAATCTCTGGAAATAGAATATACACTGACGAGCGTAAAATTACAGTCACTTCGAAAATTCAACTTTTTTTAGTATTTATTGTATCTCATGAATTTGTGTAACTTTTTAGGTATACCTAATACGTATCTCTAAAAGCATATTTTAAAAAGAAAATCATTAGCTAATGTTTTGTAATGAAAAGTCCTAAATAAGCAAATTTTAACAAAAATATGCCTTACATTTATTAATTAGTGGTACTGGACCGTTCGACCAACTACTCCTCGGGCAAATACCCGCCAGGCATTGAATTATATAGACGGAGAGCTGGCTGCGTGTTATCTCATGTGATTTTGTCAAGGATATTTTCACGATCAGAAGACTTTAATGGCAAAGGGCGTCAAGAGAGTGAAGGTCTGGCTGCGCGCTGTGGGTGGATTCCTTTAGGTTAGAGTAGATTAGGTTATGCCAAATCTGGAAAAATAAAGTTATTTCAACAAGGCCAATTGTGTACTGTGATATCGGAGATTCCATAATGTGTAATGCCAGACTAAAATTCTGAGACGGACGCGGCACCAGACCACGAGAAAACCAAGATCCAGATAGTGGAATAGTACACCATTTCAAGGGTATCCATATCCATGCAAGAGACAACTAGATATATGGGGCGCCCCTAAATGAATAGTGTGCTCTTTCTCGTGGTTTGGTGCCACGTCCGTCTCAAAATTTTAGTCTGGCATTACACATCATGGAATCTCTGATATCACAGTACACTATTAAAAATATTTCAGCTTTGTTGATATAACTTAATTTTCGCACATTTTGACACACACATATACCGGTTTGGCAGTACCTCACCCCCGTCCTAGAGATCTGGCAAATTGCCAGCGGCAATTTCACAGATTTAAATTTCATTTCAAGACTTTCAATAATATAAAACAATTGACCTTGTTGAAATAACTTTATTTTTCCAGTTTTGGCATAACCTAACCTACTCTAACCTAAAGGAATCCAACAACAGCGCGCAGCCAGACCTTCACTCTCTTGACGCCCTTCGCCTTTGAACTCTTCTGATCGTGAAAATGTCCTTGACAAAATCACATGAGATAACACGCAGCCAGCTCTTAGACTAATAGAACTAAATCCAGATTTTTTGTACTACGAGACGTTTCAGACTGCTACCCCATCTAAGATGGCTTTGAAACAATCCTAATTTGTCTCCATGTACGTACGTGCTTTTAAGCAGGTCTTTGTTCAAATATTGCATGTTTTGAATGTGTATGGAAAACCGCAGACCAACTGGTTTCGTCCTTCTGGGACTCATCAGTACGGTGGTCTCCCCTACACACTCAAACCATGCAATTTAGCTTGCTATATATGCTGCCGCGCTCTGGACTGATATCATTTATTGTGAAAAAACTGCTAAAATTGTGGTCCCTAATAGCGTGTGTTTCCTCTGCTGGCATTTATGACAGCTTGGAGGCTTGATTAAATTACAGATTGAATTTTGAGGGATATTATTCCACGCTTGGAGTAGCAGCTCCCTAAGTTCCCGTGTGTTGTCCTAGCTTATCCCAGTGCTCTAAGGGGTTCAAGTCTGGACTTCATGCTGGTCAGCCAAATGGTACAATTGGAAACTTCTCTAAATAACCGTAACTGTCTTTGCTGGGTTGAAAGTTATCATTTATAGAAGTTGTGTTTTCTCATAGAGCTATCATAAAAGGCATGCAGTGATTTTTTTGAAAACTTCTGTAATATGTACCTATGTGCAGTTAGGGATCCACTTTCAATAAAGCTGAGAATACATTTCTCTGACATTGTGTGTTGTTATACGCATTTTGTTATGAAGCAAATACCGCTTTCTTAATGCACTCATTAGATGTTAGCCGTATACGTGCATTACTGTATATAAATTCAAATTCGTCAGATGAATTTGAAGAAGACATGGAAGAGTGTGCAGCAGAAATATGCTCGCATCTAAATATGGTGCGTGTGTCTGAAGGAACTTCTGCCCATTCCATAACAGTCTCCGCTGATTGGAAGTTGCTCATCAATACGTGCCTGGGCATATCTTTCTCTGGGTCTTTACCATACCCACCAAGGTCTATCCAAGAATAAACAATTCAATCATCGTTATTCCATGCTGAGCGATCTCGAGCAAAGTACATTCTTGCAACTCGATGGCGACAAAGAAGTGGATCAGTAACCATTCTCTGACAAGATAATCCAGCAGAATGAAGTTTCCTAACTGTCCAATCACTAATGTTAACATTTCTGACCTCTTGGAGGCAAGTTCGAAACGAAATTGTCGTGATGATCTGATTCCATAAAGCCATGGACACAAGAAAATGGTCATCCTTTGATATAGTAGTCCGCCTTCTCCCTGATTCTGATAGCCTGTCAGTTTCTTGGGAGCGCTGGGATATACCCGTTGAACTATTCTTGCTATCAAAGATTGCTACAGACCATCGTGCAATAGCGCTACAATTTTTATCGCCACACCAGGATTTAAAGCCATTGCAGGGAAATAAACAAAGACTAGTTATATACAATAAAACTGAAAAATATACGACGGAAAATAAATTTTCAATAAGTAGCACACCTCCAAGTATTTCCTATGATTCTAAAATTTTGAACTTTTTTGTGTGAAAGAATTCACAAAAGCTGAGATAACAGTTCTCAGAAAAGCGCATTATTGCCTAAATGCATTAAATGCTTTTAATATTTTCATAAATACCAAGAAAAGTTAAATTTTCAAAGTAACCCTAATTTTATTTACTCGCCAGTGTATTTACAAGGAAGAAAATCAGCCAAAAAGTACAAGTCTTTGAAATGTGGTGTTACAGACAACAAATAAGGAGACATTAGAAAGAGTTGAACAAAAGAGTGGGACATCATAGCGGAGGATAGGAAAAAAAAGAAGTAGAAAGGTGCAATCGTATTGCATACGCAAATAGTTGTGCATGTGATGTAGAAATATCTATTTTTGGAGAGATGCGTAAGTTAGCTCAAATGTCTTCAGATTGAAAACTTTGCGATAAATGAAGAACAAACTTCGCCACATGTCTTGGAGGGTAGGTAGGCATTTAGAACATCAATATTTTTTTTCTGTCACAATTTTACAGTCACCCTCTTCATGTACCAAAAATGCATACCAGTTCCAAGTAATTCCAGTGCCAGGGCGTAACTTATTGGTTTGCTACAAGATTGCAAACTGAAAGGTACGTTGTAGTCACCAAGAGAAAACATTTGTCCATCGACCGTACATAAACTTACAGCCCACCATTTCGGATTAGCTTTCGCTAACGCTGGTATATAAGTTGCTATCTATACAAAGAATAATATGCATAAATCTATTTGCTTTTGTATAACATTAAAAACTTTTTTATTACATTTCCTTTGGTATTGGTTCGACAAGATTCGTAAATATTTTCAATTTCATTGCAAAAACTAGAGAAGTCCGGTATAATAAGTCGCTGAGTTAAAGATTTCGTTATTAAAGAATTATTTTGGGAAATTAGTCTACAAAAAAGAGATTGATAATTATTAGTAATAATGATGTTTATTATTTTTACTTTTCGAATTCACCTACGTCTATTTCTTTTTTACTCTGTTTTAACTTCTCCGCCATTTTATGTATCCGTGGATCATTTTCTTGGATACCTGTTTTCTTTAAAAGCTAACCATTGAACAAAGTATTAATGCAATATTTAAACAACGACAGCGACCTACCTCCAGAAAACTTTTTGATTCTAAGAATCCACTTTTCTTGTTCTTGATAGTTTCAAATACTGTCTTTATGTTAATGGCAGACGGGTCAACGCAAATGGAATATTTTCTATAATTATACTGATTTATTCAACTAAAGAAATAAAAAACAAATGTATTACCTCTTGCATTGAAAAATATTATAATAGCGGCGCAATAATTCGTTGAACATGTTAATTCTTTCAATAATAAGTAATTATTGATTTGACGTCCTTTAACGCGTCTAAAAAATTTATTTAAATTTTAAAAACTTACGCGCAGGCGTCTCATCAACCAATAAAACTTGAATATGTATTTTGTGATTTACATGTTTTTGGTTTCTTGTTTGGGAGTGTCTACGGAACCGAATATTCGGACGAATAATATTTATTATGGAACCGAATACTCGGACGAATAATATTTATTATGGAACCGAATGCTCGGACAATTAATATTTATTATGGAACCGAATATTCGGATAAGTAACAAAAAACAAACGGTATTCGCTAATTTTGTGTATTCAACCGAATGTTTGAACTGGATTGATATGTTTTTGTGTACACCTAATATGCGTATTCGAGTTACTTTTTAAAATTATCCTCTATCCCCCATTAGAATTAATGATCATAGTCTAAAATCGGCTAGTATAAAGTATAATTATGAATGCCCAAGCACAAGAATGCGAGTGTTTAGGTGTTTACCTACTGATTGCAGATATGAATATTGCTGTACACGTGTTGTTTGTTTTCGGAAAATTTCTGGTAAAATTAGCGAAAATGTTTTATTTTTTAAAAATTACCCTATCCTTCCACAAGTCTCTCATCACAAGACAGTCAATTAATATTTTTGATGAAGTTCAATTTATACATAGGTACCTATCTTACGCAGGACGATCAATTTTTTATGAGCAGCTCATCACGAATTGATATAATAGTGAGAACATGAAAAAATCATTTTTGGGTGTCGTGTAAAAACGTATTTTCAAAACTATACAATTTCTGAAAATTACTTATTTTTCAATTTTGACGCTAATTTCCTAAGTTTTCGGCGAAAACTGTAAATCTTCCAGAAAATTTCCAAATGGAAAATTAAATACTATTCATCCGAATATTCGGTTCCATAATAAATATTGTTCGTCCGAATATTCGGTTCCGTAGGCACTCCTTTCTTGTTTATCCTGTTCTGTGCTCTAACCTGCAAATTTTAATTAATTAAGAATGAATAAGTATAAAAAAGTAGCTTGTAAAAAAGTTTTAGTGCGTAATACAGAAATAGGGAAACCAAAATGCAAAGTTGTTGACGAACAAGCAATTAATGTTGACGAAGACAAAGTGGGCGAAGAACCGAAAAGAAGTCCAGCGAAAAAGCAAAAATGTTCGGAGAACAAACCAGATACAAGTAATTTTAGCAGACCTAATGTTTACTCTGCAGCCAGAATAGTTAAAAAAATTGAAGAACTAAAGAAATTCAGTGCAAAAAAGCAGATAGCCGTTGACGAAAAGGTACTTATTTCATTTTTACAAAGTAAATGGGAAGGTAGTATGTAATTTGAATATTTGAGTTTAAATAGCATGGGAAATTTAATCTATTTTTAGTTTCGTGAACTATTTTGTTTTTAGATAACAAGGCAAATTAATTTTCCGCAAGATCAAGTAATTTATCAGAATCTGATACCCTTGTGTACATTATCACAACCACATAAACAAATTGTAGCGGTAAGAAAACCTTTGCCAAACAAAGATCCAGAACCTAGCTTAAGTGACTTTCGAAAACCAAAAAAAGTATTCTCAGAATACCGTTACGAACCTAATCAAATTCTAGCAAACGATGAGAATCCAGTGAGACAAAGCAATTTGTTGAAGTTATATACTACGGTACAATCTTTGTGTTAGTGTGCGATATTTTTTGCAATAAAAGAATTCATGTTTCACATTGCCAACAGATTTTCGTTTCATGTATAGTCATAATTATCTTTCGTGTAATAAGAACAAATGGCTGAAAATTGTTAGTTTTCCTTCCACAAAAAACGAATTATGTAAATGCAATATTTTTATTTTCAAACTCGATCAACATTTAAATCTTATTGAAAGCCGCAATATCGACGGACTGGACAAAATCTTCAAATTCTTGTATTTTTTCGACTAGCAAATCAACAGATACTTTATCATCTTCAACAACGCACATTATCTGTAACTTATTGATGCCATACCCAACAGGAACTAGTTTTGATGCACCCCAAACCAGACCCTCCATTTCGATTGATCTAGCTTGTTTTTCCATCTCCTTCATATCAGTTTCATCGTCCCACGGTTTGACATCTAGTACGATACTTGACTTAGCAATTAAAGCTGGTTTATTTGACTTTTTCGCAGCATATGCTTGCAGTCTTTCTTCTCTAATTTTCGCTGCTTCTGCGCTTTCTTCTTCATCGTCCGATGCGAATAGATCTACATCATCATCATCGGCTGCTGGAGCCGTGGTTGTTGGTGCAGTTATGTGAGGGCTTGCCCCCGCACCAAAAGCTTTAAGTTCATCGGCTGAGAATGACTTGATATGATTATACCAACGGAGAACATTGGGGAATTTGCCTGTTGGGGCTTTTGGAATCTTCCCAAAAGTGTCTACGTCGGTGCTTGTTGGCACAAAACTGCAAAATTTAATATAATCGGCGTAGCACGTGTTGGGACAAGGACAAATAATCTAAAATTTACCCGCTAATATAGCTCTTATCTTCTAAAAATTTGTTCAGTTCACCGATGCCTTTGTCACTGGATAAATCTCCGAAAGCCATTTTAAAAATTGATAATTTTATTCACCGCTAAACAGAGAAAATGCGCCAACTCGGCTTTCTAGGTCGCAGGCAAAGAGGTTAAAGAACTAAAAAAGGCTGTGACAGCAGTGACCTTGATAATTGACAATCTTAGGGACTTTTATTTTAAATTACCAGCATAGAAAATGGAACCAACTTTTCATTGGTTGAAGTTATTTTGAGCATTAATATAATTAATAATATTCCTATCTAGAATGTCTAACATATAACAATGGGTTCGCAACTCACTAGAATGAAGCTTTTACCGATTACCGCCCAAATTAAGAGAATTGTCCTCAGAGATTAGGGACCTAAGTGGCGCGTCACAAACGTCAGATTTTCATTCCAAACAAAACAAAGCCACGTGCTTTCTGACGTTTTAACCTAACCTCTGAAATATAATTATTGATCATTTTAGAATGACGTCACACAATTGACAGCTGGAGGGCACACATTTGTTTGTTTTAAAGCTTATTGGAGGGAAGAAGAGGATGAATACAAAGCAGATGTTTGTGTTACCATTTGGCACCAAAAAAGGGGCGTAACTTAAACTTAGTCGCTTTACGCCGAGAATTGAATGAAAATTCTTAAAATGATATGACTGGTTGCACTATTGCAAACGTTGTTTCATTATTTTGAGTTAAATTACATGAACTCTAAACATCACCACTTTGTTTGGCACCAAATCTGTTCAAATTTTGGTAACACTCACGTGTGTAATGTTGTTTATCCATGCTCAGCCCTCCAACAGAAAATGGCGGCCTGTCAAAATCAGGCCATTCTAAAACAGTCTATAGTCGTTTTCAAGTTTTTCTACGTAAGCCCAACACACAAATTGAAAATAAACTGTTTTCACTGCAAAAACTAGTTTAAGACGTTGTAAATAATATCGATAAACGTCAAATGGCACGTACTTTTGTTTTGTTTGGAATGAAAATCTGACGTATGACGGAAACACTTATGTCCCGAATTGTCAACTAGGGTCCCTATTGTCACGAGACCTTAATAGTAGCTGCCGGTTGCATACAATACGCATGCGCACGCATTTTGGAAGTGTAAAAAAACGAAAGCTGAGAGAACGCATTTTAAACAAAGCCCTTACTTGTTACTTGCCCTTTCGCACCAGACACACGCATATGATGTAGAAACAAAGAAAAGATGCGGGACCCGTGCGGGATCAGAACTCGTCTAGTCGTATGAGACCAACACGGCAGTTCTGTACGAGATCGTCGCCAATGCGTTCCAAGTACGAATTACTTAAACGTTATATACTGATATATACTTGGGCCGCCGAACAGACGGAGTGATCACCCTGCAAGAACGTGCTCTAGGCGGAACCACTATCAATTTAGGACAACCGAACCGCAGTGATGCGCTTTCTTTAGACCCAACGAAGTCGCATCACTCCAATTCGGTCGTCATAAATTAGTATTGGCCCCGCTAGCACACGTTCTTTCCGAGTGATCACTCCGTCTGTTGGTCGGCCCAAGTGTATTGGTCACGCCGCATGCGTATTGTATGCAACCGGTAGCTACTATTAGTGTCTAATCTATTTAATAAAGTCACTGTATTGTCAACTGTCAGGATCTGCCATCTACTGGCTTAAAAATTAAAGTTAAAACATATTTTGACGTTTTAAAATGGATGTTGTGTCAAATTTTATTTGACGTATTTAACTTACCTTAAGGTGAAAATTATTAACATTATTTATTTCTAAGTTGTGTGATATTGTTTTTCTGTTTTATTAAGACCTTAAAAATCATTTAAATCTAAAATCGCTTTGCCATTTTTAAGGTTATGATTATCCGCATCAACACCATTATGTAATCCAAATAACGCGTAATTTTCACAGAATGCTTCGAACTACGTTAAATAAAGCCCTCGCGGGGGCTAAACTGAGCCCGAAGCACTTATGCGCAACGTCCAGGATGATGAGTAGTCCACCGGGTAAGCCTGCGGATATCGAAGTATTTATAGACGATAAACCCGTGATGGTACCACCTGGAACAACAGTTTTACAAGCAGCTGCTTTAGTTGGCGTAGAAATTCCTAGATTCTGTTATCATGAACGTTTAGCAGTTGCGGGTAACTGCAGAATGTGTCTGGTAGAGGTGGAGAAATCACCGAAACCCGTTGCTGCTTGCGCTATGCCCGTCATGAAAGGTGCGTTTCGTTGGAAAATAAATTTGGCGCTTCTAATTTAGTATGTAGGTTGGCGTGTAAAAACCAATTCCGATATGACCAGAAAAGCACGGGAAGGTGTAATGGAATTTTTGTTGGTGAATCACCCGCTGGATTGTCCCATTTGCGATCAAGGTGGTGAATGTGATTTGCAAGATCAGTCGATGGCTTTTGGGTCTGATAGATCTCGATTTGTGGACGTGGATTTTGAAGGAAAAAGAGCAGTCGAGGATAAGGATATTGGTCCCTTAATCAAAACAACCATGACGAGATGCATCCACTGTACCCGGTGCATTAGATTTGCTTCAGAAGTAGCTGGAGTAGATGACTTAGGTTGCTATTTTTAAAGGGATAGTTAATTGATCGTAAAATGAAATTTCTGCAGGTACCACTGGCCGCGGTAATGAAATGCAAGTAGGAACTTATGTCCAAAAGTTTTTCCTTTCCGAGTTATCTGGAAACGTAATAGATTTGTGCCCTGTCGGGGCTTTGACCAGTAAACCTTACAGTTTCACAGCAAGACCGTGGGAAATAAGGAAAGTTGATTCAATTGATGTTTTGGATGCTCTTGGTTCAAACATAGTCGTTTCTACCCGTACTGGCGATGTATTGAGAATTTTACCTCGCACTAATGAAGAAATCAATGAAGAATGGTACTTATAAATCATTTGAAATGTATTCCTTAATTTTTTTATTTATTTTAAAAATTAGGCTCTCAGATAAATCTAGATTTGCTTATGATGGCCTGAGGCGGCAGAGACTAGTCACGCCTTTCCTACGGGCTTCTGACGGTTCTCTAAAGCCAGTAGATTGGGAAGCAGCTTTATTAACTGTCGGTAAAGTAATAAAAAATGCAGGATCCAGCATAGCGGCAGTCGCTGGAGGTTTAGCCGATGCAGAAGCACTTGTAGCTTTGAAAGATCTAGTAAATCGTGTGGGATCTGAAATAGTGTGTACCGAACATAGTTTTCCCTTAGATGGGTCTGGTACTGATCTCCGTTCCAGTTACTTACTTAATAATGGTATAGCTGGAGCAGAGGAAGCTGATGCAGTTTTGCTAGTGGGGACTAACCCTAGATTTGAGGCCCCTTTGCTTAATTCAAGACTGCGCAAGGCTTGGGTACATAACGAATTACAGGTGAGCATTATTTCTTCAAAAATATCAATTTCTGATTGATTGTGTGGATTAAGATTGGTGTAATTGGACCGGAAGTTGACCTTACTTACGAATACGAACATTTAAGCGAAAGTGCTGAGGCCCTCAAAGACTTAACGGATGGAGCTGGTGCGTTTGCAAAGACATTATTTTCAGCAAAGAAACCTCTGATTATTTTGGGTGCTGACGCGTTAAAGAGACCTGATGGCGGGGCTATTCTGTATGCTGCGCAATCTTTAGCTGCTAAACTACAAGCAAGCGCAGGGGAGGACTGGAAAGTGTTGAATATTTTACATAAAGTGGCTAGTCAGGTAAAGTTCGATTAAGTTTTTTTTCAGCAGGCTGTTACTGTGATCACATTGTGTAGGTTGCTGCCTTGGATATTGGTTACACCCCTGGAACACAAAGGATAAATGAAGAGAAACCGAAAGTGTTGTTTTTACTAGGCGCAGATGAAGGTTCAATTTCTAAGTCGGACTTGCCGAAAGATTGCTTTGTGATATACCAAGGCCACCATGGAGATTATGGTGCTTCCATTGCTGACGCTATTCTTCCTGGAGCAGCTTATACTGAGAAACAAGCTACATACATCAATACTGAAGGGAGAGCCCAACAAACGCTGTTGGCAGTTTCTCCGCCAGGTCAAGCGCGTGAAGATTGGAAGATTATTCGGGCTCTATCTGAAGTTATTGGAGCCAGGCTCCCTTATGATGATTTAGATCAAATTAGGGTTAGATTGGAACAGGTGGCGCCACATCTTACGAAATACGGCTGTGTAGAAGACGCCAATTATTTCGCGCAATCTGCGGAATTAGCAGAGGTATTTCTTGTTGAATTGGATGATGATTGTACTCATCTTTACTGTTTTTGTAGAAAATCAAGGGAAGTTTAGCTCGTGAGCCATTAGATGTTACCCAAAAATGCTTAGAAGATTTCTTTATGACCGATGCTATTAGCAGAGCCTCACCTACAATGGCGAAATGCATCCAAGCAGTTAAAACACAAAAAGAATCGTGTTATTAGATTGAAATGTAAATTTTCATAATTGTAATTTATTGTAATGTCCTTTTCCTCGATTGTATTATAGGGTTTAAAATAGTATTGGTAATTTTTTCTTCATCCCTTCACTGTATATTTTTTAAATAATTAAATAAATAATTTGTCTCTTCTCGTTTTTTTTTTTTTTTTTGCTAGGAGACAAGATATCGATTGGACTTTTTCATTAAGAAGAGATCTAAAAATCAAATTAGGGACTGTAGAAGTTGTCAAAGAGCAGATACAGATAATGATAATAACACAGGATTGACCTTGTACACAAAGTACTTGAATCCGGAACTGTCGTAAATTCACACTAAAAACAGAGAAGTATGAAAAATGTTTATGCTCCTGCGGATGCTGCCGTTGTCAGCAAAACATCTGTTGAGTTTAATTATGTGTCACTGCTTTTAGCGTGGGATTAACTGGTCTCTCTGGTACTCTGGTGATGTAGGAATCTATCTTTGGTAGGTATAGGATTCTGTCTTACCGACTCAATAAGCACCCATTGGTTAGTCTCATAAACCTATTACATTAATACAAACAACTACCCATTCCTTGCATGTGCAAGAAGCGTGGCAGAGAAAAGGCGATAAAAATAGTATATTCTACTTCGTCGTTTATATTTGTTAGATGCATACCAAGCATGCGCAAGTAGGTACGTTCGGTGGACGGTTGCGACTTATGCAGATTTTGTATACATCTTTCTCTTAATGTCTGGTACGCTTTCGGAGCGTAATGCAGACCCACTGGTTAGTCTAAATAGGAAGTGACCGAATTTCCAGCCAGCGCCACCATATAAAGTGCTGGTGGAAGGAGATCCATACAATACGCATGCGGCGTGACCATTACACTATATCAGTAAAATGACGTTTAAGTAATTTGTTATTGGAAAACACCGCCTACGATCTCGTTGGGTGTTCGGGTATCGTACTGAACTGCCATGTTGTTCCCCTACGGCTAGACGAGTTCTGATCCCATAGGGGTTTGATATATTTTGCTTGTTTTTACATCATCTTTTTTCCAAAAAATGCGTGTGCCTGGTGCGAGAGGGCAAGTAAATAGTTTGTTCCAAAAAATGCGTTCTCTCAGCTTTAGTTTTTTTTACACTTCCAAAATGCGTGCGCATGCGTATTGTATGCAACCGGGAGCTACTATTAAGGTCTCGTCTGGTGGAATTGAGATGTCAAATTTTTTTGACATTTATATTTTTTCCCACGACCCTCTAGGAAAGCATAGTAGGCCAGAAACTTGACGATTGCGTTGCCCGTACGCACGTGTAATTTTTGAAAATCGCACAGTTCATTCAAATTTTGTAGTCAGCTTTGAGATTTTAACGTTTACTGAATAAATATTCTGTCGCGTCTCTTTTAAATCTAATAATTTTTATCAGAAAAATCCAGGGGGTTTTCACTGTTATGCACGACCTTGAACTATGTTAGCTTCAGTTTCTGTAAACCGTTTTAGATGGCACTACGACTCTGACATTTGCCGTCGAAACTCTGTATTACCGATTTCGTGAAATTTTAGTTCAAAGTATGCGCTTTCTGTCGCAACCGGCATCGTCAGACAATATGGAAAATTTAAAAATTGTGCGTTATTTTAGATATTCCGTGGTTACGTTCGCAGAACATCTAAATATGGTTACGTTTTCTCCATACGCGATAATATTGCATCAGAAATAGGTGCATAGCAAAGAAAAAATAATTATGTACAAAAAAGCAGCAGGCCACGTATATATTTTGACTTCCGTCAGTAGGTACTTCTTTGACATCTCTGCGAATGATGAGTTTCTCCTCGGACATCGAAATAGGAGCAATGCGGCTGTGAAATGCGTCTTCCTTCGACGTTTCCCAGTGTTGAATTAATAACCTAAATGGCGTAAATTTTGTAATTAACGTTTACAAGTAAGTTTCATTTGATTTTAGTATTAGTTTTCATGCGCTAAAGAATGCCTGTTTGGCGTTCTTTTGCATTACAATATTTATGTTTCTACTTTCAATGCAAAATACCGATTAAATAAAATTGATGCCTACATATAAGCATGCAGTCTTTGTTTTCTTTAATTTAGTTAGATTTTTAATATTATTAAAAATAAAGTTTAAATTTCCATTCTATCTACGCGCGCCTGTGCACAATTGGTTCTTGTAAACAGCTAGAGATGGCGCTAAACGCGGTTCCTACTTTTAACATTAAGCTTTCTTATTTGGGTGTTCTGTGGAAAAATCTCTTAAAAGGTACGGCAATTGAACATTTTAATGGCTACTCTGTGGAAAACCTAAATATTTTAGGTACGAACTACCGATCATTTATGAATTGGCGGGCAAGAGAACAAATCAACGTGTCATTCATGAGCCGGTCGGAATTATTAGAATACTATGCTCATAGTAAGTTAGTAGCCTACTTGGAAATTTTGACTTCTGTTAACATGGACAACAAATTCTTAAAAATAAAGTTACTTTTTTATAAATAAATTCGTCTTCTTAAGGGGTCGTGGGAAAAAATAGTGTACATAACTCGATGGAAAGTGTATTTCCTATAAGCTCGCGTGATTTCTGCACTCGGCTACGCCTCGTGCATAAAATTTCACGCTCGTATGAAATTTGTCACTTTCCATGCTCGTTACGTAATCACCGAATAGACTCAATATACTAAATATACTAAACGCCAATAATATTCACTGCCTAGATATACGCGGAAAATTCAAACTGACAGATGACAACTGAGAACTGAATTACTCTTTCAATACAGGGACCCTAGTGTTTGAAGCCGTAAGGGGCCATCTATCCTGTGAATACTCAATTACTTAAGTATTGGGGCCATCTGTTATCCCAACGAATAAACTTTTCGATAAAATTTAAAATTGCTGCTTCAGTAATGGTCAAAGAATATACTTAATCACTATTATTTCATTTTATTTGCTTGTTCAATTAAGTACGACACTAGAAATTTCAACTGCAGCCCATAAATTCCAACAGAAATTTAGAAATTACAGTAAGTTGTTAATATGCGTTTATTAGAGTAATAAAATCCCTGCAAATTAGATTTGTAACATTTTATATTAAGGGTGGAATTTATCAGTTGTTAAATAGTAATTCTGGACAAACGTCTATAAAGTGCTGCTACCTATCGCCCAAAAGTTGGATTAGGAAAGTTGCAAAATATAGTCAAAAATATGATTGGTATTAGACGGAATACCTGCAGCTTGGGATTTTCAAGGTTTTTTGCTTTGGCGGCAACCGAATAAATCTGGGAGTATTAGTCGGCGGTCCTATCTTTGAATTATTATTTACTATTTAGTATTTAAAAATAAGAGAATAAACTGTAGGGCCAGCGCCTTCTGCAAAGTTCGATTTCGATGTGCATTTCGGCTAAATGCAAACAAGATGGAGAAATTGCAACATGATTTTTATTCCAACCCGCAGGTTCAACCAAGTAACGTATCAAGGCGTCCTTGGTCGAAAATGAATAACGAATAATTAACTTAGACAGTCCTACTTTCTAATGACGATAAATATGTGTAAAAATAGTAAAAAGGGTGTAGAGTTTATGACGGATTTTTCAATAATTTGAGAGATTCATTTAAGGAGAAGGAAAAATATTACTATAAAAATAGTGCGAGTCTCTAAGTTGATCCTTTATTGATAAATCTTTTTTTATTTAACGCCCTATCTAGTACCTACCTACTTTAATTTTAGAATGTGTCTACATGTCCCGTTTTTAGTGCTCATAAATTCCCCACCCTTGAAGTACAAAACAATTCCTGAAATAATCTAACGGGAAAAAGTTATTTAATAAAAGTAAATATTTAATTTCATACCCTCTGTAGCAGAATAAATACCTATCTACCTACATGGCTACTTGTAGTTATTTTCTGGATGAAATATTTCAATTTCAACGCCGTTTTCCAAGAACATTTCTTGGACTTCCATTTTAAAGTCCTATACAGGTTGGTCCAGTTTTTAATCGACAAACTTTAGGAATAGATAGAACAATTCAAAATACTAAGGGTTTGTAATATAAATTACTATTGAAAAAACGCTTTTCACAGAGCTAAATTGCACCAAAGTTAGACTATTTTTAAGGAGCCTTGTCGAAGTGTCGTTTGTCTTACTCACTCTCATTGACTGTCCCTATGAACTACGTGTTCGTTTTTAAAAGATTACACAAACAACTTTCGGAATTTCTATTTGGGATTTTATGTACCTACTTCTTGTTGCGTAAATATACACTATGATCTCAGTTTTCATGTAATTCCAGAAAGAAATGCGTTATTTCCAATTTAAAATAGGAAAAAATATCAATTTTTAAGTAAGCAAAAAGATGTTTCTCTCTAAAATTACAAGAAACTGAGATGTGCTATAACGCATTTTTGTGAGCGAACGTACAACTTTTTGACTTTAAACTGCTTTAACTGTAGTCAGATGTGTCGAATATGATGTGTCCAAATGACGGATTTGCCTCAGTTTCGCCATTTTCGACGTTTAATTTACAACTCTCTTGTTCGACAAATCCTCAGATTAATGTATAATTTATTGAGTACGGTTCTGGCACTGATTCAAAGCGCATGCCTGATCGATAATGTTTTGTAAGCTGCGAAATGTCAGTGGTGCTTGTTTTCCTAGGAAAATTGCGAATTAATTAAAGAATTTGAAGACAATAAGGTAAGTTCATCGAAATTAATTTCAATAACTTAGCAAATTTGCCAAATTTCTGAGCTGTTTCGTTGAAACTTGTCAACTGGACCAAATTCAACTACCTTGATGCTTGAATCACTGTTTCTGCACAGAGCCGTAAGGACGAATTTCTGTTGTTAAATTTGGTAAAACAAGTGCCCATTTGAATAAATATTGCTGCTTATGAATGTTTATATTATGAACGTAATATTAAAGTAAGTAAAGATCTCCGTTCACTAGTATTTCGGACCAATAGGATTTTATTATCTCCTCAAATAGAATATTAACAGAAAATACGGAAAATTTTATGGAAAATTACTTAGTATTGCACGTTTCTGATTTCCTTTTATGGCAATAAAAATAGTAAATGGCGCCTGACGGGTTGTAGGTCATGTACATCGATTTTAAATCACCCCCCCACAACGACGCCCACCACTCTCCGATGAGTCATACTTGGAGAGACTGGAAAACAGTTTTTCACGTCCTCATTCATTTATCGGGGAAATTGTAGACGGGAAATTAATGTGAGTAGCTCCTTGTGTGCACATAATATACGATAGAGATGAACTAGGTACTGAAGTTACTTAACTATGAATTATGTTGTTTCATAGTTTACGAGTAAAAGAGAATTTTTATTGTAACCTTTATCGACTTTTCGGGAATTATCTTTTGTTGGAAATACGCAATTCATTAGAAAATATTTAAATTATATCAATTTTACATGTCACATTATCGACATTATTAATTTATTAAACATGCTAATGCCAGAGGCGTATTCAGTACATAATCATGAGGGGTTTTGTCGAATTATTTATTAGATAGGTAGCTACATATTTCGTACTTACATCTTGCACATAATATGAACGAGCGCAGTCATCACAGGAAAGGTTGATATGTTATGAGAATTTTTACAAAAACCGCAAGTTTGTACCATTAAGTAACCGAATAAAGCAAACTTCTACGTCGGAACTTTCTAGAGATGTAAAGGGTATGGAGAAATGTCCAAAGTTTTTCAATATCGCATGTTTCGAATATGCACTGGTTTCGTCCTCGTGGGGCTCGTCCTGGAGAAAATTAGTGTATTCGTAACTGAAAAAGTTGGAGAAATTCTGCATTCACAAAGTATTAGTGTTTGGATTAGTGTAGCTGTAAAGAAAACAAGAAGACGCTGGAGTCTGCATGTAGTCAAATTAGCCTTTTTTATCTGACGTTAGCCGCGGCTGCGGCGGCTATGACGTCACACACTCCTCACCTCTGAGCAGGCTAGATACAGTACGACGTTTTATTTGTTGTAAACTCCCTAGACTTGTTCACCTAGCATCAAATAGTAATGGCAGAAACAGTAGCACCATACGTTTAAAAAATGTCTTAAACAATCGATTTAAAACATGAAAAAACAAAAAAGGTGTTTTGTTTTATTTAGAAAAAGAACGTTAAGTCTATCAACCATTTGCCATCATCACGTATACGCCACTGCGTTAAATACATATGTTATACAGATTATTAATAAATTTATCTACCTATGATTATTTATTAAACAAAAGGCTCTGTGCTAATAATTCAATTAAATTATTATCACAAGATATAAATACCTAATTTGATTGTGGAAATGGTAATTTACCATATTTGCAAAGTTGTTTCTACATGGGAACGTTTTAAAAAATCAAGGCAGATTTAGGTCAACTGCTTGCGTGGGTCATAATTATGTTGATTCAATAGGGTGAAAATGAGTGGTGAGGGGGTGTAACATGCTTGATCAACCTATCTATCTAGAATTAATATTGTGGTGAATTTCTGCTCAATACAGAATGAAACGGATCAAATATTTGGTTTAATGATGGGCGTACCTAATTGATTGTATATTTTGGCTTTTATCTGTGTTTTCTTTCTTGATGGATGTGCTTTAAGTGCATTGCCTATACAGGTTGTCCCAAGCAGTTTGGTTTAATTGTAATTGTATGACGATTAATTCTTGTTCTTTTGAATGTCAATTTCGATTGGCTTTTCGTTCTAAATCGAATAACTTATGCCCATATGAGAAACTTGGTAATACCAAGAGGTATTGATGTCTGGTTAGCCTCCCTAACTTCCTAACTGATAGTGGGATAAAACCTCGACGAGGAATTCAAAATTTAACAGATTTTTTTGCAATTCCTGCTTACCAAAAACATCTTTCGTTAGTGTATGATAGACGTACCTAGTAGTAGGCTAAGAATAGATAAATACACCCTCGTATTTGCTTTAGTTCTGTCCTTTAAACAATACTGCACGCCCATAAAACGCAGCAATAAAGCTAAATAAAATAATAAAATAAACTAGTAAAAAGAGGAATATGAAAACCGAAATTTTACCCTTATTCGCCGTAAACCAGCATCGGCTTGTGGGGGTGCCGCTTTACGACTTAAAATATCCGTTGCAAAAAGAATCCATAAAATGAGTTTTCAAACATATTGATTCCATCCAGATAACAAACTCATTGGTTCAACTTCGTATTGATTTCATTCACGTGACTGTCGCGGCGCAGTTTCGACGTCCATTACACCACCAACCAACATCTACCCCCTCAAAGACGTCATAGTCTTCCTTAAGAGGAAGATCGTGGGTGGGTGCTAGAATTGTTGGACAACATGACCGGGATATGTCGGATATGTGATGTACGCGGATGAAGTCACAACGGGAGTGAATTTGACGAATTTTGGGGTGTTTTGAAATGTGATTTTTTGGTGAACTTTTGCGTAAAAGAGGTACGTTTTAGAAAAATTGTTACACCCCTTGATTGTACTTTGATTTGAACAAATATGTGCATGAGTGTTTATGGGAAAACAATATTTTTCGCTGCTTGGTGGCTTCGATTCATCTTGTACACGGTAGATCTTGGGAAGGGGGTGTAGAGTGTTGTATTTTTTTCTAATTGTGTTGCCCGTTTTGTTTTTACAACGAACAAGGTGTTAACCTGGGCGATCGATAAAAAAGTTTCTTCTCAATTGTTCGGTATAAAATGTCATCAAAACTAGTCTTTTTACTTATTTGTTTATTTAACAGACAATCCAGTTTAACTAAACTCGGGATCAATCCATCAATCCATTTCAAAATTATCATTTTTTCCTGTTTTGGTCATTGAACAATGTTTTTGTCTAAATTGCGTTTTTTTTCTCAAATTATCGAGGTGTAAAGGAATTTCGAAAATTAAATATCTCGGAATTGGATGAAGGTGTTGAAGTGGCAGTTTGATTGAATGAAAATTGCGAATAATTCCTGCGTTATTGAAAAATTTAAAGTTATTACATCTTAATTAACAAACATAACAAGCTAATTGAATTGAATCCGATAGACGACATCATTGATCCTGGTCACCACTCGAAATGGCCCCTTCCAATGCTTCTGTAATTTTGTGATCGCCCTTTCTTCCAGATCAGATTGTACTGCCACACTAAAAATCTGCCGAATTAGCTCGGGCGTCATATCGTGTCTTCATGCTGTCACTCTTGAATCTTTGTCGTTGTCCTCCACTCACTCCATTGTGAACCTCCGCTAAGACTTCTGGAATCTTTTCCTTCGGTAAGTACTACGACCTGAGGTTTTCTTTCCTTTCCATCGGTATTCTCTTCAGCAGACCATCTTCAATCACAAGAGAATTCCATTGCGCCAAGTACGACTTCAGGGCCACACTCTTGTCGGACACTTCTACCCAATCTGGTGTTCTTTGTTCTTCCTCGACCTGTAGTTGGGTTCGATGGCATCTAATTGACGTTACATGCTCTTTCTTCTCTTCCCTCACGTGGTACTTGCAACCATCTGGCAAGGTCTTCTAGAAAACATATCAATATTGCAATATTTTTGTGCTATCCGACTTTGGGGAAAACTACCCTTTTCCATTGTATCATACATCGGCTTGATCAATCCTACCAAATAACTTGGAGCAACTTCTATAAAGATCAGTGCGATGTTCTCGGATCTAACAGGCAATACGATACCATTGGCTTTCATTCCACAAGTAATATTCTTCTGTCCAAGATAACTCATCATCAGTTCTTCCATACTAATACGAAGTGCTCTAGCATGAGCATAAAGCACAATCCTGTGCTTTCTCATGCAGTCTAGGGCCAGTATCACTTCATACCATCAACGTCGGCCATAAGAACTCTTTGCCGAATAACAACGTCTTCTAACACCATGTCGTTATTTGCATCTCCAGTGTCGATGGTAATTCCAGACTTCTTACCACCAATAACTCCCTTAATCATCAGAATATCTCCACATTCTGGTTTTGACCAGGAGTACGTCTACATCTGCTGCGATGATTATCTTTTTCTCTACAATTCCTCTTTTCTTGGCTTATAGTCTTCTGTTCGTTTTCTCAACCTCAGCCAGACTTTCTCCACAAAGTCTTTTTATCCGGTCTTCATCGGGGTTGTCTTTCATCTGCTCCTTGAATATGTACCACTTAGATGTCTGTTATTAGATGACTAGGGGATCTGCCAGCCGAACCAAACGGAGAAGATCGGCCTCGAATTATCACTGGGTCTCGTTGGAACGTTCCCTTCAGCTGAGCCTGGTAGATTTTCTGGTGGTGTTTATGGCCATATCTCTTCTCAGACGCTTAACAAGTCTGTTGCTCACCTGTCACCATATCGAGTATATTCCGGGGTATATTCAAAGAGTCTACCCAAAGTGCAACAATATGACATTCTATACTAATAGACATCAAAACACGATGTACTACATATTAAACATAAAAATAACATAAAAGACGCGTCTTCTTCTCTCTCACCTTTTCCACCTAACATAATTATATCCAAAGACGTAGTTCAATTTCTGTAGATACCAAGTCACTTTAATCTTGAAACCTAAACTGTTTCTTTGGCAAAATTGATCGCTGAAGTTTTCCTCGTAAGGTATTGCCTGTTTACCCACATGAATATGTTGGAACAGTTTATCCTACATTATTTAAACTGTCCACGCACGCCATCGTCTGCAACTGACATTGAAAAGGGGCCATTACTGAAATTAACCATTTGTTTTACGCATCAGACGGCAGCTGTACACATACATAACTTAATTAAAATGTTTTTTTTTTTGTACGTTTTTCATGAATATAACATCAGTCTTTCAGAATTAATGAACAAAGTTTGAAGTAGAGCAAAAAGGGGATTTTGGCGAGACAAGAATACTTTTCCAATTACTTCCAAAAAGCACTTTCAGGTCGGTCTATATTTTTACTGTTTTGTTTGTGAAGGTATCACTGAATTGTCCTTACTTCGCAAAAGCGACTAAATCACCTATAATAAGAGCAATATTTAATCAAGTTTTGTTATAAAATGTGTCGAAGTGTGCACGCCGCCTGATATAATTGGAAAGACCAAAACAGCCACAGACAATTTGTTAGACTCCGTTCAGGATTAGAAGAGACCGCCATCAATGCGCAGAAACCAAATTCGGTTAGGCGCTGGTTGAAGTAGAATTTATGGGGGCAGTGTGCTGAATTGTTAGTAAAGTGTCGTGCCACGCAACAGTTGTTGACGGTACGCAACACCTTCCCCTCCGACGCATTTGAGCAATGACATACTTTTGTGTTCGTAGGTACAAGAGAAGAGATTTGTTTACTTAAAATTTATAAATTTAGAGTAACGTTAAGAAATTATTTCCTGAAAATGTACTGGCTAAATAATTGTCAGTATTCCTTCATAAATATGTCATGTTTTCCACTTTTAGAATAGAAAATTCGATCTCCGTGCAAATCTAACTCAAAAATTTCGTAACCCTTAGCGAATACGCTATAAATTTCCGGAGAATGTTTTCTTTTCCTCTTTGTTTTGAGCGCGTAAGTTATGTAGCAACCCTGCATGAAATATTATAGTTTATTTCACGTTTTAACCGCCATAAATATCGCAGAATTACATGGCGGTATTCCCCCGAGTAACATACTTCGCGACTTAGGGCTTCTTTTACTTTATGAACACATTTTAACCATTTTTGAAGCAGCTACGTAGGTAACATTTTGGTCCTTATCTTTTATTTACGCCCGTATTTATCGATGTGCGCGACAGGACGAATGTGAGTTCGTCAAAAATTCATAGAGGGCATCTGATGACGTTGACCTACGAGATGTTTTTCGTCTGTCTGTCCATCGAATCCATTATTACACTGTACACTCCGTTCTTTGCTGTTAATGAGTTTGAAATTGAATAAAAGCGGCCGATTAGAAAGGAACACGCAAGGGCGTTGATTGGGGATGCTAATTTTACCACCTCTGACGTACATGTACCTGCCATGGCCCTGAAATTAACTCCTATTACGTGACCCCTAAAGGCTTAAAGCCTAATCGTTTTCCTGACTAATTGGAAATTAGAAGAAAATGGGGAGCCACTATGTTGATTGAACGATAATCTCGTTAGAGTGTAGTCTTTAGTAGGTATAATTTGCTCCTTCAGAATGTTTTTTGGGTATAAAACGGCCACGACCTGTCGTGAAGAAGGGATGGCGCTGTCAAACAAAGATCGATTTTCGCAATTGATGTAGTGTTAGGATTTCATATTCTAGGAATTCTTTGAAAGTGCATGGGTGGTATATGCGTGTGTGCTGTGTGTGCGGCCGTCTGCGAGGGATGTTTTTGATTGTGAGATGGTCGAGTGTCTAGTCTGTGGGAACGCTAAGACGCTCTATTTCTTCGAAATTGACAGATCGAGTGCGACAGGTGCAAGCCCAAAGTTTGACAAATCGAAGTTTTAATATTAGAGTACCACATTTCGTACAAGGGTCTGTTTTGTAACTGTCGCATGATCATCCATCTGATTGGACGAATGAAATTGGAATGTTTAGAACGTTTGGTCGAATGCATGTATTTATATAGGGACTATTTTTATAAGTAAGGGTGCGTCTACAGTTTTCCTAGTTTTAAGAAATTGTAAATAAGTTAGTTACATTACAGCATTCGCGAAGTAAATTGTAATTATTGTAAATAAAGTGTGTAAATAGACAACAAAGGCCCCTTTTCTTTGGTGTCCCTGACAAAACACATATCTTCAGTAATTGTTATTTCATAGAGATACAACACTAGATCGTAATTCAGAAAGTCTCCTTAAAAAGATCGATTCTGTAAAAATCGATTTTTTTTCGTAACTTTAGTGAATAATTAGAATTTGAAGACCAACATTTATTCATTTATACCTCTCTTTGGTTTGGAATATTAGCCACAACCTTCTCAACTTAAGTTGAGAAGGTTGTGTATTAGCTCAATTTCCCCAAGAAACAGTTCAAGTTCAACTACTCTCCTCTAGGTGGTGTAGCGAGAATCGAGACAACGGTATTTTATTATTTTATTTTGTTCTGGAAATAAATTAGGGTTTCCTCTTTTAAATGGAGTTCGAATTAACTTGTCGAAAATAAGATCGATTTTCGGGGCGAAACATCGATCTATGTAATACATCGGTACCGAAGAAATTCATTAAAAATATCGATTTTTTGCATGAAAGAGATCGGTCCTTGAAAATATCGATTCAAGAACGCCATTCCCACCGTGAAGAAAACTCCAATACGAGGAGTGTTTAAAGAGTCCTGTGTGTACGAGGGCGATTGAAAAGTCAAGTGAATATAATGCGGTTAGTTTGTTTGTTAGAATTTCTGGACCGATAGAGTTAGATTGTTCTTTGTTCGTTTGTTAAATTACTACCGCTTCATTTAGTGTCTCACATCACATAATAATTGCAAATAGTTCTTTGTAAATACGCGCTGTAAATAAAATTTATGTTTACAAATCGAAATACCTACGCTACATACATAGTGCATACACGTTTTTTGACAAGAAAATATGAATTTGACGTTTTCCGCCTCAGGACAACACCGATTTGCTGCAATACGAATTTTTTGATTGGCTAGAGCCCATTGAATAATAATAATGAACCTCATTAGTTAGGTATTCTTATTATGCGTTCGGAAACGCATACCTACTATACGCGGTGAACGTATAATTTCACGGTTGCAGATAAAATTACTTACAGAAATTTCAGCAATAAGTAAACAATAAACGATCAAATAAACAATGAATTCTACAGTTCCCACAACAAATTAAGTGCAATATCACACCCATTTAATGGCTCGGTTTCTTTACTTTTGTGCAAAACTAAAAACTTCGCTTCACAGACTTAGCACTGTTTATAATATGATAGTATGGAATGTGCTATTTCCAGACAGAAAAAAGTCCGGAAAGTCCCGCACTAAACAAAGAACATAGCGACATTAATATATAAATATGTAGTCATAAATCGAATTAGGTACAGTAGGTGCAATTCATGGGGAAACAACCGTAGGCAATACCTAACAGGGGTCACCCATTACAGTATTTGCATTGGCTGTTAAGCCACACCGAACAGAATAATTATCTTGACCGTTTGTTTACTTACATGTAAATTCAAATTGCACCCAGATATATATCTTGATTGTTTTTTAAGAATTTTATATTTTTATTAACCTTATAGCATAAAAATTTAATCAAAGCATGTCAATAGTAAATACAAACACAATATAAAATAGAAGAATGCTCAAGAAGTTGAAAACTAAATAAGTACCTAAGTACGTAGTATTTTGTACTTACATTAAAATGATCTTCGCAACAACAGAGTGTTCACAACTCAAATGAAAGTATGGAAGTGGTCCATTCTTTTTTACCTTGCTCCATTATGTTACATCGTTCTTTGCACAAGTTTTGTAAAAAAGTACTGGAACATTTGGAATGAAATGTAAAGAAAATGCTTTATACACCAACGTCATGAGTGCCTCATTTACATAGGATAGAGCTCGACTCAAGAGAATAATAATAGTTATTTCAGTAGGAATGTGATAATATTCTAATATCATAACAAATTGTTTCAGAATTAGAAACCCAAAGTAACCATGTCGTCAGTCAAAGTGGCTGTCCGTGTTCGGCCGTTCAACAATCGAGAAATAACGCGAGAATGTCGATGTATCATAGAAATGGGAGGCAACACGACAAGTAAGAAGCATAGCCATGTTTTGAATTGCAATTCTTTATTATATTGTTTTTTTAGCAATTGCAAATCCTAAAGCTCCACAAGGCACCAAAGATGCTCAGAAAAGTTTCAATTTTGACTACTCGTATTGGTCTCACAACGTACGTTAAAACAATTTTCTCCACCACTCTGTGATAATTTTTTGTGTAATTTTTAGGAGGACGATGCAGAATTCTCGTCCCAAATAGTAGTATATAAAGACATAGGCGAAGAAATGTTACAGCATTCTTTCGACGGCTACAACGTATGTATTTTCGCCTACGGCCAAACAGGAGCAGGAAAATCATACACCATGATGGGCAAACAAGAAGATGGCCAAGAAGGCATAATTCCATTAATTTGTAAAGATCTGTTTTATCGAATACGCAGCACCAGCAGCGAAGACATTAAATATTCTGTTGAAGTTAGTTATATGGAAATTTATTGCGAAAGAGTTAGAGATTTGCTGAACCCGAAGAATAAAGGTAATTTGAGGGTGAGGGAGCATCCTTTGTTGGGTCCTTATGTGGAAGACCTGAGTAAACTGGCTGTAACGAGTTACCAGGATATACATGATTTAATTGACGAGGGTAATAAGGCGAGGACCGTCGCTGCTACAAATATGAATGAGACTAGCTCGAGGTCTCATGCCGTTTTTACAATTTTCTTTACACAACAAAGGTAAGATTGTTTGATTTAGTCCTATTTATATCTTGTTTGATGTTTATCAGTTTTGTAAGTCTAAATTTCAAAATTCAAGGTTTTGATGGATTTTTAATACATGCAAGTCATGTATTTAAAAATGTTTGCGCATCTATATATAGCCCGGCATAATATTCCTTGTGGAATTTCATCCACTCATTGAACCTAGGATTTTTTTTTGGGATGGATCAGTTCCCGTTTTTCTGACTTTTAATCTTATAATGCTCTGTGTGACATTGCTTGTTGTTCTATTGCTCTCCTTGTTTCGATCTTTAACATCTCTCCAGTTGTTCACCTCCAGGATTTGTAAATCCCTCATCACCCCATCCATCCTTCTTCGGCGTCCTCTGCCTCTTCCCTCATCTGGCCTCCACTCTGTTATTTTTCTCAGTATACTGTCTTCTGAGGTGCATCTTATGTGTCCAAACCATCTCATTCTTTGCGCCTTTATAAACTTTACAACATCCTCTCCTCCCACCTCTTGGAGTATTTCGGAATTCATTCTTCGTCTGTATTCTCCATTGTCCATTTTTTGTCACCTAATATTATGCGGTAGATTTTTATCTCAAACATTCTTAGTTGCTCTTCCTCTTGTTTTGTAAGGCTCATCGTTTCACCTGCATTTATGTTATAATTGGTCTTATCATTGTTTTGTATATTCTGAGCTTTGCCTTGATATTCACTATTTTATTTTTTAAAACTGATTTATTTACAAAGTACACAGTTTGTATTTCTTCATTGATTTCATCTTCATTTCCCTTTCCTATTCTCACACCCAAATATTTAAATGTTTCTACTTCTTCGAAACCATTGTTGTCTATCTTAGTTTTATTTCCTCCCCTTTGCTTCTTCTGGTTTATTTGTGTATACTTTATTTTTTCATTTATTTCTAGCCCGATCTCTAGATCCATTTTCCAAGCACCTGAATTTTTCTCGGTGTTTATTTGCAGGTTTCCTTCCTTATCTTTTATTCCCCTTGTGGCTATAATGGTCTTCTTACTTGTATTTCTCAATCTATTTCCTCTATTCTTTGGCTTATCCATTCCTTTTTAGTTTTCCTAATAAATTTTTCTGCTCTTTTTCGTTTTTGCTTGTATATTTCCTTATCATTTATTTCTTTTGTTCTTAGCCATCTCAGATATGCTCATTTTTCTTTTTGATTATCTCTTCACACTTTTCATTAAACCAATCCTTGTACCATTTTACTTTTTGCCCTATCACTCTCCCTGCGCTCATGTTGATGCTTTTGTGTATTCTTCCACTGTAGTTTTTAATTGCGCTTCCATATCTTCTACATATCTTGCCTGTATTTCCTTCGTTATCTAAGTTTGCGAATAATTTAAATTAATGCATTCTGAAGACTGATCTTAATGTTAAGTTTTGATGTGAACAATTATTTCTTGTAAAGGTATGACGAAGGGACACAATTATGCACGGAAAAAGTATCAAAAATATCCCTGGTTGATTTGGCTGGGTCAGAAAGAGCAGACTCTACAGGGGCGAAAGGGACACGTCTCAAAGAGGGTGCCAACATAAATAAATCACTTACTACTCTAGGAAAAGTCATATCTGCATTAGCCGAAATCGTAAGTACCAATTTCCTCCCAAAAGTTAATGTTTTATTCATTTATTGACGTGTTTTTCTTGTCGCTAATTTGTAGTCGGTAAGTGTAAGTATTTGCGAAAAATTTATTTTTGTTTGATAGTTTTATTTTGAAACAGGCCTCGAAAAGCAAGAAATCAAAGAAAGCAGACTTCATACCCTATCGAGATTCCGTTTTAACGTGGTTGCTGCGTGAGAATCTAGGAGGCAACAGTAAAACGGCCATGATTGCCGCTATATCCCCCGCTGATATTAATTACGATGAAACCCTATCTACCTTGCGGTAATTAAAAAAGTAATTCTCCGTAATATTATTCTAAATAAATTTCAACGTTTAGATATGCTGATCGTGCTAAGCAAATCGTCTGCAAAGCGGTTGTTAATGAGGACGCGAATGCTAAACTTATCCGCGAACTTAAAGAAGAGATACAGAAGTTACGCGAGCTGTTGAAGGCGGAAGGAATCGAGATCCATGAAGGTAAGTACAATTTGACCATTTTGTTCCTTTTGGTTTGGATTAGATGGCTATTACTTTGTAAATAGAGACACCAATTGGCATTTTAAAACAAAAAATATCTATACAAGCTTTGCAAAATTTTTATTTTTAATGACAAAAAAGGAGAGGATATTTTTTTTGTAATTGTAAATAAAAAAATATATTTTGTGATCCTCTAATGCGGCCAGGGCCTGATGGCAAAGTAGTTGTCGAAAAGAGAGAGACTAGTAAGTATTCACGCTTACTAACAACGCTTCAGGCACTTGTAATCGAGCTTGTATGTCTGGCCACTCTGTATATTTGTTTGGTCCTAAAAAATGCCATGTGTATCGTATAAATTCATAAAACATTACTGGTGCATCGAACTTTATAAACGATTCATATTTTTGTTGTATTTTTTACTTTTCTATTTGATTTGCATGCAATGGTATCATCATAAGGTTCTCAGTCCGAAGACTGGTTGGACGCGTACCTCCATTCTTTTCTATCCTGAGCTAACCTACGCATTTCCCTAAAAGTAGAACATCCTACATCCCTAACTATTTGAGAGCAGTAGTCTAATCTAGGCCTACCCCTACCTCTTTTTATTCCTATCTCTGACTCTAGTATGTCGCGAACTATTCCTTCGTGTCTTAGAAGGTGTCCTACCATCCTATCTCTCCTACTCTTTATTGTTTTCCATACCTTTCGACTTTCCCCAACTCTTTCTAATACTTCCCTATTGCTAACCTTATCTATCCACGGTATCTTCATCATGCGTCTGTAACACCACAGTTCAAACGCTTCTACTCTTTTTCTATCCGCTTCTCCTATTGTCCAAGTTTCGCACCCGTATAATGCCGTACTCCATACATACGACTTTAAGAGTCTCTTCCTAGTCTCTATATTAACCGCTCTCGAACATAACAGTTGTTTCTTTTTGTTAAACGCAACTCGTCCCTGCGCCATTCTTTGTTTTATATCTTTAGTGCTCCTACCGTCTTGGGTTATTTTACTTCCTAAGTAGCAGAAATCCGCGACCTCCTCTATCTTCTCATTTCCTATTTGTATTTCAATTTTAGTTCTATTTTGCAATGGTATGCAATGCAATGGTATGTTGCAGCAAATTTTTGATCATTGCACATTTTGAACAAGTGCAAGGAAATTAGCTTCGTGCTAGGCTTTTGTATTTGTTTTTCGTTTTATGTTGATGAGGTAAATTGTTCTCTTTTGAAAAATTTATGCTAGTCACTGGCAAGAAAACTGAACAGCCTCTTCTCTACAAGAAAACATTGGGGAAATAAATTTTCAGTTTTATTAAAAAAAAATGATAACCACGGTTGTGGAATGACATTTTTCAACGGAATGTGCGCAATCGCTATAAAAATTATGGGTCAACTTCCTTCACAATAGAATGTGTAACTTCGGTGCCATATTTACTCCAAGAACTAATTTATGACACATCACTGGAAAACAAATTCATACTAGAATCAAATGGCATTAAAATTATATACAGGGTGCAATTTAAAATAAAAAAGGGAAGGAAAAATGACCTGAATTGTGCGTAAAAAATTTTCTCTAAAATGTGCTTGGACATACTGTATATTTTTGATTCAAATCGAAATTGAAACAAGCTTTAATAAGTTTTGTTGAATTTTCATTCAGGGCAGGCCTTAAAACCCCACTTTCAGCCAGTGGAAAAAATTTTGTAGAAATTATTTTTTTCTCATTAAACAGTTGAGAAAATCTTTTGTAATAGGATATCTGCAAATCTGCATCTCCAACCCAACACACAATTTTTGAGTTACCTACCAGCATTTATTTAATTTTTCACACAAGTGCAAAAATTTATTACTTTTTAGTAAACTGAATGGCTGGTTGTAATTTTCTTTTGCCAGTGACTGTATAATTAGTCGGGGAGCAGACCGCCTGAAAGATGCGTTTTAAACGCTCTCTATACAACTCGAATACACACAACAAAATGAAGCTGATTCTTATGTAAAATTATCTGCCGGATTCGAATTTTGAGGTCGCGAAAAGATCAGGAATTGCGGAAATACCGGAAAATCGGGTTTTCGTAAAATTTTCCTAAACCAATTTTCAACCATTTTTAAAACCTTTCTCGTTGCATTTCAGAAACGAAAAGAGTTAGAGATCTGTTTTTTTCGTGGAATATACACCGAAGTGTGCTGATCAAAAAATGGTTTCTTGCTAGACCACAAATTTGTGTAATGTATTTTTCATGCACCGGGTAAGTAATCTTATTTTTCGGAATTAACATATACATATGCGAGACCAAACACGTACAAAGGCTCGAAATTATTTTTGGTGAAGAAACGAAATATTAACACGTTCGCTGCGGCACGGGTCACATAGACCCCGTACAGCACCAGCGTTGCATGCGGGCCTTTCCAAACGTTACTTTTCCTGCGGTGCGACTTTATATAAACATAGTAATTTTTTAAATATTTTCATTTTGATTGAAGATATATAGTTGCCATAACATCTTCTACCTTCACAAGTCTTAAAATCATACGGGGTTTATATGACCCGTACCGCACATGAACACGATTTTCATACTTGTGTGCGATACGGGGTTTGTAGACGTGTCTGGACTTGTTCGCTAAATCGTCTGCGAATATGCGGTTTCAACTCATTTCTTGTCAGTACCGCGTACTAGTAAGTTGAGAAATGTAACAATGAGTGGTCGTGCAAAACAGTTGGTGAATTTAGCCGGCCTATTGTCTGGCTTGTTTCAACGCTGCCCACGAAAAGCATGGCAACTGAACCATTTTTGTACGAAAAATTGTTTTACTTTAATAATATGTGTTCTTTCTTTATTTTTCAAAAATAAAGCTTTATTGTAGTTCTGAATCTTTGGAAATATTGTAACATGTATAAAAATAGTTTTTCGTCGTTAAATGCTATACGGGACATTTAAGCCCCGTGCTATTACAGCCAATTATAGATCCTGCTTACTAGAAAGCACCACCCATAATGCAATCCCTTCCATTATGACGTTAACTCTAGTAGCCAATGAAATCTGACGGCTATTGTACGGGACTTATAGACCCCGAACCGCACAGTGAGAAAAACTGATACGGGGTTCATATGGCCCGTACCGCAATTCAAAAAAGTATTTAGAATACGCCACCGCAGCGAACGTGTTAATGCTGTTGCTGAAAAAAGTTACAGCGAGTTAAAACATAAATAAATCGTGCGCGCTAGCTGCGCTGTTGGGTTGATAGGTAGCGACATGGGTTCGGGCGCTTTTATCCTTGATAATACACATAGCCGAAACTCTTGGCCTCCTGAATTAATTTGAAACGTAAACAAAAATAATTCTAACAAATATGTGGATTCAATTCTACATTTTATTGAAATGCTTTATCACATGGAAGGTTACTTTCATGGAAGGAGTACACGACAAGGAATTAAATTTAAGAAAATGTCCGAATTAATTTTTTTGAAAAGACCGAAATCTTCGCAAAATGTGAGAAACGAAGATGTCAATAACAAGTATGTCCTCCTCTGTTCTCGAGTAAAACATTGACACGTCTGTATATTCCAATAAAAAGGTTATTAATGGCTTCCTGTGGTATGTTGTTCCGGTTGTTCCATTCTTCTTGAGCAGCTACAATTAGCTCCTGAAGGATGAAAGGGGGGTTATCTCTATTTAGCATATCCCACACGTTCTCTCAAGGATTCAAGTCAGGTGAGTTTGTTGGCCAATTCATTCTTGGAATATTCCCTTCCTGTATCAAATTGGCAACCCTTCTTGTGCGGTGGGGCGTGGCGTTATCGTCCATAAAAACGAAATTTTCTCCAATGGAAAGATGATTGGTTGGATAATATTTTGGACGTAAATGTTTCCCGTCATGGTTTGCGGCACGTGAATAAGTGGAGTGCGACGACCATACATTATACCCCCCTCAAAACATTACTGTTCCGCCTTGTAAAGGAACAACTTCTCTGGCAAAAGTAAGTCTTTCTTGTCGTCCTGGTCCCCTAGAGACCCTTTCATGTCGATAATCACTCACTAACCCAATTTTTGTCTCATCAGAAAAATGATATATTTTGTTTTCAGAGATCTGCCTCCTTCGGAAAACGAATTTAACTTTCATGTTAAAAGAGCTTTTTTACAGTGTGCTGTATATAAAACGGCTTGGCAAATTAGCCCAAATATTCCAAACATCCTGGAATATGGATGGTACATGGAAAATGACGTTATTATGTCAACATTCACAAATAGCTCTAAACTGGATTGTGTTCTGTAAATGTAAAAATTTTACCTGTTCTTTTCGATGTGCATGCATGAAATCTAATGTGCAATGTATAATATCATGTTTATGTGAAGGGAAATGCAATTTGTTGGAATGAAAAATACGAATGTTCTCGACATTAATGCAGCGTTTGTACGTCCACTATTACACGGCTCAGCACGGCTGGCCCGCACGAATTATTTATGTTTTAACTCCCTGTAACTTTTTTCATCAACAACATTAATGTTTCGTTTCTTCATCAAAAATAATTTCAAGCCTTTGTCCGTGTTTGGTCTCGCATATGTATATGTTAATTCCGAAAAGTAAGATTACTATTTACGGTCTAGCAAGAAACCATTTTTTTCATAAAATTGGAAAATTGTAGAGGCAACTGTGATGATCGGCACACTTCAATGTATATTCCATGAAAAAACAGATCTCTAACTCTTTTCGTTGCTGAAATACAACGAGAAAAGTTTTAAAAATGGTCAAAAATTGATTTACGAAAATTTTAGGAAAAATCAATTTTCCGGCATTTTCGCAATTTATATGTATATGTTAATTCCGAGAAATAAGATTACTTACCCGGTGCATAAAAAATACATTACACAAATTTGCGGTCTAGCAAGAAACCATTTTTTTCATAAAATTGGAAAATTGTAGAGGCAACGTGAGTACACTGTGATAATCAGCATACTTCAGTGTATATTCCACGAAAAAACAGATCTCTATCTCTTTTCGTTGCTGAAATACGAGAAAAGTTTTAAAAATGGTCGAAAATTTATTTAGGAAAATTTTAGGAAAAATCGATTTTCCGGCATTTTCGCAATTCCCGATCTTTTCGCGACCTCAAAATTCGAATCCGGCAGATCATTTTACTTAAGAATCAGCTTCATTTTCTTGTGTGTGTTCGAGTTGTATAGAGGGTGTCGAATTAGAGCACCTTGCTCTCCGACTAAATATGTTTACTTTCGTACAAATTTTGCTTTGTGCAATTTGACTTTTTCTGTCTGCTTTAGGCACAACAAAAATTTGTGATGCATTATTGCAATCTAAACTCTTCTCTAATCCGTAAAATTTATACTAGGGACCCCAGAAAATAACAGGAACAACAAGGAAACAGAAAGAATGCGTACTGGTTCAACTACCATTGCTGAGGAAGCGGTCGATCAGCTCCAAGCAAGCGAGAAATTAATCGCAGGTTCGTTGATTTTTTTCAACAATACTTTTTCAAATGTGTTAAATCGTACATAATTATTACTTAGAATTAAACGAAACATGGGAAGAGAAATTGAAGCGAACAGAAGCCATACGCATTCAAAGAGAAGCTGTTTTTGCTGAAATGGGCGTTGCTGTAAAAGAAGATGGTGATACTGTGGGGGTGTTTTCTCCAAAATGCACACCACATTTGGTTAATCTTAACGAAGATCCATTTATGTCTGAGTGTTTGATTTACTACATAAAAGTAAGCCATTATTCATTTGAAACACTTGTACAGTCCAACAGATTTAAGTTGGCGAGCGGGGAGGTTGCGCATTATACTTGGGCCGCCGAACAGATTGAGTGATCACCCTGCAAGACCGTGCTCTAGCGGGGCCAATAGTAATTTATGACGACCGAATTGGAGTGATGCGACTTCGTTGGGTCTAAAGAAAGCTCATCACTGCGGTTCGGTTGTCCTAAATTGATAATGGTCCCACCTAGAGCACATTCTTGCAGGGTGATCACTCCGTCTGTTCAGCGGCCCAAGTATAGCATATTTTACGAATGCAATAAAATGTTTTGCAGCACCAGTGGTGAAGGTAAAATTTTCAATTACTGGTGAGCTTTTGAAAAGGTCAGATGGCGGGTTGCGAACGGAAAGGTGCTTTACGTAGTCAAACACGGGAAATAGTGTACAGAGTGTTTTGTTAATTGAAACAGAAACAGAAACTTTGGAAAGTGTGAAAATGAAGATGCCTGTTGCAACGGACGTGTGTAAGACCTATTACAGGGGTGTCAAATTCATTAAACGTGGAGTGCCGATTTAAAATTTTTGCATGCAGGTGTGGGCTGCAGTCAGATAATAATAATAATAATATATTTATTAACACCATAATCAAAGAATACATGCTGCAAATATAATACACGTGACATTGGTGTTAAAAGGCCAGCATTCAGACTTCCATATGTGACAGTTATGGAGCCTGATCTTCCATGCTGAACTGTACTAAACTAACTTCATCCTTTTCCTAATGAAGGTACAGAAAATGAGCAGAAAAAAAATATAAACGGAAAACGAGAGAGAAGAAGAGGAAAAGGAGGAAGAAGAAGGAGGAGGAGGAGGAGGAGAAGACGACGAAAACGAAGAGGCAGAATAATTAAAATATAACTAAAACCAATCAGACACTATTGCTGCTCAAGCAAAACCCCAGGCATTCTATTTCTGAAGGCACCGCAAGGCGAAGACAGATGAAACTCATGAAATTTATTTAAAAGCGGAGCGATGTTGTAAGAGAAGGATCTCTAGAAAATCTTCTTGCGGTGCCGAGGAATTGTTAGCCTCACAAACTTTCGACGTGTGTTGATGCCATGCACAACGAAAAATAAGTTTGTCATACAAGTAAGGAGGCTGCCGGCATTTAACGATCCCGAGGAATAAACAAGCCATGAGAAGTCGGTGACTGTTATACATATTGAGCCACCCAGCATCCTTTAATTTGTGAGAAATATGAGAACGGGCCCGAATCGTAAACATGAGCCTCAAGCAAGAATTCTGAACTTTTTGTACACGGCGAGTGTCGCGACTTGTCAAGCAAGGGCCATAAACACTACCACAAAAGCTAAAATGCGAGAGTACAAGAGAATTGCAGAGCATCTTCTTTGTTTTCAAATCTAAGCATATACAGGGTGGGCCAATAGTGCGTAGTCGGTCCATATCTCTGATTCTATTCAAGATATCAACATGAAATTTTACGTGTGTGTGGAGAACCCCACGAAGCTTCTGTTAAAATTATTTTGATGTATACAGGATGTTCACGTGCTACGTACCAAACCAAAGTTATGTTTTTTCAAATGGAATGCCCCACATTTGTTTGCATATTTGGATACCCCATAAAATTTCATGAAAGTTGATATGCTACATGGTGGGGTTTAGAGTAAGCGTTGTTAAGATACGGCTATTTTAGTACCGTAGTTAATATTTTCACTTTTCACTATTTGGTAGAAATCCATGATTAAATAAGAAATTACTTCGCGTACTACCAATAAGTATAACAAAATTATTTTATTTAACCGGTTTCAAGATCTACAAACGATCCCATCATCAGAAATGTTTAAGAAAAATTGTAAACAAATTATTATGACAGTTGACAAGGAAACTAAAATTGACAAATTATAATGATATCCATGGTGCTACTGACTTCTGCTGGTCAAAGATAACTCTGATTTTTTTATTGCACTAGGTTCAGAGGACACTCTATTTGTAAAAACCATTAACACTTTTTTCAAAATAGTTCACATTATACAGAGTGGCCAAATTGCGCAAAATGGAGCTTTTCTCAAAAATGTTAAATGGAACACCCCGAATATTATTTGCAAGTTTCATAGCCAGTTTATTAAGCTTTTCACTAATGTAGATTTTGGCAAGTCTGCGACTGATAATTTAGACAGAAATAAAGATTGAACCTTAAGAACTGAGATTTTTGCCGTAATTTTGTATCATTTTTGCTACCCAAAACTCAGAAAAATGCTTACACTTTGTTTTTACAGAAAATTTAGCGAATAGAGTTTACACCGGCACAAGCAATCTCATTGTAAGTTTACTTCTTGAAAGGACGGTTTTCTTCCATAGCACTCCTTGTTTCAATTTATACCTAGGTTTAATAAGTTACCATTTATTTAAGAATATGACCATGGAGAAGCAATCTGGCGATGAAATTTTTTGTCTCAATGTGAAATCAACTTTCAAAAACAAAATGGAAATCATATTTTGTGTTTTGGGCACTAAATTATGGGAGAAACGAATAAACTACCGGTAAAATTGCTACATTTTAAAGTTCAATTTTCAATTCTACCGAAACCGTCAGTCGCAGACCTATACTTGGGCCGCCCAACAGACGGAGTGATCACCCTGCAAGAACGTGCTCTAGACGGGACCACTGTCAATTTAGGACGACAGAACCGCAGTGATGTGCTTCTTTAGACCCAACGAAGTCGCATCACTCCAATTCGGTCGTCATAAATTAATATTGGCCCCGCTAGAGCACGTTCTTGCAGGGTGATCACTCCGTCTGTTGGGCGGCCCAAGTATAATAATATCTACATCAATCAAAAGCTTAGTAAACTGTCTATCAAATATGGAAATAATATATGGAGTGTTCCATTTGAAATTTTTAAGAAAAAAATGCATATTGCATAAGCTGTCCACCCTGTATGATATTAAGTTTTGTGACAAAAGTACTCAAAAATTTTACAAATAGAGCAGTATGTGAACCTAGTCCAATAAAGAAATCTTAAATAGCTTCGACCAGTAGATGTCAGCAGTTCCTCAAAGTTGGGTCCACACTGGCACTAAAATGGTAATATCTTAAAATCGCTCACTCTAAACCCCATCGTGCAGTACACCACCTTTCATAAAATTTTATTGGGAATTCAAATATGCAAACAAATGTGGGGCGTTCCATTTAAAAAAAACATAACTTTGGTTTGGTGCTCGGAGTGTGAACACCCTGTATACACCAAAATAATTTTATCGGATGCTTCGCGGGGTTCTCAACATACATATAAAGTTTTATTTTGCTACCTTGAATAGAACCAGAGGTATGGGCCGACTACAGACTATTGGCCCATCCCGTATAAGATTTAGTGCTACATATGCTTTCTTTAAAAGGAAGCGAATGTGTTGAGTGAAACGCAGATTACAATTAATAAACAATCCCAAACTCTTATTACAATTTTCAAATGAAATGACCCTATCATCATCTTCAACACCATTTCACTCAGCACACAACCCCGCTGTAAGTCATTACCAAATATAATTGTGCGTGATTTCATAGGATTGATTCTTAATAGCTGTTGTTTAGAAATAGAGGATAATCTGTCAAAGTCACTATTCATCAGAAAACTTGCATGAGAAACATCAGACGTGTCGAATGATAAATCTGGGCATCGTCGGCATAAAGATGATATTTACTATGTTGAAGTGACAGGTGGAAAGAAGAGGTATAAATAGTGTATAAAATAGGACCAAGTATACTACCCTGATGCACACCAGACTCCCGACAACGAGGCAGAGACGACTGATTACCGTAAATAACGTACTGACTGCGTCCAGACAAAAATGAGGCCATAAGATTGATGGCGTGTGGTGTAAGACATATGTAATGTAAAATCGAAATTAATATGTCTTGATTTAGTATATCGAAAGCTTTCGAATAGTCAAGTAAAACTAGAACACTAACTTTATTGCTGTCACACGCTCGAAAAATTGTCATCAGTAACATCTGACAAAGCAGCAGTACAGCCATAACCCCGCCTAAAGCCTGATTGCCTCTAGGGCACTACATTGTATAAATTCAAGTGCACTCGTAACTGCAATTCAAGGATCCTCTCGAGAATCTTAGAGAGAACAGGTAGAATACTTATCGACCTAAGATCGCCAAAATCTGTGGGAACGGCAATCTTAGATAAGGGAACCATGCAAGGCTGCTTCTAGACTCCCGGGAAATATGATTCACGTACGCACTCATTAAAAATATGTGTAAGAAAAGGAAGAATGTATGAACAACAGAGAAGAATAAGGGAAATATTAAGATTGTCACTGCCATACGCCTTGGACCTTATTTCCGTGATCATACGAGAAATGGCAAAGCGATTTTTAGGACACCAGGAAAGAAGCGTATAAGGAAGAGTTCCTTAACGACTGATTTACCAGCGTATAAGTATAAGACAGCTGATATACGTCACATCGTACACGAATTTCACAAGACTGAAAGTTGTGTTACCCTTGCAAAATTGAACCAAAAAATACAGACTGAGCTAGAATGGAATGGATCTAGTGAAACACAGAGTTTTTTTTCCGTAAAATGGGGTTCAGGTGAAAAAGGGCGGAAGATAATAGGAAAGTCCTAATTGAAGAACACGATTTTGTAGTATTTTGTAGTTGAAGAAAATTAAATATTTCCGAAATCAAAATAGACTGATTGTTTACCTGGACAAAACATATTTACGCAGTAGCCATGTCTTTTCGAATAATTGGACAGATGAATCAACCAAAGGACTATTTGCAAATATCTCTGAAGGTCAGAGATTAATTATTGTAAATGTCGGTTGCGAAAAGGGCTTTATACCTGGATGTTTGTTAATATGTAAATCTGGATCTAAAACTGGCGATTACCATTCAGAAATGAATTCAGAGAATTATGGCAAGTGGTTGCAGCAAAAGTTGATTCCTAATTAACCAAGAATTCTGTCGTCGTCATAGACAATGCACCCTACCACAACGTCCAGGCAAATCCCGTGCACCCACGTCAAATTCTAAAAAGGCAGATATGATTAAATGGCTAAACGACAAGAATATTAATTTTGAACCTAAATATGTATAATATAAACAAATACACTTGGATATGTTCTACGTATATTTTATTTACTCGACGATCGTTTCGGAATTTTATTCCATCATCAGGAGTACAGAGAAACACTTATACTAAATTCCAATAAAGCTTACAGTATATTCATACTATTCTAAATAACTAAAGAGGGGGAGATTAAGGTTTATTGTTTGTTTACAGGAATATTTGTAGGAGTGGTGACAATTGAAAATCTAATTGATCATTTGTAACATTTTTCTTTCCGCTGATGGCTTTTTGGATTTCTAAATTTTCTAATAGAGTTAATTTTCTACCTTTATTACATAAATGAAGGGGTTTAAAGTTGGTGGTATTAAAATCATGCTTATTTTCTATACAGTGTGTGCTGAATCCAGTGTTGCAATTTAAAGTTCCTATGGCTTTTTTGTGTTCATTTAATCTAGTTTTAAAACTTCGACCTGTTTGACCTATGTATATGGCATCACAATCTGAACATTTGATTTCATATATGCCGCTATTATCTATTTTTTGACACCTTTCTTTATTATTTAAAAGTAGTTTTCCTAGGTTAAGCTTATTTGTGCTAATAGTTTTTACATTATATTTATTGAAATTATTACAGACTTTACTACTAATATTGGGTACAAAATTGATTGTTTTGAATATTTTTGTTTCGCAGTCTATTTGAGGAGCATAAAAATGTTTTAAGGTGACTTTACTCTGTTTATTGACTAAAAGTTTATTAATAAGATTTTCTGAGTAACCATTATTTATAGCAATTTGTTTTATGATGTCTAACTCTTTCTTAAAGTTGTCTTCTGATAAGGGGATGGCTAGCAATCTATGAATATAGCTATTGAATGTACTGTGTTTAATACTAAGTGATTGGTTCGACTTTGCTGGTATTATGGTATCTGTGAAAGTAGGTTTCCTAAAGATGTTGAATTCTATTTTATTTTTATTTCTGTTGTTAATTAAAGTGACGTCTAAAAAGTTAATTTTATTATCTATTTCATGTTCCATCGTAAATTGAATTTTCTTATTTAAACTGTTAATAAATGTGAGAAAAGAATGTAGCTGTCTATCCGTGCCTAGCCAAATGCAAAATATGTCATCCACATATCGTACCCACTGTGAAATGTTTTTTAGCAAATTATTATTTGAATTAAACAATGATTTTTCCCAATGATTCATAAATATTTCTGCCAATAGTGGCGATAATGGAGAACCCATAGCCAATCCTTCTGTTTGGCTATAATATTTATCCCTGAACTTGAAATAATTTTGTTTTAAGCACGTAAAAGTTAATTTAGTTAGTTGGTCTTTTTCATCCGAGTTTAGATCTGAATTATGTATTATGTTTTTTAAAATAATTTTAATTTCGCTAATGGGAATAGAGGTAAATAGACTTTTTACATCAAAGGAAACAAATTTTGCACTGGGAGGTATTGTAAGATCTTTTAATTTCTCGACTAGCTGAATCGAGTCTTTAATGGCATATTCTGATTTGAATTTCGTGAGGCTAGGAAACTTATTATTTAGAAATTTGCATAATTTGTAAGCTGGGGCACAAATATAAGATACTACTGGTCTACCCGGGTTTAGATCTTTATGAAGTTTTATGAGGGTATACAGATTAGGCAATTTCGGGGACATGGTTATAAATTTAAATATCTCATTTCCTGGAATAATTTCTTTGCACATTTTTATTATTGATTTTATTTCGGTTTGAAAACTATTTGTTGGGTCTGTTTTTAATTGTATGTAATTTGCTTGTTCAATGAGTTCATATGTTTTCGAATTATAATCCGATGTAGGTAAAATGGTGATAGTGTTGCCTTTATCTGCTTTAGTTAATACCAAATCATTAATTAATAAAGTTTGTTTAATTTCTTTAACTAATTTCAATTCTGATCTATCTATGTGGGGTTTTGATTTAGCTTTAGAGAGAATATTTGCAAATTCTAATTTGACCAAACTTCTATTTTCAATTTGCTAGCCATCCCCTTATCAGAAGACACCTTTAAGAAAGAGTTAGACATCATAAAACAAATTGCTATAAATAATGGTTACTCAGAAAATCTTATTAATAAACTTTTAGTCAATAAACAGAGTAAAGTCACCTTAAAACATTTTTATGCACCTCAAATAGACTGCGAAACAAAAATATTCAAAACAATCAATTTTGTACCCAATATTAGTAGTAAAGTCCGTAATAATTTCAATAAATATAATGTAAAAACTATTAGCACAAATAAGCTTAACCTAGGAAAACTACTTTTAAATAATAAAGAAAGGTGTCAAAAAATAGATAATAGCGGCATATATGAAATCAAATGTTCAGATTGTGATGCCATATACATAGGTCAAACAGGTCGAAGTTTTAAAACTAGATTAAATGAACACAAAAAAGCCATAGAAACTTTAAATTGCAACACTGGATTCAGCACACACTGTATAGAAAATAAGCATGATTTTAATACCACCAACTTTAAACCCCTTCATTTATGTAATAAAGGTAGAAAATTAACTCTATTAGAAAATTTAGAAATCCAAAAAGCCATCAGCGGAAAGAAAAATGTTACAAATGATCAATTAGATTTTCAATTGTCACCACTCCTACAAATATTCCTGTAAACAAACAATAAACCTTAATCTCCCCCTCTTTAGTTATTTAGAATAGTATAAATCTACTGTAAGCTTTATTGCAATTTAGTATAAGTGTTTCTCTGTACTCCTGATGATGGAATAAAATTCCGAAACGATCGTCGAGTAAATAAAATATACGTAGAACATATCCAAGTGTATTTGTTTATATTATAGTTAATCATGTTCTACCAAGCGCCTAGCGAAAAATCAGTTAAAATTATTCTAAATATGTATGTTAAAACCACTGTTGTACGAAATTATCAAGCATTATAAGAGATATATGTATAACCTACAAGTTCGACACATTATTGCAAGACCATGGACACACTGTTTCACTTTTAACCCTCATATCATCCAGATTTAAATTTCATCGAGTTAATATGAGCAACAGTGAAAAACAACATCTCTGCCAAAAATACTACCTTCAGATTAGAAGATGTGCGGAATATGTATTTAATCAAATAAAGTCAGAAGAATGGAAGAAATGTTGTGATCATGTGATTAAGATCGAGGACAAATATTTAGAAAATCAAGCATTCACAGACAATATCAGTGAAGTTGAACCATTCATTATATCTTTAGACGACAGTGACAGTGATACTAGCGATTCTGAAAGTGATGATTAAGACCTTCATTATTGTTGCGCTGTTATTTTTTTAATAGAATAGAGACAAAGAATCTAATATTAATGATTTTTCTGCAATAAATCACGCTGCATTTGTCTTTTTATATTCTGAATTACCTTTGGTACTAATAATTTTCTTAATACACGTTGAATATTTTTTACTGAATTTTTATTACCTATTTCATATTTATTCCCAAGAGCCACTGTTGCGCTGAGTTAGATGCAGGCTGTGGTAGGCGCCAACGTGTCGTGCCTCCATCGCTCGCCAACTTAAATCTGTTGGACTGTATATTCACTTTGTTTTTAATGGTTTCGTAGGATGGAATAACAAGAGTTGGTTCAGCGGAAGCCAATGTTGTACAGGACGTACAATTATCTGGCTCTCACATTCGACCTGAACACTGCATTTTTGAAAATAAAGAGGGTCGAATCACCTTGACGCCCCAAAACGGGGCACTAATCTACGTTAATGGCCGAGAAGTATGCCTCAGATTAAGCAACTAATAATAAGTTAATAGCAATTTGCTAATTTTTTTAGATAACGGAACCTATAGTATTGAAAACGGGATCGCGTGTAATCCTGGGTAAGAACCATGTGTTTAGGTTTACAAATCCAGACGCGGCTAGGGAACGCCGAGAGAAAAACAGCCCTCCGGAAACTGTGGATTGGAATTTCGCACAAATTGAGCTTTTGGAGAAGCAGGGAATTGATCTTAAAGTGGAAATGGAAAAGAAACTGTTGAATCTTGAAGAGCAGTACCGTAAAGAGAAAGAAACTGCAGATCAGTTGTTTGAAGAACAAAGAAAGGTACGCCACTTTCTTTACTTTCTTGTACTCTTAAATTTCCGAAATACACATTACACATTACATTTTAGTGTTATGAGGCGAGGATAGACGCATTACAAAAACAAGTAGAAGAGCAAAGCATGACGATGTCGATGTACAGCTCGTACACTCCCGAGGACTTTAACGCTGAAGACGACATATTTGGTAAGTGCATTTTCTCTTCTTAATCGAAAACTTTAGAGCTGCAAAAGAAAGAAATTCAACCGAATTCTGAGTGCATGACGCTTGAGATGGCTTGGAATTTAGAGTGAACGCTTTTGCAGTGAATCCTCTGTTTGACGCAGAGTGCAACTGGAGCCAAAGGGAGTTCGAATTGGCTGGAGGGGCGTGGCGCAAATGGAAACACCATCAGTTTACGTCGTTGAGGGATGACCTCTGGGGGAACGCGATATTCCTGAAAGAAGCCAACGCCATCTCTGTGGAGCTCAAGAAAAAAGTAACGTGTTTGGTACTTTTTTGATGCAGTTCAAGAACTGTGTTTTCTCAGGTTCAGTTTCAATTTACTTTGTTGACCGACACGCTCTACTCGCCGCTCCCCCCGGATTTACGTCCTTCTGCCGATTATGATCAAGACGAAGACCTGCCTTTGCCACGAACAATAGTGGCTGTAGAAGTTCAAGATACCAAAAATGGGGCTACCCATTATTGGTCTTTAGATAAGTTACGGTAAGTTTAATTACTCGGTAATATCTTACGGCTTATATGATTTAAATCGGGTGCGCACGGCAGTCAGAGGCTGGAATTGATGCGTCTTGTTTACAATGAGGAAGTAGCGGAGATAGGGAGCCCCGAAGAGGGGGGGAACAGTCCTCAATTGTTGCAGTGCATTACGCAGTGTCCATCTTCAGCTGCCACTGGTTTTTCTTTGGCCAATTTGTTGCCATCGAGGTTGGTGCCACATCATGCAGCCTGTTTCATATTTCACACTGTTTTTGGCTTCTTTTTTGTTGTATAGGGTGGTATACACATTTATTTTGCCTGTTTTATGTACAGTACGATTTTTTTTCTTTACTAAATCCTGTACTTATACTATTTATTTAGATGTACAGGAAGCCCTAAATGATAATAAGATAAACGTAATGGTTAAAGCCATTCCAGACACTTCAGCATTCGTTTTATGCTAGAGTATCTGTTACATCTAAGTACCATTCTCGAACACTGGTTTTGCAACCTCTCCAGCCTGCTTAAGTCTTTATTACACAGCACAAATAGAACTGTAGGGCAGTACATAATATGCGGCAATATTATTGTTTTACATAACCTTATGGACGTATTGCCGAAATTTGAGAATTCAATCTGCAAAGAATTCTCACTTTTCCTGACATTTTCCCCATAACCAGCGTGCTTTCTAAATCTCAAGTCTTTATCGATTATTACACCTAAATATTTTATGCTATTTACAAAGTCTGTTTCATCACAAATTTTAATTTTAAGTCCCTCTTGTATAAAATTTGCATGTTTCGCTTTACTTGTGAAAACAATACACTTTGTTTTTGATAAATTTAATTTCAATTTATTAAAGTTCAACCAGTACTTCCCATTTTGTAAATCACCATTCAACAAATTAGCTAAGGTAGCATGATCTTTTGAATTTCACATACTCTAATAGTCCAGTGTATATCATTTAAGTATAATATAAACAGCAACGGTCCCAGAACACTGCCCTGTGGGACCCCCAAATTCACTTCTACTGTACTTGAAATACATTCAACTTTTGTCATCTGTTTTTTAAATAATCTTTCACCCATTTTAAAACATTCCCTCATATGCCCATACACTGTAGTTTTGTTAATAGCACCCCTGTTATCAACTGTTTCAAAGGCCCTGCGCAAATCCAGGAATACCGCTATCACTTTCATTTTTATCCATGCTCTTTTTCCAGCTTGTTAAAACAGGCTATAAGGCTGTTTCACAATTGTTTTTGTTCCTAATCCAGATTGCTGTTCTATTATTAAATTATTCTTTTCGACACTTAACAATTTGTTCGTAAATGACTATTTGAATGATTTTTTCAGCCATATGTAGCATATTTATTGATCTAAATTGTTCTTCACATTTAACTGTTTTTGGCACCTTTGGTATAGGTATATACAGAAGAAGAGAAGATACAACATCTATTATAGAATAATTCCAAACCACAGTTTATTTTTTGAACTTTTCACTAATTAACATTAATAACTCATCGACTCAACTTATAAGACAAGCAAATGTTGGAGTTCTTTAGGATCTTTAAAAATTCTTTAAATCGGCAACTGTGATTGCTTCCTTGGGTTCTTATTCCATTTCGTATAATTGTCAGTGGAAAAACTGACAATAAAGATTAGGAGAGATAGGGTAGTATGCTTTTCAGAAAGATCTTTTTAGTTTTCCAAATACATACATACATAAGTCTTCAAATATGCCATTCAGTACTTTTTTTTTCCTCCCCTTAGGGCCTGCCTGCCCGTAGGCTCAGATGCATTGCAGCCACAAAATAGGCTTATTGTGCTCACCCTAATTCTAAGTCACACCCATTCCATGATCTTGGTGCCTTGGACTAAACGGTACAAGTCAAACATTGAATGCTTGGAAAATTTTTCCGTTTCCATCAGACATCGCCCGAAAATTCGCTGCCTCTTCTGGTCTAAAGCTTCACATCTGCACAAGATGTGCATAACTGTCTCCTGTTCCTTATTACACAAGCGGCAGTTAAGGTCTGCGAAATATTTGCCAATCTTCCACAGGTGTTCTTTAACGGTCGTGTGTCCCGTTAGGAAGCCTGTTACGATTCTAATTTGCATCCTATTAAGGCAAAGTAGTTCTGAGCATCTTTTCCTGCAAGGTCCCTTTATATACAACTTGCTGTGCCTGTGTCCTGGAATCATGTTCCAGTAATTGTGGTGTTGAGCGCGAATCCATCCGTTTACTTGGTGTCTGACTGCACTCTTAGTTATGCCTAGGGCAGGTTCCGGTCCAACGAAAGGATCGTTGGAGCCCCGCTTTGCTAGTTTATCGGCTTCCTCGTTGCCTATCAGCCCACAGTGACCTCGATTCCAAAGCAGTCTCACTGCGTTCCGCATGGCTAGGATATTAAGTTGCTCGAAGCATTCCCACAGCAGTCTGGAAGACATCTTTGGGCTCATAAGAGCCTTCAAAGCTGCCTGGCTGTCTGATAAGATAAAGATCCGCTGATTTTTGTAGCCCCTCTTAATGTTTTCCCGTGCACATTGTAGTATCGCGTAGACCTCTGCTTGAAAGACAGAGGCACATTTGCCCAGAGAGGAGCTGAGTTTCACTCTTGGTTTATCTCCAAACAGTCCTGACCCAGCACCTGTGTCGGTCTTAGAACCGTCGGTGTACCAGATTAGACTGCCGGAAGGTATGCTGTTCAAAATTTGGTTCTCCACTCTAGGGCCATCGATTGTGACCTGAAAGAGTGGTTGTGTGGTGTTCTTGGGGATCATGTAATCCATCCTCATGGCAAGCATGGAATCCTTTATGTCCTCAATAATGCTAGTGTGGTCTGTATCCAGACGGACACGGTAAAAAGAGTTTTGCAGTCTGTATAGAGCCAGTCTCGCCTCCCCCTGTATCGCGAAGTGGAGAGGGGGAAGGTCCAGAAGAGTCTCTATGGCTGCAGTTGGCGAAGTCCGCATCACCCCTGTTATCCCTAGGCAGGCAAGCCCCTGAATTTTGCTTAGCCTTAGCCTAGTAGTTACCTGTTTGACTTTGGGCCACCATGCCAAAGCTGCATACATTATTCCTGGTCTGACCACTCTGGCCTTAGACTCCATTTTTTGTTATATGTTCGCCTAACTACTGCAATTGTAGTTTCCGACTTTCTGACTGTTCTATCGATTTGTTGAGTCCAGTATAACCCCAATATACTTGACCTCCCTTGACAATGGGATCTTCCTACGACGGAGATATAGAGGTCCAAGAGCCTCTATATTTCTCTTTCGCGTAAATGGAACTATTGTTGTTTTTTCTGGACTAATGATCAAGCTGCTACAATACTCAGGGCCATTTGCATAAATTCCCTAATCGTACTACTAAATCTTCTCTCGACTGTGATGACTAAATCATCTGCATATCCTAGGGGAGAATATCCTTCATTGCTGAGTTTCCTAAGCAGTCCGTCCATAACTAGGTTCCACACAAGAGGAGATAGAACTCCACCCTGCGGACAACCACCTGCCACCCTGACTGCCAAGGTCTCATCAAGCAGTGTAGTAAACACCACTCTAATACATTCATAACTCATCGACTCAACTTATAAGGCAAGCAAATGTTGGAGTTTCTTTAGGATCTTTAAAAAATTCTTTTAAACGGCAACTGTGATTGCTTCCTTAGGTACTTATTCCATTTTTTATAATTGTCAGTGAAAAAACTGACAATAAAGATTAGGAGAGATAGGGTAGTATGCTTTTCAGAAAGATCTTTTTGGTTTTCCAAATACACACATACGTCTCCAAATATGCCATTCAGTACTTAGCTCACTACATATATTTTGCCTCTGGACAAGATGCACGTTGTAATATTTGCTATGTGATACTCTGCTTATACATACGCTTTTTGGTGGCACCAACCTATAAAGTTGGTAGGCTTACTTTGTTTTGTAATATTGTAATGTTTTTGAGTGCATGTTTATAAACATGTGCTTTCGAAGTCTTACCGACTACGCAAACTTAAACATTCCTCATTCACAGGCAACGTCTTGAACTAATGCGTGAAATGTACCACAATGAAGCGGAACTCTCTCCGACATCCCCAGATTATAACGTCGAATCTCTGACAGGGGGTGACCCATTCTACGACCGTTTTCCGTGGTTTCGGATGGTGGGACGTGGTTTTGTTTATTTGAGCAATCTCTTGTATCCGCTTACTTTGATCCATAAAGTAGCTATCGTGAGCGAGAAGGGGGATGTAAGGGGTTATTTAAGGGTGGCCGTTCAAGCTGTGATGGACGAAGACAATTCAGATCAAGTGGGAGTGAGACAGAGTGCTAGAATCGCATTTGAAAATCCAAAAGGCGTAGTAGAAAAGAATACGCATAATTTGGAAGAAAGGATAATAGATGGACACAATACTATCGATCCTATTAAATTGGATGAGCTCATAGAGTGTGACGCTGATTCTGGAAGGGGCGATAGTTCTGTTTCTTCAGATTTAAAGGAGGAAGAAATCCCAGATCACTTAGCGTTGAACAAAGAATTCACTTTTAGAGTTACTGTATTGCAAGCTATTGGAATTTCTACGGAATACGCTGACATTTTCTGCCAATTTAAGTAAGTTTCCATTAAAGATGTTTTGAAAACAGGGTTCATAAACATTGCTTTATAGTTTTCTGCATAGACACGACGAAGCTTTTTCAACAGAGCCTGTTAAAAATACAGGCAAAGGTACACCTTTAGGTTTCTATCATGTTCAGAACGTAAGTTAAATTATTTACTTCGAATTTCAAGTGTTAAAACCAAATTTATCCTGTAGATAACTGTATCGACCTCAAAATCATTTATAGACTACATTAAAACACAGCCGATAGTGTTTGAAGTTTTCGGCCACTACCAACAACATCCATTACATAAAGATGCGAAATTGGAAGGTTCTATAAGACAACCACCGAGACGTATGTTACCTCCGTCTATACCAATCTCTCAACCAGTGAGATCAAGCAAATTTGGGGCTCTACCATCACCCTGCACTGCACATATTCACGCTAAAGTTGACGTACTTGTTTGGTTCGAAATTTGTGAATTGGCTCCTAATGGAGAGTATGTACCAGCCGTTGTTGAACATAGTGACGATTTTCCTTGCCGCGGACTGTTCCTTCTGCATCAGGGTATTCAACGTCGCATACGAATAACGATAGTTCATGATCAAGCAGCTGAATTACGGTGGAGAGATGTCCGCGAATTAGTCGTGGGACGTATTAGAAATACACCAGAATCTGAGGAAGACGAGGATAACGATAATTCTGTTTTATCGTTGGGGCTTTTCCCCGGTGAATATTTAGAAATACCTGGAGATGATAGAACGATGTTTCGCTTTGAAGCTGCTTGGGACAGCTCTCTGCACAATTCTGCTTTATTGAATAGAGTTACGTCAACTGGCGAGCAGATTTTTATGACCATATCTGCCTATTTAGAGGTAAATTTAAAAGGGTACCTACTTTTATATTTCTTTAAGTGTTGTAATCACTTCAGTTGGAAAATTGTGGCCGTCCGGCCATTATAACCAAAGATCTGAGCATGGTAATTTATGGGAGAGATGCCCGAACAGGTCCACGATCTTTGAAACATCTTTTCTCTGGAAGTTATCGAAATGCAGAAGCTAATCGTCTATCTGGGGTTTACGAATTGCTGTTGAGACGGGCTAGTGAAGCAGGTAGTCCAGGTAGATCCCTAGAATAGTGTCCCTCCCCGCCCCAAATATCATAACATTTTCCTCTTTTTATTCTTTGAGTTTGCATGGTTATTTTTGGTTTCTCCGCTTCATTAGATTTAGTGTAGTTAAAATTAAAAGTATTCGTCAGTTTCAAGAAATAGTTTAAAAATAAATTGAGACGATTTAATAATTACGTAGGAATTTTACTAAAAAAATTTAAATGTTGAAATCCGTTGGCCCAAAAATGAAGGCATTTTTGGTGTGACAATATTTTTTTGCTGTAGGTGTGCAGAGGCGTCAAAGAAGAGTCTTAGATACAAGTTCTACTTACGTACGAGGTGAAGAAAATCTTCACGGTTGGCGACCACGAGGAGATTCTTTGATATTCGACCATCAATGGGAGTTAGAGAAACTAACACGACTCGAAGAAGTGGAGAGGGTACGCCATACTTTGATGCTACGCGAGAGATTAGGTTTGGACCGCGTTAGCAACCAAAAATCTCACCTGGAATACACGAAAAGCGAAAAAGAGGTTTGCAATATGGCAGCGAAGAACAACAACATAAATATTATAGCGAATAATGAAATTTCCGAATACTCTGATAGAGAAAAAGAATTGTTGAATAAGTATTTGCGTTTGATACAAGGAAAAGGTCGAGATAATGGAAACAATCATAAAGAAAATGATGTGACGAGTCCTTCTGAGGACTTAACGGAAATGAGTACTAGTTTGATGTCTAGCGTTGTTTCTGGCTCGATAGAGTTATGCTCACCGGAAAGGGCTGCGTTACCAGGCGAATGCGCCCCACTACCTCCAGTTCCAGCTTCTCCTCCAGGGCCTAGAGATCCAGATCTCGTCCTATACGTACCTGACATGGAAGAAATACGAATCTCTCCCGTAATTGCCCGTAAAGGTTACCTAAACGTTTTAGAGCATAAAACGCACGGTTGGAAAAAACGTTGGGTGGCAGTTCGTCGCCCGTACGTATTTATATTCAGAGATGAAAAGGATCCTGTGGAGAGAGCATTGATCAACTTGGCAACTGCACAAGTTGAATATTCCGAAGATCAATTGGCGATGGTACGTTTGCCAAATACTTTTAGCGTTGTGAGTAAACATAGGGGGTATTTATTGCAAACTTTGCACGAGAAAGAAGTTCACGATTGGTTGTATGCGATAAATCCCTTATTGGCTGGTCAAATTAGGTCAAAATCGGCAAGGCGCAATCCTGGCAATCGAGAAGAAGTGATGGGGGTAAATAAATGAGAGTTGATCACTATGGAATCCGTACTTGTGTATTAATTTTTTTGGAGATAATTTTGAGGGGCTTAGAACTGACGTATTTTCGTTTTTTGTGCACCTTCTTAAGTTTAGCGTGAATTGCTCAAAGAGTAACTCGGTTTTAATTTAACGAATTTGCTTTGGTCACAGCGAAACGAAAATGCGTTGGTTTTCAATATCACAGTAAGTGTTATACGTGTAAATTAACAGTGTCGTGTACCTATTTTTCCAAATAAACTGGTTGCTGTTTGCAGCGAATGAAATAATTCCACAAGTATCGATTCCATAGGCGATGGGACGAGGAAAAAGAATCTGATAGATATACTAGGTAAGAAATTTTTCTTAATATCGTAAGGTGTATTCTAGTCATCTTATTTTTTCAACGCAATGACATATGCATTTGTTTTTAATTTATTGTTGAAAATGTGCACTTTACGCATACAAAAAAATATAATAGAAAGCTTACGTGCGATTTACTTTTGTGATAATAGATTTTATATGCTGTATTATTTTGTTCTCTTGGTTTTTCGATTTGTGTATAATGAATAATTTAATGTGTAAGTAGATGGGAATAAAAAATTACTTTTCTCTGTGGATATCTAACAAAATACTGATCTCAGTGTCTTTAAGATAAAAAAATAGGAAATAATCGAGGTATAGTCGCATCTATTCTAAATTGACGATTTTCCCCCTTGTATTTATTTCACGGAAGATTGAATACGTAATTTGAATAATGTACAGGGTGTTTTCGTTAACTAACATGAAATGTAGGCAAATTTCACTGCGTAATTGCAGCTTTTGTAATTATCGTTAAGTGATTTTAGAAGAAGTTCGAGTACTTGTAAATAGGGTCTGATGACTTTGCTCTTTTTCATTTCCGTTTTTCATTATTGTAGAGCACGCCATGACCAATTATTATAAAAAAAACGAAGTATTATAATTTGTTTTAAAGAGACGATTTAGTTGTTGAAATGACGGAATTAAAAGGTACGGAGGCAGGTGCAATTTTCGAATCTGTTTATTGTTAGACGCTTGTTAAAGTTTATAATTTTATTTTTATAGTTGTATTATGGAATTTTTCCCCTTATCCTTCTCCCCATACACTTTGTGCTACTGCGCTTCAAAAAAGCTATTAATGTATCATGTATCGTTACCAAAGAAACTAAAACAGGTAGTTATAAATTTTAGGACAATTTTTGTATTGTTTTCCGGCAGAAATTAACATCTGAAATGTGCCGCTCCTATTCATTATTATGTATGCATTGTATCAATAAAATGTAAAATATCTTTTGTACTTTATTTCTTACCAGGCAATCCATTCATTGCAGTACGCCACACGAGAACGCTTAGGCCTTTGGTCGCAATTCCAGTAACCGATAGATAAATGAGAATCTGCTCTTGTTTATTTTTTTGTAAAAAAAGTTTTAAGGAGAATGGGAAAGAATATTCTTGTTTTGGTATCACTGTTTAAGTTTAGTATGAATTGCTCAATTTTAATTCTGAAACTTTACACTAATTTGCTTTGATATCAATGAAACACAAGTGCTTTAGTTTTCAACCTCCAATAGGTGATGAATAAACTCCCCTCATCAACCAGTTTAGCCAGCAAGGGGTTGTAAGGCTATAATTTCCCCATTATGGGAGGCCAATAATCCAGGAGTGGAAAAAATAAGTGATATATGAATAAATTAATAGTGTTGTGTACCTGTTTTTTAAAATATACATTGCTGCTTGCAACGAATGAAATACATAATACCATAAATACTGATTCGGAGGCTAGGTCTTCATTTATTCTTCAAAAAAGATGCATACGCTTGCTGTGTGGTTTAGGTGGCAGGGAGTCGTGTAGAGATTATTTTAAAAGGCTAAACATTCAAACTTACAAATTTACATATCTACTACTTATCCATACATATACAGGGTGTATCCAAATAAGTGCGAAAAAATTTAAGAGGCGATTCCTTGTTGAAAATTAAGGGGGGTGTTTGATATAAACAAATCCTCATATGTCCCTCCCTTAGGAGTTACGCTCCTCCAAAGTGGGAGGTGGAAATTATGTTTTTTATTTTTTTGTCAAAATCTGAAATAGTTAGGGAAATGAAATTTGGTGGAAGGTTTCTAATGTTAAAAAGCCTACTTTCGAAGATTTTCTAGACCGATCCATATTGTTATAAGTGGATGAAACTCGCAACCCCTCTAAGCAACTTGGTGCCGCCTACTACTTTTACTTGGAATTTAATTCTTTCAGTGCATGATGAAGTTAATCATTTTTTACCCGAAAACTATTGATTTTACAAAAACAGCAAAAGAGATACGAAAGTTTTTAAATGAATGAAGCTTTCTAAGGCATATTTTTAAACAATCAAATTCTTACACAGTAAAAATGTAAAACGTTAAAAGGGAAAAAATTAAGAGGGGTTGCGAGTTTCATCCACTTATAACAATATGGATAGGTCAAAAAATATTCGAATGTAGCCTTTTTAACATTAGAAGCCTTCCACCAAATTTCATTTCCTTAACTTTTTCAGATTTTGGGAAAATAAATAAAAACCTAATTTCCACCTCCCACTTTGGAGGAGCGTAACTCCTAAGGGAGGGACATATGAGGATTTGTTTATATCAAACACCCCCTTTAATTTTCAACAAGGAATCCCCTCTTAAATTTTTTCGCACTTATTCGAATACACCCTGTATATAAACAAAAATCTATCTTACCTACACCATCTCTAAACCATTCCCATATGAAACAAGATTTAATAAGAAAATATTGCCACCTAGATACGTATATCAAATCAATCGTAGGGGACCTCTCTGTTCAGGGATAAGAATCTTTAATCACCTTCCGACACTTGTCACGGTTGCACCAACCCTTTTACAGTTTAAAGAGATTAAAAAGCTTCCTGAAGGAAAATTCGTTTTACAGTGTGGAAGAATTCTTCATACACCCACATACAAGTTAACAAAATAAATAAAAAAAGAAAACAAAATAAAATAAAATTTGAATTATGTACAGTAAACGCCAAAACTCCTGTTACACTTTAAGGTTCAATTTCGCTTAAAATGCCATAACCAATTACATTCTGAGGTAACAAAACCTTAGCAACTATCCGCCAATTAAAATTTTGAAGGCGGATCTAAACGATTTTATTTAAATGACAACAAACGTGTTAGCCTTGCACTAGTACACAAAGGGCAGCAAAAAAAATATAAATAATCATGTTCTTTTAATGAAAAATCACATCGTCTATGGGGGGCGGGGCTGACTAAAACATAGCAACGTCCGGCATAAACGATTCGCGTTGCAAACTGGAACACCACTTTTGGAACTGATAGTACCTACTAAATAGTGGATGGTTTTCCCAAGCGCATGCAAGGTGCTCTGTGATGTGCGACATGTCTACGTATGGTATCAAGTTGTGGTATTGTACCCTTGTTATATGTTTCATCATAATCTGGGAAATAAAGCTTTTCTTTCTTTTTTTATGGGCGATAGGACGAAGAAAAAGAATCTGGTAGATATTCAGTGTGATCATTTAAAAACGAGCCACCTTAAATATCTAAGAAACAAATAGAATTATGAAAAAACGCAGAGACACGTAAATTTATGACTCAAGGGGGAGAGATTTTGATTCATAGTTGACATCTGTAAAACTTACCCTCACTCACCCTCACTTTATAATCTCAAATGGCATCATATCACTTGCGACATCTCATTTTAAAGGAAATCGAGTGAGGAATACAGGAGCGATATTTATTTTATAATTATTCCTTATTTTGAGCTTTAAAAAATAAAATAAGGTAATTTCAAGCTTTCAGTAAATAAGAAAAACGTTTTTTGATAAGTTAAATTTGATACAAAATGAGAGTTAAACCGTTGATTGAGGGAATTCCCTCAATCAACGGTTAAACCTTGTAGATATCAGATAATACACATTTCATGCAAAAAAGAAGCTTTGGAATCTAAAACAGAAAAATATCGCATAGAATAATTTAAGAAAAATCTATCTTAGATGCAAGACCATAATAAAGCCTATATTCTCGAATTGCCTTCTTACATTCAGGAATGTTTGGGCCGGAATATTTCGGCATGTTTCGGATATTGTGCGTCTCAAAGCAATTAAATTTCCTGGGTCTGTTTGACACACTGCTGATTTAAAACAGCCCCAAAAGAAAAAATCTAGTAGGCTGAGATAAGAACTATTAAAAAAATAAACATCACTGCTGTATTCCACATTCGATTTCCTTTAAAATGAGGTGTCACAAGTAATATGGTGCCATTTAAGATATTAAAGTGAGGGTGGCTGGGGGGGGTTGTTTTCACCAATGTCAACTATACGTCAAAATGTGTCCCCCTCGATTCCTACATTTACGTGTCTCGGCGATTTGACATTTCTATTTGTTTCTAAGATATTTGAGGTGGCTCTTTTTAAATGATCACACTGTATGTATTATGCAAGAAATTTTTCTTAATATCGTAAGGTGTATTCTAGTCATGTTATTTTTCAACACAATGAGTTATTATTCTTAATTTATTCTTGAAAATGTGCGCTTTACGCATATAAAAAAACTAACACGACGCGATTTATTTTTGTATAAGTACTGTGTTATAGAAAAAACGATATAGAAAAACGATAGAAAAGAGAAAGAGCGTCTATTTTATAGGATTTGTAGATTTAGAAAAAGTCTTCGACAACGTAAAATGGGGGAAGATGTTCGAAGTGCTGAGGAAGGTAGGGATGAAATATAGGGACAGAAGAATAATACATAATCTCTACAAAGAGGCAGTTATAGAATGTGAGCAGGAATGAAGGGAAGTAGATATCCGGAATGGAGTGAGACAGGGATGTGCATTGTCACCTCTAGTTTTCAACTTATATATCAAAGATGCGATTAATATTGTTAAGGACAGAACAGCCTCTGGGATTAATGTACAGGGTCAAACTATTAACATGCTCAGATTTGCGGATGATATATCAGTGTAGTTAGCATCTAGCAAAGAAGAATTAGGAGCGGCTTTGAATGAAATGGAAGCAGTTTTGACACAGGGCTATGGCATGAAAATCAATAAAAAGAAAACTAAAATTTTGGTATGTAGGGGGTGTGAAAATAGAACTAAAATTGAAATACAAATAGGAAATGAGAAGAAGATAGAGGAGGTCGCGGATTTCTGCTATTTAGGAAGTAAAATAACTCAAGACGGTAGGAGCACTAAAGATATAAAACAAAGAATAGCGCAGGGTCGAGTTGCGTTTAACAAAAAGAAACTACTTTTATGTTCGAGAATGGTTAATATAGAGACTCTGAAGAGACTCTTAAAGTCGTATGTATGGAGTACGGCATTATACTGGTGCGAAACTTGGACAATACGAGAAGCGGATCGAAAAAGAGTAGAAGCGTTTGAAATGTGGTGCTACAGACGCATGATGAAGATACCGTCGATAGGTTAGCAATAGGGAAGTGTTAGAAAGAGTTGGGGAAAAGCGAAAGGTATGGAAGACAATAAAGAGTAGGAGAGATAGGATGGTAGGACACCTTCTAGGACACGAAGGAATAGTTCGCAACATACTAGAGTCAAAGATAGGAATAAAAAGAGGTAGGGGTAGACCTAGATTAGACTACTGCTCTCAAATAGTTAGGGATGTAGGATGTTCTACTTTTAGGGAAATGTGTAAGTTAGCTCAGGATAGAAAAGAATGAAGGTACGCGTCCAACCAGTCTTCGGACTGAGAACCTTATGATGATGAAGTACTGTATTATTTGATTCTATCGGTGTTTCTCGATTTGTGTATAATGAATAATTTGATGTGTAAATTGATCACACAAGTAGTGATAAGGGCTGCAAGTATTTAGAAAAAAATATCGATAATGAGATTATATCGATATTATCGATATTTTCGACTGAGATTATTGATATTATCGATTGGACAGTATCAATGTTATCGATATTTTTACTAATTTTTATATTTATCGATAATTTCGCCTGGAAAAACTAAAAAACGCATTGTTTTTCTTTTTTGTTAAAAATATTTTTAAACAGATTTGAATAAAATTATGGCAGTGTTCATAAATGATCATTTTCCATCAAATAGTGACAAACATATTACGGTGCGTTTAAAAAAATTAAATATTTCAATAGATACCTGGGCGTAACGAGTGTCGTATTTTAAGGTTGGCGGCCGGTGATCATCATAAAGTTTTCAGTCCGAAACTGATTGGAAGCGTACCTCCATCCTTTCCTATCGTGGGCTAACCTACGCATTTCCCCACTATTTGAGAGCAGTAGTCTAATCTGGGCCTACCTCTACCTCCTTTTATTCCTATCTCCGACTAGTGTGTTGCGAACTAAACCTTCATGCCTTAAAAGGTATATTGATTCCAGTGGCTATTCTGTCTTTAACAATATTAATTGCTTCTTCGATATATAAATTGAATACTAGAGACTACAACGCACATCCCTGCCTCACTCCCTTTCGGATATCTATTTCTCTACGTTCAAAATTAAATTGGAAATCATTTTGAGTGGATTGAAACAATGCATTTTTGTTTGATTCCATGGGTAAATAAAACATATAAATTGAAAAAAGTGTGCACAAATTTATTTCAAAAACATCTTTGAAAACAGATGCTTATAAAATCGGAAATACCTAAACATACAAACTTTTACAAACGAAGATAAATTCTGACTAGCGTCCTTAACAGATCCTTTTGTTCCTTTGTCATGTAATACCAAAGCTCACCTTCCAAATCGGGTAAACTACTAGTATCTAAAGACTGACAGATCATTACCAGAGATTGCATAAGTAGAAAGAGTTTTTCTGGCATACCACATGCTAAAAGATGATGAATCAGTTCAATTTTGTAACTAAATTTATACTAATTTATACTAAATTACCTAAAATGCTTTTTTCGTTGATATCACCCCAAGTATACTTCTCCAACAGTTTAGCTAAGTGTGGCACAAGCCTTTGTGGCGTCGGCCTGAGTATTAACAAAAGCAGAACTCTGCTAATTTCACACTGTAAAAGAACGTCACATCTTGCCCTGTTACCTGGGCAATTTTCCAATAAATGCACCATTTCAGTTAAAGTATCCAAAGCACAAGTATAATCACCTAAATGATGACAAAAATGAGACTTTGACCAGTTTAAAAGTTCAGAACTTACGTCTTTCAATATAAAGAGAAACCAAAAGTCCTAAGCAATGAATTTTCGCATCCAAACAATTTCCAGCGATACTTATTGCATTTTGTAAGTAAATCTCCTTATTTTCAGTCTCTTGAAGTCTATCAAGAGATTCAGTGATTTCTAAGTTAAGTCCCATGGTTATCGGAGAATTTTCAGGCAAACGACTGGTTGCATGTGTGTAACAACTAAGCGCTGCCTAAACAAGCATTCAGAAAAACTTATATTAAAATAAACAAATTATAAAGTTACATAACTAGAAGTGATTAAAGCATGTGAAGCAACATTGAACACTGAAGTTGCTTCTTACACCGCCCGTAACTAAAGGACAAAAACGATAAAAATCACAAACCTGTAAATTCTCCCGATAAGGACTCAAACATCCGAGATTCTTATCTTTAAACTCTGCAGAAACAAACTGCCCTGCAGATCTTATTAAGCAAGAAGTTTCACCGGGAATGTTGCCCAATGAACCCTCACATCTCGCCGCAGCAATCCAACATAACCCCGCATATGGTGCCAATTCAATTTCCTCGCATTGCTGTGCAAGAGAAATAAATGATTCACAAGCTTCCGTTACATTTGGCTTTCGTAAGAATCGCCTTCAAATTAAATCAGAATTAAAATTTAATTAAAAAACTAGTTTCTACCTACTTTTTCAACTTATTCAGAGTATTACGATAGTGTTCTAATATATCCAAGCCCCCGGCTTCCAAATTCATTTCGTTTTAAGGAAACCTCACATCACGCTAAAGTATGATAGCATGTACAGAAGCACCAAGAATTGGAATGCGTAACATATGCATTGCAGACACATTTTTATCAGTATCAATCCAAAATATAAACAAAACCCAGCCCAAGATTTACCCTACAACAAAAAAGCGTTTCAATAAAGAATAATGACTTTGCTTGTAATATAATTACTCTAGTTGGATTAATTGCTTATTTGCACCGCATTAACAACACAAAACAAATAAAAATACATTCGTTCACACAAAAACGAGAGAAATACGAATTTTTTGACGTTTATGTCAAAATCTTAGATTAGAACAGAACCAAATTTTGTTGGAGAACGTTATTGTCTTGCTCCGTTAGAGGTCGCTATAATAAGCTCTGAAAAGAATATGAAAAGTAAAGTTGTCGGAAAAGAAGAAAATATTTATTTAATTTACATCACGAATTATTTTTAAGAATGAGATTAAATATATCGTCAAACGACAATATTTCAAATTTTAAAACAACGCCTACACAAAGTAGAAACTGAATTTATGCTAATAACACACAAATAATAAAAAATTATTTTGTTATGGAACAATAGGTAAATGATGATTCAGCCTTTTTTTTTCTTTTCGTGTAGTTTTGTTAAATTTCTATTATAAATATTTAACGCTTTTAATTCCAAAAATAGGAGTGGAAGGAAGCAATAAATTTAATTATAAATTCTTGGAAATCTTGCATAGCTGCAGGTAAATTCTTAAAAGTTAAATTTAGCTCCAAAGTATTGAGTCTGCGCAATATGGTCCATTTCAGGAAATCCTTCAGGAAAAGAAAGTGACGTTTTATGATGAGCGGAATGCCAAAATGATTCTTATGTTAAAAATCCTTAAGAACGATAATGGCATAGCGTGAAGTTAAGAAGTCAGAGGGGTCTGAAATAAACAATTACGTCATGCAACTGTAAAACTGAACGTAATCAAATAAAATCGTTATATTACGTTTTCAAATGTAAATAGATTTAAAGAGAAGATTATCAGTGCAAGATTGAAGATTATTGTGTGTGTTTTGGTATGTACAATATTCTCCAGTTGTAAAAAGTAATTAAGTTAAGTAAACAGCTTGTACGCAACAATACTCATTCCAAACAAACAAATATGACAGTTTTGGAGTTTAGTTTAGCCTAAAAATACACGCTTTTTACCCCGCGTCTGTTCTATTTTCGTGTGCCAGTGTTAGTTGGAGAGTGTGTTGTTTTATAAAACAAAATTAGAGTGAAAATTTAGAACACGGCTGTTACAGAAATACCCCATTTCTTTTCAGAACACATCCTTGAAAAATCATGGATCTCCGGTCAAGTAGGTCTAGATCAAAAACGCCGTTCGCGGTAGAAAAAGTGGAAAATAGCCATTATGCTGATGGAGTTATGGAGGAAACGATCATAAGAACCACAAGAAGTAGCATAATCAAGTAAGTTTCGACGGTTTTGTGTTGCGTTACGTTTTGTTCATTTGTTTTAATTCTCAAAGTGATTCATTTTGATTTTCTCAAATTTACAACTAATTTGTAACCTTGAAATTGGCCTCATTCATAAACTGGATATTGATAAATGTGTTAATTGTTTGATAAATAAAAGGAAATGTAATGGGCTGAAGCTAGGCATTTTGGTAGCTAAGTGACAGTTCTAGTAGCTGATAGCATAGCTACTGTAATAAAAGAGTAGCTGCTTGTAGCTTGTTTGTAATCTGAGCTTGCTGCTTGTCATTTTTATGAAGTCACTTCTAGCTTTCTTCAGACTTCTAAGACTGCCACAAAATCCAAAGAGAACATAAATCGAAACTCCTATAAGTTATGCAAATACCAGGGACTACCAGAGAATACCAAAGACTGTTAAGAATGTCTTGTTATAGTGTAAAAACATGGAACAAACGAATAATGCGAAAAGACTATTCTAAATATATTTTTCGACATTTCGGTAAAAGCTTATACACTGTATATACCGTGTGACAAACTTCCATGTGTACATGGGGAAATAACATGGGCAATTACATTTTTGGGGATTCCTGCTCCCCATGTGTAGTTACAGTGATGGTAAAGGTAGCAATCGAAAGATTATTTTTTTCTGCGTATGAGGATATCAAAAACTCTACAACTTTCCAATTTATTAAAGCATTAAAAGCAAAAATTACATTAATAATTTTCTAACTAAAACACAGAAATTTATCAGATTATCCATGACAACTTAATTTATTCTAATCACGGACGTCTTTGATTTTTATGGATTTTCTGAACTGTCAACATTTAAAAATGAACAAAATTATTTATTCAGTTCAAGAAAAGGTTTTCATTGTGAAAATATTTTACGGCGGCAATAGTTTGCGCGTAGTCTGTGCCTTATTTTTTGTAAAATTCAATAACGGTCCTATTCCTTCGGTATAACAACAAATAATTTAGTAAGAAATTTGAAGGCTGGGAATCGTTCATCGAAAGAAGTTAATTTTTACTAATACATAAACTTGTTTTTTATTTAGATAATTCTCATTCACATTATTATTGTCATTACCTATAGTTGACAATTAATTGATTACTGGTGTGGATGTTTCGTTGGTGAATGCTGGTCCATAGTTTAGGATAAATTGTAGGTATCGTCTAACCTATTAAAAAGTTTTTGGGAAAATGTTAAAGTAGTAAAATGAAATAATAAAAATTAAATTACTTTAATTTTACTGCAGTTTTGAAAAATTTAACAACCGGCAACATTTATTTATTTTGCTCTAATGAATTTTGTAATCTGGCAATTTAATACTTATTTATTTCATATCTAGGTAAGGACAAAAACTTATTAATATACAATGAAATTAAAGTAACACAAAAAAAGAAAAATAACTATAACAAATATTCAAATAAACCCCCATTCTGTATCAGACAGTATCCCAGCCTATTATAGAAAAAATTTCTCACATTCGCAAGTTGCTGATCGTTTATTAAGTTGCATTCCGCAAAAATAGCATTTCTTAAAGAATCAATATTTGGGTGACGAGTTTTATAAATCTTATTTTTTAAATGACCCCACAAGAAAAAGTCACACGGTGCCAAATTGGGAGATCTAGCTGGCCAGTTTATAGCACCACCTCGACCAATCCAGCTCTCTGGAAATATTTCATTTAATAATTCCCTCACTTGTGCTCTAAAATGTGCTGGGCATCCGTCATGTTGAAACCAGACCTCCCGTTTTGCATGTGCAACTTCTTCTAATGCAGGGCCAATATGGTTAATTAAAAGATCTAAATAAGCTTCTGAATTTAAATTTCCCTGTATTTCAAATGGTCCTATAATGCGATTATTAAAAATGCCTGCCCAAATATTGATTTTTTGACGGTATTGCGTTGTAGTGGCTAGATTTATTCTGGGATTTTCCTGGGCCCAATGCCTAACGTTTTGTGAATTTGGCTCTTGATTTAAAGTGAAGGTACACTCATCGGTAAAACAAATTGATAAGAGGAAGCTGCGATCCCGATTAGCCCGTTCTTGCATTTCTTCACAGAAAGTTTGCCTTGATTCTTCGTCAAAAGGAAGTAGGTAACTCTTGGTGACATTGGAATTTAAAGGGATGATATTTGTTTTTTTTTAATATGTTATGGACAGTTTCTCTTGAAACATTACATTCTAGGGCAACAGACCTTAAACTATATGTTGGACTAGCAGTTATCAGGCCCATTACCATTTCCTCTACCTCAACATTTAGATTTCTTGGAACGACTACAAAAATAAATGATAAGATTAATTTTAGTTTTGTTTCACTCCACGTTATCACTTGTTAAATTTCTCATAATCCCAGTAAAATTTAAGTTAGCGAACAATAAGGAATTAGCAACTAGGTAATAATAATAAGCGAATCAGAATTATCTAAATAAAAACCAAGTAAATTTATTAGTAAAAATTACCTTCTTTCGATGAAAGATTCCCAGTATCTTCAAATTTCTTAACTAAATTTTTTGTTGTTACCGAAGGAATAGGACTGTTATTGAATTTTACAGAAAGTAAGTCACGGACTACCCGCAGACTGTTGCCGCCGTAAAATATTTTCACAATGAAAACCTTTTCTTGAACTGAATAAATATTTTTGTTCATTTTTAAATGTTGACAGTTCAGAAAATCCATAAAAATCAAAGTCGTCCGTGATTAGAATAAATTAAGTTGTCACTTATAATACCACAAGAGCTTCAAAATTATCGGGTATTTCCCGATAGGTTCGTTGCAAACAAATGAAGGAGTCAAGTTTTTCAGGTTAAAAAATCACGAGCGCGAAGCGCGAGTGATTTTTCTTGAAAAACTTGACGACTTTATTTGTTTGCAGGGAACCTTGAGGGAAATGCCAGATAATTTTGAAGCTCGTGTGGTATTCGGGGGATTATTTTTCCGTCCCAAATGTCGGCCAATAGAATTGCACCATGAGATGAAATGAACAGTTAACAAATAAGAATTTCATAATGAATAAAACAACATTTAATTAAGATTCAGGCTAGTGCAATTAAAAATACAATTGTTGTAAACATTGGTGCATGTTTTCTTCAAGTCAGAGTTATCGGTAATGGTCCCAGAAGAGGTAGATGGCATGAGGTTTATGCTGTTGATGGCATTTTCTGCAGTAGGCTCACTCCTTCGCAGTTTCTTGACAATTAATTCGTGGTGTTCCTGGTCGAGTTGGAGATACGGCTTGATGGAGTTACTGTTGGCATGTCCAGTTATTTTGATTATCTGCTGCTCTCCCAGGCCCGATTTCGCTAGATTGGAGACGGCTGTTGCACGACTGGAGTGATTGGTGATTTTTTTGTTACCAAGGTCAAGCCCAGCTTTTTGTGCTGACTCCTTAACCCACTTTGAAATCGTGTTTTGGCCTACTGGGGAATCCTTGTACCACCTAGCGCCTGGAACTTTATTCCAGAATGGATTTTGGGTCAGGAATAGTCTGTCGCTCTTGATATTGGCATCTCTCTTCTCTCTCAATTTCTGGAACAGTCTCACTGGGCACTTGTCAGGGATTTCCCGATTCTCCACCAGCCACTTGCTGTCTGATAATTTTTTATCACCACCTTGTGTGGTCTTGCTGAAAATTGGATTGTATTCAATTCTCCCAGTTGTTTCCCCGTCATTTCGCTGTTCTGCCTTGAAGTGATGTATTGACGCCATGCTGCCCTCACCACCTCTCCAAGCCAATTCCACTGATATTATCATGAATAATTTTTTCTGGAGGCCATCAGGAGTTTCCTCGTCCCAAACAGTGGTCATTGCATCCCAATCTTTTTCCTCCAACGCTGCTGCACTTGCCCTCCGTTTTTCAGGAATAGATTGTAAAGCCTTACGCTTGGCATCACGAGCTCCTCGAGCGGTCTTGAATGCAGCATCCGAAAATGGGTTGATTTTGATGTCGAAATCGTTCAAATACTTTTCTTGAAGTGATTTGGCAGTCTGATTCCACATTGTTTTTATTGTACCTTCCTTATAGTCTTCTCCATCCATTTTCTTCATATTGTAAGCGTAATCTTTCATAATGTTTGCCAATTGCGCTTCACTCGTTTCAGCACTCAATGTGTATTCCCTCTCAGTACAAAAAGTAGTAAATTGGTTCCAAACTGTTTTTTTTGCCTTCTCCGTATTAATGGGAACATTTCCTTTGACTTTTTTATCGATGGTGGACAGAGAACAAACTCCAAATCGACTCATTTTCATGCAAAATCTCCGATTTTCACAATTGAATTCAACCTGTCAGTTTGACGTGTGGTTAATTTGACTGGATTATGTTTTGTTTTTTATATATAGCAACTACCAGAGAAAATAATCAAAAAATTATCAGTATAATACCATGTAGGTTGTACCACGTGACGTCGAATGGTGCAATTCTATTGGTCGATATTTGGGTCGGAAAAATAATCATGGATAATCTGATAAATTTCTGTGTTTTAGTTAGAAAATTATTAATGTAATTTTTGCTTTTAATGCTTTAATAAATTGGAAAGTTGTAGAGTTTTTGATATCCTCATACGCAGAAAAAAATAATCTTTCGATTGCTACCTTTACCACCATTGTAACTACACATGGGGAGCAGGAATCCCCAAAAATGTAATTGCCCATGTTATTTCCCCATGTACACATGGAAGTTTGTCACACGGTATGTTAAAAAATTGCTAGGGTTAGCTGTAGGTATAATTAGGTATTATATAAGTGCTTAACTATCACGTGATCAGCATGTGTTTTTGTTTATAGGTACCAGTTGCAAATTTTCATAAAATGTTATTTGCCTTGACATTCTTATCTTGAAATATTTGTTCAAGTATTTAGATGTTCATAATCCCGTTCTAAGATTTGCCAGTAATACTTCAATTTAGTTCTCATTCAGTATTGTACAGAAAAGTTAGAAATTAATAGATTTTCCCGACCGTTCCACTTCGTTCTAAACCCCTTAATCTAATTACTATATAAACATCACAGAACATACGAAGATGTATCAAGTACAAATGTGGCAAGTGAGCGCAGCGAGAGAGCACTAAGATCAAAAACATCCAGAGCAGATAAAGCGTCCCGAAATGCCAGATACAAAACTTCTGATTATTCTTCAGAAGACGGGGATAGTGAAGTTACGACAAGTCATACCATCAGCGAAAACGAGAGGAATCAAATTATAGAGGATGCTCGACAAGCTGCCAATGGTGATGCAGAAATTTCAGCTTTGGGGCTGTACAGGAAAGCTGGAAGATATTGGGAGTGAGTAAATCTATTTCATTTTGTTTATGCCTATCACAAAATGTGTTTTTGTTGCTTAAATTTGTCAGTTTTGAGTTCGGTACTAAATACGTTGATCTTCCCTCGTAGCTAAATATTATATATACAATTTCCTCAAAACATTTTTAAACTTTAAGAATTTATATACACGTTTGCTTTGTTTGAACATCTGATGGTGTTTGTTTTGGAAAACCTTGATATTTATTGAAAAACATTCAATCTAATTTGGAAAATAACCTTCAAATAGTTTTGCGTTTTTCTTACTTAATTTAGCTGCTAATGCTCTTCTGTGTAGTTAAAATTGAAATAATTTTATCTAAATTAATTATTTCACAACACTTTGCACTTTTAAATATCTGTAAAAGTTTTTTACTTCATGCTCAAACACACTACCAAATCATTTGGCATTTGTCCTACTTGGTGATTTGTTTTTGTGGCAGTGAGAATTTTTGTGGAAAAACACCAACCACAGTTTAAGTATGAAGTAAATTTTTGAATTTGAAATAAGCGAATTTATAAGGTCATGAATGTTATGTGATTTCTAATACCCTGTATAATACTTTCTGGTTTTTACTACCAGTAAGTATCACTCTTGCAGGTATGATCAATACAAAGAAAAGAATCTTTGTTTTGTTCTTTCTTTTCATTTTAAATGCCAAAATCAGACAGTAAACATTTTCACTCAATGTAAGAAGCATGTGTTTTCAATTTATTTTAGGTTAAATTGGAATTAGTTTTGTTTATTTTGTTTTTTGAAGAAACAAATTCCATTTTTTGTTTCTATTACAGAAAATACCCGAAAACTGATTGGACGTACTCTCAGCACTCGAAAGATAGAGTAGAAATTGCCCCTGGGGTGGTACAAATGCCCAATATGTCTCGCAGATCTCTCCACAGCCAAGAACGTTCGACGGAACATCTTTTTGCTCATAAAGATACAAACTACATTTCAAATAATCTAGTTAATGCAAAACGGGCGTTATTCACCAATAACCGCCATGAACTTTACGAAGACTCAGTAGATTCGTCCATTTATACAAAGAGTACTTATTGGTCAAAGTTTACTAGTGTTTTCGTCACCTTGTATACATCGGTGGTCACATTTTTTTACTACATTTACCGATACCAGTCATCCACGTTATTGTGGTTTGGAAAGAAGTTTCACAGAGTAGTCAGCAAGGTGATGCTGTGGGACACATGGTTATTGAGGGGGGATTCTCACAATAAGCTGCAGAGGATCTTGCTGCTCTGTCTGGTGCCTCTGATCTTATTTGGGGGTAAGTTAATATTTTTTATATGTTTATAAATAGTTACACGCAGATGAGTTTGGAAAAGGTGTTTAAGAAGTTTGTCATAGAAATACCTATAGTTGAAAAATTACTTTTATTTTTCTGGTGCAGAAATGGAACTCACAAATCCAGCTTTCCTGGTTTTTATGCGGGTTCTAACTGTTAGATTATTTGGTTTGCTTGCTATTGTTATGTACCAGAAAAAATCGGCAGAAATTGAAGAAGTTGAAAATAAGGCTTAGAGAGACCAGCACCCTATACAAAGAAAAAATCAATGAGGACGAGGCCTCAAGAGTAAACAGAAGAAGAAGAAAAAGGTGTTCCCAGTTTTGAGGAATTCATGGAAGTAGTCACAAAAGATTCAATAAAAATATTGCCAATAGGAAAGCGTGTGCGAGAATCCATGAATTAGTGAAGGTAGTGTGGAAGAAAAAAAACATACCAGAGGAGTGGGAGACCACTATTGTTTCACCAGAAGGGGGATGGAGAAGGGCAAATTAATGCAGAACTAGCAGAGATTTTCCAGGAAGTAGGCTTAAGTACAATAGTATGGAGAAGCTGACTAAGTGGACTTGGGCATTTAAGAAGAATGGGGCCAACAGAATCATCTTCCAGAGCCTTTAATGTGGAAGTAATAAGGAGGAATAGGAAGGGGCAATCAAAGAAGACCCGGTGGAGGAGATCGGGTTGTAGAATCCAAGCCATAAACCTACAGGCCTTCAGTGCTGATGATGTATACGTTACTCCGCTTACAAAACCTTGATGTTTCGGTATCTGATTTTAATAAGAAGATACTGTATTTTGTAAACATTTTGAAATACTCAGAACTCCCCAATTTCTCCAGCTCTCTTTGATCTCATCCTTAGATTTATTAAGGCGACCAAAAATTTGTAAACCGTATCTTGAAAATTGGCGTCAGTATTGTCTTTGTCCGTGCTTCTGGCATTCCCTCAGTTGTCTATATTTCTCGAATCAGGTTAAGAATTCTGCTTCGCAGTTCTTTCTCCATGTATTTGATCACCTCCGCCACTATTCCATTTTCAACATGACTCTTGGTGTTTCAATGTTCCCCACTCCTTAGTCTCTCCCTCTTCCTGCTCAGCCATCCCCCCTCATCTTCCTCTTACTTAACTTATCTCGAAAGTACTCCCACCGAGGCTCCCATATATCATATTTTTTGTATCTTTCTTCTAGTTCCCTTATTGATGTCTCCGCACGACTTCACTTTGTTCTACAAATCTGTTTTGCTTCTCTGTTCATTGTATCTTCATCTGTCCTCCTCCGTATTGTTCTTTAACATCTTTTCTCTAACCTCACCTCTTTTCTTCAACAAGTTATAGATTTTAAACAGGGTTATGACTCGGTGAACAGAAAGGGGAAGACGAGACCCCTTATCGACAACCCTATTCAACATGGTGCTCGAGAAGCTAATAATTAAGGATAACGAGATAAACAGAAAAGAAACAGGATGTCCCGTAATAGTACAGAGCTCAGGGGTACAAATTTTCACTTTGGTAGGGGGATCGTTGTTACAACCTGCAACTTGTTGCAATCTGAAGTTCATGTCTTGACTATAATATATACAAAAGCTGTCAAAAATCGTAATGTGCAAAAGGGCATTATATCCAAAAACTGAGTTATGCACACTGGCGTAAAGAGAGTAAAAATTGCTATCGTTTGGCATCAAGATCATTAAATTATTTGTGGTGCTTCTACCTCTAAAAAACTGCTGAAGAAACAATTTAGTACAGGCCCTTACGGGAGAAAATTTTTTGAAAGCTGAATATCTCCGTTCGAATGCCGAGAAAATTTGCAAGATTTCAACAAATTTTACATTTACATCGCGGTAACTTTTAAGTTAACGCCTAAATCGAAAAATTTTGTTCTTTACAAAATCTTGGACGCTTCTTTCGGAGTCCGATGGTTCGACATGCAGATTTTTATCTTCTACGTATATTGAGTTGTGTAATTAAATATAAGAAGATGTAAGAAGCGCGACTGTTCGGCTCCCGATATCAGTACCCGTCCCCACCCCACTGCGCTGCTTTGCATCTCACTTTTCGCCGTAGCTCCGTCTCCGTCTTGCTATTTGATATGAAAATAAAGTTACTTACAACAAATTTACAAACTAATTTTCTTCCGCAGTATCGGACTGACTTTCGTCCTTCGGCGGCAAAACTGACAGTTTTGTGGTATATGTACTTATTCTTGCACAAGTTTTGTGCCATACACTTGCAAGCAGTTACGCAGGTTTTTTATTTTTCCTGCAAGAACAAACTTTGCTTCCACAGTCTGCAATAAATTACGAGATTTACGTTTAGGAAGTCGAACAAATTTGATCACTCATAGCTTTCTTACATCCACATTTATTTAAAATAAAAGAATCGGTCGCGAAAGGGGGAAGTGTCATTGAAATTGGTTGGATTTCCATCCGAGCTCTTCCAAGCTTGGTACCTAGTTCTTGAATTGGTTGCAGGGCATTTGTCCAGATTTTAACTTGAAAGTATGCTCTCAAACTGTTGTTTAAGAGAACGGTCCCACGCTAAATTTCAAAACTACACCCCGATCATTGTGTGTAATTTGGAACAAGATAGAAAGAGGTTTTTTTAACTGCGACTGAAAAGACCAGTTAGCTTCCTCAAGGCAACAGATTTGAGGAGGTCTTTGAATAAAACGGTTGAAACTCACATCCAAAATGCAGTAACAGATATTAAATCTGGAAACTATGAAAAATTAACCTGGCACAAATCATGTTATTTGACGTACACCAGCGAGACCCCGAATATGAAGAAATGGGCATTGAACCACCACCTCATGTTGGAGTATCCTTGCGCGGAGGAACTTTCAATATTCACAAATGCATAATTTGCCTGAAACGCTTAATAGGAAAACGGCTTTCACAAGTGATGTCTGTCAACATAGAAAACAAAATTAAGAACTTAGCAACTGTGAAGTCAGATGTATTAAAACGGATTGGCTCAAATGATTTGATAGCTATGGAAGTAAAGTATCATGTAGGTTGCATTGTTCGGCAATTGGGAAATTATGACAAAAATATATGACAGGTATTGTGCATTAGGCGGAATCAAATCAAGACGGATATTTGTAGAGCACATGAGAAAACACTTTGGCAGTAATGTCGAAGTAATCAAACTCTCTAAACCAAATACATCATCGTTATTCATTCCAACTATTCCCAAATCGGAAATTGTTCATTATTAATGCGTTAACCGGTTGTGATATACAAGTCATTTCCCTGGCAGTGGAAAGAAAACGTGCTGGAAAATCTATCAGCAGCATTACCATTACTTGGATGGCATAGGGATAGATGAGTTTTCCAAGGAACGTTCACTAGAATGTAGCGATTTGTCATGAAATTGTATTCAAGGAACATAGATAGTATATCAATAAACACGTTGAAGGAATTATGGCTGCATCTGGTCCCGTTTCTAAATTACCACCGACCGAAGATGCTCTTAAACAACACTGTGTGAGAGCATACTTTCAAGTTAAAATCTGGACAAATGCCCTGCAACCAATTCAAGAACTATCAAGTTTGGAAGAATTCGGATGGAAATTAGAAGAAGACGGCAGTATCCAACCAATTTTAATGACACTTCCCTCTTTCCCAACTGATTCTTTTATTTTAAATAAATGTGGATGTAAGAAAGCTATGAGTGATCAAAGTTGTTTGAATTCCTAATCGTAAATCTCGTAATTTATTGCAGACTGTGGAAGCAAAGTCTGTTCTTGCAGGAAAAATTAACAAACCTGTGTAACTGTTTGCAAGTGTATGGCACAAAACTTGTGCAAGAATAAGTACATATACCACAAAGCTGTCAGTTTTGCCGCCGAAGGACGAAAATCAGTCCGATACTGCGGAAGAAAATTAGTTTGTAAATTTTTTGTAATAAGTAACTTTATTTTCATATCAATTAGCAAGACGGAGGCGGAGCTACGGCGAAAAGTGAGATGCAAACCAGCGCAGCGGGGTGGGGACGGGTACTGGTATCGGGAGCCGACCGGTCGCGCTTCTTACATCTTCTTATATTTAATTACACAACTCAATGTACGTAAGAGATAAAAATCTGCATGTCGAACCATCGGACTCCGAAAGATACGTGCAAGATTTTGTGTAGAACAAAATTTTTCGATTTAGGCGTTAACTTAAAAGTTATCGCGATATAAATGTAAAATTTGTTGAAATCTTGCAAATTTTCTCGGCATTCGAAAGGAGATATTCAGCTTTCAAAAAATTTTCTCCCGTAAGGGCCTGTACTAAATTGTTTCTTCAGCAGTTTTTTAGAGGTAGAAGCACCACAAATAATTTAATGATCTTGATGCCAAACGATAGCAATTTTTACGCTCTGTACGCCAGTGTGCATAACTCAGTTTTTGGATATAATGCCCTTTTGCACATTACGATTTTTGACAGCTTTTGGATATATTATAGTCAAGACATGAACTTCAGATTGCAACAAGTTGCAGGTTGTAACAACGATCCCCCTACCAAACGCATTTTACGGCGTCATTGCAAGCATTGAGCACTCTACTATAAGTAAGTGAACACAGGTCATAATATGACGATTTAACCAAACATCTCTATGAATTCTTAATAAGTTAACCCCGCACGCCAAAAGACAGTGACACAGTAATTAAACTCGACACGTGTTTCGCTGACAACATCAGCATCTTCAGGAGTTGACGATTAATCTAACTCTAAACTTAAATTACATTGCTATAAATACGCAACCCCCACTCTTAAAGTGAAGAGAAGCGATAAACCTATAGGGTTTCTTCATCAACCCCTCCCACTCAAGAAACCAACTCCATATCTCCCCCATGCTCAAAATAGTTCCATGAAATTCTAGAACCATTTCGAACACGAGAGCAACAAAATTGGTCTCCCAAGCGAAAGGGATCGGCATACCTACAGGGTTTCTTAGAACTATTTTGAACATAAGAGCAATAAAATTGGTGTCCTAGAACTGGAAGGTATGTATTTTATGGCTGGTCTTAATTCTATCTACCCGATAAATCTATGCAGGGTCGAATTCGGAATCGGACCATAATTATTGTTAAGACAGCTACGTTTATTTTTATATATCGCTATACTTTCCAAGGCGTTTAAATCAAATTTATTATTTCCTGGTTTTAAGAGTTTGAGATTATTGTTTATTGACATTGAATTTATGGCCCGTTTCCAACACGTGTGATGCCATGCTAAACTTATCAGGACGGCCGTATTTGTAATGGGCTTGATGCTCCTTGAAGTAGGTTAAAATAGACCGAGTTGACTGCCCGATATACTTTTCCTCGCAATTTCCGCATGCTGTTATCTGCGGTACATATGGTATTTTCATAAATTTAGTAATTTTATTATCCCCTTTTAAAGTGGTGGAATTTCGCAATAGCATTTTAAATTTACGTTTGCCAATTAAGCTATTGACAATTTCTGTATCGAAATCGTTACATCTCGCTATATCTTTAATTGTGTTTACTTCCTTGCTGTATCTTTCAACGGATAATGGTAGACTCAACAGTCTATTAACTAAAAAGCCAAAACTAGCCTCTTTGTGCTGACTGCAGTGGTTCGAATCTGCAGTTATGTACCGAGCTGTACTGGTTTCTTTCCTATAGATGTCAAATCCTAACTTACTGTTATTCCTAATTACCAAAATGTCCAAAAATGGAAGCTGTCCTTCTCTTTCTATTTCGTGGGTAAATTTGATTGAATTGAATCTACTATTTAAGTCTCTCAAAAAATCTTCAACGTTACATTTACTAGTGTCAAAAATGGCAAATATATCATCTACATATCTCACCCACACCTTTGGGAAATATGGGAGCTCATCTTTCAGTTGGGTTTCAAATTTGCCCATGAAAATTTCCGCAATAAAGAAGCAAGGCTATTTCCCGTGGCTGTACCTTCAATTTGTTGAAAGAATGATCCACTGACTTACACAGATTGGTTAAATTAATGTATTCCTTAACAGTTTGTTCATCGATGCTATTTACTGAAAAGCTAGACTGCTTGATCTCGAGGTTATTAAATTCATTGACTAACCATTTGGACAGTTTGTAAGTAGGAGAATCTATAGCTGAAACTATGGGCCTTACGGCTTTCCGTACTTTATGGATCTTTGGTAAACAATACATGCGTGGTACTTTTGGGGACACGTGTCGAGTTTAATTACTGTGTCACTGTCTTTTGGCGTGTGGGGTTAACTTATTAAAAATTCATAGTGAATTTATGTCAAAGTTCTTGATCCATCTACTGTGTGTACGAAACTTATTGCACCCCTGAGGAGATATAGCCCTCAAGAGTATCTGCTAAAATTTAGGAAAAAATGATATCTTAGAAAGTGCTTCAATTTGGTACACAACATTATTAAAACCAAGTTAGCGGCATTTTTTCAGAAAGCATCGATTTTAATGGAAGTAAAGAATATTGAGACGCATTTTTGGTGGAGTCAGAGAAGAGGAAGGATGGAGGAGAAGAGCAGTTGGGAGAACATAGTGCATCGGCATTTAAAAGGGCTCAACGAATCAGATGGCTGGGGCACATCCAAAGACTACCACAGGAGAGAATAGCTAGAGTAGTATTATGAGCAAGCCCCAACGAAATGAGAAGATGACGGCCAAGACTGGAGGTCCTGGAAGATCTCAGGAATTGAGGAGTGCAAGACAGGCAGGAATAAAGAAGGGTGTACAAGAAGCCTTGGTCCTGGATGGCATATAGAAGGGTGTAAAAGTAAATGCCGATTCGAACTCTCATTTTATATCTTGCTCCGAAATTTACGGAATGCCAGTCGTAGATGCAAACTCATCTGCGTGAGGCTTGAAAATCATTTCTATACCGAGCTTTCGTCATCACTTTTTTTTAATTCATGTCTTACAGGGTGTCACGTCTTATTGGCTAACGGAGTATCCCTTGTCCCCCCATGCCACCCTCACTGCGGACGCATTGCCTCCAATTACTTTAACGCATTTATCGAAACTGCACAAAATGCATTTCGCGCTACTGATTATGTAGCCTAACCTTTTTATATATTTGATGTTTTTTTAGTCATTTTTTATACATTTCCCAGTGTTCTTTTAATTATCCGTGTGTTTACTAACTTGTGTGTACTGGTGCTCAGTTTTTTAGTTGCATGCTAACTTTAACAAACTAGTTTTAAGCAAACAAAGCACACGCTAAGTAGAAGGTATCTAAGAAAGTTATCTGGTTTTTGAAAAACCGTTAATCGGTTAGATTTTATTTTATCCCGTTCTTTTTTTATTTATTTTAAATTACGTGCCCGCCGCTACTTTTCCAACATCAGTTTTGTCAAATGTTTGCACTTCTTGCGGTCTCTTAAAAACATAAACCAGCCAACTTTCCTGGACACCCAGAACTAAAACACAAAATTCCCATAAACTGCATTTAATTATCATAGTTTTCTAAGCCCTGCTTAACTCACACAGGTGGTAATGGGAGGCAAGGGTTTCTATACTTAAAGACATAAATATTTCACGAATTAAAAAAAATTGTAAAATGTTTTCAATGCAAAAATATGAATGATGTCTTTAAGTATATAACAAGTGAGGTTGGTTTTGCAGGATGGTGGTTGCTCTCGTCCCTGGGGCAAGGTTTATACGGGGCCATCTTCAGTTCAACCCAATCCTCATCTCTAGTCATGGACGAAAGTGCCAGCATTAAAATACCCGAGTCAATCGAAGATCTGAATAGCCATAATGTTCATGTACATCCAGAAATAATTTTGGAAGACGTTGCATCAAGTAACAGTGCGAAATTGACGAGTGAAGAGCTCGAAACAATTATACTGTCCATTAAAAATAGTTTAGACACTAAAGGGGATCTCAATCACGAAGAAATTAAGACGCTATATGCTCAATTCAATTCAATACAAAACACCGTTAATTTAAATGTGGAAAATATACAAGATTTCAAAGATACTCAATCAAAAACTGTAGAGGCGTTAAAGACAGAAATAAATCAACTTAAACTGAAATTAAACGATATTGAGGCGTCAAGAAATGAAGATTTACGCAAAATCTTGGCAAATTTGCGTGCAGAAAACTCGGCTAGTCATTCTAAATTGCTGTATCAACTGAACAGGTGTTGCCGCAGATCTTTCATCAACATAGAAACTCATGTCACGAAGATAATAACGGATCTATTCAAAAATCCAGAATTTTTGTTTAACGGAGACGTGTCTAAACATTTAAATAGTATATTTGTTGCGAAAGATGATTTAGAGCAGCGTTTATCGAATCTCACCCAGAATTTACAATCCGATATACAAGTTTTGGTAGAACTCAATGGCAACCAGATTATGCGTGAAGTTGTCTCGAGAATATCGGAAAAACAGACAGTTGTTGATTATACTCGAGCTACGGAAATACATGGAGATCTCACGGATGAACATATAAAAAGAATCGTCCAAGATTCTTTGGCTATTTACGATGCAGATAAGACAGGATTAGTTGATTACGCCATGGAACCCATGGGTGGTCAAGTTTTGTCGACTCGGTGTACGGAAAGTTATCAAACTGGAACTGCCGTCGTTTCAATATTGGGTATTCCTTTGTGGTACCCGACAAACACCCCGAGGACTGTTATAACGCCTGGGATAAACCCGGGAGAGTGTTGGGCTTTTCAAAACTTCCCCGGCTTTTTGGTCATCAAGTTAGCGATGCCCATTCAAATAACCGCATTTTCTTACGAGCATATAAGCAAGAAATTAGTTCCAGGAGGTAAAATAGATTCTGCCCCTAAGGCTTTTGAAGTCTACGGTCTAAGAAATGAAACAGATAAAGATCCTCTGTTACTAGGCAGTTACAAGTATGATGTGGAAGGGGAACCTTTGCAATTCTTTATTTCGGCAATTCATGGGATCATCTTTGACACGATCGAATTACGCGTGCTGTCAAATCATGGGAATCCAAATTATACATGTTTATATCGGTTTAGGGTGCATGGTAGTGTTAGTGGAGAGCCTACGTAGGTTTTTGTACGAACTTGTAGTCTGTTAACCGAGTCATGAAAATTCCTGGTACGAAAGTTACCGAGTTTATATAATTTTGTCTGTGATTGTAAATTTAAACGATAAAAATATGAAAAAGTACAAAAATCTTGATAGGTTTAATACTAATATGCCTTAAATTATTGTGTTAGATAAGTTTTCTAAAAGATCATTGTATTATTTAAGTATAAAAAAAGTGTTGTGAACATAGAAAATTTAGAGCTCCGTTTTTGTGTTTTTTGCGTATTTAGGGTTAAAAGATGTAGAACTTTTTATTTATACCGAATTTCGTGTGGTTTGCATTAATTTTATTTTAATTTCATATTTACTAAAAGTGCACTTTTTAAACTTTTATATACATTATATATTTCATTTTTTTAGAAGAATCATTTTTATTATTTGTTTATTTCAATAAATATTCATTTTGTTTGTTTCTGGCCTTTTACTTATCACGTTAAAAAAATATCCGACTGGCCCAGGAAATATTTTATTAATTTCTTATGCGTTTTATGGTACTAGTGAGTGATTATGCTTACCAATAAGCATGATTAAACAGTTTAAAAAATCTTTTCCCACATGGATGCTAAAACCAATGAAAACATGAGTCACTTTAGCTGCAGCATATTTGTATCGACAATGTCTAGCTCACTTCGAGCAACAAGCAAATAGTAAACAAGGTTATGCAAAAGTTGTAACTCATAAGTGACTAGGACAACATTTAGACTAAAATGTGAATTACTGACCTGATGTGAGAGAATGCAGTAGCTCAGCAAAAGCACGATGAAATATTAACAGTTGTTGGCATGCACCACTATTCACAGTGGTCACGCGAAGATCTGTATTTTAGCCAACGTGCGAGCGAGTTCTAAAGGAGAAGTAATAGTAGTCTGAATTCTCGCAAGGTCTTTAAATTATAAAAATAATATACAGTTTAAAAGTCTTGGAATTCTTCCAAGTAGTTAAGTATTGTAATGGAGCCTACCCTGCTCACCTGACTATCTACCTGCTCAATCAATTAACCTAATTAAAATTAACCCAAAACCTATCGAAGTGGCCACATATTCATCTTTTACCTACATAGCCCGTTACTTTGATAAGAAAGAATCACAAGGGAGGATTCGTTAATAATAAACACAAATAAAGTTAAGATTTAATCACATACCTACTTCAAAGCATTATTAAATTAGTGTTAATCATTTTGGTACAAAAATCAGATTGATTACCATCTGCATCAATTATATAACACAAAGTGTTTTTTTTCTCCCCTTAGGACCTGCCTGCCCGTAGGCTCAGATGCACTGCAGCCACAAAATGGGCTTATTGTGCTCACCCTAATTCTAAGTCACACCCATTCCATGATCTTGGTGCCTTGGACCAAACGGTACAAGTCAAACATTGAACGCGTGGAAAATTCTTCCGGTTCCATCAGACATCGCCCGAAAATTCGCTGCCTCTTCTGGTCTAGAGCTTCACATCTGCACAAGATGTGCATAGCTGTCTCCCGTTCCTTATTACACAAGCGGCAGTTAAGGTCTCCGTAATATTTGCCAATTGTAGTATCGCGTAGACCTCTGCTTGAAAGACGGAGGCATATTTGCCCAGAGAGGAGCTGAGTTTCACTCTTGGTTTATCTCCAAACAGTCCTGACCCAGCACCTATGTCGGTCTTAGAACCGTCAGTGTACCAGATTATACTGCCGGAAGGTACGCTGTTCAGAATTTGGTTCTCCACTCTAGGGTCATCGATTGTGACCTGAAAGAGTGGTTGTGTGGTGTTCTTGGGGACCATGTAATCCATCCTCATGTCATCCTTTATGTCCTCAATAATGCTAGTGTGCTCTGTACCCAGTCGGACACGGTAAAAAGAGTTTTGCAGTCTGTATAGTGCCAGTCTCGCCTCCCCCTGTATCACGAAGTGGAGAGGGGGAAGGTCCAGAAGAGTCTCTATGGCTGCAGTTGGCGAAGTCCGCATCGCCCATGTTATCCCTAGGCAGGCAAGCCTCTGAATTTTGCTTAGCCTTAGCCTAGTAGTTACCTGTTTGACTTTGGGCCACCTTGCCAAAGGTCTGACCACTCTGGTGTACAGCCAGTGCACCATTCCTAGCCTTAGACCCCATTTTTTGTTATATGTTCGCCTAACTACTGCAAGAGTAGTTTCCGACTTTCTGACTATTCTATCGATTTGTTGGTTCCAGGTAAATGTTGAGTCCAGTATAACCCCAAGATACTTGACCTCCCTTGACAGTGGGATCTTCCTACCACGGAGATATAGAGGTCCAAGAGCCTCTATATTTCTCTTTCGCGTAAATGGAACTATTGTTGTTTTTTCTGGACTAATGGTCAAGCCTTCCTTTTCAGTCCAAGCTGCTACAATACTCAGGGCCATTTGCATACGTTCCCTAATCGTACTACTAAATCTTCCCTCGACTGTGATGACTAAATCATCTGCATATCCTAGGGGAGAATATCCTTCATCGCTGAGTTTCCTAAGCAGTCCATCCATAACTAGGTTCCATACAAGAGGAGATAGAACTCCACCCTGCGGACAACCACCTGCCACCCTGACTGCCAAGGTCTCATCAAGCAGTGTAGTAAACACCACTCTATCCCTCAGCATACAGTCTATCCACCTGCAGCACAAAGCCTCTAGTCCTGTTTGGCCTATGACTTTGGAGATACTATTGAATGATGTATTATCGAACGCTTCTTCTATGTACAGAAAGGCGGCTAGGAGTATTTCTTTGTTCTCCAGCACTTTCTCCACTCTCCATGTAAGGTGGTGTAGAGCAGTTTCTGTAGATATTCCTGCTCGGTATACTAACACAAAGTGTTTAGTACACTATTATAGTCTACTAAATAATTACAGAAGCTGCACTATTTAATTATATTTTATCACTGATGAGTGGTGACATTCAAAAGGTTATAAGTTTTGTTCTTTTATTGACGTTTTCTTCAACATCTATCGCCTTTATAATTAAGCGAGAGTTATATGGTTTCATTTCATCATGGTGTTTATTGTGGCGATAATTCTATTTTCAATGCTCGTTACGTAATATCCTATTACACTGGTACTTTTAATAAGTTATAAAGTTGAATTTATAATTAATTTATAGGTGTAAGCAAATAAAAGTAACAGTACTATCTTAAAAACGCGACTGCTTCTTTCAAATGTCAGACTCCCTGTCCCTTCCCTAACTAATCTTTCTCGTGTCTTAACCCAAGTTGCCGTACGCAGTCTAAACTTTGACTTAGGTTTGTTTACATCTGCATCCCAGTCAATACAGCTTTGTATAGTCTGTCACGAAGATAAGCTATTGAAATAAAGTAGAAAATCTAACATATGACTGTCGGATTTCCTAACAATAACAAAGACTAAAATTAGCTATCTTAATTCCTAATGAAGATTCAGCATTTACGAATGAGAGAGAAGAGAATAATTTGTATTTTAAAACTAAAATAGGCACTCTCTAAGATCTCACCGCTCAAAAATAAAGCCCTTTGAATTTCTCTTATATTTTTTGAAAACCTCTTGGAGAGAAACCCATTTACCTTTCATTCATTAAATATTATTTTACTTTTCCTTTAGGGTAGCTTAGTCCTTTTTTTTTCCTCCCTTAGGGCCTGCCTGCCCGTAGGCTCAGATGCACTGCAGCCACAAAATGGGCTTATTGTGCTCACCCTAATTCTAAGTCACCCATTCCATGATCTTGGTGCCTTGGACCAAACGGTACAAGTCAAACATAGAATGCGTGGAAAAATCTTCCGGTTCCATCAGACATCGCCCGAAAATTCGTTGCCTCTTTTGGTCTAGAGCTTCACATCTGCACAAAATGTGCCTAGCTGTCTCCCGTTCCTTATTGCACAAACGGCAGTTAAGGTCTCCGTAATATTTGCCAATCTTCCACAGGTGTTCTTTAACGGTCGTGTGTCCCGTCAGGAGGCCTGTTACGATACTAATTTGCATCCTACTAAGGCAAAGTAGTTCTGAGCATCTTTTCCTGCAAGGTCCATTTATGTATGACTTGCTGTGCCTGTGTCCTGGAATCCTGTTCCAGTAATTGTGATGTTGAGCGCGAATCCATCCGTTTACTTGGTGTCTGACGGCGCTCTTAGTTATGCCTAGGGCAGGTTCCGGTCCAACAAAAGGTTCGTTGGAGCCCCGCTTTGCTAGTTTGTCAGCTTTCTCGTTCCCCATCAGCCCACAGTGACCTCGAATCCAAAGCAGTCTTACTGTGTTCCGCATGGCTAGGATATTAAGTTGCTCGAAGCACTCCCACACCAGTCTGGAAGACATCTTTGAGCTCAGAAGGGCCTTCAAAGCTGCCTGGCTGTCTGATAAAATAAAGATCCCCTGATTTTTGTAGCCCCTCTTAATGTTTTCCCGCACACATTGTAGTATGGCGTAAACCTCTGCTTGAAAGACAGAGGCATATTTGTCCAGAGAGAAGCTAAGTTCCACTCTTGGTTTATCTCCAAACAGTCCTGACCCAGCACCAATGTCGGTCTTAGAGCCGTCGGTGTACCAGGTTAGACTGCCGGAAGGAATGCTGTTCAAAATTTGGTTCTCCACTCCAGAGTCATCGATTGTGACCTGAAAAAATGGTTGTGTGGTGTTCTTGGGGACCATGTAATCCGTCCTCATGTCAAGCATGGGATCCTTTATGTCCTCAATAATGCTAGTGTGCTCTGTACCCAGACGGACACGATAAAGAGAATTTTGCAATCTGTATAGTGCTAGTCTCGCCTCCCCCTGTATCACGAAGTGGAGAGGGGGAAGGTCCAGAAGAGTCTCTATGGCTGCAGTTGGCGAAGTCCGCATCGCCCCTGTTATCCCTAGGCAGGCAAGCCTCTGAATTTTGCTTAGCCTTAGCCTAGTAGTTACCTGTTTGACTTTGGGCCACCATGCCACAGCTGCATACATTATTCCTGGTCTGACCACTCTGGTGTACAGCCAGTGCACCATCCCTGGCCTTAGACCCCATTTTTTGTTATATGTTCGTCTAACTGCTGCAAGAGTAGTTTCCGATTTTCTGACTATTCTATCGATTTGTTGATTCCAGGTAAGTGTTGAGTCCAGTATAACCCCAAGGTACTTAACCTCCCTTGACAATGGGATCTTCCTACCACGGAGATATAGAGGTCCAAGAGCCTCTATATTTCTCTTTCGTGTAAATGGAACTATTGTTGTTTTTTCTGGACTAATGGTCAAGCCTTCCTTCTCAGTCCACGCTGCTACAATACTCAGGGCCATTTGCATACGTTCCCTAATAGTACTACTAAATCTACCCTCGACTGTGATTACTAAATCATCTGCATATCCTAGGGGAGAATATCCTTCATCGCTGAGTTTCCTAAGCAGCCCGTCCATAACTAGGTTCCACACAAGAGGAGATAGAACTCCACCCTGCGGACAACCACCTACCACCCTGGCTGCCAAGGTCTCTTCAAGCAATGTGGTAAACACCACTCTATCCCTCAGCATGCAGTCTATCCACCTGCAGCACAAAGCCTCTAGTCCTGTTTGGCCTACGACTTTGGAGATACTATTGAATGATGTGTTATCGAAAGCTCCTTCTATGTCGGCCGCTAGGAGGATTTCTTTGTTCTCCAGCACTTTCTCCACTCTCCATGTAAGGTGGTGTAGAGCAGTTTCTGTAGACATTCCTGCTCTGTATGCTAACTGGTTTTGATGTAGTGGCCTGTTTACCAGTACGTCATCCCTTATATGCTTGTCGAGCAGCTTTTCCATTGTCTTAAGCAAGAATGACATAAGACTAATGGGCCTGTATGATTTTGCCCGAGAGTAGTCCGTCCGACCAGTTTTTGGAATGAATACTACTCTGGTGAGTCTCCATATTTTTGGTAGATAACCTAGAGCCAGACTGGCCCTAAATAGCATACATACTTTTAACAGCAGAAGGTCAGATCCCTTCTGCAGCATGACTGGGAGAATCCCGTCTGGTCCCGGTGATTTGAATGCCTCAAATGAGTTCACTGCTTGTTTAACTCCGTGGAACGCTACCACACTCCTCGCAGTGTGCCAGTCATCTCTTGTTGCCCTGCCTCCAGGTACATCTAGCTCCTGGCCCCTCCAATTGAGGGTGGCAACATCCACGGTATGTGACCCAGGGAAGTGTACCCGAAGTAGTTCGGTCATTGTTTCATTTCCCGTGGTTGTGAATATCCCTGCTTCAGTTTTCAGGGTATGTATAGCACCATGGCAGTCTTTGGAAAGTATCTTCTGGAGTCTTGCACATTCTGTGGTAGATTCAATCTCCTCACAGTGCCTCCTCCATGATGCCCTTCGAGCCTTTCTTAGTGCTTTGTTATAACCTGTGAGAGAGCCCTTGTAAGCCTCCCATTCCCCAGTTCGTTTCGCTTTGTTGAATAGCTTCCTTACCTGTTTCCTCATCTCATTAAGTTCATCGTTCCACCAGGGCACTCTCCTGTTGGACTTCCTTACTATGAGAGGACAGTTATCATTATAGTTAGATATAACTGCATCTGTTAATTGTTCTACAGCCATTTCTAACTCGGTTCGATTACTTATAGTGTTCATACTCCCCGCTAAATTACGATCTAAGTCTGCTTTGAAGGCTCCCCAGTTCGTACGCCGAGGATTACGATAACTTTCTGCCTCCTGTTTCAGGCCTGCCAAGTCAAATAGAATGTATCTGTGATCCGAACAGCTCTCCTCATCAGACACATGCCAATCCTCAACAAGGTTGCTGACAAATGAAGTTCCCAATGTTATATCGATAACCTCCTGCCTTGTTCTAGTTACAAAGGTAGGTTTGGATCCCTTATTTAATATGGTCAGATTGTGTGCCATTATAAATTGTAAAAGGTAGCTCGCCTCTAATGTTAGTGTCGCTACTGCCCCACAAGCTATGGTGCGCATTAGCGTCAAAGCCGATGATCAAATGCGATCCGTCCGCTCTGCATTGTCTCATCAACTCCTCCACGGCATCAGTCGGCACCTCAGTGTCCTCATACGGGAGGTAGGCTGATCCGAGAATTATCTCCTTCGGTCCACCTATCCCCAGCTTGACCTTAACCACCGAGAGGTCCCGAGAACAGAAACTAATCAGCGGCAGTATTTTGTAGGGTCTTTTGACCAAGATGCAGGCCCTGGGCCTATCAGAGGATCTGCTATATATAAGCTCTCCATTAATTGCACCAAGGCCGCAGATTCGTCCCTTGCTTACCCAAGGTTCCTGGATGAGGGCAATGTCGCAGCCTTCCATCAACTTACATAGGGCAGACGATGCTGCCCTACTGTGGTGAAGGTTTACTTGGACCACTCTCATCCTCCTTGTCCTTTTCATTTTCTTTCTCCCTCATCTTCTGAAGGGTCTTGAACGTTACAGTCCTCAGCCCATAATAGAGCTTGAACTGCCTCCGCTCAATCTCCCTTAAGGAGGTCTCGTCCATAGAGAAGGCCAAAAACTCGCCTTCCTTTTCTTCTTTCCTACTGAGCAGATGCCAGTTGGTTGTTCTTAATGCGGGATTCTGTCGTTCCAGCCTCGCCATTACTTCCTTGGTCTCGGCCTTGCCCGGGACCCAAACCAGAAGCCGAGGGCGCTTCGGGAGGTCCTTGGACTCAACAACAGTCAAATTCGCACCCTCCCAAAGCCCCCCCAGGCCCCCAACAACGCCCCGAAGCCAGTCCTTGGAAGGCTCGCTGGCGCAGGTCAGCCATAGAATGCCCCCCACGAAGCGGCTCCCCTCAAACTGCGGCGGGTCAGCGCTCCCGGCTGGAATTCCATAGACCGCAGTTTCGATCTTCACTCTGATCAAGTCCGCTTGCTCTTGATTCAGCATTATATCGGGGTGACGTCTGGGGATAACCGGCACCCTCAGTTCCTTAGCAGCCGCACTATACGACCCAGTCTGCTGCTGCGAGCTCCTGGGTTTTTTTGCGGGCTGCTTGTTTGTGGGGGTTGAAGAGTCTGAATGAGGCCTTTTCGAGCCTCCACTCGCCTTTTCTTTGATCTCCCCCTGTTTCTTTGAGGAAGGCTTTTCCTTCGTTCAGGTTCCTTCCTTTGTTTTTTGTTCCTTTCGGAGCTTCTTCCTTTGGGCTCCGCTAAGTCTTTTGGGCCGCAGTTCCATTCCACTGACCCCTTAGCTTAGTCCTTAGTATAACCACTGTAATAGTAGGTATTCGCACTCGTATATTTAAACGTAAATTCCGAGCGTTAGAAAATAAAACTCGCAGGTTCTAAACGCAATACTCTTCGCAATTGCCTACCTCATAACCTCATTGCTCTGTCTTCCTCTAGCTTCACGGGTGATGGGAAGGTTCCACACTGGCCGTGCCTGTGCGAGCACCTATTACATATTCCATCGGGGGCAAAAACGAGTTACATAGGGAAAAAATAAGTTCGGCACGTAACTTGTTGCAAAACATCGAGTTCGTAGAATGATATCCTTTGGAATGATCACACAAATAGTGACATAATTTTCATCCCGAACAAACCATAACTATCCATGAACTAATCCATGACTGGTTGCCCTCCATTCGGTTATCTTTAAACATACCCTCTGATTGACTAGAGCTGCAGACCTGCAGAGGAAGGGGTATGATTGGAATGAGCCACTTTTGCAGTCGACTTTTAATTCAATATGCCATCCAAGCTTGGTGCCATTCTACACATTCTTAAAAGGGATTGCCTAACAAGCAGTCCCACTGAAGGACTTTTTCTACGGAACAGCCCCTCCAGGCATTCAATCGTGAAACTAAATCCAGAGTTTCTGCACAGTGATACACCAAGGAATGTTACCCTAACTAAGCCGTCAAACACGTCAAACTAATTATTGCTTGTTCCAGTATCACTCTTAAGCTAAGCAAATTTAGGCATCCATTTGTGAAATGGGTCCGTTTAATAAACGAATTCAAATTTATATTTTTGTAATACATACTTACATTGACAAACGAATGTGTTTCTAAAATGTATCCAATTGCAAACCATCAAACTAAACAGATTGTTTATGAAATGGATGCCTAAAGTAGCATAACTTTACACAAAACTGATATCTAATCTGAGCATCATAATCATAAAGTTTTCAGTCCGAAGACTGGTTGGACGCGTACCTCCATCCCCTCCTATCCTGAGCTAACCTACACATTTCCCTAAAAGTTGAACATCCTACATCACCAACTATTTGAGAGCAGTAGTCTAATCTGGGCCTACCCCGGCCTCTTTTTATTACTATCTCTGACTAGTATGTCGCGAACTAATCCTTCGTGCCTCAGAAGGTGTCCTACCATCCTATCTCTCCTATTCTTTGCTCTCTTCCATAAATTTCGCTTTTCTCCAACTCTTTCTAATACTTCTCTGTTGCTAACCTTATCTATCCACGGTATCTTCATCATGTTTCTGTAGCATCACATTTCAAACGCTTCTAATTTTTTCCGATCCGCTTCTCCTATTGTCCAAGTTTCGCACCTGTACAATGCTGGGCACCATACTACGTTTTTAAGAGTCTCTTCCGAGTTTCTACATTTATCATTCCCGATCATAATAGTTGTTTCTTTTTGTTAAATGCAACTCGGTCCTGCGCTATTCTTTGTTTTATATCTCTAGAGCTCCTACCATCGCGAGTTATTTGACTTCATAAATAGCAGAAATTTGAGACTTCCTCTATCTTCTCGTTTCCGATTTGTATTTTAGTTTTAGTCCTATTTTCACGCCCCCTACATACCAAAATTCTGGTTTTCTTTTTATTGATCATACCATAGCCTTCCATCAAAACTGATTCCATTTTATTCAGAGCCCTTCCTAATTCTCTTTTGCTGGCTGCTGATACATACTGCTGTATCATCCACGAATCTGAGCATATTAATAGTTTGACCCTGTATATTTAATTCCAGCGGCTATTCTGTCTTTAACAATATTAATGGCATCTTCGATATATAAATTGAAAACCAGAGGCGACAACACACATTCTTACCTTACTCCCTTACAGATATTTACTTCCCTACGTTCCTGTTCAAATTCTATAACTGCCGTTTGCTCTTTGTATAGATTATGAATTATTCTTCTATCCCTATACTTCTCCCTACATTTCTGAGCATTTAGAACATCTCCCATTTTTCATTGCCGAAGGCTTTTTTCAAATCTACAAATCCTATATAGGCATTCTTCCCCTTTTCTATTGTTTTTTCTATTTTTACTCGTAAAGCACTTTAAGTTTTCTGCCTGAGCATGTCAGTTTTAGTGGTATCACTTTCAAGCTTGTAATGATTCAATAATTCCTTATTCATTAGTATGAAAAACACAACCTCGGTTTCCATTAATAATATATTTTATTAGAAAAACATATTCGCATAGTATGAAAAAAATTATCAAATTAATTACATACTTATTTTTTACCCCAACCCCACAAACCCTTAACAAATCCGGAAATACTGGCACCCTGTTTCTGTTTATTCCCTTCCTCTAACTTATCTTGCAAAGACGGCATTTCCACATGATTCAAAGCCAGATCGTAGAAAAGCGGCTTCACTGGCACTGGTTCCATTTCAGGCGGCAATGTAACTACATTCGGATTCTTCGATAACAGTTGCTGATCTACACGGAATTCATCTAATCTTTCTATAAGAGGTTTCTTACTCTTGTATACTTTTTGTGGTACTTCTACTGTAGTATCTTGTTCTTGATCTAGGACGTAATTAGCTTGGGCAGTAAGTAGTTCGACATCGGCATTATCCTTCATGTTTTTCAATAAAGAATTTAATTCTGGTAGAAACTCATTTGTTGGCTTATATTCGAACTTTCTGCATGTACCGAACAAAACCGCAGCTTCTTTCCAACGTTTAACGGCAGCATGAGTACGACCTATATAGTACCCCCTAAGGGCTTTGTAAGCTATTAACTTTTCATCGTAATGTTTCTGGGCTTTCTCATCTTCAACAAGAACTTCTGATTGTTTCACTTCCGTCACTTGTTGGATGATAATATCCAGTAAACGTACACAATCTTGGGCTCTACGCGTCTGTTGAATCAACAACAGGTTTCTTTGAACAGTGCGTTCCACACGGATTGAAATCAAGTATGACAACACCAGCTGATCATCTTTATTCTCATTACGAGCCTCCTCACGTGCTAAGTTTATAATATCTCTCAAATCAATAAACATGTTCTCTAATAACTTAATTTTCGCCTGGTTATTTTCTGCGTGATTCAAAGAATCATCCAGACCTTCTATGCTCGACAAGAATAACCTGACACGTTCAATACGAACAGGTATCTTCAATCCAAACCATTTTATTTTTTGCAAAACAGCAGCCGATTTTTCTTTGGCTTGCGAAATCAATGTCTCAAAATTCTCGAGCACACCTTGACTGCGCAACTCTAAAAGATCAACGGCCTTTTCGTCTCCGATATTATAAGCGCAGTATCGTAAGCTAGGCACAATTTCTTCTACTCGTTGTTTGTACGGCAACTGATCTTGTTCCGTAAGGGTAGCTGCGAGCTTCTCGTATATGACCTGAGCTTTTTTTAAATTCTCTGTCGCCTTTTCCCATAATTGTAGTTCAAAATGCAAAGTACCGTGAATCCATGCTACATATGCTTGAGATTCAAGTTTCGTCCTCGCGTCACAACGTTCAACCTAATACAAATAAAACTTTTCATTGGAATAATCACATCAATATTCAGGGAGATTTTTTGACCATCGCTATTAGAAGTATATGGCCCTAATCTTTTTTTTAGATATGTACCATGAAAAATTTTAATGTTCATTTTTGCCTATGCCTAAAATTAATATTTTTGCAGAAATATTTAATTTTTCGAATATTTTGACAGCTGCAGTAGATACATAATGTAAAAAATAATATCTCGATAACGTTTAGCAGTAAGATGTTCGATTTTATGGTGTTGGAGTTACTAATCAAGCAAACAAATTTTCAAAATCTATTATACTTGGGCCGCCGAACAGATAGAGTGATCACCCTGCAATCACGAGCTCCTAGGCTATTAATTTGTGACGACCGAACTGCAGTGATGAGCCTCCTTTAGATCCAACGAAGTCGCTTTACTCCAATTCGGTCGTCATAAATTAATATTGGCCCCGCTAGAGCACATTCTTGCAGGGTGATCAAAATTTCAAATGAATATATTTTTCATCCTCCATATATTTCTAATATACGGTGAAAAAATCATCCTGTATATCATCGCACCAGTAATGAAAAGCCAAAGTATAAAAGAAAGTTTACAATACATGAAAAACACATACCTTACATAATTCCTCCAACTGCAAAGCATAGACACTAGCTTTCCGTAACTTCTGTATCAAATGGAATTTTTTACGGGGCTCCGTATTAGCTTCTTGACGTAATTGCATGGCATATGCCCAATTTCTTTCAGCTAAAACTAGTGGGATGTGTAAGAATCGTTCGTCTGATCTTGGATTGACAATATGGGCTTCGGTAACATCGCGTCTTTTGAAATGCCGCCGGTCGCCTTGAGGAATCTTTAAAACTTTACGTAGTCGACGTATTCGTCTGGAACAATACCCCCTGTAACGTTGGTAGTCTCCGTGTCTTAGCCCATGTTGTTGCTGGCAATCTTTAATTAATTTTAATACTAATTTGTTGAGGAAATCATTCACAGATGTTGGACATACATTTACAGGTTAAATTTCAATATAAAAAGGATACTTTCTATGGAAAAAGGTTTTACAGTTTCTTCCTTGGGAATTTCTTTCGTTTCATCAATTATTTCTTCAACCACCATTGTAAATTAACTCAAAATACATATATTTAATACACGTTTTGAGTGGAAATCATAAGTTTGACAGTTCTCTGACAACTCAAACGTCATTTACCATGTGATGTGAAGTTGTAGTTGTAGGTCAAGAATAATAATTTTTTAAAACTAGATTATTTAGATAAATTAGAATATTCGGAACATCGCCTTTGTAAAAAAAATATTTATGGGTTTGCTTGTACTACTTTTTGCTAACAAGAAGCTGGCAAACCTTGGAAAATGCAAATTAAATTTGAACTACGGAAACGCCTTGGAACTACTTTCATCTGTCAGTGTCAATTGCCCAACCTACATATTTGTTCCTATTTTTGTTAATAATAACTCTAATTTTGATTATAAGCAAAATAAGTGGGTTATTATTTTATTCACTGATTCTAGTACGTCTATTACGTAATTTATTGTACAGTAACATATCATATTTTAAAGAATGAAGTATTCTGTGGTTACCATATTTTGTATAGCTCTTCTACCTTTTTCAAAAAGTAAACAGTTTGCAAAATTAAGGGTAAGTACTGGGTTGTGCTAGTTATTTAATGTATTTAAATTATTATTGTTAGGAAATACACGCTCCTGTAGAGCTGTCGGATGAACAATTATTAAAATTATCTAGTCTAACCGATACAAAACATATTGATAAGGTTCTCGACAATATTTTAATACCAAGAGTTGTTGGCACTGCAAATCATGAAAAAGTGGCCAAATATATCATCGGTCAATTAGAAAATCTTGATTGGAAAGTTGAACTTGACGAGTTTGAGGAAAACACTCCAAACTTCGGCAAATTAAAATTTAAGAATATCGTAGCTACTTTAAATCCGAACGCTGAAAGATATCTAGTCTTAGCATGCCATTACGACAGTAAATATTTTGAAAATGACTATTTCGTTGGTAAATATGAATGTGTATAATAATAATAATAATGTGTTTGTTACTTTTATTTGCATGTAGGTGCCAGCGATTCTGCAGTACCATGTGCCATGATGTTAAACTTAATAAAAGTGATGAAGGGCGAGCTGGAACAATTGAAAGGAAAGAGTGATGTAAATCTTAAATTAATATTTTTTGACGGTGAAGAGGCTTTTCTTGAATGGGGACCAAAAGATTCTATTTACGGGGCTAAAAATTTGGCCAAAAAATATAATGACAATAGGATAACCCTTCGGTCAACAGGAGAAACAGTATCAGAGATAGAAAAAATAGATTTATTGGTTCTGTTGGATTTACTGGGACCTCCAAATCCAACTTTCTATAGCTCCTTTAGAAACACGGATAAATGGTAAATATCAGGAAGAATGAAGAGAATGTCTCGTATATAAATTTTTTTCTCTAGGTATTTGCGATTGGTAAACTTAGAGAACTCCCTTTCAAATCTCAATCAATTCAGTGAATATCCAAACGCTTATTTTATTCCGGAAACTTCTCGACATTTCATCGAGGATGATCACATTCCATTTTTGAAAAAACGTAAGCTGAAAAACATTGTTGAGCGTAAGTAACTTGTTTTTTCTTTGTATAATTTTTTAGAAGTCCCTATATTGCACATCATTGCGACGCCATTCCCTAATAGTTGGCATACACCCGAAGACAATCGAGAGGGCATTGACATGAACACTGTTGAAAATTTGAACAAAATATTCAGAGGTTTTGTAGCGGAATATCTCCATCTGTCAGTATAACGCTATTTACTGGTTTAGTTTTATTTTTTGGGATAAGAAAATGCAACATTTTTTCGAATCACTGCTATTAAAATTCCATATTTTTTTTATCGAATCTCAATGATAAAAAATGTTGTATTTTTGTTTGTGATTGGTATATTATTTGTGTAGTCTTTTTTGTTTTTATTTTTAATTAACTAACAGGTGGTTTATATTAGTTTTGTACGAGGCACGGACGAGGACAGGATTCCAGAAAAAGAATTATGACCTCACGCTAAACGGCACTTAATAAATTCTTAAAAGATGTACATACTGTATAGTCATTTTTATTTTTTTGATTTCTTGGTAGAGATTTATATTTTTGTAACAGATGCTTTATAGTTTATACAAATTTTATTTCTACTATTAGTATTATATTTGTTCCTTAATACGTAATTATTTTATGTGACAATGTATAAAAATAAATTGGTTATAACAGCAGTTTTTGTTTTGCTTTAGTGGTATGATTTTCAACTGAACCATCGAAGACTAAAAAGCAGCAACCTCAAAACGGTTCAATATCACAACTGCAAAATTCGAAAGTTTCAAATTCCGAATCCATTCTTAAAAAATCGGTGCTGGCCGATATATTCGCTCTGCTATTGGTTCTTGGTCGGAGGTTATTAATATCCCAATAGTGTTTATTATTTCTAATCGGTACTAAAACCTGACCTCGGTGTAGGCATGACATCATGTCACGAACCGGGAAGCAGCGGCAAGTTCATTCGCCGGGCCTCCCAAATCTCACATGCCTGTATTACACCCTTGAAAGTAATAGTGTATAAAAAATTGTTGTGGTTTGGGCGTTTTGGTAAACAGGATGTCCCAAAACGTTTTGCACAGATTATAGCTCCAAAACTATAACAGATAACGAAATGGAACAAAAACCACTTTGTAGTGTTGATGAAGGAGTACACAACTCGAAGAACGTAACCACCCCCGGGGCTGCCGCCTCCGACATACCGCCCCTAATTATTATTTTTTAAATAGCAACCTGCATATTCTGTGAAGGAGCGTGACGAATTCAAATTCTCTACCTAACATTGTTTTTGAAATTTAAAATTGACCCATCAATTGTGGAGAAAACAGATTTTTTAATTTATGCCAAAATCGGCGATGGAATTATTAACATTTATTGGAACTGATAAGCAAATGACTACCGGCTACGGCTACAGGCGTAAATGTCGAAGTTAATTTGAGTTTTGTGTTGTGTTCTGAAATGCCTGCTTTATTTATGCCATATGAGTATGTGGACAAGCGGCATGTAGAAGAAATTTATTACCCAGGTTAGAAATGTGTGTTGTTGCAGAAGGACTCCAATTTGAACATTTGATCAACTGATTATGTTATCACATTATTAGTGTTATTAGTTTAACTTATTTTAAACTTATTCTTTAATAGTTTTAATAATTCCATGACTAACGTAAAAATAAATAAAAAGTCTGTTTTGGTGGGCCAATTTTTATTTCAAAAAAATCTTGGATGGAGAGTTTGATTCTTTGTCATATTCCTTCACGGAATATACAGAGTGCTATTTGAAAAAAATAAGTGGGGTGGTTTATCGGAGATGACGGCCCCCGAGGGTCGTTACTTTCTTGGGGTTGTATACTCCTTCATCAACACTGCAAAGTGGTTTTTGTTCCATTTCGTTATGTGTTTTGGAGCTATAACCTGTGTAAAACGTTCTGGGACAACCTGTATAGGGTAGGTAAGTAGCTACGAGTATATGCCCATTTTTCAAATATCGATTTTATAATAGTTGCAGTATTTGCAAAATAACAAGTAAAACTAACAATAGTGTATACAAGATTGTGTACTTATTATTATTGTACTTATCAATAATCTATTTACATTGATACACAGGCGTGGGAAGACGGAAAATTGATCATACTGATGACGAGGAAGAAGCATTTCAATGTTTGCGGCGGAAGAAACGTGCAGATAATGAACGAAGAAGACATGATGCTCGGTGTGCCCAAAAGTTTCAGACTTTAAAAAAACAAAAAATTAACAATGAAATTGTGGAACATTTATATAGGGAAAATGGATGTTTTAAGTTTTATTTAAGTTCTATTTAAGTATTGGCATTTTGTTGTTGAAAAAGTAGCTAACAAGGAGGATTATTTTAATGATTGTTGTAGTCATGGCTCAAGGATGGTACAGTGTTTTGGATACTTTACCTATTTTTCCACAAGCGCTTAAGAGTTTATTTGAATCCACTGATTCAGTCAAAACGTTTTCGTGAACGAATACGTCCCAATAATAATGCTTTTTCATTTGCATCGTTTAACGCAAATTTAGTCAAATTCAGATCAAGACGTCGTGGTCCACATTGTTTTAAAATTCAACGTCAAATTTACTATCATTTACCCCGATTAGGGCGTATCTCCAAGTTATGGTCAATTGTTTATTGCATTGTTGATCCTTAGCGAAGTGACAACAAATCGTTCAAATAACAATAATGAACTAGATGTTGAATTGTTACAAAGCCTCGATAAAATTATGCGGGATAATAACGCATGCCCAATCTTATCGGGTGATGCATGAAGAGGTGAAAAGACAAGAAGAAATGGAGTTGCACAATAACGAAGCCTGTCTAGAAATGCTACTGATTTTCACACTAAAGCCTGGCATAAATCGTAGAAGATTTAACTTTCAACAGGTCAATGAAGTTGTTGTTGTTTTTTCTACTACTGCTGATGGTGAGATTTTAGAATCATACGTTACTATACGCAATTGAAATTCAAAAGAACTGCAATGCTTAAGTTCAATGGATCCAAATGTGGAGCCATGGATTTATCCATCATTTTATCCTCACGGTACCCAAGATTGGCATCGCAATTTAATGAAAGTAAATAGTAAGAAGAGTGTTTCGAGAACAGCTTATATTAAGTTTCGAATGACCGCTCTTGACGAATTTAACGCGTTTCTACGACGAGGTCGATTATTTCAACAGTGGCTTGTAGATAACTAAGTTAAAAGTGAAAGACGGATTAATGTAGGTACAATTATTATCATTATTATGTTGTTATATTTTAATATTTTAATTATTACTTCATATTATGTTACTATTGTATTATTTCCATTAGCTATATTTTTATAATAATATGCAAGTTTTTTTTCTCTTTATATAACAATATTTTGCAACATTGTCAATAAACTATATCTTCCAACAGAGCACAATGTATCTTTCTATTCTTCTTGTCATAAATACTCCCGCATTTAGATATGATTTCAGGTGAACACACACGGGCCCGATATTTTCATCCCATCAAAATAATATTTTTTATGTTGTACTTTCGAAAATCGAAAATCGGCGCGCGCTAAAAGCGCGCGTTTTGGAATCTAGTTAGTTAAAAACAACTAATAATAATATAACTGTTTATTGTAAAAAAATAAATAGGGTATTTTCCCTCCAATTAAAAATCCAAATTACTGACTAAATCTTCAAAATCATCATTAAAAGCATCCATCAAACTTTCGCTGTCCTTTCTGTTGTTACTACAATCATTTTTGTCCTCATTCACAACATCCAGAGGTTTAAAATAGGTACTTATGTCTAAAGTGTTCGCTGTAGTTGACCCAGCCCCTGAGAAGTCCGCATTGCTCATCTCCTGTTTAAGTATAGTGACATCATCAAAAGTTCTTTTTGCCAATCCAACCTCTTCAAGTATTTTCTGTTTTTCTTGCAACATGGGCCATATTGAATCGTCAGCCGTCCCAGGAGCCAGTAAGTATCTTACGATAACCGTGTTTTCTTGACCGATTCTATGGGCTCTACTTTCAGCCTGACTCAATATCTAATGAAAGAAAATTGTAATAAGAAAACGTCTTAGTATATTTCTCAGATAACTTACACTGGGATTCCAATGTAATTCTGCAAAAATGACTAAACTTGCTGCCGTTAAAGTTATACCGGCATTGGCTGCAGTTATAGATAAAATAGCGCAAACGCAGTTGTCGTCTACTTGAAATTTATCCACAAAATATTTTCTTTGGTCCGAAGACGTATTGCCGTCTATCCTAATATATTTTTTATTTCTCTTCAATAATATTTTCTCTATTGCGTCCAACATTTTTTGATGATGGGCAAAAACCAAAAATTTCTTTTCTGTATCCAAAATTTGGAGAATATAAGAACTGCGATTTAAAACAAAAATACAATAACAAAACTATTTTGTACCAACAACTCACCATACAGAAGGGATCTTAATTCTAGCGGTTTCAGAGAAAAACGTAAGCAAAATTGCGTGTTTCTCTCCTCCTTTTTGATTATTATACTTATCGGCTAAAGCATTCAAACACAGTCTGTCTTCTTCGCATAGTTGCTTCAAGTTAACATCTAACGTGACAATCTCTTGCTTCTTATTGGGTAGATCTTTGAGGATATCAGTTTTCGTTCTTCTAATCATGAATTTTTTTCCTAAAATGATCTCTAGTTCTTGTAGGTTCGACTTCCCTGAAGAGTCCCATCCAAAACTTGTAATTTTACCATCGCAATACCTTTTACTATAATCCATAAAATTGCCAAAGAATTTTTCATCTATTAAAGCTAATTGCGTATAAAGTTCACTTGGTCTTGACAAAGCAGGTGTTCCGCTGAGTAAAACGATACGTTTGGCTTTCTTAGCAAGCTGCGTAGCAGACTTCGTACATTTGGCTTTAAAATTTTTAAAAACATGCGATTCATCTATGATGATAACTCCGAAGTTTCTTTCCGACAACTTATTTATACAACGGGACATCATATCATGACTGACTATCAAAATTTTTGCTTCACTTATATAATCTTTACCAGATATCATGTATTGAACTTGCATAACCGGGACGCTAGGTAAATACTGAAATATTGTCTGTTCCCAAACGTTTTTCATACTTGCTGTTGTTACTATCAATAGCGGCCAATTCTCTTTATAATAACTGGCTATTGCCAAAGCTTGGAATGTTTTACCCAAACCCATGTCATCTGCTATTAAACAGCGACCATCTTTATCTATTCCAAAGCAAACACCGTCTACTTGGAAAGGCATTAAGGTGTCGAAAAGTTCCGAATCAATTTTACTTAAATCCACATTATTGTCATTTTTCATTTCTGTTCTACAACAATTTAGAACGAAATTTGGTAGTTTTCCGACAACTACATCGGGATGAAGTGTACTCAATTTGCTTTGTAATAAGTCGTAGTCTTTTAAATCGAAATCCCAAATTTTTGTTCGGGGATCTGTATTAATGAATTAAAAAATGAATTTTTGATAATATTTAGTAATAAAGTACTTACTGTATGATCTTGAAGGCATTGTTTTGAATATATCAATAGCAGGAGTGCTAAATCCAGTAAGATCTACAGCAAATCTACGATCGGTAATCATGTAACATGTTCCATTGACAATTTCTTTCTTCCCATAGAAATTTAATACCGGTGTTTTTGGCTTCTCATATGGTTTAAACTTAAAACTCTTTGGACTGGGAATACTTTTATACGACGAAGAAGGCTGATTAAATCCATTTTGACGCAAACTTGGTTGGGGAATATTGAGGTTATATGTCAAGTATGGACTTGAAATGCTTTTATTTCCAGTTTGGGCATACTTCTCTGCTAATTTCTTCTGAGCCAAGCGCCGTTTTTCTTCAATTTGCTCAGGAGTGCATTGCATATTAGAAGATAGTCACACGATTTCGAATTTGAATACAATTTTGTAATAATTTTTCTTGATACTTTTCAAATGACATAAACAGATAACAGAGAAGTGGATAAAGTAGCGGCTAACGGTGTATTAAGCATTAACATTTGTTCTTGGAATTTGGAAAAATGATTTTATTATGCAAATTGTGATACATAATAATTTTTTGGTAAAAGATCGTTAGGAATAAAATCAACTGAATGGGACTTGGAAATTCCAAGACATTTATGACGTGTTAATTCGGAAAAATGGGCCATTAAGATAACTTAAATATCGAACAGTAATTATAAATGTATAAGCAGGTTTTAATGGAATAATTTTGAAATAACATGCATATTCCAAAAACAACACTGGCAAAGAATAAAAATAAAATATAGCATGAAATCGAGGAATTTTTGTACGTATCCGGTTTCTGTTTATAATACCTATAAGCTCTGTGGCGGTTTTATTCAGATTTTCAGAACGTTAGAACAGACTTACAGTAATTGTTTGTAAATTAGCCTTTGAAAAGAATATTCGTATTAAATTCGACTTGATTTTTCTTGGAATTAGTAATCAGTCTTTTAGAGGGACAAATAATTGGTACTTACCCTTACTTTTGTGTTTTATATCTTTTCTGATAGTTAGAAAACGGACATTACAAAGCGAATGAACAGATTGAATATGTTACAGACATAGTAGGAAATCGGGCAATGTGACCTGACCTTACCTGATCTAACCGGACAACATGAGCCGTTATTGTTTGCATTGTCCAGGCATAGACTAATCATACTATGATTAGTCTAAGGTCCAGGCACTGCTAGCATTGCCCTACTTTCCCACTACGCCCGTAAAATATACGAGTACATATTACTACATGTGAACAAAACTCAAAACATCATTATCCTACTATATCTATGAGCGTTGACTGATTGTAGTTAATAGTCAATCAAGTCAAGGTACAGTGGCTTCTCTTTGCCTTCCACGTCGGAGAGTGTGTACCACAGTGCCATACCGACCCCAACGGTCTCTGACACTCTGATTACTGAAAGAGCTGCTGCCCTCTTTCACGGACTTGATTTAGTCTGTCTTCTCAATAGCCCGCCAATATAGATAAACCTATGGTTCAGCTCTTTAGATCATTCAAGCACCCAAGTCATCCCAACCCTTTTCAGTATTAGATACTACGTCAAGGTACAAGTCCAAGTCCATTGGATGGGATGTTTCTGTAGCAGGTTAAAAATGTATCACTACGCCCTTGTATTTCGTGTCACATTCCGAGACGAGATTTTTTCTACTAGACGTTCCCAATGAATTATAACGTATCAGATTAGGATTTGCAACGCTACCATTTTAAGACAAAAACAAATGCAACGTCACCCGTACTATCTCCTGTGGTTTATTTTTACCTGTCTTACCTTGTCTTGCGAGAGCTCAAGAAATTACCACTGGTTGCCGTCACTTTTTACTAAATCCGCGATATGGTACTTGATCAGTAAGAGATAGAGTAGGGTATATTTAGGTGGGATATTGTAATCAATCATCTTCATTTGGAAGTATACTTTAAAGAAGTTAAGACTAAAGTTTTCGTGAAAATGTACGGGAAATTTGGAGTATTGGTGATAATGTGCGTGACAGTTTTTTATGGTAAGTAAATTTAATTTTGTGTTATTAAAATTTCAAATATAATATGTTAGTAGAAAGTGCAGAACAGTGTCGTAATGAATGTACCGCGTGAAACTGTTAATGTGTTAAAAACAAAATATGTGCTTCGAATTAGACATTTCCTGCCAAAAAAAATTGTAATAAATCCGACTTGTAGGTTGCTATAATTGAAAAGGCAACGTTAGTTTTCCTATTTATGGTTGGTTTAATTTTAATTTTCAAATTTTGAATAAATTTACAAAAAAAATTTATAGATTCAAAATATTATTATGACGTCAACAGGATTATTTTTTATGACCAAGGTCTCGCACGCAAGGTTAAAAAGAATGCGATGAATCTAAAAGCGGACCTAAGATTGCAATCATTTTTTTAAGAATTACATTATTTATGTATGCAATGAACATTACCGATTACTTAGATTATTTAAGGATATATAGGGTGTGTCAGGTAAACAAATTTCTTCCATAACTGACTATTTATCAAATTAAGGAGACCGCACTTACAGAGAAGACCGAATTATAGGCATCTTTGTATCCTTCATTAGGTACTTTATTTCTTCATAAGCATAAGTTTGTGAGCGAGTTACGGTCCTGCCCGCATCGGACAAAAAGGCGTCCATAAAAAATAAAGTTGATGATGGTCTGATCTAAACGAGACGTCAAATAGTCAAACTACACGCCAAAAACGAAAGAAGCTTTTTTTTGTTTTCCGGTCATAACTCATATACAGTTTCAGAGAGATGAGATTTCTCAGCGGCATGAATGAGCACCAAGTTCTGCAAAAGTGCCAAATTTAAATCTATCCTCTATCATTTCAAATAAACGAGATCCCAATGGTGGGCCCTCGAATTTGAATCACTCTGTATACGAATGACTTCGTGCGCAATACAATTTTTTGCATGATGACTATTCTTCGTTTTACTTTTAAAATTTTGTTCCTTGTTTATCGCAAACGATGCTGGAGGTTTCCGTGGCCATTATCGTAATGCTTGGCTTGGTTTCCGTGTCAAAATCGTGTCGTTGACTGATTGCTGCAGCACTGAAGATGTCCCTGGTGATAGCAACCGAAACGTCGGCATTCAGTCAATCAACGACGGAAACCCGGAAGCCAAGATAGCCACCCTTGTTTATAGGTTGATCAATAAGCAAGACAAGAGTCTCCGATCTACTACTGTGTATGTTTAAATTTTTCTGTCAAAATTTTCATACCTAGAAATGAAATGAATTTCAGACAAACACAATTATATTCCTATTGATGAGCCGCTAATTACTTGTTCTAAGTAATAATTAGGTATGAACAGATAATAAATCCGGGTTTTTGTTGATTGAAGTCACAATTCCAGAAATCTTAACAACTGCACTACAAAAGCAAGGACGTACAAATGAAATAAGTACCTACGTACATAACGAATCATTTTAAAAGTTACGTAGGTAGGTACGTAAAAATATTGTTCCTCTCGCACTAGTTTCTAGAAAAACGTAAGTGCAAATTTTTATACTGGGCACTGTTTTGTATAGTAAGTGCGATTTTATATCATTTAGCATCATTTTTAACCCCCGACGCAAAAAGAGGGGTGTTATAAGTTTGACGTGTCTGTCTGTGTATCTATGTATCTGTGTCTTTGTGTGCCCGTCTGTGGCATCGTAACTCCTAAACGAAATGGACCGATTTTGAAGCGGGTTTGGGTTTTTTTGTTTGAAAGCTGACGTGATCGAGATGGTTCTTAGCTATAATTCATGAAGATATGTTCAGGGGGTTACTTAAAATTTTGAATTTTGTTACTTGTTACGTGAAAAGCTCGGACACATCGATTTTCGTTTTAAGGGGGACGTCTGAATTCATAACTTCCAATACTAAAGCGGACCACTAACCTTAGAGAAAATGTGACATGAAAAAATCAAGATATGATTTTACTTTCTACGTGTCAATTGACCAAAAACGTTCAAAATGACTAACGCCAATCTCCATGCAGCAATAAAGCTTTTGCTCAAATCGCTGTCGAACATTCTGCAAAACATATTTGTGGAGTAATTTGGTGGCATTCATCTACTACTCGATTCTACTGTGGTTGGTGCTTTAATTAATGGTGTCTTGATTCTCCCTTGAAGGCGCATTTTCTCGGAGGTTAGCAGTTCGATTTCAAAAAATAAAAAACTCCTATAGAGAATCGAAAGGTCTTTCGAACGGTGTGTACAAGGTGTCCCAAACTGGACGCGTTCTTATGGGAACACCCATTCTTTGAAGAGATAGAAAAAAATTAACCAAGGTGTCCGGAGCTCAAATTTAATGAGAAAACCACTGGCCCAAACAAAACTTTGCTATCTCTTATCGTTTGTCCGCTAGAGGGCGATTCTCAAATTTCGTCGATTTCTTTTATGTCCTATAACTTGTTTATTAATGAAGATAATTAATTTTGGTAAAAACTTTCTTAAGGCACTTTTTTCCGTAAAATCCATTGCAATAGGCAGTTTTTTTACATGGCGTCTAGATTTTCGTGCACCGCCCCAAACTAATTTTTTTTATATAGACCACCCTATATATTATGAGATTTTTGAAAAGCTCGTAAAATTTCCTAAATTTTGATGTATCACATGTCATGTTTATATTAAAAACCATTAGCAACATTTAAAGAATTATTAATTTAATATAATAACTATGAGTAATCTTATCATGAAACTTTAGATCTGTGGTTTTAATCATAACATGTTAGCATCCTATGTCATTTTATTAATCATGGCAATCTTGATTTCTGTAGGCACAATATTTTACTTTTTAAATTGTAATGTTGTTAATGGTTTTTAATATAAACATGACAAGTGATACATCAAAATTTAGGAAATTTTACGAGCTTTTCAAAAATCTCATAATATATAGGGTGGTCTATATAAAAAAATGAGTTTGGGGTGGTACACGAAAATCTAAACGCCCTGTAAAAAAACTGCCTATTGCAATGGATTTTACGGAAAAAAGTGCCTTAGGAAAGTTTTTACCAAAATTAATTATCTTTATTAATAAATAAGTTATAGGACATAAAAGAAATCGACGAAATTTGAGAATCGCCCTCTAGCGGCCAAACGATAAGAGGTAGCAAAGTTTTGTTTGCGCCAGTGGTTTTCTCATTAAATTTGAGCTCCGGACACCTTGGTTAATTTTTTTCTATCTCTTCAAATAAGGGGTGTTCCCATAAGAACGCGTCCAGTTTGGGACACCTTGTACATAGACTTAGACCGTTGATTGACTAATCAATCAGCGCTTAGACTAAGTCTGTGGGTGTGTTACTTGATCTTGACACCACCTTCTACAAAAAAAATTTAAGGGTACTGTCCCCTCCCGCCTTGGGGTTAAAGTTACATGAATGAAAATATTGAGTTCAGAAAGTGTCAGTTTTTTTGAGCAAAAATGATGCTAAATGATGTAAAATAGCACTTATTGATCAGCGGACCACCCTGTATATAGATGTGTCACATTATGATCTGACGATGATCGCCAGGTTCAAATTTGACTAAAATTCAAAAAATTTAAGTAGGTAAATGTTTTATTGAAAAAAATCAAGATCCCATGTATTCCGCCTTATGTACTTTATTTCCAACATAAACAGATGTGCCTTTTTCTCTCCCTCTTTTTCTACCTAATTTTGTCGTTTTAACGTCATCTCTCTTTTGACAAAAAGTCGAAATGATTTTTTGGCGTCGCGCTAATTCTTTTTCTTTTTTATTAGCCTTTTGTATATTTAGACAACAGCCAAGTGCGCTAATTAAATTGCATGAAATTTAAACGTCAAATCACCTTGTCATTTGAATTTTTATTTTGCGTACGAGAGTGAACTTATCAATTGTCGCTATTCAAGTTTTGCTCCGAGTATTGCCTAGGTATTTCTGTTACTTAATAATAATTTACTTTAACAGCTACTTGACTAAAGAAACTATACACGTGTATACTTTTAAATATTTCTGAATATTTTAACTTGCCTACTCGATGCTCACTCTCCTAAAAGATTTAATTTTCTCGTATCTAATTTGACAACTAACACTGACAACTCCAAAACTTGTGAAATCAAGGTTACCCATTTAATGTCAGATTTGATTTTTTGTCTTAAAATAGACGCAAAATCCATTTTTGCGTGCTTCAAACTAGGACAGAAAATATTTTCTTGTCGCACGCAAGTTTTCAGCGACATTAAAGTGTATCTTTGAAAAAAATTACTTTTTGATCCTTTTGTTTAAAATAATGATTATTATGAACAATTTTGGAGGCCACAATCTTGATGTAATTGATGAAATTCCTGATGGTTTTGGTCTTGTAATACACTAAAGTCAATTTTCTAATACGAAAGCGTTGCTAAAATTAGGTATTGGTTATAGTATACCCACACATTCATCAAAATTCAGAAATCGACTACTTAAACTTAATGAAAGCACATACTTATTATAAAACATGAAATTTTCAATTCATTATAAATCAATTACGGTACTAATGTAAATAAATCATGCCCTTGAATTCATCAACAAATCTATTTTTAATTTTTAATTTATGTAATTTAAGTATGAACGAAATTTCCAAATTTTCGGAATTCGCAAAATATTTTTTTGAAATAAGATCAAAATTCATCAGAAACTGAATTTAACAAAATTCAATTTATTTTAACCATTATATTATACATTTCTAGGACTAAAAGTAAAATACAAATCGGAAACTGGAAGATAGTGGAAGTAGCAGATTTTTGCTAGTTATGAAGTCATGAAGTCAAAATATAAATAGGAAATGATAGATATAGAGGAAGTCGCGGATCTCTGTTATTTAGGAAGTCATGAAGTCAAAATATAAATAGGAAATGATAGATATAGAGGAAGTCGCGGATCTCTGTTATTTAGGAAGTCAAATAACTCGCGATGGTAGGGCACTAGAGATATAAAACAAAGCATAGCGCAGGGTCGAGTTGCATTTAACAAAAAGAAACAAATGTTATGCTCTGGAACGGTTAACGTAGAAACTTGGAAGAGGCTCTTAAAGACGTATGTATGGAGTACGATATTGTACGGGTGCGAAACTTAGACAATAGGAGAAGCGAATCGAAAAAGAACATAAGCGTTTGAAATGCGGTGCTACAGGCGCATGATGAAGATATAATGGATAGATAAGGTTAAGGTTAACAATATAGGGAGGGATTCGAAAGAGTTGGGGAAAAGCGAAAGGATAAAGAATATGAAAGATAGGATGATAGTATTTTCAGTTTTATAAAACAGCGCGACAGTAAAGCTCTATTTTTTAAAATAAAACAAATTCTACAAATTTATTATATTTTTGCTTGCTGCAAGATCATTTCCAATTTTATTTTAACATTTAACTCGATGTGTGTCCATTTGATTTCCTAAAAAAGATTCATAGAAGTTGTAATTTAGCAAAATTCGTCATGGTATTGAAAAAGAACTTGGCTCAGTTTCAAGTATACTCAGTATAAATCAACGCAAGAATTTGTAAACAATGAAAATTCATGAAATCGAAACGATGGCAGACGTCCGCACATTACAAGAAACAAAATTGGAATGAAACAGCGAGGATTTCGTGAAACGTAACTGACTGTACGTCGGTAATAGTCATCTGCCGACAAGTGCCTTAACTTTACTCCCCTATAACATCGGTCCGATCATCGCAGACCCCAAAACCAGCCCACACGATGTGCGCTGGTTCATTCTCTTTCCAACTACCCCATAATCAAATTTGGAAGTTACAAAAAGTATGCGATGTAACAGCACCGAACGCTTCCTTGACCAAAGAAATCGTGAGTGCTACGTTTTTGAAAATTTAAAGGTAAAACCCGTTTTTTTTGGAGTCAACTTTGTATAGAAGAGACTTAATTACTCAGAGCTGCAGCGATTGAAGTTCTCTTTAAACAAAAACTACAATATGAATAACTCATTATAAACTGGATATGAATTTGTCGCCAGTTCTTCGGGTTCATCGACTTCTCTCGAGAATGCCCATCCTGTTTTCTTACACATTTTATATCCACATTAAATTTCGCACATACATCTAAAGAACAACAATTTATATTCCAGGCGTGTACGCTCAGCAAGGTGACCTGCCAGTGACACAGGTTTGTTTGGGCTGCATCTGCGAAGCCATTTCTGGCTGCAATACCACCCAAACCTGCAGTGGAGACGTATGCGGACCATTTAGAATCACTTGGCCATATTGGGCCGATGCCGGCAAACCCACGGTTAATCAGGAATCGCCGGAATCACAGACTGCTTTTAGAAATTGTGTCACCGATACTTACTGTGCTGCTTTGGCAGTTCAGGGATACATGAGCAAATACCAGCAGGTGGGTTGAGGATTTCGTGTGTCAAGGGCAATTTCGTAACGCTATCATATTTGTATTAAAAGATAATATTATGTGTACTTAATGGAAGACCGTGAAATTGAATTTTGAATCACTGTACTACTTACTTATAAAGTACCTAGATCTACCTTCTCGAAAGCCAGTCTGGCATCCCCCCATTAAGTTATCAATATTTATTTCTAGGGCTTTTTGCAGTAGAGCTGACATTATTTTAGAAGCCACATTTAGTAAAGTAAAATCGCTATAGTTTAAACATTATTCCTTTTCCCTTTTTATGTGTTGGTATTGTCGTTACCTTGAGTCATTCTTGTGGTATTTTCTCCTCTCCCAATATCTTAACTACACGTTAGTATAAATTCCTGCGCACCTCTTCACCCCCTTCTTTTATTAGTTCTCCATCAATTCTACCCTCTTCAGAACTTTTACCATTTCTAATTTTTGTTATGACTTTTTTCAGTTGTCCATATCTTGGTTCTTCTACCTCTCCCACCGCAGTCTTTGTTTGTTCACTACGACCCCCTTCACTTTTCTCCACGACCAGTAGTGACTGGAAATATTCTTTCCAAGTGTTCTTTGTTTGATCTTGCTAATTTACAGGTTCTTTTCCTTCCCTTCCTTCTCCTTGTGGCTAGAATCGAGCTTCTTATTCCTATTTCTCAGTTTATTATAAAACCTCCATGTGTTGTCTTTGTTTTGTTTATTCCATTCTACGGTGTATCCATTACTTCTTAGTTTTCCCAATAAATTTTTCTACTTCCTTTCATTTGTGTTTGTTTGTGCCTCTATTATTATTTACCTCATTATGTCAGCTACAATTTATTTTTCTCCTTGACCATCTCTTCACACCTTTCATTAAACCAATCCTTTTTGTACCACTTTACTTTTTGTCCTACCACTATTTCTGCTCGTATGTTGATGCTTCTCCGTATACTTTCCCCATGTTCTTATCTTCTATTGTAGTGTTTAACTGCCTTTCCAAATCTTCTGCGTATTTTGCTTGTATTCCTTCATCTTAGTTTTTGAATGTCTTTTCCCTATTTTCTTCTCATCTTTTATTCTTGTCGTCCAATTTTTGCCACTACCAAATAGTGGTCAGGGCCAAATTGGCTTCTCTAGTCTTTTTTGCAATTATAATGTGGTCTATTTGATTTATTTTATCTCCACGTTATTTTATGATTTTTCTTATGTTCTTATGTCCGCCCATTTGCATTTGCTCTGTAATGTAATATGCAGACTGGCACGTACTGCAACAAAAGAGGTGACACGCAAAGCTTCAAATCTACTCCTTTTGAATCGGACCGCCCTCAATCAGATATTTCGACTACCTGTCTTCATTGGTATGAGATTAGGCGATCCATCTTGCTTAATGGAAATCTCTGGAAATCTTCGCCCTTGGAGCAATTATTTGTGGCTCACATATATTCTCGATGAAACTTTGGCAATTCCGAGGCCAAAGCAATTAACCTTCTGTGACCAGCGAGTTCCATTTCGACCAATGCGCATTCAGGACTACGCTATTGTCTCGAATTTCCGTCCATTTCAGATTCCTCCTGCATGAAGAATACCAGATCTCCATCATTTCTTTGATAGTCGATGTTCTCGTATCTTCATCCCGCTCAACCAGCTCAACATGTTCTTCCTTTTTAATGTTCAACGTATAGCACCAAGCACCAACTCTCCTTCACAAGAATGTCTTCCTTAGAAACCAGTTGTGACACATCTATCAGGACTTGGTAGGATTGCACTCTCTTGGTGGCTTCTTGCTTCTCAGAATGTTCCTCCTCCACCTGCTTTGCAAGTGTTCCAAAATCAACTTCTTCTTCTCGGTTCGCCACTTCCTCGAATTTCTTTTGAGTTTTGACAGTTTAACAAATGTCGAATTAGGTATGTTCCTCATCGCCTTGAATAAAATGTGTATCTGACGAAGCAATTAAATTGGAAGGAAATATTACCTAGTGAAATAAATTTCTGGGTTGCAACCACTTTTAATACGTTTTATTTTCTAGGACTGTAATGGGGACAGTAAAATAGACTGTGACGATTTCGCAATAATTCATAAATTAGGTGGATACGGATGTCGAGGAGTGCCAATACCCGATGACTACAGCCAGCGTTACCAACAGTGTAAACAAATTGTTGGTAACCTTAGACCTTAAAAATTTTAACTAATTTTTCGATGTAAGTTATAGCTAATAAAATGAATACATCAAATACTGAAATGTAAGTAGGTATACATTCTTTTCATTATGGTTGTCACCGTTGATCTGATATTTTGTGATTTTTCATATAAGCATTTGTATGTTACTATTGTATCAAATTTAATAAACAAAAATATAACTTGACTATAGATCATTTCTGAATGTCGTCACACAATTGACAGCTGGAGGGCAAACATTTGTTTGTTTGCAGTGTACACATAACCTTTTACGAGTAAACTGTCATTTTCTAAAACTATTAAAATTAATAAATTGCCACTGTTTTGTTGTGTTGTGTGGTGTGAAATGAGAGGTGAAAGGGATTTAGTAATTGGTAAGATTTTTTAGAATTACTGCTGCACTAAATCATCGTGGAGGGTACTTAAACAAGTTGTCAAATGAAAGACGTGAAAAGTGGGAGTTTTGAGCAAAAACCAATTAAAAAACTGGCTAGTATGTTCTAGACATTTCATTTCAGGCAATAAAAACTTAATTTAACTTCCCAAATAAAATATGAATAAATGTGTGCCCTCCAATAACAAATGGCGGCCTGTCAAAATCAGCCATTCTAAAACAGTTTATAGTATGCGTTTTTCCGAGAGGGATACCACAGCAACAGATATATTGCATTTAGCAAAGAATTAGAAATTGATCTGAACGAAATTAATAAAAATAACACCAAAACATTGGATGCATGAAAACAGGACGAAAACATAAATAAAAATCAGAAGCGAGATATTGGAAGACGAGAATTTCAAAAACAGTAAAAACTAAACAATGACAAAGTTTGGGTCACTATTGCTGGAAGTGACACCTGCTTGAAATAATTATATTTAGGAAGGTAGTATCTAATCCTGTGAGGTAGGTACTTTAAAAGTATCATTACAGAAGGACGCTTAAAAACTTACAATTTGCCCCCTGCCTAGTACCGCCACTGGTATCTACAACCCAATGTGAACTACAACCAGTTGTAGGCAACCAACAATACAGCACAGATTCAAAGAAAGTAGCAAAGTTGTCGGCACAATATAGTATTGGACTCACAATAATACAGTCGAAAATTTCTGCAGCGCGTAGTTCTCGTGAAAATAAGTTAAAAAAGTTTATACCATATAAACAGACGTCCAAAACTAAAAAAAGGACGGGGCGACCCTCTTGCCTTATCCTGTAAAAGGGACGCCAATGATTTTAACAACCAAGAATGAACCAGGGCAGCTTATTTACAGTTAACCGATCGAGTGATGGCGAGCGGTGGGGACGCGCACTAGACGTAGTTGCACTCTGCACCACCTCCTTCGTTTAGATTTCTAATAAGGTGCCCCTGCCAGTGGCGTAGAGTCTAGTTTACAGTTCGGTTCGTGTTTTCGGAAATTTGTAAAATTGTTTATCGTGTGTTCAATTACTTTAAGAATGTAAAAAGTGAGGCGGACACCCCGAGAATTATGGTAAATGGCTAGAAGAGAAGCTGATACCAAACTTACCACCAAACTCTGAAGGTATAGTAGCGTTAACTGATTATAGGGCTACTGATAAAAGTTAAAAACAACGTTGGTGCGGAAAACGTGACATGCCCGAAAACTCGCAGAGGACGAATTTGCAGAAACCACTAAAGAAGACTGGCAAAAGCGTTGTCAACATGTAATAAAAATAGAACATAAATATTTGGAAAAGTACCTAGTAATATTGACAACCTCAGCGAAGTTGAACCATTAATAATCAATTTACAATAAGACAGTGACTCTAGCGAAAGTGACGATTAGTATGAAGATTATAGTAATTAGGCTCTGTTTTCACATTTTTATGTGTATATGCTTTTATTTATATGCAAATTTAGTTTTGTCTTGTATGCCAATTACGTTACGATTGGGCGGGATATCCTGCCTGTGCTCACTGGCCCCCACCGCTCGCCATCACTCGTTCGGTTTACAGTAGCTTGAAAAACTAAATAAAAATCAAACATTTTTACCTTTTACCGTAGTTCAACCCATCTAAGAGCTTATAACTCTTAGGTCAAATATTTATACTTACATAAGTACATTGTATACTAAACTAATAGTTACTTTGATGAGTACTACACGCTATAAGTACAGAAATTTTCTACAGTATTTTTTAGAACCCTGTATATTCATAGTCCTTTAACCTCACATGTCGGCTTCCTGGAGTTCCCAGGCGGAAAAACTTCTGGGACTTTGGTTAAGTGCAAGAGTCAGCACCATTCACTTAGTCCGGTGTACACTTGCAGATTTACTTCAACTTAGTTCATCTTAGGCCCGGTTGTTTAAAAAAGTAAAACTGACTTAAGTCTGACACCGGCTTAATTGCTATGATATAACCAATCAGAAAGGCGGTATCATAGCAACGAAGCCGGTGTTGTTTTTTTTTTCAATAGCCGGGCCTTAATCCGATCTGTCCATCTTAATCCGACTTAATCCGGTTGTAACCTGTCTTAGTCCAACTTAATTTGGCTACATACTGGCCCTAGTTCGACTTAGTCCATATTAATTCAAATTAATTCGGTTTTAGTCCGACTTTTTGTTCAACTCAATCTGGTCTTAGTTCGACCTTAATAAATTGGTCTCACAGGTCACCCCACCTTAGTTCGGTCCAATCCAACTTAGTCCGACTTAATTCAATTAACCAATCTTAATCAGATTTTAGTCCGCCCTAGTCGAACTTAATTTGACCTTATTCCGAACTTAGCCCGAGTTAGTTTAATTGTATTAGTCCCTTTTAATCAAGTTGGTTCGTCTTAATTAGGTTTTAGTCAAACTTAATCCGACACCTTATGCCGATCTCCGTCCGAATTAGCCCGTTTTAATCCGACTTAATTCAATTTTAGTCTGTCTAAGTCCAATTAGTCCGCCTTAATCCAACTTTAGACCTGTAAACCGGTATAACTTTTATGTACCTAGGTGGTTGATCACTCGTTTTTCTATTTTATTTTACTTTACAATAAGGTCATCGGCAGGAATCCCTAATTAAATCGAATATGTAACACAAAATTATGCAATATATATATATATATAATCTAACCCTTTCCTACCCTAAGGTGTAAAGGTGACACTAAATCAATTACATATGCACAAAATTAGTCCATCCTTTCCTATCTTTTGCTAACTTCCTTGCCGCTTCCCATGTTATACTTTTCTCTTGTAAAATTTCCCCCACCGCATTATCCCACGTCTTCCTCGGTCTTCCTCTCTGTCTTCCGGCGGCAACTCTGGCCTGCCACACTTTCTTCACAGGTCTACTGTCGTTCATTCTGTTCAAATGCCCAAACCATTTTAGTTGTTGTCTCACAATCTTCTCCATTATTGGTTCCACTTCAAGCTCTTCTCTCACCACATTATTTCTCACTCTGTCTCTTCTTGTAATACCCTTCACTCTACGTAGATACTTCATTTCGACCGCCTGCACTTTACTTTTCATGGCTCTCGTCATCACCCAGCTCTCACTCCCGTATGTCAGAATTGGACAGAAGATCGACTTGTATACGTTGAGTTTCGTTTTCACAGATATTTCTCTCTTGCCAATAAATGAACTGTTCAGTGCTTGGTATAACTTTACTGCTGATCCTATTCTTTCATTTATTTCGGCATCTTGCTTCCCATTCCCCTGCAGTTGGACTCCCAAATATTTATATGTCTCCACTTGCTCCAGTTGAGTTCCGTCAATTTCAACCCTAGCTCCGTCACCACCTTTTCCAATTATCATCACTCTCGTCTTTTCCATATTGATGTACATGTTTCTCTTGGCCAATGCATCTTTCCATGTCTTTACATTCAGTTGTAATTCCTTATCATTCCTTGCACACACCACCAGATCATCTGCAAATGCACATTCGGAGATTCCCACTGCCTCCATATTCCTGAATCCCACATGTAATTGTTTCACACTAGACTTACATTCTTTTATTACATCGTCCATAACAATAATAAAAAGCAGTGGACTTAGCACACCTCCTTGTCTTAAACCTTCCCTTGTCACAAACTCCTCCGATTGCTCATTTCTTGTCCTCACATAATTTCTCGTCATTGAGTATATACTTTTGATGTTGTTCCTTAACTTTTTACTCACTCCTCTTTGTTGCAAACTATTCCATATACTGCTCCTTGGTACGCTGTCGAATGCCTTCCTTATATCTAGGAATGCCAGGCATGCATTTTTATCCTGTTTATATCTTTTCTCCACTAATTGCTTTATCGTGAATACGTGATCTTGCGTACTTCTCCCTTTTCTGAACCCACTTTGTGACTCCTCCAACTGTGTCTCTATTATTTTCTTAAGTCTTCTTTCTAAAATTCTTTCGTAGACTTTGAGCACCACACTAAGCATCGTAATGCCTCTGTAGTTGTTACAATCACTTCTATCTCCTTTTTTAAATACCGGCACAACTATCCCTACCTCCCAGTCTTTTGGTATTTCTTCCTCCTTCCAAACTTTATTATATAGTTCTTTCAGGAAACTTGGACAATAGGAGAGGCGGATAGAAAAAGAGTAGAAGCGTTTGAAATGTGGTGCTACAGACGCATGATGAAGATACCGTGGATAGATAAGGTTAGCAATAGGGAAGTATTAGAAAGAGTTGGGGAAAAGCGAAAGGTATGGAAAACAATAAAGAGTAGGAGAGATAGGATGGTAGGACACCTTCTAAGACACGAAGGAATAGTTCGTGACATACTAGAGTCAGAGATAGGAATAAAAAGAGGTAGGGGTAGGCCTAGATTAGACTACTGCTCTCAAATAGTTAGGGATGTAGGATGTTCTACTTTTAGGGAAATGCGTAGGTTAGCTCAGGATAGAAAAGAATGGAGGTACGCGTCCAACCAGTCTTCGGACTGAGAACCTTATGATGATGATCAGGAACTCCAGCCCTTTCTCGCCCAAGTTTATTATCATTTCTGGCGTAATATTGTCATAGCCTGCCGATTTCCCTCTTTTTAACATTTTTACTGCCTCAACTACTTCTTCTAATTTTACTTCCTGTTCATCGTCATTTTGTTCTTCTGTATCAACCTCCTCCCCCTCTCCTTCTTCTCCATGTATAGCATCGCCATTTAACATCTCCTCGAAGTATTCTTTCCAGCGTTTCATCACTTCATTCTTTTCACGTTGTAATACTCCTGCTTTGTTTTTAATTTGTATTGTTGTTGCATTCTTTCCTTTCCTCAGAGTCTTTATCACCTTGTAGAATAATTTCTGATTCCCTCGGCTGTCTTTTTCCATCTTCTCTCCGAACTCTTCCCAGGCTTCCCTTTTCGCACTCGCCACCATTTCTTTAACTCTTATCCTTTGTTTCTTGTAAATTTCATATATTTCCTGAGTTCTCCTGTTCAGATAGTCCCTCCACATTTGTTTCTTTATTTTAACTTGTTCTTTGATGCTATCATTCCACCATCTTGTCTGCTTTTTGCTCTTGTTTATTTTTATGGTACCGCACACTTCCTTTGCCGTGCCTAACATTATACATTTCAGTGTATTCCATAGTTTTTCCACTGTTATGTTTATTAGTATATCTTCAGTCCGACTTAATTTTTCCTCTATTCTCACTTTATACATTTCAGCTATTTCTTCTTCCCTCAGTTTGTAAGCTCTAACGTTTTCTTTTATTTCGCTCTGCTGATTTATTGCTTCCATCTGCATCGGTTCTTTTCCCCTTCCTTCTTTCATTTTCACTTTTGCCAACAGCAAATAATGGTCGCTGTATATTTCTGATCCCCTTTTAACTTTGACATCTTTAACATCATTTCTGTTCTTTGTGTTTATGAGCACATAATCAATAATCGATTTTTCGCCCCTGCTCTTCATCTCTCTAGTATACTTGTGGATATCCTTATGTTGGTAAAAAGTATTTGCTACTATGAGATCGTTTTCCATACAAAAATTTATCAACCTTAAACCATTATTGTTTCTAACAATTTCGCCTTGCCTTCCTATGACTTCTCCTGACCCTTCGTCCTTCCTGCCCAGTCGTCCATTCATGTCTCCCACAACTATTAATCTGCCCTTTACCTCTTCCACTGTTTCACTCAATTTTTCCCAGAATTCATCCTTTTTCGTAGCTCTTTCGTCTTCATTTGGACCGTATACTATAATTAGTGTTGTATCGACTTGCAGCTTTAGATCTATCTTTAGTATCCTTTCTGTTACACCTGTCCATGTAGTAATAAATTCTCTCTTTTCTTTACCAATAATACACCCAACTCCTTCTTTGGCTCGCCCTTCAACGTTTACCCCGCAATATATAAACAAATGTCCATTCTCCAAGTCTATTTCTCCGTTTCCCTTCTTTTTAGTCTCTGTAATACCCAATATGTCAATATTTGCCTTTTCAAATTCTTGTACCAGCTCGCATTCCTTCCCCGCCAAACCTCTAATATTCCATGTTCCAATTCTCCAGTTTTTCCCATTATCTCTTTTTATTCCAGTATCAGAAACAAGGCCTACCTCCGTTCCCCTTTCGCTTTCTTCTCTCCATTTCATTTTCTTTAGTTTTCTTCCCTGACTTAAATTTCCCCCCTTCCCCTCTCCTCCTGTTGTGTATCTCATCCATTTATGTTTATTATGCAATATACAAATTACAAAAACAGATAAAATTACAGCGACACGAAAAGAGCAAAGTGTAATCAAAATATACCCAAATGTAAAACAAAATCATCTATAAGCTTATCAGGACGAAAAGACAGAAACAGCAGACTTCCTTGTCAAGCAAAAACACACGTTATAAATAGATCAAAGATCAATAAATTGTAACTTTTTCTGAAATTGTGATATGGGAGAGTTAATAGAAAAATTGTTTGGCGAAAACGACTACAAAACACTATTATTTACAATCGGTTAGTAACAAGTCAATTGCCAACTTTTAAAAAGTTTGCAAGTAGGTTATTCCTAACTTCTAGTACTTCTAAAATTCAGCGCCTATTTGATTTTAAACTTAAGTATGCATTATGTAATAAACTTGGAATAAAATTTCCTAGTTTTTTCTGCGGTCTCGGTGAGTTCTGCTCGAGTTTATTGCGTACTCCAACTGACTACCAGATATATTTTACCACCAGAAATACTCTTTCATATTCATTTATTTTAATATCAAAAAACGATGCTTGTCAGTTTAATAATTAATAAAAATATAAATGTCAATTTCACAGCCTACCAAGAATGATCGAAAATGCAGTATTTGAAAAATAACATGATTTATTTATTCCTTTATTGTTCATTAAAACTAATGATTGTGAATACATACCTCGCTGGAAAATTTCATTACAGCCTGGCGCTATAGCTGACCGCGGCGCTTCGCGCCTTGGTCTTCTATCTAGCCCTCAGCTGTAACGAAACATTTTCCGTCTCGGCACGTAATATACTCTTAGAAGGCGTGGTGTGATTTCTCGCATTCAACCTCAAAACGTTAGTGACAAAAAAACAATCAACTTCGTTGTTATACGTATACATAGTTATTTACGATATAAGTTTGATATGAGCTTTATTAACGTAGGTACCTACGCATGCGAAATTTGCACCAGTGCGCAGCAGGAGTTGGGCAATCGCAAAAGAACGTTAATAAGCGTTATCACACGTCTATTGTACAAATTTTTATCTACGCCCCTAAAAAGCGAAAATAAACGGTAATTATAATTTAAAATTGGTCATGAGGTCATGACTTATGAGAAAACCAAAACATTGAAACCATACGCCGACACATCCAGATGGCGGTTGTAAAAATTGGGTGGAAACGCATCGTTTCCTTGGCAACGACAATATTGTCAGGAACAATAAAAAAAAATAAGAAAAAGGCGTGCTGTAATAAACTCCTTATCTGACGCAAAATGAGTGGGATAAGAAGTTCTTATCTCACGGGCGTATATAAAACAACTTATGTAAGAAGAGGATGTATATGACACGATTCTACCAGAAGATAGTTTTAAATGTTTGTGATATATTAGGGTCGCTTCCCGTTCATCAGGGTTTTACGGCCCGTGGTGTGATTGAAGCTCGAAGCGCAAAGCGCTGAGGGATACAACGCGCCGACGGCCGTTTATTTAATTTTTTTAAAGATACCTAGTTATCCATACTATGTTTCACAGTGACATTTGAAAAGGGTCATTGTTGGTTGCTATGGTAACAGATTTCTTTGTGTTTGCATTTAGAGTCGAGAGGCTATTAATGAAGTATCCGGTGTCGTGCACCTGCTTTTCCACGTGAGGGATTATTAAGCGTACCTAACTATTTATGCGAATCACGTGGATACATTCGTGATCAAAAGTCCTTTATAGAAATTCTGATAACACACCCAACAATAAAAGTGTACTTATCACAGCACTTACGAAAAACTCTTGTATAAAAAAGAAACAATTAGTAAAAATGCTTATCTGAATAACTAAGTAATCCAAAAATGTTTAAAAGGTCATTGAAATATTAACCAATTAAAGCTATAAGTTACCAATAAAAATAAAATTATCATAAACTAAAATATTACGCATCACTATTTCAAATTTTCCTATAATTCCTCGAGTTCAATATTCTGAGAATACGCGACGCTGTTATCGATCGGTGGCTTTCAGCGCCGCGACGCTAGTCTGCCCTCAGTGTATTTTCTACCTCTCTCCTTAAAACATTCAACAAAATGATTTCAAACGCCCATCTTTAATTTGGTAAGTCCATACATATTTTAACACTGTCATGTCATTATAAGCAGGAACAAAAGAATAGCTTCTACGTCATTTCTAAAATGTCACTCTCGTGATTCGATTGTATTCTATACTTAATAACTAGTAATTATAGAGAAAAATATCTAGTTCCTATGCCCTATGCGGCACTTTTATAATACATAATTACTTCTTTATTTCAATTACAGGAAGTGCAGTTTTTTCCACACCAAGATGATGTGTTTATTACCATTTACAACGAATAAGTTTCGCAAATGCAAACATTTCGCAAGTGACTATAGGTGGACTGTTTAAAAAAAATAAAAAGTGCGGATTTAATTAGATAATTTGAGCCCGGTGGTGGGGGGAACACTTATCGGAATTAGAAGCGCTAGTTTAGTGGGGATTGAGCTTTAAATTCTTTGCGGAACATTAGTCACCACTTCATTCTAATTTCGGTCGTGAAAGGGAGACTTTGTTGACTGGTGCAAGAAACAGCGACATAAACGTTGTGTTATTTTTTATTTTGAGTGTTATCGTTGTATGGGTAAGTCTTCATTACATTATAATTTTCTAAATAACAACCTTGACTCATTAACCCACATTTTTATCGATAATTTCTCATATCCTTATTTAAAAATCAATTTTAAGGATTTGTAAAGAAATAATTAATTTTCGTTGCGTTTTATATGCCCTTCAAACAGAATTTTTGGGTTTATGTACCTTCTTTTATATAAAACATTGCCTAACATATGTGGAATAAAGTTCAAGGAAATAAAGTAATTGTCAGATTCCCATACGTCACAGAAACACGTCATTTTATTGGTCTTTCCTGCAATCCACATGGCCCTCTTTGTTTTTTGCACGTGCCGCTCGTGGCGAATCCGATTGGTTGATTTGTTTTATTTTAATTCAATTTTGACGTACGTTTTACTTAGAAAAGTCATTGTAAAATTTCTGATGAATAATGCAATTAATTATTTTGAGTGCTGGTACGTATTTGGGTTTTTTTAAACGAGCTTTAAATGACTGAACTCTGATTATGATAATTAAAGATAATGGAGTGGGTAGATAAGAATTTTTTAAGGTTATGTTTATATAATGAGTATCTTAGAACAACTTTCTTGACGTATATTAAACTGAAGTAATCTGTTTTAATGCGCACTTACTTTAGGGTAAATTTTGTTTTTCAGAGCGTGAGAAAAACCCATTAAAAACGATACTGTGTACAGCTGACCAACATGTGGCTGTACACGGACCGAAAAATGTCACTCCAGTGCAGTCCGACGCGTTGCCTTTGGGTGAGATCAACGTGGAGCGTGCTTATGTACCATTCGTGGACCGTTGGGGCTGCGAATGGCCAAGTTGACTCGAACAAGTCAGCTGGCTGGAAACAGTATGCCCCATCCTAGGACGGGCCAAGCCCGGGAGCAATCCCGGCAGACATTCATCATCGAGCAATGAAAACGTCCTCTTCAATAACAACATTGACGAAGGCAGGGACAAGAACTTCAACGAGTTACTTGAAAGTAGCCAAGTTGAAGGACCATGGCCCATCGAACATCCTCTGCCTCTGCCGACATGGGCGCCCAAACCCAAAGAGGCCTACCGGTTAGAATCCGTGATACAATATGAAGAACTTGCGAGCAACATCGAAATCAACGTTCAGAAGTTGTTGGAGGAGCATAACTATAACACGGTTGACAATTTTTTGGCTTTATATCGGGGTTTTATGGCCAGCCAATGTTCAAGTCTCGTGGAATATTATCATAGGTAAGAGCTGAGTTTGTGCCTCCTGCCAAGTTTGTCACTTTATCGAATTCTATCTTTCGGTCAGTGGGCATTCCTCTATTAATAATAATAATTATTATTTGGCACTACAATCCGTTCCGGTTTCGGCTGTTCTCCAGAGAACTTCCCAAACCCCTTTTTGGGGTGGATCAGTACCCACACCTCGTTCAATTATGAACACCTCACATCTGTTTGTGGCTTTTGGCTCCCTCCATCATACCATTTCATTCTGGGCCTCCCTCTTGCTCTTCTTTCACAGGGGTTCATCCCGTTATTGTTCTTATCGCTCTTATTCCATCGCTCCATATTATGTGGCCCAACCAACTTATTCTTTGCGCTTTAATATATTTTACTATGTCTTTCCCCTTTCTCTCTTCCATCACTTCGAAGTTCATTAACGGTCTATAAGTATTAATTTTCATTTATTTTTCTTGGTCTTTAATATTTTACATTCAACAATTCTCAGTTGCTCTTCCTCTGTCAATGTTAAGCTTCTGGTTGCCATCGCATATGTGACTACTGGTCTTATCATCGTTTCATATATTTTAATTCTAGTGTCTTTTCTTATCTGTCTATTATTCAATATATTTTTATTTGCAAAGCATGCTCTGTATCCTGACTATTCTTGCTTTTACTTCATGCCCGTGAGTTACATTTATTTGTGTTCCTAGATAGTGATAGTTGTTTACCTCTTCAAATTTGTAATTATCCACCTGTAGGCTGTGGCCTCCCTCTCCTACATGTCTTCCATATCTCATCTTCTGTTTGTTGACTTGTATTCCCACACCTTCTGCTGCCCCAATCATTTCTTTAAATGCCTGTATGAGGTCTCTCTTTGTGTTTATGGTTCCCTGATCTTCGATTCCTTTTTCAGCGTACGGTTCTAGTCTTCTGAATAACATTGCCAACATGATTTTATATGTTGTGTTCAGCAAGGTTATTCCCCTGTAATTATCGGTATCTTCTCGATCTCCCTTCTTGTGTATGGGTATGATTAATCCCCTCTTCCACTCCTCTGGCATTTCTTCCTTTTTCCATATTGACAATATTAAACTGTATATTCTTCCATGTATTTATATGCCCCCATACTTTAGTAACTCTCCGCTTATATCGTCACTGCCTCGCGTTTTACAATTTTTTATTTTTGATATTATTTCTATAATTTCTTCATACAATGGATCTTCAATTTCTATATCGTCTTTATTTAAATCTATATTTACATCTTCTGTTTGTTTACACAGTAGGCTACTGAAGTGTTCTTTCCATATTCGTTTAATTTTTTCTTTATCATTTATTAATTCCACATCTTTGTTTTTGAGAGCTCAGAATTTAATTCCATTTTCTTTACCTTGTTAGTCTGTTTATCCACTCTATTAATAATTACCGATTAAATATTTTTTTCTGTCCAGTTATTCTCCACCAATATCAGCGGCCCATCACACCTGCGTTGGTTTGGCTTTGGAGTTGTGGACGAAGCTGCATAAGCTTAACGGTCATTTTCCATCACTCACGGAACATCTCTACTTGGTTTCATGCGAAGAAAACATCGATTCACTGAACGAGTATTCGGCTTTGAGCGACAGATTAGACACAGTCGCATATTCTTTAGAAAAAGAACACGTTTTGTTGGCTTTAAGATTCGAAATAGCCGATCGTCAAGGTGTCTTACTATGCGATCCTGGTTATCACGTCGGCAGGGTTGTTACTGTAATGCACGACAGTGTTTACCCTCACACAGGCTGGTTTATCCAGTCAGACGAGGAGAAGAACATTAAAGAGTATAATTATCAAATACAGCCGACGAATGATAAATTTGTAGAGTGGAACAGCAAGACAACACGTAATGGAGTCGTAGAGTTGTCGACAGCTTTGATATACATATCAAGACCGTATTTAACAGCTGTTGATGTTACTGAGCGCAGAAACCTCGTATACAACTTCAGGAGCTTACTATCTCGAGATTTGAAAGGGCATCTCAAAGCCGGCATTTATTTCCCATTGAAAGAAAACACTGAGGACTTCACGCTTTTTTATCACGATCGTGGGAAGCGGAGGGAAAAGTTGAATTTTGCCATGTTCGAAGATTTAAGCAAGGTAAAAACATTAGCGAAAAATCTCTGAATTTTTATAAGGTTGCTTTTCTTGTAAATTTGTATACTTATGTCAAAGTATTATTGCAGATTGATGATTCAACGAAAAAGTCGGTAGCGGCTTGCAACGAACAACTGAACTTGCCGCAGGATAAGCTGTTCGAATTCTTGAGTAACTTGGCGCAGCTTTGCAAGAATAAGAGTTTCGTGAAAGAGGTATTGGTCATCAATGAAAATATCAACAACATGGCGGAAGAAAACTAGCACATAGCAAGTTGTCACAATTTTTCTTTATGCTTCTTTTCATTTTTACCAAGTCTGACGATAATTATTGGCCTTTTATTTTTTATTTGGGAGTTTTATTAATTTTTTTTATATGCTAATATTCACTGTTTGTTTTCGTTGTCTTGTGGTTTCTTTTTTAATTATTTTAAGTCTCAATTTGCACGAACATGTATTGGGATTACATATTATTTTGTGTTGTACTCTGTGTGTTTTTATTTTGTTAATGAAAATGCTATAATGCTAGAGAAATAAATAGAGAAAAATGCTTGAGAAGTTGTTTTATTTTCTCCCTACACATTTTTGAAATTGCAATATTGGTGAAAGGAAGTTCATGTTGCGTCCTGGGACACACTATACTAAATTATTTCAGGTCGTTCGCTTATGAACGATCGAATTGTTGCATCTTGGTCGGTCGGTTGGAAAACTTATTCGTCGAAAGATATATACCCTTCGCTACATCGGTTAATCAGTTAATCTGACAGCTCCACGCGACCTTGCGAAACACAAGTTCAGGCGGCGCGGCGTCAAATGAATGAACCTAGTTGGTCGGAGATCCTCGCATGATTTCTTGCCATGTGGACATCCGACTGCGTTGCAAAAGCACGGTTAATTTCGCCATTCCTTACTCTGCGGAGCAATTGCGTGCTGCGTTGTACCGCAGTAAAGATTGCCAAAGCAAAAGCGCGGTTAATTTTGCCATTCCTTACTATGATACAACTTGGTGTTGCGTTTCACCGTAGTAAACAATGCCTTTACGCTACCGGGTGTCCAAATAAGAAAGGATGCCGGCCATATCTAAGGAACCGTTCATGGTACAGCTATGGGAAAGAAAAAATAATAATAAAAATGACCAAGAGAAATCGCTGGAAATTATTTTCAAGTTTCTAAGTTTGCTGCTAGAGGGCGTAATAATCATAGTCGACAAAAAAAACCATGGTTTTCTCTAAAATATACCCAGATAAAGTGGATCAAAAATACGAATATTGCAATCTTGAATATATTTTGTATAATTTTGGTTTACCACTTCTTGCTCTAACTCATCAAATAGCAGCGGAGGGGGAAGAGGAACGATTGATTGTGAAGATGCTTGTAACTTCGGTTTGGTTCAACATAATTTGGCAAACTTGGTCTCGTTGGAAAGAGCTCTCTTCGGTTAATAATATGCTTTTATGAACTATGTTCTTTAAGTTCTGTAGTGATCGCTAGGGGGCGCTGTTTGGAAGGCCAGCAAACTTCAAAATTTCTTGAAAATTTTAAATGGAATGATATAATAATTATAACCTAGTTAAAAAGAGGATGGAATGATGAAAGAAATAGTGAAAACAACGCATTGATATCTTTTTTCTAACCGGAGATATAAACAAATTAGTGTTAGGATTGGGAGGATGGGGGCGAAAATTGTTGGTAACACCCGGTTCAACATTTGCAACATGTGTATGCTTCGATGCCAATATAAAAATTATACAAATATGATAAAATAGTTTTTACTATAGTTTGGAGAGTCTCCCATCTTCCAAAAATTTAAGACATTTGTAGATATCAAACACTTGACATTGTGCTGAATCTTTTTGTTTCAAGGCCAACTTGTTTTATAAATATATTGCGCACACAGTGGTTGGATCAGTAACTTTGGCGTAAATTCACTATGAATTCTTAATAAGTTACCCTCACACGCCAAAAGACAGTAACACAGCACACCCCTGAGGACGCTGACTTTGTCAGCGAAATATGTGTCGAGTTTCATGACTGTGTCACTGTCTTTTGGCGTGTGGGGGTTATCTTCTTAAGAATTCATAATAAATATTGCAATTTATACAAGACTATATTTTAATACCTACAACATAGGTTTTTGCTTTAAAAATGGTAATTTCCACATTTAAAACGGCCACGAAGAAGCAACATATAATTTTAATGATTATGATATTTTCAAAATGTCTTTTATATTCAATGGCACGTATAAAGTTTAGTAATTAATCCGTCCTCCCGCCCCTAAAACTCTTTTGTCCATATTTCTGGTTAGAAAAAAGATATCGATGTGCGGTTTTCACTGTTTCTCTCGTTATTTTGTCCTTTTTTTTAATTAATTTATAATTATTATACCATTCCATTTAAAATTTTCGAGAAAATCTGAAAAGTTTGCTGATCTTTCAAACAACGCCCTCTAGCGATTACTACAGAACAAAAATGACTTAAATTATAAAAGTATCTGATTAAAGGAAGATAGCTCTTTTCAACGAGACTAAGTTTGCTAAATTCTGTTAAATCAAACTGAAGTTACAAGCATATCCACAACCAGATGCTTCCCTTCCCCCTCCGCTCCTATTTGATGAGCTAGAGCAAGAAGTAGTAAACCAAAATTATACAAAATATATTCAAGATTGCAATATTCGTATTTTTGATCTGCTTTATCTGGGTATATTTTATAGAAAACTATGTTTTTTTGTCGACTATGACTATTACGCCCTCTAGCAGCAAACTTAGAAACTTGAAAATAATTTCCAGCGATTTCTCTTGGCCACTTTTATTATTATTTTATCTTTCCCATAGCTGTACCATGAACAGTTCCTTAGATATGGCCGGCATCCTTTCTTATTTGGACACCCGGTACATTAAAACTGGTCAAACGGTATTATATAAAATATTTACAAGAAATTAAATATGATCCATACGGTAAAATCTAAACGGTAATTATATACATGAGGGAATAGCAAACGGTACTGGGTTTTGATAGCCAGGTATCGCAAGCCTGGTAACTGACTGTCGTCCCGTGGGATGACTTATACTGTGTACTCGGTATTTGGTTTACGTTTCTGCACAGGTGTGCAACCAGGTGATGTGTTGATCAGGGATATATGTTACAGCCACTCTCGGCGATCCCTTAATCGGATGGCCATTAATTGTTACGTAAGCAGGTGTATAATTGCTCCGAAATTCAACCAGACGGGATGTTCAATCGCTCACTGCATCGGTCGAAGGCAGACGTGCTATTTTCACTGCATGTTTCAATCTGCTTTCGGCGTGTGCGAATTTAAGATTTGAACATCCACGGCTACCCGTAGAATTTCAGAACTAGCCTTCACCAGCCTTTATACCTCTACACCGGATCAATTAACAGATATTTAATTATTGACAGCCTCACAGCCTCAATCATTAAATAACGGCAGTTAATTATTGTACCACAGCTAATCACTTCACGCGACGCAAGTCAGGTAGTCAGGTACACAAGACGCTAGCCATACCAATTGTACTTTGCTTCCCTGACTTCCGCATGCGGAAACTTTTTAAAACAGACCCACATTTTAAACGGAAACCTTAGCTGCCCTCTCGCACCAGACACATGCATTTTTTGCAAAAAAGATCATGTAAAAACGCGAGAGAAACAAATACTATTTATGGGAGACGATCCACCCGGGCTGAGCATATCAAATTACCAGCTCTATGCGATAGCTCCCTACCTGCCGTCGCCGCTGAATCAGTCTTGACTAACGAAGTCCTTAAACCTAAGTATGACGTATAACTATAATGTAATGCTGTGACGCATGCGGAAGTCAGGAAAGCAAAGTACAATTGGTATGGCTAGCCGCTTATGTCAGGTACTCACGATAATTCTGGAAGTTATTCGGAGAATGTCTGGTATGAGAATGCAGAATGAAAGTCAGTCAAATGAATGCTGAGTGAATGTCCCTTGAATGCCGGTGACATCGCGTTTTGTAAATTCTTCCGCCAAACTTCGTGAACGGCGGGTTGGGGGTTCGGCTCCTTCCATTTGTCAGCGCGCGGTGCCTGTACCCTCTCTTTCAACTCTCTTCGGTTCATTGACGTCGTGACGTCTTCTCTCATCTGTTCACTTTTTCTAAGGCGGCGATGTTTCATCGAACAAAATAGATAACGCCTAATCTAAGTTTGTTAGATCTACAGGCGGTTAATTATGCTTTGTTACAATGTCGATTGTGTGTGCATATGGATGGATGGTCGCATAGTTTGGAGAATCTTTAATCAAGCTACAGAAGTTGTAAAGACATGCAGGCGGGGCACCACAGGTGATGCAAACAATGTCCTAGCTATACATCGTAGTGGACGCTCGGCGTGTAATCAGATAGGGCTATCTCAATTCTTACTGACAACCATACGGGTAGTCAATAAAGTGCAATGGACAAAAGTGAAGAGGACAGGATGGGGAACTGTTTGGTAAACATATGGGTCCAAATCTATGTAGCACTGAAGTGTGCATCAACGTCAAAGGCCCAGGCAATGAATCTAGCATAAACCTGGGGTCTTGTGACCATATTCCAGGAAGAAATTGCCTCATTTTCTGTATGTGCGCAGGAGATGATTAGGAGCTCCTTTCGAAATAGGGGAATCTATAACCGGCGGCCGGAGATGGAAATTTTTCATCAACCCAATATTTCGGTATAATTTTATGGGACCTTTACAGATCTATTTATAGGAAGATTTTGCATCAGAAATGGAAATGGACGACTTTTCTGTGGTCGAGACAGCCATTACAGCAGAAAAACTGAGAAAAACGACACTTTTTAAGAGCTGTATTTACGTTCCAATACCTTGGTATCTATAAGAGATATTGATTTGAAATTTGCATGAGCCAATAGCTCTTTTAATTTACTACAAAACTGTGTCTTCGAAATAAGCCCGCTTTGATTGTTTATAACAGGGATGGGCAAACTACGGCCCGCAGGAGTACTTTATCCGGCCCGCGACTAATAAACAAATACACCTTATTTTATCCGATTCGCAGCTATACATACCTCTTTTTCACACCTCACCCATATCGCATATTGAATTAAGAATGAAAAGCTGTAGTCTTTTATTTGAACTTATTCATGCATATCATCTTGTTCAACAAACAACAATTCATTTTGCACTTACATTCGGAAAAACAAAACATTCCCTCATTTTTGCACGCTCATTTATTGTTATTACAGTTTTTTTCGTTGCAGAAAAGACTGATTCTTGTTCTAATATCTTGGGGAATTGGGGTCCTTGTGACAAATAGTGGGACCAAAATATCATTTTTGCGTACCCAGCCATAATTGCTTGGCTCAAGTTTATCAATTATACCAATGTGACTCATTATCCAGAGGTATACTTGGTAGTAACATGCTGGATTAAGTTGCCATTATTTTCATTGAATAGAGAATATTTGAAAACGTGATATTACAAATTTTCAGAATTCTATTGTGAGCGCTTCACCACAAACGTCTAATAGGAACTCGTCGTGACACACCCTGTATGTAGGTATAGTTATCTTCAAAAACAAATTGTCGACATGTTAAATAAAAAGAGAAACAAAAAATTAAATTTCTATAATGCCTTCAGTTCGTCCATCCATATCCAACAGGGTATACTGCAAATAAATTTCATTTTCAAAAATGGCAACCATTTTGAAATTTTTGGGGATACCAAAATATATCATTAGAACAGGTTAACCCTTTCGGGACGGGAAACGACCGGAGTTGCAAAAAAAAATTTTTGCCCGCCAGACGCGAAACAACTAAAGTTGAACGCTTGGAGAGCAGGTTTAGAGCGGAAAACTACCGCGGTTTGATAGTGGGGCAACATTATGATAACCAATAACGTCCATAATCGGAGCTTATTGGCTAATTTAATCTCCCTCCATTTCTTCCCAGAAATCGTGTTAAATCAGTGTTAAATCGTGCAGTATACTTTGTTATGCGTTTGTGTGTGCATCTCGTGCTTAGATCTCAGAAAATTGCTCGTGATCAAGCAATTGAAATGAAAAGAAAACAAAATTTAACATTTTTGAGCGGAATAATTTGACGCGCATGGACCGCAATCGACTGGAGTCTGCGCGCTGTCCGCGCCCGTCTAGCCAGCAACGATTGTTGATATCGCTGCCGTCCCGAAAGGGTTAAGAGATTGCAATTTAAATAAAAATGTTATATATTTTACATTTTTTTAATATTACCGAATTAAAAAAAAATTTGAATTAAAATTGGAAATTTGGCCGCCATTTTGAAAATTTAATATGTAGTTATAAAAAAATATGGTTTAAATTGACTTCAGCGATATCAAATCAATATAAAATGACATATTACTTGCCCACATTGGTTATTATTTAATTATTTTTGAAATTCAAGCCCCTTGGAATATATTCCGCCCCTGAGCTGCTCCTTAGGGGTATTTTTTAGGGTACTTCGGGCAAAATCTCTTAATTTGACCTATTTAAGCTGTCGACCAAGTTTCATGCTTTTAACACAATTTGCAGGGTTTTTTTGTTAACCACTAGGACTAATAAATTATCAAATTTCTTGATGGCTTAATATGAGGTTATGAAAGTTTTTATCACTTTTATGAGTTGTAGGTATTTTTTTTTCAAATTTTGGCAGATAGGTGTATTCGTTAATCTTTAATACAAGTACCCATCTATCTTGGAGTTGAAAAAAGCTGCACCAGTGATATTCGAGGGAGATTTCACTGGACCAATAAGCCTTGCCCTTAAATTTCTTGAGGTGACAACTTATGAGATAAATAAGTATGGGGGTGCAATAATCTTGAGCTTCAGTCAAGGGCCAGGAACCTACATTATAAAAATAATAACATAGACAAAGAGGTTTTTGTGTTTTATATTTTTCAATAAAATTATGTAGGTACCTACCTATCAAAGGATAATTTAATACAAAAAAAACAATACCTCCTGGAACCACAAGAAAATGATCTGTACTTTTAACTATTATTGCTTATCTAAAAGCTAGTGTGGCAGAAACTTACTTACAGCTGTCCACGACTCACTTTTTCGATACCGAAATGTTCTCTAATTTCCCGAGCATATCAACAATTTCTTCAAGTTTCTTCGTATCTCCAGGATCAATAGTTGCCTTCTTGAGATCTACTAACATTTCGCGACACTGGGAAAGCTGTCCTTTATCAATACCATCCAAAACATGAAAATAACTCGCTTCCGACAATGATTTGAGAAACTGTTGCAACAACGAGCTACTTGTAACACAAAATTCCGAATTATTTCGCTTAACTACGTTCACAAGTTTGGAAACTGCTGTTAAATTATCTTGCAAAACCTTTATAAATTGAGTTCGTTCTTCACAAGAATGGCGCTGCAGGTCTTCAATTAATTGCTGGAAATGTTCAAGAAATAAGTTGGTGCACTGCAAATATTCTCTGCTAAAAGGATCACATTAGCTCTAAAAGTGTTAATAAAACCCTTGTCTATACATATTAATATAGTCGGACAACCATAAGAAGAAACATAAGATATCTTTTTAGTTCTGGATGACATCTTCACAGACCATCTTTACTGGTTATTTTTCTATGATTTGTACTCGAAGTTTTATAAATAAAACTGAAATAATGTTTGTTACACATTTTTGCAATCTTTTACAAAATATTTGACATGAAATACAAATAACTGGAGACTTAAATTTCATCAAACTGGTGGTTACACCTCTAAACACAAGTTCGAAATTAGAGTCACTAGATCAGGGAGTGATTCATAGTTTGAAGACCAATTACCGGCGGCTTCTCCTATCAAAAATGATATCATTTCTTAAATTATACTTCTTTTACTTTAAAATTCCCCGACTTTTCTTATTATATTAAAAAATTCCCTGACTCCTCCCTCGAATTTTAAAATTCCCCGACTTTATCTCGCATAAAGAGAATTCCCCGACTTTTCCAGGTTTTCGAGGCAAGCAACTATACTAGCAAACTTTTTTATTTCGCATTTCTAAAGAAAAAATCATCCTTCACAAAAAGCTTTGCTTATTCTGAGAAGTGCTTAACCATAGTCAGAATTTCGAAATAATGTACAGGGTGGTTAAGGAACAAGGAAACGTGAAATTGTGCCAAGAGCGAAGTACCAGTTATTTAAGAGGAGATTAAAAATATTACACGAAAAAGATGTTTCTAATGGGAAAGTGCAAATATGAAATTTGAACATTGTATCTTAGGCAAACCATGTTTTAAAGATTTTAAGCAAATTTTTAATAAACTTCATTTATTTATTTCAATTTTGTTTTAACCGATTATTTATCGTAGCTCCTCACTCACTTCTGTATGAAAACTATTTAATTTTTTCAATATTGCATTCAGTTTTTAACTCATTTTCATTTTTGTGTCACTTCTAACCTGAAATTTTGTCGACTTGGAGATCAGAGTACAGCAATTATTAATTTAGAAAGACTGGGAAAATAATTCATTTCTTGGACTTAGATCCCAACTTCCCACTTCGACCTGGAAGGCTTTAAAGCTTTAAAGATTTTCTTCCTAGATATTTACTAATTCAAACAGGAATAACTCTTTTCTTTTAATTGGAATGCTACATTGGTTCTCACATCATAAGACGCAAAATTAAATTTTCTTTCTGATGATACATATACATATGGTTGTTGGCATCTGTTACCAGTAGGTTTTTTGGATGTCTGTTCTCGGGAAAACGTTGCGCATACATTCTTGAGGCAAGTAAGGAATTTCCTTCTGCTTCACCCAAGGAATACACCATAACAATTAATTCTTCTTGAGTATACATTTTCAGCGTTCTTAATTATGATATTTATTAAAGTCAAATCAATACTCTGACTAATTAACTTAAATTGCACTCTTACTCAACAAGTTAATAAAAATGACATTTCGTTGGCAAAACAAAACAAAATCGCCGAACGCCAACTATTGTTAACGCAATAACACGATATTATTCAAAATTTCCAGAAAACGTGAATTTCTTAAAAACTGCTGGTAACAGATGCCAACAATCATACATCATCAGAAAGGAAATTTAATTTTGCATCTTATGATGTGAGAACCAATGTAGCATTCCATTTAAAAGAAAATAGTTATTCCTGTTTGAATCAGTAAATATTGGCATGGATAAATTTTATTCAATTAAAAAGCCATGATTCCATGTTATACTTGTGTCTGATAGGCCGTTTCTTTCAGAAACGAACTGTCGAAACTGCATACCTCTAAGTGCTTTCGTTTGGAAGATATTCAAAATGGCGCCAACTACTGCAAACGTCAAAATTAAAAAAAAAAAAAAAAACTCCAGAACGGTTCGACTGAGACCCAATGTTTGATTAACAAACTGACATTTATTTTTCATGAGAAATCCAAAAATGCAATAATATAGAGGGTGTTCCATTTAAAATAACAAAGTTAGTATCCATTTCCGGTATAACCAGAAGTCCGCCATATTTGAAAACATTTTTATCTCATTAAGCACTTATTTTTGAAAAACTTTTATTTGAAAAAGGTTCTTCCATTTTGAACTGTACGCTTGTTATAGACCGATTTCGCCTTAGTGACTCACCCTGTATAAACAAGGATAATACTTATTACGTGTTTTATTGTACAACAAAAGCATTAGACAAGAGGTGTAAGACATACCAATTGGAAAAGGAAATTAGCGTTCAGATGGCATACTGGTGGTTGAGACAGGTATAAGATGAGGTAGAGGTAGACAAAGATTTGACTGATGTTTGCAAATAGTTAGAGGCGTAGGATATTCTACTTATGACAAAATGTGCAGCTTAGCTCTGGATAAGAAAGGACGGTGGTGTATGTGAAGTGAAAATCTTAAGATCTTTTACAGCAGAGCATAAAATAGTCTTCAAAATACCTTGGACGTTTCACGAACCCTTCCTTTATTTCCTTCAAGTTTCTCACATAAATCTTGACTGATCTGGAACAAGTTCTTCTCCACATCATCAACGGTTTTCTTTACATCCACACTCAAATTGGACAGATTATTTTCGAAAGTAGGCACTGAAGATACATCTAGCGCGTTCTAAAAAAATAAAAACTAGCAAATTTTCGCTTAGGATAAAAAAATTACTCACGAGTTCCTTCATGGATTTATTGATGTTCTTCAACAAAGTTTGATCTATGGCTTTACTTGGAGTCCCTTCGTTCAGACGAAACCGACTCGGGACACTTTGAATTACACGTTTTGCCCTTTTCTCCTCTAAGCTCTTTAAACATTGAGGTACACCTTGAAAACTTGGAAGAGAATCGGAGCATGATGGTCCAGAAGAGATCTTATTTACTGCAAAATCACACCAAGCAGAGCTGACCACGTTAGACTCAACAATCGTTTTTTCGAACATCGAAGATTTCTTGGGTTCACTTTTAGCTGTTTGAAGAATTTGTATAATTTCTCCTCTTGTAGTGTTTAAATGTTGATTTTCATTCATATATTTTTTACTTATTTCATTGCGAACTGCATATGTACTCTCATTTTTATTACAGATAGAAACAAGAAGGTCTTCAGTTTCCGACTGGCAAGTCGCAATAAATTCGTCACAAGATGTTCGTGTACAATCTCCTGATTTTAAAGCGGAAGAATTAAGAATGCGCTCAAGTTTTAATTCTAAATCATCTACTTGGCCATGGTCTGTATTCTGTTCTACATTTGCATAAAAATTATTTGTGGTTTGGATTAAATTTGCCGCACATTTCATTTGTTCGTCATCGAAAGATTTTATAGAGTTCAAAGCGGTAGATACTTGATTGTATAAAATATCCGAAAATTTCTTCGAAGTTTCTTTATTCTGAGTTATTTTTGGATTTAAATAGTCAATTTTATCCATCAGCTTATCGGTATGTTCGATAATTGCATCTCCTAAAGAAACTAAATCTTTCCTATTAATGTCAACCTCTCTATTCGCTTTCTCATAATGTTTGGATAGAAACATCTCTTTTTCAAGCTTACTCCTCCCTTCTAACAAGCTCTTCTTTGTCCGTAAAGCATCCCTCTTCGTTAAATCCAAAGACTGAATTACGGACGCGATTTCTTTTTTTTTCCTTTGTATTTGTGTTTGCAACTCCTGATATTCTTCCTCGCATTTCGTGGCAATTTTCGTTTTCTCTGCTGCTGCTTTTGCTTTGGTATTTTTTTCTGCTACTAATTGTTCGTAATTTTCTGCGTCTATGTAAAAACCTTCACCGCTACGTAATGCCATCAGATCCTTTTCTAAACTCGCCAACTCCATGTTTAAACAGTTTACGACGTTCGATTTTGCCGTACTCTTATTTACTTCTGGTTTGATAGCGATTGATTTCACGTTCTTTGCATACTCCAAAGTGTGTAAGAGATCGTCGGTTGATGATAGATCAGGAGATAAGGTTGTTATGAAGCTTAACTTACCACGTTCTAAACTATCTTGCAGAAGCCTTGTCAGTTTTGAATCCCTAAAAGAAAAGATTCTTGTCACATAATACATATGAAATTAAATTTTCAACATGTGAGTCACAAGGTGCCAGTTTAAATGTGGTGGACCACTTTGTTCTTCCACTGGGGTCTTGTATGTAATAAAAACTAAGAATTTTATATGTACCTACATGTGAGAAAAAATACTAGCTAGTTACGTGATATTTCATTGAACAGAATTAAATACTACTAAACGTATTTCGGCCACGCCCCCAAAATTTCGAAAACGCCGAAAAAGGGTCAAAATCACCGGATAAAACCGCCCGTCCCCCCCCGTCGACTGTCTCGCGGGGGTGACGAAGCGGGGCCGAAGGCCCCGCTTCGTCATCCCCCGCTTTAAGCGAGGGGCGGCGAAAACGTCGAAAACGGTAAATATTTTTTTTCTCCGCGAAAAACGGGGCTATCGTGACGAAATTCGGCGAGGGGGCGGGGGGATCTTTCCCGGATCCCCGGGTAACTTCGAGATTTTTCAAAATTCCTCGAAACACCCCGTCGTCAAGCGATAACAAAGTCGGCGTACCCGGAAGTGGTCTAAACTATTCTATCGCGGCCGGAAGAACCGGTAAGCTGTGCGGAAAAACCGGCGCCGCCCGCTTCTTCGCCCACCAGAGTTGTCAATTTTAGGAGAAATTCGAACCTCCAGATCAAACGACGAGAGAGATACGGCGCCCTCGAAATAAGGGTAGTTTTTTATACCGGCCGAACGGGGGGTCGCCGGATAATTTCGAGGGCGGATTCCGAAAGCCCCGTCGATCGGACCGAAAATATCCGAAAATCAACCCCTCAGCACCCCGGTTACTATGCGAAATAATTTTTTCCCCGAAGCAATGCAAAATTTTCGGTCGAAAAACACGCAAAAAGGGGGGCCAAACTCGTCCCTGGGGGTCGAAGGGGGAGAGTCGCGCGGGGTACAGTTCGAAAGAGGAAAGTCCACAGAGTGTTAAGTTGGGCGGAATTTTGGACACGTCGACGTTTAAGGGTAGAAAAGTGCATTTGAAAACGGTCAACACGAGGTCCGAGCGATCGCGAAATTTTACAAGTTCAGACACCCGTCTGTCAGAATTTCGCCGAAATTGCTCATTTTATTTCGCTCGTGGTGACTTTCCCGGACCGCCCCGAGTCGCGCTTTCTCTCGATAAAGATTATTCGACCCTTCGAGATGACATTTCGATATGCAGCTCGCCGCCGTCGCGGGTCTCCACCCCGCGACGAGCGAAAATTCCGGGGTAGATTTCGCGTTTTTGCGGAAATTTGCACTTTTCAATTAAAGTTTTAGGGGGTCGAACGCGAGTTTGGGGTGAAGATTTTCGCATAGCCGGACAGCGCGTCTCTTGCGCTTTACAAAAGTCTCTTTACATTTGCCAGAAACGGTCGCGCGGGGGTAGCAGGCCGCCCCCGAGTAGTACGTGTTTTCCGAAATCTCCAATTTTCTTAAGGCCGTCTTCCTCACCTGCCGAAGGCTCGGCGTGTTTCGTGGTAAAAATAAGGTTCTGCGAAGTTCGCTCTTTCGATATCCGTCGAAAAAATTGAAATCGATCAATATTTGAGAAAGTTATTGACGAAAAACGGAAGGGGTGCATTTTCGCCTGTGAGAGCTCGAGAAAGGCACTTTTCGAAAAATCGCGGCGGACTTAGTTTTAGACCTGCAATTTTTCTAATAGCGGGAGGTTAAAATACGGTCTTCGGAGTGTCTAAAGTCCCTCCGCCGTTTTTCCCCTAAAAAATTTCTACCTCCCCCCAGCGGCGCCGGAAGAGAAGACTGCATTTTTCGAACCCCCCGTTTTTTTCGAAAACTACCGGGTGAAATGAAAATCGGCTTCGCGTACGGAGGCGTGCTGCGAGACGCGGCGGTTTCCGAAAGTTGCGCCCCGATCGGGGCTCAACTACCCTCGGAAACTCCCGGGGAGGGTAAAATGCGGAATTCCCTATCGCTTCTAAAGGGGGCGTCCGGGAAGGGAATTTCTGCATTTTCGCGAGAGAACCCGCGCCGCCCTCCACGAGCGAGGGCTATTTTTCCCTCTTCATCCCCCCGCGAGCGTCCCGGGGTGCGAAATGTTGAAAATTGCGAATTTGCGTTCGCTCCCTCTCAAAATCTCTTCCTCTCTCCCGAATGTTGAAAATGTGGCGCCGAATGAAAGAAAATGAACGGTCGCGTCCATCCGATACACTTTTACCCCTTCGAAACGTTCCGAAAGGGTCGGGAAGAAAATCCGAACTTGGACGAAATTTTTGGAAGATTTCAACGCAACGGCTTTTTCGGGACTTCCAGCATTGGTAATTTTGGAGATAGCGGCGGGAAATTCTGGATTATTCGTGCTCGGAGTTTCTGTAATGACGAGGCCGACTGTCGCCTCTCCCCCGTAACGTTTACCACCCCAAAAAAATTTTTTTTGCGAGACGCCGCAACTTTGCGATTTTTTCCGGTCCGAGTAAATGTTTTCTCGAAATTTTGTCATTTTCCGCAAGAAAAAACATTTGCGGATGCCGCGTGAAATTTTCGACCGTCCAGGCCCACCGGAAGGTCGTCAAAAAAATTAATTTCCCGAAGCCCGCAAACTGCAAAAATAATAATACCTAGATACCTAGGTGGACATTTGCAGGGGAGCTCAGATTTGATTTATGTCGTGCGTCCGCGAATCTGGGCAAAATTTAAACGCATTTCCCCTGCTTTTTGCACTTTTCAATTAATGTTTTAGGGGGTCAAACGGGGTCGCAGGTCGGAAATTCTTGCACGGGCGGACGCTCCGTTCCGTCCCCTTCGACAGTTCACTTTCGGTTTTTAAAAAAGACGTCTCCCCGGGGTTGCAGGCCGCCCCTAAAAAGTACGTGTTTTCCGAAATCTCCCGCTTAATCGGGACGGCCCCGTAAGCTCTTCCGGGGGAGTATCGGCGTGTTTCGAAGCAAGAATGGGGTTCTTCTGAGCTCCCTCTTTCCATATCCGTCGAAAAAATTGAAATCGGCGGAGATTTGAAAAAGTTATTGACTAAAAACCAGAGGGGTGCCCGGAGGCAGGTAAATTAAAAATTCAGTTTTAACGCTTTCTTCGGGAATTTCGCATAATTTCACGCCGCTGATCCCTTTTATGACGCGAAAGGAGTCGTGTTAACAAATAAAATTGTGTATTTAAGGAAATTATGGAAAAAATAAAATTCATCATGTGATGTCCATTTTATATGCCTATTAAGAACATGCCTAATTTGGCAAAAATGGGCCAATGCCAAAACGCACGGCTTCCGTGTTTGTGAATCCGAAACTGTTTTGGTGCTACGAGATCAAATGTCGGACCGCCCTAATTTTTGTCTTTTTATCGATTTTTTCCTAATTTTGCACTTATCCCGGGTCGTATCGATACGCGAAGTACGTTTCCGACCTGGGAATTATAATTTTAATTTTTTTTCGCCCAAAATTATAATTTAAATATTTGCCAATTTCGCATATTTTGAGGCTGATTAAATCTGAACGGCCTAACTCGCTACAGGTGAGAGATAGAAAAATCGACGTGGTATGAACATATGTCGGCAGCGAGGAAATAATCCTGTTGCACCCGTTTCGGCCGCCGCTCGACCACTCCTCGAGTCGGAAAAACTTGAAAGCCGTTTCGCAGTTTCTTCGCGGTTTTTTAGAGTTTCTTATTCTTTTGTGTCTTTCCGGCGTGTCTTGGCGAAAGATGCCGCGAATCGGGGTAACATTTCAAGTTTCGTTAATCCAACGAGACATCAACGGATCCGATACGGCGACCCATTGCAAAGATATGATCTCGGATGAAAACAAGCAAACAATTTTCCTGGAACTACTCGCACACATATTTATTATGCATTGATAAAAAATAAATTTTCGCAAAAAAAAATTAAATTCGTTTCATTTTCGGAACGGAGGTAGAAGTCGATGCTTGGAACACGCTCCGGTTCGTTTTTTCGCGATTCGCTCCCTCGCACCCCCGTCCAAGGGTGCCGAATGTTACAAATGCACATTCTTGCTTCCACCCTTTCAAAATATTTTCCGTTTTCCCGAATAAGGAAAAAATGCGTCGGTTGGAAGAAAATGAACGCCCGATCCACTTTCATCCCTTCGAAGCGTTCCGAATGGGCCAAACAAATAAAACTTGAGCGAAATTTTTGCCCGGTTAAGAAAACTCACGTTCTTACGGTTTTCGCGATATCCATTAGAAATTAAAGATTATTCGTCGGCGGGTTATGACGGATAAGTTGAAGCATCCCCTATCGCGTTTGCTACCCTCAAAAAAATTTTTTTTCGAAGAAATTCTTTCTTTTCCTGCAGTTGATTGCGACTTTGCGAGTAACTTTCTGCGGCATGTAAAAAAGCTGTCGAAATATAGTATTTAAGAAGAACGCACGTAGATTTCGATTGTGAAATACAGCGGCATCGCCGAGAAAATTAAAAAAAAATGAAGAATTGCGTAACTCCCTTATTATGCGAGATACATGAAACCTTCCCCAATTTTACTTCAATGTCTGGCCCCCTAATTTCCAGCGGCGTACGCTATTCTTTTATGCCCTTCTCTTTTTAGTAGATTTCGAAAAAACTTTCCTGCTTCTGACGATTAAATATGCCGAAAGAATTTTTAAAATTATTTTCTACGGTTCACAATTAGATGTAGCGAAATAAATTGTTTAATAAGAACGTACACAGGTTTCCATTGTCAGATGCAGTGGCGTAGTCGGTAAAATTTGAAAATTGGTGAACATAGCGCAACTCCTTTATTATACGAGATACACGAAAACTTCCTTAACATAGCTTTCATGGTCGACCCCCTAACTTCCAGTGACGTGCGCAATTCTTTTATACCTTTCGCATTTTCGAAGATTTCTAAAAACCTTTCTGCTTCTGGCGATTAATTATGCCGGAAAAATGTAAGTGTGAATGGTACGTGCAAATGTAAGCCTTTCAAAGTCAGTGGCGTACTTTAAACAAATTGAAAATAAATAAAAATTACATAACTCCCTTATAACGATAAATCCTGGATCCTGTGTTGCGCCCGAAGGGTGCACACAAAAATTCGAAAAAATAACAGTTTTCCAAATAACGATAAATAGAACAAAACTTTCATCGCATTATTTCGACAACTAACCCACACCTATCCAGAGGCGCTCTCAATTTTCCTTTTTAAAAATTTTATTTTACGATATTTTTCAAATACATTTACGATTTTTACAACTTGACATGTCAAAATAGGTACATCAGTTGTCAACGGCTGTAAATTATCAACATGCGACACCCGTCCACGACTTCAATGTCCTCTAGATGGCAACAGGAGATTATCTAAATCAAATAATGCTAAAGCAAGCTGACTATATATAATCCCTCTATAAATCTAAACATCACACGAAAATGGATCCGTATTCACGATTCCACCAAAAGTCACGATTCCACCAAAAAATACTATTCCACCAAAAAATACTATTCCACCAAAAAATACTATTCCACCAACAAATACTATTCCACCAAAAGTCACGATTCCACCAAAAAATACTATTCCACCAAAAAATACTATTCCACCAAAAAAATACTATTCCACATACAAATACTATTCCACATACATAAACTACAGTCAAATACTAGTTCTTATCTAAATCAATTTCATTTACCTATGTATAACAACAAACCACCCCCACTTATTTTTTTTTCAAATAGCACCCTGTATATTCCGTGAAGGAATATGACAAAGAATCGAATTCTCTAACCAAGATTTTTTTGAAATTAAAAATTGGCCCATCAATGGTGGAGAAAACAGACTTTTTATTTATTTTATCCGTTATAACGGATCTCTTTTCCGTTATAACGGATATTTTTCCCGTTATAACGGATCTCTTATTTCCGATATAACGGATCTTTTTAGGTTAGTGTCTTCATTTAAATCAGTGCAACAGTTGGTAAAGTAGGTACTTATTTGTTAGTTATGACCGCTGTCCGCTACCAACATGGACGATAAGTGGATATCGATATTGTATCGTAAGTCACTTGGCAAGGAACACCACACTGCACATCGGTTATGTAAATGTAAATGACACTCATTAATACTTAATACTATAGAGTTCTTGGAAAGTGTTACAACGGAAGAAAAGACGTATTATACGGAAAAAGATTCGTTATATCGGAAATACGAGATCCGTAAAATTCACATACAAACACAACCAAAGTATTAAATCTGTTAAAAAGCACTTAAAATTAAGAATCCAAATGTTACTCAAAATTTATTAGATCTTCCACGTCTTCTTCTTTTAGTGAAAGCCAAAACTGTCTTATATTTTCCAGCATCAAAGGGCATAGTTGTGAAACAATATCTCGCTTCTTTTGTGGGGCAACTCCTCTAGAACTACTTCTTAGTTTTTAGGGAATTTCTAATTTGAAGTTAACTTTAAGAAAATGATATTGAATGAAATCTGCATTAGTAATATTATTTTTATAAAAAAGTGATCGACTTCCTCGTCTAAACTGAACAGCAGATATGTCACAAAGTAAGGGTCTGTCTAATTTTTTAGATTTTGCTTTTGTATCGCCAGCCACCCAATGTAAAACTTCTTCGTTTTCTAAACAAATTACATTCATTTTTCTTAAATTTGAATTTTCTACAGCCATGACAAATTTGCTAAAATCGTAAAGATTACCACCTTGTGTCGTTTTCATACTTTGCTCCACACCGTGATGTACAGAATCTGCACTCATGAATGTGTGGCCGGCCTCAAAATACTTGACAGCGAGGGGTTCGTCACTGCCCAATATTACGGACAATTTATCTCCTTTTCTCCAAAATCTCCTTGGATCTCTCTGGATCTCCTTGAATCTCCAAGAATCTCCTCGGATCTCCAAGAATCGCATGGAATCTCCAAGAATCGCCTCGGATCTCCCCAGAATATCTTTGGATTTCTCCAAATCTCCTCGGATTTCCATTTTCGATACATCTTCTGGAAGCACGTTGTATATCGGTGGATCTTCAGCTGTTCTCTCACGATATTATCAAACATGAATTTCATTTTCGATTTATTTTTGTAAGGGTTACCGGGTGCAAATTAGAATATTTTAATATGGCATACGGGCATACCTACCCTATTTTCCTACTTTCTTTGAAAGTTTTTTTATGATGTCCTTCTTTAGTTGCTTAGTTTCTTCATGTAAATCTAAGGGATCATGTAGTAAATTGTTAGATGAAGACGATGCAGATTTATTCGAAATGGATTGGTCATTAGATGGAATATTTTGAGTCTTTCTAGAAGTTTTCGAGTTTTGTGAAAGGTCTGCAGTTTTCAGTTTTTCACAAAATGCAAGTAATGTTTTCTTATGCCCGGGCAACAGATAAAAATTTTGCGGAACTTTTTTATATACCACAATAGTCTTTATATTCGGAGTGATCTATCAAGTTTATTAGATCCTCTCGTCGTAGGGTGACCAGATTCCACTTTGCAAAAAAGAGGACACATGTAATAAAGCGCCATCGGGGTGCAGTGTGCGGGGGCTCCGGGAGGGGGCCGGTGTTCTTCGCCGCGGAAAATTTTTAGAAGTGCTTTAGATTCCATTTTAAATCATTTTGAAACAATGAATGTCATTACATGTATGTTCATCAACAGACACAGAAAAATAAAGCTATTACACCTACAAAAATATTCAAAGTTTACGTTCAGTTTGAGACCACCCTTAATATTTTTCAAAATTAATAATACAAGCTTATTTAATTTTTTTATTTTATGTAAAGACAAAATTATTACTTTACAAACAATATAAAAAATACGCATCTGATAGAATAAAAGAGATTTACGTGTTTTGTTACAAATCTGTGAGACAGAGATAGACAAATATAAGCCCGCGAAACGGTAACCAATAGATGTGCTTCTACCCATCTGCACTCATGCAATGATTTAAAGTGATGCCGATGGAAGTTGAAGTCGCGGATCGAATAAAGATGAAGAAAAAAGATCCCGTAATGTTAAAAAAGAGGGCATTTCTTACAATTTACAAAAAAGATACCGGACCCGGACAAAGTCCCTTAAAAAGAGGACTTGTCCGGGAAAAAGAGGACGTCTGGTCACCCTACTCTCGTGCAAATTTTTCTATTGATTCGATGTCTGCATCATTTAGAGCTGTTAAAGCTGTCGAGTGGGTGAGGCCAGTAATGGTTAGTAAGTTTTTTACTTCTTTTGGAAGTGCGTTAAATCCGATGACGTTCATTTCTTTCAATACTAATCTACTACTACTAATCTGTGAAATATTATATTCGATACAAAAGTGAAAAAGAAACACAAACGAGTATAAATATTTTATTAAATGATTATATCTAGACTTACGTATGTTTTATACAAGTTATGTATCTATACGACCGCATTTTACTCTCGATTTTACTTCAATTTCCTAAACCTGAATAATATGAACGAAAAGGAGTTTAGTGCTTGGTTTAGCATGTACATATTTCAAAAGAAACAGTTAAAGCAAGAAGGAATAATGAAGCCTTAGCACCATAAGATATGAATATTTAATTTTAGTAATGTATTTTAAAATTTTAATTTTGTTTTTGACAATTTGACAACTCTTGTATAAGGCAGTTTAAAAAAAAATTAAAAATGAAAACTGCAATAAAAACCGCATCGAAAACAGTAAAATTCTAACAATACCTACTCAACAAAATCATACGCGATCGTGGTAGAGTGTTAAAAATGAACGAAAGACAGGTCACTTTATTAGTGTAGGCTGTAACATTGTCAGGACCCTCAGAGGAACGAAAGATATAGAGAGCGCGTGAACTGGTTTGTAGGCAGAGTTTGTTGAGGCCATGGGGGGTGAGAGGTAGGTAGTCCCGGTTGGTTATGCAACCCGTACAGTGTGCACATTATTATAATTGTGCGCAATGGAGAAATGCTAGAAACTATCCGTTTTTTTAGCCTTTAACGATTTTAATGTACCGTAAACGTTGATGACTCATTGAAAAATGTTCTCTGGACATTTTTGCCTGAATAACTAATGGAAGAATGTCAATTTCAGTTTAATTTCACAAAAACGCTATACTTACTCATAAAAACGTTCAAACTGTTTGTTAAGTTTTGATTGAATTTTTAACGAAAACTCTTCGGTCGAACTTTAGTAACTAAGAAAACATTTTTATAAGTGCATAGTTATCTCTTCTGTCAGCTCTGAATTCACAGAAAAAAGCAATCATAGGTTTATTATAGAAGGTTATCTCCTTACCAAACAGATATTTGAATGTTCAAAAACGTGGTAACCGCGAAAATTATTTTGGGCAATTTAATATACAGATACACGCAGAAATACAACAAATGACACATAAAATAAGTGATGTCAAAAACAAAAAATTTAGTACAGATAATAAAAAATAATACGCGAGAACTTAATGGGTAATATGCTAATATGCAAGTAGACCCAAAAATTATCTATCATCTGGTGGGACTGCGAAAACAAATAAATTTGAAAATGTAATACCTATTAGGTAAATACTTTATTTTTTATAAATATACATTATAATAAAACCATAAGGATAGTAAAACAAACTTGTGTTAATTTCTCACCTATTTATACGAAATTTACGTAACCTGAGTAAAAAAAATTGTTGGCACTTTAATACTTGTTCAATAACAACATAACAATACACGATAATAAATGACAATTCGACGATTCAACAGGATTAAATAAACAAAAAGAAACACTGAACGTTACGGCGAATGCAAAACATGTGCACACAAACGTCAAACTAGCCAACCCCTAATGGCTTCACTTGAAACTAGTGGTGCTCCCTCCTCTTACTTCAATCCTCCTAGTCAGGACCACCATAAATATTAATTTATTCGAGGGTTGATTTCAGACACGATGCCAACAACTAAATGCAGTTAATGTTGCAAATTAAAATGAACAAAGTTTTAAAACCTTTAAGTAAATAAATGACTAATTTTCTAGTTCCAATGTTACAGCCTTTAATAATGTGAATAATTTTCTAATAAATCCATTTCCTGCAATTAAAAATTATAAAGCGTTTAATTATGCATCTTTACTGATAGAAATCAATCGCTGTTCATTCAAAATAACAATACAAGTAAAAACAATTTAACCGGAGTTGGATTCGAACGTCCGTATGCCGGAAGCAACGTCGGCGGTGCAGCCACTAAACTTACTAAACCATTTTTACACTTGCATTTAAACCTAGTTGATTCCCACGCGATATATTTTTGGAAATATTTTTTTACATTTTTTGTTAAACTTTGAAAATTATTGCACAAAAACGTTCTCTGGTGCACATTGTATGTGTCCTGATACTCGACATACGCTTAAAACACTTTGGGGACATAGAAATCGCAATTTTCAAATTTCCCATCTTAAACAGGATGCTTCAGAATTCCCGGGACACACAGTATAGGTACCAGTGGTACCGTACCACGCAGTAGATTTTACGCGACGCTAACTGACAAAATCTAGACTCGTAATAAAAATAATACGCAATAAGTAACGGACGCAAACGATGTTTGCCGAAGATTAAAAAAAATCTCCTCGGATCTCCTCAGATCTCCTCGGATTTCCTCGAATCTCCTCAAATATCCTCAGATTTTCTTGGATCTCCCCGTATTTCCCCATATCTCCTTAGAATCTCCACAGATCTCCTTTCGAAGGAACACAGAATCTCCTCTGTGACGAACCCCTCGCTTGACAGTAATTTCAGAAGATGCAATTAAATTTGAATTTATCATTATGGTAAACAAACACCAGTTCTTGTTTTGGGCAGAGCAGTTGTCTGTCCAATATAAAATTTTAAGGGCGTCTCTTTCTTCAAGTAATGCTCTGTAATATGCAGAGGCGATTTCTTCCGCCTTTCTTCCTGCTACTGCCTCATGCCACAAAATTGATATATTTTGTTTACTATTTCTGTTTCCCTTATCTGCCATTGATGCAAATGTTAGATGAAAAGCCACAATTCTACTGGTGAAAAATGCTTTTTGGCTTCCAGGAATTCGTGGAAGCATTATTACCTTTTGCAGATCAACACTTCTCACTGTTTCTGTTACGATCTTTTCTTGTTCTACATCTTTCTTGTACTCGGTTCTTCCTTCTTTAGCCTTTAGAGAATGCTGTAGCCATCTCTTACAAGTTGCACAAATAGTTTGAAATTTGTATGACGTAGATTGAAGATTTGACATTCTATTTAAACTTGAGCTAGCAGACTCCACGTCAACTTCGGCCATGGTTGTCTCATTGTGTGAGTTTAAGTGCTGAACATGAAACATACAAGTGTCACACTCCTCATTCCCTAATTTTGTAAAGCTAATGTTCATTACTACCACTTTTCGATAGGTTAATAGCTTACCTTATTACTGGGATACTTCTGAATGTAATCTGTATGCAGTCTTCTAATTGTTATGTCATTTGGTAGATATAAACTGTTGGGAGCGTGTTCTCTCTGATAATGACTTATACATGGATGATACGATGAAATGTGTTGTCGCAGAATATCACGATTGCATTTGTTTGCCGGCTCTGTTGAACCTCGTCTATCGCGATTTGGCGTTATCATTTCTGGTGTCGAATTTTTTAACATTGTTAATAATAATAATAATAATATATATTGGAAAGTAACAAATTACAGCCAATTGGAGAAATTCAGTTACACTGATTTTCAATTTCTCCCCATCACAGTTCAAAAAGCAAAAATAAGAATACAACTCAAAAACAATAAGCATCCCTGCCCCCACCCTCCCAATCCCTGCACCTTAGTATAGGCTACATAGTCCTACCGTAATGCCGACTTCTGCTCTAACATTAACAAGTTTTTCAAATTAGTTTTAAATGTACTGATTTTTCCACTAGATTCAAAAACCTGACTGAACTGATTAAGCAATGCAGGTCCCACATATGCGAAGCATCCCTCATATTTAGTAGTCCTGTGCTGCGGTATAGTGAAGACCAGGTCCACACCACGCAAGTCCACACTGTGCACTTTAGATCTCTTTATTAACAAGTCTAACAGGTACTCTGGTTCCAGTGTTGTGAGAACTTTAAAAAGGCTCGAAGCAATTGCCAAAATATAGTGGTTCTCCATATTGATTATTTTCTTATTCACTAAGTGTGGTGATATATGTTCTCTTCTTTGCAGTCCATAAGATATTCTCATGCAAGTATTTTGGATCTTCTGTAATTTTTTCTTATATGCATTTGTGAGAAACGGATAATAAACTCCCATGCAATATGTAATACAAGGTAAAATCCACATGTTGCAAGCAAAAAATTTAGTGTCACAGTTTATTGTATTCCTAAACTGATACAAACTCTTCAGTTGGAGATATGCATGACTGATCAGCTTGTTTACATGCTTTTCAAAATTTAAGTTGCTGTCAAAAGTAACTCCTAGGTTTCTCACTTCATTCTCTTCAATTATTATGGAACCGTTTATCCTCAAATCCTATGTTTTCAAACCCAATGCCCGTTCACGTTTTCTCTCAGGACCTATAAGTAGAGCTTTTGATTTTGCTGGGTTTATCGACAGACTATTGGCCTGGGACCATTCAGAAACCGCAGAAAGATCTTCATTTATTTCCGTAATAGCACCATCAATCTTATCTGGTGTAAAGCTTTTCAGCAGCTGAGTGTCGTCAGCAAAGAGATGAATGATACAGCGCTTGACCACAAAAGGGAGATCAGCAGTGTAAACAATAAACAAAATAGGACCCAACACGCTCCCCTGCGGAACCCCCCTATCCACAATCTTTGGCTGTGACTTTATTCCGTTAATCTCAACATACTGTTCTCGGTTCTGAAGGTAATTTCGAAACCATTTCAATACTGTTCCTCGCAGTCCGATGTTTTTCAATTTTGCCAATAGTAATTCATGATTCACGAGATCAAAGGCCTTACTGTAGTCAAGAAGCACCAGATAACAGATTTCTCCTCTGTCTAGTGCGTTGCAGATGTCAGTCACAATTTTTAAGAGGGCCGTTCCGGTGCTGTGGTTTCTTCTAAAGCCTGACTGTACTAAGGGCAAACACTTGTTCTCATTTAAATAATGTAGCAGCCTTGATGCAATTGCCTTTTCTAATATTTTAGAGTAAGCGGGTAATATGTTTATAGGTCTTAGATCTGAATATGTTGATGCATTCATTTTTTTAGGCAATGGTTTTACCACCGATGTCTTCCAAGCTTGAGGAACGACCCCTCCAGTTAGGGAAGTGTTTATAATATTTGCCAGTACATCTTCGCAATGGTTATGTATCATGCGTATCATTGTAACATTAATTCCGTCAGATCCAAATGCATTACTCCTCAAGGTCTTAAGAATATCATTAATCTCCTCTACAGAAACCGGATCAAATGCTGTAAATCTACTCTGGATGGCACAACTGTTATACCTGTTCATAGTATCATCAGTAATCACCTGTGCTTGGCACGCATGGAGAAAATAGTTGTTGATCTCTTCAGGCCTACATAACTCTTGCGGAATTTCTATAATATTTTTCCTATAGATACCCCATTGTTGTAGTTTTTTCCATAACATCTTTGGGCAAGTTTTACATTTATGCAATTCCCTTTCATAGTATATCCGTTTTTCATTTTCGATTGTTGTTATGAACTTGTCAATTTTTTCGTCGTATCCAAGAGTTCTTAAAAGCAATTTTTTGCATATGACCTGGATATGCCCACTTTCGTCTGGCAAAGAGTAAATTAGTGTTCTAGTTCTGTTTCTTACTTCCACTTTCGAAGTTTTATTACGTGCCTTTTCCTTTTGGTTGATACGACCGTGCAACCAAGCCCTCCTTTTGCTGTAATTCATTTTATAGAATTCATTCCAAATCACTACCCTTCTGTCTTCTTTTATTTTCTCTACACATTTATCTTTACATAACAGATTAACAGCCGACACAATCAGCCCAAATTACAACTATCCGTCTGTTTTATATGGAAAATACTTCTAAAGCATTTTTTTGAGATTCAAAGATTCGCTCCATATCCACAGGGTTCCCCCATAAGACAATTCCATGGCGAAGTCCGGATTGTATGTTCGCATAGTAAGATGTAAGAGCAGCTTCACGGGAAGCTTGCGAGAATTTGCTGACAAGGGCATCTATTTGGGCTTTCCAATCCAGTCGGGCATCAACAGTTATCCCCCAGAAAATTTGTACTGTTTTGTGTTTTTACGAATTTATTGTTATCGACTTCTATTTGAATGTTATCAGATGATTCACTAGGGCTGAATATTATTGATTTGGTTTTGTCTACATTTAGTTTCATATTATTGTTTGTACACCAGTAATTTAAAGGAATACAATATTTTTGTCTGATTCTCTTGAAAGCTGGATGATGGAGGTATCATCAGCATATAGAATAGAGTGTTCTTCTATACAATTTGGCAAGTCATTAGTGTATCTTATGAATAATAGCGGCCCAAGGATAGATCCCTGTGGGACGCCTTTCTTCACGTATTCATAGCTTGACTTACTTGGATTTGGCCTGGCGGGATATCTACCACCATACATTTGTAATGCCCGAACAGCATTGTTATGACAAAGGGCGTAACATTCTAACATATTTTTCAAAATTTTCAAACTGATTCATATTGAATGAAACTAACATGTAGAGTCTCGAAATTTACCGGTGATAATTAAGTTCAAATTTAATTGTTGTCATAATAAGCAGAATGCTTGCTAGATAAGAAAAGCTGTGGCATTCTTGATGGATTGTTACATCTTAGGGGCAAATTTTTCGATTTTCACTGTTAACTGAAGGTTTCTATGCCGACTATTATTCATGGTTGAAAAACTCTCTACCCGTTCATGACCAGTACCCATATGGCAACAACAAGAAAAACAAACTTAACTACTGGTACGCTTAAATTAAACACCCTGTATAAAAATTGATTCCACCGTCCTGTTGAGAATTTTCAACCATAACTTGCTTTAAAATTTCGCGTCAAAATATCAACAAATAAGGGCTATTTTCACTTTTCCCCGATTTTCTCAGAAACAAAAATAGTTTCCGAAGTTGTCTTGACACTGCTAAATTACAATGTATTATAATTATTGTAATAAGCAACTTTGTTCAAATATTGCATGTTTTGAATGTGTATGGAAAACCGCAGACCAACTGGTTTCGTCCTTCTGGGACTCATCAGTACGGTGCTCTCCCCTACACACTCAAACCATGCAATTTAATCTTGCTATATATGCTGCCGCGCTCTGGACAGATATCAGCAAGTGACAACTACTTTGAGTAATTATCTGGCATTAAATGCCAGATAATTACTGTGTAGGGGAGAGCACCGTACTGATGAGTCCCAGAAGGACGAAACCAGTTGGTCTGCGGTTTTCCATACACATTCAAAACATGCAATATTTGAACAAAGACCTGCTTAAAAGCACGTACGTACATGGAGACAAATTAGGATTGTTTCAAAGCCATCTTAGATGGGGTAGCAGTCTGAAACGTCTCGTAGTACAAAAAATCTGGATTTAGTTCTATAATTCAATGCCTGGCGGGGTATTTGCCCGAGGAGTAGTTGTTCGAACGGTCCAGTACCACTAATTAATAAGCAACATTTTTCCCATTTGAGCACCCTTGTAAAAAGTTCCCCGTACTAAACAAGTTAAGTGGGACACTGTGTATAAAGGGTGATTCAGAACGGGCGTGCCAAATTAAAATGGGTGCTAGACGAAAAGTTTATATGAACATATGTCCTAAAGCAGGGGTGCTCAGACTTAAATTCCCGAAGATCTACCCTAAAATTAATACTAAGCAAGAGATCGACTTAGAAAAAAATTAATTTATTATCGATTGAGGTATAAATAAAACATAAAAATAAACTGTGTTGCTAAGTATAAAAATAAATACATCATACTGACCAACATTATTAAGTATAGAATCTAATTCTAATATTTGAATGTTGATGCATGGCACAGCATATCCTCTGCATACTTGTCATTACGTAATTACTTATTGCTAAACGCAAACATGCTACCAAATGGTCATTAGTAAGGCGGGTGCGATATTTAGATTTTATTATTTTAATTTCTGAAAATGTGGACTCGCACAAATAAGTCGATCCAAATAATGCAGTTATCTGCAGTGTAACTTGCTTTAAATAAGGATATTTCTTTTCGGATATGAGTGGCCAAAAAGAACTGTTATCTGCTGCTCTAGCTTTGAGGTATATATCTGAAATTAACTTGAAGACCTCATTTTCGACAGTAGACAAGTCCATATTAAAGACGTTCGAAATTTCAGACGCTGCTTCTTGAAGATCCGCACAAGGAAATGGATAAGTCATGAAAGTTAGAATGTTTCCCAATAGAGTCCATTAGTTAGGTTATGTTACTAGTTTCGCGGGCTATCCTACTTCAAAATTCTTAACATGGAGCTCTTATGGGACATAGATTTTAAACACTGATTATTTAAATTCAGTCCATTTCTTAACGGGGATTCTGCAAGTGACATATAGACTGCTCTTTCCAGCTGTTACATTTTCAAAAACAACTTAAAATACAACTTTAATTTCAGAAATATTTTAAAACGGAGCACAGTACATATTAGAAAAGAACGTATGTCGCGTTCAGACCAGACCAGTGACCTTGGAGATAATTTTGACGTTTGCTGCACAGGGTTTGAGGCTAAATTGTTTATTTCTGCGGGTTATTTATTGTTTAATTTTTATTTAATAGGTGGTTTAAGTTCTTATTTATATTTAAAAAGTGTAAAATGGAAGAAAAAGTGCTAAAAATTAGTGTTGTTAACGACTTCATTTAAATAATCTACTGCGCCGGTTCTATCACCGACATTCTCGCGCCGTAAATTGCAGTAGTTTGTTGAATTTTAGTTTTAAACAAAATGACTGCATAAATAAATGCTTTTACAAGACAAACGGTGAAAAAAGGCTTCATAGTAATCGCTATATATTGATTTAATGCTAAGAAATCAGGATGAAAGGTAAAAATAGAATGTGAATTGCAAGGTCATTTAACCTCCATTTAAAATGCATTGAAAAATTTTATCCAACTATTCTCTTAGGATAGCGTTTTAAATTTCGCGCTTTGATTTTGCCGTTACACTAATAGACTCTATTTACCAAAATCGGAAAAACGTCTTTCGTTTGTCGCTCGGACGGTGTGTCCTTGTTGGCGGTTGGGATCGACTTTAAAATCGACCTTTTGAGCACCCCTGTCCAAAAGTGACTACTAAAAAAGATACAGGGTGTAAAAGTTTTAATGGTTTTTTTACTATCGTAATGTAATAATTGATGTGTTTTCTCGTTCTTCTTGTTAGTTTTGTTAGTGTTATTCTTAATAAACTATTTTTTTTCAATTTTCACTTTCCTTGCATATTGGTGAAGCCATTATTGCATTATGGAAAATTTCAGTGAATGTGCACGATTTCACAAAAAGCTATTTCATTCAAAAACTAAGCATTTTACGAATAATTTTGAAGATACCAATTTCTTCCCAAATTGAACGTAGATTTCAAATACATTAATACACCTGCTTCGACACCTGCATTCGCCAATGGTGTAAAATTGGATTGGGGAAATAAATAAACGGCCTACCCCGTAGCAACGCTACTGATGGGGCTAGCAGAGAATTTTTTTTGGAAAATTAGACTTGGCAAATGAAAACGACACCTTAAATTTCAGCTCAATAACTTTCCTATACTTGGGCCGCCCAACAGACGGAGTGATCACCCTGCGAGCATGAGCTCTAGACGGGACCACTATCAATTTAGGACGACAGAACCGCAGTGATGCCCTTTCTTTAGACCCAACGAAGTCGCATCACTCCAATTCGGTCGTCATAAATTAATATTGGCCCCGCTAGAGCACGTTCTTGCAGGTGATCACTCCGTCTGTTGGGCGGCCCAAGTATAGTTACTAAGATAATAAAAAAATATTAAAACTTTTATACCCTGTTAATAACTTCTATGGGATTCGTTTTGGCGCAACCCGAAAACAACCTTAATGCAGAAAATCGCATGGTTCGAACGCCACCACAGAGGACTTATAATCCGGCCCAATTTAGTGCTATAGTAATGATGAAACGATTTTGAAAAACTAAGTTTGCTTACCTATAAGGTACATGACTCCTGCGTTCCCCCAAAGCTTCCAGCACACTATTAAAAGTCCTAACAGAGTTGCTCTCTTCTTGTCCTTGATGCACGAAATGCTCTGCTCCGGCCAATTCCACGAAACTTAGTTTTCCAGATTTCATAGTATCAGCTCCAATTAAGGAGTGCGTTCGTGTGTGAACGTGTATCGTAAAAATCCTATGTGAATTTCCAATATCGTTGTTTCTATATGACGGAGACTGTTGAAAATTTCTGCTCGCCTCAGCAAAAACTTTGTCGATTTCTGGCGGAGCGTAAACTGTTCTCATTGTCAAATTTTGGATATAAACTGTCCCTTTTTGTTCGGAATCTTCGATTATACTAGAGTAAGATAATAAATAAAATATAAAAGAATTGCTGCAGATTTATCTTACCGTAGCTCGGGTTGTTCTTCGTAGTCATCACGTAACAAGTCAAATAACTCTTCCTTGTATATTTCTACGTAGGAAACTCGCATGGCATGCTCACTTTTTCCATCTAATTGTTGCAATTCCTCTAATAGATTGGATAAAGCTCGTGAAATACAACCAGCTTCTGATTTTAACTAAAAAACATGAAATGAGGGAAAAAGATAAATATATATGGATGACAATAAATAATATGACAACTTCTGAGATACAAAAGATTAGTTCGCTACATATTAGCAGGGGTGATAGGAATAAAAAGAAGCAGAGGTACTACGACTTTCTTAAATTAACGGAAATTTAATATTATAATGTATAGGTTAGCTTAGGATGGGAAAGGATGGAGGTACGTGCCAAGAAAACTTTATGGTGGGAGGTTTAAGTAAATTTACTTACGTCTTGCCATGGTTTTATGCACTCTTTTATATCTCCCAATAATGTGTGAGTTTTTCCACTATCGGTCGGTCCAAACAATATAACAGCGCAGTTATAGGATTCTAATACCTTTGGTATCATTGAAGCTACCGCCACTTTGTAAATTTGTAACTGGGGAACATTTGGTAAAAAGATTCTGTTGAATTTGAACCTCCTGTCATGCTGCTGTTTAATACAAATTTCCCTGTCGTTTGCAACTTCCAGGATGTGAGAGTTTTTTGCCTGTGAATTATCACAAGACCTGAAAAGCAATCGATTAAAATATCTTATTTTAAAAACAAGGTTTTACCTTAATCTAACGAACACGTGAACAGGCTCCAATTGCAGTTTTCTAGCAGACATGTTTAATTTATAACAATTTTCTACTCTACACTTTACACTTTTAAGAAAATTCTGTCCAATCCAATCCAAAGACAACGGTTACAAAAGAAGTTTTTAAAATTGAAATGAAAATGACGGTTTTCTTCACACACAGACAGCCAACCGAAAACGATACGGTAACCACAGAACAGGACGATAACTACTGCCAAGAAATTCCCTGAATAGGGGAGATAAGTGACGCGTCACAAACGTCAGATTTTCATTCTAAACAAAACAAAGCCACGTGCTTTCTGACGTTTCAAACTGACCTCTGAAATATAATTATAGTTGTTTTCAAGTTTTTACACGTAAGCCCAACAAACAAATTGAAAATAAACTGTTTTCACTGCAAAATGTCTATAATTATGTTGCAAAAACTAGTTTAAGACGTTGTAAATAATATCGATAAACGTCAAATGGCACTTGCTTTTGTTTTGTTTGGAATGAAAATCTGACGTATGACGGAGGCACTTAGGTCCCCTATACCTAAGGCAATGTTGCAAATCTGCATCCCGACGCGAGGCATTAAAGATGAAAGCTTCAAAATTGGCACAGATTAGGGAAGAAAAGCCGAAAAGCTGTTGTAGCAAAGCAGATAGTTGTGATTTGTGTTATCATTTGTCACTAGAAAGTTACGCAACTTAGACTTCCGTATTTTTTAAAATCGAGAATAATAAATCACAAAAGTGGCTCCCCACAAACGTCCGATTTCCATTCCATTCCAAAGAAAACAAAGCCATGTGCTAGGTACCTGACGTTTTAACTAAACCTATGCAATATAATTATAATCTTTTTCAAGTTTTTACACGTAAGCGCAACACACAAATTGAAAATGAACTGTTTTCACGGCAAAACTTCTATAATTATATTGCAAAAGTTAGGTCAAGACGTTGTAAATAACACTAATTGTTCCTTGATTAGGTTGCCCTTCTGTTATATGTTCTGTTGTATTCTGTGGAACTTTTGGTTATGTTGTAAGTTTGAAGTTTGTTTTGACAGAAAAGGTAATATGGCTGAAATGTTCATTTTGTAAGCACGTCGTTGTAAAGCATTCAATAAACAAGTGAACAAAAACGTTGTGTATACTGTTACCTCGTAAAATAAAACGACATTTTTTGGTCCCGAGCCGAATATATTACCAACAAGTAGGTACCTAGTGCATTCTAAGTTGTTGGGAACACGTACGAAAGAATTGTGGATTACAAGTAAGCAGCGTCCTTTATTTTATTCCTCTTTTCCATTTACAATACTGTGTCTCGTTTGTGTGATAACCAGTGTCGCGTGTTTGATACAGGGGTTGCAGCATTCAGTAATACCTGTTTAGCGTAATACAGTTCATTCGTTCATTGTTACAATATCACGTTCACACGTCACACGGTCATTTTGTCGTGATATCAATTTACCTCTCAATATGTCCACGAAGGAGGGGAAGTTGGCGGCTTTAACGGTTAAACAGAATCGCATTGTCAGTCAGATCAATCGTTTTGCTACGTATGTAGAATCGTTTGCCGATGTTAACAAATTAACAGAGTTGCAAATCAGATTAAGCTCAATTGAGAGCTTGTTGGAAGAATTTACAACGGTTCTCGATGAAATCGAAATTATAGGCGAGAAAAATTACGAAGCGGAGCGGGTAGCTTTCGAAGATGTGTTCTATGAGAGCACTGCTAAAGCGAGGCAGATTGTTTTCGAGAATACTAGCACGGAGGTAAACCACCTCCAGGCGGACAGCACGGCAAATAACAATCAAAGTGTAACGCAAAATTCCGCGCCGTCTAAGCCAAACGTCAGGTTGCCTACATTTGAACTACCGCAATTTGATGGCTCGTATGATGAATATTTAAATTTTGCGGAGTCTTTCAGGGACATCATTGATAAAAATCCCACTATAACGAACATACAGCGTTTACAGTATTTAAAAATGTCACTGAAGGGAAACGCGGCTCGCGTAATTCATTCTCTGCCAATAACGGAAGGCAATTATGAAATTGCATGGAATTTAATTCGCGAACGCTATCAGAACGAACGAATAATAGTTTTCACGCACGTTAAAGCCATCGTTGAAATACCTACGTTACATAAGGAGTCGCACAGCGGCTTACGCGGCTTATTAGATGAACTAGTCATGCGCCTTAGGGCATTGGAAACCTTACAACAGCCAACTTCTCAGTGGTCTACGTTGTTGGTGTACTTAATTGCCAATAAACTCGATCCCACTACAAAAAAGGAGTGGGAAGAATCATTAAAGGGAAATGAAGTTCCTGATCTAAGTCAGTTACTTGATTTCTTGGGTCAGCGGTGTAGGACGCTCGAAAGCATCGATAAAACAGTCACGGGTTGCAGCGCCACGCCCAGACAAAATTCGGTTTCGAACAGATTTCAACGGAAACATGATAACGTTCGTGATAATCGAACAAGTGTACACGCGATCTCGAACATCACATGCGGCTACTGCAGGGGCACGCATGCGCTCTATAGTTGCGAGAATTTTCTGAAGCTCGCGCCAAGGGACAGGCTGACGGAAGTCAGGAAACTGAAAATATGCACAAATTGTCTGCGCAGTGGGCATGCGACTAACGAGTGTAAATCAAGCGGCTGCAGGGTTTGTAACAAACATCACAATACGCGCTTGCACTGTGATGAAGAAAACAAACGGTCGAATAGTGAGAGCGTTCCGGAACCGGCTGAGTCGGATACGGCGACGGACAGTCAGTTGAAAGCCTATTGCACACAGGATGCTACAGCGAGCATCTTGCTAGCGACTGCGCTGGTTTACGCGTTTGATGCGTCCAGTAACCCAATATTGAGTAGGGTGCTTTTGGACTCGGCGAGCCAGTCTAATTTCGTTACTCAGAGCTTTATTAAACGCCTCGGGATCCCGGGTCATAAAGTCAACATGTCAGTATCCGGGGTGGGCCGTATGTTGTCAAAAATCAGTCAATGTGTAAAAATCAAAATTAAATCGCGACTCAATGCATACCAAGGGGAGTTGTCATTTTTGGTGGTGGAACAAATAAATGAAAACATGCCTTCAGCATCATTTGATCGAAATGCGATAAACATACCGCGCAACGTAACATTGGCCGATCCAGACTTTCACGAATCGCGTCCGGTTGATATGCTTATTGGTGCTGGAATATATTACGATTTGATGTGTGTGGGCCAAATCAAAGCAGGCATACACGGTCCTATATTCCAAAAAACTATTTTGGGTTGGATTGTTGGCGGAAGTCTAGCGCGCCCACCACGCCACGTTACTCATGCGATTTGTAATTTTACAAGCAGTGATATGATATCACAACAAATCGAGCGGTTCTGGAAAATTGAAGAGTGTACGCCGGAATTTAAGCACACGCCGGAGGAAATGCTGTGTGAGCAAATATTCGTTGAAAATCACACGCGCGATCGAGACGGGCATTTCACGGTCACTCTCCCAATGAACAAAAATCCGTTCATAATCGGTGATTCCTTGAATAACGCGATGAAGCGGTTCTTTGCTCTCGAACGAAAATTTGCAAGGGATCCGGACTTAAAGAAAAAATACTGCGCCTTTCTCGAGGAGTATGAGAGTTTGGGTCATATGTGTAAAATTGACGCCGCGCATGCCAGCTCGAATGCTATTTTTTACTTGCCACACCACAGCGTATCAAAGGAAACCTCGGCCACAACTAAACTACGCGTCGTTTTCGATGCATCAGCGAAGGGTTCACTAGGTAACGGCCTTAATGACGTATTGTTAGTGGGGCCTACAATCCAGGAAGATTTATTCTCCATTTTAATTCGCTTCCGAACTCACAACGTTGTGTTAATTGCTGATGTGGAGAAAATGTACCGTCAGGTATGGGTGTCACCATCCCAACGCGATCTGCAGAGGATCGTTTGGCGCGCAAATCCTAATGATCCATTGCAACATTATACTTTGAAAACGGTTACCTACGGTACTTCCCCAGCAAGCTTCTTAGCCATTCGTTGTTTGCATCAGCTAGCATACGAACATTCGCAAATGTTTCCGCGTGCTTCTAACGCCATTTTGAAGGACATGTACGTGGATGATTTTATTTCTGGAGCAAACACGATTGAGGAAGCCATTCAACTGAAGCACGAAGTCAGTATTATCTTGAGCTCAGGTGGATTTCACCTGCGGAAGTGGATGTCAAATAATCGCGAAATGTTGAATGAGCCAAATGCAGCTTTTGAGAAACTGCCGGCGTATTATATCACTGATGAAGTAGCGGTAAAAACTCTCGGGGTTCTTTGGAACTCAAACACGGATTCATTCAGTTTCATCGCTAAAGATGACTCGATAGCGGAGCGCCGCACCACCAAAAGAGTCATGCTATCTAGTGTAGCAAAAATATTTGACCCACTCGGTCTCCTCGCACCTGTGACCTTATGCGCAAAGCTGATGCTGCAAAGGTTGTGGCAAATTCAAATTGCGTGGGATGAAGCTGTACCGCTCGAAGTTGACTCGAACTGGAAACGATTTCAAGCTCAGCTAAGCAATTTGGAGAATTTAGCGGTTCCACGGCAGGCATTATGCGCTGATGGCGCAGACATCGAGTTGCATGGGTTTTCAGATGCGTCTGAGGTGGCGTACGGTGCATGCCTTTACGCACGCGAATTAAGGCCTGCGGGTGTCAGTCGGATTGTTCTCTTGTGTGGGAAGTCTAAGGTTGCGCCCTTGAAAAAAATTACATTGCCACGTTTGGAGCTGTGCGGTGCGCTGCTTCTTGCGCGTTTATTGGCGAAGACGATAAAGGCTCTGAACATACTTCCGAAGAAAACGGTTCTGTGGTCCGATTCTACCATAACGCTTCATTGGATAGGAGCACAATCAAATCGGTGGAAAACGTTTGTGGCCCACCGGGTCACGGAAATACAGATGTTAACGAAAAATTGCGAATGGCGACACGTTGGCTCATCAGACAACCCAGCTGATCTAATTTCTCGTGGGGCTGACGTGGAGGTTCTTCTTCGCTCATCTCTGTGGTGGGCAGGGCCCGCGTGGTTGCGGGAGCATGAATCAAGTTGGCCGACTGCGGGGAAAGCGATTGATTGTAACATTCCCGAAGAACGCAAGTGCGTTGTTTCACTTGCGTTATCAACCGATACCGACATATTCACGCGTTATTCGAATCTACATGAATTACAGCGGGTAGTCGCACACTGTTTGCGATTCACTACTAATTCGCGTGTGGCCCATTCCGAACGAAGATCAGGAGGTTTGACGGTAAGGGAATTGGATGATTCTTTGATGAAACTTATCGGAGTATCACAAATGCAAGAGTTTCCTGAAGAAATAAGTGCTTTAAGAAAGGGAAGGCCCTTAGGTTCTACCAGCTCGTTACTATCTTTAAACCCCTTTTTAGATCAAAGCGGAATCTTGCACGTGGGCGGTAGATTGTCCAATTGTCGCGTAATCTCAACCAATCAAAAATTTCCCATCATACTGCCAAACAAGCACGCATTAACACGGTTAATAATCACAGCCGAGCACAAACGCAATTTGCATTTGGGCTTGGAAGGCACTTTGGCTGCGGTTCGCAGAAGATTTTGGCCAATAAGGGGCAAGGTCACGGTTAAAGGGGTGTTGCGTCACTGTATACCTTGTTGGAGATCGAAGCCTTTTCCAGTCACTCACAAGATGGCGCCCTTACCGGAGTTTCGCTCTGCTCCTTGTAGACCATTTTCAAACTCCGGCGTCGATTTCGCGGGACCGTTTCTTATAAGGGATGGGAAGTTAAGAAATCGGAAAATAATCAAAGCATATCTCTGTCTTTTTATCTGTATGGCTAGCAAGGCTGTCCATCTGGAAGTGGTAAGCGATTTATCAGCGGGTTGCTTCCTAAATTCTCTAAAGCGCTTTGTCTCGCGTCGCGGAATATGTAGCAACCTGTATTCGGATAATGGCACTAATCTAACCGGTTGCAATAACGAGCTTGCGCGCGACTTACAAGCCTTGCTCGATTTTCATAAAAATGATGAAGTGCGAAATTATTTGTTAACAAATGCGATTGTGTGGCACTTTATCCCCGCCAGGTCGCCTCATTTCGGAGGACTCTGGGAGGCCGCCATAAAGTCGGCAAAAAACATAGCAAAAAGGGTGTTAGACAGTTCTCCATTGACCTTTGAGGGCTTATACACGGTATTCACGCAAATTGAGGCAGTCTTGAATTCGAGGCCCCTATATCCCTTGTCACAAGATCCCAACGACTTGTTAGCCTTGACTCCCGGCCATTTCCTTATCGGGGAGGCGTTAACGGCGATTCCTCAAGAAAATACCGAAGCATTGCCATCAAATCGCCTGGTGTACCACAAACAATTGCAACAAATGATTCAGCAGTTTTGGTCTCGTTGGAAACGAGAATATTTAGGACACCTGCAGCAGCGCAAGAAATGGAAGACTGACAAGGCTGTTCAGCTCGAGCCAGGGTCCATGGTGCTTCTGCGTGACGAGAACACGCCTGTAATGAAGTGGCCACTCGGAAGAGTCGTGGAAGTTCATCCCGGCGTCGACGGATGTATCAGGGTGGCTAGTGTGAAAACTGCGGGAGGAGTTGTGAGACGAGCAGTTGTGAAATTGTGCGTGTTACCGCTGCCTAGCAATGAGCAGTGACTGTTTCTCAAGAGGAGACATCCATGTGTTATCGTTATGTTATAGTTTTTGAAAGCTTTTCCTTTCAAGGGGGGCGAGATGTTCCTTGATTAGGTTGCCCTTCTGTTATATGTTCTGTTGTATTCTGTGGAACTTTTGGTTATGTTGTAAGTTTGAAGTTTGTTTTGACAGAAAAGGTAATATGGCTGAAATGTTCATTTTGTAAGCACGTCGTTGTAAAGCATTCAATAAACAAGTGAACAAAAACGTTGTGTATACTGTTACCTCGTAAAATAAAACGACACTAATGATCGTATGACGGAGCCACTTGTGGACTGGTGCTTGTGAAGTGTATTGGAGGAAAACTTTACAATGTGCGTTACTTTCGTTAGCTTGTGTTAAATTTCAAACATTCTAAGTATCCTGATTTCATCATTGTGTTTGACACCAAACCTGCTCAAAATTTGGTAGCACCATCATTTAAAGATCTTTAAAGAATGCTAACACTTTTGTGCATAGACCCGATGTAGCGCTACGCATCTCTGCTCTTCTGCTATCGAAGTTCGTTGAATGTTTATCGTTGAATTTGTAAATGCACACATGTAAATTCGGGACCTAAGTGCTTCCGTCATACGTCAGATTTTCATTCCAAACAAAACAAAAGCACGTGCCATTTGACGTTTATCGATATTATTTACAACGTCTTAAACTAGTTTTTGCAATATAATTATAGACGTTTTGCAGTGAAAACAATTTATTTTCAATTTGTGTGTTGGGATTACGTGGAAAACTTGAAAACGACTATAATTATATTTCGGAGGTTAGGTTAAAACGTCCGAAAGCACGTGGCTTTGTTTTGTTTGGAATGAAAATCTGACGTTTGTGACGCGCCGCTTAGGTCACTAATTCGCACTTGCTCCCAACGGTTCCCTTGGACCTTCCATGCGCCGATATTATTTTGTATTTTGCATCACATATCACATAGGTAAATCTAGATCTATGTATGTGTTTCGCACACAGAGTTGCTTATATCCATATATCCTGTTCTGTGCTCATATCCAACTCTGTGGTTTCGCTTTCACCCGGCAGTGCATACCACTGAAATAAAATAAACTTATCAGTGGTGCACACCCTTAAACCGTCAAATGGCCCCAATGTATTGATAATGATGCTTTTGTGGCTCATTATGCAACTCAGTTTGGGCGTTGATTGACTTCTCAATCAACGGTTTGGGTTAAAATTCCTTTATTTGAGTTTTACGTTTTTTTTATACTTAGTTGCATGAAGTCTCACTACGGGGCATAGGTTGCAATAAGCGCTACGCCAACTCCCTCTACAGCATATTCTTTATTCTGTGTCTCCATTCTCCAATCAAACGGAAGTACGGAAGTGACATTCTAGAAACATCAACGGGCTGTCAAAAGTGTATTAAATTTGGTGATCATTATTTGGTAATTTTGTGAAATAAACGTGTTTTACTGAATTAAGAACAATGTCTCTATTCGGTTCTTTGTTGGGTGATATGGATGACGATCCATTTTTCGGGTAAGTGTTTCAATTATTTTAAGATTTTTTAATGTAAACAAGTCAGCCATCTCCACGTTCCAGAAAACGAAGTTTTCCCTTTGTTGAAACGCAAAATGCCGTTTAATATACTCCTAATTGATTGAAACTAGACTGCTTGACAAAAAAATGTGGTATACTTTAGTTCTGACTTGTAAACTTGTGACATTTTTCATTGATTTCGATATTGATACTAATTTTGAGCAAAATTGCCTCAAATATAAGAGCCTATGCCTGCTTCAGAAAAAGAATCAAATAAGGCAGTCGATAATTAGTTTTGCCGTCTGTTGTCTGCATTGGGGCATGCTGCTGTTGAAAATTAAATATGTACTCAGACATCTGTTATGTCTGTTCAGTAATTACAGCTACTGTAACCAGCCGAGTATGCTATCAATGTATTCGAGTGAGGCAAAGTCTGTACCAGGTTGATTTGTGTTGTATTTCAAATGTAAATTAAGTTTCATTCTTTAAACGTTTCTTATTCATTATATTCTCTCGCCAAGTATAACTCGTGCTATGATTAATAATCGAGGATATGGCTCGTGAAACCGGAACAGCACATTCAACTCGTCGTTCGGACTCGTTGAATCTGCAGTTCGCTTTCAGCTCGTACATATCATCGATGATAATCATAGCATTTATTATATTACCTACGAAAGTAATATCTGCAACCTTTGTTGCTAGAGAGATAATACAAAATTGTTCGAATATCAACATCCCAGATATACTTACTTATATTTGTTGCAATACCTGTATATTTTATTGTAGTTAGAACTCTCCCAAAAGAGCATTACACAGAGCTGTAGTATGTTGAAGGATTTTTCGTAATTAGATTATCTCAGCTGTTGCTTTCCACATAATTATAACTTTATTGAAGGTTTAAAATAAAATGTTTATGGGAAATACTTAATGCAATTTTATTTATTTATTTATTTATTCATATCTTTGTTGCCTCCACTTCATCTAGTCTATTTTTGCGAGTAATAAGTAAAATGGGCTAAAAATGAGGTATTTTTTATAGTTCCCACATGAGGTCTATGCGTCACATGAACAACATGATGAACTCCCTCTTTGCTGATCCCTTTGGAATGCTTGGAGGAATGTCCGAATACGACAATGCATTAATGCATCATAGCAACTCAAATATCCACAATTCCTTGATGCCTTTTGGTTTTCCGGCTATGCCGAACTTCAATAGACTATTGAGTGGTTCTCTAGATTCCCTTCATCCCAGCCATCATCACAGCAGCTATAGTAGTAGTACAGTTGTCAGTATGACTTCCGGCCCCGACGGCCGTCCCCAAGTGTACAAAGCTACTTCTAGTACTCGCTGTGCTCCAGGAGGGGTGAAAGAAACTCAGCAAACTGTACAAGATTCGAGGACAGGCACCAAAAAAATGGCTATTGGACACCACATTGGCGATAGAGCGCATATTATCGAACGGGAACACAATATGCGTTCCGGTGATCAAGAGGAACGGCAGGATTTTATTAACATCGAGGAGGACGAGGCAGACGATTTTAATAAAGAGTGGGAGACACGCGCTCGGTCTCGCTCGGATATTCAGAGAGTCATGGGGACTCAGGGTAATGGGTATAATAGGCACAGCTACGGAGGACGTGCTCACAGCCCTTTGCCGGCTATTACAGCTGGACCAAGGTATGTATGTGTTTTATTTCTGGTTTTTGGTATAAGTATACAGTAGAGTCTCGCTAATCCACAGCACATAAATAAGATACAAGACTCCCTTAAATAAACTTCTGGACAAAATTAACGCACCACTTTATAAAACTTACATAACTGCAAAGTTAAAATTAAAGAAATCAAAATTACTTGAGAACTTATAAATTAGGTTTGTTTATGTAATTGTTTGAGATAGAAATCGGTGAAAACCATTTTTGGTTAAAAAAAAAAACTTGTTAAAGAAGTGTGGAACATGAAAAGCAAAAAAAAAACAAAAACGATAGAATAAATTGATTGATGCATCCAGTATCCCTCATCCAGCAGAGTTGATGCTCGTACTGCCTCCTCCACCGATAAATTTCTTGGGCGATTCATTGTAAACTTTAAAAAAGTGATGCAATTGATAACAAAAAAAAGTTGATTTTAAAAGAAAAGATTCTTTGACACAATTTGCTTTACATGTCAGAAGGCCCAAAGCCTACTTGCAGGACGGTTGCTGTTGCAAAAGTTATACATCTTGGAATTCACAAAAAAAATACAGCGGTGCGTTAATCTTGTCGTCCAGAAGAGAATTTTCCTCCTCACACAATTTTCACATTATTTATAGCCTATTGCAATCGTTGAACTTGTAGAGTCAGATTACCAATTGTCGGACTAACGTAAACCATAGATTATATACTCTGTTCCAAACTCTTAGTTCCGTAAGTTGTAAAAGTGTCCGGTTGATCCATGAAATGCTGTCAGCAGTGTACTACGATTACTTGTCTTTTTCGGGATGCCAAATTTTACAATGGCATATCTTCGTCCTTAACGGTGCTTCTGGATTCTGTCCCTAAATATGCAGCTGTATCCCTCGGTATCACTTATTGGGATACGCTGTATATTTAGGCGGGTCGGGTCGTTCTCTTATGAACGATTTCTGGAGTTGTATTTACGGTCAGGTCGGTAAGACTTAGTCGTTGATCACCCTTAAGCTCTTAGTCGCAGAAGGGTTGGGTTCTATTACTATTGCTAAACGTCAAATAACAAAACAGAAAGAAAATGAAACGGTACTCTATTAATTTAACTATGTACATTTGAAAGAACTGAATCGATAAACAGAATTGAATGGATAAAAACAGAATTTTTATACAAATATACGAGATATTTACATTGAAATAAAACGCGGAGTATCCTGATGGTGCGCTGCGGCCCGTCGTGTAATCAAAACTGAACATTTACGGTGTCTCGGAGTTTTCGTGGGAGCACCGAACGGTGCCGACTCCGAGCCAGGTTTCAATTGGCAATTCTCGTCGCAGCACGCGAGTGCAATCACCTGGGAGAACGTCGCTAGCTTGTCCGTTGTAAATAAGTAAACGTCCTGCTTTGAGATTTCACCAAAAGCCGCCCATTACAAAGATGCGATCAAATTCCGCCAGTATATCGTCCTATTACAGACACAAGTGCCACACAGGATTGCCAAAACGATCTAATCTTCACAGACAGCACTTTCAATTCCCCAGTATGAATGTATTTACTTATATCTTACCAACAAGCTAGGGTACTTACTCAAAAGTTAAAGGACGGTTGCTATCAGTCGATTACACGGCAAAGTCGAAACAGTCGATCAAGTACTACTAGGTCGGATGTCAGCAGCCAGCATCATCCCGGATGCTGGGAGTATTTGTTCCAGCTGAGGGCCGGACGGCCAAATACTGAATTTTTTTTCTGCGTAGCATCCATTTTTATAAGCGGTGAGTGGGGGCTTTGGCGGCGGTTTGACGTCGGATTCTTCTACGCCAGCTGTGGTGGCAGGTGCAAATTCAGCACGAATTCTTGCCATCTCGTAAAAGTGGGCGTCAGGAGTTTCTACGTCACATCCGTGCCGCGTGCAAAGATTGGTTTGGGAATTCCTATCATCTCGCATGACGTCGGTCGCACGTGGGGCGTGTTTCATTCTTTCATCGGTGCATGCGTATACTGGCAAATTTATCATTTGATCGGGGCTTCCGTCTGTTTCAAATTACCAGTAACGGTCTCGTAGAACAATTACGGAATGCCACTCTAAGTTTGTTGGAGCTTTTAGGCATCACGTCTGCATTGTTACAAGTGACTCTTTCATTTGTTATTAGAGGCAGGTAAGCAGCAGCGACAACATCCTTGATTTAACTAAGAGTTTGGAATAGAATATAGAATTGCGAATGTATTTAAAATGCCCCGTTTTTGGCAGTGCAAGACTAGTGATAGCCAGAGTAGCGAAATTCTACTGTACGTCATTTATTGTCGGCGTTCACGTGTCAAGTTTAGAACGTTACGGGGACAATTACTGACTAAATTATAAAGGAAAAAACGAGGGTGGCTGCTTTTTAGTCAAAGTAGTTGCTGCGATGTTTTCCTCACATTCATAATGCAATAAGCATGTTATTGTCGCATCGCACAAAGCTTGTACTTGTTGTTTTGTACATATATGTAAATGTAATGCGAAATATATGTTGTATGCATGTAGTAGCCGACGACATAGGAATAGACAGAGTGCTCCCTCTTTGGTTTCCGCAAGACGTAGTATAAGATCTTCGCCCCTTACCTTGATTCCGGCTTCCACTTCGGCCAGGTATGTTTTGGAGAACTTCCAAGTTGTTCGCACATGATTTAATAGTAGAAGTAGGAAGACATCATTTTCGCCATTGTTTCACTTCATTTCATCAGTAGAAGTATTTATTAACAAAATTGATTCAGTCAGATATTCATTTATTATAAAGCATTAACATTTACTGACTGATTTCAGGTATTCTAGAAAATATTAGACAAGTTAATTAGTTAGAAACATACCTAGATCTCGCCTTGTCATGTAAGTACTAGAGCGGTAGCAAAGTTGTTGCTTGCTGATACATGTCTTGCGTGACTTCATTGTTGGATCTAATGCCTTTGTACATAGGTTACCATTCAAGGTGTTGAAAAAAAGGTAAAATAAACTGCTTAAACTTTGATTGCCAACTCAATTTTGTTGCCTGGCTACAAAATTTCTTTAAAAACAGAAATTTATCTGACAAAATAAAAAGTACTCTTCAAATTACATATGATAATTATTATGTATTATGTTATTCTCCTTTTGTTACCATGAAGACATTGCAAATTTCGTATTTTTTATTCTAAAATGTTTAAAAATCGAGTCTCCCATATGCGTATTCTAATATTCATTAAATTATCTATCCGAATTTGACTCGAGATTTTTATTTTGTCTGGATAAGTTCCTGTTTTGCAAACTCAATTTTGTTACCCGACAGCAATCTGACTTAAAAAACTGTCAGCCAATAAGAGCTCGAAGGTGGAGCCTGAGCGCCCTTGGCAGTTCTGATTATTGGAGGTTGGGATTAGCACGAGGTTGCACTGTACTTTAAAACAACTTTTGAGGAAACATGTTCTGAATTAACCCATTTTCACATCACTGACAAGGTTGGAATTCTTGGATTCTGTGTTCAATTTTGAAGCAAAAAAATTTGTACAATTTTTCTTTGATTCCGAGCAAGTCAGCATTTTGTGAAATCATCTACAATTTTCATTTTTGGCGAGAAAATTCAACAATCCATTATTTGAAAACTACTTGTAATATAATTTTCCAGGAAAAAAAAACAATGTCTCTGATACAACTTGTATACTAAAGGAGCAGCACAAAAAATGTGCTTAGGTGGCACACCTGTATATTCATATAACTTTTCTGCTATTTTGACAGCTTCCATCACTTATTAAATATTTTACACTCATTATGAATCACCGTGTACATCCTTAAAATATTTTATCCCTTTTTTCAGCACCCCTTGGATTGATTTAGTGATAAGGGAAACAGTGCATGTTTTTTCACCGAAGGAAATTAGATCGCCCTGTTGTAAACACATGCCTGTATTATGGTGCTTTTCTTCTAACAAATTGTAGGTCATATGTTCTTTGCTTCAGCTAACTTTCATATTCATAGTCAATACTCCAGCAATGTTGTATAATTTTATGCATTAATGTAATAATTCATTTAACTATGATAGATAAATTTTGAACGTTGCTGGTATATTATCATATATTTTTTTCTTAGCACTTCGGTCAGCAACAGACGCCCATACAGTCCACCAGGACAGCCACAGTCGAGGAAAAGTAAAAATATAAAAACGGTGTCTGGATCGGCTCCATCTCCCGATATGTAAAAATTGACGAAAAGTGATTCATTTTGGGACCTTTTCCTGGGTGTAATTATACCTTTTTAAGTTGGTTATCGTGTCGATGTCAAATTATAATTCTGGAGGTTTTCGTGTTTTTTTTCATTTCATAATATTGATATATATGTTTTTGTTTCATTTTTTAGTTATTTTCGCGATTTGCGGAGAATTTATTTATTATTGTACTTTGTAAGTATTTTGACCAATTTTCTTTCGTAGTTTGTAGAGTTGGATTTGTTGTAATAGACGCATATTATGGTAGGGCTTTAGTATTTTAAAAGATTCTCTCGGAAAGTAACTTTTCCTAAAGTAGCTGGATCTATGTGTTGTCGTGCGATAAGTCTGTGAAATTATGTTAGATCTTAAGGTTTATTCTTAGGCTGATTGTAATGTATGATTGTAAGTGCTCCTACATTTAAATAAACTACGATTTAAAATGTTTTTTGTAAGAGTTTCTATTTTAAACGCAAAGTTACATTTAAATTTTTAATAATTTGCAAAGATCTTTTGCACGTAGTTCTGCAAAGTAGATACATGAACTTGTTCCTGAAACAGAGAAATTTGAAACAAACGTTGGATTAACTACAGTTCATTTGCCCATTTTAGACTGACATGGTAAATCCTTTCCGTTTAGTTAGGACAAATTTTTATGCACAGGCGTTCTCAAGGTCAAAGCATTTATTTTAGAAGAATGTAGAACTTGTAAAAATATGCCAGTTTTATAATGATAATATTTATATACAAGTATTCAGTAAGCCAGATACATACTTATATTTAGGATATTCGAGTACCTACAAGAAAAATCATTGATGAAAGCGCCCGCATGAACTGTTAAAAATCGAAGTGAAGTTAGGTGCAGCAGGAAATGTTGAGAAATCATTTTGAGGAAATCTGGGGAAATATTGAGGTAGTCATTGGAGATCTTGGGAAATAAAAGAAATGGAGAAAGATCACCAGGAAAAACATTCATAAAAGCGCATGCGTAAGCTGTTGCGTGCAGCAGTAAATGTTAAGGTGGCAATGTTAGGATTTCCCGCATTTTTCATAAATTCGCAAGTTATTCAAATTTCTATAAATATTTTTAAAAAAGGGCTTTTTAGCGACCTAAATAAATTCGACATTCTTATCCATACACATTTTTGAATCGTATCATTAAGTATTAAAGTCAGAAAACTGCAGCTTCGCGAAAAACGACCCAAATGAATTTATGCAGTGTCTTCATTATACTACACAGGGAAACGATCCAAAAATGTGCATGGGTATAAAGTTTGAATATATCTAGGTTTCTAAAAAGCCCTTTTTTAAAAATATTTATAGAAATTTGAATAACTTGCGAATTTATGAAAAATGCGGGAAATCCTAACATTGCCACCTTAACATTTACTGCTGCACGCAACAGCTTACGCATGCGCTTTTATGAATGTTTTTCCTGGTGATCTTTCTCCATTTCTTTTATTCTTTCTCTATTAAACGGACATCTCCCATAAATGGACACAAAATCGGGGACCATTGGTGTCCGCTTAAGAGAGGTTTCACTGTATTTGAAAATTCACAATCAATCTTCTAATTCTAATCTGAGCGAATGGACTGTACAGTATACTACAGTACAGACTCATTAATCCGGATCCTTAATAGTCCGGATTATTCGGTAATCCGGATAGTTCCTTGATTGCATTGCATACTTTGTAATCCGGATAATTTCAGTTTCGGTAATCCGAATGCGCCTCTAACGTAATTTTTAAACGCTTTGCGGTTGCGTCACCCCCTCCTAAGGTGTTTTTCTAACCAATCCCCAAATACTTGCCAAATCAGGCGTTCGGCGGCGAACCCGAATCAGCGTTGCCATAGCTAGTACAAATGTATGAATCTAGTACATTTTTGACCTGATTGTACAAAAATACATTTTAAATTCTTTTTCCGATTGATCTTTGATTTGATCTTGAGCACAATTCCGTTCAAGAGGTATGGCTATCGCGTGAATTGTATGATCGGTTACATTAATAGAAACATCTATAGAATAGCTTCCAGATATGACCATGTCTCTGTTTTTTGTATAAACAAAGGAATTTCTTCTGATACGGACTATGTTGGTGATGGTGTGCATTTTGGATATCAGACTAAAGTGGCAATTTGTGAAGATTTGAGGTTCTGGATTGTGAGTGCCGAAGATTCCTGTAATAACGATTTAAAGAGCCTTAAACGGTTAAAACAAAAATCGATTCTGGACTATTTTACAAATTGTGATTCTTCCAATGTTCTGAATAAGAGTTTTTTATAGATCATTTCAACATAGGTTCAATTAACTCACAGGGTTTGGGAAATAAGTTTTTGAAATTAGATGTTTTGTTGCATACTTATGATTTGGATGTATTATGTGTTTGTGAACACTGGCTGAGTGATGTGCAGCTGGAATCTTTTCATGTTGAGGGATACAGGTTGGCAAATTTTTCTTTCAGGCGACGTTTTGGGCATGGGGGTACACTGATAATAGTGAAGGAACAACTGGAGATATGTGATGTTCTCCGGGGTGTGGATATTTCGGTTGAAAAGGATTTCGAATGTTCTGCTGTTAGGGTTCCTTCTTGTGGTTTGATGATTTGTTGTGTATATCGTGCACCAAGTGGTGATTTTGATGTTTTCCTCAGAAGAGTTGATGAGCTTATAAATGAATATAACAGATGCAGGAATATAGTGTTGTGTGGCGACTTTAATATTGATTTTTCTTGTATTTCTAAAAAGCGCACAGATTTTGAGAATTTATTAGTAAGTCACGGCCTTGAAGTTACTGTCAGAACTCCTACTCGTATTACGTTGAGATCAAAAAGTTGCATAGATAATATAGTTACATCATATAATGCTAGTGAAATTTCTGTACTCAATGAGATTATTGATTTTTCAGATCATAATTTGTTGGTTCTAAGTATCAGAGGACAGTCTAGAGTGGAGCCTGGGAGTGCGGTTTATAATAGGTCATTTCCAGAAAAATCTATTGCAAGGTTTAAACTTAAATTAAAAGATACAAACTGGGATTCAGTATATAATGCAGTTGGGCCTGAGAAAAAGTCTAGTTCGTTCTTTGAAGAAATATATTCAAATTTTTTTGAGTGCTTCCCATTAAAAAAGAAAAAATGCAGAAAAAAATTATGGTTAACGGGGGGTATCAGGAAGTCTAGTAAAACAAAGAGGGAGTTGTTTGAGTTAACTTTGTTTTGTCCTGATGAAACTCTGATGAATTATTATAGGAAGTATTGCACAATTTATGATTCCGTCTTAAAATGTGCAAAACGGATGACCATTCAACGAAATATTTTTCAGTCGGGTAATATAGCCAAAGCAACTTGGGACTGTATAAATTTGGAAATTAACAGGAAAAGTAAAATACAGGATAATTTTGTTTTGGATATTAATGATGCTAATGCCGATTCCCCAATTGAAGTCGCTAATCATTTCAATGCATATTTTGCCTCAATTGCAAGTAAACTAATCGAAAAAATTCCGAATAACAACATTTGCTATAATTATAAGGGACTTGATATTAATCATAGTTTGTTCTTAACACCAGTGGATTCGGTAGAGCTACAGAGTGTTATAAGACAATTAAAAAATACTAAGTCAACTGGTTTTGATGGTTTTCCTGTTAATATTCTTAAGGATGTGTCTGGGTTGATTACTGAGCCTTTATGTGATGTGATAAATGAATGTTTCAATTGTGGTTATTTTCCTAATGAATTGAAAACTGCAAAAATACAACCCTTGTTTAAGAGTAAAGATAAAAAGTGTGTAGAGAACTACCGACCGATTTCTATTTTGTCTGTTTTTTCTAAAGTTTTCGAGTGTTTAATCAAGGTGAGAATTACAGGTTTTTTATATCAATTCAATATCATTAACAGTTCTCAACATGGTTTTGTTGGAAATAGGTCAACATCATCAGCATTGCAGGAAATTATGTCTAAAGTGTTTGCCCATTTGAATGCGGGATTTTTCTGTGCGAGTGTATCATTGGATTTATCCAAGGCATTTGATCTGGTTGACCATAGCAGATTGTTGAGTAAATTGGATTCTATTGGTATAAGAGGTACAGCGAATGCCTTGGTGGAGTCATTTTTGAGCAACAGATCTCAGATAGTACAGATAACTCACAATTTTAATAATGAGAGCAAAGCATATGTTTCGGACCCTTTACATGTGGTTTGTGGAGTTCCCCAAGGGTCCATTCTTGGTCCGCTTCTCTTTGTTTTATATATTAATGATTTCACATTCTATCCCAAAGGACTTGTACCTTGACGCAGTTCTAGTAATACTGGGACGGGTGGGATGGCTTGCGCACTTCAATGATATAAAGAGCCGAACCATAGGTTTAACCATATTGGAGGGGTTTTTATTTGAGAAGCCAGACTAAATCAAGTCCCTGGAAGGGGGCAGCAGCTCTTTCAGTAATCATAGTGGCAGATATCGTGAGGGTTGGTATGGCACTGTGATACACACTACTGCGATGTGGAAGGCAACGGGAAACCACCACATTATTTTATCCCTAGTACAGCGTACTTTAATTTATGATGATGGCACCTTCTGGAGTAAAATATTCCGGAGGTAAAATAGTCCCACATTCGGATCTCCGGGCGGGGACTGCTTCGGGGGGAGTCATCAGAAATGATAAGTGTAACATCTCACGAGTCGGAGCGTGGAATGTTAGAAGCATGAGACAAGTAGGGAAGTTAGAGAATTTGAAAATTGTAGAAGTTATCCAGGAGCAGATATAGATAGTGATCACAACATAGTCGTTATGAAAGCCAATCTTAAATTTAAGATTTTGAAAAAAAGAAGCGGAAGAAGGTATCTTGACCCAGAGAAACTAAAAGATGATGATATGCGCAATAAGTTCGAGAAAAAGACAAACGAAGCACTAAAGGGCACGGGTGGAAATATTGTTAGGGACATAGAGGCAGAATGGAATTGCATTAAAAATAGTTTAGTTTCCTCAGCTAGGGATATTTTGGGTCATAGACAGAATGAAAGTAGGAAACCCTGGATAACAAAACATATTGTGAGTCTAATAGAGGAAAGGCGAAAATATAAAAATAGGTTAGATGAAACAGGGAAACAAAGATATAAGGCGATCAAGTGGGAAATTATTCGGGAATGTAGGAAAGCGAAAGAGCAATGGATCGATAATAAATGCAAAGAAGTGGAAGATAAATTCGAAGTAGGAAAGACTGATGAAGCATATAAAATAATTAGGAGAAATTTTAGAGAAATTGGATCTAGTACCAAAAACATTAGAAATGAGGCAGGAGATATCCTAATCGGAAGTGGGGAGAAGGCAGATAGGTGGAAAGAATATTTAGGAAACTTATATGCGGGACAGGAAGTGCAAGATATATTAGAAAGCGAAAGCAGTGTAGAGGGGGATAACCTAGGGAGTCCTATAATGAGAGAAGAGTTTGAGATAGCACTAAAAAGTTTAAGGAATAATAAAGCACCAGGTATAGATGGCTTGCAGGCAGAAATCTTAAAGTGCGCAGGTCAAGAGGTAATAGATCGTTTATTTAAACTAGTTAGTCGCATATACCTGACAGGCGAGATTCCAGAAGATTACAAACGGAACATCATAGTAGCTTTGCCAAAAAGAAAAGGCGCGGATAGATGCGAAAATTTTAGAACTATCAGTTTAACTTCCCATGCGTCAAAAATTTTAACTAGAATTGTGCAAAGAAGGATGGAGAAAAAGGCGGAAGAAATATTAGGAGAAGATCAGTTCGGATTTAGACGAAATAGAGGAACGCGCGAGGCCATTCTAGCTTTACGAGTAATTATAGAAAAAACGATAGAAAAGAGAAAGAGCGTCTATATAGGATTTGTAGATTTAGAAAAAGCCTTCGACAACGTAAAATGGGGGAAGATGTTCGAAGTGCTGAGAAAGGTAGGGATGAAATACAGGGACAGAAGAATAATACATAATCTCTACAAAGAGCAAAAGGCAGTTATAGAATGTGAGCAGGAACAAAGGGAAGTAGATATCCGGAAGGGAGTGAGACAGGGATGTGCATTGTCACCTCTAGTTTTCAACTTATATATCGAAGATGCGATTAATATTGTTAAGGAAAGAACAGCCTCAGGGATCAATGTACAGGGCCAAACTATTAACATGCTCAGATTTGCGGATGATATAGCAGTGTTAGCATCTAGCAAAGAAGAATTAGGAGCGGCTTTGAATGAAATGGAAGCAGTTTTGACACAGGGCTTCGGCATGAAAATCAATAAAAAGAAAACTAAAATTTTGGTATGTAGGGGATGTGAAAATAGAACTAAAATGGAAATACAAATTGGAAATGAGAAGATAGAGGAGGTCGCGGATTTCTGCTACTTAGGAAGTAAAATAACTCAAGACGGTAGGAGCACTAAAGATATAAAACAAAGAATGGCGCAGGGCCGAGTTGCGTTTAACAAAAAGAAACAACTGTTATGCTCGAGAACGGTTAATATAGAGACTAGGAAGAGACTCTTAACGTCGTATGTATGGAGTACGGCATTATACGGGTGCGAAACTTGGACAATAGGAGAAGCGGATAGAAAAAGAGTAGAAGCGTTTGAAATGTGGTGCTACAGACGCATGATGAAGATACCGTGGATAGATAAGGTTAGCAATAGGGAAGTATTAGAAAGAGTTGGGGAAAAGCGAAAGGTATGGAAAACAATAAAGAGTAGGAGAGATAGGATGGTAGGACACCTTCTAAGACACGAAGGAATAGTTCGTGACATACTAGAGTCAGAGATAGGAATAAAAAGAGGTAGGGGTAGGCCTAGATTAGACTACTGCTCTCAAATAGTTAGGGATGTAGGATGTTCTACTTTTAGGGAAATGCGTAGGTTAGCTCAGGATAGAAAAGAATGGAGGTACGCGTCCAACCAGTCTTCGGACTGAGAACCTTATGATGATGATGATGATGATTTCACATTAAATAATTGTGATGTTGTTTTATATGCAGACGATGCTAGCCTGATTGTTGCAGCAAATAGCTTGCAAGAGTTAGGGGAACGTGTTGAAGCGTGTATGAGGGATGCCTTTAACTGGTTCAGTGCTAATAAATTAGTAGTCAATTTACAGAAGACAAATGTTTTGCAATTTTCGTCAACAAGTAATTTGACGTTTTCAGTGTTTGACACATTGTTAAATGAGTCTGATTGTGTGAAGATTCTTGGCTTATATATGGACAAGAAGCTTAATTGGTCAGAACATATTGATCGATTAAAAGTAAATTTAAACAAGTCATTGTATGCCCTCAGAAAGGTTAAGGAGATACTTTCATGGGAAAATCTGAAAATGACATATTATGCTTTATTTCAATCAAGATTCAAGTATTGTATTTTGATATGGGGTGGTTCTAGTCGATTGGGAGAAATTTTGATTTTGCAGAAGAAAGCAATCAGAGCCCTAGCTAACCTAGGAAAATATGAATCTTGTAGGCCATTTTTCAAGAGGCTGTCAATTCTTACCTGCGTATCTTGTTATATACTGGAATGCTTGTTGTTTGCACATGAGAACAGGGAAATTTATTTGAGGTACAGTGGAATTTCACAGTCAAATACCAGATTCAGTCATTTGCTTAAAGCCCATCAGTTGAGGTGTAATTTATTTTCGAGGTCTTTCTTAATCATGTGCGTTTCATTGTATAATAAATTGCCGGATTTTTTGAAGGACTATCGCCATGCTAAATTTAAATGTGTTGTTAAAGGGATATTGACTGAAAATGTTTTCTACACCTTGGGAGAATATATGTCTTTTGATTTTAGTTCGAGTGATGTTTAAATTGTTGCTGCATTTGTTTTGGAGGGATGTTGTTTTGTTTTGGGCGTCGCCTGTGAGTTTTGTTGCGGTGGCTCATTGTATTTTGTTCAGCTGCCAACTCTCTCTTTTTTTTATGTATACATAGGTACATTTCTTTTTGTATTTTGTCTGTACGCTATTGCAATTCGACAATAAACGTTTACTTTACTTTACTTTACTACTTTACTAATGCTGGCTACTCCACTGGTACAAGTTGATTTTGGTCAACTGGGAGTGGCGGCGAGGGTATCAAAGGGTGAAAATAAAAATGCCGGAAATCCGCACACTTCCTTGTAGCTTATGGATGCCGAGGCGGCTTCTTTGTTTTGCAAAGGAAATACCGACGTCTATAAAGAGCCGTCGCATTGGAGTTCGAGAACATTTTGACATTAACGACTTTGCTTGATGAAATTCAAAATTTACGACTAAAGGTGCGCTTTCGTTTGCGCCGGTAGACGCGGCGTGTACCGGTAGCCGACACACCCGTTGTACTTCTCCAATAGTATTTAAATAGAACTGCTCTCGTTTGTGCGTTTCACCTGCCGGCCGGTGCATTCACGCTCAAATGGGACTGTGTCCGTCGCACGTGTCGGCCGCCGGTACGTGCCGCATCTACCGGTGCAAACGAAAGTGAACCTTTACTATTTTTCAACACTGTATAAATGCTCTTTACCCCATGCCCTGAATTCACAGAAGCCGATTAGACAGATTTAAGCATTCAACAATGTATAGATTGGGCTGGAAAGAACAACGCACCCCTAAATGAATTGTTAATACTCAGGCATCAAGCATTTTGTTTGAGTCAGCAGAAGGTCAGCCAAACTAAAATTACAGACTTTATTTATTAATGTAGTAGAAGCAATTATGCAAAAGTGTTTTTATGTTCATTTTACCTGTTTTGTATGTTTTTACAATGAAATCATTAAAAATCCCTCTTGTTCAGTTCTTTTATTAACAAATATAGAATGATTTAATAATCCGGATTTTTCAATAATCCGGATCGCCCATGTTTTTATTGATCCGGATTATCGAGTCTGTACTGTATATTTATAAAAATTCCAATGTAGGTATAACTTTTCGGTCAGGCCGAAATAGTGCGTTACTCACCTTTAGTGTGGTATCCCTGCTTCTTAAGAACACTATTCCATTCTTCAATGTACTATCCTTCAGCAAAATGTTATAAGGTATCCCGAGGTGATCGTAAAAATTCCATTGGGTTTCTAAGCTATGTTTCGATGCACTCGGCAAGAGAAGTGTAGAAATTTGATTCGCCCTCAAAAGTTTACACAGATACAGAGCCAGCTGGTTGAGTTCGGTATTAACCGAACTTTCTACAACATTACAATGAAATGTTTTATTCAAAACAGCATAATATAAGCTTACGCGTTGCAGATACTGCGAAACTAACTTTATAAGGAGCCAGTTTTCTATGCAATTGCAATAAATGTCGCTTTTCGTTTTGAAAATCGATTTCCTCGTAAGAATCGGAGATTGTATTAAGAAACAACGTAGCTAACGATACTGTGCTGGTAACGAAATTAGCTTGTACTTTCTTCCGGCCTTCCTTCAACTACATTAAACGTTACAATAAATATAAATCTAAATTACATGCAAATAATCAAACCTGCAGCTTTTCCAATGGTAAAATATTATGGGCACCTTTACATAAATGTATTTTCTCGATTACTTGATCACCAAAAGCATATTTTGCTTGAATTTCAACGTTCTGATTGCCTGCATCATTTGTAGTTATATCGGTTAAAATATATCGTCCTGGCGATGCCGAAAACTATACTTAAAATGGATTTTTAGACTTTTTTTTGAATCGGAGCTAGGCAAGTTACTAATAAAAAAAGTTACTTCTATTCAACATTAATGCTGCACTCAATATGTGTATGGTTTCATTTCAACTGGAACCTCAAAATTTGGAAACTCCCACACGTCACTCTGAACTTAACAAGGAAAGACTAAGCATAAAACAGCTAAGGAGAAATTTGAAATTGCCAGTTTATCTCCGTTTATCTCTGAAGAACGAAATACAACAATTCAACACATAAAAGTGAACAAAGCTATGGGCCCGTTGTTGCCATGTTTGTACCCTCACCAACCAAAATAGTTAGTCATTGCCCAGCTCTTTATACTGATAAATTAAATAGTGTGTACCTTTCTCCACCAAGCTCGCCTCTGTCGCTGCCATTGGTGGAAAAGATGTGTAGAATCTGTGGGACCCACAAAAGTAGTATTTTTTAATTCTAAATTATCTTCACTTAAATTAAAACTGTTTAAATCTATAGCGTCAATTTTATCGTCACTTTGAGGCAGTCTCTTGGTCTTCTCTAACATTTGTGCTACACCAAATGGTAGTCTTTCTAAGCAAATTTCTCTAGCGTACTCAAAAGTATCCAAGAAAGAATTTTTACTTAAAAATACAGTCAAATCTCTGTTAGTCACTGAACTAAATAACCATTCATTCTTTAAATTCTCTAATAATAATGCTCCAACGGGGCCTACTTGTAAAATATTGGGCCCATTTTTTGTAGCAGTTTTTAGAATGTTATGCTTTTCACATAATTCTATAATTTTCATGAAATTCATTCCTAAATAAACAGTAAAAAAATGATTTTGATTAAAAAAATATATATTTTCATACGCACTTTTTTATTATTATCAATTTCTTCATGTAATAAATTCTCTCTGGGCTCCAAAGGAATATTTCCAGGGGGCGCAACAAAAAAGTCTTCTTCTGTTAAAGCGGCGTTTTTTAAAATGTCTTCTAAGCAGTTGCCTTCAGTTATTTCGTCTTCCCTTACATGCAAAGGATGATTTTCTAAAACTGTAACTAATGGATCTACTCCTTCAGTATTTACTTGTAAGATCTGATCAGCAAATGCTATAGCGTCTTCTAAAGTTTCTATGCCCTTTTTATTAGAGCAGTCTACTAGCGATAATCTTTCCAATAAAGCTATTGTACTTTCATCAATTTTTGTTCGAGAAGGGAGTTTGCTTATGTCAACTTTTGAGTCGATTGGTTTCTGAGGCACGTGCGGATTTCTCTTTGCAATTAGTTTAGTTTCTATAAGCACATTACATTTTTAATTCGGGGGTTTTTGTAAAATAAATGTATACGTACTTTCTAATGACGAACAATAAAAACGAAAACCTAATTTGCGTAAAAGATTCATGACACAATTCAACAATGTATTTGAAAATTGCGCATTTACTGTAAAATTCAGAAAATTTTTCAAAAATATCAACTTTTCATAGGTTAGAATAATGACAGCTTACCTGACTACCAACATCAACATAAAATGTCCCAATTGAGTACGTCTGCATAGTTTATTTCTTATCCCGAATTTCGGGACCTAAGTACCTCACATACTTAGATAAATATACCGCCTTTGGACCATTGCGCATCAATTCCGGTCATGCAATAAAAAGGGATAGGAAATTACGCCATTTTTACATACTCGCGGTTGATTGGTGGATGTAGTCCAATCAAATCTGGAGTTGCTTGCTGGCTCAACAACTGACAAGTGTCAAGTAACATAACCAAAGAAAATATTGTTTGTTTAGTTACTTATGTTCTTTGGTTTCACGTTTTGAATGTGGTTTAAAATCCCATACATTTATTATTCTGATCAGTTGGAATAGTTTAAGTGTTCTTTTTTTGTGTGAAGTTTTCATCTCCTAGTGCACCCATATACCTGCTGTTCCTTTTGGAATCAAACTCGTTTAAAACTAACATAATTTTGACGTAAAAATATAGATTGTGAATGTTTCCTGAGTCAGCCTTTTTATTCCACATGATTGGAGCCTGATGTTTTGACTTGGAAGCACAGTTGCTGAAGCCACCGAGACCCAGGTTGCGGACATACAAACAGAGCACGGGATCATCATGATTTGTGCGTGGAACTGGACTAGTTCATTTTTATTTGTGTCAAACATGCACAATAAATTGTGATTTTTATGTAATTTGTCGAATTTTTCAATTGCTATTCTTACAAGGTCAATAAAAATACAGTGGAACTCCCATAAGTCAAATCTCAATCTCAAGGGACGCAAAAAAATTGAGTTAAAGAAACTTCGAGTTTAAGAACATTTTATTAAAATTTCCATACATTGCATTATTCACAAAATAACATATAACGTAACTATACACAATATACCCATACAAAATGCAGGTTATTACAATTCTGTAACCAATCAAATCATTGTTTAATAAAAAAGTGTAATTTTGCACTGTTTTTGATGACATAACTGTTCATTTTCACAAAATTGCTGTACAGACCTTCACTTGCACACAAAAAATTAAAAATGTTACAAACTGTCACCTAACTGCTTAGTTGTTGGTATTGTTATCCCAGTCTCAACGCCTTCACTTTCATTTTCTTCGTTGCCTTTGCTGTCGGACATTTCGCAATTAGACGAGTGACATTTTAAACTAGACAAAATGTCATCATTAGTTGGAAATTCTGCAATTTGGATGTCGTCGTCGATGGCAATGTTCTTCTACGTCAATATCTTCCATCTGTACCGATTCCCTGTATTTCGCAAGCGTTGCCTTTAATTAATATCTTCCATTTGTACCGATTCCCTGTATTTCGCAAGCGTTGCCTTTAATTAATATCTTCCATTTGTACCGATTCCCTGCATTTCGCAAGCGTTGCTTTTAATTCAATAAGACTAAGATCATCTTCATCAAACGAATGATCTTCATTTTCACGAATGTCGGGAGAATCCGGCTTTCTTAAAACAATTCTGAATTGTTGTTGCTGAGACATCTGTATCCCATGCTCTTGATATTTCTCTAATAGCATCTAAAGTTACCGCTAATGTTCTATGATCCTCCATGGCAGCGATAGTTTGTTTCAGAATCCATTTCCGGTAATTCATCTTCAGGTTCAAAGTATGAGAACTTGATTGACTGGAAACTCTCATAATGTACTGCTCAGCGAAGTTAATGAGTCTAGAGCTCTATATGTACATACCTATAATCAAATTGTTAATATAATAACAACTTTGTACGACTAGACACAAAATTTTCTTCTTACAAAAGAAAATATAAATTCATGTCCAAAATACCTGCTCTTACCATATATTACAAAGTTACATTCTCCGTGACAAGAAGCTTTATTAACAACAATGTGCTTATCAAAATATTGTGGTTTCTTCTTACTGAAAATTCTTGGGTTATGTTGTTTGACAGCTAAAGTAGGTAAAAATGGCGCCAAGGTCAAGTTTCAATTTTACAAGTGTAGTTGCACTCTCTCAAGGGATATAGTGATCTATATATGTGAAGTACCTACGTCATACGTCAGATTTCATTCCAAACAAAACAAAAGCACGTGCCATTTGACGTTTATCGATATTATTTACAACGCCTTAAACTAGTTTTTGCAATATAATTATAGACGTTTTGCAGTGAAAACAGTTTATTTTCAATTTGTGTGTTGGGCTTACGCGTAAAAACTTGAAAACAACTATATGTAATTATAATTATATTTCAGAGGTTAGGTTAAAACGTCAGAAAGCACGTGGCTTTGTTTTGTTTGGAATGAAAATCTTACGTTTGTGACGCGCCACTTATCTCCCGAATTATTCTGTAATAAAATGTATAGGACATAAAAATTATCTTTTAGATTCGGCAATTATATCAATTTTATCAGAAGAGCATGAAGAACAAGTTGTAAAATATTGAATATTTTAAAAATCTTGTTTGTTGTTGGCAGCATTGATTAGTAATAAATAATCTCAACTTGGTGCTCAAAGTCAATCATCAATATTTAGTTATTCTTGAATTTTTTGTGCAGGAATTGAAGATTTAATTTAAATTTCAGTTAATACAAGTGACTTTCTTAATTAATTCGTTTTAAAGCAGTCTTGTAATGCTTTCTAAAGGTACGTAATATTATTTTTCTACCATATTTACTAGTGTCAGCGTTATTTTGTATTATAATTAGCGATTCTGCTTATTAAGCAATATTTATTGCCTTCTAATAATAAAGCAAATAAAATAATAATAATTAAAACAAAATGTATGAGATAGGCTTGTGAGTATAGCAAAAGAGAATTTGTCACAGAAACTGTATAAACATTTATTTTAGCCAATAAGTTTTGCACTTATAAAATTTTTAGCAAAGTGCTAAAATATTTCTGACAGGGTATGTAGTAGTCTAGTTTATTCCATGTTTCTCAGAAATTATCAGTTAATTATTGCGATGTTCTTCAATTATCTTTTTACTCTGACTTAGTATACCTGACCCTTTGCATCGAAGCTCAAGCTTATAGTGTCCCCGTAAGTGCTTATCCTATAAGACGTTGCGACCACAAAATTGGATGACAAGACTTACGGATGCATCTGCTATTATGTGTGGTTCTGCAGACATAGCCCCAAAGTTGGTCTTGGTCTGTCTGTTTGCTCATAAAGCACTGGTTTTTAAGACCTCGATGGAATCCGTTGACGCACTGCGCTGTCACAATTTTACTGAATTATATGTTTGTTGCTAAGCCACTCCAATAAAAAACTGAAAATTTTCTGCCATTCAAACAGCGACAGACTTAAAATAAGGCAAACGGAATTCCGTCGACGGAAAGTTGTTAAAAACCAGTGCTTAAGCGGTTGGAAGTTTCCTCTTTTCGACGCTTCTTACAGTAGGATTGTCCACCTTAATAGTGGTGAGATGTCTCATTCTTAAGATCATTCACTGGATGGTTTGCGAATAAACATTTGTGACGCTTCCCCAATTTCGCCTGTTGTATTACATTCTGCTAGTTGAGCCAGTGGGTCCACCCATTCTTTAATTGTTCTGGCATATATTTCTAGCTATTACAGCTTTCAAATGCTGCTTGAGCTCCAACGGCTGTCTAGATCCATCTATTTTTAAAGGACCTCCTGATTATATCCAGAAGATCATTGGTCACGATTTTTTGTATCATACCCCTGCAGGTCCATAAGGTAGCCTTCTTGTTTACTTTCTCCTGGTGAGCCCTGTAGTTTGATGTCTAGGGCTAGAGGATTAGTCCCAAATACAGTGGGCAGCTGTCCATTCAATAGAGGCGTTCTTTCAAGTGAGGAAAACATTCATATAGATACCTATTTACACCCCTTTATGTATTTAGGGTCACATATATGTAACATTATGTAGCCTATTATATTATGTAATTGCAAATTTAAAAACTGCTCTATTGTAACTAAAATTATTCACATAAAAGATCACAAATTCGTGTAACTGTGCCAAAACACTGTGAATCATATACCTGAATCGGGGGAATACCCGGCTTGTATGCAATGCGTCCATTGGAGGTTAAATGGCAATTTGTGCTGAAATTTCTTGTTCTTTGCATATTTCTTTTCATAACCTTATAAAAACATTTTTTAGGATGGATGAAGATTACAGTAGGCTCAATAGTGTCAATTTGGTAACAATGAAAGTAGAAGAGCAAAATTATGATGATTTAAAAAAATTTGAAAGAGAAAGTACCGATATGAAGTACCAGCTTGGTTTCTATGGTAGCATCCAAGGCGCCTCTCCTGAATGTTCTGGAGTCGAAGTAACCCCAAATATAAGTATAGAAGAAAAGAATTTGAATACGTCTTTGCTGGGTAACCAGAGACGCACTAGGAGCAGGGTAAAAATGGAATTAGAATCATCGAAAATGAAAGAAGAGGGCATACAGCCAGAGTCGGAACTTCTAACTGTAAAAATGGTGGAAGACGTAGAGATTGCAAGAGACGAAAAAGGTATGTTCCAGTGTATTTACTGTTTAAAATCGTTCTCGAAAAAACAGCCATTGAAGAACCACTTGAAAATTCATAAAGGTGAGAAGGATTTTGCTTGCGATAGGTGTAGTAAAAGCTTTATCCACAAGCAACAACTAGAAAATCATTTCAAGACACACACTGGCGAGAAAAACTTCAATTGCAGCTTATGCACCAAACGTTTCATCCACAAGCAACAGTTACAAAACCACATGAAGACGCACACCGGCCAGAAAGATTTCGAATGTGACGAGTGTGACAAAAGGTTTACGTTAAAACAGCAACTGCAAAATCATATGAAGACCCACTTGGGGATCAAGAATTACATCTGCGAACATTGCGAAAAGAAATTTACATTGAAGCAGCAGTTGCAAAACCATCTGAAGATACATTTAGGGATTAAAGATTTCATGTGCAGTGAATGTGATAAACAATTTAGAATGAAACAACAGTTGGACCGACATGTGAGCGTACATAGATCGGAGAAATAGACACTTTCATTTTATGTAGAAGAGATAAGTCTGAGTTTAGATTTTTTGTGTATAGTTTTAATTTTTTCTCTGCTACTCTGCTACATGTACCATTAGAATGTAGACAAGGAAGCAGTTTTATTTGGGCATTCCCTGATTAGATTCTTCTTTAGAATAACTTTAATTTTTTTTCTTTTTTACAAGAATAATTGTTGCAATATTGATTACCAATGTTATCATTCCACCATACTTTAGTCTCCTTTTTATTTGTTGAAAAACTTATTGTGTTTTGAATGTTTTTAAAAATTTATTTACTGGAAGCGACTTTTATTGTATTCTCCACTGTCGTCTCATCAGATGACATCTAACTGGCCTCCATAATGTGTGCCACATCATCACATATTTTTTTGTCCTACAAAATAGAAAACCGACTTCAATATACAATGAGAACATCATCAATGTAGTCGAAGTCAATTAAATACGCATTATTAAGGATAACTCAAAAACTGCTGGTCAGATCTTGCTCAAATTTATATGGGACCACAAGAGAAGCACCAGCTTTCAAATAAAAAAAGAATCATTAAAATCGGTTCACCTAGAAAAAAGTTATGAGAACATCAATGTAGTCCAAGTCAATTAAATACGCATTATTAAGGATAACTCAAAAACTATTGGTCAGATCTTGATCAAATTTATATGGGTCTACATGAGAAGCACCAGCTTTCAAATAAAAAAAGAATCATCAAAATCAGTTCACCTAGAAAAAAGTTCTGAGGTAACATACATGAAAAAAAATACAGTCGAATTGAGAACCACCTCCTTTTTTGAAGTCGTTTAAAAATATGGACAAAAGTGTGATTTATGCAACGGTAGGGTAGTTGCTGCAATCAGAGAGGCGGCAAACATCGTGTCCCACATTGAACAGATTAATTTTCATTTAGATTTACCTACCACGTGGCTTTCTTATAGCACCGAACAAAATGTAGAAGACTAGATTTTAAAGCAGCAAAAAGGTTGCTATTAGTGACTCAATTATTATGTTGCAATTTACGTGATTATCATTTATTATAATCGATAATAATCTAATTATTCATTATTTCTTTGAAGGAATAGGCACTGAATGTATAGGATGGTCCATTCAAGGCATCAATATGAAATTTTGCAAGTTAGGAAATCCCATGCCGCATCTTGTAAAATTATTTTGCATAATAAACCAAAGTTACATTTTTTTATATGGAAACCCACAATTTTTTTTACATATTCACGTCCCCCACAAGCCAAGGACTCCGTGGATTACAGACAACATTAGGTTGATGATTTCGCAGCGTGACAGGGCCAGGATCAGGTTCCGAAAGACTGGGCGGGTTGAGCACTGGGATTATTACAAACAATTGCGCAATTTTACAAAATAAGCAATCTGTAATGAGAAGAGGGCATATTTCCAATATAAATTATCTGCTACTTCTAACACCAAGGTATTGTGGAAAGAATTAAAATCTCTCCAGTGTCAAAACGACAATAAAAAACAACTTCCTCAAGAGCTTTCAAACGTTAATGATATTAATGATTATCTTCTGGGCACTACACCTAATGTCCCTGTGTATCCAAATTTAATTCTATAGCTGTAGCATGCATGATTCTCTTGATTCGAAATTTGATTTCAGGTTGGTTAGTGAGGAGGACGGTTATAAAACAATTAATCAAATCAAATCTGCTGCAGTTGGTATTGATAATATAACCATATCGATGATAAAATTATGTTGCCCTTACTTGTTGGAATTTATAAGACTTATTATTAATTATTCTATTCTTAAAAATAAAGTGCCGTCTATATGGAAGTATGCCCTCGTCACTCCCATCCCTAAGGTTTCAACGCCACAGCACTATAGGGATTTACGACCCATAAGCGTTCTTCCCGCCTTATCCAAAATCTTTGAAAAATTAATTTATACTCAGATTGAGGAACACTTAACTAAATATAAAATCATAAGTACCTGAATATCAATCTGGGTTTCGTCGAAATCATAGTAGTACAACTACCTTGTTGGATGTTACAGACGATATTATACAGGCTACAGATCTAGGTAAATTAACGCTCTTGGTATTACTTGATTTCAGTAAAGATTTCGATACCATCCAACATGATCTACTTTGTGCTGTTCTTCATTTTGTCGGTTTTGGTACTGATTCTGTCTTATAAATAATTACTGGGAGTTCCCCAGGGTTCAATTCTTGGGCCACTCTTTTTTTCAATCTATACAAGTCAATTTCTAAAGTTCATATGTATGCCGATGACACTTAGTTGTAGTGTTCATTTTTTAACAGTGATTTTCTCACCGCCATCGATCACATAAATGATGGTTTATTATCTATTGCTCGAGTGTCATCTCAACATTCCTTGTTTCTTAATGCTGACAAATCTAAAGTCATTATGTTTGGACGTCAAAGTGATGTTAAAAATATAAATGTGACGAAATAGTTTTGAGAATTAATGATGCCAGGATTCCTGTCGTTACTGAAGTTCGGAATCTGGGGTTGACTATGGACAATACTTTTAGATACTCCAAGCATGTTTCTGGTTGTATTTTGAGAGCAATCCTGAATTTGAAGCTTATTTATCCCCATAGAAATTATTTAAATCACAGAACTAAGTCTGGTTGTGTCACATTTTCTGTATTGTCTTTCTGTATTGTGCGCCTGTATATACCCCCTGTTTGGATGTCGCCACTAAGAATAGGATTCAACGAATCCAAAACTCTTGTCTGCGATATATATATATGGAGTCCGAAAATATCAACATATATCTCATAAGTTGGTAGAAATTGGATTGTTAAATATGACCAATAAATTAAAATTTCTATGTATATCATTGTATCATCATGTCATCGAAGAAACCCCCTTATTTGTTAAGAAAAATTACATACCGCACTGACGTGCACAATATTAATATTAGGCCTAAGGGGTTTATCACAATACCACACCATAATTCCTCATTTTACAAGCGCTCATTCAGTTACAATGTTGCCTACCTCTACAACGGAATACCAAGTGCATTCAAGTGTCTAAATGAATCCCAATTTAAAACTGAATTGTCGAAGTACCTCCGGCAGTTGCAGGCATAGATAATGTGTTTCTCTCTGGCTGCTTATTGTATCAAGTATATATTTTTGTTTTTTTTTCGAATTTACTCTCATTTAGGTTAAGTTGCAGTAGATTAAGTTTTGAAAGAATTATCTTGTTTACTTTTTTAAATTCGGGGTGTCGGAAGACTGAGAAGCGGAAGTGTTTCAACACTTCTGTCTTCTTGAGATATCACCCTGTGGTTTTCCTCAAGCTAATTGCTTTTCTTGGGTATGAATATTTATGTATTGAGGAAAATAAACCATTATTATTATTATTGCGATATGATATATCAGCTGTTAGTCTATAAAGTTCTGCCACCTATTGCCCAAAAGTGTGATTAGTATTATGCAAAATATACTCACAATCTATTATGATTGGTTTCTATCGCAGCTGCAAACTCTTCCGACGGAACCTATACGGCTTGGAATTTTCAAGGTTTTTTGCTTTAGCAGCAACCGAATAAGTCTGGAAGGATTAGTCGGTGGTCCTATCTTTAAATTATTATTTTCTATTTAGAAATAAGAGGATAAACTTAGGGTCACTGTATTGAGAGAGTACCGCAATCTCCGCCATGTTTACTCACAATAACAGGCGCCAAATTTGAATTGTGCTGGAACGTCAGATTTTATATTTGACATGTGTTACAAATTGCGGATTTACCTTCTGATTTTTGATCGATAAATAAATAAAATTTGACTGTAATACGTTGAGGAATAATACTACAGACCAGATTGTGGAAATATATATCACTGATTCACAAAAGACTATAAAACATAAACACCAAACAAACTAACATTTCAGCTGGACTTTGACTGACATATATGACATTTTGCTGCTGACACGGCAGTCTGCCATGTTTACTCACAGTGCTGAAACATAGTGGAGCTATTGATTGCGGTACTCTCTAAATACAGGGACCCTAGATAAACTGAAGTGCCACCGCCATCTGCATTACAATGCACCAACTACTACTACTACTACTACTGTCAAACGTCCAGTTTACTGTGTAACTCACCCAAATATTCATAAAATGGAGAGATTGCAAAATAATTTTTGGTCGAAAATGAATAATGAATAATTAACTTAGACAACCCTACTTTCTAATTATGATAAATATGTGTACAAATAGTAAAAAAGGTGCCGAGTTTATGACGGTTTTATGACGGATTTTTCAATAATTTGAGGGAGATTTATTTAAAACGAACGAAAAATATTCATAAATCTTTTTTTTATTTAACGCCCTATCTACTTTAATTTCAGAATGGTGTTGGAACAAAAATGTGTCTACATGTCCGGTTTTTAGTGCTCAAATTCCGCACCCTTAATTTAATTTCGATAAACTTGTTTTCCCTGTATAGTTGTTTGTTTAAATTACATTTCCCACTAATGATAAAAGCCAAATTTAACTCACTAATAATTTTTACTGATTTTAAAATATTTATCTGTTCTGACTTCCGCAAGAACTCCAAATTTGAGAAAAAGAAATTATCAGAATTTGCAAATAGAATAGTCTGTGAATCTAGTTCGATAAAGAAATCTTAGATACCTTCAGTAAGTAGGCGTCACTAGTGCCACAAAGATGGGTACACATTGACACTAAAATGACAATATCTTAACATCCCCTGCTGGAAACCCCATAATGTGGTATAATTGTGGTATAATTGTGGTATAATGTGGTATAATGTGGTATCGTTTTCCAGGAAATTTTGTGGGGAACGTGAATATGTAAAAAAAACTGGGAGTTTCCATTAAAAAAATATAGCTTTGGTTTGTTACGCAGAAAGTGAAGCCCCTGTATACACCAAAATAATTTTACAAGATGTGGCAGGGGATTTCCTAAGCACCTGCAAAATTTCATTTTAAGGCCTTGAATGGTTCAATTGATATAGGTCCTCACCGCACTAATGGACTGCCTGTATATTTTGTATTTTGCAAATAAAACAGTAGTATTCATAAAAATAATGTGGATTGCAACTCAGACTTGGATCGACGGAGAATTGACGAGTGCATCCACCCGATCCACTTTCGCCCCTCTGAAGCGTCCTGAAAGTCCTCTCCCAATCAACGGTAGAAGTTTGTGAGTATCCTGCATGCACTTATACTGAATGAGCACGTGTGCTTCCGCACTTCTGCTCACATCCACCATAAAAATAAGAGATTCATTTTGGGTTCTACCAGATTTTATAAACAAGCTGGACATTTACATAAATTTAATTCTTAAACACTCTTCACTACGACTAGCAAATTGAAAATACTGAATTTCACACAATAATTTACTCCAGTTTGGCTTTCACTTTTTCCTCATACGAATCTCGTTCAGTATTTTCGGAAACTTGAACAATCTTGGACGGAATTACAATTTGATGTAATGTTACTAACACTATAGCCACGGTCAAAAAGAACTGCAGGCGATATAACGTTAAAGTACCATAGAGTAACACAGCAAAAGCTAAGAGGAAGATCAAAATGCTCATCTCACGATAGAGCAACCTGAAAAAGAAATGTTATCAAATTTGAATAAAATAATAATTAGGATCTACAAGCTTACTTGTGTTTTTTCGGCAATTCTAACTGCCAAAGTGGTATAGCGCAAGCTGATAACACTATACCGGATATAAAAAATGGATCGGATTGCAGGTAAGTACTGTACCTAAATTAAAAACAATTTCCAATAAACGAACTCAATAACATGCAGTTTTACGTACTTAAAATTGTGCGCCCAAGTCAAAACTGATGGCACACTCATACAGGACACAAAAGTCCACAAAATGAATATCGTAAAATGGAAAAATACCGCTCCTTCTACATTCGCCGATGACACATTTTCTACATTTTGTTCTATAGGCTGTGCTTCTTGTACAGCTTCTTCGGTTTTATTTCCAGCTGGTTTAATTTTTGTCGAACTGGTACCTTCTTTTTCTTTCTCTTTTTTAATATTATTATCATTCCTTTTCGAGTTGAATTTCTGAGCTAATTTTTTCAAAAATCTCGAAATAATTAGTTCTACAAATTCTTGCGACATTTGGGTCAGCTGCAAAAGATGTATGTACAATAAAATGTGGGCATACTGATATGCAACGTAAACCTTGAGGTAATAAAATCCAGCTCCTAGACAAAGAGCAAGACCGCCGCAGGTAGTCATGCTAAGAGCTATTAAGAACAGGGCTACGACAGTCGGTAGTTTTTGTAAAGCTGCTAATACATAGTCCGATAACGATACAAAACCTGTAAAATTACGCGCTAGGAACCTATTCGAAGCGCAAAATTAATTTAGTAAGAATTTTTATATCAATTTTCTCACCGTAAAAACAATTTTTGTACAGTAGATTCGCAAAGGACGAGCGAGGATGCTAGGACTGCGGCTGCCAACCACATAATACCCACTGCGCATAAATACAAGACCAGTGGTAAGAAAAACAGGTCAATACCTTCTTCGGCCATTAAAAACCAGTCGGAAGTAGGAGCAAACTTTGACAAGGGAGCCAAGCTTAAAGGAAACAAGATACAGTAGGAATTCCCAACATTATTATGCAAAAACTGAAGAAAGTTAGATGTAGGAAAACATTCATTCAGAATTTTATTGAAATCGATATAATTGAATGACGCCTTAACCCACCATCGGCACCACATTTTGGTGGTGTTTGGGAAGCCGTTATAAAGTTACATATTTTCCACAAATACACGATGAACATATTCAAATGTGATAAAAACATTTGAATTTGTTTACTGTGTTAGTACGATAGTAGCCCAGTCAAATGGTGGTTTTCTCGTAACAAAATTGGTTATATACATACATACATACAACTCGAAAAATATACGTGTTATCAACAAAAACCCTTATACCACGTGAAAGTACATTAAATTTCCTATAAGAGACGCCTCTAACATTCAGTTTTCTCATAAGGTGGGAGGGAGCAAAGCGAAAATTACGAAAAATGCCTTCTGCGCTCTACAGCCAAAACGGTCCCTCCCACCTGTCCATCTCTCATCGGCGCTATACTTTCGATGTATTATGCTTAAAAGAGGTTGTTTTGAATGAATTGATGGCAAAGTATGTTTGATGAAAACATTAACAAATTATATTTACATCTTAATTACGTACATGACACTGAATATAAAGATGAATATGAAATCTGAATGTATTAATGTACATGTGTCATGAAATGAGGGAAAGTCGAACCCAGGATTGGGTCACCACTTCGAGTAGGTTCTCCCTCTGGAAAAGAAAGAAGGCATTTAGTGTTAGAACATGGTTAAAAGAACAGATAAGTTGTATAGTAAACTGTCGATGTATGAAGAAATACCTGATGTCATTTGCGCAGTTATTTTAGTCGACCCCGTTTGATTTTTGGTGGCCCAGGCAATGTCTTTTGGGCACTAGAAGGTCCAGGCGAAGGGTCTTGGGCAATGGAAGGTCCAGGCAAAGCGTCAGGGGCTGTGGAAGGTCCAGGTTGAACAGTTGAGTTGTTGCTGTTCTTCAACTGAAAAATTGTAATTGTATTATAGAGAAAAATTGACTAGTAAAGATGCATAATGCTGTAAAATTCGGAAGAGGGAGACGGCCTTGCAGAACGAAGCAGCTGAGGCGACAGAAGGTATTAATTCTTGTAATATTTTGCAGCATTATGCATCTTTACTAATCAATTTTTCTCTATATCATTAACCATTCAATTACAATTTTTTCAGTTGAAGAACAGCAACAACTCACTGTTCAGCCTGAACTTTCCACAGCCCCTGACCCTTTGCCTGGACCTTCCATTGCCCAACACCCTTCACCTGGAACTTCTAGTGCCCAAAAGACATTGCCTGGGCCACCAACAACCAAACGGGGACGACTAAAATAACTGCGCACATGACATCAGGTATTTCTTCATACATCGACAGTTCACTATACAACTTATCTGTTCTTGTAACCATGTTCTAACACTAAATGCCTTCTTTCTTTTCCAGATGGAGAACCTACTCGAAGTGATGACCCAATCTTGGGTTCCACTTTCCCTCATTTCATGATGTATGTACATTAATACATACAGATTTCATATTCAGCTTTATATTCAGTGTCGTGTACCTAATATGTTGTAAATATAATTTGTTAATGTTTTCATCAAACATGCTTTGCCATCAATTCATTCAAAACAACCTCTTTTAAGCGTAGTACATCGAAAGTATAGCGCCGATGAGAGATAGACAGGTGGGAGAGACAGTTTTGGCTGTAGAGCGCAGAAAGCATTTTGCGTAATTTTTGTTTACTCCCTCCCACCTTATGAGAAATCTGAATGTCAGAGACGTCTCTTGTAGGAAATTTAATGTACTTTCACGTGGTATAAGGGTTTTTGTTGATAACATGTATATTTTTCGAGTTGTAGAGGGTGGGAGCGGGCGTTTTTGACGATTTCGCAGAAGGGTCAAAAAATCGCTGTTTTTCAGTGCGCTCTAGCGCCGATACCTCTCGTCAGAAAATCAAAGTTGAGCAGTGCATCTTGTAGGAAATTTTGTCTACTTTAATTTTGTATGGAGTGGTCATCTTCGAAAATTGCATAATCTTCGAGATATAAGCGAAAAACTGAAAAAAGTGAGAAAATTTTGAGGTTTTTGTGTTTTTCGTTGTGAAGCCGATCTCCTACATGGCAGCAAACTTGAAATTCGGATTCAGCACCCCAAGAAACATATATGTAGAAACATTGAGAAAAAACTTCTATAATTTTGTTACGAAAACGGCAGTTTTGAACACCGATTGACTGGACTATAGACCGTCAACGGTTAGACTTACTTACCTTATGGCTGTCGAAAATAATTTTACCAGCGTAAGAAGAAAGTAAGGCTTAGTTCCCTCCACTAATGAGGTGAATACCAAATTGCACCTCCCTTCGGTGCCCAGAGTACTCAGCTGGTGTCTCAAGCACATTAGCGTTACAACAGCCGCATATGGGAAGAGAAATATAGAATAAAATCTCGCAAACTGGCCTAATGTTCCAATTATCGACGGTTCGACACTGAAAAGTTAACAAATTGAGCTGTAATATTAGTTCATATTTTTCTCCATATAATTACCTGATATGATATTTACAATTCGGATCCAATGTAAGTTTCAAATAAGCCGTATCATTGGAATCTTTTGGTTTAGAATTTTGCAGCCTCACATGTAAAGGTTCTCTCGAATCTTCCCTATAAGTTTTAATTAAGATTTCTTTGTAAAAAAATGTATTTATAAAACACTAACGTAACAAATGAATGGTAGTCTTCTGCAGCCCAAGGCACAATCAAACTTGCCGTGGCATGATGAAACTTGTTAACACATTTCTGCGGTTTCAAATGAAGTTTATAATATTGCGTTACATGCTTCAATTGTGGTAAAATTAGTTCGTATTGGATCGACTTTTCTATCGTTTCTTCAACAATAACCTGATGTCCGATTGAAAAAATGTAAGGCAAGTTCACTTCAATTTTCCTTTCCGAAGGACTGTGAACATCGACGTGAAGTATTACCTGAAACGATTGATCAATTTTTGTCTAAGCTCCAAACCTGGTTACTCACGAAAGAGACCACGTAAATCAATTTTTCGAATATGTACCACATTGTTAAGGTCTGCTCATACTAACGATTGGTTTCAATGAGTTAATTTTATTTTAAATCCGTTCTTATTTTGTATGATAAAAGTAAATGATTATTTTTTCTTTAATTAAAAGACATTTGTCAGTTTTTCATGGCCAATACTATTCATTACAGACTGGAAAAGGCGAAAAGAGCAGTACAGGCAAGAAGAGGTAGCCCAGTCAAATGGTGGTTTCCTCGTAACAAAATTCGGGAAGTTTTTTTCTCAGCGGTTCTATATGTTTTTTGGGGTGCTGAATCCGAATTTCAAGTTTGCTGCCTTGTAGGAGGTCGGCTTCGCAATGAAAAACGCAAAAAACCTCAAAATTTCAGTTTTCTCATAAAGTGGGAGGGAGCAAAGCGAAAATTATGAAAAATGCCTTCTGCGCTCTACAGCCAAAATGGTCCTTCCCACTTGTCTATCTCTCATCGGCGCTATACTTTCGATGTATTACGCTTAAAAGAGGTTGTTTTGAATGAATTGATGGCAAAGCATGTTTGATGAAAACATTAACAAATTATATTTACAACATATTAGGTACACGACACTGAATATAAAGCTGAATATGAAATCTGTATGTATTATAATGTACATGTGTCATGAAATGAGGGAAAGTCGAACCCAGGATTGCATCATCACTTCGAGTAGGTTCTCCATCTGAAAAATAAAGAAGGCATTTAGTGTTAGAACATGGTTACAAGAACAGATAAGTGAACTGTCGAAGTATGAAGAAATACCTGATATCATGTGCGCAGTTATTTTAGTCGTCCCCGTTTGGTTGTTGGTGGCCCAGGCAATGTCTTTTGGGCACTAGAAGGTCCAGGCGAAGGGTCTTGGGCAATGGAAGGTCCAGGCAAAAGGTCAGGGGCTGTGGAAGGTCGACCTTCCACAGCCCCTGACCTTTTGCCAGGCTGAACAGTTGAGTTGTTGCTGTTCTTCTGAAAAATTGTAATTGAATGATTGTTATTATAGAGAAAAATTGAGTAGTAAAGATGCATAATGCTGCAAAATTCAGAAGAGGGAGACGACCTAGACGAGCCCCTTGCAGTACGACTGTCTGAAGCAGCTGAGGCGACAGAAGGTATTAATTCATGTAATATTTTGCAGCATTATGCATCTTTACTAATCAATTTTTCTCTATAGTATCAATAATTCAATTACAATTTTTTCAGTTGAAGAACAGCAACAACTCACTGTTCAGCATGGACCTTCCACAGCCCCTGACCCTTTGCCTGGACCTTCTATTGCCCAAGACCCTTCGCCTGGACCTTCTAGTGCCCAAAAGACATTGCCTGGGCCACCAAAAATCAAATGGGGATGACTAAAATAACTGCGCAAATGACATCAGGTATTTCTTCATACATCGACAGTTTACTATACAACTTATCTGTTCTTGTAACCATGTTCTAACACTAAATGCCTTCTTTCTTTTCCAGATGGAGAACCTACTCGAAGTGATGACCCAATCCTGGGTTTGACTTTCCCTCATTTCATGACACATGTACATTAATACATACAGATTTCATATTCAGCTTTATATTCAGTGTCGTGTACCTAATATGTTGTAAATATAATTTGTTAATGTTTTCATCAAACATGCTTTGCCATCAATTCATTCAAAACAACCTCTTTTAAGCGTAATACATCGAAAGTATAGCGCCTATGAGAGATAGACAGGTGGGAGGGACCGTTTTGGCTGTAGAGCGCAGAAGGCATTTTTCGTAATTTTCGCTTTGCTCCCTCCCACCTTATGAGAAAACTGAATGTTAGAGACGTCTCTTGTAGGAAATTTAATGTACTTTCACGTGGTATAAGGGTTTTTGTTGATAACATGTATTTTTTTCGAGTTGTAGGGAGTGAGAGTGGGCGTTTTTGACGTTTTCGCAGAAGGGCCAAAAAATCGCTGTTTTTCAGCGCGCTCTAGCGCCGATACCTCTCGTCAGAAAATCAAAGTTGACCAGTGTATTTTGTAGGAAATTTTATCTACTTTAATTTTGTATAGAGTGGTCATCTTCGAGATATAAGCGAAAAACTGAAAAAAGTGCGAAAATGTTGAGGTTTTTTGTGTTGTTCTTTGTGAAGCCGACCTCCTACATGGCAGCAAACTTGAAATTCGGATTCAGCACCCCCAAAAACATATAGAACCGTTGAGAAAAAAAATTCTCCAATTTTGTTACGAAAACGGCAGTTTTGAACACCGACTAAGGGTTTTAGAAAAATAAAAATATATACATACGAAGGGAAGAGTGTGTGTATGTGTTATTCTGTGGGTACATCGACAAAATAGCCCACTGACAAAACAGCTCCAGGCGAAGTAGCTCAGACAAAATAGTTTTTAGGGATTCGTAAAAATAGAAAACAGGAAATGGTAAATTGGAACATGTTTAATTGTCAACTTAATAAACATAATTATAAAATAACGTTGTAGCACATGAAACACAATACGCAAAATGTCCTGTTAAAGACCGGGGTCATACGGGATTGCCAAATCGATCTACCCTTCACCAGCAGACACCTCCAATTCCCTGGCTTGTTACTGGATAATGCAAGCCAACTTGAAACTGGGTAATGCTTAATTATTGATATTTAAGCAATAACAGTAATTAAACACTGGGCACTTACTCGAATTTATATGACAGTGAATATCAGTTGATCATACGGCAGAGTTAGAATCTTTCAATCAGGTACTTCTAGTTGGGATTTCCGATGCTGGGAGTACTGGTTCAGGCTGATGGCCAGTTGACTAAATACTGAATTTGTCCCTCTGGATCATCCACTTTTATAAGCTGTGAGTGGGAGTTAGCGTCGGCGGTTGATTTTCAGGTTTCCAGTGGGGAGGAGTAATGCCGGATGCAAAATACGTGACGTAACATGGGTACTGGGCACAACTACCATTTGCAATACCTTCCATCTCGTACGTTGCGCATTTGCTTCTCCCACCTGTGTCTATAAACACAGATGACATACCTATCTTCTGGATCACGGAGTGACGTCAGAACGTTCAAAGCAAAGGCTAATCAACTCTTGATTATTTTAAGAGTTTACTTTTGCAACGTTACAAGGTAAAGAAAAACAGGATATTTCCACCACTTTAATCTTCGCACTTAAATATACCTACTCATATTACACTGCACCTTTGTTCTTTATGCTATAAAAAACCATTTCCAATTTTTATCATTATCAACTTTGTTTAATGCTTTTAGAAGATTATATTATCCAATTTATTAGAAGTGTTAATATTATTTTGTTTGATTGATACATTGGTGATATCAGACTAAATACACAATATTATATTAAATGGAAAATAAAATGTCCAAAATGTTCTCAACTCCAAGGATTAGAGTTGACGAAAATTTATTTTTCATTTAATTCGCATACCACTATTTCTAACTTAACGAGCTGCAATCAACAATAAATAATATTATTCTCAACCTTGCAGTTTATTTATTAACTTTAAAAAATTATATCAAATTTTCCCTTTCTTACAATGACCTCGTGAATGTTTTTTGCCTGCGAACTACTAATTTTATCGGGGCTATTTTGGAATGAGCTCTTATGTCGGTAGGCTATTTAGCCTGGGGCTGTTTTGTTCAGGGCTATTTTGATGGGTCACGATTCTGTGATATTCATTTCCTTTTATACAAAATTTCAACGCTGACTATGAAACACAACAAAGTTAGAAATCGCTCACTTTTAACTTTCCAAATCTTTCATAAAGAGAAAGCCAAAAGGTCCTAGGTATTAAAATATATACTATAAAGAATAAAAAAATTAAATTAATACTTACAGGTTCATCTGTTGGCAAAACCCGAATCACTACGTGCGTAAAATTTTCGTAAGATTCCTTCAACTTATGCATGTTTACTTCCAAAATTTTCCTCTTGTACAACCTTGAAGGAGCTATCCTTGCCTGATGAGTCAAGTGAATACCGTCGTAACTTAAATAAACCCAAAATTCACCACTAACTAAAGCAAATAAAGAAATGAATACCAAATTCGACTGTGTCCTCGAGTGTAAATAGCTGGGCATGCAAAAACCCAATCTACAACTTCCAGATTTATGGTGAGCAACGTTAAGAATTCGTGGTGTAATAGTTCAGAATAACGTACCATGTACCATTGAGCTTGACGCGTGCCATTTAATAATTGAACTGAATATTGTCTGTATAGGCTTTCGATCCATTCGCCACGATTATCTATATTTGTCGAGTCAAGATACCGTTGTGCCGACCGAGTTCTTGCGCCACTATTCTGTATTTATTAATAGTTAAATTAACAACGCCAATATTAGATTCAGATGCACTTACTTTAATCAAATGATGTCTGAAGACGAAATCCCTATGCTCAGGTTCTGTTGATATCTGTTTCGACTTCAAATTAACAGAGTCAAATAGAGCCCTGTTTATGGCTAAAACTAGTTGTTTGCACCATAAAATACACAGATGATCTACAGAAAGCCATGTTAAAGGCACAGCTGTTGTCTATAACTCAATATTTCAAAGAAAGCATGCATATAACGGTTCAAAACTCTTACCACAATTTCAAGACCGTTTTCTAATTTTGTTAAATATGAGGGTACTAAAAAATCGCTGTAACCCCCTGCAAGATTAATAATCGTTGTATTCGAAGGCAATTTTGATATGTTTTTAAATTTCTTGTAGAAAGAATATGTGTAATAGTCTAATATTGCTGGCGATCTTCTATGAGGAGTAGCTAAAGTAATTATCAGCGGAATTAAGTTACTTTGCGAGTTTAAGGAGCTTGCTAAAGCCCTAGCGATAACACCCCCCTAAAAACAAATAAAACAGTAATGGCAGAAGTTAGATTCAATAATGTTTTCTATACCATAGAGTGTCCTACGATAATAACAGACTTAGGAGGATTTCGAGTATTTTTATACAATTTTAATATCCGAAATACTGATTTATTTGCAAATTCAAGTTGGTTTTCCAACACCCCGCCATACAAACCATTAAATTCCTCATTTAAATCTAATGCGAAGTAATCGAAATGATAGCCAGGACGCCAGTCAAGAGAGGATCTTAGTGCAACCGATGCCAAAGAACGTACTAAAATAAACAGTGCATAAAATGTGTTCCTCTACGTAATCTTTCGATAACCTCTATATAATCTGTCGATAACCAGTACCTTGTTTGTGTGAACCAGCATTTCCTGGGATGAACAACACAGGGATGCCATCGAATAGCATATCTCTGGCTCTTTCAGTACTTGTACCTTCACTATATACATATAAGCCATACTTGTAAAATTTTGGCTCAACTTTCATCGATATTTGCTACAAATCAATCATATCTTCAATACGACCATATCATGACTATCACTTACATAAATACAGATAACAAATTTCATTTTATTACAGATTGTAGTGTTTCAAAGGTATTAATCGTAAAGTGAATTTTAGCGACCTTTTTAAGGAATCGTAATATCGTAATCGCACAATACTAAAGGGGATGATTTTAAGGCGTGGGTTCATATAACCTTTTAGCCTTAAAATTTCATTAGAAATTGGCACTCGACTCTTGAAATATCGCTTTGAATGATACCCCACATATCGAATTCATTTACAGGACTTCAATGAACTCTGGGCAATTTTGCTGTGGTAGAAACTTATGTTAATCAAAAACTTACTCAACGCGCAGGGGTTCGTTATAAGCGAATGTTGCTGTTTAAATTAGAATCAAAAATTACGTGAACATAACCTCAATCATTAGGTACTTACTACATATTGCGGATACTCAAACATATACGTCATTTCGCATCTATTTTCTTCGTAGTCGATAAGAAATGTGAATAATCCAATTATGTATGTGAAAGTTAGAATTAAACCGATGAATGTGAAAAGATTTATTACCGTCATTTTACCAAAGAGGAGGTTAAACGTCAAAAAAGAAAACAATTTTCAGGGTAGCTCAAAACACTCATCCCAGTAGTTCCTTTGCTTTGACTTTAGGCTTAGATGAGGGAAGAGTATGGATTCGTAACGCCCGATCTTTGCCGTGCACGTGAGTGTTACCAAAATTTGAGCATGTTTGGTGCCAAACAAAGTGATGAAACTAGGTTACTGTTTAGAATTCATGTAATTTAACTCAAAATAACGAAAGCAGCGTTTGAACTAGCGCAATTAGTCATACCATTTTAAGATTTTTCCTTCAATTCTCGGCGTAAAGGGACTAAGAAGTTTAGGTTACGCCCCTTTTTTTGGTGTCGAATGGTAACAGGAACACCTGCTTTGTTATTCCTCCTCTTCTTCCCTCCTCAAAGACTCTAGGTTTTGACGTTTGAGCTATGACCGGCAAATTTTAAACTTGAAAGATAAGAAAACTTGAATAGAAAATAATAAAAGCTTTATTATCTGCAAATGATTCACTTCTGTAAGTCTTATGTGATATTAACTGAATTCGTAAAATATAAACTTCAATATAAAAAATATATAATGTAGTTTTAAAATTATAATTTAGACTTGAGCCCTGCCATCAACTTTTCCAATTTTAAAGCTTTCTGTAAATTGCCCGTAATTTTCAATTTTCCCATCATATACGCAGTTGCAGGTTTAAGTTTCCCGGAAAACATATTGAAAAAGTCTTTGCTTTGCATTTTTAAAGTGGCGTCCGCTTTCGTAGGTGGCTCGCCTTGACCGCACTTTCCCGCCCCATTCTTCAAATCAATGTACCTAAAATGAATTATTTTATAGATTTAAGGCTGTAAAAACACGATTTTTATTACCATTTCCCTGCTTCTTCTCCAGAAACTTCAAACTGAAATACAGCTTGGGTTTTATTGACGAGTTCAGGGCTTAGGTTACTTTCGATAGCTTGAAACAAATTTGCTACTTTTCCTGGCGAGTCTCCCGCACTTTCAGCTGGAACTTTCTCACCAATTTTCTGTGTACTAGCACCATCGAGTTGTGAAACATTATCGTCCACGTAAAAATCAAACATGAGTTTGTCAACGTATTTGGGATCGCAAGCGTACTGAGTGAAATCGGTTATGCCTGCTTCCTTCAGCACATATTCGTCAATGAAAAAGTTGCCTGTAACTTTCTTTGGATCTTGGGAAATTATATAATAAGCAGCATCTGCGACAATCTCAGGCTTCCTGCTATATTTAGCCGAATCTGGACCTGATAGCATTTCTATCGCGGCTGTGTGGATTGCTATAAGAAACAACATGAAACTACTCTAGACAATAGAAAGAGCACTAGGTGTGTATACCTGTTTTTGGCCAAAGAGCATTGACTGCAATATTAAAAGACTTGAATTCTTCATGCATTCCCAATACACACATAGACATTCCATACTTTGCCATCGTGTATGCTACATTAGAAGCAAACCAATGGGGCTGCATGCTCAACGGTGGCGACATATTTAATATATGGGCATGTGAACTCTTTATCAAATACGGCAAACATTCTTTTGATCTAATAATACTCCTTTTGAACCCACGAAGTAGAGCAACATATTCATTTTACTTACACTAAAAATGTGCCTCTCGTGTTAATATTATGCATCAAGTCATATCTCTTCATGTCTGTTTCTGCAGTCCCCGTTAACGAAATTGCAGAAGCATTATTAATAACTATGTCTATGCCTCCGAATTTTTGCACAGCTTGTTCAACAGCCGATCGCACTTGTTTCTCATCTCTGACGTCCACTACACACGGTAGACATTTTCCTCCAGCTTTTTCAACTAAGAAATTGAGGTCATACAGAAAATGTTCAGTGATTATATTTAATATTATTGCTGCGCAAGCTACTGACAAGAAGTAATTAAGTTAAACTTCATCTATGGGCTGTTAAATCCTACAATGTGACAATATGCAATTCTACAGATGCAAAAAAAACGTTTTTGAAAATAAAAATGTTACAACTTTCCCCATTGAGCTTTTTAATATTGTTCAATTTGCACAAAATATGAATCAAAATATACAGGTTGTTATAGAGAAATTAAAAACAAAACATTTAAGAATATTAAACACGCTGTATCTCGCAAAAGGAAGTGTTTTAGGACTCAAGTTTATATGACCTTATTTACATATTTTTAGATGTAGACTCTGCCCTTATATTTTCTTATCTTTCTGTAACACCCCATATAAATTGTTTCCATTTAGTATCAAATAAAAAAACACTGGTGTATTTGCTACTTGCTAGTTATCACTTTTTGCATACTGTAGGTAGGTAGTTTAAATCATGGTATGCCATCATCATAAAGTTTTCAGTCCGAAGACTGGTTGGACGTGTACCTCCATCCTTTTCTATCCTGGGCTAACCCACGCATTTCCCTAAAAGTAGAACATCCTACATCCCTAACTATTTGAGAGCTGTAATCTAATCTAGGCCTACCCCTACCTCTTTTTATTTCTATCTCTGACTCTAGTATGTCGCGAACTATTTCTTCATGTCTTAGAAGGTGTCCTACCATCCTATCTCTCCTATTCTTTATTGTTTTCCATAACTTTCGCTTTTCCCTAACTCTTTCTAATACTTCCCTATTGCTAACCCTATCTATCCACGGTATCTTCATCATGCGTCTCTAGCACCACATTTCAAACGCTTCTACTCTTTTTCGATCCGCTTCTCCTATTGTCCAAGTTTCACACCCGTATAATGCCATGCTCCATACATACAACTTTAAGAGCCTCTTCCGAGTTTCTACATTAACCGTTTCCAAACATAACAGTTGTTTCTTTTTGTTAAACGCAACTCTACCCTGCGCTATTCTTTGTTTAATATCTTTAGCGGTCCTACCATCTTGAGTTATTTTACTTCCTAAATAGCAGAAATCCGCGACCTTCTCTATCTTCTCATTTCCTATTTGTATTTCAATTTCAGTTCTATTTTCACTCCCTCTACATACAAAAATTTTAGTTTTCTTTTTATTGATTTTCATGCCGTAGCCCTGTGTCAAAACTGCTTCCATTTCATTCAAAGTCGCTCCTAATTCTTCTTTGGTAGATGGTAACACTGCTATATCATCCCCAAATCTCAGCATGTTAATAGTTGGACCCTGTACATTAAACCCTGAGGCTATTCTGTCCTTAACAATATTAATCGCATCTTAGATATATAAGTTGAAAACTAGAGGTGACAATGCACATCCCTGTCTCACTCCCTTCCGGATATCTACTTCTCTTCGTTCCTGCTCAAATTCTATAACTGCTTTTTGTTCTTTGTAGAGATTATGTATTATTCTGTCTCTATATTTCATCCCTACCTTTCTGAACACTTCGAACATCTTCCCCAAATTTACGTTGTCGAAGGGTTTTTCTAAATCTACAAATCCTATATAGACTCTGTTTCCTTTTTCTATTGTTTTTTCTATAATCACTCGTAAAGCTAAAATGGCCTCGCACGTTCCTCTATTTCGTCTAAATCCGAACTGATCTTCTCCTAATATTTCTTCCGCCCTTTTCTCCATCCTTCTTTGCACAATTCTAGTTAAAATTTTTGACGCATGGGAAGTTAAACTGATGGTTCTGAAATTTTCGCACCTATCCGCGCCTTTTTTTTTTCGCAAAGCTACTATGATGTTCTGTTTGTAATCTTCTGGAATCTCACCTGTCAGGTATATGCGACTAACTAATTTAAATAAACGATCTATTACATCTTGACCTGCGCACTTAAAGATTTCTGCCTGCAAGCCATCTATACCTGGTGCTTTATTGTTTCTTAAACTTTTTAGTGCTAGCTCAAACTCTTCTCTCATTATAGGTCACCCTAGGTTGTTGACAGATTGTTGAAATTTCATGTTTATTTTGCATTGAGTAGATTTGCTTTGAATTGACTGGAAAGTTGATTTTTCAAGAAATATTTCATAGAGATTCCTAATTTACATATTTATGCTATTTCAGTGGTATAGAAATTGATTGAGGTATCTCCTTTTTCAAGAATATTTGATGCGGCCCTGGAATTTTTGAAATTTTGGCTGAATTTTTGAAAACTACGTGCAATTCTTCTAAAAAGTATTGTTTTGTTTAATGTATAATGCATGCGTTTACAAAGCATTTTAACTTTTCTATTGTAGTTATCATATTTTGTATTATTTTCAGTTACAAATCAGTGGCGGCTCCTCAATAAGTGCGCTCGTGCGCGCGCACTGCCTACAAAAAACTGCTTTTAACCTTTTTTTGATAAGATTCAAACTAAAGTTTAAAACTTTTTGAATCTCCAGCGTTTAGATAATAAATAGTACGCGCGCCAAGCATCCCGCGTCGTCAGTTTCAAAATACCTAGCAGAGAATGCACGTGCAAATGTGCAAATACATCCAACCGTCTCGTCTGGCGTTCGAGTGTAGCGTCTGGTGTATTGAAACTGTGAGCTTTTGGGTGTGGTGCTCGTACATTCGATATGGGAGCGAGATCGGCAAAACTCGGCAAGACGTGGGAAAATTCGTCATATATGCTTTTAGTTTGGCTCGTATCCGAACACCTTTTCAGTACACACTTGGAAGTTGAAAGGTGCGTTTGCGCTAAGCATATGCATAATATATACGGAACACTTCTGCGGCGTTGTTTTTTTGTTTACCATATTTAAGTTTGAGATAGCTCCTGACTTTGCTTATAACGTGAGTAATTTAGCTGTATTATCGTGTTTATTATTTTGAAATATTGAAATTTCCAGTGGTTTAGTTTGTGGTGGTGGCGGCATAAATTCCGTTGACAATATTATTAAAATTAACTTTTTATTATTGGACTTGAGCACAAAAATTGAAATAAAACGGTTAGGTAGGCCGACACCGGTTTTAAAATTAAATCAAACTTGTGCAAAGAAAAAGGAAGGTCGGTCTTTCACTAGGCATTTCACCAGCGACGTTTGCAAACTAAACAAATGGATATGTGGATGTACGGTAAGGAATTCTCTTTTTTGTTTTCCATGCTTGTTATTTTTTACTCCAAATATGGATAAGAATTGGAGTCGCATAGGCGTTACTGACTTGAACCATTGGCATGAAAAAATAAGAAAGCACGAAGTGTCCAAAGCTCACTTGTAAGCTAGTACCTACAGAATTTGCGTTCCAGATTCAAGTGAACACTTAAATATTGTGGAGTGAACTTTAACAAAGTGGTCGCCTGATTTTTGCACTTTTCAATATTATTATTGTGTTGTAATACTTACTTCATTCAGTTAAAAGTGAATATTGTTTCTAAATATACGTATAATATAGACTTTTGACGAAAAACTTGAAATAAAACGAAATGGACGTCCTAAGCCTGAGCGAATTATCAAATACTTTTCGAAAGGTCGCGGTAAAAGTTGTGTGCGAAAGTTTAACTTTTGGATTTGGGATCTTCGTCAAATATTGCGTTGAGTGAAATTTCTTGTTTTAAAATGTTTTAAAATGGCTTCTAAAGCACTTCATAAAAAAATACGGGGAGAAACCGCCAGAACCCCCCTCAACCCCTGAGCGGTGATTTCATTCCAGAGCACTGCCAAGTTCTAAAGTCACGAGCCGCCACTGTTACAAATTGATATGCTTTTTTAAATTAAATGTCTTATTCAAAAATGCAGCAACATATTAAAAAAAATTTCAAGGCTGTAGGTACCAAATGTTCTTACAAAAGGAGACACTTCAGTGGGCTTCTATATTATTGAATCATACACAAATAGTATTCACTGTGATTATTGATGTCTAGAGAGGAATACTTATAGGTACCCCAAAAATGTCAACTTTCCACTTCAGTGGACTTCTATATTATTGAATCATACACAAATAGTATTCACTGTGATTATTGATGTCTAGAGAGGAATACTTATAGGTACCCCAAAAATGTCAACTTCCGTTTGTTTAGAAAAAAATAACCCACCGCTAAATAAATATAAAATTTCAATAACCTGTATCTCTGAAGAGCATTTTCGATATGTTTACTATTCTTTGAAAGTGGTCTATCATTTTAGCTATTCTCAACTCTAGGTTTTTACTATACCTTCTTCACAAGCTGTGTAAATAGTACCAGGTAATTTTGGGTGCGGTTCGGCAGTCTTTGCCGCTATAACTACATTAGCCCCATCTTTAGCGACTTTTAAAGCTACTGCTTTTCCGATACCACGACTAGCTCCGGTGATGAATACTGTTAAACCTGCTAACTTTCTGCAATAAATTTATAAATGACTTTCGGAAGTAATAAATGAATAACGTATTGAAATTACCCAGTGTTTATCATGGTGATATGTAAAAATACTATCAATACACACAGAATACTGTAGACTTTGGAACAATATTCTGTTTATATAGTATGTTTTAAAATTACGTATACAAAGTCCATGTCATGACGTATACTATTTTGAACTTTCTAAAATAAACATGCCATTAGGTCTAATCAGCAAATGAGCTATTAAGATTAGTTCATATGCATTAAATAATCCCCAGACAATTCGGGACATAAGTGCCTCCGTCATACGTCAGATTTTCATTCCAAACAAAACAAAAGCACGTGCCATTTGACGTTTATCGATATTATTTAGAACGTCTTAAGCTAGTTTTTGCAATATAATTCTAGACGTTTTGCAGTGAAAACAGTTTATTTTCAATTTGTGTGTTGGGCTTGCATGTAAAAACTTGAAAACAACTATAATTATATTTCAGAGGTTAGGTTAAAATGTCAGAAAGTACGTGGCTTTGTTTTGTTTGGAATGAAAATCTGACGTTTGTGACGCGCCACTTATCTCCCGAATTTTCTTGGGTTTACTTCGCACTTATGCCGATCCTACGCGGTATAACATTAGAGCTAATGCAACGTTCCCTGACTGGTGTATTTCTGCCGCCCAACAACAGTAAATCAACAGTAAAAGTCAACAAATTTGTGGATGTCTGTCTCGCATGATGGTGATCCCCTAGCTGTCCTTTTGGACCAGAACCGATTTTTTGGTCAAAAGAAAAAGAGAAATCATCATAACAAAAAAGAACTACTGCGGGGTGCGAACCCTCGACGTTCCGCCTTGGGAGACTGACACATCGACCACTGAACCAAGACGATGTCGTGCCAAGATCGCTTACGAAAATAGTATATTAAGTAGAAAATACACCTGTTGCCGTAAGTACAAAATCAGCGATGAGTGTATAGTTGCTATGTTATACCGCGTAGGATCGGCATTAATGCGTTTCCTCTTTTTTTCTTCTACTGTTTCTAGTTCTTTTCTGTGCTTGGCTGTTGGCACTTGGCAGAAGTGCCTCTAGCTTAAATTTTAAAATTTGTGACATTTGACAGCTGTTCTCTGTTTTGTGCTTTTATTAATTTTACCAATTATTCCATTTTTTAACTTTTAAACGAATCGAATATAAAATTTAATCATGTCTACAAGAAGCAGAAGGAAGAAGTGGCTACCTCCTGGTGGTATTTCCGGCACGAACTTATTTCCAACTCCGGTAAATAAATCTAAAAATCGCAAATGCATGCCTGGTTAATTGGTGTTTTTTTTTAATAGAAAAAAGAGGCCCCAAAGAAGACTAGAGGCAGGGCAGCAACGAAAGCAACCACTTCATCTAGGAAAACGAGTAAGGTATGGTTAAATGGATTTGTTATGTTATAGTGTGTAGCAAACCGTTACAACATCTTACATGTCTTGGATGCTTGCAAAGCAGTATAATGTTGACTTGTTGGCAACTGAACCTCCTTTTTCTGTAGGCTACAAAAGCAGCAAATGAGCGTGCAATGGAAATGAAACGCAAATTAATTGAACAAAGAATAAATCTTTTGGCAGAACGAAATCAGGTGAGATTTGGATAATGCAGATTAGATTGAATTGATGATAAAAATTGAAAATTAAAAAGTTGTTTCAGCAGCAAGCACAATCCCCAGTAGCTACATTAGCAGAAAGGTACCATGTCAAGACTCCGGTAAGTTCTACTAATGCTCAGATTTAGCCTGTTCTTTTTTGGAACAGCACCGTAACGTAGCATATGAGCAATTTTGAAATATGTATATAGTAGTTCAAGTAACTAAAAACTCAAAAGTTTTTTAAAAATTGCCCGAGTTGTTTGTACAACTTGTTGCCAAAGAATAGAACGTCATTCAGTTTGTAGGTACTCTCCTTCAATTTTCTTTCTGATTATGCTCTTTCTATGAATTGTTTAGCCGAAGAAAAAAAGGCTAGCCCAAAGTATGACAGTAGAGGAGCGTATGAGGTGGATCCAATCATTCATAGATTCTCCCGCAACGCCTACACGAATCGACTTCTACAAATCGCCACCTAGTTTTGAAATAATAACGAGCCTTCCAGATAGTAGCCCTGACACGCCTCCGATTGTAAAACAAGGCGAAACAGTATTGAAGTTACTTGATAAATTCAAAGAACCACCAAAAATGGATATCATACAAATTGATTTTGACAAAAGTAGTACATCAGATGCAATAAAGACTCCAATTATAGTGAGCTGCACCAGTCCTCAACCGAGTACTTCGAAGTGTGAGGAAAAGAATTTGGAAGTAGCACCAGTAGAATACGAGCCTGAAAAAGACTTGGAGACTTTTGAGGAGTTTTTGTTGCAACCAAGTACGTCTACTAGTGAAGAAGCTGTCAAAAAAGTTGCTGAAGAAGTTGCACAAGTGGAAAAAGCTGAAGTAAGTTCTGCTGCTGCTGTGGCCATAGAAGATGATGTCGAAAAAGCAGATTTGTCGATTCCGTCCTTGGAGATGATGACTGAGCGGTTGAAAGAGCTGATACAAACAAGTACAAAGAGGGCTTCGGATGATAGCTTGAAAAGAGATTCTGTAGACTCGGACGATTGGAATAAACAAGAAGAATTATTCGTTACAAAGCGGACCCCTGCTAGAAAGAATAATATTATGGAAGTCGTTGATCTTTCTGGGTATGTAAACAAATTGTTCCATTGACAGAAACTCGATATGCCTTTTTATCTCTGACTTTTTAGTTTGTTTGTCGACCATTTTTCGAAATTATTCTTATTTATTTGTCCAAAATTTATGTGGTTAGGGGTACAATTGATTCTTGAATTCATGATAGCCGCTAGTTGTTAATTCAGACTGAAAAATTAAAATAGCCCCTTGAACAAATCCAGCTTTCGAACTGGCATGCATGACTTAATTGGGGGCTAGAACGAATACCGCAAACAACACTAATAGGGATGCAACGTTTAGTGATTTTTTTTAAACGTTTAAACGGTGTTTAAACGCGCACCCTACGTGTAACTTACCAATATTGTTTTGAATTTGAATTAATAGGTGATTAATAGGTGGTTCACTGATGCCACTCGGTCTAGGACCGTCAATCAACATACCGTGACTTATTTTGAAAACAACCGTCTGCTGGATTCTCATTTCAGCCTGTCCCTCTGGGGGATCTTGGTGGAATTGTCAACAGCATCAGCTCTGACTCATTTGACATAGGCAATATCAATATTAAAATGATCAAAGTATTGTATGATTACTTTGATTCTGCCCTCCTCCATATTATTAATTATTCCCTAACGTCTTGTTCTGTGCCAGCCGTTTGGAGAAAGGCGTTGGTAACCCCTCTCTCTAAAGTACCAGTGACGACACAATTTAATGAGTTGAGACCTATAAGCATCTTATCTACACTCATGAAAATCACTGAAAAATTGGTCTATATACAGATTTCTGAATATCTTCAATCTAATTCCATCCTGCCTCTTTTCCAATCAGGCTTCCGTGCGAAACACAGCATAGCCACCGCTCTTATGAAGATTACCGATGATGTTTGTCGGGGATGGATACAGGACAGGTTACACTCTTGGTCACCCTAGACTTCTCTAACGCATTTGACTTGGTTAATCACAATCTTTTATAAACCAAACTAAAATTCTGTGGCTTTGATCCTGTAGCTGTTCAATGGTTCTCCAATTACCTCTCAGACAGAACTCAAGCGGTGAAGATGGACTACCTATCACTATGAGAGTTCCCCAGGGTATCTGTGTCGCCCCTCTTTTATTTTCCCTTGTAGCTGACTTGCACTCCGTTACTGACAACTCACTCTGTCATATTCATTAATTTGCCGATGATACTCCGGTGTATAGGACGTGCACCCCTGAAAACTTACAATATGGTTTAACTGATCTGAATACGATCTTAAATAAGATCTGTGAGTGGTCTAATAATAATGGTCTCCTGCTGAATCCCTCTAAATCAGTAGCCCTATGCTTAGGCTCAAATGTACTCTGAAGCCGCATTGTTACAAGTGGTGTTTGTAAAATTTGTATTAATAATGTAGAACTCTGCTTATCAGATAACATAAAGAACCTTGGTGTCTATCTAGATTCATGCCTGAGCTTTGGAGTTCACGTAAACAAAAAAATAGGCATAGCCTATTCTAAACTCAAATTGATATACAAATTTAAATAGTGCTTATCGAGTGACATTAACTCACGCCTTGTTAGTTTTTTAATATTGTGCCACGTGGATTACTGCTCAAGTGTCTACTACAATTTTCTAACTAAAACAATGAAGCATAAAATTCAGAAACTACAAAACTCCTGCCTTAGGTTTACCTATAATATCGATCGCAGACAGCACGTTACACCCATATTCAATGATTTGGGTCTACTGAAAATCAAATCAAATACATCTCTAACTATTTGAAAGCAGTAATCTAATCTAAGCCTACCCCTACCTCTTTTTATTCCTATCTCTAACTCTAGTATGTCGCGAACTATTCCTTCGTGTCTTAGAAGTTGTCCTACCATCCTATCTCTCCTATTCTTTATTGTCTTCCATACCTTTCGCTTTTCCCCAACTCTTTCTAAATACTTCCCTGTTGCTAACCCTATCTATCCACGGTATCTTCATCATGCGTCTGTAGCACCACATTTCAAACGCTTCTACTCTTTTTCGATTCGCTTCTCCTATTGTCCAAGTTTCGCACCCATATAATGCCGTACTCCACACATACGACTTTAAGAGTCTCTTCAGAGTTTCCACATTAACCGTTCCCTCTATCTTCTCATTTCCTATTTGTATTTCAATTTTAGTTCTATTTTCACTCCCTCTACATACCGCAATTTTAGTTTTCTTTTTATTGACTTGGCGTAGCCCTGCGTCAAAACTGCTTCCATTTCATTCAAAGCCGCTCCTAATTCTTCTTTGCTAGCTGCTAACACTGCTATATCATCCGCAAATTTGAGCATGTTAGTTTGACTCTGCACATAAACCCCTGAGGCTGTTCTGTCCTTAACAATATTAATCGCATCTTCGATATATAAGTTGAAAACTAGAGGTGACAATGCACATCCCTGTCTCACTCCCTTTCGGATATCTATTTCTCTTCGTTCCTGCTCAAATTCTATAACTGCCTTTTGCTCTTTGTATAGATTATGTACTATTCTTCTGTCTCTATATTTCATCCCTACCTTTCTGAGCACTTCGAACATCTTCCCCCATTTTACATTGTCGAAGGCTTTTTCTAAATCTACAAATCCTATATAGACGCTCTTTCCCTTTTCTATTGTTTTTTCTATAATTACTCGTAAAGCTTACAAGATTTGTAGACTATAACATACCACAATTATTTTTTTTATAATATGTGAGAGATAGAAATATTGTTTCTTTTTCAGATTGTCCGATGATAGCCACGATAAAAGCACTCTTGTGGTACCTGATTCTCCAGATGACAAAGAAGTAGAAATCGTCTACGACGGTCTGAATGAACCTGCGGCAAAGAGACGTCGTGAGAAGCTTCTAAAAGAAGTAAAGAAGGAGCCTGGTTTAGAGAAAGAGGTACAGTGAAATCTCCCATAAACAGACACCAGTCGTGCCACAATTTTTGTCCACTTAAAAGAGGTGTCCTCTTAACAGAACGTACTAAAATTTGATTTAGTTACTATTTATTCATTAATATGTAATACAAAACAACCAACACAAAAAAATTAAATTCTTTAAAACATTAACTGAAAGTAAATGAACAATGACGCTGCAATGACGTAATAAGTATGTAGTTTTGGTAAAAAAGTTGAATGTTGTTGTTTATTTCTTATTTCTGCATTCAAACATCTTCTTGGAGTAATATGCTTCCAAATTCGCTGCAATTTCAGTTCCCTTCATATCACCTTGATTCTTGCAAATTGTTTGAGATTTTTTTGCGGCAGTTACAGCATCAGTCACATTTTTAACTGGAGAATCTAGAATTATATAATTTATTGAATCATCTACTTCTTCTTCTTCTTTTTCTACTTCCTCAGGGTGAAGGTTAGAAGTAGCCTCTTTTGTCGCAGAATCAATAACAAGTTGACTATCCAAATTAATAGAATCGTCCGGATCTATGTTGCTGTTGCCGATCGCATTAAATGCTCTCTATGTTTGTGCATAAGTAGCCAATGGAATTTCATCATCAGCGTCAAATTCTTCTGAAGACTCTATAGTAAAGTCCCGGTGGCAAAATTTAGCTTTCAAAAAACAATTTTTAATGGTTACATCTTTGACTTGGTCCCATGCTCTCTTCGCAAAAAATACAGGGTCTAAATGGTCAATAGACTTAGTTAACTCTTGAACATTATCAGAAGTATCAATCTGGGCCGGTATGTGTTTTAAAATGAGCACCATGTAAAGCATTTTAAAATTCTTGATGATGCCTTGATCGAGAGGCTGACAAACTGATGTGCTAGGCGGAAGGAATAATACTTTAATATTGTTTAATTCTAAGTCTCTCGGATGTGACGCAGCGTTGTCTAAAAACAGCAGAATTTTTCTATTCTGGAGCTTCATTTTTCTATCGAATTGGAGTAGCCCTTCAATCATTATTTCAGGTGTTAGATTTCCAGGTCTAGCTGATTTTCCTATGACCAACAGTGGTTCTTTACCTCCAGCCATACTGCCAAAGCGCAAAATTGTCAGTCGATCTTTGCTCATTTTCCTCCCAGAACTTAATAATTTTCTTACGATTTTCTTCATTATTTTTCAGGAAAAGTCAGATGATGTTAGGAGCGAGTGTCCAATTTGTTTGGAGAGGCTCAGCGGACAGGAAATATCAGCGACAATATGCGGACACATATTTTGCACTTCATGTATTCGACAGGCTGTTAAAACACAAAGGAAGTGCCCAAAGTGTCGCAAGCATCTTACATTAAGAAAGCTTATTCCACTTTACACTTAAATGGGTGGTTATAAAGTTTATATTCAGCTCTAATAATGATGTGGAGATTTTTTTTAATAAACAAACGTTCTTTAGCATTTTATTAAGTGTTTTTATTCTACATCTTTAATAAAATGCTGTAGGGAGATTTTAATGCTAGAATAGGGAGCAAAGGAAGTGAAGTAGAAAATGGGTGGGAGAGGCGGAAGTCGAAAGATAAAATAGGGAATGGAGAAAGATGGCAACTCTTAAAGATGACAAAGGAGCGTGGCTGGGAGATGCTAAATCATGGAAATTTTGAGGGAGATGGGGAGAAGTATACAGGGTGTCTCAGAACAACGGGGCAATATTTCTGGACCATATAGTTTGGGTCAAAATAACACAAAGTATGTAGAATTTTTTTTCTAGGACGCACTCCTTCGAAGCTATTCGCCCTTAAAGGTCAAGTCCTGAAGAAGGTTTTTTGCTGGTAACTTTCAAACTACTGTATCGAATGCTATAAAATTTGGACTGTAGACATAGTAAGAAAGTATCTGTGATGGAGTGACATGACATCTTCCGTATCTTGTCTAGGAAGACAGGGGTGGAACACCCCTAATGCTTTTCACCCCATAACTTTTACGTTGATGCTTTTAGCGAATTTGCAATGACATTTTTAAATTCCTTAAACAATTGTCTCAAAAAAAGGTACTCTTTTTTTTGAAACCGTTAAAATGGCCCATTTCCGAGAAAAAAAATATAAAAAGATATGGTTTATCATTTTTACTATACAAGCCAGGCTACGAAATATGAACTGCTACATGAAACATGTGAGAAAACGAAAATGAAATGAAAATGTAGGAACAATCGGTTTTGAAAACATAATAGCCGGGATAGTAGCGGCTACAATAAATTTTCGAAGTGAGCACCTGGTAGACACATACATTTTTGTGTAGTAAAAATGATAAACCATGTTTTTGTATATTTTTTTCTCGGAAACGGGCTATTTTAAGAGTTTCAAAAACAGAGTACCTTTTTTGAGACAATTGTTTAAGGAATTTAAAAATGTCATTGCAAATTTGCTAAAAGCATCAACGTAAAAGTTAAGGGGCTTCCTAAACAAGATACGGAAGATGTCATGTCACTCGATCACAGATACTTTCTTGCTATGTCTACAGTCCAAATTTTATTACATTCGATACAGTAGTTCGAAAGTTACCAGCAAAAACCTTCTTCAGGACTTGACCTTTAAGGGCGAATAGCTTCGAAAAAAAATTCTACATACTTTAAGTGTTATTCTGACCCAAACTATATGGTCCAGAAATATTGCCCCGTTGTTCTGGGACACCCTGTATATGGAGAGGTAGAGAATCGAAGATGGACTATGGCGTACTTAAGGTGAACGCAATAGAAAAGATTTAAGGTAGGGGACTGGAGAGAATCAGACCACCAACCCATTGCTTCGGCATTGAAACAGAAAACGGAAGAGGTAGACAAGAACGAGGGAAGGAAAGTAACAGTCAATATATTGAAGTGAATCGCAGTCTACTCAACTGGTGTATGTTTGTTTTATAATGTAAATCATAGTCAGAAAGTCGGAAACTACTCTTGAAGTAGTTAGGCGAACATATAACAAAAAATGGGGTCTAAGGCCAGGAATGGAACACTGGCTGGTCAGACCAGGACTGGGTCAGGACTGTTTGGAGATAAACCAAGAGTGAAACTCAGCTTCTCTTGGGGCAAATATGCCTCTGCCTTTCAAGCAGAGGTCTACGCGATACTACAATGTGCGCGGGAAAACATTAAGAGGGGCTACAAAAATCAGCGGATCTTTATCTTATCAGACAGCCAGGCAGCTTTGAAGGCTCTTATGAGCCCAAAGATGTCTTCCAGACTAGTGTGGGAATGCTTCGAGCAACTTAATATTGAAAAATTACTACGTGTACTACCAATATAACGATTTATTATTATAAATTGACCGGTTTCAGAATTTACAACGATTCCATCATCAGAAATGTATAAAGAAAATTATTATAAACAAATTATTATGACAGTTGACAAGGAAACTAAAATTGACAGAACAATACAAATAATAATGATATCCATGAAATAAGACAACTAGATAACTGAATTTCAGTATTTACCTACGGGGCATAAGAAAAACACAAAGGAAAATCGAATACCTCATAGCTTGAAGGGAAAAAACATTGAATTTAAAGAAAACCATAATAGGAAAAAACAATAAATTCAATTGAAAAAACCTTCAAGTGAAATATCAGAACTATATAAACAAAATATCCATGGAATCTTGACAACTGCCAACTGCTAATTTTGTAATGAACTGTGTGGTCAAGTCTAAGGCCCGGTTTTTCAAAGAATCCAACACCGGATTAAGTCTGACACCGGCTTCGTTGCTATGATACCGGCTTTCTGATTGGTTGTAGCATAGCAACAAAGCCGGTGTCAGACTTAATCCGGTGTTAGATTCTTTGAAAAACCGGGCCTAAGTGTTCTGTCTTGACAACTGCCAACTGCTATTATTAATTGTAATAAACTAAAAAAGAGAAATAAGTCAATAAATGTCATAATGGCAAAAAAAAAGAAATAAGTCAAGGATTAAGATGTTAGAGACTGTGGCTGAATAATTAATTCAAGAAACAATCATAATAATAACAATGATAATAGTAATATTGATGATGATCATGATGAAAACGATGATAATCACAGAAATAAAAATAAAACAAAAAGGAAGAAAGTAACCCCATATTGCCAAATAACCTCGAAGGTCCATGGTTATATTGGTAGTACGCGTAGTAATTTTTCAATTCATCATGAATTTCTACCAAATAGTAAAGTCAGAAAATATTAACTACATAACTTAATATCCTAGCCATGTGGAACGCAGTGAGACTGCTTTGGATTCGAGGTCACTGTGGGCTGATAGAGAACGTGGAAGCCGATAAACTAGCAAAGCGGGGCTCCAACGATCCTTTCGTTGGACCGGAACCTGCCCTAGGCATAACTAAGAGTGCAGTCAGACACCAAGCAAACGGATGGATTCGCGCTCAACATCACAATTACTGGAACATGATTCCAGGACACAGGCACAGCAAGTCGTATATAAAGGGACCTTGCAGGAAAAGATGCTCAGAACTACTTTGCCTTAGTAGGATGCAAATTAGAATCGTAACAGACTTCCTAACGGGACACACGACTGTTAAAGAACATCCGTGGAAGATTGGCAAATATTACGGAGACCTTAACTGCCGCTTGTGTAATAAGGAACGGGAGACAGCAATGCACATCTTGTGCAGATGTGAAGCTCTAGACCAGAAGAGGCAGCGAATTTTCGGGCGATGTCTGATGGAACCGGAAGAATTTTCCACGCATTCAATGTTTGACTTGTTGTACTGTTTGGTCCAAGGCACCAAGATCATGGAATGGGTGTGACTTAGAATTAGGGTGAGCACAATAAGCCCATTTTGTGGCTGCAGTGCATCTGAGCCTACAGGCAGGCAGGGGAGAAAAAAAATCATTCTCTGCTGTCTTATTGGTAAATGCTGAATCTTCAACAGAAAATAAATTAGTCTTCGTTATTTTCGAGGTTATTTTAATCAGTTACTTCAACAAAAAATCATAATTTCATGAATCGTGAAGTACTGGCGCGATAATAATAAACACTTTTAATATCTACGTTTCTGCTCTGTTCGGGACCTTTGACAAGATTTATTTGTAAATTAAAGTAAAGTAACTGATATAAAAAAGTAACAAATTATGAATTTGAGAGAGGCAGTCGCATTTTTAAGATTTTTCTAAGCTACTTTTGCTTACATCAATAAAATAATTATAAATTCAACTTTTTCCTTAATGTAAATACCAGTGTAAAGTGATTATACCAGGTATGTCTGAAAACAATTTCATTCTTTTTTATATTACATATTTGATGTAACTAATGGACTGATGCGTATTATAATACAAAGTACTTACAACGTGAATTCTAAACTGACCAAATGGTCACACTTGTTTAAGGTGACTGTTCGTCCCGTTTTTAACGGGACAGTTCCGTATTTCGATGCTGCTTCCCGTAAATTTTTAAACAATAAGTTCTCTTATTGGTCCGTCCAGGCATGTGCAGTTTGTTATTATGGAATCCGTCTAGACTGGTGGAAAGCTGACAGAACGCATTTTTAAAACAGACCACTTAGCTGACGGGGCAGTATGTAGTATGTGGGGATGATGGGTCAGCCCATGTAGAATTACCACTACAGTAAACGTCATACTGGTTAAATCCAACCATATAGATCTTACTTCGTTAAGGAAAATGCTTATAAACTTTGAAGATCAAAACTTCTCTTTAACGAGGGCTGTTTGATTGTTGTCAGTAATAAAATATGACAAACACATTTTATGTCTCAATAGAGAATACTAAACACTTTGTGTTTATGATTAATGCAGATGGTATCCGATCTGGTTTTGTATTAACGATAAGTTAATAATACTTTGAAAGATTTGAATAAATCTTGATTTCTTAACTTTATTTATGTTCATAGTTAACATCCTCACTTGTGATTCTTTCTTATCAAAGTAATGGTTTCTGTAATGGCACGATCACGTGGTCACTTTGACCATTTTAGCTAAATTTTAATTAGCTTAATTAATGAGTGCTGAGCAGGCAGTAAAGTGCAGACAAGACTTAAACATGCAAGATTCAATGTCAGGAGAGTGTTACGGAACAATGGGAAGACTAATATAAAGGTAATATTTCAAATTTTGCGAAGTTCTGGCAAACTTTTAAATAAATAAATATAATATTATCGACGTTTCGCCCCTGTTCAGGGGCTTTGTCAAGATTTTATTTAAAAAGCAGTATAAAAATATACATAAAATCTTGACAAAGCCCCTGAACAGGGGCGAAACGTCGATAATATTATAGATTTATTTATTTTAAAGTATGTATTCCAGAACTTTACAAAATTTGAAATATTAAAATTTGGACTAACACAAATTAAACAAGAATTTTTTACTAATATAAAGGGTTAAAAAACAAAATACAGATGGAAGACCGGAAGACCGGAAGAAATTGAAGGATTTTCTGGTCGAACTGATGGGATCGAGGATCAGATAATTTTGAAGAAATAGAAAGGGGAGAAATGGTGAGGGAGGTGAGGGTGGGATTTACACAACAGAGCCGGTTCTCAGAGCATTAACTATAATAATAATAGTATCCAACCACTGTGTATACTGAACTATTTAACAGAGAGAGACCATAAGAAATAAAGGTAAACTGTTTGCATTCTTCGTAGACTTGAATACACTCTCTGAAGCAGTAGATAGAGAAAATCTATGGAAGCTAGGAGTCGGAAAAAATAGAAATTTATACACAATTGACGGAAAGTATCGAAAAATCTATAGGGAGACAATAAACGTAGTGAACTTAATTGGAAGGGGGAGTGGGAAGTTTCGGTCAACAAAAGAGGGGTAAGACAGGGATGCCCGATGAGCCCAAGTTTGTTTGTTTAAAACTTTCCCATGTCGGAGGGTGATGGTTGTGGAGAAGGAAAAAGTTTTGTCGGTGTGAAATTCATGGATGCTTAGCAAAAATTCCCTTCAGTCTAACTGCTTTTTCATGTTCATTTCGAGAATGGGGCATAAGTTAACGTACCTATTTAAATTACTAGTGTTAGAGTATTTTAATTTTTCTTGTAAGGATGTAAGTTTGATGATAAGAAGTGTGTTTAAATTGGTGTGGCGTCAGTGAGACGGTCGTAAATTTCTAAGTGTGGCAGGTTCAAGATGACAGGTTCAGAGTGGATGCACAAGTTATGAGACGATAAGCTTGGATGGGTATCAGATGACGGGATTGAAAGATGAGTAAGAGTGTTTGCAGATAAATGAATGGATCTGATTGTATAATTCTGTATGTGTGATAATGTGATTGGTGGAATGTCTGGAAAAGGGAGGATGCTTGGTAGTTTTTAAGATATTTTTAAGTTAGTAAGCTGCATCCCGAAGTGTAACTCTGGAATTCTATTATTTAATATACATTTATCAGAAATAGTTGTTTGATATTTCTTGGACGTCCTAACAGAAGCAAAAATAAGTAAATACTATAACTCTAGTAATGACTTTAATGATCGATCAACAAATTATTGATAATTTCGAATCCCATTAAAAGAAAAATGTCTGCGCGCGCTCTTCGAATTTTGCCGCAGTTTACAGTTCGTTACCTTGACAACGGGATCAAATTGCCGCGCCATCTGCGCTAAATAAAACTGCCAAACTTGTGTCTGTTATCTGTTGTCAATTTAACAATTCAAAAACAGAAATTTCGTTTATTTTTCTATAACGTTTAGTTGGACGGATATAAATAAACTCAGGAATGCGTAATGGACGATAACCGTTCAAGAAAAATTGAGGCAGGCCGTCGGAAGGTATTTATAAATAGATGTTTTCAATACAACATTGGAATGCACTTTTTCTAACTGCTTTAAGACTGCATTCTAAAAATAAACATTAATCGGTGCTCTTGTTTCGTCCTTCCAGTTGGATGCTTATAAAAGGAAGAAGCAACGTGAAAATAAAAATAATTCCGGAAGTGCATCGACTTCGGGTAGCGGAGAGGATTCTTTGAACTCTTTTACATCTCCACCCCTCCCTGACAACACTAAACAAGAAGAACAGCTTTCAGACAATAGCCTAATATCCGAACACATTTCAAGCAATGAAAGCGTCGAAAACGACCGCAGTTTGCAAGAAATTGAAATATCAAATTTACCGACAGATTTCTCACTGATGTTGGATAATTTACCATCGGAAAATGATGGTCGTATCTCCCAAGAAGCTAAACCACCCTCGCTAAATTCAAGTTTAATTAGTGAGAGTAGTGTCGTTAATTTCGTGAAGTTACCAAGCCCGAACTTAGAAGTGACGCAGAACGTCCAAAGTATTTTAGAAGAAATTCTAAAAAATGAACAATTTAAGTCAGATTCCTTAAGTGCTAATAGATATAGTGGTGAAAGTTCTAAAGAAGAGTCTTTAAACATTTTTGAAAATGTGAATTTGGACGATAGCAGTTTAAACGATTATTTTAAGCGTCAGGTGCATTTAACAGGTTGTGACAGCGTTAGTCTGAACGAGAAGAATTTAGACGAGGGTAATTTTGCACTGGATGATGCGCAGGTAGGGGTTGCTAGTGCTGAAAGTGTTGGAGAAGCTTTGAAACAGGTTAAAGACATGGAAGAGTTATTAGCTGTGAAGGACACTACTATAGCGTCTCTTAATGCGGAGTTGGAGTCTGTAAGGGAGCAGAGTAACCCATCTACGTTAAGTTTTGCGACTAGTACGACGGATTATAGGCCTTATCAGGAGGAATACCATAATAGGGTAAGATAGTTAGGAAAAGTATGCTTGAGTTACAGCTTACAGGGTTTCTGCTATTGGGGAAGTCAAATAACTCGAGATGTTTATTGAGATTTATTTTAAACATAGGTCAATACACATTTTGCTCTTAATATTCAAACAATATTAATGTGTACCAAGCCTTTACAATGTTTACGTAACACAGTTTTATATCTGGTGGCTTCTGTGTGCTCGCTTTGAAGAACAAAAGTTTTTTAAGTTGGGTGTTATAAAACTAAAGATCCCAGTTCCAGTTTTGATCTATCTATATCTAGTCATCAAAGCAGCTACGGTATGTAAAAAGCTTTGCCTTTTTCATGTACAATTGTCAGTACAGTAAGTAGTACCTATTATTCGACAGTAAAGGCAGTAAATAACAGTGATAAACTCTTTTTATATTTTTCACTTCATGTGCAACTTATCTGGGGAACACGATGAATTATTTTGCCACTATGCTCAATAAAATCTAGCTATGCCAATCTCGTGTTTCAGCTGGTGGAATTTCAGAACGCAGTCGCCCACCGAGACAATTTGATAGAGCAGCTGACTGATTCCTTGCAGCAGTCTCTGGCCGTGAGAGAAGAACTCAGATTGCAAAGTGAAAATTTTGCAGCACAAATTGTAGAACTACAAAAACAATTAGCTGAAACTTCCGAAGTTATCAAGCAGCACCATTGTCAAACCAAGCAGAACCTTAAGAAGGATGAAATATCGGAAGACGTTGAGAAAGCTGAAGATCTGTTGGACAGTGTAAAAGATGTTGAGGACCTCGCGGAAACGGAGCCTCTTAGCCTTTCATCTTTGAATACACCAGGTGATGTCAAGTCTGTCATAAATAGATATATAAAACAGAAGTTAGAAGATTTTAAAGGGAGGTATCAACAGGAATTGCAAGCACTTGAGGTATGTAGTGGTATTTAAAAGAGAAAAAATTACAGTTTTTTTTTGTAAAAAAAAAAGTTTAAAATGGAGAAGGAAAAGGGAGAACACGAATCCGAGGTTGCCAAATTACGAGAACTTCTAGCTCAAATAAAATGTGATCCGACAGAAATTGTGGAATTACGTGAAGAGTTGGATAAGAAACATGCTCGTGAGATGGAAGAATTACGGACATATTTTGAACAAAAATGCGCAGATTTAGAAAAACAGTAAGGAATTGCGTTGAGGTCCAAGAAATTTTAATTTTCTCTTTCTTTTGCCTTTTTAGCTATTCTGACGAAATTTTTAGCAGAAAAATGTCCGGATCTAGTTCCTGTTCTGAACTGACATCAGATTTATTGTACTCTGGATCTCAACCACCTGCCGGGCCTGGCGGAGACTCGGGTCCAATTAGTTTCGACTTGAACAAATTAGAAGGTGCAAAACGCGATCTGAACACTTTGACCAAAAATGATTTGGTCAAGCTGAAAGCCGACTTGGATTGCATATCCAAAGAATTTGCCAATTACAACTTGGACAAGATTACGAAACAAGAATTGAATACTTTGAAGTCGGAAATTGCGAAGTACGATCTTCGGAATTTGGCGAAATATGACTTGTCGCTGTTGAGGGCCGAGTTGCAAAATAAGTACCATGCGGAATTGGAGATTTTACGAGAGGATTACGAGAATAAGATAGATTTGATGAACGTTCATCATCAGGATAGGTTGCGGAGTATGGAGAGGAATTATCTGGATAAAATTGAAGTTTTGAAATTTGATTTGGACGAGGCGATGAGGATGGCGCAGAATAGGGCTAGTTCTGCCGTCCAAGAAGTGGTAAGTGTTTGTTTATGTATTTTGCATGTATGTTCACGTGTGTTCTTTAATCATATCTGCTATTTTAACGTCTGTTCTAATATCAAGACGCATGCAGTGAATGTTACAAGGGAAGGTCTTTATAAATTTATTACATGTTTTAGAGAAAACCTTTTCATCTTAAATACTTTAAAATTATTTTCATTTACAATTTATGTAGGTTGTAACATATTGTAATTTAAACCTGTCGACAGAAGAATATTATGACTAGAATGAAGAGAAAATTAAGAAATATGACATTCATAAATGTTTATGCTCCAACAGTCAACAGAAGGTGCGGAAGAAAGGGAAAAAGAACAATTCTATGAAGATTTACAAACAGTAAGTGAGAAAGTGCAAAGACGGGATGCTTTGATAGTGTTGGGGGACTTTAACGCACAAAGAAAAAGAGGATTACATAAAAGAAGTTGCAGGAAGAGAAACAATACACGAAAAAGCAAATGGAAATTGGAAATTGACATAAATTATGTAATTTTATGCAATGGAAATGTGTATTAGCAATATAAAGTTTATACATAGAAAACCATACAAATAAACATGGGTACACCCCCCGGAGGAGAGATGGGTTAGAAGGAGTAAGTGTATGGCAACAGGCCAGTAGCGGTGAATGTATCACAACATTTGACTGGGAGAGAGGAGATGTACACAATCGACAAACTCTGTGCTTAACAAAACAGGCTGCTTTGGTGCTTGGCGAGTTGTTTTCATGGCATTGTCGTGAGCGCGTGTGGGGAATCGCTTTGCTGCTGGGTTATCGTTTAAGAAAATACAAGAAAAACACAAACAGCTTCTGTTTGTTTACCAAGTTGATTTACGCACCTTTATATTTTTGTCTGTATCGTATAAGTAGTGGGAAATGGACTATTTCAACGGGAGCATGCTGGAGCGATAGAACAAGAGCTATAAAAATGATAATGGACCACAACGAAAGCAGGGAAAAGAGAAGACCCAGAATGAGATGGTATAACGATGTAGTAATCAATTCAAGAATCAATTGTACCCCTAACCACATAAAATTTGAAATACTATATACGCATTTCGGAAGCTAAGCTGCCATCTTCAGTAGCAGGGAAAAACCTATAGTAATAAAAATAGCATTAACAACATTAATGAAAAAAAAAAAAAAACAAACAAACAAACAACAAACAACACAATTATATATATGACAATAATAACAACAACAATAATGATGATGTGAAACAATGATAGTGACAATAACAATAATATAGGTCAGGTATTCTCTGCTCACCACTCCGAAAGAATCGAAGTGCACTCGGTCAGCTCTCAAGCTAGAATGAACTCCGCACGGAGAAAATCCCCAATATATACTTAAAGTGACGTAGCACTGACGTTACTTGTGACATCAACATTAATCACACTAGGATAGAAAATTCAATATCCGGGCATACGCTCATTTTTATACCACTCTATTCTTATTTTCACCATCACAAATGTACAAAAAGGTTGCCATTGCCATCTTTACTGCAGTTTCAATTAAAACATCCTATCTTCAGGATAATTGACTTGAATAAAACAAAAAGAGAAAATGAATCCCATATTACCAAATAACCTCGAAGGTCCATGGCTTATATGGGCTAGCAAATAACTACAGTAAACTGCAATAAAGAAGACCTTGACCCCTGCACCCTTACATTTTTCTGGTTAAACCCTACACGCCTACACATTAACGACATCTAACAATATGGAATCAGAAATTGGACCTAAATCTGAATTAATAAGTTTACCTTCATACTTGCGAATAAACATACTCTCATAAGCGTCTAATTCCCTATTGTCCGATACCGACCTCATAAGCCGAAGATCCTTCTCATGTACAGGGTGGCCGGTATCAAAGATATGTTGGGCAACACTTGACTTCTCAATCCTATTATATCTAAAATGTGCCAGATGTTCCTTAAACCTAGTGACGATTGTACGCCTTGTTTGCCCAATATAACTCTTGTCACAACTACTACACTTTATTTCATAAATTCCCGACTTCTGCTTGTCCTCTACTTTATCCTTGGGATTTCCCAACAGCTGCTTGATGGTATTCTTAGCGGTATATGCTACACATAAATTTTGCGACTTAAAAATAGGTTCCAAGCCTCTGGTATGTGCCAGACTATACGGAATTTTAACATATTTCTTATTCTCAATAGGTGACATGGAGAAAGTCGTGGAATCCTTAACAAACTTTTTGTGTCTAATTCTGCTTATCAATCTATCAACTAAGACAGTCGTGTACCCATTATGAATCGCAACATCTTTTGTATATTTTAACTCTTTTTGATATCTTACCTTTGACAGAGGAAATGCCAACAGTCTGTTGACCAGAAAGTGCAAAGCCGAAAGTTTATGTTGTATTGAATGTTGTGAATCATTCACAATAAATCTACTTATATTAGTATCCTTCCTATACACATCAAATTCCAATCCGCCAATGCTGTTCCTAACAACCAAGACATCCAAAAAAGGGAATGAACCATTTTGTTCCATTTCAAATGTGAATTTCACACTATTATAACCAGGGCTGCAAACCGAACCGTAACCGTAACCGAAAACCGAACCGTAACCGTTATTTATGTCGAACCGTAACCGTAATTTTGTACCGAAATGAACTGAAAGAAAATACCGTAACCGAAAACCGAAACCGTAATTATGGGGTTCGTGAACCGGTTTTAAACCGGTTTTTAGGCATTATACGTAGATTGTTCAGCTTACAGTTTTCTGTATTATAGCTTGTAGGGTAGGCATATAATTATAAGTTAGTTACCGCTACGCTAGATGGTGCAGACTGCAGATATAGTTCTAAAATATTTGACAAAACACAGAAACAGAAGACAACTACGGTTCCCTCTACTCTAGTAGACAGAACCCAGACGAAAAACAGGCGGTGTTTTGCTGTTATTTGTTTGATGCTTAGCGATAGCGATCGTGTTTTGTGGGTGAGTGTAAAAGTTAAATGTGTTTTATAGTTTTATTTAATAATTATAAGTTTTAACTTTTAACAGTTCAAAAAACTATTCATAAGTGTGTTGGAGGCTTGGAGCTTCGAGTACCTACTTGGCTATCCGTTTTAGCAATGTCTCCGGCAGGCCGAAGAAAAACCAATCCTGCAAGGAACTATTTTGTGTATGATGCTAGCAAAAATATTTCCCGGTGCAAAGAATGCGACTTTAGTCTTAAGGTAAGTGAGAAATGAAAATGCATTAGATAATTCCATATGCCATATTCGACAATCCGACACATAATAATAATTATTATTAAGAAAAGAGCCCCGAATTCGCGACTCATCGGATACGATTTGAAGGTCAAGCGCAAATACATATACAGGGTGTATCACGAAGTTTTCCCGCCACTTAAGGGGTGTATTTCAGAGGTCATTTTAAGCAAAAAGTTCCTATGAACACAGTTCCGATTCTCAAAAATAAGCGAGTTAGGTATGGGAAACTTTAGATGTTTGTACTTTTGCACCGCGCACAGCCATCTTTGATAATGGTAGCGGCGTTCAATCATGGCGGCGCCTGGCGGTACGTCACTTTTGACGTATCGACTGCTTCAAGTATGTTTGTGTGTGGGATAAAGTAAATATACAAGAATATACAGGGGGTTCCATTTAAAAAAAGTCATTTTCATGAATAACTCGAAAACTTGATGTTCAATTGTTTTTCTGTTTTCACCACCGTAATCTATGCCAAAAATACTACTAGTTTACCCATTTGAGCGGAATCGTAGCTCCAAAGATAACAAAGTTAGCAATAGTGCCCCGTTAATTTGGAACACCCTGTATATAGAAAATTTGACTTTATTTCCAAATTTTTTCGGACTTAAAGCCATCTATACTTCAAGCTTCAAGTAAATTAGTGTTGTACTTTGTACATTCTGCTTTCGTCATATCTTCATTAAATTCGAATGACACTTTTGCTGGATTTATACCTATGCAGACGCAAGTAATAAATTAACAATCATTCTATCTACCGTGTGATATCCAGCTCAAGTCTGAACATGGGGATTTAGCATTGGAATTTTGTTTTCTTGCAATTATTCCTGCTCGCCATTTCAAGATAAATTTCAGTTATTCTACTAGAATTTTAGAATAACTGCATAAACTATGAGAAATTAGGTATTTCTAGTGAATTTACAGTGAAAACTGTAAAAACAAATAAATAGAGATAAATAATTGGCGTGCGGTCAATATTCGCACGAACTAACTTGAAAGTTGCAATATTTCCAGTGTGTCCAATATTTCTATTATTTCCTCACTGCCTTCGGAAATTTCCAATATCCATTTCCATGGAAATATTTCCATCAGAAACATTTCCATTTACATCACTACGGCATACCTTATTCCCTTGAAATGAATTGTTGATTCTTAGTTGATAATTTATTAATAATTGTGCCTGCATAAATCCAGCATTCAATAATGTCAAATTGAAAATCAAATGAAAAATTACATAGTGTAAACTGTAAAGGCACTTTAAGGCCCTTTTTTGTTTATCGTGTGTTTATCACTTTTAATGTTCTCGACTTGAATTCGGATTGCTGAGTAGAAAGTCTATGATTTCAGGGAAACCATGGAATGAATTTGGAGAGGCATTTACAAAGAATTCACCCGGAAACATATACTGCTATAGAAAATGAAAAGCTAGAGAGTCTTAAAAAAAAAGAAAAAGCACCCAATACAATAAAGGAAACTAATAACGAGGCTTGTTCAAGTTCAAATATCAGATGCAAAAATCAAACTTATGTGGACGAAATGTTCAACAAGCGCAAATATGTGAAAGTAATGATGTCGCCTAAAGATTTACAAAACGCTTGTAAAGAACTTGTTACTGTCAATGGAAGGCCATTTTCGTTAATGGAAGATTCAGGCTTTACAAAAATTGTAACGCCACTGATTAACGCTTTTAAGGCGTCAGGGAATGAAATAAACATCAATAGACAGAATATCCAAAAAGGGGTGGTTGAAGACGCCCGTGAAATCAGAGGAAAAATACAACAAGCCGTGTTCAATAAATTGGTCAGTATTAAAGTAGATGAGGTGACGCGACTCGATAGATGTTTTTTGGGAGTAAATCTCCAGTATATAGAAAGAAAACAAGTTGTATTAAGAAACTTGGCACTACAGGAACTTAAGGAAAGACATACGGGGGAAAAGTTCAAAGAATCCATAATTGACATTTGCGGAGTTTTTGGCATTAAGAAAGCGCAGATCTATACCATCACAACTGACAATGGGAGTAACATGCTCAAGGCTATAAATCTAATGAATGAAACTGATATAGCTTCTGAATCTGACGATGAAAGTTTGAATGAACTGGAAACGGAATGTACTGAAACTGCCGCAGATTTACTATACGAAATCGAAAATTTTGAAGATGAGCATGACGAAGGTGTTGGAGATAACAATAGGGAAAAGATTTCAACGGAAGAAGAAAATTCAGAACATCTTGAATTAATGATAGATGAAGACACATATGGAATGAGGTGCGCTGCTCACACTATTCAATTGGCAGTACACGATTTCTTTAAATGCACGCATATTTCAAAAATTATTCTGAAAGCCAGGACTTTGGTTAAAAAACTTCGTACACAGACATACCTGATATTTATTAAAAAGTCAAATTATAAATACCCCATCATAGACGTAACCACCAGGTGGAACTCTACCTTAGATATGTTGGTCAGACTGCAGCACCTTAAAGGATTCGTGATGGATATGCCGCGTGATACGGTTTCTCTCACCGAAAAACACTGGCAATCTATTGCTAGTATTGTTGAAGCTCTAACACCAGCGAAAATTGCCACAAAAATTTTCCAGTCTGAACAACTTTGTATTGGAGATTTTTATTCGGCCTGGATCAATTGTCGCGCACAAATTGAAAAATTGAATACCGAACATTCAAAAATTCTTTTAAAGCATATAATCGTAAGAGAAAAACAACTATTCAAAAATGAGGTTTTGCTGGCGGGGATATTTTTAGATCCACGTTTTAACATTTTACTTCAGGCGAGTGAAAAGGAAATTGCCAAAGAGCATCTGACAAAACTTTGGCTTAGGCTACGAAACTTGGAAATTCAGTTTGATAGCGAAGACGCCAACAAACCTGGAAGTGGCTCACCTGAATCAAGACATTCAACAGACTCTGATCTGCCCGAAATAGAAAAAATTTTACGCCGCAAAGAAAAAGAAGACCAATTAAACAGGAAGATGAATTCAACAAAAACGCCGTATACTGTATCTGTAAGTAAAACTAAAATTGAATCTGTCCTAAATGACTATCAGGAAACTGAAAAAAGGATAAACGTTAAAACAAACATTCTGGAATATTGGGAATCTAAAAAACATGAATATCCAGAACTGTATGCTCTAGCTTCCGTGGTACTTAGTGTTCCGGTAACACAAGTAAGTGTTGAGAGGCTATTTTCATCATTAAAATTCGTTCTAAACCCTTTAAGAAACTGCCTCAAAGGCCCAATGTTACAAGACATTTTATTGGTACGAACCAATACTTTATTTGAAAGAAAAGAGAATCCAGGTAGTAAAGAAGAAACGTCCGAAAACAGGAAGAGGTCGAAAGTAGTTTATGAGGAAGAGCACGTTACCGAAAAGGACAAGCAGGTACCAGTATCAGCGACATCATCATAAGTTCTCCCGAAGTCTCAGTTATATCTGTATCATGCACTGACGCAAGTAACGTGAGGAAAAAGAAAAAACAACCGGAGATTTCAACTGCGCTCGCCGGACTTAAAAAGAAACGCCAAAAAATTATGGAAATTGAAAGCGACAGTGATAATGGCAACGACATGCGACATGACAATAATAACTCGTGAAAAAGTAAAGTAGTTACCTATACCGCTGTACCTATAATAAATAAATACTTAAACTTTATTAAACTGGAAGATTCATTTCATACACAATGTTCTCTAATACTAATAAGTGTATAATTTACATTATAATAATTGTTTCTGTCTTACAACGTTACAACATAAATCACTATTAAGGAATCACACTGCGTGGTTATTAGAGAGTATTAGTAATTTAATTTCTAAAGTGTAAACCGGATTGGTTAAAACCGGTTTGAACCGGTTCAAAATGGTTTTTAACCGGTTCGGAAATAGTACAGAACCGAAACCGAAATTAAAAACCGAAACCATTTTATCGATGAACCGAAACCGAAACCGAACCGAAATTATAATTTCGGTTTGCAGCCCTGATTATAACGTGAATTTAAATTATCTAAAAAATCTTCAATTCTACTCCTCTTGGTATCAAAAACAGCGAACACGTCATCCACATAACGCAACCATACTCGAGGGAGTGGTGAGCAGAGAATACCTGACCTATATTATTGTTATTGTCACTATCATTGTTTCACATCATCATTATTGTTGTTGTTATTATTGTCATATATATATAATTGTGTTTTTTTTTTTCATTAATGTTGTTATTGCTATTTGTATTACTATAGGTTTTTCCCTGCTACTGAAGATGGCAGCTTAGCTGCCGAAATGCGTATATAGTATTTCAAATTTTATGTGGTTAGGGGTACAATTGATTCTTGAATTGATTATTTAACCACAGTCTCTTACATCTCAATCCTTGATGTAGTAATGATCTAAGAACATGAAAGGCAATTCTTTCAAACTTTTTTGTATCCAATTCCTTTTTAATATCTGTTAGTTTTTTCAGTGCTTCAACTTTTTCATTTTTGACTTGCGGAATCAGTCATTTGCCGAACAAAATTTTCTAAAAGTACAAAGCTCAGTTGCACCGAGTGGTTGGATCGGGAACTTTGGTGTAAATTCACCATGAATTCTCTATAAGATTACCCCACACGCCAAAACAGTGACAATACTTATGCCTTCTGTTGTGCAATGGTAAATACAAATTTGTCTTTTCCTGTCGGTACTAGCTAAACCTGGATATGGTCGGTTGGACATGTAATCGTCGGCAAAACCCTTAACTCTTTGTCGAAGAAAGGGTAGGGTTCTCTATTGCTAAACAATGATCAATATAACACAGGAACAAATTAAAATAAACTATTAATTTAACTGTACAGATCAGGTTTAATAAAAAGGTCTGATTTTCTGGAGGTTACATCGTACCATCAAAATGCCCTCCAGCCGGGGGTTAGATATGGGATCTTCGTTGTCGCACAGAGTGGAGTATGTATACGGTCGAAGTCAGGCTCGTCCTCTTTCTTTTTTCTGGGAGCTTGATACCTGTGGCGGCTTAGCAGAACAAATTATGAATGCCAACCTAAGTTCGTTACGTAGCATAGGTATTTTTAATTGTGCTTTGTTACGTGTTTCGCTGAGAACGTTAGCATCCTATAATCTTTGGCATTCAGCAATAACAGTGTGGGGCAGTTTTAATTGTTCTTGATGCTGTGAACTGATAGATACCCATGTCCACAGTAAACGCTTGCTCAAATTCACGACCTTTAAAGATTTTTGTTAAACTATATAGATTACATAAGAACTCTTGTATTGTCTGAGCAGATGTTAAAGCTCCACCCCTTGTTTCTAGGGTTCCACCAGGAAAGTGGTTTGCAAGCCAATCTATACTTTCTCTCTTGAACCTAAACAAGCAACTTTAATTGAAAGTGATCCACTACATCTTTTGAATGAACAATTTTACAGTAGATAGATAGATAATGGATTTATTGTTTTCCATTTGGGATTACAATTCAGAATAAATAAATATATAAATAAATGGGACAAACAAAAGTAAATAAACTCCTCCTCACAATTAATTTCGACCTATCTAATTCCTATGTATGTGTAATTATCCCTCCCTCTCCTTCCTACCCCTCTGTATCAATTCCATCCACTTCTCCCCTCTTCTGCTTTCCTCCGGTATCATCTCCACTCTCACCTGTTGGGTGTTCTCGCTCCATCAGCACCTCTCTAACACATGTTTCTATTTCTCCTCCGCCCCACATACCCTACACATTCTTCTGTATTCGCTTTCCCAATACCTTCCACCTCTCATCCCATTTCCCAGGCTAAACCTTGCCACCCTTATTATCTTCTCTTCCCTTCCCCTACTTCGTAGATATCTCGGCAGTCCCGCTGTCCTTATTTCTTTATATTTGTTGTTGAATCTTGATTGTCTTATCTTCTCTTCTTTATCCTGCACTTGTATTTGCCTGTCTCTCTCCTCTACGTCTCTCACCATGTTCCATTCTGCTGTTCTCAAGTTCTCCACTTCTTCTGCTGCATAGCCTCGCTCCTGATAAAATTTCTCTCGCCTCTCCTCCCATTTCGATTTTTCTCTTCCTCCCTTCCGTACCTCTTCCCAACACTGTCTCTCAGCATCTCCTTTAGTTCTTTCTCGTCCTTTGCCAAGAGGACTATATCATTCGCGTATGCTAGTGTCCAATATTTATTTTTCCCTATTATCACTCCTGCCTGCCCCTTTCCCATTACCTCTTCTAAATCTGACAGGAAGATGTTAAACAAGTATGGGCTCAGGGGGCACCCCTGTCTGACTCCTCTCTCTGTCCAAAATACTTTGCTTAGCCATCCTCCCACCCTTACCCTGTTTCTTGTTCCATTATATATTTCCCGTATTCTTTCCTATATTCTTTCTTTCCAACATCTCAAATAATTTTTTTCTGTTAATCCTGTCGAATGCCGCCACTAGATCTACAAAGCATGCCATTATTTTCCCTCCCTTCTTTGTTTCTCTTCCTATTACGCGATTCAGTGTATAAATATTTTCCATTGTACCTTTTGCATTCCTTCCGGTATTATACTCTTCTCCTCTAATTCTTCTTCCAATTTGTTTGCTAATACTTTATATGCTGTTGGCATCAGTGTCACTCCTCTGTAATCTGTTGTTTCCCTCCCCTCTCCTTTCTTTCTTATTGGCACTAGCAGTCCCTCCTTCCACCTTTCTGGAAAACCTTTGCCTTCCCATACCCCACTGCATATCTTCCTTATCATTTCCAGTGTTTCCTCACCTCCATGTATCCATACTTCATTTTGTAGTTCGTCCAGCTTTTCCACTTTTTAATCTGTTTACCACTTCTCTGACTTCCTCCAGTTTTATTGCCTCCACTTGTACCTCTTTATTTGTGTCTTCGTTCATATCATTATTATGATTTTCTCTTTCCCCCTCTGTCCCTCCCAGTACCTTCATAAAATGCCTCTTCCAATCATGCATTGTAATTCTTTCATCTATCTCTCTTCCTCGCTTTTCCTCTCTATTTATTATATTCTATATTTCTTTTTTTTGACTTCACCTTTTCTATTTCCTGCAATAGCTTGATTCTTGCCTCTTCCTTTTTCCTTTCACATAAGTGCTTGTACGCCGTTTTTTCTATCCTGTACTCTTCCAGCCCCACAAATTTTACAGTAAATACCTGAATAATTTACGACATGCGTTTCTGCATATAATTGTAAAATTTTATGGCAAGTACATTCATAAAAACCCCCATATCTTTGCAATGGAATACTTATTTCTGAAGTTGTGAAGCTCCCCAAACAGCAACGTTGCTTAAACTGAAGTAGATACTAGTAAGCAGCGATAATTTGTGGATTGTGTAGAAGATACTACGAGAAGTTGAGTAGGTGCTTCTACGACGAAGTAGAAACTTCTATAGACCATTCTACATAATAGTATCTACTACATGAGCTCAGTAAGTACTACGAAGTTCTAGTAGATTCCGATTGCGAAGTAGATACTTGCACTATAATTATTAGCATCTACTACTTTTTATGAATACCACCCAAAAATATGTAGGTTAGTGTATTGCCAGCAGAAAGATTGGAAATAATATTTATGCAATTGCTGATTAGAGAGAAATATACATATTTGTAACAAGTTGCAGTGAAATTGCCGACATTCTGGAATTAAGTCAAATCTAGACATGACTAAGCTCCCGTACTACGTGTACGGACAGTATAATCCTTGTGAACATAAACTGCATGCTCTACCTTAAGAATCGTCACCTATATTCTAACCATTGCATGTCTTCTTTTATCCGAATAACCAGGGCAGCTCTGGAGAGTTTGAAATAGGAGAGGTCGTCCAGAGTTACGAAAGGCGGCTGCAAGAACAAGTAGCTCTGGCTAAATTCGACATAATCGCTGCCCTCGAAACACAAATTCAGGTACTCACTTCTCTTTTCATCCTCATTCACGTTAAACTTCGTCAAATTTCGGAAAACTTAAATTTGTTGGTTGTTTTTTCTTTAGAGATTGGCTGCCGATGAAACAGATGATGAGGAATGGCCTGAAGAGTTGTTGAAACTTCGCGATAGATTTACGGAGAGGTATGAACTTCAAATAGGGGAACTGAATGAAAGACATTTGGAGGAGATTACGCAGTTAAAAGACGAGCATCATAAAATACTTAGTGGAGCTTTGGAAAGAGCCAGACGCAGAAGTTTGCGTGAAGGCGAAAGTACCCAAGAATTTGATCTAATTAAAGAAAGGTACCTTTTATTTTCTTCTAATTGTACAGTGATTTATCAAATTATTTACAGAGATGCCCTACTAAAAACCACCACAGTCTTGCGCCATTTAGTAGGAGAATTGATGAAGTACTTCACTCAATGTGAAGACGAGTTGAACAGCACGTTAGTTGAAGAACTCTTAAAACACGGCTTCGAGAAAAACCTCACAGAAATAGAAGGCGAGCTCAGCTTTAACGATTCAACCTCTAGTAAAACTGAAACGAAACGCGTCCATTTGACTCCGGATTTTTCTGAATTCTTAAAAGTTTTGGACAGCTCGGCACTCGATAGCATTGGATCAAAAGAAATATCCGTAGACTTTAAAAATGAACTCGAACTGTGTTTGGAGAAACTGAAAGCTGACGCAAATGCGGTTTTAGCATTGACAGTTAATTTGTCACATAGAACAGGTGTTAAAACAGATAACAGCGTTAAAAATACCTCGTTAGAAGAGAAAGTGACGTCCCTAACCAGACAGTTGATAGAAGAAACTCAAAACAAGAACGACCTAGTTGATAAAGTTAATGAGTTAGAAAAGCACATCGATAATTTAGAATTGGAAAGGAGTCGCCTCGAACTTCATGCAGAAGAGCTAATCGAAAGGCAAAATGTCATGGAAAGAGATCTGTCGCAGGCCAGAGGAAAAATAGGCGAATTAATAGAAAGCGGTCGCAAGGAAATAGTCTCGGAGGGATACGGCGAGAACCTCACAGGAAGCAATCGTAATTTGAGTAAGTGTTTTCATGTTTTCCTGAATTAATTTCGCAATATCTTAATCTAACACAGTTTAACAACACTGTAAATCAAAATGACTGGTGCTGGACCTCGTTTATTCTGACACCTTTGGCCAAAATCGATGTTCATCACCCACTCCTTAGCAAAATCTTATAATTTTCTTAGGGCTAACTTTCAAAATCTATTTAACACCTTGCAAATGACAAATTGGTGTTTTTAGAGCACTACATGGATGTAAATGATGCTTGATGTGCTATTTATGACGAGCACTTGCATACCTGGTAATGTTTTTTATGATGGGGTGGTTTTTCAAATACGGAAGTCTGCGACATGTCTGCATATAAAACTTGTTTTCACAGTTAAAATTGAGTTGTGCATGTGCAAATTACAAGACAAAATGTCTTCAGAGTTGGATCAGATTCCTTCATTTTTGATAAGGAGTAGTGCTAGCACCTTTGCCCATCCAATTTCCATTAGCTTCCACACTACTCAAAACCGTACAGGGATATTGAAGAAACACAAAGTTTTTTAGGTACATTAAATACACTCCCAGGCAAAAAAAACCGGACAGTTGGTTTTTTACATTTATTCTTTAATATCATTAAGATTACACATTTATCTAAGAATGTATTAATTGTGAAATCTTTACTAAACATTGTTTAATAAAAAAATCATAATTTCACAAAGTTAGATGATTTCAAAATCACTATTTTTAAAAGTTTTTTAAAACTGCGTTTTTCTTTCTTTTCATTTTTGCTGAAGGAGGCCCTGCATATAGTTCTTTGGCGATCTTGGCAATAATTGTTTTTATTGTTTCTGTCATTGCTGTGATTTTCTATGTATCATTGGTGTATTTCGAGTTGTTCCCAAGTTTTTTATTTTGGAAATGACACCTGATGATAGATAGATAGATAGTTTATAGTCATAAATAACCTTTCATGGTGTACAGACAGTTTTCAGTATACATACAAAGAAACGCTCATGGCGACATTAAAACAACAACACAAAGTCCAATTAGACACCAACCAAGCAACCCACAACCTCCTCAAGCGAATATGGACAGCTACCACATAGCAATAATTTCAGTGAACATTTAAATGCAATCAAAGTTGAACAGTCTTTCATGTGCGTTGGAAGCTGATTAAAAAGAATAAGGCCATTATAAAATGGACTTTTAAAGTAAGCTGTTGAGGATGGAAATGCTGGTCTCAACAAATCTTGTCTTAGTACATAAGCATGCTCAGCACTTGAGCTTCGATACTCATTCTTATGCATATAAACATACTTTAGCAGAAAATATATGTAGACTGCAGGCATTGGCAATACCCTCAATTGCTTAAAGTAAGATGACGTTCTAGGCGATAAGTTGCAAATTATACGAATGGCTCTTTTTTGAGTCTTAAAGATTTGTTTATGTAAGGGCAAATGACCCCAAAACTGAATGCCATAAGACATCAGCGAATAAAAATAAGAATAGTAAATGGTAAGCAATGTGGATTGTGGTACGATTGATTTAAAGTAGCTGATCGAATAATTTGCAGAACGTAATCTTTTATTTAGGTGAGTTAAATGATCCTCAAAAGTAAGATTAAGATGAAGTTGCTCAAGCAGTGGCCCTTCGTGATGATGGCCGAAGTGTGCATTATATTGCCTTAGCATTAAATTTGCCAAAAAGCACAGTTATACTAGGGCCGCCGAACAGGAGTGATCACCCTACAAGAACGTGCTCTAGTGGGGCCAATAGTTATTTATGACGACCGAATTGGAGTGATGCGACTTCGTTGGGTCTAAAGAAAGCGCATCACTGCGGTTCGGTCTTCCTAAATTGATAGTGGTCCCGCCTAGAGCACGTTCTTGCAGGGTGATCACTCCGTCTGTTGGGCGGCCCAAGTATAGTGATGCTATCAGACGCTTTGATGAAACGAATTTGTACAATAGAAGACCTGGATCTGGGAGAAAACGATGTACAACACATACGTGTAATTGTCCTAAGCAATCGACGACAATCGTCCAGCATTGTAGCCCAAATGTTAGGAAATATTCAAGAAGCCCCTGTTTCATCAAGAACAGTTGTTAGAAGAAGGCTAAATGAACAAAATTTAGCTTCTCGCAGACCAGCTACAAGTCCACAACTCCTGGCGCATCATAGGCAATTAAGGTTACTTTTTGCAAGGGAACACCTTGAATGGACTGAAGAGCAGTGGGGAAAAGTGTTATTCTCTGATGAGTCAAAATTTAACTTACGATCACCAGACAGACGTGAGTGGATATGGAGAAGACCTGGCGAGCGTTACGCTCAGTGTTGCTTCACTGAGAGAATACCATTTGGAGGCGGCGGTATTATGGTATGGGGAGGCATATCTATAGAGGCTCGTACAGAATTGGTACTCGTGGAAAGAGGAGCAATAACTGCCCATCGGTACATTACCAATTGCTTAGCAGACCACGTTGTACCACATGCGGATTTTATTGGTGGAGATTTTGTTTTTATGCAAGACAACGCCAATATTGTTACGGACTATCTAAATGAAGTTGGTATCACTCGATTGGACTGGCCAGTAAAAAGCCCAGACCTTAATCCAATAGAACATGTGTGGGATTACCTGAAAAGGCGAATTAGAAATCGCCAACATGTCCCAGAAACAATTGAAGAGCTAAGACAAGCAATTCTGGACGAATGGGAACAAATTGACCAAAATGTTATTGTTAACCTCATAAGGAGGTTTTGAGTAGTGTATTTATCGCTTAAGTCTTCAACTTTGCCAACTATTTGGAAAGCTCGTATTTGTCTGGTTCTAAAAAGTGGTGACCCCTGTGGTGTTGGTAATTATCTATACCTATATAGCGTTGATTGACTATTGGGAAGATGTCTAACCTCCACTGGTTAAAGCGCGCCTCATCCAGCCGTGAAAATATTTTATACCAAAACTCTATTCATCTCTCTCAAGAGCTCTGTTTAGCCATCATGTGTCTCAAAACGTCCGATTAACCGATATGCAGCGCTCTCACAAGTAGCGGCATACCGTGGAAACACAATCGCTAGGTCAGTAATGGCAAATAAATATTCATTTTTAGTTTGAGAAACGTTCCTTGGGTCGGTGTTACCAGTGTTGCCAGACCTACTGATTTGCCATTAGAACTACTGATTTTGGTTCTAACAAATTGATTTGAGTTCCAAGTCTACCGATATTTAAAAAAAACTTGGCAAAGACGCGTTCGCGGTTATGCATAGTCGGTGTTTTTGTAACACCGCCAAACGCGGTAATCCGACAGCTTCAAACATAAATTATTACTTTGGTAGGCGCCGACCGCCTGCATCAATGGCAAAGATCCAGGGCGGGTTGCAGAAATTTTATTCAGACGCATCCGTCCCAGTCCCGACGCCCGACAGAGTACTTGTGTTTTGGAAATGTAAAAAAAAACTAAAGCTGAGAGAACGCATTTTAAACCAAGCCCTTAGTTGCCCTCTCGCACCAGACACATGCATTTTTTGGCAAAAAGATGATGTAGAAACAAGCAAAAACGCGGACCCTTGCGGGCGCAGAACTCGTGTAGCCGTAGGAGAACAATATGGCAGCTCTGTACCATACCCGAACACCCGCCGAGATTGTTACTGGTGTCTTTCAATAACGAATTACTTAAACGTCATTTTACTGATATTGTGTAATGCGAGACTCGGGCGGATGCGTCTGAATAAAATTTCTGCGGGCGGGCTCCTGTTTATGAAATCGTAATGGTGAGGGAGGGGCAAGCAACAGCTCACTTTATAATTTCAATCAAACAACCAGAAACGGAAAACTCATAATTTGGAAACATTCTTAAATTTTTTTTCAGAAAAACAAATCTTATTCATATACATACTTATAAGAAAGTATAAGTGGATACGCCAACTTTTATGTGTAAATGAAAATTTCATATTAAGGGGGCTCGTCGAACTTTCTTCTGTTTCGCTCTGACGCATTGATTGTCCCTGAGAACTAGGCGTTCGTTTTTCAAGGATGAAACAGCCAACTTTAGAAGAATTTACCTGAAATTTTGCGTACTTATTCTTTTTGTTATGTATAAATGCGCTGGTTCTCAGGGACAATTAACGAGTCCGAGCGAGACAGGAGAGAACGGTCGCAAGCCCCCTTAAGTGCAATACATGTGCAGTATGAGAACTTGTATTTTATAACAGCACAAATTTTAATATTAGATTTTATACACAATTCCAAAACTGTGTTGAGTCGAGTTCTGTTAGATATTATTTACTTATTTTACTTTTATTTGTTTTTATTAATAATAATTAATTAATAACAGAATACCTTTAATAGTTGTTTATATTTGTGATGTTTCCAAAGTAAAAATAAAATTTGATTCAATTCTGTGGCGCCCTCAAAATTTTTACATACAGTCCTTGCTGATCTGCCCAGCTGCAAACTGGCTTCCATGCATCAAAGCAGCCGATCGCAAGTGTTCCGGCATCTTGTTTGGGCTATGATTCTAGATAACTACCGTGTTACCGACGCTATTGAATACTATTCATATTATTAAATGCTTTCAACCACCGCTAGGTGGACGACGCGAGAAATCCTAGCGACCGATACGTCTTGCAGGCATCATTTACAGCCGTATACTTGTGTGTCTACCCAATAATCAGTCAACGCCTATAGCTACACTGTCCAACTTAGGCAAATTCTTCGAAATAATACACATTATTATTACATTTCTCTCGATCAGCATGGATTCTTTTCTAAGTGGTCAACTACATCTAATTTGGTACTCATGATGCAGGTTATCTTAAACTGGGGGGAAATTGACCAAAATGGTTCTATCATTTGCAATATTTTGTTCACTGTTTTTTCAGTTTGATTTATGGATACACAAGTCGATGTGTTTGACCGTTACTATGCATTTCTATTACTTGAAAATTGATTTTTTTGTTGCAGAATTACAGGTTGTGGGGTGAAATTGATCAGCAATTCTACAACCTAAAATGAAACTAAGTGGTTATTCGTAAATATTTATTCATTAATGTAGAAAAACAACACTAACAAATCAATGAGACTTTCAAGAACCACTAAAAATAAATATTATACGATCACAAAATATGAAACATTCTATAAGTGAAAACAATGACATTCTTCATCAAAATGGGAATGAAAATAGTGTATTCACATTTCCCTAGTGTTAATAGCCTTAGAGAATTTGTATCTAACTCCATCATCCACAAAATTGGTCGTTTTTATCAATTATAAATTGAGTTTTACTGCTGCAGACTAACTTTAATCCCATCACATTGATGTCCCCATCTTCGATATTTTCATTGATAGCAACATATCTAAAAGTTAAAACAGTCCTATGAAAACCCAGCCTGAATGATTAAAAAACTGTTTACCTGTAAATTTGTTTCTTCCTTTGTCTATTTAAGACTCATCAATACAAATTTTCCATTTTTTAAATTCCCTTTTTCTATCCCCAAGTATTCTATTTCTTCCTCGTTCCTGGTACAAATCTTCCAAAAATTTTTCTTCAGTTGGAGAATCATTTACTAGTTCCTCCATGTCCACATTGATTTCAGAACTTTCTTTCTCGCTACTTGCAGCTACACTTACCGAGCTCAATCTACTTCTCTTAATATTTCTCCTTCTTGCAAGGTTAGAATATCTTTTCTTTTTTAAATAGTTTACAGATCTTCTGGGATTTCTTGTGGCAGTTTCCTTAATACCTTTTCTGGATTTAAGAAAACAATGTCAGTTGCTTCAAAAGAAGATATTATATTGGGCGAAATTGCGTTTTCCTCTTGTGTTTGGTTGTCCATTTTTCAATCCAACACGGTCAATAATTGCGGAAAATCTCGTTTATCAATTGCAACTAGAGAGGGATGAGTTTCTTTTCAGGCAGTTAACATATGACAATCATGCCATTTTAAATGGACGGAAAAATATAACGTCCAAGGGTTGAGTTATGTGGGTAGAATTTTTAGGCAAGCATATAAACGCAATTATAACATGACTGCAGAAAACATTTATGAACTAAGAAATAACATCAAGCGTTTACCAATGAAAAAACATGCAAGTTTGGCGCTACATTTGAATACCGTATTCTTTTAACTTCTTTAAATTATCCTGTGATTGGATTTTTGTTTTGTGTTGAACAATAAATTATTATACTATTATTATTATTACTATTATAAGTATTTCCGGCTCTTTTGTACTAGGTAGGAATGTTTTCTTCGTTATGTTTATAGAAAAATTTGTGTGGCAGGTGGTAAAGTGTCGACGCTGGCTGAATTGCAAGAACGGGCACGAGTGGCTTTGTCGGAAAGTACGATGGGGGACCAGTCTTTGCTGCGTCTTGTGGAGGAACTTTCCCAAGCAGGGGAGCATCTTACTGAGGAGGCTAAGAAAGATCACGACGACTTGGTTCAACAGGTTGGTGCAGAATTTCTTTGTTTTATTTTATGTTTTATTTTTTTACTTTTCTGTAGTTAGAAAATAAAATCCTATTTTTCACTAGGTAAAGAACATTCCTATGAGTAGCTCTAAGAAACAGGTAAAAACATTAACAAAAAAGGCATAATTTTTTCGCTGTAATATTCACTTTTTCATTTGTCATTGCTTCTAAGTTTGCTTGTGTTTACTTGTTGTGGTAAATGTCTTGACCAGGCAAGGGTTGTTTGTTTGTTTTTGTTATCTCAGGTGAACTTTAAAATTTGTAATGAGTCACATATCATTCTCCATGCAATTAAAACAGTGAAGGTACCAGTGCTTTTGGTCTATGATTGTCAGAATGGTAAGTTTTAAAATTGGCATTGAAAACTTTGAAATTTTGAAAGATCTGCTTTATTGAGCTGCCTTTTCTACATTTTGTACACTAACCTATACAGTAAAATTTACCGTACAGAGTGTCCCAGAATTGAAACACGGAATTTTAAGAGCGAATTCTTTTTCTGAAAATATAAATGAAGAAAAGCCCTTATACACTATTCTCTATCAAAGAGGGTGTACAAAATACTTACAATCACATTTTATTTTACAAGAAAAGTCAATTTGAGATTGATTTAGACTTCTAAAACGCGTTTTTGTTGCAACTTCTCTCCAACGTTTCAAACGTAGGATATCATATGTGTGAGCTTCTGGTCGTTCAATAACAAGTCAGTTTCAAAAGCTGCAAGTCCTTGAAATTTTTATGTTTTTGTGGGTATCTCCACCTTCTTTGTCATCTTTGATTACTGCAGTTTGCAGAGTAAGGTCGGCTATTTCCTCTACATTTAATTCTTTTGCAACATCGCCATATTTGCCAACTGCCTATTTTCCAATTTATTCTGCTGAAACCTCTTCATAACCTCTCATTTTCATCATCAACCTATACAAACTTATATTTTCTTCTTCAATCCATGTCCTCACAATCTTTCCTGTTTTTTATAAAATTTTGTGTAAATTTGTTACGTGATAACCTAAACGTACCAGAGAAATTTGGTTCAGATATGATTGTAGAGAAAACTTCTGGCGCTCCTCTACTTTTAAAAAACCACAGTTCTCTTCTGATGCAGAGTTCGGTGTGCGTTTACCATGGCTTTTCTTCATATTTTCAGTCAAGAAATCTGCCCTTAAATTCCGTGGCCAAATTCTAGGACACTCCGTATATTTCTATGCATTTCCGAAAATCTTTGCTTTCTTCTAATTCAGGTGGAAGCTGCCGACAAGAAGTACAAAGCTACGTGCCAATTTTTGGAAGAGCAGGCCTCGGAACGCGAACAAGAACGGGATGAAGCCCAAAAAGAGATACAAGCTCTGAGGGAGCAATTGCGAGAACGCGACAAGGATAGGGCAAGCTGCGAAAGGGTGTACGGTGAGGTGAGTTTTCTCTTCGAATTGACACACATTCGAGATTGTCTAACGTTTGATGGTAATTCCGCACTAATTTTTGCATGTCTGCAATGTAGGACAGGACACCTTTGGTACTAAACAGTTGGTGCCGGTATTGCAATGCTTCCATCTTGGGCACTGTGAGTTTTTCCTGCCTCTCACTGTAGTTTGTGTTGGATCGCACGTAGTCTAGGAATTCGTTGAATGAACTTCAAGCTTAAGTTAAAATAAGAAAGGGATCTTCAAACAGGAAAGCGTTTTAGGGGATGTGTATATACAAACCGCAAGGGTGTTTAATTTTCGGATGCTCTGTGGAAAGATGACAAAGAAATAGTGGGGTATTGATGTTATAGAAATATAATCTTATGCATTTATATGGTGCACCACGGGGACAGACTGTATCAAACAACGGGACTGTGGGAGAAATCATTACTCGTGTGAGACAACTCAACAAACATAACTATTTATTATTATTTATTATTATTGGAAAGAGTTTATAGAATTTCAGAAAGTTTTTGAAACTACAGGTTGTAAATTATTCATAAAAATTATGGGGAAATTGGGCTACAATAAAAGAGGTACTCGACTGGTTTCAAATTTTTGTAATAAACAAAACAAATATGTAACGCATTAAAAGATGATTTGTCTTCAATCAATAAACCAATGTACAGTGTGCTTCAAGGGTCGCTCTTAGAGCCTCTGTTCATGTTAAAAGTATTGACAAGAAAATGAGTACAAGGAGTATCATTGAGGAAGTGTAGGTTCTGATGGAGCCAACTCCATCAAAATTGATTCATTTGTCAATGGAACTAGCCGCGCAATTTCAAAAAAAGACATTCAGGTGTTTGTACTATCTGGCCAAACCGGATATTCGGCCGACTAATAACTGGCATTTTAAAACGGAGGTGAAATAAAAAATTTGTAGCCATATAAAATGAGTTAGCTCTAAGTAATAATTGTATTATATTTGTCACAGTAAAACAGAAATCTGCAGATGTCAGCAGTTGGTGCCGATAGGGTAGGTATGTAATTTTTCGTTTTTAAATAAAATGGTGTTTAAGGAGGAGTGACTAGATACCGGGATTCGGCCGGATGGACCAAATATTTGCGGCATCTCTAGCTATAACCAGAAAATTGAAAGACATCACAGCTAACATACTTGTTAAGATATTTGAAAACATGAAAATGTATGTGTTATGTTTAGAAATGAATGGGGACCATTTCCAACATCTTTTTTAGTCATATCTGTCAATATTCTTCCAACATTTTTTTAGTCGTTTTTATTCTGACTTTTGGTTGACACATTCATGAGAGGTTCATACGGGCAAAAATTCGAATTCAAAAAATTCAGCACTCGGCTTGTATTAGGTAATGAAATTCGTCAATCTGCTGTAATGAAATATCTAAGAAAGGAAAAATGGCATAGATGAGGTGTTCCCGGAAAGGTGGATCGATTGAGTGGCTTGGTAAATCCCCAGACTTTAATCCGTTGAATGGGGTCGTTACACAATTTTTAAAAATCATATTTTCCTGAAGATTCTCGTAAAATATTTGACCTTTTTTTTCTATTTTTCTCACAGCGAACGTTTTAGGCATCTAAACCATCATCAAAGTTAAGACCCTGGCCCTTTAAGCTTTTTAAATGATGACGTATCTGCGGCAATGCCGAGGAAGCCGGAAAGTACACCCGTTGTTTGTTTATGCTTGCTAGCTCAAACGTCATCTTGTAGGATAAGATAAGAAGAATTTTATTACCTAAACACTATCTACAAATATAACAGAAAAAATTCCAAAAAAGAAAGAAAACACCCCAAAAAAAAACAAACCCCAACGAACCTTTTACAAAAACTGAGCTATAACCTCCTGCACTTTTAAATTTATTTATTACTATGTTAGATGTTTTTCATGTTTTTATTTATTACTAATTAATTTCTGTCCCTTGTTGGGTAATTATGTTTGTCCCTCTTACCACAATGTATTTATCAAAATAGGAAGGTAACATTCCATTAATCAGCTTATAGATAAAAACCAACACTTAATATTCTAACAATCTATGTACCAATCCAACCTTACAAGCATGTCATCTATTCTAGTGTATATACTGGCTCTTAGTATAATCCCCATACCTCTATTCTGAAGCCTTTGGAGCCTCTCTACATTAGTTCGATTGGTCAAATATTTCACAGTCCCACAGTTGTAAAAGTACGGCAATATGAGTACATTATAAACAGCTTTTCTGCCATAAACAGACAAACTAGCACTTATCCTACGCAACAGTCGTTTTCCTATTTTTTTACAAATATAATCAATATGTTTGTTTAATTTCAATTTTCTGTCCAAGACCACCCCCAAGTACTTAACGCTATCCACCTAATCAATAACTTCTCCTTCCAAACTGATACAAATCTTACTAGAAACAATGGAAACCCACAATTTATCCGTTGACAAACACATCGCTTTAGTTTTTGTATGCAAACCAACTGCTCACCAACTCAAGCTCCTTGTTCATAATTTCCATCATTTCACATATATAAATCACTGGGTGATCCGCAAAGAAATGACACCTACACCGCTTAAGCACCAAGCACAAATCACCTACATATATACATAGTAAACAAAATGGGCCCCAATATACTCCCCTGCGGAACACCCAGATCAATACTTTCCTCAGATGATTCATACTCCCTATGTGGCACCTTCTGCCTCCTATCTCTCAGGTAATCCTCGAACCATCTCATCACAGTACCACTTAAACCAATTTTTTTCAGTTTTATTATCAGTTTTGCTCTATCAATTGTTTCGAACGCTCTTTTTAAATCAACAAACACTACCATTATAATTTTTCCTTTATCTCTTATTTCTTTCCAGTCACTCAATAGATATTGTAGTGCAGTTTCACAGCTAAAGCCCTTCCTAAAACCAGACTGCACGTCACTAAGAACATTGTTCCCGTTAATGCAATCTAGTAGCTGTATATAAACTGTTCTCTCTATGATTTTTTCGACTGCTGGAAGCAGATTAATTGGTCTAAACTCCTGACAATCTAATGTACCTTTCACCTTTCTAACAGGCGCAACTGTTGCCAATTTCAAAACTGAAGGTACAATAAATACCTTCAAGTCAAACGCGTCAAACATAAACTGAATTAATAAACAATCGTGGCAGTCTAGTCGTTTGACAGTGTCCAGTGTTGTTTTTCAGTTTGTCTAGTTCCCAACTAAATGAAGCACTCACCGTTTTGTTTTAATATTTTTCATTTCAGCACTGAAATAAATACAGTAATGTTCGCTTATAATGAACCTCAAGGGACTAGTTAAAACGGTTCGTTATAAGCGAAGTTCGTTATAAAAGGAAAAACAAACATTGCTATTATTATGGGCGTGTTTTTAGCACTTTCATAAACGGTTCGTTTTAACCAGTAATTCATTATAAACGGGTTCGTTATATGCGGACACTACTGTAGTCCATATCGGTAAATTGTCTGAATCGGCTTTAACGAAACCTTGCTCTATTTTCCGTAAACAAATATACTAACTGACACAATAAGTAGGAATAAAAACACATAAATAAACGACAGAAAATCATTTATACACCCAATACAAATAAAAATAACCTCCAAATGTCAAAATCTGATTATTCGTAACATTATTGCTCCCTACTTTACCGATACCGACTGAAACTCCATGTAACTTTAGCTTTCTGGGTATCAAAACATCAATTCAGATGACCAATCACAAGCGCTTCTAAGATGATGACGTAACAGAGGCAGCACGTGTTTCTGTTTAATTCTCCGAAGGCGCGCTTTGTGCTAAAATTGCCATTGTTTAAATTTTGGGCTCCTGGTGAGTACAACAAACAGAAAATTAAGTTTAGTCTGCAACTTTTTTCTCGATTACTCTGTATATTGGTAAAGTAGTTAAAAAATACTACAAAGAAAAAAGAAAATTGATGTGTCCAAGAAAATCTGCTGGAAATTCTTATTTGCGAAAATAACGAATTTATGTGTTACTTTATCATAACCCTGTATATGATATATCTGTCTGTATGTAAATCCAGAAACAGGTATCTAACGCGGAAATATGTGAAAAATGTATCTAATATTTTTGTCGTATCTTCAAAATAACGAATCAGTCAGAGATAATGAGAACTGATCCCTCCCCAAAAACATATCCTAGGCTCGATGACCAATTAAATTCCTTAAGGAACAGCACAATAGTGGCACCACTTGTGGATTACAGTACGTTCGTGTTATTTATGGAAAGCGAGATGAATCTGAAGAGGCTACAGACAAGGCAAAATAAAGCCATGCACATTGTTTACAGTTTAGGTACCTTACCTTTAGGTATCTTACCTTTTTATGTTTGATGGTCTGTAACTGCTGGGAAAGAAGATTGATTGTATTTCCGTTCTTCCAAACTGAAATTCTTCTTTCAAAAACTTTTTGAAATATTCTTTTCATCTTGCCATAATTTTTTGAAATGGTTGCTTTAAATCGGTAAATTTAATTGATAAATTGAGTAACACATCTGTGGTACACCTGAACCGTTTCGCAGGTGGATCCAAAAATAGAACTGTAATTTAGGGAGACTGTCCAGGAAGTACTTCCCTTTTTTATCTCTTGTAAATGAGTAAATAAACTCGGCAAAGACAGGAGATCTATTTTCGTACATCTATTTTTACCCTTGCAGTACATTATGTTTCTCTAATGCACTGTTTTAGTTTACTTGACAAGTTTGTGTTATTAACTAGACTTAAGCACGCAGTTCATTCAACGAAAAGAAATGTAGGTGTTTTGTTGTTTTTAGACATCGTGATTTTTTTAATTAAAAATTACAAACAGGTCGAACAGCTGGAACAGCAAATGCGCGAAATGTCCAAGCTCATAGAAGCCAACGAACTGAAGCAGCAAGAGACGGAGCAAGAACGTAAAGAAGCCGTTGAAAAAATTTGGGTTTTGCGAGATATAATTCGCGATCTCGAAGCTCAAGTTGAGACTAAAGCCGAAGCGGAAGCTGAATTGCGTAATTTGGTGTTGGAATTACAAGACGTGGTGAAACAGCAGTCGAGAGCCAACCTGGAACTTACCGAACGTTTGGAGGCAGTTAAAGATGTTGGGGAGGGACGACAGTTGCAGGGGCACATCAAATATTTAGAGGAGGAGTTGCAGAGGTTCAGGCTGAATTCGGAATTGGCTGGCAGCGAAGGGGCCTTGCGACAAATAAAGGGGCAGGTGGGGTTTTATCAGTGTTTTTCTGATTACGTCGATTATTGTTTTCGGGTTTTCAGTTAACAGACTTTGAAGCGACTTTGGACAAACGTACTTTAGATTTGGAGGGTCTCCATTCGACTATATCGACAACTTGTAGCTCACCTTCCGAAGATATGTCCATACGAGATCAGGTATTTTCGTTAATAGACCGATAATTTCGAAACTGACACGATTTATTTCAAATAAAGGTAAGGCCGCGTACTCCAGCTAATGTCTTAGACGAATGCGACGTGCCCCTCCAGCAATTGGCTCGCCTCAAAGAGAAGTTAATAAGACATTCACGAGCTGAAGATGCTGCAATGAAGAGAATAAGAGACTTAGAAATGCAACTTTCGGGGATTAAAAAGGAATTTGATGTGAGAGTCTTTCTAATTGACATTTGGGGTATATTTTCTTTTTATATGATTTTCAGGAGGTCCAGAATGAAAGGGATGCTCTTCAAGACCAAGTTCAAGAGCAGTTGATGTTGATTTCTTCTCTGCAGATTCGATTAGATGATCAACGACTGATAGCAGAAGACGTCCAAAAACAGAGAAACACATCGTTAGAAGTGCGCATCTACGATTTAGAAAATGAAGCGAAAAGTCTTCGGGAAACCATCCACAGCAGAGATAAAACAATAAAGCAACTGAACAACACCTTAGAACACACAAAACAAAGGCTTGAAATCCTCCAAAATGAATTGCAGTCGCAGAAAGAAGATGACGTCATTCTTAAACTGAGAACAGAAATAGAGGAGTTGCAGGTGGATAATAAGATGTTGCAGATGAAGATTGATAGTAACGCGCAAAGTGCACAGATTCTACCAAATTTGGTCGATAATATTTTGGCGGATAAAAATGCTGATATTGAAAAGTTACGCGACAAATTGGAAGATACGGAAAAACAGCTTCAGTCATATTTATCTTTAAATTTGGATCACGAGCAATTGAAGAATTTGTCCCAATTGAAGACTTCTGATAGAGCTCTGGCTGATATGTTATCTCTAGTGGGGGAACATGCCCGGAGAGCTGAAAGTCGTAATATAAGTATCGGCAGTCCGGAACTCAATTTTAAAAGGACGACAAATGAGACTACGCCAGTCCTCGGCTTGGATTGTACTCCCGAAATATCTACCATAGAAAAAGTGGGGCCTCCCAATGTGAATTATACGATAGACGCTCCTTTAATCAAACCAAACTCAACGGAAATACAAAAGCACGTTCATTTCGAAGATACAAGAATTTTGGAGTTGAAAAACGAATTGCATTTGAAAGAGGAAATGTTGAAGGAATATTCCGCGAAAATTGAGGCGATTGTTGTTTTGGAAAATAAAATAGAGAAGTTGCAAGAAAATTTGGAGAAAACCGAGGAAGCTTTGAAAGTGGCCACGGAAGCTTTCGAGAAAGAACAGTCGAATATGCGCGACTTGGAAAAGAACTTGCGCGTTGAATTGGCGGAGAAAAAGATGCACATGATGGAGAGGGATAAGAAACTGGAGGTTTACGAGCAAGATTCTGTTCGAAAGGATCAGATGTATATAAATTTGGCAAAAGAGAAACGGGAGATCGAGAAGCAACTGCAAGTTTTGTACACAGAAAACGAATGTTATAAAAATTTCGATAACATCATGGCGGAGAAGAACAGAGAGATCTATCGACTGGAAGAGCGTTTGGCAGAAATAAGCGAGCCTGATCCTAAAATAGAACGCCTAGAGTATGACCTGAAACAGGCTAAAGAAGAGAGTAATGTGTTGATAGTGAAATTATCTGAGTTGCAAAAAGAAATCGAGGGCAACGTTAAAGTAATGGGTGAATTACGGGAAGAAAAGGAAAGAACCGAATTTGAATTACAAGAAAAACTTAAGAAACTGCAAGATATTTTGATAGACAGAGAGTGCGAAATTGAAATTTTAAACGAGGATTTGAAACACTTTCAAGACGAGCTTGAAGTTTTACGTAAATCTGAGAAACCGATAGACACTTTAGAAAAAGACTCGTTAATAAAAGATTTGACAAACAAATTTGAAGATTCCAACCGCGAAGTTCAGCGCCTTCAGACGTTATTGAACGAAAAGGAGAAGATTATACGACAGATGAGTGAGGATAGCAAACGGTTGCACTCGAATTTGGAGACGATTCAGAATAAGATACAAGAGACGGGGAATATTATAGATCTGGCGAAACGACTTAGGGATGAACAGAAGTTGAACGTAGAGCTGCAAGAAGAGGTGCATCTGTTGAAGGCGAATTTGTTGGCGCAAGAACAGAGGCCACCGAGTGACATCGAGTTGTCCATTGAAGAGATTGCTGGGAAAGTACAAAGGTAAGAAATTTAGAGTATGTACAGTGAAATCTTTTAGTGGATAGTTATTGCAAAATTGATAACGAAGTTGGTTCATTTTGGGGTCCACTGGCGACCCATAGAGAACGAGAAAGCCACTTATAGAAAGTTCATTAAATAAAATACTAACTTGGTAAAATATTACATACTTGCGTTCTATTTGGAGGGAATTTCAGCTTACATTGAATTAATTATATCGTAGCTGACACAATAATTCGGTGACCCTATGCTGAATTTGAATATGGGATTGAATAAAACCAGAATTGAGTTACTCTAAGTTGTCTAAGTTGTCTTTTGACGTATAGGGTTAAATTATAAAGAATTCATAGGTTCGGTTGTTCAAAGAAACCAATACCGGCTTAAGTCTGATACCGGCTTCGTTGCTATGATACCGGCTTTCTGACTGGTTGTATCCGAGGCATAACAACTTTGAAAAATACATACAATTCAATTCAACTAATTCAATTCAGCCAGTTCAATTTAATTCAAAAATAATTCAATCCAATTCAAATAATTTAACTCAATTTGCCCAATTTAATTCAAATAATTTAATTCAAGTATAATTCAATTCAATTCAAATAATTCAATTTAATACAGCCAATTCAATTCAGTTCAAAAATAATTCAATGTAATTCGAATGATTCTATCCAATTCAAGTAATTCAATTCAAACAATTCAATTCAGTTTATATAATTCAATTTAATTCATTCCATACTCAAGTTTGAAGTGTGAAACGAACAGCTGTTTGTGGCATGCTCCGGCAATATTGTTAAATTTAGCATTTGCTGAGTGCGTTAGAATAGAAAGACTCGTAACCATCAGAATAGGGTGAGCCAGAGGTTTGAATGTGAATAAAAAGAAACATTGAATTAATAACAGAAAAATAGAAGTTGGGAAAGAAAAAATTCGAGATAAAAGTGAGGTTAGAGCCCAAAAGCAGAAAGAACCGGCGTTGTCAAGTCGCCCACGATTGCGGTGTTGCCAGTTTGGGCATTTTGAAGGTAGACAAGGAACTTTAACTTATGAATAAATATCATCTGATCAAGGAGGTGAAAGAAACGCGGGAAAGATCAAAAAGTGCCTCTTTGGAACCTGTAAAGAGGAAGAGAAAAGAAGAATCACCACAAGAGTTTGAAGAGTGGGAAAGAGAACAACTGGCATTTCAGGAAAGTAAGAAACTTATAAGATCTCCACAAGGTAGTACGAAGCTGCAGGAAACGGTGATTAGCAAGGCTCAGCGGCTGGGTGACGACACAATACCAATATTTCGTCAGGGAGAAGATACAACAGCAGAAGAGATGGAAGCTATTCTTGTGAAATTAGATGAAATTTAAGAAGAATTAAAAGCGGAATTCAATAAGAAAAATGAAGAACTAAAAATGGAGTTTAATAGGAAGAATGAAGAATTAATGGATGAATTTAGAAAGATACAAGCAGAAATGAAGGGGAAAGAGAAACAATGGAAGGAAGAGAAGGTTTTACTGGAGAATAGAATTGCAGGATTAGAAGAGCAAATCGAGAGGGGGGAGAGAGAGAAAAAGAAGCTGAACATAGTAATAAAGGGAATACACCCACAGGAGAACGATATAAGGGGAAAAGTGGAGGAATTGATGGGTAATAAACTGCAAATTAAGCCAAAAATCCGGGAAGTTTTCGGAATAGGTAGAGATAAAACTAAGAGAGCAATTTTGGTAAAAATGCTGGACTGGGAGGGAAAGTTGGAAGTAATGAATGCAAAGAATAAATTGAGGGGTACAAAGATTGTTATTGAGAATGACCTGATGAGGGATGAAAGAGAGATACAAGAAAGAGTGAAATACGAAGCAGAAATAAAAAGAAAGGATGGTCACCAAGTTCGGATTGGATATCAGAAACTGATAGTGGATAATGAGGTATATAAATGGGATTAAAAAGGGGAAGAGGCTACTAAAGGCAAAGGCAGACGAACAACCTGGGCCTTCAAAAAACCAATAACAAACACACTGACGGACAGACAAGTAGTGACAGAAAAGGATTTGACATATGCATTGTAACACGGAAACGATTTGGTATTAAGAGGTTGGTGGGAGAATTTATGTTGGCTACATGTAATTTGCAAGGGATGAACAAGGAAGGAGCTCTGAAACATCTATTAGGCGAAATTAGTAAACATAACATAGATATTATCGCAGTTCAAGAAACAAATATTAAAGATAAACAGATTATGGATGTGGGGGGGTACACGATATTCAACAGCGGTGGAGATCAGAATAATTTGGGAGTGGGTTTTATTGTTAGAAAGGAGATGAGGAAATTTATGGTTGACTACAAGGCTATAAATAATAGAATGTCTTTCATTAGGCTACAGGGAAGATATAGGAAAATAAGTATCATTAATGTACATGCCCCGACTGAAAATAGTTAAGAAGAAGAGAAAGAGTTGTATTATGAGAGATTGGTACTAGAATATAACAATATACCTGCTTATGACGTGAAATTGGTTGTTGGAGACTTTAATGCAAAGGTTGGTCAAGAAGATTTCTGCAAACCATATGCAGGCAATCACAGTTTGCATATTACAACAAACGACAATGGACTACGGTTGTTACACTTTGCAGCTGAAAAGGATTTACGAATTAAGGCAACTTTCTTGGAACACAAATTGATACACAAGGGTACATGGAGGAGTCCTGATGGAAGAACCATTAATTAACCAGATAGACCATGTCTTGGTAGAAGCAAAACATTTTGGGTGTATAATGGATATTAGAAGCTGTAGACATATAGATGTAGACTCAGATCATTTCCTGGTGAGGATAAAAATGAAACAAGACTTCCCACAAAATACACTTTCAAGAACGAAACTAGATGGAAAATTTTGGGATTGCTCCCAGCTTCAAGATACTGAAAAAAGGTTGCTGTATATGAGAGAAACTGAAGAATTAGTAAACAACGAATTGGATAAGAATGAAATACAGAAGGAATGGGATGTAATAAAAGACACCATCCGTAGAGCGGCTCAAATGCACTTGAAACAAGTACCCAAAAAGATGAATACACACTGGTTTGACGAAGAATGTAGAAGATGGTTGGAAGAAAGAAGGAAGGCTAGAATGAAAATGTTGACAGACGACACAGAAGCCATAAAGAGATTCGTAGAAGGGCCAAAAAAATACGCAAAAATAAAAAAGTTGAATACCAACATGGACAACTTCATCGTATGGAATTAAATTATAAGAAAAGCAATACCAGAATGTTCTATGAAGAAATATCGAATATTAAAAAGGGTTTCCCAGTTAGGACATGGATGTGTAAGGATAAAAATGGGTATATGGTGGGTGGGGAGGACCAGGTATTGGAAAGATGGGCTGAATATTTTGAAGCAACCATGAATAGTACTGAAAACTACGATGTTCCTGAGCGATCTCCAGCAGTTAATGTGGATGGAATTGAAGTATTGGAACCAACAGTGGACGAGTTTGATAACATATTAAGAAGACTGATGAATAACAAAAGTCCTGGAATAGATGGGATAGAAGCTGAATTAATTAAAAATGGAAGTGCGCAATTACAAAAAAGAGTATTTAATCTGCTACAACAGATATGGAGCCATGGAAGGATGCCCTTAGATTGGAATAAAGCAGTTATACATCCAATTTATAAAAAGGGAGATAAACTAGAATGGAGAACTACTGACCAATATCAGTGTTAAATGTGACATAAAATGCTTGCGACATTAATTAATGACAGACTAAAAGACATTGCTGAAAAGATATTGGGCGAATACCAATGTGGTTTCCGCACTAATAGGTCGGTGATAGACCAGATGTTGACAATAAAACAAGCACAGGAAAAATGTTGGAGAAAGAATATAACGCATGCCCTTTTTATAGATTTCAAACAAGCATATGACATGGTATTAAGGAAGAAAGTTATTGAAACGTTGAAAGAACTGGAGTTCCCCGAAAAAATTATAAAGCTGGTGGAGATGACAATGACTGACACTAGTAGTGTGATCAGGATCCACGGAAGAGCTTCGAGAAATTTTGAAATACTTCAAGGACTACGGCAAGGTGACCCAGTAGCCCCAACACTGTTTAATATTGTTCTGGAACAAGCAATAAGAAAAAGCAAGCTGGTATCTGACAACTGCATCTTCGATCACCCATACCAGGTACTGGCTTATGCGGATGATGTTATAATGTGTAGAATAAGGGAAACATTGAAAGTATTGACTGGGCAGCTTGAGCATGTGGCAGGTGATTTTGGCCTGAAGATAAACGAATCGAAATCATATTACGTGGTGTTTGGTAGAGGAGCGATAGACAACTGGCAGAACTTACGGATAAATAACATAGCAGGCACGAAATCATATGAGTTCACCCAGAAACAATCCATCACATATTTGCGAGTGGAATTAACAAACAATAGTGATAGTGGGAACGAAATTGGAAGACGAATGGTGTTGGGTATAAGATCGGCAGCAAGTTTGAATAAGATAATTTTCTCCAAAAGCATATCCAGGAAAACAAAAGTGAAGATTTATAAAACCATAATAAGACCAGTAGTACTCTTTGGTAGTGAAACATGGGTACTTCGACAGGAGGATAGAAATAGGCTGCTCATTTGGGAAAGGCGAATGTTGAGACGCACTTTTGGAGGTGTTAAGGAAGAAGATCAGTGGAGACGTAGGACAAATCGGGAACTGGAAGAAATCTTCAAGGAACCGAACATTGTAAATGTTGTTGTGCAGTCCAGATTGAGACGGCTCGGACATGTAGCTAGAATGGAAGATACAAGAATTCCAAGGAAGATGCAGAAGGGGGAGCCAGAGGGCAGTAACTGCAAGGGAAGGCCAAGAAAGAGCTGGATATCTTGTGTTGAGGATGATTTGAGGAGGCTAGGTGTAACGGACTAGACCAATCAAGCAATAGATAGGAGAAAATGGAAAGAAATTACTTTTCAAGCCCTGGGCTTACCAAGCCTGTAGTGCTGTATATATATAATTAATTCCAATTCAAATAACTTAACTCAATTCGGCCAATTTAATTCAAATAATTCAATTCAATACAGCTAATTCAATTCAATTCAAAAATAATTCAATATAGGTAATTCAAATTATTCAATCCAATTTAAGTACTTAATTCAATTCTATTCGGTAAATTCAAAAAAATCAGTTCAATTCAGTCGATATTCAATTATTATTCCAATTCAGAGAGAGTGTTACGGTTAAAGTACTTACATGGCTAGTGTATAAACTAGTTGGATGGTATATAAAGTAACCAAGCGGCTGGTTATTTTACTAGAAATTCACATTTTCAATAAAATAACTGCGAATTTTTGTTAGTTCATATACTATCCAGCCAGTTTATAAACTAGCCGAGAAAGATGGCTAAAGTACAAACCACAAAGAAAGTAAATAAAACAACGATTGTTCTTAGACAGTTTGTAAACTATCCATAACTATTTGGATAAAGTGTGAACTTCAGTTCTAGTAATACAAAATAGCTGAGTACATAAACTAAGCAGAATTTTCTTTTGTAAATTTAATAGAAAAAGTGGTGTTGCCCGTCACTGAATACGGTCAAAAAGTGGTTCCACGGCCCACTATTTCTGGTCTGTGGGCAAGCGGAGGGAGCGGAGCGTTTAAGTCTCCCACCCCCAAAACAAAAACATTAACATTTGAAAACAACAGGAGAGAAATTTTCATCGACGCACGAAATGGGACTAAATCCAAAATTCTATGTTCAGGTACCTACGTAAACAACCTGGGCGATTCTTAGAATGGTTTCCGAGTATGCGGTCACTAAGGGATTGTACCTGTACGCAACTACCACTATTGCTAATGATAGTTTCTTACAAATGCTCCCCAGTATCGTGACACGTGCATCGTGTTTTGCCCAAGTAGTGTTTGATTAATTTTGCAACATTAACCAAGGAAAATATTGGTTAGTTTATGTACTAGCTAGCGAATTAGTTATTTTCTACTACTAGAAATGAAGTTCATACTTTATCCAAATAGTTATGGATACTTTATAAACTATCTAAGAACAATGGTTGTTTTATTTACTTTCTTTGTCGTTTATACTTTAGCCATCATTTTTGGTTAATTTATAAACTGGCTGGATAGTATATGAACTATCCAAGATTCACAGTTATTCTAGTGGAAAGATGAATTTCTAAAATAACCAGCCGCTTGGTTACTTTATATACCATCCAGCTAGTCTATACACTAGCTAAGTAAGTACTTTAATCGTAACAATTCAAAAGTTGTTATCCCCCAGTTGTATCATAGCAACAAAGCTGATGTCAGACTTAAGAGCCCGACACACCAGTTTACTAAGAATCGGGGGGTTCAACGGTTTGGTGAAGCAATTACAGCTTCAACAATACTTCACGTAGTAGAGCACAATGTATATACCTGCACATATGATGAATAACAATGTCTGTGATCCTACAGTGGACGGCAAAAATTATCTGGAATAGCAGGGAACTAGTCGGCCAAACTGATACTGAGAATTAACTTTTTCGGTATTGGCTGGCTTAGCTGAGCGACTTTGATCAGTAGCCGAAAGGCAGGCGAGAGCACCAGCTACGACGAAAAACTCCGAGTGCAACAGTACTGCTGTTTACTCATTAACTGTTTTGTTTTTCGGTCGAAATTCTCATAACTGTTTTGTTTTCCGGTTGAAATTGAAAATTTTATGTCTTCTTACAAGCCAGAGGTTCAGTATACTACTGCCGTTAACCAGATTCTGAGATTTTCTTTTCAGGAAAGTTTTATTAGGTTCTCTAAAATGCAGCTTTTCGTCACTTGTAACATGCGACTTCGTTTATTGTTTTCATATTTTTTAACAAATTTCAAAACAGTAATAGTAGATTTGTATTTTAAGAACTGTTTGCAAACAAAAAAAATAATTTTTGAAATATGTATCTACAAACAGGCAAACGTCTACTGTGCTCCAAACATTCCTGTGTGCCGGGCTCGGAGAAAAAATGTTTTCTCTACCCATAATACTCAACAATTTTCGTGTCTGTGAATGCAGATATTATGTACAGGTATTTTATAAAGTTTTAGTAAGCATGGACAAAAAATATCTTAAACAAAAGACATTGTTTGAACTTCAAAGTTTAGTAATAAGTTGATAGATTCGTCATATTTACTTTATAAAATAATACGTACATAATATCTGCATTCACAAGCACGAAAATTGATGAACATTATGGGTAGAGAAATCACTTTTCCCCCGAAACTATAAGAGATACAATTTTTGTACAAGAGACAAAAAATGTGTCAAATGGATGAACCTTTGCCACGAAAAGAAATGGAAATGATCATGAGACCCTCAAAATAATAACGATAAAATCTGATTAGGGGTAGGGGTAGTTTTCATCCTTCTAGAACCTTAGTTAATTTGCTTTGTACATCAAAAAATAGTACTTCCAAGGGAATATCTAGATACCAAATTTCATTAAAATCGAACGAAGTTTTTCTGAGCTACTTGAAGAAAAAGATCTTTTAAAATAAATTTTGAAGGTTCATCACGTTCAAACGAATATATAGATAAGTGTGGCCTAACCGACTTATTTTGACCCCAAAAACCTGTGGTAGCTCTATGTCCACGGAATTTTGGGACACCCTTTAAAATCATTCAATTCATCTATTACATAAATTAAAAGTAACATTAAATAAAATTCATTGTCAGTAGGCTCAAACAGTTCATTCACCAAAAGTGAAGATTTGGTATAAGAGCCATATTTAATAACAAAAAACAATACTATAGTCTATAATAAAAGGAGTAGTGTGAAGCAAAAAAAATGAACTTGGCTGAAAATAATTATTGCAACTTATATTCTACGATTTACCAAATATTCAAAAACCATTTATATGCGAAGTTTGGTAACATCTTTAATATACTTTGGTAACTCATTATAGTCTGCTTTTCTGGTACTGTTTTTTCCTTTATTTGTTCTTATTGATTTCTATGTAGATTATTTGCACTTCTAGTTTTGTAATCATGAATATGTTTAAGCAGTTCAGTATTATCTTGCTTGGTTCGTCGTACATTTGTGCAGTTTTCAAGTAATAACATATCGTTTTTAATGATTACTGCTAGTTCAGTTTTTGACTCCAGAATAAATAATAACTGTGTCATCCACATAGACAGTGTAGTTGCCTGTAAAGCCAGCATTCTGCAAATTATGTATGCACAAGATATAAAGAAGCGGTCCCAATACAGACCCTTGTGGAACTCCCTTATTTATTGCATGTTTTTCACTAAGTTCATCGTTGACACGTTTCTATCATCCTGTTTTTAAGGTAGTTTCTTAATAAATCATTTGTACTGCCTCTAATGCCTAAAGAATCCAAAGAAGTCAATAATATTTTGTCGTTAACAGTGCCCAATGCTTTAACTGATTATTTATCTTTTCAATTACATTCAAGATGGCACGTTGTGTATTAGAGTTTTCAAGAAACCCAAACTGATTTTTATCAAAACTGATGGTATTACGGATAAATTTAATTTACTGCATTTTAAAATCTCAAATATTTTAGCAAGTGTATTGCAGGGCTATTGTTTGTTTAAGCGATTCAGGGAATATTCCATCTTCCATATAATTATTAAAAAACTGCCAATTATTTGATATATCTTTTGAATTCGTTACTGTTTCGTTGTTTTCATCCTTTACTTTTTCTATTATATTATTCTTTTGGATTTTATGATCATTTTTTAATGTGTAATTAAGGGTTCCTCCAAAATTTCTTTGGGTCCTTATCAGATTTAATAAATTCGTGTTGTACACGGGGCTTCTATTCCATAAAAAGGGGTTTCACCCCCTTTTTTGGGCCCATAAGTCCATTTAATGGGGCGGACTAATTGTTCTACAATTTTTCTTCACCTGCTTCACTCTTCTCTACATTCACTTCTGTTTTTTTGCTATTTCTTTCCAGTTTGTAACCTCCATAACTCTCAATTCATTTGTCACTTCATCCAGCCATCTCGCCTTCGGTCTTCCTCTCCCCCGATCTCCAAAGTGTCATCTTCAGTATTGCGCGGTCTTCTTTGCATCTCAACACATGTCCAATCCGCCTTATTCTTTGTGCTTTAATCAACCTCACTATGCCCTGGTGTTCTATCTCATTTATCAGATCACTGTTCGCTTTCATTCAGTACTCACTTTCACCAATGTCCCTAGGACCCAATACTTTATTGGAGTACTTTTCGCTCAAAAATTTGCAGCTTCTCTTATAGTTTCGTCATGTTCACTACTTCTACCACATATATATTATCACTGGTCTTATTAGACACGTTCAACTTTGTTCACTCACTAATGTTCTTGTCTGTCAATATCTTTTTGTTTGCAAGTCCAATTTGCACTTTCTCATTAATACTTTGAACTTTTTCCTTATATGTAGTTGGTTATTATATATTATTGAATTTGCTAGCTTTATGCTATTAAATATAGTATTATTTTCAAAATCTATTCTTTCATACATATCTTTTGGACAATGATTGTTTTTCTGCAGGGAGTTGGACTTTTCTGCCCATTTGGATTCATCAATATTAAGCGCCTTAGAAGAAGGTGGCGATCGACTGGATGTTCTAGACGCGGAAAACATCAAAGACACTTTACTAAAAGAAAGAAAATTGAACAACGAATTGAAGAAATCAAACGAAAAATTACAGAAAGATGTTATCGAGTGTCGACACAACTTAAGACTTGCCGAAGGCAATGTACAAAAGTTAAAACGGTTATTGGACAATGAAAAGGCGAGTACCGTAGAAATGCAACAGGAAGATGCGAGATTGTTGGAAAGAATGAGAATAAAGTTGGATGGTGCATTGGACAATGAAAACGAGTTGGAGAAATTGTTGGACGATGAGAAACGTACTTGTAACGACTTGAAATCCCAAATTGTAGTGTTGAAGCAAAAATTGGATAGCGCCGGTTCCAATTCATATTCAAAAACAAATCTCACTGAATATAAATCTTTGCCAACTGTGGGAAATCAAGAACTAATCAGGTTGAGGGCGAATTTAGAGTTGTTGCAAAATGAAAATGGTAGTTTAAAAGGTGAAATTAAAGAACTAAAGAGGTCGTTGCGGGAGGAAGAAAGTAGTTTCAAATACGTCAATGATTTGTTGCAGTCGAAGAATAAAGAATTGGAGCAGTTTCAGAAGGAATTGGGGGAGATGAAGGAAGCTGAGAAGGAATTAAAAGAAAGGATAAATATGAGGGAATCCGAAGTGGACAATGCAAGAATATTGATGGTGAGTTTTTTTACTGAGTTTTTTGACGATTCTAGTTTAATTTTGTTTAGGATGAAATGGACCAAGATCGGCTTAGTTTGAAAAAGAAATTGAATGAACAAAATAAGAAGATCCGAGAGTTGGAAATGAAAATACCAGAGATCGAAAGGCAACATTTGAACATGCCCATTCCCGATAAATTGGCTAAAAAGATTAAGGTATTTTAATTTCTTTCCTTTCAGTAAATCTTGCTCGAGTTGGTCTCATTTTTTTTTTTGTTATCGTCTGATTAGGAGTTGAGTAATTTGGTTAAGGATAACAAGCAAATGACGGACACCTTGTCGCGACTCACGGATGAAAGGAAGCTTCTGCAGGAACGAATAAAGGAACTGGAACAACAACAAAACAACCCGTTAACTTTTACGGATCCTGTTGCGAGGGTAAATATTCTAACACAAACAAATGTATCTGCACTTCATCACCTCTCCTGCAGTTCTTTCATCCACTCCTCCCCCTTTTCACTTTCTTCCAGGATCACAATTCCCATTTGCTTGGCGGTCTTTAACTGCACCTCTCCAACACATGTTCCCACGCCTCCTCTACTCCTCACATCCTACATTTCTTTCCGTCTTCACTTTCTCAATATCTTCCACTTCTCATTTCCTAATCTAAACCTCACCACCCTTAAATTCTTGTCCTATAAATATCTAGGCATATATTTGTTGTTATATCTGGATTCTCTTACTTTTTCTTCTTTACCCTGTTTTTGTTGCCCTTTCTTCTATTTCTTTTACCATGTTCTATCCTGTTAGTTTTCTGTTCTCCACCTCTGCCGTATAACCTCTCTCATGGTATAATTTCTCCCTACTCTTTTTACACTTTGATCTATCGCTTCCTACCATTCCTTATTTCTTCCTAATACTGTTTTGCTATACAGTAAAAAATGTAGTGTTAAAAATAAACACTAATCAACACTACCTAAAGTCTATTTGCGACCCACTAATAGTGTCACATATTAACACTAGAATAAGCACTAGAATAGTGTTACATGTAGTGTACATTGTACACTATACTAGTGCAAGTAATCACTAGAAAAGTGCTACATGAAGTGCACAATTTACACTAAAGTAGTGACAATTTTCACTATATTAACAGTAACTTAAGGCACAGCAGTGTTAATAAACAGAGTTAATATTCACTAATAGTGTTCTTATCAGAAATATACAGTGTTATAATTATCACTAGTAGTGTTTGCAGTTCACTGCGTAGTGGTTAGGCAGGATAGGATATTTCTTGTTACAATGAAAACAATATTATATAGAGAAATAAGCATACATTTTATTTAAAAAGTGTGCAAAGTACATTTAAAATAAATGGGACATATATTTATATAATGTATATAAGTAGATGTATGGAAATATAAGTAAAGTACAGTACACCACAGTATAAGTACACTTTCCAAAATTTGCTGTTGCAAAATTTAACAGTGTCAATTTTTATTATCCGGAAGTAAGAGCATATTGGCTAGTAAATATATAACAAAAAAAAACTTACACTTTTATATATAAATACACAATCTTCACTTTAAACTGCAACCCGGCACCTTCCTATTCGTATTTCGATTTAGATCACAAACCACACCAACAACCGAACAAACATGCAGCAATGGCTGGCCTAAGCAGAAAACACGTGTGTTTAACGCATGCGTAACGTTCTACAGTGTTGTTTTAGTGTTAAATTACATTAAAAAACGTTCGCGGTACTTTTTACTGTACCTGCTAGTGCAGTTGTAGAGTTTATTAGCACTAAAATCCAAAAACAGATTGAATATGGCGCACGCGTATCATATCTTATTTACCCGCTCGCATTCATACAACACTAATAGTGTGTCGTAAAGATAGTGCACACTATTTATACACTACTAGTGCTTTAAACTGTAGTGTAAACATAATTTCTTGTAGTGCTAAAGTACAGTGTTTGCCAACACTAAAATTTAACACTAATTTATTAACACCAAACACTACTCATTTAACACGGACCAATTTTTTACTGTGAACTCAGTACCACCTGCGCCCCTTAAGTTTTCCTTATACTTCAAAGCTCTGGTTCTCAGCTTAACTTTCTTTGTTTCTCAAACCATTTTGCCAGTTCCTTGACGTTCTGCAACTTGATGCATTCAGTCAACTTAAGCTTGTCGCCCACTGCTACGGCACGGCACGATACGATGCGGCACGGCGCGGCACGGTATATCTATTCCCTCCGCCCATATACACGACGCGCACCGGCGACGAAAGAAGACAAATCATCAGTTGAGAGTATACAGCGATGGAGTTTGTTCTTTAGCAGTTAAAAATTTTGTGTGACGTTCCGTTTGTTTGGCTCTGCAATTGTGAATGAATCTAAAGCAATATGCTATTGTGTGTAATTAGAATATAATTATTATAAAAGCTATTTAAGTGAATTGATTCTTTTAAGTTATTGCGTTAGATGCCTACCAGATTTGCCCATTTCTTCTGCTATCTCTTCCCAAATATTAGACCTCCTTTGTTGGTCATGGTAATTCTTACTTGAAACGTCGTAGAGTTCTGGGTAATTTTGAACCAAATTAATAAGTTTCTCTTCCATGTTTCAGCTGTTAATTGCCAGTACTAACATGTGCCAGCGCATGCTACGTTCGTAAAAACACCAAACACGCAAGCGCAATCCACACGGCGTCGTGAAATGATGCGCCCATATACACGGCACTGTACGGCACGATACGATTTTTGCCGGTTGGGATCGTGAGCGAAGAATCCTGGCAACGTCGTCCCGTGTCGCACCGCACCGTGTCGCACCGCACCGTGTCGGCTATATGGGCGCTTCTTCATTCATTTGCATGTATTTAATCCTAAACGGATTTTTCCGTTCCGTACCGCGCCGTGTCGTGCCGTAGCAGTGGGCGACAAGCTTTATGATAGCTTCAGAATTTGCATGTGCCCCGATACCGTTCCTCTCTCTTCCGCAGATGTTTTACCTATAATGCCATTAAGAAAGTCATTTAATCCACTGCCAGTTGAATTAAGGTGTTTATCTGCAACAAAAGTTAAATATAAGTCCAAACAACACTTTTATCTTCTGCAGACTGCACACTAGTTGTGTTTTGCTTTATTGCTCTTGCCCTTGCCACCCGATTGTTTATTTTGTTTACATTGCTTCATCCATTTTGGTTACAGGTATTTTTGAATGAGCATTGGTTTTTTATCCATCTTTTTTTCTTGCACAGTACATGAGTGTTTTATATATTTTGTATTTAGAAACTTTTTGTGTTCAAGACATTTTCTACCTCTTAGAATCCTCCCCATTCCATTCCCATATCTACTCGTTTTCTTTCATCCCCTTTGCGAAATCTCATTATTTGGAAGTTACTGTTTACATCTACACTGCTCAAAATTGTCGTAAGGAACACAAATAGTTTTCATTGTATGATTGTCAAAGTGAGTAGGTTACACTAATTATTTGATTAGCTTGCCTAGTACAAAATTGGCTAAAAATAAACTTGTAATGTTTTGCATTATTTGTTTAATAATGAAAATAAACATTTAATTGGAAAACAGTACATTGTGTATTAAAATAAAAGTGTATTTCTGATAACGTTAATTTTTTGAAATTTGTACTTAATACGATGTATTGCCTCCTCAGGCATTAATGACTGCCCGGCACTGCCTAGGCATACTTAAAATCAGCCTATCGATTGCATCTTGTTGCAATAGGGCTCACTGCTCTCTCTCAGTGCATTTTCAAATGCCAAACAGCCTTGAATTTTTGTCATAACTGGAAGAAGTTGTCTCTGCAGCATGTCCCACACATGCTCAATGGGATTGAGGAGGCCATGGCAAAAGGGCAATGTTCTCTTCTTCAAACCTGATGTGCAATGTGAGGACGAGCATTGTCTTACATATAAATCAAATCTGGACCAGTAGCATATGAATATGGTTGCAAACAGGTACAAGAACTTGTTCAATATAACGCCACTGGTTCATGGCTCCATCCAGACAAACGAGGTCCATTCTATGGAGTGAATCAATTCCAGCCCATACCATCACAGAACCTCCTCGGTAATTGTGAACTTCCAGGAAGTGCTTGGTCGTCTCCAACGCTCTGCTTCTTCGCCACACTCTCGTTCTTCTGCTATCAGGTTGAAATCCGAACCGAGATTCGTCGGTAAACAGAACATTGAACCATTCTGCTTCACCCCATTGAGCATGCTCTTCAGCCCATTCAAGATGAGCTTCGCGATTTCCGTAGCGAAGTGCAGGTACTCTAATTGGTCGACGAGAATGAAGACCAGCTTTATGGATACGATTTCTGATGGTTTGACCAAAAACCGCTAAGGCATGTACATTTTGGAGAACAGCAGAAAGTTCTCTTGCCGTAATTGATGCATTACGCCTGGCTTGGGGAATAATAAATCGGTCTTGGGAAGGTGTTGTTTCTCTTCTACAATCGACACACTATACTTCGCGATACTCCAAATTCGGCCGCTACCGAATTCAATCATCCCCACCGTACGTAACATTTCGTCGTGGGCTAAATGTCGTCATTGCATTGTAAATTGTTGTCTTACGTTCAACACAAACAACTAAACTGACCATATATGCTTAGAAATGATGTGAAACAAAACATTATAAAAAGCGAAATTTTTTATCGTCCACCTGTCTTTGAATTTCAGTTTTTTTGGATAAATAAAACGAACAAATCAAGTCCTTTTGTATCATGCTGTGGTATGATATCCAAGGAACACACATGGTGCATTTTCATTTTGCTACGAATTGTTGGCGAAAATATTTTTGAAATAATATGTAGTTTTGTTCCTTAGACAATCTTGAGCAGTGTATTTACATTTACATGTAAAGAAATTTCTAAAATTAACATTGAATGAGAAATTTAGCGTTCTTTTTAAAGTAATCCTCGACAAAATGAGCTTAACAATTTTCTTTGGCAGGCGAATCATCTTTTTGCAAGATACCTACGAGCAGACAGCTACAGAAAGGCCTTGATTTGGCAGAAACGATATTTGATGGCTCTGTTAGCCGAGTACCAAGATGTAACTCCAATTACTGAAAAACTGCGATTATTGGGAGTCACACCGAAAACCAAAAGAACCACAGTTTCTGTGGGGAAAGCCCGTTTTAGGTAAATATTTTCCTGTTGCGTAAGTACCTTGATGATTGCTGAAAAATACCAATTTTCTGATAGATGTATAGCAATAGCTGTGATGTCGGTGCTTCGTATGCAATTCCTCGTGCAGAGGTGGCATTCGGGCAAACGAATGGTTGTCTCCATCAATTCCCGTCACCACACACAAGTCCAGTCACGTTTGTCGCAATTCCATGTTGGTTTACCCGTATCCGATCAGCATTTTACTCCACTGCCAACTCAAGCTTACATTGGTTTAAATCGCATAAGTGCTAGTCAACACGAAGTGCCTTCAGAACGCCGTTATCGGGATTTCAACGATGTCAGAAGTGATCCGACGAGTAACGGTCGTCCAAGTGCCTTTGAAGATCTCAGGGTTCAAAGTCCTGTGGTTGAAATGGAGCAGCCTTCGTGGTCCGGTACGACACCCCCTTCGAGGGATAAGCAGGGAAGGGGAGAAGTTGCGGATAAATTTGGGTGAGTTTTTTTGTTGTTCCTCTTCTACTGTTAGTTGTCGAGGTTTCATTTCTCAGCATTAATTCATTGATGTAGAAATTCTTGTTTAATTTTCCAGTTTCACTGACATGAACCCAGACAGATTCTTGCCCCTACGAGCACCTGAAATTCTGTCTCGATACGTAGAAAGGTTCAACGAAATACAAAGTAGATTAGAGTTAACAGCTAGGGTAAGCAAACAGTGATTTTATATTTTACGCAGTGACATAATATTGTAAGATAACTGTAGATTCACTATTTTTAATATCCATCGAAGTAAGGTAAGGTTTACCATTTTTTTGAGTTTTAATTTGGAGACTGTTGAGTTGTTTTTTTGACGAAATTTGATGCATTTATTTTGTGAGAGTTTTGCCATATTTTAGGATATTTTAAAACGCATTCCTAGTCATTTTTTATTATTGAGAGAGGCAGCTGTATGGGTTTGTGTATGTTGTAATTTTTGTAAAGTGTATGCTCCTTTAATAAATTGTTTTTATTGAAAAAACTTATTTTTTATCGAAGTTTGTGGAATTTTTATAAAATCTAGGTTTTTAAGCGAAAGAATATTTTTTCAAGGTTAGTTTTCTTAAAATTTATAGTTATGTGATTATTTGTGCACTATTCGTTCACATTATTCAGAACTCTGTCAGTCAAAACAGTGTTATCCTCATAAGACTTGGAGTTTCATACATTTTAAGGAAGGTTGTTAATATAAATTAGACACAATAGGGGACCCAAAACTGAGCGTTGGGGAACATCCTTTTCAACAATTTTTCACTCAGAATAGTGTATGTATTAAAATATTAGGAATTATCAAAACCTTTTCTTAAAATCACACATGCACCCATGGGGCATATCAGCTACCATAAAGCGTTGTAGACCTGCCTATCCCAAAGCCATACTGAGAAGCTGTGATTATGCATTGGTTCATCATCATAAAGTTCTCAGTCCGAAGACGGGATGGACGCGTACCTCCATCCTTTCCTATCCTGAGCTAACCTACGCATTTCCCTAAAAGTAGAACGTCCTACATCCTCAACTATTTGAGATCATCATAAGGTTCTCAGTCCGAAGACTGGTTGGATGCTTACCTTCACTCTTTTCTATCCTGAGCTAACCTACGCATTTCCCTAAAAGTAGAACATCCTACATCCCTAACTATTTGAGAGCAGTAGTCTAATCTAGGCCTACCCCTACCTCTTTTTATTCCTATCTCTGACTAGTACGTCGCGAACTATTCCTTCGTGTCTTAGAAGGTGTCCTACCATCCTATCTCTCCTACTCTTTATTGTCTTCCATACCTTTCGCTTTTCCCCAACTCTTTCAAATACTCCCCTATTGCTAACCTTATCTATCCACGGTATCTTCATCATGCGCCTGTAGCACCACATTTCAAACGCTTCTACTCTTTTTCGATCCGCTTCCCCTATTGTCCAAGTTTCGCACTCGTATAATGCCGTACTCCATACATACGACTTTAAGAGTCTCTTCCTAGTCTCAATATTAACCGTTCTCGAACATAACAGTTCTTTCTTTCTGTTAAACGCAACTCGGCCCTGCGCTATTCCTTGTTTTATATCTTTAGTGCTCCTACCGTCTTGAGTTATTTTACTTTCTAAATAGCAGAAATCCGTGACCTCCTCTATCTTCTCATTTCCTATTTGTATGTCAACTTTAGTTCTATTTTCACATCCCCTACATACCAAAATTTTAGTTTTCTTTCTATTGACTTTCATGCCATAGCCCTGTGTCAAAACCGCTTCCATTTCATTCATAGCCGCTCCTAATTCTTCTTTGCTAGATGCTAACACTGCTATATCATCCGCAAATCTGAGCATAGTTTGACCCTGTACGTTAATCCCTGAGGCTGTTCTGTCCTTAACAATATTAATAGCATCTTCGATATATAAGCTGAAAACTAGAGGTGACAATGCACATCCCTGTCTCACTCCCTTCCGGATATCTACTTCCCTTTGTTCTTGCTCACATTCTATAACTGCCTTTTGCTCTTTGTAGAGATTATGTATTATTCTTCTGTCCCTGTATTTCATCCCTACCTTTCTCAGCACTTCGAACATCTTCCCCCATTTTACGTTGTCGAAGGCTTTTTCTAAATCTACAAATCCTATATATACGCTCTTTCTCTTTTCTATCGTTTTTTCTATAATTACTCGTAAAGCTAGAATGGCCTCGCGCGTTCCTCTATTTCGTCTAAATCCGAACTGATCTTCTCCTAATATTTCTTCCGCCTTTTTCTCCATCCTTCTTTGCACAATTCTAGTTAAAATTTTTGACGCATGGGAAGTTAAACTGATAGTTCTAAAATTTTCGCATCTATCCGCGCCTTTCCTTTTTGGCAAAGCTACCATGATGTTCAGTTTGTATCCTCTGGAATCTCGCCTGTCAGGTATATGCGACTAACTAATTTAAATAAACGATCTATTACCTCTTGACCTGCGCACTTTAAGATTTCTGCCTGCAAGCCATCTATACCTGGTGCTTTATTATTCCTTAAACTTTTTAGTGCTAGCTCAAACTCTTCTCTCATTATAGGACTCCCTAGGTTATCCCCTTCTACACTGCTTTCACTTTCTAATATATCTTGCACTTCCTGTCCCGCTTATAAGTTTCCTAAATATTCTTTCTACCTATCTGCCTTCTCCCCGCTTTCGATTAGGATATCTCCTGCCTCATTCCTAATGCTTTTGGTACTAGATCCAATTTCTCTAAAATTTCTCCTAATTATTTTATATGCTTCATCAGTCTTTCCTATTTCGAACTTATTTTCCACTTCTTTGCACTTATCATCGATCCATTGCTCTTTCGCTTTCCTACATTTCCGAATAATTTCCCACTTGATCGCCTTATATCTTTGTTTCCCTATTTCATCTAACCTATTTTTATATTTGCGCCTTTCCTCTATCAGACTCACAATATGTTTTGTTATCCAGGGTTTCCTACTTTCATTCTGTTTATGACCCAAAATATCCCTAGCTGAGGAAACTAAACTATTTTTAATGCAATTCCATTCTTCCTCTATGTCCCTAACAATATTTTCGCCCGCGCCCTTTGGTACTTCATTTGTCTTTTTCTCGAACTTATCGCGCGTATCATCATCTTTTAGTTTCTCTGGGTCAAGATACCTTCTTCCGCTTCGTTTTTTCAAAATCTTAAATTTAAGATTGGCCTTCATAACGACTATATTGTGATCACTATCTATATCTGCTCCTGGATAACTTCTACAATCCCTAACTTGATTTCTAAATCTTTGCCTAACAAGAATGTAATCTATTTGATATCTCCCTAGGTCTCCTGGCATCTTCCACGTGTAGCGTCTCCTAATATGATGGTGAAATAGAGTGTTTGCGACCGTTAAGTTATGTTTATCGCAGAACTCTATCAGTCTCACTCCCCTATCGTTCCTATTGCCTAATCCAAAGGGACCAACTATTCCGCCCTCTCGCCCTGTGCCTACGACTGCATTGAAATCTCCTATAATTATTAAATTTTCGTGTCCTCTCACAAAATCTAGCACATGTTCAATATCACTATAAACTGCCTCTACGACCTCATCACTGTAGTTAGAAGTGGGCATATATACCTGTATTATTACTGTTTTTACAGGTTTCGAATCTAACCTAACCATAACTACCCTGTCACTTTGCTGTAAGAAATTTTCTACACTCTGCCCTACTTTTTTCCGCATAACAATTCCTACTCCCGAATTTCCTCCTACAGATCCTGTGTGTGTTACTCTAAAATCTCCGGCTTCTGGCCATCGTACTTCACTAATACCTACTACGTCTAATGCTAACCTATCCATCTCAATTTTCAAATTCTCTAACTTTCCTACTTGTTTCATGCTTCTAACATTCCACGCTCCGACTCGTGAGATGTTACACTTATCATTTCTGATGACTCCCCCCGAAGCAGTCCCCGCCCGGAGATCCGAATGTGGGACTATTTTACCTCCGGAATATTTTACTCCAGAAGGTGCCATCATCATAAATTCGAAGTACGCTGTACTAGGGATAGAATAATGTGGTGGTTTCCCGTTGCCTTCCACATCGCAGTAGTGTGTATCACAGTGCCATACCGACCCTCACGATCTCTGCCACTATGATTACTGAAAGAGCTGCTGCCCCCTTTCAGGGACTTGATTTAGTCTGGCTTCTCAAATAAAAACCCCTCCAATATTGTTAAACCTATGATTCGGCTCTTTAGATCATTGAAGCGCGCAAGCCATCCCACCCGTCCGAGTATTACTAGAACTGCGTCAAGGTACATGTCCTTTGGGATAGAACTATTTGAGAGCAGTAGCCTAATTATAAGACCGTTTAACATGCGAGCATGGAAGTTAACTGAGCAAGCGACAGCGAGCTCAGTTATCCATCGGGAAGGAGGGTGTAAAACATCATAAAAAACGGTCGAAAAGCTCGGATGAAGTGAAGTGAAGAACGCACTTTCACTCATTTGCCTTTGTCGCGAGTTTGAGTGTAAACTGTGAAACTCGTGCAAAAAGCGTTAGTGATTAATATTCTAATCTGTGATTATCAGACAAGGACATAAGCAAGTTAGAAGATAAGTGAACAGGTGTTGCTAAAAGGTAGGTAATACTTTGTCAATTAAACATTTTCAAGATATAAAACATAAAAGTGGTAACCACGGATTACTATAATTTATTTTTTTTTGTTTTTCTGCTGTTCAAATACGAATGAGTTTTATTTTTATTTTTGGGTGTAACAGCAAAGACTAGAATAAAAAACTTTTTATTTCAAGCTTTCGGAACTATTTTGTTCCTTCGTCAGGAAATCTACTATAAATTTTATAAATTATATATTACACCTGAAGTACAACATACCACAGTTCACGAAAAGCTTTGGAAAGTGGTATTCATTTTATATTTCTTGTAAAAATAAAAAGTGGTACAATATAGGCAACCTTCTCCTAACTCAAAATATATAGGGTATGTATGAGATAGAAAACAACTAAGGCATAAAAATTACATTCCGTTAAAAAAAACAAAGTTAAAGAGTATCGAAATTTTATGATTTCATCATGCAGTTTTTAATTAGCCCATATAATATATTAGGGTCTTTTAATATTATTTTCATCTCTCAAAAATATCACTATAGCTTTATTTAAGTACTCTCTACAGTTCGTAAAAATCTCAAAAGATGGTGGTGCCTAATGGGGAAGACCCGCTTAATCGAATTTATAACTTTTAGTACTGTAATATCAAGCATAAATAGAATACGTATCGCGTACCACGTAAAAATTTTGATTATGTGCCGTGCTGAACGAAAAATTTGCAACTTAGAAAGCAGCATGACCGGGATGGCTAAAACGCGCGCTTTCTGTGGCGTAGGAGACCTCCGTTGCGCCGCGGTGTTTACGCGTCTCCCTGGAAAAAGTGGGAGGAGTCGAGAAATAAACGAGCGCTCAGGGTGCAAACGGATCGGTTTGCGCATGTGAAAATCCCTACCTAATCTGTCAGGCCCAGTGGTCAAGTACGTCACCAGCGTCATTCAAATATTGTGTCTCGAGCGTGACGCATGTTTCGTATTTAATTATGACGAAAATAAGACTCAAATGTAAAAATCGAAAGTTGCAGAAATTGTTTTGGGTAGTAAACTATTCAATATGATCATTTTCAAAATTTGCGGGTTTTCCCCATTCAAAAGATTCCAGGTATGTATATATAAAATCGAGGGGTAAACCGCTGGAAAAAAGTTGTACACCACAATTCCTTTTTAGCCAGAAATTCCCGAAATTCCTTGGAAATTCCCGTAATTTCTTGGAAATTCCCCGCAATTCCTTGGAAATTCCCCGCAATTCCTTGGAAATTCCCGCAATTCCTTGGAAATTCCCCGCAATTCCTTGGAAATTCCCGCAATTCCTTGTAAATTCCCGCAATTCCTTGGAAATTCCGGTAATTCCCTATGCACATTACACACATAAATTTACAACTTCCGCAAATAACATTCCCGATTGCATACGTACATACATCTATCGCATGCCTAATACATTCATCATCATAAAGTTCTCAGGTCGAAGACTAGTTGCACGCGTACCTCCATCCTTTCCTATCCTGAACTAGCCTACGAATTACCCTAAAAGTAGAACATTCTACATCCCCAACTATATGAGAGCAGTAGTCCCATATGGGCCTACCCCTGCCTCTTTTTATTCTTATCTCCGACTCTAGTATGTCGCGAACTATTCTTTCGTGCCTCAGAAGGTGTCCTACCATCCTATCTCTCTTATCCTTTATTGTCTTCCATACCTTTCGCGTTGACCAACTTTTTGTAATACCTCCCTATTGCTAACCTTATCTATCCACGGTATCTTCATCATGCGCCTGTAGCACTTCAAGCGCTTCTATTCTTTTTAGATCCGCTTCTCCTATTGTCCAAGTTTCACACCCTCACAGTGCCGTAATCTCGAGCGTAATCTACAGGGTGATTCAGAACGGGCGTGCCAAATTAAAATGGGTGCTAGAAGAACTCCATATAAGACGAAAAGTTTAAATGAACATATGTTCTAAAGTGACTACTAACAAAGATACAGGGTGTAAAAGTCAATCCTTACAAAATAAATATGTAATAAAATTCGATTTTAACAAAACGATAACAAAATGGCAAGAGAACATCAGTTCTTACCTTACGAAAAGGTACAAACTAAAAATTAAAATCTGCTTTAAAACAAAAAAATAACACAACTTCTTTGAAAATGGCATTCATTTACTTACTTAGAAACTACCTATGTATTTTGTAAGATTTGTACTGCTTTACTGCTTATCAATATTTATCTTATCAGATCTCTTGAGTTGGAATGGTCCACTGCTTATTAATCCAATAGGGCCGTAAAAACATATTGTAACGTATTTCGTATTCTCACAATTTATTTAGTGACTTAGGTATGTACAAATATTTATAATTAAAAGTTATTTGAGAACATGTAATTTTAGAATTATTAACAATAAGCAGCGAAATAAACAAGCAACAAACAAACTACAACAAGCATTAACAATTAAATAACTACGAGCGAACAATAAATTAAACAATTAACAACTAATTACCTAACCTAAACAATCCACAATACACAAATCCAAATCTAAAAACACTGCTACAACCAATGGTTAATCACGTTCGCACGCACATACCGATACCAAAACTCTAAACGAAAAGCATGTAAGAGGTAAGACATATACTCGTATAGGTACTCGCCCGGTTCTATCGCTCTTATTCGCATCTGATTCTGAAAGCCAAGACTTCAAAAACTAACTTCAAAACTGTCCTCCCGGCTTCTTGCTACCCAATGAATAGTCCTCTTCGAACATTCGGGAACTGAAAACTACCAGAGATCGATTGTTTCATCAATCGATTTTTCTAGTCTCATAAACACACAAGTTCAACGCCATAATAAACAATTGCGGCTTGCAGACAAACAGCGTGACTCATTACCAGGAGCGTCGCTTGCGGGGCAAAAATTCGAATCAATATTTTTTCCCACCCCAAGCAACATCTTCATTTGTAGGCCATAAAAAGAGATCTAAACTGTTCAGATAAGAATTTAATTTTAAATTAATTTCCAGAATTTTCTATAATTCGTCCAATGTACCACCTTTTTTTAATATTAGACCGCGTAGTACGACATTAACTGTTATTCAATGCACAATGCCCGCCCAATGTGAAACATAACCTAACTAACTCTACTGATCGACGAGAAACTTAATAGTGGTCCCTAACAAAAACTGGTTAAATACACAGTGTCGCACTTAACTTGTTTAGTATGGGGAACTTTTAAACCGCGGTAGTTACAAGGGTGCTCAAATAGGAGAAAATGTTCCTTATTATAATTGTAATTTAGCAGTACCAAGAGAACTTCGGAAACTATTTCTGTTTCTGAGAAAATCGGGAAAAAGTGAAAATGGCCGAAATATTGTTTTTGTTCTAGAGCCCTTATTTGTTGATATTTTAATATGAAATTTTAAAGCAAGTTATGGTTGAAAATTCTCAATAGGCCGGTGGTATCAATTTTTATACAGGGTAGTTAATATTTTCTTGTTTTACTTTTTGGTAGAAGTTCATGATGAAACAAATAATTACTCCGCGAACTACCAATATATAACGTTTTATTTAAATATTTTACCGGTTTCAGGATTCACATTTCTGATGATGGGATCTTTGTGAATCCTGAAACCGGTAAAATATTTAAATAAAACGTTATATATTGGTAGTTCGCGGAGTAATTATTTGTTTCATCATTTATACAGGGTGTTTAATTTAAGCGTACCAGAGGTTAAGTATGTTTTTTCTTATGGCCGCCATATTGGTACTGGTCATATTCGAGTAGACAGTTTCAAGAGCTCTTCAACCATGTATAATAGTCAGCACAAAAACCTTTAGTTAACAATGGAAATCTAAAAATTTGTTCCTAAGATGTAACAGTCCATTAAGAATGCCACAGCTTCTCTTATCTAGTTCAATAATTGTTCAAAAAGTCCTCCGTCAGCATCTAAACAGTTTCTACATCGAGTTTTCATCGAGTTGACCGCATTGATCAAAAATTGACGAGGAAGTTCTCTAAGAGCGGCCACTACAGCTGCCCGAAGAGCATGCTGATTTTCATATTCTTGACTGTATACGTGATTTTTATGTAAATCCACGAGAAAAAATCTAGGGGTGTTAAGTCGGGGGAGCGAGCTGGCCAGTGTATTGATCCTGTATTCCCTGTATATTAAAAATACGTCGGGTGTAACTTATTACAATCATAAATGTGAAACATACTTATCCATTTCTCACCAAATAAATTGTTTAGATACTGACGAACCCTATGTGTATTGTGAGAAGGTGCACCATCCTGCTGCAACCAAACGTTCTGAACTACATTTACCTGCGATAATTAAGTTGTCTTATTTAATTGTTGTCATACTAAGCATAATGCTTTGTTTTCCAATATGACTAGAGAAGAGAAATGTGGCATTCTTAATGGACTGTTAATCTTAAAGGCAAATTTTTCGATTTTCATTGTTAACTAAAGGTTTTTATGCGGACTATTATACATGGTTGAAAAGCTCTTGAAACCGTCTACTCGAATATGACTAATACCAATATGGCGGCCATAAGAAAAAACAAACTTAACCTCTGGTACGCCTAAATTAAACATCCTGTATAAAAATTGATACCACCGGCCTATTGAGAATTTTCAAGCATAACTTTCTTTAAAATTTCGTATCAAAATATCAACAAATAAGGGCTCTAGAATAAAAACAATATTTCGGCCATTTTCACTTTTTCCCGATTTTCTCAGAAACAGAAATAGTTTCCGAAGTTCTCTTGGTACTGCTAAATTACAATTATAATAAGCAACATTTTTCCACATTTGAGCACCCTTGTAACTACCGCGGTTTAAAAGTTCCCCATACTAAACAAGTTAAGTGGGACACTGTGTATATTTGTCATTATTACCCGGACTAGCTAATTAACTACGTACCTAATCAACTTACCTTTCATATTTTATATTTATAAAAACACGGATTCAAAACTACACTATATGCTGCATTTAAACACACTTCTGAATGTATGGCTTAATTCGCATTCCAACTGTTTGACGCGCAAGCGCAAATCTTTCCACAACACGTGGCAATTCCTCCAAATTCCCGTCAATTCCTGACAATACCCACAAAATTCCTCGCAATTCCTCGGCAATTCCCGAAATTCCTCTGCATTTCCTGCGCAATTCCTCGGCAATTCCCGAAATTCCTCTGCAATTCCCGAAATTCCTCGGAAATTCCTTGCAATTCCTCTGCAATTCTCGAAATTCCTCGGCAATTCCTGCGCTTTGTACACCAAAATTCCTCAGCGGTTTACCCCTCATATAAAATTCATGCTATAATGGTTTAGGGAATCCAAAAATAAGCTCAATTGATTTTTTACAATTGAATTCGGGAGATAAGTGGCGCGTCACAAACGTCAGATTTTCATTCCAAACAAAACAAAGCCACGTGCTTTCTGACGTTTTAACCTAACCTCTGAAATATAATTATAATTACATATAGTTGTATTCAAGTTTTTACGCGTAAGCCCAACACACAAATTGAAAATAAACTGTTTTCACTGCAAAACGTCTATAATTATATTGCAAAAACTAGTTTAAGACGTTGTAAATAATATCGATAAACGTCAAATAGCACGTGCTTTTGTTTTGTTTGGAATGAAAATCTGACGTATGACGGAGGCACTTAGGTCCCGAATTTCATCTAATTTGCTCACGTCCACCATGTAATTATGCTTTTCTACTAACTGAAGCCGAGATTGCGTTCTCACGCTTTTATTTAAGTAAGTAATTGTAAAGAAAATCAATTCAAAATAAGAATGAAATTATTCCCGTCCGATTAGGATTCGAAGTGGTGGATCCAAGTAGGACACGTATAAATTTCAGTTTCGATTCTCAAACACTGGGGGACCGGGGTGGATTTTGTTTGTACAGGACAACTGACTTGGCAAGTTGTAGAACAACAAAAGGTTATAAATATTTAATGTGACCCGCGGTTTGGGCCGCCGTGTGCCGTATTTAGAACAGGACAAAGCCGGACTTGTATAATTTATAGGCCACCTCTGCAGTCTTTGCGCTTTTCAAGTTTTCATGTTAGGAAACTAGAGTTGTACGTGCAGTTCCGGATGAATATGCAAAATACAAAACGGGAAAAGTTAATGTACAATGTACCTAATTTTTATTTATACATTTCATTTCATTTCATTAAATATTTTTTACCCTGCATTGAATTTTCTACCTGCGATTGCGTGTTTTTGATATGGATAGAAAAAAGAAAATTTGGATTTTTAACTTTTTCAATAGCTTCTTTACGGTAGGCGACATTTCTCTGAAATTTGGTTTTTCAGAGATTGAAACGAGATATATTAGAAAGCGAAAGCAGTGTAAAGGGGGACAACCTGGGGTGTCCTATAATGAGAGAAGAGTTTGAGCTAGCACTAAAAGGCACCAGGTATAGATGACTTGCAGGCAGAAATCTTAAGGTGCGCAGGTCAAGAAGTAATAGATCGTTTATTTAAACCCGACAGGCGAGATTTCAGAAGATTACAAACGGAACATCATATAGCAGCTTTGCCAAAAAGGAAAGGTGCGGATAGGTGTGAAAATTTTACAACAATCAGTTTAACTTCCCACGCGTCAAACATTTTAACTAGAATTGTGCAAAGAAGGACGGAGAAAAGGGCGGAAGAAATATTAGGAGAAGATCAGTTCGGATTTAGAAGGAATAGGGGAACGCGCGGGGCCATTCTAGCTTTACAAGTAATAATAGAAAAAACAATAGGAAAGGGAAACAGCGCCTTTATAAGATTTATAGATTTGGAAAAAGCCTTCGATATTCTAAATTGAAGATGTTCGAAGTGCTCAAAAATGTAGAGATGAAGTATAGGGATAGAAGAGTAATTCATAATATATACAAAGAGCAAACGGCAGTTATAGAATTTGATCAGGAACATAGAGAAGTAGGCGTTATCGCCTCTAGTTTTCAATTTATATATCGAAGATGCGATTAATATTGTTAAAGACAGAATAGCTGCTGGAATTAATATACAGTGCCAAACTATTAATATGCTCAGATTCGCGGATGATATAGCAGTATTAGCATCCAGCAGAGAAGAATTAGGAAGGACTCTGAACGAAATGGAAGCGGTTTTGACGGTGGGCTATGGTATGAAGATCAATAAAAAGAAAACCAAAATTTTGGTGTGTAGGGGACGTGAAAATGGGACTAAAACGAAAATACAAATTGGAAACGAGAATATAGAGGAGGTCTCAGATTTCTGCTATTTAGTAAGTCAAATAACTCGCGATGGTAGGAGCTCTAGAGATATAAAACAAAGAATAGCGCAGGGCCGAATTGAATTTAATAAAAAGAAAGAACTAGTATGCTTCGGAATGATAAATGTAGAAACTCGGCAAAGGCTCTTAAAAACGTATGTACGGATGCGAAACTTGGACGACAGGAGAAGCGGATAGGAAAAAATTAAAAGCGTTTGAAATGTGGTACTATAGACGCATGATGAAGATACCGTGGATAGATAAGGTTAGCAACAGAGAGGTATTAGAAAGAGTTGGAGAAAAGCGAAATTTATGGAAGACGGTAAGGAATAGTAGAGATAGGATGATAGGACACCTTCTGAGGCACGAAGGTTTAGTTCGTGACATACTAGAGTCAGAGATAGGAATAAAAAGAGGTAGGGGTAGACCGAGATTGAACTACTGGTCTCAAATAGTTAGGGATGTAGGGTGTCTAACTTTTTGGAAAATGCGTAGGTTAGCTCAGGATAGGAAACGATGGAGGTACGCGTCCAACCAGTCTTCGGACTGAAAACTTTATGATGATGAACCTTGAACAATAATTATTATTGTATGTACTGATGGCATTTATTTTTCTATACAATATACCTAAGTACAGCAGTGGAAATTATATCTGTTTATCAAAATTGCTACGAAAACAAGAGTTTTCGTTAATAAACATCCACGAGAAGCAGGTACCAAATATGTTGGATTTAAAATGATTACAGAAAACTGCAAACTACTAGCTTCGTCTTTGTGGGACTCGCCAGTGCAATTCTTTCTGCATCCATTCTATAGATGCAACTAACTTGCTTATATACTGAACTGTGTCCATCAGATATGCAGTACCTGATTAGGCCACTTTGAGTGTGAACAGTGTGTACTAGATAATATCATCCTTGTCAGGACGTAATTTGGAAATTTTTCCCACTGCCACATGAGGGAACGTCCAATATCGTCTTTGATGATGTCGTTTGACAATTTGACATCTACGAAATCTAGATGATGAGATTTCGCCCACTGATAAAGTGTATGGATATTATTATCCTTCCAGCGCTTCCAAAAGGCTTATTGAAGTCGCTGGATGAACTGCAATGAGTCAACCGATTTAGCTTTAGATGTGAGGAAAAGTTACTGGATTTGGCTATGGGTAAGTACGCTCAAGTTAATGGAATTTGCATTACATTACAGAAGTCTAGAGTTTAGCATATCTTCAATAGGAATAATAAATTGGTGTATGTATACGTTAGAATTTGGTTGCTATTGATTGAATTCTAGCTGACTTAATGTCGCTTACCCACAAACTTCTGAAATGAGGTGTTGATGGGAGGCCGAAATGTCACTCAAATGATTTTCTGTCGACTATGGGCACCTATAAAATTTGTGCCACAGTCATCATAAATGAGAGAACAACGATCTCGTCAAATCGACGTAGTGCAGCAAGAAGTAGTGTCGTTTGACGGATCAGAAGTAAGTTCTGCCCGATTCGAATTCTTGGAGTGTTATATCACAATCACACCTTAGAATGTAAAAGCCTCATAACGAATTTAACATTTGCACTGGCCTATTCATTGTATTTATTATTTGATCAGATCTCGTATTATATTTATGGATTAAATGCGATTGTCTCTTCCTCTCTTACAATTTTGATATTAATTTTTCTGTTTGGCCGCGGGTAGTTCTCTGCAAATAATCAAAAGCAAGAGTAGACGTTATTCGTACATTTCTGGTAGATCTCGGAGACTGAGCACAAAGAGAAAACTTGCATTATTTAAATTTGTAACTGGAGTGAATGACGGATGCACAAAAGGGTAAAAGATCATTAAAATTCTTATACACCACTGACGCTACCGAGGTTTATTATCTACTTTGTAACGCTGGAAAATGTATTCATTATGTTATGTTTCTGTACGACTTGAGAAGGGTTCAAAGGTGACTGTTGTTTATTGAGTTTCGAAGTGAGAAATAGTATATTATATACGAGTTTATAATGAATGCTATTATTACCGAGGATGAAGTTTACAACACGAGCGAGCGAAGCGAGCGAGTGAAGCTAGCGAGTTTTGTAATCATCCGAGGTAATAATAGCATCATTATAACGAGTTTTATACTATACTTTGTCCACGACTATCAAAACAGATTCCCAGAAAGAATTTACCTTCATTTCCCTTCTCCAGTGTAAGAAAGATTCATACATATGCTCTCAGGTATAATTTTCTTGGTTTTTTGGGCAATGAATCTAATGAGGCAAGTTCTGCAGCTTCTTTTATTGCTGGTGCTGTTAAAGAAATCTCGTTTTCACTCTCACTACTCATTATATCTTCTTTTTTAGAATATGCATTTCAAATTAAAAGCAAACCATGCTGATTTGACGTTTCAATTTGAACTAACACATCGCGATCGCGGCCTACTAAATAAATGTAAAAAAGGGTCAAAGCGATGTTCCTATTGGTTTAGTGAATAATATTCATTATTCACTGCAGTGAATAATGTATCTAATTTTGATTGAAGAAACACAAGTATAAAGAGTATGTTGTAAGATAGTCGTGGACAAAACCTTTTATTTTACATTTTTATGGTTTCTTCGTATACCGTGTGTAACAGGAGCATGGTACACCCCATTTTTTCTTTATTTTTGAAGATAATTTGCAACTTGGCACATCGTATGTACTGAGTAAACGTCAGGTTTTGACACAAACAAGGAAATGTTCACACTTCCGATTTTAGCGGAAGTGGTGCCTACGTTTGAATTTCAAATGGGACAACCTGTATATTATCGAATTTTTGGACTCTACATAACTTTCTGAATGCATTGGAACCATGTTTTAATTGTTTTTAAATTTTCAAAACCCCCTTGCAGGTTCTTAGCATTTGATGAAAACAAAATTAAATGCCTATTTTTAATTTTTGATGGACCGTAATTTCAGTTGTTCTTGTCCTAGATGCAAACTGGTCATATCAGATGATTCCTTATTAATAGTAGCCTTGAATGGTACCTTGGTACCAATATGGTTCCATTTGAAAAAAATGCGTTTTGCCCAAAAAATTATTTGGAGAACTTTATTTAAGCACGAATCACATTATTTAGCATTTCCAACGCAATTCCGTTTTTTTATGGCATTGCCTGGGTCTATTAGAATAAATTGGAACAGTCATGGCACACTTAAATGACAAAATTCAAATTAGATTTTAAAAAAGTCTAAGACTTGAAATGTCGCAAATGTGGTACCATTGCTTTCAGAAAATTATGTAGAGTCCAAAAAGTCAATAGCTTATAGGTTGTCCCATTTGAAAATCAAAAGTTGGCACCACTTCCGCTGAAACCGGAAGTGTGAAAATTTCCTTGTTTGTGTCAAAATTTGACGTTTACTCAGTACATACGATGTGCCAAGTTTCAAAAATTTATCTTCAAAAATAAAGAGAAAAAGGGGGGTGTACCATACTCCTGTTACACATGGTATGTGAATCTGGTTTCTTTTTAGACCCATCTTATTTCTCAAAAAGTTCCTTTGGGAAAATTCGCCCTATTCACTTCATTGCCATTTATTGTACTACAAGAATCTTGCGGTATGTCGAGCACATAAAAGAAAATGAAAACTTCGGCTTTTGCAAAAACTATACAGACAAACATTTGAAGAAGTCTTTTGAAGATCTCTATAGAAAAATACTTTTGTCCACGACTATCTTATAATATACTCTTTATACTAGTGTTTCTTCAATCATAATTAGATACATTAATCACTGCAGTGATTAATGAATATTATTCACTACAACTACACCAAGAGGAACATCGCTTTGACCCTCTTTTACATTTATTTAGTAGACCGCGATCGCGATGTGTCAGTTCAAATTGAAACGTCAAATCAGCATGGTTTGCTTTTAATTTGAAATGCATATTCTAAAAAAGAAGATATAATGAGTAGTGAGAGTGAAAACGAGGTTTCTTTAACAGCACCAGCTATAAAAGAAGCTGCAGAACTTGCCTCATTAGATTAATTGCCCAAAAAACCAAGAAAATTATACCTGAGAGCGTATGTATGAATCTTTCTTACACTGGAGAAGGGAAATGAAGGTAAATTATTTCTGGGAATGTTTTGATAGTCGTGGACAAAGTATAGTATACAACTCGTTATAATGATGCTATTATTACCTCGGATGATTACAAAACTTGCTCGTTTCACTCGCTCGTGTTGTAAACTTCAACCTCGGTAATAATAAATTTTTCTTTGATTTGTGCCAGTTTCAAAAACTTTAAATTTCCAAATTTTGTGCAATTTCTGGCAATGTTTTTTAAATAAATAAAGCTATAGTATTTTTTTATTCGACGTTTCGCTCCCGTTTGGGGGCTTTGTCAAGAATATTTATTTAAACTTGTAAAGATATAAAGATGTAAACGTAAATTATTTGACAAAATTTTTTAAAAAGTCAAAACTTATATGGTAACTATGTTCTAAAAATATAAAATTTCCGCACTTTTGATTTTGCAAAACATTCCAAAGGTAGTGTGTTTAATTTAACAATAATATTGGTTAATAAGTAAGTAGCAGAGAGTATGATTATTTTATTATATTACAGTAAATTTGACTTAAATTTTGTATATCAGTTCTATCATTAATAGAGTTTTGTTCTTTTTTATGTAGATCATTTCTAAAAACAGTCGTGATTTCAAATTTTTTTCTTGTTCTAGAATTTTGGTATCATTAAATTCAAAAGTATGATTATTGCTTTTCATGTGTTTACTTATTGCTGAATTACTTCTATCTATCTATTTTCTCGTATTTATTAGGTTGAACAGTGTTTTGTTCTTTAACCCTTGAGTTCTGAAAACTGTAATTTGTCTACCTTATTTGGTGATCTGGCTGCTGCTGAATTACTGTTTTTGTATTTGTGTTGTTTAAGTCTGGTTTCTAAATGGTTTTTAGATTGCCCAATATATGTTTTTTCACAGTCTTTACATTTAATTTTGTATACAGTATGTGTTTTCATTAGTTTAGGAATTGGCGTTTTTAAATTAGAATACAAAAATTTTAAGTTATTACAATTCTTATGTGATACTTGTAAATGGTATTTTGCTAATAATTTACTAATACTGTGCGACATACCTTTAATATATGGCAATGAAATGTAATTTTTATTTTCTATTGGTTTTTACTCTCTGTATTATTATTGTAAAATTTATGGATTCTATTTTTCATAATTGTCATAATGAAATTTTTAGGATAGTTATTTTTTAATAAATAATTTACTGCTTTTTCTATTGCAGATTGTCTGTATTGTGGGCTCGAGAGTTTAATTGCTCAGTCGGCTAGACACATAACAATACTCTTTTTGTGGCGAGTCGAGTGGGTTGTTCAGAATTAAAACAAATATAACGGCCAGACCAAGTTGATTTGGTGTACCATGCAGTTTGTATTGAATTTTTCGTTTTATATAAAGTCAAGTCTAAAAAATTAATTTGATCATTTGTTGAAATTTCAATAGTGAATTGTAATTTAGGATGGTAGTTGTTAAATTGATTAAGAATTTCGTCATATTTGTCTGGTGGGACGGCGGTTAGACAATCATCCACGTATCTAACAAAAAATGGCAAATTGAAAGATAATTTAGGAATAACAGTCGTTTCTAAATCTTCTAAAACTAACTGGGCAATGGGGCTGGAAATGGGGGAGCCCATGGCACAGCCATTTGTTTGTTTCATCATCATAAGGTTCTCAGTCCGAAGACTGGTTGGACGCGTACCTCCATTCTTTTCTATCCTGAGCTAACCTACGCATTTCCCTAAAAGTAGAACATCCTACATCCCTAACTATTTGAGAGCAGTAGTCTAATCTAGGCCTACCCCTACCTCTTTTTATTCCTATCTCTGACTCTAGTATGTCGCGAACTATTCCTTCGTGTCTTAGAAGGTGTCCTACCATCCTATCTCTCCTACTCTTTATTGTTTTCCATACCTTTCGCTTTTCCCCAACTCTTTCTAATACTTCCCTATTGCTAACCTTATCTATCCACGGTATCTTCATCATGCGTCTGTAGCACCACATTTCAAACGCTTCTACTCTTTTTCTATCCGCTTCTCCTATTGTCCAAGTTTCGCACCCGTATAATGCCGTACTCCATACATACGACGTTAAGAGTCTCTTCCTAGTCTCTATATTAACCGTTCTCGAGCATAACAGTTGTTTCTTTTTGTTAAACGCAACTCGGCCCTGCGCCATTCTTTGTTTTATATCTTTAGTGCTCCTACCGTCTTGAGTTATTTTACTTCCTAAGTAGCAGAAATCCGCGACCTCCTCTATCTTCTCATTTCCAATTTGTATTTCCATTTTAGTTCTATTTTCACATCCCCTACATACCAAAATTTTAGTTTTCTTTTTATTGATTTTCATGCCGAAGCCCTGTGTCAAAACTGCTTCCATTTCATTCAAAGCCGCTCCTAATTCTTCTTTGCTAGATGCTAACACTGCTATATCATCCGCAAATCTGAGCATGTTAATAGTTTGGCCCTGTACATTGATCCCTGAGGCTGTTCTTTCCTTAACAATATTAATCGCATCTTCGATATATAAGTTGAAAACTAGAGGTGACAATGCACATCCCTGTCTCACTCCCTTCCGGATATCTACTTCCCTTTGTTCCTGCTCACATTCTATAACTGCCTTTTGCTCTTTGTAGAGATTATGTATTATTCTTCTGTCCCTGTATTTCATCCCTACCTTTCTCAGCACTTCGAACATCTTCCCCCATTTTACGTTGTCGAAGGCTTTTTCTAAATCTACAAATCCTATATAGACGCTCTTTCTCTTTTCTATCGTTTTTTCTATAATTACTCGTAAAGCTAGAATGGCCTCGCGCGTTCCTCTATTTCGTCTAAATCCGAACTGATCTTCTCCTAATATTTCTTCCGCCTTTTTCTCCATCCTTCTTTGCACAATTCTAGTTAAAATTTTTGACGCATGGGAAGTTAAACTGATAGTTCTAAAATTTTCGCATCTATCCGCGCCTTTTCTTTTGGCAAAGCTACTATGATGTTCCGTTTGTAATCTTCTGGAATCTCGCCTGTCAGGTATATGCGACTAACTAGTTTAAATAAACGATCTATTAACTCTTGACCTGCGCACTTTAAGATTTCTGCCTGCAAGCCATCTATACCTGGTGCTTTATTATTCCTTAAACTTTTTAGTGCTATCTCAAACTCTTCTCTCATTATAGGACACCCTAGGTTATCCCCCTCTACACTGCTTTCGCTTTCTAATATATCTTGCACTTCCTGTCCCGCATATAAGTTTCCTAAATATTCTTTCCACCTATCTGCCTTCTCCCCACTTCCGATTAGGATATCTCCTGCCTCATTTCTAATGTTTTTGGTACTAGATCCAATTTCTCTAAAATTTCTCCTAATTATTTTATATGCTTCATCAGTCTTTCCTACTTCGAATTTATCTTCCACTTCTTTGCATTTATTATCGATCCATTGCTCTTTCGCTTTCCTACATTCCCGAATAATTTCCCACTTGATCGCCTTATATCTTTGTTTCCCTGTTTCATCTAACCTATTTTTATATTTTCGCCTTTCCTCTATTAGACTCACAATATGTTTTGTTATCCAGGGTTTCCTACTTTCATTCTGTTTATGACCCAAAATATCCCTAGCTGAGGAAACTAAACTATTTTTAATGCAATTCCATTCTGCCTCTATGTCCCTAACAATATTTCCACCCGTGCCCTTTAGTGCTTCGTTTGTCTTTTTCTCGAACTTATTGCGCATATCATCATCTTTTAGTTTCTCTGGGTCAAGATACCTTCTTCCGCTTCTTTTTTTCAAAATCTTAAATTTAAGATTGGCTTTCATAACGACTATGTTGTGATCACTATCTATATCTGCTCCTGGATAACTTCTACAATCCCTAACTTGATTTCTAAATCTTTGCCTAACGAGAATGTAATCTATTTGATATCTCCCTAAGTCTCCTGGCATCTTCCACGTATAGCATCTCCTAACATGATGGTGAAATAGAGTGTTCGCGACCGTTAAGTTATGTTTATCGCAGAACTCTATCAGTCTAACTCCCCTATCGTTCCTATTGCCTAATCCAAAGGGGCCAACTATTCCGCCCTCTCGCCCTGTGCCTACGACTGCATTGAAATCTCCTGTAATTATTAAATTTTCGTGCCCTCTCACAAAATCTAGCACATATTCAATATCACTATAAACTGTTTGTAAACTGAAAAATGTCAAAAGTCGTGTTTAAACATTCTAATTTCTAATTGTTATAGTGACATTTATAAAACAAAAAAAGAATTAAAAAATATAGAATTCAAAATTAATAGTATCCTACCACAAAATTACATAAATTTTTTCTACAATTCACAATACCAAAAATTCAATACTACATTTATGAAGATAAAGGAAAAACAACAACACAAATTAACAAACCTTACAGAGAAACATGAAAACAACAACCCTATTAACACTGAATGGATACATAAGATTCCAACAAATATTCAAAAAATTTTACAATTGGGTCCTAACTTTTCTTTAAATACAAATAATAAACACTTTCCAATCAACAACATCATTGCATCTATAGAAAGTGGTATATCCTTACTTCCGTCACAAGAAAAAAACTCAATTAGGAATCGAATTTGTCAAATTATCAGCAAATACACTAATTCTAATTCAAAAACAAATAAAAAAGAAAAAGAAATTTTGAATAACATTAAAATTACGAAAACTTTCCTCAAAACAACCCACAAATCATTATATTAAAACCTGATAAAAGTCATCATCATAAGGTTCTCAGTCCGAAGACTGGTTGGACGCGTACCTCCATTCTTTTCTATCCTGAGCTAACCTACGCATTTCCCTAAAAGTAGAACATCCTACATCCCTAACTATTTGAGAGCAGTAGTCTAATCTAGGCCTACCCCTACCTCTTTTTATTCCTATCTCTGACTCTAGTATGTCACGAACTATTCCTTCGTGTCTTAGAAGGTGTCCCACCATCCTATCTCTCCTACTCTTTATTGTTTTCCATACCTTTCGCTTTTCCCCAACTCTTTCTAATACTTCCCTATTGCTAACCTTATCTATCCACGGTATCTTCATCATGCGTCTGTAGCACCACATTTCAAACGCTTCTACTCTTTTTCTATCCGCTTCTCCTATTGTCCAAGTTTCGCACCCGTATAATGCCGTACTCCATACATACGACGTTAAGAGTCTCTTCCTAGTCTCTATATTAACCGTTCTCGAGCATAACAGTTGTTTCTTTTTGTTAAACGCAACTCGGCCCTGCGCCATTCTTTGTTTTATATCTTTAGTGCTCCTACCGTCTTGAGTTATTTTACTTCCTAAGTAGCAGAAATCCGCGACCTCCTCTATCTTCTCATTTCCAATTTGTAAAGTACGCTGTACTAGGGATAAAATAATGTGGTGGTTTCCCGTTGCCTTCCACATCGCAGTAGTGTGTATCACAGTGCCATACCAACCCTCACGATCTCTGCCACTATGATTACTGAAAGAGCTGCTGCTAAGACAGTAATTATGAATTCCACTGATTATGAAAATAAACTTTATGAACTAATAAATGATCAATCAACATATACAATTATCCCTAAAGATCCGACTATTAGCTTACAAAATAAAAACAATAATTTTGTTTCTAAATTAGTTGATGGTAACATACCCCCCAACCTTAGTAGCAAACTTAAAATTCAAAATTCTCTACCTCCTCGGATTTATGGGTTACCAAAATTACACAAAACTAATATTCCACTCAGACCAATTGTTTCTTGCATTCAAAGTCCATTTTATAAATTATCAAAATTTTTAGCTAACATTCTGTCTAACATCATAGGACAAAATGAATTTTACATCAAAGACTCCTGGGCATTTAAAGAAAAAACTAAAAATTTCTATATACCCGAAAATTTCAATTTTATTTCCCTTGATGTAGGATCACTCTACACAAATATACCAATAGACCTTGCAATCTCTATAGTCAAAAAGAATTGGAACAAAATTGAAACTTACACATCTCTAACATTAAATAACTTCATTACCGCTATTGAACTTATTCTAACAACTACGTATTTTAAATTTAAAGATTCAGTTTACAAACAAACAAATGGTTGTGCCATGGGCTCCCCAATTGCCAGCCCCATTGCCCAGTTAGTTTTAGAAGATTTAGAAACGACTGTTATTCCTAAATTATCTTTCAATTTACCATTTTTTGTTAGATACGTGGATGACTGTCTAACCGCCGTCCCACCAGACAAATATGACGAAATTCTTAATCAATTTAACAACTACCATCCTAAATTACAATTCACTATTGAAATTTCAACAAATGATCAAATTAATTTTTTAGACTTGACTTTATATAAAACGAAAAATTCAATACAAACTGAATGGTACACCAAATCAACTTGGTCTGGCCGTTATATTTGTTTTAATTCTGAACAACCCACTTGCCACAAAAAGAGTATTGTTATGTGTCTAGCCGACCGAGCAATTAAACTCTCGAGCCCACAATACAGACAATCTGCAATAGAAAAAGTAGTAAATTGTTTATTAAAAAATAACTACCCTAAAAATTTCATTATGACAATTATGAAAAATAGAATCCATAAATTTTACAATAATAATACAGAGAGCAAAAAACCAATAGAAAATAAAAATTACATTTCATTGCCATATATTAAAGGTATGTCGCACAGTATTAGTAAATTATTAGCAAAATACAATTTACAAGTATCACATAAGAATTGTAATAACTTGAAATTTTTGTATTCTAATTTAAAAACACCAATTCCTAAACTAATGAAAACACATACTGTATACAAAATTAAATGTAAAGACTGTGAAAAAACATATATTGGGCAATCTAAAAGCCATTTAGAAACCAGACTTAAACAACACAAATACAAAAACAGTAATTCAGCAATAAGTAAACACATGAAAAGCAATAATCATACTTTTGAATTTAATGATACCAAAATTCTAGAACAAGAAAAAAATTTGAAATCACGGCTGTTTTTAGAAATGATCTACATAAAAAAAGAACAAAATTCTATTAATGATAGAACTGATATACAAAATTTAAGTCAAATTTACTGTAATATAATAAAATAATCATACTCTCTGCTACTTACTTATTAACCAATATTATTGTTAAATTAAACACACTACCTTTGGAATGTTTTGCAAAATCAAAAGTGCGGAAATTTTATATTTTTAGAACATAGTTACCATATAAATTTTGTCAAATAATTTACGTTTACATCTTTATATCTTTACAAGTTTAAATAAATATTCTTGACAAAGCCCCCAAACGGGGCGAAACGTCGAATAAAAAAATACTACAGCTTTATTTATTAAAACAGAAATTTCACAAAATTTGGAAATTTCTCGGTAATAATAGCATTCATTATAAACTCGTGTATAATATACTATTAAGGAAGGCTCATTGACGGGGCAGAGACGGTCGATCAAATGTATATGGACCCGCAAATTTTCGAACAATTTAAATTTCTGATTACCTTGACTTCCGGGCAAAGATTTCGTCGTTGATTGGCTGGACGCCCATGTAATTTTTGATCGTGTAATTTATTACTTTTACGATTGAATTATCCCATTGGGCGATTCTGCAAGACTTTTATATCAAGCATGAGTTGGGGAAACGCTGATAAGTTGAAGTAAATATGAAGTTTTCTTTTGGCGGATAAAGCAACAAAATATTTCCATTTTGGAATTATCGGGAGCGGTATTAGTTACAGATGAGCTTTTGGGACATGGGTCAACAATTTAAAGGAGCAAAATTCATTTAAAGTTCCCTTTTTTTAAATTTCAGGAACGATGCCAGGTCGTCGTCCCTACTTTCTTTTTCAGATTTCAGACAAGATTTTTGAAGAAGCTAGAAGTTGCTGGAAGAGAGAGCTCTCCGACTGAGTTACAGTCTGTAGCTAGCAATTCTAATTCATTTATATCACAAGATGAGTTTTCTTACATGAGATGGAGGCTCCATCGGTTTCACCACAAATTTTTGAAAGACAGGACATATCGGTACGCGAAGTAGATACTGTACTTACCTGTTGTATACAGAGAGATTAGTGCAGTCGAGCTGCTGAAATATCTAGGGGAGGGGATTAATTTATTAGAACTAAGAAATCCGAGGCTTCTCCTTACATAAAAATACATATAACTATTTATAGTAATATCCAAAAATATGGTGCCCTGTACTGCTTCATTGGCAAGGAGAAATAAACGTTAAAATTTTTAATAATAATTTATTTATGTCAGGTGATTGCTTACAATATAAAGTGCATCATACTACTTACAATACTCTACATGATTATCGTGTGTAATTTCATTTATATATACATTTTCTTTTCATAGAAACAAATGTAGTAAGAAAGAAACACATTAAATTCTATGTTTATTGGCAGTAGACAATTTTCTCTATTTAATTTCTCCTATTTATACTATTATCTCGCTCCTGTCGATTTCTCTAACTAACACCACATAAAATATGTACAAATTTACAAACAACATAAAATCTCTCTATAGACGGTTAGTTTTTCCAAATCGACAGATGCGCGGCATGTCCTTCTTACTACAAGAAAATTTTCAACAATTTTTTTCAAGCATCCTAAGCAGTTTCAATTTGTTTATTACCTAGGTCTGATAGAATTTCCTTTAAAGAAAACGACACAAGAAACTGTGTTTTAAACAATTTTCTACTTCAAGTAATAACAAAATTACATTAATGTTGGGAAAATTTGTGTTGCGTAAAGACTATACAATTTTTGTAGGAGTGAGATAAACATGATCGCCATTTTGATGATAAAATGCCAATAACTGCGAAGTAATGTTGGTGAGAACTGAAATCGCCGAGATAACTGACCGTAGGTTTCTTTTCAAGCTACAGTAAAGAAAATCTAGTATTCAACTCTCGAGTTACGGCTATATTATTAATTCAACCTGTTTCATCCTCGTTAATAATTAATAGTCATCATATACTATCTCATCCCATATCAGTTTGTCCTTTATGACGAACGCAAATAGTAGCAACTAGCAATATCTGATTCTGTATCAGAATGAAATTTAATATTTAAACCGTTCTTCTTATTGCGAAATTTTACGAACTTTGAGAAGCTATATAAAGCTTCAGGTGCCATAAAAATGGCAGGACTGTTCCTGAGCTTATTAACAATTGAATAGCACAGGAAACATAACTCGACAGCAAGTATAATTTCGCTTTCCTTTTTGGGGCAATAAAATTGCTGTTTGGGGTGCACTCTCGCGCTCTTCACTTATATTATAAAAACACGCGGCTAAACTTAGCTTTTTATTACTTTAATTTTGAAGTTTTTGTGTTTGGAAGTAATATCGGTTAATTTAGGGAGGTGTTAAAGTGTAGGAGAGATAGGACACCTGCTGAGGCACGAAGACTTATTTTGCGACATACTAGAGTTAGAGATAGAAATAAGAAGAGGTAGGCTCAGATTAGACTACTGCTCTCAAATAGTTAGGGATGTAGGATGTTCTACTTTTAGGGAAATGCGTAGGCTAGCTCAGAATAGGAAAGGATGGAGGTACGCTTCCAACCAGTCTTCGGACGGAAAACTTTATGATGATGAATAAATATTTATTTATTTTGGAGGTGTAATCCGACAGGTTATGGGCCCAGACACATTTTCAGTGACTCAGAGAAATAATGTCTGCAAGCACAAAACTTGATGAAATCAACGAGTGGGGATAAATAATTAACGTTCTCTTTTATCCAAAATCGCCTAATAGATTACGAAATTAAGGTATGTAAGTGATGTTTCTGCGACATCGACCACTTTTAAAGACATCAAAAGATTTAAAAGGTGTTAATTTCTGAAATACTATATTTCGATAGAAATACAAGACGGAGCTTTTTAAAGACGCAAAACAGAGATTTTAGTAGAAATCTGACACCTCTTAAATGCACCGGGGCGTAAAGAACAAGTTTAATCATGTTCTTAACGAACAGAGAACTTAAACTGAATGCAATTTTCGAATTACAAACTTGAACAGATTACAGCTTTTTTATCTCCCTATTTCCGTTGCAAATAAAAGCGCGAAAACTCAATTAAAATGGAGTCACAAATAGAATAATAATTAATCATTTAAAATTAATCAAAATTTTGTACAGATTGGGGCGTAATGTCGCGTTAAATTACAAGTCGATATTCCCAGTTTTAATGAGAAATTAGCAGGGTAAAATATTTAAGATTGAGGCGAGAATTTGGCACCAGCCCAGCAAGTTTTTAATAAGTTGAGCAGGGTGCTTGTTTGGAACTGCCGTAACTCTAACACCAGCCCCTAAATAAGATTAACGAAGGTTTTGCTTAAGCAACAATCCAAAGGGCGAGTTGATTCGAAGGTCGGGAAAAATGGCGCGAGCAATTATTTAAAAGAGCTAATCACAATTTTAAATGCTATTCCGAAATTTTGTCACGTAATCATTCTGGAAGGATTAAAATTATAAGCTCAATATTAGAGTACAGTCAGTCTCAAACTTTGTTTCCTGTTGATCGTTTTGTAAAATTTAATTATTGTGTCTCCGCATCTTTTTTCTGTCTTTTTTTTCTCTCGACTTTATGTTGGATATTGAACTTATCCAGATATGACATTTTGCAGGTCAGAAAAGGAAGGCATAATACCTGTTCGATTGTTTTTCCGAATATAACTATTTCTTATCTTCAAATATAAATTCGTTCTCATATTCTTTTGACCAGATGGTCGAGCGAAGATTCGTCCTATTATCTGGCCTGCAGTTATCTTGCAAATATCTGATTTGTTTCCGTCTATTTCGCTGGCTTTCAAAAAGAAACCAGTTGTTATGACTTTGCCAACAAAAAATTGCAAAAATTGTCACGCAATCCCGTCGACCTCTTCTGCGGAGAGAGTTATAGTTTTTGCTATTGATAAAACGGCCTCTTCCAGTTAATTTTCCTCATTTGATTCCTCTAAAATGTCTCCTTCAACATTTATATTCACATCACCACTTTGCCTGGAGGAATGTTCTTCCTGTCATTTCTTCTTGGTGTGATGAACCATCTGCATAACGCATTTCTCGTAAATCAAGTACGAAACCATTGAATCTTCTGGTTCGTTAATAGTGTCTCCAGGAACTTCTTGTCTGTTGAAAGGGCAAATACCACACTTTCTAAAACCGAATAAACCCTTAATAAACATTCTCCGTTTTTCGGTTTAAAGGAACCTCCCCCCAGGCGACTTTAAACAGGAGAGATAATTTCACAAGGGTTGTGCTAAATGGGTAGAATTTTCAGACAAAAATACGAAGACTATATTGTGCTAAGTACATGGATTGGCCGTTTTTGGCGAAAACTGTGATCCTCCCTTCTAAATGTTTTGGATACAATGCGGTACCTACCTAATATTTTCAGCCCAGTCTTCAAAACTATTCCCTTCGAACTAATCAGTGGTGTTGCGGTTGTACCGTGTCACCTTGGGACCACCGACTGTCCCATACATATTGGTGGTTTTGTATGCGATGTAGGAAGGCAAAAGCTTCCCATTTCCAGAAGCGGTAAACTTAATTGAGACAGAGGTTTTACTGGATGTCCAGTATCCTCTCATCATCGCTTTGCGATATTTTTGTCTTCACAGGATTATCACACAAATTTGTCTCTCTAAAGTTGACAATGCCACAAGGTAACACATTTTCTAATAGGACTTTTCATTATAAAAAAATGCTGAGGCGCATGCGCGAACGCGCCATGACAATTTCGGACGAATGTCAAAGTCTTGTATCAATATCCCCTAGAGGGGCAGGCGGTATTGCTTGTTTGATAGTGTTTATTAATTCTTTGGTAAAATTTTACTGCAAACGTGCAAAATTAGTAATAGTTCGGAACTAAAACAGTATGGAGCATCCAAGCATTGTGCTTTTGGTGACTGCCAAGGTGATAGCAGTGCGGGAAGGTCAAGTTATCGCTTGGGATTACGATTTTATCCATTTCCTAAACCCTGCCTAATACTGGGAAAAATCTAAGTTAATAACTAGGTTGGTGACCATGTGAGGAAGTGAGGATTAGTTCCACCTATATAAAAATGTGTAAGAGGCAAGATTCGAAATGGAAAAGTTTATTGAACGTTTCCAGGTTTTATGTCATTATTTGTTAGGTCTTTAAAATAAGAATTACTTGTAGTTACATACATACATATCAGAAAAATACGCACCTGTACCTATATTAGATCCTTTATCTCCGTTTTCTTTTAAAAAATTGATTAATTTTCAGGGCTATATTAAAAACCTACATGATTGAAGTATCTTGGTTAACATTCCCGTATTTCAAGCAAGAGCCAGGAGCCAGGCACGCTTTCGGGATTCAGCCTCACAATTTTACGAGGGATATCACTGGGAACTAACATTTGAAATAATTTTCCGTCTTTCAAACACCCTCCTTATTTGGTATTCTACTATTTACTTACGAATATTCCACACGAAGTTTATAACGCCTGACAGCTGAAAGTGCCACTCGTCCGAAAATCTAAGAACAGCTGATTGTCAGCACATGCGCACTAACGAACACAGGACGAAATGAAAAGGTCTATTCTCTTTCAAAATTGACAAAATATTTATTAATGACGTTTTATATCTTGATATACACAGTCTCTCGAATGATCTTTATCATGTCTACCCACAAAAGGAAACGTAACTCGTCGGACATTTTTTTGCCGGCGTTAAAGCTCATGACCATCGCTATAACAAGTGTGTCAACGTCTTAGGGGACAATTTTGAAAAATAAAAATTTCTACCCTTCCATGTCAGGGACAATCAGGCGTCGTACTCTTCTATAGTGCTAACAATGTTCGCATCTACATATAATTCGTAGCAAATTCTCGATTCCAGCTCGATAAGACGTTACGATATGCGCCAAAGGAACTGCATAACGATATTTTAATCCGTCTGGCAAGTTTTCCGTATTTGATTACTGTACCCTGCAGTTTCTATGCTTCACTGATGCATTTCATTGCTGTCGTAATTCTAGCAGTCCAATCACATTCCGATCTAACTCAATTATGACTGGAGTAATTCAATATCGTCAGCATATTTACAAAAGTAATTTTCTTATTAGTACATGCACTGTTTTCTCTACAAAATTACTAGGCTATAATTCGAGTCTTAATTGGCTTTATCGCAAGTTCCCTCTGCATCGATTTTGTCTTAATAATAGTTAAGTCGACGGTGTGTAAGTTTCAGCCAGAAATTCTAATTTATTATAGCCCTATAATAATTCAAGATGTCGGAGTTTCTAGCAAACTTGGCGCAGAGTTTTCAAAGCAAACTGGGGTAACTACACTGCTTTGATATTCTCAATAATTATTAACGGCTCTGAAGAACTACGAACGTCTTGAACAGGTGTTTTAAACGTTTTATCGAGTAAATGTAGCTATAGAGTTTTGATGTTCGAGAATACATTCATTTACTTTAAATACAGTGAATTCTAAGTTTTAAATACCTACATCATTAAAAAAGAAAAGGCTTTACTTCTGAAATCAGTAGGTACCTATGTCAGTTACTTTAATATAAAACATCTCAAATTGCAGACCACAAAACAAGTTGAATTAGTTCATGGTTCAATCGAAGATTTCTAAATGAACTATAATTGAGATCGTACGCAAGTACAAGTGAGTGGCGACTGAGTGAGTAGTAACTGTGTCCAAGCCCGCGAATTAGAGGCGCCTGTTGGTGAAGGTTAGATCGGTTTGGCAATCCCGTGTCTGGAAAGAGACATTTACTGTAGAAATCGATCGCACCTGGGTAACCGGCCGCCTTTGGTAAAAAATTACGGAAGGACTAATGGGCAGGTTCGGTAATTTTCAAATTTCATTAAAATTGATAGAGTTTATTATACTGAAGGCAGTTATATTGTCAATTTTTGTTAAAAAAAAATCCTTCGCCTGTGAAGCCGTTGAAAAGTTTTCCGTCGGTGCGAGGCTAGAAATCGTACCTTGCAGCGAGAGTAGGCCGCGCGACGTCAGAACTTAGTATAACGTACAAGTCCCAGCTTCAGCGCGCAGCAGTCCCATAAGTATTATGCATATGCATGTGTAGTTAAATTGTTAAATATTATTAACTGGTTCTAACTGGTGTTTTCTCTTTTGTACCTAGACTAATACATCGTACAGCACACCAATAAAATGGAAAAAGTGGTTCGTTGGAGCCAGAAGGAAAATCGGTCAGCATTATAGATATTTTCGCGAGTTAGTTTATCATTGCAAAAGTTTATAAAATTATCGGCTGCCCCATTGCAGCCACTCTAAATAAAATCGAACATAATGTAATTTATCGACAGTTTTCTGGGACCCCTTGGTACTTGGTAACGTGTTACGGTTAGCATAATTTGAAATAGGATGCTAGGAGCATGACGGAGCCAAATACTGAATCGTCGTATCGTTCCCTCCCTGAACTAAAAAATGAAATTTTAATAACTATTTTACAATAATAATTATATAGTACGTCATCATAAAGTTCTCTTTTGAAGACTGGTAGGACGCGTACCTCCATCCTTTCCCTGAGCTAGCCTACGCATTTCCGTAAAAGTAGAACATTCTACATCCCCAACTATTTGAGAGCAGTAGTCTAATCTGCTCCAACCTCTACCTCTTTATTCCTATCTCTGACTCTAGTATGTCGCGAACTATTCCTTTGTGTCTCAGAAGGTGTCCTACCATCCTACGATCCTATCCCCTATTCTTTATTGTCTTCCATACTTTTCTCTTTTCCCCAACTCTTTCTAATTCCTCCTTATTGCTAACTTGTCTATCCACGGTACATATCTTCAACACCCGTCTGTAGCATCACATTTCAAACGCTTCTACTATTTTTCAATCCGCTTCTCCCATTGTCCAAGTTTCGCACCCATAGGTATAATTTCGTACTCCATACATGCGTCTTTAAGAGTCTCTTCCGAGTTTCTACATTAACCGTTCCAGAATATAGCAGTTGTTTCTTTTTGTTAAACAAGTACCTAGTACCTACGCAGCGTAGTTTTTTGATTCGCGTGAGTTGTATTTGTTTCCGTTTTTTTAAAAAATTTCCAATCCGTTATAAAACTGTTAACTTGATAACTTGTCAATCACTTAGGTATACATATATACCTACATAAATGAGTAGGTATGTATTGTATTGTATTAGAGAATATAGGTAGGTACCTATTTTACAAACAGAAGTAAGCAGGTATCTACAATCTACATACCTACTTATACTGAATTATAAAAGGCATGTACAGTTAATAAATTGTTGACTTTGTTTTACTTATTCCGGTCTGCCTTTACACTACTGTTTTGAGGTCGGATGAAATTGGGGTTAGATGCAAGAATCACACACCATTTCCACATTTACCGGGACATTTACCTACCTACTACATAAATATGGCAAATTATGTGAATCGGACTTTTGATACCCTTGTTGCATCATTATATCGATTATGTTGTTTTTGTTTCATGTTTCCTTGACACCTTACTTTAAAAATTCACGCTCGAAATAGTCCCAATAAGTATGTTATGAGATAGGTACCGCTTCACGGGCACTTCAAGAGAAGTGGGAGGAGCGCCTTACGAATCTCTGACGTCAAACCAATAACAAAGCGAAATAGCATGTGGGCGTGATAAGCTAATTTCTTTCACTTATTACGCCGCAAAAAAATTTTTTAGAAAAAAAAATTCGCCGTAAATCAATTACAATAACAATTTTTTGTCATTTTCATGCCAAAAATAGATATCTTATTTTTCTCCGAACCTCCCTATTGCTTACCCGCGACGCATGAGTTAGTGGGCTTGCACTCTGGTGCTACCACGAAAATCACCGAGTGAAACCCCGCATAGGAGTGCACCTCTTATTCTCAGAGAAACCAGTAATAAGTCAGTTCGATCATCGATGAACCCTTAACGCACAAGCGCGGATACACCGCGAGGACCGCTGTTTATTTCCACGTAAATATCGATTGTCTTGTAAATATCCTGTATTCATTTTAAAATTCCATGTAGGTAATTAAAGTAATAGAATCCAGTTTTAATTTGTTTATATGTTATTATTTAATCGTCGTTTAGCAATTGCGAGAGAGCCCACCCTTCTTCGACTGAAAGCTAAGGGTTTATCGACGAATAAGTCTCCCACCGACTAGACCGTATCCAGATACGACGAAAGAAATCGTTCATAGAAGAACAACCTGAACCCCATAAATATGCAGCGTGTCCCAGAACGTGATACCGAGGGATACAACTGCATATTTAGGGGACGAATCCAGAGGCACCGCTAAGTAAATTGGGAAACTTCGTTGTAAAAGTAATAATTCAAGTAGAAATTGTTCGTAGATCGTTAGAGAAATCTACTTTACTGACATGGTTGTAGGAAGTTTTCAATAGATGGCGGTCATAGCAGGCTTTACAGTTCACTGATAACTTCATAAGAAAGGCCTCGAATCCTCCATAAGAAAATACATGGAATTTTGGAGCAGAACTGTCATAACTTATCTACTGCAATCATTTGTGTTTCTTATAAATCTAAGTAACCGTCGTACTAGAGTCGTCTAGTATGCAATTTTATTCACTGCTTTCAATTTACTTTGTGTACTTGGGAGACAGCGGGTCCTTTTGTGATTTAGCCTTTCCAAATTTGATATTTTTACCGCGCAAAGCGATGGCTTTCAAGTGTCTTATCCGGGGATAAATCCAATCCGTGAAAGTACCTTCTTATTGCTATCGCTAAACTTTAAGAGTGTTATCAAATATTTATGGCGACGTCTTTGGCCCACTCGCCTGTCGGATTTTAAGTCGGGCCGAGAGAGCGACATCGGTTTTCCAGATAAACTGTGAAAACGGGTGTAAAATTGAAATTTGTCAAATGCGAACCCGCCGGAAATTTATTCCTTTATACCAATTTGATGCCAAGGTTTTATATATTTATGGCTCCACGACGTATGATTTTCGAATTAACCTGAAAATGATTGTTGTTTGGTATGATCGAAATACACATGGTTGTTTATGAGCGTATAACAAATATTCGTACCCAAGGTGCTGATCAAATATCCCTTTACGTGACATGGGAAATATTTTCCATATATCAAAATGATTGCATACATTTCTGTCATTTTAAAATGCAAATGAAATATGGTTTGTAGTGTTTTGACACTTTCTTGTTTAAATGATGATACCAATGTTTAACTAGATACAATTCCGGGTATAGCGTGAGTAGTTAGTTGCAAAGCTAACATCTCGATATAACGATCCCGCTGTCTGCTAAATGTGCAAGCAAGTTATGTAGAGTTAGTTCAGACTAAATTATTCATTCAGCATTCTCCACAGTTTGTGCCTCCGACGAAACGTACACTCGACAATTTTCCAGTTTCAATTTTCCCATAATTTACCGAACATGTGTTTGCAAGCGAGAACGTCACCCCGTGGAATATGAAAAACCCCCGCCGTACGATTTAATTTTCTAAGTAAATTCCCATTTCCATCGAGTTGATATGACTGAAAATTAATTTATTGGATTTCGATAAATCTCCGCATATAGCCAATCGCCTTCATTTCCGTTTTTACTCGAATAAGGGACGCCCTCGGAGGGGCTCATTGCCGCTCCTCAAGGGCACCGTGATAACTGTATTTTAACTCCCACACAAAGTCAGGTAAAGCCGAGGAATTATCTTGTTTTATGAAGTTGGCCGTATATCAGTTGCTAACTTCTCTGTCAATGACCTGTCATAAATCGCGTTTGTTTGCACACAGGATTGTGCAACACCAATGATGACATGATTCTTTTATCACATTTACGGACCCAAGAACAACACACATTCAAAGCCCGTGCTTTTGGTACCTAGTAAATGTGACAACGCCGCTCTGAGTTTACGCTCACTCGGTACGGGGCGGCATCGGCAGCACATACCAAGGCATATTTTGCGTTTGTAGTGCTTTCGCTATACTACGATTAAACCTAGCAAATTTAGCAAACGAACGCCTGATTATGGTAGAAGAAGGTATATTTTATGCCTCTATAGAAACAATTTTTCGAAAACTGTAAATCTCTTGACGCTATGGTCAATTTCATGAGTGAACTGACACTTTCCAAGATAAAATTTTTAATTTTTCTTTCTATAGAAGCCCAAAATAAAGTTTCGTTTATAAACTGTCCAAAATTCAACACTTAAATTTTCACCGTTTAGAAATGAGCGTAGTACTACAAAGTCAGATTTCAGTTTCATTTTAAAGGGGTTTGTCGAACTCTTAAGGTTAGCTTCGTTCCCGGAGCATGCAATAATTTTGAAAAACAATAATTTATAATCAAAACGACGAAACGTGGCCAGATAGACGCCACAATGAACTTTTAAGTAATTAATTGAGTGGAACATATTTTTAACAAGTGAACACTTCGCGGTCATGCTTAACAATTTCTCCTACGGTGGAGCACATTTTTGATAAAAATGAATGAAAATGAAAAAATCGACCCCACATTAGTGCGGCGACGGCCTATATCTCTTGAACCATACAAGGCATCAAAATGAAATTTTGAAAGTGCTTAGGAAATCCCATGCCACATCTTGTAAAATTATTTTAGTGTATACAGGGTCTTCACATTTTGCGTAACAAACCAGTTATATTTTTTTTTAAATGGAACCCCCAGTTTTTTTTACATATTCATGTTCCCCAAAAAATTTCATGGAGAACTTTATACCACATTATGGGGCTTCCAGCAGGGGATGTTAAGATATTTCCATTTTAGTGTCAATGTGGACCCATTTCTGTGGCACTACTGACACCCACTTCCCGAAGCTATTTAAGATTTCTTTATCGAACTAAGTTCATAGACTATTCTATTTGCAAATTCTGTTAATACCTTTGCCACAGTACTTTATATTGTACAGGGTGGTCAACTTACGCATAAGAATTTCAAATAACACTCTGTATATTAATGCTCATTTAATAGCCAGTTTACTAAGCTTTTAATTGATGCTGGCATTGCCAGGTCTGTGACTGACAGTTTCTACAGAATTTAAGATTCAAACTTAAAAATTCCCTGTTATTTTTTATAATTTTATTCAGATTTCCACATTTAACTTAAATTCGGGCATTTCCCGCTTTAAATCGATCTAGTTAGGTAACTTTGTTGCGTATTTTTAAAAGAAACTCCAACAGGACCTGTTTTTCTAAATTTCCTGCAAAACAACTTACCCAATCTTTTCAAAAATGTACCGGAAAATGTGTAAAATGATATGTGGTTTCAACTGGGACGGCGCTCCTGCACATTTTTAAATTTTACTTCGGCAATGGTTAAATGAACTTTTTCGTTATAAATGGATTGGTCGTGGGTCCGCAGTATCCTGGCCTGCACGATCACCTGACTTTACCCCACTCGACTTTTTCCTGTGGGGTTATGTGGAAGATAAAGTACACGTTAAACCACCAACAACCCGTGAAAATATGCAAGAACAGATAAGGTAAACATTTGCAACAATGACGCCGCAAATACTGGAAAATGTTAAGAGCCAGTAGCAACTAGAGCTCGAAAATGTATTAAACAACAAGGAAGACATTTTAATTTATTAACTTAATTTCGATAAACTTGTTCTTCCTGTATAGTCTTTTGTATAAATTATATTTCCCACTAATTATAAAACATAAAAGCCAAATTTATCTCACCAATAATTTCTACTGATTTTAAAATATTTATTCTGACTTCCGCAAAAACTCCAAATTTGAGAAGAAGAAATTGAAAACACAAAACTAAAATACGTAACTAAATTGATTTAGAAAGAGAGTAGCTCAAATTTAAGTTTTCTTGATTCTGGAAGATATTGTGATTTCGAGCTATTTTTATTCTTTTTGATATATTTTATTACAATAATACTAATTGGCTTAGTTTTGTGCAGAAACCAGATTTATTTATTTTTTGTTTTGGGTGAAAAATAGGGGAAATCCGAATAAAATTGTAAAAATAACAGTGAAATTGGAAATTTTTAAGATTCAATCTCAGTTTCTGCAGAAACTGTCAGTAAACTGGCCATTAAATGTGAAATTAATATACATGGTGTTCCATTTGAATTTCTGGAGAAAAATTCAATTATGCTTATGTTGACCACCCTGTATAATACAAAGTACTGTGGCAAAGGTATTAACAGAATTTGCAAATAGAATAGTCTGTGAATCTAGTCCGATAAGGAAATCTTAGATAACTTCGGTAAGTAGGCGTCAGTGGTGCCACAAAGCTGGGCCCACATTGACATTAAAATGGTAATATCTTAACATCTCCTGCTGGAAACCCCATAATGTGGTATATCGTTTTCCATGAAATTTTCCGGAGAACGTGAATATGTAAAAAATTGGGGGTTCCTATTTAAAAAAATATAACTTTGGTTTGTTACATAAAATATGAAGACCCTGTATACCCTGTATACACCAATAATTTTACAGGATGCAGCATAGGATTTCCTACGCACTTGCAAAATTTCATTTTGATGCTCTGAATGGTTCAAGAGATATAGGCCGTCGCCGCTCTAATGGACCACTCTGTACATATTTAACTATACCTATCATGGGCAACTATGATTTACATTAAAAAAATACAACTTTTGTGCCATAACTTGAAATTTAATTATTAAAAAACAAAATGGCTAAAACCGTTGCATTCTACTCAAAAAAGTGCCTCAAGAATGTGTTAATAACTTTCCACCAAGTTTACAAACCACTATAATGCGAAAAATCAAATTTTGAGCTATAACTTGAATACAAGAAACGATAGTCAAATTTGGTTTTCGGCATTGAGTTCTTCTTGAAAAAAGAGGTCGAGGATGGGCAGTCCATTTTTCTACTACCCACCCTGTACATGTATATTATGTTCTATTCAGTCTAAATATATGCTTTGTAATCCAACCAGCTCAAAAATAAGGGCGTGATTTATTCCACTCTACTACTTCTAAATAAAATCTTGTAATAAATTTACGTTTGAATGCAAAATCACAAATAATTACAGCCCTTTTCTTTCTGTTTTTGCACACAATAAAATATTCAAGCTAACACAGAATTTCCCAGCTTCGTAAAATAATCTTAAAATCACAAAACACCCACCGTAGCGCTCGCCCTCGATTTTCTAATCCTTGTTTATTGTTTCTAACCATTAATTTTAAGGGCTTGTGCTCGTGGTGGTTTAATTCTCATTGCCTCGTGAAACGTTCTCTTCCGCTTTGCACCTGCTTTCCGTTTTACTTCAAGTATGTAGCACAGTTGCGAGAGTTGTACAAAGTACTTTGGCACATTTCTTTAAACAACGATATCTATGAAAGTTTTGGAATTCCTACGATTGTCTATTTTAATAGTGAGTTCCTTATTTTTTATAACGAATTCACACGTTGATTTGCACGAAGAAACTTTGTTAAGTGTTAGAAAATGCCCATTTCAGTTGTTTTTATTTCAGTATTTTTTAATACCTATACGTAATTATTAAAAATAATGGCAAGATTAATTCATTATTGAAACATCTAGTATTTCAAAAAATTTACACAGTGGTTGAATCGGGAAATTTGTTGTAAATTCACTTTTCTCCGCGTATTTCGCTGACAACGCCAGCTACTTCGGAGTACGATTATCAATAATTGATAGACTAATAATTAAGCTTACGCCATAGATGGTCTAAGGCTATAAAGACGTACAAATAAGTGTAGCATGGCATCGCACGCGTAAATGTATTGTTAATAATTCAAAACTTTTAAAGTCAGCTAAGAAAAAATTAATTCTTTGAAAAGTACAGAAATGTATAAAAATAAAAGCAGCTGCGTTAATACCAATTATGAGCTGGTCTCCAAAAAAGAGCGGATAAACGAAACGGTACGTTGTAACAATTTGTGTCTGGATGACAAAAAATATTTTAAAAAATCTCTGTGCTTCCGTGACTCGTTTACTTCGATTTTAAAAAGAAACAAGAAATCTTGCAAATTATCAACAGTAATCTGACGAGTACTTTTTATTTTGCTGGGTAAATTTCTGTTTTGAACGTAATTTTGTTGCCAGGCAATTTGACGAATAAAATCGACAGTTGAATGTCAGTTTTATGAGTCAAATTTCCGTCTGGCAACAAAATGGAGTTTGCAAAACAGGAATTTATCCAGGCAAAATAAAATGTTCCAGTCAAATTCGGCTAGATAATCTAATTCATATGATCATTTAATTCATTATGTATAAAATCTCGTAAGCCGTGATGTTTTTGTCGAGAAAAGTTAGCCCTAACTATTACAGCGATAATTTTTTTATTTACCTTTTGCTACCATGACAACGTTCCAAATTTCGTATTTTTACCTGTAAGATGTTTAAAAATCAAGTCTCTCATTTGCGTATTCTCATATTCATTAAATTATCTAGCCGAATTTGATTCGAACTTTTTATTTTGCCTGGATAAATTCCTATTTTGCAAACTCAATTTTGGTACACACGGCAATTCGACTCATAAAACTGGCTGTCAACTTTATTCGTCAAATTGCCTGGCAACAAAATTTCGTTTCCAACAGAAATTTATCCGGCAAAATAAAAAGTACTCGTCAAATTATTGTTGACAATACGCATATGCGAGACTCGATTTTTAAACATTTTACAATCAAAAATACGAAATTTGGAAAGTCGTCATGGTAGCAAAAGGTAAATAAAAAATAATCAGTAGTAATATCACAAGAGAGTGAGACTAACTTGAAAATAATTCGACAGATTTTCGAAAACTTGTCGCCAGGCAATAGACACGAGAGCCCGCAGTGCTCAAATGGCTATTGCCGAATGGCGACAAGTTTGAGTAAGAATGTGGAGAATTATTTTCCAACTTATTCTTACTCTCGTGTGGTATTCGAAATATTATTTTTTGACGTTCAAATAAGAAACGCAACTTTTCAATATTATGAAGAAACAAATAATTACTCTGCGAACCAAAAAGTAACAGAAGAAAATATTAACTACATTTTCAATATTATTCTTTTATTGTAACAATTTGCGATTAAAACATATATGACATATATGTCAAAACCAGAAAACAAGTGGTTTACCAACAAAAACAAAATACTAAAAAATGTCGCTGGGAGAAGTTAAGCAAAGTATCCTCACTATAATAATGATTTAATTGAACAGAATTAAACACTTATCAAAAATACTATTAATTGATTGGAAAATAGAAACGTCAAAAAATAATATGTAGTAATACAATAAAATGTTCAAGTCTGACGTTTGAGACAAATTCGGACGTAACTTGTTTTGACAGATGTTTCTATCCCTACCTCACGTCAGAATAGGTAAATTAAATCGCGTCTGTTTTGCAGAGATGGCGTATCGATCGTTTAATTCTAAAATAAGCTCTTCCACGCTATCTTGAATTTTCTGAGATGAAGATCTGGAAATATGATATGCATCGAGTGTTTCGGATAGACCACAAGCTGTTAGGCATTTATGATGAAGTAAATAACTTAATCCGACTGTCGTAAAACGTGTCTACTGTTCTCTGAACTAAATAAAGTACCCCCGTCTTGTCCTAAACGCAACTGACGCCCCAGAATGCATCATATGCAAACTACCCTCCCGTCCAATTTAGAATTTTGCCAGACGCATGAAAACAGTAAAATCCGAAGTAGGTAACACTGTTTTGTTGAAAAACAGAGGCCAATTTACTTTCAATTGAAATGCCTGGAACGTAGGACAAAAAGGAAGGGGACATTCCGGGCGAATCAAAGAAATGAAAACGAAAATCTTCGGCGTCGCCTCCGGGTGACTTAAAAAAGCAAATTACAGTCTGCTTTGTGTTTGAAAAGTGGGTTTCCGTTTTAATCTCGTGTCTTGGTTAAACATTTATCCCGCGGCTCCGAGTCACGTCGCAGAAATAATTGCGGGCCAGTAGACAAGCACTTGGAGATGGGAACAATTCGGGACAAGTTATTAATCTGTTAGTGAGTGAATGTCAAAAACACATATTTTCTAATGGGCCATAAAATAATGAATAATGCTATTGGTCTTTGTTTATATCTGACCCCAGTCAGAGTTGCCAGATTGATATTTTCATTTCCCCCAACTGACATTAGAAATTCCCCCAAAAAGAGAAGTCAACCCCCCAGAAATTACAAAAACGTCTATTTTCAGCATAGGTACGTTTATTAACATAAACAATAGATATTTACAATAATAATGTTGTTATATTCATGGAAGCTAACATTGTATTTATTTATATTTCCGAAAATGCTTCTATAATATCTTCATCTTCTTTTTTGCAATTGTAAACATTTTCGGAATTAAACGCTTTTATCATTAGCTCACTAGGTTCGTAAGAGGCCGCCACTGGTAATGAATGGTAGGTTTACGCTACGGTTAACGTTCACGACCTCCGTAGTATGTACCTACTCTTATGTTAAATATTTTACTTGTTAGTTACTTCTACCCCCCAAAATATCCCCCAAACATCATTTACGCCCCCAAAAATCCCCCCAATGCATCAAACCCCCAAAAATTCCTCCAACATGTAAAAAATACCCCAAATTTGGGGGCAAATCCCCCAATCTGGCAACCCTGACCCCAGTAGGTCCAGTATATTTTGTAAATTATGTTGCTTAAAATGTATGCATGGACACCGCACCGACGAGTTCCAGTGGTCTGCAGTTTGCTACGTGCAATTTGTCCCAAAATATTTTATATCGCATATTTCGCATATTTCCCTATTTTGCATCTGCTGACAGGCCACCACCTTCAAAGAACCGAAGAGAAAGTTATATTGTTTACCCTGCAAAAACCCGAACACAACTACCGGTTTTTTTGTCGGGGTTTTTCAACATTACCATCTAGCCACAATAAATTTACTAATACCAGGTCATCTCGCGCGCTACGCGCGCTCACTGCCCTAGTCGAATCATGACTTCAAATGATTACAGAATAATTTACATCTGATATAATTCCCTGAAAAAGTAGTTTTGAACTATACGACTATTTCTTTGATTTCCTAAATAAATTATCAAACCTTCCCCAAGAACGAACTCTTGAAATAGCCACGCATAATTGTCCGTGAGTAAATATTTCTTTTCGGAGATCAATTCCTATTTGATCAAATGTTTGGCCTTGTGATTTCTTAATAGTCATTGCAAACGCTAGTTTAATGGGAAATTATTGTCGTCTTTTAAAAGTAAAAGGATAAACATTTTCACAGTACAACGTTATACGGTTAACGAAAACTATATCTCCATGTTTATCGCCTATTAAAATTTTGCACTGCAGGATATTGTCTCCCAATTGTAAAATTAACGATCTAGTATCATTTCTAACCAACATCACAATACAATATACTCTCAACTTCAATTCATGCTGAGGAAAATTTGGCGGGTTTAAAGTATTTAAATATTCAGGAAGAATAGCATCGTTTAAATCTCCATTATCACAATTTTCAACACTATCCAAGTTTGCACATATTTTTTCTGTTTTTATATCTAACAGTTCTACCACTTTTTTGTTAATGTCTTCAACATCAGAATAGCTGATTAGGTCATATCTATGAATCGCTTTTCTCTAATTGATTCCTCCATATATACGTTCAACGATATCCGAATTATAGATACATCTCTGTGACAATTCTAAATTGCTATTTATATCGTTCAAAACTCCATCTCCAACATCCAATAAAAACTTGGTGAATTTTTGTTCCTGTGGTAGAGCCCGCATATTTTGTGTTTAAGAAAATTTACGGAAATAACTCCAAAGAGAACTAAATTTGATACTTAAATTCACTGTTTCACAGCGGGTAGCATTTATTTTAACTGGTAACAATTGTCAAAAATCTCCTCGCAACACCATAATTTTTCCACCAAACGGAACATCACAATTCATGAAGTCTCGTAAGGTTCTGTCTATAATGTCTAAAGCATACCTTGGCGCCACAGGAGCTTCATCCCAAATAAAAACATCTACAATCCTTGGATAATCTGCTTCTTTTGAATTTTTCTTAAAGTTGGAAAATGAATCTAAAAACAGAGGAACAGGTAATCCAAACGTTTTATGAACTGTTCTGCCATGAGGAAGTAGTGTTGCTGCTATGCCCGTGAAGGCCATGGTACAGACAATTTTATTCTTACTCTTCAGTAAGCTGTAAAGGGTTGTATAAACATAAGTCTTACAGGAGCCTCCAGGACCGTCTATATAAAAACATGAAGATTCAGAAATTGATTCATTTATGTTAGCATCACATTTACCCAAAATAATATCTACAATTTCTTTCTGCTATTCATTTAGGTGTTTATATTGTCGTGATCCTATTTCTATTGCTTGTTCTTCATTTGCATATTCAATGTCGTAGCATGGTAGGAAACATTAAAAGATTGTAACCTTCCGCAAAAAGCAAGGAACTAATTTGAATATAGGCTTTTTTGTCCTTCAGTATTGCTGTAACGTCTTTCATAATCTTGTGACATTGCTTCTTTAAATTCTTCCCACAATTCTTCCTGATAAATTAATCGGGAATGCATTAAAATACGAATAATTTATAAATATCTCAGCTGTCTGGGCATCATCCAAATTTCAGCTTCATTCATGGCTCTTTTCCACTCGTGATGATCTTAAATAAGACCTAATTTTAAACACGCTGCTACACAAGATTCCTGTATTTCTCCGTTTACTGTTTTCAGATCTTCAAATCTGTTTGCTCCTTTAATATGAACTAATAATAATCGAAAATGAAATAGATCAATTTGGCTGGGGCTTACGGAATACATGCGTCCAATAACTTTGAATTGTTTCTGACGGCGTATACTTTTACAACGACAACAAACATGATACCTACCTGTGATAGTTCAGACGTACTCACTTTTGGCGATCGGCTCCCGTACGTATTAAAAAGAGACGGAAACGAAAAATCTGACCTCGCTAGATCGAAACGATACGTGTCTATTGCGCATTCTCCACGACTAATATCACTTTTCTGAGATAGGATTTAAATTTAGTCAAGGTTTAACCCATCCGTTTTCCTAGATTAATATTTCATTTTAACTTGCCCGGAATTATTTCCTACTATTGGTCTTTTTAAACTGCTTGTCGACTGGCACGGGTGTTGAAAACTTGTCAAAAATAATTACCATCATCAGTCAAACAATCAAAAATTTTTCATCGGCACTGTAAAACAAAAATGGCTTGGTCAAACAAAGTGGGCGTTGTGAAATTATTTCCGCGTAGTACACATTTGCCAATTCTTTTTCGAAGTCTCCCTTTTGAGTTAAATGATAACTACAGGGATTTGGAAGTGCCGGCACGACAGGGGAACAAAGCAGTTCATTTGTATTTTCATTGAAACCGAAAATTATCTGTCAGATCGAATTGGGGCGATAAAAATGGGAATTACAGATAATTCAACAGTAGTTAATTAACAGCAGGGTACAGCGCGCTTTTTCAGTATTACAACGATGAAGTCGATAACAAATTTCATTGTGTATGCATGGTATACAGTGTGAACCCCAGGACGTTTCCACATAAATCGTAATTTAAGTTTTAAATTAGGTCTCTCACACAATCAGCAATTCAAATTTGACGGGCAACAACATTCTGAAAAATCCTTAGAGGTGTTGAATATAATGATGTGACTCGCTTTGTGGTGAGCGGTATAGTAATTTAAACTTCAAACCTAAAAGATATGTAAAGGTAGAAAAGATCGGTAACGTGTCAACCATGTTAGAGTCACATTCGTCTAACTGACTGTTCCATCTGTAGTTAACTGACGTGTTTGGAAGATAGGCTAGTTTATATTCAACAGACCCGACCAAAAGGGAGTTAAGAACAGGTGGAATAGCAATCTAAAACTCCGTAAGAAAATACATGTGATTTTGGTGCCGAATGAATATGACTTATCTACTGATAAGTTTCAATCTCTGCCCGAATTCGAATATTGCGAACAAAATATCTATACAAGGTGTTGGATAAAGATTTTATACAAGATTCGGTTATTAACAATTAAGTATAGGGCTCTGCAGAATTGAGTTCTAATAGAAATGCAAAATGATATATTTCTGCTTACCCAGTAGTTGGTATAAAATTTGTTTAAAATTACTGGAGGCACGAAAAATCGGAAAAACTATAGGCACTATTGTTTTTTTGAGACAGAGTCACATTTTTATGAGAAAGAACAGTGAAACAGTGGGTTGAAAAACGTCACCCCTCAAATTGCTTGCCACTAATTTAAATAACTTATGGGACTGTAGGTACCTACTAAACAGAAGGTGATATTTTTCTAGGACCAAAATGCTTAGCGGTCAAGATAAGCAAAAAAATATAAATTTTTATCCTAAAATTGCTTCCAGCAATGATTGAAATTTCTCTAAAAAAAACGATTATCTGCAACATATCCGAAACTACGAACGCTTGCAGTTTTGGGGTCAATTGACTCTTATAGTCATCTGCCATTCTAAAAAAATACTTTTCTAGTGCTAGCAGCGGCGCCAGTACAAGGTGGAGAACCCGCTATACTGATTTGTACCGATGAGATTGGAGTTGTTTTTGATTCTGCTTCACATCGACGAATGACAGTTATGTATATACATAACTGTGGTTAATAGGAATTTGTAATTGGTTCGAGTAATTGTTCCCGATTGTCTATCTGTACAGACCAAACCACTTGTTTGGCACGACCCCAGAAAAAAATAAGAAGCTCAAATCTGGAGAACGCGGAAGTCATGCCACTGAATGTCTCCGATCGTTCTACCTGGGAAAATACCTGTTCAGCCATTCAACTATTATTATTATTTCTTACGGAGTAGGTTTCTGGCCCCTAGCACTGAAGCTCAAGCTTATTGTGCCCCCATACCTGATTATCTCATAAGTTCGGTCCCCTAAAAAAAATTTGGAACAAGACTTATGGGCGCATCTGCTATTACTTTTGGTTCTACAGACATAGCTCCAAAGCTTGTATGTCTAGCTGCTCCAAGAGCCAGACATTCGCAGAGTATGTGATGAGGAGTTTCCTCCTCTTCTCCACACATCCTGCAATCAGGATTGTCCTTCACTCCAATAGTGGTAAGATGTCTCATAAGTGAACAGTGTCCCGTAAATAGTCCTACTGCTCATCTCAGCTGGTTCTTACCCAGTCGTATTAACTCTTCAGCTCTCTTGCTGGATGGTCCGCTAATGAACATCCGCGATTGCCTCAGTCCAGGAGTCCCCAACCAGTAAGAGGTACGTTTTTGTCTTAATAGGTCCTTTATCACCTCTTTGGATATCTGGTATGCTAAACAACACGCAGGTTCCGGTCCTATCAGCTAAGAGGTCTGCTTTCTCGTTCCCTTCACTTCCTTGATGGCCTTTAATCCATCTTAGAATAACTTTGTTATGTACTGTTAACTGAGCCAGTGAGTCCACACAGTCTTTAACTGTTGTGGATTCAATAACTTGCCTTCTCGAATTTGGTGGGGCACCATCATGCTGGCTCCACAAATGTTGCCTTTAATTTGATGGACTACCTTTCAACAGCTCAGGGAGGTTATTCTTCTGGTTCCAGAAGTTAGTTATTGACAATGTCAACCCAGATGTTCACAACTGTTGAAACCGTGGTCTTCTGGCTGAAACAATTTTTCAATTTTTCTCGAAAAACGCACATTTTTGACGATTTCACAAAATACTGTTTTACTCAGAACTTAACAATTGTCAGGAAAAATTCAAGAATATGTTTTTGCTTCCACATTGAATGCATAATCCATAAATCTAAATATCATCAGAAAAATGAGCTGGTCAAATCGAATCGACGTCGCTGGTGGCAGTACAGGTTAAGGAAAAATTTTTAAAACAGAAGAGGCGCGCAAAGGACAATCGCCTCAAAAATTTTAATTCAATAGCTTTTGTGGTTATGGACATAATATAAAATTCTGGAAAGTTCTCAGTAATTTTAGGACATAATTTCTACAAACTTTTCCTATTATTTTGACTTTCTTTATTGCCCTCGCAGTTTTTTACACTCGTTATGAATCACCCTGTATACTAGACGCTCAGGTTTGAAGGATTATAATACAAGAGCGACCACCGCCCGAAGCAAATTGCACGGCAGTAGATAAGACATGTCGTTTCCGAAACAAAATCATATGTATTTTCTTACGAACACTCATTTTATATACCAAGATTATTCGTGCTTCTACAACCATTTGAATGGATCGCTGAATATGTCATTTTTACAGGTCAATTGTTTTTTGATTGGACAGTTCAACAGACCGATCATTTCCGATTTATGTTAAGTTGTTTGATGACGTTCGCTTAAATAAAAATATAAATAGAATCTACTCACTGAAACGATATATCTTACACACTCTTGGCATCTAGCTGATTCATAATATTCTAGAATTCGGTCACGGTTTGAACATTTTCAATATTACTGCACCATTGTGCTTACGACGTAAGGCGTAAGGCGCAAGAAGAAAATCACATCTTAAGGAGCCTAAGCATTAGTAAGAAGTAAAATAAGTACTGAATGACGTGTTTCTCTATAAAGCAATTCTGCGTATGGCATAGTTGACATAGTAAGACCCGATTGTTCAAAAAAAAGTAATAGACTTAAGTCTGACCCCGGTTTCGTTAATTTGATACAACCAGTCAGAAACCCGGTATCATAGCAACGAAGCCGGTGTCAGACTTAAGCCAGGGTAATAAAGACAGGTATCCGCACGAGCTATCCTGGGCTGCATGCGGTGGCGGAACCAAGTCGTAGTCGGTGTGCGAGCGAGAGGCATGGAAAAGGACGGAGCATAGAGGGCGAGCTTCGAAAGCGCGGCAATGTAACTTATGTGCAGAAGTGCATGTGGGTTTACTGTGTTAAGCTCTTGTATTTTAATTATTCGCAATTCTGCAATCACTACATATATGTAATCTGATTTATTATATGTCGTTATTGTATTATTGAATATAGGTACTTAATGTTGTCAGTTTTTGGTAAAATTGTATCAATAATGCTATAAAACAGATTAGTTAAACTAATACTGTCAAATTGCGGCTGACACTTGTTCGCAGTTACTGAGTTGTTTTTACTTTTTAGCAAATGTGATAATGTTCTGATTTAGGTACCTACCTATGTAACTATTTAGGACAGGTGTTGTGTTATTACTGTTACGTGAAAATGGAAAAGTGCTGTGTTGCTTTTTATACCAAAAGACAAACTGGAACAATGGGGAAAGAAAATTCCCAGGAAAGATAGATCTTTAACTAGCAAAGACGTGATTTAATAGCTTTTTTAGTTTCGGATATATTGAAAATAATCAGTTTTTTTTCGAGAAACTTGTTGGAAATAATTTTAGGACATAGGTTCATCGATTTTTTCTTATTATTTTGACCACCTCTATCAGCCCTCGAAATCTTTTACGCTCGTTATTAATCACCCTGCATATCGCTCCACTTGGCGTAATTGTCCAGTTGCCGAAAAAGGTAAACATATGGGGAAATGCAAAATAGACTATCCTACTCCTTTTTCACCGTTTGGTTAACTTTGAGGAACTAGACAATTACGCCAAGTTGGTGAGACATATTTATATTATGCGTCGCCTTTTCTATGTGTATTCGAAGATTACAATTTGATTTAATTTAGATGCGTTGTAATTGAAATCATATTAGCGTAACTGTTTATCTTATTTATTGTGTGTTATAATAAGTAGGTACAAAGTACTTAAGGTCTATTATAATGTGCTTATTTTTTGTTCTAAATATGTAGGTACCTACTTATTCCAAAAAGTAATAATTCTTTCACCAAGTTCAATTTTCGTTATTTTATTTATCCTTCCCATACCCATTATAACATGAACGTCTACTCATTATGAAATCGAATACCTGTATAGAAATGCCTTCAAATAGAAATGATAAACTACCACTATATGAAAGTATTTCTTCTATTCGGTAAGCTACTTTTTATTTATCTCGATTAAATGTATAAACCTCGGTATAAACTCAGTCCAGTTACCTGTTATCAAATTTTATGAGTTTTAAATCACAAGCGGGCTAACTAAATCTTTGCGGCCGGCCCCCTCTATGCTCTGTCTCTCTCTAATCCGACTGGCAACGAAAAGGATCCAGTAGCGAGCGCTCCGTGCGGATACCTGTCTTTATTACCCTGACTTAAGCCGATGTTGGTATTTTTGAACAACCGGACGCGTATTGGCATCGTTTACTATTAATTATACAGAGCATCAGTGCTCTGAAACGCAGTAATAATAATGGGTTTAAATAAAGGGTGAGTGAAAATGTCTTTGATGGCGATGACCTTTCTGACCTTTTGGACCTGACCGATCATTTCAGAATGTCGTCACACAATTGAAAGTTGGAGGGCAAACATTTGTTTGTTTACAGTTTACACATAACCTTACAAGTAAACTGTCATTTTCTAAAACTATTAAATAATTAATATGTCACTGTTTTGTTGTGTTGTGGGGTCCGAAATGAGAGGTGAAAGGGATTTAGTAATTGGTAAGATTCTTTAGAATTCCTGCTGCACTAAATCATCGTGGAGAGTACTTAAACAAATTGTCAAATAAAAGATTAGTGGGTAAATATCTTAAGAGGGGAATTTTGTTCTAGACATTTCATTTCTCGTAATAAAAACTTAATTTTAACTTCCCAAATAAAATATGAATAATGTGTGCCCTCCAACAACAAATGGCGATCTGTCAAAATCAGGAATTCTAGAAAAGTCTATAATTCAATAAATGAGATGACGCTATATGCCAATTTTGGGGTTATTGTGAAGAAATCATTGAAATTGGAACTACATTTTTTCGTAATTGTCTTGTAAATGAAGCTTTACTCTTCTACTGCCAAATTACGTTTCTTCCGCCCACACCTCTTGCAAAAGCGTGCTAAACGTTACTAGCGTGACCCAAATTTGGAAAATGAGATCATTTTAGGCAGTTGCAGGTAAATATACGTAAGTATAAAAACTAGAACAAATCAACTTTCAAATCGAAATGGGCATTTTCCATCACAACCATTCAACCTCAATAAAACTCTTTACCACGCTTACAGAGACTCGTCGTACAAACCAACTCATCACTTGAAGGCACCGGCAGATAATAAGAAAACAAAGGGACGGAAGGACCGGTATAAACTTGATCTCATACAGTCGTTTCACGGTCCACATGTATGTACTCTACCGGAGGAGCCTTGTGTCAAGAATTTAACGTCGAATCTAACAATCGCGGCCCGGTCAACAACTTTTTTTTAGCTAACTTCCTCTTGCGTCTGGCACGTAACCGATGCAGCGCGAGGCATAAGAGTAGCAACAGGGAGGCTGCTACTGCGCCGGCAGCTGCTAGAGCTGCTCCCGGCAGGGAAGTCAATAAGCGAGACGCGGCACCGCACTGGACTTCGTTTTCGTCCCAACCATCGGGACAATGTTCTTTTCCGTCACACCACAAACTAGGACTTATACAGGCGTCTAATTCGGGACACTTATATGGACATTCGAAGTCCGTTTCATTCGCACTAGCGTTAACTGGCACTTGTAATAACTGGAGGAGAGAGGATCGTGGACGGGATATTTCTAACCAGCTCACCGCGGCTAAACCTGGTTCTAAACCAATCCATTCCAAAAGGAAGTAAGGAGGGCGTTGCAGGACTTGCCCTGAATTCTCACCCCACCACTCCTCAGTGAATACTTTAATTGCTAATTGTTTCGTACCAGGTTCCGCTGGACAAATCGCTTTGAATAGCTTAGGAGTCTTGCCGGTGTAGATTAAGATGCGGTTGGTGGTGTGGCAACGTGTTGATTCATCAGGGCGTGGTTTTAAGGGTAGAAAACCACCCCAACTCAACATAAACAAACTTCTGTTGTATCTAGCTTCCACTAACCATGGCAACCCTGCACATAATAGTTCCGAACGTTCAACCAAAGGAGTAGAAAATTGTATATCACCACCGTCACCCCTTAGCCTGTGTCGTCGGGGACAATCAGGCATTTTTATTATTTCAAACATCACGTTGAAGTTTAATACGCTAAAGTCTTCCGTTATGCGCATATTTTTGGCTACAAAATGGAGTTCTAAGACTCTGGAAGATGAAAGGAAAGTCATTGGTTTAATTCCTAACGTAGAATTGTCACATATACAAGCCTTTGGTATTCTAATATCCCTCCAAGGTACTTCATAAATGATCAATTCATTCGTGTGCTCCTTGTTGTGGAGCTCACAAGATGGTCTTTTACTATGTGGGTCTATAATCGTATCGCACAGGGGATTTAAACCGAACGAGGCGTTGTTCAAGATGAGTCTGACTCTTTCACCTGGTTCTGCTTCGAATCTGTACACGCAATTCAAATCTCTAGCACCACCCCTTCCATATAAAAACACATTTTTTGGTTCCGATATTTCCCCTTCATGCATCTTTTTGAAGATTCTATGACAAGGACCTTGTTCTTTCTCTCCTATCATCCAAGGTTCACCAAACAACCTGGTATCTACAAACTCATACTTGAGCTTAAAAGAAGCTGGGTGTAAGGCAGTCCCATCCTCCGTGTAGTGTTGAATGACCAAAGTGCGACCTGTTGAAATGTAGCTTTCAAGAAGGGTGCAAGGACGAGTTATTCTGGTCATGTTACTCAAAGCACTGTGGTCGCATAATCTAGGAGGTTCGTCACATTTGTCTTCCAAAAGTAAATTTCCATCCCAAATACGTAATTTGGTGGCACAACCACCTCCTAAGGAGCTATTCCCAATAAGGGCATGAGCACTTTCTCCCACCAACAGCGGCCTTTGGCTATACGAAATGAAGCTAACCCAAACCAAATCGTTGTAGTACCCTCTAAAGTGATACGTACAAGTTGTATTTGGTGGTAATGAATGCCTAGGACTTACTAAACGCCCCCTACGTCCCCTACCGGCCCAAATTTCTTCCCCATCAGGATTAGTAGCGTTCAAATCGAACTCGCATTTGCGACTTTCACGAGAGTAATCCAAAGAATCGGAGTCAACAAAAATTATGTCTACATCCAATTCAAAACCTCTTAGAGGTGATTGCGACGGTGGTGAGTGTAATGGGATGCTGAAAGGGGAAGAATGGAAGGCTACCAACATATCAGGTCCTCTAGAAACCACTCTTGGTAACCAATCTCCCCCGCAGTATTTCGCTAGAACTGGATCATTTGTGGAACCACCATCATAAAATATTAAATGGTCTCTTTCTCCAGTGCAATCTCTCCAAGCTCTTAAGGCTCTAGCAGTTTTGTTCAAACCTGCCACGCTAATAGAACGTTTCATGTGCATTTTATGGGCGGCTTCCTGGCGGACGGCTATCATAGCATGCTTACAAGTAGGTACGGTTTTCTGTCTCAAACTCCAGTAACAAGAAACGTTCCTCGGGTACATCCCGGGATAATTCGGCGATTGCAATCGACAAGGCTTTTTGTAACACTCCTCAAACTGCCTCGTACAGTACGTTCCAGGAGCCACTTGTCCTCGCTCTAGAGGAGCTGCTGGCATGCCGAAGCGGACTACAGCTTCTCTTCTGGAGACGAAGCGGTAACGCACACTGAACTTGAAGGGTTGTTGAGGTGATGCGAAGATCTTTACGCTGACTGTGACCGTCGAGGTTTCACTGTAGTAGGCTGCGGGCCCGTTGGAGGATCCACACCACGAACCACCGGTGAATGGACGGCCGAGCTCGCTCAGCTGCATGTAGCCATCGGGGCAGCCGTCTAAAGCTGAAGCTTCGTAGCGGCCGACTTTGAATTCGTCGAATATCAGCTGAAAATAAAATATTTATTAGTTTCTGACACGAACGCAGTATCAAATTTTTAATATCTTAATTTCTAATGAAATCTTATGATGCTAGCATTACGATAGTAGTGAAATTTTATGAATTCATTGTATATTTAGGTAACAAACAGAAAGAACTGGATTTATGTAGCAAACTCGATCTGTACGAAGCGGTAAAAGGTCTCGACTACAGTTAATGTTGTACGAATTGATGGGTTGACAGTTCAGTTCAGTTGGTTGGAGTACCAGCTCGCTGGCAAGTGGAAGAATTCCGTTCGACTGCCAGTCCTTGTTCATAAATGGCGCAGTCTCCAATTAATTATTCTATATTTAAGATTCACAGACTTCTTGAGGTACTAGGTCATTTTTCTTTCCATTTTTTGAATCAATAGGGTCACCTTTTCCCCATTCTGTATTTTATTTGTAGCAAAACAGAAAAAAATATGTTACTTTTTGCCCTAGCATTTTGAGAATTTTGCACCAAATTTCGAGGAGATCCTTGAAATGTTGATGGTATAAAACTATCATTTTTCCAATAGTTTGTATCTCTAAATTATCTATTAAACCTTGGTAAAATTCCGCATTATTTTGATTGTCTCTACCGAAATGTATTCTATCTTTTTCAATTTTGTCGTCTACCAACTAACTACTGCAGAATCCAAAAACAAATTTATCATTTGGAATCAATAATTACAAATACATATCTTGAAATTTTTAATGTTCTTTGCTCTATATAGAGCAAAATATTCATTTTAAAAATGTATCAGTATATTTTTAACCCCCGACGCAAAAAGAGGGGTGTTATAAGTTTGACGTGTCGGTTTGTGTGTTTGTGTGTCTGTGTGTCTGCCTGTGGCATCGTAGCTCCTAAACGAATGGACCGATTTTGATGACTTTTTTTTTGTTTGAAAGCTGACGTGATCGAGATGGTTCTTAGCTATAATTCATGAAGATCTGTTCAGGCGTTGTCGGGGGTTATTTAAAATTTTCAAATTTTGTTGTTAAATATATTATGTAGTTTAAATATATCGACTTTTTATTGTGGTACATTCTTGATATTTATACCAAAAGTGTGCAACTTAAAAATAAAGTTGAAACTTCCTAGTTTTTTTCTGCATACCAATCTCCAATGTTTAATTGGATTTGCTCTACCAGGTGGTCAAAATCTAGTCCCTTTTTTACAAAAAAAGGATTTCTTTTACCTTGATATCACTAGCCAACTATTTTTTATGTTGTGTTCATATTTTGATGTATTTCTGTAGTTACGGCTTCACGGCTATTTGGATATCTGTTATTGTACGTTTTGCTGTAAAAGCTGTTCGGATAAGAAATAGTATAATTACGTAACGAGCAAGGAAAATGGTAGATTTCGCACGAGTGTGAAATTTTAGTATTAAAAAATGCAAATGAAAATGAGATTTTATAGCTTCGAGTATGTTCGAAAATTTACGAGCAATAATAAAAAAAACAATAAAAAAGGGAAAGAGCGCCTATAGGATTTGTAGATTCGGAAAAAGCCATCGACAATGTAAAATGGAAAAAGACGTTCGAAGTGCTCAAAAATGTAGGGATGAAGTATAGGGATAGAAGAATAATTCATAATCTATACAAAGAGCAAACGGCAATTATAGAATTTGAGCAGGAACATAGAGAAGAAGATATCCGAAAGGGAGCGAGGCAGGGATGTGCGTTATCGCCTCTAGTTTTCAATTTATACAGGGTGTCCCAGAACAACGGGGCAATATTTCTGGAGCATATAGTTTGGGTCAAAATAACGCTTAAAGTATGTAGAATTTTTTTTCTATGACGCACCCCTTCGAAGCTATTCGCCCTTAAAGGTCAAGTCCTGAAGAAGGTTTTTTGCTGGTAACTTTCAAACTACTGTATCGAATGTTATAAAATTTGGACTGTAGACATAGTAAGAAAGTATCTGTGATTGAGTGACATGACATCTTCCGTATCTTGTCTAGGAAGCCGGAGGTGGAGCACCCCTAATGCTTTTCACCCCTTAACTTTTACGTTGATGCTTTTATCGAATTTGTAATGACATTTTTAAATTTCTTAAACAATTGTCTCAAAAAAGGTACTCTTTTTTGAAACCGTTAAAATGGCCCGTTTCGCTCAATTGCTGAAATTTTAGTGCATTTCTGGGATTGAGCAAAGTGATTTTTCATATCGCCGAAGTAACGTACGATTTCACAGATTGAGTACAAAAAATTGATCAGAAGAGATATGAGCAAATTGCTTTTGCTCAAAGTTCGATTGTTCGCAGTCACGGAATCGATTCATGCGCTAACAAGGAGACCCTCTTAATCGCATTGCGACCCTGTCGGGTTGAGGCCAAGCGGAGCGTTTAAGTGCCAGCCGTTCATAATAAACATCTTTGAAGGGGATAATATTATTATAAACGGTAACGAATGGCACTTACAACGCTTCGCTCGCTTCGCTCCGCTCCGCTTGGCCTCCATCTGACGGGGTCGCGTTGCGATTAAGAGGGTCCCGTTGTTGACGCAAGAAACGATCCAGTAGTTGCAAACAATCGGATTTTGAGCAAAAGCTATTTGCTCATCGATATTTTGTAATCAATCTGCGAAACCGTAAGTTACTTCAGGGATATAACAAATCAGTTTGCTCAATCCTAGAAATGCACTAAAATTTCGGCAATTGAGTGAATTTGGTGATTGAGTGCAACATATAGGTACATACCTTTTGTAGTTGTTTTGGGGTAATAAATAAACCGTTAATAAGGTCTGTGGTTATTAGTTGTGTCGTAACCTATACCTCGAACAAAGTTGTTTGAAGGTCAAAACAGAAGTTTTATTAGTAGTCCGTTTGTCAGGATTACCGAGGGATCCATTTTCGGACAACAATTAATATCTGGCAAAGCGTCGCTGTCGCAATTCATCATTTTAATGAATTGTTAGTCGGGCACACACCGGTCCCGTTTCTATGCTTCGATTATAAATTTGAACATGCACCGTTCCCTAATAAAGCGCACAGTTTCAGTATTAAAAGGGGCCCCATTTATAAAGCTCAAGATAACGAACGTAATAAATAAGTTTAGAACATCACTTATCTAGCAGTTTTCGCTCTTTCCGGGGAGTGGGCGCTTTTTGCTAAAGTGTAACAATTACACGAGTTCTTGACTTGGACGTTAATTTATCGTCGGAAAAGGAGGACGAGATAAGTGGAGAGATGAATTTGAAGAATCGCTATATACAAGTCAAGACGCCTTTTTTGTCGCGGGCCAATTGAACGACAACGAGACCAGAACAGAACAACATTTACTTTACTGATTCTCGACATATTTTATTGCGACGCAATTCCCTGCTGAGTGTTAAGAGTAATTCACACACATAGACACTGCTAATCGTTATTAAGTCACCTATTTATTTGTATCGCATTGTACAAATTTTCAACTGTGGTAAGATCAGATAATACTAATACGGTTAGCGCGCACAAATTATTTATGTTTAACTCGCCGTAACTCAGCAACAATATTAATGTTTCTTTCTTCGCCAAAAATAATTTCGAGCCTTTGTCCGTATTTGTTCTCGCAGATGTATATGTTAATTTCGAAAAATAAGATTAGTTACCCAGTACATGAAAAATACATTACACAAATTTGTGGTTTAGCAAGAAAACATTTTTTTTTTCATAAAATTTGAAAATTTTAGAGCAACGTGAATACACTGAGATGATCAGCATGCTTCAATGTATATTCCATGAAAAACAAATTTTTAACCCTTTTCGTTGCTGAAATACAACAAGAAAAGTATTAAAAATGGTAGAAAATTTATTTAGGAAAATTTTACGAAAAATCGATTTTTCCGCCTTTTCGCAATTCCCGATCTTTTCGCTACCTCAAATTTCGAATCCGGCAGATCATGTTATTTAAGAATAAGCTTCATTTTTTATGTGTGTTCGAGTTGTATAGAAGGTGTTTAAAATACATCTTCCAGACGACTGCTCCCGGATTCCCCGATTATATACGCTTCTGTTTCAATTTTTTCTGAAAATATTAGAATGTTATGGAAATAAGTGTTATGCAAAGCACGTGATTATCGATCAAGGTCGAGCATGGATTAAATCGGTGAATGATAAATCAGCGTTTTTTCAATAATTATCTTAACTTCTTGATGTCGTAATAAAAAACTATACCACATAGTTTACTTTGTCATCTAGTATACCAATATTTTCTTCTTTACGGCTCTTCTACAATCATCCATGTATATTTTATACTAACTAGATTCCAAAACGCGCGTTTTTAGCGCGCGCCGATTTTCGATTTTCGAAAGTACAACATAAATATTATTTTGATGTTGATGGGATAAAAATATCGGGCCCATGTGTGTTCACCTGAAGTCATATCTAAATGCGGGAGTACTTATGACAAGAAGAACAGAAAGATACATTGTGCTCTGTTGGAAGATATAGTTTATTGACAATGTTGAAAAATATTGTTATATAAAGAGAAAAAATACTTGCATATTATTATAAAAATATAGCTAATGGAAATAATACAATAGTAACATAATATGTATGAAGTAATAATTAAAATATAACAACATAATAATGATAATAATAATAACTGTACCTACATTAATCTGTCTTTTTCAATTTTAACTTAGTTATCTACAAGCCACTGTTGAAATAATCGACCTCCTCGTAGATACGCGTTAAATTCGTCACGAACGGTCATTCGAAACTTAAGCTGTTCTCGAAACACTCTTCTTACTATTTACTTTCATTAAATTGCGATGCCAATCTTGGGTACCGTGAGGATAAAATGATGGATAAATCCACGGCTCCACATTTGGATCCATTGAACTTAGGCATTGCAGTTATTTTGAATTTTGATTGCGTATAGTAACGTATGATTCTAAAATCTCACCATCAGCAGTAGTAGAAAAAACAACAGCAACTTCATTGATCTGTTGAAAGTTAAATCTTCTACGATTTATGCCAGGCTTTAGTGTGAAAAGCAGTAGCATTTCAGAATATGCTTCGTTATTGTACAACTCCATTTCTTCTTGTCTTTTCACCTCTTCGTGCATCACCCGATAAGATTGGGCAAATGCGTTATTATCCCGCATAATTTTATCGAGGCTTTGTAACAATTCAACATCTAGTTCATTATTGTTATTTGAACGATTTGTTGTCACTTCGCTAGGATCAACAATACAATAAACAATTGACCATAACTTGGAGATACGCCCTGATCGGGGTAAATGATAGTAAATTTGACGTTGAATTTTAAAACAATGTAGACCAGGACGTCTTGATCTGAATTTGACTAGATTTGCGTTAAACGATGCAAATGAAAAAGCATTATTATAGGGACGTATTCGTTCACGAAAACGTTTTGACTGTGAATCAGTGGATTCAAATAAACTTTTAAGCGGTTGTGGAAAAATAGGTAAAGTATCCAAAACACTGTACCATCCATGACTACAACAATCATTAAAAGAATCCTCCTTGTTAGCTACTTTTTCAATAACAAAATGCCAATACTTAAATAGGACTTAAATAAAACTTAAATAAAACATCCATTTTCCCTAGGTATATAATGTTCCACAATTTCATTGTTAATTTTTTGTTGTTTTAAAGTCTGAAACTTTTGGGCACACCGAGCATCATGTCTTCTTCGTTCATTATCTGCACGTCTCTTTTGCCGCAAACATTGAAATGCTTCTTCCTCGTCAGCAGTACGATCAATTTTCCGTCTTCCTATGCCTGTATATCAATGTAAATAGATTATTGTTAAGTACAATAATAAGTACACAATCTTGTATACGCGATTGTTAGTTTTACTTGTTATTTTGCAAATACTGCAATTATTATAAAATCGATATTTGAAAAATAGGCATATAGCTACTTACGTACCCTATACAGGTTGTCCCAGATCGTTTTACACATGTTATAGCTCCAAAACTGTAACACATAACGAAATGGAACAAAAACCACTTTGTAGTGTTGATGAATGAGTATACAACCCCAAGAAAGTAACGACCCCCGGGGGCCGCCATCTCCGACAAACCACCCCACTTATTTTTTTTCAAATAGCACTCTGTATATTCCGTGAAGGAATATGACAAAGAATCAAATTCTCTATCCAAGATTTTTTTGAGATAAAAATTGGCCCATCAAAACAGACTTTTTATTTACTTTTACTTTAGTCATGGAATTATTAAAACTATTAAAGAAAAAGTTTAAAATAAGTTAAACTAATAACACTAATAATGTGATAACATAATCAGTTGATCAAATGTTCAAATTATTGGAGTCCTTCTGCAACAACACACATTTCTAACCTGGGCAATAAATTTCTTCTACATGCCGCTTGTCCACATACTCATATGCCATAAATAAAGCAGGCATTTCAGAACACAACACAAAACTCAAATTAACTTCGACATTTACGCCTGTAGCCGGTAGTCATTTGCTTATCAGTTCCAATAAATGTTAATAATTCCATGGCCGATTTTAACATAAATAAAAAAATCTGTTTTCTCCACCATTGATGGGTCAATTTTAAATTTCAAAAACAATGTTAGGTAGAGAATTTGAATTCGTCACGCTTCTTCACAGAATATACAGGGTGCTATTTAAAAAATAATAATTAGAGGCGGTATGTCGGAGGCGGCAGCCCCGGGGGTTGTTACGTTCTTCGAGTTGTGTACTCCTTCATCAACACTACAATGTGGTTTTTGTTCCATTTCGTTATCTGTTATAGTTTTGGAGCTATAATCTGTGTAAAACGTTTTGGGACATCCTGTATACCAAAACGTCCAAACTACTACAATTTATTATACACTTCAAGGGTGTAATACAGTCGTTGTGAGATTTGGGAGGCCCGGCGAATGAACTTGCCGCTGCTTCGCTGTTCGTGACAAGATGTCATGCCTACGCCCCGAGGTCAGGTTTTAGTACCGATTAGAAGTAATAAACACTATTGGGATATTAATAACCTCCGACCAAGAACCAATAGCAGAGCGAATATATCGGCCAGCACCGATTTTTTAAGAATGGATTTTGTCTATTTCGTTGGATTTGAAAAACGCGGAATAAAGCAGCCCTGAAAGTAAAAATCCCTTCCGTTTACCACCTGAAAGACAAATGGATCTTTTTTCCACTAAGCTCTATAATCTATATTGTTCCTTTCAAAGTGGGTTAAAAATGTCCCGTCATTTGGAGTTTAGAAACCCAAACGGCACAATAGCCTAAACACTTAATCGCTGTTTGTAGATTAGACAGGGGGCCATTACTTCACTTTTCAACTCAGGATTAAGAGATTTGATAGAATGTTTTGTTCCGCCTTTTATTCTTCTTGAAACGGATGAGGGAGTTTAGGGAACCAGTCCTACGTATACTCGTACAGTAATTAATTTTCTTATTTTCCAGCGCTCAATGTAGTTATTTCGGGGGTATAATGTCTACTTGGGACCAAATCTGACGATTGACGAATGAGTTATCAGTTGCTAGCGTAGCTCACGAATTTTGACGCACAGCCGATGCCGGGGCATTGTTGTAGGGGAAGAGAACTTTCTTCTTGGCCAAATGACGCCGTTTCTTCGCAGCTAAATTGCGAAAAAGTTATCGTTGGAAAAGTAAAAGGTTAACCTTGTTAGAAAGTTTAGAAATTAACAAACTCAAAAATACAAATAATTTATTAAACGATCAAAGGGATAAAATTTATTCTGTGACCAACCAGGCTAACCCACTTTAATATTTTATAATAGGCAGGTAATATTTAAACAGAGTATCTCACCCTCTAGATTTAGTTTGTTGTCAAGTTCTGATGAAGCTGCAGTGTAGCGAAACAATTGTTAACTGTGTTAATAAATCAGTGGAAATTACACAACTAAGTGTTAATATTAATAACATAATTTACGAATAATAATTTAATTTTGTTGAGTTCTGGCAATATTTTGATTTCTCAGTTTAATGTCGCATCCTAATCACTGTGCGCAGTATTTTCAAACTTTTAGTACATTGAATTTTAATTTAGACCTTTGTCATTAATGCTACCGCCGGCAATTGTTTCGATTTGAATTTGTTTCTTTTGCCGCAGACGCCAAAAAGTACCCTGCAACTGTAAAAAAATTGAAAACTCCCGTATATCTTGGAAATTTTTACATTTAGAGGTTATTTATGTTACATAAAGTCCATCTAAAATTTTATGGAGAACCCGAAAGTGTTTAAGTGTTTAAAATAAGGAAATTCCGGTATAAGCGGAAGTTGGATTAAGTTGCCATTATTTTCATTGAATAGAGAATATTTGAAAACGTGATATTACAAATTTTCAGAATTCTATTGTGAGCGCTTCTCCACAAACGTCTAATAGGAACTCGTCGTGACACACCCTGTATGTATATAGTTATCTTGAAAAACAAATTGTTCACATATTAAATAAAAAGAGAAACAAAAATTAAAATGCCTATAATACCCTCAGTTCGTCCATCCATACTCAACAAGGTATACTGTATATAAATTTTACTTTCAAAAATGTCAAACCATTTTGAAATTTTTGGGGATACCAAAAAATATCATTAGAACAGGTTAAGAGATTGCAATTTAAATAAAAATGTTATATATTTTCCAATTTTTGTAATATTAGCGAATTCAACAAAATTTTGAATTGAAATTGGAAATTTGGCCGCCATTTGGAAAATTTTATAGTTATAAACAAAATATTGTTTAAATTGACTTCAGCGATATAAAATCAATATAAAATGACATATTACTTGCCCACATTGGTTATTATAATAATAAATAATTGTAGCAAGTACGGCCCTGGAGGCCCCACCACCCTCCGCGTCAGACAGTAACTAACTAGCAAGAACCTAGAAGACGGGTATTCGCTTCTCGCCTGCCGAAATTGTCGCGTCGCTTTATGTTGTAACCAAGAATACATTGTACTTTTTTACTTTAAAATAGTTTCATTTGTTTTGTAACACGTTAATACAGTTTATTACTATCTAATGAGTATTATGCTTTCTCCCCACGCGCTACATAATTAAATATATTTAATTATTTTTGAAATTCAAGCCCCTTGGAATATATTCCGCCCCTGAGCTGCTCCTTAGGGGTATTTTTTAGGGTACTTCGGGCAAAATCTCTTAATTTGACCTATTTAAGCTGCCCACCAACTTTCATGCTTTTAACACAATTTGCAGGGTTTTGGCCAGAATGGTCGTTAACCGCTAATGCAATGTTTCGCTCGGGACAATTCTGGATAAAACGGGATTGAACGGCTTGAACCATTAATAATCACTTTACAAGACATCAGTGACTCTAGTGAAGTGACGATTATTATGAAGATAATAGACTCTGTTGTCACATTTGTGTGTGTATGTATGCTTTTATTTATATGTATACATATACGTACGTAGACCGTAAATTTAGGTTTGTGTTTTTATTCTTTGAAATTAATATGTGTGTTTACACACATTTACTCGATCGGTTTACTATAACCAGGGTAATAAAGACAGGTATCCGCACGAGCTATCCTGGGCTGCATGCGGTGGCGGACCCAAGTCGTAGTCAGTGTGCGAGCGAGAGGCATGGAAAAGGACGGAGCATAGAGGGCGTGCTTCGATAGCGCGGCAATGTAACTTATGTGCAGAAGTGCATGTGGGTTTACTGTGTTAAGCTCTTGTATTTTAATTATTCGCAATTCTGCAATCACTACATATACATATGTAATATGATTTATTATATGTCGTTATTGTATTATTGAATATAGGTACTTAATGTTATCAGTTTTTGGCAAAATTGTATCAATAATGCTATAAAACAGATTAGTTAAACTAATAATGTCAAATTGCGGCTGACACTTGTTCGCAGTTACTGAGTTGTTTTTGCTTTTTAGCAAATGTGATAATGTTCTGATTTAGGTACCTACCTATGTAACTATTTAGGACAGGTGTTGTGTTATTACTGTTACGTGAAAATGGGAAAGTGCTGTGTCATAGCGGTTATGCCTCCAATGCTAATAAAATTTCGTTGCTTTTTATACCAAAAGACAAACTGGAACAATGGGGAAAGAAAATTCCCAGGAAAGATAGATCTTTAACTACCAAAGACGTGATTTAATAGCTTTCTTAGTTTCGGAAATATTGAAAATAATCAGTTTTTTTTCGAGAAACTTGTTGGAAATAATTTTAGGACATACGTTCATCGATTTTTTTCTTATCATTTTGACCTCCTCTATCAGCCCTCGAAATCTTTTACACTCGTTATTAATCGTTATATATCGCTCCACTTGGCGTAATTATCCAGTTGCCGAAAAATGTAACCATATGGGGAAATGCAATAAACTATCCTACTCCTTTTTCACCGTTTGGTTAACTTTGAGGAACTAGACAATTACGACAAGTTAGTGAGACATATTTATATTATGCGTCGCCTTTTCTATGTGTATTCGAAGATTACAATTTGATTTAATTTAGATGCATTGTAATTGAAATCATATTAGCGTAACTGTTTATCTTATTTATTGTGTGTTATAATAAGTAGGTACAAAGTACTTAAGATCTAATATAATGTGCTTAGTTTTTGTTCTAAATATGTAGGTACTTATTTCAAAAAGTAATAATTCTTTAACCAAGTTCAATTTGCGTTATTTTATTTATCCTTCCCATACCCATTATAACATGAACGTCTACTCATTATGAAATCGAATACAAGTATAGATATGCCTTCAAATAGAAATGATAGACTACCACTATATGAAAGTATTTCTTCTATCCGGTAAGCTACTTTTTATTTATCTCGATTAAATGTATAAACCTCGATATAAACTCAGTCCAGTTACCTATTATCAAATTTTATGAGTTTCAAATCACAAGCGGGCTAACTAAATCTTTTGCGGCCGGCTCCCTCTATGCTCTGTCTCTCTCTAATCCGAGTGGCAACGAAAAGGTTCCGCGGGCGAGCGCTCCGTGCGGATACCCGTCTTTATTACCCTGACTATAACTGAACTAGTGAAATTATCTCATCCACTAAGTCAGCTGAATATTCGTCTAATAATCAAGAGTTATCCTGATACCAATACAATGGCTGGTAACGATTTTATGGTGCATTTTATGGATAGACATAACCTCACACAACAGTTACCAGCTAATATCAGTCGTGTAAGAGTTTCGTTGTTTAGAATAGTGGTAAGCGAATTTTTCGACATTAGAGGGAAACTGATCGGATCTTTAACTTTGGTGAATGAAATTTTTCGGACAATCCGATGGCGAAGAATTTTGTAGTGCTAAGGGGTGCGAAACAAGTAGAAAGGATTATGCAACATTTCAAAATGTCAATTTATTAAATGTTCTGCATTTTATTTGCTGACGGCACGATTCTGCTAACATTCGTCCCATGGTGGGAAATTTGACGCCAAAAAGTCAGTGTGGTTTGATGTTCGAACCTTCTAACTGTGGTTTCAGAAAGTGCTTCTAACTCATGTTGAAACCATTCCCGGCGAAAAAGTTGTTGTAGGGGATAATTTAGTCTCACATTTTTCACACAGTGTGGTGCAGTTGTGCAGACTGTAGATAACACAATATTTACATATTTTATAACACTTTTCCTCAAATGCCATCCACCATATGTGGCCCATTTGACCACTGAAAGTTCATTCTTCGTCGAGAAGCGTTGTAGAGAATTGGCGAAAACAGCCGTTTAAAAGGATCTCTTCAAAAAGAGCATTTCGCTGCTCTCATACGCAGCCTTTATGCCAAATTGGTGTTCAATAATGGGAGTGAAAATGCCAGATCAGGATTTCGATTCCTGAAAAAGTCCTCTGCATGTTACCAGACAATCCTAAGTCATCAGACGATGACGAAAGTAGAAGATCAAGGTTTCCTCGACTTACAGCAACAAAGGGGTTTAAACACAGGAAAGACGAAGGGAAAGCGTGACAGGAAGATTAGTCTGGGCCGTCAAATCACATTAGATGGTCCAGTTGAAGCTTACGAACGCCTACTACTTCATCAAAGCCATTTACAAGCTAGGAACCATGATGAATATGTTTTGGAATATGTCAGTGCGATTATCAAAAGTACGAAGGTTCAGAATGAACTGAATTACCCAGTGTAAGAAGTGGATCGTGGCATTTGCAACCGTGGAAGCAAAGAACTATATTATAAAGGTGAGGCGTGTTTAGACGAAGATCAAATTCTTTTGTGAGAGTGATATTTTATGTTCCTAATTGTCTTATACCAAAGTTTACTTGTGTTACTGTTTATATTTTACGCTTTAGAAGAATGTATTTTATTTTTATTTATTTTTATTTATTTTTATTTTTTAAAACTATAATAGTCTGTAGGGTTTTACTTGCAACATTTGGTGCCGAGGTTGTCTTAGCTATTGGTCTACATCGACTTATTCCATAAATTATGGAGATGTCGAAGTTAGATAAAACTATCATCTCCCCCGAAGACGATTAAAAATTTTCAAATAAGGATCATCAAAATCAGATATTTATCCGACGTAGAATACCTTTACCTTTCAATGCTTACTTGTTTGTAAAAAAAATCAGTACGACGAAAATCTCGAAAACCCCCCAAAAAGTGTTGAAGTTGACCGGTTTCTTGGAATACCTAAATCGATATTAATACATTTGGAGATGCTAAAAAAGAAAATTGCAATTTTTGTTTTGAAAACCCCCAAGAATACCCTTGGCACAGTTTCGGAGGTCTTTAGCCTGCTTATTACTGATGCCAGGCTCGATATGTATTTATTGAAACGAGTGTTAGCGCTGAAATGGAACAGCAGAACACAATGACTTGAAAAAGTATGTACCTCTTTCTTATTTTTAACCGTCAATCCAGGAATATGTGCAACAGACTACAAACTCCTTATATCGATTCCGTGTGTTCCAAAACTTTCCTTCTAATTATTCTCAGCTTTGATGGAAGTTTCCCCCAACTTTACAACCCCTCTGTTTACTTACATCCCTTAACAACTTTTAGACTCATCTCGTAATTAATAGCATCCAAACGATTTTCCAGTTATAGTAACAACAATATGCCTCCTTTCCTCGTTACATCGATAAACGAAAGCAGGTGATTTTCTCATAGGCGACGATTCCGAATAAATCTATTTATGATCGCGCATTTCGATCGGGTGGAAGACTCTTTTGTGCGCGAAATCTGTGTGACAAAAACACGACACGCCATCTCCTAACAGTTCAACAATACTTGCTCATTTTTCAGGGTGCTCGAATTCAAATCTACCACCCTCGCCCGCCCTACAGCCTGATTGATGAGATTCGCGACCACGGCACGCCATTTGAATCGCATTTGAACGATTGCGGAAAAAGTAGTAGAATATGTTTCGACTAAGAGTATCTGAAGTCGCGGGCTTTTTGCGGGGGTGTCATTAGTCAAGCAGACGAGGGGGAGGTTTTTGCGGACACTTAGGGTTGTAATTGTCGGAAAAATGAGTAATAGGAGACACATGCTTTATTTTAAACGAATTTTTAGGCTAATAAAGTCGGTGAACTTTGGACAAACGACATAATATCATATCATAATTGAGCTGATACCTTAGTGTCACTTCATTGATAACAGATGTATCGATGGTGCTTGTGAGCGTGTCTTGTTTATTTTCTCATTTGGTTCAGTTTTTGGTAAGTAAATAAAACGGTTTCCTTTTTTTCTAATACATTTGATTTTTTTATAGTACCTGCAAGCACCAAAGCATAAGAAAATCTGTTGTAATTTTGGTTGCTTTTAATTTTTCTAGCAGGTAGTAAGTAGATCACAGCACTTTAATCATTCCAATATATTAAATCGACCAATCAAAACATGTATTAACACCATAATATGTATCCTGGCGTCAGTTTTAAACGTACATCTCATGTCAATGACTTTGATTGCACTGGTTTACAGGTTATGGGCACAGACACCCGCAAATTGTTGCGCAGGTCTTTGAAAACTAATCGCAGTCGTTTAGTATCATGTTTAGCCAGTGCTCAAGTGAGATTGGAAAGTAGGATTAAAGCGACCAATGCAGGAATAAGAAAAGAAAAGGAAGGAAAGAAACTAGAGAATCTATTGCTTTATCACGAAAATATTTTGGTATAAGAGCTTTAAATTCTGCCCCTGAATGTGCCTTGCGGCTTCAATGCGGCCCTGGATGTTTAGCGAATATTTATATAAAAATTGTTACCCCAAGTTCTGCGCTCGCTCCATTTCGTAATGGAGAAGTCTAATTTTTGATCCGCCTATTGTAGGTATATAATCGAGGCATATAAAAAGCACGTTTTACCTGACGGAGTTCCGCGGCAAGTTCTGGGTGATTGATGATCCAGAATTCCCGCTCCACTTCCGAACGATTGTCCTACCATTTATCAAGGATGCCGTCGCCGACGCCGCGACGCTCGTTCACTACGAAAAGTACACCTCGCTAATTCTACTGAATCTCTTGTCCATTCCTCTGCTTGAGTTGCCATTCTTTCCCTCTCTTATGATAAATTAACGACGGAAATTGGACGTAATTCTTTTAGAATAATTACAAGCATTTTGACAGCTTTTTTGTGTTTTACTAAGAAACGTGATCCGGTGAAAACGCTCAATCTATTTTGATGCTAGTATTTCTTACTTTGTGAGAAATTTTGTACTACCATTTCTTCTGGCACTCTAAATATGAGTAGTTTTTTAAAAATTTTCGATTATTATATTTCACCTTTATATTTGCAACATTAGTTATATTTAACTTATTCATTGTCATTCCACCTTGAAAATTTCTGGAATTTATTAACCTGGGTCAGCTCTATTTACAAAGTCTGTTTCGGAAGGTGTCAGACTTTTCAGTTCGCTAGACAAATGGTTAACATACAACAAATGACACTGAATTCAGCTTGTTGAAGCCATTTGAAACGTTTTTCGGTAAAACAAATCAAATAAATTCATTAAATTAATGTCAGTATATCCCAACTTTTATATTTCTGACATTCAGTGCACGTCCTTGTAGAGAGCTGTCTGTAAGCAATAGTTTGTCTAGCGAGAAAAAACATCTAGTCGTGTCACGCCACAGAACAATCTGACATTTTCCCAATTTATTTCGAGAGCGATCTCTTGAACGTATTAAGTAAAAAAGGCACTCAATCACTATCCACGTACAACACGACGAGAAACAAACCAACCACAACACTGGAATTTCTGTCTGCAAGTAGCTCGGAGCGGTTTTTTGCTATTGTCAATTATTTATCTTATCCCACTTCTGAAGATAACTTTCTGTACCAAGCGCGGCTGAACTTTTATATGTACGAGTTATTGTAAACTGCGAGCAAGCACTAGAGGGAAGCTTTAAGTGTTCGCTGGGAATTTTTACACTCCGTTTAACTTCGTTTCACATTTAAATTTCTTGTAATAAAGCAAGTTACTTGTAAACAACGATGAGGTTGTCGAGAGTGTCTTTTATTTGTAGACTCCAAGGAAATTTAGATGCCGGGGTAAACCAAGAGTTTGAGGAAATTTCGTAAATGATTTTCAGGTTGATAGTATTATCTGTACCAAATTCGGACGTGCAGCGGATTGAAATATAGGTACTGAAATCTACGTTTAACTGTTTCATGAAAATTGTCTGTTGGCTCTTTGTTTTAATTTTTTGTGTTTATCTAGAACAAAAAACTCGCGCGCTATACGCGCTCACTGCTCTAGTCGAATCATGACTTTAAAGAAACGCATTATTGCCTGATTACAGAATAATTTACATCTGATATAATTCCCTGAAAACGCAGTTTTGAACTATATGGCTATTTCTTTGATTTCCTAAATAAATTATCAAACCTTTCCAAGAACGAACTCTTGAAAAAGCCACGCATAATTGTCCGTGAGTCGGAGATCAATTCCTATTTGATCAAATGTTTGGCCTTGTGATTTGTTAATAGTCATTGCAAACGCTAGTTTAATGGGAAATTATTGTCGTCTTTTAAAAGTAAAAGGATAAACATTTTCACAGTACAACGTTATACGGTTAACGAAAACTGTATCTCCATGTTTATCGCCTGTTAAAATTTTGCACTGTAGGATATTGTCTCCCAATTGTATAATTAACAATCTCGTACCATTACATAAGCCTTCATTAATGCTGAGATTTCTAACCAACATCACAATACAAATATACTCTCAACTTCAATTCATGCGGAGGAAAATTTGGCCTGTTTAAAGTATTTAAATATTCAGGAAGAATAGCATCTTTTAAATCTCCATTATCACAATTTTCAACACTATCCAAGTTTGTATATTTTTGTCTGTTTTTATAACTAACAGTTCTACCCCTTTTTTGTTAATGTCTTCAACATCAGAATAGCTGATTAGGTCATATCTATGAATCGCTTTTTTCCTCCATATATACGTCCAACGATATCCGAATTACAAATACATCTCTGTGGCAATTCTAAATTGCTATTCATACCGTTCAAAACTCCATCTCCAACATCCAATAAAAACTTGGTGAATTCTTGTTCCTGTGGTAGAGCCCGCATATTTTGTGTTTAAGAAAATTTACGGAAATAACTCCAAAGAGAACTAAATTTGATACTTAAATTCACTGTTTCACAGCGGGTAGCATTTATTTTAACTGGTAACAATTGTCAAAAATCTCCTCGCAACACCATAATTTTTCCACCAAACGGAACATCACAATTCATAAAGTCTCGTAAGGTTCTGTCTATAATCTCTAAAGCATACCTTGGCGCCACAGGAGCTTCATCCCAAATAAAAACATCTACACTCCTTAAATAATCTGCTTCTTTTGAATTTCTCTTAAAGTTGGAAGATGAATCTAAAAACAGAGGAACAGGTAACCCAAACGTTTTATGAACTGTTCTGCCATGAGGAAGTAGTGTTGCTGCTATGCCCGTGAAGGCCACGGTACAAACAATTTTATTCTTACTCTTCAGTAAGCTGTAAAGTGTTGTATAAACATAAGTCTTACAGGAGCCTCCTGGACCGTCTATGTAAAAACAAGAAGATTCAGAAATTGATTCATTTATGTTAGCATCACATTTACCCAGAATAATATCTACAATTTCTTTCTGCTTTTCATTTAGGTGTTTATATTGTCGTGATCCTATTTCTATTGCTTGTTCTTCATTTGCATATTCAATGTCGTGGCATGGTAGGAAACATTGAAAGATTGTAACTTTCCGCAGAAAGCATGGAACTAATTTGAATATAGGCTTTTTTGTCCTTCAGTATTGCTGTAACGTCTTGCATAATCTTGTGACATTGCTTCTTTAAATTCTTCCCATAATTCTTCGTGATAAATTGGTCGGCAATGCATTAAAATACGAATGAATAAATATCTCAGCTGTCTGGGAATCATCCAAATTTCAGCTTCATTCATGGCTCTTTTCCACTCGTGATGATCTTAAATAAGACCTAATTTTAAACACGCTGCTACATAAGATTCCTGTATTTCTCCGTTTACTGTTTTCAGATCTTCAAATCTGTTTGCTCCTTTAATATGAAGTAATAATAATCGCAAATGAAATAGTTCAATTTGGCTGGGGCTTACGGAGTACATGCGTCCAATAACTTTGAATTGTTTCTGACGGCGGATGGCGTATACTTTCACAACGACAACAAACATGATACCTACCTGTGATAGTTCAGACATACGCACTTTTGGCGATCGGCTCCCGTACGTATTAAAAAGAGACGGAAACGAAAAATCTGACCTCTCTAGATCGAAACGGTACGTGTCTATTGCGCATTCTCCACGACTAACATCACTTTTATTAGATAGGATTATTATCAGGATTTACAAATTGGACCAGATTAACGAATCGGCCAAAGAAAGCATGATTTGAGAATTTAGTTTTATGAGCGTTCTTTTTTGTTTTTTGGAAATGAGCAATTCTAATTTGTGATTTGCCTTACGTATTCTTTGTAAATTAGATTTTCTAATTGGTCTCTAACTTTGTATGTTTGGCGTCTACGATGATTAGTGTGCTTAAAACGGAGGCCGGATTTTGATCATCATTAGTATACCAAAATAGCATTAACTTTAAATGCATTTTTCTCTAAAACGGCTAGTTTTAGGGATTTGCAATAAGTAAACCTATTTTACAGTTAATCCAGTGCTCTTGCAATAAAACTAGTTATTGTTTTAAAATTTGTACCAGCGAACAAAATACGACAAAAACAAAAGAAGGCGTGGGGTGAAAGTTGGTGCCCTCTACGTTTTACTCAAAAGTAAGTGCATATTATTGTTTAGCTACCCAAAAAACCTAACTGAACCAAGTTTCACTGAAATAACTTCAAAAGTGCACGAGAAATAATGAAAATATTAAATAAAAAAATGTTCTTCGAAGACCCATAATTTTTTAAGGAAGCAAAAATGTACTAAGATTAATTGGTTCAGATCGGTTTCTTTTGATCCAAGGAATCTAGATTTGAAGTATGACCCATTCTTTACAGGACACACTGTATACTATACCGAAAATCTAATACATATTTGATAGAACCTGAGTGTATATAATTTTTCGAATTCCGTAACTTTCTCTATCTGTTCCTGCGAATTGTCGTACCAGCCCTCGTATATCATTAAAATCATTTTCGACAAAACGCCCCCTTTTCGCCAAATAAAACTTCCATTTATAACGCACACTAGAAATAATCTGACAGCAACATTTCTTTCTAAAATCCTCGACCATAGAAAAACTCGGTCAGAAATCACCTTAATGGGCCTTCCTTCTAGATAGATGGCGTTGTCTGTCGATTAAATTATTTTTTGCGGCTTTTCTCAATATAAAAACTCACTCTTTCCTAACAGGAAACGGTATGTGAGTCAGCATCATCCTAGGGAACGTATTCAATTTTTGCATTTTCTCTTCATAAGGGTGGAGACTACATTTCCCGTCTTATAGAGACCCTAAAGTATCTTATCCTTTTCTCCCCATATTACCTCTACCTGGCCGCAATCATTGTTTTTACTAGTCTGTTTTATACATACATAGATGAGGTCATGATATGAAAACGCTAGGTTAAAGCAATATACAGGGTGTTTCATTAACAATGGGAAATCCGTTAACTGGAGATTCTACAGGTCAAATAAAGACCATTGACCCGAACATGCCTGTATAAGCATACAGGGTGATTTTAATAAACTTTTATATTTATTGAAACTGTGGTATTTACGAGTATTATATTGCTTTTATCATTTTAGATTCTGTCCCGTCATCTATAACTGAAAATTGTTTTAAAATGAAACCATTTTTGGTTATTTCGAAACTGCATCAGAAGCATTATGAGCATGTATGCGTAAATGTGTGGCTGAATCTCACCACAGTAGCATACATGTATGACAAAGAAAGAAGAAGAGTCTGCAACTTTAATTATGCACGTACCCTTACCTACTATTTAGGCACCATTACAGAAAAATTTATGTACTTGCGGTGGTAGTCGATATAGAATTCCGAATAACTGTTCATTTAACCCAGAAACGAATTTCTGCGTAGCCTCTACGGAAATAATTCTGTTTACGGCTTGAACGATGTCGTATGCTGGCGCGAATAGGCCCAATCGATATGCCTCTGGCAATCTTGAGAAATGTCTTCTATTGTACAACCCGGCAGTTGGCATCAGATAAGGGAACAATGCTGAGTGTCAATTCTCAAACAACTCTCATACGTCAATCCGTTTCTGATCCATTCGTTTCACTCAACTTTCCCGCCGACCTCTTTATTTTTTCTAACTGCAGAACAAACCCCCAGAGGGTCCCCGCGACAAACCCAAAGAATTTCATTTATGTGTGTTATATGAGGGGGTATTGATATCTACACTCACCGTCAGAAAATATTGAGCAGATCAGGTACACATTTTGGCATACTTTTGTGAACCTCTTCATCTCTAACGCAGAAAGGTGTCAGAATACAATATTTAAGTGGATGACGTGAACAATAGGGCTCCATGTAGGCGTCATCAACGTATTTTCTGACAGTTCAACGTCAACGCTGCAAGGATCCAACTCCAACCATTTGCATTCGATTTGAAAAATAATTTGGAAATTATATTAATGCACTTTGATTGAGGCTCACATAATGAAGAATACAAAGTAAAATTTTATGATGAATGATGTCAAATGCTTTGGAGAGTTTGCTCTGGTCAATCATATTTCAGTCGCTTTGAAACTGTTCTCGGTGAATAGTCAACTCAAAAAGTTACAAAAATAGAAAATTTTCCTTTAAAGTTCTGTGTCAGTGCACTTTATATAATGCAAGAAGATTTGAAAAATATTCAAGAATTGAAGTTACAGCTGATAAATGCCGCCTATCGAACAAGTGGATAGGACATGTCTTAAAAATGAATGGAGTATACTTTGCGGAGATTATGCTGCACTCCTACGCGGGCTGGCAACATAAATTTTAACGTTCCGGGGGAAAAAATCCGCCGACCGTTTTTCTGCTCTATAAATCTCATGAATACATGTCGATGACCGAAAAAAGCTCCGGGTTTTACCGGAAAATTTGTCAAATTCTGATGTCTCTACATCCACCGACCCTGCTTGTTTTAATTCCTCCATGAAAGAAGAGGGACGAAAAAGGAAAGGAACAAGTTTGGGAGACTGTCTTTCCTTATTGTTTGATGTTCAGCGTCCCCGGCCTTTTGCATTATGACCGATCATTTTTTGCGGTGCTCCGTTTTCGATCGGGTTTTTGCGGACCGGGAGAATTTTTCTAGGGGCTGCCTTTGATTAATGCCCCTGGTTATTAATTCGTTTTCGACGCCGACACCGCGTAAGCATTTTTAAATTAAGGAACCTTCATTTCGCGGAAAACAAATTGCATATTTTTAACTTGTTAGTAGGTCATTCTCTAACGGAAACAGAAAAATACACCGACAATTGAATTGATATGGATAAAATCTCATAAGCCTTGATGTTTTTGTCAGAATGACAGCGAGAAAGTTAGCCCTAACCATTACAGCGATAATTATGTTATTTACCGTGCAATTTTAGTATTTTTGATTGTAAATTGTTTAAAATTCGGGTCTCCCATATGCGTATTCTCATATTCGTTCAAATATTTAGCCGATTTAGTCCCGAACTTTTTATTTTGTCTAGATAAATTAGTGTTTTGCAAATAGTCCAGTCAATCGGTGTTCAAAACTGCCGTTTTCGTAACAAAATTGGGGAGGTTTTTTTCTCAACGGTTATATATGTTTCTTGGGGTGCTGAATCCGAATTTCAAGTTTGCTGCCATGTAGGAGGTCGGCTTCACAACGAAAAACGCAAAAAACCTCAAAATTTTCACACTTTTTTCAGTTTTTCGCTTATATCTCGAAGACTACCTATGCATTTTTAGAAGATGACCACTCTATACAAAATTAAAGTAGACAAAATTTTCTACAAAACGCACTGGTCAACTTTGATTTTCTGACGAGAGGTATCGGCGCTAGAGTGCCCTTCTGCGAAAACGTAAAGAACGCCCACTACCACCGCCTACAACTCGAAAAATATACATGTTATCAACAAAAACCTTTATACCATGTGAAAGTACATTAAATTTCTTACAAGAGACGTCTCTAACATTCAGTTTTCTCATAAGGTGGGAGGGAGCAAAGCGAAAATTACGAAAAATGCATTCTACACTCTACAGCCAAAACAGTCCCTCCCACCCGTCTACCTCTCATCGGCGCTATACTTTCGATGTATTACGCTTAATAGAGGTTGTTTTGAATGAATTGATGGCAAAGCATGTTTGATGACAAACATGACAACATTAACAAATTATATTTACAACATATTAGGTACACGACACTGAATATAAAGCTGAATATGAAATCTGTATGTATTAATGTACATGTGTCATGAAATAAGGGAAAGTCGAACCCACGATTAGATCGGTATCTTCCCGTTTCGTGCGTTCCAGTTTCGGGCGTTTTTGGGTTTCTACCTGTTTTCATGCCGATTCGAGCATCAAGAATTTACTGGGTAATTAAATAGTGCCAGTTCGTGCGTTATAGGTACTTGTTGCAATAAAGGCATACAAAACGTACTGCTTTGTTTTATAGTTGCCTGTCACTGATTACGGCCAAAAAAGTGGTTCCACGGCCCACTATTTCTTCCCCGCAAAACAAAACATTATTTGAAAACAATAAGAGCGAAATCAACGTACAATTCCGTATTCAAGTCTAGTTATTAACAGCGTTCTGTTATAAAGATAAACTCGAATTAGTGGCTTATTGCATTATCAGCAGGTCAGCGCACGAAACGGCACTCAAACCAGGTAGAGGTTTGGGACGACGCACGAAGCGGTACAAATTTCATCGCCGCCCGAGACGGGAACGCACGAAATGGGACTAAACCATTGGATCATCACTTCGAGTAGGTTCTCCATTTGGAAAAGAAAGAAGGCATTTAGTGTTAGAACATGGTTACAAGAACAGATAAGTTGTATAGTGAACTGTCGATGTATGAAGAAATACCTGATGTAATGTGCGCAGTTATTTTAGTCGTCCCCGTTTGGTTGCTAGTGGCTCAGGCAATGTCTTTTGGACATTAGAAGGGTGTTAGGCAATGGAAGGTCCAGGCAAAGGGTCAGGGGCTGTGGAAAGTTCAGGCTGAACAGTTAGTTGTTGCTGTTCTTCAACTGAAAAAATTGTAATTAAATGGTTAATGATATTATAGAGAAAAATGGATTAGTAAAGATGCATAGTGCTGCAAAATATTACATGAATTAATACATTCTGTCGCCTCAGCTGCTTCAGACAGTCGTACTGCAAGGGGCTCGTCTAGGTCGTCTCCCTCTTCTGAATTTTACTGCATTATGCATCTTTACTAATCAATTTATTTTTCTCTATAATAACAATCATTCAATTACAATTTTTCAGTTGTAGAACAGCAACAACTAAACTGTTCAGCCTGGACCTTCCACAGCCCCTGACCCTTTGCCTGGACCTTCCATTGTCCAAGACCCTTCGCCTGGACCTTCTAGTGCCCAAAAGACATTGCCTGGGCCACCAACAACCAAATGGAGACGACTAAAATAACTGCGCACATGACATCAGGTATTTCTCCATACACAACTATACAACTATACAACTTATTTGTTCTTTTAACCATGTTCTAACACTAAATGCCTTCTTTCTTTTCCAGATGGAGAACCTACTCGAAGTGATGACCCAATCCTGGGTTCGGATTTCCCTCATTTCATGACGCATGTACCTACATTAATACACACAGATTTCATATTCAGTTTTATATTCAGTGTCGTGTACCTAATATGTTGTAAATATAATTTGTTAATGTTTTCATCAAACATGCTTTCCAATCAATTCATTCAAAACAACCTCTTTTAAGTGTAATACATCGAAAGTATAGCGCCGATGAGAGATAGACAGGTGGGAGGGACCGTTTTGGCTGTAGAGCGCAGAAGACATTTTTCGTAATTTTCGCTTTGCTCCCTCCTACCTTATGAGAAAACTGAATGTAGGAAGTTTAATGTACTTTCGCGTGGTATAAGGGTTTTTGTTGATAACATGTACATTTTTGGAGTTGTAGGGGGTGGGAGTGGGCGTTTTTGACGTTTTCGCAGAAGGGTCAAAAAATCGCTGTTTTTCAGCGCGCTTTAGCGCCGATACCTCTCGTCAGAAAATCAAAGTTGACCAGTGCGTTTTGTAGGAAATTTTGTCTACTTTAATTTTGTATAGAGTGGTCATCTTCGAAAAATGCATAGTTTTCGAGATATAAGCGAAAAACTGAAAAAAGTGTGAACATTTTGAGGTTTTTAGCGTTTTTCGTTGTGAAGCTGACTTCCTACAAGGAAGCAAATTCGGATTCAGCACCCCCAGAAACATATAGAACCGCTGAGAAAAAACTTCCCCAATTTTGTTACGGGAAAACCACCATTTGACTGGGCTATTTACTAATTATTTCTTAAGCAAATATGTTAGTGGTACGGTCACCCTAATAGTAGATAAAACGTTGTAAGATACTCTTATCGTAACTTCATATCAAACTAATTTTGATAATATAAACACCCACATTAAATAAGAATGGTTCCATTTTCTGCATAAAAGCTACAAAAGGAAGTGAGGTAAATAACCTCGAATATAAATTATTCCTGTGCTTACTCCATACAATTGTGAAGCACAAACAGATTTGTTTTCCATTTACTGCAATAACATACGACTTAATTCCCCTAAATTTGATATATCAGTTGTATATTTGATAATATTAGCATGCTAGAGGGCGCTTGCTGTCACATATCTCCAGCGACCGCAATCTCGTCTACGTACAGCTTTAGTACATAATCTAATTTGCAGCACTTCCATCGTCAGTGTAGTTTTGATTTAATTCAGTAGCTGCTACAATTACAGCCCCTTCTGTAGTCTGCGTCTGCGAGACAGTTAATGCAGTAATTGTAATTTCCAGTGAAAAAGTGACAACTGCTCTAACCTCAAATTTTACTTTGGATGAATCAATACATAAACCCAAAAATACTACCTTCCGTAACATTTCCCTAATCTTATATTCATAAGTTTTCTCTCTGCCATCAGAACGACTTATACGCTCGAAAAGCAATTACCTGAACGATGTCTCCGTGACTCTGTCCGTTGGCGGTGAACGTGAGGTGGCAGAGAAAGGGCAGTCGCATCTCTACCGGCTTAATTACGCGCAGATCGTATGTCTTGCCAACATCCCCGTAGTACGTTCTGTTGCACACTGGAACAAATTAACAATAAGTTATTAACGTCGGTTACAAATTGCTGGACGTGTTAGGATGTATTCTTGCGAGGGAATTTGTCGGATGATTACTCCGGTTACACGTTTGGTTTGTTCATTTTTTGAACTCAAAGTAATATAATTCCTCCCATCACTTTCAGGCTTCAAGTTTGCAGAAGACATGAAAAGGGAAGTGGGGAATATTTGCTAAGAGCTGCAGTATCTACAAAAGATCTGCTAACGGATGATGATTCCCACAACTACAAAAAAACTGGTTCAACATTAAGCATAAGAGAAGAAGATGGAAATGAAGGAATAACAATATCCAAAGAGAGGAAGCAGAGGGAACCTTAAAGTGTTCATTTAAGGATGGCGGATCAAGGATGTAGTTTTTTAAATAGAACACACTGGTTATTAGTTTGTTTTCGAATTCTGCACTTAATTATAAATATAAGTTTTAAGGGAGACCATGTTCCAAAATGTTGAAGTTTTTAAGATACTCCAGTTTTTCGAAATTTTTGAAGTCTGCAGACCTGCAGTTAGAATTCAGCATAGTCAAGACAGAAACACGCATCGAAAAGTTTTTTGGAGTTTACTCCTTAAGAATCGATTTTCAGTTATAGCCTGCGGTACGGAAATGTTATGAGTAAAATCAAGCGTTACTAGGGAGCGTTACGTTACCTGACAAATTGATATCATGTACGTATGTAGGTATGTATGGATACGGCTGCTTATGTCTGACTGGATAGAGCATGGAAATAGTGAAAATTGAGTGGCATAGATTAGATATGACAGTTGGCGTTGTAAAGTGAGCATTTGTAGTGTTTGTTCGTTCCTAAATTTGTTGAATCTTTTGATTTAATATTATGGAAAACCTAATATTCAATACTCCAAATAGTGCTTAGTGCCGAAATGTGAAACAACGCCTATTCGAACACCAGGAAAAGTATTTATTTCATTGCCAGTGGGATCGACGTTTAGTAGATTGTCACTTAATTACTGAATTTATGAACAATTTATATTTTGATGTAGTTGGACATATTCGAACATAAACCATCTGATAAATACACATTTGGGTATAAAACTGACATTCGCGTGTACCCTATTATCAAGTGATTGAAGTTAAAACAATCGTTCGTAAGGAGTAAACTCCAGTCGGGAGTCGGAGCTGACACACACAAGTTTTTTTTGGGAATCTCTAGATAATAGGCCGATTTGAACTAAACTGTATTTATTTTAGGAAAACAATATTATCGGAAAATGATTAAACAATAAAATCAATTGAATTTGCAAGCAACCGAGCAACATTTCCGATATAAACTTGCCCGTGCTTTTCGCCCTGTATAACCCTGTATAACTATACACAGTGTTCCAATAATTTAGAGGCGTCAGTATGGGCAACTTATTTAATATTGAAGATACAAAGATGGTTAAATGGGAAAAGCTTATCAGTATCTTATGACCACTTCAAATCTGCAAGCAAATTTTGAAAATCTTTTGTGGTTTCTTTCTTTTTTTATCGATATTCTTTTTATTATTCATTTTACTTTGTTGGGACTTGATCATTGTTAAGGCATATTTTGAAGACACATTAATTTGATGGTAATACATCGTTAACAAAGTAACAGAAAGTGTTATTGAAAAGTACAAACAAAACAAGAATAAGAAAAACAAAAGTTAGTAGTCTTATCTCGGAAATAAAAGGAGAAAGGAAAAAAATTATGATCACCAAAAGTGTGCTCAATGTTCAAGTTCCAACAAAGTACCTAAAATAAATAATAAAAAGAATATTTATAAAAAACTAAAACACACATTCAGATATATCAAAAACCAAAAGAAAAGATATCAAAATCTGAATGTAAGGGGGGTGGTCATAAAATTGTGATAAACTTTTCCCATTTAACTATCTTCAATAATAACCAAATTACCCATACTGACGGCTCGAAATTGGGACACTATTTATAGCTATATAGCATCCAGTGCTATTCATCAAAAGGTAAAATTCAAATTGCTGTCAGAAACCAATGATGTTTTTTATAAACAAAACTAGAAAAATTCCTCTTCTCTTAAAAAACGGTAATAGTTCATAGAAAAATTATAGTGTACAACTCGTATGCATTCCAATATTCATTAAGGCTCGAGCTGTAAACTTTCATGCTCGTGGGAAATGAGTACCATTCCGTGTTCGCTGTATAATATAATATCTTGCATGAGAATGATATGCATGCACAATTTTACGTTTTCCGGAGCAGTCAAGGTCCCTCGGGGTCATCTACGTTTATTGGCTTTTGAATATAAATAGCGAAAACGATCCAGCAGTGTATTTAGTGAATTAAAAGAGTGGAGAGGTTAGCGTCCGTAAAGTGAAAACGCTCACATTTACGACTACATGGTTTGTCCGTGCAGTCCCGTAAATAAACGAAATCTCCAAGCTTTTAGGGCATGTATGTGAACAAGCTGGAGCAAATAACACTCATAGGTCACGCGGTTCTATCTTGTTTATGGTCTCGCGCTGGCGACGTTTGCAGACTTCCACAACACGCGCGCCCGCCTCCCCGAGGGTTCGAGTGTCTGTTATGTGTATTTTCGCCCGGTGTTGGCCGAATGGGAATTACAAAACTTGGTCAAGTGCTCTCCGGCGTTCCCGCGCTTACCTAATATCCGCAGTTTGTGCGGATACGATTCTGATCTCGAGTACCTTTATTTATTTGCTCTTATATCTCTGGCAGAACGTGAAGGTTATTCAGGAAAATGTGCAGACCATATAGCCGCAGTACTTGACCAGAATGAGTAACGCCGCTTCCTGCGGCTTTGATGCCAGCGAATGGCTTTCAAATAACTCTCGTGCTGCACCTAAGGCAACGTTCGGATTGGTTTTAATGCGGCTGTGCTGTCTAATGTGCCCTTTCAATTACAGAATATGCGACTAAAGAGCTCTTTGGGAGGACTCGGAAAGTTTAATATGAATACGTTTCATATTCTGCAAAGCCTGAAATAGTAAGTAATTATATTGAGAACTGCTGTCCCTCGTGCTATCCTATTTGATGCTCGTATTTAATTTGAAGTTGTTCTGAGCAGCTTCTTCTGTTTAGTTTTTTTCTCCCCTTAGGGCCTGCCTGCAGGCTCAGATGCACTGCAGCCACAAAATGGGCTTATTGTGCTCACACTAAATTCTAAGTCACACCCATTCCATGATCTTGGTGCCTTGGACCAAACGGTACAAGTCAAACATTGAATGCGTGGAAAATTCTTCCGGTTCCATCAGACATCGCCCGAAAATTCGCTGCCTCTTCTGGTCTAGAGCTTCACATCTGCACAAGATGCCCATAGCTGTCTCCCGTTCCTTATTACACAAGCGGCAGTTAAGGTCTCCGTAATATTTGCCAATCTTCCACAGGTGTTCTTTAACAGTCGTGTGTCCCGTTAGGAAGCCTATTACGATTCTAATTTGCATCCTACTAAGGCAAAGTAGTTCTGAGCATCTTTTCCTGCAAGGTCCCTTTATATACGACTTGCTGTGCCTGTGTCCTGGAATCACTTTCCAATAATTGTGATGTTGAGCGCGAATTCATCCGTTTACTTGGTGTCTGACTGCACTCTTAGTTATGCCTAGGGCAGGTTCCGGTCCAACGAAAAGATCGTTGGAGGCCCGCTTTGCTAGTTTATCGGCTTCCTCGTTCCCTATCAGCCCACAGTGAGTTCGAATCCAAAGCAGTCTCACTGCGTTCCACATGGCTAGGATATTAAGTTGCTCGAAGCATTCCCACACCTGTCTGGAAGACATCTTTGGTCTCATAAGAGCCTTCAAAGCTGCCTGACAGTCTGATAAGATAAAGAACCTCTGATTTTTGTAGCCCCTCTTAATGTTTTCCCGCGCACATTGTAGTATCGCGTAGACCTCTGCTTGAAAGACGGAGGCATATTTGCCCAGAGAGGAGCTGAGTTTCACTCTTGGTTTATCTCCAAACAGTCTGTTTAGTTTGTTTAGCCCTTTCGGAAATTAAGAACCGTCTGCGCACAGCGTCCGCGCAGGTAACTATGGCGCTTCCCATTTGCTAACTTAGAGCGGGACCGGTTTAACGGGACCGGTTCACCGGTAAGACAACACATTCTTTTAAATGAATTTGTTCACATCGATGCGGTTTCATAGGGTCCATAAATAAGAATTCAGTTTTACACAATTTTTTTTCGAGCTTTAATAGCTATTTGAACTAAGATGAGAACACCGAGAGCAGCGTTCCGTGTTTCATGACTGGAAGTGGAAACAGAATAAAATATCCCTTACATTCTCAACTACTATCCAATTCATCCAACCCATCTACAGGTCTATTTTTATCCTTCCCGTAAATATCAATTTTTAACCACTTAACATCCCCCAGTGGTATATTTTCACCTGCAAATTACAGCCTCCAGTTCACGCGCAAGAAATGCAGTAAATATCGGGCAGAACTTAATAAAATTGTCGGAGGCTGGAACGAGAACGTGAACCAAATACAAATACACTTCGTTAATACCCGTTGCCATCCCGGGGTCTCGCTCGGTGTTAGCTAGGAAGCACCGAAAGCTCACCGACTTGAGATGAAATTTCTCGTTACAATAATTTGGAACGGCGGCGCAAAGCCACTAGATTGAACTAATAAAACTATTGGAGTTCGCTTATAATATAAAGTTGGGTAGAGATAAGATATAGTCTGGTGTTTGTAATCCCCTTGATCCGGTAGAAAATTCTTCATCGGAACTTACACGTAGTTCAGTAAATTGATTTTGAAGAGTATACCTAATTATAAAAAGAAAAAGTAGAATATTTCTCTAGAAATGCAGCAGATATAACTGTTCTATACACAGGCTGAAAACAACTGTTATCGTTAAGAAACATGAATGCCCCAGTGTAATGGATATCGTGACGACGTAGGTGATATCCGCATGTACAGTAGTATCTTGTAATTGTACAGAATAGTATCACGTCTCTGTCAGTGAAGAATACAATGCGATTCACATTCAGTGACTTATTAGGCGTTTATGGAAAACTAATTATGAATTCAAAAAATTTGCATTTGTGGGGTTTTCATAGTTACGAATTAAATTTGAACAACAAAAAATGCTAAAAACGACCAATTCCATGGCTATGAATACTTTAATTTGAGACAAGCTTTAGACTGATAGAATTTCTGGAGTGGAAGCGCAGATTGAGACGATGGGTCTTTGTTCTTTTGCATTACTCACTTACAAATAATTCTTTAAATGAAGTACATATCTATTGTGTGATGCCACACCATAGGTTAGCATACTTTATAAAAGCCCGTTCGTTGTACATATTGTATTAGCTTGAATCCCATATTCTAACCATAGATAGGGTCAAATGACCGGTAAAATAAATCATATGCTCTGTTTTCGGCACGTGCGCTGATAGGCGGGCTTAAAAAGTGTATGTAAACGGAATGTTATGTATTTCATATTCGTTAATCGTATTTGGGATTTTTTCTAATGTTCTTAAATCGACCATTGTTGCACATTTAACAAATTTGATAAATTTCCCCTAGAATGGGGAAAAATCAAAAACAGCAGATTTTCTTTTCCCAGTCGTTTGACGAGATTATTTTCATTTCGTAGAAACTTTTACTTGACACTTTTTTATTCTACCTGTATTTGATAGGGCTGCAATTTGTTTTTGTTTTCAGGGTTTCATACTTTTATTTGAGCTAAAACCGAAGTCCTTACAACACTTTGCTGTTCCTCGAGCAAATACTCCGCCTGACATTGAATAGAACAAATCCATATTTTTTTATGCTTTAAGACATCACAGAATGCTACTCCAACTAGCTCGTAGGAATTGAAACATTTTTATAACGTGTCTTTGCGTACATTACTTCAATGGACAAGATTAGTTTTATAGGCTATACGAAATACGCTGCGGTCAAAATGATTACAGGAAACTGAAGACCATTTGTTTCGTCCTTGTGTGACTCTAAGTGCGGTATAACCTATAAAACGAATATTGTTCGTTGAAGAAATGTACGCAGAGCAAACATTATGAATTTTCCCCACGAACCCCTGAGAAAGCGACAAGTTGCAAACAACTAAGTAGGTGCGGAAGTTGAAAATTGCGTCCACCCGAGTGCTATGCTGACAAGGCTCAGCTTTCGACACTCTAAATCATAAATTACTAATAGAAATCTTGCGACATGTCGGTTTGTCTGTAGGTTCTGATCACTTATGACGAGTTATTTATGTAGTAGGAAACAGGCTGTGAGGATGTCTGGCATTGTTTCTAAGTGAAGAACTGTTAAAAGGGGTGTTCCGCAGGGCTCTATACTGGGGCCTCTTCTTTTCTTAATTTATACACATTCTTTTCATAAATCTTTAAAAACAGCTAAAATTCACATGTATGCGGATGGACGCACAGGTTTACTACTCTTTTTCACTTAATGAAGCTCTTCCAGCAATGGAAGTTTTTAATGCTGATTTGGCTATAAGGACAAAACTTTCAAAGCAACATGCTCTAATGCTAAACCCCGAAAAATCTCGTTGCTTGGTGCTAGGAAGAAATTGTCAAAATGCGTACGTTCCTAACGCTGTGATTGGACCTGACATAGTTCCTTTTGTCAATGTCGCAAAACATTTGGGGGTCATTATAGACGGTTCGTTTAGATACCGGTAGCAGGTCACTTCATACATTCAAAAAGCCTATTATAATTTAAAATTAATCTGTATCATATCACATTATGTTTTGTTTCTTTTTCTCATTATTTTCGTACTCCCATTACTATTATGTATTTTTTGTTGGCATTATGTTTCATATAATCTTCTTAATATTTATCTCAAGGGTTGGGTGGAAGAGCAGCAATCTTGCTGAACTCCCAATTGCGATTTCACATATTAATGTGAAATAAAGAAATTTATTATTATTATTATTAATAAAAGTACTCAAACAAGGGGTAACGTGGGAAATAGTTTTATCGTGCATGAGGAGGAATTCTTCGTTGAACAGCAATGTTGAAGAACCAAGTATTTTTTCAATGTACCTACCTACTGTCAATTTCGTCTACTCTTGCCCAGCCACGCAATAACTGTTATGATCACTGACAGTCTCGATTTTAGTATTGGAAAGGAATCTTTCACATCGCCCACTCCAAACCTCATCTGGCGCCTTGAGACCTCTTCTCGACTCAGGAGTGAATAACTTCTTTTTCCATTCCTCGGTCGTTATCTAATTTGCGCGAGGAAAAGTTCTGGCCCTCAAAAGTTTTGACTGCATGCAGCAGGAGTATGTAACTTGAATCAGCTATTCTTTGCACTAAAAGCTACTGTGAACAGACACCAGGTGGCACTAAATGCTGGTAAAATACAACCGATTTCTCCAAAAGATTCGGCATCACCAGCAGCTCGAGGGTGGCGGGGCAGTAGTGGTAGTGGTTTATGCATAGAATGTTTGAATTTTGAAAATTTAATGTCAGGTTTAAGGTGTCGCGTTGATTGTTTAGATTTGTGTCTTGTATTACATGTTTTGCGATATGCCCAGAATTAAAAAGAGTGTTGTGTAAAAAATCGTGAGGACATAATCAGTGTGCGACATAGATTTACAACATTTGGGTGAAATAAACCATCTCAGATTTAAGTTCTTAGAGCCCCATCAGACTTATAAAATAAAATGTATGGAAAAACATTCATTTTATAGGGCCACGAAGGTATTTGTAAAAAGTATAGCATTTATTTTTTAAATTCTTATAGTATCCATATTATGTAAATTCATTATTTTAATTTTTCTTGAATATCTTTTTTGTATAAGTAACAATAAATTAATGTATTGCTGTATTAACTAATAAACAATTTTACATCTGATCTACTATTATAGTTGTTTTATTTTCAATTTGGAAGCTAAAGTTAAGTCAATTTGAAATTTCCAGCCGCACCGGCTGGTTATCGCGCCACCTGTTGTCTGTTCACATAACTACCAACTGCTGTGATTGGCTGTAGTACCAGCAGTGTTAGTACAGGAATTTTGACTGATATGCAACTTTCTCTCTTTCGCCCTTCTTTGGGCTACCGCTTCACTTATCACCTCATTCCATGTTTTTCTAAGACCATTTTGGAATTCGACAGCAATTAAAACGAATTTTTAATACAAGAGAACTTGCGCTCTATGTCATTTGATAAACCTTGCCTGCAATTAGATGATTTAACTAATCTGACTTACATAGAGTAAAGTTTTGTGCCGATGTAGTAAATCACTGCCTGTCTTATTTTTATCCGCTCTGCTCCTAGTTTTAAGCGTGGATGCAGAGTAACTAAAATATCTATATTAAGCAAACATAATTCTGCCTACGTACGATAGATGTCAACAAAATTAGCGGCGGGTAAACAATATTAAACACTTCAGCCGTATTAAAATTAATTAATAGATAATTTGTCTCCTGACTTGAATTAAGGAGCTTAAATTTATCTTGGAACTTCGTTGTGGTAAATGACAGGTTTACAAGGTAGGAGATAAATGGAAATTCCGACTGACAATCTCATATTTCTTTAAACAAATACGGGGTGTTGCCGCATGTTTCGATTTTAACGTCACGTACTAATATTCACTGAAATATAATTGAAAAATTGTAAATAAAAAAATGCTCACTGCCTATCGCGAGTCATTGCAATACGATTCTCTACCATAATTAAAAATTCACGGTGGTTTCCCGATTGCACAGTGGCAAGTTGAAGAGGATGGGTGATAAAAATATATCATAAGTACTTAGGGATGTAGGATGGTCTACTTTTGGGGCAATGCGTAGGGTAGCTCAGGATAGGTCTAAGGAGGTACGTGTCAACCAGTCTTCAGACTGAAAATTGTGTGATGTTATTCGCAATCTGCAAAAACAGTAAAGCCGGGAGTATTTATTTGGCGTGGTAGGCAGTCGCCATCTTCTGGTGTTTGAACTCTGCAAATTTTAACAGTTGATTGTTGATACCGCGTAAGGACAGGGACAATATTTTTGGAGTTGACTCCTTAAGAATCGATTTTCAGTTATAGCCCGCGGTACGGAAATTTTATGAGTAGTAAAATCAAGTGTTACATTTCGCGTTAACAGTGAGGCGTTACGTTCCTCTGCGCAACGCACCTTTCACATTGAAATTATGTGTGTATTTATGGATACGTATATTTCTGTACAATAAACAAAATTATCAAGTGATTGAAGTTAAAAAAATACTGACATATATGGAAAAAACCTATTCCAGTGATAATGAAGAAGAATCCGAAAAACACCTGGATGCGGTTAATTGGTAAGCGTATAATTAATGTTAACGAATTATATAAATTGAACATACGAACAGCTATGTCTTTTATTTAGTGTATGTATGTTTGATTAATTGTTTACCGTGTGTCCCGGGAATCCTGAAGCATCCTGTTTAACATGGGAAATTTGAAAGTTGCGATTTCTATGTCCCCAAAGTGTTTTAAGGATATTCCGAGTATCAGGACACATAAAATGTGCACCAGAGAACGTTTTTGTGCATTATTTTTCAAAGTTTAACAAAAAATATCAAAAATATTTCCAAAAATATATCGCGTGGGAATCAACTTCGTTTAAATACAAGTGTAAAGAAGAGGACAGCCATGTCGCAATGGATTAGTGAGTTCAATCGCACGCCGCCGGTATTGAATCCGGAGCGTACGGAGGTTCAAATCCAATAGCGGTTAGTTTTCTTTTTTACTTTTATCGTTATTTTGAATAAACGGCGATTGATTTCTATCAGTAAAGACGCATACTTAAACGTTTTATAATTTTTAATTAAACTGGAAATGGACTTACTAGAAAATTATTTTAGTCGAGCGTCGGAGCTGACACACACAAGTTTTTTTCTCTGCGTTTGTGCACGAATTCTGATTTTCTGACTTCTGTCTCGTTGATCGACTCCTCGTTTTCTCGACCTGGGAGAATTATTAAAAGCTTTTTCTGGCCTACCTTTGCTTTATTATGAAGATATTGTCATGAATATTTCTTCCTTTTTTTAATCCTGATTGTGTCTCCTCTATCTGTGGTTCGATGCACGTTTGCAGTCTGTCGTTTGCTTTGTTTGCTGCTGTACTGAGCAGATCCCCTACAACCGATCACCTATTTCATGTACCTGTTGGCTTACGTACACCAACTTCCTAATCTCTAGGCAATTTTCTTTCTTACCAAGAGCCCCTATCAATCTTATGTTGTAATGTAATTCTTTTTTATCTCAAACTCCTTTCTTGTTGCTTCTCTTATTTCTTCATTTTATATTTCTTCTTGTTCTACGCTATCAACTTGCTATTCTTTTAATTCTTCCTGATCCGAGCCTTTCTTTTCTACCTACTCACTATCCCAACACTTTTCGAAAATAACTTCTAAACTTCTGTTGGTGTCATTCATGGGTGTCGCCTCCAAAATTTCCAGGGGGGGGGGGGGTGAAGCAAAATTTTCTTAGCATATAATTTGTAACGTTGCAAAAGTAAACACAGTGGATAATCAAAATTGATTAGTGTTTACGTTGGACGTTCTGACGTCATGCCGTGATGTGGAAGATAGGTACGTCATCTGTGTTCGTCAACACAGGTGGGAGAAGCGCCATACGAGACAACAGTCAAGCGAGATGGATGGTAGTTGCGCCCGGCACTAATGTGACGTGATGTATTTTCATCCGGAACTACTCCCGCTAGAAATCTGGAAGTGAACCGCCGAAGCTAGGCCCTCTCTCCGCTTATAAAAGTGGAGGATCCCGAGAAGAAATTCAGTACCTGGTCGTCCGGCCCTCAATCAGGACCAGTACTCCCAGCATCTGAGATAATGCTGGCCGCTCCGATCCGAAACATAAGTACTTGATTGAGCTTGCCTAAGTTCGCCGTGTGATTAGCTGATATGCAATAAATAAATTTGAGTAAGTGCCCGGTGTACGATAGTTGGTATTGCAGTAATATTAACTATCAAACACAACCTAGTTGCGAGTGGATTAGATCCAGCTTTGCGTAGCGAGGGAGTAGATACAGCAGGAGTTAAGGGTGTCTGCTGGTGTGGGTTGGATCGATTCGGCAATCTCGTGGTAACATAAGTCAACAAATGAGACGACATACCGGCGGGGATTGATCACACCTGGCCGAACCGGCGGCCTTTAGTACAATCCATCTGTAATACCGTCTCTTTCGACGATACGTATAACCCGGTGATATTCCAGAGGAGGTTGTACTCTGAGGCTATCACGTAAACTTCATGAAACCGATGGTAATTCAATTTGATCATACGACGAGCCCGTGGCGTGTTCAATCAGCATACACCGCGAAAACCGATTTAATTGTCATAAAGAAAACCCATTTAATTTCATGTAAATACCGATTTTGTTGTAAATATTCTTTTCATTTTATTTTGTATATAGTTAAAGTAATAGAATCCCGATATGATTTCCTTATGTGTTGTTATTTTAACCGTCGTTTAGCAATAGTAAGAGAACCCAACCCTTTCTGCGATTGAAAGCTAAGGGTAGCAACGAATAAGTCTCACATCGACCAGATACAACGAAAGAAGTTGTTCATAAGCGAACGACCAGATTCCCGTAGATATACACTGTGTCCCAATACGTGATACCGAGGGATACAGCTGTATATCTAAGGGCCCGAATCCAGAAGCACCGAGAAGGATTAAGATACGTCATTGTGCGAGTGACGTCCGAGAATAAAAACAAAGAGACAGTAACGTTGTAAATTGATTGATTTTCATTATAGTAATATAGTACCTACCATATTTCATTGTTTACCAAAAGCCAGCCCCCCCGACCCCTCTTGGCGACGCCCATGGTGTCATTACTTATTTAGGTGGACTGACTAAAGCATAGTATATACTTCAGCGGTTATCCAGTGCCTTCCGAAGCAGACCAGCAGTGAAAACTTTATTTGGATTAGTCGGGAATCGAGCCCGGGACCTAGTGTTTTGTAGCCTGTTACCAAGTCACTACACCACGCCTCCCTAAACTTATTTTTTCTTTAATAACATTTACCTGGTTGTGCCTAGGTATCCCTTCTCCCTTCTACATCATTTTCTTTCAATTTCCTTCCTGTCTTTACACTAGGATCCCATCAAGCTTTTATCACTCGATATCTTGCAGGTTTCTCGTGTTCAAAAGCTATACTTTTTATCATTTCCTCCAATGTTTTCCAAAATGTTTCTATATCCTCATCATATTTATTTCTCTGTATTTCATAAACTCTGATTTGTAATATTACGTCTAGAGTATAATATGAAAACGATTTTGCGTTTCCAGCCCACGCCAGAAATTTCCGCGTTTACGAAATATAAAAAATATTTTTACAATAAATGTTTTGGCAGAGGAAAAAAATTCTCTACATAAAAATTCCAGTATTATCAATACCCTTTAGATTTTCGTATACAAAGCGTCTACGTAAATCGGTAAATATTATCGAAAATACATACACGCTTTTGTCAATAACAGGGTGCGCCATCTCGAGGCATAAACTCGTCTGTATTTTACTCCGAGGGGTAATACGTTTATAGCGTTTAAGGATTTGTGCTCGTATTTTGTATTTGCATAAAGAACCCTTCTTTATACATATTTCATGGGATTTTTAAGTACTTTGTATAGCTGAATTTATATGAGGAATTCGTAGAAAGCGCGCGTTCGCCCTGGGACCTCGCAAAAATAACCTTAGAGTGCAAGTTGCATGCCAGTGCATTTGCGTCGATCCAAATAGAGAAAGAATTGTTTTGTTGGGCAGTCTGTTCGTTGAAACAGGAATATATGTTCATTAGTTTCAACATTGGGATTTTTAATGAGGGCTCTCATTATTTCTTTATGTATTTAGTAGAAACTTCATTAAAATATACACAATCATTATTTTACAGATATGGTTTGGCAAACGCATAAAATGGGTTGCTATCATCATCATAAGGTTCTCAGTCCGAAGACTGGTTGGACGCGTACCTCCATTCTTTTCTATCCTGAGCTAACCTACGCATTTCCCTAAAAGTAGAACATCCTACATCCCTAACTATTTGAGAGCAGTAGTCTAATCTAGGCCTACCCCTACCTCTTTTTATTCCTATCTCTGACTGTAGTATGTCACGAACTATTCCTTCGTGTCTTAGAAGGTGTCCTACCATCCTATCTCTCCTACTCTTTATTGTTTTCCATACCTTTCGCTTTTCCCCAACTCTTTCTAATACTTCCCTATTGCTAACCTTATCTATCCACGGTATCTTCATCATGCGTCTGTAGCACCACATTTCAAACGCTTCTACTCTTTTTCTATCCGCTTCTCCTATTGTCCAAGTTTCGCACCCGTATAATGCCGTACTCCATACATACGACGTTAAGAGTCTCTTCCTAGTCTCTATATTAACCGTTCTCGAGCATAACAGTTGTTTCTTTTTGTTAAACGCAACTCGGCCCTGCGCCATTCTTTGTTTTATATCTTTAGTGCTCCTACCGTCTTGAGTTATTTTACTTCCTAAGTAGCAGAAATCCGCGACCTCCTCTATCTTCTCATTTCCAATTTGTATTTCCATTTTAGTTCTATTTTTGCATCCCCTACATACCAAAATTTTAGTTTTCTTTTTATTGATTTTCATGCCGAAGCCCTGTGTCAAAACTGCTTCCATTTCATTCAAAGCTGCTCCTAATTCTTCTTTGCTAGATGCTAACACTGCTATATCATCCGCAAATCTGAGCATGTTAATAGTTTGGCCCTGTACATTGATCCCTGAGGCTGTTCTTTCCTTAACAATATTAATCGCATCTTCGATATATAAGTTGAAAACTAGAGGTGACAATGCACATCCCTGTCTCACTCCCTTCCGGATATCTACTTCCCTTTGTTCCTGCTCACATTCTATAACTGCCTTTTGCTCTTTGTAGAGATTATGTATTATTCTTCTGTCCCTGTATTTCATCCCTACCTTTCTCAGCACTTCGAACATCTTCCCCCATTTTACGTTGTCGAAGGCTTTTTCTAAATCTACAAATCCTATATAGACGCTCTTTCTCTTTTCTATCGTTTTTCTATAATTACTCGTAAAGCTAGAATGGCCTCGCGCGTTCCTCTATTTCGTCTAAATCCGAACTGATCTTCTCCTAATATTTCTTCCGCCTTTTTCTCCATCCTTCTTTGCACAATTCTAGTTAAAATTTTTGACGCATGGGAAGTTAAACTGATAGTTCTAAAATTTTCGTATCTATCCGCGCCTTTTCTTTTTGGCAAAGCTACTATGATGTTCCGTTTGTAATCTTCTGGAATCTCGCCTGTCAGGTATATGCGACTAACTAGTTTAAATAAACGATCTATTACCTCTTGACCTGCGCACTTTAAGATTTCTGCCTGCAAGCCATCTATACCTGGTGCTTTATTATTCCTTAAACTTTTTAGTGCTATCTCAAACTCTTCTCTCATTATAGGACTCCCTAGGTTATCCCCCTCTACACTGCTTTCGCTTTCTAATATATCTTGCACTTCCTGTCCCGCATATAAGTTTCCTAAATATTCTTTCCACCTATCTGCCTTCTCCCCACTTCCGATTAGGATATCTCCTGCCTCATTTCTAATGTTTTTGGTACTAGATCCAATTTCTCTAAAATTTCTCCTAATTATTTTATATGCTTCATCAGTCTTTCCTACTTCGAATTTATCTTCCACTTCTTTGCATTTATTATCGATCCATTGCTCTTTCGCTTTCCTACATTCCCGAATAATTTTCCACTTGATCGCCTTATATCTTTGTTTCCCTGTTTCATCTAACCTATTTTTATTTTGCTATGGAACGCGGAAAAAGAGATATTATTGAACAATGAAAAGAAATTCTGGATCATAGTCGGGGATCTATACGATAATATACTTTTTTAAAGAGTAATGCAATGGATTCAGATGAAGAATCTTCTGCTCGATTCGAATTTTGGATTATGATGGTTTCTTAAAGCATGTTTCTTGGTAATAGACCACGCCGTAGGTGGAGGTCTATTGCCTGCAAGCAATTTAATCGAATTTCTGTTTCAGCAAAAAAATTCGTAGTAATGCAAAGACTCGGACCAGGCGAAGAGGGGGGCGGCGCAAGTACAAAGTGACACTTCTGAAACGTCATTTTAATTTTCCTATGAAAGAGCGTGAATTATCTTAGTGTTCGGGGAGAAAAGAAACAATTTTGTATATAAAAAATATTTTTTAAAAGACCTACCATCTTCCATTTTAGTGAGAAGCTACTTAATTTTAAGACAAACTACTGAGCATAATAACAAAGTGCCCTTTTGGAATAACATACGTCACTTGGTACTGTGTCACAGTAATCTTTACTTGGAGTCTGCGCTCTTCCTGCTATCAACAAATTAGCCCATTTTATTTGAAAACGATACGTAATATCAAAAATTTGAAAAAAGGTAATTTATTTTAATTTGAACAGAGCTGGGGTACTGATTACTAAATCTTACTGCAAGTAAAAATACTGATGACACAGTGTTAACTGGTACTGGAATTTCTAGTTCAGTTTGAATTTTAAAAGTTTATACAGGGTGTCCCACGCTAACGTATTTCCTCCATAACTCACCAGCAGTTGTAGATATCGAAAAACTATCCAAATGGGAGTTGCACCCAATCAACTTCCTCAGACTATAAAATTATTATCGAATTTTTTAAATGGAAATCATAGTAGGTATTGGTCTAGTTCGAAAGGTATTTTTTTAAGCTATCAAAATATAAATATTTTATATTGTTATTTCAAAAAACAGCAACGATTTTGGTACTTTTTAAGTTTTAACTTTAGAAAATATAAGATAGGTAGGTACATCCAAGATACCTGTGATTTTATACTAACAACTGAATAATTATCTGTTGATATATATTAGCAAAAGTTGCATGCAGCTAGTTTTATTAATAGATACTTAGTATAATGTATGCATAATAGCACTTCAAAATTATCAAAATTTCGAAAAATACGACATAATTGCTGTTTTCAATGAATGTCGTGAGAATGTAAATGAATCAATGGATCCATATCTCAACAGATAGGGGAGAGACGCCTAAATTGGACCTTTTTTCAGTTTTATTTTTTGTCAAGCAAATAAAAAACGTAGTCGGTATTTTGAATCTGGGGTATTGAAGCCCACACCCAGGTCATTTTAGAAAAAAATAAGTAACAGTCAAAAATGAGTATAAGTATTATATTTAAAATAAAAGAAAAACTCTTACAAAAGTACAATTTAGGAAACTGGGTTCCTTAATTAGACCACCAGTTCCCTAAATTGGACCTCACTAACAAACGACAATATAAACAAAACAGACATTCTGAAAACGTAACGGAATGTGAAACTAAACTTTTTATATCAAACAAAAACATTATTTGGTAACTTACTTTTTACATTCTGTACAATAATATTTTTTTCTGTTTTCAGAAACTTTGGCACATTTTGCATGATCCCATTTTTTGCACGACATGCACTGAATCATTGCTTCCACTCTGTCATTTTCACAAATATTACAAAACCAACTGTCTGTTTCAGTTTCGACTTCGTTTTCAATTTCACCCTCTGTTCCGTGAATTGCAGTTTGAGCTACCAATTTCTCCCTAAGTTGTGATAACGGCAACGTTTTCTTAACGTTTTTAATTTGAGATGGCCCTGCTTTGGTAGCTTGTAGATTATTTTTATACGGGGAACTCGTCAATTCTATTGCTTCTTGGGTTCGACTACTTCTTGCTATTATTTTTGTTTTCTTTCTAGCCGGTAAAGGAGAAATTTCTTCTATGGAAACATCTAACGATGTCGTTGAAGGCTTCTTTTGCTTTAAGATGTTTACCAAAGGTTGATTATCATCTTTATCAGATGGAGATGATTCTGCTTCAGGTTCCATAGTTTCAGTTTCAGTCGGTGCATTTAAGACTCGTGAAGCAGCAAAGTCAGTCATTAAAAACATTTTTGTCGATGGGCCATATTCCAGTAGCACGGAATGCATTTGTGGCATTTCTGACAGTTGCTGACAGTCCATAGGCTTCACTAATTAAAGAGGAAACTTGGAACATTGAAACTGTACGTCCCACATTCGTCCTCAACCATTTTTCGATTGCTTGGCAGTAAAAAGTTTGGAATGACTTAAAAAATCCGACGTCCAACGGTTGCAAGGGGTGTGTTGTGTGACTAGGCAGTTACAACAGTCTAATTCCATACCTCCTAGCAACTTCTAAGGCTTCGAGGTTTTTGCTGTGTTTTTGCGTGTCCATCTAGTAACAACAGAACTCGGTTTTCTGTACTTGGCTTGATAAAATTGATAAAGTGTTTTAGCCACTTTACGAACAGTTCCGAGTTAATATAACCTGAATCACTAATCGTGACTATGCTTCCTGGTGGTGCACCAGTAGCGAGCTCTTCTTGGTACCGTTTTCTTTTGAAAATTATCATGGGGGGAACAAACTGCCCTGCAGCACTTGCACAACACACGGCGGTGGTGTTAACACCTCTTTCACCGCTTGCAACACTTCCAACTTGACTCTTTCCCAGTAGTTAGAAAATGACAGCCTCAGATACGAACCCGTTCGGAGCACATAGCGCCATCGAGTTCTCCAGGTGCCATCGACTTCTTCGGCAGTGACCTTGAAAGAGACCAGAGGCTGCTGAAGGAGTCGTTGAGTCATCCGAAGAAGTGTCTTCAGCAGCGGCATCTGCAGCAGCCTCTGGTGTCTTTCAAGGTCATTGCTGAAGAAGTGTGCATGTCGTCAGCAGCGTCTGGTGTCTTTCAAGGTCATTGCCGAAGAAGTGGGCATGTCTTCAGCAGCGTCTGGTGTCTTTCAAGGTCATTGCTGAAGAAGTGGTGTTCAGCAGCAGCCAGGCGCATGCGCCGGGGCTATTCCTCAGATCAGTCCATCGAGTTCTCCAACCACTTCAAGTGGGCGTGTCTGCAGCAGCCTCTGGTCATTGCTGAAGAAGGGCCTCTGGTGTCTTGCCATTGCGCACCCAAGCCGCCATTTTGGGGCCTTTGGTTGTAGCTCAGGCGCCTGCGCCGGGGCTCCGCCTTCAGCAGCTTCTGGTCATTGCTGAAGAAGTGGTCTTCAGCGGCCCCCCTGGTGTCTCTCATTCTGTTGGGCCTTTGGATGTGGCTCAGGCGCCTGCGCCGGGGCTGTCGCGTACAAAGCACGTGTTGCTCACTGTTCAGGCCAGTCCATCCTGGCCCCATCCACTTCTTCGGCAATGACCAGAGGCTGCTGAAGGAGTCATGTCTTCAGCAACGGTGTCTTTGGGGCCTTTGGCCGTGGCTCAGGCGCATGCGCCGGGGTTTTCGCAAACGTTCTGGAAATGACGCCGACCGGGATTCGAACCCGGGTCCCCACGCACCGGAGCCCTCGCTCCAACCAACTGAGCTAATCGGCGGCCCACAAGCCCGTCTTTCAAATCATCCGTATATACTTATGATTGTAAACAGAAGTTACAGAATTAATATTTATTTTCTCGGAAATTTACAATTGTTTATACTAAATAAATATTGATATTAAAGTTTAAGAAAAAAGCACGTTCGCCGCCGATAAGAGATGTTATAATTGTTTTTATTATGGGAAATAACCTTTCATCTTGCCGATAGGATATGTTTGTTTAGGTTTGATCCCACGCTCTGCATGTGCATTTAATACGTTGTAGACACTAAAAGGTGACCCGTTTGTTTGTTTGTATTATTACAATAAAATAACATTCTAGAATATTCTTCTGATTGTTTATTTGAAATTACTTGTTATCTTAATGCGTTTCGGACACGTGTGGGAAAAAAACATTCTAGAACATTCTCCAGTTTGTTTATTTGAAATTACTTGTTATCTTAATGCGTTTCGGACACGTGTGGGAACCATCTGATTGATATATGCAAACATCTTAGTTCTCGGTAGTAGAACATTCTACATCGCTAATTATTTGAGAACAGTAGTCTAAATTTAGGCTAACCCCTACGTAAAAACTATGTCATGTGGGGTGTCAAATTAAAGGACTCGACTAGAGGTATCGGAATATTGGGGTGGATTTTAGGGGTGGTTTTTGGGGGTGGTTTTTGGGGGTGGTTTTTAGAGGTAGTTTTTAGGGGTGGTTTTAGGGGTGGTTTTAGGGGTAGCTTTTAGGGGTGGTTTTTAGGGGCGGTTCTTGGGGTGGTTTTGGAGGGTGATTTTTGGGGGTGGTTTTTAGGGGTGGTTTTTAGGGGTGGCCACTCACTGACCGCGCCCCCGGCCACGCTCCTTGCCCCGCCCACCTAGATCATGTAGGGTATCAAATTAATCAGCTCGATGAGACAAAAAGGAATCTATAGTTATTCTCCTACTTCCGAATTCTTATCAGTAGTTGTCTGTCTGTATGTCTGTCGGTCCGTCTGTCTGTCTGTCTGTCTGTCTGTCTGTCTGTCTGTCTGTCTGTCTGTCTGTCTGTCTGTCTGTCTGTCTGTCTGTCTGTCTGTCTGTCTGTCTGTCTGTCTGTCTGTCTGTCTGTCTGTCTGTCTGTCTGTCTGTCTGTCTGTCTGTCTGTCTGTCTGTCTGTCTGTCTGTCTGTCTGTCTGTCTGCCTGCCTGTCTGTCTGTCTGTCTGTCTGTCTGTCTGTCTGTCTGTCTGTCTGTCTGTCTGTCTGTCTGTCTGTCTGTCTGTCTGTCTGTCTGTCTGTCTGTCTGTCTGTCTGTCTGTCTGTCTGTCTGTCTGTCTGTCTGTCTGTCTGTCTGTCTGTCTGTCTGTCTGTCTGTCTGTCTGTCTGTCTGTCTGTCTGTCTGTCTGTCTGTCTGTCTGTCTGTCTGTCTGTCTGTCTGTCTGTCTGTCTGTCTGTCTGTCTGTCTGTCTGTCTGTCTGTCCGTCCGTCCGTCCGTCCGTCCGTCCGTCCGTCCGTCCGTCCGTCCGTCCGTCCGTCCGTCCGTCCGTCCGTCCGTCCGTCTGTCTGTCTGTCTGTCTGTCTGTCTGTCTGTCTGTCTCTCCGTCTGTCTGTCTGTCTGTCTGTCTGTTTGCGAATACAGCTGTCTGTTGACACAGAGAGCTGTATTCGCAAACACCATGGCTGATGACACGAGCAAGAATAAGACTGCGCATGCGCACGGTTGTATGGAGAGTATTTAAGCAAGAAAATTAACGGTGCTGTCAGTTAGTACTTGTGCTTCAACAAGGAACCGCATTTGAATAATGACACACATAAACGTAGACACGTTTCGTGTTCTGGACGGTGCTGTTTTGGATGAGTCAGCACGCCGTGTCGAGGTGCACGTACATCAACCGTTCGTGACAACAACAACATTCAACGCCAATGACGAAATTCGCATACCAATCCACCAACAAGACGTTTACGTACTGCCGCATCTAAGCAGCATCTACATAGAGGGCAGGTTCATCAAGAGTGCAGGAGGCGGAAATGCGGCTTTAACAAATAACGCCCTCAGTTTCCTCTTTGACGACGTCCGCTATGAAATAAACGGGGTGGAGGTGGATCGAACAAAAAACGTGGGCATCACGAGCACACTGAAGGGTGTAGTTTCTCTGAATGAGGGTGAGGTAGGTGCTCTGGAGAATGCCGGCTGGACGAATACGGGAGACTCACCGAGCCACCTTATCGACGCGAACGGGAACTTTAACGTGTGCATCCCGGGAAGAATCCTGCTGGGATTCTTGGAAGATTACCCCAAAATTCTGTTAAATGTGTGTCACGAGCTCATTTTGACTCGATCGAAAAACGATAGGAACGCTTTCGTGGGTAACGAGGACACCAGAATTGAGTTGAGCAAGGTTCATTGGAGGGTGCCGTACGTCTATCCATCGGATGCTGAATACCTAAAACTTCTCAATATTGTCGAGGAAGAGAGAACGTTGCAGATATGTTTTCGCAGCTGGGAGCTGTACGAGTATCCGGTGTTGCCGCAAGCTACGAAACAAACGTGGGCCGTCAAGACTGCAACACGGTTGGAGAAACCCCGCTACGTTATTGTCGCCTTCCAGACGAATCGCAAAGCGAATTTGGACACGGATTCAAGCAAATTTGACCACTGCAATCTGACAAACGTCAAACTGTACCTGAATTCTGAGTGCTTCCCCTACGAGAATTTAAACTTGGATTTCTCCACGGGGAAATACGCCCTGCTATACGAAATGTACCAGAACTTCCAGAGTTCATACTATGGAAAAGTTGGCGAGCCGTTATACGGCAAGGAGCAGTTCAAGGATCTAGCGCCCATCGTGGTGATTGACGCATCAAAGCAGTCGGAAAGCATCAAGCCTGGACCCATAGATATGCGTCTAGAATTTGAGTCTAGCGAGAATTTTCCGCCCAACACAACCGCATACTGTCTCATCCTGCATGACCGCATCGTTGAGTATACACCGGGTAATGAATCGGTCAGAAGAGTGGTATGAGAAGCTGCAGGGCTTCGATTTGCCCAGAAAATACACGCATGCCTACTCTGTATACAGATTATAGTTTTAATTATATTGATGTAAAAATATATTCAACGTTTTTATTTTTGCGAAAACCCCGGCGCAGGCGCCTGGGCCACATCCAAAGGCCCAACAGCACCTAACAACAAGATCAGTTCTGATTGGATGCTGCCCACAACCACTCTCATTGGCTGTTGCCCCGCCCACTCTCATAGCCAGAGCCCGGCGCATGCGCGTGAGCCACGGCCAAAGGCCCCAAAGACACCGTTGCTGAAGACATGACTCCTTCAGCAGCCTCTGGTCATTGCCGAAGAAGTGGATGGGGCCAGGATGGACTGGCCTGAACAGTGAGCAACACGTGCTTTGTACGCGACAGCCCCGGCGCAGGCGCCTGAGCCACATCCAAAGGCCCAACAGAATGAGAGACACCAGGGGGGCCGCTGAAGACCACTTCTTCAGCAATGACCAGAAGCTGCTGAAGGCGGAGCCCCGGCGCAGGCGCCTGAGCTACAACCAAAGGCCCCAAAATGGCGGCTTGGGTGCGCAATGGCAAGACACCAGAGGCCCTTCTTCAGCAATGACCAGAGGCTGCTGCAGACACGCCCACTTGAAGTGGTTGGAGAACTCGATGGACTGATCTGAGGAATAGCCCCGGCGCATGCGCCTGGCTGCTGCTGAACACCACTTCTTCAGCAATGACCTTGAAAGACACCAGACGCTGCTGAAGACATGCCCACTTCTTCGGCAATGACCTTGAAAGACACCAGACGCTGCTGACGACATGCACACTTCTTCAGCAATGACCTTGAAAGACACCAGAGGCTGCTGCAGATGCCGCTGCTGAAGACACTTCTTCGGATGACTCAACGACTCCTTCAGCAGCCTCTGGTCTCTTTCAAGGTCACTGCCGAAGAAGTCGATGGCACCTGGAGAACTCGATGGCGCTATGTGCTCCGAACGGGTTCGTATCTGAGGCTGTCATTTTCTAACTACTTTTCCCCTTAGAGCTACTACTTTTTGGCATCTTCGTTGAACAGTTGAGCATCCAGTTTCGTCGACGTTAAATATTTGAGCAGCAGTAAAACGTTCTTCGTCGCAAATCCGCTCTAAAATCGAAAAAAAAATATCCACCCTTGCCTTGTTGAACCCTTTTGCCCTAGCTAAAGTTGTTGCCTCTGGTTGGCGAAGCGAGAGCTCTTTATGTCTACCCATAAAACCATAATACCATTTTTTCCTGCCATACGCTTCTCTTTGTTGAAGTTATTTTTGATGTTGTTTCTGGTGGCAATTTCAAAAGCCAGCTTTCGAACGTCTTTGACTGTCATCCCAAACATGTTTTCTTTCAGGGTTAAAAGGTGTTGAACCATTTCATTCTCGACGTCTTCCGAAAATACTGCAAATGTACCCATTTTTTTAATTCCATCATTGGCACGTTTGTTTTTATGGTCTAGGTGTCTTTTCAAAGTTGCTTTTGGAATTTCGAAATGGCGGGCACATTAGTTGAGACCAAAATCACCTCTGCGAAAAGCCTCAAGTGCATTTTTTAAATTTTCTTGGCCCCACTTTCCGTATTTACCACGTTTAGACATTCTGCAAGTAACAAAAGAGTTTAAATATAGAGTGATCCCCTTATATTGAACCAGTTCATTTTAGGCTCTACAAAGGAGTCCAATTTAGGAAACCGTGGTGTCGCCGTCAATTGGACGGATTTGTCTGTAGACATTCGCGGCATATATTTGGGGTAATGTCATTAAAGTGAACTATATGCAATAGTAAAACAATGTAGATTTTAAAAAATTACGATGTACCTACCTTGCAATTGTTTAGGGATACGGTAAGTCGTCCAAAATAAGCACCACAACAAGTATTTTTGTGAAACGTTACTTAATTCAGCCACTTTAGACGTGTCAAGCACATGCGCTCGTACTTACCGTCGCGACGATTTAACTAGTAGTTGCCTCAAGAAACGTCAGATGGAGCTAGTTGGCTACTACACATTAAAAATTGAAGCGGTCCAATTTACGAGCCGGTTCAATATAGGCGTCTCTCCCCTACACAAAAAATTCCTAGATACCCATTTCCAGTATAATACCTATCCTTCGATTTATTAAATTTAGATACCCAGAAAGAAGACAACCAAGCAAAATTATGTTTTCGAGATTAAAATCAAATTTAATTCACTATGGATCATTCAATAAACCTAGAAATAAAATGTATAATAAAGAAAATAGGGAAGAGAAAGAAATAAATGTTTCATCGTTGGTTGAGGCGACACCAAAAACTTCTTGTCGCGAAATCGAATCACAAGTTGGTGTTTCCAAAACAAAAGTTAAAAAAATATTAAAAAAGGCAAATATAGGCCATATAAAATTCAAATTATTCACCATATCTTCCCGGGAGATCAAGAAAGAACGCTTAATTTTTGTAGGTGGTACTTAAATAAAATTCACGAAAATCGAGAATTTGGACGGTCTGTCATTTGGACAGATGAAACTCACATAAGCAGCGTAGGATTATTTAACAGGCATAATGTGCGTCACTGGTCTGATACAAATCAGCATCAAACTTTTGAACGTCAGAGGCAAGGACGTTTTGGATTTAACGTTTCGTGTTTTATTTTGGGTGGTCAACTAGCATACCAAATTTCTGATGGAAACTTAACGGGATTGAGATACATTAATTTATTGAATATTAACGCAGAGGCGATAATGGAAAATGTTCCGTTAATAAATATAAACAGTGTATATTTCCAACAAGATGGTGCCCCTGCAATAGTTAGAAATTATTTAGAAAATCATTTTCCGGGTAGATGGTTGGGTACAAATGGACCTATATTGTGGCCCGCAAGATCACCGGATCTGAGTACATTAGACTTTTTTGTTTGGGCATTTTTAAAAGAAAAAATATTCATACGAAGATACAACCATCAAGCTGAGCTAGCAGAGGCAACACATGCAGCTTTCCGATATTTGGAAGCCCATCCTATTTTTTTAATGAATGCCATGATTCTATTAACTAAAAGATGTAGATGTGGTTTCAGCTTTCTATTATACTCAAGAAAGTAGCTCAGGTTCGCGAAAACCCCAACGCTCTACCTCTGCTGCTTCTATGAGAAACCCGCAAATCACAACGAAAATAGGACACCTTGTATAAATGGATATTTGGTATTGACATTGAAATTTCTGTATTTCCACTAAAATACTTGATAGGTACTTTAATAAATACTTCAGACAAGAAGTGGTACTGATACTGGATTTGAGAGATCTCAATTATTAAAGGATATACACGATTATTATGTTCAGATTCGGAGATGATATAACCGCGGTTGCATTCAGAAAATAAGATTTAGAAATAGCTTTGAGTGAAATGAAAGCAGTTTTTCGACACCGGTGCTATATAGTCTGAAACTTAATAAAAAAAATATGGAAGAGACTCTTAAAAGCACGCGTATGGAGCACGGAATTGTCTATTTGGTTGCTATTTGGTAGTAACGTTTCAAATGTGGTGAAACTGAGGCGTGAAGAAAATACTGTCGGTAAGTAAGTCGATCTCCATAACCGCTGAGGATTTTAACATTATCAGCGGAACACGGATCGATTTTAACTGCTGTATCACTTTTTGGAGTTTGAGACAAACTTATAAAGAAGTCACAAAGCATTGATGAGTAGTCAATTCATATTAATTTAATAACAATTCTTGATACCTTTCTATTAAAACATATTACAAAGATCCTTTTTCATAACCTCACTTAATATCAACCGGCATTACTTGCTGACGTCATCAGCATAGCGACACGACGCCGACGGTCTGAACTGGTCAGTATTTATTTTATAGAGTTTATCTTTTATTTTCTTCATGTAATTCAAAATAATGTAAATATTTCAGTTACATTTGCGGTTGGGCGTGTTTTTGGAGTGCGCCCAGGCGTGCATTTAGAAATGTTGTAATTAAACTAAAATTGTTAATTCCTTCATGGAAATACAGTGACCGTGAGAATGATAAAGTCTCGCCGTTTTCCGTATATTTTTCAGAATTTTAATTAATTATGCTCTGCTTTTTCAAGTTCTGTGAGCAAGTATTATAATTACTCGCAATATTTGAATTTTCTTCCACCTTTCAGTAGCCTTTGATCTAAATAAACGTTCACATTTTAACGGGTTTTTATTAAATCTCCAGAACTTGATAGATTTGTTTTAGTTATCTATAAATATTTAGTAAATTGATTACATGATATATGTTCTAATTCAAAAACAATGAATGTATCTCTTGAAATAAACATTCCATTTGTAACTTAAAAATCACTAGCTCATCTCGCGCGCTCACTGCCCTAGTTGAATCATGACTTCAAAGGAACGCTTTATTGCCTGATTACAGAATAATTTACATCTGATATAATTCCCTGAAAACGTAGTTTTGAACTATACGGCTATTTCTTTGATTTCCTAAATAAATTATCAAACCTTTCCAAGAACGAACTCTTGAAAAAACCACGCATAATTGTCCGTGAGTAAATATTTCTTTTCGGAGATCAATTCCTATTTGATCAACTGTTTGGCCTTGTGATTTGTTAATAGTCATTGCAAACGCTAGTTTAATGGGAAATTATTGTCGTCTTTTAAAAGTAAAAGGATAAACATTTTCACAGTATAACGCTATACGGTTAACGAAAACTATATCTCTCCATGTTTATCGCCTGTTAAAATTTTGGACTGTAGGATATTGTCTCCCAATTGTAAAATTAAGAATCTCGTGCCATTACATAAGGCTTCATTAATGCTGAGATTTCTAACCAACATTACAATACAATATACTCTCAACTTCAATTCATGCGGAGGAAAATTTGGCGGGTTTGAAGTATTCAAATATTCAGGAAGAATATAGCATCGTTTAAATCTCCATTATCACAATTTTCAACACTATCCAAGTTTGTATATATTTTTTCTGTTTTTATATCTAACAGTTCTACCACTTTTTTGTTAATGTCTTCAACATCAGAATAGCTGATTAGGTCATATCTATGAATCGCTTTTCTCTAATTGATTCCTCCATATATACATACGTTCAACGATATCCGAATTATAAATACATCTCTGTGGCAATTCTAAATTGCTATTCATATCGTTCAAAACTCCATCTCCAACATTCAATAAAAACTTGGTGAATTCTTGTTCCTGTGGTAGAGCCCGCATATTTTGTGTTTAAGAAAATTTACGGAAATAACTCTAAAGAGAACTAAATGTGATACTTAAATTCACTGTTTCACAGCGGGTAGCATTTATTGTAACTGGTACCTAACAATTGTCAAAATCTTCTCGCAACACCATAATGTTTCCACCAAACGGAACACCACAATTCATAAAGTCTCGTAAGGTTCTGTCTATAATGTCTAAAGCATACCTTGGCGCCACAGGAGCTTCATCCCAAATAAAAACATCTACACTCCTTAAATAATCTGCTTTTTTTGAATTTTTCTTAAAGTTGGAAGGTGAATCTAAAAACAGAGGAACAGGTAACCCAAACGTTTTATGAACTGTTCTGCCATGAGAAAGTAGTGTTGCTGCTATGTCCGTGAAGGCCATGGTACAAACAATTTTATTCTTACTCTTCAGTAAGCTGTAAAGGGTTGTATAAACATAAGTCTTACAGGAGCCTCTTGGACCGTCTAAATAAAAACTTGAAGATTCAGAAATTGATTCATTTATGTTAGCATCACATTTACCCAAAATAATATCTACAATTTCTTTCTGCTTTTCATTTAGGTGTTTATATTGTCGTGATCCTATTTCTATTGCTTGTTCTTCATTTGCATATTCAATGTCGTGGCATGGTAGGAAACATTAAAAGATTGTAACCTTCCGCAGAAAGCATGGAACTAATTTGAATATAGGCTTTTTTGTCCTTCAGTATTGCTGTAACGTCTTTCATAATCTTGTGACATTGCTTCTTTAAATTCTTCCCACAATTCTTCCTGATAAATTGGTCGGCAATGCATTAAAATACGAATGAATAAATATCTCAGCTGTCTGGGCATCATCCAAATTTCAGCTTCATTCATGGCTCTTTTCCACTCGTGATGATCTTAAATAAGACCTAATTTTAAACACGCTGCTACATAAGATTCCGGTATTTCTCCGTTTACTGTTTTCAGATCTTCAAATCTGTTTGCTCCTTTAATATGAAGTAATAATAATCGAAAATGAAGTAGTTCAATTTGGCTGGGGCTTACGGAGCAGATACATGCGTCCAATAACTTTGAATTGTTTCTGACGGCGTATTCTTTTACAACAACAACAAACATGATACGTGATACCTACCTGTGATAGTTCAGACGTACACAATTTTGGCGATCGGCTCCCGTACGTATTAAAAAGAGACCGAAACGAAAATTCTGACCTCGCTAGATCGAAACGGTACGTGTCTATTGCGCATTCTCCACGACTAACATCACTTTCATTAGATAGATAATAAATTTGGTAATCAGGGTTGCAACACAATTTCTGAACCACAATATTATTTTTATAATTTTTTGACATTTCGATAGATGAATGCCCAGGGCTGTCGCCCGTGAATAATCATTTTAATAATTCAGGTACCCCTGGTGAATAATTAGGCTCATTCCGAAATCGATTTGCACCCTTGTCTACCCATCGGCGCAATAATTATTAAAACGAACAATTGGTGGGTGGCTGCATTGGAAATTCACGTTTCATCTGCTACGGGCGATTATTATACAGCCATGTTGTGTCACCGTACTCGGCTGAAGTTAACTGATATATGCCAAAAATGTCGAATTTAATTGGATGTCGGATAAAGGGCTCCGCGGTGACCGATGGAACTCCATCACAATTATTGGCACTGCATTTGCGTATCGTTTTACTCAGTGTATCGGCCATTACAAGGTTCATCGGGTGCAGCACGAGGATAATAAGCTGGCTTTCATTATTGAATCATCTGGATCGTTAAGTCGCCTATTGTGCAATTATCTGAAGTGGCCAAGTCTGTCAGCGACAATAAGATGTACCATTACGTTCATTGTATTGAGGATTAGATGAGAGTACAGAACCCGTCCAAAGCGTATAAACTTTTATCTGCATGTTGTGTGCAAACGTTTAAAACTTTTTGATTGCCTATTGTAAAATTCCCAACATGTGTTCAAACAAGGAATTTTTAGTTGTTTAGTTCTATCCAATTATCTCAACATATTTTTATTTGAATGCACATGACAAACAAAAAGGAATAGTCTCGATCTTGCAGTTCTTCCAGTAATCCCACAATTCTGCTAATTGTAACTATTTACCAATGACCTCAAAACAACCTACGCGCTGCTTAGCCAGAAGTGTTCTAATAAGGTCACATTTAAACTGACATAGGGTCGGTATAGTATACATTATTAATGAGCTTGTAGATATTATGCAAGTCAGATCTAATATTAAGAAGCTCCTGCAAATAAGATGGTTCCTTACCATAAAACAATGAAAAAACTTGTGTGTCAGCTCCGACGCACGACTGGAGTTTATTTCTTCCGAACGATTATTTTAACTTCAATCACTTGATAATAGGGTACACGCGAATTTTTATACCAAAATGTGTATTTATCAGATGGTGTATGTTCGAAAATGTCCAACTACATCAAAATATAAATTGTTTATATATTCAGTAATTAAGTGACAATCTGCTAAACGTCGATCCCACTGGCAACGAAATAAGTACTTTTCCTGGTGTTCGAATAGGCGTTGATTCACATTTCGGCACTAAGCAATATTTGGAGTATTTAATATTAGGTTTTTCCATATTAAATCAAAAGATTCAACAAATTTAGGAACGAACAAACATTGCAAATGCTGACTTTACAACGCCAACTGTCATATCTACTCTATGCCACTCTATTTTCACTATTTCCATGCTCTATGCAGTCAGACATAAACAGCCGTATCCATAGATACGTACATAATTTCAATGTGACAGATATCGTAACGCTTGATTTTACTCCTCATAAAATTTCCGTATCGCGGGCTATAACTGAAAATCGATTCTTAAGGAGTAAAAAAAGTATGTCTATATTACCTCTTTAAGTGAAATTATCAACACAGAATTGCGTTGTATGCCTCCTTACGCCAATGTTATACGAAAAGTGTAAACAATAGTTCTCCAATATTTGCAACATGTTCTTAAAATACCGGATGTCCGGTTAAGGTTGGCGACCGGCTATATCTTAGGAACTGTTCATCCTACAGCTTTCGAAAAAAAATCTTATAAAAGTGGCCATGAAAAATTCAGCAAATTTATTTCTAGCTTTCTGTTTTCCCCTCTAGGGACACAATTTTAAAACAAAATAGACAATCCGCAGTAAATTTCAACTCAATAACTTTCCTAGTTACTGAGATAATAAAGAAATATTTAAGAAATATTAATACTTTTACACCGTGTATCTTTGTTAGTAGTCACTTTAGAACATATGTTCATATAAGCTTTTCGTCTTATTTGGAGTTCTTCTAGCACCCATTTTAATTTGGCACACCTGTTCTGAATCACCCTGTATATTCAACAGGCAAAATTCCAGAAGACGACTGAGTTTTCGCTCTCTTTGGAGGTCGAGAGCCCTTATGCACCCATTGCGTCGACTCTTGCTTCATGGGAAGATCTCAGTAGAACATCCAAGTCTTGTCACCTGTGACAGTTCAAGAAAAATAACTCTCATCGATCTCTAAAGCGGCCAAGTATCCTTAAGAAGTTTCTTTCCTCACCAGTTTAGGGATCTATCGTGCAGAAACTTTTTCATTCCTAAATTTTCGTGAACAATCTTGAAAACACGTAGTTTCGGGTACTCCAGCTTCTTTAGCAAGCACTGTGACCTTCAGTCGTCGATCTAACAGCAGCAAATTTTGAACAAGGCTGATGGTTTCCTCAGTTCTTGCCTGAACCGGTCTCTCTGATCTGGGGTCATCCTGAATTGAGTCTCGCCCCTTCGAAACTGTTTACACCAAAATTTTACTTGAAAATAAGATGGGCCGCCATTGCCGTACATTCTTTCATGAGTAACGTTTGGCCCATTTCCTTCTTCAGTGAGAAACTATCACTGTGCGATGCTCCAAAAGCTGCGTTCGGATGTGCCAAATCGAGTTACTCCATGCGCTCCTTGCGTTCGGTAATGCAATCTGGATCATTAAGAGCGTGGTCTTGCGCGTTCGGTTGTTGCATTGAGGAGTAATTGGAGTTCACTCTATTTGCACCACCAATTTCGGAGCACGCCCCGGGATTGAATACATTTTACGCGCGAAAATTTAACCTAACAGCGTGTTTTTCTACGCGGTTGAAGTTTAATGCCAATTTGTCAATAATGGTCGGCAGTACCGAGTTAAATTTGGCGTTAAATGATAATCTACCTAGGTATTATTGAGAATAATCAAATTTTGTATTTTCCCAGGCAGACAGTAAGAGCGAGGTTAGTTAGGAGAGTTTTATAATTAACGTGCAAATATTATTTCATAGATGGGGATCTGTACTGGAAAAATAAAGATAGTGAATAAATCACAGCAATTACCATTCATATTGCAAAATTGTATAAACTTTAACATTTTGGAGGTTAAGACTAAGACTAAAAATGACATATCCACGCGCAGCTATGCTCTGAGCGTTCGGGAGTAACTTTGAAACACATCCTACTCTGAAGTCACGTGACACTGCGCTCCGTTTGTTCAGTATCTACTCTACCCTATTCAACCGAACGTACCTAAAGTAGGTACTTTCACTCATTCTTCGGAGGAGAAAATCGCAACAATAACTGCAAAATGCATATCCAACTTGCTGGAAGGAAGCTGTAGTAATACCAAACCCAAGTAACAGTACCAGAAAAGTATAAAGATTCGCGACTGTTAAGTATTTTGTCTTGTTTATCAATAAATAAGTAAAAACATTTTTAAGTTAAACGGTTTTATTGTAAAGAAACATATGGGTGGTATGCATAAAAAGTAGTACATGCTACTACTTCAAGTATTTACTTCGCAAGTGAAGTACATACTACACCATCGTAGTACCTACTGCCCTCGTTTAGTAGATACTATTATGTACAGTAGTACATAGAAGTATCTACTTCGCTGTAGAAGCACCCACTCTACCCCTCGTAGTATCTACTACAAAATCCACAAATTATCGCTGCTTAGTAGTATCTACTTCAGTTTCAGCGAAGTTGCTGTTTGGGAAACTTCAAATAAATTTTCTCTTGCAAAAATATGACCGCTTTTAAGAATATAGGTACATACCTGCTGTAAAAGTGTGCAATGAAAGAAGAACATGCGGGGAAGATGTATATCGAAAATTATGCAGATAGTTACTGATAAATTTGTCCCTCAAAAATTATAATAATAACAACAACAACAAAAAAAACAAAAACAACAATAAGAATAATAATATAATTAATATGTTTATTCATTCCCTCAGTACAGAGCATTCTCATAGGTATAACCAACAGACCAATTTTTATAGAAGTCCATACATTCAAATTCAAAGGCGAATAAACTTGAGGAAAAAAGACAATACAACTCACTGAAGCCGGAGCCGGAGTAAAAATCCAAAACAATTTTAAAACACGCATATTTAACTCAAAGAAGCACTCATGGAAAATATTAATTACCTATTCAACGAAATTCCTTACTAAGTTTTCGAAGAGAAGATAAGTAGAATTCAGTTTGAGGAGGTCATTCAAGACATCAAGGGGAAAGAATGTAATTCACAGACACATATTGAGACAAAAGTAAACAAGTAAACAACTATGTATATTCCAAAGATTTACAACAGAGGACATTGGAAAACTTTGAAGAAACCACAATTCGACAGAGTCCATAAGAAACTTTTCCTCTTTTGCGCCTCCGCTGTGTTCAATATGCGCTAATCAGTTTCAAACTGTGTTTCACCGATTTCACTCTGTCTCGGCTGTTCCTGTTGTCTCTGCGCTATGTTCAATGTGCGGCCGGCCTAAAGCCGGCATCCCACGGGGCGTGGCTTGCCAAGCCTCAGATGCTCGCCTAGGCTTGGCAAGTAACTAGCTGACGAGCGGGATCCGCTCCCACGGCTTGCAACTTGTCAAGTCACAAATGGAATGACAGACATCTACGTGACTCGGCAAGCCATTCCCTTTGACTTGTGCACATTTACCGACAACCGATGGGAACGACAAGCCGAGCCAAAATATGGCGAACCGCCCCTATCCCACGATGTGTGGCGAGTCTGACGTCAGGCTTGGCAAGCCACGTGCCGTGGGATGCCGGCTTAACAGCAGCCTGAGATGCTCCCGGTAGCATATTCATATCTCACGTACCGTATCGAAATACGAAGTAACATGAAGTCGGCTCATATCTAACGTGCGAGATCGCTCTTTGAGATATGGTACGTGGTTTATAAATCGACAAATTGGACTAGTTTCTGTTTTAGAAAACAGAACGCATTTTTGCAACAGACCGCTTAACTGACGGAGACCAGACACGCGCATTTTTTGTAAAAAAGATAATGTAAAAACGAGTGTAAAAACATAAGAAAAATAAACTAACCCCTACGGGAGTCGAACTCACCCAGCCCATGGACATCAAACTACTAACCGTATGCGATACTTTCCTACCCACGGAAACCGCTGACGGCATTCACAAGTAACGAATAATGAACCGACTTAAGTGTTACTTCGGAGTGGGACACGATTCATGAGATATGAATATGCCTCCCGGTACGCTATACTGCACTGGATTATTTTATACGTTCTATAGATTATAGAATTCTTGCTGCTACTCAGACAAAATATTTTTTTTTGCCTCATGTATTAACAATTTTTTCATTTTTAATTTTCATATTGTTAAATTTTTAAAACTTTTTTGTGTCAAGTTCCTTTTTCGTGTTATAATTAAATTCAGCAGTTAGCTCTTTTAGTGCTTCCTCTTTTTCGTTTTTTAACTTTTGGAATCTCTTATCAAACAAAATATTTATAATATTTTACAAGAAAAACAAAGCAGAACGCATTCATTTATTTCTTATTCGAAATCTTGTTCTCTTTCAGAATCAGAATTCATTTTTATGCAAATAAGAAAATCTTTTGAAATCGGCAGATAAAACAGGTTTAATTTGAGTTAGGTATTCTGAAAAATGAAAAGCTAAATTTGACAAGTCAGATTTTTTGGCTCGGACCCCTGCTACTTCAGTTTAATACAAATTTAGTAGCACGAAGTATAAGGCTTTGCATTGTAGTATAAAATTCGTTTGTGTAGCATATGCTTTGGAACTGAAGTAGATACTACATATATAAAAGTAAATACTTTTTCATGAAGCATTAGCATGTACTACTTTTTATGCATACCACCCATTAATGATACAGATAATGTACCAGGTACCTACACAGGTACATCACACCACTCTCCTCATCAATCTAGAGCATTGATCAGACTAAAATAAAATCGTTGGGCGAGTCGAATTTCTAATATCTACAGTCAACCGCTCATATCATTATAGGTATGCTTTGGATGCGTCTTCTCAATAGATAACATCGCAGAACGATCATTTACATATTTACTCAGGTTACGCTACGCCCCACGATTTTATTTTAGTCTGATCAATGCTCTAAATTGATGAGGAGAGTGGTGTGATGACTGGTACCTGGTACCTACCTAATTATAAAACTTAAAATTTTTTTTAATTATTTATTTTCAAGTTTTTAGTTTTTTTTGTTTGTTTTTGTTTGTTTTTACTAAAGTGTACTGTGTTCTACTTGTCAAGCTCTTTCATTTGATACCCATATTGAGGGGATTGAAAAAGAAGTAATCCGCCATTTTGTGGTGGCGGCCATATTGAATTTTGCATTTTTCGTGGTGTACTGTATTGTAGTAGTTAAGCCCTTTCATTTGATACCCATATTGAGGGGATTGAAAAAAAAGTAATTAGCCATTTTGTGGTGGCGGCCATCTTGTATTTTGAATTTCTCATGGTGTACTGTATTCTACTAGTTAAGCCCTTTCATTTGATACCCATAATGGGAGGCGGTTGAAAAAATATCTAATGCGCCATTTTGTGGCGGCGGCCATCTTGGATTTACAATGATACTGAATATACATAATTGTATTGTCATCACAACTTAAGGTGTGTACCAAATTTCAGATCAATCGGTCAACAGGAAGGGGGCAAAATTTCAATTACTATATTTGACCCAAACAAGCAAACAAACACACAAGGCAAGCTAAATAAAACCGTTTAAAAATATAACACGAATAAAGATTATTTAACCTCGCGAAGGCAAATTCTAGTAATTGGAGACAACAAATCAAAGCCTAGTTGCAAATTTCTATATAAAGTACTCATGCAAATGTGCCACTGCACCAGCTTAAGAAACCTTGATCCACCAGGCTGCTATGAATTCTACATATTCTTAGAATATTTATTGTAATCTTGTTGTACTTTAATATTCAAAAAGGTTTCCGATTATATACGAGTAATAAACGTCAGATGATCGCTTTATATTTTACCCATACTACCACTATTTTACGTAAAATAAATTCCAATAAAACTTCTTTGCCTGGTGTATATATAAAGTTATTTATTGCGAAATTTTCCCTGGCTGCAAAGTATTGGCCATAAACATTGAATTATGTATAATTCAAAATGGGATGCGCTTCTCCAGACAATTGCTTATTGCTATTTTCCTTGGAATTATTCCTTATTTATTGCCTGGTGCCTCGCTTTTAGTAATTAATTCGCGAAAATATGGCTTAAACATGAATGTAGTTCATAACGATCGAATTTTAAGCTTCACTCATAAAGTCTTCTCGGTTCCGGATCTGTTTTGTTGCTTAACAATGCACCACCAAGCACATCTACTTCCACATGAAAACTCTGCGAGGAATTCAATTTTAGATCATCCATCATATAGTCCTGATTTTGCCCCTAACAACTTCGTTTAAAAATAAAGTTATTCGATAAAATTCAATCTCTTTTTGTATTTAACCTCGATAATTTATCTACTTAGCAGTGGTGTGTTCAATTCGATCTAGATAATAATCTGCTTTCTATTCCAACATTTCTTTTTTCTCTAGTGTAAAACAGCCCCCAACAACCGACGTAGAAAATATCGACCGTTCTCCCAATCCAATCTAAATCTAAAATTAATCGAATCTGACGTTTGTAGCTGATTGGCTACCGTTGAAAGTGGAGAATCATTAAAGAAGTCGTCGCTTAAAGCAATACACGCCGAAAAAACTCGTCCGAGTAACTGGATGGAAGTTGCGATGTCGCGTTCAATTTTCTATGAGATGTCGGGTGTACATTACAGAATGAACTTTATCTAGCTTCTGTGGGTACCTTCGGATGTGTCATTTACCGCCTCTTTACACACAGAAAGGTCAATGGGACAACCCGGACCGTTGTCACGGCTTTAGGGCTTTGTTAACAATTCAATTAGGGCAGAGCTCCACAGGAATATTTTACAAAATCTGGATATGATTAGCTAAAAATACAGAACGGAGGCGTTTCTCTAATTATTGTACATCTCTTTTAACAGACATTAGATTCTATGGAAATAAAAAAGTCCGAAAATTCTAAACAATCCTCATTGGGAAAGTTCAAGCGGAGTTAATCTAGAGAACGTGGCAGCTAAATAACAGGGAAATTTGTTTCAATACAGCTACGATCAAATATCGCTCACATAGTATGTCCAAAACTCGGAGGCAGTTATGTGAATCTTAAATTAACGTCATAAATTTTTTTTTCATAAACACCCCTTGGCAAAAAGTTATTAGAGATTGCAGTTAATAAATCATCATCATAGTTTTCAGACCGAAGACTGATTGGACACGTACCTCCACCCTTTCCCTGAGCTAACCTACGCATTTCCCCAAAAGTTGAAAATCCTACATCCCTAACTATTTGAGAGCAGTAGTCTACCCCTACCTCTTTTTATTCCTATATCTGACTCTAGTATGTCGCGAATTAAGCCTTCGTGCCTCAGAGGTTTAATATAAGGAAGTTAATATATCTAGTCTAGTCCGCCATCTTTGAAAATAATCTTAATACATGTAGCTTACAAATTAGAATAACTTTTCGTATTTCTAACGGTAGTGGAGTTATGGAAGAAATACGCTAGCGTGGGACACCCTGTATAAGTAGAAAACTAGAGGTTACAATGCACATCTATGTCTCACTCCCTTCCGGATATCTACTTCTCTTCGTTCCTGCTGAAATTCTATAACTGCCGTTTGCTCTTTGTAGAAATTATATATTATTAATCCCTACCATTCTGAGCTCTTCGAACATCTTCCTCCATTTTACGTTGTAGAAAGCTTTTTCTAAATCTACAAATCCTATATAGGCGCTCTCTCCCTTTCCTAGTTTTTTTTCTATAATATTACTCGTAAGGCTAGAATGGCCTCGCGCGGTCCTCTATTTCTTCTATATCCGAACTTATCTCCTAATATTTCTTCCGCCCTTTTCTAAATCCTTTGCACAATTAATAATAATAATAAACGTCTTTGTTAAGAAAAGAAAGAATGGCGAAGTTTAGCCAAAGGCTACTCTACCACTTAACCATTCAAACTTCCATCAACAAAAAGATAAAAAAATACAATCAATAAAAGAAAAATAAACACTAAGAAAATACAGGACAAAAGAAATTGTACTGAATTGTAGTTAAAATTTCTAAATTGTATGTCTCAGTTTCTTCCTGAACGTGGCTGAGGCTGACCCCGAGGAAACTAGCACTACAACTGTTAAATTGTACCTAAATCCACATCGAAACAGTGCGGTGGAATGGTGAGGCATGGTGAAGAGACTGCTTCGACGCAAATGACAATCAAGGATTTTGCTGCGAAATATCAACTTTTCTGCCTCGTTTCTAATGTTTTTACTGCTAGAATCAATTTCTCATTATTTTATACGCTTCGTCAGTTTTTAAACGGTTTTATTTAGCTTGCTTTGTTTGTCTGTTTGTTTGTGTGGGTCAAATCTAGTAATTGAAATTTGACCTCCTTCCTGTTGACCGATTGATTTGAAATTTGGTACACACCTTCAGTTGTGATGATAGTACAATTATTATGTATATTCAGTATCATTGTAAATCTAAGATGGCCGCCGCCACAAAATGGCGGATTAGATTTTTTTTCAACTCTCTCAATATGGGTATCAAATGAAAGGGCTTAACTAGTAGAATACAGTACATCATGAAAAAAATCCGTTATAATGTCCATTACTCGTGGGAACAAAATGGTAAAAAATAATAACAAAACAAAAACAAACAAAAAAAACTAAAAACTTGAAAATAAAATAAGTAAAAAAACATTTTTAAGTTAAACGGTTTTATTGTAAAGAAACATAATAATGATGCAGATAATGTACTAAAAGCTAAAAAATAATTAGGTAGGTACCAGGTACCAGTCATTACACCACTCTCCTCATCAATCTAGAGCATTGATCAGACTAAAATAAAATCGTGGGGCGTAGCGCAACCTGAGTAAATATGTAAATGATCGTTCTGCGATGTTTTCTATTGAGAAGATGCACCCAAAGCATACCTATAATGATATGAGCGGTTGACTGTAGATAATAGAAATTCGACTCGCCCCACGATTTTATTTTAGTCTGATTAATGCTCTAGATTGATGAGGAGAGTGGTGTGATGACTGGTACCTGGTACCTACCTAATTATTTTTTAGCTTTTAGTACATTATCTGCATCATTATTATGTTTCTTTATGATAAAGCCATTTAACTTAATTTTATTTACTTATTTTATTCCTACTTCGAACTTATCTCCCACTTTTTTTGTATTTTTTATCAATCCCCCGTTCTTTCGCTTTCCTACATTTCCGAATAATTTCCCACTTGACCGCCTTATATACATATTTGTTTCTCTCCTTCATCTAGCCTATTTTTATATTTTCGCCTCTCGTCTATTAGAGTCACAATATCCTGGGTTATTTGCTTGCGTACGTGAAGGAATTACTGACTGCGAATGATGTAATGCAACTTAAACTTTCGGCTTTCGACATTTTAGTTAACATATTGTTGACCTTTCCTCTGTCAACAGTGAGGTTTCATAAAGAGTTAAAACACTGACATAAGTGCAGTTTTTGCAATAAGAGGTATATTGGCAAACGAGGAGTACAATAATTGTTACTAGGTTTAATGAACACTTAGATTGAATAGGGCTGAGCAGCCAAGTGTTGCTCAGCAAGTCTTTGAGACCGGAGACCTTGTGCATGAAATAGTCTTCCCCAATATATTTTACAGACAAACCGTAAATAATCGAACTAATTTGCCCAAAAACCTTTTGTGAAATTGGTCTTCTTTCTGGTCGATAACTGTACCTCGAAAATCACTCGAATAAGATGAATGGCCTGTGGATCGACTTGAAATATTCTAAACAAACTCCATTAATAGCTTTTTGAGTTCAATCAAATCAATCGTACGCGCCATTACAAATGTACAAACATCAAACATGTTCTAAGTAAAAAACCCAGAAGTTACGATTTCAGTTAGGTCATCGTCCAGTAATACACTCACGTAGGTATGCCTTTGAAAATTATTTGCTACAGTGAAGGAGAGCAAAAATAAGTTACATGCAGTTATCACACAGGTTGGCTCTGGATGCATTCTCGGAATTGGCGGTCGGACATTGACCGTCGCACTGATATAGAAATATGTTTAAGAGTACGTGCGAAATGTCCCGATTAATTTGAGCTGTCTGGCAATCTGTCTAGTTTGTTCTCTGGGAGGAAAAATATTATTCTGGAGGAAGGATATGTTTGCCAAATATATTACTTTCGTAACGGTTTAAGGACTTAATACTGATTGATCTTTTTAGTCCAAACTCGATTTATCTAGAGCCAACTTAGTATTTTTATTATTTTGTTTTCCTTTCATTACGTGACAATCTTCGTGGATAATTTATCTATTTATAACTCACATTTAGTTTACAACAAATTTCTGAAAAACCAATAAGGCATTCAATTCGAGGAGAAACCGGAACAATGCAAAAAAACTGTTGGTGGAACACGTTGTTTAGAAGGGTTTCTTAAAAATTCCAGAGAAGAATATAGGTACTAATTTTAGTTGTAGAAATTTATTCCTGTATACTCTCCGCATTTTGGAGGTCTTTGGGAAGAGAACACTAAATAAAGATTAATTCATATTGTTCGGTATATCATAAGATCAAATATTTGAATGTCAGCAGCAGACGTCGCATAGTACCACAAAAAAATATTGATTTAGTTCTATAATTCAATGCCTGACGGGTTACTTGCTCCAGGTGTAATTATTGTTCGAACTGTCCAATGTCGCTCGTACTAGTACCTATCTTTATACCTTTATTACGAATGGCGCAGGTTTTTAACATTTAAGGTGAAAATCAACCTTTTTTTAAAGAAAAATGATCTAATAGACAAGTGCGTATTTTTCTGCAATGTAAAGTACCTACCGTAACTATAAATAATACTTATTTTAAAGGTCTAACAAATGATGTTACCTAGAAAACGTTCAAGACACTTTTCCATTTCGAATTTTGTCTCTTACACATTTTCATTCACACAACACAATTTTTACAGGCGGAACAAGTCCTCACATGGTCACCGATCCAGTTATAGAGTTCGATTTTCTTCAGTGTTAGGCAAGGTTTGGGAAATTGATAAAACCGTAGTCCCAAGTGATAACCTGCACTACCCACTCTGCTATCGCCGTTGCAGTCACCAAAAGCACAATGTTTGGACGCTCCATACTTTTTTACTTCCGAACTACTACTCATTTGGTACGTTTGCAATAAAATAGTAATATATAGACCAAAGAATTTATATAGACACGGGCAAACAAAACATCGTGGTCCGAAACTGGCATGCGTCTCTGGTACACGATTGCTTGCTTGACAAAAATTATGTCGTACTAAAGTGGCAGGCAATATTCTTTTCATGGCTAATTTTATTTAGCAGTTATTACATTATTTCAGTTTTGAATTTTAAACTCAAATAACTCGGAAACAAAGCAAAATTAGCGAAACATTTGTTCTCTCTTTTTAACTTATAATTTGATTCTGTATATGGAACTTCACTTTTTCACATTTACTATAGAACACCCTGTATATCTACGTTAAAGGAAGCGTGGAAAAGTAAAATTGTCCAATCGATTTTTAGGAAATCGAATAAAAATTTGAATATTCAAAGACAATTTTCAGTAAAAAGTATCCGAAATTTTTTAAACAGAATTTATAAAATCTGTGTGGGACCCATAAAATGGCAAAGTCCAACAGACTTAAGTTGGCAAACGATGGAGACCCGACGCGTTGGCGCCTGCCCCAGCCTGCATCTAACTCAGCGCAACAGTGGCGTGGACTTTTTTACTCTTGGGAATAAAAATATTAAATAATAAAAATTCAATAAATAATATTCAACGTGTATTTGGGTTTTGCGGGGGAATGGGGCTAAATTTCCTGAATAATATTTTTTCTCGCCTATTTTTTCATTTTTTAGCCTAAAATAGTCGCCTTTTTTTAGTTTTTTTTACGTCCTAAATGCCTTGCTCTAGTTATATACCTCTTCTTATAATGCTTGATAATTTCGTACAACCGTGGTTTTAAGATATACAGGGTGATTTATACCAGGAGGCGAAAAATTAAAATTAGGGTTCAGAGCCAGAAATTAAGTAAAAAATGTCATATGAAGGTGTGTTCGGAAATGATTCGTTTAAAAGTTATGCTCGTCCAAACATGGAGGCTATTAAATTAGGTTTTTAATTTCTTTCTCAATTTTTGAGAAAGATATAAAAATGAATTTTGGCACACCTATTATACTAATAGGGACGCTTCTAAGAGATATGTTTTCAATCATCCCTTATAGTTTCAAAAGGTGAAAACGACCGTCATTTAATTTTTTTATACCAGGAGGCGAAAAATTAAAGATCGGATTCAGAATTTACTTTTAAGCAAAAAAGAGGAAATAATTTCTTCCCTATCAGACTCGCTTTTTGAGATATAAAGGTTCAAACTTTTGAAAAATAAATTTCAAGTTTTACAAAAAGTATTAGTAGGTCATGCGAAATATCTAATTTAATGAACGTAACAGTTATACAGAAAATAAAAACATTATTTTAATTATTATAAATTATGTTCGAATAGTCCACCTCCAGAGAAATAACAATCGGCCTACTACGCATTATTCGTGTAAAAACTAATCATGCGTTTTTGCAAGTAACTGTTGGATCATGACAACACTATTTTTATCCACACACAAAAACTATCAATTCTATGAAAAAATAAAGAAGACAAAAAGTTCTAAAATGAGTCAAGCTTTACAAAGAACATTTTTGTTTCATAAAATTAGGGTTTGCTTAAAATTTCAATAAAAAATTAAATGACGGTTGTTGTTTTCACCCTTTGAAACGATAAGGGATGATTGAAAAAATATCTCTTAGTCTTACAAGTGTCTCTATTAGTATAAAAGGTGTGCCAAAATTCATTTTTATATCGTTCTCTAAAATTGAGAAAACATTAGAAACCTAATTTAATAGCCTCCATCTTTGGACGAGCATAACTTTTATACGAAGCATTTCCGGACATACCTTCATATGACATTTTTTACTTAATTTGTGGTTCTGAAGCCTAATTTTAATTTTTCGCCCCCTGGTATAAATCACCCTGTATATGTAGGTTCAAAATTAATATTTTTGTCGTTTAGCCATTGAATCATATCTACCTTTTTAACCCCCGACGCAAAAAGAGGGGTGTTATAAGTTTGACGTGTCTGTCTGTGTGTTTGTGTGTCTGTCTGTGGCATCGTAGCTCCTAAACGAATGGACCGATTTTGATGCGGTTTTTTTTTGTTTGAAAGCTGACGTGATCGAGATGGTTCTTAGCTATAATTTATGAAGATCTGTGCAGGAGTTGTGTCGCGGGTTACTTAAAATTTTGAATTTTATTATTTGTTAGAATTTGATGTGGGTGCGGGATTTGCCTGGACGTTGTGATATCTACCTTTTTGCACTGTCTACGATGACGACGAATTCTTTGGTAAATTAGGAATCAACTTTTGCTGCAACCACTTGCCATAATTCTCTGAATTCATTTCTGAATGGTAACCGCCAATTTTAGATTCATATTTAAATATTAACAAACATGCAGCCGGTATTTACAATAATTGATCTCTGACCTTTAGAGATATGTATTTGCAAATAGTCCTTTGGTCGAGTCATCTGTCCAATTATTAAAAGATACATGGCTACTGTGCAGGTAAATAATCGTCTATCTTGACTTCGGAAATATTTAATTTTTTTCAAATACGAAATACGAAGAGACCTTTATATCGTGTTTTCGATTAGGACTTTCCTATTATTTTTCGTCCTTTTCCACCTGATTCCCATTTTACTATTCCTGACCTTCCCTAATCTTTCCTGACCCTCCTGACCTTCCCTGACCTTCCTGGAATGCCATGACTTTCCCTGACCTTCCTGGCTTTTCTTGGCCTTTCCTGACCTTTTTGACCTTTACCTTTTTGATCTTTTGATTTTACCTGCTCCGTTGGTACTGTAAGACTTTTTTTACGCCCCTAAAGTATGCCAATGCGCAATCCCACCCCTCGCCAACTTAAATCTGTTGTAAGTACTGTACTTATATAAACATCTTAATATTATCCTTTTATTAAAGTTACACCACGCCACTGGTGAATACTGAAATAAATTACGCATTCTCACAATGAGATAGATTCAGTCCGTCTATTCAGCAGCTGAAATTCTCTTAACAATCTAATGCACACTGCACGCTATATCAATGAGTATGACAACCGTGACTTCGGTTAACTCTGCAGCAAAGTGCAGACAAAACACAATAACTACCTTTAGTACTAAAAGTTATTTAGCCCATTAGAATAACGGATAATTTATGATACATGACAAAGAGCTTGCCTCTACGAACTGTATCATCTACGAGTATTAGTACAGCAAGTGCTCCTGCACTGCACCCGTCCATTTCACATCTTATCTTTCGCAACGATAGATATTGACAGTTTCAAATTTAGCTAATCGGTTTGTACTGATCAATTCCGCTAGATCAAATGCAATGATGCATTCAGTGCATGTGTGCGTTTACCTTGTCGCGTATGTTACCCTCTCGACGACGGACAACTTTTTGTTCAAGTGTGTTTCAGTGTATGAATGTTCCAATAAACCCTGTGAACTGTTAAAGCAACATTCAGAACCTACGAATTCGCTAGACGACAGTATTCTTAGAGATAACTATGAAGAAATTAAGTTACAGTCGAGAGAAGACACTAAAAACATTGTTCTTCGAGAGGGAAGTGTCAAAAATTTCTATAACCTTGAAAGGCTTAAATTATCCAACATGAAAATATCTGCAATACGACCAGGGGCGTTCCTCAACCTCCCCAACTTAGTTATCCTAGATTTACGTCGAAATTTATTGAAGGAAATTGCAGTCGGAGTGTTTTCCATACTGAACGTCACAGAAATCCATTTACAGTCCAACAGGATAAACCACATCGAGTCCGAGGCTTTCGACAACATGACATATTTAGAAATGATCAACTTAGACGATAATCTACTAACGGAAATAGATCCCAACTGGTTCCAAAACACTCCAAACGTCCAATACCTCTCACTAGAACGCAACAAAATTACCGCCCTCCAATCAAAAGCTTTCAGTAACATCAAAGGCAGCCACGAAACAGACGACGGTGATACCGTAACAACTGACATTCACTTATCAGGAAACAAAATACAATCGATCCACCCCGACGCTTTCTCGAACTTCGATGTTTTAGGCGACTTGAATTTAGCCAGAAATAGAATACGCAAAATACCAGGGGTGCTTTTCCGCAATTTGCGGGAGTTCGGGAGTTTGAACCTGGCTGGGAATAAGTTGGATCGCCTCCAGCCCGGTTTGTTCGCGAACGTCACATACGTACAAGAATTGGATTTGTCAGAGAACAAAATCACGTGTGTTGCTTTCGGTTTAGCGTCAAAAACGAACAGAACACTGCTCTTTCGCAACGAGAATTTGAATTGCGCGTGTCTAAACGAAGTAAAAAGAAGATTAGCGAAGGAAAATCTTGATGACGGTGTTATAAAATACTCGAAACAAAGTTGCAAGAAGGTGAATAGAAAAAGGAAAAGAAGAGCCAGGAAGAGAAAGCATTTATTTTAAATAAAAAAGTGTTTACCGGAAGTTGGCTATGAATTGAGTTTAAATAATTGAAATTAATGAGACCGTCATTCGTCATCGGGATTAACGACACCAGTATGAGATGCACTTGTAAAATAACAGAAATAATGTATGTGTCGTCTTTATCTAATCTATGTATTTTTTTAATTTATCCTATAGAGATTATTAAATTGTGAGAACATACAGAGTGTTTAATGGATTTCTTCGTCACACTTTGTTAAAAAACAAAATTGTAGAAAGGCTGTGAAAAAAATTCAATACATAATATGGTCTATACAGGATGGGCCAATAGTGTGTAGTCGGCCCATATCTCTGGTTCTATTCAAGGTATCAAAATAAAACTTTACACGTATAAGGAGAACCCCATGAAGCATCTAATAAAATAATAGGGAGGTTCGGAGAAAAATAAGATATCTATTTTTGGCATGAAAATGACAGAAAATTGTTATTGTAATTGATTTACGGTGAATTCTTTTTTATAAAAAATTTTTTTGCGGCTTAATAAGCGAAAGAAATTAGCTTATCACGCCCACATGCTAGTTCGCTTTGTTATTGGTTTGACGTCAGAGATTCGTAAGGCGCTCCTCCCACTTCTTTTGAAGTGCCCGTGAAGCGGTACCTATCTCATAACATACTTATTGGGACTATTTCGAGCGTGAATTTTTAAAGTAAGGTGTCAAGGAAACAAAAAACAAAGACAACATAATCGATATAATGATGCAACAAGAGTATCAAAAGTCCGATTCACATAATTTGCCATATTTATGTAGTAGGTAGGTAAATGTCCCGGTAAATGTGGAAATGGTGTGTGATTCTTGCATCTAACCCCAATTTCATTCAACCTCAAAACAGTAGTGTAAAGGCAGACCGGTATAAGTAAAACAAAGTCAACAATTTATTAACTGTACATGCCTTTTATAATTCAGTATAAGTAGGTATGTAGATTGTAGATACCTGCTTACTTCTGTTTGTAAAATAGGTACCTACCTATGTTCTCTAATACAATACAATACATACCTACTCATTTATGTAGGTATGTATACCTAAGTGATTGACAAGTTATCAAGGTAACAGTTTTATAACGGATTGGAATTAAAAAAAAAAAACGGAAACAAATACAACTCACGCGAATCAAAAAACTACGCTACGTAGGTAGTAGGTACTTGTTTAACAAAAAGAAAAAACTGGTATATTCTGGAACGGTTAATGTAGAAACTCGGAAGAGACTCTTAAAGACGCATGTATGGAGTACGAAATTATACCTACGGGTGCGAAACTTGGACAATGGGAGAAGCGGATTGAAAAAGAGTAGAAGCGTTTGAAATGTGATGCTACAGACGGGTGTTGAAGATACCGTGGATAGACAAGTTAGCAATAAGGAGGAATTAGAAAGAGTTGGGGAAAAGAGAAAAGTATGGAAGACAATAAAGAATAGGGGATAGGATCGTAGGACACCTTCTGAGACACAGGAATAGTTCGCGACATACTAGAGTCAGAGATAGGAATAAAGAGATAGAGGTTGGAGCAGATTAGACTACTGCTCTCAAATAGTTGGGGATGTAGAATGTTCTACTTTGACGAAAATGCGTAGGCTAGCTCAGGGAAAGGATGGAGGTACGCGTCCTACCAGTCTTCAAAAGAGAACTTTATGATAACGTACTATTTAATTATTATTGTAAAATAGTTAATACAATTTCATTTTTTAGTTCAGGGAGGGAACGCTACGGCGATTCAGTATTTGGCTCCGTCATGCTCCTAGCATCCTGTTTTAAATTATGCTAACCGTAACACGTTACCAAGTGCCAAGGGGTTCCAGAAAACTGTCGATAAATTACATTATGTTCGATTTTATTTAGCAATGGAGCAGCCGATAATTTTATAAACTATTGCAATGATAAACTAACTCGCGAAAATATCGATAATGCTGACCCATTTTCCTTCTGGCTCCAACGAACCACTTTTTCCGTTTTATTGGTGTGCTGTACAATGTATTAGTCTCGGTACAAAACAGAAAACACCAGTTAGAACCAGTTAATAATATTTAACAATTTAACTACACATGCATATGCATAATACTTATGGGACTGCTGCGCGCTGAAGCTGGGACTTGTACGTTATACTAAGTTCTGACGTCACGCGGCCTACTCTCGCTGCAAGGTACGATTTCTAGCCTCGCACCGACGGAAAACTTTGCAACGGCTTCACAGGCGAAGGAATTTTTTTTAACAAAAATTAACAACATAACTTTTAATGAAATTTGAAAATTATCGAACCTGCCTATTATTTTAGTGTATACAGGTTGTTTACACTCTGAGCACCAAACCAAAGTTATGTTTTCTTAAATGGAATGCCCGACATTTGTTTACATATTTGAATTCCCAATAAAATTTTATGGAAGATGGTGTACTACACGATGGGGTTTAGAGTAAGCGATTTTAAGATATTACCATTTTAGTGCCAGTGTGGACCCAACTTTGAGGAGCTGCTGACGTCTACTGGTCGAAGCTATTCAAGATTTCTTTATTGGACTAGGTTCACAGATTGCTCTATTTGTAAAACTCTTGAGTTCTTTTGTCACAAAACTTAATATCATTTAGGTGGACAGCTTACGCAATACGCATTTTTTCTTAAAAAATTCCAATGAAACGCCCCATATATTATTTCCATATTTGATACTCAGTTTGATGTAGAGTCTGCGACTGACGGTTTCGGTAGAATCGAACTTTAAAATGTAGCAATTTGACTGGTAGTTTATTCATTTTTCCTATATTTTAGTGCCCAAAACACCAAATATGATTTCCATTTTGTTTCTGGAAGTTGATTTCACATTGAGACTAAAAATTTCATTGCCAGATTGCTTCTTCATGGTTATTTTCTTAAATAAATGGTAACTTATTAAATCTAGGTATAAATTGAAACAAGGAGTGCCATGGAAGAAAACCGTTCTATCAAGAAGTAATCTTGCAATGAGATTTCTTGTGCCGGTGTGTTGTGGTCGTGCCTCACCACCATCCCTAGTAAAATTTTCTGTAAAAACAAAGTGTAAACATTTTTCTGAGTTTTGGGTGGCAAAATGGGTGAAATTCCCCAAAAATGGTGCAAAATTACGGCAAAAATTTCAATTCTTAAGGTTTAATCTTTATTTATGCCTAAATTATCAGTCGCAAACTTGCCAATATCTGCATCAGTCAAAAGCTTAATAAAATGGCTATCAGACCTGCAAATAATATACGGGGTGTTCCATTTAATATTTTTGAGAAAAGCTCAATTTTGCCCAAGTTGGCCACTCTGTACAATATGAACTATTTTGAAAAAAGTGTTAATGGATTTTACAAATAGAGCATCCTCTGAACCTAGTTATAGTTAGCTTTGACCAGCAGACGTCAGTAGCACCACAAATTTGGGTTCACACTGGTACTAAAATGGCCGTATCTTAACATCGCTTACTCTAAACCCCACCCTGTATATGTATACTAACGTGCACTGAACTTCCATTCGATCATATACAAATATTATAACATTTCTACTATTTAATTTTTACTCTTTGATATTTTTTAGTTATACAGTGTGTCCCAAAAGTATGGTGTCAACACCTACTGGTATGTACAACTTCAAAAATAAAGAGACCCGCTTTTTTGCTTTATGGCGATGGATAAGGCAAGGGCGACACAGCCCCCAAAAGGGAGGGGTAAAAACTAGTTTTTTTTTATCATATCTCTGCAACCGTTTGACGGATTTTCGGCAGATTTGGCAAAGACTTACCAAAAATATGTCCAAATGTTATGATCCAACAAATTATACGATAACATGTAGAGGGCGCTAGTAACGTCATTAGCGTGTCAGTTTTACGCCAATAATAAACTTATTCCATTGGTAGCAGGCGAAGTATATTATTAATTCAACATGAATTACTACCAAGAAATAATTTAAAAAAATATAAACTACATGAATATAAAATAGACTATTAGAGGTTAAAAAATTCAGTTAATTAATTACATTGATTTTTATCGAAGTTTTGATTTATCAATTCTCTGCTAGTTTCAAGTAGGTTTCACATAATGTAAAATCGTACATCATGATTTGACTGCCATTCAGAAATTTCGGTTTTACTTGAAAACACTGGCGTTCTATCGAGTTTCGACAAGAGGGTCTTTTCTAAATAAAATTGAATGATCTTTCCTAATTTTGTTGCAAAATTCGCAAAATTTCAATTACTTTTTGATGAAAACATTCACCATTGGAAATAAGCGATTATTTCGTAATGAAAGAAAACTGTTATTTTTTCAAATTCAACACTCATATTTATATAACATTTTAGTTATAAAATGAGGTCTCCTAATGATTGTAATAAATCCTGGGACACCCTGTATAGAGGATATTAGATCCAGAAACTTAATTTTTCAAAAGAAACATCATAATTTTGTGTTTTCTATGTCTAATTTTCTTTCGATTGCTTAAACTTTAGTGTTTCCAAAATTAGTATTTGTAAACATAAAATTGTGTACTATTGGGGCGAATTTTGAATTCTGAAAAGGTTTTTTTGATAATGTACCAAATATGAAATTCTTGTTTATCTTGGGGTAATGGCAGCAATAATTAAAAAAATGATATAGTATACACAATTGAATTAATGTCCCACAAGGAAAACAATTATGACTTAAAAATTATAAGATTTCATTTGAGAAACCAAAGTTTTTGCGCTTTGAAATTTTCTAACTTGGCCACGTGATTGGTAATTCCTGTATAATATTTCCCGTTTTTGAATCCTGCGGCAGTTTCTCATAGATATTATTTTCTCGTTAACAAAACGTCGCTGCTTGAGTTTTGTTCAATCTGAACATATTTAATTTTCAAAATCGCTTTCTATCTGTCAAAATTTTCAAAGGATTGCCGGTGACGTCAAAAGTATGCATTCTAGGCAAAAAATATCTTATACAAGTTCATTGAAGAATCAATAAAGGAATCCAAAAATGCAATCAAATACAGGGTGTTCCAGTAAAAAAAAACAAAGTGCTGAGCAGAAAAATGGGAAAACCTGCATAAATGGGAACAATTTTAAAGTATGAATAATAATAAGGCCCAATAACTCCGCCCCGGCACTATTGGGACACTCTGTACACATTTTTATTTTTATTTTATTTGCAGTTTTGAGACCAAAACCCTTGGAATACTGTTAAGAATATTTTTATTTAATAGATTACTTCCTAATTAAAACTGATAAATGTTTAGAATTATTGAGTCATTCACTCTATACTTTGTACAGCCTATCTGGTAACCGGACGTATGTATTTCTGACAATATGATTAGATGAATTATTACCGACAGTGTACTGCCCCATATTAATTTCATATGAATGCCAATTGGTACTTAATTGTGCCTATAAATTATAATTTAGACGTTAAACTATGTTTTCTCAGATCATAATTACGGAAATATCTATGCGGAGAATGCTGTTATCTCTACAAATAATTGCTGGCCTGTCGTACGATTCAATGAAATATTTTGGCGAACAATATCAATAAATAAAGGAGTAGGTATATTCTTTGTTTCGTTTTATTACTTTCGTCTCAAACTTATAACCTTAAACTAATTAATCCAAATCATAAGTTCAAAGTTTACTGCTGCTGGGGCCGAGAGAATTTTTCTAGCGCCTTTTAATAGGGATTTCAGAAGCTTAAGATAAAGTGTGGGTTAGGAACTGATAACGTTTCAGAGAGTGTGCCAACGTAACTTTAGACTATTTGTCTGTGAGGCAGGCTCGAATAATGCACGGGGTTAAACTCGTACAGGGTTGACCCCGAGTAGGGATAACGCCCCTTGTTTTATTTGCATCCCTGTCCCGTATATCAGAGTTTAGTTACTCAGGCGGATGTGTATTTTGGGGATTGAGTATACGGGGCATCTCCGATTGGCCATGATTTCTACAATATTGTTTTATTTTCAGAATTGTCAATTCACCAACACCGTTGCATACTATTCGTTATCAAATGAACATAATTTGTGATCAAAGATTCAAATAACTTGAATACCCCCCTTATTATCCAGATCTGTTTCATCGGCTTTCTTCGAAATGAACGAGAATCTGAAAGGTACATTTTTATGAGGGAAGGTTTTTGGGAAATGTGGCGTAAGTTTGAGCATTCGTGAATTTTCATACCTGCATTGGAATCCTGTTTTCTTGCAATTCCCGCTTCTTATTTAAAATAACATTTAGAAAATAAGTTGTTAACACAGTACATATAGTATCCATGGTGAATACAAACAAAAATAATTATTCGGTCTTGTGTTTGTATAGTTTCTATGGCGTAAATAAAATATTCGTGTGCAATATAAAATGGATAGTAACATCGAAAATTAATCTGATAATATGGATTGTACGCCGCCTGGTCTTTTCGATGAGGCAAATTCTGCAACGATGAACTTATGCCAGATAAATCGAGACAAAAATATTTGAAAGAACACGCATTATTTAAAAAATGGTGTGAGGAAGAAAACGCGATGAAAGTAAGTGAAAACATAGTGCTCACTTATTTTTTTGAAAAAGCAAAATTACTAAAACCTCCGTCGTTATGGTCAAATACTCCATGTTAAAAACAACACTGGCAATTAAAGACGATATTGATATCAAGTATCCAAAGCTAATGGCTTTGCTTAAGGGTCAGTCTGCCGGTTACAAATCAAGGAAGTCGGAGAATTCCACGAGAGAAGATGTCAATAAATTTTTGTTGGAGGCACCAGATGAAAATGCTGAAGGTAAATCATACCTACATAAAATTCCCTGATAGGTAGGCGCTCTTTACAAATTATTTGGTTTATTGTAGGTTGCATTGATTATGGGTATCACAGGTGCATTTCGCTGTGATGAATTAGCGAAAATGACTGTTGATGATGTCGAAGACAAAGGCTCTATTTTAATAGAATTCCCGATTCCAAGTCAAGAATTCAACGTACCTTTGTAGTTAATGGAAAAACAACTAATGGAATAAATATTGTAGAACTCTACAGAAAATATGCAGCTCTGCGTCCGAAAAAACTATCATCGACGTTTGTTTATTGCCCACAAGGGCGAGAAATGTACAAGGTGTCCCAAACTGGACGCGTTCTTATGGGAACACCCCTTATTTGAAGAGATAGAAAAAATTAACCAAGGTGTCCGGAGCTCAAATTTAATGAGAAAACCACTGGCGCAAACAAAACTTTGCTATCTCTTATCGTTTGGCCGCTAGAGGGCGATTCTCAAATTTCGTCGATTTCTTTTATGTCCTATAACTTATTTATTAATAAAGATAATTAATTTTGGTAAAAACTTTCTTAAGGCACTTTTTTCCGTAAAATCCATTGCAATAGGCAGTTTTTTACAGGACGTTTAGATTTTCGTGCACCACCCCAAACTCATTTTTTTATATAGACCACCCTATATATTATGAGATTTTTGAAAAGCTCGTAAAATTTCCTAAATTTTGATGTATCACTTGTCATGTTTATATTAAAAACCATTAACAACATTACAATTTAAAAAGTAAAATATTGTGCCTCCAGAAATCAAGATTGCCATGATTAATAAAATGACATAGGATGCTAACATGTTATGATTAAAACCACAGATCTAAAGTTTCATGATAAGATTACTCATAGTTATTATATTAAATTTATAATTCTTTAAATGTTGCTAATGGTTTTTAATATAAACATGACATGTGATACATCAAAATTTAGGAAATTTTACGAGCTTTTCAAAAATCTCATAATATATAGGGTGGTCTATATAAAAAAAATTAGTTTGGGGCGGTGCACGAAAATCTAAACGCCCTGTAAAAAAACTGCCTATTGCAATGGATTTTACGGAAAAAAGTGCCTTAAGAAAGTTTTTACCAAAATTAATTATCTTCATTAATAAACAAGTTATAGGACATAAAAGAAATCGACGAAATTTGAGAATCGCCCTCTAGCGGACAAACGATAAGAGATAGCAAAGTTTTGTTTGGGCCAGTGGTTTTCTCATTAAATTTGAGCTCCGGACACCTTGGTTAATTTTTTTCTATCTCTTCAAAGAATGGGTGTTCCCATAAGAACGCGTCCAGTTTGGGACACCTTGTACAGTTCAGGTTGTGGGCAAAAATACATTAGCAAAAGTACCTAAATCATTGCAGAGTTTTTGGGAAAAGATAATATTAATGCCTATACCGGCCATTGTTTTCGAAGAATTTCTGCAACGCTGTTAGTGGATGCAGGAGCAGATATTCTTAGTTTGAAGCGTCACGGGTGGTGGAAGTCGGCATCAGTAGCGGAAGGTTATGTCAATGATTCAGTAGATTATTTTTTTCATCGTCAAATTGACCAATAGGAACATTCCATTTGGGTCTAGAAGCGTGTATTATTTCGGAAATTTCACACCTCGCTTTTTTAGCCAATCAGAAGTTTGTTTTTGGTTTCGTTACCACGGCGATGCAAAAAATTTCCGGAAATTTTCATCCTCCACGGTGCCCTGAGCGAAATTAATAAGCGGAAATTTTTCTGTCAAATAATGACGCGGGATTCAAAAACTGAAGTTTCATTTTTAATGCTGAACTTCTTCTCTGATACTTTCTTGGTTATCTTTTCCAATACGAGACATGGTAAAAACGACAAACTATAACCCCTAAATTATTTAGGGTATTCTTTACTGCTAAAAATGCTCTATAATATAGTTCTTTTCAGATATCTTGGCGTGTGTGTGCAGCAATCTGCGCATTACGTTCATATGTCTTTCTCCCTTTTGTAAAATGGATTTGTTGAATTTTAATTGCTGCCGTAAGATGACTTGAGAATATTCTCACGTTTCCGTATTTGATCTCACTCTTTCTTACTATGGTTGTGTGAAACAAAATGGTTTCAGTACTAATATGCTTATTTTGCAATATCCAGTGGTCACCAAGCAATTTATTAAAAATTATTGCCTGTCAAGTATAACTGTCAATTTCATTGTCATGTGTAAAGATACCTGGAAATGTTTATACCAAACAGTGTCGATAAGTTTTACGAAATATTTTTGAATACTTTTCTCGAGAGAAGGAAAATAATGGTCCCCTATTGCCTTGTGACCAGGAGCGACTGGCCGATGCATCAAAAGTAAGTCTACGCAGCGCGTCGCGCATAGTTGGAGAAGGAAAACGAGGTTTGTCTGCTGCAACGCCCGGAAAAAGGCACAGCAAATCAAAATTAAAAAGTGAAGATGTAACTGACAGCATTAAAACCGAAGTGAGGAATGCTATTTATTCCACGAAAGAAAAGAAATAACACATTACATTAAAAATTTTAAATAACAAATTAAAAACAATACAAATAGTAGATATTTCTGACACAAGTTTGTGGCGTGTATAACCAATAGCAGATTTAAGTACAAACTAGAAAATAACCGGTGTCTTTTATGTGAACGGGCTAATATTGTGGGTAAAAGAATACATATCTTGAGGGAAAACGTCAAAATGCTCATTGCCGTGTGCCGTCCAGAGTCGCGGCGCACACGGACTCCTGCAGGGCAACGCTCTCTTGTCGCGGTTCCTAGCAACAGTAAAATTTTGGAAACTACTGAACTGCTGGCGGTTGCTTGGATAATTGGATATGGCGGCGCAAACGCCAACAAATCTGAAAAATACTATAGACGATTGCATGTCAACTGACAGCACTTTTCATTGACATACGCCAGGCTTCTTTACAATTTTAGTTCCATATTGTGTTTTCGATGACAAAAATGTCAGACTAATTCCATTAGTTTTTTATTTTATTTAGGTGTGAAATTTCCTTACCAAATCCCCCACGTGCTTGAATTAATAACCGAAAATTTTTTCTCAGTCTCGAATGTTCTTAGAAAATTATGCCTCGTCTTCGACTCGGGATAATTTTCATAACATTCGAGACCTCGAAAAAATTTTCGGAAATAATTCAAGCACTAGGGAGATTACATTCGGTAATTTTTTTCGATAATTTTGCTTGTTGATAAGTTGCCATAGTTTCGAATTTGTAGGTGCATTTATAATGTATAATCTGGTTACTTTAGTACCTGCCAAACGTCAAATATTCCCAACACATTTCTTTGTATGTGAATTAATTGAAATAAAATTTCGTTTTGAACTACCTTGCTTCGATTCAAAAAATAATCTTGTCAAATACAATTCGTGGTCTGGAATTTTTAGGTAATTTTACTCGAGCCGTTGCTTTTACTAGTGCAAATTTGACCAAGCAACGCAACAGCTTTCGTAAAATTTCCGACAATTCCAGACCACTTATTGTATTACTACAGAAAATAAACGGCAAGCAACAAGTAGCATAATTCGAGGAGAAGAGCTAATGATAACCAGTGATTCTGAAGCTGCTGGACCTTCTGAATCTGAACCGCACTCTGTAGCGACTACGTCTACAACTACTAATAATACAATAATATGCAATCGACAGTTGGATTTGAACTTTTCTCAAATGCTGCTGATATATAATGCATATGATTTTTTCTTCAACCGCATGTTTTTTTAATGTAAAAGTTCTAAAATTTTGCTTTAGGAATTCATTGGATGTGTAAGATAACTATGATAATTTGTCAAATTTCCAAATCAACTGGGCGTTGCAAAGTTTTGGCGTGGTATCCATGGTGACATTAAGAATACAAACAAAAAATGCGGGAGCCAATGTATTTTTTCGCTTCGCATACCTGAAAATGAATCATAGTAACCCTAAAAAAATAACCGAAAGCTAGATTTTCTGCCCTTGGGATTTTAAATTCAGAACGTCCCTACTTTATAGTTTTCATCACAATCTGGGCACCTTTGACTGTCATTTGTGCACTTTTTTGACGTTTCGCATAATTTTGTATTAAACGTCAGTTTAATACAAAACAGACAAAAACACAAGTTTTCAACGATTTCAGTTATTTATCTAATTTGGTTTAATGCGAAGCGAAAAACAGTTGTGTGTCACACAGGCAGAAAGGCATTGGCTGGCTCTTAGACGCCTGCTGCCCTCGCTATCGCTCGGGCATCAACCAGCCGCGGGCCAGCAAATGCCTACTTTCTACCCTAGCGGGAGGTAATAGTTATTTTTGAACTCACCGCTCTCAAAATGACAGACAAACTCAAACATAGTGTTCGCGCACTAGTGCGCTAAATCTAGCAAAAAGCACGGGCCCTTTCAGGCTTTCTAGAAATAATTTGACTTGATAGTAATAAAGTTTGGTTAACAAAACGCCATTTCTCCAATTCGGATGTTGAAAATAGTGAAAGACTAAAGATAAATCGCTATTAATTCGATTGACACTCAATTCAATAAATTAAACCAAATGTCATTTTCTACAATTGTCAAATGGAAATCTGTCAATGTAACCACTTGATTTTTTGAAATTTTAAATTGTAAACTTATTAAGGTCTATCTGATATAAGAATGCAGTGGTGGGCGTGGCTTGACCACCCCGTTTTACACAGAAATATTAATTACAAAAGAGGAATGACATATGAAAAAAATAGATTAATAAACAATTTAAAAAACAAAAACAGTACAAAATAAGATTCGATTTATTTTATTTGCATGCACCTGGTAGTTGTAGGCCCTAGGTTAGATCTATTTACTTACTACTTGACCTCAAATTAATAACGCATGACTCAAATTCAGTATTCTAAAAAAGTTGCAATACTAACATTTATAAAGTTGTACGTCAGTCGTCTAATTGACACTATTACACATTTTGGAACACGAACACCTCACGTTTAATACTAAAGAGATCCATACATTATCAACATTAATGAAGTTTATCCTGTGTATTGACAATCATAAAAAATTATATTGACATAAATTTTTCCATTTGTCATAGATGTCATCTTATTTTGGAAGATTTGATTAATAAAATTACATTGGAGGGTGTAAATCTGTCTCACGTCTACACCAATCAGAAATCGTTAAATTTGCTCCCATACCAAACAACACTGCATTCTTATATCAGACAGATTATAGATAATAATTAAAAAAATATAATGTTCGTTTCAAAAAATATTGTACGAACCCCGATGCGCGAAGACGTCTTCGGCGCATTCGCGCAAAGGAAGCACTCGCTCCTTCGTCGCTCGTGCTTCAAACATTGCGCTCATGCGCGAAAAATGTCTTCTCCCACTCGTTTCGTAAATAACTATTACGATATAAGTATAAGTGGGATATGAGCTTTATTAACGTACGCACTCGTTGGGCAATCGCGTAAGTACTCGTACTCGTACGTATTTAAAAAGAGTTACATCAGTAAACTGCAGAAGTATTGCTACTCTTCTGCCTGTTTATCAAATTAATCAATTTCATTTCCAAGCCTTAATGTTTTGTAGCTGGCACTTGGGCGTATCGTAGTCAATTTTTCAAACAACCAGCTTGCACATGCATAACAAAACCGTATCCGTTCTGTCCGCGGCCCAATTGAGCATTAATCAAAAATCCAATTTGCAATTGAATATCTCCGCGCTCAGCAGCGTCAGCTCAATGTACTCGCATATATACGTGAAGGATTATATTGACTTCATAGAAATTATATAATAGGACAAGATGAACAAGGAAATAGGCGGGTTTTGGGATATATGTATATGTGACTAATTTTGGCTCCGTAATGGACTGCACGACACAGATTTAATTGGATTGTATGATACGTACGGGGGGGGGGGATTTGCCAGGGACATGTGTTTTGGGGTAATAAGGACTGTTTGATTCCTTTATCCCTCTTGCTCTATTCCCATCTTCAATATTCATTAATGCACCTAAAATTCTGCCGGGTTCTATAAGATTATCTTTTATTTTTGCTTTTTTCGTTTCCTGCAATACACTTGTACCTATCTATTTTACCAAGACTTTCATTGTCCCAACCTTGTAAGTGTCTAGCACATTCTATGTTGCCATCCTAATAATTCATTTGCCCTTTCCAAATAATCCATAAGATGGGAAAACTCATGGTGTATCATAATATGAAGTTACGATAATAGCATCTTACGACGTTTTATTTACTATCAGCGTGACCACGACTAACATATTTGCTTAAGAAATAATTAGTAAACGAGAAATAATAATTATGCACAAAAAACTAGCAGGCCGGTACGTATGTATATTGTATTTTGAATTCCGTCAGTACTGTTTTGACATATCTGCGAATGAGAAGTTCTTCCTCAGACATCTAGATAGTAGCAATGGGGCTGTGAAATGTTTTCCTTCAACATCTCCTGGTGTTGAAATAATATACTAAATAGCATAGACTAATCATATGATTAGTCTGTTCTATGCCATAACTAGCTGGCAAAATAATATACCATTATTGTTTCAGTTAAAGTTAATTTTTAAATCTCTCCATTTTACAGTGGAAACACGTCGTAATGACTAGCATAGCAAACAACGGATGCAATTAAAATATGAACACGAACTTACACTCTGCCGCGCTCTATTTTCTCCTTTTGCAGTTCTAGATCAAAGAGGGAAAAGCGCTAGTCTAGAGCGCCACGTACGCCACCTTTATAATCAGGTAGCACGCGGATGCACTTTGAAGATTAGCTTTGTAATAGCAATAAGATGTTTCTAAGAGATAAGGAAGTAGATGCAATGGCAATTAGACTTTACACAGAGGGTTGTCCAGATACTGAAAAGGGGATTGCAGATTCGACTGGAAATGACACGATAAGGAAAACGAACCCCAGTCAAAGTTCACAGCTAACTGGATCTACACTCGCCGCATTACTAGAGATAACGACCGCGTTTGCAGCAGGTATTTGACAACAGGAAGGATTTTAGTACGTTAGTTGTAAAGGTACTGCTAATTATTGTGAGGATAATAGTTATGGAACAAAACATTTCGAATATCTATGAATTACGTATGAAATCTTAAAGGTCTCTGTATTTCAGTAGCAAATTATTGTTAGAATATTTTGATAAAAACGTGGCTTCATCATACTTGCATAAATTGGAACTTGTGCTTTTCTCTTTTCACACCAAAAAGAAGAAGTCTGTTAATCATATTCAGCCATTTTATGAGAATTTTGAACCTTCTGAACACGAAATTTATCACTATATGAGAGACAAGGACTATAGACATTGTCACACAAGTTCATATCGGAAAGAACAACCCAAGGAATAATTTCCTGCTAGTTGTCATCAAGGGTTTTATTAAGGTTTCGAGTTTATATTGGAAGTTTATAAGGTTGCTACTTGGTTTCCAAGTTTTATAGTGGATATGTAAAATTAATACAGGTTTTATAAAGCGGCAACAAAAACGTTTCCATTACCAATTTAAATCACTCATGGTAACGGTTACTAAAGGTTACCTATACGTAGAATTCTTATAACGTTTACGGTTAACAATTTATAAAACCACTAGTGTTCAGTGTTTGCTGCAATAAATAGAAAACTTACAACTGTGGTCCTCGTAGTAACAGAAGTTACCTTTATAAAATCTGTGGACTATTTGTGCTCAATATTAACACCATAAACCTTGATTGAAAGGCCCATAAGGTCTCTAAGAAGCCTATAGGAAGTTATATAAGAGTAGCAGATATATCTCTATCACTTGTGTTATAAAATTTAAGGTTATTAAACCGTGGTAACGGAAACCCTTATAGAGCCCGCCATTTAAGCTCGTTAAGGGGTATATAGTGGCAACTGAAAGGTTGTCATCAACAATTTGTATTACTAAGGGTTTTATAATTTGGTGATGGAAATATTTCGAGAACCTTTATAAAGCAAAAATTGTTTATTGGGAAGCGAGTCACACAACATCCTCTTGGTATTCAGACTAAGATAATACCTTTGTCCATACACAAGTTTCAGCGGAAGATAATCCTTTTGTAACATAGAGTTAATATGTTGAGCAAATCGCAAGTTAGAATCTACATCTCGTAAAATGTAGGTATTACTGTGTGTAGTCGATTTTTAAAACAATGTCTTCTGATGGGGTGAAAGATTTTTTAGAATTAATTTTTAATTAGTATTGTTTGGAAATAGTACACAGCTTTTCAAACATTTGCAGCTTCGAAAGAATATCGTCTTCATAAAAGGCATAGTTACAGAGATTAAGCTATTTATGAAAAGAAGGCGTATAAATAGTCTACAAGATAAAGCCTACAATATTACCCTGAGGTGCGCCGGATGTAAGGCTACACGGTAAAGACAACTAGTTGTTGTAAGCAACACACTGCTGACAGCTATCGGACAATAATGAAGCCAAACGCTTTGTGGCATCAGTAGAAAATCCGATATGATGTAAAATTGAGGATATAATGTTGTAGTTCAGCATATTGAGGGTATTGGAAAAGTTAGTTAGGGCCAAAACAGTAAGTATGTTTTGGTCAACAGCCGACTGCTTCAGAGTCGGCAAATTAAAAGAGTTTAAATGCACACGCAGCTGAAGTTCAAGAATCTTTTCGAAAATTTTCGAAAGGACCAGAAGACGAGAACTAACAAACAAGAAATGTCTGACAAAAGAAGAAATAAAGTAAAGAAGAAAGTAAAGGGTCACAAACTTAAGGGCAAGGCAACCAGAGAGAAGTATTTATGGACGCCCTGGGAGAAGGATACAGAAAGAAGAATGAGAAACAGAATTAGAAGATAAAAAGAAGAAATTCTAAGAAACCACAATAAAGGCGGCAGTGGAGAACTGCGAGCGGTATATCGAAAGTAACAAATAAAAATACAAAAAGGGCGTAATGGAGAATCAAAAAATTACAAAAATGAGAATTGAAGAAAATGACTTAAGGAAAGAGATAACCAAAAATTATTTTATGACACATTAAAGTAACTACGGCAGGAAAATGCAAAAATATAAAAGATAAAAAGATAAAAAGGAAAATATAGTCACAGCTCAAGATAAGATAATGGATAGATGAAAGCAGTATTTACATCCACGATGTTCGAAGTAGTAAATGGTGATCAGTTGCGGAGTGGATATCAGTATTTGAATTTTAGTTTAACCTGAAAAATAGTGCATCTCTCAAAAGACTTAAAAATGTTATTAGAAAGCAAATCATTGCTGCCGAACCGTAAACTCTGGGTAATAGAACAAAAATACCTAAGAGTCCAAACAAATAATTTATGCGTTTTAAAATAGACTGCGCCATAATAGTATATTATACACGAGTTTATAATGAATGCTATTATTACCGAGGATGAAGTTTACAACACGAGCGAGTGAAGCGAGCGAGTTTTGTAATCATCCGAGGTAATAATAGCATCATTATAACGAGTTGTATACTATACTTTGTCCATGACTATCAAAACAGATTCCCAGAAAGAATTTACCTTCATTTCCCTTCTCCAGTGTAAGAAAGATTCATACATACGCTCTCAGGTATAATTTTCTTGGTTTTTTGGGCAATGAATCTAATGAGGCAGGTTCTGCAGCTTCTTTTATTGCTGGTGCTGTTAAAGAAACCTCGTTTTCACTCTCACTACTCATTATATCTTCTTTTTTAGAATATGCATTTCAAATTAAAAGCAAACCATGCTGATTTGAAGTTTCAATTTGAACTGACACATCGCGATCGCGGCCTGCTAAATAAATGTAAAAAAGGGTCAAAGCGATGTTCCTATTGGTGTAGTGAATAATATTCATTAATCACTGCAGTGATTAATGTATCTAATTATGATTGAAGAAACACAAGTATAAAGAGTATATTATAAGATAGTCGTGGACAAAGAATTTCTATCGCAGAACCTTCTGTAAAAATGCCTCAGATCAGCATCGACTTCTTACCTGTGCAATATCCAGGTTCGTCCGACATATCCCCGCAGTCATTGTTCCCGTCGCAGTAGCCGTTGAGTCTGATGCACCTGCCATTGCGACAAGGGAATTCGCTGATCCTGCAGGCGGGGCCCGGACTCGCCATCTCCAGCATTAAGCCGGCCAGGAGAATGGCAGGACAAAACCACAACCGCATCCTGCGAACGGATAATAGTGTTAATTACTACTTTACGAACATATTAACGTGGTTAATTATTTAATACATAGTTTACGAGTTCAGAATAAAACGAAATTTGCTCACGTTTATGCTAGGTGGTGGAGTTAAATTTAGTTTACCAGGAAGGAGGCGGTGGTATAACTCGTATATTACTTCGTCTTTTATCTACGAAGGTATTTTGATGATAATAAAGAATGAATCGCAATGTGTTTGGATTTTGCTTTTAATACCCATAATTTCTAGTTTTGTTTCTTTTATGGTGCTACGATTTGGCGAAGACTTTGCTAAGATATACTAATATAGGAATTTATGTTCATTTGATACCAGTGGCGGCACACAACGGGTAACTGTACTGCCCACCAACCTGCGAATAGGACAGACGTGCCACATTCACGGTAACTTGTTAAGGCTATCGGAACGCTTAGAATATTTGAGGGATGTAACGTTCCCGCTGCCAATGGATTATTCCAACATGGTTTAAGATATTCGCGTGATTATTTTTTTCTTGTTTCAATTAAACATAGATCTAGGACTGTTCGCTAATAATTTTCATTAAAAACCAGAAATTCAACTTTAAAATCTAAGTACTTCACAATCTATGAAAATCGGACATATTGTAGCTAGAATATTTATCACATTTTTCGTTTTTTTAGAAATTATAATCGTAGAGTCATAGATTAGACTTTTTATTTTGACGGTATCAAAAAAAATGTAATAAATTTTTGATAATAATGAAGTAATCAATTGGCTCCTGTACCTCTGCAATCGCTTTTTCAAGGGCGTAGAGGTGGCGGGTGGCGGTGTCTAGCGGCGATATGTTGAAACTTCCCAGATTCAAGAAACAGGCGTGGCTAGTTTTTGTATGTATTCAGGTATTATTCTTGGGGCCTATTTTTCGTATCGACGACCTTTCAAAGTAATTTCCGATTCTTCCTAAAATTTATTATTGTTACACATAGGTATGAGCTGAATATGCAGGTGTACAGGTATCCCATTTATCAGAAAAAGCGACTCATCTGTATTGTGTAATTTAGAGAAAAATGCCAAATAGATACTCTCTTTGTTTTTAAATTTCCATAATTCAAATTACTTTACTTATACATGGCGTCTTTTTTCTTTTGTACAGCAGATGCTAATCTACACAACTTGGATTTCTTAAATAGAATTCCTGTAACATCATCTCAATTTTTATTTCCATGTTCGATTTCACTATATATGATTGTGTAAGAGTTGCATTCTAGACTGAACTTATTGTGAAACTGGGCATCTGTTCATCATTCTCAAATTGTAATTTTTGAAACATCCCTACGTGTGACAAAAATTTTAAAAGAAAACTGAAACAAAAATATGGGGTTTAGTTTAGAAGTAACTTACTTCGTATGCATACTTAGTAAAATCGATCTAAGAATTAAAAAACGCAATATGTATAGAGTGTCCCATTTAAATAATTCATGGAGTATCAACTCCCTTTGTACATAAAGTGTTCCGTACTGGCTAGCAACGTTTCTGAAGCACTTATATCAGAAACCGCACCCTGAACCGATTTTGATCAAGTTTATTTATTGCATAATTAGGCAATCGTGAAGACTACGAAAGTACCAAAATTCACGATTCTACTTTAAATAGTTCCCAATTGCGACAGGGGGACACAATTGACACTTCCCGCATGTGGTCGTACTGAACTGTAAAAAGATAAAAACAAAAAAAAATGTTTCACATGCTCTAGTGTTGCAAACAAAAAATATCTTTTGACCCTTTTTCGATGTTTCGATGTATGAAAACCGCCCTAAATATGTGCACACAACAAACCATTTAGATTTGTCTGAGTTTGGGCCATTACATATGCGTCAATTTTATTGTTGTATAGCACTTATAGTTCAGGAAAAAGAACACTGTGAGAGACAAACAGACATACAGACTGAGAGACAGACGGACGAACAGACAGAATGGTAAAACAAAGAGGGGTCTCTTATATAACTTCGCATAAATGGATAAATGGATCAACCTGTATAACAGATTCCCGAGGAGTGAGTCAATGGTGGATTTCTTGTACAATGCCTTTGGATTTCCGTCGCCAACCGAAGATTTCCATTGCATTAATACAGCATGTTATTGGCCAAATGGGAACACATAACACATCCTATGAGCACCAGATTGGACTAATTTCGTATAAAACGTTTTTAGACAAATGATATAAGTCAACTTCTAACTACGTCTTCCGTTATTTCTGTTATCTGCGTCATATCAGGTAAAATCTGCCACGGAATTACGATGGGCAAGAAATTAGCCGGGAAAGGGAAAATTTAAAATTTGTGTTGTCACAGAAGGATTGGAATTTGAACATTTAATGAACTGATTATTAAGAGTGGCGTGTACCGCGGATTTTCTGTTGCAGTCAGATGCCTACTCAACATGACAAAACATTTTTTACCGTTTAGGAATTTGGAACACAGGTTCATGGAAGTCTATTCCAAATGTTAGAACGTTATGGAAAAAAATCAGTTACAATACGTAAAGCGCTAAAAGAGGCTTTACTGAGCGTGTATGACTGCGGCAGATGATAACGGTACAAGTCATTATTAAGGAAATTTAGACTCGGCAAACCATTTTTTGTTTTGCGGCAGTACCCCAGAGGTAGCCAGTTCGATGCTCTCAGAAAAGAAAATGTGATATGACATGATGACTGAACCCAGAAAAAGCCACCGGAAGTGGCCAGTCAAAAAATTGAGTTTTCCGTTTTTTGCAGCCTATTTTTGATTTAAGAAATATTGCAAAATTTTGTTAGAGAAATGCTATTAAAATAACTCTAACCACACGAACTTTTCGGTCAATCGCAAAACATACTTACCTAGTTTTTCTTTTTTACTTATAAGTAACCCACTGCGTTTTCTTGGGGAAACCAGCAGTCCGAGACGAATTTTGTTTCCCCGCCTATAATTTGGTTCAACGTTCCTTGTTTTCTATCAGGTACTCGACGGAATATAAATACTATAGTATGATATTCAATAAACCCCGCGTTTCGTCTGTAGTTTCGGTGTTGTGTTTGTTCTAGCTCAAAGTAAATGGGAATGGGAAGCTCAGAGTCCTATTCTGTACGCTGCGAAATGCTCCCCCTAATCTAGCGCGCCCAGCAATTTTTGCATTCAGTGTCCGCCTACTTTGTACTTTTGGAATGCTACGTCCCTTCCGATACCCCTCCGCAGTAACTGTTCGTCGGCGTTCCGGCAGCCTTAAGACGGAATGGTCTAACCAAGTTTAAACTTTAAATTTCCTTAAAAAATTATGACTTTTGTGTTCCGAGGTCACCACCGAAAAGATTGTGTTCCATCTGCCACATGCGTCACGCGTGAGAGCAGAGCGGTAGCTATGAAAGTCGAGCGCCTGGCGGCGCGCTAGACCGCTCAGTCTAAGTGCTTCATTCATAATAGTAGTAACGTCTAGCGTCGCAAATGTGAAATAATGCCACAACAGGAATGCAGTTATTATAAATCGGCGCAGGTGTTTTATGAATAATTATATAACACGCGCATACGAAAATATCCCAAACGTACAAGGGTTACAGTCTGCTTCGTCATTTTCAATGTTTCCTCCGGTTACATCTTTGCGAAGGCTGCGTGAATTTTTTGAACCAGGGAATAAAATGAATATTTATCCAGTGGTAAGTATGCGTTAATAGTTCTAGACCAATTGGTGTTACTTATGGCAAATGTCTTATATCATCAAAAAACTTCAATCGTGTTTCTTACGGACTTACGCAACAACCCACAGTGTATATGGAAGCAATTTAGAGTCCTTTTCCAGTCTCGTATCTATTGGCTGCCAGGGTCTTAGGTTTAACAATCTACCAACAAAAAAGGGCCGCGTTCCCTTCTTTATTTCGGTTCCACCGAAATCAGTCGAGATGCCAGACTGACTTTAAGTCTCTTATTTCGTATTTTCTTATTTCGTAGTAGAATTCTCCTGTTATATCGAACCCCAGCAGGTGAAGATATTCCTGTGCGAGCTAAATAAACCTCGGTATACAGATTCGAAATACAGAGAAATATCAAAGTAGATTGTGTTTGCGTACTTGTGGGAACAGGCAGCTAGTTAATTTTCGGTTGGGTAGGCAGGTGAAGCTTTGTATGCAGAAATACAAAAATTCTTGTATTAGTTATTCCAGCAATTCTCGGCAGAATTATTAGAAATATTTCGCAGATATGCTCACAAAAGTGTGATTATTCGCACAAGCAATCTTTAATTTTACAATATAATAATAGTAATACCTTTTATATCGTCTGACAGTAGTGTGCGGGTAAGCACGTTATAGGTGCTTAATTTAGTTTCTTCTAGCTAAATTGGTTTTATCATCTGGACAACACTGTTCGTTATGGCATTGATTAGTTAGATTTCTTAAAGCTCATAAAAGTACAAACGCTCACAGTAATGGTACGGTTTGGGTGTATGAGTCTGGCGGCTGCTAGAAGCGATGATTGCACTTCTTTTGAGATGGGGACGGCTGACTCTTCGCATATATGTTGGATCATGATGCGATTTATGCCATACTGCATTATCAGAATTTTGAGGAGGCCTTATACAGGATGTCCCACGGTGGCGGCCTGTTAGAAGTTTATGGAGAACGAAAAATGGGATAAATTTGAAACTTTGCATAGAATTATAGTTGGTAGTAATCTACTTTTCTAAAATATTTTCAGACTTCTAGCACTTCCTATTATACCGGAAGTTGACATGAAGTTCAGTTTTTTAAATAGGACAACCCCCGAATATACCAATACATATTTTGTTTTATCACGCGAGTCTGAATTATTTTTGCTCGGAAAGTTTCTTGTTATCCCTTCTCTTTTTTGAGATAAAAATTATTTTTCGAAATTTTGACACATTTCCTCCGCTTGAAAAATCGCTAATAACTGTTGAAACAAAACATTCACTAGTGTAAAATCAGAATTGATTCGTTGCTAATGAATGTTGCTCTCGGAGGAATCGTTTAAATCGGCTTCTTTACAATTAGGAAGTCTAAAGTCTTCTAAATGGACACAAACCTCAAACACTTAAAAGTCCGTTTTCTTAAATAGAACCCTTTGTTCTTAATCACATCTGTGAATAGCGGAGACAGTTTCCTAATTAACCATATTAGGTATCCCTATACCCAAACTCGATGGCTTTTGAGATATTTACAAAAATTCTTAAAAATCATAATTTTTATTATACTTACCTGAAAACACCTCGATTTCATCTGTGTTTACAATGAAGTAAAGGTGACATTTTCAGAACAGGGCACGGAAAAAAAATTCCGTGCGCTGTTTCCGTCACTAAAGCCCTGGTTTTTAACAACTTTCCGTCGACGGAATTGCGCTGACGGACTCCGTCGACGCCTTGCGCTGGGGGACTTTGCTTAAATCCAACCTGCATAATTTGATTGTTGCTAAGTTACACCAATAAAAAGCTGAAAATGTTCTGCTGTTCAAACAGCGACAGACTTAAAATACAGCAAACGGAATTCCGTCGACGCAATTCCGTCGGCGGAAAGTTGTTAAAAACCAAGGCTTAAAGCCTTAAAGGCTTAAAGGCTTAAAGGCTTAAAGCCTTGGTTTTTAACAACTTTCCGCCGACGGAATTGCGTCGACGGAATTCCGTTTGCTGTATTTTAAGTCTGTCGCTGTTTGAACAGCAGAACATTTTCAGCTTTTTATTGGTGTAACTTAGCAACAATCAAATTATGCAGGTTGGATTTAAGCAAAGTCCCCCAGCGCAAGGCGTCGACGGAGTCCGTCAGCGCAATTCCGTCGACGGAAAGTTGTTAAAAACCAGGGCTTAAGTAAATATCAATGGGGCTTACGTCCAGAATATAAGAAATAATTAATGTTTCTATAGCAACGATATTCATTATTGACATAAAGCGCTCGCCACATAGGCCATGCCATGCCATGCTAAATTAAATTTAGCATGGCACAGCACAGAGCTGTCCACATAGGACATGCTATGTAAATTTGGGTAACCATAGTTATTTGTTTGAAAACTTATTTTTGTCAATTGGCAGCTGTCAATATTCATAAATTTAAATAATGCATGATGTTCATAACGTTGCTTTGGGGTTCAGTTTACTCCAATTACTATACTTATTTCCATGGAAACGTATCCATAGAAACAGCATAGAAGTCGAGTTCGTGGCTATGTAAATTACTTTAAACATGAACAATGTGGACACTTCCATTTGAATTCCATTGTCTCTACTTCTGTGTTTTACATTGGCATAGCATGGCCTATGTGGCGAGCCCTTAATATTTTATTTTTTGTCAGTGAAATTTACTTATGTCATTTTTAAAAAGTTGACTCAAATTTGGAAGAAAATCCCGATATTTTTTGTTTATCTTGTTTTCAGGTAAGTGTAATAAAAAATATCGTTCATTACACGTCCGGAAATGGATTTTTCCGTGCTCGCACGCCTCACACGGGAATTGTTGCGCGCGCACGGAAAAATCCGTATTTCCGCACTCGTAATGAAATATACCATTTTGTATTTCTGCATAAGAAGACTATGATGATAAATATTTACTGTATAATAAAAACATGCTTAGATGCTTAGCAACCAGGGACAGTTTTGTAAAATAATTTCCCTGTCAACTTGAAGTTGATTAAGATAATGGCAATATTTCACAGTATTAATAATACTAGGTAAATGTATTTAAATTTTAAATGAACTAGCAAAATTAGTTCTTGAAATTTATTTAGAATAAATCTGGGAAATCTAGGAAAATTCATTTAATTTAGCAATCGTTTGACACATAATTTCATAGCTTTCTTACACAGAAATGACAAAAATTATGATTTTTAAGAATTTTTGTAAATATCTCAAAAGTCGTCGAATTTGGGTACAGGGATACCTATAATATGGTTATTTAAAAAAATTTCTCGGCTATTCGCGGGTGTGATTAAGAACATAGGGTTCCATTTAAGAAAACGGACTTTTAAGAGTTTGAAGTTTGTGTTCATTTAGAAGACTTTTTTAGATTTCCTATTCATAAAGTGGCCTATTTAATTAATTCCTCGGAGAGCAACATTCATTAGCAATGAATTGATCATAATTTTAAGCTAGTGAGTGTTTTGGATCAAAAGTTATTAGCGATTTTTCAAGTGGAGGAAATGTGTGGAAATTTCGAAAAATAATTTTTATCTCAAAAAAGAGAAGAGATATCTAATAAAAACTTTCCGAGTAAAAATAATTCAAACTCATCTGATAAAACCAAATATTGGTGTATTTGGGGGTGGTCCTATTTAAAAAACTGAACTTTATGTCAACTTCCGGTATAATCGGAAGAAGTCTGAAAATATGTTAAAAAAGTAGATCACTACCAACTATAATTCCACGTAAAGTTTCAAATTTATCCCATTTTTCGTTCTCCATAAACCCGCCACCGTGGGACACCCTGTATACCAAATTGAAAGCCTGCATGACAAGGAAACTTGTTTGTGCGACTGATAAGTAGCAAGTAACCGTTGTAATACTTTTAGATATGTCGACGGCTTTTGATAGTGTTGATTGTGAACTTCTGCTTGCTAAATTGTTTCACTATGGCATATGTTAGCATCATAGAAATGTCTAATGAACCGGGGATGTCACCATCTGGATCGGAATCTATTGTTTACTTATGTTTCTGATTTATGTATTGCTTTTAAATATAAGCTCTAAGCTAGAACGCGGGTTATTAATATAGTGTATTCAAATCTAGTGCTTTGTTCTTTTAATATGTTTATTAGTGCTTCGGTCTCGGCGAGACGAGACCGAGATTTGACAAGTCTCGGTCTCGGTCTCGCAAAACTTTAAAATTCTTCGGTCTCGTCTCGGTCTCGTCTCGGTCTCGGCCCGAGAGTCTCGGTCTCGCGTTCAAAACATATGCAAAGACTTGACTGCTATGCCCACTTAATACTCATTACTGTATATTCATCTCTGCAGTCGCAATCAAATTTAATAATTATTGTAGAAAGAAAAACGAACAATGAAACACGTAAAAATGACGGACTACAATACAAGTGGTTTAAAGAAGCATTTACAGTCATGCCATAAAACCTTATTTGACGCGGAATTTTCGAAGAAATCACAACCTACCTCAATTCAAGGGCAGCAATCTATTCAAGATGCTTTCAAACAGGTACACACCATCATCATAAGTTTCTCAGTCCGAAGACTGGTTGGACGCGTACCTCCATTATTTTCTATCCTGAGCTAACCTACGCATTTCCCTAAACGTAGAACATCCTACATCCCTAACTATTTGCGAGCAGTAGTCTAATCTAAGCCTACCCCTACCTCTTTTTATTCCTATCTCTGACTCTAGTATGTCGCGAACTATTCCTTCGTGTCTTAGAAGGTGTCCTACCATCCTATCTCTCCTACTCTTTATTGTCTTCTACACCTTTCGCTTTTCCCCAACTCTTTCTAATACTTCCCTATTGCTAACCTTATCTATCCACGGTATCTTCATCATGCGTCTGTAGCACCACATTTCAAATGCTTCTACTCTTTTTCGATCCGCTTCTCCTATTGTCCAAGTTTTGCATCCGTAAAATACCGTACTCCAACATACGACTTTAAGAGTCTCTTCCGAGTCTCTATATTAACCGTTTTCGAACATAACAGTGTTTCTTTTTGTTAAATGCAACTCTACCCTGCGATATTCTTTGTTTTATATCTTTAGTGCTCCTACCATCTTGAGTTATTTTACTTCCTAAATAGCAGGAATCCGCGACCTTCGCGACCTCCTCTATCTTCTCATTTCCTATTTGTATTTCAATTTTAGTTCTATTTTCACGCCAGAACAAAATTTCTTAATTTTTTAACTATAATTATTATTAACGATTAAGATAATATACCGGGTGTTCCAAACTAGCATAGGTAATTTCTCCATAATCCAGCTGGAGTTGACGATAGCGACTAATTTTTCAAATAAAAGTTGCATCAAATTAACTTCTGTATGTTCTAAAATTATTTTGGATTATACAGGTTGTACCGTCCGTTCTGAGCGTTGCCCAACTTCATTTTTTTAGATGGAATACCCCTGATATTATTGTTTTTTTATTCCACGTTGAATTTTATTTCCAATTTGTTAACTATATCTTGGGTCTAAATTTTACCGTTAGGAAGTTATTGGACATTTTCTTAAATTGACATTCTCAGAGCCTCCAAAAAATTAAATATTTGTGTATTTTTTCATGTTTGCAATAAAAATCCTAATTTCAACTCTTATGTTTTTTTGTCTTCCATTCATGCTAAAACGAAAAAAACGAGAGTCTCGGTAAACCGAGACTCTCGTATCATTTGGTCTCGGTCTCGGCTTTATTAGTCTCGGTCTCGTAACCGAGACCGAGACGATACCGAGAGTAGTCTCGGTATCGTCAGAAGCACTAATGTTTATACATAAGAGGTTCGTCTGCCGAATGTTTTAGAAGATACCTGCTTGAACGCACCCAGTTAACGGATATAAGAGGTAGGGCTGGACCTATGTAGTCAGGTTTGGTGCCTGTCACTGGCGTGTCCCATGGCTTTATTCTGGGATCCCTTTTGTTCAATATTTTTGTCGCAGTTCAAAATTCCTGTGTGGGGTTTGTAATGCATGTTCCCTTTCATCAACACATCACTTCGTATAAGTATTAAGAAAGTTGGCTGGCTGACCATGTGTCAGCCTAGGTGGGTGCATCTCTTTGCTTGATATATCGTGCTGTGAAGCGGAAGTTTTTCTAAATAACTGAATATTCTCTAAATGCAGACTTTTTCTCCAATAGATACAATGCTCTGAACAAATACGGTTAAGAAATCAACATTAAAAACGAGATGATCACCACAAAATACACCATTTAATTGCACCAACCGAATTCAATTCATTTTGACCCGCTTTATTATTCGGGACAGCAGTTAATTTCGATTATCACGGTACGAAGAGTTGTAAAACTCTGCGACCTCGTTAAATCGAATCGTAAAGGCAGCATAATAACAGTCAAGAGTCCAGCGAAAATATTCTAAGGTAATTTTATAACAAAGGAAACAAGTCTCTTTAATTTATTCATAGAAAAATATGAATAAATTGAAACAGCTTTTCGGTGAAAGAAACTAGAGCAAAAGACGAATATAAGTTGGTATAATAAGTAGATACTCAATATTGTATGTAGCATATTCTAGGCATTATCTTTCTTAGTTAGGTCACAGTTGCTAAATTCACTACAAAATTCTGTTTGTTTACAGCTTTTCCTCTTTGTCGATAACATCAAAATTGTATTTCGAGCAACACAAATCTAGAGCGTACATTTCGGGGTTTCAATTCATATTTTAGAATAATAAACCGAATTTACCCTTACGTCGATATCAAAGGCTTGCTCTATTCATTTTAATAATTGGATTATTATAATAGAGACTCATTTTTGGAAGAGCCCCACCAATTAGTGTACGGGTCTCTTTGCTCTCAAGGGATGCCATTGTTTACGGAATTACTTAGTGGGTATTCATATCAGGCTAGATACCTCGGCTGCATAATGGACTTGATATAGTTGTTGACTTAGTTTTGGATGGAAATCAGTTTACTTTAATTGCAGACTGTTTAGGTTCATTATAAAGTTGACAAAAAGGGGTTTAAATTTCTAGGTTTATCTAGACTGTTGGTTTAGTATAGAACACGGTTGAATCGGTCATTTGAGAAACAACATAAGTCAGCGTTTTGGTCAAAATGAGACAATGGCGGTTTTAAAATCTATAAACGTAGATGCAAATTCCAGCGAGAAACCACATAAGTCACAGCATGCCTTATGCTAAGATGCAAGGTATAAACATTTCATTCATTTGAGAAACGACATAAGTCATATGACTTATGTTGTTTCTCAAATGAACGCCTAGGTGGCGCTGTTGATGTAATCAGCTGTTTTGTGCAGCTTTCCTTTGTTAATTGTTAATTTGTTATTACAAAAATAATATCGCAGTATTGTGTTCTGTGGTCAAAGTGTGTAAGTCATGGATGCTTTTAATGAAGATGAAGCTGCCAATAATAAAACAAAAAGGAAGAGGGGTGTCAGGAATACACAAGAGTATAGGTCACAAGTTATTAAAAAGGCCCGTGTTACTGGAAAATCTTATACTAATTGGAAAGGTAAACAAGTCAGTGAAATAAAACCGGGGGAGGATTGCAAGTAAGTTTTATTATTCAATCTTTGTGGAACAGTTTCTTTACGGTTTTCATTCCTAGTTGCAAGCGAAAGTGTTACAGCAGGATATGTGGAGAAGAGAGGGCAAACATATTCAAAAACTTTAGGGAACAAGAAACTAAAAACGAACAAGACTGTCATTTGCAAGCAATGATCTGTTAGCGAGGTGAAACAAAGAAGGCGAAGGAAACCTTTAGAAGAATCGTCCAAACCTGCAAGAAGTTCTTCATATTTGTATGAAATTTCAACTGCATCTGGAAAATACCTCGTATGTAAAGCGGCTTTTGTAAACATACATGGAATTACCAATGAGCGCGTTCGTCGACTGACAACGCTTTTAAGTCAAGGAAAGTCCCCAATAGATAAACGAGGGAAGTGCATACCTGGCAATGCAAAAGACGGGATAGTCATTGATACTATTAAACAACACATATCATCATTCCCGGTAAAAACAACGCACTACGGCAGCCAAGAACATCATTATTTGAGCGAACGACTAAACGTTCTAGAGATGCACAAACTTTTCAAAGAGAAATTTCCGGGCACAAAGATTAGTTACAAATTTTACTTGAAAATTTTTCGTGAAAATTTTTCTCTTTCGTTTGGACGACCGCAGGTGGATACTTGCTGCACTTGCGAGGAACTTGGAGTTAAAATGAAAAGTAAATTTCTCAATGATACTGCCAAAAAAGTGGCAGCTGCAGAAAAAATGGTTCATGTCCGAAGAAGTAAAAAATTCTACAAGATGAAGGAAATTAAAAATATTTTAAAAGAGGATGAAAAAGTAGGAGCAATTTGCGTAGATTATATGCAGAATTTGCAGTTACCCTGCATACCCGTACAAGAAACCTTTTATCTTCGGCAACTGACGGTTAGCGTATTCTGTATTCATAACTTACGCGATGAAACCGCAGACTTTTACGTATACCATGAAGGTGTCGGAACTAAAGGACCAAACGAAGTTGCACCGTTTATTATATACTACATCAACAGGTCAATGGAAAGTGTTGATCATCTTCATGTCTTCTCAGATGGGTGTAGTGCCCAAAATAAAAATCACGCTTTAATCAGATTCTTTTCCGCTTTAGTATCTTTAGAGAAGTTTAAAACAATAGACCAATATTTTCCAATCAGAGGTCACTCATTTCTCCCTTGCGACAGGGATTTCGCTGTTTTGAAGCGAAAAATCAAAACATGTGATCGCATTTTCACCCTGAAAGAGTACGCCGAGTTGATTGCAACATCCAGTCAGAAGAAAAGGTTTACAGTCATTCTACTGGATTCCGATTACATTTTAAATTTCAAAAATTTGTGGCCACTTTATTTTAAGAAGAATATGTTATCTGTTGAATCGGCTGGAAAGGGAATACCAAGAAAAGACAAAGTCCACTTTAAGATTAGCCAGTTTATGCACTTCACACACTCATATCAACATGATGGTGTTATTATAGCTAAGACTTTTATTGATGGAGTTATGAAGGATACATTCCGCTTAAGGAATTCATTTAAAGAAATGTTGGCTCTTCCTACTGCTAAAGCGTATGCGGATGGTAGTATACCAATCAACAAAAAGAAGATGGATGACCTTTTGAAATTAAAGTCATACCTTCCCGAGCGACAAGATTTAGAAGATTTTTACAATACAATATACCAATGGCCTGTTACTAACGCAGACACTGATCACGATGTTATGGAGTAAATTATCTAAATTTTGTCTTTATGTATACCTAAAAATATATTCGTTCTTAAAAGAATGTGGTGTAACTATTTTTCAACCAATTCCAAACAAAAAAATATATAAAAACTCGTTAATTTGAGAAACAACATAAGTCATCGAGTTTCTAATTTATTTTTCTGCTTCAAATGACAATTGTAAAAGTTTTCCTTCGTATTACAACAACCATTCATTGCATTCTACCAGAAAAAAAATCAAGGGTTCTATGACTAGCCGTCAAGCCATTTCAAAAAGTTTTATTCTGCTCCTGAAAAAATTTACCTAATTTGACTTATGTTGTTTCTCAAATTCCGAAAACCGACTTTCGTCGCCTTCTGTTCTAGTGGACAAACTTGTCGAGAACCGCTCGTCGACAGTAAAGTGACAGTTCGCACCATTAGCCGACAATGACAACACAATTTTTCGTCGTCTTTTCTTTAATATAATGTTGCCTCTGTTTAATATGTATGGACTGTGAGTTAGGTGATCGACTTACCGATTTCAAATTCGATATTATTTATTTCTTGTTTCGGATAATTGTACATCATAATATAACCAGTGAATTCAAAGATCTGTACAATTACAATTTTTACATAATGCCCAAATAGGTTTCGACGGTCAATTTCCAGATTTCTTTGTTCAATTTCCAATTTGTAAAATAGTGCCACAAACTTTAACTTTTTCAATTTCTATTCCAAATCCAACATAACTCGTTTGTAGTAGCAAAACAGATATATAATCACAATATCTTCGAGAAGTTTGGCAGCAAGTTAATTTTCGCTGACGGTGGCAATTTCAGAAAATTTAGTTTGCTGCAAAACACTGACGTCGCAAAGATCACTACCAGTGGTCTCCAAAAGATGCGCGATGACTAACCATGTTTTACAGTAAACCAGGAGCTGAACTTGTTCATTCTGCAGGAATTTTCTCTATACTATCTGCAAATGTTAAACTAAATAAAGTACTTATTTGACTTTGAATCTAAGGTACTTAGATGTACAGTGTGGGTTTCATGGTGATGTAAAGAATGGATTCAAAATAATATTAGACGAACTCCCGAAGGAACTCCTTGTTGCGTTTCAATTTTGTAGTGAAACTTACAAAGAAAATGTCACTCTAAAATTAAAAGAAGAAAATATACTTATACTCTTTATTGTAATATTAGTACTCACAGCTTGTTTCTGACTTAAATTTGATTATATTTTAAAACCCTTTCGCTCGCATTTTCGTTGGTTTTCATGTCTGTCCTCCGTTCTTGCTTTCGATCAATATTTCTGCCGTTGAGAATGAATATTGTTGTGTACATTCAGCCTGGGTATGCATGATCCTTATTAGTTTGTTAGTTTGTTAGTTTATCTCACTTACCTGTAGGAGTTGCGATCTTGTCGATTTTTGTGCCTTCATTCTCGTACTTTAGTTCCATCGTAGGAAATCAGTTGGGTCATTCATTAATTTTGCTCATGTTCGATTTTACCGTCTCTTGAGTGTACCTATCTTCTAAAAATTCTAGTATGATTCTCAGTATCTTGTGGTATATTTGTTTGAGTGCCACGATTTCTTTTGTTGACGGCCGGTCTGTCAGATTTTTGAGGTTAGGTTGTATAGCACTCTTAGAACAGTGGCGTAGTCATTTATTTTGTACCCCTATCTAATCTTTTAATGTTTTACGTCTCTTATTTTCTTTATTTCTACTCGTGAGGTTGCTTTAAGGGTTTTCTCATCAGTTTCATCATTTCTTTTGTATTCGCACATCTTCTTTAGTCTTCTTTGTCTTGTTTTCCTTCCTTCTTCTATCCATTTTCCCACATCTTGCGACGCCTCAGGTAGATTTGAAAGTCTGGGGTATTTTGGAAATTTTAGGTCCTGTTGCTTTCTTCATTGCGCGTTTTTTTTCAAAAATTTGCAATTTCCGCTTTAAAATTTTCACTTCCATGCTGGCTTTAAGTGTGAATAGGTGTCTCGAAGATTATTAGTTGCTGAGTTTTGCATTGCCATTTTTGGGATTTTTCTTCGAGCACTGTTCAGTATAGATTTTCTGTTAGAAGCGTTTTTGGTTTTGTTGGAAGTCTACCCTTGATTGGGGATATTTGTTTCACGCAGAAGTTCAGCCGGATTTGTTGGAAAAAAACCCCACGTGGTAAGCAAATTTTCTTTTCTTCTTTTCCTATTGCTCTTCCATTTATTTAATGCTTTATAAATTTGTAATTTCATCTTCTTTACTTTCCCTTCTTTTTCTAATTTGTCTTTTCGGCATTTTAGGGTTTTTTTGGGGGGTATAATTATTTGGTGTACCGACCACCCCGCTAAACACCAGGAAGCCGTACACCTGGCAATTCACACGTGTTTTGGAGCCGCTCGCAACCTAGGCGAAGCTCTCCACTGAATTCAACATCAATTCATCGTCCTAGTAAGGTCAGATCAATTTTGATTATTTCGTCGCCTGTCCGTCTGGATCATCGCGTCCAACGGCTGGTTTTTACGTAGCGCCTGGCACAGCTTTTTGTGACCACTTTGCAGTGGCGGCTCGTGGGTTAATAACCAGGGGGGTCATTTTGGTTTTGGAACTTATAATTAATACTAAAAGTAACTATATGCATATATGTACAAAACTAAAATATAAGAAAGGGGTACATATTGTCAAAATAAAACATACCTTAAACGTGCTTATATTTCAGGTCAATTCTGTTCTGCAAAAGGGTCTTTTTCGTTGAAGTTTGGAATGCTCTTGACAAGCATTTCTCGATGCTCGCCATAGACAAAGCACCAAGGCTAGACTGTCCCATTGTATTGCGTAAAAAGGTTTTTTTAATTTTTACCCCTTTCAAAGTTGAAAAACATCTCTCACTTTCCAAGGTTGTCATCGGTAGTGTACACAAAATATTTAATAAGTTCACTGCTTCAGAAAATGTTTCAGACAAAAGTTAAAGTATTATGGCGACTACACCGGCAATATTGTGAAAATCCTAACGATATATTACAACTTACGCGAACCGCAACGATCCTACCGCTGTCTGATGTGATGTGATGTGATGACCAGAGAAAATATAACTCCATCCTAAAGAACTATTAACTCGATTCTGCGCAGTTGTCATCGGGACATTGACCACGTTGGAGATATAGGAATAAAAGGTGACTCTCACTTCCACTCAAGAATTCGCCATCTGCTGTCACTGTTCTTCTTTACATGCATTTCTCCATAAGCCATAAGAGCTGTGCAGGGTCAATTTGAATAATGTCCCGGCTTGCTAGCGAGCGCGCAGCGCTGCTTGACGCTTGGTTATTTCTAGTATTGCTGCGAATGCAGACCGCTGAGGATTTTAAATTTGAGACTATCAGACAAAATATATTTTTATTAAAATTATGGTTTTGATTAGAATATTTTAGGAGGGTCATTGACCAATTGACCTTAAGGAGAAACCGCCACTGCCACTTTGTATTTGTGTTCACGCGTCGCTAGTCCGTTTCTAGAATCGTCTCTGTTCGGCTAGTTTTCATGTAGTTGCCCGGCCACGGTGTGTTGTGGTCACCTGTTTATTTTTGGACATCGCTAATTTTGTCACTTATAGTATTAAATTTAATTTGTCATAATTCCGGTATAGTTCTGTTTAAAATTTTCATTTATACTTAGATCATTTTGCCAGTATTTTCCTAATATTTTTGTTATTTTTTCATTATTACGTAGTTTCAAGTCATTTAGATAAGAGTTGATTGATTTGCGAAATTTTGCTTAGGTTTTTTTGCCGTAGATATATTTAATTTTGACTTATAGTACCTACTTAGATATATATATATATATTTTTGTGTAACGGGATTTTGCAACAATCGATACTGCCGTTTGAGTCTATTTGCGGTTGTAAGTAGAGTGCGTGCGATTGACCCGCCGGTGCGCTGCGCGTGCGGAGCTCCTACCGTGTAGTGCATTTACCGTGTCATCTGCGCCTATTTGGATTTTCCTTTTTTTTCGGCGCAACGCTAGTACCGGGCGTCTAGATTTCCCGCAGTTTGGTTATTACACCTACATTATTTTTTTTAATCTTTAATAGCTATTGAATTTACGACTTTTTTTGTATGATTATTCTCATTTTCCATATTATATGCTGGCATTACTGTTGGATAATTTGTTTAATTTTTTTTTGTGTTTGCCCTATTACGTACCAGCAGCTTTTAGAAGTTGTGGCTGCTGGATTTTGTCTTATTTCCAAGAGGATCAGGCATCAACTTCTTGGCGCCCTTTACTGTTTAATTGCCCACTCCCATCTTCGGCTTAGAGCTCAGTCGCGGCCGGATCCTCATTTGTGGCGTTGCGCCATTTGTGCAATAAAAGTGCCTCATAGCGATGGAGAAGGAGAACGCCCTCATCACGTGAGAGGAACAAGAAGAAACTTAGGAGGAACGAAGCTCGGCAATACGTAAGCACCTCTTCAAAGAAAAAGGTACATGGCCGTAATCTTGGTCCCCCACATGCTCTTGTAAAAAGGGTTGCTGCACCAAAATTGCTGGTAAAGCAGAAGACATATTTAAAGGTTTTTCTTTGACTTGCAAAACAGTCATTTATTTGGCTGTATAAAAATCCAAATACACCCCAAGAAAAGATCTCACTCCAAGAAAACTGAAAGACAAGTATATTGTAAAAATTTTACCATTGAGTGTCCGGCATTTTATTGGATGAATAACTTAGGTGTGCATTATTGCACAAACTGTAAGGGGGTAAATGTTTTGATGGGTAGAAGAGATTGGTAACAGAGGCAGTGATGAGATATGCAGTGCCGTTCTGAAGTTGTTTTTAGAAATGGCAAAAGACCGAATTGTTTTTACAAACAACTGCTTTGGGCAGAATAAGAACTTGGCTCTTTGGCTACTTATCAACTTTGCTTTAATAGAAAAGCATCCGCAAAATTACGATCCTTCAGTGTCGCTGGATATCGCCAAAAAAGCAAATAAAAAATCACCTTTATGTAACATGCCTGGAACAAGAAAATATACTAAACTTTCAGTTTGTTGCAAAATGTGACTAAAGCAAAAAACACAGCAACCAGCAGTTGCTCCCAAGTTTACCGGTGATTATCCATCAAGAATTTTTATTAAGAACATAGTAAATGGGGACTACGGCCAGCTGGAGTTGAACTATACGAACTCTTGTACAAAAGTGCATGGGCTCTTTGAAGATCAAGAAAAATAAATTAGCAGATGCAAAATGTCTTTTGCCATTTATCTCACCTATCTACCATGACTTCTGGAGTGGGTAAATTCCCCATGATGAAGTTGCAGATGGTGACGATAATGTAGAACTTATTTTTTACACTGCTACGTATTTTTGTATGGTATCGTCGTAGTTCCGTACATTCCATTTTCGTACAACGCGAAATCAGTGACAGTTCCGTACACGATGCACGTGTCCCGATACTGGTGATCATTTGTAAGAAACTGTCATTAGCAATAGTGGTAGTTGCGTACAGGTACAATCCCTTAGTGACCGTATACTCGGAGAGCATTCTAAGAATCACCCGGCCAAAAAATTGGTGTTGCGCGCGTCACTGAATACGGCCAAAAAAGTGATTCCACGGCCCAATATTTCCGGTCTGTGGGCAAGCGAAGCGAGCGAAACGAGCGGAGCGTTTAAGTCTCCCTCAAAACAAAAACATTAACATTTGAAAACAAAAGGAGAGAAACCAACATACACTTCCGCATTGAAGTCTAGTCATTGTAAAGATAAATTAGATTTAATGGCTTACTGCATTATCAGCAGGTCAGCGCACGAAGCGGCACTCAAACCAGGTAGAGGTTTGGGATGAAGCACGAAACGGGAAAATTGTACCCGTACCCGTACCCAACTACCACTATTGCTAATGACAGTTTCTCACAAATGACCGCGACACGTGCATCGTGTACGGAACTGTCACTGACTTCGCCTTGTACGGAAATGGAATGTACGGAATGGCCACCAATTCTTTTTGTATTATTATTTTCCCTTAGTGAACCTTACAAATTTTTATGAACAATAATATGAGAGTAACCACATCTGCTTTCTACCTAAATACAACAAATCTCATCACTTTATAAATTGCAGTTTTACGATGGAATAAATAATAGGTGCTAATGTGGAACATTTTCGTCGCCCGCGCTGCTAGAGAGAGATGGGGCAACTTAGGCGGGGCGACGCATTGAAACTCCATATTAAAACATAAATATTCGCTACATAACACTATCTTATACACTAGGCGCTTATATTAGTAATTATTAAAAAGTCACTTAAAACTAGTAGACAGTAGAGTATTGGATTTATTTTGTGGGCGCGCTTTGGAGAATTCAGACTGCTGTTACTTCTCCTCTTCTAGACCTCTCGCTCGCTCACATGGGCGCCCGCAGGCAAGGGCAAGGGGGGGCAGTTGCCCCACCCTGTATGTATTTTCAAATAAACCTTTAAAAAATTTTATTAAGAAAATGGCTACAAACACAAATTAGCATGGCACATATAAAAATTTATTATTAAGTGAACTGCAGTCTGTAGTAAAGCATCAACACAACTGGACCGTGGTCGTAACTCATAAATTTGACTCGCAATGTTGCATAGTAACGAGAGCATTGCACAAGTGAAAATACAGCTCTACGCATGCGACACACAGCATCACATGGCATGAATTCATGAATATAACATGTTATTACTTCAGTACCTCAGTTATCGCTTGAACACCAGAACACATCTCGTAAACTGGCCTCAAAACTCGAATTTTTACATTTGACATTAAATAACTGCAGTATAAAATTATGGCGTTTGATCATAATCAATACGTTTGATATTTAAATATTAAACGTAAAAAGGGAAAATTTTGTTTTTAAGCAGTTAATTTCCTATTCCTAACTACAAAATTAGGGGCGACTAACCTCCAAAAATATCGATTTTACAACCGTGATGCATTTTGTAAATGGCAAAGGTTTTGATATAAATGCCCCCCCCCTTGGAAAAAATCCTGCGGGCGCCCATGCTCGCTCATTGACTAAAATATAGATCCACGCGTGACCGCTTTGAATAGTAATGCATGCGAATGTCAGTCAATCATTCATATAGCCTGGACAACATGTTGCCCACTGATGTTGATTTATGAGTAATTTTTGACAGCAGCCTCTCGTTCAAAAAGAACCTAGAGAATATTCTAGCAAAATCTTCAAAAATGTTAGGTTATATACGAAGAAATAGCTCTGATTTGTCAGTCTCCTCATTCAAATTGTTATATTTTCATTGTGCGGTTTCTTAATCTATTTAAAACAGTCTCATGGTCATAAGTGTGGCTTACAAGTTGCCTTCCACGAAGTCCGTCGGGCAAAATTCAACTCTCTACTGGAATTTTTCACCCGAAAGTTATGATTTAAAGCCTTCCTTTGTGGGTGTGAAGCTTATGAATGTTATTAAAGCCGAAACCGTTCACCTGCTAGCGCCATTCCTCGTCTCCATGTTTGTTTATCGCGAACGCTAACAAAGGCACTTGGAAATCACCACAGTATCCGTCGTGTGTACGCTTTCAGCGAGCTGAAAAGGCAACCGATTATGAAGTGTGTTTCTAGATCCCTCTCGCTACCAGTATTGTTTGCATATGATGAGGGTGGGGAGCGTGTCCTGTTCGATACCGGATTGCTTTCAAGAGATCCTGCATGGGACTAACTATGAGACGGCTGAACACAGTCATTTTATTTTCCATTTCAAAGGTAAGTAACTATTAGGCGTGCTTTAGAAACGTTTGGCTTTGAATTTCTGATTAGTTGTTTTATTTGGAGACCTGGTAGGGTTCCCTTTAGCCTAGTTATCTGTAACATTGCTGGTATAGTTTATACCAAATTTATAGTCTCATAAGTAGTAAAACAGAAATCCGCTCGATCTAAGAACGACATGACCTTTGTCTGCTTGACGAGAACTTCAAGGAATTCGAGAAAATTTGTTGCTTGAAGGACTGGTTAGATTGGCGGTTTTGGTCGACATATATGTGGTGGAGTGTATTAAATATTGCTATTCATCTCTCATAGTTTTTGTATTATTAATAGGGTTTCGCACAAGACCAAGAAAAGTCTTGGTCTTGTCTTGTCTTGGTCTTGAATTCGAGACCAATACCAAGACCAAGACTAACATAAATGATCCAAGACCAATACCAAGACTTAACCTCCAAGACCAAGAGTCTTGGAGCAAGAGTCTTGGAAAAGTCTTGGTCTTGATATTTTAAAATTTGTTATTTTTTAGTTTATTAAAAAATTAATTAGAACAACTGCAATTAAATTTAAGGAATACAATTTTTTAGGCAATAAGTAAATATAATAATTAGGAAACTACAAAGATATTATAATATTTATTGTTCAAAAACTAAAATATAAATAAAAGCAAAACACTAACACCATGGCATCATTGCGGTCGCACAGCACGGATAAGTGTTTCCCGCGAATCTCTGTTTCGCACTCTACGTCATGCGCGAGAGGTGACAAAATTGGGCTGCCTACCGAGCATACTATACAATATCCTTATACTATAATCTGTACTAGAATAAATAAGATAAGTTTTATGGGAAGTAAGTACATTTCAGATGTCGGATAATTTTTTAGAGCTTTCATTTTGGTTTTTGAATTAAGTTTATTATATTACATCTTAACACAAAATATCAATTTTAGTACAGCCGGGAACTAAATACAAAAGTTGTAGTGAGTCAAGTGAACAAAAAATTATGAAATTATGCAAATATGAAATAGAATTCTTATTTTTGAACTATCTCCCCTTAAGTGGGTGTGGAAACATTGAAATTCATAAATTTCTCGTACTCTCATAAAAACCAAACAAGACCAAGAAAAAACAATACCAAGACCGAGACCAAGCCCAACACGATGATGCAAGACCAATACCAAGACTGGTGTAAGTCTCGTCTTGTCTTGGTCTTGCGAAACCCTAATTATTAAATGTTATAGCGTAAAGACTTCGTTACCGGTACTCGAGGTCAGTGGCGGCTCCTGACTTTAGAACTTGGCAGTGCTCTAGAATGAAATCACCGCTCAGGGGTTGGGGGAGGGGGTCTGGCGGTTTCTCTCCCGTAGTTTTTTTAAATAAAGTGCTTTAGAAGCCATTTTCAAACATTTTCGAACAAGAAATTTCACTCACCGCAATATTTAACGAAAATCCCAAATCCAAAAGGTTAAACTTTCGCACACAACTTTTACCGCGACCTTTCGAGAAGCATTTGATACTTCTCACAGGCTTAGGACGTCCATTTCATTTTATTTCAAGTTTTTCGTCAAAAGTCTATATTCATTTTTAACTGAATGGAGTATTACAACACAATAATAATTTTGAAAATTGCAAAAATCAGGCGACCACTTTGTTAAAGTTCACTCCGCAATGTTTAAGTGTTGACTTGAACCAAACCACTACTTTTAGCCATGCTAAGTATTGGAAATTTCAATATTTAAAAATAAACACGATCCTGCAGCTAATTACTCACGTTATAAGCAAAGCAACGAGCCAATCTCAGACCTAAATATGGTAAACAAAAACAATAAACACTGCCGCAGAAGTACCAACTCCCGCGTCCCGTGCTTCGCCCAACAGTAAGTGTGTGCTCAAACAGCGCTCCCAGACGAGCTTTATTCTTCCACCTAAAAGCACATACGACGAAATTTTCCCGAGTCGCGCCTATCTCGCTCCCATATCGAATGTGCATTTGCTTTAGAGTGCCACACCTCAGTACTCGGACGGCTAGTTGCGTTTGTGGTAGGCATTTTGAAAGACGACGCGGAATGCTTAGAGCGCGTACTATTTATTATCTCGCATAATAATTAATATATTGCGGCAGAGATTCAAAAAGTTTTAAACTTATTAGTTTATAATTATAAATTTTGGTATATTTTGTGCCAGTTATATTTTAAGATTTCAATTTTTTGTGAAATTTTCCCGAGTCGCGCCTATCTCGCTCCCATATCGAATGTGCATTTGCTTTAGAGTGCCACACCTCAGTACTCGGACGGCTAGTTGCGTTTGTGGTAGGCATTTTGAAAGACGACGCGGAATGCTTAGAGCACGTACTATTTATTATCTCGCATAATAATTAATAAATTGCGGCAGAGATTCAAAAAGTTTTAAACTTATTAGTTTATAATTATAAATTTTGGTATATTTTGTGCCAGTTATATTTTAAGATTTCAATTTTTTGTGAAATGCTGGCATATCATATAATTAAAACACTGGATAAATCGACGTTTCGCCCCCGTTCGGGGGCTTTATCAAGATTTATTGGTATAAATATAAAATATAAATTTGTCAGTAAAAATTTTTACAAATTATTATTATTCAATGGGCTATAGCCAATCAAATAATTCATATTGTAGCATATTCAGGTTGCTGTGACGCGCAAAACTTCAAATTATTTATATTTACTTGTCAGAAAACTCCAGGAAATCGTCTGTGTATTATAATACGTTTCTATAGTAACGTTCGTTTATAGTTATTTATGAAACGAGTGCGAGGAGATATTTTTCGCGCATGAGCGCAATGTTTGAAGCACGAGCGACGAAAGAGCGAGTGCTTCATTTGCGCGAACGCGCCGAAGACGTCCTCGCGCATCGACAATATTTTTTGAAACGAACATCATAATTTTTTAATTATTATCTAATAAGTTTCCAATTTAAAATTTCAAAAAATCAAGTGGTTACATTGACAGATTTCCATTTGACAATTGTAGAAAATGACATTTGGTTTAATTTATTGAAATGAGTTGTCAAAGTGTCAATCGAATTAACAGCGATTTATCTTTATTCTTTCACTATTTTCAACATCCAAATTGGAGAAATGGCGTTTTGTTAACCAAACTTTATTACTATCAAGTCAAATTATTTCTAGAAAACCTGAAAGGGCCAGTGCTTTTTGATAGATTTCGCGCACTAGTGCGCGAACACTATGTTTGAGTTTGTCTGTCGGGTTCGCGAAATGTCATTTTGAGAGCGGTGAGTTCAAAAAGGAGTTTTTGCAAATCATTTTATTCATATTGATGCCACCTACTCTCACGTTCTCTGATTTGATCAAACGGACAATGCAGCAAAATTCTGACGCGCGACTAAGTAATAAAGCTTCGAAAAATCTAGTCTTTGCCTCACCAATTTCATCATCAAACCGACCTCCACTTTTTGCCATACATATATTATATTCGAGCGAGTCCACAAATTCCCATTCGTTTTACTAAAATTAACTTTTGCTAAATTAGATTTCACGTCGAACTGTAATTCACAGTTGGCAGTGCATCATGCCGTAAAAATGTCGATAACGAATGACGGGAACAGGATAAAGTTAGAACACGCACATTGAGTAGGGAGGCAGAGAGAGAACTGAAAGAAGCACTGCATAAAAATGCAAATTCAAATATTTGGCGATGGCCATATAATAAAAAAAGAAATCGAGAACGGGCCTGACGATTTCAAAGCTACTGGGAAATTTTGTAGATACCGAAGCGAAAATTCAATGAATCCATCCCGTCTCATTAAATTTTAAAAGTGAATTCATGTTTACTTTATGATTTATGCACAACCAAATTTTTGTTGATCTTTGCATTCGTTTGCGAAAAATTGCCAGCCGCCGCGCCGTTTTAGTAATGGATATACAAGTGTCCCTTTTATCTTTGGCTGTTTATTCTTACGAATTTCTTGAGAATGCACGTTTGTAAAAGGGAATAGCGTTTCATATTTCTTGGAAATGGGCGAGTACCAAGATTTATACATACATTTATACATACATATAATAAATATGATAAAAACTTAGTAAATTTGGGATTACATTGCAGATTTCACAATAAATCTTGACAAAGGTCCCAAGCGGGGCCGAAACGTCGAATTTACTAAATTTTTATACGTATATGCCAGCAACTCACCAAATTATAAAATTACTTAAATACAGTACCCTTTGGTTAGTGAATTATCAACATTAAATTGACGAGTACTTTTTATTTTGCCGGATAAATTTCTGTTTTGAACAAAATTTTGTTGCCAGGCAATTTGACGAATAAAACTGACAGCCTCTAGCTTTTAGATACGTTTTTTGAGCGAATTTAATATTAATCGAAGCAGAATTTAGACACATTTCATTTATTATACAGTGTGATTATTTAAAAACGAGCTACCTCAAATATCTTAGAAACAATTGGAAATATGTCAAATCTCCGAGACAGGTAAATCTAGGAATCGAGGGGAACATATTTTGACGTATAGTTGACGTTTCACTCGCTCGTGTTGTAAACTTCATCCTCGGTAATAATAGCATTCATGATAAACTCGTGTATAATATACTATTCTTTGATCTCCAGAAACTTGGGACATACGTATTTTTAAATGATACTCCAAAAGTCACCTTTTTAGCAAAGCATTAAAAAGTTTTCAGCAACCGTATGAAATACCTGTAGGGACTTCTAATGAAATTCACTCCAACTCTCAGAATGCTAATATTAACAGACTTTCATAAACGTCTAACAGACCACTGAATTTGAATCACCCTGCAACAAACAACTTAAAGCAGTCGTCGTGTTACCGCTCCTTTATGCTTCTGAAGTACTTAAGTACCTACTTATATTTAAATGAACTAGCACAAGAATTTTTATCGCAATTGGTTGTCTTGCATGTTAGTTTATGACGCAAAAAGTGTTGCAGGTACTTTTTTACTGTAACTGCTTATCGCTCTAGAACGTGAAGAGTGTGCAATGAAAAATCGATGGGCACGTTGACGATGAAAATTGAGATAGATTGTTAGATGTTTTTAAACGCTGTGGATGATGTATAGCAGCGGAAGAGATTGGGACGGAGAGAAATAGAGCAAATATTGACGAAATAAACGCAGCGCAAACAATGCAGTGGATTTCCAGCATTTCCCTGCCAGATAAATCGCTATCCTGTAGACTTTCCGTGTTCCACTTTTGAGGACATGACTAATTCGGTGGTGCATCCTCGTTCCTCGTCCCATTTCACGTCCCCTGTTTAATTCCGTGCTCTCGACGTCTTGAAAAATTGTAATTGCTTTATCTTGTTAAAAAGAATTGGCCACTTGAGATTTTTTACGTGCCAAGATTTATAAAACTGAATAATATCTGTGTTTGCAACAAATCCTCGGGTTTTGTTCAACATGAAGTTGCACTGTTTGTAACCGCCGCAGACTTCGCTGAAAAAAGTAATTGAAAATTCTGCACGGCATCCCGACGAGATGTATATATAAGATGGCTCTAAATTAATTCATCTCTGTGTAGAGTGCAAATGAATTTTAAGCGGGCAATTACGAAAGTCCTTTGAAACTTCAGGGAGAGAAAAGAAAGTTAGAAACTCCATCCATGTGTAAGCACATCGAACCCTTTTAACAAGACTAGCAGATAACGGTTGCGATTATTCATGCACTAAGCATTATTACCATACAAAAGATACAAGAATTGTAGCTCTTTCCTTTCCTTGACATCCAGATGAAACTGACAAGGCAAGAAAATATTTTTATTACGACTATTTTTGGGAAAAAGTGCTATCAAAAAATATATTAGAGGTTTAGAGGAACTCAATTTTTTTTCTAATCATTGAGCTTCTTTTAGAACATTTCACCAAGTTCAGAAATGTCACAGAAACAACAAGGGTCTGTAAGGATGGAGAGCAGGAATGTCTACAAAAATTGCTCTACATCACCTTGCATGGAGAGTTGAGAAAATGCCGAAGGACAAAGCAATCCTCCTAGTCAAGATGATTTAGTCATCACAGTCGAGGGAAGATTTAGTAGTACGATGAGGGAACGTATGCAAATGATCCTGAGTATTGTAGCAGCCTGGACTGAAAAGGAAGGCTTGACCATTAGTCCAGAAAAAACAACAATAGTTCCATTTACGCGAAAGAGAAATATAGAGGCTCTTGGACCTCTATATCTCCGTGGTAGGAAGATCCCACTGTCAAGGGAGGTCAAGTATCTTGGGGTTATACTGGACTCAACACTTACCTGGAACCAACAAATCGATAGAATAGTCAGAAAGTCGGAAACTAGGTACTCTTGCAGTAGTTAGGCGAACATACATATAACAGAAAATGGGGTCTAAGGCCAGGAATGGTGCACTGGCTGTACACGAGAGTGGTCAGATCGAATAATGTATGCAGCTTTGGCATGGTGACCCAAAGTCAAACAGGTAACTACTGGGCTAAGGCTAAGCAAAATTCAGAGGCTTGCCTGCCTAGGGTTGACAGGGGCGATGCGGACTTCGCCAACTGCAGCCATAAAGACTCTTCTGGACCTTCCCCCTCTCCACTTCGTGATACAGGGGGAGGCGAGACTGGCACTGTACATACTGCAAAATTCTTTTTACAGAGTCCGTCTGGGTACAGAGCACACTAGCATTATTGAGGACATAAAGGATCCCATGCTTGACATGAGGACGGATTACATGGTCCCCAAGAACACCACATAACCACTCTTTCAGGTCACAATCTCGATGACCCTAGAGTGGAGAACCAAATTCTGAACAGCATACCTTCCTGCAGTCTAATCTGGTACACCGACGGTTCTAAGACCGATACAGGTGCTGGGTTAGGACTGTTTGGAGATAAACAAAGAGTGAAACTCAGCTCCTCTCTGGGCAAATATGCCTCTGTCTTTCAAGCAGAGGTCTACGCGATACTACAATGTGCGCGGAAAAACATTAAGAGGGGCTACAAAAATCAGCGGATCTTTATCTTATCAGACAGCCAGGCAGCTTTAAAGGCTCTGATGAGCCCAAAGATGTCTTCCAAACTAGTGTGGGAATGCTTCCAACAACTATCCTAGCCATGCGGAACGCAGTGAGACGCTTTGGATTCGAGGTCACTGTGGGCTGATAGGGAACGAGAAAGCCGATAAACTAGCAAAGCGGGGCTTTAACGATCCTTTCGTTGGACCGGAACCTGCCCTAGGCATAACTAAGAGTGCCGTTAGACACCTAGTAAACGGATGGATTCGCGCTCAACATCACAATTACTGGAACATGGTTCCAGGACATAGGCACAGCAAGTGGTATATAAAGCGACCTTGCAGGAAAATATGCTCAGAACTACTTTGCCTTAGTAGGATGCAAATTAGAATCGTAACAGGCTTCCTAACGGGTTACACGACCGTTAAAGAACACCTGTGGAAGATTGGCAAATATTACGGAGACCTTAACTGCCGTTTGTGTAGTAAGGAACGGGAGAGAGCTATGCAAATCTTGTGCAGATGTGAAGCTCTGGACCAAAAGAGGCAGCGAATTTTCGGGCGATGTCTGATGGAACCGGAAGAATTTTCCACGCATTCAATGTTTGACTTGTGCCGTTTGGTCCAAGACACCAAGATCATGGAATTGGTGTGACTTAGAACTAGGGTGAGCACAATAAGCCCATTTTGTGGCTGCAGTGCATCTGAGCCTACGGGCAGGCAGGCCCTAAGGGGGAAAAAGGGTGGAGAGAGTCGAAATCCAGTCTGCTTCCCATCACGACCATACTCTGCTTGTGGCTACAGAACTAAGATCATTCATAATCTACTCTTTAATTGTCAAAGACGATCCTGCGCGTACATCAAAGGCTTAAAGGAAATCGAAAATTGACGTTGGAGTACCTAATGTACGAAGAAGGAAATTTTCATAGGTTATATCCCGAGATTTATGGGGTAAAATTTACAAAAAGTAGTTTTTCGCAAAATTTTGCTTGGAAAATGGTTGAGACTATATAATTCGACGATAAAATCCCGAGGACGTAGGTCGAGGGATTTGGATTTTATCAAGAATTATGTAGTCGAAACCATTTGCCTGAAAGCAAAATTTTGCAGAAAGTGTGCCTATACTCAAATTTTACGTGATAAAATTTGAGGTGTGCGGCAAATTGCTCGAAAACAATTGCTCGAAAGAAAATTGATCTACATGAATTGCTCGAAAAATTGTTCCTCGAATGGGAAGTTCCTCGAAAACCTAATTGATCGAATAACAATTTCTCGAAAAGATAATTCCTCGAAGTAATGAAATATGTAATAGTATAAGTATTGTAACACAAGTGAGGGAAAGGACTTCATTGCACAACTAGTACTAATACCTAGGCACCGAATGTTTTTATCGAAATTACTAATTCGGGCCATTTCTACAAGAAATAAGTTATTAATATTGTGTGACATACCTTTAATATAAGGCAATGAAATGAAATTTCTATTTTCTTTCTGTTTTTTAATATCGGTATTATTATTGTACAGTGTGTCCGATTTTCGTTGTGATTTGGGAGTTTCTCATAGAAGCAACAGAGATAGAGCCTCGGGGTTTTCGCGAATCTGAGCTACGTTTAAGCGTTTACACACAGCCTATAAATGGCATTTGCTTACTAAATTTGGTTTAAGAACACATTTAGTTAAGGGTAAACTGTAGTTAGTTAATAAAGTTATGTTAGGTGCGTTTACGCGAATGTCGACCACTGTTAATATCGATGTTACGGAGCTTAACATATAGGTATTTATTGCAGGGCGGCGCCGGTGCGCCGTGGCGGCTCGTTTGCCAGGGTTTGGGTTTTTTCTTTGGTTGTAATCATCCCCAATAGTTTTATTTATTTATGACAATTTTATTGGTATACTTAGGAACTCGGGAATTCTTACAATATGTAATACTGAAAATATGAAACCTTTTTTTGAGAAACCCCTCACGGACTCTGTTATCCTCGGTGTAGTGCAGAATTCATGCAAAAGGATTAGGGGCCAGGTATACGGTGCGGAATCCGATGCCGCCCCTACTTAACCGCTCCACATTTATGTATTGCCCATAGGGTTGAGCGCCGAATTGGTCTGTATCCACCCACCCACTTATAAATAAGTAACAATTTATTTACCAGGCATCTGCACGGTATCGGTAACAATATGGAATTTTTAAAAAGTGAAAAAGGCAAAAATAAATTATTTATCGAAGGGTATTTGTTTATTAGAGACAAAACTGTTGATAATAAAACGTATTGGAAGTGTGAAGTTTCTAAAAAATTAAAGTGTTCCGCTCGGGCGACAACAATCGATAACAATATAACAAAAATTAATAATGTGGACAATCACATAGCAAGAGTATATAATCTATCTATATAAATAAAAATCAATTGCCGCATGTATTTAAGATAATCACTTGAGAACGGCTCGACCGATTTGGCTGATTTCTTTTTTGTTGTGTTCGTAATTGTCAGGACAAGGTTTGTATGAAAGAAAATTTTGGAAAATCCACCGGGAAAGTCGAAAATTTGGATGGTATGTTTGTATGAAAATCTGTTTGACAAACAAAAATGTGACGTTCAGTTTGACAGTTCTAAAAATTGAATTGTCAGTGTGTTATCGGTGGTGATCATGTATTTGGTGTTTCTTTGGAAAAAATGCCACCAGTGAGGCGTCGAAATATCGGTTGACGTACGCGCAATGCAAGCCAACTACATCGTCGTTGAGTCAATGAGACTGACGAAGAGCGTAGACAGCGTTTGGAGCCAATTCATATAAGAATTTCTCAAGCCTCAAGCGCGATCCATTATGACTCCGGAACAAAGAATACAGTTGAGTTCGACGTGCTCAGTTGGAGCTTACGCACAAAATAATATGGAACGTCGACAAAACAGAGGCCGAACGTGGCACTAGGTAACGAAAAATTGGAAAAGTTGCCCGGAAAATTGGAAAATTCGGGAAAAACTGCTTTTTTATATGGGATTTTTGTATGATATGGATATGCGTCAGTCGCGAAATTCGCGAAATTCGGACAAACTGTCAAAATCATAATTTTGAAAAATCCACCGGAAAATTAGAAAATTCGGGGAAAACTAAAAGTGCTTAACGGCTGGACCGATTTGGCTGATTTTTTTTTGTTGTGATCGTAATTGTCAGGACAAGGTTTGTATGAAAGAAAATTTTTGGAGAATCCGGCGGAAAATGTGAAAATTCGGGAAAAACTGAAAGTGCTTAACGGTTGGACCGATTTGGCTAATTCTTTTCAGAAACAAGGTTTTTAGGGAATGAAAAATTGGAAAAGTTGCTCGGAAAATTGGAAAATTCGGAAAAACTGAAAGTGCTTTTTTCTATTCGATTTTTGTATGATGGATAGGCGTAAGTTGGGAAATTCGGGCAAACTGTCAAAATCATAATTTTTTGTATGCACTCGCTATCATAACTGACGATAGGAACGACATATTTGGTTGAACATAAACGTAATCAGAAAACTGTTTCACATTGAATAAACGATTTGGTTAATGAATCAAAAGTTCAATACGAAAAGTAATTTTAGGCAGGACGTCTGCCGGGCCCGCTAGTACCATCAAAAAATGCAAAATCAACTAGAGATACGCCACAGTTTCTCATATCTACTACATCAGAAAATATTGGTGGGGCAGTAGCAGCAAGACTGCCTGCAGTAGGTTCCATCAAAAGAACCATAAGAAATATTCGCACAAGTGAAAATTTGCGTCCCGCTGTGCCAATGCATAGGCATATTTTTTAAGTAAGTACCTACCATCCACCTTATTCCATTACTTCGAGGAATTATCTTTAAGAGAAATTGTTATTCGAGCAACTTGCCTTTCGAGGAACTTCCCATTCGAGGAACAATTTTTCGAGCAATTTTCTTTCGAGCAGTTGTTTTCGAGCAAATATGATAATGATTAATTAGGATTAAAGTTTGAACGATTAATAAAAAAATTGCAGACCTTTATGTCATATTGTTTTTTTTCTCCAATTACTGTCTGGGCTTCTAAATCATCTATTTACAAATACCGGTCCAAAGATACTTCCTTGCGGCACTCCCCATGAGTTAGATTAAACATATGTTGTTTGACAGTATTGAAATGAAAGGCATTTTTTCTGTAGGTGAATAAAATTGTAAATTGACAATTTCTACTAGTTCAATAATTATTATTAATAGTCCGCCCAGACTGAAAACGCAGTTAATTATCGTGAAAAACTATATTACTGTTCAAGGATGACAAAACAGCAATTAACTTTATTATTCACTCACGATTTGAGCCATGTGAACTACACTCGATATATATTAGAGCAATTAAGAGACAATAGCTTGTAAGTGTTAAACATTTTGCAGAGATAATTTTAGCTAATATTTATACAGTCTTTTTAACTCGAGGTAATTCAGTTGTTTCGTTTGAATTTATGCCTGACATTTTACGTAGAAAATGTTGCTCTTCATAATTTTATCGTTGCCTGTGTTTAATACTGTGTCTGTGAGCTGCGGAATTCTTTATCCGAGAGAGTCGGAGACCAGACAACAGTTTTCCCTGGATGGATTGTGGAACTTTGTGCTTACACCCCAGCAGGATTTGGAAATGGGATTCAAGCGGCAATGGTACAAACAGAAATTAAACGCAGTAAGCTAAACCAAATTTCTTGTAATTCGATCATTTATTTTAAGCATTTTGTAGTTGCAAAATTTAACAGTCTATCAAATGCCGGTACCATCAAGTTTCAATGACATAACAGCAGATCCAGCTGTCAGAGACTATGTGGGAACAGTGTGGTACGAGAAAAGCTTCTTTGTGCCACACACTTGGACAAAGGATTTGAGAATATGGCTCCGATTTTCTGGTGTTCATTACTCTGCCAAGGTGGTAAGTTTCTGGAGTACCTAAACATGCCTAACTCCATAATTCTGACAGGTGCGTTGATGTAACTAAGTATAAATGACTTGTGATCTTTGCCTATGCAGAATCTTCACTCTTCTCCTTGTCAACTTCTTTGACGTTCGCTCCCGAAATGCATAGCTTGACCTTATTGCCCCTGTCAGGTTGGATTTCGCCATTGAACCATTTCACTGTATGTAAATTTAGAAACAACACTTTTAGTGGGTCAATGGAAGATATACAATAATCCATAAAATTGGTCACCTACCATTCGCCGCAGAAATAACCGACTCTGTCCTGTTCAACATGGTTAATACTATTACAGTTGCCGTAAGCAATGTCTTACAGAATTCGACAATACCTCAAGGGATACTCGAAAAAGTTCAAACGTAAAGATATAAATAACAGGAAAACAATAAAAAAATATAATCTTTTGCTTCAGTGACGATGGTATCAAACTGGAAAACAGGTATACCTTTGATTTTTATAATTATGCGGGGATCCATAGGCCTGTTACCATATTTACAACGCCCAAAACGTACATTGATGATATATCAGTTCACACAGATTTCAAATTGCAAGAAAATAAATTTGGGAAAACTGCAACAGGTAACTACTTAACATGTTTTGCTTGGTTGACATTTCAGTTGAATTCTTCTAAACGTAGGTATCGTAAAGTACCAAATCAAATATTCCGGCAACGTGACCCGAGGAAATTTATCTGCAATTATTGTTATTGTAAACAAAATCGGTAAAGTAGTCGCAGAAGCAGGTCATTTGAAAGCAAACAATTCGATATTCGGAGGCAAATTGAATATTTTGAATGCTACGCTTTGGTGGCCTTATTTAATGAGTGAACATCCTGGGTATCTCTACACAATGCAGGTAAAATCATCAACCACTTTATTAGATGATTCTTAAATTAACCACCAATTGCAGGTCCAGTTATTACTAAAAAATAATACCAACGTAAAACTTCTCGATGTGTATCGCCTACCTTTCGGAATACGAACTGTTTCTTGGAGCAACACATCTCTTTTCATTAATAACAGAAAAGTGTATCTTCGCGGTTTTGGTAGACATGAAGATTCAGATATCAGAGGCAAAGGATTTGATCTTCCTACAATTGTAAGAGACTACAATTTGATCAAGTGGATTGGGGCCAACGCTTACAGGACCTCTCATTATCCTTATGCTGAAGAGATCATGGATTTAGCTGACCAATATGGTATAATGATTATAGACGAATGTCCAGCAGTGAACTTGCAGTAAGTTGTTACCCACTCTCAAGCTAATTCACGTTCCTTCATTCCTCTTGACCTTCTTAATGGAATCACGGCCCATCATAAATTTCCTACAGAGTTTGAAGATCCCTTGGGATGCTGTCACTCCATCTGAGTCTTGGCCGTTTCCTTGACGTGCCTCCGTCCGTTATGTTATAATCCCTTCTTGTTCGCACAATCTAACAATCATATTGATGTTTGCAGAAATTTCACCAACGAATTGCTGGAAAACCATAAGCAATCTTTAACTGAACTGATAAACAGAGACAAAAACCGGCCTAGTGTCATTATGTGGTCCATTGCTAACGAACCAAGGACGGAAGATGCCAGATCTGACCTTTATTTCCAGTAATTACCTAGTATTTAAAAATATTTAGCAATTATTGCAAACGAATTTTCGTTTCCAGGGAAATAGTAAAACATGTGAAAACTTTGGATGAATATCGACCTACGACTTTTTCTACATTTAAAACTCTTGAACAAGATCATGGGGTATTTATATTGGGAGTGACTACTGCTCCGGCCGCCGGTCCCCTGAAATTTTATTCCAATACTGTCGGACGTGCGCATTACTTAATGTCGGTAAAATGACGTTTAAGAATATCGTTATCGGCTAGTGACGCTATACTTGGACCGCCCAACAGACGGAGTGATCACCCTGCAAGCATGAGCTCTAAACGGGACCACTATCAATTTAGGACGACAGAACCGCAGTGATGCGCTCACTCCAATTCGGTCGTCATAAATTAATATTGGCCCCGCTAATGCACGTTCTTGCAGGGTGATCATTCCGTCTGTTGGGCGGCCCAAGTATAACGGACTCGGTGGGTGTGCGGATATCGTACAGAACTGCCATTTTGTTCTCCTACGGCTAGACGAGTTCTGATCCCGCAGCGGTTTGATATATTTTGCTTGTTTTTACATCATCTTTTTCCAAAAAATGCGTGGTCTGGTGCGAGAGGGCAAGTAAGGGCTTTGTTTAAAATGCGTTCTCTCAGCTTTAGTTTTTTTCCGCCTCCAAAATGCAAATTGTGTTGACATTCTGTGATGCGCATGCCCGACCGTGTTCAAACAAAATTTCAGGAGACCGTCGCGTCGGCCGGAGCAGTAGTCACTCCCATTTATATTTATCTAGTTTCAGTAAGTTTCTTATTTGATGATTTTAGGTTAAGCATGTGGATATTGTGAGCATCAATCGTTATTATGGTTGGTACATAAACGAAGGTCATTTAGACATGATTAAAGAAGGGTTGAAAAAGGATTTAAGGGGTTTCCATGTTAAGTATAATAAACCAGTTCTACAATCTGAGTATGGTGCTGGAACGATAGCTGGCATGCATTACGTGAGTTATTCTACTTTTCGTTTTGTGGTATCGTTTACTATTAGAAAGCATTTTTTCATCAGTAGTCTGGATGATTCAGCTTTTTTTGTTTTATAATACGTGGGAAGGGGAAAAAGTTTTGCTATTCTCGGTCTAGTGTGTGGTTCACTACTCTGAAATCGCAGCAAGGTTGAAGGCAGTTTACCAGGAAGGTCCTCCATCAGAAACGACTGTTCGCTGATGGGCAAATGAGTTTAACCGTGGTAGAGAGAGTCTCGAAGACGATCCAAGGACCGGAAGACCTGCAACAGCTCTAAACGCTGAAACTGTGACGAAAGTGAAAAAACTAGTGTTGGAAGACAGGCGCATTACTGTCAGAAGGGTGGCCCAAACAATTAAGATTCATGAGAAATCGGTGAGATCTATTCTTCATGACATTTTGCACATGAATAAGGTCTCAATCCCACGGATGCCTCAAATGCTGACACCCGTTCACAAGCAGAACCGCGTCAACATTAAATTTATCGTGAGCTTTTGACCCGTGCAGATGCCGATCCGGAGAACTTTTTTGACAGGATTTTCACTATGGACGAAAGCTGGATCCCTTACTACGATCTCCTTACAAAACAAGCAAGTATTGAGTGGCGGAATTCCAATTCTCCGCCTCCAAGAAAGTTCAGAACCAACCCATAAGCAGGCAAGGTGATGCTCTCGGTTTTCTGCGATTCAAGTTTTTGCTTGTTGACTTTCTTGAACATGGTCGTATAATCAACGGTGCATATTACTGTGACCCTCTGTGTAAATTTCAGGAGGAAATTAAGGCGAAACGGCGTGGTATGCTGCGAAAAAGTGTGCTCCTGCAGCATGACACTGCATCATCTCATAAGTGCGCTGCAACATCAAAAGCGGTTGAACTGGGCTTTGGAATTCTGCTCTATCCGGCCGATTCTCCCAATCTTGTACCATCTGATTTCTTTCTCTTTGGGAACCTCAAGGCTCATTTTCGTGCCACGCATTTCAGTGAAAATGAGAGCTAGAAAGCTGAGGTTACTTCATGGTTTGAAGCTCAAAATACGGACTTTTACAAGGAAGAGATTTTCAAGTTGAAACATCACTGGGCCAAGCATGTCGATTTGGCAGGCGACTACATAGAGAAGACATAAGCTATATGACTGTTTTCAGAATTAAACTATTAGTGGTTTCTCGAGAACGGCAAAACTTTCTCCCCTTCCCACGTAATATCTCTTGTTCTTTTTAGTTGCCGTCTTATATTTGGTCGGAAGAATACCAAGACCAACTCATGGCCCACCACTTCGAAGCATTTGATGAATTGCAATCAGAAGGATTTTTTATAGGAGAATTCATATGGAATTTTGCCGATTTCAATACTGCTCAAGGTTCTTGTACATGAATCCTTAAATCAACATCAGACGTTATTTGAATTATGTTTTACAGGGTACAAGAGAGCTGGAGGAAACAAGAAGGGAATCTTCACCAGAAATAGGGAACCAAAAGCGGCTGCATTTCTTCTGAGACAAAGATACTGGTACTTGGCGAAGAAGTTTAATAATGTCGAGCTTCCTAAGAATCTTCGCACATACGTATCCGACATCTATGGTCAAAGACATGATGAACTGTAAATTTTTGACTTTGGTATTCGCTTATGCTTATGTGTTTTTTTTAATAAACACTTTTTCCTAAGAAACATTAGTTTCCGTAACACCAACTATGCTAGAGATAAAACAAACAAATTATGTAAAGGTACCGAATTAATCTTTTTCCCATCTTCAGTTTCTATTTGAAATGACAACAGAATTTCAAAGTTAAAGTGTTTGATAATAATGTTTTATCTTTTTGATATGGAGCATTTTGTTGACTTTAGAATTTTATTTAAGTATTTATTTTTAATTCATTAGCAGCAAAAGATTATCGAGTCCACCTATAAATTGTTGCAAACGTAATAGTCAACTAGCATAAATTTTTTACACTTAGTAATAGGTAAGCTCTCTCCACATAGAATGTATGGAAAGCTGGTTTGAAAACATTTTTTACAGGAACAAAGATGTCCTTGATAATAGCAGTGTCTTTATTCTCAATTTTGGGAAGAGCACTGTCCTCAGGAATTCTGTACCCAAGACCATCAGAAACTAGGTCCCAAATATCATTAGATGGTCTTTGGAATTTTGCGTTAACCCCTCCAGATGATCTGCAGAGAGGTTTTAAAGAAGCCTGGTTTGAAAAAGACCTAATAACCGTAAGCATTTGCACTTGTTCTTGAAATATACTTGCCAATTACTTATTTTATCTATAGTTAGAAGACATAGACATTTATAAGATGCCAGTACCAGCAAGTTACAACGATGTTACAGTAGACCCAAAAATAAGAGACTACGTGGGAGTTGTATGGTATGATAGAACATTCTATGTTCCTCACCACTGGTCAAGTACGTCAAAAGTATGGCTACGTTTCGGTTCAATAGCATACTCTGGCGATGTGGTACGAATAATTTATAGACAAAAACATACAGAAAGATTTCCATTGGGTTATTGTTTCAGTATATTAATGGAGAATATGCCATGAGCCATGAAATTGGCCATTTACCATTCGTAGCCGAGGTATCATCGTTTTTAAATTTTGGACAAAAGAATCGAATTACTGTGGCCGTGAACAACATACTTGGACCTACAACTATTCCTCAGGGCAATACATACAACCAAACAACGTGAGTATAAAGAGACATGGTGTAGACTAGATAAAATTATTCTTACACAATTTGTTTTTATAGTGACGATGGTGTCAAGTTGATTCAAAGTTATACCATGGATTTCTTCAATTATGCTGGCATCCACAGACCAGTGACTTTGTATACCACTCCAGAAGATTACATAGACGACATTACTGTTACATATACTATTAATCAAGATGGTACAACAGGTCAGTAAATAGCACAACACAGACGAAATTACCGAAATTAACCATGATTTTTCAGGAACCATTCATTACATAATGACATACGTTAGCAATGTTTCTCAGAGCAATTTGGACGCATTCGTGAGTGTGCACGATAGAGATGGTGAAAGCGTGCCGTTGATCATCGCTATCAACCCAATTGAAAATGGTTTTATGGGGTCTGTTTCTATACTAAATGCCCATCTTTGGTGGCCTTACTTGATGCATGAAGATCCCGGATATTTATATGAGATGGAGGTATTTACGTTTCTTAAAATTTAGAGTGTTCCAAAAAATCACCTATCAGGATATTTTTGTTTACGTGTGACTTCATGACTTTCATTGTCTTCTTCATTTAAGATATTGGCCTTGCCCACAAATTGGGTTATTGTAGGTTTTGCATTGTGTGAATAGTATTTCCAATTGTCTATATTTTATCCTGTTTTCAATTCATTCTCACTTCTAACCTATAATTCTGACAGTTGATTTCGAGATCGGAGAAGTGGATAACCAGCAAGAGAACTTCAAATTATTATTTTGGCTGCTGAAGTTGAAGTTGAAGTTTGACACTAACATCCCCAGATTCCTTTGTCGACCATGAACCAGGCAGTCCTTAGGGCCTTAAACAATTGCTTTAAGAGGCTTCAAAAACTGTTAAGAAATTTTACATTGGGATTGTCAGACTATGAATGAGTAACATCTGCTTTTAAACTGTTTCCTTTCAGGTAAGACTCCTCAGCACATCGGGCGATCTCCTCGATAATTACTACCTTCCTGTTGGCATTCGAACGGTTAACTGGACTGACTCTCAACTTCTTGTTAACAACGTTCCCGTATACTTTAGAGGTTTTGGTAGACATGAAGACTACGACATTCGAGGAAAAGGCTTCGATTTACCGACAGCTCTAAGAGACTACAATTTAATCAAATGGATTGGTGCTAACGCGTACAGAACTTCTCATTATCCTTATGCTGAAGAAATAATGGATTTGGCTGACCAGAATGGTATAATGATTATTGACGAAGCTCCCTCTGCGAACATAGAGTGAGACAAGTTGAAACTTAAATTTTAAGGTTTTTAATACGGTTTTGGTATTAACAGAGGTTTCTCTGAAGAAATATTGGAAAAGCATAAGTCGTGCTTGACTCAATTGATAAACAGGGATAAGAATAGGCCCGGTGTGATTGTATGGTCCGTAGCTAATGAACCAAGAACTGAACACGAGGAAGCCGATGCTTATTTCGAGTATATTCCTTGAAATTAGAGTTTGGCTTAGTGTTTATTAATATTCTTTTGTAGGGCTGTTATTGCTCATGTTAAAGAACTTGATCGTACTCGTCCAATCACTATTGCTAACTTCCGCTCCCTACAAGATGACCATTCAGTAAGTAATTCCGATTTAACCAATGACTGCGCCATGTTTTAAATAATTGCATTAATATTTCTAGGCAAAACATGTAGATATATTAAGCCTCAACAGATATTACGGGTGGTACTCTTATTCTGGCCATGTTGATATGATAATTCATAACATAAGAAATGATGTTCTAGGATTCAGGCAAACGTATAACAAGCCTCTTATAATCACCGAGTATGGGGCTGACACCATAGAGGGCTATCATAGTGTATGTTACATTATCTATTATACTGAAATAATCGCTCACTAATTAACTTGTAGTTGCCGAGTTTCGTTTGGTCGGAAGAGTACCAAGACTTATTTATGTCGCACTACTTCATGGCATTCGATGAACTTCGTGCGCAAGGTGATTTTATAGGCGAATTTATATGGAACTTCGCTGATTTCAAAACACCTCAAGGTTTGATACCGTAATGTGAAAAAGTTGCTTTGAGTAAACGAAATTAAGTTAATTTATAGAGTACAGAAGGGTTGCTGGTAATAGGAAAGGTATTTTCACTAGAAACAGACAGCCAAAAGCAAGTGCTCACCTCTTGAGGAGAAGATATTGGGCTTTAGCTCAAGAATATGATAATGCTCCTTTGCCTGACGATTTGGATTTATATATATCAAAGTCAGCTGAACAAATCAGAACTGAACTGTAATATATGATCGCATTTTATAGAAGAATAAAACTTTAATAAATTAATCTCTGTAGTTTTATTTTATGCGCATGAGATAAATCCATTGATTTTATTTTGTTTGTAGTCCCAACAGGAAATAGAAGCGTTCTAAAGATGGTGCTACAGACGCATGATGAAGATACCGTGGATAGATAAGGTTAGCAATAGGGAGGTATTAGAAAGAGTTGGGAAAAAGCGAAAGGTATGGAAGACAATAAAAAATAGGAGAGATAGGATGGTAGGACACCTTCTGAGACCCGAAGGAATAGTTCGCGACATACTAGAGTCGGACATAGGAATAAAAATAGGTAGGGGTAGGCCCAGATTAGACTACAGCTCTTAAATAGTTGGGGATGTAGGATATTCTACTTTTAAGAAAATGCATAGGAGAGGAAAGGATGGAGGTATGCGTCCAATCAGTTTTCGGACTGAGAATTTGATGTAGCACTGTGAGGTTCAAAGTTTATCATAATGCACACCAAAATCGACTAATCTCTTCAATATTGGACGATAAACTTTGTTAAAAGCCACTAAGGTAATGCCCTTGCCCATACACAAGTTTCAGCGTGAGATAAGCCTTTTGTAAAATAGAGTTAAAATGTTAGTAAATCAGACGTTGGAAACAATGAGTACTCCCAAGGTTAAACAGTTGTAAGTAACAGACTGACTTGTATCGGACAAGAATGAAGCAATAAGCATAATGTCGTGGTTCAGCATGTCGAAGGTCTTGGAAAAGTCACTTAGGACCAAAACAATAACTCTGTTTTGGTCAACAGCATGAAAGAATCATTAGAAACCTCCAACAAAGCCGAAGCACAACCATGGTCCCGTCGAAAATCCGATTACATCAGAAAGGGCCCGAAGAATCTTTATAGATCGAAGATCACCAACTCCAAATTCGGAAATGGCAACATGCATTTTATGAGTTATCTTCTGAATGCAGAACACTTGATTGCATAAACAAATTACTGAGTTGAACAATTTACTAAATTGGGTATTCCTCAAGGAACTGCCTTAGATCCACTTTTATTCATACCTTATATCAATTACATTAGAAATTTGGGGAACAGATTTCAAGATCATATTTTATGCTGACGACACATTTCCTTTGTACAGGATGGGCAAAATTGCTCATTAGCATTGGGTAACTCGGTAATAATATCAACGAACTAAGAGACAATTTCATACAATGGCTTAATTCTGTATCTAATATTCATATTTATAACGAAGTTCAAATTGTTCTGAAGAGGTGTAGGTCATTTATGTGTTGTTAGTAATGGACATCAATTTGAACATTTAATTTGAAATTTTCAGTTTGAAACATTGTTATTAGTTTGCTATAGTGATTTTTAAGTTGTTATTTGTTTCTTCAGTTTAGATTTGTTTCTTGTGGAGGCCTTTCTTTTGTTTTGTTAAATGACCTCTAATTGACGAGCCTTTCTTTTAATCTTTCAAAAATACTTTTATGAGGCTGTCGTCTTCCTGGATAGCGGTAAAAATATGCTTCCGACGCAGCATCTGAATTGTTATTGCTTTGAATAAGCATATAAACATATAAAATTTTTCATAATTTTCATAAGCCATTTTGCACTTTTTCGAAGACATAATATGGGAATGAAAATTAAAACTCGATAAAACAAATTTAATGAATTGGCAGTTTTGGTGACAGCCGCATACTATAAGAGAACTTTGAAAGACGATATTTTATATAGGAAATTGTGAATTTTTGATAAAAATGAATTAAAATGAAAAAATCGACCCCACATATTATACAAGGTGTATTCAAACAAGTGCGAAAAAATTTAAGAGGCGATTCCTTGTTGAAAATTAAAGGGGGTGTTTGATATAAACAAATTCTCATATGTCCCTCCCTTAGGAGTGACGCGCCTCCAAATTGGTAGGTGAAAATTAGGTTTTTATTTATTTTCTCAAAATCTGAAAAAGTTAAGGAAGTGAAATTTGGTGGAATGTTTCTAATATTAAAAAAAGCTACTCTCCTATCCATATTGTTATAAGTGGATGAAACTCGCAACCCCTCTTAATTTTTTCCTTTTTAACTTTTTAAATTTTTAACGTGTAAGAATTTGATTCTTTAAAAATATGCCTTATAGAAAGCTTCATTCGTTTAAAAACTTCGTGTCTCTTTTGCTGTTTTCGTAAAATCAATAGTTTTTGAAAGAAAATAACTTCATCACGCACTGAAAGAATTAAATTCCTAAGTAAAAGTAGTAGGTGGCTGTCAAAATTAAGAGGGGTTGAGAGTTTCATCCACTTTTAACAATATGGATCGATCAAGAAAATATTCGAAAGTAGCCTTTTTAACATTAGAAACCTTCCACCAAATTTCATTTCCTTAACTATTTCAGATTTTGAGAAAATAAAAACAACTTCCACCTCCCACTTTGGAGGAGCATAACTCCTAATGGAGGGACATATGAGGATTTGTTTATATCAATCACCTCCTTTAATTTTCAACAAGGAATCGGCTCTTAAATTTTTTCGCACTTTGAATACACCCTGTATATACATATTTGAAAAGAGGGAAAAGTGCTCTATTTAACTATATCATGGGAAACCATGATTTGCATTTAAAAAATACAACTTTGTCATAACTTGAAATTTAATTATTAAAAAACAAAATGGTTGAGACCGTTGCATTCTCCTCAAAAAAGTGCCCCAAGAATGTGTTAATAACTTTCCACCAAGTTTACAAACAACCGAGATATACTGTTGTAACCATAATGCGAAAAACCGAATTTTGAGCTATAACAAAAGACGATAGTCAAATTTGGTTTTCGGCACTGAGTTCTTCTCGAAAAAATAGATGGAGGATGGGCAGTAAGTGGCAGTAAGTAACATTCTTGGGCCCACAACCATCCCTCAAGGAAATTCATACAATGAAACGACGTGAGTGCAAAGAGGCATTGGTGCCCCAAAGTTCTATTTTGTTCATTATCTTATACAATTAACGTTTTTCGCGTGTTAAATATTCTAATGGTTGTCTTCTTGCTTTTACAGTGATGATGGTGTCAGGTTCATTAACGATTATTCTTTTGATTTCTTCAATTACGCTGGCATTCACCGTTCTGTGATATTATATACCACTCCTGAAGATTACGTAGACGACATCAGCGTTACGTATGTTATTGGTGATGACGGCACAACCGGTAAAAGCTAAATTAAACATTGACCATCAAACACGCAAATAATGCCACGATTTTCAGGCATTATTAACTTCAGAGTTACATACGTTAGTAATGTTTCTGAAGACGATTTGGACGCCTTTATTAGCGTGTATGATAAAACTGGTGAAATTGTACCAATAATAATCGTCACCAATAAAATTGAAGACGGTTTTATTGGATCTATTTCTATACTAAATGCCAATTTCTGGTGGCCTTATTTGATGAACGAAAATCCTGGATACATGTATGACTTGGAGGTATTTAATTTTTGGATCTTGAAGCAATGGTTTAAACCTACTTCTTTAAAAACATTTAAGGTACGGTTCCTTCAAATATCTAGTGGACAGCGACAACTCCTCGATAACTACCGTCTTCCTGTTGGAATCCGAACTGTTAACTGGACTGACTCTCAACTTCTCATAAACAACGTTCCTGTATATCTTAGAGGTTTCGGTAGACATGAAGATTCTGAAATCAGAGGGAGAGGTTTGGATCTGCCGACTGTTTTGAGGGACTACAGTTTAATCAAGTGGATTGGCGCCAACGCTTACAGGACTTCCCATTATCCTTACGCCGAAGAAATAATGGATTTGGCTGATGAAAATGGTATTATGATTATTAACGAAGCTCCTGCTGTGAATATTGAGTAAGAAATAAGTCAAAACTTCATTTTTTATCTTCTTAAACATTTTTTTTATCAACAGAGGCTTTTCTGATGCATTGTTAGAAAACCATAAAGCATCTTTAACACAATTGATAAATAGGGATAAGAACAGACCTAGTGTGATCATCTGGTCTGTAGCTAATGAACCCAGGACGCAGTACGAAGAAGCTGATGCATATTTCCAGTATTATTTTCAAAATAATAGTATCCGTTTCGATTTCTATTATTGTATTTATAGAGCTGTTATTGCACATGTCAAAGAATTGGATCTAACTCGTCCCACTACCATTGCAAACGCCCCAGGGTCTTTAGAAGATGACCATTCAGTAAGTAATTGCTTCTGATACGTCGACTTCTTTTTTTAGCAGTCTAAACAAGTAGTTAGAAAATGAGAGCCTCAGGCCAGGCCATCGAGTTCTCCAGGTGCCATCGAGTTCTTCGGCAGTGACCTTGAAAGAGACCAGAGGCTGCTGAAGGAGTCGTTGCGTCATCCGAAGAAGTGTCTTCAGCAGCGGCATCTGCAGCAGCCTCTGGTGTCTTTCAAGGTCATTGCTGAAGAAGTGTGCATGTCGTCAGCAGCGTCTGGTGTCTTTCAACGTCATTGCCGAAGAAGTGGGCATGTCTTCAGCAGCGTCTGGTGTCTTTCAAGGTCATTGCCGAAGAAGTGGTCTTCAGCAGCGGCCAGGCGCATGCGCCGGGGCTATTCCTCAGATCAGTCCATCGAGTTCTCCATCCACTTCAAGTGGGCGTGTCTGCAGCAGCCTCTGGTCATTGCTGAAGAAGAGCCTCTGGTGTCTTGCCGCTGCGCACCCAAGCCGCCATTTTGGGGCCTTTGGTTGTAGCTTAGGCGCCTGCGCCGGGGCTCCGCCTTCAGCAGCTTCTGGTCATTGCTGAAGAAGTGGTCTTCAACGGCCCCCCTGGTGTCCCTCATTCTGTTGGGCCTTTGGATGTGGCTGAGGCGCCTGCGCCGGGGCTGTCGCGTACAAAGCACGTGTTGTTCAGGCCAGTCCATCCTGGCCCCATCCACTTCTTCGGCAATGACCAGAGGCTGCTGAAGGAGTCATGTCTTCAGCAACGGTGTCTTTGGGGCCTTTGGCTTGGCTCAGGCGCATGCGCCGGGGTTTTCGCAAACGTTCTGGAAATGACGCCGACCGGGATTCGAACCCGGGTCCCCACGCACCGGAGCCCTCGCTCCAACCAACTGAGCTAATCGGCGGCCCACAAGCCCGTCTTTCAAATCATCCGTGTATACTTATGATTGTAAACAGAAGTTACAGAATTAATATTTATTTTCTCGGAAATTTACAATTGTTTATACTAAATAAATATTGATATTAAAGTTTAAGAAAAAAGCACGTTCGCCGCCGATAAGAGATGTTATAATTGTTTTTATTATGGGAAATAACCTTTCATCTTGCCGATAGGATATGTTTGTTTAGGTTTGATCCCACGCTCTGCATGTGCATTTAATACGTTGTAGACACTACAAGGTGACCCGTTTGTTTGTATTATTACAATAAAATAACATTCTAGAATATTCTTCTGATTGTTTATTTGAAATTACTTGTTATCTTAATGCGTTTCGGACACGTGTGGGAAAAAAACATTCTAGAACATTCTCCAGTTTGTTTATTTAAAATTACTTGTTATCTTAATGCGTTTCGGACACGTGTGGGAACCATCTGATTGATATATGCAAACATCTTAGTTCTCGGTAGTAGAACATTCTACATCGCTAATTATTTGAGAACAGTAGTCTAAATTTAGGCTAAACCCTACGTAAAAACTATGTCATGTGGGGTGTCAAATTAAAGGACTCGACTAGAGGTATCCGAATATTGGGGTGGATTTAGGGGTGGTTTTTGGGGGTGGTTTTTGGGGGTGGTTTTAGGGGTGGTTTTAGGGGGTGGTTTTAGGGGTGGTTTTAGGGGTAGCTTTTAGGGGTGGTTTTTAGGGGCGGCTCTTGGGGTGGTTTTGGAGGGTGATTTTTGGGGGTGGTTTTTAGGGATGGTTTTTAGGGGTGGCCACTCACTGACCGCGCCCCCGGCCACGCTCCTTTCCCCGCCCACCTAGATCATGTAGGGTATCAAATTAATCAGCTCGATGAGACAAAAAGGAATCTATAGTTATTCTCCTACTTCCGAATTCTTATCAGTAGTTGTCTGTCTGTCTGTATGTCTGTCGGTCCGTCTGTCTGTCTGTCTGTCTGTCTGTCTGTCTGTCTGTCTGTCTGTCTGTCCGTCTCTCCGTCTGTCTGTCTGTCTGTCTGTCTGTCTGTTTGCGAATACAGCTGTCTGTTGACATAGACAGCTGTATTCGCAAACACCATGGCTGATGACACGAGCAAGAATAAGACTGCGCATGCGCACGGGTGTATGGAGAGTATTTAAGCAAGAAAATTAACGGTGCTGTCAGTTAGTACTTGTGCTTCAACAAGGGAACCGCATTTGAATAATGACACACATAAACGTAGACACGTTTCGTGTTCTGGACGGTGCTGTTTTGGATGAGTCAGCACGCCGTGTCGAGGTGCACGTACATCAGCCGTTCGTGACAAGAACAACATTCAACGCCAATGACGAAATTCGCATACCAATCCACCAACAAGACGTTTACGTACTGCCGCATCTAAGCAGCATCTACATAGAGGGCAGGTTCATCAAGGGTGCAGGAGGCGGAAATGCGGCTTTAACAAATAACGCCCTCAGTTTCCTCTTTGACGACGTCCGCTATGAAATAAACGGGGTGGAGGTGGATCGAACAAAAATCGTGGGCATCACGAGCACACTGAAGGGTGTAGTTTCTCTGAATGTGGGTGAGGTAGGTGCCCTGGAGAATGCCGGCTGGACGAATACGGGAGACTCACCGAGCCACCTTATCGACGCGAACGGGAACTTTAACGTGTGCATCCCGGGAAGAATCCTGCTGGGATTCTTGGAAGATTACCCCAACATTCTGTTAAATGTGTGTCACGAGCTCATTTTGACTCGATCGAAAAACGATAGGAACGTTTTCGTGGGTAACGAGGACACCAGAATTGAGTTGAGCAAGGTTCATTGGAGGGTGCCGTACGTCTATCCATCGGATGCTGAATACCTAAAACTTCTCAATATTGTCGAGGAAGAGAGAACGTTGCAGATATGTTTTCGCAGCTGGGAGCTGTACGAGTATCCGGTGTTGCCGCAAGCTACGAAACAAACGTGGGCCGTCAAGACTGCAACACGGTTGGAGAAACCCCGCTACGTTATTGTCGCCTTCCAGACGAATCGCAAAGCGAATTTGGACACGGATTCAAGCAAATTTGACCACTGCAATCTGACAAACGTCAAACTGTACCTGAATTCTGAGTGCTTCCCCTACGAGAATTTAAACTTGGATTTCTCCACGGGGAAATACGCCCTGCTATACGAAATGTACCAGAACTTCCAGAGTTCATACTATGGAAAAGTTGGCGAGCCGTTATACGGCAAGGAACAGTTCAAGGATCTAGCGCCCATCGTGGTGATTGACGCATTAAAGCAGTCGGAAAGCATCAAGCCTGGACCCATAGATATGCGTCTAGAATTTGAGTCGAGCGAGAATTTTCCGCCCAACACAACCGCATACTGTCTCATCCTGCATGACCGCATCGTTGAGTATACACCGGGTAATGAATCGGTCAGAAGAGTGGTATGAGAAGCTGCAGGGCTTCGATTTGCCCAGAAAATACACTCTGTATACAGATTATAGTTTTAATTATATTGATGTAAAAATATATTCAACGTTTTTATTTTTGCGAAAACCCCGGCGCAGGCGCCTGGGCCACATCCAAAGGCCCAACAGCACCTAACAACAATTCTGATTGGATGCTGCCCACAACCACTCTCATTGGCTGTTGCCCCGCCCACTCTCATAGCCAGAGCCCGGCGCATGCGCCTGAGCCACGGCCAAAGGCCCCAAAGACACCGTTGCTGAAGACATGACTCCTTCAGCAGCCTCTGGTCATTGCCGAAGAAGTGGATGGGGCCAGGATGGACTGGCCTGAACAACACGCGCTTTGTACGCGACAGCCCCGGTGCAGGCGCCTGACCCACAGCCAAAGGCCCAACAGAATGAGAGACACCAGGGGGGCCGCTGAAGACCACTTCTTCAGCAATGACCAGACGCTGCTGAAGGCGGAGCCCCGGCGCAGGCGCCTGAGCCACAACCAAAGGCCCCAAAATGGCGGCTTGTGTGCGCAGCGGCAAGACACCAGAGGCCCTTCTTCAGCAATGACCAAAGGCTGCTGCAGACACGCCCACTTGAAGTGGATGGAGAACTCGATGGACTGATCTGAGGAATAGCCCCGGCGCATGCGCCTGGCCGCTGCTGAAGACCACTTCTTCGGCAATGACCTTGAAAGACACCAGACGCTGCTGAAGACATGCCCACTTCTTCGGCAATGACCTTGAAAGACACCAGACGCTGCTGACGACATGCACACTTCTTCAGCAATGACCTTGAAAGACACCAGAGGCTGCTGCAGATGCCGCTGCTGAAGACACTTCTTCGGATGACGCAACGACTCCTTCAGCAGCCTCTGGTCTCTTTCAAGGTCACTGCCGAAGAACTCGATGGCACCTGGAGAACTCGATGGCCTGGCCTGAGGCTCTCATTTTCTAACTACTTAAACACGTGGACATCTTAAGCATTAACAGATACTATGGTTGGTATTTTTACGAAGGTCGCTTGGACATGATTATTGATAATATAGTGAACGACGTAAGAGGTTTTAGAGAAAATTACAATAAGCCTCTTCTCATATCTGAGTATGGCGCTGACACCTTAGAGGGCTATCATAGTGTTGGTCACATTAAAATAAATAACCGGACATTCAAAAATCAGTTTCTCTAATTTTAGTTACCCAGTTTCCTTTGGTCTGAAGAATATCAAGATTCCTACATGTCGAGGCATTTCATGGCTTTCGATAAGCTGCGAGCTCAGGGTGATTTTATAGGAGAGTTTATTTGGAATTTCGCGGATTTCAAAACGGCTCAAGGTACAAAAATCTAATTTCTTGAAGAGGTGTTAGCACTATTAATTTGCAGCATTTATGAGAGTTGGGGGTAACAAGAAAGGTATTTTTACGAGAAATAGGCAACCCAAAGCAAGCGCTCATTTATTAAGGAGAAGATACTGGGCTTTAGCTAAGGAGTACCATGGCGTTGCTTCACCTGAAGATTTAGACAATTATATTTCAGCTAGCTCTGCTGGAATCAAAACTGAATTTTAATATGCGATTGCGTTTTAGGTACTTTTTAGAAAAAATAAAGTGATTATAATTTTATCGTCTTTCGATTTGCAACAACCACCATACTTGGAACTTAAAAACAAGGTGTTCGTTTTTAAAGATACATACAAATATTGAATTTTTAAATCAAGTACAGTAATATAAATATAAATTAATGAGTAATAATCGGGAATAGCAGTTAAGGAACCCCCCCTCCCCTTCCCACGAAAAATGTGAAACAGGCGCCGATCGGGATTCGAACCCAGTCCGGGTGACTGCTCTAACCAATTGAGCTACCCGCACCCCGACACATCAATCGCCATAGAAAAGCCCTATAAAGGTAGCGGAGGAAGATGGAAATAACAATTACTAAACTCATAATTAACCAACAACAACCTCACTTTAGATCTATTGCAGTAGTCACATGATCTCAATCTTTTTTAATTTTAGAAAAAAGTATCTTTGTTTAAAAATTGACAATTTTCTTTAATTTTAAACGCGAATAAAGGCATTTTGTTTTTGAAATTATAAATAAACTGAGATCATGCGAAGCCGAACGATAAATCAAGCCGGAATGTAGCGGCCGTGACGTAGTAATCGTGGCCAACTCGATATGGACGATCGGTGTTCGCGGCATGGAAATAATGCTAGTCTACCAAAATATTCAATAACAACAACTGGACTTTCCAAATTTTTATTAAGAGAATATGCAGTGTCCCAGCGAAAATTTTCAACTCAAATACCTCAGCAGTACGTAATTCTTCCTAAAAATGCTGACACACGTCAACATTATTTTCAAGGGGGACATATCCTTGTCATAAATCCACTCACTTTCTGCCTACCACCTACGCGGTTTAGCAACCCCCTCAAATATATCTTAAATGACAATAGGGGTCGAGTAGCACATCATTTTAAAGCTACTTCAAATCTCTTTTCAACGGTACAAAAAAATGTAATTTTAGATAATAATAAATAATAATAAACATTTGTTATTTTTCTAAGTTCATGAATAGAATAATTCAGCAAAAAATAATTAAATGAGTCAAGTTGTTCAATAATTAATAATCAAAATTTACATAGAAGGGCAAAGTTAAAGAGAACTACTACTAAATAATAACTTTCAATAACATTCAAAATCGAAAGGATTTGAGGTTTTCAAAACCAATTTTTATTAATATTATTATTATTTATTATTAATTAAAATTCAAAAAGTTTGGTACCATTGTAAAGAGAATCGAAATACCTTTAAAATGATGTGCTACTCGACCCCTATTGTCATTTAAATTATTTGAGGGGGTTGCTACCCCGTGAAGCTGCTTAATCCAAAGCGAGTAGATTTATGAAAAGGACATGTCCCCCATGAAATTGAAGTTGACGTGTTTCAGCAATTTTAACAAAAATTATGTCCTGCTGAATTATTTGAGGTGAAAGTTTTCGCTGGGACACCCTGTATAATTAAATATACCTGAAAGGTATAATAACATATTTTCATATTTTGAACGAACGTTTAACATTAAAAACCCACAGAACTTAAACTAAATATGTATGAAATAATATTAAACGAGCCGCAATCCGCATCAAGAACAAAACTAAAAAATATAGTAGAATACATTGTCAGAAACAAGTCTTAACAAAATAAAATACACCAGATGGAAGATAAATGCGAAAACTTACTTACTAGACTCGTTACTAGACAATTTTTTAATTTTCTTTTCTTTTGCTTCATTAACTAACATTTCATTGGACGTAACATAATGAATAATTACTTAATAAAATATTGCATGAACTCTAATGTACATTGTATAATACTCGTATCATGGTTATGTGAGGGGAAATGCAATTTGTCTGAATAAAAAATACACGGCCCAGAGCGGCTAGCGCGCACAAATTATTTGTGTTTAACCCGCTGTAACTTTTTTCACCAACAACCATTAATGTTTCGTTTCTTCACCAAAAATAATTTCGAGCCTTTGTCCGTATTTGGTCTCGCATATGTATATGTTAATTCTGAAAAATAAGATTACTTACCCGGTACATGAAAAATACATTATACAAATTACACTGTGATGATCAGCACACTTCATTGTATATTCCACGAAAAAAAAAGGTCTCTAACTCTTTTCGTTGCTGAAATACAACAAGAAAAGTATTAAAAACGGTCGAAAATTGATTTAGGAAAATTTTACGAAAAATCGATTTTCCGACATTTTCGCAATTCTTGATCTTTTCGCGACCTCATAATTCGAATCCGGCAGGTCATTTTAGATCAGAATCAGCTTCATTGTTTTGTGTGTGGCGAATTAGAGCACCTTGCTCTCCGACTCTTCGGTATCATTTGAGAATCGGCAAGTAGCAGCCCTCCGTCCACGGCTGTGACGTCACAGCGGTGCTCCACGCGCTACATTCTGGCTTGTACTATCGTTCGGCTTCGGATCATGCCACATTTAGGTCGGAGACATGGTCAACTAGATCGGACTTTCTTATATGGTTACTTCTTTAATCGGTCGTACCCAGTACAGTCTAACAGAATTAAGTTGGCGACCGGTAATCGCCGGTTTTAGATCCAGATTGAAATATTAACAAACTTAACATCCAGGTATAAAGCCCTTTCCAGAATAGGCATTTAATATCTAATATCTGACCTTTAGAGATATTTGCAAATAGTCCTTTGGATGAGTCATCTGTCCAATTATTCGAAGAGACATGGCTACTGTGAAAATATGTTTCGCCAAGCAAACAATCGGTCTATTTTGATTTCGGGAATATTTAACTTTCTTCAAATACGAAATACGAAAAGATTTTATATAGTGTTTTTCAATTAGGACCTTCCCATTATTTTGCGTTTTTCTGAACCCCGAAAGAAGTCTCAGAGTTTCATTAGATTCATTCCATTCTAGCTCGGTCCGTATTTTTTGGTTCACTTTTGCAACCTTCAGTCTTGTGAAATTGTACGATGAGACGTATATCAACCGTCTTATACTCTGGTAAATCAGTCGTTTAGGAACTATTCCTTGTACGCTTCTTGCCTGGTGTTCGAAAGATGGCTTTGCCGTTATTTTCCGAAGCGCTAGTGTTGCCTTCACCAACTATTCTCTTTATAGATCTAATAGACATGACCGTTGCAACAGACTTCTTCGTTTTCACACTTTCTAATGTTTCTGTACAATATTTCCCGTGTTTGACTACGTAAAACACCTTTCCGTTCGCAACCCGCCATCTTACCTTTTCAAAACCTCAGCGGTAACTGAAAATTTTACCTGCACCACTGGTACTGCAAGACATTTTATTGCATCCGTAAAGTATGCTAATGCGGAACCCCACCACTCGCCAACTTAAATGTGTTGAACTCTACGCAACCTAGTGCTTGAAAAACCCTTAGAAAAAGTATCATTGTCGAGCGTGCAGTTTGAATTATATATGTAGGAGAGATAGGATGGTAGGACACCTTCTAAGACACGAAGGAATAGTTCGCGACATACTAGAGTCAGAGATAGGAATAAAAAGAGGTAGGGGTAGGCCTAGATTAGACTACTGCTCTCAAATAGTTAGGGATGTAGGATGTTCTTCTTTTAGGGAAATGCGTAGGTTAGCTCAGGATAGAAAAGAATGGAGGTACGCGTCCAACCAGTCTTCGGACTGAGAACCTTATGATGATGTAGTTCTCGTCTCGAAAATAGTCTATTTTCTCTTAAGCTTGTTACGGCATAACTGACATTAAAGTCACACAAACCTGTGGCAGTTTGTGATCTATAAAGCTTTTATGGACAATAAATTAGTCCTCACATGCTTGTGGTAGCATAAATAATTTCGTGTCTCTTGTGCTGCTTGTGATGGTATAATTATTGAGTTTACAATCACACAAACTTGTAGCAGATTGTGACCCGTAATAATAATAATTTACCGTTCAGTCAAGGAGAAAAATGCTGGTGGTAGCATAAAAAATTTCGTTTTTCTTATATACTTGTGCGACTGCACAATTATTGAGTGAAACAATTAGGTACACAGATTTGTGACAGTTTGGGACCCGCAAGATTTTGAAGGACAATAAATTCTTTTCATAATATTCACACGTGAAGTTCGTTGTTGACAATTTTTGCATTTCTGTTGACTTTGCCATGAAAACATTCTTTTTGGCAGATGCAATTTTGCAAGAGGTTGTGTTTATTTTTAACAAGTTACTGTTAAATTTACGTAGACGTTTCTATTTCTTTGAAAAGTTTACTTAAAGACAGTATTGAAGAAAATGAGCGTGTTATTCTAACAGTTAGACTGAGTCGACCGAAAGGGGGAAAAGACTGCTATCGAGTACATTTAAACAGTCCCTGTAATACCAACAGTGAGAAAAACAAAATAAACAAATATTACGTAAAGATATGGCTAATCTAAAGTTGTCCATCTTCAGTTGGTAGGGACAAAACAAAATTTCAATGTACAAGTGTTGATAATTTCTTTATCTTATTGATATGAAGCATTTTATTTACCTTGAAATTTTGTTTAAGTATTTATTTTTAATTCATTTGCGGAAAAATATTATCGACCATCAAAATTTGACTATAAATTACAGCAAACGTAATTGTATGTTGGCATAATCCTTCCATACTCAATAAAAGGTAAGCTAAAGCAGCACACCAACGAAATTGTTTTGAAGCTTTTTTATAGGATCAATAAGGAACACAAGGATGTCCTTCTTGATATTAGCAGTTTGCTTATTCTCAATTTTGGGAAGGACATTGTCCGCAGGAATATTGTACCCAAGACTATCAGAAACTCGAGACCAAATATTATTAGATGGCCTTTGGAATTTTGCGTTAACTCCTCCAGGCGATTTGCAGAGAGGTTTTAGAGAAGCTTGGTTCAAGAAAGACTTAATAACTGTAAGTATCGATAGTTCAGTTATTCTAAAAAAATTAACTCCTTTCTATAGCTGGCAGACATAGACATTTATAAAATGCCAGTACCAGCGAGTTATAACGATATCACAACGGACCCAAAAATAAGGGATTATGTTGGAATTGCTTGGTATGATAGAACGTTCTTTGTTCCTCACCAATGGCCCAGTACATCAAAAGTATGGATTCGTTTCGGTTCCGTCGATTATTCTGGCCAAGTGGTACATATTATATCTTGGAAGCAAAAACGTACAAGAAGAATTTTATTGAATTGATTTTTAGTATATCAATGGGGAACTAGCAGCGAGTCACGAAATTGGTCACCTACCTTTCGAGGCAGAGATATCCTCACTTTTAAATTTTGGACAGAGGAATCGCATTACTGTAGCAGTCAACAACATACTTTCGTCTACTACCATCCCTCAAGGAAACTCTTACAATGAAACGACGTGAGTACCTGTTGCAGGAATAAGATATTCGAGATGTAAAAATGTGCTTTGAATGTTATTGTTTTGGCTATGTATTATGTTTCAGAACCGCCGCGCTTACTCATATGTTTTGCTTTCGCACTCGATGAAGATATTTGTGTTCCTAAGTTCGATTTGATTTTGTTCCTTAAATTTAGTCATTGAGTTGCTTTCATCCGCTACGTGTCGTTTGCTTTTATTAATGTTTACTGTACTTTTATACAAATTATTATACGTATTAACCACACCACTGTGTTTTGTCATTACAAACTCAATAGGTTACGGGCCCAGGTCGCCTGTAGTTAAGTGAATGTGTTGCAAGTGGTAACTTTACGTATCTGATGTGAAAAAGTGCTGTGACAATGACGACCGCAACCAGAAATAGTGAATTTGCTCAAATCACTAAGTTCGATGGCTCCAATTTCCAGTTATGGAAATTCAGCATCTCCGTACTTCTCAGGGCAGAGAAGTTGATGTCCATTGTTGATGGAACTGAAATAGAACCAGATAATCAGTCGACGCCCGAATGGAAAGCTTGGGAAGAAAAGAATTGCAGAGCACAGGCAATTCTTTTAACTACTATTTCTCAAGATCAGATCCAAAATTTAGTAAATTGTGAAAAGGCTGCCGCGATGTGGAAAAAGTGAATAGTAGCGCATGAACAGAAAACTGAACTATCCAAGGAACTAATCTGGCAAAAATTTTACGAATATCGAATGATCGAAAGCGATTCCATTGCCGCGCATGTTTCTAAAATTGAATCCCTTGTCAAGCAGCTGAGAGATGTTAATGAAACTATAAGCGATAGTGCAGTAACGTCGAAAATAATAAATAGTTTGCCGATGAAATACAACGCCCTTAGAACGGCTTGGGACTCGGTAGTTGCAAATCAACAAACCGTAGATAATTTAACAGCGCGTTTACTAAAAGAGGAGACCCGAATGTCGCAATCCGAAGATGAAACTTCGCGTTTAGCTTTGCAAGTACAGGCTCTTCAGGCTAAATTAGATGAAAAATCCGTTTATAAAAAGAAATCTAATATTAACGATCTAAAAAGAAAAACTACTTGCAATTATTGTAAAATGAAGGGGCATTGGGCTCGAGAATGTAGAAAACGATTAGCAAAAGTAAATTAACGGTGATTCAAATTCACACAGTCGGACCGGAAATGCTTATATTTGTGACATAAGCAGTTTATATAGTTCAAGTTCTGAGAAAGATCAATCGGAATGGTTTTGTGATTCCGGAGCAAGTAGTCATATGACTAATCAGCACAGCTGATTCACTAATATTAAGCCGCTAAAGGAACCATTATTAGTACAAATAGCCAACGATAAACTGATTTCAGTTGTCGGCTCTGGTACAATAAATATTCAAGCGCAAGTTGAAGGTGAATGGTACGATAGGAAAATTGAGAACGTACTATACGTGCCAGAATTAAAAAGAAGTATTTTTTTCAGTGGGAGCAATGATTGATAAACATTTTACTCATCATGCATTTAAAGATCACTGTGAATTTCGTGATAGCAAAGGAAATGTGTCATGTGTCGGAATCCGAAAAAATAATTTATGGTATATGAAGTTTAGAATTAGCCATACCGCAGAATGTAATTTAGCACATAAAACATCTCTACAATTATGGCATGAAAGACTTGGCCATATTAATTTAAATGCATTAAAAGAGATTGCAAAGAATAAAATCATTACAGGTCAGGTCCAAGATCCAAGATTTTGAAGATTTCTTTTGCGAGTCTTGTCATTTAGGAAAGCAAACTCGAAAGTCACATCCTACTTCCACAAAATTGAAAGTCAATAAGGTAGGTGAAATAATTCACTTTGATGTCTGTGGCCCGATAAACATCAGGGGAGACGTCAGCTTTGATGAATTCGGAGAATTTCGGTACAACAAAGAAGAAAACGCAAACGTGCAATTAAACTTTGGAAATTATGATCGTGAAATTGAAATGCGACCAGAAATGATTCAAGAAAACGATGAACATAAAGTTGCAGACGACGAAGAGAATGAAGAAGCTGAAGAAGAAGAAGTTGCTGAAGACGAAGACAATACTCGTGAGTTAAGGGACAGAAGTTCGATTAGACGACCCGATTATTATGGACCCACGGTTTCTTACTGCTCGATTATTTCTCCAGATTCTTATGAAGACGCGATTGAAGATGAAAATGCAGATGCATGGAAAGAAGCGATGGAAGAAGAGATAGATGCACTAAAGAAAAGCAATACCTGGTGCTTGGTTCCTAAGCCCGAAAATGTCAAATTAGTTGATAACAAATGGGTTTTTCGTGTCAAAACAGATTGTGAGGGAAATCCAAATCGATACAAAGCTCGTCTTGTTGCAAAAGGGTTCACTCAACAGAAAAACATTGAATATAAAGAAACTTTCTCACCAGTGGTACGATATGATTCAATACGTGTCTTACTCGCATTAGCAACCGAGGACGATCTTCAGTACAAACATTTTGATGTGAAGACTGCTTTTCTATACGGAAATTTAGATGAAGACATATACATGAAGCAACCTCAAGGTTTCGAAGAAAAGACGAATCCTGACTATGTCTGTAAATTAACAAAAAGTTTGTATGGACTTAAACAAGCATCGAGGAATTGGAATCGAAAATTTGTTGACTTCTTAAGCAAGTATGATTTTCAACAATTAAAAAGTGACTCGTGTGTGTTCATTGGACGTTTCGATAGTAATACAGTTTACCTTGCCTTATATGTTGACGATGGACTTATTTTTTCAAAATCTGTGACAGCAATTGAGTACATGCTACCCAATCTCCAAGAAGATTTTCATATTACCAGTGATGATGCAGAACAGTTTGTAGGACTGAACATAGAGCGTGATGCAAACAATACAAAAATCACAATTCATCAAATACCGTACATCAAGAAGGTGCTGAAAAGATTTAATGTGGAAGACGCCAATCCAGTGTCTACTCCTGCAGAACCTGGTCAACATTTTGAATCTTCATCTGACAATTATACTGTAAGGAAAGAACCTTTTCGAGAAGCTATCGGTTCATTAATTTTTCTAGCTACGGTGAGTCGACCAGACATTAGTTTCGCGGTAAATCAAGTGAGTCGATTTATGAACAATTGGACAGATGAACATTGGCGTGCGGTGAAACGTATCATGCGTTATTTAAAACGAACAATTGACTTTAAAATAGTGTATTGCAAAAGTAGTGACGGTGAATTGAGACTATTTGGTTACGCGGACGCGGACTATGCGGGCTGCGTTGAAACTCGAAAATCAACTAGTGGTTATATCTTCATATTAGCTGACGCACCTGTAACATGGTCAACCCAGAAGCAAAGCGTTGTCGCTTTATCAACAACAGAAGCTGAATACATCGCCCTGGCCGCTGCAACCAAAGAAGCCTTGTGGCTTCGTTCCTTGCTTGAAGAATTAGGTTTTCATCGAAGACCTGTTCAAATCAACGTGGACAACCAGTCAGCAATCAAGCTCAGCCAGAATCCCGAACTGCATAGAAGAACGAAACACATTGAAGTGAAATATCATTTTGTGCGCGATGTGTGCGTTCGAGGTGATGTAAAAGTTGATTTTGTGAGCTCTAAAGATCAGTGTGCGGATATGTTAACAAAAGCTTTATCTAAAAATGTATTTTATAATTTGTTGAAATCTTTGAAAATTGTTACTGATCTCGAATAAGTGGGAGTGTTGCAGGAATAAGATATTCGAGATGTAAAAATGTGCTTTGAATGTTATTGTTTTGGCTATGTATTATGTTTCAGAACCGCCGCGCTTACTCATATGTTTTGCTTTCGCACTCGATGAAGATATTTGTGTTCCTAAGTTCGATTTGAGTTTGTTCCTTAAATTTAGTCATCGAGTTGCTTTCATCCGCTACGTGTCGTTTGCTTTTATTAATGTTTACTGTACTTTTATACAAATTATTATACGTATTAACCACACCACTGTGTTTTGTCATTACAAACACAATAGTACCTCCTAGTTAATTTGATATTCTTCCTTTTTAATCGACATCATACTACTGAACCGTCAGGCACTTGGCTCATTGCCTTTTCTTCTTCCAAGAGGACTATCTAGGACTTCCATCTTTTTTGCTCAGACTCAATTTTTCGACTCGATAAAGCATATCAGGAACTGTTTCCTGATTAGAGCATCCTCAAAAATGTCGACGTGACATATCTTCCAAGATCGCCAGATTTGACAGAGCAAGATGTTTTCTTGTGCGGCTACTTATATACTGGTCGAAAAATTTCGTTAGTTTTGACCAAAGTGGTGAACCTCCAGCTTTCAGTATTTCGTCTGCAGTTCCATCAATTATAATCTCTGACAAAATCAACGCTGCTTCTAGTTAGCAGCCAATTTCTGGGGACTTTGGTTTAATTTCGGGATACACTACTTATTTTAAATGCACAAACCTTGCTTGACCTTTGACACATTTCACTTTTGTTGGCTTTCTTATTGTTTTTATAGTGATGACGGCGTCAGGCTGGTTAATAGTTACTCTTTCGATTTCTTCAATTATGCTGGCATCCACCGATCTGTGATATTGTATACCACACCTGAAGATCGCATAGACGACATCAGCGTTACATATTCCATTGATGATGATGGTACAACAGGTGAATAAACTCAAACAATAATAATCGGATCTGTAAATTAAGTAATCAATTTCTAGGTAGGATTGATTATAGGGTGACGTATGTTAGTGATATTCCTCGCAACGAATTAGTTTTCTCTACGAATCTGTACGATAAAAATGGTGAAACTGTACCGACAGATGAAGGTGTTGGAGAAGAAGAAAATGCGTTTGTTGGAACGCATATAGTAGAAAACGCCAACCTTTGGTGGCCTTATTTGATGCATGATAATCCTGGATATTTATATGAACTGGAGGTATCTAAATTTTTAAATTAGAATTGATGATGAAGGGTGCATTTCTTCTTTTATAAAAATGATCTGATCGTAAATCAGTCGAAATACTACTTCCCTAACTCTCGCAGGTAAAGCTCCTCAGAAGATCTGACGACCAAGAAATACAACTCCTCGACACATACCGTCTCCCTGTTGGTATTCGAACTATTAATTGGACTGACTCCCAGCTTCTTATAAACAACGTCCCCGTGTATCTTAGAGGTTTTGGCAGACATGAAGACTCTGACATTCGAGGAAAAGGTGTGGATCTGTCTACCATTTTGAGAGATTACAATTTAATCAAATGGATTGGCGCCAACGCTTACAGGACCTCTCATTATCCTTATGCGGAAGAAATAATGGATTTGGCTGATGAGAATGGTATTATGATCATCGATGAAGTTCCTGCTGTGAATATAGAGTGAGCCATTCATTAATACTTCAGTTTCAGTTTGATTAATATTTCTTGTCTATCAACAGGGGCTTCTCTAATGCATTATTAGAAAATCACAAGGAATCTTTGACTCAGTTAATAAATAGAGATAAAAATAGACCCAGTGTGATCATATGGTCTGTAGCTAACGAACCAAGAACGGAACATGCAGAGGCTGATGCATATTTCGAGTATTTGTTTGCTATTAATGTTTCTACGTAAGCATGAATTATTATTTCCTTACAGAGCTATTATTGCACATGTGAAAGAGTTAGATACTACTCGTCCTACCACTCTTGCACTGGACCGTTCCTTACAGGATGATCATTCTGTATGTACTTTTTCTATACGACTGCGCCATGTTAAGAGCTAAACTGATTGTTTCTTCTTGCAGTCTAAACATGTGGACATCGTAAGCATAAACAGATATTATGGTTGGTATTCTTACGAAGGTCGTTTGGACATGATTGAAAACAACGTTGTGAACGACGTAAAGGGTTTCAGAGAAACATACACCAAGCCTGTCCTCGTGTCCGAGTATGGTGCAGACACCTACGAAGGCTATCATAGTGTTAGTTGTAAAATTCAAATTAAAAATGATAGAAAATAAGCTTCTCTTATTTTAGTTGCCCAGTTTCGTCTGGTCCGAGGAGTTCCAAGACTCATACATGTCGAAATATTTCAAAGCTTTCGATCAGGTTCGATTGGAGGGTATTTTTATAGGAGAATTTATTTGGAATTTCGCCGATTTTAAAACGGACCAAGGTCAACGCATTTAAAAATTCGTTTCTTTGAAGTCCTTTTAATAAATTCAAATTTTAGACGCCATAAGAGTTGGAGGTAACAAAAAGGGGATTTTTACGAGAAACAGGCAACCCAAAGCAAGCGCTCATTTATTGAGGAGGAGATATTGGTCTTTAGCTCATGAATATGATGATGCTCCTTTGCCTGAAGATTTAGACGATTATGTTACAGTAAATACTCAAATCAAAACTGAGCTGTAATAGAAAATACAGCGATCGTTTTTTAATGTCCTTTTATTTATTTTATTTGCAAGTGTGAAGTAATACGTGCATTACTTGTGTATTACCGAACGCATAATAAGGTTCATTACTCGATGGCCATGGAATATTGAACCGTTGCTCAATGGGCTGTAATCAATCAAAAAATTTCGCGTAGAAAACGTCCACTCATAAAATTTGGAAATTTCCTTTTAAAATGGATCCATATTTTTTGAAGCATTTAGACCAGATGGAAGGAGATGACGCGGAGCCGTTGGCCCCGCTACTTCACCCTGTCCGTTACACAAATAGGTGCGGAAAAGTGGTAAATAGTAAAGTTGTTGCTTAGAAACTGCAGGAGTTTATTATGAACGTTGTGAGTAAAAAGGATTTTTGTCGTATTATAATGCTGGTTAGACGTAATTGGAACGGAGAAGTTTATTTTCACACTTAGTGCATCAAGCAGTTCCGACAAACATTCTTTAAGATTTCAGCTTTCGATTCTGCAACTTCAATTCGACCATTTCATCTCTGATATTTAGGTAGGTCCGTGATTTCCTGGAGTATTGACTTAAAGTATTCGACGGGAATATCCGAGAGTTTTCGCGTCGCACCACTCCAACCTGTAATATAGTCTGAAAATGATACATTTTTCATCATACTGAATGCGTTTTATGCCAAGTAGATGACGGTTCAATATTTCATGCTTTCGCTTCTTTATGGAGCATCGATAAAATGATGTATATGCGTCCTATTTTGAATTGCCGTTCCGCTCACTAACACAAGAGTATTTTTAAGTAGTTTATTCTCAGACGCCCTGCAAAACTTTGCTTCTGTTGCATCCAATAACTCAGGTGCCATCCGCACGCTTGACGCTACCATCAATAAAATATAGGTGCAGTCAGAATCTGGAGAAAGCCAAATACATACCGTGTGACAAACTTCCATGTGTACATGGGGAAATAACATGGGCAATTACATTTTTGGGGATTCCTGCTCCCCATGTGTAGTTACAGTGGTGGTAAAGGAAGCAATCGAAAGATTATTTTTTTCTGCGTATGAGGATATTAAAAAATCTACAACTTTCCAATTTATTAAAGCATTAAAAGCAAAAATTACATTAATAATTTTCTAACTAAAACACAGAAATTTATCAGATTATCTATGACAACTTAATTTATTCTAATCACGGACGTCTTTGATTTTTATGGATTTTCTGAACTGTCAACATTTAAAAATGAACAAAAATATTTTTCTACACCTACTTAATTATATGACAATTATTCGGATTTTCTTCGTGAAATATCGTATGTACCCATAATTCACTGTAGTGAATTATGAAATCATAATTCACGGCATTTCGGCCAATCACAAATATAGATTCAATAATCACTGTTTCCCTGATCCAATGATATTTTATATCGACCGCGATCAACTCTTGCTGGAGCTGACAATCGCTCGGGTGACAGCCAAGTGTATCTCGCCATATTACTTGTTTACGTTTTCCAACGTATGCACTTCGGTCGAGTGGGTACCCATTATACCGTACAAACTAACAATTCAACTACTAAAACTGCCAGAATTTAACAATGGAAGGGACAACTCCAAATTTATATATTACTAACTGCACAAATTTCAATATACAGGGTGTGTTTTTTAAGCGTCCGCGGAATATTGTGCCTAAATGACGAAAAATATCAAGAAAATATTTTAACTAACCTCACCTCATTTTTTACACTCTATAATCTAAAAATGTTTTTACTTATACCAGGTTAGTCCAAATGGTTGGAATGATGGTCAACTTTGTTTTTTCTTATGGAATATGCATTATTCAATTTTTTACTTGATTCAGAACAATATTTTAATGGCACTTTCATAACATAATATTATAGTTATTTTCTTTCTTTTTTGAGAAAATATTATTTTTCTCGATATTTTGACAGTTACATCATACATTTTAAAAATTCATATTTCTGCACTGGTTGAAGATGAAGTAATGATATTTTTAACAGCGGTCCTCATGATAATCATGATTAACACTGTTTGCTCAAATTTTGTATAAAATATACGAGGAGCATTCAAAAATTTATCATATGAAAGCGACAAAACACCAGAAAAAAGTCACTTTTTCAAATGACATGGTATATTTTTTATTACACCATTTGAAAGAGCGGAAAATTTCGCATGGGCTGACCCAATAAAACAATATTGTTACATAACTATAATTTTTAAATATTTACAATATTAAAATTTTCACTTCAAAAATCAAAAATAAAGTAGCTTTGGAATATCTACAGTTTTTTTGTTGTTTTACTATAGGGTTTTATATTCTGTGGCTGTATTTTTACAAGGCTAACTTTATTTTTGATTTTTGAAATTAAAATTTCAATATTGTAAATGTTTAAAAATTATGCTCATGTAACAATATTGTTTTATTAGGTGAGCCCACGCGAAATTTTCTGCTCTTTCCATTGGAGCAATAAAAAATATACCGTGTCATTTGAAAAAACGGACTTCTTGAAGGTTTTCTCTCATTTTTATTTGATAAATTATTGAATGCTCCTCGTATATTTTATACAAAATTTGAGCAAACAGTGTTAATCATGATTATCATGAGGACCGCTGTCAAAAATGTCATTATTTCATCTTCAACCAGTGCAGAAATATGAATTTTTAAAATGTGTGATGTAACTGTCAAAATATCGAGAAAAAAAATGTTATCTCAAAAAAGAAAGAAAATTACTATAATATTATGTTAAGAAAGTGCCATTAAAATATTGTTCTGAATCAAGTAAAAAATTAAATAATGCACATTCCATAAGAAAAAACGAAGTTGACCATCATTCCAACTATTTGGACTAACCTAGTATAAGTAAAAACATTTTTAGATTATAGAGCGTAAAAAATGAGGTGGGGTTAGTTAAAATATTTTCTTGATATTTTTCGTCATTTAGGCATAATCTTCCGCAGACGCTTAAAAGACAAACCCTGTATATTCCTAGTAAGTAGTCCATTTATTGAAAAATAAAAATTAATGTATTATGATAGAGTTCCATTAAAGTTATCAAATTTGAGTCTAATTATTTGTTTAATAGGTGTGGAAAAAGTATAGTATTATATTCGCGATTATGAACATTATTCACTCAGATGATTTGAGCCACTCGCCTTCGGCTCGTGGGCTCAAACATCATCTTCGTGAATAATGGTTGTCATAATCGCTCAAATAATAATATACTATTATTCAGTTCAATAAAAGGTTTTCATTGTGAAAATATTTTACGGCGGCAATAGTTTGCGCGTAGTCCGTGCCTTATTTTCTGTAAAATTCAATAACGGTCCTATTCCTTCGGTATAACAACAAATAATTTAGTAAGAAATTTGAAGGCTGGGAATCTTTCATCGAAAGAAGTTAATTTTTACTAATACATAAACTTGTTTTTTTATTTAGATAATTCTCATTCACATTATTATTGTCATTACCTATTATAGTTGACAATTAATTGATTACTGGTGTGGATGTTTCGTTGGTGAATGCTGGTCAATAGTTTAGGGTAAATTGTAGGTGTCGTCTAACCTATCAAAACGTTTTTGGGAAAATGTTAAAGCAGTAAAATGAAATAATAAAAATTAAGTTGCTTTAATTTTACTGCAATTATGAAAAATTTAACAAGCGGCAACATTTGTTTATTTTGCTCTAATGAATTTTGTAATCTGGCAATTTAATACTTATTTATTTCATATCTAGGTAAGGACAAAAACTTATTAATATACAATGAAATTAAAGTAACATAAAAAAAGAAAAATAACTATAACAAACATTCAAATAAACCCCCATTCTGTATCAGACAGTATCCCAGCCTATTATAGAAAGAATTTCTCACATTCGCAAGTTGCCGATCGTTTATTAAGTTGCATTCCGCAAAAATAGCATTCCTTAAAGAATCAATATTTGGGTGACGAGTTTTATAAATCTTATTTTTTAAATTACCCCACAAGAAAAAATCACACGGTGCCAAATCGGGAGATCTGGCTGGCCAGTTTATAGCACCACCTCGACCAATCCAGCTCTCTGGAAATATTTCATTTAATAATTCCCTCACTTGTGCTCCAAAATGTGCTGGGCATCCGTCATGTTGAAACCAGACCTCCCGATTCGCATGTACAACTTCTAATGCAGGGCCAGTATGGTTAATTAAAAGATCTAAATAAGCTTCTGAATTTAAATTTCCCTGTATTTCAAATGGTCCTATAATGCGATTATTAAAAATGCCTGCCCAAATATTGATTTTTTGAGGGTATTGCGTTGTAGTGGCTAGATTTATTCTGGGATTTTCCTGGGCCCAATGCCTAACGTTTTGTGAATTTGGCTCTTGATTTAAAGTGAAGGTCACTCATCGGTAAAACAAATTGATGAGAGGAAGCTGCGATCCCGATTAGCCCGTTCTTGCATTTCTTCACAGAAAGTTTGCCTTGATTCTTCGTCAAAAGGAAGTAACTCTTGGTGACATTGGAATTTAAAGGGTTGATATTTGTTTTTTTTTAATACGTTACGGACAGTTTCTCTTGAAACAATACATTCTAGGGCAATAGACCTTAAACTAGATGTTGGACTAGCAGTTATCAGGCCTATTACCATTTCCTCTACCTCAACATTTAGATTTCTTGGAACGACTAAAAAAATAAATGATAAGATTAATTTTAGTTTTGTTTCACTCCACGTTATCACTTGTTAAATTTCTCATAATCCCAGCAAAATTTAAGTTAGCGAACAATAAGGAATTAGCAACTAGTTAATAATAATAAGCGAATCAGAATTATCTAAATAAAAACAAAGTAAATTTATTAGTAAAAATTACCTTCTTTCAATGAAAGATTCCCAGTATCTTCAAATTTGTTAACTAAATTGTTTATTGTTGTTACCGAAGGAATAGGACTGTTATTGAATTTTACAGAAAATAAGTCACGGACTACCCGCAGACTATTGCCGCCGTAAAATGTTTTCACAATGAAAACCTTTTCTTCAACTGAATAAATATTTTTGTTCATTTTGAAACCCAAATTTTAAATTGTCGATAAATAATGTTGACAGTTCAGACGAATTAGAAATTAGAATCAAGGGAGTCTTTGATTAGAATAAATTAAATTGTCATAGGTAATCTGATGAATATCCGTGTTTTAATTTGAAAATTATTAGTGTAATTTTTGTTTTTAATGCTTTAATAAATTTGAAAATTGCAGAGTTTTTGATATCCTCATGCGCAGAAAAAAATAGTCTTTCGATTGCTACCTTTACCACCACTGGAAGTACACATGGGGAGCAGGAATCCCCAAAAATGTAACTGCCCATGTTATTTCCCCATGTACACATGGAAGTTTGTCACACGGTATATTTTCTGCCTGTTGATGGAATTGATTAATAAAATTAACGAAAAAGATTGTTTATCTGCCATTATCAAAGTATACGTTCATTATATGTGCATTTTCTAATACATGATGTATAATAACCCATTATTTAATATGGGCTGTGGCCAATCAATTCCTATGGTTGCTCATCGAGGTTGCCGTGACGTGAAAAACGTCAAATTTGTATTATACGTTTCTATGGCAACTTCAAAGACTTCTGTCTGTGCACACTTATCTAGACTAAAGGGTTTAATCTAGCCTTAAAAGTGCAACTGCATATGAGTTCCTGTAGATAAACTGTTACGTCTTCCTATTCCTATCTGCGCCTGTAGTAAGTATATTGCGAACTCGTTCTTCGTGTCTTAGAAGGTGTCCTACTATCTACATATCTATTAGTTATTGCCGTATACTTCTACTTGAAAATGGATTTTTGGAATTGAATCTACCGGTAAAGCGGAGATTTACGAAATAACAATCCGAAATTATGAATAAAAATGTATTTAGCAATCGACTCGATTTATTTTAACTCGATTCAAAGATTGTAAATTAGGTCGTATCGGTAAGTCTCTCGTGGTCACAAATTTAATGAAATGCCATTAGTTTTTAATTTTATTTAGGTGTGAAATTTTCTTACCGAACCCCCACGTGCTTGAATTATTAACCGCGTAATTTTTTTCTCGGTCTCGAATGTTGTTTGAAAAAAATTTCGGAAATAATATTCAAGCACTAGAGAGATTACTAGTGAAAATGTCTTCCAATCATCTGGGCAGGTGTTGTACAGTTGTACAATATAAAGAATTCATAGCTCTGCAACCGCTGTGTATGTTACCTTTCACTTCTTTGTATTTATTATTACGTTTCTCAACAAATTCCCATTTTACTGCCTTTTATCTTCCAAAACTAATTTTAAAATAAATTTAAGATCTACCGAATACTGGAATATAAAAATAACCTCTTGGACCTGTGTAAAGTTCAACTAACTTCCATAATTTATGATTACTTATCAACTTCAAGTTACAAATTGCTTATCCCTTTCGAAAATTAGAGAATCTATCACGAAATTCGTCAAATTCTAAACGAAAGGCAGAGATAGGAATAGAAAGAGGTATAGGGGTAGGCTTAGATTAGACTACTGCTCTCAAATAGTTAAGGATGTAAGATGTTCTACTTGTAGGGAAATTCGTAGGTTAGCTCAGGATAGGAAAGGATGGAGGTACGCGTCCAACCAGTCTTCGGACTGAGAACTTTATAAATAAATATTAACTCGCAACATTCTCGTAAGAAAAGCCGTATAACATTTTTCCCTACCCGATATTCATAATAACTCTTTTAATATCAAGTCACTAAAGTATATTACCCGAAAGAATGAAGAGGTAATCACGTTCCACGTGAAAAAAACCAGGGAAGAAATTCTCCTATTAATTTCAGGCGTATGGCTGTCGATTAGAAACCCCGTAAAAGCAAACACCGACCGTTTTCCCCGTCAAGCAAAATAATAATCGAGATTTACGGCAGGGAAAATGTCCCTGGGCCGTATTCCCATCGGCGAACCTCTCTCCCTGCTATAGATAGAAAGACCGTTCTTTCGCATGGCGTATTTCCCGAAATTTCATCAATACTTGCGGCCTAACTGGATGTAGAGAACGCTCAGGTAATTGTCTGTTGACTCGGAAAGGGAAAAAACGAAGTGGAAGTTGAGTTTTTTCTGTTAAGGTAAAACGACATTTCCACTTCGACGCATGCATCTTTAGGTTATAAAAATTTGATTAGGGAATTCAGCGCCATTATTAGAAAGTCGTCTTATGCTTAGCGAAGTATGTAGGAGACATGCGAACTTTGTTGAAAAAAGAGAATTATAAGATATTGAACTACAATAATTAAAAGAAACTGGCAAGAAGAAACACAACAATTTATTCTAATATGTTGCATTTCAACGCGTACTTCTGCATGTAACTCCAAAATATAGATGGTATAAGCGAGACCGAAAACCAAAGCCTGCCTAGTAGTACAGTTAAATATATCAGTGCTAATGGATGTTTTAGTATTGAAAATACTTCTGGGCACGTGTATATGGGACTCATCTTACGAAAAATGTATCGACACGCGACAGATTCTGTCGGCGGCGCGCGTAGTCGAGGCCGCTAATAATAATATTGGTGGAGAGCGCTAGCCAGATGTAAACTAAGTACCGAGTACCGTTTAAGAGGGATATCGCGTTGCAATAAAAGTCCAAACAGTACAAAACGGATACGTTAATATCTTGTTACGTATTGCGTCAGTTTGACTATGTGCCTTGTGCTTGTCACAAATCATTTCTTTTATTTTATTGTATCAATAATATACCAACTTGAAACGGCACAGATCATTTTTGTTGGACATCTTAGAAACCGAGCAGTTGTGTCGGTATTTTCAATACGCCTATGATACTTGCGTAAGATGCGAGGTCTGTGAATTTTTGTAAAAATTATTTAAAAGAAAACTTCTTTCTAGTGTCGATTTAAAAAAGAACAAAGATAAAGTTTGTATATACAACGAAAATTCGTTTGAAATGTTCACAGAAAAAGACTCTTTAGTTTTTGAACAACCTGGATAAAACAGCACGCCAAGAATTTTCTGAACAGTTTCTAAAAATGTACTAAATAACCTTGTCATGACCGATGAGACCTATTTCCACCGTTTTGTTATTTTAATTTTCTCCATAATATAACATTTTCAAATAGAAATCTAGCGAAACAGATACGTAATCGAAAAATCTTGCAGAAGTTTGACAGAAAATTAATCTTCTACTGACAGTGGCAATTTCAGAGAATTTAGTTTGCTGCAACACACTGGAGAGTTGCTCTTACTGACGTTATTAAGATCACTATCAGTGGTCACCCAAAAGATGCGCAATGACCAACCATGTTTTATAGTAAACTGAGATCCATACCTATTAGCTAATCCAGTAATTGGAAGTGTAATAAAAGTGATGTTAGTCGTGGAGAATGCGCAATAGACATGTATCGTTTCGATCTAGCGAGGTCAGATTTTTCGTTTCCGTCTCTTTTTAATACGTACGGGAGCCGATCGCCTGCGTACGTCTGAACTATCACAGGTAGGTATCATGTTTGTTGTCGTTGTAAAAGTATACGCCGTCAGAAACAATTCAAAGTTATTGGACGCATGTACTCCGTAAGCCCCAGCCAAATTGAACTATTTCATTTTCGATTATTATTACTTCATATTAAAGGAGCAAACAGATTTGAAGATCTGAAAACAGTAAACGGAGAAATACAGGAATCTTATGTAGCAGCGTGTTTAAAATTAGGTCTTATTTAAGATCATCGCGAGTGGAAAAGAGCCATGAATGAAGCTGAAATTTGGATGATGCCCAGACAGCTGAGATATTTATTCATTCGTATTTTAATGCATTGCCGACCAATTTATCAGGAAGAATTGTGGGAAGAATTTAAAGAAGCAATGTCACAAGATTATGAAAGACGTTACCGCAATATTGAAGGACAAAAAGCCTATATTCAAATTAGTTCCATGCTTTCTGCGGAAGGTTACAAGGTTACAATCTTTCAATGTTTCCACGACATTGAATATGCAAATGAAGAACAAGCAATAGAAATATGATCACGACAATATAAACACCTAAATGAAAAGCAGAAATAAATTGTAGATATTATTTTGGGTAAATGTAATGATAACATAAATGAATCAATTTCTGATTCTTCATGTTTTTATATAGACGGTCCAGGAGGCTCCCGTAAGACTTATGTTTATACAACCCTTTACAGCTTACTGAAGAGTAAGAATAAAATTGTTTGTACCATGGCCTTCACGGGCATAGCAGCAACACTACTTCCTCATGACAGAACAGTTCATAAAACGTTTGTTCCTCTGTTTTTTGATTCATCTTCCAACATTAAGAAAAATTCAAAAGAAGCAGATTATTTAAGGAGTGAAGATGTTTTTATTTGGGATGAAGCTCCTGTGGCGCCAAGGTATGCTTTAGACGTTTAGACATTATAGACAGAACCTTACGAGACTTTATGAATTGTGATGTTCAGTTTGGTGGAAACATTATGGTGTTGCGAGGAGATTTTTGACAATTGTTACCAGTTAAAATGAATGCTACCCGCTGTGAAACAGTGAATTTAAGTATCAAATTTAGTTCTCTTTGGAGTTATTTCCGTAAATTCTCTTAAACACAAAATATGCGGGCTCTACCACAGGAACAAGAATTCACAAAGTTTTTATTGGATGTTGGAGATGGAGTTTTGAACGATATCAATAGCAATTTAGGAATGCCACAGAGATGTATTTATAATTCGGATATCGTTGAACGTATATATGGAGGAATCAATTAGAGAAAAGCGATTCATAGATATTACCAAATCAGCTATTCTGACGTTGAGGACATTAACAAAAAAGTGGTAGAACTGTCAGATATAAAAACAGAAAAAAATATATACAAACTTGGACAGTGTTGAAAATTGTGATAATGGAGATTTAAACGAATCTATTCTTCCTGAATATTTAAATACTTTAAACCCGCCATATTTTCCTCCGCATGAATTGAAGTTGAGAGTATATTGTATTGTGATGTTGGTTAGAAATCTCAGCATTAATGAAGGCTTATGTAATGGTACGAGATTGTTAATTTTAACAGGCGATAAACATGGAGATATAGTTTTCGTTAACCGTATAACGTTGTACTGTGAAAATGTTTATCCTTTTACTTTTAAAAGACGACAATAATTTCCCATTAAACTAGCGTTTGCAACAAATAACAAGGCCAAACATTTGATCAAATAGGAATTGATCTCCGAAAAGAAATATTTACTCACGGACAATTATGCTTGGCTTTTTCAAGTGTTCGTTCTTGGGAAGGATTGATAATTATTTATTTAGGAAATCAAAGAAATAGCCGTATAATTCAAAACTACGTTTTCAGATAATTATATCAGATGTAAATTAATATTCTGTAATCAATAACGCGTTTCTTTGAAGTCATACCATATTAAAAGCGAACTGGCACAACACTTTATGGGTGGGGATGGATATCGGTCGCTCGGTGTCTTTTCAACTGGCGGAGCTCGTATGAGTGAGGTCGTGCACTCGATCAAGTGTTTCTTTAACGCAAATAAGAAAATTGCATCGGCATCATTCAGCGCTGTTCGCAGTCGTAGTTCAACCTGGGGGGGGGGGGAGGGGTTCAACGTCGCGCCCGTAGGTAGAATGGTTTTTGCAGTATTAAATTAAATCCAATTAATTATTTAAGAATATTCTATGGGAATATTTTGTGGTGCACCTGGGATGCACCTACGTTCTGAGTATAATTACTACACCGATTCACCACTACGTAAAAGTCGTGGAGCGTAGCCCACGGGTTCATCTAGTTATTATTAAAGCTATACATCAAACAAAATATGTAATCATTTTTTTGGAAAAAGGAATTAGCACAAAGTAATTCTGCACTGGCAGATTAACTTGTAACTACCTATAACTACCTATAACTACCTATTACTATTATTATATTCTATTATATGAGTTGTTTGATTATTGTCTGCCATTTTAATTAACGATAACCATTGACTGTTTCGTCTTTTCATGCTGATTTACTCATTTTCTAGTTATCTTCGTCACTTGGAATCACACGCCATAATTGCTGGTAATTCTCTCCTTTATAGCAAACGTCGCGTGCTACGACGAATCTCTGACTTGAAGTTAGCTCTATTTAGTTTTCTTTTAGGTTGTTTTGCGCGACACGTACGTACGGTAAGGAACACGAAGCAATTTCAACTCAAAACAAAAAACAGATGCTAGAGACTTGAGATTCGTGTTAAATGGCGTTGTTATTAGGTGTTGTACCGAGATACCAGCTCTTGATGTTAGCAGTTTAGACTTGTTAGTTGATACCAACCTGGAAAAGAACTGGAAAACCAGCGTTACTTTAAGTGTAATGCTTGTTAGAACTTTAAATTTTCTTAAGAAATATATATAAGTAATACGTTTTTCAAACAGCAGAGCAGTTTATTTGAATATTGTTCTTGCAGATGCCGATGACACGTGTGTATTTTTAAATTTATTTCCAAACCTCGTATGCGTTTAATGCTTACGTTGCAGTTGCTAAGGGAAACAGAAAGTTCTTAGTCGAGTTTTGTCGGGGGGGACTGTAAGTTGATTTGCCCGAAGTGGAATTCATAGGCCGGTAAAAGAGGGCTCTAAAACTCTATAAATATCAAGTGGCATCAGTGAGTCGGATAATATCCTGATTTCCGGTAGGAAATGCGCTTTTCTCCCACCCCAACACTTTTCGAATCTATTTTCCTTTTGGCTGTTATTCGGCCCGTTTCACCCTTCAAGGTTTTTTTGTATCTCGAAACTGACAAACTTATCTTGCAAGTAATAATATATGACGTTATTTATGGAGGAACTTTTGTTTGTTTTGTTCCCCATTCGTCCTCAAAATTAAAATAATGATGGCTTTATAATTCCCCATCAGACACATTTTACTTAAATTTTGTCACACTAGCAGACTGGAATATAAATTGTCCGTTTTATCCTGGGCGTTCTCGAACTTAACGAACTCGTAAAGAATAGTTTACGTAGAAAAATTTATTTGGAACTTGGGAGCGAGAGCGTTTGAGAGACAAACTCTGCAAGAAAATAGATGTAGTTGATTGTGGCGTCTGGAACGTAGAATCTGGTTACCCTCAAGCCTCAAAGTGTCCCAGTAACTACATCAGTCAGGATTTGCCTGTTTGAGTTTCGCTTCTTCGCCTTGTTTACTGTCTCCGGCGAGATTGTAAAATTTGCCTCCTCGAATAGTTATGTTACACAAAGTTTATTGCGGGAATGACGACAGCATCAACAAGTACATAACTTTATTTTGAATTTGTAATTTACTGAACTTCGAACTTGAAATTATACGAAGCTCTATGGGAAAGTACTGAAATACAGGAAATTGGCCAGTTGAATTTAGAACAATGTGTAAAATTGCATTCTATTATTATTATTATTATTATTATTATCATCATCAGAATTATCTGTAGTAATACAATAAGGGCCGGTTGCTAGAACGCGGATCAAAATTCGACTCTCGTTGCTATGATACAACCAATCACGAAGTAAGTACCTTAGCAACGAAAGTCGAATTAAATGTAGCCTCGCGTTACATTTTGATCCACGTTCTAACAACCGGCCCTTAGTGGTCTGGAATTGTCGAAAATTTTACGAAAGCTGTTGCGTTGCTTGGTAGCCACGAGTGTAAATTTGACAGTTAAAAGATCACGAGCGCTTGCGCGAGTGATCTTCTGTCAAATTTACACGAGTGGTTAGTAAAAGCAACAGCTTGAGTAAAATTACCTAAAAATTCCAGACCACGAATTGTATTTGGAAAGATTATTTTTTGAATCGAAGCAACGTATGTAGTTCAAAACGAATTTTTCTTCAATTAATTCATACACAAAGAAAGGTGTTGGGAATATTTGACGTTTGGCAGGTAAATTATAAATGCACCTACAAATTCGCAACTATGGCAACTTATCAACAAGCAGAATTATCGAAAAAATTACCGGAGGTAAATACATAAGAGATCATTTTTTTATCGATAAATACATGTTTAGTTGTATGAGTTTTATTGTCATGGCAAATAATCGACAATCAAGGTAGTGAGCTCGAGCGATTTTTTCTACTTCCCTTGTTTCGAGGTTTTTTGCCGAATGGCAATAAAATTTGAATACAATTTGAAATGTATTTATCTTATAAAAAAATGATCTCGAATGTATTTTAGGGAGGTTAATACACAACTACATTATACGGACAATTTAATTGGAAATAGAAGATTTAATGAAACAATAAACATTTTAAATTAACAGAACATATTAAAATATTTAAATATATTGTGTAGAGTTTGACTGATCTTTAGTTACATACATATTTTGAACATTGAAAGTGCAATGGTTATATGTTATATTATGACCAATTTTTTTTGCATATTATTATTATTAATGTTTTCAGTGGTAAAATTTTCTTGCCTTATGTTTATATCTCTTGTAGTTTGGATTCCAGAAGGTCCAGGTCTCAGGTTGTTTATTAAACTAGCATGATGTTCCTCGTCTAACTGTAAATAAGATCCTAATGACTTAGCATTTGCATGTCCAGTCATTTTGATGAGCTGTTCTTCCGGGACACCTGATTTAGCAAGATTTGATACAGCACTTGATCGATTTGAATGATTCGTGATTTTGTTTGTCAGAGTATCAAGCCCTATTCTTTCAGTAGATTGTTTGGTCCATTTTCCAGTCTCATTTACTCCATAAGGCATATTTTTGTACCATTCTGAATTGCTTTTATTCCAGTAAGGATTTACAGTCAGAAATAGTCGATCTGACGTAATTCTATTAGTGCGTTTAGAAATAAGCTTTTTAAATAACCTTACCGGGCACATATCGAGATTATTGTAATTAGGCACTAACCACTTACTGTCTGATAATTTTTGAGCTCCACCTTGGCATGTTTTGGAAAAAATCGGGTTATATTCAATTCTTCCGGTTACGTTACCATTTGATTTCTTTTCCTCTTTAAAAAAATGCACTTTGCATTTTGCTGCCTCTCCCCCTCTCCAGGCTAGTTCGAATGCTAATATATGATACAGTTTTCTTGAAGTCCTTCTGGACAATCTTCGTTCCACAGATTCATTATTGTATATATTTCTTTCTTACTCAGAGCAGTCGAACTTTGCTTCCTCTTTCCGAGAATAGACTGAAGCTGCTTTCGTTTCGCATTTCTTGCATCCCTTGCTTGTTTGAATTCAATGTGTGCAAATGGATTAAATTTTCGGGCGTACGCTTTGTAATATTTTTCTTGAAGGAGTTTTGCAGTAACATTCCACATGGTCTTTATAACGCATTCTTTATAATCTTCACCATCAGCTCTCTTCATATTAAAAGCCCAATCATTCATTATCAGTCCAAGCTCTTGATTTGAAGTAATTTCTAGAAGTTCATAATGCTTCTCTTTTAAAAATATTTCGAACTGTTTCCATATTGACTTTTGATTTTTAACTGTACTCCTCGGAGTAACACTCTGTACAGTTTTTTGAATATCTTCCAAAGATTCTTGGCCAAATCTTGCCATTTCAAAACGACGATGTTGCAAGAAAACTCGAAAATAATATGACAGTGACAGTTGCCAAGGTAGAAATTTCAAAACTATCATTCACAGCATAGTTGATTAAAAGCAAGGCGCATATTTATCAGTTATGGGGAAAGCTAGGTAGGTTTTTATCGTTTACAATGACATTTGATTGGTCGATTTTAAGAAATTGAAGAAATATCATTGGCTCTTAGAATAGGCGGGTATTAACCGAAATAATACACGCTTCTAGACCAAAATGAAATGTTCCTGTTGGTCAATTTGACGATGAAAAAAATAATCAGAATTATTTATAGGTTGAGTTATAAATAAAAGTTTGGCATTTCTCTGTTAGAGGTCGTTGTTACTAGAGCATTTCTTCATAGTATAAACACACTTTTATTTTCTTTGGTTTTTGGAAAAATTCGAAAACTAAGTTTGTTCGACTTACAACAATAATTTCTGGTAGAACAGTTAGTTATATTTAAACCGGATATATCAAAAGGTAGAGTCCAATAGATTTAATTTGGCGAGCGGTGGGGTTGCGCATTAGCATACTTTACGGATGCAATAAAATGTCTTGCAGTACCAGTGGCGTAGGTGAAATTTTCCGTTACGAATCACATTACATTTGTCTTTTTTACATTCTGAATTATCTTTGGTACTAATAATTTTTTTAATACACGTTGATATTATTTACTGAATTTTTATTATTTGCTTAAAATTTATTCCCAGAGTAAAAGAAATCCACGTCACTATTGCAACTGACAACCACCTGGCATTCTAAAAGTGAGGTTGTGTTACTATCCGCACTAGACTAGTTACTAAACCAACGCTAGGTGACGCAACCTCGGTAGCTAAAAGCGGGGTCTCAGGCTCTCAGGTGCAAGCTCATCTATCCTTCATTGGTTAGACGACTATTCCCTCGAAGCAAGTGGACTTTTATTAGCTTTACTTGAGGATTCAATAGCAGTTAAACAGTTATAGCTTACGTTAGTTAAACTGCGCGTGCAGACAAAGCCTTCTCAATTTCCCCCGCTGCGTTGTGCCAGAAACATCAGCGCCGGCAGCCGCAATGTGTCTAATAATTCCGGTCCCTAACTGGATTATTATTTACAGAGGCCTAATCTGATTTCTCAATCAATAGGCGTTGGTCGTGATTTGCGTACGAACAACACAACACAAGTGGCTGGGGTAGAGTATCTTATTGTAAGGATAATAGGATGATGTACACGCATGTGAGTTTCGTGAAGAGCCCCCTGGAATTATGCCATGTGGCCGTTTCCATCAACACTTAAATTTGAATGAGAAAGAGGTTCCTGCCGCACGCGAATTTCATCAAGTGGATTTCAAAGAACAATAGGGACATAGTCCTAGTTTGGTTCTTATATGTTTCTGATGTTGTTATGAGTTGTTTCGGAAACAAACAGATCTGCGTGTAGTAAATTAATTAAGGCATGAATTTATCATTTCGAATACGCGTGCAGGACAGATTAAGTTATTTGCAGAACAGACAAACGAGTGGTCGATCTCTTTTTCGAGTTCTTATCCTGACTGGTGATCGTATTTTCAGAATGTTACTGTTGTAAGGCCAAATTAGGTAAAAGTGAACCAGTTCAGGTCTCCATAAATACAGCTGAAAGCTTGATGGAGTAACATAGCATAATTAGAACGCCCAATTGATCTATAAACTTCATTTGGTGTCAATTACTTTGTTCTGCCGCGTCACCTGCAACATGAAGCAAGAAGAACATACGGAACGACGTCAATTAACCGAAGAAAAAGAAGAGGGTGCATAGCACTGCGCGCTACAATTTCCGGGTTGATAGATGGGAGAGATCCGAGTAACGACCGGCTGGTTCCGAGAAGTACTGGGGAAAGATAAAAATAAGCGGGTCGCACAGTTGAAGAAGAGACTGACGTCTAGCGGCTACCATAACAAACTATTCCGCTTCAGCCGAGCGAAGCCGAAGTCGACTTTGCGCGCTCTGCGACGTGCCTACACATATTGTAAGTGAAACAAAACAAATTATGAAACGAAACAGACGCATTTTGAAGCAGACCACTTAACTGGCGTACCCCTGACACACGCACTTTTTGTAAAAAATAGATGATGTAAAACATAAGAAAAACAAACCAACCTCTACGGGAGTCGAACTCGCCCAGCCCGAGGACATCAAACTGCTAACTCTATGCGATAATTATTGTCTACCCACCAAAACCATTGAAGGTGTTCACGAGTAACGAATGCAAATGGCATCGCAGGTAGGTAGGTAGGTAGTTTTGGATCAATCGATTAATTTTCAAACCGGAAATGCAGATTATGAACGATTTGACAAAAAATCTATTTTGCTTAGAACGCGGACCGTCCAAAAAATTTCAGTTCGGTAGCTTTTATAGTTTTCGAAAAACTGGTACAAACATAATTTTTTAAGGAAACTTCGTCACCCTGATGAGACTTTCTTAATAATCCCTCTTAGGCACTTGTTCATAATATGAACTTTTCTTCTTATTTTGAGTTTTCTATTTTTCTCCGTATATCGGTAACTCTTTTAGCATTGACGATCGAAGAAATGGTTAATGAGCAAAATTGAGCAGAACTGTAAGTGACATCTGGCCGGCACTTCTTGCCAATCTTCTCCCGTAAGTTTCCTCTACGTGTTCCGAACAACTAATGAAAAATGAGGGAAGGAACCAAGTCAAAATTTCATATCCAGGGGAACTTTTTTAAGTAACTGCAGATCCAGCGTGTTTGTTAAAAAATTAAGGTACACACATACCGTGTGACAAACTTCCATGTGTACATGGGGAAATAACATGGGCAATTACATTTTTGGGGATTCCTGCTCCCCATGATGTGTAGTTACAGTGGTGGTAAAGGTAGCAATCGAAAGACTATTTTTTTCTGCGCATGAGGATATCAAAAACTCTGCAATTTTCCAATTTATTGAAGCATTAAAAGCAAAAATTACACTAATAATTTTCAAATTAAAACACGGATATTCATCAGATTGCCTATGACAATTTATTTTATTCTAATCAAAGACTCCCTTGATTCTAATTTCTAATTCGTCTGAACTGTCAACATTATTAATTTATCGACAATTTAAAATTTGGGTTTCAAAATGAACAAAAATATTTATTCAGTTGAAGAAAAGGTTTTCATTGTGAAAACATTTTACGGCGGCAATAGTTTGCGGGTAGTCCGTGACTTATTTTCTGTAAAATTCAATCCTATTCCTTCGGTAACAACAATAAAAAATTTAGTTAAGAAATTTGAAGATACTGGGAATCTTTCATTGAAAGAAGGCAATTTTTACTAATAAATTTACTTGGTTTTTATTTAGATATAAATTCTGATTCGCTTATTATTATTACCTAGTTGCTAATTCCTTATTGTTCGCTAACTTAAATTTTACTGGGATTATGAGAAATTTAACAAGTGATAACGTGGAGTGAAACAAAACTAAAATTAATCTTATCATTTATTTTTTTAGTCGTTCCAAGAAATCTAAATGTTGAGGTAGAGGAAATGGTAATAGGCCTGATAACTGCTAGTCCAACATCTAGTTTAAGGTCTATTGCCCTAGAATGTAATGTTTCAAGAGAAACTGTCCGAAACATATTAAAAAAACAAATATCATCCCCTTAAATTCCAATGTCACCAAGAGTTACCTACTTCCTTTCTGTGAAGAAATGCAAGAACAGGCTAATCGGGATCGCAGCTTCCTCTCATCAATTTGTTTTACCGATGAGTGTACCTTCACTTTAAATCAAGAGCCAAATTCACAAAACGTTAGGCGCATTGGGCCCAGGAAAATCCCAGAATAAATCTAGCCACTACAAGCAATACCCTCAAAAAATCAATATTTGGGCAGGCATTTTTAATAATCGCATTATAGGACCATTTGAAATACAGGGAAATTTAAATTCAGAAGCTTATTTAGATCTTTTAATTAACCATATTGGCCCTGCATTAGAAGAAGTTGCACATGCGAATCGGGAGGTCTGGTTTCAACATGGCGGATGCCCAGCACATTTTGGAGCACAAGTGAGGGAATTATTAAATGAAATATTTCCAGAGAGCTGGATTGGTCGAGGTGGTGCTATAAACTGGCCAGCTAGATCTCCCGATTTGGCACCGTGTGACTTTTTCTTGGGGGGTCATTTAAAAAATAAGATTTATAAAACTCGTCACCCAAATATTAATTCTTTAAGGATTGCTATTTTTGCGGAATGCAACTTAATAAACGATCGGCAACTTGCGAATGTGAGAAATTATTTCTATAATAAGCTGGGATACTGTCTGATACATAATGGGGGTTTATTTGAATATTTGTGATAGTTATTTTTCTTTTTTTATGTTACTTTAATTTCATTGTATATTAATAAGTTTTTGTCCTTACCTAGATATGAAATAAATAAGTATTAAATTGCCAGATTACAAAATTCATTAGAGCAAAATAAACAAATGTTGCCGGTTGTTAAATTTTTCAAAATTGCAGTAAAATTAAAGTAATTTAATTTTTATTATTTCATTTTACTGCTTTAACATTTTCCCAAAAACTTTTTAATAGGTTAGACGACACCTACAATTTACCCTAAACTATGGACCAGCATTCACCAACGAAAAAATAATGTGAATGAGAATTATCTAAATAAAAAAACAAGTTTATGTATTAGTAAAAATTAACTTCTTTCGATGAAAGATTCCCAGCCTTCAAATTTCTTACTAAATTATTTGTTGTTATACCGAAGGAATAGGACCGTTATTGAATTTTACAGAAAATAAGGCACGGACTACGCGCAAACTATTGCCGCCGTAAAATATTTTCACAATGGAAACCTTTTCTTGAACTCAATAAATATTTTTGTTCATTTTTAAATGTTGACAGTTCAGAAAATCCATAAAAATCAAAGACGTCCGTGATTAGAATAAATTAAGTTGTCATGGAAATCTGATAAATTTCTGTGTTTTTGTTAGAAAATTATTAATGTAATTTTTGCTTTTAATGCTTTAATAAATTGGAAAGTTATAGAGTTTTTGATATCCTCATACGCAGAAAAAAATAATCTTTCGATTGCTACCTTTACCACCACTGTAACTACACATGGGGAGCAGAAATCCCCAAAAATGTAATTGCCCATGTTATTTCCACATGTACACATGGAAGTTTGTCACACGGTATATGCCAAGACCAACTTAGCGATTGGGTAAAAGGACATTGTGGTTTCCTAGACATTTTCTACTTAATGAGCGATACTGGACAGTTCCAATAACTATTCGTTTGGTACGTACCCTACCAGGCTTCGAATTGTAGAAATAAATTCAAAATATTCAGTATTTTATCTAGGTAAAAAGAAATATGCGAAAGTAAATATAAAAAGGCTTATTAATAAAATTATAGTCATGTAAAGCATAGATGACAAACAATCTCAGTGGTGCGAACTCCAGTGTAATAATATTGTTCAAGTACAGAAGGAATTTGTCCGGAACAGCATTTGAAGTTCTTGATTTTGCTAAATCGGGGTTTGCGTCGAATGCACCTCCAGGATTTTACAATAAATCCAACTCGTAGTGCCCGCAGCGTTGAACGTGGCACCGGCGGGTCATACAAAAACTCAATTTAGCCGCGACGTCGTACAGGGAGAAACTTGGACGGGCAATAACCCGTATAGAAAATAGAAAAACTTATAGAGAGAGAGCAAGTTTCGGAAACCGCCGCAATAACCCTAATCTTAAATCCCGATCTTGATGTACTAACTAAGAACGCTGAGGCACGGAACACTTTGATCAAATTTAAGCGTCGCACGAGCCACGAAAATTGAGAACGTAAATTTCGGGTCGCGGCGGTGGATGTTTCTCCCAGAGGATGTCGTTTTTTACGTCGCGGCTTGCCTTACTTTATTAACTTCAATTACGATTAATTGAATCGCGTTCGTTAGCTAGCTTTAATAAATGGATTTAGGACACATGCTTTCCATAATATCAGTCAAAGTTTCACGCCTCTATCTATTAGCGAATTAAACTCTCAGTTTATTGTTTCTTATAGTGACTTCTTACGAAAGGTTGTCTGGAACACTAATAAGTAGGCATCCAGTTCTGGACCATCATTTTGGCTCTTGCAAAAAGGGTAAATTTTCATCGTCTTTTGTTCGATGTCTCAGAACTTCAAGAGGTCCGGAAAATGACTTCTGGGCACTTATTTTCTCAAAAATTCACCCTCCCTTTAGACGACATTTCAGACGGGTATTGCGTCAGGACCCTCAGGAGACGCCATCCTCCCTTGCTACAAAAAGTGTTCATGAATCACGCAGGCCAGGTCAGGTATGTCAAGAACCATGAAAGAAGTGCAGATATTCCAAAACCTCCGTTTCTAAAAAAGACCAGAAGCTGACTTTTCGTGGTCAGAGTATTCTCACTTTTATAACCTAACAATGAAGAACAGTAAAAGTGATGTGCAGGATTAAAATGAAAAGACGATGAACAAAAGACTCAGAAAATGGTGAGCAACAACAGAGCAAGCCTTCACGATGAAAGAAGTACCTATTAACAAAGAATACAAAATTCTTGGAATGGTCCTTTTTAGAAATGCACAAAGGCATAAGACGGTGCGATGAAGGAGTTCAAGATACCTTAATGAGTAAACTAGACGAAAATGACCTTAAGGAGAAAAACAAACAATGCAAGAGCCCGGGATGAACCAACGAAAGGTTTTGAAGCTTGAAATGGAGGCTCGGCCAAGGGAATCCGCTTGGGGAAATAATCAGAGAAAATCAATTAAGGAAATCAACGAAATCAATCAATCAAGGAAAATGGGTCTTCATGTAAATCCCGAAAGAAGTCCATTTATGAGAAAAGGTACGCCAGTAGAAGATGGTACAATAGAACTACAAACGAGGTACAGAAACGTTATATTCAAGGAAGAGAATTAATATGTTTATCTGGTAATCAGAAAAACCATTAAGTGTGCAGAAGAGAAAGAATTAGATTGGAGATTGACAAGTGTGCGGGAGCCATCCATTATTGGATTCTCTCAAAGCATTTATCTAGAAATGCAAAGGTGAAGCTATATAATACAACACAGAATTTTTGGAGGGAAAAGGAAGAGGAAGAAGGATGGGTACAGAAGGAGAACATGTACAGAGAAGAAAACATTGTGGAAACAGTAAAATGGAATGAATGAAAGAGGACAGGATAGTGAAACAAGTAGCATGGAGAATGCCGGACACAAAGAAGAAAAGGAGAAGACAAAGGAGAAGATGGAAGCAGACAGTGCTGGAAGATTTGAAGGAAAATAACATAAGTAATCGGAAAAGTAAAGCGAAGAACAAGAAACTGTGGCTGGGGATCTGTCAAAAGTCAATACTCGTACATTATCTTTTCCTGTAATATTGAGTTGATGCAAAAATCATTTCATTATGTTTTAATTCCAGTCTTGTTACCATTCAATTGGGATTTAAATCTACTACTCTCTAATGAAAATAGACTTCCCCAGGTGAGGTCATGTTGAAACTTTCCTTGCTTTGCTCTCTTTTTCAAGTACCTATTGCATCATCTTGCACTCTCTTTTAATTTCACTTTCTTTGTATTGTTACTAAGATATTTTTACAATATTTTAGGGTGAACTTGGGCAGGGGACATAAAACCTAGAACCTTTACATTACAAGTTACGAGTACGTACTACCAGTAAGCACTCAAGTTGAAAATTGAATATATCTACCAGGGCGTATCGCAAGAACATTCGCCTAATCAGATAATTGGTAACCACATAGACGACATCAGTACTGAGCCCAAAAATTTTAGTATTACATACGTCATCGCGTGACACCATCTTGACGCGAACTAAATTTTAGATTCTTTATATATAATAATTCCGGTTTGATCCATAGGCATTTAGGCCAGTCGCATCATTTCATTTTATTTCTTTGTTATGCTTATATTGGATGTATAACAATAATTTTTGCTTATGCATTGCATGTGCTTTACTATTAGTGAGACGGTTCGTTCATCGTGTTGCGAAGCATATTCTTAATAAATAAATAAGTTATAATGAATAAACTGTAGGAGATGTTCTGTTTAATGAGACGAAATACTAAGTCTCGCACCTGTTTATGAAATGATGCGCCCGGTAGTAAATCAACCACTTCAGGGAACGTAACAAATTTAATTACGACAAGCAACTTCTACCAAGCCTCCTTAATTTCGAATTTATTACCACTTGATGGCAACGCAATAAAATCCTAGCGGAAGAAGTGCCGCACAACTCTTGCACGTTCTCAGGCTGCCATTTCTCCCCGTACCGCCCGAGGGAAGGGAGGAGGAACCTAAATAAGGAAATGATTTGCACAACATGATTACGTTTAGATGGCCTCGTTTTTGCAGCGTCGCGCGCGCTAAACGCAAACCAAATGGTAAACAACAACCAAGCAGCAGCCATCAGGGATGAGAGTAATTTAATATTGAGTATACTTGCTTTCGCATTAAGAGCCTCCACTCGCGAGGAAATGTTTGGCGATTGGTATCGGATTTTGTCGGATGATTTGATGGTTTCAATCGGGCTATCCAATTCCCGTTCTCCTTACTGGATTTGTCAATATCACGTATAGTGACGAGCGCGGGATAGAAAAAGTATTCCAAATTTAGACATTATTGAGATCTCTTCGTAGTCCTGCGATTTTCAATATAATAGTATAATAAGGCATCTTTCTGAAATTTCAAAATACTGAGATCATAGCACTACAAGAAGTTTTAAGGGTACAAAATTTCAGAGAAACTTCGGAAGTTGTTTGTGTAATTTTTGAAAAACGAACACCTAGTTCACAGGCACAATCAATGTGTCCGAGTGAGACAGACGATATTTTAAAAGGCCTCTTAAGTTACAAAATGCACCACGGCTTGGAACTTACACTGTTTGTTACAGTCTTAGGTATAAATGAATGAATAGAAAGAAGGCATGTAAGGTCGCCGATTGCTCAGTTGCAGAGCAGAGGGCTTCGGAGCGCGGGGACCCGGGTTTGACTCCCGGTCGGCGGCGGCAAGTTTTGCGCCGTGTAGCATTTTATAGACATATTTGTCTTGGAGATCGTTATTTAAAATAGCCCGCGCATCGCTTTATATCGTAGATTATTCTTACTGCAGTTACCAACACAACGTGTCCAAGATAAGGAGGGCCAGTATGGGGATATTGGAAATGACAAGAGATACGGATTTGGTTAAATGGGAAAAAAGTTGTGTAATTAAAGGACCAACAAAATGGTGCCTAGAAATCCTTGATAAGATTTTCTGTTTTTGAGTTATTTTGAAAAAACTTAATTTATGGATTTTTAACTATATTTTTTTCTGGCTTTAATATTAAAGTTAGAGCGGAACTGACGAAACTTCTTCGTAGCAACTTTTGATGAAATTAAAGATTTCACTGCCAATTCTTTTATTCTACGTTTCGTCTTCGAGCAACCATCATCAACTTAATTTTTTTAAATACGGTCCTGATTTTCTGATGTCAAATTTTATTAGCCCTTTTTATTCTGAATTCAACAATGTACCACACATTATGGTTTAATTACGTTTCGACCCTTTTTTGGCCATCATCAAAGAATTTTTAAGATACGGACCTGTATGTCTCATAGTTTTGTAAAAAATATGTACATACAGTATAAGTTTGGCAATTTTTAAGTGCACCACAAGAGTTTTACGAATCTGTTAGATGATACTAGCTATAAGCACCTACCCTACTCTAAGCATAGCGCATCTTGCAGTTTTGGAAAATCTTGTTCGTTTCTGATATCAGAAGAAAGCCCACTAACTGTATTTCTCATAATTTTTAGAAAATTAAGAGAAATGCAGGTCCGTATCCTAAAAATTTCTTGATGATGGTCAAAAACGGGTCGAAACGTAATTAAACCATAATGTGTGGTACATTGTTGAATTCAGAATAAGAAGGGCTCATAAAATTTGGCATCAGAAAATCAGGACCGTATTTAAGAAAATGAAGTTGATGATGGTTGCCCGAAGACGAAACGTAGAATAAAAGAATTTGCAATGAAATCTTTAATTTCATCAAAAGTTGCTACAAAGAAGTTTTGTCAGTTTCGCTCTAATTTTAATATTAAAGTAAAAAAAAAATATAGTTAAAAATCCATAAATTCAGTTTTTTCAAAATAACTCAAAAACGGAAAATTATATCAAGGATTTCTAGGCGCCATTTTATTGATCCTTTAGTTACCCAACTTTTTTTCCATTTAACCAAATCCGTATCTCTTGTCATTTCCAATATCTCCATACTGGCCCTCCTTATCTTGGACACGTTGTATAAACCTAGAATATGTATTATAGATCCCTTCGCTGGAATTATCGATCGACTTTTCCTTGCTCCTCGGTAGAGGGCTCTTCTAGTAGCATATTCTTGGAAATTGCGTCTTCGTTTTTTGAAATGTCTCCAGACTCTTCCATAAGATTCGACTGGTTAGTGCCATTTTGAAGCTTGAATAAGCACTGCTGGTTACTTAACTCTCTTGGTTTTGGACTAGTTCCATGTCCCCGGATTTTGTCCGGATTTTGCCAAAAGGTAAGAGATCAACGAAAATCTTCATTGTAGTTCAAAAGATTCTTCGAAACCTGAGAAAAGGGTCTATTTCTCAGTTGACGTAGATTGCGTAGTAGTTGTTCAAACCTCCAATAATTGAGATTGGGGTAAGTCTCGTCTCTTGTTTTCTTCGCTAGTTATTTGACTTATAGTTCTTATATTCCTTTAAGTGTTTTTAGTTTAGACGCTTCTAGTTCAGGCCCCAAATTTTATCCGGCCATTAGAAGTTTCTTCGCTGTACACCACCAGAATTAGACGCAGACACAAGAATTGAAGAAGAAAGATAAGTAAATGGACAGCAGGACTTTTTATGAGACGTTGCGAGACAGCCTCGCCGCCGGTAGGTCGTTTTATTAAAAGCATTATAATAAATTATAATAAATTCTTAACTAGCCAAAGTAGATCTATGGCAAAAGCGCCTACACTGCGTTTCAATATCATTTCAGGTACCTACACTGCTTTTTAAATTCCACGCAGTTCATTGTTTCATAGTCTTACTTTAATAGTTCACATTGAATTTATTTATTGAGGCTTGTATTTCGTATTGACTGTTGACTAAGATTGTGCAATACTTGAGTACTTGATTTGAACCTGACGAAACTGCTTTTATTAAATAAAGCTATTTGCTTGTTTTGGTTTATTAAGCTATTTTGATTGCTTCATTACTTGATATCCACAGTAGACATTAGTAGCCTTCGTTGAACCTAGCACCTTCGTAGATAAGCCATCATTTGGATTGCGTTAGGCGGCGCCCATTTTATTTCCCTATTTGACATAAAACAACAGTTTGTTATGGTGTGGTGAAAAAAATATTTGTCAATACAGCGATTGTTCTTTGGGATATTGACAATCAAGATATGTAGATGTAGATATGCCTATAAATAAAAAGTTATTGAAAAAATTAAATTGTAAATTTCACTTCGGTCAAAATTATTAATCTATTGTTCTGCTTTCTTTGTAGGTATCATATTCTACATAGAATTCTTTTGAACCGAATCTGTAATACTGAAAAGTATTACAACGTACTTATACCTTTCTCTCTTGTTTATTACGATTTTTTCTTTGCTAATTTTTACTTTCTTTATATGGAACTGAGTACAGGTTATTTTTCATTTGACTTTCTGCCTTTAGAAAAATCCTATTTCAAAATAATAAAAGTAATAAATTTAGTAAACTCTACGCTCACAAAAACTATAAGTGCGCTGCCGGAAGAAATAAAGTCCTGCCAGAAGGACTTGACAAATTGCAATTTGATGGCCTTCCAGTAGGACCAGTGGCCTGTGGAAACGTTCTGCTGGAACCTATGTATGGTGCCGAAATGCATGGCGGAATTACAAATTGCGTACCGAGTACAGACGGTACCTGTTTTTGCACTAGGTATCCTAAACAATAAACAGATATGTACCTAACAAGAAACTGACTTTGAAAGATCTGGAATTCATCAAGTCTGCATTGGCGCCCGCGTCATTTTTCCATTTCTCGATCCGTTCCTTTACCGCAAATTCTGTTCTCACTTATTATTTAGAGCTGCTCGTCAAAGATTTATAGCTCAGTTGTGCTCGGGGTCTTTAATTTTTGCCAACTGTTGTGGGCTTGTGGGTAGGTCGAGTATTTCATTTTTGCAGTGGTGTACCCATATAATTTGTCCCCTAAGTCTCATTGTTTCTTACTTTGTGCTCTTAATTTTCTATTCATTTAACTTGAGCTGTTTCTTTATGGTTTCCTTCGCTATTTTCTTCCTTCCTTTCTTATATTCCATTAATTCTTTTTTGTCTTCATCTCATTTTACTTCTCGCATCCAAAAAAAAATTCGATATCCGCTTTAAAAATTTTTAGACTCTCCTGAAGACGTCGACTTATGGTTTTGTGGATTTAGTTAGTCTGCTTCAGTTTTGGGATTTAGACTCGTGGTTGATTTTCAGTAGGATATGTCAAGAAAAGGACCCTAACGAGCCACGAGGTTAGCACTTTTCTTTTCGCCATTTATTTTAGTATTTTGTCATCGTCGTTGTTCTATTTCGTTTTTCATATTTTCTTATCTAATTTGTTCTTATGAAATTTTAGGGTTTCTTGGGGTGTAATTTTTGCCCTGGTGCACACCCTCCCCATCTAAAAGCGCCGTATATACCTTGTCCAGTTTGTTGCAGCTGATTTACACCATCTTCGCCTCCTGTAAGGTCAGATATTTATTTCGATTATTGTCGCCTGCCCGTGGTGAGGAATGGGAAAGCATTAGAAGAGTAAGTTAAGCAAGAGGGAAATATGAAATGTAGGAGTGATGAAATGGTTGGCTGGACATAAAGAAAGCAGTAAAAATAAGATGTATTAGAACGAGTATAAGCAATTTTCGGACTGAAAACTTTATGACGACTACTACAAAAATGGAGCGGTTTAGTAAATAAGATTTTATCCAGTAGTAAACAGAACCTAAAATTGGTATATACTGTCCGCCATTTCATCTTGAGCAAAATGCCTTTTTCATCTTTCCCTAATTTCCCCCTTTTAAAGTTTTTAATAGGTAGGTATAGACGATGAGATCGAAACTTTACAATTAAAAACCGGCTTCATAAAAAGTATCCACAACAGACACGAACTCCAGCAGATACAGTGTGATAAGTTGTTTATTTTGACCGTGTAGAAAGAGCTTTGCGAGAAAACAAGAACGCCATTGTGGAGTTAATTAAATTACTCGAAGCCACAACTGACTGTAAAGAATCGAATATACATGGCATGAAATTTTGCTTGGCTCTCTACACCTCTCATCGCTAACTGAAATATGCGAAATGAATTATCTCGAGCAGAATTGTATAGGTAACTGACGGAACAACAAAACCGCAGTTGGTATATGGGTATCGAGTAATTCAGAATTGAAGTAGAAGTTTGTCGGTATCCGCAGCTCGTATCCATAAAGTTAGGAATCTCCAGAGTCTATACCATTCAAAAAATATTAAATTCACCCTAAATTTGTTCTTTAAATATTGCTGTTAGCTCCTGTTGCGGACTTTCTATCCTTGCTATCACCTTCCCAGTCATCATCGATATAACGCTTATATATTAACTTATACTATGTTTCCTTTACATAATCTTAAAACACGCTTTAAAGCCTTATATACAAATTTATTTGCAGATACTTTTGATTCCATTTTAAAGTTGTGCATTAAGGCTGTCGGAACGCCGACGAACAGTTACTGCGGAGGGGTATCGGAAGGGACGTAGCATTCCAAAAGTACAAAGTAGGCGGACACTGAATGCAAAAATTGCTGGGCGCGCTAGATTAGGGGGAGCATTTCGTAGCGTACAGAGTAGGACTCGGAGCTTTCCATTCACTTTGAGCTAGAACAAACACAACACCGAAGCTACAGACGAAACGCGGGGTTTATTGAATATCATAGTATAGTATTTATATTCCGAAGAGTACCTGATAGAAAACAAGGAACGTTGAACCAAATTATAGGCGGGGAAACAAAACTCGTCTCGGGATACTGGTTTCCCCAAGAAAACGCAGTGGGTTACTTATAAGTAAAAAAGAAAAACTAGGTAAGTATGTTTTGCGATTGACCGAAAAGTTCGTGTGGTTAGAGTTATTTTAATAGCATTTCTCTAACAAAATTTTGCAATATTCCTTAAATCAAAAATAGACTGCAAAAACGGAAAACTCAATTTTTTGACTGCCGCAGTACCCCAGAGCTAGCCGCGCGGTGGAAAAAATAATAAACAAAAAATGGTTTGCTCAGTATAAATTTCCTTAATAATGACTTGTACCGTTATCATCTGCCGCAGTCAGACACGCTCAGTAAAGCCTCTTTTAGCGCTTTACGTATTGTAACTGATTTTTTTCCATAACGTTCTAACATTTGGAATAGGCTTCCATGAACCTGTGAACCTGTGTTCCAAATTCCTAAACGGTAAAAAATGTTTTGTCATGTTGAGTGTGCATCTGACTGCAACAGAAAATCCACGGTACACGCCACTCTTAATAATCAGTTCATTAAATGTTCAAATTCCAATCCTTCTGTGACAACACAAATTTTAAACTTTCCCTTTCCCGGCTGATTTCTTGTCCATCGTAATTCTGTGACAGATTTTACCTGATATGACGCAGAGAACAGAAATAACGGAAGACGTAGTTGGAAGTTGACGTATATTATTTGTCTAAAAACGTTTTATACGAAATTAGTCCAATCCGGTGCTCATAGGATGTTATGTGTTCTCATTTGGCCAATAACGTGCTGTGTATTAATGCAATGGAAATCTCCGGTTGGCGACGGAAATCCAAAGGCAGTGTACAAGAAATCCACCAGTGATTCACTCCTCGGGAATCTGTTATACAGGTTGATCCATTTATCCATTTATGCGAAGTTATAGGAGAGACCCCTCTTTGTTTTACCATTCTGTCTGTTCGTCCGTCTGTCTCTCAGTCTGTATGTCTGTTTGTCTCTCACAGTGTTCTTTTTCCTGAACTATAAGTGCTATACAACAATAAAATTGACGCATATGTAATGGCCCAAACTCAGACAAATCTAAATGGTTTGTTGTGTGCACATATTTAGGGCGGTTTTCATACATCGAAACATGGAAAAAGGATCAAAAAATATTTCTTGTTTGCAACACTAGAGCATGTGAAACATTTTTTTTTTGTTTTTATCTTTTTACAGTTCAGTACGACCACATGCGGGAAGTGTCAATTGTGCCCCCCCTGTCGCAATTGGGAACTATTTAAAGTAGAATCGTGAATTTTGGTACTTTCGTATAGTCTTCACGATTGCAACTAATTATGCAATAAATAAATTTTATCGGTTCAGGATACGGTTTCTGATATAAGTGCTTCAGAAACTTTGCTAGCCAGTACGGAACACTTTATGTTCAAAGGGAGTTGATACTCGGTGAATTATTTAAATGGGACACTCTATACATATTTCGTTTTTTAATTCTTAGATTGATTTTACTAAGTATGCATACGAAGTAAGTTGCTTCTAAACTAAACCCCATATTTTTGTGTTTCAGTTTTCTTTTAAAATTTTTGTCACACGTAGGGATGTTTCAAAAATTACATTTTGAGAATGATGAACAGATGCCCAGTTTCACAATAAGTTCAGTCTAGAATGCAACTCTTACACAATCATATAGTAAAATCGAACAGGGAAATAAAAAGTGAGATGATGTTACAGGAGTTCTATTTAAGAAATCCAAGTTGTGTAGATTAGCACGGAAGAAATGAGACGCCATGTATAAGTAAAGTAATTTGAATTATGGAAATTTAAAAACAAAGAGAGTATCTATTTGTCATTTTTCTCTAAATTACACAATACAGATGAATCGCTTTTTCTGATAAATGGGATACCTGTGCACCTGCATATTCAACTCATGTGTAACAATAATAAATTTTAGGAAGAATCGGAAATTACTTTGGAAGGTCGTCGATACGAAAAATAGGCCCCAAGAATAATACCTGAATACATACAAAAACTAGCCACGCCTGTTTCTTGAATCTGGGAAGTTTAAACATATCGCCGCTAGACACCGCCACCTCTAGGCCCTTGAAAAGGCGAATGCAGAGGTGCAGGAGCCAATTGATTACTTCATTATTATCAAAAATTTATTAATTTTTTTGATACCGTTAAAATGAAAAGTCTAATCTATGACTCTACGATTATAATTTCTAAAAAAAAACGAAAAATGTGATAAATATTCTAGCTACAATATGTCCGATTTTCATAGATTGTGAAGTAGATTTTAAAGTTGAATTTCTGGTTTTTAATGAAAATTATTAGCGAACAGTCCTAGATCTATGTTTAATTGAAACAAGAAAAAAATAATCATGCGAATATCTTAAACCATGTTGGAATAATCCATTGGCAGCGGGAACGTTACATCACTCAAATATTCCAAGCGTTCCGATAGCCTTAAAGCTGCACCTTTTTAACATCAACTACTGCATACTCATTTGTAGCTAACATTAGCAAATCATCCACATCCATAAATAATAACAGCAATCTTTTATTGTAAATTTAAATTATTTAAGCAGGTAATTTTAATTTTTTAGGTTTCCTAAAACGATGTCTATCAATAATGATGTCAAAGTCGCTAATATTTATTCTTTTGGAGTCTTTCTGGTTTGCAAGAGTGCCTTGGTTTTTTCTGTTATTAATTTTCAATAATGAAAACATTCTCTGTTGACGGAAAGAAAATTTTCCGAAAATGCAATTTAGAAAGTGATAAATCCAATACGTTTTGTTTTCCCTTTTTTCTTCTACCACTTCAATTTTCGAACCTCACTTTCTTAACCTCACCTTTTCCTCTCGTGCTACGTGGGTGATATTTAATGACCGCGATTACTTTCAGAAACATACATAACGATTTTCAGATTAGAGTTGACTGGGCCCATAACCTCTGGACTTACATGCGATGTGTTTTCCCGTATTAATTTCATATGTTCTGGTTCAAACTAAACAGTCACTAAATGATTAGTACTTACCTATTGTGCTACACTTTTCGTATTTAAGGGCAATCAAAAAATAACATTTTCCTACCCAGTAAGTGGACCATGACGGTGCATTTTTCAACAAAAACATGAGCCAGCAGAGGCCGTATAATGTTCCGAAAAATTCAAAACTGATAGACGTCGCTTGTTCATGAAAACGTAAACACAAATTTTATTTGCGAGAGTTGGAGCGTAAATTTGTGCTACATGGACGTTTTGATGATAAAATGTCCATAACTGTTGTGTATTTGCCCAACTTTCCCTCGGTCAATGGCTGAGCGCATTTCGCGGGTGAAATATTTTCAATTAATTAATATTTATGACGGGGAGCTAATTAATTTTGGATATATTGAATTAGTTCGAGTCGGTGAATTATTGATTTCGGTCCGCGCGCTGCGAATTTCAACCCAAAATTTAACACGGCCGAATTAGAGAAGTTCTAGTAAAACATGCACAGGGAATAAATTTCGGTAGACATGCCTGGGTCAGGTCAGAGATATTGAGTTTACTACGGTCTTATTGAAATAAAACCAAATACACTACTGTCCAATGAAGTAAGCGAGTTTAGAGCGGCCGGGAGGACATATCAACCGCGAACAGTTGATGTAAGTTGGTTATAAATTAATATTTAAATTCAATTTTCGACGCCGCCGCTGACTGTTTACACGGCTAACTAAAAAGAAAATTCGGTCAAGCAACTACACTCTATTCATTACTATTTTTGCTTATCATTTTTTTATTCTGCAAATTATTAACCAGAACGTAACACCACAGCATAATACAGCAGTTAAAGTTCTTGGCGGTGTCTTTACACTATTTTAGCTGCATTTGGTGACCTCCAACTGCAAGTGATTTACTACCGCGGCGTTTTATCAATCGGTTTGAAACTGGTATTAACTCGCCGACAGACGAAAAAGAACACGTGCGTAGCCTGAGAAGTTGCGCGGGCTACACTGCGCGAGCTAGAAAATTTAGGGAGAGCTGTTCTCCTGTATTATGGTGTGGTAACACTGTCAGCATGTATGAGGGGGTATTGACATCTTGTTACCTCATGCAGTTTTCTATGCATAAGAGAGTAAGTTTTGTTCCCCTATCAACTATTAAATTCACTTCAAACAATGCGTATGGTAAAATCTCAAAGATAACAAGTTGACAGAAATTGAGAATCATAAACTGAAGTATCGTTAAGTAACTCTCTTCAATCCCTGAGTACCCGTTTGATTTGGAACACTCTAGAAGTTCCATATTTTAAGATACCTAAGTGAAACTAGGAATCACTCCAACGCAACGCCGAATTATCACTGTACAAGGTGTCCCAAACTGGACGCGTTCTTATGGGAATACCCCTTATTAGAAGAGATAGAAAAAAATTAACCGAGGTGCCCGGAGCTCAAATTTAATGAGAAAACCACTGACAAAAACAAAACTTTGCTATCTCTTATCGTTTGGCCGCTAGAGGGCGATTCTCAAATTTCGTCGATTTCTTTTATGTCCTATAACTTGTTTATTAATAAAGATAATTAATTTTGGTAAAAACTTGCTTAAGGCACTTTTTTCCGTAAAATCCATTGCAATAGGCAGTTTTTTTACAGGGCGTTTAGATTTTCGTGCACCACCCCAAACTCATTTTTTTATATAGACCACCCTATATATTATGAGATTTTTGAAAAGCTCGTAAAATTTCCTAAATTTTGATGTATCACTTGCCATGTTTATATTAAAAACCATTAGCAACATTACGATTTAAAAATTAAAATATTGTGCCTACAGAAATCAAGATTGCCATGACTAATAAAATGACATAGGATGCTAACATGTTATGATTAAAACCACAGATCTAAAGTTTCATGATAAGATTACTCATATTTATTATATTAAATTAATAATTCTTTAAATGTTGCTAATCGTTTTTAAGATAAACATGACAAGTGATACATCAAAATTTAGGAAATTTTACGAGCTTTTCAAAAATATCATAATATATAGGGTGGTCTATATAAAAAAATGAGTTTGGGGTGGTGCACGAAAATCTAAACGCCCTGTAAAAAAACTGCCTATTGCAATGGATTTTACGGAAAAAAGTGCCTTAAGAAAGTTTTTACCAAAATTAATTATCTTTATTAATAAGCAAGTTATAGGATAGGACATAAAAGAAATCGACGAAATTTGAGAATCGTCGAATAGTGGATGTGATATGCTCACAAAAATAATGCAATAATCCTGTGTTTCGAGTCGTATGTCCCCAGAGTCCGCCGCTGAAGGAACCGATGATCGCTGAGACATTGTTAAAATTTTTACTATTCTCCAAAGCCCGACCCTTTTAATAGTATTAGCCCAACCTTTACTCGTACCATTCTTTTTTATTCATCTGCTTTACGTCTGTTGTCTCAAGCACTAAAACTCCGCTGTAAAGGAACTCGTTTGTAGTTACCATTGTGAGCGAACCATAATTTCCCAAAACAAAGACAACGAGAGCGTCACCCAGACGCTATTTCATCTCCCTTAACGGCGGAAGGGTTAAATTCGTTCATCTTCATTTTTAAACAGCTTCAGATATATGAGAGTTGATGGGGTGGAGTTTAGGGGCGACTGTTTATAGGTTTGCTTCATAAAATTCCCCGTGGGGTTCGTTTTTAGCGGAACTATCTGACCTCGTATTCGGTTTGGCCTTTCTGTTGATTTTTCAGCTCTTTTTATAAACAGTTTTGTAACTACCCTTATTTAATAATAGTTTAATTTATTGAAGTAATATTTTTCATAGATATTTAGAAGCAGTGGAAAGTACCGCGATTTCTAAAAATCATCAACGTTTACAATTGCTGTTCCACTTTACCTTGGTTTAGTATAAAGGGTGGTTGGCTATTACGCAGCTTTTGTGGGCCACTGGTATGGGACATATTGACGTCAGTATGTGGAACTCTGGGGTGTTTTGTCGCGAACTACTGTATTTTTCTAAAATCGCCGATTACCGTCAGCCGTCAACGACACTACGAGCATTATTTGCTCGCAGCAACGGCATAGTAGGAATTTGCTGCCAAACTTTGCGGAAGATCAAAATTTTTGGTTGAATTTGAATGTTGTTTTCTCCAATGTGAGAATAAATTATGGGAAAATCAAAAGAATAACATACCTGAAAGCGTAAATTACCATTTAAATAGCATTTGGAATGGAAATTGAAAATTTGTGACCAGATCATGAACTTTTAAATTGAAACTTCAAGAAATCTGGAAATCTGATCTGGAAATTAGCCGTTTTGCAGTTGACACCTATTTGGACATTACGTAAAAACCAGAATAGTTCATGCAAGAACACTTTCGTGTTCAAACACTTTATATTAACGAAAAACTTGGGAATTAAATCCTGAAATTTAGTTAATGGCAATTAACTGACGTTGCTAATTTGACATATTGGCAGTGTCACCAAGCGAAAAGAATCCGACACTCCTGACTACAGAGGTTCTCAACAAGTTTGTCCACATGCGCAGAAGGCGACGAAAATCGGTTCTCGGAGTGTCGAACCATTATCTATATTGAACCAAGCACTTTACGGTTCAATTACGCTTAAAATGCCATAACCAATTACATTCTGAGGTAAGAAAACCTTAGCAACTGTCCGCCAATTAAAGTTTTGAAGGCGGATCTAAACGATTTTATTTGAATGACAACAAACGTGTTAGCCCTGCACTAGTAAACAAAGGGCAGCAAAAAAATAGATAAATAATCATGTTCTTTAAACGAAAAATCACATCGTCTATGGGGGGCGGGGCTGACGAAAACATAGCAACGTCCGGCATAAACGATTCGCGTCGCAAACTGGAACACCACTTTTGGAGTTTATAGTACCAAACTCCTTAATAATATTTATGTGGGGTGGAAGGTCGCTGTGATATGTAATGATTTAAAAAAATATCGAAAACATGAATGAGGATGTTCATGTACCTCATAATTCTTGGGAAGTGAAGGAATAACGTTTCGTGGAGTCGCAATTGGCAAAAATTTGAAAATAGGTACATTTCGTACAAAAAAAACACTTCGTCGATTTATGCTTTATATATTATTTAATTTCATATAAAACAAGATGGCGTCCTTATTCATACATCATACTTCAGAATGTGCTGAATTTCTATTAGCAGTTCGCACTCCAAAAGCTTGATTTTTAAGTTTTTGTCCCGGTAACCCTCTACGAGAGCTTTATAATTTCCTGGTGAAAAATTGGAGGGAATTTTCTCAGGTTCTGGCAAGTAATTGTTCAGATGATACGTCACCTAAAATTTAATGAAAATGATTGCAATAATTCTTGTGCTGCTCACTATAGCGATTATAGCTCGACTTCCACGAATCGATAATTTTAGTTAAAATCGTGCAAGGTGCGATGGAGAAAAAAGCCGGTTCCATTTTACTCAGGTAGTTATGTTTTTTAATCATTGCTTTAGGTATCACATTTACTTACATTTGTCTTTAGAGGCCATTCGTACTCAGGTGTTACGTAATTCTTTAAAAAGTTGCCAAAGTCCAAAAGACCTGTTTTATCCAAGTCTCTTACTGTTGTCGTAAATTGAAGAATAGTTAAAAGATAGCGAGTTCCTGATAAATTGTAAGTTTTTACATGTAACTAAAAGAATAACCCTGAAGTTCCTCAATTCTTGGTGAGTTTATATAACGGGTAGTTCAAAAAGCGCGCCGGTTTTGAATCATTCGCTATTGTGTTATTTGTTGCTTAGCAACACTGTTTTGTATAAAGTTGGCATCTGCCAACCTTCCGATTTCATTCTGTGTGTCATTATTTTGGGTGGGTGGTGTCATCGGCCCTTATTGTTTTGAAAATGGGGCAGGACAAGCTGTGACAGTTAATGGAGACCGATACCGTACGATGGATAAGAGATTTTTTGTGGCCTCATTTCGATGCAATGGACATTCAGCAGTTATGGTTTCAGCAAGACGGCGCCACGTGTCACACTTCCGGCGAAACAACTGCGTTGCTCCATGAGAAATTCCCGAAGCGGCTCATCTCGCTTCGTGGTGACCAGCAATGGCTACCAAGGTTGTGTGATTTAACCCCGTGCGATTTTTTGGGATTTTGTCAAATCATTGGTTTACGTCAACAGACCTCGAAACATCCGCGCGTTAAAGGAAGAAATTCGAGGAGTTATCGGCGAAATCGAAATGCAAGTTTATGAAACAGTAATCAACAATTTCAGGAAGAGAGTTTTGGCATGCCAGCAAAGCTTTGATTAACAGGTTTATGTCCTTTGTAAATGTGTTTTTTAAAAATAAAGGTCCTTTTTTGATATATCAAAAGCGGCGCCCTTTTTGAACCACCCCATATATATAGATACATATTTTGCTGGATTTAGAAATTTATGCGCTTCAATAACAATAAATATTAAAGATCAGTCAAGCTTTAAGTACTACATCTTCAAGAATTGTTCCCCATATCTGCATGTTTATGATGGTGATTGGTGAAACTTTTGGCAGATGTAAAAAAAGCTGTAACGGTGAGGTTCTGATGAAACGTAGGCAATGTCTAGTAGTCGGGGAGCAAGGTGCTCTAATTCGACACCCTCTATACAACTCGAATACACACAAGAAAATGAAGCTGATTCTTATGTAAAATGATCTGCCGGATTCGAATTTTGAGGTCGCGAAAAGATCAGGAATTGCGAAAATGGCGGAAAATCGATTTTTCGTAAAATTTTCCTAAATCAATTTTCTACCATTTTTAAAACTTTTCTCGTTGTATTTCAGCAACGAAAAGAGTTAGAGATCTGTTTTTTCGTGGAATACCTATACACTGAAGTGTGCTGATCTTCACAGTGTACCCACGTTGCCTCTACAATTTTCCAATTTTATGAAAAAAAATGGTTTCTTGCTAAACCACAAATTTGTGTAATGTATTTTTCATGCACCGGGTAAGTAATCTTATTTTTCGGAATTAACATAATATACATATGCGAGACCAAACACGGACAAAGGCTCGAAATTATTTTTGGTGAAGAAACGAAACATTAATGTTGTTGCTGTAAAAAGTTACAGCGAGTTAAAACATAAATAATTCGTGCGCGCTAGCCTCGCTGAGCCGTGTAGTAGTGGTTTATGTGCGGGCGTACAAACGCTGCTTTAATATCGAGAACATTCGTTTGAAGAAAATAACTAATTATTTTGAATTCTTAACCTATTCTCAACGTTTGAAGAAAAAATAGTATGTTTTATTCGGAGGAAAAGAGTTTTTTGTGATTCGTCTGTGTGTCGGCCTCGCAGGCTCTGCCGCTAATCCTACAGGCTCATCACTAAAAAGTTACACTTGACACTTCCCCCCCTTGTAAATTTAATAACTAAGAATTTATCAACCAAAAAAGTTTTGTTTGTGAATTCTTTACTTTTTGTCATGTTATTTCAAGACCCAGTTTAAAAAATAATGTTTTTTTTATCATTTAATAGTCGTTTCTTGGGAAAATGGTCAGTGCCTGAATAACATTGTGTGCGAACATTTCAATTCAATTTGTTTAAAATGTTGGGAAATGCAATTTATCTATTTGATAGAGCAAGAATAGTGGCATTACATGAAGACGGTCTGTCAAAGCATCAAATCTCAAATCGTCTTAATATCCCGCGGACTTCGGCAAGGCGAATCGTGAATTTGTATCTTGAAACGGGCAATGTTGAACAGACGCGAGGAACTGGTCGCCTTAAAATAACAACTGAACGGGAAGACTGATACTTGAGTAATTTTGTTCGTCGATCCTGAAGTCATTTGTTAATGACTTACCGAAGAAGGATCTCAAGAACCACAATAAGAAAGAGACTCCACTCTGCAAATTTAAGATGTTGGAGACCTCTGAAGGTACCTAGGTTACTTCCTCGACACATAGCAGCAAGTTTCCAATGGGCACAAGAACATAGGGGCTGGCTTTTACTCCAGTTGCGCAATATAATTTTCTCTGACGAGACAATTGGGTTAGTGAGTGATTATCGACGTGAAAGGGTCTCTAGGGGACCGGGACGACAAGAAAGACTTGCTTTTACCAGAGAAGTTGTTCCTTATCAAGGCGGAACAGCAATGTTTGGCGGGGAGAAGTATAATGTATGGTCGCCGCACTCCACTTATTCACGTGTCGCAAACCATGACGGGAAACATTTACATCCAAAACATTATCCAACCAATCATCCTTCAATTGGAGAAAATTTCGGTTTTATGGACGATAACGCCACGCCCCACCGCAAGAGAAGGGTTGCCACTTTGCTACAGGGAGATAATATTCAAAGAATGAATTGGCTAACAAACTCTCCTGATTTGAATCCTTGTGAGAACATGTGGGATATACTAAAAAGGGCCATTTTAAATAGAGATAACCCCCCTTTCATCCTTCAGGAGCTAATTGTTGCTGCTCAAGAAGAATGGAACAACATACCGCAGGAAGCCATTAATGTTAATGTTTTGCTTGAGAACAGAGGAGGACGTACTGGTTATTGACATATTCGTTTCTCACATTTTGCGAAGACTTTGGTCTTTTTAAAAAAAATATTTTTTTAATTTAATTCCTGGCCGTGTACTCCTTCCATGAAAATAATCTTACATGTGATAAAGCATTTCAATAAAATGTAGAATTGAATCCACATGTTTGTTAGAATTATTTTTGTTTACGTTTCAAATTAATTCAGGGGGCCAATAGTTTCGGCTATGTGTGTATTATCAAGGATAAAAACGCCCGAACCCATGTCGCTACCTATCAACCCATCAGCGCGGCTAGCGCCCACGAGTTATTTATGTTTTAACTCGCTGCAACTTTTTACAGCAACAACATTAATGTTTCGTTTCTTCACCAAAAATAATTTCGAGCCTTTGTCCGTGTTTGGTCTCGCATATGTATATGTTAATTCCGAAAAATAAGATTACTAATATACCCGGTGCCTGAAAAATACATTACACAAATTCGTGGTCTAGCAAGAAACCATTTTTTTCCATAAAATTGGAAAATTGTAGAGACAACGTGAGTACACTGTGATGATCAGCACACTTCATTGTATATTCCACGAAAAAAACAGATCTCTAACTCTTTTCGTTGTTGAAATTCAACGAGTAAAGTTTTAAAAATGGTCGAAAATTGATTTAGCAAAATTTTATTACGAAAAATCGATTTTCCGGCATTTTCGCAATTCCCGATCTTTTCACGACCTCAAAATTCGAATCCTGCAGATCATTTTACATAAGAATCAGCTTCATTTTCTTGTCTGTATTCGAGTTGTATAGGGAGTGTTTAAAACGCATCTTTCGGGCGGTCTGCTCCCCGGCTACAGCAATAATGATGAAATTAGAAAATTTCGAAATCTCGTAACTTTATGTTGAAAATCTGGATTTAGTCCTATAATTCAATGCCTGGCGGGGTAGGTACTTGTCCGAGGAGTAGAATTGGTGTTGAATAATCTACGAACAGATAATACAAGTACCTAATACGTAAGCAGACCAGCTGCTGTAGAATAAGGCAAGCGACTGCACTATACCCTACCGCCAGTCCTAGGCTCCGAGTGACGTAGTAATCGCCCCGCTCTACAAGTTGCAGTATATATGAGACAACCATTTCAGTGTAGCAACTCTGACTTTCTCCAATGTTGTGGAAATGTAAAAGTAAAGATTGAATTAGTCTATCACATTAATTGATATTGAAGCATAGAAGTTTGCTAATACAACAAAATTAGAATTTTTTGAATTTTTACCATTGTTTCATTCGCAAGCACCGGAATTAGTATAGTTAAATTACCACTTGAGTAAGGACTGTTCAGATATTCACATTTTTGTGTCATTATGGTCCCAAATTTATGACGCTACTGACCAAAGCGATCTAATTATTTTTTATTGAAAGGGTGGTTAAGTTATGCAAAAGGGAATTTTTCTCAACAATTTCAAATAGAATACCGTGTATATTATTTGCACAACTGACAGTCAGTTAACTAAGCTTTTAATTGATGTAGATATTGCTAGGTCTACTACTGATAGTTTCGGCAGATGTTACGATTGAACATCAAAATTTTTGAATTTCATTATTAGTTTATACTCTTTTTGGCGAATTCCCCCTATTCTGTTGCTCAAGACGCACAATAATGTTTATATTTTGTATTTGCAAATTGGTATCAATATAAGGACAATAAATCTTATTGTAAAATTGTTTCTTGATGGTTATATTCTTAAATGTATAATGTCTTTTTAAAGTCGGGTATAATGTTCAAACAAGGAGTGCCATGGAAGAAAATTATTATCTTTAAGAAATAATCTTGGAATGGGATTTTCTGTGTTAATGTAAACTTAATTTGCTAAATATTTGATAGAAACAAAATGCAGACCTTTTTTGGAGTTTTGGGTGACAAAATAGGGGAGATCGTCAAAAATAATGTAAAATACTAACGAAACTCTACATTTTTATAATTAAATTGTAAATTCTGTCGAAACTTTTACTGGTAGACTTGACAATATCCATATCAATAAAAATCTTAGTAAAATGACCATCAATTGTACAAATAATATACCTGGTGTTCCATTTGAAATTTTTGACAAAAATTATGTTTTGCATAACTTAACCACCCTCTATTATCTCAAGTATTATGATAAAATTATTTATAGATTTCAAAAATCCAGCAGTGTGTGAACCTATTTCAATAAAGAAATTTTAGGTGGTTTTGGTCAGTATGCGTCAGTAGAGTCATAAATATGGGTCCATAATGGCACAAAAATGTCAATATCTCAACATTCCTTAGTCAAAACCACATCATGTAGTATATCAATTTTCTTGGAATTTTATGGGGAATCCATATTATGTAAGACCACGTAGGGTTTCCATTTAAAGAAATAGAACTTTGGTCTGGTACCTACTTAGAATGTGAACATCCTGTATATACCTAAATAATTTAGGGAAATGCTCCATGTGGTTCCCCACATTCGTGCAAAATTTCATTTTGATATCTTAAATAGTTCCAGAGATATGAGCCGATTACACACTAAATCCCCACCCGGTATAACGCATAATGTTATGCAATAAGTGTTGGTAGTGCGTATAGTAGGTACTTAGTATTATAAACTCAATATGTACATAAACTACGAAAGAGTAAATATTTCCATGAAAAATGAAAACTTACACTTATCATGGTTATTGGAACTAAATTCATTGTACATATTTGTAAACCACATAGGTACTAGGTTAGAACACATCTTAAAATGCATCCCACAAAGAAGGTAGGTACCTACTCTTTTTATCATCAAAATTGTAAATAATTATATACCTAATTAAAATAAATTTTCTTAAAATTCTCAACTTTGCTGTGTTTGCCCAGCCTTGCTTTCCTAATTCCCTGATGTTAAATGCATATGCTGTGTGTTTTAAAATTTAATGCCCTCGACTTTCAAAGAACTTATGGCCGATTTTCTAAAGTGCATTACGCGCTTTAACCTGAAGCACTCACTTGTTGCTACTGAAAAGGTGGTAGCCATTTTTCTACCCTGAGCCACTTATTCCAAGCTCCACCCATACATTTGCATAGTACTAATTAATCCGCGACGATCAAAGCAAAGTACCTTGTGTCGTAGCTTGGGATTTCCATAGGGATTCGGTTTTCTTACTTTAACATTAATATTTAATGCGGCTGAAAGTATCTAGATCTTTGAATCCACGCCCGACGCTTTGCCTCGTCAGATATTCTCTTTGCACCTTAAAAATCACTAATTTTGCGGTGTGCTATTGCATGAGTCTGTGAATAATGTACGAGCTCTGCAGGTATAGAAGCAATTTTTGTCGCGATTTGTATAATGAAGAAAAGCTTTGTCAAATTATCTGGAACAGTCAGACAATCATAGTTTCCGCTTCTGCCGAGTCAGAACTGACGAATTAGGCAAGTTTTCAAGTTCGAACTACTGAGCAGTATCAATTCAATACATGTGTCTACATATGATTTGACTTTGAAATTTTAAATGTCTAACCTCTCAAATACTGTTTTATTGAGAGCAAAAATGTCACTTCTTGTGACGAGTTTGCGGGATTTCGCACTTTTACTTCGAAAAAAAAACTTGTGATGCTGGCGTTGTCAGCGAAACACTTGTCGAATTTAATTCCTGTGTTACTGTTTCAGGTGGTGGGGTAGCTTATAAAAATTCTGAGTGAATTTCCGCCAAAGTTCCCGATTCACCTAACCCAGTTAGTTGTACATTGCTAAATTCAAGTTAAGACTGTCTGAGAAGTCTCAACGTAAACCTAAATTGAAAGACGCCGTATTATAGCATTTATGTTTAAGTTCCGGCAGCATAATATGAACCCTTCAAGATTGAATTACAACAAAAACATAGGGGTAGCCGCAGCCCCTTAATCAACCCATAATATCGACGACTATGTTTAAGATACGTGGAAGGTTAATTGAGAATGTACCCTCGAAGTTGTCGGAACATAATTAATTAATAATGTCCGCTGATCCATGAAAGGATATTAGACACAAGAAACTGTTGCTTGGATGACCTAAAGAGTGTTGGAAATTAAGGTGCCTATTAATTACTGTAAGGCACATTTCACACTCGGCAAAAAATGGGAAGAACGGGGTTAATTTATGGAATGGGTCACCAATGCGGGGAGAGGCTGTACAGCGGCTTACGATTTTTTTCTACGTCACTCTTGCTACATATCGTTTAAAAAGAGGTTCAATTAGTTGTCAGTAGTCATCGTTTTAATGTTAATTATTTCATATAAGTCAAAATAGTAGTTGTATTTGCAACTGAAAATTGTGTTGAAACTTGTAACAAAGAAATTTATCAAGCGAAACAGATTGACGGAAACCTGACAGAACGCATTTTTGAAACAGACCGCTTAACTGACGGAGACCTGACACACGCATTTTTTGTTAAAAATATAATGTTAACCCGTTAAGAATGAAAAACTACCGCTACGGGAGTCGATCACACCCAGCCTAAAGACGTCAAACTACTAACTCTATGCGATACCTACCTACCCACCGAAACCACTGACGGGGTTCACAACTAACGACTTACTTAAACGTTTCGCCTACCCGCAATTTTTAGTTTCAAGTATGACTATGACAAACAACAATAATTATGTAATTCAAATATAAATATAAATGTATAATTCAATAACACAGGTAGGTATGATACCACAGATAACATAACCTAGAAATCGCCATGTTGGTTATTAATTGTTTGGATAAGTATTTTATTTGTAAGCAATTTAATACTACGCTATAAGACAAATTACTCAAGCTGCTACGTTGGACTGCAGGAGTCACCAATTTACATAAAAATGCCTTAATGTCCTGTAATATATCTCGTAGCTTGTGACGACAGTCTCAACACAATAATTGTAGAAGGACAATCTTCTTCTCCCAGGTGACAACGTATTCTGAGCACATTTTTAATATCTTACCACTTTCTTTAAAACTATGGAAGCCCAGACAAAAAATATTGCTATAGGTAAGCCGTTACTACTATGCGCAGCATAATATGAAATTGCTGCTCGTGTAACGGCACTCGTACAATCGAAGCACTTGAGATTAATTATACGTAATCCTTTCCGTGCTGAATCGATAAGTTTGTGCTTTTCCACAAACCGGTAACGGTAAGCAAGCGATTGAAGCAAACACGGACTACGTCTCCGTTAATTGGATGGAGCCGAGCAGTTTTCAACATCCTGATCTGGCTTGCGGCGCGGCCTGCTCTACAACTCTCTCACTTTCGTAGCAATGCTGCAACTTCACGCTAAAGCAATTTGCTCTGCGGTCTTGCCAAGGTTTCTAACTAATTTCATAAGACTACTGATCATTCGGGAGAAATACTGCGTCGCATTTGTTTAGGAAAATCTCCCATGCACCGGATAGTTTTTGGATGATAAGTGTTGCAGTCGGTATACTATTTTCCTTTCTTTGTTGGATATGCAGTTAATTTTCTGCCAGTAGGGCACGTACACAATTTCAGTTACCTAATAATTTTCCTCTTCCACGCTGGAGGCATTGTTCGACTTTGTATTAAGTATAGGTACACCATAGATTCATTGAAAACCATATTGATACGAATTTTTGCCCCGCAAGCGACGCTCCTAGTTATGAGTCACGTTGTTCGTCAGCAAGCCGCAGTTATTTATTATGGCGTTGACCTTGTTGTATGTTTATGAGACCCGAAAATTCGAATTCTGGAATAATATTCCAGTTCCGGAATATTCTATCAAGAGTATTTATTGGGAAGCAAGAGGCCGGGATGACAGTATTTTGAAGTTTCGGCTTTGAGATAAGAAGAATGCGATAATTTATAGGCTCCGCAAAATTTCATGTTCTCAAATCACTTTTGTTTATAAATAGGAGAGGAGAGGAGAGGAGAGGAGACGAGAAATGCAAACAAAACTAGAATAAATCGGTACTACCATTGTGGAATTGGGTCAAGCGCATGCATATAAGTTATCGTGACTATTTCCTTTCCCTTCGCTTCGCTTCGCTTCGCCCTAGTGTCTCTGCTAAAATGGCGCTTCGCTTCGCCGAGCTTCGCTTCCTTTCTCTTCGCCTCAATATGCGTTATGTGTAAGTATTTCACCACTTAATTTGTTCATAGGCAATAATTTATTATTAATTAAATTTTTGGGACACCCATAATTATTCAAAATCTCGCCACTTTTGTGTTCGGATTGCCGCGGATTTTTGGGAGATTCACCCCTCGCTGTCTTAGTTATACAACCAAACATACAAACACATCCACCGCAACGTTTAATTATGCAACCATATTCATATTTTCGTCTCTGCCAATTCACTACCAAAGTATTCTGGGCGCACTGTTTTATTATCACGAGTGTTATGTATTGTATCATGCCCTTGGGCAGAGAGTTAAGTTCTTAGTTAGGATTGTGACCCTGTAAGGAGAGCAGTAGTAAGATGGCGAACGAAACCAGCGGTGCAGCTAATTGTACTTGTTCCATGTATTCTCTGTAATCAGGAATAAAGCCTTTAAATATCCTATGGAGTATTACTAGGACACCTCCGTCAATATATAACATTCTGGCGACGAGTGTAAATTGGAGGATTACCGAGAAAAGTGTGGAAATTGTGTAAGCTATCCGCGTGTGTTCGTGTGTTTCGCTGTGAGCAAAAGAGATATTTTTTGTATGTGCAACGCGTATAATTTAAACTTACTGGGTCTGCTGTGTGAAGACTACTGTGTAGACAACGAAGATTACTGTGTGAAATCTACTGTAATACTCTAAAAGGTATTGCGTGCGTATTGTACTGTCAAGTAACGAAAATGGCGTTGGTAGGTGGAACTGAAAATTTCAAACCAGGTGTGGAAGATTTTGCTTCTTACGTGGAGAGAATGGAACAGTTGTTTATTTGTAACAATGTGGAAGAAAACAAGAAAGTTTCCCTGTTTATTACTTTGGTTGGTCCGGAAACCTATAGTATCCTTAAAGATCTAGCTTCTCCGAGTTTACCAAGTAGGTAGTATGGCGTATGTAAACATATTGGAGTTACCTCGGGAGTTACTGAGTAGACATTTTCTACCACAAAAATTAGTTATAGCAGAAAGGTTTGCATTTTATAAGGCACATCAGAAACCAAGTCAAAGTGTGGCAGAATTTATAATAGAAATTCGTAAATTAGCTAAGTCATGCAACTTCGGAGGATTTCTAGAAGAGGCACTTCGAGATAAGTTGGTGTGTGGTCTTTCAAAGGAAGTAATTCAAAGGAAATTGCTAGGTGAGGAATTAAATTTTACTCAAGCTTGTAAAATTGCTTTAAGCATGGAATTAACAGAAGAACAAGCAAAGAAAATGCAACCAGAAGTAGTAAGTTCAGATGTCCATAAGGTGAAGCAAGTATATCCAAAACGAAAGGTTGAAGTGGATTACAAAAACGAGTTTAAGTGTAAAGCGTGTGTTCGTGTACATTCAGAAGGAAAGTGTCCTGCAGTTAACTGGTATTGCTACGTTTGTAAGAAGAAAGGCCATGTTGCAAAATCGTCATTGTGTGGCGGGAAAAGAGTGCTTTGTGTAGAAGAAGTCGAAGATCAGGAAACAGAGAATACAATTTTTAATTTAGGGTCTGTATCAGAAAAATTGGGTAAGATTAGACAACCTTTGTATTGTAAAGTCAAAATAAGTGACGTTCCAATTGATATGGAAATTGATACAGGTGCTTGTCGTTCTGTAATCTCAAAAGCATTATATCTTAGTAAATTTAAAAATTGTAAACTAAATAGGGTATCATATAACTTTAAAGTAGTAGATGGTTCAACGGTGAAGCCTTTGGGTGAAATTGAGGTTAAGGTTTCGCATGAAGGTAAATTGTTTAAGCTGCCTTTGGTTATAATTGATCCTTATAACTGTGCACCATTACTAGGTCGTAACTGGTTAGATGTTTTGTTTCCTAATTGGAGGTTAAATTTTGAAAACAGAATTGCATGTTTAGAGAATTATTCGGTAGTTGAATATGTAGAAAAATTAAAATGTGCATTTGCTAATGTTTTTCAGTCTGACGAATCGTCTAGTATCAAGAATTACGAAGCTAACATACTAGTAAAGGAGGGGACTATTCCTATTTTTCACAAAGCATACAGTGTGCCATATGCTCTTAGAAGTAAGGTGGAGTCTGAAGTCAAGAGTTTAGTAGGTGCAGGTATTCTAAAAAAAGTAAAATATTCTGATTGGGCAAGTTCAATTGTATGTGTAAGAAAAAAAACCGGTGGCATAAGATTATGCGTAGATTTTAAAGTCACGTTAAATAAATATTTGGTCACGGAGCATTACCCCTTACCAAATATAAACGATATTTTTGCTTCCTTAGCAAATTGTAAAGTATTTACGGTTTTAGATCTAACAGGAGCATATCAGCAAGTGCAAGTGTGTGAGGATTCGCAGAAATACTTAACAGTTAACACACACTTAGGGTTATTTGTGTTTACAAGACTCACGTATGGTATAGCGTCTGCTCCTGCTATATTCCAGTCAATAATGGATAGAGTTTTGTGTAATTTGGAAAATGTAAATTGTTATCTAGATGATAGCCTCATTGGAGGCAAGGACTTTATAGACTGTTATAAAAATACAAAGTTAGTGTTGCAGAGGTTGCTAGAAAACAATATTAAAATTAATGTAAAAAAGAGCACATTTTTCGAAAGTTCTGTTAACTATTTAGGTCATAGAATAGATGGGTTAGGCATCCACCCGGATGAAAAGAAAATTGAAGCCATAGTGAAAGCAAGAAAACCGAGAAATTTAACAGAGTTAAGAGCTTATTTAGGGCTAGTAAATTTCTATGGGAAATTTTTGCCATTATTAAGTGATAAACTGAGGTCATTGTATGATTTGTTAAAGAAAGATAAAAAATTTGTGTGGAGTAAGGAGTGCGATAAGGCATTTTTAGAAAGCAAACAATTGCTAACAAGTAATCAATTGTTAGTTCATTATGATCCCAAGCTACCGATTCAAGTTAGTGCAGATCATGGATAAAGGATATATCCTCTATCCATGGTGCAGATGCAAGTCCGTACGGTATGGGGGCAGTGCTGAGTCATGTAATAGACGGTGAGGAAAAACCTATAGTGTTTGCATCCTGTACTCTTTCAGATGTGCAAAAGCGTTATTCACATCTCGAGAAAGAGGCGTTAGCAATAATTTTTGCAATAAAAAAATTTCATAGGTATATTTATGGTCAAAAGTTTATAATTTTATCAGATCACCAGCCTCTACAGTATATTTTTAGTCACAAAAAAGGGATTAATATTCTTGCTGCAAATAGAATTCAGAGATGGGCATTGTTATTATCTGGTTATCGATATGAATTAAAATATTGTAAAGGTAGTTTGTTAGGAAATGCAGATGGGTTATCTCGGGTACCCTTAGAGGAAGTAAATGATCTCGAACATTATGTGAATTGGTTTGCAACAGATGATAATTTGCCATTAACAAATGTTGAAATCGCAAAAGAGACAGCGAAAGATGCAGTTCTTTGTAAAGTTAAGCAAATGATTTTAGAGGGTTGGCCAAACCACGTAGAGAATGATAGTCTTAAGCCTTATTTTGCAAGAAGGTTAGAGTTATCAGTTGAAGGAGATTGTATACTCTGGGGTATTCGTGTGGTAGTTCCTAGAGCGCTAAGGGAAGAAGTGTTAGAGCTAATTCATGAGGGGCACAGTGGGGTTGTTCGATCAAAATTACTGGCAAGGTCCGTATGTTGGTGGCCGAAGATTAACGAAGAAATTGAACAATTAATTTTGGAATGTGAAGGCTGTCAGCTAGCAAATTTGCCGAAGTTAAGAAAAGATTTAATTTCGTGGCCCGAACCAAGCAATTGTTGGGAAAGGGTTCATGTAGATTTTTTTAAGTGGGAATCTAAGGTTTATTTACTTATTTTTGATGTAAAATCAAAATGGGTTGATATTTATGAAATGAAAACAACGACTGTAAATGCTGTAGTTAATAAATTAAGACAATGTTTTATTACAATGGGTTTGCCGAGGACAATTGTTTCTGATAATGGTCCCACCTTACGATTCTAAAGAGTTTGTTACATTTTGTAAAGCTAATGGCATTACTGTCGTGACAAGCCCACCTTATCACCCTATGTCAAATGGCTCTGCTGAAAGATGTGTCCGAACCGTAAAAGATTCATTCAAGAAGTGTCTAGACAAAAATAGTGATAATGGGGCTCTGGCAGTTCAAAATTTTTTGTTTACATATCGTAATACTCCTAGTTCTGTAACGAAATTATCTCCATCAGAGCAACTATTTAAAGTTAAACCAAAAACTAGATTAGATTTGTTGAAACCTAGGACAGGTAAAACAGGTTCAATTTTCACCAAAGCAGTTCAGTGTTTTGAAGAGGGAGAAAATGTATTAGTGAGGAAAGTGCATGTTAATGATTTAAGTAAATGGCATCGTGCTAAAATCGTAAAAAGAGTAGGGAAGGTTATGTATAAGGTTGTGATTTTGAATTCCGGGGTAGAAAGAAATGTTCATGTAGACGATGTTAAGCCAAGTTACTTACCTGAAATCGATTATCAAAAGGGTAAAAAGCAACCTGTTACTGTAAACTTGCCTGCTGATGTAGTTAATTCTCAGCCTGTTACGATTGAGAAAGAAATTTGTTCAGAACCAGAAATAAATGTTAGAGAGAGCGTTGTTGCTGAAGAACAAACTAGTTCTAATAGTATTATGGTTAATTCACCTAATGTTAAAATGTGTACTACTAGATCAGGGCGATTAATAAAATCTCCCTGATGTAAATTAAACTTGTAAGTCTATGTTAAGAGCACTGTGTTTTATTCTTATTTTTGTAGGAAAGGAATTGTTATGTATTGTATCATGCCCTTGGGCAGAGAGTTAAGTTCTTAGTTAGGATTGTGACCCTGTAAGGAGATCAGTAGTAAGATGGCGAACGAAACCAGCGGTGCAGCTAATTGTACTTGTTCCATGTACTCTCTGTAATCAGGAATAAAGCCTTTAAATATCCTATGGAGTATTACTAGGACACCTCCGTCATAACAACGAGTAGTGGTTAAACTCACAGTGCTAAACTTGCTAAAAATAGCAATTATTTAGCGAATTTCCGGCGTCTTAATTCGGCAAATCAGCCGCGCAATAATTCATCCAAACTCCAGTCGCCATCATAATCCAGGCTCCAAACGATTCAACTCGCCAGAGCCGGGATTACCGCTTAAGAAATTACCCATTCTCTCAAATTAGCGCCGTTCTGGTGTAAATAGATTAGAGGGAAAGTGCACAGACATGAGCGTGCTCTCCCCATTCCTTCTCCGCACCTCTGCCATCACTGTATTGCCACAGGAGACACCTGTAGTTAAACGTAACTACCTCAGCCGACCGCGAGCGACTGAAAATAATCCTGGAAATTAATTACGAGGCTTGTACTGCGTAGACTTCGTCAGTTTGTAAATAAAATATCTCCCCGGTTGTTAGCTGGGGCAAACAGTTTTGAGAAAAAGGCCAAGTTGACAGTTGGTGCGAGGTTTTGTTGCAAGTTAGGCAAAGTTAATAACGCCAATATAAAATAACTGCTGTGGTATTATCAGAGATTTCCCACTGGGACAGCCTGTAGTTGTATAAAAGGTCTTCCGCATCGCAGTCCTTCTCGAAAACCGTCGGTCATGAACCTCCAATTTCTCTCTGATTATTTCACTGAAATACCCCAGCAATATTTCCCTCTAAATATCTGTACTGAATTATTTATAGCGTAACAATTTTATGATAAAGAGCTATATTGCAATAAAAACTCATCGTGAAAATGAATGATGTTTTCCCGTAACTGCAATAGTTCTATCGGCCACGTTCAGCCAATTTTGTAAATTGACGTATTGTCGACGTCAGTACCATATCAGCAAATCTATTTCATTGTCCAATACAAAAGCGTTCAGGCCGCAATAAAATTTATTGGTACACGGGATAGTGGATGAAGTAATTGGACATAATTTATTTATTATAACAAGACACGAGACATTTTTGTGGGGGTGGTCATGCTCCAGTGTTGATACTTTATTTAAGAAATACAGCAGTAACAGAAATAATAGCAGCAATATCAACCTTGTTCCTTTAGTAGATGACAAGAATTAGCATGAATCAGTAGGACAGTTGTGAACCAACTGATGCGAAAAGTAATCAAAGCAATATCTGTAGATCAGTAGGTACTCAATATTGCGGATAAAATTAAATCCGCATCCACATTCAAATGAACATGTAAAATTCAAAATACATTAATTATTTGCTTTCCAATAGTAGGCACCAACCAATCAAAATTGTTACAAGAAAATATTTTGAGAGTTTTGGAGCAAACTCTGCGCAATTTAAAGTCTTTGAACTGGATACTTTTAAGGGAAATTCAGTTTCTCTTTCGGAAATTTTGGGATTAGAAATACCTACAGCGCTGGATTGTATCCTGCGCGGCTGTCACAGCTACAATTTTTTATGCTTGAGGCCGTTTTACCACTCCCAAGACATTTCGAGCTGAAGTGAACTATTTTCTGTAACAGTTGTGGTGTAGCTTTTCCTTTATTTTGAAGCTCATTATTGCGCAAAGTATCCAACTTTCACTTCCGAAGGTCTCAGGACTGAAACAGGCAGTGTGGCCTTTGTCGACACTTCCTTCTTGATATATTTTTGCAGCATTCTCATTTCTTATATTTATTTCATTGTCCCGGTCCCGGTAACCTCTACCCCAAATACATACTTAAAAATGTCTACCTGTTCTACGTTTTATGGTTTATCTTGATGTCTTACAACGTTACTGTCTGTTTGTTTTTATTCTTGGACGTCACTGGTAGAATGACGTATCTTAATCCTTCTCGGTGCTTCTGGATTCGGGCCCTTAGATATACAGCTGTATCCCTCGGTATCACGTATTGGGACACAGTGTATATCTACGTGGATCTGGCCGTTCGGTTATGAACAACTTCTTTCGTTGTATCTGGTCGGTATGAGACTTATTCGTTGCTACCCTTAGATTTCAGTCGCAGAAAGGGTTGGGTTCTCTTACTATTGCTAAACGACAGTTAAAATAACAACACATAAGGAAATCATATCGGGATTCTATTACTTTAACTATACACAAAATAAAATGGAAAGAATATTTACAACAAAATCGGTATTTACATGAAATTAAATGGGTTTTCTTTATGAAAATTAAATCGGTTTTCGCGGTGTATCCTGATTGGACACGCCACGGGCTCGTCGTATGATCAAACTGAATTACTGTCGGTTTCGTGGAGTTTACGTGATAGCCCCAGAATACAATCTCATCTGGAATATCACCGGGTTATACGTATCGGGGAAATAGACGGTATTACAGCTAGATTGTACTAAAGGCCGCCAGTTCGGCCAGGTGTGATCGATCCCCGCCGGTATATCGTCTCATTTGTTGACTTATGTCACCACGAGATTGCCGAATCGATCTAACCCACACCAGCAGACACCTTTAGCTCCTGCTGTATCTATTCCCTCGCTACGCAAAGCTGGATCTAGTCCACTCGCAACTAGGTTGTGTTTGATAGTTAATATTACTGCAATACCCCCTATCATACACCGGGGACTTACTCAAATTTATTTATTGCATATCAGTTAATCACACGGCGAACTTAGGCAAGCTCGATCAAGTACTTCTGTTTCGGATCGAAGCTGCCAGCATCATCTCAGATGCTGGGAGTACTGGTCCTGACTGAGGGCCGGACGACCAGGTACTGAATTTCTTCTCGGGATACTCCACTTTTATAAGCGGAGAGTGGGGTCTAGCTTCGGCGGTTCACTTCCAGATTTCCAGCGGGAGGAGTAGTGCGGATGAAAATACATGACGTCACGTTGGTGACGGGTGCAACTACCATCCATTTCCCTTGACTGCTGTCTCGTATGGCGCCCGCTTGCTTCTCCCACCTGTGTTGGCGAACTCAGATGACGTACCTATCTTCCAAGTCACATCGTGACGTCAGAACGTCCAAAGTAAACACTAATCAATTTTGATTATCCACTGTGTTTACTTTTGCAACGTTACAGTCTATACTTTTTGCAGTTTTGTCGCTTGTCTTCTCTCATTTATTTGGAGGCTTCTCTTTACCGACTTTTCGATCCATATTTCAAGGTTTTTCAATAGTTCTCTCTCGTTTCTTACAAATATTACCAGGTCAACTACAGCAAAGGTATATTCTTACAGCCACCACGCAGAACTTTGTTGTTTGGATCCGTATCTCTTTCATTACGTCATCGATCCCGATTTCATATTATCTGTTCTAACATAATTTTAATTTTTTCTGAATAAACTAATTATTAAATTTCTTAATTTAACATCCACTACTCTTTTTTGCAATGCTTACTTGAAATATGTACTTTTTCTTGGTACTTTATCAAACGCCTTTTCTAAATCAATCAGTTTATCATTTTTTCGTGTTTTCTCTTTAACTTGTTTAAGGTAAATATGTGGTCCTGGATACTTCTTCTTTTCCTAAATCCGACTTGCGATTGTTCCAGTTGTGGTTTTTATCTCTTTTGTCAACCTCTTTTCTAATTCTCTTTCATAGATTTTCGAGGCTACGCATAGAATTGTAATCCCACGGTAATTATTACATGCTCTCTTATCTCCTTTCTTGAAAATTGGTACTATAATCCCGATTTCCTAATTTCGGGGCACCCTTCCTTTCTCCCATACCTTATTACATACCTACATATAATATACCTGACCTGAACTGTCAACTCCATGGATCTTCTTTTCGATGGTCTTCTGTCTTATTTAAGTCTTCATAATATTATTATTGAAAGGTTTTGTACGTCCAATAAATTTTCAAAATATTCTCTCCATATCTCTATGAACTTAATATTTCTCGTAATAATGGGCAACTGGACGACTTTTTTTTATTTGAAAAAATGAAAATTTGGGCGAAAATATTTGACCCCTATTTTTGCATTTTTGCGGTTTTGACGGGAAGTAGTTTATTCGTATTTTATCAGATTCTGTCAGCTGTCCTGATGTCACTTCTGGCGTTTGCATAACCTTTGCGTGCCGTTTTGACATCTGAATCTAACGTGAAACTAGAAATTAACCTCGAAATTGACAAACGAAAATAATGACAAATATGCAGTAGCTCAAATGACTCACTTATTTGTCGTTTGGTGTCTGCGCGGGAATAGGTTTTTAAACTATTTGATCATGCTCATTGGTGAGCGCAATGCACGTCATTTGAATTTAAGCCACGCCCACACTGAAATCTCGTTTGAAAAAGTGGATGTTTGGAAGCATTTTAAACAATTATTTGTCATGAATTTAAAACTTTTACCAAGACGTAATGTGTTAAGGTGGTATTTACTGTGATATTAAAAGAAAAAATTACACAAATTTAATTAGTGTCCAGTTGCCCATTACTACTTCCCGATCCTTAATTTGCTTCATTTTTGCTGTTTTCCTAAAACAATTTTTGATTTGCACTTTAGTCTTATTCCATCTTTTCACCAAATTCTTTCCAAGCTTTCTTTTCTCGCTCCAGCACTTTGACTTTTGACTTTTTCCTTTGTTCTTTAAATTCTTCATATTTATCCCTGTATTTTCCAGATTGAGATACTGTTTCCATTTCTGTTTCTTTATCTCAACTTATTCTTTCATTAGTCTACCAACGTGTTTTTTCTTCCGGCTGCTTCTTGTTATACCACATACATCTTGTGCTACACTGAGTACAACATCATTAATGTTCCATGATTCATGGTAAAATTTCACCTTATATGACTTAATACCTTTCTCCGTAGTATTATGTCTGATTTCAGGTGCATGGTGCTTGTTGTTGTTGTTTCTTGTATACCAACAGGAAGTAATCACTATTCTGCCCCTTCCTTTGCCATTACATCAATTATTTCTTTAGTAATTAGGATATAATCAATAACAGATCTTCAATTTCTGCTCTTAACTTACTTTGTATACAAAAGTCAGTAATTCTTAGTCCATTGATATAACTCTATAACTTCTCGCGTTCTATCTTCTCTGGTACCAAGTCTTCTGTTCAAATCTCCTATTATAAATATTCTTTCTTGCCACCACTTCTACCACTTCTACTTTTTCATCCTTCAATCTTCCAATGGGATTTCTTGTGCCGGCGTAAACTCTGTTGGTTAAATTTTCTATGAAAACAAAGCGAATTTTGGGTGGCAAAATAGGGGAAATTCCCCAAAAATGGTATAAAATAAAGGCAAAAAACTCGATTTTTAAGGTTTAATCTTTATTTCAGTCTAAATTGTCAGTCGCAGTCCTACCGCAATATCTACATCAATCAAAAGCTTAATAAACTGGCTATCAAATCTACAAATAATGTAATTTATTATTCCATTAAAAATTTTTGAGAAAAGCTGTATTTTGCGCAAGTTGGCTACTCTGTATAATACGAACTATTTTGGGAATTTTAGAAATATAGTACAAGATCCCGAATAAGGTCGACCTTCACCCATCTGTTTTCCTAATGAAAGGTATTTTTTATCAAACATAACATGTGAAAAAACAATTCGCGGATGGGTTGTCTAATTATATCAGGTCAAGACTACCCTTAATTTATTAAAAATAATGTAATTAATTTTTTTTTGATTTCTACACTCATTTGTTTTCTCAAAGAATTCAGTAACAATCGAGAGTACCAAGTATAAGGAACAAGGAAAAGGTAGGTTGTCTATCTTTTACTGCTCGCTATTACCGGGTTACCAGGTATAAACAGGTGAGTTGGTATTATAAATTTACACTCATCTGTTTTCTCATTCAAATATGTGTTAAAATAAAGATAATTTTATTACGAACACGGTGGTATTAGGTTGCCTAAGCAAAATTGGTCAAGACACACGGTTGTCGCGCTTTAAAAATTAGAATATTTCACAAGTTTCAGAGTTGTCAGTGTCAAATTAAATGCGAAAAAATTAAATCTCTCAGGAGAGTGAACATCGAGTAGGCAAGTTACGACTTCCAGATTCTGTTGCATCTCTGGTCCCATACTCATGTACTTCGTTTTGCTTTCGTTCCATTTCAGTCCCAATTTTAGAACCCTTCCACTTAACCTTTCTATTACAGTTTTGAGGCTATTTCTTGTGTTTGCTATAATTACCACATCGTCTGCATATGCCAGGCACTGGTGGTTATTACCGTAGATTGTCCCTTGCCTGTTGATACCGCTATGCCGCTATCCCTAACACGACACAATTAGGTAGAAAAGTGGGAGAGATAAAGGCACGTACTGAAAATTGCGGTTGGTTCATGGATGGCTATTTAAAACCAACAGGGTTCGTTGGGGACCTAACACCCTTACAAGTTGACCATACATATATTGCACTTGACAAGCAGTGATAACGATGACAATTCCTCAGAAACTGAGTATCATCTTGCAACTTCTGCTGAATCTGATGCTGAAGAACTTTTTGTATTTAGGTATATGTGTAATGACAGAATTTTATAACAAAATATTTCTTTACTAAAATAATGTGTTATTAATTTGTACCTATTTACTCTGTATACTCTGTTATTTCTTGTATATTATTATTCTGTTATATATTCTTATATTAAAAATTGTTTTTAAATTATCTAGGTATAGCACGGAAAAAGGGCATGCGCGCTCTCTTTCACTCGGCAGCTGCCTCGCATGCAGCTGTTATGCTGCGTCCTCTTTCGCACAGAATAGTACGCTCAACGCTCGTCTGTTGCGCACAGTTCGCTTACTCAAATATTCCAATTTTTAAAGGGCGACAACCGTGTGTCTTGACCGATTTTGCTTAGGCAACCTAATACCACCATGTTCGCAATAAAATTATCTTTATTTTAACACATATTTGAATGAGAAAACAGATGAGTGTAAATTTATAATACCAACTTACCTGTTTATACCTGGCAACCCCGTAATAGCGAGCAGTAAAAGATAGACAACCTACCTTTTCCTTGTTCCTTATACTTGGTACTCTCGATTGGTACTGAATTCTTTGAGAAAACAAATGAGTGTAGAAATCAAAAAAAATTAATTACATTATTTTTAATTAAGGGTAGTCTTGACCTGATATAATTAGACAACCCATCCGCGATTTGTTTGTTCACATGTTATGTTTGATAAAAAATACCTTTCATTAGGAAAACAGATGGGTGAAGGTCGACCTAATTCGGGATCTTAGACTAATAGAGGAGTAAAGCAATCGTCAAACGTGATGGCGAAAGCCCGCGCAGGCAAGGCCACGGCCTAGTTTCAGGCAGTAGCGCGAGGTTCCCTGGACCAATGTTGCCAGGTCCGGTGAAAATTCACCAGATTTGGTGATTTTTAACCCATTTGGTGATTTGGTGAAAATTTTCTTAAAAAGTCTTATTTCTGGTGATTTTTTAACTGATGTAAGAACTTATAAATTTATATTAAAAAAACGATTTTATTATGTTTTTTATTCTTCGTTGTTAAGTACATATTCTGTAATATCATATTATCCAAAAAAACTCTCTATTATACATATGTTTCAAAAACTCAACTGCTTGAACCGGGATTCCCAGGCTACAGATATTATTAAAAAACACAATAATAGTATAGTATGTACCAATAAATTTCCTTGTTATTTGTTTTGTTTTTATTTGCAATGTCAAGAATTTTGTTTCAGTTGTTATTTTGCAATAGGTATGTGTATGAAATAAAGCATTATATTTATAGTTATACATATTTTATTTATTATTCGTATTGCATGTAAATATGCTAAAAATATAAAATCTGGTGATTTTTTGTAGAATCTGGCAACTTTTAAAGCAAGAGTCTGGTGATTTTCAGTTTTTTCACCTGGCAACATTGCCCTGGACTATAGATGAATTTATTATGAAGTTAATCGTGCGCCACTGACAGTTGCGTGCGTCGACCGAAAACCAATCCCGGTCGAGAGTGTAGTGGATGAATAGTGGGGAGTACTCAACTGCGCATCTCTGTTGCTCGCCATCACGTCTGACGTTTGCTGTACGTGAACTTATTCCAACAAAGAAATCTTAGATAGCTTTGATCAGCAAATGTCAGTAGCTCGACAAAGTTGGGAATCAAACGAAATTCTCCTTTTTGCATTTATGCCAAAACAAAGTAAGTTGGTATTATTGATTAAGTATGTTCAATTTCATTTTCAAGATACCTACATAACTTTCCACATATAATAAAAATGTTTTCCTTCTGAAGAGTCCTTTCAAAGGGTAGGTATCTTTTTGCGTGACTAGCTATTTTTGTCCGCCTTATCCTTGATTAATATCTGCTTTCTGACTTCATAAGGATTCAACTTAGACATCCTTTTGTGATCTGTGCAGGTATGTTTTCCCCATTTTCGTATTGACAAAGATTGAGCGAACCGGGAAAGTAATGAAATTTTTTATGAATTACCTCTCGATTTTCCTGCGACTTTAACAAAAATTATTGTTCTTTTTTAAATATTCCGCCCTTGAAGCAACCAATATAATGTACGAGTATTTTTGTGTATACTTATAGATTCTTTACAGGTATACGAATTCCTTAGAAACTTTGGGGTTGAGAACAGAGGCCAAGAAGCAGCGTGCAATTTTCCATAAACGAACCTTTCTTGCAAGCCACCACAAAAGAATATTTATTCGAGAATTCGAAATGCGGTGTCGTCCATTGGGATAACCTAAATATTTCGCAATATAAGAACAATCGATTTTATAGGGGGTGAAACCTTTGGAAACGTGACATCCCTTTATCTTGTTCAGACCCATGTAAAGTTCCTGATGAAAACTGTTAAAACGTGCCGACTGGGACCTGTTTACATTTTATCTCAGTTATAAGTTTTGTAAATATTTAAGGCCTGGGGGCGGGTCTGTGTACTCGGAATAATGTGATAAGTCACATAATGCGAATAAAATGAACGAGTTATGGCGAATGGTTGAATCGTTGAATTGCGTCAATGTCAACATTTAGTTCACATGTTGCATCACCTCCTTCTATTGGCCAAACCCTGCTCTTAATGGTTGTTTGTCCTGTAAAGTACAGCTCGTTCTTAGAGAAGAAGTCGCCGATGTTAGCTGGCATTAACAATGGAAGGCGACCATTTACAAAGGGCATAGCATGAAGAGTTAAACTGCAAAATCTATTTCCATAAGAAAACACATGGCAACGTGGTTCAGAACGAAGGCAGCTTAACTACTATCTTTAGAAACTGTTACATACTTGGTGAGACTCCATTTTCAACAAATTTACATCTTTTGAACCAACGAAGAACGCCAATTTGCCGCTAACGTACAATCGCACACGGAACAAAAAACTTTTCGCTACGTTCAGAATTGCAAGTACAAAGATTTAAACTGCGCGAATTCAAATAATTATAGGTACTTGACTTTGCTGAAAATTATATTCAGGGTTCTACACTCACGCTGAAAGAATGCCTAGGCGCATTTAGCCGAAGATATAAACGGTTAACAAACCGAAATTCAGTTCACGTAAATTATTAATACAGTAAGAGGTCACGAAATGCATTCGGAGTTGGGTGTAATCCAATTTGAATGTCTGAGAGATCCCTGACAGATGCTGCTTCGTTTCTATTGTATCTTAATATATTTATACAAGACTCAACATTTTGCTTGGCGTAGTAGGTGTATGCATTCGTTCGGAGACAAAATAATTTAATGCGGAGGGAACTGCGACACTAGCTTTATGTTTAATAAAAGAAGTTGTCTGGATGAAGTACTCTTAAAGTACCTAGTTCCTATTGGATGTATTATGTACACAATACATTGGTTTGTATTAGATGTTGGCGGATACGTAGATGCTGCTTAAATTTTTAAAAATTTTTGTCAAAAACTTTATGAATCCTTGAAGGTATTCCATCGTACAAAACTTGAAGTGAGAAGATATGTAACAACAGAAATTGGAAGAACAGAAACAGTTTTCTTCTGATAAAACAACCATTCATATAGTATACGCCAGATAGTGACATCAATTTTAAAATGATTTTAGCGTGTTGCAGAGGTTGTAAATTTGGTAATTTGTGTGATGGCAAACAGGAAAATTGACCTCTGCCCACCCCGCGTCGGGCATTTTACAATTTACGTCTTCAAAAATTTAAAAGAAAAATTTTAAATTTTTTCAGCGCATCTGCCTTATGATTCAACTTATTAATTGAATTGAAAAACAGTACTAGTCCAAAATTGTACATTTTAAACTGAGATAGCCAAGTTGTAAAAGAAGCTGAACTCTACACAATGAGCCTAAAAACAGTACTATATCTACAACCACCAATGGTGTAGAGACGCTCGCTTGTGATCAATGAGTCAAAAAACAGTACATGTTCAGGACTTGTACTGTTTTCCAACTCAATGTCATAGAAACAAAAAACGACCATTTTAGTCTGTCTGAAGGACAGGCCCAAAAAGGGCCCAACGAGTTATGTTCTTTCCTCTTTGATTATATTCAATTCTCCATATCTCCAGAAGCGAAGGAGCTGCACTTATTTTCGGATGGTTGTCCATCAGGGCAAAATAGAAACCGTACCATGGTTCTATTTTTATTATCCACTCCAAGCAAGCAAACGTTTTAATAAAATCTATATACCATTATTATAAAGTGCGAGGTCATTCATTTTTGCCTTGCGACCGAGTTTTTGGAACTGTGAAGAGGCCGTTTGCAGCATCGAGTTTTAGACAATTTTTACATAATTCATCTACTCTACGGGGTTACAGCCAAAAGTTTATAGACGGTATTGTTAACCATACGTTAAAGTTAGTAAAAGGGAACGAAAAAACCAAGCACTTCCGAAAATCCAGCTTATGAGAAACCAGTACCAATCAACATTAAAAAAAACTCTATGACATTAAAAAAGTGATGAAATACAAGGAGTGGGGACATCTGGGATTTTATTACCATAGTACTTCATGGGAAACTTTGAATAAAAAAATAAAAAATGCCTGTTTTCTTGGTCAGATACATCGACGAAAATGGTTGACTCCAAAAACAGTACAGGTCCAGCTCTTTTTTTTATCATATCTTGAGTCATATCATTTTTAAAACTTTTATCTTGGTATAAACCGGTCCAATAAAGCAAGCCCTACAATTTTACTGTTCATGTCAATGCTGTAGAGTCAATCGTGTTGGAATTAAACAGTTTTTTTTCATTTTTCTCGAAATGCTAGTTTTGGACTTTTACTGTTTTTCAACTCACCGATTCTATCATAAAAAACGAGAAAATACCCGAGGTAGAGGTTCTGAGCAGTCCCTGAGCAGGGGCAGAGGTTCTAAAAGTGTTTGGAAAGTAGGCCTACTTAGATTCAAACGAGCTGAAATGACTAAGTAGAGCTGCTTTTCTAAACACATTTAAAACGTCTTCCTCTGATCTGAGGCTGTTCAGGATCTCTGCCTCGGGTATTTTCTTGTTCTTTATGATTTAATTAATTAATTTAACCAAAGACGGGGGTACTGAAAAGATTTAGGTTAACTTTTTTCTTTCGCATTTTTGAAGACCTGCCAATTGTAAAATGTCCTACGCTGGGGTCCCGCACATGGATATTCCCGATTTCCAACAGACAATTTACAATTTTATATGAATATGAATATGAAGGGCGCTGAAATCAGTTATAAAATTGTCGCTCTCCGGCGTACTAATAGAAGTACAGAGTTGTGATATGGAGGAACAAATAGTTCGACATCTTGGTGGATCTAAAACAACCGTCTGGTGTATGGGGATGGGCACGTGGGCAGGTCTGAGAAAACTGATAGTTATGTGAACTACAAGCTAATACTACACTAATACAAAAACAAGCTAGGACTAAACACAGAAGAAAACAGATTAAAAATACATGCTATTGGAATAAGAAACAAAATAAATATGATATCAAAACAGAACAAAAATAGCATCGATCTTCATATCCACCACTAGATTTTTGCAAATTATTTGCCCATCGATCGATGGCAACCGATGCCATCATTCATAGAATGTGGTGTTGTGACCTGAGTCGTCGTGAGGCGATCGACAACTCATTCAAGTTTGCTACCGAAAATTATTATGCTAATCCTTATAAATGAAGTACTCAAGTCACCAGGAAGTGTCACGCAAAAAAATGCAAAAATGCAAAACGCAAGTACACATAATTTAAACCGCCGGCCATGGTAGGGCACAAAGTTTAAAAGGATAGTTTAAATGCCACAGCAACAGCAAACAGACAGAGTAACTCAGATACAATTACTTCATTTACAGTCTTCAAAAATAAATTTGTCCAAAATTTTTCTCCATTAACGGCTAAGCGATGGCTTAGATAAGTAGATGTTTTCATTTTATAGGAAGAACTGAGAACAGCAACAGCGAACGACACGTCTGGACTACACAAAAAAGCAAAGGCAGAATTAAGTCAATTTAAGGCCGGGTTGTAAAAGAAATCATGTTTCAGTTAGGACCAGTACCGTCAATTATTTCACTATCGACCTTGCAGAGGAATTAGCGTAACAATTCTAAATTAACGAACTTACGGTCGGAAATAGGGATGGATCGCATAATTTTATGTCAATAGTTAACGAGAAGAGATATAATGCATCACAGCAACGAAATCAAAATTTTCATAATGATCCTCAGTTTAATTGCCACGTAATCAATACCATAGTCGCAATGGTGATCGAAATCCGAGTCATTCGTATAGGGGCAATTTTAATGCACATCAAGATAGAGGTCCGCTGCAAAATTACGAAGGATTGGCTCCTTCTACACAAGGAAACATTAAACGGTTAATGAGGAGTCGATCGCCCCACGACGACTCAGGTTGTAACAGTGGGATGTAAAAGCAAGAGTTGTTCCAGCAGTTGCAGGAAGTTTAGGAAACATCAAAAGAACTCGACGGAAATTTGCTTTTTCTATCAGGTAACACAAGCGTTTAGGACGGCCACATATTTATTTTGAAGAAAATGCTGGGGTGAGTTTCTTAGGCCTCTAGCTCAGGTCTAAACTTGATTTGTAACAAACCAAGAAACACCAGTTAAGCGAAATGAAAATCATAAGATCCTAACAAACTAGAAAACGCAGTGAACAATTTAAAATTTACTGCTGAAAATAACTAGAAGCCAGACTATTTAGGCAGTAAACAATTGTAGACTATTTTTACGGTATTTACCGTATGACGAGATAAAAATCAGCGCATTTGGCGCATACATTCAAATGAAATGGGGAAAATTTATGAAATTCCGGAACCCGTAAAATTACGAGAGCATAAATTCAAATAATTTTCATATTAGGCAAATCCCTAGTCCCTGTTGTCATCGTTAAAATGGAGTAGTAAAAATAATTCCACGCCAACCACCGGGGAAAGTAATGACTTATCCGGACACGTATGGGCATTAAGATAAGGCCAACTACCACATTTAATTCATTAAATCTTATCAGGAATGCCTCTCTTTGTTTGCATATTATTACTTAATAGGAATGGCGAATGGATTTTAATAAAATGCCAGGGGATGTTAACTTTGCACACAAACATGTTTTGAGTCCTTTGCTGCGGCTTTCGCTCATTTTTCTTGCAAGCTGACAACTTTCAAGATTAATATTAAGCACATTAGGGCTAAATAAGCCATGTACCTCACGTTTTGTAGCTCAAATTTGGCGGATAATCATTTTTCCTGTCTATTCTGCACCAGTTACTTCATTCCCCTTACACATCCTGTAAGAGCAATTTTATTTTTTTATTACCTGCTGTAACGTTGCCATTACCTGGTGGTAAGTAGAGGATAATCTGACACATCACTAAGATGGAGAGACAGTCGCTTGTTTTGGGGTTGCAAAGATTCGCTCCAATGGGTTGCATTAAGTAGATAGTTAGATAGTAATTTATATGTTGCCTTTCGGCAATTACAAATTATATCTTCAGTTTCCTTTCTTCTCTTGCCCCTTTTCACTCTTCTCATCCATTTCCTCTTTCCCTCCACACTTTTTGCACTTTCTTCGTCAATCATCCAATATCTTCTTGGATTTTCTTCGTTCCCGCATCTAAACCTCCCTATCATCTTCTGTCTACCATTCTCTTCATCTTCCGCCAAGCACAATATATCCCGGGGTCTGTTTCTCGGGTCTCGAGTCGCAGATATTTTTCCTGCATATTCTCCAATTTTGACTGTTCTCTCCACCTCAATATCTTGGCTCCATACATTATCATTGGTTTAATTAAACCATCGAACATCATCATTCTTTTAAAGAAACCGTGCCCGAATCTTCTCTCCCCAATACCTACTCCATATCTGAGCCATTGCCTTTGTCGTCGCTCTTATGAGTATGGTTTCATTGAAACTTATACTTATACTTGAATTCCTTCATCTCCTCTATATAATATAACTTTTCCTTCTAATATCCAATTTTCTTCTGCCTCAACCCTCTTCTGAACCTCATCATCTTTGACTTCTCTGTTTTTAATCTTACAACGACCTATCCCGTTGAGTCAACTTTTGTGACCATACAGGGTGCTGCTTCAGTCTGTCGGTCGGTGGAATCAGGTCGTCGATATACCTTGAACTCTAGTCAGAGATAGGGTTCTCTGGAACTATTGCAAAACAAAAATAATACTCACGATGAAAATTAAACACACTCTATTACTTTAACTATATAAGGAAAATTAGACTAAAACCAAAACGAATGTACAATAAAATGTTATATACAAATTTAATCAAAATTCGGTACGGCTGTATACACGGAGCGCGTGACTGACAGATAACTTATTTCGCTCTTGGCGATGTAGGTTACCGATCGGGCACCCACATTCGGAAAATCACCAGCCAAAATCTACGTAAGCGCATGTAAATCGTAATACCTTGTGGTTATTCGCTGGGAGTAAATGTTGTTTCAGTGTGGTGTAACGGCTAGGGACTCTCGCAGCCTTTCGATGCAAGCTTTCCTTATTGAGTGAGCGGAGAAGAGAATTATTCCGTCTTTCGATTGTCACTATTCCCTTCAATGTAAATGATGGCTGTCTTGCGTTATGTAATAGCAAGCCAAATACTATGCCAAAGAACTCTGCACCGTATTTAACCCCAAGAGCGGCTGATATTTCACCGCCTGCAACTTAGGTCTGTAATAAATTAGGCATGCCTTGCGACTAGCTCTAATCGATTACCTGCGTTTACGTATTATTGGTAAAAATGTGTCCTCACGTAGGTTCGGGCCCACCTACAATTTAGTACTTGGTTTTGTTAAACTCTATGGATTACGACGACATACCATCGGAGGTTTCGGTTAGCAACCATCAAAGTATTTAACAGTTCTAGCGGCGGTACGACAATAAACATCTAATAAATGTTTACGTCTTCGGAGAGTACCCTGAACAAACCTGCTACCCGGTACCGCTGGCGAAGAATTGCTCCCGAGCCTCGGCGCGGTGGGTCTATATCACATACTAATGAAAATAAACAGACGTTTCACTTGCTAGCGGCGTCTTTGATCTATTTGGTCAGCGTTTGTGCTAGCGCTCGAAATCTGCGCAAGCCGAATACCACAACGAATATTTCAGATACTTGCCGGCTATTCTGAATGGTAGTTGATCAATATTTACAGTGGCGGGGCCAAATTCTTATTTAGTATGTTTCGAAATATTTAGATAAATACTAAAATTTATATGCAGCTTAGAGTACTGTTGTTCTTCCCATAAATATACTCTCTTCGCGTACTAATTGTTTATTCAAATACAAACCATGAATTGCTTTGAAAAACACAGGTTATGTTAGTAATAAAACTTCCACGACGACGCCAATGGCTCGCTGCTCTACAGACTTGAAAACGAATCCATTGCGTCCGAAATCTGCGCAGCGTTTTTAATGTTTGTAAACAGACAACTTTATTCTGCGAATTGCGACGTCTGTTTATTTCTAGCCTGTGTCTATATCGAGAGGCCAGTGGTAGGAGAGAATGGAAGGAAGCTTCGGCGCGCGGCGCGACCATATTTTCCCAAAATCCAGCAGCGGGAATCTCGCTTCAAACGACCGGAGAAAATGATTATTCATTTGTTTGAATAACTGCTTCATTTTATTTTGCATCGTTACAATCTAAAGCTCTTCTTTCAAAAATACTTTTCCAATGTCGTCGTCATCTGTTTCAATTATTGTCCTGCATTATCTGTTGCCAACAGCACAATATCGTCTGCGTATAATAGCGACCAAACTCTTTTCTTCCCCATAATTACGCCTCCTGCCTTTACATGCTTTACATAGCCACGATGGTGAGGCGGGTTGGCGCAGGGAATTAAACTCATCGCGGCATGAATGGGCCCACGATTCTTTCCAATCACAAACCGCGAGAGGCGCTGTTTCACTTTCGTCACCGAAAGTGGCTTTACTGGTAATAATAAAAGAAGCAATAGAAAAAAGCAAGAGAGCTGTTATACAGGAAATGTGGATACGAAGATTGAGCAAGTACACAGAGTATTATTAGAAATAGCTCTGAACAAAATTGTAACGCTTTTAACAGAGAGATCTATGATATGCAAATAATTTTATAAACAAACCTCAGTTTTGAGTGTATGATATGTATGCAACATACAAATATACGGCCAGGAGGCTAGCCTCTTCGTCTAGTAAAATGCGCGAAAATAATTTGGCCCACTACCTAACCTCACTGTCAATTTGCGAGACATTCATTCGGTTTGTTGTCAGTTCCGAATCATTTACGTTTAAAGTACTGAATAAAGCAATTGATATCGGAAACATCCAGCGGTTTATTACATAAATTTCGCGATAAAATAGGAAAATATAATTCGGTTTTCACACGGTGGTGAGCAGATGCCCGCATAGAATTGCGGTTTAATTCCGAAGCGCAGCAGTAAACTGGAAATAGGGTTAATGTGCAAAACAAATAACTGGGGAAACAACACAGTTCGTCACAATCCTTGGCAATTATATTTTAATACGACCGTAAAACTGCGAGCGGAATATTTGTGCGAAACGTTATTCGGACCACGTCATTATATCAAAATAAACTGCTGACTGAATTGCTAAATCGATTACGAATTTTCGATGCAATCATTAAAATTGCTGAATCTGGATTTGCGGCGTTTGTCACGCGCGATGTATATGCTGATCATAAATTAGGGTTGACTGCTGAAATTCTATAAACGCGAGCCAATTTTCAGTTTTCACTGGTAAAATTCGTCAGAGCTATTGTTTGGTGGTTTTTCTGTGTACTGTACTAAACTCATGCTGACGTACAGGCCAGATGGGAAAAACAGGCAACCTAACAACAACAGTAAATGGATACCTACTGCAGAATTGAGAACGGCGAGGATTATGGCGGGATACTCCCAGAATTTAACAAAAGGAATACCGATATAAGAGATCAATCCGAAGTAGATGACGTGGTTCGCCGGGTGATAAACCCAAAAAACATTGCAAGTAGGGTGGTTAGAGCGAGATCGTGACGATCGCAATCCAACTGCAGTCCAACTGCAAGGGAATGGGAAGCAAGATGTAGAAATAGATGAAAGTTAAGTTACATCCAGCACTGAACAGTACAGTCACTGGAAGAAGGAAATATCTGAAAAAAAACAAAACTTAACGTGCACAAGTCGATCTTCTGTCCGATTCTGACATACGGGAGGGCAAGCAGTCGATGGTTCGAGTACATGATGAGAATGAACGACAGCAGATCGGTGAAGAGGGTCTTTTAGGCAAGAGTTGTCGCCGGAAGACAGAGAGGAAGACCAATGAAGACACGGGAAAATGCGAGAGAGAAATATAACATGGGAAGCGGCAAAGGTATTAGGTACCAAAATATAAGAAAGGATGGACTAATATTGTGGACATGTGTAATTAAATTAATTTTGCCTTTACACCTTAAGGTGGGTAATCATTGCTAATAAGCTTTCACTGCTTCAACCTGCAATTAAGTTTGGATGGAGTTTTCGTAATTTAAACAACTTTTACTTCGTCTGCAAAACTAATATTTAATGATCTTGCTTACAGAAGATTGAAACTGTTCTTTATAGTATTATCCAACTACATAAAACTAACATTTTGTCTTTGCAAATTTTTAAGCGAGTTTTATGTAAGTATCCCTATAAAAATTTTGCAAGTGGCGAATTAAAATGCCGTCGTGTAGTAAAAGAAATCCTTTCGGAGTCACTTCCAGTTGTTAGTTCCGAAGATATTTTAACGGCATGTTTAATTTATGTTTCTCAATTAAGACATCAAAGAGAAAAATATTTTATATTTTAACGAGCAAAGTTTGGTACCGAGACTCTCCACTGCCTCTGATTCGTTCAACTTAATGTTTCGTATTTTTCTCAATTAGACATCGCCGTTTTGAAGCTGCAATTTAGAAAAATAAACTGAATTAGCGCGTAAGGGAGCGGATAAATAATAATTAACAATTTTCGCCATAACTTCCAGGCGAGCTGCCCCGAGCAGTTTACAGTTTGGTGACTTTAGACGATCGCAAAAAGTTTATAATCGATGACAGGAGGAAATTAAAGCGGTCGCGGTAAACCTTTCGGAATATCTTCTTCTTGTCATTATATGAGAATCTACATGGAAAACTAGAACAAATAAACCGGTAGCACTTGTGAGCTTTACAACTCATTCTGGAATCTGGACTCTGAGGCAGTAAATTTTGATTGCCCGACGAAATGGCGCAAACGCTGAACGAGCCCACATTAAAAGTCGTATAAACACGAGATGTGGCAGCTCCTCAGTATCGCGGTAACAACCTTGTTCACAGTAGAGATGGCCTAAGCATAGATCAAAGTAACTACCTACCTTGTTGAATTGTTATTGAAGGAAGTGCAGAATACGTAACAAATTCATTACCTGGAACAAAATTTAAATAATTAATGTCAGTTAATAAATAAGCATGACAAATGTAGAGAAATATTTAATTCGTAGGTATCAACAATTTTTAAAAATTTTGCAACTTGATTGACGAAATTGAAAATTTAATGATCGACTTTAAGAATAATTTAGAAAAGAGTGTTGGAAACTTAATATCAAAGATGTTCGCCTGTGTTTATATTTCCTCAGTCAGACTTTTTTATCATTTAAGATCATCACTTAATAGTCAATTTCTACAAACTTGACGGTAAAGCAGATTTCTGCTGAAGAGTAAGAGAGACTGGGTTATAATGGCTACCCTAAAATTAAAACTACAGGGCGTGTTCGTAAGTAGTGCGGTACAGGCAGGCAGCTCTCCGCTCTGATCTATGTTCTAATATAGGAGGTGTATCTGGTCATGTGCTTGGTCCTGGTGCAACGATGTTTCCTGGTAGGACGTCAATTATGCAACGATATCGGATCGGTTTCGGTGAAGTATACAACGACACTTCCTAGTGACGCTATGGAGCCAGATATACAGCGCGCTCTTTCGGTATCGGTATCTGGTACGCTCTGTATAGCTAGGCTAATCGGATCGTTATCTTATTAACGATATAACGGGGTTGCATCTGGGCAGGTCACTTGAATACGGGTAGCTCCGTCGTATGATTAACTGTTCCGGATACGGGCGGTTTCGCAATAGCACCTCTAGTGCGACCAGTCGGGGTTTCAAGTCTGGGATGTACGTTAGAACACCTAGGGTGTAATCCCGTGCGAGACAGGTTTATTAGTTGACGTGCAAAAGCTTTATAACTGACGGGGCCACCCCAGGACATATGCAGATTGTGGTAGAAACCCTCCGCTGCACATCGACAAGGCTGTGTAATCCGCCGCAATGAATGCAAACTGTATAGGTTTCTGCTTTCCTGCACCTGCACTGGTAAATGGACCTACCTAATTAAGTCAGCTACACCTCCGCTATAAGTCAACTAACTCCAGTCCGGTTAACTTAATTATTGGTAGCCCTTCGGCTTCGATAATTAAGGACTAGCGATGAAGACTCTTGAGTATTTATTCTTTTGTGAATAAATTGGATACGGGAATGAACAGAAAATCACACGCCGTGAATTAAACTCATTCAAGCGGGCTGTCGGTTAAAATTTATCAGACGCGGGTGGAGAGAATTCTTCTTCTGAAGCCGGTGAAGAAGAATCTTCCTGGACCTCTGATGTGTGACTCCTTTTATAGCCACTCGGATAGGTTCGGCGGTCGGCGGTCAGGCTCGCTTTCCTACCATCGAAACGCGTGACGTACCACCACTACTCTTCTCATGCTCTTGTTTATTTACGATCGTGCTTTTCTCTCTTCATCTGGATATGCCACGGCTCTCGCTCCGTGATGCGGTTGCAATAGAGAGAACAATTATGAATGCTAATCCAAGTCTGTTGGATGTAACCAGCATTCCAATTATGCATTGTTACACTGGAATAGGGGAACTGTGTGAAATTTCCTTCGAAATCTGCGTCGGAGAATCTATCGACATTAAATGGCGACATTCCCGTCTATTTAAAACCATTTATTGCGTGACTTGGTACTGATGCCTTAAAAGATGCCTCTGAGAAATTCTGCTTCTATGGAACGTCGTTACTGTCCGTCATCCATCTATGGAAACATTACTCCGACATATCTAAGGGTTGTAATTTATGCGTTGTGTGTGGAGGGAGACATAATTTTCTTTTGCGCACCATGCACCATTTCGGCCTTCATCTTTTTTCTGTTAAAAATTAGCATAGGAGGTACGGAAGCCCCTCCTGCTGATGTGCAAACCACTGCAGTGGCTGACACTCCCCTTTCGGCAGATGTCGCGCGGGCAACTTGTTCTCGTCTTCCTTTTGCAAATGTTTTTGAGTTTTTGCTAGGAACTGTTGACACAGATGTTTCGTCAACGATAAAGATTGTATTTCTGCAAAATGCTTTTCATTTGGATATTTGCGGACATGGATATCTTAAACATAGATCACAGAAGATATAGAAGTGCTTGAAGTTTAAGTTACATCATAACTATACGCGAATGCTCTTGAACTTCAAAATGAACATCCGCGAGAAAACACATGAAATCTTGGTCCAGAGCGAGGATATACTATCTACTGCGAGCCTTCCAAAGTCGGGCATAAACAATATGGTCTGAATAATAAAACAAATACAATTGCAAATATAATGTTCTTTAACAGTTTTCGTTTTCTCAAACACAAATTCTTTTGAACTAGAGCAACTGCTTTATATCTGAATAAATAATTTCCTCGAGGCAGACTTTTGACCGCTTTAAAACACTACCAGGGGAATATTCTAAGCTACAAAGCTTAGTAAATAATTTTCCAACGGCGTGTCGGAACGTTAAAATTTAATTGCACAGTTAGCTCATAAAGTATTACCAGAGGAAACGTGGGTTGCTCACCGTAGTTTAGAGTAACGAAACTTGTCGGCTTGTATTCCATTTAATTGCCCGGAAGATAAATTTTTGTGGGTGCACCATCTCGAACCGGAACACACGCAAATAATTCAAGTAAACCGTGCGGAATTAGGTAAGTAGGGTGTAGACACCAGATGCAGAGCCCACTGGATATGTGCGCCAGGGCCGCTTTCATGTAGAAGTAAACATTTGCTATTAGGTACTCAGCTGAGAGTAGTTACGATTTAACGATTTAACATAACTGCCCAGTAGATAATTTGGGCGTTTTTGATTTACCACAATGAACAGAATATGGCCTAATACCAATTAAAAGTGCATAACTTCACTTATGTGACTGGTTTTCATTAGACATGTGTTTGTAAACCCGGTGTACTAGTTAAATCTGAGGAATTTTATCGGTATCTATATCAGGAAATGTAGATTTATATCTATATATTAATATCGATAAATATAATTATCAAAGAACCGAGTAAAAATTCCATTGTTTATTGACTAAACAAAACTTAAAAACCACCACCACGGAAACTTCAAAAGATTACAGGCAGTCGTTAGTCTTTTTGGTAAAAAATCAGATTGGTTACCATCTGCGTTAATCATAGTAACACAGCGTGTTTGGTATCCTCCATTGGAATGATGTATTTGTTATATTTTATTATTGACGATAATCAAACAGCCCTGATCAAAGTTGTCTTCTTTGTAATTTATATACATTTTTCTTTGGGGTTAACGTCATTTCTCGTTTTCCTTCAGAGTTATCACCATCATAATAAAACAGGAAATGCGTTGTTTGGTTTTAGTCCCCGTTTTAATCAGTATTCATGTTTATTGAGTCCACTTTTCCCCACATGTTAAAGGTTTATTTGCAGTGCAACGAACTTTCCCTCGTGCGTCCTGGGACACACTGTATACTAAATTATTTCGGGTCGTTCGCTTATGAACGATCGACTTGTTGCATCACGGTCGGTCGGTTGGGAAACTTATTCGTCGAAAGATATATACCCTTCGCTTCAGCCGAAGAAGGGCTGGGTTCTCTATTGCTATACGGAGAAAATAATACACACGGAAAACAAATAAATATGATTCTATTATAGTTAGCTATGTATATTAAAACTGGACAAACGGTATTATATAAAATATTTACAGGAAATTAAATATGATTCATACGGTAAAATCTAAAAGGTAATTATTTACATGAGCGAATAGCAAACGATACTGGGTTTTGATAGCCAGGTATCGCAAGCTATTCTCTCCGTGACGGTTTTCTGGTAACTGCCTGTCGTCCAGTGGGATGAATTATTATACTGTGTACTAGGTGTCTGGTTTACGTCGCCGCACAGGTGTGCAACCAGGTGATGTGTAGATCGGGAATATACTGTTACCGTGCCACAGCAAAGAGTCTCCACCAATGGCAGCTCGCCATTACGTCAGGAAGACGCATAAAGACCGTTGCTTTTCGAGCTCCAAAGTCAGTCCAACTCCAGCCATCATAGACATCAGAAGCCAACTGCCAGAAGAAAACCAAGCCATCTCCAAGCCAATCCAAGGGATCCAGCACATTCTGGGATAAATCCAGGTCAACCTCACTGAAGTGGTGTTCACATCGCCGGTTCTTATCAGAACCCAGAAGAAGGAATTCAGCCTGCTCCTCCAGGTCAAGAAACCGCTACCAAACACTCCCCTACGTGGCTTCTGCGAGCTATTGGAAATTTTCATTTCCATTTATTGTGTTTCCTTTCAACAGCATCAACGTCACCACCACCCCTGAGAGAGTTTTGTCACGCAGCGCACCGGCCATTTTCACGGCCCCAAAGAGGCTGCTTGTAACAATTGGCGCCCAGCAACGTGGGGCGTTTCCTTGCTGGAGCAAGGACGAACTGTTTGACAAATTGAAAGGTATACACCGCTGTTTGACATTTTCGAAAGGTACATAATGGCGACTAGAAGCGGTACCCTCTACGCCGCCGAAGACGAGGCCGTTATGGAGCCCCCAAACACCAGTTCTCGGACTGTAACAACCGAGTGGCGCCCAACTACTAACGAAAGGTTCCAGAAGGTAGAAGACACCCTGGTCCAGGTCGCAGAACAACAACAGCAATTTCAATTGCTACTTCAGCAACAAACTCAGCAACTGAGCCAGCTGTTTCTGGCCAGCCAGTCACGCCCTTCTCAGGGTTCGTCCTCCACACTAAGCACAGCCGGAGAAGACTCCGTCAACGGCTGTCCAGGTCCCGTGCAGCACCCAGAAGCGGCCCCAGGTGCCCCGCACGCAGAAGCAAGTGGTCCACGTCCGTGCTGTCGCTCGTCTGATAGTTACGGCCCTCCACCTGAGTTCTCCGGCCACCTTTACGAAGATCCCCAGCTGTTCATCCGTGACGTAGAGGACTTCTTCACGGACAAGGGGATACCCGAGCGCCAGTGGTCCCGGCTGGCGATGCAGTTATTCAAAGGCGAGGCTCGGCGAGCTTTCGAGCCTCTCATGCACAATCGCATTTCGTGGCCGGAGCTTCGCCGGGAGGTTCTTTCTAGATTTGACAGTGACCGAGTGAAAAGGAAGGTCAGCGTAGCGTACCATGGAGACGCTCAACTAGCCAGCCAGTCCGTGGAAGTTTTTATCAGAACCAAGGTGCAACTGGCGCACCGTATCCAAGTCCACGAGCCTGTGGAACAGATGCTACAAACCATTATTGACCTTACTAGACCTGACCTACGACCCCACTTGCGATCCTTTGCTTCAAAATCGGTTTCAGATTTTATAGAGATCGCCCGTACCAGGGAAGAAGACTGCAAGGCCCAAATCCAGGCCAGGCCTCCCGCAGCACCACGTCCAGCTTGCTCGCCGTCTCCCAGGCGAGAAGTGCCAAGACAATCTCCAGAGCCAGCCCGTGCCAACCGGGACTTCCAGCCACCATGGTGCCACCACTGTCCGGCACGTCACTTCCATAGGGACTGTCCTGTCCTGAGGGAGAAATACCGTAGCCCGCCTAGAAATGATGAAAGTGATGAGGAAGATGACCGCCCGGGAAACGCCAGGCGGGCCGGGCGGCAATAAGCCACCTCGCTGCTCCGGCCCCTTCAGCCCCGCTACCAATGATCCATGTCCTCATCAGCGGGCAGGAAGCAGTGGCCATTATCGACTCCGGGGCCACGCACAACTTCATTCATCAGAAGTTTGTTCCCAACTTTCATGCAAGTTATTCTACCGCTCATCTGGCGTCTCGCCATGCCACCATGCGTCTTACGGGCCAGACCACCATCCCAATAACAATTGACGACTTTAGCACCGAGGTCAAGTTTTCCGTCTCCCCGGATCTCAGATACGACCTAATCCTCGGAATTCCTTGGCTAACTGAACAAGAGGTCATGATTGATTTCAAGCGGCGGTGCCTTCATCACGGCACTTCCTTGCGCCGCTCCAATTTTTGGCAAGCATCGCTAGCTTCGGCCACTAATTCTCCAGTAACGATTCCAGAGCTTAAAGAGGATTTCCCCGAAGATTTCGTACCAGATTTCCAACGGCTCGTCACCCAATTTTCTGACATTTTCCAAGAGTCTGGTCCGACCCCCACTACACGAGCCACGATCCATGAAATTCATCTTACCGACACCCAACCATTTCGGGTGCCTCCGTACCGATACTCTCAAGAAAAGAAGAAGGTCATCTACGATCAAGTCGAAGAAATGTTGGCCGCCGGCGTAATCGAGCCCAGCCACTCTCCCTATAGCTCACCGGTGGTCATTGCCCACAAGAAAGATGGAAAGCCAAGATTCTGCGTCGACTACCGCAGATTGAATAAGGTCACGGAAGATCTGCCATCCAGTCTCCCAGTCATTAACGAGACACTTCGAGACTTAGGAAGGGCAACCATATTCTCCACAATTGATTTGCGTTCGGGCTATTGGCAAGTTCCCTTGGGCAAGTCTACAAAACCCTTAACGGCCTTTACGACCCCTGACGGCGCCGCCTACCAATTTAAAGTTATGCCGTTTGGTCTCAAGAATGCGCCTGCTACCTTCCAAAGGCTCATGGCACAAGAAGTCCTGGTGGGCTACCTCCGACATTTCGCCATGGCATATCTCGATGATATCATAGTCTTTTCAAACAACTGGGAAGACCACATGAGACACCTGCGTCTAGTTTTCGAAAGGCTACAGACACACGGCCTGAGAGTCGCTGTAGAGAAATGCCACTTTGGAAAGAAATCTTTAGATTACCTGGGTCACGTCATCGAAGAGGGAGGCAACCGTCCCCAAGAAGGACACGTATCCCGCGTCGAAGGGTCCCCACGTCCTGAAAACCGAAAACAATTGAGAAGCTTCCTTGGACTTTGCAATTGGCTCCGAGATTACATCCCTAAGTTCTCCGACCTTGCCCTACCTCTCACCAACCTCCTCGAAACTAAATCACGATTCAAGTGGACCCCAGCTGCTGAAGAGTCCTTCCAAACCATAAAAGACACAATCCGATCCCCGCTAAAGCTACACCGTCCAAATTTCGAACTACCGTTCATCCTCCAAACCGACGCCAGTTCCAAGGGCATCGCAGCAGTCCTATACCAAGAAGAAGCCGGCAGGAGATTGGTCGTCTCCTACTCCAGTGCCAAGTTGAAGCCCGCCGAGATGAGATACCACTGTAATGAGCAAGAGTGTCTGGCGATTGTTTGGGCTATCAAAAGATACCGGCCATACTTGGAGGACCGAAGATTTACCCTGAGAACCGATAATCGAGCCCTGACTTGGCTCGGCACCATGAAGGACGCCCGAAATAAGCTCACCCGCTGGTCCCTGCTCCTCCAGCAATTCACCTTCGATATTGAGCATTGTCCAGGACGAGATAACGAACTGGCCGACGTCCTCTCAAGAAATCCGAGCGAGGAAGAGGTCCCTGAAGATATCGTCGAAGAAGACGCCCTTCTTCCCCCACGTCCTCCAGTATCTGCTCCCTCTCCCCCGCAGCTCCTCTGCGCCCTGGCTCCCGACCTCATGACTGATGTCCAAGACTACCAGAAGCAAGATCCAGAGGTTCAGAGAATTATCATCAGATGGCTGCGTGTCCAAGAAGAGGGTCCGCAAGAACATGGAGACCGGGCCTTCCTCGAAACCTATAAGGTCCAAGACGAATTCCTGTGGCACGTCGACCCAAGAGGGGATCAACTGGTCGTACCTACCCCTTTCCAAGAGAGAGTAATGTACACCTTCCATGACCATCCACTGGCTAGCCACCCAGGTGCAGATGAGACGACAAGAGCCATCCAAGAAACATTCTACTGGCCGGGAATGACGAGCCATGTCCGGCGCTACGTCAGGTCCTGCTGGATCTGTGCCTGTACCAAGAGGGGGCCACAGCAAGCAGACGCCCCTCTCCAACCACACCAGCCCACAGAGCCATGGTCCACGGTGGCAATTGATATCATGGGGCCGTACCCAGCCTCCACGAAGGGAAACAGATTTATTCTGGTGGTTACCGACTTATTCAGCCGATGGGTGGAAGCTACATGTTGCGAGCGTTCCACTGCTCACGACGTCCTCGAGTTCCTGGACGAGGTCTTCTCCAGATTTGGGTACCCTAAGCAGATCTTGTCAGACAATGGTACTCAGTTTCTAAGTGTCGCATTCCGAAGGGCCCTACGACGATGGGGAAGCCGCCACTGGACGACGGCTGTGTACCATCCCCGGGCCAATCCGACCGAGCGAAGAAACCAAGAGCTGAAGAAGGGCCTCCGGCTCCATGTCCTAACCCATGAAGACGAGCCAAGATGGGATCAGAATCTTTTAAACGTTCTTTTCGCCATCCGATCCAGAAAGAACGCCGCCACTGGTTTTACCCCTGCCGAGTTGATGTTCGGCCATAATCTGAGACGCCGAGACATTGGTGCAACTGAAGAGCCCTACTACGAGCCGCAGAGGCGGGCGCACCGAATAGCGGGCTTGCACCAACGTGCCCGAGCGAATCAAGCCGCGTATCAACGCCGATACGTCGAAGAAAGAGAGCCAGTCAGTTTTGAGCCCGATGAACAAGTTTTGGTCCGTGCAATGGGTCCACGTTCCCCTTTCGCACCAAAATGGAAGGGGCCATTCGCGGTGTTGTCCCGAGATGCTGATGCCATCTACACAATTGATGTCAATGGAACTCCGGTCAAGCATCATGCCGATCACCTCCGGCCTTTCCGGGCCAGGGCGCCGGAAAATAGACGTCCCGAGGTCGAGGAGCCGGACCTGGAAGAAATTGAATAGTTTCATGAGATATCACGTAGGGCAACTAGCCGTAAGTGACATGTAAATAATTAAGTTTAGCTGACATGTAAATTTTTATTTAAGTTGAGATTCTTCACTTCGTTCATTTTCGTTCGTGTTTGCAAATTAGTTAAGTGTGCCTTGTAAATATCGCCAAATTCTGATTGTTGTAAATTGTTGTTAAAATGTTTTCTTTGTGTTCAGAAAATAAAGCCAATTTCCAATTGGCTAGCTGCCACGATGAAGCCTTCAAGCGGGGGGAGTGTTACCGTGCCACAGCAAAGAGTCTCCACCAATGGCAGCTCGCCATTACGTCAGGAAGACGCATAAAGACCGTTGCTTTTCGAGCTCCAAAGTCAGTCCAACTCCAGCCATCATAGACATCAGAAGCCAACTGCCAGAAGAAAACCAAGCCATCTCCAAGCCAATCCAAGGGATCCAGCACATTCTGGGATAAATCCAGGTCAACCTCACTGAAGTGGTGTTCACATCGCCGGTTCTTATCAGAACCCAGAAGAAGGAATTCAGCCTGCTCCTCCAGGTCAAGAAACCGCTACCAAACACTCCCCTACGTGGCTTCTGCGAGCTATTGGAAATTTTCATTTCCATTTATTGTGTTTCCTTTCAACAGCATCAACGTCACCACCACCCCTGAGAGAGTTTTGTCACGCAGCGCACCGGCCATTTTCACGGCCCCAAAGAGGCTGCTTGTAACAATACGTTACAGTCACTCACGGCGATCGCTTAATCGGATGGCCATTAATTGTTACGTAAGCAGGTGTATAATTGCTCCGAAACTCAACCGGACGGGATGTTCAATCGCTCACTGCATCGGTCGAAGGCAGACGTGCTATTTTCATGGCATATGCTATTTTCATTGCATGTTTCAATCTACTTTCGGCTTGTGCTAATTTATGGTTTGAACATCCACGGCTACCCGTAGAATTTCAGAACTAGCCTTCACCAGTCCATTATACCTCTACACCGGACCAATTAACGTATATTTAATTATTGACAGCCTCAGAGCCTCGATCATTAAATAACGGCATTTACTTATTGTATCACAGCTAATCACTTCAACGCGACGCAGGTCAGGTAGTCAGGTACTCGCGATGGTTCTAGAAGTTCTTCGGTTCATTGACGCGTGACGTCTTCTCATCTGTTCACTGTTTCTAAGGCGGCGATGTTTCATCGAACAAAATAGATAACGCCTAATCTAAGTTTGTTAGATCTACAGGCGGTTAATTATGCTTTGTTATAGCAAAATATTTATAGTAAGATATAAGTACAATTTGTAATTATTTTATTGATCTACACCAAAAGTAGCTTAAAAATGCGACTGCTAGACACCTTTTTCTTTCCCGCATTTAACTTACGTTGTCGTCTGGAGTGGGACCTTTGACTTAGGTTTGTTTACGTCTGCATTTCGGTGATATACTTTATTCGGGAAAACAGTTCTGTATGCAGTTTGTCCGGAAAGCAATTTAGTAAAATAAAATAGAGATTCTAATATATGACCACCTATCGAATTTCCTAACAATGAGGATTACAATGACACATACTAAAATTAGCTAACTTATTTCTTGATGAAGATTCAGCATTTACTAATGAGGTAGCAGAGAATAATTTACTTTATAAAACAATTAAAACAGGCACTGTTTTAGATCTCACTGTTCGAAGGAAGAACCTCTTGAATTTCTCTTATATTTTGGGGAACCTCTTGGGAAAAAACCCGTTTAACTTTATTAGGGAAAATCTTTAAGTGAAGTCATCAAACAATCATAGATACAGACATAGAATAACGGCTCGCTTGGAATTAGCAGATACACCCACAAGCCCTCACATCCTGATTTCCTCTCAGTTTCAACGGAGTGCCAACTCAGTAATGAAGGATGTGACCGGCCACGGTTGTGGAGGAGAAAGGCAGACGATATCACGCATTGTATAGAGATTGTCCACTTCAATCTTTCCTTGACGAAGCAAGTGACTTCTGTAATTTTACGTCCGATGCTGTCTATTAGTGTCTGGATTCCAAAACAATCCGGATCGGATGTACAGCATTAAATTTAACTGACATAAAAACCTCATACAATAGTGTTTGTCGAACTGATCGAATTAAATTTGTTACACACATATTTTAGCTTGCCTGATGACGTTAGAAAATCACTTTATTCGCTAAAGTTTATCTTCATAAGAAGATACCTGGGATAATGAAGTGGTACGAATATAGCTTATCTACTGCTAACGCTTTCAAGTTTTAGCATTACGTTCAGACGTACCTACGCATTGTTGGGTTATTTTTAGATTATCTCTGCTATTAAATTTTAAGAAAAAAGGTAGAACTGTTAAATCTCGTTTACCAATCGTTAGTACACGAAATGGCGCCTCAAGATTATTTCAAAGTTAATAACGTACACTGTGAGCATTTCTGGCGTTTCTGGATCAATATGTCTTCGGAATTAGGACGAGAAAACGAGGGTTACGAAGACATCAACTGCTCCTTTACTGTCCAAGGAGTAATGGCTTAATTATTAAAGTGTCCACGTGAATTTAATCGAGGGAAATCCTCGGAATGATAGCTTTGGGTTTCTCAGGATTAATCGGTTGCTAACGACAGATATCGGCTTAATTCAGATTCGAAGCAAGTTCTCCAGAAAATTGTAAATTGATGTTAAACACTTGTAGAGTTCCTAACAAGACAATCTTCGTCTCTTGCTTGATTGATTGATCTGCTTATTTTCGTTTGATAAACGGTAAGACTTTTATGTACCACGGTGTCTTAATAAAAGCAGCTCCGTATGTTAATTGTTTGTATGGATAGAGAAGACGGGTAGGGCACAGGAATCATCAAACTTTTGCATTTGTTGACATGCAAAATCAAACACATGGGAAATTAAAATATTATAAAAAAAGCATTCTTTATTTTTCAGGCTTGATACACGGTTACTACACTGATATGGTTGTCTCATACTGCAGATTGTAGGGAAGATATTGTGCGGGTGTGCCGGGCGATTACTACGTCACTCAGAGCCCCGACCTGACGGTGGGATATAGCGACGAATGGCAAAACAAGTTATGCAAATTGTGTTCATCAAAAATACCTAATGCCGTCTTGTAGCGGAATGGAATCCTGTTGACAGCCGAATTTGTTCAATGGACCTTTTCATTTCGATAGTGCGCGTGCGCAGAAGTATACTGACAATCAGCTGTTCTTAGTTTTTCGGACAAGTGTCACTGACCCTTCTTGAACTACGTGCAGAATATTTGTAAGTAAATTAGTAGAATACCAAACAAGGAGCGTGTTGAAAGACGGAAAATTACAAATGTTAGCTCCCACCGATATTAAGTATGTACTCATAAAATTGTGAGGCTGAATCCCGAAGACTTGCCTGGCTCTTGCTTTAAGTAACGGAAACATTCCAAATTACACTTAATTCAAAAAGTTCTAACAAATTATTTTGAAACTCCTTGCATGAGAAAGAATCGGTTGGTAATTTGTCGCGAAGGGTCAACCTCGCTGCACTCGAAACAGATCGCCAGCATTTTAAAACTTTACAGTTAAACATTAAACAAGGGTTCGGTCTAGTGTGACACAAGGGCCAATCAAACGGCGCATTAAAGTGGCGGAGCGAATGGGACGCAAGGATTTCAGTCAACCCGAGTGAACTGTAATTTTACGGTCTATCGGACGACCGAAAAGTTTACAAGAAGAAATGTTCCCATCGAGTGGTATTGTCCACTGAGGTCATCCGTTTTGGGGTTTAGGAGGAAGCGCTCCGCGGGAATTTTCTATAGTTTGCGTCTTTTGTGTTTTTTTTCGGTGCTAAGTTCTTTACGGTTATTAGGGGGCGGGGGTGAGCTCGTAGTCTTACATTGTAAAGGATAGAGAGGAAAATGTCGTGGAGAGTTTATGTTTATTGGTGGGATTGTTTATGGAGCTGCACTTTTCTTAGTTCCGCGAGAAATACCGGGGATGGTGTAATGAAGTTTCGAACTAAAATGTGGCCGATGTCTTGAAATATTGGAAGTGTTTTTCTGGAGGAACGGGCCGAAAGCAATTTTGGTTATTTTACGATAGTACTAGAAAGATTTGTAAATGTTTCATGGTTTTTTATAATATTTATGTTAAAAATCTTTAGTTTACACCAAGATACCTACGAAAATATTATTTGGTAAACGATTTTTCATAATCGGAAATGTTTCAGGCAGCTTCGAAATTTTGACATTCACTGATTACTACAATAGCTAGCGCCTTGCGTTTCAACTCCATTTATGTCCGATCAGTGTTCATTTGTTTGAGAGAAACACTTGGTACTTGGTAGCAAAATGAAAACAGAAGACAATAGCGATTCCTGTACAGAGCAACCTCCATCAGAAGCGACGTGTAGACCAGGAGCCCATAGACCAAAAATTGTGCATAATAGGTTTACTCCAAAAATGCCTGAGATGTTGTGATTTTTGGGTCGTGGAGCACAGAAATGCCCATGCCAGTTTTTGTTTGTGGTACAGTGATGTGTGGCAGACCCGTAAATGTGTAAAAAAATTGCTTAAAAAAGTATTATAGGTTTAGGACTGGGGTTTGCGGGAAGCGCTAAATAATGAGAAGTAATCCAGCGGACGCGGTTCGCTTGTTGTGAATTCTGGGACACTGACCCGCTGCAGGAGTCAAACTGTGTAAATAAATCACCCCCCAAAAAAATTATAGGTTTACGCATGGGGATTGGAGCGATCTCCTAATTTACCTCCAAACATCATGAATCTCGACTCCCATTCATTTTGGTTGGTACAAAGAGGCGCCACACTCGCGACATTTTGTAAATTCACCCAGGTAAGAAAAATCATAAGTTTACTCTTCAAAACTTGGAGACAAGTTATTTCAATCACAAAAGTCGAGTATTCAATGTTGCCGATAAAAAACATTGGTACAGGGGGGCGCTAGAGACGCAACATTTTGTAAAAAAAACTTACGTAAAAAATCATAAGTTTATGAATGGCGTTCACGAATTTGATTATGATGAACCTACTGATTACAAAAATACATTCCCTCTCATTGAATGGTGGTACAAGGGCCCGCTAGAAAGGTTGAAAGAAAGATTTATTAATTTTCACCATTCATCATAAAGATTTCAGTCCGAAAACTGGTTGGACGCTTACCTCCATCCTTCCTATCCTGAACTAACCTACGCTTTTCCCTAAAAGTTGAACATCCTATATCCCTAACTACTTGAGAGCAGTAGTCCAATCTGGGCCTACCCTTACTTCTTCATATTCCTATCTCTGACTAGTATGTTGCAAACTAAGCCTTCGTGCCTCAGAAGGTGTCCTACTATCCTATCTCTCCATTTCCTTACCGTCTTCCATAAATTTCTCTTTTCTCCAACTCTTTCTAATACCTCTCTGTTGCTAACCTTATCTACCCACGGTATCTTCTTCATGCGTCTAAAGCGCCACATTCCAAAATGCTTCTAATTTTTTCCTATTTGCTTCTCCTTTCTCCTATCGTCCAAGTTTCGCACCGGTACACTGCTGTGCTCCATACATACGTTTTTAAGAGCCTCTTCCGAGTTAATACATTTATCATTTTCGAGCATAATAGTTGTTTCTTTTTATTAAATGCTACTCGGCCCTTCGCTATTCTTTGTCTTATATCTCTAGAGCTCCTGCCATCGCGAGTTATTTGACTTCCTAAATAGCAGAAATCTGAGACTTCCTCTATCTTCACGTTTCTTATTTGTATGTTAGTTTTAGCCCTAATTTCACGCCCCCTACAGAACAAAATTTCGGTTTCTTTTTATTGATCTTCATACCATAGCCCTCCGTCAAAACCGCTTCCATTCGTTCAGAATCCTTCCTAATTCTTCTTTGTTGGATGCTAATACTGCTATAACATCCGCGAATCTGAGCATATTAATAGTTTGGCCCTGTATATTAATTCCAGCAGCTATTCTGTCTTTAACAATATTCATCGCATCTTCGATATATAAATTGAAAACTAAAATAAAGGTAAACGTTTCATAGAACCATTTTAATTTTTTTTTCAATTTATTGCATTTCCTATTTACTGCAGTAATCTACACGCAGTAGGAACGAAGCTTCGGTACACAATCAATTATCGTGAATGGCAAGACTTTTGTACCACTTTTCAAGGATGGCGAATGTATTTTCGCAGTCAGTATGTTTATATTTAACAAGTTACTGAACGCCATTCATAAACTTACGATTTTTTTTTACCTGAGTGAATTTACAAAATGTCGCGAGTGTGGCGCCTCTTTGTACCAACCAAAATGAATGGGAGTCGAGATTCATGATGTTTGGAGGTAAATTAGGAGATCGCTCCAATCCCCATGCGTAAACCTATAATTTTTTGGGGGTGATTTATTTACACAGTTTGACCCCTGCAGCGGGTCAGTGTCCCAGAATTCACAACAAGCGAACCACGTCCGCTGGATTACTTCTCATTATTTAGCGCTTCCCGCAAACCCCAGCCCTAAACCTATAATACTTTTTTAAGCAATTTTTTTTACACATTTACGGGTCTGCCACACATTACTGTACCAAAAACAAAAACTGGCATGCGCATTTCTGTGCTCCACGACCCAAAAATCACAACATCTCAGGCATTTTTGGAGTAAACCTATTATGCACAATTTTTGGTCTATGGGCTCCTGGTCTAGTGGTATCCGGAGCGATATTGTCGGAGTAGACATATTATAGAGCTGGTTCTAGGCCATCACGTGTAAAATCTTATGGACAAATTGTTTGCGGTGCTTTAACATGTGATGGCCCAGAACCGGCTGCCGGTTCTGGGACAATTGCCGGTTCTAAGCCATCGTTCAAAGTCAGATCCAGAACCGGCACATTTTTTTACCGGTGTGTAATTTCATCGAGCATTTCCGAACTCCTTGAACTGGTGTCGAAATTCACCGAACTTTGAACGATGACCTAGAACCGGCAATTGGCTCAGAATTGAGAATTGGTCCAGAACCGGCTGCCATGTAAAAGCACTGCAAACAATTTGTCCTTTAAAATTTACACGTGATGGCTTAGAACCGGCTCTATATGTCTACTTGTCGGATAGAGTTAAACTTGGTTTATTATAAAACATGGTTGTCATTGCGCATCTTTTGTGGATCACTTTGCTGCAAGTCTGAAAATGGCGGGAATTATTATCTCATTAAGACAAAAAACCAAGAATATTCACATTAAAAGTGCGGAAAGTGCCATACTACTTACCCTGACATATGGCTATGTGACAGCATTATGGCAGTTTCGTACAATAATAAACGTTTATACTCGTTTCCACACCAACGAGAGGCACGCTTTTTTATTGTGGTTTTCCCAGTAGGCCTAATCCACAACTGTCGTTTTGGTGGTTTTAATGCACTAAATTTACGTAGTTTATATTTTCTTCAATTACTTCTTGGTAGTAATTCATGTTGAATTAATAATATACTTCACGACTACCAATTGAATAAGTTTATTAGAATATTGACCGGTTTCAATATAAAAAATCTCTTCTTCAGAATATGTTTACATAAAGTAAAAAAAATGTAAACATATTCTGAAGACGAGATTTTTAATCTTGAAACCGGCCAATATTCTAATAAACTTAATACTCAATTGATAGTATGCGAAGTATATTATTAATTCAACACTAAATTCACCTAAATTTACTATAGAAAAATGTTTTCCCATGTAATACAAGTGATTGAGCACTTTGTTCTAGATTTTCTGCAGTCACATGCCAAGCCGCACCTTTTTTGCATCTGCAGCACATGGGCTTGTAGAGATGCAAAAGAAAAAAACAATATTATTAAAATAAATCAATAGGCATTTTCCCTGTTCGTTTTAATCGATGTATCAACACCTAGCTTCCTACACTACCGACCGCAACTCTCCCTCCATTTGGGGCGCTCAAAAAAAGACAGCGTACACTGAATTGGAAGCAGCGTTACCAAAGTTACTCCATTCGGAGTAGATCTACTCCTATATCCCTAAGTTTACTACCTACTCTACTACTTGAGGTTCAAATTCTACTTCGTCTGATTAAAATTTGTGATCAAAAATCTACTTTCAGTTTATATGTTATACTGACTTGAAGAACACAAACAAGATTTTTTAAAGTTTAAGGTGCTTTGCCTAAAAACGCTTTTGTATAGTACGAGCAGTTCAGATATTCTCAGTACCTACCTATATCGTCTTTCGTATGGTAGTTCAAGTCTGTCAAACGTAAACGTCAAGTCGAACAGTTTCTTTCCTTAAGTTTAGGAAAATTTTGTCACAGAAGAATTATGGATAAGTAAGTTACATAAAATGAAACAATGTATTTTTTAACTTTTGTTTTGTATTTTGTTATCTTATTAAATTTATTTAACTTGTTATTTTCTTGTTTTATTGATCTATGTCAAGCACAAAAATAACTGATGGTTTGCGTACTGCCCTGCAGATAATCCATAGAAGACGCTATGACTAAATAGCTAAATAGGCTTTCTAGTATCCTGCTACCTATATCTACTCCCACTTTCTTGAAAAGTTTACTACTATATTTTTGACATCATTGGCAACACTGATTGGAAGCACTTTCCTAGCACTGCTCAAGCATTGTAGTAGTACTACTAAGGGGCGACACCGAAGACGTTCACGATTCTCAGATTACACGTTGACTGTCGTACCGCCGAAACCGCAGCTAGTGAGTCATCATAATATCTGAGGTTATGTAGATTTGAGTACTAAATTTGGAGTGTACCGGAACACACGTAAAGGGACATGTTCTAATAGTGCGTAAAAGCCGGTGATTGATTATGGCTAGTCGAGCAGGCTAGCCTAATCTATTACATTCCTAAGCTGCCTGGCAGCGAGTACCTGCCGCTCTTGGGGCTCAATCAGGTGCAGGGTTGTTTAGTACATGATTTAACGGCCTGCTCACGAACAAATGACATCACCAACACTGAAAAGAATTGCGTTATCTGCAAGTCACCTTCGCCGTAAAATCAAGCGTTACCTAATGTGACCACCAGATAACGTTGGCAGTGATCCATATATTCCGAAATTTCTCTATCTTACGAGATATGATATGGATATCTTCGTGATTTCGTGATATACTTATGTGGAAAAAAATTCACCTTACATTTCCGATTTTAATATTCCACACCATTCCAGCCATTGTTTATCGAAACAGTAAATAAATTAGTTCTGCCCGTAGCAATAAATAGTTATTACTATCCATCATGAAAATAGGGTTTTTTCGTCATAAAAGCGCGTCCCTCGCGACACATTGTAATCTAAAAATCGACCCTTACTCCCACACACATCACTCCCTCTCTTATTTCATATCCCGAGCTGTCCTGTCAAAATCCGTGCAAAACACTTTCACTAAACAAAAGATATGAAGTAGTATCGTATCCAAAATGTCAGCAACGCAAGCCATAAATCCTCCAGGCATGAGCAGCTGGCCTTACGTTCAGATAATAAATTTGGGACGCTGAGTTTTCAGCGATTAGATCAGATAATGGTTGGTATTCTCTGAGGCTCTTCTTGGAGATAACTTATAGGGTCGTCGATTGGTTCGCGAGCCCGCTATATTTTCAGACCTTGATATAATTAACGATGTAGTCGCCTTTTATGTGGACCTCGGATTTATACAGCCCGATTTTTCAATTCAGCGCACCGTAAATTACGTCATGCTATCACGAATTTACGCTTGCAGTATTTATGCAGATTTTTTTTCATAAAAACGGCTAAACCGCTAACATTGGGCGGCAGGCGAATAAGCAACATATTGCACAATTTTCATCAACATTAAGTTTTCATAATATTTTAATTTGTTGACATTCTAGCATTAACAAAAACACTTTATATAAAATAATCGGCGTTTCGGCCCCGTCTGGGGCCTTTGTCAAGATTTGATTTTTTTATAAACGAGTAAAAGAAATATGTATTTAATTCAACAATAATAAAAATAATAATAATTACATGTAAGTAGCAGGGTTTATGTTATTATATTACAGTAGATTTGACTCAAATTTCGTATGTCAATTCTATCATCTATAGAGTTTTGTTCTTTTTTATATACCTAAATTTTAAATAATATTAAAATTACAAAAAACTCCCTCAAAAATAACCCACAAATAACTGTATTAAAACCTGATAAAAGTAATAAAACACTAATCATGTTCTCCACAGATTATGGAAATAAACGTTACGAACTATTAGATGACCAATCACATACACAATTATCCCTAAAGATTCTACTATTAGCTTAATTGAAGTTTGGGGGAATATTACCTTCATCAAGTAATTTAGAAATAAAATTATTGTGACCAATCACGTACACAATTATCCCTAAAGATTCTACTATTGGCTTACAAAATAAAAACAATACATAATTTTATTTCTAAATTGCTTGATGAAGGTAATATTCCCCCAAATTTCAGTAGCTAACTTAAAATTCAAAATTCTCTACCTCCTCGGATATATGGCCTACCAAAATTACATAAAACTAATATTCCTCAGACCAATATTGTTTCGTGTATTCAAAGCCCATTTTATAAATTATCGAAATTTTTAGCCAACATTCTATCTGACATCACAGGACAAATTGAATTTTACATCGTCAAAGACTCCTGATCTTTTAAAGAAAAAACTAAAAATTTTTATACCCCCAGAAATTTCAATTTAATTTTCCTCGATGTAATTTCACTCTCCACAAATATACCCATAGATCTTGTAATTTCTATTGTTAGAAAACTTAGAAAATCCGCAATAGAAAAAATCTTAAATTGTTTAACAAAAAATAACTACATATCCTAAAAATTTCATTATGAAAATTATAAAAAATATAATCTACTAATTTTACAATAATAATACTGATATTAAAGAACCAAAAGAAAATAGAAATTACATATCATTACCATATATTAAAGGTATGTCACACAATATTAATAACTTATTAACAATAAAATACAACTTACAAATATCACACAAAGATTTTAACAACTTAAAATTTTTGTATTCTAATTTAAAAACAACCAGTCCTAAACTAATGAAAACCCATAATGTATACAAAATTGACTGTAAAGACTGTGAAAAAACATATTGGTCAATCCAAAAATCATTTAGAAACCATACTGAAACAACACAAATACAAAAACAGTAATTCAGCAATAAGTAAACATGAAAAACAACAATCATACCTTTGAATTTAACGGTACCAAAATTTTAGAGCAAGAAAAAAATTAAAATCTCTACTGTGTTTAGAAATTATTTATACACGGTGTCCCAACGAAAACTTGTACCCCCGTAAAACTCGGCAAAATGGGACGGGGGGTCAAATGATCCCGACTTTGGAAGGGTTTTTCATTACTTACACAACTGTATTTGTTTTATTCAATTCGATCAATTAGTTACCGAGAAATTGCTCCTTGAAATTTCCAAGTTAAAAAATTAATAAAGCACAAAAGGTTTGAACTATCGAATGTATTAGAATAGAAAGGTAACAAAACCAAGTAAACTAATAAGAATAAAAAGTAAGAACAAAAGAACATCAGAACAAATGTCAAAATAAACTTATTCGCCGCAGTATAAAATCGTGTTTATTTACTAAATCAAAATGATTTATTCCAAAGAAGAATGCCGGCTAATAACTCCTGAGGTCTTGAGAAATGTAAGATCTGGATTTGAATCCAGAATGTATTATTGTATGACAATTGGTGGAGGTCATTTCGAGCAATACATTCGATAGTTTAAACCTTTTTGTGCTTTTATTAATTTTTTAACTTGGAAACTTCAAGAAGCAATTTCTCGGTAACAAATTGATCGAATTGAATAAAACAAATACGGTTGTGTAAGTAATGAAAAACCCTTCCAAAGTAAGGATCATTTGACCCCCGTCCCATTTAAAAATTTTGGGGGAGTCGCTACCCTCCCGCACAGGGCTAGAGTTGCAAGAATGATTATTGCATAAAAATTGGCCCCCTTTGATATAAAAATCGACGTGTTTTTGGATTTTTGTCAAAACGTTTATTTTGCAGAGTTTTACGGGGGTACAAGTTTTCGTTGGGACACCGTGTATAGAATTGACATGCAAAATTTGAGTCAAATTTACTGTAATATAATAAAATTTAATAAATCCTGCTCTCTGCTACTTACTTATTATTACATATTATTGTTAAATTAAAGGCATATTTGTTTTTCTCTTTTTTTAAATCCAAATGTTTGAAAATCAAGTGTTAAATTGTAATTTCTATTTTTATATTTACGTGCATAGTTATTAAATTTTCAGTTTCCATCCGTTCCTCTTTTAAGCTAATCTACACATTTTCCACAAAAGTAGAACGCCCAACATCTTCGACTATTTGCGAATTGTCAAATATATATATATATATATATATTTGTCGCAATATCTCAATATCTGCGTACTATTTCGCAAAGTCTCGTTGTGTGAATAGACCCAATATTATTCTTGGCCTTACCAAGCAAATTTTGAAAATTGTTGCATGAAGTACGAGTAGCTTTAAAGCTCATTATCCAAAACTAGCATCTTTGGGCCAATTACAGTTGTTAGAATCTGTTGTGATATTGTGACTTGTACTCGTTTCTTTAGCATAAATGTCCAATTTTAGTTTGTTATCTTTCTTAACAACAAGTAAGTATGTTCAAAATTGGAAACGTTCTTCCACCTCACTTTGTACAGTTTACTCATACAATTTATTCATTGTTTCCAGCGAGAATCTTTCAGTTGCTGTTATGTCATGTATCAGGGAGGACCGCGCTACAAATACATTTCTAAAACCAGTGACAATACGTACTTCCCTGAACCTCGTGGTGGTGGTTGGAGCATATTCGCGATATAGATCAACATTTACTTCAGGACAAATTAGAAGTGTTATTTTCTTTTTGACTTTCCCTTCTGGACGACAGGATTAAGATAGTATGTAAATTGTAAAAGACCAGCAAATACATCAATGCATTACCAAACGGAAAGTGACACTGCCAACTACTTATAGGTCTACTAAAACGCTATCAAGAGGATGAACTCAATACAAGCGTCGTAGTAAACAGGACATCTTTTCTCTGCCGTTAAACCGTCAGAAATTGAGTTAACAGAAGTGACATTGAATTAGGGCCATCATCGCCGTTTATTAGCGAGAAATATAGAGAGAATGGAGCACTGAACGGAAGGGAAGAGCTCTAATTATCCAGACAATGATTTCTTTTAGTGGCTGACTTCTAAAAGGGCGTGAGCTCCGGTAGATGGAGGACAATAGCGACAAATTGGCATCTGCCGGACAATGCGCTCGCCGAACTGCAATCTCGTCTTTTGTTCGGCCGATTGTAGATTAATACACCGAAGTGCATCATTGAAAATTGTTTTTACAAAGTTTTCGACCTTGTAATAATCGCTTGTTCGGGAATTATTAGCAGATTAGGGCAGATATGATGAGTCAAACAAAAAACAAGTAAAGTATGCCGAAATTCCTTCTTCAGGATATTTTCATATACTAGATAATAGAAGAAAGGCGAAAATATAAAAATAGGTTAGATGAAAGAGGGAAAAAAAGATATAAGGCGATCAAGTGGGAAATTATTCGGAAATGTAGGAAAGCCAAAGAGCAATGGATCGATAATAAATGCAAACAAGTGGAAGATAAGTTCAAAGTAGGAAAGACTGATGAAGCATGTAAAATAATTAGGAGAAATTTTAGAGAAATTGGATCTAATATCAAAAACATTAGAAATGAGGCAGGAGATATCCTAATCGGGAGGCAGATAGGTGGAAAGAATATTTGGAAAACTTATATGCGGGACAGGAAGTAGGAGATATATTAGAAAGCGAAATCAGTGTAGAAGGGGACAACCTAGGGTGTACTATAATGAGAGAAGAGTTTAAGCTAGCACTAAAAAGTTTAAGAAACAATAAAGCACCAAGTATAGATGGCATGCAGGCAGAAATCTTAAAGTGCGCAGGTCAAGATGTGATAGATCGTTTATTTAAATTAGTTAGTCGCATATACCTGACAGGCGAGATTCCAGAAGATTACAAACGGAACACCATAGTAGCTTTGCCAAAAAGGAAAGGCGCGGATAGGTGCGAAAATTTTAGAACTATCAGTTTAACTTCCCACGCGTCAAAAATTTTAACACAATGTGCAAGGAAGGATGAAGAAAAGGGGGGAAGAAATATTAGAACATTAGAAGATCAGTTTGGATTGAGAAGAAATAGAGGAACGCGCGAAGCCATTTTAGCTTTACGAGTAATTATAGAAAAAAAATAGAAACGGGAAAGAGCGTCTATATAGGAATTGTAGATTTAGAAAAAGTGTCCGACAACGTAAAATGGGGGAAGATGTTCGAAGTGCTCAGAAAGGTAGGGATGAAATATAGGGACAGAAGAATAATACATAATCCCTACAAAGAGTAAAAGGCAGTTATAGGATTTGAGCAGGAATGAAGAGAAGTAGATATCCGGAAGGGAGTGAGACAGGGACTTGCAGTGCACCTCTAGTTTTCGACTTATATATCGAAGATGCGATTAATATTGTTAAGGATAGAACAGCCTCAGGGATTAATATAGGTACAGGGTCAAACTATTGACATGCTCAGATTTGCGGATGATATAGCAGTGTTAGCATCTAGCAAAGCAGAATTAGGAGCTTCTTTGAATGAAATGGAAGCAGGTTTGACCTACGGCATGAAAATCAATAAAAAGAAAACTAAAATGTTGGTATGTAGAGGGAGTGAAAATAGAACTAAAATTGAAATACAAATAGGAACTGAGAATATAGAGAAGGTCGCGGATTTCTGCTATTTAGGAAGTAAAATAACTCGAGATGGTAGGAGCACTAAAGATATAAAACAAAGAATAGCGCAGGGTTGAGTTGCGTTTAACAAAAAGAAACAACTGTTATGTTCGGGAACGGTTAATGTAGAAACTCGGGAGAGGCTCTTAAAGTCGTATATATGGAGTACGGCATTATACGGGTGCGAAACTTGGACAATAGGAGAAGCGGATCGAAAAAGAATAGAAGCGTTTGAAATGTGGTGCTACAGACGCATGATAAAGATACCGTGGATAGATAAGGGTTAGCAATAGGGAGGTTTGGAGAAAAATAAGATGTCTATTTTTGGCATGAAAATGACAGAAAATTGTTATTGTAATTGATTTACGGCGAAATTTTTTTTCTAAAAAATTTTTTTGCTGCGTAATAAGCGAAAGAAATTAGTTTATCACGCCCACATGCTAGTTCGCTTTGTTATTGGTTTGACGTCAGAGATTCGTAAGGCGCTCCTCCCACTTCTCTTGAAGTGCCCGTGAAGCGGTACCTATCTCATAACATACTTATTGGGACTATTTCGAGCGTGAATTTTTAAAGTAAGGTGTCAAGGAAACACAAAAAAAACAAAGACAACATAATCGATATAATGATGCAACAAGGGTATCAAAAGTCCGATTCACATAATTTGCCATATTTATGTAGTAGGTAGGTAAATGTCCCGGTAAATGTGGAAATGGTGTGCGATTCTTACATCTAACCCCAATTTCATTCAACCTCAAAACAGTAGTGTAAAGGCAGACCGGTATAAGTAAAAAAAAGTCAACAATTTATTAATTGTACATGCCTTTTATAATTCAGTATAAGTAGGTATGTAAATTGTAGATACATACCTGCTTACTTCTGTTTGTAAAATAGGTACCTACCTTATTCTCTAATATAATACAATACATACCTACTCATTTATGTAGGTATGTACACCTAAGTGATTGACAAGTTATCAAGTTAACAGTTTTATAACGGATTGGAAATTTTTTAAAAAAACGGAAACAAATAAAACTCACGCGAATCAAAAAACTACGCTACGTAGGTACTAGGTACTTGTTTAACAAAAAGAAACAACTGCTATATTCTGGAACGGTTAATGTAGAAACTCGGAAGAGACTCTTAAAGACGCATGTATGGAGTACGAAATTATACCTATGGGTGCGAAACTTGGACAATGGGAGAAGCGGATTGAAAAAGAGTAGAAGCGTTTGAAATGTGATGCTACAGACGGGTGTTGAATATACCGTGGATAGACAAGTTAGCAATAAGGAGGAATTAGAAAGAGTTGGGGAAAAGAGAAAAGTATGGGAGACAATAAAGAATAGGGGATAGGATCGTAGGATGGTAGGACACCTTCTGAGACACAAAGGAATAGTTCGCGACATACTAGAGTCAGAGATAGGAATAAAGAGGTAGAGGTTGGAGCAGATTAGACTACTGCTCTCAAATAGTTGGGGATGTAGAATGTTCTACTTTTACGGAAATGCGTAGGCTAGCTCAGGGAAAGGATGGAGGTACGCGTCCTACCAGTCTTCAAAAGAGAACTTTATGATGACGTACTATTTAATTATTATTGTAAAATGGTTAATAAAATTTCCTTTTTTAGTTCAGGGAGGGAACGCTACGGCGATTCAGTATTTGGCTCCGTCAGTGGCTGAAATGGGGCAGCCGATAATTTTATAAACTTTTGCAATGATAAACTAACTCGCGAAAATATCGATTATGCTGACCGATTTTCCTTCTGGCTCCAACGAACCACTTTTTCCGTTTTATTGGTGTGCTGTACGATGTATTAGTTTGGGTACAAAACAGAAAACACCAGTTAGAACCAGTTAATAATATTTAACAATTTAACTACACATGCATATGCATAATACTTATGGGACTGCTGCGCGCTGCAGCTGGGACTTGTACGTTATACTAAGTTCTGACGTCACGCGGCCTACTCTCGCTGCAAGGTACGATTTCTAGCCTCGCACCTACGGAAAACTTTGCAACGGCTTCACAGGCGAAGGATTTTTTTAACAAAAATTAACAACATAACTGCCTTCAGTATAATAAACTCTATCAATTTTAATGAAATTTGAAAATTACCGAACCTGCCTATAGGGAAGTATGATAAAGAGTTGGGGAAAAGCGAAAGGTATGGAAGACAATAAAGAATAGAAGAGATAGGGTGGTAGGACACATTCTAAGACACGAAGGAATAGTTCGCGACATACTAAAGTCAGAAATAGGAAAAAGGAGGTAGGGGTAGGCCTAGATTAGATTACTGCTCTCAAATACTTAGTTAGGGATGTAGGATGTTCTACTTATAGGGAAATGCGTGGGTTAGCTCAGGATAGAAAATGATGGAGGTAAGCGTCCAACCAGTCTTCGGACTGAAAACTTTATGATGATGAGGTAATAATAACAACATTAAAAATGTATGCCTATTATCTGGAGTTACTTCAAGTTAAAAAATAACTGAAGGAAGGATAACTTGATATCCTTAATATAACGATGTGCCACACAAACACGTTTTTCAACGTTTCGGTCATAGAAATGACATCTCCAGGAAAATAAATTAAATAAGGTCCAGGACATGAGTTTTCTTAAACAAGAAAAAGTAACCATGTCCAGTGCCGTATTTATCTTGTCTTTTATTTGCCTTCCTACCCACATCTTATATGCCGCTACGTAGTATACTGTTTTGTTCACATAAAATTATTATTGAAAGTGTAGCTATACATAGGTAACTATGTATGTATAGCTATCAACGGGGTTGATTTCTGAATTTGCGAATAAACGTGCATTTAATATATTTTTATTGCTTTGTAAAAGTTGCGAAATGGGGCAGATCCGAAAGTGATAATTTTGCGAAATTGCGACCAAGAAAGGTGTCTGAAACCGCGCAGTTTCTGGCATTCAGACCTCGGCAAAAGTTCCGTCGGGTAGCGGAAAAGTTTCATCGGATATCCGCGCGCAGTGCGCATGAAATATGGCAGGGGTGCGTCACTACCCTGTCACAAGAAGTTTGCATACGAAATTAGCATTTATATATGACGATCAAAATTAATATTTACTCTCGTGTTCGCGGTTTATGTCACTTCTCTTGAAGCTACCAAAAATTGTATTCAGCCTCGATGTATATGACGAGATAGAAGGGTAAAAATGAGAGAAAATATTGCGTGTATAACTTTTGATGCGTGAATGTATCCGCTCGCTCTCCGCTTTGCTGGCGGCTTCTGTTTTACATGGAAATTTAATAAGAGCCCAGATGAATATTTAATCCGTAATTTGACAGGGCAAATGGCAGGCATTGGGAATAAGGCACTGTTGCCCTGTGCACCTATACTTCATCGTGTCATGCTCTATACGAAAGGTGGCCTAAGACATCTGTTCGTTTACGTTTGCGACCAGATTATGACATGTTTAAGTAGTAAGTTTACGAGGTAAGTACATCACCAAAATGCATGTTTTATTGTAGAAGAACGTTTTCGAGAAAAATTTTAAGAACATGCGAAGTATTATAGCTGATGTTCTTTTAAACTATTTTCATTGCCATAGGATTTTTTTAGTGTAAAACATTAATAACAAAAGCTATTTCAGTAACATAAGTAAATATATAATTGGAATGAAGAATAGCAGAAGAGTTCAGACAGTAACAATAAAAGCTTGATCAAATAACGTTCTCAACACTAAAATTTATAGTCAAATAAAGAGAGGGAGCCCCTAAAATTTGCGCGACCATGTTTTATATCGCATAAATTCTAATAAACTATAATTTAAACTTGAGGGCCGTAGTCTGGATATCTTTATACGTGTATTTGTAATAACTGGGCCTGTAAACCATATTGTACCACTGTAGCGAAAGTTTAATATTCATTTGAGGTCGTGTTTGGTGTAATGTTTGTGGAATGTAAAATCGAACTGAACTACGTAATGTATTACTGTTAATTGGGGTATATACCCCAGGCAGCAGGCAGCCGATGCTGCACGCTGATTATTTACCTAAATAATTGCGTTTACGCAAAATGCAAATATTCCAGACAATACAAAACGTTTCGACTCGAAATTTTAGAGAGATTTTAAATACGTACTTTTTTAATTACTCTGTTTCGTCTGCAGTCACGTACTTTTTTAATTTAAAATTTTCAGCGATTTGTTTGTTTACTAAAGTTACGTTTTGTGATTGCGTAGAAATTTCGTGCCATCTCAAATTTACTCTATTAACCATCACGGATGGGCGCAATTAAAGTTTTTTAATTCTAAGAATCTCGTCTTTTGTCCTAACTGTATATTGCGCCAAAAAATAAAAGCTCTCATTTTAAAAAATTTAATATATGTTTAAAAAGTGGATTACAAAGAGGACAAAAAATCACTCTATAAAAACTCTGCTTGTTCTCGAAATGGTACATCACCTATACGGGTGAGTCAATAGTGTGGGATTCTTCCATAGCACCTCTAAGGTAAGCGCGCACTTGTTCGCATCGGACGTATCGGACGGATCGGACGAATCGCATTATTTTTGTCAACATCGCACATTACTTCGGATTTCTGTTACGTATTTACGGACTACAGCCATTTCAAGCTTCACGCCTCAAGCTCAGCTTTGTGTTTCGGCTCTTGGACATTGGTTTTGGACGATATGAGCAGTTCAGAAGAAGAGTTATTTGCAATTGCATGAGCGTTAGAAGACGAAGAAATGAGAAAGAAAAGAAAAAACTAAGGTTTTGGGTTCATAATATAAATATGAAAAGAAAATTGTAAACCGTCATTCATGGTAATTTCCTGTAAGATACGCAGCCCTTTTATTTCTGAAGTGAAAAAATATAGCTTCTGTAGTTTGTACTAAATTCGAACCGATTCCTGTTGCAACAGATCGCCCATTTGCGCGGATTTACGGAAGACGTCATCAGCACGCATCGTATAGACAGATTTGATTCTCGTCAAAGAATCCTCAGCGGAATTCCACTCATTCGATGCGTCCGATGCGAATCAGTGTGCTTTGTTCCGTTTAAAATAATGGAAATAATCATTTCCGTCCGATTCGTTCGTCCGATGCGTGCGTCCGATACGTGCGTCCGATGCGAACAAGTGCGCGCTTACCTTTATTGTACAGTTTAGCGAAAAACGTTATACAGTGCCCGTCTAAAGTCCGTTCCCCCCCTACTAATTTTTGAACCATTTGAGGTACATCAATGAAATTCGGCACAAGGTAATCACAGGTCACAATATATTTTTTGACGTAACAATGGCATCTGTCAGTCTCAAGATGGCGGTCGGGCGCCATTTTGAAACAAAATTTTAAATGGGAGGGAGGGTCATGTGACACCTCGTTTTAAAGGTCTTGTCGAATGCAATATCATACTAAAACATGGCGTCGATGTCTTTTGTTCAATTTTTAAATTTTAACATTTTTCTAACGAAATTTTATTCTAATTTGTAGTGAAATCTCTTAATGAAGTCGACCAATAAGAGGAGAAAAGAGAGTTTATTAAGGAAAAACTACCGCTAGATGGTAATTTCTTCCAGCTTCTCCAAAAATCAAAACCGCTTCAAATTTATCGTCCAAACTACGGGCCATGGTCACACTTTTCCTAAATGAAGGAACTAAACATGCCACATTTGACAAGTAGAAAACAAGATGTTACCGCGACAACGAATTTTGTTTCTAATACAAACGTGATTGAGAGCAACATTCATGGTTATTTAGAAATTTGATTAGCCACCATTTTGTAACGTTTTCAGGTATCGACGCCATATTTTAGTATGATATTGCACTCGATAAGACCTTTAAAGCGAGGTGTCACATGACCGTCCTTCCCATTTAAAATATTTTTTCAAAATGGCGTCCGACCGCCATCTTGAGACTGACAGCTGTCATTAATACGTCAAAAAATATCTTGTGACCTGTGACTACCTTGTACCGAATTTCATGGATGTATCTCAAATGGTTCAAAAATTAGTAGGGGGGGAACGGACTTTAGACGGGCACTGTATAAGAAACCCCTTTAATTTGTGATTCTCTATCACATAAAATTATTTTCACCTATACAGACTGTCCCATTTCTTCTGCACAGCACCTAACTTCGATTTTTTGAATGGAACATGCTGTATTTCACTTTATTTTCGAATTCCTTTTTCGATTTGACTATCAGGTTGTATAAAGTCATTTTTGTCTAAGCTTCATATTTTTTAAGTTGCGGGCATTTTTTTGCTAATATTGACAAATGTAGAGCAATTTTTAAATTTCATAACTTGGACAATGAATGAAACTGTAGCAGTAATATTTTAGTAGAGTGAAAGAAAAAATTGAAACTGTTATACAGGGTATTAGCAATTACATGGTATAAAAACAATAGGGTTCTATTTGAAATTAGAAAGTTATGATGTTTTGAAATTTTCTAATTTGGTTCTGTAATTGCTAATATCCTGTATAATATTTTCGATTTTTTCTTACAGCAACAGTTATTCCTAAATGTTGCTTTCATTCCATCAAAATATTACTGCTACAACTTTATTCAATTCCGAGGTATTAAAATTTCAAAATTGTTCTGCATCTGCAAATATTCGCAAGAAGATGCCCATAACTCAAAAAATGAGAAGTTTAGAAAAAAATTATCTCATACAACCTCATAGTGAAATCGATCAAGGAATTCGAAAATGAAGTCAAATAGGTACAAGGTGTTCCATTTGAAATAACGAAGTTGACCTGCATACAGCAAATATGGGACAAGCTGTATAGCTAAAAATAATTTTTGGATTCTATAGTTTTTCTAGATAAAGATGTTAAAATAATAATAATAATAATAATAATAATAGTTTGGTACTATTGATCAGTCATATCTCTCGTTTTTCAAATGAAATAACTAGTATTTTATATCGCAGGTGGATTTTACATAAATTCTAATTTTTAAATTACCTATACACTTCCCTATAATAACTAAATCTAATAATTTCTTGGATAACGCATTAAAAAATGTCATCTTCCTATTCTTTCCCGGCCTCCCCTAATAGTTGAATTATATAGCTCTATAACGCCACCCTGGCTAAGCGGGTTGGCGAGGGTAGCTTACTAACCTCTGCATATTGAATGGATTAACGGTTTTTATTGAAAGCAGGTTTATACATTAAAAAAAGAAACTAAATAGAGTACAGGAAAATGGTGTGCGTTCTATAGCGTGTTAAATAATTATTCGTAAAACACCTGCGCCGATTTATAATAACTGCATTCCTGTTGCGACATTCTCTCACATTTGCGACGCTAGACGGTCCCACTCTGGATTAAGCTTACTCAGACTGAGCGGTCTAGCGCCTGGCGACCAGAGTCTCGACTTTAACCGCTACCGCTCGGCTCTCACGCGTGACGTATGTGGCAAATGCAACACAATCTTTCGGTGAATGTCATACCCATACTAGGATACTAATAACATTTTCAATATTAATACATTCTAACCAGTTTCCACTGACAGACACAATCAGCCCGAGAGCCCAATAACATTCCGATCAATAGAATGGCCACTACGCCAGTAGAATGTTGATGTTTGTCTGTGACAATCGAATTATCGAAAGCTATCATCGTGTAATTATGTTAAGCCCGGTGCGCGCATTTGCTTTCAGAGGAACTAGGAAAGCATTCGAGCTAACGAAGTCTTGCATACCAAACTATGAATTGAGAATCTCTTGTCCGTCCTGAGATCAGCTCTCCGCGGTTAGCGCATTGTCGCAAGTCTAACCAAGGATACAACTGCACTGCATTGTGTTAAAGTGTACATACAAAACAGGCACTTGTATGCGGAGAATGCGCCCCTGTTTCTTATTGAATTATTTGTAAGTAACGTCTACGAAGTTTGGCTTTTGTCCTTTCTTAATTGCAAGAGGCTTACCGCATGTTCTCGTTTATGAGACCAAAAGGATACTAGCAGAAGTAATTTATTTTCTTGTCGTTCGGCATTGGAAAAGTTACCTTTCCGTTTTTTATAACATCTGCATACTACATTCAATGTGCCTCATCATCGTGTTCATTTGGAACGTAAATCTTTGGTCAAATATATTTCGATCTAGGGATTAACGGATTTATAATTTTATCTAATATAGACTTTGTAATTAAAATGCCAGTCACATCCAACAAACTTAAATAGGCATTCATTATTGTTTTTCTCAACCTCGCCGCGGTACAGAAAGATAGCTGTGGCACATGCATACGAAGAGAGAAAAGTAGGGAGCGACGTCATGAGCGTAAATAAACAAGCAGTGGAGATGAAACTACGCCACTCGCGTCGACCAGCCCGATGGAAGGGATTACGAGCCTAACCGCAGAGTACCGAAATTGCAAGAGAGAATTGATAAAAGCCAGCGTAGAAGATCGAAGACGACAACTTCCTCTCCTGCATTCGATCCAACTGACTTGATCAGATCGGTCCATTTACCACGTGCGGTGGAATATATTTGCAGCTGATTGTCTATCAGCTAGCAATGTGAGGGTGCAGTGGAGGGCTATCAATCGACATATGTTCTACAATGGATGTATTAGTTATACAGCTACTGATTAATAAACGTAAACACTTTCTACTCGTGGCAGTATTCCCACCTAGCTACCTTTAGAATTCCAGTGCATATGTTGGTGAAAAAAATATTTCCTACGCCATTCTGTTTTACTGTAACCACTTAACCCTTCCTAATTAGCGTAACAATAACACAAGGGTTCGAATGTAGGCTGACACAAGAGATTAATTTTTTATTAGGTCTTTTTGAACCCCACGCACCCCAGTACTAAATAATATTTCTAAATGTCACTCATTTGAACTGACGTGGCATTTCCACATGGAGAAGTCAATGTAGGAATAAATAACGTATCGGCAGAATGAATTATTGGTGTGAGACGTTGCTATTTTTATTTTCTTCTAGGTACTCGGTATACCAAAAATCAAGGTAGGTAGTGGGCTTTGTAACGTGCCCCCCGGTATACACGCATGGGGTATCTTCAGTAAATTCGCAGTTCAAGATAATTCGGCAGCATACATTTTAAAAGTAAAGGTATCTCAACTTGACATGAATGTATGTAAGACTGAGACGGTACATAGTAAAACAATGAATTTCCTAGCACATTTAAATTTTAATTTCACTTGCACTCATTTCGAACTGCACTGGAAGAGGACACAGTTGAAGATACTCTTGGTACCCCGTCTTTCGCTGGATGAAGATCGATGATTCGGCCAAGAAGTCAATTTAGTCAAAGTAAGATGATTTTACTCCGGTCTCACAAATGCCACCGAAATGAGGCGCGCAAGTAGGTAAAAAGGCCAAATTAATATTGTGTGACATGCATAAATTTATTATTGTGTGAAATGTGTCATTATGTGGTGCCATTATCAGAATATATTTTCTGGAGTTTCCTCTCCGTACTGTGAAATATCGTAATGCGGAAATAAATCATTTAGTAGTTAAATCGGATACAAGCACCACACGAATAGTTTTAGTAGTGAAACATATCAACAGAGCTATGTATGCCTTATTAATCTTGAGTTCCCTATTTTTCCTATCTTTTACAGGATTCGATTCTACGTAGTCAAGTCTTTGAATTCTTAATACGTTAACCCCACTCGCCAAAAGACAGTGACACAGTAATTAAACTCGACACGTGTTTCAATGACAACGTCAGCATCCTCAGGAGTTGAAGATTAATCTAATTCTAATCTTACATTACATTGCTATAAATATCCAACCCCCACTCGCCCAACCTCCACTCCTGAAGTGAAAGGGATCGATAAACCTATAGGGTTTCTTAAAACTATTTTGAGCAAAAAATTATGGTATGGAGGGTAAATATTTATGGCTAGTCTTAATTCTATCTACCTGATAAATCTATACAGGGTTGAGTTCGGAATCGGACCATAGTTATTGTTAAGACAACTATATACGTTTATGTTTATATATCACTATACTTTCTGAGGCGTTTAAATCAAATTTATTATTTCCTGGTTTTAGGAGTTTGAGATTATGGCTATTGAATTTATGGCCCATTTCCAACGCGTGTGACGCCAAGCTAGACTTATCAGTGCGGCCGTATTTGTAATGAGCTTGATGCTCCTTAAAGCCAGTGAAAATAGACGGAGTTGACTGCCCGATACATTTTTTGTTGCAATTTTCGCATGCTATTTCGTAAATTCCCGCAGTTATCTGCTTTACGTATGGTATTTTTATAAATTTAGTAATTTTATTATGCCAATTTAAAGTGGTGGAATTTCGCAATAGCATTTTAAATTTTCGTTTCCTGATTAACCTATTGACAATCTCTGGATCGAAACCGTTACTTCTCGCTATATCTTTGATTGTGTTTACTTCCTTGCGGTATCTTTCAACGGATATCGGTAGACTCAACAGTCTATTAACTAAAAAACCAAAACTAGCCTCTTTGTGCTGACTGCAGTGGTTCGAGCTGTACTGGTTTCTTTCCTATAGATGTCAAATTCTAAATTACTGTCTTTCCTAATTACCAAAATGTCCAAAAATGGAAGCTGTCCTTCCCTCTCTATTTCATGGGTAAATTTGATTGAATTGAATCTACTATTTAAGTCGCTCAAAAAATCTTCAATGTTACATTTACTAGTGTCAAAAATGGCAAATATATCGTCGACATATCTCACCCACACCTTTGGAAAATATGGGAGCTCATCTTTCAGTTGGGTTTGAAATTTTGCCATGAAAATTTCTGCAATGAAAGGAGAGAGGCAATTTCCCATGGCTGTACCTTCACTTTGTTGAAAAAATGATCCACTGACTTTGAAATAATTCTGCTGCATACACAGATTGGTTAAATTAATATATTCTTTGGCAGTTTGTTCATCAATGTTATTTTTATTAAGCAGTTCATACAAGTACTCCAAAGCCTTTGGTACAGGTATACTGGGAAAAAGTGAGCTTTTACATTTTCGGTGCCTACGAGACGAGATTCTGGCAAGCTAAACTTCAAGCCTTTATTTAATAAGTTTAGTTCGGCCTTATCAAAGGTTTGAAAAGATAGATTTTCTACAATGTCGATCTTTTTCTGAGGGAAATTAGTAGCATCAAATTTCTGACGGGGGGTTATTCCCAACTTTATTAATTTCTTCTTATTAGACATAACTTTTTTAAGATATTTAGCGGTATTTGTGACCTCCATTCTCATCAAAAATTTATCCCATTCTAGATTTCCTAAACTGTCTAGCTTATATGAAAGTTTTTGGTATAGGTTGTATGCCTCTAATTCTAACATACTACCTTAAAAATGATTGAGTTCCATATTCAACCATTTCTCTTTTGCAACTTTATTAACTACATCATTAACTCTTACTAAATTGAGGTGAAGGGATAACTCTTGTTGAAGATAACTCTCCCATGAAAGCTTTGACTGCTAAATGACACCCTTAAATTCGAAAAACGGTTAATTCTGCCAAAAATATACACGATGTTAAATCAACTATTTGATCTTTTTCAGCATATAATCACTTTTTATAAGCGATCTCATACTTTACAGTGGCCAACAGAATATTGCACATATGTAGGTAAAACATATATTTCTGTTCTACAGGATCAAGGCATGCTTTCAAGTTTCAAATAAATAAGTTATTGAAGATATTTCATTGCACTTCAAGAGTTACTGCTGGAACGACATAAAACGTTTTATAACTAAAACTATTGACACAGCAATCTTTTGTATTATACACCAATGCAATTTCAGTTCAAAAACTTCTATAAAAGTCACAATGATCCACTTTAACGTCGATTTTAATGCCTATAATAATTCTTTGCAAACATTGTAGTCTCTATCCGCATGAATAGAGATGAGTAGGTAATGGGACGCTTCGGCCAAATTTTCAAAGAGGCGCCGGTAGATGTCGCCAACGAGTGTATGTTCTATGAACTGTTCGAAGCAATAAGCAGTGTCAACTTTTTTGTAATGAAGAAGAAATTCCGAAAACAGAGTAGAAGAAAAGTAACAGGAGCAGCTAGAGGACTATAAATTATACATTATCAGCTTCCGGCATGTCTTAAAAACCCTAATCTGTGAGCTTATAAATAACCCTCGTGGTCCGAATCATTAGTTTTCGTGGCCGCGACTGTTGGGAAACTTTAAAACTTCTATGTTATCGCAAATTCTTGGCATCTGTTACATATACTTTATATTTTATTATTCGATTAAAATATATCAGCGGCGACTTTACGGTTTTGCTCGGGTCGACGGAGAAAAAAGAGCAAAAAGAGATAATCTTGTTAGGGGGATTAATCATAGAGTTCCCGAGAAGTTTCCATGAATAAATCGCATTTCCATGTTTAATAATTAGCCATGAGGCTAAACCTCTGGAATATATATTTCTTAGTTGAAAAGTTACTGTAACTTACTAGATGTGGCCCTTTTAGGAGATCCTTTAAAACTTTGGAGGGTAATAAAACTGCAATTTATTATGAATGACATAAAATGATATTTAGCTTCATTATATTAAGAGCCTCTTATTCACACACAGTAGTTCTGAAGCCGGGAAAACCAGATAATAAAATTTTAAGCTGCTACCCATGGCAGGGTTGATAACATGCTTTACCGGTTATTGAAGAAATTTCCAATTAAGCAAATTCAGATGATGTTAAAAATCATATGAACGTTATACATTCTACAACGACCTTTCCCGTTGCGTCACCTTTTGTGACCATATAGGGGAGGGGGTTGCTTCAGTCGGTCGGTCGGTGGACTTCTGGTCATCGATAAATATACCCTGAACTCTAGTCAGAGACATGGTTCTCTGGAACTATTGCAAAAACAAAAATAATACTCACGATGAAACTTAAACACACTCTATTAATTTAAGTATATACAGAAAATTCAAATAAAACCAGAACGAATGTACAATAAAAAGTTATTTACAAATTTAATCAAAATAATGACAACCAGCGGTACCTGGCGGTCAAAGTCTGTATCACTGTATACACGAAACGTGCGACTGATAGATAACTTATTTCGCTCTTGGCGATGTAGGTTACCGATTGGGCACCCACATTCGGAAAATCACAAACCAAAATCAACGAAGGCATGTAAATCGTACTACCTTGTGGTTATTCACGGGGAGTAAATGTTGTTTCAGTGTGATGTAACGGATAGGGACTCTCGCAGCCTTTCGTCGCAAGCTTTCCCTAATGAATGTGCGGAGAAGAAAATTATTCCGTCTTTCGATTGGAACGATTCCCTTCAGTGTAAATGATGGTTGTGTTGCGTTATGTAATAGCAAGGTATATACTGTGCTAAAGAACTCTGCAGTGTATTGACCCCCTAAGAGCGGCTGGTATTTCACCGCCTGCAACATAGGTCTGTAATAAATTAGGCAAGCCTTTCGACTAGCTCTAATCGATTACCTGCGTTTACGGATTATTGGAAAATGTGCCTTCACGTATGTTCGGGCCCACCTCCAAATTAGTAGTCGGGTTTGTAAGACTAGATATTACGACGACACACTCTCGACGGTTTCGGTTAGCAACTATCAAGTATTTAACAGTTCTATCGGCGGTACGACAATAAACATTTAATCTCATAAACGTTTACGTCCTCGGAGTGTACCGTGAACAGTTTCTGCCGCGTGACAAAACTGGCAGAGCAATGCTGTCGAGGCCTCGGCGCGGTTGGTCTATATCGAGAGGCCAGCGGCAGGAGATTTTGGAAGGACGCTTCGGCGCGCGGCGCGACCATATTTTCCCAAAATCTAGCAGCGGGCATCCTCGCTTCAAACGACCGGAGAAAATGATTATTCATTTGTTTGAATAACTGCTTCATTTTATTTTGCATCGTTACAACGCCTAAAGTTTGTTTCGTTTAAATACATGTATTTAAGTACCGATTGGACGCGACTGCTCAGCAACAGTTCCGTGGCGCACTCGAGGATGTACTCGCCTGGTGATCCAACTGGATTGGGTTCTATGCTCACGCGGGTTATTTTCTATTGCCAGTTCATATTCAGTCGTGAACTATTACCATTGTGGGACAGCTTGTGATCTTGAAAAAGCGTGCATTAACTTTTTCATCTTCTGTGATTACTGCAATTGACAAACATTCGAAACCGTGCAGCAGATTTCAAATGAATCTGAAAACTTAGAAGAGCTACCCACAGAAGTAATCCGTTCGTGTAGCATGAACTTTAGAATGATCTAAACCGAAGAACTATCCATGCCAGTTCGTTAATTAATAGCTAACTTCAAATGAAATCTAGATATTATATTCGTTGCAGTTTACCTGACTTATAATAAAAGTTATTTCGATACTATCGTGGCGTATGATTAATTCAGAATCTAGGGAAGCAAACATACCGCGCGTTTGTGTTCGGGTTTCTATTGTTCAAGTTTGCAGTGAAGCTTTGACAATGGTTAATACAACCGTCTGCTAAGATTCCACTAACAAACAACGTACACGTTAACGTCTCGTTCACAATTTAATGCACGTCAAGACCACTGTCGTTTGGAATTTCAACACAATGCCGCGTGTAGTGTATTGCTGGAATTGCTTCGTTGGCGATCGGAAATATGTGGAGTCGCGTTGTTAGACTTTTAAAGAAAATTCAGTTGGTATATGATATAGAAACAATTATGTTAATAGATGGACGGGAAGATCTGGGGAGATGGATATAAACTCATTTATAACAAATGTAATATAACATATAAAACAACTGAAAGTAAAGAGTTTCAAGTAAAAGTGACTAATATACCACTATTTACGGAAGAAGAAAATATAGAAGCAACAGCAAGAATGAAAATATGGAATGGGTCATGCCCAGATTGTCTTCCAATAGAAATTCAGGCGCAATGTCTTTGAAAGCGTCCAAACTGTTTGATCCTGAATTTATCAAACAAATTGATAAGAGATTCGCAGTAATGGTACTACCATAGTCAGGAAAGTCGATAATTAAAACGTTGTGAGGATCCCAAAAAATGGTGAGGTAACTTTGCATGTAGACGGTTTCGTTTCGAATTTTTCTTATGTGGAGAGTTGGAATGGCGACTTCATGCTATTCATGCAGAAATTGGTGACAGGGTCATCGTGATGGACACAACTCTCGTCAATAGTGGATATTCTGTAACAATGCATAATTGGAATGCTGGTTACATCCAACAGATTTGGATTAGCATTCATAACTGTTCTCTCTATTGCAACCACGTCACGGAGCGAGAGCCGTGGCATATCCAGATGAAGAGAGAAAATCCAGCCGCTACGTCACGATCGTAAATAAACAAGAGCATGAGAAGAGTAGTGGTGGCACGTCACGCGTTTCGTTGGTAGGAAAGCGAGCCTGACCGCCGACCGCCGAACCTATCCAAGAGGTCGAGGAAGAATCTTCTTCACCGGCTTCAGAAGAAGAATTTTCTCCACCCGCGTTCGATAAATTTTAACTGACAGCCCGCTTGAATGAGTTTAATTCACGGCGTGTGATTTTCTGTTCATTCCCGTATCCGATTTATTCACAAAAGAATAAATACTCAAGAGTCTTCATCGCTAGTACTTAATTATCGAAGCCGAAGGGCTACCAATAATTAAGTTAACCGGACCGGAGTTAGTTGACTTATAGCGGAGGTGTAGCTGACTTAAGTAGGTAGGTCCATTTACCAGTACAGGTGCAGGAAAGTAGAAACCTACATAGTATGCATTCATTGCGGCGGATTACACTGCCTTGTTGATGTGCAGCGGAGGGTTCCTACAATAATCTGCATATGTCCTGGGGTGGTCCCGTCAGTTATAAAGCTTGTGCACGTCAACTAATAAACCTGTCTCGCACGGGATTACACCCTAGGTGTTCTAACGTACATCCCAGACTTGAAACCCCGACCGGTCGCACTAGAGGTGCTATTACGAAACCGCAAGTATCCGGAACAGTTAATCATACGGCGAGGCTACCCGTATGCAAGTGATAGCTGATCCCGAGGGAATAGTCCACGAGCTAGGCATCTAGCCCAGATCTCGTGCGCTACTTACTCGAGAAACCGGTTACAGTACCGTCCTGATTTTAATACCAGAATTTCTCATTTATTTTTCATGTATATATATTCCTGTAAATATTCCGTATAAAATGTAAATAGTTATGTATATTAATAGAAACTCTTTTAATTTGTTTACGTTTTATAATTCACCGTTTAGTAAGCAATAACGAACCCTCCCTTCTTCGACTATTGAGCAAAGGGTTTTATCGACGATCCTGACCTGACCAGATGCTACCCCGCTATATCGTTAATAAGATAACGATCCGATTAGCCTAGCCATACAGAGCGTACCAGATACCGATACCGAAACCGAAAGAGCGCGCTGTATATATGGCTGCAGAGCGTCACTAGGAAGGGTCGTTGAATACTTTCACCGAAACCGATCCGATACTGTTGCATAATTGACGTCGTACCAGGAAACATTGTTGCATAATTGGCACCCGAGCAGAGACTTGAACCCTAAACCCTTGCTAAAAGAGTTGCCAGTGTTTGCATCGGCACCACAAATGTTCATTCGGTCCTGTTTGTACAAGAACCCTTTGAGCCGACACCTTATCTACACGGGCATCGATTTCTGGTCCATCTTTACAATCCTGTCTAGCGTATTGACTATAATTCGCCCATCGTCCATCATCAATTTCTCCAATTTGGCCTCCACTTCAGAGTTCTGCGTTGTTGCACATAATTATTCCACCTCTTGTAACGCCTTCGGATATCTCTCTGAAACACTTGACTATCCTAGTAAACTGTTTCCAACATTTTAGCTAGATCAGTAAATTGATCACCCCCCCCCCACATGGTCAAGAATTTAATCAGGATTTAATTCAGAAACTGTCACACCGACTATAAAACCAGATTTCGTTTTTCAAGGTACCAGTCCCTGTAGTATAATTACTCTTTTGTAAATTACCTTGATTTGAAAGACGTAGTACTCCGAGTTCTTCAGGATCTCTAGTTGAGCTTCTTGCGGTATTATCTAGTCGGTAAGTATTCACGCGAGCGAATAGCAAACGATCACTGGGCCTTGCACCAGGTATCGCAAGCAATTCTCTCCGTGACGGTATTCTGGTAACAGCCGGTGGTCCCGTAGGATGATTTAAACTGTATACTCGGCGTCTCAATTTGCGTTGCCGCACGGTTGTACAATGCAGACGGAATGTAGATCGGGATGGACGTTGCAGCCACTCACGGCGATCCCTTAATAGGACGGCCTTTAATTAGTACGTACACAGTTGTATAATAATAATAATAATAATAATAATAATAATAATAAATTTATTAACACCCAATAGGTACAAGGTACATAAGTGCACAATCAACAAAATGAAAATAACCACTGGTGCTAAAAGGCCAGCATTCAGGCATCTGAGAATAACGCAGTATTCTCAGAGCCTGATCTTCCATGCGGGCCTATTCACTATTCCTATTCCCATAAACTAAAAATGAAGGAAAAAAAATTAACCACATGAATCGAGAACGATAAAACGGGGGACGAAGAAGAAAAGAAGAGGAAAGGAAAGGAAAGGAAAGGATAGAGAAAAAAAGAAGAAAGATTATGAAGATGTAGAAGAAGAACACAGTCATGTGCAGCCCACGTAATGCTAAGTAGACAAAAGGAACTAGCTACTGCTGGTCAAAGAGAATTTTGAATAACTCACGCTTCACGACACCACAAGGGAGAGTCCGAAACGAGTGCATTTCAACCGCATGCTCACTGCATTCGTTGAATGGAGGCGTGCTATTTTCACGGCACCAAATACATTCAGCCTGTGCGAATTCTTGGTTTGAACATCCATGGCATTCGTGGAATATCAGAACAAGCCTTAACCAGCATATTATACCTCTACAACGGATTAATTAACGTATGTTTAATTATTGGTAACCTCACAGCAACAATAATTAAATACCGGCACTTACTTAGTGTACAACAGTAAATCACAACACGCAACGAAAGACAGGTAGTCGGGTACTCTTAATAGTTCAGAAAGTTCTCTGGATCGCTTCCTCATCTACTCTACTTTTTCCGTCATTCTTTGGAAACGTCCGTTCGTATTCTCGGCTCCTCCTATTAATCAACTCGAACAAGGCATTGCGCGTCCTGTGTGCCCTCTAAACTTTCCTTCGTACCTCTGACGCGTATTACGTACTTCCATATGTTTTTTTTTTCTCAGGTGTCGCGATCTTTTATTTGACCCAGCAGAACAAAATAATATTAACGTCAATCTATGTTTGTTAGACCCATAGGGCGTCTAATTATGTTTTGTTGCAAACTAAGTATGTGTATTATGTGTAACAAAAAAAGAAAGTAAGAATTAAGAAAATGATCCACCCGAACTATCGAGTTTGTGTTATAAACGACGCCAAATAGCTAGACGTGGGAAACAGAATATTCTCAACGTGCGAATAACTTGAAAGTAGCGAACGGTGAATGGTGTTGCATTGCATGCACTGCACAGTATTTATTTAAATGAGGGCTTTCGAGGGGATGAAATCGTAAAGATACGGCCCTGTACAGGTGGGTCATTAATGCAAACTCCCGTCTCGCGGTAACCGCGGCGCATGCAAAGAGCGTCAAGTAGGCCGAGATATGATAGCGGGGCTTAGAGAGACGGGAATATATTTCCATTTTAGTGATATTACCTACCGACTTCTCCCTTGAAAATGCCGGGATCCTTTTCCGGAAGAGAAGGAAAATCCATACGAGCGGGCGGCAGCTTGTTTGTATTACACGCAGTTACATAGTTTAAGCGTTATCGTAATTGGTGTAACGTAAAGTTTAAGAGGAGATTCTAAACAATATGTCTACTTTTTTACGATCTCGGCGGCACGGTGTATCTTAGGGAAATAAAAATGCTAATCAGGATGGAGGAAATTGAGCCCCTCGAGGGTTCCGATCTTGCGGTTTTTAATTTTCTATTTTAGTTTCAACCCCGTAGTCATCCACTTAATACCTACACTAAAAAAGTAGATTACACTACATCAAAAATCAATTTGCTTCCAACGTGGAACGAAGCTATTAAAAAGTTTTTCTAGCGGTATTTTGCGAAGTAGATTAAGGGTATATTTATCGGAGATTTGATAGAGATTACATAACCTAAGTTTTGGTCTTACTAAACCTTTGTTCTTGCATACCTAGAAAGCAGAAATTACGATATTTTTTAAATATCTAAGTAGGTATGACAGCTTACGTGGGACAACCTGTATTTTATTTAAAACAGTAGTGACTGCAAGGTCAATAAATATTGTTCTGAGACATATTTGTATACGAAGCCGTGAAATGAGAGCGCGCAGAATATAAGTTCAGCTTGATTTGTTGCAGTCGATTTCTGCCTTGGCGAAATTTATGTTAGGTTTGCTGTGTTATTTAAACCTATACATTATCTATACCGATAAGGGTCGCAGAGGGACGAAATAAATGCGATATCGGTTCTGGTCGGGTTATCTTTTATTATCTGCGGTCAATATTTAAGTCCCTCAGAAACACAAGTTTGTACACCACATGCTTGCAACAAGAAACACGTATTGTATCAGCGTGGACACTATCAAATAATTGGTTAAAAATTAAATCTATTAGACGTGAATGTTTTTAAATTCATGATGATTTTATCCAGGCTTAAAACATTTTTACGTAAAATACTGTGAGGTTAATTTAGAGAGGAAGCCCTAGAATTAGAATAAGTACCAAAGTAAGGTCGCTACTTGTACATATTTCTTTGCCTCTTCTACTGATCTGCATCTCTTTAAACGTTAAGATCTGCACATGGTTAAACAGAGAATAAACAAACGTGCGACTTCCAGAACTCACAAATACAATATAGGTATGTTGGCCCAGATTTCATTCAAGAAATATCGATCCTGAAGAACGAGACCGATAGATGCAGTCGCCAAAATGGCCTAACACTGTAAAATGAACCTTCACAAGAACATGCATGGAATCTTGGTTTAAAACTTTCATATCTCATCTACTCATAAAATAAAAAAAACTACTGCATTCGCTGGTAGACAAAGGACAAATACAAAAAAAAAGAAGTCAAATCATAGAAATAATGATAATAAAAAATGTAGGTAACCCAGCCATAAATTTACAAAAGTAGTGCATATATTAAAAAAACTACCCGGCTAATAATGAATTTAATAACACAATGAATACAAAAAAAATAACTTGGTGAAATTTAGACACCCGGTACTAGCGTCGTGCCAAGAAAAAACAAACCGAAATAGGCGCGGATATCGCGGTAAATGCAAAACATTGTTGGAGCTCCGCAAGCGCAAGCGCACCAACGGATCAATCACAGGCATTCTACCTACAATACTATCAGACGCAAACGGGAGTACCACTATAAGCCACAATTAAATTTTAAAAAAGAACTCAAAATATCTCTTAAGCGACTATTGACAACTATTATACTAGAATTATGAAACTATTAATGCAAAACAAATGAACAAAATTATTACTGACAAAATGAATTGTATAAAAGTTTAAGCAAGACTACCGGAACTACCAAGTTAAATATAATACAAAGCGCCAATGAGAAAAGAAAGTAAATCTACCAAATAATTGCAAATGTTACAAATTTTCAAAAGAATTTGAGGCGGCCACATCGAGCCGTGGCCAGATAACTACTTGCAAACCGGCTGAACGGGACGCCCTCGAATGGAAGAATTTGAATAAAACTCAAAGGGGTGGTCACGATAAGCCGTGCCAGGTGCTACTTAAAAATCAGCGGAATCATAATGAAAACGGAAATGAAGCAACAGTCATGACCAAAGATTTAAATAAATGGTGAAAAGGAACATGCTTATCTCGTGACTCGAGACAGTTTTTATCTTTGACAAATCCTTCTGAACTTCGAACGTGAATATAAATCCCAAAACTGGAGCAGACGACGATTTATAAATCCACAATAAACCGACGTCTTCAAGAGGTGTACCAAGAAAACCCCACAACTGGCTAGAAAATTTAATTTCACAAAACTTGGAAACACCACAAGACTATAACAAAAATGTGATTTTCGTCTCTGAAAACTGAACTAGAAAATATAATTTTAATGATAGAAAAGGAAATTTGTCGTGCACCCTGTTGATAAAGTACCTAACTGGCCTTGTTCGCATTTGATCCTAGCAGGCTAGCACATTATGTACCTATACCATATTACGTGACAAGTGTGTACAGAGGGCAGTGCAGTGACGAACTCTATAAGGACGAAATCAGTTTTTTGTGTGCTATCGCAAAATATTTAGAAACATTATTATATATTTCGGGCTGGCTGCCACGTCGTGCATTGTTTTCTAGCCAAGAAGATGGCACGGGACATACGTGGGATTAACTGGATAGGTTAACCATCGATAATGCGTTGTGCAGAGCACAAAGAGCGGCCACCACACAAATGAAGAAATTCGAGAAGTTGCGTAAAGCCCAGCACCCAACACCACCACAGTTGGAGCAGTCCCGTGTAGGCATCAACATGTCTTCGATGACTATTGACGATTCCACCGTACAGGCTTTAGCAAGAGGACCATACTTTGCAATAGCCCTCAGGACCATTCCGAAGGAAGACATCGAAAGCACTTGCAGACGGTTACCAACTGAAACGGCGGAAGAGATCCGGATCGGAGCGGTTCAGATTCTGCGAGAGGCCAAAGCACACAAACCATTAAACTTCGAGACAACAAGGATCTCACAATACTAGTAAAGGACAAGGGGAGCGCGACTGTTATTATGGACACAACAAACTACGAATCAAAAGTGGTAAACCTTATAGAGGATCCAGCATACAGGAAGATCAAGAACAATCCAATCAAGAAAGTGGGGAGGGTAGTCGCTGCTGCTATTCGAGCATCTACAATACCAAAGGAACTTCATCCAGAGTAGTTCCAGGACACCCAAGCTGTACTGCTTACCGAAGATCCGTAACCCAGGAACACCATTGAAGTCACGCATTCTTTGGCGCATCGGGCTGAGACGGGTCATCAGACCAAGTTCGAGGATACCAAAGATTTTGAGAAAGGAGGCGCGATTCCGGCCTAGACTGTAAAAGGATGCGATAGAGGGTGATGTATATAGGAAGACAGCGAACCAGTACTTACCAGTTTCAGTGCATCTTCTGAAGAAGACACCGAGATGAGTGTCGAAACTTTAAGTACCTACGCCATAAAACGGAATTTCAGAGTATTACAACGACCTTTCCTGTTGCGTCACCTGTTGTGACCATACAGGGGGTTGCTTCAGTCGGTCGGTCGGTGGGTGGACTTCTAGTCGTCGATAAATATACCCTGAACTCTAGTCAGAGACAGGGTTCTCTGGAACTATTGCAAAAACAAAAAAAAATACTCACGATGAAACTTAAAAACACTCTATTAATTTAACTATATACAAAAAATTCAAATAAAACTAGAGCGAATGTACAATAAAAATTTATTTACAAATTTAATAAAAATTACCGATCGGGCACCCACATTCGGAAAACCACAAACCAAAATCAACGAAGGCATATAAATCGTACTACCTTGTGGTTATTCACGGGGAGTAAATGTTGTTTTGGTGTGTTGTAACGGTTAGGGACTCTCGCAGCCTTTCGACGCAAGCTTTCCCTAATGAATGTGCGGAGAAGAGAATTATTCAGTCTTTCGATTAGCACAATTCCCTTCAGTGTAAATGATAGCTGCGTTGCGTTATGTAATAGCAAGGTATATACTGTGCTAAAGAACTCTGCACTGTATCTACCCCCTAAGAGCGGCTGGTATTTCACCGCCTGCAACTTAGGTCTGTAATAAATTCGACTAGCTCTAATCGATTACCTGCGTTTACGGATTATTGGAAAAAGTGCCTTCACGTATGTTCGGGCCCACCTCCAAATTAGTAATCGGGTTTGTAAAACTCTCGGTATTATGACGACACACTCTCGACGGTTTCGGTTAGCAACTATCAAGTATTTAACAGTTCTATCGGCAATAAACATTTAATCTCATAAATGTTTACGTCTTCGGAGTGTACCCTGAACAGTTTCTACTGCATGTCACCACTCGCAGAGAAATGCTGTCGAGGCCTCGGCGCGGTCGGTCTATATTGAGAGGCCAGTGGTAGGAGAGTTTGGAAGGAGGCTTCGGCGCGCGGCGCGACCATATTTTCCCAAAATCTAGCAGGGGGCATCCTCGCTTCATACGACCGGAGAAAATGATTATTCATTTGTTTGAATAACAGATTCATTTTCTTTTGCATCGTTACAGTATGACCATAGCATAAGATTCGTCATTCGTCAATGTTGGGACATAATTTCTCGAAAACTATTTAAGTTACTGAGAGAGATACTCAAAAATGAATGACTCAACATAGGCATATACAAAATTGTAGACATATTGAAAAAAAATGTGTATTGCCAACGTCACAAGCCTACATTATGATGATAAAATAAAAATGTCATCATGAGCAATAAAAATTTATTCCATTTGAAAGTTCCACCCTGTATTTTTATCAGGCCGCGCTACATTACATTCAGATGGATTTTGAGCATTCCAAACAATGTTAAAAGCTGAGCGTGGGACGTCTTTCTGCGATCCACCTACGCAATTGAAAGACAGCCTTAAAAGTACCGCGTGTTTTGACAAACTCATCCATCTTCATATTTGAAAATAAATCATAGTCAACAACGGTAAACAGTAAAGGAAATGGTGATGGTGACACTAGAAATTTCATACTATATCAAAGGCAGCCTTAAACTCAAAGCTCTTCCTTCGTGAATGGAATAACGCAATAATTATAAAACAGTGCCTTGTCTTTTAGAATGATTTATAGCAGTATTCTTTCCAATAAATCAGGCGTAATCCAATCCGTCCTTTCAAAATGCTCTTGCTGTAAAATCAAAGTAGATCCTTTTGACGTGTTACACACTAAAATAGGGCTTTAAAGCGTGTATGCAGATGAAACGAAAAGTGGTCACTGAAAGGTAGCAAGCAGAATGAAAGCTCCTTTGTCCTTTTATCGATTAGAAATGATACGTTATAGACTGAGTGCTAACACCCCTTTCTCAAAAGAGGTCACGGAAAATGGGACAATGATGTTTGAAGAAGTGAACATTCTGGGTTATTTTGCAAGTAAATCATTTAAGGTTTCAGGCTATTAAGCACGTTCCTGTGTGAGGAAAGGGTTATGAAGGATGCAGGTCATAATACCGGGTGATTGTACGCTTATTCTTTGAGTTAAAAGGGTACCTATGTCCAGCATTTAAGATTAAACAAATTTCATGAATAGTTCCACGCTGTTGCGTGACCTCCACGTAACATCATAAGTAACATCTTGCAAGCATTTGCAACAAACGATAGATGGAGTTGATGATTCCACGGATTCCATACGAAATTCTATTTCACAGTTTTCAAAGAATTTAAATTTGAATTATAAAGTTTCAAAAAAAATAAAAATAACAAATCTAATTTTATTGTTGTTTCTTATAGGGTCCTCGATGTAGCTTTCCGCAGCCGTTGACGATTTCCATCCTTCATGTCTTTTGACCATCGTAAGGTTTCCCCCCCGAGTCTGCCAATGACGTAGTCGAGGAACGGTGGAAACAATGTCCGGTATTATGGTTACTACACTGAAATGGTTGGCGGGGCGATTACTACGTCACTCAGAGCCCAGGCCTGTCGGCGGGATATACTGACGACTGTCGTAAATTGCTGTCGCTTGGCTGTTCTGGTCCTGTAGATTATTCAGCACCATTCTAATTAGGTTAACGGCAATTCGCTATTTCTCTAAATTGGACTAAGTAGGCGGCAGTTTTCGACACTTACCGAAAATTATTCGTTTCACATCAACATATCTACGTAGTTGAAATTTTTCTTCAGATTGCTTTGTTATTTCATTACAAGTTATGCAAATTTCACTCGACAAAAACACGTAGTGGCGCGGAATGGAATCCTGGTGACAGCAGAACTTGTTAAATTTATTTTATAGAGAATGATTTTGAAATTGATAAAATAGCAAAAATGCTAAATACACTTTCTAGTTGATACCAATAGGTAAAACTGAATGTTATCACACTGTCGAACTTTTCGACTCTAATAATAATAACCATAATAATATACAGTAGCTATTATAAACATTAGACTTTAGCAAAAATAATATCTCGTAGATTGTAATATAGTTTTCAGTAATTAGACTGTAATAATGGTGAAAGTTCTTGGAAAGTGGTGAAGTCTCCTGAGAAAAGCGTTCTATTTGATTTTCTTGGCTGATACCTTTCGCATTTTCTTTTTAAAAACACTAGGAGCTTCTACATTTTCATTTAGGTTAAGCATTGTTTTTATCATAGAAAAAAGGGGCCAAAGAGTAGACGATTTCCAGATTTCCATACCTGCGATTTTTCTTCGAAATATATTTTTAAAAAATGTTCTACGTTAATTTCCCAGATACATTCTTCTGCTTCCACCACTCCTTAAACATTTTATATGAAATTTTGTATTGCTCCCTTGACTTTTTGGTCAGCAACTTTACCTTATTTGCATTACCAATTTCACCAATTTCTGAAAACGACAAATTTTCTTCAATTTTCATAATTTATTATGGATATTTTAGATACAGAATAACGATAACTAAACAAATGTAAAATTATTCACGAAAGTCGTGAATTTTTGAAATGGTTTTTAGTTTCGCCTACACAGCGGCTTCTTTTATTATTTTTCCCAATCTGCTGACATCTCCGGCCCATCTCAGCCTTCTCATTTCATTAAGGTGTAGTGTGGCATTGCTAGTAGAACTGAGATTTTGTACAGTTTATCTTTATTGGTTTGAACTGGGATTTTTAGGTCACACAAAATACTGATTACTAATTGCTGCTTCATTTATCAACCTAGGGGACTGCCATCCCAAAAGGAGCATACATTGTAGATAGATGTGACACCTGATCATACTTGATACTGAAACATACAATAAAAAATGTTTTTCTACACATATGTATGAAAATAGCAATTTTTCAACTGTCTACTCTGTATGAAAGTGACATTTTTTTACTCTAGAGATGAAAATATTTTCATCTCTAGAATTGAAAATGAAAATGTCAAATTTATAGTTTTAATAATGGATAAAAGAAACACTTTCATTTAGTAGCCTGCGTGTGTTACCTGGCAACGACTAAATAAATAATTAATAATTTGCATTGTGAGGGTTCGCTTATAATTTAATAGCATTTTAAATGGACTCAGAAAGTGAATACTGTGAATCTGGAGACCCCCCAAATATACATATATGTGTAGAAAAAATAGCATTTCCTACTCGAGATGAAATAAGTTTTTTTCGTTCGTGAGATTGCCCCACTCGCTTCGCTCGTGGACAAATTCTCACCTCACGAAAAAAACAGTATTTTCATCTCTTGTTGTAAAATATACTATTTCAAACAATTTTTTCCCGTAGCACACTTTGAAATAACATAAGAAATCTATACGACCTCTCCCCAATGTATTTCCACAGACGTCCGGAGAGAGCAAATTAAAAACTGTCTAGAATTAGCACCACGGCGTAAATTTTCTCTGTGATGAGTGTACAAACATCAAAACATCACCAATAAAATGTATTTGAATTCACCAGAGCGTACAGAATGTGAGAACACAGTACGTACTACATTCCTCCCCCTATCTCTCCCCAACGCGCTCGGTTTTATTGGAAAAGTAGGACGTTCAGATAGGCGAGAATATTGCAAGAGGGTAGCAGGATGGAGAGAAAGGGGGTAGTTTCAATTGAAGCGTGGGATTTGATTTTGTACTTAAATGTTATTTTGAGGTTATTGAGGATTATTTCGATTTGTACGCCGTCCTGGAGACAAGCAGTGTGTGCTTAAGTCTGAGAAAATTGTCACCCGATATCGATTACATTGTAGGGGAGTGGAAATGAGACGAAGCAGCTATTTCATTTCGATAGGTAAATAAGTTAATGCCTCTTTTCCTGATGCACTCTAAAACGTCTTGTATTGTCAGGATTGTGATCGATCGAGAACATCCATCAAGTAACGTCAGATTGGTATACGCGGGGATTTTGAAAAAACTGTAAACGAGCGAATACCACATCTGTCTATGCTTTATTTGTAGATGCAAGGGATAATAGTGGGACTTCAAATTAGCTTAACTAATGGATTTTAGACTATTTCTTGTGGAGGAATGACATCAACCGTCGATTTTCAGTTTATTTTATAAATAAGGAACCTACGTTTAATGAAAACTCAGATATGTAGTTAATATCTTCTTGTTTTACTTTTTGGTAGAAGTTCATGATTTAACAAATAAATACTTCGCGAACTACCAATATATAACGTTTTATTTAAATATTTTACCGGTTTCAGGATTCACAAAGATCCCATCATCAGAAATGTACATTTCTGATGATGGGATCTTTGTGAATCCTGAAACCGGTAAAATATTTAAATAAAACGTTATATATTGGTAGTTCGCGAAGTATTTATTTGTTAAATCGAAAACTCAGATCCCGTTGGCTATTATTCAAAAAGCTATGGCGAAAATGAAATGAGCAGTTTCTAAGGGCAATGCAGAGGCGGCTCGTGACTTGTTCAAGAGAGAAGGCTCTGCCAAAGGAAATGCTAATTTTCGGAATTTAGAAATATTGTCCGGAAAAATTGAAATTGACCAATAATAGAATCACGGGTGCAGAAATGTTTAAATGCATCCCCGGTTGAACGGTACGAAAACTGGATAAGGCACTGCACGTACATACTTGTGACACACTATATCTACATATAGGTATATGTACAGTTCAATTTTTAAAAGAAGCAACTTTCGTAACGAATTTATTGTCGATTTACGACCAACGTTATTGTCGTGCATCCCATATTGAAAAGAAACAGTATGGATAATCATGTCTTTCCCACCCTTTAATGGTAAGAGCGTAATGATGACAAAGACAACTGCTTAAATACCGTCGTAGCGCATATGGTCCGTGGCAACTCCAACTGTCAGTGTCAATCTGTCAATGTCAATGTCGGCATCTAGCCATTATTGGCTACAGCGACGGCGCCGTGTGAATTTAGTTTGTTCCTCGACTGGGTTATATTTGGGGGGGTTTTGAGTTTATTCGAGCTGTTCTAATATAACTGCCGTTTTGATTTGTTTTGTTGTTCCGTTTGCTGTTTAGAAATGTATCAATTTCATATTGGTTACAAAGAAAACTTAATCGGTAAGTTTTTAGGTTAAGTTCAATATTAAAAATTTATACATTTTACAGAATTTTCCTTAAGCATGAGAGGTCGTATGTTGAATTCGAAGTGCCAGGAAATAGTGCTATCCCTGCTCGATTATTTTAAAGCTGAAAAAGGAAACAGTGCCCTTTTATTGCCACTGACAGCTGTATTTTCAAATGAAGTGAATGACAGTGACAAATAATAATAATTTATTGACTGAACACCATACATTTAGGGATTATAATATTGTAGATTAGACAAAATCTTTTTTAATGTGGATATTTGCAGAATCCTTCATACGGCAATTGATTCCCACTTAACCAATTTTTTGTATAGTTTTATATTATTTTTGTGTTTGATATATTATTATGGTTAAATATTGCCAATCCATAGACCCATCGTATGTAATTTTGTAATATTACATAATATTAAAATCATTGCTTCTACATAATAGCTAACAATATAACATTCTTTTCTTTGTTCTTTACTGTATTCCCGAAGACCGAAGAACTTGGTTTCCGTTCTACAGGACCCCATCGACGCGTGAGCCTCATCCTTACTGCTATTTGTACTTTTACTTATTGTTTAACTTCATTACTTTTTCATATTGTGCATATGCTAAAATATATAATTTAATCTGTCAAGACCGTTGAGTTCCTAACTCCCTACCTTGCCTTCTAAGTGAATTTTTCTCTTGATTTTCCCTATTACTCAATTTTTCTTGATTTTAGTAAGTAATTAGTACCTCAATTTAAATTATTCATCACTTTAGGGCGTAATTTTAAACTTCTAACATTTTGCTGACATTTACGTTTCTGACGTTTGTTTGACAAGTATTTGCGTCGACGCGTCGACGGTTACGTCTCAGAATGCAGTCATTGAGAGAAGAAACAACTACGACATACGCCTCGATCTTAATTCATACGAATATAGTCGATGACGAAAGATGCTTCTTTTAAAAATTGAACTGTATATAATTATGACGCAATATCAACGGATACACTCGTGCATAGTTTTTAGGCAATATCCAATGTAAAAGTGAAACTCTTTAGTACAATATCCTACTTCATCTGTAAGTATGTACATATTTACAACGCAATAACTGTGTATGTACTAAATTGTAGCATATTATCGTTGTATGAACAAAATTATTGCGCAGTATTTGAAGGATGTTCAGTAGTAATACCAGAATACCACAAGTGGTTGCAAATTTTACTTTGTTATACTGAAACTTGTCGCTAAACGAAGATTCTTCTAAATCAAATGGCATTAGAGAAAACCGCTCGCTCGCTTCGCCCCGCTTGTAAACTTTTTCGAGTATGTACCTATTAATTTGATTTCGACGAATCTCCTGGCAACAAGTTTTCGTGTTAAAATTCATTTGGATAAATTGCAACCACTTGTGGTATTGGTACTACTACTGAACACCTAGAGATACTGCGCAATAACTATGTACATACAACGATAATATGCCGCAATTCAATGCCTGCGCAGTTATTGCGTTACAAATATTATATACATACAGGGTGTTTCAGGAGGAATGGTACATACTTTAATATGTCATAATATTGTTCATTTCCAACAAAAAAGTTCGTATGAACATGTGTCCTATTCTCAATGGTAACTGAGATACAGCGATTTTAATATTGAGCGCTACAAGAATATAGGAGCGCCAAGCACAATACGCAACATTTTCACTAGAACAGCGAAGTGTACTGAATTTGGCGGTGGGATTTTTGAACCATTTCTGTAAAATCGATACTTTACTTTGTATAATAAATTAATGATAGTTGCCAGAATTAATAAAGTATTAAATTTGTTTATGCAGTAACTCAGCTGGCTGTAACTCAATAATTATTGAGAATTGGACACATGTTCATAATATGAACTTTTTTGTTCAAAATGAATGATACTATAACATACTAAAGTATGTACCATTCCTCCTGAAACATTAAGAGAGTATTAAATTTGATTATGCAGAAATTCATCTAGCTGTAACTCCATAATTATTGAGAATTGGACACATGTTCATAAGAACTTTTTTGTTCAAAATGAATGATACTATAACATACTAAAGTATGTACTATAAATTCCAAAAGTGGTGTTCCAGTTTGCGATGCGAATCGTTTATGCCGGCCAGTTATGGAATCCCATATGTGATCCATTACGTAAGATAAGAAGATGCACTATATACCGCATCCTGTAAAGCCGAAGCCACCAAGCTTGCTGACCAGCACAATGTTATCAATTGCAGACTTGGCATCATTTGTTAATAAATAGGCCAAGCTAATAGAATCATGTCACTTATTATTGTTATACTCTCATCACGTATTGTGTAATGTTTTAAGTCAGTTACCTGTATTTTCGAAATAAAGTTTTTTAAAAACCAAGTTTCGGGTACGTGTAACTTAATTGGCGCAGTCGGGTCGGATACAGGAAACCATCGTGGTTTGCGGTTTCAACTGTTAACCTGTATACGAATCTAAACTTCATCAAGAAGCCACAACGCTAGTCAAAGAAGTGGAGGACCACATCGCCAAAACTTCACCCCTAAGTTAAGAAGAAGAAGAAAAAATGCGACTGAATTTGTGAGTACACATTTAAGTATCTCATGCAATTTTATCCTTAAGCTTATGTCCAGTTCCTCAATAACTGACGCTTTGCTTGACGAAATTTTAGATAAGATTAAAAATATTTCAATAAGTAACGATAAAATAGATAGTAAAATAAGCAGTAACATAAGTAGTAATAATCCTGTGAATATGGAAAATTTTAGTAAGTTACATTTAGACGCAGTACCGTCTTACGATGGCGAGCCTGCTACATTATCAATGTTTATCTCAGGTTGCGAATATTTAATGTCATTCGTAGACCGCACAAATGTTAACAATCCGATAAATAATTATTTGCTTAGAGCTTTACTTTCAAAACTAACTGGTAGAGCAGCTGTATTAATTGGTAACAGAGAAGACGCTAATACATGGCCCAAAATTCGTGAATTACTTTTGCAATTTTTTGGTGATCAACGCGATGAAAACTGTTTGTTAAGGGATTTAATGTCTCTTAAACTAGAAAAAAATGAAACTGCGTATCAATTTGGCATGCGATGTCAAGATGTGCGAAGTTTATTGCTTTCTAGAGTTAGAATTTATGAAGTAGATGCAGCAGTCAGAGCTATTAAAACGCGTATCTACGATGAAAGAGCATTGGATACGTTTTTAACAGGTTTACCCGGAAATATAGGTTTGGCAGTTAGAATTCAAAAACCTAACAATTTGGAAAAAGCTATGTCACTAGTTTTAGAAGAAGAAAATTTTAATTATGCGAAAAATCATTCCAGTCATTTTAATAAACCAGAATATTCTTCGAAAAATAATTTCACCCAAAATAAAACTTCAAATAGTTTTCCAAACCAACGTATAATTCCAATATTTCAAATGAGACCAAATCAAATTCCAATGAATTATAAACATCCTTTTGTAAACACATTTCCAAATCCTCAATATTTCCCTCCACAATTTAATCAAAATAGATTCCAACAACCTCAATTTAATCAAAATAGATTCCAACAACCCCAATTTAATCAAAATAGATTTCCACAGCCCCAGTTTAACCAAAATAAATTCCAACAAACTCATGGTCAACAATTCTTTGCAAGACCTCAAACAACAAACGCTTTTGCACCAGGTCAACGTCCTTTAAATCTTCCTAAACCAACTCCTATGGACGTATCCTCCGGAAACACTAGACGTACACAACAACCAATTCGTCCTTCCCACTCTAAACCGAATTTTACATCTCAAGAATTATTCTATCACGATACCCAACCATGGACTACAGAACAAACCTATGACAATTCAGAAGAATTAGTTGTAGACTATCCACAAAACAACGAAGAAATTTATTATCAACCCCAAACTCTCGACGAATCTGAATTCCAAGGAAATGAAAATTTTCTCGAAGTTCCGATGAACCCGGACTTGACTTAATCGAGTTAAACACCGAAGCAGACACAACCCTTCCTTACATTGTTATTCCTCCTCTAAATTTAAAATTCATGATAGATACCGGATCAACAAAAACTTTCATTAGCCCTAAATTAGCTGAACGTTCTTTTCTAAACTATTTAGAAATTGACCCTTTTCAAGTTAGTTCTGCCCATCAAACAACAACCCATAATTATAGTGCAACCATACCTTTACCTCCAGTATTTAAAACAAATGATTTTCACAAATTTTACGTATTTGACTTTAACAAAGAATACGACGGACTTATAGGATTAGATCTTCTAAAAAAATTAAAAGCCAATGTAAATATTTCAAAAGAATTGCTAGAACTTCAAAACACTCAACTTCCACTTTATGTTCCTAAAAAAAATTCAGAAACTACCAAAACTAAATTATTCCACATTACTTTAGAACCCCGCACAGAAGTAAAAGTAGAATTTCCTGTTAATCAAAATTTAGAAGAAGGTTTTATTCAACAAATTAAATTTAAAAATGAATTAATCACTCCAGCAGCTTTAGTCAAAATTCGAAATAAAAAAGCATTTACAACACTTTTAAATCCAACAGAAAAAACAATAACTTTAGAATTAGACAAACCAATCGAAATTAATGAATTCGAATTATGTTCAAATCAACCAGAACTTAGCGAAATTAGTTCAGAACAAGATAACATGCTTAAAGAAAATTTAAAAAATTTAAGATTGTCACATATGAATTCGGAAGAAAAAAAAGCTATTCATTCCCCATGTTTACGATATCGAGATATATTCCATTGCGAAAGTATACCGTTATCTTTTACCAATCAAATTAAACATAATATAAAACTAAAAAAAGACACACATCCCATTGCAGCAAAAACGTACCGATATCCTCATATACATAAAGAAGAAGTCCAAAAACAAATTTCTTCTATGTTGAACCAAGGTATAATTAAACATTCTATTTCACCGTGGTCCAGCCCCGTCTGGATAGTTCCTAAAAAGCTTGACGCCTCCGGAAAGAAAAAATGGCGGATGGTAGTTGATTACAGAAAATTAAATGAAGTAACAATTGATGATAAATACCCCTTGCCTAATATTTCAGATATATTAGATAAATTAGGACGCAGTCAATATTTTTCAACTTTGGACCTTGCATCTGGATTTCATCAAATCGAAATGAATCCAGATGATACAGAAAAAACAGCCTTCAGCACAGAACACGGAAAGTACGAATACTGTTACAGTATTCTACAGTATTCTACAGTAGAATGCCTTTTGGACTAAAGAATGCTCCATCAACTTTTCAAAGGGTGATGGACAACATTTTAAGAGGTTTACAAACAGATCAATGCCTAGTATATTTAGATGATATAATCATTTATTCAACATCACTTCAGGAACACATGGAAAAATTAAAAACAGTTTTTGAAAAAATAAGAGCAGCGAAACTCAAAATTCAATTAGATAAGTCGGAATTTTTACGAACCGAAGTAGCATACTTAGGTCACGTGGTAACACCACAAGGAGTTAAACCCAACCCTGATAAAATTAGAGCAATTTCCAAATTTCCAATACCAAAAACTCGAAAAGAAATCAAATCATTCCTAGGACTCGTAGGTTATTACCGAAAATTTATTCAAGACCTTGCCCATATTACAAAACCTTTAACAAAATGTCTAAAGAAAGGACAGAAAACTGGAATAACCCCTTATTCTCTAACATTCGGACACACAAACTCCCGTGATCCTAATGATATCCTTTTGAATAAAGAAGTTTATCAAACTTATGTTCAAGACCACTTACAAAAAATCAAACTCGTGTATCAAAATGTTCATGACAAAATCGAAACAAATAAAGAAAAAATCGTAACCAAGAAAATTAGTAATCTACCTTTTCGAGTAGGAGAAACTATATACTACACTCTAAACGAAGACAGAACATCCAAAGCAAATAAAAGATACTTAGGACCAGCGAAAATTATAGAAATTTATCCCGATAATACATGTTTATTAAAAACTAAAAATAAACAATTTAAAGTTCATACAAGACGACTAAAACACCACCTTGTTTCAGATGCATCACCTTCCTCACCCTGTACCTCACAAAATACTTAGGGACACAAATAATTCAAGAAATTAAAAATAATCCAGGACTGTTTATACAACCAATTGGAAAAGCGAAAGTTACCCTTTCTCATTGGACACTAATTAAACCAATTGACCTATCAGGCATAGTAAAAGAGATACCAAATTTTGAGAATCTACTACAAAATCTTCATGATCTACGGAATGAAACTTTATTTGAACATCACCTTTGTGAACAAATCTTGATCGAAATTAATGACAAACTTTTGCATTTGTTACCCCACAAACTACGTAGAAAAAGAGGACTGATCGATATTGCCGGTTCTGTAATTAAAGTGATTACCGGAAATTTAGATGCAGAAGATGGAAAACGTTTTGAAAACGCAATTAATTCAATGGCACACATTCAAAAATTATCAAACCAAAAGTTAAGTATAGTAACCGATTCCATGATACATATTAATAATTCTGTAGCACATTTATCCAATAATCAGAAACGCATCTCAGATAAATTAAACTCCTTACAAACAGAATTTCAAAACCTAAACAAAGAACAATTAAAACTGCACGAGCAATTCATAGTAGCAGAATCTTATTCACAAACAATAAATTCTCTGTCTCATATATCACACGTTCTCAATAATCTATTAACAGCTGTGACTTTTGCAAAATTGCAAGTTTTGCATCCAACTATTATCAAAGCTAATGAACTCTTGACCGAATTACAAGAAATAAATAAACACTCGCCATATTCCTTGATTGTTCCTCCGGAAATGGAAACAATTGAAATTTTTGAGAACATCATTAAAATTAGCGCGTATCATACCAATCAAAGGTTAGTTTTCTTATTACAAATTCCTTTAACTGATTCCATAATATACAGCTTGTACCATTCATATGCCTTACCAATAAAGCATCCAAATTCTGACACCCAACTAATTATACCTACAGCCAAATATCTCTTAGCATATGAGAATACTTACATGTTTACTGACGTTTCATGCATTAAAACAACGTCCCAAATTTATGTTTGCCAAAATCAAGATATCAAAATTGCAACAGAGAAGCTACCTTGTGAAACCCAACTTTTGGAACATCAAAAACCATACACCACTTGTGAAGTGAAGAAAATCCACGCTGTTTGGAAAATTCAAGAAATTGAAAATAACGCATATCTCTACTACGACTCTGAAGAAACTATTGGAAATTTAAGATGTACAAACCGACTTCAAAAATACGAATTTCAGGGAACGTATTTGCTAAATCTCCCCGAAAACTGCTCATTGGACATAAGAAATAAATTCTTAGTGTTCGACAAATCGAAAATGAAGACAACCGTTGAAGAACTTCAATTCATTCAACTACCCAGAATTGTGTCAACAAATAAATCGAAAACCACCAAGATCGCCTTGGAGGACATTCATCTCGACGATCTAGGTCAACTGAAACTTCAGCTACGAAGTACCGAGTACGACGAAAGTTTGCCAGTGTTAACGCATAATATTAGCACATGGACAATAATTTTATATATTCTGCTTTTTGTAATTATAATCATTATCTGCTTTAAGTTCCTGAAACCAAGAATTTATCAACGCACACCCTTGAAACCGGTGGCCACTCTTGAAGACATCGAACTTCAGTAAGGCCCCCATTCTTCATCTAGGATGGGAGGAGTTATGGAATCCCATATGTGATCCATTACGTAAGATAAGAAGATGCACTATATACCGCATCCTGTAAAGCCGAAGCCACCAAGCTTGCTGACCAGCACAATGTTATCAATTGCAGACTTGGCATCATTTGTTAATAAATAGGCCAAGCTAATAGAATCATGTCACTTATTATTGTTATACTCTCATCACGTATTGTGTAATGTTTTAAGTCAGTTACCTGTATTTTCGAAATAAAGTTTTTTAAAAACCAAGTTTCGGGTACGTGTAACTTAATTGGCCGTTGCTATGTTTTCGTCAGCCCCCCCCCCCCCCCCCCATAGACGATGTGATTTTTCGTTAAAAGAACAGGATTATATTATATTATATGGAAAACCCTAATATTAAATACTCCAAATATTGCTTAGTGCCGAAATGTGAATCAACGCCTATTCGACCACCAGGAAAAGTATTTATTTCATTGCCAGTGGGATCGACGTTTAGCAGATTGTCACTTAAATACTGAATTTATAAACAATTTATATTTTGATGTAGTTGAACATTTTCGAACATAAACCATCTAATAAATACAAATTTGGGTATAAAACTGACATTCGCGTGTACCCTATTATCAAATGATTGAAGTTAAAATAATCGTTCGTAAGGAGTAAACTCCAGTCGTTCGTCGGAGCTGACACATACAAGTTTTTTATTTTTTGAAGACATTCATAATTCATATCGATCTTGAGAAGCTATTGTATGTCTGTGAATTAAAACGAAGTACTAGAAGGTGTAGACATAGAGGCATAATGGAATTGCCTTAAAACAAGTTTAGATTCTGCAGTCAGAGATAGTTTGGCCCATAAACAAAATGAAATTAGAATTTCAGAGGAATTGGATATAGCAGCAAGAATATTAGAAACGAGGCAGCAGACAACCCAATTGGAAGAGAGGAAAAGGCAGATAGGTGGAAGGAATATTTGGGAATCCTTTATGAGGGACAATATCTAGAAAATATATTAGAAAAGAAAATCAGTGTAGAGGGGGGTAACCTTGGTTGTCCTTTAATAAATGAAGAGTTTGAACAAACATTAGAAACCCACAGTAGTTGGATCAAGAACTTTCACGTACATTCACTATGAATTCTTAAAGCCCGTTATTGCCAGGCGCTTTTAGGCGGCTGAATCGTTTTAGGCCGCTGAATTTTGCATTTAGGCGGGGTGTTATTGCCAGGAAAGGTATAATTAGGCCGCTGAAATTGATGTGTCAGTATTTTGACGTACGTCAGTATTTTAGCTTGTATTTTTGTTTGAGCGTAAAAATATAGAAAATAATAATAATCATGATTCTATCAATGGTTCAGAAACAATTAGTAATTAATAACTTAATTTTAATGATGAAGGTGGACGATGAAGCTAAATTTTAATATTTACTGGTTACTGGCATTTTGACAGCAAATGTCAATACATACTTTTTGCCGCCTAAAAAATGAACACGCTCATTTAAAAATTAAGCAGCTGAATAAATGGTTTAGGCGCAGTAACCGCCTAAAATTAGAAAATTTCAGCGGCCTAAAACGATTCAGCCGCCTAAAAAGCGCCTGGCAATAACGGGCTTTAGGCCGCTGAAATTTATGCCGCTAAATTTTGCATTTAGGCGGGGTGTTATTGCCAGGAAAGGTAATTAGGCCGATGAAATTGATATGTCAGTATTTTGACGTACGTCAGTATTTTAGCTTGTATTTTTGTGTTAGCTTAAAAATATAGAAAATAATAATAATCATGATTCTATCAATGGTTCAGAAACAATTAGTAATTTAATAAGTTAGTTTTAATGATGAAGGTGGACCATGAAGATAAATTTTAATATTTACTGATTACTGTCATTTCGACAGCAAATGTCAATACTACTTTCTGCCGCCTAAAAAATGAACACGCTCATTTAAAAATTAAGCAGCTGAAAAAATGGTTTAGGCGCAGTAACCGCCTAAAATTAGAAAATTTCAGCGGCCTAAAACGATTCAGCCGCCTAAAAAGCGCCTGGCAATAACGGGCTTTAGTGTGTTTCGTGTCAAAGGTCGTTTGACAATACGACACTAGATGAAATTAATATTCTGCTTAAAAAAATGTCAATTAACGCAAGACCCACGGCAGCGTTAAGACAAACTTCCAGTTCCCTACTAAGCTGATGTGCAAATGGAAATCAGGGTTATGCTAGATATTTCTCTTTTATTGCCTTGCATAAGAGAAACAAAGTAAAATAGAAGGTAAATACATGTAAATTTATTCTTATCGTTCGTATATTTTTCTAGATATAGCTCTAGGTTAGACGCGGGTAGAATATTTGCGAATGCTTTAAACTAAAACAACACAACGTATACATTCTAAACGAAAAAAAATGCAGCTCCTAAACATGTATTTAAAATTTTTAGGCGGTGCACTTTTAACAGGGTGCATTAGTCACGGTTCCGCCCTGGTATCCATTATCGGCTCGCGCAAAGGGTGGTTTTATTACCTCTTCTGTTGAATATGGATTTCTCCCGCAAGAAACTGTAATAAAAGACAGCTCCTAGTGCCGAATTATACTTTCAATTAACTAAACATGAACGCAACCCTTAAGAAATTATTCCTCCTTCCCTTAGTTTCCCACAAAATTCGCTACATAAAGAACGTTCACGGATCTAACAATGGTTATGACAGTCAGGGAGAACTTTTTCTGCGTTCCTTTTTTTATTTTTCTTTTCAAATCCAGAATAACTCCTATGGTTATCCAATTAAAAATGTATTAAAACTTCTCAAATTTTCTCTGTTGAACGTGGGCGACTTGGGCATATCTGGTGCAGTTCCCACGGGGGTAACATTTCTTGAGTCGAGTATTTCTAAGGGTTCGTAATTTCATAAGTCGGATTTGGTAACCAGCGGCGTTTTCTTGGCCTATTAAGTTTGAAAACATCGTAAATGGAAGTTAGTTGAAGAGATGCTACGACTGCAGCGATCAGACTTTTTAAATAATCTTCTCCCGTGATGGGTATTTTTCAAATAACTTATAAACTTGCCGCTTCAAGTTCACAGACTTTCTATACAAGGTGGTTCTTAAGTGTAGTAAAAGTTTTTACATTATTTTGATTCGAATATTTCATATGACCATATGTCTAAAACGGCTTAATTTCAAAGTAGAGGGAAAGAGAATGGAGATATTTTAATCCTTTTTTCAATTAAACGGGGACGGGCCCAAGGGGTGACTAATATTTTTTTAGAGATAATTTCGAAAATTTCGGTACGTCCTCGGGACTTTGTTGGGAACGTACTCGTATCGATATGGTTAGGGAGCCGCAATGGTGAATTTATTATTGCCGCACTCTTTCTACCATGCAACACGAAGAACAAGAATATAGCTATAAGAAAGTTGCATCTGACAGTATACGAGGGTCGCAGTAGCGATTTCTGTGACGTTTGGAAATTTCGCAGTTTTTGCGAATTTTTGCAAGTTCTACGTATACCAGGTCAATGTTTTTGGTGTCATAGCCAAAAGCAAACTTTTGGGGGAGGGATAGAAAATGTAAGATTCGAGGGGTCGAAAATGCGGGGGTTAAAACGAGTTTTCGGATACAGAAGCGTCCGGTGCTGTTACATCGCATTCTTTGTGAAACATTCAACTATGATTTTGGGCTAGTTAAAGGATGAACCATCGTATGGGTTAATTTTTGGGGTCTGCAGATAATAGAGGTGGAAATTTGAGATTCGTTTTTAGCAAACTTTAAGCGTTCGATACTGTTATATCACGTACCTCTTGTTTTGTTTTGAGCTAGTTAGAAAGAGAACGAACCAGCGCACATCATATGGGTTGGTTTTTGGGCTCTGCGATGCATGGGGGCGATATTTAGGGGTGCAGAATTGAGCTACGTTTTTAACAAATTTTAGGCGCTTGGTGCTGTTACATCTCATACTTAAAAAAATAAGAATAACATTAATAGTAAAAATAATAAGTAAATTACATGTTCCATAGAGTTATGTACACTATTTTTCCCATGGCACCTTAAGAAAATCAAATATTCATAAAACAGCAACTTTATTTAATGATTTTTTATTTATATTAGTAAATGTCAAAATTTCAAAGCAAAAATTCGTAGACTTCTCAGACTAGTTGCCTGTGAAAATGGTAACTTATAACACCGTCGCATGATCGGTGGTACAACAACTATAATTGTGTTTCTATGTTTACCATTTCAATTTCACCCCTGTGGTGGTATGTAGCTTCGTTTTCTGACAAATTAATGTCGATTAAATACACTGACCGGCAAAAAAAACGGCAACACGGAAATGTTTGAAAAAAGCACTTAAATTTTCATTAATTCAACTTAACAGTGGTAGTGCATTGAAGAACCATTTATTTATGACACACCCAAAAAATGGAAGTTTTTATTGATAAAATAGAATTGGTGAAATCATATAATTTAAAGAAAGTGTGATTTTCGTAATAAGTGAAGTAATTCGTTCCTACTAGGTAAATGGCTATGAAATGTTGGTCACGAACCCCAACAATAGAGGCCGATGCCATCACAGAGAAAATGCAAATAACTACCTGAAATAAATACAAAACAGGTCAAACAAACAAAAAGTTAGAAGCACAGTGAAAATCTAATTTCCCAAGCAGACACTGAAATCGCAGATCTATTTTCTGTAACAATAGACCTCACTATCATTACCAAACAGGCTGAAAGGCTAAACGAAAACAAACAAAAAACTCTGGCAGAATAGCGAACGCTTCGCCACCACTATCCTGTTACTGAATAAGAATATCATCGAAATAACAAGTTTGTTTTCTGCGAAAGGGTAGAATACTAGATGAGTTTAATATAGCAGAAAATTCTGTCTCCAAGAACACCATTTCTAGTAACTATAGGGAAAATTCAAGCGAAAGGGTTGTTTCAAACACGAGATTAATTTAAATATTTGCTTACAGGATATCACATGAATTTACGTTGTTTGACCATGTTTCCCTAAGGGATAAAATAGTTACGAAGTACATTTCACATATTGCTGAACATGTAAATGCAATTTACTGATTTTAACGTTTAGTTTCAATCCCAAGATTTAACGTTTGTTCAACTATAAAATAAACCTACCTACTATTTTTATATGAAATAAAAATTTGATCTAAAATTTTATTATAAAGCTCATTAAAAATTTGAAAAAATCGAGTGGGCTCGTCCGGGATTTGAACCCGGGACCTCTCGCACCCTAAGCGAAAATCATACCCCTAGACCAACGAGCCAACTGAGTGTTTTATTAACCACTGCGAAAAAACCTCGCTCATAGCCTACTTAAACTTATACCCAACAGGTAAATAAACTTCACATCGCCGTTCACATTTAAAAAGAGCTGGTAGTTAAATGCCCGAAGATAAATAAATTAATTTATGTTAAAATATTCTAATCTTACCTTATGAATGGTGTGCTACACATTTTTTCTATGATTTGTAGAATTTTAGTTCATAGCATCCAAGTATCTGCAACATAGAGAGATATCTTCAAGATGAATCTAATATAATGTTTATATGTATACAGAGAAAAATTTTCCAAATGCAAAATAATGTTCTTATTACTACTGGAATATTTCAACATAAAGAGTTGAAGTTTATTCGTACCTAAACCTGATTTCTAAAATGCCCTTGTTTATCTCAAACCTTTAGGGATTCTGACTACCTTCTCCAAGATGCTCATAGAATATTTTCTTATTCTAATTGGATCTTTCAACCCTTACGTTTTCTGTTCTTTTCCAAATGTGTTTCTCAATGAATTGCTTTTATAATATTTCAACATAAAGAGTCGAAGTTTATTCGTACCTAAACCTGATTTCTAAAATGCCCTTGTTTATCTCAAACCTTTACGGATTCTGCCTACCTTCTCCAAGATGCTCATAGAATATTTTCTTATTCTAATTGGATCTTTCAACCCTTACGTTTTCTGTTCTTTTCCAAATGTGTTTCTCAATGAATTGCTTTTATAATATTTCAACATAAAGAGTCGAAGTTTATTCGTACGTAAACCTGATTTCTAAAATGCCCTTGTTTATCTCAAACCTTTACGGATTCTGCCTACCTTCTCCAAGATGCTCATAGAATATTTTCTTATTCTAATTGGATATTTCAACCCTTACGTTTTCTGTTCTTTTCCAAATGTGTTTCTCAATGAATTGCTTTTATAATATTTCAACATAAAGAGTTGAAGTTTATTCGTACGTAAACCTGATTTCGAAAATGCCCTTGTTTATCTCAAACCTTTACGGATTCTGCCTACCTTCTCCAAGATGCTCATAGAATATTTTCTTATTCTAATTGGATCTTTCAACCCTTGCGTTTTCTGTTCTTTTCCAAATGTGTTTCTCAATGAATTGCTTTTATCTCATAAAAATAGCACTGCTATTACAGCTGCATTCAATCCCAAGGTTCTTTATTTTGAAAGCACCTCTATACACCTGTCAAAATATTGCAAACAAAATTTTGGTAAATCAAAAAATTGTGCAATTTATTCGTAAATAACCTTATCCTGAAATCCCTTAAGGATCATGCAGGTTGTTCTAATTAAAAGAAAAGTTAGGTGCTGTACTGAAAATATGTGGGAAGTCTGTATAGGTAAGTGGAAATAATTTCACATCACAACGTATTAAGAAATAAGACGTAAACGTGAAATCTTTTAATATGAAACATAATACATAATATATCATACAGTTGGGCACACTGTGTATATAAAAGTAGGAGACACCCAAAGCGATGTTAGTAGTATAGATGTGGTAGATCAAGTTCACTTCAGACGCAGGGGGCCTCCATTAATTCTTCATAAATTATCCTGATGCAAGTGCTGTTAAATTTATAAAATATATGGAGTGCCCAATTTCGCTAATTTAAATAGAACCCCTAATTTTCATTTGTTGCATTAATTGCAGTTTTTTATAAATAAACATTTGATATTTCTGTGGGATGAAAAACTGGAGATTTCAAATTTCAATCACGTGTAGGGGTACCAGTAGTAAGTTATAGCCGTGCAACTGTTTGCAAAATGGGGAACAATTTATTATTGGCACCTCTGTACAAGGTTTATCAGTTATTATTAGTTTCAGTTAGTCATAGGGGTTTTAATTTAACCCCTGGAATTCCAAATTCCTAGTTTGAAACATTTATTTCACTATATTTGAAGAAACTACGGCCATGCAAATTCCATACATATGAGAACAATAGCCGTGATGCCTAATCATCTTTAAATATCATGATATTTATATATAAATATCAAAATATTGGATATATGCATATCGATACTTATATCTTATAATATGTATACATGTATTAAACTTTTGTTAGTTTTTCATAAATGATCCTTAGGTTAGGTATAGGTATGTTTTTCTCCCTTCATACACTCAAAATTAGCCCACACTGAGTGTTTCAGTTTTGGCATTTTTAACAAACTGTGTTGTTAGTGTAACCGCAACATGAAAAGTCAAGGAACTCTTAACCGACAAACATTCTAATATAACCAGGGGAATCCCAAAAAAAACCGGCACGTGCAGAAGCCACTTTTTAAAATTCACTGCAATTAGCAAACCAGAGAACTTACAGCCGGTAAAGTAGGTTATCACTCGGGAATATTGAATTTAGTTCTTTTATGTTTGACTCTTGGTATACAGGGTGTCCCAGTATTTCTAGAGCATATAGTTCGGGTCAAAATAATACTTAAAGCATCTATAATTTTTTTTCTAGGACGTCTCCCTTCGAATCAATTCGCCCTTAAAGGCCAAGTCCTGAAGAAGGTTCTTTGCTGGTAACTTTCAAACTACTGTATCGAATGTTATCAAATTTGGACTGTACACATAGGAAGCAAGTATCTGTGATCGAGTGACATGACATCTTCCATATCTTGTCTAGGAAGCCTGGGGTGGAACACCCCCAATGCTTTTCACCCCTTAACTTTCACATTGATGTTTTTAGCGCATTTGCAATGACATCTTTAAATTCCTTAAACAATTTTCTTAAAAAAGGTACTCTTATTTGAAACTGCCCGTTTCCGAGAAAATAAAATTATACAAAGATATGATTTATCATTTTTACTATACAAGCAGGCTATGAAATATGAACTGCTTCATGAAACATGTGGGAAAATGAAATGAAACTGTATGAACAATTGGATATGAAAACATAATAGCGGCTACAATAAATTCTCGAAGTAAGCATCTTGTAGACGAATACATTTTTGTCTAGAAAAATTAAAAATCATGCCTTTGTATACATTTTTTTCTGGGGGACGTGCCGTTTTAACAGTTTCAAATAAGAGTACATTTTTTGAGAAAATTATTCAAGGAATTTAAAAATGTCACTGAAAAGACTTAGGGGTGTTCCACCTCTGGTTTCCTAAACAAGATTTGGAAGATGTCATGTCACTAAATCACAGATACTTAGGTACTATGGCTACAGTCCAAATTTTATAACATTCGATACAGTAGTTTGAAAGTTACCAGCAGAAAACCTCCTTCAGGACTTGACTTTTAAGGGCGAATAGCTTCGAAGGGAGGCGTCCTAGAAAAAAAATTATAGATACTTTAAGTGTTATTCTGACCCGAACTATATGCTCCAGAAATATTGCTCCGTTGTTCTGGGACACCCTGTATGTACACTATTTTTAAAATTAGAATTTTCCTTTTTCAAATTGAGATTAATCTATAGTTACCTCAATGAGCGGTTTGAAAACGACAGTAGTAAAACGAGCAACGTTTTCTAGATGTAATTTAAATTTCCTCGCCACACACCAGACGGCGCGCCTAACACTGGAGCCCCGATTTTAATATATGTACGATTATATGGAAATATCAAACAAATAAACATTTCTACGAGAAAATGAGTAGCGAAATCCTTTATTCGATACGTCAAAGTTATCGTCTGACAACAAAAATTAAAATATAAGATTACCAAAAATTCAAACAACACAACAAGGTGACAATTTAGTTCTGATACTCTCATCGGCAGGGAAGTCTGTTCGCATTGTAATTTTCGGCGAGAATGCCTTATTTACATAGCCATAGGTTCTTAAAGTCACTAATTAAAACTTGAAAATTATGACCCGCGCCCAGTGCGCCACAGAAATTACGTATAACACGAAATAAATAAAGCACTCAAACGTCAAAACTATAGCGACGCCATATTGAAGCGGAAATGTCAATATGAGCTATAATCAAGGTTGATCTCCTGTGATACCACTGGATTAATTTTTTTTAATTTTAAGAATTCACTTTCGGGTTATTACTTATTAGAGGCTCAATACGGAACAATGAGTTCTTTATTTATTCTACCCTTTAATAATATTCAATAAACTGTAAAGGGTCAACGACCTTACTCTGGAACGCAGTGTTTGACGAATCATAGTAAATCTGGAAGAATAATTACAATTTGTAGGCAATTATTTATTAAACCGTTCCAGATAATCTACGCGTGCAACAGATGACAATAGGTATTTCCAGCGACGCGTCAAAATATCAGGAAGACATTTATGCCGACGCACTTCCCCCAACTAAGTACTTGTATGTGAAACTTTATCATCCTATTAAACGTCAACTTAAACCGCAACATAACATCAGCAACTGCTAATAATTAAGTTCCGTTGTCAAGTTCATAGTTCATCAAGTAGATAACCTCTCTCGCGCGCACACAAATCTTCAGTAATTCTCCAATCAATCTACATATGAGTGACATTAGCATACAAACGGTTTTCTCAACAAACCGTCCTCATCAGCATCTTAGATGGCTTCCATTCCCCAAAGCCACCAAACTAATGCGCGTCAGACCCCGTACTTTGAATTGATACTCTCTAATTTCCATATACCCACTAAACAATTTCCGCAACTATCTGACTATCGCCATCTCATTGGCAATGCTAAATCATTCATTGGTTGCCAAAAATAAAAACGTCTTTTGAATTCTCGTTGTATCTATAACAGAGTCGTTTTAAGCCTAAAACACTTATTTGATATGTACAGGGTGTCCTGTTTTCGTTGTGATTTGGGGGTTTCTCATAGAAGCAGCAGAGATAGAGCCTCGGGGTTTTCGCGAACCTGAGCTACTTTCTTCTGAAACCAGAATTTTGGATATCGTTTTTAGTTTTCGAGAAAAAAATATTGATTTTTATCGATTTTCAAAAATTCTCTACAATTCTTTTTTTTCTAAGCAGACTAAAACTGTTAAGATTGATAATTATAGAACTTTTTCCAAGGAATTAAGTGGCGTACGTAGTTTTTTCTAGGGGGCGTATTTTTTGAGTTATGACATAAAGTTGAATTTTTTAAATGGAAACCACAACAGGCTTTGGTTGAATTCGAAAGGTCTTTTTTTAAGCTATCAAAATATATACATATATACTTTTATATTGTTATTTCAAAAAACGGCAAAGATTTTGGTACTTTTTACCTTTAGAAAATATAAGATAGGTAGGTACATCCAAGATACCTGTGATTTTATGTTAGCAACTTTTAATAACAACAAATAAAAACAACAAAAACAAAAAAAACAGCAAAACAAACAAAAACAACAAAAACAACAAACAACAAAATTATAGGAACTGCTCAAATTGATTGCCATGGTTTTCAACACATAATCTACATCTTTTAGTTAATAGATTGATGGCATTAATTAAAAAATAGGATGGGCTTGCAAATAACTGAAAGCTGCATGTTGTGTTGCCTCTGCTAGCTCGGCTTGATTGTTGTATCTTCGTATGTAGTTTTTCTTTCAAAAATGCACAAACAAAAAAGTCTAATATACTCAGATCCGGTGATCTTGCAGGCCACAATATAGTTCCATTCGCACCCAACCATCTACCCGGAAAATGATTTTCTGAATAATTTGTAACTATTGCAGAATTGTGTGCAGGGGCACCATCTTGTTGGAAATATACCCTGTTTATGTTTATTAACGGAACATTTTCCATTATCGTCTCTGCGTTAATATTCAATAAATTAATGTATCTCAATCCCGTTAAGTTTCCATCAAAAATTTGGTATGCTAGTTGACCGCCCAAAATAAAACGCGAAACGTTAAATTCAAAACGTCCTTTTGCCTCTGACGTTCAAAAGTTTGGTGCTGATTGGTATCAGACCAGTGACGCACATTATACCTGTTAAATAATCGTACGGTGCTTATGTGAGTTTCATCTGTCCAAATGATAGAACGCCCAAATTCTGGATTTTCTTGAATTTTATTTAAGCACCAGCTACAAAAACTTTTGTTTTGGAAACACCAACTTGTCATTCGATTTCGCGACAAGAAGTTTTTGGTGTCGCCTCAACCAACGATAAAACATTTATTTTTTCCTCTTCCCTATTTTCTTTATTATAAATTTTGTTTCTAGGTTTATTGAATGACCCATAGTGAATTAAATTTGATTTTAATCTCGAAAACATCATTTTATTTGGTTGTCTTCTTTCTGGGTATCTAAATTTAATAAATCGATGGATAGGTATTATACTGGAAATGGGTATCTAGGAATTTTTTGTGTATCTGTTGAGATATAGATCCATTGATTCATTTACATTCTCGCTTTCATTGAAAACTGCAATTATGTCGTATTTTTCGAAATTCTGATAATTTTGAAGTGCCATTATGTATATGTTACCGGTAAAACCCGAATTCCGTGAAAACCCGTTTTAACTAGTTAGAACTAGAGATAACAAAGAACCTTTGTGAAACCTAGTTTTAACTAGTCAAAACGCGAACTCACTGGACGTATTTGTAAAAACCCGAATAAATAATAATGTTTTATGGGCTTCGGGGTCTAACTGCGATTTTTAGTCAAAACTAGTTTTACCCAGTCGTTCGCTTGAGGGAACTAGTTTCAACTCATAGAATCAGTAAAAGCCCGAAATACTCCATTCTTCGTAAGAAAAAACTAAGAAGTGCTGCTTCTTTAGCTCGTGGATCTGTACAAGGTTTATTCGCGTTGTACATGTAAGAAGCGATGAGCAAGCAACATATGCAAGTGTAAAAAAGCAATGGTATTATACAGTGTAAAACACGCGTTTGAATTATGACTTATGTTATACCGTGTGTCCTGGGAATTCTGAAGCATCCTGTCTGTATGGAAAATTTGAAAATTGCCATTTCTATGCCCCCAAAGTGTTTTAAGGGTATTTCGAGTATCAGAACACATACAATGTGCACCAGAGAAAGTTTTTGCATAATCATTTTCAAAGTTTAAACAAATATCAAAAATATTCCCAAAAATGTATGGCCTGGGAATCAACGCAGTTTAAATACGAGCAGTATAAAGAGCACAACAAATTAAAATGAACAAAGTTTTAATACATTTAAGTAAATAAATAATTTTCTATGTATTGTTTCAATGTTACTGCCTTTAACAACGTGAATAATTTTCCAATAAATCCATTGCCAGCTTAATTAAAAATTATAAAACGTTTAATTATGCATTTTTACTGATAGAAACCAATCGCTGTTCATTCAAAATAACAATACAAGTAAAAAAAATAACCACCGTTGGATTCGAACCTCCATATGCTAGATGTCATGCCGGCCGTTATGCGATTGAACTCACTAACCGATTGCGCAGATGGCTGTCGTGCTCTTTACACTAAGATGATTTCCTCGCGATAATAATAATAATAATATCTCTACTCACTCCAAACTAACCCTAAGGTTAGCCCCAGAAGCATAGCTTGTACGGGACGGAGGAGGCGGCATATTACTATTAGCCGCTGGTGCGTCACAGGAACGACCTACAGTTGTTAGTGCTCTACCCACCATTTAGTGCGAGAATGAGGAAAACCTGGAAAACCTCATTAGGTAGAGCTGGATAGGCGATCCAAGGCGCGCCCCAGCCACAGCGCAGAAATGAGTCACCCATCCATAGCCAAACCGCGGGCACTGTTGCTGAGCATTAACGACTACTCACTCGCGCATGCCAGCAAGATCCCACAGCCACGGCTGTGCAAAAACGCAAAAACGTTATTTGGTGCACATTTTATGTGTTCTGATACTCGAAATAATATACTTAAAACACTTTGGGGACATCGAAATCGCAATTTTCAAATTTACCATGTTAAACAGGATGCTTCAGAATTCCCGGGAAACACGGTTAAGAATATATTTTGGGTTTTTTGAGTTTAATAAAACCTAAATTCAACTGAGTTTTTTAATGTTATGCAAAAGAATACAAATTTCGGGTTTTTACTGATTCTATGAGTTGAAACTAGTTCCCTCAAACGAATTACTCGGTAAAACTAGTTTTGACTAAAAATCACAGTTAGAACCCGAAGTCCATTAAAAATTATTATTTATTCGGGTTTTTACAAATACGTCCCGTAAGTTTGCGTTTTGACTAGTTAAAACTAGTTTTCACAAAGGCCCTTTGTTATTTCTAGTTCAAACTAGTTAAAACGGGTTTCCACGGAATTCGGGTTTTACCGGTAACATATATACTAAGCATCCATTAATAAAACTAGCTACATGCAACTTTTGCTAATGTATGTCAACAGATAATTATTCAGTTGTTAAGATAAAATCACAGGTATCTTGGATGTACCTACCTATCTTGTATTTTCTAAAGATAAAACTTAAAAAGTACCAAATCGTTTCTGTGTTTTGAAATAACAATATAAAGGTATATATACATAAGTTATCTTACGTCCATTTACGGTCATTTCACCGTATAGTTCGATGACATTCTTATCCGCTATGCAGTGTCAGCAGACTCTCCGTATTTTTCCACAGTGTAATAAAAATTGTACAGTAGCATTTTTTTATTGTCATTAACCTCAGTCTTTATCTTTATTCGAACCGAACAAGTTGTAATTGCAAATAAATAAAATTTTTAAAAACTTAATCCAAAATCTTTTTTACAAAAGTTATATATGTATATGTATTTTGATAGCTTAAAAAAGACCTTTCGAACTAGACCAAAGCCTACTATGATTTAACATAATCTTTTTAAATTATTGTAAATTTAAATTATTTAGGCAGGTCATTTTGATTTTTTGGGTTTCCTAAAATGTCAAAGTCACTAATATTTAATTTTTTCTGTCTTTCTGGATTGGAAGAGTGCGTTGGTTTGGTTTTTGAAGTTCTTGAAGTTGTCTGGCTTCTGCTGGAATTCTGTTATTAATTTTCAATAATAAAAACATTCTCTTGATGATGGAAAGAAAATTTCCGAAAATGCATTTAGAAAGTGACTATAGGTTATATTAAATATGTTGCGGGTCCTTGGTTTCGTCCTTGTGGGACTCGTCAGTGCAGTTTTTTCTACAATTATTTTATACGCAACCAACTTTAGATGTAATGAGTGTTACTGGATACGTTTGCGTCAAGCTCTTGCCCCATAAATCCTTTTTTGTCTTAATTGAGGACGAATATCATTTTCTTATCTTATACATTTTATGAAGGCGATCCGTCAACGACACCGTCCAACCGAAGCATCGATCAACTTGTCGCCGGTGCTCATTTGCAAATAAAATAAAGGTAGGGGTCTCAAATATATGCCATAAATTTACAATTCATAATAAAGTTACGGAGTTTCGAAAAGTAAATACCCGGCAAACTTTTTGACATGTATATAGTTTAAAATCGAGTTTTTAGCTGCTTTACATGATGGCGACTGCTAAAATTCTTTCGCCTTCCCAGTTTAAATGTGTAGAGAATATAGATGGCGTTTTGTTTGCTAATTTATATTAAACATCTAACGAGAGAATTGCAGCTCGGTATAGACGCGTTGGGGAAGCTTCACATTAATGTACTGTACATTCAGTTAATTATAATAACGAATGTGTTTTGTGTCGCGCTCGGTTTGGAGAATATTAAGATGAAGGGTAGAGGGAAGATTATATTAGGGAGCTCTCGAAACACTCGGTAATTTTCATGAATTTCACAGTACTGTGTAAACACAATAAAATAGATTTCTTAAACCAAGAAACTGGGTCTCGATGCATAATAAATAAATGGGAGACATATTGAATTGAAATAAACAACAAAAACACACATAATATATTAGAAAATCAACTGTTCTTCTTTTAGTAAGCAAGGCCAGTAGTAGCTTTAAAGTTCCATCTTTTGCCCTCTAGGGCTATCTTTTGCCAGTGAGGGCGAACTTTTGCCAGCGAGGACTATACACTGAAAAAAATGTATGTAAATTCACATTAAATTTACATAATAGTTTCTGTAATATTTACATAAGAAATACTGTAAAAAATAATTACAGTGGCGTTATTCATAAAAATACACAATAATGTAAATGTTTTGCAAATAAATGTATATTTCCTTTCAAAGTATGTGAAAATCTAGAAAGTTGTAAATCTAAAGTGTAGTTTTGTTGGATATAACGTAATAACACCATAAAATTGTAAAATTTTTGACAGAACTATAATAGTACGGAAACTCTGTAACGTCTGGCCAATCGGATTCATAGTATGCTAAACACGTGAACAGAAACGGTGGCGCTTGCGTTCGAGCGGCATATTACAGTTGTTGCATCAAAAATCAGAATCACACAATATTTTAGTTAGTGTGCACGTTTTATAAAGTGCTACAGTTGAATGTTTTGTTAAGGTAAGTGGTTATCTTATTCATATATAATATAAGTAGTTATTAATTGATAAGTATACATTATTAAAGAATGATCACCTGCAAATTTTGTAAAACAAATGTAACTACGAACTCCATCAGTACTGTCATCGAAATTTGCAAATGCCATTTTATTGCCTACGTCCAAATTTCCAGGTAGTTTTAAATACCTACTGTAAATTTAAAAATCACGTTTCTAAATAGATTGCATACCTAAATTCAGCGAAACTAGATATTTTTATAACTCAAACTTTATCTGTAACATTTTTATATCAATTTTGTGAATTTCTGGCAATAAATAACTGTATAAGTATATAATATATCGACGTTTCGTCCCCGTTTGAAACAAAAAATGTGTCAAATATTTTATATTTTTTACATGTTTCTTTTAATAAATCTTGACAAGGCCCCCGAACGGGGGCGAAACGTCGATATATTATATACTTATACAGTTATTTATTGCCAGAAATTCACAAAATGTATATAAAAATATTAAAAATTTAAACTAGCACAAATCAAGCAAAAATTTTATCTGTAACGTTCGAAGTTGTGTGTTTCAGTGCAAAGACAGAAAAGAGTTTCATAAACATACTTATAAACACTTGAAAGATGGCATTGGCGTCATTTGCCCTTATAACGTTTTTTGTAAATTCGAGACGTCGCGTCGCCGTCGTTTAGCAATGTTAATAACCTCAGAAATCACATAATGCGGAAACACTCCTATGTAACATCCAACATAGGTGCCGACACAGATGCAAATAATTCAAGTAATGGTGCATGCAAAAGATACGTATGCATTTGAATTTGGATGAACAGTTTCAGATAAACGATAGTAATACGTTAGATCAAAATTTTGACAATGAACAATGAATCAAAAAATCCATAGTTTCCTGCTTTATGACAAATTTCAGTTGAAAATTCATAAAGAATAACTGCATCATAACTTATTATTTAAAAATTAAGATAATAAGAAAATGTTCTATGCTTTTACCGATTACCGCGGTACAAATCATCGTAATTGTTTCAGGATACAATTATTGCTATTGAGGAGCACAGCGCGGTAGAAGTGGTAGGTGAGTAGGTATACTTTAGCAATTTGTTAAATTGTAGAAAATATTACGTACTTCTTGATTTAGTGGCTTCCAATAAAGTACCTAGTCGGTACCTGTTACATAATATGTTACAATTCATTCCTGTTTTTAAAAAACCGCTGAGATAATTTTTAATTTGCTTTACAGATGCACCCAGCAAGAAATATATTTTTTTTCGAAAAAGTGCATGTGGGATCTTACACTTCGCTGAATTAGTTGAATTTAATTTTATTAAAAAAAATCTATTTTGTTTACAATTCAAAGTTTTCTAGATTGAGTTACATTTTTTTACCAAACTAAATAAATAAATTATTTTGTGACCATTACAACTTTATATCACTTTCCAAATCTCAGAGTGGTATATATATATCTTAAGGGGCCCACTCACACAGAGCGATAACTGAAGACTTGAATGCACACGCCGCGGGGTACAGTTAAAACTTACTGTGTATGGGGAAGCGTGTGGCGTGCACACAGTCAAGTCGCTGGGAATCAAGCGCTGCTTGATTTTTGGAATGTGCAGTTATAACTGCACGGGGAAGAGTCACCGTGTATGGTGAAAAAGTCCGTGCACGCCTCGGGTCGGGCCAGTGGCGTTTGTTTAGCAGCATTGCATTCGAGATTTGACGCATCAACATGTCGGATTTACACAATTTTTCACGCGAATTTTTAACGGAGTTTATTGAATTGTTCACGTGAGGATATTCATGACGTTGCAATCTGATGTATGTAAAGGCGCCCACTCACACAGAGGGAAGAATGCGCGGGTTTGACTGCACACTTTTACGTTAAGTTAAACCTGTAGCCTGTCCTTCCCCACACACACAATGAGTAATATCGTCAGTTTTGGGTACGATGGCATCACGAAAAGACCTTATGTTGATGACAGTGGCGTGCTTAATAATAAAAAAAACAAATTGTTACAAAAATCAAAAGACCTAGATACAAATGGGTGAAGGAATGGTTGCTAAAACGTCATGAATATTCTCACGTGAACAATTCAATAAACTCCGTTAAAAATTCGCGTGAAAAATTGTGTAAATCCGACATGTTGATGCGTCAAATCGCGGATGCAATGCTGCTAAACAAACGCCATTGGCCCGACCCGAGGCGTGCACGGACTTTTTCACCATACACGGTGACTCTTCCCCGTGCAGTTATAACTGCACATTCCAAAAATCAAGCAGCGCTTGATTCCCAGCGACTTGACTGTGCACGCCACACGCTTCCCCATACACAGTAAGTTTTAACTGTACCCCGTGGCGTGTGCATTCAAGTCTTCAGTTATCCCTCTGTGTGAGTGGGCCCCTTAAGTACCTAATATGAAAAACATATTTCCAAACAATTTTACTCTTGAAATTAGCATTTCAGTATTGTCGACTTGTCTGAATAAATATTATAAATATTATGTTTTTTAATGTAATTATGTATACATAGATACTATGTAATAAATAACGTATTTTAATTTTCGAGTTTGATTCATTTACCTATCACCAAGCAGCAATAGTAATAAAAACAGATTAAAATGTAAAACTACAAAGTAACGAAACACATGGTAATGCCACAGTGCTTTATTACAAAAAAAATGTAGAATTACACCAAGTAATTACAAAATTTATGGAAATTTAGTAATGAAAAATACGCAACTGTTGATTAATTTACACCGCAAATTTACATACGAGCGTTAAATTTACAATTCACATTTAAGGTACCTAACTTCTTAAATTTACATTATGGTTTGTAACTGGCTTACAATCTCCTTGTAAATATACTATACTAATGCTGTACACAAATAACCAACAATAATTACAGTAAATTTACAAAATACTTTTTTCAGTGTACCTTTTGCCATCTAGGGTTATCTTTGCCAGTGAAGGTTATTTTACTGCTTAATGAATTGTAGTTTACCTTAATGTTGGATATTTCAATAAATCGAATTTTCTTCTCTCACTCCATATATCATTTGGTAAAATTTGTAAAATCTTGAAAAACCTCTAAACTTTACCAGAACTTTCTGTTTCCTTTCATGGTAAGAAATCTAGGCCTTCCACTTGATAGACTTTTTCTTCTCCCACATCGTGGTAATCGGTATCTTTTCTAAGGCGAAAGCCAAACAAGAGTTCTGCAGGCGTGTATTGTGTTATTCGGTGTTCTATGTTGTTTAGACCTTGCAGAACTTGCACAATCTTGCATATGTACTTTAAAATCATTTCCTTTTATGCCACCGGCATTTTTTTGGAGATATTGACAGATATAGAGGAATGTTGAAACTTGAATATCTTCGGACTGAACAACTCCAAAGCAACTCCAATAACATAAATAATGATAACATTTTCTCGAAATCGGAACAATGACAGACGTCCGTACACTGCAACGAACAAGTGGTTATTGTAATTCGAGAACGGCAATGCGAACTAGGGGAAAAGCTAAAGCGCAATGGATTGATAATAAATGTAGACGAGCCGAGGATAAGTCAGGACCAAGAAAGGCTGACGAAGTTTTTAAAATAATTAGGAGAAATTGGGTTGTTTGGTATGTGCGAAGGAAGAAAATGGGCTATGGTCTCAGATGTGTGCAAGCCAGAATAAATAACTGAACATGCAATTTTCCCTGCACTATATTAATTATAGAGCACGTCACAAAAAATTTCAAACTGCATATCAGTTTACAAATTAGTGAAGTTTGCAGTCGGCACGTAGAGCGGGGGTCGAAAAGCGTCACGTATACAGTCATCCGTTGATTACGTCCTAATCCAGTGTGCATGTTCATTTGCATAGCCTGCTTAATTCCAATCGCTTCACCGCCGTTGTATATACATCCCCAACGATCGGCTCTCCCAACAACTGTTGTAAAATTGCTTACGTGACGTTTTCTATTATGCCGTTATACCCTTGTCTGGCTGATAGCTATAATACGCATAGACGGTGTTAAAATAATTGTTATTTAAATCAGGCACGTGGTTTCATATACAGAGGCTATATGAATCAACGATGAGCGTGATTGGCCTATCATAATATGGAGATTACCGGACAAGTTATTCTATGTTCATTTGTTTTCAGTATGTGCGTATTCACTTAAATTAAGTCGCATATCGTCAAAGAAAGGAGAGGATATTTACTTATTTTTAAAGCAACTTATGCAGTTTTTATAAATTCAAATACGGCGATTCGAGAAATGTAGGAATAATATGTGAGCAGTTTAACAGATATCGATATGTCCTAATATATAAACAAACTTTTGAACCAAACAAGATCAATTATAATAAATTACTTATTTTATCTCGGAGATATCAATCAAAATTTAAATTCAGTTTTGGTGGATGCGCAGGATCAGATAAATCTGTTAATATCGAGTACGAATCGATATTCCTTTCAGTTCTCGAGATACTAATAAATACTGAAATTCTTGTTTTCAAAAACTCCAATTCTTTTTGTACTAAGCAGACTAAAACTGTTAGGAATTCAGTGGCGTACGTAGTTTTTTCTATGGAGTGTATTTTTTGAGTTATGGCATAAGGTTGAGTTTTTTAAATGGAAATCATAGTAGGCTTTTGGTCTAGTCCGAAAGGTCTTTTTTTAAGCTATCAAAATATATATATATATACTTTTATATTGTTATTTCAAAAAACGGCAACGATTTTGGTACTTTTTAAGTTTTAACTTTAGAAAATATAAGATAGGTAGGTACATCCAAGATACCTGTGATTTTATGTTAACATGTTTATGTTATAGGTCATTCAATAAACCAAGAAACAAAATTTATAATAAAGAAAATAGGGAAGAAATAAATGTTTTATCGTTGGTTGAGGCGACACCAAAAACTTCTTGTCGCGAAATCGAATCACAAGTTGGTGTTTCCAAAGCAAAAGTTCAAAAAATATTAAAAAGGGCAAATATAGGCCATATAAAATTCAAATTATTCTCCATCTCTTCCCGAGAGATCAAGAAAGAAGGCTTAATTTTTGTAGGTGGTACTGAAATAAAATTCAGGAAAATCCAGAATTTGGGCGGTCTGTCATTTGGACAGATGAAACTCGCATAAGCAGCGTAGGATTATTTAACAGGCATAATGTGCGTCACTGGTCTGACACAAATCAACACCAAACTTTTGAACGTCAGAAGCAAGGACGTTTTGGATTTAACGTTTCGTGTTTTATTTTGGGTGGTCAACTAGCATACCAAATTTTTGATGGAAACTTAATGGGATTGATATACATTAATTTATTGAATATTAACGTAGAGGCGACAATGGAAAATGTTCCGTTAATAAACATAAACAGGGTTTATTTCCAACAAGATGGTGCCTCTGCACACAATTCTGCAATAGTTAGAAATGATTTAGAAAATCATTTTCCGGGTGGATGGTTGGGTACAAATGGAGTATATTAAACTTTTTTGTTTGGGCATTTTAAAAGAAAAAATATACATACTAAGATATATCAATCAAGCCGAGCTAGCAGAGGCAACACATGCAGCTTTCCGATATTTGCAAGCCCATCCTATTTTTTTAATTAATGCCATCAATCTATTAACTAAAAGATGTAGATTATGTGTTGAAAAACATGGCAATCAATTTGAGCAGTTCTTAAAATTTTGTTGTTTGTTGTTTTCCTGGTTTTTGTTTATTTTGTTTGTTTTGCAGTTTTTTTCTGTTTTTTGTTGCTTTTATTTCAGGTGTTATTAAAAGTTGCTAACATAAAATCACAGGTTTCTTGGATGCACCTACCTATCTTATATTTTCTAAAGGTAAAAAGTACCAAAATCTGCCGTTTTTTGAAATAACAATATAAAAGTATATATGTATATATTTTGATAGCTTAAAAAAAGATCTTTCGAACTTGACCAAAGCCTGCTATGGTTTCCATTTAAAAAATTATGTCATAACTCAAAAAATACGCTCCCTAGAAAAAACTACGTACGCCACTGAATTCCTTGAAAAAGTTCTATAGGAATCAATCTTAACAGTTTTAGTCTGCTTAGTACAAAAAGAATTGTAGATAATTTTTGAAAATCGATAAATATCAATATTATTTTATTTCTCTAATACTGAAAACGATATACAAATTCTGGTTTCAGCTTTCTATTATACTCAAGAAAGTAGCTCAGGTTCGCGAAAACCCCAAGGCTCTATCTCTGCTGCTTCTATGAGAAACCCCCAAATCACAACAAAAATAGGACACCCTGTACAATAAATTTAGTTTATTCAAGAATAGGCAATTTGTGATTACATATGTTCGAAAAAATAGTTTGTAAAATTTGAATTATTATTCCTCAACCGAAATGATTTTAAATGTTTATTATATAGACCCACCAGTTTGATCACTTTTTTCCGCGTTCTATATTTCAAGTAACTTTACAACCTGCCTTATCGGTCATAATATTCTGGGGTAAGAAATTCTTTGAATAAAATGTTAAATAAATATATAATAATAGATGATTAAATTATGGATAATTAATCATTATTCTGCTCCTGAAGGGGCGTGTTGTGTAGCGAATCTTCTAATTAAGCATTTTGGTACACGTATTATCCGTACGGTTGTTTGAAGCTTGAAAATTTGTGGGGTTATAAGGTTATCCTTCCGAATTACGATTATGTATTAATGTTTTTACATATATGTGGTACAAATCCATGATACAAGGATCATTCTATCATGGTACAAACCTGATTCTTAATAGCTAGCTAGTATGATTTATTACCGATTTCCATTTATCAATAATATTTTTTTTATTTGTTTTAGTGACGATTTCTGCACATAAGTATATCTGTATACAGAAAGCTGTTTTAAACCAAAGACTTATAGAGGGGACTTAGCTATTTACATTTTCGATTGAAGCAGGGTGAATACTCACAGTCTAAGCATTTGTGTGTGGAAAAGGCAAAACAAAATAGCCGACCAGTTGTGTAGTGAACAGGTGCCGCCGAAGAAACAGAATATCGCGGAACATTCGCTTGGTCCGTTGCTTGAATATAATAACAAACAACGATCCCCGCGACCCGATGGCCCACGAACGTGTAGGCTTCAAAACAGAATCAGCTGTTCCATAAGGACGCTAGGTCCATTCTAGACGTCTTTGTTTTAAACATTATTATTGGAGTTTACTCCTTAAGTATCGATTTTCAGTTAAAGCCCGCGGTACGGAAATTTTATGAGTAGAAAATCAAGCGTTACATTTCGGGTTAACTAAAAGTAATTTTTGTGATAATGATAACCTGGATAAAAGTGTTAAATTTGCTAAACTGAGACCGATTTTTAATATACTTATTTTTGTTGGTTCTTGCTGCATTTTATGCGCTATACTTTAAGTTCCACCCTTATAATACCACACCGACTTTCTTCAAACGCAACCGAGAAGTTCTTATATAGTCGAGTTTCCAAAATCTTCTGTGTTGTCAATGATCAGTTTTCATTAATGATTTATGTCGTAGTATTTTTTGTAAGTTTGTATATATGAAAATTCAAGTATAGGAATCGAAATTGAACATTCGAGCTACTGCGGTTGGCATTTCCACATCATTAGCCAACTTCAAATCAGTAAAAATTCAAAACTTAATCGACTGTATTTTTATTAATGGCATCGGCTGAAATCTCATTTACTGCCCCGATAAAACATTTTTCAAAACGAAATATCAAACGCATTTGCAGCTCTTATCCTCTTTGATGTAAATTTTATCTCTTTAAAAGGGGACATCAACCAAAAAAAACATTAAATATTCATAAGAAATTCGACTTTGAACTAACGAAGGTGGATCCGGGACTTCGGCGTTGCGTTGATTTGCATAAGATATTTCTAACTTAATCAAGAAATTAAACTTGGGCTCTGTTTTAGCTAATCCAAATAGGAAATTATATCTCATAATGAGTAAAACGAATTAGAGTAGGGAGATCCAGTGCTCTTCAGAGTGTTAATAATGATCAAACCGACGAGGCCGGTACGAATATACTGGCATCCTTGTTCGATCCACTACTTTTGTGTATGTACCGTATAGATAATTCGGTTCATTTGGATTCTACGAACTGCAAACTTCTGATTTTAAAGAGGAAATGAGACAATTTATGCGCTAAAATGAACTTGTATACAGCTGCCTCCGAACAAGCTTTTGGAGGCTTGACAGTGAAATTTAACTCTTTTCACATAAGAAATTTATCTGAATTGGAGAAATTTACAATGAAAATAATTCCGGATTTCTGCAATTTGCTTATTAAGTTTGCGACTTATTTTTGAATAACAAAGTATGAATATGCCCGTACTCAAAGATATATGGAAACAAGTTATTAATGTTATTATTATTATTATTAATGCTATTATTATTCGTATTAAATAATTGACAATAAGTATACTAATTAGTGGTACTGGACCGTTCGAACAACTACTTCTCGGGCAAATACCCCGCCAGGCATTGAATTATAGAACTAAATCCAGATTTTTTGTACTACGAGACGTTTCAGACTGCTACCCCACCTAAGGTGTCTTTGAAACAATCCTAATTTGTCTCCATGTACGTACGTGCTTTTAAGCAGGTCTTTGTTCAAATATTGCGTGTTTTGAATGTGTATGGAAAACCGCAGACCAACTGGTTTCGTCCTTCTGGGACTCATCAGTACGGTGCTTTCCCCTACACACTCAAACCATGCAATTTAACTTGCTATATATGCTGCCGTGCTCTGGACAGATATCAGCAAGTGACAACTACTTTGAGTAATTATCTGGTATTAATTAGTGGTACTGGATCGTTCGAATAACTACTCCTCGGGCGAATAGCCCGCCAGGCATTGAATTATAGAACTAAATCCAAATTTTTGTACTACGAGACGTTTCAGACTGCTACCCCACCTAAGGTGGCTTTGAAACAATCCTAATTTGTCTCTATGTACGTACGCGGGAAAGCACCGTACTGATGAGTCCCAGAAGGACGAAACCAGTTGGTCTGCGGTTTTCCATACACATTCAAAACATGCAATATTTGAATAAAGACCTGCTTAAAAGCACGTACGTACATGGAGAAAAATTAGGATTATTTCAAAGCCACCTTAGGTGGGGTAACAGTCTGATGCGTTTCGTAGTACAAAAAATCTGGATTTAGTTCTATAATGCAATGCCTTCCGGGGTATTTGCCCGAGGAGTAGTTGTTCGAACGGTCCAGTACCACTAATTAATACCAGATAATTACTCAAAGTAGTTGTCACTTGCTGATACCTGTCCAGAGCGCGGCAGCATATATAGCAAGTTAAATTGCATGGTTTGAGTGTGTAGGGGAAAGCACCGTACTGATGAGTCCCAGAATGCCGAAACCAGTTGATCTGCGGTTTTCCATACACGTTCAAAACATGCAATATTTGAACAAATAAGTATACTTACAATAATTATAAGCAACATTATACCGAGTGACAAACTTCCACGTGTGGAATGTGGAAATCACATGGGTAACTACGTTTTTGGGGATTCCTGCTCCCCATCTATAGTTACAATGGTGGTAAAGGCAGCAATCGAAAGATTATTTTTTTCTGTGAGGATATTAAAAACTCTACAACTTTCCAATTTATTAAAGCATTAAAAGCAAAAATTGCATTGATAATTTTCACTTATAATACCACAAGAGCTTCAAAATTATCGGGTATTTCCCGATAGGTTCGTTGCAAACAAATGAAGGAGTCAAGTTTTTCAGGTTAAAAAATCACGAGCGCGAAGCGCGAGTGATTTTTCTTGAAAAACTTGACGACTTTATTTGTTTGCAGGGAACCTTGAGGGAAATGCCAGATAATTTTGAAGCTCGTGTGGTATTCGGGGGATTATTTTTCCGTCCCAAATGTCGGCCAATAGAATTGCACCATGAGATGAAATGAACAGTTAACAAATAAGAATTTCATAATGAATAAAACAACATTTAATTAAGATTCAGGCTAGTGCAATTAAAAATACAATTGTTGTAAACATTGGTGCATGTTTTCTTCAAGTCAGAGTTATCGGTAATGGTCCCAGAAGAGGTAGATGGCATGAGGTTTATGCTGTTGATGGCATTTTCTGCAGTAGGCTCACTCCTTCGCAGTTTCTTGACAATTAATTCGTGGTGTTCCTGGTCGAGTTGGAGATACGGCTTGATGGAGTTACTGTTGGCATGTCCAGTTATTTTGATTATCTGCTGCTCTCCCAGGCCCGATTTCGCTAGATTGGAGACGGCTGTTGCACGACTGGAGTGATTGGTGATTTTTTTGTTACCAAGGTCAAGCCCAGCTTTTTGTGCTGACTCCTTAACCCACTTTGAAATCGTGTTTTGGCCTACTGGGGAATCCTTGTACCACCTAGCGCCTGGAACTTTATTCCAGAATGGATTTTGGGTCAGGAATAGTCTGTCGCTCTTGATATTGGCATCTCTCTTCTCTCTCAATTTCTGGAACAGTCTCACTGGGCACTTGTCAGGGATTTCCCGATTCTCCACCAGCCACTTGCTGTCTGATAATTTTTTATCACCACCTTGTGTGGTCTTGCTGAAAATTGGATTGTATTCAATTCTCCCAGTTGTTTCCCCGTCATTTCGCTGTTCTGCCTTGAAGTGATGTATTGACGCCATGCTGCCCTCACCACCTCTCCAAGCCAATTCCACTGATATTATCATGAATAATTTTTTCTGGAGGCCATCAGGAGTTTCCTCGTCCCAAACAGTGGTCATTGCATCCCAATCTTTTTCCTCCAACGCTGCTGCACTTGCCCTCCGTTTTTCAGGAATAGATTGTAAAGCCTTACGCTTGGCATCACGAGCTCCTCGAGCGGTCTTGAATGCAGCATCCGAAAATGGGTTGATTTTGATGTCGAAATCGTTCAAATACTTTTCTTGAAGTGATTTGGCAGTCTGATTCCACATTGTTTTTATTGTACCTTCCTTATAGTCTTCTCCATCCATTTTCTTCATATTGTAAGCGTAATCTTTCATAATGTTTGCCAATTGCGCTTCACTCGTTTCAGCACTCAATGTGTATTCCCTCTCAGTACAAAAAGTAGTAAATTGGTTCCAAACTGTTTTTTTTGCCTTCTCCGTATTAATGGGAACATTTCCTTTGACTTTTTTATCGATGGTGGACAGAGAACAAACTCCAAATCGACTCATTTTCATGCAAAATCTCCGATTTTCACAATTGAATTCAACCTGTCAGTTTGACGTGTGGTTAATTTGACTGGATTATGTTATGTTTTTTATATATAGCAACTACCAGAGAAAATAATCAAAAAATTATCAGTATAATACCATGTAGGTTGTACCACGTGACGTCGAATGGTGCAATTCTATTGGTCGATATTTGGGTCGGAAAAATAATCAAACTAAAACACAGAAATTTATCAGAATTTATCCATAAATCCTTGACAACTTAATTTATTCTAATCAGACATCTTTGATTCGTATAGATTTTCTAATTCGTCCCGTAGTGTCAAAATTTATCGACAATTTAAAATTTGGTTTATTACTTGGATTATTTTTAACCAAAAATATCAGCACCTGTTCCATCAAGAAAAATAAGTAGCATGTATTGAAAATCTACGAAGAGAAACCCTGTGCGACAGCGGCAATATTTCTATTATTCTTAGCCTGATTGCGGCCACAGACGGGATGACAAAAAAGAACTACGTTACCTGAATACAACGGAGTAAAATTATTTGCAGAACCTTTCTACCCTTTTATACAAAATTGAAGCGGTACGGAGAACCAGAAACAAATGCAAAAAACGAATTCGGGGATGAAAAGTTTTTTCTACAAAAACAAAATATGTAATATGTTTTGTACTTTGTATGAGAGATGATAGTAATTTGTTTTGTTCAAAGGGGGTGTCAGAAAAGTAATTCTCTTAAGGAACACCGACCAAATGACGGCTCTAATGTAAATTGGGGTAACAGACTAGAGGATCAGCAACGACGATATTAGTGTGCGTGGTTGCCTTTCTAGATGTCGCTGAGTTAATATTTGGTTACATCTACCTGCTCAGCGCTGATTAATAATTAAATTTTACCTAAATACCGGTCGAAGTGGGCCACGTGATTGATTGTCTATTACCTACGTTGTGTATTACCTATGCCATTACAGACCCCATTACTTTGATAAGAAAGAATCACGAGCGAGGATGTTAATAATAGACACAAATAAAGTTAAGACATCAAGATTTATCCATATCTTTGAAAGTATTATCAAAATACCGTTAATAATTTTGGTACAAAATCAGATTGATTACCATCTGCAGTCATCATAAATAAAGAGTGCTTAGTATTTTCTATTGAGATGCAAAACGTATTTATTATAATTTATACTGATTGGTTGTATCATAGCAACGAAGCTGGTGTCAGACTTAATACGGTTATGGTTTCTTTGAAAACCCGGGCCTATATGTTATATTATAATTATTGGTAGTGCGTATAGTAGTAATAAACTCAATTATGCGTATAGACAAGTTTTAACAACTTTTAACCAAGCAATGCAATCCCGCAGCGACTCACGCACAAAAAGAAATTGTTTTTGCATAGGCAAACGAGAAGGATGGAAGCACTTTATTAACAAACCAAGTATGTGAGTCGCACGGAACAACAATAGTTTGTTAAGAAGAGACGTGTAAATGCAACAGGGCTGAATTTTTTACATTTGTTTCAGGTTTGAAAGATAAATGCATGCGCGTGAAAAATAGAACCCGCGTGTTAAAATTCGCTGATGCATGGAGCTATTAATCTGAGCCCCTCAAAATTATGTATGAAAACAGAGCCGACGAGCATAATTTACATCAATTTGCGTACAGACCGTGGCCTGTCAACAATGCATCATGCGATATCTTCGCAATCGTGCTGTGACAGACACAGAAGCAGATTTTCCAATTGTTTGTGTAGGGGTTAGTTAGGGGGGGTGGTCCCGCGGATAAAGGGCGCCTGCGACTACAACCGCAATGTGAAATCGATACGACAATTAGTAAAGTCGGTTCCTCTTTCGGTCGCTCCCAATTTGTGCCGTTTCTTTTTTTTTTTTTTTCTCTGCCGCTTTCACCAGTTTGTGTGTATGTGTACACAAGTGGACGTTTTATTGGGACTTTATTGCTGGCGACTGATAAAAATCGACAAAAAACCGGCAAGAGAATAATTAGGTTTTTAACGCTCAATAAAAAAGAATACGCCCCAGAAAGGCAACCCCGGAAATTAGTAATAATATTTGACTATTATTGTTTCTCAGTACGTAATCTATATCTATAAAACACAAAAAATGTTTCTACCTACCTACCTACCTACCTACCTATGTCCGTTATAGACTCCGAAGCGGCTGGACCGATGTTGATGAAATTTTCAGGCAATCTTCAGATTAGCCCAGCGGGTGTTCCTGTGAAGTTTGGTAGCGATCGGATCAACAGAATTTTTGTATACGTTTATGTGAAGCCGGGACGGGTCGCTATAATTTATAAAGCGACAATTTTGACAGCAAACGTCAAACGGCATATGTCATTCGCAGTTTACCAAATTTCAAACGATTTTACCACAATTATTTCTTCTGAGGCAGCAACGCGCCGGGTACCAGCTAGCATAAAACTAAATTAAAAACTAGAAAATAATGTGCTCTAAATAGAAATCTAATAACATTTATTTTCTCTGCCAGGCAGTATATTACTATTATTATTCACTTCCTGAGTTAATTTGACTACAAGAATATTATCTTGCAAATTTTATCAAATGCTACTGAGTCTTAATAGAACCGCACTCTAAGCCCACGCGATCAAACGAAAAATGTTTCTTTTGTTCCATTCCTGACGGAAACAAAAGAAAGCCCGAAACAAAAAACGTTTCGCTGTCTTTTGTTTCTGAATATCTGTATCAGAAGTAGATTACAAATCTCTTTATTGTTTGATCTGACTATGACTAATGACCTGCCAAGAAGTTATATAGGTCTTTATTGATACAGTCCTGAACTTAGTATCTCAATCAACCATGTTTAGGGGAGGAAATTTATCAAGCCATAAGGGCGTAAATATTGTTGTATACGCGGGGATTTGCCTTATTGAGTAATTCAGACAAATTACTGACAAGTAATTTTGTAATGACAATTAGTTTATTATGTACGAACTAAGTTTTACACCCTTTAATCATTCAATTGAGATTTTTACCCGTTTTACACTAATCTTCTTGTCAGATTCATTGCTTGAATTCCGCCATTATTGGAAGTGCCTTTAAAAATATACTACGTATACGTACAGGTCGGCAACAGATTAAAGAGGTTCTAACCACTTGAAAATATAATTTTCTATACATGGTCCTTCGAGCCGGATGCACAAAAAATCAAATTATCGACGAAAAAACATTGCTATAAAGACCAAGAGAAAAGATTTAAGAAATAGTCTACTGGCAAGAATTTTACGGCAAGTTCCTTAAGTTTGGAGGAGCAGTTTAGTTTCTTGTACATGAACCTCCGGAAGAATTCAATTGTCTCTTTCATTAAAGCCGCTTTAAACTACAAAACTATTTTATAATGAAATCCTATAATCGATATCAGATTGGAAGGAACACTAGTTTCATTTTATAAAAGAGGATTTTCAATTTCATCTTATTGTACGGGAGTCTACTACAGATAATACCACTGTAGGGAATATCGAGTATAGAATTGCTGAAGGGAATTGAAGTGCAGCATGCCTCAGGTGTGCTTTTTGGATTTAAGTTCTAGTTGTACAAGGACGGAATAACGATTCTTACATACTACATTCTGAGGTTAATTGGTACTTCATTTCTAGAAAATTGTTATTTTGTTTGTAATGTTTTATGCTGTTTTTTATTACTCTCTTAGTACTAAATACTCGTTGAGTGGTACTCATTTACGAATTTGTAATCGTCAATCCGAAAATGCGGAAGGTCTTTTGTCGAGACAAAACCAAGAATCTAATTTCCTTTTTCGTATCTTAATCTAGAGAAAGAAGCGAAACTTTTGATATAACTACAAAAAATGCACTTCTGAGAGGTAGATCTTTGATTTCCACACATTTTATTAGTTTACAAACTGCTGTTTCAGATTTCGCTTTCGTCTGCTTATGCGCAAGACGCTTTGTGACTTAAATGTCAAAATATTTTGATTGATTTAATTTTTCCTGCCACTGTTGATTATCAATATTGTTATAACGTTTGGGAAACTATCGATATTTCCATAATGCTCAGTAAGAAACGTTGATATAATTCGTTTTACTTGTTATTTGTTAGTCAAGAAAAAAAGCTGCAGACATTATTCCCAGAAATGATACCTTTATAAATTTCATTGGTCCTAGAAATAGCCAAAAAAATAATCTGTAGTAATACAATAAGTGATCTGGAATTGTCGGAAATTTTACGAAAGCTGTTGCGTTGCTTGGTAGCCACGAGTGTAAATTTGACAGTTAAAAGATCACGAGCGCTTGCGCGAGTGATCTTCTGTCAAATTTACACGAGTGGTTAGTAAAAGCAACAGCTTGAGTAAAATTACCTAAAAATTCCAGACCAGGAATTGTATTTAACAAGATTATTTTTTGAATCGAAGCAAGGTAGTTCAAAACGAAATTTTATTTAAATTAATTCGCATACAAAGAAATGTGTTAGGAATATTTGACGTTTGGCAGGTACTAAAGTAACTAGATTACATATTTTAAATGCACCTACAAATTCGCAACTATGGCAACTTATCAACAAGCAAAATGATCGAAAAAATTACCGGGGGTTAATACACGCCTATTCTAAGAGCCAATGAGATTTCTTCAATTTCTTAAAATCGACCAATCAACTGTCATTGTAAACGATAAAACCCTACCTAGCTTTCCCAATAACTGATAAATATGCGCCTTGCTTTTAATCAACTAAGCTGTGAATGATAGTTTTGAAATTTCTACCTTGGCAACTGTCACTGTCATATTATTTTCGAGTTTTCTTGCAACGTCGTTTTAAATTGTCCATATAATATAGTTGTGTATTAACCTCCCCAAAATATATTCGAGATAATTTTTTTATAAGATAAATATGTACATTTCAAATTGTATTCAAATTCTATTGCTCGAGCAAGCTCCCGCGATTTTTTCGCTACCTTGATTCTCGATTATTTGCCATGACAATAAAACAATAAAGCTTGCTCGAGCGATTTTTTCTACTTCCCTTGATTCGAGATTTTTTGCCGAATGGCAATAAAATTTGAATACAATTTGAAATGTATTTATCTTATAAAAAAATGATCTCGAATGTATTTTAGGGAGGTTAATACACAACTACATTATACGGACAATTTAATTGGAAATAGAAGATTTAATGAAACAATAAACATTTTAAATTAACAGAACATATTAAAATATTTAAATATATTGTGTAGAGTTTGACTGATCTTTAGTTACATACATATTTTGAACATTGAAAGTGCAATGGTTATATGTTATATTATGACCAGATTTTTTTTGCATATTATTATTATTAATGTTTTCAGTGGTAAAATTTTCTTGCCTTATGTTTATATCTCTTGTAGTTTGAATTCCAGAAGGTCCAGGTCTCAGGCTGTTTATTAAACTACCATGATGTTCCTCGTCTAACTGTAAATAAGGGCCTAATGTCTTAGCATTTGCATGTCCAGTCATTTTGATGAGCTGTTCTTCCGGGACACCTGATTTAGCAAGATTTGATACAGCACTTGATCGATTTGAATGATTCGTGATTTTGTTTGTCGGAGTATTAAGCCCTATTCTTTCAGCAGATTGTTTGGTCCATGTTCCAATCTCATTTACTCCATAAGGCATATTTTTGTACCATTCAGAATTGCTTTTATTCCAGTAAGGATTTACAGTCAGAAATAGTCGATCTGACGTAATTCTATTAGTGCGTTTAGAAATAAGGTTTTTAAATAACCTTACGGGGCACATATCGAGATTATTGTAATTAGGCACTAACCACTTACTGTCTGATAATTTTTGAACTCCACCCTGACATGTTTTGGAAAAAATCGGGTTGTATTCAATTCTTCCGGTTACGTTACCATTTGATTTCTTTTCCTCTTTAAAAAAATGCACTTTGCATTTTGCTGCCTCTCCCCCTCTCCAGGCTAGTTCGAATGCTATTATATGATACACTGGACAATCTTCGTTCCACAGATTCATTATTGTATATATTTCTTTCTTACTCAGAGCAGTTGAACTTTGCTTCCTCTTTCCGAGAATAGACTGAAGCTGCTTTCGTTTCGCATTTTTTGCATCCCTTGCTTGTTTGAATTCAATGTCTGCAAATGGATTAAATTTTCGGGCGTACTCTTTGTAGTATTTTTCTTGAAGGAGTTTTGCAGTAGCATTCCACATAGTCTTTATAAGGCATTCTTTATAATCTTCACCATCAGCTCTTTTCATATTAAAAGCCCAATCATTCATTATCAGTCGAAGCTCTTGATTTGAAGTAATTTCTAGAAGTTCAGTTCTCTTTTAAAAATATTTCGAACTGTTTTCATATTGACTTTTGATTGTTAACTGTACTCCTCGGAGTAACACTCTGTACAGTTTTTTGAATATCTTCCAAAGATTCTTGGCCAAATCTTGCCATTTCAAAACGACGATGTTGCAAGAAAACTCGAAAATAATATGACGGTGACAGTTGCCAAAGTAGAAATTTCAAAACTATCATTCACAGCATAGTTGATTAAAAGCAAGGCGCATATTTATCAGTTATTGGGAAAGCTAGGTAGGTTTTTATCGTTTACAATGACAGTTGATTGGTCGATTTTACGGAATTGAAGAAATCTCATTGGCTCTTAGAATAGGCGTGTATTAACCAAAATAATACACGCTTCTAGACCCAAATGAAATGTTCGTTCCTATTGGTCAATTTGACGATGAAAAAAATAATCTGACAAAGCGGCTCAGGTATTGACAGTGCAGTTTAGATATGGGTTCGCCGTTGTACTCGTAAAAATGCCCTTTAAAATCGAATTAATTATATCGCTATAAATGGGAGATCGTGAATAGAAGCAATACACAATCATTAAAAGCCAATATTGTTTTGGTAGGTGATAATTTGTCCACTAAAACATTCAAGAAGCGGTTGCGAAAATGCCTGCACGCAGACAGGTGAATCAGATTGCCTTAAAACGGCTCACACTTTAGGAACTTTACCAAAAATACATCAAACGTGACCCCAACGTTCACCAGAAATAAACCACTAAATAATTCAGATTCAATTACCTCGTGGCAAACTGAATTACCAAAAATTTAATAACCGACCTCGGTGCAATAATTAAAAACAACGCGAACTGATGCATAACTTATGATCTCCTACGCAAAATGAAGGAGGCGAAGAAAATTCAGAATAACCCTCTCTAAAATATCTGCAGCTTCCATTAATGAATGCAATCCATCAAGCGTGCCTTCGCCCAAAAAAAGCTAAAATATAATATTTTCGTAGAAGGTTGAAAAATGTTTGCAATCTCGTTCGATGAAGTTTTCAGTGAAACCCTCCGAGGGAGGCGGCGAGACGCCGCAGAATAAATTTAATATAAACAGAATTACTTATTCTTTCTCAACGCGAAAGCTGTTTTATTATTTTATTGAATTTCGTAATTGTTTTGTTCGAAAAACGGCGGGACATCCTCTCCCGATTTTAGGGGGCGATATGAGGAACGGTGAAATGAACCAGAGTGATTGAGGACGATCCTTTTAGGTTGTCTGATATCAGGCACTTACTAAGAAAAACTGAAAGCGCAATTTACAAATTCATGCATAAATCTGGAATGCACCGATTATTGAAAAGGTAGAAAATTTATACCGCTTTCAATGAATGCAGTGTAGAAACAAAAAATACAGGAAGGAAAATAATATGCTATACTTCACTTTAGAAATGTACGGAGAATATTTATTGCCCGGCTTACCCTTCGATATTAATGTTTGCCTAGGGGATGAACGGGACGACGGATTGGACATACGTGATATAACAGTTACTGGGGGGATACTAGTGTCTACACCACGGTGGTGAACCGCAGGCACGTAAAGTGCTCTCCCAGCAGTCTATCTGGGTACTTCCCGCATTGCAGGTGGGTAACATTTTGTGTAATGCTCCATAATATGGTCTGTGTGTACATAAGTTATAGTTTAAAATTTATCAGCTGATGCATTGAAAATCAGGACGAACTCATTTGTCGATTAGTCGTCCGACACAGCCTCCATCATGTAAAAATGAGACCAACCCCGCCTTCCAAACTTGTCAAATGTCTCCTTTTATCCTCAACTCTTAACACTTTGTCTGAATCGAATCCGAAGGCATCCTCGTCAGTTTCAGTGTCGAATACCTATTCACCAATGCTCCTGCATCGAATGTCGATGTTGCTTTCGTAATTTGGCCACATGGTGGTGCCCCTTTAGATCAATTCCTAGACCATCTCAACAGTTATTCCCGCAACACTCGTATCACCATGAAGGTGGAAGTTGGTGACAGGAAACCACACACAAACTTTCTTGTTTACCGTATATGGCCGTCATATTCAAAACCTCCTTTTTATGATCTGCCCTTCAATGCATTACATAGCCTTTGGTCAACTACAGTTACAATCCCCGTGATATTAAAAGGACCATTTTCAAAAACCTGGCTCGTCCTAGGCCAAAGTTCGACGAGCCATCTCATATCTCCCCCACATTGGCAATGTAGCTGAAAATTTCTTTGTAAATATAATATCAATGCCGTCTTCATTCCTCATAACAAACTCACTGATCTTCTATCATCTGCCAAAGTTCCTTGCACTTGCATCAGAAGGTGCGTATAGCATCCCTTGTCTTGCGTTCTTGCCAATATTGATGAGACTACCACTCGTTTGGGTGTAGCTGAGTACCTATGAAGAATGTGCAACGTAGCCAGGTTGTTCAATTCAACTATTAGTATTAACATTGATTAATATATACAGGGTGGTTCTTTTAAAGCGCACATGAGAAAATTTTCGACTTCTACTTATGCTAGAGCTATGAAACTTGGAACCTAGCCATAATCGACGATTCCGAGACGACATTAAATATTTACAGGATGACGTCACTCTTAAAAGTGGCGGAAGTAGACGCCATCTTTCTTTTTTTAAATGACAATCGGCCATTTTGATTTCATATTTGAATTCGGCATTTAATTCCGAGCACAACTAACTAAACTGTCACTGCTTGTCTGTCATACTTTTTGACATATACCACATTTTCTCTTCAAATTTGCAGATGCAAGGGTTCATTAAAAAAATTGATATCTCTTGAACCGCTGAAGATAAGTCGATGATTTTTTTACTTCGATTCCCTAAGCTCTAAGGAATGTTTTGATTGATAACCGAAGTCATAACGAGTTTGCCAGCGGTTGCTACAATTTTTTGAATACGGGTATCGAGAAATGTCAAAAACTCAATTTTTTCAAATGGCACGTGTCAAATTTTATGTCACCGTTGGATGTAAAATATAATTCTAAGGGGAGTTATGTTAGCATGTGCTATACCTAACTCCAATCGTTTTGGAGCTATTTGCAGTTTTTGAGTAAATTGGTGTCAAAAAGTATGACAGATAAGTAGTGACAATTTGGTTAGTTGTACTCGAAATTAAATGCCGAATTCAAATATGAAATCAAAATGGCCGATTGTCATTAAAAAACAAAGATGGCGTCTACTTCCGCCATTTTTAAGAGTGACGTCATCCTGTAAATATTTAATTTCGTCTCGGAATCGTCGATCATGGCTAGGTTCCAAGTTTCATAGCTCTAGCATAAGTAGAAGTTGAAAATTTTCTAATGTGCGCTTTAAAAGAATCACCCTGTATATAGTATGGTATTAAGTACATATTGCACGTGTTATAATACTGTGTAGTAGTAAATAATTACAATTACGCTGTCTTTTTATTCAATACTCACATTTTAGACGATAACATAGTGACTTTACGAGTCGGTAGTATACTTGGGCCGCCGAACAGACGGAGTGATCACCCTGCAAGCATGAGCTCTAGACGGGACCACTATCAATTTAGGACAACAGAACCGCAGTGATGCGCTTTCTTTAGACCCAACGAAGTCGCATCACTCCAATTCGGTCGTCATAAATTAATATTGGCCCCGCTAGAGCACGTTCTTGCAGGGTGATCACTCCGTCTGTTGGGCGGCCCAAGTATAGTAACAGATAATTCCGTATATGTACACAAGTAAATACCGCAGCTGAAGCTTTCTAATACACTTCTGCAACAACAACTTCGTAGTGTTATGTACAGTTCCTGGTCAATTTATAGACTCACCGGAATTTTTTCAGCCTGGTGGGTATGCTACTGCATAAAGGTGTGTTTGGTAAGTTATACAATACTTTTTGAGCGACAGAATTCTGCATTATTACCGTGAATCCGTGAAACGTCAATTATTTATTTGCCACGTTATGTAATGTTATGATGTATAAGCCTATTGTTGGCAAATAATAAAAGTTAATATTATTATTATTATTATTTTAGATTTGGTGACAAAGAATATTCACGATTTTGTCGATTTTGCTCTTGCTTCAATTATTAACGAATTTGGTGTTGACTCATATTCTTCTGTAAAAGTAAGTCTACTTATTATGGTCATTTGATGTTTATGTTGCAAGCTTATTCGGTGTTTACGATCCATTAGGTACTCCGAAATTTCAAATTGAAAGGGTGTTTGACACAGTTAATTTTTCTTCTTCAGATGGGTGAATGTAAAGACATTTCTCCTAAAAAAGTTGCTGAAATCACAGTGTTTTTGAAGCATACCAGCAAAAGTCAGAGGGAGATTGCTAGACTAAGTAGAGTTTCACAAGCATCAGTTCGAAGGATTAGTGTGACACCTCAGCGAACTGTCGATGTGGCAGAAAAAAGCATTAACTCCCAAGGGACAACGAATTTTAAGCAATGTAGTGCTGGAAAATAAAAGGTCGACACATGCAGATATTAAAAGAAAGCTGGAGTTGCCGGCTGTGTAATATCTGAGAGGACAGTGCGGAGAAATTTAGGCGAATTGAGGTTCAAAAGCAGAAGACCGGTTAAAGCCAAAAGACTGACAGAAAAGATGGTAAAAGCCAGGTGTGATATCCTGAGTGGATGACCCAATAAAATACAAAATTTTGAAGATTATTTATTTGACCACAGTCTAGTCTAATCTAATCTATAAATTTATAACAATATGGGTTTTATTCTGTAGAAATGATGTATATCATAAAATTATAAATTGGCCAGGGACTGTAGATCCTACTGCATTTCAATCAGTGTACGCTTTTTTTCCGGTAGGGGAAAAATCTTTCAAAGACACCACACTTATGTGGTAGTGTGGGATTTCCACCCACTAAAAACCCCTACCTCCGCGCGAACCATTTTGGAACTAGTAAAGTAAGCATATCATCAAAATGGCTGCTAGCCTAATAATCCCCTCATTATCGTCCTCCCTCCGTTTCTCTCTCTTCCTTTTCCTTTCTTTCCATTATTTGTCTCATCAGACCCGACACCACGCCCCATGCTCGTTTCTTTTCCAACATTACTGTTATCAAGTTATCCACCTTCAGCCTTGTTCCCAGCCCCAGGTACAACCGCTGTCGATCCCTTTCCCATCTGTCGCAATGAAAGAGAGTGTGTTCTGCTGTGTCCAACTCCCCACAATACGTACATTTGTCGCTCTCTGACTTCCCTATTCTTCTGGCATAGGTCTTAAACTGTCCATGTCCCGTTAGTATTTTCGTCACGTAGTAGTCCACCCTTCAATGTTTACACTTTATCCACAGCCTTAGATCTGGGATAATACATTTGGTCCACTGTCCCACCGTCACGTTTGCCTCCCACATTGCCTGCCACTCTTCTACTGTATTTTGCTTTATATTATCTTTTGCTTCTCTTGAGTAATCTCACCCTTCATGAATTAATCGTCTTTCCTTAAAACTCCCAGTTTCGCCCAATCTGGCATGTATCCTTCAATAATGTTTTGTTATTATTTTTCAGCTATGCAGGCCCTGTATAGGCCCATAGCTTGTCCTACTATAGTCTTGCATTCTTTACTGTCTAGGGCTTTTCTCTTCCAGTCCTTCACATTTAGTTTTTCCACACACTCCCTCTTCGGTTTTCCTCTTCTTCTAATGTTGTAGCACATGGCATTACTCTGTTAGGATACCGTTCCTGATAAATTCGCCCAGCCTCTTCCGCATTTCCATTTGCTAGGCCATAGATGTAAGTAGTGCATCTGAGCCATTTCAGCGTTAGTAAATTTATTCATTTTGCTTGTTTTTACATCATCTTTTTTCCAAAAAATGCGTTCTCTCGGCTTTAGTTTTTTTTTCACCTCCAAAATGCAAATTGTGTTGACATTCTGTAATGCGCATGCCCGACCGTGTTTGAACAAAATTTCAGGGGACCGTCGGCCGGAGGAGTAGTCACTCCCAAAATTTTAAGAACATAGGTAGCAATGAGTGTTCAAAATTAAATTTTTTGAAATTTTCTCGGAATGTTAGTATTTCCAGACACATGTTTATAGACAGTGTTTTCCTTCAAATATCGTAAGGAATAAATTACACCCTGAAGTTACAGACCATACTTAGGGAACACCCATAATAAACCCAAACGAGAAATGGTATTATTATGGATTATTTTTCCGTTGATAATTAAAAATTACATTTCAGCAGAAGTAAAATAAATTCTCTAGGGAATGATAAAAGCAAATTAGTTGAATTATTTTACCCTTTCAAGAAGGTACTGTATATTTTATAATTTTTAATATTTATATACGTTTAAATACAAACAGACTTTTTCAAACAAAATTGTACTTATAGATATGTTAATTTGCACGTGTCCTTCAGTTTAGAAGCGAATCAATATTAAACATCAACACATCCCGCTTCAAGAATTCCCATCAAAGATCTAAAAGGTCTATAACCAGAAGTTTGTAACTGTCGTGATCTATCTCACAGTTATGTTTTGTTGTGGAGTCAGAAAGCGAAACTTACAGAAAATGCGCTGCCAGATCGACGATTTCGTATCTTAGTTAATGAGAACCAGCTTCCGTTTCTCTCGTTGAAAAATATTTTCACAAAAGCGCACGGAACATTGTCATACTTTTTCTTACCCGTCTCCGAAAAAGGTATGAAAGTCTCACAAATAATTTTGCTTGAAATCCTCCATTTCGTTGTCTTTCCAACGCGAATTGCTTGTCCAAAATAAATACGCAAATTTACCTTCGTAGACAGCACAAATAAAATGAAACAAGGACGTGACGGAAAAATAGAAGTCGGCATTTCTTGGCGTCACAAATTCACAATGGAGAAAAATGCAATAACACATTGCAGGATATTAACTGGGCTATTTTACAAAAATGCAACTGCCACTTTGAACGTCTTCACGTGACGTCAACCATTTCCTAAACGTCGCTTCTCATACGACACATTTAAATAAATCTGGTGTTCAGTGAAAGGCAATAGAATGGTGTCCTGAAAATTCCCTTCCTGACAACTTAATATGAATCATGTCTAGCCTCTAACAGAAGTGAGTTGTCTTCAAGTTAAGTGACGAGCAGAGTTATTCTGACAGCCCTAAAAACGTTATATATCAGACCATCGCCCTCTCTTCCGCCGTCTGGCTTTTCCGGAATTATATTGATTGATGAGGGCTATCACCTGAAACGGCTTAATATTTCAGACGTTTCAATGCAGTGCATACTCCGTAACGCCCCGGAAAGTTCCCCTGCCCTCTTCATTTTCCGCAAAGTTACCTAACTAAATCGATTTAAAACGGGACAGGTCTGAATTTAAGTTAAATGGGGAAATCGGAATAAAATTGTAAAAAATATCAGTGAAATTGAAAATTTTTAAGTTTAAATTTTAATTTCCGTAGAAACTGTCAGCCGCAGACCTTACAATACCTGCATCAATTAAGAGCTTAGTAAACTGGCTATTAAATGTGCAATTAATATACAGGGTGTTCCATTTGAAATTCTTGAGAAAAATTCAATTATGCGAATGCTGACCACCCTGTATAATACAAAGTACTGTAGCAAAAGTATTAACAGAATTTGAAAATAGAATAGGCTGTGAATCTAGTTCGATAAAGAAATCGTAGACAGCTTCGGTAAGTAGGCGTCAGTAGTGCCACAAAGATGGGTCCAGATTGGCACTAAAATGGCAATATCTTAACATCCCCTGCTAGAAACCCCATTATGTGGCATATCGTTTTCCATGAAATTTTGTGGGGAACGTGAATATGTAAACAAAATTGGGGGTTTCCATTTAAAAAAATATAACTTTGGTTTGTTACGCAAAATAATTTTACAATATGCGGCATAGGGTTTCCTAAGCACTTGCAAAATTTCATTCTGATGCCTTGAATGGTTCAAGAGATATATACCGTCCCCGCACTAATGGGCCACCCTGTATAGATATTGAAAATAAATAGAGACCGAGATATAGCCTAAGAAAGAATTACCTTGGACAGCTGTTTTCGCTGAACACTCGACCAGTGCAATTAACAACGTGGTCCGCAGCGTGCATGTGTTTAGTGGCAGCTGCTATATCTTATTCTATTCTTTTAGTTCCCAATACCCAATGCAGGATTTATAATTCGGTAGCGACTAAAAATTAATTTGGAAGGATTTCTGCCAAATTTGAATTTTAAATTCGCCAAACAAAAATTTGGAATACGAAAATTTATTGTATAATTTATAAATATTTCTACATAACTGTGTAACATTTTTTTCTGATTTCAAGTACCCTAGACAAGGACCTGTTCCATTTTCAATATTTTCAGAAATATTTCTCAATTGCTTGTACGTAGTAAAGCCTGGGTGATTTGTTTTTATACTGTACAAGTGTCCCAAACTGGACGCGTTCTTATGGGAACACCCCTTATTTGAAGAGATAGAAAAAAATTAACCAAGGTGTTCGGAGCTCAAATTTAATGAGAAAACCACTGGCGCAAACAAAACTTTGCTATCTCTTATTGTTTGGCCGCTAGAGGGCGATTCTCAAATTTCGTCGATTTCTATTATGTCGTATAACTTGTTTATTAATGAAGATAATTAATTTTGGTAAAAACTTTCTTAAGGCACTTTTTTCCGTAAAATCCATTGCAATAGGCAGTTTTTTTACAGGGCGTTTAGATTTTCGTGCACCACCCCAAACTCATTTTTATATAGACCACCCTATAGGTATATTATGAGATTTTTGAAAAGCTCGTAAAATTTCCTAAACTTTGATGTATCATTTGTCATGTTTATATTAAAAACCATTAGCAACATTACGATTTAAAAATTAAAATATTGTGCCTGCAGAAATCAAGATTGCCATGACTAATAAAATGACATAGGATGCTAACATGTTATTATTAAAACCACAGATCTAAAGTTTCATGATAAGATTACTCATAGTTATTATATTAAATTAATAATTCTTTAAATGTTGCTAATGGTTTTTAAGATAAACATGACAAGTGATACATCAAAATTTAGGAAATTTTACGAGCTTTTCAAAAATCTCATAATATATAGGGTGGTCTATATAAAAAAAAAATAGTTTGGGGTGGTGCACGAAAATCTAAACGCCCTGTAAAAAAACTGCCTATTGCAATGGATTCTAACGAAAAAAGTGCCTTAAGAAAGTTTTTACCAAAATTAATTATCTTTATTAGTAAACAAGTTATAGGACATAAAAGAAATCGACGAAATTTGAGAATCGCCCTCTAGCGGCCAAACGATAAGAGATAGCAAAGTTTTGTTTGCGCCAGTGGTTTTCTCATTAAATTTGAGCTCCGGACACCTTGATTAATTTTTTTCTATCTCTTCTAATAAGGGGTGTTCCCATAAGAACGCGTCCAGTTTGGGACACCTTGTACAGGGTGGGGCAATTTGGAGGTAAATGGATGGATATGTGTATGAAAGAACGTAGATTCGTAAAAACTGTATACTTACGCTGTCCCGTGCCAGTTTTTCGAGACAAATTCAATGGAGAACACGAACTTTGAATTTATTGCCTTTTCGACCTACAAGTCAAAATATATTATCGCCCCATTTCAAGAAATTGTAATTTCGTTATTACTAAAAATATGAAAACTACTTAAAAGGTTTTGTCATCAAACAATTCAGTGGCGAAGCCAGAATTTTTCTAGATTGAAACGATTTCAACATAAAGTTCAATTTCTTTAAATGAAAACTACAGTAGGCGGTGTTACCATTGAGTTGGACTATTTGTTAGCCTTTCGAAAAATACCTATACCTATAGCTTGTGATCAATAATTTCACAAAGTACGAAAAATGTCGCATTTTCTTATCCTAAAAGTAAGTAAAAATCTAGTATGCCATGAACGACTAAATATTCAGACTTTCTATACCATTTTTATTTGGTAAATTCTTCAAACTATATCCAGAAAATAAGCGAAATATAGTAGGTATGTATTAGTAAATATTTATATTTTAATTTGAATAAATGTTACCGGCGGACTCTATTTTTTTTTAATTTGTAAAAAAATTATATGGATGAGGATTAATTTAATAACATAAATTATGTGTGAATAAAATTATTTGGGAATTTATAAATGGTTTTCAAAAATGCCACCTGCGACCTCTATGCAGTTTCTAAACGTGGTTCTCACATGTACTTGCAACTCATCTAATGTAGGTATGGGACTTTTGTATTTTTCGTTTTCTAAGAAACCCCACGGAAAAAATTCAATACCGTTATATCTGGAGGTCTTGGAGGCCAATTAATGGGACCGCGTATTCCAATCCACATTCCAGGAAAATTATTTTTCAGAAAATTTCTTATTATTATGGCATTAGGGCTGGTGCTCCATGCAATTATATTGAACGTTTAGTTACTCCACATAACGCCACCCAGTTAAACTGCCATCACAAAAATGTAATAAAACTTGCTCCCTTTAATGAAGCATTCAAGATTGAAGCCAAATAATGGTAAAAATCCAATAATGCTCATTGTTCCCGTTAAAATTCAGTTACTTGTTCGGCGAGCCTCATCATTCCATAATTATAATATTTTTGAAATTAGAATTTTCATTTGTTTCTTGAATATACCATCAGTTGTGAAACGGCAGGCGTCTGATGCGATCCTCAGGATATAAAAACTGGCTTATTCTATACTTGTATGGCTATGTTGTTTCAAAATTCTTAAAGCATGCTTCTTTTAGTAACTTCTTCGGTATTCTCGATTTGATGTAAAGATATGCCTGGATTTCCCACATATAGGAATATTGAATTACTTTCCTTTATGCCACGTGTTTCATGCTTTCTACCAACAATCGTTCTTTTAAGAAAAACGAAGTTCCAGCTTTCTTTAACAACTTGGAATAACCCGATTCAGGTTTCAATCAATCCCATATTCAAATTCAGCATAGTCTCACTGAATTATTGTGTCAGCTGCGAAATAATTAATTCAATATGAGCTGAAATTTTATGCACTTTTTCTTAGGTCGTCTGGGTTTGGAGCAAATCCCCTTGCTTCCAGATTTTCCTCATTCGATTTCTCAAATAAGAATTCAGATAGCACCTTCGTTTTTCTGGGATTTTCCAACATTCTCTTTTGCCGCAGAGTACGACATGGTACACCATAACTTCTGAAGTTTCATTAATGCCGAGGCGGTCATCGTTTATTGCTTGCAGAGCTGCTCATTGGTCCACTGTCCACTTGCAGAACACGTTCGTTCGTATTCAGTTGGCATATCTAACAGAAACACACAAAATACTGGAAATACTGTGGTGCGCGGGACATCTCGCCCAATGTCATGGAAGAGATGCTCCATTCCGTAAATTCTGACCTTTAAACACAAATAATGTTGGTCCTTGCTAAACCTTTAATAATTTGAATGAATTATTACCATGTGAGTGTGATAATTTCTGCTGACTGATAATACATACGTACTTCCATGCGTTTTGAAGGCAAGAACAAGTTTTGGTAGAACCATGCGAAAGTGTCATCAAACAGCTCTTCAATGTTAATTGGGACAACAACTTCCCGATGATATTGGCTATATTAGGCGTGATATCGGCACTTGCCATCAAACCAACTTCTCGAATACTGAAGTTATAGTTCTTAGAAACTCGTGAAACGAGTCATTCTGAACGAAAAAAATTGTAATGTAGGTACTGACAGCAATGTACACTATCTTCCTTGAAGTGTTTTGCTTCCGAATCAGACAACCACGCTTAGAGTTCAGTAACGCCAACCGTAAATAACAGATTATACGTGATTCTGTTTACAGGTCGGTCGCGTCGATTTCAGCGACATATATGTATACTCTAATACCGTGCTCGACATGGTTTTGCATCGTGTTTCCCAGGACGAGGATTACTTCAACAAAAAATATTTTCATTTCGCAGCTGTTGCCCCAGTTTATAAATCTTCCACCGTGGAGGGAGCACGTTCGTATGTGAAATTCGGTGCCGTAATTTCAGCTTGCGGAATTTCATTCGCATTGATGTTCGTGTTTTAGGGTTTTATTCAAAACCAAGAGAAACTTCATATCGGCATTTATTTTCTGAATAAAGGGGACATTATTTAATGTTTAAGGAATTAGAGCGTAAAGCTTGTCGCCCACTGCTACGGCACGACACGGCGCGGTACGGAACGGGAAAATCCGTTTAGGATTAAATACATGCAAATTAATGAAGAAGCGCCCATATAGCCGACACGGTGCGGTGCGACACGGGACGACGTTGCCAGGATTCTTCTCTCACGATCCCAACCGGCAAAAATCGTATCGTGCCGTACAGTGCCGTGTATACGGGCGCATCATTTCACGACGCCGTGCGGATTGCGCTTGCGTGTTTGGCATTTTTACGAACGTAGCATGCGCTGGCACATGTTAGTACTGGCAGTTAACAGCTGAAACATGGAAGAGAAACTTATTAATTTGGTTCAAAATTACCCAGAACTCTACGACGTTTCAAGTAAGAATTACCATGACCAACAAATGAGGTCTAATATTTGGGAAGAGATAGCAGAAGAAATGGGCAAATCTGGTAGGCATATAACGCAATAACTTAAAAGAACCAATTCACTTAAATAGCATTTATAATAATTATATTCTGATTACACACAGCACAAAATCAAAAATGATGATTATGTTTACAAATTTTACAAATATTTAGGTTTATGTTTACAAATTATTAAGTGTTGGATTAGGTAATTGTAATAAACCCCTTTTTTAATAGGTACCCACGTCACAAATAAGTACATTTCAATCGTTTAACACTGATTCGTTTTGTGATAAATTTATGGATAGGACTGGTCCAAGATTTAGGCCCGGTTTTTCAAAGAATCCAACACCGGATTAAGTCTGACACCGGCTTCGTTGCTATGATACAGGCTTTCTGATTGGTTGTAGCATAGCAACAAAGCCGGTGTCAGACTTAATCCGGTGTTGGATTCTTTGAAAAACCGGGCCTAAGTATTCCTAGTTTAAGTATAGTAGGTAGGTAGTGCCGCTACAACCAAGCCTTCTTCCTCTGAGGAACTATTCGACGTAGTATAATACTCCATCGCTGCATACTCTCAACTGGTGATTTTTCTTCTTTCGTCGCCGGTGCGCGTCGTGTATATGGGCGGAGGGGATAGATATACCGTGCCGCGCCGCGCCGCGCCGCATCGTGCCGTGCCGTAGCAGTGGGCGACAAGCTTTACCTTTCACTAATCCCCCGTGCACTCATCTTTATTATTCATTAACAAATAATGAAAGCATAGTCCCAAACAGTTCCGATCATCTCAAATCAAACTTGTTACAAAAGTGGGACATTATACAGTCACCCACCTGTGTGCAAGTAAAATTCGAATGCAGTATCTGACCCGGCCATAATGTCCACTAAATGCTTGGATGAGGCTTGATTACCTAAAAATTCCAGCCCACGAATGTATCTGACAAGATTACTTTTTGAATCGTTCATTTCATAACCTTTTAATCGACAAATATAAGTGCAATAAATATTTTGACGTCAGTACAGTATTAGAACTGTTCAACACCAAAAAAGTCTGCACTACACCCACCACTATTTTTTGAAACATGTGTCGTAAATAGATACAAGATTTTAAAGTTGTTTCCCAACAGCAGCATCGGCTCTACGAGGTCGTGATCGACTCCCCTTCGTGTCGATCTTATCACCAAAAATTTATAGGGGAATCCCGCGTTGCTGTCTTCCTCACACGACCAAATAAAAACGTACGAAACGTGTTGATCGAATCGAACACCGAAATTCGGTCGCGATAACAATTCCACACACAAGGGTTTTAAAACCACATATTGCTCTATAGGATAACAAAAGAATTATTGCCGCTGCATGTTTCTCTCTTTTTTTTTGCAAACGCGAAAAGTTGACAGGCTATTAAAAGCTGCTCTTTGTTACTAGTACTGCACGCGTGCAAATTTGAAATGTGAAACAAAGGGTTGGCTTTGATACCATCTGGTCTTTGAAATTAATTTTACATCATCGTTGAAAGGCAGTCGCACACGCTCTTTGCCATACAAAGAGTTAAAGCGGGCAAGTTATTAACTGTATGTGAGAAAGGCGTTTAGTTTATGCATATGCCTTTCAAATTATATTTTCACGTGGAACTAGCTTTTCTCAATCAGATGGAGTCAATTTTAATTTCATGTTTGTTCCGTTTCGTGACTGAAAAATGCGTAATACCGCACACCTTGAATCTATTCTAGTATAATATGCGTTTGGTTGCATAACCAAACTACAATAACTTACTTAGGGTTACCTAATTTGTGTCGCTAAATTGTTAGTTTCTTAGAGACTGATGGCTTCACTTGAAGGGTTTTCCAAATAAAGTCCTTATTGTATTTCGTCACAAGCGAATTTCCGTAAATAAGTATAAGAAGAATGTTGGGCACCAACTATTAAATTTATTATATTCTGAAAAAGTAGGTTTCAGAGAAAATATTTTAGTGGAGTAAAAACCAAGGCAAAAGTCGCTTTCTTCTCGATTTTATTTTTTTTATCTTAGAACAAACTTAGACATATCTCATTTTATTAGTTAGGTCATTGTTTATGAGAAATCATAAGATACGACATTTTTTTGTGGTCACGAAATTTTGTATTTCCAAAAAAAGTGTGGATACGTACCTTTTTTAAAAACCTTGCTTTTTTATATCCACTCTAATATCTAGGTATCTAATTGAGCTATCGACATGATCTTTTTTTGTTTTACAACACACACTAGGCGCTTCTCTCTAAGCATAGTATTGGTTGGTGGTTTTTGTTTTAATATGCTCAAACCGCCGATAACCTAAGAAGTTCAGAAATTACGCAGACAAATTTTTCCTAATCGAGAAACTTTTTTATTTTGGAAATTTTTATATAATATGCTGCGAAGGAAATGCCGCCAAAAAGACCAAAAAAGTTTTTGGCAGTATAATTGTTATTGTGACTTTTGTAGTTTAGGGGCTATGATTTTTTATATCTGCTAATAATAAGGAGCGACCGATGACAATATCGACGAGTGCGAGATATAACATGAAAGAAATAAAAAATAGTCTTTTATTTACACAAGTAGTTCGTATTGTTAGTGGCGAGTTTTTTAATTTTTACTGCTTAAAAATATTCAAGATAGATGAGCTAAATATTAAAATGAAGTGCTTATTATGTGAAGTTGTGGAGGAAAAAGATAAACTTGTTGTGCATAAGCCTTGGAAGTGGGGTTTAGAGACAATAATTAGGGCTGAGGAACTGAGAAAAGATGATTTTGAACAGAAAATTTTAGCAATCAAGAATTATATTTTAAAGGGAAAAATTAAAGTAAAATATCATAAAGACTGTAAAAAGGTCTATACCAGCAAGGCAATATTGAGATGGTTTGCGAATTTAGTAATAGCTCGAACGGAGACAGAAACATTCCGAGAGGCATTCCAGGTTCTTCAAAAAGTAGGGGTAACATGGAATCATTTAGAATACGAGAAATGTGCCTTATTTGCAATCAAAAAGGGACAAAGAAAAAGCAAAAATTAGCATTTATACAAACAAGTTTGCAGATTGTATTAGGTACTTACCCATTTCTTTTTATTATTTTTTTAGGGGTTTCGTCAGTCAATAGATAAACAAAAATAAAATTCGAAAAATTCAGATTTAAATTAAACATTAATAAAATAAAAACATGCATAAAAATATACCACTGATATATGAAATAAAAAAGTTCCAAACTGATCATTTTTTTGGGTCAGGTCGAGAGTGATGTTGTAACTTGTAAGTACCTACCTCAGAATAAAAAAACTACTGAGGTACCTACAGTCTACACTTTTGTTTACTGACTTATATTTGGATAAAATACACTTAAAATATAAAAGTAGGAAACCGGATAGCGTACGATAAAAAATTATAGAAACTTTTACGAATATGTATAGCCTATTTATCTTAATCTCTTGAGGGGACAGGAAAAAGTGCTTACGTATAAATAATCAAAGCAGCCAAAAAGAGGGGCGATATTGGAATGGTTGCAAAGTTCATCGGTTATGACGATTTGTTTGCGCATGATGCGAAATATCATAGGTGGTGTTATAGCCATTACATTTCGAAATATGTATAACATACAAGCATTTTTAAAGAAATTGAAAATTAACAAAAAATTAGCCCAAGTCCCAACTTTTTCATCAAACTCTGATAAAATAGAATCAACGAAAGAATCAGATTCAAGTTTTTCCTTTGTATCTGAAACTGCTAATAATGATGTCTGTAAGGAAGAAGTTTATCAAAATGAATATGAAATTTTGCATCAAGCAGCTGGAATTTTAAAAAACGCACAATTTCAGTTCTCCGCGAAAAAATTTTCCTGATCCTCAACTCCTCATGACACTAATCAAAATGAGTTTACAAAGCAAGTACCAAATATGTTGGTACAATTTATATCTTGGCTTATCGACGATGATAGTTATAACGATTTAGAAAAAAATATAAATCCAAAAGCTGTTATTCCTTGCAAATCTTATTATGGCGTTGTTCATCAAGTTATATAAAAAAAAACTTTTTAAATTTGGATTAGGCGTATGTGTACACCATTTACTACGAAGTAGACAACTTTTTGACTTCCTATCTGAAATTGGAATTAGCTGTACTTATAACGATATTAGACAATTAGTAATGACAAAATTTATATACCTCCAGGTAAAAGTTGGTAGGTAATACAATCAAAAATTACACACACACGAATATAGATAATTTTGATTTAAATGAGGGCACAATCCACGAAAAAAATATTACTCATTGCGTGGGTATGGTGGTATTTCAGCAACGTTTAGAAAACATTACATTTATAGGTGAAAATATAGGTACCTAGAGAAGGTCCTTATTCATTAAGCTTAGAAGATCTTGATTTTCCCTTTCGACATATATTGCCCTTTTTTAGCCCTCCAAAACGACCAGAGCCTTTACCCTTTAAGTCCTTTGAGTTTAACAAAAGAACGATGAAATATTTACAAAAATAAACTTGACATGGAAACTCTTTCAATATTTTAAAGGCACTAGTCCATTTTTAACTTGGTCAGGCTTTAATAATTTGTATCTGAGATGCCCAAGCATTGCAGATCAATAACCGAAAATACTGAAAATAGGCAATAAACACAGCAAAATTAAAGGTGCCGAACCATTACCCACTATTATTGCACCGTGCGCGCAAACTTAGATATTACCGTCCAAACTAAAAAAATCATATTATAAAAACTATTGAAAATATCCAGAGATTTTTTATTCTAAAAACTTTTTTGGTCTTTTGCCTATATTTCCTTCGCATAATGTTATATAAAAATTTCCAAAACAAAAAAGTTTCTCGCTTAGTGAAAATTTACCTGCATAGTTTCTGAACGTCTAATATCATCGGCGTTTTTATCATTTATTTAAAAAACAATACACTTATTATTATTCATCCAAAGAAGCGCATAGGTGTGTGCTTTAAAACAAAAAAAAGATTACATCGATAGCTCAATTCGTTTTTGATATATGCCAGTAGGTATACAAAAAAACATGACTTTTAAAAAAATAAAATTTTATAGTTTTTTAAAAATAAAAAATGTGGTGACCGCTAAAAAATGTCGTATTTTGAGTTTCTATGTGTATAATGCTGTTGTTGGCAATACCCACTGGGTCTGATCTTGTTCTAAGCTCATCAATTTTACCCATTATTTACTCTGCTATTTTTCAGAATAATCATCTGCAGCCCGTAACTCGAAAGAAAGGCGAGGTTAAGAGTCCGGCAAACCCCTTTAAAATGAACCTGAAAACTGACTTCGTAGATGCTCATTTGTAAACGGTGAAAATTGAAGTGTTGAATTTTGGACAGTTTATAAACGAAACTTTATTTTGTTTCCATAGAAACAAAATTTGAAAATTTTATCTTAGAAAGTGTCAGTTCACTAATGAAGTTGACCAACTTCACGCGTGCATAGCGCCAAGAGATTTACAGTTTTCAAAAAATTGTTTCAATGGAAACATAAAATATACCTTCTTCTACCATAATCAGGCTTTCGTGTTGCTAAATTTATTAGGATGAAGGTTTAATCGTGGTACAGCGAGAGCACTAGAAACGCAAAATATGCCTTGGTATGTGCTGCCGCCCGGTGTCGACTGAGCGTAAACTCAGAGCGGCGTTGTCACATTCACTAGGTACCGAACGCGCGGGCTTTGAATGTGCGTTGTTCTTGTGTTTATAAATGTGTTTAGCACGACGGTGTTGCAACACAGCTGATAGTTTGCTCCGATTTCTAACGGATTCCTCACCGACCCGATGCCCCGCAGGTGTAACTTTTGATTTGCTTTGCCGGACTCTTAAGAAAATGGACGACCTCGTAACGGTGACTTCCAGTCACTCTATATGTCCCCTTCTGTGCACGTTTTTTGAGTTTAAAAATGTTGCTTTTGTCGAAAGAACAGCGGGGAGTTGTCGCATTGGATTTTCATTATCATTGGTTCTTAGAAGGTGCGCAGTTATAATTACAAATTCTGCCTCGGCATCAATCGCGCGTTTAGTAAAACTTGTTAATTGGTTCGAAACTTTCCGCTTACAGTTCGATTCAAACTAATTTATTCCAAACAGACGCACAATTACATTCCAGAAAGCAATTAAACAAATTACCAAGAAAAATATAACTGTATCGGCGAAGTTAAAGTTATGGAATCATTAATTAGTATGGGTAACATTCATGTTTGTGTTTTCGTACTAAAAACTCTTTCTATCTCTCTCTCTCTCTCTCTCTCTCTCTGAAGCTGAGCTGATATGGTTTGAATTAATAACGTTTCCATTCGTAGAAGGAAATAATGGGAAAATGCGATGCTCGCGAATAACGCGCGTAATCCTTTTGAAGTTAGGCGTTATCCTTATTATAATACTTAGTAAGCAGCTAAAATTGTATGCTAAAGTTCACGAGCAACAACTCCGGCAATTCTAACAACACTTGCATTCAGAATCTTCACACTACCCCATGATGTTTTCGGAACTCTCAAACTGTACCTTATATTTTACACCTTCTGTGCGTTATGTTGAAGAATAGTAACTTGTAAATGCAACTTAAACTTTATTCTTAATAACACACTTTTATTGCAAATCGAAAAACTTGAACTTTATTCTAATTCTGAACGTATGTACAATATTCACAACTTAAAAACTGAATTATGACCACTACCAGGCACGCAGTCTCACGGCCTTGGATATAGTGGCCAAATTCATACTCAATTACCACTACCGGGTATGCAGTCTCACATCCCGTTCTCTGAAGAAAAGACTTGGAAATAGTGGTTTGAGTCAAATGACTGACATGTTACGACAGCATTCCGTCTTTTACGTAAAACTGAAAAGTCCCCAAGTCCACTTCACCCAATCGGAGATCTTGTCCAAGTCAACTTCGACTAATCGGAGTTCTTGCGTATTACATCAGGATCTATTTTTGTGAAGCAGTGTTTGCACTTGGTACAGATGAGGCGGCCCCGAATGACGAATTATGTCCTGTCTTCATTCTGTTGAAGAGGAAAGCAGTTGCGACACTGCATGAAATTACTCCAGTACTTTTAGCGCTGCCTTAGGGAATGCGTCGCTCTCTTTGTTATTTTTACGGTCGCATAAATTATTGTTCATAACAACCTTCAATAAATTTAAAAATGTAAATCCATCTGATTTCGATAGTTTGAAAATTCTACAGACTTTTACAGAATTACGGATTTCTTAAGACTTCGATGGCAACGCCCTCTGTTACAGAGAACTAGCAAATAGAAACTATATGTACACATGGGATAAATGCGAATTATATTTTATAACCATGTTCTTGTAGCTTACAGGTGACGAAATAATCAAAGGAGCTCTTGTTGCCAATAAATAATGGTTGGCTTCTGGTTGAGGTAGAGCCTATCATTTAATCCTCTGCAGTATTTGTCTTGTACGCGAAGTGGACAGTAATATACATCAGGCATTTATCTTCGCCCCCAAGAACACCCCTTACAATGTACATTTACCAAATGAGCTGGTCGACTTTTGGATTTATGACCCTTGCACTAAATTCATGTTATTGAAAAATAATGGAGATTGCCACTTTCAAATTGATTTTCGAGAAATTAATATAGAAAATAAACTCCTGAAAACTGAAGAACCTTGCTACAAAGTCACATTCAGACATTTTTGAAGCACGTGATCGTGATGATATATTGAAGATCCTGCGTGACTCCAACAAAGCTTTTAACACTGTTAACCACAATATGTTATTAAGTGTGCGGAATTTGAGCACTAAAAACGGGACATGTAGACACATTTTTATTCCAACACCATTTTGAAATTAAAGTAGATAGGGCGTTAAATAAAAAAAAGATTTATCAATAAAGGATCAACTTAGGTACTAGCACTATTTTTATAGTAATATTTTTCGTTCGCCTTAAATAAATCTCCCTCAAATTACTGAAAATTCGTCATAAAACCGTCATAAACTCGACACCTTTTTTACTATTTGTACACATATTTTATTGTAATTAGAAAGTAGGGTTGTCTAAGTTAATTATTCCTTATTCATTTTCGACCAAAAACGTCTTGATACGTTGCTTCTTTCAACCGAGGTGTTGGAACGAAAATTTTCTTGCAATCTCTCCAATTTCTGCATATGTGGCGGAGATGCACAGTAAACTGGACGTTTGACAGTAAAAGTAGTGTGGCCACTGCAATGCAGATGGCGGTGGCGCTTCAGTTTCTTCTCATATTTCTAAATAGAAAATAATAATTTAAAGATAGGACTGCCGACTAATCCTCCCAGATTTATTCAGTTGCCGCTAAAGCAAAAAACCTTGAAAATTCCAAGCTGTAGAGGTTCCGTCTGAAGAGTTTGCTGCTGTGATGAAAACCAATTATAATAGATTGTGACTAAATCCTAATCACACTTTTGGGCGATAGGTGGCAGCACTTTATAGACTAAAAGGTGACATTTCGCAGCCTTAAATATTTTAAGCATTATTGCGTGCTTTTATTATCCACCAGCATATTATGTCATTAAAAATTTTTCTCGTTAGTTGGTGTTCTCTGCTAGCGCAGCTGCGAAGCAGGAAGCACCTCGGGGTTTTATTCTTGGTACACTTTTATTCTCTGTCTGCGACTCCCGTCTTCTCTTGTACGTCGAACACTGCACTGTAATGTCAAGCTATTTCGTCGATTATCTTCTGATATATACTAACAACCAATCAAATTTCTAGAAATGTGAAATTCAACCAACGTCAGCGGTATTACACTGATAAAACATACTCTGCCAATTTCCTCAACCTCGACTTCATGTGCCACAGCGACTGTAACGTCAAGTAATAATCAAGCACTTAAGGTGACACAAGAAAACAAAAAAAACTCTGAGTTTATATCAAGTTTTTCTGCTACGTCATCGGAAACTTCTTCGTCTTAAAATTTCTTCGAAATTCAAGATGGAGCGTATCTTTCACTCCCCTTCCCTTTTGGCGTGAACCATTATAAAAACCAATCTCCTTTTTTAATTGCATCAAGAAATTAAATTACCAAAGACGCTAACTCATATTAATTTTGTTGGAAGGGAACTTAAACACCCTGCAGATATTAACCTGACGAAGTTAAACTTTCAGACGACTCGGATCTCAACCCCTATAGAGAGAACTGTAGGCAGTTACCAAGTAAACATTATTATTATCATTCTTCCTAGAGCTATTTAGAACAATTCTGGTTAGGCAACTGTAATGCATATCAAATGAAAAGGTATAACCTTACAATTTAGATTGTGAAGTATAGGTACTCTAATATTTTGTCCATGACTATCTTATAATATACTCTTTATACTTGTGTTTCTTCAATCATAATTAGATACATTAATCACTGCAGTGATTAATGAATATTGAAAATTGCGCTCACATATGTCAAGATTGCATCAAAATTGTCTGTGTAAAATGTTTGATTTATATAGGAAAATTGAAATAATTTAGAAAAAGTATTGGAATGAAAATTAAGAAGTGGATTATTGAAGAGAAAAAGTCATAATTTTTGGATGGGGATGAGATTTTTTCAAGAAAAATGTAATTTTTGAAGAATTTTGAAGTTTTGACATTTGGAGTGACAGATATTTTTGGATTCATCATTTGGGGCTTTAATTCTAAATTGTAACGTTAATCTGTAATAATGAGCCGAAGGCTCGCACGGATGTTACATTGTAAATTTAATAAGCACTACCTAAATAAATAAATAAATAAATAAATTATTCACTACACCAATAGGAACATCGCTTTTTTACATTTATTTAGTAGGTTGCGATCGCGATGTGTCAGTTCAAATTGAAACGTCAAATCAGCATGGTTTGCTTTTAATTTGAAATGCATATTCTAAAAAAGAAGATATGATGAGTAGTGAGAGTGAAAACGAGGTTTCTTTAACAGCACCAGCAATAAATGAAGCTGCAGAACTTGCCTCATTAGATTCATTGCCCAAAAAACCAAGAAAATTATACCTGAGAGCGTATGTATGAATCTTTCTTACACTGGAGAAGGGAAATGAAGGTAAATTTCTTTCTGGGAATCTGTTTTGATAGTCGTGGACAAAGTATAGTATACAACTCGTTATAATGATGCTATTATTACCTCGGATGATTACAAAACTCGCTCGCTTTGCTCGCTCGTGTTGTAAACTTCATCCTCGGCAATAATAGCATTCATTATAAACTCGTGTATAATATACTATATTACACTCTTAATTCTTAAGACAGTGAATAAGATAGAATAGAATTTATCCGTCTGCAGAACCGGAGAGAGCCGTTTACTTCAATAACTCTCCAAATTTGTTTTAGAAAATCGAAGAAGACTAAAATAAGTTACCTTCCTTTCTGATCAGGCAGACAAGACTGAAATGAAATAGTATTTCAGGGAATTCAATCCGTTAAATTTAACGTATTCACGGTGACATTCGCTAGATGCGATTGCCGTTCTTTATAAATCCAATATATCCAGAGGAACGGCGAGAAACGAGGCCTTGGAACAGTCACAATCTGCTAGACTCAAAGAGCTTTTGAAAGTGGAATTTCTGATTAAAAGTTCTATCGCGATAATTTTATTTTCATATGGAAACTGGAAGACTGAATTCGGATATTTATTAAAAACTACTGAACGACAACTGTTCGAACCCGTCATTTCGATTCTGATGATGCTGAGAGAACATCGGTTTTCCGTGCAAGTAGGAAGATATTGGTGGTTCTAGATCAACCACTCCATCCCCTCTCTTATGCTTCCGATGTTTCTGAAGTAATTTCTGCGTCAAAGTTGCATAATACAATAGGCAAGTCTTGTGGTTCTTGTTCGTGTTCATGCACGTACATTATATTTTGTAGAAGATAATTTGAATTGGATGTTTATTCTAACAACGTATTCCCCTTGTTTGGGTTGAACAAGCTGCTCTCTGGTTTGAGGTTAAGCATCATGGTGGATATCTTTTAAATTAACCCATACGAAATATCTAAACAGTGAAATCTAAAAACCTAGCTGGTTCTCTTCGCTTAATGATTATGGTTTAAAAATTCTGCAACTTACTTGTCAACCATTTTTGGTCTCTCACTGTTAGAGGATGTCAGTAAAATGGTTTACCGGCTGCAAAGAAATGTCTACTATTTAAATCTAGAATGTTCTTCGACAATATGTGAAATTTTCTCATTTGCCCAATTATTAATCCTGTCAAGTTGTAACAACAAACTTGGATTGGCACTCATCATTGTCTTTCTCCGTTCCACCGCGTCACAGAGAGAGAGCCGCGGTACATCCGTATAAAGATAGAAAAGTAAGCAGCTACGTCACAAATATAAATAAACACGAGCATAAGAAAAGTAGTGGTGGCAAATTACCATTACACCGAGTGTTTCGATGGTAGAAATACGAGCACGACCTATCCGAGTGGCTCCAGAGGCCGAGGAAGACTTCTCCTCTCCCGCATCCGAAGAAGAATTCTCTTCACCCGCACCAGATAAATATTAACCGACTGCCCGCTTGAATAAGTTTAGTTCACGGCGTGTGGTTTACTGTTCATCTCCCGCAACCGCTTTATTCTAACGAGAATAAAAATCCACTAACGAGAATAAAAATCCATGAGTTTGCATCGCTGGTATTTAATAATTGACGACGAGGGGCTACCAATAATTAAACTAACCTGACCGGAGTTAGTCTACGTGTAGCAAAGGTGTAGCTGACTTAGGTAGGTCCATTTACCAGTACAGGTGCAGGAAAGTATAATGTACCAAGTGCAGCGGAGGGTTATACCACAATCTGCATATGTCATGGCGTGGATCCGTCAGTTATAAAGCTGTTTGCATGCCGGTTAATAAACCTGTCTCACACGGGATTACACCCTAGGTGTTCCGACGTATATCCCAGACTTGAAACCTCCTACTGGTTGCACTACGAATCCTACTACGACAACGCCAGTATCCCTAAAGCCCTAAACAGTTAAACCATACGACGAAGCTGGTATTCAAGTAGTAGCTGATTCCGAGGGAACAGTCCACGAGCTCGGCATATAGCGCGGTTCTCGTGCGCTACTCGTTGGGGAAGCCGGTTATAGTACCATAATTTCACATTTATTTTCATGTATATATTATTGTAAATAGAAACCCTTCTAGTTTATTTATGTTTTATAATTTTCCCCGTTTAGCAATAACGAACCCTAAATTCTTCGACTTTTGAGCAAGGGTATTATCGACGAACCTGACCGATTAGATGCAACCCCGATATATCGTTAATAAGATAACGATCCGAGTAGCCTAGCTATACAGAACCACACAACACAGAACGTCCCAGATACCGAAATCGAAAGAGCGCGTTGTGTAACTGGCTCCAGAGCATCACAAGGGATGATGAAATTGCAGATTTGTAAATGAAAAGGTTGAATCCCGCTGAATTTGTGATCAATTAAAACTTCGTTGTCATTTTGATAAGACAAGATTCGTTGCCTAGTAAAAATCCATAATAATTGTTCTGTAGTTTATAATATAACATCTAACAAAGAACTGCAAGCGATGTTGTGTCGTGCATCGTTTTACTCTTATTATTTTTTTAATAAAAACCCGTCGTAAACTTCTTTCGTATTTTTTATATTTCGCTCTTTTCAGCGAATCCAGGAAGGACTGCTGAAGCGTCTTAGGATTGTGTCCTTACGACTTCTCTTTCGTACAATTCACTGTGCAACGTAAATCTGAAAAATGTCAGTCATTTCCTCAACGTCAACTTAATGAGTTTCCATCTTTATTGGGTTTTTGAGTATTATTTATAGTCGGCGGGGGTATTAGATACTTGTAGGGTAAAAAGGAAGTTTTCTGTAGAACTAAAGGGCTGCTTATTCTCCTTCAGCGATTTAAGTTGTCAGCTCAAGAGGGCGCTCCATTACTTTCATTTAGGCACGCGAAATTGAAATCGTATGTGAAGCTGGATGATGTTGGATGTTGTAAAAACAGAACAAGCCGCACTCAACTGAATATTTTCTTACAAACAATTTTTCGGATCGGATTAGATGCAAGAGGAGATATTTTGAGCAAGAAAAGAATAGTTTACAGATCTTGAGCCGTATAATATTGACCCCGGCCGTCGTTAACTGAAGAAACTGCTTTTGCTGCATTCGTTGGGGATAAGGCCATTTTCCTCAATCCAAACTAATGCAATCACTTTATTCAATATCAATGGGTGAACGTGTGGACATGAGGCTAAGCATCAAGCATAAACTGAAGAAATTATCATTTTATGAAAGATAAATGTGTCAATAAAGCACGTCGTACATTTTTTGTAACCTGACTATAATGGTGGGTTTACATTCGCATGAATTTACTGGCGCCAGTTGCCATGCAAGTACTACTTGCGCACCTGTACTACGTGCATACGTCTTTTAGTTGTTACACCAGTTTCATTTTGAAGTGTTTTATCTACAACAAATGTGCTCCGTAGTCATAAGCATGTCGAATGAACTTCGTCACGTTTGCAGAATTGTGGCAGAACTCGTTACGAAGTGTGATTGACTATCGTCCTACCAGAAGTAAGTGTCGGTGTTTAATTATTGTGGCTGTGAGGCTACCAATAATTAAACATGGGTTAGTTAATCCGTTGTAGAGGTATAACAGGCTAATTAAGGCTTCTTCTGAAACACGATGGATGCAGTGGATGTTTAATCCATGAATCAGCACTGCTGAATGTATTGCATGCAGTAAAATTCGCACGCCTCTATTCAGTTGCTGCAGTGAGCGATTGAACGACGTCTAGCACGGTCGAGTTGAAGAGCGGTTATAAAACTACGTATCTACGTGCTAATTAAGGGCCATCCTATTACGGGATTGCACATAGTGACTGAAACGTACATCACAAATCTACATTCCGTCTGGGTTGCACACCTGTGCCGCTCCGACAAATCCAAACACCGCATTAACTTCATATTATTAGAAAAAAACATTTCATACGGTTTTACATGGTCTGCCCAAGTTTAAACACCACACCCCTATTTACAATACCATTTTGTTGGCTATTCCTTCTTACTATTATTTGAAACGACAAAAAATTTAGTAACCGAATTACGTAATCACCCTTATCAATACTTCTTAACGAAAATGCGTTTCAAATTTAATGATTAGTACAGGAAACTTGAAGACTTAAAATGTAGTCTATTGAATTATGTGTTACTTTTGAATTGCAATGTAATTTACGGATCTGTCTGATAGACGTCCAGGAATACGCCCTGTTCTCCAATGCCTCCACTTCAGTAGCGGTTAACATAATGCAGTAAGAACTCTAATCCACTTTTCTTGGGGCATTATTACAAGCCAGAGAGATAAAATATCCGGAGAACGAGAGGCATTAAATTTGGCGAAAAAAGTTACATCAGACATTCACCCCTCGTACTTTCGAGAGAAAAAAGGAAAACATCCATAATAAAAGAACAACAGCAAAATAAACGTTTTTACAACTAGAAGGAAATGGAATTGACAGAAGCCTAAACTTATGAAACGTGACGGCAATGCAGAAAGCGTTACAATTGCGTCATCGCCTTCTAACAAGAGGATGGACCCTCTTGTCACAGAAATCACGCGCTCCGAACTGCCTGACATCGAATGAAACAATTTAAAAACAAAAACACTACACTGGAAGACGCAGGGAATACCATTATAAATTTTGTGTCAGAAGTGGCATTCGCGTTATCGTAACTTGTGAAGAACTGACCTAGTATATTAGACCGACTCAGCTAATGAATGAGGGTTATAAAAGGACCCTTTCCTGGCAATCGACCGGGGAAATGAGGGGTGACTTACGATTATTCATCTCGACATCTCAAGTTCCTTTAAGTTATATCGTTTTCAATACCATGAAGATGCAATAATAGAATGTGGTTGGAACTTTTCTCGTAAATTGTTCAAGAGTGGAGTTGCGAAAACTAATGTTGGCAAGAGACGTTTAATTTTGGGGCAGCAGTGGCGGCTCGTTGAATTCTCACGGCAGAGTTAGTGGTTATAATCTGAACCCCTATACAGTCGGTCACACACCGTTTTAAATAAACAATTTTCATTCCGATATGCTGACACGTTCACTAATCTGTAACAATAAGCAATAACGAATACAAATAGCGAAAGTACGAAAAAACAAAAGTAACGAAACTTCATAACTCTGCTTAGTTGGTTAGTCATTACGCACCTTTTGGGGACTACTAATAACTAAATTCGTGACGTCTATAAGTGAAACTCTGCAGTGTTTTGTAGCAAACTGATTTTCTGAAATTGCCATCTTCTCAAATATCACTCAGTAGTTCAATAAGAATATAATTCTCCAGGTTTGTCTCACAATCTCGTCTACATTCGGCAATACCCCTTCACCCCTTTGGGCAGTCGTGGTTATTGCCTGGATACGAGTTATCGTCGAAATATTTTCAATTTATTCTCACTTTCTTGTCTCACTCTACTCTCGAACCAAGATTTATTTACATGAGCGGGTATTTGACAACTTTCAAAACATCAACAATTTGTCCTTCTTTATTAGTAAAAAATTAGTAAAAAATTTACTCAGTCCTGGAATTGTTTTACGTTTGTCGCACAAAATATAACTAATTTTCTGTTCCAAAGTGCATCAAGAAATTAAACCAACAATGACGAAGACAAAGTTAAACAAGCTCGAGGTAATTCCGCGGATGAAGTTCACTTTAAACTTCCGAACGACTCCAAATCTAATCGTTACTCTCGCGAACAAACACTAAAAACAAACCCCCTAAGTTAACATTATTATTTTTTCAAAGTTTAAACTTTATAAAATCAACGAAACATAACCTAGAAGAAGTACATGAAGTGAAATGTCAAGTTAGTTAATTTCCAAAGTGTACGCTGTGTCGCTACAGTCGCCAACAAAACTTTTTGTCTGGAAAAGAGATAAAGAATTTCTATATTAACTGATTAAATATACATTAGTACAACAGTGCACAAACGGAGAACTTTAATTGCTTGCGTTTTTAACAAAAGCGGGGCATTTTAATCTCCGGATATATTGACGTTTCTCTCTGCAAAGTTCTTTTGAATAGGATCTGCTCGGTTTTATATGCAGCTTCCAATATTGTTTCGTTTGCATTGTGACATTTAGTGGGTCTTATTTTGTTTGCTGTGATCTTCTTGGACGGGGAATTGAATATACGCTATTGGATTTAGGTTCGTACGGTCTGCTAGATTTCCAATTTGTTATGGGAGCAATCTGAAAGTGTACGTAATCATATCTCTTCGAAAGGCAGGTCACTAATTTAGAGAACCTAGAACGAAGTAGCACTAAAAACTATAATAATTGTACCGATACTTAAAAATTCAGTGGAGCCTTGAAATAATCTCTCTTAAGTTATGTAGGTGTCACTGATCGTAGGCATAGGTTGACAAAGCAGATAAAGTAATTAAGGCTATCGGAACGCTTGGAATATTTGAGGGATGTAACGTTCCCGCTGCCAATGAATTATTCCAACATGGTTTAAGATATTCGCATGATTATTTTTTTCTTGTTTCAATTAAACATAGATCTAGGACTGGTCGCCAATAATTTTCATTAAAAACCAGAAATTCAACTTTAAAATCTACTTCACAATCTATGAAAATCGGACATAATGTAGCTAGAATATTTATCACATTTTTCGTTTTTTTTTAGAAATTATAATCGTAGAGTCATAGATTAGACTTTTCATTTTGACGGTATCAAAAAAATATAATACATTTTTGATAATAATGAAGTAATCAATTGGCTCCTGCACCTCTGCATTCGCCTGTTCAAGGGCCTAGAGGTGGCGGTGTATGTTTAAACTTCCCAGATTCAAGAAACAGGCGTGGCTAGTTTTTGTATGTATTAAGGTATTATTCTTGGGGCCTATTTTTCGTATCGACGACCTTCCAAAGTAATTTCCGATTCTTCCTAAAATTTATTATTGTTACACATATGAGTTGAATATGCAGGTGCACAGGTATCCCATTTATCAGAAAAAGCTATTCATCTGTATTGTGTAATTTAGAGAAAAATGCCAAATAGATAGGTACTCTCTTTGTTTTTAAATTTCCATAATTCAAATTACTTTACTTATACATGGCGTCTCATTTCTTCTGTACAGCAGATGCTAATCTTCACAACTTGGATTTCTTAAATAGAACTCCTGTAATATCATCTCACTTTTTATTTCCCTGTTCGTTTTTACTATATGATTGTGTAAGAATTGCATTCTAGACTACACTTATTGTGAAACTGGGCATCTGTTCATCATTCCCAAAATGTAATTTTTGAAACATCCCTATGTGTGACAAAAATTTTAAAAGAAAACTGAAACACAAAAATATGGGGATTAGTTTAGAAGCAACTTACTTCGTATGCATACTTAGTAAAATCGATCGAAGAATTAAAAAACGCAATATGTATAGAGTGTCCCATTTAAATAATTCACCGAGTATCAACCCCCTTTGTACATAAAGTGTTCCGTACTGGCTAGCAAAGTTTCTGAAGCGCTTATATCAGAAACCGCGTCCTGAACCGATTTTGATAAAATTTATTTATTGCATAATTAGTTGCAATCGTGAAGACTACGAAAGTAACAAAATTTACGATTCTACTTTAAATAGTTCCCAATTGCGACAGGGTAACACAATTGACACTCCCCGCATGTGGTCGTACTGAACTGTAAAAGATAAAAACAAAAAAAAAGTTTCACATGCTCTAGTGTTGCAAACAAAAAATATCTTTTGACCCTTTTTCGATGTTTCGATGTATGAAAACCGCCCTAAATATGTACACACAACAAACCATTTAGATTTGTGTGAGTTTTGGCCATTACATATGCGTCAATTTTATTGTTGTATAGCACTTATAGTTCAGGAAAAAGAACACTGTGAGAGACAAACAGACATACAGCCTGAGAGACAGACGGACGAACAGACAGAATGGTAAAACAAAGAGGGGTCTCTCATATAACTTCGCATAAATGGATAAATGGATCAACCTGTATAACAGATTCCCGAGGAGTGAATCACTGGTGGATTTCTTGTACACTGCCTTTGGATTTCCGTCGCCAACCGGAGATTTCCATTGCATTAATACCAGCATGTTATTGGCCAAATGAGAACACATAACACATCCTATGAGCACCGGATTGGACTAATTTCGTATAAAACGTTTTTAGACAAATAATATAAGCCAACTTCCAACTACGTCTTCCGTTATTTCTGTTCTCTACGTCATATCAGGTAAAATCTGTCACGGAATCACGATGGACAAGAAATTAGCCGGGAAAGGGCAAGTTTAAAATTTGTGTTGTCACAGAAGGATTGGAATTTGAACATTTAATGAACTGATTATTAAGAGTGGCGTGAACCGTGGATTTTCTGTTGCAGTCAGATGCACACTCAACATGACAAAACATTTTTTACCGTTTAGGAATTTGGAACACAGGTTCATGGAAGTCTATTCCAAATGTTAGATCGTTATGGAAAAAAATCAGTTACAATACGTAAAGCGCTAAAAGAGGCTTTACTGAGCGTGTCTGACTGCGGCAGATGATAACGGTACAAGTCATTATTAAGGAAATTTAGATTCAGCAAACCATTTTTTGTTTATTATTTTTGTTTATTATTTTTTCCGTTTTTTGCAGTCTATTTTTGATTTAAAAAATATTGCAAAATTTTGTTAGAGAAATGCTATTAAAATAACTCTAACCACACGAACTTTTCGGTCAATCGCAAAACATACTTACCTAGTTTTTCTTTTTTACTTATAAGTAACCCACTGCGTTTTCTTGGGGAAACCGGCATCCCGAGACGAGTTTTGTTTCCCCGCCTATAATTTGGTTCAACGTTCCTTGTTTTCTATCAGGTACTCGTCGGAATATAAATACTATACTATGATATTCAATAAACCCCGCGTTTCGTCTGTAGCTTCGGTGTTGTGTTTGTTCTAGCTCAAAGTGAAAGGAAAGCTCCGAGTCCTACTCTGTACGCTGCGAAATGCTCCCCCTAATCTAGCGCGCCCGGCAATTCTTGCATTCGGTGTCCGCCTACTTTGTACTTTTGGAATGCTACGTCCCTTCCGATACCCCTCCGCAGTAACTGTTCGTCGACGTTCCGACAGCCTTAATTATCTCGCCATTACTTCCCGTACTTATATGTTCTTTGGGACGAGTCGGATATTCCGTACCTAACAATAATGAGAAACCAGATCATACACTTCTAAGTCAAACGTACACAATAATATAAAATATGGAGGAATGTACTCGTATACCTACGTCATTAGCTGTAATGATCTCGTTTCTTCCATATTCAAAACCTAAAACGTGTAGCTTCACAATTGAATGTAGAGTAAAATGTGTACCAGGGATTGAATGGATTCATTTTCTGTGCACCGTCAGAAGTAATGGGACATCGGAATAAATCTTTTCTAGTCTACGAAAAAGTTATGTACATTCGTAAATTTTCTGTGCCTTACTGCTGGAAGCAGATTTCTTGTATTACGGTAATAAATATACCGAATGCAGAGTTCGCATAGAGGCAGAGTAGGTACTTTTATCCCACAGAAACAGTGAATAAAAGCTATTGTAAGACTCTGTAGAGAATTATATGTAGGTATAGTATATAATATACTCTGTGAAAGCAAGAGAAAATAATAATTTAAAGACTACATTCGATTCGATTGATTTAGGCAAACGAGAATTAGACGGAAGGGAGAACGGCAAAATTCTGTACCTTTGCTAGTTAATTTCCCTCACCTCGTTATTTAGGTCATCAAGAAAATATAATTTCAGGCATGGCCGAGCATTCTCCTAATCCTTTAGAAGAAATTCGGAACGCAGCGCGTTCCTACTCTTTTCTCAGACTTTAATACGGTTATGCTGTTTATCTTTCACGGTGATTTTCGTAATTTAATAAATCTCTTAGGTTTTGTTGCTCCGATGACTTTAATAAAGTACTTCCAGAACTTTTTTAAAAGGGGTATATTTATCGGGACATTTGTATGTAAAATGTTCGTTAGATTGAGGGGGCACAAGATTTTCCAGATAATTGTCTGCCCACTGAAGAAATAAATCTGTAGATTATTTTTTTATTATCTAAATGTTGCTTATATTTTGCAGATCAGTTGAAAAGGCTGAGATAAATTATTTTAAAATGAAAAACAAAAAGAAACTCTTATCGTCACTTATGAAATCAGAAAGCTCTTGCAAATGCGAGCGTCACGAAAAATGAAACGAATGGAGGGGAGCAGTCTGAGAAGACGGGCAGAGGAGAAAGGGAATATCGAACGCCCCTCTTTTTAGCCACTTTGCTCTCATGCTTCATGCTCTTTCTCTCAGGCAAGCGTCAGTGAAGCGAGACCACAGCGTTTCATTCCTCGTGACGCCGTCCATCTTTAGCCACGCCCTGCCTCATGCTTCGCGCTGTTTCTCTCAGGCAAGCGTCAGTTCATTCCTCTAATAACGTTGAAGTTTCACTTCTAGAGCGTGTGGCGATTGCGACCACGCACCCATTTTTTTCTTTTAACGTTTCGTCTAAAAATATCACCCACCAAGTCCCATTTCCAGAATAATTCGCTTTTTAGAGCATCCTTTAATACTGAAAGGGTCAAATTGGTTTTTGACCTATATAAATCCCATTTCGTACTTCCATTTTCACTCAAATCATCAGCCTTTGGTTTTCTTCGTTTACACTTTTTTTCTTGGGTATTAGGTATATGTATTATACTTTTTCGTAGATAATTTTCTGCATAGTCCTTAAAGTTTCGCGACTCTTTCCTGAATATGGACTGGTGAATTTATATTTTCTTTGTGGTGTTCCGGTATTACGTGCCGCTGATAATTTTGGAATTCCCAGAAAAACAAGTGCAACGTCTATGGGTTTTAGCAGATAAGGCACAGTATCTCTGACTCTAGTATGTCGCGAACTATTCCTTCGTGTCTCAGACGGTATCCTACCGTCCTATCTCTCCTATTTTTGCTTGTATTCCATACTTTCCGCTTTTCCCCAACTATTTCTAATACATCCCTATTGCTAAACTTATCTATTCATACCCTATCCCTCTATCAAAACTGCTTCCATTTCATTCTGAGCTATTTCTAATTCGGCTTTGCTGGATTCTAACACTGCTTTACTATTGTTTTTTTCTATAATTACTCGTAAAGCTAGAATGTCCTCACGCGCTCCTCTATTTTGCCTAAATCCGAACTGATCTTCTCCTAATATTTCTTCCACCCTTTTCTCCGTCCTTCTTTGCACAATATTTTATGAGCACATTGAAGCAAAACAAGACTACAAATTTTGTCGGTGATTAAATGTTCCACCCGCATGACAAGACTGATTTTGACTATAATCGATATAATACCAATAGTGGACATATAGAACCGATTCAGGACCATCACAATCATGTAACTTCTTATTTTTAATTATAGGTTTACAATATTTTAAACTGCATTTAAATTACATGACAGGATTCTTTCCATCAGCATAGGTTCCAAAATCAAAGTTCTTCGAATTCACGATCTCTTCCATACAATTCTCACTGTCCTTTTCTGTTTTAATCTCTTCACATAGTGTATTTGGATGTTGTAATTGAAACGAACGATTTTTTCCGTACTTCCTTCTTGGCTGTTTGTAAAGTAATCTGGTTTAATTTTTCTCATAATTCGTATATATATACAGTTGAATCTTGAGCGTCTTCTAAACGACTAGACCGAAAGTTCAAGTCTCATTTCTAATTCTTCATGTTTCTTCATTACAACTTCAGACTTTTATTCGTCCTGCGCACTCTATCTTGCAGGTTTACGGTGCATCCTATGATCCCTTTTTGAATTAAAAAAAATGTGGTTTCTCCCTTTTCTAATCCAACTTTGAAAGTTTTAATAATCGGTGGCAAAATTGTTTTGTTTTTAAGCCTACAACCACACGCTTGCCATATTTCTTCTTTTTTTAACCAAATATTTACCATTTAAATATAGTTTGATGTAAGACTGCTTTCAAACTTTTTTGGAAAGCGGACATCTTGGGTGAATTACTCACAAGTTATAAATGATATGAGGAGCTACACAATTCGTATATAAGTAATTCGAACCCCTCCTCCTCACCGAGAGATGCAACATGGTCTATTTTTTGACTTTTAAACAATCTAGGATATTACATTTCATCGTATAAAATTACAATAATTGTGCTTGAAATTTGACATTGCTGTATTGAATTACATGCTCTACTGCCAATACACTCAACAACGTGAGTCGATGTCGTTGGAAATATTCAATTACATTCATATTAAGCGAGTTTCCTATTATAACACATTTGATCTATGGTGTCGTGTTACGCTAAATAACCTCGAACATGCTACCACCTATCGTATTACACTACATTACAATTATAAGTCAATAAATGTATGTATGCATAATGTAATTTGATGAGAAATAAAGAGTACTCTGTTTGTTATCTAGAGGTTCTTCAGAACCTGCAGCAAATAGATCAAAGTTTTTACTGGAACACTATTTACAAAGAAGTTGAGATTACAAAGAAAGCCTAGCAATATATTGGAAATTATTAATGTACCTATCGATACATGGATCGGTATTTTTAATGTCTATATTGAATATTGGATTTCTCCCAGTCCTGCCCACGATAAAGTCGCGCCCGACAATAAAACGATTCGTTACAATGTGAGAAAACTAATCGTCGAAAAGAAAATTGCGTTTGAAAATAGGTTCCCCGCCCTTCTGTCTCTGGAAACTGTTTTACATCAAATGGCCCATAAAATACACTTCACGCTACTCACCACATAAAACATCCTCAGGCAGTTCTCTACATCATATTTGCTTTTAAACGAGCTGGTTACATTTTCAGCCTGATCCAGATCCGACACTTTGTTTTCACGATGAAATTTCTATGGCACAAAAAATATGGACGGCTTGATTTACGCTCTTACTTCAGAACCACACAGCAAGCGTCATAAAACTATAAATCTTCGAAACAATCACTGGCAATAACAGAATGCGAAATATAACCAAAATCTGTCTAGAAAACTGATCCATGCAGAACACCAACACCACGTGGTGTAAACTACATCCCTACAAAGTTATTCCTGAAAAATACAACGCTTTTTATTCATTATGAATGCAACATTGTTAACTACAGAAAATTTATATTGATTCACCAAAGTAGGTTGTGCGGCGATTGGGCTACGTCAGTAACTAAAATATCAGAATATATCTCCACCACGTTTTGGTAAATGTCACATGGTACGCTACAAGAAAATGAATGTCAAGCGGCTACAAATAGTAAAATTACGGTTGTTATTTCATTCATTGCGAGTGAAGAACTTCAAGAAATTCAGTATTCCTTTTAATTACGGTTTGATACCAGTAGTGGCCTCCCTTGATTTTATGGGTAAGTTAAAAATTAAGTTATACGTTAGTAACAAAAATAGTCACTTTATTCCATGTTTTGAACTTGCTTCCGATAATTCTATAATAATCTCTGCCCCAAACTAAGTGTTCCACTATAGAATTGTTAGATTGCCTTTCAACATGAAAATTTCTACCGGCCTAGGGCTGCAAACGTAAAAATGGATCCTCCCAATTTCACAAATAGGTATGTCTCCATTTTATTAGAAACTTATTTCCCTATCTGACACAATGCATCTCGATTTCTTAGCCGTCGCGTTCAGAATCCAAGTCCAACTTGAAGAACGAATAAGAGAAACCCAGATTTGTATCGTTGTGTCAACTCGCATTTCATAAGAAGTGAACTGATGACGCACCTTCTGGCTCTGACCCTAGCAGCAATTCCCCAGAGTTCCAGCAACGAGACGACTTGAATTCCTGATACAACTAGATCGAAATCGAAAATGTATTCCTCAACGATTCCGAGCAGCGCAGCTGTTACAGAATGCAAACTTCATACTGAGAGCGGCTATTTCCGTTATTTTTTTATTTTGTTTCGTAAATTGATACGACTTCGAGGAGGAAAATTGGATAAACTTTAGTTATTGGTGCAGTGGAAGTAAGAAGCCGGATTTCGAGTCAGTTTCATGCGCCCGTTTCCGCGTACAGTATAGCTTGATCACTTGATAAATAATTTTCTAGTAAATCCATTTCCAGTTTAATTAAAAATTATAAAACGTTTAATTATGCATCTTTACTGATTGAAATCAATCGCCGTTTATTCAAAATAACGATAAAAGTAAAAAAGAAAACTAACCGCTGTTGGATCTGAACCTCCATATGCTCCGGATTCAATATCGGCGGCGTGCGATTGAACTCACTATACTGGGGCCGCCCAACAGACGGAGTGATCACTCTGCAAGAACGTGCTATAGCGGGGCCAATATTAATTTATGACGACCGAATTGGAGTGATGCGATTTCGTTGGGTCTAAAGAAAGCGCATCACTGCGGTTCTGTCGTCCTAAATTGATAGTGGTCCCGTCTAGAGCTTATTCTTGCAAGGTGATCACTCCGTCTGTTGGGCGGCCCAAGTATAATCCATTGCGACATGGCTGTCCGCTTCTTTACCCTTGTATTTAAACGATGTTGATTCCCACGCTATATATTTTTGGAAATATTTTTGATATTCTTTGTTAAACTTTGAAAAATATTGCACAAAAACGTTCTCTGGTGCACATTGTATGTGTCCTGATACTCGGAATATCCCTAAAAAACTTTGGGGACATAGAAATCGCAATTTTCAAATTTCCCATGTTAAACAGGATGCTTCAGGATTCCCGGGACACAGGGTAAACAATTAATCAAACATACATACACTAAATAAAAGACATAGCTGTTCGTATGTACAATTTATATCATTATACGCTTACCAATTAACCGCATCCATGTGTTTTTCGGATTCTTCTTCATTATCACTGGAATATCTGTCAGTATTTTTTTAACTTCAACCACTTGATAATTTTGTTTATTATACAGAAATACACATAATTTCAATGTGAAAGGTGCGTTGCGCAGAGGAACGTAACGCCTCACTTTTAGTTAACGCTGTTAACGCGAAATGTAACACTTGATTTTACTACTCATAAAATTTCCGTACCGCGGGCTATAACTGAAAATCGATTTTTAAGGAGTAAACTCCAATAAATGCACAAAAAAGACGCTCTTGTTGCGTGTCACTAGGACGAGCCATTTTCGAGGAAATTGAGAATTTTAGTTCTCCAACATTCTGAAGCGAGAAGACAAAGAAAATTGTAAGGAACCTCATTTTTTTTCAGCAAGTTCTTATATGAAGTATGATTGATAAAGATAGTTTTGTGAACTGCGACAATGCTACGTGGGTTCAACAAGAAAATTTCAATAAAAACGTCAACGTCTACCTGGGTAATTCATATGATTGTTAAAAAAGTCGTTTAGTTTCTTTGATTTTATTATTACCAATTACCATTGTATGATTTTTCCTGATACCATCATCATCATCATAAATTTTTCAGTCCGAAGATTCAAACTTAACATTAAAAGAGACTTTATATGAGTTGAACAGGCCATAAAAATTATTTAGAAAAAATAGGTATTACCTAAATGGTTTGAAATTAAGCATAGAGAAACTTCTTATGGCAACAGCTCCATCAGCAAGAAGTGTTTTGGTGTTAAATAAGTCGTCCTTCATTTCTGCTAGTCCAATCCACTTAGTAACTACCTTAGCAGCAAAGAAAGCTTCGAAATTCTTAATGGTGACTTAATAGATGAGTAATGAAAGATGCTATCGGGAACTTAAAAAACTGGCAAATAATTACTGAAACTTTCTACAGCATACCTAATAAATTATTTCAAACCGGGCGCAAATTCTTCCGAATACGTGTCTGTCGCACCTCAATGGTTGAACCCCAGACTTGTATGTGCTGGGTACAATGCGCAACCAGACGATTTTGTAGAGAGCTTCAGATCTGTATATGATTCATCTGTGATAATGGTATAAATGTTTTTGGACATTTGTTTAGAGGATGCCGAAAGGGATAGATTGACTCGCAATGCTTTCGATATTACTGTTGACTGGGTTTAAACCATATTATATCCTCCCCATTTTCACTGCTCTCACTAAGATGAACATTTTAGAACTCTAAAACCCGATACTCAATTATTTTTATGTTTTCACCATCGCGATCTACGGAAAAATATTAATTATTTGTCCTTTAACCGAAGTCGTAGCTCTAATAATAACAAAGTTGCCAATAGAGCCAACTTATCTATAATATCAAAAATATTTTGAATAAGCATTTATCATTTTTTAAACGTCATAATAGTTTTTAAAAGTGAAAATTTCCTAAATAGAAAGCAAAATTTTAGTTCAATTAAATTTTTCTTTTTTAGATTAGCAGGCTATTCCCACTGACGAGCAAATAGTACAAAGCTGTCACTTTAATTTAAATTTCAGTTAAAACGGACGTATAAGTAAGTAAAACGTGAAAATGCAATTTTACATGACAGAAGAAAAAGTGAAGTGATCATTTTGCGATGAAGTTTCCAAAAAATTATTATTATTATTATTATTAAGTCTGACACTGGCTTCGTTGCTATGATACCGGCTTTCTGATTGGTTGTTGCTTTCTTTGAAAAACCGAACCGAAGTGAAATAAAAGTGAACTAAAAATCATTTTGAAATTTGCATCAGAAAAACCATTAACACAAAACCAAATACCAGCTAGGGTTACCAGACGTCACGCATTAGGCGTGACTGCCACGCTTTGGCACATAAAGTCACGATTCACGCCTACCGTGTAAGTGTGTCACGCATTTTGGTTGTTCACCTCTCAACCTCCTGCTACGTCATTTGCTATGTCTTAAGTCTTATGGTTGCCGTTTAGTTTATCTACTTGTTAATACGCAGTAGGTAGGTACGCCAATTACAGAACAAGGGATTCGCAAACATGCCTGGCTGCTGAAGTGGGGAAACTCAGGCGTTTATTTATATCCCAACTAGGTCTTGCCAATGCAATGTTGTAGCGTGCTATTATTATTCCCTTGTTTTTATTAGTAATCGCGGATCTTCCTTAAACAAATACTTTCGTGACAGGCCACCAGACACAACACATGGAATGCAAAATTCTGTAAATTACAACAAGCTTTAGAAGAAAAAAGAAAAAGGATCCGCTTGGATTCGAACAAAAACACCCCGCGCCTCTTCAAAGTGCCCGCGCCTTTCGATACTACGCCAAGCCGGTTGCTTGCATGGCATGAAGTTTAACAGTCTATTAAAGCGCGTGAAAGTGGAAGTGAATTACTTGGCAAAACCTAGTTGGGATATAAATAAACGCGAAACTCAGCTACTGTCACCGTACCGCAGTATATTACCATTGAATATGTAGATAACATATCTACTATCTATATATTCAATGATATTACACAAAACAAGAAAACTTGCTTGGTGAGACACCAAGTTTTTGCAAACTCGAATTTCCAGCTTTTCATTTTAGGGCATTTGACCTTGAAAAGTACAAAATTTTCGCCTGCGGCGCCTCTTTTACGACTAGTGTTATCTTACTATCTAAATTTATGTCGCGCTTTTCCGAATTAAAAATCTGGCAACCCTAATACCAGCAAATCCCTATGACACAATGTTAATCAAATGCATTGTGGACAATACAAGAAGTTCAGAAGCATCGCAGTGCTAAATAAGTAAAATACTATCAAAGGAATGGGTTACACTTGAGAGGGCAGCAGATATCATTTGAAGTCAGAAATTTCATTTTTACGTTACTGTTTCACGTCATATTTATTGTGGCATAGAACATCAGATGTATTTTGAAGTGTTGCTGCTGTTTATGTATGTATTCTGCTTTATTGTTAAATAATAGAGAACATTTAAGTTGAAGATTGAACTGTGAAATTAAAATACAAGTTTTAAAGTTCTAAGCCTAGCGACTTTTAGCGTCGCCAAGTTTGTTTTGTTTTCTGCAGTTAGTAACTCACTTTTAGTACGAATTTGGTAATCAGTTCCTAATTCATACTTGGTCTTCTCTCCTTAGTTTCGATATTAACTTATCGGTGAGTACGAAGCTTCTGCCGCTTAGCGTGAGCCGGACCGACAGATTCCCATTTTTGGTCGACGACATGGTGCAGAGTTTCCGAGGGTATTACTAGACTCTTGTAACTTGGTCCACTCTCAGATTTTGAAAATTTATTAGTCTAAGTTCAACATTTATATTAATTAACCATTTATTTGAATTATGGCATTCACTTTTTACGAGAAATTTTATTTCACTTTTAATGAAATTATTAATACTTGTTTGTTCCTCTGGTCACACCTCCCCCCTTATTGCTTCCTACCGGTCTTTAGGAGCTGTGACCTCTGGATTTTTGCTTGCTTATCATATAGTCGACGACAACTCCCTTGCACCCTTGTTGTTTTTGTCCGCCCCAACTCCGGCTCCATCTAGTCCAGGTGAATCCTCCTATTCTGTAGCGTTTGGCACTTACGAACGTTGCACTCATAGGAATAAAGTTTGAGTTTCAATAAACGTGTTACTCTAGAATTAGAAGTAAAACAACGTTCTGCGTTTCTGTGTACAGGGTGTACGTAATCCTTGAGAAAGACAAAAAATAAACCAAGAAATAAGCATTTTTATTCAACAGAAGACCCTTCAGAGAAATAGTCCGCCTCCTCTCGGAATTGAAAGGACAAAGTTTACACAAAGTCCTGAGTACTTACATACTGTTTGGACAAACACATCCACTAAACGAACGACACAAATAGTTTTTTGTTTATTTTGCAGCCGCAGTATAAACAGAAAACTTTCTAAGAGTGATCCATCGATATGATTTACATTGGATGTTTTGGAAAGTTGTGCAGATAAATAAAAATACGGCAACGTAGCGTTTGGCAAACCGAAAGCAAAGTTTCATGAAAGTTCTTTCGAGCGCAAAACACGCCTCACTGTACAGACGGGATTATTAATATACCTACCTAGTATTCGGAAGCTGGAAAATGCTAGCAAAATGTAAATTTGTGTAAAAACTAGGCCAGCTTGTTTGCGCGGAGATCTGTTTTTGTTGATTGGACACGGTTCTACTGACAAAAAAACTTCGCCGCTGAAGCGTTCCAGGGTATTCATATTACCACAAATTTGAAAGAAATTCAGTATTCAAACAGAGACATTTATAATACTTTTCCGTCTGATGGCTGGACCAGCAACTTTCTGTCGCAGCTGTTACCTACCTAAAACAAAGATATATGCTGAATTGCAGAATCCTTTGTTTAGATCTTGTTAAAGTCATTCTTATGGCTATAACTAATTACATGGTTATCGTACTAGAAATGGTTGCATTAACGCAAAACTGTGACGTAAGCCAGATACTGCTAAGCTCCGCCTACAAGGTTCTGCTTCTTATTATATATAGAGTATTGCTTTCAATTCATACTACATTACAATATTTACGATATATTATTTTCATAAAGTCTAATGTTAATAGTTACTGCATATTATTATAGGTATATACAAATAATGGCTTAACCTCGAAAAGTTCGACACTAATAAGATTACAAACTTATCCTATGATAGAGGTATCATAATTATCGATTTTTTTTAATTTTTCATAACGATTTTGGAATTTTTCGCATTTCGGTACGTTTTTACTAAATTTAGTACGTTTTGCGGTTCAATATTGGTACGCATTAAAATATTAGCGTGACAGCACTGTTGTAGACTAGTTACCAAATAATTTCTGCCTTTCGTGAATCATGTTGTAATATGTAGTTAATATTTTCACTTTTCACTATTTGGTAGAAATCCATGATTAAATAAAAAATTACTTCGCGTACTACCAATAAGTATAACAAAATTATTTTATTTAACCGGTTTCAAGATCTACAAACGATCCCATCATCAGAAATGTTTCCAATTTTTCTTAAACATTTCTGATGATGGGATCGTTTGTAGATCTTGAAACCGGTTAAATAAAATAATTTTGTTATACTTATTGGTAATACGCGAAGTAATTTTTTATTTAATCATGTTGTAATAACAAATTCAGTGCCCTCCGTTGTCTTTCAGCTTTATTTAAAGCGAACCTTGTCGACATCATTTGGGCGCCTTCTTCATTATAAAATATAAACAGAATCCGATCGCAAGATAATAAACTCTCCGAGGAATTCGTATTATATCTTTAAGTAAATTTGACTTCTGAAGTTGTTTTACATGCTCCATTCTACAAAGTTCAGAATGGAAATATTTGCCTTCGTGTTCCGGAGGCATCTAAAATATCTACAAGAATTCAGAACTCCTCACAAATTTTACAGATGTTCCGCGTTTTGTGCGGAAGTTGAAGACGCGTTGGCTGAATTCGAGAATGCACTGCGTGCTCTAAAATTAGTCTGTAATTTCAACAATATCGTTTTGATATAATTAGTTCATGTTTGAGATGTGCCCTGGTATATCGGGCGACCACGAAATCTGAATCACCCCTATAACATTTCTGTTTTCTTAAGATAACAATTTGAATTTGGGAAACCTGAAAGTATACAAATCTGCATTATTTGAATTTTTGTTTGTACTGAAAATTCAATTCAGTTTCGCAATTGTTTGAATTCAGGTACTTTATTACTCCTTTAAATGTCTAATGTGCAAAAGACCACGTAGGTTCCGGCGCTACTAGCGGGCACGTCCGGGGATATCCAAAGATGTTCAGGGATATTATAAGGAATCACGCATGCCCATAGAGTCATGCGCAGCCGCAGTTTAAGTATATTTTGAGATTAGGTTATGTCGAAGGTTTTATGTTTTGTGTACAAGTTTATTAACAACAATAACAATATTGACTTGAATTGCAATGGTAAGTTATTACATTTCAAATAATAATTGGTAACTGAGTTCAAATTCAGTTAAATTCTATTAAAACCATTCTTAAAATCAACGGGTTTGACAACGGTCAATTACCTACTTGTTAACTTATCGGATATGGAGAAATGGAAAGGTTCACAAAAGAAAATATGTCCTCTGTAATTCCCGAAAATCAGCATAAGGATATTTTTGGCATTTTCCAGTTGGATCCAACAAAATTTCGGTTTGTACCAGGGTACAAGCGGCTTCTCTGTACAATTTCCAAATATTTTGAAGATAAATTTGATAAGAAAACACCACTAAAGGCAAACTCAAAAAATTCTGCTTACTCCATTAGGTACTTTTCGATTCTGAAAGTAAGTTATTTTAACGTTTTATTTTAATTTGACAAGCTCCGAAAGATTTATTATACAGGGTCCCGCATCTCACCTCCCGTCTTCTACTACATCTAAACGATTTATTTTAGAAAAATGATTGAAAAGGGACATTAGACTGTTTGTTAGAGAGCACATTTTAAAAATATTTTTGAATATACAGGGTTTCCCGAAAATTGGTGGTGCATCAAAGTTGTATTTTTTTAAATGGAATGCCCTGTAGTCTTATTGATTTTTGAGACTCTTTCGAGCTACTGTACATATCCCTAGAATATTATCAAATTTGATTTGATAGTTCCAGAGGAATAAATTAAAATCGAGAAAAAAAATTTTTTTCGTCATGTTTTAAAAAAATTATAAAAAATAGAAGAAACATCTTCAAACCAAAACTAAGCAGCAGGTTGTTTATAAGAAAAGGTCAGTTTATCCTACTATGAATGTCGTAAAAATAACTTATACAGGATGTTCAAAATTCAATGCCAAACTTTTCAAAATGTAATGCTATTTTTTTCCATTTTTCAAATGGGACACCCTGTATATTTTTATCCCGTCGGATGCAGAATTAAAAAATGTACATGTTTTCTAATTACAATTATTTCGACATTCTCAAAGGTTTCACAGATATTCGTAAAATCTTAAAATTATTATCTAATAAATAATAATTTTACTTGGCAGTTTTTAAATCAATGACTAGAATATTATGTTCATTACTATTCTGACCACAATAAAGATTTTTAGACAGGGGAGGGGGAATTATTGGTGAACATATTATTGGTCCTCACTTTTCTAACGGACATTTGAACGATGCTATGTATTTTGATTTTTTATAAAATCAATTGCCAAATTTATGCCAAAATTCACCAATAGCTTTGAGTGATGCAATGTGGCTGCAACACGACGGAGCCCCAGTACATTATTCATTACGAGTCAGGGACAATCTCAATACAACCTTTTCAAACCGGTGGATTGGAAGAGGAAGGCCATGTAATTGGATCACCCGACTTAACTAAATTAGATTTCTTTTTGTGGGGCTACGTTAAGGAAATCGTTTATCAGGAACCTCCAACCACACCAGAAAAAATGCAGAAAAGAATCAGAAATGCATTTCAAAACATTGCACCCGAGCTATTAGGAAGAGTAGCAAGGTCATTTCGTACAAGCCTCCGTTTGTGCCTCCAAGAGAACGGAAGACATATTGAACATAATGTTCTAGTCATTGATTTGAAAACTGCCAAGTAAAATTATTATTTATTAGATAATAATTTTACGATTTTACGAATATCTGTGAAACCTTTGAGAATGTCGAAATAATTGTAATTAGAAAACATGTTCATTTTTTAATTCTGCATCCGACGGGATAAAAATATACAGGGCGTCCCATTTGAAAAAATGGAGAAAGATAGCATTACATTTTGAAAAGTTTGGCATTGAATTTTGAACATCCTGTATAAGTTATTTTTACCATATTCATAGTAGGATAAACTGACCCGGGAACTGACCTTTTCTTATAAGCAACCTGCTGCTTAGTTTTGGTTTGAAGATGTTTCTTCTATTTTTTTATAATTTTTTTAAAACATGACGAAAAACATTTTTTTTCTCGATTTTAATTTATTCCTCTGGAACTATCAAATCAAATTTGGTAATATTCTAGGGATATGTGCAGTAGCTCGGAAGGGTCTCAAAAATCAATAAGACTACAGGGCATTCCATTTAAAAAAATACAACTTTGTTGCACCACCAATTTTCGGGACACCCTGTATATTCAAAAATATTTTTAAAATGTGCTCTCTAACAAACAGTCTAATGTCCCGTTTCAATCATTTTTCTAAAATAAATCGTTTAGGTGTAGTAGACGACGGTAGGTGAAATGCGGGACCCTGTATAATATAAGGTTAGCAACAGAGAGGTATTAGAAAGAGTCGGAGAAAAGAGAAATTTATGGAAGACAAATGTGTTAAAGAATTTTACTTACTGATTTCTTGTTTCGTATAGTTTTAATTTTTGTTTTTCAATAAATATTTTTTCGAAGCTAGAACTTTCATTTACATCTGACGGGTAAAACAGCACATTGAGCTTCTTGTGATAAAATTTAGTCGGCATTTCTTCACACGAGCGAATAGCAAACGAGCACTGGGTCTTGAACCAGGTTTCGCAATTCTCCATGGGTCGTCTCGTCAGATGACTTAAACTGTGTACGCGGTATGTGGATTTGACGTCGAAGCACAGGTGTGCAACCCAGACGGAAAGTAGATCTGGGATGTATGTTTCAGTCATTAAGTGCAATTCCGTATTAGGATGGCCCTTAATTAGCACGTACGCAGAACAAAATAATGAACGCCAATAGAAGTTTGTTAGATCTATGGGGCGTTTTAATTCTGCTTTGTTGTAAATGAGAGAACTGTTTGAGGATGCCCGAGTATGTCCGAGGATGTACTTGAAGAAGAGGATGTCTGGTGTACAAATTTTGCTCAACGGTTTACCCCTCGTCTCCTGAGCACATAGGCACTGCTACCTAGGTTAATACCAATTTCATTCCTTTACCAACATTGCCCACCCCAGTGCTCCGTACGCCTCATCTGCATACCAAAAGGTTCCATTCTGATCTGCTCGACGAATATTAGAAAACACTTTTTTGAAATTCAATTTGGATCCAAAATGAAGGTTGGTGAACTAGTCATTCGAGTCCCGCATGTTTGCGAATTGATGCGATAATCGACTAATTTAAACTTCTGTTATACACTGTTTTTGTAAATGCAAAGTTTTTCTCTAATTCTTTGAAGTTCGTCTGTTATAGAGTAAATGAAACCTGCAAATTGAACGGATCCGATTCGGATTTATTCAGAGTTTCAACGAACAGTTTCTCTATTTATTCAAACGACCCTCTTTGTATTAAAACAAATTGAATGCTTCGTGTACCTATATAATGCGTATATCTACTTTTTAGTTCCGTCTTTTAGAAATCTCTTTAATTGTCGTTCTCTAGTAACTTGAAGTTATTTTACATTTCACTGTAACCTAAACTGCAAGTAGGTACCTTATACTTTTCATTTCTCTATATAAAACCGCTTGGACGCATTTTTTTCTTCTATAAATAACGTAAACGAATGAATTTTATCTGTGTACCAGTGGGAAGTTTAAAATTTCATTACGTTCTGGGAATAGCGGCGGAAATATTTCATAAAACCGGGATGTTTTGCATTTCTTGCGGGTAAAAGAATACGACACAAATTAAAAATTTCTGACGTAGGCTGCATGGAATTTTTAAATTCTCATTTTGAATATTTGGCATTAGGTATTCCTGAAATAAAGGTATACTTGTAAGGGTTTCAGTTTCACTAAGCCGCCGACAAAGAATGGAGTAACCATGGAAACTTGGTATTAGGGTAGTGTGCTGCTATTTTTAATAAACCCGTTCATATCGCAAAATGTCGGAAAAATTATAGGGCCGTCGCAAATTAATGGTGGGACATCATTGTATAAGAAATCTTTTCTTTTGGTGCAGAGAACTACTTAAAATAAAGAAATAGAGGTAAGTATTTCCATTTACACCAGACTACGTTAGACTCGCCCAACACCTTCCTGTTTAACCCATAAACTCTGAAAATCATCTCCAAACACTTTTGCTCGAATTCAGTCAGATTGCCAGAAAACTTAGTTTTTAAAGAAAAGAAAGTGTATGATAATCTTGAAAAAAATGGTAATGATTTTTCAAAAACCGAGTTTTCAGATTACAAATTATGTAAGGAAGGATGGGGAGGAAGGGGAGGGGGAGGGGGAGGGGGATGAGTGAGGGAGGAAGTGAGGGATGGAAGGAAGGAAGGAAGGAAGTTAGGAAGGAAGGAAGGAAGGAAGGAAGGAAGGAAGGAAGGAAGGAAGGAAGGAAGGAAGGAAGGAAGGAAGGAAGGAAGGAAGGAAGGAAGGAAGGAAGGAAGGAAGGAAAGAAAGAAGAAAGGAAGAAAGAGGTACGAACACACATCACAAAAGTTGTAAGAATCGCCGGATGCCTGAAAGACTTGGTATGGAGAAATAAACGCCTGATCATTGAATGAAAAACAAGATTATACAAGACGTACCTAGGCGCAGAAACTAGAACAGATTCAATGGGTACTATGCAAATGATGGGAACTGTGTAAATGAGACCAGAAAACTGAAAAACAGTAAGAAACGAGGATATACGAGAAAATCGTAACTTGCAAGGCGTATATACGAAAAAGAAGAAAGAATTGGAACAAATATATTGGATGAACGGATGGCAGAAGATTTGTAAAAAGGGCAACACGAGGAAATCCATTTGAAAAGAAAGTTCATGAATGGCTGCAGAAAAGGTGGAAGAAGTGCTGGATTTGCACCTTCAAGGAGGTCTAATATTGGTTGTTGTCCAACACAAAACATTGACCAAACATTTCATTTCGGTCTAGAAGCGTGTATTATTTCGGTAATTTTTTTGATAATTTTGCTTGTTCATAAGTTGCCATATTTGCGAATTTGTAGGTGCATTTATAATAATAATCTAGTTACTTTAGTACCTGGAAGACTTGATTGACAGAATTACGCAAGCTATGAACTCTCCGGATCGGCATCAAATAAGAAGAGCCCAAACGAAACCGTTCAGAAACCTATTATTGAATGTTTGAACCAAAATGGTGGACACATTGAGCATATCGCAAAAACGATATTTGCGATAGAAAATTATCAAAAAACCTAAATATCACCTTAAGTAATGGAAATAGACATAAGAAAGGGTAATAAAAGTGCTCTTAAAATTTAATTTTCTATCGGATGACGATATAAAAATAGGTACATGCCATTCGAAAAAATTGAGTTTTTGAAGTTTTGTCGTCGACATTTTCAAAGTTTTTTTGCAGTGTCAAACAAGACAATTTTCTCAACAAGGGACATACTAAATGATACCTCAAACTTTGGGCTAGCGATAAAAAAAAACTTTTGCCTCTTGGGTTGACAGTGAGAGATAGGTATGAATTTTTGAATAGACCTCTGCAATGAGCAATTTTTACATATAATAAATTACATACGTCAAAAACTATGAGAGATAAGTTATAATAACTTGGATTCATCATATGCAATAAAGTGAGCAAATCGAATGAAAAATAGGGGTTACCATTTTTAAAATATTTTCATTGAATGGGGCAACGTTGATTATGGCCGGGTTCCAAATTTCAAATCTCTAGCTCGATTTCAAATTGAAAATCTTCTAATGGGCGCGTTACAAAAATCACCCTGTATTCTGCTAAACGCCAACCATGTGTCGCTGTTATTCAACATACCCATACTTACATTGGCAACAGTCACTGACATTGAATACGAACCTGTGTGATGTATTTCTGCCATCATTTTTTTAAAAGATTGTTGCTTGTCATCATGAAATCGTCATTTCAAATACCTTTCATGCTTGCAATCATTAATTCTAAGACAAATTTAATTTTGTTTCACTCAAACTTTAGAAAAAACCAGGCGATCGCTTGGCTTCGCCGGTGATTTTTCCATAACATTTGATTCCGAAGAATCTCCTAGCAGTAAGTTTTCTCGTCATCTTATTTGGATTAATTTTCGCCCTGTAGCATAGTAATTATTATGAAATATTATCCGTTGATCTACCAGCTTATAGACCCACGAACTATCATTTCCTATTTCCTTCTCATGACTTTTTGTGCCATTCTTTTTTCTCCTAGCCCAGTTCCCGTTATAATGAACTGTCTTCCCAACACAAAAAACCAGCGACAAAACAGTGTCACATAATACTTTCCTCTGTACAATAAAGGAATACGGTACAAAAACGAGATACAAACATATGTTTGAAAGCACACTTTGATAAACAAAAATGCATTTGGATGCACTTCAGTCTGAAAATGTACAATGAACGGTGCCGAACAGATGTGCTGTTGGTGCCTGAAAGTATTCTTACGTGTTTCAGGAAACCTAGTGCTTAGAATATCGTCAGACACTGTTGATTTATTTTATAAAATGTGCAGTTTTTGTTGTTGTTGCCGCTGCTGCAGGCCCTCACCGATAACCGTGGAAGCTTGTAAGAACGGTAAGCTGTTTTAAACGATTCAAGCTTGGTAAGGTCAGTTCAAAACGGTTCAATGTATCTTTAGATTTGTCACAGGTTAGAGCATCAAGCAAAACCAGCGGTAGTACTGACCATCTAAGCTCCTCCTCCCTAAATAATTTAATAGAAAACTGTTCGTTCCTGCTCAAATTCTATAACTGCCTTTTGCTCTTTGTAGAGATTATGAATTATTCGTCTGTCCCTATATTTCATCTCTACCTTTCTGAGCACTTCGAACATCTTCCCCCATTTTACGTTGTCGAAGGCTTTTTCTAAATCTACAAACCTATATAGACCATCATTCCCTTTTCTATTGTTTTTTCCATAATTACTCGTAAAGCTAAAATGGCCACGCGCGTACCTCTATTTCGTCTAAATCCAAACTGATCCTCTCCTAATATTTCTTCCGCCCTTTTCTCCATCCTTCTTTGCACAATTCTAGTACACACAGTAGATGGATTAAGATCTTTGACGTAAATTCACTATGAATTCTTAATAAGTTAACCCCACACGCCAAAAGACAGTGACACAGTAATTAAACTCGACACGTGTTTCGCTGACAACGTCAGGATCTTCAGGAGTTGAAGATTAATCTAATTCTAAACTTAAATTACATTGCTATAAATACGCAACCCCCCACTCCTAAAGTGAAGAGAATCGATAAACCTATAGGGTTTCTTCATCAACCCCTCCCACTCAAGAAACCAAGCTACGTTTATTTTTATATATCGCTATACTTACCTGGTTTTAAGAGTTTGAGATTATTGACATTGAATTTATGGCCCGTTTCCAACGCGTGTGACGCCATGCTAGACTTACATCTCGCTATATCTCTAATTGTGTTTACTTCCTTGCGGTGTCTTTCAACGGATAATGGTAGACTCAACAGTCTATTAACTAAAAAACCGAAACTAGCCTCTTTGTGCTGACTGCAGTGGTTCGAATCTGCAGTTATGTACCGAACTGTACTGTTTTCCTTCCTATAGATGTCAAATTCTAACTTACTGTTATTCCTAATTACCAAAATGTCCAAAAATGGAAGCTGTCCTTCTCTTTCTATTTCGTGGATAAATTTGATTGAATTGAACCTACTATTTAAGTCACTCAAAAAATCTTCAACGTTACATTTGCTAGTGTCAAAAATGGCAAATATATCGCCTACATATCTCACCCACACCTTTGGAAAATATGGGAGCTCATCTTTCAGTTGGGTTTCAAATTTTCCCATGAAAATTTCTGCAATGAAAGGAGAGTGGCAATTTCCCACGGCTGTACCTTCACTTTGTTGAAGAAATGATCCACTGACTTTGAAATAATTCTGCTGCATACTCAGATTGGTTAAATTAATGTATTCTTTGACAGTTTGTTCATCAATGTTATTTTTATTAAGGAGTTCGTACAAATACTCCAAAGCTTTTGGTACAGGTACACTGGGAAAAAGTGAGCTGACGTCGAATGAAATTAATAATTCGTTATCATGCAATGTGATGTGTTGCATTTTGTTTATAAACTCTAAAGAGTTCTTTACTGAAAAACTAGACTGTTTGATCTCCAGGTTATTAAATTCATTGACTATAGCTGAAACTATGGGCCTTACGGCTCTCCCTACTTTATGGATCTTCGGTAAACAATACATGCGTGGTACTTTTGGGTTAGACACATGTAGCTTACGTTTGATATCCGCGGTAATGAGGTTATTACATAGTTTAAATGTTTTCCGAGTCTCTGAAATCATTAAGGCAACGGATCTTTGTTAATTTTCACGTATGGACCGTATTCTATTAAATTATTTACTCTGTCCTTTGATAATTTTAGAGTGGTTTGTGTGGCGGGGAAGAGAACCATGATATTTAATAATATTTTCGGATATTTTTTGTGCAACCGTTCCCCTAATCATACTTTTTTTGAAATGCTTTTTTCGTGTTGGACACAGAGCTCATAAAAATCTAATATGCGCGTTGAAATACGTATTTTTAAAAGTATTATTTGCGAACGAAACAAACCATAACCCTAAACTTTATGTTTCTCTCCCTTTGAACTAATTTGCAAATGGTCCAAATTTACATCCGGATTGAAATATTTCAATATTAACAAACAACAAACGGAACAAAATTCACCCCCCAAAAAATTAAATTTCGAGAAGTGCTTTTGTTCAATTAAGCCACCCTTCTTTGTGTACCGAACAAATTTTGTTCCAATTAAATTAATTTTCAACCCCTTTTTCAAAGGATCCTATCCTGGATGTAACATTAAAAATTGCTAACGGCATCTAGTTCCTTTTTTATGAACTAACTGTAAAAGTTGAGAGGTTTTCGCAGAAAAACTCCCCTGGTTGCTGAAATTAATTTGTATATTTGAGGCGGTTTCATTTTAAAGAAAATGGAAAGCAATTTATGAGTACGTTTCTAATTTTCAAATCTTAAAAACACGTAGTTGAAACTCGTAATGAAAACGCCAGAACATGAACAAAAAAGCCAATAAAAGCTCTGCATAATTAATTTTTAATTCGTTCCAGAGACGGCGGAAAAAGCGGGGACGGTAGTGGAGGAAGAATTTTACAAAGAAATTGACAGGGAAACAGCTGAAAAATTACTCGAAAATAGGCAAAACGGAACTTTCCTAATTAGACCTTCCTTGAAAAAATTCAATATTGGAACTCTATCTGTGATCCAGGACGACAAGGTGTTCCACTTGAATATTCGCAGGAGAGAGAAGGACGGACTGATTGCGCTAGGAACTGAGAAACTTAATGAGAAATGCTTCTCCGATTTAAACAAGTTGATTAATTATTATATCAGTAATTACTTGGTCTTGTGTTCTGCCGGGGACAAATTCTATACTCTACTTCTACCTTTCAAAGCTGCAAACTTTGTCGCAAATATAGAAATACAAAGCTAAAGAATTGTGTTTCTTTATGACCCAGCATTTATTCTCCGTGCAGTATTTCTATTGCAATAATATATTTTCTGTCTTTGGGTCTTAAATGAATGCGACAATATACAAGGGTTCTCTACGAGATTGTGTCCAAAAATTACTGGAGTAAAATATTCCAGAGGTAAAATAGTCCCACATTCGGATCTCCGGACGAGGACTGCTTCATGGGGAGTCATCAGCAATAATAAGCGTAATATTTCAGGAGTCAGAGCTGGAATGTTAGCAGAAGCATGAAACAAGTAGGAAAGTTAGGAAATTTGAAAATTCAAATGGATGGGTTAGCATTAGACATTAGACATTAGACTGATACCTAGTGAGGTGCGATGGCCAGAAGCTGGAGGCTTATGGAGCGTAAATTTTAGAGTAAAACACAAAGTTAACACAATCACCGATTATCTTCGTTATAGTTTATGTACCGGTGTCCAAATAAGAAAGGATGCGGGCCATATCTAAGGAACCGTTCATGGCAGAGCTATGGGAAAGAAACAATAATAGTAAAAGTGGCCAAGAGAAATCGCTGGAAATTATTTTCAAGTTTCTAAGTTTGCTGCTAGAGGGCGTAATAGTCATAGTCGACAAAAAAACAAGGTTTTTTCTAAAATATACCCAAATAAAGTAGACCAAAAATACGAATATTGCAATCTTGAATATATTTTGTATAATTTTGGTTTACCACTGCTTGCTCTAACTCATCAAATAGCAGCGGAGGGGGAAGGGGAGCATCTGATTGTGGAGATGGTTGTAACTTCGGTTTGATTTAACCGAATTTAGCAAACTTAGTCTCGTTGAAAAGTAAGAGCTATCTTCCTTTAATCATATACTTTTATAATTTAAGTAATTTTTGTTATGTAGTGATCGCCAGAGGGCGTTGTTTGAAAGATCAGCAAACTTTTCAGTTTTTCTTGAAAATTTTAAATGGAACGGTATAATAATTATAAATTAATTAAAAAGAGGACAAAATAGCGAGAGAAACGGTGAAAACCGCACATTGATATCTTTTGTCCACGACTATCTTACAACATACTCTTTATACTTGTGTTTCTTCAATCATAATTAGATACAATTCAATTTTTAAAAGAAGCATCTTTCGTCATCGACTATATTCGTATTAATTAAGATCGAAGCGTATGTCGTAGTTGTTTCTTCTCTCAATGACGTAACCGTCGACGTAAATACTTGTCAAACAAACGTCAGAAACGTAAATGTCAGCAAAATTTTAGAAGTTTAAAATTACGCCCTAAAGTGATGAATAATTTAAATTGAGGTACTAATTACTTACTAAAATCAAGAAAAATTGAGTAATAGGGAAAATCAAGAGAAAAATTCACTTAGAAGGTAAGGTAGGGAGTTAGGAACTCAACGGTCTTGACAGATTAAGTTATATATTTTAGCATAGGTATTATGCACAATATGAAAAAGTAATGAAGTTAAACAATAAGTAAAAGTACAAATAGCAGTAAGGATGAGGCTCACGCGTCGATGGGATCCTGTAGAACGAAAACCAGGTTCCGGTCTTCGGGAATACAGTAAAGAGAGAAAGAATGTTATATTGTTAGCTATTTTGTAGAAGCAATGATTTTAATATTATGTAGTATTACAAAAAAACATACGATGGGTCTATGGATTTGCAATATTTAACCATAATAATATATCAAACACAAAAATAATATAAAACTATACAAAAAATTGGTTAAGTGGGAATTAATTCCCGCATGAAGGGTTCTGCACATACCTACATTAAAAAATATTTTGTCTAATCTACAATATTATAATCCCTAAAAAATGTATGGTGTTCAGTCAATAAATTATTATTATTTTTCACTGTCATTCACTTCATTTGAAAATACAGCTGCCAGTGGCAATAAAAGGGCACTGTTTCCTTTTTCAGCTTTAAAATAATCGAGCAGGGATAGCACTATTTCCTGGCACTTCAAATTCAACATACGACCTCTCATGCTTAAGGAAAATTCTGTAAAATGTATAAATTTTTAAAATTTTTACTATTGAACTTAACCTAAAATCTTACCGATTAAGTTTTCTTTGTAACCAATATGAAATTGATAGATTTCTAAATAGCAAACGGAACAACAAAACAAATCAAAACGGCAGTTATATTAGAACAACTCGAATAAACTCAAAACCCCCCAAATATAACACAGACGAAGAACAAACTGAATTCACACGGCGCCGTCGCTGTAGCCAATAATGGCTAGATGCCGACATTGACATTGACAGATTGACACTGACAGTAGGAGTTGCCACGGACCATATGCGCTACGACGGTATTTAAGCAGTTGTCTTTGTCATCATTACGCTCTTACCATTAAAGGGTGGGAAAGACATGATTATCCATACTGTTTCTTTTCAATATGTGATGCACGACAATAACGTTGGTCGTAAATCGACAATAAATTCGTTACGAAAGTTGCTTCTTTTAAAAATTGAACTGTACATTAATCACTGCAGTGATTAATGAATATTATTCACTACACCAATAGGAACATCGCTTTGACCCTTTTTTACATTTATATAGTAGGCCGCGATCGCGATGTGTCAGTTCAAATTGAAACGTCAAATCAGCATGGTTTGCTTTTAATATTCTAAAAAAGAAGATATAATGAGTAGTGAGAGTGAAAACGAGATTTCTTTAACAGCACCAGCAATAAAAGAAGCTGCAGAACTTGCCTCATTAGATTCATTGCCCAAAAAAACAAGAAAATTATACCTGAAAGCGTATGTATGAATCTTTCTTATACTGGAGAAGGGAAATGAAGGTAAATTCTTCCTGGGAATCTGTTTTGATAGTCATGGACAAAGTATAGTATACAACTCGTTATAATGATGCTATTATTATAAACTCGTGTATAATATACTATTTTCTAACCGGAGATATGGACAAAAGAGTTTTAGGGGTGGGAGGACGGGTTAATTACTAACCTTTATACGTTCCATCGAATTTAAAAGACATTTTGAAAATATAATAATCATTAAAATTATATGTTGCTTCTTCGTGGCCGTTTTAAATGTGGAAATGACCATTTTTTAGAGCAAAAACCCATGTTTTGGGTATTAAAATATACTCTTGTAAATTGCAATATTTATTATGAATTCTTAAGAAGATAACCCCACCCGCTAAGAGACAGTGACACAGCCATTAAACTCGACACATATTTCGCTGACAAAGTCAGCGTCCTCAGGGGTGTGCTGTGTAACTGTCTTTTGACGTGTGAGGTTAACTTATTAAGAATTCATAGCGAATTTACGCCAAAGTTACTGATCCAACCACTGTGTGCGCAATATATTTATAAAACAAGTTGGCGTTGAAACAAATAGATTCAGCACAATGTCAAGTGTTTGATATCTACAAATATCTTAAATTTTCGGAAGATGGGAGACTTTCTCCAAACTATAGTAAAAGCTATTTTATCATATTTGTATAATTTTTATATTGGCATCAAATCATACACAAATTTATCGCTACTACACTATAATTGCAAATGTTGAACCGGGTGTTACCAACAATTTTTGCCCCCATTCTCCCAATCCTAACACTAATTTGTTTATATCTCCGGTTAGAAAAAATATATCAATGCGCGGTTTTCACTATTCCTGTCATCATTCTATCCTCTTTTAACTAGGTTATAATAATTATTATATCATTCCATTTAAATTTTTCAAGAAATTTTGAAAAGTTTGCTGGCCTAGGGTCCTATGCTGGCCTTTCAAACAGCACCCCCTAGCGATCACTACAGAACCAAAAGAACCTAGCTCATACAAGCATATAATTAACCGAAGAGAGCTCTTTTCAACGAGACCAAGTATGTTGAACCTACCCGAAGTTACAAGCATCTTCACAATCAATCGTTCCCCTTCCCCCTCCGCTGCTATTTGATGAGCTAGAGCAAGAAGTGGTAAACCAAAATTATACAAAATATATTCAAGATTGCAATATTTGTATTTTTATGTTAAAATCTATGTGTTTCTAGTCTTGATAGAGTAAAGTCTGCTGCGAGCACTTTAATAAACTTGCTCTAACATTCAAAATAAGTGGCGCATCATATTTTTCTCTTATGCGAGTTAACTTCTACTCGAAAACTTTCCCAATTTATAAGAATATTCACGTCTGACAGTGGATGCAGGTGGTGCAGACTCAGGTAGCATCAAAACACAAATTATGAGGGCGAAAAACTTTCCACTCGAAACACCCTAAAGTCTTGAATAAACTTTTGCCGAAGTGTAAATCTCGTTTTAGCATTCCATCAAGAAACTGGTAATTGTACCCAGTGTATATCTTTTTAGAAAGCAGAGAGTTTTAAAACGCTAACAAGTACTTCTCTAACTGTAATTTAATTTCCTGGTTAATGTACCCCTCTGGTAGATAAGTCCATTATGTTACGGCATGTACTTCTCAGTTTGTTGTTGTGTATAAACTTTTGCTCTTCGGGTTTTGTATCAAGAAAACTCTAGTTCGTAAATCTCGTTGCTCCTTTCCTTTAATTGGAGTAATTCTTAATGAGTCTGGGGCGGTTAATTTAATAAAATACTTTACAGGAACTTATTTATAAACTAGAATAAAAAGCCAGCCAAAATTCATTCCTCTGTCATCAAGAGACACTCGTGGTACCTGCTAGACTCAAAAATGTCCTTATAAGTTCGAGTTCTTTTGGGTTTCGAGGTTTCGACTTCGTCTCGACCCTAAACTTTCGAACTCATTTCATTTTTGCTGTGAAATTTTGAACGTATTATTAACATAATTTTCTTGGTTCTTCAATACAAACTAATTGATAATACGCGTATACTGCAATATTTATTGACAATTTTTCTTGTATTTGTTCCAACTTAGAGAGCGGTAACTAAATAGTCTTTAATTTAGAATCGCCTTGTATATTTCCAGCCCTCGCAATGTTGTACTCAATGTGATTTCCTTCTGAAAATGGTCATAAAATAAATTCCTGGCGCAAGGAATTTATCGAATCCAGGGACTACATAAAGCGAAAACCGATCCTTTCAAACAATCATAAAACTACCCCGGTAAAAAAGGGACGCAACTCAGAAGGATACGTCATCCTATTTCTCGATTTCTTTGCCTTGCCGTTCCGGATTTTTCCCTAGTTTCGGACTACTACCGTATACAGGACAATTTGAAAAACGACCGCTTCACAGCAATTCGGCAATTGTTGTTTAGCGATGTGAAGAATTTTCTTGGGGTAATATATGAAGGTATTTTTGCTATTTTCAGTTAGGGGGATATAGAGCTAAAGGGTCATTCACGGAAATATTGCCCAAAAAGTTAGGTACACTAAAAGCAGTCACAGTTTCATTGCTAATAAATATTTATTTGCATTCGATTTGTTAATGCTTTATTATTTCATTTATTTTCTGTAACCAAACCGTTTATTACTTTCTGCTTTGTTTGTGATCAGCAACTTATTACTTGTTTATTACTGGTTCATAATAATAATAAACAATAGGTATGTTAACTATAAACATGTATTCATTAATAATGATTGTGCTTTCTTTATATGTAATATAGGTTATTATTTGGGTTTGCTATACATGTATGTCATTGGTAAAACTACACATTCATAAATTTCTATAAAAAATTGCTGATTTGTTCAAAATACGTACATATCCCTAAGGAAAGTGGCTATTATGGGATTTGAGTACGTGACAAATAAATATGCCTTGCAGCATCTATCAGTAAACGGTCAAATATTTAAACCAAGAACTTGAATGATTTGCTGAAGCAACGGTGATTACCTGATTACTGATTAATAGATCTGATAACCTTTACGTGAAGGTAAGTCGTGCTTTTACAAACTATTGGATTGCATCATGATACGGTATATGATATTTACTGATGTTGGTTTGAGACTAAATTATTAATTGCATAAATTGGACTTGGCAGACGAATTTGAGCCAGAACCCGGAAAAAATTGCAAGAAAGCTGCATTTTTGAATTCCAGTAGTGAAATTAATCGTAGAATCGAATAAAATAAGTTTGCAGGGGTGCCCCTGCTGCAACTTCCAAAAAAGTGAGGATAATCGACAAAAATATTTTTTCTTCCAAATATCTCCTTAAATAAGCAAAATACTTCAAAACAGCTCGGACATTGTAGCCCGTGAAATTCTATATAAGACCTTTATTATTATTATTAGCATTATTTATTGAAAGGAAATGAAAAACTACAGTTATTGTATTTTCCAATAGAACGTCTACGAAAATTCTACAATAATTAGTACCTACCTACAGAATAATATTCTGTATTAAAATACCTACATTTTCAATTCATACTTAATTTAACGGACATGGATATTACATATAATTTGTTGTTTTGTGAAATATTGACAAAGAAATTGTAAAATACTTTTACATAATGGACGTGTCGGCACCGTTTGGGGCCTATGCCAAAAATATATTGACCAGTGTATAAAAAGTTACAAACTATTTATGTCTAATAAAATTTTTAAACAATAAAAATTATTTATAACCTAACTATACAGATTTAAAAAATATAAATTGTAATTTGACAAAGACCCCGACGATTAATGGTTAACATAGAAACTCGGGAGAGACTCTTAAAGACGTATGTATGGAGAACGGCATTGTACGCGTGCGAGACTTGGACAATAGGAGAAGAGGATCGAAAAAGAGTAGAAGCGTTTGAAATGTGGTGCTACAAACGCATGATGAAGATGCCGTGGACAAATAATAATAATAATAATAATTTTCTAGACACCAAGGATTAGTTCGCGACATACTAGAGTCTGAGATAGGAATAAAAAGAGGTGGGGGTGGCCCAGATCAGACTACTGCTCTCAAATTGTAGGAAATTTAATCTTCTTTCAGAATTTTTTACAACAACAGGTACCCCATAATCTCCGCCACTGGAAATAATTTGCTCTTAGGTACTTATATACCAGGCCTTTTAGAGTGATATCCTGAATTTATTATAAGCGGTTGCATATTTAGTAACTAGTACTGTAGTATATTTACAAACATTTTTGAAAGAAAATATACCTCGTATTATACTTTCCAAAATTAGGGTGGCATTGGGGGTGGCGCTCTTAAGTGGACTCTTCAATTAAAAAAGAGTGGTGTTTTTATCTTAATTACTTCCCGAGATATGATGTGTTTGGTAAAAAGTATATTTTTTGACATTACGAAATTTTCGAAACTTTCTGAATTGAAAAAGATCGGGACGTGATGGGAAAGTCGTATAAATTGTTATTTGAGGAGTTCTATGCAAATTCATTTTTCTGCTAAAAGAAACTTTCTTGCCTAAATTGACTGAATTATTTCTAGGTTTGTTAATTTATGTATATTAAATTGTTAAACTAGCCTGTTGCCGCAACAGTTTTATTCAACTTTAATGAGTGCGATAAATCTCCATCACCTTGCAGGTTTTGTGCGTAAACCCACAGTAATATAATCCGATAACTTGAAGCTTCGCTTCACAGATTTCCATTAAATAAACAAGTATTTAGTTTCCTGGGCCCATTTTATATTTTATTCTCCATTAAACCCCAAACTTGGCTACAGAATTCCCCCTTCCGACCACCTTTCCCTCAAAGAAAGCAATACTTGTGATTAGCATCTTCTCGCAAAGTATACGCATTATCAGGAATGGATTAAAGCCGTACCCCTAAAACTTTCTGGGAACTTTTTGCAAACTCTCGGCGCAAGAAAACTCATTAAAGCAATTTGGGGCAAGACAAATAGCGTAGTTGGAAATAGCATAAAGCACAGTACGGTTGCCATCAACTTACCTGAGACTCGAAGTTCATTATTCCATAGGGAAGTCGCTTCCTTCCATTCGCGAGTATACAGTCAGTTCACGTCGAGGTGAGGAATTATACACATGCACTAAATGATGCACTATGCACTTTGTGTTCTCGAGTGTGTCGACAGTTTTCTGCAATAAAGCCAGAGTAAGTGGATTTTGAATGAGTAAGTACAGAAAGGTATACGAATAAGGAAACATACAAAGGCTACTAGTAAAAATTTCCACAAAATCATTTATAAAGCAGCCGAATTTATTTTTATCATTTTCATCATCATCATCATCATAACTTTGGTAAGGTTTTAATAATTTTGTTCGAGAAGTAATCAAAAATTAACATTCACTTTGAAATTTTATTAACTCTTAAAACTTTTCAACACTAATTTGACGAGTACTTTTTATTTTGCCGGATAAATTTCTGTTTTGAACGAAATTTTGTTGCCAGGCAATTTGACGAATAAAACTGACAGCAAGAGCGCGAAGGCGAAGTCTAAACGCTCTTGGCTGTCAGTTTTATGAGTCAAATTGCCGTCTGGCAACAAAATTGAGTTTGCAAAGTATGAATTTATCCAGGCAAAATAAAAAGTTCGAGTCAAATTCGGCTAGATAATTTAATGAATATGAGACTCGATTTTAAAAACATTTTGCAATCAAAAATACGAAATTTACAACGTCGTCCCGGTAGCAAAAGGTAAATAAAAAAATTGGCGCTGTAAAATAGTTAAGGCTAACTTTTCTCGCTGCCATTCTGACAAAAACATCACGGTTTATGAGATTTTGTACATATGAATTAAATTATCAATAAAATAAATCGTTTTTCAGGAAAATGCTAATAACTGAAATAATTTTAATTGTTTATTCAAAAATCAACAAAACATTTTTACTATAGTCTATAGTCAAATAATGCAGTCTATACTTGGGCCGCCCAACAGACGGAGTGATCACCCTGCAAGAACGTGCTCTAGGCGGGACCACTATCAATTTAGGACAACCGAACCGCAGTGATGTGCTTTCTTTAGGCCCAACGAAGTCGTATCACTCCAATTCGGTCGTCATAAATTACTATTGGCCCCGCTAGAGCACGTTCTTGCAGGGTGATCACTCCGTCTGTTCGGCGGCCCAAGTATAGTGAGGCGGATAAATGAATCAAATCACAAAAATGTTACGGACGTGAAAATGGCAATGTCAAGCAATAACCGCCAACTTCTTTTTTGAAAATTTGGTCAAGAAACTTCAAATATAAAACACTAAACAGTAATATTTTGGGTCTATATTACATATATGAAATAAAAGGTTTATTATAGATAGGTAATTTCTTGAATAATTTAAATTTGGTAATAGAATAGTATATTATACACGAGTTTATAATGAATGCTATTATTACCGAGGATGGAGTTTTGTAATCATCCGAGGTAATAATAGCATCATTATAACGAGTTGTATACTATACTTTGTCCACGACTATCAAAGCAGATTCCCAGAAAGAATTTACCTTCATTTCCCTTCTCCAGTGTAAGAAAGATTCATACATACGCTCTCAGGTATAATTTTCTTGGTTTTTTGGACAATGAATCTAATGAGGCAAGTTCTGCAGCTTCTTTTATTGCTGGTGCTGTTAAAGAAACCTCGTTTCCACTCTCATTACTCATTATATCTTCTGTTTTAGAATATGCATTTCAAATTAAAAGCAAACCATGCTGACTTGACGTTTCAATTTGAACTGACACATCGCGATCGCGGCCTACTAAATAAATGTAAAAAAGGGTCAAAGCGATGTTCCTATTGGTGTAGTGAATAATATACATTAATCACTGCAGTGATTAATGTATCTAATTATGATTGAAGAAACACAAGTATAAAGAGTATATTATAAGATAGTCGTGGACAAACAATTTTATTTATTATGCGAATGTTACAGTTTAATAAAAATTTTATTGCGCAATGAATTAAATATGAATTGTTATGAATATTAAATATAATCACTATTCACTAAATTGATCACTCTCATCAGATGAACTTGTTTCATATCCTAATGAAGTCATAATAATTGGATCAATTTCGACATCCAACGCCTGCTCCCGACGCCACCAGTTCAAAATATGGTTTTCTGTGTGATTCACCGACTTTTCCCAATATTCTTGAGATATGTGATTTAAAGAAGATTCCCAAACTGTTTCTACTTGATCGGAACGTAAACCATCTCCAATATGTTTTTCGTAATAAGTTTTTGCGCCTGCCCATTATTAATTCAATGGCATTAAACTTGCAATGATATGGAGGCAGGCGCAATACCTCATGACCATGTTCCCTTAATATTTCGCCGACAGCATAAATTTTATCTTTTTTTATTGACTTTGCAATCATCAATAATTCCGATTTAACAAATTCGGTGAAGGGTTTTGATTTTGTTTTTGTAACCACTTAAATATTTCATTTTTTCCCAGAAGAATTTGGTTGCTTATTTAATATTCTAGAATGATATGATGCGTTGTCGAGAACAATAATTAAAGAAGGTTCATCTAAATTTGGAATTAGCTGTTCTGTTAACCATTTTTCAAATAAATCTTTGTTCATATTATCGTGGCAGTCCGTACTTTTTGATTTGGACGAAAAAATTAAACTAGCACCAGGAACAAATCCGGAACTAGATCCTGCGTGCAAAATAATAAAACGTTTTCCTGATCCACATCCTGTCTTTCTCTTTACTGACTTCGCTGAATCATCTTGCCGTTCGAAAATATCCACGTCTCGTCCAAAAAAATCACTTTCCTAAATTTCGAATTAAGATTTTCGGCATATTTCTTTAAGAATTTAACTCTTTGGTGAACTATGTGTGGGTGTTCATAGATAAATCTCCTATTGCAATCTTTTTTATATCTAAAACCCAGTATATTCATTATTTTGACAAGGAACGTAATCCAATTTCCAAAACACCCTTTTCTCTTAAGGATTTTATAAACTTACTAGAGTAACATTCACTTTTGCTTCATATAAATTATAAATAACATTTCTTACTTCCATTTTTTCGGTATCACTTAAATCCTTAGTTTTCGTGTACTGTTCTTAAACCAACCCCTAGCTCTTCAGAAACTCTTTCATGTATATTTTTTGCGCTCCTGTTTGCTTCTTTTTCTTCATTTTTAAAATATTCGACGAGGTTTAGTACCATTTTTTTAGCTTGCGGATGCAAAAAACTTGAAAATCTTTAATTTTAGCGGATACTTTGGAGGGCTATACCTCCTCAGGGGTGCAATTTAGTATAGAGATAAGTTTGGTTAAACCGTCATATTTTTGACACGATTTACATTTTACACATAGTTGCTCTGTGTCCACTTACTTACGGGACACTATGTATAAGTTGAAAACTACAGGGATATCTACTTCACTTCGTTCCTGTTCAAATTCTATAACTGCTCTTGCTCTTTGTAGAGATTGTGTATTATTCTTCTGTCCCTATATTTCACTCCTACCTTTCTGAACACTTCGAACATTTTCATCCATTTTACGTTGACGAAGGCGTTTTCTAAAGCTAAAAATCCTACATAGGCGCTCTTTCCCTTTTCCATTGTTTTTCTATAATTACTCGTAAAGTTAGAATGGACTCGCACGTTCCTCTATTTCGTCTAAATCCGAACTGATCTCCTAATATTTCTTGCGTCCTTTCCTCCATCTTTCTTTGCACAATTCTAGTTGAAATTTTTGACGCGTGGGAAGTTAAACGGATCGCTCTAAAATTTTCACACCCATTCATGCCTTTCCTTCTAACAAAACACTTATTAATTCTGCTAAATAAGTCTCCCCGAATGCCCTTATGCAGACATATTATGGTGACCATATATTATTGGACGTCAAACAGTTTCTTTGGGAGAGTTAATAGTTCCCCTCTTCCCCTTAAATGTTGTCCCCCGCAAAAAATCTTAGGCTGCATCAGCTATTACAGTTTGTTCTATTAACATAACCGTAGCCCCAAGGTTTTTATGCCTGGTTGCTGCATAGTATGTGATAATGCGTTTCCTCCTCTTCTCCACACATCCTGCAATCATCATTATCCATTCCAATAATGGAAATATGTCTCATTAGTGAACAGTGTCTCGTAAACGAGCAGTTCGGATGTCACCATGCTAAAAGAGTAGCCTTACTTTATCCTTTATTCCTGATGTTTTATCTATCTGAAATCCCAAAGAATAAGTTGGCTCTTCCTGCTAGGTGTACGTGTAGTTTTAGGCTAAGGGGTGTTTCGGTTTGTCTCCAACTGGTCTCCAACTTTACGGAAATTTATCTAGTGGTCTTCGAATAACAAGGAAAGCTCGAGACTGTTAGAAGCGTGCGATTCTTTACGGATTCGGAATTAAGTTCTTGGTAAACCTGTTCACGAATAGACCTGAATTATAGAAGTAAACTAATGGGATGGAAATTAAAATCCAACAACAATATTCCCAGAATTAACTGAAATAAATAATGATGAAAGGTAACAAATTGGATTTTCTGCATGACGTAAAATAACTAACCGGTATTGGAAATGCCAGGATTTCATTCCATTTCATTTTAGAATTTGTATATGACTGTTTTCATTAAATTCATACACGAAATATAATTATCCTAAAATTATGAATGAAAATTATTGCTCTGTTTCAGCTGTTCCATAACACAAGTTGGTAATAAAGTTAATTACGATTTAAATCAGGGTATTAATACCTATGTAGGTACCTATCTAATAAGTGTTCTTTAATATTCAGTTTCCATGAATTACTTCCGTAAGTACAAGGTGCCCTATTTTTGTTGTGATTTGGGGGTTTCACATAGAAAAATTATCTACAATTCTTTTTGTACTAAGCAGACTAAAACTGTTAAGATTGATTCCTAGAGAACGTTTTCGAAGGAATTCAGTGGCGTACGTAGTTTTTTCTAGGGAGCAAAACAAAAACAAAACAAAAACAAGAAAAACAACAAACAACAAAATTATAGGAACCGCTCAAATTGATTGCCATTTTTTTCAACACATAATCTATATCCTTTAGTTAATAGATTGATGGCATTAATTAAAAAATAGGATGGGCTTGCAAATATCGGAAAGCTGCGTGTGTTGCCTCTGCTAGCTCGGCTTGATTGTTGTATCTTCGTATGTATATTTTTCTTTTAAAAATGCCTAAACAAAAAAGTCTAATATACTCAGATCCGGTGATCTTGCAGGCCATAATATACGTCCATTTGTATCCAACCATCTACCCGGAAAATTATTTTCTAAATAATTTCTAACTATTGCAGAATTGTGTGCAGGGGCACCATCTTGTTGGAAACATACCCTGTTTATGTTTATTAACGGAACATTTTCCATTGTCGCCTCTGCGTTAATATTCAATAAATGTATATCAATCCCGTTAAGTTTCCATCCAAAATTTGGTATGCTAGTTGACCACCCAAAATAAAACACGAAACGTTAAATACAGAACGTCCTTGCCTCTGACGTTCAAAAGTTTAGTGCTGATTTGTATCAGACCAGTGACGCACATTATGCCTGTTAAATAATCTTACGCTGCTTATGTGAGTTTCATCTGTCCAAATGACAGACCGCCCAAATTCTGGATTTTCTTGAATTTTATTTAAGTACCACCTACAAAAATTAAGCCTTCTTTCTTGATATCCCGGGAAGAGATGGTTAATCTTTTGAATTTTATATGGCCTATATTTGCCTTTTTTAGTATTTTTGAACTTTTGTTTTGGAAACACCAACTTGTGATTCGATTTCGCGACAAGAAGTTTTTGGTGTCGCCTCAACCAACGATAAAACATTTATTTCTTCCTCTTCTCTATATTATTAGAGTTGGGGAAAGGCGAAAGGTATGGAAAACAATAAAGAGTAGGAGAGATAGGATGGTAGGACACCTTCTAAGACACGAAGGAATAGTTCGCGACATACTAGAGTCAGAGATAGGAATAAAAAGAGGTAGGGGTAGGCCTAGATTAGACTACTGCTCTCAAATAGTTAGGGATGTAGGATGTTCTACTTTTAGGGAAATGCGTAGGTTAGCTCAGGATAGAAAAGAATGGAGGTACGCGTCCAACCAGTCTTCGGACTGAGAACCTTATGATGATCTATATTATTTATTATAAATTTTGTTTCTAGGTTTATTGAATGACCCATAATGAATTAAATTTGATTTTAATCTCGAAAACATCATTTTCCTTGGTTCTCTCCTTTCTAGGTATCTAAATTTAATAAATCGATGGATATATAGGTATTATGGGTATTATGGAAATGGGTATCTAGGAACCTGTTGAGATATAGATCCATTGATTCAATTACATTCTCACGACATTCATTGAAAACAGCAATTATGTCGTATTTTTCGAAATAGTGTAAATTTTGACGTGCCATTATGTATATACTAAGTATCTATTAATAAAACTAGCTGCATGAAACTTCTGCCAATGAATGTCAACAGATAATTGTTCAGTTGTTAACATAAAATCACAGGTATCTTGGATGTATCTACCTATTTTATATTTTTTAAAGTTAAAACTTAAAAATTACCAAATTCTCTGGCGAGCAATTGTGGTAGACCACTCTGACAGTGCAAGAGGCATTCAACTGCTGGTTATGGTACTTCAAAAAGGCAATGGATGTGTCGCTGATTTTCTCCACAGATAACGAACGGGGTATTAAGGAGAAAAATCACGCCAGCAATTACAGCATTTATTTAGAACTCCAATTAATGCCGGATTTTAATTTTATCACGCATTTGTTAAGATTTATTCCGAAGCTCGGCGCAATTAGCGAAAAGGATTTGCGTAACGCAATTTATATGTTTTATTTTACAAAAGATAAAATTAAATGAAATATCCCCTTTCTTAACAAGCTAATTACCAAGTTTTTGGCAATTCCCCCTCGGCTTCCAGATAAAATATGTTTTGTTAGTTCAGCTCCCAAGTTAATCGTTTTTCATCGGGAAAAAATCTACGAAGAAATTCCACCCTCTTAATTCGGTTCTAAGCATTTTTCTTGGGGGTATGTAATGGCATTCTTTTTCTCCGTTGATCCCGTTTAAATTGCTTTTTTTATACAAATACATCGCATACTTCTTTCAAACTGAATTTTTATTAAACATTTTATATACCTACTACGGGAAAGTTTTCACATCTAGTTAGATGCATTTTCTCTTAGGTCCTGTACAAAAGGGTGTAAATTCCTGGGCTCACCTTCAAGGATCACAAAAATGTTCTGTGATGTAAATTACGATATCGATTTCGTATGCAGTTTATATTTTCTTCAATTACTTCATGTTGAATTAATAATATACTTCGCGTACTACCAATGGAATAAGTTTATTAGAATATTGACCGGTTTCAAGATTAAAAATCTCGTCTTCAGAATATGCTTACATAAAGTAAAATTGTAAATAAATTAATATAACCCTAAACTTGGTTTAGTATAGTAAACTAAGACCCTATAAGGTAACAGTTGACAAGGAAACTTAAATTGACATAATGTAACATTCTGAACAACTTTTCTTCATAACATTTTGCCGAATTATGAACCGATAAGGTCGCTTACCTGACGTGAAAATAGTTTTTCTTTAGCTGTCATGGCCCTCCTGGTTTACAAAAAAACCGAAATATACTAGAAATTAGTTTCGAACCAAGTAGGGCTTATTTCCAAAATACCAAATCGAAATTCCAAAATTTTCTAAAGAGAATTCATAGAATAGTTGACGCCTGCTTTATACTTAGATTTTATTTTACGCGGAAGCCGTCAGATGGCGTTGTTGGAGTTTACTCCTTAAGAATCGATTTTCAGTTATAGCCCGCGGTACGGAAATTTTATGAGGAGTAAAATCAAGCGTTACGTTATCTGTCACATTGAAATTATGTACGTATCTATGGATACGGCTGTTTATGTCTGACTGCATAGAGCATGGAAATAGTGAAAATAGAGTGGCATAGAGTAGATATGACAGTTGGCGTTGTAAAGTCAGCATTTGCAGTGTTTGTTCGTTCCTAAATTTGTTGAATCTTCTGATTTAATATGGAAAAACCTAATATTAAATACTCCAAATATTACTTAGTGCCGAAATGTGAATCAACGCCTATTCGAACACCAGGAAAAGTATTTATTTCATTGCCAAATTGTCACTTAATTACTGAATTTATAAACAATTTATATTTTGATGTAGTTGGACATTTTCGAACATAAACCATCTGATAAATAGACATTTGGGTACAAAACTGGCATTCGCGTGTACCCTATTATCAAGTGATTGAAGTTAAAATAATCGTTCGTAAGGAGTAAACTCCAGTCGTGCGTCGGAGCTGACACACACAAGTTTTTTTTTATTTACCATTTGCTGCCATGGCGACGTTGCAATTTAAGTATTGTTGATTGTAAAATGTTTCAAAATCAAGTGTCCCATTTGCGTCTTCTTATATTCATTAAATTATCTAGCCGAATTTGATTCGAACTTCTTATCTTGCCTGGATAAATTCCTGTTTTGCAAATTCAATTTTGTTGGCAGACGGCAATTCGACTCATAAAAGTGGCTCTCAGTTTTATCCGTCAAATTGCCTGGCAACAAATTTCGTTCAAAACAGAAAATCATCCGGCAAAATAAAAAGTACTCGTCAAATTACTGTTGAGTATTTTACAACCTGAAATGCCAAAGGTAACATTCCGCTTAGATTTTAAAGCTTGGAATTTATCCGGGAATTTTTTTTAAATAAGTTTTTCAAATCTTCGAGCATTCTCGAGCAGTTTTCTTAAGATTAACATGAATTTACCAGTGGTGGTACGTGTAAACGCACGTTCGAAGCCGGAAAATTCCCTCCACGAGCCTAGGGTCAAGTGCCAACCCTAAAAACTCTAAAACCCACCAGTCACAGAGTGACCTGTACTCCGAGTACGTCACAGTCCGCCAAAATGCAGTGTCACGCGATCACGCAACTGGATGCACCGAAATGCGTAAGGCCAATATCATTCCGGAGCTGTTCAGTGGCACGCGAGTGAACTCCGGATCGGACTGCGGCTCCGGGATGGCGATATGCACTAGGAACCGCGCCCGCTTGCGCTGTCTCATCGATTTTGGTGGACCAAACCTGCCTTACTAGGATGTATTATACATGACCCACTCATGTTTGGACGAGGATAAGTCGTCAAGGTGAGACACTTGGCGGAAGACGGCGGGAAGGCGCGCGAGAAGTCGCGGGAGCAAACGGAAAAAACAACAACAAAAACTGAAACACACAGCAAATCCGAGAGAAATGAAATTTAGAAGGTCTGTATGTTCAAATTACGAAGATTAATAACTTTGAAAATTGTATGTCTGCTATAGAAGACGGATACCTGGAAACAAAATTGTATTTACTACTTTTAAGAAGAGGGGTGTTTACCGCAACCTTTTGTCGTTGTCAGGCACACACTCAACATGGCGTAACATCAATTTTTAGCGTTTTACAAATTTTGTTTTGCAATTTGGAACACAACACATTGTGGAGCTTATTTTGATTGAATTCGAAATTTATTTCTATAGAATAACCAAAATACATGAAAATGTAAGACAGTATTATGCACTAAAGGCAATGAATAAAAAAAGAGGGAATGCTCGATGCGCGCGCAACTGGTAGAATTTAGTCCACCAGTTACATCGTTCTCGGATCTATTTTTTGTGGTCGTATAAACAATAGATATTTTCAGTGAAAATGGAGATTAGTATTATGCACTAAAAGCATAGGGTATATGAAATTTAGTTACACGGTTTTCGAGTCTTGTGTTTGTGTCAACAATAAGCGATAGCATTAGACTTCAAATGCAGCTGGCGTCAGTTCAATCCCCAGCGTCCGCGCTCACTATATCTGACCCTTTCGAAGCAAAATTTAGCGTGGCAGTGACATTTACAAAAATGATTGTTTGAAATGTCAGTGATAAATGCTTTAGAGCATTTAGCGTTTATCACTGACATTTCAAACAATCATTTTTGTAAATATCTTCTTGAATTTTCCTCGTTCACGCATCCAAACCTCGCTATCATCTTCTGCCTACCAAGTAACTGAAGGCAACTCCTGTGTTAGTATCTTTACATTTGCGGTTATACCTTACATTTTCGAAATTTCCTCTCTGCTCATTTCTATGACAAGTCCTTGTCCCTGTCCTCCATCTCCACTTCTATGGGGGTCTAGATTTTCTCGTCTTCTCTCACCCTCTTCGGGGGCGTACCCATTCCTTTTGCAATAGGCATTTCATTTTTCTTGACCATCCCTATTATTTTTCTCCTTCATGATAATGGCTAGATTGGTGCAAGAGGTCGACATTACCTCTAATAGTTGGCCACTGAGAAGTCTTGACCTAAACCTCATTTCTATGAATAGCAGAAATTTGGAAACAAGTCGGTTGAGATCAAACAAGAACTTTTCTTTTGGTATGAGAGATGTTATCATACTGTAATTAACATTGGGGGGATACTCGCTATTATCACATTTATCAGAAATATTCAAATTGCGCTTTTATCTCACGTTGTCCGTTGGCCATATATCATAACTTACTCTGAAGCAAAGACAACAATATAAAAGTTAGGAAACCCCTGTGAAAATATTATCGCAATTTAATGCTTTTTGTTGGAACTTCAGAACTCATTCAACATTCTCTCCTAGATTGTCGGACAGCAGCTGTTGTGTGTTATATATTTTTTCAATTTAATATTTCAGACCGTTGTCACAGTTCGTCCACTGTTCAATCTAAAAGCATTTAAGCTCAGAGTTCGGCACAGAAAAGCTCCACGATTCACAGACAATTAAGCAAGAGTATTTTATGAACCTTGTAAGATTTAAGGCACTGCACTGTAAGTGTGCTTTTATTATGATATAAATGGCAACAGTTGTTTAGGAAAGTGCAGCTGGAAATTATCTAACAGGGATGTTGGAATCCATTACGAGTACACTGAGAGCCTCGTGGTGAGTGGATGTCCAGAGAGATGCAGTTCTTCATATTCAAGAAAATTTGGTTGTGCGCTTTAGTGGATATGGTCTTTTCAAAAGAGTAATATAAGTGATATAACTACTCTAGCTTTGGAGAATATGAATGACTCTAGATAAATATCTTGATGTTCAAAGCCCTTGTGGTGTAGTTCAAATATTCGCCAGCATCAAGATTTCAGAAAGTTGTAATATACATCAACAGGATATACCGATATTGCCCGAACGATGAAGACTGTCTTACGAAGATATCTTAAACAATTCTGTCGTTTTCTCTTTTCACGTTTCTTTCGAACACCGTCTCCACCAAATAAACATCAGAATGTTTAACTTTCTGCAGCTCCTTTTCACAAAATCATCTCCATATAACGTCACATATTCGCATAGGTAAATACCCATAACACACATGAAATGCAAAGAATTCATATTACATCGAACGCGATATTACCTAACATATTACACCACATTTCAATGGGATCGTTGCACTAAATAGAAACTGGACATAATTTTGATAGAAGTAAGTAACTAGGTTTTTAATGACCCTCTGGGTTACATTTATTTACTCACCAGTAGCCCAAAATTTAAACAATGGCGATTTTAGCACGAAGCGCGCCTTCCCAGAATTAAACAGAAAAACGTCCTGTCTCCGTTACGTCATTACCTTAGAAGCGCTTGTGATTGGTCATCTGAACTGATGTTTTGATACCCAGAAAGCAAAAGTTACGTGGAGTTTCAGTCGGTATCGGTAAAGTAGGGAGCAATAATGTTTCGAATTCTGACATTTGGAGGTTATTTTTATTTGTATTATTGTATAAATAGCTTTCTGTCGTTTATTTATGTGTTTTTATTCCTACTTATTGTGTATTTAAAAGGCTTAAAGGGCCAGGGTCTTAACTTTGATGGTAGTTTAGATGCCTAAAACGTTCGCTGTGAGAAAAATAAAAAAATACGGGTCAACTATTTTACGAGAATCTTTGGGAAAATATGATTTTTAAAAATTGTGTAACGACCCTATTATGAGTCAATGTTATGCTAAAGAAATGTATGTGTGCACAACTTGAAACCATTTTAATAAGAGTAATATTATGCTAAATAAATCCATGTATGCATACCTCGACTATAATATGAAACATTGTCCTGTCTAACGTTCAGATGCTGTATGGTGTTGGGTTACGTTGAATAGCCTTGAACATGGTATCTTATTACACAAGATTTCAATGCCCTCAAGTCGAATGTATCTCCTAAAACTATATGCCTATTCTGGACTTGACCTTGAACAAGATACCTCTCGAATTATTTATTCTATAAGACTTTAGACGCATGGTCCCGAACTTGCTCTATATGTCTACTAAAAGTCACTTCTCGTGAACTGAAATGTGCTATTTTAGACCAGTCTGGCAATGCGTTGAGTTGTACGTCTACAACAGTCAATACCAACGATGAAATCCGCATACCAATTAATTGACATCTACATATGTACTACGTCTAAATTGTTTATACACGTAATGGAGATTCAACAACGATTGTGGAAATACAGCACTAACAAGAAAACGCTCGCAATTTCATCTTTTAAGAAGTTGGCTATGAAGTCATTGGCGAGAAGATGGACAGAGCAAGAAACCTTGACATCACGAAAGGGTTAGTGTTGATGTCAACACTTTATTCTAAACTGAACGTATATACAGTATTTACAACTACTGAATAATGACCACTACCGGGTACGCAGTCTCACGCCCCATTCTCTGACGAAAAGACTTAGCAATAGTGGTAAAAGTCAAATGACTGAATTGTTACAGCAGCTTTCCGACTTTTATAATAAACTGGGAAGCCCCTGAACTCAGCTTCACCGAATCAGAGCTATTTTTGTTTGCTAGAGTGTTTTGCACTACTTCAGTTAAAGCGGCACCAACTGGAGGAACATGACCGATCTCCATCCAGACGAAGAGGACGGCACCTCATGTCAAGCGGGGATGCAGGCGCACTCGGGCAAATTTCGCATGCGTACGTTAATAAAGCTCATATCCCACTTATATCGTAAATAACTATAGAGTCCATTAGTTAGGTTATGTTACTAGTTTCGCGGGCTATCCTACTTCAAAATTCTTAACATGGAGCTCTTATGGGACATAGATTTTAAACACTGATTATTTAAATTCAGTGCATTTCTTAACGGGGATTCTGCAAGTGACATATAGACTGCTCTTTCCAGCTGTTACATTTTTAAAAACAACTTAAAATACAACTTAATTTCAGAAATATTTTAAAACGGAGCACAGTAGATATTAGAAAAGAACGTATGTCGCGTTCAGACCAGACCAGTGACCTTGGAGATTATTTTGACGTTTGCTGCACAGGGTTTGATGCTAAATTGTTTATTTCTGCGGGTTATTTATTGTTTAATTTTTATTTAATAGGTGGTTTAAGTTCTTATTTATATTTAAAAAGTGTAAAAAGGAAGAAAAAGTGCTAAAAATTAGTGTTGTTAACGACTTCATATAAATAATCTACTGCGCCGGTTCTATCACCGACATTCTCGCGCCGTAAATTGCAGCAGTTTGTTGAATTTTAGTTTTAAACAAAATGACTGCATAAATAAATGCTTTTACAAGACAAACGGTGAAAAAAGGCTTCATAGTAATCGCCATATAATGATTGAATGCTAAGAAATCAGAATGAAAGGTAAAAATAGAATGTGAAGTGCAAGGTCATTTAACCTCCATTTAAATTGCATTGAAAAATTTTATCCAACTATTCTCTTAGGATAGCGTTTTAAATTTCGCGCTTTGAATTCGCCGTTACACTAATAGACTCTATTACGTTTAATCTTCGAAATATAACTAATTTTCTACTCTTATCTATCAAAAATTCCAAATTTCTGTAACTTGGCAGTGAACAACATACTAAGTATCTGTTTCTTAACACTATCTCCTCTTCGGTATCTCCTAGACAAAAAATAGCTATTATAAAAATTATAGAGGATTAAATTGTCTACAAGTATAATTGTCTACAACTTTTTTTGAAGTGAAACTTCTTTTGTCTCGGTAGAGTAAGTTCCTATGTTGGCAAATGCGAGCGTTACGAAAAGTGAAACGGAAGGAGGGGAGCAGTCTGAGAAGACGGGCAGAGGAAAAAAGGAATATCGAACGCCCCACTCTTTAGTCACGCTTCTGTCTCATGCTTCGCGCTGTTTCTCTCAGGCAAGGGTCAGTAAGGCGAGGACACAGCGTTTCAGTTCCCGTAACACCACAAAGCGCTTGGTTAAAAGCATTAAAATTCGATTTATTCTTTCATAATTATTATTTTGATACAGACAATATTTATTATCGATTTTTTGTGTATTTGAAGTGCGATTGGTAGTCTATAAATTAATGAGTATATTCCAGTGTTAGGAAAATTAGAATAAACGTTTAAAATACTTGCTTAATTTGTGCCAGTTCAAATTTTAATTTTTTTAATTTTGTGAATTTCTGGCATGTAGTAAATAAACAACTGTATAACTATATAATAATATCGACGTTTCGTCCCCGTTCAGGGGCTTTGTTATTAAAGACGTGTAAAAAGATACAAAATATTTGAATTTTTTTTGTTTTTTGGATTTTTTGTTTTATTTTACTTTATTTTATTTTTTGCCCATTTTTTGTTTTTTTTGTTTTTCTTGTTTTTTTTGTTTTTGTTTGTTGCTTTTGTTTTCAGAAAAAAACAAACCGCACATAGACCTATCATTAGTTATAGATTTGAGTGAATACATGGAAGTTGATGAATAAAGATATATTTGAAACACATAAATGCATACACTCCCTACAAATTTTTCATTCCTCTAATAATGTTGAAATTTCACTTTTATCACGCGTGGCGACCATGCACCCAGTTTTTTTTTGTTTCGTTAGGTAAATAATTTCAGAGTTATCATTAAGTGAATCTGAAAGTATTTCTTCGAATTTCACAAACGTTCTGTTTTAAATTGAAATTGTTCTTATTATAGATTAATTATTATTGGACACTAGCATATGCGGATGATGTAGTCCTCTTGGCAAAGGAAGAGAAAGAACTAAAGGAGATGCTGAGAAGAATGGAAAGATATTTGGAGAAGAAAGAGTTAGTAGTGAACACAGAGAAGACCAAAATTATGAGATTCAGGAAAGGAGGGGGGGGAGAAGTCGCATAGAGAAGTGGAAGTGGAAGAGGGAAGAGTTTGTGGAGGTGGAGGAGTTTAAATATCTAGGATTCACCTTACAAAAGAATGGAGGCCAAGAGAAGCACGTAAGATAGAGAGAGTAAGAAAGGCAACAATAGCAATGAAGCAGGTATGGGGAATAGGGAAGAGGAACTTTGGGGGCGACTGGAAAAGAAGAGTAAAGTTGTTTGACGCATTAATGAGCAGCGTAGCCGTGTATGGAGCGGAAATTTGGGGGTGGGAAGAGAGAGAGAGAGAAGATAGAGGGGATCCAGAAATAGTACACTGGGCTTAGACTGGGTAACGCCAGGGTACATGGTAAGAGACGAAACAGAGAAAAACTAAGAACTAGGGCAGGAAAGAGAGCCATGAAATATGAGGAAAAGTTAAGTGGTGGGGGCGGCAATGAGTTAGCCAGGCAGTGTTGGGAAGAGGTGCGGAAGGGAGGAAGAGAAAATCGAAATGGGAGGAGAGGCGAGAGAAATTTTATCGGGAGCGAGGATATGCAGCAAAAGAAGTGGAGAACTTGAGAACAGCAGGATGGAAAATGTGAGGGAGGTAGAGGAGAGAGACAGACAAATACAAGTGCAGGATAAAGAAGAGAAGATAAGACAATCAAGATACAACAGCAAATATAAGGGTAGCGGGACTACCGAGATATCTACGAAGTAGGGGAAGGGAAGAGAAGATAATAAGGGTGGCAAGGTTTAGACTAGGAAATGAGATGAGGGGGGGGGGTATTGGGAAAGCGAAGACAGAAGAATGTGTAGGGTATGTGGGGCGGAGGAGGAGACATGGGAACATGTGTTAGAGAGGTGCTGGTGGAGAGAGAACACAGAACAAGTCGGGGTGGAGATGATACTGGAAGAAAGCGGAAGAAGGGAGAAGTTATGAGTTATGAGTTATAATCCCAAATGGGAAACAATAAAACCATTATCTATCTATCTATCTATCTACCTATCTATAGATTAATTATTATTAAGAAGTGATAAACATCTATAGTTGTTTCCGCACCACCTTGAGGTAGAGTTCTTTTTACTTTGGTTTCCCCAGTAGGCCCAACTCACAACTGTCGTTTTGGTGGTTTAAATGCTCTAAGTTTTCCTTCGTTTCGATGCTTTAGATGGACCAGGTTCATTCATCTCTTCCTCAGCATCTACTTGTGCCAACAGTTTGTCGATGACTTCTCGGTTTCTTCCTCTTCTTTGCAACTTTATAAATAATATTTTCACTGCAGGACTGCCCACTGCAGTTAATGCAAGTGATGTAGCATTTCATTCCAGGCTGTATAGCCACATGCGAGCCCGTCCGCCCGTCCGGCTGCCTGCCTGCCTGCCCTGAGCAAAAACTGGCCAAGCCTGATGAAAATTGATATCTAAAGTAATTTAAGCATGCCGAATTCAGCGGTAACGTTATTATTGTTTACATAATTAAAGCCATCAGTAATCTAGTCTTTAAAGTTTGATGTATAACTACAAGTACCTATCCTGGTATCCTGCAAAGCAACAGACACAAACAAAACATTTATATTCAAAATCTATATAGCCCCCGTTTATCATAAACCCTCTCGGACAGTTTAAAATAAGAAAACACTGAAGTTTTCAGCAAACCAAGATAAAACCAGAGCCGTAAATCTCGTATCAGCCAAACTGAAGAATTGACGAAAATTACTCCCAGTTTTATTTAAATCGAATTAAACCCCGACGTCTACAGCCAGAAGAGATAAATTAATGTCTACGGTAAGCTATATATACCAGCTTTACTCTATCTTCCATCATTTATATGTAGTTTTAAAAGGTTTTTAATCTTAAAATGGATGTAGGTATATAGAAGGTACTGGTTTTCTAATGTCCCCAATGACCGTCTTGAACCGAAAAATACCGAGAAAAAGAATTTATCTGAATTAAAAATTACTCTGGAGTTTTGTACTTCTGTTCCCGTTGAGATTTTGCATGCTTTACACTGCACAAAAAATTTAATTACGCCAATGGATACTGCAATTTCAGTTAAAGAGATATTCACACTGCACCTCGGATGACAATTTCCAATCCTAAATTTAAAATAAACACAAAATATTTTGATAAAAGCTTGACAAATTCTAAGAAAAAAACTTGTGTGTGTCAGCTCCGACGCTGGAATTTACTCCTTACGAACGATTATTTTAACTTCAATCACTTGATAATAGGGTACACGCAAATGTCAGTTTTATACCCAAATGTGTATTTATCAGATGGTTTATGTTCGAAAATGCCCAACTACATCAAAATATAAATTGTTTATAAAATCAGTAATTAAGTGACAATCTGCTGAACGTCGATCCCACTGGCAATGAAATAAATACTTTTCCTGGTGTTCGAATAGGCGTTGATTCACATTTCGGCACTAAGCAATATTTGGAGTATTTAATATTAGGTTTTTCCATATTAAATCAAAAGATTCAACAAATTTAGGAACGAACAAACACTGCAAATGCTGACTTTACAACGCCAACTGTTATATCTACTCTATGCCACTCTATTTTCACTATTTCCATGCTCTGTGCAGTAAGACATAAACAGCCGTATCCATAGATACGTACATAATTTCAATGTGACAGATAACGTAACGCTTGATTTTACTCCTCTTAAAATTTCCGTACCGCGTGCTATTATAACTGAAAAACAATTCTTAAGGAGTAAACTCCAATAATAATAATAATAATTAAAGAATAAGTATCCAGAAAACCGAAAGAGACGAATATTGCTTGTATAATCAGTCTTACCCAATTCAAGAGTCATTTTCATACGAGTTATAGAACGCATTCCGCTTACGCTTCAGCAAAGAAGACGCTGACTTAGAATAGATAATAAAGTTTATATATAGCTTGAACGCTTTGTTTCTACAGCATTATTGTTCATACAGTTCAATCCTGAAATTGTAATTCTGTTCAATAAAGTTCCGTTTCCAAATTAAAGTTTTTTTAAAAAGCACTTCGCGACGTGCGAACCCGTTTTTGGCGCAGTCGGTAGGATTAGCTAAACAAAATTCGACAAAAATCGCGAAATTGTTCTGTTTCAACAGTTAATTAGCTAATTTTAAATGGAAAACGCGTTGTGTTAGTGCCAAAGAAAAAACCAAGTTGGAAACGTTTGAAGACGAGGACAACATTTCCGAAACCTTCAAAACACCGAAGCAGAGGACAAGAATTGCCAAAACTTCGAGAACCGGACGAAAATCGCCGAAAAGAAAAATCAAGTCCAGGGACTGGTGACAACATTGCTCCTTCCCATTGGCATCTAGATTTAAGAAACGAAGAAAGAAAAGCGAAACCAGAATGAAAATAATCCTGTAAGCCAATTTTCCTTATTAATATAGTAACAATAATTTTCATTTGCATTTAATAAGTGTACTTTCATTATATGTCAGAAGGTGACGATATACTCAATATTTTATTAGAGAAAATAGAAAAACTTTGCGTATCCGAAAATAAAGAATCTGTTTCACAAAATACAGCCAAAATGACAACACCAGTTAACTATCAATTGCTTAGACTTTATGTAGACTCAATACCAAACTACGAGGGCAATCCTCATACTTTGGGAATATTTTTAGATAGTTGTGAAAATCTAATTTCTACATTTGGTGATCCGACAAATAATGCAATAAATACTTATTTGTTGAGAGCCATTATTGGTAAATTAATCGGTAGAGCATTAAGTTTAATTGGTTCGAGAATAGAATTAAGAACATGGGACGACATTAAAGCTGCTTTAAATTTAAGCTTTGGTGACCAGCGTAATATAGACTGTCTCATCCAAGATCTTATAAATTTGCAGCCACATAAAACTGAAACACCATATAATTTTGGTATGAGGTGTCAAGATGCTAGAAGCCTCATTATTTCAAAATTAAATTCATTGCCTATGCCTAACAACGAAAAAGTAATAAATTTAAGAAACTATGATAATCTTGCTTTAAAAACATTTATACGAGGACTGTCAGGACAAATTCAAAACAATATTCGATTGAGAAATCCAGATAGTTTAGAAAAAGCTATGTCGCTAGTAATAGAGGAAGAAAACTTCTTATATTGCCAAAATCGAGGTAATTCTCTCAATTTTCAAAATTCTTTTAGACCAACACAAAGATTAACACCTACTAATTTCCAAAAACAAACTCCAAAACCTTTTAATTCACAACCTAATAATAACACCCCTTTCAGATTTCAACAACAACCAAGATTCTATAATCCAAATCAGTCAGTGACACGCCCTAATTTTCAGTCACATTTCCAACCAAATGTTCAACCAAATTTTCAATCAAATTTCCAGCCAAATTTTCAGTCGAATGCTCAATCAAATTTCCCAAACACATTTGCACAGAGATCGCAATTCCAATTTAAACCTAATAATTTTCCAGCCCAGAAACATCCATATTTCTTACAAAGACCTAGTCAAATAAGACGAAATGAGCAACAGTTCCAAAATCAGCAAACTTATCGTAACTTTCAACCGCAAAAACCCGAATTTAAGCCAGAACCAATGGATACATCCTCTGGTAACACCCATTTAAAACCACGAAAACAATTTGTGTCTCAAGAACTATTTCAACAAGAAGTAGGTCAATTCGAAAATTTCCCAGAAAATTCTTACCCCGAATTTAGTGAGAATCCTTATAACTATATAAATTACAATGTCGAGTACCCGACTAATGAACAAAACTACCAAGAAAATGAATACGACAATTTTGAACAAAATCAATTTGTACCCCAGACAAATGAAACAGCAGAATACACGGAAGAAGATCAAAATGAAAATTTTCATTTAACCAGCGAATCAAACAACCAACCGTAATTAATCTGAACTTAGTAAAATCAAATTTACCGTATATATTTATTCCAACATTAAACGCAAATTTTCTGATAGATACTGGAAGCACTAGAAGCTTAATTAATCCAGAATTAGCACATAAATTTTATAAGAAATTCATTTTTAAAGAAAATTTCCATGTACAAACTGCACATGCTATTAGTTATCATGACACAGTTGCTGTTATTCCAATTTTCAAAATTTTTAATGTGAAAGATACTCATAAATTTCATTTATTTAAATTCAGTGACAAATACGATGGATTAATAGGAATTAATTTGTTAGAACAACTTAAAGGTATTATAAATTTAGATTCCAAATTATTAATAACTCCAAATTCTCAAATACCACTAATTTATGAACCAGAGAAGTTTACAGAACCTAAAGGATCATCTAAAATTTTAAACTATTCATTAATTATACCTCCTAGAACACAAAAGGTAGTAAAAATTCCAGTAAATCACGAATCAGGTACAGCAGTTTTAGACTACGTAAAATTTCAACCACAGGTAGAAACACCTAGAGCAGTAGTTAATATTCAAAATCATTTTGCTATAACGACAATCACAAATTCTAGTGAAGATCCTGTAGATATCCAATTTAATGAACCTTTAGATGTCGAAATTTTAAATATTAATAATGTAAATTTTCACGAAAGAATGGAAGTAGATGAAGAAGAACTCGATCAAAATCAAGATAATTTATTAAAGGCTAATTTAAAAAATATTCGTTTACAACATTGCAACAGCGAAGAAAAAGAAGCTCTCAGAAAACTTTGTTTTGAATATCGTGATATCTTTTATACAGACAAAATTCCTTTGACATTTACTAATCAAATTCAACACAAAATTAATTTAACAGATGAAACGCCTATATTTACAAAAACCTATCGATATCCTGAAATCCATAAAAAAGAAGTAAAATCTCAAATTAATAAAATGTTAGATCAAGGTATTATTCAAAATTCTGTATCACCGTGGTCTAGTCCAATTTGGATTGTTCCTAAAAAGCTCGATGCTTCAGGTAGAAAGAAGTGGAGACTCGTGATAGACTATAGAAAGTTGAACGAACGGACAATAGATGACAAATATCCTCTTCCGAACATAAATGATATTTTAGATAAGTTAGGGAGAAGTCAATATTTCTCTACACTCGATCTTGCTAACGGTTTTCACCAAATTCAGATGAACAAAGATGATATTCCAAAAACTGCTTTTTCAACGGAAAACGGTCATTATGAATTTAAACGCATGCCTTTCGGATTAAAAAATGCCCCGTCCACTTTTCAGCGAGTGATGGACAATATTTTACGTGGCATTCAAAATGAAACTTGTTTAGTCTATTTAGACGACATCGTTATTTTCAGTACATCTCTTCAAGAACACATTGGCAGATTAAAAAAGGTATTTGAAAAATTAAGAAGTTCAAATTTTAAAGTACAACTTGACAAATCAGAATTTTTAAGAAAGGAAGTAGCTTATTTAGGTCATGTTATAACACCCGACGGAGTCAAGCCAAATCCTGATAAAATCCAAACAATTAAAAAATTTCCTATCCCCAAAACAGCCAGAGAAATAAAAAGTTTTTTAGGTCTTATTGGTTATTATAGAAAATTCGTAAAAGATCTTGCTAAAATTACAAAACCTATAAGTCAATGTCTCAAGAAAAATCGAAAAATTGTGCATGATCAAAATTTCATTTCTGCTTTTAATGATTGTAAAAATTTATTAACAAATTCTCCAATATTGCAATACCCGGATTATTCTAAGAGATTCATTTTAACCACTGATGCATCAAACTTTGCTTTGGGCGCAGTATTATCACAAGGACCCATCGGATCTGATAAACCAGTCGCATATGCCTCACGAACACTAAACGATGCAGAACAACGATATAGTACAATAGAAAAGGAACTACTAGCAATAGTTTGGGCCTGTAAATACTTCAGACCATACGTATTTGGCAGAAAATTCACTATTTATACAGATCATAGACCATTAGTTTGGCTATTTAAATTACGAGAACCAAATTCAAAATTAGTGAGATGGCGTCTTAGGTTAGAAGAATACGATTATGATATTGAATATAAAAAAGGTAAATTAAATTCTGTCGCAGATGCACTTTCCCGAATAACTATAAACGCGATGGAGAATGAGTCAATAATTAATAATCCAGGAGACACAGACAAAGAAATTGTAGAATATTTAAAAGGAACAAAATTACCATTTGAACCAGTATTGGAAAACATTTTGTTGTTTGAAAAATTTTTGGAAATAAAATGCTTCAGTAAAGGAAACCAGATAACTTTTATAATCGAAGTACCAATTGTGGAGATTGAAAATTATAATTACTATCATCTCTATCCTATACCAACTCCAAAAGAAAACATTTTCAAGACCATTTTACCTCAGTCAAAATTTCTGATCCTAAATCAACAAAATTATATGTCGCTCGATAAAAACTGTCAAGAATCAACTCCAGGAGAATTCATTTGTAATAAAGCAAACCCATTCAAAATTAAAGAAGAAAATATACCATGTGAAGTTCAATTGTTACAATTTTCTAAAAATATGACAAATTGCCGACAAATACCAGTTCAAATTCAAGACGTGAAAATACAACAACTTGAGAAGAACCGATGGATAATCATCACACCTGAAACAATATTGGCAAATCAAAAGTGCGGTACTAATTCCGAAAATATTCCGTTAAAAGGAACTTTCGTGATTGAACTTAGTCCCGAATGTGATATCTGGATAAAAGACATTTTAATCGGTTTGAACCATAAAACGAATAAATATCTAACAAAAGTGGAAATTCCAAATTTAAATTTTAATGACTATTCGCATTTAGATACAGTGAACTTGGACGAAATTAAAAACATTAAAAGCGCGTTGGACATACAATTAAATAAAGTTAATAATATTTCGGATATTCCAGTGCACTTTAATAATATAAGTGTTTGGACAATTCTTTTATATTTACTAATTGTTACTATTTTTATTATTTTCATGTGCTACGTTATACGTCGGCACAAGAAACGTCGTCCAGCAGTACCACTACTGGAACTTCAAGAAGTCCCTTCCATTCGGATGTCAAATCATGTGGTTAACCCCAAGATTTCTCTCTAAGGGTGGAAGAGTTATAGAACGCATTCCGCTTACGCTTCAGCAAAGAAGACGCTGACTTAGAATAGATAATAAAGTTTATATATAGCTTGAACGCTTTGTTTCTACAGCATTATTGTTCATACAGTTCAATCCTGAAATTGTAATTCTGTTCAATAAAGTTCCGTTTCCAAATTAAAGTTTTTTTAAAAAGCACTTCGCGACGTGCGAACCCGTTTTTTACGAAAATAAGAAAGTGGTCTTTTATAAACTAGCCGCCTTAAAGAAATTCGCGACCACCTGTTCCGGCGACTCCACCAAAAACGATATGGATTATTTGCCATGGACATGTTACGACATTAATTTTTTGGGACCTGACTCATTTCATCCTCGCAAATAAGATCAAGTGTCAAAGTTAAAATGTTCATTTGTTCATATCTTTTTAGAGTGTAAGAGATTAGAACTGTCATTGTATGCTATTCAAAAAACGTAACCAAAAAAGTGATCGAAAGTGATTACTCTGGATTTAGTTCTATAATTCAATGCCTGGCGGGGTATTTGCCTGAGGATTATATTAGTTGTTCTAACGGTCCAGTACCACTGATTACTCAAATATTTTTTGTTAGCGATTAGTCTTAGGTATTTTTGTTTTACGGCAAAGCACTACTGATCTGGGTTTACCTACATGTTAAAAGTACTAATTATTGAATTCTGTTAGTCAAATGTTACAAAATGTCATATACTCCCCCAAAATCATACAGTGTGTCCACGGATGGACGTAACTATACTTGTAAAAACTTTTATTTTCAGTTTTTCGAAAAAAAGTAATCTTCTATAATTTCTTTTGTTTGTTATATAAATACAATTCACGTTGAGAAACAAAAATGAATATTTGCAAAATTAAAAATTTTTGAATTCTCAGAATGAAACAGCTTATAAGGAGAAATCGAAAAGCCAAATAAAGTTTTTCCATAGAAGTTATACTTAGTTGCTAAGATATACCGGGTGTCCGGTTAAGGTTGGCGACCGGCTATCTTAGGAACTATTCTTCCTACAGATTTCGGAAAAGAATCTTCTTACAAAAGTGACCATAAAAATTCATCAAAAATGTTTTTAGCTTTCAATTATCCCCTCTAGAGGGCACAATTTTAAAAGAAAATAGACAATCCACATTTTCCTCAAAAATTCAAATGGAAATGTAGGTATCCTTTATCTTTCTCAAAATCTCAAATCTAATATCCAGCAAATTAGTTTAAGTAATAACTTTTTGATGTAACTTACGAAATAAGGGCTGGGGGGAGGAAAGAATTCCTTACACCAAAAATGCCTTATCTCCGGATTGCTTGAACCGTTGACTGATTATAGTCAATCAACGCTTGAACCAATCTTAATGAATTTGGTCTCGTTGGAAAAGGAATTTATAGCGTAATAGAAATCTGCATCTACGCTTGAATTTAATTTTACGAGGGAGCCGCCAGATGGCATTATTTCTAAACTTCCGAAAATGTCAAATTTTCTCAAAAACTTTAAATGGAATGGTATATTTTTTATAACATGGCGTCATTACAGATATAATTAAGAATAAAATGTCTCAAACCGGAAGTTGTTATCATTTTTCAAACGGAAATTATCATCAAGAATATTGGGGCATTCTTGTATCTCTCATCAGATAGAATTATAAGAAAATATTACAAACAAAAAGCACTCCATGGAAAATAAAATCAAATACTGTATTGTCACTAATTGTTAAGTTTAACTTAACTAAGTATGTATTAATTATTAGTTAATTTAAATTCGATTTCAGTGTCTTTTCGCTAGAATTTATTATAACTTTTTAAATAATGTCTAGCTCTGTTGCTGAAGCGTATAAGCTCACGGTGTTTTTCAAAATGAAGAAAATGCCGTTATTGCCTCCAGAGCCTTGGCAAGGCGTTTGAGGAAAATTGAATATTTACTAAATTAAATTGATATTCATTTAGGTATTTAATTTTTCTCAAATTTACCCACGCAATGAGATATGATTAAACAATATTTTTGATCACAACTCTCGTTTGAAAAAGATAGGAACTTTCGGTTTGCGGCATTCTGTTCTTTATGTTATGTGCATGTTGTGAAAATGTACCATTCCATTAAAAAAAAAATGGGAAAATTTGGTACCTGTGCACTGGTATTTGATTAAACGATATTCTTGATGATAACTTCCATTTGATAAAGATAAAAACTTCCGGTTTGCGGCATCTTGTTCTTAATTCTATGCGTAATGATAACATATTATAAAAAATATACCGTTCCATTTATAATTTTTGAGAAAATTTGACAATTTCGTAAGTTTCGAAATAATACCATCTGGCGGCTCCCTCGTAAAATTAAATTCAAATGTAAATGCAGATTTCTATTACACTATAGATTCCCTTTCCAACAATACCATATTCATTAAAATTGGTTCAAGCAATCCGGAGATATGGCATTTTTGGTGTAAGGGAATTTTTTCCTTCCCCTATTCCTTATTTCATAAGCTAGATCAAAAAGTTATTAAACTAATTTGCAGGGTATTACGAGGAGATTTTGAGAAAGCTAAAGGATTCCTAAATTTTTATTTGAATTTTCGAAGAAAATGCGGATTGTCTATTTTCTTTTAAAATTGTGCCCCCTATAGAGGGGAAATCTGAAAGCTAAAAATATTTTTGTTGAAGTTTTCATGGCCACTTTTATAAGAAGATTTTTTTCTGAAAGCTGTAGGATGAATAGTTACTAAGATATAGCCGGTCGGGTCGCCAACCTTAACCGGACACCCGGTATTTCTTAGCAACTAAGTATAACTTCTATGGAAAAACTTTATTTGGCTTTTCGATTTCTCCATCTAAACTGTTTCATTTTGAGACTTCAAAAAGCTTGATTCAAAAATTTTACAAATATACATTTTTGTATTTTCTGCGCACCCTGTACAACAAAATCAAAGTTTCTCAACGTAAATCGTATTTATATAATAAGCAAAAGAAATTATAAAGAATGACTTTTTCTCGAAAAACTGAAAATAAAAGTTTTTACAAGTATAGTTAAGTCCATCCGTGGACACACTGTATAACCGCTTGCCGACTAAATAGGTATCTACTGATTTCTAAGTCAGAGATTTTCGTAAAATTTTCTCTCTCTGAACAAACCCAATAAGAGCAACTTGTTTTTAAATTGTTCGACCATAAACAAGAAGAAGTTAATCGAAGCTTGTCTCTTACAAGCAAATAAAAGAACTGTTTTACAGTCTGACTTTTTGAGAGGAACTCCTCGTCGTAGTTGCCATAGATCCTGACAAGACACCTTTTTTATAGCTCAAATCGACGCTTTCGTTTTGCACGCCAATACCTATGGAAACAAAACGTGACAATACAATTTTCTTTTCTTCGACATATTTCCTATTTCGTTTTCCCTTTGGAATTAGTAGAAGAGGAGAGAGACGGGCAGTATTTGTGTGAGATTGGTCGAACGGACGGACGCTCTCGACGGATGCTTCCCATCAGTAGCAGTTTTATTTTTACCGGAAATATCGTCGGAATTTTATACCTGAAGTTTTATAGATGGGCAAATATGTGCGAATGACTGAATTTACGTTTCCATGTTTAAGGCCCTTCTTTATCTACTTTTACTCGTACCTATATAAAATGCTAGCCCATATTTAGTTGTTGAAGACGATTAAATGATAAATTGGAAGATTAAAAGGGCTCCCAAACCAAAGCGAGTGGGGCAATCTCACGAACGAAAAAAAAAACAGTATTTTCATCTCTTGTTGTAAAATATACTATTTTATGCTAATTTTTCCTTTTGTCAGTCAGCAAAATAATGATCTTTGTTCAATTACAGAATGTCTTCGTCGGAGAGTCCCCTGCATTATAACGAAGGTCCCCCATCCCATAAAAAATAAAATTAGTTTCAATCCCGAAGCTAACGGAGTTACACAATCAGGATGGAACGATAACATAAATATGCAAGTTCCAGAAAGGATTCTAGTCGTAGACCAACACAAACATATCGGTAATCAATAATTTTGTTGCTAATTGTTGGCAGACTACGGAAGCGCTCTGGTGTCACGTATTAATTATGTTCATTTTCCGTTATAACGAATTTTTTCACGTTATAACGGATTTGTTTCCGTTATAACGGATCTCTTTTTCCGTTATAACGGATCTTTTTTCCGTTATAACGGATCTCGTATTTCCGATATAACGGTTTTTTTTCGTATAACGCATCTTTTCTTCCGTTATAACACTTTCCAAGAACTCTATAGTATTAAGTATTAATGGGTGTCATTTTATATAACCGGTGTGCAGTGTGGTGTTCCTCGCCAAGTGACTTACGATACAATATCGATATCCACTTATCGTCCATGTTGGTAGCGGACAGCGGTCATAACTAACAAATAACTTTATCAACTGTTGCACTGATTTAAATGGAGACACTAACCTAAAAAGATCCATTATATCGGAAATAAGAGATCCGTTATAACGGAAACAAATCCGTTATAACGTGAAAAAATTCCTTATAACGGAAAATGAAAATAAATAATACGTGACACCAAAGCGCTTCCGTAGCAGACTGTACCATAGTGACATTAAATAACTGTCAAACGTCTGTCATATTCATTCTCCGATTGTTCTTGGGTCATGTGAGATTTACCATTTACGCATTATTTCATGTCACATGAGTTCCAAACATCTTATAAACTTAGCACTAATTTAATTTCACAGGCACAAGAGTGTCGCCAAGAGAAATTGTCTTCGATAATTACTACCTTCCGAACCGTTTCCTTATTGTGATCCAAAAGTTGCTACGCCTCCGAGAACATTGACACTCGATAAATACCCGTTCTTTCCAGTTTCGTTCATGCCAATGTGCTCGTCAAATGACGAACCAGAAAATGAGGAACACATAGTTAACGTTAAATCTAAAACGAAATTCAACTTTAACGATTCAGAATTGAGCATGTCACATAGAGAAACAATGCCTCCTCCGATAGGGGCTGTTGGGGAAGGCCTAGCACCTCACGAGGAGGTATTGCATTTACGGAGCCAAATGGCGAAGTTGAATAGACGAGTTACGGCTTTGGAATTGGAAAATTTAGGCCGCCTGGAGTTTCTGCAAGACTTGGTCATTGCGGTTATTGCGGTTATTGCGGTCATTGCGTACTTTATTATGTTATGGAATTTTTTTTGAATATTCTTGTAGAAAGCCTGTTACTTGTATATTTATATAGGTGTATTTACGACTTTTTAATATACAGCGGATAAACTTAACGGTACGTTGTAGCAATTTGTGTCTGGATGACAAGAAAATATTTTAAAAAATCTCTGTGCTTCCGTGACTCGTTTACTTAGATTTTAAAAGCAAGATGTCTTGCAACATATCAATGTTAGATTTAAAGAAAATATCAGGTATCACATTGCCTGAAATTTATTTAATCTTAGTTACCATCTTAGGATGGAGGTATGCGTACAACCAGTCTTAGGACTGAGAACCTTATGATGATGATGACCTTCTTAGTTACCAACAGTGACGCTTATTATTTATAGTAAAAAAATGAACCTACTTAGAAGGAAAGTTACATTTTGGGATTATGGCAGCCACAACAAACAGGGTAGGTAATGGTGGCCAGACATAGCCACCTAGGTGGCTATGGGCCAGACCATCATTACCCCGTCATCATGTGGACGAGTTTGCTCTAAATAAGGTTACACCATTACCCCATGTCAAGAGGAGATGTTTACCTTTTAAAAACGGTTGCGTTTTGTATTATCCCGCTTTTCTTATAATAAGGTTCTATTCAGTTACTTTTAACTTAAGGGAGTGCCTCCGTAGCCGGCGCCGGCCTTGCGTATAGTTGCCGGCGCGCTTCTATTTGGGAACGAAAAAGACTGATACAACGTATACTCTTTTTAAACAGACCCCTTAGCTGCCCTCTCGCAGCAGACACACACATTTTTTGCAAAAAAGATAATGTAAAAATCTAACCTCAAAAAATTAACCTCTACGGGAGCCGATCCTACCCGGGCTAAGCATACCAAATTACCAATATTCTATGCGATACATCCCTACCTACCGTCGCTGCTGGATACGTTACAATTAACAAGGTACATACTGCCCTATTATTAATTCGCTATGGAAACCGGTTCCGGTAACAATACACCTATAAAACTGTAGCCGGCGCCGGTTACGGAGATACGGAGGCACTTCCTTAACTTAATGTTTTTCATTGTGTCAACTCCATAATGCTCAAAAACATGCAAGTTGCAAGGCAGAATGCTTAGCGGGCCGCCATTCCCCCAACTTCCCCTACTAATAAATTATTGTTATAATTATTTTCGCACTCAACAATACAAGGATTATTTCGTTTAGGACAACGCCACTGATATGATAAAAATGACAATTCTACACGTGTGTCGTGTCTAGTGTTTCAAAGGGCCGGAAGATTTTCCGGAAAAATTGGAAAAATTTCCACAAAAATTGGAAATTTATTTTAAAATGTATTATTGACTACATTCCTAACTGACAAACAAAAAACAAGTTCAATTTAAAAAATCTACCGCCAACGGCACCAACACACCCTAACAGCTACCTACCACGATAAATCAGGTATACGATTATATCTTTATATCTAAAGAGCAAAGTTAATTTTAAGTTTTATTTATATTTAAATTTTATCACTTACAAAACAAAACAATACCTAGTTTTTATGGAACAGAATTAGGTAAATAACAAAAACATACATTCTCACAAATAACATAATATACCTACTTAATTTCAAAACAAAAATAATATACATATTAGTTATTGATCTTCCTATACCTATACAGGGTATCCCACGACGACCTTACACGATCTGTATATAGAAAAGTATATTTAGCAGAATTACACAAATTTGCGCAAATAGGTAGGTAATCGAGGATGCTCAATTCGACTAAAATAGTTTTGACTTTCTACGACTTCCGGTTATACCGGAAATAGACACCAACTTCCTTATTTTAAATGGAATGCCCACATTTTTATTACGGATTTAGATTTTTGGTCGAATTTTAAGGTCACCTTATGTAAAACATTATATGTATGTAAAGTGCACCCTCTTCGAAATATTAGACATTCAAAATCGTAATTTTTCAAATTTCATCAGTTATAGCTTGGAAACGGTACGAGATAAAGAAAAATGACTTACATGTCCCTATCCCAGTTTTTAATTCTATACCTAAAGGTCTGGAAAATACTGCCTCCTGAGTGGTCAAGAAATGACAAAAAGTTGCCAATCAGGAAGCAGTATTTTCCAGACCCGTTTTATTTTACGGTGTACTTAAACAGCCGTTCAGCGGTAAGGTACTAAAATGCCCTTATATTTTCTGCTTATATCGGCTTATATACTATTTTCGTAGACGTTCTTGCCACCTCACGTTCGTGGTTCACTGGTTGAGGTCTCATCTTACCATGCCGTCATGCTGGGGGTTCGCACCTCACCGCAGTTCTTTTTTTCGTTATGATTTTTTCTTTTGAACAAAAAGCGGTCAGGTCCAAAAGGACAAATAGGGATCGCCATCACGCCCGACAGACATCCACTCATTCGAGTTTTATTGTTATTTTTTGCAAAGTATCAATTAACGGCATTTTAATAACGGCAGTTTAAGTTCAGCGTTTATTTTATTCTTTCGTAATAATCTGGACTAAACGGAAAGGGGGGCGATTTTCAAATTTGGCGCGTGTACTTTGTAGTGCACAACATTTCAAGCATGGAAATATCAAGGAATCTATCTACATTATCATATCATCATGAGGTTCTCAGTCCAAAGACTTCCTTTTCTATCCTGAGCTAACCTACGCATTTCCCTAAAAGTAGAACATCCTACATCCCTAACTATTTGAGAGCAGTAGTCTAATCTGGGCCTATCTCTTTTTATTCCTATCTCTGACGCTAGTATGTAGCGAACTATTCCTTCGTGTCTCAGAAGGTGTCCTACCATCTTATCTCTCCTATTTTTCATTGTCTTCCATACCTTTCGCATTTCCGCAACTCTTTCTAATACCTCCCTATTGCTAACCTTATCTATCCACGATATCTTCATCATGCGTGTGTAGCACCACCTTTTAAACACTTCCACTCTTTTTCGATCCGCTTCTCCTATTGTCCAAGTTTCGCACCCGTATAATGCCGTACTCCATACATAAGTCTTTAAGAGTCTCTTCCGAGTTTCTACATTAACTGATCCTTTCTGTTTAACGCAACTCGGCCCTGGGCTATTCTTTGTTTTATATCTTTAGTGCTCCTAACATCTCGAGTTATTTTACTTCCTAAATAGCAATCCAATAAAAATATTAAAATCACTTTTCGCATCTTTTTCATACTTGGATCGTCAAAATTGTAAACAGGCAAAAGGTTCAGTACATTGACAAACCCCTACTATTTTGATGCATTTTATCTTCTCCCGCAGTTTGTCAATTAAAAACTGGACCAATCTGAATAAAACTGCGCCGAATTCAATCACATGTTATACATATACTGCCAGCTCTAAAACTTAAGTATTTTTTGTATTTGGTGGACTAGAGGTAAAGTAAATGGATAGTAAACAGATAAATATAACTATTCATTTTTATTGTCAGTTTCTAACACAACTTTTAGCCTAACAAAGTTCTGAAAAGCACTCTGCAAATTTTGCTGAACCTCTTTTGTCATTTGCCGTAGTCTCCCATCTGCATCACCAGCAACTAGACGTGCTATCCTCTCAGAAGGACATTTAACTAGAACCACACACGCTATTACACCCTCTTCGTTAATATCAAAAAATTCAAGGCACGTCCTCAGCTGATACGGAATTTCTTGTGGAAGATACTGTAAAAGAATAGCTTTCACAGACTGCTCTATTATTTTCTCAGCTGCTTGATCTGTCCAAATGTTCGGGGGAAACATCCATTTACCAGGTTTCGCACTGGTTATTAAATAGTCTTTCAAATCAGAAACCCCATTTCCTAAAATACATTTTACAACGAACAGCACGGGTAAAATTAATTCTATCACGAACCTGTTAATGCAGAAACCATGAAAACTTCTTGGAAAAATGGCCAGCCCTTGGTATCATCAGGCTCTTTTACGCGGACTTCTTTGTCTGCAATGTTGTAAGGTTTTCCATCTATACAGTTTTCCGTAATTATTCTGGTGACATCTAAGAGTTTTCTCTTTGATTTAAGCGCATCAATCTACAGCGAAACGTACTCTTCATAAACACATTCTTCAGAATTTGAAATAAATCTGCTTACCTTATTCAAAATTAAAATGCTTTGTTTCTCTTTCCGTGCATCCAACAACCTAATAATTTTAAGATCTAACCTTTCGCGGGTAAAAATATTGCTAACATCCTGAATAACGCCAATTACATCAGCCTCTTTTAAACAATTTTTACAGTCTAAATAAAAGCTTTTTTCTAATTTGTATCTGAAATAAAATTATGTACACCGCACACACACTTTTATAATATAAATTTTTAATACTTCTTCCTTTCGTTGAGATGAACTATACCAGGAGTATCGAGGAAAACAACTTGAGAGTCACCTTCATTCATAACTGCTCGTGACTTGGCCCTAGTTGTGTGCACTTTTGGTGAAGCAGCGCAAACCTACAAAAAATTCCAACTGTCCAGCACCTCTTATGTCTCACCTGAGCGTATCAAAAAATATATTGCATTATTCAAGTGTGAAAAGCTCTACAAGGACAAAACCAGGTCTGTGCACCTTTGAAACACGCAATATATAATTTGTGAAAAGTCTTGGAATATATGTAAATGTATACCTTTCTGTTCATTAAACTATTGATCAAAGTGCTTTTTCCAGCATTCGGGACCCCAATAATAGCAACTTTCAGCAATTTTTGGTGATCTTCATGCCTTTCGTCAACTGCTTGTAAAACATCTTTTGCTTCAGCACTCAATCCCCTAATATTTCTTACAACTATTATATTCGCCCTAAAAAGAGCATTTTTACACAAATTACTCAACATCCGTGAACTTTAGTGTCCACTATTCCAAGAACAATTCCTAATTTTGATGTTTAAAATTTGAGGTTAAGCAAATGCCACTTTCCGACATTTCGCTGACATTTGAAAAGTTGGCTGCACTGGTCAGCGTTGCCAGGTTTTAAGAATTTTCCTCAATAGGTATGATGATTTTTAACTACGAATGAAAGCAACAATAATTATGAAGAATTTTAAAATTTTTACTGTCAAATCATTTATCTGCTACATTATTATAACAATGGAACAGAGACAATCTATCAACGCAATTAGGGACCTAAGTGGCGCGTCACAAACGTCAGATTTTCATTCTAAACAAAACAAAGCCACGTGCTTTCTGACGTTTTAACCTAACCTCCGAAATATAATTATAGTCGTTTTCAAGTTTTTCCACGTAAGCCCAACACACAAATTGAAAATAAATTGTTTTCACTGCAAAACGTCTATAATTATATTGCAAAAACTAGTTTAAGACGTTGTAAATAATATCGATAAATGTCAAATGGCACGTGCTTTTGTTTTGTTTGGAATGAAAATCTGACGTATGACGGAGGCACTTAGGTCCCGAATATTAATTAATATACATCAAGGGTCTTTTGATTTCCTACGAAAGCGCCTAAGGGTCACGAAATTATTATAAAATTATATTTCTTTCCAGAAATCCGACATATAGAAAAAAAATCCTACATGTCGGAAAAAAATCCTACATATAGAAAAAAAATCCGACATATAGAAAAAAAATCCTACATATCGGAAAAAAAATCCTACATATAGAAAAAAAATCCGATATATCGGAAAAAAATCCGACATATAGAAAAAAATCCTACATGTCGGAAAAAAATCCTACATATAGAAAAAAAATCCGATATATCGGAAAAAAATCCGATATATCGGAAAAAATCCGACATATAGAAAAAAAATCCTACATACTTATCGGAAAAAAATCCTACATATAGAAAATCGGATTTTTTTTCTATATGTCGGATTTTTTTCTATATGTCGGATTTTTTTCCTATATTTGGGTTTTTTTTCTATATGTCGGATTTTTTTCCGATATATCGCATTTTTTTTCTATATGTAGGATTTTTTTCTATATGTCGGATTTTTTTTCTATATGTCGGATATTTTTTTCTACACAGGTTGCTTCAAATTCGAGGGCCACCATTGGGATCTGGCTTATTTGAAATGATACAGGATAGGTGTAAATTTGGCACTTTTGCAAAAAAAAATCGAAAAATGCGTCTCAGAATAGCACCAAGAATATTTGGCATATGTATTTGTTTAACACTTTGAGCGCCACATCGGACGGTAGCGACCGACACGCGTTCTTCTTATTAGGCCGCGTCGGTGTCTCGCGTCCGACGGTAGATAGTTGTGGTAACGGGAATAATAAAAGGCCTAGTAATAGAGCTCTAAGATTTCGTGTGTGGCCTGCTGAAATGGCAATCTTTTGAAATACACGATCGTCGGACGTATATGATCGCTACGGCCCACAATTTTAAGTTTTGAATTTAATTATAATTGTTTTTTTTCTTTTTTTTTATTTTCAAAGTAGGTACCTACATATGTTAGCATAATGTAAAATAAAAGCAACATTTATTTTTATTTCTAAATTGAATGTTATAAGTAAAATACATACAAAACGTAAAATGAATAACAAAAACTGTAGGAAAACGAAATATTACAAGCAAAAAACGGCAAAAATTTCTAATTTTTTTCTAAAAATATCTATAAAATCCTAAAAGGGGGTTTATGTACCATAATAGAATATTTTTATAAAAAAATATGTAGTGGCCCCGTAGAAATGATCTAGCTCTGAATGGGGTGGCGCTCAAAGTGTTAAATTACACCAAAACTGATTACTGTTTCCTATTTCTTTTCTTGCAAGGCCCACTTGATTTTTGCTAAAATTTTCTGTTTTCTGACTGTAGTGGCCACAATATTGGATATAATATGAACAAGTTGCATTGTACCAATGAAATCAGACAAACATGCTTCTTTCAGTAAAGTGCAAAAAATGGCACCCGTAAGAAAAAAAGTTGATGATGGTCTTATCTAAACGAAACGTTTTTCAGTAAATCCATGAGAATGTGCAGATAGAGCACAGGAAAGTGCTCTAATAATGAGTCCATATCGTTCTAATACGAAGTCAAATAATCTCGCAAATAATCGATCTACATGGCAAACACAAAAAAAGTTTTCTGACAAAACTCCTATACCGTTTGAAATAGATCAATGGTAGCTCTCGAATTTTAATATCCCTGTATACTTATAGATTTTTTTATATATTTACACATGTAGGATTTTTTGGAAAGAAATTTAATTTTATAATAATTTAAATTTAATTTTATAATAATTTCGTGACCCTTAGGCGCTTTCGTAGATTTCTGAAGGTTTTTCATAAAAATATCTGTCAACGTGGAACGTGGCAACCCTGCACTAGTTGTCTTTCGGTGACAAAAGCGCATAGCGCAAAAGGTAACATTACAAAAATTAAAAACCGTTAAAATAAATTTTATAAGTTGTGTTGACCTAGATTGTTATACTTCACTAAAAATATGCCTAAAAATAAGAAATCGAAAGCTGCTTCATCATCCGATTCAGATTCAGGACCTGAAGACGTGAGTATTAATTTTATTTTCAATAAATATCAAATTATAACCTTTCCTTGCGTTTGTTAGAGGAATCCAACGCCGGCCAAAAAAGGCAAGAAATCCACGTCAAAAGATGAGCAGGAAGACAGCTGGGATTTAGGACGTAATAAATTTGTTAAACTATCAGAATTTAAAGGAACCTGGTATGTAAATGTTCGCGAGTTTTACATGGATGGCAGCGGTGATCTTAAGCCGACGAAGAAAGGAGTAATGCTCACGATGGAGCAGTGGCAGAAGTTTAAAACTCACGTAGATGATATCGATGAATCTATAAAGAAACGTGTGTAAGCTTTCGATTTTCTTGTTTCTGGTGGTGTAGAGTTTGAAATTTTTGTAACGTGTTTAAGGTTGTTTTCATTTTCTTGTTATTTCTGATGTTCTCTGATTTGAAATAGTTTTGTAAGTTAAAACATGTATTTTTGATTTCGTAAGTTCTAAATGTGTTTCAAAGAAAATAAGTTTGTGTTATTTAATCATTAATACATTTTAGACAAATTGGCTCTTCGAGCTAAACTTACAGCTTAGGTCGTCCGTTTTTCTCATTTTTACTGGTGGATATCTTCAAAGTCTAATACATTCCTGAAGCGTTTCCAACGTTTATGTTTTTTGTACTTCTCAACCAAGCAGGTTAACAGTCATTCTTATATGTAAATCATCTTGAAGACTTATCGTTACAGTATGAATTAAGTTAACCCCACACGCCAAAATAACTGACACAGTAATTAAACTCGACTCGTGTTTCGCTGACGTCAGCATCCTTAGGAGTTGAAGATTAATCTAACTCTAATCTTACATTACATTGTTATAAATATCCAACCCCCACTCACCCAACCTCCACTCCTGAAGTGAAAGGGATCGATAAACCTATAGGGTTTCTCAGAACTATTTTGAACATGAGAGCAATGAAATTAGGGTCTGGAGGGTAAATATTTATGGCTAGTCTTAAATCTATACAGGGTTGAGTTCGGAATCGGACCATAGTTACTGTTAAGACAACTACGTTTATTTTTATATATGGCTATACTTTCCAAGGCATTTAAATAAAATTTATTATTTCCTGGTTTTAAGAGTTTGAGATTATCGCTATTGAATTTATGGTCCGTTTCCAACGCATGTGACGCCATGCTAGACTTATCAGTGCGGTCGTTTTTGTAATGAGCTTGATGCTCCTTAAAGTGTGTTAAAATAGACCTAGTCAACTGCCCGATATATTTTTTGTCACAATTTCCACATGCTATTTCGTAAATTCCCGCTTTATGAATGGGTTCCGTTTCATCTTTTGCATTTCCTAGTAGATTTTGTAAATTGTTGCTCGAAGTGTGAACCACTTTGAAGCCTGCTTTCCAGAAAATAGTATTCATACCTCTATAGTTATCTGCAGTACGCATGGTATTTTTATAAATTTAGTAATTTTTTTATCCCAATTTAAAGTGGTGGAATTTCCCAATAGCATTATAAATTTTCGTTTCCTAATTAACCTATTGACAATCTCTGGATCGAAACAGTTACATCTCGCTATATCTTTGATTGTATTTACTTCCTTGCGGTATCTTTCAACGGATAACGGTAGACTCAACAGTCTTAACTAAAAAACCAAAACTAGCCTCTTTGTGCTGACTGCAGTGGTTCGAATCTGCAGTTATGTACCGAGCTGTACTGGTTTCTTTCCTATAGATGTCAAATTCTAACTTACTGTCTTTCCTAATTACCAAAATGTCCAAAAATGGAAGCTGTCCTTCCCTTTCTATTTCATGGTTAAATTTGATCGAATTGAATCTACTATTTAGGTCGCTCAAAAAATCTTCAATGTTACATTTACTAGTGTCAAAAATGGCAAATATATATCGTCTGCATATCTCACCCACACCTTTGGAAACTATGGGAGCTCATCTTTCAGTTGGGTTTCAAATTTGCCCATGAAAATTTCTGCAATGAAAGGAAAGAGGCAATTTCCCATGGCTGTACCTTCACTTTGTTGAAAAAATGATCCACTGACTTTGAAATAATTCTGCTGCATACACAGATTGGTTAAATTAATATATTCTTTAGCAGTTTATTCATCAATGTTATTTTTATTATGGAGTTCATACAAGTATTCCAAAGCCTTTGGTACAGGTACACTGGGAAAAAGTGAGCTGACATCGAATGAAGAGTAGGAGAGATAGGATGGTAGGACACCTTCTAAGACACGAAGGAATAGTTCGCGACATACTAGAGTCAGAGATAGGAATAAAAAGAGGTAGGGGTAGGCCTAGATTAGACTACTGCTCTCAAATAGTTAGGGATGTAGGATGTTCTACTTTTAGGGAAATGCGTAGGTTAGCTCAGGATAGAAAAGAATGGAGGTACGCGTCCAACCAGTCTTCGGACTGAGAACCTTATGATGATGATGACATCGAATGAAATTAATTCGTTATCATGCAGTGTGATGTGTTGAATTTTGTTTATAAACTCTACAGAGTTCTTTACTGAAAAGCTTGAAATTATGGGGTGGTTATGAGTGGTACTGGACCGTTCAAACAACTACTTCTTGGGCAAATACCCCGCCAGGCATTGAATTACCTATTAAATAAAGGCTTGAAGAATTATATGTAGCTTACATTTGATATCCGCGGTAATGAGGTTATTACATGGTTTAAATGTTTTCTGAGTATCTGAAATCATTTTAGGCAACGGATCTTTGTTAATTTTCACGTATGGACAGTTTTCTATTAAATTATTTACTCTTTCGTAATAGTCACATTTATCCAATATAACAACCTTGTTACCCTTATCTGCCTTAAGATAAAAACAATCTTTGTCCACGACTATCTTACAACATACTCTTTATACTTGTGTTTCTTCAATCATAATTAGATACATTAATCACTGCAGTGACTTTGCAGTGACTGAGAATTTTCACCTGGGAGAAGCATTTCAGCTCATACCAAAGGGGTAAACTAGTGACTGAAAGGAACCTTAATTGTGGGGCACAAGAATAAGTATTTGGAGAAACTTCACGAACGACAGCTTTACCCATACCATATTCAAAAGTTACAAGAACATAGAACCTCCCGTTCCAAAATTTATTTTATTTTTATAAGTAGATATATGGTTTCCAGAATGTGCAAAATAATTTTGATAAGGATAATAATTTTAATTTTTTTATTAGAAAAATTAACTGTTTTAAATGACAATTTAAAAAATTATCCAACCACTAACGTCTCTTCGTCGGGGTATTCGTGATGAGGCACTTCGAGATTTGTAGGTGCAGGCCCTTTACGTGCCCTTCCTGCAGCATCATAATGTGATCCATGACATGGACAATACCAGCCTCCGGGAAAATCCCCTTGGTTTGCTATCGGAACACACCCTAAGTGTGTACAAACTCCTATCACTACCAAAAATTCTGGTTTCACCGAGCGATCTTCGTCTTTCTCGGGATCTCTTAATAATGACAATGGCGTGTCACGCTCCCTCTCGATTTCATCTGGTGTTCTATGTTTCACAAACAACGGTTTTCCACGCCATTTAAAAGTAACAACTTTTCCTTCGGGTATTTCCGCAATTTTTATTTCAATTTTTGCCGTTGCCAGCACGTCGGCACTAGCAGCCATGCTACTTATGAACATTATTGCTACAGATTTTACTGCGTATAAATAACACACCAATAACGCGAAGTTACTAGTGTGTGTGATAACCTGACGAGCATGTCTCGTTTCACTGCTGGGTACTTCCGGATCCCGGCACAGCGGTCGTCGATACTTGGTAAAATCTGGTACTTTTATATCTGTATGACCACTTCTAAGTTGCATCAAAGCTGAGGGTAATTTTTCTGTAAGTTGTAGACCTTCGCGACTATTTTTCCTTAAAATCAGTTGATAGTTTCTTTGATTAATACACATCAGAAAATTGTTTGGCTTGAAAAACACCATTAAATGTTTGCTGTTCATTGTTGATAACTCAGATTTGTCTTAAAAAATATTGGCAGTAATGTGACAGCTATGGATCAATTCATTGCATTTGTTGCTCAGCAACATCAGGTGGGAAATTTGAACGATACAATTTTGTATTCAGCATGTTTTATTTTTTATAATGGTGGATTTCATAAGTAATGTAAAATTTTCGAGAAGGAAAAGTGAAATACGCAGAATTATAAAAAAATTAAGGAGTACCACAAGGGTCCAGTTTGTTTATTGTTTACACTGCTGATCTACCTGCTTAGAGATGTTCAATACGAGAAGTTTTCCTATAAATATTTTTTCCCTCGTGAAATTATTTTTTAAGGAACCACCTCAAGCGTTAATTTTACATTACTTATTAAAAATCCCGAATATTGCAAACTATACTACATAGGAAAATGCAATTATATCATTATTATAATTAGTTTGAGAGCTGCGTTGAAAATAGCTGCCCCTTTGTAGTGTAGAATTAATTTGTACTTTATTACGTTTAGATAGTGAATAGCTGTACGATAGTCAGAGATGTAACGTCCCTGCTATATCTCCAACAGGAAACCTGTGTTTAAATTCTAGCTGGCTGAACCTGATTTGGTGGTTAAACGGATATTATATCAGGCTAGTAATCCCCTGGGCTAAAAACTTTATTATGATCCTCTATTTTATTTTTCTTCAACAAAATCTGTCAGATCTTCTTCAATGCACATATGGATGAGATTCGGGACTATGTTGTAATTGAAAGGCCGGCCGATGATCCTCGATATCAGACCGACCAAGAGCTACACAAAACAGGACAAATAGAATAATGAACTCTCGAAGTCCTAAAACTATACTTACAGTGATAAAAATGAAAAAAAACCCGAGTAGAGACCCCATCAGTTTCTCAACAAAGAAGAATATAAAACACTATGGGGACCAATGCAAAGTCCAAAACAAAAAGTGAGTAACAAACTGAGACACCTCTGAAGGACGTGAAACAGCAACTTAGACTTCTGAAAGAAGCGGGAAAAATACAAAATGAGAGCAACAATCTCTCATCAAAACTAGAAAAGGTGTTTATGAATTTGCTTAAACAACTTTACAATAAGTAAGAAACCAATTGAAAAAAAGATAGTGTAGACGGAAAATGGTAGCAATGGTGTTTATAGAGCTTGTTGAAAGAGATTTTGCTACCAGCTTTTCAGTTATGGATTCAGGGAAATGGTTTGAGAAGTACCTTTTCAACAGACGCCAAGTGATTTAAGATAGGAGAATCAATTTTTTAAGCAAAAGGAAACCTTGTATGGAATGCCTCAAGGAAGTATATTAGGACCTTTATTGTTTGTGTTGTATTTGAATGTCACTTCAGCGTTAAAGGATTGTGGCTGTCATATGTTTACAGATGATACTGTGATTCTGCAGTGTTCTCGTTACACCTCAGTGAGTGTTATGCTTAAGAAAATCAACTGGTTGAAGGTTGCAGACTTTATATACCGGGTGTCCGGTTAAAGTTGACGACCCGCCATATCTCGGAAACTGGTCGTTCGAAAGCTTTCGGAAAAAAATCTCTCAATAAAAGTCACGAAAAGTCACCAAAAATATTGTTAGCTTCCACTTTTCGCCACTAGGGGGCGCAGTTTTAAAAGAAAATAAACTATCGGCAGTTTTTTTCGAAAATTCAAATCATAGTTTTCAAAATCCTCTCATAATACTCTGGAAATTTAGTTAATAACTTTTTGATGTAGCTTTCGAAGTAAGGAGTGGAAAGAAGAAACAATTCCCTTACACAAAAAATTCCATATCTCCGAATTACTCAAACCAATTTTAATCAACTTAAATTTTATTTCACGTGGAAGCCTTCAGATGGCATTGTTTCAAAACTTAAGACCTTAAGACCTTACCAAATTATCTTAGACTTCTTAAATAGAATGGCATATTTTTTATAACCTGGTGTCATTACCCATAAAATGGAGGAAACCGAAAGTTGAAATCTTATTTTAAACAGAAATTATGATCTAAATTATGGTTTAAGAGTGTCTCCTGCCACATAAGAAAATGAAAAAAGAATAGTTTCTTATGAATCCCTGAAATTCTTTCTTTCCCCCTTCCCTTTATTTTGACGGTTACATCAAAAAATGATGAACAAAATTTACAGAGCATTAAGAAAATATTTCGAAAACTCTAAAGTTACATTTACATTCAATTCGATATCGGCACAATTCGAAATCCGATTGTGAAGTGGATATTTGACACACCCATTTATGTACTTGTGTTTACAACAGCACTTTGAATTCAGCATGATTCGTGTTGGAATTGGAATTGCATGTTTGCAAATCCCAAACTTCCAATCGAATTGCGACAAAAATATCAAAGTGACAGCTGTCAGTTATAAAACATGTCGGGTATAATGTAATAATCTCCATTATATAGCAGTGAAAAGTAATTAATAAACGAGGTTTGTATGCTATTGTATTCTTTAACTTTCAATTTTAGCTGAAAACAATGGTTCTGTCAGATGATATCACCGGCGAAATCACATTTAGAATTTTCAATGTAAATGACAGTCACATAGTTCGAATTCCAACACGAACCATGCTGAATTCATACATAAATGCGTATGTCAAATATCCACTTCGCAATCAAATTTTGAAATGTGCCGATATCGAATTGGATGGATATGTAACTTAAGCGTCACAGGCCGTGACAGCCCATCGCTGAAGTTATCCTCTGCCATTCCCTTCGGTCTAAAGCCCTTTTCCACCAACTCTCCACTCCTATCTCCCTCAAGTCCTGAATTGTTTCCTCCTTCCAACTGTTTCTTGGTCTTCCTCTTGTTCTTGCACCTATCGATCTGATATTCATTATCATCTTAGTGATTCTTCCGCTCTCCATTCGCTGCACATGGCCAAGCCATCTCACCCGCTGCTGTCTTACAAACTGTACAATTGATGGTTCATTATACAGCTCCCTCAATTCCTTGTTCGTCCTTCTTTGCCATTCTCCGCTCCATTTTCTTCCCCCATAAATCCTTCTTAGAATTTTTCTCTCCCATATCAGCAACTTTGCTTCCTTCATAGTTCCCAACTTCCATACTTCACTTCCATAGGTTACTATTGGTCTCAGTACTGTTTTATATCTGCACTTTCGCTTTCCATGATACATGCTTCGACTTTAGGATATGACTTAGTGCCCCCGCTGCTTTATCTCCTCTCATCTGCCTTGCTTTCATTTCTTCCTCCTCTCTTCCGTCCTCTGATATTTGTACCCCTAGATATGTAAATAGCTTAACTCTTTCTATTACTATTTCTTCTTTATTCGGTCGTTTTATTATAAGGTTATCATTTTCCGCTCTGTCCGCCTGCCTTGCCATCACCATATACTTTAATTTCTGACTGTTGACCTGTAACCCTACTTTCCCTGAATGCTTCTCCAATCTTTCAAACACTTTTATTAGGCCTTGCTTACTTTTTGCTATTAACACCAGGTCATCAGCATATGCAATACATTGGTGTTCCGCGCTTACTATGCATCCTGTTCTATTTATTTTACTTTCCCTTATTACGTACTCAAGTGTTATATTGAATAGCAACGTCGACAGTGGGTCCCCTTGCCTAACTCCATCTCTCACTATAAAACTTTCTGACATCTTCCCTCTCCATTTAACTCTATTTACTGTATCTTTCAAGGTCATCTGAACTAATTTTATCAATTTCCCCGGTATCTTTAGGTTTTCCATAGCCCTGTATATCTCTTCCCTTTTTAAAGAGTCGTAAGCTTTTAAAAAATCAATGAATGCCACATGGATCTCCTTATAGTATTCTCCACACATATCTTGCGTTTCTTTTAGGACAAACAGTTGATCTGTGACAGAGCGCGCTGGCCTAAATCCTGCTTGATATTCTCCCAATATTTTCTCTGTGTATTTTTGTATTCTGTTTCTCAGGATCGTAGTTAGTATTTTATACGTTGTGTCCAGCAGTGCGATTCCTCCATAATTGTTGAATACTGATTTTACGCCTTTCTTGTGAATCGGGGTTATTATTGCTTCTGTCCACTCTTTTGGCATTCTTTGTTGTTGCCAGATTTGGTCTATCAACTCGTGTACATTCGTTATTAACTCTTCTCCTCCATATTTAATTAACTCATTCTTGACTCCATTTCCACCTGGTGCCTTTCTATTTTTGAGGGATTTTATTATGTTCGTGATTTCTTCTTTTGTTGGGGGATCTACATCTTCCCTCTCGCCTTCTGTTCTTCCCTGTTCTTCATTTCTGTTTTCCTCCTCACTTAGTATTTGCACTTCTGGTTTCTCTCCCTGTAGAAGCTCCTGAAAGTATCTCTTCCACCCCTCAATTATTTGATCTTCTTTACTTATTCTTTCTCCGTTCTCATTTTTAAAGGATATCGGTATTTGTTGCCTAGCTCTTCTAGTATATTTTATCCCTTGGTAAAAATTTCGTATTTCCCCGTTCCTGTAATATTCTTCTGTCTGCTCTATTCGCTTTTGCCAAAAACTTCTTTTAACTTCTCTATAAATTCTTTTTGTCCTTCTCCTTTGCTTTGTGTATTCTTCTATATCTTCCTGTGATCCAGTCTGCAGCATTAAAATTCTCGAAGAAAACACCATTTTTTATTCTTTTAAAAATGTGCCACCTAGCTGTGAAAATTGGAAGCTAAACATATGTTTGGTGGCCCTGGTTACTTTTACCCAAAGATTTTTTCTACAAGCTATCAGAGATGTAGACGGTCACCAACCTTAACCGTACATCTGGTATGGAAGTTCAATATAAGAAAAAGAAATGACATGTGAATTCATTTCAATAGAGAAAATACTTCAAAGAAGGGATTTTAAATTAACAGTTTAGATGTAAATATTAGAAGTTGTACCAGCATCAGGAATTTTTATTTTAAACTGAAAATGTACAATATGCCGATACATGATTTCTATTATAAGTTCATTTTTTGTTATGTTTATTACGTTTGTGTTATGTTGAGATGTAAATAGCATTTTTCTATATGCTTATGTTTTGGTTATCTGAATTACGCATTCAGTCGAATAACGATGTGGATGACCATCTGACTGTCGGAGATATAGCATGAATGTTACAACTCCAATTTCCGTAGAACTTTCCAAAGCCTTACTTTTAACAGTCTACAAAGATTTACTATAATCAATACATTAATACGAAAAAAATAAAAGTAAAAAAAAATAACAATACATTACGATATATCTATGTGTATGTATATAAAAATTTTGCAATTTAAAGCATTCGCTACAATAAAAATAACATAATTTGAATAAAAATTAAAACATTTCACTTCTTTATAAAATACGTAATTATTGGCACATTATTTAATTAGAATATTGCTTTACAACTCTGGGAATCTTCTTTCATCTATAACTGCTACATAAAAAAACAGATTCCATTATTTCAAAAAGCAGTTACAGGATTTTGAAAAATAGGCAGAAAATCCACAATGTCGTCAAATCTAAAATAGACTTTAATCTATTTTATTTAAAATAATCGCCCTTTCATCGGCCATTCTCATCGGTGATACCCAAGGCTTCCAACTCCCGTAAACACCTATTTAAATACCCCGGGTCTGGATACCCGTGCCCGTTACAACTAGGCCCGATCTCAGTTTTGTGTGGCAAATTCCATGCCACCACATCCTCACATCCCGTAGTATGAGATCTGCTGACTGTAAAAACTAATTTACGCTGCCAAGCCACGTTCAACAACCGTAGGATTTTGCGCCCCTTAGGACTATCAGGTAAGTAGGCAACTCTAGGGAAACCTACTGCATAAAATTCCCTGCCAGGATTAGGATGATCTGAGCCTTGAATTCCTGACTGTATACTGCAAGACAACAGTAAACTTTTCACCTATAAAAAATTCAAGAAACGTAAACACTTACTTGTACACAATATGAATCATTCGGTAATTCGGATGACCAGGTAAACTACGATCTAAAATGCCCCATTCCATCGTGCCCGGAGGTTGATTTCCATGTTTCTCTCCATAAACACATCCACAAACAGCACACTGGATGTGCAATTGTGAACCAAGAGCTTGCTGCTGCGATAGAATATAATTCAAACAGTCTAGGTGTAAAACGTGGTTGCAGGGCAACGCGACAACTATCATTGCCGGTTTCAACGGTTGCCTGCATGAAGGACACGGTTGTCGAGGAGCCCACTCGTTAGGTAAGGATATTCGGACGAAGCGGGAAATTATTTTGCTCGCTGGGTCCATGCCTGAGAAATTCAGTTATTTTATCACGAACATTTCAAAACCTTTTAAGTTGCACAGTAGGGTGGAACGTAGGGCATTCAAGTTCCAGGACCAAAGAGCCAGTTGGGACTTCCCAAAGTCTCGAAAATATCAATTACGGCGCAGATAGACCGAAAGCTCGCATGCAAAATACATGACCATCGGGAACAAAATTTTTGACTTTCTGGGGAGAAAGGCCTTTTTATAACAATCATTTAACCACCCGTCTGCCGGCCTTAAGTTGTCAACTAACTGCGGGGGCGGCAACTGAAAAGGGGTCAAAATGCAAAAATAGGTAACCATCGGAACAAACGTAATTTTTTTACAGTTATTTTCGGAAAGTTCTACATAAGCAAAATCAACACGGCAGACGCATTTTTCTTGTCAACTTCTTAGCGCAGACGCTCTCAAAGATACCGAAATTTCCGTTAAAATGTAACTATAAGGAACAAATATAAATAAATAAATATATGTCAATTGAAAGGTAATTAAACGTAGAATTCAAATATTCAAATAAATTTTTCGCAGACGGTCGCATAACGACAGCAGACGCCGTCAAAGTTGCAAATTGCATCTCATTTTAGCTCCTAAGATCCTACGCGCTTGAGTGACGCGCACGGTCGCATATTAAAAACGTAAAAAATTGATAGGCAGGAACAACAAAATTAAGGGTTTGTGATTATAAACGTTCTTATTTATTACACAAACATTTATTGTATTTATTAATAACAATAATGGGAACAAATTTAGGAACCTTAATATACGTATATTATTTTATTCACAACTTATTATGCATAGCCCGATCGGAAGGGAAAATAAGGAACAAAACTGAACAAAACGTGTATTCTAGAAGTCATTCTTTTACTTTTACATATTATATAAATAAAATAAATTTTATTCTTCCGCTTAGGTATAGGTACGAAGAAGGTAACAAGAATGGTATTCTAAATAACATGAATAAAATAATTAAATAGTATTTAAAGTAAAAACAGAAGGCTGTCATAAAGCTTTTTTATAAAAATATTTTTTACTTTTTCATTATATTTCTTCATTAGTAGATGATAGGTAAACGTCATCTTCATTTTTTTCTATTGGTACTTCGTTTGGTTGGGGTTCCTTTAAGCATATTTCTTCAACGCATGTTGGTGTCTGTCGACCCTTAAACCATTGAGGCTGTAGTTTGCCATCAGTTAGAAATTCGAACCCAACCGTGTTCCAGAGAAGAATAAAATGTCTGTTCTTTTAAGGTTAACGCAAATTTGATTTACCCTTTTCAATTTGCATAATTGAATGTCTTTACATGGTGGTAATAGAAGGCCATCAATTTTTTTCTTTCCTTCTAAAGGTTCTCTCGCCTTTTTTGGTTTGTAGCAGTCCATAAAAATATGAAACCGCGCTTCGTTGTTATTATTACTGTGTTTTCTGCTGCATTTTGCATAGAAATTCTTCAATTTCTCTAATTTGGTCCTCACTTAAACTATGAACTGAAAGCTTTTTGAACCACTTCATCTTTTTCTAATAAGTTGAAAAGCCTTACCTTACCTTTTCTAGAAAAAGCTGGAGTATAGTCGCATCCTGTGAAACTATGAAATGCTGGCAAAGCTTTGCATAAATCTGGCCCTAAAGACTGCGATATGGTGTTAACATTAATTTGTCTCAACGTATTTTTTGATTGTATTCCTACTTCTACCCACATAGATATGTTTTCTGGAAGATTATGAATGTTTCCTAGAATAATAAAACATCTGTAGGTAGGTATCTGAAGTTTTTATTATAACTTTTGACTTTTAGATTGCATTTTTGATAAGTGGTAGACAATTCTCTGCCATCAGCTTCCTCGTGTGTACAAATCAAATTCTCGTCTATGTCTCCTTCTACACTTTAGAACTTATAGCAAATACTTCACAATTAAGGTACATATATTTATTATGCAAAATGGGTGCATGAAATGATAATTATAAAACATCTTTAGTAAAATTTATCTGTAAGAATTGACAGAACGATTGTTATGCACCCATTTTGCATAACAATTTTATGTACGTTAATTGTGAAGTACATATTTGCTATAGGAAGTGAGCGAATTTTCAGCCAGCGCCACCATTTAAAAGTTTTGGTGGTACTGGGCTGTCAGATTTGACATTTATAATTTTTTGCAGTTTTAGTTGTCATATAACGTTAAAGTATCCATTGCTTAAATTTACGCGGGAATGTCAAAATGTCACCTGCTCTCTCAGTTTGACACTTAGTTACTACCAAAAGTTTATAATTGCGCCGCCTTGGTGTCGCTGCTAAGCAATATTCGCTCACTTCCTATACATTCTATAGTGCAGAAGGGCGCATTTATAGACATAGACGAAAATTTGATTTGTACACACGAGGAAGCTGATAGCAGAATTATTGTCTACCACTTATCTAAAATGCCATCTAATAGTCAAAAGTTAAAATAAAAACTTCAGATACAGATGTTTTCATTATTATTCTGTGAAACATTCATAATCTTCCAGAAAACATATCTATGTGGTTGGAAGTATGAATACAATCAAAAAATATGTCGAGACATTAATGTTAACACCATAGCGCAGTTTTTAGGGCCAGATTTATGCAAAGCTTTTCCAGCATTTCATAGTTTCACAGGATGCGACTATACTTCAGCTTTTTTCTAGAAAAGGTAAGATAAGGCCGAGGATAAGGCCTTTCAACTTATTAGAAAAATATGTAGTGGCTCAAAAAGCTTTCAGTTCATTTGGAATAAGTGATAGTTTAACTGAGGACCAAATTAGAGAAATTGAAGACTTTCTATGCAAAATGCAACAGAAAACATAGTACATAATAATATCAAAACGAAGCGCGGTTTCATATTTTTATGGACTGCTACAAACCAAAAAAGTCGGGAAAACCTTTAGAAGGATTGAAAAAATATGATGGCAGTCTATTACCACCATGTAAAGACGTTCTATTATGCAAATTGAAAAGGGTAAATTAAATTTGCGCTATGTGGAATAATGCAACCTTAAAAGAACAGACATTTTATTCTCCTCTGGAACACGGTTGGGTTCTAATTGATGGCAAACTACAGCCTCAATGGTTTAAGGGTGATTACAAAACTCGCTCGTTTCACTCGCTCGTGTTGTAAACTTCATCCTCGGTAATAATAGCATTCATTATAAACTCGTGTATAATATACTATTATGACAGCCTTTTGTTTTTACTTTAAATAATATTTAATTATTTTATACATGTTATTTAGAATACCATTCTTGTTACGTACTTCGTACCTATACCTAAGCGGAAGAATAAAATTTATTTTATTTATACTTATAATATGTAAAAGTAAAAGAATGACTTCTAGAATTCGTGTTTTGTTCCTTATCTTCCCTGATTGCGTTCCAATCGGGCTATGCATATAAGTTGTGAATAGAATAATGTACGTACTAATGTTCCTAAATTTGTTCCCATTATTGTTATTAATAGATACAATAAATGTTTGTGTAATAAATAAGAACGTTTATAACCACAAACCCTTAATTTGGTTGTTCCTGCCTATCAATTTTTTACGTTTCTAATATGCGACCGTGCGCGTTACTCAAGCGCGTAAGATCTTAGGAGCTAAAATGAGATGCAATTTGCAACTTTGACGGCGTCTGCTGTCGTTATGCGGCCGTCTGCGAAAAATTTATTTGAATATTTGAATTCTACGTTTAATTACCTTTCAATTGACATATTATTTAAATAGCATGTTCCTTATAGTTACATTTTAACGGAAATTTCGGTATCTTTGAGAGTGTCTGCGCTAAAAAGTTGACAAGAAAAATGCGTCTGCCGTGTTGATTTTGCTTATGTAGAACTTTCCGAAAGTAACTGTAAAAATTTTACGTTTGTTCCGATGGTTACCTATTTTTGCATTTTGATCCCTTTTCAGTTGCCGCCCCCGCAGTTAGTTGACAACTTAAGGCCGGCAGACGGGTGGTTAAATGATTGTTATAAAAAGGACTTTCACCCCAGAAAGTCAAAAATTTTGTTCCCGATGGTTATGTATTTTGCACGCGAGCTCTCGGTCTATTAAGAGAATGGTACAGAAGATTACTCAAAGTGCTGTTGCCTTTTAATTTCTTAAACATGAAACTGAACGTAACATCAGCAGTGTGAAGATTTGCATCAGTCCGACATAAAGCCAACACAGCATGCCTGATGGGCTCCAAACAATTCAGTCTCAGTCAAAACTTCGAAGGTGGCGTCACTCAACTTATTTGGAATTAAACTATATTAAACTATATTGTTCATGGTACTACAAAGACGGGAGTAGGGTAAGAAAAGAAATAGAGGGGAAACAGGACACGGTTGACCAACGTGTACGCAACAACAAGAGAGTTTATATTATATTATATTATATTCTATTCTTAATTCAAATTCCTTTTCTGTATCACCCACACCGGGAGATGTTGAAGGAAGACATTTCACAGCTACATTGCTGCTAAATCGGTGTCAGAGGAAAAACTCCTAATTCGCAGAGATGTCAAAAAAGTACTGATGGAAATCAAAATATATATGTACCGGACTACAAGAGACAACTTTCCCGAATATGGAATTTGAAATTCAAAAATTCGTTCCACCCTATTGCACAACATTCATAATTTGCTGACTAAAGAAGTGAAGGGAAGAAAAAATAACATAGGTGGCAAGCTTTAAGTTTTAGTACAAGAATGAAAAATACCATCAAAACTCACCAACAATTGTGGGCAAGTCCTGTGCTGCATCTATCCCATCATCGCTGCTTACGCTGCAGTTCAACAAATCAGCCGTAGAAGCAGTAGCTTGGCTCTCACGACTCTCCTGACTTAAATACGTGGAAACTGTATCCAAACTGGGTCGCCTTCCCGATTTAGTACTGCTACTATCGGCGTCTAATACTGAATCTTTACTTTTATTATCACAGTTTTGCAGAGGAGCACTATTCGTCGACTTATGTCCAAAAATGTTCAGATTATGCAATATAGTACGTGCTAAATTCGACGGTGTTGTTTCACCGTTGTTTTTGGTTTTATTTTGAGACTTTTTCTTGTTAGTTGGTGGACGCTTCGCATCTGCGGCGTTAAGCAAGAGACCATTGCTGTTTCGGTTAGCTGCAGATGGTTGAGTCTTTGATTTGCGCATATCCGAGTTCCTACGACCTTTCACGCAAAAAATATATAAAAGTAAGTAAGTAAATAAGCAGACAAGTCTATGAAAATTGTGAGAACTTTTTTTAACCACAAGAAAATTCATTAGGTACATGGACGATAACAGAATGATACCAATCAAATCAAATCAAATACACTATTTTCTAATCCATGAAAAATATGCAGAAAGGGTGAAGGATGTAAGAAGCCAAAGAGGAGCCGAAGGGAATACAGATCACTAAGTATTTAGTAAGAATACGAATTAACTAAAAAGAAGTTAGAGAGAGACTAAATAGATTTTTAAACCTGGATGAATTGATGAATGCAGGAAAGGGAAAAATCAAAGAGAAATGAACAACTTGTTAAATATTTCTGAAGAATCAATGACGGTGGAAAGTAATTGGGCAGAAATAGAGGCAGTTGGGAAAGTCACAGAAAAAGTTAGAAAGAAAAAATGGATGAAGCGACAGACATGGTTCAATGAAGAATGTAGATTCGCCTTGCAATAAAAGCGTGAAGCATGGTTAAAAATGATACGACAGAACGAAAAAAAAAGAAAGTGCAGAGAACGGAAGTCACAGACAAAAATTATAATACGAAAGCAAAAAAGAAAATAGTATGTAAAAGAAATACAGAAGGAAAGAAATATGAAACTTACAGCCCGTTAAAGCTTTTCGATATAAGTACTTAAATATGAACTGAAATACTGAAAATAATATTCTTACCTGTTACCGTCACCAACTCTTCCAGTTTAACTTTTACTAACGGATAAGGGGCTTGTTTAACCCTCCTAACACTTCTAATGTACCCATTAGTCAACCACTTTTGTGTTAAATTGCTAAAGTTAATCACGTACGGAAAACCTAAGTGGGTTTTGCTCATATCTATATTTTGGTCACCCTAAAACAACTCTGCTGCAAACTTCTGCTTTTTTCGAAACAACAAATTCTTACTCTAGCCCAAGCTTCCTCAATGAGACACTGGATATCCATATCAAAAGTGTGCCACTCCGAATTATCAGTACCTGCACATTCCCACTTTGCACCCTTCCCTGCAGGAGAGGAAGGCGGATAACACTTCCTCCGCACCCTCACAACTTCATCTAAAATTCAACTTTTGTAAGCAACATTGCCTTAAAACAGAGTACCTATTTATAAAAACACAGAAATGACAGTGAAGGCCTTTTACATGTTGCCCCGATAGCCCACCCATGTGTGACTAACATTCGTAATGCAATTTACTCATAAACTAAGTCACAGTTACCGATATCAAAACAAATAATATAATACAAAACTCACCATTTTCTTCTGACTCTTGCGTTAAAGTCCGCAGATTAATAAAGAAGCTCTGCAAATTCGGGTCGGCATCAGACAATATCACCCTAGTGAGTTGTTTGCCGTTCGCCCTCTCAAGATGTTGCGTAACTGCCGGACTGTAAGGTTTCCAATACCCCGTCCGACTTTCCCATTCCCAAACAACAACAGCATGCCCCGACATTTTTTCAAAATTATGAACCTTTTGTCACCTGTTTATAACTTTGTAAATGCGTTTTAAAAACTGCATTCTCGCGCTCTTCACTTCTTAAAAATGCGTTTATTTTAAGAGGAAATTACCGAAATGTGGTTGTAATTTATGAATTATCAATTTGCATGGTAAATAGAGCAATTTTCACTAATTTAGCTAATTATTGAAGAATGCAGTAAAGTAAACCACGGGTTTGTTTTCTTTTTGCACACGTAGCGTCATACGTCAAAATTGTCTTACAGGTATCTTACTTGTCAGACATGACCGCGACATCTACCAGCTGCTTCTTTAAGCTTCTCCATGGTTGCCGATATCACTGAAATTCTCTAGCATTTCCCATAAATTTATTAGGTCCTCAAAAGAAAGAGTTTAATTTTATCTTAGTAACAAAGTATGAGTTAAGTGCTTTTCTATTAATACGATTAATCACGGTAGATAAATGTGTAATATTAATTAGAGAATATACTTGACAATGCAGGTTGACTAACAAACCACGTGATAAAGTTGACGTCAGTCGTTCTTAAATGTCACTTGTCAGATGAGACGACCCAAGTTTCATCAATTAATGAAATTTTAGAAAAGTGTCTAATATTCCAGTGTAATTTTCAAGAAAATGTCACTGAACACCGCTCATATAAACGGTGGTGTGCTTATTCATGCTGGAGAATGGTAAATATTAAAGAAAATTAACAAATGATGGATTTTTCTAGATTTGTTTGTTTTTTTTATAGTATACTGTTGTTCTCCGAACATGTCACTTTAGAATTCAATGGCCCACAAGAACCTGCCTTTAAGGGCGTTAAAAAGGGGAGGATATATTTAACGACACATCGGCTAATTTTCAATAATAAACATGAAAGAGATCCAATGCAGTCTTTCAGTTTCCCTTTCATCACTTTGAGTGACGTAAGTTTGTCTAAAGTGGAAATGAAATAAATATTTGACTTTTTATTCTAATCATTCTGAAATTCTCATCTTGATAGCTATAATATAATGCAAACTTCAATGTGTTTGATTTTGTCAAAAAGTATCATTCCAACAAAAAATATTCTGTATTCGCCCATTTTCACTATTCGTTTCATCTCTAGCTTAGAAGTATGCTGAAAATTCTTGAAAATCGTAAATTACTACTTTTTATTTAGATGGAATTGGAGCAGCCTGTTTTCGGGGCGAATTACATCAAAGGGAAAGTACGGGCACAGCCCAACGGGAATTGGGTCGGCGAGGCAAAATTTAAATTGCAATTTAATCATGGTGGCGCTATTGAATTTGGACAGGCCATGCTGAAAGCAGCTCATTTGGGTAAATATTACAAAAACAAATTTGAGTTTAAATATGCTTATGTGTTTTGCTTTTTTTTCTTTGGTTGAATTTTAGCCCTCGGATGGGATGTTAATGATGAAGGTATGATCTGCCATCGACTATGTAATTCTATTAATTTCGTAAAATGTAATTGTGTGGCTTTTTAATTGAGTTTCATTATATTTCTGTTTATTACTTGATTACTTAGTCACAAATGTGTATTATTATTCTTTAAGGGTAGAGTTCTAGGCTCTTCTCACTAAAGCCCAAGGTTATTGTGCCCAGATAATATCTGATATTTTATTTACATCGATTTTTAAATGCCGAACATTTTTGCTGTTATGGTTTAGAAGTTCTTTTTGGGAGTTATTTCAAGCAAAGGCAAACAACGTGAAGCAAAACCAAGTTTGAACAAAAATTTCATCCTTTTCCAAATAAGAAATGCATCGAGTTATTCAAATATTGCATTTATTTTTGTATTTCAGCCGGATATCCCCAAACCATTCGCTTCAAAAATTGAACTTTTCTGACAACCTGATTTTTGAACTGCCACTAATCTTTAAACCAGTGCTGTATGAACCTATATGTATGGGGTTGCTCATTGAAAAAATTTTAAGCATATTATTTATACAAGTAGGAAGAAAAATAATACACATACAGGGTGGGCAAATAGTGCATAGTCGGTCCATATCTATGGTTCTATTCAAGATATCAACATGAAGAGAAAAGGGAAACCATATTTTGTGTTTTGGTTGCTAAAATAAACTAGAACTGAATAAACTACCAGCCAAATTACATTTTAAGGTTCAATTTTCAATTCTATCGAAAGTCGCAGTGCCATGAAGTATTGTGACAAAAGTAATCATGAATTTTACAAATAGAATAGTAGTCTGTGAACCTAGTCCAATAAAAAAATCTTAAATAGCTTCGACTAGCAGACGTCAGTAGCTCCTCAAAGTTCGGTCCGCCCTTTCACTAAAATGGTAATATCTTAAAATCGCTCACACTAAACCTTATCGCGTAGTACATAATAAAATTTTATAATATTATGTAAACAAATGTAGGGCGTTCCATTAAAAAAACATAAGTTTGGTACTCAGAGTATGAACACCCTATATACACCAAAATAATTGTATCGGATGCTTCGTGGGGTTCTCCACATTCATGTAAAATTGTATTTTGATATCTTGAATAGAACCAAGGGTATGGCCCGACTACACACTAGTGGCTCACCCTGTATAAGGGAAAATACGTCTGATGTTCTAAATGATTCTTTTAGATCTGGTCAAAGTTCAGAAAAAAACATAAACTCATTTAAACTTGAAGAAAGTGCGCGAGATGTTTATGAAAAAAATAAGGCAAATTGGTTGAAAATGGGTTAAGTAAAATAAAATATTTTTTTGAATGCAGCATCAAGACAAACTTCGCCGCGGGATCCTCCTCCACCATATGTGCCACCCCAATCGAATTACTACAACGCCCCACCTCCAGCTTATGCCCCACCACCTCAAGGTTACTACGGTTGGGTCCCGCCTACTGACGTTTTCCCCGACCAGCCACCAGCAGATAGGGTATTCATGACAGACGGGCCTCCACCATACCCAGGAATAAACGGACCCTCGGCTCCTCAAGGTGGGTTCCCCCAGCAAGGAGGATATCCGCCACCAGGGTTCAATTCGCCGTATCAAGGAAATGCTGGGCCTGCGCCGCCTCATGGGGGGTATCCTCAACCACCACATGGGGGATATCCTCCACAGCAGGGGTATCCATCACAACCTGGATATCCTCCTCAGCATGGGTATCCACCCCAATCGGGGTATCCTTCACAAGGGGCAGCAGGTTTCCATTCCAGTGCAGGTAATCTGATTTTCTTCGTGTTTTAGGTTCGTAAAAGCGGTCATAATGGAGAAGCTTTAAGTAGAATAAAACAAGAACTGGAAAGTACATGTATTTGCAACCTAGAATAATTTATTGTGGATCAAATTTTGAATCATCAGTTTCACTATAAAATTCATAACCAGTTTAAAATAAGTTGTTGTGAGCTACTGACTTCACAATTTCAAATCACGCCTCTACTTTATAATAGTCCAGTAACTTAAAATGAATTTGAGCTTGCCTTGAAATTTTAAATGTAAAGTTACTCTGGGGGATACATTTTGGAATGATGCAAGAAGTAAATAATTTTTATTGTTTGCTCGTGTTCAATATGAATGAATTTATTCTAGATGCTAAAGCAGCAGAGGCAGCTCAGTCAGCTTATTACGATCCAAATAGGCCACAAATGGCTTATGTTCCACCACCAGCTTACTATGTGAGTTGAAGTTATTTTTTTTATTTTATCTTCTTTTGAGTATTGCTTTTATTTGTAGGAAAATCCACCTAGCTATGACCAATCTATGAATAAAAAAGATCAGTAAAGATTTAAATATTGTTTTACTTAATAAAATTTGTTAGTTTCTGCTTTTCTATTATTACCACTATAATCTTTGTACATTATTATAAATATTATATAGGTACCGTAATAAATTTATTCCTTAATTGTTATAAATATATTAATGTCAGATTACTTTCTTTTATGTAGTTGTGGCATTCGTATTTTTCTAATTTTCCAGTAAATGAGTCTGATTTACAGTATTTATATGGAAGATATTAATGAGTGTTAGTGTGAGTACAGCCGTAGACTGAATAACTAAAGATGCCCCACCAGTGGCTTGGTTTCTAAACGTTAGTTTTGGCAAATTTCTGAGAATTTTCAAGAGCGCAAATATAGGTAGTTCTGAAGGTTTTGCAAGACGCATATTCATCTTTTGCGCTCTATCGTATTAAACGTAGTGAGTTAAACAGAAATAAAGCTACTGGAATCTAAACGTGTTCATCTAAAAAAGTGTAACCACGTGCAGATTTTAGCCGTAATAGTGTATCATCTAAAATGCGACTTATGATTGCAAGTATGCCATTGTATTTATTAGAATAAGAAGAATATGTATACATATGCTTTGAATGATTTACGACTTTGCACCGCAATAAAGAAATGCTGCTAATGTAATGAAACCTAAATGTAAATAATGGGCATTATATTCCTGTAAAATATGAAAATATGTACTTTGTTTTGGAATTCGGAGTAAACAGATTTCTTCCAACCTCCTTGAATGAGGGCAGCATTGCGGTAGCACTCCCCGTAAATTAGATTAATTTCAAAGTAATCGTTGGAATTCTTATAGAGGACAGACTGTAGGTATTTAAAAAGAAGATCAAGTCAGGGTTGCCAGCTTTTAAATTTAAATAAAAAAGGTAGATACCTATGCGGGTGTTCCGTTTTCACGTGATAATAATTCAATTTGTGATTCATAAATTATATTCCACAACGAATAAAAATGTTAAAAATGTTGAGCTTAGTTTGCAATAATTATTGGCAAGTTCTTATACTCAGACGTATTGAGGGCGACCCTGGGTGATTGCTGTTTGAGTTGCCACGTGCAAATATATTCAGATGGCAGACACCGTCCGGAGAGATAAAATATTTATTCTCGCAGCTGAAGCTAGGAAATATGAATTTTGTATGTATATGCCATCTATGAAATTTGTCAATTACTATGGAATTAAAAACCACTACTGCGTTTATACAGGGTAGTCCACTACGCGCGCGTCGGTCAATAGTTGCTAAACCATTGGACTTATGGGAAATTTTTTAAATAAAACTTGTAACATTTCATCTTTGCTGCAACTGAAAATTATTTTCAAGTATACAGCCTGCCCATTTCTTCTGCACGACACCTAACTTGGCCTTTTTAAATGGAACACCCTATATTACATAGCATTTTGGAATTCTTTGTTGAATTTGTGTCGCTTTGTTAACCATACATTGGGTCTAAGTCCCACAATTTCTGAGTTATTTGATGTTACAAATCGTTATTTTCCAAGTTTCGCCATTTATAACTTTTAAAAGGTTCGAGATAAAGAAAAATGGCTTACATGTCCCTATCTTAGTTTTTAATCCTTTATCTAATGGGGCTGGAAAATACTGCTTCCTGATTGGTCACAAGATGGCAAAAAGTGACCTATCAGGAAGCAGTATTTTCCAGCCCCATTAGATAGTGAATTAAAAACTAAGATAGGGACACGTAGATCATTTTTCTTTATCTCGAACCGAGGGGTGAACCGCAGAGCAAAATCTTGTACACCAATTCCTCTATTTATGTGTAATTCCTTTTAATTCCCCGCAATTCTTATCTAATTTCTGCAATTCCTCAAGTAATTCCCGCTATTCCCCATGTAATTCCTGCTATTCCCCATGTAATTCCTGCAATTCCTCATGAATTCCTGCAATTCCCCTACTAATTCCTGGAATTCCCTTACAACTAATTCTTGCATTTCCTGTACGTCCGATACTCCAATAATTTACAGCGCATGCGCAGTCGTTAGTATAAGAGGGGTAAACATTTCTGCAATTCCCTTGTAATTCCTGCAATTCCTCACTAATTCCTGCAATTCCCCAAACAATTCCTGCAATTCCCTACAAATTTATATAATTCCTCAAGCTTGAACACAAATTCCTCTATTTATGTGTAATTCCTTTTAATTTCCCGCAATTCCTATCTAATTCATGCAATTCCTCAAGTAATTCCCGCAATTACCCATGTAATTCCCGCAATTACCCATGTAATTCCTGCAATTCCCCATGTAATTCCTGTAATTTATATTTGTAAAGATGATGCAATAATTTACAGCGCATGCGCAATCGTTAGTAAACATTTCTGCAATTCCCTTGTAATTCCTGCAATTCCTGTGCAATTCCTTACTAATTCCTGACTAATTCCTGCAATTCCCCAACAATTCCCCAAACAATTCCTGCAATTCCCTACAAATTTATGTAATTCCGTACCAATTCCTCTGCTTGTACACCAAAATTCCTCTGCGATTCACCCCTTGTCTCGAACCTTTTACAAGTTATAAATGGCGAAACTTGAAAAATGACGATTTCTAACATCAAATAGCTTTGAAACTGTGGGACTTAGACCCAATGTACGGTTAACAAAGTGGCACTTAAATTCAACAAAGAATTCCAAAATGCTATCAAATACAGGGTGTTCCATTAAAAAAAAATAGAAGAAATGGGAAAACCTGTATAATTGAAAATAATTTTCAGTTACAGCAAAAATGAAACGTTACAAGTTTTATTAAAAATATTTTTCCATAAGTCCAGCGGTTTAGTGACTATTGACCGACGCGCGCGTTGTGGACTACGCTGTATAAGGGGTCTTGAGTTATTCAGTCTACGGTACAGCACATAATTTTACAAACACAAAGCTTTTATCTGTTTATTATATTGGTATATGTAGCTACTTTTTAGTGTATTGCATATTCGAAATACATAAACCTAGATGTAAATTTCTTGCAAATGAAATAAAAAATTATATTATTATGTGCCTATTTGTATTAAATTACTTTCATTAGTTTCGATTCTTAACAAGTAAAACCGCTATTTCTTTAAAGGCGATTCGAATCAGAAAAACCGATTCATCAATACTATTCTTTAACGAAACGATTTTTCGATTCACGACAAAAAATCGATTTTAATCGATTTTAATCGATTCTTAGGCACAGGCCTAGTACCACCTCAAAAATCTGGACTTGACGGAAGGCGGTATGCAGGCTATGTAAACAATGGAGACTTGTGAGGGATGCCACTCTCACAGACATAATTTTTATAACAAAGAGTGGGAAATTGGGTGTTTTTATTATTTTGTATGAACTAATTATACTAAAGTTATGCATCATAAACAATTGGTACCATGTCCATAAACAGTCAATAATCTATTGTTTAGCGTTCTGCAACAAAATCGGTTTTCGTCTGCATATCGCACACCTAGTTGAACTTCAGAGTTTCAGCTGCAGAATGTCCCCAATATAGTACGAGCAGAATCATAGGAACGTGTGCTGTGGCTATGACAATGGGAAAATCAGACCAGGCAGAATAGCATGAATGTGAATCAAAGTTTATTGTTTTACAAATGAAGGTACGGAGGCAACATGTTTTCCGTATTATTTTTAAAGTCATTTTAAATGTAATAAATATAATAGTACTGTTAAATTGGCAGGAAAGCCTTGTATCTATGCCGATGATACTGCAGTATATAGAAGTCAAGATTTTAATTATGCATTTCTGTCTTTCTACATGCCTTAAATTTTTGTTTGTTTATTCAGCTCTGGGTCGCGACAATGTTGCCTCACGCTCCAGTTTTTGTTTTGAAATTGGCCACGTTTTATTACCAATATGGGATAGGGAGACAAACTTTGTAGGGACAGTGAATTCAAATCCTTCAGAGCATAAACTTCGAAATAGTGTTATACGTTCGATTATTATTTTTTGTGTTCTACCTTAAATTAAAATGTAGTTGTTCTTTTATTATTTGTGTTAAATGCTTTATGTCTTTTAATTAATTTATTTTAGTTTGTACTCTTCATTGTATTTGTTCATTTATATTTTGTCATGTTTTATTTGAAAACAAAAATATTCGACCGGAATTTGCTCAAACAACTACTCCTCGGGCAAATACGCCGACAGGCATTGAACTATGGAGCAAATCGTTAATGTGAGCGTTCTAAATGTTGTGCTTTTCTGCTTTATTTGTTTAATATGTGTATGTTTTATTTTCCTTATCAACGTTCCCGACAGTTCTCTTGTTATCTACCATATTTATGGTTCTGTTTCACAAAACCAGCTAGTCATAAACACTCAAAAAACGAAATCTTTAAACAGAAAAATAAAGCAAACAAAAACATTTAAAAAAATGGATACATCATAATTGACGGAAGCCAAATACTTGGGACTTTTAAATACAGGGTGTCTCATTTGAAATAACGAAGTTGACCTTCAAACAGCAAATACGGGACAAGCTGTATAGCTGAAAATAATTTTAGCTGGAATGGCTTGTCACTGGGATCAACTTTTCGTTTTCTAATATTTCCAACTATTTAGGATATATCGAAGAATTATTGAATCGCCCTGTATAAACAAGAAAGAAAAATTAAACATGTAGAATTAGGTACTCTAAAAATGTAATGGTCTACAATCTTTCAAAATTTTAAAAGAAAATGGCTGTAACAAAAAATATAGTGAAGCCAAAAAAATTATAGGTTTTTGCAGATTTGTCCTATCTTCTTCCAAATCTCCAATTTCAGTGCTTAGGAAATTTTAAAGCCGTGGTTTGAGTTCTTTTCATATTTTACTATTTTTTTGTGTTTGTGAAAAGTTCTGTTTTGTTGCAAAATTAATGTTACCTATAGAAAATTGTTAAACAAACAAATAAATGTCTATTAACACAGCTGATTTTGGAGGAAACATAATCCTATACAAGAATGAAAGGTAAGATCAGAAAATTTTATATTTCGTACGACAAAACACAAGTTAAAAGCGTAGTTTAAATTTTCAGAAACAGTCGAGTGACAATGCTGGGGTTTTGATTTTTCTCTTAGAATTTCAGCAACAACCTAAACGTTACTTTCTTTTGTGCATAATTTATGGTTTCAACATAAAATTAACAATATACTCCAGAAACTTTGTCAGCCGAATCTGTCATCACCCCCTTAATATTTATACAACATAATACGAAAGGTTTTTTGCAGAATTTTGATTTATTGCGAGGATGCTATTATACAATTCGTTTTTGCACGAGGGATATATGAAAGGGCAAAACAAGGGAGAGCCTACCTAACAACGCATCGTTTTATTTTCAACTCCGCAGATATCCTTGAAGATTTAGGATCTGTTAGCTTCCCTTTTGTTGTTTTAGAAGGAGTAAGAAATAATTTCGTTTCTCATATTCATGTTCTGATTTTCATGTATCTGTTGCAGCTGTTCATAGAACATCCAAAAAGATTCTTGAATTATGTTAGTGGCAAAGCAAATCCACAAATAGGCGGACGAATGCAAGGACCCCTTTTGTTTAGATTGATGCTGGTACGGGGCGGAACCTTCGAATTTGGAATGTCTCTAATGAAAGCAGGTACCACAATTAATTTAAGCAATGTGTAATAATTAGAAATAAAAAGAAACTTGAACAGTGGCTGATGTCAGCATCTTCAGCAATATGAATATATAAATAATAATTTCATTTCTTTTAGTTCGCAGGTTTCGGGATCATCTCGAAATTGCACCTTACACATACCCAAAGTATCCATTAACAGAAGCCGAACCAAAGAGCTGCTTGGCACCAAAAAAAGGTTACGCCGGTTTTAGAGCTCAAGGATATTTTAAGAGAATCTGGCCCAAGCGAGCTTTCTTCACAGACGATGAAACACCATTTCCTGGCTTGAATGACGAGACGCAGAGATATCGGCAGCCAGAATTAGAACAGCAACCACCAAGCTATACTTTAGACCGAAATACAATAATTTTTCGCCCTAAGAAGGCTACACATCTGCAATATCACTGCTTTGATTACAAACGTCCTGGACTGCATCCCGATTGTTATGATACTAAAAGTGATCTTTCTTTTATGGAAGACTGTGTGCCGCCAGAAGCACGTGAGTCATTCTGCTGTTTTTCAAAGATGGGTTTGCTGCCTCAAGTTCCTGCGCCTGGTGATAATGTGCCAATTAAAGTTGCTGTCCATAAAGACCTTCGTAGAATAGCCGATGATGAAACATCTCCAAATAGAAGAGGAACTGTGAAACGTAAACCCAACGTGACCATCGAACCTGGAAGCATAAGTCCTTCAAGGAGTATTAGTTTGAATTTCACTTCTACTCGAAAACTGCATATCATGGAAAGGGAACTCAGAATTTTAACCCCGATTTATTGAAAGCCAACGTTTTTTGATTCTGACGAATTTTTAAAGGAAAATGTGATTTGCGGCCAATACTTTTTTAAATTTTTACATTCATATTTTAGCTTTTATCGACAAAATTGTAATTTTACTGTATTTTGTATTATTAAATTTTTAACTAGTTAAAACGTGAAGTATGTGCCCACTGTGTATATCATTTTCTGAAGAAGCTGCTATACTAGGAGCAGAACTTAATCAAAAATATCAACAAAAAGAATTTTAGTAGGTAGACAAGGAAGTCCATGAAGAATTTAAGCAATAATCCCAAGAACTATGGAGGTGTGTATGTTACCTATACAGGTGTCTTATATAAGCCTCGACAACATTGTTATCTCATTTATCTTTAAAGATAGAAACACGGTTAAATGAGGAAAAAGTTTTACTATTTGGAGCCCTTTAATATGCCCTCATAAAAATCGGCGTCGCTCTGTTGGTTTCCTAGATATTTCAAAAAAAGGAAAAATTTGCAATTTGGTTTTTTGTTAAGAACTACGTTGTTTATTCAGATTTTTATGATTTGCAAAAACAGGTTTAAATCGAGGTTTAAATTGTTGTTTAACCCGCAAAAGGCAATCAAAACTGGATAGGACAGCAAAGGGATATAAATGCCTACATTTTAAATATAGATAATAAACTGTTTGTTGTATCACATTATGAATGTTTCGTTCAAACCACTGGCTTCGCCTTGTATTATTATTTTGTTTGTATTTGTGTATCTGGGTTGAACACAAATAAATAAACAAATTTGATTATAGAATAAAAAATAAAACAATGTTTATTGCAGATAATTGTTTTATGAAATACCTAAAGATAATTTCATAAATTGCCAATAATTTAAAATCTAAAAATAGTTCTGTATCAGAAATATTCGAAATGAGTGTAAAAAAACAATTCGTCTTTTTACGAAATAAAAAAATATATATACTTGCATTTGCTTTGCTGCATAGAATATTTTAGTTGTGTTTGTCTATTTTGCCACTGTATTGCTTCTGTGATATATTTATTATTCCAAATATGTTATCATCAAATTTTGCCACATTTCAATCATGTAAGCAAAAAAAAATATTGCATGTTTCCATTTTTACTTTGAAATCACAATTTTTAGGGATATTTATTGCATTATCCATTTGTTTTGCGTGTAGCATGGTCGCAGTAACTATTTATTGTATTTGGTAAGTTATATAAATGAATGTAAATTCTATAATCATCCTTATAGGTTCAAAATTTTCAGTTGGAAAGCCAAATCTAAGTCTCTTCAACAGGTATATGTTTTAGACGACAGTGGACTTACAAAAATAGAAAACAAGAGAGGCACATTTTATCGTTTTGCTAGTGTAACAAGTTTTGATGGGTTTAAGACAGAGAAAATCCAACCCAATCCTTGTGAAAATAATGGGAAATTCGTGCATTGGGGTTTACAAGACTCATTGGATATAACGCAGAAGTAGTATTTAAATAATCGTTTTTCTTTGTATTATACATTTCGTTTTAGATTTGATCGTGCTGTATTAAAATTAGATATTACTAGTGATCCAAAAGGTTACAATTCCGAAAATGATGAGATGTTGTCCTGCATAAGCAGTGATTCAAGAAACACGTTTTTCTCTGTAAGAATTATTCTTGTATAGTAAATTTTATTACAATGTTATATTTAATAGATATACCCAATGAAGCGGTCTTCTTCAGCTGGTGATACTATCAGAAGTGCTTTTTCCGAAAGTGATTCAAATTAGTTTTTTTAATTTATTTTGGTTTGTATATTTACTAAGTTTTAGTATATTCTTGTTAGAAAATTTATGAATTTTTTGTGTGCGTAAAATAAAAACTGCTGAAATCAAAATTTCTCTCATTAATATAATTATAATTTATCTGCAGTGTAAAATCTAATACAAAACAAAAATATTTATTTTTCATTTATAGTAGAGCCTCAATATAGTGAACATTTTTTCAAATAAATTCTCTAGTCTGTAAAGTTAGTAATTGGGCACGGAGTTTAAAACCAGTTACACAAAAAGCAGCTGTAATTCAACGTAATTTTAACGTTTAAAAACACCTCAAGCCTCCAGGTGAAAACAGAAACTTTGCGTAAATTTCTTGCTGGCCCCATTACTATACAGACTAGAAATGCAAACACAATTTTTCAATTAGATAGCGAAGCAAGCTTCTTATTTATGTGTGTCATGCCCAACAAATAAATTTGCGAGGTAAAATTAATTGGGGAAATATTAACTGCACGTCAGAATAGGTGGTTTGCAAGACAGAGAATGAAAAAGAAAAAAGGTTGAATCAACGACAATTTTGTTGTTATAAACGCTGACCCTCGCACGACTATTACGAGACAGCTAGCGACAAAAATGTGTTGCGTAAAACGTCTACAAAATGTTTTGCCCGCCTGGTTAATGCTTCTGTCGATAGAATAATCAACTGTCCGCCAAAACAAAGAAATTGACACATTTTAAAAAGCTTCAAACGACTAAAAAAGGCAATGCACGACAGAAAAATGTATACAACGCCGTGTAATACCCAATTAAGTATGATTTGACCCTACATTAGCCATTTATTTTGAAATTCATTAAAAATCGTACAGGTCCGTATTAAGAAAAAATAAAAATTGACGATGTAGACAACAGACGAAACGTCGCGTCGTACAAAAATAATCTTAACAGTTTGCCAAAGGTAGTAAAAATTTACATTAAAAAATTGCTTTCGGTTTTTCGAATGCCAGAAAAAATGAAAACGAAAATCATAGAAACACGGTAGGTACCTCTTGCTCGTTGAGTTTCATTTTCTCGAAAACGCTTCATTTTATCGAACCCTAACAAGAGTAACTTTTTATTAGCAAAATGTCCGGGGAAACAAAAACTGCGGTTACAAATTAAAAATATCCGGCCCCTTAAAAATTACGAGGTTAAGAAGGTAAGGGGTAGTTCACCCCTTGCTCCCCTGATGCACTATCAAAAAACGGGTCGCATGATTTTATCGACATACAATCACTCCGTGTGTCACCAAGAAAATTAACGAAATACAATTAAACATAAAAATTTTGTGTAAATAAAACTATTTTTGTTTCTCCAATTTAAGGGAGAATATCTCGGTAGGGGAAGGTCGTACGAGAAAATTTTATATGAACTTGGGGTGTTAGTTTCGTGTAACCTATACGCACCCGAGAGATTTCCCACCTTCACCGGGGCACGCTGTATAGAAATGAAGCACATTGTTCAATGAAAAATCGTAAAGAAAAGTGGTAGTTTTCTTGTTAGCAACACTACTTTTCTTTCATTCATTCAATTTCTTTGACACATGCCTATACCTTGATGAATTATTATATTCGAATATTTATATTTAAAATTACGGTGATTTTCGTGAAATATACAAAAAATTACTTTTTATACACGTTAGAAAAGCGACTTTTCCATCATGCTCAAGTTAAATTTCAAACATTCCACTCACGGGAAAAATCTCACTTTTCTTAGCTTGTAATACAATACTTTTTTGTCGTTGTCAAGTCGTCATGTATGGACACATTTTTATTGTTAGTTTGCCTATTTCTGTCGGTGCTGTTTTATCGAGGGTAATACATTTTTGTCGTGCAATCTCCAGTTCTGTCGTGTAATGCATTTAATTTGAATACTCATTTCTTTTCTGCCGTTCATTAACCATTTTCGTCGTGCAATGCTCTTTTGTGGCGGGTAATATTATTTTTAGTCGTGAAAACAATTTAAAGCTGTTTGTACTATTTTGTTGTCGCTTCTGACATCTTTTTTGTCGTTAGTTTGTCCTTTTCTGACGGGCTGATAAATCCCACCCAAATTAATTCAGTAAAACATAGTTTACTTCTATCGCGACTCCACTGTATTAACATTATTATTACAACTTCTCTATTTCATTATTTCCAGCAATTTCCATAACATCACCACATTCAACTTTAAGATGCACTTCCTTTAAATGTGTGAACTTATGTCTACGCAAATGTTCCGCACGACTAAATTTTTTAAGGCACACTTCACATTCGAAAGGTTTGTCGCCGGTATGCACCAGCATATGGCGCGTTAGATGCTCATTTCTACCGAACACTTTCGGGCATATGGAACACTGATACGGTTTGAATCCCAAATGTGTTCGCTGATGTCTTGATAGATGCTCATTGCGAGTGAATTCTTTATTGCAAACTGGACAGAAGCAGGTTTTTGACGTTTTACCTTTTGGAAAAACATTATTGACGTAAAATTTCTTGAGAATTGAAAAGCAAATACCTTTTGTTGGCGAATTAGATTCAATGTTACTTGACGTTTTCTTTCTTTTCGTTTGTATTTTGTTGCCATAATTAATTACTTCCACTTCTGGTTGAACTCCTTCTTCATACTCTACTTTAACAAAGTCTAATGTACTTATATTTAATTCGTCTTCCATGAGGAAAGGGATTACGTATTTCAAACAGGCACAATGTATGATGTTCAAGAAAAATTTAACCTAGTTTTTCTTCGTGACTTTAACTTTACGTTTACAATTAATTTTATTTTCGAAAGAATTATATATTTGAAACGAAAGGGCACCACCGCACCACATCCAGTTATTAATTTACAAAACGCTATTTACTAAAATTACAAAAAATAACACTCATAATATTGCTGAACTGACACGGTTGACAGTTGACGTGACTGATACAGCGTTTGGGAGCTATGAACTATTTTGTGGCGTTTGGTCTTCTAATGAAAATTATTTTTAAAGTTCATAATTGCTAATAGTATTACTGAAATCAAGAAGATTAAAACATACATTCGAAATTTGAGATAACTGCTTCAAGATGTCCATTGGGAAGCATTTCTGAAATTGCTAAAGATTTACGATCTACTATTCGTACACTTGGCTTTGGTCTTATGTGTATTTGAACTACTAAAGGAAAGTCAACCAAGTATTAAAATCAATAAATTTAACTTTCTTTTTATATGAATTTTCTACGAATTTGAAAACTACAAAAAACTACTTATTTATTTAATTTATGGCATAATTTAGTTACATTATGTACTTCCTTATTTCATGACATTTGTAAAGTTAAAAATGTCATAAACTCGTTCGGAATGCGAAATCTAAATTCTCAGCGTATTTACACAATCATCTAATTATTAAATGTACACATTAACTTGAATAAACTCAAACGTCCTCTACAAAATGATACGCCTACAAGTAATTGAATTGCCAGTCGCAACTTTAACACACTGTGTCTTCGAGCGGTCCAGATTCTTTGTAAAATGAACATCCTCATCAACTGTTTACTGTTTTTTCTATTGATTGATTTTTCTAAGCAAGAAATCGGTACATTACAATATTTTGTTGATTTAACATGGCCATTTAACAACAACACTATTTACTGGAAAGGAGTTAGAAGTTTTACATACGTAAAAAGGATTGCAGAAGCCAAAGAAGACGGAACTTGGTAAATACGAAAATTTTAATACAGGGTGTTGTCCTCGCGACGACTCAGTTAATGCCAATTTTGTTAAAAAAATATAGTTGTTTTAACAAAATCTCGGGAACGCATTTTGCGACGAATTTATTTTAATATGGGCGTTTTTATAGGTATGCAATGAATGAATTTTGTGCGGGAGAACACGGCGGAACTCATTTCGACGCCCCTTATCATTTCAATAAGAATGGTCTGAAAGTTGGCGATATACCTCTTACCCGTTTAATCGCACCAGGTTAGTATAGTTTAATAACACTATACCTATATAAAATAAAAAAACCGGACATATTTTTTGCATTTGCCCCATTAATCGAAATGCTTCTCGTCATTCATCTTGTTATGCTCGCCATATTGATTCTGGTCATATTCTAGTACAGGCTTTCAAGAGCTTTCCGACTGTGTATAATAATTCACCTGCAAAAAACTTCATTTTATTATTATAGTAGGGGAAAATGGACAGTTCTGGATAACCCCCCACTACTCAACCTTGATATAAACGGCCGATGGTGCCAGGCTACGACCTTTCAAGGTTGAGTGGCGGAGACCGATCCAGAACTGTCGATTTTTCCTTGCAAATTTTGGACGCGAGATCTTGAAAGCATGTACTGAGTATGACCAGAATCAATTTGGCGTCCATAAGAAAAGATAAACTTGACTAATGGTAGGCATAAATAAACCCCCGATATCAAATTCCATTGAGCCTTTGGATTCATACCTACCTTAACATAAAATTTCGTTTTAGAATATTAATAAATACTTTTTCTTGTACCCGAAAAGCTATAAATTCATGAATATATTTTGCAGCTGCTGTCTTGCATGTCCAGAGTTTGGTTCAGAAATTTGGAAATGATTTCACGATAAATGCAAAACATCTAGAAGCGTGGGAAAGAAAGAACGGGAAATTTCCATACAACGGCGTTTTGCTGGTCGATTTTGGTTGGTCACAACATTACTCTAATAAAACTCAGTATTTTGGTGAAGATGCTGACGGCTCTTTTCATTTTCCAGGTTAATTTTTATATTTCAAAATAACCACTCTTTTCTACAATGGTTGCTATACTGAAATGGTTATCTCAGACTGTAGCTTGCAGTGAAAGTATGGGGCGATTACTACGTCACTCAGAGCACAGGGCTTATTATTCTACTATACAGCAACTGGTCTGTTTGAATTATCTGCTTCTAGATTATTTAGCACCATTCTAATTAAACCAACGGTAATTCACTACTATTTCTCTAAATTTGAACAAACGCAGAAAACTAAAGTGTTATTGCTAATAATACGGCCCGAGGTGAGATTTTCTTCAGATTGCTTTGTTATTCCATTACAAGTTATGCAAGTTTTACTCAACAAAAGCACGTCGTGACGTGGAACGGAATCCTGATTACAGCATATGATTTTGAAATTGATAAAATAGCAAAAATGTTAAATGCGCTTCCTAATTCGGGAGATAAGTTGCGCGTCACAAACGTCAGATTTTCATTCCAAACAAAACAAAGCCACGTGCTTTCTGACGTTTTAACCTAACCTCTGAAATATAATTATAATTACATATAGTTGTTTTCAAGTTTTTACGCGTAAGCCCAACACACAAATTGAAAATAAACTGTTTTCAGTGCAAAACGTCTATAATTATATTGCAAAAACTAGTTTAAGACGTTGTAAATAATATCGATAAACTTCAAATGGCACGTGCTTTTGTTTTGTTTGGAATGAAAATCTGACGTATGACGGAGGCACTTAGGTCCCGAATAGAGTAATAGAACAATAGAAATGCTTTGATACCAACGGGCAAGTCTGAATTTTGTCACAGTGTCGACCTTTTCGGGATCAGGTTATTCGTTAATATACAGTAGCTATTAAACATTAGACTTTATGAGAAATAATATCTCCTAAATTGCAATGCAGTTTGAATTAAAAACGTAATACATTTTCAGTGACTAGGCTTTACATATCGCTATAAATTAGTAAAAATATAGTAAAATTTTGTAGGTTGAGCTTAGAGGTATCTGGCTTGCGTCACATTTTTGAACCAATAAGCGATAATTGGGCGATTGCTTCAACCATTTCCAGTATAGTAACCATGAGTTCGGGACCAAAAAGTATTAACTGTTGCTACTGGCTGTCAGCTGTTTGATTGGTTGTAGCAGACGAAGCGGTTCGCACAGGAAGGCCGCGGCACGGGAGCGCCACCTACCGTGATTTATTACTAGGGTTAAAATAATTGTATTATGGGTTAAAATTGTTTTCTTATAACGTGATTTCTCTTTAAACAGACCCCTTAGCTGTCCTCGCATCAGTCACATGCATTTTTTGTAAAAGGAACATAAGAAAAACAAAAAAAGTTTTACGGGAGTCGATCTCATCCAGTCCGAGACGAACAAACCACGAGCTCTATGCGATCCCTACCGACTATGGATGTTGCTGGTTCGGTTTGCCGCTAACAAGGTACCTATTAATCCGCTAGCGGTCGGGTATTAAATGACAAATGTAGGTGGCGCTCTCGTCGCGGCCTTCCTGTGCGGACCGCTTGCTTTGTAGCATCTGAATAGGAGTCAAAGTTAAGCTGATGTTAGATTCTTCAAATTGACATTAATTTTGTTAGGGCTATCATTTGAAGCTGCTAGATGGATAGCGAGCAATACTACATTAGTGGGTATCGGTGTAGATACACCTAGCGTAGACAGGGGTCGTTCAAAAAGTTTTGAAGTGCACAAGATTCTAGCGGAACATCAAATATATGGACTTGAAAATGTTAACATACCTGCGGATTTACCCGGTAAAGCAGCGTTTTGATATAATTTGTATTTTTGACAATTTTTTTTTCAGTGGCTGGTTTTTGTCTCTTTGTAATGCCAATGAAACTTACCTCAGGAACAGGGGCACCCTTGAGAATTCTTGCAGTACCTTGCGACAAATCGTTTCTGGCAGGTTCAAATACTTTCATGTTATCAGGAACAAGGGCAACAGTTTCCGTCTTTGGTCACATTTTGTTCTCTATTTTAATTGTATCGTATTATATTTTATCCCGTCTTAAGTAAAGTGTACTAGTTTTAAAAATAAAAAATGCATGTTTCATCATCACGAATTAAATTTTGAAATAAAGCGGGAATCATGTGACGCAGAGAGCGGCAATTTCAAAATTAAAACAAATTGTGTTTGTTATTAATTTATATTCTTTGTAACTTACAGTAAATATTATACAATGTTGTTTTCGATAAACAGAAACAGAAAAACACAGAAACACTTAACCACTAAGAGATTGTTTAGTTTAATAATTTAATATTCTTATTGCTATATGACTTAGTTTAAACCAGTTTGTTGTTTTCTGCCTTTGATATGGTTTACGCATGGCGAACATTTTGGGCCTTTTTTGTAAAAAGGCAGTCTATACAATTTCGTTTTGTATTTACAGTAAAGTAGTTTTTTCGTAATTACATTAAAGCAAGATAAGTAGGAAATGATATGTATTTTGGTATGACTACTTTTAATAAAAAAAATTAATTAATTTCTTAACTTAATAATACCTACTTAAAAAACACTTTACTGCTAACAAAGAATATCCTCCAACAGAAATATATATACAAAATACAAAAATATTTACAAATAATACTGCTCAAAAATCTTAATAGTTCGTATTCCTAAATGAACAAATAGTTAAAGGAAGGCAGTTCAGTAAAGAATACTGCAATACTTAAGATCATTGTGTGTAAAAGGCAAGAAAAATATTCTTCCCACTTCATGAATTAAAAATCACAGTAAACAGCGAACAAACTGCAAAATAATACCATTTATCCGCGGGAGTGTCTACGGAACCGAATATTCGGACGAATAATATTTATTATGCAACCGAATACTCGGACGAATAATATTTCTTATGGAACCGAATGCTCCGACAATTAATATTTATTATGGAACCGAATATTCGGATAAGTAACAAACGGTATTCGCTAATTTTGTGTATTCAACCGAATGTTTGAACTGGATTGATATGTTTTGTGTACACCTAATATGCGTATTCAAGTTACTTTTTAAAATTATCCTCTATCCACCATTAGAATTAATGATCATAGTCTAAAATCGGCTAGTATAAAGTATAATTATGAATGCCCAAGCACAAGAATGCGAGTGTTTAGGTGTTTACCTACTGATTACAGATATGAATATTGCTGTACACGTGTTGTTTGTTTTCGGAAAATTTCTGGTAAAATTAGCGAAAATGTTTAATTTTTTAAAAATTACCCTATCCTTCCACAAGTCTCTCATCACAAGACAGTCAATATTTTTGATGAAGTTCAATTTATACATAGGTACCTATCTTACGCCATGTGCCAGGACGATCAATTTTTTATGAGCAGCTCATCCCGAATTGATATAATAATGAGAACATGAAAAAATAATTTTTGGGTGTCCTGTAAAAACATATTTTCAAAACTATACAATTTCTGAAAATTACTTATTTTTCAATTTTGACGCTAATTTCCTAAGTTTCCCGCGGAAACTGGAAATCTTCCAGAAAATTTCCAAATGGAAAATTACCGGGATCAACATCACTGCAGCACACTGACCTCTGATCTATAAAGATTCAATGTATACCGGTTGTCACTGTGGCATACTTCGGTGGAAATTATAAATTATGGTATACTTAGACCATTGTTAAACTTATTTTCAACTTTCCCGGCCAACTTGTTCTTTTAAATCGATCAAAGTATTCAATTTTTCAAATTTCAAAATCAGACGATTCGAAAAATTTCCTTTCTAACCTTATACTTTTTTACGTAGGTATACTAAAAAAGAGGTCATCCTAAAACTGTACATTTATTACCTAATAATACAACAAATTAATACAACAAATTAATAAACTCTCCATAAGTAATAGGTACCCCAACGCAACAACCAGAGCAACAAGTTACTGGAATCCGGGAACGGGAACAAACGACTGTTAGACTATTACTGATGAGAAAGCATGTGCAAAGCGGTAGTACCAACGAATAAAGTAATTTATTATCCATTCGAGTATTCGGTGCTATAATAAATACTATTCATCCGAATATTCGGTTCCATAATAAATATTATTCGTCCGAATATTCGGTTCCGTAGACACTCCCTTTATCCGCAAAGCAAAAGGGCAACCTAACCTCATTTGCTAGAGATTAACTCTTACATTTCTGGCACCTAACCTCACTAAAATCGTAGCCACAAAATATCACAAATTATCATTCATCTATTATCTAGATTTCGCCTCATCGTTTCCAATAATATCTTTCAACAAGTCCGTGAAGTCTACTCGCGGTGGCGGCGGTGGCGGCGGTGGCGGCAATTCAGGCAACTGACATTTGTCTTTAAAACTTTTATACTGGGTTTTCACTGCGGTAACTAAGCGGTCGCGGTACCGAAAAGCTGTTGTGTCAACGACTGAGTTCGTTTTAATACAGTCATCACCACCGAACTCGCAAATCCTGTAATGGTGTAGGATTCCAGCATCTGACGGAACGTTCAAAGTTCCATGACCTGTAATAGATTTAAATGAAACTAAACATTAAAACGCAATCAGGCCGGGCGTTGGTTCCGGACGCCCATTTTCCAACTACTCATTTGAATTTTTCAACGAATCGTTGGAGGCAACGGGAACCGTAAAACAGCGTAGTATTATTTCTAGTAATGGCATCTGAAGTAAAAAGTTTTGGAGGATAAAATAGTCCCACAGCTGGATCTCTGGGAAGTAGAAAATGTTTTGTTAACTCTCAATTTAATAAGATAATTATGAATAAATTGTTTAATTCACTCAAGGACGTTTAAAAAGGTGGACCCCGCGTTTGTGAGGTCAGCATAGTTGAGGGCGCTTCACAGTGTTTGCAGTATGAAGGTGGTCGATTTCTTTATTTACAATGTTCCGTAAATCCCTTAGACCGTGATGTGACCAAAAGCGTCAATTCTAAACGTAAATGCCTGGGCACTTTGTAACAATGCACAGAAATAATGCCTAAAAACTCTAACAAACTTGGATTGGTATTCGGTAATTGTTTTACGAGACCAGTACCTGTAAATGAAAAGAAAAAGAAATACTGAATAAATCCTTATACGCATGCACCGATGAAAGAAGTGAAGATGCGACGGACGTCACGCGAGAGGTTAGGAATTCCCGAATGAATATCTGCATACGGCTCCAACGTGACGTAGAAGATCTTGACGCCCACCTTTGCGAAATAGCAAGAATTCGCAATGAATCTCTGCACACGGCACCAAGGTGACGTCACCCCTCCGCCAATAGTCCCTCCCCTGGGCTATAAAAGAGAAGACCGCACCACTGGAAAGAATTATTATTCTTCTCCTCACATCCGAACTAGAAGTACCTGATTGAACGCTCCTGACTTCGACGTGTGATCGACTTATAGTCACCGTCTTATAAATCTGAGTAAGTACCCGGTGTTTAATTACTGTTATTGCTGAAATATCAACAATTAAACATTACCCAGTCACAATCTGGCTGGTCTATCCTATGCGTACACCTATTTAGTAGTAATGTGTTCATGCCGGGGAATTAGGGGTGTCTGTTGGTGAAGGTTAGATCGATTTGGCAATCCCGTGTGACTTCGGTCTGTAACAGGACTTTTTAACGGTAGAAATCGATCACACCTTATGTAACCGGCGACCCCTGGTGAAATCTTAAGGAAGAACTGATTACTTATTTGCGACCCATAAACTAGCGGCGATCCCCACCGGGATTGGACTCTGGTGCTGCGACGAAAATCTAGGAGTCAGCGCTTTTTATTTCAATGTAAATGTCTTGTATATATAACGTTTTATCTTTCCAAATTTATTGTAAATAGTTAAAGTAATAGAATTCAGTTATATTTTGTTTATGTGTTATTATTTTATCCAGGTTTAGCAATAGAGAGAGAACCCACCCTTCGGTGACTGAAAGCTAAGGGTTTATCGACGAATGAGTCTCCCACCGACCAGACCGTAAATACAACCGTTCATAAGAAAACGCCCCGAACCTCAGAAATATACAGCGTGCCCCAATACGTAATACCGAGGGATAGGTACAGCTGCATATTTAGGGACCGAACCAGAAGTCATTCTGTAATTGGTGTCCGAGAAAAAAGGGATAGTAACGTCGTTGTAACTTCTTTAAATTTAGCCCCCCCCCCTTTTTTCCAAATGTATACATGCTCTCCCCCTTGGAGAGTTTCTGGATCAGCAAATGTTGTGCTCCTATTTTTGATGCTGCAAACACCATGCATGCCCAAAGCAAGTACATAGTTCAAAATTTCGGGCTTTTGTACTTTTAACTTACCTACTGTAACTAAAGGTAACTGAGGAAGATGTTGAAGCTGAAGGCTATGAAGCACCCTCTTCGTCGTATAGAATTGTCTTAAAAAATCCAACATAAAATACTCACCAGGAATGAACTCCCAGACAAAATGGTTACCAGCTTCCACGACTAACTCTGGCTTACAAATATATTTCGATCTTTGCTTGTGAGGGTGCAACTTCGTTTTTCTCCTAGTTTTCTTCAAAGTAATCAGATTAGTGGCGACCGAATCGTCGTTATTATAGACGCTATCGTCGTCGCCCCACTGTAGATAAAAGAAGGCGTTTTGGAACGAGTAACTCGCTGTTGCTATCCGAGGTTTTATTTTGGTACTTAAATAGTCTATTAACTCAGGTAATGTGTCATTGTGGTTCGGCATAATGAACTCGTCCAGATCGATGAGTAAGACGTGAGAGTAGCGATACATTGAACGGTACAAACAATCGTTGAGAGCGGCGAAGAGGCCCTCAGTGCGAATCTCTTTTTGAGAAGGTATGTTGAGTTGCCAGGGCAGAAGAGTCACTATGCCCTTGGATTCGTAGTCTTGCAAGATGCACCCCACTTGGGGGCCCAGTGTGTGGTTGTAGAAAGTGAAGTGTTCTACTCCCATTATTCGGTTAAGTTCGATGAATTCGAGAATTTGTAAAGCCTAAAAATTATGGATGGAATTACATTATAGTAAACTACAGTTTGATCAACAAAAGCAGATCGGTATGAATCAAATCAAAATCAATGCCGCATTTGTTGCCAAGCAGTTGCAGCGGCTTGCGATGTATGAGTAAAAAATTAAACGAAACCTAAATAAATAACAACAATCGAAATTTATCATTTATTGGAATATCTGAAATAATTTTGGAATGAAGTGTGGGCGCTTTCGGTAGATCAACTTCACAGGAATAATAACAAGGTTAAATGCGCAAACAATTTAGGAATATACTCTCAAAACTATGAAAATTTATTACAATACTACCGACTGCGAGTTGTCTCGTAACGTAATAGTATATTACGGGACGAGCATGGAAAGTGACAAATTTCATACGAGCGTGAAATTGTATACACGAGGCCTAGCCGAGTGCAGAAATCACTCGAGTTTATAGGAAATACATGTTCCATCGAATTGTGTACACTATTTTTCCCACGCCCCCTTAAGAAGACAAATTTATTCATAAAACTCTAACTTTATTTTTAAGGATTTGTTGTCTATGTTAACAGATGTAGCCTACTAACTTACTATGAGCGTAAGGGCCGTCTGACACGAAACTAATTTTAGTACTAAATTCAGTACAATTTCGGCGTGCATAGAGTTTAGTTTGAAATTTAGAGTGACAACAGAATTGTGAATGGCAGGTAAGTACTAAAATAAGTTCTGTGCGAACAAAATCAAGAATTATAAAGACAAACATGCTGGAATATATTTGCCATTTCACTTAATTTGGATCAATGCGCATGCCCACATACTTATTTTAGTGTTTATCTGTCTTGCACAATTCTGTTGTCACTCTAAATTTCAAACTAAACTCTGTGCACGCTGAAATTGTACTGAATTTAGTGCTGAAATCAGTCTCGTGTCAGACGGCCCTAATATTCTAATAATTCCGACCGGCTTATGAATGGGCTCATGAATGACACGTTGATTTGTTCTCTTGCTCGCCAATTCATAAATGACCAGTTCGTACCTAAAATATTTAGGTTTTTCACGGAGTTCAACTGCCGTACATTTTAAGAGATTTTTCCGATAAAAAATTATTAGATTTAAAAAGATACGCGACAGGATATTTATTCAGCAAACGTCAAAATCTCAAGCTGCCTACAAAATTTGAATGAACCTGTACGATTTTCAAATATTACAGCACAGTTGAAAGTTTAGCGCACGGGCAACGCAATTGTTAAGTTTCCGGCCTAATATGCTGTATGCAACGTGCCGCTTTCCTAGGGGGTCGTGGAAAAAAGTCAAAAACACTACTCACAAAGTCCTGATGTACGTCTACTTATCTGGTTTCTTGAATTCTTATGTCTGCGTCTGTGGGAAGTCCTAAGCTGACCGCACACAATCAATATTATTGACAATAACATTGACACTATCCAATATCATAATTGACAATATTATTGATTGTCTGCGGAGTGTATTGATAGATTGTTAATCAATATTGTCGAAAATCCAGATCACCGACTGTGTGCCAATTATCGTGTGGCTGTTGACGTTAATGGTTGTTTTTGGTTAAGTGGCCGACTTGAGTGCTTCTAATGAAGAATGTTAGTTCATTAATGTTGCTCACTTCATTACTGGCTAAATATTCCTGGTATTATTGCCAATAATATTGTTTAGTGTGCGGTGTATCAATCAATATATTATTTCAACAATATTATTGTCAAACTTGGGTTGACAAAAGTATTGATTGTGTGCGGTCAGCTCTATAGGAGTGTTTTATCAGCTGTACAGTGACGAAACTTCTATTCCAAATACTATGGGTCGGATAAAATTCGGGGCCTAAACTAGAAGCGTCTAAACTAAAAACCCCCAATCAAAATTATTGGAGGTTTGAACAACTATTACGCAATCTACACCAGCTAAGAAATAAACCCTTTTCCAAGGTACCGAAGAATCTTTTGAACTACTATGAAGATTTTCGATAATATCTAACCTTTTATCAAAATCTGGACGAATTCCGGTGACATGGGACTAGTTCAATACCGCGTAATCAAAATGGTACTGACTAATCGAGTCTTGTCGACGTCGGCGATGGAAATTGTTTTCAGAATAATCCACGAAATTTCCAACAATATGGTATTAGAAGAACCATCTACCGGGGAGCGAGTAAAGGCGATCGATAATTCTATCGAAGGGATCTATAATATTCTAGGTTTCTATTGACAACTGCAGTAAAGATAATCCTAAAAAGTGGGTTATTTTAAATAACGAACTCTAAGACAAATTCTGTCTGTAACAAACCTTCATAAGAAAATACATGGGATTTTGATTAGGAACTGAGATAGCTTATCTACTCAAGTTGTAGAGCGTGGGCAGATAAAACGTGATGCGGGTACAGACCGATTATGTGAAAAGTTTAACTTTCATGCAACTGACATGAAACATGAGATTCTTTTGTAAAACAAAGGGTGTAATTAGGTACCAGTTACCAGTTACAAAGAAATACCTCAAACAATGATTATGTAATAATTGCAGGTATCTATGCCTCGGTAGCTCCATTGATACAAGTCTTGTCAACAGATGTCGCATTTGTGGGCAGAATAGTTCTGTTTTATTAGCCAGTGTATGAACAATTTGATTTTTTTAAAATTGTACAAAGTACTCACCCTATTATAATCAAAATGCAGAGGTTTGACGCAAACCCCAAACTTATGTGGTATCTTCGTCTCGTTAAAATTATTGACAACAGCCAATAAATTTTGAGGAGTTGCTCGCAATTTGGCCACTACGGAGACTGCAAACGGCACCGTCTGATTCATCTGCATCGGACAAATAACGAAACATGCACTGTACTTTAAACTCCAGTTTTCTCTAATAACCTATAAATAAATTGGCAAATTATTAATACGTTTTCGATTGTGTGTTTTTTGTAATTTACTTTTACTCTAGCTGCTACTGTTCTTGATACATAAGTAGTGGAGTTGCCGTCAACAATCCGATACCAGAGTCGACACGATACCTTTTCTGGCACCCTCGTTTTGGTGGCACCGATTACTCTAACAAGGCGATGGCCCTTTCTGTTGTCGAAAAATGCAGAAAAGACGAAAAATTTGTATCTGAAAAAATAAATAAGAAAATATGAATGGATTTTGTCCGTTACTTTTCAATATTTACGTCCGTTTTAGCGGCAGGCGATGAACGGAAAAGTACGTTTAGTCTTTACCCAATTATTCATTTTGCGAAGTGGAAAAGAAATTCTGAGTATTTTGCGTTCAGAAGCCCTTTGATGTGTACCTAGCTTATCGAGAATCGATTTTATGAAGACCCTGTTTTCCGCTCCATATGTTGTGACAGAGAAAATACATTTATTTAAAATTTTAGCATATGTCGATATACAGATAAAGTCAAATGTAAAAATATTTAATTATGCAATTTGGCAATAGTTTAAGAGAAGAAAAGTGTCTTCTCAGCTCCAATTTCCAGTTGAAATTGCTATTTAGAACCGAAATCGGATGAATCAAAACAAAAAACGACCAGGAAACTGCAAACAAGTTAGGAGCAGATGGGAAACGAATGATAAAAGAACAAAAACAAGGGGATAAACAAGGACGGAGGTTGGAAATTCAAGGTCGCAACACTCAGTTTATGAAGGCAGTGTTACCAAGTACCTAAGAAAAAAGCCACAAAACCTAGAGGAAGATCACATAGCGTCATATATTAAAGACTCTTGTAAGAGGAAAACGGATGAAGAGGGTTGCCAAGACTGAGCAGGGATTCATACTTAATCCAGCGGAAGACATAACCCAAAAAACAAGAAAACTAACAAATTAATAAGCAAAATAAAATAAAATAAGATAAAAAGCGGGGTTCAAGAGAGCAAAAAGGAATTTAAAGAGTTTACTTAAGGAGAAATTGGACCAAATGGAAAGCGAATGGAAAGAAACAAAATCGCCGTTAATGAATTCCTGGAAAAGAGGGTTGACGTGAAAGTTGCATTTAGTATGAGCAAAACAGCTGAATTATTGGATAATAACAAGACAAAAACACAAAATCCAAACAAAAATTAGAGAATTTGCGGCAAAAGGGTTGGATTTCAGAGACTTATATGAGAGATATGAGTGAAACAGGAAAACAAACCTCCTGCATCTCAAGGAATCACCTCTAGATACATTAAAAAGTGACAGGCAACCATGACGGCGTACCTGATCTGTCCCAACAGCGCACATCAATCACAGAGAGAGGGATCATTTCAAGACATTAACATGAAATTTTACTAGAGTTATGGACCAACTACGCATTATTGGCCCACCCTGTATAAGGTTGAGAGGCAAGTTCAGAAAACTAGGCATAATAAACGCCCACTCATTGACAGAGGCAGCAAATGAAGATTTGGAAAAATTGTATGCCGATGTACTAAGAATAAATATGCAAGTTCTACTGGTTGATTTTAACGGAAAAATTGGAAAAAGGAAGAAAATAAGCCAGCAATTGGTGAACAGGGCAAATACGAGAAGACTATTGGAAATGGGGAGATGTTCATTTGTTTGTGTGTATGTTTGTTTGGAAAAGAAAATGGTGATAACTGATAAGGAATACTTTTTTGGTGCATAAAAAATAATCCACAAGAGAACATGGCAAAAAAACGTTGAATCAAATTTATCACACAAATAGAGGTCATCCATGCAAAAACAAAGGGTAGATGTTCCTTCCTGGAGAGAAGCTGACGTGGACAGTGACCGTTTCCTACTTAAAATAGAGATAAGCAACGTTTTCCATGAGCATGAAGGGAAACTGTAACATGGAGCTTAACCAAGCTAAAAGAAGAAAAAGTTACTATAGAGCCAAGTCTCCCTGCTGCATTTTCGAGCGATTCAGACGTTCCCGCCTTTACAAACTGTACGGTTATTTATTAATATTTTGCTTTCTAATTTTGCAAGCATATAAGAAAACATTTCTTAAGAGTCGTCTCATCGGCGATTTCTAAAAAAAATAATAGAAGTTTGTCTTTTTCGGCTCCAAATATACCCTAATTTTGTGTACTTATAACTTACTAAAAAATTACTCTTTTAAAAATCCGAGATGAGAGGCCGATTTCCACAAGTTTCTTCTTTCAAATAAAACAAACAATTTCAAAATCGGTTCATAAATAAGGAAGTAATTTGTAAAGAGAGCTGCCCTTGCAAACGCGATTTAATGCCCTGCGTTGTAACGCCCTCTGCTTGTTCATCGCGCAACACTTGTTAAACTGCTAGTACTCAGTGATTTTTGTATGGGGCCCACTTCAATAATTCGGGAGATAAGTGGCGCGTCACAAACGTCAAATTTTCATTCCAAACAAAACAAAGCCACGTGCTTTCTTACGTTTTAATCTAACCTCTGAAATATAATTATAGTTGTTTTCAAGTTTTTACGCGTAAGCCCAACACACAAATTAAAAATAAACTGTTTTCACTGCAAAACGTCTATAATTATATTGCAAAAACTAGTTTAAGACGTTGTAAATAATATCGATAAACGTCAAATGGCACGTGCTTTTGTTTTGTTTAGAATGAAAATCTGACGTATGACGGAGGCACTTAGGTCCCGAATTGTATCGCCATACATTACATATTTTAATCGTATATATGCGAACATAGAATTTTGGTCTTGCGAATTAATGTATTTGTGCTTAATTGCAGCGCTCTGCCATATCCCACATTTTTATTATAATTTTGTTCAATTTAGAGTCGATTTTATCTGAAAGTAAATTTACACAATTTGAACACGTTTGTTATTGAAAGTAATGAATATACAATAGCAAGATATAAAATAATTCAAATTTCACCTTAAATAATGTTCTCTTTATAATAATAATAATAATAATAGACTTTATTGGCACAATTAAACAAAAAAAAATACACTTTCAAAGAATACATTTATGCCAAACGGCGAAGTTCAATTCGCGCTTTGTTGCCAAAACGCGATCTGCTCTTCCACTTAACCGCAGAAAAAAAACAGAAAAAAAATAAAAAAACAGAAAAAAAATAAAAAAAAAACAGAAAAACAACAAAACAGAGAACAACTAAATTATTGTCATTACAGTAATAATTGCAATTATAATAAGCTCAACAAGACAAAAGTTTTGGAGAAAAACGAAGATAAACGAGAATGACCGGTCTACAAACCAAAACTATTGCCGAGCCAACAGATCGCGTCTACAGACAGCCTGAATTGAAACGCATTCATACTTCTAACCAAATAACAACAACTTAAAATCTCTGAATGAAAACCCAGTAAATTTTTTTCCGATACGAGGGTTGTTCTGACATGAGCGGGGATTTTATTATAATTTATTTGTAAATTGATCCAAAAGTAGACCTGAGCAAATATTTTCAAGATTGCAAGTAATTTATCTGCAATATAGTAATTCCGGGTTATAATGGAATGATCCTCATAAATAACAAGTATTTAGGTAATGTAACTGAACAAACTAAAAATGCTAATTTCGCCCAGAGTTCTAATAGCGTGGCTTTCAACATTCATCGTAGAGGCATATTCCTACTTTTTCTACTATCATTTAATTTTGGTAACACATTCGTATAAAAGTTTACTAGTTGATTTTCCATTTTCATTTTCCAAAATTCATTGTCTCTCATAGCCGTTTCATATTTTATGCCTTTGGGTGTCCAGACTGTAAAGATACAATACCCTCTTTTTGTAATTTGTATTTGTCCCTGAATTTGGTAAAAGTAATTGTGATTCTTAGTTATCTTCCCGTCTCGATTCCAAAATATGATTTTCCTTTTCTCGATACCTTCTTCCGGGGTTAGATTACAAGAACTTTGGGCATAAACCAACAACACCTTGATCTCTTATACAACCGTCCGGAGTTTCTGACAAATACGGAATGCTCAGTTCTTGAAATATTCTTTCGCTTTATTATACATATACGGGGTGATTTTTACCGGGAGACGAAAAATTAAAATTAGGGTTCAGAGCCGCAAATGAAGTAAAAAAATGTCATATGAAGGTATGTCCGGAAATACTTCGTATAAAAGTTATGCTCGTCCAAAGATGGAGGCTGTTAAATTAGGTTTCTAATTTTTTCTCAAATTTTGAGAAAGACATAAAAATGAATTTTGGTACACCTATTATACTAATAGGGAAGCTTCGGAGAGATATTTCTTAATCATCCTTTATCGTTTCAACCTAATTTATGCTCGTCCAAACATGGAGTCTATCATGTTTGGACGAGCATAAATTTTAAACGAATCATTTCCGGACACACCTTCATATGACATTTTTTACTTAATTTGTGGCTCTGAACCCTAATTTTAATTTTTCGTCCCCCGGTAAAAATATCTCATGTTTGCGAAAATCCCAAGGCTCTACCTCTGCTGCTTCTATGAGAAACCCCCAAATCACAACGAAAATAAGACACCCTGTACAGACAAAAATCCAATTGCATAGTCCTAGGCCTAGCATAGTCCCTTCAAACGTCAAACCGAACCAGATTCAGACCTATACAAGCTGCAATACAAATTGAAATTAAAGCTTTGCTAAGCGAAGCCAGAGTGCGACCCTGGAAGAGCTTCCGAGCCACGCGTAGCTCCGCCTTCGGAGCATACCTCGTCTTACGTCCCTAAAAAATCTTGATTTTGGCGATCGGATACTTGGCTCTTTGTACCTACCTAAATGATTTGGGCCGAAGCCACCGTAATATATTACGGTGGCTTCGTTTGGGCCCTCGAGGAAGAGGGAAAAAAGACTAGTTCGATTAGGAGTGCAGAAAATCGATATAAGAAAGGAAAAAGGCAAGAATGGAAATGTTTAACAGAAGCACAGGAGAGGATATTAGAAAACATAAGAAGACTAGAAAATAATATAATATGTAGACGAAAGAGATATGACATTTCATTAAGCAAATTTATGATAACCTAGGCAGGAGTGAAATTTTTGAAGGTTAAGAGAATTGGACTGTCCAGAGAAGTTAGTACAGTTAGTCATAATGATTCTAAATAAAAAGGAAAAAGGAACTCGAGCCCGGGTTCTAATTAATGGAAAAATGTTAGGAAAATTGAAGACAACTTAGGATTAAGGCAAGTCCGCAACTTTGTTTAACATATCAGCAGTAAGGAGTGAGGAGTAAGTTGAAAAAGGCCAGTTCCTTCTCTGATGACTCATAGCAAAATCTGGCATTTGCAGGCGACTTTACAATCGCAATTAGAACAGTTAGAACTATAGAACTATGCGAAAATAAGAAAACTGATGGTAAAAGCAAGTAACAGAAATTAATTAAGACAAGACTTAAAATTGAGCAAAACAAAACAAAGAATAAAGACTGCACAGCTGCGGGTTAATGACAAAAAAATTGATTTGAAAGAGTGGAAAACATGGTCTACCAAGAAATAGAGTTGGAAGAAAAGGGTGGCCATTTTGTTTTGGACACCGAAAGGAAGAACGTGGCCATTTTGTTTTGGACACCGAAAGGAAGAACGTGGCTTAACTGGGTGGAAGAGGTCTTGCAAAAATTAAAGACTGTATGCTAGAGAATACTGGCACGGAGGAGAGGCCGAAGGAGAGCAATGGTGGATGGGCTTTGAAGGCTTTTCGTACCCCACCCTTGATGTTCGCTCTTCTAATAAATTTTCTATATTCATCAGAGGTTATATTTTGATATACCCCACATCAAAATAAATTGTAATTGGTGAATTTATTCTTTCTAGTTTCAGGTTTTAAACATTGAAGGAAATTAAACTTTCACAACATTTAAACTGTGAACTGTATACCATATCTTAGACCCCTATATGTTTTTCTTCTAGAAAAATTCCGTTAAGAAAAGGTTGAATGTCATGAATTTCAGAATGTTACCGAACATGTTGACATCCTCCGTGAATCGCGTGTTATTCAGTTAATGTATGGTGTATTTTATGTATGAATTCTTCATGTCGATAATCTGTGTGTGTATTCTTATTCTCTGTGGCGCATCTACAACAATATTACTATTATGTGTTCGACTAAAACACCCACAAAAACACGCGATTCTCTTGTCCCACCAATTCACTGCCTCATTTGTACCTGTCGTTTAAGTAAAATATCAAATCGACTGACCTGTCAATACCAGAAAATATTTTCCGTTCCTCATCTCAAATTTACTTCCCTGGGCATGTGCCTATTTGAATTTAATGAGACGTAATAAAACCATTCTCTTGAAATTTAGAGGGAAAGATTACAACGTGATTATCCCCGAAAATTTATTTTCTTCATTTCCCCGAGCAGGGGTCCGTAATCCACGTTTTCCCACAGCGATCGCGTAAGCCGGTGGAGTTATTTTGAGCTGTCGGTTACAGTTTTTTTGTTTGTACCACCAACTCGGTCATTGTAAAGTATGAAATTGCCTTATCGAATATCGATGCATAGTTTTCATTTATTTTCCATTTGAATGCAATTCATGCTCACAAACACTTTTGTATGAAACTTTGCCTTTGTGTAGGAACAACGTTCTTTAGTGATAAAAGAGAAAAAAGTATAGGTGCACAGCGCAGGGTTTATTGAGTACGGCACATTATGAAATAATGAATTGAATTCTCTTTGAAATGTGGCAGAAGAGCATCTGAGAAAATAATTTGGAAGCGCGGAACGGATGACATTTAGGTTCGAGAACCTGCGAATGTTTAAAAATAGTGTGTTTTCTTTGTTTATGCTCTTTAATAATGTAAAATCTAATATTTGCAATGCAAAAAGTCTAATAATTGACAACCCCAGCTAACATCAAAAGGTCACCCTTATTTAACTAAAACTTAAATAGTCGAGCATATTCTAACTCATTACCTTCAAGTCATCTGGGTAATCTTTTATTAAACGGTTTTATTTAGCTCGCCTTGTTTGTTTGTTTGTTTATTTGTTTGTTTGTTTGTTTGTTTGTTTGTTTGTTTGTTTGTTTGTTTGTTTATTTGTTTGTTTGCTTGTTTGTTTGTGTGGGTCAAATCTAGTAATTGAAATTTTACCCCCTTCCTGTTGACCGATTGATCTGAAATTTGGTACACACCTTTAGTTGTGATGACAATACAATTATGTATATTCAGTATCATTGTAAATTCAAGATGGCCGCCGCCACAAAATGGCGGATTAGATATTCTTTTCAACCCCCTCAATATGGGTATCAAATGAAAGGGCTTAACTAGTAGAATACAGTACACCATGAAAAATTCAAAATCCAAGATGGCCGCCACCACAAAATGGCGGATTACTTTTTTCAATCCCCTACTCAAATGAAAGGGCTTAACAAGTAGAACACAGTACACTTTAGAAAAATAATAACAAAACAAACAAAAAACTAAAACACGTAAAAAAAATTAAGTTAAACGGTTTTATTGTAAAGAAACATAATAATGATGGAGATAATGTACTAAAAGCTAAAAAATAATTAGGTAGGTTCCAGGTACCAGTCATTACACCACTCTCCTCATCAATCTAGAGCATTGATCAGACTAAAATAAAATCGTGGGGCGTAGCGTAACCTGAGTAAATATGTAAATGATCGTTCTGCGATGTTGTCTATTCAGAAGATGCATCCAAAGCATACCTATACTGATATGAGCGGTTGACTGTAGGTAATAGAAATTCGACTCGCCACACGATTTTATTTTAGTCTGATCAATGCTCTAGATTGATGAGGAGAGTGGTGTGATGACTGATACTGGGTACCTACCTAATTATTTTTTAGCTTTTAGTACATTATCTGCATCATTATTATGTTTCTTTACGATAAAACCGTTTAACTTAAAATTTTTTTTTACTTATTTTATTTCTCTTGGGTCATTATGCACCACATAGCACTTGTTGGTTTTTCCCAAACTTTCGTCGTAGAAGTTGTCTGTTACATGTGACTAAAATCAGGAATCTGCCACTTGAAATTTATGTTGCTCATTCTCTTTTAATAATACCACGAATCTCGGCTTGCTTACTACCCGGTTTGTTCCCATATTCTTGAGCATTTCCATCATCATCATCGTAACCGACGACTGACTCGAAGATTCGGCAGTTGCCTCTTCTGGCTCCATATTCTTGAAATTTAGCAAATCTACTTGAATGAATCGCGGAATTGTAATTCCAGTCAATTTCGAGAAATATATAATTTATCCCACTTCTGAATTAGCTATCTTTGTATTGCGATCTTGATTATAATCAATACAAACGTGAAATTTTATATTTGAACACATTGCAAAATGTCTAAAATAATTGACTTCAATTAACGTTAACTTCAAGGTTATTGCCCTTGTTTAACTCACAGTGGAAGAAAATAGGTGTTCTCGTCTGAGATTTCATTTTCGTTTACTTCTGCGCAAGACGTTCTGCGGTTTAAATGTCAAAATATTCTAACTTATTTCATTCTTTTGTGTCACTTCTGCGCAAGACGTTCTGCGGTTTAAATGTCAAAATATTCTAACTTATTTCATTCTTTTGTGTCACTGCTGATTGACAGTTTAGAGGTGGGAAACTATAGGTATTTCCATGGTGGTCAGAAAGAAACACCTATATTATGTCTACTCCCACCTCGGTTTAACTAAAACTCAAATAGTAAAACTTGACACAGCCAAAGAGATTCGCTGGTCGCGGGAAGCGTTGTTTGTTATTATATTCCTCAAACACATTGGCGTGCTGTTTGAGGGATCAATTAGTAAAGAAAATAATGAAAAACATGGATAGTCATCGTTATACTGAAAAGATCAATATGATACGAGCAATAATGGCAGTTCACATCCCGTTATATGCCTACAATGTTTAATTACATTATTTTTCAAGACAGATAATGCAAAAATTTATGCACGCTTATGACCTTAACCTCAAATGAAATGAGATGTTGGATAACCGCTAATACAACTTCCTACAGGCTTACTAAAACACTTACCTACACGTCCTTGCATAATTTAAAATATTACAAATCTATTAATAAAGCATTTTGCTCTATCCAGCATAAAAACAAACAATACGATGTTATAACTGCCAACAAAATAACCAGAAGAATGCTCCGCGATATTCCGTTTACGCAGCGGTACCTGTTTACTACACAAACAAACGCTTAGACTGTGAGTATCCCTGGCGCTTCACTCGTAAATGTAAATAGCTAAGTCCCCTCTCCATATCTTTGGCTTGGTCGTCACCGTATCGAACTTCTATCCCGGGGAGTATTCTGCTTTGCTGTTTCTACATTTTCTTTTTTTTAACGATAAAGTGTTCTTTCCAGTCAGGTCGCCGTCAATTAAGCGGAGGCCGTTAGGCCGAAGCGGGACAGGGTCATTTAATGTAAATATTAAATTTATAATAAAATTTGTTGTTATGTAAGCTAAGCGCATGCGGGCACAAAACAGAAAGTTCTCGCTGACCCGGTAATGCTCAGTTTATATAACTGTGTCGGTAAGGTAAATCCCTACAACCATGCCGGTATAGTAGATTCCCACAAGGCAGCCAAAATCAAGAACACCCTGCACATGACTGCACATGCTGAGCATGACTAGCGAAATTCACCGATGAGAACACTTTCGGGCAAGAAAAAATTGCCTCCATAAGAAATCACGTGAGAATCTGAGCCAGAACGAACACAGCTTATCTACTAATTTTAATAAACGTTCTTTGCCCTGAACTGCATGAAATAATCTGACTGCAAACCTTTTGTAGTCCATTTCAGTACTTCCTTCATTGCGAAATTGATGCAGAGAACTGTTCACGTATTGTTCTTCATACATATTTTCGAGCAGCCACCCTAAGACAACAGAAATGCAGAAAAGGTTGAATCCTTGGAGAAAATCGTCACTGCTGAGGGAATATGGAATTTTCGGTAACTCCCACAGGCCAAGAAGTTTTGGAATGATTGGGGTATCTAGTTAGTAGAACATTCCTGTAGTTATCTGACCGCTCAAGTCTCTCTGTACCCAAACCATACACATATTTCGAATACGCGCTTTGCCACATGCTAAAGGAATACACACGTTCTTCGTCGTGATTTCTATTTTACACAGTATTATAAACTCCGGGACAACAGCACTCCGGGGATCGGAACTAAATTTCTCACATAATAGCTCACCGCAGAATGTATATCACCTAGACATCCCCCTCGTACACGCGCTCCGCTAGGATGCCATAAATAACGTATATTATCCAGATTATTTATGTTCAGTACCCCATATTACCGCAACGTTTAATTTTGCGTTTGGCTTTATCAGAAACTAAATCAAAGGTCACTTCCAATAATTCTTCATGTTGTCAAAATAAGTCAACTAAACAACATTAATACCATATATGAGACTTACCTCGTGTTTCCTATATTTTGCCAATTGCCGTCGCTCAGACTGATGTTTATGGGGAACGGTGGTAACTGAGCTTCAAAAAGAACTTTGTCTTTCTCCTCATCATCGCGTACGGGAACTGGAGCTGGTAACTGACCAACGAGCAGAGCTCCGATCATGTCATCCACAACAACTGGATTATTTCGACCAGACGACGAGTAATCATCGCCCTGTATATAACAAAAGCGAATTACAAAATTAAGAAACTAAGCAGTGGTAAATGGACGTAATTCACGCACTCATCTCATTTTTTTAGCTTCCAAACCAAAAGTTGGAAAAAAGAATCATTAAGTATCCTACACATTTCCACGAAAGTAGAACATCCTACATCCCCTCTTATTTGCGAGCAGTATTCGTAGTCTAGCCTATGTCTTACTCCTATCAATAATTTTGACTACGTGTAACTCTTTAATATAAACGAGGTTATTTTGTTATATATAAAAATAATTTTTTGTGACTTTGATGTGAAGGTTCAAAATCCAACATAATAATTCATATAAGACGTGTCAAATTTGAACGGTGAATGATGTATTTGGGTCGGCAATTGCATGAAATAAATCATTTCGCATGTGGAAGTGTGTAAATGAAACTGTCTAAACTTCAGGTTAGTAGGGTGAGATATAACTAAAGGTCACCTTACATATTGTGTTGAATTTAAATGAACCGGAGCGCGTGTTAAGGAAAGCCTGTCGCTGACAGCTAGACGTAGGTACAACGCCCCAAAAACTTGAAGCAGTTTCATAAAAATATAAATGCCGTGAAGGTAATAATAACTTAATTATTACTATGATGGGGCATTCATAATTACGTCTATACAGTTTTTCAAGGACAAAAAATATTTTTTTCTACGATTATAAAGAAAAGCAGAAGTTTTATATTATGCGCCATTCATTAAAAAAGTTACTTCTTTGTATACCGATTTTCAATTCTTACTACCAAATTGTAAGGAAATATTCATTTCCTACGGGTTTCATAGGCTACTAAACTATCATTGAGTCATTTTAATTCAATGATTCGCGAATCATACCTTCAGAATCAAGTTGGATTCTGTACCGCTCTAACCTCCATGTGTTAAAGACTGTGCTAAAGATGTAGTTCTTGTAGAAGGTAGACGAAACCAGAAATACGTGGTTAGACTACTAAATGACAGTCACTCTACCATTCAAACGTACCTCTGAATGCTTTAGAGAGACTGGTAAGTAGCAGCGTATGCGGGTAGGAAAAGAAAACTACTGCCGTGGGTGACCGATTTCTCGTTATAAATACTTTACAAAATCGTCATATTTAACGTTAGTAGAGACAAATGCTCAACTCTGTGAGGTTTTTGGTGAAGATGTAAGTGCGTGGACAGTTCGTCAAGGGTTACAGGAGGCTGGTTTAAGAGCTTGCAAGCCAGCAACTGAACCTAAACTACGCCAACAAAACGGAGTAGCAAAACTTCAGCAAGCTCAGGTACAGTGGAGTATTTTACTCTTTACTGATGAATCTAGATTCTACCTACATTCACCATTTGGAAGAGAATGCATGTGGAGATAAACTGGGAAGCGATTATCAGAGTGTCAATTTAGCCCTAGCCAAGGAAGAGGTTTAGTAAAAATGTGGGCAAGAGTTTTAACTTTTAATACAGGCCTGCTAGCTGTACAGAACTGGCCTTTATTGGTAGAGGATCGTTGATGACAGAACGGGATATTGAGGGCATTTTGGATAATTACGTAGTTCCAATTACTCCATTTATCAACTGATGTAGGTCTGCAGGAGGCAAAACAAAGTATTAACATTCTATTGTTAAATTTCATCATCATAAAGTTCTCAGTCCGAAGACTGGTTGGACGCTTATATACCTCCATCCTTTCCTATCCTGAGCTAACTTACGCATTTCCTTAAAAGTAGAGCAATAGTCTAATCTCTATCTCTGACTCTAGTATTCGCGAACTATTCCTTCGTGTCTCAGAAGGTGTCCTACAACCCTATCCCTCCCATTCTTTATTGTCTTCCATACCTTACGCTTTCCCCAACTCTTTCTAATACCTCCCTATTGCTAACCTTATCTATGCACGGTATCTTCATCATGCGTCTGTAGCTCCACATTTCAAACGCTTCTATTCTTTTTCGATCCGCTTCTCCCATTGTCCAAGTTTCGCACCCGTACAGTGCCGTACTCTATACATACGTCTTCAAGAGTCTATTCCGAGTTTCCACATAAACCGTTCCCGAGCAAAACAGTTGTTTCTTTTTGTTAAACGCAACTAGGCCCTACGTTATTCCTTGTCTAATATCTCTAGTGCTCCTGCCATGACTTCCTAAATAGCAGAAACCCTGGACTTCCTATTTATTTATTACCTATATGAAAATTAATTTTCTTAATTCTACATGCGCATTAAATTGAAATTTCATAACTTTTAATTAAAATATTTATAAAGTCCATATGCTGTCATTGAAGATTAATCTTCAACTCCTGAGGATGCTGACATTGTCAGCGAAACACGTGTCGAGTTTAATTACTGTGTTTTTTGGCGTGTGGGGTTAACTTATAAAGAATTCATGGAGAGTAGACTGTATTCATCATTTTCCACTTTGAAATCTTGAATATATGTAGTTAAAGAGAGAACAATTAATGTCAAGAATTCATCAACTCACACTCTTCCAGTGGAAAGTCCTCGCCACTATTATAACTAAACAAACAAAATCAATAAAAACCAACGGAAGATCTTAATTGACAACACTCTATTCGAAATAAACGATACACAAAGTAAAGAAAATCTAGAAGACATTGAAGTGGCATCGATACACTGGGTACACAAACCTCGCAACTAGATTGATTTAAAAACATTCTAAAGTGACAGCGATCCAGCAGGCCGGATCTCGAGCTGTCGCAATCAATTTTACAAGGTGACGTGTCGCGTGCACGAGAAAACTGTCAGAAAATTTTTCAGTTGCGTTAGTCTCGCTATAAAAATCAAAGAAACTCGATAAAATGGAGCCTCTCTTGACGAAGGAAGCCCGTGAAAGATTGGAGATCGTAATAGATGTCTTCAGGAGCTGTTTTATGTACGGATATATACCTTTGCTGCTTTACATGGGCTGGAGTCTTGGTCCAGACTGCGGGGCGCCGCCATTTACACTTACAAATTTCTTGTGGTACTATTGATTTGTTGTTAATTTAATTGTGGTATTTTATGTGATCATCAAATTGTATTGCTTGTTGTGAGCAAGAGACTAATAAATTAGATCACGTATAAAGTACTTTGTGACTATTATTTTCTGGTAAAAATTAGCAGAAGCAACAAAATGACGCTATGCTTTTGTACAGTGTGTTCCCAAATGGACCTAACGCTACTTGTAAACTTTTTTATTTCGAATTTTAAGAGAAAAATTCATACTCTATAGAAAGTTTTACTTGTTCTGAAAAGTTCTTAGCTATAGTCAGAATTTCAAAATAACGTACAGGGTGGTTAAAAATAAGGAAATGTGAAATTGTGCTAAAAAGGGAAGTACGAGTTATATGAGAGGAAATTAAGAAAGTTACAGAAAAAATATGTTTCTAATATCTAATGTTCAGATACGAAATTTTAATGTTGTGTCTCCAGTATTGCCTTCATTCGGTACTTGGGATTAACAAAACTTCAAAGTAATTATCAAAAATTTTGATTAAAGCAATGAATTCATTTAGCAAAATTTATGGTATAAGTGAAACATCGAATCACTTTGAAAATTAAAATTATCAGCAGAAAATATGGAGGACTGAATTTGTACTTTAATCACAACGATGAGAAAAATATTAACTATGAGATACAATGCTCAAATTTCGTATCTGAAGTAGAGACATAAACATAAAACAAAGAGTAGGGCAGGGCTTATTGAAACTGAGAGGAGACTCTCAAAAACGTACATATGAAGCTCAGCATCATTGGAGAAGCGTTTGAAATGTGGTTCTACCGATGCATGATGAAGATACCGTGGCTAGCTAAAGCTAGCAATGGAGAGGTATAAAACAAGGTAACAAGGAATAGGCAGTCAATGTTAGGTCTTATGGAGGTGCGAAAGCCGACATCGATCGCTCTACATGGTAGTAGCCAAAACCAAACGGAGGATAACCAGAAGAAAGGAGAAGGAGCGCGGGTTGTAAACAAATGACAAGGAATGGTTTGATAGTATTTGCAGAGAATGAGTGAAAAAGAAAAAGAACGAGATTGGGATGGATAGCGACAAGTACAACATAGTTTCATGAAGAATATAAGGAGATGGGGAGACGATGCACTAAGAAATTAAGAGAGATGAAAAGATGGAGGAGACCCAGAAATATAGAAAAGATTGATGAAGAGAGTCAAAAAGGAAATTCGATGAAGTTTTACAAGAAAATTGGAGAAGAACTAAGGAAAAACCAAATAAAAACAAGAGGAAATAAGACAGTAATGGAGGAATACCAGAAAACAAGCATAACGTATGGATATAGGGTACTTTGTGAACATGTTAGGGGACGGAGAGCTCAGAGTTTTCGGATGTAAGACGAAGGTACTAGAATTAGAAGAACAAGGTGAAGAAGTTGAAGGACCGAGCAGAGATGACGTAGAGCAAATAATTAAAGGCATGAAAAAAGGAAAAGCCCTTTGTAGTGACGCAATCAGAGCAGAAACTGACAAATATGGAGGAATAGCAGTGTGTAGCAGAATATATCAACTGATGAGAAGAATATGAGAAAATCCAAAAGAAGTTAGAGAAATATATAGAGCAGATTATAGGAAAATACCGGCGTGGTTCCAGAAGAGGAATATCAACGGTAGATGCAAGCTTTCTATTAAAACAAGTAATTGAAAAAGCACGAGAGTACGACATAAGATTAGATATAATGTTCATAGACTATTCCTAAGCTTCCGATTCCATCAAGAGAAATAAATCAGTGCAAATCATCCAAGGAATGGAAATACCGCTGAAACTGGCAAGATTAATAAAAATTACCTTGGAACACAAACCAGCAAGTGTAGTAAGTACACTAGCGAGAGAGACAGACAGTTTTCCAAACAGAAAGGTGTAAGACAAGGGGATTCATTACCCGCTACATTGTTTAACGTAACGATTGAAAAATAATAAAAGAAATAGGAGTAACCGGAACTATAACAAAGAAGTAGGGGAAATGTGCCCAAAATGAGATACCTGTGGAAAACAGCATGTTGGGGATTTTGTCGCTATTAAATGTGCATTTATACTTCTGTGGGATAGACCAAATAAAAAGTAAGTCGTTAGGGCACTATTCACCTACAAGTTGTAGAGTATGCGGCCGATGTGGTCCTGATGATATCAAGAACATTAAGAACATTGACTGCAACAATCAAGATGACGGACAGAACTGGAAAGGACCTGCGATTGCAAGTTAAGGGATTAGAGACAGTACAAGTCTGAACTGAAAATAGATGAAAAAGAATACGTGCACACATTTAATTATCTAGGGGCCCAAATATCCAGTACAAATGACAAAAATAGGTAGAAGGATACAGACAGCTTATATACAGAACTTTTTGGGCGAACCGAGGGATGCTTGTGAGCAAAAACATTTCGAAGAAAACTAAGCTGACAACATGCAAAACCCTGATAAGGCATGTTGTGACTTATGCAGCGCAGACCATAACCATGACACAGCAAGACAAGGAAAAACTTTGAATATTTGAAAGGAAGATATTAATAAAGATGTATGAACCAATAAAAGCTGACGAATGCGCATACAGGGTTAGAATGAACGAAGGACTGAACAAAAAGATAGAGAAGTCAAAGAGACTGAGATGGGTAGGACACCTAAAGCTGGTTGATGATGGAAAAGTTACAAAGAAGATGGTTGAAGGGAAACCTGGCGTAGACAGAGAGAGAAGAAGACCAAAGATAAGATGGATTGATGAGGTTAAGGAGAGCATGACAAATATGCGAGTGAGGAACAGAAATAAGTGGAGGAAAATAGTGAGAAGAGCAAAGGTTCACCCGCTTTGTAGAGCAAATGTTGAACTTCATGATGAGACTAACATTACTTCCAGAAGGCAAGATTCTTCGCAACCCTAAGCCTTTGTGCCTACTCAGCAGTAACGTTTGAGAGCGTACGCCTATTGTATTGTGTGTGCACCAATAAAGTCATTGAGAAGTTTTATTTTTCGCTTCCAAAAAAACAATTACCTACGCACCACTTTTATGGCAAGCAATTTCCGTTCCAAATACCCCTCATCTCTTTTGTTAAATTTTATTACAATTTTACCGGCCCACTAACAAGTTTATCAACTAATTCCTTCATCATAAAATGGATCACAACTTTCAGCGCCCTCCCAAACTCAAATCAATACCAATTCCGTCCATTAACTTTTCATTGAACTTCAATGGGCCTGTTTATCCAGTTCGTATGAGAGGGGAACATTATTAATGAGCCCTATAACAAATTATAGGGAAAACTTTGGAGCCCGCAGTTTTATTTTATTCTCTCCGACAAAGCTTTGACAGCTATCGAATGTGCTCGATATTCCGCGTTAATTTGAAGCAATGAACCTGAAATCCTGAAATATTGCTGGATTGTAAGCAGATTCGTTTGCACGCATGCGGCGAACGAATAATTTACTGAAGTTATTGCATAATTTCATTAGTAATTTAGATTCCTGCGTAAGAGATAAAGAGTTCACTTATTAGAATTTGTATATTGACAAATATTGCAGATCGTTATCTACTGATATCGAATTAACCAGTTTATAATTTGTTAATCCAAGGTAAAACTAAAAGTACCTATTAAAGTGCAAAAACAAACAATACACAAAATCAAGGGTAAAGTAAAAAACAAGCAGTGCCAACAAACTTATGTAAAAACAAACAATTCGATAGGAATATAAAATAAAACAAACTATACACCCTGATTTGATTGTGGTATATAAATAAATACTTATTTATCTTATTAGAGAATTCGATATCGCTTTGTCTTTTGCATGAAAAACGCAAACAGTAATGTATCTTTTTTTGCACTCAAATGATTAAACCCCAAAATAGACGTCGAAGAAGTAGCAAAAGACCTGTTTCAAACTGTAATTAAATGTCTGGCGAGGTACTTGCCCGATGATTAATTGTTTGGACAAGTCTGTTAGTTGATAGTTGTTTTGTTTGACAAGCACTTGTCAGAATTCAAGAATTCAAACGTTTTTTATAATTCTGTAATTTAGATCAAGGAAACCTTGGTCGCACATGCGTTTTTCTTATTTTCGGCCGCAGAAGATTACACAGAATATGCTGACGAAAGGATGCCGGCTTCATGTTACACTGTATATTGACAATAAAAGCAACCTGCCAGTTTATGCAACCTTCTTTACCAACACTAAACCAGATACGTCAAATTTGCACAACATTCAAATGAAAATAAAATTTAACCAAGTTGTTTACAAGTAATTATGGCTGGCAGAAAATCTGTACATACCTGTGGTCCATCATCATAATCCCGTTCTTGCCTTTGGTTGTAAGAAATCGACCCATGTCTGACGACGACACCGGCCGCGCGTCCTTGTTCATCAATCAGGAAAATCTCCGTGAAAATGATGATCCCGAAAACGACGAAGAACATCACCACTATGAAGAAACTCATATTGGCCCGTTGTTTGTTCCGAAAAGATAGATATTTTCGTTTGCCTCCGCTTGTTGACCCCATCTTACGAATCTGAGAAGATATATTTGGTGTAAATTGCCATAATGTAACACTGTTTAGTTGATAATTAGTAGTGCTGCTAAGCGTTAAGTGGTTCGCTTTTAACAGCACCGTTACTCTTCGTTTCGTTTGTTGCTTAAGTAGGTATTGTCATTGTCGCTTGGTTTTTGTAGTGACATTTCGCCATCGTTTTAATTTTGGCGTTTATTGGTTTAACGTTTTTTATGTTATATTTTAGAAAGGACAATTATTGATCTTAATATATTGGTTATGCTCATATAATATGTCAAAAGCTCCATATAGCTTGGTTTAGGTAGAAGTGAGATAGGTATACGAAAGGAAAAGGCCGAGCAGGTGCAATTATTGACCAAAGATAAGATGATGGGACGAGGTGGTAGAAGACGATGAAAATTTAGAATTGGAAAGTGGAGATTAATGACAGAACAAATCAAGAACTGTGAGAGAAGACAAAGATGCACGTCAATATACCACGACAAAAGGGTTTTAGAACTTCAGTCACGAAGCGACTAAATTCCAACTGCGAATGTTAATGCCTATAATACATTTCCTTTTTCTATATTTAGCTAATGTATGGCACTCGTAAAGAAGATAGTGCCTCGCTGTTTTATCGATTTAACTCTATACGATATACCTACATACATGTGCATTAAGGTAAATTATGTCTTTATTCGTACCCAGAACGTGTACCGTCTAGTTTGTCTTTTAAAAGCCCTAAAATATTCGTTCATCGCAAAATTAATTATTCAATTATTTATGTTTATTTTGATTCCACAGTATTTTGCATTCCGTACACCGAGGTCTGACAATTACATTTGCAGATGTCACAATTTGATTTTACATAAGACATAACTTAGTGCTTGAAAATCTAATAAAAGCTGTACTAAACTAAAAGATAGCAAGCCGAAATTGAGTCTAAAATAGTTAAAACGCTTAGAAAATTCAGAAAATTATGAACTGTCAATTTGACAGTGGCAAAAAGCTGATCAAGTACGTGAGTGCTCACGATTTCGCAATTCAACATAAAACTGAGACAGCTCCCCAAATCCAAAATACCGGAGAAGAACCAGCACACATAACTCCTCCTCGTCAAGCTGTTGAGGAACCGGGGCACTGAACTCCACTATCCCAAACAGTTGAAGAACCAGTACACAGAACTCCCCCAAACCACACTGTCGAAGAATCAACTCAAGCAAAGCCCAAACAAGGATCGGCAACCTTGATAACTGGAAGGACTTGCGCCAAAAAGAGAACTCCTAAAATGAAATGTGATGCAACACTACCTAATAAAAGTGAGAAAAGAGGAAAGGGTTGTTCTAAAACAAAACTAATGGTTAAGAAACCAACGGAAGAAATATAAGTCAAAGAAGAAAAAAACACGCAAGAGTTTAGTAGTTCGTCTGAAGAAAATGAAAAAAATATATTGGACGATGACTCAGATATGAACTGCGATGTCGGCAATGAAGATACAGAGGGTACGTAACTGCTTATTTTCGGAAGATAGTCGAGGAGAACCTTAGATTCAGTGTATGATGTGTTACATGTTCAAACATTGTGGTAGCACACTATTAATTTGTGTTCTTAAAGGTATCAATGTCTCTCTCGGATCCAGGAATAGAGCTCCAGCTGGGATGCATTTAAATTCATGTTACCTATATTGTAAACCTAGAAGTAGTTTTGCAATTCTTCCAAGCAGACAAACGTTTTCTGCAATCTTTGTGGCAAAATGAAATAGCTTTTGAAGTTTTGACTTTAACTAGCAAAATTCTTGTTGCATAAAAGTGACTTGCATAATCTGATAGTCTGAAGTTAGTTGATAACTTTCCAGACATTTGAACAGAGACTTATAAACTTTTGAAGTGTTTCATTTCTTGGATACCTACTGTCAAGTTGTGGGATATAATATTATGCGTTTGTACTGACTGAAGGCCAATAAAAGTATAACTAAATTCAAACGAAAAACTATACTCAGAGTTACCCACGTCAAATAATAATAATAGACATGTACAGGTACTAGAGATAAAGTTTTTATTAGTTTTCCTAATGATAAAGAACATAATACATAATAAAGTCAGCAAAACATGCGTCATAATGTGAGATTCTATCTTATAATAGGCACCTTGCTTAAGATTTATCAATTTAACAATAATGTAAAAAGTAATTAGGAGCTTATGGGCTACCAATTAGTATTTTGAGCTTTGTATTTTGTTTATTCTATATTTATGTATACCATCAGTATTACCTGAATTATATGGAATTATTTCTCGTCCTAGAGATTTTCCTGTAATTGCAAAAAGTACAAACTGTTTTTCTGCAATGCTTGAAATGATTTAAGAAATAGCCGTGTTACCACATATGGAAATCTTCATTATAGAATAACGGACTACAGAAGACGCTTGTCACAATTGTCACTTTTCATTTTAAACAATCCCCTTCCCTGCAGCGCTAACCAATCAGATACGTTGTGCAACGGTCGCGGAATGGAGGGGCGCGAATCACGGATTTGTTGGTGGATTGTGGGGGTTTGTTTGCAATGAAAACTACGTCACTACTTTTATTAATGTTGAGAACTATGACATCTATGCGAAAGGATGTAAGTAGATATTGGTAATATACACCAACTTAATCGCTCTACATCAGAAGAGAAAGGCCGAAGTACAAGGTAGAGAAGCACAAAGTTCCAAGAAAATATTTTCAAACAATTTCAAGGTAACTGATGATGACAACTTTATACAGTGTGTTTCATTCACAATGGGAAATCCGTTAACTGGAGATTCTACAGGTCAAATAATGACCATTGACCCGAACATGCCTTATCCGAATGTTGATGATGGTTTAGGAAATACAGGATGTTGAAAGTTACAATTCTATTTCCATTTTTTGCCATAACTACGAAATTTCTTAGGTTGTCGACTTGAAAATTTGCAAACCTATGGTTTTTCTTACGGGAAGAAAGATTCCAATAACATTTTTGACGTTGCCCATAGAGGGCGATACTTATAACCTATTGTTTTGATAAATTGACCCATAACTTTTTACCATGTAAGTCTAACGTCAAATCGGCTCCAAAATCTGAAAGACTAACCTTTTTTGAATAATAAATGTATTCTTGTCTCATTTTGATATTCCAGCCCATTTTCAAGAAAAAACGACTTAATGCAGATAGTGTTTAAATTCCAAACTTGTCCTAATAGGCCGTTCCGCATTAAACGAAATATTATCTAGATAGCTACGTTTTACAAACAGACAGTCGATAGTAATATGACATTAGTTTTAAAGTGTTCAGTGTTAACCCAATAGCTTTTTTATTAGCTTTCTCCATAAATTTATCAAAAGTATTAAAAAATGCCGCGTCATAATGACTTTTCGAATAGTGATATGAGAGATATGATTTGTGTTTTTGCTCAAACCAATTTTAACGGGCTCGCTGCAGCCCGAAGGTATTCAGAGTTATACCCCCACCCAAGGCAATCAAATCATAAATTATTTAGAAATCTGTACAATCGCTTAGGCGAAAGAGGATCCTTCCGTCCAAAAGGTGAAAATAGCGCTCCGAAGATTATTTCGGCTGAGCAGGAAGATGAGGTTTTGGTTAGATTGCACGAAAATCCAGGCGTAAGTACTAAGTAGCTCTTCGATTTGGAGAATTTTATACAAAGAGAAGCTTCACCCATACCACATTACTCCGGTTCAAAATTTGTTACAAGAGCAGCAAGGCGCGGATCCTAATTTTTTGAACAAAATCCTCTTCACAGATGAGGCAACGTTTACTCGACGTGGAGTTTTCAACTGGCGAAACAATCATTTGTGGGATTCTGAAAACCCCCATGCCGTTAAAGAAAGACACTTCCAACATGAATTTAAGATCAATGTTTGGTGCGGTGTAATTTCAAATTTCTTTATTGGGCCTTTTCAACTTCCACCCAATCTGAACGGTCCACTTTATTTAAATTTTCTTCAGCAAAATTTGTACGAACTGCTTGAAGAAGTACCACTTAATTTAAGGGAAAATATGTGGTTCATGCAGGACGGGGCGCCCGCACATTTTTCCCGGCCGGTGCGGGAGTACTTAGACAAAGTCTTTCCACATCGGTGGATTGGCCGTGGAAGTGAATTTGCCTGGCCGCCTAGAAGCCCCGACTTAAATCCTCTGGATTTTTCGATGTGGTCTAGAATGAAAGATAGGGTTTATAAAGAAGCTGTTGATTCACCCGACGAGCTGTGGCGAAGAATACAAGCGGCTGCCAATGAAATCAAAGGCAATCCAGGGGCATTGTTTAGAACTCGGGGGTCTCTCAGGAAACGCATTGAAAAATGTATGAGCGAAAAGAATGTGGAAAAGGCGAAGAGAAAGATACTTGAAATATAACTTTAGTAAAGGGGTGAATTTATTTGCGTCCATTTTTACCCCGCTGGCCAGGAATTTTGACGCTTACGTCGAATAAGTTTCCTTAATTTTTAAGAAATATTTTTGTTAAAAATCTAGGTTGTACTCGCGATTCCTCATGATAAAAATCTAACTGTCCAACGACAAGTTTTACCCAAATTTCATTTAAGGCACTTGAAGTTTGTTTCAGAGATTTACAATAAGTGGTGATTGTGTCAAAAACTATACTTAGAGGAAACATTTTATCTTTTGTTTAGAGTCTCCTGCGAGGTATTTTGTCAAAAACAGATGTTTTCTGGCAGTTTCTACAAGTGGTCCTTCAGATACAAACAATCACGTACCTATGTATACAGTAATTTCTAAATATTACAACAAAATGTGCACATAAATAAGAAATAATAAAAATGTTACATCATACTTGCTTCCGTTGCAGCAACCGTGCATTTAGTCAAAACTGTCACACTTGTTTTTGCTCACTGTAATTTGCTCCAGCACTTAAAATGATTAGGTATGTTAGTAGGACAACAGACGTCTCATTTTAATGCAAATTGTCATTTAAGTCCTTTTTCATAATCTTTTACAGCATGTGTTCATTTCAAGGCTAATATCATTAATTTGAACATCACAGTTAATTATAATGTGAAATTTTATCAACTATTTAGTTTGTGTACTCATTACTATGCGATTTTGTTATAGACGCTCGAAGTAAAGTCATGGATTTTAAAAACCTTGCAAACCTGCTAAACTAAAGTAGATAATAGAGTCACTATCCTAGATAAGTCACTATATTATCGTATCTGTCACCAAATGTCAAGTAAATTAATGCGAAACATTTTTTTTCCACGGCTACTACGATCTGAAAACTAATTACAAACTAAACATACTTGTAGACATGTAATACAACTCACAAATCGATTTTACTAGAAAACTGTTAATCCTACCGAGTTTCAATAAGAATATATTATTAATGTTGTAGAAAATTCTGAATTTTCATACTTTTATACCAGAACCGAGAAAAGGATGCATACAGGAAGTTGGGACAGCTTTTACCACTTCGCATCTCTGTTTGACGCACCCGTAAACAAAATTTAGAGAATGTTGTCAGCCAGTTTTGTTGAGCATAATAGGATTGGTACATTCCCAAAATTTTACTCTATTATCTACATTAGTTTCGGTGATATTGAATGAAAGCAAACTTCAGGGCGCACATTTAAGGGGTTGAAGCTCACTTCATATTTATTCAAATTTTAGCATTATTATTGAACATAGACTTTGCTGATAAAGTTTGGCAGGCTAATTTTAGGGCACCCTGTATACACAATTCTTCATACGACTTAAATCTTGTTTTTATTTGAAAGCAGATATTTAAATATGAGTATTGCTTGTGATATCGATTTAACTTTTTAGTTTATTTTACATTTTCCGAAAAAAATGCGCGAGTTTACTCTTTGCTTTATGTGTTTTATATTTGTACCAGTGGAGTAGTTTCTTTATTTAGAAAATTTTGACAAGTGCATATTCCTAGTTGAATTAAAAAAATAGGTATTGGAAATTATTGTATACAAAATAAAAATGTAAAGAAATGCAATTTTCTGCGCGGAACAAATAAACAATTTGCAATTTTTCAAAATTTCCATAAAAATTGAATTTTAGGAGATTTAATCAGCTTGAAACGCAAAATACAGAAAAATGAAATCAAGAAAAATTTGTACTAAATTAGATTTACTATTATGTATATTATTATTGTATTATTTAGAATGAAAAAACGCTGAGTACACCAGTCATGTGAGAGAAATAATGTGAGCTCATATCTTTTTACATCAGAACCATATAACAACTGTAGTACCATTAGATATGTCAGTTTTTGCTGATTTCAATAACTCTACTGTGGTGCCAAATTTCAAAATTTTTTCATCTCTAATCTGAGTACACCACTGGATTTAGGACACCTCCAAATGGGTATGCCTGATGAAATTTAACAAAAAATATTAGTTTTAATTTTTTCCAGTAAAGTTAAATTACGAACCATACCTATTTAAAAGTGTACTTACTTGCGGATCACTCATTTGAAATTATACTAAATCCAGTGGTGTACTCAGATTAAACATAAAAAAATTGCTAACCCCTTTTTTGGATTTCTTGTCTTGAAAAAATTTCGAAGTAGGCTTTGAAATTTTAAATTAAATTTGACACCACAGTAGATTTAGTGAAGCTCTATCATTCAGAAAAAACTGTTTAAATGAGCCAACAAATAAAAATTTCAGAAAAATGCCCGCTTTCAAATACCAAATAAAATTTACATGCATTTTTGAAAGAAAATTTCACACTTACATTTTTTTCTAACTAATCGGACGCTTGTTTTATTTCGAGTCGTTACCTTAGCAACGGGAAAAATTTCCGGAAATTCTTTCCTGTTGGGTACCCTAGATGAAATTACTTACACTGGCAATTTCCCTCAAAATGTAGCGACCAGTAAAAACACAGAATTTTACAGGAGCCAAATTTATTATTTTCGTAAAATACCTACATATATTGGCATAAGGTAAAAAATTAATTATATAGTTTTTTATCGACGTTTTGACCCTTTTTAGTGCCTTTGTCAATATGTATATTTAGAAAGGAAAAGTATAAAAATTGACAATAATTTTTCTAATAAATTTGTAAACAGTGGCGTAACTATATATCTAAAATTAAAAATGAAATTATACTTGGCAAATTTTGATTTTGATAAAATTATGAAATAGGAAATAAATGTACGTACATAATATGTTAAATTAATATCAAGTGGTAGAGAGCAGATTTATGTTATTATGTTACTGTAAATTTGACTTAAATTTTGAATGTCAGATCTGTCATTTAAAGAACTTTTGTCTTTTTAAATGACAAATCTGACATTCAAAATTTAAGTCAAATTTACAGTAACATAATAACATAAATCTGCTCTCTACCACTTGATATTAATTTAACGTATGTGCATTTATTTCCTAATTTATTTATTTCATGATTTTATCAAAATCAAATGTGCTAAGTATGATTTCTATTTTTAATTTTAGATATACATAGTTACGTTATTGTTTACAAATTTTATTAGACAAATTAATGTCATTTTTTAAACTCTCCCTTTCTAAATATATCTTGATAAAGGTCCTAAACAGGGCCGAAACGTCGATAAAAAACTATATTTATTTTTTACCTTGTGCCAATATATTGCACGAAAATAATAAATTTATGTATTTTCTATGATAATTAGGTATGTTATTTACCTTTTGCTACCACGCCGACGTTGCAAATTTCGTATTTTTGATTATAAAATACTTAAAAATCGAGTCTCCCATATGCGTATTTTCATATTCATTAAATTATCTAGCCGAATAATCAGACTCCGACTATTTAATTTGTCTAGATATAAATTCCTGCGAAGGCGACTGGCTGTCGGTTTTCTTCGTCAAATTGCTTGACAACAAAATTTCGTTCAAACCAGAAATAAAAAGTAGGTACTTCTCAAATTACGTACGATAAAAATGCCATACTTATGCCATTCGATTTTATTTTTATTTAGGTGTGAAATTTTCTTACCGAATCCTCCACGTGCTTGAATTATTAACAGCAAATTTTTTCTCGGAAAATTATCCCTCGTCTTCTTCGACTCTGGATAAATTTCACAACATTCGAGACTTCGAAAAATTTTCGGAAATAATTCAAGCACTATGGGGATTACTAGTGAGAATTAGGTTGGTACTGATGGTAGTGGTAGTTAATAGAGAATCGTGTTTCCAGAGATGATATGCGTATTTGCTGAAAAGCACATTTTTTAAATTGCGAATTTTGCACATTTTCTGAAATAAAAAAGATCGGGACGTGCTGAGAAGGTCGTAAATTATCATTTGCTATAATGCATTATATGGGTTTTAAGCGGTCCTGCTTCACTAGATGTCTTGGCCACTGTGACTGAGCAAACCTAAAGTTATGAATTGAAACGTGCTGAGACAACTCATTGTACCCCTTTCTGTTAAATCTTTAGAAATAAATCTGACTATAACAAACACGGGCTTTGAAGTACACCCTGCGGTACTCCATACACATTTATCCGTATATGCCTACTTTAGGGACTCATATTTTCGGCTTTATCTCAACTTCCCAATTCTATCAACACAAAACAAAGCAAACATGAGTAAGCCTGCCTAACCCCAGAGTGAAATTCGTTGACGTTTGAACTTTCCACGCTTACCCTAATATCCTAAATCCACAAATTTCTCACATCATAACTGCCAACTTCAGCACTTATACGTATCTACCGCACGTCTGTACCACAATTGAAAATCGTTAACGCACGCGATCGGCATTTTATACATGTCATTTTTCGAGTATGTTTTGCTACAAACTATTTCATTGAAAGATTGTCAACTTGGAAGCTTCAAAGATAAGATAGTAGTTGTAAATTGTAGGAAATGGCCGAGTTCACAATGTGGACGACACTTGAACTTTATTTTGTTGTACCTAATTTTTTATTGAAATTTTGCACGATAGTTGGCGAAGTACTGGCAGAATATATGCCGAGAATGTGATAAAAAGTGATATAACAGATGGGTAATGGCCGTGATCTAAGTATAGGTACTGTAAACAAGTATTTAGATAAGGTATTTCGGCGGCTATAACCACTAAATTTCGTTGATTCTGCGTTTGACGCAATTAGCAGTGCCGTATTTGCTAACACGCCAAGTACGCAGTGCGTAGAGCCGCAAATTGTAGAGGGCAGCCATTTCTCGATATGTTTTAGATAGCTTTAGAGGGTGTGAAAAATGTGTTCGAATAGAACTATAGGTAGTAGTTTTTCGGTCATATTTTCCGTGAGTTAATTTACGTAGCTAGAAACTGCACAAAAATGCAATTACACTTATCTGAGACTCGAACCCAAGTTTCCTATGTTCCGGAGGCTCCAGTAGCCAAAAACTCGTGTTGTCAAATAAGTTATCCCAAGAATTTCAAGGATCAGCGGCAGGGTCTTCGTTGGCAGTTGGTACCAGCACTTTTTAATACATGCCTTAAGTTAGCACTAAGATCATGCAAAAAGAAATGTCGCATTATGAGCATCCTAAACAAAGATAGATAACGATTGTGGATGATTAAGTTTTGCTAGTTCGCCCCATATGCTTCGGAAACCAAGAGATGAACATTAGAGTTGGAGGTAAATTATGAAAAATAATATTTGGTGAATGGTGGAAAAAGAAGAGATTTCATGCTAGACAATGGCAGTCAAAAATTGCAAGAATTGAAGTTGAGGCTTGAGAGTGACTATTACATGATGGAAAGACATAAACCAAGAATTGTTAAACCCGGCACTGCGCAGATATATGTACATGGAAAATAAGTAGTGTAATACATATTGTAAATAATAATAAAATTATGAAACATCGGAGCGTGATTTATGAGGAGATTTTGGGACTGGAAGAGCACAGGTAACCCTATTTTATTTTATTTTATTTTATTTAGGTCAACCTTTCGTAAAATATCTGTTCATGAAGTTTCAAACAGCTTTTTTACGTGTCATTAAAAATAAGCTTGGCTTTGAAGTTTATAAAAGCTCGACAGACTTTAGTGGCAGTGGCGGGTCGTAATGGAGTGTCTAGGGCGCCACCCTCCCAAAAATTTCTAATAGAAAATTAAACAAATCACCCACCGAATTTTCATCCTCGTAATTTTTATCTAACTAAGTAAAATGAAATATAATATAATATTTATTTATTTATTTATTTATTTATTTATTTATTTATTTATTTATTTATTTATTTATTTATTTATTTATTAGCACGTGGCGAGAAGGATAGAGTATCAGCTGAGAGTTTCAATCGGCCGGGGTTCTATGCTTGTAGTGGTTGGTTTTCGTTTGCCATTGTGTTAGTCAATTTGTATCGGTAGCAATGAGGTGCGTTTAAATGAAACTTCGAAAACTTCAACTACTGATAGAAACATTCACTCTCAAATAAGGGTAGTTTTATTAAGTGAACAACGCAAATTATCCCAATTTCTGGTATCAAACAGATGTTCCATAATGTACTATAAATTCCAAAAGTGGTGTTCCAGTTTGCGATGCGAATCGTTTATGCCGGACGTTGCTATGTTTTCGTCAGCCCCCCCCCCATAGATGATGCGATTTTTCGTTAAAAGAACAGAATTATTTTTTTCTATTTTGCTGCCCTTTGTTTACTAGTGCAAAGCTAACACGTTTGTTGTCATTCAAATGAAATCGTTTAGATCCGCCTTCAAAATTTTAATTGGCGGACAGTTGCTAAGGTTTTTTTACCTCAGAATTAATTGGTTATGGCATGGTGTTTTTAAAGGAAATAAAGTAAGGTGCTGTGCAGAAGAAATGGGACATCCTGCATAGTAGAAAATAATTTTATAATGTGAGGAATTTGATTGGATGCATCTTTCATTTGAATCATTTTTAGATATTGGCTCTCAAACCGACAATTCTGTCGTCTTAGCACATCTTTCTTTAAATAAAAATAAAATATCGACAACTCATGTCGAGTTATGGAGGAAATACGCTAGCGTGGCACCCCCTATAGATAGGTATAGTAGGTATAGATTTCAAAATACTGTTGGAATCAGATCTCAAACTACTACTGCAAACAAGGAAATCGCCCGACATCAAGGAAAGTGATTATTTTTAGAGTTCGATTATTATTGATAGGTATTAAATAAAAATAGTGGTTTATATTTTTTTAATTTTTGCCTTTATCTCCTATAAATGAAGTCAACAAAACATGGCCTGACACATTATCTGACTAAAATCTTATCAAAATAATACACACTTGAAGCTCTTCAAAACAAAATTATACAGGCCATTCCAATTTGAGTTTACTTATCTGAAAATTTGTATGTCTGTTCGAGCCATATGTCATAATGGGTAAGTTTAAAGAAAGTATTTTCATTTTTCCTGTACTTCCGGTTATACCGGAAGTTGATACCAACTCGTATAGGTACCTATTTCAAATGGAATGCTATACTTTTCGTTGAATTTTTAAATTCTACAGCGAATTTGAGATGGGCATTGTATTAGAAAAGATATACATATTGATTTTTAAAAAATAAGTTATACATATTATGTATACAGAGTTTCAACAAATTATTAATATTTTTCGAATTTACTAGATTAAATGAAATATATTTGCTTACAGATAGCTCATAACGATTGACTAAGTGAACAAGTCACGATTTTGGCAAATAAATAAATAAAATAAAACTTGTGTGTGTCAGCTCCGACGCACGACTGGAGTTTACTCCTTACTATGGATAGAGGATCCTCTATCCATGCTCCTTACGAACGATTATTTTAACTTCAATCACTTGATAATAGGGTACACGCGAATGTCATTTTTATACCCAAATGAGTATTTATCAGATGGTTTATGTTCGAAAATGTCCAACTATGTACTATAAATTCCAAAAGTGGTGTTCCAGTTTGCGTTGCGAATCGTTTATGCCGGACGTTGCTGTTTTCGTCAGCCCCGCCCTCTGTGATTTTTCGTTAAAAGAACAGGATTATTTATCTATTTTGCTACCCTTTGTTTACTAGCGCAAGGCTAACACGTTTCTTGTCATTCAAATAAAATCGTTTAGATCCGCCTTCAAAACTTTAATTGGCGGACAGTTGCTAAGGTTTTTTCACCTCAGAATGTAATTGGTTATGGCATTTTAAGCGGAATTGAACCGTAAAGTGGAACAGGAATTTTGGCGCTGATAGTACATCAAAATATAAATTGTTTATAAATTCAGTAATTAAGTGACAATCTGCTAAACGTCGATCCCACTGGCTATGAAATAAATACTTTTCCTGGTGTTCTAATAGGCGTTGATTCACATTTCGGCACTAAGCAACATTTGGAGTATTTAATATTAGGTTTTTCCATATTAAATCAAAAGATTCAATAAATTTAGGAAGGAACAAACACTGCAAATGCTGACTTTACAACGCCAACTGTCATATCTACTCTCTATGCCACTTTATTTTCACTATTTCCATGGTCTATGCAGTCAGACATAAACAGCCGTATCCATAGATACGTACATAATTTCAATGTGACAGATAACGTAACGCTTGATTTTACTGTTCATAAAATTTCCGTACCGCGGGCTATAACTGAAAATCGATGCTTAAGGAGTAAACTCCAAAAATGAACCAATAATAATGGTAGAACACCTCTGAGCACCATCTGTTGTAACAGCCGAAAACGAGAATACGGTTTTTAATGATAGACAGAAAGACTAACACCTTGTATGAAAAACAAAAATTTATTCGAAAGAAACAACAACAGAAATTCTTGAATTGTGAATAGCGAAATGTTGCAATTCTAGTGCTAAAACAATTTGACCTGTAGCAATAAATGAATATCGGCGATCAACCTCCAATTATTATTGCTAGCGATCTTTGAAATTCTGTCATTCGCAGTAACATATTTGAATATTTTTAGGGAGGATGACCACCAACTATTTAATTTCATGTGTTCCATTTGGATTTTAAAAGACCTTGGTATCACATTTCATCGCATGAAAATAGGAGTATGTATTTGTTTTACATTTGGGCGTACGTGGTCATAACTTCTTTGCATCATTACATCTAGATATCGGTTAAATCTTCATTATCATATACAAATATATGCATTGGAATAATCATTTATGGCCTCTTAGCACGAAGGACATTAAAGTCGGAAACTTGTTTAAATAATTGATTATAAAGAAACTACCCGCACAAATATCGATCAAGCAATCTCCTTTTTTAAATACTTGGGCACTGTCAACCCCCGCCCTTATAGAAACTCTCGTCAGAAATTGAGTTCCAACCTTCCGAAGCGATGAAGATGAAAATCTGTGTAAGAAATAACTGTTAAACAACCAGGATTTTTCCTATCACGGACGTAATTCTTTGTACAACTTAAAGTTTCAGCTCTTTCTAAATATTATAAACCAAAGAATACATCAAATTGTTTTAATTTTAATATTTTTAACATTCCGCGTTTAAAAACGAGCACCATGTGACGTCAGATGCGGAAGGCAGTGCACATGCGCAGTTACGGTAGGTACAGCAAACGTCAGACGTGATGGCGAGCAACAGAGATGCGCAGTTGCCTAATCCCCACTATTCATCCACTACGCTCTCGACCGGGATTGGTTTTCAGCTGTACTCGACGATCTCGAACTATGACGCTTGACGTTTATTAATTTTACTTTGAGATGTCACTTGTGACTTTTACATAACCTTGTTTACTGTTTTGACATCTGAATTTGAGGTAAAACTAGACAATAGACTGTTTTAGAATGGGCTAATTTTGACAGGCCGCCATTTTCTGCTGGAGGGCAGAGTATGGATTCACAACGCTATGCACGTGAGTAGCAGATTTGGTGCCAAACAAAGCGATGAAACCAGGTTACTGTTTAATTTAACTCAAAATAACGAAAGCAACGTTTGCAATAGTGCAACCAGTCATATCATTTTAAGAATTTTCGTTCAATTCTCGGCGTAAAGCGACTAAGAAGTTTAAGTTACGCCCCTTTTTTGGCGCCAAATGGTAACACAAATATCTGATTTGTTATTCCTCCTCTTCTTCCCTCCAATAAGCTTTAAACAAACAAATGTTTGCCTTATAAAATTATTTTCGGTAACTGTTGTTTTAGCGTGTTTTAAGCATTTCTTCATTAACTTATGATTGTAAGAAATACATATGAAAATGTGGATTCATACTAGTGCGTTGATCAAAACCTCATTTATATTTTTCTAAACCATTTTTGAAAGAACGTCTGACAAATTAAACTCTTGCGATTTTAATTATAAGATATAATTTTACCCATCCATGTACATAAGATTACTGGCCCCAACAAATATCGTCTACGCAAAGAAGAGAAAGGGTCATAGACGGAAGATTATCTTGAGAAAAGCTGGCATTCATCATTCCCTTCCAATTTCATTTCGAACGTAACAGAATTATGCGCCCGTAGAGTGGAAATTCGACGCCTAGATCTTGTTTTCTTGATTTAATAATGCCCTTAGCTTCGATTTAAGTTAAATATGCACGAAATTGCGTCTCTCAAGCAGGATACTAATGAAATATTGAATAAACAGAATAGCTTCCTGCTTGATAACAAGTTTTCAGGTCAACAAGAGCTACTGGTGTATCAAGTACGTTCTCGGAACACTTTTAAAACGTTCGGGATGCACTTCAGAGGAGTTTTGTACTTTAAATTGCATCGAAAAGTACTCTATTCTATTTCAGGAGTACACAATGTATTTGAGGGATGAATTTTCTATTGCAATTGTATTTTATTGCGGCACAGCGTGCTTCATCTAAATTTTTAGTTGAGTAAATCCGCAGTGAGCTGTTAAAACATTGAAAGCAATCGACGAATGAACAAATAATTTTGCAATTGCAATCAACAAACTGTTACTTATCTAAAATGTTACTGTAAAGCTGTGAAATCAGATGTGAAATCGCTAGCATAAATGAAAGTGGTGTTAGAAGGGGATATCTTGACAAACTATTTTAAAATTTGAATGGGTAATAAAATTTTGAGTTTCAAATTCTTATTGCCTTCCTTCGATATTTTGTTTCATTACCAAATGCAAGTATATAGGGTTGAGTCAAAGAAAATGGAATTTTGCAAGGCAATTTCCTTCATTAAAATATGTACCGACCAGCGACCACTTAAAATGTAAATTACCAAACAATAAACGGTAGGCAAGTGTTTGGTACTCACTTTCTCAGACATTTAAATAAATATTGATTCTTTCAAGGACTTACCTTATTCTATAACGTTCTAAGCACTCTACTTGTTCCTCTTGGCTTCATTATTGAAAATAAGTTGTTTATAAAACTGTCCTGTACAACAACAATCACACTCAACAGCTGGTAAAGCAATGTCAAAAACATGCAACACCCGAAACACTCAAAAATCTAGTATCACGCCCCTTGCAGCCGGCCAAACAACGAACTGTGTGTCTTTCAAGCGAAAATTCGACGATTTTCTTTGATCTCATTTCATGTAAACATTTTATGAAGTGTCTGAATAAAATTAGAATTAGGAGTTGCAAACCGTGTGGATTAAACAGCGGCGAGGTGCGAAATGATGTGTTTTTGTAGGCCATGCGCTGTGCATCGGGACGCAGCCGTCCCGACGCTATCCGTGATCGATGCCGGCAGGCAATGGTTAATTCAAACGCTTTGGAATTAATGAGACGAATTGGTGACTCGGCCAAGTCAGACGAATTCACTTTTTACGAAATTTAAAATTACCAATAATCAGTCAGCAGTTTTATACCCAAATGTGTATTTATCAGACGGTTTATGTTCGAAAATGTCCAACTACATCAAAATATAAACTGTTTATAAATAATTCAGTAATTAAGTGACAATCTGCTAAACGTCGATTCCACTGGCAATGAAATAAATACTTCTCCTGGTGTTCGAATAGGCGTTAATTCACATTTCGGCACTAAGCAATATTTGGAGTATTTAATATTAGGTTTTTCCATATTAAATCAAAAGATTCAACAAATTTAGGAACGAACAAACACTACAAATGCTGACTTTCCAACGCCAATTGTCATATCTACTGTATGCCACTCTATTTGCACTATTTTCATTCTCTATGCAGTCAGACATAAACAGCCGTATCCATAGATACGTACATAATTTCAATATTACAGGTAACATAACGCCTTACTTTTAGTTAACGCGAAATGTAACGCTTGATTTTACTACTCATAAAATTTCCGTACCGCGGGCTATAACTGAAAATCGATTCTTAAGGAGTAAACTCCACAAACTTGTGTGTGTCAGCTCCGACGATTATTTTAACTTCAATCACTTGATAATAGGGTACACGCCATTTTCAGTTTTATACCCAAATAATGTGTATTTATCAGATGGTTTATGTTCGAAAATGTCCAACTACATCAAAATATAAATTGTTTATAAATTCAGTAATTAAGTGACAATCTGCTAAACGTCGATCCCACTGGCAATGAAATAAATACTTTTCCTGGTGTTCGAATAGGCGTTTATTCACATTTCGGCACTAAGCAATACTTGGAGTATTTAATATTAGGTTTTTCCATATTAAATCAAAAGATTCAACAAATTTAGGAACTAATTAGTGGTACTGGACCGTTCGAACAACTACTCCTCGGGCAAATACCCCGCCAGGCATTGAATTATAGAACTAAATCCAGATTTTTTTTTTGTACTACGAGACGTTTCAGACTGCTACCCCATCTAAGATGGCTTTGAAACAATCCTAATTTGTCTCCATGTACGTACGTGCTTTTAAGCAGGTCTTTGTTCAAATATTGCATGTTTTGAATGTGTATGGAAAACCGCAGACCAACTGGTTTCGTCCTTCTGGGACTCATCAGTACGGTGCCCTCCCCCACACACTCAAACCATGCAATTTAATCTTGCTATATATGCTGCCGCGCTCTGGACAGATATCAGCAAGTGACAACTACTTTGAGTAATTATCTGGTATTAATTAGTGGTACTGGACCGTTCGAACAACTACTCCTCGGGCAAATACCCCGCCAGGCATTGAATTATAGAACTAAATCCAGATTTTTTTTTGTACTACGAGACGTTTCAGACTGCTACCCCATCTAAGATGGCTTTGAAACAATCCTAATTTGTCTCCATGTACGTACGTGCTTTTAAGCAGGTCTTTGTTCAAATATTGCATGTTTTGAATGTGTATGGAAAACCGCAGACCAACTGGTTTCGTCCTTCTGGGACTCATCAGTACGGTGCCCTCCCCCACACACTCAAACCATGCAATTTAATCTTGCTATATATGCTGCCGCGCTCTGGACAGATATCAGCAAGTGACAACTACTTTGAGTAATTATCTGGTATTAATTAGTGGTACTGGACCGTTCGAACAACTACTCCTTGGGCAAATACCCCGCCAGGCATTGAATTATAGAACTAAATCCAGATTTTTTTTTTGTACTACGAGACGTTTCAGACTGCTACCCCATCTAAGATGGCTTTGAAACAATCCTAATTTGTCTCCATGTACGTACGTGCTTTTAAGCAGGTCTTTGTTCAAATATTGCATGTTTTGAATGTGTATGGAAAACCGCAGACCAACTGGTTTCGTCCTTCTGGGACTCATCAGTACGGTGCCCTCCCCCACACACTCAAACCATGCAATTTAATCTTGCTATATATGCTGCCGCGCTCTGGACAGATATCAGCAAGTGACAACTACTTTGAGTAATTATCTGGTATTAATTAGTGGTACTGGACCGTTCGAACAACTACTCCTCGGGCAAATACCCCGCCAGGCATTGAATTATAGAACTAAATCCAGATTTTTTTTTTTGTACTACGAGACGTTTCAGACTGCTACCCCATCTAAGATGGCTTTGAAACAATCCTAATTTGTCTCCATGTACGTACTTGCTTTTAAGCAGGTCTTTGTTCAAGTATTGCATGTTTTGAATGTGTATTGAAAACCGCAGACCAACTGATTTCGTCCTTCTGGGACTCATCAGTACGGTGCCCTCCCCCACACACTCAAACCCACTGAAAACCTGCGGTTTTCCATACACATTCAAAACATGCAATATTTGAACAAAGACCTGCTTAAAAGCACGTACGTACATGGAGACAAATTAGGATTGTTTCAAAGCCATCTTAGATGGGGTAGCAGTCTGAAACGTCTCGTAGTACAAAAAAAAAATCTGGATTTAGTTCTATAATTCAATGCCTGGCCAGTACCACTAATTAATACCAGATAATTACTCAAAGTACATAGTTGTCACTTGCTGATATCTGTCCAGAGCGCGGCAGCATATATAGCAAGATTAAATTGCATGGTTTGAGTGTGTGGGGGAGGGCACCGTACTGATGAGTCCCAGAAGGACGAAACCAGTTGGTCTGCGGTTTTCCATACACATTCAAAACATGCAATATTTGAACAAATTTAGGAACGAACAAACACTGCAAAAGCTGACTTTACAACGCAAACTGTCATATCTACTCTATGCCACTCTATTTTCACTATTTCCATGCTCTATGCAGTCAGACATAAACAGCCGTATCCATAGATACGTACATAATTTCAATGTTACAGGTAACGCAACGCGTTACTTTTAGTTAACGCCAAATGTAACGCTTGATTTTACTGTTCATAAAATTTCCGTACCGCGGGCTATAACTGAAAAATCGATTCTTAAGGAGTAAACTCCAAAAAACAATTTAGTATTTAAGCTTCATGGTCGCTATTACCTTGAATCTTTTCCGTAAAATTACCTATCAAAGACATTTTTCGAAAGTATCTTGTATCTTAAATACTTTTTCTAGAAAGTATTTTAGCACGTGCCAGAGTAAGTATCAAAGTATTCACAATACTTTTTAAACGTATCTTGCATAGCGCTGTAATTCAACATTGTGAATGGAACAGAATCAATTTGGGGAAGGATTGCTAACTATAATAAAAGTTTATTCGTTATAAATTGATGTTCCACTTCTTTTCCCAATTTGGTATCACGGCCTCTACTCATTATACTATGCTGTCGTATCATCCGTTCGCGTGTACTAAGCCCCCAAAGTACTTTATCAATGTTCATTAATTTTTTTTCATTTCGTTACTTTGCATAATTAAAAATGAAAAGTGATCGTGCTGGCAGCCGATATCGATTACGCTTAATAGGAATTAAGGGCAGGTTGTATGTCATTAGAGCAAGGTTGCTCGCAAAATCTCATGAGTCACGATTTCGGATAATACTTTCCATGCGTAAATGATTAAATAAATTGGTCATTGCTTGAGGTCGTTTAGGAATTATTTATCAATTTTTACAAAAGAATTTGCTGCTTCTTCGGAGATAATTCAATCAGGTAGCCCTTTAGAAAACCGACTATAAGAAAGCCGAAAACAAAAGGTGTAGACATTTTACCAAGAATTGTCCAGTTCCCACCATCATCGCATCATCACAAAGTTTTCGGCATAAATAAGACTCTTTTTCCTATCTTGACCTAACCCAAAAATATGATATATCCAACTATTTGCTCTAATCTGCATACTTTTACTTCTTTTTATACCTTTCTTCGCATCTGTTATATCCTGAACTAATCCTTCATGTCTCAGAATGTGTCCCAACGTTCTATCTCTGCTATACTTGCTACTATAATCGGCGCTTACGGGCGGCAGTAAAATTAGCTTTTGTTGCCGCCCGTGAGCGGCAGTAAAAGTAGTTCTTACTGCCTTCTGCTTTGGCAGTAAAGCTGTACTTTAAGTTCATGTATACAGTCGCGAAATGTCATGTTTTTCTGACGTTTGATCAAAAATTATTTGATATCAATTTTGACGTTGAATCCAAAAACGCAATAAAAAATTATGGCGTTCCATTTAAAATTAGAATGTAATTTTGTAATTCATTTTTGGAAATTTAACAATAATTTATGTCTCGTTATCACAGAAATAAGTGACATGTTTACTTAGCCACTTGTGTGTGGGTGAATAGACCTTTTCATTTCGATAGAGTGCATATGCGCAGAAGCACATTGACAATCAGCTGTTCTTAGTTTTTCGGACAAGTGTCGCTGCCAGGCTTTGAACTTCGTGTAGAAAATTCTTAAGTAAATAGTAAAATACCGCAAATAAGGAGGCAGTGGCGTAACTTCAAATTTTGGGCACCCCGCAAATAAATTTTGAGGCCCCCAAACCCATTCCACCCCCACTCCTCACGAAGTAATAATTGGAGCTTCTGGACCAGTCCTTATAAACAATGGTACTAATACCTAGTAGGTATATTCAAACAATATTTTTATTAGAATTTTTAATATAAGTATCTCGAAGCATGAAACAAGTAGGGAAGTTAGAGAATTTGAAAATTGAGATGGATAGGTTAGCATTAGACGTAGTAGGTATCAGTGAAGTGCGATGGCCAGAAGCTGGAGACTTCTGGAGCGGAGATTTTAGAGTAATACACACAGGATCTGTAGGAGGAAATTCGGGAGTAGGAATTGTTATGCGGAAAAAAGTAGGACAGAGTGTAGAAAATTTCTTACAGCAAAGTGACAGGGTAGTTATGGTTAGGTTAGATTCGAAACCTGTAAAAACAGTAATAATACAGGTATATATGCCCACTTCTAACTACAGTGATGAGGCCGTAGAGGCAGTTTATAGTGATATTGAATATGTGCTAGATTTTGTGAGAGGGCACGAAAATTTAATAATTACAGGAGATTTCAATGCAGTCGTAGGCACAGGGCGAGAGGGCGGAATAGTTGGCCCCTTTGGATTAGGCAATAGGAACGATAGGGGAGTTAGACTGATAGAGTTCTGCGATAAACATAACTTAACGGTCGCGAACACTCTATTTCACCATCATGTTAGGAGATGCTATACGTGGAAGATGCCAGGAGACTTAGGGAGATATCAAATAGATTACATTCTCGTTAGGCAAAGATTTAGAAATCAAGTTAGGGATTGTAGAAGTTATCCAGGAGCAGATATAGATAGTGATCACAACATAGTCGTTATGAAAGCCAATCTTAAATTTAAGATTTTGAAAAAAAGAAGCGGAAGAAGTTATCTTGACCCAGAGAAACTAAAAGATGATGATATGCGCAATAAGTTCGAGAAAAAGACAAACGAAGCACTAAAGGGCACGGGTGGAAATATTGTTAGGGACATAGAGGCAGAATGGAATTGCATTAAAAATAGTTTAGTTTCCTCAGCTAGGGATATTTTGGGTCATAAACAGAATGAAAGTAGGAAACCCTGGATAACAAAACATATTGTGAGTCTAATAGAGGAAAGGCGAAAATATAAAAATAGGTTAGATGAAACAGGGAAACAAAGATATAAGGCGATCAAGTGGGAAATTATTCGGGAATGTAGGAAAGCGAAAGAGCAATGGATCGATAATAAATGCAAAGAAGTGGAAGATAAATTCGAAGTAGGAAAGACTGATGAAGCATATAAAATAATTAGGAGAAATTTTAGAGAAATTGGATCTAGTACCAAAAACATTAGAAATGAGGCAGGAGATATCCTAATCGGAAGTGGGGAGAAGGCAGATAGGTGGAAAGAATATTTAGGAAACTTATATGCGGGACAGGAAGTGCAAGATATATTAGAAAGCGAAAGCAGTGTAGAGGGGGATAACCTAGGGAGTCCTATAATGAGAGAAGAGTTTGAGATAGCACTAAAAAGTTTAAGGAATAATAAAGCACCAGGTATAGATGGCTTGCAGGCAGAAATCTTAAAGTGCGCAGGTCAAGAGGTAATAGATCGTTTATTTAAACTAGTTAGTCGCATATACCTGACAGGCGAGATTCCAGAAGATTACAAACGGAACATCATAGTAGCTTTGCCAAAAAGAAAAGGCGCGGATAGATGCGAAAATTTTAGAACTATCAGTTTAACTTCCCATGCGTCAAAAATTTTAACTAGAATTGTGCAAAGAAGGATGGAGAAAAAGGCGGAAGAAATATTAGGAGAAGATCAGTTCGGATTTAGACGAAATAGAGGAACGCGCGAGGCCATTCTAGCTTTACGAGTAATTATAGAAAAAACGATAGAAAAGAGAAAGAGCGTCTATATAGGATTTGTAGATTTAGAAAAAGCCTTCGACAACGTAAAATGGGGGAAGATGTTCGAAGTGCTGAGAAAGGTAGGGATGAAATACAGGGACAGAAGAATAATACATAATCTCTACAAAGAGCAAAAGGCAGTTATAGAATGTGAGCAGGAACAAAGGGAAGTAGATATCCGGAAGGGAGTGAGACAGGGATGTGCATTGTCACCTCTAGTTTTCAACTTATATATCGAAGATGCGATTAATATTGTTAAGGAAAGAACAGCCTCAGGGATCAATGTACAGGGCCAAACTATTAACATGCTCAGATTTGCGGATGATATAGCAGTGTTAGCATCTAGCAAAGAAGAATTAGGAGCGGCTCTGAATGAAATGGAAGCAGTTTTGACACAGGGCTTCGGCATGAAAATCAATAAAAAGAAAACTAAAATTTTGGTATGTAGGGGATGTGAAAATAGAACTAAAATGGAAATACAAATTGGAAATGAGAAGATAGAGGAGGTCGCGGATTTCTGCTACTTAGGAAGTAAAATAACTCAAGACGGTAGGAGCACTAAAGATATAAAACAAAGAATGGCGCAGGGCCGAGTTGCGTTTAACAAAAAGAAACAACTGTTATGCTCGAGAACGGTTAATATAGAGACTAGGAAGAGACTCTTAACGTCGTATGTATGGAGTACGGCATTATACGGGTGCGAAACTTGGACAATAGGAGAAGCGGATAGAAAAAGAGTAGAAGCGTTTGAAATGTGGTGCTACAGACGCATGATGAAGATACCGTGGATAGATAAGGTTAGCAATAGGGAAGTATTAGAAAGAGTTGGGGAAAAGCGAAAGGTATGGAAAACAATAAAGAGTAGGAGAGATAGGATGGTAGGACACCTTCTAAGACACGAAGGAATAGTTCGTGACATACTAGAGTCAGAGATAGGAATAAAAAGAGGTAGGGGTAGGCCTAGATTAGACTACTGCTCTCAAATAGTTAGGGATGTAGGATGTTCTACTTTTAGGGAAATGCGTAGGTTAGCTCAGGATAGAAAAGAATGGAGGTACGCGTCCAACCAGTCTTCGGACTGAGAACCTTATGATGATGAATATCTCGAACTAACACAATAACACAAACATACTGCATTTCATTCCATATCTAATCTAAGTAGGTATTATTCTTATTTATTTATTTTTACTTAATATAACAATAATTAAAACGGAGTTCTGATTTCAGAAGTTCTGAAAACTCAATCAAAAGTATTTTTTTAAGTATTTATAATTTATAAATAATTGCGATCCCCGGGCCCCTTATGATGTCGCCCCCCCCTGGTAGGTAGTTACGCCACTGTAAGGAGGGTGTTTGAAAGACGGGAAATTGGAAATATTAGTTCCCAGCGATATCGGGATATCGCTCTTAAAATTGTGAGGCTGGAACCCGAAGATATTGAAAAATTACTCAAATGAAATTTGCTTCCAATCAACTTCCACACATTATAAAATTATTTTCGACTATACAGGGTGTTCCATTTCTTCTGCATAGCACCTAAATGTGTTTTATTAATGAAACCTCCTGAACCTGATTGCATTTTGGAGTTGTTTGTTGAGTTTAAGGGCCACTTTATTAACCATACGTTGGTTCTAAGTCTTACGGTTCCGTCGTTATTTGACGTTAAAAATAGCCATTTTTCAAATTTCCTCAATTGTAACTTGGAACCGGAACGAGATAAAGAAAAATGGCTTACATGTCCCTGTCCTAGTTTTTAGTTTACTTTCTAATGAGTCTGAAAAATACTGCTTCCTGATTGGTCACTTTTTGGTCATTTTTGACCAGTCAGGGAGCAGTATTTTCCAGACCCATTAAATAGAGAACTAAAAACTGGGGTAGGGACATGTAAGTAATTTTTCTTTATCTCGTACCGTTTCCATGTTATAATTGATGAAATTTGAAAAATGACGTCAAATAACGCCGGAACCGTAAGACCTAGACCCAATGTATAGTTAACAAAGTGGCCTTAAGAAAATAAGTTAAGAGCTGTGCAGAAGTAATGGAACACCATTTATAGTCCAAAATTGATTGGACGCAACTTTCATTTGAATCATTTTTCAAACATATTTACAACTCCTGTTGAGTTATAGAGGAATTGTGCTAGCTTGGGAACCCTGTATAAAACAAAATGAACAAATCTGAGATCAAAAACACAAATTTCATTTATTGAAATCCAAAAACTTTTAATAGGTAGTATGAAAGTACATAACACACAAAATCCAAACAAAAATATCTTGAACAAAGAATATGTCAAAATTTAGAAAGCAGTTTTCATCTCTACAAAATGTTCCAGAGAATCTATGAAAACATCCTGCGCCAATTTTAGCAACGAATCCTCTTCATTTTCTTCCAAATACGACTTTTCGCTTTTCTGGAAACGGTATTCTATTAAAGCTTCCGCAACAGAATTATTATTTTCTTTAAAATAATTGTGCGAAGAATACGACATCGGACTCTTCTCAGGTGTATCCAAAATTTCCAAAGAGTCGGGCGTGAAACTACTGTCAGTCAAACTGGCCCTGAAATAAAATACATTTTTGTAGAAGCTACACATAGATGGCGTCTGTTAGTTTATCTGACGATTCATAGGTGGCGGGAAACTTACTGAGAGAGAGGTTGTGTTTTAGAATATGAAAGAACTGGCCCAAAAAACCGCGTGGCTGGCATGATATTTTCAGCATCTTCTCTCCCCACCTGTTGGAAATTTAAGGAACTATGGGGTCTGGGAACATCATAATCTGGATCTGATAGCCGCCTTTGTTTCTTTGGCAAAAGTTTCAACCACTAAAATTAATAAAAACATAATAAAAGCGTCATAAACATATCTATTTTACCTCTTCGTCAGCAATTTTAGTAGTTACAAGACTGGAGGTGACACCAGGTGTCATGATTGGAGCATTGGTAACTTTACTTAATTCTTCCAAAAGTTCATTCAGATTTTCTGAAAATCTCCCCAAAGAATTGTCTTCTGTGACATTTTTAAAACCTTTTTTGCGCAAGACAACTTCGTTTTGGTTTTCGTTGAACTTTTCAATCATTTTCTTTACGTTTGGTTTCGATTCTTCTTCTTCTTTTTCCTTGTCTAACTCATCTAAAATCTCGTCTATACTTTTTGTGGGTTCTATCGATTGATGCACTGGTCTGTTGTTTGTTGGTCTGTCATGGTACGGAGATGGATTATTTTGATTCAATTTAGGTGGTAATTCAGGTTTGAAATGGTCATCTACGAAAATACAGCACTCACTAACTTGACGTAACATAACTATTGTTCTATTAGTACACAAACGAAGGCGAGACTAAATTATGAAACAAGTACCAATTGGGCATAATTAGTGTCCCTTTTAGTGAGTATAACAAGCCGCTTGTGGGGAGGAGCGAGTAATAAAGCAATTCCATGCAGTTGAATTGGGAAATAAATAATATTTCACAAACCTGGATTTGTACTGAATGTAATTTCTTCCAGAATCTGCAAACGTCGTCCATTATCATTCTCTGTCTAAAAAATACGTGCTTATCAATATATTTTTGAATAACGGCATCATAGTCATAGGTTAAAGGAGTATGTTCGTGCCATCTTGATCTCGAATTTCAACTTATATTGGTACAGTGGGATGTGTAATTAAGTAAGTAATGAATGATAATGACTAAACAAGATGTAAGATCCAGAAAAAGTTAGTCATGGCTTTGTACTTATGACATAATACGCCAATATTCAACAATGTTTTATAGTCAAGTTTACCTACATTCATTTGGAACTTTTTCTAAATTCTTTGAACATTGTCACGCAGTACACATTTTAAAATAATTCAATCAAAGGACGATCAAAAAAATCATAATCACTAGGCGACTTATGGCTACTTGTAATCCGTATTCTCAAAGTTGAGGCATTTATTTTAACGAAATAAAAATAAGTAATTTTGCCAAAAATCACCCATATAAAAGTTACAAAATAACGAAGGTATTAAATTTAAAAAAGTATGATCCTGGCCGACTTTGGTTTTGAATGATAGCCACCACATCGAGTAATGTTTTGGTACTAGCGCGCGGTGGGAGCACGCGAGTCGAAAATCGCCAAATTTCAGTCAAACTGAGTGTTTTAATCAGTTTTTGTTTTTGGTTTTGTGCGTTGTTTAAGAAATGGCACACGCTTCCTTTAAGACCTGGTCCGACACAGCGAATGTTTGTTAATTTAGTTTAAAGTGTTCGTGATATGGGGTATTTAAAGAAGCAACGACGAGGACATGCGGGAAGGTCTGTACCGCCTGAAATAGCGGACGTTGAGGAAGAAAACAATCCAACAACGACCACTAGCGAATGAAGTTTCAGTGACCCACAGTAAAGTATGGAAGACGATCCGAACAAGAACAATGCTATCCATGCCATTGTCAAAAGATATAAGCGTCTGGTAAAATGACTTATTTTTATTAACGAAGTATGGAAAGGCAAAGGAGTTCCGGAAAGGTGGAAGGAAAAGACAATCGTTTCAATAAGAAAAAAAGTGAGATGGGCGGGAGTAACAATGCATCTGTACTAGCAAAGAAATTGGAAGATTAGATAGATGAGAAGAAGATAGTCCTAGAAGGACAAACGAGATTCAGAAAAGGAAGCCGAACGCTGGTGAATATACCCTTTGAACCACGCAATCGGAAGATAAGTGAGACAGAAGGACTGGAAAATAGTAGCATGCTTCTTAGATCTGAAGGCAGCTTTCGACAGCGTATATAGAAAGAAACTATTTGAGATGATGGAGAGAAGTAGAATAAACAAGAAAATAAGGGAGGGATCTATAGCGAAACAAGAAACAGAGTAGGAGGAGAAGTGAGCGAGATATTCTGTACCGGGACAGGAGTCACACAGAGGGATGCCCTCTAAGTCCATATCTGTTCATGAGAAAGGGACAAGTAGGAGGAGCGATGATAGGAAAAAGAAGTATTGGACGTTGGCATATGCGGATGACGTTATTCCTGTTGGCAAGGGACGAAAATAATTAAATGAGATGCTGAGAAGGATGGAAAGATTCTTGGACAGGAAGCAGTCAGTATTAAATATAAAGAAGACAAAAATAATGAAGTTTCGCAAAGGGGGTGGAAGAAGACGAGTAGAGAGATGGGAATTGAAGAGGGAGAGCTGATGAAGGAAGTAGAAGAGTACAAGTATTTAGGAAGTTTCAAAAGAATTGAAAACAAGAAAAACATGGTAAAGAAGTAGCGAGAAAGGTGATGAAACAAGTATGGGGAATTTTGGAGGGGCATGGAGAAAATTCGGTGCACTGGTGAGCAGCGTAGCGTTTTATGGGGCTGGGATTTGGGGGTGGAAGGAGGTAGAGGGACTCCACGAAAAATACACTAGGATTAGATTGGATAACCCCGGGGTACATGGTGAGAACCAGGGCAGGAAAAAGAGCGATGAAGTATAGGCAGTAAAGAACTAGCAAGGCAGTATTGGGGACAAATAAGGAGAGGAAGATGATAAGGGTGGCGAAGTTTGGACTTGGCAATGAGATGCGAAGCGGAGGAGGAGAAGTGGGAACATGTGTCGGAGAGGTGCAGATGGAATGAGGGCACAGAACAGGCAATAATCGAGAGGATCCTGGAAGAAAGCAGAAGGGGCGAGGAGTGGATGAGACACTTTCAATAAATTTTTTGATTGATTGAATGAAATGTCTCATCTTTGAGAACAACTGTATGCTCTTGAATCTGTCATAGATTTTATTTATGTAAGATTTACCCCATTTTCATAGTTTGCTAAGTTCTTTGCCGGTTTTTCTGATTTTTCAACGTCCACATTTTCTCCAACTTTTTTCTGCGCTTTGTTTTTTCTGTAAAGCATTCTTTTAATAAAGCTGGGCCTGCGTTTTAAGCTGATGTTTCGTTCACCAGAACCACCACTTTTGAAACTGAGAGTAAAAAACCTCAAACTTTTCCTAGATTTGGGTCTTTTAATAGAATTTTTGACAAATTCCTCAGGTTCTTCATAGATATTTTCTTCTTTATTTTTAGCAGCAACCAGGCTGTTTTCGTTCAAGTCTATTTTGAGTACAACATTATCTTCACTGGTATTTTTATCTAACTGTTTCTTAGTTTTGTCCACTACAGCATAAGCACATTCTTCATTTTTATTTGCTTCTGCATTACATGCCACCTTTTCTTCTTCAGTCTGTTTATTTTTATTACTTTTCTTCAATGTTAAAAAGGAATCGCACGAACTTCTACGGCGTAAAATTTTCACTAAAGTTGGGGTTTTTGGTATTTTCGTTGTTTTTGATGGCCTTTTATCTCGTAACGGCGACTCTGGTATTGTTTCCAAACCCCGTATTTTGATTTTCATTTCTTCGTTTTCGTTGTGCGTAACTGTTTTTCTGTTCGACTGTTGACAAAATTATTAAAATTATTAAATACGCCACTCTTTTGTTTACTTTACCTCTTGATCATTTTGTTGTTTAATGTCTCCAGAGGAGTACCTAAAGTGTGCAAGAGGGGTGACGTGCCCCAGACTTTGTTTAAGAGCTGTCAAAACGGCTTGCATCCATTTTTCTTGCTCAGTTCTGTTTTCAGCTCTCTGAAAATCAAACTTATAATTCATTTGATGGATAAGTCACTTTTACCTACCAAAATAATAGTATTTGCCCTTGTTTGTATTTGGAATACACAATTAAGGGAAGAACAGGGTTTTACAGAACATCGAGGCCCTAAACTTATTGATCCTTTGCAAGGACTTAAAGCATCATATTCATCCTTTGAGCGGTAGTATAACAACAAACGGCCTTCGAGGACGAACCAGTATTTTCGCCAGGATGACATCATTTTCTATAACATGATTTTTTTTTATAAATACCACAATTTTTAAAGTTAAGAAATACACCTACCAAGGAGCCCTTTTTCTCTAAGTATCCCGAAATTTTTGCTTTAGTTTGGTCCATTTTGAGAAGCCTAAAAGAAAGGGACAAAAATATGACAGAAGAATAGAAAGACGAAAATTAATTATTTTGTATTTATTAATTAAAATTTCTATGATTAAACTGTGGATTTTCATTTTATATGTAAGCCGAAAGTGTTCCATATTTTCTTGTTTTGTTTAAAAGAATAACAAAAGGCAGATTAGAATTTATGAGCAATATAAACCTGTTGTTCATGAAGCGTGGGAAATTTAAGTCAAGTCTATGAATGCGCATTTTAACATAGCAGATAATCTTCAATACCGTACGACAGTAATTATTCTAAACAAAACTGAGGCAATAATCTAGCCCGTTATAGTTCCTGCATAATTTTACGACGTATATAAGAACAAATAGCCGTTTATATTTTTTATAATTGTAAATTTTGATATACTTATCCATTTTATGTTTAGTAACCAACTTCAATGCACCATAAAATTTGCTGAAAATGAACCATGTTGCGCACTTTTTGGGACAAACTGTATATGTATATCATGTAATAGTGTACCCTTATTTAAAAGCACCCCTTTATTGAGAACTACCACGCAACGGAAGGAGTGTCCCTGTCAAATTCTTTATGCTTATCTCTGATGTAAAAAAGAGAAAATGAGGTTACCTGGAGTTATTTTATTAGAAGAATTAATTACAATAGGAAATGTTAACAGAGAAAGTTGGAATGCAATTTGTTTCTTTTTGTTATTGCATACACATTGCAAGTGTGGATGACGTAGCTGTGATACGTACAAGGTGTCCCAAACTGGACGCGTTCTTATGGGAACACCCCTTATTTGAAGAGATAGAAAAAATTAACCAAGGTGTCCGGAGCTCAAATTTAATGAGAAAGCCACGGGCGCAAACAAAACTTTGCTATCTCTTATTGTTTGGCCGCTAGAGGGCGATTCTCAAATTTCGTCCATTTCTTTTATGTCCTATAACTTGTTTATTAATAAAGATAATTAATTTTGGTAAAAACTTTCTTAAGGCACTTTTTTCTGTAAAATCCATTGCAATAGGCAGTTTTTTTACAGAGCATTTAGATTTTCGTGCACCACCCCAAACTCATTTTTTTATATAGACCACCCTATATATTATGAGATTTTTGAAAAGCTCGTAAAATTTCCTAAATTTTGATGTATCACATGTCATGTTTATATTAAAAACCATTAGCAACATTACGATTTAAAAATTAAAATATTGTGCCTACAGAAATCAAGATTGCCATGACTAATAAAATGACATAGGATGCTAACATGTTATGATTAAAACCACAGATCTAAAGTTTCTTGATAAGGTTACTCATAGTTATTGTAATATATTAAATTAATAATTCTTTAAATGTTGCTAATGGTTTTTAAGATAAACATGACAAGTGATACATCGAAATTTAGGAAATTTTACGAGCTTTTCAAAAATCTCATAATAAAAAAAAATAGTTTGGGGTGGTGCACGAAAATCTAAACGCCCTGTAAAAAAAACTGCCTATTGCAATGGATTCTACGGAAAAAAGTGCCTTAAGAAAGTTTTTACCAAAATTAATTATCTTTATTAATAAACAAGTTATAGGACATAAAAGAAATCGACGAAATTTGAGAATCGCCCTCTAGCGGCCAAACGATAAGAGATAGCAAAGTTTTGTTTGCGCCAGTGGTTTTCTCATTAAATTTGAGTTCCGGACACCTTGGTTAATTTTTTTCTATCTCTTCAAATAAGGAGTGTTCCCATAAGAACGCGTCCAGTTTGGGACACCTTGTACAATGACATTTTTTACCTACATACTTAAATTGCCTACTAGGTAATACTACAATTTATTCAAAAATGGTTATATTACTTTTTCATTGGAACTCACTGTATATTACTGCATATTTGCATTTCCTAATCGATTACAGCATACGGCCAATTTTTGCCAACGGTGTATATGTATTTTGAGTTACTTACTGCAATTTTTTGGAAAATTTTGGTGTTGAATAATGTTTTCGCAGTATTCAGGTACCTATATCCTATAGGTACCTGGGATCGTGTTACTATAGGTAGGTACACATAATTATATTAACAACCCGAAAATGACTTTTTTTCAAATGGAACCGAATAGTTTATGACCAGTTTCTTTTTGATATTCCAATAAACACTAGGTAATCATGAAATACCTACTAAACTACAAATACAATATATTTTCTGGAGGTCTTCTTTTGCCAGTGGTCATATCAGATACACAAACAGTAAACATTTTTTGAGCCATGCAGGTTGTCTCATTTATTTTGGGAGGCCTGTGATATAAAATTATAGCCTAAAATTTTGCGTGCAATAAAAAAAATCAAGGAAATATACTATATTTACTTTAAAATAAGAGAGTTTTACATGCGTGCGACCCATACTTAATGCGACAACCTGTACTTATAGATCACAATGTTTTTAACAAAGGTATCATTTGTTATACCTAAGAATATAGTCTGATAAAAAAAGTCCAGAATTCGCAGTATTATGGATAGTTATAACTACATCCTTGACTTTTCGTATTATGTACTCTTGTAGTTTCAAAATTTGATTCAAGTGCAAGATAACAATTCAATCAACTTTACAGTAGGTAGATAATAAATCACATACTATCATGTAATCACATTAAATTTGCGCAAGAACCTAACAGCACCTCTGAGACAACAAAAACAATTAAAAAATTAATATAAAACCAAAAATTATCAAAGAAAAAACTTACTTTTGATAGCAACTATTATTCTCATCGATTCACTTCAAATTTTAAAAACGCTCTCACATTAATTTACAAACTCTGCCGGACTGAAGAAAACGACGCCAGACACAACAAAATACAAAAGGGAAGACGAAACTTCAAATGCTGCTTCTTTGAGCGCGCATGCATACGTACTTTTATTTTGTACAAATATATAAATAGTTATGTTGTGTGAATGCTAAGGGTCGTTAGAGCGTGACAAAAAAGATGTACGCTAGGTGAGCCCGAAAGTATTGCGGAAGTGCGACTTCCGGTTTGCTTAGATAAATCTATTTGGAGTAAATCAGAAAAAAATATACCCTTCTTGGATCCTATATGGGTCGCATTAGAGGAAATTGACCCCAATTCATCATTTACTACCGAAAACTGATTAAAATCTCATCAGGAAACACCAAAGAAGTCCTAATTTACTTAAAAATTACTCTTAATATGATAAAACAACTCACTATAAAACACATTGGTTGAGATATTCCATTAAAGATGTCGCCCGAGAACAATTATGTTGGCTACATTTGTTTTATTTTCTTCAGTTTCTGGAATACATTGAATGCTTGAATCCGCCATTTTAAAATGGAATTGTCAAAATGCCAATCATAGTTGTGATTTGGGGCAGTTAAATTACATTTTCCAGCTTCATTTACGTAAAATTAAGTTCGTTAGTTCAGTTTGCTTATCCCTCTTAAATGTAAGTGATGCAGTATTACGCAATTCACGTTTCCTAATAATTATCTGCACCTTTTTTTTAGGTTTTTATAAGCAATGTAATGTCGGTTCACTACAAGTTTAAATCGGCGTTGGAATACGACACTGTTACGTTTGATGGACTGCATATTTCAGTAAAAGATCTGAAAAATGCCATTCTGCAACAAAAAAGATTCGGTAGAAGTACCGACTTTGACTTGCAAGTGACGAATGCTCAAACGAAAGAAGGTAAGCTTTACATACAGTTGCAATAAGCCATTTAGATTCATATCTTCATATTAGCTTATTTTTTGCCATTCGATCAGCTGCTCTACCCTCCATGTGACCCAGTCAGTTCTGAGCCTATGAACTGCGGAATGATATATTTCACAATTTTTCCCATCATTTCTCTAAATCTTTGAATACGGTGAAAGTCTTATTAATCAACACTTTCCAACCAATGTAATAGGTTTTAAGGTGCTCGTAATTGAACACAATCCTGATTACCTACCATTAGTATGTAATAAATAGTATTGTCAAAACAATCTTGAGCTATTAGGTGAGCTTTTTTGTTTAACATTAATTGAAACTTGAGCTTATTACCCTTTTATTCAAATAAAGTTCAAATACATCAAGAGTCTTGATACGAACCTTCTATTAAAGTGTAATTTAAACTTGAAATGGCCATAAAATTGTAACATATAGTAATGAAATGAAACACTTGATACAAAGCATAACTAGTATTAAAGGAAGATGCAGGTACTATCAAAACGAAATGTATAAGGAGAATAGCATGTAAAAATATTTCTAAAAGACTTATCACGGTAAACGGTAACATCAGTGCGTTGATCTTCATGCACAGGCCGATGATGAGTAAGACAGAGGCTATACATAATAAGATTTCGAGGGCGATGGCTAAGCAGTAGTACGGCATTTGAATTCCGCTTTCTCTCGCTACCATGCTGAGAAGTATTTCGATCCCTTCAAGAATGATAGTGAAGATACCAATCATGTAGCCGCCATGTAAAAGGCTAAAACAGCAGCAGAACGTCTGGAGTAGGTGCATTTTCAGAGCATTTCGATTTTGACATTGACATTTAAGTAGTGCGATCAAATGTGACTTATGATTTTGATTTGTTTGAGCATGGCCTAGTTAATGGAAATGCAAGAATTGGTACATGGTACAGTGGGTTTCTTATCTCAATTCAATTATTTTTGGAAAAATTATTCTTAAATTGATTGGTTACTTTGAGATTTTGACCCTAATACAACTAGTTTTCCAAAAAAATTGGATATTCTGCAATGTGACAAATTTAACCTCATTTACACACAGTGGTTGGATCAGGATATCAGGAACTTTGGCGTAAATTGGCATGATGTGACGTGCTTGTGGCAATTCTGCCAAGTTATTTTGAAAACAATGATATAAACTGAAGATAGAACTTGGGTGATCTGAACTGGGTTGGGTTCTGATATTTTTCCCAGATGTATAATAAACGTACTCAATCTAAATACATACCTACATAGTTTCCTTGAATACTGTTATTTTAATAATAAAACACACGGCTTATAAACATTTTCTGTAGAACAACTAGATCAGATGACAAAACAACAATAAACAGGCAGCCCCATTTTACGCTGAATCCCGGGCTGGATTAATCACATGCCCCACTGTAAGCAGCTGCTTACTCTGCTTGTTGGCTAATCCGACCCTGGGTGAATCTTTGAATTCATTCAACTTTTCTATGGTTTATTCATTCTTTACAAAATTCCTTACTTTGCACGATGAATTCAGGCCGAGACCATGACGCAATTTGAGGTTTTCTGTGTTTAAAAAATTGCCACGAATAAAAGAAATTGTAGATAAAGATTTATGGTGTTTTAGGCTTCATGTAACTGTGCTAAGACAACAAATGGTGAACATAAAATGAGACTCATATTCGACTCTTAGTTATTGCAAAAAATTTCATTTTATTTCATTTCATTGCTCGCCACTGTGTTTAGAAATTTGTGGTTTTAAACTTTTGTAACTTAGGGAACTACTTTCTTGCAGTGTATGAAGATGAAAACACACTAATACCGAAAAACACTTCTTTGTTGATTGCGCGTGTGCCGTTGGCCAATCAGGCAAAATCCAAGCCATGGGAAGGCTATGGTGGGGACTCTACTCCTCCGACGAGGTTAGATGAGGGACCTATTGCTAAGGCGGTAGATTTAGCCAACTTAGATGTTCCTGAAGATGATAAAATCAAAGCTATGATGTCCCAAAGTACACAAGATTATGATCCTAGCAAGTGAGTTTGAGAGAAATTTTCTTTTGTGGAATTTTTAATGATGAATTTGTGTTAGTTATTTGAAAATTCGCGGGGCCAATCAGATGGGCGCAGTCCCTCCGAATTATCGTTGCTATAAGTGCCATCAGTCCGGACATTGGATTAAAGATTGCCTTTTAGGCCAAGGCCCGGTAAGTTTTCCGATTCTGTTTTCAAAAATATATACATATTGAAATCCCCGATGAGTTGACCACTTGCAGAAATTGTGTACACCAATTTGATGTTTGAAACATTTTCCTCACGTCTGTAGTATTTGTCTTGCATTTTAAACACTTACCTGACATTTATTAAATGAAACATTTGCAGCCGAAATATATGTCCTGCGTTAGTTATTACTTATACCTAACAATTATTATGTTTGGGCTTGTTAGGGCACAGTTCTGTATGTAATTAACTTTGGTGATACTATGTATTAGGTACACATAGATAAGAACAAACAACCTACCTACTTCTACTCTTTTACCGAAGTTGCTGATCTTTTTCAGTGCTGTTTTGTCTTGAATTTTAACTATTAATAGATTATTTTACCTAGATAAAGGTATATTTTTGAAATGCCCATAACATATTGACACTACTGCAATAAAAGAAACTACTATTAATTGCATAAAAATTAGAGTTTCACAATATTTAGCCGAGAAACCCTTGCCCCAGCATACAGAAACCTACAACCAACTGTGACGTTACCAGATCAGGGTACAGGCTTTCTATATTACTGTGGCTTCGTTAGAACCCATTATTCTTTTGGTGCAGGACATTTTGAGTCTTGTTCATTCTGGTTTCTTGATGGATGAATCAAACTGTCAGGACCTCGACGAGTCGTCGACTGCCTAATGGGCAAGCTTACATTTGAAAGTAAGAAAATTTTCTTCGAAACTCTCCGATCGCAATCTACAGGGTGCCCTTAAAAGGTAGTGCCAAAATAACCATAGATTCCCCGGAACAAATAACTAAGAAAAGACAACTGTTTTTTATTAAGTCAATCGTTAAAAAGATAGTGTTATGTATTTTTTTAAATATAATTTTCGTTTAGTATAAAAGTCACTGTTTATAAAACACTTTTTTCTTGTAGGCCTTCACTTCATATTAAATATGTTACGCCACTGATTAACATTAACATTGGCATTTTTTGGTATTTATTTTAAGCGAATATAACAATACAACAAATTTGTAGGGTTTGTTTACCCCTTGCATCATTCTTTGAAAAATTCTATTGGATATTGATGTCAGCTAGTGTAAACTATATACCAAATTTTATGTAAATTGATTGAACCGTTTTGGACTAAATGAGAAGGGAAATTTAGAAAATTGCCTTTTGCTGCTAAATGGAACATTTTACATACAGTAACTAGTCCAGTCAATCGGTGTTCAAAACTGCCGTTTTCGTAACGAAATTGGGAAAGTTTTTTTCTCAACGGTTCTATTATATGTTTCTTGGGGTGCTGAATCCGAATTTCAAGTTTGCTGCCATGTAGGAGGTCGGCTTCACAACGAGAAACGCAAAAACCTCAAAATTTTCGCACTTTTTCAATTTTTCGCTTATATCTCGAAGATTATGCATTTTTCGAAGATGACCACTCTACACAAAATTCAAGTAGATAAAATTTCCTACAAAATGCACTGGTCAACTTTGATTTTTCTGACAAGAGGTATCGGCGCTAGAGCGCGCTGAAAAACAGAGATTGTTGGCCCGTCTGCGAAAACGTCAAAAACGCCCACTCCCACCCCCTACAACTCGAAAAATATACATGTTATTACCAAAAACCCTTATACCACGTGAAAGTACATTAAATTTCCTACAAGAGACGTCTTTAACATTTTCTCATAAGGTGGGAGGGAGCAAAGCAAAAAATACGAAAAATGCCTTCTGCGCTCTACAGCCAAAACGGTCCTTCCGACCTAGAGATGTAAAATTCTCGGGAATTTATAAATCGGTAATATTCCCTGCGAAAATTCGCGAATATTCGCGAATTTAAGAAACATTGCCATAATGACCTAATAAACAAATTTGGTATAAAAATGTAATACATAAATGTTAAATATTTTGTATTAATATTGTTTATTGTATATTGCGTACATATTTATTACATTAATAATTTATAATTTGTATAATTATTTGTGCCATTTTTTTTTTATAATATTGTAATAATTTTCGTGAAATGGATGGCAAGTTAAAACACGTAAAATGTCGACGTTTCGCTTCGGATTGGGAGCTTTATCAAGATTTTATTTAAAAATTCAAAGAACGTATAAAAAATGTGTCAAAATTTTCTTAATAAAATTGTAAAAAAAATTATTAAAATATTAATAATTTAACTCTTTGCAAACAATAAACTTAAATAATACACTCATAAGTAAATTAAATTATATTTTTTGGCTTTTCTCTCATTGAAAGTATAATATTTCCAAACAAAACTATTATTTTTCACCATTTTAGAAGAGCTAAAATAGTGCAATCGGCACTTGGGAACGTTTGGAATAAAAGATGTTTAAATGACCAAGTGACGTATGTAAAAGCGGGGGGGAAAGGTAAAAAAATTTGCTGCGAAAGAAAAGCCAAAAAGAAAAGCTACTAATCAAACAAAAGCGGCATCGGCGGCACCTTTGTGCGGTGCAGATTGTAACACAGCATAATACAGCAGAGCAGCTCTCCCTAAATTTTCTAGCTCGCGTAGCCTAGCCCGCGCAACTTCTCAGGCTACGCATGTGTTCTTTTTCGTTTGTCGCCGAGTTAATAGCGGTGTCAAACCGTTTGATAAAACGCCGCGGTAGTAAATCACTTACAGTTGGAGGTCACCAAATGCAGCTAAAATAGTTCAAAGACACCGCCAAGAACTTTAACTGCTGTATTATGCTGTGATTATAGTTTTCTGTCTACGCCTAAGGCGCACTGCATTCATAATAAATTTCCAACACGGTGTGACCGTTGGCGTGCGCGCAGTGTAATGCATTTCGCGAATATTCGCGAACATTTGAACGTATATTACCGAAAATTTCAATATTCCCGAGAATATTCGTTTGGAAATATTCGCGCTTCACATCACTACTCCCACCTGTCTATCTCTCATCGGCGCTATACTTTCGATTATCACACTTAAAAGAGGTTGTTTTGAATGAATTGATGGCAAAGCATGTTTGATGAAAACATTAACAAATTATATTTACAACATATTACACGACACTGAATATAAAGCTGAATATGAAATCTGTATGTATTAATGTACATGTGTCATGAAATGAGGGAAAGTCGAACCCAGGATTGGGTCATCACTTCGAGTAGGTTCTCCATCTGGAAAAGAAAGAAGGCATTTAGTGTTAGAACATGGTTACAAGAACAGATAAGTTGTATAGTGAACTGTTGATGTATGAAGGAATACCTGATGTCATGTGCGCAGTTATTTTAGTCATCCCCGTTTGGTTGTTGGTGGCCCAGGCAATGTCTTTTGGGCACTAGAAGGTCCAGGTGAAGGGTGTTGGGCAATGGAAGGTCCAGGCAAAGGGTCAGGGGCTGTGGAAGGTCCAGGCTGAACAGTTGAGTTGTTGCTGTTCTTCAACTGAAAAATTGTAATTGAATGATTAATGTTATTATAGAGAAAAATTAATTAGAAAAGTTGCATAATGCTTTAAAATTCAGAAGAGGGAGACTACCTAGACGAGCCCCTTTTAGTACGACTGTCTGAAGCAGCTGAGGCGAAAGAAGGTATTAATTCATGTAATATTTTGCAGCATTATGCATCTTTACTAATCAATTTTTCTCTATAATATCATTAACCATTCAATTACAATTTTTTCAGTTGAAGAACAGCAACAACTGTTCAGCCTGAATTTTCCACAGCCCCTGACCCTTTGCCTGGACCTTCCATTGCCCAACACCCTTTACCTGGACCTTCTAGTGCCCAAAAGACATTGCCTGGGCCACCGACAACCAAACGGGACGACTAAAATAACTGCGCATATGACATCAGGTATTTCTTCATACATCGACAGTTTCCTATATAACTTACCTGTTCTTGTAACCATGTTCTAACACTAAATGCCTTCTTTCTTTTCCAGATGGAGAACCTACTCGAAGTGATGACCCAATCCTGGGTTCGACTTTCCCTCATTTCATGACACATTTACATTAATACATATAGATTTCATATTCAGCTTTATATTCAGTGTCGTGTACCTAATATGTTGTAAATATAATTTGTTAATGTTTTCATCAAACATGCTTTGCCATCAATTCATTCAAAACAACCTCTTTTAAGTGTAATACATCGAAAGTATAGTGCCGATGAGAGATAGACAGGTGGGAGGGACCGTTTTGGCTGTAGAGCGCAGAAGGCATTTTTCGTAATTTTCGCTTTGCTCCCTCCTACCTTATGAGAAAATTGAATGTTTGAGACGTCTCTTGTAATAAATTTAATGTACCTTCACGTGGTATAAGGGTTTTTGTTGATAACATGTATATTTTTTGAGTTGTAGGGGGTGGGAGTGGGCGTTTTTGACGTTTTCGCAGAAGGGCCAAAAAATCGCTGTTATTCAGCGCGCTCTAGCGCCGATACCTCTAGTCAGAAAATAAAAGTTGACCAGTGCATTTTGTAGGAAACTTTGACTACTTAAATTTTGTATAGAGTGGCCATCTTCGAAAAATGTATAGTTTTCGAGATATAAGCGAGAAACTGAAAAAAGTGTGAAAATTTTGAGGTTTTTTGCGTTGTGAAGCCGATCTCCTACATGGCAGCAAACTTGAAATTCTGATTCAGCACCCCAAAAAACATATAGAACTGCTGAGAAAAAAACTTCCCCAATTTTGTTACAAGAAAACCACCATTTGACTGGGCTAAACTTCATTAGTGGAAAATGTAATGTAAGTTGAGTAACATATTTTCTCCTGAAAACTGAATAACTTGCCCGTTAACAACGCCGCTGGTGAAAATTGTCAAAAAGGATTTTTCAGAACAGTGGTGGTCTATCAGCGGAATATATTCACAAAATTATACCGAAATATATCTTACATTGCTTCTTTCATGCTGAAAACATAAATTTTTTATATCAAACTTCAACAACCTGTATATTTCTAGCAGTTGGCATGAGAAGTAAAAGTTACGTGTCTTTTCTTCGTTATTTCTCCTTTGGAATCCACTGTATCATTTTGGCACCATTAACACTATACAGGCTGTCCCAACTTAAACTTACGTTAGACATATTTTATCGTTTCATTTTGAAACTTTGCACACACACATTTTATGTTTTCCCTTATGTCTTTTCTTACGAGTGATTTTTCAGTCAGCACTTGGCAACAGATTATTCACATTATTCACAAGTAAAAACATAGTCAAAAACTTTGGAAATATTCGTTTTTTTCGGAACAGAACAGTCAGAAACTGACTGGAAAATCACTCATATAGAAACACATATGAGAAAACATATAATGTAATCAACATTAATAGTAATTGAGTGACGATATTAGTACACAAATAAGTCATAACAATGTACCAAATCAAAAGTCACCTGCTACATTTTTAAGACATTTAACACATTTCCTGCACTTTTAAGACATTTTTAAGACATTTGATACATTTGTTAGGCATTTGAAACACATTCACCGGTCTTTGTACACGTCATTTCCCAAGTGGTCAACCCCCGAAAATCTCTCATGAACAATCACCTCCCAGAAAGCAACACTGACTATTTTTGTCTATCTTATGTTAACAATCATTTCTCGAAAGGAACCGATTGAAATTAAGAAGAGTACAGGTATTCCGCGTAGCTTCATGGTACCTGTCGAAGGGCCGCAAGTGCCTGGAGCCATGATCACTCCTAATGGTCAGTACGCTGTGCCAGCGCTTGATCATCAGGCCTATACGCAAAAGCAGGCACCTGCTGCTCCCATTGAAGAAATCAAGCCAGAGATACCCGAAGATTTAGTGTGTTCGATATGCTCAGATTTGTTGACTGACGCCGTTATGATCCCGTGCTGTGGAAATTCGTTTTGCGATGAATGCATTCGGAGTTGTTTGCTGGAGTCGGAAGAGCACGAGTGTCCGGATTGTCACGAGAGGGAGATCTCCCCTGGGACGTTGATTCCCAACAGGTATCTGCAGTTGTCTTATTAGAGAAATGTAAGTATTAATTTTGGAGTGTTTGCAGATATTTACGAAATTCCGTTTCAAATTTCAAAAATAACACCGGTTACGTCAAAAAACACACACGTAAACCTACACCTGTGATTCCAGAAGTGAAACGTGTTGATGCACCTGAAGTTGAGGTAAGTAGAAGCTGTTTTTTACTTGGCAACTCTTTTGATGTGTTTGACTTAGAAACCAAAAAGTGCACCAGGGGAGGACAATGCTCAAGCAAAACCTGACCCTAAAGAAGTCACGGGAACTGTTATAAGTGAAGCTGATTCAACGGAGCCACCGAAGAAGGCAGAAACGACAGAGGTAAGTTTTGAAATTCTTGCTCGTGTCTCGGTTTCCGAATCTTTCTTTTTGTGCGCAATCCACAGGATGTTGATGTAAATCGCGGCGCAAAACTAATGAAGCAGGAGTCCGTTCCCGAGGGACCTCCAGGCGTATCACCACGTCAGTCGCCCAAAGCTCAGCCAATAACGAACATGATGAATGCGCCGCCAAGAGTTCACAGAGATCAAGGTATTTTCAAAACTCGATTGGAGAGAGTCACTCTCGATTCCATCACAATTTTTGTTAGTTTATCTCTTCTTATTGGGTCGAAAGCTTGCTGAAAATCTATAAACACCAAGTGCAGTTCAATATTATTATTTTCGTAGCACTTCTCCAGAATTTGAAACCTTGATGCGTTTACTTAGTAGCCTGTATTAATCCTGAAAGTATCTTGTACGCTACTAACAGAAGTGTGATGCCTCTGTAGCTCCGTCAGTCATCTCTGCTCCCTTATGGATTGGCACAATTATTCGATTTCACTCTTCAGGCATTTCCTCTTCCATCCATATTCCGCCAACATATTGGAACAACTTCCTTTGCATCACATCTGCATATTTCAACATTTTTCCTCGTATTCTATCAGATCCCGGCACTTTCCTGGTTTTTGCTTTCCTCATCTCCACTCTGAATTCATCCCAGGTTGGTATCTTCACCTCTCCTTCCTCTATTCCCAATTCCCCATGCAATAACTCTGGTTCCCCCATCATTAGTACCGATTGAAAGTCATTTCTAGTTATGCATTTGGGTATATACCTACAACATGGAGGAAGGTGAAAGTGGTATTTATACCAAAAACGAGCAGAAGACCCCCTGAAGAGGCTAAATCATATCGCCCGATTAGCCTATCCTCCTTTCTCCTTAAATCAATGGAGAAAATAATTGACAATCACATTAGAAGCGAACCTCTCAAAGAGATGCCGCTTCACATTAATCAATTTGCCTATCAACCAGGCAAATCCACGGTGGATGCGCTTCATCATCTAGTGAGAGAAGTGGAAAAATCCATCGCAGAAAAAGAAATTGCAGTTGGCATATTTATAGATATAGAGGGTGCCTTTGATAACACCTCATATAAATATAAAAATGGCTGCTGCGAGACATGGCATTGAACCTCCCACAATAACCTGGATAGAAGCAATGCTAGAAAGTTGAACAGTTACGGCCTCCTTAGGAGGGGAAGAGATTTCGATGGCTACGGCAAGAGGATGCCCACAAGGTGGGGTGTTATCGCCTCTCCTATGGTCTATCGTGGTGAACGACGTACTGGGAAAACTGACTGATGAAGGATACTGTGCACTAGGATACGCAGACGACATCGTCATCCTAATCAAGGGCAAGCATGATGGTATAATTTCAAACCAAATGCAAACTGCCCTAAACAAAATAAGAGCATGGTGTGTAAAGGAGGAACTTACGGTAAACCCCACAAAAACCACCATAGTCCCATTCACTATGTGCAGGAAGCTAAATCTAAAAGCTCCACAGCTACAAGGACTATCGATACAATTTTCCGCAGAGGTAAGGTATTTAGGGGTAACTCTGGATGCTAAACTCACCTGGAGACCTCATATAGATAAAACTCTTCCCGTAGCGACGGGAGCCTTTTGGGCTTGTCGCAAACTTTTTGGAAAAACCTGGGGGCTAAAACCGAAAATGATCTATTGGTCATACACATCAATAATAAGACCCATTGTCACATACGCTTCGTTCGTGTGGTGGGCAAAAACCAATGAAATCGGGACACAAAGCAAGTTGCAGAAATTGCAACGGCTAGCGTGTCTGGGTATAACGGGCTATGTGCACAACCCCGACTGCAGCTATGGAGGCACTCTTGGACCTGCCGCCCCTTCACCTACGGGTGAAGAGAGGGGGTCTACAAATCGCCATAAAAATAACCCAAAATAAGGAATTCAAACCGGGCGACAAAACAGGTCATCTAAATATCTTGGACTTTTTACAGCCAGAACTGTTTGAAAAACCCTTGGATGTCATTCCGAGAGTGTTTGACTTTCAGACACCAGTCGAGGTGGACATTCAGGACCGCAACACGGCTGGAAGTCAAATAATACAGCTGGAACCAAATTCCTCCATCTGATGGATCTAAAACCGAAAAAGGAACAGGTATAGGCATATATGGCCCAAAATATAGGGCATCAATAGCCTTAGGTACCTATCCCACAATTATGCAAGCTGAAATACTTGTAATAGACCTATGTGCCCAAGAATGCCTAGGAAGGAACACAAAGGGTAAAAAAGTCTATATAATGTCTGACAGTCAGGCTGCGATAAAAGCACTGAAAGCCAATAGCTTTGAGTCTTTATCCACCTGGGAATGCAGACAATCCCTCAAGAAACTGGCTAAGGGCAATAAAGTTGCCCTGCACTGGGTGCCGGGTCATGAGGGAATTGAAGAGAATGAAATAGCTGACGAACTAGCTAGATCAGGTTCTAAGAGATTCCCGGCTGGACCCGAACCGTTCTGTGGGGTATCTGGAGCAGATGGGAAATGGAGTACAAAAAAGCTCACTGGTATAACATACCAGGACATAGACAGGCGAAGAAATTCATTGATTACTCGACTACGAATGCAAAAAAGCTTCTTTTTTTATCAAAGAATGAAATCAGACTCCATTACATGTCTGTTTACTGGACACTGCCCAGTGAGGTACCATCTCAAAAAACTGGGGCTGACAGACAGTGGCAAATGCAGACTTTGTGAGCTGGAGGTTGAATCCGCCGAACACATCCTCTGCAATTGTGATGCATTAGCTCGATTTAGGCTGCAACACTTAGGGCAGGCACAACTGACGCCTGAAGAAGTGAAAGGAAAGCCTCTCAGGGACATTCTGTGTTTCGCTGGAAAGATCAAATTCCTGAGAATCTAATTACGAGTAGGGTTATGAACAAAAGATCAACACTGGTCGCAGTTCTGTAAGGCTTACGCAACCTATCGACCCCTGAGTACAATACAATACAATAAAGTCATTTCTCCAAACTTATTTAATCTCATAACAGCCATATTCCAGTACCCCATTACTATTCTTCATACCTTTAACTTTTACAGTGTAACTTTTCTTGTCTTTGTATCTGTCTAAAGAAACTGCTTGAGTTATTTCTCCTGCTGTCTTCTTCGATTTCAATCAATTTCCTTTTTTTACTTCTAATCACTCTGTTTGCTTCCCTTATCTTCTCCTTATAAATCACTTGATCCTCTGCTCTATTAGTTGATAACCATTTAATTCTTTTGATTTGTTACACACTTGCAATCCTCATCAAACCATTCCTTCCCTTTCTTCACTTCTTGCTGACCAACCACCCTATCCATCCATAAGTACAAGCATTTTTCAATATGTAGATAACCATTCCTACCTGTTCTGCATTGTTGCATTCTAAACTCTTCTTTAATTCATTAGTTATTTCCAAAATACATTTATCTTGCACATTCAGTTTACATAATTCATCTACCATCCATTCCCTACTAGCCCTACTCTTTTTATCCTGTGTATTCTCTGTCTCATAGAAGCTATCACCGGATAATGATGTGACTCCACATTAGCCCTTTTTCAAAAGTTATATTTCTTGGTTTGGCCTCAATTCTCATGGTTGCCAATCTTCCATTTATTGAATAGAAATCGGAAACATTGCTCCTCAAACTCGTTGATACAAAGAAAGCCGCACCATCTGCCCTGTACTTTATTTCCTGAGGAGAAGACTGAACCACCTGATCTATCTATTTGGCCATGATCTTTCCACCTGCAGCCATGTTGTCACATTCCACATAGCTACTCTCCACTTGGTTAAATAACTACTACATATTCTCCTATAGGAGTGCGACAAGCCCATAAACATCCGTCTCATGAAAGGTCTCCTCTAAGAAGACCACATCGCACCCACAGGTCCCCAAATTATGATCATCCGTAAGTTATTTTTTCAATTTTTAACATTAAATCTCATTGATTGCGTTCTTTGTGTTTCCCTCAGCAGAGGCAGACAAGAAGAAAGACCAGGAACTCCCACTGTGGACGAACCTGGCACAGGAGGCCCACCGGGTTATTCGCAACCAGGTCCGTATAATACGACAGGGCCACCGGGTGTGGTGCCTCCCGTCATAGGCTTGCCGCAAGCGTCGGTGTTGCAGGTAATAATTTTTCGATTTGTGTTCGAAAATTATGGACTAGAACATTGGAATTTCTAGGGGCCACCTCCGTACCCACCAGGGCAGCCCCCGCCGGGGATTTATCCTCCGCCTAATTTCCGTTTGCCGCCCCCGAACGCTTACATGCCTCCCGGGTAAGAATTTGCCTAATTCTGATTTATTTTCGTCTTAATTTTTCTTTTATTTTCTTTAGACCATATAGTGTACCGCCAAGGCCTGTATTCGATGGTAGCAGACCGCCGGTACCAACAGGCCCATATACGAGTTATCCTCCAGGGCCGAGGCCGAGAGGGCGTGATTATCTCCCTCCAAGAGGAATAAGGGGTAGAACTCCCCCGAGGTAAGTTGAAATATGGGCGTTTTCATTCAACAAATTTATTAATGAACCCCCCTTAGGGGAGGCTAATCAATCCAGTATAAGTTTAATTTTAAAAAACTGCATGTATTCCCCAAATATCTATGAGTTTCTTCCTGGCTGCACCGGAGACCACGGGACTTCTTCAGATTACCGGTATACAGGGTGACCGCACCTTCTGTCCTTATTGAATGGGGCCTCTGTTTGCAGAGTTACGAAAATATGTTTCATACAAGAGTTTAGGGATGCAACGTTTAAACGTTTAAACGTTTAACCGCCCGTGTGGACACTACCTGTTTAAGGGAACGTTTAAACGCAAGGCAGATAAAATTTAAATATCATTAAATTTCAGATAAACAAAGCCGCGGCTAGCGCTAGGCGCGCACCGCGTAAGAGCAAAAGCGACGCGTCGCGACGCGGCCGCTTAGATATTGCAAAACCGGCATGTAGATACTTTTCAAATTTATTGTTTGCATCCCTTTGATGACTTTCACCGCCGTTGTGGCGGCCATCATTCAACGGAATATGTATTATTTTATGATTTATAACCCAACTTACAAACGACGTTTGATATTATTGATATTATTAAAGTTTTAAAACAATATTGCAATATTGGTAAGCTACGCGTAGGGTGCGCGTTTAAACGCCGTCTAAACGTTTAATATATGCGTTTAAACGTTTACGAAAAATCGCTAAACGTTGCATCCCTACAAGAGTTGCTGGGATTTAACTTCTCTATTTCCCAAAATTATTTAAAAGTATACAGGGTATTTGTGTTCTATGGTACGATATGTAACTTCGTTTCTTTAAATCGAATGTGTTATTTTTCATTGTTTTTTTGTATTCTCCATGTAAAAATAACCTGATTTTACTGAGGCAATATTTGCTTTTTACTGAAAAAAATACATTTGCGGCTTGACAGGAAAAAAATTATTTCTCATACACCGTATTAGCGACGTCTATAAAATTTCACCATTTTTCTACCCAGGGTGCCTGCCAACAGTAGAAATGTTGAAACATTCACTAATGATAGACAGGGTGTAAGATTTTGTATGCCTCTTTTCTACAACTTATAAGTCAGAAACTCATTTCTTTTAAATGGCACTCCGTAATTTTTATTTAATTTTTGGATTACACACAAAAAACTAGACCAAACTTTTCATACAAACTATGCCTCGATCATTAGCCTTCATAAAGATATTGAAGCTTTAAGAAAATTCACTTACTTTTGCATGTATAGTACAACTTCTATAATCCGGACACACCGCAATCCGGTCACTCCAGTATTCCGAACATGCGCCCCATTCGGACACTTTTTACCTCTTAAATCCCGGACATATGAAAAGTGCATTTCTGTACGCAAATTTCGACGTGGCTGACTCGTTGTGACATTATCACTGCTCGGATTTTGTAGAGAGGGGGTTAATAGAGTATTATGCGGCATACGGCACACTTTTGAACATTTGGTCAGTCGCCACTTGTCAGTCGTCTGTCTGGTGGCTTGGAGGTTTGATCATTTGGATGATTTTGTTTGTCGAGTTAATTGCACTTGACACATTTTCATTGTTACTTAGTTATGGCCCCAACTAAAAGGCAACACAGTACACTAACAATTCAAGAAAAGTTAAAAATTTTAAATGCTCTTGATTCAGGCAACAGTATACGACAGGTAGCCGAAAAATTGAATGTTGCAAAGTCTACCATATTCGACATTAAAAATAAAAAAGCGAAAATAAGAGATTTTGTTTCGAGTTCATATAATGGCATAGGTATGTTCTGAGATCAATTTATGTTTTCTTATTGAATGTTAAAATATTTATCTTTTAATTTTAGTAAAAAAAAGTCATTAGAAAAGCCGGAAATCTGGAGATGGAACAAGCGTTATATGCCTGGTTTCTGCAACAACGTGGTCACCACATACCAATTTCTTCTGAAATTTTGTGTGCTAAGGCAAAATTAATTTATGAACAAATAACCAGTAAGACTGATTTCTTAGCTAGTACTGGTTGGCTAGACAAATTTAAATTACGGCATGGTATCCGTCTCTTGAAAGTAGGCGGCGAACGAATTTCTTGTGACATAGAAGGTGTAAAACCATTTCAAGAAAAATTTATAAAGATAGTTTGCGAAATGGGGTTAAGTGCAGAGCAGGTTTACAATGCCGACGAATCTGCATCTTTCTGGTGGGTTTTACCGGGAACAACGTGGGTCCATGAAGGAGAAAAATCGGCACCAGGTAGAAAAGTTTCTAAGGATTGTTTGACTTTCATGCCATGTTGTAACGCTGCCGGTACACACAAACTCCCTCTTGGTTATTGGAAAGTCTCACAATACAAGAGCTTTTAAAAATGCTCAAATTCCTGTAACATACAAAGCAACTAACAAAGGCTGGATGACAAGAAACTTATTCTTTGATTGGTTTAATAATTATTTTGTCCCAGGTGTGAAAAGGTTTTTAAATGAAGTAAATAGGCCATGTAAAGCATTACTTTTACATTTATAACGCTCCTTCTCATCCAAAAGAAGAAGAGATTAATAAATTTAAATCCAAACTTCCGAATTTTATATCTACCACCCAATTGTACAGCAGTAATTCAGCCTATGGACCAAAATTTGATACAAAATATTATAGTGTCGTACAGAAAAAGCAAAGTGGGATGAAGATGATCTTCCACTTAGCGATTTCGAAAAAAGACTGCAATCTGGGACTGTGTACGCAGATTTAAAAGAAATTAAAGAATCATTGCGTACCCTTGAACCAACGAATAGTTTAACTGATGAAGAAATAGCTGCTTGGGCCACAGGTCAAAATGAATTGTATGTTGAAGAGCTTTCAGAAAAAGAAATAATTGACGAGGTTATTAATAATGGGCACGAAAATGATAACGTGGAAATTGATAATGATAGTGAAGAAATTGTTGAATCAACATTTAAAATCAAAAATATTGATGCTCTGAGTGTACAGTGAGCTGAAGAAAATGACCTCCCTTTGCACAATGTATTATTATTAAAAAAATTGAAAGAGACTGCAAACTCCAAGCTTCAAAATAAGGCAATCCAGCGAAATCTCCAGTCATTTTTTACAAAATTATAAATATGTAATTTAGTAAAAAATTACATATGCATGTACATACTCGATATTTCGCTAGGTTATGTATCTTACGTATTATTATTTTCAAATAAACTTCATTTTATGATAGAATATATATTGTTTTATTAATTTTGTTCCCTAAATGTGAAATAATGAAGGTTGATAAACCCGAAAAAATGCCTCTAATCCGGACACTTCAATTGCCCGAAAAAACCCAGAACTATATCTGTCCGAATTAGCGAAGTTGTACTGTATATTTAAAATTGCAGAACACTATTTATATAATAAATTATTGCTAGTGTAAATGATGAAAATTTTATTTTAAGAACCAATGTAGCAGTTCCAAAGTGAAAATTTGATTTTCTGTTGCAGAAAAAGACTGAATCATGTATCATGTTGATTGGACTGAAGTAAGGGGGATAATGGAAATTAAATTAGTTAAGGGCAATAATTTCATCTAATCGAACACAATATTTAAAAATAAAAGGATGCTAAACGCAATTAATTACAGAAATATCAAAAACAAAAATGCAACAGTAACAAACAAAAGAAACAGAAAAACAAAAATTTTATCCAAGATAATGATCAAAATTTTCTCCATTATGGCGAGTACATAACTGAACAACTCTCTAGTGAAAACTTCACTGTACATCTAGCATATCCTCGGTTATAGTGGTAAAACGTAAAAACTCGAGCAATGCGTTCCCTCATATTTTCAACAGTAGTTGGAGACGTTTGATACACCAAAATTTTGATATAACCCCGCCGTAAAAAGTCTAACCTTGCAGAATACAAAAAAGCATTGCTAGTAACACATTCGTACCACCACCCTTGCGTTACTCTTGACCTTCACGAATTATTTTTTATCCCCATTAACTGGCAATCCCAACCTTTTCCCTGTTGCTATAAATCTTGCCATAATTTCTTTTAATCCTTTCTTCTGGCAAGTAAAACTACATCATCAACATCATAATATTATGCCAGCAACTGTGACCTCTGTTAATTATAGTTCCTGTTATTCCCTTATTGGTCTTTCCAGGACAATATTAAGGGTGGGATATTCGAATACCCAAGAAGCGTTCTCCTCGCTTCTGAGACGGTGTTAATACACTGCTCAAAAACTGTATTACTTATAGACAGGAATTATGGTTTAAAAGAAATAATATTAGAGTTGGTAGAATATGCTTATAACTATTTTATTTGCCATATTTACACTGTTGTTAAAATAAACGGGGTTGAAAACTGGAAAATTTTAACGGAAATCTTAGCATTATTCACACACAAATTGTACATTCGGATTTTAGTTAACAGTCAAAAAAAAATATGTGACCATACTCACCGATCTTTTAGCTTTATTTTAAGACTATATTTGCCTAATTTCGTTATTTCAATTTTGTGCTGGACTGACTGTACCAAACGGTTGCTAAAGCTAGGGTCCCTATATTTAGAGAGTACCGCAATCTCCGCCATATTTACTCACAATAACAGCCGCCAAATTTGAATTGTGGCGGAACGTCAGAATGACATTTTGCTGCTGACACGGCAGTCCGCCATATTTACTCACAGTTCTGAAACATAGTGGAGCTATTGATTGCGGTACTCTCTAAATACAGGGACCCTAGCTAAAGCTATGTCTTTTTCTGTCTTATACATGTACTACCGATCTCCTGTCCTGTTATTGCGTATCCCACCCTTAAACAACACCATTTGAGTGGATCTCTGGCGTACGCCACCTTACCATTCAACTTAATCCTGCTAACTATGTTTTGTATTGTCAGTTTTATCAATATGACTATTTTGTTAGAAATTTTAAGTTCTTCCAGTGCTTCAAATAGTTTTTTCCTCTTCACTGAATCATATGATCCTTTAAGATCTATGAACAATAGATAAACAGGTATTTCATATTCATAACAACTTGTTTGTTTCAGCGTAAATATTTCTTCCGCTGTCGATCCATTTTCTTCGAAAACCACCCTGATACTCTCCCAGTAGATCCTTGGCACACTAATGTGTGGCCAATACCTTGTGCACTACATCCAGTAAAGTAAGAGGTACCTCTGTAATTGATACAATCCATTGCGTCTATTTTTTTATGAAGCGACAGTATATTTGGACTGTTCTATGACCTAGGCATGGTTTTTGCATTCCAATTTTCCGTTACTAATTCGTGAATCTTTTCCCTTAATGCTTTTCCACCATATGTTAAATTTTCTGTCAATATTTTCACTCGGGCATTTACTGTTTTTCATTAAATACAAAATTTCTTCTATTTCGTCTTCAGTTGGCCCTGCCTGGGATCACTTCTTCCTCATAATACTTAAGTTTGAGCATTTCAGCATTCTCAATAGTTAAAACTTAAAAATCTTGGAATTGAGCACTTTTTTCAATCCTACAATACCCAATGATGCCGTATTGTTGCTGCAAATGTTTTTTCTAAAAAACAAGTAGTCGGTCTTCTCAAGTAAGTACTTTATATCATTGAAAGTATTTTGTAAAGGTATTGGCATGTTTTGCAGACAAAATCCTGATTTCAGCTAAAAAAAATAACCTCGTCAATTTTTGTGTAACTTCTGAGATTTTAATATAAATTTTGGTTTTGTAGGATCATCGATGATCCCTTGGAAGCCTTCAATCGCATGTTGAGGGAAAAGGACGAGAGAGAGCGCAGGGCGAAGCAGCGGAAGGGACGCAGTTACAGTCGCAGTTCGAGCCGGAGTTTGAGCAGATCTCCAAGAAGGATGCGCAGTAGATCGCCCAGAAGGCGTAGTCGCTCCAGATCTTTCTCTATGTCCAGGTATTTTTACGTTTTTTCCTATTTTTCTGGCCAATTTTCATTTGAACCCATTGCATAACTTTCCCGTTGTTTTTCACGATAATCCCTAGATTTTCTTTGGTAAATTTTGTCGCGTTCTTCGACAGTCTGACCTGCATGTGTCGGTGTTTTTTTTTGTGCAAATTTCGAGAAGTTCAAAATGTGCACTTTTTTGTGTTGTCGCAGATCGAGATCACGATCATTCTCTCCGAGTATGAGGGGCTCCCCGTCTCGGGACATTTCGCCGAGGAATTCTCCACGCAGACGGGCGCCCTCGCGGTACAGGTCGCCGATAAGGTCTCCGCCACGGTACGTGAATGAATAGCTCGGCATAAAGGAGAGGTAGTATGACGTGGTCAATGTTGCATGCACAACACTGAAGCAATGTCTGTAACGCTCGAGCGTAGAGAGAGATAAAAGAAGTTGGGCCGATTCTCTGTCTTTACAATATCGCACATGGGCTTGTGAAACGATTAAGGGTGGTTTTTCGAACCCTAATTAAATATTGGGTATACATGTGCAACTTTGTGCACCAGTGATTATAAAACAAGATAATAGGTTTTTTTTTCTTTAAAGCAGTTTATAACAATCGTGTGGACTGATTTTCAACGTTCCCCCACACCAGAAATATTTCTAAAAGAACATAATAAATTTCTAGCAATATAAACAGAACCCAAAATAAGAAAATACATGTAACAAATTAACAGCAAATAAACTTCAACATTGAGAACATCAAGACCAGCATCCTTGTATGTAACACTGACATCAGTTTCGCGCATTAAAGCTTGTACTTTGTAGGTTTTTTAAAGCATTAATACTATTAATTTCTTTTACTTTATTACTATTTAGAATTTTTGGTGTAATGTAAGAAAAGCCCCTTTCAAACAGTTTGTTTTATGTGTAAGAATGTAAAATCTGCTGCAAGTATATTAAAAAGAACAGGTCCAAGCACAGAACCCTGCGGGACACCAGAAGTCTAATGTTCTCTGTTTAATATGGCTTGTGTTACACCACTGGCACCATAATACCCCAACTTCGCTAGGAACAGTCCAAAATTTACTGTATCAAAAGCTTTTGACATATCAATCAAAACCATTATTATCACCGTACCCCTATCTCTTACTGCCAGAATGCTATCTTTAACAGCTGGCAATGCTGTTGCTGTGCTAAATCCACTGCAAAAGACTGATTGGTTATTCGGCAACACGTTGTAACATTGAAGATGGTAAGCCAGTTTGAAATTGACAATCTCTTCTAATAATTTGGATTCTTTGGGAAGAATTGATATTGGCCTCAAATCTCGCAACACAGCAGGTTTATTGTTCTTTGGTATTGGATGTATTATAGCAGACTTCTATATAAGTACTTGGAACAGTGCCAGTCTCCAGAGAAACATTTATAATATGTGTCAATGGCAATAGACAAAAGGTGAGCAGCAAGTAACATGTATGCTGAAACAACATCTATCCCGACCGCTGTAGATTTGATCTTCAGCAAAGCCTGCTTTATTTTGTCAGGGTCAGCCATAATAAATTCGAAATTTGGGTAATACTTTCCACATTTAAACTCATTTAGAAGAACTGTGTACAACTGACTCTTGAGGCACAGATGTTTAAAAGAAATGACTAATCGTTTAATAATAATAATGATAATAATAATAATAATAATAATAATAATAATAATAAATGGCCTTTATTTAAGTTTAGTAGAAACGTAATCACCCATGGCGAGATTCAGCTTGAGTGGATACAAGGATTCACCCAGCTGTTCTTCCATCTAACCACGGAGTAGTGGATAGAGAAGCGAAACAAACAGTAGAAGATAGATAGACAGAGAAGAAAGGATATTTGACGTATTCCAAAACACAATACCAAATAAACCCAAGTTGCTGCACATCGATCCGAGGTTCAGTCACTGCCCACCCAACAACAAGGTTAACATCTTACTCGAAAAACTTTTTATAGTACGAACAATTCTGATGGACACAGGTACAGAATTCAGAATTTTTGTAATGTTGTAGGAAAATGAGCGCTTAAATATTTGTGTGTGATGCAAAGGAATTGTCAAGGTTCCCCTGAATCTCACGTTCAAGTTGTGCACATCGGTTCTAAATGTAATACGCTCAGACAAATAGGGAGGATGCTTATGCAAAACAATGTCAAAAAATTTACGGGCCGAGTGTAACAAGCGCCTGTTCTTCATACTCAACCATTTGATCTCTTTAAGTTTATGACTAACGTGCTGATATCGACGAATGCCAAAAATTAATCTTATACAGGAATTTTGAAGTTTTTGTAATCTGTTGCAATCAAACGCAGTTAGGCAAGAACTGTACACTGTATCACAGTAATTTACCTGAGACAGAACAAGAGATTCACAAAGCATCATCTTTATCCGTCGATCAAGTACATGCCTGCTTTGATATATTAATCGCAAGTTAGCGTAGGCCTTCTGCAAACAACTGCTTAAATGAGAAGAAAATCTTAAATTATCATCTAATAAAAGACCCAGACTTTTTACTTTGCTATTGAACGGTATAACTGAATTATTGACTGCAATTTTTTCTCCATATTTGTGAAGGAAATTTAAACGTTTACCTTTTGGACCAAAAATTATTGCAACAGATATACTAGGATTAAGATTAAGGCAATGCTTCAACGAGAAAGAGAGCAAATTACCTAGGTCGTAATTAATGGCAGCCACTGCCTGAGAGCACTCATCCGGATCAAATGATAAATACAACTGAGTACCGTCGGCATAGAAGTGTTGATTACAAGACATAAAAGCTGAGGGAATGTCACAAGCGTATATCGTGAACAGAATGGGGCCCAGCAGTGAGCCCTGAGGGACACCGGCAGTCACAGATAATTGATCGGATGACAAATCCCCATGCGTCACCAGTTGACCTCTATTATTCAGGAAATTGTTCACTAGTGCAACTGAGGAAGGACCCAAACCAATATAATGTAAAATGGAGCTCAAGAGACGGTGATTCAAAGTGTCGAAGGCCCTGGAGAAGTCCAGCAGCACCAAAACAGAGAGCTTTCCTTCATCCCAGGATTTAAAAATATCGTCTGTAACATTTAACATCGCTGTACTACAGCTATAACCTTTTCTAAAACCGGACTGGTACTTGGGTAAAATATTGTATTTTCTTATGTGAAATTCAATTTGATTCGCCAAAACTCAATCCAGAACCTTCGACATAGTAGGTAAAATACTAATAGGACGAAGGTGACTAAAACTGGTGGGATTTGTAATCTTAGGGATAGGAACGACTCCAGCAACCTTCCACGAGGAGGGAAATACAGAATTAATAATACAAAAATTTATTATATGAGTAATGTAAGGCAGTAAAAAGGGCAAACATAGCTTTATTGTTGCAATATTAATACCGTCAAGGCCCATAGCCTTACTCTTAATATGCGATATTATATTAAGTACCTCAATATCACTCACAGGAGAGAAGATTAGTTGAGAACAAACGCCATCCCTAACATGATCACTATAAAATTTCATGGTAGATTCATCTGGGGAAACACTGGGAATGGAATTGACAAAGTAATCATTAATGGCATTCACATCAGATATAGAATTTGGGAACTTGCTATTATTACTGTTACATTTACGAGACTGACAATTGAGAGTTCTCAAAATCTGCCAAGACTCCCTCAGGGTACTGCCTTTAAACTTAGTCGAATAGTAAGCTTTTTTCTCCCTTCCTATTAGAGACGTTGCCATGTTTCTAAGGCACTTATACCCCCGCCAGTCCGAAGGATTTCTTGTGGATTTAAATTTAGTAAGCATATTATCTCTATCCCTCGTAATTGCTCGAACGGAATCCGTTCTCCATGGCGCGTACGGCCTAGTTATCCTAGTTTTTGTAATAAAGTTTTACGGCGACAACTAAAAACAGTTCAAGACCGCTATTTTAGAGTATATTATCAGATGAAAATTTGGCTGAACAGCCTAAATTCGGAACCACAACTTCCAAATATTTTAAAAAGTGCACACAAGACGATTGCGAATTTAGCTGTTGACAGGCAAAACCAAAAAAAATATTGTAGAATCCGAAATATGTTCTTTCTGATGTAGTATTAGAGTATGTACTTGCAAATATCGAGCTCCTTGGTGGGGATTGAGTTGCAAGGCACTGCATGTGACTGAATAATAGATACAAGTTCCGACTTCTTTACAAACAATTCCTTTAATTATGATTCCATTTTGAAAATTTAAAAACCAGTAGACTCATAAACTTTAGAAAGTAATTTTTTCAGCAGCAGATAGAGAAATCAGCAGGGCTCCAGAATATAACAATATAAATTTCTCATTACCATTTTTTTTTATAAAACACTGTATAACCCAAACACACCTGACGCTTTTTGACGACTCTTGAATTCTTCATACCCAAGGTTGTGTACTATGATTCTGACTAGGCCAAATCTTTTTACCTTTTATGCCCACGGAATAAAACGATAACTATAGTTTTGCACTCTACTATAAAATAGACGATTAATTTCACTGAGGGTTCAATAGTGGTTCGAGGTGTCAATAGTTACAAACTTTGTCTCAAAATGATGCGTATCGCTTTACTACCTCTCTTTTATATCGTGATGGATAGCATGCTTTTTTGTGGACGTCTTTTCGGTCGTAGTTTCTTAGTTTCCAAAGCTGGTATGTGAACGAGTGTTTTATGACGAATTTTTGTGTTTTGTGTCTGCAATTTTTATAGGTAGAGTCGAAATAGTTAAACATGTCTCATTTATACTCGTAAACTTCATTGATCCTGTTTCTCTTTCCATAAGATTTTCTTCAATTTGCACGAAAATCATGATAACCCCGATAGACCTATTTTTCGCTGCAATTTTCAACATTTTCTTGCAGATACCGATACAAAGATGGTCCTCCTCCATCAGATCGTGGTCGGGACCGTGACTATGACAGAGATCGCGACTACAACCGAGATGTGGGGTATGGTGGTCGCAACAAAGACTTCCGTGAAAGAGACGATTACAGTCATTATGACAACTATGATAGAGACAGGGGACGCAATCCTAAGGGGCAGTGGGGCCAGGGGATGCCGAGGGGGCCGCCCGATGGTTATTACCAGCCGAACATGCATCAGCAGATGCCGCCGCAATACGTTCCGCCAAACAGGTATTTGTTAATATGTTTTCTATGAATTTAACCATTTTTGATGGCCACGTGAAATCGGGGTTTTGTGATGTACTTGTGATTTGTAGTCTGTAGATATTTTTACGAATTTTTGGATCTCTTTCAATATTATTAATATTAAAAAGTGTTACAAATTTTATGGCTGATGGTTGGATTTATGGTGTCCTGATAGGTGCAGCAAAAATTAAGTGAGAGAAAGTTTGTTACTCAGAATAGATCGTAGAATCAACTCGTTCATTATTCTTTGCTTCATTTAATAGTTGCCGTATCTGACACCATTATACAAATTTCGTTGGTTTGAATTTGTTTTGTTATTGCTTCTGACTTGCGGAGGTCGTAATTGAACTGTTTCGATATTGATTCAGGTTCTGCTGAATCATTTTATGCATTAAAGTAAAAATTATACATACTTTGTTTTTCCGAGAAAATTTGGACATACTGGCACAAAATGTGTCTCATATTCTACCCTTTTTAAAATTTGGGTATTTTCTATTTTACATACTTATATTTACATGATAAATTTATTAAGAAATTTGAGTTTAAAGTTGTGAACTATTTCATGTACCTACTAATTTTTCTTGATTGAAAAGTTGCAAATTTAAACATTGTACTGTGATCTATGTGCTGCAATTTTGCTGTGATATCTTGCTCTGTGATATCTTTTTAGTTGTTTTTATTGTATTTTATATGGGGCATAAATTTTCTAATTATTTTTGTAACAGTGTTTATTTATTTTTTTGCTGAATGTGTTTTCATTCTGTTTTTTTATATAAAATTGTCGTTATTTTACAATGAGATTGGTGAAAGAGGAATTCATTATTTTTCCTTGTAAAATTGTGTAATAATTACCATAAAATAAGGTCTGTTTTTTATATCCTTACTTTATTTTATTCTATATTAGCATATTTATACTTATTGTTTACAAAATACGAACCTGTGGCAGCTCAACCGAGGACATTATGGATTTGGGTGTGGCCGTGAACAAAATAACGTTCAGTATAAATTTTATGAAATATATTTTGAGATACGGTGCTTTTTCTTGCTATATTTGTTATTATGTTAAAATGGAATTTTTGTATCAGCAAGAAGGTCTCAATAAAACATTAAAACAGACCATTCTTTGTTTTTTCCCGAAAATCTTCAGGCACCAAGGTGGTTATAAATATGTGGATGTGTTGCATTTTTCCCGAATTAAAATTTTTGTACGAAATCTTCAAAAACAAAATTCAAGAATTTTATTGCGTAATCCTGCCATAAGTTCTGTTGCAATAACGAAATCGGGCTCAGGAATGGATTTGGCACAGTCATTAATTAAGGGCTGCTTTATCTATCTGCTACTTATTCAAAGGGTAAGCATTCAGACACGCTTTTAGATACTTGGGGTCACCCGGCTACACAGCATGCATTTTCTTCATGGAAATTTCAGCTATTGCTTTTTAGAGACTTTCCAGGTTCTTTTGGCGTCTTCAGTCTTCAGTCTTGATGAACACCAAAATCTTATTCCTTTAAGGGTTTGGCCTTATGGGCAAAGTGTGTCCCGTCGGCACACTTAAGTTCCCACTTTGGACTTTTTTATTCACAAAAATGGATCTTTGATACCCCCCCCTCCCCCAATTTGCAACTCCCCACCCCTAATTTGCAACTCCCCACCTTACCATTACACAGGATGAAGACTATAGCCGATCCGATACCGATACTTGGTATCAGGTATCGCCCAATAATGAACATTTTCAGATACTCTTGTGTACCGGTAAAAATGTTCTAAAGTATCTGAAATTCCAAAATCTTAAAGGATGTCTTAATCTACTGTTGAGAATAGCCATTTCCATTGTATTTGAATACCATATGATTACAATTGGAAAGTGTATTCAATTTGAAACAAATTGTGTGTCTTAAAATTTTTCTATAAAGTAATGAGAATAATCGGGCATAGCAGTCAAGGAAAACTACACAAGATCTCTCCCAGGAAAAATGTGAAACAGGCGCCGACCGGGATTCGAACCTATGTATTTTGCTTTCCGGGCGACTGCTCTAAGAGCTGTCTGCACACCGACACACCAAACGTGAAAAAGGCCATGTATAGGTAGCGAAGGAAGATGGAAATAATAATTATCAATCTCATAATTAACCAACAACAACCTCACCTTAGATCTATTGCAGTAGTCGCACTTATTTAAGTGCTTCGTGGGTCATTGTCTTTACGAAGCACTTAAATAAGTGTGACTGCTGCAATAAATCTAAGGTGAGGTTGTTGTTGGTTAATTATCAGGGTTGGCAAATATCATGATATTTATTATAAATATCAAAATATCGGATATTTACGATATATATCAAAAATTTGATATACCGTGTGACAAACTTCCATGTGTACATGGGGAAATAACATGGGCAATTACATTTTTGGGGATTCCTGCTCCCCATGTGTAGTTACAGTGGTGGTAAAGGTAGCAATCGAAAGATTATTTTTTTCTGCGTATGAGGATATCAAAAACTCTACAACTTTCCAATTTATTAAAGCATTAAAAGCAAAAATTACATTAATAATTTTCTAACTAAAACATAAATTTTTCAGATTATCCATGACAACTTAATTTATTCTAATCACGGACGTCTTTGATTTTTATGGATTTTCTGAACTGTCAACATTTAAAAATGAACAAAAATATTTATTCAGTTCAAGAAAAGGTTTTCATTGTGAAAATATTTTACGGCGGCAATAGTTTGCGCGTAGTCCGTGCCTTATTTTCTGTAAAATTCAATAACGGTCCTATTGTTTCGGTATAACAACAAATAATTTAGTAAGAAATTTGAAGGCTGGGAATCTTTCATCGAAAGAAGTTAATTTTTACTAATACATAAACTTGTTTTTTTATTTAGATAATTCTCATTCACATTATTATTGTCATTACCTATAGTTCACAATTAATTGATTACTGGTGTGGATGTTTCGTTAGTGAATGCTGGTCCATAGTTTAGGGTAAATTGTAGGTGTCGTCTAACCTATTAAAAAGTTTCTGGGAGAATGTTAAAGCAGTAAAATGAAATAATAAAAATTAAATTACTTTAATTTTACTGCAATTATGAAAAATTTAACAAGCGGGCAACATTTGTTTATTTTGCTCTAATGAATTTTGTGATCTGGCAATTTAATACTTATTTATTTCAATCTAGGTAAGGACAAAAACTTATTAATATACAATGAAATTAAAGTAACATAAAAAAAGAAAAATAACTATAACAAATATTCAAATAAACCCCCATTCTGTATCAGACAGTATCCCAGCCTATTATACATAGGAAGAATTTCTCACATTAAAGAATCAATATTTGGGTGACGAGTTTTATAAATCTTATTTTTTAAATGATCCCACGAGAAAAAGTCACACGGTGCCAAATCAGGACATCTAGCTGGCCAGTTTATAGCACCACCTCGACCAATACAGCTCTCTGGAAATATTTCATTTAATAATTCCCTCACTTGTGCTCCAAAATGTGCTGGGCATCCGTCATGTTGAAACCAGACCTCGCGATTCGCATGTGCAACTTCTTCTAATGCAGGGCCAATATGGGTAATTAAAAGAAATAAGCTTCTGAATTTAAATTTCCCTGTATTTCAAATGGTCCTATAATGCGATTATTAAAAATGCCTGCCCAAATATTGATTTTTTGAGGGTATTGCGTTGTAGTGGCTAGATTTATTCTGAGATTTTCCTGTGCCCAATGCCTAACGTTTTGTGAATTTCGCTCTTGATTTAAAGTGAAGGTACACTCATCGGTAAAACAAATTGATGAGAGGAAGCTGCGATCCCGATTAGCCCATTCTTGCATTTCTTCACAGAAAGTTTGCCTTGATTCTTCGGCTTAGTGACATTGGAATTTAAAGGGATGATATTTGTTTTTTTTTTAATATGTTAGGGACAGTTTCTCTTGAAACATTACATTCTAGGGCAATAGACCTTAAACTAGATGTTGGACTAGCAGTTATCAGGCCTATTATCATTTCCTCTACCTCAACATTTAGATTTCTTGGAACGACTAAAAAAATTAATGATAAGATTAATTTTAGTTTTGTTTCACTTCACGTTATCACTTGTTAAATTTCTCATAATTCCAGTAAAATTTAAGTTAGCGAACAATAAGGAATTAGCAACTAGGTAATAATAATAAGCGAACCAGAATTATCTAAATAAAAACCAAGTAAATTTATTAGTAAAAATTACCTTCTTTCATGAGAGATTCCCAGTATCTTCAAATTTCTTAACTAAATTTTTTATTGTTGTTACCGAAGGAATAGGACTGTTATTGAATTTTACAGAAAATAAGTCACGGACTACCCGCAGACTATTGCCGCCGTAAAATGTTTTCACAATGAAAACCTTTTCTTCAACTGAATAAATATTTTTGTTCATTTTGAAACCCAAATTTTAAATTGTCGATAAATAATGTTGACAGTTCAGGCGAATTAGAAATTAGAATCAAGGGAGTCTTTGATTAGAATAAATTAAATTATCATAGGTAATCTGATGAATATCCGTGTTTTAATTTGAAAATTATTAGTGTAATTTTTGCTATTAATGCTTTAATAAATTGGAAAATTGCAGAGTTTTTGATATCCTCATACGCAGAAAAAAATAATCTTTCGATTGTTACCTTTACCACCACTGTAACTACACATGGGGAGCAGGAATCCCCAAAAATGTAATTGCCCATGTTATTTCCCTATGTACACATGGAAGTTTGTCACACGGTATATGAGATATTTATGATATATTTCTTTAAATTGTGAGGAAACAAAGCTCTTATTGAATTTTTATTATGTATTTAACTGTTTATTAATCCAAAAAACAAATAATAAGCATACAACATAACCAAAATTTATGACAAAAAAACAAAAATGTCGTGAAGAATAAACTAAATAATAAGAGCAGTAAAAACAAAACTTTTTTTTTAACTTATTTATTGGAAGGTCCATTTCAGGGTCTGAATCTGAATGTGACTGCATTTCTTTGCCACATTTTTTACAAACAACCCCGTTATCACTTTTATTTTTTATTTAAGCACCGAAAATCTTCCCACACTGCATGTTTAACTTTTGGCATTGTATAATATAATATTATATTAAAATAATTCAATAAAATACGAGAAACTGAACTGCACCAGCAAAATATTCTATAACGAGCACACACACACACACACACACACCGATACTGAAAGAGTAAAGGGTCAGCTGCATCTCTGGGAATCCCCAGCAAACCTGGATCATGTCATTGACAATCTCTGCTGCTCATTGTTGCCAGATTGTAAGATCATGAAATTGAAACTCGCTGCTGCTAATTGTTTCCAGATCAACTGCTTTTAATAATTGGATATATATCATGAAAATTGATATTTATTTAACCATAAATATCGTGATATATATCTAGGTATATATCTTTTGATATATATATCGGCCAACCCTGTTAATTATGAGATTCATAATTGTTATTTCCATCTTCCTGCGCTACCTATACATGGCCTTTCCCATGTTTGGTGGGTCGGGGTGCAGATAGCTCAATTGGTTAGAGGAGACACCCGGAAAGCGAAAGATATGGGTTCGAATCCCGGTCGGCACCTGTTTCACATTTTTTGTGGGGGAAGCCTTGTGTAGTTTTCCTTGACTGCTGTGCCTGATTATTCTCATTACTTTATATTCAACACTGCAGTCGATTTAATATTTTAAAATTTTTCGGTACATATTACGAACAGTTTTTGTAAAACGCGCATTAATTATTGGTAGTAATGTAACAGCACAGAGTAGGAGAAGAGTGCGACATAAGTACAAAGTGACACCAGTTACTTCTGAAATATCGTTTTAATTTTCGTTTCCCAGAATTGTGAAGTATTTTGGGGCTCAGAATGGAAAGTACAGTAGTGTCCGCCTATAACGAACCTTAAGGGACTGCTTAAAACAGTTCGTTATAACCGAAGTTCGTTATAAAAGACAATACAAACATTACTATTAATATATGGGCGTGTTTTAGCACTTTCATAAACGGTTTGTTTTAACCAGTAATTCGTTATAAACGGGTTCGTTATATGCGGACACCACTGTAACAGCTTTGTCAACAATTTTTTTTTTCAAAAATTGCCATTTTCTAGTTCTGCGCTTTCCGCGTTAATGAATGGGCAATATTGGTACACCCTACATGAACATAAAAATTATTAAAATTTGAACACTAATCTTACATAGCTGTGAATCATTGCAATTTCGTTGCAGAGTTTATTGCACGCTAAGCAACAAAAATGATGTAACGCCTGTAGCAGGTGCTGTGTTAAACAGAGATGCCTTCCGACATTTCTTACATCAGCCACATAAAAGGGATGATTTTTATTAACTTTTTCTCAGTAAACGTGGGCCTTAGACGAAAAAGGAAATAGAAATATTGTGACAAGTTCTGTCGAATTATGAAATAAAAAAATTGTCCAATTGCCCATTTTAGGGCAAACTTCTAAGCATGATAATAACCAAAATACCTTTGTGGAAGTAACTTATATTACTTTGTACTTTGTTATACCATATACTGGCAAGCAAGAAATTCGAAGTTGAGTGTGGTGAAGACCAAGGAAACCATATGCACAGTGCAATTTTTCACATTGCGCAAATTTTCAGAGAGGGCCTTCGATGGTCTGGGCCGGTATTTCTTGCAAAGCTCGCACCGGGTTACTTTAGTTGATGGAGTATCATTGACAGCAGTTTGATATGTAACAAATATACTCCAAGAGCATGTTGTTTTGTATGCTCCAAAGGTGTTTATTCTATTCTACTGCAAGATAACACTCCGACCCAGGTGGCAACTGACTATATGAAGGAAGTAGACTTTATTGTCATAGAATGGGCTTCCTCTTAGTCCAAACTTTAATCCGATTGAACATATTTGAGATGAGCTTGGAAGACATGTAGAAGCCAAATACGCTCACCTAACAGAAGACTGGAACAACATCCCACAAGAGACACTTTAGTAGGCCTTTTTAAGACTGAATGCTAAGATGCAAACGGTTAAAAGAGCAAGAGGAGGCAGAACTTCCTATTAAGACTCGAAGAAAGCACTCTTGAGTTGCGTTATTCCATTCATATTTTTATCTGAAAATACGCTGAAATATTTAAGTGGCTCGAATTTTTTGCTCGCCAGTTAATTTAGAGTGTATCTGCACTGGTTATGTGTACTGCTACCAATTACAGTGAAACCTCTCTTAAGCGGACACCAATGGTCGCCAATTTTGTGTCCGTTTATAGGAGATGTCCGTTTAATATAGAAAGAGAAAGCTCTATAAGCGACAGCTCGTTCCCTGAATAGCGTCCGTTTATCGGAGGTATCCGGTTAATAGAGGAGTCTGTCTTTAACAATATTAATCGCATCCGTGCCTCACTCCCTTTCGGATATCTACTGCTATATGTTCCTGCACAAATTCTATAACTGCCTTTTGCTCTTTGTAGAGATTATGTACTATTCTTCTGTCCCTATACTTCATCCCTACATTTTTGAGCACTTCGAACATCTTCCATTTTATGTTGTCGAAGGCTTTTTCCAAATCTAGTTAAAAATTTTGATGCGTGGGAAGTTAAACTGATCGTTCTAGAATTTTCACACCTATCCGCACCTTTGGAGATGGATAATTTCTTTTAAATTCAATAAACTGTTTATGAGACAAACTTAATCAAAGGGTATAAACAGAAAAATTTGGTTTCTACATCTTAAATACATAGTTTGAAAGTTATAGAACCATACTGTTTGATGGGAAATCAGATACATAGTAAGGACCAAAAATTTCCTGCCTACCTTATTTCTGTTTTCAAAGAATCCCTTAGTTAGTCTTGCGCAAAAATTCAATTTTGATCAAACACCGCTAGGTCCATGAATGACTAGTTCAAACACCAAGTGTCCTGTCTTGCTGATGCGCCCTGCTGATACGGTGACTCCGGAAAACCTTGCCATTGTAGAAGACGAAGATTTGGGTGACAGAAGAAGTTGCAGCAAGGTTGAGTTTCTCAAAAACATTGGTGCTTGGGATTCTTCATGCATAAAGTCAGTGCAGGGTGGGTGCCAAAACTCTTCTCTGCAGTGCAAATGCGACGATGTATCGAGTGATGAAGATATGAAGTCTGCAGTTTTAACTCATTTTGAGGATAAACTTCCGGAATAAATAATTGAAATGTTAATTAGACACTGCGAAAAGTGCAAGTCGTGCAGATATGCTTTTTGCCACTCTACTCTCTACCGTGCCAGTGACTGCATAATTTTTGGCGATAGTACACCAAGTTCTGTGAGTGAATCAGAAAGCACACTTCTGCTAAATCATTCAGCTGAACATATTTTAAAAGTCTTGCAGTCATGATAGTTTTATTCACACAGGGGCTTGAAGGTATTCTTAGTTGGTCTCCCACTGACAGCCTAATACACACCCTAGGAATTACAATCTCCTCTATCCCCTCGTACCTTTCAGCTTTGGGGTGTTATTTTTAGTCTTTCCCGCTATTCATAAATTGTTTCCTCTGTTTTCTGTTTTACACTAAATGCTTCGGTCGTGCTGTTCTATTTCTCTTCTTGATCGCTGCCACTACTCCATTATCCCATTTTTGTGGTCTTCAAATCCCTCTTTTTACCCATTAGCCTAGCTTGTCATATTCTCTTGACAGCTCTCTCTGCTCCCACCAAAGACTTATAGAGGGGACTTAGCTATTTACAATTTCTGAATCTTCTGAAGTACTCCATATTATCGAGGTATGTTCTTGTATATTAGGGTATTAAAATCCGTTTATATTCCTCGACACTTCTTATTTATTTACCAATAAATGCGACCGGTTTCGGGTTCCTTTACTAACAACCCATCATCAGGCCGGAGACTACATATAACAATTTGCAATCAACAAATGACAAAACAATTAACACTGCATACTTACAGTGGTCACAAAGACAATTTACAATTTCGATTGAAGCAGGGTGAATATTCACAGTCTAAGCGTTTGTGTGTGGAAAAGGCAAAACAAAATAGCCGACCAGTTGTGTAGTGAACAGGTGTCGCCGCGGAAACAGAATATCGCGGAACATTCGCTTGGTCCGTTGCTTGAATATAATAACAAACAACGATCCCCGCGACCCGCTGGCCATCAAACGTGTAGGCTTCAAAACAAAATCAGCTGTTCCATAAGGACGCTAGGTCCATTCTAGACGTCTTTGGCTCCCACCATCCCTGTTGCTGCCTTGTATTTTATCAATTGTAGCTTCAGGTCTGTTCTAACTTCGTCATTTCATAATTTATCAATTCTAGATATTGCCTTGTTCGATGTTTTCCCCTTCTCGTAAAATGTTGGCTATCTCAGGTTCCCATCATTTTTGTTTCTTTTTTGTATTTATTTAATACTGTACCTAAGTATTTCATTCCAGACATATATAATTTTGTAATTTCTGCTACTTCCAGCTATCATCAGCAAAACCACGTTCCGTAATATCTACCGTTGCTAAATTTCTATAACCTGCTGGAGGTACTAACTAAATTTTCTTGTTTCTTTGCTTGAACTAAGCCAGCACCAGCTACAAAGCAAGTTGTGATGCAGTTAGCGTAATGTCACGCAACGAATTCATTACATTTATTGTAGTTCCCACATAACTTAATTAAAGCTTCTCTAACCCCCTTAACTTCATTTATAACACCATCTACGAACCTCATAACAAAATATACAAAGAGAGAGTTTTGCCGTTTAGTGTGCGTTGGAAAGAAAAACATCGAGTATATGTCATTCTGCATGGTGTTGTCAGTCAGTCTGCAAGATTTCGCCGAGTTTCATAGAAAACGATTAGTTTGATAGCTAATTTAGTAGTGTAACAAAAATGGGAAAATTGGAACACCGGACGGTCATCAAATTCTTGGCCAGTGAGGGTGTTCACTACTCTGAAATCGCAGCGAGGTCGAAGGCAGTTTACCAGGAAGTTTCTTCATCAGAAAAGACTGCTGGGCAAATGAGGTTAAGCATGGTAGAGAGATTCTCCAAGACGATGCAAGAACTGAAAGACCTGCAACAGCGCTGAACGCTGAAACTGTGACCAAAGTGGAAAAAGGAGTGTTGGAAGAAAGAGGTATTACTGTCAGAAGGGTGGCCCAAACAAATTAAGGCCAAACGGCGTGGTATTCTGCGAAAAGGTGTGCTCCTGCAGCAAAATCAAAAGTGGCTGAACTGGGCTTTGAAATTCTGCTCCATCCAGCCTATTCTCCAGATCTTGCACCATCTGATTTCTTTCTCTTTGGGAATCTAAAAGCTACTCTTCGTGGCACACATTTCAGGAAAGTGAGAGCTTGAAAGCTGAGGTCACTTCATGGTTTAAAGCTCAAAATGCGGACTTTTACACGGAAGTGTGTCGATTTGGCAGAGGACTAACATAGAGAAGACATAAGCTGTATGACTGTTTTCATAATTAAACTATTAGTGATTTCTAGAGAACGGCAGAAATGATAAAAGTATTATAAAGTGGGAGTTAATATTTGTAATCAGGGCATCATAGCACATTGAACGCCGCCTGATCCGCCCCTTTTGATGACATATTTTCATAGTTTTGGTGTTGCATGTAGGCTTGACTGGGTCACATGCCTTTTTAGTATCTGTAAATGTGAAGTAGACTTTGCTATTGGTTATTAGTGTTTCTTCTATTGCCTATTTCGGGGTGAAGATATGATCCTAAACACCTAAACACTTCTTCCTCTGATAGCAATTTTCCGCACTTATGAAAGTCTTATTGACATTGCAAGAGGGCAGACATGATAGCACAGTACATAGCTCCGGAACTGACGGAAAACTCAGTCTCATGTTTCTTCAGTGGCATCAGTTCTTAGCAAATGGTAGTGTCTTAAATTTAAATATGCAAATCTGCATGATTGGTTATGGAACTCTAAAACATCCACTTCTTGACAAGTTAAAATAAAAATATTGATGCCACTGCCATTAACAGCTGCTTTAATGCCCTCGGTGTGCGGAAGAGCAGATAGGATGGGTTTATCTTAGGATGAACATGCACGAATTTTCCCTCTGTGTATGAGGGATTTAAAACTAATTGACCGTGACACTGTACACTCATTGGTTTTGAACAACCAACTACTTCGACATTTGTAACAGAACTTATGGCAGGTATTTGCATTTTGTTTACACATCCAGTACTTATAACTAGAAAAAAACAGTGTCAGATAAACAATGAGAAGCAAGAAGTTTCATCGACCGGCATCTGCACTTGAAGACAGAAGGTGGACGAGTCAACGGGTAGTAGTAATTCATTAAATAAGTTTAAATTTAGTCAGCAAATTTGGCTGAAACCTGCAGTCACATTTTTCAGTCAAATTATTTCCAGTTTGACAATTTAACGAAGAATGATTCACGTTTTGTATGTTTAGGTACCCACCGCGAGACAATTACCCTCCGTTCATGGGTAAAACTGAGCCAATACATCCCCCAGTTCAACATCAACCTCCCCCGCATCAAATTCCTCGAAGATACGAAGAAGTCGTGCCCCCTGGTACAGAACAACCGCCAGTACCAGGCTTGGAACCCTCTCCAAATCGCGAGGAAAGATTCCCTTATAAGAGCCCCGGTCGTGAGCATAAAAATGAAAAAGATGTTGATAAAAAGGAACGGAGAAATCGGTATAGTAAGTCACCAGAAAAAGCTGTTTCACCCGTTACTGGCAAGAAGGAGGTTAAAGAACGAAGAGAAAGACACGAATCTCCAGATAGGCATAAGAAAAGAAGACATGGTTCTTCTGATAAAGAGGAAAAACACAAGAAAGATAATTCCGATGATGAAAAATCGAGAAAGAGCAAAGAAAAGAAGAAGCGCAAAGAAAGAAAGGAGGCAGAGAGGAAGAAACGTAAAGAGAAGAAGGAGAAGAAAGAACAGGAGAAAAAGAAAGTTAAAGAAGTGAAAAAGAAGGTGGTTGAAGAAGAGGAACCCGAGGTTGAGGAAAAGCAAGAGGAGGTGATCGAAAAAGAAGTAGAGGAAGAGGTGAAGATTGTTAAAAAAGAGCTTAAAGTTGTTCCAGAAGAAATCTTTCATCGCGAAGCTGATTTATCTCCAAAGCTTGAAGACTCAAAACCCGATTTATATGCGGATATTTTAACGGAAGGAATAGATAATAAAGTAGTTGAGAATTACGTCAAATTCTCAGATGAAAATGGTGTAAACGAAGAAGATTATAATAATAAAACGGATGATATGGATTCCTCGAAAGAAGAAGGGGAAATTGGTAGAGATGAAGATGATGAAGAAAAGGACGTACTAGAGCTACATTCAAGTGAAGCAGAAATGATAAAGGCAGAATTAGAAAAGAGCGATATTCTAGCTCCTTTACCCGAGAAATCCAAATGGGAACTAGATGAAGATACTCCATTGACCCCCACCGAGTCTCTCGTGGAGATTCGTTGTGAGAAAACTGGAAAAGTCACGAATGAAGTACTGAAGCGAGCTGAAAATGCTATTTTTGCTAAGGCAATTAATGCTATTCGTCCCATAGAAATAAAGAAGATTAGTCTCGATAGAGCCAAATTGTATTCTGGTGAACGGCATAAAAATGATCCTTATGAAGTTGATAATATCCAAGTTACAATTCCGGGCAGTTCAGAAGAGGAGATCTTCCCTAGTAATGAGTCTAAAATGGAAGTAGTGACTGAGAAGCCGCCCCAAAGGTTATCTGTAAAGGAAAGGTTGGGGGTTAAAGTTGACGACTTGGATAGAATTGTTAAAGTTGATAGACCATTTGACAGAAACCGCTCAAGGTCTTTGTCACCTTTAAGCAAACGTGCTTCTGATTTAAGCAGAAATTATAGTCAAGGTGAGAGAAGGGTAGAATTGGATGAGAGAAAGAGACATGAGAGGAACAGAAGGATGGATGAACGCCACAGAAACTATAGGTGAGTCACTTCCAGAGTTAATAATTTCAATCTAAAATGCTTTTACATAGACCCGGAATGGAAAGGAGAGACATGCGACGTGACGAACTCTATAGGAGACTGGACAATTACAGAGACTCGCGTAGAAATGAAGCAATCCGCAAGCCTGAAGACAAGAGACACCATGGCCGTGAACATGATGTCAAAGAAAAGCGAAAACGAACACGATCAAGGAGTGATAGTCATGACAAGAAAAGTGAAAAAGACAAGAAGAAAAGAAAAGACAAGAAGCAAAGAAAAGAGAAAGAGAAGAGGAAACACCACAAAAAAGAAGATGAAGAGAAGGATAAAGACACCGATACTAAGGTCAGTAATTTAATTGTCTGTTTTAACTATTACTAAAATTGTCTTAATAACTAGATTGAAAAGGTGGAGCAATCTACCCCCAAACCAAAAGCAGCTACTGACCGGCGCAAGCCAACTTTAGATGAATCTAATTTTGAGCCTGATTATGATTTAGAATCTGAATCCGATAAAGAAGATGACAAAAAACGAGCTTCTAAATCATCTGATTCAGACTCTGATAAAAATATGAAAGATGGGAAAAAGAAAGTTAGCTCAAGCTCTGATAGTTCTACTAGTAGTTCGGAAGAAGATAGGAAAAGGAAGAAGCATAGGAAGCATAAGAAGAAGAAATCTAAGCGTGATTCTAGTTCTAGTAGTTCCGATTCGGATTCAGATTCAAGTGAGGATGAGAAGGAGAGGAAAAGACGTAAGCATAAGAAGAAACAAAAGAAGAAGAAGAAGTCGAAGCATAAATAAATTTTTATGTGTATTTAGTTGTTTTTTTCTTTCATTTTTTGGTAGGAATTCGATACTAATGGAAGTTTTCGGTAAGTTAAAAAAAACTTAATTTTTTGTATGTAAATAATATTTAAGAATTATATTGGATTATTGTGTAAAAATATTTGAATTAATAGGTGAAATAAATCGGAAATAATTAAAATTTTGGTGTTTTATTTATTGTAAACCTTTCATTATAGATGTAAAAAATAAAATCCAAATAAAGGAAATCGATATGTAATTTCTACATTGGTAAGCTTATTGAAGGTGAGTAAAAAGTTTTAAAGTACAAAGAAATTTAAATTTAAAAAATATTGATCTTAACGCTAAATGTGATGTCAGGCTCAGAACCGCTTATATCATTAACAGCAAAAAGGTAGGTATTGTTATCTTAACGTTATTTCACGAAGTACATATTACAATAAATTAAGCATATTGGTAATTTCCAAATTAATGTAGTAACAATGTTAGATTTTGACAGTCTGCATTTTTTGTTTTTAGTAAGTTCATTCTTTTTTTAAAGACATAATTTGGTTGGATTCATTCTTTTTCACCCAGCTGGTGTGTGGGAGTGATAAGGGAGATGGTGGGACCATTTCGGATTGCTGCAATTGATGCCCCAAGTCTTTCAACACAAAACCAGTTGTCAACGCATTGACAGAACACCAATTCCTCTATTTAAGTGTAATTCCTTTTAATTCCCCGCAATTCCTATCTTATTCTTGCAATTCCTCAAGTAATTCCCGCTATTCCCCATGTAATTCCCGCAATTCCCCATGTAATTCCTGCAATTCCTCATGTAATCCCTGCAATTCCCCTACTAATTCCTGAAATTCCCTTACAACTAATTCTTGCATTTCCTGTACGTCCGATACTGCAATAATTTACAGCGCATGCGCAATCGTTAGTATAAGAGGGGTAAACATTTCTGTAATTCCCTTGTAATTCCTGCAATTCCTCACTAATTCCTGCAATTCCCCAAACAATTCCTGCAATTCCCTACAAATTTATATAATTCCTCAAGCTTGTACACAAATTCCTCTATTTATGTATTTATGTGTAATTCCTTTTAATTTCCCTCAATTCCTATCTAATTCATGCAATTCCTCAAGTAATTCCCCCAATTACCCATGTAATTCCTGCAATTCCCCATGTAATTCCTGTAACTTATATTTGTAAAGATGATGCAATAATTTACAGCGCATGCGCAATCGTTAGTAAACATTTCTGCAATTCCCTTGTAATTCCTGCAATTCCTGTGCAATTCCTCACTAATTCCTGCAATTCCCCAACAATTCCCCAATTCCTGCAATTCCTTACAAATTTATGTAATTCCGTACTAATTCCTCTGCAATTCCTCAAGCTTGTACACCAAAATTCCTCTGCGGTTCACCCCTCGGTCTCACATTTACCACAAACATTTTATTACGGTACCTACCTTTCCCAATTTTTTTCTCAATTTTTTCGTTAAACAACCTTACGATTTTCGGACATCGTGTAGCGAAAAATACCCTCTATCCGATGTAATAAAAAAATATATACCTATGGTCTCATTGAAAAAAAAGTTCGATGACGTCATATCTCGGCTCAAAAATGTTTTAAAATCAATCCGCCCCGTCAGTTTCCTATAGACCATGTCTGATATACGCATGCAAAAACTTAGCAAAATTTGTGCAGCCGTTGTCCCTCAAAATTGCCAACAGACATACACACATACACATACATATAGACGGAAATGTGCCCCCTTGTCAAAAAGGCTTAGAATGACCTGAAACGTCCAGATTTGATGAAATATCACCATGGTCAAAAAACGACTATCACAATAGCTACATAGCCTCAGCTACGAAGCTAAAAATATCAGGTTTGCATTCCAAACAAAACAAATGCCTCATGTTTTTGACACTTTAAGTTAGTGTCACCTTCACTTAACCTAACTTTTGCAATACAATTATAGTAGTTTTGCAGTTGCAACAGTTTATTTTCAAATTGTTAAAACTGCTGTGATAGGTACCTACCTAATTATATTGTAAAAGTTATGTTACAACTGTTATGGAAGTAGCAATATTGTGTACTAAAATCAAGTTAGAAGACGAAAAAATTGATGATTTCCAAAATGTGCGCGGCCCTCAACGCCACCAGAACTATCCGAATGAGCATCAAAAATTAGGGAATTTCTAATTTACTGACCAACATACAAACTCACCGACCACACACTTACCCCTATAGCATAAGTTCGAAAATGCATACCCCACTTCGTCTTAATGTCCTTTAATTACTACCAAGAAAATCTACCCCCATCCCTAAAATTAATTCCTGCATTTTTCCACAAAAAGTTACTGACCGACTGTTAAGTATTTGCAGCTGAAGGTCCAAACTCCATATATCACATCAGTATATCATACAACTACTACCAGGACCATCCGCCCTCCAACCCCAAAATTAAGGGTAGTTTATTCGTGCATTTTTTCATTAAAAAATCGCTGACCGGGCACTAATATCATACGGTTCTCAGTCCGAAGACCGGTTGGACGTGTACCTCCATCATTTTCTATCCTGAGCTAACTTACGCATTTCCCTAAAAGTAGAACATCCATCCTACCATCCTATCTCTCCTATTCTTTATTGTTTTCCATACCTTTCGCTTTTCCCCAACTCTTTCTAATACTTCCCTATCGCTAACCTTATCTATCCACGGTATCTTCATCATGCGTCTGTAGCACCACATTTCAAACGCTTCTACTCTTTTTCGATCCGCTTCTCCCTATTGTCCAAGTTTCGCGCCCGTATAATGCCGTACTCCATACATACGACTTTAAGAGTCTCTTCCGAGTTTCTACGTTAACCGTTCCCGAACATAACAGTTATTTCTTTAAACGTAACTCGACCCTGAGCTATTCTTTGTTTTATATCTTTAGTGCTCCTACCATCTCGAGTTATTTGACTTCCTAAATAGCAGAAATCCACGACCTCCTCTATCTTCTCATTTCCTATTTGTATTTCAATTTTGGTTCTATTTTCTATTCTATTCTATTCTACATACCAAAATTTTAGTTTTCTTTTTATTGATTTTCATGCCGTAGCCCTGTGTCAAAACTGCTTCCATTTCATTCAAAGCCGCTCCTAATTCTTCTTTGCTAGATGCTAACATTGCTACATCATCCGCAAATCTGAGCATGTTAATAGTTTGACCCTGTACATTAATCCCTGAGGCTGTTCTGTCCTTAACAATATTAATCGCTTCTTCGATATATAAGTTGATTATGTATTATTCTTCTATCCCTATATTTCATCCCTACCTTTCTGAGAACTTCGAACATCTTCCCCCATTTTACGTTGTCGAAGGCTTTTTCTAAATCCAAACTGATCTCCTAATATTTCTTCCGCCCTTTTCTCCATCCTTCTTTGCACAATTCTAGTTAAAATGTTTGACGCGTGGGAAGTTAAACTGATAGTTCTAAAATTTTCGCACCTATCCGCGCCTTTCCTTTTTGGCAAAGCTACTATGATGTTCTGTTTGTAATCTTCTGGAATCTCGCCTGTCAGGTATATGCGACTAACTAATTTAAATAAACGATCTATTACCTCTTGACCTGCGCACTTTAACACTTCTGCCTGCAAGCCATCTTATAACTGATGCTTTATCGTTTCTTAAACTTTTTAGTGCTAGCTCAAACTCTTCTCTCATTATAGGACACCCTAGGTTGTCCCCCTCTACACTGCTTTCGCTTTCTAATATATCTCGTACATTGAAATAAAAATCTTTTTTAGTTCTTAAGTTCATTTCTTTTATAGAGCTTTTAACACCAGGCATCTTCGCCAACAAGTGTCTAATTGAAAAACTTTATAAGACAAACCTCAATTCTTTTGGCATGATTAACTTGCCTACGGCTTTTTGAAGCATGAATGGGACACCCTGTATATTATTAAGAAAATCACGTAAGTACTGTGGTTATATTTAAGTTTTGAGAAGAAACTATATGATTTAGAAGTTTCAAACATTCAACTAGTTTATTGGGCTACCTGTCAGTTAAATCAAACCTCCCCTATCCGTTAAGTTTCACATCAACTACGGTAACAATAATAATTTATTCTAAACCAGCCTTCACTAGAAAGGTTCGAAAAACGAAGCAATTAATTTCACCCCAGTAATATTTAACACCTTTCCATCCAACAAAAAAATGTTACAAACTACCCTCACGTAACTACAAGAAAAGTCAACTAGATCGCGCAAACGCATCGGAAGTTCGCAATTCTGTTTTGTCTTTCTATATCATTCTCTCGCTCCGCCGTTTCACCTGTAGCTTCCAGCGACTCTAGTCACATGAAAACTCGAACTTGCCTCCACTAGTAGCTCACAGAATATTCGGAAGCGAGCAACGCGCGCTTTTATTTGGAAATATTCGGGAAACGCGCTCCGCGAATTTTTGTTAATAAAGTGTATTTGTTTTGATTGTGGAAGATGGTCGGGATTGGACTTATGTTTTTGGGTTACTTCACCGTAGTTTTGCAGAAATCTTCACAGGCCGGTGAGTACCTGCTTAAAAGTATTGTTTCCCAGAAATTTTCCTGAAACACTATTTACATATTTTTAAAATTGTATTTGTTTATCGGTTGCAATGAATTCGTTCATAAAACCTCCCATTTTATATATCTTCATAGGACATTTGTTTGATATTTTCGCACCAAAAACTTCTTATTTCAGTCGCGAATTTCCTCTGATATTTTCTCATGTTTAACTACTGGAAAAAATCGTTAACATTTACAACTTATTTTAAAATTTCGTAGTTTTAACTTAATTTTTTAATATAACAAGGACTATCCGATGTTCACTGTTTTCTTGGAGATTTTCCAACAGAAATAATTTCTCAGCAATGTGCCCATTGAAACGATGTTCTATTTTTAATATTAATAGGGTTATCCATTTTAGGACGTTTCCGTGTACCTCCTCATTAAGGTTGAATATCAGTAATAATTATGTAAGGGTAATGAATGAAAATGAACATTTCGAATAACTACTCCCCTAGCAAATACCCCGTCAGGCATTAATTGTTTGAATTCAATCATTTCTATTAATTTATTTAAATAATTCAAAGCTTGCTAGTGGTTCATCAGAAAAGTGCTCTGTTTTCGGCACGTGTGCAGGAGTGATGCTTACTGGAACACGATATAAACCTAATAAATTAGAATACATATTTATTACACAACTAGCGGGCCCGGCAAACGTTGTCCTGCCTAAAATTACTTTTCGCATAGAAATTTTGATTCATTAACCAAAACGTTTATTCAATGTGAAACATTGTTCTCCATTTGGAGTCAAATTCTGATTACGTGTTTGTATTACTGCAATATTCTTCGATTATTCAAGTTATGTTTCATGCGATCGTCATATAATCGATCTGATGTGTACGCTTGATAGTGTCTCTTTCGCAATCTATCGTCGGCATTTTGGTATTCCCGTTCTTCCTGTGCCTGCTCAGATCGTGACTTTGACAATCGTAGTCGTGAGTTTCCTGTTCTTGCTATACGTGTGCGACGACCAATGTTGCTCCGTCTGATCGGCAGCATTGCACTATTGATCATAACACAAACAACATCACAACTTTTCCAATTTTTCTTTCCCTAATACCTCATTTGGATTATTACGAATAGTTAAAAAAACATTAGCCAAATCGGTCCAGCCGTTAAGCACTTTCAGTTTTTCCCGAATTTCCAAATTTTCCGGTGGATTTTCCGAAACTTTTCTTTCATACAAACTTTGTCCTGACAATTACGAACACAACAAAAAAACAATCAGCCAAATCGGTCGAACCGTTCTCAAGTGATGATCTTTCATACATGCGGCAATTGATTTGGGGTTTTTACGTTTTTCCAGGCAATTTTTCAAATTTTTTTCTTCATAAGAACCTTCCTAGAACTTCAAGGAATATTTAAAAAAAAAATTAGCTAAATTGGTCCAGCCGTTCTCGAGTTTTGCGCTTAGCAACACATTTAGCGATTCATTTTTATTTATACCGGGTGGGGATTTAGTGTGCAATCGGTTCATATCTCTGGTACTGCTTAAGACATCAAAATGATTTTACACGTATGTGGGGAACAACATGGAGCATTTCTATTTCTATTTCTTTAAATGGAAACCCCACAAGTATTTTCATGATTTCGATTCCCCATAAAATTTCATGAAAATTGATATAATACATGATGTGGTTTTGAGTAAGGACTGTTAAGATATTGACATTTTTGTGTCATTATGGTCCCAAATTTATGACGCTACTGACGTCTACTGACCAAAGCCACCTAATTATTTTTTATTGAAAGGGGTTTACACACTGCTGTATTTGTGAAATCTACAAATACTTTCACCATAATACTTAGAATTATACAAGGCTGTTAAATTATGCAAAAGGGAATTTTTCTCAAAAATTTCAAATAGAATATCATATAAATTATTTGCACAACTTACAGTCAGTTAACTAAGCTTTTGATTGATGTAGATATTGCCAGGTCTACTACTGATAGTTTCGGCAGATATTACGATTGAATATCAAAATTTTTGAATTTCATTATTATCTTATACTCTTTTTGGCGAATTCCCCCTATTCTGTTGCTCAAAACTCGCAATAATGTTTATATTTTGTATTTGCAAATTGGTATCAATATAAAGACCATAAATCTTATTGTAAAATTGTTTCGTGGTGGTTATATTCTTAAATGTATATTGTCTTTTTAAAGTCGGGTACAATTTTTAAACAAGGAGTGCCATGGAAGAAAATATTATCTAAGAAATAATCTTACAATGGGATTTCTTGTGTTAATGTAAACTTAATTTGCTAAATATTTTATAGAAACAAAATGCAGACCTTTTTTGGAGTTTTGGGTGACAAAATAGGGGAGATCGTCAAAAATAATGTAAAATACTAACGAAACTACATTTTTATCATTCAATTGTACATTCTGTCGAAACTTTTACTGGTAGACTTGACAATATCCACATCAATGAAAAGCTTAGTAAAATGACCATCAATTGTACAAATAATATACATGGTGTTGCATTTGAAATTTTTGAGAAAAATTCTGTTTTGCATAACTTAACCACCCTGTATTATCTCAAGTATTATGATAAAATTATTTATAGATTTCAAAAATACAGCAGTGTGTGAACCTATTTCAATAAGGAAATATTAGGTGGCTTTGGTTAGTATGCGTCAGTAGCGTCATAAATTTGGGTCCATAATGGCACAAAAATGTCAATATCTCAACATTCCTTAGTCAAAACCACATCATGTAGTATATCAATTTTCATGGAATTTTATGGGGAATCCATATTATGCAAGGACACGTAGGGTTTCCATTTAAAGAAATAGAACTTTGATCTGGTACTCAGAATGTGAACATCCTGAATATACCTAAATAATTTTGGGAAATGCTCCATGTGGTTCCCCACATTCGTGCAAAATTTCATTTTGATATCTTAAATAGTTCCAGAGATATGAGCCGATTACACGCTAAATCCCCACCCGGTATAGAACAGATTATCAGAAAACTGCTCTGTTTTCGGCACGTGTGCAGCAGTGATGCTTGCTGGAACATGACAAAACCTAATAAGCTAGAATACTTGTTCATTACACAATTATTTGCTAATACTTCTCCAAATAATAAATTGAAATTTGTAAGTAGTGCAAAGTTTATTGAATAAAAGTAAGTTGTCAAAAAACAGGTTTGTACAGCATAAGCAAGATTTACATAGATCTATATAATATGTTTCTCCAAATAATAAATTCCTAAGTATTGCAAAGTAACTTGAATTCAAATAAGTATTTCAAAACATCATTTTTCATTATTATAACACTGACGTGTCGATATGTTCTCGCGAGTGTTCAGATACACAGACCGAATGTAAGGCGTATTCCCTTGGGAGTCCTCCATGTACAGGAAACACATTTCAGCTATGAATATGTTATCCAGAACTCCAGGAAACAATGTTTAGGTAATTTTATCACCAATAAAAATAACGTTCAGTTTTGGAAGTAACTTTATTTGTAAGTACAACACATACAAGAGGGTACTATTATCTAATTTTCGATGCACAAAAAGAAATTCCGTTACTGCAGAAATCGATAATGAAATACAGGGTGTTGCACCCCTAAGTCATTGCGAGGTTGTACGCCACCAAAGTTGCAAGGGTGGCGCTAAGGATTATTACACATACATCATCCTGTATAGTATTGCAACCGAGTATTTTGTATAATATAATGTCTTAAACGCACAATAATTTCTAATTTGCATAAACCTTTTAGCTTAATCACTGAGCTCTTAAAACAACATTTAACTAATTGCAATAATATTTATTGGTATCCATTTGAAAATTGCAACTAGTACGAGGACGCCACCTGCTTTACATGCACTCCAGAGAGCAATTTGTATTTATTATACAGCTTTCTGGAAGGGAAGGTGGAAAAGGGTAAGTTAAATATACCCGATACTTACGAACAAGTATTAAGATATTTAAATCATTGTTGGAACAGTTTTGATCCTTTTCGCTATTTGGCGTTTGTTATTGTTCGAGGAGGATTAGAGCAGTATTAACTTCGGAGGGTTGCGAGTTTGTCATGAAGTATAAATCAATAATATGTAAAGTGGCTGCATCATGAAAATGCAGCAGAAATTATTGTTTGAATTTTCTGACGAACAATCATATTATAATTTTAAATTAAAATTAAGGTAATGAATTATTGGTAAGTACATAGTATTGCACTACCACACGGGCAAAGCAGGTCACGTACATTGGCCTGATTGACCTGATGTCTGTAAATATTTTGAGTGGTATTTAATGAAGGAAGAGCTCAAGCTAGCATTGCAAATAAACACCAAGCGTGGGTATGTCGGGATTTCTCAGTATGTATATCTACTGCGCTTGTGCACTGTCGTCCGCTCTCTGACGTCACGTTAATCTTACTTATTTTGAAGTATGCTACTTTACGCAATTAAATAATTGATAGACGTCATCTAAATATCCTTCATATTGAAAATTCCACTGAAGTTGTAGTAGTATAGTTTCTTACAGCTCAATTTTTGCTTCGTCTGACACAGGAGCATTTCTTTTAAATTTAAAAATAAATGGGTGCTGTTTGTTAGGCATGATGTTTCTTGTCACAATCTCGAGATGCTACTTTGTATATTTCGACTTTATTAATGACATCCTTTTCGTCCAATTTTAAAATGAAACATCCGTGTAAAATATTATAAGATTAACATTCTCAAAAACTACTAAGCTTAATATTACGTACTAGTAAATAGTGTCAACATTGGAAATGCCACGTTTTAAAATGCGGCTTGGAAAGATTTTATGGCACACGAATAAGAGTGGCGACAGATGAAAAATAAAATGTGTGGAAGCGGAAAAGAGGTCTAATATTGCAACTCCGTATGAAATTAGCCAAGTCAGCTAGCAAACGCCAACTGTTCATAATCGCTTGAATGCAGTTAGGAAATAAGCATTTTTCAACGCTTCAATAGAGAGCGACTTCCTTTGAAAAGAGAATTTCAATTTCGGTGTCTCGAGAGAAAAATGAAAACACGGTTTAAGTGTAGGGCGACGGAAAAATCTTTTTATTGCTTTATAAAAAAACCTGAATAGTACGAGGGTACCAGGACTTTTATTTTAATGTGTTCATTCAGTTGCATTTCTTTTAAGTCACATAAATGCGTTTCTTAAAATAATCACTTTTGCCAAACCCTTATTTTGGGACCGTACCTATCCTGAACTAGCTTACGCATTTCTTCGTTAGTTTTTAGTTCCTGTCTTCAGTAATTCACCTACATCACCCGCTACAACCATGGGTACCGATGCTGTTGTACCAATTACTCGAAAATGCAGCCAAAATTAGGTTTGTAACAATTTCCTGCGAATGTTGTTTAAATGGTCTCATAAAGGTGTAATAGGGTAAACTAGCAGGTACTGCGAGGTCTTGCGCCCAAAAATATCTTTCGTTACTCTTCTATTAAGTTACCATCAAAAACATCGTAGCTTTCCTGATATTAGGGTGGTTACTTATTTTGGATTGGTCTAGCAGAAATGAAGAACGCCAAACTGTTCCCTTAAGAAGTTTATCTATACTTAATGTCGAACCATTTGCTGCATATTTTTTCTAAATTATTTGTATGGCCCATGTAAAGTCTGAATCAAAAAAGAAACGAAGACATTCTTAATGAATCACATGTCTGCCATTTAGTTAATTAATTAATTTTAAGTTTAACAAGAAGTTTAAAATTTGTGCGTCGATATAGGGGAGAGACGCCTATATTGGACCGGCTCGTAAATAGGACCGCATCAATTTTGAATGTGTAGGAGCCAACTAGCTCCATATGACGGTGCTAGAGGCAACTACTAGTTAAACCGTTGGTAAGTACGAGCGCATGTGCTTGACATGTCTAAAGTGGCTGAATTAAGCAACGTTTCACAAAAATACTTGTTCTAGTGCTAAATTTGGACGACTTACCGTGTCCCTAAACAACTACAAGGTAGGTACATCGTAATGTTTTTTTCCTACGACCCCCTAGGAAAGCAGCACGTTGCATACAGAATAGTAGGCCGGGAACTTGACAATTGCGTTACCCGTACGCTAAACTCAAAACTGTGTTGTAATTTTTGAAAATCGCACAGTTCATTCATATTTTGTAGTCAGCTTTGAGACTTTGACGTTTACTGAATAAATATCCTGTCGCGTCTCTTTTTAAATCTAATAATTTTTTATCAGAAAAATCTCTTGAAAGGTGCGACAGTTGAACATTTTAATGGCTACTCCGTAGAAGACCTAAATATTGTATATAGGTACGAACTGGTCATATTATGAATTGGCGGACAAGAGAACAAATCAACGTGTCATTCATGAGCTGGTCGAAATTATTATAATATTATGCTCATAGTAAGTTAGTAGGCTAGGTACTTGGAAATTTTGACATCGGTTAATAGCGACAACAAATCTTTAAATAAAGTTACTGTTTTATGAATAAATTTGTCTTCTTAAGGGTCGTAGGAAAAATAGTGTACATAACTCGATGGAAAGTGTATTTCCTATAAACTCGCGTGATTTTCTGCACTCGGCTATAAAATTTCACGCTCATATGAAATTTGTCACTTTCCATGCTCGTTACGTAAACTACTATTAATCTACATTGTTTTACTATTGCATATAGTTCACTTTAATGACATTATCCCAAATATATGCCGCGAATGTCTACAGACAATCCCGTCCAATTGACGGCGACATCATGGTTTCCTAAATTGGACTCCTTTGTGGAGCCTAAAATGAAACGGTTCAATATAGGGGATCACTCTAAATGTAAACTGTCTTGTTACTTCCAAAATGTGGTAAATACGGCAATAAGGAAAGTGGGAACAAGAAAATTTAGAAAATGCACTTGAGGCTTTTCGCAGAGGTGATTTTGGTCTCAACGAATGTGCCCGCCATTTCGAAATTCCAAAAGAAACTTTGAAAAGACACCTAGGTTATAAGTATTTATTTTAAATATAATACTTATAATCATTTTTGACTGTTCCTGATTTTTTTCTAAATTGACCTGGGTTTGTGCTTCAATACCCCAGATTCAAAATACTGACTACGTTTTTTATTTACTTGACAAAAAATAAAACTGAAAAAAGGTCCAATTTAGGCGTCTCTCCCCTAACTTTAAACCTCTAGAATGTAACCTCTTTTACGGTTTTTTGAGCAATTTTCGTGTAAATGTCTCCTTGCAATCCATATTGTAAGTAGTATTAGTCACCTTTTCGAGTAAATGGACCCACTGTATGCGGCCTTCACCATATCTGCCTTTAGAGCCTCGATATTTCGATGAGACTTTGAGCAAGCCTCTTCTAAAGTGTCCCAAAAGCGGTAGTTCACAGAGTTAAAGTCCTGAATTCCAGTCTTTCAGGTTTCTCGGAAACCGTGAACGTACATTTTGTCATTTTAACGAATGAACTTTTCCCAACCGTGAAGATGTTCCTCGCCCGAGTGCAAAATTAGGCGATGTTCACCGTTAGCTTGCTACTCGAACAAACGTTTCGCTCTGGTTGCCATTATGTTGCTTAAAGCTTCTGTAAGCCATACGCCACAGGCTTTCTTTGAAAATGCAAGACATAATTCTGGTCGGAATCTTCTTTTCCTTCATTATAATTCTTTCGAAGAAAATGGCAGCGAACTCTCTCCGATACCGCTTCCACGCGACTGTTGAAATTCTCTACACTCACAGACGACCCCTTGTTGATCTGCCATCGATAAGAGAAAATTCAGTGTACCTGAAAACTCTAGATAACAAAGAATATTGTGACTCTAATAGACGAGAGGCGAAAATATACAAATAGGCTAAATTAAGGAGGGAAGCAAAGATACTTGGGAATGTAGGATATAACGGTGTCCTGTTACCTTTCACATCAGTAGCGTGCATGACAGTGTCATGCCGACCTTCACGGTCTCTGTCTTTCTGATTACCGGAAGAACTGCTGTCCACTTTCACACTTTCAGACACTTGTTTTTCGTTCTCGTCTTTCAGTTGTCCCTCGACAGCACCAATAAGTATTACTAGAACTGCATAAGCTCAGTAACAATTGAATAAACGAATTAATATGTATAAATGGCTCTAAGTAAATAAAGCGACTGTAGATATTATGTCAGTTTAAAATAAACGGATAGTATAAAGACTTTGACAGAAGATCAGCAACAATATCGTAAAATGCAATTACTCTACTAATATCTAGGTAATAAATTGTTTTTTTTTTATTTCCATATCCTAGATTGCTTTCCCATTTGTAAAATTCTTGCCACCTCACTGCTTTAGCGTCCAATATATCAAACCGGGTAACCAACCATTTTAATATAATCAAATTTCACACAAATCAATGAATTGTTCGCTACATTTCCACCTTTCCGAGCGAGCTAAATGGGAGAATGGCAGTTCAAATATGTACAATACTTATTACCGCTCGATGTGGGCGTAGAGGAAGCAAACCTAATATCGAAGATGAGTTTCTCAGGAAAGAATTTTAATTAAAGTCAGGGTAAGACAGGAGACACAAGTTTTACGAGGGTTTCCTACCTTGAAGAGCCATTTAATGAAATTAAGTTTCATAATTAATTTGGTTACGCTTAATCTTCTATATTATCCGTGTTAAAAATTCGTTAATCATAAGATGATGGACTGAAAGAGCTTAAAAAAATCCTTAAAGCGAATTTAAACTTTGAGTTTTATATCATCTACTTTGTTTTTTTTATTGGAGTTTCCTAGATTATACAGGGTGATTTTTTTTGACCGTCTATTAGAAGTATCTGGAGAACTAAAAGAGAAATTGATTTGAAATTTTGGATGTGGCCGAAACCGGGTCGGATCTATTTAATGAAAATATTTTCAAAATGGTGGCATATCCGGGAATACCGGAAGTTGACACCAACTTTGTTATCTTAAATGGAATGCTACCATTTTCTATTTTTTTTTAGATTCCACGGAAAATTTTAATGTCAATTCAATAAAGGTTCGCTATGTCTAAAATTAATATTTTCGGAGATATAAATTTTTTTCTCAATATTTTGACAGTTGTGGTAGATTATGTAAAAATTAATATCTCGATAACGTCTAGTAGTAAGATGTTCGATTTCCTATGGTGGCAAGACGAGGTGTTGGAATTGCTAATCAGGCAAACAAATTTTCAAAATCTATTACATAATATTTTCTAATCAACGACATATGTTGATCACACATAAGTAGCAAAGAGTCCTTTTTTTAAATTGAATGATACCTATTTAAAGAAACCAATTAAAAAACGTGAAAAAAGGCGGGTTTAACAATGCATGGTGTTTCTTTCCCTGAAATGCATAGTATTTTAGATATTTGTTGTTTTCTTATTTCATCGATCAAAATTGAAGAGCGCCGCCTTCTAGAAAGTAGACCTTGGCTTGTAGACAAAACAACCCACATAACACAAGGCTATCCTAAGGATCTCCACTGTACATCCCTTTTAGGACTTGGGACGTCCCTAGGATGTCCCAATATCCCATCATTATAGTAATTTGGCTGCCATATGGACCTCTCAGTGTCACACTTTGGGATGGTAATAATTGAGCCAGTGGACGTCCGCTGCACATGTCCACTGTACCCCACATGGACATCCCAGGATATCCTAGGACATAATAGGATGTAAAAGGGACATCCCAGGATGTCCTATTCAGTACATAAATGGGACCTCACAGGGATATCCCTAAATTAGAAAATCGGATGTACATTAATTTCTATTATTCACCTCCAGTGAAATGTGAAGAATATCTGGGAAATTGTCTTAATGACATTTTCCAGAAATTTTTCGCAGTTTAAGACTTTAAGAGTAGGTAAGCATTTAATAGAAACATAGAGATTATTTATTAGGCATTATTTATTAAGCAATAATCACAATAAAATAACAACTAACATAAATAATAATAACAACAACAATAATAATAATAATAAATTTATTTAGTCGTATTGGCTATGTAAGTGCTATAATATAATATTATATATCAAAAAATAATGAATTCTAGTCTACAGATATGAACCAAAATGAGACTAAAAAGTAAAACGTAAAAGTATAAAACCAAAAAGTTCCATGGCATAATAGTACCTATTCCCTAAACAAAAAAATATATGAATTCAAATTTATACAAAACTACATTAACTATGCGTAGCAATAAATAAAAATTATTACATTTAAACAACTTGTAATTATTATCTAACCTAAACCTATATTTATACTACCTACCTATAACAAAATTTAATTACATAAAATAATGAATATACATATTAAATTTTATTCGGCCCGTTTCTTGGAATTTGCCCTCTCTATCCTGGCTCTTCTAAGAAACTCTTTTATGCATTTTTCCACCTCATTTTCGTCAGTCAAAAATTTCGGGTTTTTCATTATTGCCCCTAAAAAAATATTGAATAAATATAAATAGCATCAAGGGGAGGCATTTTATCAATGACGCGTTTTTTAATTTACATCCACAACACCGTACAAAACCTTCTAAGAATGACATTTTTAAGGCTGCCAGATAGAAAATATCCAAATAAGCCAAAAACATGAATGTCTACAGGGTGTGTTTTTTAAGCGTCCACGGAAGATTATGCCTAAATGACGAAAAACATCAAGAAAATATTTTAACTAACCCCACCTCATTTTTTTACGCTCTATAATTTAAAAATGTTTTTACTTATACCAGGTTAGTCCAAATAGTTGGAATGATGGTCAATTTTGTTTTTTCTTATGGAATGTGCATTATTTAATTTTTTACTTGATTCAGAACATTATTTTAATGGCACTTTCTTAACGTAATGTTATAGTAATTTTCTTTCTTTTTGAGATAATATTTTTTTTCTCGGTATTTTGACAGTTACATCATACATTTAAAAAATTCATATTTCTGCACTGGTTGTAGATGAAATAATGACATTTTTGACAGCGGCCCTCATGATAGTCATGACTAACACTGTTTGCTCAAATTTTGTATAAAATATACGAGAAGCATTCAATAATTTATCAAATAAAAATGAGAGAAAACCATCAAGAAGTCAGTTTTCTCAAATGACATGGTATATTTTTTTATTACTCCATTTGAAAGAGTGGAAAATTTCACATGGGCTCACCCTATAAAACAATATTGTTACATAACTAAGTATAATTTTTAAATATTTACAATATTGAAATTTTCATAGTGAAAATATGATAACTAAACTTTTATTATAAAAATACAGCCACAGAACATAAAATCCTATAGTAAAACAACAACAAAACTGTAGACATTCCAAGGCTAACGTTATTTTTGATATTTGAAATGAAAATTTCAATATTGTAAATATTTAAAAATTATAGTTATGTAACAATACAGTTTTATTAGATGAGCCCATGCGAAATTTTCCGCTCTTTCAAATGGAGTAATAAAAAATATACCATGTCATTTGAAAAAACTGACTTCTTGATGGTTTTCTCTCATTTTTATTTGATAAATTATTGAATGCTCCTCGTATATTTTATACAAAATTTGAGCAAACAGTGTTAGTCATGACTATCATGAGGACCGCTGTCAAAAATATCATTATTTCATCTTCAACCAGTGCAGAAATATGAATTTTTTAAATGTATGATGTAACTGTAAAAATATCGAGAAAAAAATATTATCTCAAAAAAGAAAGAAAATTACTATAATATTATGTTAAGAAAGTGCCATTAAAATATTGTTCTGAATCAAGTAAAAAATTAAATAACGCACATTCCATAAGAAAAAACAAAGTTGACTATCATTCCAACTATTTGAACTGACCTGGTATAAGTAAAAACATTTTTAGATTATAGAGTTTAAAAAATGAGGTGAGGTTAGTTAAAATATTTTCTTGATATTTTTCGTCATTTAGGCATAATCTTCCGCGGACGCTTAAAAACACACCCTGTATAAAGAAAATACACACAATAGATGGATCAAGACGTAAATTCACCATGAATTCTTAATAAGTTAACCCCACACGCCAAAAGACAGTGACACAGTAATTAAATTCGACACGTGTTTCGCTGACAACGTCAGCATCTTCAGGAATAGAAGATTAACTTATTAAGAATTCATAATAAGGAAAAGAGACAATGTTTATACTCACTTTTAGTGATCGTATCCAACATTAAGTTTCCATACTTCTGTTTTCCCTTCAGCCCTTCCCAAGAATTGTTTTGAGCCAAGTTGTAGGTGAATAACCTCTCCATAATCCTTCTAACACAATTTCTGGGAGTGTCACCACCTATTCTTCCAGTTTCCTTAAATTAAAGACACGGTCATTTCAAAAAACAGAAAAGTATAAATCACTCACAAGAAGCTGTTGATTTTCTTCAACTTCCAAGTTATTTTCCACTTCCTGCAAACTTTCGATAGTGGAAAGCGGAAAATTATTTGTTGCCAAAAAAGTTACAGGATCTTCTGCTGACGATAACGGTGCCTTCGTGAGCATCATCTCGCACAGAGAATTAATAATTTCTCCTTGCTGGTCAATTTTTAATTGTAAAAAATTTAATTGACGCAGTACTTGTCTTTCAAATTCTGCAATTAAAATAGATATTAAAAGTATCGAGGAAAGTATAAATACAAATTACCAGATGAGACCTGCAGTTTCGGTGTTTCGGTGTTCGCCTATGCCCGTGAAACTAAAACTGATTTTTTTTGTATCAGTATAAATATGGTTACAATCATTAAGATACAATACCTTCCAAATTATCGAGTCCATTAGAATGGCGTGTACTTAATCTACTTATTGGCACTGGGATATTATTAATCTGTGTGCACGGGCTTAAATTAGCTGTTGCATAATCTGAAACAGAAAAGTTAATATCTGTAAAAATGTGGTTACAATAATTAAGATATAGTAGTACCCTTTAAATGGTCGAATCTTGTTATCCTAAATTCATACAAGGCTGCGCTATGCATAAATGCCTTCTGGCGTTTCGGTCGCTAAAGTGGCATCTTCAAGAGAAAAAAAAATAAATACGACCCTGGACATAACAATTATTATTAAACATACAACATGCAAATAGGGGTATAGAAATGGCACAAGATTTGCCAACTGTAAATACAAAAATTTTAGGGTTGTTCTTGAACCGCAAAAAATTCTTCGCCAAAGAAAACAAAAGACAATCACAAAATGCGATTATCGCATAAACATATTTAAAAGAACGCCCTACAGGGCTATCATCTTGCTTATTTCGGCACTTTTGCAGAATTTAGTACTTGAGAAATCTGATCTATCTCAAACGGTATATGATTTCCGGCCGAAAAAACAAAAAAATGCTCTTTTGTTTTTGCCGTGATCTCGATTATTCGATCTCGTATCGAAAAGGTATGCATATATTATGATTATTAGAGCACTTTTTCGTGCTCTAACAGTATACGTCCTCGAGGATTTACAGGAAAACGTTTCGTTTAGGTCAGATCATTATCAACTCTACGTTTTCTTATGGGCGCCATTTTTGTTTCATACATTGTTGAAAGAAGCATTTTTTATGATTTCTTTGATATGCAAACTTGTCCATATTACTTATATCGAATTTTGGTGAACATTGCAGTAATTACAATAAGATAAAATTTTAAAAATTTGGAAAAATTATATAATTTATTATTAGTCTTGCTTGGAAAAAGAACGTGAACCGTAAAGAATAATCAAACTGTCAAAATCTAATATGTTTCTTAAGGCAATATAGTATTTTCATCTGAAAAAGTATGTGACATGGAACCTATTATTCTTCGAAAAATGCGTGTCGGTAAGAGCACAAAGAATATTTAACATATTTGCTTAAATTACAACAAGCTGCTGACTGTTTTCTTGTTTTCTTGCAAGACTCACATGATTTTTGCTAAAAAAAAATCCAGCTGTAATGTCCTCAATATTCGATTGTAATATGAACAAGTTGTGTCTCAAATTGAATCAGAAAAATGTGCTTCTTTCGACAAAATGCAAGATAATTATGCCGATAAGAAAAACTAAAGTTGATGGCGGTCTTACGTAAACCAAACGTTTAAAAGAATTGCCGAAAGCTTGAAAAATTACAAAGAGTTTTATTTATCTGCATCGCCGAAGAAAATATAAATTCAAATAAGAAAACCAGTCCAAACAAAATAAATATCATTTAAAAAATAACATAAATATGCAATAATATCCACATTTCGAGATTACCTTTTGTTTCTTTTGGTGAAAAATTCCTAAAACTTGTATTTACAGTTTGTTTTGTATTCCATCAATTAAACTCTGTTGGGGGATCCCAAATTATAAGGGGAAACCCTGTACATATATTTATTATTTAGGATCTTACCCCTTTTTTTCGTGAATGACTTGAAAATATCTAATAAAGAATAACACTGGAGAGTCGGTATTTATGAGCCGAGACGAATTTCTGAAAGATGATAGTTTTTAAGTTGACTGCTCAAGACAACTGACGACTAGATTTACAAGTTGACGTGCCTCTTTCATTGCTATTTCGCAGAAGTAAGTCTATTCACAGAATTTGTTAAAAAGGACATGCCTGTAGAAAGTTGGCTTATTTTTTAGTAGGGTTGTAATTACTTCACCCGGTTAAGAGATACATAATGTGGGTAGGTACCTAAGGCGCAATAAAAACACTGTGTGATACCTACCCTTCGAAACTACTAGAGACAGAAAAAAATATAAAGTGAGCACTAGCCTTTTACGAAGATATATTTCTTTGAGATTTTTACGATGGCCCATTGTCTTTAAATCAGCTCACCGTGACTAACAAATAAGGAATAACAACACTACCCGGAATGTCCATTTTGTTACACATAAAGTTTTCTTACATAGAATTTGACGAGTACTTTTTATTTTGCCGGATAAATTTCCGCTTTGAACGAAATCTTGTGGCTGTTAGTTTTACGAGTCAAATTGCTGTCAGGTAAAAAAATTGAGTCTGCAAAACAGGAATTTATCGAGGTAAAATAAAAGTTCGAGTCTAATTCGGCGAGATAAATTTAAGGAATATGAAGAATGTGTACGCATATGGGAGACTCAATTTTGAAACATTTTACAATCAAAAATACGAAATTTGCAACGTAATCATGGTAGAAAAAGGTAAATACGCAGGTAACCTAATTATCGCTGTATAATAGGGCTAACTTTTCTCGCTGTCTTTCTGACAAAATATCACGATTTATGAGATTTTATACATATGAATTAAATTATCATATTAACAATAAAGCGTAGCGTTAGGATTTTATGCTTACGCTTACGCCATGCACTAAAGCAACCTTTCGTAAAATTGGCGACAATTCCAGGCCACTTGTGATCGTGATAAGTAAAATCTGGTTTTTGTAGTTTTTGCAGTTCATGTAGGTACCTAGGTAGTTCTGGTGAAATGTCATATTTTTGCTGCAATTTTTTTGTGAAGTATTCATACCTTTGGTCATGAAATAGTCATTGCAAATATGTACCATTGGTGTTTATTGATCCTAGAAAACATTTGATTCTGTTGCACTCAAACTTGTGGCTAATTGTAGATTCTTATACAGCGTGAAATTTTTAATGACTAAATTCTTCAAAAAAGTGATTTTTTATTTCCTTAGAAGAATTTTTTGAAAAAAGTGAATTGTTAGTTACTTTCAAATTTGTACTCGTAATATGTGGCATTTTTGATGTTCAAATAAAATTAAGATATGCTTCTGCTGCTGATACAAAAACTCTTTTTTTATGGCTAGTGTGTCCTTTTGTACTTTTGCAATGCTTGTTTCCAAAAACTACAGAATGTAATGATTCGTATTTGTTTTCAACTGACATCTCATTTCGTGCTTTGAACGATACAATAGAATATTTTTTCTTGTAATTTGGTTTCTCAGGATCTAAAAGTTTTCGTGTCAAAATAAAGTTTTTAATTTGCAGTAACTTTGTCCTATAGAATTTTTTGCATCTTTACGAATTAAAGGTAGATACTTTACTCTTTTGGCATATTTTAAAACTAACATCGAGGTCAAAATAACAAGAAAAGCTTCTATGGACATGTGTTCTAAAATTACTATCTACTAACATAATAAAGACACCGGTGTTGAATTTGATGGAAAAAAGAAGATTATTTTTAATTTCTCTGAGACTACGAAAGCTACTGAGTTCAAATTTTCTTGAAATAAACTGGTAGGTATAAATAATTGCTAAATTTCTGAAAGGATGATAATGAACTGTACGAGAGGCATTTTATAATAAATAATAATAATATTTTATAATAAACAATGAAATCTATAGAGGTAATTAATTCAGTTCATCAGTTTATTTGTAGGTACATTTTTGCTATGTTGATTAAACTGTTCGTTGCTGACTTGCCGTAGCAAAGTTATAGGTACCTACTAAGCTGAATTTACCCAACCATTAATTCTTTTCAGCTAGTATTTACATATTTTTACCAAGCGTTTAATTTGTTGCGTTTCTAAAAAACTTACCTACTTTTCTCTTCAAGATTAACTACACCACTCTTGAAAACACGAGTAAACAAACACAACACAACACACGATCACACGATGCAGATCCAACCCTACAAATAAAACAAATGCTAGCCAGTTGCCGAATAATGTACCGAAGAGCCAAGAGCCTCTTTTCGCAGATTGCACATTGCGTTTCGCGCCTGAATTCTGCAACCCAACGTCCCATGGATGTCCATATGCCATCCTTTTTTTTATACATTGGGACGTACTAAAACGGACATTGTATGGATGTCCCTTTTTGTACATACATTTTACGGATGTCGACAGGACGTTATATGGACATCCCGGATGTCCCGGGACGTTATATGAATATATCAAATCCCAATTCCATTAAGTGGGCGGTTCTATGGATATCCTTTTTAGTATGTACATTTTGAGGACATACATAGGCAGTCATATGGACATCCGGGATGTCCAGGGACGTTATGTGGATGTCCCATATCCCGGTTGTGTTATGTGGGAAAATATTCACAAATTTCACAAATAATGTCTAATAAAAGCAATTGGTATTTTTTAGTAATTTAGTACGGTTGGTGTTTAACGAATAGGATATGGCAAATGATAATAAATTATTCTTACTCGGATATTATGAATTTATTCAACATTCGTGGAAAATGCGATAAAATAATTAACAGGACATACAGAACATTTAATGGAACATATCCTGAATTACCACCACTGAACTTATTTTAACTAAATAAAAAATAAAGTAGGTACGTGATAGTAAAACAATGTTAAAGAAACTGTTCAAAATGTAGTCCATTAACTTCTACACATTTAATAATTCGCTTATTTACGGCGTGTGTAGTAGCGCTACGAATTTCATGTGGATCTAAGCCTGCAAATGCTGTAGCAATTCTTTCCACCAATTCATCCCTGTTGTTGAGTGGATATTGATACACTTTATCCTTTATACGGCCCCAAAGATAAAAATCCAACGGTGTAATGTCTAGAGACCTGGCAGGCCAACTCCATGGACCCAAACGTCGTATCCATCTATCTTCAAACATCTGGTATAATTCGTTAGTAACTGCTGCAGAACAATAACCTGGCGCCCCATCTAGTAGGTATCTAAAATACTATTCATTTTGGGTAGAGAAACATCATACATTGTTAAACGCGCATTTTTTCACGTTTTTTAATTGGTTTCTTTAAATAGGTATCATTCAATTTAAAAAAAGGATTCTTTGCTACTTATGTGTGATCAACATTTGTCGTTGATTAGAAAATTTTATGTAATAGATTTTGAAAATTTGTTTGCCTGATTAGTGATTCCAACGCCTCGTCGTGCCACCATAGGAAATCGAACATCTTACTGCTAGACGTTATCGAGATATTAATTTTTACATAATCTACCACAACTGTCAAAATATTGAGAAAACAATTTATATCTCCGAAAATATTAATTTTAGACATAACGAACCTGTATTGAATTGACATTAAAATTTTCCGTGGAATCTTTAAAAAAATAGAAAATGGTAGCATTCCATTTAAGATAACAAAGTTGGTGTCAACTTCCGGTATTCCCGGAAATGTCACCATTTTGAAAATATTTTCATTCAATAGATCCGACCCGGTTTCGGCCACAGCCAAAATTTCAAATCAATATCTCTTTTAGTTCTCCAGATACTTCTAATAGAAGGTCAAAAAAAATCACCCTGTATATAGGGCGACTTTAAACTTATGCCATAAATTTTTAAACACGTGGAGATTATACACAGTGATTGTATCGAGAACTAGCGTAAATACTCTATGAATTCTTTTATCCCACACTCCAAAACAGTGACAGAGTAATTAAACTCGACACTGTTTCGTTGACAACGTCAGCATCCTCATAGACCAGGAGCCCATAGACCAAAAATTGTGCATAATAGGTTTACTCCAAAAATGCCTGAGATGTTGTGATTTCTGGGTCGTGGAGCACAGAAATGCCCATGCCAGTTTTTGTTTTTGGTACAGTGATGTGTGGCAGACCCGTAAATGTGTAAAAAAAATGCTTAAAAAAGTATTATAGGTTTAGGACTGGGGTTTGCGGGAAGCGCTAAATAATGAGAAGTAATCCAGCGGACGCGGTTCGCTTGTTGTGAATTCTGGGACACTGACCCGCTGCAGGGGTCAACCTGTGTAAATAAATCACCCCCAAAAAAATTCTAGGTTTACGCATGGGGATTGGAGCGATCTCCTAATTTACCTCCAAACATCATGAATCTCGACTCCCATTCATTTTGGTTGGTACAAAGAGGCGCCACACTCGCGACATTTTGTAAATTCACCCAGGTAAAAAAAATCATAAGTTTACTCTTCAAAACTTGGAGACAAGTTATTTCAATCACAAAAGTCGAGTATTCAATGTTGCCGATAAAAAACATTGGTACAGGGGGGCGCTAGAGACGCAACATTTTGTAAAAAAGCTTACGTAAAAAAATCATAAGTTTATGAATGGCGTTCACGAATTTGATTATGATGAACCTACTGATTACAAAAATACATTCCCTCTCGTTGAACGGTGGTACAAGGGCCCGCTAGAAAGGTTGAAAGAAAGCAATTATTAATTTTCACCCATCATCATAAAGATTTCAGTCCGAAAACTGGTTGGACTCTTACCTCCATCCTTCCTATCCTGAGCTAACCTATGCTTTTCCCCAAATGTTGAACATCCTACATCCCTAACTACTTGAGAGCAGTAGTCCAATCTGGGCCTACCCTTACCTCTTCATATTCCTATCTCTGACTAGTATGTTGCGAACTAAGCCTTCGTGCCTCAGAAGGTGTCCTACTATCCTATCTCTCCTATTCCTTACCGTCTTCCATAAATTTCGCTTTTCTCCAACTCTCTAATAACTCTCTGTTGCTAACCTTATCTACCCACTGTATCTTTATCATGCGTCTAAAGCGCCACATTCCAAAATGCTTCTAATTTTTTCCTATTTGCTTCCCCTATCGTCCAAGTTTCGCACCGGTACACTGCTGTGCTCCATACATACGTTTTTAAGAGCCTCTTCCGAGTTAATACATTTATCATTTTCGAGCATAATACAGTTGTTTCTTTTTATTCAATGCTACTCGGCCCTTCGCTATTCTTTGTCTTATATCTCTATAGCTCCTGCCATCGCGAATTATTTGACTTCCTAAATAGCAGAAATCTGAGACTTCCTCTATCTTCACGTTTCTTATTTGTATGTTAGTTTTAGCCCTAATTTCACGCCCCCTACAGAACAAAATTTCGGTTTCTTTTTATTGATCTTCATACCATAGCCCTCCGTCAAAACCACTTCCATTCGTTCAGAATCCTTCCTAATTCTTCTTTGTTGGATGCTAATACTGCTATAACATCCGCGAATCTGAGCATATTAATAGTTTGGCCCTGTATATTAATTCCAGCAGCTATTCTGTCTTTAACAATATTCATCGCATCTTCGATATATAAATTGAAAACTAAAATAAAGTTAAACGTTTCATAGAACCATTTTAATTTTTTTTTCAATTTCTTGCATTTCCTATTTACTGCAGTAATCTACACGCAGTAGGAACGAAGCTTCGGTACACAATCAATTACCGTGAATGGCAAGACTTTTGTACCACTTTTCAACGATGGCGAATGTATTTTCGCACTCAGTATATTTATATTTAACAAGTTACTGAACGCCATTCATAAACTTATGATTTTTTTACCTGGGTGAATTTACAAAATGTCGCGAGTGTGGCGCCTCTTTGTACCAACCAAAATGAATGGGAGTCGAGATTCATGATGTTTGGAGGTAAATTAGGAGATCGCTCCAATCCCCATGCGTAAACCTATAATTTTTTGGGGGTGATTTATTTACACAGTTTGACCCCTGCAGCGGGTCAGTGTCCCAGAATTCACAACAAGCGAACCGCGTCCGCTGGATTACTTCTCATTATTTAGCGCTTCCCGCAAACCCCAGTCCTAAACCTATAATACTTTTTTAAGCAATTTTTTTTACACATTTACGGGTCTGCCACACATCACTGTACCAAAAACAAAAACTGGCATGTGCATTTCTGTGCTCCACGGCCCGAAAATCACAACATCTCAGGCATTTTTGGAGTAAACCTATTATGCACAATTTTTGGTCTATGGGCTCCTGGTCTATCAGGAGTAAGAAGATTCTCTAACTTAGACTACTTATTGTTCAAGATTCAACGTATTTTTTAGACATTACTGTAGAATTTTTCATACGAATATACCTACCTTGGAAACCGGAAGTGATGTGAGTTTATTGCAGCAAAATCCGGTTTTCCCTTTGATAAAAGATGATCGAAATAAAAAAGTTCAACGACCACCAATCACTTCCCTACTTAAAATTCTGAGCTTTAAACACCGAAAGCCTCAAATTCACTTATAATATTTAATTTGACGTCTTCGATTGCGATTGTGTCTGGCAGGCTTCCATGTCACGTTCGATGACGGGGCAGGAAGTTACCCCTAACGTAAATGTGGGGCCCAAGAGAAATTTACAAAGCTGTGTGTACGAAATTCTGCCACTTAATATTCCGGCTGCAACTTATTACATGCTCTAATGGACTCTAATTCGCATTATACCCAGGCCTTTTAAGCTTCCATAAAGTAGCAATATGTGAAATATAGAGGGATAAGGCAAAATTGTACTAAACCCGACTGAATGAAACAATTCGGTGTTCTTGTTATTCTTGTATCACAAGTTTATGTATAAAATGGGGTAGAAAACTCAATTCTTTTAAACACACAGTTATTCAAATTTATTTATAATACCAGATGAAGAAATTAATGTTTCTCTTCGGGGCAAAACGCATAAGAGCTTTGACCAGTTTTTCCCTTCTTTTCCACAGGCCTTTCTGGCGGAGTTGTTAATAAACAGAAATGATATTGACCATAATTATTATTTTGCGAATGAACACAGCACTTTGTTAGGATACCTTTTCGTGTTTTTCCAGCTGGCGTAAAATGTTTCATTCCGACAAACCCATCTTCAGGTTCATTTTTTCATTATGGTGGACATATTGGATTTTTACATATTTAGAAAGCCTTAATTTTTGTGATTAAATTGATTTGAATTTCGGTTATGGTACACTTTACTTTTGAGAAAACCCCATGTATCTGAATTAAAGGTAGCAAACCTAGGAATTTATTTATTTATTCAAAATTTCTTCTAAAGAAAACTGATAATTTACGTTAATTTATCATGACAGTAATGACAAATATGTACAAGAAAATTGCAAATTTAAAGCTGTAACAATCACAGATATAAAACATGTAATTAAGAATTTAAAAAAATAAAAGCTATGTGAACGATATTAGTAGAGATATGATAAAATATGATGATGTTGCTATGTCAATCCAAAAGGTATAACAGTCCAATAAATATAAGGACATGCGTCCAATAAATAACCTACTGACAGTGTGGAGAAGGTATTATGAAGGTGTTATAAAAATCATCATCGTAAGGTTCTCAGTTCGAAGACTTGTTGGACGTGTACCTCCATCCTTTCCTATCCTGAGCTAACCTATACTTTTCCCTAAAAGTAGAACATCCTACATCCCTAACTATTTGAGAGCAGTAGTCTAATCTAGGTCTAAAGAACGATATTATCACAGCAGGTAAAGTGCTTGGCGGTGTCTTTGAACTATTTCAGCTGCATTTGGTGACCTCCAACTGTAAGTGATTTACTACCGCGGCGTTTTATCAAAAGGCTTGACGCCGGTATTAACTCGGCGACAAACGGAAAAGAACACGTGCGGAGCCTGAGAAGTTGCGCGGGCTCCGCTACAAGAGCCAGAAAATTTAGGGAGAGCTGTTCTGCTGTATTATGCTGTGATATTATAGTCAATTTTTTTGAATAATTTTTTACAGAGAGGCAAAATTTTTAGTAAATATGTTTTCCAGTGTTAATTGCACTACTTCAGGAAACTATAAATCTGCTGTGTCATTACATTCACTCGTTACAGCTAGACTTAATTCAACCAACTTATTAGATCGTTATTTACACTGCAAGTACATAAAAAATAGAAAATTGCATGCAACTGTGTACGTTACAGTTTAACATACCTATATTTGGTTGTGGGTCCCAACGAGTGTTTGTTGAGGTCTGTGATTTGTGGCATTACCGATATTACGACCCTGGTGATGGCAACAGCAGCCCTCGACATTGATTTATACGGTTGTACCTACATTAGCAGCAGATTTGGACCGAGCCCAACAGAAGAAATAACCTACCTCTCGCAACGTGTTTTTGTATCACACACAACGCTACTTGTATCCCCTTGTTAACATTTGTTTTCGCAAACGAGCGTATAAAAAGAATGAGTTATTCAGATTGGATTCGTTACTAGTCTCTAAGAATATGAACATACATCTATTTCTATTCCTCTTGTAATTTAAGCACTTAGCTTGAACTAATTTCTGAGAGCAAGCATCTTATCTATCACAACTACTTTTCATTATTTAAAATAAATCGCTCCCATTCAAGTTGAAGGAAGTTTTCCTTAATGCAATTTTCATTACCTCTTCGCAGACTGTATACAATTGCCCCAGAAGTTACAAAACTTAAGTTGATTTAGAACTTTTAATTGTCTGCACTCTCCTCTTTGTTTTTGCTGACTTGTTAATTTTAATTTCATAAGAGATTTTGTAAACGTCAGGAGCGGCTAAGTCCGCTATTTTAACTAATAAAATCTTTCAAGTGGAACATCTTTTGTTAACACTACTTTGGGATTATCAAGTTTACGACATGGCAGTCTACAAAAAATATAAAGCAAATGGAAAAGCAATTTAAAGTGAGAATATTAGGTAATAGAATTAAATGAGGTAGTGTTTTTATAATGGAATCACAGAAGTTAGATTTACCGAAATTAATACTAAACGCTACAGAATAATCTTGTTATAATAAAAGGGATATAATGCAATAGAATCATGACAATATAAAGCCAGAACAAGAAATATCTGCTACCACAGGAAAAGCGTTTGGTGCGAATAACATTACGATTTTGTTAGGGCAACCATAATATTTTGTTGCAAGCACAATTCGGTTCCTGGAATCCAACTCAAACAAGCAGTTGCCGCAACACAAGCGTCTTTAGTTGTATCTACATAAGGTCCGATTACAGTAACAAAAATAAATTTGTAAAAGCAACAAAAATTACAGCAGTCGCTTTTTCATTACGTTTAAACCCTTAAACTCTTAATGAAAGGGTGGTCATTACTGTTCATTAATAAGCAAGTAATTGCATTCAAAAAACGTAATTACAGCAACCCTTTTTTCGAGCAAAAATCGATTATGCCAATTACACGAAACGGCCGTGTTTGTAAAACGAATTTTTCACGGGTTTCTCTAACGAACTGCACGTTACATTTGAAGTCGGACGCGAGAGGCGAAAACGTACTATTTAGTCGGACAATACATAATTTTTGAATTTCTGACGAAATGTTTCACTGAATAAATTGCAACAGAAACTTTATGGCAACTAGTCAGTCTGATGAAGTTGTGCGGTTAAACATATAAATGTCTGTTTCGAGTCTTGACAGGCGTATATCATTAGAAGGGTTTATTCCTAGAACTTCGTAAGTATAGTGATGCGGAATCTAGAGGAATTGTTTATATATAAGCGGGATTTAACGTGGAGACTAAAATAAGCAAGATTTTAATTTATTTATTTCGTTTTGGTTTACTTAGATGTTTTGTTCTAAGAGGCTAACTTTTTAGAACGATCAGTCAAAAATTTTAACTAGAATTGTGCAAAGAAGGATGGAGAAAAGGGCGGAAGAAATATTAGGAGAAGATCAGTTCGGATTTAGAAGAAATAGGGGAACTTGCGAGGCCGTTCTAGCTTTACAAGTAATAATAGGAAAAAACAATAGAAAAGGAAAAGAGCGCCTGCATAGGATTTGTAGATTTGGAAAAAGCCTTCGACAATGTAAAATGGAAGATGTTCAAAGTGCTCAAAAATGTAGGGATGATGTAGAAGAATAATTCATAATCTATACAAAGAACAAGAAGTCTCAGATTTCTGCTATTTAGGAAGTCAAATAACTCGCGATGGTAGGAGCTCTAGAGATATAAAACAAAGAATATCGCAGGGCCGAGTTGCATTTAATAAAAAGAAACAAATGTTATACTCGGGAATGATAAATGTAGAAACTCGGACGAGGCTCTTAAAAACGTATGTATGGAGTACGTTATTGTACGGGTGCGAAACTTGGACGATAGGAGAAGAGATCTTCAATATTAGGGATGTAGGATGTTCAACTTTTGGGAAAATGCGTAGGTTAGCTCAGTCTTCGGACTAACAACTTTATGATGATGACGAACTTATCTTCCACTTCTTTGCATTACTTATTATCAATGCACTGTTTTTCGTTTTCCTACATTTTCGAATATATGTATACTATAATAAAAAATAACGAAAGATATTTTATTTATTATACTTAATTAGATAAAAATTAAATGAATTAAAATTCAATACGTGATATTTGTTTAATTTTCGTTTAGAAATTCTTAGGAAGGCGGCGCCTTAGAGCACTTCATTACGAGCGGCCACTGCATTCACTACACATCATGGCAGCTCCATTCAGCATTTGGCAGACCATTTTAAGTAAAAGTTCGTGTCCCCAGTGTACTTGTTTTTAGGAACGCTGTGAGTTATAGTCATTTTATTAAAGAAGATACTATACCAACCGAATATGTAATAAACATTTAACAGCAAAATTTGTAAAGAATACATTTTGAATCCAAATGAAAGAGGTTATTTTCAGAGCAAAACAAAACAGATATTTAAATGAACTTTTTAAGTATCCTCGTTTTAAAAGTAATAAGAGAAGCAGTATAAGATGGAAAACTTTAGCTGATATTGTTGCAAAATTTCCATAAAGAGCTCGAAATATTTATGTATTCTTTCGATGGAGAGCGAGAGGCTTTTTTCTAAACTGATTGTATACAGACGCTTCCATATTTAATTTGGAGTAATGTAAGAAAGTTTACCAGGAAGTTTTTACTGGAAATATGTCTCAAGTTACAAATTAAATATGGAAATGGGCATCTTGGGAACGGCAAACATTGGCGTCCGTATGAATCTCTCAGCGTGGGATAACATGATAAATGCCTGGAAAATTTTCTTTTCATCGAGAACTTTAACTGTATTGATCATTACTGAAAGCAAATATGCGAGTATGTTTATTAAATAGACTTAGTAGACATGTTCATTGCAACGTACCTAAACTGATCGATATATTTGAGTTTGTTAATTGAATATGGTTTGCTGATATACAGGGTTTTACATAACCCGCTCATTAAAAATTTTTGAAGTTCCCGCTATATTTTCATTAAGAAAATTTGAAGCAGTACGTTAGTGCTTCTCATCTTTTTAAATAAAGTGTTTTTAGCCAGAATTTACTTCCGGTTATACCGAATACTTTTCATTTGATTCTTGAATTCCACGTATTTTTAAGGCAACTTTGTTAACATATGAATGTTTCAAAAGTTAGTACTTTTTGGGAAATTTCGATTTTTTTTGAAAATTTTTATACCTACTTCTAGAGCTGAATTTAAAATTACATATCTCGGAAAATTTTGAAGCTATCTAGTCCAATTTGGGTTAATAACAGTCCTAATTTTAGAAGGGGCGGGAGGCGGACGAGGGAAGGAAACTGGATGTGGGAAGGACAAGTGATAGAGGAGATGAAGGAATTCAAGTATCTCAGATATTCGTCTCAAAGAATCAATGGAGAACAATTACGCATAACGGAGACAGCGAAAAAGACATGGAGTATTGGAGCCGAAAATATGGGGGTGGAGAGAACAATCATAATTGGAGAGTGTACAGGAAAAATATCTGAGACAGGTACTAGAATTGGAGAGACATACCCCAGGATATGTTGTGGAGGTCGAGAGACGAAGAAATAATTTTGGTCCCATGGAAGTCGAGATGGTGGGCAGGGACAACGACTTGGCATTGCAGGAGAAGAGAGAAAACTTTGTAAAACACAAGGTGTAATCCTAACTATAAAGAAATTTTAACGCAGAAGTTACCACAGTACTAAGGGAAGACGGAGAGAATGGTAGACAGAAGATGGCAGCGAAGATTAAATGCGAAAACGAGGAATATTGAAGAAGATATTGGAGGAGGGAGGAAGAGAGAAAGTGAAGAATGAGTGGAGAAAGAGGATAGAAGAATGGTGAAATAGATGAGTTGGCCTCAACTTTGCTATTTTGAATGGAATGGTATACTTTTAATTTGGTTTTTGAATTCTGCATACTTTTTTAAGCAACTTAGTTAATACATCAATATTTCAAATTGCTTTTGAGATATTTAGAATTTTTGGAAAATTTTGGTGCTTGCTTAGCTGTGTTTAACATTGTAGATCTTGGCCAATTTTAACGCTATAACTACAAAACTTGGACCTGGCTAATACACCTACATGGTTTTTAAAATTTAGTGGCAAACGTAACAGTATTCGAAGTCATAAAAGTCATTTTTTTTAAATGGAATACCCTGTATATTGTTGAATAGTTGATTTCACTGTTCAATTCTTCGCCATTTAGCCAAATCGTACACTATATTTCCAATTTCTCCGTGCTATGCGTTCTTGATTTTATTTTATTTTATAAAATTGGAAAAATCAAATTTTTGGTAGGCCGAAAGGTAACAAATAAATTACTATCTCTCAAGTCCCAATTTGGAACTTTAGACAATTACATTGTACAAACCCCTATTAAACTACGGGGTCATTAAATAAGGTAACAATTTCCAAAGCCATAAAAATATTTCATTTTGGACAGGTCAGCTCACAATTAAATTTTTCGCTTCCTTCACGGTATCCGAGTTATAAACTGTAAACATTTTTTTGGATAAAATATTCGGAATGTCAAAAATAGGTCATGCATTTGGCAATATTGGAAGACGTTATAAAAATCTGGGGCTTAAAAATGGAATTTATTACATTCTTAGTAAAGAACTGTATGTCTGCTTTGAATATCTGGACAGCAGTTAAATGAAAATATTTCGACACAGTTTATATTATTAATGTCATGGGGATAAGAAAAAAATTAAACAGAGCAGCTTTAATATCTAAAAAAATCCCCTTTTTGTTTCATCATAAGGTTCTCAGTCCCAAGACTAGTTGGACGCGTACCTCCATCCTTTGCTAACCTACGCATTTCCCTAAAAGTAGAACATCCTCTAACATCTCTAAATCCACTTCGTTTTAAAATTTTCGCATCTGTCTGCTCCTTTCCTTTTGGCAGAGCTCCTGGTCAAAAAATAACCCCACAAACCCCGCAGAACAGGTACATCCCTGAATGACGTATTTTGCATGTTTTGCCGTTTCCATGGGGGACTTATCAGATAAATGCAGGGAAATGTACGTTTTTAGTAGCCAGTTATCGGAACAATGAGGGAATTAAGTAAATTCATTCCCTTTTTGTGTTCGTCAGTACTGATATCGCTCGTAAAGGTTAATGCGACTAGTAATAATAAAAGGACAATGTATCTACGGAGTCGTTAGGCATCTATTTGCGCCGTTTAACAACGTAAATCACAAGAGCAAAAGCGTTTTGCTTCACAAGTGAGGTGCCTAACGTTTTAATTAAATTTGCCGCTGACTGTGCATTGTAATTTAACCGTTTAATATAATGAACAATGTACGTTATATATTTCTGCGTTTTGTTCGATGAAGTTACGTCGGAAATGCCAGAATTCTCAACGTATACACTAATAAATTGCTTCGAATTTGATTAAATTTGAAGCCTGAGGTATTCCAGCATTTCTCAATTATCACCCTCTTCTTGAATTTACCATAAATAAACGGAAAATTTGTGTATAGCACTCGAAGATTACTTCAGGTATTATTGTCTGAAGTTATACAAAACTAATAATCCATAATATTGTTTGTATAATTCTGCAAATATTTTTCATCTTTTACATTTAGACATATATATCAAAATAGATTAATTACTTAGAAATTATTAGCATTAACCTTATTAGACAGGAAAGAAGGCGTCAAACACATTATTTTCATGACTAACCGAAAATATTCAGTGCGGTGCTAAATATTTCTTTCTACATCTATTTAATTATATGACAATTATTAGCATTTTCTTTGTGAAATATCGTACCTATAATTCACTGCAGTGAATTATGGTTTCATAATTCACGGTATTCGGCCAATCACAAAAATGTAGATTCAATAATCACTGTTTCCCTGATCCAATGATATTTTATATCGACCGCGATCAACTCTTGCTGGAGCTGACAATCGAATCGAGTGACAGCCAAGTGTATCGCCATATTACTGTTTACGTCGAGGGATAAACAACTGACCGGAATTGTGTACACCAGAATTCCTTTAGGTCAAATAATTCCCCTGACTTCCACAGACTTCCTCAGAATCCCTCAGAATTCCTCAGAATTCCTCAGAATTCCTCAGAGTTCCTCATAATTTTTCAGAATTCCTCAGAATTCCTCAGACTTCCTCTAAAATTCCTCTCGAAATTCTCTAAATTTCTCTCGATTTCTCAATTTGGGAGCGGTGGGGTGGCGGTAGAAAGGGGGAGGGGAGGATTCTAGTTTGCAATTTTTTTTCAATATCTAATGAAAATAAATTAAATTGACAAGTAATAAGTAATATTTGACAGTAGCATAGGGTAAGAAATATATAACAGGAATTTGAAGACAAAATTAAAACAAAATTAAAACAAAATTAACAATAAAAATAAAAGTTCATTCAAAATTAACGAATATATACAATGTGTCTTATGAAGTTTCAGACAGGCGATATCTCGTAATAGTTTAGCGGAAGGAAAATGAAATTTGGTGGATTTATACAGGGTGTCAAGGTGAAGGTGGGAAATCTCTCGGGTGCGTATAGATTACACGAAAATAACGCCCCAAGTTCCTATAAAGTTTTCTACTACGACCTTCCCCTGCCGAGATATTCTCCCTTAAATTGGAGAAATGATTGTTTTTTTTACATAACATTTTTATTTTTAATCGTATTTCGATCATTTTCTTGATGACGTACGTAGTGATTGAATGTCGATAAAATAATGCTACCAGTTTTTTGCTAGTGCATCAAGGGAGCAAGGGGTGAACTACCCCTTACCTTCTTAACTTCATATTTTTTAAGGTGCTGGATATTTTTAATTTTTAACAGCATTTTTTGTTTCCCCAGACATTTTTCTAATAAAAGTTACTCTTGTTAGGTTTCGATAAAATGAAACGTTTTCTAGAAAATAAAACTCAACGAGCAAGAGGTACCGTGTTTCTACGACTTTCGTTTTCATTTTTTCTGGCATTCGAAAAACCGAAAGCAATTTTTTAATGTACATTTTCACTGCCTTTCGCAAACTGTTAAGGTTATTTTTATACGACGTTTCGTCTGTTGTCTACATCGTCAATTTTTATTTTTTCTTAATACGGACCTGGACAATTTTTAATGAATTTCAAAAGAAATAGCTAATGTAGGGTCAAATCGTACTTTAAAAACACAATTTATTGAAAGAGCTTTCGATTTTTTGATATCTTTGAAAATAATGCCAGAAAAAATAAAAACGAAAATCCTAGAAACACGGTACCTCTTGCTCGTTGAGTTTTCTTTTCTCGAAAACGCTTTATTTTATCGAAACCTAACAAGAGTAACTTTTTATTAGCAAAATGTCCGGAGAAACAAAAAATGCTGTTAAAAATTAAAAATATCAAGCCCCTTAAAAAATATGAAGTTAAGAAGGTAAGGGGTAGTTCACCCCTTGCTCGACTAATGCACTTCAAAAAAAGGGTCGCAATATTTTATCGACATTCACTCACTACGTACGTTACCAAGAAAATTATTAAAATACAATTAAAAATAAAAATTTTATGTAAATAATAGTATGTATATCATACACGAGTTTATAATGAATGCTATTATTACCGAGGATGAAGTTTACAACACGAGCGAGTGAAACGAGCGAGTTTTGTAATCATCCGAGGTAATAATAGCATCATTATAACGAGTTGTATACTATACTTTGTCCACGACTATCAAAACAGATTCCCAGAAAGAATTTACCTTCATTTCCCTTCTCCAGTGTAAGAAAGATTCATACATACATCTTCTTGGTTTTTTGGGCAATGAATCTAATGAGGCAAGTTCTGCAGCTTCTTTTATTGCTGGTGCTGTTAAAGAAACCTCGTTTTCACTCTCACTACTCATTATATCTTCTTTTTTAGAATATGCATTTCAAATTAAAGGCAAACCATGCTGATTTGACGTTTCAATTTGAACTGACACATCGCGATCGCGGCCTACTAAATAAATGTAAAAAAAGGTCAAAGCGATGTTCCTATTGGTGTAGTCAGTGATTAATGTATCTAATTATGATTGAAGAAACACAAGTATAAAGAGTATATTATAAGATAGTCGTGGACAAATATTTTTATTAATTTTTTTATTTTCGTTAATATTCCAACTAATTATCTATCTACACTTCAAAATAATTTTTTCATAAACTGCTGATAATTACCTGCACGTGGTACCTGTTCATGTCCCTCTAGACTACAACAGTATAACTCACCTAAACCAAACAGTACAAGGGGAAATTGAATTCATATAATCCCACTGTACATTCCAGGATCAACCTTCAAACGAAGGTTGCCGTACAAGTTCTGCTTGCAGAGCAGATGTTTTTGTTAATGACTATCTTTCCCAATTAATTTCTTAATATACTCTCGTATTTTTCGCTTATTTATGTTCATTGCTCCCAGGGCTAAATTTGCGCGAAGCAATTTTATAAAATATTCAAGAAACGTAAAAGTTTAGGGAAAATTATACTGCCCTGTTAAAACTCCTTCAATAAACAAGTAATAAGTTTCTGTGTGTATATTACTAGCATAAAAATAACTCCATTTAACCTCGTTCGATATAAAAAGTAACCAGCCCTTATTTGTAAGTTTCCAGGAAGGACATAAAGAGCCGAAGCGAGAAGGCGATGTTAGGAATCCATTTGAGACTGGGCTGCTGAATTTATGTCCTTAATAAATTTAAGAAATTTGTGCAACTCCTACAGTTTGCCATCAAAATGATATAAAGTTTAACTCACGTTTGGGATGAGGCAAGTTCACACACACCCTGCGGTTGTACATGATTTAGTTCTTTCATTAAAATAACTTATGTCCCGCGTGACACTCTAAAATATGTTATTGATTCATCAGAAAGTTTTTAGTCCTAGGACTAGTTGGGCGCGCATTCAGAATATCCTTCATCCATAACTAATTGTTAACCAACTTGACAGCTGTATAAGAGACACTAGAACACACCAAGCATTAACTTTTAATTTGGAACAAGGATTATTTTTAAACAAAATTATTTCTTTGCTCCACCGCGTCAGCAAAATTTGCCCACCCGATATTTTTTGGGAAACTTTTTTAATAACTATTTCTATTATTTGGTAATGGAATCCAACATTTTCCCTTTTGCAACAAAATTAGTCATCGTCGTCACCCTCAGGGCCCATTCACACTAAAAATACTGCCTATCACATTCTGAGAAATGCTGAAATGTCTGTTCTCGAAAAAATCTAGCCCACCCCAGTTGATTTTACAATTTTTGGAAAATGTGCTATACTTGGGCCGCCGAACAGACGGAGTGATCACCCTGCAAGAACGTGCTCTAGTGGGGCCAATATTAATTTATGACGACCTAATTGGAGTCATGCGACTTTGTTGGGTCTAAAGAAAGCGCATCACTGCGGTTCGGTCGTCCTAAATTGATAGTGGTCCTGCCTAGAGCTCATGATTGCAGGGTGATCACTCCGTCTGTTGGGCGGCCCAAGTATAGACAGTACGGATCTACTCGTTTACTAGAAAAAACGCATTTCTCCTGATAACAGTCATTAAACTCGACACATATTTCCTCAGGGGTGTGCTGTGTAACTGTCTTTTGGCGTGTGAGGTTAACTTATTAAGAATTCATAGTGAATTTACGCCAAAGTTACTGATCCAACCAGTGTGTGCCCAATATAATTATAAAACAAATTGGCGTTGAAACAAAAAGAATCAGCAAAATGTCAGTTGTTTGATATCTACAAATAACTTAAATTTTCGGAAGATTTTTACTATAGTGAAAGCTATTTTATCATATTTGTATAATTTTTATATTGGCATCAAAGCATACACAAGTTTATCACTACTACATAATAATTGCAAATGTTGAACCGGGTGTTACCAACAATTTTTGCCCCCATCCTCCCTATCCTAACACTAATTTGTTTATATCTCCGGCTAGGAAAAAGATATCAATGCGCGGTTCTCACTATTCCTTTCAGCATTCTATCCTTTTTTTAACTAGGTTATAATTATTATATCATTCCGTTTAAAATTTTGAAAAGTTTGCTGGCCTGTCAAACAGCGCCCCCTAGCGATCACTACAGAACTAAAGGAGCCTAGCTCATAAAAGCATATAATTAACCGAAGAGAGCTCTTTTCAACGAGACCAAGTTTGCACAATTATGTAGAACCAAACCGAAGTTACAACCATCTTCACAATCAATCGTTCCCCTTCCCTCTCCACTGCTATTTGATGAGCTAGAGCAAGAAGTGGTAAACCAAAATTATACAAAATATAATATAAACAAATACACTTGGATATGTTCTACGTATATTTTATTTACTCGACGATCGTTTCGGAATTTTATTCCATCATCAGGAGTACAGAGAAACACTTATACTAAATTCCAATAAAGCTTACAGTACATTCATACTATTCTAAATAACTAAAGAGGGGGAGATTAAGGTTTATTGTTTGTTTACAGGAATATTTGTAGGAGTGGTGACAATTGAAAATCTAATTGATAATTTGTAACATTTTTCTTTCCGCTGATGGCTTTTTGGATTTCTAAATTTTCTAATAGAGTTAATTTTCTACCTTTATTACATACATGAAGGGGTTTAAAGTTGGTGGTATTAAAATCATGCTTATTTTCTATACAGTGTGTGCTGAATCCAGTGTTGCAATTTAAAGTTCCTATGGCTTTTTTGTGTTCATTTAATCTAGTTTTAAAACTTCGACCTGTTTGACCTATGTATATAGCATCACAATCTGAACATTTGATTTCATATATGCCGCTATTATCTATTTTTTGACACCTTTGTTTATTATTTAAAAGTAGTTTTCCTAGGTTAAGCTTATTTGTGCTAATAGTTTTTACATTATATTTATTGAAATTATTACAGACTTTACTACTAATATTGGGTACAAAATTGATTGTTTTGAATATTTTTGTTTCGCAGTCTATTTGAGGAGCATAAAAATGTTTTAAGGTGACTTTACTCTGTTTATTGACTAAAAGTTTATTAATAAGATTTTCTGAGTAACCATTATTTATAGCAATTTGTTTTATGATGTCTAACTCTTTCTTAAAGTTGTCTTCTGATAAGGGGATGGCTAGCAATCTATGAATATAGCTATTGAATGTACTGTGTTTAATACTAAGTAATTGGTTCGACTTTGCTGGTATTATGGTATCTGTGAAAGTAGGTTTCCTAAAGGTGTTGAATTCTATTTTATTTTTATTTCTGTTGTTAATTAAAGTGACGTCTAAAAAGTTAATTTTATTATCTATTTCATGTTCCATCGTAAATTGAATTTTCTTATTTAAACTGTTAATAAATGTGAGAAAAGAATGTAGCTGTCTATCCGTGCCTAGCCAAATGCAAAATATGTCATCCACATATCGTACCCACAGTGAAATGTTTTTTAGCAAATTATTATTTGAATTAAACAATGATTTTTCCCAGTGATTCATAAATATTTCTGCCAATAGTGGCGATAATGGAGAACCCATAGCCAATCCTTCTGTTTGGCTATAATATTTATCCCTGAACTTGAAATAATTTTGTTTTAAGCACGTAAAAGTTAATTTAGTTAGTTGGTCTTTTTCATCCGAGTTTAGATCTGAATTATGTATTATGTTTTTTAAAATACGAGGCATATCCACAAAGTAAGTTCCGATCGTGGATATGTTTTAAGCAAATGGTGCGATTGGGACAAATCTGGCTAGGAAACCTTCAGTACTAAATACGAAGGCCTTGGAAGACAAATTATTCATATATCGTTGACAGCAAACGTATGACATTGTGTTAAGTCAAAATGAGCGCAGTATAGAAAATCCGTTCTGTTGTGAAATACGATCTGTGATTGAATTTTTAAATGCAAAAAAAGTTCGGAGCGCAGAAATTTTTTGGAGAGAATAAAGAACAAAAGGTTAGGTCTTCTCTGTTCGGGATTTTTTTTGCTGCATGACAATGCCCGACCTCACGCAGCCGCTTCAACACGAGCATTTTTGACAAAATTTCAATGGGAAATTTTTGATTATCCGCCTTATAGCCCCGATTTTGCACCAAGTGGTTTTCATCTCTTTCTCCAACTTAAGAAACTTTTAGCAGGACAGCGATGCAATAACTATGAAGAAGTAAAGATTCTCTGGTTCAGAATTGGATGAAAATGTTGAACCGAGTGTTGGACGCAAATTTCACAGACACTGGCATACAAAAACTTGCGCCACGCTATGATAAATGCTTAAATTTAAGCGGTGATTATGTAGGGAAGTAGTTTAAGGTACATTTAAGGAAATGCAAATAAAACAATTGAAAGAAAAAAAGTCTTGTAACTTTTATGACCAATTGGAACTTAATTTGTGGATGAGCCTCGTAATTTTAATTTCGCTAATGGGAATAGAGGTAAATAGAATTTTTACATCAAAGGAAACAAATTTTGCACTGGGAGGTATTGTAAGATCTTTTAATTTCTCAACTAGCAGAATCGAGTCTTTAATGGCATATTCTGATTTGAATTTCGTGAGGCTAGGAAACTTATTATTTAGAAATTTACATAATTTGTAAGCTGGGGCACAAATATAAGATACTACTGGTCTACCCGGGTTTAGATCTTTATGAAGTTTTATGAGGGTATACAGATTAGGCGATTTCGGGGACATGGTTATAAATTTAAATATCTCATTTCCTGGAATAATTTCTTTGCACATTTTTATTATTGATTTTATTTCGGTTTGAAAACTATTTGTTGGGTCTGTTTTTAATTGTATGCAATTTGCTTGTTCAATGAGTTCATATGTTTTCGAATTATAATCCGATGTAGGTAAAATGGTGATAGTGTTGCCTTTATCTGCTTTAGTTAATACCAAATCATTAATTAATAAACTTTGTTTAATTTCTTTAACTAATTTCAATTCTGATCTATCTATGTGGGGTTTTGATTTAGCTTTAGAGAGAATATTTGCAAATTCTAATTTGACCAAACTTCTATTTTCAATTTGGGAAGAGTCAATCGCCAATAGCCAAACAGAAGGATTGGCTATGGGTTCTCCATTATCGCCACTATTGGCAGAAATATTTATGAATCACTGGGAAAAATCATTGTTTAATTCAAATAATAATTTGCTAAAAAACATTTCACTGTGGGTACGATATGTGGATGACATATTTTGCGTTTGGCTAGGCACGGATTGACAGCTACATTCTTTTCTCACATTTATTAACAGTTTAAATAAGAAAATTCAATTTACGATGGAACATGAAATAGATAATAAAATTAACTTTTTAGACGTCACTTTAATTAACAACAGAAATAAAAATAAAATAGAATTCAACATCTTTAGGAAACCTACTTTCACAGATACCATAATACCAGCAAAGTCGAACCAATCACTTAGTATTAAACACAGTACATTCAATAGCTATATTCATAGATTGCTAGCCATCCCCTTATCAGAAGACAACTTTAAGAAAGAGTTAGACATCATAAAACAAATTGCTATAAATAATGTCATCATCATAAGGTTCTCAGTCCGAAGACTGGTTGGACGCGTACCTCCATTCTTTTCTATCCTGAGCTAACCTACGCATTTCCCTAAAAGTAGAACATCCTACATCCCTAACTATTTGAGAGCAGTAGTCTAATCTAGGCCTACCCCTACCTCTTTTTATTCATATCTCTGACTCTAGTATGTCACGAACTATTCCTTCGTGTCTTAGAAGGTGTCCTACCATCCTATCTCTCCTACTCTTTATTGTTTTCCATACCTTTCGCTTTTCCCCAACTCTTTCTAATACTTCCCTATTGCTAACCTTATCTATCCACGGTATCTTCATCATGCGTCTGTAGCACCACATTTCAAACGCTTCTACTCTTTTTCTATCCGCTTCTCCTATTGTCCAAGTTTCGCACCCGTATAATGCCGTACTCCATACATACGACGTTAAGAGTCTCTTCCTAGTCTCTATATTAACCGTTCTCGAGCATAACAGTTGTTTCTTTTTGTTCAACGCAACTCGGCCCTGCGCCATTCTTTGTTTTATATCTTTAGTGCTCCTACCGTCTTGAGTTATTTTACTTCATAAGTAGCAGAAATCCGCGACCTCCTCTATCTTCTCATTTCCAATTTGTATTTCCATTTTAGTTCTATTTTCACATCCCCTACATACCAAAATTTTAGTTTTCTTTTTATTGATTTTCATGCCGAAGCCCTGTGTCAAAACTGCTTCCATTTCATTCAAAGCCGCTCCTAATTCTTCTTTGCTAGATGCTAACACTGCTATATCATCCGCAAATCTGAGCATGTTAATAGTTTGGCCCTGTACATTGATCCCTGAGGCTGTTCTTTCCTTAACAATATTAATCGCATCTTCGATATATAAGTTGAAAACTAGAGGTGACAATGCACATCCCTGTCTCACTCCCTTCCGGATATCTACTTCCCTTTGTTCCTGCTCACATTCTATAACTGCCTTTTGCTCTTTGTAGAGATTATGTATTATTCTTATGTCCCTGTATTTCATCCCTACCTTTCTCAGCACTTCGAACATCTTCCCCCATTTTACGTTGTCGAAGGCTTTTTCTAAATCTACAAATCCTATATAGACGCTCTTTCTCTTTTCTATCGTTTTTTCTATAATTACTCGTAAAGCTAGAATGGCCTCGCGCGTTCCTCTATTTCGTCTAAATCCGAACTGATCTTCTCCTAATATTTCTTCCGCCTTTTTCTCCATCCTTCTTTGCACAATTCTAGTTAAAATTTTTGACGCATGGGAAGTTAAACTGATAGTTCTAAAATTTTCGTATCTATCCGCGCCTTTTCTTTTTGGCAAAGCTACTATGATGTTCCGTTTGTAATCTTCTGGAATCTCGCCTGTCAGGTATATGCGACTAACTAATTTAAATAAACGATCTATTACCTCTTGACCTGCGCACTTTAAGATTTCTGCCTGCAAGCCATCTATACCTGGTGCTTTATTATTCCTTAAACTTTTTAGTGCTATCTCAAACTCTTCTCTCATTATAGGACTCCCTAGGTTATCCCCCTCTACACTGCTTTCGCTTTCTAATATATCTTGCACTTCCTGTCCCGCATATAAGTTTCCTAAATATTCTTTCCACCTATCTGCCTTCTCCCCACTTCCGATTAGGATATCTCCTGCCTCATTTCTAATGTTTTTGGTACTAGATCCAATTTCTCTAAAATTTCTCCTAATTATTTTATATGCTTCATCAGTCTTTCCTACGTCGAATTTATCTTCCACTTCTTTGCATTTATTATCGATCCATTGCTCTTTCGCTTTCCTACATTTCCGAATAATTTCCCACTTGATCGCCTTATATCTTTGTTTCCCTGTTTCATCTAACCTATTTTTATATTTTCGCCTTTCCTCTATTAGACTCACAATATGTTTTGTTATCCAGGGTCTGTAATAATTTCAATAAATATAATGTAAAAACTATTAGCACAAATAAGCTTAACCTAGGAAAACTACTTTTAAATAATAAACAAAGGTGTCAAAAAATAGATAATAGCGGCATATATGAAATCAAATGTTCAGATTGTGATGCCATATACATAGGTCAAACAGGTCGAAGTTTTAAAACTAGATTAAATGAACACAAAAAAGCCATAGGAACTTTAAATTGCAACACTGGATTCAGCACACACTGTATAGAAAATAAGCATGATTTTAATACCACCAACTTTAAACCCTTTCATGTATGTAATAAAGGTAGAAAATTAACTCTATTAGAAAATTTAGAAATCCAAAAAGCCATCAGCGGAAAGAAAAATGTTACAAATGATCAATTAGATTTTCAATTGTCACCACTCCTACAAATATTCCTGTAAACAAACAATAAACCTTAATCTCCCCCTCTTTAGTTATTTAGAATAGTATAAATATACTGTAAGCTTTATTGGAATTTAGTATAAGTGTTTCTCTGTACTCCTGATGATGGAATAAAATTCCGAAACGATCGTCGAGTAAATAAAATATACGTAGAACATTATCCAAGTTTATTTGTTTATATTATAGTTAATCATGTTCTACCAAGCGCCTAGCGAAAAATCAGTTAAAATTATATACAAAATATATTCAAGATTGCAATATTTGTATTTTTGATCTACTTTATCTGGGTATATTTCAGTGAAAACCATGTTTTTTTGTCAACTATGACTATTACGCCCTCTAGCAGCAAACTTAGAAACTTGAAAATAATTTCTAGCGATTTCGCTTGGCCACTTTTATTATTATTTTTCCTTCCCCAAAGCTGTACAGTGAACGGTTCCTTAGATATGGCCGGCATCCTTTCTTATTTGGACACCCGGTACGAATATATGAAGGATTCAGAAAAATAAAAAGTTCTAGTCAAATTCGGCTAGATAATTTGATGAATAAGAGAACAGGCATGTGGGAAACTCGATTTTTAAACATTTTACAATTAAAAATACGAAATTTGCAACGTCGCTGTGATAGCAGAAGGTAAATAACGTAATTGTCGGGGGTTACATCATTGGTTCCAATCAGTAAAATCATGTGTTTTTATTGGTCGCTACATTTCGAGGGAAATTGTCGTTTTAATAGTTAAGCCCTGGTTTTTAAGAACTTTCCGCCTACGCAATTTCGCCGACGGACTCCGTCGACGCACTGTGCTGACAGACTTCGCTGAAATTAAACCTGCATATTTGTTTGTTGCTAAGTTACACCAAACAAAAAAACTAAAAATTGTCTGCCGTTCAAAGAGGAACAGACTTAAAATACAGCAAACGGAATTCCGTCGACGCAATTGCGTCGACGGAAAGTTGTTAAAAACCAAGGCTTTAGGGCTAGCTTTCTCCCTGTCATTCTGACAGAAACATCACGGCTTATGCGATTTTATACACATGTATGAATTAAATTATGGATGATAAAAATGTCACACTAATACCATTAGTTTTTAATTCTATTTAGGTGCTAAATTTTCTTACTTAACCCCCGACTTGCTTGTTGCGCCCGAAGGGTGCACACAAACATAGTCATGACTTAACCGAGTAATATCCATCAGCGCGCTGAAATATTTTAACATTTTAAGAAATTTTAGGAAAATATTTTAGTATTGAAAATACTTCTGGGCTCGTGTATATGGGACTCATCTTACGAAAAATGTATCGACACGCGACAGATTCTGTTGGCGGCGCGCGCAGTCGAGGCCGCTAATAAATTGGATGGAGAGCGCTAGCCAGATGCTAGATGTAAACTATGTAAGGTACGGCGAGCGCGAGTACCGTTTAAGAGGGATATCGCGTTGCAATAAAAGTCCAAACTACAAAACGGATGCGTTAATATTTTGTTACGTATTGCGTCAGTTCGACTATGTGCCTTGTGCTTGTCACAAATTATTTCTTTTATTTTATTGTATCAATAATATACCAACTTTAAACGGCACAGATCACTTTTGTTGGAGCAGTTGTGTCGGTATTTTCAATACGCCTATGATACTTGCGTAAGATGCGAGGTCTGTGAATTTTTTTCTTTTAGATAGGTAGGTCATTATAGTTTATACTCTAGGGTTTAAAATTATTATAGACAGTATTGGCAGCAACCAACAATGGTGTCGATTTGATAGATACTGTGATACTCGTAATTACTAAACCAACCTTTCTTAAAATTGTCAATAATAAACAGGTAATAATTGTTTTAAGTGTTCTTTAGTTATATATGTCGTAGTCAATGGGCGTCAATGGACGTTGACCAGACCAAATCAGACAATTGACTACCTTGTTAGACTGAAGTAAAAAGGGCATTCTCCGTAATGACGGAAAATTTCATTCGTATAAAGGAATAATTACAGCCTTCGCGGGCATTACGGCGATTGACTAGGCAGGTATTCCGCGGAATGACATATTACGCCCATGGAAGTCATGTATGGTTCTCCATACCGATTTTTTCATTATAGTCCACTTCACGAAGTGGACATCCTGTTAACGAAATGAACAATTACAAATTCTCCTCTGTAACTGTGCCCTTTTTGCTTGTTCTAACAGTTCTCCATTTATTTGGATTTTGCGTTTCTGCTGTGATTTCACCTTGAAAAAGTATTCAAATTATTTTTATTTTATTTTTATTTTTAGCCTGTATTTGGACTATTAAAATTCCTTTCACATAATTTTTCTTACTAATATAACATCCTCATTGGAAGGAACGCATCCAGATTGCCTGACGACTGTGAGCCGAACTTCGTCTCTTCGAATTATTGCATTCACACAATTTGTTTTTTTTATTCCATTTTAAAAGTAATCGAATAGTATATTTCAATAAAGACATTTATTATTAGTTTTCTATGAATAACCCATTTTCCGTCTCTCCAGAAGTAACTGGGCATTTAACAACTTTGACATAAAAAGTTGCAGATTGTCCCGAGTACAAAGTTACGAATTTCCTTATTTGCGAGCGAAGATGTAACTTTAACAAAGAAATGTCGCCCTCTATTTGTGCAGAAAATGGAGTTGTTTCAAAATCTACACCATCTGCGTCTTGACTAACACAATTGTCCCCCTCAGAACAATCCAAATGAGATAATACTAATCAGTTTATCATACATTAGATCTTCCTAATCTTGTAGAGCCAACATCAGCGTTCTGTCGTACCCGAAGTGGAGCAAAAGGCCAAGGAATTTCCAGGCAGTCGTAATCAAATTCCTCTATTTACAGTCCTCAATATCAATTCGATTACATACGACTGAACCGAACAACTGCGACAGCAGATAACGACTGCAATCGAATCTGCTCCAGACAAGTACAGGGTTAAATACCATAGCGACACAGGGAACGAATTTGGGACAGAAAACAGCCGCCAGTGGCGGCTGGCGTTACACACTACGTGGAATGTCTCAAGTTGTTTATCTACATTACATAAATGTCTTTCAAACAAGGATTCACTGCTTAATATGTAGAAAATGTTCAAGTTCGACACGGGAACGAATAACTGTTTCCTTTCTCCTGCTTTCAAGTGTCTTTCCACGATTTTAAAAATGGAAAGAACAACCGTGGTTTGTGTAAAATACAAGAAAATTAATGAAACTAATATGGTAGTGACCTAGAGGCAGATTAGAATCATATAATTTCACAATACGTCAGTTTGACAGAGAGTGTTAATGGCGTCAGGAGGGAGTTCAATTTGTTTGTTAATGACATTTTTGGAACCATTGAATAAATGTTACTACTCGTAAGTGGACGAAGTATTAATTTATTAGTGTTGGATTCGATCAGTATTAGAGGACATCTGAACTTTCTTTTAATTTACAGGAAATAATTGTAATCAACTATTTATCATCAATTATTTAAATTAATAGTAGATATACTATTTAATCTACATTTTTGAGCATCTCCGTTGATAGCCATCTCCAGTTTGAATTCAAAACTAGTTTTCGAACAGATCAAAACTTTCTTTCAAAATACAAAAAAAGAAAACGTAATAACTTGGTGGGTGTCGGTATACTCATATTTCGGACATCAGAGGGTCGGAAATTGAGTCTGTAAACTGTAGATGATTTACTGACAACACAGAAAACAGCCCTCTTGTGGGAATTGTCACTTTTGTTTCGTGTCACGAAAATAGTCTTACGTTAAATAAATTGAACGTGTCGAAATATTGTTTCTTGAAAAATTGGCCATTCTGGATCGCACCAACAGAAGCATTTCCTATTTATTTCTAGCCCTTGTTCGACATGTACGAGGGCATACTGATAGGTTATTAACTTACTACATCAGTGGTAACAATTTGAAAATACAAATTTATATTAAAGACAAAAGTACCTTGGATAAATAAGGTTAGCAATAGCGAGGTACTAGAAAGTTGTGGAAAAACGAAAGGTACGGAAGACAATAAAGAATAGGAGAGATAGGATGGTAGGATGGTAGGACACCTTCCGAGACACGAAGGAATAGTTCGCGACATACTAGAGTCAGAGATAGGAATAAAAAAGGTAGGGGTAGACCTAGATTAGACTACTGCTCTCAAATAGTTAGGGATGTAGGATGTTCAACTTTTGGGGAAATGCGTAGGCTAGCTCAGGATAGCAAAGGATGGAGGTATGTGCCCTACCAGTCTTCGGACTGAAAACTTTATGATATTGATTATTTAAGTTTAGGGTTAAATCACTTAAATTCCAGTGTAGAAAACCCACTTGGTTGTGAGGTGTGTAATTTGGGTAGTGTTCAATAAAATTATTTTGACCACACCTGTTTTTGTTTTTCATAAAAAAACATCGCACCTTTTAGACAGAAAAAAACATCACAATGTCGAAAATTTGCTCAGCGTTAGGGTTTCGCAAGATAGGATGATGTTAGTATTTTGTATTACCAGTATACGAATTTTAAGCATTATTTCCAATTTTTATGAAAATTGCAGTTGTTTTAATTAATTTTTCAATAAACTAAAAAATAACTTTAAACATTTTCTAAAATATCAAGACCAAGACTTTCCCAAGACTCTTGCTCCAAGACTCTTGGTCTTGGAGGTTAAGTCTTGGTATTGGTCTTGGGTCATTTATGTTAGTCTTGGTCTTGGTCTAGAATTCAAGACCAAGACAAGACAAGACCAAGACTTTTCTTGGTCTTGTGCGAAACCCTACTCAGCGTGTAGTAGTAGTTCGCAAGACGAAGATATGGACGCATACTAACCAAAGCAACCTCAAATTTCTTTATTGAAATAGGTTCACACAATGCTGTATTTTTGAAATCTATAAATAATTTTATCATAATACTTGAGATAATACAGGGTGGTGAAGTTATGCGAAACATAATTTTTCTCAAAAATTTCAAATGGAAAACCATGTATATTATTTGTACAATTGATGGTCATTTTACTAAGCTTTTTATTGATGTGGATATTGTCAAGTCTACCAGTAAAAGTTTCGACAGAATGTACAATTGAATTATAAAAATGTAGAGTTCCGTTAGTATTTTGCATTATTTTTGACGATCTCCCCTATTTTGTCACCCAAAACTCCAAAAAAGGTCAGCATTTTGTTTCTATAGAATATTTAGCAAATGAAGTTTACATTAACACAAGAAATCCCATTGCAAGATTATTTCTTAAAGACAAGTGGAATCCGTGGGCTACGCCACACGTCTTCTCAGAATGCTCCATATTCGTGTCCCAACCCCTGTCGCCATTTGAAAATAACAGTGGATATGTTAATGGATCGATTATGTTGGATAGCATAGGGACGCGCCGTATTCCTCCTGTTCCCAAGTATACTTCAATATCAAAAAACAATCGTGCACTATGACTGATGTAAAATGTCTCCACCAATTTGTTTGTTGCTAATTTACACAAAAAATAACTAAATTTTCTGCCTCATACTTCGACGAAGTAATGGACTTTAAACTGCAAAAAGACACTATTTAAAGCTTTTTAAACCCTGAAACCAACGAAGAGGCACATCTACAGCATTAGAGCTTTCCATAGAGCCCACAATTGTTGAAATCGATAGAGTCCTCGATGAGATATCTGGCGAACAAAGTTTCAATGTAAAATCACTTTCGCTATTAATATACAGGGTGTATCCAAATAAGTGCGAAAAAATTTAAGAGGCGATTCCTAGTTGAAAATTAAAGGGGGTGTTTGATATAAACAAATCCTCATATGTCCCTCCCTTAGGAGTTACGCTCCTCCAAAGTGGGAGGTGGAAATTATGTTTTTTATGTTTTTATCAAAACCTGAAATAGTTAGGGAAATGAAATTTGGTGGAAGGTTTCTAATGTTAAAAAGCCTACTTTCGAAGATTTTCTAGAGCGATCCATATTGTTATAAGTGGATGAAACTCGCAACCCCTCTAAGCAACTTGGTGCCGCCTACTACTTTTACTTGGAATTTAATTCTTTCAGTGCATGATGAAGTTAATCATTTTTTTCCCGAAAACTATTGATTTTACAAAAACAGCAAAAGAGATACGAAAGTTTTTAAATAAATGAAGCTTTCCAAGGCATATTTTTAAACAATCAAATTCTTACACGGTAAAAATGTAAAACGTTAAAAGGGAAAAAATTAAGAGGGGTTGCGAGTTTCATCCACTTATAACAATATGGATAGGTCAAAAAATATTCGAATGTAGCCTTTTTAACATTAGAAGCCTTCCACCAAATTTCATTTCCTTAACTTTTTCAGATTTTGGGAAAATAAATAAAAACCTAATTTCCACCTCCCACTAGCTCTAATGCTGCAGATGTGCCTCTTCGGGGGTTTCAGGGTTTAAAAAGCTTTAAAATGTGTCTTTTTGCAGTTTAAAGTTCATTACTTCGTCGAAGTATGAGGCAGAAAATTTAGTTTTTTTTTTGGTGTAACTTAGCAACAAACAAATTGGTGGAGACATTTTACATCAGTCATAGTGCACGATTGTTTTTTGATATTGTAGTATACTTGGGAACAGGAGGAATACGGCGCGTATCCATGCTATCCAACATAATCGATCCATTAACATATCCACTGTTATTTTCAAATGGCGACAGGGGTTGGGAAACGAATATCGAGCATTCTGAGAAGACGTGTGGCGTAGCCCACGGATTCCACTTGTCTTTAAGAAATAATCTTGCAATGGGATTTCTTGTGTTAATGTAAACTTCATTTGCTAAATATTCTATAGAAACAAAATGCAGACCTTTTTTGGAGTTTTGGGTGACAAAATAGGGGAGATCGTCAAAAATAATGCAAAATACTAACGAAACTCTACATTTTTATAATTCAATTGTACATTCTGTCGAAACTTTTACTGGTAGACTTGACAATATCCACATCAATAAAAAGTATAGTAAAATGACCATCAATTGTACAAATAATATACATGGTATTCTATTTGAAATTTTTGAGAAAAATTCCCTTTCGTATAACTTAAAACCACCTTGTATAATCTTAAGTATTATGGTGAAAGTATTTATATATTTCACAAATACAACAGTGTGTAAACCCCTTTCAATAAAAAATAATTAGGTGGCTTTGGTCAGTAGACGTCAGTAGCGTCATAAATTTGGGGCCATAATGACACAAAAATGTCAATATCTTAACAGTCCTTACTCAAAACCACATCATGTAGTATATCAATTTTCATGAAATTTTATGGGGAATCGAAATCAATCAAATACTTGTGGGGTTTCCATTTAAAGAAATAGAACTTTGGTCTGGTACTCAGAATGTGAACACCTGTATATACATAAATAATTTTACAAAATGCTCCATGTCGTTCCCCGCATACTATGTGTAAAATTTAATTTTGATACCTTAAGCAGTACCAGAGATATGAACTGATTACACACTAAATCCCCACCCGGTATAGTGTGTTTTATCGTACGTACGCATGTACGGGTGTCTCTAAAATGTCTGTACAAAAAGCTACCATATATTGTTTAGACTAAAATAAGTCTTTTTAACCAAATTTACCTATATCCAAAATTCCTTCGTTTAGGCGCTAGAGGGTGTCAAAGTTCTTAAGAATTTTTCAACTTTTCACAATAACAAAAAAAGTATTTTAGTTATATGAATAAATTTTGGCATGCGAGTTTGTACTTCAAAAGACTATTTTTGGTACTGATTCTTTGTTCTCTGTTGTTACGTTAATTGTCAATGGTGGGTCATCCACATCTTAAGACGTTCATATTTTTTTTTAAGTTTTGTTAATGTTCACCGAAATTTTGTGGCCTATAGCCACTTTTATTCTGATCATTTTTTGTCTCTTATTTGATTTCGCTATCGATCATAGTTTAGGCAGCAGAAATTGTTTTATTTTCCAATGCGTCGTCCAGTGTAGCTATGATGCTAAACGTAGTAGGCTCATCCAATGTTATCACAGTGGCATTGGATTGTCAACACAAAAATCGCAATTAAGTAAGAGGGCTTTGCCACCTTTCAAAATCTAATCAAACTGTCAGTTCCAACAGCAGACGCTGTGTAAATCGTTGTTGAATTTTGTAATTTTCTTTATTATGGCCGGAAAATACACTAATGGAGAACTTACGGATATGTTAATGGTATATGGATTTTGTCAAGGGAATGGGCGCGAATCTGTCAGAGTGTACCGAGAAAAATTTCCAAATCGTCGGGTGCCGAACCATCAAACTTTTGCCGCTATTGAGAGACGTCTTCGGGAAACAGGTAGTTTTGCACCTTCAACTGTGGACCACGGACGTGAGCGAACAGTAAGAACTGCAGATACTGAAGACGAGATTTTGGAAAGGGTTGCAGAAGATCCAACATTAAGTACCAGACGCTTGGGTCTTGAAGTAGGAGTATCCAAGGATGTCGTCCACAGAGTTCTGAAAGAGCAACTACTCCATCCGTATCATCTTCAACCAGTGCAAGATCTCTTAGAGCTTGATCCTGATTTACGGCTCGGATTCTGTCAGTTCATTAACGAGCGAAGAGCACACAATATTAATTTTACCAGAACCATTTTATTCACAGACGAGGCTTGTTTTACAAGAAGGGGTGTAACTAATTTACACAACGAACATGTCTACGCAGATGAAAATCCACATGCCATTAAAGTAACGCATTACCAGCACGAATTTAAAATTAATGTTTGGACAGGAATAATCGACAATCATATTATGGGACCCGTCATGTTGCTGGAGCGATTAAATGGTGAAACTTATTTGGAGCATCTTCAGAATACATTGCCAGATTTATTAGAAGATCTGCCATTGGAACTTCGTCGAGAAATGTGGTTTATGCACGATGGGGCACCACCACATTTCACCTTAAATGTTCGCAATTTCTTAAATGCACATTATCCAAATAGGTGGATAGGCAGAGGGAATGATGCTCCGATAAACTGGCCACCACGTTCTCCCGACATAACGCCATTAGATTATTTTTTATGGGGAGCCCTAAAAACAACGGTGTACTCGAGGCCTATAAATACAGTACAAGAATTGTGGAGGTGCATACAAAATGCCATAGATACACTGAAAAATGACATTGACGTTATGCAAAGAGTACAATTTAATTTTTTACGTCGCATTGATCTCTGTATGCGTGAAAATGGTAGACATTTTGAACATTTATTGTAGTGTTTTGTCTCATTGTAATGTTTTGTTTCTTCAAATTTTAGATTTAGTTGCAATAATTATTACAATACTTGTCTAGTTTTTATTAGTCAAATTGTGATAACGTTAGATGAGCCTACTACGTTTAGCATCATAGCTACACTGTACGACGCATTGGAAAATAAAACAATTTCTGCTGCCTAAACTATGATAGATAGCGAAATCGAATAAGAGACAAAAAATGATCAGAATAAAAGTGGCTATAAGCCACAAAATTTCGGTGAACATTAACAAAGCTTAAAAAAAAATATGAACGTCTTAAGATGTGGATGACCCACTATTGACAATTAACGTAACAACAGAGAACAAAGAATCAGTACCAAAAATAGTCTTTTGAAGTACAAACTCGCAGGCCAAAATTAATTCATATAACTAAAAGACTTTTTTTGTTATTATGAAAAGTTAAAAATTTTTTAAGAACTTTGACACCCTCTAGCGCCTAAACGAAGGAATTTTGGATATAGGTAAATTTGGTTAAATAGACTTATTTTGGTCTAAACAATATGTGGTAGCTTTTTGTACAGGCATTTTAGAGACACCCTGTATAGGTTTAAGATTTTTTGATTGGGATAGGTTTATTGTTGAATTATCACAGCTTCCATTTGATGACCTATATTGCATGTCAGATATTAACGAAAAGACTTCTCATTTTAACAACTTAATTTTAGGTATTTTTGATAGGCATGCTAACAATTCTTGTATTGCAAGCAACTATGAAACTATACTACCAATGCAGTGAGAAATAAGAGGAGAGCAAATCTAAACAACAAACTCCAAAGGCATGGCTTCTATGGAATGGAGTAGAGAAACTTAAACATAACTTCAACTTCAAATTCAAATAATAAACCTAGTAATATCCCTGCGCAAAAACCTTCCAACTGGAAATGTTGATTCAAAAATAAACTTTTATTCAAATAATACCATGTAAACATTTTTGAACAAGTTAACATTTTCCTTAGTTCAGTCAAATGAAATATTAGATATAATTCACTCCTTTATAAGTATTGCTCATTGCTGGAGGGTACGATAATGTGGCTTTGAATATGCTGGTTTTTTGCCTCCTTTGCGTACTACCACATATCGTGCATTTTGTCAATTCTTGCCTACTGGATAATGTTTTCTCGAATGTGTGGAAAATTTCGTATGTTCACCCGTTACCGAAGGCCAATCAGCTAAGGAATTATAAAGATCTCAGGCCTATTAATGTTTTTCTCGTATTGTTCCGTCAAGTAACTGAACACTTAAATAATCATAACATCCTGCCTGAGTTTCTGTCTGGATTCAGAAAAAGTTTTCTAGCACAAGCACTGATTCACTGGTCTATTATCAGAGATTCTCAAAAAAACAGTTCGATACACGTTTCTGTTTTGGCTATGCTGAACTCTAACTAAGGTCAGCAAACTTCAAAAATGTCTGAAAACTGGAATAACTCGAGCATGGTCTTCCCTAAAATGTATATTTACAATGCAAAAAACAAATAATAACAAGGGTGTTCCATTTATAAACTATATCTTCAGTCCGCCACTCCTAAATGGGACAAGCTGTATCAAAAAAATATTTTCCTTATATAGAGTAGATATAAACTAACAACTTTTGTCTGAAACAATTTTTCGTAAACCTTCCCATTTCCGATATAATCTTTCATATATACGTTAAGCGCGAACACCCTGTATAGACCACCCCAGTTTTCTAAAAATATACCGCCGATTATTTTTTACGACATAGCTCTTTTTAAATTTTGGTTCAAATTTTTTAATGTTTTGTTGCAGCAATGTACGGAGATGTATTTATCAAATTCCTTCACTTTTTATTGTTTTAGTTGAGATCTTTGCTTGACGAAAGCTTTTTGATGCAAGAGAACTCCTATAGATAGTATCAAACGACTCCTAAATGGTACAACGAATTTCATTTTTAATAGCCAACTGAAATCGTGCACTGATGTTTTTCTTCGCGTTAAAAACCCGCTTCGTCGTTATTTTTAATGGAGTACATGTTTCTGCATTCTAAACTTAGAATGACATGCAGATTCTTGCTGGAAATGAAACCAATTTTATCGTAACAGGGTGAACAGTTCAGGGTCTCAAAGATTTTCGCGAATATCTTGTCCAACATTTCTCGTAGAGACATGCAGATTATCCTCCACATTTAATGCCCCGCACGGACGGAAAACAGAGCAGCTAAAGCTTCGTAAAATGAAGAAAGTAAATAATATGTACGTACATCGTAATTTAAAAATATATTTGGAAGTTGAAGGTTTGTATGAAAGAATGTTAAGCTAATAATTCGCGATGCTGAAATAGAACCAACACGTGGAAACTAGGTTATGAGTGCAAGATTTGAGGTTAATAGTTTTCCTTGTTGATGGAAATTAAAAACTGCAAGGGATTATCCTTAAATCGATTATTTAAATTTTGAAGTCGTCGAAATATTTAGTTCCGTCTCCAAAATTGAGATATTTTTGGGACATTTTTGTTAAAATAAAAATGCATTTTCCTTCTTGAGAATAGTGAGGTTCTTTTTAAATAATTTCCCAAGGTCAATTTTCGCAATATTTTAGCGAACTTGATGCGACTAATTTTGTTGGATAACTGTCTATGCTTCGTAGTATGAGTTGTATCTAACAATCTTCATGGCATGCAATTCGTTCCAGAATTATTTTCTATTCATTAGGTTCAGCTATGTAGTTGAATGTTCTAAAGTTAAAGGGGTGGTACACGCGGCAAGTTTGAGTGGAGAAAAACTCAGTGTACGCGTTTGCACAGCGGTAGCGACGGGAGAAAATAAATAAACTAAACAGTTAATTAATCAAAAGTGTCAGGGAGAAAATTACACATGCGTTTTGCATGTTTATGGATAGGGTTTAATGTTACTGTTTGCCAGGGATAGATTTCCATTATGATTGAAATAAAACTAGCACATCCATTAACCCAAATGCTGTCGAAAGTGTTTCACATAAAAAAGCTCATTAGGTGCTCAGCTCAAGGAAATATAAATAGGTATATACAGGGTTTCCTATCTCGTACAGCATGGTCGAAATTGGCTAAGCCGTTATCAAAATATGTTGCTTCATCCGAGTTATAACCTAAAATTATTGTCAAGTATACAGCTTTCCCCATTTAAGCATAGTATAAGCAAAAGTAATGTTTTCTTGAATGGAACAGTCTGTACTTAATCGAAGTTTAGAATTCAGTGAATAATTCTCGATGCGGTTTTATAAGATGCATAATTGAATTCATAAGCCGTGATGTTTTAGCGAGAAAAGTTAGCCCTAACTATTACAGCTATAATTATGTTATTTACCTTTTACTACAATGACGACGTTGCAAATTTCGTATATTTAATGTAAAATGTTTAAAAATCGAATCTCCCATATGCGTATTCTCATTTTCATTCAATTTTCTTGCCGAATTAGACTCAAGATTGACTGATAGTTTTTTCGCCGAATAGGCAGGTTCGGTAATTTTCAAATTTCATTAAAATTGATAGAGTTTATTATACTGAAGGCAGTTATGTTGTTAATTTTTGTTACAAAAAATTCCTTCGCCTGTGAAGCCGTTGCAAAGTTTTAAGTCGGTGCGAGTCTAGAAATAGTACCTTGCAGCGAGAGTAGGCCGCGTGACGTCAGAACTTAGTATAACGTACAAGTCCCAGCTTCAGCGCGCAGCAGTCCCATAAGTATTATGCATATGCATGTGTAGTTAAATTGTTAAATATTGTTCTAACTGGTGTTTTCTGTTTTGTACCCAGACTAATACATCGTACAGCACACCAATAAAACGGAAAAAGTGGTTCGTTGGAGCCAGAAGGAAAATCGGTCAGCATTATCTATATTTTCGCGAGTTAGTTTACCATTGCAAAAGTTTATAAAATTATCGGCTGCCCCATTGCAGCCACTCTAAATAAAATCTAACATAATGTAATTTATCGACAATTTTCTGGGACTCCTTGGTACTTGTAACGTGTTACGATTAGCATAATTTGGAACAGGATGCTAGGAGCATAACGGAGCCAAGTACTGAATCGCCGTAGCGTTCCCTCCCTGAACTAAAAAAGGAAATTTTGTTAACTATTTTACAATAATAATTAAATAATACGTCATCATAAAGTTCTCTTTTGAAGACTGGTAGGACGCGTACCTCCATCCTCTCTCTGAGCTAGCCTACGCATTTCCGTAAAACTAGAACATTCTACATCCCCAACTATTTGAGAGCAGTAGTCTAATCTGCTCCAACCTCTACCTCTTTATTCCTATCTCTAACTCTAGTATGTCGCGAACTATTCCTTTGTGTCTCAGAAGGTGTCCTACCATCCTACGATCCTATCCCCTATCATTTATTGTCTTCCATACTTTTCTCTTTTCCCCAACTCTTTCTAATTCCTCCTTATTGCTAACTTGTCTATCCACGGTATCTTCAACACCCGTCTGTAGCATCACATTTCAAACGCTTCTACTCTTTTTCAATCCGCTTCTCCCATTGTCCAAGTTTCGCACCCATAGGTATAATTTCGTACTCCATACATGCGTCTTTAAGAGTCTCTTCCGAGTTTCTACATACATTAACCGTTTCAGAATATACCAGTTGTTTCTTTTTGTTAAACAAGTACCTAGTACCTATGTAGCGTAGTTTTTTGATTCGCGTGAGTTGTATTTGTTTCCGTTTTTTTAAAAAATTTCCAATCCGTTATAAAACTGTTAACTTGATACTTGTCAATCACTTAGGTATACATACCTACATAAATGAGTAGGTATGTATTGTATTGTATTAGAGAATATAGGTAGGTACCTATGTTACAAACAGAAGTAAGCAGGTATCTACAATCTACATACCTACTTATACTGAATTATAAAAGGCATGTACAGTTAATAAATTGTTGACTTTGTTTTACTTATACCGGTCTGCCTTTACACTACTGTTTTGAGGTTGAATGAAATTGGGGTTAGATGCAAGAATCACACACCATTTCCACATTTACCGGGACATTTACCTACTACATAAATATGGCAAATTATGTGAATCGGACTTTTGATACCCTTGTTGCATCATTATATCGATTATGTTGTCTTTGTTTTATGTTTCCTTGACACCTTACTTTAAAAATTCACGCTCGAAATAGTCCCAATAAGTATGTTATGAGATAGGTACCGCTTCACGGGCACTTCAAGAGAAGTGGGAGGAGCGCCTTACGAATCTCTGATGTCAAACCAATAACAAAGCGAACTAGCATGTGGGCGTGATAAGCTAATTTCTTTCGCTTATTACGCCGCCAAAAAATTTTTTAGAAAAAAAATTTCGCCGTAAATCAATTACAATAACAATTTTCTGTCATTTTTCTGTCATGCCAAAAATAGATATCTTATTTTTCTCCGAACCTCCCTACTGGGTTAGCAACAAAATTTAGTTCAAAACAGAAATTTATTGGGTCATTGAAGATTTTCCGAAAAATTTGGTAGTAATTTTTATTTCTTTTTTATTTTTATTTTTATTTCCATTTCCATTTTCATTTTAATTTATCTTATTTTATTGTAATCGGCCAGCCAACCGATAATTATGTCCAAATCTGGGCAAAACGAAGTAATTATTACGCTATGCACTATACAGAGAGTTAAGAAGGCACAGCATTAAAATTAGAAGTAAACTTATTTCTGAGTAATGGGAAGCAATTTCTGGAAAATGCACTAAAGTTACTTTATAGGTATGTTAAATACACTATTGGTAAAAAGCATAAAGTAACAAAAACTCAGTTAGATTCCAATATGTTACTAATTAAATTAGTTTATGATTTGAAACAATTATACAATTAAACAGTGTGTCACAAAAACGCGTTACACAAAAAATTATAATTCTTTAACATTGAAAATGTTATTAGTATCCTAGTATGGGTATGATATTCATCGAGAAGATTGTGTTGCATTTGCCACATACGGCACCCGTGAGAGCCGAACGGTAGCGGTTAAAGTCGAGCGTCTGGCCTCCAGGCCCTAGACCGCTCAGTCTGAGTAAGCTTTTCAGAGTGAGACTGTCTAGCGTAGGGTGGAGAAAAGGGAGGAAGAAATATTAGGAGATCAGTTCGAATTCGGCGAAGTAGAGCAACGCACGAGGCCATTTTAATTTTACAAGTGATTATAGAAAAAACAATAGAAAAGGGAAAGAGCGTCTATATAGGATTTGTAGATTTAGAAAAAGTCTTCGACAACGTAAAATGGGGGAAGATGTTTGAAGTGCTCAGAAATTTAGGGTTGAAATATAGGGACAGAAGAATAATATAACATAATCTCTACAAAGAGCAAAAGGCAGTTATAGAATTTGAGCAGGAACGAAGAGAAGTAGATATCAGGAAGGGAGTGAGACAGGGATGTGCATTGTCACCTCTAGTTTTCAACTTATATATCGAAGATGCGATTAATATTGTTAAGGATAGAACAACAGCCTCAGAGATTAATGTACAGGGTCAAACTATTAACATGCTCAGATTTGCGTATGATATAGCAGTGTTAGCATCCAGCAAAGAAGAATTAGGAGCGGCTTTGAATGAAATGGAGGCAGTTTTGACACAAGGCTACGGCATGAAAATCAATAAAAAGAAAACTGAAATTGTAGAGGGAGTGAAAATACATAGAACTAAAATTGAAATACAAATAGGGATGTAGGATGTTCTACTTTTAGGGAAATGCGTACCAGTCTTCGGACTGAGAACCTTATGATGATGACATAGATATCTAACCAACTTCTAAATGTTTTCTTATAAAAATTTAGAATGGTACTTGGTAATGATGTATAGTTACTCAAAAACATTTTTGAAATGAATGATTTGTTTACATTTCATGGTTTTTAATATTGCATTTTTTTATTATTTTTAAATGGAATGCCTATGACCTTTTTAGATTGATGAATAGAGCATGTTACTTCCCCACATTTTGATATCACACACTTTATTTTTATTTAAAGTGGTTTTTGAGATATGAGTGTTTCAAATAAATTGTTTGTGTAAATAAGTTACTTTTTATTTTAGCATTAAAATCTAGTGACTGGTCTTTCGTTTTGCGTTTAAAGAGTGATATCTCAGGAACTATCAGCCCAAAGAGCAAATTGGGCAGATTATTTAAATCAAAATTTCATAAATCTTCGCAGAGAAGGAGAGGGACGGAAAGACGAAAATGACCCGAGAGTATTTCTTTTAAACAAATGAGATTCATGTTCTGTTCGAAAAGCTCAGGTAAACTCGAGTAAACAGTTCTCATTATTAATTCTCTTTGTTTTTTTGGCTTCTCTTTCTGGCTTTCAAAAGTACTTACCTGCTTCCAATCGTATTCACTTTGTTGTACATCAACATTCTAATTTCTTAAGAACGAAAACGTATAAAGATCGGACTGTAATGTTTGATTCCTTTCAAGGCTGACATAAAATTATTTTTATGTGAAATACATGGTACACTTTTCATTTGGGTAAAAGGTATGTACGGGTTTTTGCATAAAATCTGTTGATTTCTGTTTTTACAGAGTCATTACGTTTGGATATAAATTCAACTTTACTTCACATTCCACCTTCTATTAGCAACGGAACACTTTCTTTCCAAACATTTCAGCAACTTGTCCGAAACAATTTTAACAAAATGAATCAGGATTCTTAAGAAACAACACTATGTATTTACAACAAAAAAATACAGAAATTTCGTTAAAATTTCCAACTTTCTATTCCGCAGTAGTACTCGTTTTCCCAGTCCAATCAAAAACCTCGTCATCAACATATCCCCTCCTCTCGTACAATTCCCTAAATATTTTCCTCAGATAATCATAATCTGGCGTTTCAAAGAAATCCAATCTTCTCGAATATCTAAGATATGCGGCAGTTTCCTCTGGCTGATTTTCACAAAGCACTTCTATTGGTGTCGACCTTTTGGTATCCCCGATCTTCTGGTACCTCTCCTTCAAAGTGTCTGCTTTTAGTCCTTGCCAAGGCAAAGAACCCCGAAGAAAATACATCATCATGTGTCCAATGGCTTCCAGGTCATCCCTTCGAGACTGCTCCCTACCCATGTGAGTGTTAATACTCATGTACCTAGCAGTACCCGTAAGGGATTTATGTTCTCTGTAAGGAATGTGTTTTCCAGTGTCTGGATCAATATACTCTTTAGCTAAACCGAAATCAATTATGTAAACCGTTTTGTCTTTTTTGTTCTTCGATCGTCCTATTAGAAAATTTTCTGGTTTTATGTCTCTGAAAATAAGACGACGACTGTGGACATACTCTATGCGTGCGATGAGTTGGTCCATCAGCATCAAAACTGTTTTTAGTCTGAAGCGACGACCACAAAGATTGAACAAATCTTCTAAACTTGGTCCTAGTAGTTCTAGTACCATGGCGTTGTAGCGCCCTCCGCAAGTGCCCAGATGGTACACTTTTGGAATGCCTATAAAAGCAGTGCTTCTAGAGTTTCAGCTTTCTTTGACAATAATTAAAATATACCTTCATGAGTACCAAGGATTTTGTAAAATCGGTACTCTAAGTGCAACTGAGGTGCTTTAGTCTTTATTGGTTCCAACTTGATGGCTACGTGTTCATTCGTATACAAATTTTTTCCTAATCTTAGTTCACCGAAGTTTCCACTTCCTATCTTCTTCCCGACTCTGAAATTGGGGCCTACCATCAATACTCCTGAAGATGAACTAGAGTTTCTTGAATGTATTTCTTCTTTTTTATCCATCTTTGCTATGATTTAGTGGCAGATTCTAAGAAAACTTGAAAACTAAGAAGCGTTTCTGGTATATTCGTTTTATATGAGTTATTCATACTGTATTTGACTCATGAACGAACCTACAATAGAATTTCAATGTTGAGACACAATAAAGAACTCTCTCAGAGTGGTAGTATTATATTCTGAATACATTACTTTGTGTTTTGCCGTTTGCATGGAATTTGAAGGAAAGTGGCACTAACCTATTGTGTACGTCTACACCCTTTTCAAAATCAACTTGCGTTCTTCTGAAATATATTCAGTTGTTAAGGGTTTATTCGTTATTATACAAATTAAAGCGACTAAGTACAAATAATTTTGACAGACTTCTGAGTGTATGTTTGACATTTCTACCACGTGTTTGTTGGGTCGAGGACGACCTGATTTGTTTGTAACAATGTGATGAGTTCCATAGACTTCGGCATATTTTATAGAAGTCAAAGTCAAATTGAGGAACAACCAAAAGCAAAAATGGCCCGATGGAAAGAGGAATTGGAGGATTTGAGACAAACGATCGACCTCCTTCTGGAAACATTTCGAACAGATGGCAGTTTCAACAACTTCCTCCGTATGCTTAGCTCTAATGTGATAACTTACAAGGAGTTGTTAGGAAAATTGAACCAGTGATACGCAAAGCAGCTACAAATTACAGGGAAGCTATATACCCTCAAGAACAATTAGTCGTTCTCGGAAAAACTGAACCAATTTCTCATCTTCTTTCTTGCGTTTTCTTTGTTTGGACAGATCGCGCTTCCGGTACCGTTTCTTGCCTCCCTGCACCAATGTTCCATGTATGTACCGAAAAGAGCCTCCGCCCATATCTGAGGAACCATTCATAGTCCAGCTTTCGGAAAGAGAAAATAATAACAAAAGTGATCAAGAGAAAACCCTGAAAATTATTTTCAAATCTCTAAGTTTGCTGTTAGAGTTAAGGTAGATCAAAAATACGAGTATTGTAATCTGGAATCAATTTTGCATAATTGTTTTTTAACAGTTTTTGCTCTATCTCATCAAATAGGAACTGCGGGGGGATGGGAATTTCTGGAAAACTTCTCAGATTTTCTTAGAAATTTTAAATGGAACGATGTAATAATAAAAATAGGATAACATGTCGAAGAAACAGTGAAAACAACACATTCATATCTTTTTTCTGACCATCGATATGAACAAGAGGGTTTTAGAAGTAGAAGAGTGGGTTAATTATTAATCTACTCGTCACAGAATATAAAAGATATGAACAAATCATAATTATTAAAATTATACGGTGTTTCTTCTTGTCTATTTTAAATGTGGAAGTGAGTATTTTTTAAAGAAAAAGCCTAGTAGTTATTTATGTATCAAAGTCGTAAACAGGCTTTTACGGCCCGAGGTCTGATGGAAGCCCGAGGAGCAGAACGACGAGGGATACAACACGCTGAAATCCGAAGCTCTTTACGACCATGGAACATACAACATTTTAAAAACCAGGGCTTTAGGGAGGCTTTTTTGTGGTTTTCTTTTTTTATGTTATTTAAAGTTTTTTTTTGTTAACCTAACCAGCAGTTTTAAATGCATATATAATGCCAGTTCTAAGATTAGATAAAATTGAAGATAAGGGAGGAATTGGAAGGAACTCGAGTAAATACTTTTATTAGAGACAATTTATTATTGATTTCTCGCATTCATACCTAGTTACAGCTGTATATTTTACAGATATTCATAAATGTTTTGAATTTTCGCAAGATGAAAAGACTTTCTCCAAGCTGTATAGTAATAGTATATTACAAAACTCGCTCGTTTCACTCGCTCGTGTTGTAAACTTCATCCTCGGTAATAATAGCATTATTATAACGAGTTGTATACTATACTTTGTCTACGACTATCAAAACAAATTCCTATAAGGAATTTACTTTCTTTTCCCTTCTCCAATGTAAGAAAGATTCATACATACGCTGTCAGTTATAATTTTCTTGGTTTTTCGGGCAATGAATCTAATAAGGCAATTTTTGCAGCTTCTTTTATTGCTGGTGGTGTTAACGAAATCTCGTTTTCACTCTCACTACTCATTATGTCTTCTTTTTAACCGACTTAAAAAAGGAGGAGGTACTCAATTCCACCGTATTTTTTTATGTGTGTTACCTCAGAACTTTTTTTCTGGGTGAACCGATTTTGATAATTCTTTTTTTATTTGAAAGCTGGTGCTTCTCATGTGGTCCCATATAAATTCGATCAAGATCTGACCAGTAGTTTTTGAGTTATCCATAATAATGCGTATTTAATTGACTTCGACTACAGTGATGATGTTCTCATTGTATATTGAAGTCGGTTTTCTATTTTGTGGAACAAAAAATTATTTAGAATATGCATTTCAAATTAAAAGCAAACCATGCTGATATGACGTTTCAATTTGAACTGACACATCGCGATCGCGGCCTACTAAATAAATGTAAAAAAGGGTAAAAGCGAAGTTCTTATTAGTGTAGTGAATAATATACATTAATCACTGTAGTGATAATTATAATATAATATAATATAATATAATATAATATAATAATTATAATTATTGAAGAAACGCAAGTATAATAAAAAGTATATTATAAGCTAGTCGTGGACAAGAGCTATTATATCATAGTGGATAAAAGCACACTAGGCCTGTTACTACTACCACACAATAATACAAATGTTGTACCGGGTGTCACTAACAACTTCTACCCCCGTCCCTCTACGCCTACCGTTCTTTATATTAGATGTTTTGATTGTTTCAGCGACCCAAAGAACTGCATTAATTGCAACAAACAAAACGATTAAGTTTGGCTTTTATGTCCCGTTTCCGCAGTTCCAATACAACTGTTGCAAGCAAAACAAACTGCATTTGCATTTTCCTTTTTGCGTTCGCTTTACTGTGACATTTTACTCCGAAAATAAACGCCAAGGACGTCCATTTAATTTTTAGATTGTTCCGCCAGGTAATCTGTCGCGTTGGCGCTTCGTCGGTTTGTTTATGTGTGACAAATCTCTTCAACGGCGTCCGCTTTACCCCAGCTGATCCTGTTATCTTTTGACGAGCATTTGCCAGGGACCGTATTCGGCCACATTATCCACGTTAAATCTAACGAAACTTATTGAATTTTAGGTGAATTGTGAGAGGAGAGAACTTAGTTATCCCCTTTTATGCAAAACGTGCCGGTTTGGATTTTAACTATTTGAAAACTTTTGTAATATATTGTTGGTAATAGATCCGCTGGATATCAGTGGCATATGACTGAGTATAATCATGTTTTGTTTGTCATTTTATACTAGAAACTATTCATTTGATACGTATGTTATGCTGTATGAGGCAGTGGCACAAATCTGAAGCTTTAAGGGGACAATGTACGTAACATATCGAGTTTTCCAGTGTTGTGCAAACGAAATATCAGATTTTATGAAACAAGGCTGAAAAGGTTACTTCTACAGAGCGTCCAAAAAATAGCGAATAAACTCAACGGCACGTTGTAACAATTTGCGTCTGGATGACAAAAGAAATATTTTAAAATATCTCTGTGCTTCCGTGACTCGCTTACTTCGATTTAAAAGTAAGAAATCTTGCAACATATCAATGTACTATCAACGCCAAAATTCCTGTTCCATTTTACGGTTCAATTCCGCTTAAAATGCCATAATGCCATACATTCTGAGGTAAAAGAACCTTAGCAACTGTCCGCCAATTAAAGTTTTGAAGGCGGATCTGAACGATTTTATTTGAATGACAACAAACGTGTTAGTCTTGCACTAGTAAACAAAGGGCAGAAAAATAGATAAATAATCCTTTAACGAAAAATCACATCGTCTATGGGAGGGGAGGGGGGGGGGGGGCTGACGAAAACATATCAACGTCCGGCATAAACGATTCGCATCGCAAACTGGAACACCACTTTTATATACGATTATATACGATTTATAGTACAGAGCTCAAGGGTACAAATTTTCACTTTGGTAGGGGGATCGTTCGTACAACCTGACTATAATATTATCCAAAAGCTGTCAAAAATCGTAATATGCAAAAGGGTATTATATCCAAAAACTGAGTTATGCACACTGGCGTAAAGAGCGTAAAAATTGCTATCGTTTGACACCAAGATCATTAAATTATTTGTGGCGCTTCTACCTCTAAAAAACTGCTGAAGAAACAATTTAGTACAGGTCCTTACGAGAGAAATTTTTTTTAAAGCTGAATACCTGCGTTCGAATGCCGAGAAAATTTGCAAAATTTCAACAAATTTTACATTTACATCGCGATAACTTTTAAGTTAACGCCTAAATCGAAAAATTTTGTTCTTTACAAAATCTTGCACGCTTCTTTCGGAGTCTGATGGTTCGACATGCAGATTTTTATCTTTTACGTATATTGAGTTGTGTAATTAAATATAAGAAGATGTAAGAAGCGCAACCGGTCGGCTCTCGATACCAGTACCCGTCTCCCGTCCCCACCCCGCTCCGCTGGTTTGCATCTCACTTTTCGCCGTAGCTCCGTCTCCGTCTTGCTAAAAGATATAAAGTTACTTACAATAAATTTACAAACTAATTTTCTTCCGAAGTATCGGAAACTGACAGTTTTGTGGTATACGCATTCTTGCACAATTTTTGTGCCATACACTTGCAAGCAGTTATGCAGGTTTGTTTATTTTTCCTGAAACGCTTAAAACGCTTTCTAAAACTGTTTGTGCTGGTATCATAATATCCATTTGCTATAGGTTGCTATTTTCAGCAACAAATTAGTTATTTAATGACATAACAATCCAATATGGCGCCCATAAGAAAAAATAAACCTGATGATGACTGCAAGTGTATGAAACGTCGGAGACAAATTTAGAGTACTGTAAAATATGCTGGTTAAACAACAATTTAAACCTGTTAACAAAAAACTAAATCGCAAATTTTTCCTCTTTTTCAAAAATCTAGGAAACCAACAGAGCAAAGTCGATTTTTGTGAGGGCATATGAAAGAGCTCCAAATTGTAAAACTTTTTCCCCATTTAACCGTGTTTCTATCTTTAAAGATAAGTGAGATAGCAATGTTGTCGATGTGTGTCTATGTATGTTCCCTATGGACTCCAAAACGGCTGAACCGATGTTAATAAAATTTTCAGGCAATCTTCAGATTAGCCCAGAGGGTGATCCTGTGAAGTTTGGTAGCGATCGGATCAACAGAATTTTTTTATTGGTTTTGTTTTGTTTGTTCGTATTGTATGCGCTGCCATACCGTTCATCCCATTGCGATAAAATTTTCTCAACTTATTGCTCGCACTTGCGCGAAGGTTATAGGCATAGTACAATTAATTTATAGTAGGTGGCGAGCGTGAGGTACCGGGAAATGTTGCAGAAAAGGGATGGCAGAAAATAGGAAAAGACAGCAACGCGCCGGGTACCAGCTAGTAATTAATATTTAAAGAATGGCATGCTTTCTGAATATGGTTATATCAGTTTTATTCGTCAAATTGCCTGGCAACAAAATATCGTTCAAGACATAAATTTATTCAGCAAAATAAAAAGTACACGTCAAATTACTGTTGAGAATAAACACAAGACCATATTCTCACCACAATAATGAGGTGATTGGCTGAAACGAAAAATGTTAAGAATTTCATTGGTCCTGGAAAACGTAAAAAAATAATAAATAATACAATCAGATTTTTAGTTTTATTTTCGGAACATCGTGCCTACTTTGCCTAATAATTAAATTTTATATAATTTATTATTTGTGCCAATGTTTTTATTAAATTTAGAAATTTTGTGAATTATTTGGCAGAAATTAAAGAAACTTGATAAAGCCCCCGAACGGGGACGAAACGTCGATTTTTACTAAAGGTTTTTCAATTTCTGCCAAATAATTCACGAAATTTATAAACCTAATAATTAAAATTAATAAATATTAGCAAGTAAACTTGTGCAAATGTTCCATATTTATTCATCGCAGTAAGCGGTTCATTAGTGATAAGCGATAACTTAGATTTTCCTTTGCAGCTGCGTTCCTCATTTTGCTCCATCTGATCTGAAGTACGCGCTGCAATTTCAAATAGCTATGTGTACATTCAATTCCGCATCTTAAGAGCCTCAAGACGGAATGCTATTCGGAGAATTCCTCTAATTATCAGCTCCACCTGAGATCTCAATTGAAACAGGCGTTCTAGCCGCATTCAGAAACTATTATTCAATGGCAAAGCAAACGTAAACTCTTGGGACCGGTTGCAAAATTCGGTGTTGGTCGCAATCGATATTCTATTAGACACATAAGACATAAAACTACCCTTGGCAAAACGCGAATAAATCACTAAACTCGGCCAATGATCCCTGGCTAATGCCCAGATCGCATATAAATTTAAAACTCTGGTTTAAAACTGCGGGAAGGATGTACATATAAACAATCAAATATATGGAGACGGAGTTTTGTATTTGATTTATTTTGGGATGTCGGCATAATTTACTTCCTGCTGCGTTGAAGTAGGTGTAAAAGGGTTTGAGGGATTAAACTGGGGTGTGCCTTCATCAAGGGCAAAAGTTTTAAGGCTTCAAATATTTTTGGTCTGGTTCTCGGTATTTCTTTGCGTAAATTGTAACACCAGAGTTGCCAATTTAGATGTTTTAGAAAAAATATACAAGAAGAGACTGAGTGAAATGTGATTGATCTAAAACTGCATCAGTGTACAACGTAATAAACTGTGGCGGCTCGTAATGAAGGGCGCTTTCTAAAAGAAAATTAAACAAAATCACGTACCGAATTTTCAACCATGATTGTCGTTCGCAACTCAGCCCTAGTGCTCGAATGAGTGGAGCCTCGAGCCTCAGCGCGGAGCCTACAGAGATAAAACACTCGTAAATCTTTAGGCCTGCCGTACTTACTTCGTTCGACGTTCCATTGTTGTTCTGTAACGTCTTATTGGGACGACCCCGGTCTCCAGCTGGCATAATGTGGAGAATATATGAAGCACGGCAGTTCATGAAGCGCTTCGGCAGGAAATGTTCTATCGCTGGCTCTTCATGATAGCATGATACATAAAAGATTTTCACGAAATGACGTGACCATAAGACTACGACATACGAGTATATACCTCACAAAATTACCGGTGGGCCGATTCCTACGGAGACGGCGCCCAGTACAGTCCAACAGATTTAAGTTGGCGAGCGGTGGGGTTGCGCATTAGCATACTTTACGGATGCAATAAAATGTCTTGTAGTACCAGTGACGCAGGTAAAATTTTCAGTTACCGGTGAGCTTTTGAAAAGGTAAGATGGCGGGTTGCGAACGGAAAGGTCAATAATGATCAGTCAAGAATGATATGATTTTAAAAAAAGCTGTTATGGTTACTAACGTACTGAAATGATATGGTAATTTTATCGGCGCATTTAGTAATTCGTTTTTCTTCTCGAACTTATCGCGCACATCATCTCGAAGTCAAGATGTTTTCTACCGTTGCTTAAACGATATTCCTCAAATCAAATTTAGTCTAATTCCCAACTAGCATAAAAATATTTGCTTTGGGAAATGTCAACTAGTCACCTATAGGCTATAGAAATCGACCTAGTTACCTTCTCTGAACCTTCGTTCCGTAAAACAAATGTTCCACAAAAGGCCAACCCTAGCAATCAGCGAGCAGGTACTTCACGTTGAACCCCAGTTATTAGGTTTTGACATTTACATCCCTATGCCGGTGTCGAGGGATGCGCTGCTCGCTGTTTTCATACCCTTCTGAATTCGCTCGCTATGTCGTTGTGGTATTTAACCCCTGCTTCTCCCAGGTTCTGTTATATCTCAGAGGCGTCTCGTCGAGGGAGAACAACTTTCAGACCACTGAACAAACTACATTTTAGTTACGGAACTTATCAGAATGAAGCATCACCCTAGAAACTGAATGCAGAAAAAAATCCATTCACAATCAGCAAAGAATTCATGAACAACGGAACTGTGATAATAAATGATAGCGAAGACGTTTCGTTAGCCATCACGGGGGCATCTTCAGGGCCGTGGAGCTGGCACTAAACAATCAATCAATTTACATTGATTATATTTATAGTCATCAGCAATAATAAGTATTACATTTCACGAATCGTAACGTGGAATGTTAGAAGCATGAAACAGGTAGGAAATCTGAAAATTGAGATGGATAGGTTAGCATTAGACATAGTACCTAGGTATCAGGATACTCACCGTTTTATAAATTTGAGTAAGTGTCAGGTGTTTAATTACTGTTATTGCTGAAATATCAACAATGAAATATTACCCAGTCACAACCTGGCTTGGTTTATCTTATGCGTACCTAATAAGTAGTAATGTCTTCATGCCGGGGATTGAACACATGTCTGCTGGTGGAGGTTAGATCGATTTGGCAATCCCGTGTGACGGGACATTTCTACGACAAAAACCGATCGCACCTGTGTAACCGGCAGCCCCTGGTAAAATTTTAAGGAAGAACTGATTGCTTATTTGCGACGCATAAGTTAGTGGCGTTCCCCACCGGGATTGCACTCTAGTTTTCAATTTATATGTATATCGAAGATGTGATTAATATTGTCAAGGGCAGAAAAGCTTCAGTCTCCGGACTGATCATTGTAGGCTGAGTATATATAGTAACACACATTCGTATTTTTGGTCCTGACAAAACGTAATTTGTCTCTGTTTCTTTCCTAATTCGATATTCCCTTAAAATGATTCATTTTATTCCGAAGCTATGTGTCTTTTAGACATCACCTTAAATCTACATCTACGTCCAATAAATCTTTTATTATCTAACAAGGGATGGCAGTTTTATAGGTTGATATTTCGTTATACTATTCTGTTAGGGTTTATTTTACGTCTCAGACTATTGGCTCGACAAATATCAAAGCTTTAGTTCTATTACCTTACAGTCGTTAACTGCTAAATAAGAGCGTTTGATACTGACGTTAATTGGTTCAGATTATTTTCCTGTTTTAGAGAGCGTTACAAATTGTCGATTTAAGGATCTCTAGACTTTGTTTTAATTGTATGCTTCGATACTGAATTGTCTCCTGTAGTACAATTTTATTAAAATTTAAACATCCGAACAAATAAGTGTCTTGTAAAATCGTAAAAGTAACATTAGTATGTAGTACCTATTGCGCTTGGTACACAAAAGTAATGGAAGTCTACGTACAAACTGAAAACTCATGTTATGTGTTCAAGGATTAAGATGTAAGAGACTGCGGTTAAATAATCAATTCAAGAATCAATTGTACCCCTAACCACATAAATTTTGAAATACTATATACGCATTTCGGCAGCTAAGCTGCCATCTTCAGTAGCAGGGAAAAACCTATAGTAATAAAAATAAAAATGGCAATAACATTAATGCAAAAAAAAAAAACAATTATATATATGACAATAATAATAACAACAATAATGATGTGAAACAATGATAGTGACAATAACAATAATATAGGTCAGGTATTTTCTGCTCACCACTCCGAAAGAATCGAAGTGGTGAGCAGAAAATACCTGACCTATATTATTGTTATTGTCACTATCATTGTTTCACATCATTATTGTTGTTATTATTATTGTCATATATATAATTGTTTTTTTTTTTTTTGCATTAATGTTATTGCCATTTTTATTTTTATTACTATAGGTTTTTCCCTGCTACTGAAGATGGCAGCTTAGCTGCCGAAATGCGTATATAGTATTTCAAAATTTATGTGGTTAGGGGTACAATTGATTCTTGAATTGATGTGTTCAACTTGTTGAAAATACGATCTGATTGCAATTTAGAAATCAAATTACTGGTCTATTTAATCGCAACACCCTGTTTAACTACAAATCAAAATGCGTGGGATTTCCTCACGTTCATTTACGAGGACATCTACCAGGTGCTTTTGTATTATATTCCTACCCCCTTATATACTACATTAAACACGTTGGAGCATCTTATGTTCAATCTAACTCCAAGTTTGTCTCACGGTCAATTAATCTGAGCCTTGACAAGGTTTGCAGCATCCCCATACAACTTGCGTCTTCAACCGTGTAATGTCTACAACCATCATCAGTTTTCGCATCTACTAAATGCAAAGCAGTTAAACTTATGCTGTCGCAGATAGTTCCTAGACATTGTTAGATTTTGCGCGAAAATTGATTAGGATCTTTGAACATTCTCAGTGCGAAAAATCCGGTTCAAGTATGAACCTTTCCTTTTATAGAATTTACAGTAAGTTTATCTACATTATTCAAACTATGAGTTACCTGTCTCTTGCATTCTAAAATTTCGTTAATTTTATTTCTGATGCGTTCATGATCTGCTATTAATATGGTTTCAAAATAGAAATAATTAATAGTATAATCTACACCGCGTGACAAACTTCTATGTGTACATGGGGAAATAACATGGGCAGTTATATTTTTGGGGATTCCTCCTCCCCATGTGTAGTTACAGTGGTGGTAAAGGTAGCAATCGAAAGACTATTTTTTCTGCATATGAGGATATCAAAAACTCTACAATTTTCCAATTTATTAAAGCATTAAAAGCAAAAATTACACTAATAATTTTCAAATTAAAACACGGATATTCATCAGATTACCTATGACAATTTAATTTATTCTAATCAAAGACTCCCTTGATTCTAATTTCTAATTCGTCTGAACTGTCAACATTATTTATCGACAATTTAAAATTTGGATTTCAAAATGAACAAAAATATTTATTCAGTTGAAGAAAAGGTTTTCATTGTGAAAACATTTTACGGCGGCAATAGTCTGCGGGTAGCCCGTGACTTATTTTCTGTAAAATTCAATAACAGTCCTATTCCTTCGGTAACAACAATAAAAAATTTAGTTAAGAAATTTGAAGATACTGGGAATCTTTCATTGAAAGAAGGTAATTTTTACTAATAAATTTACTTGGTTTTTATTTAGATAATTCTGATTCGCTTATTATTATTACCTAGTTGCCAATTCCTTATTGTTCGCTAACTTAAATTTTACTGGGATTATGAGAAATTTAACAAGTGATAACGTGGAGTGAAACAAAACTAAAATTAATCTTATCATTTATTTTTTTAGTCGTTCCAAGAAATCTAAATGTTGAGGTAGAGGAAATGGTAATAGGCCTGATAACTGCTAGTCCAACATCTAGTTTAAGGTCTATTGCCCTAGAATGTAATGTTTCAAGAGAAACTGTCCGTAACACACTAAAAAAAACAAATATCATCCCTTTAAATTCCAATGTCACCAACAGTTACTTCCTTTTGACGAAGAATCAAGGCAAACTTTCTGTGAAGAAATTCAAGAACGGGCTAATCGGGATCGCAGCTTCCTCTCATCAATTCGTTTTACCGATGAGTGTACCCTCACTTTAAATCAAGAGCCAAATTCACAAAACGTTAGGCAGCTAGATCTCCCGATTTGGCACCGTGTGACTTTTTCTTGTGGGGTCATTTAAAAAATAAGATTTATAAAACTCGTCACCCAAATATTGATTCTTTAAGGAATGCAACTTAATAAACGATCGGCAACTTGCGAATGTGAGAAATTCTTCTACAGGTTAGTCCACAACGCGCGCGTCGGTCGATAGTCGCTAAACCGCTGGACTTAAGGAAAAATATTTTTAATAAAACTTGTAACGTTTCATTTTTGCTGTAACTGAAAATTATTTTCAATTATACAGGTTGTCCCATTTCTTCTGCGCAGTACCTAACTCTATTTTTTTAAATGGAACACCCTGTATTTTATAGCATTTTGGAATTCTTTGTTGAATTTAAGTGCCACTTTGTTAACCGTACATTGGGTCTAAGTCCCACAGTTTCAAAGTTATTTGATGTTAGAAGTCGTCATTTTTCAAGTTTCGCCATTTATAACTTGTAAAAGGTTCGAGATAAAGAAAAATGACTTACGTGTCCCTATCTTAGTTTTTAATTCTCTATCTAATGGGGCTGAAAAATACTGCTTCCTGATAGGTCACTTTTTGCCATATTTTGACCAATCAGGAAGCAGTATTTCCCAGCCCCATTAGATAGAGGATTAAAAACTAAGATAGGGACACGTAAGCCATTTTTCTTTATCTCTAACCTTTTACACGTTATAAATGGCGAAACTTGAAAAATGACGATTTCTAACATCAAATACATAACTCCGAAATTGTGGGACGTAGACCCACTGTATGATCAACAAAGCGACACTTAAATTCAACAAAGAATTCCAAAATGCTATCAAATACAGAGTGTTCCATTTAAAAAAGCCAAGTTAGTTGCCGTGCAGAAGAAATGGGACAGCCTGTATACTTGAAAATAATTTTCAGTTGCAGCAAAGATGAAACGTTACAAGTTTTATTTAAAAATTTTTTTCATAAGTCCAGCGGTTTGGCGACTATTGACCGACGCGCGCGTAGTGGACTACCCTGTATAATAGGCTGAGATACTGTCTGATACAGAATGGGGGTTTATTTGAATATTTGTTATAGTTATTTTTCTTTTTTTATGTTACTTTAATTTCATTGTATATTAATAAGTTTTTGTCCTTACCTAGATATGAAATAAATAAGTATTAAATTGCCAGATTACAAAATTCATTAGAGCAAAATAAACAAATGTTGCCGCTTGTTAAATTTTTCATAATTGGAGTAAAATTAAAGTAATTTAATTTTTATTATTTCATTTTACTGCTTTAACATTTTCCCAAAAAATTTTTTAATAGGTTAGACGACTCCTACAATTTACCCTAAACTATGGACCAGCATTCACCAACGAAACATCCACGCCAGTAATCAATTAATTGTCAACTATAGGTAATGACAATAATAATGTGAATGAGAATTATCTAAATAAAAAAACAAGTTTATGTATTAGTAAAAATTATCTTCTTTCGATGAAAGATTCCCAGCCTTCAAATTTCTTACTAAATTATTTGTTGTTATACCGAAGGAATAGGACCATTATTGAATTTTACAGAAAATAAGGCACGGACTACGCGCAAACTATTGCCGCCGTAAAATATTTTCACAATGAAGACCTTTTCTTGAACTGAATAAATATTTTTGTTCATTTTTAAATGTTGACAGTTCAGAAAATCCATAAAAATCAAAGACGTCCGTGATTAGAATAAATTAAGATGTCATGGATAATCTGATAAATTTCTGTGTTTTAGTTAGAAAATTATTAATGTAATTTTTGCTTTTAATGCTTTAATAAATTGGAAAGTTGTAGAGTTTTTGATATCCTCATACGCAGAAAAAAATAATCTTTCGATTGCTACCTTTACCAGCACTGTAACTACACATGGGGAGCAGGAATCCCCAAAAATGTAATTGCCCATGTTATTTCCCCATGTACACATGGAAGTTTGTCACACGTTATATATAAACCTACCTACCTACCTACCTGTGTCCGTTATAGACTCCGAAACGGCTGGACCGATGTTGATGAAATTTTCAGGCAATCTTCAGATTAGCCCAGCGGGTGTTCCTGTGAAGTTTGGTAGCGATCGGATCAACAGAATTTTTTTATACGTTTATGTAAAGCCGGGGCGGGTCGATATAATTTATAAAATGGCAATTGACAGCAAACGTCAAACGGCATATTTATGTCATTCGCAATTTCAAACGATTTTACCATACTCGTAATTATTTCTTCTGAGGCAGCAACGCGCCGGGTACCAGCTAGTTAACCATAAAAAATTAAAAATTACTTACAATAGCATATAGAAAAATTTATCAGATAAAAAGATATTAAATTTTGTCGTATAACTTAAGTACGAAATGTTTCTGAAGGAATTGTCAGCATTTTATCAAAAAACAGTATACATGTACCATTTAAACCTTCAAATATTTTATTTCATATTTTTTGAATGCAAAATATAAAACTAATAAATTTTGTAGAACAGGTATGTATACAGGCTGATTCAGAACGGGCGTGCCAAATTAAAATGGGTGCTAGAGGAACTCTAAATAAGACGAAAAGTGTATATGAACAAATGTTCTAAAGTGACTACTAACAAAGATACAGGGTGTAAAAGTTTTAATATTTTTTAAATATTTTTTTATTATCTTAGTAACTAGGAAAGTTATTGAGCTGAAATTTAAGGTGTCGGTTTCATTTGCCAAGTTCTAATTTTCTAAAAAAGTTTGCTCTGCTAACCCCATCAGTAGCGTTGCTATGGGGCAGGCCGTTTATTTATTTCCCCAATCCAATGTTACGCCACTGGCGAATGCACATGCACTGAAATTTTCCATAATGCAATAATGGCTTCGCCGATAAGGAAAGTGAAAATTAAGAATAACACTAACAAAACTAACAAGAAGAACGAGAAAACACATCAATTATTACATTACGATATTAAAAAAAATATTAAAACTTTTACACCCTGTATCTTTGTTAGTAGTCACTTTAGAGCATATGTTCATATAAACTTTTCGTCTTATTTGGAGTTCCTCTAGCACCCATTTTAATTTGGCACGCTCGTTCTAAATCACTCTGTATACCAACTACTGGTAGGCTCGAAATTAGCGTGCAATATTTTACCAGCGTGTTCTGTGGTCAAAATTAAGACAAGAAATTCCTATAAGCGTATGCCGAAATATGCTTCCCAAGGGAGCTATAGCTTTCTAAAAGAGAAGGCCTGAAGACGTTTTCTTCTAAGTATCTTCGAAACAAGTCCAGTTAAAATTATGAAATTTGGTGGAATGTGTAAGTACCAAATGCTGAATCTTTTGGTGTAAACATAACTTTTAAAATTCAACAGGGGCGTCTCAGGGGGTGGCGGAGGTAAGATTTAAACCAACTTTTTTCAGAGCTTGTCATTTTCAATGTTTCCATAAAAATTTGCAACATCAGAGTTTTTTTGCAAATAAAATGTGCTCCTGTTTCGTTTTGATAGGAGCACAATCGATTCAAAAATTGCGCTGCATGCCCAAAAAAATCCTACAAGAAGTGGAGAACTTCGTTTGTATACTTAAACGAGACAGGAGCATATTTTTTTGCAAAAAAACCCAGAAGTTGCAAACTTTTACGAAAAAATTGAAAACGACATGCTCTAAAGAAAGTTGGGGTAAATCTTACCTCCGCCACCCCCAGCTTTGAGACGCCCCTGTTAAATTTTAAAAAGTATGTTTACAGCAAAAGATTCAGCATTTGGTACTTACACATTCCATTAAATTTCATGATTTTAACTGGACTTGTTTCGAAGATATTTAGAAGAAAACGTCCTCAGGTTTTCTTAGCTCCCTTGCGAAGCATATTTCGGTATACGCTTATAGGATCATTTTGTCTTATTTTAGACCACAGAACACGCTGGTAAAATATTGCACGCTAATTTCGGACGAAATATCTGAATATATGTGGCAAATGCTAAGCAATTCGAGACCCTGCCTATGGAATGAATTTACTAAATAGTCGCGGAGAAGCCGTTAGGAACTAAATTACTGTCGCGGCTCCACCCATACAGCGGGCAATGATTCAACGTCGTAATAGATCCATCTACTTATCGTCGGATGGATTCCCCGAGCTGTAACAGCATCGAAGGATGCATTGTCAAACGCTCTCTCGAAATCTAGGAACGCACCAAGTGCAACTTCCTTATACCTTAGCGTTCTCTTGGCTAGCCACTTTATGAATGGCTAGTCCACAAGATTTCCCTGGTTGGTATTCGTGTAGAGGCTGATTTTTCAGTACCTCGTCCCTAAATGTGTCGTACAACCAGTTTCTCCATTGATTTCAGGAGAAAATGATTTTGGCAGTGCGTATGAGTTACAAGTTTCAATTCTTAATTTTAATACTCTTCCTAAATGAAATTATTTCAGAGATCTAGATTTTTAGACAGAAATTTATCGTAAGGTATCTCTGAAATCCGAAAATGTTACAAAATATACGGCGCACCATTTAAAATTATACCGTAATTTTGGAACTCATTTTCGAAATTTCACAAAGTTGCACACACCCTGTAAATGTTTTGGCAAATGTCTTGACATATCTACTTGGACAATTGTGAATAGTTGTGTGTGGGGGGGGGGGGTGAAATTCATTAATTTATTGTAAATAGTTGCGAAAATACTAATTATTTGCTAGAACTCTACATACAGAAAAACAACATATTTCTGGAATACAACAATTCTTAAATTGAAAGACCCTGTACCGTGCAATACGAAATATAAACAAGTTTGTGCTAACGTGTCTAAGGTGACCACGGCGTAATAATTAGTCTTTAATTCTATTATACTGTGGTCGCATACTAATTGCATCTTCGATGTGGCCGGCGGCAGTTTAATAGGCCGAGGAATTCACCAGCAACTACCCCACAAAAGCCCGCCTGATCGGTTGAGTGGTCAACATACCACACTGTTTAATATTGCCATAGAGCGGATGTAATCGCCTGCTCTTAAATTACCTAGCTTATTACAAGTTCGACGAACAATAATGATTCGATAACCAGGCTATCTACAATAATTATTATCAGGGTGAATTAATAAATTCTTCTGCGATGTACTACAAACGCCAAAATTGCTGTTCCACTTTACGGTTCAGTTCCGCTTAAAATGCCATAACCAATTACATTCTGAGGTAAGAAAACCTTAGCAACTGTCCGCCAATTAAAGTTTTGAAGGCGGATCTAAACGATTTTATTTGAATGACAACAAACGTGTTAGCCTTGCACTAGTAAACAAAGGGTAGCAAAAAAAAAGATAAATAATCATGTTCTTTTAACGAAAAATCACATCGCCTATGGGGGGGCGGGGCTGACGAAAACATAGCAACGTCCGGCATAAACGATTCGCGTCGCAAACTGGAACACCACTTTTCGAGTTTATAGTACATCATTTTTATCTCCTAAGCCATGAAAGATTCAGAGTTACTCAAATTATAGTAAAGTTGCATTTTTTAATGCTCTTTAAGGATCTGGAAAGACATTCGAAATACCACGCGCCGTTCCTGAAATATCCTGAAAAATACTGAAATCTTATTTTTTTAAATTTCTTCTACAAGTATCCTCTATATTACTTAAATTTGACAGTTTACATAAACTGGCATGGGTTTCAAAAATTCTAGGCCTACTATGCTCCAGCGCTTGACTTTTTGATAAAGAAAGAAACTATTATAGTTATTGGGCCATTTTTTGCTGCCTTATTGGCTAGATTTGACACCTTGCGACTTTTGGCAGTTTCTAAATAGTCGGGGAGCAGACCGCCCGAAAGATGCGTTTTAAACACCCTACACGCAAAAAATGAAGTTGATTTTTATGTAAAATGACCTGCCGGATTCGAATTTTGATGTCGCGAAAAGATCGGGAATTGCGAAAATGCAGGAACATCGATTTTTCGTAAAATTTTCATAAATCGATTTTCGATAATTTTTAATAGTTTTCTTGTATTTCAGCAACGAAAAGAGATCTGTTTTTTTCTTGGAATATACACTGAAGTGTGCTGATCATCACAGTGTACTCACGTTGCCTCTACAATTTTCCAATTTTATGAAAAAAAAAATGTTTTCTTGCTAGTCCACAAATTTGTGTAATGTATTTTTCATGTACTGGATAAATAATCTTATTTTTCCGAATTAACATATACATATGCGACACCAAATACGGACAAAGGCTCGAAATTATTTTTGGTGAAGAAACGAAACATTAATATTCTTGCTGAAAAAAGTTACAGCGAGTTAAACACAAATAATTTGTCCGCGCTAGCCGCGTTGAGCCGTGACGGAGTGGGTTAGGTGCAGCGTACAAACGTTGCATTTATCGAAAACATTTGTATTTTTTATTCAGACAAATTGCATTTCCCCTCACATAACCATGATATTATACATTACACATTAGATTTCATGCATTCACATCGAAAAGAACAAGTCAAATTTTTACATTTACAGAACTGTGTTATTGTAACACAATCGAGTTTAGAGCTATTGTGAATGTTATTAATAATAATAATAATAAGGTTTATTTAAGAACTTCCAAATAATACAAGTTTTAAATAAACAAGTTATGGATTTTCCTACGAAAGCATTGATGCTTGTGTGTAGGACTTCCTACTATGTTTTACGAGTTAAAAAGTTCAGTTTAAAAATTATAAAATTTGAATTTGAGAGAAAATAGCTAATAAGTATTACGTATGTACTAACTATAAACTTAACCTAGGCACCTAATCTATGAATACTAATTAATCATTATAAGACAATAAGAGATGAAATTTAAAACTTAACAAGGTATAAAACTTTATATTAGGTACTTTATGTTCTAGGAAACAGTTCTTTATCATATAATTTTGGTAACTTTTCGTTGCACTGTGTCTTTGTCTTTATTCCATATAGTAACTTATAATATTATTTGTAGAAAACAGTTCTTTATCATTTAAAATCTATTAAGTTTTGGTAACTTCTCTTTAAACTCTAATTTTGGCTTTATTGCACTTTCACCGATTGCACTTATTCCTATATGAGTATTCTATTGGTTTCTTATACCCAGACATTTCTCAACTTCGTGTAATACAATTTCTCCATTTCTTTTGATCCAGTTTTTCAGCGACGATTTAAATTTCTGTAAGTGTTTCAATTGTTGCATTTCTGTTGGAATACTGTTGTAAAACCTTGGTCCTAGGAAGGATATGGATCGTCGTCCCACATTCTTTTCTGCTCTGTCTATCTTACATATTCCTTTACTCTTACTTCTGGTATTATGGTGATGGTCTATCCTGTGGAGATTACTTCTATTTTTGTATTGGAAAATTTGACGTATGTTCAATATGTTCGTATCGTTATAAAGCAGACTAGTAGGATACAAGTGTTCCTTGGTATAATAACGTCATTTTCCATGTACCATCCGTATTCTAGGATGTTTGGGATATTTGGGCGCGAACCCGTATGTTGCTACCATCAACCTATCAGCGCGGCTAGCGCGCACAAATTATTTTTGTTTAACTCGCTGTAACTTTTTTCAGCAAGAATATTAATGTTTCGTTTCTTCACAAAAAATAATTTCGAGCATTTGTTCGTATTTGGTTTCGCATATGTATATGTTAATTCCGAAAAATAAAATTACTTACCCGGTACATGAAAAATACATTACACAAATTTGTGGTCTAGCAAGAAAACATTTTTTTCATAAAATTGGAAAATTATAGAGGCAACGTGAGTACACTGTGATGTAGGTACAGCACACTTCAGTGTAATAGGTACAGTCACCCAGATGCCATAAATCTATGTTTGCCACTTAACGCTTTTAATTCCGGTACCTACCTACTTATTACCAGAAAAAGGATATAAAATTTCTGGAATGTTCCATAGAATAAGAAACCGACGTTATGACCTTTTGTGCACGAAATAAAGCTTAGTGTTGGAGCAAGCAGAGCGTCTGGGATCTTTACAAAATAGATCGATTTTCGTCGTATTCGGCGTAATCGCTCAAAAGCTTTTTCTTGTTCATCTAAAACAATTTTCTTACTTCACTTTGTCTGACTTCTCGACTGGAATATCTCTCTCAGATGTCAACGTTAATCTACACAAAACAGTAATGTATAAAAATAACAGCTTTTCCTACTGGAAATAAACGGATTTGTGGAAACACGAGATTTGTTACGGACGATGGAATGCCCACAAAATGCAAGGGCAGATTACTGTTAACTGAATTCAACACTACCTTATTGAATAGGTATATGATTATGTAACTTATTATTACTGAGTGCATCAAGTAGGCGTGTGTCATGTTATACAGGTGGTCCATAATAAGTATTCTAAAAGTTTTTAAGAGATATTTTAATGAAAATTTGTGCACAATATTACTACACAATGGATAAACTTTTGATGCAACAATTTATATTTTCAATTAAACAGGGGCGGGCCGAAGGGGTGGCTGTGGTATTCTTTCGCGCGCCACTGAGTTTTTGAAAATGTGAAATGATTGTTTTATAAATGGTATTAAATACACAAAAAGGTTTCTACCTTTTCCAAACAATTTACAATTTTCAAGAAAATATAGTAAAACAAATCTTATCCTCTTATTTCTAACATAAAAGACGTGCCTTTTTCTCTCCCTCTTTTTCTACCTAATTTTGTCGTGTTAACGTCATCTCTCTTTTGACAAAAAGTCAAAATTATTTTTTTGGCGTAGCGCGCTAATAGGCCTTTTCATTTCGTTCTGTGTTCGTTAGTGCGCATGTGCTGACAATCAGCTGTTCTTAGATTTTCGGACGAGTGTCACTGTCAGCTGTCAGGCGTTATAAACTTCGTGTGGAATATTCGTAAGTAAATAGTAGAATACCAAATAAGGAGGGTGTTTGAAAGACGGAAAATTATTACAAATGTTAGTCCCTCGTAAAATTGTGAGGCTGAATCCCGAAGGCGTGCCTGGCTCCTGGCTCTTGCTTGAAATACGGGAATGTTAACCAAGATACTTCAATCATGTAGGTTTTTAATATAGCCCTGAAAATTAATCAATTTTTTAAAAGAAAACGGAGAAAAAGGATCTAATAGGTACAGGTGCGTATTTTTCTGAAATGTATGTATGTAACTACAAGTAATTCTTATTTTAAAAACCTAACAAATAATGACATAAAACCTGGAAACGTTCAATACACTTTTCCATTTCGAATCTTGCCTCTTACACATTTTTATCCAAGCAACATCATTTATATAGGTGGAACTAATCCTCACTTCCTCACATGGTCACCAACCTAGTTATTAACTTCGATTTTTCCCAGTATTAGGCAGGGTTTAGGATATGGATAAAATCGTAATCCCAAGCAATAACTTGGCCTTCCCGCACTGCTATCACCTTGGCAGTCACCAAAAGCACAAAGCTTGGATGCTCCATAGTGTTTTAGTTCCGAACTATTACTAATTTTGCATGTTTGCAGTAAAATTTTACCAAAGAATTAATAAACATTTTCAAACAAGCAATACCGCCTACCCCTCTAGGGGATATTGATACAAGACTTTGACATTCGTCCGAAATTGTCATGGCGCGTTCGCGCATGCGCCTCAGCATTTTTTTATAATGAAAAGTCCTATTAAATTGCAAGAAATTTAAACGTCAAATCACCTTGTTATTTGAGTTTTTATTTCTCGTACGAGGAGTAAACTTATCAATTGTCGCTATTCAAGTTTTGCCTATGAATTTCTGTTACTCAATAATAATAGGGCTTTTGTGTATAAAAAAATGCTGAGGCGCATGCGCGACCGCGCCATGACATTTTCGGACAGATATCAAAGTTTTGTATTGTATGAAAGTGTTTATTTTCAATTCTTCGGTCTATACAGTAAAATTTAATTGCAAGCGTGTAAAATTAGTATGGAGCATCCAAACTTTGTGCTTTTGGTGACTGCAACGGCGCTAGCAGAGTGGGCAGGCCAATCTATCGCTTGGGATTACGATTTTATCCATTTCTCAAACCCTGCCTAACACTGGGGTAAATCGAAGTTAATAATTGGGTCGGTGACCAAACGAAATGAAAAGGTCTATTGACAACTCGGAAACTTGTGAAATCAAGGTTACCCAGTGAATGTCAAATTTGAATTTTGTCTTAAAATAGATGCAAAATTTTTGCTTGCTTCAAACTAAGACAGAAAATATTTTCTTGCAGCACGCATGTTTCCAGCGATGTTAAAGTATCTATAGAACTAGAACGTCTTTGATTTTACTAGTAACATAAGGACTTCGTTCTATATGGCGTATTGTGTAGTATAATACGAGTATTTCAATACGCTCGGAGAAAAAATATATTACGTTATTACTGTTTTATTATAAACCGCCAATATTCCCGTCTCGATTCCCGTACTGCCGCTCTTGCATTACCGTCACACCCAAAAGCTGTCAAAAATAGGAACGAGCAGAAGGGTACTAAAATCAAAGAAATTAGTTGTGTACAGGGTCGCGTATAGGTGGGAACGCTGAAGTTGTTTTAGTAAGCCTTTTCTCATGGCATATTTTTCAGATTTTTCCAAAAATAGCAAAACATTTTGACATTTACGGTGCTGCGTTTAATAAAGTCTTATGTATCTCGGTTCGAGCACAGTCAAAAATTAATTATACACGGTGTCCCAACGAAAACTTGTACTCCTGTAAAACTCAGCAAAATAAACGTTTTGACAAAAATCCAAAAACACCTCGATTTTTATATCAAAGGGGACCAATTTTTATGCAATAATCATTCTTGCAACTCTAGCCCTAAGCGGGGGGGGGGGGGTAGCGACCCCCCAAATTACGAGAAATGTAAGATCTGGATTTGAATCCAGAATGTATTATTGCATGACAATAAATTGGTGGAGGTCATTTCGAGCAATACATTCGATAGTTTAAACCTTTTTGTGCTTTTATTAATTTTTTAACTTGGAAACTTCAAGAAGCAATTTCTCGGTAACAAATTGATCGAATTGAATAAAAATTGGTCCCCTTTGATATAAAAATCGATGTGTTTTTGGATTTTGGTCAAAACGTTTATTTTACAGAGTTTTACGGGGGTATAAGTTTTCACTGGGACACCGTGTATTTTAACTTTTTAACATCGCCGTATCTTGAACAGGGGGAGGCCTAAATTGAAAAAAAGTATTCTTTACAAAAGTTTTTCGGGTACCTTCGGAGGTCAGTAGTGAAGGAATTGAGTTTCTAAAGCTAATTATAATATGGTTAAAACTGGGGAAATAGAGCATGTCTTGTCAATCATCTGGCCAAGTGAAGTATTTTTTTGGAAACAATTTAGTTCCCAAATCCTGCATTTTCTTGAACATTCCCTTGTTGAAATCGTCATTTACGATCTAAGTATGTGTGGTATACAATGTACGTTTTCTAGCATCCTTTTTTACCAAAACCTACGAACTGGTTGGTAGTACCATAACCATAGTTAAAGCGTGAAAGGATGGCAAAAGTTTATAAAGATTTCCACAGAACTACCCAAAAGCAAAATTTGGGAGAAGTGAGGTTTATTGAGAAGGCAGAATAAATCAATTTTCTGAACGAGGGAAGCAGCTCTTTCTATAATAAAAGCGGCAGAGACTGTGACGGTCGGTATGGCACTGTGATACTCACTCTGCGATGTGGAAGGCAACGGGAAAGCACCACATTATTTTGTCCCTAGAACAGCGTACTAGATTCTGCAGTGATATATTTTGGGTCCTAAACAGAATGAAAGTAGCAAACCCTGAATAACAAAGGATATTGTGACTCTAATAGGGGAGAGACGAAATTATAAAAATAAAGTTTAAGACGATCAAGAAATAAGTTCTTCGTAAAAGGATTACATCCCGTTTGCGTCAAAAAATGTGCAAACAATATCATAACTGTAAATTTCTATAAAATGTACGTTTATTATCCAAATTTCATTATCAAATTTTACAATTATTTACACAAATTGTTATGTAGGAGGTGAAAAATATTATAGGCTAAACTCCATTTACACGAATAGTTCAGTCAAGGTTTTCAATTAAAACATGTCTCTAAAATTCGGCATTTTACTAATATTTATTGGTGAGTTTTGAGTAGAACCCAAAAGACCTTAAATTTCGTTACACGTCACGCTTCAGCTAATATATCTAACGCCTAGCATACATTAAATTTACTGCCTGTAACATTTCATCAGTGACATTTTATCTGGTCATTAGCCCAAAGATAGCAATCTCCCATGGCAACAACACATTATCGTTTTCATTTAATGCCCCATCACGACACAGAAAGCATTACCCTTTTTGAAATATCTGTTTTTCATTACTAAAAATGGCCAGGTTTGCTCAATGCAGAAAAATACAATTACCATGTTGCTATCGTCTACAAAGCCTCGGAGGGCTATGAATACATTGGAAATGGAGTAATTCTGAATAAGAATCTGATTTTGACCACTACGACATGCACTCATGGGTAAGCAATTGTATTATTAGGCATACAGGGTTCACGCGAACTCAACTAATAAATTTTATGTTTAAAAAACTTTCCTACATCTTTGGCTCACTTTTAGATATAAAGAGAATGAACTCGTTGCAAGAATTGGAACATCTTCCCATTCTTCCGATGGAGTTTTGATAAACGTATCTTCCATTACAAATTATGCGGAATTTTCTCAAAACACGTTTACTTATGACATATCAGTTTTAAAACTGGCAACTGGCAGAATCTTTAATATTTACTGACTCCGCTGGTAGTATAAGCATCCCTCAAAAAGGGGCACAAATCGATCTTCATAACGAAATAGCTACAGTAACTGGTTGGGGAAATTCTGGTAATGGTTGTGCTCTTTCTGATTCTTTGCAAACCAAATCATCATTCAAATTGTGAAATTTCATACCCCTCATTGACATCAGAAGACTTTACTTTATGTGTCGAATTCTTAAATACCACAAACCATGGTTGTGAAGTAAGAAAAAATAATTATTTCTTATTTAATTCATTTATTATTTTGAAAATTTGGTTTTTAGTGTGGCCCTGGAGCTCCATTAATTATAAATAACACTTTATTTGGTCTACTTACTTTCCAATTCAGTAAAAACCCAGCCATTTTCGCTAAGATCGCATCGTTGATAGAATTTATAAATTCAACAATCGAGGAGAATGAAAATTATGCAGTAGCAAACATAAAAGACTACAACTATCAAGTAGCAATATTATTCAGCGAACAATACATAGGAAACGGTGTTATTATTAGTAAAAAGTTTGTTTTAACTACAACTTCTTGCATTTACGGGTAAGTAAGTAGTAGGAGAAATTTGGGGTTTCTAATACCAGCACCCGTTACGTGACCTTGAAAATATTGTAGGTACAATTCGTCTGCTCTAAGCATACGCGCTGGTTCTTCCAAACATTCAACAGGTGGAACAATTATAAAAATATTTTCCGAAATCCACTACACAGATTTTTCTCCTAACACATATGAGTATGACTTATCAATAATAAAATTAAGCCTCCATTTATCATTTAACGAATATATCGGTGTAATAAATATACCAAAGCAGAAACTTCAGATTTCAGGGGACACGAAAGTTTTTATAGCCGGATGGGGTGGAACATCCAGTGGTTGTACAACATCTAATGATTTGATGAGCCTCAAACTAAGTTTTGTTGATCAAATTATTTGTGATTTGTCATATTCGTCGTCATCTTCTAATTATAAATTGTGCGCGAAATTTGAAAAGAAGCAAAGAAGAGGATGCGGGGTAAGTTATTTTTGAAAAATAAATGTTCGTTTACATATATTCTATTGAACTTTTAGACAGGTTTGGGGGCGCCAATTATTATAAACAATACGTTAGTGGGCCTATTAACTTTCCTATATTCAAACAATCCGAATATTTTCTCTGATATTTGGTATTTTGTTAATTTTATTAATAACTCTGCGGAAAAAGACAATTCAGTGGAGGTCGAAAATTATAATTACCACGTTTCAATATTATACAACAACTCCGGTAGTCTTATTTATGTGGGAAATGGTGTTATAATTGGAAAGAAATATGTTTTGACAACAGCTACATGCATTTACGGGTAAAAGTAAACATACAGGTGTCCTACTGGTCTTTATTACTTAATATCTGATTAATAGTTATTTAAGACTAACTGGTACCCGGCGCGTTGCTGCCGTTTGACGTTTGCTGCACTTTTTAAATTATGTCTATCTGTCTGTCTGTCTGTCGGTCTGTATATGCCCAGTCAAATAAGTAGTACAGACTAATGGGACATGCTGTAAACCTAAAATAAACAACAATATTAAACGACTTACAGATATACTGCATCTCAATTAACCGTAAGAGCTGGGTCTTCCTACTATTCAACTGGGGGCAATTTGACGTCGGTATTATCAATAACATACTACGCGGAATTCTCAGAAGCTACTTTTGAATTTGATATTGCCATATTGAGATTGGCCGAATCTTTAATATTCAGCGATACTATAGGAATTATTAAAATACCGACAGATGCAGCGGACTTCAATCAGAATACCGAGATATCTTTGGTAGGATTTGGGACAACTTCGCCCAGTTGTTCATCATCCGAAGAGCTAACAACAATTTCTGTAAATTTAGTGGAAAATTCTCAATGTGAAACAGCATTTCCTGTATTTCTGGGCCAAAACTACACCATTTGTACTACCCTTAAAAACATTACAAATAACGAAGCTTGTTCAATAAGTTATGAAAACATTCCTATGATCTATTCATATATAAAGATATTTTAGTGCGGAATAGGATCTTCCATTGTAATAAATGGAACATTAGCCGGTCTGTTAACCTATCAATACGGAGAAAGACCGTTCATTTTCTCCAAAATCCATCTATTCATCAGTTTCATAAATAAAACAACTTACGTGGGTGATACAAGCGTAGATATAGCTGATTACAATTATCATTTGGCAATTATTCGTTTTATTTCGGATGGAATTTATGAATACATCGGCAATGGAGCTTTAATTTCCGAATCTTACGTGGTAACCACGGCTTCTTGTATAAAGGGGTAAGTTCTTAGCCTATTCAAAAGTGAAGAAGGATACTGCAGTAGCTCTACGCATAACAATTTGACCTGAAATTCGAGTCAATATCCCCATTCATTTTTAAATATAAACCTTATTTATACTATATAATATTATAAAAATTATTGTTTAGGCATTCAGAAACTGACTTATACATAAGATTTGGCTCCTCGTACCACGATTCCAATGGAACTGTAATTCCAGTAAAATACGCAGTGTGTCATCCAAAGTTTAACTCTTCCTACTTAAATTACGACGTAGCAATTTTGAAACTGCAGTTCTCAATAAATCTAACTTCTGCAGTTGGTTTAATACACTTGCCAAACTCGGTTGTTATAAATAATTCTTATTGCAAAAAGAATTACAAACATTTTTATACAGGAAATAGGGCAAAATGTATTCAATTTGAAGATACAGAAGGTGGTTGCTCGGTTAGTTTCGGCACAAGACATTCGCTCGATTGTATTTAAGCGAGAATTATATTTTAGTGTGGCCAAGGAGCACCTTTAGTTTGTAATGGAAAACGAATAGGCATCTTGAGTTACCAAGAAAAAAGCAAAAGTTACACTTGTTCTAAGATATCCAAATTCATCAAATTTATTAACTCAACAAAAGAAAACTCAAAAGGGAATGAAAGCGATGATGGTGATGATGATGTTGATGATGACGAGGATGAAGGACTTGACATAGCGTCCTATAACTATCAAGTGTCCATTCTCTATTACAAATTTGGTAAATTTGTTTATTTGGGAAACGGTGGAGAAAAGCATATCCTAACAACAGCATCTTGTATAGACGGGTAAGACCTTGTACTTTCAGCCAAAAAGTGTCGCATCATCAAAATTTTTAATATTAACGAAGACCAGCCGCACCGAACGCTTCCGTGTCCAAAAAATCTTTTTAACTCCCGTTTTTTCGCCCCCTAGAATCTTGCATTTTCTGTCCCTCCCCCAAAGTTCGCATATGACGAGATCTTTAGAATAACACCAAAATAATTAGAGAAATATATCCCTGTATTCCGATTAACAGCCATATTGTGTGTTGAAGTTGTCTTGCGGTGACATGTCTTCAACACAGAACCTACATTGTTTGCAGGAGTAGGTGAACTCGTTTGTTCTGTCATATCCTTCGATATTTCTGTATGTTGTCACTGCTCCAGATAATACTCAGTGGTGTTTTCTAGAAGAGGTATACATTGGAAATTAACGGGTTCAATTTTATATTATTTTATTTCCTTTTTCATTGGAAGAAGTATAATTTAAACACATATTGGTTGAATAACAAAACTAAGTTTTGAAATAAGAAGGTATCTTGACCGGATGGGGTTGAAACTATTCCATCGTAGCCAGAAGAACCGATAATAGCTGCGGAAAAACTGGCACCGCCTGCCTTTTCGCCCACCAGAGTTACGTGCCTGAGTAGACTATCGAGCCTCCAGGTCGAAAGACAAGCGAGATACGGCGCCCTCAAAATAAGGGTAGTTTTTCATACCGGCCAAACCGGTGCCGGCAGGGTAATTTTGAAGGCGATTTCTGATAGCCTCGTCGATTCTGACCGAAAATATCCAAAAATCAGCATAATCGCAAGGGGGTTGCAAGGGGAAATATTTTTTCCCCGAAACCCCGCAAAATTTTAGGCCAAAAAAGTACCAAAATGAAGGACGAAACTCGTCTCTGGGGGTCGAAAGGGGCAAGTCGCGCGGGGTGCTATTCGAAACTAGAGATTCGTAGTTGCCCCCCATTGAAAAAAAATTGAAAAAGTCAACGTTTAAGCGTAGAAAAATGCATTTGAAAATCAACAAAATAAATTTTCGGCGATGGCGAAATCTTACAAGTTCAGATAAATAATCTGTCAAAATTTCACCGACTACTTGAGAGCAGTAGTCCAATCTCGGCCTACCCTTACCACTTTTTATTCCTATCTCTGCCTCTAGTATGTTGCACACTAAGCCTTCGTGCCTCAGAAGGTGTCCTACAATCCTATCTCTCCTATTCAATACTGTCTTCCATAAATTTCGCTTTTCTCCAACTTTTTCTAATACCTCTCTGTTGCTAACCTTATCTACCCACGGTATCTTCGTCATGCGTCTATAGCGCCACATTCCAAATGCTTCTAATTTTTTCCTATCCGCTTCTCCTATCGTCCAAGTTTCGCACCCGGACACTGCTGTACTAAATACATACGTTTTTAAGAGCCTCTTCCGAGTTTCTACATTTATCATTTCCGAGCATAATAGTTGTTTCATGCAACTCGGCCCTGCGCTATTCTTTGTCTTAAATCTAGAGTTATTTGACTTCCTAAATAGCAGAAATCTGAGACTTCCTCTATCTTCTCGTTTCCTATTTGTATTTTAGTTTTCGCCCTATTTTCACGCCCCCTACACAACAAAATTTCGGTTTTCTTTTTATTGATCTTTATACCATAGCCCTCCGTCAAAATCGCTTCCATTTCGTTCAGAGTCCTTCCTAATTCTTCTTTGCTGGATCGCTGGATGCTAATACTGCTATATCATTCGCAAATCTGAGCATATTAATAGTTTGACCCTGTATATTAATTCCAGCAGCTATTCTGATGTCTTTAACAATATTCATCGCATCTTCGATATATAAATTGAGAACTAGAGGCGATAACGCACGTCCCTGCCTCACTTCCTTTCGGATATTTACTTCTTTATGTTCCTGCTCAAATTCTGTAACTGCCGTTTGCTCTTTGTGTAGATTATGAATAAATTATTCTTCTATCCCTATTAGTTAGGGAGCCGGTATAGTAAATTATGACTGTATTTTCTACCATGCCGGACATTATTAATCTTAATGTATGCAACAAGAGGAAGAAGAATATGACTATGAGAAAGTTGCATCTGAGTCGCACATCAGATGGCGCTTTTAAGAAAAGTTTAGAACCGTCTGGCACCCATTCGCGACTATCTAATGTGTCTGGCATTGATATTTTGGCATTCTTCATGATACAAATAGTCAGCAAAAGAAGAATCAGATACATTATAAGTCGCGAGTGGGTGCCAGAGAACCCCAAACTTATCTTAAGCAGGAGCGTCACGTGACGTATTTTCTACCAACAGATTTTTCTTTTACTGAATTTTTGTATTATGAAGAATGCCAAACTATCAATGCCAGATACATTAGATAGTTGCGAGTGGGTGCCAGACGATTCGAAACTTTTCTTAAGAGCGCCATCTGCGGTGCGACTAAGATGCAACTTTCTCATAGTCATATTCTTCTACCGTTTTGAGCACTTCGAACATCTTCCTCCATTTCACATTGTCGAAGGTTTTTTCCAAATCTGCAAATCCTTTATAGGGTCTCTTTCCCTTTTCTATTGCTTTTTCTATTAGTAGTCGTAAAGCTAGAATGGTCTCGCGCGTTCCCCTATTTCTTCTAAATCCGAACTGATCTTCTCCTAATATTTCTTCCGCCCTTTTCTCCATCCTTCTTTGCACAATTCTAGTTAAAATTTTTGACACGTGGGAAGTCACACTGATCGTTCTAAAATTTCCACATGTATCCGCGCCTTTCCTTTTTGGCAAAGCTACTATGATGTTCCGTTTGTATTCTTCTGGAATATCGCCTGTCTGGTATGTGCAGCTAAACGTTTCATAGAACCATTTTAATTTTCTTTTAATTTCTTGCATTTCCTGTTTACTGCAGTAATCTACACGCAGTAGGAACGAAGCTTCAGTGCACAATCAATTATCGTGAATGGCAAGACTTTTGTACCACTTTTCAACGATGGCGAATGCATTTTCGCACTCAGTATGTTTATATTAAACAAGTTACTGAACGCCATTCATAAACTTATGATTTTTTTTACCTGAGTGAATTTACAAAATGTCGCGAGAGTGGCGCTTCTTTGTACCAACCAAAATGAATGGGAGTCGAAATTCATGATGTTTGGGGGTAAATTAGGAGATCCCTCCAATCCCCATGCGTAAACCTACAATTTTTTTTGTGATTTATTTACACAGTTTGACCCCTGCAGCGGGTCAGTGTCCCAGAATTCACAACAAGCGAACCGCGTCCCCTGGATTACTTTTTATTATTTAGCGCTTCCCGCAAACCCCAGTCCTAAACCTATAATACTTTTTTAAGCAATTTTTTTACACATTTACGGATCTGCCACACATCACTGTACCAAAAGCAAAAACTGGCATGGGCATTTCTGTGCTCCACGACCCAAAAATCACAACAACTCGGGCATTTTTGGGGTAAACCTATTATGCACAATTTTTGGTCTATGGGCTCTTGGTCTATATCCATATCATACAAAAATCCAATAGAAAAAAGCACTTTCAGTTTTTTCCGAATTTTCCGGGCAACTTTTCCAATTTTTCGTTCCCTAAAAACCTTATTTTTGAAAAGAATTAGCCAAATCGGTCCAACCGTTAAGCACTTTCAGTTTTCCCGAATTTTCACATTTTCCGGTGGATTCTCCAAAAATTTTCTTTCATACAAACCTTGTCCTGACAATTATTACGATCACAACAAAAAAATCAGCCAAATCGGTCCAGCCGTTAAGCACTTTTAGTTTTTCCCGAATTTTCAAATTTTCCGGTGGATTTTCCAAAATTATGATTTTTGCAGTTTGTTCGAATTTCCCGATTTACGCATATCCATATACAAAAATCCCATAGAAAAAGGCACTTTCAGTTTTTCCCGAATTTTCCAATTTTCCGGGCAACTTTTCCAACTTTTCGTTCCCTAATGCCACCTTCGGCCTTCTGTTTTGTCGACGTTCCAAATTATTTTATGTTTAAGCTAAAAGTGAGCGCGTCGAACTCGACTGTATCCGTTGTTCCGGAGTCATAATGGATCGCGCTTGAGGCTTGAGAAATTCTTATTCGACTTGGCTCCAAACGATGTCTACACTCTCCGTCAGTCTCATTGACTCGACGATCATGTAGTTGGCTTGCATTGCGCGTACGCCGACCGATATTTCGACGCCTCACGGGTGGCATTTTTTCCAAAGAAACACCAAATACATGATCACCACCGATAACACACTGACAATTCAATTTTTAGAACTGTCACTCTGAACGTCACATTTTTATTTGTCAAACAGATTTCCAAACAAACATACCATCCAAATTTTCGACTTTCCCGGTGGATTTTCCAAAATTTTCTTTCATACAAACCTTGTCCTGACAATTACGAACACAACAAAAAATAAATCAGTCAAATCGATCGAGCCGTTCTCAAGTGTTGATCTTAAGCTGACCGCGATCAATATTATTGACAATAATATTGACAAATATTATTGTCAATAATATTGATCGTGTGCGGTCTGCTTTACATACATGTGGCAATTGATTTTTGTTTATACCGGGTGGGGATTTAGTGTGTAATCGGTTCATATCTCTGGTACTGCTTAAGATATCAAAATGAAATTTTACATGTATGTGGGGAACGACATGGAGCATTTTGTAAAATTATTTATGTATATACAGGATGTTCACATTCTGAGTACCAGACCAAAGTTCTATTTCTTTAAATGGAAACCCCACAAGTATTTACGTGATTTCCATTGCCCATAAAATTTCATGAAAATTGATATACTACATGATGTGGTTTTGAGTAAGGACTGTTAAGATATTGACATTTTTGTGTCATTATGGTCCCAAATTTATGACGCTACTGGCGTCTACTGCCCAAAGCCACCTAATTATTTTTTATTGAAAGGGATTTACACACTGCTGTATTTGTGAAATCTATAAATACTTTCACCATAATACTTAGGATTATACAAGGTGGTTAAGTTAAGCAAAAGGGAATTTTTCTCAAAAATTTCTAATAGACTACCATGTATATTATATGCACAACTGACAGTCAGTTAACTAAGCTTTTAATTGATGTAGATAATGCCAGGTCTGCTACTGATAGTTTCGGCAGATATTACGATTAAACATCAAAATTTTTGAATTTCATTGTTAATTTATACTCTTTTTGGAGAATTCCCCCTATTCTGTTGCTCAAAACTCACAATAATGTTTATATTTTGTATTTGCAAATTGGTATCAATATAAAGACAATAAATCTGATTGTAAAATTGTTTCTTGATGGTTATATTCTTAAATGTATAATGTCTTTTTAAAGTCGGGTATAATGTTCAAACAAGGAGTGCCATGGAAGAAAATATTATCTTTAAGAAATAATCTTGCAATGGGATTTTTTGTGTTAATGTAAACTTCATTTGCTAAATATTTCATAGAAACAAAATGCAGACCTTTTTTGGAGTTTTGGGCGAGGTTTTGGGTGACAAAATAGGGGAAATCGTCAAAAATAATGTAAAATACTAAAGAAACTCTACATTTTTATAATTGAATGGTCATTCTGTCGAAACTTTTACTGGTAAACTTGACAAAATCTACATCAATAAAAAGCTTAGTAAAATGACCATCAATTGTACAAATAATATACATGGTGTTCCATTTGAAATTTTTCAGAAAAATTCTGTCTTGCATAACTTAACCACCCTGTATTATCTCAAGTATTATGATAAAATTATTTATAGATTTCAAAAATACAGCAGTGTGTGAACCTATTTCAATAAGGAAATTTTAGGTGGCTTTGGTTAGTACGCGTCAGTAGCGTCATAAATTTGGGTCCATAATGGCAGAAAAATGTCAATATCTCAACATTCCTTAGTCAAAACCACATCATGTAGTATATCAATTTTCATGGAATTTTATGGGGAATCCATATTATGCAATGACACGTAGGGTTTCCATTTAAAGAAATAGAACTGTGGTCTGGTACTTAGAATGTGAACATCCTGTATATACCTAAATAATTTTGGGAAATGCTCCATGTGGTTACCCATATTCGTGAAAAATTTCGTTTTGATATCTTAAATAGTTCCAGAGACATGAGCCGATTACACACTAAATCCCCACCCGGTATAGTACATACAAGTAAATGTGTTCAAGTAGAACGAGAATATAATTCATAAGTCACTTGACGCGATTTGCACCAATAGAAATTAAAAATTTGCTTGGTTACATAGCTATCACAGCGATAGTAAAAAACAAAAAATCTATCACCTTATTTTGGTCCGTTGTTAGGAATAGGATATTATTCAGACCATCAGAAAGTATTAAATAAATTTTATTTGTCAAATCTGACAGTTGATATGTGTCATATTTCAAATGTAAATTAAGTTTCATTCTTTAAATGTTTATTATTCAATATATTCTCTTGCCAAATATAACTCGTGCTATGATTAATTATCGAGGATATCACTCGTGAAACCGAAACAGGACATTCAAGTCGTCCTTCGGACTCGTTGAATTTCCAGTTCGGTTTCAGCTCGTAGATATCTTCGATGATAATCATAGCACTTGTTATATTACGTACGATAATACCACTTTTCCTAAAAGAAGAAAAATCTAACCCTCTAGAATGATTCGATCACTGCCGGCATCGGCACCATTAACTTTCTTGAAAGTCTATCTATTCATAACTCAGTTTTGAAGAGAAAACGCGTTACGCATATTTTGCATACTCAACCCTGCTCATATCCTGCACTAAATAGGTTTTTTCCATATCTGCCAGTATTTTTTTAGCTTCAATCACTTGATAATTTTGTTTATTGTACAGAAATATGCTTATCCATAGATACATACATAATTTCAATGTGAAAGATAACGTAACGCAACGCCTCATTTTTAGTTAACGCTTGATTTTCTTTACTCCTCATAAAATTTCCGTACCGCGGGCTATAACTGAAAATCGATTCTTAAGGAGTAAACTCCAATTCAACAAATTTATTGACAGTCTTAAGAATCGGACAAATGACAGGGAGGAAAAGCACATGTGTATTTAATGTATTTAATGAAAATAAAATAAATGATGAAGAACATTTTAAAAATAAAGCCATACGGAATTTTTATCATGAAGTGAAGAAGATAAAGACAGGATACCAGAATAACATATTGTAGAAGTAAGAAGGGAAAGCTAATAGGGGGAGAAAATATTTTGAAAAGTTTCTAAATGAGAACAATAGTGAAGGTGAAGGAGCGTCAAGTTACAAATGCGTTGGAATAGACATGCAATCAGAGAATCAATTAATCTAATTTCCTGGCCTAGGACAAATTGCAATATTTGTGCTCTACCATTCTTATATTCTTTAATTTTAGAAATGCAAAAAGAACTAGATTACACGAATTGCTTTGAGAAATATATTAACAATTTTACGGCTGATAAATTCTTTTTGATCGATACTCGATAGTCAATAAAGAATAATTATTTCAGTTATTCCACAAAATATATTTATGTACGAGTGGGTTCTCCTAAACATGGATCATCAGGAACAGTAATACCAATTAGGAAATTGAAAAGGCACGAGAAATTTGGTTCCAAAAAATACGGATACGACATTGCTGTTCTAAAATTATCTTGGCCATTGATTTTTAGCAAATTTATCGGTTTTGTAAAATTGCCACAGAAAGACGGCGAAATTTCTCCAGGAGAAAATGCATTTGTATATCAGGTTGGGGATATGTAATATTTCGAGAAAATTACAAGGAAGAACTGCTATTACCCTTAAGAGCAGTTACTGTGATCTTGATTCCGATGACAGTTTTTGTGGACAGTTATTGACTTGCGAGATATCGCAAATCGGTTGTTTTGTAAGCAGTCTAACTTATTCACAACGTTCATTTTCAATTTGTAACATTTTAGGGGGGACGAGGGGCTTTGTTGGTGTCAAATAATTATTTGTTTGGATTATTGTCACATCAGAATAACAGTGGTCCAGTTATTTTCGTGAAAGTGCGTAAATATATTGATTTTATTGGTGAATCGATTAAAAAGTTTGATAGAGATGATGATAATGACGACGATGAAGATGATGATGATGAGGGCGGCCGCGACAACCACAGCGACGACAATCACAGTAACGAGAACGACAGCGATGACGACGACGATTAGTTTTAGTGTATAATATGTATTAAGGATTTTAATTGTAGTACGACGGAGAATATTTCATTTCTAGTTCAATATTGTATTATATAACTGGAAATATCAACTGGGGGGGGCTGCACAAGAAACTTCCCGAACATTTTTATTACCCCGAAGTCTGTAATCCGTACGAAACTTAGTCCGGCCTATCCCGAAACTTCCTTCCCTACTCTTTCTACATCGCATCGGGCTTATTTATAATTGAGTGCCATGCAGAGATACAATTTCCATTGTAATCTCGAATTCCCTCAGCACTGTAAATTCCAAATCTATTAAAGATCTGTACCAGATGAACTTTTATCGATTTCACGTCGCTTTTACCGTGTCTGCGTATAAATTCTTCCATTTCCTATCTTTTCTGCTAGACTGAATGAGTTTTGTGTCGCACCTATGCGGTGAGAATGCTATGATATACGGATGTGAAACTCATTTTTTTCGCTGTAGAAGGCGCTCCACAGACAGTCACAATATTTATTACTGTGGGGGTGACATAAATCACCAGACTCTCATTATTTTCTTTATCACTAATCGAATGTCTTCGGGCATCCGATTAGCTAGTCAATATTTTTGTTAATCAAAGTTCCAAAACCTAGTCAGAGAATGGAATGTATAGCATTTTTACCCCTTTAGTTATATCCCGACTTCCAGGGGCATACCTTTTGATGCTATAAAACCTTTTCGTAAAGTCGGTATCATTTTATTAATGGCTGTCGCGTCTGACCCGCAATTGAGAATTGAATAGGGCTGACATGGATAGCCAATTACTGATCCCCTGATCTTACTATTAGAAACCGTCAGTGATATATTGCGCCCTTATTAATCACCCTAGTAATAATGATAATAATAACATGAATGGGACAACAGTAAATTCATTAGTTCAGAGCGAATGGAATTAAGGGTAGAATCGATTTAAGGGGTTTAAATTGTAATTTATTTGATGGCTTGATTGAAAAGTGTTTCGAGAAAGCCAAGGAGCAGGATTTTGTGGATACAAGGCCTTGTTGAATTGCTTCTTAATGTTTTTTGATGTAGGTAGGTACTTCATGGGCTACGTAAGAAAATTAACGTTTTTATAAAATGTATGGTATGTAGAGGACGTGAAAATAGAACTAAAATTAAAATACAAAATGAGAAGATAGAAGAAGTCGCGAATTTCTGCTATTTAGGAAGTCAAATAACTCGAGTTGGTAATAGCAGTAAAGATATAAAACAAAAATAGCGCAGAGTCGAGTTTCGTTTAACAAAAAGAAACAACTGTTAAATTTGGAAGAGACTCTTAAAGACGTATATGGACGGGTGCGAAACTTGGACAATAGGAGAAGCGGATCGAAAAAGAATAGAAGCGTTTGAAATGTGGTGCTACAGACGCATCATGAAGATACCATGGGTAGGTAAGGTTAGCAATAGGGAGGTATTAGAAAGAGTTAAGGAAAAGCGAAAGGTGTGGAAGACAATAAAGAATAGGAGAGATAGGATGGTAGGATGGTAGGACATCTTCTGAGACACGAAGGAATTCTTTGCGAATAAATAGAGGTAGGTAGGGGTGGTCCCAGATTAGACTGCTGCTCTCAAATAGTTGGGGATGTATGATGTTCTACTTTTAGGGAAATGTATAGATTAGCTCAGGGTAGGAAAGGATGAAGGTAAGTGTCCAGCCAGTCTTCGGACTGAAAACTTGATGATGGTGACACCCTAATGATTCATATCATTTAGAACAACAAGATTTTGTCTTTGTCTAAAATATTTGCGGCATTTAAACAACATTGCCAGGAAATTCTTTAAAGAGAATTTTGGCCACGTTTTCGGGTAAATGGTCCCACTGTGCAAAGGGCTCGTTTATAATGCAATTTACTATGTGCATTTGTGCATATGTGATTATGTTTATAGAAATTTGAATATAATTCATTAAGAATCTTCAGAATTTAGGACAAGTTCACCACTGGATACATCGTAAAAGGTATTATTACCATAAAGCAATGAACCTAACCGATGGCCATAATTCTGAGTATAAAAGTGACCAAATTCTGACCTACCTATAAAGCTCCTAATTGTTTGGCAACGCTATAAACAAAGTACATATTTCAAAATTACAAAAACAAGATCGATAGAGAAACAGTTCATCATCATCATCATCATCATCAAGTTCTCAGTCCGAAGTCTGATTGGACGCGTACCTCCATCCTTTCCTGTCCTGAGCTTACCTACGCATTTCCATAAAAGTAGAACATCCTCCATCCCAAACTATTTGAGAGCCGAATCTCCGACTCTAGTATGTTGCGAACAATTCCTTCGTGTCTAAGAAGGTGTCCTACCATCCTATCCCTCCTATTCTTTATTGTCGTCCATACCTTTCGCTTTTTTGCAACTCTTTCTAATACCTCCCTATCGCTAACCCTATCTATCCACGGTATCTTTATCATGCGTCTGTAGCACCACATTTCAAACGCTTCTACTCTTTTTCGATCCGCTTCTCCTATTGTCCAAGTTTCGCACCCGTACAGTGCCGTACTCCATATACATATACGTCTTTTAGAGTCTCTTCCGAGTTTCTACATTGACTGTTTCCGATCATAACTGTTGTTTCTTTTTATTAAATGCAACTCTGCCCAGGCTGGGCTTATTACTGCACTAAAAGATTATTTGTAATGAATTTTGTACAGCATTTTAAATTATTTTGTCCACGACTGTCTTCAATCATAATTAGATACATTAATCACTGCAGTAATTAATGAATATTATTCACTAAACCAATAGGAACATCGCTTTGACCCCTTTTTACATTATTTATTTATAAATTTTTCTTTGATTTGTGCCAGTTCCAAAAACTTTAAATTTCCAAATTTTGTGAAATTTCTGGCAGTTTTTTTAACAAATAAAACTTGTATTTTTTATTCGACGTTTCGCTCCCGTTTGGGGGCTTTGTCAAGAATATTTATTTAAACTTGTAAAGATATAAAAAAATATGTATAATAGTTATTTACGTAACCAGTTATGAAAAGACTAATTTTATTTGACGAATATAATATTTGCCAAAACGAGCGAACGAAGTGAGCGAGTTTTGCAAATTATATGAGTCAAATAAGATTAGCCTTTTCATAACGTGTTAAGTACAAAATTTTATCTAACCCCGCTTTAAAAAATAAAAAAGAATTGTGCTACTCCAAATAATGTAACATCCCTTGTAGCCGTACAAATAAATTCAACTTCATCGCTTTACCTTGGCGTTGGTATGGATACTATAAATAACTATTGTCAGTGATGAGTTTTTTATTGCAAATTACGCCAAAAATGGATGATTCTGAGGTAGATATGCCTTCTGATATAGAAGAATCAGCGAATTTGGCAATAGATTCAATAATACCCTGTAAATCAAGAAGTAGGTATGAAGATACATATAAGAAATTTGAAAAATGGTGCCAAGAAAAAGGAGTAAAAAATGTTTGTGAAAAGGTTCTGTTAGCGTACTTCGAAACAATGAAAAACTATAAATCATCTACAGTATGGAGTATGTATTCAATGTTAAAGGCAGAATTAAATGTCAAAAGAAGCATTAACATCCAAAAGTATACTGCATTAGCAGCATTTTTGAAGCGCAGATCTGCGGGTTATCACGCCAAAAAATCTATGATTTTTACAAGAGAAAACTTTGAAACTTTCATTAGAGAGGCTCATGACAGGAAGTTTTTATTCGCAAAGGTATAATTTACTGTCATTGTATTTGAAACATTTCCGTTTCTAATTTATTGATTATTTTAGGTGGCAATGATTGTTGGAGTAGCCGGTGCTTGTAGAAAAGCGGAACTGACTGAGATGCGTATCAGAGATGTTGTAAATGAAGGAAATTTTTTTAAAATTACTATTCCAAACACAAAAACACATGTGATACGGGAGTTTGTGGTCACAAATAGCAACATTTCTGGATATAAAGACAATTTGGTTGATATTATTCGAAAATACGTCAACCTGCGACCACAAATTACAAAGCATGATCGTTTTTTTGTTAAATATAGTAATAGCAAGTGTGGAGTGCAGCCTGTAGGTATCAATACATTTGGATCCTTACCAAAATTAATTGCCCAACATCTTGGTTTACCAAATCCTGCCGGTTATACTGGACATTGTTTCCGGCGGTCATCTGCATCTTTGCTCGCAGATTCAGGAGCTGACATTTTAAAGATTAAGCAGCATGGGGGCTGGAAATCGAGTACTGTGGCAGAAAGCTACATCGAAAATTCTTTGGTCAACAAAAAAAGAACTGCAAATAACATACTAGGAGAACATTCCGAGGGAACTGCTTCAATCCAATTAAATCTATCGGGCTCAGAATACCACGAGCAGGTTGCTATTTCGAAGAAAGAAATGAATATACCGTCAGGTTCAGGACTTAGGTTTAGTAACTGTGTTTGTAGTAATTTTGTTATTAATGTACATACAAACCAACCACAACTGTAACCGTAACAATTCGGAATTGCATGTTTAAAATTAATTTCAGTTTCTTGCTATTACACGCATTTAATTATTCGTTATAAATTCTTATTTTTGTTTTTGCTTTTAAATATTCAGTTACGTAAAAGTTCATTACATAACTAGTTATGTAATGAAAGTTCATTACATAACTAGTTACGTAATGAACTGATAGTTATGAAAAATATGACGTTTCGTAATGTAAAAAATGCATTTAAAATGTGACATTTCATAGCGGGGTTAGATAAACGTAAATTATTTGACAAAATTTTTTAAAAAGTCAAAACTTATGTGGTAACTATGTTCTAAAAATATAAAATTTTCGCACTTTTGATTTTGCAAAACATTCCAAAGGTAGTGTGTTTAATTTAACAATAATATTGGTTAATAAGTAAGTAGCAGAGAGTATTATTATTTTATTATATTACAGTAAATGTGACTTAAATTTTGTATATCAGTTCTGTCATTAATAGAGTTTTGTTCTTTTTTATGTAGATCATTTCTAAAAACAGTCGTGATTTTAAATTTTTTTCTTGTTCTAGAATTTTGGTATCATTAAATTCAAAAGTATGATTATTGCTTTTCATGTGTTTACTTATTGCTGAATTACTGTTTTTGTATTTGTGTTGTTTAAGTCTGGTTTCTAAATGGTTTTTAGATTGCCCAATATATGTTTTTTCACAGTCTTTACATTTAATTTTGTATACAGTATGTGTTTTCATTAGTTTAGGAATTGGCGTTTTTACATTAGAATACAAAAATTTTAAGTTGTTGTAATTCTTATGTGATACTTGTAAATTGTATTTTGCTAATAATTTACTAATATTGTGCGACATACCTTTAATATATGGCAATGAAATGTAATTTTTATTTTCTATTGGTTTTTTACTCTGTATTATTATTGTAAAATTTATGGATTCTATTTTTTATAATTGTCATAATGAAATTTTTAGGATAGTTATTTTTTAATAAACAATTTACTACTTTTTCTATTGCAGATTGTCTGTATTGCGGGCTCGAGAGTTTAATTGCTCGGTCGGCTAGACACATAACAATACTCTTTTTGTGGCAAGTAGGTTGTTCAGAATTAAAACAAATATAACGGCCAGTGTTGCCGCTCCTGCCTTGATTTCCGTACCGACTTTTCGTTCCAAAACGTACTGAATCCCCGCCCTTCCATACTGACCGGCGCGAAATTTAAATGAAACAACGCCTAGCGCTTCTCCATTTATTAAAAAAATTGTTTTAACAGTACAAAAAACATTATTGTTCAAATAAAACCCAACTGTCAAACACAAAATTTTAAAAAAATCAAAAATTCTCAAGGCCACTATTATAAAGCATAATATGAATACTAATCTGTCAAAATGTTTATTAAATATCAATATCTATTCCAAAGAAAACATACATTTTGCTTACTAACACTTAGATCCGCAGAACAACACTGCCGTAGACTTCAGTCAGCCGCCGCGCGCTGCGGGCTCTTTTGCGACATGCCGCCAAAACGATAAGCGGCATGTCTGCAAACTAGGTGGCCGAGTTTTAAAGCTATAATTTTCATTTTGACAAGTTTGCAGATTGATTGTTGGCAGAAAGATATTGCTGTTTGGTAATAAATTTCCTATAGCTGGTTTCGTACCGAAAACTGCATAAATTTCAGAAAGTAGTACTGACGTATTGAAATTACAAACAGTACTGAATTCAGTACATTTGTACTGAAATGGCAACACTGATAACGGCCAGACCAAGTTGATTTGGTGTACCATTCAGTTGCTATTGAATTTTTCGTTTTATATAAAGTCAAGTCTAAAAAATTAATTTGATCTTTTGTTGAAATTTCAATAGTGAATTGTAATTTAGGATGGTAGTTGTTAAATTGGTTAAGAATTTCGTCATATTTGTCTGGTGGGACGGCGGTTAGACAATCATCCACGTATCTAACAAAAAGTGGTAAATTGAAAGATAATTTAGGAATAATAGTCGTTTTTAAATCTTCTAAAACTAACTGGGCAATTTACAAGTATCACATAAGAATTATAACAACTTAAAATTTTTGTATTCTAATTTAAAAACGCCAATTCCTAAACTAATGAAAACACATACTGTATACAAAATTAAATGTAAAGACTGTGGAAAAACATATATTGGGCAATCTAAAAACCATTTAGAAACCAGACCTGAACAACACAAATACAAAAACAGTAATTCAGCAATAAGTAAACACATGAAAAGCAATAATCATACTTTTGAATTTAATGCTACCAAAATTCTAGAACAAGAAAAAAATTTAAAATCACGACTGTTTTTAGAAATGATCTACATAAAAAAAGAACAAAACTCTATTAATGATAGAACTGATATACATAATTTAAGTCACATTTACTGTAATATAATAAAATAATAATACTCTCTACTACTTACTTATTAACCAATATTATTGTTAAATTAAACACACTACCTTTGGAATGTTTTGCAAAATCAAAAGTGCGGAAATTTTATATTTTTAGAACATAGTTACCACATAAGTTTTGACTTTTTAAAAAATTTTGTCAAATAATTTACGTTTATATTTTTTTATATCTTTACAAGTTTAAATAAATATTCTTGACAAAGCCCCCAAACGGGAGCGAAACGTCGAATAAAAAATACAAGTTTTATTTGTTAAAAAAACTGCCAGAAATTTCACAAAATTTGGAAATTTATTATTTATTTTGTAGGCCGCGATGTGTCAGTTCAAATTGAAACGTCAAATCAGCATGGTTTGCTTTTAATTTGAAATGCATATTCTAAAAAAGAAGATATAATGAGTAGTGAGAGTGGAAACGAGGTTTCTTTAACAGCACCAGCAATAAAAGAAGCTGCAGAACTTGGTTCATTAGATTCATTGCCCAAAAAACCAAGAAAATTATACCTGAGAGCGTATGTATGAATCTTTCTTACACTGGAGAAGGAAAATGAAGGTAAATTCTTTCTGGGAATCTGTTTTGATAGTCGTGGACAAAGTATAGTATACAACTCGTTATAATGATGCTATTATTACCTCGGATGATTAAAAAACTCGCTCGATTCACTCGCTTGTGTTGTAAACTTCATCCTCGGTAATAATAGCATTCATTATAAACTCGTGTATAATATACTATTGTACACCATTTATGAAAATGTTTTGAAAAAGCTTAAATGCCCTGTATCATGGATTATTAGTTAATACATAATATAGTACTCGGGCATTATTTTGATGTGTTCTACACTGACGGACAAAAAAAGTGGCGCACCTAGATTTTGCCATAAGTTTGAAGTTTAATAATTTTTGAACGAGTCAATCGATTTTAATCATTCTTTTTTTGCTGTGAAGGGTGACTTTTCCAGATGACTATGACGTATTTTGCTTTCACTAAAAAATTTTGCTACTTTTATAGTGGCTTTAGAAGCCAAGTATGTTTTTTACGAAAATTTTGACTGACGCTATGGAGTGAAATTGTACGTTTATTGAAACCTTACATTAGTCACGTGATACTCCATTACCTTTTCCATAATTTTCTTCTTATTTCACCTTCTTAGTCCTTTTGTTATCGAAAATGCGACACTTTAGAGGAAACAGTGTAAATCAGTTTGTAACTGACAAGATGGCCATGGCAAAAGTTGACGAAATGTTTCATCTCATTGAAACGTCAAGAGTTTTAGCTCACGTTGACTTTCTAAATGAAAATGCCGTTGCAAATAAGTTCAGTTCAAGTAGCAAGAATCGTAGCTTTGGTAGAAGACGGAAGGAGTCAAAGATATGCAGCTCGTGTTATTGGTCTATCAGAAACAACTGTTCGAAGAGCAATGCAGCGCTACCAGGAAACGGGTCAGTACAGCAGACGTGGAGGTTCAGGTCGTCCCAGAGTTACGACAAACATCGACAATCGGTATACTAGGCTGCAAATATCGAGAAATCCCCATCAAACAGCTGTGAGCATGAACCGTGATTTAAGAGACACTCGAGGAACGGTTGTGTCAGACAGAACAGTTCGTAGAATAATCAGGTCCCTCGGTTTCATAGCAAGGAGACCTGCTGTTGGTATGCGACTACTTCGTCAACATCATGTTGCTCGGTTGAATTTTGCCCGAATTCATGCTGGTTGGGACGAGTTGCAATGATCTCAAGTTTTATTCACTGACGAATCGAGATTCTTATTGAGATCAGCAGATGGGCGTCATAGAGTTTGGAGAAGGCGTGGAGAAAGATACGGGGATAGTTTATTCTGTGAAAGGGAAAGTTTTGGCGGCGGTTCGCTAATGGTATGGGGTGGAATTACTAGCGATGCCCGTACAGAATTATTCGTGTTACCACCACGGCGATCTTTAAATGCAGCTGGGTACATCGAAATTTTGGAAGAACACGTTGTCCCATTTGCGACTTACATTGGCGAAGAGTTCCTTTTGATGCAGGATAACGCGCGACCACATACAGCAGCAACGGTAACTCAATTTTTAAACACTGTTGGGATTAATCGCTTGCCGTGGCCGGCTAGAAGCCCTGATATGAATCCTATCGAAAATTTATGGGATGAATTAGGACGACGTGTTAGCGGCCGAAATCCAGAAAATCTTCAAGAATTGAGGGTCGCTCTTACAGAAGAATGGGAAAATATTCCTCAAATCAGCATCACAAATTTTATTAGAAGCATGCCACGACGAACGGAAGCTGTTATTAGAGCCAGAGGAGGAAATACTCGTTATTAGCCAGCTTGTTCTTCAGTTTATTTTTTAAGATTATTTTTCATACTGTTGTTATTTGTCGTTTTCTTTATTAATTATTAGTTGTTTACGAAATTGTTGCTCTTCTTTCTCAAACACTTCCTCAACGTATTTCATGAAACCGTGCTGTCTTTTGGCTTTTGTAATTCCATGGCCCCCTTGTTAATTACAAGCCAAATTACGCTGCTTCGACTAAAGTGTCGCATTTTCGTTAACACAAGGACTAAAAGGATGAAATAAAGGGAAAGTAATTGAAAAGGAAATGGGGTATCACATGATAATGTAAGAAGTCAATAGACTTAAAATTTCACTCCATAGCATCAATCAAACTTTGCGTAAAAAACATACTCGACTTCTAAAGGCACTATGAAGAAGCAAAAATTTTTGGTGGAAAGCAAAATACATCATAGTCATCTAGAAAAGTCGCCCTTTACAGCAAAAAAAGAATTGTTAAAATTGATTGCCTCGTTCAAAAGTTATTGAACTACAAACATATTGCAAAATCTAGGTGCGCCACTTTTTTTGTCCGTCAGTGTATATATTAACCAATTATTTTACAAAATCTGGCTCACCCCGTCTATATTTTGCTACTTACATTTAATTTTATATACTGTATGGATTTTCATCAATTTTGGGAATATAAAAATTGCTAATTATTATGTTTTTATGTGCTATTTGAAAACGGTATTTTTTAAATAAATTATTAATGCTATGTGACATATTTTTTAATGGTATTGAAATATAATTTGTATCTTCTTTTGCTATTATTATAAAATTGATTTATTCTGTTATTTATAATTTTCGTAATAAAATCTTCAGGGTAGTTATTTTTTATTTTTGAAAATGGTTAATTGAAAGATAATTTAGGAATTCGTCTATTGCTTCTAAGTCTTCCAAAACTAATTGGGCGATGTTACTAGAAATAAAATGACCCGTACCACAGCCATATGTTTATAAAATGTTTCTTTAAATTTGGAATAATATGTAAAAGTTAGAGCAAGTTCAATTGCAAATCTATTCCAATTTTTTTGATAGTAGAAATTGCAAAATGTGCAAAAATGAAATAAAAATTTCAAATAACAAAAAAATCTTAAAAATAACCGGCGAATAATTATTTTAAAACCTGATAAAGCAATAAAGCAATAATTATGAACTCCACAGATTTCGAAAATAAAATATATAAACTATTAGATGACCAATCATCTTATACAATTCTTCCTAAAGGTCCTACCATGAACTTACAAAATAAAAAGAATAATTATCTATGTTTCCAAATTACTTAAAGAAAATAACATTTCCTCCAACAGCAGCTACAAACTTAAAATTCGAAATTCTCTACCTCCTCGCAAAATTAAATGAAATTGGTATTCTTCTTAGACCAATTGTTTCTTCTATTCAAAATCCATTTTACAAATTATGAAAATTTTTTACACAAAGGTCATATAAATCTTGAAATTTCTTCTATAAAAAAATTAGAAGATTTTATCCTGACTATTATAAATAAGAGAATAAATCAATTTTATAACAATAATAATAAAAAGTAGATAAAAATTATATTTCAATACCATATAAAAATATATCACAAAATATTAAACTTATTAAAAAATATAATTTTCAAATATCACACAAAAACATAATAATATTCAATTTTTATATTCTTATTTAAAAACACCCATCTCAAAATTTATGAAAATCCATACAGTATATAAAATTAAATGTAGCAGATGTGATGAAACATATATTGGGCAAACGAAAAAACATTTAATAACTAAATTAAAGCAGCACAAATTTAAATATAGTAATTTAGCCATAAATAAACACATCTATACTTGGGCCGCCGAACAGACGGAGTGATCGCCCTGCAAGCATGAGCTCTAGGCGGGACCACTATCAATTTAGGATGACCTAACCGCAGTGATGCGCTTTCTTTAGACCCAACGAAGTCGCATCACTCCAATTCGGTCGTCATAAATTAATATTGGCCCCGCTAGAGCACGTTCTTGCAGGGTGATCACTCCGTCTGTTCGGCGGCCCAAGTATAAAATACAAATCACGATTTTAATGACACAAAAATTTTGAAACAAGAAAAAAATTTAAAATCTCGCCCACTTATAGAAATGTTACATATAAAAAAGACAAAAAAAAATCTGTGAATAACAGAACAGATATTCAAAATTTAGATCGGTAGGTAAGTCAAATTTATAGTATAATATAATAACATAAATGCTGCTCTCTGCTCTACTCTTATGCTACTTAATTATTATTATTTTTAAATAATAATTATACAGATGTACTTTTTTCTCATTTCATAATTTTATCAAAATCAAATGTGCTAAATTATAATTTCTATTTTTAAGTCTATGCATATACACTGTTACGTTATAAATAATTCTCATTGTTTAAAAATTTTATTGGAAAAATAATTTGAGATTCTACAATTTTTAATAAATCTTGACAAAGGCCCCAAATGGGGCTGAAACGTCGAAATCGAGGGCTTATTATACTTTTAAATGCCAGAATTTCACAAAAGTGAAATACGAGTAATATCGTAGTTTATGAAATACTAGAAACGTGATATTTCTTCCAAAATGTTATCTTTGTTGAGAGTAAAAATGAAATCGTACGCTCGCCTCCGATCGTGACGTCACAAGCCCCACCTTACATTCCGGTCTGATAACTGTAGTAGGCCCTGGTAATATACAAGTGAGAAACGCGAACATTCGGAGAAGCGGATATAGGAATAAAAAGATGAAGAGGTAGGCCCAGAGTCGACTACTGCTCGCAAGTTCATAATTTCATAATATCGACTATTGCATATTTTAAGTATTTAACACTGCTGGCTTGAAAATATCAAAATTTGCATAGAACAAATTTGTTAAACAAAGCTGTATTGTAGAAAACAATTTATTAATTAACGAGGATATGCTGCTATCCCATCTTTGTCAGGGGAATCTTGATTCCCAGCACGAACTCCTGGCCTTAGCAGAAACATTAAACGCCTAAACAATTTAAAAGGTAAGCATGGAATATCCGTTTTCGTTATGTTAAACGCGTGCGAGGGAATTCTTTCAGTGAGAAATATGCTGAAACAGTATTTATCTCAGGGTGCAGAGCAGGCGTTAGCACTTTTAAAGGATGCCGGGGACCATTTCAGTCTCATAACTTAAAGACATGTATTATTCATGACAGCGAAAGAGCGTAAAATCCAAGATACAATAACTTTTGCTTCATTTACACTTGAATTCGACTGCACGAGAGCCATATCGTTTCTATATTCGCTACTGGCTTTTAGAGCTAAGCATCCCGCTTTTTCTGCAGATAATAACTACTACAGAAGTATTTAAAAGGTTTTCATTCGTTTGGCAGACATGCATAGCCTGCACTATCCGAGTCCCGGACTAGGAGGAAACAAAACCTGAAGAGCGTTTATGAGATAAATCGCCAACCGCAGAGATATACTAGTGTGATAGACCGCTTCCATTATGCCTTCACAATAACCACAGATTAGGCATAGATTTATTTATCCCCGATCTACAAGTGAAGTAATGTTCCGATAATATATGTGAATGCTAGCATTTCGCGGGCAGTCGTACAGACGTGCGTTGTCCAGTACGGCAGCCCTGAGCGACCAAAATTTCCAAAATACTGTCTGGAAACTTACAAATGCTATATGGAAATTTCCAAATGCTGCCTGAAAATTTTCAAATGCTATCTGGAAATTTCCAAGATGCTATACGGAAATTTTCAAATGCTATCTGGAAATTTTCAAAATGCTATATGGAAATTTTCAAATGCTATCTGAGAATTTCCAAATGCTATCTTGAAATTTCCAAATGCTACCTGGAAATTTCCAAATGCTATCTGGAAATTTCCAAATAATCAACTGGAAATTTCCGATCCAAATAAAAATTACCTTGGCCGTTTAGGACTTCCGTATTCCAGAGCTACATTAGCGTGTACCGTTCACTAAACGATACTTTATCTACACAATACCAACTCTGAAGGTTAAGAGATACCCGCTGAAAGCATTTGTTTTGCTTCACGAAAGGTGAAGACAAATTAGGATCACACCTGATCAGATAAACTTTCCTTATGTTATCAAGCTTAAACTTGCATCATCCTGTATTTTAGTGAAAGTTTATCGACAAGTTCTGCCAGTTTCAACCTGTGAACCAATATCTAGTTTACAGTTTCAGAGATGACTGAATAAATTACTCCATTTTGTATTTAATACCTTATCTAGCAAAATGCAATAGAGGAGGTAGAATGGTAGAGCTTGGTAGATATAAATTTTCACTTCTAATATTTCCTTTTCTAAGTTGTTATACACAGTGAAAGTTTGCTATTTACATAATTGAATTTTCACACTACTATGCTTCTTACCAGTAATATTATACACGTAACATATAAGTAAAAGTCACTTTCTTTAATACAATTTCAGTAAGTTGCTTCCCATTTTCAAAATAATTTGTTTCTAGTCTTGAAAATTACAAGCAAACAGAATTCTAAGATCAAACAATCTCAAATACCCTAGACGACCAATATAATTGCGCAATAAATATTGCGCAATGTTAATTGTGCAATATTATTGAACGTGTAGGGTCTATATTGAACCAAATATTAACGCTTGCCTAAAGTTTGAGTAATGCCCCCCTAGACGATCAATATAATTGCGCAATAAATATTGCGCAATATTAATTGCGCAATATTATTGATCGTGTCGGGTCTATATTGAACAAAATATTGACGCTTGTGTAAAGTTTGATTAAGTTTAAAATAACTTGTGTAATATTCAATATTGTGCAAAACTTATTGTGACGTCTAGGATAGGTATTGCACAATATTGGCTCATTTCTAGCAAAGATGGATACGCCACAACAGGTTCCGCAATCACCTGTTGCTCAAAAAAACAGCCCACGAGTTATTAGCGGAATTTATTCAGTTGTATAGGGAGTTTCCAGCGCTTTGATAAGTGAAAAGTGCAGTATATCGTGATAGAGGGAAATTTTGAAAATCCTTGGGCTCACTGATCTTCAACTCACGCACCAAATTTTCATATGTATATTGTTCTCTTTTTCTATACCACTCCTTAGAGTAGACCATCTTCGCTTTTTTTCCTCACATGCATAACATAAAACAATGGCTAAACAAGCCCTCTTCTTCGACATTCTGGACGAGAACGCACTCTTGAAAATAAGTATCCAGACTGCTACTTGCGTAGTAAACTTGCGTGGTGTAGGGCAAAACCTGTTGTTCAATAAATATTGCGCAATTAATATTGCGCAATATTTATTGCGCAATTATATTGATCGTCTAGGACATAAACATGTCTGCTAATAATAAGCTTTTAGGCGATATAATCGCTAGACCTGAATTTTGACTATAATGTTTATTATTAAGTTGAGAATGTAATTCATAAGTCACTTAACACGATTTGCACCAATAGAAACTAAAAATTTACTTGGTTACATAGCTCTCACAGCGGTAGTAAAAAATAAAAAATCTATCACCTTATTGTGGTCCGTTGTTAGGAATAGGATATTATTCAGACCAAAGACGTTCTATTTCTATAATTACCAAGATACACTTTAATATTTATAATTGAAAACATGCGTGCGACAAGAAAATATTCGGTGTCTTAGTTTGATGGATTTTGCATCTACTTCAAGACAAAAAGTCAAATCTTATCTTAACTGGGTAACCTGGATTTCACAAGTTTTCGAGTTGTCATTGTTAGTTGTCAAATTAGATACGAGAAAATTGAATCTTTTAGGAGAGTGAGCATCGAGTAGGCAAGTTAAAATATTCAACAGTAATTAATTTGATGAGTACTTTTTATTTTGCCGGATAAATTTCTGTTTTGAACGAGATGTTGTTGCCACGCAATTTGACGAATAAAACTGACAGCCAGTAGTGTTAAAACTATTCGTTTTGGAACCAAAGATACTCAATAAAAACGAAACGTTAGGTATGCCTTCTATCCTTCATCCAAGTGGTATGTTGACTGCCTAATCTACTATCTGAAAGACTGAAAGGGAAAAACAATTTTGAAAATAAACAAGAAGGCGCGCGTGGCCATGAACGCATGCACTTATGACAAAATTTAAACTACAGAACATAAAACCATCCTCACACTGTAGATATCAAAGGACATCCCACCTCTTTCTCTCACTAAAACTTCTAGTTTTGTCTTGACGAGACCTTCGGCATTTTCAAATCGACAATTACAAATTTTCAGAGAATACCACGATCAATGACCCTATTTTCTATTTAGCAGCCCTGAAAACTCTGATTTTGACGATTTTTCGCTTTATTATAATACTAGCTGGTACCCGGCGCGTTGCTGCCTCTGAAGAAATAATTGTGGTAAAATCGTTTGAAACTTGATAAACTGCGAATGGCATTATGCCGTTTGACGTTTGCATTTTCACTTTATAAATTATTTGCTGCCCGGTCCCGGTATACTTTCTGACGGTCTGAGTTTTATTTGTCAAATCTGACAGTTGATATGTGTCATATCAAGCTCCGATTTCTCACAAAACCAAGAAAAAAAAATTCTGTTGATCCGATCGCTACCAAACTTCACAGGATCACCCGCTGGGCTAATCTGAAGATTCCCTGAAAATTTCATCAACATCGGTCCAGCCGTTTCGGAGTCTATAACGGACATAGAAACATTAGTAAAATCGAGCGTTACCTAAAAAAACGTTACGTTCCTCTGCGTAACTATGGATACGTGTATTTATGTACAATGACCAAAATTATCAAGTTAGTAATTAATTTCAAGTTGTCAGTTTAAAATTGTAACATTTTGTTGTGAAACTGTCGAAAATGTCGATTTCGGATGGTGAGGAAGAAACTATTTGTACTCCTGCAGATATAATTGAAACAGCAAATGAAGCTACAACAGATTTATTGCCCGATAAATTTAAAAAAGTGTATGAAATTTGTTATAGACGGTTTATAGACTGGTGTGACACAAAGTTTGTTAAGAACATTACTGAAAACGTCCCACGGAAACGGGATAAAAAGTATCCTATGTCCGTCTCCTGGTTCTAAGCTACCTCCCCACCAATTTTCAGCCAAATCGGTTCAGCCGTTCTTGAGTTATAAATAGTGTAACTAACACGACTTTCTTTTATATACAGGGTGATTTTTTTTGACCGTCTATTAGAAGTATCTGGAGAACTAAAAGAGATATTGATTTGAAATTTTGGCTGTGGCCGAAACCGGGTCGGATCTATTTAATGAAAATATTTTCAAAATGGTGGCATTTCCGGGAATACCGGAAGTTGACACTAACTTTGTTATCTTAAATGGAATGCTACCATTTTCTATTTTTTTTTAGATTCCACGGAAAATTTTAATATCAATTCAATACAGGTTCGCTATGCCTAAAATTAATATTTTCGGAGATATAAATTTTTTTCTCAATATTTTGACAGTTGTGGTAGATTATGTAAAAATTAATATCTCGATAACGTCTAGCAGTAAGATGTTCGATTTTTTATGGTGGCAAGACACGGTGTTGGAGTTACTAATCAGGCAAACAAATTTTCAAAATCTATTACATAAAATTTTCTAATCAACGGCATATGTTGATCGCACAAAAGTAGCAAAAAGTCATTTTTCTTAAATAGAATGATACCATTTTCAATTGTTTTTTAGATTCCACGGAAAATTTTAATGTTAATTCAATAAAGGTTCGCTATGTCTAAAATTAATATTTTCGGAGATATGATTTTTTTTCCAATACCTATTTTGACAGTTGTGGTAGATTATGTAAAAATTAATATCTCGATAACGACTAGTAGTAAGATGTTCGATTTCCTATGGTGGCAAGACGAGGTGTTGGAATTACTAATCAAGCAAACAAATTTTCAAAATCTATTACATAAAATTTTATAATCAACGACATATGTTGATCACACAAAAGTAGCAAAGAGTCATTTTTCTTAAATTGAATGATACCTATTTAAAGAAACCAATTAAAAAACGTGAAAAAATGCGCGTTTAACAATGTATGATGTTTCTCTACCCAAAATGAATAGTATTTTAGATACCTACTAGATGGGGCGCCAGGTCATTGTTCTGCAGCAGTTACTAACGAATTGTACCGGATGTTTGAAGATAGATGGATATGACGTTTGGGTCCATGGAGTTGGCCTGCCAGGTCTCCAGACATTACACCGTTGGATTTTTATCTTTGGGGCCGTATAAAGGATAAAGTGTATCAATATCCACTCAATAACAGGGATGAATTGGTGGAAAGAATTGCTACAGCATTTGCAGGCTTAGATCCACATGAAATTCGTAGCGCTACTACACACGCCGTAAATAAGCGAATTATTAAATGTGTAGAAGTTAATGGACTACATTTTGAACAGTTTCTTTAACATTGTTTTACTATCACGTACCTACTTTATTTTTTATTTAGTTAAAATAAGTTCAGTGGTGGTAATTCAGGATATGTTCCATTAAATGTTCTGTATGTCCTGTTAATTATTTTATCGCATTTTCCATGAATGTTGAATAAATGCATAATATCCGAGTAAGAATAATTACCATTTGCCATATCCTATTCGTTAAACACCAACCATACTAAATTACTAAAAAATACCAATTGCTTTTATTAGACATTATTTGTGAAATTTGTGAATATTTTGTTTTGTCTACAAGCCAAGGTCTACTTACTAGAAGGCGGCGCTCTTCAATTTTGATCGATGAAATAAGAAAACAGCAAATATCTAAAATACTATGCATTTTAGGTAGAGAAACACCATACATTGTTAAATGCGCATTTTTTCACTCTTTTTAATTGGTTTCTTTAAATAGGTATCATTCTATTTAAGAAAAATGACTTTTTGCTACTTTTGTGTGATCAACATATGTCGTTGATTAGAAAATTTTATGTAATAGATTTTGAAAATTTGTTTGCCTGATTAGTAATTCCAACACCTCGTCTTGCCACCATCGAAAATCGAACATCTTACTGCTAGACGTTATCGAGATATTAATTTTTACATAATCTACCACAACTGTCAAAATAGGTATTGGAAAAAAATTCATATCTCCGAAAATATTAATTTTAGACATAGCGAACCTTTATAGAATTAACATTAAAATTTTCCGTGGAATCTAAAAAACAATTGAAAATGGTATCATTCTATTTAAGAAAAATGACTTTTTGCTACTTTCGTGCGATCAACATATGTCGTTGATTAGAAAATTTTATGTAATAGATTTTGGAAATTTGTTTGCCTGATTAGTAACTCCAACTCTCCAACACCTCGTCTTGCCACCATAAAAAATCGAACATCTTACTGCTAGACGTTATAGAGATATTAATTTTTACATAATCTACCACAACTGTCAAAATATTGAGAAAAAAATTTATATCTCCGAAAATATTAATTTTAGACATAGCGAACCTGTATTGAATTGACATTAAAATTTTCCGTGGAATCTAAAAAAAAAATAGAAAATGGTAGCATTCCATTTAAGATAACAAAGTTGGTGTCAACTTCCGGTATTAACGGAAATGCCACCATTTTGAAAGTATTTTCATTAAATAGATCCGACCCGGTTTCGGCCACAGCCAAAATTTCAAATCAATATCTCTTTTAGTTCTCCAGATACTTCTAATAGACGGTCAAAAAAAATCACCCTGTATATAGATTTTAACGAACATAAAATACATGAAAACTTGCAGTAACACTATTTCCAATTGACAAGTCAAATGTCAAAATTAACAATTAAAATCGGAAGGCCATGACAATTTGACAGTTGTAAAACACAAACGGGATAGGAACGACGCGAAAAATCGACTGTTGCCACAAACAAAACGAACAAGGATAGTTAAAATATTAGGTAAATACGAGGTAGAAAGGGTTACACTAGGTGACGTGAAACTTTGACCATGCGAAAAATATTTCTAACAAGTGCACCAACTTCTATACACCTAAACAACAGCATGCAGATATAATTTTTTGGCAAGCGTTAGCTCCTTTCTATTTTGTAAGTTGAAGACAAAATTTGGAAGACAGTTTTTATTGAGTACACAATAAATATTAAGGGACAGATTTGAAGTTCTGGATTATTAAATGAAGCTTTCTCTCTCTATATGACAATAAAACAGAGCGATGGCCCAGCAAGGGGATCAATAATCCTGATATTAAACGAAAAAATAATAAAAGGCACCCCAGCCGCATGACTTCCGAGTTACAGGTACGCCTTTCGCGTGTACTTCTCCGGCAGGCACCTATTTTTAAATAGCACGCGTGTTTTCCGCATAATTCCAGTGAACTACATAAACCCCTATCTACCGAACACAGCCACGATAAACTGCAGAGCAACGGGTGCAATAACCCCCAGATGACGTGAAATTTGACTGCGGAGTGTATGGCAGGTATGCCGGATTGCAAATGCAATGTTTTGATGTGGTGCTATAATTTCAGTATGCCAGCAATGTAAAATGTGTCACAGAAATAATGCCGCTGCCAAAAGCGCGCTGGGCTCCGGAATTCCGGATGAACGCCTACTCGAGCAGTAAATTATCCACCGTCGAAAATGGATTGTTTGCCGTCGAAGTTTAAGCTGATAAGTGTTTTGTCGGTAGGACGGAGGTTGAGAAAAATATAGATATGATAGTAATTCTGCAAAATAAGAGCGTCTATGAGGAAATATTTTTAGGTGATTGAACATCAGCAAGCAGAATTTACCCAATGGCTTACTACTGCTAAGTAGCAGACGTAACGATGTTGCATTACTTAGTATATGACAGTGTATGTTTCTAAATTCTTCTCTGTTAAGGAGAAGCAGGTAGAGCCTGGTTTGTAATGTAGTTCCACATCCGACGTGCCTCAGGGTATTATTCTTGACCCTATCTCCTATAAAATTTACACGCTTTCTTTTCATAAATACTTTCATCACAGTACTATCAATTTATGCAGATAATACTCAACTTTAAAATTAGTTTCAAGCTGTAGATGCTCGCATTGCATATGATTGTGAACAAATTATAATGCTAGCACAATTTACTTTTTGGCAGTCCATGTACAAAACTGAATTTTTACACTACTACCTACCCTTCTTACCAATCACGAGTAGAGAAACTACAGACCTAATAAGCGAATTGCAATAGACCAAGAGGGGCGACTACATCTGCATCATAACATTTTTACGAGGGGAGTGGGGATGTACACAATAAACAAACTCTGTGCTTGTAAACACAGACGTTTTATTATACAGAAATTAAAAAATAAAATGCGTATACCGGGTAGGAATTTAGTGTGTAATCGGTTCATATCTCTGGTACTGCTTAAGATATCAAAATGAAATTTTACACGTATGTGGGGAACGACATGGAACATTTCGTAAAATTATTTATGTATATACAGGACGTTTACATTCTGAGTACCAGACCAAAGTTCTATTTCTTTAAATGGAAATCCCCCAATTTGCGTGATTTCGATTCTCCATAAAATTCATGAAAATTGATATACTACATGATGTAGTTTTGAGTAAGGACTGTTAAGATATTGACATTTTTATGTCATTATGGTCCCAAATTTATGACGCTACTGGCGTCTACTGACCAAAGCCACCTAATTATTTTTTATTGAAAGGGGTTTACACACTGCTGTATTTGTGGAATCTATAAATACTTTCACCATAATACTTAGGATTATACAAGGTGGTTAAATTATGCAAAAGGAAAGTTTTCTCAAAAATTTCAAATAGAATACCATGTATATTATTTGCACAACTGACAGTCAGTTAACTAAGCTTTTAATTGATGCCGATATTGCCAGGTCTACTACTGATAGTTTCGGCAGATATTACGATTGGACATCAAAATTTTTCAATTTCATTATTAGTTTATACTCTTTTTGGCGAATTCCCCCTATTCTGTTGCTCAAAACTCACAATGTTTATATTTGCAAATTGGTATCAATATTAAGACAATAAATCTTATTGTAAAATTGTTTCTTGATGGTTATATTCTTAAATGTATAATGTCTTTTTAAAGTCGGGTATAATGTTCAAACAAGGAGTGCCATGGAAGAAAATATTATCTTTAAGAAATAATCTTGCAGTGGAATTTTTGTGTTAATGTAAACTTAATTTGCTAAATATTTTATAGAAACAAAATGCAGACCTTTTTTGGAGTTTTGGGTGACAAAATAGGGGAGATCGTCAAAAATAATGTAAAATACTAACGAAACTACATTTTTATAATTCAATTGTACATTCTGTCGAAACTTTTACTGGTAAACTTGACAATATCCACATCAATGAAAAGCTTAGTAAAATTACCATCAATTGTACAAATAATATACATGGTGTTCTATTTGAAATTTTTGAGAAAAATTCTGTTTTGCATAACTTAACCACCCTGTATTATCTCAAGTATTATGATAAAATTATTTATAGATTTCAAAAATACAGCAGTTTGTGAACCTATTTCAATAGAGAAATTTTATGTAGCGTCATAAATTTGGGTCCATGATGGCACAAAAATGTCAATATCTCAACATTCCTTAGTCAAAACCACATCATGTAGTATATCAATTTTCATGGAATTTTATGAGGAATCCAAATTATGCAAGGACACGTAGGGTGTCCATTTAAATAAATAGAACTTTGGTCTGGTACTTAGAATGTGAACATCCTGTAAATACCTAAATAATTTTGGGAAATGCTCCATGTGGTTCCCCACATTCGTGCAAAATTTCATTTTGATATCTTAAATAGTTCCAGAAATATGAGCCGATTACACACTAAATCCCCACCCGGTATATAATTATTCCGCTTAAAACCCGCAACGATACCGTACGCCACTGACACACGGATGAAACAAAACTTAACGTTAATTTATCTTACCTGTGATATGAGAAATTCAGGGATTATTGGTCCAGATTCTTGTATATGTACCTCGCACTGTAGGACCATTGTTTGATTGTTTTTTTATTAAAACTGCAATATCGCAACATAAAAAGCACATGTGTTTTTTGAAACAGTGACATATATCTATTACAGAACCACATCGGACGGGTTTGTTTATTTTGAAATCAGATTGATACTTTATGGTGCATTCATGATATACTGTGAGTTACTCGCTGTCCTCTCTCTCCTCTGTGTTACCAATAATTATAAATAATATAAAAAGTAGCAGTCTTTAATGCATTTTCGAGAAATTGCTTCCCATCTCCAGAAGAAAAAAATTTACTACAGAAACTGAAAATTATCGTAAAATAGATAGAAAATTGATCTTCATGCCGTAGCCGTCTGTCAAAACTGCTTCCAGTTCGTTCAGAGCCATTCCTAATTCTTCTTCGCTGGGATGCTAACACTGCTACATCATCCGTGGATCTGAGTATGTTAATAGTTTGGCCCTGTATAGTAAACCCTGAAGCTGTTCTGTTCTTAACAATATTGATCGCATCTGTGATATATAACTAGAGGTGACAACGCTCTCTCTCTCTCACTCCCTTCCGGATATCTACTTCTCTTCGTTCCTGCTCAAATTCTATAACTGCCTTTTGCTCTTTGCAGAGATTCTGTATTATTCTTATGCCCCTATATTTCATCCCTACCTTTCTGAGCACTTCGAGCATCTTCCTCCATTTTACATTATCGAAGGCTTTTTCTAAATCTACAAATCCTACATAGGCACCCTATTCTATTGTTTTTTCTATAATTACTCGTTCAGTTCCGTTTATCTCTGTATTTGTTCGATAAACTTATTTTTCGGGTCGACGTGCATGACGTTACCATCCGTCGAAAGTCTTTGGCGCACACAATCCGTAGTACGCCTAGTTTATAGTCAATAGATGACAATACTTTCTGATGTTGAACTCCCTTCTCCAACCCACCTAGCCAGCGTCGCACTGCAAGGCCTATATTCCATTAGGGACGGTCGAACATCCAGGAGTAGATGGTTAAATCAGATTCACTTTATTTGGACATATCTAAACATTTATGCACTTGCGCTTTTAGATAACCTGAAACGCAAATTATTTGAAGGTAACAATGTAAGAACATTTTAGATTATAGGATGTTCACGTAATTATGCATTTTGATATCAGTCGAGGACAATTTCGTAATTTCCATAATAAATCTAACCTGACTGGTGTCGGATATTTTTATCCTCAAATGAAGACAAAGGAGGTCGAGGAGGAAAGTCTTTCTTAAAATCTAATTTCCGGTTAGATGACGCGGAAATCCTGACGGCGAGTGCGCGATTAAATAAAAACGCAAATATCAATTTTCTTTCAGCCGAGATCACAGAAGCCGAAGACATAAATTCTGTAGCTCGGGCGCGAGATAAAGTTTAGTGGAAGTTTTCCGAGTGCATTTTGTGAAGTTGGAACCTATCCAGATACGCTCTTAACCATCTAAAGCGATGTTACACTTCAATGTCATGCCGCTTTCCTGCCTTGCAGTACCAATAAAATTTCTAATAAGTAATTTCGCGGTTTCATTTTGGCTCCTGATATTGATTTCTGTAGCACACATTACAACGATTACTTTCTTCTTGCTTTATTTCGAACGCCATTTCCGGACGCATATTCATATCGAACGTAGCGGATTGCATTCCCAACTGTTGATTTACAGCAACGGGCGTATTTACGGGCGTATTTTCTACTTAAGTATATATGTACTATTTTCGTAAGCGTTCTTGCCAGCATACATTCGTGGCTCAGTGGTCGGTGTATCAGCCTCCCAAGCTGCAACGCTGAGGGTTCGCACCTCGCCGTAGTTCTTCTTTGTTTTGATGATTTCACTTTTTTCTTTTGACCAAAAAATCGGTTCTGGTCCAAAAGAACAGCTAGGAGATCGCCATCACGCGAGACAGACATCCACTCATTTGACATACCTCTCGCGCGTTGGATATGTTACTTCGGATTGCGATACGATACGTGAGTTATGAATATGCATTCCGGACTGACGTTCTCGGAGCGGTCCCTAAATATACAGCTGTATCCCTTGGTATCACTTATGATGATACGCTATATATATAGGCGGGTCGAGTCGTTCTCTTATGAACGATCTCTGGGAGTTGTATATACGGTCAGGTCGGTAAGACTTAGTCGTTGATCACCCTTATGCTCTTAGTCGCAGAAGGACGGGTCCTATTACTATATTACTATTGCTAAACGTCGAATAATAAGACATAAACAAAATAAAACGGTACTCTATTAAGTTAACTATTTACATGCAATGAATTGAATCGAATTGGTAAACAGACTATACAGGGTAGTCCACTACGCGCGCGTCGGTCAATAGTCGCTAACCGTTGAACTTATGGGAAATTTTTTTAAATAAAACTTGTAAGGTTCCATCTTTGCTGCAACTGAAAATGATTTTCAATTATACAGGTTGTCCCATTTCTTCTGCGCAGTGCCTAACTCCGTTTTTTTTAAATGGAACACCCTGTATTTGATCGCATTTTGGAGTTCTTTATTGAATTTAAGTGCCACTTTGTTAACCGTACATTGGGTCTAAGTCCCACAGTTTCAAAGTTATTTGATGTTTGAAATCGTCATTTTTCAAGTTTCGCCATTTATAACTTTTAAAAGGTTCGAGATAAAGAAAAATGACTTACTTGTCCCTATCTTAGTTTTTAATCCTATCTAATGGGGTTCGAAAATACTGCTTCCTGATAGGTCACTTTTTGCAATTTTTTGACCAATCAGGAAGCACCATTTTCCAGCCCCATGAGGTAGAGGATTAAAAACTAAGATAGGGACACGTAAGTTATTTTTCTTTATCTCGAGCCTTTTAAAAGTTATAAATGGCGAAACTTGAAAAATGACGATTTCTAACATCAAATAACTTTGAAACTGTGGGACTTAGACCCAATGTACGGTTAACAAAGTGGCACTTAATTTCAACAAAGAACTCCAAAATGCGATCAAATACAGGGTGTTCCATTTAAAAAAACTGAGTTAGGCACTGCGCAGAAGAAATAGGACAACCTGTATAATTGAAAATCATTTTCAGTTGCAGCAAAGATTGAAATAAAACGCGGATTTTCGGAGTATCCTGATAGTACGCTTGCAGCCCGTCGCGTCGTGTGATCCATACTGAACTTTTACGGTGTCTCGGAGTTTTCGTGGGAGCACCGAGCGGTGCCCACTCCGAGACGGGTTCGGGGCGATTCTCGTCAAAGCACGCGAGTGCAATCACCTAGGGGAACGCCGCTAGCTCTTCCGTCGCAAATAAGTAAATGTTCTACCTTAAGATTTCACCAAAAGCCGCCCATTACCCGGATGCGATCGATTTGCGCCGGTATATCGTCCTGTTACAGGTACTAGGGCCACACAGGATTGACAAATCGATCTAATCTTCATAGACAGACACTTTCAATTCCCCAGCATGAACATATTTACTTATTTGTTACCAACAAGGTAGGCCAGCTAGACTATGACTGGTTAGTGTTTAATTCAACAGATTCTTACTCAAAAGTTAAAGGACGGTTGCTATCAGTCGATCACACGGCAAAGTCGGAACGGTTGATCAAGTACTACTAGGTCGGATGTCAGCGGCCAGCATCATCTCTGATGCTGGGAGTATTTGTTCCAGCTGAAGGCCGGACGGCCAAATACTCAATTTTCTTCTGCGGAGCACCCACTTTTATAAGCGGTGAGTGGGGGCTTCGGCGACGGTTTGACGTCGGATTCTTCTACGTCAGCTGTGGTGGCGGGTGCAAATTCAGCACGAATTCTTGCCATCTCGTAAAAGTGGGCTTCAAGAGTTTCTACGTCACATCAGCGCCGCGTGCAAAGATTGGTTTGGGAATTCCTATCATCTCGCATGACGTCGGTCGCACGTGGGGCTTGTTTCATTCTTTCATTGGTGCATGCGTATACTGGCAAATTTATCATTTGATCGGGGCTTCCGTCTGTTTCAAATTACCAGTAACGGTCTCGTAGAACAATTACGGAATGCCACTCTAAGTTTGTTGGAGCTTTTAGGCATTACATCTGTGCATTGTTACAACATCTGGTAAAGGTGACCAAAAGCCAGTATGTCCAAAGTTACTAGCAATTAAATGTTCTGCGTCAACACTTCAGAAAAAGACTTACAAACCTGCCAAGTCTCTAACTTTCGTATTAAAATCCTTAACTATACTTGGGCCGCCCAACAGACGGAGTGATCACTGTGCAAGAACGCGCTCTAGCGGGGCCAATATTAATTTTAGACGACCGAATTGAAGTGATGCGACTTCGTTGGGTCTAAAGAAAGCGCATCACTGCGTTTCTGTCGTCCTAAATTGATAGTGGTCCCGTCTAGTCGTCTAGAGCTCATGCTTGCAAGGTGATCACTCCATCTGTTGGGCGGCCCAAGTATAAGAACGTTTTGTACAAAAAACTCACAAATTAAATATCGAGCCCTATGATATTCTGGTAAGTTTCAATGTTGTATCCCTACTTCTGATTCCATTGCGATTGCCAAACAACTCCTGGCATCCAATGGTTCTTCATCAGATTTGGACTCTACTTAAATTATTTCCATATATTTTTTGTTTCGTAGACAATTCTATGAACAACTCTCAGGCACCACCAAAGGCATTCCCGTATCTCATGTAGTTGCTAACACCTTCAAGGAATCTTGACTTTTGTTATCTTGATTTAGGCATGTCGATGACGCATTCGTAATTTGACCATACGGTATACAGTATATAATAATTGAAGAGTGTGAAATGTGAAATTTAAAAAATACTAGTATTTCAATATACAGTGTGAGTAAAAAGTCTGGAACTAATTCGATAAATAATTCAAGAACCATTTCTAGAAAAAACGCTCGGACCGTCAACCTAATTTTTTAAAGTGTATCTTTTTTGATAACTGTCGTTTTTCGATGGTCTTTTTACTTCGTTCTGTGACATCATCGTCCATTTTTTAGTAGCTCCCAATACTTTTGAAGCCATAGTTGGATAGTGGCTGAAATTACGAATTCAATGATATGCCACAGTGTGACAATGACATTGACATTTTTCGAAACAATCAAGTTTAAAGTAGAAACAAAAACTTGCAAAGAAAATGAGTTAGCCATGGAATATTGACAGCTTCATTAATTGGGAACGAAAAGCTTTAAGTTCCCAATTAAATTCTAACAGTTCAGCATTGTTTTGTGGGTTTCCGTTTGTTCTCTGCCCAAATTATGACGATCCGGACTTACTAAACAATACTTTATATTATCAACAGGATGATGCTCCTGCAAACTTTGCAGTAATGGTCCTGAATTAGGTATTTAGACCAAATTTTCCCCAGCAGATGAATTGGTAGGAGGGGTACTATTGAGTGGCCTGCACGATTCTCCGATCTTACCCCACTACATTTTTTTCTTGTGGGGTTATCTTAAAAGCAAAATTTATTTTAACTGGCCAAATACAATTATTGATGAATTACAGCAGAGAATCCGCAACGAGACACCCTCCGCAATGTTCTCCAGGAATTTCGATTACGGCTTCTGCATTGGCAATTTGAACATCAACCTTAACTGTTATTTTTAGTTAATTAATGTTATTTTGTCAAATTTTCACCGTTTCCAATCAATTAAACTGTCAATATTCCATGGCTGAGAGTTTTTGTTTTTACTTTAAACTTGATTATTTCGAAGGATATCAATGTTAATGTCATATTAAATTTATAAATTTCGTGAATTAATGGCACGAAGTAAACTATTTTTTGGATAATTATCGACGTTTCGCCCCCTTTCGGGCGCTCTGTCAAGATAATTATACAAAAAATAGTTTACTTCATGCAATAATTCACGAAATTTATAAATTTAATAAAAAAATGGCACTAACAATTATATAAAATTATAAACGATTTGAAGAAATCAGTGCTTTATTTTATATCCAAGAAAATTTTTCAAGAAAATTATAATAACGAAAAGATTCTAAGAAAATGGGAAACTCCAAGAAAATTGGTAAGAAAACTTAATATTTAAGAAGATATCACAAACTAGAAGATTTTATAATACTTTGAAGATGAACAAGCAAAATTTTTATGGAGAAATAACACGCAAGTTTGGAAAATACACTACAAATACTCTAAATTAAATATTAAAATACACCGCATAAGTGCTTCCGTCTTAGGTCAGATTTTCGTTCTCAACAAAACAAATGCACGTGCCATTTGATAAGTATAACAAGATATAATTCCAAATTTTTTAAATTACCTCAACCCAAAAAATATTCATATTGAAAATCCAAATTATTCGTATAAAATACATGATACTATTTTAAAATGTCAAAAATCTTCTACGTAAACATTCTTATTTCTGATCATTATACTTACTAGATTACAAAAAATAACAAAAACTCTTCAATATCTAGAAATTCAAATTAATAAAATATTACCACTAACATATTAACAATTTTTTCAAACAATCACAAAACCAAAAATTTCATACTAAATTTCTTAACATAAAAAATAAACAACACAAATTAACAAAACTTGCCAATAAACATATTAATAACAATGACTACTTTTCTATAAATACTATAAATACTAGAAATAAAATTTGTCAAATTGTTAAATAATTAAAAAATTAATCTACAAAAATTAACAAAAATGAAAAAGAACTTTTAAGTAACATTAAAATTACCAAAACTTTCCTTAAATACAACCCACACCTCTTCCTAAAGTTTACAAACTAAAAATTATTAAATTATTAAATCTTAGCACTAAATTCAAAGTATAAAATTCTCCCCCCCCCCCCCCCCCACGTATATAAATGGTATACCAAAATTACATAAAATTAATATTCCGCTTAGACCAATAGTATCATGTATACAAAGTCCTTTTTACAAATTATTGAAATATTTAGCTAATATTTTATCTAATATTACAGGTCAAAATGAATTTTACATCAAAGATTCATGGTCATGCAAAACTTTTTATATCCCTGAAAATTTTAAATTAATTTCACTAGATGTCGTATCACTCTACACCAACATTCCAATAAATCTAGCCATTACAACTATCAAAAATAACTGGAATAAAATCGAACCTTTCACATCACTTACTTTAAACAACTTTATTACAGCAATATTGAACTTATTTAACTACAACATATTTCAAATTTAAAAATAAAATTTACAAACAAACTGATGGATGTGCTATCGGTTCTCCAATTTCAAGCACTATTGCCCAATCAGTTTTAGAAGACTTAGAAACCACAGTTATTCCCAAATTATCATTTAAGTTACCATTTTTTGTGAGATATGTAGATGATTGTCTCACTGCAATTCCCATTGACAAAGAAAATGAAATTCTTAATCAATTTATTAACTATCATCCCAAATTACAGTTTACTATAGAAATTTACAAATCTTATTTAGAAAAATTATGTCACATTTTTTATAACTTTTTACTATTTTTAATAAAATCTTGACAAAGCCCCCGAACGGGGGCGAAACGTCGATAATTATACAAAAAATAGTTTACTTCATGCCAATAATTAACGAAATTTATAAATTTTATTTAAAAAATTGGCACTAACAATTATATAAAGTTAATGTCATACTGTGGCATATCATTGTATTCGTAATTTCAGCCACTATCCATCTATTACGACTTCAAAAGTATGGGGAGCCATTTAAAAAAATGGACAATGGCGTCACAGTATGAAAAATTTAGTTTAACGTGTTCGAGCGTTTTTTGGCTAGTCAAAATTTTCTTATATGCTTTTGATAATGTAGGAAAGACACGTATCGGTCTGATGTCATCAGTGGAGGATGGATTTTTGACTTTATACAGCCTTCTTCTAGGAGTCTGGAAAAATTTTCATATCTAACGAAAAATTTGCAATTTATTTTAATAAAAATTTTCAAAACGTAACTGACATTTTATAGATCCAAAACCGAGCCCCGAAGAATAGCATATTATACTAGTATCATAAATCCTTTGTTCAAATATTGCATGTTTTGAATGTGTATGGAAAACCGCAGACCAACTGGTTTCGTCCTTCTGGGACTCATCAGTACGGTGCTCTCCCCTACACACTCAAACCATGCAATTTAACTTGCTATATATGCTGCCGCGCTCTGGACAGATATCAGCAAGTGACAACTACTTTGAGTAATTATCTAGTATTAATTAGTGGTACTGGACCGTTCGAACAACTACTCCTCGGGCAAATACCCCGCCAGGCATTGAATTATAAAACTAAATCCAGATTTTTTGTACTACGAGACGTTTCAGACTGCTACCCCATCTAAGATGGCTTTGAAACAATCCTAATTTGTCTCCATGTACGTACGTGCTTTTAAGCAGGTCTTTGTTCAAATATTGCATGGAGACAAATTAGGATTGTTTCAAAGCCATCTTAGATGGGGTAGCAGTCTGAAACGTCTCGTAGTACAAAAAATCTGGATTTAGTTCTATAATTCAATGCCTGGCGGGGTATTTGCCCCAGGAGTAGTTGTTCGAATGGTCCAGTACCACTAATTAATATCATAAAGTCATGATAAGAAACAAAAACCGTTTATTTGTTGAAACCTCGTCATTTAAAATATCCTATTCCTGATCACTCTGTATAAAGCAATTTGCTAGTGTATTTTCTCATTTTGCTCAACCTAATTTCCAACAAGCATCCCACACCAATACGTTAGATTTCCTATTTTCTTTTCCTTCACTGACATTGATGTGTACAATCCGAGGTATTATTTCAGTATTATTGTTGCAGTTCCCTTATCTGTCGTGAACTCTCCAGGCAATCTGAACACTGAAGAAGCGGCGGAAACTGATGATGATTCCACGACACATGCCCTGGAGAGACTCAGCTCGGCTGCCACTTGTCTAGTGGCTGGAGTCGAGTATACTCACGGACAGCAGGTAAAACATAAAAGATTGCTTTAAGGACGAGATGTATTTTTAGAATTAATGGATTCTAGGTCAGTACACCAAGGAGGTCATTTCCGCATTTAATTTTCGCAACAGTCTTTCCTTCTTGGTAGAGTTACTATGATGTTTCGTGTCTCAGAAGGTGTCCTACGATCCTATCTCTCATATTCTTTATTGTTTTCCATATCTTCCGCTTTTCTCCAAGCGTCAAGGGTAGCTAACTTATTTGTATAAGATCGATGCCGATTTTTTCCAAGGTCTAGTTTTGGAACAACCTGTAGATTACTACTACGATAAGTAAATGTTTGCTTCCGTTGCACAGTACAGTATTTACGTCGAACTTAAAACGCAAAGTGACCGCAGTAGAAGCAACTGTCAAGTCTAACAATGCGCCTCTCAAAGTTTCTGTAATTCAACAGTCAACAGTAATTAACAGCGTCGTTTGAGTGATAGATTTACATTTGTTTGTGCAAAGGTTCAACACTACTACAGAGCAGAACGCTTTGGGGTAGAAAATTACAGTTGTAATCAGTCCAGCGCGCTACCGTCCGTTCGCAAACTAAACAAACTACCCTTTTTTGAATCCCTTTTGTCCACGGAATCATGTAACATCTGCGTCTAACAAAAAACCCAAGAATGAATTGGTTTGTTTGGTTTTAATAATGCTATTTTTTTGTTGAATCTATTGTTAATGGGCACAAAGGAACTGGAGATATGTTTACGATACCTAACTTTTCATAACATAAAATGAAAATGAAAACTCGTTCTCATCTACGTGTTACAATGTTAATCTAGCCCACAAATAATTTAGCATATGTGGAGGTTATTCTAAAGCTGCAGATATAAGCCTAAAAACGTGTTAATTCACCCAACCACATTTTTGCTTGAATTACGCGAAACTTGCAAATTAACAAAAATACTGAAGGAAGTGTCATTGAAAATTTCGTTATGAATTCTTAATAAATTAACCCCACACTCCAAAAGGCAGTAACACAGTAATTAAACTAGACACGTGTTTCGCTGACAACGTCAGCATCTTCAGGAGTTGAAGATTAATTTACATCTAATCTTACATTACATCGCAATAAACTCCTGAAGATGCTGACGTTGTCAGCGAAACAGGTGTCGAGTTTAATTACTGTGTCACTGTCTCTTGACATGTGGGGTTAACTTATTAAGAATTCATAGTAAATTTACGTCAAAGTTCTTGATCCAACTACTGCGTGAAGTCATAGAAATTTTGCCGCCATCATCTTAAGATTCTCAGTCTGAAGACTGGTTGGACGCGTTTACCTCCATCCTTTTCTATCCTGAGCTAACCTACGCATTTCCCTAAAAGCAGAACATCCTACATCCCTAACTATTTGAGAGCAGTAGTCTAATCTAGGCCTACCCCTACCCCTTTTTATTCCTAAGTCTCAAATCCTTCATTTTGAAGACTTTGGAGAGGCTAATGGATAGATATTTAAAAAACTAATCCGCTGACCAAACTCCAAACATCCACTTGCATCTTCTAAGCATAGGAAAAGGAGGTCGACGGACAATGCTCTGCATCATCTTATAGAATGTGCAGTCAGCGGCTAAAGGGTATCAGTTCTGCAGCCTTGGATAATGTACGTCTTGGTGTTATGGTGCCCTAGAATGGAAAAATGGAAGCTACAAACCTATTAAAAGGTCTACAGTGGGCATACCTAACGGGTACACTATATTCACATCAACTGGAACTGGCTCTCGGGTTCCCTCTCCTCTCAATCTATGAAGCGTCAGTTAAGAGCCAAGTCTCCCTGCTGCATTTTCGAGCGATTCAGGCGTTCCCGCCTTTACAAACTGTACGGTTATTTATTAATATTTTGCTTTCTAATTTTGCAGGCATATTCAGAAAACATTTCTTAAGAGTCGTCTCATCGGCGATTTCTAAAAAAAATAATAGAAATTTGTCTTTTTCGGCTCCAAATATACCCTAATTTTGTGTACTTATAACTTACTAAAAAATTACTCTTTTAAAAATCCGAGATGAGAGACCGATTTCCACAAGTTTCTTCTTTCAAATAAAACGAACAATTTCAAAATCGGTTCATAAATAAGGAAGTAATTTGTAAAGAGAGCTGCCCTTGCAAACGCGATTTAATGCCCTGCGTTGTAACGCCCTCTGCTTGTTCATCGCGCAACACTTGGTAAACTGCTAGTACGAACTCAGTGATTTTTGTATGGGGCCCACTTCAATAATTTTATCGCCATACATTACATATTTTAATCGTATATACGCGAACATAGAATTTTGGTCTTGCGAATTAATGTATTTGTGATTAATTGCAGCGCTCTGCCATATCCCACATTTTTATTATAATTTTGTTCAATTTAGAGTCGATTTTATCTGAAAGTAAATTTACACAATTTGAACACGTTTGTTATTGAAAGTAATGAACATATAGCAAGATATAAAATAATTTAAATTTCACCTTAAATAATGTTCTCTTTATAACCAAATAACAACAACTTAAAATCTCTGAATGAAAACCAAGTAAATTTTTTCCGATACGAGGGTTGTTCTGACATAAGCGGGGATTTTATTATAATTTATTTGTAAATTGATCCAAAAGTAGACCTGAGCAAATATTTTCAAGATTGCAAGTAATTTATCTGCAATATAGTAATTGTTATAATGGAATGATCCTCATAAATAACAAGTATTTAGGTAATGTAAAGTTTAAATCATATAACTTGGCGTATGGGTTGACACATGCATGTGAACTAATTTGTTTCGACATTGACAGTACTGTGACACTAATACTAGTTTCCATGATAACATACGAAACAAGCAAAGACGTACAAATACATTGTTATGCAACATTATAAATGAGGATGAGTGAAATAAAGAGTTACAATGGAAAATCTTGATTATTTCATCTTACGTTAATAATTAGCGGCCATATCAACTAGTTGCGTGCGAGAGAGACATCAAACTAACATGATGCGTAGATTATTTCAATCATACGCCAAGTTATATTATTCCAGCTTTAACTCTGAACAAACTAAAAATGCTAATTTCGCCCAGAGTTCTAATAGCGTGGCTTTCAATATTCATCGTAGAGGCATATTCCTACTTTTTCTACTATCATTTAATTCTGGTAACACATTCGTATAAAAGTTTACAAGTTGATTTTCCATTTTCATTTTCCAAAATTCATTGTCTCTCATAGCCGTTTCATATTTTATGCCTTTGGGTGTCCAGACTGTAAAGATACAATACCATCTTTTTGTAATTTGCATTTGTCCCTGAATTTGGTAAAAGTAATTGTGATTCTTATTTATCTTCCCGTTTCGATTCCAAAATATGATTTTCCTTTTCTCGATACCTTCTTCCGGGGTTAGATTACAAGAACTTTGAGCATAAACTTCAACACGTTGATCTCTTATAAGACCGTCCGGAGTTTCTGACAAATACGGAATGCTCAGTTCTTGAAATATTCTTTCGCTTTATTATACATATACAGGGTGATTTATACCGGGGGGCGAAAAATTAAAATTATGGTTCAGAGCGACAAATGAAGTAAAAAAATGTCATATGAAGGTATGTCCGGAAATACTTCGTATAAAAGTTATGCTCGTCCAAAGATGGAGGCTATTAAATTAGGTTTCTAATTTTTTCTCAACTTTTGAGAAAGACATAAAAATGAATTTTGGTACACCTATTATACTAATAGGGAAGCTGCGAAGAGATATTTTTTAATCATCCCTTATCGTTTCAACCTAATTTATGCTCGTCCAAACATGGAGTCTATCATGTTTGGACGAGCATAAATTTTAAACGAATCATTTCCGGACACACCTTCATATGACATTTTTTGTGGCTCTGAACCCTAATTTTAATTTTTCGCCCCCTGGTATAAATCACCCTGTATATGTTACGGGCATAGTGACGAATCGGGCGATATTAGCAATGCCTGGGCAACGTGACCTGACCTTATAAGACCTGACCGGACAGCATGAACGGTCATTGTTTGCATTGCGCGGGCACCGTCAGCATTGCCCTACTTTCCCACTATCTCCGTAGCATATACAGGGTGTTACAAAAAAGTAGGTCAAGCCTTTAACCACAGGTTATCTGACCGAAAATAATGGGACTTTCCTTATGCCATTTTTCATTTAGGCTTCTTTCTTTCAAGATACAGGGTGTTAAAGTTAAAATTTAAAAAACTATTTTTATGAATAACTCCTTTGCTTTTTAAGATATTCCGTTGAAATTTTGTACAACATTTTCTCATATACCGATAAAATGTTTGTGTAACTTTGATCAAAAAAATCGATGCGCGAACGGAGGAGAGGGGGGGGGGTTGTAATACCCATTGACCCCCAAACTTTTCCCTGCGCACGTCTATGGTTCCTGCATAACATCTAAGCTTCAAAAAAATGCCCTTGGATGGTACCTCTTTTATTAATAATTATTTTGGCAACTTAACACCTACCCGTCTTTCTTTCCAATGCTAATCTGGCTGTTAGACGTTATGCAGGAATATGACCGAATCGGTACCATCCAAGGGCATTAATTTTTCTGAAGCTTAGACGTTATGCAGGAACATATGCATCCAAGGACATTTTTTTCGAGCTTAGTAAGTTCGTCACCTTAGAAAAATTGGGAGACTTAAACAGCGAGTGGATTAACAAAACACATAGTCAAATGAGCTGCAACATATCGTAAACCAAGCCCTAAATCAAAATTTTACAAGAGGGAAAAAATAAAAGAAATGAACGCTGCTTGGTATCAAATTAATACCTTTGAACCAAACACGTGGGGAAAAAAATTTGGGGGTCAGTGGGTATTACAACCCCCCCTTTCCGACGTTCGCGCATCAATTTTTTAATCAAAATTACACAAACACAAAGCTGAAACCAGAATTTGGATACCGCTTTTCTCGAAAATAATGTTGATCTTTATCTCTCCAATTCTTTTTGTACTAAGCAGACTACTATAGAACTTTTCCAAGGAATTCAGTAGCGTACGTAATTGTTTTCTAGGGAGCGTATTTTTTGAGTTATGACATAAAGTTGAATTTTTAAAATGGAAATCATAGTAGGTACGCTTTGGTCTAGTTCGAAAGGTCTTTTTTTAAGCTATCAAAATATATATACTTTTATATTGGTATTTCAAAAAACGGCAACGATTTTGGTACTTTTTAAGTTGTAACTTTAGAAAATGTAAGATAGGTAGGTACATTTTGTTATCTTAAAAAAAGACCTTTTGAACTTAACCAAAGAATGCTGTGATTTCCGTTTAAAAAATTGAACTTTATGTCATAACTCAAAAAAAACGCTCCCTAAAAAAACTACGTACGCCACTGAATTCCTTGGAAAAAGTTCTATAGGAATCAATCTTAACAGTTTTAGTCTGCTTAGCACAAAAAGAATTGGAGAGAATTTTTGAAAATCGATAAAAATCAATATTTTTTTTTCTCGAAAATTAAAAACGATATCCAAATTCTGGTTTCGGCATTATATTATACTCAAGAAAATAGCTCATGTTTGCGAAAATCCCAAGGCTCTATCTCTGCTGCTTCTACGAGAAACCCCCAATTCACAACGAAAATAAGACACCCTGTACAGACAAAAATCCAATTGCATAGTCCCTTCAAACGTCAAACCGAACCAGATTCAGACCTATACAAGCTGCAATACAAATTGAAATTAAAGCTTTGCTAAGCGAAGCCAGAGTGCGACCCTGGAAGAGCTTCCAAGCCACGTGTTTTTGACCGTCGCTCCGCCTTCGGAGCATACCTCGTCTTACGTCCCTAAAAAATTTTGATGTTGGCGATCGGATACTTGGCTAGACTCACAGCACACAAATTAAGGTGTCAGGGTGAGAGGGGGTTCACATGATCGGGGCTCACCTAGCTTGAATTGTTGGCCAACTTCTATAGCGATGGACAAAGCGGGGGCTGAGAATTGCGATTGGTTTTCTCACTTAGAGCATACTTCTTCAACTTCAGATTTGCTAAGCAGAAAGAGTGCCGGCTATGATAGAAATAAAAGAAAATTGAAGTAGGACTAGGTTAAACTAGTGTTCGGGAATAGTTAGAGATGTAGGATGTTACACTTCTCAGAAGAGGAAATAAAGGAGGCGGGCTTACAACCAGTCTTCGAACTGTTGCCTATCTCAATCCACATTTAATAGATAAGTAAGTAACAGAGCCAAAATTCCAACAGATTTTACATTAAAATATTGAGCTTCCAGCTTTTCACGGTGAACGTCACAGGTTGCGAAAAGAGTCATCTAAATTACTAGAGCCACTGTACAGTTCGTACGCTAGCATTAGTGAAGTTCTTCCACTTATAACCCGCGGCATTCGACCGTATTTTTTCTCTGTCAACAGGTCAATTGTTCTTAATCGATCGAATAATGGACATAGCAATTATTATCTGTAGTGTATCGAACCCCCTATCCGTAACGTTTAAATGTGATAGGAGCTCAGTTGGGAAGGCTGCACAAAAACTGTTCATCTGTACCACGAATATATCTTTCATCGAGGCACCGAAGCTTTTAACGAGGTAGCAGCGGTTTTTCCAACAGACGAGTAAAACACAATAATAACTGCGTAGGGTCCCAGCATTCCTTTCATTGATTACTCCGGGCTTTTTGTTAATGAGTTGTACCAGACATCAACGGGGAATCAGTGAGAATTAGATCCTTTGATTTTTATCTCTTCTCCCGTGGCATTTTTGAGAATAATACTTGTGCGGATTTTATCCACCATTAACCGAATATCACGGTACTTTGACTAAGACGGTAGTCTCAGTTAACTGAAGTCGTGCGTGTGACGTCACTGGCCTGTCGTCGCGTTGTATATTGCATGCAGAGTACATTAAATTAATGAAAATTGGATATAATAACATTTTATCTACTACCAGTACATATGCGGTATTCATTTGAATGTCATAACGACTTACTTTACCTCACTAGTACAATAAAGCTCCTAAGTATATTTTATATCTTCAACTTCATTTATATTACGATATGCAATGGATTATCAACCATGGAGGTCGGCCATGAACGAAATTTTAGTGCAAACTATAAATGAGCCGACTAATTTTAAAATCTGCATATTTATGAAAAACTGCAGACGCAAATAACCAATGATATGTACGGTGTTCCATTTAAAAAATTCTAAGTGATGTTCAAAAGCGGAAAAGCCATGAGATATAGTGACTGCGGGCGCTAGGTACGTACTGAGCACTCACCAGCCGTATTTGTAATCTAGCGCTCTATCCATTAGACCATCATGCCTACCTGTTAAATATAATATGCTTACAGTAGAAATAAAATATTGATTGAATGTCAATCAGTGCTTCATTTTTTCTAGTAGGCTTACACTTGGATTTTCAATAATTTGTCATGCCAGAAGAGCAGAAGATGTAAATTTTACCGAATAGTATACATAATTGCAAGTGCAAAATAAGTAGTACGCATAAAAGAATAATGTTTCCAGAATAACGGGAATGTCACGTAAAGCAATCACGGTGAATTGCAACCAGAACGAGAAATTTTGCAAGTGCTTAGGAAACCCTATGCCGCATATTGTAAAATTATTTTGGTGTCTACAGGGTCTTCAAATTTTGCGTAACCAATCAAAGTTATATTTTTTTAATGGAAATCCCCTAATTTTGTTTGCTTATTCACGTTCCACACAAAATTTCATGCAAAACGATATACCACATTATGGGGTTTCCAGCAGGGGATGTTAAGATATTTCCATTTTAGTGCCAATCTGGACCCATCTTTGTGGCACTACTGACGCCTACTTACCGAAGCTGTCTACGATTTCTTTATCGAACTAGATTCACAGACTATTCTATTTGCAAATTCTGTTAATACCTTTGCTATACAGTACTTTGTATTATACAGAGTGGTCAACATACGCATAATTGAATTTTTCTCAAGAATTTCAAATGGAACACCTTGTATATTAATTGCACATTTAATAGCCAGTTTACTAAGATCTTAATTGATGCAGGCATTGCCAGGTCTGCGGCCGACGGAAATTAAAATTGTAACTTAAGAATTTTCAATTTCAGTCATTTTTTACAATTTTATTCGGATTTCCCCATTTAATTTAAATTCGGACCTGTCCTGTTTTAGTTAGGTAACTTTGTTGCGTATTTTGAATTTCTTGTTTTGAAATTTCGAGTTGCTTCAGGACAGATAAATGGTTAAAAGTAGATACAAATTATTAATAAGCTAAATATGACTTTGTAGAGGAAATGTTATTTAAATTTTAAATTTATAATGTAAATATCGTTTATTAACAGTGCCACTTTTATGGAAAGTAATTCGAAATCATTGCTTTCCGAAGATAACTGTAACGTAACTAAATTGAGTTAGAGAGTGAGTGGCTCAAATTTAAGTTTTCTTGGTTCTGGTAGACATTGCGATTTCGAGCTATTTTTATTCTTTTTGCTATATTTGTTCACAATGATACTAATTTTCGGTAAGAATATCTTGAAAACTACCCGTTTTAGGCATGCGCGGGTAGACTTAATAAAAATTAAATCGATTTTACCTTCAAGAAGTAATTTTGCAATAGGACTTTTTGTGTCAGTGTAAATTCTATTGACTTAGTTTTGCGCAGAAATCAAATTTACACATTTTTTTTGGTTTTGGGTGAAAAAATAGGTGAAATCCGAATAAAATTGTAAAAAATAACAGTGAAATTGGAAATTTGTAAGTTTCAATCTTAATTTCTGCAGAAACTGTCAGTCACAGACCTAGCAATGCCTGTATCAATCAGAAGCTTAGTAAACTGGCTATTAAATGTGCAATTAATATACAGGATATTCCATTTGAAACTCTTGAGAAAAATTCAATTATGCGTATGTTTACCACGCACTGTGACAAAGGTATTATCAGAATTTGCAAATAGAATAGTCTGTGAATCTAGTTCGATGAAGAAATCTTTGACAGCTTCTGTAAGTAGGCGTCAGTAGTGCCACAAAGATGGGTCCAGATCGACACTAAAACACTAAAATGGCAACATCTTAACATCCCCTACTCGAAACCCATTAATGTGGTACATCGTTTTCCATGAAATTTTGTGGGGAATGTGAATATTAAAAAAATGGGGCTTTCCATTTAAAAAAAAGTAACTTTGGTTTGTTACGCAGAATGTGAAGACCCTGTATACACCAAAATAATTTTATGCAGCATGGGATTTCCTAAGCACTTGCAAAATTTCATTTTGATGCCTTGAATGGTTCAAGAGATACCTATAGACCGTCCCCGCACTAATAGGCCACCTGCATAATAGAATCAGAACTAAGATGAGAACACGCCAGACTGTAACTTCTACAAAGGAAATGTCTCATTCTAGGCTGCAGTTTTCAACAACATTAACTGAACGCGAATACAGTTTGTATAATTAACTTTATTAAAGTAGAGAAACGTCTCGAACTACTACCAGTCACTTTTTGCTTAAATTAATGAATTCCTGGAACGGTCCCGTGCTAAATGGAGATTTAGTTTTTGCAAGCGTTACTTGTGTAACTCGAGTTCAATAGCTCATTGAAGTAATCTTCTGTCCCCATGCAAGAAACTAATTAATGTTTTCATTTAATAGCTTTCTTGAACCCAAGGTAGCTGAGACGAAAAGTCGTTTTAGGATGAAACCACCTTTATTTAATTTTTTCGATCAAAAATAGGAGATATAGACCGGTAGGACACCTTCCGAGACACGAGTATCACTAGAAATAAATAGAGATGGAGATAGGCCTAATAGATTAGGGCACTTTTGGGGTAATGCGTAAGTAGGTCAGCTCAGAAGAATGGAAATGCGCTGCCAACCAGTCTTCAGACTGAAAGAGCGTTACAATGAAGGTTATTTGAATAACTAGTTGAAATTCGCACCTAAATAATTTTGAATAAACAAAGGAATATGAATACATCGATGGTTATGATAAGGAATGTTACATAACTTCTAAAGTAACCCTTGTAGTTCAAATTTTATTAATGCCCGTGGAATTAAAAATGTTCCCTTCGGTTGGCAAATTAAGCAGCTGATACGGCAAAGTATTAAGAAATAAATCAACCTAAAGTAAAACTGTCTGTTGTATAAATTTTTTGTCGGCGTTAATGAAGATGAACTGAAATTTTCAGGTTGACGTAGAAATTGGCAAAACTTCAACCTCGCTGTTGCAGCAGTATCGATTCTGGGAAAGTCTCAAACGAACTTTCGTTAAAATTGAAACCAACGTTTGTGCATTGAAAAAAAGACAAGTACTCCATGAATAATCAAGTTACAATTTCATCCCAATTAAAACTTTGCTAAAAAAATTCATTTTCGCTATAAAATGTTTTATGATCGTGCAAGTTTTCTGAGGCATGAATTTACGAAAGAAAATTAATCCCAAGAAGTCTCTTTGTACTAAACTAATTAAAATGTATAGAAATTAGAATCAGTTGCGCACACATTATGAGCAAATTTTGTTTTGAACTTTTAATTATAGACCAGTGAGAATTATTAATTGAGGGTTTAAGGAACTGCCGGGTTCAGCCCCTTAGTTTAGAGTATACAAACACTTGGTGCTTTATTTTGGTCATTAACAAATATCGATCTTGGCTTCTCTCTAATGCGGCTAAAACAACGGGACTCTATAACTCAAAGAACTTCATTTAGGTGATTTTGAAAATATCGGATTCACAATTAGCGGTCATATGGCAATAAAACAATCCTTTTTCTTTTAAAAATTTGTTTGATTTTCACCCCTACATATTAAAAACCTGCGTGATTGAAGTATCTTGGTTATCATTCCCGTATTCAGCCTCACAATTTCATGAGGGATATCATTGGGAACGAACGTTCAATTTTCTGTCTTTCAAACTCCCTCCTTATATGGTATTCTACTATTTCCTTACGAATATTCTACACGAAGTTCGAGGCCTGTCAGTGACACTTGTCCAAAAGCTGATTGTCAGTGTACTTCTGCGCCCGCGCACTAACAATATAAAAAGGTCTATTTAAACAGGTTAGATTGTATCAAATCAATTTGTTCGTTAAATAAGTTATACTTTTGATCATGTTTATGTTTATAAATTTCTACAGAATGTAAAATGCTAAAATGATAACCTTTTTATAATGTATACAGTAATTTAGTTTCTTCAAAAATGGGAAATTTGTGATTATTTTCGAAATAATGATTTGCAAAATGTTAATCATTATTCCTCCCCCAAAATGATCTCAAATGTTCGTTATTGTATTTATTTGTGAATAGGTCTACCAGTTTTGCAAATATAAAGAAGAAGAGTTGTAGATTGTTTTTGAAATATGTACAGAATATAATTTATGGAAATGTTGAATTTGACAACAAACAACATGATATGTTGCACGTCATAATATGAATGTCGTTTCATTTAGATCAAACTTTTACGAGATTAGTGGGAGTGCGGAACTTTGAACTAACATTTTGTTAAACCAAAGTGATAAATATTTTTTCAAATTCATGCCAAAACCACATAAAGTATCTACTCATCTACTCATATTTCAAAAATTAAGGGTTACTTTATTATAAAAAGTATGGAGAACCATTATAAAATGAGTCCCTCAAAGACGAAACTAGTGGTCTACGGTTTTTCCATGCACATTCAAAACATGTAATATTGAAAAACTTTCAACATGATTACTTAATGCTAGCTTAATCACGAAAGTACCTAGAGGTACAAGGGTGCTCAAAGCACAACGATGTATTTGGGGTAGCATCCCGTAAGAGATCTCGTAGTATGCACAATCTGAATTTAGTTCCATAATTCAATGCCTGGCAGGGGTACTTGCCCGAGGAGTAGTTGTTCGAACAATCCAGTACCGCTCAGTTTCTTACAACTTTCTCAAAAATTGGACGTTCAAATTTCATCAAAAATTTTTGTCATGCTGAGAACACCCCACATCTTGTTCGTAATTTTTTAAAATTTTTGTTGAAAAACTGAGAGGCCCAAAAATAATAATATGTACAAGAACTTAAGATTACTATTAGAATTAGAATGAAGGGATTAAAAATAATTCCAACATTGCCCGATTTATTCTCGTATTGCTTGCTAAATCGACTGGACTATCTCCAAATTTTCCTGTTTCTTGTTCTTGTTGAATTTCAGTCATGTTCTTCCACTTGATCTACCATTTGTTTTCTTTTTCGCCGTTCCCGTTTTCATATTTTTTTCGCTAGCCTTCTTATTGGCATTCTAACCTCATTGTTATTCTTTCTATGTAGTTTTCTTTGCTTTGCTATTATGTTCTTTCATTACTTTGTCCATCACGACTGCGAACAAATATAAATGTTCTTCTTTGCCTCATTCAGTTTTGATAGCTTCTGCCGTCCTTTCCATCAGCTATTTGGTAATAAGCGGAACACCATCTCTGAATGAATTTCTCGCTTCTTCCAGATCTTATTCTGTTGACATTCTGTAAAAAACTTCTGCTAATATGCTTTCACCCTACACAGACCAACCGGGCTAAGAAAACGCCTAACTTGTTTGCACCGTGTAATATTTTATTTTTCATTCATTCGTTTTCATGAAGTTTCACCCCCTCTCACCTTTGCTCTCATAACCTAGTTTCCACGTGCTGTCTTATTCCAGCTCCGTGAGTTCTTAGCTTCAAATTCTTTTATACAAGCCCTAATTTTCCCCTGTAAATGTACATACGAAAGTACAAAAGCCATAAAGAACCTATATCTACCCTTAATGAAATTGTAAGTCATCAATTCCCCAAACTCTGCTCTTGTACATGCATGAGAAAAAATTATCAAGTAAAATACGGCCAACCACTTCTAAACTCATTTTTAAATTATTGTCTGTTACTTATTTATCTATCTATCTATTATCGTGACTTTTTCTGGGCAGATGCTGGCATCTTTTGTCCTTTGGAACCGATGCGCGATGAGTGTTACTTATTTCCTTCAATTTACCAGGCTTTAGCTGCTCTGTTTTCCGTCCGTGTGGCGTATTACGTCTAGAGGATAATCTGCATTATTTCAGCTTATATAAAAAAGATATTCGCGAAAATCTTTGAGACCGTGAACTGTTCACCCCGTTACGATAAAATTGGTTTCATTTCCAAGAGGAATCTACATGTCACTCTAAATTTAGAATACAGGAACATGTCCCCCATTACAAATAACGACGAAGCGAGTCTTCAAAGCGAAGAAAAACATCACTGCACGATTTCAGTTATTAAAAATGAAATGCCTGCTACCATTTAGGGGTCGTTTGATACAATCTGCGCGAGTTCTTTCACATCAAATAGCTTTCATCAAGCTAAGATCGCAAATAAAATAATAAAAAATGTAGGAATATTTGAGTTGGAATATTTTGATGTAGAGGGTATCGTATGTTTGCATTTTAAAAAGGAAGGAAATGCATCCTGGAGCTTTCTTTGAACTCTGCGTACACACAAAACCCATTTCTGCTCATACCTACCCGCAATCTACTTCATACTGATTATAATTCCTCTGCAAGCTCTCTTTAATTAAAGTAATGAACGAGACGCTCGGCTACAGTGTTGATGCCGCGACGAAGATGCCTTTGGGCTGAGCGGAATATTATTAGCGGATTTTATGGACTAGGTACTAGCGTCTCTATATTGTGTAAAACTACATCCGCTTAAAGATTATCGTAATTTCGCTATATTAAGAGAAAGCAGTTTATGCATTTAAGAAGACAAATTGACGAGTTCCACTTACTGAACTAGTACAAACTCTTGCAATCATCGGAACCTTACAGGTTGTATGTTTCTACACGATTTCTTGAATTTTTCTGACAAGTAAATGTAAATTTTACAACAATTTTTGTATTTTAACAGTATGTTCTTACTGTTTATACGTATAGTGAAATAACTTTCTGTAACACACATACGTACTTTTGGATTCTTTATCGAAAGGTTTTATTATAATTCGATGTATTTGTAAGTATTGTTACGAGAGTAACCCCCATACCGACGCTTATGGAGTTGTTTACGCGAAGTGGGATTCAATGTTTTGTTGTAAACAAATGGGCAGGTGTTTTCTTTGCAACGTTGACCTTGTTTATTATGAGCCGAATTAATGTAGATTTATCCAGAACCCACGAAGTCCAGAAGTTTTTTTGGATTAAGGGTATAAAAAGAAGTGATTTAAAAAAAGGCTAAAGAATTAGTAGACGATACATCTGAGCGAATATAGTGGTGAAGTGTTGATAGTACCTACCTATATGCGAAAGAGTACTGGAAGAATTTGTTGTTGCGCGTAATAGTGAATACCGGGACGATTCGTGTCGATTTTGATCATTGTTTAGAAAACTGAATTTAGAGAAGTTTGAACTGTTAATTTGTGTGTTGCTGGCTTGCTTAATGTTCATCAATTGATTAATTGATTGTTTATTGCTTGTTGTTTAATTGTTCATTGTAAATTTTATAACGCTTGTTAATAAAATTGTTAAATTGAAATACGTCACAGAATTACATATTTGACATTGATAACAAGAACGCTTTTTTTGTGACAAATATACCAATTTAAAAAAGGAAGAAATGTCGATTTTTAAATAAGCAAAAAGATGTTTCTTTCTAAAATTACAAAAAACTGAGGCCATTGTACATATCTGCGCAACAAGAAGTTTAAGTGTGCAAAATATTAGGTAGAAATTCAGAAAGTTGTTTTTGTAATCTTCGAAAAACGAACGCCGTTCTCAGGGATTATCAATCACTGTGTGCGAGCGAGACAGTTGAAACTTCGTAAAACCCCCTTAATGGAGTATCTTCAATAAATTTTAATCTTGTTTACCGTGTTTCATAACAATGTTTTTAAATTATTAAAAAATGTTGACTGTTGTGCCGAGAATTTAATGAAATTGTATAATATTGCTGTTATAATATAGCAAGAAATTGATTACTGAAAAAGTACTATTAAACAATAATTCCTCTAATGGGCGGCGCTGAAAGCCGATAAGTGAGGAAGCTTCCATTTTTATTCTACCCGATGCGCGCGCATCGAGTATTCAATCATTTTTTTACTCATTTCTTTTAGTGCATACCTAATTCTATCTCTAACATTTTCACTGAAAAGGTGTGCTATACCTACATAAACCGTGGTCAAAAATATTGATTTAGTGCAAAACATGATTAGCCATTGCACAAAGTTGTTGAGAACCTCTCGTCTACAGTAAAGTGACAGGTCCTAGCATTAGTTGATTTAAACGGAGGCAAATTGACAAAATAATTTTTCGTCGTTTTCTTTATTAATATGTTGCCTCTGATTAATATGTCAAGGCTGTGACATATTAATCCGATTGGGCGAAGTTGACTTGGACAAGAATTCCAATTGGGCGAATTGGACTTGGGGACTTTCAAGTTTAATATAAAATACGGGAAGCTGCCGTAGCAATTCAGTCATTCTACTCAAACCACTATTACCATGTCTTTTTCTTCGGAGAAGGGGTGTGAGATTGCATTCCCGGTAGTGGTAATTGAGTCTGAATTTGATCACTATACCCAAGTCACCAAGTCGTTAATATTCAGAGTACGGGGCGTGAGACTGCCTGCCCGGTAGGGGTCTTAATTCAGTTTTAAGTTGTAAATATTGTGCATACGTTCATTTAGAATTAACGTTTAAGTTTCCGATTTGTAAATAATTTAGTGCGTTACCAAAAATAAAGTTTAAGTTGCCATTACAAGTAGTTATTCTTCAACACATCCAACACTGGTAATTTTTGGTTGAGTAACTTCAAATTAACAAGAAAAAATTGTAGAATCCAAAATTGTAAAACTCTCATAATATGTCGCCCATAACAAAAATATAATTTTTTGCAATTTTCTCCATAACTTTTGGATTAAACAAGATCATAAATGCACCAATGAGAAGCTCTTAAAATGGAGCCCTAATAATGTACAGACGGTTTTATAAAATTAGTGTAAATAAAGAAATTGAAATTTCAATTTTTTTATCATTCAAATACTGCTACATACGTCTATCATATATGAGCAAGCGTCAATTATTTAAAGAAAGGTTTAGATGTAATGATTGGTACTGGACCGTTCGAACAACTACTCCACGAGCAAATACCCCGCCAGGCATTGAATTATAGAAAAACTCCAGATTTTATTGCGATATCTCGTAGTGCATTGCGATATCAAAGGTTTTGAGTTAATCTTCATTATTAAAAAATCTTATCAAAGCTCGTCTCAGGGAAGCGTCGATTAACGCAACAATGGAGACGTCCCGAGCCGCTCGCGGAGAAGAATCATTTGAATAATCAATTTCGCGACAATGCGTCATTGTAATTCCTGAAATATATCAGGCAACTGAAAATAATTGTTTGTCAACGGGTGCCACCACTGTGTGTGTGTGGTGGCTTTACCGTGTGGCGCAGATTTCCGCATTGTGAACAGCGGGGGGATTTACCCGTATTCTGCCATTCACACTCGCCTGGCAGACGCTAAAATATTCTGCCAGTTCGTCTCTTGGTTAATGTCGGTTTTTGCGGATCAGCGTCAAGGGCTTTCGGTAAGGACTTTAGTTGAAAAAAGGCTTCACTGAACTGTCTCGTTCTTGAAATCCTAAATAATACGGGGTTTAGTTTATGCTACTGGTTGCGTTGCACGATTTTCTTTACTTGGATTACTACAATACCCACAAATAATGCCCCTCTTTTGTTACTTCGATTCTGATTTGTTTCCTCTTTTTGTTAAGCTTCATTTCATGGCTTTCTATTGAGATTTATTTACAGCATGCATTCTGTTTTTGCCGCTGTATAAATGACAACCAAAATCTTTGGAATCATTCTATTAGATGTTGGGACATTCTATAGAGTTTTCTACTAAGAGTAGCCGACTGAATTATTTCATAATAATCCGATTGGAACTGTTTCACTAGATCTACCTGTATAGTACTGCCGGACTTTCCTATTTAACAGATTTGCTACTTTTGAAAAGGAGAACATAAAATTTCTCTCAACTATCTAAAATGAGCTCGTTCTCTTCGTGCCATCCCACTCCTCTTTATTTCCAAGATTTCTTGATTTCTGTTTCCTTCCGACTGGTTAGCGTTAATTAAAATTTTATCTCTGCCGGTAAATGCAGTATTATATCAAACCAAATAATGGAAACGATGAAGTAAATGGATCGTATTTGGAGTCAACTTTATAATCGGTTCAGTGAGTCGATAACAGGAAAACGAAGTCAAGTCGAAAGACTAAACACTTGCTCTATCAGCCAGTCTTGTACGAGCTAACGCGAATTTAATTTTGAGACGGCATTCACTCGCACAAAACCGAATTTTATGAAGGTTGAATACAACATGGTAACTGAAAAAGGTTCTTCACAAAAGGGGTGACGCTAAATTTTTAAAGTTCCTTCATATTTGGAATTTTATTTAACTGTAGGGGTAGGATTTGAAGTATAACGCATAAAATGCAACAGTGACTTTCAGTCAAACTAAAAATGTCCAGAATGTCCTGTCACAACAATCACGTAGAAAAAGAAACTGTTTTTCCATACAGGCGAACGAGAAAAGCGGAAGCACTTTACCGACAAACCAAGGACGTGAGTCACGAGAACCAATAACAATTTATTCAGATATCGAGATCGTATTTAATCCTCTATTTGCACCCATATTACTATCTTGAGTTGGGCAACTTAAAAAAGACAGTATTTTCCTATGTTACCTAAGAGTGTGCATGCTCAATAAGTAATCATCAACTTTTCAATACGAAAACTCGAGTTATGGATGCGTACCTCCATTCCTTTGCTTCCTTCTCGGCACTAACTGCACTAAGATTACACTAATCAAAGGTAATTGTTTCACTTCAAAAAAGACACTCAGAATCCACGAACAATATTGTTAATATAAACTCAAAATGTCGATTGATACTGTCGTTTCTACTATTATATGCGTACACTACTAGTAGCTCTAGCCCAGAAAATCGTAGTAAACTAGCCATAAACATGATGATATGACCAAATGTGTTTCTTCAGTTTGTTCATTTTTCTCCAACAGATTTATCGTGATGACCCTTGCGAGTTCTGTTTGTGCTTGGATGGCGAAATGTTCTGTTGGTGGCAGGATTGTCCCCCTACATTGGAAGGTCCTTGTAGAGAAAGGAGTCCTTACAGTCCATGTTGTAAGTAATGATTTTTCTATATTATTATAAATTACAGGTACAATGTGGTTATTTGTTCTGTTCGACGCTTAAATTTGGACAAAAACGTTCGCGGACATTAACCAAAAGTGGGGAACTTTAATATCACATGAACTACTTTCCCGGATCAGAAATTCGTATTAATTCTGTCTAAGTATTCATCAACCAGCAAGCCCAGCGTTATGCGTCAGGTAGTTCAATCTCCCCGTCGACTTTTCCGGTCAAATTTAGAAGGGGGCAGTGTTACGTGTGTCTAATATAACGAGAACTTTTTGACCCATTTATGTAGAGTCTGTTCAACATGTAAAGAGGTCAGGGGCGTGGCCAGTTGATGACGTATTCTGCGCGAACAATATGGATGCCCCAGCTGATCAGCGGCGGCTCCTTAATAAGTGCGCTCTTGCGCGCGCACTGCCTACAAAAATATGGTTTTAACCTTTTTTGATAAAAGGTTCAAACCTTATAATTATAAACTAATAAGTTTAAAACTTTTTAAATCTCTGCCGCAATATATATTCATTATTATGCGAGATAATAAATAGTATGCGCTCTAAGCATTCCGCGTCGTCTTTCAAAATGCCTACCACACACGCAACCAGCCGTCCGAGTACTGAGGTGTGGCACTCTAAGATAAATGCACATTCGATTTCGTCGTATGTGCTTTTAGGTGGAAGAACAAAGCTCGTCTGGGAGCGCTGTTTGAGCACACACTTACTGTTGGGCGAAGCACGGGACGCGGGAGTTGGTACTTCTGCGGCAGTGTTTATTGTTTTTGTTTACCATATTTAGGTCTGAGATTGGCTCGTTATCAGAGAAGTCAGAGAATTTTATTCGTTTTGTATCACTAATTTTTGATATCAATTTACATGTGAAAAAAGTAAAATAATACATATTCGATAGTGGTTTCCTTTGTGATAATCCATATTAATTGGAATTGTAGAAAATACTTGGCGTACTATCACTTTGGAATAAAAAATTCCCTCCTAGTGAGTAAATATATGTACATATTCCAATATTCGAAATCAGTTGGAGAACTGATTAAACTTGAAGACATTATACAGTGAATTTTTTGTTCAACTCTGATAGTATGTACCTAGGCAAAGTATTTTCTATCTATAATGTCAATAAAGTTATACAATTTACTTGTTAATTTCTGAAGGCAAGAAGTATTTCAGTATCTGTGCATTTTGATAAAAACATCCCTAATGTATCGGAATAACTTAGTGATGGCACTTTTTATTTCTTTTAGTATCAACAACCGCCCCTTTTGTGTACCGAGCTACAAACAAAAATTTAAAATAAAACAAACGCCAAGCTTTTGTAATGATTTATTGTCCCTATACTTGGGCCGCCCAACAGACGGAGTGATCACCCTGCAAGAACGTGCTCTAGCGGGGCCAATATTAATTTATGACGACCGACTTGGAGTGATGCGACTTCGTTAGGTCTAAAGAAAGCGCATCACTGCGGTTCTGTCGTCCTAAATTGATAGTGGTCCCGTCTAGAGCTCATGCTTGCAGGGTGATCACTCCGTCTGTTGGGCGGCCCAAGTATAAAACAAAAACTGAAAATATTAAACTTAAATTATAGTTACGTTTGATATTAAGTATGACAAAGATGTACATACACAAAGAAATTACTGATAAGTGAAATCCCAACGGTATAGTCTGCCTAAAATTAGAACGTCTTTAGAAGATATTATATTAGATGAATAGCCAGCGGCGGCTCCTTAATAAGTGCGCTCGTGCGCGCGCACTGCCTACAAAAATATGGTTTTAACCTTTTTTGATAAAAGGTTCAAACCTGATAATTATAAACTAATAAGTTTAAAACTTTTTGAATCTCTGCCGCAATATACTATATTCATTATTATGCGAGATAATAAATAGTACGCACTCTAAGCATTCCGCGTCGTCTTTCAAAATGCCTACCACACACGCAACCAGCCGTCCGAGTACTGAGGTGTGGCCTTTTCTAAGGCAAATGCACATTCGATATGGGAGCGAGATCGGCGCGACTCGGGAAAATTTCGTCGTATGTTCTTTTAGGTGGAAGAATAAAGCTCGTCTGGGAGCGCTGTTTGAGCGCACACACTGTTGGGCGAAGCACGGGACGCGGGAGTTGGTACTTCTGCGGCAGTGTTTATTGTCTTTGTTTATCATATTTAGGTCTGAGATTGAAATTTCCAATACTTAGCATGGCTAAAGAGTGGTCTGGTTCAAGTCAACACTTAAACATTGTGGAGTGAACTTTAACAAAGTGGTCGCCTGATTTTTGCATTTTTCAAAATTATTATTGAGTTGTAATACTCCATTCAGTTAAAAATGAATATTTTATCTAAATATAAAGTTTTGACGAAAAACTTGAAATAAAATAAAATGGACGTCCTAAGCCTGTGCGAAGTATCAAATGCTTTTCGAAAGGTCGCGGTAAAAGTTGTGTGCGAAAGTTTGACCTTTTGGATTTGGGATTTTCGTCAAATATTGCGGAGAGTGCAATTTCATTTAAAAAAACTACGGGGGAGAAACCGCCAGACCCCCCCCCCCAACCCCCGAGCGGTGATTTCATTCTAGAGCACTGCCAAGTTCTAAAGTCAGGAGCCGCCACTGTGAATAGCCTCCAAATGTAAATGGAAGTCATGGCACAGCAATCAATGTATTTGGCTTTTGGTACTCACTTTACATGTGAAATGTAATTTCAGTAATGAGCTTGACATGAAAATGAATTAATCTCTGGCACATATTCACGGTTTAGAAAAAGAGCAACCCATGTTCATTAAATTCAGCCGCAATATAGCAATAACTATTTATAAGCCATTATTTATATTCGGCTGCAACAGACATCAAAATATCGTCGGTCCCTTTTTTGGAACAAAAAAGGGGCAGTAAATTTTGATTGCAAAATGTTCTGTTAATATTATACACATTTTACTGAATACGTGCAAACACAAACCGTTCTGTTGGTGACAGTGCGATGCATTCAGAGTTAATTAGACCGGAAGGCGAATGGGAATATTCATCCCGAGGCTTTTTCGGGGTATGCTAATGCATTTTCATCAGGTTAAACGATATTTTATTATATTCTTTTCATTGTTATGTGCCTATTCTGTTTACGCGTCACTACGTTGGGATATTTTTTGAAGAAATATTAAAACATGTATCGAGTTTTTTTACTGTGTCACTGTTTCAGCATGTGGGGTAAACTTATAAAAATTTCATGTCCAAATCCTACTGATAATAAAATAGCAAAATGCATTAAAGCGTATAATCACAGTACCTATAGTTTTCTTCAGAATCCTTAACCATTTGTTCTGCTCTACTTTTCAGTAAATGGCCCCAAGACCAAGACCCCTCTGGACCCCAAAATGACAAGCACAACACAGTCAGTGTCTTCCAGCAAGCAAGCAGATTTCAGTAATGAAGTTTCTCCTTCAGCCCCTTCGGAATATGTCACTGACGTATCTTCATCGTCTGAAAACGAAACCACTGAAAATGCCGCAAATGTTTCAGCTCCACCCAAAGTTTGTGTTGTAATGGGTAAGTTGGAATAGTTGGGCAACCCGTTCTGCACCACTATAATTATATGAAATGAAGATGGTTCTTCAAATTCAGAAACTAGTACTTATTTTTGACCAACACAGCTTTCTACAAATTTCACTTATAACTCAAAATTAGTAGATAAGCTATACCATTACAAGCTCAAACTCTCGTGTACTTCCTTATGAGATTTCATTTCGTTGCCCAAGGTCGTTCATGTACAGTTATCGGTAAACTTCTACAGTCTTTAGAGAATATACTGATCAATCTTCTTCCAGGTAACGTATACCAAATTGGAGCGAAGCTACCGCACGACACAGGCAACTGTGTGGAATGTATCTGCGGACCCTCGGCCCAGGTTACGTGTTCTCCACACCAGTGTGTCCCTGCGGAAGAAGACGTGAACGATTATCGCCCTCCAGGGCCTCGACAGCCGCAGACAGACGTGTTTTAATAAAATTATTTTCCTAGTAGCAAATTGGTTTGGTTTCATTTGAATGATGGATAACATTGCGAACAATAATTAGGCCTAACTTTGTATGTCAAAAAATAAGTGTTTAAAAAAGGTTATTGGCATATTTCGCTGTTTTTTATGAACAAAACATCTTACCTTTATAACAGTATTATTTGTAGTTGTGTTTGTTTGTAACAATTGTATATTTAAAGCAAAAGTTTGGCACACGGAGGAGAAATAATTCTAGCACTATCTCTGATTAAATTCCTTGTTATATCGTCAAAAATATATGAGGCGCCGTTTGTGCCATAAGTATTTGTAGTAAAATAATTAAAAAGATTACAAAGAAAGAAGAAAAATGTACATGACAAAAAAATAAAATGTGTATTAAGGAAATATTTTTCAGGAATAAAAAAAAAATCGTGGAAATATTTTTTTCACTCTCTGACAAAAAAGATTTCAAGGAAATAATTTGTTTTTCTCTGGGAAAATTTTTGTCGCTGGAAATATTTTTCTTAAGGAAAGATTCTTGCGCGCAAGGAAAAAAATATTTTGTTGGCTGTGTAGATTTCATGGGTTGGTGAAATATTTTTTTCAGCTTTCGTTTACTCACGCATGATGGCGCTAATGTGAATCAGAGATCGCACTCCAGCAATGTTGCCACATTTGCTGGTACTTTCAATGCGATCTACTGTTATAAAATTTACATGTTCTGTGTTGTAAATAGTTCAAGTGATTCAGATGATTCACGTAGGTCTCATAAATATGTAAGACAAACATACCTGTGTTGATTTTTTTCAGTTACGGTGTATTCAGTTTAGTTCGTAAGTACGACATGTGCAAGTTGGCTACTAAAGCAACTAGTACGTTGCTCTATTAATAATGCACCTATCGCGTTTATATCCCAACTAGATTTTGCCAATGCACAAATTTAAAGCGTTCTTATTGGTCAGCTGCATACATAGAATTATTAAAAAAATGGAATTGAGCTGCGTTTAAAGGTTTCTAAAAATGTTAATGAGAAACTATACAAACCGTTGAAAAGCAATAATACTATTTTTAATCATCATTCTACTTATTTTTTTTAACTTTACTTTGTCCAAATTCATCACAACAAACTGTAGTGGTAAAATTGGCACTTAGTTCTTAGTACCCAGTGTAAATCCTCTTAACTACTTAAGTAGGTAGGTATTAGTTTATTTTAGCATGTTAAAAATGGGAAATTTATAGTAACAGTATTGAAAGTTCGCACTATGTGGGAATATATTTTTGTTCTTTAATTTAAAAATTCATTTTATTGTGAAAATATCCTTCAATTAAAATATCAAAATATGATAGGTAATTTGGTAAAATTATTGCAATATTCCAGAGATTGGCAAAAACCTACCGACCTTTATCTCATTTTAGAAAAAAAATATGCAGAAAATTTGTTCCTAATTAAGAGTTATGCTAGAATTTCAATGAAAAGCACAATCTAGAAAACACAAAGTAAGTAATTGTATTATTTTCTCATTAAGCAAATACAAAATATTAAAATTGTGGAGGTGTCAATTAAGTAGATATCTTAAAATGAACAAAAATGAATAGAATTAATTACTTACAATACTTTTTATTTGAATTATAGTTGTTGTCAATAGAAGTTTGAAGTGAATGGGGACGTTTCTCTTTGCCTCTCCTTTCTTCTTAAAATATGAATGATCATAGGATTTCTTTAGAGGTCGACCACTCTGCAGACATTTTCTTCCACCGCACTTTATCCTTCTTCGTATCGTAATATGATATTTTGAATGAAGGACATTTTTACAATAAAATAAATTCTTAAATTAAAGAACAAAAATATATTCCCACGTGGTGGAAACGTTCTACTGTTACTATAAATTTACATTATTATGTTTTCTCATATGTGTTTCCATATGAGTGATTTTCCAGTCAATTCCTGACGGTCCTTTTCCCAAAAAAACGACTATTTCCAAATGTTTTTTTTACTATGTTTTTACTTATGACTAATCTCTTGCGAAAAATCATTCTGTTTGAGTTGCCAAATGCTGACTGTAAAAAATTGCTCATAAGAAAACACATATGAGAAAACATACAATTTAAACGAAGGCCTATGAAATAATGAAACTAAATTTCTAAAAACAAAATACCATAATCCTTGCATGTGTTCCTAGATTAGGGAGTAAGCGTTTTTTTTGCATTGTATTTCAGTTCTGGCGCCACGCCGCTACGTATGCAGATGCAGCTGACCAATCAGAACGCTTTAAATTTGTGCATTGGCAAAACTTAGTTGAGATTCAAATAAACTCGTACCTATCGGCAATCGAACGTGTTCGGTGCTCCATTCCATGTCTTGATCTTGATTGCTTCATTGCTTATATTTTGTGTTCCCTGGTGCTGGTGCATTAAACCGACAGAACAGAGCACTGCGCAACTGCGCTTATGAACTAAACTGAATACACTATAACTACTAAACAAATCCAACGTAGACGTTGGTATTTCTGTCATACCTAGTTAATGCGATGTACGTGAATTATCTAGTACCACCTAGATTATCTACAACACAGTAAAAATTTTGAATTTTAAAGATTACAGTCTCACCCATCAGAAAATAATGGCAACATTTCTGGATGGCGAGTCATGTTAGCGCCATCATACGTAGGTAAACAAAAGCTGAAAAAAATATTTCACCAGCCCATGAAATCTACACAGCCAAGGAAATATTTTTTTCTTGCGCGCAAGAATCTTTCCTTAAGAAAAATATTTCCAGCGACAAAAATTTTCCCAGAGAAAAAAATTAATTTCTGCGAAATCTTTTTTTTTGTCAGATGGCGAAAAAAATATTTCCGCGCGATTTTTTTTATTCCTGAAAAATATTTCCTTAATACACATTTTCTTTTTGTCATGTACATTTTTATTTTTTCTTTGTCGTCCTTTCAGTTATTTTACTACAAATACTTTTGGCACAAACGGCGCCTCATAAAAATAGATCAGTCTATGTATATTAGAAAACTTGTTTTGAAGCCATATCAAAGTTAAACATAACAATACGTGTCTTAATTTCTATATCATTGTAATAGTATAAGATGAAAATACCTATCAAAAAGACACATAAATGTCGAAATGAATTATAAACTCCGTAAGCGTATTGTTAGAGATTTTATAGTAATTTTTACATTAGGATATAATGTAAATGTAATATATTACAATACCCAAGAACCAATGTGTAATGTAGAAAACAGATATTAGTGTTAGAATTTAATAAAATTTATTGTTATGATTCGTTACGAAATTTCTGTAAAAATATAGGCATTTCAGTTTTTGCGATCAATTTTATTTTCATTCCATCTGATTAATAAATTGCAATAACAGCTGCGAAAATTATATTGTAGCCTTGTTTATATATGATAGACAAGGATTGTAGCCATAGTGGAAGAAGGTAGGTGAGCTCGTCAGAGATTTCATTTTCGTCTGCTTCTGCGCAAGACGATTTGCGTTTTAAATGTCAAAATATTCTGACTTCTTTCATTCTTTTATGTCACTGTTGAATGTCAGTTATAGAGGTGGGAATAGTATATTACGTACCGAGGTGGAAAATCTTTCATTACAGCCGAGGGCTAGGTAGATGACCAAGGCTCGTGTGCAAATCTGGCAAATTGCGTGAGCGAAATTTTCAGGTTCTCCACTTGTACTGTAATATACTATTGGTACAATATGGATATAGCGGAGTAAATAATGGGTAAAATTGTGTCGTTTTTTTTGATGAGCTTAGAACAAGATCAGACCCAGTGGGTATTGTCAACAATACACATAGAAACTCAAAATACGACATTTTTTAGCGATCACCACATTTTTTATTTTTAAAAACTATAAAATTTTTACTTTTTTAAAAGTCATGCTTTTTTGCATATCTACTAGACCAAGAGCCCATAGACCAAAAATTGTGCATAATAGGTTTACTCCAAAAATGCCTGAGATGTTGTGATTTTTGGGTCGTGGAGCACAGAAATGCCCATGCCAGTTTTTGTTTTTGGTACAGTGATGTGTGGCAGACCCGTAAATGTGTAAAAGAAATTGCTTAAAAAAGTATTATAGGTTTAGGACTGGGGTTTGCGGGAAGCGCTAAATAATAAAAAATAATCCAGGGGACGCGGTTCGCTTGTTGTGAATTCTGGGACACTGACCCGCTGCAGGGGTCAAACTGTGTAAATAAATCGCCCCCAAAAAATCGTAGGTTTACGCATGGGGATTGGAGGGATCTCCTAATTTACGCCCAAACATCATGAATGTCGACTCCCATTCATTTTGGTTGGTACAAAGAGGCGCGACTCTCGCGACATTTTGTAAATTCACTCAGATAAAAAAATCATAAGTTTATGAATGGCGTTCAGTAACTTATTTAATATAAACATACTGACTGCGAAAATATATTCGCCATCGTTGAAAAGTGGTACAAAAGTCTTGCCATTCACGATAATTGATTGTGCACTGAAGCTTCGTTCCTACTGCGTGTAGATTACTGCAGTAAATAGGAAATGCAAGAAATTAAAAAAAATTAAAATGGTTCTATGAAACGTTTAGCTGCACATACCAGACAGGCGATATTCCAGAAGAATACAAACGGAACATCATAGTAGCTTTGCCAAAAAGGAAAGGCGCGGGTACGTGTGGAAATTTTAGAACGATTAGTTTGACTTCCCATGTGTCAAAAATTTTAACTAGAATTGTGCAAAGAAGGATGGAGAAAAGGGCGGAAGAAATATTAGGAGAAGATCAGTTCGGATTTAGAAGAAATAGGGGAACGCGCGAGACCATTCTAGCTTTACGACTACTAATAGAAAAAGCAATAGAAAAGGGAAAGAGACCCTATAAAGGATTTGCAGATTTGGAAAAAGCCTTCGACAATGTGAAATGGAGGAAGATGTTCGAAGTGCTCAAAACGGTAGGGATTAAGTATATGTATAGTTAGGGAGCCGGTATAGTAAATTATGACTGTATTTTCTACCATGCCGGACATTATTTTAATCTTAATGTATGCAACAAGAGAAAGTTGCATCTGAGTCGCACCGCAGATGGCGCTCTTAAGAAAAGTTTCGAATCGTCTGGCACCCACTCGCAACTATCTAATGTATCTGGCATTGATATTTTGGCATTCTTCATAATACAAAAATTCAGTAAAAGAAAAATCTGTTGGTAGAAAATACGTCACGTGACGCTCCTGCTTAAGATAAGTTTGGGGTTCTCTGGCACCCACTCGCGACTTATAATGTATCTGATTCTTCTTTTACTGACTATTTGCCAAAATATCAATGCCAGACACATTAGATAATCGCGAGTGGGTGCCAGACGATTCGAAACTTTTCTTAAGAGCGCCATCTGCGGTGCGACTCAGATGCAACTTTCTCATAGTCATATTCTTCTTCCTCTTGTTGCATACATTAAGATTAATAATGTCCGGCATGGTAGAAAATACAGTCATAATTTACTATACCGGCTCCCTAACTAATAGGGATAGAAGAATAATTTATTCATAATCTACACAAAGAGCAAACGGCAGTTACAGAATTTGAGCAGGAACATAGAGAAGTAAATATCCGAAAGGGAGCGAGGCAGGGACGTGCGTTATCGCCTCTAGTTCTCAATTTATATATCGAAGATGCGATGAATATTGTTAAAGACATCAGAATAGCTGCTGGAATTAATATACAGGGTCCAAACTATTAATATGCTCAGATTTGCGGATGATATAGCAGTATTAGCATCCAGCGATCCAGCAAAGAAGAATTAGGAAGGACTCTGAACGAAATGGAAGCTGTTTTGACGGAGCGCTATGGTATGAAGATCAATAAAAAGAAAACCGAAATTTTGTTGTGTAGGGGGCGTGAAAATAGGGCTAAAACTAAAATACAAATAGGAAACGAGAAGATAGAGGAAGTCTCAGATTTCTGCTATTTAGGAAGTCAAATAACTCTAGATTTAAGACAAAGAATAACGGAGGGCCGAGTTGCATTTAAAAAAAAGAAACAACTATTATGCTCGGAAATGATAAATGTAGAAACTCGGAAGAGGCTCTTAAAAACGTATGTATGGAGTACAGCAGTGTCCGGGTGCGAAACTTGGACGATAGAAGCGGATAGGAAAAAATTAGAAGCATTTGGAATGTGGCGCTATAGACGCATGACGAAGATACCGCGGGTAGATAAGATTAGCAACAGAGAGGTATTAGAAAAAGTTGGAGAAAAGCGAAATTTATGGAAGACCGTAGGGAATAGGAGAGATAGGATAGTAGGACACCTTCTGAGGCACGAAGGCTTAGTTCGCAACATACTAGAGTCAGAGATAGGAATAAAAAGTGGTAAGGGTAGGCCGAGATTGGACTACTGCTCTCAAGTAGTTAGGGATATAGGATGTTCAACTTTTAGGGAAAAGCGTAGGTTAGCTCAGGATAGGAAAGATGGAGGTACGCGTCCAACCAGTCTTCGGACTGAAATCTTTATGATGAAGGGTGAAAATTTATAATTGTTTTCTTTCAAGCTTTCTAGCGGGCCCTTGTACCACCGTTCAATGATAAGGAATGTATTTTTGTACTCAGCAGGTTCATCATAATCAAATTCTTGAATGCCATTCATAAACTTATGATTTTCTTACGTAAGTTTTTTTTTACAAAATGTTGCGTCTCTAGCGCCCACCTGTACCATTTTTTTTATCGGCAACGGTGAATACTCGACTTTTGTGATTGAAATAACTTGTCTCCAAGTTTTGAAGAGTAAACTTATGATTTTTTTTTTACCTGAGTGAATTTACAAAATGTGGCGAGAGTGGCGCCTCTTTGTACCAACCAAAATGAATGGGAGTTGAGATTCATGATGTTTGGGGGTAAATTAGGAGGTCCCTCCAATCCCCATGCGTAAACTTATAATTTTTTGGGGGGTGTTTTATTAACACAATTTGACCCCTGTAGCGGGTCAGTGTCCCAGAATTCACAACAAGCGAACCGCGTCCGCTGGATTACTTTTCATTATTTAGCGCTTCCCACAAACCCCAGTCCTAAACCTATAATACTTTTTTAAGCAATTTTTTACACATTTACAGGTCTGCCACACATCACTGTACCAAAAACAAAAACTGGCATGGGCATTTCTGTGCTCCACGACCCAAAAATCATAACATCTCAGGCATTTTTGGAGTAAACCTATTATGCACAATTTTTGGTCTATGGGCTCCTGGTCTATACTGGCATATCTCAAAAACGAATTGAGCTATCGACGTAATCTTTCTTTTGTTTTAAAGCACACACCTATGCGCTTCTTTAGATGTATAATAATAATGGTATTGTTTTTTAAATAAATGATAAAAACGCCGATGATCTTGGACGTTCAGAAACTATGCAGGTAAATTTTCAATAATCAAGAAATTCTTTTTTGTTTTGGAAATTTTTAAATGACATGATGCGAAGGAAATATAGTCAAAAGACCAAAAAAGTTTTTAGAAAAAAAATCTCTCGATATTTTCAATAGTTTTTATAATATGATTTTTTTAGTTTGGAGGGTAATATCTAAGTTTGCGCGCACGGTTCAATAATAGTGGGTAATGGTGCGGTACCTTTAATTTTGCTGTATTTTCGGTTATTCATCTGCAATGCTTGGGCATCTCACATACAAATTAATAAAGCCTGACCAAGTTAAAAATGGACTAGTTCCTTTAAAATATTGAAAGAGTTTCCATGTCAAGTTTATTTTTGTAAATATTTCATCGTTTCTTTGTTAAACTCAAAGGACTTAAAGGGTAAAAGCTCTGGTAGTTTTGGAGGGCTAAAAAAGGGCAATATGTGTCGAAAGGGAAAATCAAGATCTTCTAAGCTTAATGAACAAGGACCTTTTCTAGGTATATTTTCACCTATAAATGAAATGTTTTCTAAACGTTACTGACATACAATCATATCCACGCAATGAGTAGTATTTTTTTCCGTGGATTGTGTCCTCATTTAAATCAAAATTATCTATACTCGCGTGTGTGTAATTTTTGATTGTATTACCAACAACTTTTACCTGGAGGTATACATAAATTTTGTCATTACTAATTCTTTGTTTGGCAATGTTGGTTGTTAATAATTGTCTAATATCGTTATAAGTACAGCTATTAACAATTTCAGATAGAAAGTCAAAAAGTTGTCTACTTCGTAGTAAATGGTGTACACATAAGCCTAATCCAAATTTAAAAAGTTTTTTTATATAACTTGACGAACAACGCCATAATAAGATTGCAAGGAATAACAGCTTTTGGATTTATATTTTTTTCTAACGTTATATCTATCATCGTCGATAAGCCAAGATATAAATTTCAGCAACATATTTGGTACTTGCTTTGTAAACTCATTTTGATTAATATCATGAGGAGTTGAGGAACAGGAAAATTTGTTCGTGGAGAACTGAAATTGTGTGTGTTTTTTAAAAATTCCAGCTGCTTGATGCAAAATTTCATATTCATTTTGATAAACTTCTTCCTTACAGACATCATTATTAGCAGTTTCAGATACAAAGGAAGAACTTGAATCTGATTCTCTCGTTGATTCTATTTTATCAGAGTTTGATGAAAAAGTCGGGAAATGGGCTAATTTTTTGTTAATTTTCAATTTATTTAAAAATATGTTATACATATTTCGAAATGTAATGGCTATAACACGACCTATGATATTTCGCATCATGCGCAAACAAATTGTCATAACCGGTAAACGTTGCAACCATTCCAATATCGCCCCTCTTTTTGGCCGCTCTGATTATTTATACATAAATACTTTTTCCTTTCCCCTCAAGAGATTAAGATAAATTGGCTATTGTAGTACATATTCTTAAAAGTTTCTATTATTTTTTATTGTACGCTATCCGGTTTCCTACTTTTATATTTTAAGTGTATTTTATCCAAATATAAGTCAGCAAACAAAAGTGTAGACTATAGGTACCTCAGTAGTTTTTTATTCTGAGGTAGGCACTTACAACCTCACTCTCGACCTACCCCAAAAAATGATCAGTTTGGAACTTTTTTATTTCATATATCAGTGGTATATTTTTATGCAAATTAATGTTTAATTTAAATCATAATTTTTCGAGTTTTATTTTTGTTTATCTTTTGACTGACGAAACCCCTAAAATAAAAAAAAGAAATGGGTAGGTACCTAATACAATCTACAAACTTGTTTGTATAAATGTTAATTTTTGCTTTTTCTTTGTCCCTTTTTGATTGCAAATAAGGCACATTTCACGTATTTTAAATGATTCCATGTTACCCCTACTTTTTGAAGAACCTGGAATGTCTCGTGGAATGTTTCTGTCTCCGTCCGAGCTATTACTAATTTAGCAAACCATCTCAATATTGTCCTTGCTGGTATAGACCTTTCTGCAGTCTTTATGATATTTTACATTAATTTTTGCGTTTAAAGTATCATTCTTGATTTCAAAAATTTTCTGTCCAAAATCATTTTTTCTCAGTTCCGCAGCAAGAATTATTATCTCTAAACCCCACTTCCAATTATATTGTTTATCTCGCACGCGTCGATATTGTCATCGGTCGCTCCTTATTATTAGCCGATATAAAAACTCATAGTGGCTAAACTACAAAAGTCACATTAACAATTATGCTGCCAAAAACTTTTTTGGTCTTTTGGCGGCATTTCCTTCGCAGCATGTTATATAAAAATTTAAAAAAAAAGTTTCTCGATTAGTGAAAATTTGCCTGCGTAATTTCTGAACTTCCTAGGTTATCGACGGTTTGAGCATATTAAAACAAACAACACCAACCAATACTATGCTTAGAAAGAAGCGCCTAAGTGTGTGTTGTAAAACAAAAAAAAATATGTCGATAGCTCAATTAGATACCTAGATATTAGAGCAGATATATAAAAAAGCTGGGTTTTTGAAAAAGGTACGTATCCACACTTTTTTGGAAATAAAAAATTTCGTGACCACAAAATAATGTCGTATCTTGTGATTTCTCATAAACAATGACCTAACTAATAAAATGAGATATGTCTCAGTTTGTTATAAGATAAAAAATTCACAGACCTCGCATCTTACGCAAGTATCATAGGCGTATTGAAAATACCGACACAACTGCTCGGTTTCTAAGATGCCCAACAAAAGTGATCTGTGCCGTTTCAATTTGGTATATTATTGATACAATAAAATAAAAGAAATGACTTGTGACAAGCACAACGCACATAGTCAAACTGACGCAATACGTAACAAAATATTAACGCATCCGTTTTGTACTGTTTGGACTTTTATTGCAACGCGATATCCCTCTTAAACGGTACTCGCGCTCGCCGTACCTTAGTTTACATCTGGCTAGCGCTCTCCATCCAATATTATTATTAGCGGCCCCTCTACTGCACGCGCCGCCGACTGAATCTGTCGCGTGTCGATACATTTTTCGTAAGATGAGTCCCATATACAAGCGGCCAGAAGTATTTTCAATACTAAAAATAAAATCGAGAAGGAAGCGGGTTTTGCCTTGGTTTTTACTCCATTAATAAATAGTTCAATTGCCTTATTGCATTATTGCATTATTGCATTATTGCATTATTGTTTCTATACCAACTATCAGTAGTAGGCCTACCTCTAACCTACATAATTGAAGTTATAGAATTTTTGTCAAAATGTGACATTTCAAGCTAATATGGAAAGATCTAAATCTAGAATAAGGCGAAAAAGAAAAAAAAGACCTCAAGCTCCAGTGGAAAAAACATCATCGACTTCCAGTGGACAACATGCAGAAGAAAAATTTATTAATCGACAACAAACCTTTGTGCCGTATAATTTCGATTATTGCTGCTACCAAAACTTATTTGGCGCCAATTTTCCTTTGTATAACCCTTATTTAGATGGTTATTTAAACCCCCCTGTGTATTTTGGACAACCCCCGTACAGTTTTGATCAAATTCTAACCAACCCACATTTAAGAAACAATGGTAAAAAAAGTACTCGCCCAAGACGACAACTTGATAACAAAAATGCGAAAGTAAAGGCAGACAATATCGAAGAAATAGAAAAGCAAAAAGACAAATCGGAAGACATCTTATTAAAAACCAAGAAAGATGTAATCGAAAACAAAATTCACGCAAATAAAGAAATAACCACACTTTACAAAAATTCAGGTACCTATCTAATTATACTTTTATGCGGGTCTCACATAAGTGGTTTGATTGCATAGAAGCAAAAATAAAGGATGGGTATCAAATGCTAAGAGGAAGTAAATAACACTTATGTGAGCTAGCCTGTATACCTACAAGATAAATAATTCCTAACTTTTAGCTACGAATGCTACAGTAGCAACCACATCTGGAATGGGCAAATTAATTTTAGAACGTGCTTCAAATACGAACTTGTCCTGCGTAACAAAAGAAGATTTAGACGACTATTTATCGAAAATCTTGGTTGATATCCTTGGAACTGATTCACATATCACAGAAAAATTAGTAAACAACAAACAACAGCAAAACGAAACGCCTAAAAAAGAATCCATAACTAACAATAACTACATTTGTAACTACCTCGGATGCTACAATAACGTTGAGAACGCCTCTGTTGTTAGTTACGCCACTGCACTAACAGACTTGAAAGAAAATGTGACGACAGACATTGTCCATAAAGAAATCTTTGCACAAGATTCTGAAGTAACTAAAGAATTGCGAAAGGAAGTCCACTGGCTTCAGGAGAATATCATATACTTGAATATTAAAATCACAATGTTGTATGTTATTTTTATTTTCATCATGTTGTATAATGTTTGGTCAAATTGGCGAGTGAAATAAAGGTTGATACAGTCAAAGGCACTCTTATAAGTCCCGTAGTACATACATCGAAAAATCAAAGTTGCTCAAAATGTATAATCTTTCTGTTGATGTCTAATACTGAAGCAATATAGTTGTCTTTCAATCCCTTAATAGGATGTCCTTTAATTATCGCAGTACGTAGTTGTATAATCGCTCTGAAACTCAACCGGACGGGATGTTCAATCGCTCACTGCATTAGTTGAATGGAGGCGCGCTATTTTCACGGCACCGAATACATTCATCCTGTGCGAATTCTTGGTTTAAACATCCAGGAACACGTAGAATTTCAGAACAAGCCTTAACCAGCCTATTGTATATACCTCTACAACGGATTAATTAACGTATGTTTAATTATTGGTAGCCTCACAGCAACAATAATTAAATACCGGCACTTATCTAGTGCACAACAGTAAATCACACCACGCAACGCAAGACAGGTAGTCAGGTACTCTCAATAGTTTAGAAAGTTATCTGGATCGTGTATGGTAGTGAACCTCTCGATCTCCGGTCAACATGCGGTTTTGTTACTTCTTCCTACATTCTTCGACCTCTCGTATTCTCGCGAATCCTATAAATCAACTCGGACAATGCATGACTCACCATTGTACCCTCTATCAGCTTTCCTTCGGTTCATTGGCGCGTATGACATACTTCCATATTTTGTTCCTTTTTTCTCCAAGGGTTGCGATCTTTTATTTGATGCACAGAACAAAATAATTAACGCCTATCTAAGTTTGTCAGGTCCATTACAACACTAATATCTTGCAATAGTTTAACACTGCGCTAGCAGAAACCTTGTATTTATACTGGGTGGTGCAGCTTATCTAATCGTCTTAACGTTAAATAACGTCGGCCATTGCGACTACTGGAATCAATTCCGGTCGAAATTGACCACCATAGAAGAATTTATTGATCGAGTCAATAGAACCGAAGAAGATATTAAGCAGCATGACGAAGATCGCCGTGTACGGCACCCTTCGGGGGTTGAGACGCAGGAAAACTGTTGTCGGGCCGAGACACTCGACAACTGACCATTTCGGCCCTCTCTCAGCTTTTGTCCATCCTCTCATATGTCCAGGTTGAGGTTGGCGGGCGATATTGTAAAGTAATACTTGACACTGGTGCCCAGCAGGTAACTGTGGGAACGTTGTGTGGCAAGATGATTGTGTGGTCAACCTAGCAAACGGAAATTCAGGTGAAGATTGACGGCGTCCAGTAAACGAGCCCGTTCCTGATGACTCCGGAACTACGGGAAGAGACGGTATAATGGGCTTGAGGAAAAATGAGTAAAGTAAGGAGTAAAGTAACCATGTCCTTCGTACGGGTAGCAAGGTCCTCCGTGGTTAAGTAAGTATCGAAAAGACCGAGCAAAACTAACAAGGTGTGTCTTATTATCACAAGAATCTGCATATACTGTGGAGCACTGCCGTAGCTCTAAAAACCAAGTACCCAGTGCCCTCATCGAGCCCGCGGAACCTGCCGAACGCAAGGAAGTTGACACTGAACTCTTGTCCCCTCCAATAATATCCAACTGCTCGGCGACCAGACTATATTTGTGCACGTGAGGCAAAACCAGCTTTAAGGTCCCGAAATGGGGAATCTCCACAATAAACTACAACGGGTGTTGAGGGAGGGACCACGAGGCCATAGCGAAGTAACCTTTACCCGCTTCCACTTTATTGAAGAAGATGGGATGGTGTATAAAACGACATGGGCCAAGAAGAGTGTTAGAGGTCCTCTACCCATATCACGACGACCCAGGCTTCGGCCATCTCCGAAGGTATGAAACATAGAAGGCCGTAGGGAACCATGTGGTGCATTGCCTGATTGCCTAATCTACGCCTGTGACACTTACCCACAAGGCCGATCGAAGCAATTTCCCTCGACTTTATGGGTTCACATGATAAATCGTCGACAGGGAACAAATACCTACTGGAAGTATCCGATATTTTCACCTGCGGGGCAGAAGCATCCCATCTTCCCAGAACGACGAACCGAGTCTCCTAGTTGACTAGGCAAATGCCATCAGCCAGTTCCTGTAAGAACCACTCAATAGTGTATTTCGATGCATGCCAATCACAGAACAGGACTACAAATATTTAATCGAATTTACTTCGCATTTACTGACGATAAAGTCGGGTTCGGGTAGTCTAATATGTGGACGAGGTGAGGCGGATGGCCAATCTACTCTCAGAGACAGGGCGTATTGTTACCAGCTAAAGGTCTGAAGAACAAATATGAATACAAAAACACAAATAAATTGTAGCGGTATTTTGTTATTTACTTTTCGAAGTTACGTACTTAGTAACATGATCGCCTGTAGTTGGCGCATTCTTTACGCCGTTGGTAATAAATTATATGATACCTGTCAAACAAGTTAAGCAATAAATGTCATTATAGGTTTTAAGAAAAATGGTGGCTACAGAAGCATTTAATAAGCATCAGTGCAGTTTACCACCGCCTCCAGATCTACTAGAACTGTCTCTGAAAAAAGGTCCATGTTTGGGCTTAAGAAGATGGTTTAGAGAAGTCACAGCTATGTCTGAGAAACATCCCGATACTGCGTTCTATTTGAAATCCATGAATGAATACAGAAAAGCTTACAATCTACATTTAACGAAGTTCCATACCACGATACATCCTCTTAGTCGCTTCCGACGATACTTCAGAATATACGAGGCCTTTCTTCTGCTCTTATATTACCATTTAATGCCCGCAATAATGTGTGACCAAATTGATAGTTTAAGAGAAATGAAATTATTCTTCGACTGTTTGTTCTTGTTGAATATCCCTGTGAATTTTCGTCTTGGACTGACGGACAAAGCGGCGAAGAAAATTATTCTGGACCAACCAACTATTGCAAGGTAAATATTAAACTGCTTATATCACCAATTCGTATTTTCTGAATTTTTCCCGCAAATATCAAACGTTCAAGGTTATTTAGAGCTTGTTTTTTTTGTTTGCCATGCTTTGCGGTCGGTTGAGGACAATCGGTCTTACAGGAATAGCCGAGTGTTAACATTACCGCTACGTCGGCAAGCACACGTAATCATACATCTAGGATAGTCTTACATACAAATCATCAAGTATCCTCAAAGTCATGTTTCTCATTTATATAATAATCTTTCAATTTAAGTATTATTCAAATCTATTAACGTTTGTATTCCAAGTTTGTATAAAATATCACTAGGTAAATTTTATTGTTCTTTTCAGATCTTATTTGAAAAGTTACTTTTTCATCGACGTAATCTCGTCAGTGCCTCTAGATTACATATTATATCTAAATGGATCTCGAGAGTGGTATATTATGATGATTCCATCTTTAAAGTTGCTCGAAATACAAAAAATGTATCGTAATTTGTTCCAGTTACAATCAGTAAGTCTAGCATAAAAAACGAACTTAATTTATTTATTCATAGAGAGACATATCTAAGTTATAGGAGGCATGTGGCCTAGTGGCGGCCCAGAAGCACCTATATTTGCTCAAGTTCTGACCCATATTGGCTGTAGATCGATTCTACATAAGTAAACGACACTGTTCCGAAATAAATAGTTATTATTTGCAGCAATCAGATACTCTATTAGTTTAGCGATGTTGACCCAACATTGTGACCTACCAATATTGAGCTTTTAAAGTTATCTGAAAGGCGAAAATCACACATATTTGAAGAAGATCGCAAAACTACACTGCTTATCGTAGAATATAAATTTCGTAGATATACCTTTGTGTTCACAAAAATTATGGGAGGAGGTTCCAGTCTCTAGAACTGATCTATTTTTTATATTATATTACTTTAAATATAATTTATTTTCTAGTGGACCACAGGGAAGAACGTATTTTCGCCATTATTAATTTTTCTTCCAATATACGAAGTAATTGTATGGTGGTTTGCTTGCGTAATAGCAGTAGTAACTTTGAACTATCATAACCCACGATCGTGGTTCATTGAGGACAAATCGTTCAATCTATTGTTTTGCAAATGCTTGTACCGATCCACGTACACGATAATGCTTGTTGGACCTGGACTTGCGGAATCCTTTTTCATCGTAGATGTAGTTGTGGACATTCTCGCTTTAGTTTGTGGATACATACTGCAATTCTTTTGTTTTGGTTAGTACGTCACTTATTTAACAGTCTTAACTTCTAAATCTTCTACTGTTTCAGCGATAATTATCAAAATGTTGAACGTTTATGACGCGTCGAAGCGGTTTTATCAAATATTCGTAGAACAGGTCAGGCAGTTCATCATATTCAAAGATATACCTACTGCGTTGGGTCTTAAAATCATGCAATATTGCAAAGCCCACTTTAAACGAAAGGTATACAAGGACAACAAATACATGAAGATGTTAACTGGTCAACTAAGACAGGTATATAAAAGTTTCTTCTACCAACTGCCAAGTACCAACTCAAATTTACAGGATATTATTACTTATGATCGTCTGCCTTTATTGGAACTGGTGGATTTCCTTCAAAATGTTCCCAAGCCTTTGTTAGAAATTCTAGCAATGGCGATGAAACCAGAATTTTTCTTGAGTGGAGATGTGATAGCGAAAGCTGGAAGTATTGGCGATAGAATGTATTTTCTTAAGACTGGTACAGTTGCAGTGTTCTCAAGTACCGGAAAGGAGGTTTAGTATGACATTTATTTCCAACTAAGTCTCGTCACCTACCGTCTTTTTTAGATGTGCCACCTGGAAGACAACGCAAATTTTGGAGAAATAGCCCTAATTTTAAATGTTGAAAGAGTTGCCAATATTTTTGCTATTAGTGACTGCGAATTGTACACTTTACATAGGAAGAGCTTTCAGAGAATTTTGATACCTCACACGCCGTTGTTTTTGAAAATTAGGAAGATCATTCTCAATAAGAAGTTGTACGGTACTTACGTAGCAAATAATTTAAATTTTAATATACCTATGATTTAATTTTATTAAATTTTACAGTTCACTTTTGTTTCATTTCGGCAGTGGCAGGTTACTATTAATAGCTTTCCCCTCGTTATAGTAACACAAGACCCAAGAAACTAATATGTTTGAAAGTAAACCTAAATTTATGTTTTTATTTTGAATGAACCAACGCAAATATAAAAAATTAATGTTTAAAAGGTAAAGTGGCACACATACAGGGTATCTCACGCTAGCGTATTTCCTTCATACTCGACTATCGTTCGAAATATGAAAAAACTGCTAAGCTATAAGTACAAAAGTTGCTCTAATTTGTAAGCTGCATATTTTAAAATTATTTTCAAAGACTTCCGGTTATAGCGGGAACAGATACTAACTTCATTATTTTAACTGAAACAGCCTGTACAGGGTGACCCAAATTGGGTGCAAGTATGGGGTATCTTGGTAAATATTAGTGATAGAGAAAAACTGATAAAGCACTTGCGAGCTCTTTTTTTACGTTCAAGTCAATGGTGCAGAGAAACTTTTGAAATTGTTTTTTATTTTCGAGCTATGGACGAAAATTGAGTTTTTTGACATTTCCAGTAATGCTTGTATCTCGCTTATTATTTAGAGTTGGTGGGATGCAATGCAGACATTCTTAATGCACTTTTTTAAGTAAATTACAGTGGCGTAGTCAAAATTTTTATATTATAAAGGGTTTGGCAACTGCAGGCCAAACTTTGAAATTTTAAATGGCGGCCATATTTGATTTTCATTTCGTTGAATAGAGGAATTTTTTCTGCTTTCAAAAATGTATAATTTGACATATCTGACTTCAATAATTGCGGAGTTATGACGAATTTTCTGTCTTAAGCATTACCTATAAGTATTATAGGCTTATTTCACAGTCATAGCCATCTTATGTTTTCGACAGATATAATAATTATTGTCCACATCGTCACTACTTTTTAAATTGGCATGAATATTTATTTATAACATCGAATTAAATTATGCATGTAATGAATGAATAAATACCTATATATCAAATTTTTATCACAAATAGACATACAAAATGATACCATTATTATCCGAATTAATTAATGAAACAGAAAATTTCTATATAGCTCCGTTAATATTGCAGTTAGATTTATCAAACTATATATTTCTGAAATCAGAAAAAAATCCTCCATTCAGCTGTGTGAAAATCAAATATGGCCGCCGTTTAAAATTACAAAAGTTTGGCACGCAGTTCATAAACTCTTCATGTCATTCAAAATCTGACTACGCTACTGTATTTTACTCAAAAAAGTGCATTAAGAATGTCTACATTACATCTCACCATCTCTTATAACAAGCGAGATACAAGCATTCCTCGAAATGTCAAAAAACTCAATTTTCGTCCATAGCTCGGAAATGAAAAACAATTTCAAAAGTTTCTCTTCACCATTGACTTGAACATAAAAAAAGAGATCGCAAGTGCTCTATCAGTTTTTTTCTATCACTAATATTTACCGAGATACACCATACTTGCACCCAATTTGGGTCACCCTGTACATTATCGCATTTTTTTCATTTTTTATTGAATTTTAGGGCACTTTTGTTAAAAACTCTTTGGACCTAGAATGAAACGTTTAGTCGTAATAGGGCTTTTCATTATAAAAAAATGCTGAGGCGCATGCGCGATCGCGCCATGACATTTTCGGACAGATATCAAAGTTTTGTATTGTTTGAAAGTGTTTCTTTTAAATTCTTTGTTCTATACAGTAAAATTTTATTGCAAACGTGCAAAATTAGTATGGAGCATCCAAACTTAGTGCTTTTGGTGACTGCAACGGCGCTAGCAGAGTGGGTAGGCCAAGCTATCGCTTGGGATTACGATTTTATCCATTTCCCAGACCCTGCCTAACACTGAGGTAAATTGAAGTTAATAACTGGGTCGGTGACCAAGTGAGGACTTGTTCCACCTATGTAAATTGTATTGCGTGAATGAAAATGTGTAATAGACAAGATTCTAAATGGAAAAGTGTGTTTGTTAGGTCTTTAAAATCATAATTATTTGTAGTTACATACATACATACATACATTGCAGAAAAATACGCACCTGTCTATTAGATCCGTTTTCTCAGTTTTCTTTTAAAAAATTGATTGATTTTCAACGCTACGTATTAAAAACCTGCGCGATTGAAATTATGTTGGTTAACATTCCCGCATTTCAAACAGGCCAGGCACGCCTTCGGGATTCAGCTTCATAATTTTATGAGGGATGTCACTGGGAACTAACATTTGTAATTTTCTGTCTTTCAAACACCCTCCTTATTTGGTACTCTACTATTTACTTGCGAATACCCTACACGAAGTTCGAAAACTGAGACTGACATTCATCAAAAAAACTTAGAGCAGGTGATTGTCACTGTACTTCTGCACATGCGCACTAACGAAATCAAACTAAATGAAAAGGGCTATTTGACATTTTTCGAGAAATTTGACGTTTGCGGTGCTTTTTAAAAATTAATGATATCTCGGAAACTAAGTTAGATAAAAATTTGCGATTTTGACTGTTGTGTTAAACACAAAAGAAGGTGCCAGCTACGATGCAAACTTTATTTTAGGGAATTGGGAAAGTTCTTGATATGGACCATTAAATTTTAGATTTTTCAAACACTGATATGTCGACTTTTTTGAATGGAACGGTATATTAATTTTTACACCGTCAGACGCAAACTTTTACTCTCTTTCACTTTTATTTAAATTATTTCGGTTTGTATCTGTTAGTTTTTAGAATATTTCGGCTTTTCTGATTTTTGAATGCGTTTTTAAATTTTATTTCTAATAACTTTTTTCGATACCGATTCGATACGTAGGATCTTGTTAATGTCGTCTATTCGGAAAACGTTCCCTATAAATCAATATAAAGGATTTTGAGGACATTGGCCAAGAACAAATGCCATATCGACCAATTCTTTTCGAGTTAACTACCTACATCCTTATTAAACGGTCAGAAAGCCACCTTGTTACCGGTTTAAAATGTGAAAACGTAATAAAAATCAGAAAATCCAATTTTTTTCAAAAACTAGCAGACATAGACATACCAAAACTGTTTTAATTAAATTGAAAGAGGATAAAAATCTGTGTCTAATGGTATAAAATTTAATATACCGTTCCATTTAAAAAAGTAGAAATTTTGGTATATTTTGTGCCAGTTATATTTTAAGATTTCAATTTTTTGTGAAATGCTGGCATATCATATAATTAAAACACTGGATAAATCGACGTTTCGCCCCCGTTCGGGGGCTTTATCAAGATTTATTGGTATAAATATAAAATATAAATTTGTCAGTAAAAATTTCTGACAAGAACAGAATTTTTCTCAAACAATAAAAATTATTTATGTAGGTAACTATGATGTAAATATAAAAAAAGTTTAGCGCTTTTGATTTTGAATACAATTGAAATTATGAAAGAGAAAAATGTTTATGTATTTAATTTAACAATAATAATAGTAAGTAGCAGAGAGAATGATTTATTTTATTATATTACAGTAAATTTGACTTAAATTTTGTATATCAGTTCTATCATTAATAGAGTTTTGTTCTTTTTTTTATATAGATCATTTCTAAAAATAGTCGAGATTTTAAATTTTTTTCTTGTTCTAAAATTTTGGTGTCGTTAAATTCAAAGGTATGATTGCTGTCTTTCATGTGTTTACTAATTGCTGAATTACTGTTTCTGTATTTGTGTTGTTTTAGTCTGGTTTCTAAATGATTTTTAGATTGGCCAATATATGTTTTTTCACAGTCTTTACATTTAATTTTGTATACAGTATGAGTTTTCATCAATTTAGGAATGGGTGTTTTTAAATTAGAATACAAAAATTTTAAGTTATTATAATTTTGGTGCGATACTTGTAAGTTGTGTTTTACTAATAATTTATTAATATTTTGTGACATGCCTTTAATATATGGTAACGAAATGTAATTTTTATTTTCTTTCGGTTTTTTACTATCGGTATTATTATTGTAAAATTGATGGGTTCTATTTTTTATAATTTTCATAATGAAATTTTTAGGATAATTATTTTTTATTAAACAATTTAACACTTTTTCTATTGCGGATTTTCTAAATTGTGGGCTGGAGAGTTTAATCGCACGGTCAGCTAGACACATAACAATACTCTTTTTGTGGGAAGTGGGTTGTTCAGAATTAAAACAAATATAACGGCCAGACCAAGTTGGTTTAGTGTACCATTCAGTTTCTATTGAATTTTTCATTTTATATAAAGTTAAATCTAAAAAATTTATTTGATTTTTTGTTGATTTATCCAGTGTTTTAATTATATGATATGCCAGCATTTCACAAAAAATTGAAATCTTTAAAAAGTAGAGATATCAATTTTTGAAAAATCTTAAATTTAATGGTTCATTACTTAATAATTAAGTCGTTTTACAGTTTAATAGACCTTTTCATTTCGTTTGATTTCGTTAGTGCCCATGTGCAAAAGTACACTGACAATCAGCTGTTCTTAGTTTTTCGGACGAATGACACTGTCAGTTTTTGAACTTCGTGTAGGATATTCGCTTAAGGCGGTCCCACACAATGCGGGCATTTGGCGAATGACCGAAGGTTCGTGTACTAACTTCGTCATTCGCCTAAGCTCCCACATTATCTGTTGGTTCAGAAAACATTTGGCTTTTCTATGTGCGGCGAATGTTCGTAGAGGCCGCCTTGATATTAACAAACACCTGACAAATATGCGGGAATTCATCACGAATCGTGTAGGAGCTAGAGGCGAAGGTACGCGAAGCTACTTCGCGGTCCTTTGCTTCGTGTCATTTTACCGACAAGACGCGAGAAACAGACGAATAACGAACATTCGGCGAAGTTAATGTCCCACACACCACGCGAAGGATCACGAATGGCAAACGTTCGCCGAATATCCGCATTGTGTGGGACCGCCTTTAGATGAGGGAAGAGTATGGATACATAATGCCCGACCTTTGCCGTGCACGTGAGTGTTACCAAAATTTGAGCGTGTTTGGTGCCAAACAAAGTGATGAAACCAGGTTACTGTTTAGAATTAATGTAATTTAATTAATTTTAAGAATAACGAAAGCAGCGTTTGAAATAGTGCAATTAGTCATATCATTTTAAGAATTTTCGTTCAATTCTCGGCGTAAAGAGACTAAGAAGTTTAGGTTACGCCCCTTTTTTTGGTGCCGAATGGTAACACAAACATCTGCTTTGTTATTCCTCCTCTTCTTCCCTCCTCTAAGGATATTCGCAAGTAAATAGATTACCAAATAAGGAGGGTGTTTGAAAGACGGAAAATGTTAGTTACCAGTGACATCCCTCATAAAATTATGAGCCTGAATCCTGAAGGCGTGCCTGGCCTGTTTGAAATACAGGCAATCACGCAGGTGTTTAATACGCAGCGGTGAAAATCAATCAATTTTTTAAAAGAAAACTGAGAAAAAGGATCTAATAGACAGGTGCGTCACTTTTTTCATTTCGAATTTTGCCTCTTGCACATTTTCATCCACGCAACACAATTTACATAGGTGGAACAAGTCCTCACTTGATCACCGATCCAGTTATTAACTTCGATTTACCCCAGTGTTAGGCAGGGTTTGGGAAATGGATAAAATCGTAATCCCAAGCGATAGCTTGGCCTGCTGGCGCCGTTGCAGTCACCAAAAGTACAAAGTTTGGATGCTCCATACTAATTTTGCGCGTTTGTAATAAAATTTTACTGTATAGACCAAAGAATTTAAAATAAACACCTTCAAACAATACAAAACTTTGACATCTGTCCAAAAATGTCATAGCGCAATCGCGCATGCGCCTCATCATTTTTTTATAATGAAAAGCCCTATTCAGTCATTCGATTCAAACCACTATTTCCTAGTTTTTTCTATTTAAAGCCAAATAAACGGTTTATAAGTTTGTAATTATACCAGAATAATTTGGTATGTCGTTTAAATCAAATTTTGATTTCGTTCTTTTTGCAAAATAAACCATTTTAGTTTCAAATCTTTTGAGTCCTTTGGGATCGAGCAGGTAAATTTCAAAATTTCTCGAATAGTCTGGAAAAACAATACTGGTAGTTATGGATATTTGTTGATATTAATCAAACATTTTAAGTGTATTTTCAAGAAAAACTTTTCGGGTCTTTTAAATCTAAATTAAAAAGTGGTATTCAAAAAGACGTGCGATGGGACGAAGTCGATCATCTTGTAGAAAAAAGAAAAATGCACAGCAGGCAAAATAACGCGGAACCCCCTTTTCAACTTCCTGAGGTTGTATCGCTTGAAGCACTGTTCATGGCCTGTCGCAGATTGCAAGGGAAGGCGCTAAGGTATAATAATATGAACTGTTACGATTATTGTATCTTAAATAACGATTAATTGGAAGTTCTTGATCCTAATCAATTTTATTTCAGAACCTCGCTTCCTGTGCGAAACTTGTGGCAAGACGTATAAATATAAAAGAGGCTTGGTTAGCCACAGAAGGTACAATTGCCGCAGTTGTACCTTCTATGGCTAGCCAAACCTCTTTTATATTTATACGTCTTGCCACAAGTTTCGCACAGGAAGCGAGGTTCTGAAATAAAATTGATTAGGATCAAGAACTTTCAATTAATCGTTATTTAAGATACAAAAATCATTTGACATACCTCTGCGACCACGATCGTCCGATACGAAACTAAGTTCGGCATTTCGATGGCCTAACTGCAATACCCCGTATCTGACATTTCTGCGATTTTGCGATTTTTTGTGCATCAGGTTTGTTGCGCTATTTATAATGTCCTTGCAAGATGCTGTAAGGTAAATTTGTGAAAAATTTTCTAAAAATCACTGTGAATCACTGGTTGCTCCCAGACATGCGCATAAAAATTACCCGTATCTGTCAATTGTAGGTGGCTTCCATAACCTACAGATGTGACCAGATCTCTTTTCCACTTAAATGACAGATTTTTCACCAAAGGTAAGGTTATTTGTAATTATTTGAATTAGAAATACATTATTATAAGGGCCAGGCATAAATTATTCACTCAAAAGTATGCAATGCACCGAATCACAATGCAAAAATAGAGCATTTACGATACGGGATATTGCAATATACATTTAATAAGCGTTTATATCAATTTTGGTTCGTTACGGGGTTTTCCCTTGATACTTATTTTATACAATTCAGTTTGTTTATTTTCGTTTAATGTTTGTAACTTCCTCATGTGTTTTATCAGGGAAACCCTTTTTTCAGATGAAGCCAACTCGAACACAGAAAATTTTGTCTATGGCATTAAAAAGCACAAACAATGATCATGAAATTCACGTGGCCAACGATAACATTCCTCAAACTATGTCCCCTGATTTGAATACGGTCATTACTGCTTACGAAGTTAGTACTACGGGAGCCCTAAATCCACTTGCAGAAAATCCACCCTTCGAATCTTCAAAATTTGATTTTGAGAACATTAATTATTTTTCCCTAAAAAATGTCGAACAGCCAGAGTTCCACAATAATGCAGCAGCACTGGATTTACAACAAAATAGTATTTTTGTCGAAGAAATTAATGTCGATGGAATCTTGCTAACAAGAGCCCAAGATAAAATCTCAGAAAGCATAATCGACTCTGGGTGTCTATCAAATACCAATATATTACAGAATAATATCTCACAATTAGAATCACCAAACAGTACATCGAAGCAGCAGCGTGAAGATGCCCTTCAATTTATTGACGACCAAGTATTGCTAGAGACAAATCTTGAGGATACCCATGTTAATCAAAACAAATATGATTTGCAAGAAAAAAGTTCATGCTCAGATTCACACAACAATACGTCCATAAATATAGACAAAGGTAAGAAACAGAGCACCCGAGATAATAAGGAGGACGATGAAGACGATACAGAGTTTGTCCCAGAACAAAATCCTGTATCTTCAGAAGAATCTGGGGAAGAATCTGAAAGTGAAGAGGATGGAACTCGTAATATAACCAGTTTTGATGAAAATATATCCGAAAGTGAAATAACAAAACAACGACATAGAAAAAGAAAAGCAGACAAAGAAAACTGGAACATATTAAAAAGCAAGCTTAGAAGAATGCGTGGGATGGAATATGCGGGGTTTCAGCGAAACAGGAACGGGAAATTTTCTCATGGAATTAAGCGATCCGTTAGAATGATGGGAGACAGATGTACTGTTTTAACATGTCGCAAATCGTCGAAGCACTTCTGTGGTGTCTTTTCAGAAGAAGATAGAAAACTTATGTTTCAATCTTTTTGGGAAACAATGGATTGGGGAGAAAAAAGAACTTACATAATAGGTAATATAGAGTACACGAATACAAAAAGATCATCTAAGGGCGATGAACCATCAAGAAGAAGCGGGACATACTGGTACTATTTACGAAATAAAAATAATGAAAAAAAGAGAGTATGCAAGAAGATGTTTTTGAACACATTTGGTTTAAAGGAAGATATGGTGCATGAGTGGTTCAAAAAAACTGAGCATGGACTTCTTACTTCAGACACGACCGTCCTCAATAAAAATGCAAGAGTGAAAAACAGAAACAAACAAAAGAGAGACTTCCTTACTAAGTGGTTCGACAGCCTACCCAAAATGCCCTCACATTATTTCCGTAAGGATTCGAACAAGCTATACTTGGAAACTCTTTTTCAATCTAAGGCCCAATTATATAATGAATACCTAACACACTGTGCTAATAACAATCAAGAAAAGTTGTATTCAATTTTTGACCAGATTTTTTGTAATTTACACCTTAGTTTATACCTAGCCGAATAAGGATTATTGTGACACTTGCAGTTCATACGAGGTAAAAAACATTGATGAAACTGTTTATGCATCCCATAGAGAAAGAAAAAATCTTGCTAGAGAGCACAAAGCTAAAGACAAAGAGGATGCTATTAACCTCAAAAATTATACTTTCACTATGGATCTCCAGGCTGTGAAAAACTGCCCTATTCTAAATGCAAGTGCAATTTATTACAAAAAGAAACTTACAATTCACAACTTTACCATTTACAATTTACAAAATCATGATGCTCTAAATTACTGGTGGGATGAAACGGAAGGAGACTTAAGTGCATCTACTTTTGCCTCTATGATTGTAAATCATATAGAAGAAAACTGCGTGGATACAACTTTACCTCTTATTCTTTGGTCCGATGGATGTTGCTACCAAAATAGGAACGCGACACTTGCCAATGCATTACTTAACCTTGCTATAAAGAGAGGACAAGTAATTTTTCAAAAATACCTTGAAAAGGGCACACTCAAATGGAGTGCGACAGTGTGCACCATCTGATCGAAATGAAACTTAAAAATAGAAAGATTTATCTTCCACATGATTACATAAGGGTTACTGAAGAGGCACGCTCAAAACCATGTCCTTTTAGAGTTAGATTTTTGAATCATGTTTTTTTTTAAATTATTCGTCTTGCGAAGCAGCATACAAAAGTATTCGACAAGGAAAAATGAAAAATGATCCGACCGTTACAGATCTGAGAGTATTAATGTATGACCCAGAAAAGAAGCAAATCTTTTATAAAATAAATTTTAATTATGAATTAAAACCACTACCTGTGCGCGTCGTTAATGCAAAAGACCTTGAAGTTTTAAGCTATCCCAGAATGCATAAACAAAGGTTAAGCATCAAAACTGACAAATACACTACTCACTTGCAAAAACTAAAATCACTTCTACCTGCCGATTGCCACGCATTTTATGACAATTTGCCAAAAGATTAAAAAAGTGTTGATTATTTGAGTTATTTTTTTTAAGTTCATTATAAAATTATAACTACCTACGTATTATTTTGTTTAAAATGTTCTAAATAGTCTAATAAATTTGAGTTTCCTAATAGTTTGGGTATTTTTAATTAAACACTGTTTTTACCCAATACTTAATGGGTGGTCTGAATAAAAAGTAAGCCTTTACTTTTGTAGCACTTCCTGCTTTTTGCAAACTTATTGCAAACCCATTGCGTGTCTGGATACATTAAAATCCCGTATCTCAAATTAATATTTAAGAAAAATGTTTGGCAATACCCCGTATCTACAGCAAAACTGCAAAATAATTTGTAAATATTATTTTGTTGCTATTAATCTAGTGTATGTTTATGATCTATTTTGTAAAAGCCAAAAGAAAGTTGTGGAAGTATTTTATTTTTAACTTTAAATTGTTTTTTGTCTCTCCTGTAAAACTGACATATCAGATCCGGGGTATTGCAGTTAGGCCATCGATTTGCCAATCTGCGATGAGTGGATGTCTGTCTCGCGTGATGGCGATCCCCTAGCTGTCCTTTTGGACCTGAGCGATTTTTTGTTCGAAAGAAGAAACAGAAATCATCATAACACAAAAGAACTACTGCGAGGTGCGAACCCTCAACGTGCCACTTGGGAGGCTGACACGTCGACCACTGAGCCACGAAGCTGTGCTGGCAAGAAAGCTTACGAAAATAGTATATAAGTAGAAAATACGCTCGTTGCTGCAAGTCGACAGTTGGGAATGCGATAGCATACGCTCGACACAAATATGCACCCCGGGTGGGGGTCGATTATATTATACTACGCGCGCGTCAGTCAATAGTCGCTAAACCGTTGAACTTATGGGAAATTTATTTTTTTAAATAAAACTTGTAAGGTTCCATCTTTGCTGCAACTGAAAATTATTTTCAATTATACAGGTTGTCCCATTTCTTCTGCGCAGTGCCTAACTCTGTTTTTTTAAATGGAACACCCTGTATTTGATTGCATTTTGGAGTTCTTTGTTGAATTTAAGTGCCACTTTGTTAACCGTACATTGGGTCTAAGTCTTACGGCTTCGGCGTTATGTGACGTTAAAAATAGTCATTTTTCAAGTTTCCCAATTTATAACTTTTAAAAGGTTCGAGATAAAGAAAAATGACTTACGTGTCCCTATCTTAGTTTTTAATCCTTTATCAAATGGGACTGGAAAATGCTGCTTCCTGATTGGTCAACAAATGGCAAAAAGCGACCTATCAGGAAGCAGTATTTTCGAACCCCATTAGATAGAGGATTAAAAACTAAGATAGGGACACGTAAGTCATTTTTCTTTATCTCGAACCTTTTAAAAGTTATAAATGGCGAACTTGAAAAATGACGATTTTTAACGTCACATAACGCCGAAGCCGAAGCCAATGTACGGTTAACAAAGTGGCACTTAAATTCAACAAAGAACTCCAAAATGCGATCAAATACAGGGTGTTCCATTTAAAAAAGCAGAGTTAGGCACTGCGCAGAAGAAATGGGACAACCTGTATAATTGAAAATAATTTTCAGTTGCAGCAAAGATGGAACCTTACAAGTTTTTTTTAAAAAAAATTCCCATAAGTTCAACGGTTTAGCGACTATTGACCGACGCGCGCGTAGTGGACTACCCTGTATACGTTTAGTGTTGATATTTTGTAATCTGTGGATGCTTTTTGATGTTTGTGTTGTTCTATCTGTGGACCCCTGTTTTTGTTTGTCTGTGCGCTGCGCACGCAAAAAAGATTGTCGTCATTTTGAGAACTCTCGCCATTATTGACGGGTGTGAAAACAGCCACATCCACAAGTTACCGAATCGCGGCCGGATCGCGTGCGTTTTAAAACCGAACCCTAGCCACAGTTCGGCGTGGATGAAAACCTCAAAGGGAAAAGTTAAACTTAATGAAATTTCCAGTTACCGAATAGTAGAAATAGCAATAGAAAACAGTCTATTGGGTATATACGAAAAATAATGAAACTACATTTTTAATACCACAAATTTTAAATTCTGGAAACTCCAAATTCGACGATCCCATCTTGGAAATAGGTTTTCCTGAGACACAAAGACATGTACTTTCATGGTAGCTATAGAAAACCCCCAGTCTCCTCTTCCGTATATACGAAAAATAACGATTATTATGCTTTTGATGCAGCCCCTATAAATTAGATGCTAAGTATTTTAAATTCTGGAAACTCCAAATTGGACGATCCCATTTTGGAAATAGGTTTTTCTGTGACGCAAAGACATGTACTTTCATGGTAGCTATAGAAAACCCCCAGTCTCCTCTTCCGTATATAAGAAAAATAAAGATTATTTTGCTTTTGATGCAGCGCCATTACTTGCTATGTATTTTAAATTCTGGAAACTCCAAATTCGACGATCCCATTTTGGAAATAGGTTTTTCTGGAACACAAAGACATATACTTTCATGGTAGTGATAGAAAACCCCCAGTCTCCTCTTCCGTATATACGAAAAATAAAGATTATTATGCTTTTGATGCAGCGCCATAAATTAGATGCTATGTATTTTAAATTCTGGAAACTCCAAATTCGACGATCCCATTTTGTAAATAGGTTCTTCTGGGACACAAAGGCATGTACTTTCATGGTAGCTATAGAAAACCCCCAGTCTCCTCTTCCGTATATACGAAAACTACAGATTATTATGCTTTTCATGCAGCACCACACATTAGATGCAAAATATTTTAAATTCTGTAAACTCCAAATTCGACGATCCCATTTTGGAAAAAGGTTTTTCTGGGACAGAAAGGCACGTACTTTCATGGTAGCTATAGAAAACCCCCAGTCTCCTCTTCCGTATATAAGAAAAATAAAGATTATTTTGCTTTTGATGCAGCGCCATTACTTGCTATGTATTTTAAATTCTGGAAACTCCAAATTCGACGATCCCATTTTGGAAATAGGTTTTTCTGGAACACAAAGACATATACTTTCATGGTAGCGATAGAAAACCCCCAGTCTCCTCTTCCGTATATACGAAAAATAAAGATTATTATGCTTTTGATGCAGCGCCATAAATTAGATGCTATGTATTTTAAATTCTGGAAACTCCAAATTCGACGATCCCATTTTGGAAATAGGTTTTTTTGGAACACAAAGGCATGTACTTTCATGGTAGCTATAGAAAACCCCCAGTCTCCTCTTCCGTATATACGAAAAATAAAAATTATTATTCTTTTGATGCAGCGCCATAAATTAGATGCTATATATTTTAAATTCTGGAAACTCCAAATTCGAGGATCCCATTTTGGAAATAGGTTTTTCTGGGACACAAAGGCATGTACTTTCATGGTAGCTATAGAAAACCCCCAGTCTCCTCTTCCGTATATACAAAAAATAATTATTATTATGCTTTTGATGCAGCGCCATAAATTAGATGCTATATATTTTAAATTCTGTAAACTCCAAATTCGACGATCCCATTTTGGAAAAAGGTTTTTCTGGGACAGAAAGGCACGTACTTTCATGATAGCTATAGAAAACCCCCAGTCTCCTCTTCCGTATATACAAAAAATAATTATTATTATGCTTTTGATGCAGCGCCATAAATTAGATGCTATATATTTTAAATTCTGTAAACTCCAAATTCGACGATCCCATTTTGGAAAAAGGTTTTTCTGGGACAGAAAGGCACGTACTTTCATGGTAGCTATAGAAACCCCCCAGTCTCCTCTTCCGTATATACGAAAAATACATTTTGTTATGCTTTTCATGCAGCACCACACATTAGATGCTAAATATTTTAAATTCTGGAAACTCCAAATTCGACGATCCCATTTTGGAAAAAGGTTTTTCTGGGACAGAAAGGCACGTACTTTCATGGTAGCTATAGAAACCGCCCAGTCTGCTCTTCCGTATATACGAAAAATAAAGATTATTATGCTTTTGATGCAGCACCATAAATTAGATGCTATATATTTTAAATTCTGCAAACTCCAAATTCGACGATCCCATTTTTGAAATAGGTTTTTCTGGGACACAAAGGCATGTACTTTCATGATAGCTATAGAAAACCCCCAGTCTCCTCTTCCGTATATACAAAAAATAATTATTATTATGCTTTTGATGCAGCGCCATAAATTAGATGCTATATATTTTAAATTCTGTAAACTCCAAATTCGACGATCCCATTTTGGAAAAAGGTTTTTCTGGGACAGAAAGGCACGTACTTTCATGGTAGCTATAGAAACCCCCCAGTCTCCTCTTCCGTATATACGAAAAATACATTTTGTTATGCTTTTCATGCAGCACCACACATTAGATGCTAAATATTTTAAATTCTGGAAACTCCAAATTCGACGATCCCATTTTGGAAAAAGGTTTTTCTGGGACAGAAAGGCACGTACTTTCATGGTAGCTATAGAAACCCCCCAGTCTGCTCTTCCGTATATACGAAAAATAAAGATTATTATGCTTTTGATGCAGCACCATAAATTAGATGCTATATATTTTAAATTCTGCAAACTCCAAATTCGACGATCCCATTTTTGAAATAGGTTTTTCTGGGACACAAAGGCATGTACTTTCATGGTAGCTATGGAAAACCCCCAGTCTCCTCTTCCGTATATACGAAAAATACATTTTGTTATGCTTTTCATGCAGCAAAACACATTAGATGCTAAATATTTTAAATTCTGGAAACTCCAAATTGGACGATCCCATTTTGGAAATAGGTTTTTCTGGGACACAAAGGCATGTACTTTCATGGTAGCTATAGAAAACCCCCAGTCTCCTCTTCCGTATATACGAAAAATACATTTTGTTATGCTTTTCATGCAGCACCACACATTAGATGCTAAATATTTTAAATTCTGGAAACTCCAAATTGGACGATCCCATTTTGGAAATAGGTTTTTCTGGGACACAAAGGCATGTACTTTCATGGTAGCTATAGGAAACCCCCAGTCTCCTCTTCCGTATATACGAAAAATAATTATTATTATGCTTTTGATGCAGCGCCATAAATTAGATGCTATATATTTTAAATTCTGTAAACTCCAAATTCGACGATCCCATTTTGGAAAAAGGTATTTCTGGGACAGAAAGGCACGTACTTTCATGGTAGCTATAGAAACCCCCCAGTCTCCTCTTCCGTATATCATCATCATCATAAGGTTCTCAGTCCGAAGACTGGTTGGACGCGTACCTCCATTCTTTTCTATCCTGAGCTAACCTACGCATTTCCCTAAAAGTAGAACATCCTACATCCCTAACTATTTGAGAGCAGTAGTCTAATCTAGGCCTACCCCTACCTCTTTTCATTCCTATCTCTGACTCTAGTATGTCGCGAACTATTCCTTCGTGTCTCAGAAGGTGTCCTACCATCCTATCTCTCCTACTCTTTATTGTCTTCCATACCTTTCGCTTTTCCCCAACTCTTTCTAATACTTCCCTATTGCTAACCTTATCTATCCATGGTATCTTCATCATGCGCCTGTAGCACCACATTTCAAACGCTTCTACTCTTTTTCGATCCGCTTCCCCTATTGTCCAAGTTTCGCACCCGTATAATGCCGTACTCCATACGTACGACTTTAAGAGTCTCTTCCTAGTCTCTATATTAACCGTTCTCGAGCATAATAGTTGTTTCTTTTTGTTAAACGCAACTCGGCCCTGCGCCATTCTTTGTTTTATATCTTTAGTGCTCCTACCGTCTTGAGTTATTTTACTTCCTAAGTAGCAGAAATCCGCGACCTCCTCTATCTTCTCATTTCCTATTTGTATTTCCATTTTAGTTCTATTTTCACACCCCCTACATACCAAAATTTTAGTTTTCTTTTTATTGATTTTCATGCCGTAGCCCTGTGTCAAAACTGCTTCCATTTCATTCAAAGCCGCTCCTAATTCTTCTTTGCTAGATGCTAACACTGCTATATCATCCGCAAATCTGAGCATGTTAATAGTTTGGCCCTGTACATTGATCCCTGCGGCTGTTCTTTCCTTAACAATATTAATCGCATCTTCGATATATAAGTTGAAAACTAGAGGTGACAATGCACATCCCTGTCTCACTCCCTTCCGTATATACGAAAAATAAAAATTATTATTCTTTTGATGCAGCGCCATAAATTAGATGCTATATATTTTCAATTCTGGAAACTCCAAATTCGACGATCCCATTTTGGAAATATGTTTTTCTGGGACACAAAGGCATGTACTTTCATGGTAGCTATAGAAAACCCCCAGTCTCCTCTTCCGTATATACGAAAAATACATTTTGTTATGCTTTTCATGCAGCACCACACATTAGATGCTAAATATCTTAAATTCTGGAAACTCCAAATTGGACGATCCCATTTTGGAAATAGGTTTTTCTGGGACACAAAGGCATGTACTTTCATGGTAGCTATAGAAACCCCCCAGTCTGCTCTTCCGTATATACGAAAACTAAAGATTATTATGCTTTTGATGCAGCACGATAAATTAGATGCTATATATTTTAAATTCTGCAAACTCCAAATTCGACGATCCCATTTTGGAAATATGTTTTTCTGGGACACAAAGGCATGTACTTTCATGGTAGCTATAGAAAACCCCCAGTCTCCTCTTCCGTATATACGAAAAATACATTTTGTTATGCTTTTCATGCAGCACCATACATTAGATGCTAAATATTTTAAATTCTGGAAACTCCAAATTCGGCGATCCCATTTTGGAAATAGGTTTTTCTGGGACACAAAGGCATGTACTTTCGTGGTAGCTATAGAAAACCCCCAGTCTCCTCTTCCGTATATACGAAAAATAAAGATTATTATGCTTTTGATGCAGCGCCATAAATTAGATGCTATATATTTTAAATTCTGTAAACTCCAAATTCGACGATCCCATTTTGGAAAAAGGTTTTTCTGGAACACAAAGACATATACTTTCATGGTAGCGATAGAAAACCCCCAGTCTCCTCTTCCGTATATACGAAAAATAAAAATTATTATTCTTTTGATGCAGCGCCATAAATTAGATGCTATATATTTTCAATTCTGGAAACTCCAAATTCGACGATCCCATTTTGGAAATAGGTTTTTCTGGGACACAAAGGCATGTACTTTCATGGCAGCTATAGAAAACCCCCAGTCTCCTCTTCCGTATATACGAAAAATATATTTTATTATGCTTTTCATGCAGCACCACACATTAGATGCTAAATATTTTAAATTCTGGAAACTCCAAATTGGACGATCCCATTTTGGAAATAGGTTTTTCTGGGACACAAAGGCTAACACTTTCATGGTAGCTATAGAAAAACCCCAGTCTCCTCTTCCGTATATACGAAAAATAATTATTATTATGCTTTTGATGCAGCGCCATAAATTAGATGCTATATATTTTAAATTCTGTAAACTCCAAATTCGACGATCCCATTTTGGAAAAAGGTTTTTCTGGGACACAAAGGCACGTACTTTCATGGTAGCTATAGAAACCCCCCAGTCTCCTCTTCCGTATATACGAAAAATAAAAATTATTATTCTATTGATGCAGCGCCATAAATTAGATGCTATATATTTTCAATTCTGGAAACTCCAAATTCGACGATCCCATTTTGGAAATAGGTTTTTCTGGGACACAAAGGCATGTACTTTCATGGCAGCTATAGAAAACCCCCAGTCTCCTCTTCCGTATATACGAAAAATATATTTTATTATGCTTTTCATGCAGCACCACACATTAGATGCTAAATATTTTAAATTCTGGAAACTCCAAATTGGACGATCCCATTTTGGAAATAGGTTTTTCTGGGACACAAAGGCTAATACTTTCATGGTAGCTATAGAAAACCCCCAGTCTCCTCTTCCGTATATACGAAAAATAATTATTATTATGCTTTTGATGCAGCGCCATAAATTAGATGCTATATATTTTAAATTCTGTAAATTCCAAATTCGACGATCCCATTTTGGAAAAATGTTTTTCTGGGACACAAAGGCATGTGCTTTCATAGTAGCTGAAGAAAACCCCCAGTCTCCTCTTCCGTATATACGAAAAATAAAGATTATGCTTTTGATGCAGCACCATAAATTAGATGCTAAATATTTTAAATTCTTGAAACTCCAAATTGGACGATCCCATTTTGGAAATGGGTTTTTCTGGGACACAAAGGCATGTACTTTCATGGTAGGTATAGAAAACCCCCAGTCTCCTCTTCCGTATATACGAAAAATACATTTTGTTATGCTTTTCATGCAGCACCACACATTAGATGCTAAATATTTTAAATTCTGGAAACTCCAAATTGGACGATCCCATTTTGGAAATAGGTTTTTCTGGGACACAAAGGCATGTACTTTCATGGTAGCTATAGAAAACCCCCATTCTCCTCTTCCGTATATACGAAAAATAATTATTATTATGCTTTTGATGCAGCGCCATAAATTAGATGCTATATATTTTAAATTCTGTAAACTCCAAATTCGACGATCCCATTTTGGAAAATGGTTTTTCTGGGACAGAAAGGCACGTACTTTCATGGTAGCTATAGAAACCCCCCAGTCTCCTCTTCCGTATATACGAAAAATAAAAATTCTTATTCTTTTGATGCAGCCCCATAAATTAGATGCTATATATTTTCAATTCTGGAAACTCCAAATTCGACGATCCCATTTTGGGAATAGGTATTTCTGGGACACAAAGACATATACTTTCATGATAGCTATAGAAAACCCCCAGTCTCCTCTTCCGTATATACAAAAAATAATTATTATTATGCTTTTGATGCAGCGCCATAAATTAGATGCTATATATTTTAAATTCTGTAAACTCCAAATTCGACGATCCCATTTTGGAAAAAGGTTTTTCTGGGACAGAAAGGCACGTACTTTCATGGTAGCTATAGAAACCCCCCAGTCTCCTCTTCCGTATATACGAAAAATACATTTTGTTATGCTTTTCATGCAGCACCACACATTAGATGCTAAATATTTTAAATTCTGGAAACTCCAAATTCGACGATCCCATTTTGGAAAAAGGTTTTTCTGGGACAGAAAGGCACGTACTTTCATGGTAGCTATAGAAACCCCCCAGTCTGCTCTTCCGTATATACGAAAAATAAAGATTATTATGCTTTTGATGCAGCACCATAAATTAGATGCTATATATTTTAAATTCTGCAAACTCCAAATTCGACGATCCCATTTTTGAAATATGTTTTTCTGGGACACAAAGGCATGTACTTTCATGGTAGCTATGGAAAACCCCCAGTCTCCTCTTCCGTATATACGAAAAATACATTTTGTTATGCTTTTCATGCAGCAAGACACATTAGATGCTAAATATTTTAAATTCTGGAAACTCCAAATTGGACGATCCCATTTTGGAAATAGGTTTTTCTGGGACACAAAGGCATGTACTTTCATGGTAGCTATAGAAAACCCCCAGTCTCCTCTTCCGTATATACGAAAAATACATTTTGTTATGCTTTTCATGCAGCACCACACATTAGATGCTAAATATTTTAAATTCTGGAAACTCCAAATTGGACGATCCCATTTTGGAAATAGGTTTTTCTGGGACACAAAGGCATGTACTTTCATGGTAGCTATAGGAAACCCCCAGTCTCCTCTTCCGTATATACGAAAAATAATTATTATTATGCTTTTGATGCAGCGCCATAAATTAGATGCTATATATTTTAAATTCTGTAAACTCCAAATTCGACGATCCCATTTTGGAAAAAGGTTTTTCTGGGACAGAAAGGCACGTACTTTCATGGTAGCTATAGAAACCCCCCAGTCTCCTCTTCCGTATATACGAAAAATAAAAATTATTATTCTTTTGATGCAGCGCCATAAATTAGATGCTATATATTTTCAATTCTGGAAACTCCAAATTCGACGATCCCATTTTGGAAATATGTTTTTCTGGGACACAAAGGCATGCACTTTCATGGTAGCTATAGAAAACCCCCAGTCTCCTCTTCCGTATATACGAAAAATACATTTTGTTATGCTTTTCATGCAGCACCACACATTAGATGCTAAATATTTTAAATTCTGGAAACTCCAAATTGGACGATCCCATTTTGGAAATAGGTTTTTCTGGGACACAAAGGCATGTACTTTCATGGTAGCTATAGAAACCCCCCAGTCTGCTCTTCCGTATATACGAAAACTAAAGATTATTATGCTTTTGATGCAGCACGATAAATTAGATGCTATATATTTTAAATTCTGCAAACTCCAAATTCGACGATCCCATTTTGGAAATATGTTTTTCTGGGACACAAAGGCATGTACTTTCATGGTAGCTATAGAAAACCCCCAGTCTCCTCTTCCGTATATACGAAAAATACATTTTGTTATGCTTTTCATGCAGCACCATACATTAGATGCTAAATATTTTAAATTCTGGAAACTCCAAATTCGGCGATCCCATTTTGGAAATAGGTTTTTCTGGGACACAAAGGCATGTACTTTCATGGTAGCTATAGAAAACCCCCAGTCTCCTCTTCCGTATATACGAAAAATAAAGATTATTATGCTTTTGATGCAGCGCCATAAATTAGATGCTATATATTTTAAATTCTGTAAACTCCAAATTCGACGATCCCATTTTGGAAAAAGGTTTTTCTGGGACAGAAAGGCACGTACTTTCATGGTAGCTATAGAAACCTCCCAGTCTCCTCTTCCGTATATACGAAAAATAAAAATTATTATTCTTTTGATGCAGCGCCATAAATTAGATGCTATATATTTTCAATTCTGGAAACTCCAAATTCGACGATCCCATTTTGGAAATAGGTTTTTCTGGGACACAAAGGCATGTACTTTCATGGCAGCTATAGAAAACCCCCAGTCTCCTCTTCCGTATATACGAAAAATATATTTTATTATGCTTTTCATGCAGCACCACACATTAGATGCTAAATATTTTAAATTCTGGAAACTCCAAATTGGACGATCCCATTTTGGAAATAGGTTTTTCTGGGACACAAAGGCTAATACTTTCATGGTAGCTATAGAAAACCCCCAGTCTCCTCTTCCGTATATACGAAAAATAATTATTATTATGCTTTTGATGCAGCGCCATAAATTAGATGCTATATATTTTAAATTCTGTAAACTCCAAATTCGACGATCCCATTTTGGAAAAAGGTTTTTCTGGGACACAAAGGCACGTACTTTCATGGTAGCTATAGAAACCCCCCAGTCTCCTCTTCCGTATATACGAAAAATAAAAATTATTATTCTATTGATGCAGCGCCATAAATTAGATGCTATATATTTTCAATTCTGGAAACTCCAAATTCGACGATCCCATTTTGGAAATAGGTTTTTCTGGGACACAAAGGCATGTACTTTCATGGTAGGTATAGAAACCCCCCAGTCTCCTCTTCCGTATATACGAAAAATACATTTTGTTATGCTTTTCATGCAGCACCACACATTAGATGCTAAATATTTTAAATTCTGGAAACTCCAAATTGGACGATCCCATTTTGGAAATAGGTTTTTCTGGGACACAAAGGCATGTACTTTCATGGTAGCTATAGAAAACCCCCATTCTCCTCTTCCGTATATACGAAAAATAATTATTATTATGCTTTTGATGCAGCGCCATAAATTAGATGCTATATATTTTAAATTCTGTAAATTCCAAATTCGACGATCCCATTTTGGAAAAATGTTTTTCTGGGACACAAAGGCATGTACTTTCATAGTAGCTGAAGAAAACCCCCAGTCTCCTCTTCCGTATATACGAAAAATAAAGATTATGCTTTTGATGCAGCACCATAAATTAGATGCTAAATATTTTAAATTCTTGAAACTCCAAATTGGACGATCCCATTTTGGAAATGGGTTTTTCTGGGACACAAAGGCATGTACTTTCATGGTAGGTATAGAAACCCCCCAGTCTCCTCTTCCGTATATACGAAAAATACATTTTGTTATGCTTTTCATGCAGCACCACACATTAGATGCTAAATATTTTAAATTCTGGAAACTCCAAATTGGACGATCCCATTTTGGAAATAGGTTTTTCTGGGACACAAAGGCATGTACTTTCATGGTAGCTATAGAAAACCCCCATTCTCCTCTTCCGTATATACGAAAAATAATTATTATTATGCTTTTGATGCAGCGCCATAAATTAGATGCTATATATTTTAAATTCTGTAAACTCCAAATTCGACGATCCCATTTTGGAAAATGGTTTTTCTGGGACAGAAAGGCACGTACTTTCATGGTAGCTATAGAAACCCCCCAGTCTCCTCTTCCGTATATACGAAAAATAAAAATTCTTATTCTTTTGATGCAGCCCCATAAATTAGATGCTATATATTTTCAATTCTGGAAACTCCAAATTCGACGATCCCATTTTGGGAATAGGTTTTTCTGGGACACAAAGGCATGTACTTTCATGGTAGCTATAGAAAGCCCCCAGTCTCCTCTTCTGTATATACGAAAAATAACGATTACTATGTTTTTGATGCAGCGCCATAAATTAGATGTTATATATTTTAAAATCTGGAAACTCCAAATTCGACGATCCCATTTTGGAAATAGGTTTTTCTGGGACGCAAAGACATGTACTTTCGTGGTAGCTATAGAAATCTCCCAGTCTCCTCTTCCGTATATACGAAAAATAAAGATAATTATGCTTTTGATGCAGCGCCATAAATTAGATGCTATGTATTTTAAATTCTGGAAACCCCAAATTCGACGATCCCATTTTGGAAATAGGTTTTTCTGGGACACAAAGGCATGTACTTTCATGGTAGCTGTAGAAAGCCAAAGTCTAATGTTCTATGTTTCCTACAGACTATAGTCAGTTCATATAACCAGAACAGTTTGAGTTGTTAACATAATCACTTTTTACTCTTTGGTAGTCTATGTACATAATTGTAATTAGTTATAAACTCAATTAGAAAATATTTTCTTATGCAAACTAAAACCTACTACAAACACAATAAACAAAATAACCCCTAGTTATACTCAAAATACATAATCTTGTACCAAATATCCTATTTAGTGTAAACAAAAATGATCTTCTAAAAGGTAGGTATCAGCTAAACAACAAACAAAAATAGTAAACTCTTAATAAACAAAAATCCATTCTGCTCAATTCACTGCATTCAGAACACATTAATTGCGACGATCTTCTGAACAAAATCTGCAAATTCAATAAAATGTAAACCATAAACGAAACAGAAAATAACTTCTGATACAAACTAAAACAGCAACTCTTTCTGAAATATTCTCTTCAGAATGGGAACGCAATAAGTAAAATGATCTTCTAATAGGTACCTAGGTATCAACTAAACAACAAACAAAAATAGTAAACTCTTAACAAACAAAAATCCATTCTGCTGAATTCACTACACTCAGAACCAGAACACATTAATTAAGACGATCTTCTGAACAAAATCTGCAAATTCGATAAAATGTAAACTTTAAACGAAACGGAAAATAACTTCTGATACAAACTAAAACAGCAATTCTTTTGAAAATATTCCCTTCAGAGTGAGAACGCAAGAAGTAAAATTAACAATCGTTTCTGACACATTTTGTTAGAAATGGAACTTAAAATCACATCCTCTAGCTACTTCCTACGTCTTCACAATAATTATGGCAAAACGTGTTAATACAACAAGCACAATTCACAAACTCCTTGATGTGGTGGTATATTACATTTTTCATGTTCTTTTCTGTTGCACTTGATACATGCAGAAAATTTTACGTCTTCGTGACTGCTTATATCTCTTGCACAAGTTACGCATTTTTCAGACATATTTTCTGATGCCTCAAGCAAAATTTTTTGTAATTTCAACCTATAATTTCTCATGTCCATGTGTTGTGTTAAAGGCTTATTTGCTATTAACTGGTGAAAAAAGTATATTATATATGCACCGCAATTGAAGGTGTCATTTTGCAATATATGTTCAACGAGGACAGGTTTCCAATTAATGCAATCAAGTTGTCCATTGGTGGCATTACATTTGTTAATTATCCTAGAAAAAATTAAAAAATACTTATTCAACTCATCACGTTGAATGTTATTAGGATTTAAAAACATAAATTCCTTTTTTTTAGTATCGGCAAATGCAATGCACCAGTGATTATTGTTAATTAAAATAGGAAAGACAATATGTCGATATTTACTATTAACTAATCCAACGAAAAAATCATCCACTAGTTCCTCGGTGCGTGTAAAAGCTGTCGTAGCGGAATTGCAATCAATTACTGTGTACATGTGTGTCGCATGATATTCATCTAACAATACGTTAAGCAATATGTCAATAATAAAATTACTTAGCCACTGGCACCCAAGTAAAGTCAAATAATCGGATATATATGCCGCATTTATTGGACAATTTATGTTTTTGTATTCCCCGACGACATAATTTTTGTTGTTTGTTCTACTTTTATAATATTTGACATCATTCACTAAACCATTTTTGAGTAACTTAATTTGCTTGTTTGGTATAGAATGTTCTACTTCGAGATATTTCTTTATTAGATTGGTAAGTTGAAGTTCTGGAAAGAAAAAGTTTTTATAAAAATGACATAAGGTAGCACTCATTTTTGTATTCCAAAAAGCGTCGTCTTTAAAAACTTTCGTGGTACATATTCCTTTGTTGGTAAAAATAACAAAATCACACCATTTCCTGCCCGTAACTTGCAGCAAACCTTGAATTTGATAATAGTAGTCATGTTTTTCATTGATGTTAGAAAAATCTTCCATATATGGAAGTTTGGATTCATTTATAGCATCTTGTGGAACCGTATTTTTTATAGAATAAGGACACTTAATTTCAACTATTCCTTCATCCAGCACAAGGCCATCCGGTGATCCTGCTAGATAGGGAATTTCGGGGTGAATAACAAGACCTGTGCGAATGACTTTGTAGCCTGTAAGAGTTTCATATTCGCCCAGTGCTCTTTCCTCATTATTTATTCCATGTAAGATGGCTGGAACTAAAGGTTTGTTAGTGTTCAGAAGTCTCTTTGCCAACTTCTCACATGACTCTTTTTTCGTAGTCTTACATATTTTACCAAAATTTGAAGCAGTTAGACGAATTCTTCGTTCGTCGTACCACAATTGAGACTTTCGCTGCGTTTTAGTCTCCTGTTCTATCTGCTCTCTGCGAAATTGAGTTAATTTCAATTTAGAGAGGAACTCATCAAATACTTTGTCATCGTGGATTTGCGGGGTAGATACCGTTTTCGACAAATCACAATGTTTACAATAAAAACTACCTGAATAGCTTTTATCGATGCCAGAATCACAGTTCTGATGAATCCACGCTTCGCATATGTCGCACTGTACCCAGTCTGCCGTTATATCCAATGGTCCTTCACCACAATAATCACATATTAGGACTTCATTTTTGTTCTCTTCTTGTTTTACCTTTAAACTTAAAGAAAGTTGTTTTTTCTTTAATACCTTCTTTAAATTACACTTCGAGAAGTTCGTGATTTTTTTGTTGTCTCGTCGATTCCATTGTTCCGTTGCCGTAATTGATTCCTTGCCATCGGTTTTTCTAATAAACACATTCTTTCTGCTCGTACATTTACGAGATGGTATACTTAATTCCGCTTCCTTACAAAGCCCAATGATTTCGTTTCGCAGTTTTCTGACTACCCTACTGCATTTTTGGTTAGTTTTTCCTTCGAAAATTGTGTTTTTCGTATAATTGAACCAATTTTCAACATCGGCATTGCTTAGTCGCTTCGTCACTTTATTCTCTTTATACACTGATAAAAAATTTTCAGGTACGAATCAATGGCAATTCAATTACCATTGATTCGTGCCTGAATTTTCATCACTCTAGTAATTTTGAGGTAGTTTGGTAAATTTTGCATAATTACACTGTAATTTCACTTTTGGAATGCGGCATTCCTCATGTAATTTTCCACTTGAAAACTGAGATTTTACATTGGAAAATAGCAATTTTACAACGTAAATTAACAAATATTACTTGGTAAATATTATATTTTGAGGCAAATCCGTCATGTAATTTTCCACGTGAAAACTGAGATTTTACATTGGAAAATGGCAATTTTACAATGTAAATTAAATATTACATAGTATGTAATTTTCAGATAAATTCATACTGCAAAATTTCAATTTTACCATGTGAACAAGGAAATAATATAGATTTAGGTGTGGTTGTTTTTACATTGGTATACCGCGAATTTGCAGTATATAAAATAGTTTCTCTGAAAGACTATACTAAAATTTCTTAGAAATATTGGAAATTAATAAATTTTTCTTTGCCTACCTTTATACCCTGGTTGCCCGGACCGACTCGTTACTTAGAGATTGTATCTTTTTTGTTATTGATTTGAACCGACTCTTTACATATATACCTATATTTTTAATAGGTTAATTTTTAGTGATATTTCTTTGTACTGTGCATGTGCATGGTGGAAAAAAAAATTTTTTTCTTGTAGTTTTTTCTCTGGTACTTATTAACTGAAATTCAAACTACAGGCAAATTGTTTTAAACAAGTTTTATTACTAAGATGACAAAGAATAATATAAACTTAAAAATATCGTATTATAATTTTTTAAAACAGTATATAGTTGCTTAAGGGAACACTTTTTTCTCGAGAAAATTGATTCTTGATAAAAGTTGGCACCTGAAAAAGAAATACTTTTGACAATGCCAAATTTCAGGTGATGTGCAGGGAGCGCAAGAGATATAAAATTGCGCTTCTGCAAAACTTGTTAACAATTCATTTTATATCCATCCAAAACCTAAGAATATGTACGGTATTTCATAAGAAATAATGCAACCTTGATACCCAAAATTTATTTTAAAATACCTGCCTGCTGCCTCTATCAGCTGAACAACTTTCCTAACATAAGTCATAACACATTCTGCTATCCTCGCAAATTACGGCAGTAGGTATATTGTAAATCTTTGTTGCCTATCATGTAAGCTAATATAAAAAAGGCAAAGCAGAAATATTTGGAAATACCTACTTTAAGATGCTTCTGCTTGAAGCTTGAATGGAGCACTAAATTATGCCGCTCGTTTATTGTTTAATACTGGCTTTACTACAAATATGCTTGATGTGTACTTACTTGAATTTAGTTGGTTATATCTTCTTCACAAAAGCCGAAACCACGCAGTATCACATACACTGATGTTACTATTCGTTAACTAAATTCAAAATCAGACCACAATGGACAATGGAGCATGGTGGGGGAATTCATTCGCCGGTGACGTAATTTTACAGCAGGGGAGGACGAGTTTTCATATTTCATATGAAACTTATATTTTTAACATGTAAACACGAGATTACTTACAATATTACCATGTGAAAATGTAGATTCACGATGTAAATATACAGTTTTATGACAAAATTACAGTTTTCTTTGAGATATCCATTAATTGTAGGGAATTTACCAATAATCCATGAAAATTTTCTAAAAAACAGTATTTTTCCGGTATGAAACAATGCTTATTTACTAGGAACATTTACTACCTTTCACTGATTTTCGCAAACATTTTTATCAGTGTACAACAACAAACCGGACCACAACGGAAGAATGGAAAAGTATTTTTTACAAAGTAAATCAAAATACTCTACGTTGTAGTAATCGTTTTGAGCAGCAACCTCAGAATATTTAGGTAAATTTTCATAAATTTCTAATAAATACGAATAAAATGGGCTACTTTTATACAACGGATCGTTGTACGAAGCTTCATCTTCATAGTCCTTTAACTCTTCATTAACTTCCAGTTCGTCAGGAAGTTCGTGACAGCAAAGTTCCAATAGAGCTTGTAGAGCTTTTTTATTATCTCTATTTTGGGTTTTCGTAGTGATTAGGATAGCTAAATTCTTGAACCAGCATAAAAAAGTAGAAAAATCATTTATGTTAAAAGCAGTGGCCATTATTTCTTTTAAATGAGAACAAACAGTAGGATTTATATAGAACCGTGAAATATCTTTAGCGATAATCTTAAAAAAATGGCTGCAGCAAATGTGGATTCCAACTACGCTATTATCAGATTTTTTATTACCCATAACTTCCTTAAATGTTTTTTGTAAATACATTCTTAAGGTCATGTTATTCCAAAATAGGGATATTGCATTAAGGAACGCAAAACTAAAATCGACAACAACCTTTGAAATTATTGGCCACCGATTAATATTTTGCAGACAGAATAATTTAAATTTTGCCAGCCAAACTCCTATTGAAACTGCATCATGCCTTGAACTAAACATTTCTAAAATAGGACAAATTCGATTTATTTTCGTTTTTATAACCCCAGCATAATAATACACGCGTTTTTGTTCATGGCGCGGTTTTCTTACAAGAGAGCCTGTAGCATCTAAATGTAATAATACCATTGCATCTTTTGTGCAAATAGATAATTGCTCACGGCTATACAAATATACGTGAAAAGGTTCTCCGACTTGTTGTATGAAACTTGGATTAGAACGCTGCATTAAACACATGTCCAGTACGTCATCTTCATGTCTGTCATTCAGTGACATTTTCTCTGATCTCACCTTACGATATACAGCGTCTGATTTGACGTCCTGAAGGTTTCCTCTGAAAATTCTACTGGGAGAGGCATCTAATACGTGTATTCTTCGCAATCTAGAAGGTTTTAAATTCTTCAACTTATTTCTATACAAGGCTCTTTCTTCGCCCTTGACGTACCGCGTTAATTGCTTGCAATGATTGAAGTTCAAAGACGAACTAAAAACATCTACTTTATAAGTAGCTGCAGGAATAGTAACATCGTTTATATTTAATAAAAATAACTTGCAGTTATGTGCACAGTAGGCGTAAATTTTAATTGCATTAGTAGAAGAAAGAAATCTGGAATGTTTGAAGTTTATAACACAAGTATTGTTTACTGTTCTGATTTTTTCTTTAATAATGTACTGGTATCGTCCTGCATATAAAGTTTTTCCAGTAAAAATGCCACTAAACTCAACGTCTGTCAAATAAAAGGACCCTTCGAAAACCCTACAACACTTATAGCTAGGTCTCTTCCATAAGCAGTCTTTTAAATTGACAGAATTTACTGGCAGAATCATGCCATCAAATTTTGTCTTATTTTTATCAAGCTGCAGAATGCAGTCCGAGATATGTTCTTCCTCTAAAGACTTTTCCAATAATTTCTCGTCGTCGTATACTGAAGGCACACAAAATAAAGATGTTAAATTTCGCTTTACCTTCTGCTTCATATTTGGAGAACAAACGCTTGAAATTGCCTGGTTGATCATAGCTGGTGTTGACATTGCGAGCGGAGGTAAAATATTAGGTGAATAACCATTGAAATTTTCAATTTTCTGTGAACTAAAACTTCCGAAGGATGCGGGCAATTCATCTTCGTATTTAATTATATTTGGAGAACAGGTATTTGAAGCAACCTGTTGAATTATAATTGGTGTTGGCACTGCTCGTGGTGGTAAAATATTACCATTGAAATTTTCAATTTTCGGCGAACCAGAATTGCAAGAATCGTTGCAATTTCTGTCGGTTTGAAGCAATTCATATTTATGATTAATTATATACCGTTTTAATTTATATCGGTTTTTCAAATTATTGCCTAAATTCATACCTTTGCACAAGTCGGATAAAGCAGATTTTTTGTCATATTTAGATGTGTAATAAATAGTTTCAACCTCTATATTAAGTATTTTCAAGCTCTGATGTACCCTTCTTGAATAGCACAAAGGACTTGATTCAGATTTAACGCCGTCGTAGTTTTGAAAGAGAGCCTGAATGTTCCCACTATTTCGTTTAAAAATTTTGCAGACCCTGTCCCTGTTTGACTTTGAATCTGAATGAAACAAATGGCTACACGCATCTCTTATAATTGAATGGCCAATACCTAGTTTCTGTACGTCAGAGAATGCTAACCCTGAATGATTATTATTAAAATAATCAGCTAGGTCTTTAATATCGTTTTTAAACTTACTCATTTTAAATACTATTTACTTAACGCACCCACCTTTACAACCAAAATTATATTTTGTTATTCAGGCGATACTCGCACTCGGGACAAACGCGTAACTTGTGCAAGAGATATAAGCAGTCACGAACACGTAAAATTTTCTTCATGTATCAAGTGCATCAGAAAAGAACATGAAAAATGTAATATACCAACACATCAACACATCAAGGAGTTTGTGAATTGTGCTTGTTGTATTAACAAGTTTTGCCATAATTTATTATTGTGAAGACGTAGAAAGTAGCTAGAGGATGTGATTTTAAGCTCCATTTCTAACAAAATGTTTCAGAAAGGATTGTTAATTTTACTTCTTGCGTTCCCACTCTGAAGGGAATATTTCAAAAAGAATTGCTGTTTTAGTTTGTATCGGAAGTTATTTTCCGTTTCGTTTAAAGTTTACACTTTATCGAATTTGCAGATTTTCTTCAGAAGATCGTCTTAATTAATGTGTTCTGGTTCTGAGTGTAGTGAATTGAGCAGAATGGATTTTTGTTTGTTAAGAGTTTACTATTTTTGTTTGTTGTTTAGTTGATACCTAGGTACCTATTAGAAGATCATTTTACTTATTGCGTTCCCATTCTGAAGAGAATATTTCAGAAAGAGTTGCTGTTTTAGTTTGTATCAGAAGTTATTTTCTGTTTCGTTTAAGGTTTACATTTTATTGAATTTGCAGATTTTGTTCAGAAGATCGTCGCAATGAATGTGTTCTGAATGCAGTGAATTGAGCAGAATGGATTTTTGTTTATTAAGAGTTTACTATTTTTGTTTGTTGTTTAGCTGATACCTACGTTTTAGAAGATCATATTTGTTTACACTAAATAGGATATTTGGTACAAGATTATGTATTTTGAGTATAACTAGCTGTTATTTTGTTTATTGTGTTTGTAGTAGGTTTTAGTTTGCATAAGAAAATATTTTCTAATTGCTATTATAACTAATTACAATTATGTATATAGACTACCAAAGAGTAAAAAGTGATTATGTTAACAACTCAAACTGTTCTGGTTATATGAACTGACTGTAGTCTGTAGGAAACATAGAACATTAGACTTTGGTTTTCTACAGCTACCATGAAAGTACATGCCTTTGCGTCCCAGAAAAACCTATTTCCAAAATGGGATCGTCGAATTTGGAGTTTGCAGAATTTAAAATACATAGCATCTAACTTATGGCGCTGCATGAAAAGCATAATAATCTGTATTTTTCGTATATACGGAAGAGGAGACTGGGGGTTTTCTATAGCTACCATGAAAGTACATGCCTTTGTGTCCCAGAAAAACCTATTTCCAAAATGGGATCGTCGAATTTGGAGTTTGCATAATTTAAAATATTTAGCATCTAATGTGTGGTGCTGCATGAAAAGCATAACAAAATGTATTTTTCGTATATACGGAACAGGAGACTGGGGGGTTTCTATAGCTACCATGAAAGTACGTGCCTTTCTGTCCCAGAAAAACCTTTTTCCAAAATGGGATCGTCGAATTTGGAGTTTACAGAATTAAAAATATATAGCATCTAATTTATGGCGCTGTATCAAAAGCATAATAATCTTTATTTTTCGTATATACGGAAGAGGAGACTGGGGGTTTTCTATAGCTACCATGAAAGTACATGCCTTTGTGTCCCAGAAAAACCTATTTCCAAAATGGGATCGCCGAATTCGGAGTTTCCAGAATTTAAAATATTTAGCATCTAATGTGTGGTGCTGCATGAAAAGCATAACAAAATGTATTTTTCGTATATACGGAAGAGGAGACTGGGGGTTTTCTATAGCTACCATGAAAGTACATGCCTTTGTGTCCCAGAAAAACATATTTCCAAAATGGGATCGTCGAATTTGGAGTTTTCAGAATTTAAAATATATAGCATCTAATTTATAGTGCTGCATCAAAAGCATAATAATCTTTAGTTTTCGTATATACGGAAGAGCAGACTGGGGGGTTTCTATAGCTACCATGAAAGTACATGCCTTTGTGTCCCAGAAAAACCTATTTCCAAAATGGGATCGTCCAATTTGGAGTTTCCAGAATTTAAAATATTTAGCATCTAATGTGTGGTGCTGCATGAAAAGCATAACAAAATGTATTTTTCGTATATACGGAAGAGGAGACTGGGGGTTTTCTATAGCTACCATGAAAGTACATGCCTTTGTGTCCCAGAAAAACCTATTTCCAAAATGGGATCGTCCAATTTGGAGTTTCAAGAATTTAAAATATTTAGCATCTAATTTATGGTGCTGCATCAAAAGCATAATCTTTATTTTTCGTATATACGGAAGAGGAGACTGGGGGTTTTCTTCAGCTACTATGAAAGTACATGCCTTTGTGTCCCAGAAAAACATTTTTCCAAAATGGGATCGTCGAATTTGGAATTTACAGAATTTAAAATATATAGCATCTAATTTATGGCGCTGCATCAAAAGCATAATAATAATTATTTTTCGTTTATACGGAAGAGGAGACTGGGGGTTTTCTATAGCTATCATGAAAGTATATGCCTTTGTGTCCCAGAAAAACCTATTTCCAAAATGGGATCGCCGAATTTGGAGTTTCCAGAATTTAAAATATTTTGCATCTAATGTGTGGTGCTGCATCAAAAGAATAATAATTTTTATTTTTCGTATATACGGAAGAGGAGACTGGGGGGTTTCTATAGCTACCATGAAAGTACGTGCCTTTGTGTCCCAGAAAAACCTTTTTCCAAAATGGGATCGTCGAATTTGGAGTTTACAGAATTTAAAATATATAGCATCTAATTTATGGCGCTGCATCAAAAGCATAATAATAATTATTTTTCGTATATACGGAAGAGGAGACTGGGGGTTTTCTATAGCTACCATGAAAGTACATGCCTTTGTGTCCCAGAAAAACCCATTTCCAAAATGGGATCGTCCAATTTGGAGTTTCAAGAATTTAAAATATTTAGCATCTAATTTATGGTGCTGCATCAAAAGCATAATCTTTATTTTTCGTATATACGGAAGAGGAGACTGGGGGTTTTCTTCAGCTACTATGAAAGTACATGTCTTTGTGTCCCAGAAAAACATTTTTCCAAAATGGGATCGTCGAATTTGGAATTTACAGAATTTAAAATATATAGCATCTAATTTATGGCGCTGCATCAAAAGCATAATAATAATTATTTTTCGTTTATACGGAAGAGGAGACTGGGGGTTTTCTATAGCTATCATGAAAGTACATGCCTTTGTGTCCCAGAAAAACCTATTTCCAAAATGGGATCGCCGAATTTGGAGTTTCCAGAATTTAAAATATTTTGCATCTAATGTGTGGTGCTGCATCAAAAGAATAATAATTTTTATTTTTCGTATATACGGAAGAGGAGACTGGGGGGTTTCTATAGCTACCATGAAAGTACGTGCCTTTGTGTCCCAGAAAAACCTTTTTCCAAAATGGGATCGTCGAATTTGGAGTTTACAGAATTTAAAATATATAGCATCTAATTTATGGCGCTGCATCAAAAGCATAATAATAATTATTTTTCGTTTATACGGAAGAGGAGACTGGGGGTTTTCTATAGCTATCATGAAAGTACATGCCTTTGTGTCCCAGAAAAACCTATTTCCAAAATGGGATCGCCGAATTTGGAGTTTCCAGAATTTAAAATATTTTGCATCTAATGTGTGGTGCTGCATCAAAAGAATAATAATTTTTATTTTTCGTATATACGGAAGAGGAGACTGGGGGGTTTCTATAGCTACCATGAAAGTACGTGCCTTTGTGTCCCAGAAAAACCTTTTTCCAAAATGGGATCGTCGAATTTGGAGTTTACAGAATTTAAAATATATAGCATCTAATTTATGGCGCTGCATCAAAAGCATAATAATAATTATTTTTCGTATATACGGAAGAGGAGACTGGGGGTTTTCTATAGCTACCATGAAAGTATTAGCCTTTGTGTCCCAGAAAAACCTATTTCCAAAATGGGATCGTCGAATTTGAAGTTTACAGAATTTAAAATATATAGCATCTAATTTATGGCGCTGCATCAAAAGCATAATAATCTTTATTTTTCGTATATACGGAAGAGGAGACTGGGGGTTTTCTATAGCTACCATGAAAGTACATGTCTTTGCGTCACAGAAAAACCTATTTCCAAAATGGGATCGTCCAATTTGGAGTTTCCAGAATTTAAAATATTTAGCATCTAATTTATAGGGCTGCATCAAAAGCATAATAATCGTTATTTTTCGTATATACGGAAGAGGAGACTGGGGGTTTTCTATAGCTACCATGAAAGTAAATGTCTTTGTGTCTCAGGAAAACCTATTTCCAAGATGGGATCGTCGAATTTGGAGTTTCCAGAATTTAAAATTTGTGGTATTAAAAATGTAGTTTCATTATTTTTCGTATATACCCAATAGACTGTTTTCTATTGCTATTTCTACTATTCGGTAACTGGAAATTTCATTAAGTTTAACTTTTCCCTTTGAGGTTTTCATCCACGCCGAACTGTGGCTAGGGTTCGGTTTTAAAGCGCACGCGATCCGGCCGCGATTCGGTAACTTGTGGATGTGGCTGTTTTCACACCCGTCCATTATTGTTATTGTCATTGTTATTGCTGTTGTAACACGAGAAAAAAAGCACGGCGCTGTACATGTATTATTTGTTCTAAAATCTAAAAAGAAGGTTTGCAAATAAAAATGAGCGCGATATAGTCTAGTCAATCGTTGTTCAAAACTGCCGTTTTCGTAACAAAATTGGGGAAGTTTTTTTCACAACGGTTCTATATGTTTCTTGGGGTGCTGAATCCGAATTTCAAGTTTGCTGCCATGTAGGAGATCGGCTTCACAACGAAAAACTCAAAAACCTCAAAGTTTGCCATCAATTCATTCAAAACGCCCTCTTTTAAGCGTAATACATCGAAAGTATAGCGCCGATAAGAGATAGACAGGTGGGAGGGACCGTTTTGGCTGTAGAGTGCAGAAGGCATTTTTCGTAATTTTCGCTTTGCTCCCTCCCACCTTATGAGAAAACTGAATGTTAGAGACGTCTCTTGTAGGAAATTTAATGTACTTTCACGTGGTATAAGGGTTTTTGTTGATAACATGAATTGTATATTTTTCGAGTTGTAAAGGGTGGGAGTAGGCGTTTTTGACGTTTTCGCAGAAGGGCCAAAAAATCGCTGTTTTTCAGCACGCTCTAGCGCTGATACCTCTCGTCAGAAAATCAAAGTTGACCAGTGCATTTTGTAGGAAATTTTGTCTACTTTAATTTTGTATAGAGTAAGAATGCAAAATGAAATTTCTTTCCAAATTCAACCATAAATTTAAATAAGAAAAACGTTTCAACAAAATTACTTGTAAAAAAATTCTAAACGTCGATCTTGTTCTAAAAATTTGTTTGTAACTTATTCGTAAAAATTTTCTTTGTTATTTTGCAACTCGATAAGAACACTTTTCTCGATTGACATTAAGGCGAGTCCGGAGAGCCTTTCTTCTTGTTGAGTTGATCGATTGTAAGTTTTTATTCGTTTTAGAGCAGAAAAGGATCTTTCAACGGATGCCGTGGTCGTTGGTATTGTTAGAATTAAAACTGCCAATTTATAAACTTCTTTAAGTCCCATATTAAGTTTGCTTTTGTACATAAAATCAACAAACTCTTGTACCGGCTTATTTTCGAACTCGGGGGATGAATAAATTACTGTTAGTTCATTTTTAAGTCTTACAAAATCAAACACGTCTTTGTATAAAATCTTGAGCTTGTCGAATTCACTATCGGGAAACTTTGTCTTAAAATCCGGGAATTTCTCACTGTGTAGGAGATTAAAATAACTTAGTGTTTCAATTGAAGTATATCTCGTATTAATTTGAGAACACACATTGTCTAAAATTTCATAGAATAGTCGGCGGAAAGTACCTTTTTTTGAAACCACAGAATCGTCGATCTTCTGCCTTTTTGCTGGACGCATGTCTTCATAGTTTGCTAAATCGTCAGGTGTTATTTGGTCATTTGCTAATTGATACACTTCCTCAAATGAATGGCCATTTTCGCGGATCTCTTTAAAAGCATTTAAAGTGTCTGTTACTTTTTTACTGCAATAGAGTATATCAAATGCCTTCGTTTGTAGAATGTCGTATAGAACATCTGTGTGGGAAAATATTTTTGAGAATAAATGCAGTAAAAAAATATTTTCAAATTTTTCGAGGAAAGCTAAAAAACCTTGAAATTTAACATCAGAATCGTGGTCCCAGTCACCAGAGTTTTCAATGCAATGTGAAAAGAATGCGTGCAGTAAGAACTAGTCGAGAAGTAAAATTCCATCTAGTAGGAGCAACATTAGGAAGTTTTTTATCTACAAAATTTTTTAACAAATGGGTTCGTTTAGTCGATTTACTGAAAAACGCCGCTAAGCCATTTAAAGTTTGAAAAAATATTCTGCAATGTTGTATATTATTTAACGACTGCTGTAAAACTAAATTTAAGACGTGAGCATAACAGTGCGTAAATAGGGCATTGGGGTACTTTTCCAAAACTTTGGTTTTTAATCCATTCAAATTACCGGCCATAACAGATGCCCCATCATATGTCTGTCCGATGAGTTTTTGGCCTATCTTAAAAGAATCTATCATATTTTCAACGTGATTGAATAATCCTACAGAAGTTCGATCAGCACTTACATCAGTGAAATTAACGAATCTCTCGAACGTCGAGCCCTGGTAAATGTACCTGAAAACAGTTGAAAGCTGCGACTTATTTATTATGTCGGTAGTTTCATCCAACATAATCGACACAAAATCCGCTGCATCGATTTGTTGTTTTATTTCGTCCATCATTACACCATTTATGGCCTTAATTAAATCATTTTGTATCGTTGCCGAGGTACCGCGAAATATTGTTGACGTTTCCAAATGATTATCTAGCACGGGATCAAATTCTCGAGTAGATTCTAAATATTCTCGAAAATTTCCTCTATTCATTGAGTCAGGAGACTCATCATGACCTCTGAACGGCAGTTCTTGTTTTCCCAAAGAACATGCTGTCTGAATTAGTAGTTTCAAAATTTCACGATTTTTCCTAACTTTTTCATTATGTATGCGAATGTTGTGTCGATTTCCCTCGTCGAGTTGAATTTCAATTCTTTGCTTTCCAAATAACGTAAATTTTAGAAAACAATTCGCATGAGTTTGACTTTTTTCGTGTTTTTGCAAGGCAGCCGATAAATGGTTTAGGTCTGAGAAACCTTCACTATTCCAAACGTTTTTCGTAGATTCCGTCTTAAACAAAAAACATGGCCAACAAAATAATTTATTTTTCTTAGGACACCCTGTCAACCAAATTGTTTTATCATACTGAGTGGTAGAAAAATGTCTGGTATAGTCATTACAGCTAGGTTTTTTTACCGAATGTTTCATAAATTTGGTAATTGTGGACGAGGACGGTTGCCTATTATTTGTAATTTTTCTTCAAAAGGCCTCACAGAAAAAGGCTTTTCAACGAGTTGCTCTATAATTGATTTTTCCGTCATTTTGCACGCACTGTAATTGCATTTAATGCCAAAGTAATTACAAAAACCTCGACAAAAACCCACCTCACCAAAAATTAATAAACAAAACACCAAAACAGTCACTAATTTAAGTACTTATAGTCCAAGAGCTAGCAACGGATTTCGTTACACCATAGAGAATAAGGCTAGAATTTCTACTACGAGTCCCTTGCAACGTAGTAACAAGAGAATCAGAAGTCTGACAACCGTCCGAGGGTGGCTTTCGCGCCTCTAGCATTTTTAAGGGTGAGAAAAAAAATTAAAATTACACTATTATAATCATAATGGCACTTCGCAATATTAAAGTTAATACTATTTTAAATCAATAAAAAAAATGCCAGACGAGTGGGTGGGTGGAAAGTGCGCGCCAGAGGGGGTTAAAGGGGCAAATCAAATTGCACTCAAACACAACTGTGCATCTCCAAAACCGCAAACAAACTGTCATCACATAATATAACGTTTCCATGGTGACCCATGACCAGGGAGTGATAATGTGGTCGACTAGATTAAGTACGCTGGGCCCTTGCATAGAACCTCTCACTTTTATCCCCCTCTGGCACCCACTTTCCACCCACTCACTCGTCTGGCATTTTTTTTATTGATTTAAAATAGTATTAACTTTAATATTGCGAAGTGCCATTATGATTATAATAGTGTAATTTTAAATTTTTTTCTCGCCCTTAAAAATGCTAGAGGCGCGAAAGCCACCCTCGGACGGCTGCCAGAGTTCTGATTCCCTTGTTACTATGTTGCAAGGGATTCATCGTTGAAGTTCTAGTCTGGTTAAAAATAACGTAACGAAAGCGTTGCTGGCTCTTGGACTATTAATGAAACCTACACAGACCCTAGAGTGCTAGAGTAGACATTGGACACTGGACATAGAACAGAAAAACAGAAAGGGCCAAGTAAATTATTGCTGTGAGCGGTTTTTTCACAGCTCACTGGGAACTCTAAGAAAGCTGCTGTTGCGTGCACAATACGCAAAGTAGGCTATGGTTTGGCGGTTATTCTTTCGTGCATCTTCGATTCGAGATTTGGAGAGCACACCCTACCTCATTCGGAGTTACTTGTAACCGTGTACTGACGTGGATTAGAGTCAAGCTTCCGGGAAGCGGTAACGCCACTATGGTCTGCTACAGACTTCATTCCAAATTTGAATTGTAAATTAAAATAATATTTATTAAAGTTATTTAAATAATTATAATTTATTCGATTATTTTAGGGTGTGCGGTGCACACCTAGGTCATTAGGAGAAATCGCCACTGATAAAAACATATATTACTTTTCAGTTTCCCTATGGACTACTAAATAAACTCATTAATATTAATATTACGAACTCTAATTGTGGAAAAAGTAAATAAAAAGCTTATATATTTTTATATACACATAATTTATTTAATAGTTGATTACATAATGCATTAATTCTAAAAAGTAACAACTATTACTTTCCAAAATCTGTTCTTCACATTCAAATTTAATCCCAAACGCTAACCCGACATTAAAAAAATTAATTATCATAAAAACTTTTCCATCGTTTTTAAATATATGTTCGCAAACATTGCCTACCTTACATTAAAAATTACAATTGTATAATAATCGTTTTAATAATTGTTTTACTCCTTTATTTTCATTGACTAATTGCTTTAGAGTTTAAAAAAGAACTGTGTGATATACATTCATAAAGATAAATTTTGAATAGTTAAAACCACTTATCGTATCAAAAAGTCATGGCCCTCCCCTGAAAATTTGCAGGAAATGCAATAAATATGAACAATAATTAGGTCTAACGGAAAAAATCTGCATCGGTTTTTACATCACAACATACAGAATAAGCTGGTTATTCCATATTTTAATCGATATATTACTACAAAATAAAAATAAGTACCTAAAACACAACAAAAATAAACTCCGGTTTGGTATATTATTTACACCAATCAATCACATTTTACAAGAGAACTTGGAGAAACCTCTAGAAATATTCGACAAAAAAAAATGCGATAAAACTGAACAAAAACCTCGCGACTTAATTACCTTGTTGAGATCCAGAAGCAACTGATACTTTCGCATCAATTTTCTCCTCTTCTTTAGCTTCCACAGCAGCAGCAACTTCCTTGGCTTCTTCAGCTACACCCGCAGCTTCAATCTCAACATTTTCGATCTGACTTGTTCCAGGTTCTGGCGGACTTTCTGCATTAACGACAGTAACCACATGGATATTAGCCGGGTACGGAGGAGGCTGATCTTCCATGATATCTTGATAAGAAGGTGGCGGGGTTTGTTTCATCGCGTTGAGATATCCAGCCTCGCGTTCACGCAGTAAAGTTGATAAATCCAAATCGGGCAGACGCTCAGAGCCATCTTCGGGAAGGATGTAGTGGACAGTGCTACGCATTGCTTGCTGACGAAGGGTCAAGTATTTGTAGCAGCGCCATACGATACTAATGCAGTACGCCTGGAACCAATATCAAATTCGCAAATACTTATAACAAAATATACTCGTTCACAAAAAATTCGATCCACTAAAAATTCATTCATAAATATTACAGAGTCAATTAACGAATTTATAAAAAAATTGTCAAGATCAATCCAGGGGCAAAAAGTTATTAAACATCAGTCTTTGGAGAATCGAATTGTTTGCTTGTAACTATACAGCACCTTCCATAACATGGAAATCAAGAATCCGGCCAAAACGATCAAAAACAAATATTCGGGGCTGAGTTCCAGCAGTTCCTTGCGGTACGGCAGATTATGCCAATTTTCCTCCACGAAATGATGAACGGACCGCAGATAACAGAAGTATCCGGTAGCAGTCAAACTACAAATGAATTAAATTGTTTCCGTTTGTTTGTAAACCATGTCTGGATCAACTTACGTTGTTATCGCGAAATCGAACAGTTGCAAGCATAAAAACGGTAATAAATGGGTAGCTTTTCCTTTAATTGTACCATAAGCTAATAAAAGGGTGATGGCAAGGGTGCAGACGGTCATCAAGGCACCCATGTCCATGTCAGCTGCAAAAACACCAAAATATGCACATTTCTCTCGTAGTTTGAAAGCAATAAGTTCGTAACACACCCGTAAACCAGTACAGCGGAAGTGTGGATAAACTAGGGGAAGTATGAGGAACTGCAAATGCCATATTATTATTCAGAAAGTACCGAATTGGAGGAAGTTTCATAACGTTTCGTACAAAATACATTGTAATTAGTGATACTAGACCGTTCAAACAACTACTCCTAGGGCAAGCACCCCGTGAGGCATTAAATTATAGAACTAAATCCAGATTTTTTTGTACTACGAGACGGCACAGAATACCACCCAAAATACACTGGTCTAATCATTAAAGAAAATGAAAATGAGAAATTCTAGGGATTCAACGTTTAACGATTTAAATGTGTACACGCACATTTTGTCAGTAAATTACGAAATGGTTAAAGATTGGTTTTAAATGTCGTTTTCAAATGATCCACAATAGGCAGGTTCGGTAATTTTCAAATTTCATTAAAATTGATTGATTATACTGAAAGCAGTTATGTTGTTAATTTTTGTTAAAAGAAAATTCCTTCGCCTGTGAAGCCGTTGCAAAGTTTTCCGTCGGTGCGAGGCTAGAAATCGTACCTTGCAGCGAGAGTAGGCCGCGTGACGTCAGAACTTAGTATAACGTACAAGTCCCAGCTTCAGCGCGCAGCAGTCCCGTAAGTATTATGCATATGCATGTGTAGTTAAATTGTTAAATATTATTAACTGGTTCTAACTGGTGTTTTCTGTTTTGTACCCAGACTAATACATCGTACAGCACACCAATAAAACAGAAAAAGTGGTTCGTTGGAGCCAGAAGGAAAATCGGTCAGCATTATCGATATTTTCGCGAGTTAGTTTATCATTGCAAAAGTTTATAAAATTATCGGCTGCCCCATTGCAGCCACTCTAAATAAAATGAACATAATGTTCGACAGTTTTCTGGGACCCCTTGGTACTTGGTAACGTATTACGGTTAGCATAATTTGAAACAGGATGCTAGGAGCATGACGGAGCCAAATACTGAATCGCCGTAGCGTTCCCTCACTGAACTTAAAAAGGAAATTTTAATAACTATTTTACAATAATAATTAAATAGTACGTCATCATAAAGTTCTCTTTTGAAGACTGGTAGGACGCGTACCTCCATCCTTTCCCTGAGCTAGCCTACGCATTTCCGTAAAAGTAGAACATTCTACATCCCCAACTATTTGAGAGCAGTAGTCTAATCTGCTCCAACCTCTACCTCTTTATTCCTATCTCTGACTCTAGTATGTCGCGAACTATTCCTTTGTGTCTCAGAAGGTGTCCTATCATCCTACGATCCTATCCCCTATTCTTTATTGTCTTCCATACTTTTCTCTTTTCCCCAACTAATTCCTCCTTATTGCTAACTTGTCTATCCACGGTATCTTCAACACCCGTCTGTAGCATCACATTTCAAACGCTTCTATTCTTTTTCAATCCGCTTCTCCCATTGTCCAAGTTTCGCACCCATAGGTATAATTTCGTACTCTATACATGCGTCTTTAAGAGTCTCTTCCGAGTTTCTACATTAACCGTTCCAGAATATAGCAGTTGTTTCTTTTTGTTAAACAAATACCTAGTACCTACGTAGCGTAGTTTTTTAATTCGCGTGAGTTGTATTTGTTTCCTTTTTTTTAAAAAATTTCCAATCTGTTATAAAACTGTTAACTTGATAACTTGTCAATCACTTAAGTATACATACCTACATAAATGTATTGTATTGTATTAGAGAATATAGGTAGGTACCTATTTTACAAACAGAAGTATGCAGGTATCTACAATCTACATACCTACTTATACTGAATTATAAAAGGCATGTACAGTTAATAAATTGTTGACTTTGTTTTACTCATACCGGTCTGCCTTTACACTACTGTTTTGAGGTTGAATGAAATTGGGGTTAGATGCAAGAATCACACACCATTTCCACATTTACCGGGACATTTAACTACCTACTACATAAATATGGAAAATTATGTGAATCGGACTTTTGATACCCTTGTTGCATCATTATATCGATTATGTTGTCTTTGTTTTATGTTTCCTTGACACCTTACTTTAAAAATTCACGCTCGAAATAGTCCCAATCAGTATGTTATGAGATAGGTACCGCTTCACGGGCACTTCAAGAGAAGTGGGAGGAGCGCCTTACGAATCTCTGATGTCAAACCAATAACAAAGCGAACTAGCATGTGGGTGTGATAAGCTAATATTTCTTTCGCTTATTACGCCGCAAAAAAATTTTTTAGAAAAAAAATTTCGCCGTAAATCAATTACAATAACAATTTCCTGCATTTTCATGCCAAAAATAGATATCTTATTTTTCTCCGAACCTCCCTATTATTCTGATTTTGCATAAACTATCCCGTTCGATATTGTTATCTGTCAAACATAACAACCTCAGGATAAGTAGGGAATGATTTCTTTTCGTAAAGCGACTAAAAATTGGAATCGCTAGTTTTCTAATAATGGGCAATCAAACAATTTTTTTATTTCATAATTATAAAGAACTTGACAATATATTTAACCCGTGTATTTTCTTTATTCGCCTAGAGCCCACATTTATCAAGAAAAAAATTAATAAAAAACATCCCTTGCATTTTTCTGACGTAATAAATATTGATAGATATACCTATTTAATATACATGTGCAACATGCACCTGTGATGAGCATGACGTCACTGTTGCAGTCTGGCGCGTAATAATTTCTGCTGAGAAATGGCAAAGTTCAAGTGCTACTTAAAATTAAGGGTTCAATTGATAATACAGTGAAACCTCCCATAACGGACACCTCTATTAACCGGATACCTCCGATAAACGGACACTTTTTAGGGAACGAACTGTCACTTATGGTGCTTTCTCTTTCTCTATTAAACGGGCATCTCCCATAAACGGACAGAAAATCGGTGACCATTGGTGTCCGCTTAAGAGAGGTTTCACTGTAGTTTGTATATGTTTATGTGGGGTGTTTGATTTCACAGCAAAATTTCCTGAAATTTTCGCACTGATAGTGCCCTATTGCCCATTGGACACAAAAACCGTATTTTGATTAATAAATAAATACGTAAATAAGTTTGTAAACTATAGTGGGCAAAAAATTTGATCTCATCCAGAAATTGTTCTATCGTGTAATTTCCAGTAAACATTCCCACATGGCAGTAAACCATGCTGTTTATAGAGACATTTATAAATATTTATTATCAATATCTCAATGACTACTGTCACGCAAATTACCGTAAAACACTTATCAGTGATTCACACATTTTAAGGACATCTACAAACATTCCCCGTTCAAGCCACAAAGAAAATATTCACATGACATTTATTAACACTTACATGAGTAAATAGTACGACCATCTTGCGGCAAATAATACGGTTTGTCGTCATTTTTCACCTTGCTCAACGGAGTCGGCAAAGGATTATTCGGTTCCTGCAAAACATCCGTAGTTTCCAGATTGATGCGGTGATTGCGCATCACCAAAGCAAGAACGCTCAAAGCCAGCACATGCAAAATCAGATGCCATATTCCTAGTAATATGGTCGCCGTACGAACATGGAGACAAAAGCAACATCTCCACTCGTTGTTCCTCACCGTGCCTATTTTTAGGCGCATTGGGAACATTTCTTTATATCCTCGCTTCTAAAATTTACATAAAAGTAATTTTTTTCGACTTATCAAATTTGGATTTAACTTTTTCTTCATTGTATCGTTAAAATACTTTTATGTAAGGAATAAATTGTCGACTGGCAAGTTGGTCTACTAATTTACAATGATATTTGTTTGATGGACCATACAGCAACTTCTCACACTCGGTAAAAGTTTGTTTTATTTGTTTTACAAATCAACGACAGCTGCATGTACTTTTCATGCCTTTCTTAGCCAGGAAAGATCTTTTATGATCACATAGCTTCCTGCTAACACAACAAAGCAGCACTCGTTACCATGGCATCCACTAGCTTGACCTGAGACTGCATTGTAGTGGATGTATGCGGAAAAAATAGTTCAGGACTATCTGATTTTTCTCACAACATATCTGTTGTTGACCAGTCTTAGTAACACATTTGTCAATTTGTCCTTACATAAACGTACCTTTATGATAACACTTATTATTCACGTTCATGTGATAAAATTGCAAAACTTACATTCCAACACATAAAAACGTGAAAAAATCCCAAATAAAAATAAATGATAAATAGAAAAGCAATCAACAAAACATAATTTATACAAACGATTGTAAACTGCACTTAACTAATAAGAGAATGTAGTATTAATTATTAATTCAAACAGTAAAAAATATACAGTAAATGGTGTCAAATTATTAATATCTTCAACAAAGGTCAGTCAACAGCTGATTTATATGGAAACAACAAAAAACTTCAAAAGTGATTAGTAATTGATTTACTTACATAAAATTTGTGGTTTTTCTCCGAATAACACAACAATTTAACTCTTTTTTTGTGAAAATTAACTGATCATTGACAAGTTACGCACTTTACCTTTCACTACACGATCATATGTCAAACGGCAGCGTGGCCAACACAACAGGACTAAACCACCAAGCGAACCGCGAAAATCAAAAATCGGTCTTGGGAGGATTGTTGATTGTAGTTCCTGTGTAGGTACTTTCGAAAATAACACATAAAGCAAATGAAATTATGCATTATCAGGGAGCACTTTCATATTCGTTTTTGTGTAGCCTAGAACCTAGAATGATGAACTAAATTCTGAACTAATATTGAATCAATAACAACTTCACGACGTTACAACCTCCATCTTAGACGGGAGTTCATGAATTTGAAGGTCCAGCATGAGAAATACTTGTTATCATCAACATTTTATCATATTTTCTCAAATGTCCGTTTTCAATTTAAAAAATTAGCAAAAGTGTTTGGGGGCCAGGTCTGGACTATATGATGGGTAATCAACAGTCATCGGCAACTGTCACCAAATGACGTAGGCCTGCTACTCTTCAAACCATGATGAAAGCAACTTTGGAAATGTTCCATTTCATTCAGGTTTCGTAAGTTCTAGTTGACATTTAGGGATTTTACAACCCACTCAGTTTTCCAAACAATAGTATGTGCATGTATTCAAAACAAAATGTCATATTCCCGAGAAGGAACGAATTATCCTGCATTGTACGTCACATATCTGAATACAATACGAAATAGAATACAGCAATTTATTATACCTACAATAGAAAAGGTAACAAAACAAATCAGAATAAAAAAGAGAATTCGCACAGAAAACAAAAAATATATAAATATATTCATAAATCAACAAGAGCAGGCAAGATTACCTCTATGCACTTGAGATCCCAAAAAGAAACAAATGAATCAACCAACATATTACAACTTCGACAATCTTTCCAAAGGTAAAATAGAGACTTTGTTGATTCTGATATCCTTATACAGGGTGGCCCATTAGTGCGGGAACGGTCTATATCTCTTGAACCATTCAAGGCATCAGAATGAAATTTTGCAAGTGCTTAGGAAACTCTATGCCGCATATTATGGTGTATACAGGGTCTTCACATTTTGCGTAACAAACCAAAGTTATATTTCTTTAAATGGAAACCCCCAATTTTGTTTACATAATCACGTTCCTCACAAAATTTCATGGAAAACGATATACCACATTATAAGGTTTCCAGCAGGGGATGTTAAGATATTCCCATTTTAGTGCCAATCTGGACCCATCTTTGTGGCGCTACTGACCCCTACTTATCGAAGCTGTCTACGATTTCTTTATTGAACTAGATTCAGAGACTATTCTATTTGCAAATTCTGTTAATACCTTTGCTACAGTACTTTGTATTATACAGGGTGGTCAACATACGCATAATTGAATTTTTCTCCAGAATTTCAAATGGAACACCCTGTATATTAATTGCACATTTAATAGCCAGTTTACTAAGCTCTTAATTGATGCCGGCATTGCCAGGTCTGCGGCTGACAGTTTCTACGGAAATTAAAATTGAAACCTAAAAATGTTCAATTTCACTGTTATTTTTTACAATTTTATTCGGATTTCCCCACTTAACTTAAATTCGGACCTGTCCCGTTTTAAATCGATTTAGTTAGGTAACTTTGTTGCGTATTTTGAATTCCTTGTTTTGAAATTTCGAGTTGCTTCAGGACAGATAAATGGTTAAAAGTAGATAGGTACAAATTATTAATAAGATAAATATGACTTTGTAGAGGATATGTAATTTAAATGAAAAGCTGGACGGAGAACAAATTGTAATGTAAATAATGTTTATTAACAGTGCCATTTTTATGGAAAGTAATTCGAAAACATTGCTTTTCCGAGATAACTGTTTTATTCTCACTTTTTATAGAAGAATCATATATTTTGTAGTCAAAATGCAAATCGCGTTGAAATCATGTTAAGTACCTGTGATAAACAAAACTGCTCCAATCGTATCTGTCATAGTTTGAACGATTTTCTGCATTTTATTAATTTTTTTATTTAATTTTAATTTATTTATTTAATTTCAATAAACTTGTTCTCGCTGTAGTTTTTTGTTTAAATTACATTTCCCACTAATGATAAAAGCCAAATTTATTTCATTAATAATTATTTCTACTGACTTTAAAATATTTATCTGTTCTGACTTCCGCAACAACTCCAAATTTGAGAAGAAGAAATTGAAAACACACAACAAAAGTACGCAACTAAATTGATCTAGAGAGTGAGTGGCTCAAATTTAAGTTTTCTTGGTTCTAGTAGACATTGCGATTTCGAGCTATTTTTATTCTTATTGCTATATTTGTTCACAATAATACTAATTCTCGGTAAGAATATCTTGAAAACTACCCGTTTTAGACATACGCGGGTAGACTTAATAAAAATTAAATCGATTTTACCTTCAAGAAGTAATTTTGCAATGGGACTTTTTGTGTCAGTGTAAATTCTATTGGCTTAGTTTTGTGCAGAAACCAAATTTAAACATTTTTTTTTTTTGGTTTTGGGTGAAAAAATAGGTGAAATACGAATAAAATTGTAAAAAATAACAGTGAAATTGGAAATTTGTAAGTTTCAATCCCAATTTCTGTAGAAACTGTCAGTCGCAAACCTGGCAATGCCTGTATCAATCAGAAGCTTAGTAAACTGGCTATTAAATGTGCAATTAATATACAGGTGTTCCATTTGAAATTCTTGAGAAAAATTCAATTATGCGTATGTTTACCACCCTGTATAATGTAAAGCACTGTGGCAAAGGTATTATCAGAATTTGCAAATAGAATAGTCTGTGAATCTAGTTCGATAAAGAAATCTTTGACAACTTCTGTAAGCAGGCGTCAGTAGTGCCACGAAGATAGGTCCAGATCGACACTAAAATGGCAATATCTTAACATCCCCTGCTCGAAACCCATTAATGTGGTATATCGTTTTCCATGAAATTTTGTGGGGAATGTGAATATGAAAAAGAAATTGGGGGTTTCTATTTAAAAAAATGTAACTTTGATTTGTTACCCAAAATGTGAGAAGACCCTGTATACACCAAAATAATTTTATAAGATGCAGCATGGGATTTCCTAAGCACTTTCAAAATTTTATTTTGATGCCTTGAATGGTTCAGGAGATATAGACCATCCCCGCACTAATGGGCCACTCTGTATAACTTATGCCGTAAAATGCATGAAAGAAGGGGATAAAGAGAGGATGAAGTATTTAAGGGAAAAATGTAGAGGCTAGACAATTTTACAGTGATTTGCGAAGAAATGCAAAGTAGGCAATTGAAAGAGTAAGTTAAATGGAAAAACAACATCCGACATATGGACTAAAGCTAAGAAATTAGGGCTTTTGGGCTTCTGGTCACAGACAAATTGCAGAAGTTCTTGTAGATCCACAGAAAATAAATGTTTTTCAAACTTCAGTACCTCAGGTACCTATCTGCCTGAACCTTGGATTTAAAATAAATAAAAGCCTAAAGCAATCGGAGTAGATGGTATTTCTGCTTATATGCTATCTTTCCACTAATTTTCTTACACCACTGATGCATATTATCAATATACATATACATCGTTAGAAACCAGTGTAGAAATCAGTGTTGTTCTTAGAATTAGAAAGACTGCTATAATAATAAGACCAATTCCAAAAGTTATTAGATCAAGAACAAGTGAAGGCCTAAGGCCAATATCAGTACTTCCTTGTGGGAATAAAACTATTGGAAAAGGCTGTGAATCTTTACTTGGCTGAGTATTTACATCAGTTATAAAGTACTGCCTCAAAATCAATCAGGATTCAGCAAAGGATATAGCAACTACATTTTCATCAATCATTCCACTGTATTAGTTTTATTTGGTTTAAGTGGTTCACTGAAGGATAAAGGATGTGCAACAAGAATAATTAGTTCCCAGGGTCCACACTCCTAGATTGATAGCTCAGTTGTACCCCAAGGTTCAATTTTGAGGCCTGCTCCATTTAGTGTCTTCACTGCCAATGTGCCAAAATTTGACAGAGCGGCCTTCAGTAGGATAAACGAAGACAAGTAGGCGACAATTTTTTACTTTACAGAAGATTATTTATTTTTCATTAAAATGTATATGTAGTTGAATGTAACTTGTGTAAATCAATACATTTATTTATAAATTAAGTAGTATATTTATTATACACAGAAAAGTCTTTAAGAATGAGACTTAGGGGATTGAAATAACCCCTAAGCCAACCCCTCCCTCATGAGCCATCATAGTAACCGTGTATTTCCATTTATTAGTTAATGGATCGTACACTTCTACAGAAATAAGATTTGAAATTCCATCATACCCGCCTACCGCCCATAGTTTCCCCATATTTGCCGTTAGAGCAACCCTACTTCTTTGAGCATTCATCGGAGCCACAAACGTCCACCTAAAACACAATTTTCAAAACTGGCACTCAACATAAACTTTTGCATACTTATTTGTATTTGGGTCAAACATTTCTACTGTTTGCAGAAAAGAACTGCCATCATATCCTCCGCAAGCATACAATTTACCTCCTAACATAGCTACCCCAAGTCGGCAGCGCTTGGTAAGCATAGGGGTAGCTTCTGTCCACGTATTCGTGTTCGGGTCGTATCTTTCAACGGAATCGAAGATTGAAAGCCCATCATGGCCACCCAGAGCATAAATGTATCCTAAAATTTGTATTTTCAGGGTCAACGTGAATGACGTTCTTGACAGTGTACTAAATTTGAATGCAAAAACATCCTCACAATGATAATATACAAAAACATCAATTATCTATTTAACAACACACACCACACTGGGACTCATATTCTTATAGTCAAAAGTGCTTCCGAAAATTGTCCACTCAGCGCAACAGTGTCATGGACGTTTTCTTTACTTTGAGTTATGGAAAACTTTCTAGAATGGTGGTCACTTAAGAGATGTTATTTTCATGAAATAGTTTATTATTAATAAATTACATATACTAAATTTAAAAAAGAAATCCTCGTTATTTCTCACATTTCAATAATAACCATATACGATGTGGTTTAAAACCACCAGCACTGATTGCCGAACCTTGTATAATCACAAATATTCACAGCAGTGTGAAAAACAGCTTAAATTCTTTCTGGGACATCAGACATAACTTACCCTGACAGGCCACAACTGCCCCAGCGCTTCTTGACTTATTCATGGGTGCCAAGGACGTCCAAGTATCCGTATATGGATGATAACGTTCTACAGAATTGAGGGAAGTTACTCCATCATATCCACCACAAACATAGATCATATCGGCCAAAGACGTGGCTCCTAAAGCACTAAACGATCATCAAATGTAAACCGAATTTAAAAAGCTGTTTTTGCGTAATCACCTTCGCTTACATTGCATAGGATTTACCATAGCCCATTCTTTTTTCAGCGGATCATAAACCTCGACACTAGCCAACCTGTCTTTACCATTATATCCTCCGAAAGCAAATAATTTACCTCTTAAAACAGCTACTCCTAAACGAGATCGAAGCATCGACATCGGCGGTGCCATAGCCCAAGCATTCAATTTGGGATCATAAAATTCAACAGTACTCAAAGAATCGCCATGTCTATTGAGCCCCCCTACAACGTAAATGTGCCCCCGGACTTCACAAGCTCGCTGTTTCGTTCGAAAACTTTGGACCAAAGGCCTTCTTTCCGGAATTAAATGATAATCTCTTGCTTCATCGAGAAGATCACGACATTGGTGTGAAGACCTTATCAGTTCTTCAGTTGCGACCCTATCTGTTAAATAAAGAGGGGACAGTAACGGTAAGCGAACTTGGGATAACAGTTCGGGCAAAAACGATGTTCGTTGTTCACTGTGTTTCACCCATCGCATGCAAGCCTCAAAGACCTGCTCTTCGCTAAATTAAAAAAATATAAACGTAGGCATTTCTAAACTGATTTCATGTAAAGTTCAATACCTTTCAACTCTTAGTTCGTATCTTTGTAATAAACCCTTCACATCAACTGCTGACAGGTTTATAAATTCATCAGATAGCGACACTTCATGAAAACACTGTTCGATATATTTATTAGCCCAATCTACTAGTTTCGTGCAACCTAACGTATCGGCAAATTGCCTGATTCCTAGAGCATTTTGAGGGTGCAACCTACGAACAAAGTCAGTAACAAGAGAATTACGTAAAACGGAGTTCACAGACTTCTTACTTCACTGATTCATTTTCAACTTAACAGCTATTAAAGCGAGTGTGCACCAAAAATCAAAATTGAAGAATCGCATAGTCCTAGCTATTACTACAATTTCAAAATATGCACCGCTGGATTGTTATAACTTCTTACATTCAAAGTATAATACCTAATTTGTTATTCTAAAATTGGTTTTATTTATGAAAAATGTAGCTTGTGGTGTGCCGCAGGGATCAATTTTAGGGCCCCTGTTATTTTCAATTTATACGCCTCAGTTTCATAAAGTCCACCTGAATGGTTTCCTCTACAAAATGTTCCTACTTAACATGGATAACTGAAACACTTAACTCGGTAACTTTAAAATACCAAAATCAATGAATCAGTGATGTAAGATACCTCTATGAACTACGAATTGAGCTATAGTATAAATACCGTCTTAACAAATAATCAGCACAGGCTTCCCTAACATTCTTCAGATTCAAAAATGATGCCCCTATCATTATGCTTTGAACATTATTTTTGTCTAAGATAATTTTACCGGAATAAGCAAAGTTTATCAGCGTTTGCAATGCCCTAAAAACCAAACGAAATCACCAGAAATCAAAACCATCATAGGAGAATATTATTTTACATACATGGCATCGATTCCCTGCATTTTAATTTCTTGTTGCTTGCTTTCAACCATATCATTCGTAAACATGGCATGAAAATACGGTATTGTAGCTGCCAATACAATTTTGTGTGCACTAAATGCTTGATCGTCAATCTGCAAACAAATGATTTACCATAATCTTTGATATACAGTATAGTAGATAAAAGGAGAACCCCCCCCCCCCCCCCCCCCCATGAAATTTTTGTTTTAGGCGAGGTTTTCGATATTGTAACATAGGTCGGACTACAAATATTTACGATATATAAGTGATCTGAGTACACAATTTACAAAAATAAACAATTAAGCAAGAAAACAACAAGCAATAAACAATTAAACAATACACACTCAATTAACAAATACTAAACAATTTAACAATACACAATTTAACAGTTCACACTTCCCTAAATTAATTTTTGCCTGTCTTTTTCCAATCACTTCCTAAAAGAACCGACCGACTGACTGACTTACTGCACCCACTTACATGCCCCCTCCTTACCCTCGATCAAAAATTACCTCCTTCTTTCCCATGGTACCGAGTAAGTCAGTCTAGATGAACTGCCTTCATTTTGGAAAGCAGAGATCGCTGAATCCCATAAATGTAATCGTTGATCCTGGTCACCAAGCGATGCGGACCCTCCCAATTCTTCTGTAATTTCGCCGATCGTCCTTTCTTCTGACCTGGATTATACAGCAACAACATCAAGCGCAACCCCATGCTCCTTTATACAGTCCAGACCCAGTATCACAAAACCCTATGCCAACTGACTCCCTTAAAACATAATGTCAATTTCTGTCTCTCCATAAACAGGTGTTGCTTCCCTGGTAGCATTAACCAGCTAGATCTTTTTACTTGTTAGTCTCATCCTCCAATCTCTCACTATCGTGTCACTGTTATAAAGGTAATTTCAGCCTTCTTGCCATCAATAATTCCATCAATCATCAGACTATCCACAACTCGAGCCAATCTTGACACATTCTTATCTTCTACTGGTGCCTGGTCGAATAGAAAAGCTTTTGCCCTCAAAACTGGTCGACTCCAGTTTCCCTGATACCCAGAGGTCCCAGCATCATCCTGGTCTCCCCTGGGAGTATTTCGACATCTGTTGCAGAGATGGCCTTTCTTGCCACAATTCCAACATCATAGAAAATTCTTCCTCTCATATCACCTCCTGCAAGTCCCATTACTTTTTATTGTCTTCAGTTCCTCTGTCACGTTTCAATACTACTTTTTCCAGCAGGTCTTCATCTGGTTCTTCTTTGGTATGTATCTGTCTCACCTTGGAGTATCCCCTAGATGTCTGCTTCGTGGCCTCATACTAAAAGGCATTAATCAAAGCATCCAATAATGCTTCTTAATATCTTCTAGGTTGTTCTTCATTATGCTGTCTGATTATTATTATTTCTTGAATAGGTGGTTATACTCTCGTAACAATATGGGAACATGTGTTATAGGGAGAACACCAAACATATGAAAATACAGAAAAGTGGGAGGAGTGGATGAAACAGGTGCAGAAGAAGTAATGTGATAATAAGATAAAATGTGATGGAAGAAAATATACGGTAGACAACATGCAATCCTAATTGTTAGTTCTTGAAGGGAATCAATAAATATCTTTAACTATAAATGATTTACAAACATGGAAACATGTTGAATGAACGAACCGAGGATCGAACCGAATATGGAATGAAAATCAGCAAGGAGAAAGGAAAATGGTAGTAGTTGTACTTGAAGACCATTAAAACAGATATGGGAGGTAAGATAACAAAATGATTATAAAGAGAAGACCTACCTAGGCTGAAAATTGAGAAGACATAAGTAGGGGGAACAAGAAACATTGTGCAATTTGTATACGGGCCACAATAAGGGAGAGGAAACTGTTATTATGATCTGCTATTAAACATTAACCACCATCACATATCCTACCTTTAAAACTACATCACATAACTTGCCCTGTCTTCTAATCTCCTCCATTTGGGGGAATGCATTTGGAAATAAGTCGGAATATTGAAAAACAACAGTATCTGTCTCATTATCCATTTCGTAAATAGTACGCTGATTATTTGCCGAACACTTGCATTCCGAAGGCATGGTTCGATAAGGTGAAGAGGTCATTTTATTTTAAAACACAATCATCTGATTTGCTCTCGAAATTTTACCAAAATGCGTTATGTTGACAACCAGCTGATTTTGGTCACGGCAGCTGGCTACTGGCTATCATTACGTCATACGAACACAAATGCGTTAACGAAAAGACTAGGATTGTAAAAAAAACAACTTTTAAGTCGAAGAAAAATACCCACTTCCAGAATAAGTATGACTGCTTAAAAGTATATTGTTCTTAGAAACCATTTACAAGAAAATATTTAGAAATGGAACTTTACGTTCTACCATGGCTTGTGACACTTCCTACCCAAGTGACATTTGCTGATGACATTCATAGGTTAGAAAATTCGAAAATGAAGGTTTTTACTCATACTAAGTGTAGAAATAGTATTTATCCTTTCTCAAATGTCGCCAGATTGGCTGTTCCTGATGAACTATTGTTTTGGTCAGTTAAATTTGAAAATTATACGCCTCCTGAGTATAATTCCCCAGTTTTACAAAATAAACCCTGGGCAGACCCAGCTGTCGGTAATTTAGAATTCATGTAATTTGCTCTATAAATCAATTATTACATTTCTCAGGCGACCGAAACTTTAAACCTAAGTGGAATACGTTAGACAACAACGTTAATAGAGTTAGTTATACTAAGGCATATGAAATAGTAGATGGTAGGCCTTTAAATCCAATAGGACGTACTGGTCTTTGCGGAAGGGGTGTTTTAGGACGTTGGGGGCCTAACCACGCAGCTGATCCTATAGTAACTCGTTGGAAAACAGTAAATAACTCTAAAGAGCTCCATAAAGATAGTAAATTGTAAGAATTTTTATTTGTGAAATTAGAAATTTACGCAAATATATTTTAGACCGATCTTACAATTTTGTGCAATCCAAAGGAGAGATAATGGAGAATGGGCTATACCAGGAGGTATGGTAGACCCAGGAGAACATGTCAGTGAGACTTTAAAACGAGAATTCATGGAAGAAGCTCTTAATTCTTTAAAGAGCAACCAAGTTGAGTTAAAGAAAAATAAAGAAGTGATTGGCGAATTCTTTCGAAATGGTGTTGAGGTTTATAAGGGCTATTGCGATGATCCTAGAAATACGGATAATTCGTGGATGGAAACTGTTGCGTATAATTTTCATGATGAAAATGGTGAACATGTCGGGAAGTTTCCTTTAAATGCAGGAGACGATGCTAAAAATGTTCAGTGGGTTGATGCGAACAGGGGATCGGAACTTTACGCCAGCCATTCCAGTTTTATTGAGGCTGTTGCTCATATGCATAGGGCTCATTGGTGATTTAAAGTCAATAAAATTTTCCACTTCAAATTATTTATTGTTCCTCAATTCCTCTATCTTTCGGATTTTTTCTACTCATATTTTAGAATATGGAATTTCTTTTATAAGTTCTGCATTAATTCCATGGACTTTCGAGGGTGTGTCAATTTTTTAATCTAGTTAAATTGAAAATTAAGGAAGGGCAATAGTGCCATTTACATCATATAGAGTTACAAGACAAAAAAGAAAAGAAGCACTTCTTAAAATTTTATTTTTACAAAAATGACAATTAAATAACTATGTAATCCATTAGTACTTTTCTAGCAGCTATGTTGTTCCCAGACGATTTATAAATGACATGCAGATTATATGCAGCTTCTTGCTTCAAATCCAGAATATTCGGATATTCTTCAATTAAAGAATTTGTTGTTTTAAGAGCTTCTTTATAATGAAAAACAGCCAAATGCATCATTCCAATCATGTGGTACATCCTCCCCAGGTTATAGTGTATCTCTTGCTTGCCTTCCAGACCTCTTTTATTAGCATAATGCTTAAACAAAGCTTGTAACAACATCGTACATCTTTCGCCGTCTTCAAAATCTCTCTGGCAATAACAATTTAAAACTAAAACCCCCATCATGAAACTCAAAAAAGCACTCTGCGACACATGGAAAATCTTCATATATTTCTGCAAACCGTACCAATAATTTCCACCTGTTATAGAATAATTCGCTTCAAAAAGTATCAAGTCGGGCTCACTTCTAAACTGCCGTAGCAGCCTAATCATGAACCGATTGTATCTAATATCATCGGAACGTTGTAAAAACATATTGAACAAATTCCAACATAGGTGGTTTTGTCGATGATGTACTACGAAATCACGGATCAATGGATAACCATGGAAGGTATCTTGAGAATATAGGCAAGAAAAGAAGGCCAATAAGTTTAATTCTTCTAGCCGATTTTTGAATCTTGTTGAAGACAGTGCTGTAAAGGCAAACCTTTGCATTATGGTATACTTTTTCAAGTTCTTGCACAATTCCAAAATTCCCTGAAAATTTAATACTGTAGCATCGCATTTTCCTCGCAAAAGTCATAGTTGAGTGAAAGAGAGCAAATTGAACCCTAAGACCGTTAACAGTATCTGGGAATTGAAGTTGATGGAAATGGAGAGACTTACCTTAAAATACTGAAATTCTGCCTCAACAGTCGGTTCGTTAATGCCACGATACGGGGGTTCTTCATTAAAAATTTCACCTCGAAATTCCCTAGATTTCTTTATTCGCGCTATTTTCTCTTTTGGCGGTTGTAAGAAGGTCACAGCTTTAATTTCCTCTGGATACTGAATTTTCGTGCAATGCCTCAATAGCAGCAATTCAGCGTCCGCAAAATACTCGTCGTATCTTTCCAGGTTTTTTAATATTTCCATCTTTTGAATCAACAATTTGATGTCTATTTCTCCGGTATTAGTATCTTGAATAGCAACTTTTAATGCTTCTTCATATCTTTTGAACTCAAGCAGAAGTTTCACAAGGGGATGTCTTGCTTCTATGTGCAAAGGAGCCAGCTCAGTTACTTTGAGGTAACTATCAATAGCTTGTTCTTTGAGATCGCAAGCTTCTAAACATTCTGCATGTTTTAACCAAACTGCGGCTAGAGAAAAATTGCAACTTTTTACCAATGGGACTAATAATTTTAGAGCTTCTTCGGGCCAATCCATGGACATGCAAGCTTCGGCAACATCCAAATATAAATCACCAATCGACTCCACACCCCCTTCAGTCAACAAATTGTCTATTAACTCGGGAACCAAAGTCTTTGCATCTAGCTTTATCAGACAAATTAAAAATCGTATCCTCAAATCAATTTGGATACTTTCGGGCATCTGGTAAGACAAGACGTTTATTTCATTATTATCACCGATGACAACTTCTATTTGAATATCGCAATGTTCTACAAATATATCCAAACAGCGGGAATAGTCTTTGTTAAGCAATAGAGCATCCAACATTCTATTAATCACTTTCGGAGTCACTTTGTTCTTGCATCGCTTGAGAGGAATCGACATAGCCTCTGCAGCTTTTGCGTAATTATTATTAGCTAAATATTCTTGAGCTACTTCTGTAGCTAACTGTATAATCAAAGGAAATTTGCTGCGCTTTAAGATATATGCCAGGCGAGTTTTGCATCTTAAAGCAGATTTAGAATCACCTGCAATCAATATTGAATTAGTCGATGAAATATTTTGTAATTTGGCCACCATACAGTTTCTGTTAGCTTACATCTTATTCTACTACTCTTACCTAACATTTCAAGCAAGTCAATCCTTTTCATATGCAAATCGACTTTCTTAGGCTTGAGAGTAATCGCCTTTGAATAACAAACAACAGCGTCCTTAAAATGTTCTGCTTGTACGTGACTTTCAGCCAGAAGCACCCAATGTGAAGCATCCTTAGGTATTAAATGAGACGCTATATTTTGATACTCAGCACTAATCTGCGGATGAGCCGAATAAATCTCAGCCAAAGTCAAATACGGTTCGGAAGCCGTCGGATACTGCCTTATAACTTCGTAACACATTTTTGCTGCTGTTTCAAATTCCCCTCTAGCTACCCTTAAATTAGCTTCACCCATTAAACCTTTAAGATGACTTGGGAGCTGTGACGTAGCTGAACGCTTGAATCTGCGTTTAACAGCGTGTTTCGTTTGCTGATCAACTTTCTTTTCCGGCGGCTGTTCGAAGGTGTAATTTAAAAAATCGTTAGCTATTGCTGGATCAGGATCGCCATCATTTTCATCTTCCGATCCTTCAGAAGAAGAATTTTCTGCTGTAGCAGAAGGTCCGCTTACTGGTGATGGCTCATCCACTGATTCATTCATAGGTTCATCCGTAGGTTCACTTTCTTCTACAGGTTTTTCTGGTGGCATTGGATTATTATCCACCTCCATTTCAGAGATATTTACTGCATAAACTTAAGCATTTTATATTTTTAGGAACAAATTTAAACGAATAGGTTATAGTTGTTGTCAAGCTGTCAAACTCACAATTTCTATAGTGGTTAAAATTACGTCAGAATGTCATGAGCAAAAGTTCTACAGTGTATAGAGTTGCGGCTAAGAAATAAACTCAAGAAAAAAACGCATACATTTTTACAACTAGAGCAGATTGAATGTTTTATAGGTTTGTTAGAAACGATATAGTTGCTTTTGCTTCGTATTCATCCTATTCTCATGATTTTCAATCATTTTCTGGACTTTAATATTAATATCGATTTCGTGTAATAATTCCTTAATTATTTGCACAAAACTTATTACGTTGATCCACATGTAGATGTAGTATACTGAAATAAAATTAATTATGCATTCCATTTAGAGTTAATTGCAAAGTATTTTACAGTAAGTACCTAAAATGAATGCTCCCAAAGTGCTATACAAAATTAGAGGTACAAGTCCTTCTCTTGTTCTTTCTACGTTTTCCTTGCAGTAAAACATTAAAATTATTAATAAAATAATCAGAACTATTATGTATATTCCAAAAAATATTATGAAAGGGTACATAAGCCTATGTTTGCACTGAAATTAGACAAATATTAGGTAGTCAGTAATTTTGTGCGGATATTTTTACTTTAAAAGCTGCAGGCAATAGCAAAATTGATGAAAATAGTAGGCCGGTGAATATTGTGGCCATAATCGAGAGCCATAAGCTGGGATCTACAAAAAAAAGATGGATTTTACAAAACATTTATATGCGATATTAATGTTTTACACCAAAGTGTGAAATTATCCATGTTCTCTTGCAACAGAAGACCGTATTCTAAATATCTTCAAATAATCGGAAAACATAAGGTATCTACTGTTACTATTATAAAGACATTGTCCAAATCGTTTACAAGCATATTGAACAGGAAAGGCCCAATGTGAGATCACTGTGGCACTCCAGAAGGGACGATTATTTCAAAATGTGAAACTGACATTGTTCTCAATTTTCTCAATGTATCTTTTATAACACTGATCTCTAAGAATTTTACATCTTGTACGAAGACTGAGAAACCTCAGATAACTCAAATTATCCCGTTTCTTTAAATTTCTTTAAGTTTATAACTTTTGTGAATTTTTTGGCAAAATTGAACTTCTTTTTGTAAAACACCAACGTTTCGCCTCCGTTAGGGGGCTTTATCAAGGTTTTATTCAAAATTGTATAAAGTATAAAAAAGTGACATTTTTTTTCTTAATAAAATTTACAAATTTTATTAAGAAAAAAAATGTCACTTTTTTATACTTTATACAATTTTGAATAAAACCTTGATAAAGCCCCCTAACGGAGGCGAAACGTTGGTGTTTTACAAAAAGAAGTTCAATTTTGCCAAAAAATTCACAAAAGTTATAAACTTAAAGAAAAAAATTGGCACGAATAATTATATAAAATTTAAATTTCTTATAAGCAATTTTTTCATAAACCAAAGTTTTAATTCCAAGACTGGAAAATAGGAAGTCTTAATTCTTTTACTGGCACAAAGTTATTCAATGCCTCGTATATGCGTATATCACACCATAGAAACAATTCAATTCACTGTTTGCACCATGTCCATCAATCACATCATCCCAGTCAACACAGGCCCAGAAGCAATTCAAGCCAGCAATGTAGTTCATCATCATAAAGTTTTCAGTCCGAAGACTGGCTGGACGCGCTTCCCTCCATCCTTTCTTATCCTGAGCTAACCTACGCATTTCCCCAAAACTTGAACATCCTACATCCCTAACTATTTGAGAGCAGTAGTCTAATCTGGGCCTACCTCTACCTCTTTTTATTCCTATGTCTGAGTCTAGTATGTCGCGAACTAAGAATCGTGCCTCAGAAGGTGTCCTACCATCCTATCTCTCCTATTCCTTACTATCTTCCATAAATTTCGCTTTTCTCCAACTCTTTCTGATGATACCTCTATGTTGCTAACCTTATCTATCCACGTTATTTTCATCATGCGTATATAGCACTACATTTTCCGAACCCGTACAATGCCGTACTCCATACATACGTTCTTAAGAGCCCCTTCCGAGTTTCTTCATTTATCATTCCTACGCGCTATTCTTTGTTTTATATCCCTAGAGCTCCTACCATCGCCGGGTTATTTGACTTCCTAAATAGCAGAAATCTGAGACTTCCTCTATTTTCTCGTTTCCAACTTGTATTTTCGTTTCAGTCCTATTTTCACGCCCCCTACACACCAAAATTTTGGTTCTCTTTTTATTGATCTTCATACCATAGCCCTTTCGTTCAGAGCCCTTCCTAATTCTTCTTTGCTGGATGCTAATACTGCTATATCATCCACCGAATCTGAGCATATTAATAGTTTGGCCCTGTATACTAATTCCAGCAGCTATTGTGTCTTTAAGAATATTAATCGCCTCTTACATATACAGGTTGGGCCAATAGTGCGTAGTCGTTCCGTATCTCTAATTCCTCTATTCAAGATATCAACATGAAATTTTACGTTTGTGTGGAGCTTCGCACCAAACTAAAGTTATGTTTTTTATGTTTTATCTTAAATAGCTTCGACCAGCAGACGTCTGCAGCTTCACATAGTTGGGTCCACACTGGCACTAAAATGATAATATCTTAAAATCGCTCACTCTAAACTCCATCGTGTAGTACACCATCTTTCATAAAATTTTATAGGGAATTCAAATATGTAAACAAATGTGGGGCGTTCCACTTAAGAAATCATAACTTTGGTTTGGTGCTCAGAGTGTGAACACCCTGTAAACACCAAAATAATTTTATCAGATGCTAAATAGGGTTCTCCACATACTTTTAAAATTTTATTTTGATACCTTGAATAGCACCAGAGATATGTATGGGCCGACTACACACTATTGGCCCATATTGTATAATTGAAAACTAGAGGCCATAACGCACATCCCTGCCTCACTCCCTTCAGGGAGTTCTATAACAAACTGCCGCTTGCTCTTTGCATAGGTTATGAACTATCTTCTATCCCTATTATACTTCAACGCTACATTTTTGAGCACTTCGAACATCTTATTCTTCCATTTTACATTGTCGAAGGCTTTTTCCAAATCTGCAAATCCTATATAGGCGCTATTTCCCTTTTCTATTTTTTTCTATTTTTACTCGTAAAGCTAGAATGGCGTCGCGTGTTCCCCTATTTCTCCTAAATCCGAACTGATCTTCTCCTAATACCTATTTCTTCCATTCTACCTCTATGTTCCTAACCATATTCTCACCCGCGCCCTTTAGTACTTCGTTTGTCTTTTTTAACATCATCATCATCATCATCATAAGGTTCTCAGTCCGAAGACTGGTTGGACGCGTACCTCCATTCTTTTCTATCCTGAGCTAACCTACGCATTTCCCTAAAAGTAGAACATCCTACATCCCTAACTATTTGAGAGCATTAGCCTAATCTAGGCCTACCCCTACCTCTTTTTATTCCTATCTCTGACTCTAGTATGTCACGAACTATTCCCTCGTGTCTTAGAAGGTGTCCTACCATCCTATCTCTCCTACTCTTTATTGTTTTCCATACCTTTCGCTTTTCCCCAACTCTTTCTAATACTTCCCTATTGCTAACCTTATCTATCCACGGTATCTTCATCATGCGTCTGTAGCACCACATTTCAAACGCTTCTACTCTTTTTCTATCCGCTTCTCCTATTGTCCAAGTTTCGCACCCGTATAATGCCGTACTCCATACATACGACGTTAAGAGTCTCTTCCTAGTCTCTATATTAACCGTTCTCGAGCATGACAGTTGTTTCTTTTTGTTAAACGCAACTCGGCCCTGCGCCATTCTTTGTTTTATATCTTTAGTGCTCCTACCGTCTTGAGTTATTTTACTTCCTAAGTAGCAGAAATCCGCGACCTCCTCTATCTTCTCATTTCCAATTTGTATTTCCATTTTAGTTCTATTTTCACATCCCCTACATACCAAAATTTTAGTTTTCTTTTTATTGATTTTCATGCCGAAGCCTTGTGTCAAAACTGCTTCCATTTCATTCAAAGCCGCTCCTAATTCTTCTTTGCTAGATGCTAACACTGCTATATCATCCGCAAATCTGAGCATGTTAATAGTTTGGCCCTGTACATTGATCCCTGAGGCTGTTCTTTCCTTAACAATATTAATCGCATCTTCGATATATAAGTTGAAAACTAGAGGTGACAATGCACATCCCTGTCTCACTCCCTTCCGGATATCTACTTCCCTTTGTTCCTGCTCACATTCTATAACTGCCTTTTGCTCTTTGTAGAGATTATGTATTATTCTTCTGTTCCTGTATTTCATCCCTACCTTTCTCAGCACTTCGAACATCTTCCCCCATTTTACGTTGTCGAAGGCTTTTTCTAAATCTACAAATCCTATATAGACGCTCTTTCTCTTTTCTATCGTTTTTTTTTTAACACCCGACAAAAAAGAGGGGTGTTATAAGTTTGACGTGTCTGTGTGTTTGTGTGTCTGTCTGTGGCATCGTAGCTCCTAAACGAATGGACCTCTTTTGATGCGTTTTTTTTGTTTGAAAGCTGACGTGATCGAGATGGTTCTTAGCTATAATTTACTACCTGGTACCCCGCGCGTTGCTGCCTCAGAAGAAATAATTGTGGTAAAATCGTTTGAAACTTGATAAACTGCGAATGACATATGCCGTTTGACGTTTGCTGTCAATTGTCACTTTATAAATTATAGCGACCCGCCCCAGCTTCACATAAACGTATAAAAAAATTCTGTTGATCCGATCGCTACCAAACTTCACAGGAACACCCGCTGGGCTAATCTGAAGATTGCCTGAAAATTTCATCAACATCGGTCCAGGCGTTTCGGAGTCTATAACGGACATAGGTAGAAACATTTTTTGTGTTTTATATATATACAGTGTGTCCACGGATGGACTTAACTATACTTGTAAAAACTTTTATTTTCAATTTTTCGAAAAAAAGTCATTCTTTGTAATTTCTTTTGCTTATTATGTAAATACGATTCACGTTGAGAAACTTTGATTTTGTTGTACAGGGGGCGCAAAAAGTACAAAAATGTACATTTGCAAAATTAAACATTTTTGAATCAAGCTTTTTGAAGTCTCAGAATGAAAAAACTTATAAGGAGAAATCGAAAAGCCAAATAAAGTTTTCCCATGGAAGTTATACTTAGTTGCTAAGATACACCGGGTGTCCGGTTAAGGTTGGCGACTGGCTATCTTAGGAACTATTCTTCCTACAGATTTCGGAAAAGAATCTTCTTACAAAAGTTACCATAAAAATTCATCAAAAATGTTTTTAGCTTTCAATTTTCCCCGCTAGAGGGCCCAATTTTAAAAGAATAGACAATCCACATTTTCTTCAAAAATTCAAATAGAAATGTAGGTATCCTTTATCTTTCTCAAAATGTCATTGTAATATCCAGCAAATTAGTTTAATAACTTTTTGATCTAACTTACGAAATAAGGACTGGAAGGAGGAAAGAATTCTCTTATACCAAAAGTGCCATGTCTTCGGATTGCTTGAACCAATTTTAATGAATTTGGTCTCGTTGGAAAAGGAATTTATAGCGTAATAGAAATCTGCATTTACGCTGGAATTTAATTTTATGAGGGAGCCGCCAGATGGCATTATTTAGAAAATTGCGAAAATGCCAAATTTTCTCAAAAACTTTAAATGGAATGGTATATTTTTTATAACATGGCGTCATTACAAATAGAATTGAGAACTAAATAGCTCAAACCGGAAGTTGTTATCTTTTTTCAAACGGAAGTTATCATCAAGAATATGGTCTAATCAAATCTCAGCGCACAGGTATCAAATTTTTCAAAAATTTTTGAATGGAATGGTACATTTTCATAACATGCTGTTAGTACAAATAGCATGAGGAATAGAAGGCCGCAAACTGAAAGTTCCTATCTTTTTCAAACGAAAGTTATGATCAAAAATGCTGTTTAATCCCATTTCATTGCGTGGGTAATTTTAGGAAAATAAATTTTTTTAAAGAATATTAGGGCATTCTTGTATGTCTCATCAGACAGAATTATAAGAAATATTACAAACAAAACGCACTCCATGGAAAATAAAAACAAATACCTGGTCAAAGTATTGCCACTAATTGTTAAATTTAACTTAACTAAGTATTAATTATTAGTTAATTTAAATTCGATTTCAGTGTCTTTTCGCTAGAATTTATTATAACTTTAACTAATGTCTAGCTCTGTTGCTGAAGCGTATGACAAGCTCGTGGTGTTTTTCAAAATGAAGAAAATGCCGTTATTGCCTCCCGAGCCTTTGCAAGGCGTTTGAGAAAAATTGAATATTTACTAAATTAAATTGATATTCATTTAGGTATTTCATTTTTCTCAAATTTACCCACGCAATGAGATATGATTAAACAGTATTTTTGATCACAACTCTCGTCTGAAAAAGATAGGAACTTTCGGTTTGCGGCATCTGTTCTTTATGTTATGTGTACTAACAGCATGTTTTGAAAATGTACCATTCCATTCAAAAAAATTTGAAAAATTTGTGCACTGGAATTTGATTAAACGATATTCTTGATGGTAACTTCCATTTGATAAAGATAAAAACTTCCAGTTTGCGGCATCTTGTTCTTAATTCTATGCTTAATGACAACATATTATAAAAAATATACCATTCCATTTATAATTTTTGAGAAAATTTTGTAAGTTTCGAAATAACACCATGTGGCGGCTCCCTCGTAAAATTAAATTCAAATGTAAATGCAGACTTCTATTACTCTATAGATTCCCTTTCCAACAATACCATATTCATTAAAATTGGTTCAAGCAATCCGGAGATATGGCATTTTTGGTGTAAGGGAATTTTTTCCTTCCTCCACTCCTTATTTCATAAGCTAGATCAAAAAGTTATTAAACTAATTTGCAGGGTATTACGAGATTTTGAGAAAGCTAAAGGATTCCTAAATTCCCATTTGAATTTTCGAAGAAAATGCGGATTGTCTATTTTCTTCTAAAATTGTGCCCCCTAGCGGCTAAAACTGAAAGCTAAAAATATTTTTGATGAAGTTTTCATGGCCACTTTTATAGGAAGATTTTTTTCTGAAAGCTGTAGAATGAATAGTTCCTAAGATATAGCCGGTCGCCAACCTTAACCGGACACCCGGTATTTCTTAGCAACTAAGTATAACTTCTATGAAAAAACTTTATTGGGCTTTTCGATTTCTCCTTCTAAGCTGTTTCATTTTGAGACTTCAGAAAGCTTGATTCGAAAATTTTTAATTTTGCAATTATACATTTTTGTATTTTCTGCGCACCCTGTACAACAAAATCAAAGTTTCTCAACGTGAATCGTATTTATATAACAAGCAAAAGAAATTATAAAGAATGACTTTTTCTCGAAAAACTGAAAATAAAAGTTTTTACAAGTATAGTTAAGTCCATCCGTGGACACACTGTAGATGAAGATCTGTTCAGGTGTTGTGTCGGGGGTTACTTAAAATTTTTAATTTTGTTTATCTCGAACTTATCGCGCGTATCATCATCTTTTAGTTTCTCTATGTCAAGACACCTTCTTCCACTTCGTTTTTTCAAAATCTTAAATGTAAAATTGGTCTTCATATAACTACTATGTTATGATCACTATCTATATCTGCTCCTGGATAACTTCTACAGTTCCTAACTTGATTTCTAAATCTTTGCCTAACGAGAATGTAATCTATTTGATATCTCGCTAGGTCTCCTGGCATCTTCCACGTATAGCGCCTCCTAACGTGATGGTGAAATAGAGTGTTCGCGACCGTTAGTTTATGTTTATCGCAGAACTCTATCACTTCTTCTCCCGTGTATAGGTTCCCCAAATATTTCTTCCACCTTTCTGCTTTTTCCTGGTTTACGTTTATGATGTTAGGAGATTACTGGAAGAGCGTCGATTCAACGGAATAAACCTCTTGTTACATTTCCAAATTTTGGAAATTGTGAACTGAGTTACTAACTTCATCGGTTCATTGCTCCTGTTTCAAACAGAAGAACATGCAACCACAAGTTTCTCCACAAATAACTTAAATGTTAAGCAACTGTATGCTGGCAAGTATTTAAAATGTTAGGTAAATTACCATCAATAACATTGTCCAAATACTGATTCTTTACGTGCATAAATTCTGCAATGGAACTCAATAAAGAAGATGTTTCTTTCAAATCACCCATGGCGACTACGGTACAAGTCAACCATATGCTTGATTGAATCTAAAACGTAATATTGATTTCACGATAATATAAGGTAACGTAGTTTTTTACCAGGCTGAAAATTGCTATTAAAATGGAGGCCAGGCGCACTGAAAACCAAAAACAGAACACGTGAATAAAGGCCATGATGAATTACTGAAAGATTTCGTTTTGAATTCATGTCTACCCTACTTTTGTATTGATTGTATTTCTTCTATTGTTGTTTTTTATCAGATTTTCATCCTATTGTAAGGGATATTTATTTCAAAAGGAAAATAATTATTAATGTTACATTATTGTAATCTATTTATTTTCTTTATCCATATTATTTTATATTATAACACACGCATTACCGAGCATTTTTATTGGAATCGAAACAGAATTTGGAACTAGTAAAAAATTATTTGCTACTGATGAGAGAAACATGCGTAAGTACAACTTCAATAAAATAAACTATAGGGTCGTCCATATTCTTCCAAATTACCAGCGTCGGATGGCTTTTCTGAGTTATTCATGTTTTCATTAACGTCCGCAACTTCTGCGTCGCGCTTGTTGAAAATTCTGTCAAAATCCCTATAAAAAATTAAGACGCGCGTCAGTAATATCATCAAAAATTCTCTGCACACTAAGGAAAATGGACGATAATAACTTTTATTAAGTAATATATGAAAGCAATTTTGTGGAAATTACTAACTCTAAGGGGTCGCCTCTAGCCGCCCTCCCAAAAGCTCCCCCGGGCATCAGGCTGTTGAATGTTCCTCTTCTTTGCTGTTCCAGTTTCACGACGTCGTCTTTTCTTTTTAGGCATGAAATGTCAACTTTAGAAGGAGATAAACATAATGAAAAAATGTTTTACCTTTTGCCTTTTCGCAAGGATCCTCCAGGTCGCATGAAATCGAATTGCGTACTGCTCCTCTTTTCTGGATAATCATTGAGCTTGACTAAAGACAAACATATTCTTCAATAACAGTTGCATTATTTATGCTTCACATTTATTTTCATGAAAACCGTCAGCTGAACACAAAATCCAATACTTACAGGCTGATTCGTTTGCAATGACACAAAATGAGAAAGCTGGCATTCAGTCAAGTTAAAACTTAGAACTATCATATCTTACTAAGCCTAGAAATAAACTTCTTAAACGATACATTTCCGGAATGATGGTGTGATCTCGGGGGACCAATTTCTTGGGCCCGATAATTGTTTTATATGGTTTTATGTAACAAATATTGTTTACTCACAACATCCAACTGACGTAGATGACCTGCGAAGAAAAATAACCCTTGCATTTCAGCTTACCACCCAAGAAATGCTGGAAAACACGTGGCAATCAATTTCTGCAAGGTATGAATTATGTCGCATTAACGAAGGTCGTCATGTAGAAATTGCGTAGAGATATGTTAACTATGAGTGGTACTGGACCGTTCGAACAACTACTCCTCGGGCAAATACCCCGCCAGGCATTGAATTATAGAACTAAATCCAGATTTTGTGTACTAACGAGATCTTGTACGGGATGCTACCCCAAACATATCGTTGGGCTTGGAACATCCTTAGATCTCTACGTACTTTCCTGCTCAACTAGCAGTTAGTAAGTATGTTAGAAGGTTTTCCAATATTGCATGTTTCGAATGTGCATGGAAAACCGTAGACCACTGGTTTCGTCCTTTTGGGACTAATCAGTACGGTGCTTCGCCCTACAAACTCGAACTATGCAATATTGCTTGCTTTATACATATATACTTACACGCTTGGTGTAAGTATTAGCAAAAGCTAATTATTTGCCGAATTATGGGGCGGTTATGAGTGGTACTGGACCGGGCAAATACCCCGCCAGGCATTGAATTGTAGAACTAAATCCAGAGTTTTAGCCGTTTTAGTTACTGACCAATGGAACCACTGACTGGCTAAACTTTAAGCAGCAGTTAGAAAATAATATTAGGTTTCAAGTACAACTAAAAGCAGCAGATCAGTTGGAAGAAGATAATACAAAAGGCAGCATGGGATAACACCAAAGATACAGAACGGTCGTTTATAGATATTCATTAGAAATCAGGGAAATGGTAAAAGAAAAAAGGGGAACAAGGAAAGGATGGCCAGAAACTAGAGATTCTTCAAGTCACAAAAAATTGATAAATAGACTAAGTTAAATGGATATTTAAATTAGATATATATTTGACTAACCTATAACCGCAGATGTAAGCACAAAATGCTCATTATGGCGAGCAACTAAAAAGATAAAGAGCCCTATTACCCCAATTCCCCTTATTAGAATGGAAGGATGGAAATGGGCAAATGAAGATAAAGAGAAGGCTCGCATTTGCTGATTATTTGGAGCAAACGTTCAGTACTCATGATATACACTCAGATATTTCCAATAAAGCTAATACAAATCAAGAACACGAGAATATAAGATTAGTCACATCTAAAGAAATTCAAAATAACTTGAACTCCAAAAAAACTCCAAATTTTGACCTCATTGCAGGTGAAATACTAAAATAGCTACCCAAAAAGGCAATAATAATGCTATCCAGTAATCAACGGAGCATTTTTAGGTCAAGACATGTGCCAAGCAGCTGAAGTAATAATGGTACAAAAACCTGGGAAGCCATCAAAAGAAGCTGATGTACCGCAGGGAAGCGTCTTGGGACCAATCCTTCATATCCTATACGCTTTTGATATACTGCGGGGAGATGAGGTGTCCATTGCAAAATTCTAGGATGACACGGCGATACTTGCAGTTGTAGAAAGCGTAGAGAATCCACACAAAAGCTTCAGAATGCTTGTGACGTTATAAGTGAAAAGACAAAGGGCTGGAAAATCAGACCAGGGCCTACTACTACTGTATTTAGGCCCTGATCAGACTAAACCAACATAAGTCAGCTCATGTAAACTTTAGGAGTAAAAAGATACAAGAACATCCAACAATTCCAATAAAGTCCCGTTTGTAAACGCATCAAAATATTTTGGTCTAACACTTGGAGCAAAATTTAAATTACGTTGGAGGGAGCACGTAAAAAAGCAAGATGTTGATTTTAAATATCACAAACTATACTGGCTAATGGGCAGAAACTCAAAGTTGGCTATCTATAACAAGATGTCACTCTATAATCAGATATTAAAACCAATTTGGGAATATTGCATAAAACTATGGGGCAGTGCGAAGCCGAACGATAAATCAAGCCTGAATGTAGCAGCCGTGACGTAGTAATCGTGGCCGACTCGGTATGGACGATCGGTTTTCGCGGCATGGAAATAATGCTATAATCTACCAATATATTCAATAACAACTATTGGACTTTTGAAATTTTTATTAAGAGAATATACCTGAAAGGTATAATACCATATTTTCCTATTTTGAACAAACGCTTAACATTAAAAACCCACAGAACTTAAACTCCATATGTATGTAAACATTATGTAATAATATTAAATGAGCCGCACTCCGCATCAAGAACAAAACTAAAAAATATAGTAGAAAACATTGTCGGAAACACGTGATCCTAAGGGTAATAATCATAAACTTTTACTTGTTGGTACTTTCGAGAGACAAAATGAAATTTTTAAGAAAGCGAAAGAACTTAATGACGATGCAATGTTACATAAAATCTGAGGTTTTTTCTTTGATAATTGCGTTGATATGATTGCCAACGATTTTTAGTATCACAATTTTTGCTTAACTTTTACTCAAGTGTCAAGTCTGTTAGTAAAAGCCCTTCTAAAACTAGACCCAACATTTTTTATATATTCTTTCGTATTTGTACCTACTCTGCAACTGATTCAAGAAAATCTCTCAAGTACCTATTGCTGATATCAGAGAACTACCGGATTTAGAATGTAAACTCTTCAATATTGAATGACATCACTTACGACATTCAGATCTCTTCATCTTAGAGACTGCACTGCCACAACTTAATATACAAAGTAACGTATTAATTACTGATTGCAATTACTAATAAATTACTAATAATATAACAAAACGTTTTTATCATGCATAAAAGAACGCGACCACTTATGTCGCTACCTACCAACGTATCAGTGAGGCTAGCGCGCACAAATTATCTATGTTTATTTAACTCGCCGTAACTTTTTTCAGAAACAATATTAATGTTTCGTTTCTCCACCAAAAATAATTTCGAGCCTTTGTTCGTATTTGGTCTCGCATATGTATATGAGAATTCCGAAAAATAAGATTACTTACCCAGTACATGAAAAATACATTACACAAATTTGTGGTCTAGCAATTAAACATTTTTTTTTCATAAAATTGGAAAGTTTTAGAGGCAACGTGAGTACACTGTAATGATCAACACACTTCAATGTATATTACATGAAAAAAAACAGATCTCTAACTCTTTTCGTTGCTGAAATACAACAAGAAAAGTATTAAAAGTAGTCGAAAATTGATTTAGGAAAGTTCAGGAAAAATCGATTTTCTGGCATTTTCGCAATTCCCGATCTTCTCGTGACCTCAAAATTCGAATCTGGCAGGTCATTTTACATAAGAATCGGCTTCATATTTTTGTGTGTGTTCGAGTTGTGCAGAGGGTATCGAATTAGAGCACCTTGCTTCCCGACTAAGCGATCCGTCCACGGCTGTGACGTCACAGCAGTGCTCCACGCTCTACTTCTGGCTTGTACTATCGTTCGGCTTCGGGCAGTGTCACATTCAGTCAATACAAACATTCCGAAACAAAGTGCTCTCTGGTACATACGAAACAAGGATATCCATCCACAGAGATCTTGGAATACCAGATGTCGCTAGCGAAGTTAAACGCTTTGCTAGGAAACATGAAGATAGACTAGATTTCAAAATTTGACGGAAATTTTATGAACAATTTTTTGCAGCGGCGTTGTTTTTCACTGTCGCCCATATTAACTCGATGGGATTTAAATCTGGATGATTATGGCGGTAAGCATAAAACAGTGTGTCTATGGCCTTGTAATAATGTGTCGAACGTCTTATAATGCTTAATAATTTCGTACATCTGCGGTTTTAATATATTAGTTCAAAATTGATATTTTTGTCGTTTAGCCATTTAATCATATCTGCCTTTTTAAAATTTGATAAGGCTGCGGGATTTGCTGGCCCTTGTGGTAGGGTGCATTGTCTACGACATTGTCAACTTGCCATAAGTCTCTGAATTCATTTCTGAATGGTAATAGCCGATTTTAGATCCAGATTTAAATATTAGCAAACATCCGGGTATAAAGCCCTTTTCGCAACCGGCATTAACAATAATTAATCTCTAACTTTTAGAGATATTTCCAAATAGTCTTTTGGTTGAGTCATCTGTCCAATTATTCGAACTGACATGGCTTCTGTGCAAATATGTTTCGTCCAGGTAAATTTTCTTCAAATACGAAATACGAAGAGACCTTATACCGTGTTTTTCAATCAGAACTTTCCTATTATTTTGCGTCCGTCTTCACCTAAACCTCATTTTACCCATTGGATCCATTCCATTCTAGGTAGGACCGTATTTTTAGGTTCAATTTTGCAAGAGTAACACGACAACCTTCAGTCTTGTGAAATTCGTATACGATGTGAGTATACCAGCTGTCTTATTCTTCGGTATAGCTGTCGTTAACGAACTCTTCCTTGTACGCTTCTTTCCTGGTGTTCTAAAGATCGCTTTGTTAACTTCACTAACTATTCTCTCTATAGATCTAATAGACACGCCCGTTGCAAAAGACGTCTTCATTTTCACACTTTCCAATGTTTCTGTTTCACTTTTCTCACTTTTAAAATAACAAAACACTCTGTACACTACTTCCCGTGTTTGACTATGTAAAACACCTTTCCGTTCGCAACCCGCCATCTTACCTTTTCAAAAGCTCACCGGTAACTGAATTTTTTTTCATGGCAGATATGAATGAGCTTCTGCAAAACCTGCTCTTTCAATATCTGACGAAAAAATTGAACTTGAACCATATTTCAGAAGGTTATTAACGAAAAACTAGCGGAATGTAAGTATGTTCACTTTGATTTGAGTTGAGTGGAATTGTGACGTCTAGCCGATCTGATAAGTCACTGTTGCCTCGTTTGTATTCTGCCTCATACGATTCAGAATAATCAATTTCATAAGATACATAGCATGTGCCAAACTTTTATAAACTAGATTCGCTCTAGCGAATTTACGAATATCTGCCCCGGCGCCTCCACCAAAAAAGATCTTAAATGTCTATTTCTATATCCGACGCGGAACAAGGTGTGAACTTGTAATTCCTCTTATTAAATTCAGAAGAGGCAATTTCATCAACACACATCAATATCTGATAAATGCACAGTTAGAACAATCAACAAACACAAATGACTACGTCGGCATTGTTAGAAGAATCTAAATACAATTTAACTTCAATAACTGTGTAAGCACCATGTTTGTAAAATTTTATTTCCCATCTTTTAAAAAGTCTAAGCGAATAAAAATATTATAAAAACATGTGTTATTGTTTCTGTTATTTCCACATATCAGCGCTGTCAGCAGGGTTTATGTTGTACTCTCTGTGATAGACTTCCGGCGTTAAGTACTCTACTCCTTGTTGCTCGTCGAAATTCCTATCAAAGATGTTAAAAATTGATAGACGTAACATGCTTTTGCTATACTATTATACCCATTAGTCTCAACGGCTCGCTTAAATCCACCACCAAGGCACATTGAATTGTATCGAATTATTTTCCTAGAAATACACAGTTTATTTACTCAATAATTGGATATATTCTTCAGTACCTTTCGCAATTCCTCCTATTTAAAAACAACCTATTGTTTGAAAATCTAAAAAACAAATTAAAAGTATAACATAGAAAATGCATGCTTTTATGTTAAACTTACTGATCCTCTAAGTCCCGCTTGGAATTTCCCACAAACGGCAAATCTTGATCTGCTAAATAATCCCAAAATAAATAAATAAAATAAACATTAAAACGAGAAATAATAATAAAAAAACTAAAAGCTGTATAAATATTTTATTTCACCAATTCAGATTCTTAAAAGTACAGTGCTTAATAGTAATAGTATTTCAGATCACGTCCGTTTAAGTTACCCCCGCCAATACTATCCAAACTCCTACCATTCAAATTCCCCCCACCAATACTATCCAAGCTCCTCCCATTCAGATTTCCCCCACCAATGCTGTCAAGACTTCTCCCGTTTAAGTTACCCCCTCCTATGCTATCGAGACTTCTCCCATTCAAATTTCCCCCACCAATACTATCGAGACTCCTAAGGCTGAATAATCTATTGAGACTTCTGCCGTTCAAGTTGCCCCCACCTATGCTGTCAAGACTGCGGCCATTTAAGTTTCCCCCACCAATGCTGTCCAAGCTCCGGCCATTTAGGTTGCCTCCTCCAATGCTGTCGAGGCTTCTGCCGTTTAGATTGCCCCCACCAATGCTGTCGAGACTTCGACCGTTTAGGTTCCCCCCTCCGATACTGTCTAGACTTCGACCATTTAAGTTGCCTCCTCCTATGCTATCTAGACTTCTGCCGTTTAGGTTACCCCCACCTATGCTGTCAAGACTTCTTTGGTAATCTATTGGTTTAGAATAAAAATTGCTGTTTAATGAATTAGAACTATGTGAATGAAGGAAAGCCTGCAGTATTTTACAGCAACAAAAACTGATATATGGTATATACAACTTACGTACTTACCAGTATTATTGTCCAAAAATTAACACTAGATGGACGACACTTGGGCTTTATATACAAAGCATTAATTTATAATCAAGGTAGGATGTATGTACATTTGCAATTTTGAATGTTTTTCGCGAAATTGTAAGTGAAAGGTGATTGTTGAAATTTTTGAAAAACATCGTCAAATCTGAAAACACGTTATAATTTTTCTCTTACAAATGTTAAAAAAGAGCACCATGAATGCAGTATGTACAAGCTATGAATGCTTTTCAAGTAAATCCAGTCCAAGTTAGAAACTTACCATAGTATCCTCGGCTTAACGGATATGGACGCAAGAAATCCTAGAAAAATATACTGTATTAGGATTACATAAAAATGTAAGTATGCCTACGCATTCAATCATTCAGTGTATAATAAGCGCGATAGTCTTTGGTTAGAGCATTATACTACAAATATACCGGACGTGGGTTCAGTCCCCAGCGTCCTCATGCACTATATTTGACCGTTTTTCCGCTTCTGGCTCGACTCAGATTAAGGAAATGGCAACCTAGGATAAAACCTGGGGTAACAATAAATAGCTTGAGGCGTAGTGCTTGCCCCACTACTTTCTGAAGTACATGTAGGTAAGTGTACTGCAATATACCGAGGCTAATTTAAGCACCTCTAACGTGCTTACTCGTACACTTTCGTCATTAATTACTTAATTTCGACCTCGCAAAACAGAAAAAAGAACTATTTCCATAGTAAAAGTAAGTAAAAGTTGGTGCACTTGTTAGAAATATTTTTCACATTGCCAAAGCTAAACGTCACCTAGTATAGCCCTTTTATATCTTGTATTTCTCTGATGGCAGCTATCCTTGTTTGCTTTGATTGCGGCAACAGTTGAATTTCCACGTTCCTATTCTGTGTTTGCATTCGAAAATGACTAGAGAATCTAAAAATAAAACGATATTTCCAAAAAACCTAACCTCAAACTTTTTATTAACAAAAAGGTATTACACGACCCCTTTTCCTACGCCACTGAATTGTCGTATTACACTTAAAATATTGCTGGATTACCTGTAGTTTAGAGTAGTACTTGCCCACAAAAATTTAGATTTCTCAGGCTGCTTTAATTGAAGATATGTATAGCTAAATAACTGATACGCCAGTCGACATTATAACACTCTGTATTTTGGAAAGGAAGCGTTTTCGTACAAAACTATATAAAGGTTTTAGTGTTATTTTAACTTTCTCTACAAACTCCTAAATTTATGGTACTCAATTTAGAAACACCTTGTATAAACTATTGGAAATAACGAAATCGAATAACAGACAAAAACCTTTAAAATAAAATTATATCCTCACAGAATTTTTTAAAGACCATATACCGCACCGTTAGAAAATTATGGAGCTCTTAAGATGTGTATATGGCTTAGTTTTTACCATTTCCATTAAACAAAAATCCAAAGATAAAAAGGCAACATACTTCATTTCAAACCAAACACTCGTTCTTGTTTCTTTGAAAAACTTCATTAGGTATTTAAAATTTTACGGTATTCATTAATTAAGACTTTTTTGTTAAGAATTTCTTTCTCTTCCAAAATATGCAAAATATACAGGATGTTCCATTAAAAAAAAACTATTTTTGTGGACAACTCGAAAACCTGGTGTTCAATTATTTTTCTGTTTTCTCAACCGTTATCTACGTAAGAAACACTACTAGTTTGTCCATTTAACCGGGACCGTAGCTCCAAGGATAAGAAAGTTACCAATAGTGCCCCGTTAATTGTGTATATTATCATTTTCAGTCTAGTGACACTCTTACGGTTTTTGATAGAATCAATGGACGACCTGGACAACTTCGTTTCTTTATATTCTATGCACAAATTGGTCTTAAATGAAAGCAAATCAAATGTAACAACTTTTGGTGGTAGAACCTTAATCCCTCAACTGTGACCTAGCCTGCCTAATATTTACATAAATGGAGTAACCATCAAACATAGAGGATGTGTTAGTAGCACTGGCCTCCGAACTCAGATTTAGTTTTTATATTAGTCATTTGTTAGCCAAGAGTTTCTTAGTCAAAATTTGAAGCGACTGCCATGCGAATCACTAATTATTCTCTTACAGCTTATGTTTGCGATGTTCTGTACGAACCCTGCAGTGCCTCAATCTTCCAAACTCGTGTCTTCCTCTTATTTACATTATTCAGTTTTTTTTTCTCCCCTTAGGGCCTGCCTGCCCGAAGGCTCAGATGCACTGCAGCCACAAAATGAGCTTATTGTGCTCAGCCCGAAAATTCGCTGCCTCTTCTGGTCTAGAGCTTCACATCTGCACAGGATGTGCATAGCTGTCTCCCGTTCCTTATTACACAAGCGGCAGTTAAGGTCTCTGTAATATTTGCCAATCTTCCACAGGTGTTCTTTAACTGTCGTGTGTCCCGTTAGGAAGCCTGTTACGATTCTAATTTGCATCCTACTAAGGCAAAGTAGTTCTGAGCATCTTTTCCTGCAAGGTCCCTTTATATACGACTTGCTGTGCCTGTGTCCTGGAATCACGTTCCAGTAATTGTGATGTTGAGCGCGAATCCATCCGTTTACTTGGTGTCTGACTACACTCTTAGTTATGCCTAGGGCAGGTTCCGGTCCAACGAAAAGATCGTTGGAGCCCCGCTTTGCTAGTTTACCGGCTTCCTCGTTCCCTATCAGCCCACAGTGTCCTCGAATCCAAAGCAGTCTCACTGCGTTCCGCATGGCTAGGATATTAAGTTGCTCGAAGCATTCCCACAACAGTCTGGAAGACATTTTTGGGCTCATAGGAGCCTTCAAAGCTGCCCGGCTGTCTAATAAGATAAAGATCCGCTGATTTTTGTAGCCCCTCTTAATGTTTTCCCGCGCACATTGTAGTATCGCGTAGACCTCTGCTTGAAAGACAGAGGCGTATTTGCCCAGAGAGGAGCTGAGTTTCACTCTTGGTTTATCTCCAAACAGTCCTGACCCAGCACCTGTGTCGGTCTTAGAACCGTCGTTGTACCAGATTAGACTGCCGGAAGGTATGCTGTTCAGAGTTTGGTTCTTCACTGTGACCTGAAAGAGTGGTTGTGCGGTGTTCTTGGGGACAATGTAATTCGTCCTCATGTCAAGCATGGGATCCTTTATGTCCTCAATAATGCTAGTGTGCTCTGTACCCAGACGGACACGGTAAAAAGAGTTTTGCAGTCTGTATAGTGCCAGTCTCGCGTCCCCCTGTATCACGAAGTGGAGAGTCTCTATGGCTGCAGTTGGCGAAGTCCGCATCGCCCCTGTTATCCCTAGGCAGGCAAGCCTCTGAATTTTGCTTAGCCTTTACCTAGTAGTTACCTGTTTGACTTTGGGCCACCATGCCAAAGCTGCATACATTATTCCTGGTCTGACCACTCTGGTGTACAGCCAGTACACCATTCCTGGCCTTAGACCCCATTTTTTGTTATATGTTCGCCTAACTACTGCAAGAGTAGTTTCCGACTTTCTGACTAATCTATCGATTTGTTGGTTCCAGTTAAGTGTTGAGTCCAGTATAACCCCCAGATACTTGATCTCCCTTGACAATGAGATCTTTCTACCACGGAGATATAGAGGTCCAAGAGCCTCTATGTTTCTCTTTCGCGTAAATGGAATTATTGTTGTTTTTTCTGGAGTAATGGTCAAGCCTTCCTTTTCAGTCCAAGCTGCTACAATACTCAGGGCCATTTGCAGTATTCAGTTGGTCCATTGGCATTTTCAGTAGCATTGCGCGGTGCTGCCCCCACCTGCATGATCTCTGTTGTGCAGATTGTTAATTGCATTTCCAAGTTTGTTGTTTGCATCTCTTTTTACTAATAGGTGTGTCCCATACGTTTCGTCTCTGAACTCGATTAAATTAATGCCCCGTTTACAAAATTCGTCGAGATTTGATTTTATGGTTAAAGGTTTAAGATGTTTGAAATAATATCACTAAAACAGACCACCGTATTTATGAAATTTGACCGGAACTTCGAAATATTCAAGAAGTTTAGATTTGTAATTTCTGTCCTATCTACCAACTCGTTTTTCTATTCTCATCGGTCCTGTTAATTGTTGCGTTTTGATACATTTTATCGAACAAGTTAATTTTAGAGGAGCTATACAAAACAAGGCCTTTGTTGATTAGAGCACTCCAGGCAAGTAGAACACTTGGGTTCGAATCCCACTGGGCACTGGTTCATATTTTTCTTTCAGGCTGGGGGCTCCTACTTAACCTTTTAATAAATTTCGTAGTACGTATCCACGTTTGTCAGAATGTTTATTCAATTTTGGAAAATAAATAAGCAGCTTCTGTAAATGGCAACTGTTTTTATTCCTTATGTAGTCCCTTGTTTCATTTTATTACAAACTGATAAAGTTCTGTCCGAAAGCTTGAAATAATAGCACAAAAAAGGTATTGCCTTCTTTGTAGTTACAAAAACACACGAGTTGTAAACTCTTCTGAAATAATTAACTGTTAAAAGGGAAGTTCTATTTACCTAGTCCGTTTGCAAGTATCGGGTCTCCTGTACATCAGAATTTAATTTGATCAGTGCTGAGAACCAACCACGTATAAAATAAATTGTTTGTAAAGTACATTGGTCCTCTCCCTGGATGAACTAATGAAGCTCCATCTGTTTATTTTGTTTAATTTAATTAATTGTTCGGCGGCACACGTTTGATGTAATTGTTTAATAAGAATATTGGGTTTTTATTTAATTATGACCGCTATTATGCTGTTTATATTCTGTATTAATAATTTGTGTCGGCGGATAACGTGTTAGCCGTTTCGATAACAACTGGAAAACAAGAATAATTCCACATTTGCTGTACGCGTACAACTTTTTAGTCACATCAAGCGCTGTCCTGTTTTTGTTTGTTCGGTAACCTTTAGGAAAGAGTTTTTCGAAATTAAAAACTTTAATAGAATTCAAAGGCCAATATTTTTCTTTTTCTATTGATTTGTCTATGACGAGATTTCGGTAGCCATTTTCTTATTTTTATGGTATGCGATGCACCAGTTACATTGCAACGAACTCAATAATGTGTCAAATAATTTTCATACACTTAAAAGCTTTTTCAATAGGTACAGAAAGATCAAATTTTTGCAAACTTATTCACAAGTTTTAATTCGAAAATTTGTTGTAATTATTATCACAAATACATCACAGAACTCTTGCAGCAACAAGTTGTACCTACAAGTTTTCACCATAGTTTTTCTGTAGGTATCTTCGCAAATTAAGGTGCCTATTTTATTCTTGACGTATTTTAAAAACTGACACTGATACCCTAACTAACAACTTTACCTAATTCCTGACATATACCTACATTTTACATTTACCAACAAACACAAATTTTTATGTAGAAAAAAAATTTCTGAGAACCCAATTTAGATCAATTTTTCATAGGTTGAGTACTTTTTGGACAGATTGTATAAGTTAAAAATTGGGATCATCTGGTATTAGGTTCTAAGTGTATTATTGGAGTACTGCAGTATCGGAGGACATTTTTTTTATGGACCCTTTTTAGATTTATAACACTTATACTATATTGATAAGTTTTTTAAATTATTTGTGCCAATTTTTTTATACAGAAATATATCGTTTTCGTGAAGTGTGTCCACGGATAGACTTCACTATACTTGTAAAAACTTTTGTCCGCGACTATCTTACAACATACTCTTTATACTTGTGTTTCTTCAGTCATAATTAGATACATTATTCACTGCAGTGATTAATGAATATTATTCACTAAACCAATAGGAACATCGCTTTGACCTTTTTTTACATTTATTTAGTAGGCCGCGATCGCGATGTGTTAGTTCAAATTGAAAGATCAAATCAGCATGGTTTGCTTTTAATTTGAAATGCATATTCTAAAAAAGAAAATATAATGAGTAGTGAGAGTGAAAACGAGATTTCTTTAACAGCACAGCAATAAAAGAAGCTGCAGAACTTGCCTCATTAGATTCATTGCCCAAAAAACCAAGAAAATTATACCTGAGAGCATATGTATGAATCTTTCTTACACTGGAGAAGGGAAATGAAGGTAAATTCTTTCTGGGAATCTGTTTTGATAGTCGTGGACAAAGTATAGTATACAACTCGTTATAATGATGATATTATTACCTCGGATGATTACAAAACTCGCTCGCTTCGCTCGCTCGTGTTGTAAACTTCATCCTCGGTAATAATAGCATTCATTATAAACTCGTGTATAATATACTATTATTTTTCGAGAAAATGTCATTCTTTATAATTTCTTTTGCTTGTTATATAAATGCGATTCACGTTGAGAAACTTTGATTTTGTTGTACAGGGTGCGCAGAAAATATAAAAATGTATATTTTTCAAATTAAAAGTTTTTCAATCAAGCTTTTTGAAGTCTGAAAATGAAACAGCTTAGAAGGAGAAATCGAAAAGCCAAATAAAGTCTTTCCATAGAAGTTATACTTAGATGCTAAGAAATACCGGGTGTCTGGTTAAGGTTGGCGACCGGCTATATCTTAGGAACTATTCATCCTACAGAAAAAAAATCTTCTTATAAAAGTGGCCATGAAAACTTCATCAAAAATATTTTTAGCTTCCAGTTTTCCCCGCTAGGGGGCACAATTTTAAAAGAAAATAGACAATCCGCATTTTCTTCGAAAATTCAAATGGAAATTTAGGAATCCTTTAGCTTTCTCAAAATCTCCTCGTAATACCCTGCAAATGAGTTTAATAACTTTTTGATCTAGCTTATGAAATAAGGAGTGGGGGAAGGAAAAAATTCCTTTACACCAAAAATGCCATATCTCCGGATTGCTTGAACCAATTTTAATGAATTTGGTCTCGTTGGAAAAGGAATCTATAGCGTAATAGAAATCTGCATTTACATTTGAATTTAATTTTACGAGGGAGCCGCCAGATGGTGTTATATCGAAACTTACGAAATTGTCAAATTTTCTCAAAAATTATAAATGGAATGGTATATTTTTTATAATATGTTGTCATTACGCATAGAATTAAGAACAAGATGCGGCAAACCGGAAGTTTTTATCTTTATCAAATGGAAGTTATCATCAAGAATATCGTTTAGTCAAATCCCAGTGCACAGGTACCAAATTTTCTCAAATTTTTTTGAATGGAATACATTTTCACAACATGCTGTTAGTGCACATAACATAAAGAATGCCGCAAACCGAAAGTTCCTATCTTTTTCAAACGAGAATTGTGATCAAAAATGCTGTTTAATCATATCTCATTACGTGGGTAAATTTGAGAAAAATTAAATACCTAAATGAATATCAATTTAATTTAGTAAATATTCAATTTTCCTCAAACGCCTTGCCAAGGCTCGGGAGGCAATAACGGCATTTTGAAAAACACCTCGAGCTTGTCATACGCTTCAGCAACAGAGCTAGACATTATTTAAAAAGTTATAATAAATTCTAGCGAAAAGACACTGAAATCGAATTTAAATTAACTAATAATTAATACTTAGTTAAGTTAAACTTAACAATTAGTGACAATGCTATGGCAAGGTATTTGTTTTTATTTTCCATGGAGTGCTTTTTGTTTGCAATATTTCTTATAATTCTGTCTGATGAGAGATACAAGAATGCCCTAATATTCTTTAAAAAATTTGATTTTCCTAAAAATAACCATGCAATGAAATGTGATTAAACAGCATTTTTGATCATAACTTTCGTTATGAATCGTATTCATATAACAAGCAAAAGAAATGATAAAGAATGACTTTTTTTTGAAAAACTGAAAATAAAAGTTTTTACGAGTATAGTTAAGTCCATCCGTGGACACACTGCGTATATTGACATAAGGTAAAAATAAATACAACTTTTTATCGACGTTTGTCAAGATTTATTTTAAGGGGAAAAGCATACATCTTGTCAAAGGCCCTAAATAGGGCCGAAACGTCGATAAAAACCTATACTTATTTTTACCTAATGCCAATATATTTCACGAAAACAATACATTTATACAGGGTGGGCCAATAGTGTGTAGTCGGCCCATAACTCTGGTTCTATTCAAGATATCAAAATAAAACTTTACACGTATGTGGAGAACCCCATGAAGCATCTGATAAAATTATTTTGGTGTATACAGGGTGTTCACACTCTGAACACCAAACCAAAGTTATGTTTTTTTAAATGGAACAACCCACATTTGTTTACATATTTGAATTCCCAATAAAATTTTATGAAAGATGGTGTACTACACGATGGAGTTTAGAGTGAGCAATTTTAAAATATTACCATTTTTGTGCCAGTGTGGACCCAACTTTGAGGAGCTGCTGACATCTATTGGTCGAAGCTATTTAAGATTTTTTTATTGGACTAGGTTCACAGACTGCTCTATTTGTAAAATACTTAGGTACTTTTATCACAAAACTTAATATCATACAGGGTGGACAGCTTACGCAAAATGCATTTTTTCTTAAAAATTTCAAATGGAACACCCCATATATTATTTCCATATTTGATAGACAGTTTACTAAGCTTTTGATTGATGTAGATATTGTTAGGTCTGCGACTGGCGGTTTCGGTAGAATTGAAAATTGAACTTTAAAATGTGGTAATTTGACCGGTAATTTATTCGTTTCTCCGATATTTTAGCGCCCAAAACACAAAATATGATTTCCATTTTGTATATGGAAGTTGACTTCACATTGAAACAAAAAATTTTATCGCCAGATTGCTTCTTCATGGTCATATTCTTAAATAAATGGTAACTTATTAAACCTAGGTATAAATTGAAACAAGGATTGCCATGGAAGAAAACCGTCCTTTCAAAAAGTAATCTTGCAATGAGATTTCTTGTGCCGGTGTAAATTCTGTTGGCTAAATTTTCTTTAAAAACAAACTGTACGCATTTTTCTGAGTTTTGGGTGGCAAAATGGGGGAAATTCCCCAAAAATGGTACAAAATTACAGCAAAAATCTCAATTCTTAAGGTTCAATCTTTATTTCTGCCTAAATTATCAGTCGCAGACCTGCCAATATCTACATCAGTCAAAAGCTTAATAAACTGGCTATCAAACCTGCAAATAATATACGGGGTGTTCCATTTAACATTTTTGAGAAAAGCTCCATTTTGCGCAAGTTGGCCACTCTGTATAATATGAACTATTCTGAAAAAAGTGTTCATGGATTTTACTAACAGAGTATCCTCTGAACCAAGTCCAATAAAAAAATCATAGTTAGCTTTGACCAGCAGACGTCAGTAACACCACAAATTTGGCTTCACACTGGTACTAAAATGGCCATATCTTAACATCGCTTATTCTAAACCCCACCGTGTAGCATATCAACTTTCATGAAATTTTATGGGGAATCCAAATATGTAAACAAATGTGGGGCATTCCATTTAAAAAAACATAACTTTGATTTGGTACGTAGCACGTGAACAACCTGTATACATCAAAATAATTTTAACAGAAGCTTCGTGGGGTTCTCCACATACACATAAAATTTCATGTTGATATCTTGGATAGAATCAGAGATATGGACCGACTACACACTATTGGCCCACCCTGTATACTGAGAAGGTATAACAGTAAAACATAGTATGTTCTACAAAATATGGGGGATTTTTTATGCCAGCCATAAAGGCCAAACCAGTTAGAACCCCTATTTTTCATACAAGTTGGTCTAAAGTTCTTCTTTGGTATCCTGTACAATATTTCAATTTTTTAACAATAGCGGCGATTACTCCTAGATATTGTCTTCGTCTTACCAAAATATCACTGCTTCAGTGCAGTTCAGTCCGAAAATATTTAAAATTCAAAATTTGTCTACATATGTCAATATCTTCAAAGAAATGCCAGTAGAGTCGAAAATATGCATTTTAAGCAACAAATATCTTATACAGCCTCCCCGTAAAATCAATTAAGGAATCCAAAAATGCAATCAAATATAGGGTGTTCCATTGGCTCCACCTACGGTGTTGCATTTTTGTTGATTGACAGTTTTTCCTGTATAAAGATCAAAGATTTACCTATACCTCAAAGCTCAAACTCAGAAATGTAGTTTTTGTAGTTCCATTAAAAGTTTTTGTCAAAAATAGTCCATGCTCAAATATCACAACGCGGAGTTCGATAAATAGAAAATAATACTACTAAACTCCCAAACTCGTTGCCATTCGGCAATACCCACTCCATCAGTCCCCCCGGCTTCCATGAATTGCCTGACAACGATTTTTCGAAAAATTGTAGAAGTATTTTCAATTTAACCTCACTCTCTTTTGATATTACTACTGCAACCACATACAATACATATCTAACATAATTGAAATTTTTTGTAAAGTTTGGCTACTACAGATGAATATCTAAATTATAAATGGCACTGGGGAAACAGGCGATGAATTGGGTGAGCGCTTTTGGTGTGAATTTTAGAAGATTGTAATAAAAAATGGGAAACTGGAATTGTTTATGAATCAATTTGATAGCTGGGACTTTTTGGATGAATTTTTAACATTTGTAATTTTAAAAATTGTACTAAAAATATTCTAAATATGAGCCTCACTGCTCGCTAAATAAATGGTACACTGTTCTATTGTAAGACTAATGAATAAATAGATAAAAATATTTGTTGGTTCAAACAGATGCATTATTTTCATATTAACATTACCAAGGAATATAAAATAATTCTACAGTTGACTAAAAACTTACATTGTAAGAGCTGGTTCTGGACTCAGTAACAGCCAACAAGGCAAACAAAAGTACGAAAGTGAGTCCAACAATCTTCATCTTAAGGCGCTTCCGAGTTCTTGTCGAGACCAGCGGAGAAACTGTGGCTTTTCCAGTCATTCCAGAAAACTTATATATAGAAAAGCTCGTCCCACGGAAATTGAAACAAAAGTTCGCTAATCGTGAACAGGAGCGATATGGGAGGAGCTTGGAAAGCATAACAAACGTCACAGATTTGAGTGAGTACATGTGGTAGAGCTACTCCAAATGAAATTAATTTTTATTGGTTTGGATTAACAGAGTATTAACGAAAAATCTGAATTTAAGTGATTTATGGGTATTTTTAGGATTGATTAGTTTACTGACCAATTTTTTTGCATAAGAACGCAGATTTTTGATAATACAGGGTAGTTTCAGAAGTGACCTCCCACAGAAACTTTAAAAAAATTGTACAAAGGACGTCTTAACCCTTATTAACTAAGTCAATAAAAAATATAAGAAGGAAAGAAGAAGAAAATGAAAAGATAATGAGAAGAAAGGAAAAAATAGTCATAGAGAAAAAGAAAAGGAAATGTTATATTGCACCTGAGAAATAGGATGAATGAATTCCACAGTGCATGAGAGATAAATTTATTATGGTTATATTTGATGATATCAAGGGATAATGATTTTTAACTTTGAGTCAAACTACCCCTGTAATCTTAAATGGAGATTGTAGACGTCTGTTCAAAATGTTATCTTAAAAAATATAAGATGAATAAATTTTGAGAAGAAATGATTTTATGAAATAAACAAGCTGCATGCATCATTACGATTTTCAACCTTGAATCATCTCATCTCCTCCAACTTGCAGTAAATCGGGTGACATCTTCGGACACCATAAATAAACCCGCTGTAGTTTTACCCTACTTCTACTTACCGAATCAAGACATGGGCCATAATTTCAAGACAGCCAAAACTAGCGATTCACAAATACAGTATTGTTACCCAAATCGGAAAAAGGCGCCCGCTGCTATAAATAAGTTTTAAGCCTAAATGAGATTTGCGGAGTAAGCCGCTAACATGCAATCGGAACCGTAGGTCAGTCAATATGACATCGAAATTTCGCGCAGAATCAACAGTTTCAAACATGCTATCATAAACCTTAATTTTGATTTTTTCTTTAATATTGATTCTTTTTTTGTTTATGGCCGAATATTATAATATTTACTTTGCTTGAATTAATTTTTAATTTGTAGAGTTTTGCTTTCTCCACCAAAACAGAAATATCCTCATTCACCAGCAAGCAGGCCTCCTCCAACTATATTCAAGCATAAACTAATAATAAAGTTAAGCGTCGTCTGCATATACATAAATGAAAACGACAGGGGACCCAGAATCGAACCCTGTGGTATTCCAGATTTAAGAGCCAGTCGTGACGATATTGCGAAATAGGTAGGTTCGGTAATTTTCAAATTTCATTAAAATTGATAGAGTTTATTATACTGAAGGCAGTTATGTTGTTAATTTTTGTTAAAAAAAAATCCTTCGCCTGTGAAGCCGTTGCAAAGTTTTCTGTCAGTGCGAGGCTAGAAATCGTACCTTGCAGCGAGAGCAGGCCGCGTGACGTCAGAACTTAGTATAACGTACAAGTCCCAGCTTCAGCGCGCAGCAGTCCCATAAGTATTATGCATATGCATGTGTAGTTAAATTGTTAAATATTATTAACTGGTTCTAACTGGTGTTTTCTGTTTTGTACCCGGACTAATACATCGTACAGCACACCAATAAAACGGAAAAAGTGGTTCGTTGGAGCCAGAAGGAAAATCGGTCAGCATTATCGATGTTTTCGCGAGTTAGTTTATCATTGCAAAAGTTTATAAAATTATCGGCTGCCCCATTGCAGCCAGTCTAAATAAAATCGAACATAATGTAATTTATCGACAGTTTTCTGGGACCCCTTGGTACTTGGTAACGTGTTACGGTTAGCATAATTTGAAACAGGATGCTAGGAGCATGACGGAGCCAAATACTGAATCGCCGTAGCGTTCCCTCCCTGAACTAAAAAAGGAAATTTTATTAACTATTTTACAATAATAATTAAATAGTACGTCATCATAAAATTCTCTTTTGAAGACTGGTAGGACGCGTACCTCCATCCTTTCCCTGAGCTAGCCTACGCATTTCCGTAAAAGTAGAACATTCTACATCCCCAACTATTTGAGAGCAGTAGTCTAATCTGCTCCAACCTCTATCTCTTTATTCCTATCTCTGACTCTAGTATGTCGCGAACTATTCCTTTGTGTCTCAGAAGGTGTCCTACCATCCTACGGTCCTATTCCCTATTCTTTATTGTCTTCCATACTTTTCTCTTTTCCCCAACTCTTTCTAATTCCTCCTTATTGCTAACTGGTCTATCCACGGTATCTTCAACACCCGTCTGTAGCATCACATTTCAAACGCTTCTACTCTTTTTCAATCCGCTTCTCCCATTGTTCAAGTTTCGCACCCATAATTTCGTACTCCATACATGCGTCTTTAAGAGTCTCTTCCGAGTTTCTACATTAATCGTTCCAGAATATAGCAGTTGTTTCTTGTTGTTAAACAAGTAGGTACCTAGTACCCTATGTAGCGTAGTTTTTGCGATTCGCGTGAGTTGTATTTGTTTCCGTTTTTTTAAAAAATTTCCAATCCGTTATAAAACTGTTAACTTGATAACTTGTCAATCACTTAGGTATACATACCTACATAAATGAGTAGGTATGTATTGTATTGTATTAGAGAATATAGGTATATAGGTACCTATTTTACAAACAGAAGTAAGCAGGTATCTACAATCTACATACCTACTTATAAAAGGCATGTACAGTTAATAAATTGTTGACTTTGTTTTACTTATACCGGTCTGCCTTTACACTACTGTTTTGAGGTTGAATGAAATTGGGGTTAGATGCAAGAATCACACACCATTTCCACATTTTTACCGGGACATTTACCTACCTACTACATAAATATGGCAAATTATGTGAATCGGACTTTTGATACCCTTGTTGCATCATTATATCGATTATGTTGTCTTTGTTTTATGTTTCCTTGACACCTTGCTTTAAAAATTCACGCTCGAAATAGTCCCAATAAGTATGTTATGAGATAGGTACCGCTTCACGGGCATTTCAAGAGAAGTGGGAGGAGCGCCTTACGAATCTCTGACGTCAAACCAATAACAAAGCGAACTAGCATGTGGGCGTGATAAGCTAATTTCTTTCGCTTACTACGCCGCCAAAAATTTTTTTAGAAAAAAAAATTCGCCGCAAATCAATTACAATAACAATTTTCTGTCATTTTCATGCCAAAAATAGATATCTTATTTTTCTCCGAACCTCCCTATTCATAGGACTTCATCTGGGGATCCAATCACTTTCTCAAACACCTTGGATAAGACAAGGAGTACGCTTGTGGGATGCAGGTCGCCAAAAGTCTCCGGAGTTGACTTCTTTGGAAGAACAGCACACTTCCAAACACGCAATCCAAGATTCAGGTACTTATTATACTTATACACCAAATAGGGAACGATATTATAAGGGCAACAAGAAATAAGAAATTTTAAACTAAGCCCATCGCAGCCAATAATTGCACTGGAAGTATATTTGAACTAATTTAATGTTAGGTGGGATTCACAGAATCATAATGCTGGTAAAATTAAAAGGCAAAAATCAGAAAGCAGTAAGTGAGTTTACGAAATAGTCATTTTTCCCACGACCCCCTAAGAAAGCGACATGTTGCATACAACTAAGTAGGCACGAAAGTTGACAATTGCATTCACCCGCGTGCTGTGCTCGTAGCTGCGTGCTATAAATGAAAATTGCACGGGTAGGTTCATTCAAATGCAGGCAGCTTTTGAGATTTTGACGTTTACTGAATAAATATCGCTTCGCATCTCTTTTCAAATCTAATATTTTTTTCCAAAAAAAACGTCTTAAAAGGTTGTAGTTTGGCAGTTAAACAGTTCAATGGCTTCTCGATGGAAGACCTAAATATTTTAGGTATGAATTGGCGGGAAAGAGAACAAATCAATGTGTCATTCATGATCCGGTCGGAATTATTCGAATATACTCATAGTTAGTAGACTACTTAGAAATTTTGACATGCTGTATTAACATAAATTGTATAATTATTTGTGCCATTTTTTAATAATTTTAGTAATATTTGTGAAATTTATGGCAAATGAAACACTATGTAAAAATGTTAAGAAAAAATTTTGTCACTTTTATACATTTTGTAAACTTTTAAATATATTATCTTGATAAAGCCTCCAACCAGAGGCGAAACGTCGATAACATTTTTTACATAGTGTTTCATTTGCCATAAATTTCACAAATATTACTAAAATGTATTAACATAGATAAATCATTAAAAATAAAGTTACTGTTTTGTGAATAAATTTGACTTTCTTAAGGGGTCGTTGGAAAAATAGTGTATATACATAATTCGATGGAAAGTGTATTTCATATACACTTGTGCGATTTCTGAATAAAATTTCACACTCGTACGAAATTTAGTACTTTCCATACTCGTTACGTAATATACTATTTTTCATGTTCCAAAAAATATTTCATGTCTCCGGCAGCAATTTGACTTTTACCTTGATATCACTAGCCAACTACTTTGTATGCTATATGTTCATATTTTGAAAGATTCAACAAATTTAGGAACGAACAAACACTGCAAATGCTGACTTTACAACGCCAACTTTCATATCTACTCTATGCCGCTCTATTTTCACTATTTCCATGCTCTATGGTCTATGCAGTCAAACATAAACAGCCGTATCCATAGAAACGTACATAATTTCAATGTAACGCTCACTAGTTAACGCGTAACGTAACGCTCAATAGTTTAACGCTTGATTTTACTCCTCATAAAATTTCCGTACCGCGGGCTATAACTGAAAATCGATTCTTAAGGAGTAAACTCCAAAAAGAAATAGACGTAGGCTCAAATTATACTGTTTGCAAATTCTTAAGGTTGTAGGATGTTCTACTTTTGATGAAGGAAACCGAAGGAAAAACCGTCTGGGGTCTAAAGAATTTGTTTAGGTATATCGTAATCAAAGAAATACTTGATACCTCGCTTGATACCTTTTTACAGATAGCCCAAAGTTTGGGCTGCCGACTTTCCAATCTATCATTTAACTTCAATGAACCTGATCTTTTAATGAATTCTGGAAAATTTGTTGTATTACCTATAAAGCAATTTATCTGTTTACCGTCGTATTATTCTTATCTTGTTTGCTTGCAGTTTTTTAAATAGTCTAGATAGGTACTCGAAAACAGGTAGCATATGCCATCATTTAACGTTTCAAGTAGTGTTCCCAATTTTTAAAAATACGGCTGGCCAATATATTCTTTTGCGAATAAAATTGTCCGGAATTTCCATTACAAAAGAAATCCTTCTCGAATTATGCTTTCATTGTTTTATTTATTTCCAATTGATCTAGCAGAAAAAGCTTTATTTCGTACTTTTGTTTATTTTTATCTGAATTCTACTTTTAAATTTTTTTCTAAAGCACGCCCACTGGTTCTATATTTAAAACTGGCGCTCTATAGAATGGCGCTTCAATACGAGAACAACCGATTTTATTCGAAAGTCCAAATGTCATTTTTTGTTTATTGCATTAGGAATGTGTGTTATAAAATGTGATTTTTTTAAGAAAATTATTATTTCTGACACATTTACTATCATTTAATCAACAAAATTAATTATTTTAATTGTTATGAACAAGATTTCAAACGGTAGGTGCGCGAGAATATTTTAGTAGGTTAACAAGTATGTTAAAGAGGTTTTAACCCCCTTTTGTGCTAATGTGCTAATTCTTTAAAAGGCAATACTATGCTGCCACCAACTACAACGAGTGATAAGAACAAAGACTGGCAGCTTGAACTCCTGATGGAAAAACTGCGGTCCAAAGCGACGCAGTTTAAAAGTTTCCCAGAAACTAGTAAAAATGTTCGCATGTCAATGCTGGTAATGAAAAGTGATCTTTGACCCTATGCAATGTTTAAAAATAATATTTTAGGATAAAAGATATGCGTTGGATAGTGTAGAAAAGAGTCAGCATCAAAAATGTTTGGATACTTTACAGCAGTCGATCAAAGTAACGTCGCTTCAAAGAATGGTCGAGAAATTGGAATGTCTCACTCGTCAACTGGGGTATGTTAGCTTAGGAGATTCATTCAACAGAATCCCATGTCGTAAAATTGTACAAATAGTGTTCAGTTTGAGATAACAAATACAATAGATGGGTTTCTATTTAATAAGCCTCATAACTTGCTTAATTAAAATAATTTGTTGTTTTTCAGTTTGAAATTCATGGTGGGATCTTCGGGAGTAGAACTATTCATATCTTCCGATATGTTTTACCTTGAGATCAATTTGGATCAAAACGGGACTGTGAAAGATGTTAAGGTGCATCATGGTAGCAGCAAAGCAGAACAGAGTTGTGCCGAACTTGTTAGTTGCCTTTCTCGAGGAGACTTCGCGGATTTTACAGCACAGTTAGAAGGTTTCGCTTCCATTTACCAATTGAATGCGGAGAAGAACATCAAATGTAAAGCGTACACTGCTTTACAGTCTTTAGAGGCTGATTTGAGCACGTTAGCGCAATTACAGACGTTCATGAAGGAGCCTTTTAATCTGCTGCATAAGTCGCCTGTTGGTATCTTGGAGAAAAGGCGGGGCGGGCATCCGATGAAGTTGACGTACTTTGTTTCCCCCTATGATTTGATTGACGTAGATAAATTTGATATTGACCCAATTACTATTGAAGCTGTTACCAGCAAGTCGTTGGGATATAGCGTTACGGTTTGCATGGAAGGTTCTGCAGCTCATAAGTTGCAAACGACTACGCTGATTACTGTGAACAGGAATATTAATGGGAAAAAGTAAGTGTAGAATTTAACCGATTATCTAGAGAGTTTTGCATCGGATCTGCAGTACTTAAGTGGAATTTCTTCTACTTGCTCAGACATTCACTGTACATAATCGACGTTCTTGTTCCTCTCTTCCTATATCCCAATTGTGAAAGCTTTCTGGTTCGCTTTTTGTAAAAATGCGTTTTGAAACTGAACAGCAATCTCGTCAGCTAGATCAGCCTATACGCAGATTACATTATCGTACTCTCTGTACTGCTACAATGCCAATAACACAGCTCCTTTATAGTGTCTTACTTTTCTTTTCTTATAGCTTAGTAACTTCCTTTTTAGCAGTATATTCTTAGATAAATCCACTCAATGTAATAATAATAATCGTTATTTAGCAATAAGCTAATATTATATCAATATTGTAACAATACACTCCCAAAAAAAAGAAAACAGAAAAATGAAAAGAAAACACCCAAACACCAACAAATGTCATAAAATGCCTCTAACAAAAACACAACACGTTCTCTTGAAACTGCTCAAATTCACCAGCTCCACACAAAAATAATATACTTGAACAAAAATCAAAATGTGGCGAAATTATTGTCTTATAAACCAGAATTCTAGCCCAAGGACTCAACTTTCTGCTTACTCTACCCAGGAAACCAATTTTTTTAACAACTTTTTTAACCATAAAGTCTATATTGCTTTTAAAATTTAATTTTGAGTCAATTATCACTCCCAGATACTTAGTTTCGCTAACACGTTCCACCTCCTCATCATCTATTACCACTTTATAGTCATCTTCCCAGTCCTTCCTTATCACTCTGTTACCTATGATCATAACTTTTGTCTTATTAATATTTAACTTCAGTTTGTTTATCTTTAATCATTTTGACACTTCCCTTAACACCTCATTACTCCTGGTTATTGCACTAATTAAGTCACAGTCCGCATTTGCTATAAGGGCATCATCAGCAAACAGATTAATATTACCTTCTTTTCTCACTTGCACCAGATCATTCATATACAGTACAAAGAGAAGAGGACCAAGTACCGAACCCTGGGGTACACCCAATCCATTCAGAACCTCTTCACACTCATAACCACCATATCTACACTTCTGAGACCTATTGTACAGATAACTGCCAAACCATTCTCTAGTTGTACCCCTTACCCCAACCCCTTTCCATTTTTTCCATAAGCTCTCCCCTATCGATTGTTTCGAAAGCTCTTTTCAGGTCCAAAAAGACAGCCACGACATAATTGTCCTCCTCTATTTGTTCTTTCCAGTTCATAAGTACCAAATTAAGTGCCGTCTCACAGGAATGATCACTTCTGAAACCCGACTGAAATTCCGTCAATAAGCAATTATCTTCTAAGTATCTTTGAAATTGTTCTTTTACTACACATTCTAAAACTTGCTCATATTTAGAAAGCATATTAATCGGTCTGAATTCCTGGGCCTGACCGGCCTGTTGCACCTTCAGAATTGGAACCATCGTCGCCATCTTCCACGATACAGGAAAAATGCTCGTTCTCAAGGATTCATTTATAAGGTTATAGCAAACGTCCCGTCGTTGGAAGACTCAATACCTCTTTATTTATTCCATCTGTACCACCTTTAGATTTAATTCCCAATATAATTTTTTCTAATTTCTCCAATGTAATTTTCTGGAGTTCGAAATTGCTGCATGTTTCTGGAATTTCCACTTTCAAACCATCAGTTTCAGGTATACTTTGGTTTATTTCAATAACGCTGTCTATAAAAAACTTATTAAATTCCTCCGCGATTTGTTTGCAGTCGCTTATTTCACCATTCCCAAAGTTTACCGATGCGCCAATTCCCACACTTCCGTTCCTGTTTCCTACTATTTCCTTTAAATTCCTCCACATATCTTTAGAATTACCTCTGCTTTCATCTATTCTCCTCTCATAATAATTATCGCTTATTAACTTTAACTTTTTAGAGTAATCGTTTCTTACTCTCCTACATAAACTCCAATCTTCTTCCCTTCCAGTTAGTTTAGCAATCTTAAACACTCGATCTCTTTCCCATTGCATTATTTGACGAAGCTCCTCGGTATACCACCGCTTTAAACTTTTACTACACACTATTCGCTCAGGTACAATGGAGTCCAACGCACTTTTTAAGTTATTTACAAAAGCCATTGCTTTTTCGTTCAACTCCAACTCTTTCAGTTTATTCCAGTCGACATTTACATTTTGCAAACACTCAACCAACCTTTCCTTACTATATCTACTGTAATTCCTCACTATCTTTTGTTGCACTTTACTGTGGCGATCTTCACCAAAAGCAACCTTTATTAAGCTATGGTCTGTAATCTTTCGCTCATCTAGAACGTCCTATCTCTCAAAAAAAATGTTATGTCTCTTTCCTTTTCTTACTCTTTGGTTGAATTATTGGTGCCAGATGGATTATTACGTGGTTTAAAACCTTCGGCGTGAAAAATTGTGCTGTTTAGAGTAACTTGCTAAAAAAGGAGGACTGTGCACTGACCTACTGTGCTACGACTCGTGAGTCGAGTACATTTTCACATGTAAGGCCGGTATGTGATCATGTTGGAAATATTTATTGCATCCAATATGTTTAAAAATAAAGTTACAGCCCAACAGATTTAAGTACAATAATAATGAAGGTCTTAATCATCACTTTCAGAAAGGTTCAATTTCACTGATATTGTCTGCAAACACTTTATTTACTAAATATTTGCCCTCGATCTTAATCACGTGATCACAACGCTTCGTTGGTTTTGACTGTCGCCCGTATTAACTCGATGGGATTTAAATCTGGATGATATGGCGGTAAACGTAAAACAGTGTATCCATGGTCTTGTAATAATGCGTCGAACTTGTAGGTTATATATCTCTTCTTATAATGCTTGATAATTTCGTTCAACGGTGGTTTTAACATATATATACATATATATAATCGAGACCCTTCTACCAAGATATTGGTGTCGGAAATAATAATTAGTAACTACACTTTCTGTACAGTTTCTTTCCACTTTTTCCTGTCTTTGGCCGCTTCCTGTGCTCCATTCCACGTTAGTTCTTTGTCCTTGAGTAATTGTGCTATGACACTGTCCCATGATTTTGGTGGTCTTCCTCTCGTTCTTTGTGGTCTAACTCTTGCCTCCCATATATGTCTAGCTGGCCTTTCGCTTGACATTCTCGATAGATGTCCAAACCACTCCATTTGCTTAATTTCGATTTCCTTGTTCATCGATCTTACTTCCAGTTCTCCCCTTATTATGTCATTCTTTATTTTGTCCATGTGCGTAACACCTTTAACTTTCCTCAGGTATTTCATTTCTGTGGCTTGTATTCGTGATTTTTGTCTTTCGTTTAGTGTCCAGCTTTCGCTTCCGAACATAAGAATAGGTCTAAAGACGATTTTGTACACTGTCATTTTAGTCTTCTTGCTAATTTCCCTTTTCCCAATAAATATGTGACTCATCGAGTGATATAGTCTTGTAGCATTCTCCACTCTGGTATTTACTTCAATGGGGAAAACCCGCAAATTTTGAAAATGATCCCATTGAATATTTTACTATTTTACTATTTCGCAACTTTCGTTTTTTGTATTTGAGACTTATTTTCGTCATAATTAAATACGAAACGTGCATCCCACTTGAAACACAATATTTGAATGACGCTGTGACGTACGGGGCCTACAGATTAGGTAGGGATTTTCACATGCGCAAACCGATCCGCTAACACCCTGAGCCCAGGCTCATTCTTCGACTCCGCCCCACTTTACCCAGCGAGACGCGTTATACCACGACGCAACGGATAGGCCTCCTACGTCACAGAAAGCGCGCGCTTTAGCCCTCCCAGTTATGCTGCTTTTCTAGTTGCATGTTTTTCTTTTAGCGAGGCGCATAATCAAAATTTTGACGTGGTACGCGATTCATGTTCTATTTATGCTTGATATTACAGTACTAAAAGTTATAAATTCGATTAAGCGGGTCTTCCCCATTTCATTTTTCCCTGTTCTGCTTATACTTAAAGTTTTCAACTTGTTCTACTTTACTACCCTCTAGTTCTACATTAACTGCTTTTTCTTGTTGCATAATTTTTGTTGCATAATTTTTGTTTTATCTGTATGGATTTTCATGTTCCACGCCTTCAGTAACTCGTTCCATATGTTGAGGTTGTCTTGTAAATCTTTTTCGTTTCTTGCATATATCACAACATCATCTGCAAAGGCACATTCTGTTATACAAACAGGTTTCATATTTCTGTATCCAATTCTTAGTGGTTTCATTTTTCTTTTGGTCACTTTTATAATGTCATCCATCACTATTATGAATAGGAGAGGACTTAGTACTCCCCCTTGTATGACCCCCTCAGATGTTTTAAAATCCCTTGATTCTCTATTGTTAGTTCTCACATAATTCCTGCTTTTGATCGCCCTTATCAGTTTTCCGTCTACTCCTCTATTTTCTAAACTTTCCCAAATCTTCTTGTGGGGAACCCTATGAAACGCCTTTTCCAGGTCAATAAACGCGAAATATGCTTCAGTATTTTGGATATATGTTTTCTCTATAATCTGTTTCACTATAAATACTTGATCCTGTATGCTTCTACCCTTCCTGAAACCACTTTGAGATTCTTCCAGCTGTTGTTCGATGCTCTTTCTTAGTCTTTGTTCTAATATTCTTTCGTATATCTTTCTTACTACGCTTAACAGTGTGATTCCTCTGTAGTTTCGGCAATCGCTACTGTCTCCCTTTTTGAATAAGGGCATTACTACACCTACTTTGCCAATCTTCCGGGACCTGTTCAGTTTTCCATGCTAGATTGCATAAGTTCACCAGCCATGCTATGAGAGCCTCGTCCATTTTCTTTACCATTTCTGGTGTAATCCTGTCATGTACAGCCGCTTTCCCCCACTTGAGTTTCTTAATGAATTCTTTCAGTTCATCTTGCGTTATCTCATCCTCTGTTGCCTCTTCACTTTTCTCAGCTTCGTCATTTGTTCTGCTCTCGTCCTTTGCTGTTCTTAGTAGGTCTTGGAAGTACTCCCTCCATCTCTCCATGATATCGTACTCTTGGCTTAGAACTTGTCCATTCTTATCCCTTATTTGCTTAAGTCTTATGTTCTTACCCTTTCTAAGAGTTTTCAGTACTCTGAAGAATAGTTTTTGATCCCCTTTACTGTCTTGCTCCATCTTCCTCCCAAATTCCTCCCATGAATTCTTCTTCTCATTCTCGATTAAGTCTTTAGCAACTTTTCTTTTAACTTTGTACACTTTGTAATCTTCTTCTCTTTGGGACTGAAGGTATACTTTCCATGCTCTCTTCTTTTCTTTCACCTTTTCTCTAACTGTCTCATTCCACCATGATGTTTGTTTATTTTAACTGTCCCACATGCTGCCTTGGCCGCATCCATTACCACTTCCTTGAAGATTCTCTATTGTCTATTGTATTCCTCAACCACTTCCGGGATCGTCAGCATGTATGACCTGATTACTTTTCTGTTTACATGTTTAATGTTGCTTGTTAATTTGTTACTTTTCGTTTCCTGACTTTTCCCCATCTTTTAACATATTAGGTTCAAAATTAATATTTTTGTCATTTAGCCATTTAATCATATCTGCTTTTTTAAAATTTGATGTGGGTGCGGGATTTGCCTGGACGTTGTGGTAGGGTGCATTGTCTACAACAACGACGGAATTCTTCGGTAAATTAGGAGTCAACTTTTGCTACAACCACTTGCTATAATTCTCTGAATTCATTTCTGAATGGTAATTGCCGGTTTTAGATCCAGATTTAAATATTAACAACCATCCAAGTATAAAGCCCTTTTCGCAACCGGCATTTACAATCATTAATCTCTGACCTTTAGAGATATTTGCAAATAGTCCTTTGGTTGAGTCATCTGCCCAATTATTAGAAGAGACATGGCTACTGTGCAAATATGTTTCGTCCAGGTAAACAATCGGCCTATTTTGACTTCGGAAATATTTAATTTTCTTCAAAGAGATTATTGTCGTAATCCTTAGGTGACAAGTTATACAAACATTCATGTTCTTGAACAAATATAATAATTTTTTTCTTAATATGTTTTCTGCAATCTTTACTTGCTATCGATGTATTGACCACAAATATCTTCCAGTGATGGTAGGAACACAAGCAACACTCATCCTACAAGTGAAAATATTATAATTTGCGGGTTATACTCTCCTGCGCGAGAAATGTGATGGCAAGCAACTGGCACTCGAACGTGGGAAACCTGGGTTCAAGTCCCAGTCGCGTGCCGTCACATTTTTCACGCATCTTTTAGTCCTACACGTGATTTTTCACATAGAAGCCCTGCTGGGTTTGGATCTTGTTACGACCATCAAAAATTTGAAGCGACTATAACCCACTGTAGCACGACTCGGTCGTGTAAATCAAAAATTGCTCTTCCTGTTTTATAACGAATGTACACTTTTTCAATTGACATCAAAACCACCCGGTCGGTGCACGGTCTTATATGTGAAAATAAGCCTTTACTGTGCTGCTTATCTATATAAAAATTTCTGTGACTGTCTTATGGACAATATGGTGAAAATTATTTCAAAGTATTTATTTCAGTAGTCCATCTTTTACGAGTTTAAGTAGTCAAAATAGTGCAGCTATTCCAGCGTGTTTCGTCTTAAAATTGAACAAACCAATGCCCATGTGCGTAGCTTTAGTCCGCCAAATCCAGCAAGTCACCGAATTGGAGTGCGCGGAACTGTCTAATTCCACACACCCATTGCTTAGTTTGATCGCTACTCATGCCAGCAGTGGAAAGTTTGAAGGCGAAGTCAGTAAAGGCATGTTTGTGGTAAATTGATGTTAATACTTTTTTGTCACTTCTTAAAGAGAAACTGTTGTAGACTTTGCCTGATCAGCAGCATTGCTATTTCTTAACGGAAAATAAGAATTTGGAGGGTGTTCTGGTACATAGTATCCCGTTTACCCATCCGGCTCACGTTTCCCAGATATTAATAATATTAAGACAGCAAGCCTTATTCAATACCATCATTGCCAGCTGTGTTCGACTAAATAGTAAACAAGGTATTAGAACAAACAAATCATGTAACGTAACAATCTAATATAATTAATTTTAGACTTAGAAAATATGATTGTGTTCGAAGTTAGCGCCCTCTCTTGGACGCATATCTCCATTTCTCTGGAACATCCGGTTGAAGAGACGATTGCCACTGCAGAAATTGATCTAACGGACATATCGAATTTGGTGTGCCGTATGCACAGTCCGGGGACTCCCCCTCCTCCCAATACACCAGATACTGCTTCTGATTTGGCAACCAAAGTGCTAAACCGAAGTTTTTCCATCCCGATTACTATGAGGTCCGTTATAAAGTTGTGGGACAAACAGGCGGTTCGGAAAAGTCACTTTAACGGGCATGAAAATTTTAGTTTAGCCCTCGGTTCCGATGATCCAGGAGGTAAGCGATATATTTTTCTCTTATGGTTCTCTTAATGGGACATTTTGCAGGCCACAACGGGCCATCAGGAGATGGCTTGACGGAATTCGGGGGTTTAGATGGCAAAATCAAGCAAGAACCTCCTGGTAATTCTGGCCTAGGTCATGGCATCAACCTCCCAATGATGTCGCATCCACATGAAAACATGTTTCTCGATGAGCAGTCCATATTAAGCAATATGGAGCTCACCAATATTCTCCAAGGCACTTCACAGCAAAGCGAAAAAATATCCAGGCGTTCGCAGAAAAGAAAGGCGGGTGAAGATCCATGGAGAAGCAGCAAACATCGAATGGGGGATGACTCAGAACTGCTAGAGACATCCAGTAGCGATTCGACATCAAGAAGTACCCCTCTATCTCAAGAAACGGTTTCTGAAATTCAAACTCCTAATTCTGTGTTGGGGTTTCATTCTGATTTGGAGTTGTCTGGCCTTGATCCAACAGAATTCATTGGAAATGCAGAAAAAACTTCAGATTATGAAGGGATGGATGATATAGGTGAAATGGAAGAGATTCTAACAGGAAAGAGCAGTAGAAAACTGAAGTCCCCTTCGAATACGAACATGCTTGTGGATTTGGGGGATGGCAAAGGAATTGTACCGCCAAGTGTTAGTATTACTCCAATTCCGACATCATCGGGTTTTGCTCAAGGGGGTTTGGGAGGTGGGAGCAGACCCGGAATTGAAATAATACCAATTAGTTCCCCGAGTACAGTCTTGCCAAGTTCCATTACTATAACGCCAATATCATCTTCTCAAATAAAGAGTGAAGAAAGGAGAGAAAAGAAGAGCAGCAAAAGTCGCTCCGAAGATAAAAACCGTTTGGAGAAGAAACGTAGAAAGAAGAAAGAAGAGAGTTCAATGGGACCACCGGAAAAACTGCCATTAAAGCAAGACCCTTTGTCAAAACCAGTCACAGTTAGCATAAAAGCAACGGATACAGTTCCTATACCCAGCTTGTCTCCAACTTCACCCAATATGATGAGAAAATTCAGTCCTTCTCCCACCCATAATCGGAGTTTGAGCGGGAAATTGAGTCCGAATTTGTTGAAACCTGGCTTTAAAACTTCTGCGAGTCCAAAGCATTCTCCCATTCATATACCCAGCAGCCCCAAACATATGGTCGCTGGAATTTCAAGCCCCAAGAACCACGGGACTTCTCCCAAGCATCCGTCGACAAGCGGATCTGGAAAGCCAAGTATGTCGACTTTAAAAAACGCAGCTAATTCTCCGTCTGGTAAGAGCAGCGGAGATAAAAGTAAGTCTTTGAGTAAGGAGAGACGAGAAGAGAAGGAAAAGAAACAGATTTTTGGCGTCGGGGGTTCCCCTAAAGTGAAATCTTCTCTGGTGAAGCTGAAACAGTTGGATTTGAATGAGGGTCTTGATGTACCACAAGATAGTGCTCAATTAGATTTGAGCAAGTCCAATCTGAACCAAGTACGAAATCGTAAAGGCTCTTTATCAGCAGTGATAGACAAATTGAAATCTGCACAGCATTGTGACTTAATAACTGACTTGATGACCAAGTCGAGTAGCAACAGAGAGCGCTCTCAAATGACGAACAAGGGCTCTGATAATACCAAATCCACGACAACGAAAAACTCAGAGTATATGGTCAAACCGAGTTCTGATGGTATGAAAATCACCATCAACAAAACTAGGATGAAAGAGAGCTCAAAAGCGTCTTTCAGTAGTAATAAATTGAGTATGTCAGGGACCGGTTCACCGAAAACGCATACAGGATTAAAGCCCGGTGTTAACAGTGGCCCTGCTTCGAAGAAACCTCAGCAACAAACGGGACAAAAATCAACAGCTACGAGTGTTTCTAATTCGAACTACCTGACGTATAAAAGTGCTAGTAAATTGTCACCAAGTGGGAAAACTTCGGGGGGAAGTGTAACGTTGAACAAAACACTAGGAAAGATGAGTGGTTCTCCGAAAATGAATTCGTCGATCACAGATTTAAGTAGAGGAAAGGAGAGACCGAAAAGTAATAAGAGTAGCGAGAAAAACATTTTTAGTTCACGGGAAGGGAGGAAATCAAGTCCAACGCAGTTGAGGGAAGAAACTGAAAGTCAGTATAAAATGGCGATGATGAAGATGGATCCATTGTTGATGGAAGGACGGAAACCCTTGGAGAACTATCAGATACCCAGATTGTCGGATAAACAGAAGAATTTGAAGGTGAACACAACGATTGCAGACTTGAATAACGTCACAAGAGATGGAAACAAAGTGTTCGATATGATGAAAAACGATTCTACTATTACGAAATATCCCGTGGCTCTACCCATGTCAAATGCTGATTTGAAGATGCGGACTAACCCAAATAACATGCTGCCTAGCGGTCCTCTTGCTTTGACAACAACGCCAAAATTAAATCAAATGAGCCAGCAAAATGAAGCTTTCGAGAAGAAAGACGTCCCTCAAAATTTGAGCGATCAAAGTGCCAAGGACTTTTCCTTAACTAAAACTTACGTGGAACCGTTGAGCTTGTCAGTGAAAAGTGTCGATTTAACTTCGAAATTTGTCGCGCCCGCGCCTAAAGACGAGAAAAAGGAAAGTAAAATTAAGAGTGAGAGTAGTGACGGATTGTTGGATTTTTCGACGAAGGGGGAACATAAGAGTTCCCCGTTTCCTCAAAGTCCATCGGTTAGTGTTCATATAGTAAAATCGCCCGCGCCAAGTCCATTGATCAGTCAGAGTCCGCATTCGGCTTCTCCGTGTATTACCGACGATGAGTTGATGGATGAAGCACTTGTTGGGTTAGGAAAATAAGTACTTATTTTTGTTGGGATGGGAGGGCACGTACTGTGTTAACCTCTGAGTGCCCCATATCCTCTTCAGACCCATGGCGCCATCTATGTGAACCTACTGAAGCATAATTTACTCTTTACTTTATTGATCGAAACATAGATGTCGCTGTCAGAATATCTCCATTAGGGTCCCTGTATTGAGAGAGTACCGCAATCTCCGCCATGTTTACTCACAATAACAGGCGCCAAATTTGAATTGTAGCGGAACGTCAGATTTAATATTTGACATGTGTTACAAATTGCGGATTTACCTTCTGATTTTTGATCCATAAACAAATAAAATTTGACTGTAATACGTTGAGGAATAATACTACAGACCAGATTGTGGAAATATATATCACTGATTCACAAAAAACCGATAAAACATAAACACCAAACAAACCAACATTTCAGCTGGACCTACGCTTTTCCCTAAAAGTTGAACATCCTATATCCCTAACTACTTGAGAGCAGTAGTCCAATCTCGGCCTACCCTTACCACTTTTAATTCCTATCTCTGACTCTAGTATGTTGCGAACTAAGCCTTCGTGCCTCAGAAGGTGTCCTACTATCCTATCTCTCCTATTCCTTACTGTCTTCCATAAATTTCGCTTTTCTTCAACTTTTTCTAATACCTCTCTGTTGCTAACCTTATCTACCCACGGTATCTTCGTCATGCGCCTATAGCGCCACATTCCAAATGCTTCTAATTTTCTCCTATCCGCTTCTCCTATCGTCCAAGTTTCGCACCCGGACACTGCTGTACTCCATACATACGTTTTTAAGAGCCTCTTCCGAGTTTCTACATTTATCATTTCCGAGCATAATAGTTGTTTCTTTTTTTTAAATGCAACTCGGCCCTGCGCTATTCTCTGTCTTAAATCTAGAGTTATTTGACTTCCTAAATAGCAGAAATCTGAGACTTCCTCTATCTTCTCGTTTCCTATTTGTATTTTAGTTTTAGCCCTATTTTCACGCCCCCTACACAACAAAATTTCGGTTTTCTTTTTATTGATCTTCATACCATAGCCCTCCGTCAAAACCGCTCCCATTTTGTTCAGAGTCCTTCCTAATTCTTCTTTGCTGGATCACTGGATGCTAATACTGCTATATCATTCGCAAATCTGAGCATATTAATAATTTGACCCTGTATATTAATTCCAGCAGCTATTCTGATGTCTTTAACAATATTCATCGCATCTTCGATATATAAATTGAGAACTAGAGGCAATAACGCACGTCCCTGCCTCACTCCCTTTCGGATATTTACTTCTCTATGTTCCTGCTCAAATTCTGTAACTGCCGTTTGCTCTTTGTGTAGATTATGAATAAATTATTCTCCTATCCCTATACTTAACCCCTACCGTTTTGAGCACTTCAAACATCTTCCTCCATTTCACATTGTCGAAGGCTTTTTCCAAATCTGCAAATCCTTTATAGGGTCTCTTTCCCTTTTCTATTGCTTTTTCTATTAGTAGTCGTAAAGCTAGAATGGTCTCGCGCGTTCCCCTATTTCTTCTAAATCCGAACTGATCTTCTAATATTTCTTCCGCCCATTTCTCCATCCTTCTTTGCACAATTCTAGTTAAAATTTTTGACACGTGGGAAGTCAAACTGATCGTTCTAAAATTTCCACACGTATCCGCGCCTTTCCTTTTTGGAAAAGCTACTATGATGTTCCGTTTGTATTCTTCTGGAATATCGCCTGTCTCGTATGTGCAGCTAAACGTTTCATAGAACCATTTTAATTTTTTTTTAATTTCTTGCATTTCCTATTTACTGCAGTAATCTACACGCAGTAGGAACGAAGCTTCAGTGCACAATCAATTATCGTGAATGGCAAGACTTTTGTACCACTTTTCAACGATGGCGAATGTATTTTCGCACTCACTATGTTTATATTAAACAAGTTACTGAACGCCATTCATAAACTTATGATTTTTTTACCTGAGTGAATTTACAAAATGTCGCGAGAGTGGCGCCTCTTTGTACCAACCAAAATGAATGGGAGTCGACATTCATGATGTTTGGGGGTAAATTAGGAGATCCCTCCAATCCCCATGCGTAAACCTACGATTTTTTTGGGGTGATTTATTTACACAGTTTGACCCCTGCAGCAGGTCAGTGTCCCAGAATTCACAACAAGCGAACCGCGTCCCCTGGATTACTTTTTATTATTTAGCGCTTCCCGCAAACCCCAGTCCTAAACCTATAATACTTTTTTAAGCAATTTTTTTACACATTTACGGGTCTGCCACACATCACTGTACCGAAAACAAAAAATAGCATGGGCATTTCTGTGCTCCACGACCCAAAAATCACAACATCTCAGGCATTTTTGGAGTAAACCTATTATGCACAATTTTTGGTCTATGGGCTCTTGGTCTATATTGATTGCGATACTCTCTCAATACAGGGACCCTAATCTCCACATTTGTGGCTATTGGGTTTAGTTTAAGTAATTTCCCCAAAAATTCCAAGACACACATTTGTGGACAAATTAAAAACACTAGGAATAACACAAAAACCAACTTTATTTTGAGGAAAAAACATCTTAGAACGAAAGGACAAATAAAAAAAACTTCAAGAACATAATGATAATTTTTGATGAAAGAAATAGACATGTCACCAAAAATTATTAAGTTTATGAAACAAGGTCTGTTTTTAACGATACACAAAAAATTATTACATAAAATACATTTCACTTGAGTACGCCCTGTGCATCCAAGGTTTCAGCATCTTTGAGCTTCTTTTATTTCCATTGCTTTGGGCAAGTGAAGGGCGTTTGCCTTGGCAACCTCCGGAAGGGGCAAAGGTACCCTTCCTGGTCTACCAACAGTTTTATTTCTTTTTACATGGGGTTCATAATTATTATCTTCAAAATTATCTGTATGGGTTTCAGTCATTCTGGTAACGCTTTTTATCAAACATTCTGCTATCCTCATTTTAAAAGCCGCTAAATCCAAGATGTCATTTTTCTTTATTTTTAATTCTCGACAGTCTTGCTTATACTGGAGCCATGAATTAACTGCCGCAGAATCCATAAAATGTTCAAATGTTCGTACTGGCCATTTGTTAGTTTTGTGATAATTTCAATAACAAGCAATCATTCGATTTGCCAAATCTACCCCGCCCATGTTCTCATTATAAAGTTTTATTACGACAGACTGGGGAATTTCTATGTACCTTTGATCAGGTCTTGAGTATCTTCTGCATTGACGCATTGGTTCAACTGAATGAGCTGTAGATGCCATGGGTTTTGCCTTGTTATCCATCCATTTTATAAGCGCTATCTTTTTATCTTCGCGAATTTTTGCCCTTATTGAACCCCTTCCCAGCTTTTTCATCTCCGAATCTATGGGAAATCCAATATCTATCAAAATAGTTGTTTGTTCCCGGTGGACAAGTCTCGCTAAGACGCAATACAGCCCTGCCACCTGCCCCGAAATTTCCCTTTTCTGTATCGGGGACGGGGGGGGGGGGGGGGAATTTGTAGTTTTTCCCTGGTAAATTTCGAAATCCAGAATTAGACCACGCGAAACGCATCAATGAGCGATCTGACTTTCCAGAGTTTGTCATAACCTTCAAATTGTTGGCTAAATGAAGATAATTTCTAATTTGAAATTATCTCTTTCTACTTAAAGAGGTATTCTAAATGACGCTGACCGGTACATCCGAATTCTTGGAAAAGTACTCGTTAGTAGGGAAATTCCCACAAACTTCTGGATTTAATTGTGAGTTGCATTTAATAACTTATTGCAAGTTTGCTAGAAATGGATGTTTGTAACTTCAGTCACTTTTCTAAAAAAAGCTTCATCATAATACTGTCGAAAATAATCAATTGGGCTAAACTTTTCTCGATCTTGCAAATTTTCTGGCAAAGCATTAAATTCTAGAAAATCAGGTGCTAAATCAAATTCCTCTGTTGTTTCCAGCCACTTCCTGGTGGAAATTCTTACAGGTGGCCTTGTTTCAGGTGTTTCAGTTGTAGCATTACCTGTTTCTTGCTCTGTTTCTGTGTACTCTGTTCCTTTTGTGTTAGCACCCCTTTTGATGGGGGATTTGACCTTTCTTTAACAACTTTTTTTTATTTGGCCGAATAATGGAAGTATTTTCCACTAAATGAACTAGCATCACTATCATTTTCATTGGAAATAGATTTAGGACATTGTTTTATAGGAATTTGTGATCTTTGAGAAACGTTTTCCATGCGATTTTCTTCTGAATCACTGTTTCTTCCAGATTCCTCATCAGAGGAGTCCCCACAATACGAGGGTTCTTTAAACTCTTCCTCATCATCAGTAGCATAAAAATCACTATTTTCCAGCAGTTCTGCTAACTGCTAACTCTTCTTTTGTGTAGCACCTTATTTTTTCTAAAAATTAAAAACAAAACAAAAATGTTACTCAAGTTTTATAGACCCACTGAACACATTTGTGTTGACCCGGTACGAAGGATTAACCCAACATACACAAATGTGTACAAATAATTTTAACATATACTTATTCAAAAAACTATTTTTAAGTTTGTTGTTTTAGGAATTTCCATACACTTTTTAAAGTTAATGAAATATAGTAACATACTTTTTTACCGAAATTAAGAATCTAAAATTAAGAGAAAAACACTTCGAACCGGTCGCTTTTTTTGAATCAGCTGTGCTTGTGGACAATTTTCGTAGAAAAAAATGAAATGCACAAGTGTGTGTGTCAGGGGTCTGATGAGGATGAGTGTAGGTCAGTACAAAATTGTCTTTGGAATGCAAATTTCTTAGTTTTTGGCCCAAAATTATCTCATTGTTATCCAGACGCCACAAACTTATGTTGCAGCTATCTAAAATACAGAGTGTTTAACATTTGTTGAGTTTCTGCTTTCGAATAGAAATTGTTTTGGTGTATGGAAAGATTGGAGTAAATAATGCCATAATTTCTTTAGCTAATGAGCATGATAGTGAAACAAAAATGTTATGACTTGCCATGAACAGAAAGATTGCATTGAGCAAACATCATTATGCATAGCATACAGCACAATTTGTCTGCTTCAATGTAATGGGTAATGCATCTTGCTAATAATCCGCAGGTCTCGGAATCGATGGGTATTTTTTGCTGTTTCTCCATTTAATTTTTTTTAAACAAAAAAAATCTGTCAGGCTATCATCAATTAAGCGGAAATGAATGTATCTTACATACACCGTATAAGATGCGTAACTGCAGACTGAATAACTCAAGTCCACTAATATAAACGCAGGCGCAGTCTTTACTTCATTAGTAATTGACATATTTCATAGATGGCGATGGCGCGTATGTAAAAAATTCATATTTTCTATCTTCAGCTGTGAGAATAAATATTTTATCTCTCTGGCAGGCATCTGGATATATTTGTGCCTGACAACTCAAACAGCAAGTGCCAGGGTGGGCCTCAGTAAGTCTGAGTATAATTACAAACTAAGCCCAACATTTTTAACATTTTTATTCGTTGCGGAATATAATTTATGAATCGCAAATTGAATTATTATTATGTGCTCTTAAATGCGGAACACCCACATAAGTACTTGCCTTTGATTATTTATAAATAGGTGCATAAACCCTGGTACCGATCTATCTGAAAAGCGCAAATGCCCTTCAGGAGATTCGAGCCCGGAACTTCGCAGTCAGAAGCCAGCTCTCTTACCATTGAGTTACCCAGTTATATTAGAGTTATTCAATGAAAAAATCGTGCAGTCGTTGAAACAGTTTAATATAAAGACATCTTGACTTAAATTTTATAAATAAAAAATATATCTGGAACTCCCTCTTCCTTTTAAATACCTACAGCCTGTCCTTTATAAGACTGTAGGAGTGTGGTAAAAAGTTTTAAACCCGGCTTTTTATATTTACTTTTATTGCAATTGAAATAACCGCATAAATTGCTAGCAGCGGACATTTTCACCACCACAATCACAACTGAATGCGGCTCTGTACTTCAGATTAAGTTTACATTAGCGGCACTTCTTCATTGGTGTAAAGTCGTAAATCATTCAACGCATAGGTATACATATTAGATTTGCGTCATTCTTCTTATTCTAATAAATACATTGGCATACTTTCCATCGTAGGTCGCATGTGGTTACACTTTTTTAGATAAACACTTCTAGGTTCCAGTAGCTTTATTTCTGTTTAACTTACGACGTTTAATACGATAGAGTGACATCTCGGAAATTTGTTAAAACTAACTGAAATAACACGACGTTGATGGGACGTCTTGAGTTATTCAGTCTACGGCGTAACGAAAATGCTGAAATGCCCATCCGTTATTAATAATTATAATGCAGATAGGTACCATATTTTGTAACAAATTGGGTAACAATCCAGCTTTAATTTGCCTGTAAAGTTCCATGGCAATTTTCCCCCCCTATATTGACGCTCAGGGTAAGTATAATTCGATTGTTTTTTTTTCAGTACCCAATGATTTAGGCAAATCCGAGTTTACCTAAAATTTCAACAATAAATATAAGAAATGATAGTTTTTGGATAATTTTTTCTGTGATATTTCCATTTTTTTATCACCTTTTCTAATCACACTGTTTTTAATTTCGTAAACTGGTTAATATGAATTGAGATGTAAGATTTCAAGTTTTTTTAATTTGTTTATTTATTAGTATGTATAAAAATATTTTAAGTGCTATTTGGATAAGAACATAAATATTTAATTTGTATAAAACTTAAATTATTAGGAAATTATGTTGTAAAAAATATATTGTATAAAGTAAATATAATTTTTGTAAATAAACAAGCTATTATTATTAAGTAAAAGTCTGAAGTTTATTATTGAGATTCCCGTACGAGGTGGTAATAATCAGGCCGTGCCGATAGAATCTAGTGCGCACGTAAGTGGGGGAACGTGACGTCAATTGGGAGCGCGAACCTGAGAGCCGGGCATATTTATCTTTACGGCAGCGGCGTTATCGCCCGAAGACTTTACAGACTTTACTAACTTGCCAGTGTCTTTGACAAGTTTATAATGCCTAATTATGCTATCGTGTGTTGTTACAACAATAACTGAAATACAAATGACGTTAACTTTTTTAGATTTCCGGAGAATTCTTCGCTAGCAACTAGCTAGCTCAACTATGTAAGCATGCAGACAAAGTACTGCGTTGTCTAGTTCGGACGCGCACGTAATTTGAGAATCAAACAATTAAGTTTACGATTTCAGGGTTTATCAGAAACTGATAAGGGTAAAATTGTGAAGAAAATGCGAAAAATAGCAAACTAAAATTAACTTTGTTGTGATTGTGATTCGCGCCGTATTTTTTAACGCATGCATCAAGTATTTTGTAAAACAAAATCACCAAGCAAGAGCTAAAATCGGTTATTGTTGAAAGGGACTAAGCATTTTAACAAATTTTAGACTGGACAAAAATACCTTAAATATACAAAACCTAATAAGTTGAACTAAAGTAATCAGAAATGTCTACAGATAGGTATCTCTGTTAATGTACTAGAATTCCTCTGAAAAAAACTCGCTTTCGGAAAATGCAATGTTTTCTTGTCACCTATTAAATTTATGAAATATTTAGTTAGCTCCTTTCACAAATAATCGATTCTGTTAAAGTAATTCACCGATTGAAATAACAGTTGTCATGTGAATTATAGTTGTATGGGGTGGCCCACTGAAAACAGTAAGTGCGATTTTATGCCATTTAGCATCATTTTCACGAAAAAAGCTGGGGCACGTCGAATTTGGTTGTAAGGGGGACATCTGACTTCGATGTTTTCATTCATGTAACTTCAACCCCGAAGCGGAAGGGGAAAGCACCCTTAAATTTTTAAATAGGAGGTAGTGTCAAGATGCACACCGTATGAAAGGCCTTTAAATTCTCTTTATAACAGTTTTTAATTTTTTTAAATTGGATCACTAACCTACAAGAAAATGCACTTTAAAAATAACATAATTTAAGGCACCTTTTAACACCAGTAAGTGCGATTTTATACCATTTGAAGCACATTTTCTCAGAAGTCAGTGGTCCGTTTTAAAAAAATGGAAAACTGTTATAAAGAGAATTGAAAGATGAAAGGCTTTCAAACGGTGTGTTTCTTGATACCACCTTCCATTTAACAATTTAAGGGTGCTGTCCCCTCCAGATTTGGGGTTGAAGTTACATGAATGAAAACATCGAATTCAGATGTCCCCCTTACAACCAAAATCGACGTGTCTGAGCTTTTTGCGTAAAAATTATGCCAAATGGTATAAAATCTCACTTACTGTTTTCAGTGGGCCACCCTGTATAATGTATGTGAGTTAATTAGTCATTTTGTATTAATTTTTTTGCACCGATATCGATCAATCAGGAGGCTAGATTTAGTAAAGTTATCTTGCATAATATGTTTCTATTGCTTATTAGATAAGGAAATTATAAATATAATATACTGCAGTATCATTCGACCTTCCTAGTATGTATATTCAAATACGTTTTCTCCTTTTCTAACAAAATTAGTGTTGCTTTTAGGAAACACCCCTCGCGTTAACTTTGTTCTCAAGTTTAGAAAATATTTTTCTCGAATACAGTAAGGCAGTCTTCTGATAATTATTACCGAATTGGTTTTGTAATTAATAAATACAAGTTTAAGTTTACTCGAAAATCAAAGTTATGCTTCATATTTGAATAATTACAATATTGCACGAACCATAAGTCCTCCAAATTAATCATTTATTTAGTTTTGATTTATTTCTTTCAAACATGCAAACATCTTTAACTAATTTTATTTTATTTTGAGTCACTATAATAAATTAATTATTGCAACAAATATGTTTAATTTTTTCTTGGTAGGTGTACAAAATCATTCTAATATAAACGAGAAAGGCATAGATACGCTTTGCCGTGCATAGCGGACCGTATATATTCGAGGGTTTGGCGCTCCCAAGCAACGTCATTGCGCGCTCCCGAACGAATAGCGTCTGCCTATGCACTCACCATATATATTTACGCCATGGTAATAATATCCAGTTAGATTGTTAAATTTTCCATGCACAAAAAACATAACTCGCCAATCAACCAACGGTAAGTACTTACTGTCAAATTTCACTTTTCACTTCATTGTTCTATGATCAAACTTCAAAGATGGTATATCGAGAATATTGGGAGAACATGTACATATTTAGGTACTTAAATAAAAGATTTACACATTCAAAATTTTAAGAAAAACCATGCAAGTGGACTATTTAGGGGAAGAAAATTAATGGGAAAAATCCAGGGGCGTAATTACGGGGCCGCGAAGCCCGCCACCGCGGGCGGGCCTCGGCGCGTTTGGGCCCCCGTGCTTCGCTTAATAATTCTGGAAACAAATGTTTTCATAGTTAAAATTATGTTTTTTGTTAATACAGTTTTTACTTTAATTTGTTTTTCAATGGGGAGGAGGCCATCAGAAATTTTGCGGGCGGGCCCCTAATTTGAAGTTACGCTACTGGAAAAATCCTAAACATTTAATTTAATATTGTGAATCTTCTGAAGTGCTCCATATTATCCAGCTTATTATTGAATTAGGGAAGGGAAAATTTATCCGTTTATAATCCTCAACACTTTTCAAAAGTTTTTGATTTTATACCTAAGCATACAGACGACCATGGTCTCCGGTTCTTAAACTACCAACCCATCCTCAAGTCAAGAAACTAGAATTATTCAGAGCACGCTGTTAACCAGCTCCATCGCACAAACCCAAACCACGATCTGCAGCCGATCTTGGCGCTTTCCTCCCCTTCAACCTCTTTATTTAGCCCCTCACCTTCTCTATGCTTTTATATGCTCCAGTATCTTCTTTTCGTTTCTCCCATTTCTACTCATTCAATGTTACCTGATCTTCCCATCAATTCCATGAAATAATTTTTCCAATAAAACAAGTTTTACTCTTATTTTTGTTGTTACTTTTTCTTCTTCATTGATAAACTTCCATGCCTCCATCTCGGTTCTGACAACATTTTCATTTCCTTCATGTATTCGTCTCCTTCACCTTTTTGCCCTTCCATAACTAACAACTTTGCCGAAGTATGCAGACGTGCACAATTACCAAACTAGAGAGTGCTCAGAGCTATCCTGTGTACAGAACAATATGACTTATGCTGATCAGGAGGTATTTAACAAATTACCGTGCGAGATGAAGACACTAATCACAATGAGCTGGTGGTTTGATTCTATCCTCTCCTCTACTTCAAATCATTCTATCTTTTCTATTGCGTTTGCATTAACTATGCCATAGTCTATCACCGATTTCCCACCTCCTCCAGCATCCACCAGCAACGCTCCTCTGTCATCTCTAAGAGTTACCATCCTTCTCCATTCTCTATCTCATCGTTCGATTCGCTCTCTGGATTCTGATGCGTACACACGTATTTTGATCCGATAGCGTCTTACTTCTGTCTGCTCTGTGCGAGTAAGCTTTTAGCTTCCGTTATACAGTGCTCACCGAGATCTACGACTACAGCAACACGGTGTTCTTATAGCGTTTTTCAACGCTTTGGAATTTTTGAGTTTAAGCTTGCTTAGACAAGAATTTTCCGAAGAGACGCCGCCAACATGGACCTAGACGCCCCAGCCGGGGACGCCGCCATCTTGATGCAGGAGAACCGGAGCCTACGCGCCCAGCTGAGCGAGCAGTCCCGCCGGATCGATGAGCTGACCAGGACGATCCAATCGCTCTTGGAGAAGCTCGAGCAGTTCGGCACCCAGGACTTCGTTCCAGCCCGCCCCCAGACGATTTACGACGTGCGCCAGGCGCAGAAGAAAAACTCAAGAGGTAAGTCTGATAGTCTTAAGTGTGATTTTCCAGCTCTGCCGAAGAAGCTGAAGCTCTCCAACCCGTTCGAAGTCCTGGCCGTAGACGAGGACACCGCCGCCGAGATGGAGGTAGTACTGACCGAGGACCCCGAGCCGCAGCCCGAGAGTTCGAAGCCCCCACAAACGAAGCCGCTGCCCGCGAAGACGCAGCCCCCGAAGCCGCAGCCCCCGAAGCCGCAGTCCGCGAAGCCGCAGCCCCCGAAGCCGCAACCCCCCAGGACCGAGTCCCCTAGGCAGCCGCCCAGGCCGCAATCACCGAGGACACCCCTGCCTCCGGCAATCGCTGGAGACGCCACCGACACTGACGCCACCGAGCGCACCGAAAAAGTTCCGCCTGTTATCCTGCGAGATAAAACAAAATGGACACATGTGAGTACACAATTCAACTTACACAAGGTTAATATTACTAAGGCTAAGTCCACCACCGAGGGTATTCGTATACATATGAATAGCGTATCCGATTTCCGCGAGGGTACTAAATTATTGTCTCGCTTGGGTGTTGAATACCATACTTTCGCTCTCCCCTCTGAAAAATTATTACACGTTATTCTGCGTGGGGTTCCCGAGCCGGTTGAGACTCTGCTTGTTCAATCCGAGCTCGAGGAATTGGGGTACCACCCCAAGTCGGTAATAAGGTTAACTAGGTTTAAAGACAAGTCGCCCATGCCCCTCATTTTGGTTACTCTACCCAGGGAAGAAAAACACATTTTTCAGCTAGGTCGCATCGTTCATGTGGTCATCACCGTCGAGTCGCAAAGGCGAAAGACGGTGTCCTCCCAGTGTTACCGCTGTCAACGGTTCGGACACGCGCAGAGTCGCTGCAATGCGTGTCCCAAGTGTGTCAAGTGTGCCGGTAATCACTCCTCGTACGATTGTACTAAGGAGAAATCTGTACCCCCCAAGTGTGCGAACTGCGCTGGTGACCACACTGCCTCATATAAGGGTTGCAAATGTTGGCCCAAACCCAGGTCCGCTCCGGTAAAATCCGCTCCCCAAGTGTCCGCTCGCCCCAAGTCCTCTCTCGTCACATCTGACGCGAGCTACGCCGGAAAGGTTAAATCTAACGCTCAAGAGGCAACCCCTGTCACCCCCGCTGATCTCTTTAGCAGCTTCAGCAGTATGTACCAACAAATGCAAGGTATTGCTCAACAACTGAGCAAAATGTTCAATTCCACATCCCCTAAAAATTGTTAATGGCTACGACAACAATAACAGGTACTCTAAAGGTCGCTTATTGGAATGCTGCAGGTGTTTTGAATAAAAAACAGGAATTAATGGTCTTTCTCGACGAGGAAAAGGTTGATATTATGCTACTGGGTGAGACGTGGTTAAATAATAATAACCCGTTCAAAATCCCGAATTATGTTGTGTATCGCAGTGATAGGACGATTCAGCCGCACGGTGGTACGGCTGTTCTCATCAGAAAACACGTCCCTCATGTTCTCAAGCCCCCTGGCCGCTCGGTCATTGAAAATACAATTATCGAAGTTAGGACAAGTGAAGGTCCAGTAAATTTGGTTTCCGCCTATTGCTCTCCGAACAAAGTTATCACTATCGAAGATATCCGGGCACTTCTTCCGCCCCCTGAAAAATCAATTCTGCTAGGTGATCTAAACGCCAAACACACCCTCTGAGGTTGTCACGGCACTAACCGGTCTGGTAAGGCTCTTCTCGAGGAGTTTGAGAACACCAACCTCAAACTCCACATTCCTAGTCACCCTACTCATTACGGTGCTATAGGGCGTCCCGAAATTCTCGACATATGTGTCAGCAGAAATGTTGCTTCTGCAGTTGACGTCACGGTGGTATCAGACCTCAGCTCTGACCACGAACCAATATTCATAACCATCGATCCTGAAACAGAAGTACCCACTGAAATAGTCAAGTCCATCGTCCAATGGCAAAAATTCCCCGGCGTCCTCATCAGGACCATTTCCGGCATACGTCCCCTAACTTCTCTGCTGGAAGTTGAGGAGGAAATCGCCACACTCAGTGGTGAAATCAAAGTAGCACTAGCCCTCTGTACTAAAGAGGTTAGATGCAAGACACGTACCCCCACGGTTCTTCCTGCCGAGATACTTCTTCTCATACAGGAGAAACGGAGAGCCAGAAAAGTGGCTCAAAGGACTTTGCATCCTAACGACAAAGCCGAGGCAACAAGGCTAAATAATCAGGTCAGGCAAAAACTGCGCGATTTTCATAATGAAGCGTGGGGTAACAAAATGAGGGAACTTTCTAATAACCGCAATGGCATGTGGAGATTAGCAAAGTCGCTAAGGAACAGCAGGGAGGTCATTCCCCCGCTGCAAGGTACTCGCGGTATGGGGTACAGTAATGCCGAAAAGGCAGAAATACTTGCTGAGAGTATTGAAAGCCAGTGCCAGCTAAATGATTTCGACGATGATCTTGATGTCCTAGATCAGGTCAGAGCCAGCGTACGACTGGTGGACGATAGTCCTCCGGGCAGCCTCGATCATGCCACACTGCCAGAACTCCAATCTATCATCAAGTCCCTCAAAAATCGTAAAGCACCAGGTCGTGACGGTGTCACAAATTTATCCGTAAAACGTATGCCCAAGAAAGCCCAGGTCAAGTTGTTGAACATCATCAACGCTTGCCTGCGCCTGAACTATTTTCCCGAATCCTGGAGGAAGGCCAGGATTATCACGATTCCTAAATCTGGCAAAGATCTCACCCAACCTTCCAACCATCGTCCCATCAGCTTGCTGTCCACTTTCGGAAAGATTTACGAGCGCATCGTACTTTCCAGACTCATGGAAGAAGTAGACTCTCTCGAGCTACTTCCAAATGAGCAGTTCGGTTTTCGCAAAGAGCATTCTCCCGAGCTTCAAGCTCTCCGTCTGGTCGAAAAAATCGCTACCGGTTTCGAAAAACGCGATGTCACCTGCGTTGCCTTCCTCGACGTTTCGAAGGCTTTCGATAAAGTCTGGCACAAGGGTTTAATCCATAAGTTGGTCTCGGCAGGTCTCTCAATAGGCCTCGTCAAAATTGTCCGCTCCTTTCTGTACCGTCGTACATTCGAAGTCTCCGTCAAAGATGCCATCTCCACCTTAAAGGCAGTAAAAGCTGGAGTACCCCAAGGCTCAGTCCTCGGTCCAATGCTGTACAATCTGTACACGCATGACATTTCCCATGAATTCACCATGGAATTCGCTCAGTTTGCAGACGACACTGCTCTGATTTCGCAGAGCAGAAGCCCCGAGCTAGCAGTCACTCGACTGCAGACGCACCTCGATCAGCTCGTCGACTGGATGGAGACATGGAAAATCGCCGTCAATGCCGATAAAACGCAAGCTGTATTCTTCAGCAAGCGCAGATCTCCTCCGCCACTATCTGTCTACGTCAATAACCTCCGTGTCCCTTGGACAAAGGAAGCTAAATATCTAGGTCTCACGTTCGATCAAAAACTCACTTGGTCAGCTCACACAGACAACGTCAAACGCATCGGTTTCGGGGCAATCAAAGGGCTACTGCCCATGCTCAGGGATTCAAACCTGAACCTAAGGTGCAAACGTCTTCTTTACACCAGCGTCATTCGACCTTCCATCACCTACGGCATCTCTTGTTGGGGGTATGCAGCCGCTACTCACCTCAAGAAACCCCAAATCATACAAAGCAAAGTCCTCCGCACGATTACCGACGCCCCCTGGTTCGTACGCAACGCTCAGCTCCATTCCGATCTGGAAATTCCGAGCATCATCAAGTTCGCAAAATCCACTGCCGTCAAGATCTTTGATAAATCTGTATCACATTCGAACCCTTTAGTCAAAAGGGCTCTCGACTATTCTATTGACGATCTCGCCCCTACGGCGAAGCGCCCGCGACTCCTTCTCCGAAAGGACGCGGACGCCTTTTAACTTCCATTTTCAAGTCACCCATCAAAAGGGCTAACCACCACAATATCATATATCATGCTAATAAAGGTGAAGATGACAATCTGTCATCGACCTAAATATTGTCAGAGACCAAAAGTAAAAAGTAAAGTATCTCATCGTTTGATTTCGGCCTCTCCAACTCATTTTCTATTCCGCTTCCCCCTTATTCTATGCAATATTAAATTCTCTTACCTCCACTAGGTTTTCAATTCTTTCTTTCGTCTCTTTCATGCTTCTACTGTATTTTGCAAATATTCTTCATTTCTTTTCATTCATGTATGTTCACGTGTATTCTCCTCCTCTTCCATTACCAGTAATTTTGTCTTATAACTCCGGTTCTTAGTTCTTCCCTTATTTTTCTCTCTCGTTGCATAGGTATACACTTTTTCACCTATAGTCTATCGGTATTTTGTTTCATTTTCTCCCATTCCATTCCTCCACCCATGTTTCAGTCAAATTCACGATCTTGTAGTAGGTTAAGAACATCAATTCACCCTCATAAGCAGAAGTTTGAAGATCCCGAAGTAGGCCTTCTCACTAACCGTCATTTTGTTTAGTCATCTGTCAAACAAAATTTCCATCACATCATTTTCTTCCGACTCGCATCAAGAAAATATGAAAATCAACAGTAAAAAACATTAAAATCAAATTCCAGTTGTGACATACGCATTTGGAAAAGCAAAGAAATGAGTAAAGCCAACAAAGCCTGGCAGTCCTTCGCAAAAACATCAAAAGCAATCGCAAACAGCAGCGCTTTCAAAAATGCCGTTGGCACTTCGAAAATATTATTGAGCAAAGCCGTAAGTATCACGAATCAGACAGTAAGAAAATCCAAACCAGTAATCAAGAACACAATTGTGTCTATCAAGAAAACAACTTCATCTTTCATTTTAAAAAAGAGAAAACCGGGAAAAGATTTAAAAAAGTTGCTGGAAGAAAAGAATAAGATTAAATAAACACTTAAAACAAGCCAACCAACTCCAAATAAATAAAGAAACAAGATGAATTCCCCGAGCGATCAAAAAATATTTCAGGACTGTGCGGAAACATTTGAAACTACTATTAAAGAGCAAGTTAGCGCAATAAAAGAAACTACTAAAAGTTTAGGTGAAACTCCGAAAGAAAGTTCTGATGAAGAAGAAAAATTGCCAGAAATATCCAGCGAAATCAATGAAATAAAGACGAAAATGTTACAAATTCAGGAACAACTCAAAAAAGATTTACAATGCACTCAAGAAATTTTGGAAAAATCAAAAACTGGGACAGAAAAGGTTGACAAATCTTCATCCACTATAAATAAATGCAGAAAAATCCAATTCGTACTAAAAAGGGAAGGAAGAAAATTCGAGGAAAAGCTGAAAAACGAAGCGGCGTGCATCAAAACGCAAATAGAAATGGCTGCAGCTACATCCAAGATTGCCATGGTAAAGAAACTGAGTGATTATAAAGCCAACAATGAAGAAAATATAATGCCTAAGTTAGAAGCTGAGATAATTCACGGAGAGTTCGCAGAAATGGCGAAAAAATTTATTGACGACGGACGAAAAAGAGTGGCGAATCAAGTAATAAATTCTACAAAAGTTGTCAGGAAGGCTTTCATTAGGGAATTTGGAAAGCACGAGAAGGACTTAAAGGAGTCTGTTGATAGGGAAATATTTATCATTCAAGAATTGATTGCAAGTGTGTTAAATTCCATAACCCCTTCTACAAAGGAATCATCTTCTGAGACATAAATGTTGGGAAGGAAATAAATAAATTTTAAGTTGCTGGCGTTGGTTTCATTTTTGTAGTTCTAAGAAATTGTACAAAACGCCATCACATCCTGAGGATGGTTTAACCAAATTTACATCTATCCCAATGTACTTCGTTGAAAAGTTATCGAACGTCAAAGATTGCTTTTAGCGATAGAAATCAAATTTAAGATGTAAATCTGTACGAGAAAAATGGTTCTTTTGTCATAACTTTTTTGGTCAGGGGTGTTACGCTAGTGGTCAATCCATTTGTAGGTGGAGGGCGAACCAGGTAAGAAAACTGGATGTGAGAAGGAAAAATGTGAAGAGGTAAATAAATTCAGCTATCACGGATATTGGTTTTGAAGAAACACATAAGGGAGACAGCGAAAAGATCGATGAAGGCTTACATATATGGAGTATTGGGTAGGGAAGATTCGGGCACCATTTCATAAAGGATTAGTGATGTTCGATTGCTTAATTAAATCATTGATAATGTATGGAGCCGAAATATATACATGGAGAGAATAGTCAAAATTGGAAATTGTAGGTACAGAAGGAATATCTGAAATTTGTACTAGGACTGGAGAGAAAGACCACAGGATATTGTGCATGAGGAGCCAAAGAAGGAAAAGATGAAAATAGAATCAGTAAAAGAGTAACTAAATACGAGGAAAATGTGTGATTAACCCTAAATATAAGGAAATTTTGATACAGGATTTGCCAAAGTACCTACCTACGATAGAATGTTAAACAGACGATAATAGCGAGGTTTAGATGCGGGAACGGGGAAAATTCAAGAAGATATTGGATGAGGGAGGAAGAAAGAAAATGCAAAATCGATGAGGAAAAACCCACGATGGTAGGTACCTCAGACTTCTTGATACAACTAGGCACCAATAAGAATGAATCCAAATCCCACGAAGAGCCGTTGGACCTAAATATTGTTTAATGGCCGTAGTGGAATCCGTTGATGAGGCAAAACCGCATGGGTCAAGGAAGAACCCATTTTAGGTACCCGAGACTTGTTTATAGACCTATCCTAATCCACAGTAACAACAATGATAAAGGTGATTCCGATATCGACGTACAGCAAATTTATAAGTGAGAGAATTAATCGCATTTACAAACGGAGGAAGGGGATAATTCTCAACATTTTAAATTGCATTTATTTAGTTAAAACTCTATTAAAAGTAAATGAGTTATAATCTAGTCCGATTTCACTGGTAGTACTTGCAGTTGTTACATAAAGTGACACACCCATGTGGGTGTTATTATTCTAACCCGCTGTCCGATCATTCGATTTAGAAAAAAACAAACCCACGTTCAGAATTTACTAGAAAGTCGAAAAGCGTAGGAATCTCGGAACAAGAAGAAAAAACTTGAAATTCCACGTAACTTTATACATCCACTTGGTAGAAATGTATAGGCGCGTAAAATTATTAATTGCAATAAAATAAAAATGCCATTTATGACAGACGAATTTGTTGTACAGAAAATTTATGTCAGCAGTAATTAAAAAGGTAACTCCGCGGAGTCGACTTGCCATTACCACATTTTCGTAATATCTCCTTATATGAATTTGAAGGAGACCTGTTATTTCATTTCATAATGTGCGCGTAAAGTTGTTTACGGTTGAAATTTTGCGACTCACGTACATGGTCAGTTCAATAAATTGCAAGAAGTTGAAATTTTGGCTTGAGGATTTTTGCTAAAGGTTAGGAAACTCATAAATCCAAATACAGGCAATGAAGGGTTGCCGTGGCAAAACAACTATTTCTTTATTTTGGTCCGCTTGTCTAAACTGTTTTCAAGGATTTGTATCATAAGATAGTGTCCGAAGGATATCCAACAGACTTAACGTAAGCCGCATGGAGAACTTTACACAATTTCGGTTTGTACCCGTACCATATATTACCTGTACAAGCTTTAAATCCTGCCGACCACGCAGCACGACTTGAATTTAGTCGTTGGTTAGTGAGAAATCGAAGGCTTTGTCGGACCATATTGTTTACTGATAAAGCTACCTTCACCAGAAACGGCATCAATAGCACCAGGAACTCACATTGTTGGTCACTTGAAAATCCACGGGAAACTCATTTTCAAACTAGATTTTCGGTAAATGTTTGGACTGGTATGATTGATTGGTCCGTTTATAATAGAAGAACGTTTCACGGTCGTTCATTACTTACGTTTCTTGGAAAATGACCTTCCAACATTACTATGGACGAAGTTCAACTCAATGTAAGACGACAAATGTGGATACAACACGATGGCGCTATGGCGCACCTCCTCGCTTTGGTAGAGAAGTAACAAATTTTCTTCATCGAAATTATACGAACCGCTGGATTGGAAGAGGTGCAGCAGTTGCTTGGCCAGCAAGGCCAGATTTTTTTCTTTGGGGAAGGCTGAAAAGTCTTGTTTAGCAGAAACTCCTGAAAACAGAACAACTTGTTGCTAGGATCATGGATGCCGCAGAAAATCTTCGTGGTGATCCTGAGACTGTCAGCAGAGCTACCTCTTCTGTTCTGAAAAGAGGTCGAATGTGTATACAGCAGTTGGGTGGACATTTTGAACAATTACTGCAATAAAGCAATTTTTTAACTTAATTGCAATGACATCTTACCTGTTCTTATTAAAATTACTGTAGCTTAGTTACGATAGAGTTTTGGACATATTATGTTCATTAGACGTTTTTGACTTGAAATTGGTTGGGCAACATATCCTTTAACTATGGCAATCATGTCATGGGACACCCCGTATTTTTCATGGTTAAAAATGCATCGTTTTGGTGATGCTAATAATTTGAAAATTAATGAAGAAATTGAAAACTCTATCCCCAAGAATACCAAGAAAACTCACAAATCCGTTTGGAATCAGTCCCATGCATTTTATGCATATGGATTGATGAGGAGAGTGGTGTGATTACTGGTACCTGGTACCTACCTAATTATTTTTTAGCTTTTAGTACATTATCTGCATCATTATTATGTTTCTTTACAATAAAACCGTTTAACTTAAATTTTTTTTTACTTATTTTGTTTTCAAGTTTTCAAGTTTTTAGTTTTTTTTTGTTTTGTTATTATTTTTCTAAAGTGTACTGTGTTCTACTTGTCAAGCCCTTTCATTTAATACCCATATTGAGGGGATTGAAAAAAAGTAATCCGCCATTTTGTGGCGGCGGCCATCTTGGATTTACAATGATACTGAATATACATGATTGTATTGTCATCACAACTAAAGGTGTGTACTAAATTTCAGATCAATCGGTCAACAGAAAGGGGGTAAAATTTCAATTACTAGATTTGACCCACACAAGACACAAACAAAGCAAGCTAAATAAAACCGTTTAAAAACCGTTTAATAATACGAAGTTAGACTAGTTTGTCAAGCACGTGCAAATTAAAGTTTTAGAAACGTTTACAACTTTTTCTTTGTAATTTCGAAACGTCAAAAAACTGCAGTTTCCAGATCACCTTTTTTAGAGTTTGGGCATGGTACAAATTTTTAAGAGTCTGTTCTTTAACTCGTACTCTTTAACAAGAGTCATTCGTTCACTCTCTAGTATGTATTACATCTCAAACATAGATGTTGCTAATATGAAAGTGAAACTTTCACATGAACGATGAACGATCGGCTCAATGAAAATGTGTCATTACAAGTTCATTTGGATGAGTTCTTCATGAATCGTTACATCTCTAATCTTCTCACTTATCTTCATTTTTCCCTCTTCTTTTTGTGGAGGTGTTTATTCTGAAGAATAAATCGATACCGTATAGTAAATCTTAATCGCGTTCTTCTCGCGTGTAAAGTACCTTATTCTTAATTTTATTCAATGCAATACCCTCCAAATAGTTCAATGTAACATAAACAATGTCACCCACTGTGAAACCATCCAATTTAAACGCAGCATGCACCAGTTGCAAGAAACAATTTCATCCTTGAGACTGCATCTGAGTAACTTGTCCTGTATATTTCAAGACTGTATTGAATTATTTGAGTCTCTGATGTAGATGTATGTATTAGGTATATTGTGCCATGGTCGTCTTGTATATAGAAGCAACTTATGGCGACGTCAGGATAAAGAGAAACGAAATTCACCACACCTATAAATGGGTAACAGGTCAGTGGCAATCGCGATGTCTTAAAAATGCACGAGAAGACTTGTATTGCATTTTGTGGGATGAAATGCAGGCGGAAGGTGGGGAAAGGGGGGCACGGTTGCACCAGTTGGTGGACAAATTTTGAATAAATGGTGCCATTATAATTATTTTGGAATCGTTGATGCTGCACAATGAAGAACATTACAAAAAGTATGCATGGACGTTCACGCAACTGTATACTAAAAGTTCCTGTCGTATTATACAGGTTGTCCCAACCCTTATAGAAAAGACATGACATTTTGTAATTGTGCAATAGAGAACAATCAAGAAGAACTTTTATCTTTTTCATGTTTACTGACTAAGGCACTTTCCAAAACAACAGTTAAATGAACAAGAACAACTGTCATGTAAAAGTTCATGGACTTGTAAAATGATTTTCCTCTTGAAATTCAGAAGAGAAAATGGCTTAAGCTTGATGTTGCACCTGCGCATTTTAGAATGCACGTCAAAAATGCCCCTTGGATTACTGGAAGGTATTGGATACTATATGAACTATGAACTCGTTTCCAAATTAAAGTACTACGGTTTTAGTTCAGTCGACCTCCCTTAAAATTAATTGTGGAGTACCCCAAGGATCTATGCTGCGTTCTTTATTATTCATTATAATATACTGCTAATTTGTATAGTTTAAGTTTAAGAATAGTTGTAACTAAACTTTCGCCTGATAAAATTTATTTATCCTAAAACAAACTATAAGTTCATTGGAAACAAAGGTATCGAACACTACAAATGCCAAATTTTGTAGAAAATCTGAAATAACTAAAAAATCTTCTAGTTTAAGGGCGTGGGGATCTTATGAATTATCCAAAGAATTCTAAACTTCGATGAAGCATGCCTTTTTGCGACAGAAAACATTACTTTGATAAAAATACAATTAATTCTATTAAAGAAAAAATTAATAATGATAATTTCGAAAGTAGACAAATCCAATGCTACAAAAACTTTATCTAAAGATGAATATATGACAAAGATGCAAAATTTTATTAGAAATGAAAAATTAACTGAATTAAAAAAAGATCCAACAAAACATTTTCAAACAAAATTAAAAGATTGGTGAAAAAATTTCAACAGTATTTTTAATAATAATTATGAAAAATTAGAATTAATTAATATGAATGCATGTGCCCCTAAATTATATGGACTAATCAAAAACCATAAAATTAATACACCTATAAGACCAGAAGCAGCACATATTAATGCTCCCACAAGAAATTTACCTAAAAATATCAATAATCATTCAAAAATACAACAAATTTTAAATCCAAATTTAGTTTAAAAAATTCTTTAAAATTAATTAACAATATCAAAAATAAAAATATTCCAACAGGGTTCTTTTTGGTTTCTTTTGATGTTACAAACATGTTCCCTAGTGTTCCTCCTAATGAATGCTTAAAATTGATTGAAAATATTTTAGATAAAACACATACTAATATTATATTGAACAAAATTATCTCCAATTCAATAATAACTTAATATTAAGCTCAAAATTTAGGTCTTGCTATTAGAAGATATTTTCATGTCAGATATTGAGGGGAAAATTATTATGTAGTTAATATTTTCACTTTTCACTATTTGGTAGAAATCCATGATTAAATAAAAAATTACTTCGCGTACTACCAATAAGTATAACAAAATTATTTTATTTAACCGGTTTCAAGATCTACAAACGATCCCATCATCAGAAATGTTTAAGAAAAATTGTTAACGAATTATTATGACAGTTGACAAGGAAACTAAAATTGACAAATTATAATGATATCCATGAAATAAGATAACTAGATAACTGAATTTCAGTATTTACCTACGGGGTATAAGAAAAACACAAAGGAAAATCGAATACCTCGTAGCTTGAAGGGAAAAAACAATGAATTTAAAGAAAACCATATAGGAAGAAAACAATTGAAAAAACCTTCAAGTGAAATATCAGAACAGAAAAAACTAAATAAATAAAATATTCATGGAATCTTGACAACTGCCGACTGCTAATCTTGTAATAAATTGTGGTCAAGTCTATGTGTTCTGTCTTGACAACTGCCAACTGCTAGTACATATTGTAATAATAATAATAATAGCAAGAGAAAAAAAAAAAAAGACTCAAGGATTAAGATGTAGAGACTGTGGTTAAATAATTAATTCAAGAATCAATCATAATAACAATAATATTGATGATGATAATATCAATAACAAAACAAAAAGAAAAAAAAAGAAAAAATCCCATAATGCCAAATAACCTCGAAAGTCCATGTTTTATATGGGGGGGGGGAAATAAACTAATTGATTCTTGAATTAATTTACAAAAGTTTAAATAAACTAGATTGTATTAAATCGACTTGATCATTAAGTAAGTTACAATTTTTATCATTTTTATGTTTATAAATTTCTATAGACTCTAATATAACCAATTGGTAACTCTTTACAAAATTAAACAATAATTTAGTATTCTCCAGAGGAGGGAATTGATGATTGTTATTAAAGAAATGATTAGCAAAACTTGAATGATCATTCTTCAAACTAAATGTTCGTTATACCTAATACGTATAGATCTGCCAGTCTGTCCGATATATGTATATGCTGTTACAGTCTAAGCAATTTAGTTGATAAACACCTGTGTTGCGGATCTTCCTTTCGATCGATTAAAGGAAACGCAAATGTTTTGATAGGTAATTTATTTAATATAGGTAATACAAAAATCGACTGCTCGCTACGCGGTCTAAAAAGCGAGTCCCTTTCACCCTCAACTTCACATAAACAGATACACACACAGAATTCTTATCTCTAAGTCTAAAATACAAACACATGGCTAGGTTCTAAGTATATACAAGAATATATACAAGGTGTTTCTACATTTCCTCCCCCCTTTTGACAGGATAGTCAACATTAATAAAAGGTATAAGTAATATAAGGTACGATAACTACGATAAAATACGATACGATACAAAAGGTAAAATTAAAGATAAAAAAAAAGGTATATAATAAAGAAAAAACAAACTAAAAACATATTAAAAGTATAAAAATGGCATGAAGTCGTATATACAGTTTCGCACACTTCGCGCACATAATTTTCGCACTTCACTCGTCGCGATGTGGTTCGACGGGAAGAATGGCTAGCTTTCGGACGGAACGCTTATAGGTTCCTTGCGGAGTGCGTACTGAAGCTACCCGGATGATGCCATCAGTACCTGGAAACACTTCTTCGATTCGCCCCACTTTCCATACCATAGGTGGGCAACCATCTTCGGCAATAAGTACGAGGGTGCCTGGTTCAAGATGACTGGAATTTTCTATACACCATTTCTGTCTCGGTTGATATTGAACCAGGACCTCCCTGCTCCATTGTTTCCAGAATTGCTGCTTCATCTTCTGGATTAGTTGCCACCTGTCCAGTCTATTAGTCGGTACACCAAGTACATCGGTTTCAACCACATTTGTTAATGGTTCTCCGATCAGGAAGTGAGCAGGAGTAAGTACTTGGGAATCAGAGGGGTCATTTGACATAGGACATAATGGACGGGAGTTTATTATGGCCTCGATCTAAGTCATTAGTGTCATGACCTCCTCGAGAGTCAAAATAGCACCCATAGTAACTCGTTTAAGGTGCTGTTTGGCAGAACGTACTAATCGCTCCCATAATCCTCCAAAATTTGGAGAGCGTGGTGGAATGAAATTCCAATGAATATTTTCTTGCGTTAAATAATAATTAATATTGTCTTGTAATTCGGTACTGTGTATAAATTTGCCTATTTCATCAAGTTCTCTTTTCGCGCCTATGAATGTTGTTGCATTGTCGCAAAAGATGTAAGATATTTTCCCTCGCCGGGATACAATGCGTTTTAAGGCGTTTATAAAACATTGTGACGTTAAGTCGCTTACAACTTCGAGGTGGACAGCTTTTGTAACTAAACAAACGAAAGGAGCAACCCAACATTTAATTCTTATTTTGCTTCTCTTGCCATGTTTTATATACAGAGGGCCAAAATAGTCTAGCCCGACCTTCAAGAATGGACGACAAGGTTCGAGTCTTTCTTGCGGCAGGTTACCCATTTTTTGTTCGATTAACCGCGGATTTACGCGGAAACACGGGATACATGAATGTATAATTTTTCTAACCTCTCCACGAGCTCTAAGAGGCCAGTATTTCGTTCGTATGGCAGCTAAAGTTTGAGTAGGACCTGCGTGAAGTAAAGAAAGATGTTCGCGTTTAATGATAAGTCGGGTAATCTGATGTTTTGCGGGTAATACAATAGGGTATTTTTTACTATAATCGATTTCAGCGTTAGATATTCTTCCTCCTACACGAATCAATTCTTCGTCAAGAAATGGATTCAGTGAGTATAGCTTACTAGTTTTGCCCACCGGTTGATTTTTCTTAAGTGCCCCATATTCCGCAGGAAATTCGTTTTGTTGCACTAGTTTCAAAATAGTTCTGGTTGCTGAAGTTAGTTCTGTACTAGAAAGAGAACCTTTACGTTTATTAATTTTGTTTTTTACGTTATGCAAAAATCGTAGGCAGTATGCTACCACACGCTGTAAAGTAGAAAACGAGGAGAATTTAGTTAGAACCGGCAGTTCTGGTTTTACTGCTGTTACCAAGACAATTTTACGTTTTTCCGGTAACTCATCTTCACAGAGAGATGGACTAAATGTAGAAGTAGGCCAGTCAGGTTCTTCTTTGAGAAGAAAGTCTGGACCGTTCCAATATTGTTCAGAATCCAACTGTTTGGGATACGCTCCGCGAGATATTATGTCCGCTGGGTTTCGTTTGGAGCTGATATGATACCAGTCTCTTACATTACTCAATTGCTGAATTAGTGCTACTCGGTTCGCTACAAAAACCTGCCAGTTATTAGCATGCGAATTGATGTAATGAAGAACTATCGATGAATCGGTAAAGAAATACGTTCGGTTTATATTTAAGTTTAGATCTTTATACAACCTGTCCAATAATTTTACAGCTAGTACCGCAGCGCAAAGCTCTAGACGGGGTAAGCTCACTACTTTTAAAGGGCTAACCCGCGATTTGCTACATATTAGCCTCGAACTAAAACCACCGTGTGCGCTTTTAGCTCGTAGGTAAACTGAGGCACCGTATGCGCTTAGTGAGGCATCACAAAATACAACAAAATCTAATTGGACGCTATTTTCTGGCATTAATGCGCGAGGAATTTCTAATTGATTTAAATATTCGATTTCGTTTACGTATTTATTCCACGTATTTACAAGGTTAGGAGGAATATGATCATCCCAACCTAAGTTTAATTTCCAAAGTTCTTGCATTAATATTTTTGCTTTTACGATAACTGGTGATATTATACCGATTGGGTCGAAAAGTTTAGCTATCGAGCTTAAAATTGATCGTTTCGTTAAATTATTAGAGACACTCGGTGTCGTAACTTTAAAATTAAGAGTGTCCTTGGTTGGATTCCACCAAAGTCCAAGAACTTTCGCTCCTTCTTTATCGAGGTTTAGCATAATCGGTTCATCGTGTGACTCCTGAAGAGGTATGATGCGTGGATCGTTGCTAGCCCATTTCGATAAGGCTAGACCACCGCTCTTCAGAATAGAGATCAATTGGTCACGTAAAGCTATTGCTTCCGAAATGTCATCTGCACCTGTTAATATGTCGTCCATGAATACATCGTTTTGTAGAATCTTGCTGGCCATGGGAAATTCGTTTGCTGCCTCTTGCGCTAGTTGCCGAACACAGCGCATCGCTGTAAAAGGCGAATTCGTTAAACCAAAAACTAATCGATTGAGTCTATATATCTTCAGTGGCTCGTCCTCGGAGCTGCGCCAAAGTAAACGTTGGTAGTCTGTATGTGCTTTGTCTATTTTAATCTGAAGGAACATTTTCTCCATGTCGCTGGAGATAACGATTCGATGCGTTCGAAAACGGGTGAGTATTGAGAACAGGTCGTTTTGAAGATTAGGGCCTGTCATCAGATTATCGTTGAGACTCATTCCATTTTCAGATCGTGCAGATCCATCGTACACAATGCGTACCTTAGTAGTTTCTCTGGATGGTTTAAAAACACCAGAATGAGGTAAGTAGAAAACATCTTGTTTCTCGATTTGGCGATGGGGAACTTCTTCCATGAATCCTAGTTGTAACATATCCTGAACAGCTTGGGCATAATGATCTTGAAATTCTTTGTTTCTGCGAAATTTTCGCTCTAGCGAGAAGAATCGTTTGAGAGCTGTTTTCCGCGAATCTCCTAAATTCGTTGTGCCATTTTTAAAGGGTAGTTGAACGATGAATCTACCGTCATACTCATCACGCCGATGTGTGTTTAAAAACTGTTCTTCTGCCTCCGTTTCTTCGGCGGTCCAGTTATGTTTGTTGAATTGGATAGATTCTTCCTGGACCCAAAATCTTTCCATAAGATTTTCGATGCTGTCTTTACCATTCTCAATCGCTAAATTGCAGGAAAGTGACGATGATTCTCGAGTTTCGTTCAGAGCTCCTCCTACCACCCATCCCAGTTTCGTTTTCGATAGATATAGACCAGGCGGATATAATTTTATTCGTGTAGTTAATATTTTCTGTCTTGACTATTTGGTAGAAATCCATGATGAAATAGAAAATTACTATGCGTACTACCAATAAGTATAAAAATTATTTTATTGATCGTTTGTGAATCTTGAAACCGGTCAATAAAATAATTTTTATACTTATTGGTAGTACGCATAGTAATTTTCTATTTCATAATTTTATTCGACCTACACAAAGAAGATCCCAAAAAACCCCGGCTCCTAACAACATATCTATAGGACCGTTGGTGTTAAAATTTGGATCAGCTAAAAGTATATTTTCTGGAATATGCAGATCGGGAATGTTGAAGGAATTTATTGGTAAATCTACAGTTATACGATTCATCACAGAACAATTAATGGTACTCTCATAAGGAGAGTGTAACGATTTGAATGATATATTTGTCGTTTTCGATATTCGACTGCAGGTTTCATTTATTCCAGAAACTGACATTTCAGTTTTGTCAGTATTTAAGTTTAATCGTTTGCACATTGATTCTGTTATTATGTTCAACTGCGCCCCGTTATCCAGCAAAGATCGGCATCTGTGATAATTTCCAGATGCATCTTTAACTAACAAAATAGCAGTAGATAAAACTACGTGTGCGCTTGAGTTACGGGTGCAATAGTTAGCTGCAGCTTCCGGTGCCTCAACGGCTGAATTGTTACTTGCTGTAGGGGTAGGGGTCGAAGATTCATGTAATAAAGTATGATGAAGACGTGATTGACAGATCCTGCAACCCGACGCTCTGCAGTCATTTATCTGATGGTTCGCTCTCAAACAGTTGGTACATAAATTAAGTTTTTTAACTTCGTTTAAGCGTTCGATAATACTCAAACGAAGAAATTGTTCGCATTGGTTAATGTAATGCCGGTTTTTGCATACATAACAAACATACCTATCTGTGATAACATAGGCAGTACGGTTAACAGATATCGGATTCGTTGGTTTCTTAAAATACGCGTTAGAAGAACTCGGCTTCGTATTAGTTTGTTTATTGTGTTGGTTGAAAGATTCCAGAATAGTGCATTTTTTGTCAAGAAATTCCATAAGTTGTTCTCTAGTGGGTAGGTCGGTGTTTAGGGTCGTTTCAAATTCTTTTCGAGTGTTATAGTCTAGCTTATCAGTTATAAACGTTATCAGCAGAGCGTCCCAAGTATCGACGGGTATATTTAATACTTTCAACGCTTCTAAATTTGAATTTATGCAATCTATTAATTTTCTTAAGGCTTCCGGTGTACTTCTACTTATTTCGGGACATTTTAGAATTGCTTGCACATGACTTTGAACTATTAATCGATTGTTTTTGTATCGTTTCTCTAAAATGGACCACGCCGATAAATAATTAGAATTAGATATTGTTAAAGCTTCGATGCACCTATACGCTTCACCCTTCAAACAAGACTTTAAATAATGTAATTTTTGACAATTGTCCAGATTCTTGTTCTCGTGTATCATATTCTTAAAAGAACCGTAAAAGGGCAACCAATCTGTATATAGGCCACTGAACTCCGGAAGATTTATCACCGGCAAACGTATATTGACTTGGGACTCTGTAGCTTTGTTTATAGCAGACGGAGTTGATAAGGACGAGGGTGAGTTGATTTCTACTAAATTTTGTAGGGCACTTAGTAAGCTATACCACCGGGACTCAAATGCTGTCATTTCTTCAAGGTCTTGCTTGTGACTATCAGATAAGACTCCCTCATCTGTATCCCCGATTTCTCCGAATGACATGATTTTAAAGTTTACGTTTTCAAAGTCTTGGCGAAGTTTCGGCATTTCAGAAATACGATTTTTAATTTCGTTTATACCGTCTTCCACCTTAAATTGTTGCACAAACGTAGCAATGTTTGATAATTTAGTTTTTATTAAAGTACGTTTAATGCATAATGTTTTTAAATCGGCTAAAGTTGACATTTTGATTTGAATTTTTCGTTAGATAGATATAGAGAGACAAAAAAATAGATATAAAAAGGGCGATGATAAACGAGTTACTTGGATTGCGATTTAAACCCTTAGGAAAGTCTACGCTTCCTCTTGCAAAATTAGGAAATTGGTAGGAAAACAGATTCACTAACCTGATCGATAATAATTGTTTCGTTGATGTGGGTGTCGTCTGCTGACCGTCTTCGTTCGTTTAGACTGGTTCGTCAAAACAGAGGCACTTAGTGTATGATTTACGATTTTCGTTTTCGCTATTTTCGGTAATTTTCGCGATTTTCGGTAACTTTCGCGATAGTTTTCACTGTGGATTTTCACATCCGGCTCGAAGGACCATCTGTTGCGGATCTTCCTTTCGATCGATTAAAGGAAACGCAAATGTTTTGATAGGTAATTTATTTAATATAGGTAATACAAAAATCGACTGCTCGCTACGCGGTCTAAAAAGCGAGTCCCTTTCACCCTCAACTTCACATAAACAGATACACACACAGAATTCTTATCTCTAAGTCTAAAATACAAACACATGGCTAGGGTCTAAGTATATACAAGAATATATACAAGGTGTTTCTACAACCTGTGTGGTCAAGTTTATGTGTTCTGTCTTTACTGTTAAATAAAATATGTGATAATATATTTGATGGTTTAAATGTGACTTGTATGTTGTTTTTTCTTAAAATACTGGCAATCTTTTCAGAAATATTTCCAAAATAGGTAATCCTGCAAAATTTGGTAAGTTTATCATTAGATAATTTAGGATATATGTATATTGTTACAAGCAATTTTAAATTTTTTATTGTTAATGATTCTATTGATGATTTCAATCTTAAATCCGTTATTTATTGCAATTGTTCTAATTATGTTTAGTTCTTTATTCAATTTATCTAAAGATAGCGGTACTGTAAAGGCCCTGTGTATCATAGAATTATAAGCAGAAATTTTTTGACAAAAGGGATGAAATGAATTTGCTGAAAGAGTAATATCTGTATATGTTGGTTTCCTAAAAATATCGAAATTTATTTTATTGTTCTCATTTATTAAAGTTAAATCTAAGAAATTAATTTTGTGTTCAGTTTCTATTTCTTTGGTAAATTTAATTTTTGGATGAATACTGTTCAAGAAATTTTGAAAATTGTCCAATTGTCTTGTTGTTCCTTTAAAACAAGCAATAATATCATCTACATATCTATACCAAAATAGAATATGTTGTTTCGCTAATTCTGAGTTCATAATTTTTTCTTCAATATCTGACATGAAAATATCTGCTAATAAAGGACTAATTGGTGAACCCATAGCAAGACCTAAATCTTGAGTATAATATTTGTTATTGAACTGGAGATAATTTTGCTCAATACAAAGTTGGAAAGCAGTAATAATATCATTTTTTATAACAATATTAGTATGAGTTTTATCTAAAATATTTTCAATTGATTTTAAGCATTCATTAGGAGGAATATTAGGGAACATATTTGTAACATCAAAAGAAACCAAAAGGGACCCTGTTGGAATATTTTTATATTTGATATTGTTAATTAATTCTAAAGAATTTTTTAAACTAAATTTGGATTTAAAATTTGTTGTATTTTTGAATATATTATTAATGTTTTTAGCTAAATTTCTCGTGGGAGCATTAATATATGATACTACTGGTCTTATAGGTGTATTAATTGCCAGTATTTTAAGAAAAAACAACATACAAGTCACATTTAAACCATCAAATATATTATCACATATTTTATTTAACAGTAAAGACAGAACACATAAACTTGACCACACAGGTGTTTATCAACTAAATTGCTTAGACTGTAACAGCATATATATCGGACAGACTGGCAGATCTATACGTATTAGGTATAACGAACATTTAAGATCATTTCGTTTGAAGAATGATCATTCAAGTTTTGCTAATCATTTCTTTGATAACAATCATCAATTCCCTCCTCCGGAGAATACTAAAGTATTGTTTAATTTTGTAAAGAGTTACCAATTGGATATATTAGAGTCTATAGAAATTTATAAACATAAAAATGATAAAAATTGTAACTTACTTAATGATCATAGACTTGACCACAATTTATTACAAGATTAGCAGTTGGCAGTTGTCAAGATTCCATGGATATTTTATTTATTTAGTTTTTTCTGTTCTGATATTTCACTTGAAGGTTTTTTCAATTGAATTTATTGTTTTCTTCCTATATGGTTTTCTTTAAATTCATTGTTTTTTCCCTTCAAGCTACGAGGTATTCGATTTTCCTTTGTGTTTTTCTTATACCCCGTAGGTAAATACTGAAATTCAGTTATCTAGTTATCTTATTTCATGGATATCATTATAATTTGTCAATTTTAGTTTCCTTGTCAACTGTCATAATAATTTGTTTACAATTTTTCTTAAACATTTCTGATGATGGGATCGTTTGTAGATCTTAAAACCGGTTAAATAAAATAATGTTGTTATACTTATTGGTAGTACGCGAAGTAATTTTTTATTTAATCAGAAAATTATTAATTCAAAATTAGACAAACAACATAATATTCTATTTTGGTATAGATATGTAGATGATATTATTGCTTGTTTTTAAGGGACAACAAGGCAATTAGACAATTTTCAAAATTTTTGAACTGTATTCATCCAAAAATAAAATTTACGAAAGAAATAGAAGCTGAACACAAAATTAATTTCTTAGATTTAACTTTAATACTTAAATGAATATAATAAAATAAATTTCAATATTTTTAGGAAACCAACATATACCGATCGCTTTTGTCAAAAAATTTCTGCTTACAATTCTATGGTACACAGGGCCTTTACAGTACCTCTATCTTTGGAAAAAGTTAATAAGGAACTAAACATAATTAGAACAATAATTGCAATAAATGACGGATTTAAGATTGAAATCACCAATAGAATGATTAACAATAAAAAAATTAAAATTGCTTGTAACAGCATATACCTACCTTACATTATCTAATAAAAAAGTTACCAAATTTTGCAAAATTACTTATTTTGGAAATATTTCTGAAAATATTGCCAGTATTTTAAGAAAAAAACAACATACAAGTCAGATTTAAACCTTCAAATATATTATCACATATTTTATTCAACAGTAAAGACAGAACACATAAACTTGACCACACAGGTATTTATGAACTAAATTTCTTAGACCGTAACAGAATATATATATCGGACAAACTGGCAGATTTATACGTATTAGGTATAATGAACATTTAAGATCATTTCGTTTAAAAAATGATCATTCAAATTTTGCTAATCATTTCTTTGATAACAATCATCAGTTTCCTCCTCCAGAAAATACTAAATTATTGTTTAATCAATTAAATATATTAGAGTCTGTAGAAATTTATAAACATAAAAATTATAAAAATTATAACTTACTTAATGACCAAGTTGATTTAATGAAATCTAGTTTATTTAAACTTTTGTAAATATCTTTTGACCAAAGTAATTCTTAGGTATCGGTATAACAGGTTCTCTTATATACTTTTTTCTGAAGTTCTAACCTCTCTTATTGCCATTTAGATATTGACTTATTTCACTTTTTAGTTTATTATAAGATTAGCAGTTGGCAGTTGTCAAGATTCCATGGATACATTGTTTATTTAGTTTTTCTGTTCTGATATTTCACTTGAAGGTTTTTTCGGGGGTTAATACACGCCTATCCTAAGAGCCAATGATATTTCTTCAATTTCTTAAAATCGACCAATCAACTGTCATTGTAAACGATAAAAACCTACCTAGCTTTCCCAATAACTGATAAATATGCGCCTTGCTTTTAATCAACTATGCTGTGAATGATAGTTTTGAAATTTCTACCTTGGCAACTGTCACTCTCATATTATTTTCGAGTTTTCTTGCAACATCGTCGTTTTGAAATGGCAAGATTTAGCCAAGAATCTTTGCAAGATATTCAAAAAACTGTACAGAGCGTTACTCCGAGGAGTACAGTTAACAATCAAAAGTCAATATGGAAACAGTGCGAAATATTTTTAAAAGAGAAGCATATTATGAACTTATAAAAATTACTTCAAATCAAGAGCTTGGACTGATAATGAATGATTGGGCTTTTAATATGAAGAGAGCTGATGGTGAAGATTATAAAGAATGCGTTATAAAGACCATGTGGAATGTTACTGCAAAACTCCTTCAAGAAAAATACTACAAAGAGTACGCCCGAAAATTTAATCCATTTGCAGACATTGAATTCCAACAAGCAAGCGATGCAAAAAATGCGAAACGAAAGCAGCTTCAGTCTATTCTCCGAAAGAGGAAGCAAAGTTCGACTGCTCTGAGTAAGAAAGAAATATATACAATAATGAATCTGTGGAACGAAGATTGTCCAGAAGGACTTCAAAAAAACTGTATCATATAATAGCATTCGAACTAGCCTGGAGAGGGGGAGAGGCAGCAAAATGCAAAGTGCATTTTTTTAAAGAGGAAAAAAAATCAATTGGTAACGTAACCGGAAGAATTAAATACTACCCGATTGTTTCCAAAACATGCCAGGGTGGAGCTCAAAAATTATCAGATAGTAAGTGGTTAGTGCCTAATTACAATAATCCCGATATGTGCCCGGTAAGGTTATTTAAAAAGCTTATTTCTAAACGCACTGATAGAATTACGTCAGATCTACTATTTCTGACTGTAAATCCTTACTGGAATAAAAGCAATTCTGAATGGTACAAAAATATGCCTTATGGAGTAAATGAGACTGGAAAATGGACCAAACAATCTGCTGAAAGAATAGGGCTTGATACTCTGACAAACAAAATCACGAATCACGAATCATTCAAATCATTCAAATCTTGCTAAATCAGGTGTCCCGGAAGAACAGCTCATCAAAATGACTGGACATGTAAATGCTAAGTCATTAGTCATTAGGCCCTTATTTACAGTTAGACGAGGAACATCATGCTAGTTTAATAAACAACCTGAGACCTGGACCTTCTGGAATCCAAACTACAAGAGATATAAACATAAGGCAAGAAAATTTTACCACTGAAAACATTAATAATAATAATATGCAAAAAAATCTGGTCATAATATAACATAATAACATATAACCATTGCACTTTCAATGTTCAAAATATGTATGTAACTAAAGATCAATCAAACTCTACACAATATATTTAAATATTTTAATGTTCTGTTAATTTAAAATGTTTATTGTTTCATTAAATCTTCTATTTCCAATTAAATTGTATAATGTAGTTGTGTATTAACCTCCCTAAAAAATGCATTCGAGATCATTTTTTTATAAGATAAATACATTTTAAATTGTATTCAAATTTTATTGCCATTCGGCAAAAAATCTCGAATCAAGGGAAGTAGAAAAAATCGCTCGAGCAAGCTCTCGAGATTTTTTCACTACCTTGATTCTCGATTATTTGCCATGACAATAAATTAATAGCGAAAAAATCGCGAGAGCTTGCTCGAGCGATTTTTTCTACTTCCCTTGATTAGAGATTTTTTGCCGAATGGCAATAAAATTTGAATACAATTTGAAATATATTTATCTTATAAAAAATGATCTCAAATGTATTTTAGGGAGATTAATACACAACTACATTATACGGACAATTTAAAACAACGTTGCCAGAAAACTCGAAAATAATATGACAGTGACAGCTGTCAAGGTAGAAATTCCAAAACTACCATTCATAGCATAGTTGATTAAAAGCAAGGCGCATATTTATCAGTTATTGGGAAAGCTAGGTAGGTTTTTATCGTTTAAAATGACAATTGATTGGTCGATTTTAAGAAATTGAAGAAATCTCATTGGCTCTTAGAAAAGGCGTGTATTAATCACTTAAATTTATTGTTTTTTCCCAAATGGTTTTCTTTCAATTCATTGTCTTTTCCCTTCAAGCTACGAGGTATTCGAATTTCCTTTTTGTTTTTCTAATGCCTCGTAGGTAAATACTGAAATTCAGTTATTTCATGGATATCATAATTTTTATTATTTTTATTGGTTTGTCAATTTTAGTTTCCTTGTCAACTGTTCCCTTGGCATCATATTGATTTATTTACAATTTTCTTTTATGTAAACATATTCTGATGACGAGATTTTTAATCTTGAAACCGGTCAATATTATAATAAAATAAACCTTTTCTGTTCTTATTTGAAAATAATTTTAGGTTGTAGCTAAACTAAAGGTCTTGTTAAAACGTTTTTTTGATTGTGCAAACCCCAACACCGACTGTTCTACACCAGTCGGGGCATCCTATAAATTCATAAAGCGTTAACAGGCTCTTTGGCCCCATAGCTTGACAATTTTTCTCCACTCCACGCGGTTTCTTGCTTTTTCTCTCAGATTTTTATTACTTTTTCTTGCAAATGCTTTTCCATACACGTTCTATCTTCTTCCCCCTCCCCCAGAAAATAATTCCTTACTAATTTTGAAGTAGATGAATTATAATTTTTGTGTCCCCGTATCAGACTAGTTACGTGCAATAAATTAGTTATAGCAAACATGAAAACTAAACATTTTGGAAACTTTTGATGAATCTCAACTTTTTAACCTGCATTTTTATTGTGTATTCCTCTTTTGTAACACCTTGTACGGTTCTAAAAGTAGTAGATCTTTATCCAAATGCATTGAATAATTCGCGTAGACGTATTCGATCCAAACAAGGATATTACCCGGCTTGCAGCAGGGGCGTAGGCGAAATGACGTCATTTTGCGATCTCTATGCAAACAGTGACAACCATTAAAAACTATAAGTGCAAGTTACAATGTAATTAACCATATGAGAAAATGCTGTAAAATTAATGAAGCGATTTTCTCGATTCTTAGTAAATTTATCGCCTATTTATTTAGTTTAATGTTAATTTGTTATGCTAATAGTTATTTATGAACTGGTATTGATACAATCAATGATGAAGTAAGCAAATTTCTTTATACAGGGCAATCCTAGCTTTTTCACTCAGTGAAAATCTTTAGGACGCTGCATCAGGTCAATACAATACGTTACTCACTTTTCTATTAAAACCGAAAATCGTCTAAAAGTGAGCATATTTTCTACTAGTTTAATCATCTGACCAGTGACCACTGTCTTTTCATCTTCCTACATTAATTTGCTAATTACTTGACGAAAACACTCTATTTTTATGTTTGTACATTCGAGAACCTTTCAATGGTGTTTACTGGACTTTTTTCACGTGGGAGTGGTTCCAAAATAATAGCCCACTTGATTCGAGATGTTTAAATCATACAGGTGTCTCAGTAATTATGGAATATTGTTCATTTGGTGATTAAGAGCAGAAGATTGATGGAGCCAAAATGTTATCAAATTACAGTCTTTATAGAAAAAGAACTAGACTAAAGCAGCAGTTAGACGTTTTTCTTATCTCCAGAGTTTATTTTGTAAGTTGGGTAACTCATTTTTGCACTGCCATGAACAATTAATGATGATCAAAATGGCGCCTTTATTAAAGCTATAAATAAAACAAAATCTATTGTGTAATAACCCTATTATTCAATCTGTCGTCACCCACATGAGCGGACACCTTGCGCATTTGTTTAAATCACAAAGAAGACACCAAATTTCTTACGTACATGAGTGGGACTATTAATTCTATGATGAATTAGCGAGAGACCTTGCAAACTGCATTTGACAGAAGATTAACTAAATAAGCCAATGTTAAAAAATTCTGAAAGCATCAAAGAAACAACTGACATTTCCAACATCAAATATACACCCAATAAGTACTATTCTGACTAAGCATGTTGCAGAAACATTAATCTAACGTTCCCAAATAAAAGTTTAATAACAGTAGACAAATTTTAATTAGAATTATTTTTGAATTAAGCCCACACATTTGATTCGTTGTCCAATATTACTATTACACGATGACGTGTCCAGATAATAAAAGGATATTGCTTGAAAAAACTGAACTGGAAGTCGATCGCCAACGCTGAACAACTGTAGATTTGTCTTAAGTGGGTAGCTGTTCCATGTGGTAAAAATAAATGGTGTTTGTCAGCAAAGGTGTCTCTAGACTTTTTTAATTGGATAATCTTGATAGCCGCCTTATTTCTGTGAAATTTCCAGGCTTTTAAACTCATTAGTTATTTGATTATCTGGGAGATGTGTATGTAAACAAAACTAGACTTTCTAGCATCAGTTTAGAGTGGAAAGATTCTCGAAATTCTCGAATACCCAAAATGGAGCCATAAAACTTGATTTGCGTATTTACATACTTGAGCTACAATACAATTAGGCAGAACAGACACTGATCTAAACTTCGACGAAATGTTTCGCCTCTTTATAGAAAATCGGCCTCTTTAAAGCCGTACCGCACGCAGTTTTCGAGATACCGATCGGAAATTCTGCGTTTTTCGTGCCCCGAGTATCGGTAATGAGATCGCCGAGTGTCATCTCTCCACTATAACATTTACCACCCCAATGGATTTTCTTTACAAAACCCTGCGACTTTTTGTAGTATAAATTGTAATGTTCGCCGACCGCGATAAATATTTCCCTAAAATTTTATAATTTCCAGAAAGCCCACACGTTGACATATTGGGTAAAAGTTTCAACCCTCGAACCCCTCTAAACGTCGTCAAAGTAATAAATAAATAATTTCCCCAATCAAAGAAATCAGGTACCTATGTATTACGTTTCTATGGCAACGCTCATTCAAGGACTATTACTGTCTGTGAGTAGTTAGAAAATGACAATACTGGGACAGGCCATCGAGTTCTCCAGATGCCATCGACTTCTTCGGCAGTTGACCTTGAAAGACACCAGAGGCTGCTGAAGGAGCCGTTGAGGCATCCGAAGAAGTGTCTTCAGCAGCGGCAGCAGCCTCTGGTGTCTTTCAAGGTCATTGCCGAAGAAGTGTCTTCAGCAGCGTCTGGTCATTGCTGAAGAATTGGTCTTCAGCAGCGTCCAGGTGCATGCGCCGGGGCTATTCCTCAGATCAGTCCATCGAGTTCTCCATCCACTTCAAGTGGGCGTGTCTGCAGCAGCCTCTGGTCATTGCTGAAGAAGAGCCTCTGGTGTCTTCCAAGCCGCCATTTTGGCTGTGGCTCAGGCGCCTGCGCCGGGGCTCCGCCTTCAGCAGCTTCTGGTCATTGCTGAAGAAGTGGTCTTCAGCGGCCCCCCTGGTGTCTCTCATTCTGTTGGGCCTTTGGATGTGGCTCAGGCGCCTGCGCCGGGGCTGTCGCGTACAAAGCACGTGTTGTTCAGGCCAGTCCATCCTGGCCCCATCCACTTCTTCGGCAATGACCAGAGGCTGCTGAAGGAGTCATGTCTTCAGCAACGGTGACTTTGGGGCCTTTGGCCGTGGCTCAGGCGCATGCGCCGGGCTCTGGCTATGAGAGTGGGCGGGGCAACAGCCAATGAGAGTGGTTGTGGGCAGCATCCAATCAGAACTGATCTTGTTGTTAGGTGCTGTTGGGCCTTTGGATGTGGCCCAGGCGCCTGCGCCGGAGTTTTCGCAAAAATAAAAACGTTGAATATATTTTTACATCAATATAATTAAAACTATAATCTGTATACAGAGTAGGCATGCGTGTATTTTCTGGGCAAATCGAAGCCCTGCAGCTTCTCATACCACTCTTCGGACCGATTCATTACCCTGTGTATACTCAACGATGCGGTCATGCAGGATGAGACAGTATGCGGTTGTGTTGGGCGGAAAATTCTCGCTCGACTCAAATTCTAGACGCATATCTATGGGTCCAGGCTTGATGCTTTCCGACTGCTTTGATGCGTCAATCACCACGATGGGCGCTAGATCCTTGAACTGTTCCTTGCCGTATAACGGCTCGCCAACTTTTCCATAGTATGAACTCTGGAAGTTCTGGTACATTTCGTATAGCAGGGCGTATTTCCCCGTGGAGAAATCCAAGTTTAAATTCTCGTAGGGGAAGCACTCAGAATTCAGGTACAGTTTGACGTTTGTCAGATTGCAGTGGTCAAATTTGCTTGAATCCGTGTCCAAATTCGCTTTGCGATTCGTCTGGAAGGCGACAATAACGTAGCGGGGTTTCTCCAACCGTGTTGCAGTCTTGACGGCCCACGTTTGTTTCGTAGCTTGCGGCAACACCGGATACTCGTACAGCTCCCAGCTGCGAAAACATATCTGCAACGTTCTCTCTTCCTCGACAATATTGAGAAGTTTTAGGTATTCAGCATCCGATGGATAGACGTACGGCACCCTCCAATGAACCTTGCTCAACTCAATTCTGGTGTCCTCGTTACCCACGAAAGCGTTCCTATCGTTTTTCGATCGAGTCAAAATGAGCTCGTGACACACATTTAACAGAATTTTGGGATAATCTTCCAAGAATCCCAGCAGGATTCTTCCCGGGATGCACACGTTAAAGTTCCCGTTCGCGTCGATAAGGTGGCTCGGTGAGTCTCCCGTATTCGTCCAGCCGGCTTTCTCCAGGGCACCTACCTCACCCTCATTCAGAGAAACTACACCCTTCAGTGTGCTCGTGATGCCCACGTTTTTTGTTCGATCCACCTCCACCCCGTTTATTTCATAGCGGACGTCGTCAAAGAGGAAACTGAGGGCGTTATTTGTTAAAGCCGCATTTCCGCCTCCTGCACCCTTGATGAACCTGCCCTCTATGTAGATGCTGCTTAGATGCGGCAGTACGTAAACGTCTTGTTGGTGGATTGGTATGCGAATTTCGTCATTGGCGTTGAATGTTGTTGTTGTCACGAACGGTTGATGTACGTGCACCTCGACACGGCGTGCTGACTCATCCAAAACAGCACCGTCCAGAACACGAAACGTGTCTACGTTTATGTGTGTCATTATTCAAATGCGGTTCCCTTGTTGAAGCACAAGTACTAACTGACAGCACCGTTAATTTTCTTGCTTAAATACTCTCCATACAACCGTGCGCATGCGCAGTCTTATTCTTGCTCGTGTCATCAGCCATGGTGTTTGCGAATACAGCTGTCTGTGTCAACAGACAGCTGTATTCGCAAACAGACAGACAGACAGACAGACGGAGAGACAGACAGACAGACAGACAGACAGACAGACAGACGGACCGACAGACATACAGACAGACAACTACTGATAAGAATTCGGAAGTAGGAGAATAACTATAGATTCCTTTTTGTCTAATCGAGCTGATTAATTTGATACCCTACATGATCTATACAAAACCGTATACAAAACGATATATTTACCAACCTTATTGTATGGATGTGAATCGTGGGTACTCACAGAGAAACTGGAAAAGAGATTGCAAGCTGCTGAAATGAAGTATTTGAGGCGAGTAGCAGGAGTAACTATAATGGATAAGATAAAAAATGAAAGTATCAGGGAAAAATTAGAAGTTGAAAGTGTCAGCAAGCATGTGAAAAAGGCGCAATTAAGATGGTGGGGACACTTGAACAGGCTGGATCAAAATAGGCAAGTTAAAAAGATATGGGAAGCGAAGAAAATAGGCAAGAGACGAAGAGGAAGACCTAGAAGGACATGGGACAACGTGGTAGCCGAAACACTTAAGGAAAGAGGATTGACATGGAAAGAAGCAGAAGTGCTAGCGAGGGATAGGAAGAAATGGAGAATGATTGTGAACGAGTCGTGAATGAAACGAAAACCTCGACACCTAACGGTAGAAGAGGAATCGATTATATATATATATACATGATCTAGGTGGGCGGGGCAAGGAGCGTGGCCGGGGGCGCGGTCAGTGAGTGGCCACCCCTAAAAACCACCCCCAAAAAACACCCTCCAAAGCCACCCCAAGAACCGCCCCTAAAAACCACCCCTAAAAGCTACCCCTAAAACCACCCCTAAAACCACCCCCTAAAAACCACCCCTAAAAACCACCCCCAAACACCACCCCTAAAATCCACCCCAATATTCCGATACCTCTAGTCGAGTCCTTTAATTTGACACCCCACATGACAGTTTTTACGTAGGGGTTAGCCTAAATTTAGACTACTGTTCTCAAATAATTAGCGATGTAGAATGTTCTACTACCGAGAACTAAGATGTTTGCATATATCAATCAGATGGTTCCCACACGTGTCCGAAACGCATTAAGATAACAAGTAATTTCAAATAAACAAACTGGAGAATGTTCTAGAATGTTTTTTCCCACACGTGTCCGAAACGCATTAAGATAACAAGTAATTTCAAATAAACAATCAGAAGAATATTCTAGAATGTTATTTTATTGTAATAATACAAACAAACAAACGGGTCACCTTGTAGTGTCTACAACGTATTAAATGCACATGCAGAGCGTGGGATCAAACCTAAACAAACATATCCTATCGGCAAGATGAAAGGTTATTTCCCATAATAAAAACAATTATAACATCTCTTATCGGCGGCGAACGTGCTTTTTTCTTAAACTTTAATATCAATATTTATTTAGTATAAACAATTGTAAATTTCCGAGAAAATAAATATTAATTCTGTAACTTCTGTTTACAATCATAAGTATATACGGATGATTTGAAAGACGGGCTTGTGGGCCGCCGATTAGCTCAGTTGGTTGGAGCGAGGGCTCCAGTGCGTGGGGACCCGGGTTCGAATCCCGGTCGGCGTCATTTCCATAACGTTTGCGAAAACCCCGGCGCATGCGCCTGAGCCACGGCCAAAGGCCCCAAAGACACCGTTGCTGAAGACATGACTCCTTCAGCAGCCTCTGGTCATTGCCGAAGAAGTGGATGGGGCCAGGATGGACTGGCCTGAACAACACGTGCTTTGTACGCGACAGCCCCGGCACAGGCGCCTGAGCCACATCCAAAGGCCCAACAGAATGAGAGACACCAGGGGGGCTGCTGAAGACCACTTCTTCAGCAATGACCAGAAGCTGCTGAAGGCGGAGCCCCGGCGCAGGCGCCTGAGCCACAGCCAAAATGGCGGCTTGGAAGACACCAGAGGCTCTTCTTCAGCAATGACCAGAGGCTGCTGCAGACACGCCCACTTGAAGTGGATGGAGAACTCGATGGACTGATCTGAGGAATAGCCCCGGCGCATGCGCCTGGACGCTGCTGAAGACCAATTCTTCAGCAATGACCAGACGCTGCTGAAGACACTTCTTCGGCAATGACCTTGAAAGACACCAGAGGCTGCTGCCGCTGCTGAAGACACTTCTTCGGATGCCTCAACGGCTCCTTCAGCAGCCTCTGGTGTCTTTCAAGGTCAACTGCCGAAGAAGTCGATGGCATCTGGAGAACTCGATGGCCTGTCCCAGTATTGTCATTTTCTAACTACTTCTGTGCACACTTATCTAGAATAAGTGGTTTAATCTAGCCTTAAAAGTGCAACACCAATGAGTTCTTGCAGATGAAGTACAGTATCCTCACGAGTTTTGACTATTATTAACTCGGATGAAGTTAATAATAGTTAATAATAGTCAAAACTCGTGAGGATGCTTGGATGCTGTACTTTATCTGCAAGAATTAACATTATTGCGTATTACCTTGGGTGTTGCAGACTGTCTATCCTCTCGTAATAAATCCTTTAAGAAGGTCGTTGTTTCTCATGCAAATATTCAATTTCTTAAATCCATTTCCAAGTGTTGTAAAGTTACTAATAAGCAGACACCTGACTGCTAGAATATAATATGCTTTTACCAATACTCTACCTTTGAAAAATAATTAAGGAGTGACTATCGCTCCGGCCGACGGTCCCCTGAAATTTTGTTCCAATACGGTCGGACGTGCGCATTCCTTAATGTCGGTAAAATGACGTTTAAATATATCGTTATCGGCTAGTGACGCTAACGGCCGTGGTGTGTGTGCGAGTATCGTACAGAACTGCCATTTTGTTCTCCTACGGCTAGACGAGTTCTAATCCCGTAGGGGTTTGATATATTTGACTTGTTTTTGCATCATCATTTTTCCAAAAAATCCGTGTGTCTGGTGCGAGGACAACTAAATGGTCTGTTTCAAAAATGCGTTCCCTCAGCTTTAGTTTTTTTACACCTCCAAAATGCAAATTGTGTCGACATTCTGTAATGCGCATGTCCGACCGTGTTCGAACAAAATTTCAGAGGACCGTCGGCCAGAGCAGTAGAAGTAACTGTTTTGTGGCAGTAGTCGCTCCCTTAAATTAATGCTGAAACTGCGTGATATTTGACTATGAATTCTTAATAAGTTAACCTCACACGCCAAAAGATAGTAACACAGTAATTAAACTCGACACGTGTTTCGCTAGCAACGTCAGCATCCTCAGGAGTTGAAGATTAATCTAAATCTAATTTTACATTACATTGCTATAAATACCCAACCCCCACTCCTGAAGTGAAAGGTATCGATAAACCTATAGGATTTCTTCGAACTATAATTTTGAACATAAGAGCAATAAAATTGGTTTCTTAGAACTTGAGAGTAAGTATTTATGGCTAGTCTTAGTTCTATCTACCTGATAAATCTATACAGGTTTGAGTTCGGAATCAGACCATAATTACTGTTAAGACAACTATGTTTATTTTTATATACTTATCGTTATACTTTCCAAGGCGTTTAAATCAAATTTATTATTTCCTGGTTTTAAGAGTTTGAGATTATTGATATTGAATTTATGGTACGTTTCCAACGCGTATGACGCCATGCTAGACTTATCAGTACGGCCGTATTTGTAATGGGCTATGCTCCTTGAAGCGAGTTAAAATAGACAGAGTTGAGCATTCTTTCTGAATGCTATTTCGTAAATTCCCGATTTATCTTTCGCAGATTTTGTAAATTGTTGCTCGAAGCCTGCTTTCCCGAAAATAGTATTCATACCTCTAGTTATTTGCGGTACACATATGGTATTTTTATAAATTTAGTAATTTTATTAAGTATTCCCATTTAAAATTTCTCAATAGCATTTTAAATTTTCCTTTCCTAATTAACCTATTGACAATTTCTGGATCGAAACTGTTACATCTCGCTATATCTTTGATTGCACTTACTTCCTTGCGGTATCTTTCAACGGATAATGGTAGACTCAACAGCCTATTAATTAAAAAACAAAAACTAGCCTCTTTGTGCTGACTGCAGTGGTTCTAATCTGCAGTTATGTACCGAGCTATACTGGTTTCTTTCCTATAGATGTCAAACTCTAACTTACTGTCTTTCCTAATTTCCAAAATGTCCAAAAATTGAAGTTGTCCTTCTCTTTCTATTTCATGGGTAAATTTGATTGAATTGAATCTACTATTTAAGTCGCTTAAGAAATCTTGAATGTTACATTTACTAGTGTCAAAAATGGCAAATATACCGTTACATATCTCATCCACACCTTTGGAAAATATGGGAGCTCATCTTTCAGTTGGGTTTCAAATTTGCCCAAGAAAATTTTTGCAGTGAAAGGAGAGAGGCAATTTCCCATGTGCTATGTGCTATAGCAAATGGCAGCATGTCAAAAACTTCTTTATTTTAGAAAAGTACAAGAATTCATAATTAAAAAATATGTAGGTACTATGTATTTAGCAAATACAGTATAATGTCTTGAGAAGTAACTAAGATAAAAGCATCACTATATCCATACTGTATCATCGTTGATTCCTTCAATCAACGGTATCATCCTAGTTTTGGAAAGTATAATGTGGAAGCATTCCATGCAGTTAAAATTTCAAAATTGATCATTATAATACAACCATTAACACCAAATACAAAAATTATTGCACATATGAAAAACCAAACCACTGATGCTAAAAATGTTATCATTTTCAGAGAATTTCACTCTAGGAGTAATCTGCTGTTCCATAAATGGGCAGATTATTCAATAATTTATCTTCTTACTTTTATGTATATTTCTCGAACACCGACAACTGTCAGTACTTTCTCTTACCAGTTCAAAATGGTGTAACTTAAAGTACCCTGTTTGTCCTTATATGAACCAACTCACTCCTTCTTTGCTAAATGAGTATATTAGACACTTTATTTGAAATCCAAAATACTTAACACAAAACTCATTTGCAAGTATAACTTGCTTTTATGAAAAAAAACACGGGATTAGGTATACAGGTGAAACACGATCCAACATTTTGGTATTAAAATATTCGGCTCAGAATTTTATGATTGGCAACGTGTAGTTTTTTTCGCAAATTTATTCACACCCTGTATAACAATTCCTAATAATTTGTTCAAAATATATCGCCTCTACCCTGTATAACACGAAAAATACGAATCTGCCATTTCGATTGTCACCAATATTGCCTGCAACACCAAAACAGGACAACCAGTGTGTAGGTGTTCTGCATATGACGTCATTTTAACACAGTGTAAGAGCGGGGGCTTAGAACTGCACTGGAGGTGTCTGCTGGACCATCAAGGTGGCCCCACAACACCTTCAGTCGGCCACCAAACCATCGCGAATCATATACACATACGTACGAAATACAGCTCTTCACTTGATAACGAGATAAAACAACTGCAAGATCGGGAATTCGAATTTTTCTGTTCTGTGATTTTAGTGCCTTTTTGTGACTGTTCATTGGCAGTTTTTGAGTTTTCTCGAGGAGAATTTTGGGTAAGGATAAAGACAATTATATTTTACGTTATATTAGGAAATTTAATTTTTACATAAAAATAATGAAATGAAAATAATGTACACCGCGACTCAAAATTTGAAGCTAATGGTAATAAATTTTGACAAAACGTTTTATTATTTTTAATTAATGTGTAAAATCACAAAAACTGCAATTTCTTTTTTGTGGAAAAAGTTCGATTTGTGGGAAATTCGCCACAATATAAAAGTTACTCAAAATATTCTCAATAAGTTTTCTTGCAAAATGAATTGAAAGAATCAACATGTATCTGAATCAGAATGTTCCAAAGTTGTTGGACATAGAACTCGATGACATATTTGGTACAAGTCGACAAAGGCCGAATAGAATCCAGAAAACATCTGCTTGGAAAATCTTCAGATTGGGCAGGGTGACCACAAGGATCAATTCTGGGTTCATTGCTATTTGCGGTTCATGATTCTCAGTCCCCAAAATCTGTCTAATAATGTAATACAAATACTCGAACGTAGTATACGATACTCAAATATATCACTTTCTTAAAATTGATGTCTGTATGTTTTAATTTTTGGCCGGAATGTATTCTAAGATTATTTTTTTTGAAAAATCAATGTGACATGATCTTATTTTCAGTTGATATTTAATGTCTTTAAAAGTCAAAAATAAACCAGGTTACTTCCCTAATCATCTATTGATATCACCTAGACGCCAAGATAATAAATTCCTCTTTTCCTGGAAAAATATTCCAACAGTTCTGATTGCTCACGTTCAGCTGTTTTAACAGTCACTTTCTGCACAACTGACACATAATCACTATCTTCTTTCAGCGTGATTAGCATTTGTTGTACTTCAGTATCAGTGCAATGTTCCATTTAGTGTAAACAAAACATTAAGAATGATTTCACGGTCATTTTATGCATATTTGGAGGTGAACTTTTATGATAAATGGAACGTGATGTAGTAGTATCTAGGCAAGTATAGTACAACACCGTACGATTCTCTCGTAAATAGAAATGACTCAAGCCGAACTAGACCTTCATTAGTGAGATCATACCAAAAGGTGAAGATGGATTTATTTTGTGGTAGCTCTGGATATTTGTTTATTTCTAATTCTGTTCTTGAACACCTCATTCAGTATTCATTCCATGCAGCTTATTCCCACAAGTTAAAATGCCTTAAGTTCTTGGAAGGGTTTTGCGTTTACAGAATTCAGCGTAAATGAAAGATAAGAACAATCCAAACCACATTTTCCAAAAACAAAAATGTCCTTTTCCCGCTCATATAGAAATTCCCCCAAAACGATGAAGCTTACTTGTATTTTTCTCTTTCTTTTAAAGAACAATCTGAATAGTTATTAAGGATACAAGTATCGTAACAGTTCATATTATGATAGAAGATGGAAAAGTTATCATAATATGAAGTTACGATAAGAGTATCTTACTACGCTTTATCTACTATCAGCGTGACCATCGACTATCATATATTTGCTTAAGAAATAATTAGCACAAAAAAGTAGCAGGCCGGTACGTTTTGACTTCCGTCAGTACTCTTTTGACATCTCTACGAATGGGAAGTTTTCCTCGGACCTCAAGATAGCAGCAATGTGGCTGCGAAATGTCTTCCTTCAACATCTCCGGGTGTTGCTACTGGTTGTGACGGCGTATCTTTAAATATTCTGGTTTATTGCCTTCCATTTTACCATTTTTTTTATTGTCCACATAATCAATTGTTTGCTGGAAAATATTGTGCCCATTAGCGTGTTACCAGTTTTGTCCGAGGTGATGGAAAGAATAGCATTTGATAAAAGTTATTTAACAAACCGGAAACAAGTAGTAAAATTAACGATAAATGCTCCCTAGAAGATGCCTTGGATCATGGTGTTCCGCAGGGCTCAATTATAAGTCCTCTTTTCTTTATATACCTTCAATTATTCTAAGGTGCATTGCTACACTGATGACACCCAGATTTACTCTTCCTTTAGTGCTGATGGTGTGAATAAGGCCAATAAGTGCATAAATTCGAATTTGTGCAACATTTTTAAGTCTTCTGCAGACCATGGTTTGACGATTAACCCGAGTAAGTCTGTTTTAATGCCCTTTGGAAAATCAGAAATACTAAAGGTATATTTCTAACAAGTTAAAAATATTTGTTAATTGTAACATTCGTTTGAAATGCATAGATGAAACCATAAACCTTGGGATTGTATAGTTGATGCGAATTTAAGATTTAGGTTGTGTTAGAAAAGCCTTTTGTAATTTGGAACAGATTTACTTGACTACTGCTTTAGTTGGGGATGTAGGATGTTCTACTTTTAGAGAAATGCATATGCTGCTAGCTCAGGGTAGCAAAGGATGGGGGTTCTCGTCTATCCAGTCTTCGAACTGAAAACTTTATGCTGATTATACAAGCTGTTCCAGTTCTCCTGAACGACACGTACTTCATTTTTTTAATGGAGCAACCTGTGCAGTTATGTTGTTTAGGAAGATTTGTGTCTAAATTGCATATTTTTTGAATTACCAGCATTTTTCTTGAAATTTAAATATCTTGTAGATGATATTTTGTGAGATGAAAGCAACATCCAGTAGTAAACGTTACGCTATTAAAAACCTAAAATGTTATACATATCCAATTTTACGCTATTTTGAAAATATGCAGATACATTGCTAATATTTCTTGTTTATATACAGAGTGTGTCACGATCAGTTCCTATTAGAAGTATATAGAGAACTAAATAAGATATTAAGATGAGATTTTGCTTAAGGGCCTAGTTTTATAACATCTATTGAATAAAAATATTTTCAAGAAGGCGGCACTTCCGGTTCTATCGGAAGCGGCTATTAACGTTGTTATTTTAAATGGAACACCCTGTATCTTATTGCATTTTGGAATTCCTTGTTGTCTTTGAGAGCCACATTGTTAACCATACATTGGGTCTAACTCCAATTGTTTCAGCGTTATTTGACGTTAAAAATCGTAATTTTTTAAAGTTTTTAAATTATAACTTGGATACGGCAGGAGATACTGAAAAACGGCTTTCATGTCCCTATCCTAGATTTTAATCCTTGATCTAAAGGTGCTGAAAAATACTGCTTAATGATTGGTCAAAAATGACCAATCTGGAAACGGTATTTTCCAGCCCCTTTAGATCAAGGATTAAAATCTAGGATACGCGCATGTAAGCCGTTTTTCAGTAACTCTTGCCGTATCCAAGTTATAATTTAAAAGTTTGAAAAATTACGATTTTTAACGTCAAATAACGCTGAAACAGCTGGAGTTACACCCAATGTATGGTTAACAATGTGGCTCTCAAACTCAACAAGGAATCCCAAAATGTAATTAGATACAGGGTGTTTCTTAATATCTTATTTAGTTCTCTATATATTTCTAATAGGAACTGGTCGTGATACACCCTGTATATGTGCGACTATATAGAAGTACTAAAAAACATTCACAGACTCCAGAAAAACCCTATATACATAGTTAATAGACAGATCAATTTTAAAAACGCTGTGGTCATCTAGGCGCACGTATTTAACAAATAAATTAACAGATGCAAATTGTGCACTTCAAATCTTAATCAAAACTGGTTCATTGTAGCTCCCAATTGAAATTAATTCGTCTCCCAAGATAATGCAATGGGTTGCTGAATCAAATTTATTAAACAAAATTATGTAATTTGTATTAATAGCGGAGGTGTTACCCGACAATCAGGCCTACTTTACTCCACATGAAGGTGACAGCCAAGTTCAAATGGGAATAATTCGCGGAGGATCAAATAAAATTTTTGTCAAGGTCCCCTATTGTTGGTTTAAAAAATAGTCAATATTAGCGAGCTTTCAATTTGGCGACTTTTTTGTTCCAGTTTGTTACGTAAAATTATTAATTATGATTTGGTCGTTAAATATCAGCGTAATTAAGACTATTTCGTTGATAGTTTGCAATTAATGGAATTGGTTAAATGTTTAAATTTCTCAATCTTGGAAAACTCAAGAGACTGAATTTGTTATTTGAAGCAGAAATATCAGAACGGTCTCTATCTTTGCGCTTTTACAATTTATCGCTTAAAAATAAATTTTTATAGCCTTTTTCCATTCTCACCTCACGTTGTTGATTACATAAAATTATAATTATTATAACTATTATAATTTTATTTATACATTTCTGATGATGGAATCATTGTGAATTCTGAAACCGGTCAAGTTATAATAATAAATCGTTATATTGGTAGTACGCATAGTAATTTTTCAATTCATCATGAATTTCTACCAAATAGTAAAATCAGAAAATATTAACTACATTAAATGAACAAAATTAGAAAATCCTATTAGAATAAAGACGCTTTTGTTAGATAGACTACAGACTGGAGTCTTGTCTAGTCACTAGACATCAAGAGTTATTAAATTATTGTTTTAAATACCATTAAATGTTACATAATGTTTGTTTGAACCAATTTAAAATGATTTTAACATTTACTTAGCTTTAAGGCAAAATCTGCAAAAAGCAGCTTACAATTAATATTTATATCTTCTATTGTTAATTATTGGTTACCAGACATGGTCTTTGATGCCTAGAATTTGCTACGTTTTACTGTTTAAAATAATTACTCGTAATTAAAATGTAATTATTTTAACTCGTTTTTTTGTTTTAACTCATTAACTCATGTGTTTCATTTTCTCTTCTATTTGTAGCTATTGTATTAGGTATCCTTTGAAAATCGTGTTCCACATTTCTTTGTAGATGTACTTACTATTATCCTGACGTGCCTGCTTATGGCTTCTGTGATTTCGAAATATATTGTGCATTTGGTTTGTGATTATTTTCAGCTGGTTGCTTTTATGCACAAACAATAAAAGGCATTTTAAGTGATTTTAAAACAAGAAAATCTAATTAGATAGCTATAAGTTTTACGAGTCATCTACTAAGAGGTTTTAAACCGGATTATTTTGAAACCAACTTGGCGAGTTATTCGAAAAAAACACCTTAACTCGTAAATCAACAATAGGGGTATGCACTCGACCACCGCTGGCTCGCAGTCCAAGGTAAACTGTATATAGGTGCCGTCTAGCCTCTGTGATTGACTTTAAAAAGTTGGGGAGATGTTAAACCACAAATAATTTAGAAATTCAAATATGTAGAATGCAATCTAAAATGGACTGTGTGACCGCACATTCGTCATTAATAACGTGTATTAGAATCGTGGAATTTTTTGGTTGTGTTGAAGAATAACCACTTGTAATGTCAACTTAAGCTTTATTCTTGGTAACACAATAATTATTTACAAATAGGAAAACTTTATTTATTTTATTCTAAATATTTACAACTCAACTGAATTATGACCCCTACCGGACACGAAGTCTCACGCCCAGTACTTTGAGGAAGAAGAATTGGCGACAGTGGTTTGAGCCGAATGACTAAATTGCTACGGCAGCTCCCCGTCTTTTATATTAAGCTGGAAAGTCCCCCACGTCAACTCTGTCCAATCGTAGTTCTTGAATATGACTTCCTGGTCTATTTTTGTTGCACACCTGGAGTTTTGCACTCGTTCGGTTAAAGCGGCTCCACCTGTGGAATCATATCCGCTCTCCATCCAGCCGAAGTGGACGCCACCTCCCATCGAGCGGGGAACCAGTTGCGCGACACGCCACTCACGCATAACGCTGCACATAAGTCAACCGGAACACAGGAAATGCAACGCATGTCACATTTTTACGGTCGCAAATTATTGTTTACAACAGAATTGATGGAGAATCGGGTAGCTTTGAAGGAGTGAAAAAAGAGGAAAAATGGAAACGAGATACTGGAGCGGGATAAGTATAGAGCAGGTGAGGGGACAAATAAAGAGGCTGAAGAGGAAGTAAGTGTCAGGAACGGATGGGGTGCAGAACGAGGCTTGGATTAAGCGACGGAGCCGGTTCTCAGCTCGCTGCCTGATATAATAAATAAGTGTTGTCGAGGGGAAGGGTTACTGAGGAAATGGAAAGAAGGAGTAGTGGTCCTATTACACAAGAAGGGTTTGAACAGACCGCGGTCGGAAAGCTATTGGATTGTCATCAACAGAAGAGACCTCACAGTATCGTTTGTTTTCTTCGGTTACTTAGATAATAATCTGCAACACGGAATGGAAAAATGTAAGTTCTCCCAGATGGACAGTCTGACTTTAGAAGGGGTGGAAGCTAAAGGGAAGAGTGGGAAGTTTCAGTCAACAACGCACAACGGAAGTAAGACACTGATGTCCGATGAGCCAAAGACGGGCGGTTGTGGGGAAGGAACAAGTTTGATCACTGGCTTATGCAAACGGTATTGTGCTGTTGGAAATAGATTCAGAGCAATTGAGGCAGGTGATGAGGACATTGGAAAAGTATTTGCGTAAGTCAATGATCATGAGGTTCAGAAGAGGGGGGATTAGGAGAAAAACTTTGATATGGGAAGGAATTCAAGTATCTCGGATACTGGTTCCAGAGGAGCAGTTTAGAGGAATCACACGTACGGTAATGGGAATAATGGGGAGAGAATATTCGGGTACAATTTCAATAGAAGAATCATCATAAAGGAAAGCTTACTTAAATCGATGATAATGTATGGAGCCCAGATATGGAGGTGGGGGAAAGGCAAAATTGGAGTGTTCAGGAGAAATATTTGAGATGGGTGTCTCTCTAGTTCTTCCAGGATATATTGTGCTTCAGGAAACGAAAATGTACAATATTTGAATAGAAGCAGGGAAAAGAGCAATCGAATACGTGGAAAAATGTACGCAGGGAACGGAAAACAAATTACAATCAGAGAGTTAGAAGGAAAGAAGAAGAAAAATAATACGAGAGAAAGAAGGTTGAAAGAAGATGTAATCTAGGCCACATGGATGTGGAGATCTTGAACTTGCAAATGGAGGAATAGAGAGGAAACTTGGAAAATACAAGATATAATCCGAAATATAAAGAAATATTGACACATGAGTTGCCTAAGTGCCCAAGGCAAGATTGAGAAAATGGTAGAAAGAAGAATATAGCGAGATTTAGATGCAGGAACGAGGAAAACTCAAGAAGATATTAGATGAGGAATATAAAAAAGAATATGTTTCATTTGGATATTGACAGGCGAGATTCCAGAAGATTACAAACGGAACATCATAGTAGCTTTGCCAAGAAGGAAAGGCGCGGATAGGTGTGAAAATTTTAGAACGATCAGTTTAACTTCCCACGCGTCAAAAATTTTAACTAGAATTGTACAAAGAAGGGTGGAGAAAAGGGCGGAAGACATATTAGAAGATCAGTTCGGATTTAGAAGAAATAGGGGAACGCGCGAGGCCATTCTAGCTTTACGAGTAATAATAGAAAAGACAATAGAAAAGGGAAAGAGCGCCTATATAGGATTTGTAGATTTAGAAAAAGCCTTCGGCAATGTAAAATGGAAGAAGATGTTCGAAGTGCTCAAAAATGTAGGTATAGAAAAATAATTTACAATCTATATGTAAAGGGCAAACGGCAGTTATAGAATTTGAGCAGGAACATAGAGAAGTAAATATCCGATTGGGAGTGAGGCAGGGACGTGCGTTATCGCCTCTAGTTCTCAATTTATATATCGAAGATGCAATGAATATTGTTAAAGACATCAGAATAGCTGCTGGAATTAATATACAGGGCCAAACTATTAATATGCTCAGATTCGCGGATGATATAGCAGTATTAGCATCCAGCAAAGAAGAATTAGAAAGTTCTCTGAACGAAATGGAATCGGTTTTGACGGAGGGCTATGGTATGAAGATCAATAAAAAGAAATCCAAAATTTCGAAATGTGGTGCTATAGACGCATGATGAAAATACCGTGGATAGATAAGGTTAGCAACAGAGAGGTATTAGAAAGAGTTGGAGAAAACCGAAATTTATGGAAGACAGTAAGGAATAGGGGAGACAGGATGGTAGGACACCTTCTAAAACACAAGGGCTTAGTTCGCGAAATACTAGAGTCAGAGGTAGGAATAAAAAGAGGTAGGGGGGCGATGCGTAGGTTACCTAGCTCAGGAGAGAAAGGATGGAGTTACGCGTCCAACCAGTCTTCGGACTGAAAACTTTATGTTGATGATAATCTTTAGGGTCTAGGTGTAGAGCATGTAAAGGAAATACTACAGATTACTAATGAATGTTCGCCATACCCATATACTCACCAAGAAGGAACGTCAATTTATCACTACAATAACTAGTAGATAAGTTAGATCTAAACACACAGCGTACATAGCTATTTTAAGAAAACCTATTGAAAATTATACCTCAGAAACCCATAAACATTTACAATCTCCTTTGACCATTTTTACATAATTCATTACTCATCCGTGTCAAGACATAATGGCAACAGATTCATAAATTTCCAGTCTGGAAACCTACGCAATGACACTTATGAAGATAGCTATCGAAAACAACAAAACTCATTTTAACTTTATTTTGTACAATTTCACGGCATTCTTCTGTAGATATGTATATGTTTATCCCATGGTCAAGTTCATGTCCAGTTCTATCTCCTTGCAGGATCTGAATAGAGCATTCAGTTGAAACGAAATTACGCTATAATGCTAAACAACTGTTGGAATGAATTTTATGCGCATAGAGATTGCATTTAGTTTGTTTTTAATTTGTATGTACTGTTAGTTGCTGTTCGATAAACACCACAGATGTTTCAATGGTTAATTTTAGTAGGAACTGTTTGTGAATTAAATAACTAAATTGTAATTTTTAGAATGAATTTATAGATATTTTTATTTATACTTATTATATACGATTTATTTGCGATTTAATAGACGCGAAAACATAATTTTATTGCTTGTTTCGCCGTAAAATTATGGTTAGTCATTAGGGAACCATATGGTTAAGCGAGAAAATATTTTTAATCTGATGTGCCGAGTTCCGACTTCAATTTATTTTGCAAAACGCTATAAAGAAAAAAGTAAAAAAAGTTGAGAAATTTTGGGCAAAGCACGAAGGACAATTTCAGAAAAAATAACCAGGAATTATTTTAGGCAAAGAGATAGAGGCAGTATTTTAGGGCCGTCTGACACGAGACTAATTTTAGTATTAAATTCAATACAATTTCGGCGTGCACAGAGGTTAGTTTGAAATTTAGAGTGACAACAGAATTGTGAATGGCAAGCAAGTACTAAAATAAGCTATGTGCGATCAAAATCAAGAATTATAAAGACAAACATGCCGAAATATATTTGACATTTAACTTAATTAGGATCAATGAGCATGCCCACATACTTATTTTAGTGTTTATCTGTCATCCACAATTCTGTTGTCACTCTAAATTTCAAACTATACTCTGTGAACGCTGAAATTGTACTGATTTTAGCACTAAATTCAGTACAATTTCAGCGAGCACAGAGTAGGTGTAAAATTTAGAGTGACAACAAAATTGTGTGTGGCAGGTAAATACTAAAATAAACATGTTGGCATGCGCATTGAACCAAATTAAGTTAAATGTCAAATATATTCCCCCGTGCTTGTCTTTATAATTCCTTTTTGTAATCGCACAGAACTTATTTTAGAACTTACCTGCCATACACAATTCTATTGTCACTCTAAATTTCAAACTTACTTTGTGCTCGCTGACATTGTATTAAATTTAGTACTGAAATTAGTCTCGTGATCTTTTAACTGTCAAATTTACACTCGTGGCTACCAAGCAACGCAACAGCTTTCGTAAAATTTCCGACAATTATTCCAGACCACTTATTGTATTACTACAGAAAATACCAGGTAGTGGAGTGAAATAAGCTCAAAACTGTGACAATTTTATTCTGTTACATACCATATTCTTTATACGAAATAACTATTTACGTTCTTGCTGACCTGGAGGCGTTTTTACTAGATACGATATAATATTACCGCACGTGAAACGCCCCTAACACGAATTTTCGTTTTTTCAATGATCGAACGCAACATGTCACTTCAAAATCTAATCTAAGTCAGCACAAAGTCTACATAACCGCAATAGTATATTACAGTACAAGTGGAGAAACTGAAAATTTCGCTCATGCAATTTGCCAGATTTGCACACGAGCCGCCAGGCGAGTGTGCAAAGGCAAATAAGTGAGCGAAACGGTTTCTCCACGAGTGCTGTATAACGTTTTGTTCAATCCTGCCACTGAACTAAATATTATTTCAAAAATATTCAAAATTAATCATCATAAGGTTCTCAGTCCGAAGACTGGTTGGACGCGTACCTCCATTCTTTTCTATCCTGAGCTAACCTACGCATTTCCCTAAAAGTAGAACATCCTACATCCCTAACTATTTGAGAGCAGTAGTCTAATCTAGGCCTACCCCTACCTCTTTTTATTCCTATCTCTGACTCTAGTATGTCACGAACTATTCCTTCGTGTCTTAGAAGGTGTCCTACCATCCTATCTCTCCTACTCTTTATTGTTTTCCATACCTTTCGCTTTTCCCCAAGTCTTTCTAAAATTAATAATTCAATTAATAATTCAAATTTATCTGACAAATGGGCAGGTATTTATAGTTCTTTTCAGATATCTTGGCGTGTGTGTGCAGTAATCTGCGCATTACGTTCATATGTCTTTCTCCCTTTTGTAAAATGGATTTGTTGAATTTTAATTGCTGCCGTAAGATGACTTGAGAATATTCCCACGTTTCCGTATTTGATCTCACTCTTTCTTACTATGGTTGTGTGAAACAAAATGGTTTCAGTATTAATATGCTTATTTTGCAATATCCAGTGGTCACCAAGCAATTTATTAAAAATTATTGTCTTTCAAGTATAACTGTCAGTTTGATTGTCAGGTGTAAAGATGCCTGGAAATGTTTTTACCAAACAGTGTTGAGAAGTTTTACGAAATATTTTTGAATACTTTACTCGAGAGAAGGAAAATAATGGTCCTCTATTGCCTTTAACTTGTGACCAGGAGCGATTGGCCGATGCATCAAAAGTAAGTCTACGCAGCGTGTCACGCATAGTTGGAGAGGAAAAACGAGGTTTGTCTGCTGCAACGCCCGGAAAAAGGCACAGCAAATCAAAATTAAAAAGTGAAGATGTAACCGACAGCATTAAAACCGAAGTAAGGAATGCTATTTATTCCATGACAAAATTTTAAATAACAAATTAGAAACAAAACAAATAGTGGATATTTCTGACACAGGTTTGTGGCGTTTATAACCAATAGCGGATTTAACTACAAACCGGTGTCTTTTGTGTGAACGGGCTAATGTTGTGGGTAAAAGAATACATTTCTTAGGGGAAAACGTCAAAATGCTCATTGCCGTGTGCCGTGTCCAGAGTCGCGGCGCACACGCTTGTCACGATTCCTAGCAACAGCAAAATTTTGGAAACTACTGAACTGCTGGCGGTTGCTTGGATAATCGGATATGGCGGCGCAAACGCCAACAAATCTGAAAAATACTATATACAACATAATAACATAGAGAGCGTGTTTCATCATTGTTATGGTTACCGTTACTATAAATAATAAACAAGCTAGAAGAAGTCAATTTTTGTACGTTTCAGCTAAATTTGTACCTAAAATAAGATTTTAATGAGAAAATATGGAAAAAATTATGATTTAATTTTACCGGAGGATATTAAAAGAAGCTGATGCCGCTGCATACAATTGCCTCAGAAGTCTAAAGGAAGGTATGTGAACGAGGTGACAAAATTCCGTGATTTGATGCATACAAAGAAAGTTAATCTTATAAGGGAGGAAGTGATCTTAGCCTATTTTAATGGATTGGTAGAAAATTACGAGCCATCTTCTTTGTGGTCCACATATTATATGTTGAAGACAATTTTATTTGTTTTTGAAAAAGTAGATATTACTTACATAGCAAGTAAGTTTCATAGTGCTATATTTTTTAAAAGTATTGGCTTTAACTCTGTAAAAATTTGCATATTACCTAATAGAAATGTTGATAGTACCTACTTAATATTTAATAAATATCTAATTAATTTTGAATATATTATTAAAACGCACACAAATAAAATTGTTTGACAATTATTGAGCTAGTTTATTGACAGAAACCATCATAAATTGCCGTGTCAATTTGAATGATTAATTTCGAATATGTTTGTAATTTTATTGAGAAATGGAGTGGGTGAATGTAATAACAGTGAACGAAAGTACTTTCGCTCACTGCTTTCGCCCACCCGTTGCCAAAGAAACGAAGTGAGTGAACAAAAGTAATGCTTTCTCGCATAGTATCTTTAGGGTGAAACAACATGTTTCTATGGCAGGATTGAACAAAATTTGTTTACTTAATATTGTGTTAGTCACCTGTGTGCAGCATGAATAATTAAATGCAATTTTAACGCCTTTATCCTATATAATAACGTTAAATAAAAAGTTCGACGACGATTACAATTCTGATGATTTTAATTTGCCATATGCAATGAATAGAAGGCATTTTTCATTTATTGGATAGCAGAAAAAATTTTGCCAAATTTACGATTATTTCTCAAAAAATACGTATGCCTTCACATTAGTTCTCATAATGTATTATTTTGCCAAAGGAAAACCAGCGTCCAGCAGCATGAAGAGCAAAGTATTAATATTGATATAAAAATTAAAGCAAAATAAGCAGTTCACTAACAGGAACGAGTTCTTAAAAGAAGGTGCATTTGTAGTAATTACGTTCTGATGGTATGTACATACACAGTTGACGAGCTAGCTACTATTTTTTGGAGTAATAACCAAGAGTAGGTAATTATACTTATTCATAGTCCAAGAATTTTAGGTCTAAACAACCACAACCTTAATAAAATTGCAGCATGGCTGAAATTTTGAAGGTTGGGTATTTGAACACGGCAGGTTTCTCGATCGCATAAAGTTTTCGTTGTCGACTCGTGCGTCACGCAAATAAGACGCTTGCTGCAACACTGGGTGCCAAGGGGTTGGTCATAAACTGTTCTAAATGATATCTGGGGGTGTTATACTGAGAAGGCACAGAGTAATTTATAAAAGAAATAATTATAAAAGAGTTAAAGAAATTATTAACCAGCTTGTAGAGGAAGCGTAAGTCCGCCATTTGTCTTCTTTGTTCTAGGGGAAGCATATGAAAATAATTAAAAGCAGTAGAGGTGGTTGGAAAATTCTCACGTAGCTTAAAAGCAATGAATTCTTTCTAAGGCATTTATGTAAATTAAGTCTTTCACTGTATTGACTGATTGAACAAGTGAACTCGACAGTAGGGTTTCGCAAGACCAAGACAAGACGAGACTTACACCAGTCTTGGTATTGGTCTTGCATCCGCGTGTTGGGCTTGGTCTCGGTCTTGGTCTTGAAACCCAAGACCAAGACGAGAACCACATAAGTCTTGGTCTTGGTATTGTTTTTCTTGGTCTTGTTTGGTTTTTATGAGAGTACGAGACATTTATGATTGTGATATTTATGATTGTGATATCTCATTTTGAAGGAAATCGAATGAGGAATACAGCAGCGATATTTATTTTTATTTTGAGCTTCAAAAACTAAAATAAGGTCATTTCAACCTTTCAGTAAATAAGAAAAATAATGGGTTAAATTTGATGCAAAATAAGAGTTAAACCTTGTAGATATCAGATAATAAACATTTCATACAAAAAAGAAGCTTTGGAATATAAAACAGGAAAATATAACGTGTAGAATAATTTAAGGAAAATCTATCTTAGATACTCAAAATGGACCCAGTTATTTGCAAAACAATAATAAAGCCTATATTCTCGAATTGCCATCTTACATTCAGGAATGTTTGGGAGGGAATATTTCGGCATGTTTCTCATATTGTGCGCCTTAAATTAATTAAATTTTTTGTGTGGGTTTGACACACTGCTGATTTAAAATAGACCCAAAAGAGAAAATCTAGTAGGCTGAGATAAGGAGTAATTAAAAAATAAACATCACTGCTGTATTCCTCATTCGATTTCCTTTAAAATGAGGTGTCACAAGTAATATAGTGCCATTTAAGATTTTAAAGTGAGGGTAGCTGGAGGTTGGGGGGTTGGTTTGACCAACGTCAACTATACCTACATCAAAATGTGTCCCCCTCGATTCCTAAATTTACGTGTCTCGGCGATTTGACGTATTTCTATTAGTTCCTAAGATATTTGAGGTGGCAGATCACACTGTATAGTATGCTCGGTAGGCTGCCCAATTTTGTCACCACTCGCGCATGACGTAGGTGCGAAACCGAGATTTGCGGGAAACACTTCTCCGTGCTGTGCGAACGCAATGATCAATGATGGGATGGTGTTAGTATTTTGTATTACGAGTATACGAATTTTAAGCAGTATTTCCAATTTTTGTTATGAAAAATTACAGTTGTTTTAATTAATTTTTCAATAAACTAAAAAATAACTGTCAAACATTTTCTAAAATATCAAGACCAAGACTTTCCCAAGACTCTTGCTCCAAGACTCTTGGTCTTGGAGGTTAAGTCTTGGTATTGGTCTTGGATCATTTAAGTTAGTCTTGGTCTTGGTTTTGGTCTAGAATTCAAGACCAAGACAAGACAAGACCAAGACTTTTCTTGGTCTTGTGCGAAACCCTACTCGACAGATAATAGCTGTATTCAATCATGATTACTCCTCGACTAAAAGACATGTGATAGCATTTGTTAGTATTGATAAACAAACTATTACTATTACAATATTCATACAGTCTATGTAAATCAGATTGGAGCAAAAAGCAGTCCTCTAAAGACATAGTGTCCTGTAAATTTTTAGATCGTCAGCATACATAAGATGATGTGAATGCTTAAAACAGAGGGAAATAAAAGTGGACCAAGGTGTGAGCCCTGCGGAACCCCTCATACGACTCAACCCAAGACGCCAAGCCATCATTGATTAAGAGAAAGTGATCAATTTTATCGAAAGCCTTGCTAAAGTCCGTATAAATGCTGTCCACTTGGCATTGGTTATTCATATGTTTTAATATACAGGATGTTTCAAAACAATATACAGATTTTTTAGAGACGATAGAGTAGGCAAAAACGAACATTTTTTGTCAATAAACTCATGTCCTCCTGGGTTTCGTTAAGGCTCCAGGAGACTAGAAACATTTTTCACTCGCAGCTCGCGATTTTCTAGACGGATTGTATCCAGACCATTGGATTGGTCGGTGTGGACCTGTGGGCTGGCCTCCACGCTCTCCGAATCCCAATCTCATAGATTTTTTTCTACGGGAGAGCATTTGAAAACATTGGTCTACGAGACACCCATAGAAAATGTTGAAGACCTTGCAGCAAGAATAGCAGTCGGGGATGGAATAGTACGAGACAACCCAAACATTATTTGTTGGTGTTCACGAATCGCTATCGAGACACCTCGAACTTTGTAACCGTTAAAATAGAAGACAATTTGAACATTATTTGTAGACGTATTCCAAATTGGCAAAATCATTTGACTCCGTTACAAAACAAGGTTGAGTACTCGGTCCAAACCAAAAATGAGACCATTACAGTTAATTCGGACGCTGTAAATTGGAAATGGTAAAACTGCAGAACTGAATGTTCGTATAGAATAAATGTTAACAAAACGAAGGCTGTGCTCTCCAAACGAAACTAGAAAATGCGCAACATCGTCTTGGAAGTGGGAAATCTTAAGTAGGTACTTGGTAGCGATAATAGAAGGAAATGGCCGAGGAAATGGCAGACATGATAGAGAAGTAGACGAACGCAAAGTTAGAAAAATGTATAATTCGTTGAGGAAAACTCATTTTGGTTCAAGAAAAATGACAAAGAACGAGATCCCTAAGAATAATCGAAGGAAAGACGAAGAAAGGTCTTCAGTTAACAGTTTGGGTTGATTGCAATGATGCAAGACGGACAATTGGGGTGATTGGGACACGCACACAGAATGCCAGAGAAGAGGCTTACCAGGAGAGTTCATGGAGCAAGAAAGGACGAAAATAACAGAAATTTGCCCAGAAGACATGAGACAGGCGGCAGTGGAAAGAATATCCAACGTGAAGTTATGAAGTTAACAGAAGAATACCAGAAGAAAGTTGATGAAGTTGAACTAGATATTTGTCAATCAAATTAAAATTACAACTGCCGAAGACCCACACATCTATGTATATGTAAACACAAGTCGTCAAGTTGAGTAAGGATTTTATATGCTTATTAAAATACGACACTCTTCAAAATTGGTTGTGCGACAACACCTGTCACCTTTTTATTATTGACTTTCCATTTACCAGTCTTCGTTACTCGTCAAAGACTCGTCTTGACGAATCTGCATGTCGAACAGTATAACCACAACAAGGCCTTGTGAAACACTATCAAAAACGACCAAGTATTACTTTCACTACCACACAGTTATAAAGGAATCATCATATTCATCTCTTTGACATTCTGTGCCTTTTGTAATTCGCCTACTTGGTAGAGATAACAAGTTACATGTCATAAAGTATACAGCCGAGTCGGTGATTGCATAAGAGTCACGTCGCCTCAGGGACGCCGCTAAAAGTGCAAACCACTGCCATATTTGGACATATACTTAAATGGTTAAATGGGGTAATGATTTGCTTCAAGCCTCATGAATAAACAAACCCAACACATGTTCGAGAAAAGTGACCGTTTTGGGTTACTTGTTTTATAAATAATTCCCAGATAGGGTAGAATGTTTTTGAGCGAAATTGGCGCGGAGGCGTCTGAAATATTCCGCAAAAGCTATTTAAATCCATTGTGTATATATTCATCTTATTGTTTGCAATAGATGGAAACGCAATATTTGGACGTTGTTGTTAACAAAGTTAGAGGAGCTTAAAATTTGTTGGTTTCTCAATAAGGCGATTGTATTACGTTTTTACCTCCCGTCAAGCAGCCCACGGTGTGTCTGTTTTGATGTGTTGATTGATTGATTGATTGTTAAAATGCTACAAGTACCTATTCTCTTACTTTTACGGGCAACATCATTCAGTGGTTGAATCTTTTCCTGCATTAGATGTTAGTGAAATTACCGAGCCACGTAAGGGTGCAAATTCGGAAATTCTTACCAATATTTAGCATCCGTAGATGATAGTCCTAAGAGCAAGAGCAAGTTGGATAGACAATAAAGTGATATGGTTGCCTAAACATTGGTGTTACCATTATAAAACAATGTTTATTAAAGGTTGTGTAAACATTTTCGTGGGTTGATTAAAGTGCTCATAACGTCTATAAGGACTCCATAGGAGTAGCAGTTATACTTACCACTATCACTTGTGTTATAAAACTTATAGGGTAGGTATATAAGGTTACTAAACTGTGATAACGGTAACCTTTACAGAGCCCGCCATTAAGCTCTTTAAGCGGTAACTGAAAGGTTGTTATCAACAGTTTATGTTACTAAAGGTTTTATAATTTGGTGAAGGATATATTTCGAGAACCTTTATAAAACAAATTGAGATCATCTTTGCCCTCATTCATGCTCGTTTTTGTGTTAACGACTCATCTCATGTTTCCTCCTCTTCCTCCTCAGCAGAATTGTCACGATTGTCCCGCATATCATTCTTACTCGCCCATGAAATAATGAAACTATATGTTCTGCATTTCCTTTTCCTCTCTTACAACTGCCCCATTCTTATTTTTCAATCCCCGTCTATTATCCTTCTTTTCGATTCTTAATCCCGACATCTCAGCATTAATTTGGCACCCTTTCCTATTTCTTTCCCAAACTGTTCTCATGTTTTCGGTTTTGCTACTATGAGAATCTCCTTCATAATTTGCCTCTGTGTTCACCTCACATAGTAGTTCGTTTATTTCCTTATTGGCCCTTCGGCACTCCATATGCATGCGTCCTTGGAAGATGTAAATATTACTTCCTTCATTTCACCCTACATTATCTTAACCCACTCAATGTTTAAGATAGCTGTGGATTCTCAAATCCTTACCTTCTACGCACGTTCCTCTTGTAAATTTTAAGTAAGGTCATTTCTTTTCTCTTTAAATATCTTATTCGTTCCCATTTACCATTTACTAAAAGTAAATCAATATTATGAATTTTCGTCCCTGTCTCCCTGGTCTACATTGTTCTTGTGTGGTTATATGTGTGTATATGTCATGTCTATTGAATTTTGGATGTAAAAACCTACAACTCTGCTCATCTCAATTTTTGGACTTCCTCTATACTTCTCTTTTATAAGTCCCTCAAGGTGATCAATTCTCCCTTCTTATTGTCTGGTTCGCCTTGCAATTCTTTCTAAAAACGATCTATGTGTCCGTTTTCTTCGCCTAGATTATTGAATGAATTTGTAACAGAATTCCTTGAATTGTATATAGAATGCACTTGGTATAACAATGATCAAGAGCTTTAACACCCGCACAAAAGACCGACTTGTATTGGGCTCGTTCGCCTCCATTATTACCTTCTCATCGTCCAAAAAGTGAATGCCACGAAGGTGCTCTTTGAGTCTGGGAACCAAAGTGGTAGTCACAAGGAGCAAAATCTGGAGTATTGGGTGGTTGTTCGAGAATATCGAAGCCTGCCATTGAAACACGACCCTTGTGGACAGGAGCGTTGTCTTGAGGAAACGGCACACCATGTGTGTGAGTTTTCTCCTCCTTTTCTCTTTGTTGGAATCACGCAATTTTTAAATTAAAGTAACATAATATTGCCCAGTTATAGTATGACCACTTGGTAAAAAGTCTACAAGGATAACTCCCTCAGCTCCTGTTATTTGAAACTTACCCAGGTTTCAACCACAGTAACGAATCTTGCCAGAAAGTTTTCAGGATCGCGGTTTATAATGGTCAAGTTGGGCTCTGAAATGACCTGTCGAATGTGCTTTTGTTCCGGCGTCAACATTTTTGGTACCCATCGTGTAGCCACTTTTTTGAGACCTAATTCTTCGTGGTCTCTCACAGGTCTCTCTGTCAAGTTTAAAATCCCTTGTCCAATTCTTCACCACCTGATATGAAGGTGCAGATTCATCTAGTGCTTATGTACCATAAGCATTTGAATTTCTTACGGTTGATAACCGCTCAGTTTCCAAATTTGTCAATAGACCTTTTCATTTCGTTAGTGCGCGTGCGCAGAAGTACGCTGACAATCAGTTGTTCTTAGTTTTTGGGACAAGTGTTACTGCCAAGCATTGAACTTCGTGCAGAATATTCGAAAGTAAACAGTAGATTACCAAACAAGAAGGCTGAATCCCGAAGGCGTGCCCGGTTCTTGCTTGAAATTTGAGAATGTTAACCAACATTCTTCAATTCAATTACACAGATTTTTAATAAAATTAGTGCGTATAAATAATTCTTATTTAACCAATCACGTAACCTAGAAAACGTTTTTCATTTTCATACACGCAACACAATTTTCTCACGTGGAACAAGTCCTCACGTGGTCATCGAATCGCTTATTAACGTCGATTTTCCTCGGTGTTAGGCAGGGTTTTGGAAATGGAAAAATTCCTAGTCCAAAACGATAACCTGGTCTTCCCACTCTACTAATTTGGCACATTTGCAATAAAATTTTACTGTATACACCAAAGAATTTATAATAAACACCTTAAAACTACACAACGCGGTCCGAAACTGTCATGGCGCGATCGCGCATGCGCTTCAGCAATTTCTTATAATGAAAAGCCCCATTTCGTAAAAATGGGCAACATTGTAACAATCGACTGTCTAACTTAATAACGCGATAACACTCACCAACGAAAGTTTGTGACTTATCACAAATAATTGACAATTAAGTGACATTAGTGACAAATATTTAAATCAACGCCTTCTATGTCTAGGCCTATGTCTATGTCTTTACATACTTTGATCTTTCCTGAAAAAATTACATATTATCTGGTTGCTCTACCTATTTACTCAGTTTTTGATACTTGTAAGTCGCGCGTGACGGCATAGTTTCCATTGGTGCCTATTTTGATTTAAAGTTAAGGAACTGTAATTGATGATATTACATTTTCCATTGCGGTTTTCCTTTATGTGAAATCATTGAAATGCATCATTATAAATAACTCATAAATACCACGTACTGCGTTTCGATAATATATTCGTTTCAACATTTTATAGAGCATAAAATTCCAGAGAAGCGTTTCTGAATGTCCTGCAAGGTGCTAATTGAGACGCACTTAAAAAATGCTTTATGGACTATTCCTATGTATTAGTTTCGTTTTTCAGTAGTATTAGTTGTGAATTTGCAGCATTAGTGGCAAAATAAGGTTAGTACAATCGTTTTCAAAGTCCTTTTCTTGTGTTAATTGCTATTTTAGTTGCAATTACACAGAGTGTATTTAACGGTGAGGATTTTTTCGATACTTCTCTTGCTAGAGATTTTAAAAATCGAATGAAAGTTATGTTTTTTCTAATTGAAAGTACTTTATTTCACTTAATTTCTGATTTTAGTTATTGAACATTCATACTAAAATCGGATTTGGTATATCTATTCATTTTTCATATTTGAAATTATCGAAAGTACTGAGGCTGAGTCATAAGAAAAGAGGTTACCCATTCAGGACTGATTAACATCAGTTTTAAGAATGAACAGATGGTCGAGTTGGTAATTCATTGGCAATTCTCACGTAGTAATTTACAAAGTAATTTTAAACGTGTTCTTGAATCTCTATTACAAAACAAATTGTTGTTACAGATTATAAAAAGGCCATGTCGGCCGGAGGGAGCAATATATCTCTCATCCAAGATGAAGACGTCTTACGAGAGATGGTAAGAAAAAACTAATAATAATAAGTATAAATTATCAATTAAATTCTTTAATTAGTGGCACAACACCAGTGATTTTGGGAAGAAGAAGGAGATACGCACACACATGTATAAGTTAAGAGAGCAACGTCTGAAGAACTTCTACAATTCTGAAGATGTTAACAAAGATATGCAAAGAGCCAACACTTCTCCAGGTCTTAGAGAAAAAACCACTAAATCAGGAAATACTCATGCAGATTCTTTAGCAGATCACAGCTTTCTGAGTCTCAAGAGCAAAGAAATTCGAGACTCTGAATCACCCACGAGGGATGTGAATTACAAAACTTCGAAGCAAGATTGCAATACCGGTTGGACTGTAGTAGCCGCTGACGAAACAAGCGCAGATGGAAAAACCCACACCACCACAAGAGTAGCAACTACATCTGGCACAGAAAATATAAAAGACGGCACCGCTAATTATGCCGCTAAAAGTGAAATGCAAGCTTCGGTTTACGCTGACGGAGATGACAAAAACTTTGTTAAATCAGTAGGTGCTTCTTCCCAAAACGTGATCAAACAAGAAGCCCATGGAGGAGACGAAAACAGCAAATTCAGCATGTCTTCAACTCATTCAAGTTCTTCATCAAAATTTGTTTCGGAACAAAAATCGACGAGTGAAGAATTTGCACCTATCAACCAAGTTTTACATACTTCAGACAAAAATACAGTTGGGGTGAAATATGATACTTACGCCACTGGTAATATCCCTGAAGAACTTAAAAGACACCCCAATTATGTGGATGGCAAAACTAAGGTAACCACGGAAACACGCACATTGGCAGATGGTACCGTTGTGAAGACGACAAAGTACGAAACTAGAGGAGACCAAGTTGTTTCAGCAAGTTCAAAACGTGAATCAAGTAGTCAGCAATTTTCTTCGAGTAATGCTGTCCAATCTTCACAATCATCACGTAGTAGCAAAACAGAAACTTATTCAGATACCAAAACATCTAAAGACAATAAGTACGCCTCTGACAAAAGCACCAGAGAACAAGTTGTAAAAGATTTGGTACCTGTCACCATAGAACTAGTTTCTGATAGCAAGGATGGTCAAACCAACATCAACTATTCCACTTCAAGTAGTACTGAAGTTAAAGTTTCTAATAAACAACATTTTGAAGGCAGTAACAAAATCGATGCTTCACATAGCAACGTTGAGGTCATCAACAAAACAATCCGTAACGTAGAAGGACAGGACTTCAGAGACAACAGAGAAAACATTGTTGATGACAGAACTGTTAAACATGACTTTGATAGCACAGTTCTTAAACACGATGATAGTAGAAGTTTCAATCAAGAGGACCACCAATTCGAAACCAGTAGTCAATATTCTACAAAATCTACCAGCTTTCAGCAATCCAAGGCTTCTCAAAATCTTACAGAAACAAACAAGGACATTGTTAAGGAATTTGATAATCTTCATAAAGTGGACGCAAGAGATATTGTATGCTCGAAACCAGTTCAACATCATAGAGACGTTCAAGAACATTATACAACGACAATCGAGAGAACAGTAGGTGGTACCGACAACCAAGTTCTTAACAACGAACAAATAACACAAACAAAAACAGAGGTAATAACAGGTTCCAACCAACAAGAATTTATAAACAGAGACCACAGAGAAACTAAAATTCAACAATCGACTGATTTAGATCGTGAATTAATTGTATCAGTACCTAAAACTCAAACTGATACTTCCAGAACAACAGAAATTACGAAAAAGATTGATAACAAAGTTGGTGAAATCATCACAGGAACATCAGAACATTTCATAAACTTTGAAAGGCACAAGAACATAATCAATGAGACCCAAGGACATTTCTCTACTGATTTCATTGATGCTGAAAAGAAACACATTGAGGACACCACTGTTCATGTGAAACCTCAATATGTTGAATGCATTCGACCAACTGAGCCAAAGCCAACTACCCCAAAAGAAAAGGCACCGAGTCCTGAAAGGAAACCAAAAGAATATAGCCCGAAACACCCACCTCTCGAACGTAGAAGTCCTGAAAGACGCCCAAAAGAATCATCTCCAACCTACGAAACCCCAGAAAAGAGGACACCAATTCGTCCTGGTAAATCAGAGATGGATCAAAAACAGGAACCAACTGAAGGCCAATATGACACAACCTACCGGAGTGAATTTACCAACAAACGAATTAGTGTTGATATCAGTCCAACTCACGATGCTTTTGCTAGGTCTTTGAGGGCAGTAAGTCCAGACCGCATCAGCACAAATCGTACCAGTGTTACAAAAAGTAATACTTCTCTAAGGGGTAGTCCAGAACGTAAACAACCCTCCAGATATTCACCTGACTATCGCAGTACTTCACCTACGAAAAGAACGAGTCCTGAAAAGTTCTCAAGTACTGATACGATTACCAAATCAAAGGAATACACTAAATCTTACAACAGCGACACACTCACCAAGAAAACCAGTACCATAAATACAAATACATATAATTCTGATACAATTACAAGACGTAAACAACAAAAACCTCGTTCAAGAAGTCCATCACCAACAAGTACTGTTAGCGATTTCGAGTATATAAAAACCACTAAAGATTTAGTGACAGATCTAGATGAAGATATCACAGTTAGGAAGACGACTACTGAGAAAACACGCCCATCGAGCTTAGACGTTTCTACAACTATCACTACAAAAAAATCTAAGAAATTGACGGATCGCTCACCCACATCACCTCTACCATCACCCAAAAAACAAAGCCCATCGCCCACTAAAGAAATTCCGCAACGTAGAAGTAGTTTAAAGTCACCTACGAAGGAACTGGCTAAGGAAGATAAAAAGAAACCTGTTGAAAAGCCCTTTAAGCGTACTGATACTTATGAAGAACGCTGCAGACAAATTTTGGGAATTGATAAGATCAGTACTGAAAGGAACACGAATAGTTTGGATAGAAAGATTTTGAAAAATAAAGTTGTTGATGTTGATGTTAGTTTGTCCAGTCTCAAAGCTACAAAATCCCCAGAAAAACAGGAAATTTCACAGAAGAAACCATCACCATCAAGAAAGTCCCCAGAAAGAGACATTTCTGCTTATATTCCAAGAACAATTACCGATACAATCTCCATTCAAGAATTGCCAACTTACACAAGAACTCCTGTAAGGATATCAGATCTACCTGATACTACAAGTAAAGATACAAAAACCAGAACTTCAGTTCAAGAATTCCCTTCACAGATAAGGAAATCTCCAGAAAGAGAACACCCAGAAAAGTCTAAACCGAAATCTGTCCAAGCGAGACCTTCTCCTGATAAAGAAGAAATTGGTGTTCACCCTGAAAAAATCAAACCAAAAATCCAAGAATTTCCTTCCCAAATAAGACGCTCTCCGGAAAGACAACCTTTGGAGAAATATCCTGAGGAATCAAAACCGGAGAAGAAAGGACCTTCTCTTCAAGAATTCCCGAGCCAGATCAGGAAATCTCCTGAAAGGGAGCCCCTCGGAAAATATCCAGAAAAGGAGAAGCCAGAGAAGAAAGGACCTTCCATTCAAGAATTTCCCTCTCAAATTAGAAAGTCTCCAGAGAAAGAAACCTTGGAATACCCTGAAGGAAAGTCTAAGCCAGAAAAAACAGCGCCTTCTATTCAAGAATTTCCATCACAAATTCGTAGGTCCCCTGAAAAAGAAACTTTGGAATACCCTGCGGAAAAATCGAAGCCACAGAAATTTGCACCATCAGTTCAAGAGTTTCCTTCTCAGACTCGCAAATCTCCAGGGCGTGTCATTTCTGCCGTGCCGATTGTACCTTATAAAGACAGTAAATCGCCAGAAAGGAAGAAGCCAAAACATAAAAAGCCAGCTCCTGGAGACGAATCTTCCACCACAGAAGAATCAGACGATGAACAAAGGCTTTCTCCTGATCAAGAAACAAGGAAATCGCCTGAAATTAGACCAGAAATTGAAGAATTCACTAGAAAGTCTCCTGAAAAGGAACCGTTTGAATCTCCTCGAGGACAACCAGTCCAAGAATTTCCTTCGCAGACTAGACACTCGCCAGAAAGGGAGCCTTCTCCACGAGAATTTCCAAGCCAAATTAGAAAGTCTCCAGACAGAGAACCATCCGAACAATACCCCGAAATATGTAAACCCGAACAGAAAGGACCTTCTATCCAGGAATTCCCAAGCCAAATTAGGAAATCTCCAGAAAGGGAACCATTAGAACAGTATCCTCAAGAAAAGCTGAAGCCCGAAAGGAAATCTCCTTCTGTCCAAGAATTTCCGTCGCAAATTCGCAAATCTCCCCAAAGAGAAGTTTTGGAACATCCAGTCGAAAAATCGAAACCAGAAAAGAAAGCTCCATCTGTACAAGAATTCCCATCGCAAGTCAGGAAGTCGTCAGAGAAACAACCTTTAGAGAAATACCCAGAGAAAGCCAAACCAACTAAAGAAACTCCTAAGATTAAAGAATTTCCATCTCAAGTTAGGAAAACTCCAACTAAACAACCTCAACAAAAAATACCAGATAAATCTAAGCCTGTCAAGGAGAGTCCCAAAGTACAAGAATTTCCTTCTCAAGTAAGGAAGTCGCCTCAAGAGAAACCAATAGAGAAGACTACCAAAACTTCTCTGACCAACAAACCATACGAAAATGGAGTAACTCCAACTAAAGTCAGAGTACCACTTTATCAAAATAAAACTCCAGTTGTTGAACCACCTTTCGTTAAGAAGTATGCATATCCTCTTGGTCCTGTTGATGGTGATGAAAAGGTCACACGTAAAACTACCACTAAACCCACAGAACGCACGCCATCTCGTACAAAAATTTCCCCTCAACATTTTGAGAATGACAAACCATACCACAAAACTGTCAAAAAAGACTTGTCACGTACAACTGAAAACGAAAATTTTATTAACAACGAGAAACAAAGGATTTCCCTTGAAAGAATAAACAAGACAGAAAACAAGAAGAGAGTTGGTCAAACTATAAACATAACCCTCACCAACGGTGATACGAAAAAATCAACAATCACAAAAACTTTTGAAAAGAAACCAAGTGTTACCGATACAAAAATCACCAAAACTAACAAAACTGTATTAAAGAAAAACGTGGAAAATGTTACCGTCACTTCTCCAAAAAGACACACAGTCACTGCTATAATTACAGTAAGTCCAAAAACCCCAAAAATAAACAAAGTTACCACTACTGCAACCACAAAAATTACCGGCGTGAAGAAGTTGCCCTACAAACCAAAATTGCAAAATGGTCATGCTCCAACGGATTCTGAAATAGAATCTGACATTGACAGTGTTCAAGAAGAAATAACAAAGAAAAGCACGAGTACTGAAAGGGAAACTAAAACTTCAAAAACAATAACACGTACAACGAGTGACCAGATAATCAAAAAGAAACAACCAACACCCACCAGAAAACTGTCTAAACCAGAAGAATCGAAACCAAACAAACCAAAACAAGAACCAAAATGTGTTACAACCAAATCGATTATAATAAATAATGTAACTGATCAACGTGGTGCAATAGTCGATTTGCAAAGATCCAAATCTTCAAGAGAACCAACTCCTGATAGGGTTTGCCCTCTTCCTATTTCTTCGGAAGAAGAAACGGGGGCACCAAGATACCCAGATCAAGTCTGCGAGCCAGATGATGGCAGTCTTCGGAGACGACCTAAGAAACTATCAGACATTCCTATAATGGAATCTGAAATTACAAAAGACTTCAACAGAATCACTGAAATAACAGACACAAGAACTGATGTAAACGTCACTTTAGATGAACATGACGAAAGTCGATTGAGTGTGTCTGATAAAGTTACGAAATTTATTAGTACTGCCCAACAATTGACTGCTCCAGAGCGACCAGAGAGACCAAGAAGTCCACGCTGCCAGGATGTAGTTGATACTGAAGTATATGAAGACGATGAATCTTCGAGGACTGTTTCAGAGAAGATTACCCATTTCGTTAAAACTGCTGAGAACATCAATAAACCTAAACCTAAAGAAGAGAAGGTTACTGTATCCGATAAGTTTAGCAAGTTTATAGAAACTGCGGATTCGATTACTGGCAGTAAAACTGTGGTGAGTCTCGCTAAAATTGATGGTGTTCCAAAAAGACCATCACCAACCAGAGATGTGCCTGATAGGAAGTCACCTAGTAGACACTACAGTCCTGGGAAGGACAATGTATCTCCTAGACGGTCGCCTTCACCGAAATATACTGCATTAAAAGAACTTGATTCAACACCAAAATCAAGCAGAAGAGCTTCTGCAGACGAACCAAAAACCGTCTTAGGTTCTGTCAGTAGACTACGTAGCACCGAAAGTATCAAAAAGGCAAAGGCTTTATTCGAAAGCATTGGTAGAAAAGAAGAAACCACGAGACAAAAAGATATCTTAAGTCGCCCCTCTGCTTTAGGCAGTCCAAAGACTCCCAAGAAGTCAGACTATCCTACCAGGGAATTCAAACCTTATACTTCCAAAAAACTAGATTATTCCAGTGAAGAAGATGAGTGCACTAGGAAAACGAGACAACAAAAAGAAAGTTTGAATGTAAGAAAAGATTCGTTGAAATCCACGAGACTGGTGCTGGAAAAGATCAAGCACCGTTCTCCTTCTCCAGTAAAACGTTCAGAACAACCAAGATCAAGGGAAACGTCCGCTGAAAAAGACGTACCAGGATACATGCGCCCGTTAGATCGTGAACCTAAGCAAAGGCAACCATCAGAAGAAAGAGTTACCGACAGACCTCATTCGAGAACTTCTTCCATTGATAGAAGTGTTGATGGAGATGTGCCTGGTTACATGAGACCTTTGGACAGAAGTCTGAGGCCACACAGTCCTCACAGGGAGAGCATCAAGCATTTAGTTGAGACTGAAACCATTGACGAAACAGATAAAAGGGTCACTAAATTTGGGGTTACTTTAAGAAGAACTGATTCTGGAAGGTTGATCAAGACCACTGAGCAACCAAGGAAGACGTCGATTACTGTCGCAGTTGATAAAGAAATTGAAGACATTTATGATCTTCATTTACTCGAGGAAATGGTAAGTTATTAGTGTTTATGTTATAGTGTATTTAATAATAATCTTTTGCAGTTGGAAAAGGCCATTGGTTATGAAATAAGAAGACGAATCAGGTCCCAGATAAGAATAGTGAAGAAACTGATTTCTGAAAATAAAATAACCGAGATTAGTGTAACTAAAGTTGTCAAGGGTAAAAGTCCTGAAAAGCCGAAGCCTAAAACAAAAACCATTCAAGATGAAAAACATACAACTGAATATAGTGACAAATATGTGAGAAGAACGACACCAGGAACCCAGAAAGTTGATCACAAACTTTTCAAACATACTGACGTACTTCATGGTAAAGAAACAACAGAAAAAGTCACAGAATACCAGTCATCTTATAGTTCCTACGAGAAACATTCCTCTCCTACAAGGAGCCCAACCAGAACCACAAGTCCGAGCAAAGAAAAGAGCCCTGACAGAAGCAAATCAAGTCCTGAACGGAAACCATCAAGAATCAAACTCTTCCAACCTGAACTGAAGAAAACAATCCCCATTATGAGCAAAATAACCAAAGAAGAAAAACCTGAATGGGTTACACAAAGAAACTTGAAATCGGTAACGAAAGAGCAAAGTTCTTCAAGAACCGTTAGTTCTAGAGTTACCCAAGAAAGCAAAAGTAGAGTTAAATCTTCTACTGCCGTTACCAAGGAAGCAAAACCTACCGATGTGATTACATCGAGTTATGGAGTAGGTCCTTTGGATGAAAATGGAGTTCCTCTATTTGGTTTAAAAGCTTTAAGGGCCCAAAATAAAACGGAATCTAAAGGTAAATTATGAGTTTCATGAGGTGATACTACGTAACTGTTCTTTTAGTTCAAGGAACGGTTATTCGAAGCCAGTACTATTCGGAAAATGGTCAAGAACCAGTTGGAGAAGTCAGCATTACCAAGTACTCTACTGACCCTAAAGATTTAGGATCAGATGAAGATCTGGTGACAAAACAAGGCGTCACTTCAGTAACTACCACTCAGAAATTTGGATATAAGGACACACCTTCATTCAAGAACATCAGCAATAAGAAAAAAGTAAAGGTAGTAATGATGTTGATGTTTAGAGATTAAATTTTCTTGTTTTTAGGAAATTTGCGATGTGGACGACAAGTCGAAATCGAAAACTACGAAAACGAGTCAAGTTACACGAAGAGGTTCTGTCAAAGCGTTGTCTCAGAAATTTATTGAAAATGCAGGTAAAATTGCTTGCTTCTAATTCAACTCCACACATTTTCTATTGTCGTTTTTTAAGTGGAAACTTCTAAAAGTGAGAGGCAACAAACATACCCGAAGGCAGGACTTATATTGCGAACGACCAAAAAAGATGGGGCAAATGAATCCGAAGAAGAAACTAACGGTATGTATATTTATCAGCGCTCCGTGCTATGTGCTATAAGTCATCAGGAATGGTATAACCGTGTCGACTTCTTCCAAGAATCTGGGAAAACACCGACATGCGCAAGGAAGAAAAGAATTACAGGAACACAGTACTTCACCAGAGCAATTATAGCCCAGTAGCAGTTGACGTTCAGAAAAGAAAGAATGGCAAGATACAACCCCGTCTTACCCCCTGTCCCACTTTAAACTTTTCTGAACTCTTCTGAACTTTTCTTGTTTATGAAGTTAGTCTACATGTTCTGGTACAACCATTTCCTCCTACCCCCTATTCTGTCTTTATCAGTTGATGGACAGATGGACACATGGATGTCACCCTGGTTTTTGATCGTTTCAGCTAATATTCCACAGAAAAGACAAAGGATTAACAAATAATTTCTTTTCCTGTAGAATACCACGAAGAAACAGTTACTGAAAGAAGAACCAGCAGTTCAAGGACTGCTGGATCCGAAAGCTTTCTTACTAACAAGACTAAGATAGCAGGGGTACAAGACGTGATCACAAGGATGGCGACTGAAGGTAGTTTTCTATTTATACCCTCGATTTATTTTATGCTAATGCATCTTTGGTTGCAGATGTTGAAGAATGTGATACAGCGGAGGACGCAGAAGCTCGCATTTTGCTGAACAAATTCATAGGATCTCAAGTTCTATTATCCGGCATGGAATCGCATGTTCCTCGCACTTCCGCCGCTGGAAACGTCAAAAGAACAGTTACTAAAATAACTACCACCACTACTGTGAGTACACAATAATCATTTGTATAAATTTCTGCGAATTCCACACTAAAAATAAACCCACATCAAAACCATAGTTAACAAAGAGCGTATTTTGTAAAGGGTTGCCGACTTGTACGCTTTAGTCATAGTTTTAGTCTAGTTTGGTTTTATTAATATCTTGGACACTTGAAAATACAGTCGTGTACAATAATCGCATTTAGTAGAACTTATGGTACCTATTTATAGATTAGGATAACAAGGTCGTCGATACTTTGCCAAGTGAAAGCCACAAAGTAAACATGAATTCGTTAATTGCCCAAAAAGATGCGTAGAAAACTACAAAGGTACGAAAAAAGGCATCTGTCGTTGCTTCAATTCCCGCGGCGGCGCTGTAAAAGAATCAAAGACCACCAGTGAAGCTGCAGAAATAAACCCCGAGCTATTTTTCAGCTACAATATTTTAGAGGCACTGCAAGAAAGTATGTAAAAATAAGGAAATAAAATAAGGGAGTGATGGGGTGATCACCCAAATATGGCGAACATTGTTGTAAATTAAGCTCCAAATTTCAAAGTAAGAAATAGACGATGTTATGTGATATGCAACTACAGATTCGAGTGCCTAGATTTTTAACACTTTATATGGGGAGTTGTTGAATTAATATTTACCTGTAAGGCTTTGGCGCTTCAAAGCATCTCTTTTACTTTTTTCAGCAAACATTAACGAATTTACACTTATTGGAATGAATCTGCAGGTAATGTTTACTGAATATATCTATCAGACACGGTAAATCTACATCAATTTTATTTTGAAGAAGGGCAAAGTTTTCACAAGAATCTGGGCTGTTCATTTGCGACTCATATGCATACATGTGCACCTTACAATATTTTCAGAATTTGTTAAAATCTGATGTGCACATGGTGTACAGTAGAGGTCCAAGATCGGATCCCTGAGGGACACCTCCTGTAACAGTCGCTTTACTAGACATTTTACCGCCCAAAGATACTTACTGAGTTCTGTTCGCTAGATTCATTCTTTTAAATGCCAAAATTTTCCAAAGATTCATTGATTTGACATGAGAAAACTTTTTCTAAAATTTTAGGCAAACTTGGCAGAATAGTTATAGGTCGTAGGTTATTAAACGAAATCGGATTTCTCTTTTTGGGGAGTGAATGTATAACTGCTTCCCTCCAAATAGATGGAAATATGCCGGTAGTTAAAGCATAGTTCATAATGTGCCTCCTCTCGGGTCATTATTTCTCTGACGTCCATTTGGGTATAGCTTTCGTCTCTTTTAGACCAGGAACCCATAGACCAAAAATTGTACATAATAGGTTTACTCCAAAAATGCCTGAGATGTTATGATTTTTGGGTCGTGGAGCACAGAAATGCCCATGTCAGTTTTTGTTTTTGGTACAGTGATGTGTGGCAGACCTGTAAATGTGTAAAAAAATTGCTTAAAAAAGTATTATAGGTTTAGGACTGGGGTTTGTGGGAAGCGCTAAATAATGAAAAGTAATCCAGCGGACGCGGTTCGCTTGTTGTGAATTCTGGGACACTGACCCGCTACAGGGGTCAAATTGTGTAAATAAAACACCCCCAAAAAAATTATAGGTTTACGCATGGGGATTGGAGGGACCTCCTAATTTACCCCCAAACATCATGAATCTCAACTCCCATTCATTTTGGTTGGTACAAAGAGGCACCACTCTCGCGACATTATGTAAATTCACTCAGGTAAAAAAATTCATACGTTTACTCTTCAAAACTTGGAGACAAGTTACTTATTTCAATCACAAAAGTCGAGTATTCACCGTTGCCGATAAAAAAAATTGGTACAGGGGGGCGCTAGAGACGCAACATTTTGTAAAAAAATCATAAGTTTATGAATGGCATTCAAGAATTTGATTATGATGAACCTGCTGAGTACAAAAATACATTCCTTATCATTGAACGGTGGTACAAGGGCCCGCTAGAAAGCTTGAAAGAAAGCAATTATAAATTTTCACCCTTCATCATAAAGATTTCAGTCCGAAGACTGGTTGGACGCGTACCTCCATCTTTCCTATCCTGAGCTAACCTACGCTTTTCCCTAAAAGTTGAACATCCTATATCCCTAACTACTTGAGAGCAGTAGTCCACTCTCGGCCTACCCTTACCACTTTTTATTCCTATCTCTGACTCTAGTATGTTCGTGCCTCAGAAGGTGTCCTACTATCCTATCTCTCCTATTCCTTACTGTCTTCCATAAATTTTGCTTTTCTCCAACTTTTCTAATATCTCTCTGTTGCTAACCTTATCTACCCACGGTATCTTCGTCATGCGTCTATAGCGCCACATTCCAAATGCTTCTAATTTTTTCCTATCCGCTTCTATCGCCCAAGTTTCGCACCCGGACACTGCTGTACTCCATACATACGTTTTTAAGAGCCTCTTCCGAGTTTCTACATTTATCATTTCCGAGCACAATAGTTGTTTCTTTTTTTTTAAATGCAACTCGGCCCTGCGCTATTCTTTGTCTTAAATTTAGAGTTATTTGACTTCCTCAATAGCAGAAATCTGAGACTTCCTCTATCTTCTCGTTTCCTATTTGTATTTTAGTTTTAGCCCTATTTTCACGCCCCCTACACAACAAAATTTATGTTTTCTTTTTATTGATCTTCATACCATAGCCCTCCGTCAAAACCGCTTCCATTTCGTTCAGAGTCCTTCCTAATTCTTCTTTGCTACATCGCTGGATGCTAATACTGCTATATCATCCGCAAATCTGAGCATATTAATAGTTTGACCCTGTATATTAATTCCAGCAGCTATTCTGATGTCTTTAACAATATTCATCGCATCTTCGAAATATAAATTGAGAACTAGAGGCGATAACGCACGTCCCTGCCTCACTCCCTTTCGGATATTTACTTCTCTATGTTCCTGCTCAAATTCTGTAACTGCCGTTTGCTCTTTGTGTAGATTATGAATAAATTATTCTTCTATCTCCCTATTAGTAAGGGAGCCGGTATAGTAAATTATGACTGTATTTTCTACCATGCCGGACATTATTTATCTTAATGTATGCAACAAGAGGAAGAAGAATATGACTATGAGAAAGTTGCATCTGAGTCGCACCGCAGATGGCGCTCTTAAGAAAAGTTTAGAATCGTCTGGCACCCACTCGCGACTATCTAATGTGTCTGGCATTGATATTTTGGCAAATAGTCAGTAAAAGAAGAATCAGATACATTATAAGTCGCGAGTGGGTGCCAGAGAACCCCAAACTTATCTTAAGCAGGAGCGTCACGTGACGTATTTTCTACCAACAGATTTTTATATTATGAAGAATGCCAAAATATCAATGCCAGACACATTAGATAGTTGCGAGTGGGTGCCAGACGATTCGAAACTTTTTTTAAGAGCGCCATCTGCGGTGCGACTCAGATGCAACTTTCTCATAGTCATATTCTTCTTCCTCTTGTTGCATACATTAAGATTAATAATGTCCGGCATGGTAGAAAATACAGTCATAATTTACTATACCGGCTCCCTAACTATATACTTAATCCCTACCGTTTTGAGCACTTCGAACATCTTCCTCCATTTCACATTGTCGAAGGCTTTTTCCAAATCTGCAAATCCTTTATAGGGTCTCTTTCCCTTTTCTATTGCTTTTTCTATTAGTAGTCGTAAAGCTAGAATGATCTCGCGCGTTCCCCTATTTCTTCTAAATCCGAACTGATCTTCTCCTAATATGTCTTCCGCCCTTTTCTCCATCCTTCTTTGCACAATTCTAGTTAAAATTTTTGACACGTGGGAAGTCAAACTGATCGTTCTAAAATTTCCACCCGTATCCGCGCCTTTCCTTTTTGGCAAAGCTACTATGATGTTCCGTTTGTATTCTTCTGGAATATCGCCTGTCTGGTATGTGCAGCTAAACGTTTCATAGAACCATTTTAATTTTTTTTTAATTTCTTGCATTTCCTATTTACTGCAGTAATCTACACGCAGTAGGAACGAAGCTTCAGTGCACAATCAATTATCGTGAATGGCAAGACTTTTGTACCACTTTTCAACGATGGCGAATGTATTTTCGCACTCAGTATGTTTATATTAAACAAGTTACTGAACGCCATTCATAAACTTATGATTTTTTTTACCTGAGTGAATTTACAAAATGTCGTGAGAGTGGCGCCTCTTTGTACCAACCAAAATGAATGGGAGTCGACATTCATGATGTTTGGGGGTAAATTAGGAGATCCCTCCAATCCCCATGCGTAAACCTACGATTTTTTTGGGGTGATTTATTTACACAGTTTGACCCCTGCAGCGGGTCAGTGTCCCAGAATTCACAACAAGCGAACCGCGTCCCCTGGATTACTTTTTATTATTTAGCGCTTCCCGCAAACCCCAGTCCTAAACCTATAATACTTTTTTAAGCAATTTTTTTACACATTTACGGGTCTGCCACACATCACTGTACCAAAAACAAAAACTGGCATGGGCATTTCTGTGCTCCAAGACCCAGAAATCACAGCATCTCAGGCATTTTTGGAGTAAACCTATTATGCACAATTTTTGGTCTATGGGCTCTTGGTCTATTTGCCATCGTTCAAAGCAGAAAACAGGGTGACGATTTCATAGCTGTATCAGCGTATGTTTCTGTAACTAAATATAATCTGTGCAAAAACATAGCAACTGTCAAACAATAAATACATAAATCAAAATTTCCAGTGAAAAATTTTGGATTTAGTAGGAAAATTACAATATTTTGGAACAAATCATACAATAAAAATTGAATAATGGATTATTGAAGAAAAATATATGTGTATACATATAATTTTGGAGAGGGTGATATTTTTTGAGGAAATTAATAATTTTGAAGAACTTGACAGGATGCAGATGCAAGTTTCGACAGAAGACATTTTGGATTGAATGGGTGAAATTAATGGAAATTCTCGAGAGTGAGACGTGAGTCTCTTTGAGAAAAATAAATGAAACAACCATGATGGGTAATCATTTGATGGGCACTTCATACCACCATAATCGCCTCACTTTGGAGGCTTATGGGAAGCCGACATTAAAATTGATAAAAAGCACTTAAAAAGAGTATTAGGAAATGCTTCACTTACCTTTGAGGAACTAATTATTCTGCTTGTGCAGATAGAGACTGTACTAAACTCCCGATCTCTCTTTCCTCTATCTTCCGATCCTTCTGACTTAAGCCCGTTACCTGCTGCCTGCTCACTTCCTGGTGTGAAGAATTTTAGTACCGGAACGAGATTTTCGAGAAGCTCAAGAGGGACAATCAACTAGATATCAACATATCGAACAATGCCGACAACATTTTTGAGACCGTTGGCGTCTTGAGTATATCTCAGAACTCCAGCAACGTTCTAAACGGTCTTAATCAAGGAGGATAATTATCCAACCATTACATTAGAGAATTGGACAAGTAGTTCAAGTTCATTATGGCAAAGGCGGAATCAGCAGAGTGGCAACAGTCAAGACGGCAAGGGGCGACATTAAGCGGTTCCTCGCTAAACTAGATTCACTTCCCAGTCCAGACGAAAACACGGATTATTCTTCAAAAAAATCGAAAGGATTGCAAGTGCCATCCATGGCCTTTCAAGGCGGGGGGCATGTTAAGGATAGACTCCATGGACCAAACCAATGTTTTCTTCGGAAACAACAGTTTTCGGACATCCAGCACGTGGAGCTTGTTCACAGGTCTCTCTGCCAAGTTTGAAATCCCTGGTCCAGTTTTTCACCACCTGATATGAAGTTGCAGATTCACCCAGTACTTGCACCATATCCATATGAATTTCTTGCGGTGGCAAACCTTTCTTGCAGAGATATTTAATAACCTCTCGGTTCTCAAATTAGCCCATTTCTAATCACGGCTTCCTCGATTTGAAAGTTTGGTCCTAAACAGCTTCCTTCTTGTGGGGAGCTAGCCTTAGTTGCTTACATATAAAAAATGCCAGACAATGAGTAAAATTCAAGCTAATGATACGATGTACTTTAGTTATTTAGAAAGCTTGCAAAACTAATGATGCAAATTCGGATAAAAAATTAGCGAATGGTTCGGTGCTATTATAAGAAGAAGTTAAAATTACAATAAAATTTGCATCATTGCTAAAATAATTACTTAGTTTAGTCTCCCAGGAATTCCAGTAATTTGCGTCTTATTCAGTTCCAGTTGGCTTATACTTTTATTGCCCTCATTTCCAGTACCCAAACACAAAAAATTGCATAACCAGCGTCCAGCTCTAACTCATAAACCGAAAACCAAACATCAAACCAAAGATACACTAGCTGTTTTAAAAATACGTTTTCATAACATACAATATGCATAGCATACACCGTCGGGAGCTTTTTGCAAATACATGTAAAGTTAGTGGTGCTAATTTTGGAGATGCTGTGACGTCAGAGAGACGTTCTCCGACGCTTGGTGTTTTAACGGCGGTAGCTGCAGAGTTAGCTGAAAGCAGTGCAGTGTGCAAGATCAATTTTAACAAACGCCGGCCAGTTTGAACTAACCATATTTGGATTATCTTCGCTAAATTCACAGGTAACTCCAAGGTAGGAATCGTTCAGTTTTCACGGTAAAGCTTTAAAACTTTTCGAAGATTTGCTTAATTTTTTGTGAAATCTATTGATGCTTGACATTGCCTTATTTAGTAACGTACATAAATAAACATAGTGACCAAAATAAAAATTTTAGAAGAAGCGGCAGTACTACTGAGTACTGGGGTAATTATAAGGTTTCGCTTTTATTAGACGTTTCAGAGACCACTTTATTTTTGATTCTTTATTATATAAAATTGTTTCGGCACAATTCTGAAATTTCGGAAAGTAGTAACTTTATTTTTTAAATGGAACCCCCGTAGTTTTTTGCCATAGTTGTTTTCTTGGTTGAACTTCTATTCCATTATGTAAGGTTAAGATCAATGATTTTTTAAATGATAATTTACATAACTACATAATTTTGTCGCGGGGCACTGAGTATAAAATATCATTTTTGAACTCACCGCTTTCAAAATGACATTTCGCGAACCCGACAGATAAACTTAAACATAGTGTTCGCGCACTAGTGCGCGAAATCTAGCAAAAAGCGCTGGCCCTTTCAGACTTTCTAGAAATAATTTGACTTGATAGTAATAAAGTTTGGTTAACAAAACGCCATTTCTCCAATTTGTATGTTGAAAATAGTGAAAGAATAAAGATAAATCGCTATTAATTCGATTGACACTTTGACAACTCAATTCAATAAATTAAACCAAATGTCATTTTCTACAAATGTCAAATGGAAATCTGTCAATGTAACCACTTGATTTTTGAAATTTTAAATTGGAAACGTATTAGATAATAATTAAAAAATTATAATGCTCATTTCAAAAAATATTGTACGAACCTCGATGCGCGAAGACGTCTTCTGCGCATTCGCGCAAATGAAGCACTCGCTCCTTCGTCGCTCGTGTTTCAAATATTGCGCTCATGCGCGAAAAATGTCTTCTCGCACTCGTTTCGTAAATAACTGTTTTGGTTTGCGAATTAACGACAATCAGATATTTGAAGACGATTACCTCAAAAAGTATGAATTTTAGAGGTAGTGAAGTTTGTACCTCGAATGCATGTTCGACAAGGAAAACAACTATACAGGTTGGGCTAATAGTGCGTAGTCTGTGCATATCTCTGATTCTATTCAAGATATCAACATGAAATTTTACGTATTTGTGGAGAACCCACGAAGCTTCTGTTAAAATTATGTTGATGTATACAGGGTGTTCACGTGCTACGTACCAAATCAAAGTTGCGTTTTTTTAAATGGAATGCCCCACATTAATTTGTTTACATATTTGAATTCCCCATAAAATTTCATGAAAGTTGATATGCTACAAGGTGGGGTTTAGAGTAAGCGATGTTAAGATATGGCTATTTTACTACCAGTGTGAACCCAAATTTGTGGTGCTACTGACGTCTGCTGGTCAAAGCTACCTATGATTTTTTTATTGGAATAGGTTCAGAGGATACTCTATTTGTAAAATCCATTATGTAACACTTTTTTCAAAAATAGTTCATATTGTACAGAGTGTCCAAGTTGCGCAAAATAGAGCTTTTCTCAAAAATGTTAAATAGAACACCCCGTATATTATTTGCATGTTTGATAGCCAGTTTATTATGCTTTTGACTGATGCAGATATTGGATGGTCTGCGACTGATCATTTAGGCAGAAATAAAGATCGATTTAAAATCGCTCACTCTAAACCCCATCGCGTAGTATACCATCTTTCATAAAATTTTATTGGGAATTCAAATATGAAAACAAATGTAGGGCATTCCATTAAAAAAAAAACATCACTTTGGTTTGGTGCTCAGAGTGGGAACACCCTGTATACACCAAAATAATTTTCTCAGATGCTTCATGGGGTTCTCCACATACGTGTTAAATTTAGGCCGACTACACACTATTGACCCACCCTGCAGTTCCACAAATGCTTCAGAGAGTGTGGACGATTGCCTATATAAACTTTTATCGTGGAACAGGGCCTATAGTGTAGATGGTAGAAATTATCTTCCACTAAATTTCACGCCGAAAGAAATTTTTAGACACCAGCAACCGATATAACCAAAGACAAAAAGCTTTAAAAATAATTGTGAGTCCTTTATCTTAGTTGCCAACTACTTGTGACCTTCCGTACCGCCTGCAAATAAACAAATAACTTCAAAATTTCAGCTCGTAGCATCTCAAAATAATTGACAGTGTCAGTGAGTATAATACAGTGTAGATTTAAATCGCATTTTAAAAATAATTGCGCAACTACCTACCGTGGGAACTTTTGGGTGCGCACCTGCAAAAATATGACGGCCTAATACCCCAAAATGTCATCGCTTTCAGTCACTCACCCCGCCCCCATGCTTAAAACCTAAATGCGTCAAAGTATTCAATCGCGAAACTAATTTTAGATGCCGTCTATGTATCCTCGTGTAAAAATTTCCCAGAACTTTTCTCGTTGCGTATAAATCAGAATCAAGTGCAAATGCGCCTGATTTTTTTATTTTCAACTTGGAGGACCTTTACACTGTAAAATGTACCAATTTATTTTAGGTTTTACAGTCTTTGCCGGCTTACCTCGGCGATTTTAAATTTAGTTTGGAGCGTAGACGGAAAATTGACGTAAAATAACAAACATTTAAAAATTGAGACGGAATTTCTACAATATCTACAAATTTTCCTTTTCATTTGGCAGTCACAATAAATGTTTACAGGTACTAACTGCTGTTAAATTGTTGGAATTAACCAATTTGTGCGAATCCTCCCAAAAATAACTCTCAATAATATTTTTCAAGGTCAAAATCTACTGTAAATTACGTACGTTTGAGAAAATTTAAACAGTTGTCAGTGGGTTGGGGCACCTTTTCAAAAAAGTAGTTGCACGGAACCTAATCAGGTGAATAGAGTAGGTGGACAAGTACACACAAACTCATATATGTGTGTATCACACAAAGAATAATTTCTATTACCACGAACCCAAAAATTTTTTATGCAAATTCATATTCTTGATTGCATGGATCTCTGGTTCATTTTCCCCCATATCCTAGGTTTTCTTCGTTGCCGTCATCGGTTCTACTGTTTTCAAATATTTGTTCAACATATTCTTTCTATTGCTGGAGTTGTTCTGTATAACAACAATTTATTTCAACAAAACGAGATATGTAAATAGTTGGCATGCTCTTTTTGGAGGGTTTTATTGCAGTCCAGGTTGAGAAATATCTATCCATTTTTAAGAATTCTTTGGATTTTTAAGGCAACTCTATCTCATTTACGTTTTATTTCATACTGGGTTTATATTTATTCGATACATAATTACATTGGTAGCGATGTATACAGGAAGTCCCATGGATCATTCCCTGATATTAGATATCTGAAAATAACTTCTTGAACTATTAATTTTAGGCTAACTTTTTAAGATCTGTTCAGTGACGTGGTTACCGTGACTTTTAGTATATAATTTTGTACCAGACGCCAAAACAGTATACCACAATAATAATTAAACCTGACATGTGTTTCCTTGAAAAGTCAGCATTTTCATGGAGAATTTTCAAAAACGACAATTTTCAGTTTTTTGTAATAGCCCGATGTGCAAATTTGAAGCCCGACGCGCAGAGGAGGGCTACAGTTGCATGGAGGGCCAAAAACTATACTTATACAATATTTTTTGCATTTTTAATCTCAAATTATGTTACTTTAAAGATCAAGATCATAATAGCATTCGTAACTCGTTGCTACGACTATGAACTTTAAATGTAAACAAAATGAAATAATTTCATAATAAAGATGAGCGAAATTGAGATTGCTGCTAATATTGCCGTTCAAAGTTTGTTGTCGCAAAAGTCCAAAGTCATAAGTCACTTGACACGATTTGCACCAATGGAAATTAAAAATTTACATAGCTATCACAGCGGTGATAAAAACAAGAAATCTATCACCTTATTGTGATATGAAGTATAGGGACAGAAGAATAATACATAATCTCTGCAAAGAGCAAACGGCAGATATAGAATTTAAGCAGGAACAAAGAGAAGCAGATATCCGGAAGGGAGTGAGACAGTGCGTTGTCACCTCTAGTTTCCAACTTATACAATATCGAAGATGTGATTAATATTGTTAAGGACAGAACAGCTTCAGGGATTAATATACAGGGTCAAACTATTAACATGATGTTCAGATTCAAAAATGATATAGCGGGTTACGGCATGAAAATAAAATAAAAAAGAAAACCAAACTTTTGGTGTATTTTTCAATTTAATCCATCCATGAGACTACAAGACTAAAATGAGACCAATGTAGCATAATGTTTTTTGAAGTTAACTCGTCATTTTAGGGGGCGAGACTAAAATTTTAAGGTGAGACCACAGTGAGACTGTTTTGTTAAAATGAGACAGACATGAAAATAAGTAGTCTAATGAGTTTTTTTGCGTTTCTTGATTTGAGAGCAACACTAAGTTGAGCCTACGTGAGACTATTTGTACGTTGTCCCCTTAAAATATTCGAAGGCTTCGGCACAAATAAAATGTATATGTTGTGTTAATTCAAAGTTATTATATAATAACTTTGGTGTTAATTTACCGAGAATGGCGATGATCTACCATCTTCACGATCTACAAATTCTCCCGTCCGCTACCTGGGGAGGTTCCCGATGGGGCATCTAGCAACTCCACGGGTGCAATAAATGAGGAGCAAATGGACGCACGGCTACTGCTCTTGCTCTGTGGTACGCTACAGCCGAATGCTCCGCACCGATCAATTCTTGCACAGCAAATGTCAATAACGTTAACTTTTCAGTACGGCCATTCTCCCAAATGGAACTTCGCTGTTTGTAATGTTACGCTACAACGCTACTGCTTATGTATTTTAGTAACCGAGGATGTTATATGTACGGTTTACATGCAAGCACGATACTATTTAATATTTAATCTATTTTTAGCCTCGATTCTATTTTTTGATTCATTTGAACAAGTACACTGATAAATTTAAAAAAAACAGATAAAAGCGATGCCTCAAAACATTTTTAAGTGATTTGCACTCTACTGGGTACCCACTTGACCTTGACACATGGCTGTTAATTTCATTGCTACTTTCTTCGATGAAATTCAATTTGCATAAAAGCGTTTGGAAGAAAAATTTGGTAATTGTGTAACAAGAAAACGCTACAAAATGCTTGAACTGCATTTTCGAAGCATTTCAAAATACACAAGAGTGGACAATGCAATTTAGTAGGTGCCGACTGCAGCAACCCAAAAACAAAAGGGCACAATGCAAAAAATCCGGAACGAAATTCCTGAAAGATCAACACTCTTACCATTATAACCAAAATAAAAATACAGATGTCTGAAATGTTTCTCCCACTTGTGGATACTTTTGTCTGTTGGGACAATAAGTCATAGCAAAGCGCATGCCTCGGCCACAGTCGCCTATTTTGGGCGTCGCGGTGCTCATATAGCGAGACCTTGCTTCGTTCACGAACTATCCTACCGCAAGGAACACTGGTAAAAATAGTTTCGGGTCTATTTTTGCCGGAACAGTTAGAAAAATATTGATCGTTCGGCTTGTCCCAAATTTAAAGAAATGCAGAAATTCGGCAGGAAAATAAACAATTTTTCATATCCATGTAACAGATAGGTACAAGAAGTTTAAAGGACTTTTTCTACTACTTGTTTCTTTTTCCAGGAAAGTGGTAAACCAACTACAGTCACCAGGATCTTCAAACACCCCGTAACAGAAGAAGAATTGGAAACTGTTTGGGAGGAACAAACTCTCCGATTACTAGTAAGAAAATCAAATTCATAAAATGTAACTTTCAAAACTGAATTACTTTCGAATAATTTACTTTCCCAGCTTGAACAAAGTACTGATTACGAAGAACGTCGTATTATCCGCGCCAGACTTCGTCAAGTCATGGCAGAACAAGAAGGTAAGCTTAAACTTCTACTGAACCACCCTAATCAATCAATGGTCTCTTCCGTCGGTTACTGAGTGCTATCTTAACCTAAGATATCCTATCATCACTTTCATTTAACCCTTAAACCCTATTTGCCAGCCCCAAATTCCATCTTGGACTGGTCTATCCTAACTTGCTCTGGTTATAAGCAAAGATCATATAACCTAAATTGACTTAGGCTATCCCTTTTCGGACTGCCCCAACCCACATCAAGGATAGCATACCATATATTAACACCCAACCCATTTCTATCATTTCAGCATGCACAGAACTCGTAGAAAAAGCGAGCCAGGAACAAGTGAGCGGAAAAATTGAGGGTGAGTCTCTTCTTCTTCCACTACTTCAAGGCTTACTTGACGCCCCCGAAAAAGAACAAACTGTAGATTCAGGCACAGAATGTGGAGACGATTTACGAAGCGGCCTTATTGCCGAAGTCCAAAGCGCACTAGATAAACTCTCAGCTAGCTTACGAAGTGACGCAACTGAAATCACCCCCGAAAGGCGGCACTCCCTTCTTCAGTTGGTGACCAAATTACAAGCTGGATTGGCTACACAACCCATCACACCAAACGAGAGGAGAAATAGTCACGGAGGGAGATTCGCGAGGAGACGACAAAGGCAAAACAGACACACTGTTGGCGTCAGTAGTGAAGAATTAGCAGATGCCAGAAGACTGATGGAAGAAATAGCTTTTAGGGACGCCACTAGTGTTACTCCTTCAAACTCTACTTCCCAGTGTTCTTCTATATTGCAAAAACAAATGTCAGAAAGCAGTGTTGGCCAAACAAGCAATTCCTCGTTCAGATCTGTGAATTTAGCGAAATCCAGTGGAGGAGTGAAAAACGCTACTGCCAAACCTTTTGGTAACTCTGCGAGTGTTAGTCACTCAAGCACATCTTCATCTTTGGAAACTCCGTCAGATCCTGCCGAGTACCTTCACTTTTTATTTGCTGAAGAGCAAAAAGCGCCAAGTACAGAAAATATTTACACAGAAACCGCTCATGTGCAATTGAGACCTCAAGTCAACAAAACGAATCCTAAATACAGGCAATCAATGTCGTTTGAAAATAAAGACGTGCAACCTAAAGAAAGGAGACCGTTGTCTCAAACTTTTTCGTTGGATGGAAGCAAAGATGTTGATGTGAAATCCATACAACAAGCTGTCCAACAGGCAGCAGCCATTAAGAAAATGACAGAAAAACAACCAGATGTCACATCAGAAACTAGTGAAGATTCAGAAAGTGATGAAGACACCAGTGCCACTATAAAACTTGCCCAAAAAACAGTACCAGAACCTAAACCAGACCTTATACTGCAAGCAAACCCGATTTATTCAAAACCTGCTGATGATAGATACGATAAAGAATCTAGCCCGGAAGAGAGATACAACAGATACAATTCTAAGAAAATGCGTATGAAGAGGGCAAATACAATCGATATACCAAAACCCCTTAACTTTTACGAATGTGACGACGAAGATGACGACAGCGATTATGGCCCAAGAAATGGCAACGACCAAAGAAGATATAGTTATTTAGCCCTCAGGGGCCCTATTAGAGTTGGACAGAAAAACGAAACCGAAAAGAAAGTGCCTACATTTGAACCAAAAACAGAAAGTGACCATAAGTTCATGGCTTTCCTCAATAAACACAATGAAGGAAACGACAATAAAACTACCCTCTGGGCTAACCAAGCCAACAAGGTCCACAACTGGAATAATAAATTCGGAAATATTCGCACAGCTTTTGAGAAAGTATCTCAAGCAGCTCCTCAAAATTCGGCAAGAAATTTCTGGAAATCAGCGGACGATTCCGTAACAGGGGGCACTGTAAGGCACCAAGGACCTACAATAAGCAGACAAAGTGCGAGAAATTTACAGCAAATGTTCGAAAATAAACAACAGCAAAAAGAACCTAAAGTGCCTTGGAGCAACGTCCAAACCAATAATGTGGTTACAGGAACTTTAAAGTTTGATACGAGAAGTTTCGAAAATAAAACCTACAAACCACCTCCCCCCCAACCAGCACCTATTAATAAATTTTCTCACGCCCCTATGTCAGCTTTCAAACCAATTCCTCAAAAGACCCCTCCACCAGAACCCGTGATCAAACCGATTATCAAACCCACCGCTTTGAATATAACCAAAACTGACTTGGATCCAGATTCTCCCTCCCCCACATTTTTGTATAGTCCAAAAATGCTATTCTCTCCTCCTCCAAGTGACTCACCATCAATTTCCCCAGTAAAACCATTTTTACAAAGAGGTGAGAATAGAGCTGTCAATTTAGCAGCATCGAAATACGAAAAAGCTGCCCAAGAACCACCTCCTCGTAGATTCAGTCAAGAAAGAAAACCAATTTCTCATAACTTCCAACAAGCTTTTCAAAAAGAAAAAGTTCCTCCTCCTTTCATCAATGAAAGGAAACATAGCACTGTTGTTTTTAAACCACAAGAAGAAGTTCGTCCTGAAATCAACAAAACTATTTTGTTTCAACCCCAAGAAAAAGTTCATCCACCGTTTAACAGCCACAAGAACAATACTGTCATTTTTCAACCACAAACTCCCCAACAAGAGGAGGTTCATCATACCTTCAACAAAACTATTGTGTTTGAACCCCAAGAAAAAGTTCACCCACCTATAAACAACCAGAAGAAAAACAATACCGTTCTTTTCCAACCGCAAGAAAAAGTTATTGCTCCTCATTTGGCGAAAAGCAACTTACAACAAAATAATACTGTTAGGAAATTGAGTGGACAGTTTAATAATATAGTTGCAAGTAAAACTGAACAGTTGAAGTCTCCTCAACCAGAGCAACCGATTATCCCTGTTCACAAAAGGGTGGAAGCTTGGGATAAACACACAAACTACCAGTTGAACGAAAATAAAACTACTTATCGCCCACAAAATGTGGTTCAAAAATTCGCGGTTGATGATACCAGAAAAACTTTTCCAATTATACAAAATAAAAACTACCAACAACCAAAAGTTGAAGAAGAAGACGATGTAGTTCGTAGACCTACCAAGAAGATTTTCAAAGCTCAACCACATCATTACGTACCCCCATTATACAATCACCCCCAACAGTTCATACAACCTACCGTCGTTTCGTCTAAACCGCAAGTTTTTAAAGCCAAAGAGATGACAAAAGAGGACCACCAGTTTACATCCAGTTTCGTTTATCAACCAAAATCCCCTGTTGAGCAAAAACCGAAGACACCACCCGCTTTTGTAACGACCCCACCAAGTTTCAACAGACAAAATTCTGTTGATAGTTATAAGGAATATAACGCCGCGGTGAGCAGGGTGATGACGGGACCAGTTAGTCAACAAGCCGTTACTGTTCGCCAAAAATCTCCAATGAGCAGAGATGAGCATGACATGGAAAGGGCGTTCAGTTTGCGAACTGCTTTGCAAAAGACTAGCCAACAAAAAACCCTCTCGAGTGGAAGCTTTAAAACCAAGTACGAGTTAAATAGGGAAAGCAAAAGTCCAAGCAAAACTCCCTCCCCTAACGTGCAATCTAGAAATTCACCAAGAACCCCTCCAAATTTTGTTGTTAATGGTAAACCATTGTCGATGAATACCTTTGAAGTAAATGACGATGGAGAATCTGTAGTTACCAGCAAATTCCATATCCCTATGGTTAATGTGATCAATAGTGACTCTCGGGTACCTACTCAATCCCAGATCTTGAGTAAATCAGACTCTTGGCATCAAATTTGTCAACAACAGCAATTACCGCACAAACCTTCCCCCAGATCTTCACCAAATACAAGAACTGTGGTTAAATCAAAATCTTCACATACTTTAGCTGTTCCAAAGTTGTACGAAGCTGGGATGACGAAAGAAGAAATGTTGCACAAGAAAAGAACTATGGAAGCCTTCTTCACAGAGGGCAGCAAGTCTCCACAGACGACACAAACCCCAAAAACGTCCATAAACCGGATAAAGACTTCGCAGAAAGTATCGATACAAAGGCAATCATCTTCAGGTTTGTCCCGGAGTCGAACGTTGCCAGATATTGTGTGTCCGGATATGTTAGACGAATCAAATGTGGATAAGGCGTTTGAAGATCTATTTAGGTCTAATTTGTAAAATAGAATAGTATTTTTTGGTGGAAATGCCTGAAATACGTTAACCATTCCAAAATATTGTTGTGGAAGTTTTTGTACCCGTTTTATTAGAGGATAGATTAATTGTAGAGAAAAACGATATTAACCACAAGTTGGAGAAATTAATAATAGGATAAAATAATAGCGAAGAAACAAAGCGAAGAAAGTTGTAAGCTAGAAAATTATATTCATCAACGTTGTCTGTCAGAATATGGTTTTTTGATTGGTGTGTAGGTTGTGCACGCCAATCACGTTAATGGGGGAGTGCTTTGGACTCGTTTTTACCATAAAAGGGGTGAGGATATGTGTGTTGGTGTGCGCAACCCCCACTAATCCGCTTGCACACCCCCCCAGCCAAAAGTGTGCTCGTCTGTATGAAACCACTGCGAAAAATAAGCCACAATTTTTTTGATTTTAACGCAAAGTTTAACAGTGAAGAACAGAACATTTCGGAGAATATTACAACACAAATTTGTTATTTTTTACATAGTTTTTTGTTTTTTCTTATTGCATATATTTTTCATTTTTTATTTTTCTCAACAAAGCGCAAACTATTGGGTGCGTGAGAAACTTACTGTCAAACTTGTCAAAATTCGTCTCTCTACACCTGTTCTATACTAACATTTCCCTTTTTCAGTTTGCTTATTATATGTAGCTTTTTTTTTAATTTTTATAGCTAACATTACAGCAAGTGTGTTTCTATTAATTGTCGAAAAGCTGCCCTAGTAAATACTGACGTAATTTCATTTCTGTTTCAGAAACAGTAGAAACTACAGAAAAGAAAGTTTCGGAAGGACCTGTAACTACAAGTGAAGGTATTCAATGAAAATGCCGAATAAAGCGTGTTGTATTTATTAGTTTTTTTGCAGTAACTACTAGAGTGACTACTCAACAGACCAGTAAAAAACCCGTGTCACCTTTTGCTAAATTTAAGCAACTGGACAAACAAAACAGTTCCGGTACCCCTCCTAGGTAAATATACTTATTTATTTTAGTTTAGTTGAACATATTACGTCGGAAAATAATACTTGCGAATATCGAGTTCAAGAGTACGGAAGCGCTCTGGTGCCACGTATTATTTATTTTCATTTTCCGTTATAACGGATTTTTGATATCTTTTTCCTTTAAAACGGATCTCTTTTACCGTTATAACGGATCTATTTTTCCGTTATAATGGATGTCTTATTTCCGATATAACGGATCTTTCTCCGATATAACGCATCTTTTATTCCGTTATAACAGATTTTCCAAGAACTGTGTAGTATTAAGTATTAATGGGAGTCATTTTACTTCTCGTTCATGTTGGTAGCGGACAGCGGTCATAACTAACAAATAAGTTCCTACTTTACGAACTGTTACACTGATTTAAATTAAGACACTAACCTAAAAAGATCCGTTATAACGGAAAAGAGATCTGCTGTAATGGAAAGAGATCCGTTATAACGGAAAAATAGATCCGTTATAACGGAAAAAGTTATCCGTTATAACGGAAGAAGAGGTCCGTTATAACGGAAAAATAGATCCGCTATAACGGAAGAAGAGATCCGTTATAACGGAAAAGATATCCGTTATAACGGAAAAAGAGATCCGTTATAACGGTAAGGGATCCGTTATAACGGAAAAAAGGGATCCGTTATAACGAAAGAAGAGATCTATTTTGACGGAAAAAATCCGTTATAACGGAAAATGAAAATAAATAATACGTGACACCAAAGCGCTTCCGTACAAGAGAACTAAGAGCGGACAAATAAAATTTAAAGAGTGTAAAAGTAGTTATACTACGCTGTTTCCGCGTCAAATTTCCATGTATTTGCAATCTGCATAATGTGGCAACACTTATCAGAGTTGTTTCGTTTTTTTTCCAGTTGCATTAAACCCGACATTTGAAGTATTATTTTCGATACTGTATCAGTTATTGCGAAAGTTCGAAATACACCACATAAGTAGTGCGTCACAAACGTCAGATTTTAATACCAAACAAAACAAAGTCACGTGCTATCTGACGTTTTAACCTAACGTATGCTCTATGCAATATAATTATAGTCGTTTTCAAGTTTTTACACGTAAGCGTAACACACAAATCGAAAATAAATTGTTTTCACTCGAAAACTTCTAGAATTATATTGCAAAAATTAACTTAAGACGTTGTAAATAATACTGATAAACGTCAAATGGCACGTGCATTTGTTTTGTTTAGAATGAAAATCTGACGTATGACGGAAGCACTTATGCGGTGTATTACTGAAACTCCAAAATTTGACAATCGTGTCTGCTTGACATTTTTAGAAAATTCATAACCTTTGAATTTCGAGCTTTCATATAAGTTACCTCAGATCGCAATTCGTAAATAATCGAAGTACCTACCTATAGACTGTTTTAGAATGCCTGATTTTGACAGTCCGCCATTTGTTGTTGGAGGGCACACATTTAGTCACATTTTATTTTGGGAGGTTAAAATTAAGTTTTTATTACCAGAAATGGAATGTCTAGAACATATTCGCCAATTTTTTAATTGGTTTTCGCTCAAAACTCCCCTTCAAGGCGTTTACCCACTTTTCACGTCTTCTATTTGACAACTTATTTAAGTAAGTACCCTCCTTGATGATTTAGTGCAGCAGGAATTCTAAAAATTCTTACAAAATCCCTTTCAGCTCTCATACCGCACCCCACAACACAACAAAAGAAAACAGTGGCACATTAATTATTTATTAGTTTCAGAAAATGACAGTTTACTCGTAAGGTTATGCGTAAACAAACAAAATGTTTGCCCTCCAGTAAATATAACTGTCAATTGTGTAACGTCATTCTGAAATGATCTATTCGCCGCACAACTGTCAATTTCATGTCATTTTGCTGTCAAATAAAATAACCTAACTTTAAAAGTTTCTGGTAGATTCTTAATTATCAATCTGTGCTTTTTGTGCGTACATGCATTCTTCATTTCATAGCTTAGGAGATCATTGAAACACTCTGGCCCCGCAGGGCTCACGCGGGGATCCTCTGTTCTTGTACTGAACGCTTCACAACCGACATATAAACACAGCTAACGCCCAATAACGTTTTTCAAACAAGATTACTAAATAAGCTTTTGGTCCTGGTCTTTAGCACTCCTAAGACTCCTTCTGGAACGGGTCCCCTTTTCAAATTCACTGACCCCGCCGTCAAACAAAGCGCCGTCACCATTAAGGAAAGACTATTAAAATGGTGCCAAATGAAAACCAAGGAATACGAGGTATTGAAAGAGTTTTCGTTGTGGTGTGTTGCTTTTTGTCGTGAGAAATGTTATATATGGGGCTTTATATATTTTCCGCTTTTTTTTTCTGTATCTACACTGCGTTTATTTATTTTCCACTGCATGTTTGTATTGTCTGCTCTATGGTTTATTTTTGTGTTCACGTTTATTTTTTTATTGTAGAACATTCAACTAGACAACTTTTCAACCAGCTGGGCAGACGGTTTGGCTTTCTGTGCTCTGATTCATCACTTTCTTCCGGACGCCTTCGACTACAACGCATTATCTCCAAAGAATCGGCGTCATAATTTTACTTTAGCTTTCCAGGTTGCCGAGTAAGTATTAATAGCATATTATCATTCATTGGGCGAGTTATGATGGCTGTCATTAAATAGCACCCTGTGCACCCTGTATATTTTTAGTGCCATTCGATTCTATTACGAATTCGTTTTCTAGTGATGTGGCTAAGTTAATGTTTGGACTAATTATGGCGCATGCCATATCATGAAAACAATTCAAAACAAAATTCTATCTGCAACATCTCATTGGAGCACAAATTAATGTTCTCTTTATTACTTTAAAACAATATCTCTTGGACACGCTTTATTGAACTACTATCATCGTATGATTTTTCCGCAATTTTCTTTCAATTGAACTATGTCAAAAAAATCAAATACAACCCTATTGTTTTCCTTATAGGTACCTACTTTAACAAAGCTTCATCATGTGCAATTTCAGCGCCATATTTAGTCCAAGCATTAACTTATGACCCAACTGGAAATTGAATTCATAGTAGAATCGAATGGCATTAAAATATACATCCTGCCCAAAGTGAATAAGACAAGTGTAGAGTAGTATTTGTCCGAGCTTATAGGCAAGAGAAGGGAAGTGCGAGAGGGGAATCGGGCCGATTTTTCATATTTCGCGCGTAGGAAATGCGGCGCGCTCAAAATGTATCATGTCATAACTCCCTCAAAAATTGTCTTATCGAGTTGCAATTTTTTTGAAATTATTTCTTAAACTTTCAGGATGCTCAAGAAATCTTTCAAATTGCAATTACATAATTACTTTTCATTCCGCTTTGCGATTTTCGAGACGTTGTCTTTTTGGTGCAGTGGAATTTTCACCGTCGAGGAACTATGCTCATTTTTAGAATTTGGCAAACTTCCGGCGGCAAAGTTATAGAGAAAGGATTGAATTTTATTTTGCACCAAGATTCAATTTATTATCTCGCATGGAAAAAAAGTTATGGCGATTTGAACACGATAATCGTTCTGAGCGCGTAACTCTTGAAATCTATAATACTTTTCAGTGGCAACCTTTTCCTTGCACGTTGCATAACCCGAAACACAATTACGCACTACACATTTTCGTCCCATTTTGATATTTTCTTCACACGGCGAATACTTATAAAATAAAACCAAATACGTCTGCACACATGTACAGTCTCCTAAAGATTGATGCTGTAACCGTTTTGTTGTCGCACGCTACCGACTTCAAGACACGCGCTCAGAACGATTATCGTGTTCAAATCGCCATAACTTTTTTTCTATGCGAGATAATGAATTGAATATTGGTGTAAAATAAAATTCAATCCTTTCTCTATAACTTTGCCGCCGGAAGTTTGTCCAAATACTAGAAATTAGCATAGTTCCTCGGCAGGTGAAAATTCCACTGCACAACGTCTCGAAAATCGCAGAGCGGAATAAAAAGTACATAATTATGTAATTGCAATTTGAAAGATTTCGTGGGCATCCTGAAAGTTTAAGAAATAATTTTAAAAAAATTGCAACTCGATAAGACAATTTTTGAGGGAGTTATGACATGATACATTTTGAGCGCGCCGCATTTCCTGCGCGGGAAATATGAAAAATCGGCCCGATTCCTCTCTCGCACTTCCCTTCTCTTGCCTATAGGCTCGGACAAATACTACTCATCTTTGCCTCTACTGTATGCATATGAGTCGCTATACACTTGTCTTATCCACTTTGATCCTGCCCAAGATAAGAATGCAGCATGGGGATATTGGAAAAAGCAATACGGATTCGGTTAAATGGCGAAAAAGTTGTGCAGTTGGGGGACTATTAAAACAAAAGACTTGGAGAGGGGACTTAGCTATTTACATATACGGTTGAAGCATCCGGGATACGCACAGTCTAAGCGTTTGTTTGTTGAAAAGGTAAAACAAAGGAGACCACCATCAGTTGTGGAATAAACAGGTGCCGCCGCGGAAACGGAATATCGCGGAACATTCACCTGGTCGGATGTTTGAATATAATAACAAACAACGCTCCCCGCGGCCCGCTGGCCAACGACCGTGTAGGCTTCACGACAAAATCAGCTGTTGCATAAAAACACTCGGTCCATTCAGCAAGTTTTAAAAAGTAAATTTTTGGAATTTTATTTTATTTTTTTCACGTTATCAGAAATATCAAAAAAACTAAAAATACCTACTTCATTGCAATTTGTGGTAAGCGTTATTTACTGTGACATTGTCATTTTCCGTGGAACTACCATCAACTTAACTTTTTCAAATACGAACCTGGAATTTTTTAACGAATTTTGTAAGCCTTTTCTATTTTGAATTCACCTATGTATCACACAAAGTGGTTAAATTATGTTTTAAGTTTGTTTTAGTCTTTTAGTCATCATAAGGATTTTTTTAAATGTGGTCATTGTTGTAGAAGACAAAAAATGACATTTTGGCATTAAAGCTCATCACAAATTGCAATGGAAAAATATTTTTTATATTGAGTTTATAACACCACTAATGCTTTTTCGGAATTTTTTTCCATCGTCAGAGAATGTTTTCATAATTGAAAATAATAACAATCCCAGTAGAACCCGGACAATTTCAAAAAAAAAAACAAACCAAGGCACTCTTACAATCCAAAGACTGCAAAAAAATAAATATTAGTGACTTTGACATCATTGTTGACAGACATTTTAAGAAACCTAAAAAATCAAAATTACCTGCCCAAATAATTTAAATTTACAATACGGATACAACTAGAGGCAACCATAATTTACAATAATTTAAAAATATTGGAGTGAATTAAGCAAAACAGTTTGTTCGTTAAGTAAGTTATATATTTTATCATATTTATGTATATAAATTTCTATAGATTCCAAAATATCTAAAATTGATAACGTTTTTCCAAATTATTCTAACTTAGTTTCTTCAAGAATAGGAAATTTGTTATGTATTTAAACAAAAATTGTTTGTAAAATTCGAATCGTTATTCCTCAAACCTCAACCGAAATTATCTTAAATGTTCATTTTATCTTATATGAATAGGCCAACCAGTTTGACCAATAAAAATACTATTACAATCATAACATTTTAGTTGGTACTATACCTGTTCTACAAAATTAATTTATCTTTTGCATTAAACAAAATATGAAATAAAATATTGGAAGGTTTAAATGCTACATGTATATTGTTTTTTGATAAAATACTGGCAATTCTTTCAGAAACATTTCCTACTTAGTTAAGTATACGACAAAATTTAATATCTTTTTTATCTGATAATTTTGGGTATATCTTATTAGTATTTTTTAATTTTTAATTGTTAATTATTCTATTAATTATTTATATTTTGAATGCATTATTAATAGCAGTTGTTCTTATTGTATTTAATTATTTTTCTAAGTTAGCTTTGAATAAAGGAACAAGTGAATTTATTTTATAATCATTTTCAGTCTCTTTAGTAATTAATACGTATTCAAAAAATTTAGAAAGTTATCGCTAGACCTGAATTTTGACAATAATATTTACTATTAAATTGAAAACAATTTTGTTCAATACAAATTTCAAATCCAGTTTCTAATTCATTTTAATAGCAATATTTGTATGACTTTTCTACAATATCTGCTAACAATTTTAGGCATTCTTTAGGTGAAACATTAGAAAACATATTTGTTATTTTGTTACATCATCAAAACTAAAGATGAACCCATTGGAATAGTTTATCTGTAAGATCTAATGAATTTTTTTAGACCCAATTTGGGAGTAAAATTTTTAATATTTTTAAATACAAGGTGATTCATAACAAGTGTAAAAAAATCGAGAGGTGATAGAGGAAGTCAAAACAAGAAAAAATATTCCTAAAATAGCTCCCAACAAAGATACAGGGTGTTGAAAATTCTCCAAAAAAAAAATTATCTCCGAATCTACTGAAGCTATTGAATTCATATTTTGAGGGCTATTATCATTTGTGAACCTCCATCATCCTAAAAAGATTTGCTTTTCTACTGCCACCGGTGGCGCCGCTATAAGCAGGAGAGCCCTTTGCTTTGGCTTGCACGATGTTACGCCACTGGTTTCTAAATAAAAGATTTAAGTTTTGGATTCTGCGTTCAATTTCAAAGAAAAAAAAGGTATTCTTGATTTTTTCCGTACAACTGTTAACTTCCGAGTAAAGCAGCATTTTGTAAAAACATCGAAATTTGAATTTTCGGTTAAAAAATTGTTTATAAAAAATAAATTATTCTCGGATATAAAAGTATTTTTTTTTTTTATGATAGAGGTCTGCAAGCGACCAATTGTCCCTAAAACTTTAATTTAATAGCTATCTTAGTTTCGGAAATAATAAAAATAATCAGTTTTTTTCGAGAAACTTGAACACCCCGTATTTTTGTTGGGAATAATTTTAGGACGTACGTTCATCGATTTTTTCTTATTATTTTGACCTCCTCTATGAGCCCTCGAAATTCATTATGAATCACCCTGTATATTATTATTTTTAGCTAAATTTCTAGTAGGGGCATTCATATATGATACTACGAGTCTTATAGGGACATTTAATTTATGATTTTTGATTAGACCATACAATTTAGGTGCACAAGCATTCATATTAAATTAGATTTATGATAATTACTTTCAAAAATACTATTACAATCTTTTAACCAATCTTTTAATTTTAATTGAAACTGTTTTGTTGGATCTTTACGAAGTTATGAATTTTTCATTACTGATAAAGTTTTTCATTTTCGTTATTATTATTAGCAACCTTTTCACCATTTAGCTGAATCCGTAAATTATATATTGCCATTTCCATAATCTCCATGCTACATTTTTATCTTAAGCAGGCTATATACAGAATGTTATTTAAAAGAAGACAGTGAATGCAACTTCTGGTTGTACCAGAAGTGAATTTGGTGTGCTTTTATACCAGCGGTAGTGTATTTACCAACCATGCACCTGGTCCAAATTTCAAGTTTCTACGTTAAATAGTAACATTGGCGGGCTGCACAACGATTTCGTGGGCACCCTGTGTAGTATAGTATAGACAACTTCCCTTATAATAATTTTAATTCAAATACGCTATGATGTATCCGTAGAAGCAAAATTCTTAGTGGATTCGAATGATATTACAGTATATTATGCAGGGTGCCGTTTAAAATAAGAAAGCTACTGCCACTTCCAGTTAAACCGGAAGTGTTTTTTGGGATTCTTTTCATAAAAATTGCGTACTCCTCAACCATGTACTTTGCTCAAATTTCAGATCTCTTTGTTAAATGGCAAAGGGCACAGCGACCTGCTTGAAGATTTCCCTTGTTCAGTTAAGAACAGCGATAGAAATTGCTGTTGCAGTGTCTTTCTTAATCCAAACAAATAAAAACATAAAATCACAATAAGAAATTTAAAAATAACAATTATTAATAATCAGATATGTGACATAACCGTTTTCTTTTCAGTGAGAAAGCTGACATTGCGCCTCTGTTAGACGTAGAGGATATGGTGGCATGTCGCAAACCCGATTGGAAATGTGTGTTTACTTACGTCCAGTCAATTTACAGAAGATTCAAAGATGAAGATTAGAACTAGTCTTATATTTATGTACTGAAACCAAATTTTGTTTAATATATTTGTTTAAGTGTATTGTTACTACTTTTAAGGGAGTTTTACACAGATTTTCTTGGCCAGACTAAAAAAAGTTCCTCGTTTGTATTGTATATTTTTTTATTTTTATTCATTTTTGATTCTATTGCATTTTCTTCATTGTGAATTCAGTATGTAAAGATAACTTAAGTGATATTCAGAGTTCAAATGACTACTTTTATATATTATCGTACTGTCCAGCTGATATTTTATTTGCTTCTTTTATTTTTTTTATCGTGTATTTTATACGTGCAATTATTTTTAACTTACGTGTACGCTTATTTATTAACTTATTCTTTAAATGTTTTTATTATTATTGGGTTGTTGCTTTATTCCAGATGGTTCAGCATATAACACCATTGCTATTTAAATATTGAATTTTTGTTGTTAGATTTATTATATTATGCAAGTTATTATTGTATTGGAAAAGTGACTGCGATTTTGCACTTTGTTTTTTTTAACAATTTTATTATGGTTATATGAAATCGCATTTGTTGCTGACGCCTTATTTTTTACCACATTTTTACATTTTGTAAAATGAGTTTATATATTCATTATTAACAATAAAATTTGCCGCAAAAAACTTAAATTGCCTGTTTCTTTCACCCGTTTGTAGATGGGGTTCTACGTTGGCCACAAACAAGTGACGAATAAAATATTTTAGTTGGTGGAAAATTATTTATTTACTTAAAACTTTACAACACTAACTGCAAATGAAGTCTAAATCAAAAATATTTAAATGCTCGACTTTTAAAGGTAAAAAAAAGTTCTTTAAGAATTGGTAGCTGCCCTAATAATGGCCTCCAAAAGGTCAGGATCTTCCTGTTGAGGTCCCACCCACCACATAGATAAGGCATTCTCGTACACCATAGCAGTTCGTGAATGCATTAGAGGATCTAACGCGTGATGTTGTCCCGACGCCGTTGCCAAGACAGGTCTGTACGGATGAAGGCTAACTCCATTACAGCTATCGTTATGTAAGGGCATCTGTAAATCAAATCGCGTATAAGCTGAATGGATTTCGTAGAAGAGAAATACATTTACCAAAACAGCCCAACACGATGCTGTTCCAACGAACTGAGTACCTTTTACTTTTACTACATCTGAGAGTGAAACTCAAAACAAGGTATTTAGTAGCAGTCGACTTTACAAGTGGTTTATAAATACCTATATTGTTGGAACTTTCCTAGACGGATGACATTCTTGTCACAGAGATTTTTTGTGTAGTGAAGCGCACAATTTTTACCAGAATTTTGAATAAGTAACCAAGAAAATGTGCAAGCAATAAAGACAAAAAATATACAGGGTATGTGCGTCACTGCAGATCTTGTGTTTCAGTCGAGCAGCACTAGCCAAAATTATTTTTAGCTGTGCCTGCACACAAGTGTACTTAATGGAACAGCAAATATATTACCTCTTTTAATAAAGTTAATGGCACTCTTACAAATCGTGACTAGGCCAAATCTTTCAAAAGAAAAAAAGTTTACGGTCCCGGAGAAATACTCATTAACTTGCATGGTGGTTCATCCACCGAATTGGTGACAGTCTAATTAGTCTAATTGTTACGCCATTAACTTAGAAGCGCTTGTGATTGGTCATCTGAATTGATGTTTTGATACCCAGAAAGCTAACGTTACGTGGAGTTTGAGCCGGTAAAGTAGGGAGCAATAATGTTAGGAATAATCAGAATTTGACATTTGGAAATTTATTTTTATTTGTATTGGGTGTATAAATAGTTCTCTGCCGTTTATTTATGTATGTGTTTTTATTCCTATTTATTGTGTCAATTAGTATATATATTTGTGTTCGGCAAATAGAGCAAGGTTTCGTTAAAGCCGATTCAGACAATTTACCGGCAGTTAGTAGTGAAATGATTGACACTTATTATTTATCCAATTTGGACTATCTCAGCGCTGAAACGAAAAATATTAAAACGAAACGGTGAGTGCTTCATTTATTTCGGAACTAGACAAACTGAAAAACAACACTGGGCACTATCTGTCAAACAACTAGACTGCCATGATTGTTTACATTTGCGTTTGACGCGTTTGACAAACAACGGCTAATATCGACAATTCTCCGCATTGCCCCGGATACGTCATTATTCAAAAGGCTTAAAGGGCCAGCATCTTAACTTTGATGCTGGTATAGATGCCTAAAACGTTCGATGTGAGAAAAATAAAAAAATACGGGTCAAATATTTTACAACGAACAACGTTCTTCTGGAAAATATGATTTTTAAAAACTGGGTAACGACCCCATTGGAAAACGTTTTAAAGGAATTTAGTAGTTTTTTCAGATAAACCGGGTTATACGACTTTGTACCAGCATAAAATCGAGCTAACAGATGAAACGCCTTTTAAAGTTCGCCAGTACCCTATATTCCACTGTAAATTTCCAACTGTAAATTTAATAAAATTCCCAGTTCCAACTGTAAATTTAACAAAATTTATAATTCCAACTGTAAATTTAAATAAATATTCTACAAAAGCGTAGAGCAGAAACAGAGAAAAAAAGTTGCTCTTACCAGATTAAACTGTAAATTGGCTTAAATTTACAGTTTGAACTGGGAATTAAAATTGACAGTGTGAACGGGGAATTTTGTTAAATTGACAGACTGAACTGAGAATTTCATTAAATTGACAGTTACAACTGCCAATTTTGCTTAAATTTACAGTTTGAACCGAGAATATTATAAAATTGACAGTTAGAACTTGAAATTTTGTTAAATTGGCAGACTGAACTGGAAATTTTGTTAAATAACTGTCAATTTTGCTTAAATATACAGTTTGAACTGGGAATTCTGTTAAATTAACAGACTGAACTGTGAATTTTATTAAATTGACAGCTACAACTGCCAATTTTGCTTAAATTTACAGTTTGAACTGGGAATATTATAGAATTGACAGTTAGAACGGGGAATTTTGTTAAATTGACAGATTGAACTTGGAATTTTGTTAAATTGACAGTTAAAACTAGGGTTGCCACCTGTACTTTTTCCCAACAAAATGTCCTTGCGGCTTTTTTTGTCCTTTTTACAAACTATACTCCTATTTTTCCAAATTAAATTATTCGCAGCGGCACGGGCAAATCTTTTTGGGCACAGCGTTGGTTTCACAGCCACAACCACATTTCCGCAGCTGACATTTGACACGTTGACACCAAGGCATGACATCAATTTAGGAGATAACTGGAAACCTATTAACCAAACTTTGTTTATTGGTATATAATTTTTTAAGCTTCATGTTAAGCTATTTGACCTTGAGAAATTAAAAAAAAATGACAACCCTAGTTAGAACTGTCAATTTTGCTTAAATTTACGGTTTCAACTGGGAATTTTGTTAAATTGACCGATTCAACTGGGAATTTTATTAAATTGATAATGAACATGGTTTTTCTTATGAGACAACCTGTATATTTCTTCGGAGCTTATGCCTTTACCTATGGGACACAATGTATATTTACAGCATTAATTATCTTTTGTATTTACCTTTCCAAATATATAATTTCGTAGATATGATATTCAACTTATATTTTATGGGATAACCTATATATTTCTGTGATACTAATTTGCTGTTGCATTTATCTTTCGATTGAACCAATATTTTTGGATAGGTAAAGGCATAAGCCCCATATAGAAGTATACAGGAAAACTATGTTCATTATCAATTTAACATTCCCAGTTGAATCTGCAAAATTAATCAAATTCCCAGTTAAATCTGTCAATTTCACAAAACTCCCAGTTCAAGCTGTAAATTTGATTAAATTCCCAGTCAAAACTGTAAATTTAAACAAAACTGACAATTTTAACTGTAAATTTAACAAAATTCCCAGTCCGATCTGTCAATTTAACAAAATTCCTAGTCCGATCTGTCAATTTAACAAAATTCCCAGTTCTAACTGTCAATTTAACAAAATTCCTAGTCCGATCTGTCAATTTAACAAAATTTCCAATTCTAACTGTCAATTTAACAAAATTCCTAGTCCGATCTGTCAATTTAACAAAATTCCCAGTTCTGTCATTTAACAAAATTCCTAGTCTGATTTGTCAATGAAACAAAATTCCCAGTTCAATCTGTCAATTTAACAAAACTCCCAGTTCAAACTGTAAATTTGATGAATTCCCAGTTCAAAGTGTAATTTTAACCAAAACTGACAGTTTTAACTGTAAATTTAGCAAAATTTCCAGATCGATCTGTCATTTTTACAAAATTCCTAGTCCGATCTGTCAATTTAACAAAATTCCCAGTTCTAACTGCCAATTTTATAATATTCCCAGTTCAACAGTAAAATTAAGCCAATTTTGATTTTCAGTTTAATCTGGGAAGAGTAACTTTTTTTCTATGTGGCCGCTATACGCTTTTGTCGGAATATTGTTCCATGTCCCTTTAACAAACTGTTGTTTAGTTCGTAAACCCACATTTTGTGCATCTGATAGTTTTTTCTACAGACTCTAGATTCATTCATAAATAAGGTTATCGCTTTCTTGTAGTTTTCCTTGCTGTTCAAAGTAGCTTATTATATGAAGCACCATTTTAATGCAAGTTGTTCCTTATCACACATTTTGAGAAACTCTGTTTTTCGATGTACGTAGTTATATTTAATTCAGATGATCGCATGATGTCAGACATGACTTATAAGAGTGCCTCTGACTAGCTAGAAAATCATCCCTCGAAAACATCGCCCTTGCTAAAAAATCATCACCATGCACTCTCAATATTTCATAGATATTTGTGAAGATTATGCCAAGTTGTGCAACGTCAATTTCTAACTTACCTAGGTGAAAAATTAGCGAACAACCAGTTGAAGCAAAATCTCGCAGTAAAATTAAGGAAGAAATCCAAAAATACTACAATACACAAGCTGCTTCATTTAAAATGCACTTAAGATCTGCAGCTAAATCTACAATACCCTGTATATGAAACTTACCATATACATTTTCAAATAGCAGGGAAGCAAAATTTCCTTAACTATCTGATACTACATACTGCGTAAAAATGTATGGATCAATTCAAAGACTAGTAAAAAAAACCCTTTTAGGAAAGATCTGTGCTGACCTGCATGTGCACCGTAGGGGCGGCATTCTCTGCAACGTTCCACACTTGCACCTTCCCGTCAGTTCCCCCAGAAACCAACCATTTTCCGCACGACGACAAATCCAAAGAAACCTTCTGATTAGTGTTCGATTCCCGATTGACGGTAAAAATCGGCCGACCAGGAACCTTCAAACAAATCAAAATTAAAACACAGAAAATAACGATATAAAAAATTTTCCTTTCGTAATGTTTGGTGCGAATATTTCTTACTCGTAGATCCCAGCAGATGATCTCTTTGTCTTTCCTCGCCCCGCTGTACAACCGCACACCGTCCATCGAGAAAGCCATGGTTGTGATCCCGCCCTTGTGACCCTGTAACTTGCATAAGTGACGGAAGGTCCCGTCGCTCTGAGAAACTAATTCTATCGTATTTTTCCAGGTACCTAAAATATCCCGCTTGAAATATTCTCACTATGAAGGCTTAAAAACTGGGGCTGTCAATAGTTATGATTAACTCACCTATCGCAACTACACCAGGTTGCGCTAAACTAGCTACTAAACAAGAAGCAGGATGCGAAGTGGGATACTCAAGGTATTCGCGACCTGGCCGCCCAGTGCTAAAAATTTTAACATTCTTCTTATAACCACAAAAAATATTCTGACCATCAGCTGAAAATGTTACGCTAATCGCAGCTTCCAACTCGTCTGCTGTATTATAGCCCCTGTAAGAACACCTTAATGTTCCCGTAAAAGCATCCCAAAGATGGATCGGACCTTCGTGACCACTCGCCGCCCAACTGAAAATATCACACTCACTACTCCAACTCAAAAAAAAATTATTAAAAAATCAGGGCAAGCTGGGCAAGTTACTGACAAAAAGTCGCTAAGCTATTAACACCGGAAGATACTTCTAAATTTTAAGATAAGTGTGGAGTACTATAGTACGTCCAAAGAAATGAATTTCTTTTGTGCAAAATAAGAGTGGGACATCCAAAACTACTGCCCAGCTCTGTCAAAATCTTACCAACACGTTGCAGGATTCCCGCTATTCATCCCAGGATACCAGCAATAATCGTATATTAACCCACTTTCCGGCACACTGACAGCAGGGTTTAAAGGCTGAATCGGTCTGCTAGACATAATCTTTTCACCTGTATATAAATCGGTAGGTAGTTCCATCACATGCATTCCCGCACCCCTGACAATCGTCAGCAAACATGTACCATCCGGAGACCACTTGCAACCTCTTAAATAATGTTGGTCGTCGTAATTGGGCCATTGCGAACGCGCCAGTTCCACACTGGTACTTTCAAAATTATAATTCGCGTACTGCACGAAGGAATTTTCTAACATGCCGTTCATTCTTGTGAAGCTTTTAACCTAGTTTTATGTGTATGGAAAATAAATATCACGTTTATAAGGCGGAATGGATCGCTGAAATCAAAAAGCTTCTTGAATTAACGATTTAACAATCACTAATGTAACCACAGGATACATTTTAACAAACAACTACTTCACAAACTGACGTTTAATGACGCCATTTCTCCGTGCCGGTAAAGTAGTTCCCTAGTAGTGATGGACGATATTTCACGAACTGTGATTTAATCACTGATACCAAAAAATCACTGGTAGCGACTGTTACTAAAGGTCCTACAAAACTGTGACGTGATCACGACATTCCGTTGTTCCTTATCCTCGCTCGATAGCGTAGAGGTGCTCGATAGCGAGATTTCGGGACCTAAGTGCCTCCGTCATACGTCAAATTTTCATTCCAAACAAAACAAAAGCACTTGCCATTTGACGTTTATCGATATTATTTAGAACGTCTTAAACTAGTTTTTGCAATATAATTCTAGACGTTTTGCAGTGAAAACAGTTTATTTTCAATTTGTGTGTCGGGCTTACGCGTAAAAACTTGAAAACAACTATATGTAATTATAATTATATTTCAGAGGTTAGGTTAAAACGTCAGAAAGCACGTGGCTTTGTTTTGTTTGGAATGAAAATCTGACGTTTGTGACGCGCCACTTATCTCCCGAATTAGCGAGGAAGTGAAATGTTGTGATCACGTATACGCTCGTAGGTATAATACTACTAAAGTCGTGATCACGTCACGTTTTAAAATCACTGATATAGAAAAATCACATTAACAACTCACAATGTGATTGAAAAATCACGATATCGCCCATCACTATTGCCTAGTTCGCATTGCGCGACAGTGTTGCCAACATCCTGTTCTGTGTTGCCAATATTAGTTGTCATTAAACGTCAAAAGCATAAAATAGTCATAAAATAATCAAATTTGAGAGACAAAAATTTTCGGGAAAATTTCCAAAATTTAAGTAACAAAAATCTTAAAAGAGCACCAAAAATTAAAATACGATTTATTTTTGACGTTTCACCTTTGACACTTCATCCTCTGATTTTAAGAGGTTAGAAAAATGGATACGTTAACATTTGGCAGTCAGAGGTAAAATTGTAACAGTTATACACTTTTATTGTTGTTGATTGCTTTATTTTGTCTCAGATTAGTCCACTTGGACCTAAAGGGAGCTCCTCCAAAACTGTCGTTTTTCGAAAAGGTAATATTTTGTATGTAAACAAATTATGCAATATTTACGTCTATGTTATGTCATAAATTTTTGTAAACATTGCAGTTTTTACCGTTTATTAAAGAGATAGGAGCTACAGGCATTTTATTAGAATGGGAAGACACATTTCCATATTCGAAAGAACAAATTCAAATTGGAGGACTTTCCGACAGTGCTCAAGCAAGTGGGGCCCCTTATTCGATAGAAGAAGCCAAGCAGTTACTTAATATTGGTACATATTCCTCGAATTTGTTTTCTATTTATTAGTAAAATTCTTTCGCAGCTGCTGATTGCGGATTACAAATTATTCCGTTGGTCCAAACGATCGGACATATGGAATTTGTTCTGAAGCACAGTCAGTGGCAGGGTTTAAGAGAAGTTGAGGCTTACCCAAGTTCGATGTGTCCAAGTAACAGTGAAGCATTACCTTTAGTTAGGAGTTTAGTTCGTCAAGTATTAGCGTTTCACTCAAACTCTCAGTATATTCACATCGGAGCTGATGAGGTATTTGTTAAGAGTAAATGAACAGTAAAAACAATAAAAAATCGGTAAAAATAATAAAAATAATAAATGCAGGGTATTTTTAATAAACTGATGAGTTTTTTTACGAAAATTAGGTGTGGCACTTGGGTCTTTGTTCTACTTGCACTAAAAGAATGTTTTCGAGTAAATATGGGAAAGCTGCGCTGTATTTGGACCATATAACAGAAGTAGCGCAGTACATAAAAGATAACTATCCTAATTTGAAAGTTATCATATGGGATGATATGATAAGAAATATAGACGCAAGCATTTTAAAAGGTATTTTTAATAACTAACATTCACCGTTAATCGATACGTGCTTTGTAGATTACAGTATGGGATCGTTGGTCGAACCAATGATTTGGCATTACAATAGTTCGGAAACATTTAATTTGGATCCATCGATCTGGGAAAAATACAGTAGCATATTTACGAATGTATGGATAGCTTCGGCTTTCAAGGGGGCCACGACAACATGCCAAATTTTACCCGTCAACAAATACCATGTCAGTAACCACGAAGCGTGGCTCAATAACTTGAATCTGCACGCAGGAAAAATACTGAATTTCCGTGGTATTGCTCTCACAGGTTGGTCAAGGTGTGTGTGTTCTTTCCTACAGAAAACCACCTACTTTTGATGGTTTCTTCAATAGGGCTCTTTGTATAAATTGAAGAAAAAATGATTTAAATAAAAGTTATTCCATGTAAATTTTATTAAAAACTTTTTTCTAAAATCTATAATAAATTATTTAAAGGTACGATCATTATGCGACAATGTGCGAATTACTTCCATGTGCTATTCCTTCTTTATGTCTCTGCATGAAGACTTGGTTGTTGGGAAGATATAACCAGGAAATTCACGAGTATGTCAGATATCAGTGGATAAAAGTCAGTTTTTGATATTGATTTCTCTTAAAGTTCCGTAGGAAAAATGCTTGGATATGAAGATGCTATATCCAACAGTGATGGGTCTAATAGGTCCATGATGGTTCTGCCCGAATTAAATTTTCCCGGTTGGCAACTTTTTGTTGGTTTTGAATGGTTTATTAACTTTAAATCGAGATATCGGAATGTTGTCGATAGCGACCAGTACGTTCTTCAATTTCAAAACCAAGTTGGTGTTTTATTCTTGATGTTTTTAGGATAAATACTTGGTTCAATCAATGGCAGATTATGAACAATTATACTAATCCTATGCAAATTGAAAGTTTGTTGCCTGTTCTGAGCCAGTAAGTTCCTTATATCTTTTTCCGCGAGTAGATTTAATTCCGATATTGAAGGTTATTGCAAGAATTGACGTCATTGGAAAATTATTTAAAGCTCCATTTGGAGCAGAACTTTTATCTGCATACAGTTGAGGAACTAATGGGCACATTAATTTCACCAGTGAAACATAACTTGACTCAACTGAAGTGTGATTGCGAAACACAGTTGACAACAGGTTGTAGAGTACGGGGCCAAAAGAGGATTAATATTTAGGTACTTTAGGTGCTTTAAAGTATTATGTTTTGACTAAAAATATGTGATATTTCTCTGTACTTAATAAGTAGGTGAAAATATTTATAAAGTAACTCGAAATAAAGTTTTTGAAAAATATTTTTTATCTAATCACTATACAGGCTGGCCCATTAGTCCGGGGATGGTCTATATCTCTTGAACCATTCAAAGCATCAAAATAAAATTTTGCAAGTGCTTAGAAAACCTTATGCCACATATTGTAAAATTATTTTGGTGTATACAGGGTCTTCACATTTTGCGTAACAAACGAAAGTTATATTTTTTTAAATGGAAACCCCCAATTTTGTTTGCATATTCACTTCCCCACAAAATTTCATGGAAAACGATATACACCACATTATGGGGTTTCCAGTAGGGGATGTCAAGATATTGCCATTTTAGTGCCAATCTGGACCCATCTTTGTGGCACTACTAACGCCTACTTTCCGAAGCTGTCTACGATTTCTTTATCGAACTAGATTCACAGACTATTCTATTTGCAAATTCTGTTAATACCTTTGCTACAATACTTTGTATTATACAGGGTGATCAACATACGCATAACTGAATTTTTCTCAAAAATTTTAAACGGAACACCCTGTATATAACAGTGAAATTGGAAATTTGTAAGTTTCAATCTTAATTTCTGTAGAAACTGTTGTGACGGCAGACGGGGCTCACCTGACAAAACCCTATTGAAAATGTGAAAATAAACAATATATTAAATGAAACGTCAGGATGACACCAGTCAGGTGAATTTCATCTGTGCACACTGAGATCTTAACTTACCTCAATGAGTTCTTGATATCCTGTTAAGTAACAGGTATCATAACAACCTTTGTCGGATCTTACACATGGGCTAGAGGTAATTTTCCTTACATGAAATGAAATCCAGTTATCCTTGTACCCTATCCTGTATTTCCTATATCTATACAATATCTCGGCACTTCCACTCCAAGTGTGTATTATAAATAAGTACCCAGTGTTATCAAACACATAAAGCATCAATTCGTACATTTAACATCCTGCCTACCGACACCAGTTATTCATACAAAATTATAGACACCAATTTAATACAAGATCAACACACATATGTTACAAATTGCTCTTAGCTCACCCATACGGTTAACCATAATCCAAGTCTACAATTAATGAAGATGAAGGAATGCAACGCCGGTTGATCACCCATTATTCTCACTCGATAGTTATTTCGGCCCACTCCAATAACCATAATAATTCTGCTTCTACCATATGTACGAAAACTTATGTGCCACTTTTCACTTTATTAATTTAAACCAAACTAGTTACTTGACTCTACATCACCAATTATTCAACACAACTGCCACCCGTCTTTAGCCCTTGCTAATTATTAACTACCTCGACCGCTACACATGACTTCTGATGTTCAACTCTTTTTTACTTCCCCTGGATCTTCCCTTTTTATCACCTTGCATGACACTGCCCATGAAAAACAGGCGTGCTTTTCCCTAATACTCTCAACCACCGTTTCCATGGAAAACATGGCTGTTTGCTTTCCCGGATAGGCTGTGGCGTAACGCCCATGGAAATCCTGATTAGTTGCTTATTTCCGATAGGCTACAATGTGGTTACCCTGGGAAACGGAATAACGTAATTTCCCCCTGACCCTGGTGATTTATTTGTTTGTTTGTGCAATTCACTAAGTATCATTCGTGACAATAGCCCTTTTATGAAATGAATTTGGTTAATCATCCTTACTTCAAATGCATGCTGTTAAATCGGTTTTAGACCTAAGAAAATGGTTGTGGCTCCCGCCAATCTGTCTGTCTGTCCCATTAGTAGCCTTTACTGTTTCGTTTGAAACGACAATTATGAGTACAAATCGTCCTATTACTTTCCCTAAACCTTTTAGTGTTCGCGTGCGGCTGTGCCTACTTTGCTTATTAAAAACGCAATGATTCCACTGTGGAAATTTGTATTAGTCATCCTTCCTTAAAAACTCTGAATTTTCCAATATATCTCAAAGTTATGCAACTTGTAACTTTTATTAAATAAATATTGCATTTATTTCTAGACAGTAAGTTCTTGAAATCGAATTTAAAGTGGCCCTGTTACACTGTCAGTCGCAGACCTGGCAATGCCTGTATCAATCAGAAGCTTAGTAAACTAGCTATTAAATGTGCAATTAATATACAGGGTATTCCATTTGAAATTCTTGAGAAAAATTCAATTATGCGTATGTTTACCACCCTGTATAATGTAAAGCACTATGACAAAGGTATTATCATAATTTGCAAATAGAATAGTTTGTGAATCTAGTTCGATAAAGAAATCTTTGACAGCTTCTGTAAGTAGGCGGCAGTAGTGCCACAAAGATGGGTCAAGATCGGCACTAAAATGGCAATATCTTAACATCCCCTGCCCGAAACCCATTAATGTGGTATATCATTTTCCATGAAATTTTGTGGGGAATGTGAACATTAAAAAAAATGTTGGGGTTTCCATTTAAAAAAATGTAACTTTGGTTTGTTACGCAAAATGTGAAGACCCTGTATACACCAAAATAATTTTATAAGATGCAGCATAGGATTTCCTAAGCACTTGCAAAATTTCGTTTTGATGCCTTGAATGGTTCAAGAGATATAGACCGTCCCCGCACTAATGGGCCACCCTGTATATTTTTATTCTTATCTCCACCTCTAGTTTATCACGAACTAATCCATCGTGTCTGAGAAAATCACTAACATATCCTATCTCTTCTATTCTATATTGTCTTCTATATACAGTACATACTCAGAAATCCGAACTTGCGATCTTCCGGATGACTTAATGCTGCTCGCCGCTGTACATCAGACAGAAAGAAAGTGTGGAAACATATTTCAATTTTTTCTCACAAAACAAGTTGCGCAATCTACCCAAACTTCACAGTAGCTCAAAATTCTGTTGTCAAACAATGACAGCCTAATTTTTTCCTTTTACAAAAAACAATAAATTCGAAGTGTCTGATAATACAAGAACGAATGGAAACCGCAAAAGAGACTGATTTCGATGCAGCCTTCCGTAGATGTTTAGTTATAATCAAACCCTACATAGGGTGTATTACAAACACCATTTATCTCCATCAGTACAGAATATGGCTTGAAAAATTTGCAACTGCTAAATCGTTCGAGAAAAAAATACGAAATGTATATGTCGAGGAATTGTGCAAACAAATTCAGGCTGGCATCCTTAAAGAACCTTTCACAAAATCTCCTCCCCAAGGCTTTTTGCCACCCTTCGAGCAACTCGTTGATGAATCTAAAGTTTGTAAATCATTAAAAAAAATTATAAGCAATTCATCGTGTAATATTTTAGGAAAATATTTGTAGGGAAAGACACCCCAAGAAATTGGTGTCTTACAGCAAAACGTATGTTGCAAAGTCTGGCCGGAATCATCAAAACTTAAAAGCCCTAGAATGTTCTAGATCGGACCTTAGAACACAAAGTTTAACAGACAGTAAAGTGTATATGAAAAAATCAGATCGCAAGAGACCAGTAGAAAATGTAGACTCTTCGTTGCTTTCATGTGGTGATGAATTCAATAGTGCACCCCAGTATCATGAAGAACCTGTCCCAGCTGAGAGATGCTACAAAATTTTGATAGGCAAAATGGCAAAACTCATAAGAAACATGCAGAAGGAAAATACAATGATGCGCAGCAGTATCGAGTATTTTCAAAAACAACTGGAAGATGGCACCATATCTAGCTGCAGCACCTGATAAAATTGGTGATAAATATCAATGAAAATGAATAAAAATTAGGGAAAAGGGACTTTTGGTTATTTTTAATTATAATCTGTATAACAACAACCTGAATATGGAGGTTTTGCAGGTCCGTTATGCATAAACAGCCTACATCCTTACATTAACGAGTGGTGGGGATACATTTCAGCCTTTAGTTATTGACAGTCTCAGCAGCACCTCAAAATATCCAAGTATCAAATCAAAGTATCAAGTAGCTTTCTATCAAAATTTTGACGTTAATAATTTACACTTGACTGTTCTACACCAGTTATACCGCTATTTATTTCTATTATTTCTACACGAAAACCAAAAAATGCTGTACAGTAACTAAATGGAACAGGCAAACAACAATTCCTTAGAAGCAGCTTTCAGAAAATCGCTCCTTATAATAAAACCGTACATAGAGTGTTTAACCAACACCAAATTTATCAGTCAATACCAAATTTGGCTAGAAAAATTAAGCGACACCAGTCTATCAGAGAAAAAGGAGAGGAATATTTATTTGGAAGAATTACGGAAGCAAATTGAGGCGGGAAAACTCGAAGAGCCTTTCACAAGACCGCCTCCATATGGCCCTTTACAACCATACCATGAATTCTTTAATAACACACCAGTTAGTTGTCTACATTAAGCATAATATACTTTAAGTAATACTTTGTTATACTTCAGAAAAATTCGGAATCAGAAACGGACGATTCACTTGCATACAGCGAAGAAAAAAGGCATTTTGTAACGTGCACGAAAATCTACGAAGCGAAACCCAGTCCACGCATTTATAGTGATCTAACAGGATATTACCAACTCCCGAAAGAACAGGAGAATGTTCAAAACAATCATAGTATTCTACCAAAACAACAGTATGCAGCGAAAGAAAGGCGAGAGGATACTTCTTGGTACGATTTAACCGAAGTAAGTACCTCAACGATTATGGTTGAAGAAAGTGGTTCTGCACGATCAACAGTGACAGATCACTGCCATGGTGATGATCGGAACAGACCAAACAATCTCCCAGTATTTATAGAAAAAAGAAATGCTCAAATGGAAGAATATTATCGCACCAGGATGTATAAAATGACGGAATTAATAGAAAAACTTCAAGAGGAAAATAGATTATTGTACGAAAATCTTGCGCAAATCAAGAAAGATTTAACCTTAAGTAAATTTAACCGTGGCTATAAAGTTTATACCTAAATTTTTTTATTTTTAGAGAACGCAAAAGCAGAAAAAAGCATCCATAATCTAACGGAAGAAGTAAACACTTTACAGAAGCGACTTCAAGAACTAAGCGACATAAAAGCCGTTCTCCAAAATGGCAAACGACACAGTCACAATATGGAAAGAGACTTACACGCTACGATGGAAAAGAACATGGAATTGCAAGCAATCATTTCAGCTCTTGAAAAAAAATTAAAATCGGAACGATTTCTTAACAATAAAGTAAGTACTCTGCTTACCGAAATGTTCCAATGTATTAAAAATAATACGCTTACAGGAGAATACAGAAAGCAAAAAGAAATTAACGAAATTACACAACGAAGAAATTCAGATGTTGAAACAACTTCATGCCGAACAATTTACAATGATGGAATCGAAGTTTAAAGCACAAATTTCTGAAAAAGAGTACATCTGGGAAGGAAAAATAGTGGAACTGAAAAAGGACTACGACAACAGAGTGCTAGAACTAAAAATCGAACATGAGAAACTCGTAGCGGAGAAAGATTCGAAGATAAGAGAATTGCAATTCGTAATACGTGAACAGTTTGCTAAAATTGAAGACCAAATCTCTATAATACAAGAATTTATGAATAAAAAAGATCAAAACCACGCTTGCGATAGATTTGCAGAGAAAATGCATGGCTTGGAAAAAGCTGTCACAAGAGTCTTCATAAAACAATGCACGAAAGACAGCAAAAAACAAATTATCAAACTGCAAAACGAACTTGATATTCAAAAGAAAAATTTAGAGGTTTTTGACTTTCACTTTTTAAACCCCTTATAGCATTTTTGCAATTTTCAGCTTCAAATGTCAGCGCAAAAAGCGACCTTGCTTGCACGAGTTACAGCAGAAAAACAAGGAGAAATAGACGAGGTTCTAAACAAGTTAGAAGCACGTTACAAGATGCTACTGAATAAACTTCAAAACCAAATGGTTACAGCTAAAATTTCCGACGAAAAAACCATATCTGACCTACGAAGGGAGATTATTTATTGCAAAGCGCAAGCACAAAATAGAATGTAATTTTTATTTTATCATATAAGTATATTTATAAAAACAAACACCCGCTTTGTAAAACTAATTTATCATATCACATAACGTAACTGGCAACCATCTAAAACTAAAAACAAATGCAAATACTAAGTACAGACGAAAACATAATACAAAAACGAAGCTTGCAGTTTGTATATCAACACAGCAGTGTTCGGTCTAGTGATGCTACTCTATATCGACGTACAAACTGCGAGACCTCGCCTAAACACAAACATGTCTAAATGTTTATGCAGTATTAGTTTACACATCTATACTCAGCAATGGAAGACACTTTTGAGTCTAGAATTAATCTATGCATTGGCAGTGTGTACATCATTATAGGGTAGTGTCACTAGATAGAACACTGCTCTATATTTATGTATAAACTGCAACTCTCTAGATACAAAAGTACCTTCTTGTACACCTAGTGTGTACCCCGTTTACCTTACAATGTTTCTAATTCAGGGGGAATGGGAATTTTGTTACTAATAGCAAATTTCTTCAAAGAATCGTAACGCACACTTATTGTATTAACCTCCTCTTTCATTTTATTAACATCGTCCTGCATTGTTTCCATGTCTCGCCACTCCTGGGTTTTTTCAGTTTCCAATTCGTCTTTCTGCTCTATACGTTTTATGCGACACGAAGCGGCGTACCCACGGTTCTTTAAAGTGCGCCGTCGTTGTTTCATTCGAACGATTTCATCTCGAGACAATCCTCGAAGTTTTAATTGGCGATTCAAATCTCGTACAGATATGCTTACTAGTTCATCGTCGGATATGTCTAGTACGGGACCAGGAGACAGCGGAGCCTGCAATATGTTACGTGTTTATCAACAAATGATGCAAAATAATGGTGTTTTCATACGGAATTTTTGCGTTCCCTTCTCATTTCTTGAGGCATTTTAACGTCTTAACGAAATTTGATGGAATAACAAAAGGAACAATCAATTTCTTAGCGTCAGTAATATTTGCAAGTCATTCTTACATCATTTATATTTTTAATTTCTCTGAGAATGACAACTTTCAAAATTATAGGTTATTTCCAGGTTAGCCAACATACGATACGGGGAAAATCACTAAATTTCAAACAAAAAGTAAATGGAGGGCTTTCAAATTTGACGTTTGTGAAATATTTTTAAGCTAAATAATACTGGTAAATAAACAGATTTATGGATTGAAATGTTTAAAAATGTCAAGTAATGGGTACGCGGGATAACAACGAGTTTAAATTAGCTATAAGGGACATTGCGGCGTATGCGCCTAATTTGGAGAATCCCTATGGTAGGTGCACGTCTTTTACAGCGGCAAATTAGATTTGGCAAACTCGTCCAATGTTCACAGATCGTGTCCGTTGTGCAGAGTGGGCCAGAAAGTTGGCGAGTCTCCCCGACGATAATTTAGAATCGTCAAAACTGCGAAACGAATATGCTCAATTTTTAAGAATACAGGTCAGGCATTCATTTTTGCATGGCCCTTTTAAGCAACCTCCCCCGGATTGTGCGCAACTATGCCCACTTTCGGAATGTCTAGGGAATTTAATGGCCCAACAGGTAATAAAATGATTTTTTGATAGCAAAAATGTCAGGTGTATAAATTGTGCAGATTCCCTTTTTACCTAGGACGGGCCCCCTCGCCCCCATGTTGTATCATAGATCACCAGATGGTAGAGCGATAGTGACTGCTAAGCAAGTACCCGGAGGCGGAGTTTTTTGTTACATGGCTGTCAGCCCTGATGGGTTCGAGTAAAGGGATGTATGGGGGATGACTTGTTCTTTATTATTGTGTACAGCTTTTATAAATTATAAAGTAGTTTTACCGCCTCTGTTTATATTACATTAACACATCTTCATTCATATAGTCACCAAAATTAAGATGAAATGAGGTTATTTGGAAAGTACCAATAGGTTGTTAAAAAGTATATGTATGTATGTGTGCAGACGAGCATTGTGATAAAGCAACACAAACATGAAATAAGCATGCCATGTCTTTTGTTCTGGATTGTGAGACGCAGTTTCTTGAAGATGTTAATTGCTTTGAGTTTATTGTGGTCTCTTGTGCCTTCTCGGAAAAAATTGTGGCTTTATAAATTGTTCAAAAATAACGTAGGTGCACCTTGAATTATGAGCGAGGTATCAAAAAAACTAAAGCGGGATTCCAACTGAAAAGAATATACTGTAGAAACAAGGAATTTGATAGGGGGTGGCCGAGAAAGCATGGAGAGATGACGAGAGTATTTTCGAGATATGCTAAGTCAAGTGACAGTAGAGAACAAGAGGAAGATGAGGAGTAGGTGGGGGAATGGCTGGAACAGAATGAAGGAAGGACTGAGGGGCGGGAAAAGGGAGCCATTGAAACACCCTTAGCTCTTGGTTAGTTTGCCTTTCCCACACATCATCCACTCTTTTACCTCCATATATCTTCCTCAGCATTTTTCTCTCCCACACTCCCAGCATTTTTTGTTCTGTTGATCCTAAAGTCCACACTTCACTTGCAAATGTCACAATTGGCTGTATAACAGTTTTATAAATCCTCAGTTTTAACCCCCTTGATATCTTCTTACTATGTAATAATCTGATGAGTGAGTGTATGCATCGGTTTCCTGTCATTATTCTTTGCTGTACCTCTCTTTGGATGTTCGGTTTTCTGCAAAACATTGTCCCCAGATATGAAAAGCTCTCCACTTCTTCAAATTTGTAAATTTTGCCTTCGTTCGTTCTTAATTTTAGCTCTCCACTCACTCCCAAATCTTTGTCTGTCCATGTCATGAATTTTGTTTTATTTTCATTGATAATTAGACCCATTTTCTTTGCCGAACTTTCCAATCTCTGCATTACCACCTGCAGTTCCTGTTTACTTCTTGTCACAATCACCACATCGTCTGTATACCAGGCCAGACCTTGTTAACATTGACATCCCGTATTACTCTTTCCAATGCAAAATTGAACAGCACGGATGATAGAGGGTCACCTTGTCTTACTCCTTCTTTCACTCTAAATTTCTCTGAAGTTTTTCCGTTTATTCTGACTCTGTTCTCAGTTTCCTTTAATGTCAACTTCACCATGCTTACAAGTTTTTTGCCTATTCCCAGCTGCTTTAATGCTTTGTATAATTCTGATCTTCTTATTCTATCATAGGCATGTCTAAAGTCAACAAATATAACATATGTTTCCTTTTGATACTCGTAACTTTCTGCCTGTAATTCTCTCAAAGTAAATATCTGGTCTACAACCGATCTTCGTCGTCTAAAGCCACACTGATAATCTCCCAGTTCATTCTCCATTCTTGCCGTTAAGCTATTTTTAAACATGATGCAAGTATCTTATAGGCATCATTAAGTAAGGCTATACGCCTGTAATTCTTAGCATGCATCTTATCGCAATACAATGGATGTAGTATTGCTTCCCTCCAACTCTGTGGTATTTCTTCCTGTATCCATATTTCCTCCAAAAGGTCCCTCACACATCGAGCCAATTCCTCTCCTCCATATTTATTTAATATCTTCAACTTCCTTTAAAGTTGGTGGTTCTTCCTCCCATCCATCTTGATTCTGCATATCAATTTCTGTGTATTCATCTATTATTTCTTCGTCTCGCCCTTCACCCCCATTCAATAATTCATCAAAGTAATTCTGCCACCCCTCTCTTCTCCTATTATTTCGCCATTTCTATTCTTATAAAATACTGTTCTTGGTTGACACCCCTTTTTTTCTCTTCTTACTCCTCTGTATAGACCAATGATGTACATCCCTAGACTTCTTATTTCGTTGTTCTTGTGATTCTCCTCTATATCATTAATAAGCTTTTCGTTGTATTTTCTTTACTTTTCCCCTCAATATCCTCTTACACGTTTTCCTTTGTTCTTCAAATAGATTCTCTTCTGGCTTTTCCTGTTTCTGTCTTCAACATTGCCAGTCGCAATTTTTTTCTTTTTTCTAATTCTTTTTCGCATTCCCTGTCGAATCATTTCTGTTTTGTCTTTGCATCCTCATTCTCACCGCAACCCACCGATACTTTCATTCTTTCACTTATAGATTTCCAAAAACTTTCTACATCACTTGATTTATTTATCGAACGCAGGTTATTGTTCAATTTTTCCTGATATTCCACTTTTTCCCTTCTCTTAATCTATTTAAACTAGTCTTATTTTTTAATTTCTCTTTTCTTTGATTTCTCGCAAAAGGTACAATTTGTTTCATTTTTACACCTAGCAAGAAATGATCAGAGTCTGTGTCTGGCCCCCTATAGCTTCTTATGTTATTTATGCACTTTTCTTCATCTTTCTCTATTAAAATGTGATCAATCTTATTCACATACGAACCATCTGGTGATCTCAAAGTTCTCTTGTAAATTTCCTTTCTTTGGTAATATGTGCTTTTAACTATCATGTTCTTTTCCTTTGCAAAATCAATTAGTATGTAGTAAATACCCAGAAAATAGGATCGACAGCTAATGTAAGAAAGGCGACATACATGGAGATGTGTGGTGGGATAAGAAAAGATGACACGGAGATCGTTTTAAAATATGGGCCGGGGATGATTTTCTAAAAAGCGAGTTTTGTTTTCATGGGTACGGTAATCAGATAAAACTGTAAAAGGGACACCGAAATTAGTGTAAGTACCGCCATGGGTGACTAATGCGCAGGGACTCTGACCAAAATACTTGGATCAAAAACTGTGTCGAGAGAGACTAGGCTAAGAATTTATAAAACAGTGAAAAGACACTGCCACATGCCTGCGAGATCTGGGTGATGACTGCAGTTGATTAGTGTAAGATGGAACGATGGGAAAGAAAAATACTGAGACTCATTTTTGGTGGAGTCAGAAAAGAGGGAGGATGGAGGAGAAGAACGAATGAAGAGATAAAAGAACTGTATGGAGAACATAGTATATTGAATTTTATAAGGGCTCAACGAATCAGATGGCTACCACAGGATAAAATAACACGAGTAGTACTACGAGCAAGCCCAGGCAGAGTCACGAGACAAAGACAGCCAAGACTAAAGTAAGAGATCCTAGAAATAGACATCAGGAACTGGTCAGTGAAGACAAGACAGGCAGGAATAGAGAATGGTATTACAAAACGGCTTGGGCCTGAATGGCCTGTAGGAGCTACGCAATATACAATATATCTGATGAAGCACTTGCATAGATTTTTGAACTGTGTTCCATTTACGCGAAAGAGAAATATAGAAGCTCTTGGACCTCTATATCTCCGTGGTAGGAAGATCCCATTGTCAAGGGAGGTTAAGTATCTTGGGGTTATACTGGACTCAACACTTACCTGGAACCAACAAATCGATAGAAGTCGGAAAGTCGGAAACTACTCTTGCAGTAGTTAGGCGAACATACAACAAAAAATGGGGTCTAAGGCCAGGGATGGTGCACTGGCTGTACACCAGAATGGTCAGACCAGGAATAATGTATGCAGCTTTGGCATGGTGGCCCAAAGTCAAACAGGTAACTACTAGGCTAAGGCTAAGCAAAATTCAGAGGCTTGCCTGCCTAGGGATAACAGGGGCGATGCGGACTTCGCCAACTGCAGCCATAGAGACTCTTCTGGACCTTCCCTCTCTCCACTTCGTGATACAGGGGGAGGCGAAACTGGCACTATACAGACTGCAAAACTCTTTTTACCGTATCCGTCTGGGTACAGAGCACATTAGCATTATTGAGGACATAAAGGATCCCATGCTTGACATGAGGACGGATTACATGGTCCCCAAGAACACCGCACAACCACTCTTCACAATCGATGACCCTAGAGTGGAGAACCAAATTCTGAACAGCATACCTTCCGGCAGTCTAATCTGGTACACCGATGGTTCTAAGACCGACACAGGTGCTGGGTTAGGACTGTTTGGAGATAAACCAAGAGTGAAACTCAGCTCCTCTCTGGGCAAATATGCCTCTGTCTTTCAAGCAGAGGTCTACGCGATACTACAATGTGCGCGGGAAAACATTAAGAGGGGCTATAAAAATCAGCGGATCTTTATCTTATCAGACAGCCAGGCAGCTTTAAAGGCTCTTATGAGCCCAAAGATGTCTTCCAGACTGGTGTGAGAATGCTTCGAGCAACTTAATATCCTAGCCATGCGGAACGCAGTGACACCGCTTTGGATTCGAGGTCACTGTGGGCTGATAGGGAACGAGAAAGCCGATAAACTAGCAAAGCGGGGCTCCAACGATCTTTTCGTTGGACCGGAACCTGCTCTAGGCATAACTAAGAGTGCAGTCAGACACCAAGTAAATGGATGAATTTGTGCTCAACATCACAATTACTGGAACATGATTCCAGGACACAGGAGCAGCAAGTCGTATATAAAAGGACCTTGCAGGAAAAGATGCTCAGAACTACTTTGCCTTAGTAGGATGCAAATTAGAATCGTAACAGGCTTCCTAACGGGACACACGACCGTTAAAGAACACCTGTGGAAGATTGGCAAATATTACGGAGACATTAACTGCCGCTTGTGTAATAAGGAACGGGAGACAGCAATGCACATCTTGTGCAGATGTGAAGCTCTAGACCAGAAGAGGCAGCGAATTTTCGGGCGATGTCTGATGGAACCGGAAGAAATTTCCACACATTCAATGTTTGACTTGTACCATTTGGTCCAAGGCACCAAGATCATGGAATGGGTGTGACTTAGAATTAGGGTGAGCACAATAAGCCCATTTTGTGGCTGCAGTGGATCTGAGCCTACTGGCAGGCAGGCCCCAAGGGGAGAAAAAAGCACTTCCATAGATTTTTGAACCGTGTTCTCCACGTTTTCGATTCCCACAAATCCTCTACAAGTCTGATACCCAATTAAGCAAAATAAAACTGCTTTTTCTAAATAAATCCTGTAATTACTAATCACATAATATCCATATACTTAAACAAGTTGATAAACTAAAACTACCAAAGAAATAGAAGTATAACATTACGATTTAAAGCTTCCATAAAGTTTGAAACATTTTCCATCTAATCGAAACTAATAAGTTCCCCAGTTTGGGCTTCCCCGTTTTGCTGTCCCTGTTGCTGTATTTGCGGACTAGCAGGTGGTGCTCCAGGCTGCTGAAACTGAGGAGGCATCCCTTGCCCTTGCGGACGTCCCGCTTGTCCTTGTGGATGCCCCAAAACACCAATAACCGATTGAGAACCCACCGGATGAGGTGGCTGCCCTTGAGGAGTCATAATCTGCCCCTGTTGCGGGGGTAAACCTTGCGGAACTGGCGGCCCTTGCATTAAACCCGGTGGTCTGTGTTGGGATAATGTTTGAGGTATCGTTTGCTGTTGTAAACCTGGAGGGAAACCTGGTGGGTTTTGCGGAAGCCTTTGTTGATTCTGGGCGATATTCTGCGGTCCCATTTGAGGAGCAGTCATAGGAGGTGGCCCTTGCCCGGGAATCATATGTTGACCCATAGGAACTCCTTGCCCATATTGATAACCATGGTAAGTGTTCATTACAGGAGGGGCAGAATTCGGAGGGTACTGTCCATGAACTGGAGACCCCATGTAAGTGCCATACTGGGGACCCATTAGATACTGTTGTTTTTGCTGCTCTTGCCTCATTTGCATTTCCCGCTCTTGCTCCTGTATCCGCTGCAGAGCCAACTGCCTTTGGTACTGCAAATATTCTTGCTTTTTCTTACGCATTATTTCCAATTTTTGGGCCATCTGTAATTGCCGTTGTCTTTCAGCTTCTTCAGCTTGACGACGCAATTTTTCTCTGTGTTCATCCCTTAAAGCGTCCAACGCAGCCCTGGCATCTTTAACTTGGGTCAATTTGTCTTGAAGTCGCTCGTAATGCAATCGGCTGTCATCGTGTTGTTGGATGTAGTGCAAGAGTTTCGAATGCATCTGAGTTATGTTCATGAATAAGGTTTGAACGCTGCTGTCGTTTGCTATTGATCGCCCTCTACTCGAATTGCTCTTCATTCGATTAACGAATATTTCGACTTGCGACTTCAAAGCCTTAACGAATTCGTCTATTTCGTTATCCGCCACATTATTTTCTTTATATTTGACTTCATTATTTGGCGTAGGGGCTTGAGCCGGGGCCGTAGGACTTGGTGCACGATTTGTTTCTATGGCTGCCGAATCAGACTGACGATTTTCCCATAAAGAACGATTCAAATAACGAGCCAATTCTGGGTTAATCAGCTGTTCTTCTGGTGGCGTAGAACTCGGTTCAACAGGACGCAGTTCTTGTTTTATGTTGTTCTGGTACATGCTTGTTACTTTCAGCTTTTCTTTCTCCTTTGCTTCGGCTTCAGACTGGCTCAGGGCGAGAGCCAGTTGCAGTTCCTCTTCTTCTCGTAGTTCTTCTTCGCTTTTTTGTGGTTTAGACTGGAAAAATACCTATGTCTATGGGAATATAGCATAAATTTAACCTTACCTGTGGTTGTTGAGCCAAAGAACTCTTCAAATACTCCACTGGTAAATCAGATTCCAACTGCTCAGAACTCGATTTACCGGAATGAGTTGGTTTAGTAACCTGATCGTAGCAAGAATCGCAAACCCTAACTTCCTTTTCAATTCCAAATTTCGGTAAACTTGTAGACTTTTGCGAACACTGGGCGCAAAAAACTTGCCCACAAGCTCGACAGTGATGTTTCCTCTGGACTAAACTAAAAGCAACACGGCAACGATGGCAAACCTCACCATCAGCCCATTCTGGGGCCGTGTCGGCACTAAACATAGCATCAGACTCTCTAAGCGCTGGAAATTTCCTTCCCTCTGCTTTCATTGCGTTCATGATGTCCTATAATAAATAAATACATGTTAAGACTACAATTTGTGAAATATATGACACGAAGTTTATTACTTTTATATTTCCGTATTTAGGATTCTTGCGAAAAGCAAAATTCCAGGTCTGAATCAACTCCAAAAGTTTCTGACGAACGTTATCGTGTGTTGTAGTTTTTGTTAGTTCATGCAAAAAGTCGCAGTACGCTTTCGAATTTAATTCATCGTGGACTGCAGTACCGCAATTTTTGACCACACTTTCTAATACCAGGAGGGCATAAAGAGCGCTGTGTGGGTTTGGCAACAACAGTTTCTTTTTTATATTGGCCAAAGCTACTTTGGGCCTAAAAAAATAATAAATGTTGCAAATTACATATTAATTAGTGAATATACTTACTGAACATCGTTTTGTCGAATCAAATCACATATTTCCAACGTAGTTTTCCAGTCCGGCTCCATCAACAGATTACTTGTAGCTTTGTCTATAAAATTCTTGTATGTATTTTATATTCTGCACAAAAACTAATGAAGTACTCACCTAAAAGCTTGTCAAAGTTAGTAGACCGGAACATTTTCAGTTTGTTTAAAGTTTCAGTTGGGTAATTAACCGAAGAACAATGGTAATTATTAATTTATTGATATATTGAACGAATGAATCATCAGTTTGACAATCTGACGCGGCAACAATCAGCTGATTTTGATAACAAGAATTTGGCATTGTCGGTAAGCGAATAGCGAATACTCAGCTTGTTTGGGAACGCTAGCGAACTGGAGATGGCGCAGCGAAGGAAACGACAACGCCACAGCCCACAGACTATGCAATTATTGTTTCCACAGACGAATCTACTTGAGGTACGTTCGGTTGTATAGAGTAGAGTAGATACTGAACAAACGGAGCGCAGTGTCACGTGACTTCAGAGTAGGATGTGTTTCAAAGTTACTCCCGAACGCTCAGAGCATAGCTGCGCGTGGATATGTCATTTTTAGTCTTAACCTCTAAAATGTTAAAGTTTTATGTTGTATAGAATTATACAATTTTGCAATATGAATGGTAATTGCTGTGATTTATTCATTATCTTTATTTTTCCAGTACAGATCCCCATCTATGAAAGAATATTTTAACGTTAATTATAAAACTTTCCTAACTAACCTCGCTCTTACTGTCTGCCTGGGAAAATACAAAATTTGATTATTCTCAATAATACCCAGGTAGATTATCATTTAACGCCAAATTTAACTCGGTACTGCCTACCATTCTTGACAAATTGGCATTAAACTTCAACCGCGTAGAAAAACACGCTGTTAGGTTAAATTTTCGCGCGTAAAATGTATTCAATCCCGGGGCGTGCTCCGAAATTGGTGGTGCAAATAGAGTGAACTCCAAGTACTCCTCAATGCAACAACCGAACGCGCAAGACCACGCTCTTAATGATCCAGATTGCATTACCGAACGCATGGAGCGCATGGAGTAACTCGATTTGGCACATCCGAACGCAGCTTTGGGTTGTACAACTTGTCGTACAATTCGGGACATAAGTGCCTCCGTCATACGTCAGATTTTCATTCCAAACAAAACAAAAGCACGTGCCATTTGACGTTTATCGATATTGTTTACAACCAACGCCTTAAACTAGTTTTTGCAATATAATTATAGACGTTTTGCAGTGAAAACAGTTTATTTTCAATTTGTGTGTTGGGCTTACGTGTAAAAACTTGAAAACAACTATAAATATATTTCAGAGGTTAGGTTAAAACGTCAGAAAGCACGTGGCTTTGTTTTGTTTGGAATGAAAATCTGACGTTTATGACGCGCCACTTATCTCCCCCATACCCCCATTTGGCAACCAAGATTCCGAAATATTTACGACTGGGGTTGGCAACACTGGCTAATAGTAGCTTTATCCAATGCGAACATCACAAATCATTTAAAATTTCCTCTATCGACATGAATCTTTGCAATTGCGCGATAGAGACCAACCCGTTTCGATCTAGCCCGGTCAGATTTTTCGTTTCCGTCTCTTTTTAATACGTACGGGAGCCGATCGCCGAAAGTGCATACGTCTGAACTGTCATGTTTGTTGTCGTGTTTATGTAAAATGCCAAATTCTGCAGTTAGAGTTATTCAATGGTTCTCATTCAAAATCGAATAACTTTTTTAATCATAACCGAAATTATAACAGTACATTTTATTTTGCTAATCTGGTAAATTTTAATTGACCATGTAGAGGTTCATTTTGTTTTTAAAATACAAGGATAAATATATGTATTATCAAATAAATACAGCACTGTACCCAGCTTTCAATGAAATTCCAAGTTATGGTCAACTCTCAACTACATATTTATTGTGGATCCTCATGAAGCAGTAGAATTTCGTTTACAGCAAAATTCACAGGTGATTCAGAACTTATGAAAGTAATTGAGAATTTGATGCGTGAACATATCAAATGATGGGTGAAGAATTAGAAAGTCAAAGGTCAATTAATAACACAAATGAAGAGCCTGAACTGCATCTTTATTAACATTGAAAATGTTTTTATTTTGTATTTTCGTAATACATATGGAGTTCGATTGTTAGGGGTGGTTTTTAGAGGTTGTTTTTAGGAATGGTTTTGGGGATGATTTTAGGGGAGGTTTTCTTTGGCGGTTTGGGGGTGATTTTAGGGGTGGTATTTAGGGAGGTTATGGGATGGTTTTCATTTTTGGTTTTAGGTGGTTTAAGGGGGTGATTTTAGGGGGTGGTTTTAGAAATGGTTTTAAGGGAGGTTTTCTTTGCGGGTGGTATTTAGGGATGTTTTGAGGGTGATTTTGGGGGGTGGTTTTTAGGAGTGATTCTTGGGGGCGATTTTTGAAGGTGGATTTTAGGGGTGCTTTTTTAGGGGGCGGTCTTGGGGTGGTTTGTGGGGGTGACTATTGCATTGCAAGTCGCCGTTTGGGCGACTTTTTATATCAAGTGTTGCCAAGCCAGGAAAACGGCGAAGATTATTATGAAGAAATGTTGACAACTGGCTTTCGGAAATCACATCTGAGCGTTGCTAAGCTCAGTGAGTATTTTAATTTTAAGTGATGAAGAAATGAATGCAGCTTTCTACACCCCAAGAAACTGCATGAGGACGATGCAGCAGGCGCAGTGGCAAGGAAACGTTTTTCAGATCACAGAACAGTTTCAGATACAAACAAAGCTGTTACAAAGGTTAATAAGGTAGGTACATCTTTATCAGACTTACCAAATATCAACTTTTATCATTTTGCAGTTAAACTTCGAAGAGAATTAAACAACAAAACATATTTTTTTGCATGTGAGGTACACATTATTGATACATATACCTAATTATATACAGGGTGAGTCACTAAGGCGAAATCGGCCTATAACAAGAGTATAGTTCAAAATGGGAGAAACTTTTTCAAATAAAAGTTTTTCAAAAATAAGTGCTTAATGAGATAAAAATATTTTCAAATATGGCGGACTTCCGGTTATACCGGAAATGGACACTAACTGTGTTATTTTAAATGGAACACCCTGTATTCGTTTGCATTTTTGGATTTCTCATGAAAAATAAATGTCAGTTTGTTAATCAAAAATTGGGTCTCAGTCGAACCGCTATGGAGTTTCTTAAATTTTTTTGAAAATTGTGACGTTTGCAGTAGTTGGCGCCATTTTGAATATCTTCGAAACGAAAGCACTTAGAGGAATGCGGTTTCGACAGTTCGTCTCTGGAAGTAACGGCCTATCACACACAAGTATAACATGGAATCATAACTTTTTAATTAAATGAAATTTATCCATGCCAATATTTACTAATTCAAATAGGAATAACTCTTTTTTTTTTAATGGAATGCTACATTGATCCTCACCTCATAAGACGCAAAATTAAATTTCCTTTCTGATGATGTATGGTTGTTGGCATCTGTCACCAGCAGTTTTTAAGAAATTTGCGTTTTTCTGGAAATTTTGAATAATATCATGTTTATGCATTAACAATGGTTGACGTTTGGCGATATTGTTTTGTTTTGTCTTACAAAATGTTCGTTCCAAATTTTCTATACTATTTCCAAAACTTCAAAGATCATTAGATAATAACAGCAACAAAATTAAATTAATGTAATTAGATTAAATGTTCGACATAACCGCCATCCTCACGATAACAAACACGCAATCGTTTCAACAAAGAATTGTTCACATTTATCAACATATCTTCATTGATACTTTGAAATGCATCGCGAACTCGTTCCATCATATTTTCTCGAGTAGTTGGAGGTTCCCTGTAAACTAACTGCTTTACGTACCCCCACAAGAAAAAGTCAAGTTTTGTTAGGTCTGGAGATCGCGCTGGCCAAGGTGTCGGACCTCCTCTTCCTATCCATGTGTTTGGAAATGCTGCAGTCAAGTGCTCCCTTACATCCCTCCCGTAATGTGCAGGCGCTCCATCTTGTTGATACCACATCTGTTGTATTGCAGCAAGTGGTAAATTGTCTAACATTTCTGGCAAATCGTTTTGTAAAAATTGTAGGTAAGTAGCTATTACCGTTAAAATTTCAATCGAAAAAATGTGGTCCAATTACGTGTCGTCCAATGATGCCACCCCATACATTCAAAGACCACCTATGTTGATGATCCAATGGCCTTATCCAATGGGGATTGTCAGTACTGTAATAATGGCAGTTGTATCTTGAAACAAAACCGTTCTTATGAAACGAAGCTTTGTCCGTAAAGAGAACATGATCCAAAAAGTTATTTCGCTCCTGAAGTTTACGTAAAGCCCACTCACAAAACTGCAACCGATTGTTGAAGTCATTTTGATCTAGTTCCTGAACCAACTGAACGTGGTACGGGTGAAATTTATTTTTGCGCAGTATTCGAGATACAGAAGTTTGGCTTATTTCTAACTCGCGACTAATTTCTCTGGTACTTAAATGAGGATCTCGGACAAGAGTAGCAGCTACTAAAACTTGATTTTCCTCATGTGTCACTGATTTTACACGTTCTTTTTTCTCGTATCCCACACAACCAGTTCGTTCAATCCGCTCTTTTAATTTTGCGAATGCCGTTACATTTGGATGTCTATGCTCGGGAAAACGTTGCGCACACATTCTTGAGGCAAGTAACGAATTTCCTTCTGCTTCACCCAAGGAATACACCATAGCAATTAATTCTTCTTGAGTGTACATTTTCAGTTTTCTTAATTGTGATATTTATTAAAATTGAAATCAATACTCTCACTAATTGAACTCAAATTGCACTCTTACTTAACAATAATTTAATAGAAATGACATTTCGTTGGCAAAACAAAACAAAATCGCTGAACGCCAACTATTGTTAACGCAATAACACGATATTATTTAAAATTTCCAGAAAAACGCAAATTTCTTAAAAACTGCTGGTGACAGATGCCAACAACCATACATCGTCAGAAAGGAAATTTAATGTTGCGTCTTGTGAGGTGAGAACCAATGTAGCATTCCATTTAAAAAAAAAGAGTTATTCCTGTTTGAATTAGTAAATATTGGCATGGATAAATTTCATTTAATTAAAAAGTTATGATTCCATGTTATACTTGTGTCTAATAGGCTGTTACTTCCAGAGACGAACTGTCGAAACCGCATTGCTCTAAGTGCTTTCGTTTCGAAGATATTCAAAATGGCGCCAACTACTGCAAACGTCAAAATTTCCAAAAAAAAATTAAAAAACTCCATGGCGGTTCGACTTAGACCCAATGTTTGATTAACAAACTGACATTTATTTTTCATGCGAAATCCAAAAATGCAAACGAATACAGGGCGTTCCATTTAAAATAATATAGTTAGTGTCCATTTCCGGTATAACCGGAAGTCCGCCATATTTGAAAATATTTTTATCTCATTAAGCACTTATTTTTGAAAAACTTTTATTTGAAAAAGTTTCTCCCATTTTGAACTGTACTCTTGTTATCGGCCGATTTCGCCTTAATGACTCACCCTGTATATTACAAAATATTTAATCTGGGCCTTTCTTAGGCATTTTCAATTTTTTATCAAAAATATGCGTCTTTGAATGTATTTATGCATTTACAAATTATATTTACATCGTTACAGGCAATAATGCCACTTATACAGGGTGGTCACTTTTACAATGTACACCATTGGAGTCTTCTAAACCAGAAGAGATTCAGAGTTGGTCAAATTACAGAAAACCTGCACTTTTTCCATGCCCTTTAAGGATCTGAAAAGAAATTCTGGATAGCTCTCGTTGTTCCTGAAATATCCCGAAAAGAATTGAAGTATTGCATTTTCTTATTTCTTCCATATATTATTTATTACTTGAGCAAATGTAATGCCCTTCGGCAGGTTTACATAAGTAGGTATGGGCTATCCACTGGATGTTTCAAAATTTGTCTAAGCCTACTACATCTTTGAGTTTTCATAATCATGGCAACTAGATTTTGTAGATAAGGAGTGAAATTAGTGTTCCGGAAAGTTAGATGACCTATGTGCGATACATCGTTGAAATTGTATTTTTTTTCTCTATCCAACCTTATGAAAATCCAATAGGGCGCCCATAAGAAATTCAAAAGTTGACCATGAAAACTTGAAGATATAGTAGGCTTAGACAAATTTTGAAACATCCAGTGGAAAGCCCAATACCCACTTATGTAAACCTGCGGAAGGTCATCACGTTCGCTTGAGTAATAAATAATATATGGAAGAAATAAGAAAACGCAATATTTCAATTTTTTCCGGATATTTCAGGAACAACGAGAGCTATCCAGAATTTCTTTTCAGATCCTTAAAGAGCATGAAAATGTGCAACTTTCTTACCATTTGACCAACTCTGAATCTCTTCGGGTTTAGAAGATTCCAATGGTGTACATTGTAAAAGTGACCACCCTGTATACCTATTCCTATTTCCCATAATTCTTATTTATTGATTTTCAGGAATCAGTTTATTTTTATCTCCAATCAAGTGTTACCTACTTCATTTATATTTTTATAATATGTACAATTTGCAATAAACCAAAAATGTTTAAAGTTTCTAACTGAATTTTTGTCGTTAATGCCATGTGGAAATTCATATCCTAAATAAATATAAAAATAAATGCGGATGGAAACGATTATACGAGTAATTATAATTTTGGTAATTGCCAATATACAAAAACGAAGCTATTTTTGAGGGCCCCGGTTTTTTTCGTCTGTAGTTAAAATTATTGGTAAAATCATATGAAAACGTAATTTTCATTTGATTTCACTGACCTAGTCTTTTAAAATTTGCAAAAATGACTACAGCTAGAAAAGTTTACAATTTAGACAAAGATAAGTCGTTAGACATAATATTAAAATAAGCTAAGAAATGATAAAAATGCAATAACATACTGGGATGTAGATCTGGTCGTGTGCAGTAATATGGAACGCTCTGTATAAAAGAAAATAATTTTAGGATAGTGGTACTGAAGAACTTCAAAGAAACTTTTATGCAGTTTCATTTGCTATTTATTAGTTTTTGAATTTAAGTTTGTTTTCTATACTTTCTTATATTTTCAGCTGCCAAATCATTTGACTTATTCTGTATACATCGACTTTTTTATTTTAATAACATATGCATATCCAAAGGTCTACCCAACTTTTTAGAAATAAAAGACCCCCTGTACAAGGAATTAAAAAGAATATTTATTGGATTGCTCTATATACAGAGTCGGGTAAAGAAGGTTCGTAAATTTAAGCACTAGATTATGAACCTTAGTTTAAAATAAAATGTCAAATATTTTAGAAAAAAACTGATTTCTATACCGGTATAACTTCGCACTGTATAACTGAAGAATATGTTCTCAATGACAGAAGATACAAAAAACTAGCAAAGAACTATTTTCGGCGAACGTCAAAAAAACATGGCTTTAGCGACTCTATGAACACTAAACTGTCACTTTTTATGTGCTTAGCAACCAGGAGCCAGAAGTTTTTTTACTGACAAGTCTAAAAATTTTTTTACTGACGCTAATCCAAAGCAATTTATCATACAATAAATAAAAAATGTTACTATTGATATTTTTTACTCGTTTTGCAAGCAAAATAATCATGTTTATTGGAATTTAGATAGTGTATCGACGTTTGCCGAAAAAATAGTATATTTTATGTGGAGCTAAAGTGATACTTTTTGTGGCTCATCTGTAGTTGCCGTCTACAGATTCGCCACAGAAAGTATCACTTTAGCTCATAAAATAAAATACTATTCTAGTGCCAAAATTTCGAAGTATCTTACATAATACAATAACACTACATAGCTATATTGATATCTTCCTTATTTATGGTATGTACTTCTGTTATGTCAGTCTGTGATTCACATGTAATTAATTCCGTTATGTTGGGCTGTGATTCACTCGTAATTAAAGTGTTTTGTTCGTGATAGACAGGTTTTATCTCAATATCGGTATTTCCCATGTCTACATGGTATAATATGGTACTGAAATAGTACTGAACAATATCGCTTGTCCTTTTGTCGTAAGTTTGCAATTTGTTTCCCACATATTGACCAAACATTTTACTTGGTGCTGCTGCTGATGAAACTTCCGTTTTCGAAATGGTAAAAGCCTCCCCTAGTTGCAAATGAGTGTCAGATATCGGCCGCTTCATTGGTTTATGTACTTTCTGAGACCTAGGCAAACTATCTTCAGGCTGGCGGGAGGGAGTTGGAGGAGATGAATTAACGCATTCACGAATTAATGAATTAATCGCACTCATTCGCGCATCTTCAGTCACAATCTGAATAACTTCAGCTTTTGACTCAATTTCTAGTGGATTCACTTCCTACAAAAAAGAAATGCTCAGTATTGCACGAGATATTGTATAATTTGTATAGTAAAAGTTATTTAGCAGGCTACCAGGCAGGAGCATGGTGGAAAACCATTGGGGTTCCCAAAAACTTCCATTTGCAATTTCCTAGCAATTGTTGCATATTTTGTAAATCTTACCTCAATTTTCTGAGACGTTGCGGTGTCCGTCATTGCTACTTCATCTTCTATTTCATTATCATCTAGACTTCCGTTTCTCACAGAAGACTCGTAAAGTACTACAGTGGGATGCTTCGCTCTTAAATGTCTTCTCAAGTTTGATGTGGTAGACTTACACGACACAGTTCTTTTACATAAGTCGCAAGATGCTATTAATCTTTTACGGTCTGTTATAGTGAACACTGACCAAACGGCACTTCTAGTTTTCTTCTTGGCATTCATTATTTGATAATAATGAACAATGAAGTAGAACAGTAAAACTATACTAGCTAACACAACTTAAAAATGCTTGAATGTTCAATCAGCAATTAACATAATAACTTCAACAAACGGCAAACAACAAAACAAATATGTCGGATGCGTAGTTCCAATTGGTCAGATTTTAGAAATAATGCTGGTGTTCAAATGAACTACCAACTGCATCTTCCTCACAGAATTCGGGACCCAAGTGCCTCCGTCATACTTCAGATTTTCATTCTAAACAAAACAAAAGCACGTGCGATTTGACGTTTATCGATATTATTTACAACGTCTTAAACTAGTTTTTGCAATATAATTATAGACGTTTTGCAGTGAAAACAGTTTATTTTCAATTTGTGTGTTGGGCTTACGCGTAAAAACTGGAAAACAACTATATGTAATTATAATTATATTTCAGAGGTTAGGTTAAAACGTCAGAAAGCACGTGGCTTTGTTTTGTTTGGAATGAAAATCTGACGTTTGTGACGCGCCACTTATCTCCCGAATAAAAATATATATATAGATAAAAAATTTAATACAAGAAAATGACTGGGGCAGCCATAATGACCGCCATGTTGAGCTCGCTTTTGATTGGTTACCGTCAGCAAGTTATTCAATGCGGCTTTTATTGGTCAACTGCTCAACCGATTCCTAACCTATTTCTTTTTTTCTACGCCCAACCCCCAAACAAGTATTTTAAGGATAGCAAAGGAAATATTAGCCTGTGTTTTCGGCGGATACATATTATTACCTTAAAATTAGTGCTATCAGTATGGTGGTACTCTCATATCATCCAATACGTATAATGAAGGGCCATTTTCGAGTAATTTAAAAACAGAATTATTATTATTTGTAGCAACCAATTCTTCAGCTTATTCAATTAAATAAAACAAAGTTTTGAATCACTTCTTTTTTTGGATAGGATTACACATTTAATGTTCCTGTACTGCATCTTTTTTATGTACTCTACTAAACAATTATTTGTACACTTTCCTAACCACTGTCTACGCTTTTTGTAATCAAATGTACCTCCACCAACACAAAGATCCACGAATTTTATAAAATTAATAAAACCCGCATGAATTATGTTTGACTTATTAAAATACGGTGGAATTTTAGAATATTTTCGGTCCCAAACATCATACGTCAAACAAATGAGGAACACGAACACCACAACAATTTAGCGTCTCTTACTAGACCTAGACAAAAAACACTAAAAATGAGCTCAACGTGACGGCCACTATACCCCAGTCATTTTATCGAAACCACATCAGGAATCCGTGGGGATGGGGACCACACAGCCACAGCTTAAGAAATTCTTGGTTAGGCTATGATGACACAGCAACACAGATTCCTTTAGGTTGTAGCAGGCTTGCAGGAAATCCCAGGACAATAATTTAGGTACGTAGTTGAACAGGAAAATTTGCCTGAAAAATTGAGCTAATTTTTTTATAAAAACTCCACAATCGCTTTCTATATTAATATTCAAATATGTATAAACCAAAACATAGAATTTGAATGGAGTTTTTCCCTTTTGGGGGTTTCAATTTCATATTTCAGCTTGGTCGTAAGAAAAGAAAGGACGGTAAAAATACATATTAAAAATATCGATACATGTAAATATATCGATATGTTCATATCGTTTTAATGCTAAAAACTAGGGAGTGACTACTGCTCCGGTGCTCCGGCCGCCGGCCCGGCCCCCTGAAATTTTTTTCCAATACGGTCGGACGCGCGCATTACTTAATCTCCGCAAAATGACGTTTAAGAATATCGTTATCGGCTAGTGACGCCAACGGTTTCGGTGGGTGTTCGGATATCGTACGGAACTGCCATTTTGTTCTCCTACGGCTAGACAAGTTCTGACCCCGCAGCGGTTTTTGATATATTTTGCTTGTTTTTACATCATCTTTTTTCCAAAAAATGCGTGTGTCTGGTGCGAGAGGGCAAGAAAGGGCTTTGTTTAAAATGTGTTCTCTCAGCTTAATTTTTTTTACGCCTACAAAATGCAAATTGTGTTGACATTCTGTAATGCGCATGCCCGACCGTGTTCAAACAAAATTTCAAGGGGCCGGCGGCCGGAGCAGTAGTCACTCCCTAAAAACTATGGAGAAATTTGCTTTGTCCACGACTATCTTACAACATACTCTTCATGCTTGTGTTTCTTCAATCATAATTAGATACATTAATCACTGCAGTGATTAATGAATATTATTCACTACACCAACGGGAACATCGCTTTGACCCTTTTTTACATTTATTTAGTAGGCCGCGATCGCGATGTGTCAGTTCAAATTGAAACGTCAAATCAGCATGGTTTGCTTTTAATTTGAAATGCATATTCTAAAAAAGAAGATGTAATGAGTAGTGAGAGTGAAAACGAGGTTTCTGTAACAGCACCAGCAATAAAAGAAGCTGCAGAACTTGCCTCATTAGATTCATTGCCCAAAAAACCAAGAAAATTATACCTAAGAGCGTATGTATGAATCTTTCTTACACTGGAGAAGGAAAATGAAGGTAAATTTTTTCTGGGAATCTGTTTTGATAGTCGTGGACAAAGTATAGAATACAACTCGTTATAATGATGATTACAAAACTCGGTCGTGTTGTAAACTTCATCCTCGGTAATAATAGCATTCATTATAAACTCGTGTATAATATACTATTAATTTTTTCTGTCGGACATTATTTTACTTTAAAATTTGTGCTGTTGATTATCTTTTACGTCAATAAATGCAGTATGGAATTTTTGGTTTGTGAATGATAGAAAAAATTGCTAAGTTTGTGGTAGGATGTTGTCAATTTTAAATTCTATATTTTTAAGTTCTTTTTTTTGTTCTAAATATCACTATAACAATTATTGGAAATGAGAAAATTTAAACATGATTTTTCGCATTTTACAAAATTTTTATTACTTAATTTTAAATTTATAGTAAGAATTTTCAATATTAATTTGTTTCGGGTTATAATTTGAAAAATCTGGAATATCATGCTCTCTGCACTTTAACGAAAAAATTATATTATTTTCAAGATGTGTTAGTTTAATATTTAGTTTGGAAAAATGTTTTAAAATATTTGTAACTTGCATACCGAAATTGCGTAAATTCTTTGTAAAAATTTGTTTGTGGATATTGTCCATAGTTGTTCATTTTCTTCTAATTTCTTGTATGATTAAATAAATTTCTTCTAAGTTTCTTGAGATTCTTGTACACTTTTCCTTCACGTGTTGTTTAAAATTGTTGTTCAATTATCTATTTTTATTTTATTTATGCCAGAAGTTCACCAAATTTAAAATATAATTTACAAATAAAATTATCTCACTACAAAGATTATTTATTAACATTTAAAAAAATACATAAAAAAGGCGTTTCGCATAGAAATAAAACAAATTTAAAATTCTATTGGAATACAGATTGATATTCTGATGCAAAATTTCAAAACATCCTGTATATATAATGTATGAGTTTATAACATGGTGATCTTGTCTTCCTTCTCACCCGAGGTATGTTCTGTTGGATTAAACTGCTAATCGCATGTATTTAACATGTTTTGTTGCTGAGAGATAGCTTTAATTTCAATATCGTTTCCCATGTCAGCATGGTATATTATGGTGCTGATATAGTACTGCACCATATCACTCGTTCTCTTATCGTAATTTCGCAATTTATTTCCCAGATATTGACAAAAAAGATCAGGGGCATCTGACTCATTTGGTGACTGATCTGATGCTGCTGCAACTTCCCCTGTTTGTACAGACCCAGGCATACCTTCTTCAGGCTGATGGGAGGAAGTTTGAGATGAATTAACAAGAGTATCCAGTGGTGCTTTTTTAGGTGCATCTTTCGATTCAGGTTTTGGGCCACTGTTGGTTAGATTGTTTTCCTACAAAAAGGAAATAATAATGTATGAACTGTGACTTTTCACAAAAACCTTATGATGGGAACTTACATCTGACTTCAGACAAATTCAATTTTACCTGCAGTTGTTGAGTTGAAGAGACCCTGATTAGTCCCACTCGCAAAACAGGCACGTTATTCGAATCAGAGTGCGAATCCCGTTGTTTAGCTTCCCATTCAGCAAAATAAGATTCTCCAGCTTCATTTAAGCAGCACTCTTCGCACATATCATCTTCCCATCCCATTTCGATACAATCCTTACAAAAAGAGTGCTTACAAACTCGACATGGATGTTTCGTTGTTATTTCGAGTTGCGCAAAAGGTTCATAGCAACGGTTGCATTCGTCTTCTTCGAATGCATCAGGAGTAAACATGGCTTCAGACTCTCTAAGTATGCCAAATGGCTTTCCTTCAGCTCTCATTGCTCGAAAAATAGCCTATGATAAAAACACATGTTAATCATTCCTCAAAATTATTTTTTTTTACATTATTACCTTTATATGCTCGTATTTAGGATTTTTGCGAAATGCAAAACTCCAAGTTAGAATCAGTTCCAGAAGTTTCTTGCGAACGTCATCGTGTGTAGTGGTTTCCGATAGTGCACGTAAAAAGTCGCAGTACGCTTTTTTATTTAATTCGTCGTGGACCGGAACGCCGCAATTTTTGACCACACTTTCTAATACGAGAAGGGCACAATAAGACGTGCGTGAGTTTGGAGACAAGAGTTTATTTTTTATGCTGGCTAAAGCTACCTTGGGCCTAAAAATTAATCGTTATATAGCAATGAGAAATCAAAAACAACTAAATCTAAATTGTTTCATAAGAAATTATTTATAAACTTTTAAGGAGTCCCAGTCAATTTTAAGTTTCAAAACTTGTAATGAAGTTTTTTAAAAATAAAATCAATCTTGTGGGTACATTCACCGCATTAATTGATCAAACCTCGTATTTATAGTTATCACTTTTACTTTTGAATATGATCCACTTGTCCTCATTATTTTATAGAGGACGATCAATAAATATTAAAAGTTCAATTGGTGTATTAATTCGCCCTAGAAACCCTAGGTTATGGGCCCAGTACACACAGTAACAGATACAGTTCGTGATTAATTATACAGTGTGGTTAAAACGAAAAAAATATTAGTGTTTACAAAATAACTTAATTTAATATTTTTGTTGAATAGTGACTGTGTGAGATTTTTGTTAGTGACCATCTCAGTCCTGATTGAATTTTTCCAAGTGGACAAAATCAATAGTGATGGACAAATTGGATAAAATTGAACAAAATCAATAAAACGCGGCAAAAATTCAAAAACCTTTTATTTTTTATATATTATATTTAGTAGTAAGTATTTAATTAAAAATAAAACAAATGAAAATGAAAACCCATTTTGGTGCTTGACTACCTAGTAGATAGGTTAGCAGTCTAACTACTAACTAAATAAAAATGAAAGTTGATTTTGTCCAATATTGTCTGATTTTGTCCAATTTTGTTATGTTAAGTTCAAGTGGGTATTAATTCGTCCTAGAAACCCTATATTTTTCTTATGTTTTAAATTTCTCATATTACTGACAATAATGAGATTTATAACAAAGGGCAAAATAACAAACGAATGAGCTGCAAACAAAAAATGAAAAGCAGAACCGAGGGTAAAACTATTGAGTGGATCCCGCATCACCTGGTGAACCAGTTCAAGTATTGTTCTCTAAACCTTTTTTGGTCATTTTTTACATTACGTTACATCGGAATTCCGCGATGATCGCGGTGCCAATGGATAGGATTCACCTCAGAATGCCATGTGAACCACATTTTTGCGACGGAAATCGACATTTCTTTTGGCAAGAGGTTGCCCAGCTGTATCCTCCAACGGATCACACATTGGTGAGTTTCTGTTATTTCCAAGTGGTGAAACTACTTTTCTGAGCATTCTCTAAACACAATTCCTACTTATTTCTACTCACTTGAACTTGTGTATTCTCCTCTTCACCTGCAAAGAGGGTTCTCACGGCCCATTATTTCCGGTTTTGGTCAAGCGGAGCGTTTAAGTCTCCCCCCCAACGAAACAAGATTAATTTCCCTATTTTCACCTGACGTGCGCATTTCTTACCCGTTTTCTACCCACCCAGCACCCCTATACGCTCCCCGGTCCCGTATGTTTCTCTACATGCTACAAATAGAGGATTTCCGCCAACAAAATACAACATTGGAAGGTGTTACAAGGCCAAAACAACACGTTTTCGGCACAAACGCGGAAAAATGGCGATGTAACAATGTAAAAAATTACCCCTTTTTTAAATGGCAAGGCCGAATTTCTAAACAAGAAACCAAGTTTTCCTTAAAAATTTCCAGTTTCCTACTCAAAAATTTATAATTTCTTATAAAACAATAATAGAAATAGGTAGGTAAGTAGGTAACTATTTTTCAAAGAAACATGGCCAGTGGAATGCTCTGTAGGCATAAATTCTATTGGTGAAAACTGAAAAGTGAAATTGCTTACCGGACATGGTTCTGTTTTATCAAATCACATATTTTCAAGGTCGTAGTCCAGTCGGGTATGGTCAACTGATTGCTTGTTGCTTTATCTGCAAGCAAAGTTTTTGTTGCACGTACCTATTTTACAAAACAAAAAGTAAATAAATACTCACTTAAAAGCTTCTCAAAGTTAGTTGAACCAGGCATTATGGCTTGTTTAATGTTTCAGGGGCTATTAACAGCAATAATTTTGAACTAAGCGGTGAGCGTACACAAACAAGTACATTTACTACGCAAAAGCAAAAATGTTCTCTTAAGTTAAAAACATGGAACACATATACAAATACACATCACATACACAAACTGATCACGTGATCACAGATTCACAGATAAAAGCACAGACTTGTATAATATAACTAGACTGCTGATCGCATAGCCCCCCACCACTAGAAATCGCCCCAGCAGGTAGACCGCCATGCTGTGTCAAAATCTAGTGATTTTTGCTAGTTGGGGTTGTATAACCTGTCGCGTCTTCTTTAAATGTCAGTCCTCTGTCAATGTCAACTCTATTGTCATTTTTGTGATCTGGAGCGTGGTTTACTTGCGAGTTGTATTATCATATGTATTGTAATAATTGTATGATTTTGGACAGTTTTTAGTTATATATAGTTATTTACCTAGTTCAGTTATTTGTGTTCAGTGTGATTTCTTAGTTGTTATTGTATTATATACTCAAAAATGCCTTCGTGTTTTGTGGCAAGAGAAAGCCAAGATTGAGTTTTCATGCGTAAGTACCTGATACTTTTACTTTAAAATCGCTCAACTTATCGATATGGGACAATTTTTCGGAAACAAGCTGTGTAAATGACGCCCTCAACTTATAACGTGTTCAATGTAGGTACTTGTTTAAAATAAATGTTTGAATTTTTATGAAGACTTGTTATTTACTGCTGGATGCAGCTCTAAAATTAGCAATTTCGATTTTTCTTCTTTTCCAACCCTCATCACAGAACACGTTCTATTTTCCCATTCATTAGAAATAAATTCTAATCAGCACCTGCCTGTTGCAAAGTTTTCAAAACTGCCCAAAAAATGGCCAAGTTTTGTAGAATTTCCTTTTCAGTTTGTAATTACAGGGAATCAGAACGAAATAATTAGTTCTCTGGCTGTCCCAGCCCGAATTTAAGAAATCCTTATGACATAATCGGGCCCAATAATTTTAAGTTTAATCCCACTACGAGTTTAATGGCCTGTTTGGCGCGTCAATCTTTTAAGTTTTCATTGGTTGATGTTGGCCAATCAGCATTTGACACAGTATGGCGGTCGGCACTGTTTGGTGATTTGCAATCTGTGTGACTAGAAGTCCATTTTAGGTGTAAGTGCGTGGATAAAAGCAACGGACGCTACCAGTGTTGCCAACGATTGCACATTGCACGTAGAACTCCGCCAGATTTCCGTATCAGGTCCGCTAAAAACCGCTAAAATCAAAAACCGCCGCAAATTATATGGTACTAAACTACTGAAAGTTACGAATAAGAAACAAATTATAGTTTATTGTATACGTATTACATGAGAATATTATGTACTATATCGTCTTCGTCTTTATTTTCGTCAATTATGTAGGTTTCGTTACTTTTAATTTACTTTGTCCACGACTATCTTACAACATACTCTTTATACTTGTGTTTCTTCAATCAAAATTAGATACATTATTCACTGCAGTGATTAATGAATATTATTCACTAAACCAATAGAAACATCGCTTTGACCCTTTTTTACATTTAGCAGGCCGCGATCGCGATGTGTTAGTTCAAATTGAAACGTCAAATCAGCATGGTTTGCTTTTAATTTGAAATGCATATTCTAAAAAAGAAGATATAATGAGTAGTGAGAGTGAAAACGAGATTTCTTTAACAGCACCAGCAATAAAAGAAGCTGCAGAACTTGCCTCATTAGATTCATTGCCCAAAAAACCAAGAAAATTATACCCGAGGGCGTATGTATGAATCTTTCTTACACTGGAGAAGGGAAATGAAGGTAAATTCTTTCTGGGAATCTGTTTTGATAGTCGTGGACAAAGTATAGTATACAACTCGTTATAATATGATGCTATTATTACCTCGGATGATTACAAAACTCGCTCGTTTCACTCGCTCGTGTTGTAAACTTCATCCTCGGTAATAATAGTATTCATTATAAACTCGTGTATAATATACTATTATTACCTTGCGAATCTTGATAATTTACAACTTCCATCCAAAACACAAATAGGGGACCTAAGTGCCTCCGTCATACGTGAAATTTTCATTCCAAACAAAACAAAAGCACCTGCCATTTGACGTTTATCGATATTATTTACAACGTCTTAAACTAGTTTTTGCAATATAATTATAGACGTTTTGCAGTGAAAACAGTTTATTTTCAATTTGTGTGTTGGGCTTACGTGTAAAAACTTGAAAACAACTATAATTATATTTCAGAGGTTAGGTTGAAACGTCAGAAAGCACGTGGCTTTGTTTTGTTTGGAATGAAAATCTGACGTTTGTGACGCGCCACTTGTCTCCCCCATTTGTCGTCGATGCGCTCTGCCATTCAATTAAATGAATTTTTCTCCACTGATTGTCAATAATCGCAACGTCTTCGTCGCTTTTCTTTAATAACAAATAACAATTAACAAACAACAACACGTTACACTTCGTTTCGCAAACACCACGTTACAGGTTACCTTTGCCGATCAGATATCAGATTCTCTTTCTCACACGTCAGGGACGGGGAATTCCCGGACATTCTATGAAATAAATACTGCTCATGTTCGTAACGTACAGAACAATAGGGAAAACGTTTTTTGGCCAAGAGAACAGAATAGCTTTAGTGTCTCTATTAAGCAGTAGATGTCGCAAAAGGAAATTTTACGCACACAAATATTTCTATTGCTCGAGTATCGTGCACTCGTCTTGGACATACATGTAGAAATGCGGAATATCTTGTACGTTGTGTAGCTAATAATATGCCAAAAAAAATTTCACGGTCCGCCAAAAAATCCGCTAACCGCTAAAATACATTTTTTCCGCTACCACAAACTTTAATTCGCTAAATTTAGCGGCAAAACCGCTAAGTTGGCAACACTGGACGCTACAACTACATATTTGAGTTTAGACTTTAGAGAGCGACGAGAATATATTGTATTTCAAGGTGCAAGAGAGAGAAAATAGGCAGAGGCTGCCACCTGTTGGATTCCCGACGTACTACCCGTGCTTTTTAATGGAAGCCTGTAATTATTACAAAGACGGGGAATTCCAAATCTACTTCTACAGTAACGTAAATTCCTACCAAAGATCCAAAAGAACATAAAATATTGTATGTTCTTTATTCGTACTACAACGAAATTGAAAGCTATTATACAGAATGTTACAAAAAAGTAGGTCAAGCCGTTAGCCGAAAATAATGGGATTTTTCTTTCATTTAGGCTTCTTTCTTTGAAGATACAGGTTGTTAAAGTTAAAATTAAAAAAAAAACGATTTTCATTAATAACTTATTAATAACTTTGTTTTTACGATATTCAGCTGAAATATTGTATAACATTTTTTCATATACTGGCTACTTGCGCAATGTTTGTGTAATTTTGATGAAAAAAATCGATGCGCGAACAGAGGAAAGGGTGGTTGTAACACCCATCGACTCCAAACTTTTCCCTGCGCACGGCTGTGGTTCAAAGATATTGTTTTTACAGCAAGCGTTCATTTCTTTTATTTTATTCACTCTTGTAAAATTTTGACTTAGGACTTGGTTTACAAGATGTTGCAACTCATTTGACTATGTGCTGTTTTGATCCACTCACTGTTGTTTAAATCTTCCAATTTTTCTCAGGTGGCGGACTAAGCTCGAAAAAAATGTCCTTGGATGGATATTATGTTCCTGCACAATGTCTAAGCTTCAGAAAAATGCCCTTGGATAGCACTTCTTTTATGATTCATTATTTTGGCAACTAAACGTCTACCTGTTTTTCTTTCCAATTGTTGGACGTTATACAGGAACATGTCAGAATCAGTACCTTCTAAACTAAAGGCATAGCGTAGCGCTGCGAATGCGGGTCTGCTTGACACGAAGACAAAAGTTGTGTCAAATATGTTTGAGTTTTGTTTTAATAACTGTCTTAAAACATTTGTAGTTACGTAAAACTTAAATAAAACACTCGGTACAAAGAATATTATGATTTATTAAAAATTTGTACACAGTGAGGAAGTTCCATAAATTTGACTCCCAACAGATATAAAAATATAACAAAGTGCCTGCTCATTTCTCTTAAATATGAGATGGCTCGCTAAATACCTAATCGCTCAGCCTAACTTTTTGCTGTTACTAAAACACTTCTTAAACATAAATATTATTTGTACATATACTTTTATGGACATATATTTAATATTCTTATTTTTCGTAAAGACCGGGATGTTTTAACACAGATTAATCATACCCAAATATGTGTGTTATCATACTATGCAATGGTTCAATTTGTGTACGGTTGATTTTTGCTTACTTCTTTTTCCCACATGTTCTGCAACGCGATTGCAACGTCTAGCAGCATAGGACGACTTATAAAGTATGTTTATTAAAGTCAACGACTGAAAATACTGATAATCCTGAATAATAAGTTTTGTGAACTGACAAAGAGAATAGATGAATATAAGAAAACATCTTATTGGTGTTTATTTATAAATGAACACTTTTATGTTCTTATTTAAGTGGATTCGTAATCTGAGTGTCAAAATTTTTAAACTCTGCAATACAATCACACTACATACTCATATTGTCTTCCTTGTTTATCGTATGCACTTCTGTTAGATCAGTCTGCGATTCACAAGTAATGTAAGCATTTTGTTGCTGATAGATAGGTTTTATGTCAATGTCAACGTTTCCTACATCTGCGTGGTATAATATCGTACTGATGTAATACTGAACGACATCTAACGTTTTTTTGTCATAAGCTCGCAATTTATTTTCCACGAACTGACCAAAAATTCTACAACCATCTATCTCATTTGTTAATGGAGTTGATCCAACTACACTTTTAGAAATTGTAAGAGCCTCCCCGAGCTGTAATTGGGTACTAGATATTCGTCCCTTCGTTATTTTATTTACATTCTTTATTTTAGGCATATTATTTTCTGGTTGATGAGAAGTATGAGGAGATGAATAAACACATTCCTGAATTAACTTATTAAGTGCACTCACTGATGTATCTCCGCGTGTATCTTCCGACACAATTCTTATCACTTCGGTTCTTGGTTCTTTTTCGGTTAAATCGTCTTCCTGCAAAAAGGGGACACTATTGCGTAATTTATATGGTAGAATAGCGAAATACTTTCAGTTTACTTAGGTGTATAAAATAAATTGTGAAACGCAAGAATGTGAGAATAAAATGTCCGAGACCAGCGAAGTATTTCAAGTGCTTCAGGCGCTAGGCGGTGATATTCGTTTTCATGCTAAGGCTCTATGAACTCTCCTAAGAATTCTCAAGATATATTTTCTCCATCAGACAAGACTTTTATTGTAACTAATTACGTAAATGCACATAATATACTGTTAAACCTTGGCATTTGCAATAATGTCTTCAGTCGTACCTCTGTGTGTACAGGGGACTTTAACATTCAGCTGTTGCCAATGTAAGATATTGCCGAGCATTGCTAACGAATAGACTGCTTTTGTACCTACGATTATCTAAGTACACACCTCAATTTGTCGGGGCCCGTTTGTTGTTGCATCTGTCACTGGTAGCTCATCTTCTTCTAGGGCATCTTCTTCTTCCATATTCTTTTTAATTCCCGAACACTCGGAAAGATCTACAGCAGGATGCATTCTATTCAAATGCTTTTTTAAATTTGACGTGGTAGATTTGCAGGAAAACACTTTTTTACATAACTGGCAAACTGCTCTTGACTTTGAGCGATCTGTTCTAGTGAACACCGACCAAAGAGCACTTCTAGTTTTTCTATCGGAATTCATTATTAGATAATAACGAAGCAAAACTAGTTAACCATACAATAATAATAGCAAAATCAAGTCAAGTTAAATTGTCAATATTTTAGGTCGTGTGTTCCACAAAGAATAGGATGTAGGATAGTTCGGATGAACCAGTGATGGGCCATGAAGCATTCCATGGTGTGCCGCGGTTGTGCGATAGTAATCGATGTGAATCGATGTTTTCATATCACATAATAGAAGAAATCCGTAATTCGGGACCTAAGTGCCTCCGTCATACGTCAGATTTTCATTCCAAACAAAACAAAAACACGTGCCATTTGACGTTTATCGATATTATTTACAACGTCTTAAACTAGTTTTTGCAATATAATTATAGACGTTTTGCAGTGAAAACAGTTTATTTTCAATTTGTGTGTTGGGCTTACGCGTAAAAACTTGAAAACAACTATATGTAATTATAATTATATTTCAGAGGTTAGGTTAAAACGTCAGAAAGCACGTGGCTTTGTTTTGTTTGGAATGAAAATCTGATGTTTGTGACGCGCCACTTATCTCCCGAATTCATGCTTTAAGCTTTACCATAAATATCTGATATCCCATAATAATTTTATAATTTTGATTGATTGTTCTGTTATATATTTAAGGAAGAATAACGTTTGACGTTTCTAATTTTTGAAGATACGTTACGTAACGATAATTTTTAACAGAATGAAACTTGAAACATGAGTTGATAATCGACACATAACACACATACAAAGTGCATCGGGTAGCCTCCCTTGGATATATTTTATAGTAATCTAAGCATCCACTGTGGACGCTGATGGTTAGTCCATAGAGATAATTCTATATTTCATTTATTTATGGGAAACTTATTGCATGAAATTGAAACGTCAAAAGTCAAATCGCCATCGCCTTGTCATTTGAATTTCTATTTTGCGTACGGGAGTAAAATCATAAATTTTCCCTACATACTCAAGTTTTGCCAAGAAATTTTTATTACTGTCTACTGTTTATTGTTCTGTTTGTTGTTTAAGTGTTTCTATTTTGTGTTTTTTTCGAACTGGTAGTTTAAAAAATGGTTTCATATTGTTGTGTTTGCGGAGCAAACTCAAAAAATGGTATGTAAGGTAAGTTTCTTCAACACATACCAAAACGTACCAAAATACGGTTTGGGTTGTTAAATATAATTGTATTAATCCTCAAACAGGTACACTTTGTTTTCGTAATTCTTATGTGAAATATTGTACCTATGTTTCATCTGTTGTATGCTTATATAATTGAACATCTTATTTATTTGTATGTAAAGAAGTGATATCTCAATAGTATTCTATGATGTGCTATTGTTTACCATATTCATGAACCATTAAAATCGGCTGGCTGTAGTTTTGCTACTTTTATTTATTTTTGGGTATTTTTGGGTATTTTTATATGTGAATAGAAAATTGGTTGAAGTAGGAACGTCGGATTACCTATTTGTAAAAATTTGCACTAGCGGTGTTAATATTTAGATTAGGGTCCCTGTATTTAGATGACAGACGAGCGACATCAACCGGTAGCTAGCGAAACTAATAGATTACAGTGTTGGAGAAAAGCAATATGGCGGTTCGGTCTGTTTCCAAATTCGCGCAACGTGGCGGCTCGTGTGCAAATCTGACAAATTGCGCGAGCGAAATTTTCAGTTTCTCCACTTGTACTGTAATATACTATTATTGATTTGTTAGGAATGAAAGACCGAAGTTTGCAACACACACTTGTGTTATACTATACATAACAAGCCTGAAAAGTGAATAATATCGTGGGAGGGGAGAATTTTTACACACGAGGCGTTAGCGCAACTATTTCTCCATTTAGGTAACCGAAACTGTATCTATCAAGATTAAAAAGATACCTTTGTTAACGGCACATAAAAAACAACACCCTGTCCAAGCTGATAATGCACAGCATGGGAATGTTGGAAATGGCAATAGATATACAGTATTGGCCATAAATATAGCAACTTCCTGAAATTTCGAATTTAATTTTTTTTCCAAGCAAAAATATTCTTTTTATTTACGTTTTGTTCTTAAAATACATACACATTTCTAGTACATAATGCGTATTTATGTGTAATTAAAACAAGTATTATTTTTAATATTTTTTAATTTTTGTGTTGGACATAATTATAGCAACTACGGAAAAAAACATTTTTTAACAAGTATTAATTAAAAATAACAAAATCGTTTAATATTTTGTATAATAACCTTTATTTTTAATAACCTGGGCACATCGCTTGGGCATCGATTCTATTAATTTAGTAATGTATCCATCATCAATTATTTCCCAAGCATTTTCCAGTGCAGTAAAGGTTTTCCAAATTAGTATAATTATTTCCTCTAATTTTGCCATCCAAGTAATCCCACAAATTTTCTATTGGATTTAAGTCGGGTGACTGTGATGGCCATCGCATAATTTCGAAGTGTTGCTCCGCTAACCAATCCTGCACAAGTTTCGACGAGTGTTTCGGGTCATTATCTTGCTTAAAGGCATTTTTTCGTCGATGTATGGGACCAGGTGGTATTGCAAAATGTTTTTATACATGAATCGATCCATTTTACCATGGATTCGACAGATTGGGCCCATCCCAAACTTAGAGAAACATCCCCAAACCATAACTGAACCACCACCGTGCTTAACAGTTGGACATGTGTACTTCTTGTCAAATCTCTTGCCCGTTGGTCGTCTAACATAGAGTAGCCCATCACTTTTAAATAAATTAAATTTTGATTCATCGCTAAAAACTACATTCTTCCAATTTTCTGGAGTCCAGTTAATATGATCTATTGCGAACTGGAGACGGGCCTTCACATTTTTCTTTGATAACAGCGGTTTCTTCGCTGGTCGGCGACCAAATAACCCGCCGTCGACTAATCTCCTTCTTATTGTACGAGCACTAACATCTTTTGATCCAATTTCCTCCAATTTTCCAAGAATTTTGGAAAAGGACAGGAATGGGTTTTCTTTCGATATTCTTAACACGTGTCGATCAAATCTTTCTGAAGTTTTTCTTGGTCTTCCGGGATTTGGAATGGGTTCAACATGACCAGAAATCATAAATCGCTTCAAAATTCTGGACACAACGGATTTATTTAAATTTAAACTTCTTGAAATTTCAGCCTGTTTGACACCGTTTTCATACTTTTGTGTAATAAGGTTCCTAATTTCAATTGAAACTGTTTTAGCGCGACCCATTTTTTAGTTAATAACCAGAAATAGTGCCGATGCGATAAATACTCAGGATAAGTACAACTTAACTGACGTTTTGATTAGTTTAAACTTATTTATGACAGTTGTTGCTATATTTCTGTCCAACAAAAATTTGAACAAATGCTGGGATTAATCTGTTATTCACAGAGCTCTAGTTTTTATTGCAGGAAACACTTACATAGAAGCAATGTGAATGCTGGAATGCATTTCTAATCTTAAAAATAATGTTGTTTAATATTACATTAATTTTTTAAAAGTTGCTATATTTATGGCCACTACTGTAGGTCGATTAAATGACGAAAAAGTTGCGTAATTAGGGGACTTAAAAAATTATTTTTCGTTTTTGAGTTAGGTATTTCTAAAAATGTGGATTTATGGGATTTTGTTTTATTTCTTTGCATTATTATCAGAAATAGAAAAACCAAAAATGCCTCTTCATTACAATTTGTGATAAGCTTTAATGTGGAAATGTCATTTTTCTTCTATGACGTTTCGTTTCCGTGGAACCATCATCAACTACATTTTTTTTTTCAAATACGGAGCTCGAACAAAAATCATTTAGATACTTTTGTGATCGTTTTTGTCTTCTTTCAAATACCTACCGCAGTTTTCAAATTTTGCCTCAAATTGTTTCCGAGAAAATTCCGTTTTTCTTATGGATGCCACATTGAACTTTTCGATATTTGAAATCAGCGTTTTTTTCTGAATCAACAGATAATTTTTGGGTCTTTTTTTATTTATTACTTTTTTATGAATGAACTCAAAAAGCGCCAAATCGGTAGGCACATAAAACTGCACTTCTTTGCCTATTTAACCGACTTTCTATCTCGACTATTAAAGATAGCCATGCTAGCCCACGTCCGATGGGACACCCGGTATAAGCAAGTTAGTTGCGTACAAAATAAATGGAGATGCAGAGAAAATACTGCACTGACGAGTCCCAGAAGGACGAAACCAGCGGTCTACGGTCATTTTGAAAACAACATATCTGGTATATAATAGGTATTTGTTATTTTTTATGTCTTCGTCAATGATTGTGGTACGTGGTACCCTCAATTATTGTAGCGTACAGAAAGATAGAATGGCGTAAATTCAATGATTTGACAAAGAACTAAAACAACAATATGCATGAAAATATATTTTGTCAAAAATACAAACCCCCAACAATTTTTTAATTGAATACGTTACCATTACCGACTGTTTCTAAATCGTCGCTGGCGTCATCTGCTGCAATTTCGTCTATGTGATCGAAAACTTAAAAGATGGGCAATAAAATAACAAAATACAAAGCTATGATAGTTTTATATTCTTACCCCCATGTGATTTTCGTATTTCGAATTTTCGTCCTGAAATTGGAAATGTATACACCTCTTCAGTTTCGTGAAATTTTGAAAAATTCACTTCGTATTCCAAAAAGTTTTTGTTGTACTCTAGAATTGTTTTAAATTTTTGTCCCCATAGTATTTCTGTGGCAGTATAACTAGTTCTTGCTTGAGTTGATTGTCCGGTACTTTGTATAGTACCTTCCAGTACAACAATAATTTCAAAGCAATCGTAAATTAAGTTACCAGGTCCTATATCGTATAAGGGTGAGTTTGAGTCTATTTTGTGAATGATGACCATGGGCCAAGGAAAAAATATGTCCATGGAACAGTCGTCTACAGAAACATCTAACGACGTCTGATGTTGCCTTAAAAGTTCTCCTTCTCTAGTTTTTATGGTTTGGACAAAAACGGTTTTGATTTTCGGCCCGATTATGTGATTTTTCCTCATGTCTCCAATCCTAAACATCAAACATAAAATTCCGTCTCGAAGGCAGATAACAGCATTTCTCGAAAATAAGAGAGTTTGCGATCTCTTCTTCGGCAATATCATTTTCGCAAAAATTATACCCGACATGAGTCCTTGTAGAATAGCCCCTACAGTGCATTGCACTACATTTAAGAAGGTAGCTTCGGGACACTCCCCTGTAGGTGCTTTCACCCCGTACCCCACAGTGTGTTGTGTTTCTATACTAAACAAGAAACAAGACATAAAATTTTCGACTTTATGCAAACACGGTTTCCACTTTGATGTATTCTGAAATTCGGGTAGATGGCTTGGTTCAAAGTCCCCATGGGTGTAAGCGATTAACCACCATAAAACTGCAAATGTCAACCAAGATACTAAAAGTATGATTGAAAACGCCGTAAGGGTCCAATACCACTGAATTTTCACTAAAGTTGTGAAAATGTCCTGAAAAAGTTGAAGGCGCCGACGCGAAATGCGCGAATGTAAAATAAAGCTGTCGCCGTTTTTCAAAACTGCCCGCCTTTTCAGTTTCTTGTTTTGTGTTGTGCTTCCTCCGGTTAATTTTCTGTGAAAATAAAGCGGTTTGCAGCATTCGTTGCCAAAACTCATTAAGTATGCAACGAACTTTTCCTCGTGCGTCATGGGATACACTGTGCATCTCACGGCGATCCCTTAATAGGATGGCCATTAATTTCTGCGTAAGCAGTTGTATAACTGCCCTGAAACTCAACCGGACGGGATGTTTAATCGCTCACTGCATTAGTTGAATGACGGTGTGCTATTTTCACCACACTAAATACATTCCACTTGTGCGAATTCTTGGTTTGAACATCCACAGCCCCCATAGAATTTCAGAACAAGCCTTAACCAGCCTATTACACCTCTAAAACGGATCAATTAACATATATTTAATTATTGATAACCTCGCAGCAACAATAATTAAATACCGGCACTTACTTAGTGTACAACAGTAAATCACACCACGCAACGCAGGACAGGTACTCAGATACTCTCAATAGTTCAGAAAGTTAATCGGAAAATGTCTGGTATCAGAATGCTTCTCATCTCCGGTTGACAGGTGGTTTCATCATTTCTTCCGTCATCCTTCGTGAACTGCACTTCGTAGACCCGGCTCCTCCCATCTGTCAGCGCGTTCTCTGCTTCTCTGTACCCTCTCTCAGCTTTCCTTAGGTTCATTGACGGGTGTGACGTATTTTCATATGCTTCTTTTTTCTTGGGCGCTGCGATCATTTATTTGATTCATTCGAACAAAGTAATAAGTTTGTTGGATTAATTTGCAGAGATATGGACCACTTAAATTGTAGTTGATATTACAAAAAAATACAAAATTACAAGTGATTTGAATAGGTAGGTACATAAAAATCTAACTCTCACTCCCGACCTCTTACTTACCTTTTTATACCTTCCGATGAAGCCTTCTTGACGCTGTAGTCATTGACCATGCTAGACAAATTCGGCTCATAATAAAAAAGGTCATCGTTATAAAAACATCCTCAGCTTGTTTTCCAACAAAACATCGAATGACACTTGGCAACAAACATGGGCGTCGGTATATGGGGGTTATTCTCGTAACAATATTTTCAAAATTTCACCTGTGTGATATGGTTAGATAAGAGTTGATTGTCATTGTTTTAATTTTTGGTGAAACAAAAGTTGTTTCCATTCATCTATATCCTCTTCATTCCAGTGCCTCAGCAACTCCTCTGTTCCATGTCCTGAAGGGTCTTTATTTCTACAGGTTGCCATTTGATCTTCTGTCTTCCGTTGAGTGGCCACCATTCACAACCAAAGGTGAGTATTGTCTCAATTCCTAGGTATTGGTATACACAAACATATTCTATTTTTGTACCTTCTATTCATATATTGAATTTCTGATGTTGGGTTTTCTTTGGTCAGCTTCATGTCATGCTCTTTTAGTTTGTCATTCCATGTTCGTATATTTCCTTGAATGTTTTGTTCGCTTTCCACTAATGATTAATGGCCATCCTATTACTGGATTGCACATAGTGGTCGAAACGTACATCCCAGATCTACATCCCGTCTGGATTGCACATCTGTGCTGTGACGATAAAACCCGACACCGCGTACACGAGACGACCGGCAGTTGCCCATGGTACCGTCACTGGGATAATTTCTTGCGAAACCTGGTTCAAGACCCAGTGCTCGTTCGCTATTCTCTCAAGTTAATAAATACCGATTAAATTTTACCGCAAGAAGCTCAATATTAATTTCAAATAAATATTTTTGTATTAGTTAATAGAATCATTTTAATTTGTTCCCGTTTTATAATTTTCTTCGTCATCGACTTGACGCAAAGGTCATATCGACGAACAATTTTCCATCAAACGGACCTATATGAACAATTCAATCGTTAGTAAGCTAACGGCTTGATTTAAATGGGTATACAGTGTGTCCCAGGACGCACGAGTGAAAATTCGTTGCACGTTCTACAGGCCCTAAAACTTTTCTTATAAGATTTGAATCAACCAAGCATATTGTTCTTCTTTGTGATATTTTCTTTATAATAAAGTTTAATAACTACAGAATCTACACAATTCCTTACCTGGATCGTTGAGAATTTGCAGAAATGCTGTTTTGGTAAACCACCTTTTGTGGGTATACATTTTGGCTGTCTTGCTGCTGTGTTCGAGACATTTTTCAAACTTATTTTAAACGTTATTACCTTCGCAAGAATTAAGTTTATTATAAGTACGTCAGTGCTAATACAAACTGCAGTAAGTATTAGATAAAGTTAATGCTATTGTAAACATTGTTTGTTCTTAAAACCAGAAAATGTAACATAGGTAATTTTCTTTTGGGATTTATTAAATAAAACTCTAAGTACCTACGTGTAAATATTTTATTAAAATATTATTGGAATAACCGCGTAATATTCAATGCAGGGCAAGGGTCTTCTAAAATGTCTTAAATGTTCATTCCAAATGGTCCTTATGAAACTTTAGTTTGACTTAATGCATATAATAAAAGTTTTGGATCCCTCATTATCTAGTTGAGCTATATAAACAATTTTTTCTACGTCCGTGAAAAAAAGTGCAACTTATTTTATTAATTTGCGTCCATACAGTATGTGTTTATTAGCGTTAGCGTTAGCGTTAGCAACTCGAGTTGCTAAATTGACAAACATTTTGTCGACTTTGAGTTGCTCCGACTGTTTCTGGCAAAAAGAGCATCACATACTTGTGGCACAATTCTAGATATCTGATATTAATGATTATTCTGCAATAAATCACATTACATTTGTCTTTTTACATTCTGAATTACCTTTGGTACTAATAATTTTCTTAATACACGCTGAATATTATTTACTGATTTTTTATTATTTAATTCTTATTCCCAAGAGTAAAAAAAAGTCCACGCCACTGTTGCGTCGAGTTAGAAGCAGGCACCAACTCATCGCGCCTCAACCGCTCGCCAACTTAAATCTGTTGGACTGTACCCACGAGACCGAGTCGACAATGACAGATGCGCAAATAACAGTTCAGTTTCGATTTTGGAAGAAAGCGGTAGTGGAAGCGCGACTCTTCGTGGAAATGGAAACATTACTCAAGGACTAAAATCTCAAAAACGCAAAAGATTCATTTTTTGCGTATTTTAAAATTCTGGCCATTAAAAATCTTGAATAACCAGAATAATCCTTGATGAAACATCGAATAGGTATCGCTCGCTTGGAGCAAGTGGCTTTGTCATTGAGGTTTGTAGAAGATGATTTTCAAATAAGGGAAGAATTTCTTGGGTTTTATTAAACTAACGATACGACATCTGAAAACTGAAAGCCTCTATAAAATTGTCAAGGACTTTTTTCTTCTGTACGATTAGGTTTATTAAAAGTTCAAAGTCGTTACTTGATACTCTAGTAAAATTTCGAAATTAGGATCTCAGTTCTCCATTAATTCCCAAATCATCGTTTCTTAAGTCGTTAATCAGTTTGTCAGCAGGGTAATTTCCTCTTCGCCCAATACCTTTCTTTCTTCTTTGCCTCCGTTTCTCTTGATTTAACTTGGACAATGACAAGTCCGCAAGCAACAACAAACTCGTCGTCATCGGCCAAAGACATTTTTAATACTGTCGCTTTATTTATTTCATTTATTTATTTATTTATTTATTTATTATTTATTTATCTATCTATTTATTTATTTATATATTTATTTATCCATTTATTTATTTTATGTATACGTAACATGTGTTCATAGTACGCGCGTGACATAATCCGACTCCTAATTTCTACATTTTTGCAATTTCTACTCAGGAAACTTGAATATTTCCGAAATAAAAAGTAGTCTAGATTAATCTCTTGAAAAGTTCTTCACTCAAATTCGGTTCAGCCATTTCCGAGACAAACAAACAGACAGACAGGCAGACAGACAGTGACAGACAAAAAATTGAAAAATGCGATTTTATGTTTTGGAAACGTGCGAAGAATCATGAGCTTAGAAAAAAAGCATTTATTTCGAAATCACAGACAGACACTTCAATTTTATTTATATGTATAGATTAATTCGTAACGTAATTAGACGGAAACAGGCCATCCGCTTATATACGTGCAAAGAGGTCCGGGATACTAGCTCACGATTAACATTGGTTGTGCTATAAGAGCTCAAAAAAGCAGTAATTACGACTCTTATGGCACAACCAATGTTAATTGTGGTCCAGAACTCCCATAGCTTATCTACTTATTATTATGAAATAAAGAATATTATTCAATGAATGCATGGATGTCGTTATTATAGTAAGTTATATTTTACGGGCGTAGAAAAAATTTTGTATGCAACTCATACGTAAAGTAACTTTTTTCACTACTCGTGAATAAAGGATTACTTTACGCACTAGTTACGTAAATAACCATCTTGTAATTTTGACAGATGATTAAATTAGAAAAATTAAGTATCTAAAAGTGTCATCTAAAATCTAAAAGTCTTTTAGTTATTAACACCTGTTTGGAATATTTTATCAAAACTTTTCACTCCTGAGTTACAGTTTGTTGAGACGTATGACTTGATTTTCCTATTTTCTTATTTTCTTGAATTTCCAAATCTCTAGCTGAACTAAAGGGTGTAAAAACAGGTTCCATTTGATGAAATTTTGAAAAATCGACCCCATACTCTGAGTAGTCTTTATTGTACGCCAAAATTGGTTTAAATTTGGTACCCCAAAATATTTCGGTAGCTAGGTAGCTTGTCCTTGCTTGCATCGATTGTCCAGTACTCTCGATGGTACCGTCTAGTACCACGATAATCTCAAAGTAATTGAAAATTAAATGATTAGGGGTGATGTCGTAAAGAGGGGAGTTTAAATCTATTTTGTGAATCATGACCATGGGCCAAATAAGAAGTACGTCATTTGAACAATCATCAGCAGAGATTTTCAACAATGTTTGATTTTGTCTTAGAAGTTCTCCTTCTTTGGTTCTTGTTGTTTGTACAAGTATAGTTTTAATTCTAGGTTCGATTATGTAGTTCTTCCTCATATCTCCTATTCTAAACATCAAACAAAGAGCTCCATCTCGAAGACAAATAACAGCATTTTTTGAAAATAAGATAGTTTTGGATCTTTTCCTCGCTAAAGCCATTTTGGCGAATAATATCACTGCCATGACTCCTTGTAAAAGTATTCCTGCTACACACTGTATAGCATTTAAAAAGATGGCTTCAGGACATTCATTAGTACAGGCTCTATTCCCATACCCCACAGAATTTTGCGTTTCTATGCTAAATAAAAAAGCAGCCATGAAATTAGGCACATCGTGTAAGCATGGTCTCCAATTTGTCTCATTCGGGTACTGGTTGAGATTTTCTTGTTCGAAATCTCCATGGGCGTAACAAATCAACCAATAGAGAACGCCAAAACTGAAGAAGGTAATCAAAAGTACGGCTATAAATACCGTAATGGTCCAGTACCACTTGATTTTCACCAAAGTTGTGATAATATCTTGAGATAGTTGAAGGCGCCGACTGCGCATACGGGTGTGCAAGACAAAACTATCGCCGTTTTTAAGAATTGACCTTCTTTTTGATTTCTTGGGTTGAAGCCGAGTCGTTCTTCTCAAGGTCGATCTGGAAACAAAAATTGCAAAACAATTTGTAAAGCGTCTGACGCACAATGCAGAAACAGTTAAACAGATTGTTATTTTTGATGATTGCCAAATCTAGAAAATTAATGGAATTTTCTATTTCAATTTCTATTGAAAATATTATGTTTGGATGGATGCTATTGATCAAATCTAGAAATAAGTTTAATTGTCTGTTACAGTACTTATAAAACATGCTATTATATCGTCGACATACCTATACCAGTACAAGAATTGTTTACTTATAGTTTATTACTGTGGATGTTAGTTTCCATCTGATTTATAAGTATTTCAGCTAATAATGGGTTTAGGGGATAATAAGACCTTTGCAACTGTGAACTTTGTTATCAAATTGAAAATTGTTTTGTTCTAAACATACCGTTAAATTTAAGAAACCCCAGGTCTAATCGGGTAGTAGGTTTTGTGCGATTTAATCAAAGAGTACAGTTTTGGAAAATCTTCATCTCCTGAGGATGTTGACGTTGTCAGCGAAACACGTGTCGAGTTTAATTACTGTGTCACTGTCTTTTGGCGTGTGGGGCTAACTTATTAAGAATTCATAATAAGTATTAGAGGAGGATATAGAAATAAAAAATGTACTTATAGGTAGCCCATGTCACAAATAATAGCCCACGGAAGTTTATTATAAAATGGAAAACTTTATTAGAACTTATCAAAACAATTTATTTCTGACAAAAATCTCTTGACACTTATCGTTATTATTTTCCTAGCCTTCTCCCTTGATACAGAATTATTCCTTGGCGATATTTTTCACATCGTCCCCCGCGACAGTGTGAAGCTCCAAAGGAAACAGTAGCTGAATTGGTCTTCGAAGTTTATTTCCGTTTGACAATTTAACATCACACGCTCTTATTCTACCATCTCTTCCTGGATAAGTTTGCGTTACTCGAACGAGCTGCCATGCAAGTCGAGGTAATTTTTGATCATGTAATAAAACTACATCCCCCACATTGAAATTCGATGATTTGGTTCTTTCCAAATGATGCGCAGATCTAAGCTGTTGTACGTAATCGGTGGACCACCGCCTCCAAAATTTATTTACTAATGCCTGTCGTAATTTCCACTGATTAAGGATTGTATTGCGATCAACTTTATGTTTAGATAGATCTATATTCAATTCTGTTCTATTGTTACCAACTAAGAAATGTCCCGGCGCCAATATTAATAAATTGTTAGGGTCGTCATCTACGTAAGACAATGGTCTTGCATTGACAATAGATTCTACTTCTACCAATATGGTTTGTAATTCATCTATGTTAATGACAGCTCTCCCTAATGATAATTTTAAACCATCTTTAATTGTTCTTACTAAGCGCTCCCACCAGCCTCCCCACCATGAGGCTCGTTCGACGATGAAGCGCCATTCAATACGCTGATCTTGGGCATATGCATGGAATTCGCTAGTTTCAAAAAGTTTATAAAATTCTTTCAACTCCAATGCTGTCCTCTTAAACGTTGCTGCGTTGTCCGAATATATTACAGAAGGAATTCCTCTTCTTGCCACGAATCTCCTCAATCCCCTTATGCAACTTTGCCAGTAATATCAGGTACTAGTTCCAGATGAACTGCTCGCACAGCAGCACACGTTAGTAACATCACGTAGACTTTGTGTCTTGCACTACCTGTACCTTGCACGTACAGAGGTCCAGCAAAATCAACCCCTGTTGTTGAGAATGGATTTATCGCTTCCAACCTATTCCTGTGAAGTGGAGCAAAAGGTTCGTTTCCAGATTTACCACGATACTTCTTACAAATTATACATTTGTTTAGCACAGGTTTTATCTTTTGTCGGCCTCGAAGAATCCAAAATCTTCTTCGAATTTCTGTTAAAGTCGCGTTAACGCCATAATGCTTTAATTTATGATGAACATCTATGATAAGCTTTTCTAATAACAAAGAATCTTTGGGCAGAATTACAGGATGCATAGTTTCATATGGAAGTTGTGACTCTTGCAGGCGACCTCCTAATCTAATAATGTTATCTTCATCTAAAAAAGGATTAAGAGTCAAAAGTCTTGATACTGCGTTTACTGGCTTTCCAACTGATAACTGTCGGAGCTCGTCCGGAAAAGCCACGGTTTGAGTAAATTTTATCCAATAATTTTCCGCTACCTTCAGTTCACTCGCTCTCAGAGTACCTCGTCTTGTTTGCGCTGAGCTTCTTATATTGTGGATGAATCGAATTATGTAAGCAGTGACACGTAAAATCTTTCCGAACGTTTCAAATCTTTCTAGTGGAAATACTGAAGCCTCAATTGCAAAATTTGAATTAAAGTTCGTTGCGCACATATATACAATCGAAGTTAGCCCAACTGTCTCATTACTGTCTTCTTTTGGCCAGTTAATGGAATCGCTTGACAACCAGTTCGGACCATTAGTCCATAAGTTTGATTTTAGTAACTTTTCAGCTTTTATTCCTCGCGTCAATAAGTCAGCCGGATTATCTTCTCCTGGACAATGTTTCCAATCACAGGATTTACTACGCTTTCTAATCTCTTCCACCCGATTAGCTATATATGGTTTCCACTTCGTGTTATTTTCGCGAATCCAGTATAACGTTATTTTGGAGTCCGACCATAAATAAACTTCTTCAATCGATAATCCAAGAGCCTCTCTTATGTAGCTTTGGAGTCTTGCAGCACAAACAGCAGCGGTTAATTCCAATCGCGGTAACGTTAAAACTTTATCGCCTGTGTCTTTTAGAGGAGCCACACGATTCTTAGCCATTAACAGTTGTGCTCTCATATTTCCATTCCAATCCGTTTTTCTTATATAGGCAACTGCCCCATAAGCCTTTGTACTTGCATCAGCAAAAACATGCAATTGCAGCTTCTCTTTATACGCAATCACGCATCTTGGAATTGAAAAATCTTGAACGAGATGTATTTCTCTCGTCCATGAACTAAATGAATTAAAAAGTTCATGCGGTAGTTCTGCATCCCAATCTAGCTTTAATCTCCAAATAGCATGAAGAAGTATTTTCGCTCTTATTAAAAATGGCCCAGCTATTCCTATTGGGTCGAAAATCCTAGAAACTGCTTGCAAAACATTTCTCTTCGTTACCGTTTTATTATCTTTAAGAAACGTTACCACTGACTGAAAATCTATACTCAGTTCATCGGTTTGAGTTGTCCAATGTAAACCTAATACCTTTACATTAGATGCAAGATTCTGCTGTTCACATTCGCAGAGGAATTTTCTAATCATTTCGTCATTTGTATTCCATTTCCTTATATTCATTCCTATACTACCTAGAATTTGTTTTGTTTCGTTATATAGTTTCTTTGCGTCTTCTACTGCGTTGAGGCCAATTATCAAATCGTCAACGTAGAAAAAATGTTCTAATATTTTACACGTATCATGGAAATACTTTTTCTGTTTAGATAAATGCTTCTTGATTGTTGCTGATAACAAAAATGGGCTACAAGTTACTCCAAAAGTTACTCTCGTCATTCTAAAGTGTTCAAGTTTTGGCAAATTGGTGCTCTCACTAATAGGTCGTTCGTACCACAAAAAACTATGAGAATCACGATCCTTTTCAGCTATCTGCAGAAAGGCCTTTTCAATGTCCGCTGTTAAAGCTACTTTACCGATACGAAAATTTACCAAAACACTTAATAATTCCGGGACTAGATTTTCACCAGAAATCAGTTGTTCGTTCAAGGATTTATATCCATTCGCGTGCGCGGAACAATCGAACACTACTCTTAATTTTGTGGTCGTTTTATCTTGCCGGTACACTGGTCGATGTGGCATATAGTAAGTCTTGATGTCGTTGGTTACGTTAGATTTTACTTCTGCACATCCACAGTTCAAGTATTCCCGCATGGCCTTATCATATTCCACCAAACCAGAGTTCTTTATTAATCTTGACGTTAAAGACTTCACTCGCGAATACGCGCATTCATAATTATCATTTAGAGTTTCATTTAGATCCTTCCAGGGCAATTCAACTTCGTATCGATCTTGAACTAAAGAAATATTGTTGTTCATAAAATTTTCAGTAAAAGTCGTTGATATATCTTCCTTCTCTTTAATTCCAATTGTTTCCAAATCCCAAAATCGTTTTAAATTGTTTTCTTCTTCCAATTCGATATGAAGTACCGTTGCCACGTTGACGCTAATATTGTAACTATTCTCCAAACGAGGTCCATGCAGAGTCCATCCTAATTTAGTATTAACCGCAGTTACGTTTAGTTCTAAAATATTCACCTCTTCATCACTACGTATCAAGATTTCCTTGATTTCGTTTATTATTTTCGTCACTTTTGCCCGATAAGCCCTTCGCTGCGTTTTCTCCATTTTCTTCAATTTACGTTGTTCCCGGGTTTCGGCACCAAATATCACAAATAATAGCCCACGGAAGTTTATTATAAAATGGAAAACTTTATTAGAACTTATCAAAACAATTTATTTCTGACAAAAATCTCTTGACACTTATCGTTATTATTTTCCTAGCCTTCTCCCTTGATACAGGATTATTCCTTGGCGATATTTTTCACAGCCCACATTATAGATTACTATTAGCAAGTTGTTCAACTTTCACAGAAATGTGTAGAGCATCTCAGGATAAGAAACGCTGGTAGTTGTTTACATTCTACTGCTAATCTACCTCCTAAAATGCTCTCAATGATATTGACAGTCAATTCGTAGATTCAAATCTAGGGGGATTGGTGAAATAATAAGTATTTTCTTACCTGCTTCTTTTAGAACTGCCAGAGACACTACTTTGGGGGAGGACTGTTGAAGGATGCACTTTCTCTTGATTTATTTCAGGCATTTTCTGACCACTTGCTTGCTTTCACTAGGGCCATGTAGTTTAACATTTACGCTTCGTATCTTTATTAGTTGTTATAAACCTACTGTACAACAGATAATAGAGCCATAATTTCATTAGTCAAGTATGGAGGTACATTTATGTTTTATTATGTCTTGCTATAACTGGCACTTTTTACTTATTCGTGTTTTTGGCCTAAGTAAATAAGAAACGAGTCCGTACCAGTTCACAATTTATCGCTGCATTTATCGCTGTGAAATCAATATGCGTTTCTACGATGCTCTCTAGATCCTTTGATTGTTTTCTGCATTTCTGTACAAGTCTAGAAAAATAAAAATGTCATTTGCAATAAGTACGTCGATCAATTCGATTTAGGAATAATGGGTCCTAAATTGTGCCTTACAACCCCTAATTCGTACCGAGCATTTTTGAACTAAAAACTAATTAAGTGATGCAGAAACAGGTTATACAAGACAAAAATGTAAAATAAAGGATTTTACATTTTAACAGAAATATGGGTACAAAAATGTGCATGTAACGTTCTATGGCTAATTATGTAATTATTCATATTTTGCAAAAATCTATAACTTACAGATCAGTAGGCACTTGCTTTATTAATCCAGATAGTCTAACATGACAACTTAAATTGAAAGATGAGAATGTGTGGAGAACGACATTGTAGGGGTGCGAAACTTGGACAATAGGAGAAACGGATCGAAAAAGAATAGAAGCGTTTGAAATGTGGTGCTACAGACGCATGATGAAGATACCGTGGATAGATGAGGTTAGCAATAGGGAGGTATTAGAAAGAGTGGAGAAAAAGCGAAAGGTATGGAAGACAATAAGTAATAGGAGAGATAGGATAGTAAACACCTTCTGAGGCAGGAAGGAATAGTTTGCTACATACTAGAGTCGGAGATAGGAATAAAAAGAGGTAGAGGTAGGCCCAGACCAGGCTATTGCTCACAAATAGTTGAGGATGTAGGATATTCTACTTTTAGGGAAATGCGTAGGTTAGCTCAGGAGAGGAAATTATGAAGGTACAAATGAAAACAATAAGCAGTGAGATATTCTGTGTAATTTGAACCAGAAGCTATTTTTAATATTTCATTCACTTTCTTCGGAAGTATTGTGCAAATTCTGTTCATCCTCCTTAGTTTCTAAGTTGTCGTCACTAATGCAACCCTGTTTGTCCATTGTGGTCTGATTGAGTGGATCGATAACTACAAGAGTTTGAGAAACTTAGTTTAATAACGAAGTAACGATTAATTTTTTTTTACTTACATAATTTTTTAGCTTTAAGTATTTCCAAATCTCTAGCTGAACACATAGGAGTTAAAGAAGACTCCATTTCGTGGAATTTTGAAAAATCCACCCCATACTCTGAGTAATCTTTGTTATAAGTCAAGATTGGCTTAAACTTATATCCCCAACATATTTCTTTAGCTATGTAGCTCGTTCTTGCTTGCATCGATTGTCCAGTACTTTCGATGGTACCGTCTAGTACCACGATAATCTCGAAGCAATTGAAAATTAAATGACTAGGGTTAATGGTGTATAGGGGAGAGTTAGAGTCTATTTTGTGAATTATGATCATAGGCCAAATAAAAATTACGTTTTTTAGGACAATCATCGGCAGTAATTTCCAATAATGTTTGCTGTTGGCTTAGAAGTTCTCCTTCTTTCGTTTTTGTTGATTGTACAAATATTGTTTTAATCTTGGGTTCGATTATGTAATTTTTCCTCATGTCTCCTATTCTAAACATCAAACAAAGAGCTCCATCTCGAAGACAAATAACAGCATTTTTTGAAAATAAGAGAGTTTGAGATCTTCTCTTTGGTAAAGTCATTTTGGCGAATAAAATCACCGACATGATCCCTTGCAGAATAATTCCTGCTACACACTGTAAAGCATTCAAGAATATCGCTTCTGGGCATTCGTGTGTAAGAGCTCTAGACCCATAGCCCACGGTATTCTGAGTCTCCATGCTAAACAAGACAGCCGCCATATAATTCGGCACTTCATGCAAACACGGCTTCCAGTTCGTCTCATTCGGGTATTTACTTAAGTTTTCTGAATCGAAATCTCCGTGGGCATAACATATCAACCACCAGAGAACGCCGAAACCGAAGAAAGTGACCAGAAGGATGGCTGTAAATACCATAATAGTCCAGTACCACTTTATCTTTACTAAGGTAGTGATAACATCCTGAAAGAATTGACGGCGACATCGTGGTATACGTGAATGCAAAATGAAGCTATCGCCGTTTTTGAGAACTGTTCTTCTTTTTAATTTGTTGGATCGAGCTGTACCTTCTGAGGTTGACCTGCCCACAAAAAAATGTAAAATTAGTTGAAAATAAACGAAATCTGATATATTGTTCCACAATGGAATTTGCATCCAATCAACTTCCTCACATTATAAAATTATTTTCGACTATGCAGGATGCCTCATTTCTTCTGCGCAGCACCTAACTTTGTTTTCTTCAATGGAACACCCTGTATTTGATCGAGTTTTGGAATTGTTTGTTGAATTTAATGGGCACTTTGTTAAGTCAAGTCTAAGTCTTACGGTTTCGACGTTATTAGAGGTTAAAAATCGTCATTTTTCAAATTTCATCAATTATAGTTTGGAAACGGTACGAGATTAAGAAATAGTATTATTATATCAGCGATTTCATAATCACTCATATAATACTATGCTTTTTCTACACCTATTAAACAAATAAATTGGAATAAATTAGACTCAAATTTGATCACTTTAACGGAACACTATAATAATACATTAATTTTTATTTCCCATTAAATGACCTACTATAGGATGATAATATATACCGGGTGGGGATTTAGTGTGTAATCGGCTCATATCTCTGGAACTATCAAAATGAAATTTTACACGAATGTGGGGAACCACATGGAGCATTTCCCAAAATTATTTAGGTATATACAGGATGTTCACATTCTAAGTACCAGACCAAAGTTCTATTTCTTTAAATGGAAAACCTACGTGTCATTGCATAATATGGATTCCCCATAAAATTCCATGAAAATTGATATACTACATGATGTGGTTTTGACTACGGAATGTTGAGATATTGACATTTTTGTGCCATTATGTACCCAAATTTATGACGCTACTGACGCATACTAACCAAAGCCACCTAAAATTTCTTTACCGAAATAGGTTCACACACTGCTATATTTTTGAAATCTATAAATACTTTTATCATAATACTTGAGATAATACAGGGTGGTTAAATTATGCAAAACAGAATTTTTCTCAAAAATTTCAAATGGAACACCATGTATATTATTTGTACAATTGATGGTCATTTTACTAAGCTTTTTATTGATGTGGATATTGTCAAGTCTACCAGTAAAAGTTTCGACAGAATGTACAATTGAATTATAAAAATGTAGAGTTTCGTTAGTATTTTACATTATTTTTGACGATCTCCCCTATTTTGTCACCCAAAACTCAAAAAAAGGTCTGCATTTTGTTTCTATAAAATATTTAGCAAATGAAGTTTAAATTAACACAAAAATCCCCATGCAAGATTATTTCTTAAAGATAATATTTTCTTCCGTGGCACTCCTTGTTTGAACATTATACCCGAGGGGTTTGTCACGAGAAAAATTTTGTACGAAACATAACCTTTTTCGTAAATATTGCCTCATATCGCCTCGAGATTACCTCATATTACCCTGGTTTGCTTAGAAATTACCCCGGATTACCTCAAGATTACCTCGGAACACCTCGGGATTGCCTCAGAACACCTCAAGATAACCTCGGAATACCTCAGGATTACCTCGAATTGCCCCTGGATAACCTCGGATTACTGTCCCCCACCTTGATACTTTTCATACCAAAATTAAGATTACATGGCGCAAACTTCTAATTCAATTAAATAAAAACAAAATATCAAGATGCAGTCTCATTTTTATTAACAAACGTAATACTCTGGTAATACAAAACATATGATAATTCTGTTATAAAATAATAAAATGAACTCCAAAAAACTAACATTAATTATTTGTAGTATTTCTCTTCAGCTCTTTATATTCTCTGGCAATTTTTACACGGCCGGATCTAGATAGTAAGAGCGGCCCGGACCGAAGCCACCGTAATATAGAAAGCCTAGCACATCACCCCACTCCTCGAATGATACGTCACAAACGGTGGTAGCTCTCCAGGCGCTCCCGGTCGCGACTATTCGTATTGCTGCATAAGAATGCGATAATAATGCAATGGTAACATATTACATTTTTTATTATAACTGAACAAGTAACTAATTTTACAACTTTAGATGCCAAAATATTGTTGCGTTCCCTTGTGTAGGAGCAATTACGTTCGCACAAGTGAAAAAATGTCCGTGTTTCGATTTCCCAAAGACAAAAGCTAAATTCGAATTGCGGTTACATCCCATTCGTCACAAAATTTCCTGCGAGCGAAATTTTCAGTAGGTACCTAGTATGTGCAAAACAAATAATGAAAGTTAACGTCATACAGAACAACTATAAACACTAGAAATAGCCACTACTTATAAAGTTTTCTATAAACATTCTCTCGGATTTGCGCTTAGTTATTACTTATAACAGTTACTATGTTTGGGTTTGTTAGGGTACAGTTCTCTATGTAATAGCTGGTTGAAATTAGGGAAAATAGTGGCTCAAAGTAAATAAAAGTTTGTGTAGAAAAAGTATTGAATAAATCGGCGTTTGATAAAATTGTTTTTTAAGGGAACAATTAGGGTTGATATTAAAAAAAATACGTATTCACCGAAAATGTTAATTTAGTCATTTGCCCAACTTGAAAATAGTTTTTTTTTTATTTAAGGGCTTCTTATTTGTCTTCAATACACTTGTTCAATAAAACGAGGCAATATAATTAGTAAACCCTACATTTTTGACTTTGGAACACTATTAAACCTAAATAAGAATAATAAAGAAATTGGTGACCTACTTCTACTCTTTTACCAAAGCTGTTGACTCTTTGCAGTGCCGTTTTGTCTTAAGTTTTAACTATTAATAGATTATTTTACCTAGATAATTGCATTCCCTTAATGTATTGACAGTAATATAATTACGAAACTACAATTCATTTAAGTAAAAATTACTATTTCCCAATATTAAGCCGAGCAACTCTACCCGCAGTATATGCTCGCCAGACAGAAATCTACAACCACGTGTGACGTCACCAGAGCAGGGTACAGGCTTTCTATATTACGGTGGCTTCGCCCGGACGCATATTCATTAACTCACGTATCGTATCGCAATCCGAAGTAACATATCCAACGCGCGAGAGGTATGTCAAATGAGTGAATGTCTGTCTCGCGTGATGGCGATCCCCTAGCTGTCCTTTTGGACCAGAACCGTTTTTTTTGGTCAAAAGAAAAAAGTGAAATCATCAAAACCAAAAAGAACTACGGCGAGGTGCGAACCCTCAACTTTGCGGCTTGGGAGGCTGACACATCGACCACTGAGTCACGAAGGTATGCTGGCAAGAACGCTTACGAAAATAGTATATAAGTAGAAAATACGCCCGTTGCTGTAAGTCGACAGTTGCAATACGCTACGTTCGATATGAATATGCGGCCCGGACCCCACCATATTTATGGGACCAAAAAAGATGTGGATATCTTCCACTTCTTGGTATTCATCCATTTTTGGCCATACAAAACCGAGTACAAAACCTTCTAATTCTGCTTTTAGAAATTTTACTTTAAATATGTTGGGGCTAAGTTTTTCGACCACGCGGCCAGTATACCAACTGACTGCGTAGTATTTTTCGATTTCAATATTTTTTTGGTCGGTCATTATGATATCATCGTCCCCAATGATACCGTCTACTTCGTCTTCATTCCTTCATTGCTGTCCAAGTTTTCAGAGGACTTCATCCTCAACTTCAGCATCTGAGTCACTGTCCATAACAATCTTTCTTTTTCTCTGCAGATAAATTTGTGTTTTCATTTCGGTTTTCATTAAACGAGCCACTTTTAGTGTGACAATATATTTTGAATCAGAATAAGCACAAGAATAAACAGTGATTAATATCTTCGAACACAACTGCATGTTGCCACCGGTCTGTCGCATGCAGACAATAAATATGGCGATGGCGCACGAATTTTCACGAACTCACACGAACGCCGCAAAATCACCTCGTATAACCTGATATTACCTTTGGATTGCCTCGGATAACCCTTGGATTACCTTAGATAACCCTTAGATTACCTCAGATAACCCTCGGATTACCCTGGATCGCAAAATATTACCTTGGACAACCCCGATATCGCCTCGGATTACCCCTGGATTGCCTCTACTGTGTACGAAAAATTACCTCGTGAACCACCCCTCGATTATACCCGACTTTAAAAAGACATTATACATTTAAGAATATAACCATCAAGAAACAATTTTACAATAAGATTTATTGTCTTTATATTGATACCAATTTGCAAATACAAAATATAAACATTATTGTGAGTTTTGAGCAACAGAATAGGGGGAATTCGCCTAAAAGAGTATAAACTAATAATGAAATTCAAAAATTTTGATGTTTAATCGTAATATCTGCCGAAACCTGGCAATATCTACATCAATTAAAAGCTTAGTTAACTGACTGCCAGTTGTGCAAATTTATAGATTTCACAAATACAGCAGTCTGTAAACCCCTTTCAATAAAAAATAATTAGGTGGCTTTGGTCAGTAGACACCAGTAGCGTCATAAGTTTGGGACCATAATGACACCAAAATGTCAATATCTTAACAGTCCTTACTCAAAACCACATCATGTAGTATATCAATTTTCATGAAATTTTATGGGGAATCGAAATCATGCAAATCCATTTAAAGAAATAGAACTTTGGTCTGCTACTCAGAATGTGAACATCCTGTATATACATAAATAATTTTACGAAATGCTCCATGTCGTTCCCCACATACGTGTAAAATTTCATTTTCATATCTTAAGCAGTACCAGAGATATGAACCGATTACACACTAAATCCCTACCCGTTATAGAAATTTGGGCAGTTAGTAATATTTTTAAATTTGGAGTTGTCACTTCCATTGTTAAGTTCTGATTAGCAGTTGTAGTGGTTGAATTGTTAATTTTCACGGATTAATCGGTACCTACTCGTACGAAGTGCATGCATACGTCACCCAAGTCGATTGTCAGCTCCAGCAAGAGTTGATCGCGGTCGATATAAAATATCATTGGATCAGGGAAACAGTGATTATTGAATGTATATTTGTGATTGGCCGAAGACAGTGAATTATGATTCCATAATTCACTACAGTGAATTGTTATAGGTACCTACCATATTTCACAAAAAGTTGCCAATCAGGAAGTAGTATTTTCCAGACCCATTAGATAGAGAATTAAAAAACTAGGATAGGGACATGCAAGTCATTTTTCTTCATCTCGTACCGATTCCAAATTATAACTTATGAAATTTGAAAAATGTCGATTTTTAGCGTCAAATAACGCCGAAACCGTAAGACTTAAACCCAATGTGTGGTTAACGAAGTGGCCCTTAAATTCAATAAACGATTTCAAAATGCAATCAGATACAGGATGTTCCATTAAAGAAAACAAAGTTAGGTGCTGTGCAGAAAAAATGGGACATCCTGTATAGTCGACAATAATTTTATAATATGAGGAGGTTGATTGCATGCAACTTTCATTTGAATCATTTTTCGATATCTACGACTCCTGTTGAGTTATGGAGGAAATAAGCTAGCGTGGGACACCCTGTATGGTTACCTAGACCTAGAGGAGAGGTTTCAAAACGACAGCCATAAAATGGGTCGCGTTCTCTAGATGTATTTGAAGTTCCTCGCCTCTCACCAGACGGGGACGCCCCGATTTTAATATAGGTTCTTATAGAAATACCAAACATAAATTAACATTTCTACGAGAAAATCAAAAGATTAGGATGAAATTTTTAAATAAGTTGTCCAAAATTACTTAATCAAAGAATATCGATTTTAAGAATCAAGTTTCTGCGCCTGAAATCTTTTTTTAAGAATTAGACAAGTGTAAATTGTTACAAATTTGAATTACCCGCTGCGTCACTAGTTTGAGTTTGACAACCCCCTTGTTTTAATCATCTGTCATCATCTTATGTTTATTATTGCTTTTCAGGTAGTTTATGGGATAATTAAGGTTCTATGCGTTTGATTCACGAGACCAAGAACACACTTACATCAAAAAGTTTGTGGCATCAAGGGGCAAAATGTTTTATTAACATTGAATTCGTTTATAAGTACCTACTAAACAGGTGCCTATTTTAAAAAATTCAAACTTATTGCCTAAGTATTTTATACCAATTTTAATACTAAATAAAAAACAGATCAAATTGATACGTCCACGGACACATTGTGGTAAAATTAGAAGTGCCGTATCGTCAGAAGACGTAAAACGCAACTCGGATACACTTGGTTATAATAATTTTATCAGTCGTCATCCATAGTTCAAGCACAGCATGATACAGCAGAACAGCTCTCCCTAAATTTCCTAGCTCGCGTGGCCTAGCCGGCGCAACTTCGCAGGCTCTGCACGTGTTCTTTTTCGTTTGTCGCCGAGTTAATACCGGCGTCAAACCGTTTGATAAAACGCCGCGGTAGTAAATCACTTACAGTTGGAGGTCACCAAATGCAGCTAAAATAGTTCAAAGACACCGCCAAGAACTTTAACTGCTGTATTATGCTGTGGTTCAAGTTAATCTAAATTTAGTAATAATGGTACCAACCACTTGAGACTTAAAATAAGTTTATGCTACTTGAACTAAGAATTAAGACTTAACATTTGGCATCCGAGCATATCCTAACATACACTGGCGAGCATAAAATTAGGGTCACTTTGAAAATTGCCAATTTTTCCAAGAATTCAAAATATTAAATTTAATTAATTCTTGAAGGCAATAACACTTGCATTTCTGAGAACTGTTATAAGTTTTTTGTGGTTTCTTTTGCACAACAAAGATTCAATATTTCCGATTTCTAGTAAATGCTTGCAGGTGCGCTACTTGGAAGCTTATTTCTCGGGGTCTATTTTTCAATTTCCTTCATTTATTCACTAACTTTCCTGTGTACAACTTGACGGTCGAAAAGTGTAGTCTTCGTTTATTTCCTTATAATGGCTTTAAATCCTGTCACGGCGGCCAGAATTATAGCGCTGTTGCAAGATGGTCGGGGGCAACGTGTAACGGCAAGAACGGTTGGTGTAAGTCTTTTTACAGTTCAGCGGGTATCCCAACGATTTCAGGAAACTGGTAGGCTGACGAGAAGACCAGGATCAGGGCGGAAAAGAACCACCACCCCAAGGGATGACCGTTTTCTTGTGTCCATGGCTTTACGGAATCGGACTGCTACGGCAGTTTCGCTTCGAAATCTCCTCCAAGAAGTCAGAAATTAGCGAATGGGCAGCTAGGAGGCGACTTCGTTCTGCTGGATTATCTTCTCGGAGAATGGCTATGGGTCCTCCACTTCTCCGTCGCCATAGAATTGCAAGACTGAACTTTGCTCGAGATCACTTGGGATGGACAAATGACGATTGGGGGAGGGTATTATTCTCAGACGAGTCACATTTCTGTTTAAATGGGTCGGATGGACGTCGGCGGGTATGGCGAAGACCCGGAGAAAGGTATGCCCAGGCTTGTATTGATGAGCGACTTACATTTGGTGGAGGCTCAATTATGGTGTGGGGAGGAATTTCTTCAGACGCACGTACCGAATTAGTGTATATCGGCAATGGATCCCTAACTGCGCAGGTACGTAACGGACGTTGTAGAAAATCATGTCATGCCTTTTATGACGGTTCTGGGAGAAAATGCAACTTTTATGCATGATAACGCTCGACCCCACGTGGCAAGAATTGTTAGCGGTTATTTGGATGAGGTTCAAATTACGCGATTTGACTGGCCAGCACGGAGTCCCGACTTGAACCGCATAGAGCATGTGTGGGATGAGCTAGGACAACGTGTACGAAGTCATACGCCGTCTCCCACCAACGCACAGGATCTTAGGGCGCTCCTACTACAGAAGTGGAATAACATCCCACAAAATGTGATCCGTAATTTAATTGAGAGCATGCCACGTCGCCTCCAGGCTGACATCAATGCACGGGGAGGAACCACTCGTTATTAGGGGTCAAAATTTTAACAGTTCCTTGTTTTATTCCAACATTTTTCTCACTACACATTTTTAAGACAATTTTGTTAAAATTTGCTTCTTTACGAATTTTCAATAAAAACATTAGAAAATGAAACGTTTTCTTTTTAAAACATTCCTGTTTAGAGATATGTATACAACGAAATCCATTTACAATAATAAGATACAATAAATAACCAGAAAAGTTGAATTTTTGAAGTGACCCTAATTTTATGCTCGCCAGTGTATTATTTTCAGTGATTCAATGACTTATATCGGTTTTAAACTGACATAGTTAAGAACGATACCAATACCACGCGACTTGTGTTGTGGAACAGCGCCGATTGGCATCCGTAGTTTAAGTTTATGCACTTTCCTCACTAGTATTTATGTTTGGCTTGTTGGTCATGCTCTTACCTGTCTGTTCCTGCGCTTTACTTCGCGCCAACAACTTATTAGGTACACGTTATTAAAAAACACGTTTTCATTTAGCAGTCATTAATTACCTACAACTTGGAAATCAAAATTCATATCGAAAACGCCACAGAAAATGGACAGAGAACAAATAAAGCAACCATAAAAGCATTAAACTATAGAGAGGCCATATTGAAACAGAAACGTAAAAGTCGATTTCTCGTGACGCCACTCCGATTTCCCGCGATTTCAAGTTCCTAATTTTAATAATTAATTTTCACGTTATTAGAAGTAGAATTTACCATTATTCTTGAATACTTAATACTCAATAAACTGGAAAGAATGGACGAACTTCTTCCCAAAACACTTGTGGATGAGTTAGTGTCCTAAATTTAAAGTAACGCAAAAATCGAAGAATTGCCTCACCTGTTTCTGTTGGTACTACTAGTAATACTAATTTGAGGAAGCACTGTCTTTGGATACACTTTTATAGCATTTTCTTTATTATTATCAGACATTTTTTGAATACTTTCTTGCTTTTACTAAGAGCATATGAAGTTTATCGTATGTACTTACCTCAATTAGTTATTATAAACCTACAGCAATAACAGATAATAGAGCTACAATTTAATTCGTCAAGTACATTGCATTTCATTCTTTCCAACTAACTGATACGCCTTTTTGGACGTAAATAAAGAACGTACACACATATACATGGTTTATTAGATAGTAGTTACTTAACAATAAATATAATAACCCCAGGTAGCAACCCTTTATGGGTGAATATTTCAAAACTGTCGATTTTCGCGACCGTTTTCGTGAACGCACAAAAAAGTGACAAATCCTGTCAATTTTGCACTTTTAGGTCTTTTCCAATCATAACCGTAAACATAAACACGAAAAACGAATAATTTTTTTTGTTTGTGTTTTTCCAGAAAATCAACCCACGGTAATGATTTTCCTTATTTCCTCACTTGTAAATCATAAGACGCCATTGTCGTGGACATATCGTAATTTGCGTGTCCACACAAGAACATGACGATGACGAGCAAGGTAATGACGATTTTGAGGTGATAATCTCTTCAAATTTTTATTGAAGAATTTAATAGAACTATTGAGTTACCATTTACTTAACAGTCATACTTTGACGCACTTTGTGATAATATAATATTTTTTATGTCTGCATACTTGAAATAATACTTAACCCGACAATGACGGGAGCGACGTAACAAGCTGTGTTCGTTTGCTTTCAGAGCACATAGTTACCCTTACATTGAACAAATGCTACTGACCGTTACACATACATTGTATTTACAAATTAGACGTTCAAAAACTGCCGGAATTTGCCGAATGTGCCGGGTATTTAATAGTAAATTTTGCACATTTTGTGGGAGCACGGTAATGACGCTTATGGGCGTGAACAAACTTTGAGGTGATATTAAGGGAAAAATATACTTATTATATTCAATTTTTTGGTTGCATCGCATTATTCGATATTTTCTCCGCCTGTATTAGACAGGATATTTCAAAATTTAATTGTTAAATGATTGTAAAAAAATAAAATGTCTGTGTACTTCGGATGTGAACAAGGCACGGTAATGATGATTGCCACATAAAATTCAAAATACTCTTTTGGCTATGCTTGTTTTAATTAAAATAAGTAAGGGACCAAGTGAGAACAGTTAATTGAATTATGCAGCAAGTACTTTTTTTAAAGTGGGATGTTAACTTTTGAAATAACAAACCTGAACAGGCGAATTGACACTTTCGAAATATTCATCCTTATAACAAAATATGGCTCCTAGAATTCCAGATGCCTGGAGATTATTCCATTTAATTAATAATTATAATACCTTTCAATGAATTGAGATTATATTTTGTGTTGATACAAATCTTGTCATTAGTTACGTTGATGCTCAGTCAGTCGCCTTTTCCAAACGTTTTCTTCATAATTTTTAAGATTTTCGTACACAGAATTGGTGTCTTCGCTATCAGTGGTTTCTTTTGAGTGTGATTCTATTTGCGTTTTGCTTATAGTATCTTTTTCTTCTTTCGTTGAAGATTGTGGAGAACCTTTACCTTGTGTAAACGTGTAGTGGTCGAGGAGGATGTAAGGCATTGGAAACTTAATCTCGTCCAGACCTAAACATACTGTTTTTATTTACAAAAATTCTGGGCTGATAGATGTTGGACTAAAGAAAGCTTCAAACGACATTTAAAACCTACCTCCCTGTCCCTGCATTTTAAAGAACTCATCCATTTCAGCCGCTGAACACAGTGGAGAATCAACTTTGACGGTAGCATCAAACTTGGAATAATTAACCTCGTAACCATGTCTCTCTTTGTTGTAACTTACAACAGGTTCGAATCTGTGTCCCCAGAGAATCTCGTTGCAGATGTAACTGGATCTGGATTGGACTGATTGTCCGGTACTTTCGATGGTACCTTCGAGAATCACGACAATTTCAAAGCGTTCTTGCAACATGTCGCTTGCTGACATATTGAAAAGCGGAGATTTTTCATCTATTTTGTGGACAATTGTCATTGGCCAAATGAAGAACATGTCTCTTTCACAACTGTCTGCTGCTACATCTAATTCTGTTATGTAATGAGTTAGGATTTCTCCTTCTTTAGTTTGTTTTGGTTTTATCAGTTCTGCTCGGATGCTGGCCCCTATAGAATGATCAAAATTAAAAGACAAATTAGAGAAGTGTAAAACGTACCTATAATATGGCTCTTCCTCATGTCTCCCACCCTGAACATCAAACACAATTTTCCATCTCTCTGACAAACCACGGCAATTCTCGAGAATAACAGTGTTTGCGTTCTGTGCCTCGGTCTGGTCATTTTAGCAAAAATTATACCTCCAAAACACACGTTAATCATCACCCCAACGATGCTTTGTAAGGCAAGTAAGAAGACTGCTTCTGGGCATTCTTCTGTCATAGCCCTTCCACCATATCCGATCGTATGTTGTGTTTCTAAGCTGAATAAGAAGCAAGAAGTGAAATCGTAGATGCTGACAACGCAAGGGGTGAAACCCGCTTCCTCTTGAAATGGGGGTAGATGTTGTGGCTCGAAATCACCGTGGGTGAAAGCGATTAACCACCAGATGGCTGCGAAGCCCGACCAGGAAAATAGGAAACTCGCTGCGAAGACTACGAGGGTCCATCTCCACTGGGCATCAACTAAAGTTGTGAAGATATCTTGGAGGAACCGTATTCTACGTTTTGGAGGACTGGATTGTAATATATTGCACCTTCCGTTTTTGAAAATTGTTCTTCGACGGGTTTTCCGCATGGTGCCTGGTCGGAACGATTTCCTAAAATACAGAATGATGAAATAAGACAATTAGAAGAACTATGAGAAAGAATTTTTACGAGTTGTAGGTACGTATTTTAGAGCAAAAAACGTAGGACTTAAAATCGCTTTCACATAAGCAAGCTGTTCTTCTGCACAAGGCTTGCTTAATATGTTGAATGATAGCGGACAGTCTCAACAACTACTCCTCGAGAAAATATGCCAGCATATTTTAATTGAAAAAAAAAAATATTTCTTATCTTTGATATTGACAAACTTTATTTGTGCTTGATATTATATCGAATTACGTGATGCTTATTAGCAATTTTGATTTGGCTATTCGAACTATCTAATTGTAATACATAAAAAGAATATTCACGTAATATATGTACTTAGCATTTTTGTAGTTAAGATTTGCGGCACTTTGTGAATTGAACTAATTTATTGCATTGGTAAATAAAGTACGTATTAGACAGGTTTAATTAGCGAAAAGGAAGCTTCATCAAAATGTTAAATATTCAAAATTGTCATCACATCATCGATTTGACCCGTTAAAAGTAACTGGCTGCTTCCTCTTTAATCCCTTATTTTTATACTTACCATCTAATATCTAATTAGGAAACAAAAAGTGACAGTTGTGGCAAGTCACTTTTGTAGTGAATTTAACAGGGTTCGTCTGCTTTGGTCAAATTATTCGTTCATTGCCATGTGCGTTTCCTAATGGATAAAATGAGGTTCATTATTTAATGACCGTTGAACAATAACCTATTGTTCAATGGTCTCTGGTCTGTGGGCAATCATAAAACTTCTCTTGTAGAATATAGAGGTTTGCCGTGGCACGAAAAACGTCAAATCTACTTGTTGGAAAACGTATTATATGTTTCTATGACAACTATCGCTCAAGGACTATTATTTATACGTCAAAAAATAATACTTTAGTATTATAAATTCAGAGATTCTGTACCTTTCCATGCCTGGTAGCCTTGAGAAGTAAACCCCAGGTGAAATTTCTCCACTAGGTGAAGATGACACTTCGCGAAGAAGATGTTTACTTAAATCGCTATCAAACGGAGAATTCATCCTTCGTCGAAATATTTTTATGAACACTCTCCTCGGTTGGAGAAAACTAAACTAATATTCACCGGCAAGGTTGGTCATATTCAAACACAATAATTATAATAGCTATAGTGCTAATATGTTTTGCTTTTAAATTAAGAAGCCAATTGCACTGTACGTGTATGGCACTGTACGTGTATGGCAGTCTGATGCTTGTATTTGAGAGACTGAGCGAAGATTTTAAAGGTTTACTAGAAAAACCGTCAGGATGAGTGACTTTATCTTGAGTGAGATACGATTTTATTGCACCGGCTGTAGTTCATTATTTTTTTAAACAATTTTGACGCTGATGACGGTGAAAATCTCGTGAGCAGTGGAAAATTATTGTTTGCAATAAAACACATTTACGCTAATAAAAAGTTCTGTTTGAACGTTGAGAATAATAATCAATAATATTCAATAGGAATGATACATGATATTGTTACGTATTTCGATATAAAGCACAACTTTATTTACAAGAACCATTTGCAAATTTTTGGAGTTTACTTCTTAAGAATCGATTTTCAATTATAGCTCGCGGTACGGAAATTTTATGAGTAGTAAAATCAAGCGTTACATTTCGCGTTAACTAAAAGTAACGCGTTACGTTACCTGTAACATTGAAATTATGTATGTATCTATGGATACGGCTGTTTATGTCTGACTGCATAGAGCATGGAAATAGTGAAAATAGAGTGGCATAGAGTAGATATGGCAGTTGGCGTTGTAAAGTCGGCATTTGCAGTGTTTGTTCGTTCATAAATTTGTTGAATCTTTTGATTTAATATGGAAAAACCTAATATTAAATATTCCAAATAATGCTTAGTGCCGAAATGTGAATCAACGCATATTCGAACACCAGGAAAAGTATTTATTTCATTGCCAGTAGGCAGGGTTGGCAGATATATATCAAGCGATATATATCATGATATATATCGCGATATATATCATGTGATTTATTGATTGATATATATCATGATATATATCACAAAAGATAATTATGGGCAAATACACTGCTCAAAAAAATTAGCGGACCACTATTAAAAATATAAGTATTATCAAATAATATGTAGATGTAGAGTTTGTTTTATATATATTTATAAAGTTAGAGCTATTCTAGTTCAAAATGACTCCTTAAGGAGCATCCCTGCCTTAATATTCTTAATTTTTGAATCTTTTTAGCCAAGAGATCTAAATAAAGTCAGCTAAGTTTAAATCATATCGATTTAGTAAGTCATGTAAAATTGGTGACAATTGAATGTAGACGTCATAATTAGTTGCATTAGTAAAAATTTACACTTTGCGGTACAAAATGAGACATCTTTCAGAAAACGAAGTTGCAAAAGTAGTTGCTTTGATAGAAGATGGTAGAAGCTCCCTTATGTTGCAAGGGTTGTCGGTGTAAGTCATTCCGTTATTTTAAGGCTGTGGAATCGGTATCGGGAAACGGAAAGTCTAATAGTGGAGTGGATAGAACGTCGTAGCTCACAAAAAATTTTTTTCGGAGTAGAAAGATATGGGGTCATAACCATCTTGTTCAGAAATGTTTAACACGTCAGAATCTCTTTTTACGAAAATTTTGGGTGGTACCGAAAAAAGATATGAGCGATTGAATCTTGAAAAAGTCTATTTTCGCACGGGCCTCTTCCGCAAACGGATGTTTTTTTTTCTCCATAGCCAAGTAACGTAGGTTACTAATTTTTGTTTCACTGATGTACTATTGGGTATGCAACGAGGATATAATTTTTAATGTAGGAAAATCCTTCAATTTTAGTTGTAGCTATTTTTTTCCCGAGCGGAACATGGCAGAATTGAGAAAGTTCCGACTTTAGTAGTGCTTAACTTTTTTGTTCACGATATGGATTTCAATTTTTTTCCCATATTTGGCTGAATTGAAGCAATACCAACATATGTCCTGCGATAACATATGGTCGCGTTTCAAAAATAAAGTTTTTAGAGCCATTTTTATAACGCCGTGTCTAGCGAGCTGTACTGCGCACTGGGAGTGCGAGAGAGAGCCAATTATGGACTATGCACGCGCATTGGAAAAGGAGCGCATTATAAATATAAATATTGTGGAACTCATCGGCGGGTTATATTAAAAAATGAAATGTTTTTGATGCAGAAATAATTGAAACCGCAAATGTACACTAAAATAACATTTTCATTCTCAACTGAACACAATATCAGGGGGAAATTTGAGAACTAAAAATATTATATGCTTTTATTAATATTTGTACAAGTATGCTAATAGTAGTAATAATAATAATAATAACATTAATAATGCTGAAGGGAGAGAACACAAATCGGACGATAGGTAAACTCAACAAAAATTAATGAAACAAGGTTTCACATAACATAAAACAATAAAACAATATAATATAGTGCAAAACTAAAACTAAAAGTCTGAATCTTCTGAATCATATTGAGGCTCGATATCAACATTTCTGCATTCTTTACATTTGCACAGTTCAGAGCACTTAACATTTTCTTTGAAACAGTCACATTTCTGAGTAGAGCATGTCTTATCTGTAGTAAATACTGAGTACCTCCCTAATTTCATCTGGTATGGCAGCTTTCGTCGTCCACACGGGTTTCACGACATTTTCAAGCTTCTGCCAACCATGATAGGAATGTGACTGCTCTTCCAAATCTTGATTTGCAGTAGACACCTGAAGATCAGTTTTTGCAATCTGGTCACTTTGATAAGTAAGTACGTACCTTAAAACGTATTGCAAAAACGCGTCTTCAGTCTGAGGAAGTTCTGCTGCAGATTTCTTGGTTTTCATCGTCATGTTATAACGAAGCTCGTCGAAGTTTGTACAACCCTTTTGCTTGTACAATTTTTGCACAAAATTTCTCGCAGCGACAACAGCTTCGTTTGCTGGCAGCACTTCAAGGAATTGTAAATTTTCGAATATTTCAGGTGTTTTTATTAAAGTCTCAAACACTGTTTTCTTGTCAATTTTATAAAATGAACTCGTTGAGTCTGAACCTGTCAAAGCATGTACTGTTGGAATTTTATTATATTTCTGTGCGAGTATTTATCCCGGAACATTGGACCTAAACTTCCAGAACATGCTAAATTAATAACGATTGGGGGAGGATTCCATGTTGGTGAAGAATGTAGAATAGTTACGATGTGACAGTCCCGATTCATTTAAGATGTAATCATGAAGAGGCTGACACACGCCTTATTGTGCATCTCATCGAGGAAGCAAAATATACGAGAAATATTGTAATTAAAAGTGACGACACGGATGTGCTTGTGCTAGTTCTATACTACATTTCGACAATCAAATTCTACGACACAAGAATATATTTATAAAAACCGGCCGTTCTAATTCATCGACTAATAAAACTAGGTTTATTGATGTTGGTTCGATAGTAATGAAACTGCGTATACCAATTTGTAAAATACTTGCAACAGTACATGCTTTGACAGGTTCAGACTCAACGAGTTCATTTTATAAAATTGACAAGAAAACAGTGTTTGACACTTTAATAAAAACACCTGAAATATTCGAAAATTTACAATTCCTTGAAACGAAGCTGTTGACGCTGCGAGAAATTTTGTGCAAAAATTGTACAAGCAAAAGGATTGTACCAACTTCGACGAGATTCGTTATAACATGACGATGAAAACCAGGAAATCTGCAGCAGAACTTCCTCCGACTGAAGACGCGTTTTTGCAACACATTTTAAGGTATGTACTTACTTATCAAAGTGACCATATTGCAAAAACCGATCTTCAGGTGTCTACTGCAAATCAAGATTTGGAAGAGCAGTCACATTCCTATCACGGAGGAACTTGATATATTTTCGTATGGTTGGCAGAAGCTTGAAAATGTCGTGAAACCCGTGTGGACGACGAAAGCTGCCATACCAGATGAAATTAGGGAGGTACTCAGTATTTATTACAGATAAGACAAGCTCTACTCAGAAATGTGACTGTTTCAAAGAAAATCTTAAGTGCTCTGAACTGTGCAAATGTAAAGAATGCAGAAATGTTTATATATCGAGCCTCAATATGATTCAGAAGATTCAGACTTTTAGTTTTAGTTTTGCACTATATTATATTGTTTTACGTTATGTAAATCCTTCTTTCATCAATTTTTGTTGTGTTTACCCATCGTCCGATTTGTGTTCTCTCCCTTCAGTATTATTATTATTATTATTACTACTATTAGCATACTTGTACAAATATTAATAAAAGCATATAATATTTTTAGTTCTCAAATTTCCTCCTGATATTGTGTTCAGTTGAGAATGAAAATGTTATTTTAGTGTACATTTGCGGTTCTAATAATATTGCACAGGTTGCAATTATTTCTACACCAAAAACATTTCATTTTTTAATATAACCCGCCGATGAGTTCCACAATATTTGTATTTATAATGCGCTCCTTTTCCAATGCGCGTGCATAGTCCATAATTGGCTCTCTCTCGCACTCCCAGTGCGCAGTACAGCTCGCTAGACACGGCGTTATAAAAATGGCTCTAAAAACTTTATTTTTGAAACGCGACCATATGTTATCGCAGGACATATGTTGGTATTGCTTCAATTCAGCCAAATATGGGAAAAAAATTGAAATCCATATCGTGAACAAAAAAGTTAAGCACTACTAAAGTCGGAACTTTCTCAATTCTGCCATGTTCCGCTCGGGAAAAAAATAGCTACAACTAAAATTGAAGGATTTTCCTACATTAAAAATTATATCCTCGTTCCATATCCAATAGTACATCAGTGAAACAAAAATTAGTAACCTACGTTACTTGGCTATGGAGAAAAAAAAACATCAGTTTGCGGAAGAGGCCCGTGCGAAAATAGACTTTTTCAAGATTCAATCGCTCATATCTTTTTTCGGTACCACCCAAAATTTTCGTAAAAAGAGATTCTGACGTGTTAAACAGTTCTGAACAAGATGGTTATGATCCCATATCTTTCTACCTCGAAAAATTTATCTCCTTAAATCTGCGAGTTTCAGAGCTCTATCCGCTCCACTATAAGTAGAAGACCTGGACAGGGCCGGAAACGCAAAACAACTCCTCGGCAAGATCGTTTTATCGTTAATTGTGCTTTGCGTAGATGCACTTCTACAGCAAGAGACATCAAAAACGACTTGCAGAGGGCCACTGGAATCCAAATTTCTGAGCAAACTGCGAGGAATAGGTTAAAGGAAAATCATCTGAGGTCCCGCAGGCCAGCCCGCAAACCGCGTTTAACTCGGGAGCATAGAAGAGCGAGATTAACGTTCGCTTTAGATCATGCAAACTGGGATGTGGACCGGTGGTTGTCTGTTCTCTTTTCGGACGAGTCTAGGTTTCACCTTACATGTAGTGATGGCCGAGTTAAGGTGTGGGCTCGTCGTGGAGAGCGTTATGCTAAAGGGTTGGTCATGGAAACCGACAAATTTGGAGTTGGATCCGACATGGTCTGGGCAGGCATAAGTTTGCATAACAGAACGGACCTCGTAGCAGTTCCAGGAAGGCTAAATGCTGCGAGGTATGTAGAAGAAATTCTTGCAGATCACGTGGTACCTGCAGCCATCGTTATGGGTCCTGGATTCATCTTCCAACAGGATAATGCGACACCCCACATAGCGGCCCTAATCAGAAACTTCCTGGAAGAACAGCGAATTCCAGTCATGGAGTGGCCTGCTTTAAGCCCCGACTTGAATCCTATTGAAAACCTTTGGGATGAGCTTGATCGGAGGCTCAGGGCCCGTCTGGCGGCACCAGAAACTCATGAAGATTTAACAGCTGCACTGGTACAAGAATGGGAGGATATTCCGCAGGACAACATCCGGCGGCTTATTCAGAGTATGCCCAGAAGATGCCAGGCAGTTATTTTAGCCCGAGGAGGCCACACACGGTATTAGGTGTTATCGAGAATGTAAAAAGAACACTTAGGTAATTTAATTATTGTTATGTCACTTTCAGGAATTAACAGCATCTTGTATTTTGTCAATTATAAATCTGGTTGTTTTATTGCTTTTCTTGTTGTTCGTTGTAAAATACTTTACAGTTACTATATTAACCCATTTTGTGCCCTTATATTAATAAATTTTAAGATCACTATGATTTTTAATACTGGTCCGCTAATTTTTTTGAGCAGTGTAACTTAAACGTGACAACGTGATTCCTTTACATGCAGCAAGCAACAGTGGGTAGCGCATGTACTATGTGATGTGATAGCGCATATGTAAGTACTATGCGGCAAACTTCATAGTCCAAGAGCCGGTAATATTAACGGGTATATGATCGTTCCTACAGACCTTTTCCACATAAAACGAAAGCTTACAGCCACCTCAAAACCGAATGGATAGGTTGCCTCGATTTCCATGGCCGTAAAGTTGTTTTATAAAAAAAGTTTCTCATAATTTTTTAAACAAAAAAAAAATTGATAAGCTCTACAAAAAAGAAGTGCACTGCCGTGTAGAGGATGGTCATCATGAGAAATTGGTATAGGGTTGCCACCCTACTCGTGGACGCAAACCCTCGGTATCCGCGTGTAAATAACCCTCATTTTTTCAAAATTAAATATTATCGTTCCTGTAATTGAAAATTTATGGAACTATTCTTCAATACGTTACCTCAAAGAATATATACGGTTGCCTCAATTTTGATGGCCGAAAATGGTGGCAACCATCGTCATCAAAGTCGAGCGCGCGCGAGCCAAACGCCACGAACGCAGCAATTTTGTATCATAATCATAGGCGGCGGATATACTCGTAGGTACCGGCGAACGCTCGTTTTGTTTTACAGTGTTTCCTAAAAATTCGACAATTCTGAAAGTTGTATTGTTATTAATTGACTTTAATGGCGACATTGTCATCGTAATACTTGTAATTGTAACTGTAATGCTTGTAATTAGAACAAAATTCTGTAAAATATAAATAAATAGGTTTACTTCCAACAATTTTTTTAAATTTAAGTCAAACGCCAAACCTTTCATTTTCCATTTTTTCTAAAACGACGAATTATACATATTTTCCAAAATTTCATTTGCGCTAACAATTTCAGTACAATGAAGAACGTTATGCATGAAAAAAGAAAGACTAACCTTCACGTAAAAATATAGAAAATACGCTAAAAAGCTCTGTCGTATTTTTTCTTATTATTTGGTTAAACAATTACATAACTTCTTGACGCGATGCGACCCGTCATTATATTACTTTTTATAATTTTCCAAAGGAAAGGAATCGTCGTAAATCGTTCGAATCTCGCTATAAGTGGCCCGCGCGCCAAGTCTGAAGTGTCGCGTGAGCTCGACATTTGATGATGGTTGGATGGATGCCACCATTTTCGGCCATCAAAGTCAAGGCAACCGTATATATTCTTTGAGGTAACGTATTGAAGAACATTTCCACAAATTTTCAATTACAGGAACGATAATATTTAATTTTGAAAAAATGAGGGTTATTTACACGCGGCCACCGAGGGTTTGCGTCCACGAGTAGGGTGGCAACCCTATTCCAATTTCTCATGATGACCATCCTCTACACGGCAGTGCACTTCTTTTTTGTAGAGCTTATCATTTTTTTTTGTTTAAAAAATTATGAAAAACTTTTTTTTATAAAACAACTTTACGGCCATGGAAATCGAGGCAACCTATCCATTCGGTTTTGAGGTGACTGTAAGCTTTCGTTTTATGTGGAAAAGGTCTGTAGGAACGATCATATACCCGTTAATATTGCCGGCTCTTTTACTATCACAAAAAAAAGCAAAATTGGACTGGATCTGGTCATCGACGTCAAATTAATGATCTATGATCCTGATCCTGAAATTACTTAAAGTGCAGCTAGAGAACCAGAATTTTTAGCAATTAGTTACTTTTTATTTTTAACAATAAAGTAATAGTTATTTACGTAACCAGTTATGAAAAGACTAATTTTATTTGACGAATATAATATTTGCCAAAACGAGCGAACGAAGTGAGCGAGTTTTGCAAATTATATGAGTCATATAAAATTAGCCTTTTCATAACGTGTTAAGTACAACATTTTATCTAACCCCGCTTTAAAATAAAAAAGAATTGTGCTACTCCAAATAATGTAACATCCCTTCTAGCCGTACAAATAAATTCAACTTCATCGCTTTACCTTGGTGTTGCTATGGATACTATAAATAACTATTGTCAATGATGAGTTTTTATTTCAAATTACGCCAAAAATGGATGATTCTGATGTAGATATGCCTTCTGATATAGAAGAATCAGCGAATTTGGCAATAGATTCAATAATACCCTGTAATAAATTCTTACTTTTGTTTTTGCTTTTAAATATTCAGTTACGTAAAAGTTCATTACATAACTAGTTATGCAAGGAAAGTTCATTACATAACTAGTTACGTAATGAACTGACAGTTATGAAAAATATGACGTTTCGTAATGTCAAAAATGCATTTAAAATGTGACATTTCATAGCGGGGTTAGATAAAATTAATTAAGATAACTTTTTCAAGGAATTTTTTATTTTATGTTTTGACACTTGGAAGTTTCAATTTTCGAATTTTTTAGCGAGTTTTTTAGTTTACTTTTATGTTCATTTTTATTTTTGTTACCTTATATATTTTATTTACCCACTTTTGTGTTCTTGCTTCTTGTGATATGTTTTCATTTTTTGTTACTGACAGACTGAATTTTTTTGTTTTTGTTTTTCAGAAATATATTTTTTGTTTCATTATTTCTGTTTGATTTTTTTTATTAATCATTTTACTCGACAGAAAAAGATTGGAATTTCGAATATATATCGGATATATATCAATAAATATCGGATATTATGATATTTATATAAATATCATGATATTTGCCAACCCTGCCAGTAGGATCGACGTTTAGCAGATTGTCACTTAATTACTGAATCTATAAAAAATTTATATTTTGATGTAGTTGGACATTTTCGAACATAAACCATCTGATAAATAAACATTTGGGTATAAAACTGATATTCGCGTGTACCCTATTATCAAGTGATTGAAGTTAAAATAATCGTTCGTAAGGAGTAAACTCCAGTCGTGCGTCGGAACTGACACACACAAGTTTTTTATTATTACAATTATTATTAGCAAATTACATTTACTTCATTCACGTTCGTTTGTTTTCTATAAAATTTCGTCTTTTCCGTTGTTAAAATCTCGAACTGAGTGCGATGAAGGAATCTACTGGCGTATGACACCCACTTTACACCTAAAATCTTGTAAAACCACCAAAATGTTAGCATTTATAATGTCTAATGTGTACGGCGCGTATGCAGCCAGCACAGAGGTCGACCTACTTATGCTTACGTCACGCGGGAGCGCTCAGGCTTTGTTCTCGGTGGTAACAGTTTAATTTTGTCAAATTAAGCGATACAAATGTCGCTGCTTCATTTTGTAGATGTAAATAAACAAAGACAGGCGTGCGTGGTTTAATAGACAGTAACAATAAATATATTCAACAAATAAAGTAACAGATCTTTGTAACAAAGTATGTTTCATATAATTCGAGCTAACTTTTCGACGTTTCCAAAACGGACAACCTCGAAGTGACATTTTTTGATACATTGAACTCCCCTATCAAATTCGACAAACTTGTCGACGATTGATTGCTTTTTGTAAAGTTTAACGGTCCTTACTTCGAATACATTAAATAGAAATGATTTAAACCCGATCATTCGTTGCGCTGTTGCTCAGCCAACTGTCTTTTCCAAACATTTCCTTCATAATTTTTGAGATTTTCGTAGACAGAATTGGCATCGTCGCTGTCGCTGGTTTCTTTTGAGTTTGATTCTGTTTGCGTTTCAGTTGCAGTCTTATTTTCTTCTTTCGATGATGATCTTGGAGAGCCTCTGTCTTGTATAAGCGTGTAATGGTCCATAAGGATGTAAGGCATCTTTATCCTCTCCAGACCTAAACATACCGCTTTTGTTTATACAAATTTTGCTGGTACTGAGTAAATGTCAGAAATGATATGAAATGCACGAAAATGAAACAATAATACAAAACAATTAAATGAATTTGAAAAGTACTTTACTTTATTAATATACTCGTATAATATATTTATCACATGCTGTAATTTTTCTTATAATAATACTGGCTTCTGTTCCCCTGAATTTATAGAAAGCGAAAAATAGCCTAAAAATATCACACTTCACAAAAATATGCACAACATAAATAAACAAATACATTAAAGCATAAAATGAGTAAACGCAAATAAAATCAATGTTAGAGAGCGTTCGTCTTCATTTTCTAAGAGCCTTCTGATTTTTCCTCGTATTCTAATTTTTCTACCTGCTGGAAAGCCCCTTGTAACACACTAGGATCAGGATGCTCTAGCAAAAACAAAACAGGAAGCTTTTGATGATGAAAACAATTTCTCTATGAATTTTATAGCCCAACATTATTAAATACCTACCTCCTTGTTCTTGCATTTTATAAAACTCCTCCAATTCCCTCGCTGAACACAATGGAGTATCAACATTGACGGTGGCATCAAACTTGGAATAATTAACCTCATAGCCTTGTCTCTCTTTGCTGTAACTCACAACAGGTTCGAATCTGTGTCCCCAGAGAATCTCGCTGCTGATGTAACTTGATCTGGATTGGACAGATTGTCCGGTACTTTCGATGGTACCTTCGAGTATTACGACAATTTCAAAGCGTTCTTGCAACATGTCGCTTGCTGACATGTTGAAGAGTGGAGAGTTCTCGTCTATTTTGTGGACAATTGTCATTGGCCATATGAAGAAGAGGTCACCATCGCAACCATCTGCTGATACTTCTAATTCTGTTATGTACTGGGTTAGGAGTTCTCCTTCTTTGGTTTGTTTTGGTTTTATCAGTTCTGCTCGGATACTGGCCCCTAGATGGTCAAAATTAGACGACAAGTCAGAGAAGTTTGAATTAATAGTTACCTATAATATGGCTCTTCCTCATATCTCCTACTCTGAACATCAAACACAATTTTCCATCCCTTTGACAAACAACCGCATTCCTCGAAAACAACAGAGTTTGCGTTCTTTGCCTTGGTCTGGTCATTTTAGCGAAGATAATCCCTCCAAAGTAAGCATTGATCATCACCCCGACAATGCTTTGTAGGCCAACTAAGAATACGGCCTCTGGGCATTCTTCTGTCATGGCTCTCCCACCATAACCAATCGTATGTTGCGTTTCCAAGCTGAACAAGAAACAGGAAGTGAAGTCGTAGATGTTGACTACGCAAGGCGTGAAGTTAGCTTCCTCTTGAAACGGAGGAAGATGTTGCGGCTCGAAGTCACCATGAGTGAAAGCGATTAACCACCAGATGACCGCGAAACCCAACCAGGAAAATAGGAAACTTGCTGCGAAGACTATGAGGGTCCATCTCCACTGGGCATCCACTAAAGTTGTGAAGATATCCTGGAGGAAACGTATGCTGCGTTTTGGACGCCTGGATTGCAATATGTTGCATTCTCCATTCTTGAAAATTGCTCTTCTGCGAACTTTTCTTATTGCGCCTGGTCGAAAAGACTTTCTGAAATACAAAATAATATGTTAAGACATTTAGAAAGATTGTGAAACATAAATTTACTGGAAACACATCATCATATTGGAAATTTTTGGTTTGTAAAGTACTGATTTATGTAAACATTTTGATACGGTTGATTGGGTTAGAATGAGAACAAAATGGATGGAAGCCGGTATTAAATAGGGCTATGAAATCTAATTTTTTGTTCTAGATTTTATTGGATTGTGACAAATTCACATTTCATGGTGCATTAAGGAATCATATTAATAGGAATCTTAATGGTAACGTGCGGTGGAAGATGCAGCAATGCTGATTTGTTTGTAAATACTTGGTCGTAAAATGGTTATTTTCAACAGGGTTCAAGAAGTTTAAGTAAAATTAGATAATTATAATTGGCATGTTGTTTTAAAGAATACAGTCCATTTTTTATCAATAACAATATTGACATAAAATTAATTAATGCGACTGATGCAAAAATAAATTCAAATCTTTAACAAAGAAGAACACTGGTGTTAATAACATTGTCCATATTTCTGAAGTGAGGAGGTAAAGGAGTTAAATGGAACTTGTGTTTCAGGCCCGGTTTCAGGATATTAAGTTTACCAAATTCCGTCCATATCTTCTTAATTGATAATTTCAGTTCTAAAATTCAGATATGTCGTTTGCTCCCATAGTATGAGTTTATATGGTATATGAATGCTGTGCGCATGAGCACAGTGTTTCATAAGGGGAGTACAATAAATGACAACCCACCCCCTCGTTACATTGGCGACGAGGATGGGATACTCCAGCAAGTGAATATTCAAAAGGTGCAATCACTTCAGAAACTGAACATTCAAAAGTGAAAATCTAGATTGGAGACGCCTGCCAAACAACTGCTCCATCGCCATGTCGATCAGCTCAGAGAAAGGATGGAGAAGAGTTCCAACGCAGGTTTCGGAAGAGCCTTTGAACTTGGAAGAAGTATATACCAGCCCTTGAAACACCGCCAGAAAGGGTAGACGAAGAACAACCGGCAAACCCCAAGACGTCTACCGTCTGTAAAATCCCATCGTGCACCCGCTCATTTGCAAGATTATATTTATAATCTAGGGCGAAGGAGTGTACAGGGTGTCCTATTTTCGTTGTGATTTGGAGGTTTCTCATATAGAAGCAGCAGAGATAGATCCTTAGGGTTTTCGCGAACCTGAGCTACATTCTTTAGTACGTATAATAGAAAGCTGAAATCAGAATTTGGATATTGTTTTTAGTTTTCTAGAAAAACAATAATATTGATTTTTATCGATTTCCAAAAATTCTCTACAATTCTTTTTGTACTATGCAGACTAAAACTGTTAAGATTGATTCCTATAGAACTTTTTCCAGGGAATAGGGAGGTTCGGAGAAAAATAAGATATATTTTTGGCATGAAAATGACAGAAAATTGTTATTGTAATTGATTTACGACGAAATTTTTTTCTACAAAATTTTTTTGCGGCGTAATAAGCGAAAGAAATTAGCTTATCACTCCCACATGCTAGTTCGCTTTGTTATTGGTTTTACGTCAGAGATTCGTAAGGCGCCCCTCCCACTTCTCTTGTACGCCCGCGAAGCGGTAGGTACCTATCTCGTAACATACTTATTGGGACTATTTCGAGCGTGAATTTTTAAAGTAAGGTGTCAAGGAAACATAAAACAAAGACAACATAATTGATTAATGATGCAACAAGGGTATCAAAAGTCCGATTCACATAATTTGCCATATTTATGTAGTAGGTAGGTAAACGTCCCGGTAAAATGGTGTAGAAATGGTGTGTGATTCTTGCATCTAACCCCAATTTCATTCAACCTCAAAACAGTAGTGTAAAGGCAGACCGGTATAAGTAAAACAAAGTCAACAATTTATTAACTGTACATGCCTTTTATAATTCAGTATAAGTAGGTATGTAGATTGTAGATACCTGCTTACTTCTGTTTGTAAAATAGGTACCTACCTATATTCTCAAATACAATACAATACATACCTACTCATTTATGTAGGTATGTATACCTAAGTGATTGACAAGTTATCAAGTTAACAATTTTATAATGGATTGGAAATTAAAAAAAAACAAACAAATACAACCCACGCGAATCAAAAAACTACGCTACGTAGGTACTAGGTACTTGTTTAACAAAATGAAACAACTGCTATATTCTGGAACGGTTAATGTAGAAACTCGGAAGAGACTCTTAAAGACGCATGTATGGAGTACGAAATTATACCTATGGGTGCGAAACTTGGACAATGGTAGAAGCGGATTGAAAAAGAGTAGAAGCGTTTGAAATGTGATGCTACAGACGGGTGTTGAAGATACCGTGGATAGACAAGTTAGCAATAAGGAGGAATTAGAAAGAGTTGGGGAAAAGAGAAAAGTATGGAAGACAATAAAGAATAGGGGATAGGATCGTAGGATGGTAGGATGGTAGGACACCTTCTGAGACACAAAGGAATAGTTCGCGACATACTAGAGTCAGAGATAGGAATAAAGAGGTAGAGGTTGGAGCAGATTAGACTACTGCTCTCAAATAGTTGGGGATGTAGAATGTTCTACTTTTACGGAAATGCGTAGGCTAGCTCAGGGAAATGATGGAGGTACGCGTCCTACCAGTCTTCAAAAGAGAACTTTATGATGACGTACTATTTAATTATTATTGTAAAATAGTTAATAAAATTTCCTTTTTTAGTTCAGGGAGGGAACGCTACGGCGATTCAGTATTTGGCTCCATCATGCTAGAATCCTGTTTCAAATTATGCTAACCGTAACACGTTACCAAGTACCAAGGGGTCCCAGAAAACTGTCGATAAGTTACATTATGTTCGATTTTATTTAGAGGGGCTGCAATGGGGCAGCCGATAATTTTCTAAACTTTTGCAATGATAAACTAACTCGCGAAAATATCGATAATGCTGACCGATTTTCCTTCTGGCTCCAACGAACCACTTTTTCCGTTTTATTGGTGTGCTGTACGATGTATTAGTCTGGGTACAAAACAGAAAACACCAGTTAGAACCAGTTAATAATATTTAACAATTTAACTACACATGCATATGCATAATACTTATGGGACTGCTGCGCGCTGAAGCTGGGACTTGTACGTTATACTAAGTTCTGACGTCACGCGGCCTACTCTCGCTGCAAGGTACGATTTCTAGCCTCGCACCGACGGAAAACTTTGCAACGGCTTCACAGGCGAAGGATTTTTTTTAACAAAAATTAACAACATAACTGCCTTCAGTATAATAAACTCTATCAATTTTAATGAAATTTGAAAATTACCGAACCTGCCTATTCAGTGGTGTACGTAGTTTTTTTCTAGCAAACAACAAAATTATAGGAACTGCACAAATTGATTGCCATGTTTTTCAACACATAATCTACATCTTTTAGTTAATGGATTGATGGCATTAAAAAAATAGGATGGGCTTGCAAATATCGGAAAGCTGCATGTGTTGCCTCTGCTAGCTCGGCTTGATTGTTGTATCTTCGTATGTATATTTTTTCTTTTAAAAATGCCCAAACAAAAAAGTCTAATATACTCAGATCCGGTGATCTTGCAGGCCACAATATAGGTCCATTTGTACGCAACCATCTTCCCGGAAAATGATGTTCTAAATAATTTCTAACTATTGCAGAATTGTGTGTAGGGACACCATCTTGTTGGAAATATACCCTGTTTATGTTTATTAACGGAACATTTTCCATTATCGCCTCTGCGTTTAATATTCAATAAAGTTTCCATCAAAAATTTGGTATGCTAGTTGACCACCCAACATAAAACACAAAACGTTAAATCCAAAACGTCCTTGCCTCTGACGTTCAAAAGTTTGGTGCTGATTTGTATCAGACCAGTGACGTACATTATGCCTGTCAAATAATCCTACGCTGCTTATGTGAGTTTCATCTGTCCAAATGACAGACCGCCCAAATTCCGGATTTTCTTGAATTTTATTTAAGTACCACCTACAAAAATTAAGCCTTCTTTCTTGATCTCCCGGGAAGAGATGGTTAATCATTTGCATTTTATATGGCCTATATTTGCCTTTTTTAATGTTTTTTGAACTTTTGTTTTGGAAACACCAACTTGTGATTCGATTTCGCTACAAGAAGTTTTTGGTGTCGCCTCACTATTTTCTTTATTATATAAATTTTGTTTCTAGGTTTATTGAATGACCCATAGTGAATTAAATTTAAATTTAAATTAAATTTGATTGAATTTAGAGACTGAGAATGAAAAAATTTAAAATATCAGTCAGTGCCACGGCAATGAAATTAGATTAGACTTAAAACGAATGGAATCTATGTCACTAAGAGTAAATAAAACTTTGAATTTCACATGACACAGAGACACAATAAATTAATCTTACGGTTGATAAGAAAATGATCCAATAACAAGATTTGCCCCACCAGAAGCTGCAGCTACACAAGTAAGCATTAGAAGATTTACCAGAAGAGAGAATTCGGGTGTACAATTTTCCTATAGGCTCAGGACTATTTCTTTATGCTTCTTTTTTATTATCTTTGGTTGTAAAATAATTTCTGGCTCAATTTCCGTTACAAGAGAAACATTATCTTAACTGCTCTAATAAACCATAAAATTATATGAGTAAAACTACTTTTTATTAAATATTAATACATATTCCACGTTAATATGCAATTATTCATACATTCGAATTTACGACCGACATTTATGTCTTGTCTTCCAAATTTAATGTCCCAAATATAATTACTATTACATTAGGTACTTTCCTGACAACATAATTTACCGATTATTTACCTGGGATAAACTTTAAAATAAAATAATTGCATATGTAAATTCTGCGGTGATAATTTGTTTATTGGTTTATTATTGTGTTCTTGGTTCGGGCACGCTCTAATTGAAGTGATAATGACACCAATCAAAAGTATCTCAGAACGTGGAAAGGCATGTTTAATTGTTTAATTAGAATATTTGTTGAATTTGTTCAAAAATTTCGTCGCTAATTAGTTCATACTTGAAGAATTGAGAATTGCGTCAATGTTCTTGTACGGTTGATGAAAACAGTTTTTTTTTAAACATTTGACACGTTTGTTCGCTTGTTTTGAACTCCCTGTATATTATAAATGCGGCTTAGTAATGATAATATTTACAATCTATAGTAATCTAGATCCAGTCTGTCCTACTAAGAAGTGCTAAAAACATATCATTTTCCTACAAAACTGATAGGTAATATATACAGGGTGATTTTTTTTGACCGTCTATTAGAAGTATCTGGAGAACTAAAAGAGATATTGATTTGAAATTTTGGCTGTGGCCGAAACCGGGTCGGATCTATTTAATGAAAATACTTTCAAAATGGTGGCATTTCCGTTAATACCGGAAGTTGACACCAACTTTGTTATCTTAAATGGAATGCTACCATTTTCTATTTTTTTTTAGATTCCACGGAAAATTTTAATGTCAATTCAATAAAGGTTCGCTATGTCTAAAATTAATATTTTCGGAGATATAAATTTTTTTCTCAATATTTTGACAGTTGTGGTAGATTATGTAAAAATTAATATCTCTATAACGTCTAGCAGTAAGATGTTCGATTTTTTATGGTGGCAAGACGAGGTGTTGGAGTTACTAATCAGGCAAACAAATTTCCAAAATCTATTACATAAAATTTTCTAATCAACGACATATGTTGATCGCACGAAAGTAGCAAAAAGTCATTTTTCTTAAATAGAATGATACCATTTTCAATTGTTTTTTAGATTCCACGGAAAATTTTAATGTTAATTCTATAAAGGTTCGCTATGTCTAAAATTAATATTTTCGGAGATATGAATTTTTTTCCAATACCTATTTTGACAGTTGTGGTAGATTATGTAAAAATTAATATCTCGATAACGTCTAGCAGTAAGATGTTCGATTTTCGATGGTGGCAAGACGAGGTGTTGGAATTACTAATCAGGCAAACAAATTTTCAAAATCTATTACATAAAATTTTCTAATCAACGACATATGTTGATCACACAAAAGTAGCAAAAAGTCATTTTTCTTGAATAGAATGATACTTATTTAAAGAAACCAATTAAAAAGAGTGAAAAAATGCGCATTTAACAATGTATGGTGTTTCTCTACCTAAAATGCATAGTATTTTAGATATTTGCTGTTTTCTTATTTCATCGATCAAAATTGAAGAGCGCCGCCTTCTAGTAAGTAGACCTTGGCTTGTAGACAAAACAAAATATTCACAAATTTCACAAATAATGTCTAAGAAAAGCAATTGGTATTTTTTAGTAATTTAGTATGGTTGGTGTTTAACGAATAGGATATGGCAAATGATAATTATTCTTACTCGGATATTATGCATTTATTCAACATTCATGGAAAATGCGATAAAATAATTAACAGGACATACAGAACATTTAATGGAACATATCCTGAATTACCACCACTGAACTTATTTTAACTAAATAAAAAATAAAGTAGGTACGTGATAGTAAAACAATGTTAAAGAAACTGTTCAAAATGTAGTCCATTAACTTCTACACATTTAATAATTCGCTTATTTACGGCGAGTGTAGTAGCGCTACGAATTTCATGTGGATCTAAGCCTGCAAATGCTGTAGCAATTCTTTCCACCAATTCATCCCTGTTATTGAGTGGATATTGATACACTTTATCCTTTATACGGCCCCAAAGATAAAAATCCAACGGTGTAATGTCTGGAGACCTGGCAGGCCAACTCCATGGACCCAAACGTCATATCCATCTATCTTCAAACATCCGGTACAATACGTTAGTAACTGCTGCAGAACAATGACCTGGCGCCCCATCTAGTAGGTATCTAAAATACTATTCATTTTGGGTAGAGAAACATCATACATTGTTAAACGCGCATTTTTTCACGTTTCTTAATTGGTTTCTTTAAATAGGTATCATTCAATTTAAGAAAAATGACTCTGCTACTTTTGTGTGATCAACATATGTCGTTGATTAGAAAATTTTATGTAATAGATTTTGAAAATTTGTTTGCTTGATTAGTAATTCCAACACCTCGTCTTGCCACCATAGGAAATCGAACATCTTACTACTAGTCGTTATCGAGATATTAATTTTTACATAATCTACCACAACTGTCAAAATAGGTATTGGAAAAAAATTCATATCTCCGAAAATATTAATTTTAGACATAGCGAACCTTTATTGAATTAACATTAAAATTTTCCGTGGAATCTAAAAAACAATTGAAAATGGTATCATTCTATTTAAGAAAAATGACTTTTTGCTACTTTTGTGCGATCAACATATGCCGTTGATTAGAAAATTTTATGTAATAGATTTTGAAAATTTGTTTGCCTGATTAGTAACTCCAACACCGTGTCTTGCCACCATAAAAAATCGAACATCTTACTGCTAGACGTTATCGAGATATTAATTTTTACATAATCTACCACAACTGTCAAAATATTGAGAAAAAAATTTATATCTCTGAAAATATTAATTTTAGGCATAGCGAACCTGTATTGAATTGATATTAAAATTTTCCGTGGAATCTAAAAAAAAATAGAAAATGGTAGCATTCCATTTAAGATAACAAAGTTGGTGTCAACTTCCGGTATTCCCGAAAATGCCACCATTTTGAAAATATTTTCATTAAATAGATCCGACCCGGTTTCGGCCACAGCCAAAATTTCAAATCAATATCTCTTTTAGTTCTCCAGATACTTCTAATAGACGGACAAAAAAAATCACCCTGTATATAAACAGTAATCTTATATAAATGCTCTTTATCATCAAGTAGGTCATAGAATTTCCCGTCTACCATGAAGTCTTTTTCATAAACATTGATATGATTTTCTATGTTATGTCTATATTATTATTATTATCTATTATTGTCCTCAAACATCTTCACGCGTAGCTCTTGAAGAATTTTTAGTTACAATTTAGTGTGCTTAGTTTTTTATGTTTCTACTTGCCCGAGCACTTGCCCTTTTGACCATAAAATCAAAATGTGATTTAATTTCACAAAAAAATATTTTTCTTTTTTAACCTTGATAAATTTTATTCGTTCTCGATAATTAATGCTTATTAGCAATTTTGTTTTGGTTATTCGAATTATCTAGTTGTAATAAAAGGAATATTCATGTGACTTATTTAGTAGTTAAAATTGTCGGTACTTTGTGAATTTAAATATCTTATTGCATTGCTAAATAACGTTTGAGATTGACTTAATTACAGCAAGAGATAGAGGAACTTGGTCAGTTCCAAATTCTTGGAGTAAACTATGATGTTCATGTCAAGTTAGTAGTATCTATACTTTTAAAAATGAAGGAAGTGTACAACGTAAAATGGGACAATTATTATACACAAATTGATAGATGAGTGTGCGCTTATCTGTATAGTAACGTTATTCAAATATTTGATTCATTTTACGAAAACTCAACAAATGGTTGTAAACTCATCGTTTTCAAGGAAAAGGACAAGAGTCCATTTCTCTGTAGGCTAAATTCAGTTTGCATACCTCACTCGCCAAAAAGACATTTAGATCAAAACTTTTGTGTACGCTGCCAAGGTCAAGCCATTTTCCAAATTTAAGTAAACAAATGACAAAATATTATTCATCTAGGCAGCATATAATTACAGTGTGCAAACGTGTTATCACTTCTTTTTTAACCGTTCATAAATTTCGACCCCATCTTACTTCTGCCATCGTTTTGCCCTTGCTTCTCATAATTCTTGCCACTACTTTAGCCCAGCTGTATTTCGACCTTCCTCTGCCTCTCTTCGTCTCTTATCTTGCCTTTCACACTCTCCTCACTGGCCTATTGCCGCCAATTCTTTCCAGATGTCCTCACCACGCCAGCTATCTTTCCTCTATTAACTCTACTTGCACTACAGTTGGTTCCTTATGTCTTGGTTTCTTATACGGTCTCTCATGGTGATGTCTTTAACTTTGCGGAGATATTTCATTTAAAAGTTCTTATACATACTTTGCTCTTAAAACACACAGTAGTTGGATCAAGAACTTTTGACGTAAATTCACTATGAATTCTTAATAAGTTAACTCCACACGCCAAAAGACGGTGACACAGTCATCTGTCTTCAGATGGTGCAAAGACACTTTAAGAGCAAACTATGAATTCTTAATAAGTTAACCCCACACGCCAAAAGACAGTGACACAGTAATTTATTTACTGTGTCACTCTTATTTGGCGCGTGTGGTTACATTTAAACTACCTACAGAATCTGATAAAATACGAATCTACTTCCCGTCAAAACACGCCAAAAGATAGTGACACAGTAATTAAATTACTGTGTCACGGTTTTGACGGGAAGTAGGTTATTCGTATTTTATCAGATTCTGTAGGTAGTTTAAATGTAACCACACACGCCAAAAGAGAGTGAAGAGAGTGACACAGTAATTAAATTACTGTGTCGCTGTCTTTTGGCGTGTGGGGTTAACTTATTAAGAATTTATAGTTTGCTCTTAAAGTGTCTTTGCACCATCTGATTTTGCATTTGATTTCCAGTTTGGTTTATAATATCATCATCATAAGGTTCTTAGTCCGAAGACTGGTTGGACGCGTACCTCCACTCTTTTCTATCCTGAGCTAACCTACGCATTTCCCTAAAAGTAGAACATCCTACATCCCTAACTATTTGAGAGCAGTAGTCTAATCTAGGCCTACCCCTACCTCTTTTCATTCCTATCTCTGACTCTAGTATGTCGCGAACTATTCCTTCGTGTCTTAGAAGGTGTCCTACCATCCTATCTCTCCTACTCTTTATTGTCTTCCATACCTTTCGATTTTCCCCAACTCTTTCTAATACTTCCCTATTGCTAACCTTATCTATCTACGGTATCTTCATCATGCGTCTGTAGCACCACATTTCAAACGCTTCTACTCTTTTTCGATCCGCTTCTCCTATTGTCCAAGTTTCGCAGCCGTATAATGCCGTACTCCATACATACGACTTTAAGAGTCTCTTCCTAGTCTCTATATTAACCGTTCTCGAACATAACAGTTGTTTCTTTTTGTTAAACGCAACTCGGCCCTGCGCTATTCTTTGTTTTATATCTTTAGTGCTCCTACCGTCTTGAGTTATTTTACTTCCTAAATAGCAGAAATCCGCGACCTCCTCTATCTTCTCATTTCCTATTTGTATGTCAACTTTAGTTCTATTTTCACATCCCCTACATACCAAAATTTTAGTTTTCTTTTTATTGATTTTCATGCTGTAGCCCTGTGTCAAAACTGCTTCCATTTCATTCAAAGCCGCTCCTAATTCTTCTTTGCTAGATGCTAACACTGCTATATCATCCGCAAATCTGAGCATGTTAATAGTTTGACCCTGTACATTAATCCCTGAGGCTGTTCTGTCCTTAACAATATTAATTGAAAACAATATTAATTGAAAACTAGAGGTGACAATGCACATCCCTGTCTCACTCCCTTCCGGATATCTACTTCCCTTCGTTCCTGCTCACATTCTATAACTGCCTTTTGCTCTTTGTAGAGATTATGTATTATTCTTCTGTCCCTATATTTCATCCCTACCTTTCTCAGCACTTCGAACATCTTCCCCCATTTTACGTTGTCGAAGGCTTTTTCTAAATCTACAAATCCTATATAGACGCTCTTTCTCTTTTCTATCGTTTTTTCTATAATTACTCGTAAAGCTAGGATGGCCTCGCGCGTTCCTCTATTTCGTCTAAATCCGAACTGATCTTCTCCTAATATTTCCTCCGCCTTTTTCTCCATCCTTCTTTGCACAATTCTAATTAAAATTTTTGACGCATGGGAAGTTAAACTGATGGTTCTGAAATTTTCGCACCTATCCGCGCCTTTCCTTTTTGGCAAAGCTACCATGATGTTCCGTTTGTAATCCTCTGGAATCTCGCCTGTCAGGTATATGCGACTAACTAATTTAAATAAACGGTCTATTACCTCTTGACCTGCGCACTTTAAAATTTCTGCCTGCAAGCCATCTATACCTGGTGCTTTATTATTCCTTAAACTTTTTAGTGCTAGCTCAAACTCTTCTCTCATTATAGGATTCCCTAGGTTATCCCCCTCTACACTGCTTTCGCTTTCTAATATATCTTGCACTTCCGGTCCCGCATATAAGTTTCCTAAATATTCTTTCCACCTATCTGCCTTCTCACCGCTTTCGATTAGGGTATCTCCTGCCTCATTCCTAATGTTTTTGGTACTAGATCCAATTTCTCTAAAATTTCTCCTAATTTATATGCTTCATCAGTCTTTCCTACTTCGAACTTATCTTCCACTTCTTTGCATTTATTATCGATCCATTGCTCTTTCGCCTTCATACATTTCCGAATAATTTCCCACTTGATCGCCTTATATCTTTGTTTCCCTATTTCATCTAACATATTTTTATATTTTCGCCTTTCCTCTATTAGACTTACAATATGTTTTGTTATCCAGGGTGTCCTACTTTCATTCTGTTTATGACCCAATATAGTTTTTCATCCTTCACACTCTTTGATTTCACGTTTGACATTTGACTTTGGGTGTTTGAGTTAACCCCACACGCCAAAAGACAGTGACACAGTAATTTAATTACTGTGTCACTGTCTTTTGGCGTGTTTTGACGGTTTTGACGGGAAGTAGATTATTCGTATTTTATCAGATTCTGTTAGTAGTTTAAATGTAACCCCACACGCCAAAAGAGAGTGACACAGTAATTAAATTACTGTGTTACTATCTTTTGGCGTGTGGGGTTAACTTATTAAGAATTCATAGTTTGCTCTTAAAGTGTCTTTGCACCATCTGATTTTGCATTTGATTTTCAGTTTGGTTTATAATATGTTTATTTATATTTTTTTCATCCTTCACACTATTTGATTTCGCGTTTGGCATTTGACTTTGGACGTTTGAGTTAACCCCACACGCCAAAAGGCATTGACACAGTAATTAAATTACTGTGTCACTGTCTTTTGGCGTGTTCTGGCGGTTTTGACGGGAAGTAGGTTATTCGTATTTTATCAGATTCTGTTAGTAGTTTAAATGTAACCCCACACGCCAAAAGACAGTGACACAGTAATTAAATTACTGTGTCACTGTCTTTTGGAGTGTGGGGTTAACTTGTTAAGAATTGATAGTTTGCTCTTAAAGTGTCTTTGCACCATCTGATTTTGCATTTGATTTTCAGTTTGGTTTATAATATGTTTATTTATATTTTTTTCATCCTTCACACTATTTGATTTCGCGTTTGGCATTTGACTTTGGACGTTTGAGTTAACCCCACACGCCAAAAGGCATTGACACAGTAATTAAATTACTGTGTCACTGTCTTTTGGCGTGTTCTGGCGGTTTTGACGGGAAGTAGGTTATTCGTATTTTATCAGATTCTGTTAGTAGTTTAAATGTAACCCCACACGCCAAAAGACAGTGACACAGTAATTAAATTACTGTGTCACTGTCTTTTGGAGTGTGGGGTTAACTTGTTAAGAATTGATAGTTTGCTCTTAAAGTGTCTTTGCACCATCTGATTTTGCATTTGATTTTCAGTTTGGTTTATAATATGTACATTTATATTTTTTCATCCTTCATACTATTTGATTTCGCGTTTGACATTTGGCTTTGGGCGTTTGATTTTCTATTTGATTTTGCATTTGATTTTTCCCAAATGCTGGGAATAGAAAAGCGCCTATTTTCATTAATTTGTGGTGTGTTCGGTTGGCTTTCAATTTTGTTCAAAAATTCCAAAGAACATGGAGTTAAAGAGAAAGAATGAAAGGTAAGGAAAAATGGAAAACAAATTTGTTGATTAGTAGTTGTTTAATGGACAACTTGACCACTTTTTTTATTTGAAATATTGAAAATTTGGATGAAAATATTTGACCCCTATTTTTGCGTTTTTCTCTGTGCTTTATTTTAAGGCAGAAAAAATAATGAATAATTTTGCCTGGCGCAATAATTGACGTCACGGGTGCATCCGATATTGTCATATGTAACTTAAAATCATTATTTCTACTTTTAAATCTGTATCTGACGTGAAACTAGAAATTGACAAACGAAAGTGACAAAAGAAAGTGACAAATAAGTAGGTACATATGCTGTAGCTAAAATGGCTCGCGTTTTAATTGGTTTTGACGCAATGTACGTCATTAAGTTTAAATGGCGTGGGAGCGAAAAAACTCATTTGAAAAAGTTGATCTTCGGGAGCGTTTTAAACAATTATTTTTTATAAATTTTTAACTTTTATCAAGACGTAGGTAATGTGTTAAGTTGGTGTTGACTTTAACGAAAACATTTTGTAAAACACGTCCCTCGTTACGGCTCAAGAGCCATTTTCTGCTTCGCAAAGGCCCATTTTATTTTTCTTTATTTTTTCCCACCTTTCTTATTTACTTTTAGAGTCTAGTAATAAAATTATGTTTAACAAGAAAATTACATCAGTATTATAAAAAAAGTTTTCTTTCTTTATTTGTTCTTTAAACATCTGCTCTTAGAATAAACAGTAAATCAAAAACTGTGGACTTATAAAACTGGACTTAAAGAAGTGAGGTTATGTCTAGGTACGAATGACTCACTCGAATGAAAATTCGAATGCTAAATCAGATAGGTAGTTTGAATATCGAAATGAAATGCATTCGATAATTTTTGGTTATTTCTTCAACTGGATTTACCAAATTAAAAATCAAATGCAATATGCAAAATCACTTTTGATTCTTTGATTAAGTATCCAGGAGTCATAGCCGTATTTCGGCATTAGTTTATGGACTGTATTATAGATAGTGTTATTATTTTGGTCTGCTGTATATATTTACATCCCTTTTTCGGATGAGTACTTCTCTCCAAACATTCAGATCGTTGTGTAGAGCCTTCATCAGAAAATACGCATTCTGACACTCCCACATTTTCTAAATTTTTTAACTTTTTGAAACGTGAAGTGTGCACTCTCTTATTAGGTATGTCATATAAAAATATAGTGAATGTCCGCAGATTGCCTTTAAACTTCCTCCATGCTTCATCCAAATCTTCTATAACTTTGTTCTAGTATTTCTGTTGTTATTAATTCTTCGTAGCTTTTTGTTATCTCTTTGTTCCTCAATTTTGTAAGTTCTTGCGCCCTCATGTTGAACTTTTCGTCGTTTCTCTTATGTATGTTTCTTTGTCACTAAGTCGCTTCGTGATTTTTCCTTCCACAAGATAATGATCGTTATAGATACAGTGTGTCCCACAAAGTATGTAACAGTCAAATATCTCTTTTATTACTTATCTCATCAAATTTTCGTTCAAACAAAAAAATTCTTGTAAAAAGCTCTCCTTAAAAACCCAGTCGAATACATTCTGTCTTATACGAGGAGTGTTCAAGACAAAAAATCTGTTTCGGTTAAATGAAAAGTGGCCTTATTCTACGCCGAACCGAAGAAATTAATTAAGAAAGATAAAGATTGCTCAGAATCTCAAAATACGGGCCCACTCAAAAAATTGTCACGATATTCAATTATTGCTTATTCTCCTGAACAAATTGCCCCAAAAAGTAAGTAATATAATAAAATAGATAAAAGTCGCCGGAAAAAGTGACGAATTTCTTGTTTTTATTGGTATCAACAGACGAAAATTTTAAGATAACTATATTCAAAATATTCATTAAGGACATTCATGTCAAAGCGCTCAAAGTTTGGATTCTTTCTTACCTTAGATTTTTGTATATTAACGGTGTGGTCAATGATTTACCATTTGTAAAAGTTACGTTTTTATCGATGGTACACCTCTTTCGTCATTTCTTAAAGTAAAAAAAAATCACCCAGAACTTCATACTATAAACTATTTTCCAAAGAATGCCCATTTTATTCTCGAATGAAAATAATAAAGTAAGTACTATCAGAAGTACCTTGAGGTACTCCAAAACACAGATAAAATAAACAATAAATTCTATACCTTTGCAAGGCTGGAGATCTTGGGTAGTAAACCCCTGGTGAAATCTCTCCACTGGGCGAAGAAGACATCTCACGAAGAAGCCGCTTCTCTCCATCAGTATCAAAAGGTGAATTCATATTTCGTCAAATTATTTCAATAAACACTCTCCTCGACTGGAGAAAACTAAACTAATATTCGGTGGCAAGGTTCGTCATACTCAAACATGTAATAACTACGGTGCTAATATGTGTTACTTTTAAATTAAGAAACCGATTGATTATTTACTTGCACCGTACGTGTATGAATGAAGGATGCTCGTATTTGTGAGACTGAGCGAGGTTTTTAAACGTTTCCTAGGAAAACTGGCAAGAGATAAGTGACTATCTTGAGCGAGATAAAATTTTATTGCTCTCGCAGTATTTTTGATTATTTTTTATATAATTTTGGCGCTGATGACGGCGGAAATCTCGTGAGCGGCGGAGGGTTATTGTTTGCTCTAAAATACACTTATATGGCAACAAAGTGTATTTAGTATTTTTCAATACACTTTATTATTTATCATTATTATTTGTTTCGATTAATTTGGTTGTTTACTTGAGAATATAAGCGATAATTACTTAATAATTACAACTCTGATTTTTGACATACCGTGTGACAAACTTCCATATGTACAGGGTGACCCAAATTGGGTGCAAGTATGGTGTATCTCGGTAAATATTAGTGATAGAAAAAAACTGATAGAACACTTGCGATCTCTTTTTTTATGTTCAAGTCAATGGTGAAGAGAAACTTTTGAAATTGTTTTTCATTTCCGAGCTATGGACGAAAATTGAGTTTTTTGACATTTCGAGGAATGCTTGTATCTCGCTTGTTATAAGAGATGGTGAGATGTAATGTAGACATTCTTAATGCACTTTTTTGAGTAAAATACAGTGGCGTAGTCAGATTTTTAATGACATGAAGGGAAACCTGTAAAAACAGTAATAATACAGGTATATATGCCCACTTCTAACTACAGTGATGAGGCCGTAGAGGCAGTTTATAGTGATATTGAATATGTGCTAGATTTTGTGAGAGGGCACGAAAATTTAATAATTACAGGAGATTTCAATGCAGTTGTAGGCACAGGGCGAGAGGGCGGAATAGTTGGCCCCTTTGGATTAGGCAATAGGAACGATAGGGGAGTTAGACTGGTAGAGTTCTGCGATAAACATAACTTAACGGTCGCGAACACTCTATTTCACCATCATGTTAGGAGATGCTATACGTGGAAGATGCCAGGAGACTTAGGGAGATATCAAATAGATTACATTCTCGTTAGGCAAAGATTTAGAAATCAAGTTAGGGATTGTAGAAGTTATCCAGGAGCAGATATAGATAGTGATCACAACATAGTCGTTATGAAAGCCAATCTTAAATTTAAGATTTTGAAAAAAAGAAGCGGAAGAAGGTATCTTGACCCAGAGAAACTAAAAGATGATGATATGCGCAATAAGTTCGAGAAAAAGACAAACGAAGCACTAAAGGGCACGGGTGGAAATATTGTTAGGGACATAGAGGCAGAATGGAATTGCATTAAAAATAGTTTAGTTTCCTCAGCTAGGGATATTTTGGGTCATAAACAGAATGAAAGTAGGAAACCCTGGATAACAAAACATATTGTGAGTCTAATAGAGGAAAGGCGAAAATATAAAAATAGGTTAGATGAAACAGGGAAACAAAGATATAAGGCGATCAAGTGGGAAATTATTCGGGAATGTAGGAAAGCGAAAGAGCAATGGATCGATAATAAATGCAAAGAAGTGGAAGATAAATTCGAAGTAGGAAAGACTGATGAAGCATATAAAATAATTAGGAGAAATTTTAGAGAAATTGTATCTAGTACCAAAAACATTAGAAATGAGGCAGGAGATATCCTAATCGGAAGTGGGGAGAAGGCAGATAGGTGGAAAGAATATTTAGGAAACTTATATGCGGGACAGGAAGTGCAAGATATATTAGAAAGCGAAAGCAGTGTAGAGGGGGATAACCTAGGGAGTCCTATAATGAGAGAAGAGTTTGAGATAGCACTAAAAAGTTTAAGGAATAATAAAGCACCAGGTATAGATGGCTTGCAGGCAGAAATCTTAAAGTGCGCAGGTCAAGAGGTAATAGATCGTTTATTTAAACTAGTTAGTCGCATATACCTGACAGGCGAGATTCCAGAAGATTACAAACGGAACATCATAGTAGCTTTGCCAAAAAGAAAAGGCGCGGATAGATGCGAAAATTTTAGAACTATCAGTTTAACTTCCCATGCGTCAAAAATTTTAACTAGAATTGTGCAAAGAAGGATGGAGAAAAAGGCGGAAGAAATATTAGGAGAAGATCAGTTCGGATTTAGACGAAATAGAGGAACGCGCGAGGCCATTCTAGCTTTACGAGTAATTATAGAAAAAACGATAGAAAAGAGAAAGAGCGTCTATATAGGATTTGTAGATTTAGAAAAAGCCTTCGACAACGTAAAATGGGGGAAGATGTTCGAAGTGCTGAGAAAGGTAGGGATGAAATACAGGGACAGAAGAATAATACATAATCTCTACAAAGAGCAAAAGGCAGTTATAGAATGTGAGCAGGAACAAAGGGAAGTAGATATCCGGAAGGGAGTGAGACAGGGATGTGCATTGTCACCTCTAGTTTTCAACTTATATATCGAAGATGCGATTAATATTGTTAAGGAAAGAACAGCCTCAGGGATCAATGTACAGGGCCAAACTATTAACATGCTCAGATTTGCGGATGATATAGCAGTGTTAGCATCTAGCAAAGAAGAATTAGGAGCGGCTCTGAATGAAATGGAAGCAGTTTTGACACAGGGCTTCGGCATGAAAATCAATAAAAAGAAAACTAAAATTTTGGTATGTAGGGGATGGGAAAATAGAACTAAAATGGAAATACAAATTGGAAATGAGAAGATAGAGGAGGTCGCGGATTTCTGCTACTTAGGAAGTAAAATAACTCAAGACGGTAGGAGCACTAAAGATATAAAACAAAGAATGGCGCAGGGCCGAGTTGCGTTTAACAAAAAGAAACAACTGTTATGCTCGAGAACGGTTAATATAGAGACTAGGAAGAGACTCTTAACGTCGTATGTATGGAGTACGGCATTATACGGGTGCGAAACTTGGACAATAGGAGAAGCGGATAGAAAAAGAGTAGAAGCGTTTGAAATGTGGTGCTACAGACGCATGATGAAGATACCGTGGATAGATAAGGTTAGCAATAGGGAAGTATTAGAAAGAGTTGGGGAAAAGCGAAAGGTATGGAAAACAATAAAGAGTAGGAGAGATAGGATGGTAGGACACCTTCTAAGACACGAAGGAATAGTTCGTGACATACTAGAGTCAGAGATAGGAATAAAAAGAGGTAGGGGTAGGCCTAGATTAGACTACTGCTCTCAAATAGTTAGGGATGTAGGATGTTCTACTTTTAGGGAAATGCGTAGGTTAGCTCAGGATAGAAAAGAATGGAGGTACGCGTCCAACCAGTCTTCGGACTGAGAACCTTATGATGATGAAGGGTTTATGAACTGCGTGCCAAACTTTTGTAATTTTAAACGGCGGCCATATTTGATTTTCGCACAGCTGAATGGAGGATTTTTTTCTGATTTCAGAAATATATAGTTTGATAAATCTAACTTCAATATTAACGGAGCTATATCGAATTTTCTGTTTCATTAATTAATTCGGATAATAATGGTATCATTTTGTATGTCTATTTGTGATAAAAATTTGATATATATAGGTATTTATTCATTCATTACATGCATAATTTAATTCGATGTTATAAATAAATATTCATGCCAATTTAAAAAGTAGTGACGATGTGGACAATAATTATTATATCTGTCGAAAACATAAGATGGCTATGACTGTGAAATAAGCCTATACTTATAGGTAATGCTTAAGACAGAAAATTCGTCATAACTCCGCAATTATTGAAGTCAGATATGTCAAATTATACATTTTTGAAAGCAGAAAAAATTCCTCTATTCAACGAAATGAAAATCAAATATGGCCGCCATTTAAAATTTCAAAGTTTGGCCTGCAGTTGCCAAACCCTTTATAATATAAAAATTTTGACTACGCCACTGTAATTTACTTAAAAACGTGCATGAAGAATGTCTGCATTGCATCCCACCAACTCCTATAATAAGCGAGATACAAGCATTACTGGAAATGTCAAAAAACTCAATTTTCGTCCATAGCTCGAAAATAAAAAATAATTTCAAAAGTTTCTCTGCACCATTGACTTGAACGTAAAAAAAGAGCTCGCAAGTGCTTTATCAGTTTTTCTCTATCACTAATATTTACCAAGATACCCCATACTTGCACCCAATTTGGGTCACCCTGTACATGGGGAAATAACCTGGGTAATTACATTTTTGGGGATTCCTGCTCCCCATCTTTCGATTGCTACCTTTACCACCATTGTAACTATACATGGGGAGCAGGAATCCCCAAAAATGTAATTACCCATGTTATTTCCCCATGTACACATGGAAGTTTGTCACACGGTATTTCAAAAATCACAGTTGTAATTATTAAGTAATTATCGCTTATATTCGCAAGTAAACAACCTAATTAATCGAAACAAATAATGATGATAAATAATAATGTGTATTGAAAAATACTAAATACACTTTGTTGCCATATAAGTGTATTTTAGTAAAAACAATAACCCTCCGCCGCTCACGAGATTTCCGCCGGAAGAAAAGGTTTTCATTTTGAAGCTCAAATTTTAAATTGTCGATAAATGTTGACAGTCCATACGAATTAGAAAATCCATAAAAATCAAAGACTTCTGTGATTTGAATAAATTAAGTTGTCGTGGATAATCTGATAAATTTCTGTGTTTTAGTTTGAAAATTATTAATGTAACTCTTGCTTTTAATGCTTTAACAAATTAGAAAGTTCCAGAATTTTTAATTTCCTCACACGCAGAAAAAAATAATCTTTCGATTGCTACCTTTACCACCAATGTAACTATACATGTTATTTCCCCATGTACACATGGAAGTTTGTCACACGGTATATGTGACTAAAACTAAAACACAAAATGAGAAATGAGAAGATAGAGGAAGTCGCGGATTTCTGCTATTTAGGAAGTAAAATAACTCTAGATGGTAGGAGCACTAAAGATATAAAACAAAGAATAGCGCAGGGTCGAGTTGCGTTTCACAAAAACAAAAAACTGTTATGTTCGGGAACGGTAAATGTAGAAACTACTTGAAAATTGTACGTCATCCGCCAATTCATTACGCGTCGATAGAGAGACACTTCCGATTTTTCTAACTTCAAATAAAACACCCGGCCACAAACCAATAACTAACTCTGCGTACCCTGATAAGCCAAATTTATATCCTACTAATTCTAAGCATCCGATGAAAGGATAGCGTCAAATACGCGTGAATACCCTTTCGTGACTATATTTCGATACACAAATCGTTGCCATTCCAGGTCCGCATGCCATAATAATTTGAGGGAAAAATCAAGTTCTCGCGTTTCAAATAGATTTTTGTTGGTCTGTGGTGATCGAAAGTCGAAAGTCATCTGGAAGCTCCTTTGGCCGATTTATAAATTCCACAAAATTCTACGAGCAAATATAAAACTTTTATACGGTCGAATTGTTACCGGACGTCTTTTTTAGACGATAACACAAGTATAAAGTAGCACTTAGATTGACTTTCACCACAAATTGAATTCATACCTAACCATTTACATTCAAAATTCAACGTGAAAATTTACCAATTTATTTGCAATATGTAACTCAAGAATCTTCCAAGATAACCATTTTTAGCTTTTAAATTAAGGCGATTGCCGCCTTATTTTTTGATGGTTTTCTTCCACTGATATTCAGTTGCAAGAAGCAAACATAGCTCTATAGCATTAAATTTCCGATTTTCAATTTTAATTATGAAATTCGATGTGTTAGAAAACGTGCAAAAATTATGTATTTTTCAAACGTAAGAATATTTTTATGTAGATTTTTCAAAAAATCGAGTGCTATAGAGCTCTGCATTATTCTTTTATCTACTATTTACTATTACTATTTACTAGTTGACTACAATACACTCTGGATGATTAAAATGATTTAAAAATTTTTGAAAATTTGCTTACTTACTTACTTACTTAACAACAATGTACCATCTCAAAAGCTTTTTTCTCTTTTAGAATTTATTTTTTATACCTAAGTACTTGCATCAGCCAGTAAAAATGTACATTTTTACGAAATACAACTCAACAATCAAATGGGGTTTTGAATTTTTAAGAAACGCTTTAGTCAAATATCACACTTGTTTAACAATATAAATAATAATAAAACTAAAACTAAATAATTAAGCTAGAAATATTTTGAGGTTAGTTTTAGAAAAATCATGTCAACGATCTTTGGCTGCTTTTATAGAGAGCTTGACTTTTACTCCTGGCTTTTGCTCCTCTTCATTTTTGTCCTTGATTTGTTTACGTTCAGGTTTTTCTAAAAAATAAGAACAGTTTACAAAAGAATTAACAAATCGTACTTGGAATTATTTGTCTATAGGACAGTATGTACTTTATTTGTTAAGAGTATCAAGTTTTCTGTTTGCGGAAAATTTGATGCATTTTCTGTGTACGTTGTAATGTTAGAGTTATTTAATCATCATGTGTTACGTTCTAATGAATTCATTTGCTGAAAAATACACTCGTCTTTAGTCTTTACGGAAGCAACAGTAAACTGATCTGTATAAAAATTATTCCGCCGCTGTTTCTCAAGGTTCTTGTAAAAACATTTTTATTTAAACAATTATAAATAATGTCTTTTATCAGATAAGGTTCACAAATGGCCTGAAATTGTATTCCGCTTAGTGTGGTGTGATTCTCTTGTGTGTTCCAAGATCAGCGAGAATATGATAAAGCTGAAAATGCTGACTTTCCGTTTTTGTGAAAATTTTGCTAGCAAAGCGGTACACTAAAACCTTAAATTAAAGAATAAGCTGCGACAGTACATTGGTCATTTCGTTTATGAAAGTTAAGCAGCGCTCACCGCGGTCTATTTATGGATGGGTGGCCGGTATTTGAAGCCGTGAGCCGTAAGGGGAGGCCGATCATCCAACATTTCGGGATTCGATGCCCTAATCACGTCGTGGTAACACTTACTCGCGTTTCATTAACACAAATGGCAATATTCTTACATTATTTAAGGTAGGGTCGCCACCTTTGAAATGGTGCTGGGGTAGCGGTAGCCGCCCACGGAAAAGGGGGCCATCATACCTTTTCATAAAAAATCTAATGATGCTGCAAAGGTAGGTACTTTTCCTTCAGACAATTTTTCGATAAAATTAAATTAAATTGAGCGTGAAAACTGTAATAAAATTAATTAGCGTGTCGAAATGATTATTTAAGTTCGTAATTTTAAGATTAGTAGCGGAAATTTTTAAAAATCAATTAAAATTGGAACCTTACCTCCTTTCTCTTCGCGCTCATAAAAGTCCTCCAGCTCCGAAGCCGCACACAGTGGCGTATCAACGGCCACGGTATTATTAAACCTACAATAATCAATTACGTATCCTTGTCTTTCCTTATCGTAACTAACAGCATCTTCAAATTTGAAACCCCATAAAATTTCATGAGCCAGATAACTCGTCATTGCCCTGATATCTTGTCCGGTACTTTGGTGGGAACCTTCCAAAATGACAACCAGTTCGAAGTCTCCTTGAAGCAGTTCTTCTGGAGTCATTTGATAGAATGGGGAATCTTCGTCAATTTCGTGGACCATCGTAAAAGGCCATATGAAGAATAAGTCTGGCCCGCATCCGTCTCCTGCCACGTCTATTTCTTCTATGTAGTTAAACAAAACATCTCCTTCTTTTGTTTCTTTATCGTGGATGTACTGCAGTCGGACACTGGCCCCTGTTAGGTGCTTCAATTGTACATCCCCTACTCGAAACATCAAGCATAACTTTCCGTCTCTTTCTGCAATTAAAGCATTACGGGAAAACAAAATTGTTTTGGTCCTCTTTCTCGGCCTGGTTAGCTTGGCCATGACGATCCCCACGAAGTAGCCATCAATGATAACAGCAACAATGCTTTGAAAGCAAACTAAGAAAATCCCCTCCGGACATTCTTCCGTTATCATTCTTCCTCCATAACCTATAGTGCTTTGGGTTTCAACGCTAAACAAGAAAGCTGAAGAGAAGTCGAAGATTTGGATGACGCATGGGCTGAAGTTATTTTGGTCTTGTAGAGGGGGCATGTTTTGTGGTTGTAAGTCACCATGGACGAAGAACAGTAGCCACCAGACTACAGCAAAGAGTAACCAAGAGAGAAGAAATGAAGCAGCGAAGGCGAGCAATGTCCATTTCCAGCGCGCTTCCACCAAGGTGGTGAATAGATCAACTAACCAACGGTTGATTTCCCAAAGTGGACGTTTAGTTTGTATGATATTGAAATCTCCATTTTTAAATACCGTTCGTTTTCGGACGTCTCTGATTGCTCCAGTTCTGAAAGATTTCCTAAAAGAATCTCAATTTAACTAAAAGAAACTGACTGATATTCGCCATGATTACCTGTCCAACTCATTTGATTTCTTTCCTTCTGATGAGTGTTGCCTTAAGAGTTTCTTGTTGGCATCTTTGTCACTGGAACTCATGCTGTCACTATCGCGTATGATTTATAAGAACTAAGACGCGTTCCCCTTTCTTGGAGGCTTTTAAACTGCAAATGGTGCTAATGTATGTGATATTTCAAGAACAGAGGAGTTAATAGATTATTTATGAATCGAAAAGTAGGTCTTTAAATTGTGAATACTAAATTCTGATGAAACAGTGTAAAGACAGGATCGATGAGCCCAGAAATAATATCCATCGGCTTGTAATACGGAGTGCTTTGTTAACTCTAAGCCAGATGAAAGCTCTTGTAATAGAAAAAAAAATTTCTTAAACATGACTGAAGAAAATGGAGAAAATTTTGACCGATGACTGCCTATGGTGTGATGATGAAAAAATTAACTATGCATCCACAACGCAATTTTATTCTTTCAGTAATTTAGTATTTTACTTCCAGACTTTATATTCACTACCATACCGAAGGGATCGCCTAAATTCAACATCCCATTCACAATCTTGCTTCTTTCTTATTTCCAAAACTCATTGTAAAATATTTTGCGTAGTATACGAAATAATGCCAACATCACGTGAACTAATTTGAAAATTAGTTTGGCATGTCTGTACTAATAACTTCTACAAATTTTTGTTGTTGAATACTAATAGAGATATTAAGTTGTCAATGCAAATTGCCCAATTGTGTCGTAACTTTTTAAAAGAGCTAAATTCTTCGATATGCTGTCATTCACATACGTAGATTATAATATGACTGAACATGCAGTAAAAGTATCTACTAAAAACACAATTAGTATGTTTATTTTTAACCCAAAATACGAGGGGTATTGATATTCCATTTACAAAAGTATGCTTATCAGAAAATATATTTTTACCTGTAGCTGTCTTGTCTAGTGCCAGCAATGTGGGTGAGTGAACTATTGTTGGTGGAAATCCTGGCAAGACTGGGAACTTTTCTCGGACTGATGATGTAGTATTGGTTCCTTCTTAAAACAACGGGTGATGGCATCCCAGGAAACAAAATTTGCCCCTCCATGTCTTTCTTGTCCTCCTCTTCATCTTCTTCCTCTGTTTCTTCGATTGTGCCGGGTTGGTAGAATAATTTTTGATGCGGACCTGGCGATGGTGTCGATGCGCTTCTATAGGGCGATGGAACATTTGTTCTTTCTACATCAGTGGGTTTAGATTGGCTAATCCTTGTCGGTAAACTTAAACTAGACATTGCTCCTTAATTTGTCAGTTTAAGTTAAAAATGCCATAATAGAAACAACAGGACTAGCATCTTAGTTGATGCTTTCAATCTGAAAGAGATAAAAGAAATTTGTGTATCAAGTTTTAGGTCAAGAGAAATGAAGTGTTTTAAACATGCCCGTTTGTCTATGAAAGATGAGCTCGATAATATTGTAATTTGAACGGGCAATATACGAGTATATTAGTGACGTATCAAATTTTCGGTTTAGTATTCTAAAAATATGCTGTTATGATACGCCCCTTTCTTTACACCCTGTAAACCTGATGCATAGTGGGCTATGTCATTTCACAAGCACGATTAAAGGGCTTCGAAAACAGAATGGACGCTTTAAGTGTGTTGTTAGAATATGGCAGTTGAATTTAGATTCTAGAACAATGCCCTGATTTAATGTGTCATATTATACCGAATAATATTGGACATATTGCTTCTCTTATAATCATACATTTGAACTGCAATAGCTTAAACCCATCATAAGTTATATACTTTACCTATTTGAGTAATATCTTCCGGGTGAGGTCAAATTACATCACGTGAGCGTCGCATTAACACTAGACGTAATTCAGGTCGCGCACGCGTTATTTAAAATTACTAATGTAATTTGATACCATCATGTCAAATCATTTAGATTTAGATGATGTCAAGTTACACTAAAATTTAATATGCAATACTATACTACTTTATGTAACTTGATAACTCGTAATAATCCCAATGTGTATGACTTTGCGTAAGAGAATAAGAAATCCGCGAGAATATTTTATTATAAATTTTCTGTAAAGGCTTTCTGCATAAAACTGAATATCTTGGCACGAGTATCGTAATGTAATATGATTCAGGGATGTCAAATTACATCGAAGGTATCACATTACCGTTGGGTGTAATTTGATTCTCGCATGAGTAATCTGGAAATCGCTGGTGTAATTTGAAAGTTGAAACTATCCATGTCTTGCAAGACATTCAGGTGGCCTAATTGTGTTGCTGGACAACCTTAAATATGATACCACCTACCTTATTACACTATTTCTGAAATTTTGGGCACTTAAACTTTTTGTTTTGCGGATATGCGATATGATCTCACTTTTTGTAATTTCAATTGACAATAATTGGAAATAAGGCATTTCTTTATGAAATTACAAAAAAGTGAGATCATAGAGCATATACGCAAATTTGTAAGTAGAATCAAATGGTTTTTATTAATACCACCCATTGTTCCTTTCCAGTTCCTATGCCCAATACGTAACAGAACTTAAATTGGGCTTTACTTGCAACATTATTTAGCATAACAAATTGTATAGATGTCTTTAATCAGGCGGTGCCTAAAATATTGTCTTTAAACTGGGCTCATTTAATTTGGAGATAGCATCAGCAATAACACAAGTACACTATGTATGTATATCAGGCAAACACAAAATTTCTGTCTGCAGTTTATGGTAAAATTTATTGGAACGATGAAGGGATTTGCTGTACTCGTATTTATTGTTTTCGCGCATTTTTGTCAATCAGTTCCTGAAAAAGTAAGGATTGTTTTATTCTACTGAAATAAAAATAATGCATCTTTTTGTTAATTTTGTTTTAGTTTAAAGTTGAAATCAATCTTGAGAAGTTTGCATTAAACGAATATAACAAAGAATATATGTATAGAATATAGATATTCATTTGCATTACAGTCTCGTTTCGAGAAATAAAAAGGCATTCAGTCAATCTAACATTTCTGCAGCCAATACTTGAAGATGAAATGACCGTAAAAAGTACGTCAACAAAAAAGATCCACATTATAAAAACGGACTTTTTCTAGATATGGGGACGAATGTATAATTTATTGGTCTGTTAACCACTATGTTCTGACAATAAATTCTTCAATTTCAGTCGATCATGAAAGATTTCAACGAATGGAAGTTTTTGGATATGGACAACAGTGGCGGCTCCAGCTTTATTTTTCAGGTGGGCGACAACTGGCATAACAATTTTAAGGGTGGACGAAGCACATTATTGATTTCAACGGCCACGCGGGGGTAAGTACTAGTAAAACAAGTAGTACAAAAATAAATGAAGTTTAATACAGTCAAGTTAAAAAGCAAACAAAGAGAAAATGGTATCCATATTTGTTATAATACTTTTTGTCCACGACTATCTTGTAATATACTCTTTATACTTGTGTTTCTTCAGTCATAATTAGATACATTAATCACTGCAGTGATTAATGAATATTATTCACTACACCAATAGGAACATCGCTTCGACCCTTTTTTACATTTATTTAGTAGGCCGCGATCGCGATGTGTCAGTTCAAATTGAAACGTCAAATCAGCATAGTTTGCTTTTAATTTGAAATGCATATTCTAAAAAAGAAGATATAATGAGTAGTGAGAGTGAAAACGAGGTTTCTTTAACAGCACCAGCAATAAAAGAAGCTGCAGAACTTGCCTCATTAGATTCATTGCCCAAAAAACCAAGAAAATTATACCTGAGAGCGTATGTATGAATCTTTCTTACACTGGAGAAGGGAAATGAAGGTAAATTCTTTCTGGGAATCTGTTTTGATAGTCGTGGACAAAGTATAGTATACAACGCGTTATAATGATGCTATTATTACCTCGGATGATTACAAAACTCGCTCGTTTCACTCGCTCGTGTTGTAAACTTCATCCTCGGTATTAATAGCATTCATTATAAACTCGTGTATAATATACTATTATAAAAGCGTTATTCTTCTGTTATTATATTCAACAGCAAATGAGTATAATTCGCAAATAGAAGAATCAACACCTCCAGGGACGGATTAACCGAAGATTAGTTGTGGCAAGTTTTCCTCCCTTTCTTAGTACCTACTTTTCCTAGCAATTCTCGCCCCATTTTGCATTGAGGATTTGTAGATTTAGAAACTGTCTTCGACAACGTGGGGAGATGTTCGAAGTGCTCGGAAAGGTAGGAATGAAATATAGGAATAGAAGAATAATACACAATCTCTACAAAGAGCTAACGGCAGCAATAGAATTTGAGCAGGAATAAAGAAAAGTAGATATCCGGAAAAGAGTGAGACAGGGATGTGCGTTATCACCTCTAGTTTTCAGCTTGTATATCGAAGATGCGATTAATATTGTGAAGGACAGAACAGCAGTAGAGATTAATATTCATCACCAATGCTCAGATTCGCAGATGATATAGCAGTGTTAGCATCCAGCAAAGAAGAATTAGGAATGGCTCTGAACGAAATGGAAGCAGTTTTGACACAGGGCTACGGCATAAAAGTCAATAAAAAGAAAACCACAATTTTAGTAAATAGAGGACGAGAAAATAAATAGAACTAAAATACAAATAGAAAATGAGAATATAGAGGATCCTGAAAACTTACTAGCAATATTCGTTAGATACTATGGATGAAACCTAGGTTCATCACTAAGAACCTGAATCAAAACGGGAAAGCATGGAATGGAGGCACAAGGGTTCACCAGCCCCCCCCCCCCCCAAAGTTTCGTGCAACTGCAAGTGGGGGGAAGATCATGGCCACAGTTTTTTGGGATATCGAACCACGTAATAGTCACAATAACTGGACAATAATCACGTTGCTTTTCATCAAGATAGCACTCCTGGTCCACAAGAGCTGTGTTTCGGTGGCATCAAATCATAATGCAGGCTTCGAAATTCTCGAATAACCGCGCTATTCTCCAGATTTAGCCCCTAGTGATCACTATTTGTTCCCCAAACTCAAAGAACACCTTCGTGAGACTCACTCTCTTGACGATGAGTGGCCCACGAATGTCAATACTTCACAAAAAATTTAAATAAAAGGTGTTACGCACTAGTAACCTCGAATTAAGCTTTATATCTGCAATATTGTTATTTTTAATAGCAAAGCACATAAGCATCTTTCATTACGTTACCCAAAATAGGCACTTTGAATTTCGCTCATTTAATTTTTAGATACGATCAGCAATAAATGACGTATATAATTCATTTTTAAAATTTATGTCTATATTTTGTGGCAAAGTTTGCTGGCATGATGAAGGGATTTACTGTGCTCGTATTTACAGTTTTTATTTATTTTAGCCAATCAGTTTCTGAAAAGTAAGAATTTGTTTACTTTGCTTAAATAACTAATACAACTTTCTTTTAATTATATTTAAGGAGTTTAATGTTGTCATAACCTATGAGGAATTTGTTGTAAACGAATTAAGGAGCGACTATGCGGATGTTAGCATGAGTTTTGCTCTTGTCTGGAGAAACATGAGAGCCCTAAGTGGTAACGTGACAATACTAAAGCCACTGTTGGAAGATGAAACAACTGTAAAGCAATATACATTCGCTGGCTCCAAATTTAACGCATAATAGGTATTTAGGACTGCACCAAATGCGTTGTGTACAAGGAACTCTGTAGAATCACATCACCTATACTTTGCACTTTGCATACATATCTTCAATCTTGCACTCGACGACGTTTCATGGAGTCCTCGCGTTTTTGTTTCTTCTATAGTGTGCGGACGTCTGCCATTGTTTCGATTTCCTGAAAATTTTAGCATTTTCGTTGTTTACAAATTGTTGGGTTGATTTATACTGAGTATGCTACTTGAAACGTAACCAAGCTAATTTTAAATGCCATAACTAAGGTGGCGAAATTGCAATTTCTGCATTAGTGTTTCTACTATTTCTATTCTGTCCAGAAGTTGGTTCTTCTCTTCTCTCCATTGTTGTTCCTCGAGATTAATTTCTACTTTGAGTTCTTTGATCTCTTCTTCTCTCTGGCTTTCTTTGCTTTGAATTTCTATAGTATATTTCTTCCGCTTCTTAATTCCTTTGATTTTTGAATATTTGAACATTTCAGTCTACATCGTTTCACCAACAATTCAATACCCCTAAAGGATATACCTTCAGTTTGTGTCACCGAAATTTTGATTCGCTGCAATACCTGGATCTACGTTGGGCCGGGAAATTTTGGCACTTACCAAGCACTTACTTCCTTTTCAGCCCCTCTTTATTCATTTATCTATATGTCCAAAGCAAAGTGGATAAGACAAGTGGACCAACTTGCCTCTAAAAGGTAAGTAGTATTTGTCCGTGCTTATAGGCAAGAGAAGGGAAGTGCGAGAGGGGAATCGGGCCGATTTTCCATATTTCGCGCGTAGGAAATGCGACGCGCTCAAAATGTATCATGTCATAACTCCCTCAAAAATTGAGTTGAATTTTTTTTTTATTATTTCTTAAACTTTCATGATGCTCACGAAATCTTTCAAATTGCAATTACATAATTACTTTTCATTCCGCTTTGCGATTTTCGAGCCGTTGTCTTTTTGGTGCACTGTAATTTTCACCTATCGAGGAACTATGCTAATTTTTAGAATTTGGACAAACTTCCGGCGGCAAAGTTATATAGAAAGGATTGAATTTTATTTTACATCAAGATTGAATTCATTATCTCGCATAGAAAAAAAGTTATGGCGATTTGAACACGATAACCCGAAACACAATATTAGGCACTACACATTTTCGTTCCATTTTCATATTTTCATCACACAGCGAATACTTATAAAATAAAACCAAATAAGTCTGCACACATGTACAGTCTCCTAAAGATTGATGCTGTAACCGTTTCGTTATCGCAGGCTACCGACTTCAAGAGTTACGCGCTCAGAACGATTATCGCGTTCAAATCGCCATAACTTTTTTTCTACGCAAGATAATGAATTCAATCTTGGTGTAAAATAAAATTCGATCCTTTCTCTATAACATTGCCGCCGGAAGTTTGTCCAAATTCTAAAAATGAGCATAGTTCCTCGATAGGTGAAAATTTCGCTGCACCAGAAAGACAACGTCTCGAAAATCGCAAAGCGGAATGAAAAGTAATTATGTAATTGCAATTTGAAAGATTTCGTGAGCATCTTGAAAGTTTAAGAAATAATTTAAAAAAAATGCAACTCGATAAGACAATTTTTGAAGGAGTTATGACATGATACATTTTGAGCGTGCCGCATTTCCTACGCGCGAAATATGGAAAATCGGCCAGATTCCCCTCTCGCACTTCCCTTCTCTTGCCTATAAACTCGGACAAATACTACTCACCTTTTCCTTTACTGTATGCATGGGAGTCCATACACTTGTCTTATCCACTTTGATCCAAAGGTTGCTCGCGTATGTATGTAAGTACCATAAAGTATCAGTACAAAACGATTGTGCGTTAATTTTGGAGTTCGGCTAAAAGGAAAACTCCGATATTGACAATAAGTATTTCTAGGTAACTGATAAAACGTATAGATGGTCAGTTAATCGATATCTTTTGACAGTATTTCAGTTTAAGACAACCATTAAAGATTTCGTGAAATATACAAAGATTCTGGATTTTGAAAATATCTACAAAAACTACATAACTCCCGAGTTTGAATGGCATTTAAAAACAAATGTTGGTAATTTTTTTTATTTTCTGTGATAAATTATGATTTTTTTGTTCAATTGACCAACATAAATGTTTTAGGTAACCTATCACTTAAACAATTACACGCCTGAACCCGAAAGTTACCAGCAATCTATCCACCTGGAAAATATAAAACTATTCTGGAATTTTACTGGGATAAAAACTTAAAAATTAAGTTCTTGGAGTGTGAACTGATTCTTACCATCGACCATGTTTTAAAATATTGACAGAGACTTCTCGATTACATCTTAGTTTATGTTTTTATATTTGTTAGGTCTTTATTTCATTAATGGTCAAACCACTGCAGTCGGATGTCCGAGTTTTATATTGCATTACTGCACGGTAATTTTCAGTTACGGAAGCTTGCAGGGCTTATTAAAAACACTTGATATGATTTTAATTCTCTTTCATTCTTCATTTAATTTGTTTTGATCGGAAATAGAAACGTAAAAAAGTATTCGTCTGTTATATATACCTTGCCAATAAGTTTTCTTCCTCTGTCAAGTAAGAGTGGCATTTCTCCAACAATGAAACAATATAATTTAATAATTTCCTTCCTAATTTCAATGTGTTTCTATCAACTAGCTGCTGCGGTAAGTTTTCTTTATTAACAAACTGATAGATACGTTTAATTTACTTAGTTGCATATTTTAGAAGTCTCGCATCTCTATACATTTCGATAAATATGCTGTGAACTACATTAACCGTGAATACATCGACGTTTATTTCAGTTATTCTCTCATAGCAAGAAACCAAAAGGCAATGAGTGGAAATTTAACTGTTCTTAAAACAGTAGATACTAGAAGCTGAAGCTACTGTAAGTAGTTACGAAAGGCGCCAGTTAGGTAGCCAATAAGGAGTGCCAATCACATTTTTGCAAAGGTTCCCGTAAAATATTTGACTTTTTGCTAACTTTTTGTAAACGCTCTCCTGAAGTTTCGGCATTCTGCGGTCGGGCTCGTACTCCCTAAGTACCGATTCCACCGAAGCCACCGTAATATATTACGGTGGCTTCGGTGGAATCGGTATTTGGAAACTGGCGGATTTGAGAAGCGAGCAGGATCTGCCAGCATGCAGCCCGGATCTTATTCCTATAGAGCACCTCTGGGATCAGCTTCAGAGACATATTCATCGACGTCCAGCCATGCCAGAGACTCTTCAAGAGTTACGCTTGGCACTTCAAGGAGAATTTGAAGGAATTCCTCAAATGTGCTTAGCAGATTTGATTTACTCAATGCCACAACTGTTAAATGCTGTAATTCAGGTTCGAGGAGGGCATGCACGGTACTGACAGTAAGCAGGAGTTATTTTAAAAAAACTCCCACAATTTTTTACACATAAGAAAAAACATATTTGTCGTATTTCTGTTATTTTCTTTCATTAAATTGCCTAATTCTCTGTTAATTAGTCTTTTTTCTCGTAATCTTTGCATTCCGTATCACCAATAAATGGTTCTTCAATCCAATACCACTGTCAAAGTTGAATTAAAGAAAATTTAAGTGCCTTTTCAAACATTTCCGTGTGGCCGGTTTTTTGCCGGTCAGTGTATTTTCATCATTCAAATGCGGATCTACAGATGAGTAGGATACTGCAGGTAAACCTAACTGATTAGCGCCATCTACCGTTCAGCAGTCGAATTACAGGTCACTATAATAGCACTCCTTTTCTGTCTCTATGTGAATTTGCCTACAGTAAGTACTATAAACTCCAAAAGTGGTGTTCCAGTTTGCGACGCGAATCGTTTGTGCCGTACGCCCGGACGTTGCTATGTTTTCGTCAACAGCGCCCCCCCCCTTAGACGATTTGATTTTTCGTTAAAAGAACATGATTATTTCTCTATTTTCTTGCTGCCCTTTGTTTACTAGTTGTTACTTTGTTTGTTGTCATTCAAATAAAATCGTTTAGATCCGCCTTCATAACTTTAATTGGCGGACAGTTGCTAAGGTTTTTTTTTACCTCAGAATGTAATTGGTTATGGCATTTTAAGCGGAAATGAACCGTAAATTGGAACAGCAATTTTGGCGTTTATAGTACATGGGATTCTGGCATAGTCGCAACATTGTTTATCTACTAAAATGATTTTGTCGTGTTTTTTAGAAACGTTATCAAACGATGCGGAATTAAAATTCTTCACTGCGTAAGTGTCTATCTAGTATGTGTCATTTACGTACATACGAGTATAATGCATACTTAAAATTTTTGTGAGACAAACTCAGAATCAAAAATTTGCTTATGTGTAGGTCAAAATGCTTTCCGTTTTCATCTAGTGAGTCATAATCAACCAAAGTCAGAAACAGGGTTTTCTTGGCCTCTGGTTGAAGAGCAGGATACCGACGTTTTGTCAACTATCACTATACGTACATCTTCAGGGAAAATTAACTAGTCCCCAAAGTAGGTAAACCTTTAAATGAGAAAACTGATTTTAGGGACGTTTGTTCAAGGACAACTGCTTGTGCACACTTATCTAGAACAAGAATTTTGATATAGCAGCATATGGGAGATTTACGAGATTTGTAATGCGACAATTTTAGGAAAGTATTTGAGGTGGAAATAATTTTGTGTACTAAATAGATAAAGCCTTTCATTTAAAATATATACCAAGAAAAACTATTCTTACGTGGGCCATCCTGTATAAGTTACCAGCCAGTTTTCAATCCAAGAAGTAACGTTCACTGCTTATAGTGCCGCCTTTTCAAAACAATCTTTAACAGGGTTAGCACAGTTTTTTCTTTATTTATTCCGTACGTCCTTGTTGCAAAAAATAACACTTTAAAATCCAACCTGTAAACCACTCACCGAAAAAATTGCATTTAAAAAACGATGCGAATCCTGCGAGCCGGTTCTCCCGCACTGGTCTTCGTTCCTGCTGACTTCCAGTTAGCTGCTATGAAATAGAGCCCTCATTTATTTAGTGTCCTTTGTTGGTCCATCATTTCTTAATTGGTTCGACAAGGACAAGTTGATATGTGCGTGTTTTTTTGTAAATTCATGTAAACTGTAGGGCATGTCACGGTGAAATTGAAACCGTGAGCGAAGGATTTATGACATTTCTTTGTTGTTGTGGATTTGTAGATTTGTTTAGATAAAAGAAATATGGTTAACTGTGCTTTTTACAGGTTTTAATTGGCATAATTCGTATCTATGTACAGGATGTGGATTAATTCGAATGATTAATTACTATTGCAACAGTAAAATTTTAATGACAAACTGACCTATTTAAAAAATTTGGATTTTACCTCATATCGTCTTTGCCATTAATTTTCAAAGCATATTTGTAAATGGAGATGACAGCGGATAGTGCAATTTCGTTTTATTGACTATAATGGCCGTCTTCCAGTTTAGTTTAGTGCAAATTACTGAAGAAACCTGCTATTAGCAGTATATATAACAAGTTTAAATTGCTCCACATAGCTGAAAAATAATTATAAGAGGAAAATTGTTTAATACCCGTAGCTAAATATTGCTTCAGAAAATAAAGCAAGAAAAAAGTTCGTAGCGCTAACCACATTGCCCTCTGAAATGCACTTTGTGTATTTCAATATGCCTAAGTTAAATTATGCACCTCCAACATGCCTCTCATAGTACTTTCTTCTTTTAGTTTCTTTTTTATTTTTTAATTTTTGTATTTTTTTACTTATTGCAGTGGTTCACTTATTTTCTATTATGTCTTTATACCTACATGACTCTTCATTTTTTTTCGTAACTTAATAATTGTTGTATTTAATTCAATTGTACCTCAGGAAGTACTAGCGGCATAGCAACCATTTGCAGACCAATTTTGACACATTTAGAGCCCCCGTTACAATTACCTTCAATTGCATCAATCAGAGCAAGTGGAAGCATGCATTTTTAGCATTGCATATAAACAGTGTAGATAGAAATATCTAGGTATCAGCTCCGTTTGATAAAACAGCATTTTTATTGGTTTGGACCGTCGTCAGTTTGCATAATTATGTCAATGTCATTATTAAGTAATGAGAATAATCGGGCATAGCAGTCAAGGAAAGCTACACAAGGTCTACCCCACGAAAAATGTGAAAGGCGCCGACCGGGGTATACGAACCCAGATCTTTCGCTTTACGGGCGACTGCTCTCTTTCACATTTTTCGTGGGGTACGCCTTGTGTAATTTTCCTTGACTGCTATGCCCGAGTATTCTCATTACTTTATATTCAACACTGCAGTCGATTTGAAATTTGATATTTTAATTTCATTATTATTTGCATCACTTTTAGTTTAATTTTAATAGACAGATAGCAGGTCAGGTCAGGAGCGAGAAGTTGATCTCGCTTCACCTCATATTGAGGTACAGAACAGCGAAGCCATACAAGAGACGACCGGAAATTCTTTGGGGAAAATTCAAAACTATGCATATTATTTGAAATGTGTTTTGGCCGATTCCCTTTATGAGGGCAGGCGGCAGGGCGAAAAAAAAAGCCTCACTAAGGAAATAATTAGTGGAAAGCTGGAAATTGCCTTAATCTCTTTATTTTGACCCACTTATTACTCTCCTAAGTTTTCCCCCTCGAGAGAAGTCGGCGTTGGCCCTTGTGGGCCAAAGAAGGTACCGACTTCCAGTTTTTTTCAAATATCTCTTAAACCAACAACTTTATCAACAAAATACCTATTATCAAAAATAATCTCCAAATAATTTCCAATAAAACAGCCCTTTGTCGTAGTGATGGGAACTAAGCCAAACTGAGAATGCTTCCATCCCCAAGCTAGTGGATTTGTATCATTTCCATACCATGTTTGCACTTGATGGTACGTCCTTGAAGAGTGCTCACGCGCCGCTGATTGGGTTGGAGGTAGGCTTGCGAGGTTAAATCGATTTCTGCCTAGGGATTTGGCAAACAGCTGAAACCGCAATTCATTCAGGGTGTTTGCATTATTTTTATTGTCATAAAACGCAGTCAGAACCAAAGACTTATAGACTGGACCGAGCGTCCTTATGCAACAGCTGATTTTGTTTTGAAGCCTACACGTTCGTAGGCCACCGGGTCACGGGGATCGTTGTTTGTTATTATATTCAAGCCACAGACCAACCGAATGTTCCGCGATATTCTGTTTCCGCGGCAGCACCTGTTTACTACACAACTGGTCGGCTGCTTTGTTTTGCCTTTTCCACACACAAACGCTTAGACTGAGTATTATTGCTGCTTCAGCCCTAAATGTAAATAGCTAAGTCCCCTCTACAAGTCTTTGGTCAGAACCGACTGTCCCGCTTTACCAATTTCATCTGGATGTGCATACAAATCCACTAGCTTGGGGATGAAAGCATTCTCAGTTTGGCTTAGGTCCTATCACTACGACTATGGATCCGGCGCCACAGACGCTTTTGAACACAGTATCCTATAAATGTTCTAAGGGATAAAGGGATGAAACGCGGCTTGTGGTTGCAAAAAAATGGGCCTCCAATGCTCCAGGATCTGCAGCAATTGTATTTTGGAAAGAGTTTTGCTTTCCTGGGGACAGGAATAGCAGAAAATGGTTATAGGGTCACCAAAACTAGTCCAAGAATAATAAAAGGTGACGAATGTGCAGGTTCTTTAACCAAAATTCATCAAAATCTGTATCCGGAAAGACTAAACTGAAATGTGAAAAACCTTCTTAACACCAATTACCATAAAATGTAAGGGGTGAGGCATGGATGATAATTGCAGCTAAGGAGTACAAAAAGGAAAGATTGGTTTATAGGCAGAAGAAAATATTTAAGTATCAGCATTGTTATGGAGTTCGGGAAGAGGCAGGGTGAAGAAGAAGATCGAAACGTAGAAATAAACGAGCAGTGTGAGAAAGACAAAAGGAAAGTTACACTGTAAAAGTTAAAGGTGCTAACGATGGGGGAACCAGAGTTCTTGCAGGCGGATTTGGGAACGGATGAAGGAGAGGTGAAGGTACCAACCTTGGATGAATTCAGAGTGGAGATGAGGAAAGTAAAAATTAGAAATTCGCTGGGGCCTGATAGAATTCGAGGAGAAATGCTGAAATACGCAAACACATATTCCAACTTGTTGACAGAATATGGATGGGAGAGGAAATGCCCTAAGCGAATTGGTGAAAGTGAGTTCAGAATGAGAACGAACAGTGAACTCATCAAAGACATAGAAGAAAATGACTAGTGAGGTTCATTAAGGCTCAAAGAATAAGGTGGACTGGACATGTGATGAGATGCAACGAGGTCCGTGCAATACTGAAGATGACATTTTGGAGACCGGATGGAGATCGAGGGAGAGGAAGACCGAGGGCGAGATGGTTAGAATAAGAATTATGGAGGTTACTAACTGGAAAAAAGAGCAAAAACAGAACTGAATGGAGACGAGCAGTGAACAGGCGATGAAACATGAAAAATTGTAAACAGAAACCCCATTAAATGGACTTATGAGCCCAAAACGGGCTCCTTTTTATGGAATATCAGAGCCCAGCGAATCAGATGCTATAAGCAAGCTTTGGCTGAATCAGGAGAAGAGGATGGCCAAGACTGAAGTGATTCATTGAGATCCTAGAAGATCTGAGTAAAAAGTTAATGTCAGAATGGAAAACTGAAAACCAAAAAGCCTTGGCACAGTACATGATTTTATTAAATAGATACTCAAAATATGCTCTTTTGTTTGCATTTCAGGTACAGCAGGCTCATGGCTTCGCACTTTTTTGTTGATTGTTCAATGTCCCCTAACACTTCGTCTTTACCCCGAGATTTCGGTCTTCCTCGTCTTCTCCATAATGTTCTACCTCCTCTACTTTATGTTTTTCCTTTATTTGTTGTTACTCTTAACTCTCTCTTATGGTACTGTCAGACGTGTACAGTTTTGTATTGCGCAATACGAAAAATTGCGCAAGTTAAATATTGCTTCGTGTGAAGGGCGCCGCAAGTCAGAAAACTGGCGCAATACGTAAGAATTGCAAGCAATATTACCGCTTGCGTACAGTTGAAAAATTGCTAGTGTGACAACCCTCATGCAATAAAGTTGCGCAAGAAAAAAAATAACCAACATGTTGGTTATTTTCTTGCGCTAGTTTTTATTGCAATTGCATTCATACTCGTATATGCGACGCAGTGGGCAGTGACGAAGACGTCAGTCAAGGGCTTGTTGGTTCGCCGTGCATGTGCATTCAAAATGTCTCGAAAATGGACTTCCCGGGAAACATCCCAGCTCATTCCATTAATTGAGGAACAACCCTGTTTGTGGAACATTCTCACAAAATTCCTATAACATGCTGGATCTTCTGCGCGTAGTTCTTATAATAAATTATTGACAGCATCATACTTAATTAGTGGTACTGGACCGTTCGAACAACTACTCCTCGGGCAAATACCCCGCCAGAACTAAATCCAGATTTTTTGTACTACGAGACGTTTCAGACTGCTACCCCACCTAAGGTGGCTTTGAAACAATCCTAATTTGTCTCCATGTACGTACGTGCTTTTAAGCAGGTCTTTGTTCAGATATTGCATGTTTTGAATGTGTATGAAAAACCGCAGACCAACTGGTTTCGTCCTTCCGGGACTCATCAGTACGGTGCTTCCCCCTACACACTCAAACCATGCAATTTATCTTGCTATATATGCTGCCGTGCTCTGGACAGATATCAGCAAGTGACAACTACTTTGAGTAATTATCTGGCATTAATTAGTGGTACTGGACCGTTCGAACAACTACTCCTCTGGCAAATACCCCGCCAGGTGGGGTAGCAGTCTGAAACGTCTCGTAATACAAAAAATCTGGATTTAGTTCTATAATTCAATGCCTGGCGGGGTATTTGCCCGAGAAGTAGTTGTTCGAACGGTCCCGTACCACTAATTAATGCCAGATAATTACTCAAAGTAGTTGTCACTTGCTGATATCTGTCCAGAGCGCGGCAGCATATATAGCAAGATAAATTGCATGGTTTGGGTGTGTAGGGGAAGCACCGTACTGATGAGTCCCAGAAGGACGAAACCAGTTGGTCTGCGGTTTTCCATACACATTCAAAACATGCAATAGCATCATACTGGTAACGATTTAAAATCCAATTTCTGGTCCACAAACTTTTTGGACGCTGTCATTTTCTTTGCTCTCTTTTAATCGAATTAACTGCCAAACAAGCAATGACGTCAAATTCGCAGTGGCGGCTCCTGACTTTAGAACTTGGCAGTGCTCTAGAATGAAATCATCGGTCAGGGGTTGGGGGGGGGGGGTCTGGCGGTTTCTCCCCCGTAGTTTTTTTTTTGAAGTGCTTTAGAAGCCATTTTCAAACAAGAAATTTCACTCACCGCAATATTTAACGAAAATCCCAAATCCAAAAGGTTAAACTTTCGCACACAACTTTTACCGCGACCTTTCGAAAAGCATTTGATACTTCGCACAGGCTTAGGACGTCCATTTCATTTTATTTCAAGTTTTTCGTCAATTGTCTATATTTAGATAAAATATTCATTTTTAACTGAATGGAGTATTACAACACAATAATAATTTTGAAAATTGCAAAAATCAGGCGACCACTTTGTTAAATTTCACTCCACAATGTTTAAGTGTTGACTTTAACCAAACCACTACCTTTAGCCATGCTAAAGTATTGGAAATTTCAATATTTAAAAATAAACACGATAATGCAGCTAATTACTCACGTTATAAGCAAAGCAACGAGCTATCTCAGACCTAAATATGGTAAACAAAAACAATAAACACTGCCGCAGAAGTACACTCCCGCGTCTCGTGCTTCGCCCAACAGTGTGTGCTCAAACAGCGCTCCCAGACGTGCTATAATTCTTCCACCTAAAAGCACATACGACGAAATTTTCCCGAGTCGCGCCGATCTCGCTCCCATATCGAATATGCATTTGCCTTAGAGTGCCACACCTCAGTACTCGGACGGCTGGATGCGTGTGTAGTAGGCGTTTTGAAAGACGACGCGGAATGCTTAGAGCGCATACTATTTATTATCTCGCATAATAATTATATATTGCGGCAGAGATTCAAGAAGTTCTAAACTTATTAGTTTATAATTATTATAAGGTTTGAACCTTTTATCAAAAAAGGTTAAAACCATATTTTTGTAGGCAGTGCGTGCGCACGAGCGCACTTATTAAGGAGCCGCCGCTGCAAATTCGTCTTCAGAAGAATACATTTTCAGACGTAGTGCATATGAATCAAGCAGCACTCATACTGAAATTTTATACTGGATGGAAGGGTAAGTTGCGTGACACAAATTGCGCATTCAAAATTGCAGAATAAATATTGCCTATGTGTGAAGAGCACTGCAATATCTAGATATTGCTGCAACATTTTCTTATTGCGCAAGTTTAAAATTTGCTAGTTTATGCAATTTTTCCGTACACGTCTGAACTTAGCCTGCAACTTTATTGCAGTACTTGGAGAGTTGCGTACAGAAAAATGTATACGTGTGACAGTAGCATTATTATCCATCATTCTGTCAGTCCATGACATACATATATTTTGTTTTATTTTCATTTATTTCTAGGCCAATTTTCTGCGCTTCTTACTTCTTATATCACGCAATTTCCTTTTTTGCTCCATGTTAGTATTGCCAGGTCCCCAGCAAAGGCTAGACACTGGTGTCTGTCGTAATATAACAATCCGTTTATACAACGTGTCCAAGATAAGGAGGGCCAGTATGGGGATATTGGAAATGACAAGAGATACGGATTTGGTTAAATGAGAAAAAGTTGCGTAATTAAAGGATCAATAAAATGGCGCATAGAAATCCTTGATATAATTTTCCGTTTTTGAGTTATTTTGAAAAAACTGAATTTATGGATTTTTAACTATATTTTTTTTCTGACTTTAATATTAAAATTAGAGCGAAACTAACAAAACTTCTTCGTAGCAACTTTTGATGAAATTGAAGATTTCATTGCCAATTTTTTTATTCTACGTTTCGTCTTCGGGCAACCATCATCAACTTCATTTTTTTAAATACGGTCCTGATTTTCTGATGTCAAATTTTATGAGCCCTTCTTATTCTGAATTCAACAATGTACCACACATTATGGTTTAATTACGTTTCGACCCGTTTTTGACCATCATCAAGAAATTTTTAGGATACGGACCTGCATCTCTCTTAATTTTCTAAAAATTATAAGAAATACAGTTAGTTGGGCTTTCTTCTGATATCAGAAACGAACAAGATTTTCCAAAACTGCAAGATGCGCTATGCTTAGAGTAGGGTAGGTGCTTATCGCTAGTATCATCTAACAGATTCGTAAAACTCTTGTGGTGCACTTAAAAATTGCCCAACTTATACTGTATGTACATATTTTTTACAAAATTGTGAGACATACAGGTCCGTATCTTAAAAATTCTTTGATGATGGCCAAAAAAGGGTCGAAACGTAATTAAATCATAATGTGTTGTACATTGTTGAATTCAGAATAAAAAGGGCTCATAAAATTTGACATCAGAAAATCAGGACCGTATTTAAAAAATGAAGTTGATGATGGTTGCTCGAAGACGAAACGTAGAATAAAAAAATTGGCAATGAAATCTTTAATTTCACCAAAAGTTGCTACGAAGAAGTTTTGTTAGTTTCGCTCTAATTTTAATATTAAAGTCAGAAAAAAATATAGTTAAAAATCCATAAATTCAGTTTTTTCAAAATAACACAAAAACGGAAAATTATATCAAGGATTTCTAGGCGCCATTTTATTGATCCTTTAATTACACAACTTTTTTCCCATTTAACCAAATCCGTATCTCTTGTCATTTCCAATATCCCCATACTGGCCCTCCTTACCTTGGACACGTTGTATTTGCCTTTCTTATACAGGGCATCCCCCGACGACCTTATACGATCTGTATATAGAAAAGTATATATAGTAGAATTACACAAATTTCCACAAATCGAGGATGCTCAATTCGACTAAAATATTTTGGACTTTCTGCGACTTCCTGTTATACCGGAAATAGACACCAACTTCCTTATTTTAAATGGAATGCCCACATTTTTGTTACGGATTTAGATATTTGGTCGAATTTTAAGGTCACTTTATGCAAAACATCATATGTGTAAAGTTCACCCTCTTCGAGATATTAGTCGTTAAAAATCGTAATTCTTCGAATTTCATCAATAATAACTTGGAAACGGTACGAAATAAAGAAAAATGACTTACATGTCCCTATCCCAGTTTTTAATTCTCTATCTAAAGGGTCTGGAAAATACTGCCTCCTGATTGGTTAAGAAATGACAAAAAGTTGCCAATCAGGAAGCAGTAATTTCCAGACGCATTGGATAGAGAATTAAAAACTAGGATAGGGACATGTAAATCATTTTTCTTTATCTCGTACCGTTTCCAAGTTATAATTAATGAAATTTGAGAAATGACGATTTTTAACGTCTAATATCTGGAAGAGGGTGCACTTTACACATATGATGTTTTGCATAAGGTGACCTCCAAATTCGACCAAAAATCTAAATCCGCAATAAAAATGTGTGCATTCCATTTAAAATAAGGAAGTTGGTGTCTATTTCCGGTATAACCGGAAGTCGCAGAAAGCCAAAAATATTTTAGTCGAATTGAGCATCCTCGATTACCTGTTTGTGCAAATTTGTTTAATTCTACTATATATACTTTTCTATATACAGTTCGTGTAAGGTCATCGTGGGATACCCTGTATAACGTAGGTATTCCAAAAGGCACTGTTGTATAGCACTAAGGATAATGGGTTTCCTTGTTTTCCTCTTGGATTTTTTCTGAGTGTGAAAATTTGGTTCACCACTATCCTACCTTTACGAGATCCGGATTGATATTTCCCTGTTTCCGTTTCTATAACCGCAGTTAATTTATTGTTTATGTGAGTTGACATTATCTTGTAGCCCACATTCAGGAGAGCCATTCCTCCATCCACAAGTCTTTTGCATCTTTAAAATGTTCACCTAAATTCAATTTATGAAGTACTTACTTTCCCTTTACATTCTCTTCTATCGTCTTCCCTCCACACTCTCCCTACATCGTAGTTGGTTGTTCTGTATTTTCTTGTATTTCTTATACAGGGTATCCCACGACGACCTTACACGTTCTGTATATAGAAAAGTATATATGTATAGTAGAATTACACAAATTTGCACAAATAGGTAATCGAGGATGCTGAATTCGACTAAAATATTTTTGACTTTCTGAGACTTCCGGTTATACCGGAAATAGACACCAACTTCCTTATTTTAAATGGAATGCCCACATTTTTATTACGGATTTAGATTTTTGGTCGAATTTTAAGGTCACATTATGCAAAACATCATATGTGTAAAGTGCACCCTCTTCCAGATATTAGACGTTAAAAATCGTCATTTCTCAAATTTCATCAATTATAACTTGGAAACGGTACGAGATAAAGAAAAATGATTTACATGTCCCTAGTTTTTAATTCTCTATCTAATGGGTCTGGAAAATACTGCTTCCTGATTGGCAACTTTTTGTCATTTCTTGACCAATCAGGAGGCAGTATTTTCCAGACCCTTTAGATAGAGAATTAAAAACTGGGATAGTGACATGTAAGTCATTTTTCTTTATCGTGTACCGTTTTCAAGCTACAATTGATGAAATTTGAAAAATTACGATTTTTAACGACTAATATCTCGAAGAGGGTGCACTTTATACATATGATGTTTTGCATAAGGTGACCTTAAATTTCGACCAAATATCTAAATCCGTAATAAAAATATGGGTATTCCATTTAAAATAAGGAAGTTGGTGTCTATTTCCGGTATAACCGGAAGTCGCAGAAAGTCAAAAATATTTTAGTCGAATTGAGCATCCTGGATTACCTATTTGTGCAAATTTGTGTAATTCTTCATTGTTCCTCATTTTTAATTCATCAAATGTTTCAGTTTCCACACATTGTTTTCCCTGGCAAATTGAGAACGATCCTCATGAAGAACGCGTGAATTTTTATTGTCCCACTCATTACTCAATCGGCTCTAGGTAAATCTGGTTATGCAACCAAACATACAACTCATTAAAACGATTCGCACTCTTTAACTATTTATTTCTACTTAGTTAGAAAAAGAAATAAAACTAAAACAACACGTTCTTGTAAAACAAAATTTTATTTCAATATATACAAAATAATATGGAAATCGGATGGCACTAAACTTTAAAATTAAGTACATAATGGTCTTTCACTTCTTTACAGTTTAAACAATAAAATTAACAAGTACAGAAGCAAATGAACTAAGAGTTAAAAAAACGATCTGCTTGAACACAAAATAAATTAAGGTATGTAGTTATTTTACGAAATATTGTAAGCAAGTTAAAAACAAACTAAAAATAACAGCGAATTGCTACTGAAATAAATTAAAAAAAATAAATATATTATGTACAAACCTAACATGAGCAAATGCTAAAAGCAAAACAAAAATAAAAGAAATAAATTAAATGCAAGAGCTCAATATTTAATTTACTGAATTAATGAATTCACGAACGCTTGACAACTTTTTGGCGGAAGTGCCGTTACACATTAACGCGGACGCTCCGCTCTCCGCGCTACGCGCGCGGACGGAGTTTCCTTATCGTAATTAGAGCTTTCACAATAGCGCGGATGGTCCGCAAGGCGGAGTAGCGACCGCGCAGCCCCTCCGCGAGGCGGTCCATCCGCTTCACTAAATTACCCACGAACAAATCGAAGCTTGCACACATCAAGCGGACATTTCGCGCGGAGAAAGTTGTAAACAAAGATTTCGATTTCTAGAATGGACCTAGCGCCCTTATGCAACAGCTGATTTTGTTGTGAAACCTACACGGTCGTTGGCCAGCGGGTCGCGGGGAGCGTTGTTTGTTATTATATTCAAGCAACGGACCAGGCGAATGTTCCACGATGTTCTGTTTCCGCGGCGGCACCTGTTTACTACACAACTGGTCGGCTGCTTTGTTTTGCCTTTTCCACAAACAAACGCTAAGGCTGTGAGTATTCCCCCTGCTTCAGTCGTAAATGTAAATAGCTAAGTCCCCTCTATAAGTCTTTGGTTGTAAACAAGGAGTAGCGAGTGTTTTTGATGACAGTCTAGTTTTGTCCTCCAGAGATTTTCGTGCTGTCTTTTGATACTGAACTTTTGATTGGAAATGTAGAACAACGAGCGCACTTATGGGATGCATCACACAAAGAATACAAAAATTAAAAAAAATCTTTTTGTCGTCACGCAATTTAGAGTATAGTGTGAAGAACGTCCCTATGGTGCATCTTTGTTCACCAATGGGGTGCACCCAAAACTTTCTCTGGCGCGTGGACTTCGAACTCATCATGACGTGCTTGCATGCGAAATGTCAACTGCAAGATCTCCCGTGCACCGCGCTAGCAAACGCGCAAACTGTGAAAACAACAGAAGCGGAGGCGATTGACGCGCGCGTAGCGCGGAGAGCGGAGCATCCGCGTTAATGTGTAACGGCACGAAGGAAAGGCACATAATCATCATTTATGTTCATCAATACAAGAAAATGGAAGTTCTTAAAGCTAAAAACACGATGCTGGAAATTACAAGCTAAAGATAGTTTTACACGTACTATGACGTTCGCTATACGTGTAAAACCTACTTAACGTAACTAGCCATTACTACAATAGAAAATTCACTGGTTTTCTCTAACACACTGCTTGTTATCATCTACCACGGAAAGGTAAACGATACAGACATTTTATGGTGAACACCTCAATTCAACAAACTATTAATACTTAGACTTACATTGAAGCATACAGCTAATCAAACCAAAAGTCTTGGTTTTTCTGACTGTTCCTACAATAGTTTTGCCTAAACTACGTGTAAAATAAACGTTATACAGCTGTTGGTGATAATGATAACATCTGACTGTTGGATACAGAACCATTTTGTTGTAAAGGTACAGTCTCTTCTGGAGCTGTCACGGTAACAGGTATGGGACTAGCTGGTATTTTCATGATAATGTGTTCGTCAGTAGACAAAGAGTCCATGCTACAAAGAGTGTCGCTGGATTGAGAACGTACTGATGGGAACAGTCCAGGTACCAATCGATCTAAAAATTAAAGAATGGGAATGTTACGTTTCCTCTTCTACGATCACCCACCAGGAAAATGCATATATTCGTGATGATTTACCTGGTACACTGTTTTCTTTGAACATTGCCCTATGTTCGTCGAGTTGCTTCGGGCTGCACAACGGGGTATCTACTTCCACGGTGTTGTTGAATAATGCATAATCAACTTCATATTCGCCCGACTCTTTCTTGAAAGTTACCAAAGTCTGGAAGCGATGGCCCCAGAGGATCTCTGAGGGCAAGTAACTTGAGCGCGCTTGGGTCGTCATTCCTGTCGACTCTATCACGCCCTCTATAAGACAGGAAAAGAAACGAACGTTTAAGTTAACGGTGGAAAATGTTTCCTTACAGCCGAGGGCTAGATAGATGACCAAGGCGCGAAGCATCGTTTTTTGACAATAAAATAACTGAATATGAAAGAGTATTTCTGGTGGTAAAATATGTCTGGTTGTTTTTTAATGACTAACTTCAAGTAAGGAAATAATTTGTACCATATAAACTTACCCAAAATAACGACGATCTCGAATCGTTCTCTTAATAAATCAGTCGCGGACATTGTATACAAAGGTGAATCGCTGGTAATTTTATGCACTATCATAGTTGGCCAGATGAAGAAAATTTTATCCTCTTCCCCGTCACCTCCCACCTGAAAGAGAATTTTATTGCACATACATAAACAGAATTCTCAGTAAATAAACATTTCGGGTTATTTCAGAAGAGAAGATAAAAATCGGTGCAACTACATGCTACGTGAGGTATAAGTGCTGAGGAGTAAAACAAGATATTCCAAAAGCAAACCAGGGCTGAGTTGCGATTAACAAATAGAAATAACTATTATGTTCGGGAGCGATAAATCTAGAAAATCGGAAGGCACTCTTAAAACCGTACACATGGAATGCGGCATTATACGGTTGAGAAATCTGAAGCATTTAAAATGTGGTGCTACAGACGCGTGATTAGAAAGAGTTAGAGAAAATATAAATACATATATATAGAAGACAATAAAAAATAGGGTGTACAGGACAGGAATAAGTATGTTTTTAAGAGATTTGCTGACATTACAAAATCGCTATACATATTAAATTTACATTAATCATGGATTAGTTGCTAGAATACAACCAATCAGAAAGCTGGTACCATAGCAACTAAACCGTAGTCAAAATACGGGTTTAAATGTTTCTTAGGCTAAGAGTGTACCAATACGCCCTCGTAAAACACCTTTTGCAATACTTACAATGCTACATACCTTCAACTCGGTCTGGAAGAACGGAAGATGTTCGCCCTCTTTGGTGACCTTATGCCGAATGAGTTGGGCCCTCACGTGGGCCTCAATTATGTGACTTTTCCTCATATCTCCTACCCTGAACATCAAACAAGGCACCCCATCTCTGTGACTTATAACAGCATTCCTCGAAAACAACAGCGTCTGTGTGCGCTTTTTCGGCCTCGATAGTTTGGCGAAAACAATGCCAACCATGAAGGCTTGAATCATTACGCCTGCTATACTTTGAAGGCACATTACGAAGATAGCCTCGGGGCATTCTTCTGTTGTGGTTCGGCCACCGTAACCTATGGTATGTTGCGTTTCCACGCTGAAGAGGAAGCAAGATGTGAAGCCGTATATGTTTGTCATGCAGGGCGTCCACGTTTCATTTCCATTCTGCAGACAGAGAAAAAATTGTATTAAGAAACCCGCAAGCCCAATGTAGGTATTACAATGTATGAAATTGAGAAGTCGTATGTCACATAAAGATGTTGGCAGGGCAACAAGATTGATAAAATATTGCCACATATCTCATATTCTATGTTAATAGAAATTATTTACAACTACTCCAAGTACTTACTCATAATTTTCAAACATTATGGCATTTATGTTGTGAATATTGTTTAGTTAAATCAGATGTAGGTTAGTATTTGTATAGACAATAAAATTCGGAGAAGAAAATCCTAAAATACATAATTGCGTGAAGCCAATAACCTTATATCTGCATGTAAAGTAGGCTATGATAACTGAGAATTTGGCGCATCTGTAGCGAACATAATTGGACACGAAATAAGTACATATTATGACTCCAAAATTCATGCCACATAATAATACATTTTCAAAATCCCCCACATCTGCCAAAATCTTTTAAAAATGCCGATAACACAAGAAATGTTCTTTTCAGATAAAGGGTCCCAAAATGCAATCAAATCAGGTGTTCCATTAAAAAGAGTTAGGTGGTGTGCAGAAGAATTGGGATGGCCTAAATAAGAAAAAATAATTCTATAGGTAACAAAGAATAAAAATTGAGGGGCGATCTCTCAACCGCCCTTACAGTAATACACTGCCGGAAAAAAAACGGGACGCATGTTTTCATTTTTATTTTGAGGCCCTACAATATTTTTATGTAACTTAACTTACGCATATAATTAACGATTGCCCTACTAGTGAGGAAAAAGGAACTTTTGGCTGAATATTGCACCTTTTGTAAGCCTAAACAGCGCCAAATCAGCATTTTGACTCTTCATGTATCTTTATTGAAACATCAAAATCTTTTAACTTATTGGGCTGCTTTGTTTTTTCTATTGTTTTTTGGTGACATTTCATTTGTAAACGTCAATTTTTAACATTTTCCATACAATGCGCCCCGAAATTTGTTCACAAATAATTGTTGCTTTAAGCCACGATGGCCGAAGTGTGCGGTATATTGCTCAAGTGCTGAATATACCCCGTAACACAGTGCAAAATGCACTCTTGCGATTTCGTGAAACTCTTGGATTTGCAAGGAAGGTCAGATCTGGTCGTCCACGGACTACGAACCATCAAGATGACCGTTTTCTCCATCGAGCTTTGCCATCACCTATTCTTGCTAAACGGTTAGTCGATGTACGAGGAGTGGCAATTTCAGCCAGAACAGTTCGAAGAAGGCTAAGCGAATATGGTTGGACTTCAAGAAAGCCAGCTACGGGTCCCCTGTTGACCGTAGAACATCACAGAGCACGACTTGCGTTTGCACGGCAATACGTAAATGGGGGCGAACATCAATGGAAGAACGTGCTCTTCTCGGATGAGTCAAGATTTACTGTCAGGTCACCAGATGGGCGTGAAAAGGTGTGGCGAAGACCAGGGGAGCGATACAGTCAATGTTGCATATCTCCCAGGGTCAGTTTCAATGGTGGTAGCATTATGGGGTGGGCCGCAATATCTCTGGGGGCTCACACAAAATTGGTTTTCATTGAGAATAGAGCAATGACTGCACACCGATACATTGTCGAGTGCCTGGAACCCCATGTCACACTATATATGCCATTTATAGGGTGCAATTTTGTGTTTATGGATGACAACGCCAACCCACACACAGCGAGAATTGTTACCGAGGTGAAGAGGTTGGTATTGGAGGTTTACCATGGCCAGCCAATAGTCGAAACCTGAATCCCACTGAACATCTGTGGGATCAGCTTGGGAAAAGAATTAGACGTCGCCAACCCCTACCAGAAACATTAAATGGCTAAGGATGGCGCTTCAAGAAGAATGGGAACGAATACCCCAAGAATCTATTGATAGCCTCATTCAGAGTATGCCATAACGTTTAAGGGAAGTAATAAGAGTTCGTGGTGGTAACACCCATTATTAATTTGGTTCTCCTATTGTGCTTTTCCTGTTAATATTTTTTTTGTTTGTTTTTTTAAATTCTTAAGTAACAGTTGATTTCTAAAAAATACTTTTGTTGACGAATCAGTTTGTCTCTTGTTTTTTTCATTTATTGTTAAGATGAAAAGAATAGTTAAATGTAATTTCAAACCTCACCCCGTTGTTTTTTTATTCATTAAAATAGGAATTCTGAGAATCTCGTTTTTTTGTCCGGCAGTGTAGTACAGTAGATTAAATACATTAAGATACCTCACCCTGTATAAAACTAAAAAATATATAGGTTGTTCCAAATTGAAGGGTCACCATTGGGATCTCGCTTATTTCAAAAGGTAGATGGTAGGTTTAAATTGGTCCATCATCAACTTTATTTTTCGTTATGGACGCCATTTTTGCCTTATACCTACTTTGTTGAAAGAAGCATACTTTTCTGATTTCATTGATATACAACTTGTCCATATTATACCGAATTTTGTTAAACATTACAGTAGCTGCAATCAATGATGTGAGCTGGTAATTTACCGTAAAATACCAAAAATTAGTTACCGTAATTTACGGGGAAAATTACCGTAAATTACACGGTAAATTACGAAGTAAATTACCATATTTTATAGTAATTTTGTTTATATTTTTTACAAATAAAATTTCTATTTTGGTGACATCATCTAACATCTAATGCTAAATTACTGTGTTATTGGTAAATTACGGTAATTTACTGGTAAATTACGGTAATTTACTGGTAAATTTCGGTAATTTACTGGTAAAATACGGTAATTTACCGTAAAATACGGTAATTTACCGTAATTTACGCAATATTTATTACGGTAAATTACCACGGTAATTTACAAAACAAATTTATTACCACGGTAATTAATATCGGTAATTACCGCCGTAAATTACCAAAAATATAAATTACGGTAATTTAACATCACTGGCTGCAATAAATAAAACTGTTGACAATTTTCTGTTTTTTCTTGCAAGGTTCACTTGATTTTTGCTAGAATTTCCTATTCCGACTGCAATGGCCCCAATATTTGATATGTGGACAAGTGTACATAAAGTGAAATCAGAAAAATATGCTTCTTTCAAAAAAATGTAAGTCGAAAATGGTGCCCATAAGAAAGTAACAAAATTGATGATGATCTGACCTAAACGAAACGTTTTTCTGTAAAACCATGAGAATATGAGAATGTGAAAATTTAAACCTACCCTCTATCAATTCAAATAAGCGAGATACCAATGGTAGCCCACGAATTTTAACCACCGTGTAACTATTCATTTGAGAACGGTTTGGTCTACAACGTTCTACAACGTATGATAATAAAAATAGTCATGAATTGCCAGTTTTGCAATTATCCAAGTACAACTTATTATAAAAATCATACATAGACTTTAGTACAAAATAACGTTGGTTATTTACCAGAATTGAATACCTACTACGAAGAAAATTTAGTCATAAGCAACACTTATGTGGTTGACTTACTTCATTATTGCTATTAGCAGCTTTAAATCGTAAACTCAAGTTACAACCTTCTAACATTCGATTTTAAACTGTTTGCAATAAACAATTTCTATTTCCAATTGCGTATAAAATAACAGGTATTTCGTATTATAAGTTTTGATGATGTGTCGTAATGAACGAAAAATATGTAATTCGAAACGCATTTCATAGACACTTACACCTCTACTTGTACTGAAGATGGAAAATTAGTTGCCGAAATACGTGTATAGGTGTTTCAAGAGTTCAATTGACCTTTGGTCTTTACAAACATGAACGAACAGATTATTTTCTTACCAAATGCTCTGGAGCCAGGTCTCCATGAGTTGAAGCAATCAACCACCAAACTACCGCAAAACACAGCCAACTTAACAAGAAATTCATTGCGAACACCAGGAGTGTCCATCGCCACTGTGCGTCCACTAGAGTAGTGAAAATATCTTGCAAATATTTTCGTCTTCTTTTCGCCACGTTCGCCACCCCCACATTGCAGTCGCCATGCTTGAAAACTACCCTCTTCCTTATCCTCCTGGCGTTGAAACGGGATTGTCTATATCTGAAAGAAAAAAATCGTATACTTGGGATATTAAAAACATACGAAGCGATTCGGGATTCGAGAAAGGCCAAATATAGATTTTCTCGAATAATGTAGTTTCATCATTTCTCGAATAACTCAAACAGGCATACAGGCACCTTCGAAAAAATGTTTCTAATAAGAATTGAAGGGAATCCCTAATCCCTAATCCGGCGCTCTCCTACTTTATTAAACCCTCAGTTCTTTGGCAGGTAGTCTGTCTTCATGGTGGTGTTGACGTAGGAGAAAAAAATCGATCTTTTCTAAATCATCAACAATTTTCAGTCTGACCTGCGTACAACGAATTACTTATTGCAATTAAAATTTACTGTTAATTGCCAGGAAACGATTGCATAAACTAAATTCTATTTAAAATCTGAATATCAATATATAGTTCCCATAAATATTATTTATAATGTACGCAGACCTTCCAACTTCCAAGTGAACGCAATTGGCAAGAACGTCCCTTTAAAAATAATAAAGTACCTATTGCAAAATATTCTTTCATAATGCTCGCGAATGTTCCACATTGAAAGCCTGTATTTAAAAAGCAATGCCACTGAACTGGTTCAGATCCCCCTTTGAAAAATCTTTACAAAACAAGTCCAAGTGTGCCAGATTACAAAGAGTTAAAAGCCCTTGTAAAAAACGGGTTTCTTTTATGAAAAATACCCGAATGGTTTCTCGAGAATACTTTCGCATTCATAATTGATCGTAAAGTAAGTTGGAGAACACAGTATCTAATTAGAAGCCATGTTTCCGTTGGCCTAGAAGTTTGGAGCAGAAAAACTGCTCGAATCGCTGTCACGTGATGTTTCTTGCAAGTTAGTTCGCATTAAATATCAGGCTATCATCTTAAAGAGTATTTTGTAAGTTGTAATTATCTTGTAATTACTATATTAAGGTAATCAGGTGAATATGTGAATTGGATACGCGTGGATTATATTATATAGTTGTTTATCTGACCTCTTATAATTCAATAAGTGTTCCAGAAAATTACAGGAAAATATAAAACACTAGAAAAATGTCGGTAATTAAGTATGCCGCCGATTTGTAAGATATCAGTTTAGGTAAACAAGTAGGCATAACAAAATTTCAGGTGTCACTCAGAAATCACTAATATCCAGCGAAAAATGAGCATTTTGATCTTTGATAGTATATTTACATTGCCTAGTTCACTCACTTTTGGGAAACTTATTGAATTTTTGCAATTCTTACCATAGTTTAATTGATTATTATTTTATTCTATGCCCTTTCCTAAGTCCATAGAATAAAATATGTAATAACATCCAACATCCCCATAAGAAAAACGAAACGAGAATCTTGGAACCGATTCTTCCGAGGCGGCTCGACTACAGAAAGTACTACAAAAAAGTTTTTTTACGGATGATCATCAATCATCAATGTGTTTAAAGATAAAAATGGCGTCTGGGCAGACACCGGGTGGTGCTGATAATCAAGGCAATCGGAGAAGACTGGTGCAGGGCCACAGGTTGTAAATCAATTCAAAATTAGAAGGGCAGTTGGAAATTTAAATCCCCAGGAACGGATAGAATTTTTCCGAAAATATTAAAACAGGGTATTATGACCTGTTGACTCCCGTGCATGGATAGAGGATCATCTATCCATGCTTCCGTGCTATGCAACATGCTAAGGGCATCTCTAGCTCTGAGTGATGTTCCCATAGTATGGAGGGACGTTTATTCATACACAAACCAGGGCGTAACTCACCCGCACTGTCGTTATTGGTTGGAGAAACTAGTTGTGCGTTGATTAATAACAGATTGTTTTATTCTGTGGCGCCATATTAGCGACGTGGTACTTAAAAAGCAGCATCTAAACAAAAACTGATGTGCATCCTATGAATTTACAAACTGCTTAGTCAAATCGAAGGAATGCTAATAAATAAGGAAGCTGAACTTGGTGCATTATTCGATATCAAGGAATTGTTTGCCAACACATCATTGGAATAATCATAGATGCTCTATTGCAGCTCGAGGAATCCATCTAAAGACAATTAGATCAATCTATAGCATACTGAGAAACAATAATGTGTACTTTTCGCTGCTAGAGGATACCGGGAGTCAGAACTGCTAGGGGATGCCCGTAGGGGACTACAGTCCAACAGATTTAAGTTGGCGTTGGGTGATGGGGTTGCGCATTAGCATACTTTGTTTTAGAGGTAGGGAAGTTCGGCAAGGAGAGCAACCATGATATAAGAATTATATTCCATTTTAAAAAATGAAGTTATGAAGTTTGGAGATGTAGTCAAAAAATGTTTTATGGTAAAATTATTCAAATACAATTCAAAAATGCTATCAAATGAAAAAAGCTTAGTTACTGCAGAAAAGAAAATGGACAATCTTCCTGTTCTTGCGTCATCTTCCAAGGATTCCTAGTCCACTCGAAACCGTTTTGACCAATCTTTCATCACAGAATAAGATGGTAATTTTTCCCTCCTCATCCAACCGATCTTTGATGCTTTGGGAACAAGCATCTTCTCGCGTAATGAACATGTTATAATGGTAACAAAGCATAATTAGAACGCCCTATAGATCTAACAAACTTATAGATTAGCGTTAATTATTTTGTTCTGCCGCGTCAAAGAAAAGATCGCGACACCTAAAAATGAAACAAGAAGAACATACAGGGTGATCTATAATGAGTGTAACAAACTTCTATGGTAGATAGAATACTTAAAAATAATGCGAAAAACCTTAATCAACGTATATCCAAAAATGCCGGCTAAGCGAGATACAAGGTGTTGAAATTTCTTAAAAAAATGGTATTTTTTTAAATATCTGGAAAACTACCGGAGCTATTCATTTGGAATTTTGGACATAATAATTTATTGAAGGTATTTACTAATTTATAAATTTTGAGTTTTGTACTCTCACCAGTGGCGTCACTACGAGGTGGGGAGACCACATTTATTACCGAAACTATGTTACGCTACTGACTTACACAGATATGTTGCAAAATATTTGAATCTTTGTTTTATTTACAAGAAAAATTATCTCTTTTGTTTTTTGCCTACGAGGCATTTTCACAGAGAAATAATTTTGTGTGACATGGTGCATATTCCGCGATTTTAAAAACGAAATCATCAGTCATCTTTGTAACAGTTTAAGCGTTGTTAATATTGAATTGGCGTAGGGGTAGGCCTAGATTAGACTACTGCTCTCAAATAGTTAGGGATGTAGGATGTTCTACTTTTAGGGAAATGCGTAGGTTAGCTCAGGATAGAAAAGAATGGAGGTACGCGTCCAACCAGTCTTCGGACTGAGAACCTTATGATGATGTGTAAATACTGTGAAAATATTGTGAAAATCCCTAATGAATATGTGCCCAAAAATGGCTACAAAAATTTGAAATTTCTTACAGAAATTTAATATTTTCTCGTATCGTTACCTACTATTTTCAGCTGTTTTGTGCTATTTTCGAGTATTTACACGCTAATTCGATATTAACAACGCTTTACTGTTACAGACAATGGTTGACAATTTCGTTTTTAAAATCTCGGACTAATGCACCATGTTACACATAATTATTTCTCTCTGAAACTATGCTTCGTACGCAAAAAACAAAAGATACATTTTTTCGTGTAAATAAAACAAAGATTCGAATATTTTGCAACATATCTGTGTAAGTCAGTAGCGTAACATAGTTTCGGTAATAAATGTGGTCTCCCAACCTCGTAGTGACGTCACTGGTGAGAGTACAAAACTCAAAATTTATAAATTAGTAAATAACTTCAATGAATTGTTATACCCTAAATTTCAAATAAATACCTCTGATAGTTTTCCAGATATTAAAAAATTACATTTTTTAAAGAAATTTCAACACCTTCCTCTCGCTTAGCCGGCATTTTTGGACCTACGTTGATTAAGGTTTTTCGCATTATTTTTAAGTGTTCTATCTACCCTAGAAGTTTGTTACACTCATTATAGATCAAGAACAACCCGGTTAAGAAAGTGGAGAGGACAGTCACTGTAACTATCCGAGCATCTACCATATCGTGTATAGAACGACGTCATACGTATCAATGAACCTAAGAAAATGGAGAGGATGCATAACGATGCGCTCTGCAGTTTCCGAGTTGATTGATGAGAGGGAGTCGAGCGCCGATCAGCTGGATATAGAACTATTTGTGTCATCAAACTCAGTAGGCATATTAAAGTTAATGGTAAAATCTCTGACGTATCGGGATTGAAAAAGTATTCTGAGCCCAGCTTTTTACAATATAGTCAGCCCTGCTTTCTTCCAGCTTATCGGAAAGACAGGTGATGCTCTGTGCTTGTGACACTCAAATTATCAAGACATCTACTCTCTTTGATATAAACTAAAGCCAAAAGTTAAAGTTAGAATTACCCAAATAAACTAAGCTCTAAGAATAAATCCATCAAAGACTTTAGAGTCCCGAATCGAAGCTCTCGATGGCAGTCGCTGTACATGTCAACTTAAATATTGAAATATTCGTATTTTTCTGATAGATCTTGTACTTGTACACCTTGAATCCGCTCATTAGAAATGCGACATTTCAACTCAGCTATAGTAAAATCTAGTAAATACCAGATCTAGCAACTGCGAAATAATCACCTGTGCCATTCGTCTAACCAAGCTTGTTCGGTGGAAGTAGACATTTTCGACATCATCATAGACATCTGAGACAGGCATTTTCGTATCCCTGACATGCTGCCCATTCTGTTGCATTTTCCTTCGCGTGTTTGAGATACAGAACAATTCATTATCTACTCCAACTCGATAATAAGCGTTCAATACACTTTATTAAATTAGAAAATTGTTCTCACTGAACTGTTTCACTTCTATAAATTGTTATTATCACTCGAGTTTTTATGGGAGTTATATTGGTTTTGTTCATGATGAAAGTGTGTCGGGAATTAGTTTGTAAACACGAAAGACTGTGAGGAAATGTACTGTATAGAACATACAAGAGGCGACAGACAACTGGCAGTACGCACAACAAAAATAATTCGGGCCCAGGGAAGCCGGCCAAAAATGTTGTGATTTTTTTTGCTTCGATAACATATAAGTACAGACTATGCTTAGTATTTTTAACGTAACTTGTGGGTCATTAATTTCTTGGCGATCGCTTCCAATATGCTCAGTAGAAGAAACAATAAATCAAGGAGGGGAATTATTTAAATCCTTATCGACTTCTTCACTTCTTTAGGTTAAAATTAAAGATCTTTACATTCAAAAATGTACTGCAAGCCACTGGTTTCGTTCTATATAAGTTCTTGGTGTTGTGTTTCTACATACGTACTTCCATTAGACTGAAATTATAACTTGCTTTTAAACCAGCTTGCTAGGGTCAGATACCAGCAGGAGTCAATTACATACTTCAGTAATTATTTAGGAATTGCTGAGGATACTGGAACTAGATGCATTGTACGATAATATACCAAATTTCGCCCTAGAGGATTTTAATGCCAAAGTAGGAAGACAGGAGCAAGTTGGAAGAAGGAAGAAGGATAAGAGGAATATTAATATATTAAAAAAGTGTTGCAAAGTCCTAATCCACTTAGAAAGCGAAAAAATGGCTCTGGTTTGACGAGGAATGTGAGAAGCTTGAAAATCAGTAGATCAGAAGAAAATGAGAGAAGATACAGAGGAACAAGACGAAAATTTATTTATGTGTGCAGGAAATAGAAGAGAGAATGCATTGAAAAGAAAATCCAGGATATTCAAGGGTCATTTAATGAATTAAAGGCGAAGCTGAGATGGATTAAAAGATACTTGGACGAAGCAATTAGTGTTAAATGCAAAGAAAACAAAAATAATAAGGTTTCGCAAAGGAAGAAGTCGAGTAGAGAGATGGGAATGGAAGGGGAAGAGCTGTTGGAAGTAGAAGGGTACAAGTAACTAGGATTTACGTTTCAAAAGAATGGAGAACAAGAAAAACATGTCAAAGAAAGGCGATAATAGTGATGGAACAAGTATGGAGAATAGTGAAAAAGAATTTCGGGAGGGGGGGGGGGGGGCTGGAAATGAAGAATAAAGTTTGATGCGTTGGTGAACAACGTAGTTGTACGGAGCAGAGATTTGGGGGGTGGGCAGAGAGAGAGAGAGAGAGAGAGAGAGAGAGAGGAAAAGTAGAGTGACTTCACGGAAAACACTTAAGGTGGACTCTAGGCTTAGACTGGATAAGCCCGGGGTATATGGCGAGAGACGAAACAAAGATGGATAAATTGAGATCCAGGGTAAGAAAAATGGCGATGAAGTATGAGAAAAAGCTAAGAGGTGGAGGCAGTAACGAACTAGCAGGGCAGAGGTGGGACCAAATAATGAGGCAAGGAAGTGAAAGAAGCGGGAAGAAAGCAGGGAAAAATTCTGTCAGGAGAGAGGATTTGCGACGGCAAAGATAAAATACAGGAAAGAGATGCAGATATGGAAACAAAGCAAAAAGCCAAATTAGAGAGTCTAGACACTTAAGTACAGAAAAGGGGAAAAGAGGAGAAAATAAGGGTAGCGAGGTTTAGACTGGGAAACGAGATGAGAAGTGGAAGTATAGGATGTGCGAATGTGGGAACACGTGTTGGATAGGTGCAGTGGAATGAAAGCCCGGAACAGGCAGGAATAGAGAGGATCCTGGAAGGAAGCGGAAAGGGGATGAGACATTTGCATAAAAGAAGAAAAGAGAAGAGAAATTGCGAGTGACAGGGTGGTGGTGAAATATAAGTATCATAAAATGCAGTTGATTTTGTATTGAGAGTTATGGAATTATTATTTTCTATTTCAATGGTAGTCTCAATTATAAAATTTTTGATTTCTTAAAAGAATAATTTAGTAAGCAAGATTTAAGATTTTCTAAAACCCAGAATTTATTAAGAAAGAAATCGCCCAAGAACATTCATGTAACAGATCGAGAAATTTCAGTGACTGAAGATGGAGAAGAAAGAATGGGTAGATCGATGGAATGTAACAAACAGATACTAGTAGACGAAGATCAATATATCCAATGAATTAACCAAAGATAGCGCAAGAATATATTGAGCTAGTAACGCCCCTAGCCCCTAGATTAGATGAGATTAAGGAAATTATTGCCAAAATGAGGAGTATAATACTAGTCCGGAAATATGAGATCTTTCCTCAGAATTAACAAAATATGGTTTCCAATTGTTAGGGAGCTTATTGAATCTGATTAACAAGTCATGAATACACGTAAGGAACATTATAGAAATGTAAATAATAGAGAGGAAATTGACAATCTGGGAACTGAAGTTGATAGAAATGGAGACATCAGTAAAGAATTGGAGAGGAGAATCTTCTGAGCAACATAAGTTCTGTTTCTGAATCCAACAATGCCTTTTGGAATTCGTTGTGTGCTTGAAGAACTCACTCGGTGTTTTACTGACTATTAAACGTTAAAAGTTAGGTTAGTACTGCAGGTGTAATTAAAACATGAAGCCAAAAGCAGAAAAACACGCAAAAACGAATTACCCAACACTAAACAATCAAAATAACAAAAATCAGTGTAATCTGTCAATTGTCAAAAAGCTACATCACATTTTCAAAATGGCGGATTTAACCTTGAATGAAGAATGGAACTTTTAGATCTTCTTATACTAAGCTTTTTATGTAAACAAACGTGTGTACCGAGTACCCACTAATCGACTTAGAATGTGGGTGGCACCTATCCAAATCTATCAAAACAAACTCCGATAGCAGACGAAAGTATGTATACAAATTACTTCAAATGCACCTTTTTGTTTAACCCTGAACACAATATTTAGAACTTGTATGTTTGCAGTAAACTGTTGCTAACAGATTTGTTTTTAGATTGCAATAATTGTTTCTGATAACACTATCGCGTAACAAAATGGTCTCTATCATTGTCACGGTGAACAGATTTTACAGTGCATTTTAAATATGTAGCTGATATGCTTACAGAAATTTTCACATCTTTTTTTAAGTACCTCTAATATAATATGCTTTTTGCGAAAGTTTTCAAAAGACCACATTGGCAAGCATGGCAACTGTTAAAGTAAGATTATCTTGGGATGAACGAAGGAAAACAGGCTGTGGTGGAAAAGTCATGTCCGTAGAAGTTAAAACCCCACTGTGGGAGGAAGGACCGCACGGAAGAAGGCCACTGGCGTGACAGCATCAGATAGGACCCTGCCACTCTGGGATTGAGTGGAATAGTCGAGATTAAATTTGCTTGCGTCAATGAATTGAATAGAACCCACTATCTTTCATTGAAAAACCATTTAAATGAAATTAATACTTTTAAGGAATAATTCTAGTCGATTTTCTTTTTGATCATATTAATGCGCTGGAATCCTTTATAAAATCCACACGTGAAAATGATGAACATGCTAAAACTATTGAGCATGCGCCCGAGAATTACTCAAATTTCAATATATATCGTACAGTTTGCTGTATCTATTGCAACTACATACTTATCTACATTTTTCACACGGTTTATACGTCAATAATATCTTTTACTTCTGATTACTAATGAAACACTTGAGATGTATTCTAAGAAATTGTGTCAGAAAAAACCTAACAGAAATTGTAAAAAAATGCAACTAGGTACAGTTAGGCTTAACATGTCTGGAGAAACTCAATATTCTTTATTATTTTAGTAGGTATTGTTATAGTATACTATAATCGAAACTAAGAGTACCTATCCAATATCTCGATGTATATTTTGAGTTCTTCTACTCTGTATGATGTACCTACCCAATTGGTGATGAAACGCCTTGTACATAAAAGATAGTTTAACTCCCAATGGCGCAATTTTCAACTACTTCTTGTTATTAGACTTCACAACACTGAGAAGAGTGACAGCTTCAATTAACCTTTATTATAAAAAACATTTTTAAACGAACACGACACATATTTTACGTAAATTGGATATTTTCCAAAAAATGAAGCTGCCACGTGCATGGTCATTAAAATACCTCCAGATTGCGGTTTACTTGGAAAAACGATTTACAGTTGTTAATGTTTTTTTGATTTGCTCCTTTGGAAAATGATATTGGGTGGACTGGTTTTCGCTATTTATATTGTTGTAGTAAATTTGATAAAAATAGACGTTACAGCTTTGGCCTTTAGTTCAGATTTCTATATAGCCGGGGGAAAGAGAATTGCATTTCAGATGACTCATCGATTTGAAGAAAATTATTTATTTTTTCGTCACGGTTCTCACTGCTTATTTACAAAACGGAAATGGGACATTGCACGATCGGAAATCCGTCTAATTTTGCATATTTAACCACGTGCTGTCTAAAAATGCAAATCGATGGGTGCAGTATAGCAATAAAATAGTAACTCGTCATAAAAAGGACCAATTTGATATGTCTGTATCCTTTTCGATAGTCATAACTTACCTGCTTAGAGCAAGGCCATTTGGTCCTTCCTTGGAGCCAACGGAAAGTCTAAAAGTCCTGTGGAAAGACCCCAACAGACTATTTTCCGATTTTTTTCTACTTCCTAACGAAGGCACTGACAGATTGGCAGGCAAAACAGACGGTGTACTGTTAGTACCATTTCCTAACAACTTCTCCCATTGTTCTCCGTTGGTGCCATTGTTTGTTCTTTCGATGTCTATTTTAAGGTCGTCAGGCATTTCCTTTTCTCGGTGTATTCTTGTTAATAAACTAATTTGCACTAATATTAGTAGGGTATTGTTAGTTATTTTCTATTAGAGTAACTGCTGCTGTATCACAGATAAGTTTGAAATGTTTTTAATGTTAGGTGATTTCTTCATCGTAATACTGTAAATTTCCTGAGACATCTGCAAGAAAAACAAAAAAATATCAGCCAAGATCAGTTTGCTTATAACATTTTTTCTACAATTTAAAATTTTTTGGGTCTAACTATTATTTTGGGAAAACCCGAATCCTCTACGGAGTTAGTACATCTACATACAACTCACTATTTCTATAATTAAAATTGGACGCAGCAGACAGATCTATTTCTGTGACGATTGTTCGAAATGTCGCAGGCGTTGTGCGCCTGCCATTCAAAATTTATTTCAAAATAATCACTGTAAATCATGTTATAGTACTCGTAATCAGTTGATCGCTGGTTTAAAATGATAACGATATCGGGCAATAGATTTAAATAGGATGAAAAAAAATTAATATTACAGGTTCAAAAAGTCGTTTCATAATTTATCAACTTAGAATTTCATCGACAATAGCTTGGTAATTGACGGGATTATTTCCAAAATTCCGTACTCGCTTAATCTCAATAAAAACAACAAGGAAAACTGGTGGGTGGACAGAGAAAAGTAATACGTTCAATAGATTTTATAATCGTCCCCTATGTCGTCATCCCAACACTTTTGCGAAGGGAGTAATCATGTTAATTTGTGAACGAATTGTCTTTTATGTTAATTCGTTTTCTTTTTTATCTGGAAAATAATTGATCTAGATCGTCTAGCTCTAAACATCTACAAGTTGTTAGAAGTAATTCGAGAACGGCAATACGAAATATAATTAAATGATCAATTGACTTACCGGTAAGGAAAATTTATCTAATTATGAGCATTGCCGTTCGAAAAATAACTAATTCTCCCTTTACTGCCCACCCAATTCCGATCTGGATATTTCTCCCATAAACTTGCAAAGATCCTGTTCGGCGATGGTGGCGTATAGAGCACGGGAAACGTCGGAATACGGGGGAGCTTCAATAATTTGCTTTAAAGTTCGTGAGTCTGAGCACACAAAAAATTGGAACTACAAGTTGTAATTCTTCGAACGGCAATACTATACAGGGTTTCCCACGACGACCTTACACGATCTGTATATGGAAAAGTATATATATAGTAGAATTACACAAATTTGCACAAATACGTAATCGAGGGTGCTCAATTCGACTAAAATATTTTTGACTTTCTGCGACTTCCGGTTATACCGGAAATAGACACCAACTTCCTTATTTTAAATGAAATGCCCACATTTTTATTACGGATTTAGATTTTTGGTCAAATTTTAAGGTCACCTTATGCAAAACATCATATGTGTAAAGTGAACCCTCTTCGAGATATTAGACGTTAAAAATCGTCATTCTTCAAATTTCATCAATTATAACTTGGAAACGGTACGAGATAAAGAAAAATGATTTACATGTCCCTATCCTAGTTTTTAATTCTCTATCTAATGAGTCTGGAAAATACTGCTTCCTGATTGGCAACTTTTTGTCATTTTTTGACCAATCAAGAGGCAGTATTTTCCAGACCCTTTAGATAGAGAATTAAAAACTGGGATAGGGACATGTAAGTCATTTTTCTTTATCTCGTACTGTTTCCAAGCTATTATTGATGAAATTCGAAAAATTACGATTTTTAACGACTAATATCTCGAAGAGGGTGAACTTTACACATATGATGTTTTGCATAAAGTGACCTTAAAATTCGACCAAATATCTAAATCCGTAACAAAAATGTGGGCATTCCATTTAAAATAAGGAAGTTGGTGTCTATTTCCGGTATAACAGGAAGTCGCAGAAAGTCAAAAATATTTTAGTCGAATTGATCATCCTCGATTACCTATTTGTGCAAATTTTTGTAATTCTACTATATATACTTTTCTATATACAGATCGTGTAAGGTCGTCCTGGGATACCCTGTACAGGTATAAGGTTTAATGTATAATTTGTAAGGTTTTATCGTATTAGCTTATTTCCTATTTCTAAAAATAATTCTAACATCATTTGGACTGTGCTAAAGTAATCGTAATAACGAATTCATAGGAAGTTATTGACAGTGTACCTCTGACAAGTCAACGTTTTTTAGTTTCGTCAAGTGCATTGACATTATTTTCAGTAAATGAACCGAGGAAATGTTCTAACAATAAACAACGTCAGTTTCAGTCGTAATAACAACGAGATATAGAAAATAGAAATGGTATTAAGTTTTATTATAAAGATTTAACATCAACATTTACAGGACAGCTATTTTTAAAGAACTTTGTATTCTCGCTTGATTAAATGATATTTTTGTAACATCAAAGTATTTAAAATTTAAAAAGAGCTTCAATATTCTAAAAGTGTTTTGTTAAAACAATCTAAGTACTCGGGGGTGTGTTTTTTATGTTTTGAGGATATAAAATGGTGTAGGTGGTTTTTGCCAAGGTCTGTACTTATCTGGGTCTAGGCTGGTTTAAATCATGGCCACCTAAAATTTTCACTTTTAATACAAAGTCGATGAAATAACAGTTATTTGTATATCAAGGTTGTAAAGAAGCATAAGGGGATCGATAAGTAATTGAAGATCGAGGCGCTAAGCGCCGACTGTAAAAGTTCAGGTGAAAATTAGCTCTCCTCGTAATATACATTCTAAATGAAGAAGACAACCAGTACATACTGGTTTAGAACCAGGTAACCTTTGATTTGAATTCACAAAGCAAGGACAAAACTCCTCTTGTTTGCACAATTTAAAACAAATAGAATAATTAATAATTACATATTTAGAAACTGAATCAACGCGATGTTTCAACGGAAGTATGCAAAATATTTTGGAGGTGCGAAATTTTTCTTGCAAGTGACAAAATAAGCATACTTGTAATATTTGAAATTGCGAAAAATAGCACTTTGCTCATTGGACAATATTTAAGCAGACGTTTAAATATTCTTCGAGTTATTTTCCAAATTAATGATGTGTACCTACCTTCACTTTTTGTATCAACAAAAAGTTTCTTGTTTTATGTTAAGTCAATATATGCTTTTAATAATTTTAATAAATGGATGCATTTTTCAAGTGACTTAATGACAGCTTACTTAAAATTCACTTAGTACCACTTAAGTACCATTTGAATCATTAAATATGAATAGGCATGGCTATAAGAATTTTCAGTTTGAAGACTAGTAGCGCGGGCTTATCCATCCCCAAAAGTAAAACAGGCTACATCCCCTATCCCCATCTATCACTTTTTAGGTCTCCGTACCTCAACTTGATGTGAAAAAGTATGTCAGTCACAGCCCTTCTACCTCCTAGAGACTAAGTATAAGTGCTGTAGCAATGAAATTTACATAACGAGATTTACATAATTACTTAAATTGCGTGCGTTGATGACCCACATCCAGACAAATACAAAATGTTTTTTGAACGTAAGGTTTATTTTCAACTATAAGTCACAGTATACAAGCACTCTTTGGGCATGTTTTCCAATAATCAAATCTCAATTTTGTCATTTTGTAGAAAATTCAACGAACAGTGACAAAAGTCACAAATGGCCATATTGCTAAAGGGGTGTCAGCAATATGGCCATACAAATTCGAACGGAAATACAATTATTAGAAGTACAAATACAATTATTAGAAGTACAAAAAAATTGAAACGATGAAGTATAGAACGAGGGTAAATAGATACCGTATATTTATTCAAAATTACTTTTTAGAAGTACGGAAATACGTTTCACTTTTATTATAGTTGTCCCTTATTACAATTAAGCATTTTAGCAACTCAATGGAAGTCATTTGGGGCAATATGGCCAATGGCCATGATGCTGCACACCCATACTTAGCCATATTGCTCTACAACAACAACTCATGAGGCACCCAAATTTTCATAATTTGAGCTAACTGAAGTCAATTGGAATATGTGTGTAGACACATAGTTGAATTATAATGAGTTGGTCATATTGCCTACTTAGCCATTTTGACTGGAAGTACCTACCTTATATTCAGGGCGGTTTTCGTACATCAAAAGGGGCTTGAAAATTAATTTTTGAAATTATGAAAGAAATATTTGATGTAAAATCATGAAATTTACAGAAATTGCAATTTAGCAAGCTTCTTTATGGCATTGAAAATTAACTTGGCTAAGTTTCAAGTATACACTTAGTATAAATTAACGCAACAATGTGTAAACAATGAAAATGCAGAAATTTTCACGAAATCGAAACAATGACAGACGTCCGCACGCTACAAAAAACAAAACTGGAATGAAAGAGCAAGGATTCCGCGAAACGTAATTGATTGCACGTCGCCAATACATGTCAATATAAAATAAATGCCCGATTATATGTAGTTAAAATTTTTGGCGCGTAAAAATTTAAAATTAATCGCTATTTATATATTTTTTCTATTTATTCTGCGGGGAGGCCGTTCAGTACTTCAGATAAGCTGCCAACATCTTAGAATAAGTAGTGCTATTAACGAAACACAACACTTAAATAAAAATACAATTAAACAAAAAACTGAAAATTGACGCCATTCCACTAAATTTAGATCGAAGAAATCATTAAGTTCGCAGCTTGAGTATTTTTTGATTTGGCATCAACAACGACTAAAGTTATTCTTGCTTTTCCCAATAAGTTAAGTCTTTCTTTAAATTTTGGCGCCCAATATAATTAATACAAATTAATATGAAATTCACACGTTTGACTAAATGATGTGCTAAAAATATACAGTTTTCGAAAGAAATATCGTTAAAGTATATAAACAATTTCGCAAGATAACAAGTAAACATTAAAACTAAATTTAGATGCAATTAATCACAATAAATTAAAAAATCCTAAAGTAGCGAACCAAAACTCTTGCTCAAACATTTCATAATTTGATTTAGGTACCTCTATCTATCTGGGAAAACTACATTGTAGTTGAAGTTTCAATCAAAATTATTAAATATTACAAAGAAATTTAATTTAATAATAAATAGGATCTTTATTTATTAATTTGAAGTTATCGTCAGTTACTCACTCTTTCTGTGTTCAAAGTCGAAAACAAAAAGTACATTGTACTAAAACGATTCGCAATACATACTTGTTTCCAGAAATACTCGAAAAATCGTGAATCATTTACGTGGCACAATCTAAAAACTTGAGACCCACATAGATAAAGATGTGGGTAAACATGTCTCGGTCAAAAAGTAACTTCCTTGATGATTTCGTCAAATAAATAAAGAAATGCAATATGAACAGCCTGAATTAGACATTTTCCTTTCATAAACTCGAGCATATGCCCATCAAACGGTGAATAAGAAATTTGATGAGCGATATCTTTTGAGAGAAAAGGGAGGAAGAGATAAGTCACTGAGGTTAGAAATTGTTTGATGGTTGCAATAGAATCCGAGAATATCTTGTGGCGAGGTTTTTGGACGAAACTTTCACAGTTAAATATAAAAGAGCCAGTCCGACAACGGACTTTAATATGGAAGCGAGAAAACCGAGGCCGAATAATTAATATTTAAATGTATGAGATATCAACAATTCCTGAGTTTATTCTATCAGTCCAGACGTCGTTTTTTTAATATTTGTCGTTCAATTGGCAAACTGGTTATAAGTTATTACCCATCCTCGACAACTGCACCATTCAGCGTCAACGAACTTGACAACTATGCAGTATGTTTATGGAGAGATAATCTTGGCATCTTTCGATAAGAGAAGTGGGCAGTATTCTGATTCTCATTACTGAGATGGCTACATTTTTTTCGTAACTGACTGTTTTTGAGAAATTAACATTTCCCCGTGTTTTTGTAAATATTTCTAAGTTCTGTTCAGTTTAAAATTTTATTTTAATAAGTAAGGATAACTGGAAATAGACGGCTATCAAAAAGTAAACTTACATTAGCTATGTTTGAAGAGTAAACTAACAAATATCCTCAATGTCGTTGTATGTTTTTATTTTTCTGACTTTCGCGTTTTTGATTTGTGAAATGCCGGGGTCATTTTACCCGTTAAATTTCTAGTAAAAAAATCAGGAAGATTCGGTTTGCTTACATATAAATGTATTTATTTTAATTAGAAATGTGATGTGGATATTTTTTAATGTTAACGTGCATATTACTCAAGAACACCAACCTTACAATAGACCTCAGCTATTTTAATTTTCGAGTCGATTCTAAATCTGTACCGGAATCAAAGGGTGAGGTGTAAGGTCCATTGCTCTGTGTTATTCATCAAATATAGAGGTTAATCAGACATTTATAACATTACCCACCTTCACTATAAAACGAAGTAGTGAAATGATTATGGGAAAGTCACTGATTGATCACAAATTCACGCAAGTTCTAACAGCCACCAGGCTCAACATGATACACATAAAATCACTGATGGTACTTTTCATTTTTAGTAATTAGGCTCACCTCTTGTACCGGTGCCACCCAGAAGAGCCCGCGTATGTCGAGCTTGTACAAGATCGCGGTTGGGTATGAGTCTAACCGTCACTATTGCAATCATTTTTGTATGCAGGTGAGGAGGTGAGGTGCACTTGGTGTCTGGGCTGAGTCCTGCAGTTCAAGATAGTACACGTGACGCGCATAGATTGTATGAGAGATTTCGAACGCCTCGGATGAGAAAGACAGGTTGAAAGCACGATTTACTTCTTGCAAAATGTTTGCTTGATTTACTGTGGAAGATTAATGTTTTTTAAGACTTGACCTGCATTAGTCAAATACTTTGCTGTTATTAGTAATACCATCTAGTCTGAGGCTCTAGACTCCCCTAAACTGATGGAAGCAAGAACAGAAAAAAGTGAACTCATTTTATTAAAAGTCACAGTTCGTTTGTAAAGTACAAAGCATCTATATTCTATACCAACTAATATTGGACCAGAAAGTAGTAGAAGGAAGATACCACGATACAATAACATGTTTATATGAGCGTGCAAAATAATCCATGCATGCTGCGGTGTATCAAGCAAAGAAAGTGAAGACAATCCACGTATGGCGGAACAGCGAAATTGAACAAAAAGTGAGAGAGAAAGGGAATCGTATTTGAAATGGATGAACACAAAAACGATGGAAGACATAATAGTGTACATTAGGAAGAGAACTAAAGTTAGGGAACTAGTTCTGGAAGAGGAAAGGAAGAGTTGAGATAAGAGATGTGGGGAAACTGACAGGTGCATGGGAGGAAGAAGATGCACTAAAGCATGGAAATTTATTGAAAGTTTGAAGTCAGGTCAAAAACAAGCTGCCATAATGCCAGGAACGCCGAAAATATGGGAGACCTACCACTCGAACTTCCTGTTAATGGAAAAGGACGAGAATTCATGAAGAAAATTCTGTACATAGCAATTTCAGGAGAGCCTGTTAGGATAAATAGAGAAGTTGTAGAGGAAGCAGTTAAAAGTATGGAGAAAAGGAAAGCAAGCAGTCTTCAATATATGTATAAAGTTATAGAAGAACTGGATAGGTTTAGGAAATTATAAAATGTTAAGTAGGTATATGTAACAACTATAAATATTTGGGAGTCAGAGTACGTAATCATCTGATGGAAAAGATCATAAGGAAATTCGCAAAAGGATTTAGCAAGGAAGAAGAGTTATAGAGACTGAACGAACAGGCACAGAGCGGAAATTCAACATCTACAACACAGTACTTCATTAAAAGCACTGTACGGGTCGGAGGCACAGAGGTGGACAAAAACAGGCTCGATGAAATGAAAATGAATGCATGCAGAAGATCATGTCAGGTTTCTAGATTAGACAGAACCCCCAACGAAGAAGGATATAAGGAAGGAAGGAAAGATGAAAATCAATTCAACTACAGTAGAGGAGATAGAACGAAAGCAACTTTGATGGTACTGCCATGTAAACAGGATGTCAGAAGATAGATTAATTAGAGCGGTGATGGAATGGATAATACCAGAGCGAAGGAAGAGAGGGAGACTCAGAAAAAACGTGGGGAGAGAATATACGAAGGGCCATGAGTGCAAAAAATGCCAAGATAGAATAAGATGGAGGCAAAATTTGGAGGACGGACAGCGTCTACCCAAAATAAGAATGCACAGCATGGGGCTATTGGAAATGGCAATAGATCTGAATTCGGCTAAATGGTGAAAAAGTTTTAGTTTTTGAGCCACTTCTAAAAAAAAGCGTATTTTTGTAATTTTGTATTATTTTCTTTTTCACGTTATTATCAGAAATAATGAAAAACTAAAAATACGCCTTCTTTGCAATTTGCGGTAAGCTTTAATGTGGCCATGTCATTTTTCTTCTACGACGTTTCGTTTCCGTGGAACCATCATCAACTTAACTTTTTCAAATAAAATAAGTACAGACCTGGAATTTCTTTAGGGGATTTTGGAAGCCTTTTCTATTCTGAATTCAAGTATGTAACACACAGTGATTAAATATATGTTTTAAGCTAGTTTTAGTTACAATGCAGTCATTGTTGCAGAAGACAAATGACATATCTACATGAAACCTCATCACAAATTGCAACGAATAAGTATTTTTAGTTTTTCGCTACTTCTGATAATAACGCGAAAGAAAAACAAGATTCCATGGATTTATACTTTTTTAAAAATACCTCAAAAACAATTTTTTTTAATTCTGTGAAACCGTCTTAATAGTCCCCTAACTACTCAATCCTTTCACCATTTAGCCGAATTCGTATATTATATTTTGTCGTTTCCATTATGCTCATGCTGTGCATTCTTATCTTGGACAGGCTGTATATACAGGATGTTCCACAACCTTGGGAAAAGCGACTCATAGCGAATGCAAATGTGTTTGAATTTTCGGATTTTGCATCCCTTTTATGACGGAGACCAGACAGAACCCATCGGAAGCAAAATTCTTCCAATTACATTAAATTTTAGAAGAAAAAAGCAAAGGGGATCAGTCTGAAATCGAATTAATAAGCTAGCGCATTATTCCATTGAGCAGCGCTGGATGCTTCAACATGTCAGTTTAAAAGTGTATTAAAGCAACCAAAAATTAACAATGAACGATCATTAGACGGACACTTGTACTTGCATCTGACTAGACTGACATATAGCCACTGTGAAAATTTTTTGAATATTTCTTGGAATATTTGTGGTGGATTATTATGTATCCATTCAATGTTAATTGAGGTGTTGTTTTCATGTTTGTTTGTTAGTTTTATTAATTTGCATTGTTGTTTTTCTCTATGAATATTACTATAAAAATTGGAAATGAGAATATTTAAAAATGATTTTTAGCATAATTACAAAAATTTTATTAATTTTTAATTTACAGTAAATATTTTCAATATTGATTTGTTTGGGGTTGATAAAATTAAAAAAAAATAAATAATATCATGCTCTCTGTGCTTTTCAAGATGTGTTAGTTTGATATTTAGTTTTGAATAATGTTTGTAACTTGCATACCAAGTTTATGCGTAACTTCTTTGTAAAAATGTTTTCTTGGATATTGTCCATAGTTATTAATTTTCTTCCAATTTCTTGTAGGATCAATTAATAAATTTCTTGTAAGTTTCTTGAAATTCTTTAGTACACTTTTTCTTTCGCTTTTTCTTCATGTATGTTTAAAATAATTGTTGTCCAATGGCCTTTGCTAAGATTTACTTATTTGTAGAATTTAAAAAATATCAAGCTGACATAAAATTATTTGTCAGCGCAAAATTTTATAAATAATAAAAATTATTTATAGGGTAACTAAGCATGTAAATATAAAAATAGGAAATACAATTTAGCACTTTTGAATTTGAAAAAAAAAAATGTAAAAGAGAAATAGAAACATGCATTTAATTGAACAATAATAATAATAATGGCAATAATAAGCAAGTAGCAGAGAGCAGGATTTATTTTATTTTATTTTATTTGACTCAAATTTTGTATGTCGATTTTATAGTTTTGTTCTTTTTTTATTGTATAAATCATTTCTAAAAACCGTGGAGATTTTAAATTTAGAAAAACTTATATTGACAGATAATTTTATGTCAACTTTATATTTTTAACTCTACAGTGAAATCTTGACAAAGGCCCCAAACGGGGCCGAAAAGTCGATAAAATTGTTTTATTTACCTTGTGCCAGAATTTCATCAAATTAAAATAATATAAAATTATACTTGCACAAATTGGACAACAATTATTCAATTTCAGTGTTGCCACGTTTATGTTTCTTTTCCTGGTTTGTAGAAGAAATTGGAACTGCGGGAATTTTTTAATTTTAACATTCGGGGGGCGTGAAGGAAAGTCGCTATGAGTCTCTTTTCTCTAAGTTGTGGGGCACCCTGTATGTATACCAGGAATAACTCGTTATGAGAAAAAATACAAAAAAATTGAACGAAATATTTGTAGGGGCCATAGAATCACAGCAATTTAACTCGAATTTAAGGCTGGGATATTCGAATACCCGAGAAGCGTTCTCCTCGCTTCTGAGACGGTGTTAATACAGACAGTCCAGCGCAAAAACTGTATTACTTATAGACATGAATTATAATTTAAAAGAAATATGAGGGTTGGTAGAATACGCTTATAACTATTTTATTTGCCATATTTACAGTGTTGTTAAAATAAACGAAGTTGAAAACTGGCAAATTTTAACGGATATGTTAGCATTATTCACACACAAATTGTACATTCGGATTTTAGTTAACAGCCAAATAAAATATGTGAGCATACTCACCGATCTTTTAGCTTTATTTTAAGACTATATTTGCCTAATTTCGTTATTTCAATTTTCTGCTGGACTGACTGTACCAAGCGGTTGCTAAAGCTATGTCTATTTCTGTCTTACACATGCACAACCGATCTCCTGTCCTGTCGTTGCGTATCCCACCCTTAAAAATACGAGAACTACAGATTCTGAAAGGGATTTTTTAAATTTGCTACATTATAAGTAAACCCTCCCGGTAATATGGGTTATAAATCTGAAATCATCATCTAAATAAAGACCCAAGTTTCTCGCAGAATGTACAATTGGAAGAGCCCGATGCTGGATTTTAATTGCATTATTACTTTTAACAAACGCAACCTTGACCTCCGAACCGAAAACCATTAATTTTTTGAGTTAAATTTGAAGTCATGGCCGACACATGCCTTAAAAAAGTTTGTTTAAATCACTATTGCTATGGTTTTGCAGTGTTAGCAAAGAAGAATTTATTAGGAGCGACTTTGAATGAAATGGAAGCAGTTTTGACAGAGGGCTACGGCATGAAAATCAATAAAAAGAAAACCAAAATTTTGGTATGCAAAGGGTGTGAAAGTAGAACTAAAATTGAAATACAAATAGGAAATGAGAAGATAGAGGAAGTCGCGGATTTCTGCTATTTAGGAAGTAAAATAACTCGCGATGGTAGGAGCACTAAAGATATAAAACAAAGAATAGCGCTGGGGAACGGTTAACATAGAAACTCGGAAGAGACGTATGTATGGAGTACGGCACTGTACGGGTGCGAGACCTGGACAATAGCAGAAGCGGATCGAAAAGGAGTAGAGCGTTTGAAATGTGGTGCTACAGACGCATAATGAAGATATCGTGGATAGATAAGGTTAGCAATAGGGAGGTATTAGAAAGAGTTGGGGAAAAGCGAAAGGATGGTTTTGCATGTCTACCGGGACTGAAAAATTACGTACAATATAATTGCGAATCATCTGGCTGGGTATGACATGGATAAAATATTTACAAAAGGACCAAGAATGGATCCTTGTGGAACACCAGAAGTAACATTAGCCACTGAAGATGTATTGTTTACTTGAACGCATGGGAGATATTGAAGAAGTGGGAATCCGTAAATTTTTTTTATAATTTTTCCGCTAATTTGTGAAATGCCTGGGATATTTTACCCGTTTATTTTCTAATAAAAGTTTTTAGGAAGATTCGGTTTGCTTACACATAAATTTATTTATTTTAATTAGAAATATGCGGCGGATATTTTTGAATATTAAAGTGGAACATGTTGCATATTTTTGTCCTAACTTTCAACCCAAGGACGTCATTCGTTTACTTCAAGAACGTGAACCTAACAATAGAACTAAACTATTTTAATTTTCGACACTCCATTCTAAATCTGTACCGGAATCAAAGAGTGAGATGTAAGGTCCATTGCTCTGTGTTATTCATCAAATATCGAGGTTAATCAAACATTTATAACATTACCCACCTTGGCTATAAAACGAAGTAGTGAAATGATTACGGGAAAGGCACTGATTGATCACAAATTCACGCAAGTTCTAACAGCCACCAGGCTCAACATGATACACATAAAATCGCTGATGGTACTTCTCATTTTGATCAACACCGTCGCGATTCACTGATTAGGTTCACCTCTTGTACCGGTGCCAGCGAAACGTGATGCACCCAGACGAGTTCGCGTAGGTATATCGAGCTTGTACAACAGCGCGATTGTATGTGAATCTAAACGCCACTGCTGCAATCATTTTAGTATATAGGTACCCACTTCATGTCTCAGCTGAGTCCTGTAGTTCAGGGAAGTACACGTGACGCGCGTAGATTGTATGAGAGGTGTCGAACTTCTTGGAAACTGAGTCGATGAATGAAGGATAGACTGAAATTCCGCCTTAGTTTTTGCAAAATGTTTGCGTAATTTATTCTGAAATTCTATTTATTGTTTGGGTTTTAAGACTTAATTCGTGTTCCTCAAATACTCTGTATTACTCTCTTTTTCCAGATTGATGAAAGCAAAAACACTAGCTATGAAGTCATTCATTAATCAAAATTTCGTTGAAAAAATAATGTTCCGTTTGCCACACTAGTTTCCAAATCCCGTTAGCAGAGAAAGGCGCTTCTTTCTCGATCAGTCCACGAGAATTTAAAATTTAAATTGTCTAATTAATTTATTATTTCATGCAATACGACCTAGGATGCTCAGGTCATTGAATACACCTTGAAAACCTGCAACCTCGTCATCGCGGCTAAATCGGCGGTTAGGTGGTTTACACAGGTGTCCATCTAAGTCGTGTTTCTTCTATTACAGCTGAACTAATGACTATAATAGAGGAAACTGTTTTGCCGAGTGTCTAGTGTGTTCTGTACACAACTCAATTTTCTTATTTTATATTTTTAAGTTTTTATCTTGATATATTAAAATTGATATCTTTCACGCAACTGAATTTTTATAAATAATAATGAACATAGCATTACTTTACACTACTACGAGTATAGCTATTCACGAGTATTACTGAAGTCAGTTATTATTATTGTAGACAGAAATGTGTCAAATGCTCTTAATTAAAATAATTTTCAATTAAGAAAAAAGTATTCACGATACCGAGGAAAGCATCGTACTAATGAGTCCAAGAAGGACGAAACCAGTTGGTCTGCGGTTTTCCATGCACATTCAAAACATGCAATATTTAAGGCCTGCTAAAAGCACGTACGTACATAGAGGCACATTATGACTGCTTCAAAGCCACCTTAGGTGGGGTAGCATTCTGCGACGTCTCCTAGTACAAAAAAATCTGGATTTACTTCTATAATTCAATGCCTGGCGGGGTACTTGCCCGAGGAGTAGTTGTTCGAACGGCCCAGTACCACTAATCATTTCTTCTTATCACAAACTTTAGCTGGTTCAAATCAGTTTATTAAGTACGGTGCGCGGTATTATACAGGGTGTTTCATTAACAATGGGAAATCCGTTAACTGAAGATTCTACAGGTCAAATAATGACCATTGACCGGAACATGCCTTATCCGAATATTGATGGTTTAGGTTTAGGAAATACAGGGAGTTGAAAGTTACAATTTTATTTCCATTTTTTGCCATAACTACGAAATTTCTTAGGTTGTCGACTTGAAAATTTGCAATCCTATAGTTTTTCTTACGGGAAAAAAGATTCCAATAACATTTTTGACGTTGCCCATAGAGGGCGCTACTTATAACCTATTGTTTTGATAAATTGACCCATAACTTTTTACCATGTACAAGGTGTCCCAAACTGGACGCGTTCTTATGGGAACACCCCTTATTTGAAGAGATAGAAAAAAATTGACCAAGGTGTCCGGAGCTCAAATTTAATGAGAAAACCACTGGCGCAAACAAAACTTTGCTATCTCCTATCGTTTGGCCGCTAGAGGGCGATTCTCAAATTTCGTCGATTTCTTTTATGTCCTATAACTTGTTTATTAATAAAGATAATTAATTTTGGTAAAAACTTTCTTAAGGCACTTTTTTCCGTAAAATCCATTGCAATAGGCAGTTTTTTACAGGGCGTTTAGATTTTCGTGCACCACCCCAAACTCATTTTTTTATATAGACCACCCTATATATTATGAGATTTTTGAAAAGCTCGTAAAATTTCCTAAATTTTGATATATCACTTGTCATGTTTATATTAAAAACCATTAGCAACATTACGATTTAAAAATTAAAATATTGTGCCTACAGAAATCAAGATTGCCATGACTAATAAAATGACATAGGATGCTAACATGTTATGATTAAAACCACAGATCTAAAGTTTCATGATAAGATTACTCATAGTTATTATATTAAATTAATAATTCTTTAAATGTTGCTAATGGTTTTTAAGATAAACATGACAAGTGGTACATCAAAATTTAGGAAATTTTACGAGCTTTTCAAAAATCTCATAATATATAGGGTGGTCTATATAAAAAAAATGAGTTTGGGGTGGTGCACGAAAATCTAAACGCCCTGTAAAAAAACTGCCTATTGCAATGGATTCTACGGAAAAAAGTGCCTTAAGAAAGTTTTTACCAAAATTAATTATCTTTATTAATAAACAAGTTATAGGACATAAAAGAAATCGACGAAATTTGAGAATCGCCCTCTAGCGGCCAAACGATAAGAGATAGCAAAGTTTTGCTTGCGCCAGTGGTTTTCTCATTAAATTTGAGCTACGGACACCTTGGTTAATTTTTTTCTATCTTTTCAAATAAGGGGTGTTCCCATAAGAACGCGTCCAGTTTGGGACACCTTGTACATCTACCGTCAAATCGGCTAAAAAAATCTGAAAGACCAACCTTTTTTAAATAATAGATGTATTCTTGTCTCATTTTGATATTTCAGCCCATTTTCAAGAAAAAACGACTTAATGCAGATAGTGTTTAAATTCCAAACTTGTTTTAATAGGCTGTTCCGCATTAAACAAAATATTATCTAGATAGCTACGTTTTTCAAGCAGACAGTCGATAGTAATACGACATTAGTTTTAAAGTGTTCAGTGTTAACCCAATAGCTTTTTCATTAACTTTCTCCATAAATTTATCAAAAGTATTAAAAAATGCCGCGTCGTAATGACTTTTCGAATAGTGATATGAGAGATATGATTTGTGTTTTTGCTCAAACCAATTTTAATGTTCTCGTTGCAGCTCGAAGGTATTCAGAGTTATACTCCCACCGAAGGCAACCAAATCATAAATTATTTAGAAATCTGTACAATCGCTTAGGCGAAAGAGGATCTTTCCGTCCGAAAAGTGAAAATAGCTCTCCGAAGATTATTTCGGCTGAGCAGGAAGATGAGGTTTTGGTTAGATTGCACGAAAATCCAGGCGTAAGTACTAAGTAGCTCTTCGATTTGGAAAGAGAAGCTTCACCCATACCACATTACTCCAGTACAAAATTTATTACAAGAGCAGCAAGGCGCGGATCCTAATTTTTTGAACAAAATCCTCTTCACAGATGAGGCAACGTTTACTTGATGTGGAGTTTTCAACTGGCGAAACAATCATTTGTGGGATTCTGAAAACCCCCATGCCGTTAAAGAAAGACACTTCCAACATGAATTTAAGATCAATGTTTGGTGCGGTGTAATTTCAAATTTCTTTATTGGGCCTTTTCAACTTCTACCCAATCTGAACGGTCCACTTTATTTAAATTATCTTCAGCAAAATTTGTACGAACTGCTTGAAGAAGTACAACTTAATTTAAGGGAAAATATGTGGTTCATGCAGGACGGGGCGCCCGCACATTTTTCCCGGCCGGTGCGGACAACGTCTTTCCACATCGGTGGATTGGCCGTGGAAGTGAATTTGCTTGGCTGCCTAGAAGCCCCGACTTAAATCCTCTGGATTTTTCGATGCGGTCTAGAATGAAAGATATGGTTTATAAAGAAGCTCTTGACTCACACGATGAGCTGTGGTGAAGAATACAAGCGGCTGCCAATGAAATCAAAGGCAATCCAGGGGAATCGTTTAGAACTCGGGGGGTCTCTCAGGAAACGCATTGAAATAGTCGGGGAGCAAGGTGCTCTAATTCGACATCCTCTATACAACTCGAACACACACAAGAAAATGAAGCTGATTCTTAAGTAAAATGATCTGCCGGATTCGAATTTTGAGGTCGCGAAAAGATCGGGAATTGCGAAAATTCCGGAAAATCGATTTTTCCTAAATAAATTTTCTACCATTTTTAAAACTTTTTCTCGTTGTATTTCAGCAACGAAAAGAGTTAGAGATCTGTTTTTTTCGTGGAATATGTATACACTGAAGTGTGCTGATCATCACAGTGTACTCACGTTGCCTCTACAATTTTCCAATTTTATGAAAAAAATGGTTTCTTGCTAGACCGCAAATTTGTGTAATGTATTTTTCATGCACCGGGTAAGTAATCTTATTTTTCGGAATTAACATATACATATGTGAGACCAAACACGGACAAAGGCTCGAAATTATTTTTGGTGAAGAAACGAAACATTAATGTTGTTGCTGAAAAAAGTTACAGCGAGATTAAACATAAATAATTCGTTCGCGCTAGAAGCGCTGATGGGTTGATAGGTAGCGACATGGGTTCGGGCGCTTTTATCCTTGAGTTTGTTAGCCGACAGGTAGGGAAACAGGTAGAAGCTTATAAGTTCGAAAATCCTACACAGATTTTAAGGAATTCATATGACTCTCATCGGCAATCGCAAGCAGGTACTCAAGTGGAAATCCAGAAGATTTTACGTAATTTTCCTCGAAAACTTGAACTGCCAAATCAGTTGCATTAGGTAGATAAAATAATTCAGATTCGTTCAACTGTCGGCCTTTTTTAAAAAAGCACAGTGAGATTATGTTTACAACGCTACTGGCCTGCAACATATTTTTTATCTGTTTCATCTAAATATATCCGTATCAGCAGTTTTGCGATAAACATAAAGTGTTGCATTTACGGGAGAATAACGCAAATCGGCTTTTATTTTAATCCATTATTAATATCTGCCTACGCGAACGTCAGATTATTCTTTATTAAACCGAACTTTATTTATAATGTCTGAGGATTAGAAGCTAATCCGGAGCAATCACTACAAGTGACATGCATTGGCCAATATAATTCAGTGCAATTATAATTGATGATTGGAACTGTAAAATATTCAATTGCTAGTATTGGAGCATTAAAATACAAAGATTATTACTCTGCGGCTGGTGCTTTAAACTTTTATCCTTGTTAAATAGCCAAAATTCGAAAGTGGAATACTGTACTTTATCTGCAAATACTCACAGGAAATTGCATTTTTAAGGCTGGATTAAACCTCTTACTTCTTGAGCAAGTCACGAGTCGCCACTGCATGAAAATTTCGATAGTCAGCACCTATATAATAATTGTGATATCGCTCATAAATTCACAAATTCTCGAAAGCTGAAATCCTTGCACTCACCTAGTATATGAACGTTTTACAGGTTGCCTATACGAAAGGTCTTGTCATCAGAAAATGTGGCGCCTGCGAATTATGCAACACTCACTGCCAGTGTAGTATGAGCGCCACCTGGTAATAAATTTACGTAATACATTTTTATTAACATTTTTTTATTTTTGAAGTGGTCACCTGTTTAAACATACTTACTGTTCACTATTCACTATTTAGAAAATTTTGCATCTTAACTTTGTTGTAAATAAGCTGATGAGATAATGATTTTAGTGAATCCCTCAGCTTTGAAATAAATTGTCGCCGTAAGAGATGCATACCTATATATGCAAATATATCCCTACAAGTAGAACATCCTATATCCCTAACTACTTGAGAGCAGTAGTCTAATCTATGCCTTCTCCTACCTTTTTTATTCCTATCTCCGACTTTAATATGGCGTGAACTATTCCTTCGTGTCTCAGAAGATGTCCTACCATCATTCTTTCTTATACCTTTTGCTTTTCCCCAACTCTTTCTAATACCTTCATATTGCTAACCGTATCTATCCACGGTATCTTCATCATGCGTCTGTATAGCACCACATTTCTTTTTCGACCCGCTTCTCCTATTGCCCAAGTTTCGCACCCGTACAATGCCGTAATCCATATATACGTCTTTAAGAGTCTCTTCAGAGTTTCTACATTGACCGTTCCCAAGCAAAAGAGTTGTGTCTCTTTATTAAACGCAACTCGGCTCTGCGCTATTCTTTGTTTTATATCTCTAGTACTCTAGTGCTCCTAATACCTTCTTCTCCTTTCCTTGGATTTGTATATTTGTATTTGTGTTTTAGTTCTATTCACACCCCCTATTGATCTTCATGCCGTAGTTCTGTGTCAAAACTGCTTCCATTTCGTTCAAAATAATTCCTAATATTCTTCATTGCTGAATGATAACACTGCTATATCATCCGCAAATCTGAGCATGTAGATAGTTTGGTCCCTGAAGCTGTTCTGTCCTTGACAACGTTATTAATCGCTTTTTCCAAATACAGGATTATCTACAATTAGTGTAACAAACTTCGAGAGTGGATAGAATGCTCAAAAATAATGCAAAAAGCCCTAATCAACATATGTCCAAAAATGTCGACTAAGCGAGATACAGGGTGTTGAAATTTCTTAAAAAAATTTGTTGACCCGTTCTTTTTATTTTTATATTTTATTCAATACGGGATTGAAAAGTCGACTTATTATTTACAAACATGCCAATAGTTTACGAAACTTGTCAAATTTCTTTATTAAGATGCGTATTATATATTTGCAATTAGAAGTGTAGAAGAGTAGCTTATGATACAAAAAATGGTCTGTCAATCCTTCGTTTCTTGTCTGGACTCTGCACCGATAAAAAATATGAAAAGTTTGCTATTTTTATGGAAAACTTCTATTTCAAACAATAAAAGTTTGTGTAAATACTGCAATTGACTGTTCATTGTTTTAACAAAAAAAATGCAATTATTTATGCATTATGCACCTATTTATAGTTGGTATGTACAACGTACTCGTAAAACTATACAATGTTAATATCTTTTTTTTTATTGCCCTGGGTACAAATCACATAAACCTTGCTAGAATTCTAACTGCTGTGTAATGTGTACTTGAAACTTGAAGTTAGAATATGCTGCTTGCTGCGGCATCTACAATTTGTTTGTGTTCAATTCAAGGTTTTCAAGCTTAGTCACAATTATTTGCAATGTTACATGATTTAGGTTAATAAATACGTCGGACAGCTTTTCCCGCACCACAACATAATCGTAGATAATGAAAAATAAAGGTCATCAAATTCATAGAATTGTAACGTAATGTTAAAAGAGTTCCTTATTTATCAACTTTTAACATGCCAGTCAAACAAAATTCAGTTCAACGGGAAATTGGAAATTTTTTTTTAACGTACTCATACATTAGTGAGCAGATATTATTAAAATGATTAAAATAGCTAGACATTATTTCTCGGTCCAGGTCCTCCAAAGATCCAATGCCTTGGAGGATCCACATTTTTTCTAACGGTGAGGCTATCGAAGTCATGGGGAGGGGATGTTTTTCTTAGAGGCTTACTTAGAGGTGTTGCAAGATCGCTGTAACAAGTGTTGTGTTGAATAGTACAATATTTGGTAAGCTAAGGAATTGAACGTATACCTAATAGGATTTTAGGCTCGTAAGCACCTACTAATAGACATGAAATAATATTTATTTTGTTTAATCTGAATTTATTATTCATCAAGACAAAACGTATAGCATTCCTACCTCGACGCAAAACCTTCAACTATTTATAGAAAATAAATTCGTAAGTTAACAAAAACAGCAAGAGTACAATCTCTTGTCAAGAGACTTCGACGGTCGATGAGACGATGAACTTGAGTTATTCTATTACAGTTATAATAAATTAGTACGGACAAAAAGTGCATAATTATTTCGGCATCTAAATACACAACAGTTGCTTTGTCGACACAGAATTTCCGCAATGCTCAAGAATAATGCCGCTTATTTATTATAATAAATAATAATAACTGTTGTGGTCTAACAAAGTCATATAAAAATATTCCAGCATTAGAAAACGCTGATAAATAATTAAGAGTTTAGAAACATATTTGACAGCAAATTGAACATAAGCGTCTCAGAGCACTTTTTGAGAGAAAAGATGATGAGATAAAGCATTGGATAACGTCTTATTGCATGCGAGAGGGATTCCTAGACCGAATCTTAGGAGAGCATTTTTCCTTCAACTTTCAATTTCAAAACAGTCCTCTATATTCGAGTGCGTTCTTATTGGTGTGACGTCACTCATAAGTGTCATGGCTTCCGTCAACATGGCGACTATTTACGTATTTAGTTGCTCCAGTTCTTGAATTTTTCTGCGACTGATTAAAACTGTTGCAAGTAGGTATTTTAGCTGATATATTTCCACTGTAATTGATTTGATTAACTGTTAATTATGGCAGGAGAAGGATATTTTAAAGCTCAGTCAGATAATTTACCGAAAATCGACTCGATCTTGATCGCTGAATTTTTTACAGTTGTTGCTTGCAGTTCGGTTTCCATGGGCGCGCTGCACTATTTACTTATGGATGACGTCACACGCAACACGCGCTAGACTGAAGCGTTTTGCTCCACATAAAGTGGCGCCATATAAAGAAATAATTATAAATATGAGTAGTTAAAAAATTATTGATGTAACCTGACTCATTTGTGCCTGGTGAATTAATTTACGAAATATAATTTTTTTCGCAAGTACCCTAATAGAGATGAGGCAGCTGAGGCAGTACGAAGTTCAATACCAGTCCAGAAGCCCTGAAGATGTTCCTGGTATTAGAGGACGAAACGTTTTCAAACAAATACCAAAGTAACAATTTACAATGGCCGGGGAAGCATCTTTTTTGAAAATTAATGCTCGAGATTCAAACAAATAATACATAGTGACACTCAGATTGTTTATGTAACACCATTTAAAACTTATGCAAAACAAGTTAATAATTTAAACAAACAATTTACTAATAAAACTATCATGCAAATCACCTGTGATTTGCATGACGCGAGGACCATCACAGTTTGTATAATTCATGATTATATAGTGCCTAACGAATTCCAGGTAGTCTCTAATTTGTATATTTTATTCAACAGGTTGTTTCCACCTCATACTACTTAAAACACGACCTGTAGGAAGTATTTTAAGAAAATCGATACATAATAGTTTAAATATTTCTTTGCGTCACCTACTCAAATATTGATTTGGCTTTATTAAGTTATTACGAGTTGCCTAACAATAGTTTCTATTAAAGTGAAGCGCATACTCAAATGTTTTGTTTGTTCCAATTTTATATTCTCACCTTTGCTATCTCGGTTGTTAATGAAGTTACAGAGAAGGTAAAATGGGGAGGAGTGTCATTTTTGTCGATGCTCGATATATTCTTGAGACACCGTGTACTTTTTTGGCGTCAACATTCAATTGAAATTCATCCATGAGCAAGCATCTAGGTTATTTAGATATATCTATAGCAGTTTGCGGTTGTTTTCGCAATTACCTACTGCGCTAAAACGAACATGATTTGCTGCCGAAAACTCCAATTAGCAACTATCTGCAGGAGCCAAAATATGTTTTTAATCTGCTCTGGTAAAAAATATGCGTTTCCTTATACTTAGGCATATTTCCGGAAAAGTTCTAAAAATAAAAACTGTTGTAATTTCGTGAATTACTGCTAGAAAAAAATTAATTACCTTGTTTGACCTAGTAGAATTTTTCATAGCTACTGTTTTTAGATGACCTCAGGACATTTAATTATTTTAATAAACAACATATCCACATCGAAATCCATGTACCCTACCATTCTGTTTTCTCTTCCAAGCTTAACTATCATCAAATAACTAAATTAATTACGTTATAAGCATTCAGAACATAAGCAAATAGAATATTAAATTCCGAAATAGGTTCAATTAATTTCCTGGACACGATGAGGTCATCCAAAACATCACGATATAAAGAAGCCAAATATATGCAGAACACGAATCAGGAAAAAGGACAGAAAACAACATTATCCTTCGACTATTCGATTTCATACAAAATGGAGAGAAGTGAAAAATTAATTCGACATAAAAATTATTTTAATTTCTTGTTGACTCAGCCATTACGGACTAGAGGCATCAGGGTCGGACTTCAGAATTCTCGCGCTGCATTTGTTGTTGAAACAATGAAATGGTAGCAGTTTTTGGCAGACGGCCACGGCATGAAAATCAATACAGAGAAAACTAATGTAGGGGGCGTGAAAATAGAACTAAAATACAAATAGGAAATGAGAAGATAGAGGAAGTCGCGGATTTCTGCTATTTAGGAAGTAAAATAACTCGATATGGTAGGAGCACTAGAGATATAAAACAAAGAATAGTGCAGGGTCAAGTTGCGTTCAGCAAAAAGAAACAACTGTTCTGCTCGGGAGAGATTCTTAAAGACGTATGTATGGAATACTGCATTGTATAGGTGCGAAACTTGGGCAATAGGAGAACGGTATTGAAAAAGAGTAGAAAGTAGTGGGGAGGTTAACTCAGGATAGGAAAGGATGGGTGTACGCGTCAGTACGCTCTTGGTCCATTCCACATGTTTTCCAAAAAATCTGGAATCATCGGAGAAATGTTCATGGGTTGCTGGCTTTCTTCCGATATCAGCAGATGAGATACAAATTTGGTATAAACGTTTCTTATGCCAAAATGTTGCTGATGACGTTATGTGCATGTTCAGCAATTCCAAAAATTTTCATCTGACCATCTTCCATCATCATTTTCTGGATTTTTCAATGTTTTCCCTAGCTGTGGCTTCATTTGAATAAGGAAAAGGGAAATATATGGAAGTCAATAAAGAATATGTTTGATAGGAATAAGGGATACACAATGCTGTTCTTAGTTTTTCGAACAAGTGTCACTGTCAGGCCTTGAACTTCGTGTAGAATATTCGTAAGTAGTAGAATACCAAATGAGGATGGTGTTTGAAAGAGGGAAAATTACAACTGTTAGTTCCCAGTGATATCACTCATAAAATTGTGAGGCTGAATCCCGGAGGTGTGCCTGGCTCTTGCTTGAAATACGGGAATGGTTAACCAAGATACTTCAATCACGCGGATTTTTAATACGTAACTGTGAAAATCAATCAATTTTTTAAAAGAAAACGGAGAATAAGAATCTGATAGACAGTTTCGTATTTTTCTGCAATGTATAAGTTACGCAACTACAAATTAATAATGGTGTAACCTGGAAAACGTTCAATACACTTTTCCATTTCGAATCTTGCCTCTTACACATTTTCATCCACGCACCACAATTTATATAGGCGGAACAAGTCCTCACATGATCACCGACCCAGTTATTAACTTTGAATTTCCTCACTGGTAGGCAGGGTTTGGGAAATGGATAAAATCGTAATCCCAAACGATAACCTGGCCTACCCACTCTGCTATCACCGTTGCAGTCACCAAAAGCACAATGTTTGGATGCTCCATACTGTTTTAGTTCCGAGCCATTACTAATTTTGCACGTTTGGAATAAAATTTTACTTTCAAGACTTTGACATTGTCCGAAATTGTCATGGCGCTATCGCGCATGCGCCTCAGCATTTTTTATAATGAAAAGCCCTATTTTATCCATAGTTGTAAAAAATATCAATACTTGATCCGTTTTGTACAACTGTCAAATGTAAACTAAGCCAATTTTATATGGCCTCTAATTTTTCATTTTTATTGATCATAATGAAATTGCCAGAGCATTTTTGCATTTTTCGTAATTACCCGATTTCGGATAGATCCCCCAACCCAAAGAAGAAACCCGGCCCTGTCGCTTATCCCACCATGTTATAAAAGACTTGTCACAACATCCTTGTGTTTAGTCATTCACAACCGTCGGTACGTTACAACACGCAAATGCTATGTTTTATGTTAGTTAAAAATTAACATCCAGTAACGTTAGTCCAGCAGAATGCGCGCTCTTTGGCAGTGCTTGTTATTAGTTCACCTATTCATCCTACCGTGCCTAACTCAATACCAGCAACCTGTGCCTGTATTTCACGTTATCCGAGAATGGAATTATATAAACTTCACCTGGTACGACCAATACGCATATAACACTGCTTCAAATGACCGAACGTACATCCCCGAAAATGTTATTCCGGCGGGGATGAGATACTACGATGGCTACTTTTACATAACTCTACCGAGAATGAAGAATGGGGTTCCTGCTACTCTGACGAGGATCAGGGCTGGGAATACTTTCGATACAAGTCCTTTATTGGAACCTTTCCCTTCCTGGGATATGAATAGAGTGGATGATTGTAACGCGCTTCAAAATGTGCAAAATATTGAAATAGATTCAAGAGGGCAACTTTGGATTGTTGATGGGGGACATACCAGTACTTTGATGCAACCACCAGTGGAACTATGCCCACCCAAGTTGTTAATATACGATATTAGATCAAACAGGACGAATACGATCTTCAATTTCCCTGATAATGTTGCTAGCAGAAAGGAGAGTTTTCTTTATGACATTGTAGTGGATGAAAGTGACGGGGGTTATGCTTATATTACTGATAATAGTGGTAGTGATCCTGGTTTGGTTGTGTTTTCTTTAAGGAAGAATAGGGCGTGGAAATTGAGAGATGATCGTTCTATGAGAGCAGATCCCAATGCAGTGCAGTTTTCTATCAATGGAATTCAACTTTCTTCCCCCATTAACCTGGCTGCTATAGCTTTAGGACCGAAATCAAATAACATCAACCAACAATACCCCAACAACAACCCCTACAATAATCAGCAGTATCCCAGTCAGCAGTATTCTAATCAGCAATACCCCAATCAACAGTATTCTAACCAGCAATACCCTAATCAACAGAATAATTATGGTAATCAGCAATATTCAAACAGCGATGACAGACAAGTTTATTTCTGCCCCCTGTCCAGTTTGCATCTGTATGCTGTTAACACTTCAAGATTAAAGAATGAAGAAAGTGGGTATCAATTCGGTTCTCACGTGAGGGATTTAGGAACCAAGCAATCACAAACAGCAGCGATGATAATGGATAGCCAAGGTATGCTCTACTATGGTCTTTTAGGGGATACTTCCATTGCTCGTTGGGATACAAGACTGCCCTTCCAAAATGGGCAAAGGGTCATCTCAAGAGACAGTGAGTTTCTTCAGTGGATTTCTTCGTTCACCTTTGACGATATGGGTAATCTTACTTTGTTAACAAATAAGTTGCAGTTGTTTGTTTCGAGAAGAATCGACACAAATACTCCCAATTTCCGCTTGATGACTTCAAGTGTTGGAGGGAGGAGCTATATCCAAGGCGGTAATTATAATCAATATGGACCTATGGAGCCCACAAATACCTGGAGTTCAACTTCAAGATACAACCAAGGTTCTAGTGGGTTTCCTTATAGTAGTGGTTCTCCTCAGTATCCACAAAATCCGTACTATAGTTCAACTCAGTACCCTCAGTATAGTTCAAGTCAGTATCCGCAGTACAGTTCAAGCCAGTATCCTCAGTATGGTTCTACTCCTCAGTATGGTTCGACTTACAGGTCTTCTAGTGGTCGTGCTATAGTGGAAATATGTGCTATAATTTTCGCTTCTCTGTGTTTTTTGTTGTTGAAATAAAAATAGTGTGATATTTGCTAAAAACTATATTTTTTAATGTAAGTATCCAAAGACTCGATTGTTACATAAACTAGCTGTAAGCATTTAATTTATTTGTTATAAATGAAAAGTTCAATGTCACATTTGCTAATAGAACTTTGTAAATAATCGTTTTCCATTACATTTAGTGTGTATTGCATATGTTTGTTTAGTTTGTTGCAATTTTCTCGAAGAGAAATTTCTTAAATGTGTTTGTACAATTATTCGAAGATTTCTATTTGTCTTTAGAGGCTTATATAAATATGGCTTACTTACAGTATACATACTTAATTTATTTTTGTTCAACCAAAAGATATTATATAAGTATTTTTATTTTGCATCCCAAGCAAAGATTGTTCTTGTTAGATTTATGTATGTTGTAAATAACAAAATAAAAAATTAAATCAATTATTACCTCTTACATAAATAATTTATTCACATGCATGTCATTGTCATTTCGTTACTTCTTCTCTATTTTGTTTTTTAGAATAACAACAAAGGCTCTACTTTATAATCAACACGGTCCTGATCCGCATCCTGCCATGTTGTAAAAGACCTGCGTGGCGTTAGTCATTCTCAATCGGCGGCGAAACACAGTTGCAATGGTTTTAGTTTACGTTAGTTGAAATCAAGCAGCGTCGGGTCCGTTACTCGTGAAAAATGGGCGCTTTACAGTGTTTATTACTAACTTACCTATTCATTCTTCCGTGTCTGTCTCAATACCAGCCTGTATTTCACGTTATCCGAGAATGGAATTACATAAATTTCACGTGGAATGACCAAAACGCGTATAACAATGCTAAAAATGCTCGGACGTACGTCCGCGAGAATGTTATTCCGGCAGGGATGAGATATTTCGAGGGATATTTTTATATAACGTTGCCGAGGATGAAAAATGGAGTGCCTGCCACGCTGACGAGGATTAGGGCTGGTGATACTTTTAATACGAGTCCCTTATTGGAACCTTTTCCTTCCTGGGATATGAACAGGGTGGATGATTGCAATGCGCTCCAAAATGTGCAAAATATTGAAATCGATTCGAGAGGACAACTCTGGATAATTGATGGAGGGCATACTAGTACGTTAATGCAACCACCTGTGGAAATATGCCCACCAAAGTTGTTGATATACGATATTAGATCGAACAGGATAATTACCGTATTCAATTTTCCTGATGATGTAACTAGTAGAAAGGGTAGTTTTCTTTATGACATTGTAGTGGATGAAAGTGGTGGAGGTTACGCTTATATTACTGATAATAGTGGTAGTGATCCTGGTTTGATTGTGTTTTCTTTGAGGAAGAATAGGGCGTGGAAATTAAGAGAAGATCGTTCCATGAAAGCAGATCCTAACGCTGTGCAGTTTTCCGTTGATGGAGTCCAAATCTCTTCCCCTATTAACCTGGCAGCTATAGCTTTGGGGCCAAAATACTACGATCAGCAATACCCTTATGGCAGTCAACAATATTTAAATAGCGAGGAGAGGCAAGTTTATTTCTGTCCTCTATCAAGCTTGCATTTATATGCAGCTAACGCTTCGGCGTTAAAGAATGAAGAAAGTCGGTCCCAATTTGGATCAAGTAAAGTGACGGATTTGGGATTGAAGCACTCGCAAACAGCAGCGATGATCATGGATAACCAAGGCTTGCTCTATTACGGTCTTCTGGGGGACACTTCCATTGCCCGTTTTGATACCAGATTCTCCTTCCAGGCTGGTCAGAGAACCATTTCAAGGGACAAAGAGTTCCTGCAGTGGATTTCTTCATTAACTTTTGATGACGTGGGCAATCTTACTGTGTTAACCAACAAGCTGCAATTATTTGTTACTGGAAAAATGGACACAAGTATTCCCAATTTCCGCCTAATGACTTCATATGTTGGGGGGAAAAGCTACATCTACGACTTTAATTACAACCAGTATGGCCCTATGAACGTTGCTAATGACGGGGCTTCAACTTTAAGAAATAACCCAAGTTCTAGCGGGTATCCATCTCAGCATCCTCAACACAAATCTTCGAGTAGTCGAACTGTAGTGGAAGTTTGTGCTATAATTTTTGCTTCTTTGTGTTTCACCTTGTTAAATTAAAATAATGTGATATTTGTGAGAAACTATTTTTTTATTGTGACTATCCAAAGACTCGCTTGTCGTATTACGTAAACTGGATGCAAGCATTTAATTTATTGGCTGTTATAAATAAGTTTGTGAACAAAGTTCATGGTCAAACCTATACTACATTTGTAGAAATTTTCTGGGATTGGAATTTCTGAAGTATTGAATTTGTATTATTTGTTTTTAGAAACACCTACTGTATACAAAATAGGTACTTAATTTAATGTTTTTGCACCAAAAGCACTTTTAGTTCTTGTTGGATTTGTGTATGTTTTAAATAATAAAACAGGAAATTGAAGAAATATTTCTGCGTTTTTCATCGAGATGATAATATATTTTTAGCTCCAAGACGGGAGTCTGGGATCATATTGATCAGTCTACAAGGTCACTCTCACTGTTTACGTTTGCTGGGTTAGAGAGGAATAGGTTGGGCGGGGCAAGGAATGCTCCCACTTCATTCAATATTTTGGCGAACAAGAATTTCGTATGAAAAATGAGGATACAGCAAATGAAGGGACATATACCATTTTTACCGCGATTAGACATTAGCAACAGTGCCGGAATTTCAAATTTTAAGAGCCCCGTTTATGAATAATCAAAATAAATAACGCAAGAATTCAGTAACACTACCGCCCGCTGAGGAGCAACTTTCTCTTGTCTATAAGGTGAAATTATTTTACCTTGCCTTTTACCATGCCCAAAATCCAACTTTTGCATAAAATTTATTTTCTGATTGGGTATACTTTTACCCACACAGAACCACTGCTGGTCGTTTTATAGGAGTGTTACTGATGAAAATCCTAAAAGCGACCACTTTTATAAAACAACCCTTAGTTGCACCCCTGTAAAGCGTCCATCCTCTAACGCGACCGGGACCACATCAAAGCGACCGCTCGGCCGTCGCTCGCGTCTTCCGTGGTTCCGTCGTCCCCTAATATCATTATTTTCATCGTGAAAATAATATTTAATATTTTATTGGAGCGGCACTTCAAATACTTGTTGGTTAAATTCATTTGTAAATTATATGTAACGGTTTGTGTTTTTCTCGAGCAGGTGCCAAAACCTGAAGAATTTCGAAATTCCTAAAATTTAATTTATTTTGGCTTTCATAATTCACCTCGGTTTGTTCTCAAACTTCATATTGTACAATGAATTTAAAACGAATTTAGAATGAATTTAAAATGGTGACGCGACGTTACAAACAAGAAGTTTTAACCCTTAAATTGAGAGATAAAGTGATCAGTGATCAGACCGTGAACTAAGAAATATAAAAAGCACATTTGAAACATTTTTAGTTTTTTCGGCACCTATTTAATTATATGGCAATTATTAGCATTTTCTTTGCGAAATATCGTACCTATAATTCACTGTAGTGAATTATGGAATCATAATTCACTGTATTCGGCCAATCACAAATATACATTCAATAATCATTGTTTCCCTGATCCAATGATATTTTATAATTTATATCGACCGCGATCAACTCTTGCTGGAGCTGACAACCGACTCGGGTGACAGCCAAGTGTACCGCCATACTTGTTTACGTTTTCCAACGTATGCACTTCGTTCGAGTAGGTACCGATAACCGATTAATCCGTGCAAACTAACAATTCAACCACTAAAACTGCGCGAGAATTTAACAATGGAAGGGACAACTCCAAATTTTTATATTACTAACTGCACAAATTTCAATATTTTGGGTGGGGCGTAGGGTAACCTGAGTAAATATGTAAATGATCGTTCCGCGATGTTGTCTATTGAGAAGATGCATCCAAAGCATACCTATAATGATATGAGCGGTTGACAGTACATAATAGAAATCCGACTCGCCCCACGATTTTATTTTAGTCTGATCAATGCTCTAGATTGATGAGGAGAGTGGTGTGATGACTGGTACCTGGTACCTACCTAATTATTTTTTAGCTTTTAGTACATTATCTGCATCATTATTATGTTTCTTTACAACAAATCCGTTTAACTTAAAAATGTGTTTTTACTTATTTTATTAAACTTTCTAATGCTAGCTCAAACTCTTCCCTTATTATAGTACATCCCAGGTTATTCCCTTTTCTAACATATCTCCCATTCCTTGTCCTGCATATAAGATTCTCCAAATATTCCTTCCATCTATCTGCCTTTTCCTCTTTTGTTGTGATCACTATCTATATCTGCTCCAGAATAGCTTCTGTCCAAAACTAAGTGTAGAACTTCAAGTAATTTAAATTTCATTTCGCCATTTAATTGTTTTTCCGTAAAAATCGATAAAAATTAGCGTGTAATTTTAACTCTACTTCATTTCATGCAACTTTAGGTGCCTACTAAAATGTGTAATGAAGTCTAACTTTAACGTTTTCAATAACATTTCTGGAAATAGAAAGACTATAAAAATGTTAGAACAAGTAAATTTGGGAGGTATCCAAAAGTAACAGGTCGCCTGCACTTCCAATCAAGTTCTTAAATTAATTCTGTTGCCCATCGTTTGAGTTACTAGGTAAATGCATTTATATACAGGGTATCCTACGATGACCTTACACGATCTGTATATAGAAAAGTATACATATATAGTAGAATTACACAAACTTGCACAAACAGGTAATCGAGGATGCTCAATTCGACTAAAATATTTTTGACTTTCTGCGACTTCCGGTTATACCGGAAATAGACACCAACTTCCTTATTTTAAATGGAATGGCCACATTTTTATTACGGATTTAGATTTTTGGTCGAATTTTAAGGTCACCCTATGCAAAACATCATATGTTTAAAGTGCACTCTCTTCCAGATATTAGACGTTAAAAATCGTAATTTCTCAAATTTCATCAATTATAACTTGGAAACGGTACGAGATAAAGAGAAATGATTTACATGTCCCTATCCTAGTTTTTAATTCTCTATCCAATGGGTCTGGAAAATACTGCTTCCTGATTGGCAACTTTTTGTCATTTCTTGACCAATCAGGAGGCAGTATTTTCCAGACCCTTTAGATAGAGAATTAAAAACTGGGATAGGGACATGTAAGTCATTTTTCTTTATCTCGTACTGTTTCCAAGCTGTTATTGATGGAACTTGAAAAATTACGATTTTTAACGACTAATATCTCGAAGAGGGTGCACTTTACACATATGATGTTTTACATAAAGTGACCTTAAAATTCGACCAAATATCTAAATCCGCAATAAAAATGTGGCCATTCCATTTAAAATAAGGAAGTTGGTGTCTATTTCCGGTATAACCGGAAGTCGCAGAAAGTCAAAAATATTTTAGTCGAATTGAGCATCCTCGATTACCTATTTGTGCAAATTTGTGTAATTCTACTATATATACTTTTCTATATACAGATCGTGTAAGGTCGTCGTGGGATGCCTGTATTAAAAATCGAAAAGCGTTTATTTTGAAAAATTGGTAGCTCTACAGACAATGGCATAGCGCACGAGTATTACGAATATTTAATTAACTAAAACTGCGTAGGTACACAAAACGTGCAGATTGCACAGATAAGTTCAGGCCGCCAGCTTTTAGAAATTTCTTCACGCAAAGTACTAACTTGTATTATTGATCTAAAATCTAAATGTTTGTATGAATTTTATGGGGCACGAAAAAGTATAAAAGAAATGGGAAAATTTCACGCAATTTTTTTGTAGTGTGTAGGCACGTCATATTTGAATTCTTCATTTTGTCACTCTTTTAGCTGTACCTAAGTGTTAAATGGACGCTGACCTTTTCCAATTAAAATAGCTCTGGTGGAAATTGTGTTTTTTATTGGACAGTAAAAATGTAATTAGAACTATTTAGTCATAGTGAAAGTTCTTTGACCCAGCTCAGGATCACGGATAAGAGAGGTAGGCACCAAGGTGTGGCCGATGCCGCCCAATAGGTACGCGGATTTCCCAAAAGAAACTGGATATGATACGCGGTAGTGGAGATATGATAAAATGACTGAGATGTAGTGGCCGCCATGATAAGCCCATTTTTAGTGATTTGTGTCTATGTACGTCTAGTGAGAATTGCTAAATTGTTGTGGTGTTCGTCTTTGTCATTTGTTTGACGTGACCTAACCGGACCTGACCGATTCAAATGCGAAATTTGCTTTATACCAAAGACATTATTTCGTTGTGACCAAAACGAACACAACGGGGTCAAGGTATTTTTCAGTAACAAATGTCGTATACAGGATGGCTTGAAATTAGCGTGCAATATTTTACCACCGTGTTCTGTGGTCAAAAATGAGACAAGCGTATACCGAAATATGCTTTCTAAAAGAGAAGGCCCGAAGATGTTTTACATCCACCACCCCCAGATTTGAGACGCCCCTGTTGAATTTTAAAAATTATGTTTGCAGCAAGAGATTCAGCATTTGGTACTTATTAATTCCATTAAATTTCATAATTTTAACTGGACTTGTTTCGAAGATACTTAAGAAGAAAACGTTTTCAGGCCTTCTCTTTTAGAAAGCTATAGCTCCCTTGAGAAGCATATTTCGGTATACGCTTATAGGAATCTCTTGTCTTAACACGTTGGTAAAATTTTGCAGGCTAATTTCGGGCCACCATGTATAGGCCATATTCTAAATAGTATCGTAATTACAAGATATGGAAGTTTTATTTTCGGACTTATAGTAAATTGATAATCACCGGTTCACTAGAAGAAAATTTAAGTTTTAGGAAGACGTAGAAACCTAGATTAACATGACATTTTCACAATAATTATCCTAATAAACAGTCAGTTTTCATTACACATTCTGGTATATGCTAGGAATTTCGAAAAAATATAATCGAAACTATCGCACTTCTTTATTGTATTTTACCACATTTTATGGTTAATATTAAATTATTGTTTTTGGTAGGTATTCAGGGGCCAAAAATTTTCCGCTGAAGGGTCGTTTTCTGATGCGCAAACAAAAGATTTTTGGACTAAGTGTATCAACTTCCGTATCAACAATAAAATACATTGTACACTTCAGTGTATAACTACATACATAAGTCCCTACAATTATTGAATTATTGATTCTGGAATTGGTTGTTTGATTCTTGAACCTTTTTGTTTTCCATGGATAGCGCGCATTTTTATTAATTTAAAGTAGAAAAATTCTTATAAATCCTTTATTTTTTAAAATAAGCATGGACTATGGTAGGCATGACTCAGATATCAGCAAAGCTAAGCTTACATTATTTCCCGAGCGGGAACGTTTAATGTAGAAACTCGGAAGAGACTCTTAAAGATGAATGTATGGAGTACGGCATTATACGGGTGCGAAACTTGGACAATAGGAGAAGCGGATCGAAAAAGAGTAGAAGCATTTTTGAAATGTGGTGCTACAGACGTATGATGAAGATACCGTGGATAGATAAGGTTAGCAATAGGGAGGTATTAGAAAGAGTTGGGGAAAAGCGAAAGGTATGGAAGACAATAAAGAATAGGAGAGATAGGATGGTACGACACCTTCTAAGACACGAAGGAATAGTTCGCAACATACTAGAGTCAGAGATAGGAATAAAAAGAGATAGGGGTAGGCCTAGATTAGACTACTGCTCTCGAATAGTTAGGGATGTAGGATGTTGTACTTTTAGGGAAATGCGTAGGTTAGCTCAGGATAGGAAAGGATGGAGCTAAGCGTCCAACCAGTCTTCGGACTGAGAACCTTATGAAGTTGATGTTTTACACTGCAATTTTCAAAAATTTGAAATTGCGTATTTGTTCAGCTCAAACAACTACACTTCTTTACCTATCTTTATCTCTGCATGTTTCCAACGTCCTATTAGTTAGAATGAAAAAAATATTAAAGATTTTTGTATTTAAAAATCCTCTAAAATAACTTATAACGAGCAAAAATTTCAAGTTACGCAAGTGGGACGCTAGCTGCAACATTGGGTATTATGGAACATGGTAATAAACTATGCTACTGTGGCATCATTTTTCTTTTGAACCGTTTGCTCGTAATCCCAGTGCTGATCGGATCTGCACTAATCTCTATCAATGTTCCAGGAGTTCAAGCCCCTGAAATTCCAGGAAGCCGATGCGGGAGTTTAGGCAAGCCAAATGGAATAATTTTCATTTTCTTTCTTCGTCATGAATCAAAGAATTTCGAAAAATAATAATGCTGTCATTAGATCACTTCATATAATAAAGAAAATGTTAGCCGCAGACTAAAAACTGTAAAGATTGCCACAAAATCACCTGATCCAACCTTATACCCCCTTGTGTGGATTCATGAAAATTAACCTCCCCCAACAGTGCTAGACAACACTGAGATGTCATGAAGAAAGTAATTAATGTGCTCAGTATTCTTTGGAAGTAGTTTAGTGAAAGCAGGAAAGCTAGAAAAGTAAACAGTTCCATCGAACTGGTGCTTTCCTGAAATCCTTGGGGCACTTAAACTTTGGAGCTTAATGATAACACCTCAACACCCACACCGCACAGCTGCCAATCTTTCTAAGAAAAATTAGTCCACTTATAGAACATCCACCTTATTCTCCAGATTTGACCATTTGTGTGAGATTGTTCTTTAAGCTCAAAAAGTATTAGTTTTTATTATTGTCCAATAGCAATAAACTACAAAAAAATATTAGTTAATTAGTAGCAGTGATGTGAGCTGGTAAATTACCAGTAAATAACCGCGGTTATTTACCGTAAAATACCAAAAATTAGTTACCGTAATTTACGTGGAAAGTTACCGTAAATTACACAGTAAATTACGCAGTAAATTACCATATTTTATAGTAATTTTGTTTAATTTTTTACAAATAAAATTTATATTTTGGCGACATCTAACATTTAATGCTAAATTACTGTTATTGGTAAATTACGATCATTGACTGGTAAATTACGGTAATTTTCTGGTAAATTACGGCAATTTACTGGTAAATTACCGTAATTTATGCAATATTTATTACGGTAAATTATCAAGGTAATTTACAAAACAAATTTATTACCACGGTAATTAATATTGGTAATAAAAAATTGTAAATTACCGCCGTAAATTACCAAAAATATAAATTACGGTAATTTAACATCACTGATTAGTAGGCATAATAATAAAAAGGAAACAAATTGCGTAAATATTTTAAAATATATTCATCTTGGTTCAAAATACAATAATATACAAATAAATCTTAAAAATTTACAATTTTCTTTTAATAATTAACTTTACTGCATTGCAATAATAATCAAACAGTATATACAAATCAGAGTATTGCTATTTCTATAGAAATAATAGTAAAACATACCAACTACATTTATACAAAAAACAATAATTAAGACAATAAAAGAATGTGCACCTTAGTATTAAGAAAAATTTTTAAGTAGTCGAAATAAATTAGGATTTTGATTCACAAAATTTAAATTTTGAAACCAAAAAAAAAAAACAAAAAAAATAATACAAGAAAATTATAAAAACTACGTATCACACAACTCATTTTCATCTGAAAAATTCCTACTTATTTATTGCTTAGTACTGCTGAAATGTATCTACAAGTCTACGAGGTTTCATCATGACAACCGTGGAAAAACACATTACAATAAACATTGTGATTCAGAATAGGCACCAGTAACTTGCATCTTTTGTAATAATTCCAAAACTACTGAACCAATATTGATGGAACTTAATTTATATTCTGCACGGAAAGCATCCATTAATTTATGAGCATGAAAAGTGTTTATACCCTGTAAAGTTAGTGGAGGGTTGCAGCGCTTTATCTTGTACAAAAAACGTAGATTGTGTTATTTTCAATTATAAACACCACCTCAAAATTTTGCAACACAATTCTGAATCACCGAGATATCCGACGACCGTCATGACGCAACTGTTGTTTGTAATGTGCATAAAAATGTAATAAACTTTAGCAAAATATTTGTGTGTGATGTATAATGGCAGGAATTCTTGTTCTTTAAATGTTTTACTGGATAATAACGCCAGTATTAAAACATCAACAAAAGTAACATTGTTCTCGAGGTCCCACTACAATAATGTTTATTCTCTGTCAACTCAGTAATTGGAGAAAGTTTTTTGTTGAACTTATACATGACACAAGAGTTTCACAATGACACTGAAAAAAGAACTTAAAACCCGCATATCATAACCATCATTATAAACAATGTCAACTTTTTAATTATTGCGTTCGGAATTTTGTTTGCATTATTTCATTTTATTTGGAACTTATTTTCTAAATACGGCAGAGGCAAAAATTGTGAGAAATTCGTGCAGAAATTTAAATACATTCGGTCCTAATTGGAAAGTCTATTAGAACACGACAAATTACGTAGGTGATGTGGGTCTTTCCAATTTATTCGGTGTTAAATGATTTCAAAACTGTTTCTCAAGGTAATTGTTAGGTGTATCACAAATATACTCTCCTGAACAAAATTACTGCATCATTATATCGGTTTTTAGGTAGTTAAGTCTGGTCCCTGACAACAATTTATTTGATTATGTACCTTTTTTATAAAAATAATCAGTTTCGCATTTTTAGAGCTCATAGGCACTGTACTGACTTACCACAGGCACATCATTATCTATAAAGTAACAATTTAAAAGTTATTTAGTGTGATGCATGGCGAAGATACCGTGGATAGTTAAGGTTAGCAATAGGGAGGTATTAGAATGGGTCGGGGGAAAAGCACAAGCTATGGAAGACAATAAAGAATAGGAAAGATGAAAACTTTATGATGCTGTGTACTCAGGCTTAAACTAGGGTCTGAAGTCCAGGGATTATCTGATTTTAAAGCAATTTGACTGTTGTCCAAGAGAGTATTTTTATAAACTGCAGGTATGTGTTGGAAAAACCCACGTTATTCCAAAAAGAAGTACAAAAATCACCAAACTGGACAAACTACTACAGCTAAGCAATTTCAATAACCAACAACAATTGCATTTAGAATTTGAGGCACTTTTTTTAAACATGGGCATTAAGCAAGTTTGCTTCGTGTATTGCTGAAAAAGGCACTTTTGTCCAGTCTTTCCTAGCATCCGCATGTGATATGACGCAAGTTAGTTTATTAATCAATTAACAGGGCGTTATTTTAACGATTACGAATAGGGAATGGTTCGCTTTGTACCAAATGTTCATTGCTTGTCGAGTGCTCGACCTAAACGGCGTAATTCTCGAAAAAAATTGAATCCTAGTATAGTAAAGCAAGCAAAAAACTGCTATAAATTCGTTTTCAAACTTGGTCATAAAATTTATAATTTCGAAAATTCGTAAAAAAAAGTTATGCAGGATTCACCAAAATGTGTTGACTATTTTGATTACAAATTCAAATCTACAATTCCAAGTTTAATTTTCTTCTGTAGTGTTATTTATCACATGGCACAGCAACATTGAAGATATCTTTTATAAATGAGTGCGACAATTTAAGTTATAGAACACTTTTCCAACTAGGTGCAGCCCAATAGATTTAAGTTGGCGAGCGTACCAGTGGCGCAGGTAAAATTTTCAGTAACCGGGGAGTTTTTGATATATCGATTATTTCTATATATTTCAATAGATACTTATACAGTGTGTCCAAAAAAGTGTGCAACAGGAGGAAAACTTGATTTCTTAGAAGACTTTGTCCTACTTAAAAGTTGATGCTTGTTACTAAACGTAAGACGAATATATCAAAAATTAGGTAGAGTTGCTAAGTTCCCACACAACCGCATGCCTTGCTTCCGGTATCGTTATTCGATATATCAATATCCATATCGATATATCGAAAAAAGTCGCAGGCCTAACCACAATGTCCACGCTAATTCCGCACCCACATCAAATTCTAAAAAGGCAGATATAATAATTAAATGGCTAAAAATATTAATTTTGAACCTAATATGTTAAAATCACAGTTGTACGAAATTATCGAGCATTATAAGAAGAGGTATATAACCTACAAGTTCGACACATTATTACAAGACCATGGACACACTGCTTTACGTTTACCACCATATCATCCAGATTTAAATCGCAGGCCTAACCACAATGTCCACGCTAATTCCGCACCCACATCAAATTCTAAAAAGGCAGATATAATAATTAAATGGCTAAAAATATTAATTTTGAACCTAATATGTTAAAATCACAGTTGTACGAAATTATCGAGCATTATAAGAAGAGGTATATAACCTACAAGTTCGACACATTATTACAAGACCATGGACACGCTGCTTTACGTTTACCACCATATCATCCAGATTTAAATCCCATCGAGTTACTATGGGCGACAGTGAAAAACAACGTCGTTGCAAAAAATACTACCTTCAAATTAGAAGATGCGCCGAAGTTAGCGAAATATGAATTTAATCAAATAAAGCCAGAAGACTGGAAGAAGTGTTGTGATCAAGTGATTAAGATCAAGGACAAATATTTAGGAAATGAAGGGCTCGCAGACAATAGCAGTGAAGTTGAACCTAGGGCTGTGGAAAATAATCGATTAATAGAAATATAGTCGATTATTTGATCATAGATTTTACAATAATTGATTACTCAAAAAACTGATTAATCGATTATCTGATTAATCGAATAATCAATAAATCAAATTATTGATTAATCGAATAGTCAATAAATCAAATTATTGATTAATCGATTAATCAGCTGATCGATTGTTCGATTATTTGATTAGTCGATTATTTTATTAATCGTTTATTTGATCAATTGTTCACTTGATTAATCTATTATTTAATTAAGCGATTTAATTAATTAAAAGAGTACTTTTTTATGGTAAGCTATTCTAGAGGTATTATTTTTATTACTGATATATCGCATATTATAATACACAATAAAGGGTCCGGCAACAGGTACTGACAGCTTTTAGCGTGTGATTTTAAGTGCAAAAATTCAAATACAGAGATTACAAAGACATCTTTTTATTCATTAGACAGTGCATTTTTATTATGACCATTAGTGCTTAAAGATTACATCTTCTAAGTGGGCGCCATTGCGATTTTCGCATTCTACGAGACGACGGTGAAATGATTGCATATGTACGTCTGGTTGGAGTGCTCTAATTTCAGCGGTTTCTCAACTCTGCCATTGTATGGGGCCGGTCGATGAACACCTTAGCCTTCAGATAGCCCCACAAGAAGAAATCCCAACAAGTCAAATCGGGGGATCTTACCGGCCAAGGAATTTCGCCATTTCGCGATCTGAGTCGCCCAGGAAAAAGTCGTCTTAAAACAGGAGTGTGGTTTGTCGCGCCACCGTGTTGAAAGAATAAGTAAATGTTGTTTACATTTCCAGTTTCCACAAACCGCTGATACCATTACAGAATGGTGTTTCGCGTAGGAATTGACAGTGCACGGCATCTGACAAACGCCGTTTGTGCACTCTGTTTGAATAAACGCGTTTACACAAAAAATGCGTTGCTGCACAGGCCAGGAATTCATGGCGACTGAAACTGCATTACCTACCGAACATGTCACGCCCACAATTGTTTCCCCGACCGCAATACTTTTTCCCCGTAGCATTCGCAAACTCGTCAATACCTGTTGCCGGACCTGTATAAAGTCTCTGTCTTTAATACATTAAATGTAGACTTTATATGTAGTGCGTATTATAATTAGTAGAAAGCATAGTAATTGTGAAAACTCAATATGTCCGACCGAGGGGTGAACCGCAGAGCAAAATCTTGTACACCAATTCCTCTATTTATGTGTAATTCCTTTTAATTCCCCGCAATTCCTATCTAATTCCTGCAATTCCTCAAGTAATTCCCGCTATTCCCCATGTAATTCCTGCAATTCCCCGTGTAATTCCCGCAATTCCCCATGCAATTCCTGCAATTCCTCATGTAATTCCTGCAATTCCCTTACAACTAATTCTTGCATTTCCTGTACGTCCGATACTGCAATAATTTACAGCGCATGCGCAATCGTTAGTATAAAAGGGGTAAACATTTCTGCAATTCCCTTGTAATTCCTGCAAATCCTCACTAATTCCTGCAATTCCCCAAACAATTCCTGCAATTCCCTACAAATTTATGTAATTCCTCAAGCTTGTACACAAATTCCTCTATTTATGTGTAATTCCTTTTAATTTCCCGCAATTCCTATCTAATTCATGCAATTCCTCCAGTAATTCCCCCAATTACCCATGTAATTCCTGTAATTTATATTAATTTGTAAAGATGATGCAATGCGCAATCGTTAGTAAACATTTCTGCAATTCCCTTGTAATTCCTGCAATTCCCTACAAATTTATGTAATTCCGTACTAATTCCTCTGCAATTCCTCAAGCTTGTACACCAAAATTCCTCTGCGGATCACCCCTCGTGTCCGACCGAGTATTTGATTAATCGATTAACCAAATAATCGCTTAGTCCATTAATCAAACGCTTAATCGATTAATTAAACAATCAATAAGCCGATAGATCAAACAATCAATTAATTGACAATCGACTAACTGATTAATCAAATAATCGATCAATCAAGAAATCGATTAATCAAAAAATCGATCAGTCGATTAATCAAGTTATCGGACAATCAAATAATCAACCAAGTGATCAAATCAAATTTATCGATTACTTTACAACAATCGATAATCGATTATGAAATGTAATAATCGCACAGGCCTAGTTGAACCATTAATGATTTCTTTAGGCATCAGTGACAGTGATAATAGCGATTATGAATTACCTTTGGTGCTAATAATTTTCTTAATACACATGGAATATTATCTACTGAATTTTTATTATTTAATATTTATTCCCAAGAGTAAAAAATGGTTCACGCCACTGTTGCGCTGAGTTAGATGCAGGCTGTGGCAGGCGCCAATGTGTGGCAACCCCACCCCTCACCAGCTTAAATCTGTTGCACTGTACTTATAATGTTACGGAGTAAGTTTCTGGCCACTAGCACTGAAGCTCAAGCTTATTGTGGACCCATAAAGTTCTGTTCCTGTTACAAGAGCGGGACATTCGCATAGTACGTAATGAGTAATTTCCCCTTTTCTCAATAAATCCTGCAATCGAGATTGTCCTTTAATCCAATAGTGGTGGGATGTCTCGTAAGTGAACATTGTCCCGTAAATAATCCTACTCCCCATTTCAGCTGTCTTGCTGGATGGTCCGCTAATAAACATCCACGATTGCTTGCCTCAGTCCATGAGGTATGTTTTTGTCTTACCAGGTCCTTTATTACCCTTTTGGCTGTCTGATATACCAAACAGCACATGTTATGAACTGCTAGCCGAGCCAGCGAGTAAACCTTTAACGACCAACACATTTTGCCAAGATCCTGTATCAGACTAACTACGCTCTGATTATGTTTCTCTGATATACCAACTCCCAAGATATGTTACCTCATTAGCTCCCGTTATCCTGAAGACGTCCTTATCATCTTAAACAACACTAAAAAGAAGAATCCAACGATCGGAAACCTACGAACACGATCACCGTAACAATTTAAAAAATCACAATCCACTTGTTCACCTACACAAATTCAACAACGAAACTTAAAAGGAAATTAAAGAAAAATATCACTCGACCGCAAATCCGCAAGTTTCCTCGACGGCCTGCGTTAACTTATCTAATAAAGTTTGATAGGTATCGTACGGCGGTATATCTATCCTATTAAAGCAAGTGTGCGCTTTCGGCAGATTCTGAGGAGAGACATCCACACAGTGGATGGTGAACAACCTAGGTCCGGCCGCACCTGTGCTACCCTGCAACGCCTTGAAGCCCTGCAATGGTACACGTGAAGAACCTGTTACGAACTGCAGTAATCTAGCACGCATTTCTTCGGAGTACGATTCGACAGCTTGCCAAAACCACTGGACTACTGGCGTCTCTGCTGAACAGTGTTTCAGGCGAGTGTGTGAGCGCCAATCTGCGATATCTATCGAACCTGCAAAAAATTCATACTAAAGTCAAAGGCACTCTTATAAGTCGCGTCAGACATTATTGTCTGAATTAAGTTCATCAAAAAAAATTATTTATATATTTGATTTGTGTGCATACAGGAACAACTTGCGTACTGTGCGGCTATTTTATTGCGTAGTATGTGTGGTATACAGATATTGTGCGCAGTTCGTTTTACGCTATTTTTTTGAAGGTATTTATTGTTTTGTCGCTTTATTTTGTGTGTATGAATAACTTATAAGATAATAACATAACACACAACATGATTATATAGTTCAAAAAATATTGGCTCTGGATGTGGTCCAAGAATACAAGTTTGTTGCCCCACAAACAGTCGCAGTTTGCGTGTCCGAAGAGTTTCTCCCAACAGCATTCAAAACTGGCGGCAAAGCACCTATATTTTGAGTCCTGTTTTGAACAAAATCAGTCTGTTTGTGTATCGAACGAGTCCCTCCTAACAGCACTCAAAACAGAAGGCGAAATATTGGTATTTTGAACTTCGTTTTGAACACGTTTATTTTCTTCTTCCAATTGGGGTTCATCTGGTCGATAACAATAAAGTAATAGTCGCTATCAAAATTTTCTCCAACTCCTCTCTAGTTTCTAGTATAGTATTTTCCGAATTTCAGTTTGTGAATAAATTACCTACACCCAATTACGCGTACAAAAATACTGATCGGAGTTCAGAGATAATGTAATTTGTTATATCAACTAATACTGAAATTGTGGGGGCAACTGCTCTCCCACCCTATCATCATCATAAGGTTTTCAGTCCGAAGACTGGTTGGACGCATATCTCCATCCTTTTCTATCCTGAGCTAACTTATGCATTTCTCTAAAAGAAGAACATCCTACATCCCTAACTATTTGAGAGCAGTAATCTAATCTAGGCCTACTACCTCTTTTTTCCTATCTCTGACTCTAGTATGTCACGAACTATTCCTTCGTGTCTTAGAAGGTGTCCTACCATCCTATCTCTCCTATTCTTTATTGACTTTCATATCTTTTGTTTTTCCCCAACTCTTTCTAATACTTCCCTATTGCTAACCTTATCTATCCACGGTATCTTCATCATGCGTCTGTAGCACCACATTTCAAACGCTTCTACTCTTTTTCGATCTGCTTCTTCTATTGTCCAAGTTTCGAACCCGTATAATGCCGTACTCCATACATACGACTTCAAGAGTCTCTTCCGAGTTTCTACATTAACCGTTCCCGAACATAACAGTTGTTTCTTTTTGTTAAACGCAACTCGACCCTGTGCTATTCTTTGTTTTATATCTTTAGCGCTCCTACCATCTCGAATTATTTTACTTCCTAAATAGCAGAAATCCACGACCTCCTCTATCTTCTCATTTCCTATTTGTATTTCAGTTTTAGTTCTATTTTCACTCCCTCTACATACCAAAATTTTAGTTTTCTTTTTATTGATTTTTTGTCAAAACTGCTTCCATTTCATTCAAAACCGCTAATAATTCTTCTTTGCTAGATTCTAACACTGCTATATCATCCGCAAATCTGAGCATGTTAATAGTTTGACCCTGTACATTAATGTCTGAGGCTGTTGTTCTATCCTTAACAATATTAATCGCATCTTCGATATACAAGTCGAAAACCAGAGGTGACAATGTGTTCTTAATTGTTCTGTATCAGTTACTTTTTTTATAAAAACTAACTTTAACGTGATTATCGTTTTATTCCTCTATTTTTCTACAACAACTTGACAATCAATAAAAATATTAATTCCGTTTTTTTTTCTCTCGCCTTCCTTGATATAAATCTTTAAAATAAAATGTTTATCATGGCAAATGAGATTCAGCACGTATCACATAAATTAATAAATAACTCGAATCTCCAACATGCCCCCCGCCTTGGAAATGCCCTGGACTGGGCAATTGCAACAGTCAATCCTTGGTGGTGTCTTCCAAATCAGTTGTAGGAAGAGGGCAAAGCTTGGAAAAAGACCGCTTCACTTCACCCTTTGCAGTCTTGACTGTGGCAACTCTACTTATATTATCCTTGCCGGGATGTATCTGGACTATTCGTCCAAGTCGCCAATTAAGAGGCGGAGCATTGTCCTCCTTTATGATAACTAACGCCCCGGGTTGCAAACTAGAGCGCGACCCTTTCCACTTAGAGCGCTGCTGTAGCTCTGCGACATATTCCTTGTGCCAGCGGCTCCAAAAATGTTGCTGGCACTGTTGAATATGCTGGTAGCGATTTAAGCGGCCAACAGGCAACTCTCTGATGTCACTGCCTGGCAGGGCGACTAATGGCCTACCGATGAGGAAGTGAGCCGGGGTTAACGGCACCAAATCGTTTGGATTGTCAGATAGGGGAGAAATTGGCCGAGAATTGAGTACAGCCTCCACCTGAACTAGCAAAGTATTGAGCTCTTCAAACGTCAAATGAGCGTTACCTAGAACCTTTCTTAAATGTTTCTTGCTGGATTTAACACCAGCTTCCCACAAACCCCCGAAATGCGGGGAATAGGGAGGAATTAATTGCCAATCAATTCCTTCATTTGTGCAATAATTTTTAACGTGTTTGCCTGAAATTTTAAGAAATTCCCCCAATGATTTTAACTCTGAACGAGCTGCAAGGAAATTACTGCCGTTATCGGAAAATAACCTTACTGGTTTCCCGCGGCGTGATATGAATCTCCTCAAAGCCATCAAGAACGAATCTTTTGACAAGTCAGATATGAGTTCTAAATGAACCGCCTTAGTTAAAAAACAGACGAATAATCCTATGTAACATTTACTAATTTTTCCCCCGCGACCCTTTCGATCCTTGATTTGTAAAGGACCCGCGTAGTCTACACCCGAGACCGCAAATGGTGGTTCTGGCTGGAGGCGTGACGCAGGCAAATGACCCATTTTTGGGTTAATAACTCGCGGCTTATTCTTAAAACAAGTGATGCATTGTCTGACCACCCTCTTTGCCAAACTTCTGCCCAGCACAGGCCAAATTCGATCTCGAACTGAGGCTAAGAGCTGTTGTGGACCAGCGTGGAGTAACATTGCATGCTCATTTTCAAAAATTAAATTTGTTAGGTGATGTTTTGAGCAGATTAAAACAGGATGTTTCTTGTCATAAGTATAACTTGAGTTTTGAAGACGCCCGCCTACTCTTAGTATGCCTTCATTATCAATAAATGGATCTAAACTTAATATTCTACATTTAGAATTCAGCGGCAGGTTTGCCTTTAGACACGCAATTTCTTGAGAAAAGGAATTCTGCTGAGCGCTTCTGATGAGAGTCTTGAATGCTGCATTTAGCTCTAATAACGAAAGTGGACCTATGATCCTGTTTTTCTTTTCGTTTTTACAATTAAAGACGAATCTGAGCATAAATGCCACAGTGCGTTGCAAACGCAACAATTTCGAAAATCGTTTGAACGGAAATGGTTCTGTATTTTGTGACACAAAACTATGAGTATTGTCCCTTCTCATATCAGGAAGTTCGATGCTTGTATTCGTTTCAAAACCTTTAGTTTGTGGCCAATTTTCAGAAGATTCGGACAGCCAGGTAGGTCCGTGCCACCATAAATCTAATTTCAGCATTTCACTCGGTCGTACACCGCGTGATAAAAAATCAGCAGGATTGTCTTTACTTCGCACATGACGCCAAGTATCGTTGCATGTAATTTCTTGAATTTCACCTACTCTGTTGCTCACGAATGTTTTTAATTTATTTGGTGGTAGTTTTAGCCAAGAAAGCACAATTGTAGAATCAGACCAAAATATGCGTTTGCCCAAACTTAGCCGCAGTGACTTGGCAACCTTGTCCGCAAGTCTGGCTACAATTAAGGCTCCTGACAATTCTAGCCGTGGCAGTGGGACTGTTTTTAACGGGGCCACCTTAGTTTTTGCACATAGCAGGTTCACGACCGTTTTACCATTCTTATCTGTGCTTTTTAAGTACACGCAACCGCCGAAAGCCTTTTCAGACGAGTCACAAAAACAATGCATTTCTACGTTTTCATAATCTTCACAAATCACGTGCCGATCAACACGTAAGTTGTTCAGCTCATTTAATTCGCAACGAAACTCGCGCCAAAATGTATGAATGTTCGCAGGCACCGTTTCATCCCATGTAACTCGTTCCAACCACAATTGCTGAAGTAGAACTTTTGCTGTCACAATACATGGACTAAGTAAGCCCAGGGGATCGAATACCTGCGATATGCTTGACAATATAGTGCGTTTATTCACCCTTCCCGGCTCCGGTGCCTCGCTAATTTTGTACATTAATTGATCGTTTGTAATACACCACGAAAGCCCTAAAGTTTTGGCGTTTTCGTTGGCTCCGAATTCCAGTATTTTTGCAGACGATTTATCTTCGCAAACGTACCTTAGAACGTCGCAATTGTTTGAATAAAATTTTCGCAGATTGAAACATCCCTGTTTTAGAATATTCGCAACTCCTCTTGCAATTTGAGCCGCTTCTTCTATGGAATCTGAGCCCGTCAACATGTCGTCGACGTAGAAGTCTTCTTCAATTATCCTCGCGAGTAACTCATTTTCGGCCTTGTTTTCTTGTGCCAATTGCTGGATGCAGCGAATTGCTAGATACGACCCAGCTGTCGTCCCGTAAGTTACCGTTGCGAGCTCAAATTTTTCTATGGGATGTTCCGGTCTTTCGCGCCATAGAATACGCTGTAGAGAACGTTGATTTGGTGCAATTAGAACCTGGCGGTACATTTTTTCGATGTCTCCCGATACGACGTATTTATGTTGACGAAATCGCACAAGAATCGAAAATAATTCGCTTTGAGTTGAAGGGCCCGTCATTTGTAAGCTATTTAAGGAATGGCCAGTGCTTGTTGTTGCTGAAGCATCAAATACGACGCGCAGTCTCGTGGTTAGACTTTCCTCGCGAATTACGCCGTGATGAGGCATGTAGTAAGCAATTTCAGCGACGTCTGGCAATCCTACTTTCGACATATGACCTAGGGATTCGTATTCACAGATGAATTCTGTATAGCTCAATTTTAAATCCGGCTTAGAATGTAGCTTGCGCTCGAGGGACAAAAATCTGCGCTCCGCTTGTATATAAGAGTCACCTAACTTGTCGAGGCTATCCTTTAATGGGAGGCTGACGATGAACCGTCCATCAGATGCGCGTTTTGTATTTTTCATGAAATGTTCCTCACACGCAACCTCTTCTTGGGAGAGTGGCCTGATCGGACTGCACTCTTCTAGTTCCCAAAAACGTGCTAGTTGCGCCTGAATATCGAGATGCGTGAAATTACAGAAAACCGTTGACGACTTTTTTGATGTGCCAAATTTTCCCGATATGATCCACCCTAAACGTGTTTTTTGTAGTACCGGTTTATTTTTTCCCAAACGAATTTGCCCAATGCACATTAAATGCCAAAAAAGCTGCGCGCCGATAAGCATGTCAATTTTCTGTGGCGTCGAAAATGACGGATCAGCCAACTTCAGATTTTTTGGTATATTGAGCTTTGAAGCGTTCAATTGTACACTTGGCACATTGCCTGTAATGTTAGGAACAACAAAACATACAAGTTTTTCAGAAAAATCATTGTGCAAAGCCTGTATAATGACCTCGCAGCTCGTATCTATATTGGAACAAGTATTATTAAGTCCAAGTACAGAGATGGGTTGCTTGGATGTTTCTAAATTTAAAATTTTGCACAATTCTTCAGTTATGTAGTTCGACTGGGAGCCCGAGTCAAGTAAAACCCGTATAGTATGTGGAGTTTTTTGCTTATCTAAAACTTGAATCAAAGCAGTGGATAACAGTACGTGCGCGTCAAAAACACCGGACGACAATACAACACTATTAGGATTAGACGACGAAAATTCGGTTGAGCTGACAGCGCCGTTGTTATGCAGGAGCGTGTGATGATTTTCGTTACATTTTTGACAGGTTCCTCGGCGACAATTTTCGCTTGAATGACCTGGCCTTAAGCAATTTTGGCAAAGCTTTAAGCTACGAACCTTTTCGACCTTTTGGTTATGTGACAGCTGCAGGAATTCTGAACAATTCTGTATGTAATGTTGCTTCTTGCAAAACCTACATCTTACTACGAAATTATTGGTGCCTTGTTTATTTCGCTGCTTGTTTTCTGTAACTAAAAATCCCCTGGTTCCCTTTTTGTCGGTGGGTTTGTCACGTTGGCATGACTGCAATGTTTCAAGCAAATCCGCGCGAGATTTTACAAAAGACTTGAGGTCTTGCAACGTGGGTACATCTTTTCCGGTTTTATAATTCTCCCATTCGCGAAGCGTTATTTTGTCAAAGTTTGAAGATACTATAAAAACGATGAGAGTATCCCAGTTGTTTACCGGCTCTTGAAGTTGCTCTAGAGCGCGTAGATTTTTTGTTACAGAATCCAACATTATTCGCAGACCACTGGCCGATTCCCTTTGCAAACACTCTAAATTAAATAAGGCCTTAACGTGATTATTAACTAATAATCTCCGATTATCATATCGATCACACAATGCATCCCACACCACTGGGTAATTATTAGCTGTAAATTCCAATGAACTTATGACCTGCGTGGCGCCACCTGTCAGAGATGCTCTGAGGTAATGAAATTTTTGAATCGGACTTATGGACGCATTTTGATGTATTAGAGATTCATACGTGTCACGGAATTCCAGCCAGTTAGAATATGATCCGTCGAACTTAGGTAGTTCTATTGTCGGTAACCTAATGTGCTGACCAGAAACTCTATTGGTATTTACGGAAATAACCTCCTCGCCATCGCCACCGTCGGATAGAGCAGAAGAAAGGGCACGAGAGGACGCTACAGTACGTTCATGATCGTTAAGAATCTTTTTTGCTTGTGCTGTTAGCTCAAAGAATTTATTTTCAAATGTGTAGCGCTCCCTAGCCTCGTCTTCAGCATCCTCGGCGGTGCTTTCGATTATAATTTGAACTTCTTCGAATTCAGTTAACAATGTTTCGATTTTGGTTAACCGATCATGTAACTGCAACAAGTCTACATCGGTTTTGTGAACCTTACTGTTGAGTTCAGTTAAGAATTTTGAAAAGTTTGTTAACTTAGTCTTGCAAATACCTCTTTTTTGAATTGGCGAAGCCATCTACAGTTTAATGGAAATACACTGATTAAACTATAAATATATGCGTAAAAAGAGCCTTGCAATAATTACTAGCGCAGGAGGAAGCCTTTCAATTACAAATAAATGGCACCGCTGCGCTGCACTGGTAAATAAGAGGAACGAGCTCACTTTGTTTCGGAGAGACTTCTGGAATTTTCTGCCCCTTACAATGAATGTGGGTCTATGTTTTGATACTGCACAGCAATAATTGATCCACAGGTTCAATGTGCGGCGGGAACACGAAGACGTCACACCGGTATCTTCTCCGCTCAAGCTGGATAATCACTTAATTTTTTGCAAAGTAACTACGCTCTGCTACCATTTTATGTTCTTAATTGTTCTGTATCAGTTACTTTTTTTATAAAAACTAACTTTAACGTGATTATCGTTTTATTCCTCTATTTTTCTACAACAACTTGACAATCAATAAAAATATTAATTCCGTTTTTTTTTTCTCTCGCCTTCCTTGATATAAATCTTTAAAATAAAATGTTTATCATGGCAAATGAGATTCAGCACGTATCACATAAATTAATAAATAACTCGAATCTCCAACACAATGCACATCCCTGTCTCACTCCCTTCCGGATATCTACTTGTCTTCGTTCTTGCTCAAATTCTATAACTGCCTTTTGCTCTTTGTAGAGATTATGTATTATTCTTCTGTCCCTATATTTCATCACCTACCTTTCTGAGCACTTCGAACATCTTCCCCATTTTACGTTGTCAAAGGCTTTTTCCAAATCTACAAATCCTATATAGACGCTCTTTCCCTTTTCTATTGTTTTTTCTATAATCAATCGTAAAGCTAAAATGGCCTCGCACGTTCCTCTATTTTGTCTAAATCCGAACTGGTCTTCTAATATTTCTTCCGCCCTTTTCTCCATCCTTCTTTGCACAATTCTAGTTAAAATTTTTGAAGTGGGGGAAGTTAAACTGATAGTTCTAAAATTTTCGCACCTATCCGTGCCTATCCTTTTTGGCAGAGCCACTATGATGTTCCGTTTGTAACCTTCTGGAATCTGGCCTGTCAGGTATATGCAACTAACTAATTTAAATAAGCGATCTATTACATCTTGACCTGCGCACTTTAAGATTTCTCCCTGCAAGCCATCTAGACCTGGTGCTTTATTGTTTCTTAAACTCTTCTCTCATTATAGGACACCCTAGGTCGTCCCCCTCTACACTGCTTTCCCTTTCTATCTCCTACTTCCTGTCCCGCATATAAGTTTCCCAAATATTCTTTCCGCCTATCTGCCTTCTCCCCGTTTCTGATTAAGATCTCTCCTGCCTCATTTCTAATGTTTTTGGTATTAGATCCAATTTCTCTAAAATTTCTCCGAATTATTTTATATGCTTCATCAATCTTTCCTACTTCAAACTTATCTTCCACTTCTATGCATTTATTATCGATCCATTGCTCTTTCGCTTTCCTACATTTCCGAATAATTTCCCACTTGATCGCCTTATATCTTTTTTCCCCTTTTTCATCCAACCTATTTTTATATTTTCGCCTTTCCTCTACTAGACTCACAATATGTTTTGTTATCCAGGATTTCCTACTTTCATTCTGTTTATGACCCAAAATATCTCTTGCTGCGGAATCTAAACTATTTTTAATGCAATTCCATTCTGCCTCTATGTCCCTAACAATATTTTCACCCGCACCCTTTAGTACTTCGTTTGTCTTTTTCTCGAACTTATCGCGCGTATCATCATCACCCTATCATCAGATTCAAAATCATTGGATGTTAAATGCAATGGATGTGCAGAAACACCTCCTACTGCATCCCCTACCATCAAAAATATATTTACACCACAAGCAGTTGAAACCTAAACACAAATATAAATATACATCATTCGCAACACAGGCACGTTTTCTTGGCGGTGTAAATTTACATCATTAGCAGTGAAAGGGTTAATTTCCTTTCTCTACAATCTCTCTCCATCGGCCTATCTCCATAGCCTTTTCCCTGCGTCCTCTGATTTCCACTCTTCAATCTCGTCCGTCCATCTCATCCTTGGTCTTTCTTTCATCTCACAAGCATCGGTCTCCACTATATTATTCTTTTTATATTCTTATCATCACTTGATCTCCAACCATAACAAGCTCTGTGCTTTAATTACTCTTACAATGTCCTCTCCTTAAATTTCTTCTAATATGTATTTCATAGTTCATTTTCAACTGGTATTCTCTATTACTCTATTACTGATTTTTTTGGTCCCAATATTGTTGTATACAGGCGGGCCAATATTGTGTAGTCGGCCCATATCTCCGGTTCTATTCAAGGTGTCAAAATAAAACTTTACACGTATGTTGAGAACCCCACGAAGCATCTGATAAAATTATTTTAGTGTATACATGTTGTTCACACTCTGAGTACCAAACCAAAGTTATGTTTTTTTAAATGGAACGCTCCATATTTGTTTACATATTTGAGTTCCCAATAAAATTTTATGAAAGATGATGTACTACACGATGGACCTTGAGTGAGCGATTTTAAGATACTACCATTTTAGTGCCAGTGTGGACCCAACTTTGAGGAGCTGCTGACATCTACTGGTCGAAGTTATCTAAGATTTCTTTATTAGACTAGGTTCACAGACTACTCTATTTGTAAAATTTTTAAGTACTTTTGTCACAAAACTTAACAACATACAGGGTGGACAGCTTATGCAATATGCATTTTTTCTTAAAAATTTCAAATGGAACACCCCTATATTATTTCCATATTTGATAGTCGGTTTTTACTAAGCTTTTGATTGATGTAGATATTGTTAGGTCGGCGACTGACGGTTTCGGCAGAATTGAAAATTGAACTTTAAAATGTAGTAATTTGACCGGTAATTTATTCGTTTTTCCCATATTTTAGCGCCCAAAACACAAAATACGATTTCCATTTTGTTTCTGGAAGTTGATTGAATCGCCAGATTGCTTCTTCATGGTCATATTCTTAAATAAATGGTAACTTATTAAATCTAGGTATAAATTGAAACAAGGAGTGCCATGGGGGAAAACCGTCCTTTCAAGAAGTAATCTTGCAATGAGATTTCTTGTGCCGGTGTAAACTCTGTTCGCTAAATTTTCTGCAAAAACAAAGTGTAGGCATTTATACCCCATTCCTTGGCATTTCATTTTTCTGTACATCCTTCTTAAATTGTTACTTCTGGTATTATCTTCAATTTTTTGCCACTTCATCATTTACCCACCCTCTCTTCCTTTTTCTACATATTCTTGTTGCATGTTTCTTTAGTTTTCTATATATTTCCATATCCTCTTGTCTGCCTGCTTGTAGCCATTTCTTCCTCGTCTCCCTCTTTCGTTTCACTGCTTTTTCACGTTCCTCATTGAACCATTCCTTTCTTGTATTCGATTATTTGCATTGTTGCAGCCTCCATCCCCCCTTCTATATTTTCACATTCTTGTTCCACTTCATTGGATCTAGACTTTTTCTCCATTTCTTCTTTTACGATACTGCTGTATTTGCCACTTATGACCTGCTTTTCCTTTCCTCAGTTGCTCCACGTCCCACCTTTTCTCTTTTTCAACTGCATCTTTCTGTGTTGAAATTCTTTGGTTGAACTTTGCAGTTACTAAGTAGTGGTCAGAGTCTGCGTATGCTCCTCTTCTTCATTGTGAGTACATGGTCTATCTGATTGCCTTTTTTTCCTCCAGGTGTTACCCATGTTTCTTTGTGAGCTGGCTTATGTTTCAAGCTCATCATAAAATGCCACTTCCGTCATCTTCCCCGGTGCCAAAAGTGTTCTTACATTCCAGGTTCCCATCGTCGCCATGCCACGCTTTCTATCTCTTCTCTTATATACCACTTTTTGTTGTCCTCAATGTGTTTCCAAACTCGTTATCGATTTTCTTGCTTTGATCATCCTGCTTCATTTCTATTAGTTTTTAATTCACACTAGACACGTAAGTGTGTCGCAGATAAAACAATAGTCGTAACTTATAAAAGTGCTGTAGATTAATATTTTTACCAAGATTTTGCGAATTTTTCAAACTGAACTTGCCGATTGGAATTGTAATGTCATTGTCAAGTGACAGCACGAACTGAAATCTAGCGTAATAATGTGCGCTTACCTATTCCACTTATTAAAAGTTCCAACTCCCTTTCATCGAACGGCCGAAGTGAGGCAGTGGGAATAAGTTCCGTGAAACCTTTCTGGAGCGCCAAGAATTGCTGCTCGATTCCTCGCATGAACCTGTAGTTCACATACAACTTAACATATTCCCTTTTGTTATCTTCGGTCACAGCAATCGTCGAACCGGTAGGTTTCAATTCGTGTACTTTCAGAACACCAAAACTGTTATTTTCCACGGAGAACGTCGTATCTAGTACCCCGTCGATATTATTTTCCCTGAAAATGAGAACAAAAACTTGTATTTTCTTATAAATTGTTACATAGTTATGATATAAATTTGTTGTTTTAGTGAAATATATTGGCAAATAAAATACTATATATAAAAATATCGACGTTTCGGCACCATTTAGGGTCTTTATCAAGATTTATTTAAAACAGAAAACGTATAAAAAATATTTTATTTTTCTAATAAAATTTTATTTCTAATAAAATATTTGTCATTCTCTATACGTTTTCTTACTTAAATGAATCTTGACAAAGGCCCGTGCCAAAATGTCGATATTTTATATACAAGGTGTTTTAAAATTGAGTACCATAAATTTAGGAGTTTGTAGAGAAAGTTAAAATAACACTAAAACATTTATATAGTTTTGTACAAAAACGCTTCCCTTCCAAAATACAGGGTGTTATAATGCCGACTGGCGTATCAGTTATTTAGCTATACAACGTGTCCAAGATAAGGAGGGCCAGTATGGGGATATTGGAAATGACAAGAGATACGGATTTGGTTAAATGGGAAAAAAGTTGCGTAATTAAAGGATCAATAAAATGGCGCCTAGAAGCTAGAAATCCTTGATATAATTTTCCGTTTTTGAGTTACAGTACAGACTCGATAATCCGGATCAATAAAAACATGGGCGATCCGGATTATTGAAAATTGAAAAATCCGGATTATTAAATCAATCCATATTTGTTAATAAAAGAGCTGAACAAGAGGGATTTTTAATGATTTCATTGTAAAAACATACAAAACAGGTAAAATGAACATAAAAACACTTTTGCATAATTACTTCTACTACATTAATAAATAAAGTCTGTAATTTTAGTTTGGCTGACCTTCTGCTGACTCAAACAAAATGCTTGATGCCTAAGTATTAACAATTCATGTAGGGGTGCGTTGTTCCTTTCAGCCCAATCTATACATTGTTGAATGCTTAAATCTGTCTAATCGGCTTTTGTGAATTCAGAGCATGGGGTAAAGAGCATTTATACAGTGTTGAAAAATAGTAAAGGTACACTTTCGTTTGCGCCGGTAGATGCGGCACGTACCGGCGGCACGTACCGGTGGCCGACACGCGCGACGGACACAGTCGCATTTGAACGTGAATGCACCGGCCGGCAGGTGAATCGCATAAACGAGAGCAGTTCTATTTAAATACTATTGGAGAAGTACAACGGGTGTGTCGGCTGCCGGTACACGCCGCGTCTACCGGCGCAAACGAAAGCGTACCTTTAGTCGTAAATTTTGAATTTCATCAAGCAAAGTCGTTAATGTCAAAATGTTCTGGAACTCCAATGCGACGGCTCTTTATAGACGTCGGTATTTCCTTTGCAAAACAAAGAAGCCGCCTCGGCATCCATAAGCTGCAAGGAAGTGTGCGGATTGCCGGCATTTTTATTTTCACCCTTTGATACCCTCGCCGCCACTCCCAGTTGACCAAAATCAACTTGTACCAGTGGAGTAGCCAGCATTAAATCGGAAAAAGAATTTGAAATGTATTTTTGTACAATCAGGTCAAAAATGTACTAGATTCATACATTTGTACTAGCTGTGGCAACGCTGATTCGGGTTCGCCGCCGAACGCCTGATTTGGCAAGTATTTGGGGATTGGTTAGAAAAACACCTTAGGAGGGGGTGACGCGCCCGCAAAGCGTTTAAAAGGTACGTTAGAGGCGCATTCGGATTACCGAAACTGAAATTATCCGGATTACAAAGTATGCAATGCAATCAAGGAACTATCCGGATTACCGAATAATCCGGACTATTAAGGATCCTGATTAATGAGTCTGTACTGTATTTTGAAAAAACTGAATTTATGGATTTTTAACTATATTTTTTTCTGACTTTAACATTAAAATTAGAGCGAAACTAACAAAACTTCTTCGTAGCAACTTTTGATGAAATTAAAGATTTCATTGCCAATTTTTTTATTCTACGTTTCGTCTTCGGGCAACCATCATCAACTTCATTTTTTTAAATATGGTCCTGATTTTCTGATGTCGAATTTTATGAGCCGTTCTTATTCTGAATTCAACAATGTACCACGCATTATGGTTTAATTACGTTTCGACCCGTTTTTGACCATCATCAAGAAATTTTTCGGATACGGACCTGCATTTCTCTTAATTTTCTAAAAATTATGAGAAATACAGTTAGTTGGGCTTTCTTCTGATATCAGAAACGAACAAGATTTTCCAAAACTGCAAGATGCGCTATGCTTAGAGTAGGGTAGGTGCTTATCGCTAGTATCATCTAACAGATTCGTAAAACTCTTGTGGTGCACTTAAAAATTGCCCAACTTATACTGTATGTACATATTTTTTACAAAACTGTGAGACATACAGGTCCGTATCTTAAAAATTCTTTGATGATGGCCAAAAAAGGGTCGAAACATAATTAAACCATAATGTGTTGTACATTGTTGAATTCAGAATAAAAAGGGCTCATAAAATTTGACATCAGAAAATCAGGACCGTATTTAAAAAAAGGAAGTTGATGATGGTTGCTCGAAGACGAAACGTAGAATAAAAAAATTGGCAATGAAATCTTTAATTTCATCAAAAGTTGCTACGAAGAAGTTCTGTTAGTTTCTCTCTAATTTTAATATTAACGTCAGAAAAAAATATAGTTAAAAATCCATAAATTCAGTTTTTTCAAAATAACTCAAAAACAGAAAATTATATCAAGGATTTCTAGGCGCCATTTTATTGATCCTTTAATTACACAACTTTTTCCCATTTAACCAAATCCTATCTCTTGTCATTTCCAATATCCCCATACTGGCCCTCCTTATCTTGGACACGTATATGTAACTAGAGCAGCCTGAGGAATCTAAATTTTTGTGGGCAAGTGCTACTCAAAATTACAGATAATCCAGCAATATTTTAAGTGTTATGCAGCACTTCCACTAAGCGGACAGGACAAAAACAAAACAGGAACTGTTCGTTTGTACAAAAACAGGTACAGATTTGTTCGTCAGGACTGTTCGAGAACAGTTTTGTTTTTCTCGGACTTGTGTTTCCATCGAACGGACAAACGAATATTCTGTTTTGTTTGGTTCCATTAAAGGTTAGGCGGTCCGGTCGTACTAGAAAGACTTTCGGGCAGTTAAATATGTGGCGCGTAACAAGAATAGAGGAAGAATGCGAGCTTTTCTTTTTGATGGATGCTGTATACATTTTATTACAGAAGAAGAAAAGAAAGAAGCATCGATTTTGGATAAAACCCTCGCTAAGAAGAAGAGACGAAAATGTTACTACATTACAAGATTTAAGAGAGGACGACAGTGGTGAAATAAGACCTAGTTTCAAAAACTTTTTAAGAATGTCCAGCACGGACTTTGAAAATTTATTGTGTTTAATCAGCTGCACTATAAATAATAAGAACACAAACTTCAGAGATTCAATTTTGGCTTAATAGCGTTTTGCTCTTACTAAACTAAATTCAGAAAAAAGAACGTGCGGGCACTCGGACAGGAACATCTGTTTCGACCAAAAGGACTGTCTGCAGACAGTTCACAGACCCTTTGATGATTACCGACTTTCGCCGGGACTGTGTTCGTGTTTATAAAAACACAAAAATGGACAAAATTGTCCGGAAAGTGTTACACGAAGTCCGCGAACAGTTCGCATTTTGTCCTCGGACTGTCACAAGCGGACCGAGTTCTTGTTTTGTTTTTGTTTTGTCCGCTTAGTGGAAGTGCGGCATAATACGATAATTCAGTGGAGTAGGAAAAGGGGTCGTGTAATACCTTTTTTAGAGATATTTAAAAAGATAATCTTTTTTGTAGTATTTTTCTCAAATCAACCATAAATAGGTAACACCCCAGTTCTCATGAGCACTGCTACATAAAACCACAAATATTTCAAAAACAATCGACTTTAGAGATATTTAAAAAGATAATCTTTTTTGTAGTATTTTGATTAGAGAATCTAAAAATAAAACGATATTTCCAAAAAACCTAACCTCAAACTTTTTATTAACAAAAATGTATTACACGACCCCTTTTCCTACGCCACTGAATTGTCGTATTACACTTAATTAAAATATTGCTGGATTATCTGTAGTTTTGAGTAGCACTTGCCCACAAAAATTTAGATTTCTCAGACTGCTTTAGTTACAGATATAGCTAAATAACTGATACGCCAGTCGACATTATAACACTGTATTTTGGAAGGGAAGCGTTTTTGTACAAAACTATATAAAGGTTTTAGTGTTATTTTAACTTTCTCTGCAAACTCCTAAATTTATGGTACTCAATTTAGAAACACCCTGTATAGTATTTTATTTGCCAATATATTTCACTAAAACAACATAAATTTATATGTGCCACTGGTACTGCAAGACATTTTATTGCATCTCCGCTCGCCACTTTAAATCTGCTGGACTGTACACCTTCCTGAATTGGCGACCAAAACAAAACAGATTAAAACAGGTTTCCTGGCAGATAATTCAAGAATAGAGACAGACAAAAGAATATCTTTAATTACCCCCATCAACTCTTAGCCTGCGCAGATGATGTGCTGATTTGAAAAAGAACGAGCATGAGCTTAAAGGGGCAGTATACCAAATTTTTATGAAAACATATAAAAATACTTCAAAAATATCTAAGAGTAAAAAATGAAAACCGCAGACCGGTACGACGTTTCGTTTTTGAACAGCGAGGCAACAAAGTTACTCATCGACGGCGTGTGACGTCATACCGACATCGCGCGACCAGCAGTTGCCGCGCTGCCATAAGAATACACGCGTGCTGCTGCATTATTAGCTTTCGTTTGCGTTCGGTTTTTAATTGTATTTTTGCGGTGATTGCAATTTGTACATAAATACCTAACTATTATGTTTTCGGCTGCAATAAAAATTTGGAAAATTCTAACGTGACCTGCCAAATTTCCCAAGAGAAGAAAAGGAGCCGCGGCGATATAAAGCCTGGGGAAATGGGATAAACAGGGATAATCTTAAGCCCAATCACAATCATGTAGTTTGCAGTGATCATTTTAATGAGGAGATTAAAAATGAAACCTTAGTTTAATTAAGAAAGGAAAAATAAAACATTGTTCTATATAAGAATAAAATGCACCAATGATTATGGTAAAATATCATTCTCATCATAATATTCTCTAAATCCGGTGTAATCTTCGTTTATTTCTTTGTCGAATTGAATTTACCATCACACATGATGGAATTACAATTCTATTATGACGCCCAATTTATGTCTAACTGTTAATCCAAGAAATAAAATTCCTGTAAGCCAGGTGACGCCACAATCTGTTAGACTCCTCCAAATACCTTTTCAAGGAATATTATTATTATTATTATTATTTCAAAATATTACTAGAACATCTATACTTTTCTTCATGTGAAATACACCTTGAACTAATACTATGACGCAACATATTTAAAGAGTCCAAACTACGCTTTCAAATGCATCGTGATATATTATAATACATGCGTCTTCATTTCTCACTACATTTATTAGTGTGTTCTCAACACAACACAAACATTCTTTTGGTGTTGGCATTGCAACAAAATTTCCACACCTACACCAAGATGTGTCATTTACTCTTTTCACGTTTTCGTCGTTACGCAGATTGTCATGCTTCTTCTTCAACTCACTTAATTCGTTTTTGTGTACCTTGGTTCAAAACCGAACGTCATCGGGATTGAAAGATAACTTAAATCTGCAAAATTTAATGGAATCGGAACTCGCACGTCGAAAATCACAGAACTCAAGACACGGCGTGATAAGAAATTAGCGCACTCCTCAGACTCGGCGAGTCGGTGGCATGTCGGTATGACGTCACGGTCAACAGCCTTCTGAATTCGATCAATAATATTTCAAAAACTACTAATCGCAGGAAACTGCGGTTTGAAGATTTGGTCTTAGTTTTTTGTATATTTTCTTTTTGCTCTCAAGTATACTACCCCTTTAACAAATTTTCCGCAGGCATCAAACTGAAGCCCACTTGATCAGACTAGAAGTGAATGAAGAGAAAACCTAACTCTAGAACAGATGCCAGACCACGTAATAACAGAAATAACTGCTAATGGGGAAGAATATGAAGAAATAGAGAGTAGAGTAAAGGTGGGGTGGAGATTGCATGAAGGCTTAACACCAGGGCTAAGTAGCAAAACGGTTTCGACATTGACTAAAACAGAAATAATAAAGTCAATGGTCACCTACGGTAGGGGCCTATTAAAGAAGAATGAAAATAAAATGGCAAGGTGGGAAAGGAAAGTATTGCAGAGGAATTATGGTTGAGTAGAAACTCAAGATGGCAGGGAAGAATGCGATGGCTGGGGCATATTTTAAGAATGGACTGTCCAAGAATCTCAAAGATTATAGCAGGAACCTTAAGATGGGAACAGAAGAGGAAGACCTCCCAAAACACGGCTGGATGGAGTAAGTGCTAACCTGGACACTTTAGGGATCCTGAAAAAATGGGAGGAATTAGCAGATAGTGAAGAATGGAGAAGGATCATAGCCAAGGGTCTTTGGGCGGTGACACCAATGTAACTTTTACGATTATGGACGGATTTTCAAAATCTTTTTTAGATTGTAGAGATCAGTGCCTTCAATCAGTATTACTGCGCTTGTCCAAAATAAGTCTGTTAATTGTGTGGTCCAAAATTTTCATGTGCGCCCATTATGATACATAAGAAATTGATTATTATTGTTTTTCAATACTTACAACATCCAAGTCAAACTGCGGTGCAACTCAGGGTCCACGCCTTCGATATCTTGCAACGTGATCGGCTTATTCAACAACTGTTTGTAAAACGGCAGTGTAAAGCCACCTTCGAGTTGGTGGTTGTGGAAAACAGCTATTCCCAAAACACGCCCCACAAAATGGAAGTACGACAGGTGTTCCGGATTAACAGAAGAATCAGGATTGATTTGCAATGTGTAGTGATCGTCTCGGCTGTACTGGAATAGACCATACTGCGGATTCAGCATTTCTCTTGATAATAAATGCAACCATTCCCTCGCAACGCCTCCATAATCCAAGCCTTCCTCTCCTCGAAATTTAACCATGAGTCTCTTGCGCATATCCTTTGTCCTCATCTTCATTATCAACCTTTAAAATGTTAATACTCGCACATGATGGTACAAAAAAATTACGAAATGTACCTGTAACTTTCTTCGAAAACTTCACTCCGGGACACTTCCAATCGACAATGGCCGCTCTGTGGTTGTAAAGCCGTTAGTTCCGCTCTTAAAGCTCTCAATTTCGACACCAAGTCCCTACGATACTTCGGTAACAATTCTGAATCATTTAGAAGCCCTTGCGGCAAATCAGATTCGTTAATTCTAACTCTGGGCGAAACGGGCGCTGCTGGGACAGCTTGAGATGTCCCATTAGAAGTTGTAGTGACAGTCACGGATGTCGTAGCAGTAGTTGTTGTAGTAGGAGTGACCGTCGTGGGTGTTTGCTGCGTCGTCTGCACATTATTCTGTTGTCCTGTTGTCTGCCTCCTCAGAATGTTGGTCAAAATTTGGGTGTTCAATCTCGGATCAGTGAACTGTGTAGTTCTATTGTTATGATCCACGAAATACACCTAAATAGAAATTGCGATATAAAAACCGTCGTTTTAAAATGAGGTTGTGTTTGTACCGATGTTCTAAAAAAAAACCCGTTCATTTTCTGGAGATATAAATGCTAATCGGAGATAATGCAAACCCATAACACGGCCCGAAGTTATCTGCGCGAAACAATTTGTAACGAAAAAATATCTTAATGTAGGTGTTAATTGCGCTCGAGGCTTATCTTCGAGTGCCAGAAAACAACTAATAACAGTCAGTTTAGTTTCGAAATTTTTATAATGATGTCATCTGTTCGATGATAAGCCTGCATCAAAATAACTTTTAATTCTCTCATGTTTTGAATACAATTTGATGTTAACAAATTTTTATTATAATTCCCAACCAAGGACATGGAAAACTGATATTATTGGCGTAAAAATAAACAAAAACATCAAGTGCATTCAAACAAATTTATAATATGTTCACGATTAAAAAAATATTTATTTAGGTAAAAAGAAAAGTGGTACTGACTCGGCCAGATGAGGTTTGCCGCATTTCCCATCCGGGCGGTAGAGGTCCTAGTTGGTCTAACGCTAGACTTAAAGGGGCCAGGTCTTTCGGAATCCTCGGGTCGTGCCATGTTGAAACTCCCGTTGGAATGTGATAGAAGTAGACCTGGCCTTGCTGTGTCGTTCTTAGTTCTGCAACCGCAACATTATCATTTTAGAAAAACATCTTCAGAAAAAGGATTTCCAACACTAAAAAGCTAAAGGAGAAATGAGAAAATGCAAAGTCAATTTGGTTACAATGGATACTTTCAAAATATTCAATCAAATTTTAGGGTATTTCACAAGTCTGCAAAACAATGATAATAATCGGAAAGTAACTGTTGGTGCACTGCTGCTCATGTCCTCATAGAAGTAAGATCAAAATACTATTACTGATTTTACTTCTTCTTCTTCTTCTGAAATCCTTATACCCATAGGGTGTCGGATTATTGTGCATTAACTCAATTTCTTCATCCCTTCCAGTCCATCGCCAATAGTTTTATCTCCTCCTTTCTCTTCCCTCTCTGTCTGAGCAATTCCTCTATTCTTTGTAAACGGCTTTTCTGGGTCTTCCACTTGTTCTCTTTCCGATTCTGCCCGTCTCCATTATCTTCCTTACCAATTTCCCCCGATCCATTCGCATTATGTGACTGTACCAGTTCAATTGCTTCCTCTCAATCTTTTCTGTAATTGACTCTTGTTGGACTATTTATCTTATCAGTTCATTCCTTTCTCTATCTATCTTTGTCTTCCCAGTGATTTTTCTGTCGCTATGATTTTTCCTTCGTGTTTATCTTGCATTGCCCATGACTCACTTGCATATGTCGGTGTTGGGACCACTATTTCATTATATACCCTTAACTTCGTTTTTATATCTATCTCTCTTTCCAAATATTGTCTTATTCAGTGCGTAATATAGCTTTACAATCTTATTAGTTCTATTAGCTATATCGAGACCTATTTTCCCATCTTCAGATACTACACTCCCAAGGTATTTATATAAATGTATATAAGTATATATATAAATTTATTATTATTATTATTATTATTTGCTGTTACTTTTTCCAAGTTATTCCCTTCAATGTCAATTATTTCTCTTACTTCCTCTTTCGCTTTGTTATTAATTATTATCATAGCGTTGCATTTGCTGTGGTTTACCTCCATTTCAAATTTTCCAATTTCTTCAGTCCATATTGTTTCATTTTTCTGTGCGTGTCAGTGACCAGCGTACATGAGACAATCCATTTTTATTGGTATCAGTTTATTGTCTGGTATTGTCCCGTTTTCATTCTGATATTTTTTAATAGTTTGTCCAACACAAATATGAATAGCAGTGGGCTCAGACTATCTCCTTGTTTTATTCCTAGGTCCATACTAAATTTTCTGGATGCTTTTCTTAACTTAACTTTATCATAAATACTTTTTATGACTCTTATGAGTTTCTTTGGCACCCCAAGTTGTTCCAGACATTCCCAAATTACTGTCCTCCGAATTGAGTCGAAGGCAGCTCGTATGTCTATGAAGGTTAGGAATAGTTCTTCCTTTTCTTCGTTCTTCTCTATTAGGTTTCTTAATATGTGTATATATTGTCATTTGTTTGTCTACCTTTTCCAATTTATTATCAATGATTGTTCATAGTCTCTTTTCTATTATTTTCGTATACAATTTGGAGCTGGTAGATGATAGGCATATTGCCCTATAGTTTTCGCAGCTTGCGGTTTCTCCTTTCTTGTGTATCGGGACTATTATGTTTTCCTGCTAATCTTCTGAAATTTTCTCTATCCGCCATGCATCTGTGTATATGTTTAAGAGTCACTCTTTTCCTTTCTCCTCTAAATACTTTATCATCTCTGGTTCAATCCTATCTTGTCCACTTGCTTTTCCCAGTTTTGTTTAATGCCTTGTATTGCTTCATCCACTTCTTCGTTTATCTCTTCCTGTCATTTTTCCATCTTCCTCGCTGATGTGTTCCTTATTCCTCTTAACGTTCTCTTCTTGCTCTCTTTCAGTTTTCTTATGGTATTCCAGAATTTTCTGTTGTTTGTTTCGTATGTTTGATCGAGCTCCTTACCAAATTCCTCCTAACTTTTCCTTTTAGCTTCTCTTACTATATTTCCTTAACCTCATTCCTCTGATTTCTATACTCCTCCCTGTCCTGTTCGTCCTTCGTTTCCCAGTACTTCTTTCATAGTTCTTTCTTGCTTTTAACAACCTCTCGTACATCCTCACTCCACTATGCCGTTCTTTTTCTCTGGTTTTTGTTGTATTTTCTGGTTTTGCTGTTATGTAAGTTATTTCTCTGAATGTCTGCCATCTTTCTTCAACTGTCCAGGTTCTATTGAGTTGTTCATGAGTACTTAGTTTGCTATCCACCTCTTCCCGATATTTCATTCTGATTTTACACCAGACCAAAATGTTACTTTGATGGAGTACAACTGATATTTGGTTTCTTGGTATCCCAAAACCGGAATTGTGCTCACGAGTGTGCTCATTAACAAAGTCATTCAAGTGAAAATAGAATTCATTGTCCATTAGCAACGAGGGGCAAACCGCTGTGGAAGTTTGGTGTACAGGTGTGTGGAAGTTAATGGAAGTTCGTGGAAGTTGGTGGAAGTCAGTGGAAGTGAGTGGAAGTCAGTGGAAGTTAGTGGAAGTTAGTGGAAGTTAGCGGAAGTTAGTGGAAGTCAGTGGAAGTTAGTGGAAGTCAATGGAAGTTTCTGGGCATTTACGCATGCGCTGTAGTTCTAGATGGTCTGCGTATCGTCGTATTCGTCGAGAGTTGAGTAGTCTAGACTAGTGTTTGGACCTTTGCTTGCATAGTAACGGTAAATTTACATTAGTTTATATTTTCTATACAGGTGGGCCAATAGTGCGTAGCCGGTCCATATCTCTGATTCTATTCAAGATATCAACATGAAATTTTACGTGTATGTGGAGAACCCCACACGAAGCTTCTGTTAAACTTATTTTGATGTACACAGGATGTTCACGTGCTAAGTACCAAACCGAAGTTACGTTTTTTAAATGAAATGCCCCACATTTGTTTACATATTTGGATTCTTCATAAAATTTCATGAAAGTTAATATACTGCACGTTGGAGTTTGAAGCAAGCGATGTTAAGATACAGCCATTATAGTACCAGTGTGAACCCAACTTTGTGGAGCTACTGACGTCTGCCGATCAATGCTACCTAAGATTTTTTTATTGGAATAGGTTCACAGGATACGCTAATTGTAAATAAAATCCATTAACACTTTTATCAAAATACTTATTCAAAATACATATTGTACCGAATGGTCAACTTGCGCAAAATTGAGCTTTTCTCTAAAATGCTATGTGGAACACCCCTAATATTATTTGCAGATTTGATAGCCAGTTTATGAAGCTTTTGATTGATGCATATATTGGCAGGTCTGCGACTGATAATTTAGGCATAAATAAAGATTGAACCTTAAGAAATTAGATTTTTGCCGTAACTTTGTACCATTTTTGGGGAATTTCCCTGATTTTGCCACCCAAAACTCAGAAGAATGCTTTCACTTTGTTTTTACATCAAATTTAGCGAACAGAGTTTACACTGGCACAAGAAATCTCATTGCAAGATTAGGTACTTCTTGAAAAGACTGTTTTTTTCTTCCATTGCGCTCCTTGTATCAATAATTTATACCTAGGTTTAATAAGTTACCAAGTATTTGAGAATATGACCATGAAGAAACAAACTAGCAATGATTTTTTGTCTCAATGTGAACCCAACTTCCAGAAACAAAATGGAAATCATATTTTGTGTTTTGGATGGTAAAATTTAGGAGAACGGACCTATCAGTCAAATTAATACATTTTAAGGTTGAATTTTCAATTCTACCGAAACCGAGACCCAAACCGTCAGTCGCAGACTTAACAATATCTACATCAATCAAAAGCTTAGTAAACTGGCTATCGAATATGAAAATAAAATATCGGGTGTTCCATTTGAAATTTCTGAGAAAAAATGCATATTGCGTAAGCCGCCCACCCTGTATGATATTAAGTATTGTGACAAAAGTACTCATGGATTTTACGAATAGAGCAGTCTGTGAACCTTATCCAATAAAGAAATCTCAAGAGAAATCTTAAATAGCTTCGGCACTAAAATGATAATATCTTAAAATCGCTCACTCTATAAACTTCATAGGCCCGGTTTTTCAAAGAAACCAACACCGGATTAAGTCTGACACCGGCTTCGTCGCTACGATACAACCAATCAGAAAGCCGGTATCATAGCAACGAAGCCGGTGTCAGACTTAATCCGGTGTAGGTTTCTTTGAAAAACCGGGCATGAGTGTAGTAGGTAAGGTATATCATCTTTCATACGCTGTCCTAAAATTTTATAAAGAATTCAAATATGTACCTAAACAACCCCAGGGTATTCGATTTAAAAGACATAACTTTTGCTTGGTACTCAGAGTGTGAACACCCTGTATACACCAAAATAATTTTATCAGATGCTTCGTGGAGTTCTCAACATACGTATAAAGTTTTATTTTGATACCTTGAATAGAACCAGAGATATGGACCGACTACACACTATTGGCCCACCCTGTATAATGCGTAGATATATTTTTCCGAGTATTTTTCTCTTTATAAGGCATGATCCATAACGAGTGTACAAATTTCGGGAGGTATACCTAGGTCAAAATAAGAAGAAAAGTTGTATGAACATAAAACATAATGCATGTCTTAAAATTACTCTCAACTAAGATATACACGGTGTTGAGATCAAGGTTTCTCTAAAACAAATGTTACTTTTTGATAGGTAGGTATCTAATCTAATCATTGAATTAAAATTTGTAAAATTTGTAAAATTGTAAATCTCATTTTTGTTCCAAACATTTTTGCTTTTGAAATGCTAAATGGAGTGGCAAGCAGTTTTAGAACAATCGATTGTTAATTTTTTTTGCGATTGTGAGCGGTTAGGCAAAATGCTATTTTATTCAAAACCTAAAGAGTAATACGAAAAAATCATTTCTTCGCTTCCAAATTGAACCAGTGACGTAACATAGGTGCCCTATCGTTTTTATTCCGAATGTCAAGCTCTAACGGATTATGCAGTAATATATTAATAGTATATAGGGTGATTCACGGAAACTGTTAGCTATAGATGTTTTCTCATACAATACAGTTACAAATCTAAAAAATTATATTCGGGCGTAAATGCCTAGGAACTTTTTATTTAAAATATTTTAAGTCGTGGCCCTTCCGGTCGACTTCCGGTTATACCGGAAATGTTTACTAATTATTTTTTTTTAATGGAAGCCATATTTTTGACAGCAGATTTCCATTTTGCTTGTTTTTATATTCAAAAAGTCATCCATTCTCGAAATATTAATTATTTTTCGAACTTTTCCGGCTTTGCATCATACTTCTTAAAAATATATTTTTGCTACGTATTTCAAATTGAATCGTGAATCACCACTTGTACCTTTCCCAGGATGCTTCTAATTTACCCTACAGGGTGTTGTTAATCTGATGTTATGCCAAACAAACTTTAAATTTGTAATAGTCAACTTTCTTAATATATAGAACATCTTCTATATTATTTCACCACCTGAAACAGAATGGTATTCTACTTCAAAAAGTACCTATAAGCATTCCCGATATCTACCTTTTATCGATTTGTTATGATCGATTTTGATAAATTGGAAAACAATAAAGAGTAGGAGAGATAGGATGGTAGGACACCTTCTAAGACACGAAGGAATAGTTCGTGACATACTAGAGTCAGAGATAGGAATAAAAAGAGGTAGGGGTAGGCCTAGATTAGACTATTGCTCTCAAATAGTTAGGGATGTAGGATGTTCTACTTTTAGGGAAATGCGTAGGTTAGCTCAGGATAGAAAAGAATGGAGGTACGCGTCCAACCAGTCTTCGGACTGAGAACCTTATGATGATGATGATGCCTTAAAGATATTTTTAAAAAGTATGAATTTGCCTCGGAATTTACCCATTTAATTCGAATTCAGTCATTTAATAAATATTTACATTATACAGAGACGTTATTTCCATATTCACTTCAGTGAAATTTTTAATCGCCAAACGATTTTTTCCACATTTTTTCTACATTGTTGTCTAATTCGTATTTCGTTAGATTAAATGATTTTTATTAACATTTTCTTGGTGAAAGGTAGAATACTAAAGAAGGGGAAGTGCATGGAAGTCAGTGGAAGTGCGTGGAAGTCAGTGGAAGTGCGTGGAAGTCAGTGGAAGTTAGGGGAAGTTAGTGGAAGTTAGTGGAAGTTAGTGGAAGTCAGTGGAAGTCAGTGGAAGTTAGTGGAAGTCAGTGGAAGTTAGTGGAAGTCCCATAAAAATGGAAGTTTGGTGTACAAAATTTAGCCTGCGGTTTGCCCCTCGATTAGCAACTTCTAAATGAAATTCTCATCTCGCTATTTGTTGAATGTAAACCACATGATTTAAACTGCTGGTAATCTATTGGCGAGTCTATTGGTTTTAACTCCTACACCAATTTCACCGTGTAGTGGGTGAGATCTTTGATATCCCAAGCTCTTGAAAACGTCGTCGTTATCTGGGATATCTGGGAAATGTGGTCCCTCGGCTCATGTAAAAAGAATCGCGTACCCATCTTGCCAGAAACACTGAAATAGTCGGAGTACCTATTGCTGAGAGAGAAGATACAAGGGATCCAGGAAAAGTATATAAGATGGACACTGGGCTTAGATTGGATAACGCCAGGGTACATGATAAGAGACGAAACAAACGGAGAAAAACTAAGAACCAGGGCAGGAAAGAGAGCCATGAAATATGAGGAAAAGTTAAGAGGTGGGGGGCGGGAACGAGTTAGCCAGGCAGTGTTGGGAAGAGGTACGGAAGGGAGGAAGAGATAAATCGAAATGGGAGAGGCAAGAAAAATTTTATCAGGAGCGAGGCTATGCAGCAGAAGAAGTGGAGAACTTGAGAACAGCAGGGTGGAACATGGTGAGAGAGGTAGAGGAGAGAGACAGGCAAATACAAGTGCAGGATAAAGAAGAGAAGATAAGACAGTCAAGATATATATACATATAATCAAAACCTTGTATACCCGAGGGTGTAGGGTCAAGATACAACAACAAATATAAAGAAATAAGGACAGCGGGACTGCCGAGATATCTACGAAGTAGGGGAAGGGAAGAGAAGATAATAAGGGTGGCAAGGTTTAGGCTGGGAAATGAGATGAGAGGTGGAAGGTATTGGGAAAGCGAAGACAGAAGAATGTGTAGGGTATGTGGGGCAGAGAAGGAGACATGGGAACATGTGTTAGAGAGGTGCTGGTGGAGAGAGAACATGGAACAGGTGAGAGTGGAGATGAGACTGGAGGAAAGTGGAAGAGGGGAGAAGCGGATGGAATTGATATAGAGGGGAAGGAAGGAGAGGGAGGGGTGATTATACATAAATGGGAATTAGATAGGTCGAAATTAATCGTGAGGAGGAGTTTATTTATTTTTGTTTATTCCATTTATTTATATGTTTATTGTTACATATTCTGAATTGTAATCCCAAATGGGAAACAATAAATCCATTATCTATCTATCTATCTTGCCAGAAACACTGAAATAGTTGGAGTACCTATTGCTGATTTTGAGGGCCCATACCTGATTTGAAAATAACGCTGTGAATTCTTTTTAGTAAGCACAGTAGACCAATGATTTTGATAACAAAATTGGATCATTTTGAACCGTTGCTGAATTTTTTTGTGACTGCTTTCCAAGGATTAAACTTAAAAAATTTGACAAGTGTATAAAAAAATTGTTTGTTTGAATGAGCGTTCGAGACCTTGGTTTAGTATAGATAATGGTTCGACACTCCGAGAACCGATTTTCGTCGCCTTCTGCGCATGTGGACAAACTTGTTGAGAACCTTTGTAGTCAGGACTCAGGAGTGTCGGATTCTTTTCGATTTGTAACACTGCCAATATGTCAATTTAGCAACGTCAGTTGATTGTCATTAAATAAATTTCAGGATTTAATTCCCAAGTTTTTCGTTAATATAAAGTGTTTGAACACGAAAGTGTTCTTGTATGAACTACATATTTTGGTTTTTACGTAATGCCCAAATAGGTGTCAACTGCAAAACGGCTAATTTCCAGATCGGATTTCCAGATTTCTTGAAGTTTCAATTTTAAAGTTTATGATCTGGTCACAAATTTTCAAGTTCTATTCCAAATACTATTTAAATTGTAATTTACGTTTTCAGGTACGTTATTCTTTTGATTTTCCCATAATTTATTCTCACATTGAAGCTAAACAACGTTCAAATTCAACCAAAAATTTTGATCTTCCACAAAGTTTGACAGCAAATTCCTACTATGCTGTTGCTACGAGCAAATAATGCTCGTAGAGTCGTTGACGGCTGACGGTAACCGGCAATTTTAGAAAAAATCAGTAGTTCGCGACAAAACACCCCAGAGTTCCACATACTGACGTCAGTATGTCCCATACCAGTGCCCCCCGAAAGCTGCGTAATGGCCAACCAGGTTTTATACTAAACCAAGTTCGAGACTACTCAATTGAAATCCAATATCTCACAATAAGAAATAAATAAGATCACAAAATGAGCCTTCTAAGACTTGTCTTATTTTAATTTTTAAATTCTATTTCATTAACTTCAAGATAAGAAGCAGACGCTAAATTTTATGGCTTATTCATCAAAGCGCAAAAGCAAATTTCCTAATCTAACATTTACTAAAATACGATCGCTAACTAATCTGTCTAATTGACAGCCACTTTGCACATTCCACTTGAAAATATCGCGACCTTACTTCAAATTAAAGTATCCTAGATAATTCGGCAATAATTTTCCGGATAAAGATAATTTTTTGCAACCAACATATAAAATGACAATAAAAATTTATGTGGCGTTAAACACGGTGATAATAGATCACTCACCGTAACCAGGGGGTAGATCCAACTTTGAAGCGTTCGCCGGAGTTTGGCCTTGTCCAGAAACTGCCGCAATCTGCACATTCCCATTCAAAGAATTCCTATTCCTTCCGGATCTACGCCTTCCACTTCCATCTCTCCTCTCTTCTACATTTCTTGGTCTCCTATCCCTGACTGCTGGTCTAGGTGTTTGTCCCGTTTGCTGACCCACTCGCGCACTGTTTTGCACATTATTAGTCGGCACATTGCAACTTATGTTATTGGGCGCAGGAACTACGGCAGTTGATGTTGGAGATCCGACGAAACTAGTTCTTTGTTCTGTTTGAGGCGAAGGGGAATTAGGCACTGATGGAGCTGACCTTATGGGTATTGCTTCCTTTTGGGGGCTAACGATAGGTGATACGGGCGAAGCACTCGAACTTGGACTGGTAATCAAAGGGGCAGTATCAGAATCTGCATTGTTATTCAAATTCTCCACAGGTGAATTATCATTATTATTACAATTCTCATTTGTATTGTTAACTGCCCTCGTGTTGGACTGTAATCTATGCTTCGAAGTAATTTTTGGTTTGATCCACTGGGTCGTGTGAGTGTGATGATTCACGTAATATAATCGGCCATTCGTAGTTCTGCGTTCTTCCCAACCAGGCGGTAAATCATCGTTTTCTGAAGATAAGTTGCCTTGATCTAAGGGTCCTCGAAGTTCACCTAAAGGGCCCACAACGGCTAAAGGTGTGCCTCCGCAAGGGCCGTCTCTCGAGAGCAAAGATATAATTATTTGGCCTTTGACAGGCTCGGGATCGTCTTGGGAAATTTTGCACAAATCTAAGCACTGGTCTGAAACAAGTTAAAAAAAATATTAACTAATTTTATTTTCAATTCCAATGCTTATTTTTATGTTAATAACAATTTATTGTTGCGGCTTTTATGATAAGAAAAGATATAGGCGCTCAAAAAGTCCTGAAAGATTGGGACATTGAAAAACCATTCTTCACAATAATTACTATGGATTACATGACCAAAAAATTATATTTTTCACTGACTGTATTGTCGATTTATAAATTCCTGAGAATTTTACATCTCTAGCGTCTAACAGGGACACAAATTACACTCAGAGAAATATTAGAAATTAGAAACATTAGTGTTAATCTGTTAGTATTATAACGGATGACTAAATGACCAAAAAGTATTATGCAGACTAAATTTCTTTTTACAATACAAGCAACATGTTAGAAAGTTAATTAAGGATTTAAGTTAAGCTTTTCAAACAATAATTATAAAATCATAAAGTAACTTAGCATTAAATAACACGGTAGCAAATTCAATTACATATAATTAATGTGCAATAAAACCCATAATGCAAATGCTGCAATTTCATCGTTAATGTTCCAAAAACAGAACTTAAATTTCACTTTAGAAAATGCACCACAATTTTAACATTTGTAAGCTAATGAACAATCTAAAGGGATAGAACTAAAAATGAACACGAATAAAACTATGCCAGAAGTTACCTAAAAGATAGAGAACCTATAAATAGAGAAATGTGAATACAAAAAATTAAGACGCGTCTATGGCCAAAACTCGCAAATAAAAAATAAATAGGAAAATAATCTACTTACAACCAGTGTCTTTCAGTCTTTGTATAAGAGAACTGACGATCCTCACACAGCCCAAGAAGCCCCCACTTTTCTTATGGGCCTTTCGATGATTCCAAACAGAAATCATAATGGTATCCGTCTTTCCAATATACAGATCGTAATAAGAGTTCCATTTCGGCTCCAAAGTATTCTTTACAAATTCCGTAGAATGGCATTGCCCAGTTCCATCAACAGAAATTTTCGCAAACGGATCCGGCAGCCCTAAATAATAAGGATGCACTTAGAAAAAGGAATTGGGGGCATATTTATTTTTGGCACTTACGGAATAGATCTCTTCTGACTAAATTTCTCGCGCAGAGAACTGCAAAAAATTAATTGGAGTTAATTGAGTGCACTGTCTGGACATTAATTAATATGGGCCGAACCCCCCTCTGAGGCCATATTGCGTGTGACAGGTCAAAACATTCTTTAAATTAATCGTTCGGGGCAGTAAGACAATTTAAATATATGCGGGAAATTAACTTACTTGTCAGACGAATTTTCTGGGCACCATTTCGACGGCTTGAAGGAGTGTTGGACATCTTTTTAAATCGAAAATATATTGTCAACACATCAGTGCACTCCAACCATTACCGCCATTGTTGTCACCACTTCCACTTCTCTGAAGCCAGTCATTACAGCATACCAACATTTGGTGTTACCTCATTAGTATAAACCAAAATTTTATATAATTTGTTGCAATTTAGATCTCTTCATTACAAGTACCTGTGTATTTTTTGTTAGGAATGTTCCATTTCTGAATTATATCGTGAATTACTTATATTTTTGATTTGCTCCTAGTTCCTAGTGACAATTCAATGATTAATTTGTAAGTGGCAGCCCTGTAAATGTCAATCGCCGTTTCGCCGTTGACAGTTCTCGTTCCCTAACTTTTCAAAAGTTCTCTTATTTTGTTGATCTGCTTTCATAGAAGAGAAATAAGTGCGAAAGAATCATATAAATCATTTATTTATAAAACAATAAAGGTAAGTACAAAAATAAACTAGCAAAACTACAAAACAAATGTTTAATTTACAATCCCTTCTCGGTGATTGGGAAACTAATTTGGTCCATCAGATCATCAATTTTCATTTGAAGCGTGTCTAATATATCTGCTGATATGAAGAGGTGCTCTTCGTCTAAATCCTGTATGATAAATTTCCTTCCTAATTTTAAAGTTTCATCTAAATGTAATAGAAACTGTTTCATAGCTGAATCGCTGCAAAATAAAATTTATTTCTTTATATAGATGTCTAAAAGAAAAGGAGTCAGTGCGGAAGAAAAACGTACACGGTTACTGCAGATATTTTATGAAAAAAAGGAATTTTTTCAGTTAAAAGTAAGTTGAATGTACTGTACCAACGATAGAGCAAAGTTTATTGGTTCAACTGTGAATTTTGAAAATTCGTATGCTTATACATGGGGAGAAACCGATCATGTGTAAGAAAAAATATATAACAAGTGTCACAATGTTGTCTCTATCCATGACTCACTGATATTTTTAATCCTGTGACCCAAAATTTCAAAACATTCTTTAACAAAAAAAAAACAGAACTGTAACATGTAAAAGGCTGAAAGTTGTTTTGCCATATATTGAGCTTGTGTTTGATTGGGACAGATGATCGAGGTAAAAGCTACTCTTAAGGAATAAATAGACTTTGCCGCTTCGTTGGCTCATTCTGTATTATAAATATGTGAATTCTTTGAAGGATTTGGAGAAAATTGCACCAAAAGAGAAAGGGATCATTGCAAACTCTGTTAAAGAGGTTTTGCAAAAATTAGTTGAAGACGGATTAGTCAATACGGATAAAATAGGAACCTCCGTATATTTCTGGGCTTTTCCGAGGTAATTTTACTCATAAACCCTGAAAAATATCGACAAACTTTCCTTTACAGCAAAGCTAAGCATGGCTTAAAAAGAAAATTGCAAGATTTACACGAAAAATTCGATCAGTCAAATAAGAAGTTAAAATTAAGTGAGAACGAAATTGAAAGACTTGACGTGAATGAAGATGATGATAAAAGAAATAAGCTAATAGAAGAAATAAGCGACTTACAAATTGAATTGGATGAACTGAAACAAAGACTTGCGAAACGTGAAGACGCTAATCCTAAAACATTAGAAATTAGAAAAGCAAAGTTGGAAGTAATCTCCATTAAAAATTCGTGGAAGAAAATTATTTGGCTCATTTCTTTACTTTTAGGGCCTCCGAGATGCTGCTAACCGATGGACCGATAACATTTTTTCTATAAAATCTTGGTGTAAAAACAAATTTGGTATGGAGGAAAGCGTTATAAATAAGCAACTTCGAATTCCGGAAGATTTAGATTACATTGAATAAAATCCTGTATATTCACATTTGTTATGTGATACTGAGGAATAAAGTACTTACCATTTAACCAAAACTCCTTTCATAACATTAACCATAGCTAATATAAATGTTAGTATCTTTGGGACATGAATATTTTGGAATTTGACGTTTGGTTTGTCAGTTGCTCAGTTGTCATATGCTCATATGTCATTTTTATATAGCTGTTTCCTGCGACCAGATTATTCCATCTGGCATAATGGGGGAGATAAGTGGCGCGTTACAAACGTCAGATTTTCATTCCAAACAAAACAAAGCCAGTGCTTTCTGACGTTTCAACCTAACCTCTGAAATATAATTATAGTTGTTTTCAAGTTTTTACACGTAAGCCCAACAAACAAATTGAAAATAAACTGTTTTCACTGCAAAATGTCTATAATTATATCGCAAAAACTAGTTTAAGACGTTGTAAATAATATCGATAAACGTCAAGTGGCACGTGCTTTTGTTTTGTTTTGAATGAAAATCTGACGTATGACGGAGGCACTTAGGTCCCCTATTATAGTAGGTAATACATTATTTAGTCTTATACTGAATATTCAAACAATGTATAAATCTCGTGCAGAACACAAATCAACTTTAATTTTCCTTTGACAATTTGCAAGATATTGCTAACTGTTCAATGCCTGTGTTTTAATATTGTATCGCAAAGTATTGCCTGACGGCAAAATGTCCGATTTTGGTTTTCCGGCCATTTCTTCAAATGGACTTGCGCAAATCGTTGAGATCTTTAACAGGTTAGGTCACATCCGCTCAGATCAGTTTGTCATTTGTGCTTGGGTGGAGGAAAGGTCGACCTCTACATAAGGTATGTAAGAAATTTGTTTATAATACTTTTGAAATTATAATATAGACGTTTTGGTTATTATTGAATATACGATATAAACAAATTGTTACAATTTTTAACCCGTGAGATGATATAAAAACAGAAATAGACGTGAAAATAGAATGTGGTATTCGGCGTCTGGAAGCCAAATCGGGCATATGGCGGCGTTATTGTGTATACCGCGTTGGGTAACAAATAACAATCCAAATATTTACTGCAAAGTAATGGTGTGAAAGTTATTTGGATTTTACAAATTGTGTTTTTGGGGATTTACAAGTAAAATTAGAATGCTGGCTCTTAAAAAATATGTAAACTAGAACGCGAAATGGAATCGTCATATCCTGTTTAAATTGCGACTCAGTTAATTCGGCCGCATTTATAATAATCTCAAACTTTCTAGTAATTACAAATTATTTTCTTATATTGGCCGTTTCATCTGAAGTGAACCATGAAAAAAACCTTTTGGTAAAATTTCTGAACGGCAATAAAATAATACAATTCTAATAATTTTTTAGAGAAATTTTCATTATTTATTCAAAGATTTTATGCAATAATGATTGATAAATAAAAATCAAGTTCGTACTATTTGGTATTGCCGTTAAAAGTGGTTTATCGAATATATACTTGGGCTGCCGAACAGAGTGATCACCCTGCAAGCATGAGCTCTAGGCGGGACCACTATCAATTCAGGACGACCGAACCGCAGTGATGCGCTTTCTTTAGACCCTACGAAGTCGCATCACTCCAATTAGGTCGTCATAAATTAATATTGACCCCGCTAGAGCACGTTCTCGCAGGGTGATCACTCTGTCTGTTCGGCAGCCCAAGTACCCAAGTATAGCTGCTGTATAGTGAACACTTCCGCAAAACATCAATTGCAACGACTCTAATAGTGTTAAATGGGGTCGTTACACAATTTTTAAAAATCATATATTCCCGAAGATTCTCGTAAAATATTTGACCCGTATTTTTTTATTTTTCTCACAGCGAACGTTTTAGGCATCTAAACCACCATCAAAGTTAAGACCCTCGCCCTTTAAGCCTTTTAAATGATGACGTATCTGCGGCAATGCCGAGAATTGTCGATATCAGCCGGAAAGTACAACCGTTGTTTGTTTATGCTTGCTAGCGCAAACGTGGCAAACGTCATTTTGTGTCAAGTCAAACGCGTCAAACGTAATAACCAATCGCAGTGTTTTTTTCAGTTTGTCTAGTTCCCAAATAAATGAAGCACCCACCGTTTCGTTATAATATTTTTCATTTCAGCACTGAAACAGTCCAAATTGCATAAATAATAATTGTCAACCATTTCACTACTAACTGTCCGTAAATTGTCTGAATCGGCTTTAACGAAACCTTGCTCTATATTCCGTACACAAATACACTAAACTGACACAATAAGTAGGAATAAAAACATATAAATAAACGACAGAAAACTATTTATACACCCAATACAAATAAAAATAACCTCCAAATGTCAGAATCTGATTATTCGCTCCCTACTTTACCGATACTAATTACCGACTCGACTGAAACTCCACATAACTTTCGCTTTCTGGGTACCAAAACATCAGTACAGATGACCAATCACAAGCGCTTCTAATGTAATGACGTAACGGAGGCAGCACGTGTTTCTGTTTAATTCTCTGAAGGCGCGCTTCGTGCTAAAATCGCCATTGTTTAAATTTTGGGCTACTGGTGAGTAAATAAATGTAACCCAGAGGGTCATTAAACACCTAGTTACTTATTTCTATCAAAATTATATCGATTTTCTATTTAGTGCAACGACCCCATTAACCATTTAATGAATAAAATAAATAGAAACTTTGAAAAAAATGGCAAGATAGTGCTTTCTTACTCTTGCATAATTTCTATTCACTGTTTTATTGAAAATGTGTGATTCTGTATAGGTACCATCGAATTAGAAGTATTAGATTGTACTACGACAATCTTGTTTCAGTAAACATGGGTACTAGAGTTTTTGTGGGTGGACTCACTTACAGAGTTCGTGAACGCGACATTGAAAAATTTTTCCGAAAGTATGGCAAAATAAAGGAAGTCGCCATGAAAAATGGTTTTGCTTTTGTTGTAAGTTCACAAGCTCTTTGGCTCGGGCGCATGTTCAGTAAAATTTTTTGCAGGAATTTGACGATCACAGGGATGCTGATGATGCTGTTTATGAATGCAACGGCAAGGAATTGCTTGGAGAAAGGTATTATAAAAATTTGGATCTGAAATTAGCGTTTAATGAATGTTTTTTTGGTGTAGAGTTTCTGTCGAAAGGGCTCGCGGAACTCCCCGAGGTTCTGATCAATGGAGGGGAAGTGGGGGTGGTGGACGCAGTTATGGCCCTCCTAGAGGGCGCAATCGCGATAAGTAAGTTGATCGTAAAATTTTGCTTTTATTTTTGGTGCGTAGTAAAGTTGTAGAGTAAATTGAGATAGGTAACATTTCGCCAGTTATAGAAAGGATGGGAGCAGAACCCATGTTTTATGTTCTTTTTTAATGTTGAAGGTTACTGAATGCTTGCTTGTCTTTGTAATAATTTGGTAAGCTGCTAAAATTTCTGAATTTGAGGGCTGTGTTTTAAATGTCTTTGACGAAAAGTAGTTATATTTTTATACCATGTCATATTTTTGACCAACATAAAAGTAGAAATGATTCCGTGTGGGCAGTTTTCTATTATTTTGCTTAATTTTTGGAAGAGTTGTGGTTGTTTTTTTTTACAACGGTTTTGCGTGATATTTTAGGCACATTAGGTACTAAAAGAGTACTATCAGAAAATGCTATTTTAAATTTAATTTCACATTATTTTGAATAAAATTAGCATTACATTTTCGTGTTAAAATTTGTCGAATTATTTAATGCGAGCATGTACAATTTACAGTAAAAGTGATATAAGATGAGAATAATTTTATTAGCAATACAATATTTATGCTATTTACAAATACATATTACAAATTTTCAAAATTACAAAAAAATAGAAAGGATAAGACCCAAGAAAACTCAAAATGCGTAATTCCTGACCTAGAATTTTTGCACTATATGTACAGGCTGTCCTATTTTCGTTGTGATTTGGGGGTTTCTCATAGAAGCAGCAGAGATAGAGCCTCAGGGTTTTCGCGAACCTGAGCTACTTTTTTGAGTATAATAGAATGCCGAAACCAGAATTTGGATATCGTTTTTAGTTTTCGAGAAAAAATAATGTTTATTTTTGTCGATTTTCAAAAACGCCAATTCCTTTTTTCCTAAGCAGACTAAAACTGTTATGATTGATGATAGAACTTATAGGTCTTTTTAAGCTCTCAAAATATATATACTTTTATTTTGTTATTTCAAAAAACTGCAACGATTTTGGTACTTTTTAAGTTTTAACTTTAGAAAATATATGATAGGTAGGTACATCCAAGATACCTGTGATTTTATGTTAACAACACCAAAAACTTCTTGTCGCGAAATCGAATCACAAGTTGGTGTTTCCAAAACAAAAGTTCAAAAAATATTTAAAAAAGGCAAATGTAGGCCATATAAAATTCAAATTATTCACTATCTCTTCCCGGGAGATCAAGAAAGGAGGCTTAATTTTTGTAGGTGGTACTTAAATAAAATTCAAGAAAATCCAGAATTTGGGCGGTCTGTCATTTGGACAGATGAAACTCACGTAAGCAGCGTAGGATTATTTAATAGGCATAATGTGTGTGTCACTGGTCTGATACAAATCAGCACCAATCTTTTGAACTTCAGAGACAAGGACGTTTTGGATTTAACGTTTCGTGTTTTATTTTGGGTGGTCAACTAGCATACCAAATTTTTGATGGAAACTTAACGGGATTGAGATATATTAATTTATTGAAAATTAACGCAGAGGTGATAATGGAAAATGTTCCGTTAATAAACATAAATAGGGTATATTTCCAACAAGATGGTGCCCCTGCACGCAATTCTGCAATATTTAGAAATTATTTGGAAAATCATTTTCCGGTTAGATGGTTGGGTACAAATGGACCTATATTGTGGCCTGCAAGATCACTGGATCTGAATATATTAGACTTTTTTGTTTGGGCATTTTTAAAAGAAAAAATATACTTACGAAGATACAACAATCAAGCCGAACTAGCAGAGGCAACGCATGCAGCTTTCCGATATTTGCAAGCCCATCCTATTTTTTTAAATTAATGCCATCAATCTATTAACTAAAATATGTAGATTAGCAATCAATCTTAACAGTTTTAGTCTGCTTAGTAAAAAAAAGAATTGTATGCTTGGGCCGCCGAACAGACGGAGTGATCACCCTGCAAGAACGTGCTCTAGTGGGGCCAATAGTAATTTATGACGACCGAATTGGAGTGATGTGACCTCGTTGGGTCTAAAGAAAGCGCATCACTGCGGTTCGGTTGTCCTAAATTGATAGTGGTCCCGCCTAGAGCACGTTCTGTTCGGCGGCTCAAGTATAGAGAATTTTTGAAAATCGATAAAAATGAATATTATTTTTTTTCTCGAAAACTAAAAGCGATATCCAAATTCTGATTTCAGCTTTCTATTAATACTCGAGAAAGTAGCTCAGGTTCGCGAAAACCCCAAGGCTCAATCTCTGCTGCTCCCTGTTCCTATGAGAACCCTAAATCGCAACGAAAATAGGACACCCTGTCCCTTAACAACCTCTTAAAAACATGAATACTTGTAGCATTCCTCAGGTCACAATCTAATTGATTCATGAAATTTCTGGCCACCTTTTACAAAAACTGAGTTAAAACCTCCTGCACTTTTTATTACTAATTAATTTCTGTCTCTTGTTGGATAATTATGTCTGTCCCTATATATACGCAATATATTTATCAAAATAGGAAGGTAACATTCCACTAATCAATGTTGACCATTCCAACTTTTCAAGCATGTCATCTATTCTAGTGTACCGGGTGTCCGACTGAGGTTGACGACCGGTCATATTTTGGAAACTGGTCTTCCTATATCTTTCAGTAGTAAGGGGTGGGTGAAGAAAGAATTCCCTTACACAAAAATGGGATAACTTCGAATTACTCGAACGAATTTTAATGAATTTGGCATTATTTTAAAGTGAATTTATAGTGTACTAGAAATCTGCATTTACACATAAATCTTATTTTATGTGGAAGCTGTCAAATGGCAGTGTTTGAAAACTTATTCATTTGCTAAATTTTCTCAATAATTTTAAATAGAACGGCTTATTTTTTATAACATGTCGTCATTACACATAAAATGGAGGAAAGAATGTTTGGAAAAAGATAGCAACTTCCGGTTTTTGGCATTCAATTCTTTATTTTATGTGTAATAACAACATAGTGTAAAAAATGTACCGTTCCATTTAAAATTTTAGAGAAAACTTCGAAGATTCGTAAGTTTTGAAAACGTCTTCTGATGATTCCTAAGCAAAATAAAATTTAAATGTGTAAATATATAGTTATATTATGCTATTAATTTTCTTTCCAATGAAATCAAATTCTTGAAAATTGGTTGAAGCAATTTGGAGATGTCGCCTCCTATCTTTCCATTTAAATTTTCGAAGAAAATCGTGAGTTTCCGTTTTCCATTAAAGATATGCCGCCTAGAAGTGAAAAATATTTTTGGGAAACTTGTCGGAGGTCACTTTTATACAAAGATTTCTTTTGTGGAAGCTCTCGCATTAATAGTTTCCGAGATATGGCCGGTCACCAACCTTAACCGGACACCTGGTATACAAGGTGTTTCAGGAGGAACGGTGCAGTATGTTACAGTATTGTTCATTTTTAATTAGAAAGTTCATATGAACAGGTGTCCAATTCCCAATGATTACCGAGATACAGCAATTTTAATGTAAAGCGCATTACAGAGCAATTATCCAGTAGGCTGCTGTAAAACAATTGTCATTTGACATTTAGCATTATTAGGATCGACCTTGGTGGCCCCCATCAATTGACCAGCTAGGTCTCCGGATTTAACTCTATTGGATTATGGGGAGGGATGAAACCGAGGATGAAACGTGATGTTTATAGAGAAAAATAGGCTACAAGGCTCTAGGAAGAACTGCAAAGTTTGGCGATGGAATTTTTGAGCCATTCCTCTAAAATTTATACTTTATTTTGTGTATCAAAAGTTAGTTGTCAGAATTAATGAAGTCATAAATTCGATTTTGCAGGAATTCAGCTGGCTGTAACTCGGTAACCATTGAGAATTGGGCACGTGTTCATATGAACTTTTTTGTTGAAAATTAGCGATACTGTAACATACTGAAGTATGTACCATTCCTCCTGAAACACCCTGTATACTGGTTCTAAGTATAATCCTCATTCTTCTATTCTGGAGCCTTTAGAGCCTCGGCATTAGTTTGATTGATTAAATATAACACAGTCCCATAGGTGTAAAAGTATAAAGTATGGCAATACGAGTACATAAAAAGAGTTTTCCTGTCTTAAACAGATAAACTAGCACTTCTTCTACGTAGCAGACCAAGTCCTTTTCCATTTTTTTACAAATATAATCGATATGTTCATTTAATTTCAAGTTTTTGCCCAAGACTACCCCCCAAGTACTTAACTCTATCTACCCAATTAATAACTTCTTCTAAACTGATACAAATCTTACTAGAATTAATGGAATTCCACATATTACTTGTTGATAAACACATCACTTTAGTCTTTGTCACATGTAGTTTCAGTATGCAAACCAACTGCTCACCAACTCCAGCTCCTTGTTTATAATTTCCATCATATCACTTAAATTGCTTCCTTCCAAATAAATCACTGTGTCGCCCGCAAAGAAATTACATTTACAGTTTGTGCAATCATTTATGTACATAGCACTCGACATGGCAGACAAAAATGGCCCCAATATACTCCCTGTGGGACACCCAGATAAATATTTTCACACTCCAGACTGCACTTCACTAATAACTTTGTTCTCATTAATGTAATCTAGTAACTGGATATAAACTGTTCTCTCTATGATTTTTTTCAACTGCTGGAAGAAGATTTTGAGACATAATATAATTTAAGAATCCAAAAGAATGCTCTCTTAAAAAATGAGCAACAAAAACTAGAACTCGAGAATGGCTATCTGAAGAGGCTTATCAATGAAACGGAAGATAAAAACAGAGTGTTGCAAGAAAATAACAGTTTACTTAAGGAGAGGATGCGAAGTTCAATTGAAGTCGAGGTTGAGGGGAATCCTAGAGATAGAAACAAACTGAAGGACTTGGCAGGGAGTACAATGGGGGTTAGGTTGAATAAACAAATGGAGGAGAAAGACGGCGTTACAGGGGGAGATGTGGTTGAGAGGGAGTCGGGAACTGTTGAAATGAGTCGCCGGAGTATGTATAGAGAGGTTCTTGAGAGGCAGAAGAGCAAAATGGAGCAAATTATTAATTTGGAGAAGGACAAGGAGAGTGTGAGTGAGCCTATGACGGTGGGGTACATTGAGAAGGACAGGAAACTACAGTACAATGAACGCAGATATAGGTATAAATATGACTCAAGAAAGATTGGTGAGGGGGATACAGGCGACAATGACTTTGGAATGAAAAAAAGGCTTGGCTGTATATAAACAGAATAAAGAGGCATGTCACAGCAACACAGATCAGTGAATTTGTTCGGTCGAAGCCTAATTTCCAGAATACAGATGTTGTGGTGAATGAATTACCAACGGTGGAACAACAGAACAAATGTTTCATGGTAGGTGTTGAGCTAGGACTAAAAGAAGAAGTATACAAGTCGAAGTTCTGGCCAGCTGGGGTTGGTTTTAGAAGATTTGACTTTAGCTGTTATAATAAATATCCAGAAAGGAACATGGGTTTTCACGTATTGAATTAGTGAATCAAACGGAGAAAAACAATGAATTGAACAGAAATATATTTAATCATTTGAATGTGAGTGAAAATAGTGTAATAAGCAACAAGAGATGGGGTATATATTATCAAAATGTAAGGGGTATTAATACCAAATTGCAGAGTGTATATTTAGGTTTATTAGAGGCTGAGTATGAAGTTTTAGTGTTAACTGAGACATGGCTTCAGAGTGCAATAACTAACAGTGAATTCACGAATGACAGATATGTGATCTATAGATGCGACCGTAACCAGGAATATACGCAAAAAAGAAGAGGTGGAGGTGTTTTGGTAGCGGTTAAGAGTAATTTGGTATCGGAAGAGGTTAGTGTAACAATTAGAAATCAGGATATTGAAATGATTATTGTAAGGGTTAAGAAAGATTTCAAAGTTTTATATGTAATAGCGGTATATATACCTCCTGAGTTTGGTAATACTTTGTACAATGATTTTTTAGTGTGTTAGAAGATTGTAATTTCATGTATAACTCTAAAATATTAATCTTGGGAGATTTCAACCTATCGAAATATAATGAAAGTCATGAATTTAAACAATACCTGTTGTTTTGGAATTTGAGACTGTAATATGGTGTGCAATGTCAATGGCGGTACACTGGATCTGGTTTTGTCAGCTGTTGGTGACTGTGGGGTGATTAGAGCAGATATTCCATTGGCGACTGAGGATTTATACCACCCCAGTTTGGTGGTTGATATTGAGATGTCGGGTACAGTGGAAAGGGTATGTCCACTAAATAAGAAAAGTCAATATTACAACTTTAAGAAAGCAAATTATTTGCTATTGTATGGGTTAGTAAGAGATACAGACTGGTCATTTCTGGATCATTTTAATGATCCGAATGATTGCTTGAACGGTTTTTATTGTAAGATGTATGAAATTATTGAGTTGTGTGTGCCAAAAAGTACTTGCTGTAATAAGTTCCCTGCATGGTTTAACAGAACTATAATTGATGGCATAAGATACAGAGATCATTGTAGGAAGATGTACAAGAAATATAATAAGGCGAAATTTCTAGCGAAATATAAAGAAACAAGGAAGTATAAAAAATGAGATAGGTAAAGCATATGAAACATATTTGGTGGAATGTGAGGAGAACATTAAGATAGATTCCAAAAGGTTCTGGAGTTTCGTTAATTGTAAGAGGGGTAACTCTAGTATACCAGGTGTAATGAAGTTGGGGAATGAGGAGTTTAATAATGGCCCCGATATTGCGGATGCTTTTGCCGGGTTTTTCGAGTCAGTGTATGACGATAATAGCAATCGAATAGATGATTTTAAAAGATATTACTCCGAGACGGAATTTGGGAATAGTAACGTTAACCTAAGTAGAGTGACAGAGTGTCAGGTTATTGAGGCAATTAAGTCAATGAAAAGCAATACTAAAGGTCCAGATGGCATACCCACTTTTGTGTACAAAGGCTGTGCTGAGTGGTTGGCTACACCACTGAGGATACTGTTTAATAAATGTATTAAGTCAGAAATATTTCCTACCAAATGGAAGGAGGCTAGAGTCTGCCCAGTACTTAAGTCGGGAAAGACAAATGAGATACAAAACTATAGAGCAGTGTCAATACTTTGCACTCCAGCAAAGGTTTTTGAACAGATAATGTATGTTAATATTTTTAGAGATATTAAAGGATCAGTATCAGTAAATCAGCATGGTTTTATGCCGATGAGATCAACGGTCACAAATCTGGCACTGATTACGCAGTACGTGGCTGAGCAGATGGACGCTGGACATCAAGTACATGTTGTATATACAGATCTAAAAAAGGCGTTTGATAGAATTTGTCATAAAAGATTAAGTATAAAGTTGCGATGCTATGGTTTGTCAAGTGGATTAGCGTCGCTATTAGACAGTTATTTGAGTGATAGGAGGCAGTATGTGGTCATTAATAATTTCAGATCGGTGGAATATAGTTGCAGTTCGGGGGTTCCCCAGGAGAGTAATTTGGGGCCTCTGTTATTTCTGATGTTTTCAATGACATTGGGGGGGTTGTGAGGCACTCAGAGTGTCTGATGTATGCTGATGACCTCAAAATTTGTAAGTCAATTAGATCTGGGAATGATGCATTATTACTGCAAGAGGATTTGAATCGCATACGTGAGCTGTGTGATATCAATGGTCTGTGTTTTAATGAATCGAAGTGTGCAGTAGTGAGATACACAAAAAAATTAAGCAAAATAGCTTATGACTACAAAATTAATGATGTGGCCATTGAATTTAAAAACACAACTAAGGATCTGGGGGTGTTGTTTGATTCCAAGCTGTCATTCAACGAACACGTGAAGGCAGTGATTTCAGGCTCGTCCAGGATGCTTGGTTTCATGATACGCCATACAGTGGGTTTTAAGAGTGTTGAGCCGCTTGACATCCTTTACAGGAGTTACCTGAGAGCCAGATTAGAGTATGCTGTTCTGATCTGGTCGCCGATGTATCAGTTGTATAAGTATAATTTAGAGACAGTGCAGAGCAGATACCTGAAGTGTAAGTATTATAGGGAGACTGCTTCTTATCTACTTCACGAACGAAAATTTTTGCAAAATTATTATGATGTAACACCTTTAGAAATAAGGTGGGATGTTGTTTGCTTGCAACACTTGTATGGCTTACTTAACAACTTAATAGACAGTCCTGAATTCTTGAAACTTATTCTGATCAAAGTACCGGCAACGAGTAGTATGCGATGAAAGGATATTTTTTACAACATTTCATCCAGGACGAACACGGTAAAGAACTCTCCTTTGTACCGAATGTTGTCACTGTACAATAGCATATGCACAGATGATGAGATTGATATTTTTAACATGAGTAGAGGTCAATTAACCGAGCTTACTGAAAAAATTCTTAAGGGTAGAGCCTAGAATCTAGAAGTAAAATGTAATTATGTATATGTATACAATATTATTTGTGTTTCATGTGTTGTACTGGTGTATTAGTATGTTTGTTCAGTAATTGGGGTGTACCTGTTGAACAATAAAGTCTATTATTATTATTATTATTATTAAGATACCACAGAATTGGAGTTTGCTATTTGTTCGTTGTATATAAGTGTTCATTATAAGCAAATTCCATCGCATATAAGTATCCTAGTTACAAAACTAGTACTGTTTAGTTGGGAGATATTAAGCAAATTGTACTTGAATTTTCTGCTCCCATCTCAAAAGTGCTGGGAATTAGTTGATGTATCGTTTAATTTATTTATGCTTATTTCTTACAGCCGTGAACAGGACATGCGCTCTCACGATAGGTAATTATACTATTTTTATGTTGGTCATAATTTAACTCGATCGTATACCTATGATGATACCCATCTTTCGGGGCTGAAAATATTTGATGAAAATTTTCCCAGCGTTCTGACTATTTTCTTGTCATTCGCAAATAATTTTTATGTTTATCCGAATGTAAAGAGAGTCGTTTGTAGGTATGGTCCCCCGACGAGGACGGAGCACCGTCTGATCGTGGACAATCTATCGTCGCGCGTCAGCTGGCAGGTGAGTTAATTCATGACATACATCGGGTCAGATGCATTTTGCATGGTGGGGGTGTTTTTCTGTGGGGCGGGTGTTGTAGATCCCAGATCCTAATCAGTATCCTTTTATTTCAAACCAAAAGGTTAGTCCAAAACACACAGCTCATTGGGCCTAAAGTGTTTCGCAACCCCCCATTCGTGAAGGACTTGGGCCGATCGGCAACCCCATAATTTCCGAGAGCGTTCAGAGGCAACCAGTTCGAAGGCCACCACTGACAGAAAGCGAGAGAGAGCGATAGAGGTGTAAAGACTCCCTCTTCTTTGTTGACCGCCATTTTCCGTGCGAAGATGACCACTCCCTCTTCCTCGGCGTTCAGGGTCCGGCCAAAAAAGAGGACCAGTTCAGTCTTGAGAGAAAGAGAAGCTCGTTACTTGTTAGGCGACAAGAATCTGCTGTTCCACTGTTTGGATCACTCCTGGCGTGTCGCTTTGGCAAATTTTTTAGGTTGCCAAACCTTATTTAATGCGAGTTCACGTAATATCCCGATGACTAAAAAATTCAGATTGAATGAAGGGTGACATGCACTTTGGGTGGTTTAAACAGGGAGATTTCCATCCCCGTCCTGTTCACCACGTTAATGTTGAACGCGCCAATACGACAGAAGCTATAAAAACCTGGAACAAAGAACCGTCAGCGGCACAAGTGTTTTTTTGCATTGTTATGTAGATGATAAAATTAAAGAAAGTTTTTTGTACAAAGAGCTCCCATTCCTTTGGAGTTTGAGGTATCGTTAACACTCACTGATCAATTCAATGTGGCGCGGTCAAGTGGGCAGTCTCAATGTGTAAATCTTCCGTTCCACTGGTACCGTTCTGGTTGCTCTAGTACGAAACGCCTCAGGTAATACCTTAGCATGTCGCGTATTATTATGAACAGTCACAAAAGTTAAAAAAGAACGTTTGGTCACATTTCGTCTGATCATAGTCGTTTCATTTTTTCCGCTTGGCAAGTGGGCAAAATTAGCAGTTGAAAATATCCAGGAACTGTCCCGAACCCGAAAGCCAGACTAGAGAAAAAACAAGGGAGTGACTACTGAATAGTCCGCTGGTCACTTCTAAATTTTGTTCCAGGACAGTCGACACAATATCAATAAAATAAAAAATAAAAATGACGTTTAAGAACTTCGTTATTAAAAGACATCGCTAACTATCTTGGTGGGTGTTCGGATATGGTACAAAGCTGCCATTTTGTTCTTCTACGACCACACGAGTTCTGCGCCCGCTCGGGTCCGCATTTTTTGCTTGTTTCTACATCATCTTTTTGCCAAAAAATGCGTGTCTCTGGTGCGAAAGGGCAAGTAAGGGTCTATTTTAAAAAAGCGTCCTCTCAGCTTTAGTTTTTTTACACTTCCAAAATGCCAAATATAGGTTACATTCTGTAATGCGCAAGCGGCCGGACTGTGCAGTAGTCACTCCCAAAAAACAAACAGGTTTAAGTACATGAAACATTAAGAGCCTTATTGTCGTCGACAGGGACCCACATCGCTGACCGTTTTCCAATAATACAGTGAAACTCCCATAAGTCGAATCTTAAGGGACGCAAGAAAACTTTTTATTAAAATTTCCATACCTTGCGTTATTCACATAATAACTCGCAACGTAACTATACACAATATACCCATTACCCATACAAAATGCAGGTTGTTACAATTCTGTAACCAATCAAATCATTGTTTAATAAAAAAGTCTGTAGTTTTGCACTGTTTTTGATGACGTAACTGTTCATTTTCACAAAATGCCGAACATTTTCACTTCCACACAAAAAATTAAAAATGTTTTTCAAACTGTCACCTAACTGTCAATATTGTTATCCCGGTCTCAGCACCTTCACTTTCGTTTTCTTCGTCACCTTCGCTGTCAGACATTTTGCAATTAGAACATTTTAAACTAGACAAAATGTCATCATCAGTCGGAAATTCTGCAATTTGGATGTCGTCTTCAATGGCAATGGATTCTTCTTCGTCAACATCTTCCATTTGCACCGATTCCGTGTATTTCCCAAGCGTTGCCTTTAATTCTGCAGGACTAAGATCATCTTCATCCAACCAATGATCTTCATTTTCCCGAATGTCACGTGAGAATCCGGCTTTCTTAAAACAATTCTGAATTGTTGCAGAGACCTGTATCTCATGCTCTTGCTATTTCTCTAATAGCATCTAATAAAGTTACCGCTAATCTTCTACGATCCTCCATGGCAGCGATAGTTTGTTTCAGAATCCGGTTCCGGTAATTCAACTTCAGGTTTTTAATATTATACTCTGATCCATTGGTTGTAACTTAGACGTCATATTAGGTAGCAGAAATACGTCGCGGATGGACTTCAATTTTTCGTCAATTGTAGGATGAGCCGGGCAGTTGTCTACGAAAAAGTAAAATTTTTCTCTTTTGGGCCAAAAACTTTCTGTCAATAGACAATAACCATTTCTCGTACAGGTCACTTGCCGTCCATGCCTTCTTGTTATTCTGATAAGTGACCGGCAAAGACTTGATGCCTTTAAAACATCTAGGGTTGTTTTTGCGTCCCGTCTATATTTGCGCCAACCATAACAGTAATTCGTTCTTTACTGTGCTTTCCCCCATAACACTTCTCATTTTTAAATGCCAAGGTTTTGTCCAGTAAACATTTAAAGAACAGACCCGTTTCGTCAGCGTTGCCGATGTCCTTATATTCATATTGGGAGAGTAATCCAGGGAGCACATTTTCTTTACAATTTTCACACTCTTTTTCATTTACGTCTGCACTTTCACCACAAACCACTTTTTGCACAATTGTGTGACAAACTTTAAATTTGTGCGGCTACCCCGAGCTCGCAACAAAATCTGAATGTCTCAAAGTTTTCTGAATTCCTGTGCTTTCTCCCGAATTATTGTTCCCGATATCGGCAGTTTCTTGTCACGGCAAACTTTAACTCACTTCAACATTGCTTCATCGATATCTTCATACACACACGACTTAAACAGTTTTCGAGCGTTGCTGACCCCATCAGAACTTTTTCAAGAATTGCATGGCGATTCTTGTAAATTGTGTTTGGCGGAATTCCAAACTCAGCTGTTTTACACCTCGATAAACTTGTTCGATTAAACGAATTTTGTCGTCTACCGACAAAATTTTTAATTTCCTCTTCGGACTTGACATTTTTAGCAACAGCTCTGCATGCAGTCAGCATCAAAACTAAACTGACCAGCAAGGCAGTAATTTTAGAATCTCAACTGGGTTTTCCAGCCATTTGTTTATTACCCCTATTTCTAACAAATACTGATTACCGATTCCAAAGAAAGAGGGTCATAAATGATGTGAACAAACCAGATACATAGTTTTAGGCAGAAAAGGTTTTGTCGGCTAAAATTGAATAAAGTGGATAAAATTCGTAGAATTACGGTTGAATATACTACGAGATATGGAAATTTACTAATTCTAGAACTTTGAGATACGGACTACAAAATATGTATGATTTGCCATGTAGGTCAAGAGACTGAGATTTTTATTTGACTAAAGGGAGTTCGGCTCATGGGAGTTCCACTGTACTTGATTTAAATCTAAACCAAGGTAATTAGATATTTTTGCAAGTGCAAGAATTAGTAGCAAGAGTAAAGGAATAGATTATAATAATTATAATAATTAAAATCAACAAAGTAAATTTGGGTAGGAATAAAAATTTGGTAATATTGATCAAATGGCCGGGTAACTCAGTTGTAAGAGAGCTAGCTTCTGACTGCGAAGTCCCGGGTTTGAATCTTCTGAAGGGCATTTGTGTTTTTCAGATAAATCGGTACCCGGTTCGGTCTGCCATACATTGTTGGATAACAATTAACAATGCTGCTTTCAGCTTATTTATTTATTATTTTGCCAACATAGCACAAAAATTTGTCGAAATATTTCTTGAAAAACATCAGCTAGTCAATTTGACTTCAATAATAAAACTTTAAATGAAGGCGCGCTAGTTTATTTGATAGACATGATTCATGATGGTCCCAATAATTTTATACCATCCGCCTGTATCTTCTTGGACTTGATGAAAACTTTCCATTTTGTAATATGTGTACATATTTATATTTTCTTCGGGGATTCATCTGGATATGTTATTTGGTGGTACTAAAGCTATTACTGCTTACATCATTAAACTTGAGCGAATAAAAAAACATTGTCAAGATCAAAAGAGGTTCGATATATTTAGTGACATGATAACGGTATTTGAATTAGTCCAAGTTCCAAATGCAGATGGAAATGAAGAATTGTCCCATGCCCGAACAAATTTTTTAATATTCTGATAAAATTATACTTTTAATTGAAGTTCTTCGTGTGAAGCTCGAAAACAGACTTATGTGGATTGACATTCGTCGATAGGATAATAAAACCTAAAAGTTCTGCCATGTACTAACCAGAGTAAGGAAGCGGAACAAATTTTGAATAAGTTGTTAGTGGGACAAAATGACTTGAGAACAGGACCTTCTAGTAGCTCAATTATGGATTTGTATAATGAACTAGAGATGAAGCCATATTTCGTTAATAGTCCAAGATTAGTTGATCTTCTCTCCTCAGTATCTCCGCTGTCACAATATTGCCAATGCATTACAGGTAATAAGTGTACTCTGTATGCTCCTGAGTGGTATCTTAGACGAGAAGATAATGAGTTAATAAGTGTTGTGATAGAATTACCACTGAAGTGCCCTATTAAGGAAATGACCGAAGGATCGTAAAACAGCAAAAAGAGCTGCTGCTTTGGAAACTTGTAAAAAATTGCATCAAATTGGAGAACTCCATGATGAGACATGAACCCAATATTTGTAGAGGGCAATCAATTTTGAGGATTTTATACCTGACGCTGGTTTAAGTGCAAATTATGTTTAAATTGTTTGTCTGATTTTATGTTCATTGTATTATTATTGTTATTAGTATACAGTATACATCCATTACTTTCCCGCAGTAATGTCATTTATAAAATTCATTATGGAGAATGCGATTTGTGTTATATGGTCAGACAACTCGAAAACTTGCCAGCCACAAAAGCAACTGCAGAACCAATAACTCCATTTGCGCACTTACCAGCCATGTTTTGGACACTGGTCATGCGATGGAATTTGATGTCTTCATTTTAGACACAACCAAATTGTCACAAAAGAATTTTTTTAAAAATGGTGTAAATTAATAACAATAATAATACAATGAACATAAAATCAGACAAACAATTATTTAAACATGTCACAAAATAGTTACCTTATATCAAAAGGAGTTGCGATCAAGGAGGTTCATAAAAATATTGTCATGGCAATAGAGGTAAATAAAAAGATTAATGAAAAAAGGTTTGGTAATAAATTATTGTAAAGGTGATTTTGGGGAATCAAAGCGAAAGTTCAGAAAAGCTGTGCGTGTTATTTGGGCAAAGTCCTGGACAATTTGGTGTCAGAAGTCTGAAGAGAAAAAAAATGCAAGAACATTATAAGGATGATGACAGAATTTATGAAGAACATTATAGTAACGTGGATCGACAAACTATAATGTATTCATGATAGCGATAGAGTTGATGTAAGCAAACACATCTGGTTGATTTGCATGTGCACACTTCTTCTGGACGTTGTCATTGGTCAGCGGCACATAAAGTTTGTGAAGGTTTGCTAAGAGTTCACATGCATGCATTGATGCGTATCAGTCGATCAGTATTGCTATATGCGAGAAGAGCGCTGTTATTTGTGGAAGAGAATAGTTTATAAAATATACATATACATAATAATATTGAATAAAAAAATCATAAGCAAAAGCATGTATTTTACCGAGTCCCCTACATCGAGGCTCTACCTAAAATCGCGCTCATGTGAACTCTGTGAAACATTATTCACGTGCCTTTGTTTTGACTGACTATATCGCTAATTTGAACGAACTTTAGGAATATTCAGGGCAAAATTGATGAACAGAGTGAATTTGCAGAGTGTAAATATGGAAAATAAAATTGAAGGACTAGAAAGTAAAATGAAGGAACAAAGCAAGAAGATGGAGGAAAAATTAAATTTGCAAAGTAAAATAATTGAACCGAAGATGATGGATGAACAGAATAAGAAAATTTAAGAAATTGAGGCAAGAATTGAATTAATAAATGACTAGTACAACCAGATCTTGAGAGGTGATGTAGATACTTTAAAAATTAAACCGCCTTGCTTTGACAATAAGACAACACCATGGAGTGTGTACCTTAAGAGGGATACGTACGTTGCTCAAGAAAAATACACACTCGGTCTCCCCCACTACACCAGCCAGCGTAGGAGAAACACGAAGAGAAACAGATCTGCCAGCCAGATACGGCCCGAACGTACTCGGCTGTCACTGACTACTGAGGGGCGGTTAGAATCTGCTAGTGGAAGGAGGCGCTCCCGTTTTTAGAAATGAGTTTATTGTCGAAGTAAATTTAATGTAGCTTATTTATTTTCATTTTAAATGCATTCAAATTTGAAACGCAAGCAATTTAATGTTCATATTATAGTGTGCTCTAATTAGTTTTCCAGTATTTGCTTCTTGAACCAAGTTTCTAGCTGCTGAAAATACACCAAAAGGCAAATTTCACGTCTCGTTTCTGTGATTATTTACATATTTGTTCTTAATTTGGTTTGACGGAATTGTAGAACAAATCTTCTTCTTTCTGACAAAGAAGAAATTTCTGCAAAATATTTATTAGTAAGAGCTCTACGGTTCCTAACATAGAGCTTGATATCGGCGCTGTTTTCAACGTACGTATCCCTCTTAAGCGGTTCGAAGCAGCAGCTTCTGCACATAATTGGAACGACGAAGAGAAAGCAACAGCTTTGATCGTAGGATTAAAGGGTGATACCGTTGAAGTTCTGCAGACACTGCCCAATGACCGATATGAAGATTATCATCAACGGCAGAAAACTTTGGAGTCACAGATCACATGCAGATAAATTTGTTGACCAGCTTTTATCCAGAAGAATAGTGGCATCTTTTATTAGGTTACTGTTTTGTTTTAAACCATCTTCTAGTTTCAGGCTAATGTCTTTTACAGACACTACATCCCTATCTCCAACTTTTATTACATTCAAAACTTCCAATAAACTATTTAAGTGCTCTTTGACAATTTCCAAGACTTTAATGTTTTCTAGGGCTCGACACATTACTATCTTTTCTCGGAGATTTGTTGCATATCCAACAATATGGAATTTCAACAGCTGCTATTTTGCTGTGATACATATCACAGCAAAATAGCTGTTGAAATTCCACATGAAATAGTTGGATATGCAACAAATGCCAGAGAAAAGATAGTAATGTGTCGGGACCTAGAAAACATTAAAGCCTTGGAAATTGTCATTACTAGTATTTGGTTCTTACTAAATTCTTTGAACCAGTCAGGTTTTGATCAATCATCCACATTCATATCATCACTATAACCACCCACTTTAAGTGGGTTCGCAGTCTTAATGTCTTCATATGTTGGTCGACTAAGGCTACTTATTTTACCCCCTTCATTGTAAGCTTTTCCAGTGGGGCATTTAAATGCATTAATTCAAGTATTTTTATTTATTTATTTATATTACTAGTTGGCTAAAATCATCAAAATAAAATATCCCATTTTGTCATCTCATACACACGTATGTATGTATAACACAAATTTTATCAACTCACCGTAGTTTGTAAATAAATCTTCAATATTAAGTGATGTTTAATGTAACAATGGTTTTGTAGTTCCTGAAGAAGGCAATAAAAAATTGCCGAAAGCTTGAGAAAATACAGAGTTTTTATTTGTCTATACGACTGCATCCCCGAAGAAAATATAAATACCAAACTTCAACAAAACATACTTCATGACATTATTTGTGTCTTACAGGAATAAGTTTCCCCAAATTAACGAATAATGTTTTAAATATATGGGCATTCTCATGAACTATCGTCACCTGATGTAGAAATCCCGTATTGATTAATAAAAAAAATTAGAAAACGTTTCTTTTGCAGTAATACATACGAAAATTGTGACTTTTTTTAGTTTAACGAAATAGTATGTAGGTATCTGCCGAAAATATCCACATCTATTCGATGAGGGCAGCGTTGCGGTGTAGTGTTTTACACAAAAAGGGGAAATCCCTAATCCTATGGTCCATATTATATTCTAAACTAAATAGTGTTGTTGGGAGTTTCGTGCAGTATTTCCGTATCCTGATTTACTGTTGTCTTGTTACTATAAGTCCATAGTTTTTAAAATGTCTGAAAGAAAAGGCATTTCATATTGCACAACTTTGTAGAAAAATTAAACAAACTGAAATGCAATTTTCAGACTCCTATACATCACATAAGACAAATTATTACATGATTATTGTATAAGTATTAAGACTATAACTGGAATATTGCAACTCAAAGTACCAACGTATTACACGTTACAATATTACGCATTCATTAAATGAATAAGCACCTCGTGTTTACACTCCAGTGTTATGGAAATCGTGTCCGCTGCTGTTGCCAATAAAAATGCTAACATTAATGTTGTACGTTTCATAATTTATTGTGTGTAAGTTTGTTGGTATCACTGCTAATTTTGCCCATTAAATTATCTCGTTTTGTCCTGCTACTCGTCATTTTCTCAAAAAAGCGATCATTTTGTCGTTATTGTTCTGTATGAGGAGAGAGTTTTAAGAAATCACAGTGCAAGGAAAGACGAAGCTTTGAGAAAAGCCGAAAGCCGATGGTAGAGACTTACCAAAGCAGATAAAGACTAAGGGTTACGAAGAGAATAGTTCTACGAGGTTGATCAGAAAGTGCCTGTATCCCATCCAGCCAAAGATGAAAGACGCTCTCGAAGACCTGTTGACAATGATCCCGCTCGAAGCAACCCGACATACAGAACAATACAAACTACAGTCAGCACGGACGAAGTGTGACCAAAACAACAATGAAGTTATTGTGTGTATTTTATTAGTTTTTTACACACTGTTTTCATTTTTAAGTTGGGATTTTTCACACATAAATAAGTTACATCGGAGGTAAAAACGAAAGTTTTTCCGCCGCCCATTTTCACCCACCGACTATCGTTCTAACCGTGCATTTTTGTTCGCCGTCAGGACCTTAAAGATTTCATGAGGCAAGCGGGAGAAGTTACGTATGCCGATGCGCACAAGCAGCGCCGAAATGAAGGGTAAGTCACTATTGCTCCGCATAGTGAATTTCCAATTCACAATATTTTTTTAGTGTTGTCGAGTTTGCTTCTTATACCGATATGAAGAATGCCTTGGAAAAGTTAGATAACGCAGAGTTAAACGGCAGGCGTATCCGATTGATTGAAGGAGGCCGGCGTGGCGGGGGTGGAAGGAGATCCCGTTCGTCGAGTAGCAGAAGCCGATCTAGATCGCCCAGGCATCGTAGTCGTTCTCGTTCGGCTCGCTCTAGGTACGATTTTCTGTGTTTTATATTTTGGTTTTCTTTTAATACATTATTTTGTAAAGGAGTCGTTCGAGGAGTCACAGCTCCAAGTCCCGCGGCCACTCTAAGAGCAAATCTCCGGCCAGGTCAAAGTCTCGATCCAGATCAAAGTGAGTATAATGTTTTTGCCTTTTTTTCGGTTCAGACAAATTATTCATTTCCGTTTGTTTTGCTTTTACTCTTTGTAGATCTAAAGAAGTGTCTAAATCTAGGTCACGTTCTAGGTCTAACTCGAAGCGGTCCAAGTCCCGTTCAAGGTCCAAAGGGAACGATGTGTCAAAGTAAGTGTCCTTTCGGGAAATATTCCAGTGTCGCTCCAAATTTATTGTGCAATGGGAACTTTAACTAAAGCTTAAAAAATGGTAATAATAGAATACTATTTTTTTATTGTGTCCTTTATTCTCAATAATTTTGGAGTTACCTATGGTACTGACAAATTTCTTTGATTCGGTACCTATAAATTTTCCGTTGTTCCTGTCACAGGGATAGGTCAAGGTCCCGGTCTAACAGTCGCTCCCCGGCAAAAGATGGTTCTCCGATGAAAGATTAGTTTTCCACGCACGCTAACATGTTTTCCATAGTTACGATGCAAATTTTTGTGTTTTTGACAGGTTTTTGCGATTTTGACTGAATATGATGTACGTAAAAGTGATTTTTTCATGTGAAAGGGAAAGGAAAGCGGGAAAATCTGTCGAAAGGATTTTACTATTATAAAACAAGTAATTATGGTATATACCACTTAGGGTGATAGTTTGTAAGGTGTTTAATCTTTAAGGTGAAATTTATGATTACGATAAAGTCAGTCCATTTTTTGAATTTAATTTGATTTAGCATGGACCAGAGGTTTTGCTAATTGAAGGCTGGTTTTTGGGTCCAGTTAGTCAGCATATTTATAATTACCTAAGTCGGCCGTCTAGCCGATTTCCTTTTGTATAATGTAATAATGGGCTCCGTAAAAAAATAAAAATATGTGTAAAATGTATACATAGTGTTTTATAAGTTTGCCGATACTTTTTTTTTGTTGCTCAGAGTTACTTTACTATTTAGTTTTCTTGTTTGATGTATGCACTTTATTTTTTTCTCTTAATATTGCATTTTTCTATCGTCCGCTTTGTATTTGCATTTTTGTAATGATCGTTTTCTTGCCAGGTGACTGTTTTTTCTTTTCCATCACATTATATTTTTTCTCTTATAATTCGCTTATGTGAATGAATTGGTATCCTTTGTAATCTTTAAGTGAATAAAACCTACGTAACTAATTTCTGTGTTTTAATTGTGTGTATTCTTTTCCCCATAAAAATTGCATACTGTGGCAAAGAAAGAATTTCATCGATGCATTGAGCAACTTAAAACTCTTGGTTAGGTAAGTATTGAAGTTGAAGTTAAGAAATCGATGATTGAGCACACACGCGCTTGTTTGATTCTTAGGGACAAACTTACAATAGCCAGAAAAATCGAGTAGTGGTAAATTTTAAAAAAATATATCATCAATCCTCTGATAATCGTACAACTTCACTATAGAGTGATTTTGATACTTAAAAATTTCTAATACTTTTAAGAAATGTAGAATTTGTCTAGAGATGTATCAGGATATAAGAAATTCAAAGGAGGTAAGTTTTGGGTTTGTTCTCTTTTCAAATTCCTTGGCTAATAAATTGCACAAAATTCAGGAATAATTTTGATTGTTGCGCTAACCTTTTGTGGATTTCTGGAAGCCCGATGCCAGTGAAGTATTGCTTCAATGCTAGAGTTAATTTTTCAAAAGAAGTACCAGGATATCAGAAATGTACAGAAGGTTAATGATCAAAGATTATTTTGCACTAATAAATGAAGTGTCAGGGTAATAGGGAAATTAAGTAGAATTTGTCTAGAGATGTATCAGGGTACAAGAAATTCAAAGGAGGTAAGTTCTGGGTTTGTTCTGTCTTTACAATTTCCTTCGCTAATAAATTTTACAAAATTCAGGAATAATTTTGATTGTTGCGCTAACCGGCTAACCTTTTGTGGATTTCTGGAAGCCTGATGCCAGTGAAGTATTGCTTCAATTCCAGAGTTAATTTTTCAAAAGAAGTACCAGGATATCAGAAATGTACAGAAGGTCAATGATCAGATTATTTTGCACTAATAAATGAAGTGTCAGGATAATAGGTAATAGGGAAATTAAGTAGAATTTGTCTAGAGATGTATCAGGGTACAAGAAATTCAAAGGAGGTAAGTTCTGGGTTTGTTCTGTCTTTACAATTTCCTTCGCTAATAAATTTTACAAAATTCAGGAATAATTTTGATTGTTGCGCTAATCTTTTGTGGATTTCTGGAAGCCTGATGCCAGTGAAGTATTGCTTCAATGCTAGAGTTAATTTTTCAAAAGAAGTACCAGGATATCAGAAATGTACAGAAGGTCAATGATCAAAGATTATTTTGCACTAATAAATGAAGTGTCGATAATAGGTAATAGGGAAATTAAGTAGAATTTGTCTAGAGATGTATCAGGGTACAAGAAATTCAAAGGAGGTAAGTTCTGGGTTTGTTCTGTCTTTACAATTTCCTTCGCTAATAAATTTTACAAAATTCAGGAATATTTTTGATTGTTGCGCTAACCTTTTGTGGATTTCTGGAAGCCTGATGCCAGTGAAGTATTGCTTCAATGCTAGAGTTAATTTTTCAAAAGAAGTACCAGGATATCAGAAATGTAGAGAAGGTTAATGATCAAAGATTATTTTGCACTAATAAATGAAGTGTCAGGATAATAGGTAATAGGGAAATTAAGTAGAATTTGTCTAGAGATGTATCAGGGTACAAGAAATTCAAAGGAGGTAAGTTCTGGGTTTGTTCTGTCTTTACAATTTCCTTGGCTAATAAATTGTGCAAAATTCAGGAATAATTTTGATAGTTGCGCTAACCTTTTGTGGATTTCTGGAAGCCTGATGCCAGTGAAGTATTGCTTCAATGCTAGAGTTAATTTTTCAAAAGAAGTACCAGGATATCAGAAATGTACAGAAGGTTAATGATCAAAGATTATTTTGCACTAATAAATGAAGTGTCGATAATAGGTAATAGGGAAATTAAGTAGAATTTGTCTAGAGATGTATCAGGGTACAAGAAATTCAAAGGAGGTAAGTTCTGGGTTTGTTCTGCCTTTACAATTTCCTTCGCTAATAAATTTTACAAAATTCAGGAATAATTTTGATTGTTGCGCTAATGTTTTGTGGATTTCTGGAAGCCTGATGCCAGTGAAGTATTGTTTCAATGCTAGAGTTAACTTTTCAAAAGAAGTACCAGGATATTAGAAATGTACAGAAGGTTAATGATCAAAGATTATTTTGCACTAATAAATGAAGTGTCAGGATAATAGGTATTAGGGAAATTAAGTAGAATTTGTCTAGAGATGTATCAGGGTACAAGAAATTCAAAGGAGGTAAGTTCTGGGTTTGTTCTGTCTTTACAATTTCCTTCGCTAATAAATTTTACAAAATTCAGGAATAATTTTAATTGTTGCGCTAACCTTTTGTGGATTTCTGGAAGCCTGGTGCCAGTGAAGTATTGCTTCAATGCTAGTTAATTTTTCAAAAGAAGTACCAGGATATCAGAAATGTACAGAAGGTTAATATCAAAGATTATTTTGCACTAATAAATGAAGATCAAAAATTTTTTGCAAGGAGTCAAATTTGTCGAGAGACGTATCGGTACCATAAATTCGTTGGAAATGATCAGTGGATCCTACGAATTTCTGCTCCTTTTGCTCCCTAATAAATTTAGGTACAAAAGCCAAACTTAATTTCGATTGTTGCTAACCTATTGCAGATTTCTGGGAGCCTGATACTTCTGAAATGAAACTGTTCTTGCAAACCATTTTGCTAATTTTTCAAAAGAAGTATCGGGGCAAGAGGTTATGAAATTCTATTTTGTACAGAAACAAACTTCTCGAAAGAAACTGAAAGGTTTACAATTCGATTTGATTTCCCGCAATTTATAAGTTAATACTTGTGTTGAGTTCACACTAGAGGGTGATATTTAAAAAAATCGATATTAGGAAAAATATTGACATATCGTTTATTCGATATTTTTAGTAGGTATATCGTTATGTTTAACATTATCAGTTCAATAAATTGATATAATATATTTTATAGAATCTATATATATATAAAACACAAACATGTTTCTACCTACCTACCTATGTCCGTTATAGACTCCGAAACGGCTGGACCGATGTTGATGAAATTTTCAGGCAATTTTCAGATTAGCCCAGCGGATGTTCCTGTGAAGTTTGGTAGCGATCGGATCAACAGAATTTTTTTTATATGTTTATGTGATTTTGACAATTGCCAGAACGCGTTGCGTACTGTAACACAAAGGTCTAAAGTATTATTCATCAACTTCTAAAGAAGTCTTCTCTAATATTGAGACAGAAGCGATGTTGGGCACAAAGTCCAAAAAAGACCAAGGTCCACAATAAAATTATAACCAAATTCCAAAATGTTGCATTCTAGTGTCTCAAAGGTCCGGTTAGGTTTTGTCGGGTCTGGTCAGGTCCAAACATTTCTAGTCTCGCAAGTTTGCTGGAAAAAGTTAAAAAAATGTATCTTTTTTTATTTATTTTTTATTTTTAAATAAATTTTCCGAATAATTATTTTTTTCGATTTTTTTTGCTAAAAATTTAAAAATTCAAAATTTTTGTCACAATCTTTTTCTGGAAAATTTTATCTTAAAAAAAAATTATCAAAACTTTCTCAAAAAATTCTTGCAAAAGTTCAAATTGAGAGATTTTTTCTTGCTCCTTTGTTATTTTTCTTTAAATTTCTGTAAAAAAATAAAACTACAAAAATGACAAAAATAAATTCAAATTTGTTGCAAATAATTTCAATTTTTTAAATTTCAAAAAATTCTCTGAAAATTTGGTTCAAAAAATATTAACTTAAAAAAATTTTTTTACGTAAAAATAAAAAAGTTCAAATTTTTAACGTTTCCTTTCGCTTCAATTTTTTGTGATTTTAATTTTTTGGCGCCTCCTTTCCGAGATTCTTATTTACCCAACATTTTTTTATTGCCCAAAAAATATTTGTGAATTTTTGCGGAGTATTTTTATTTTTAAGATTTAAATCAGCCATTAAATTTCACTTCCTTTCCATTTTAAGTTTTTGCAGAAATAAAATTTGTAAGGAAGCATTAGTTCGATTAGTTCGATAATTTGCAAGAATGAAAAAACAAGAAAATTTGATTTTACAAAATTTATTACTGAACTCGTATTACAATAAATGAGCCCATAACCCAATATTTTTAGATAATATGTATGTACAAAATGCAGCAAGATATTTATACAAAAAAAAGAAGTTTCATATCAAAATTGCATCTTCCTATAAATATAGTAAGTTGTCTTTACAAAATATAAATTGTGTACAATTAAAAAGGTATCAAAGTATTTAGCAATAATGAACTGCTCACTAAAAAAAGCGCAATTGTATTAAAAAAGTAATAATAGTAAATCCGTCAATCGATGTTTAAAAATCATACAATCGACAATTATTAAATAATACACGATTCCACTCAAAATTCGAGCAACTCAAGTCGCTACAATAAACGTAAATGCAAAACAAAAATTATAATTATCACTATAGGGCCTTGTTAAAAAAAATAACCAATTAATAAATATTTTTTAAAAATGCGTTTAGTGGACACCGCCGTTAAAAAATTTGAGTTTCAACTAATTTAGACTGTCCTCGCCGTCCATCGTCTCGTCCTGGGTCGTTGAATCATCTCCGGAACCGTTCCCGCTGCTCTGCAGTGTGCCCCGCTTCGAAGACGAACTCAGACGTGAGGACGACAGACCCATGGCACCCGTGCCTCGCCTAAAAACAAAAAGAACTCAACCAAACAGCTCATCCCCACAAACTGCAACACAGAACACCCTCGAGCGATTCTTTTACAGGGTCCATCAAAATGTATTGAAATAATCAAGTATATGTAAAAAAAATTGGGGTTTCCATTTAAAAAAATATTTTGTTACGCAAAATGTGAAGACCCTGTTATACACCAAAATAATTTTACAAGATGCGGCATGGGATTTCCTAAGCACCTGCAAAATTTCATTTTGCTGCCTTGAATGGTTCAAGAGATATAGGCCGTAGCCGCACTAATGGACCACCCTGTATATGAGTCCAAAAGAAACTACATATATGCTATTTATTCCACATGTTCAAAATTTAGCGAAGCTTTTAGTAAACTGCGTTGCTGAGAACAACACACCAAGTAAAATAAAAATAAGTGTTTGTTTATTCATAAGATGATTAAAATGATCGATACATTTTACCAGACCCTGTATTACATTTTGTTATTTTAAACCAGTTGCTATGACGGCAAACAATTACATTTTCACACGTTTGTTGAAAACTGTTAATTTGATTTCATGCAAATTACAGGGATACGACACACATGCTGCTAAATTCCGTTCGATACGCCAAAATTTACATTTCTGGGTTAATTTTGAAAAGAAAAAATTGGGAAGATGTAAATTTTGAAGCATCAGAAACTACAAATGTACCAATTCTGCGTCGTACCTAATATTTTTGTCCAAAATTCAATCTGCAAAAATTTTCATTTCAATTTATTACGAGTACCAAATACAAAGCGTGAACAATAAATACCAAAACTGTAACTTATGCTAAACGGGGGAAACACTTTTTTTGCACTTCAAACTATACGGACTTAAATGTTGAGGAGAAAACTATTTGTCATATTGTCGTAGATTGTTTTTCGATGAAGTTTAAAACATGATGGAAGAAGTATATCCAAACTACGAGGATAGATGACAGGGAAGAATACATCAGGAGGAAAAATTAAGAAAGAGTTGCAGGAAGCAAAGAAGAGAAGCTGGAAAGACTTTGGAAGAGAAATACAGGAATTAAGGAGCAAAAGTATAAGAAGTATTACAGATAAAAGTGGAATACGGACAAAATCGTAAGAAGATAGAAGGGTTGTTCGTTATTATGAAGAAAAGTTCTATATATCGACACGGGAAAAAATGGGGAACTACCACAAGAACTAAAAGGAATCAGAGGTGGCGAAAGTGGAAGAAGGAGAAGTAGACAAAGGAGAAGTAAGCATGGAAGAAGTGAAACAAACAATCAAGGAATTATAGTCGTGGAGCAAGGTGCTTTAATTCAACACCCTCGAAACAACTCGAACACGCAAAAGAAAATGAAGCTGATTCTCATGTAAAATGACCTGCCGAATTCGATTTTTCGTAAAATTTTCCTAAATCAATTTTCGACCCTTTTTAATACTTTTCTTGTTGTATTTCAGCAACGGAAAGAGTTAGAGACCTGTTTTTTTTAGTGAAATATACACTGAAGTGTGCTGATCATCACAGTTTACTCACATTGCCTTTACAATTTTCCAATTTTATGAAAAAAAAATGTTTTCTTGCTAGACCACAAATTTGTGTAATGTATTTTTCATGTACCGGGTAAGTAATCTTATTTTTCAGAATTAACATATACATATGCGAGCCCAAATACGGACAAAGGCTCGAAATTATTTTTGGTGAAGAAATCAAACATTAATATTGTTGCTGAAAAAAGTTACAGCGAATTAAACACAAATAATTGGTGCGCGCTGAGCCGTGTATTAGTGGTTTAGGTGCAGGCGTACAAACGCTGCATTAATATCGAGAACATTTGTATTTTTTATTCAGACAAATTGCAGTTTCCCTCACATAACCATATTATACATTGCACATTAGATTTCATGCATGCACATCGAAAAGAACAAGTAAATTTTTACATTTACAGAACTGTGTTATTGTAACACAATAGAGTTTAGAGCAATTTGTGAATTTTATTGGCATAATAACGTCATTTTCCGTGTACCATCTATATTCTAGGATGTTTGGAATATTTGGGCTTATTTGGCAAGCCGTTTTATATCCAGCACGTCTCCAATGGGAATAGGAACATCGGGGCTGGCTTTTACCCCAGTGGCGCAATATCATTTTTCTGATGAGACAAAAATTGGGTTAGTGAGTGATTATCGAGGGGACCGGGACGACAAGAAAGACTTGCTTTTGCCAGAGAAGTTGTTCCTTATCAAGACGGAACAGTAGTGTGTGGGAGGGGGGTATAATGTATGGTCGCCGGGCTAGAGATGTAAAATTTCCGGAAATATATTTTCTGGAAATATTTCCTGAAATATTTCCGAAATATTTCGGAAATACTGGAAATATTGGAAATATTATTTCTGTATAAAGAATATGTAGTTTTTCAATAAAAATAATTGAAACGCAAATAAAATTTATGCAAAAATAGAAATAAAAATAAACAAGACCAACTAAACAATATTCTGGAGTTGTTTGCGATAAACGATAACAAATAACAAATAAGGTGTAAAGGTACATAATAGTATATTATACACGAGTTTATAATGAATGAATGGATGATTACAAAACTCGCTCGTTTCACTCGCTCGTGTTGTAAACTTCATCCATGGTAATAATAGCATCATTATAACGAGTTGTATACTATACTTTGTCCAAGACTATCAAAACAGATTCCCAGAAAGAATTTACCTTCATTTCCCTTCTCCAGTGTAAGAAAGATTCATACATACGCTCTCAGGTATAATTTTCTTGGTTTTTTGGGCAATGAATCTAATGAGGCAAGTTCTGCTTTCTGCAGCTTCTTTTATTGCTGGTGCTGTTAAAGAAACCTCGTTTTCACTCTCACTATTCATTATATTTTCTTTTTTAGAATATGCATTTCAAATTAAAAGCAAACCATGCTGATTTGACGTTTCAATTTGAACTGACACATCGCGATCGCGGCCTACTAATGTAAAAAAGGATCAAAGCGATGTTCCTATTGGTGTAGTGAATAATATTCATTAATCACTGCAGTGATTAATGTATCTAATTATGATTGAAGAAACACAAGTATAAAGAGTGTATTATAAGATAGTCGTGGACAAAATTAATTATTATTAACAAGTAAACTCAGTAGTATCTCATTATCAGAATCGGAGTTGTTATGTGCTGGTCCTGGATTCAGCTTTTTCCTCCTCGGATTCCATCTCATCTGCATCTAATTGAATGTTTGAAGATTCATCATCATAGGTGGACTCTAAAGTTCTTTATAGAATGATCCCGATAGTTTTTTCAATAAAGTGCTGACGTGATATATGTATATGAAGTAATTTGGCAGCTTGTCGTTGGTCGGCTTATTTCTTGTTTTGCTGTGAATCTGACTATAAGAACTGAAGAAGCCCTCTGTAGCCGAGGAAGATGCTGGTAAAGATAAAATTCGAACGGTTATTTTGCTAAGTGCAGTAGTAGAATATAGGCGAAAACCGCTCAGGGGCCAGGGCTGGCGGATGACTCGTGTAATTTTCAATGAGGCAGAACTAATTATAGGGTTTTTTGTCACAGAACAACTAGTACTAACCAATATAAAAAAATTACAAATATTTCCAATTTTTCCAATATTTCCACTATGCTCTGGGAAATTTCAAATATTTCCAATATTTCCGAAATATTTCCACTGGAAATATTTCCATTTACATCTCTAGCTCGCCGCACTCCACTTATTCAAGTGCCGCAAACCTCTCCAACGAAATTTGAGAGAATTTCGTTTTTATGGACGATAACGCCACACCCCACCGCACAAAAAGGGTTGTCAATTTGCTAGTTAGGGAATATTCAATGAATGAATTGGCCAGCAAACTCACCTGACATGAATCCTTGTGAGAACATGTGGGATATGCTAAAAAGGACCATTTTAAATAGAGATAACCCCCCTTTCACCCTTCAGGAGCTAATTGTTGCTGCTCAAGAAGAATGGAACAACATACCGCAGAAAGCCATTAATAACCTTTTTAATGGATTGTACAGACATGTTAATGTTTTGTTCGAGAACAGAGGACAAACTGATTATTGACATCTTCGTTTCTCACATTTTGCGAAGACTTCGGTCTTTTAAAAAAAAATAATTCGTACATTTTCTTAAATTTCATTCCTGGCCTTGTACTCCTTCCATGAAAATAACATTACATGTGATAATGTAGAATTGAATCCACATATTTGTTAGAATTATTTTTGTTTACGTTTCAAATTAATTCAGAGGCCAAGAGTTTTGGCTATGTATGTATGTATTATCAAGGATAAAAGCCCGAGAACCCTTATGTCCCTACCTATCAACCTATCAGTGCTGCTAGTGCGCACAAATTATTTGTGTTTAACTCGCTGTAACTTTTTTCAGAAACAATATTAGTGTTTCGTTTCTTCGCCAAAAATAATTTCAAGCCTTTGTCCGTATTTGGTCTCGCATATGCATAGGTATGTTAATTCCGAAAAATAAGATTACTTCGTCGGCACTATCACGAAGTGACGTAACTCAAAAATATGGAAAATAGAGATAAGTATCCGGATAGTTTGTTAAATAAGGGCTCTACACTTCCACAAAGTGGCATATCACTAGGTCGTTGTGTTTGATAATTACGGTAAATTAAGATGCCGACGTATCTCAAATTAACTATTGCATCGCTCTCACGAAGTGGCGTAACTCAACTTGCGTCGTTTCGTGAATTTGTTTTTATGACAAAGGTGGCGATGTATTTAAACGCGTTACCCCTAAAACAAATGCACTTTCAATAATAACAGTTTGACGTTTCAATAACTTGTGTATTGAACAATTAGCAAGTGTTATTTGATTTCTGTGTTTCGTAAGTCATGGACGTGTTAGTTTTATGGAAAGATGGAACGAGAAATGCAGTGCGTTCCACAGAACTTACAGTAACTGGTATGAAATGAAAAGTGATATGAAAATTGGATGTGAAGTCAAAATGTGGTATGACAAACAGTGGTATACTGGAACTGTGATAGACATGGAAATCGAGAGTTCTAAATATGATTCGTCAGATGATATTCCTTTAGATCAAATTTCAAAGAATATTGCTGCCGAGAATTCGCCCAAAAAGGATCAGTGTTCTTTATGCATGGCGTATAAAGAAGGGGATGAAGATTTGAAAACAAAATTGAAAGTTAGATTCGAGAAACATTGCAGAGAAAAAACTATTGTTCGAGAAATTAAGAAACATTGTAAAGAGAGGGCTGCTACCGACAATACTTTTTCATGTGCGTGTTTCGATTTGCAACAGGTTCTTTGTTTGCCGGTTTCGAAGAAGAGTGAACTGTTTTATAAACGCCGCTTATCGACTTACAACTTTACGTTCTATGATATTGGTGATACAGAGTGTTACTGTTTCACATGGTCAGAAGGTAGCAGCAAGAGAGGTGCTGCAGAAATAGCCACATGCGTGTATAAAGCTTTACAAAATTATGACGCTAAAGGTGTTAGATCAGTAGCATTATTTGCGGATGGGTGTGGTGGCCAGAATAAAAATTCTATCATGGCTACCATGCTGTTGTATACTGTGGTTCACAGCAATAACATCCATGAAATATCTTTGTACTTCTTTGAGTCGTTTCATGGCCAGAACGAAGGAGACTCGGCGCACAGTGCAATATCCAACGCCATGAAACGTGCAGGAGATATTTTTGTGCCATCACGGTTGCATCCTATTTTTCGTTTGGCAAGACGAAAGAAGCCATACAAAGTAGTTGCTCTTGAATATAACGATGTTCTAAATTTTAAAAAGCTTGCATTAGACTGTGGAGTATTATCAGTAAAAACAACACCTAAAGGAGAAGCAGTGAAGTGGAGTCAAATGATGGAATTTAAAGTTATAAAGAATAAACCAACGAATTTTTATTTTAAAACTAGCCATACTGATGTGGAATACAAATCGTTCCAATTAAAACGCCAGAAAGTAAATTTTAAGAATCTGGTACCACGGCCTTTGAATTCGGTACCCAATAAAATAAGCGCAGAAAAATTTTCTGATTTAATGTCTCTGTGTAAAGGTGATACACCTATCATAAACCTAGATGAACACCAACAATTTTATACCTCCCTCCTTCGTATTTCATTGTTGTGGTTAATGTGTTATTATAGTTGTTAGTTTTCTTACAAAACACAAAATGTGTGTTACCGTTATAAAAACATCAAGTTTTTGTTTTCCTTAAAATAAAGCTTATACCTAATGTACTCGTAAGATGGCGTATTTCAGTGTTATTGCTAATGTGTTATTATACTCGTAGTTGTTAGTCAGTTTTCTAAAAAAATAAAAAATTTTGTGTTGACGTTATAAAAAAATAAGTTTTTGTCTTTTATAATAAAGTTTATAACATGAGATGTCAATTAATTTCTTCATTTTGTTTTGCTTGATATTTTGGTTTACGTTTCGTGCTTTGGATACGTTGACGTAACTACTGGACACCGACGTTATTGATAAAATCTTACTTCTGCGAACTGACGTAACTCAATTTTACGCCATTTTCTAGGTTTTAAAAGAATTATACTTCTCTACAATTTATTAGAAGGCGGCATTTAACCTTTCTATGTAACGTTCTAAAGATGTAACTTAATTATATGCGGTTGTTTATGCTTGGTATCAATTAGCGTAATGCCACAATCTTAAAATCATTCTCTTAAAAACTTGCAAATATGAGATACGTCACTTCGTGATAGTGCCGACGACTTAACCTCTACATGAAAAATACATTACACAAATTTGTGGTTTGGCAAGAAAACATTTTTTTTCACAAAATTGGAAAATTGTAGAGGCATCGTGAGTAAACTGTGATGATCAGCACACTTCAGTATATATTCCACAAAAAAAACAGGTCTCTAACTCATTTCGTTGCTGAAATACAACAAGAAAAGTATTAAAAAAGTTCGAAAATTGATTTAGAGAAATTTTACGAAAAATCGATTTTCCGGCATTTTCGCAATTCCCGATCTTTTCGCGACCTCAAAATTCGAATCCGGCAGGTCATTTTACATAAAAATCAGCTTCATTTTTTTGTGTGTTCGAGTTGTATAGAGGGTGTTTAAAACGCATCTTTCAGGCGGTCTGCTCCCCGACTATTACAGACCAGGAAATCAGCTGGACCAGATGGAATCGCAGCAGAATTAATCAATTCGGGAGGACAGAGTAGTAATTAATTAACAGTAAAATTTTAAGTTCAGTTACAGACCAGCCTCAATATTATTGATCACACCTCGTAATTCGTTAAAAATTACTTCAATACTAGAAATAAAGCCTCAATTTCTGCAATACTTGCTCATATATTATGCTGTTATTCAGTGCAATTTCAAAATTCTTAGAAACTGGAGATTAATTTCAAGAACCTCGTACAAAACTTTAAAAAAATACGAAACAGCACCTCGGTGTTAATGTTATGAAAAGCTGCAAAAACCACACAAGACGTACCAAAAATAAAACAACTTCGTAAAACCCGCGACGCTCTGTACAGCAACTGCTTCGAATCACGACTTAATGCTGCAAAATCAATATAGAAAAACGTCACTTGCATCCACCACCTCGGAAAATAAAAAATCGCGCCTCTCTCACCGGAAATATTGGACAAAAAAACACTCACCTTAATTTACTCTTCAAGTTGCTTATTTCACGAGTCATGGACTCGTGCGATTCGAGCATGTCTTCGCACTCACGTTGCGCCTTACGCTTCTGCGCCTTCTCCCTGCTGATTTCCTCTTCCGCCTCATCTAATTGACGTTTCAGAGCTTTAACACGGCCGTTAACCTTCTCGACTTGCTCCTTATACTGATCGGCATGGCGACGCTCGTCTTCAAGTTGCATGACGAGCTCCTTCACCTTTTTGTCCAATTTACGATTGGTCTTTTGTTGAGTAAAGCGTTCCTTGGCTTCCACCTAAGTAAAATTCGAATTAAAATCGCAAAAAGAATAAAGAAAATTGCCACAAGTTAGTACCTCGAGTTGTTCTTCAAGATTGGCAATCTTGCTCTCCAAAGCGGCAATCGTGGCCTTGGTCTTCGTCCTTTGAGCAGTTTCAAGTTCCGCGAGTTTAGCTTTGAGCTCCTTATTTTGGCGTTCGAGCAAAAGTCGGCTCGACTCTTGTTTTTGAGCGGCAGATCTTTCGTTTGCAAGTTCAGTCGTTAATTGCTCGACGGACAGCTGCGCTTTCCTCGCTCTGTCAATAAGCAATTCGTTATTGCTTTGCTCTTCTTCTAGTTCCTCTTCTAAAGTAGCGATTCTAGCTTCCAAACGCCGTTTATCGTCCACCAAAAGGCTACCTGTAAATCAAAATTAATAATCCAAAAACGAGAAACTGAAAACTAGAACGAACCTTTGTTGGCGTTATTGTTGATTTCTTCTTGTAACTCATCGCGTTCTGCTTCTGCTGCTCTTCTGGCACGCTCAGAGCTGCTCAAATCCTCGCTCACTTGCATCAATTCCGCTTCAAGGGCTTTAACTTTCCTTTCAGCATCTTTACTGCTTGTCGCCAGTTCATCTCGTGCTGCTCTCGCTTCCTCCGCGTCCCTCATAGCTTCCTTGCACTGTTGTTGAGATTTCTTCAATTGCTTCAAGGCGTCTTCCTTCATTTTCACTTGTGTCTCTAACTGCGCTTCCATTTCTTTAATGTCGCCTGGAAAAAACTAATTTACAACACCCAAATCGAATGATACACGGAGCATTACCTTCTAACTTCTTCCTGGCAGTGACAGCAGCAGTTCTCTGTTTCCTTTCTTCATCTAATTCCGCCTCCAGGTCCCTGAGTTGCTTCACGATACCTCTACGTTTCTCTTCAGCTTGTTCTTCTTTAGCTTGAGCGTCTCTTTCGAACTGAGCCCTTAACGCTTGCATGTTAACTTCCAAACGCAATTTAGCATCTTCTGTGAGTTGTAGCTCGTCTTCCAATTCTTCATTTTGAGCCTTAAGTTCGTCTAATTGACTTTCAAGAGAGCGTTTGGCTTTTTCCAATTCGTGCACGTTTTTATCTGCTGTACCTTGGTTATTGACCAACTCGTCCAATTCTGCTTGAAGTTGACGTTTGATGCGTTCTAATTCCTCAATTTTCTCGCTCGATTCGTCTAATTCACGACTCAAAGATAGAACGCGGGTTTCTTTTTCGCGAGCTTCTCGTTCAGCGGCATCTCGTTCCGCGGCATTTTGTTCGCTCACTGCCTTCTCCTCAGCTAATACTTTATCAAAATTCTTTTGTTTCTTCTCCAATTCGGCTACTTTCTGTCGTTGTGTCTCTAAATCGATGTTTGCGTCCTCTAATTCCGCAGCGATCTTCTTCTTGCTCTTATCTAGCTTATCGTTAGCAGCGGTGAGTTCCTCGACTTGCCTCTGCAAAATCTCGATGTCCTTGGCCAATTTCTTCTTGCTTTCTTCGAGAATCGCTGCTTGTTCTGCTTCATCCTCAGCTTTCTTCTTCGCTTCCGCAAATTGTACAGTCAATATAGCCAACTGTTTCTCCAAGTTACGTTTAGCTTCCTCCTCTTCTTCTATTTGCTCGGCTAAAGCTTCCTTGTCGGACTCCACTTGGCGCAACTTCGAACTTAAAGTCAACTTCTGCCTAGTTTCTTCTTCTAAAGCAGCTTGAGCTTCCGCAAGTTGTGATTCCGTAGTCGCTTGGGTCTTGATGGCAGCAGATGCTCGTAACTCGGCCTCTTCCAATTGTTGGGCAATACTTTCGCTTTCCTGTTGTAGTTTCTGTGCCTTTTCTTGTAGCTCAATTTTAGCACGTTCGATCTCTGCCAATTTCGCTTGAACTTCAGCTAACTGGCTTTCAGCTTGCTTCCTTCGTCTATCGCTTTCTTGTCTGCTAGCTCCAACACTCCTCAATTCAGTAGCCAAATCAGCATTATCGGCTTCCAAAGATTGCTTATTCTTCTCCAATGTAGCCTTAGCCTTTTTGATAGCTTCTAACTGTTCATTTATAGAAGCCAACTCTTGAGAATGCTTATGACGCATTTCCGCTAAACTAACTTCATGGACCTGAGTCTCTTCTTCTAAAGTTTTCTTCAAAGTGGCCAATTCTTGTTCCCGTTTTGATCTAAGTTCTTGCTGAGCAGCTGTTGTGTCTAAAGAATCCAATAATTCGTTCTTTAAGGCCTCAAGTTCTTCGTTCAAATCTCGTTTCTGTTTTTCGGCTTTGCTTCGAGCAGCCTTTTCAGCCTCTAGATCTTCTTGAAGTTCAGTTACTTGACTCTCTAATTCGCGTTGGGCTTTTTGAGCTTGGGCTTTAACTGCACCTTCTTCATCAACACGGACCATGGCTTGAGCTAATTCTTCTTCACGCTTACCTAACTGAAGTTGTAGGTCTTCCAATTGGAGGCGTTTTTCTTGGAGTTGTTCTTTAAGGTCATTAACTTCAGTTTCTATCTTCCTTTTCGATCTATCAGATTCCTGCCTTTGTTGGTGATCTTTCAACAAACGTTCTTCTAATTCGGCGATGGTTCCTTCATGCTTTGCTTTTAGTTTGGCCAAATGTTTGGCTTTCTCTTCCTCCTCGGCTAAAGCCTGACTCAAATCGTTGCTCCTCTCCTCCAAAACTTTCCTTTCTTTGATCAGTTTTTGATTGGTATCATCACTTAATGCCAAATCTTCTTCTAGTTTCTTCAATTTAGCGTCGCACTGTACCTTTTCTAATTGCAGTTTTTGACGTGCTGCTTCTTCTTCTTCAAGTTGTTCCTCTAGATCTTGGATGGCCAATTGTAGTTTTTTCTTTTCGGCTGTTACTGTAGTGACTCGTTCTTCCTCTTCTTCAATACGAGCTTCCATGTCGTGGAGGATTTCTTCCAATTCCTGTTTTCTTGCTAATACTCTTAGTTTGGTTTCTTCAGCTTCGGCGGAAAGCTCAACTTCTGCTTGCAACTGTTCCGTCAACAACTGCTTTTCCTCGACGGCTTGCTGGTATTTTTTCTCGTATTCTTGGGCAACTTTTAAATGTTGGTCCAATTTGTCTTTGACTTGCTTCAGTTCATCTTCTTTTTGCATTAATTTTTCTTCTTGTTTCGTAACTTCTAAGAGTGGTTTTACTTTGGTATACAACCTCCACCATTGCCAGTTTCGTAGTTTGAGGTAAGCAGAACAATTTCTTTGGATAATTCGGATGGCATTCAGCTGTTGAACTCTCTTGTGGAAGTTTCTTCTGGATAGAAATCCACGGCAGAACGCTTGGAAATTGACAATGACATCTGTTATTTTGTAGTCCCTTTCTTCTTCTAGATGAGCAAGAACACCGGCACGGAAGAAGATTTTCGATTGTCCGATTCGGTATAAATTTTGGTCCAATTCAAGGCTTTTTATCATCGCTTCACACGCTTTCTTCCCGTCCATGAAGCCTTTATTGATTACGTTGGGTGTTAAAAGTTCATAACGTTGTCTAAATTCTTGGAAAGGAATTCTATTTGGGAAACCTTGTCTACAGATACGTATGCCTTCCAAAACTCCGTTGCATCTTAGTTGGTCTAAAACTAGAGGTGCGTCTATCTTTCCAGCTCTCTTTTCGTGATTAGGAATGATGCAACGAACGAAATTCGGATTGGTATTTCTCAACGTAACCATCAAATTTGCCAGTTGTTCTTTGTACAAATAAGAAACTGTACGGAACATACCCTTGGCTCTCCCCAAATTTTCTGCATCTTTCCACAAATTACTAACAAATTGGTCTTGGGAATTTTGTAATAGAGACACTACGTTTTCATTCTGAGGATCCATGTTCTTCATCAACCATTGATCTGCGGAATAATCAACTTTACCAGCATAGTGGATTATGGAAAAATCGGCGACACCGCGGAAATCGCTCTTTTTGAATTTTGGGTGGATGGAATGGGCGCTCACTAACTTATCGACAAAGGTTTTATCCGTAGCCCTCGGGAACAGACACTCTTCATCCAAAAGGGCCATTATACCCATGGGCTTGTCGATGAGATCAATCGTCGGTTGCAGATCTAACCCAAAATCGATGAACTTCCATTCTATCCCTTCCCGTTGGTATTCTTCTTGTTCCAAAATGAACATAGTGTGGTTGAACAACTGCTGCAACTTCTCGTTGGTGTAATTGATACATAATTGCTCAAACGAATTCAATTCGAAGATTTCAAAACCGGCGATATCGAGTATACCGATGAAACTCGCCCCCTGTCGCTTCGTCCTCCCCAAAGAACGATTGATTCTCGTCACTAACCACTTAAACATCCTTTCGTAACAAGCCTTAGAAATTGCTTCAACAGCAAACTCGACTTGCTCTTTCGTCTGCGACTTCGTCACAAAATCCCTCCCCACCTTAATCCTCGGTTTCAAAAATGCTTTCGTCATCTCCGTCACCGACAGGCCCAACAAATGTGCCACTTTTTGCGCCACCGTATTATCCGGCAAAGTAGCCTGATCAGAATTGCGATCTTGCTTGAACTGCATCGTCCCGAACAGCATAACGGCAGAAACTATTTTAAAAATGGCACTGAAATCTTCCGTCGTCATACCCATGATGTTCATGCTCTTCACGGTGGATTGAAATTCGGCTTGGTCGTCCACGCCGGGCACGATGTGATTGTCGTCACGGTAGAAAGGATACGTCGTCGGATCTTCGAGAATAAACTCCTCTACAAGTTAAACATCGTTAGGAACACTGCGAAATCTTTACAAATTCGAACATACTTCTTTGTTCCGAAGAGGCACCCGCGAGAAGCTGGTAGAAAATATGGAAAGTCCTCTCATTCTTCGCTTGTCTTATGGCACGTGATTTCTCTAACAGATATGTTTCTATGTTCGCTCCCGCTATGTAACCCGAAGCATCGAAATTGATCCTAATAAATTTACCCTAAAAACAATAATAGATTGGAGCGATTTTCGATAATTTTCTTAAACGAGCCGAACTTACGAATCTGGAAGAATTGTCGTTTTTAACAGTCTTTGCGTTACCGAAGGCCTCTAGAATAGGGTTGGCTTGCAGAAGCTGCTGTTCTAGACCACCCTGTATCGTACAAAATAGAAAATACATAAAACAGTCAAACAATAATGATACACGCCGATTTCCACTCATATCTAGTAACAGTGTTACACAGAGCGAGTCAATAGAAAAGCCTGTAGCCTACGATGCTTTAACTTATAATGGTGTAATCTGGGAAAACTGGAAGCTACCGGAACCCAAAGTGCGAAGTCTTGTGTCTAATTTGCGTTAGCGTATTTTCGTTAGGAAGCACAACCACCAAGCTTGTTGTAACATCGATTCATGATACCCTGTATATCAGATGTACCTACCTACATTTATGTACTGTTTTATTTTGCAATAAAAGTAGTTTCAATTCATGAATTCTCGTTACCTATTGCTTTTGGATTTACAAAATCTTAAAATTTTTATTTATTCTGTAAATACCGCTTACTTTACCTTTCATTTTTTAACATTTTTGTTATTGTTCTCATTATTATTATTATTACAACACAACTCCTTCATGAATCTAATTTTTAAGCTTTTCTTATTGCCACAGTCGCAAAGTGGACAAAAATTCCAAGTTATATTTTTTTGAATGTTATAATTTTATTCATCCCCTATAAAAAAATTTTTCTAGAATTTTTTCAATTATCTTTTGAAATTCAACAAGAATCACAAGTTTCAAATTTGTGTGTCAATCTGTCGATATAATTTTTGTCGACCTCTCGAAAACTAGGGCTCTGCAAAATAATCGATTAATCGAAATATAATCGATTAATTACAATTATTTACAATAATTGACTAATCAAATAATCGAATAATCGATTACTCAAAAAATCGATTAATCGATTATCTGAAAATCGAATCAATAAATCAAATTATTGATTAATCGATTAATCGATTAATCGGCTCAAAACCAATTAATCGATTGTTCGATTATTTGATTAATCGTTTATTTGATCAAATGTCCACTTGATTAATCTATTATTTCATAATTAAGCGATTAATTGAATATTTTGTTCCATCGATTAATTAAATGAGTACTTTCTTGTTTCTTATGGTAAGCTATTCTAGATTATTATTATTCTTATTATTATTATTCGATTAATCAAACACTATCGATTAATTAAACAATCAATAAGCCGATAGATCAAACAACTGATTAATTGACAATCGACTAACTGATTAATCAAATAATCGATCAATCAAGTAATCGATTAATCACGTAATAGATTAATTACGTAATCGATTAATCACGTAATCGATTAATGGAAAAATCGATCAGTCGATTAATCAAGTTATCGGATAATCAAATAATCGATTAATCAATATTCAAACAATCGATCAGCCGATTATACGATTTGTCAAATAATCGATTAATCGAATTTATCGATTACTTTAAAAAATCGATAATCGATTATGAAATGTAATAATCGCACAGGCCTATCGAAAACAACCCCTTTTACCGAATTATTTTTTTGAACATTTTTCCCATAAATGTTCGCCTCCTTAGGAGACATCTTGTAAGTTTTAGAATTTTGGCAACCTTTTGGGGTAAATGGTCCCACTGTGGGAGGGGTTGTAATTTGATTAGCCCGTCAGGCAGATCTCCTAGCACAAAATACGTATAAGTATAGATATACAGGGTGTATTGACCTATTGACTCGCCTTGTATAATAACTTTATTTCTTGGGTTAGATACGGCTTTTAGAGCTACAACACTCAGCCATGGCAATTAAGACGCTTGGAAATCAAAAGAAGTTGAAACAAGTGCAAATTTCCGCGCCCCTTATTTTCCCCCAAAGTTCCACCCATGAACTATTCAGTCAGCCATCGTGAAAACATCGAACTTCACCGACATCAGCTTACTCACTCAGTAAGAACGCCAGCGCCCCACGTTTCGAATCCAGAAACCTGTTTTACAAACCTCAACGCGTCAACAAAACAAAAGCGCAACGCCTAAAAATGTAAAACTTCAAACAATGACGTTTTGCCAGAACCACCGGCGAGTTATCACAATTTCTGCGGTATGTACAGCAGCCATATTACTCACGTACTCCTATAAATCGCACAAGAACCCGAGTAACCCAAACACCCAAGAGATAAAGTTACGACCACACCCAGTCGCTAAAGCAAATAACCTTTTCGACATAAAAAACTTCACGTATAGAATCGACAGCCCAACATGCGAAGATATTCTGGCGATTTTCCTCGTAACTTCGTATTTCGGAAACGTGGAAACTCGCAGCGCGATGAGACGCGCGTTTTCCAAAGAAAATCTTGCGAAATTCAAATTCCGGCGGATTTTTATGTTGGGGTTGGCGCCACTGGACAAATACACCCGCCAAAACGCCATAGAAAACGAGGCCGCAAGATTCGGCGACATCATACAGGGCAATTTTCGAGAAGCCTACAGAAATTTGACTTATAAACACGTAATGGGACACAAATGGGTTTCGGAAAACTGCCCTAGGGCCAAGTACGTCATTAAAATGGACGATGACATGGTGGTAAACATGTACAAAACGTCAAAACTCTTGCAAGATTTGAATCTCCCGCCAAACAGTATGGCGGGTTACATACTAAAACAAATGCTACCTAAACGAGAACCGGCAAACAAGTGGTACGTAACTTACGAAGAATATCCTGGATCGAAATATCCTTCGTTTCTATCAGGATGGTTTTATTTAACCACACCGAAGTTGAGTGCAAGAATTTACGAACTATCTCATTCCACCCCGTATTTCTGGATCGACGATGTTTACGTCACTGGCATAATAGCCCAGAAACTGCAAACAAAGCTTGTAGACTTAGGAAAACAATTCACGGTACATCCAGACTTCTTGGAGTGCTGCATGAGGGACCTCGATGTGCACAACTACGACTGCCACGTTGTAATAGGCCCAAATGGCGGAGACAATGAATTATTCTACAGGTACAACGAAAAAATGAAGAAGTGCTACTATGAAAAGTGCCAGAAGAGGGTAAAGGAGCTGAACGAAACATGCGTAGGAGTGGTCAAAACGAATTTAAACAAGGGCAACGCTCTTGTCGAAGACTTCAGGTTATTCTAATAATATTTTTAATATTTTTGCATTAATTTATTATTTTAAATAAAGCTATTTTTAAAACACCTGCTCTATTATTTTAAAAATAGTTATAATGGAAATGAAGCGCAAACTTGACCCTTACAACAAAAAAATGTTATAAAGAAAAAAATGCCAACACCGACAAGATCAAAAAAAAATCACAACGAAGCAAAACCGAGTACATACCGAGAACTCTCTAGTCGGACTCTGGCAACAGAAGCATGTAAAAACGAGACAATTAAATAAATCAATGTGGGAACTTCTACTATACGAGGGCAGGCGGTTATACATGCTACCAAAGTACCAAAGAAAAAATTATAAAATTATATTTCCGTGGTCAGGTACCTTACTTAGCTGCCTGTCCTCGAATATTACAAGCAAATATTTCTAAAAAAAAATAATAAAAGTCGCGTACAAACGTCATAATGCAAATGTGAAATAAAAAAGTATATACATTTATACATACTGATGCTAAAGAAAAAAAGAGAATATAATAAAAAGTACTTACGATAAGGTCTTTCTGCTACGCCCCCAGAAATGAAGACATGCAAAGAAAAGAAACAGAAAATTTCGAAGTAAATATTGTGCTCTTATATAAACATGAAATTTAGGTTTGTATACACAAAAATATCGGCGATAGAATTAAAAATAGCTGTGCTGTACATGAAAATCTTTGGGCGGAAAAAATTGAGATTGGAGGGGGAACTTACCGCTCCCGATCCTTTCGGAGACTTGGAGGCGGCCACGTAGGCCAAATACTGTATGACTTTTTTCGTGTTTTCCGTCTTCCCAGCGCCGGACTCGCCCGTACACAATATTGACTGATCTTCCCTCTCTGGAAAGAAATTGTAAAACATAATAGGCAAATTTCGAGGAGAAATACCAGGGCGTACCGATATCTAATTGTATTTAATATAAGCGTAAGTACCAAAGTACCACGGTAAACATCTATCTTCTATTAAAACCTGATATCTACCGTGATGAGGTAACGATTTAACAGGCGCAGAAAGGTTCATTCAGAAGGAAATTATGACCTTAGCAAAGAAAGAAACTCTGGGGAAAAGAAGTGAGGATGGAGAAGGATAGCAACTCTTAGAGATGAAAAGTGGCTAGGAGAAGGAAAGTAACAGTCAATATATGGAGAGAAGAGAAGAGAAGAGAAGAGAAGAGAAGAGCAGAGCAGAGCAGAGCAGAGCAGAGCAGAGCAGAGCAGAGAAGAGAAGAGAAAGAAGAGAAGAGAAGAGAAGAGAAGAGAAGAGAAGAGAAGAGAAGAGAAGAGAAGAGAAGAGAAGAGAAGAGAAGAGAAGAGAAGAGAGAAGAGAAGAGAAGAGAAGAGAAGAGAAGAGAAGAGAAGAGAAGAGAAGAGAAGAGAAGAGAAGAGAAGAGAAGAGAAGAGAAGAGAAGAGAAGAGAAGAAGAGAGAGAAGAGAAGAGAAGAGAAGAGAAGAGAAGAGAAGAGAAGAGAAGAGAAGAGAAGAGAGAGAAGAGAAGAGAAGAGAAGAGAAGAGAAGAGAAGAGAAGAGAAGAGAAGAGAAGAGAAGAGAAGAGAAGAGAAGAGAAGAGAAGAGAAGAGAAGAGAAGAGAAGAGAAGAGAAGAGAAGAGAAGAGAAGAGAAGAGAAAGAGAAGAAGAGAAGAGAAGAGAAGAGAAGAGAAGAGAAGAGAAGAGAAGAAAGAGAAGAGAAAGAAGAGAAGAGAAGAGAAGAGAAGAGAAAGAAAGAGAAGAGAAGAGAAGAGAAGAGAAGAGAAGAGAAGAGAGAGAAGAGAAGAGAAGAGAAGAGAAGAGAAGAGAAGAGAAGAGAAGAGAAGAGAAGAGAAGAGAAGAGAAGAGAAGAGAAGAGAAGAGAAGAGAAGAGAAGAGAAGAGAAGAGAAGAGAAGAGAAGAGAAGAGAAGAGAAGAGAAGAGAAGAGAAGAGAAGAGAAGAGAAGAGAAGAGAAGAGAAGAGAAGAGAAGAGAAGAGAAGCATACTTACAAGAGTGAAGTTAACAATCAGAATCCGAGACAGAGGCATGGAAGTTTATCAATAGAGGAAGAAAAATAACGACAAAAATAGGTGTAAACGTTGGTTTGCTGGAAAAATTATTTCATGGAATTGATGGGGAGATCAGATAACTTTGAAGGAGTAGAAATAGGAGAAAAGGAAAGAGGATGCTGGAATTGCGAGAGCAGTATAAATATAGAGGCGATAATTCAATTGGTCAAATAGAGATGCTGAAGACTTGAAGACTTTAACACGGATGGTAGACAGGAGATGACAGTGAGGAAGAAAGTGCAGAATGTGTAGAAAAAGGAAACCATCGGACACAAGCAAAGATGGTGCACCTACATAAAGCGGAAAGAGGAAAATTAACAGTCTGATTGCACGATGATTTTAAGAAATAGAGAAAACCAAATCATTTGCAGGCCAAAAGGCGACAAATAAATTACTATCTATCTCTATTATTATTGTTAGATAAAAACATGCGAATTTCCAAGTTTATTTGAACTGCATATAAACATTTTCCACCGCATTTTCGCTGCAAATGGCGCACAAAAACCGCACAAGTGCTGTTCTCGGAACCTAAAAAGCAATATTCCATTCCTCGAAAAATCTGTTCTCCGCTACAAGTTTTTATCTCCTAAAACACATATTACGATGATAGTTTCGTTCAAGGAACTCTTTTTTTCGTGAGCGTATCGCAAAAAGCCGGAAATCGTCACACAACATACTTTACGAAGTACCACACATGCGGTTCATTCGACTTTCGATGCGTCAGCCAATTTTTGCCATTGAGTAATTGTGTTAAGAGAATTTTTGTTGCTAATACTTTAAACACAAGCGATTTAATCAGCAATTAAAATTGCAGTGGTCAGGCGATTATTTGAACAATGCTCATCATGTTTTCAATAAACCCTACATATGTTTTCTATCTTTGATTAAGTACATGAATCTGTATAGTTCAACAAAACGCCTGTGCTATTGTGGGCTAACCCAAGTTTTCCCACGAAAGTAGAACATCCTGGTATATGAACTATGACGCGAAAAGGTACAAGAAAAGGACGTGAGAAAATTCTAGGAACATGAAAGGTGCCCAGCAACGTGGTCAAGAACAAGACAAGAGGCAAATGAGGGCAGCCCTACACCTCCTGTTTTTACGCGGTTCTTTATGACCCTATAACATTAGCAATTCGCTTGTTGTGTTTGAGATCATCTCACCTTGCAACATGGAACGGTAGGCAGTGTCTGTGATGGCGAAAACGTGCGGTGGCACTTCGTGACGTTTAATTCCTTTGTACCGTTCCATGATCTTTTCTGTGTAGATGGGCAACTTCTTGTACGGGTTGACCACCACACAAAAGAGTCCCGAATACGTCTGAAAAGAAAAAAATAATTTTGTAACGAATTTCCTAGTATAATACAGCTCTACACATAACATACAAAATTCCCAGCGTATCTCCTGACTAATGCACATTGCTTAGAGGAGTATTTGAAAAGATTACACGAAAAATAACAAAAATGTATTTTTAGCCATACGGTAATACCAATAAAAATTCCTCCCTATCAAACTTTCTTAAGTCGTGTTTTTTCCTCAACCGTGCCATTTTTATCTGGAACTTAAAACTGAATTACACGAAACATGGAATAAAGTCAACGATCGTACTTTTCCAGTGTGAGATTAAGGTACTAATCGCGTTGTAGCAAATTGACAAACTTAACATTCACTTTGAAGTTTTGTTAACTCTTTAAAGTTTTCAATAAAATTAGTAGTTTTTCAGGAAAATGCCAATAACTGAAATAATTTTAATTGTTTATTCGAAGATCAGCAAAAACATTTTTACTAACCGGTTATTGAAATCAAAGTAATTGTTCAAAGTGTCCACCGTTTCCTCTGATGCAAAAACGACATCTTTGACGAAAGTTGTACGTAGGTAGCACCAAAAATTTCTGCAATCACATGAAACCAATGCGCTTTTTGCAAAAATACTTTTATTATTGTTTTTCAAAATATTCACCCCCAAACTCAATACATTTACCCATTCGATAAAACCAATTGTCAAAACAGAAATTCCACTCTTCTTGGGTCACTTCAGAAACGAGGTTTTTAAAGTGTTCCACTGCATTTTCTGCGGTTGAAAATCGTAATCCCCGCATTTTATCCTTTAACCGTGGAAATAAAAAGAAGTCACAAGGTGCCAGGTCGGGACTGTATGGTGGATGCTCCAACAATTTAACTCCAGACTCCTCCAAAAATTGCATTGTTTGCCTTGCCTTGTGACTTGAAGCGTTGTCCTGATGCAAACGTATCTCTCCTTTAGGACGACGTAAACGAGCCATTTGAAAAACTTCTGGCAGGCATACTGTTGTATACCATTCTGCAGTAACTGTGCATTTGTTCTCTACCGCTATAGTTGCAACTGGACCAGATTTTGAGAAAAAACAGGCTATCATCTTTTTCCCCACACTTCGAGACTGCTTAACTTTGACAGGATTAGGGTCAGTAGGAAACACCCATTGTGCCGACTGCCGCTTCGATTCAGGTTCAAATGCATATATCCAATTTCCATCACCAGTGATGATATTATAAACTGCTTTAGACCTGCCTTCGTTGTATTTTTTTAAAGTTGCTCTGCTCCATTCGACCCGTTGCACCTTTTGCGCTTCTGTTAAATTGTGAGGTATCCAACGACAGCAAATTTTCTTTACACATAAATGATCGTGTAAGATCTTGTTTACTGCAGTCATGCCAATGCCCAAGATGCTTCTAATAATCCTGTAGGTGATTCGATTATCATCTTCAACCATCCTTCTAACAGCAGCCACATTTTCTTCAGTCACTGCAGAAATTGGTCTTCCTTCGCGCAAATCATCACTGAGTGACACTCGATCAAATTTAAATTCATTGTACCAGCTATAAATCGTCCTCTGAGATGGTGCTTCATTATCAAATGCAGCACGAAGCCGATCGACACTCTGCTTTGGAGATAAACCGCTTTTGAAGTCATAATAAACCATAGCTCTAAAATTTTCTCTGGTTAAATGCATTTTCACTGTGCACGAGTTACTTTACGGACAGATAAAAAAATAACTATTGCAGTTATTTGAGCCAAATTTATACTGTCAAACTACAAAACAACAAGCTTTTGTTTCATGGCAGAATCGATTAATTAGATGCATTTGATCTGCCAGTTTGCAGAAATTATCAGTGCTACCTACGTATAAGTACTACTCTTTCAATCATCCTCGTCCTATCCATTTATTCCGGAATTGTCGATTTAAATGATTTCTAACATTGACACTATTCTAAATAATTTTCGCCGTTCAAGCGATTTGGTAAAATGACTGGACCAATCAAAAAACGGTCAACAATTCGTGTCCAAACATTTATTCGAAATTCATGTTGAAAATATCGAGGTGCTATTGCATGAGGATTAAATCACAATAAATATGTTCAGTGTGAACATTTGTTATTCCTCTTCTTGTAAAACAAGCTGCATCCGTAAAAACAATATTCTTGTGAAAAGTAATGTTCTGGTTGAGGATAAATCGAAAAAATGTTAAGCGTAAATTAAAGTTCTTGCACATACACTCATGGCCGAGCTCATGGCCAAAAATATGGAACATTTTTGATTTTATTTATTTCTCGGGAAACTTTGTTACGAACAGCTGCGGCAGCATTTTATATTAGATACAGAGGCATCTAGTAAGCCTGGCAATAACAAGCAAGTATCAGAAACTGTCATTGTGTTCTAAAAATCGAATTGAGTAATAGTTATTTACGTAACCAGTTATGAAAAGACTAATTTTATTTGACGAATATAATATTTGCCAAAACGAGCGAACGAAGTGAGCGAGTTTTGCAAATTATATGAGTCAAATAAAATTAGCCTTTTCATAACGTGTTAAGTACAAAATTTTATCTAACCCCGCTTTAAAATAAAAAAGAATTATGCTACTCCAAATAATGTAACATCCCTTGTAGCCGTACAAATAAATTCAACTTCATCGCTTTACCTTGGCGTTGCTATGGATACTATAAATAACTATTGTCAGTTTTTTTTATTTCAAATTCTGCCAAAAATGGATGATTCTGATGTAGATATGCCTTCTGATATAGAAGAATCAGCGAATTTGGCAATAGATTCAATAATACCCTGTAATAAATTCTTACTTTTGTTTTTGCTTTTAAATATTCAGTTACGTAAAAGTTCATTACATAACTAGTTATGTAATGAAAGTTCATTACATAACTAGTTATGTGATGAACTGACAGTTATGAAAAATATGACGTTTCGTAATGTCAAAAATGCATTTAAAATGTGACATTACGAAACGTCATAAGATAAACTTCTTTTATCTAACCCCGCTATGAAATGTCACATTTTAAATGCATTTTTGACATTACGAAACGTCATATTTTTCATAACTGTCAGTTCATCACATAACTGAATATTTAAAAGCAAAAACAAAAGTAAGAATTTATTACAGGGTATTATTGAATCTATTGCCAAATTCGCTGATTCTTCTAAATCAGAAGGCATATCTACATCAGAATCATCCATTTTTGGCAGAATTTGAAATAAAAAAAACTCATCACTGACAATAGTTATTTATAGTATCCATAGCAACGCCAAGGTAAAGCGATGAAGTTGAATTTATTTGTACGGCTACAAGGGATGTTACATTATTTGGAGTAGCATAATTCTTTTTTATTTTAAAGCGGGGTTAGATAAAATTTTGTACTTAACACGTTATGAAAAGGCTAATTTTATTCGACTCATAATTTGCAAAACTCGCTCACTTCGTTCGCTCGTTTTGGCAAATATTATATTCGTCAAATAAAATTAGTCTTTTCATAACTGGTTACGTAAATAACTAGTTCACACCTGACTTTTAACTTTTCCAAGTAGGTAAGTTACTCGTCAACCTAGGTGTACAGAGGTAAAATTTAACATTCGTTGATTATTCTGTAGCATTACTGTCTTCGATAATGCCAGCAGTTCGATGTTGCACTGAAGTTGAAGTAGCAAAAGTTGTGACTTTGTCAAAATGTTGGTTGGAGACAAAGCCATATTGCAAGATTTGTTGGAATAACTCAGTCTGCGGTTTCAAAAATTTTAAACATGCATAGACAAACTGGAAATTTCAAGAAGCCTGGCCAGGGACGGAGACGGTGTACAACTCGCCGGGATGACAGATTTTTAATGTTGCAGTCACTACGAGATCGTACCTTAACATCAACTCATTTAAAAAACAACTTTTAAATGCGAAGCAAGTTAATGTTAGCTCCAAAACAGTTCGGCGAAGGTTGAAGGAAGCAAATTTGAAAGCGAGACGGCCTGGTAAAGTCCCTCGACTCACTCAAAATGCTAGGTTTCGCAGATTACAATTTGCTAGAGCATATGGTGACTGGATGGTTGACCAACGGAAGAATGTTATGTTTACCAACGAAACAAGAATCGTACTGTGGAAGCCAAATGGAAGTAACCATGTGTACAGAAGAATTGGAGAAAGATATTCCAACTGTGCACTAACTCCAAACGTCAGTTTTGGAGGAGGTGGGATAATGTTTTGGGCAGGCATTAGTTGGGAGGGTCGTACAGAACTTGTAGAAGTGCGTGGGGGGATGACAGCTGACAATTACGTTGAAAACATCTTGTCAGAACATGTTGTGCCATACGTTGACTTCATTGGTTACAACAGATTCATCCTAATGCATGACAATGCACGACCACATGCTGCTGCAATTGTAAACCAAAGTTTGGACTGGCCACCATACAGTCCAGACTTAAACCCAATAGAGCACTTGTGGGATCAACTAAAAATTCGTATTTGAGCCAGAAATCCTGTGCCAAAATGACGCTAAATCAATTAAGATTTGCCGCACATCAGGAGTGGGATGCAATTCCGCAAGAATGTATACAAAATTGAATCTCCAGCATGCCTAGAAGAATGGAAGCCGTAGTGCGCGCTCGTTATTGAGCAGCCCATGTTTTGCAACTGGTTTCGTTCATTTGGTGTTAATGTTTGTCAGACCGTAATTTATTCATTCTATGCATATTCAACTAATTAAGTTTTTGTTATTTGGTGTTTATTGAGGAGTTACTTGATGAACCGTTGTTATTAGATTACTCTTAAAATAGACAAAGATAACTTGATTCTTTAGTTTTCTGTCTTTGTAATCTGTTATTATGAAAATTTAAAAATATTCAATATTTTTGTCCATGAGTGTATTAATTATGGATGAAGCTGTTGGCGAATTACAATCCTATTTATTGTTGTTCTAGACCATGGATCCTCTATCCATGTTCTAGACATACCCGTTTGGCGAGCTAAATTTCTAGTGCTTATTTCTGGCTCATTTCTCCAAAAGCAATTTCTTCATCTTGTACAGTAATTAAATTAGGACGTCCTTGGAGGTTATTTGTTTTCAAAACTCACGTTTCTCTTAATCGACATTGGCAAATATTTGTCGATTTGGTACAATTCGATTAGGAAATCTCAGATGACATTCTTCGGCAATTCTCCTACAATTTCCTTCACAGAAACACCAAGAGCATGTCAACTTGCTCATTAAATGTAAATTACTTGTTTTCCCGCAAAAGAAACTGTGTTACTCATAATTTCACCTGTCGCGTCCATTTTATCTCTACCCATTTATGCAAATACTCGATTGCCCCCAATAAAAAATAATTGCCCATTTCGCAATCGCAGCTATCATGTGCAATAGTAAAGATTCAGTAGGCCATGTCGAAATTGTGTTCAAACAATAAAATGCTGGTTCTTACGCCGAATATATCGAAAACATTGCCATTTTTGGAGTTTGCCAGAGGCTTGCCGCTTTTTTATGGCGTGTTGTACACTGTTTATAACTGGGTTAAAAGAAACGCACGTCAAAAACGTTCGACTTCACTCCGAAATGACAGAAGTGCTCCCATTTCAGTCACTTTTATTACAACTCAGTTCCAAGATTAACAAATAATTATAATTTTAAACATGTCCTGATGCAGGATGCAGTGCAGTCGATATTGGGTAAACCGCAGCATAGACGTTTGTTTCACCCAGTTTTGCATAATTACTAAATCAAATGGTGAAAAATGAAAATGTTATCCCTAATAAGTAATTATTCAAACATCGAATTATTTCAGAAATCCTTCTGTATATCAAGTCTCAAGAGGCACACGTAATTCTATCGCTGTTACAAAACAGACGTAAACAAACCGGCGAATGAGAGCACGCGGCCTTCCGCGGGACATAACACGCTGGAATTCCGACAACACGTGGGCGTTGAATTCGGCATTCCGGAGGCGTCGCGGGATCGACGCCGACCGCGTCTCGACCCTTCGAATTTTGACGCCGTGATATGGAATGGTGGCGAGCCGGGAGGCCCGTTATCGCTGAGGCTGGACCGCCCTGGAGACGTCTGCGAACAGCTGACGCGAACGATAATCGTTTGCCAAATGTAGAAAAAGAGAGATCGTCTGACCGCGCCGGCAGTTTCCGCGGTTGATTGATGATGCAATTTGCAAAAGTAAAAAAAAATGGTTGATCATTTTAAATATACAGGGTGGGCAAAATTGCTTGTTAGTTTGGGGCAACTCGGTAACTATGGCAGTTAGAAAAATGGACTGCACATCCTCGATCTATTTTTTCCAGAAGAACTCAGTGCCACCATAGGTATCAGTTAAGGCTACAACCTATATAGTAAAGATCTGATCAGTGGGCCAGGACCTGAAAAGGCGCAAGTACGTCCCTGTGCCGAAACTAAATAGGTCAAAAGCATTCAATCAAAATCAACTCTTACGATCTCGGTATTAAAATTAATTTTTATTGTGCTTGAATATGTCGCGTGCACGCCTTTAAATTGGAGGAAAAAACATTCGTTTACGGAGCATAGTAAACTTTATTGTTCATTATCTCAGTGCGTAACTCATGCGTATGGGTCAAATTACTCCCAACGCATTGTTCATCAAGTCGAGGGCCGTATCATTTCTTTTTTGGATCAATCGCTGCCCACTGTTGCACCATCTACTGTATATATCTTTTTGCTATTGCATGATAATGCTCCCATCAATGTGGAACTGTTATTTGGACAAGAGGGGCCAACAATTAATATTGAGAAAACCAGTACAGCTTAAATCACGTATTATACTATGTGAAGTGTACCTACTTTACGTGTTATCATTTCTTAAAATAAGAATGACTAGACTAGATTAAACACTTATTGCCTTTCTCAATATAATTGTTATTAGAATCATAATTATCTGAATCAGGTGTTAGTTTATTTAATTCAAAGTAAATTGACAAATCAATGGACAACTTATCAAAATTAAGAATTAAAACTAGCGCCAGAAAAGACATTAAAAACGCCCCATAAAACCTAACACATCTATTTTTTCCTCTCTTCATTTACTTTGTACTGAACCACAGCAAGAATTCAAAGTCTACAAGATAATATTAATATTCCAATAAATCGTTATCTGTGCCAATAACACTCAGGCCCACCTCTGTATACTCACATCCTTATCAAGACAAAAATGCCCAGAGTTCCTATTTAGAGCGATTAATTTACCTACTTCCGAAAACGAAAATCTCATGAATTTTTTCCAGTTTGTCTATTATAGCTACAGGTGAACATCTCGATGAATTACCCAAAGTTTTCCTACATTAACCAAACAGTTCAGAGAAGTAAATAAACCCACTTCAATTAGCGCCTGCCGCATACCCAAAACTGCGCAACTGAATCAAGAAAACTCTACGAAAACAGGTAGGTACAGTCGCTGCACTGAATGATGAGCAGAGCGAAAGAGATTTCTGGAAATGCTTCACAGTGGGTTAGAAACTGATAGCCCCTAGAGTCTTCATGGTTTCAAACTTGAAGAAATGGCTTGACGGTAAACATTTTGCGAATACTGTACTTTATCTGCAAAGACTCTTGGGAAGTTGCTCTTTAAGCCTAGATTAAACCCGTCTAGATAAGTGTACACATCATTATTAGACTGAGTTGGTGGCCGTTCCGTACATCCCATTTTCGTACAAGGTGAAATCAGTGACAGTTCCGTACACGATGCACGTGTCGCGATACTGGGGATCATTTGTAAGAAACTGTCATTAGCAATAGTGGTGGTTACCTCTACCTGGTTTGAATGCCGCTTCGTGCGCTGACCGGCTGATAATGCAGTAAGCCACTAATTCGAGTTTATCTTTACAACACAACGCTGTTAATAACTAGACTTCAATGCGGAAGTGTATGTTGATTTCTCTCCTATTGTTTTCAAATGTTAATGCGTTTGTTTGGGGGGGGGGGGAGAATTAAACGCTCCGCTCGCTTCGCTTGCCCACAGACCGGAAATAGTGGGCCGTGAAACCACTTTTTAGCCGTATTCAGTGACGGGCAACACCACTTTCTTGGCCGGGTGATTCTTAGAATGCTCTCCGAGTATACGGTCACTAAGGGATTGTACCTGTACGCAACTACCACTATTGCTAATGACAGTTTCTTACAAATTAATGATCCCCCAGTATCGCGACATGTGCATCGTGTACGGAACTGTCCTGACTTCGCCTTGTACGGAAATGGGATGTACGGAAATACGACGATACCTATGAGACTCTTATCTTATTAGTCTCTTCCACTTGTTGCTCGTTTGTATAAAGACCTCCAGAGCAATGACCAAATTTGCCGTCACCTGTGTCTTCAAGAATCACGCGCTTAGAGACTTCGTTCAATCTTCCGAGCGTTGCATTGTGGCTTATGGATGCAGTTAAATACTTATTAGTTATTACGAGTATGTCATACGCAAATCTCAAGTGACAGACATTTTCACCATACCTATACTGAAGTAAGGTAGTAAACAGTTTGGAAGAAACGGTGACACCTTGTCGAACTCCTCTTTCCATACGAATTTTGTTGGTGTCTTCATGAAGTCTGACGCTGGACGTAGCACGCTCGTATATGTGCTTGATCAGTGCGGTATAACGATAATCTATAAGACATTTCTTGTTGGTTTATTCGTTTATTGTGTCAAATGCTTTTCCATAGTCTACAAATATCAAAATTAAAGGCTTGTTGTATTTCACAGCTTTCACAATCAAGCTTCTTTAAATCTGCATAATTCCATTGCGATGGCGTTATTCCTTTTAGAAGACATTCAATATAAAGAGGTCTCAATGCTAACAAGAGTCTTTCTCCTCCTGCTTTAATTGAATCCAAAATTATCCCGTCCTCTCCAGGAGATTTTTCGTTCCTCAAAGGGCATTTTTTATTTCATGTAAGGAGTTGCCTGGAATGTATTCGGAACCCTTGTGTAAAACATTAAGAAATTTCATGCCTTCTTCGTAATTTTCTTCTTTTTTGTACAGTCCTCCGCTATTCCAAGCATTTCATCCCTATTGGAGATCATATTTCCAATTTTGTCTTAGTTTGTATATATTTTTCTTTCCCAATGAGAGCTTTCTTCTGAGCACTTTTAGATTTCTATTATTTTCTCTTACTGTGGTAACCATGTCTATGTTATACGAGTACTTATGCACATCAATTCTGATAGACTTCGATATTTTAGCTGTCCCAAAACTGTTACACTTTTCCCACGCTTGTTCTTCAAATCTTTTCTCTTCTTTATAAGTTCTAAAGTATGCACATTTAATTTCCCTTCTCTTGCTTGTCTTTTTGTGCGTTATTTCTCTTCTACCTTTCTAATTACATCTACTGTCGTTGCCGTATCTAAATTTCTCTGGATTTCAGTTTGGAATAATTTCAAGGTTTGAGAGGGGTCCACCTCTTTGTTTTTGATTTCTGTTTCTGTAGCAGTTTATTTCTTTCCTTTTTAACGTTCACTACAACTTTTGCTCTTATCATTCAGCGGTCGCTTCCCACTGAGAACCTGTTTATAACTGTCACGTCCTGGACTATCTATATGTTGTCAACTACAACAAAATATATTTCGTCCTTCGTATAAGTATAGAAACCTGGACTCACCCAGGTTCATTTATCGCCAAAAATGCAGCCTCCACCTACGTCTTCGTCGTCACTGAAAGGGCACCTGCAGTCTCCCACGTCTTTTCTCCGGAATATTTTGCCGTAATTTGTGCAGGAGTACTGCATAATATTCCCCTTTGATTGTGGTGTTGGGTTCTTTAAAGTCTATAAGAATGCCATATAAAAATGCAGCCATCACCTTTTTAGTCGACTCTCGACCGACAGGCCTGGAACTGTCTTGGCGGTGGGGTCTTTTCGTCTTCATTCCATCGACTCCCTTTTGGACAGGGATTTTCTCTACAACTCTACAACTGACAACACGATGCTGGCGGTGAACTGCTGAGAGATGTCTGGTGATTTCATTATAGCACTGCACTAGTACAATCATGTTTGAAGTCGGCCACTCATTTAGTTGTGAGTGTAAATGAGGGGAGAGACTTCTCCAAATTTTAACAAATTTTGCTTTACTTTTTATCTAGTGGCAGAAATATTTCATTACAGGAAGATAGGTATTTGAGCTTGTTCCTCAAGGCAGTAATATTTCATTACAGGAAGATAGGTATTTTAGTTTGTTCCTCAAGTCTTCCACACTGTATTGCGTATCCAACTCCCAGGCCTTTTGTAACAGCTCCGACAGTCGAGTACCGTGTATACCGATTACTCATTAATCATTTCACAAGAACGACTGCAATTCTCGCATTCAATTTTATGACTCTGCCTGGAATCCCATTCGAAATTGGCGAGATCGGCAGCGAAAGTCATCGACCCGTGAAGGTCGTCCTCTGGTCCGGTGCATCGTGGGACTGCCGGACTGCCACGGAGATGCACCAGCAACCCTTTGTTGCACGCACACCTACACTGTGTTCGTCTCACTTCACAGCCATTTATTAAAAGTTTGGGCCTTGTCCTGGTGCGTGCGGCACCGATTTTCTCTTCATTCCGGATGTGCCGTGTATACCTGGGTAACTACGATGATTCTTGAGCGATCACCGTGCGTCACTGCCAGACGATGACTCCTCTAACCAAGATCTTGTTGTACCTACCTCATAATCGATAAACTCAACTGCTACACCTTAATCGTTTTAATTCCTACCGTTAAGAAAGTTGTAACATTTTTTTACCGACGTGATTCATCTGTGTGTGATACGGTCTGACCGTGAACCGAGGCCAGGTTCAACAATACGATAATAGACCAGTATTTTCGGGGCCAGGCCCGTCGACAACGCCCGGAATTAAAATTAACGGAAAAACGGACAAGTATTCTAAAAAGGCTGGTACGGTTAGGCCAACGAAAGAAGACTGTTTCGAAAAATTACATTCGTCGGAAAACAAATCTTTGATTATTTTTCCTGGAGCAAATCGAAGGAGATTTGAAGAAAAAAAAATAAAACCCAGAACATCTTATTGGCCCGATTTGACTTTCTCGGAATACCAAATGTTTCTGAAACTCAAAACATTCCTGGCTAGAGAAGTTGAAGAAACAGCTCCAAGGGCATTATGCTGAAAAGTAAAATATAACTTTTCTTTTCATCGTCATTCCTGAAACTTGTCGATCTTTTCTCGTATGTGGAAAATTTGATGAAATCTAGAAAGTCTGCATGCATCAACTATAAATATTTAAATAAGCTTATCTAAAATGACAGATAGTCTGTTCGATATTAAATCGTATGTACCTACCTGGTGTGAAAAAGCAGCCAATGTTCATTTTCCGTTGACCTGCCCTGTTAAATACAAACATCTGCGCGAAATAAGTCGATAACTGATAAGCTACTTTTTAATGAAATCAGTTTCATTTATACGCAACAAAAACTGGCGGTATGTTTCATGTTGATCAGATAGTTCGAAATCGTAAATAATAATAAATGAAAATTATGGTACCAAGCGCATCTAATGGCTGACCCATGACCCGCATATGTTGCGTACAACAACTGGCTATGAAGAATTTGATAAACAACACAAACAAAAACTTTATTTGTTATATTTGTGTTCCCCTGTACAGGTCAAATTATATGTTCTGCCATACTTTCTTTGGAATACAAACTGCTACCCATTAATTTACTTCCATTGCTCCTGTATAAGTATACCACCTCGTATACCACTCTAAAACCTTCCCCCCAAAAGTTGTCAGCTTCTGGCATACTAACCTATCCATTAAAAATATATACCGATACGATAAATATAATCAATTTGTGTTTGGACTGATGGTATAAACCCAAAAAGTTATTGTCATTGTGCTGTCAGTTTTTTTGCAACTTCATTAATAAATTCTCCTTTTAAGGCGATCGCAAAACATGCATTATCAAGATAAGAAATGGCACACGTTTAGATTTTTTTCTTGATTTTCCTATTAGTGCCAGCCGAGCAATTTAGTATGTAAAAGTACCTAGACACACTTTACGACCCGGTAACGATCTCCATAAGTTCTGAAATGAACGTCGAGGCGACATTGTAAATTCTAGTTACGGTAAGTCGACTCGAGTGGCGGTTTTATTTATTACATTTGCCAGAAGGAAAAAATCACGACCTGCCTCCGAAGAAGGCAGTGGATAATTTCATTAAACGTAGAGCGACCCGAGCTGCGCTGCCCACCACATAAAGATAATCTTTAATAAGCAGTGTGCCTCACCATTTACAGCGATGACAATTTTTTGTTGGCAACGCGCTTTTTTTTAATAATATTGCGCGAGATGATACAGTGTATTGTAGCACCAAGCCCAGTAGAATTTCAAAATATTGGGAACAAAGATATTTCACTGGGTACCTATAACGACTAATAATAATTCCTTTTTTGTCATAAGTAGGTCAAAATAATCAAAATAACCTTAAAAAAGATTCAAAGATTGCATTATTGGAAATAACATTTTTCCAAGTAAAAATTATTGCGCTAGACTGATTAACCGGAAAGAATCGCGAATTGTTTTGAAGCACTGCGAAAGTATGCTCTAGATTCGGGCGTCTTGCCGGCGTCTACACTACCCGTCGCCAGTCACACCCACCTTTTAACCACTCACCGGCCTCAGTCTACAAAATGTATTTCAATAAAATTACAAACAAGCAATTACGTCACCCATTCATGGGTCGCAACAAAAAATTCCCTAATAGTGGCGGGATTATGAAAGGAAAGATGATTGGCGCTGTGTAATAAACAATTGCAGCCATGGCACAGTAACCGTGGCATCCATATATGGCCCTAACAACTGTTCCGAACGCCGTGTTGCGGGATGGAGAAAATAAGTTGTTTGTAATGGACTTGGTGACCTCTGCGTACTGCAAAGACTTGTGGAAAAGTTGTAAATTACTTATTATTAGCGCATTTGTCTTTGATCTGTCAAACTTATCACTGCGAACAACTTCTAGAAAGTTCATTTACCAGCCTACAGCAATTTGGAAATAAGTGTTGATTATGTTATTTCAATTTTCAAATTTTCGTTGATTCTGTAGTAGGCTAAGAGTATATCACTACGCCCCGGTACATGAAAAAGTACAACAAATGTTGTCGTGACCCAGGCGATAATTCGACCTGTATCGTGACTCTGGAATGCCGTACGGTGGCGAGACCACAAGGGTCAATGATCGCCCCACCCCCGCTGCAACTACCACCAGTCAGACAGGAAGAAAACAAAACACCGTCCGACTCGAATGCTTATCCAAAACAATTTTCTTGGCTGCATTTATTTGACGTAAACCTATAATCGTTATCTTAACACCTTTTACAATTTTTAACAATTTTTTTATTGCTATCTATAAGCTCATACTGGATATTGAAATTATTATGTCGGTACAGGGAAAAGCGTTCAATGTCGTGACTAACAAACCAATCCACGTTTATCTACAAAGACGCACTTGTTTAATTCCAATTATTAGCAATTACGAAATTACGTCAAATTTCTGGAGCCTGGTTCTTCTTGGTCTAAGCATCGCATCGTTGGCAAAAAATTATTTGAAAAAGATTTTATGAAAAGTTCTTGCATCAGTTTTTGGGATGATCGGGAACAGTAGTAATTGACCAATATTATCAACGGTTCTGCGGGAAAATATTGTGTTAAATAGACGCGGGAAATTGTCCAAAGTCGGCAAATTAGGTACCAGTTCTAAAATATTCGCGTAGACCTAAACTTGTTATTTTACGCCCATAATTTAATGACAGGCACATGTTAAAAAACTAACAATAAAATGAAATAATATGGAGATTTAATACCCAAATGTGTATTTATCAGATGGTTTATGTTCGAAAATGTCCAACTACATCAAAATATAAATTGTTTATAAATTCAGTAATTAAGTGACAATCTGCTAAACGTCGATCCCACTGGCAATGAAATAAATACTTTTCCTGGGTGTTCGAATAGGCGTTGATTCACATTTCGGCACTAAGCAACATTTGAAGTATTTAATATTAGGTTTTTCCATATTAAATCAAAATATTCAACAAATTTAGGAACGAACAAACACTGCAAATGCTGACTTTACAACGCCAACTGTCATATCTACTCTATGCCACTCTATTTTCACTATTTCCATGCTCTATGCAGTCAGACATAAACAGCCGTATCCATAGATACGTACATAATTTCGATGTGACAGATAACGTAACGCTTGATTTTACTACTCATAAAATTTCCGTACTGCGGACTATAACTGAAAATCGATTCTTAAGGAGTAAACTCCAAAAATAAAATTACAAATTGACATACATTTCTTGAAATGGATTCGATAGAAAATGTAGTCACGCACGGGGTCATTCACAACTTTCTAGGAATGACAACGGGTATCCGGGTACCCAGTAATGGCAACGAATTCGGGTATTGTTGTCAGGTACCCGTTACCCGGTACTCGTTAATTACCCGCTATCCGTTAAATACCTGTTAATTCTCGCGTTAACTGCCGATACCCGTTAATTGTACTCATTATATGAATAAATTTCAATACCTTGTATAAGGCATATTATTTGTATATTAGGTATTAACAGCAAGAGCATCGGGTAACGGGTATTTGACGGGTAACGTTCATTAATCGGGTGACGGGTATTTATCGGGTAACAGGTATTTATTGGGCACCGGGTAATTATCTGGCAACGGGTATTTATTGGGCAACGGGTATTTATCCGATAACGGGTAATGCCCGGGTACAAAAATTAAGAGGTATCGTCATTCCTACATCTGCGTTCTTTTCTAATAGTTTTTAAGTTTTATCTACCCACTAACGGTGTAAAACGGACGACGAACGGACGAGTTCGAAATTTCACGGAAATTTTAACCATTTACTAGGTTCGGAACGCCGTTCGGAATTTTGTCACAGATGTTTGCTGGGAAAATTATTGCAACTGCAAATGCCATCAAATAACAATACTGCCACTGACTACAAGTGGCTGCCAGTCTCATCAAATACCAATGACAGGATTGCAACTGAGAAATTACTGCAGGTAAATTAAATATGAGGCAACGTACATATCAACAATGTCCTTCATTTTCTTAACCCGGCCTTTCTTTCGAGTTACAGGCTCCAGATGTTTCTTGAGTCGTTTCCTCTCTCTTGATGAAACTTTTTCTTTCAGAATCGTCCGACAAAATTGGAATCGTTCAGCATTTGCCAATGTTATAAAGCAACTGATTGCGCAACAAAAATGACTGCAGATGTGCATATGCTGTCATCAAATACAAATGACTGCCACTGACTACAAGTGACTTTTCTCATCAAATGCTATGATTAGGTACTTCACTTTTCCAGCTCTCTAGCATGCAATCAATACACCCTTGTACACCTGCCTTTTAATTCATTTATATTGCAACGCCTGCTTAATGTTTACTTTTCCCTCGGCTCCACCCGCCGTTTCCGCCGACGGGTCAAACGAAATTACGTAAAAATCGGGACCCACACCTGCTGCGTCCCTATTTACGTTATTTTTAACAACGGAGTCGTCCAGAAATAGATGCGAGTTAATTCATCTTCAGCTCATAAAACAAAAAAAAAATAGCACGGCTGTTTTTAAGAATGACAGCGTTCGTAAAACAAGGAAAACAAACGCCAAAATCTTTTGTTTTCCAACAAAACGACATGGCAACTGACATGATTTCTGTTTTATTTTGAAAGGTAATAGATTGTGGTATACACATTAGGCGCCGACTTTACTAAGTACACCTTGAGATAGCCACGTAATTTTTTTTTATTTGAAACGTTCGGAATGCAGACATTTCAAGGCCGATGACCGATATAATAAATTCTTGGATTTCCAGTACGTTCTTTGGGTGGTTGAAGTGTTGAAGAACCACTTCTAAAAAACAGGTCTCCGTAGAAACGTCATTCGTTTACCCAAATGCAAAACAAAAGATTAAACGTTTGTGTGACGTTCCATAGCCTAAGTTTGACATATAAACGTCAAAACAAAAGAAATGCCTCGTGTAGTGAATCAGCCAACTGACTGTACGTCTCCTAAATTCGAATGCGGCATAAATTACCGAACCCGATGACCTCATCACGACGGGTGTTCAAACAAACGAATTCAGGTGAACGAAACAAAAGCCGACCGTTTTTTTCGTTAAAAATAAACGAAATAATTAAACTTACATAAATAAGGCCGGAATAGTATCTGTCTTTCAGGTTATGAAGCACACATGCTTCGTTTAGGCAAGTAAGTTCCGACATGTCCTCGACCTTGTCGAATTTTGGGGGGTTCATCTTCTGAATGTCATCCTTGGGGACCGTGGTCCTCTTGCCGGTCTCCTGGAGTTCCACCTCGACCTCGTCACCGCGCTCCCCTTTGATGCTGGCGGCCACGAAGCCCTGGGTCTCGTGGGGCACCCACACCAGCCGTTTCTGGGTCCATTCCGCGAGGGTGGCCGGATCATTGTACGTATTCCTATCCACAAACAAGTATTTTAATTCTGGATCGTATCGGTCTTTCGTTTCTCCGTCCGCCATGGCTCACTCGATGTAAGCCGCACTCACGAAAAAATTTGAAAAAAAACACTAAACGATCGCAGTTATCACATCGAACATTAGTTTTTTTAATTATTTTCAGTCTGAGTAAGGCACCTGAGCACTGAGAGTTTTTCAAGTGTTTTAAAACGAGTACCCCGGCGATCTTTTGTACACGGAATGACAGCCGAAGCAATGAATGTAGCAAACGGTTGCCACCGCGCCCGACGATTACCGACGGAGGTGATGCGACCGCCGCGCCATTCTTCGGAAACGAAATCGAAAGTTCAACTTCTTTTCGGTAATTCGGTCCTTTCTTAATAAAACAGCTTGCGTTATCTCATCAATAATTAATTGTAAACAGAAAGAACGGCAATATTAATTTGTTCCTTACACGCGAGAACTTTCTTTTACAGGAATCTTTATCATCGACATTTTTTATTTGCTTTTAAATTTGATAAATCAGTGGCGTGCTCTTGAAAATTATTTTTTATTAGTTTTGTGTTTATACCTACCTTATGTCTTTATTCGGGAGATAAGTGGCGCGTCACAAACGTCAGATTTTCATTCCAAACAAAACAAAGCCACGTGCTTTCTGACGTTTTAATCTAACCTCTGAAATATAATTATAATTACATATAGTTGTTTTCAAGTTTTTACGCGTAAGCCCAACACACAAATTGAAAATAAACTGTTTTCACTGCAAAACGTCTATAATTATATTGCAAAAACTAGTTTAAGACGTTGTAAATAATATCGATAAACGTCAAATGGCACGTGCTTTTGTTTCGTTTGGAATGAAAATCTGACGTATGACGGCAGGTACTGCCTAAAACACTGACCAGCTGTTAGTTACACATTATTCATCCGACCCGGCATATTTCAAGTCCGACCGGCTTGAAATTTTACAGGGAGCCTCTACAGTAACTTAGAAAAGTACCACATAACAGCCATCGCAATATTCCGCCCCCGACTGCTCCCACGGTATTTAATCTATTATCAGAGAGACACTATCAATTCGACCCGACATATTTGAAGTCCGACCGGCTTCATATTTCACAGGGACCCTCTACTGTAACTTATAAAACTACCATGTAAATCTCATCCTAATATTCCACCCCCGACCGCCCCTAAGGACTTAATCGCCTGTCCCAGAGACATTACCCATCCGACCCGGCATATTTGAAGTCCGACCGGCTTGAAATTGTGCGGGCGCAATATTCTGCGACTTTAAAAATTACCATGTAACATCCATCACAATATTCCACCCCCGACCGCCCCCACGATATTTAATCTCTTAACAGAGAGACATTATTCATCCGACCCGCCATATTTGAAGTCCGACCGGTTTGAAATTTTACAGGGACCCTCTCCTGTGACTTAAAAAACTGCCACATAAAAGCCATCGCAATATTCCACCCCTGACCACCTCCACGGTATTATCAGACAGACGTATTTTTCCAATCGAATCGGCATATTTCAAGTCCGACCTACCTATTGCAATGGCTGTTGCGTGTTAGTTTTATAAGTTACAGTAGAAGGTCCCCGTAAAATTTCAAGCCGGCCGGACTTCAAATATATGTCGGGTCGGATGGAAAACGTTTCTGGGGCAAGAGATTAAATTTTGTAGGGGCGGTCGGGGGTGGAATATTAGGATGAGATTTACGTGGTACTTTTATAGGTTGTAGCAGACGGTCTCTGTAGAATTTCAAGCCGGCCGAACTTCAAATATGCCGAGTCGGATGGATAATGTCTCTGGCACAAGCGATTAAATTCTTTAGGGGCGGTGGGGGGTGGAATATTAGAATGAGATTTACATGGTAGTTTTATAAGATTATAAGTTACAGTAGAGGGTCCCTGTAAAATATGAAACTGGTCGGACTTCAAATATGGCGGGTCGGATGGATGATGTCTCTCTGATAAGAGATTAAATATCGTGGGGGCGGTCGGGGGTGGAATATTGTAATGGCTGTTGCATGGGTGTCTTTTAAGTCGCAGAAGAGGGCGCCCGCAAAATTCCAAGCCGGTCGGACTTCAAATATGCCGAGTCGGATTCGGATGGATAATGTCTCTGGCACAAGCAATTAAATTCTTTAGGGGCGGTGGGGGGGTGGAATATTAGGATGAGATTTACATGGTAGTTTTATAAGATACAGTAGAGGGTCCCTGTAAAATATGAAGCCGGTCGGACTTCAAATATGTCGGGTCGAATTAATAATGTCTCCCTGATAAGAGATTAAATACCGTGGGGACGGTGGGAGTGGAATATTGTGATGGCTGCTACATGGTAGTTTTTTAAGTCGCAGGAGAGGGCGCCCGCGAGATTTCAAGCCGGTCGGACATCAAATATGCCGGGTCGGATGGATAATGTCTCTCCGACAACAGATTTAATTCCGCGGGGGCGGTCGGGGGTGGAATATTAGGATGAGATTTACATGATAGTTTTATAAGTTACAGTAAAGGGCCTCTGTAAAATATGAAGCTGGTCGGCCATCAAATATGGCGGGTCGGATGGATAATGTCTCTCGGACATCAGATTTAATTCCGTGGGGGCGGTCGGGGGTTGAATGTTAGGATGGCAATGACTTGGCAGTTTAATAAGTTGAAGTAGAGGGTCCGTGTAAGATTTCAAGCCGGTCGGACTTCTAATGTGCCGGGTCGTATGGAAAATGTTTCTGTAACAATAGATTAAATACCGGGAGGGCGGTTGGGGGTGGAAATTTGCGATACTTTTTAGGCGATGGATTTTTGTGGTATCGGAGATGATTCCTCTCAAATTTCAAGCGGGTCGGATTCGAAACAGGTCACGGTTTGAGAATTCTTTGGTGGTCAGTGTTTTAGAAACTTCGCTTAGGGTATGAGGGAAATTAATCAATTTTAGCACCGATGCGGTGGCAAAGTTCCCGTAATGATTGTTTAGCTAATAGACGTGAATCTTTTAAAGAAAAATGTATGGTCTTTTTGTGACTCACTCCATACCATGACAGCTTATCGCCGTAAATATTGAAGAATGTTAAATATTGTTTTTTAAACTAGTACAGTGCTCCGTACATCACATATGCGCTATGACTCACGCTATGAACTAACCACATAAAAGTGGACCTTCAATGCCATATAAGGCGTAATTAAAAAAAAATACTTTCCTTTTACCAAAATTAGAATATGGATATTTCGCAAAATGTTCTAGCGTGTGAAAAGTTCAATAAGGAGCCAACTTACTCGACATGACGGTTGCTATCTGGCTCTTCTGTTACTTTAAAAAACGAATTCTTTCTACTTTTGACTTTGGTCTGATTCTCCAGACGATTTTCGAAAAGTTCTTTGATTCTTATGACATTTACAGTTGGCATTTCGGCCATCACTAACAGATGAACCATAATTTTGACGTTTCATCGCGTGATGGCGCTTTTCCGCGTTTTTAGACTGACAGTTGTATGAGGCTTTAGAGTTGCGTCACTTGTCAAAAGTTTATACAAAAGTAAAAAAGTACCCGATTTTGTTTCTTAAAGTAGGTATGAAAACATTAAATAAATGTTTTATCTCCTCATTATTACTAGGTATAACATAAAATTCGTATTTATGGTAAAATCTTCGGCATTTAAAGGAGTGTCTCAGGGTTTTGCCTTTAGACCTTTGCTGTTTGATGCTCATCTTCAAGAACATGAAATTGTAGTGTACTTTTCGGATTTAAAATAAGATTACAACAGTTTTTGGTACACATTGTGTATTTTCTATAAAACCAACGTGCAAATACAACAAACAGGACAAAAAACCAGTCTCTTCCATTAAAATTACACATCGTATCACACAACCGAGAATTAAATTAATATATACAAGTTATTGTTAAAATTATTGGTTAACGAGTTGATAATTAAAAAAAATTAACTACTAAATGGTCTCTACGAGTCCCTTCCGTGAAGGAGACGGATTACCATCTTGGGCTATAAAAGAAGTCTCTTCCGAAGATATTTGTGGCACCGGTTGCACAACCTCACTGGTAGAAGCTTCTGTTTCATTTCTAACTATTTGCGGCCTTGGCAGGATTGATATTTTTGGAGCCATATCGATAATAGAATTCGGGGTTCTTTTTATCAACTCCAAAGGGATTTCTTCGGATCTAGGCCTTGGCATCCGTGGACTACCCTCTCTTGATCTAATCCGACTCCCTGAAGGCTCTCTAGATCTCGCATCCCCCTCTTGTTGCAAATTCGCCGTAGTCCTATTCTCCGCTTTTCTCGCATTACTCTGAGTTTGACGGTTTGGACTTTCAGTATCTCTTCTATCGACACGATGGATGACCCCAGGTAGGCTTTCGCGACGTGGCGCTGCCAATCCTGGACCTCTTGCTGTGTGGAATATGGTGCGATGTTCACGAGATGCACGGGCAGTGTGTTTTGGGGCATACATTCCACTGCCAGCAAAAGCAGGACTTGGAGGACCGGACTGCCCTGGAATTTCTAACAAACGAGCTATGTGTTGCATCTTTTTCTGACGAGCTTTGATTCTTCCCTGTGAAAACCAAATTTGTTAGTGTTAACTTGTTGGAAATATATAATGGAACAAGAAACAGGGTAAGGGTGGGAGGACGGCTAAGCGAAGTATTTTGGATGGAGAGAGGAGTCAGACAGGGGTGTCCCCTGAGCCCGTACTTGTTAACATCTTCCTGTCAGATTTAGAAGAGGTAATGGGAAAAGGGACAGCAGGAGGAGTGATAATAGGCAAAAAGAAATATGATGATATAGTCCTCTTGGCAAAGGAAGAGAAAGAACTAAAGGAGATGCTGAGAAGAATGGAAAGATATTTGGAGAAGAAAGAACAGTATTGAACACGGAGAAGACTAAAATTATGAGATTCAGGAAAGGGGGGGAAGAAGTTGCATAGAGAAGTGGGAGTGGAAAGGGGAAGAGTTGGAGGAGTTGGAGGAGGTGGGGGAGTTTAAATATCTAGGATTCACCTTACAAAAGAATGGAGGCCAAAAGAAGCATGTAAGAGAGGTAGTAAGAAAGGCAACAATAGCAATGAAGCTGGTATGGGGAATAGGAAAGAGGAATTTTGGGGGCGACTGGAAAAGAAGAGTAAAGTTGTTTGACGCATTAGTGAGCAGCATAGCCATGTATGGAGCAGAAATTTGGGGGTGGGAAGAGAGAGAAGATAGAGGGGATCCAGGAAAAGTATATAAGATGGACACTGGGCTTAGATTGGATAACGCCAGGGTACATGGTAAGAGGCGAAACAAACAGAAAAACTAAGAACCAGGGCAGGAAAGAGAGCCATGAAATATGAGGAAAAGTTAAGAAGTGCGGGCGGGAACGAGTTAGCCAGGTAGTGTTGGGTATATAACAAATATAAAGAAATAAGGACAGCGGGACTGCCGAGATATCTACAAAGTAGGGGAAGGGAAGATAATAAGGGTAGCAAGGTTTAGGCTGGGAAATGAGATGAGAGGTGGAAGATATTGGGAAAGCGAAGACAGAAGAATGTGTAGGGTATGTGGGGCGGAGAAGGAGACATGGGAACATGTGTTAGAGTGAGAACATGGAACAGGTGAGAGTGGAGATGATACTGGAGGAAAGTGGAAGAGGGGAGAAGTGGATGGAATTGATACAGAGGGGAAGGAAGGAGAGAGAGGGGTGATTATACATGAATGGGAATTAGATAGGTCGAAATTAATCGTGAGGAGGAGTTTATTTATTTTTGTTTATTCCGTTTATTTATATGTTTATTTGTTATTTTGAATTGTAATCCCAAATGGGAAACAATAAATCCATTATCTATCTATCTATAGTGTTAACTTGTTGTAGTAGAAATATATACCTTGGTAAGACGTTGTTTAGCTGCCATACATCTAATGTTGTCATCGAAAATGAATTTAGCCGAAAGAATAGGAGTACGATTAGCAGTTGTACTTGATAGTGGTTTATAAATAGTAATGTGCAAGCAGCGTGAATCGTCTTTATCGCCGCTAACTTCTATGTCTTGCAGAAACCCAACCAATTTTGCGACACCCCAGCCAAGTCTCTTAGTATCTGGTTCAACTAATATTAGTTGCATTACGTCTATTACTAAAAATCTCCTGATTTTCAGGCCGTCTTTCCACATAACGGTACAAGCAATCAAATCCGAATTGTCTGCAAAGTAAGAATGATTCAGCAAGTGTTGCGATGAGGAAAAATGCCGCAGAATGAAGCAATCACTAGGGCCTCGTTTAATTTCAAAAGCACAGGCAAATGCGAATTTACACTACTAATCATCTAGCCTTCCCACATAAAAATTGATTTGAAATTAAACTTATAAGCAACAAGCACAAAAACATGCACACGAAACCACAGAAAAGCAAATCATATGAAAATAAAAAGTCAAGCGTGTATTTTCTTTATCGAAAAATACAATTCAACAATAATAAACTCTAGTGATCGCCTAATTTCTGCAGCTTAGACACACAACGAGGTATACTCAGGTCCAAAGCTTGGTCGATCTGCACGCAACTATGCGGATTCATTAAGGGCAACTGGGTTTCTATTTCATTGTTTAAAGTCAGTACAACGTCCCTGACTAGGAAAAATACTCTTATTGCTCTTCTTGCTCTTTCCACCTGTGGATTTAATTCAATTTTAAAGTTACCGTCAAGGAAAGACGTTGCTAAACATACTTCACCGCAAGGTAGTCGTTTTGTGAAGTCTATGCCTGTTAATGGTGTTCCAGTAGGCGGTAATAGTATCGCACTATCCATACACAGCCATTCCACATTTAAAGAGCCTCTAGACATATCGCAGTACCTAAAAAACACGAACAAGCAAATGAATTATGTGGTGCGTTCTTGGATATCAAAGAACATAAATAGAGATTCCATCACAGGAAGCAATTAAACTTACTCGTGTTCGAACATGTCTAAGAAAATTTCTTCGCTCTTGTAAAAGTTCCTCAACAAAGCCGTGCTCTGACTCCTAGCATTTTCGATCAAAACTTTGTGAGCCTCATTCAGAATATTCTTTCCATCACACATAACTAACTGTAGCAATATTTTCAGAGCCAATTCGAGCGTGACCAATCTAACCCGGCAAGCAGGCTGGCAAGAAATGGACACTATGTGCAAAATCTTATCAACTAATCGAGTATTATACGAATATCGTAAATCTGTTGAAGTTGAGGCTTCAGTTGGTTTTAAGACAATAGATTTACGAGGTTTCAGCACCAGGTCTATTAACGTTTGCGTGGTACCTGAGAAGAATTAAGAAATTTGCGGACAAAGTGTTTAAATTTAGACTACAATCGTACCTTTATTTGTAGCCATCGCATATAACAAACATAAGGCGAATAAAGCTGCATAATCATTTTCACCGCAATCTAGGGCATCATAAATAGTTTCCATGAAAGGCTTTTCTTTATCGTTTGGGGTATCGCTTGGAGGGACAACGGCCAGTCTTTCTTTCTCTTCGTCAGTCGCATTTTTCTGTTCGTTAACATCCTCTACTAAATTTTCCTTCGAACTACTACTTTCACTAGAACTTACATCAACGCTATGCACTTTCCTCAGACCTTCATATAATTCCATTAATTTATCCACCCCTTTATCAAGCATCTGCTTATCCGTTTTCAAAATAATCCAAGCAAGTGTTTGGATTAACGGTGGATGTGATATGATCAAAAAAACTTGCGATAATAAAAACACGGCGACTATACAAGACACTTTTCCATTAGACGGTTCGTGCTGGGTAATTTGTGCAGGACTTTCTTCGATGTTCACGCTACGGTTTAAAACTCTGGCCAAGTTTTGCGTAGCAGTTTCTATTGTCGATTCCGACTGGCGCCTCGAAGTCGACAACGAATAAATATACAAAGGTATCAGGAGTTTGTTCAGCAGATGATCAGTTAAAACTTGATTTAAATCCGTAATATGCAAACAAAGTATGTCGTTTAAGTAATGTAGATGATCCAGGTGTTCTGCTACTAAATCTGCCAAACGGTTCTGCGACTGGTGACTAAAAAATAGAATTTCTTGGGTTTCAGGCAATCAATTTGGAAGTTTCTGCATTACAAAATAATGTGGAGATAACACACAGATGTAATAATTCGCTAGAAGAATAACAGTAACAGGGAAAATATACAAAATTTAGGAAATCTAAATTAAAGAGCAATAATAGATAACGGATTGGATTTTTGAGCTTTGGCACCTCCATAAGCAAGAGAACCAGAACAAAACTTACTCTGCATCATTGCGAACGCAGGTGTCAAGCTCTTGGATGTGCTTCCCAATAAACCACACAATATTAGAAAAATACGGAGCAGCTGTACGATCCCGTATGAAAGCCAACATACTAGCATCCTCGACTTTGTAAACGTTTAACGTCAGTGTCCGTACTGCTATTCTCACCATTGATTCAGGATGATTAAAGAATTTTATTGCCTCGGTGTATAAAGGAAAATCATTTGTGTGCTACAATTGCTAGTACATAATAAGCAAAAATGTAAAATATTTCAATTCGTTTACCTCATTATAAAAGAAGTGAATTGTATGAGCATTCAGTTTCAAACTTAATGTTTTGAGGAAGGAAATATAATAAGCCATGACTTCTTCATCTGAGAAATCAAATTTATGAACTATGATAGAATTTACGTGGTTATTTGATAATAAATAATCTAAAAATGAAAACAAACACGTTAAAATACATAAATGAACGCAAGAACTTATACATACAAAGTGACGTTTCATTTCTAATATTCTCAAACAATATGTTCAACGTTTGTAACAACTGAACACATACAAAACTTGAGCCTCCACTTCTCTGTCGCATGATACGCAAGAAAAACGATAACATATTCTTCTCCAAGAAGAAGCTTAAATTTCAAAACGAATCAACCAATCTCAGTTATAAAAACTTTACAAATTAACTTACTCAAATACAGAAGAATCATTCTGATCACCCCAAATGAGTATTTCTGAAATAGATCGCAGAGTTTCTACCAGCAATCCTCGGTTATGTTCCGAGACAGTCTGATTTCTTGAAAGGACGTTGTAAAGATATTTTAAATGTTCTAACGAATGTGGGTTTTTTGGGCGGCCCCAACCACCCCCAAACCAACTTCTACTTCTAAACATCCTGAGATTTATTGAGAAAATCTTCCACTATTTAGCACCAGTCACAATTTTAATTGTTTTCACCTCATGATAAACTTAATGTTTCCATTTAATTTCTTTATGCGAAATATTAAAAATCAGTATAATTTCACTAGAATTTTGTACTGGGACTAGATTTATTGCCTGAATTTAAGATCTGCATGCTTAGTTTGTTAATGGTCAATATTTGGACTTTTGACAGACGAACCAGACGACAGTTGACAGATGTCAGAATTAGAATCACGGTAGTTCATATAGACTGCGTAGGTAGTATTTTTTTTACCGTGTGCAATAAATGAGTGGAACCGTTTTAAGCCGTACAGTAAAATTTTAAAATAAGCAGGGTATTATAAATGAATAACTAGTTAATCATAGCATTATACACGGGCACGTAATTAACATGGAAAGACAGTACATTTAAACAGTGTTGACAACATCCCAGCACTTAATTGACGAGACCTTAATAGTAGCTCCCGGTTGTATACAATACGCATGCGCACACATTGTGGAAGTGTAAAAAAAATTAAAGCTGAGAAGACGCATTTTTGAAACATACCATTTACTTGCCCTCTCACACCAGACACACGCATTTTTTGGAAAAAAGATGATGAAAAACAAGCAAAATATATGAAACCCCTGCGGGATCAGAACTTGTCTAGCCGTAGGAGAACAAAATGGCAGTTCTGTACGATACCCGAACACCCACCAAGATCGTTGCTGATGTTTTCCAATAACGAATTACTTATACGCCATTTTACTGATATTATGTAATGGTCACGTCGCGCCGCATGCGTATTGTATGCAACCGGGAGCTACTATTAAGGTCTTCTCTTAATCGTGCCCATAGATAATCCACTGACCAATACGCAATACTACAAAATAAATTGTGCTACCGCCCATGAAATTGCGCTACGCAACTACGCTACTTGTATACCAGCTACCGGGCGTTGGGGAAAATACAAAAGTATTTTGAGTTTTTTTAAGGTCAAACCGTCATCCACCCTATAAATTTAAAACAAATTTCTCCTACGTTTTGCAACTATCGGAAATAATAACTATTTAAGAGTCCGGCAAACCCCTTTAAAATGAACCCGAAAACTGACTTCGTAGTGCTATGCTCATTTCTAAACGGTGAAAATTGAAGTGTTGAATTTCGGACAGTTTATAAACGAAATGTAGGTATGCGAGCGGTACGTGGGAAGAGAGATTTGTTACAAAAATACACAATTATATTATTTTAACGATAATTTCTATTTTTCTAAGAACAACGTGGACAGCACAATTTGTATCCACCACCTTCTACAATACATGACACTCAAGTCTGTAACTCATCATCATAAGGTTCTCAGTCCGAAGACTGGTTGGACGCGTACCTCCACTCTTTTCTATCCTGAGCTAACCTACGCATTTCCCTAAAAGTAGAACATCCTACATCCCTAACTATTTGAGAGCAGTAGTCTAATCTAGGCCTACCCCTACCTCTTTTTATTCCTATCTCTGACTCTACTATGTCGCGAACTATTCCTTCGTGTCTTAGAAGGTGTCCTACCATCCTATCTCTCCTACTCTTTATTGTCTTCCATACCTTTCGCTTTTCCCCAACTCTTTCTAATACTTCCCTATTGCTAACCTTATCTATCCACGGTATCTTCATCATGCGTCTGAAGCACCACATTTCAAACGCTTCTACTCTTTTTCGATCCGCTTCGCCTATTGTCCAAGTTTCGCACCCGTATAATGCCGTACTCCATACATACGACTTTAAGAGTCTCTTCCTAGTCTCTATATTAACCGTTCTCGAACATAACAGTTGTTTCTTTTTGTTAAACGCAACTCGGCCCCGCGCTATTCTTTGTTTTATATCTTTAGTGCTCCTACCGTCTTGAGTTATTTTACTTCCTAAATAGCAAAAATCCGCGACCTCCTCTATCTTCTCATTTCCTATTTGTATGTCAACTTTAGTTCTATTTTCACATCCCCTACATACCAAAATTTTAGTTTTCTTTTTATTGATTTTCATGCCGTAGCCCTGTGTCAAAACTGCTTCCATTTCATTCAAAGCCGCTCCTAATTCTTCTTTGCTAGATGCTAACACTGCTATATCATCCGCAAATCTGAGCATGTTAATAGTTTGACCCTGTACATTAATCCCTGAGGCTGTTATGTCTTTAACAATATTAATCGCATCTTCGATGTATAAGTTGAAAACTAGAGGTGACAGTGCACATCCCTGTCTCACTCCCTTCCGGATATCTACTTCCCTTCGTTCCTGCTCACATTCTATAACTGCTTTTTGCTCTTTGTAGAGATTATGTATTATTCTTCTGTCCCTATATTTCATCCCTACCTTTCTCAGCACTTCGAACATCTTCCCCCATTTTACGTTGTCGAAGGCCTTTTCTAAATCTACAAATCCTATATAGACGATCTTTCTCTTTTCTATCGTTTTTTCTATAATTACTCGTAAAGCTAGAATGGCCTCGCGCGTTCCTCTATTTCGTCTAAATCCGAACTGATCTTCTCCTAATATTTCTTCCGCCTTTTTCTCCATCCTTCTTTGCACAATTCTAGTTAAAATTTTTGACGCATGGGAAGTTAAACTGATAGTTCTGAAATTGTTGCACCTATCCGCGCCTTTCCTTTTTGGCAAAGCTACCATGATGTTCCGTTTGTAATCCTCTGTAACTCACTAAAGCAAAATATCACTAAAGTGCCTATACCATAGTACCAACTTAAATACTAGGCGGGAATATTTCGTTTTCAAAAATATCTCCTACAGAAACTTTATTTTATGTTTCCATAGAAACAAAATTTGAAAATTTTATCTTAGAAAGTGTCAGTTCACTCATGAAGTTGACCAACTTCACGCGTGCATAGCGCCAAGAGATTTACAGTTTTCGAAAAATTGTTTCAATGGCGACATAAAGTATACCTTCTTCTACCATAATCAGGCTTTCGTGTTGCTAAATTTACTAGGATGAAGGTGTAATCATGGTAGAGCGAGAGCGCTGCAAACGCAAAATATGGCTTGGTATGTGCTGCCGCCCGGTATCGACTGAGCGTAAACTCAGAGCGGCGTTGTCTCATTTACTAGGTACCTAACGCGCGGGCTTTGAATGTGCGTTGTTCTTGTGTCCATAAATATGTTTAGCGCGGCGGTGTTGCAACACAGCTGATAGTTTGCTCCGATTTCTAATGGATACCTCACCGACCCGATGCCCCGCAGGTGTAACTTTTGATCTGCTTTGCCGGACTCTTAAAATCGCTAAGGTACGCATTCATCAAATTTTCTGCGAAAATTTGAAATTATGCTACGTTTGGCAACACTGTATTTAAAATAACCAACTGTACTGTACTGTACTGTACTGCATACACATCCAACTGGCGGCAACATTTGTAATACACAACAAAAGTGGCGCGTCACAAACGTCAGATTTTCAATCCAAACAAAACAAAGCCACGTGCTTTCTGACGTTTCAACCTAACCTCTGAAATATAATTATAGTTGTTTTCAAGTTTTTACACGTAAACCCAACACACAAATTGAAAATAAACTGTTTTCACTGCAAAACGTCTATAATTATATTGCAAAAACTAGTTTAATGCCTGGTTTATAATGGATGTTAACTTAAACTTATGCTGTAACCTTAAAATATAAAACACATACAAATAAGTGCGTCTGTTCATAATAGGAAAGAATATGATGTTAACTTATGCCGGTGACCCAGTAGTTGGCGATATTTTATATCTTACAGCATACGGAATAAGTTCGACCAATCACGTTAATGCGTTACCAAATTCACTTTTAACGACGGCCATTTATGTTTACGTTTTGTTTTGCTGTAGGTTATGTTGTTTTATTTCGTTCTTGTTGAATGAGATTTAACAATATGTGGATTTAAAAACGAACAACATTCATGGGACATTCTTGTATAAACAAAAAATTTTTCGGAGGTCAATATTTTTCGTATCTTGAAGAAGATTAGGATTTCTCACGCCGTTTTTGATTCATTGGCGTTTTCTTTTCAGCTTTTTGTATGCTTCTGCTACTACTGTAGTAGTTAAGATAACCACAAACACACCTCAAACAAATCCATCAGTATCAAATTCATCCATAGCAAGCTATTTTTCGGTTTTCGTGTACTACTCAAATAATAAGGTTATGTTCTTATGTTTTCGTTTTGTATGGCGACGCCCAGAATAACCGTAAAATACGCCTGCATTGTGAACCATGTCCTTTAAGTTAACGGCATAAGTTACCAGACTCTAAGTTAGCAGAATAAGTTAACATCCATTATAAACCAGCCATAAGACGTTGTAAATAATATCGATAAACGTCAAATGGCACGTGCTTTTGTTTTGTTTGGAATGAAAATCTGACGTATGACGGAGGCACTTATATCCTGTATTTACCAAGCTCTATTTTCAAGCAATCCAATAATTAAAGAACTAATCTGCCAAAACTTTTATTAATTCAGAAACAACTTTAATGTTAATACTATTGCCCAACAACTTATATTTTTGTTTGTTCGATAAATTTTGCGGAAAATTGAATGCATCAGGGAAATTCATTAATCTTGCCACTTCTCTTGGTGTAAAAAATCTCAATTTTAATTGTTTTACATTGTTAGAATCGATTATTTCCTTTCTATTATAAATTTCAGGCGAATTTTCTGCATAAACACTTCCAGTACCATCTAAATAACGCCCATAAGATTTTGTAAAACAACAAGATCTTTGGCTGTGTGGAAAACAAATGTCTAAAACGGCTGCTCTTTTCTGTACAATTGCTTCGGGTATTAAATATTGTTTTAGATCTACATTTTCTTCTATAATAGAAGATATTTTAGGGGTATCGCAGATGAAACTTGTATATTCTTCTGGCAAATTTGTCATCTGAAAGAAAATTGAAATTGAAGATTATAATTTAAGATTGTATCGTAACTTACAAGTGGTCCAGTATCAAATTTAAAATATTCTGGCGATCTTTTCGCTAAACAATAATACCTCGTTCTTGAATTAGGAACTCCAAACTGATTAGAATTCAATAAAAATTCTTGAAAAGTGAATCCTGCTTCATTTAAAACATTCGTTAACAAACACTGCATGCGCGAACTTTCAAAACCTTTTACGTTTTCAATTAATATTTTAGTGACATTCAAGTGTGGCAAAAGTTTTAACAAATGTTGAAACGAATTAGTCCTATTATCATCAACGTCACATCGTAAGCCATTTCGAGTAAAAGGTTGACAAGGTGGCGACATTAAAATCGTATCGACGTTGAGACTACTTATAAATTCCGCAGTTAAATTTTCTATGTTGCGGTTTAAATTTGGAGTATCCGGGAAAACATGTACATAAACTGCGTTTGCTACTGGGTTTATTTCTATGCTCGCTTTTACGGTATAAGGTACACCACTTTCTAAAATGCATGTGTTATTGCAATTTTCAGGGTTCTAGGTTCATTTTAATTACCTTGTAAAGCTAAATGCATTCCTCCAATGCCGCTGTATAATTCTAAAACGTTCATTCTATTCCTATTTTTTTATTTGGAATGCAAAGCAAGTTATCAGAAGTTTTTGACATTTACCTAACCTCAAAAAGATTAAGAGCCGAAATGTCAACTGCCTTTACTGGAGTCACAGCAGGAGACTTTACATATCCGACAGAGATCTACGTGAAGCGCATGCGTCAACATTTCTGCGGTCTCCGACAAACATTAATTCATTATTATTGTTGTGCAAAATAGCTTTAATTAGTAACATCGGACGTTCCTTAAAAAAAATTCTTTTCCTGATGGAAAACCGGAGCGACGCATCACTATTAATTTGTACCTTGTAGTATTTTGCCTCACAATCCAGTGAGTTCGGGTTCGATGCTGGTATCGGTTGCTTTTTTTTTGTTGTATTGGTCCATTTAATCTTTTAAATAAATGTTATTATGCCTATCTGCTGAATCCTTTGATATCTAAAATTGTTGCGCCATCTATGAAATATACACTTGTTTCACCAAAACAAACTTGCAAGCGATAACCATAAATAATTATTTCCATCTTACAGTGATATTTTGAAATCGACAAAAATATCTGTGAGATAATATCTATATTTATACACGGTGTCCCAACAAAAACTTGTACCCCCGTAAAACTTGGCAAAATAAACGTTTTGACAAAAATCCAAAAACACGTCGATTTTTATATCAAAGGGGACCAATTTTTATGCAATAATCATTCTTGCAACTCTAGCCCTGTGCGGGGGGGTAGCGACCCCCCAAAATTTTAAGTGGGACGGGGGGCCAAATGATACCTACTTTGGAAGGGTTTTTCAGTACTTACACAGCCATATTTGTTTTATTCAATTCGATCAATTTGTTGCCGAGAAATTGCTTCTTGAAGTTTCCAAGTTAAAAAATTAATAAAGTACGAAAAGGTTTAAACTATCGAATGTATTAGAATGGAAAAGTAATAAAATCAAGTAAAGTAATAAGAATAAAAAGTAAGAACAAAAGAACATCAGAACAAAAAATGTCAAAATAAACTTATTCGCCACAGTATAAAACCGTGTTTATTTACTAAATCAAAATGGTTTATTCCAAAGAAGAATGCCGGCTAGCAGCTATAATAACTCCTGAGGTCTTGAGAAATGTAAGATCTGGATTTAAATCCAGAATGTATTATTGTATGACAATTGGTGGAGGTCGTTTCGAGCAATACATTCGATAGTTTAAACCTTTTTGTGCTTTTATTAATTTTTTAACTTGGAAACTTCAAGAAGCAATTTCTCGGTAACATATTGTATTGATCGAATTGAATAAAACAAGGGAGTGACTACTGAACAGTCCGACCGCATGCGCATTACAGAATGTAACCTATATTTGACATTTTGGAAGTGTAAAAAAAACTAAAGCTGAGAGAACGCTTTTTTAAAATAGACCCTTCACTTGCCCTTTCGCACCAGACACACGAATTTTTTGGCAAAAAGATGATGTAGAAACAAGCAAAAAATGCAGACCCGTGCGGGCGCAGAACTCGTGTAGCCGTTGAAGATGTTGTTGAAGATGATATTGTGAAGATTGTAAAAATGCTGAGAAATACGTCAGCAAGGGGACACGATGATATACCAATCTCAGTAATTAAAGGAAATATTGACTACCTTAAAGTACCGCTAACCCACATTTTTAACCTATCGTTAGTTAATGGATTGTTTCCCAAGGAATTTAAAACGGCTGTAGTCAAACCAGTATTTAAAAACGGCGATAAACAATCCATGACAAATTATCGCCCCATTTCCATTTTACCGGCATTCTCAAAAATTTTGGAAACTATTGTCAAGCAACAATTAATTGATTATCTTAGTAAATACGAAATTATCTCACCGTCACAGTATGGCTTTCGTGAAGGGTTAGGTACTGCGGACGCAGCTTTCACTCTAATTAACTACATTAACGTGGCTTTGGAGGCCAAGGAATATGCAATAGGTATCTTTTGTGACTTGTCCAAGGCCTTCGACTGTGTGGATCATGCCTTGATGCTGAGTAAATTGAATTATTATGGTATACGAGGAGTTGCCGCAAACTGGTTTCACTCTTACTTAAGTGAACGTAAACAAGTAGTGGAAATATCTAAAATGGAAGAAAGAACATTCCATAAATTCAAATCTGAAGAGTGTACAGTTAAAACAGGTGTACCCCAGGGTTCTATCTTGGGCCCACTACTATTTTTATTATATATTAATGACCTAGTGAAAAATTTTCCGTATGTTCAGTTTTGTTTGTTTGCCGATGATACCAGTATCCTTCTCAAGAATAAGTGTTTGAACCAATTAATACAAAATGTTAAAGTGTTCTTAAACGCTATTACTGATTGGTTCAATGCAAACAAACTAATTTTGAATCGCAACAAAACTAACTTTGTCATTTTTCATCAAACTAGTACATCGGGTAAGATTAATATGCAGACACTAAAAGATGAAATTAATGAAATAAAACTGGTTAATTGTACGAAATTTCTTGGAATTCACATTGATGAAAGGCTTACCTGGCAGCAACATGTACGCGAGCTGAATAAGAAGCTGGGCACTGCCGTATTTGCAATATCTTCTATTAGGCGCAATGTAGGCTATGATGCTGCACTCACCGTTTATTATGCTTACTTTTGCGGTTTATTGCAGTATGGGGTTGAGTTCTGGGGTGATTCTAGGGATTCTCGAAGTGCTCTCATAGTACAAAAACGGGCAATTCGTACATTGTGCAATCTGAATTCACGAGAATCATGTAGGCCATATTTTAAAACATTAAAAATTTTAACGCTAACTAATATATACATTTACAAACTTTCTATTAATATTTATAAAAAAAGACATCAATTTCTCGTCCAATCAGATGTACATTCTCATCATACCAGTCAAAATAATCAAATAATACTACCCCACTATGATTATAATATTAATCGCAAAGGTCCGCTGTACTCAGGAATTAAAATATATCACCATTTACCTTGTAAATTACAAAAAATAGGAAACTTAAATACTTTCAAAAGAGAATTAAAAGCCTTATTACAAGATAATCCATTTTATACCCTAAATGAATATTTTCAATTTACGTTTCAAAGAAACCCCCAATAATTATTTGGAACTTGTCTCGCACTTCTTCGCCTAGAATCTTATTTTTCCTTAAGGCTTCTTTATGAAGCACTTCTGTGTAATACGCATGTGCATATTGTAAATTTACTTTTGTTTTGTTGTGTGTATATTTTTTTGTATTACCTTTGGGAAATAAAGCCTATTCTATTCTATTCTATTCTATTCAATATGGCACCTTTGTTCTATACCCGAACACCCACCGAAATTGTTGGCGGTGTCTTTCAATAACAAATTACTTAAACGTCATTTTACTGATATTGTGTAATGCGTTAATCGACCGTCCTGGAACAAAATTTGAAAGTAACCGGCGGACTGTTCAGTAGTCACTTCCATAAAACAAATACGGTTGTGTAAGTAATGCAAAACCCTTCCAAAGTAGGGATTATTTGACCCCCCACCGGCCCAATTAAAAATTTTTGGGGGTTGCTACCCCCCGCACAGGGCTAGAGTTGCAGGAATGATTATTGCATAAAAAGTGGTCCCCTTTGATATAAAAATCGACGTGCTTTTGGATTTTTGTCAAAATGTTTATTTTGCCGAGTTTTACAGGGGTACAAGTTGTCGTTGGGACACCGTGTATATCAAGGGCGTAATATTATAGCATATTTACAAATATTTAAAATTATCAACGAGATACCCAAAAACAATAATAATTATTTTTATCTCACAGATATTTTTAAACCATGAATGGGGGAGATAAGTGACGCGTCACAAACGTCAGATTTTCATTCCAAACAAAACAAAGCCACGTGCTTTCTGACGTTTTAACCTAACCTCTGAAATATAATTATAGTTGTTGTCAAGTTTTTACGCTTAAGCCCAACACACAAATTGAAAATAAACTGTTTTCACTGCAAAACGTCTATAAATTATATTGCAAAAACTAGTTTAAGACGCTGTAAATAATATCGATAAACGTCAAATGGCACGTGCTTTTGTTTTGTTTGGAATAAAAATCTGACGTATGACGAAGGCACTTATGTCCCCTATTCGGGACATAATTGGCGCGTCACAAACGTCAGATTTTCATTCCAAACAAAACAAAGCCACGTGCTTTCTGACGTTTTAACCTAACCTCTGAAATATAATTATAGTTGTTGTTAAGTTTTTACACGTAAGCCCAACACACAAATTGAAAATAAACTGTTTTCACTGCAAAACGTCTATAAATTATATTGCAAAAACTAGTTTAAGACGCTGTAAATAATATCGATAAACGTCAAATGGCGCGTGCTTTTGTTTTGTTTGGAATAAAAATCTGACGTATGACGAAGGCACTTATGTCCCCTATTCGGGACATAAGTGGCGCGTCACAAACGTCAGATTTTCATTCCAAACAAAACAAAGCCACGTGCTTTCTGACGTTTTAACCTAACCTCTGAAATATAATTATAGTTGTTTTCAAGTTTTTACGCTTAAGCCCAACACACAAATTGAAAATAAACTGTTTTCACTGCAAAACGTCTATAATTATATTGTAAAAACTAGTTTAAGACGTTGTAATTAATATCGATAAACGTCAAATGGCACATGCTTTTGTTTTGTTTGGAATGAAAATCTGACGTATGACGGATGCACTTATGTCCCCTATTGTGGATATCCCACAGATATTTTTGTTGATTTAAAAATATCTGCAAGATAGAAATAATTATTTATGGATATCATTTTCAAGTTTTGATATCCAAAATTGTGGTGTCATCTTATTTTGGGAAGTCAAGTGTATTGTTTATATTTAGACATACAATTGGGTACTTGCATGAATTTGGGATTTTGCGAAATTACAATCTTTGGAAGGTCAGAAATACATTCCTAAAGTAATTTTTCTCTGAGCCTTGTAGAATTCAAATTAAGTATTGGAGAAAAAATATTTCCCGCTGAATATGCTTATGGCGCTATGTGTGACTTATTGAAATATACGGTGACGTCAATATGACGCAGCCTGTGAGTTCCTAATTCGAAATGACCGCTTCAGGCTCAGTTGACAGCTGTCTTGTAAGTCTTGAAATTGTTCGTGTGTACCACATACGGAGTTCTCCGTAGTACCACAAATTAGATAGTTCATGGTGTTTAATGGGAAAATGGAACTATGGTGGAGTTCAATAGCAATTTGTTGTTAAAAACCCATTAGCCATTATATTTTATAGTTCGCAACTGTAAATAAGTAGAACAAAAACACCTCTAAACTCTTCTGTCATTAACGCGGCAATTTTAGGTTGATTATAGGATTCTGCTTCCAAGAACCTTCTGCGGGCCCTTTACAGATGGATTTGTGATATTAATACCAGCTGTGAAATAACATCAACGTGTACACAAATGAGTCAATGAGTGAAACGAAAATTCTGTGCTTACTTAACCTATAACTGTCACTGTATGACAGGGCTCAGGGTAGCCACGGTGAAAAATTAAAATGTACTAATGATCCTGAAATACAGGAATAATTAGTTTATTCTTCTTATTATTTCTAGTGTTTAAATGTGCATTAATAAAAGACTGATACTCTCCAGTACAGTAATAAACATCAAATTGAAGCGCTGATGACAAGTGATACAGTTAGGCGAGCAGGAACAACAGACGCGAAATGTTTGCAATAGGCAAAAGTAGCTCGTCAGCCTGCGACCTCAATACGACTGCTCAAGGCCAAATGGCCTACTAGCGCGTGCTCCGCGATTTGAAACTAAAAATGAAATTATATTCTTATTACTACACTAAATAATCTCATTTTATACGTACACTATAAACTTAACCCATATTTTCAAAATATGATAAACAAAAGTGTGAGTTACAATTTATGCAAGTACCCAATACCCAAAGATTGGCGTAATTAACCCATTATTTCATAGAAGGCGCTACATGCTTAGCAGATATCCATAATTACTGAATTAAAGATATCTGATATTTTTCAATAATTATAAATATCTCAAAATTATTTAAAAATATCTGCGAAATCCTCAAACGTAACATTAAAAACAGAAGCGGCGTTCCATATCGGTTTGTAGATTTCATTGGTTGAGAAACTTATTAATGTGGATCATGACTTCAAATATTAATTAAAAATATACAAACAAAAACACGGAAAATAGAATAAAATAAAATAGTTCTTTATTGAATTCTTGTATACAATAGAACCAATAAAACAATAAAAATTGAATTATTTATTATACTTAAAAACTAATACTCATTAATAATAAATCTTGGATTTACATTTACAAACCGACGTGATATACAAAAATATCAATGTTTCCTCGAATTCAAGGACCGGAATTTTACAAACATCCTATAGAAGCACCTCGTTTTAAATGCAAAATAGCAAGAAAAGAAACCAAACATCGCCGGCATTAACTTACAAAAAAACTTGCAGCTGTAACGCGCACTGCAAAAGAACTTTTAATCCGGGCATGAAACTTGCAATTTGAGCAAAATCTGGCCCAGATACCAGTTGAGTATGAAGTCCTAAACCTTCGTGATAGTTTCCTGATCGTACCAGTTGTACCATTTGATGGAGTCCCGCGAGGGTATTTGGAGAAAGCTGAACAAAAAAATTAAGACCATAGCAAAAAAAAAACAAACACATTTTGACGCATGCAAACCTTATGTTCTCTCAACAAATCATACAAAGACTCTAATTTTCTTGATACATCTTCTAGTTTCCTCTTTAATTGCTATAAATAAAATAAAAACATTTGACGACACATTTCTCCTATGTCAATAAAAGACATTTAAAAAAATACAACTCACAGGGTTTGCAGCAGCACAAGTGCACTGGGTCCTTAACTCATCGAAAACAACTTGTATCTGTACATGTTCTTCGGGAATCGGTGCCTTTTCTACCACTTGGGGCTTCTCAGGCACTGCCTGTACCGTATTTTGTTGGCTATTGGCGCCAGACACGAAAGACGTTGGAGCAGCATTTACATTTGATTGGTTCAAAGGTTGAGTAACAAATCTGGATGGTTGGAACGCTTGTGGTTGTTCTTGAGGAGTATACCCTGATCCTGCAGGGTACCCCCCTTGCCGAGACAGATCTTCATAACCATTGTTCGGAGGAATGGCTTGGACTGGAGCCGAACCGTATAACGGGTGCGTTATAGGGTTTTGGGTGGCAAAGTCTTGTTTGGGCTGAAATTTTTTGATTTCAACAAAAATTCTGTATCCCAATGCACTCAGTAGCAAAAAATTAGATCCATATGCTCGCAGGGTAGAGTTCATTTAACCAATCACTGTACAATGTACAATAAATCATCATCATAAAAAAGTTTTCAGTTCGAAGACTGGTTGGGCGCATACCTCCATCCATTCCTATCCTAAGCTAACCTACGTATTTCCCCAAAAGTCGAATATCCTACATCCCTAACTATTTGAGAGCAGTAGTCTAATCTGGGCCTACCCCTACCTCTTTTTATTCCTATCTCTGACTCTAGAATGTCGCGAACTAAGCCTTCGTGCCTGAGAAGGTGTCCTAGCATCCTATCTCTCCTTTTCCTTACTGTCTTCCATGTAACTAGAAAAATTAATGACTTAAATAGTCAAATATTTAGCAATAACAGGCAATGATTGCGAAAAATGTGAACAAGCACCAACTAGGAGTAGAACCCAGGTCTTCCACTTACCGGACAGCTGCTCTACTGAATACTTAAAGACAGCGTGAATGCATGTACGCATATATTCCTCATTTGTGAAGCAAATTTCAGTAGATAAATCGAATTTTTTGCCAGTGAGTGTACGTTTAAAGCAACAATAAAACATGGGTTATTAGAAAAGTTGTCTATTTAAATAAAGAAAACTACAACAAATGGCCATATTCGCTCTGAAATTATAAAAAGAAAATCGAAGGTTAGTTACGAACAGAAAACTTTCAAGCCGCTACAGTACCTCCAAAATACCCGACTTATTTTTCCACAATCTCGTACCCGCATGTCTTGCGGACATACTTGTACTATCACCACTATAAAGCTAACAAACCACAAGAAAATTAATTCCCATTTAATGTTTTCTTCTACACATACCATAAAAAACGCAAACAGACACCTACCTGTGATTTCGGAGAGTGAGTAAAAGCTGGGGGATCATTCCACCCTGACGCGGCATTCAAATAACTAGGAGGGGGTGGCACCATTTCAGTATGTTGAGCGACCTCTGTTGGCTGCGCACTAGGCACAGCCATGTTTTGAAAACCAGCCTGATTTGGATAGAAGTTATTTTGAGGCATCATCGACGCTGGATTCATTACATTGTTCGGTTGAGACAGAGGGGACGGAAATTGCTGAGCAGGGAAGGGATTCACAGGCTGTGGGGGTTGAGGCGGTAACATTGTGTTGCCTCCGAAAGGCATCGTAGGTGCTCCATATTGGTTAGAACGCACTGAAGGATCCAAAACGTATTTGGTTCTTGACGGCAAGCCCGCACCTCCTGCTATAACAAATTTTATTTTTATCACACAAACAATAAAGAACCTAATACTGAGTGCATGAGGATAGAAGCTAGAGTTTTGAAAATTACATATCTTTGGATCCAGTGAAACTTTTGTAGGATAAAATAAATATCCAGGAGAAAGCACAGTTGTATTGAAAGACTAAAAATATTATACGGAACAACAGATTAATTTATCAATTCAGGAAAAATCTAAACTTAAATTAATTTCTTCGAACGGAATAAAATTATTATTATGTCACAATTGTTTCCTACATTGGATTTTCTTTTGATCACGTATAAATTTTTCATTAATAAAAACGTTTTCCATATGTTGCTTACATTTTTGGGCACCAATTAATAATGTAACCTATTTCGTTTTAACAATTAAAAATGCATTTAAAATAGTTTAGATTCCGCAGCTAGAGATATTTTGGGTCATAAACAGAATGAAAGTAGAAAACCCTGGATAACAAAACACATTGTGAGTCTAGCAGAGGAGAGGCGAAAATATAAAAATAGATTAGATGAAGGAGGGAAACAAAGGTATAAGGCGATCAAGTGGGAAATTATTCAGAAATGTAGGAAAGCGAAAGAGCAATGGATCGATAATAAATGCAAAGAAGTGGAAGATAAGTTTGAAGTACGAAAGACTGATGAAGCATATAAAATAATTAGGAGAAATTTTAGAGAAATTGGATCAAAAACATTAGAAATAGGGCAGGAGGAAAGAATATTTTGGAACTTATATGCGGGACAGGAAGTATGAGATATATTAGAAAGGGAAAGCAGTGTAGAGGGGGACAACCTAGGGCGTCCTATAATGAGAGAAGAGTTTGAGCTAGCACTAAAAAGTTTAAGAAGAAACAATAAAGCACCAGGTATACTCGTAGATGGCTTGCAGTCACAAATCTTAAAGTCAACAAATTAACAAGCCATAAATAATATTAAACAAGGCCCTAAAAAACATCGTCGCTTTGTTTACAAACATTGTTGAATCACTTTGTAAACAACCCCAAGCCAGCCGAATGACGGTTACTCTCGTAACACTGCCCCCTCAGAACACTGATTGTTCTCGTTCAGAAATGAACCACCTTCATCTTTGAACGAGGAGAACGCTGAATCTGATAAACGACATCGTTGATCCTGGTCACTACTCGATATGGCCCCTCCTAATTCTTATGCAATTTCAGTGATCCTCCTTTCTTCCGGGCTGGATTATACAGTCACACTAGATCTCTATCTTGGAAATCTGTTGAATCTTCAGGATGCCCAAATAATCCATCCATTGGCAGCCTCAATTTCCTCCCAAATAGCACACTGGCTGCTATTCTTAACACATTCACAACTTCTTCTGGGGCTTGGTAGAATTGCACCAGATTCTCATTCTAACATTTGGGTTTCTAGTTGAGTTTCTATTCCGTAATTCTCGCAGCAGCCTTTTCTTGGCTTCTTTTTATAGCTGATATCATTCTTTCTTGATTGCTCTTCATTGCTTTTTCCAGGTTGCTCATTTCTTCTTGACTGTTGTTTATTTCTTCTCGATTTCTTCTAGTTTATTCTTCATTGATCGTTTCACATTTTCTTTAGACAGTCCTTCATCACTTCTTGGTTGACCTTCATTATTTCTTGGCCCATCTTCATTGCAATTCACTTTTCTAATCACGGTCATAATCGCAACGAATTGCCCTGGTATTACTATTATGCACAAGTTTTTCTTCACACTGTCAAAATCGCACTACTATCACATAACATCAAGCACTTAATTTTACCCACATATACGTGAGTAGTAAGTCGAGTAGTTTTCACATTAATAGATAGATAAGACGCTTATTTAGCTCAAAGTTATAAACTGTACAGTGTGTCCACGGGTGGACTTAACTATACTTGTAAAAACTTTTATTTTCAGTTTTTCGAAAAAAAATCATTTCTTAGAATTTCTTTTGCTTGTTATATAAATACGATTCACGTTGAGAAACTTTGATTTTGTTGTACAGGGTGCACAGAAAATACAAAAATGTATATTTGTAAAATTAAAAATTTTTGAATCAAGCTTTTTGAAGTCTCAAAATGAAACAGCTTAGAAATCGAAAAGCCAAATAAAGTTTTCCCATAGAAGTTATACTTAGTTGCTAAGATATACCGGGTGTCCGGTTAAGGTTGATGACCGGGTATCTTAGGAACTATTCTTCCTGCAGATTTCGGAAAAAAATCTTCTTACAAAAATGCTTTTAGCTTTCAATTTTCCCCGTTAGAGGGCACAATTTTAAAAGAAAATAGACAATCCACATTTTCCTCAAAAATTCAAATGGAAATATAGGTACCCTTTATCTTTCTCAAAATCTCATCGTAATATCCAGCAAATTAATTTAATAACTTTTTGATCTAACTTACGAAATAAGGGCTGAGAGGAGGAAAGAATTCCCTTACACCAAAAATGCCATGTCTCCGGTTTGCTTGAACCAATTTTGATGAATTTGGTCTCGTTGGAAAAGGAATTTATAGTGTAATAGAAATCTGCATTTACGCTTGAATTTAATTTTACGAGGGAGCCGCCAGATGGCGTTATTTCGAAACTTGCGAAAATGTCAAATTTTCTCAAAAACTTTAAATGGAATGGTATATTTTTTATAACATGACGTCATTGCAAATAGAATTGAGAACAAAATGGCTCAAACCGGAAGTTGTTATCTTTTTCAAACGGAAGTTATCATCAAGATAGCGCATAGGTACCAAATTTTTTCAAACATTTTTGAATGGAATGGTACATTTTCATAACATGCTGTTAGTACTAATAGCATGAAGAATAGAATGCCGCAAACTGAAAGTTCCTATCTTTTTTCAAATGAAAGTTATGATCAAAAATGCTGTTTAATCGCATTTCATTGCATGGGTAATTTTAGAAAAATAAAATTTTTTAAAGAATATTAGGGCATTCTTGTATCTCTCATCAGACAGAATAATAAGAGATATTAGAAACAAAAAGCACTCCATGGAAAATAAAAACAAATACCTGGTTATAGTATTGTCACTAATTGTTAAGTTTAACTTAACTAAGTACTAATTATTAGTTAATTTAAATTCGATTTCAGTGTCTTTTCGCTAGAAATTATTATAACTTTTTAAATAATGTCTAGCTCTGTTGCTGAAGCGTATGACAAGTTCGCGGTATTTTTCCCGAGCCTTGGCAAGGCGTTTGAGGAAAATTGAATATTTACTAAATTAAATTGATATTCATTTACGTATTTAATTTTTCTCAAATTTACCCACGCAATGAGATATGAATAAACAGTATTTTTGATCACAACTCTCGTTTGAAAAAGATAGGAACTTTCGGTTTGCGGCATTCGGTTCTTTATGTTATGTGTACTAACAGCATGTTGTGAAAATGTACCATTCCATTCAAAAAAATTTGAGAAAATTTGGTACCTGTGCACTGGGATTTGATTAAACGATATTCTTGATGATGATAACTTCCATTTGATAAAGATAAAAATTTCCGGTTTGCGGCATCTTGTTCTTAATTCTATGCGTAATGACAACATATTATAAAAAATATACCATTCCATTATCCATTTATAATTTTTGAGAAAATTTGACAATTTCGTAAGTTTCGATATAACACCATCTGGCGGCTACCTCGTAAAATTAAATTCAAATGTAAATACAGATTTCTAATACGCTATAGATTCCCTTTCCAACAATACCATATTCATTAAAATTGGTTCAAGCAATCCGGAGATATGGCATTTTTGGTGTAAGGGAATTTCTTCCTTCCCCCACTCCTTATTTCATAAGGTAGATCAAAAAGTTATTAAACTAATTTGCAGGGTATTATGAGGAGATTTTGAGAAAGCTAAAGGATTCCTAAATTTCCATTTGAATTTTCGAAGAAAATGCGGATTGTCCATTTTCTTTTAAAATTGTGCCCCCTAAGCAGGGTAAACTGAAAGCTAAAAATATTTTTGATGAAGTTTTCATGGCCACTTTTGTAGGAAGATTTTTTTCTGAAAGCTGTAGGATGAATAGTTCCTAAGACATAGCCGGTCGCCAACCTTAATCGGACACCCGGTATTTCTTAGCAACTAAGTATAACTTCTATGGAAAACTTTATTTGGCTTTTCGATTTCTCCTTCTAAGCTGTTTCATTTTACAAATATACATTTTTGTATTTTCTGCGCACCCTGTACAACAAAATCAAAGTTTCTCAATGTGAATCGTATTTATATAACAGGGAAAAAAAATTATAAAGAATGACTTTTTCTCGAAAAACTGAAAATAAAAGTTTTTACAAGTACAGTGAAACCTCCCATAACGGACACCTCTATTAACCGGATACCTCCGATAAGCGGACACTTTTTAGGGAACGAACTGTCGCTTATGGGGCTTTCTCTATCTCTATTAAACGTACACCTCCCATAAACGGACACAAAATCGGTGACCACTGGTGTCCGCTTAAGAGAGGTTTCACTGTATAGTTAAGTCCATCCGTGGACACACTGTATGCATACAATGAAATAAAAAAAAATAATACAAATAATAATAATAGTATAACTATTAGTCTAACATTTCTTTTCGTAGCGGTGTTAAATGATTTTGTGCAATAATTGATCCAAAATGAATGTTTCTTTGAAGAATACCGTCCAGTCTTGGGTTATAAAATGGCATGTACATGGCAATGTACCACGAATAGCTAACAACCCGGAAAATCAATAGCGGGCATAGACTCCTTCGACTCACTGTACATCGCTTACTACTTTCCCCTTTCTTTCCAATCACTTCCTAAAAGAACTAACTGACCAACTAACTTCTTACGGGCCTTTTATACCCTTCTTCATAGCTTCTGGTCACCGACATTTCTACACAAATCTGATTCATAATAAACAAGGTCGTGAAAACATGTTTACTAACATTATTGAATCATACTTTGTAAACAGAAAAGAAGTTTGAAATACTAACCTTGAGCAGGTCCAACACTAACAGGCCTTGGAGGTTGGGTGAGTGGTGGCGCTACCGGTTCAGGAGAAAATGGCTTTGGTGGTGGATTATACGGAGCCTGAACGGCACTCTGTTGCCAACTCTGATTTGACGCATTGGTTTTCCACTGTCCAGCTCCCGCGGCATTTACCAGCGGTTGATTTAAATACGACGAAAACGACTGTCTGGTGCTGTTATTCCTTGATCGTGGATGGTACACCGGTTGTTGAGAAGCAAATGCAGGTTTCTGCCCCAAGCTGATGCATAAACGTTCTCGCAGCTGAACAATTTGGTTATTCTGGCTGCCTCCGAGGTAATTCAGGGCAGTGTTCAAGTGCCCTTGTGACGCCAATATGGAAGCGTAATAGGAGAGTAAATCGGCAAGGTGTCCAGATACTTCGACATGACGCCCTTGCCTCTCTATAGCTTTCTGAAGGAAAGAAACCAGCTCGACCAATTCTTGCAAGTCTCTGCTGGTCTTCTTCGCTTTGCCGCTCCAAGAACTAACTAATTTATCAAAATTACCAGACACTATGTAACATAGCTGAGCGTCTTGAATTAATTTGTGGTTCGAATGGCTTTCGTTTTCCAATCTCGTTCCCAATTGTTCTAAAGAGAAAAATGTACTAAAGGAAGTTATAAACAGACCTGAAACACCGTTGTACCTGCTAAAGCTATACGTTCTTCTTCAGAACAGTGAGATAACGTCGCGGCTAAGGCTTCCTTCCAATTGTTTATATCACAGTTGTTAATCACGGACGACCAATCTTCGGAAACTAATGCGGAAATTAGGGAAGACAAATAACCTTCGCTCTGCTGTAAATATCTGTGCTGCGCTTTTGCCAAAAGTTCGGGAGTGCCTAAAGATTCAAACTTACACTTATATATTAAATTATGTACTTTTATTGCCAATTACCAGTAAGAGCGATGATTATAGCGTCGGCGAAACGATTGGCCTTAAAACATAATTCTACAGCTGCTTCTAAATTACCTAAGAGTACTGCTTGAGTGATAAGGCCTTCAATGTCTTTGAAATTGAATAAAAGTATAAGCAGCAGGTTTAAGTTATTTCTTTCCTTTTACTTACCGTCACCAGTGTTAATTTTGTAGTGTTTTTGTATTTTTGGCAAGAAATCATTCTGGCTATCACCCTACAATATCGATAAAAACGTTAAACAACGGAACACGAAATAAAACAGAATTCACCTTATTTAACTTAGAAAATTGGTCGTTTAAACCATCGACGTTATTTTGGAAGCTTTTATCAACGTGTTCGTTCAACTTGTCGTTAACATCCCCGATGCTGTACCCCAATAAATTTAATAATTCAACCGTGGGGTTCTCCTCAAAATTGGCCTTAAGAAAATACCAAATATACTTTTTATGTTGTTCGTTCACCATGTTCGCTTTATTCAAGCAATATTCTATAAATAAGCGAGGTAATCGACTTCAAATTCTACAATTTTTTGTGAAAATACCTGTGAAATTGCCGTATTCTAACGCTTGTTCTAATTCAGTCGATTTTCTCACAAGTTCTTGTTCAGTAACAACCTGGCTGACATACACCAATTTAGGTGATATTTCCAGGTTTTGTGGGTCGCTTTCTGGCACTAGTACAGTCCCAAATGAAATCAACTTCCCTCCGAACTAAAAATAACACATTACACAAAAAAAATTATAAATTTGTATTGTAGAAACCCCAAAACTAGCACCAGCAGGCTTTCTCATCCACTTCGGAGGCCTCTTTGGGTCGACACTAACAGGCCCCATTGTTTGTTGCTGAACAGGAGCTTGAATGTACCCGTCCATTCCAGGAAAACTATCCGCGATTTTATTCGTAGTTTGGAACTGCTGCGTTTTCCCCCCCATCAACGAATAAACAGATACATGGCCATCGAAATTAGGACAAGCAATTATAGAGGGATTCCTCGGGCACCAAGCTATGTCAAAGTTCCACTGATTCGTCGTAGCAATTTCTGACAGCACTTCACCGTTTGATTCGTTCGAATTTGGGTTCCAACAGATGATTCGATTATCTTTGCCACAACTTATAAGTAAATCCGGATCTTGCTTACACCAAGCCATCGATAAAACACCTCTTTGATGGTTAATTAGTGTTTTTAAAGGGGATGTTGCGAATCGCAAGTCCCACACTTGAATGACCGGTGCCTGATCTTCCTCTGAAGTTTCCGATTATGAATTTTATTAAATGTATATATATTTTTATACCTGATGCTAAACATAGCTGGGTGGCTACTTGTGGATGCCAAGCAACCACTTTCCACCTGATCCTCGACACAGTATCCGTTAATTTAATAATAGGTTCATTTTTACGCAAATCCCATACGACACATTTTGCCGCAAAAGTTGAAGCTAAAATATGCTGCACTTGCAGATTCCAAGCAACTGACAATACATCGTCTAATGGCTGAGACTTAGCACCTAAAAAACCATCGAAAATAGCATCTGAAGTATACTTATAATAAATTTTACCTGGTGACATTGGCGTATTTGTATTATTTAAATCCCAAATAAAAATCTCAGACTCACTAGCTCCCGTAGCTAACAAATTATGTTGAAATGGGTTAAAGTCTAATGAATGAACAGGGCCAACATGTTTATCAGTCCTGGCAACCACCGCATTCTCACTTCTCATCAGTTTAGAGGCGTTATATATTTCAATTAAGCCATTATCGCAACCTCCAACAATGGTGCCATTTTCACTCCCCAAACCATGAGGACTCCAAACTATTTTATGGAAACGATGTTCTGAAGGGAGCGAACCTTTTAATTGCATATCTAAGCCAGGTTCCGTCAAATTTAACGCATATATTTCAAGAGCAGCGTTAGTGCTAAAGGACGCATCAAGCTGTTGGGCCGCAGTACCTGTTGCGAGTAAAATGGGGTGCTGATTCGCTGGAGACCATGCCACATTGGCTGTTCTCTCTAAATCTTTCACTTTCATGATTGTTTTTTTCAAGTTACACCTGAAAATCGCAGATATTTATATAACCTTGTCACACCCACTCACAAGTAGCTCACTTGAATTAATACAGCAGATAATTACTTAATGCAAAATTAGGTATACCTTCTGTGACAGAATTAAAACATTTAGAACTTCGCCGGATTAATTAATAAATTTAAATTTCTTAAATACGTCCAGTTGTCACTTCCAACGTGGCTCTAAATTTGATTGGTGGAATACTTGACAGCTGGAAACAGGAAGTAAATTTCGACCTACTCAAATATTATATAAAACAGTAGCGTTCATAGATAAACTAGTTTGTATTTGTTTATTTATTAAATAATAATTAAAAATTATAAAACAGATATCGGTTAAATTTTTCTGACTTTTAGGTCGTATGCCTCGTAGTTCTAAAGTCCTACTTATGCGAACTATTCGAAATGACAGATTCATGTTTTTGTTTAACAAACAGCAAATTGTCATTTATCGATGGCATAAAGTTCCGCTTTTAATAATAATAGTAAATAACACTAATTTTTGTGGTTTACACGTCAGAAACTATTAAAATTAAGTTTTGTATTCTATTAATCATTTATTTATGAAATACAAATTGGAACCCAAAAATCAATAGAGCAAAAATGGTGGAAGAAACATTGAATACTACAAAGCCAAAGGTGAATTTCTTGCATTTTCTCTTGAAAAATATTCGCGAATACGATGTTAACGTAGTTTGGCTTTTTTGTAGCCGAAAGTAACAAGTTACAAGCCAAAATCGGTATATTCTTGGAACGTTACTGATGTACAGAAGTGGCTCTCGAGACACTGCAGTGATTATTATCCATTATACGCTGATATATTCCTAGTGCACGAGATAACTGGCCGTGCTTTAATAAGGATGAATGATAATTCATTGTTACGTCTTGGCATAACGGATGTGATCCATCGAGAAGCTATTTGGCGTAAAATACTCAAGTTGCGATTGAAAACTGACATTATGGAGATAAGGGATTTGCAAAGGAGGAATACGAATAATATGTTCTACGATTGTTCGACAGCTTAATAAGTATTCACAATTTCTATATTTTGTATAAACTAGTTTATTTCGTACATATAGATAATATAGATTTTTACTCATAAATAAATAAATAGTCAATACTGAAACAGGAATGTCATTAAAATCGTCTAATTGTAACACAAACTTTTAAACAGATAAAACTTCGCTTGTTCATTTTTCACTTGAGACACTATTTTCATCATTCTGTATCCCGCTATCTTCATTGTCTGTATCCTTCCCATCGACGTCCTCACCCATCATGTATTTCTTTATACCCTGCTCGAGAACTGTTCTTAAAATCTTGCTATCTTTTAAAATATCGAGGTCACTCCCTCCTGACCGTTTGCATCCATTTTTCTGTTCCTGGCTATCCAACTGTTCTTGTTTTGGAAAAGCTAACCTTTGGAGAAGACCACCAACCATGGGCACTAGAGTTAACAGCTGAGAACCCACCAAACGGTCAAATTCTAATCGTTGCTTTACTAATTCTAATTTCTGCCTTTCTATTTCTAAATTTTCCTTTTGCACTTCTAATAATTCTTTAAGCACGCTGGCTGTATCTGTAAAAATATATTCAATAGTAGGTAATCAAAATATAATTTGACTGAAATAAAATACCTGATGAACATTTGTCGCCGGAATTTCCACTCGACGAGCTGACATTATCTTTTCTGTCTTGGCCATTTTGCTGTGGTTGCAAACTGTTTAAGATCAGCAAAGGCAGAGGAATAGATGGCATATTAGGGTTTCTATTATTTCCATTAAGACTAAGAGCAGAATTATTATGGTTCTGAAGTGTTTGAGTGGGTATCGTAAAACTAGGAATGATTGCAGGCATAGGTTTATTTTGATTCTGCTGAGGTTCAGTAGGCTTTTTCTGCTCATTTGATGGGGCTGGTGTCAAGGGGGGTGGAGAAGGCGATTCGTCATATTCCGACCTGCAAAAATACATTTTACTTAATTAGACCGTCATGAAGGATTGCAAAAAAAATATGTACTGTGTATGTCAGTTTAGTTTGAAGTATTTTGTTCTGTTACTTGTGCAAATTATGGTCTTGTAGTTGTCTTGCCAGTTGGCATCATTTTACATTCTGTTTGAAGTTTGGCATTTAAAATCAGCTGACATTTATAATTTTACGTTTGTTTTTATAAAATTTGGGTTGAAAATTATGAAAAATTTTGACTGTTGGGATAATTTTTCGAAATGTCAAACACAACGAGAGCGGTTAAAACATACCTTCAACTCGCAATTTTTCGTCAATTTCAAAAGTGGTGCAGGAAAATCGTTTTCTACCCCATTTTCCTAGAAATTTGCCTCATTTTTTGTAAAATTTTTCAGCGCTATTTGTACCAAGTTTTCGGCACGAATGTTTGTTTATTTTTCCTTGTTTTTGTAACTATGATACTCGCAATAAAATGGCCGTTCGGATTTGTGCGCGAAAAAGTGGATAATTAATTGTAAAATTTGTACCTTAATCAAGCAGGGGTATTTGGAATGTCACATTTTCATTTATTGGAGGGTTGATTTTAAAAACTCACCCGATCATGCTGTTGGTGGCCCAGGATTCCATGTCATCATTGATGTCTATGTCAATTTCTTGCTTGATATCTTCACATCGCGGACCTTCCAGGATGTTTTCTTCTATTCTTTCCTTCTTGAGTCCTTGCTTGCTGAGGATGGCGTCCATTGCTTTGAAATGCGGCCAATCAGGATCAACGGTGCCAATGCCTGTCCCACAGGCCATAGTTCGTTTAATTCGATGGTAAAGGCATTTTAAATTGCGAATACGAGTTTTAATTTCATCGGGCGTTCTGTAAAAACCACGTTGCTGCATGTTCGCCGCCAAAAGTCTCATAACGGGGGCTTTTCTATGAGTTAAATACAGTTTATTTTGAATAACAGGGCTGCCCCATAACTGTATCAATAATTTAGTTTCGTCCTCGCGAAAATTCGTGGTACGCTTCTTTTGCAGCGTTCTTATTGTTTGCGATTCCATCTGCGAGATAAAATTGAGGATTTCTGCTGAGTACCTATTGAACACTTGTCTTTCTTGTTTAGCTATTGAAACAAGTGCAGAAAACAGTAACAAAACAGTTTTTGGTTTTGTTTAGAATTAGTTTTGTTTAAAATTGGTTTTTATTTTAGAGCACTCCAACTTGTTTTTTTCCATGCATTATACAGATTGTTTTGAAATTACGATCCCACTGGGTAACCCAGTTCCTTTTTGTTTAACGCTGGTATTTTCAGGCAGACTTGATAAAATTTAGGTGCCTGCGAAAAGTTTTCACCCACAATCGAGAGCTAGAAATGTTCTGCCAATTTGCGACTTTTTTTTTGAAGTTATACAAAAAAAATTTAAAATTCGCGGTCGTCATGATGTCACAGTCTTTCCATTCATTTTATCAACTGAAATTGTAAAATCGTAAAAAATGAAATTATTGCAACCTTTACTTTACCTGAATGTTCAATTGACTGTTGGTTATTTCTACCACTTTAAATTGTGGGTACCATATTCAAATTATTAATTTAAAGGCTTGTTTGGACACAGATGGAAGTGCTTTTTATTATTTTGACAAAACCGATGTTTGTGTTTATGTTTTGTATTTGCTTAGAAATGATACTTAAATTTTAATCGTATAAATAAATTTTGGTTTCCCGGGTCGTTTGGTGTTGTTGCCAACATCTTTTTAACCTGTATAATTGACATTACGCGCCGAAAAATTGACGATCTACAGACACGGAGTTACTTTTTACTTTGGCATAACATTCTATACCTTTTTACCTGGATTTATCTTTGATACAAATACAGATAAAAACTAAACGCAGTATCGCATTTTGTTTGGGGTAAAGGTAGTGTAAATTCTTACCTGTATGCTTGTTTGTAGTATTAATACACCATAATAATATATTTAACAACTATTTTTCACTTTATATGAAATGTGGAGGCGATTGATTTTCCCGAAAAGCTTGGGTTTATGATAAGTCGAGTGACGTACCGCGCGCAACGCTGAGCGTAATACCCCAGTAAATACATCGCAGCTCAACCACCCTACTGAATTAGGATCGATAGTTCTGCAAACATGCGCAAAAATACACGTTTTCAGACACTTAAGTCTATAGTTAGGGGATGGGGCATCGGCGACTGTTTCGCTCTTTTTTCTTTCCATTGTTATGAATCTAGTTTTCTAGATGGAACGCGGTTTATAGGGGTTGTTGAATCGATTTACCCCCTCGAGTTACCGTTACGAGGGTTATTGTTCGGGATTTGGCTCAGCAAGGTATATGCAGGGGATGGAACGGTCAGGCCAGGTAGGCACGTTAAGACGTTGCAAAATCGCGCTTTAGAAACCAGTAAAATTCAGGTTAAGTTATGTATTTATTATTTTTCACAAAAGTATATAAATTGAAGCGAATTCAATTGCATTATCAAAAATTTTCCTTATATACGAGGCACTATCAGTAAATAATATCAACGAGCCTTTCCAATACAATAATGAAGATTAAAAATTATAAAACAATTAGAATACGAGTATACAGGGTGTCTGGCTTATCTGTATTTCCTTATTATGCATTTTAGGACAACAACTTGTAAAAGTTATGCTTCTTTACTTTTAATTCTTCGTAATTTAAAACCATTTTCACTCATATTGGTTGTCTTATTTCTATTGCGAAATACCCAACATTCTTTCTTTCAACGCAACGGAAGGTCCTGTATGTATAGTGCATTTTTTGATATTACTATGAGGTTGAACATTGCATAGGGTGGTCCAAGCTAGCGTGTTTCTTTCATAACCCGGCTACCGTTGGAGGTGTCTCGCATCAAAATTCCCCGATTTGTAAGTTGCACATTTAAAAAATATTTTCGAAGATGGTGGACTTCTAGTTATACCGGAAGTCGCCACCAATTTTGTTATTTTAAATGGAACACCCTGTATATTATTGCATTTCTGGGTTCCCCGTTAAATTTTAGAGACACTTTATTAACCATACATTTGGTCTAAAACGCACCGTTTTCGAGTTATGTGACATTTCGACAAGAAAATGACGTTTGCGGCGATTTAGGAAAAAAAACTATTTCTCAGAAACTAAAAGAAGCAGACAGATGCAGTTTTCACTGGTGTATTAAGCATCAATTGCATTATCTTTTTCACTAAAAGCAAGTTCACTTTCATCGAAACAACTGCTTGAAATTTCTTGAATTGTTGCCAAGACAAGAAATTCGTTTTCTTCATCAACCACCGTGTTTCTGCAGTGTTTCACGCGGTAACTCAGTGCCTTAACAAAAGTGAAGAAGTGTAGAAGAAAATAAAATTCTGCATCTGATAACTTTTTTTATATACCGTGCTATTAAAAAAATGATTTATTGACGTTTGAAATTTTCCAAATTCAAGATTCAATATCAAGCAATTGTTTCGATGAAAGTGAACTTGCTTTTAGTGAAAGAGATAGTCCAATTCATGCTTAATACACCAGTGAATACCGCATCTGTCTGTCTCTTTTAGTTTCTGAGAAATATATTTTTTTCTAAATCGCAGCAAACGTCATTTTTTTGACAAAATGTCACATAACTCGAAAACGGTGCGTTTTAGACCTAATGTATAGTTAACAAAGTGCTTCTAAAATTTAACGAGGAATCCAGAAACGCAATAATATACAGTGTGTTCCATTTAAAATAACGAAGTTGGTGGAATGACCGGAAATCCCATCTTTGAAAATATTTTTAAAATGTGCAGCTTAGAAATCGGGGAATTCTGAAGCGAAACATTTTTCTCTATCTCCAATGGTAGCCGGGCTATGAAAGAAACGCTAACTTGGACCTTCCTGTACTTATATTATGAAATGTCCCGTCTGCTCACTCAGTAACGTTTTTTTATAAACTAGCTTTGAAAAAATGAATAGATAACAAGTTATCTTATACAACCTTCTAGTAAATCAATTAAGGAATCCAAAAATTCAATCAAATACAGGGTGTTCCATTTAAGAAAACAAGTGTATAAATGTTAATAATTTTAAAGTATGGAGACCTCTTGATGTGCACTAAAACCGTATTGGAGGTAGGTAAACCAAGAAATACAGATAAGCAAAATACCTGTAAAGACAAAATCTTACATAACATGATCGGAGTGAGTTATGGTGCATAATAAGTCGGTAAAAATGAGAATTGCGTGAAAATATTTTTTGAAAACTAAGTTTATCTAAATTTTTCATCAGACTTCCAAGCTAACTTCATCACAAATAAATCAGGTACGTCGTTTTCATATTTTCCCTATGATCTTTTCCCAGTCTTTTATCCTCAAAAGGGCGTCTTTCGCAGCCAAACCAATCATGGCTTCGGAAGAATTCTTGGGTTCGAAACCTAAAATAATGCTGGCTTCTTCCAAATACCGCACTACTTCTTTTAGGCTTTGTCGTAATTCGCTGCGGGAAAAACTCTGGTTTTCAAATTGTTTGGTCAATAGCATCATTATAGGTGCGTGAAGTTCATACAAAGTTACCCCTGAAAATGATAAGTTACCTGTAAAATGCAAGCAGGGGCGCGATACCATGAACATACCCCTCAGTCGAGTAAATCCGGGTTCTATTATATTGAAAACTTTTATGATTTCCAAACATATTTGTCTTTTCTTGCTTAGAAGTTCGATGCCGAGTTCATGAATTAAGTAACCATTGATTTTTCCGTACAGCTGGCTCAAAGACAATTTGATTCCTAAACAGATGTAGTGTGTAGGGTGCAGAACATTTCTATATTTTTCCAGAAACATTTCCATTCCTTCAATATCGTTACAGTCTATTTTCTCAGCCTCCTCGGATATCCTGAGAAAATATTACATAATCTTAAGCAATTGGGTACTTGATGAAACAATTGCTGAATTCAGCAGACTGAGTTAACCTACGTATTTCTCCGAAAGTAGAACATCCTACATCCCCAACTTCCGGAGAACATAGTTAGCAGTCTACTGAAAGCAGCAATTGTCATTCTCACCTGTTAATCAGCCTTTCCATGGAATCAGCGCTAATCGAGTAACCAGGGCAAATATTTTGCCCATTCTTTGATTTGTTATTACAGCTCCATGGAGCTTGACAATCCAGCGGTTCTGTCGACAGTACGAGTCCATTTTTACACTTCGGGCAACGCAAGGCACCACAATAAGTCCCTAATTCTGTTGGATCAGCGCACCTTTGGCAACGACACTCGAAAAATTTGTTTTCTAAAAGATGCTGCCTCCTTTTCAGCGTGCTCTGGAAGTAAGCTGGTCAAAAAATGTTGCGACTGGGTGTTTGTTGGTACCTGAAGTGTGTAAGCGTAACTTAACGTAATGGGGTGGTTTTCTGGGATGTTGCTGGACGCCCTTACTGTAAGTTTGTAATCGTCGGGATCATCAATGTGATTGGTGTTTGGTACGCAATCGTGGGACATTAAGAACGCTGTTGAGTACAATCCTCTGATGTTGATGCCATCGTGGCCGATTTCGAAACAGTTTACCTGTTTGGAAGATCATTTTAGAAATTAAATTAAAGACTAGTATTAAGTATAATATGTTGTTAGTTGCGTTTCCGAACGCTATAGTTCAATTCAACAGAGAAGGAGGCGCGCCGTGTGTTCATTTTCATTGGCTATTATTTGACGCTGGCCTTGCTCATTCGCTCAAGTTAACATTATTAGCACTGCGTCAAACGCTTTATTTGCAAAGCAGCTTATGCGTCAAAGCGTCAACTAAGCTTAATGGAAAGAGTAAACAAAATGTCAAGTTGTGTTTATCACTTTACAAAGATTTACAGCTGAGATTAGGTATATGCAAATCTCTGCATACAATAAATACTAGAGGAATGCCACTACCCAGTTACTAGTTGTGAAAAAGATAGTGTCCAGACCAAGATCTTAAGGTGTTTGAGACAACAACTTAAAAATCTGGACCAGGCAGCAGGTATGCATTCGTTTGGTGCCAAAGAATCCTCAAGGTCATACCGGATTTACATCACCTACAGCTACAGTTGAGAAATGCAGGTAGCATTTCTCAAAAATTTATGGATTTATCGACTTTTAACAAGAGTGTTACTTTTTCTTTCCATGTTCCATGAGGAAATGGAAGTATTATACATAGTGTACCAATTTCGAGCCGTCAGTATGGGTAACTTGGTTAGAATTGAAGATACAAAGATGGTTAAATGGGGAACGTTTATCACAATTTTATGACCACTCTAAATCTACAAGCAAACATTACAAATCTTTTTTAGTTTCTGAAATATTTCAAGAAAACAAAATGTTGTAATTTTTTTATTATTCATTTTATATTGATCTTTGATCATTGTTAAGGCACTTTTGAAGACACGTTGGTGGTCTTGTCGGTTTTTTCTGTCTCTTTTAATTTCGAAGATACGACTACTAACTTTTGTTCTCCTGCATCATCTAACTGGTTTTTAAAAGGAGGGAACACTCTGTATTACACGAATGCATTTTTGGATAGGTATCTTGATTGGTTTTAGCGTGAAATTATGAAAACTTTTTCCGAATAAATTGTGAAATTTTTGAGTCATGGGCATTCTTAAAATTAGATATTTTGGAATTTTATGCAGGGTGTTTGAGGATTAACTGGACAAACTTAAAATCTGAATTCAGGGCCTCGAAATGAGAAAAAAAGGTCCTATGAGGGTATGTCCGGAAACGCTTCATTAAAGAGTTGCCTCCCTCCAAAGACATAGGCTAAAGTTAGGCTTTTATTTTCTTTCTCAAACTTGGTGAAAGATGAAAAAATTAATTTTGACGAAGATTTTCTACCATCGAAAACGCTTGCAAGGGACACTTTTTCAACCATTCCTTATTATTTAAATCGGTGAAAACAGCAACCCCCAATATATTTTTTTATTTAAATTTTTTTCGAACCCGAATTTTATCATATGAAAATGTGGCTTGCAAAGCCTGATTCATTTAGAAAGTTTTTTGTGTCTTTAATTTTTTCACGAGACTGATAGTTTTTGAACAAAAAAAGTAAATATGTTGTCACGACCCATACGGTTATTTGAGAAATTGCATTAAGTACCTATTTAAGAAAATGGAAAATGTTTAATAGGCTGATGTCAAATAATCGATTTTACACGATTATTTGACAACAGCCTCCTAGGCAATTTTCATTTTCTTAAATAACTACCTACCTAATGCAATTTCTCAAATAACCGTATGAGTCGGGATAACATATTTATTTTTTTTGTTCAAAACCTATTAGTCTCGTGCAAGAAATAAAAGACCCAAAAATGTTTCCAAATGAATCAGGCTTTGCAAGTCACTTTATATGATAAAATTTTGGCCCGAAAAAAAGTTCAATAACAAAAAATTGAATGGGGGGTTGCTGTTTTCACCCATTTAAATGATAAGGGATGGTTGAAAAAGTGTCCCTTGCAAGCGTTTCCGATGGTAGAAAATGTGTATCAAAATTTATTTTTTCATCTTCCACCAAATTTGAGAAAGAAAATAAAAGCCTAACTTTAGCCGATATCTTTGGAGGGGGCAACCCTTTAACGAAGCATTTCCGGACATACCCTCATAGGAGCTTTTTCTCTTATTTCGAGGTCCTGAATTCAGATTTTAAGTTTGTCCAGTTAATCCTGAAGACCAGTAATATTTTGATGAGATAAAAGCAACACCCTAGAAGTAATATAAAACCCGAAAATATTAAATAGGGCGAGTGGGCAACAGCACACCCAAACTGCTGGAGGACAGGGACGTAGCAACGGGGCGTGCGAGTCGTGCCGTGCACGAGGGCCCGGCCCCGGCGGGCCCTCGCCCCTCTCCAAATTGTTTTTTGTTGGCTTCAGCTGAGCAAATTAAAAATATTTGAACTTATTCTTTTTGAATAATACGAGTATAAGCATTTGGTAATACCGATTTTTTTTTGTGAAAGGATAAAGGGGGGCCCGTTGTGGTCTTGCACCAGGGCCCGGTTTCGACTTGCTACGTCCCTGCTGGAGGATATTGCCACAGACGAAATTAACTTAGTTAATTTTGTCTGTGGTATTGCACACATGAAGATAATGAAGAAAAACCCAAAAGTTGATTTTTATTTGTTTTCAAGTTATAGGGATATAACAAAATACTCTATGGCCACACTGTTTTAATTGTAACTAGGGCCTGTGCGATTATTACAGATCATAATCGATTATCAATTGTTGTAAAGTAATCGATAAATTTGATTAATAGATTATTTGATAAACCGATTAATCGGCTGATCGATTTTTCGATTATTTGATTAATCGATAATAGCTTAATCAAATAATAGACTAATCATATAATCGAACAATCGATCAGCCGATTAATCGATTAATCAGATAATCGATTTTTCGGTTTTTGAGTAATCAATTATTAGATTATTTGATTAGTCAATTATTGTAAAATCTATAATCAAATAATCGATTATATTTCGATTAATCGATTATTTTGCATAGCCCTAATTGTAACATTCTTGTAATAAATTTTCAAAAATTTCTCCAAGAGCGCCTCATGTTCCGAGTTGTTCATATCGTTCCTTAATATTGGCTGCAGGGTACCCTAGTGTCGGCTTTTACCAAAGACGTCTAGAATGGACCTAGCGTCCTTATGGAACAGCTGATTTTGTTTTGAAGCCTACACGTTCGTAGACCAGCGGGTCGCGGGGATCGTTGTTTGTTATTATATTCAAGCAACGGACCAAGCGAATGTTCCGCGATATTCTGTTTCCGCGGCGGCACCTGTTCACTACACAACTGGTCGGCTGTTTTGTTTTGCCTTTTCCACACACAAACGCTTAGACTGTGAATATTCACCCTGCTTCAATCGAAAATGCAAATAGCCAAGTCCCCTCTATAAGTCTTTGGCTTTTACAGCGTATACCTCATTTTTCAACTAGCCCCACAAACAAAAGTTCAATGGTGCGAGGCCTGGAGATCTTGCGGGCCAACTAATAGGACTGTCGCGACCAATCCAAACCTTTTATTACAAGAGCACTACCGTTAAAACAATATGAGTGGGGTATTTGGTTGTGACGCTCTAACTTAAAAACAAATAAAAATAGGATAACAACATTTGGATGTTTCTTTCATTATTTTTATGTGTAAAATACACTCCTGCAGTTTGGTGCATTCATCTCGGACTCACCCTGTATAGGATATTAGCAATAAATTACAAATTCGACCTGGAAAACAACTGGGGCAATCAACGAATTCGATAATGTACCTATACCTTTACTCTATGCAGAGTTCCGCGACGAAAAAACAGCTGGGTGCAGTATGTAAAGAATGGAATACTATACAGTATGTTCGCGCGAAACGCATAGGCCAGTTTATATCGAAAATGAGCAAGGCTGCGGAAAATTGTTTTAAGCAAAAGTTGTTTGACTCAATCTGCTCTATAAACGAGAAATATTTTCAGAGTGGCAAAACAAAGTTGCAGTTTTTTAAATGAAACATTGCCTGTTTTATTCGTTTTTTAAATACCACACTAAATTAGAAATAGAAATTATTCGAATGACTATGTTCTAAAATGCGAGCGAAATCCAAAAACTCCTATGTTTTACTTATAGAGTTTTGAGACGATGTTCTGTTGCGTGTCTGAACGCGCCTTAACTTGTTATCCTTTCTTGCTTACAATTGGTGTTCTCACCTCTAATATTCCACATATATTGTGAATTTCTTCCTCCGAAAACTCCGTTAATTCCCATTCCTTCCGAATCCTATCCACCACAGTTCTTTGGTTGAGATTCCAAACTTCTGGTATGTTTTTCCGTATTTCATTGTGTGCTTCCATATTTTTTATAATTTCAAAAGATTTTGGATCGGTTTCTTTTAATATCAGACATCTTAAAGGTACTAGAGCATAGAGGTGTTCTTTTAATTGATCAAAATCTGTATAATCTAAGTTTTTGTTTGATCTACATTCTTTTAAAATCGAACATTCTACTTCCGTGTGGCCCAAAGGGCGGTTTATACCAGAACATTTTGAACTACACAACGGCCAGCCACAAGATTTACATCTGAAAATTATTCAAATACATATTTACTTCCAGAAACAGTGTTTTGCTTGTTCTTACTTGGTATAGTCGCTTCGATCTAAGGGATGATAACAACCAAGGCATTGAACAGTACATCCTGCGCAAGGACCAACAACCAGGGGACTTTCCTGGATTATTATTGAACCAGGTTTGAGGTCTCTGGCTGCTACCATGTATCTGAAAGTGGAGGAATCTTGTATTACACAGAGAAAAATAAAAGTCGAAGGCCAGAGATCATTTTGAACCAAAAGCGATAAATTTTCCAGTAAAAATAATTGTTTAGGTGGCTGTTTGAACAATCCATAATTGGCGCAGTCTGTAGGATCCGCCAAAGAATAAGATCCTCGTCGGTATCAAACGTTTATTCGCTGTTCCAACATTTCACAGAAATACGAAATATCCTGAACCAAGTCGTCTTACATCTCAGATAACTTTTGGCTTTCTATTAAACTATAATTCATGGCACATGAACTTGACAGAAATAATTGTAAATGTTTTTTTATGGGCCTGTTCTGCGGTAATCATTTTGTTTATATCTTACGGTATGCCAGATAATTTTCGCAAATCCTACGACAATTTATTTTAGAATATTCGCCTGAATCACGAGTGTCGGGATTAGAAGGCGTTTCTTTATTTACACACAAAAACAAAAACCTTTCTGTTTTGATAGAAATAAACAAAAGAAGATTAATGTTTTCGGTTAATTACTGTGCGAATAAATCAAATTGATGTAATTGTGTTTGTATCATAGCCAAATTATTGCATGGGCGAGTATCCGTCTATTAAATTCAATCTCTTCTTAGTATAAAAATCTGCATCTATACAAAATGCTCCCACACATTGTTACGTTGATCCCAAAGAGAGATCTCATGAGCGCAATAGTCCAATATTCTGCGCATTCTTTCGCGTTCGGTTCCTTGGGAATAAGCACAAAGGTAGACGACAACCACTCTTTGGGGATGACCCCACTTTCGTAAATAACGTTGGAAAGGTCCAGAAGAATATCAATGATACCTTCATCAAAGAGTTTGATGAGCTCTATGGGTATCTGATCAGGGCCGACAGTTTTACCAGATTTCATGGACTCCAAACATGTTCTAGTTCTGTTCTTAGTGCTTTTAGGTTTTCGTTATCTACTTTGAAGACGGGATCAGGAAATCTTTCATCATTAAAGAGTTCTAAAATGTATTCTTTTCAACTCTTTAGCTCGTCCTGCAGTTCATAAGTTTAGTATGGCCTGGCACCCATTGAATACAGGCCATAAATTCAATATCAATCATTTGAAACTCTTAAAATCGGCGAATAATAAATTTGGTTTAATCTTCGCGTCCAATCAGTTGTTGATGCAACTGAAAACAATTTATAAAAACAATGTGCTGTCAGTGTCACTTGCCAAAACAATTCACGGCTCGTTATATTTTTAAAGCGCGGAATTAATCACAGGTTTGTCAAAAACATTAATCGATTGTCACTTTTTTAAATTACTGAAACAAACGATGCGGTTCGGACAAAAATAGGTGCCGATTTGTCTAAAATTACTAAATGTAAAAACCATTATTTTACTGCTCAGTTTCTGGATCTAAATTCAAAACTTGGCACTGTTTACCAGTCTGTACGCACAGACAATTCTATTTTATTGAGTTTTTAATAATATTTATAAAAAGAAAATATAAAAATGCGGCCAGAAGTTTCTGTTTGAAACCGAAAAGTTATCTACGGTTTTTTGACATTTCCCAGAAATCGGAACTCGATAAGTAACGCATATAAGCAAAAAAACAGGATTCTGAAGGTTGCAATCATGTACAGTGTGTTCAATATATGTTCTTACCTGCCCATGATCCTGGACTTTTTGATTTTAAAAGTTGGTTTGTCATCTAGCAACAAAATGTCATCATGATACGTTATGTCGGAACAAATGCTGCTCGCCACAGATTGTGAACGACTCTTTGAGCACTTTTCTCTCTGAAACAATCGAAGAACAACGAATAGAAACAGAGATTTTTGACATTTCGGGCAACTAAGTTGCATTTTATATGCAAGTTCTATAAATATTTTTAACATTATGTATACATACTTAATATGTAAGCTAAGAAATAAATTTTAAAACGTTTTTTCGGTAGGTATTTACGTATACAGTTACTTAAGAGATCAAACGAATTGAGTTATAACTAATAAAATACGTTTTGGCAAAACATTTACTGCACATGCAAGTTCTGGTGACAGAACTTTACTTAGGTATATTTTTGGCACAGATTTCGCAACACTCATAAAAAGCACTACATTTTAAAATTGCATACGTATTTCATGTGCCTACAAAATGTTGTTTTGTATTGGTAATAAAAATATTGGATTTTTTCGACGTAGGGTTGCTGATTCGTTTTTCAAGGTAGCGATGGAATTGAAGCAATGCATATTTCAGATTATTGATTTCAATATTAAGCACCCTGTCTCGTTCTGCTATTGTACAAATCAATGGGAATTATTATTTTAGATTCGTAAGGCAATACAAGGGTAACTTCTTGACATTTATCAAATTAGTATGTTTAAAATCTTTTGTATACCTATATTATATTTCTGTTTTATTTATGTCACGTACCGATTGACTGGATAATTTACTAAAAAAATATAAGTGTGACCCTACAGCTAAAACAAATCGTTTTTGTGTTATTTCCGTAATTGTGGAAAATTGCATTTTATGTTTGATAATAATTCATATATGTACTTAGTAGGCGGCGCATGAATGTTTGGCGCCGCTACTTTTCGAAATGTCAAAGTGTTGTTGACGGCTTTGTTGCAAACTGCAAACACAATTTCACAATGGACAATCATAATGTAAATAATACATACAGAAATCAATAAATTTTTGATTTATTATAACAGTCGATCCAGCAACTACTCCCCGGGCAAATACCCCGACATGCATTGAATTACAGAGCAAGTCCTGCACTAAACGTTGGCAAAACTTAGCAAACGTACATAGCAAGTGCGACAGTGTTGTTGGGTTAACAGAACTTGTAGCTTTCAACGAAACTTATCCAAATTAACCACCGATGGACAAAACAAAATTTAGAAGACTGGAATCCAAATTTGTTCAGTTTGGTCAACAGAATGCAAAAAAGATGCAACGTGGTCGAACTCTTAAATAATAAATAAAAAATGATGTACCTAAACAATAAATATTTTACAACAAATGTTCAAAATGTTGACCACCAACATCCAGGCACTGTGGAGCGCGTGAAGTGACCCCCACTGTTGTTGCACATCGGATTTCTGCAGGGTCCAAGTTCACAAATGCTGCTTTTGCGTGTGCCTCCAATTCATTCCTCGTGTTGACGACTGTTGCATACACTTGGGTCTTGATGCTTCTTCAAAGGTAGAAATCGAGAGGAGTCAGGTCAGCAGACCCCGCTGGCCAGTCCCATGGGCGCAACCGCCTTATCCATCTGTCTTGAAAGTTATTGTTAAGTTGCCGAGATATTCCCCGGGTGCAATGAGCTCCAGCTCCATCCAGTTGATACTAACATCCTCCTCTTGAAAATTTTGCATCCCTGTTGCAAGAGGACCAAAAGTTGATGCTTCTTATATTAAAAAATTTAGATTCGTCTGTCCAAATTAATTTACTTAAAAAATTATTGTCTTCTTGGATTTTCCCAGAGAGCTAATCGAATTCGGTTTAGCATATACTCAGGTGTTGTTGGAAGCGTGAGGTAAACTTTACTTTTTGAAAATCCCCATACACAAAGAAATCGAGCTTCGTCAATTAAGGCGACCTCCCGGGCCAACGTACAGGTCCATTTAAAGCTATCCATCTATTTTGGAAGCGTATACATTCAAAAACTGACAAACTTGTCTAATATTATGCTTAGGCACTCTGTCTTGTTGTAGCCACATGTGCCGCAATATTGCCAAGAAAGAGTCCATTAGTAAATCGTCCAGTTTATCTGTCAAGAACTGTAAATATGCCTGCCGGGTAAGATGGCCATTGAAGAAAAAGGGCCTATTAGATGGTTGCCTAAAATACCAGCCCATACATTTTAAGGTCAACGATGTTGTCGATTCATTATCTGGAAGTAATGAGGGTTTCCTCTCTATTTCGTCTAAATCCGAACTGATCTTCTCCTAATATTAGTATTGAAAATACTTCTGGGCGCGTGTATATGGGACTCATCTTACGAAAAATGTATCGACACGCGACAGATTCTGTCTGCGGCGCGCGCAGTCGAGGCCGCTAATAATAATATTGGACGGAGAGCGCTAGCGAGATGTAAACTAAGGTACGGCGAGCGCGAGTACCCTTTAAGAGGGATATCGCGTTGCAATAAAAGTCCAAACAGTACAAAACGGATGCGTTAATATTTTGTTACGTATTGCGTCAGTTTGACTATGTGCCTTGTGCTTGTCACAAATCATTTCTTTTATTTTATTGTATCAATAATATACCAACTTGAAACGGCACAGATCACTTTTGTTGGACATTTTAGAAACCGAGCAGTTGTGTCGGTATTTTCAATACGCCTATGATACTTGCGCAAGATGCGAGGTCTGTGAATTTTTATTCCGCCGTTTTCTATATCCTTTCTTGCACAATTATAGTTAGAGTTTAAAGTGATGGTTCTAAAATGTTCACACCTATCTGCTCCTTTCTTTTTTGGAAAAGCGAAGGTCGGAAGATTTCTGCCTGCAATCTGTCTACACCTGGTGCTTTATTGTTTTTAAACTTTCTAATGGTAGCTCAAACTCTTCCCTCATTAGAGGACAGCCTAAATTATCCCCCTCCGATTTCATTTTCTAATATATCTCCTAGTCCTTGTTCCGCATATAAGATTTTCAAATATTCCTTCCATTTCATTATCTGCCTTTTCCTCTCTTCCCATTAGGAATCTCCTGCCTCATGTCTAATGTTCTTGCTGCTCCATCCAATTTCTCTGAAGTTTCTTCTAATTATTTTCTACGATTCGTCAGTTTTTCCTACTTCGAACTTATCTTTCCACTCTTTTGCACTGTTCTCTCGCTTTTCTACACTTCCGAATAATTTCTCACTTTATTATTTTTAAATTTTCATGTCTCTGTTAGAGTCACAATATCCTTTGTTATCCAGGGTTTTCAACTTTCATTCTGTTTATGACCCGAAATATCTAAACTATTTTCAGTGCAATTACATTCTGCCTCTACGCCTCACTACGTATCTTTTAGTTTCTCGAGGTCAACATATCGTCTATGGTTTCGTTTTTTCAAAATCCTAAATTTAAGATTAGTCTTCATAACCACTATGTTGTGATCACTATCTATATCTGCCCCTGGATAGCTTCTGCAGTCCATAACTTGGCATGCTCCATGTTACATGGGCTCCTAACTCAAAAACTTCATACTGAAATTTTTGGGGAAATCCAAATGTGGAATAGTATAAAGGGTGCCTGAATCGACATCTAGAAATTGGAAGTTTCGTGAGGTACTTCCACAGCAGTATTTACTGACTTCATATTTGTAGAAAATGCTGCGTTGAACGCCCATAGATATTCTTCAAGAAGCTGTCTTCCCATTTTATTGTAAATGGTTTCGTTTTAATGCACAACAACGCTAGAGTCGTAACCTAATGCCTAGATGAGGTTGGCATTTGAAGACCTGATTGGGAATCGATCAGCCCGAATTTTAATCCGATGGACATCTTTGGGAAAAACTCCAGAAACGTATCCGTCGCTGTCCAGCCAAAGACTTCAAGTTTGTGATGTCTGATATAAGAACAAGAACGTGTTGCATTCTTCTTTTATAATTACTTCACGGCTCTTAGAATAAACAAATAAACAAGTGTCTTCCTACGAGCAATTTTTCTTCGTCCAAGGTTTAAAGCAATTTAGAACAGCTGTTAGAAATAGGTCAACAGCGTTATTATAATTCAAAGAGACGGGGAATTACTTTTAAATTAAATTACGTGTTGCTGTCACTCGTTTCTAATTAGTTCCTCTTGTTTCGAAATGTTTTAGGTTGGTTCCCTATTTTCGGTGCTTTTGAGAATCCGTTGGTACAAAAGTGGCCCATTTTCGATTGCTTTTAAACGTAAATGTCAAGTTTTTTTTCTGTCGCGTATGTAACACTTATTCGGAAAACTTTTTGGGGAATATTTCACCTAAGTACATAAATAGAAGAATTCAGATTCAGCGTTTTATTTGAAATAAACACAAAAGATTGGGAATGCTAAACATTTTAAGGTGATGAAAGCGGTAAAGAATGAAGAGTGCTTATTTGTAGTAGTACATACAGTAAATTTTCATCGATTTCAAAATTAGATTCCAGTGATCAAATAAATTTTCTAATTTTGTAAAATTGATTGAATTTATATCTTGAAATGCGCTAAGACTTTCTTCCAGTGCTGGCTAAAATGCCCTAGGTGTAAATGCTTCATTGACAAACTGAACAATACCATATACAATCGAAAAATATCGTAAGTACAGAAATACTTAATTTGACAAATAGTCAAGGCACTCTCTTGTTTTTGTTAAAGTTTGCTGAACTTTTCGCCCACAACCTACAGAAATCACATTTTTGGTCTTTTTTGAAGTGAATTATGTTTATGCTAGTTTACAGTCTTTTGAGAACTGCCACTTAAAAGTTCATCGATTTATCGAGAATATGTCAGGACGTTGATTTCTGCCTATTGTCTTTTGGCAAAAGTACTCACTCTTTAGAAAATAATTCAGTCTTAAAGGATGGTTCTGTGCGACAACGTCCTCTCTTGTAGCATTTCCCTGCTCTTATTATTTGCCTATAAAGTTGTTCAACTTTGGACAGTCTATGAAGTCTGAAATTCGTTATCGTTGGTACTGTTTCTGAAGATTCTTGCTACTATACTGCTTCAAATGTATAAGTAATTATTTATTGCTGCTTGCTCTGAGCATCTTGGTAGAGATAATTCATCAGTTACAATCTCATTACCACACATGTTCGAAGAATTTTGAATCAATAATTATGGGGCTAGGGAGGCCCCCTAGATCGCCTGATCTAACATCACTAGGTTTCAATTTGTGAGGACATTAATTTTTAAACTTTACCTAGATAATTTCTCTTGGGTGATTTTATTACACTTTATTTATATTATGTTCCTGGCTCCAGCAGTTTGTCAAGGATTAGTTGTGCAGATGCAATTCTACTCAATAATAATGCAACAAAACTGTTTTGCTAGTTCTAACTTGTGTTTTGTTTTTTTGTTCATGTCAAGTAAAATAGGTTGTTCCCATTTTCTTGGAATCTAAAATTCTTAGCATAACCTGTTTGGAATATTTCGTCGAACTGCTTTTGTTAAATTGAATGTAGACATAGAATTTATTTACTAAGAATGTAATAAACTTTATTTTTAAACTGCAAATTGCTTATAACAACAGTATGTAATTTTCTCCGTAACTTTTGTATGAAGAAAATTTTAACTGTATCAATAAAAATCTAATAACCTACAAGGAAAATGGCCTTGCAATTTTGAAAATTCCTGGGTTAGTTATTAAATTTTAAAGAACTTGAATATTATTATTTTCAATTTTTAAAATATGTTGGCTTAAAAAAAATAAAGAAAACTGCAGACTACTGATTTCGTCCTTGTGGGACTCATTTCATGAGCAACTAACTTGCTTATACAGGGAGTCCAGTAAAGAATGCGCCATACTTCACATCTAGCTTTCTTTTGAATCAAAAGAAACCGATCTGAACCAATTTATCTTAGTACATTTCTGCTTCCTTAAAAAGTTGTGGGCCTTCGAAGAACAATTTTTCATTTCATTTTTTTCATTATTTCTCGCGCGGTTTTGAAGTTATTTCAGTGAAGCTTGGCATATGAAGGTTTTTCAAGAAGCTAAACAATAACATGCATTTATTTTAGAAAATTTTTCGAAATATTTCCCCCCGCTTCTTCCTTTTTAGGGGCGACTTTCATTTAAGTAGCCCATATCTACATTACGCCCAATAAAACGGTTGCAATTTATGTAAATTTCTAAAAAATTTGCCCCCGACTCCGGCATTTAGGAAAACGAGTCTAAGGGGTGGGTATCACTTTTGTGATGTACAGGCTGTCCTATTTTCGTTGTGATATGGGGGTTTTTCATAGAAGCAGCAGAGATAGAGCCTCGGGGTTTTCGCGAATCTGAGCTACTTTTCTGAGTATAATAGAATGCCGAAACCAGAATGTGGATATCGTTTTTAGTTTTCGAGAAAAAAAATAATGTTGTTTTTTATCGATTTTCAAAATCTCTCTCCAATTCTTTTTGTACTAAGCAGACTAAAACTGTTATGATTGACTCCTATAGAACTTTTTGATGGAAACTCAACGGGATTGAGATACATTAATTTATTGAATATTAACTCAGAGGCGATAATGGAAAATGTTCCGTTAATAAACATAAACAGGGTATATTTCCAACAAGATGGTGTCCCTGCACACAATTCTGCAATAGTTAGAAATTATTTAGAAAGTCATTTTCCGGTTAGATGGTTGAGTACAAATGGATCTATATTGTGGCCTGCAAGATCACCGGATCTGAGTATATTAGACTTTTTTGTTTGGGCATTTTTAAAAGGAAAAATATGCCTACGAAGATAGGGAAATGCGTAGGTTAGCTCAGGATAGAAAAGAATGGAGGTACGCGTCCAACCAGTCTTCGGACTGAGAACCTTATGATGATGATGATGAAGATACAACAATCAAGCCGAGCTAGCAGAGACAACATATGCAGCTTTCCGATGTTTACAAGTCCATAATATTTTTTAATTAATGCCATCAATCAATTAACTAAAAGATGTAGATTATGTGTTGAAAGACATGGCAATCAATTTGAGCAGTTCCTATAATTTTGTTGTTTGTTGATTTTCTTGTTTTCGTTTGTTTTGTTTGTTTTGCTGTTTTTGTTGCTTTTATTTCAGTTGTTATTAAAAGTTGCTAACATCAAATCACAGGTATCTTGTCTTATATTTTCTAAAGTTAAAATTTAAAAAGTACCAAAATTCTTTACCTTTTTCCTGCGACACTTGTGCATTGTCCTTTTTAAAACTTCACTTGCAAGCACTTAACGCGGGTTTTACCGGTTACACGGCGAATTTGGCGCTCGATAACCAGGGAAGTACCGGAGCGTTATAAGCCTGACAAAAACTATATATCACAACTGTATTTAAAGTTTAGTATGTCCCTTCCACTAAAACGTTTTGTGGGAGTCTACACGGCTAGCAAGGAGGAACACATGTTATTTTAAGAAAAGATGTACCCATACTCTATTTTTTATGCCAATTTTCATAAATTTTATGGCCGATATCAGTTTCGCTGTCAATTTTTTTGTCAAAGTTTTTCTGCGTATATTTTTATGGTAGTAAATATTTTTTTATACAAATGATATAAGTGCCTTTATGTGTGCGGTTGGGAATCCGCGGAAATAAATCTATTTTAATCCGAAAGTTGGACATCTGGTGAACGATTTTTAGCTATCCCAAAAGTTTATAAAATAGATATAAAAAGTGCGTTTGAAGTTCTTTTTACTGTTCTGATCACCACGATGTTTGCACATAGAGCACTTTACCTAACAAAAATAAAACAAAAGGAAAAGAATGTATTGTGCAGACTGTCTGGATACATTTACAAGATGTTGCATTTGGCAAATAATTGTACACATTTTAATGGAGATTCATTTGTTTTAGTTTTATAAAAAATATCACGTGGATTAAACAACTGCATGCACCTCGATTTGAGTCGCAAACAATACGTAATCATTATAAAACTGCATGACCTACAAGAACAAAAAAATTTGAAATTTCTGGAAATTGTTACCTTTGATTCCACTTTACCAAGGACTGTTGAGTTGGCACAGTTCAATTGAAACAAAATGTAAGTTCAAGTGGAACAAAAAATGCAAAAAAAATCATAGCCTTCGCCCTTCGCAAAGGTGCAACCGGAGGAGACATTGAAAATGACGAAGCAGACTGTAACCCTTGTGACATTCTCTCACATTTGCGACGCTAGACAGTCCCACTCTAAATGAAGCTTACTCAGACTGAGCGGTCTAGCGCCTGGCGGCCGCAGACGCCAGCGCTCGACTTTAACCGGTGCCGCTCGGGTCTCACGCATGACGTATGTGTCAAATGCAACACAATCTTTTCGGTGAATATCTTACCCATACTTAAAGATTGTGTTGCATTTTCAATGTTAATAAAGTCTCTTTTCAAAAATACAATTAATAAATACAGTGTATTTTATGAAGTAAAGATTTTAAACGCTTCCTGAAAACTAAAAGAGTGGGAGACAATTTTGTGTTATCAGGATAAATTCGAATTGGAAGAACTAATAGAAAAGCTATAGTAAAAGTAAGCAACCTTATAAATGCCGCGTTTAAATTAAAATGAGTAGGTACCAAAAGATGGAGTTACATCTTATTTGCACCAGCTTTCAAATAAAAAAGAATAATCAAAATCGGTTCACCTAGAAAAAAGTTCTGAGGTAACACACATAAAAAAATACAGTCGAATTGAGAACCACCTCCTTTTTTGAAGTCGGTTAAAAAAAACATTTTTGAAAATATTCTTGAAATGCGAAAATGTTAACATATTTCAGCTCGCTGACGGATGTTGCACGGTTCGGGCGCAACACAGGAATCTCCGCATCACAGCATTTTTCGTCCAGTTATGAACTCGAAGAAAAATAAGTTTATAACACAATCACTATTTACTTTTTGGTAGTGCACGTGAAAAGTTAAATTTGCAAAATTTCTTAAAATACGAAAATGTTAAAATATTTCAGGGCGCTGACGGATATTACTCGGTTAGTCATGAATATGTTTGTGTGCACCCTTCGGGCGCAACACAGTGCAACGGTGACGAATCGGGTTCCTCTGCTTGGTCGTCAATTATACAACGAATCTTCCTTGTGACGCTCTGGAGTCAGCTATACAACGCGCTCTTCCGGTTTCGGTATCTGGGACGCTCTGTATAGCTAGGCTACTCGGATCGTTATCGGGGTTGCATCTGGTCAGTCGGGTTCGTCGGTAATACCCTCTAGTTATCCGTAATTCAGATCCGCCTCACTAGACTGCATTTGACTATAGCTACTTTTACATATGACACTATTGTTCTAGCAGTTGGGACAAACATCGAGGAGCAACAGGCTGATTTTCTTTAACTTGTTTCTATCATGAAGGACCATGACTATATCGATGTGTTAACCTGGATGATATGGTAAGAACGCGAAAAAATGATAAATAGAATAAATCATGGTGACTGCCAAACTCCTGGGTAGCCACTTTTAGAACAATTCTGGCAGTGCTGATGTGACGGCGTGTACAAAGAGTGATGAGTGGAGAACAACAGAAAAAAATTGGCACGCCATCGGACGAATCTACACAAATTTCATTGTCATCAATCTGACAAGCATTTACAAGCAAATCAATTTTAAAAACATTTTGGCATATGTCCATATTACCATGCAACTATTTTCAATTTTGTTACTTGGTGTGTTCAAAGTAAACTCAAAGCAAAATTCATGTAGTGTTAGATTTATTTTTAGTACATTCCTCTTGTTTACATTGTTGTTGATGTGATATGTTTTGGGGACTCATTTTTAGGCATTGTATAAACTGGTAGTTTTTGTATCAAGCAACCCCTGTAGAGCAGGTTATTTTTCGGCAAAAACATTTTAAGGTTACGAAGAACTGGCTCACGATTTTTTCGAAGAAAGTAAATTTAAACAATGACAAAAAGATCTCGTAGGCGAAGTTCCAAAAAAGTGAATTAAAAATATTCCATGATGGAACTGCATATACAGGCGTCCCAAAATTATAACACACAAAAGTAAATATTAAATTAAAAGTCAGTTTAGTTATAAAATTTTATTGCCAAATACATCAACCTATCCTCATATAATCTACGCATTTCGCCGGAAGTAGAACATGCTACATCCCCGAATGTTCGCAAACAGTATATCTAATTTATCTCTTCTTAATTTTATTCTCTGCTTGAAGTATGTCGCGAACTAATCCGTCGTGTTTTTTTCACTTTAAATTTATTAAGCAAAAACAGAATACTGAAGAGTATTTGGAAAGCCATAATAGCCATGTAAATAAAAGTTTTTTGTGAGTCCATCTCGGAATGTAATGATCAGATCTCGTATGCCAGAGCACTTCTAAAATTAGAACTATTTGCTACGAAACGTTATTTTTAAAATTATGAGTTAAAAATAACTCCGATTAACAGAAACCTTTTTTCTCAATGTATAGATGGAGTTTCTCCCGACAGCTATAGGAGGCTCTACCTATCACACTCAGTATTTCTATGCTATATTAGTCTATTATTACTTTCTTCCAGATGCTTCTATTTATATTTAAGTTTAAGTTACACGTAACATCGCCGTTCTTAGTAAAAAGAAAGTTTTGAAACCAAATGTTGACAAAACATGCCAGAGGAATCCAAATGTGAAGTATGCAAAGCAGCAGCTATCCAAAAATGCAGTGGATGCCACAGAGTTTATTACTGCAGCAAAGAACATCAAAAACAAGCATGGAAAAACCACAAAAAGTCATGCAAACCATTTAAGGTATTTCTTCAAGAAATTTTGTGTACCTACAATTATTTTTGTAAAAATATTTTTGTGCCAAAAGGTATTAGAAGACAAAATTCTGGGAAGACATCTCGTGGCAACAAGGGATATTAAGAAGGATGAAATCGTCTTGAAAGAATTGCCCTTAATTTTTGGCCCAGCCCAAACTACAATACCGGTCTGCTTAGGTTGCGGAAAGACTGTAACAGAAGAAAACAGCAGGCCTTGTTCAAAATGTGGCTGGCCCGTTTGCAGCGAAAATTGCGAGAAATCGGTCAACCACGAGCCGGAATGTTATTTTACAGTTCAAGCCCAAAAGAAGGTTGTTACAACGTTATAATTTAAGGTGGTATTTTTCAACTAGTGTCTTTTTAAGGTTTCCATTCATAATTTTGAAGTTACCCATCCCAATTATCAATGCATAACTATTCTGAGGTGTCTGTATCAAAAACAATTCGTTCCTAATGTTTGGCAAAAATTAAACTTTCTAGAGTCACACTGTAGTGAAAGAAAAGCTTCGGAAAAGTACGAGAATGATAGGAAGAATATCGCCATATTCATCATAAATTTCTTCCATTTAAAAACAGTTTTTAGTGAAGAAGAAATTTTGAGAATTTGTGGACTGGTAATGGTAAGTACTGTTCTGTACAAAACTCCTCCTATTTCATTGTCATTTCAAAACCGATGGGATATTTTCTGTGTCTTTCATCTTTTTATGCACATTTTTGATGTGAAATTTTCTTACCGAATTCACTGCGTGTTTGACTATTATCAATAATTTTTTTCTCGTACCTACTCACTCATGCTTTTATTTGCGTTTTTGGAAAATACCCCGAGTCCAAGAAGTTCGTTAGCCAAAAAATTTTTTTGGAAATTATTCAAGCACTAGGGAGTGATAATATTTCAAAAACAGATTTTAAACATAAAATGCAAACTATATTTTTGAAATCAGAAATAAAGATCTACCCAAAAGTGCAACTAACAAGGCATTTCATTAAAAATCTAACTTTAAGTAGGTACCTACTTACTTCATATATTTTTCTGCGACATTCAGCTGTTTTTTTAGAAACATCAAATAAAGCGCGTGAAAGATGTTCTATACATAAATTTTCTTTTGGATTTGCTTAAGCTGTTTGTATCTTTGATAAGACATAAATAAACTTTGTAACCATGTTCTCAAAAACAGGGAATCATCCTGTAGATACACAAATAAGGACTTTATGTAAGAAAAAGGCAAAATCATAATTTAAGTCATTCAATTTAATAAAAATAAAATAAAAAACTACAAGAAATTATTACAATATTAATTTAGGTACGTAAGTGTAAAATATTTACTTATATCTGTTTTCCTACTTATTCCAATTTTTGCACATATGCCAACGTTTTTAAATATTTTTTATATCACCTGACTTAAGATATTCGTCCATAATCTTTTCTATACGCCTATCTAATTTTACGTACAATACTTTCCGCCTCTTGCCTTCCAAATTTAAAAACAGTCTACAATAAACAAAATCACTGTATACCGCTTCCTCTTTCAAACTTTTGATTAATTCGAAAACATTCGGATGATGTATCTGTAAAATTCTATGGTTCCATCCTTCCGCAGCGTTATTAGTGCGATGTCGTTGTCCAAAATTGTTCCACATAGAACGCTTAATTATAGAATTTTCCATCCATTCGTCTACGAAGTAATCAAAAAAGTTTTGCAGTTTTTCGTATTGGGGGGCAGTTTCCATAATGGTTAGCCACCCATCTTCTATAGGTGGAATATAGGCTAAGGCGGCGCACATTATTGCCGCTTTTTCAAAATCCATGAATTTGTATCTTTATCTCGTATGTTCGTTGCTTTTTATCAGGCAAAAGTCCGAACATCACACGTACCACATTCACTTCTTCATCATTGCTTCCGATATCGATATGGAATGAGTAGATTTGCGTGAACTGCTTACTGCAACTTTTGAAGGTTCCATCAATAAACGCAGTATTGCTCGTGGCCAAGCGCTCTCTCGCATTAGTTGTGGCAAATATTAAGATCCTCCCAGCAGTTTGATCATCGGCGAAGAGAAAATTTGATTGGTCTTCCAATATTAACAATCTTTCTGGGAAAACTATGTGCTCAGAAATGGATTGTTCCATAATAGAGCTACGGACATTTCTTCTAATTCTATTTAAAGAGTGCTTCAACGACTGGAATGAAGGAACTTCGGTAATAAAATCGTAGCCACGATGGAATAGCTGCATCAATTCTTGGTTATATATTTTGCGTATTGGAGAATTATACTTACCTGAATTTCCCAGGAAATGGAAACAAGTGTCGCTTTTGCTACCAAAATACCTTGTGTTACTTTTGCACTGTGTCGCATTTGGCCCGATACCGACCAGTCCCAATTCACATCACCCAGCGCATCATATTTGCATAATTGTCAAAAACTTTTAGGTCAATGCTCATGAGGTCCCGACTACAGACCCGAGTCACGTAGCAATTTACGAAACGACGTCCATGTTTGAGCACAACTGCAGATCGAATTGCTGCAAAAGTTTTACTGCAAATGGTGGACTTATAATAAGTTCTTGTGAGCCGATAAAAAAGGGCGATCATCTAACGATTTGTTATACAGATCCCATGTGGGGTACAGCAAATAGAAGAAATCATTTGTCAGAAACTAAATTCTTTTGGTGCAACTGCAAGAGGTGTTCAGATCCAACTGAATTTAATACTCACTTCAGTTCCATCAGATGTACCACAGGGTATTTACATTACAGAAGTTATTAGAACCTGTAAACTTGAACTTGTGCTTGTTTCAGGCAATGTTCAGGCTATTTATTACCAAAAACATTTCTAACAAACCACGATGGAAACGCTCCGAACTGGAATTGCAATATTTGCAAAACTCAAAATTCCTCTTTCCCCATTGAAGAAATTTTACACAAAATAGGCGGAGAATTACAATTGATGCCCAAAGGGGATTCCAACGCCTGTAAATCATTCATAACCAAACAAGAAAAAGTTTTGCATAAAAATCATTATCACCTTACTGATGTTAAAATAGTTTTATCGCAGCTTGTTGGTCAAGAAATTGAAGGAGGATTACCGGCTGTTAGTGATGATGACATCAAGTTGAAAATGCAGTTATGCAAACAACTGGCGTCATTAATTGAGATTATAGCACCAGGTATCACTCACACGGGTCCCAATGAACAATTTACGTAACTTATAGTAGAATTGTTTGTATAAGGGTTTTATAAAGGTTGCGACTTTATTTGAAAAATAACGCGTTAACTTTTCAGCGGAAAAAAGGTTGCGAGGAGTTCTACTTTTTGAATTGCATGCTGCTATTGCAGAGATCGGAAGAAGAACAGCTGTTTCTGGAGAAGGCCCTGGTGCTTTGCATTCAGCACTGGGGGTAATATTACGACATTTTGTATAGGTACTTGACAAAGTATTTTCTTGCTATATTTTTTTCCTATTATAGGAAGCCCGAAAAGTGTTAGCAGAAGCTGTGGATCTTTTGAAATACGAGCCGGATATTTTGCCAGAAGGAAAAATATATATACAGGCACTGGAAAACTTGAGAGATATCGACGTCTTGCTGAGAACAGTACATCAAACACTTGGTGATAGTCCTCTATAAGTAATGTTCCTTATTATTTATTTCCTAATAGTCGTCGCTATTAAATAAAACGCAAAATCTCATTTATCTCTCGTATTTATTTAATATTTAGGTAATCACAGAAACAGAAAACTTAAAATCGAATAGATTATCAACAAATTGTTACCGGCGGAGCACCGCCATTTTGAATCAATTTAGGAAATTGATTATTTAACAGAAATATATATGTATGAAGAGCGACTTCAAACTACGCTGTTTAGAATAGAATATTATTTAAACTGTTTCTTCATGAAATGGTGATACTCCATATTTACAGCGGATATATATATATATATATATGTACATATATGTATAATATATATCATAAGCGTGCATCCCAACAATAAATAATCCTATAATCAATCTCTTACATATATATGTCTATGGGAAATATAGCCAACAGTTTTCAGGTAGATTTCAGCACTTGCGCTACTCTACAATCCATACCTCCACTTCTTACTTATATAACCACCAGTAGATGGCGCATATGTGCCTCTTGCTCTTACATATATGTCGAACCTATTTATAGGAGTAAAGCATTTCGCTGTACTTTATCGCTTCTCGGCCTATGGCTAAGATCAAAGTGTAGTATCTGTTCTTATCAGCTTAATATCTGATACGACCCGCATGCGGGTCCAGTATATTAAACTGATTTTTGGAAATTGACGGAGGTTAGGGGCTTGCTCCACCTCCGTCGCGGGTTGGCCCGGTATTGCAGTACCGCCGGGATCGGCCCATAAAATTAAAACCAAAGCGCATTTTTTAGTTATTTACGTGAAACCTGTAACGTCTAACGTGCGGGTTTAACAGTGACATCAACAGTAAAATTAAATCCGAGGGGTAATCACTTAGGATTTTGGCGTCCCACACGTGCAATATTGCACTTATTGCAATACATTGCACACTTATTGCAGCTTATTGCGTACTTATTGCAGCCCATTGCGTACTTATTGCAACTTATTGCAAGTTTATTGCATCAACACTTTACGGACATTACCTAGGCAATGAGTGTTGCTTTACCTCGTGCTTAGCTACAATATTACTTTATTCCAATGTTAAATTATAAACTGAGATGTCGCAAAATTTTGCTCGATTACCTAAAAGTCGAGCTTAAAGTTATGTGTGGTGTTGGAATAGTAGCGCTCTTATAAAGCAAGTTATAAACAAATTCAAACTACCTGAATTCTTGGAGTTAGTACCAGCATTTATATTAACCTTAATTCAGTCGTACCTTTCAGTAATGAGAAAAAGGCCGAATATAAAGAAGTTTGTTTAAACATAGGTCGAAAAATGCATCGCAGAAAGAACATTTTTTACAATCATTAATCTGCGTCTCGATCTGTGTATTATTAATAAGAGAGAATAAGTAGAGAGTTTGAAAAACATAAAAGAGTTATCTAGGTATGAAATTGACGAGTGAAATACATTTACCCATCTACATAAGAAACCTATCAAAATTGTATTTGAAATATAAATATTCAAATAATTCCCGAAGCCCTGTAAATAATAATCAAATCATCATTTTCTCAGCCTAGCCGTAATTCATCTTCGTCCTGCATTTCTTAACGCGCTTCTCCGAAAATGTCTCGGAAACACGCACCCAAATTGGCCTGCATACGGCTAAATTAATGTCGCAGTTTTTATTTTTTACAAATGCACAACAAACATGTACTGCTAATTATCTGTTCTCTGACTCCGAATTTCATTAGTCGAATAAAATTTATTAGTAGTAGCAATATAATTTACCCAGACTCATACCAAACGAGACTACGCACTACGCTCGGACTACCGAGCGGACTACTGGACACTTGATAATTATAGCACCCGATATAGTAATATATTGTTACGGAATACGTAGGAAGAATACCCCTGTTGGGATGACTATGATATGTAACCAGTATGCGTTATGGGGCTTCGCTTGGCTAATTCTTCCACCGCGATACGTGTTGTTAACTATTTCTACGTTAATTCGAAGGTGTCAGGCAACTCCCTCCGTGTTCGAATGGCTAATGCGCCGGCTCTGTAATAGAAATATCCGCAGATCAAACCTAGCTTGCAGCCGTTTTTTCGTTTCTTACTGTTTTTTTGCTTTAACTCCTAATTTATGTTTAAAGTTTTACAGTTCAGAATGTGTATATCTGGTGCCCCGTCAGATAAGGGAATCCCATTCCAAGAAAACAGTTTATTTCTTGATTTAAGTATAACACCTCAGGTCGTCCGAATCTAGCCGAGGACGCATGGTGGTTATATAAAAATTACGCGTCTAAAGCAACGATGTGTTTACGGCGTATATTTATATCCCAACTAGGTTTTGCCAATCTAACGTTTTAGCGTTATTATCTTTAGTAACCTTTCGTGACGGGGCACCGGACCACAACACATGCAATGAAAAATTCAGTAAATTACAACAAACTATGTACTTTAGAAAAAAAAAAGAAAAAAGTATCCTCGTGGATAGTCCATTAGTGTAACGGCGAAATCAGAGCGCGAAATTTAAAACGCTATCCTAAGAGAATAGTTGGATAAAATTTTTCAATGCTTTTTAAATGGAGCTTAGATGACCTTGCACTTCACATTCTATTTTTACCTTTCATCCTGATTTCTTAACATTAAATCAATATACGTATAGCGATTACTATGAAGCTTTTTTTCGGTGTTTATTTTATAAAAACATTTATTTATGCAGTCATTTTCTTTCAAACTAAAATTCATCAAAATACTGCAATTTACGGCGCGAGCTTGTCTGAGCTAGAACCGACACAGTACTTGGTTTACTATACTAAACCAAGGACACAGAAGATGGTTTAAATCGTTCATAAAGAAGTCGTTAACAACACTAATTTTTAACACTTTCTCTTCCATTATACAATTCTTAAATATAAGTAAATTCTTAAACCACCTATTAAATAAAGTTGAAACAAATAATTACTCCGCGAACTACCAATATATAACGTTTTATTTAAATATTTTACCGGTTTCAGGATTCACAACGATCCCATCATCAGAAATATACGAAAAATTTTTCGTACATTCATATTTAAATAAAACGTTATATATTGGTAGTTCGCGGAGTAATTATTTGTTTCATCATGAACTTCTACCAAAAAGTAAAAGAAGAAAATATTAACTATATTAAATAAAGTTTAAACAATAAATAAGCCGGAGAAATAAGCAACTTAACCTCAAACCTTGTCCAGCAAACGTCAAAATAATCTGGTCTGGTCCTTGGTTTAGTATAGATAATGGTTTGACACTCCGATTTTCGTCGCCTTCTGCGCATGTGGACAAACTTGTTGAGAACCTCTGTAGTCAGGAGCGTCGGATTCTTTTCGCTTTGTGACACTGCCAATATGTCAATTTAGTAACGTCAGTTAATTGCCATTAAATAAATTTCAGGATTTAATTCCCAAGTTTTTCGTTAATATAAAGTGTTGGAACACGAAAGTGTTCTTCCATGAACTATTTTGGTTTTAACGTAATGCCCAAATAGGTGTCAACTGCAAAACGGCTAATTTCCATATCAGATTTCCAGATTTCTTGAAGTTTCAATTTCAAAGTTCATGATCTGGTCAAAAATTTTCAATTTCTATTCCAAATACTATTTAAATTGTAATTTACGCTTTCAGGTATGTTATTCTCTTGATTTTCCTATAATTTATTCTCACATTGGACCAAAACAACATTCAAATTCAACCAAAAATTTTGATCTTCCACAAAGTTTGACAGCAAATTCCTACTATCCCGTTGCTACGAGCAAATAATGTTCGTAGTGTCGTTGACCGGCGATTTTAGAAAAATACTGTAGTTCGCGACAAATCACCCCAGAGTTCCACATACTGACGTCAGTATGTCCCATACCAGTGGCCCCCAAAAGCTGCGTAATGGCCAACCACCCTTTATACTAAACCATGGTCTGGTCTACACAAGACATACGTTCTTTTCTAATAAGTACTGTGCTCCGTTTTAAAATATTTCTGAAATTAAGTTGTATTTTAAGTTGTTTTAGAAAATGTAACAGCTGGAAAGAGTAGTCTATATGTCACTTGCAGTAAGAAATGCACTGAATTTAAATAATCAGTGTTTAAAATCTAAGTACCCTAAGAGCTCCATGATAAGAATTTTGAAGTAGGATAGAGCGTGAAACGAGTAACATAACCTAAAGCCCTAGTTTTTAACAACTTTCCGTCGACGGACTCCGTCGACGCCCTGCGCTGGGGGACTTTGCTTAAATCAAACCTGCATAATTTGGTTGTTGCTAAGTTACACCAATAAAAAGCTGAAAATTTTCTGCCTTTCAAACAGCGACAGACTTAAAATACAGCAAACGGAATTCCGTCGACGGAAAGTTGTTAAAAACCAAGGCTTAACTAATGGACTCTATTCGAACAGAAAACCCCCGCGCGTTTTGGTTCTTGCTTCTTTAGTAAGGAGTTTAACAGATATTGCATTCAATCGATACTTAAAATGTTCGCTTATTATTCATATATTTTCCAATCCTAATCGAAAAGATTCAATGGAAAATTTCAATAAAATGTTCAAAATCTCTAATTAGGACATTAGTACGTTATTGCAGAGTACAAGGCACACATATTGCATACGTATTGCAACCTATTGCATACTTATTACAACCTATTGCACACTTATTGCAACCTATTGCATACTTATTGCAGCCTATTGCAACTTATTGCATTCACAAGTGGCCCGCATATTGCATAAGTGATTACCCCCCCGATTAAAGCTAGGGACACATTTCTCTGACGTGTTGTGTTGTGACGCAACGTTGTATGGATCATACAGCATAAATCGCATGTAATTAAACGGGGCGCGTGCACATTCCTCTGACGCTACGCCTTGTGTTGTGTTGTGACGCAACGCGATCCCTTCTTTCCAGATTTTCGTTGCATCGCGACACAACACATCAGAGCGTCAGAGAAGTGTGCACGGGTCATTTCGCTTAAAAAATATGGATGAAGCTGTCTTAATTGAAAAAGTTAGAAATTACGAATGTTTATTCAACGTGAATTCGAAGAATTACCGCAATGAGTGTATGCGGCAAGAGGCGTGGGAGGAGATAGGCAGGGAAATGAATTCTACAGGTAAAGCAACAGCATTTTTTCTTCACTTGTACTTACATACAGTGTGGAAAAAAGTATAGAAACAGTTCTATAAAAAGTTCCCGGTTAATCGGGGACGAAAACGCTCGATGTGGACACACTGGAGTTTTTGAGAAATGGGGTAGCACCGGTTTATCAAACGTTGCGTCACAACACGACAGAAACATGTGCACACGGCGAGTCACAACACAACACAACACGACACAACACAACACAACACATCAGAGAAATGTGTTCCCAGCTTAAATCGCGTCGTAAAATGGTAATCCATGATATAAAATCGAATACCGGACCCTGTGCAGGAAGTACATACCTAACTGCAGTTTTCAGATAACAAAATGAAAAGTATTCGTTTGAATTTCCAACAAAAAAATTATTTATGCAAGCCTGTAATGTTGAAGAACAAGCAACAAAGTTCATTCACTTTTGCACTAACACACTCAATAGATTTTAGCTTCTGCAAGTCTTGCCCATATCAAGTTCTATGCATTGTTATTTGTTAATCGATTACTTCAGAAATCAGAATCACTCCAGTCGTAGATCTTTCCATTTCTTTGAATAATACATATCTCACTAATCACTATGGATGTTTCATGTTACATATGGTTGGATGGTTGCATCCGGAAACCAGTACAACGCCTAAAACTAAAATTTACAGTACAAGAGCTAGAAGAATTTATTCACCTTCTTTTCTTTTGTTAATATTGCGTAAGACTCGAGAAAGAATTCTAAACAGTGGTTCCTACACGACGCTCTCTGAAAGCACATCGTTTAATACTCTTCGAAAATGCAATTCAAGGATGTACCACTATTACCACTTCATAATATATAGTACTTAGGTCCACAAGTCCACATTTCATGCATTTAACACTTCACTATTGCATATACCTATACTCTTTCAATTTTGCTTGCGCTTGTTTCGATGAAGTCACTCAGGAAGGAATGGTGCAACATTCACAGTTACCTGCTGCCACCATTGTATAGTGTCTGATCATAATACTATAGTATTATAATAGGGCAATAATGGTGAACAACAAATTTCCATAGCAAAATCAACGTAAGTTTCAGAGATACGTATTCTTGATTTGCCTCTTCTTTTTCCAGGTATTTATAGTGAACAGTACTGGAACTGCAGGTTCTGTGTGCAGATTAGGATAGGGGCGGTACAATGACAACAAAAAGAATTGCACTTTTCAATTTAATCGAATTTTTTTGTTGTGGATTCTCCACAAATTTCAATTTTGTAGTTAATATTAATGTTTTCTCCCTTTTTCTATTTATCAAATTTTCCCTTTGCGACTCAATTTTTCTTCTTTTTTTTATTTATTTCACATCCTCTCTTTTTTGTTTACCTTTTCAAAAAGGGTCCACTCAAAGAAATTTTGATGCAGGGTTAGCTACGCCACTGATACGGCAATATATTTATTATTATTATATAGTATTTTTCAGATTTGTTGGCGTTTGCGCTGCCATATCCGATTATCCAAGGAACCGCGAGGAGTTCAGTAGTTTCCAAAATTTTGCTGTTGCTAGGAACCGCGACAAGCGTGTGCGCCGCGACTCTGGACACGGCATACGGCAACGAGCAATTTTGACTTTTTCCCCCAAGAAATGTATTTTTTGTCCACAACATTAGCCCGTTCACACAAAAGACACCGGTTATTTTCTAGTTTGTACTGAAATCTGCTATTGGTTATAAACGCCACAAACTTGTGTCAGAAATGTCCACTATTTGTTTTGTTTTTAATTTGTTATTTAAAATTTTTAATGTAATGTGTTATTTCTTTTCTTTCATGGAATAAATAGCATCCTTACTTCGGTTTTAATGCTGTCAGTTACATCTTCACTTTTTAATTTTTATTTGCTGTGCCTTTTTCCGGGAGTTGCAGCAGACAAACCTCCTTTTTCCTCACCAACTGTGCGCGACTGGCTGCGTAGACTTACTTTTGATGCATCGGCCAATCGCTCCTGGTCACAACTTAAAGGCAATAGGGGACCATTATTTTCCTTCTCTCAAGTAAAGTGTTCAAAAATATTTCGTAAAACTTCTCTACACTGTTTGGTAAAAACATTTCCAGGCATCTTTACACCTGACAATCAAACTGACAGTTATACTTGAAAGGCAATAATTTTTAATAAATTGCTTGGTGACCACTGGATATTGCAAAATAAGCATATTAGTACTGAAACAGTTTTGTTTCACACTACCATAGTAAGAAAGAGTGAGATCAAATACGGAAACGTGAAAATATCATCAAGTCATCTTACGGCAGCAATTAATTATTCAACAAATTCATTTTATAAAAGGGAGAAAGGCACATGAACGTAATGCGCAGATTACTGCACACACACGCCAAGATATCTGAAAAGAACTATATAATGCTGTAGTGTACGTCGATACTCATGGCATCCCGACATATTAAAAAATGCAGTCTTCATTTTGGAAGTTACTGGCGCCCATACCTATACAATTTATTGATAAATCGAGAACCCTGAAAATACTATAAAGTCCAGATTTTGGTCTCCACTGATTAAACAAATGTACCTCGTAAAACATAACAAACATGGTGCCTGAAAATCACGGGAAATGCTCGTTTTTTGAGTTGAGAGCCCAAAATGCACCACTTAAACTTCTCAAATTTAGACCGATTACAATTTTTTTCGACGGATATTGAACGAGTAGGTCTTGAAGAAATTTATCCTTACCACTAAATATGTGGAGTTCTGGAGTCTCCAGTTCCAAAAAGAACATGAACTACTCTATATAGGTAGATGATCCTCTTTCATTTGAGCTCTGTTTGGGGGTCATGGGTAGGCCTGCGCGATATTGAAAATTTGATATCGAATATCGATATCAAAAAGATATCGATATATATCGATATATCGAAATATCGATATATCGTTATATCGAAATATCGATATATCGATATATGGATATATCGATATATCGAAATATCGACATATCGTTATATCGACATATCGGCATATCGAAATATCGAAATATCGATATTTTGATAGATACTTATACAGTGCGTGTCCAAAAAAGTGTGCAACAGGAGGAAAACTCTTATATTGATTTCTTAGAAAACTGTCCAACGTAAAAGTTGGTGCTTGTTACTAAACGTAAGACGAATAATATCAAAAATTAGGCAGAGTTGCTAGGTTCCCACACGACCGCATGCATTATGGAAGAAGCTATTAATTTCTGTTTTAGAATATGTATTTACCCCTACCCAGTAGGGAGACCCAATATGTCCGCCACTGCCTCTATCAATCAGAAAGAAATATTCGGTGCTCATTATGAAACGTCTTACTCCTGCCTGTAATTGTCACACTTTCCATTTTGATGTAAGTAGTCCATTAATTCTTCTCCAAAATAAGACAAATTTTAGGGTGGGAGTAATTTTTATTGTCACCTGAAGGCTTGGCTGCATGTTGAAGGATAATAAGACAAAGCGAAAACTTCAGGTCACAAACAATATTGAATTCAGTGGCGTGATTAGAATTTGGGGCCTCCCCACTCCGCCAGCAATACTTGAAAAGAGGCCCCTTAGTTTGAAAAATGGCTACGATTTTTTATTGTAGTCATATAACCAAAAATAAGACAAATCATTGTTTCGTTCTGAATGACCAGGGTAACCAAAGACAACTGGTTTCGTCCTTTTTAGGATTCGTCAGTGCGGTACAGCTCTATATATTAAGAACGAAACATACTTATATACCGACTTCATTAATTATTTATGAGATTCTAATAATACTGGATAGTTCCAACAATGTTCGGGCAAGTTCGAGTACCATACCAGGTGGCTGTCCTGTACATTTACAGCAAAATAATGTTTGATCTGATCTATTTATTCTAAGCAAACCTTGTTCGCTATTCGTATGTACTATTATCAGCAAAAGTGGTGTTAGTTCCAGTTTGCCATGTGAATCGTTTGTGCCGGACGTTGTTGTTTTCGTCAGCCCCGCTCCCCATAGACGATGTGATTTTTCGTTATCCGATCTCGATACTTTGATGAATGCCCTTTGTTTACTAGTGCAAGGCTAACACATTTGTTGTCATTCAAATAAAATTGTTTAGATCCGCCTTCAAAACTTTAATTGGCGGACAGTTGCTAAGGTTTTTTTTACCTCAGAACGTAATTGGTTATGGCATTTTAAGCGGAATTGAACCGGAAAGTGGAAGACCACTTTTGCTGTTAATAGTACATAGAGACACAATGAACTGATACTGATACTGGAGGTTATACCTCTTGAATTTAGTTTCAAAACAACGCTTCTATCTAAAGAATTATTCAGCTATTCTTCAAGTATGCTTCAAGTTAGGACATAGTTAAAGGATTGAAATTGTATCCTACATGCGGCATAAAATTAATGTAATTTCAGTCACTTTCACATTGCAACGATGTTTTAGGTTTTACTGTTGCAAACTTTACTTGGAAAAACTCGACGTAGGCTCAACGGTTTCCGGTACCAGAAGTTATTAAAATCATTGTAAAACGTCGACACCGCGCTAAATCGATATATCGATATATCGAAATATCGATATATCTAAATATCGATATATCGAAATATCGAAATATCAAAATATCGATATATCGACATAAAAATATCGATATATCGAAATATCGATATATCGACATTCCGGTATCGTTATTCGATATATCGATATCAATATCGATATATCGAAAAAAGTCGCAGGCCTAGTCATGGGCACAACAGTGTTGCACGTAATATAAATTCCAGTGTTGATCGCTGATCGATGCTTATCCAGCATCAAGCGTTTAGAATTCCAGAAAACCGATACGGGAAGTTAGGGGATATTTGTTAAACGCACCAAATAGATCAACTATGCCAATTTTCAGCCATTCTAAAATTTTCTGTACGTTAAAATCCAAAATTACTGGGCTACACCCACCTGTTGATTTGTAAAAACTTCAAACCATTTATATTTTTTCTTTGGACTACGTACTAAAAGTTTTTGCAAACGCACTACCTATAGTTTGATTCTGTCAAACTTCTTTATTTAGTCGCCGAGGTGAATTTCTTTGATCTGATCTGATTATGCTCTTCTTCTTCTTCGTCACGCGCATTTTCGCGGGTTGGCAAAATTTTTTATTCCTCTTGATCCTGAACACAATATTTTTATCAAACTGGTCCTTTATTAACTTCACTTAATTTATCACTGGATCGTTAAGAGTAGGTAAATTGTTAAATACCTACCTTGACTTCAAGTCTAGGGTTAAAAACAAAATTGCGCCACTGAACGTTTATCCTATATTGTCAAAACTTAAACATAGAACACTTTAAAGCTTAAACGCCTAAACCTAAACTAACCGAAAATTCAACTTTGGCCAAGCAGTTATCAGTATATTAAGCCTAACCGCTGCCCCCTACTTTCATCCCCTCCAACACCAACATTCTTCCAGTTAAAATTATTAAAGACGCGTCCCCACTTTAACTTGACAGCACAAGATAAATGTAGGAGTTCTCAAATTGAGACATTTATTTTAACAGGACATAGAACTCGTAAAAAATAAGTCAGTTTGCGAATAATCGCCTAGTTGAAAAATAAGAAAGACAGAAATCTTATCGATATGATTGTTCCTATTAGTCCTGGTGTGTTTACAAAAATGAAAAATTGTTAAAAATTGTCACCGTTCGTTTGATGCGCACATAATATACAGGCAACAAATAAACCGTTGGTACAGAACAATATTGTTAAACAGAAGCAAAGTTTCATTCGGCTTTCAGTGACTGGTGTACCTCAGGGTTTCATTCTTGGTCCTCTACTGTTTACATTGGTAATCTTATAAATTTTGTGAAGAAAATAATAGGTATGTAGTCTTTCAAAGATCACTAGGGTAATCTTCAAGGTAATTTGGTCTCACTTCTTCAGGTGTCTAAATCATATTCTATCATTGCACGCACAGGTAGGGCTCTTTACGAAAAGTATAAAGGTATACTTCTCACAAAACTTGGGACATCTGGGCCTGACAAGCTCGAAGCTCATGATTTTTATTTAAATACTAGGCCAATCACTCCCTTCTGATGATCGAAGCTCTGGATCAGGACAGTTCTGCCATTATAACCAGCAGGGCCGGGACAGCTCAGCCGCCAGCTCCAGGGCATCTCGCTACCAGCACCAGCCAGGACTTGAACTTCACTGTCAGCTCCGGGACATTCCACAGCCCAGAATCTGCTTACCAGCTGGGACTTGGACCTCATCACCGACTCGAGGAACCACCGAGCCAACTTCACTGGCTTATCCGAGTTAACTTCGAAGGTGACACCTCTCTTAGAGGACCAAGTTCCGCAGCAGTCCTTCGAGGCTCTAATATTGAAACTCGGAAAAATCTTAAAGACATATGTATGGAGTAGGGCATTCTATGGGTGAGAAACTTGAAAAATAGGAGAAACGAATCGAAAAAGAATAAGTGATGAAGATACCGTGGATAGATAACATTAGCAATAGTTATTAGAAAGAGTTGGGGAAAAGTGAAATGTATGGAAGACAGTAAAGAATAGGAGAGGTAGGTTGGTAGGACACCTTCTTAGAGGCAAAGGAATAGTTCGCCACATACTAGAGTCAGATGCAGGAATAAAAAGAGGTAAGGGTAGGCCCAGATCTGACTACAGCTCTCAAATAGTTGGGGATGTAAAATGTTCTATGCTTAGGGAAAAGTGTAGGTCGGCTCAGGATAGGAAAGGATGTAGGATGATGATGATCCACCTTGTTGTAAATAGATTGTGTTTTAAACTGCCTCAGAGATTCTACTGTAAGGAGTCACAAAGCTGTCAAACAAACAACATCTAAGAATCTCAGTTGCAATTCCCATAGTACACACACACAAAATGTGGGGTTATAACATTGCAAATGCACATCAATGGTTCACTGGTACTGGTACACAGGCTTAAACGTCAGATGTTAGGATGGGTACCGTTATCAGTCAGTCGTCATTGGAGTAACGAACTCTGCTGGCTGAGCTCAATAATGTGGGAGCTGCCCCGTATTAAATACGGTGCTGGAACGACTAACCCCACAATCTGCTCACAACTCAGGTTTCGGCCAGGCTTCTATCTCTTAGCCATTCCAATTTAGACGAGTGATCTTCGAAGTTGCTTGCGTGGTCTTCTACCTCACCTCACTATACCATAATCAGCAAGTGGTTTTCTTTAGGTCACCTCACGTGCAGTACAAGCAGTACTCACTTCAGCAAGGTTTCCCTCGCCCCATACCATTTATTGAGCGACCATCGAGATCACCTTTGTGGCACTCTACCGCTCAATTACATCATCATCGTTGCCCACATACAAGGAACTGGGTAGCCCGCAAGTTATTTTTAAGGGTGAACAGAATTAACAATGGCGAACAATCACAGAACTGGAGCCATTGAGGCAGAACTTCCACTTATATAATTTACTGCCGCATAAACTGTTTGTTATTAATTATGATACATGTACTATCTGACTACCCTCACTTAGTTTCGCCTGCAAGCCAATGCAGTTTCCGGGGTGCGGCACGAGGAGCCATAAGTGAGAGTTGGATAACCTGCGAGAGCCAGTTAGTAGAAACCATCTTCGTTTATAACGTTCGATGTGGCTGTTTCTGTTAAAAGGTACGATCTCTCTGCAGTGTACCCCACACACCCCTTTGGTTCTTTATTTATATTTTCAAGTTTTACAGAAACTTAAGTCATCGATATAAAATGTACAAATTAATACAAGGTGAAATAGCAGTAGATAAGAAAATTTTAACTCTTAAATCCTAGTCAGGTACGTATATGAATCAATTTGATATAAAATATTCGTTCTATTTTACCTTGTATTTCACAATATTCTCTTACAAAAACCTATATACAAAATTATTTACAATAAATATGTACAAAACATAATTAATTACTATTAAAAAACTTAATATCGGAAAATAAAAATATATTGCTCTTACCCGATATGTCGTTCATATGTGAAGATCGCAGGGTAACGGTCTGCTTGTCACTATCTACACTAGTAACACAAACATATCCAGCAACACGTGTGAGCAGAATATTCTCCTCGTTACTCTTCACCCTACTGACCGCCAATAAATGGTGTAGTAAACCTGCGTTGGGCATAATGGGCATCAACATCGTACGAAGAGCTTCTGGTTTCATGCCGTAAGGTAGGCAGCATTCCGGCAAAGGATGAGGTAAACCAATCCTAAAAATCTTCATTTCAGACCACTTTATGTCGAAAGAATGTGGAGATAGACCATTCTTCGGAGTGCCAGAGAAGTATTCTCTTAACTTCTGGTATCTCTCCTCTACTCGTTCAGTTTCCAAGCGATCTTCGGCTCCTCCACTTTTACGAAGGAAGACCACTTTAGTACTCTTAGGCACGTCTCTAAGTAATTCATGGTGCAGTCTCTCTTGGTCTAACACCAGAATATAGTCGACTTCAAATGCCTTAGCTGCATCTAATAATTCTTCGTGTCTTCCACTTTCCCACGCACGAGTGTTGATAACAACACCATCAAAAATGGTCCTCTTGCCTACTTTCTTTGCTCTCTTTATGGTATTCGCTAAGTGACGTTGCAACAAACCGTACAGAGTCCTATTTTCGTCAGGTGACTTAAGCCCAAAATGATAAACCAAGGAAGATCGGGAAGATCCCTGGGTAAAACCATTTTCCACAGATGCAGGTCTTCCAACTAATAAGGTACCCATGGAACCAGGAACAGAGATCTGACCACGTCCAACATCAAGATCGACAAATAAAGGCTTCCTTCTACTCCTTACAGCATAATTCAACAACAATCGGCATAGGGTAGACTTTCCTGCATCCTTCGGACCAACCACCATCGTAACTGGTCCTCTTCTTTTATCCTTTACAGCATTTATACGCATCAATTCCAGGGAATAATGCAATTGAATATACTGATCCATTAGAGTTTCCTTCGCGATGTAACATCCATCAGGTTTCCCTTGTACTTCTAGCAGACAACCCTTCCAGGAAAACACTCCTATATTTGCACCTGCACTGAACTCATAACGCTTTCCTACATCTAACTCACTTCCAAAAATTTCCGCGGAACCCACTTTTAACATTAAACAAACTTTCTCACTTTTTGATTCCACTGAAAACCGCAATTCACACTTGGCGTCTAACTTAATTTCCTCCACATCCATATCTCTGTAGCGCTTCGTCATTTTCGTATTGAAATATTGGAACACAACACAAAATTCTGAAAAACGCACCTTCACTCAAAATCACAAGTTCACAACCGTCTGTAACAACGTCAACTGAGCATGAGCAAAGATATCCGGAATTTATATTCGGAGCCGGTCGACTGCACGCGGAAAGATAGCGTTCGCTCATTGGTCGAATATTCGGTGGTGGGGAACTGTTAAGCCAATGACAAGTATAGGTGGTATATGCTAGACCGGAAACCGTAGTCCGCCATCTTATAGTCCAGTTTAGTACACGTCAATGCAATACAAAATAGTTGTTTTTGTAAGAAATATTCAAAAACCTTCGTTTTTGTGGAGTTTGTAGTTGGAAAAGTGAGTTCACGAGTATAGCGCTGTTTATATCTTGCTTTTGAAATTTGGTCATAGGATATTTTATAGTATATCTACGTCTTATTTAATAGTTCTAAGCGGCGTCGACTCAGTTTACATTTTCTACTATTGAGAATTAAATTTTTCTTATAATAATAAATGCTCAGAAAATAGTAGCTGACGAAATTAATACAGCGAGATCACACGTATAACCTTAAAACACTCCATCAAATCATTGGTGTCATTATAAATCCGATCAAATTGCAAAGGACTAAAAGAAAAGAAACTGAAAACCCCACATCCTTTTCCTGCAAATCGACAGAAACCAGCCCAGCAAACAACGAAAAACTATGCTTGGTACGTGCTGGCATGTACAACAAAATGGCGGACACCTCTATGCCAGTCACCGGAAGTGACGTCATGCCATTTAATAGAGCACCTAGAAACACCGCCATTTTGTGTCCTACTGACAGCTTTTACCCGAGTTAACTGGGTTGTCAGGAGCATATAAAAAATTAGTAAATGTGTAGGTATTCTCTTTTATTTGCTTCACATTTCTTTCTGAAATCTATAGTAGAATTTTTTGTTACTTACATACTTATTTTAATAATTTAATTTAGAAAAATAAACGAACTTTGGCTTCGACAAGTCTGTTGCAAATTCGCACAAAGCTGGAACCAATATGGCGGTTGCCTTACCATTTAATGTTGCAGCCAGCAATGCCGAGCTTGCTTTTGGCTAAAGGGTACCATTGTTTAAAGTTGTTAGGACCTATTTTAATTTAAAATTCATGTATTGGAGTAGAAGGTTGCATTATTTTCTCTTCATATTTTCCTCTTTCTATTGCCCTGTTTTTCTCTTTCGGTTTCTTTTTGTGATTTATTTAGATATGGTTAAGAGGAAGGTCTGGTTGCTTCAGAATATACCTTCTGGGTCATTATATATTGTAATATCCCGTATAACCCAGGCCCTATTTGACAGAAAACAGTCAAAAACATAATTCGTGATCGTCTAAAATTTTATACCCTACGTTGTGTTAATTTAAAAATGAGTTTTGTCTAGAATTGCACTGATGAAATAGCTCATTTGGGAAAATTGGAAGGAAAACACACAATTGTTTAATTAATAGTTTAATTAACGTGCTCAGCCTGACTTAGACTCACGAGGAGAAAAAGAGCCGTGCAAAGAAAAACCTCGATCACAGTCCAGTATAAATCTGCTATGTTTATGCACAATACAACACAAAGAAATTATATATGCAATATCAAGACATCAAAAATAAAATAATTGTGGTTCAACATTCGTAAATAAAATAACAGTAAACAACAATAATTCCAAAGGATATGTGACATATTATTGATTTAATGGTGAATGGTACTGAACCGTTCGAACAACTACTCCTCGGGCAATTAACCCGCCAGGCATTGAATTATAGAACGAAATCCAGATTTTGTGAACTTTAGATTTAATGATGTTGGGCATACACAAATCTTCTCATCAGCAAAACTCACAAAACAATTTCATGCAATGCAACGTCTCAAACATAAAACGTACAAAACAGAAGAATTTTTGTTAGTTAACTGACTCTGTCAGTGGGTACTGCGGGCTATACAAGCTACTCACAGCTATGAGTTGAAAATTGAATCAGATTACCGTAAGCACCAGGGCCCTTCACGATATTTTTTCAGTAGATGCCAGGTCACCTGTTCAGGAGATCAAGGCTAATATTTCAAATTAAAACACATATAAATAAAAACACACAAATAAAACAATATATAGAACTCAAGGCACTTCGGGAATTACTGTTCTCACGGGATAAAAGATTAATTGACACAACAAGGCAAATACACACTATCTGATGACAAGATTTGCGAAGATTTGCGATTGAAATTAAATAACGAACATAAAGAACAACATATCTTTTGGAACAAATATGTACATGAAATAATTGACAAACAAATAACATAGCTTTAACTGACCTGTGAATCTCGTAGACACCCAAAAACTTTTATAACAATAAAAATATTCACAAAGGAACGACAATAATTAAAACACGTAGTGACGCTTTTACGTCTCAAGAAGGAGTCCTCTCATTTCCAGACGTGGCCGCTTACATCCCCTTAATCCCCCTACGCTAGTGTATACATAAAAAGCGAACGCATAAATTTCTCAAATAAATAAACTACCTAAGTCGAAACGAAAATGAATCGATAGACGAAATAGGATATTTTTCGGAATAATAAATATTAAAAAAGGTACGGTTACTACATTTCGCCCCTTTGAAAACATGAACAGTGAATGACCATGGGACTGGGCATATTTTCAACACCCTGTATAACTAATACTAGCAATCGGACCCCTCATCGTGAATCCTGGTTGATACGCCCCTGGCATCTTATATGAATATCCGATGCCCCCTCTTCATGAATCTTGGAAATTTCTCAAATAAATAAACTACCTAAGTCGAAACGAAAATGAATCGATAGACGAAATAGGATATTTTTCGGAATAATAAATATTAAAAAAGGTACGGTTACTACAATATATTTATTATTTTTTGTTTGTGTCAATATTTTATTTGTGTCCGACAATAAAGATGTCTTATTAATCTTTGTTCAGAAGGCATAAAATTTATTTCAAATGCAAGGTCATTGCAGGTCTATACATAATATGGGCATTTTTCGTGTTCGGCCACCTGGAACTTGTACGAAGTCTCAGCGCAGAAGCGTTCTTGGCTTTCTTCTAATACGTATTCAGACAAGGGAGACAGTTGCAAGAATTATACCAATTCCTATTCAACTGGCTGTGAACATTTGCTAAACAATATATCAAAGGGCATTTTGTCCCAGCAAGAGCACCCCATTTCGGAGGCTTGTGGGAATACACCTGAAATCAATGAAGCATCATTTACATTATGAACCAGGGATAGAACAGAGGGACAAAAACAAAATGATTACATCAAAACTCCTTTATTATTTCAAATAATATCCAATACCTACTAGAGTTTGTACACTTCAAATTAAAAAGAATAGACAATAAAAAAAAAACATTTTTTTATTAATAAGCAGTGGTACAGTTTTTACAATCGAATAAATTACAGCAAGATCAGAAACACCTGTGGCCATTATTTAATAAAATAAGAAGTTCCTCAAAGCAAATCGCTTATGATAACTAAAAACTGTTTTACACGTACTCTGTGTCACTGTAGCAAACAAAAGTTTAAAAAAATACATAAATTACAGTTATTAATAAACTAGGTAATCGTAGAATATTATAATTGCTCGTTTAACATTCTGTCTAAAACATACACAATCATATTTACAAATGGTGTTATATAGCAGGAAAATTTACAAAAAAAACAACAATCACCCGTCTGCCTCAAAGAAATCCCAAGGCAACTTTTGCAGGAGCCACTTTTTATCATGCGTGGTCGACTGTTAATGCCCGAATAAAAGAGACGGGCGACACTTTTTGTATTCGACTTCGGCGACAAAAAGTGGTTCGTGTAAAAGCTGCCTTACACAGCAGACGCGCCTTCAAAGAGTGCTAACTTCATTTTATTTATCTCGGGGGGGCAATTAGGGGAAAAGGGGTAGAGAAATGCAGGCCCAAAAACACCTGAAGCTGCCTATTTTATTACAATAAAAAAGAAACAGCGTCGTCAGTCTCAGTTATAGATTTTTATCGCCTTCTCCAAATAGTTGAACCGTGACCTCTTAGGAGCCTTGTTCACGTGTTCCAGACCGATCCACGGCCGTGGACTACCCGCTGGAATAGAAATTTTCACATTTAAATGTAAGTTCTAATCAGTCAACATAGGTCAAGTGTTGGTGGAACATACTTTTAAAGAAAATTGCAGTGGAATTTCTCTAGGCAAATTTCTTGTAAGTTTTTCTAATTTCTAATTTTCAAAATATGCATTTCCACAAAAGTAATTCTTATTTACTTTCTTATGGGCTAATCGAGACGTGGAACTGTAAAAAAGTCAATATGCGCCGAAAAGTCAGAATGTGAAGAATAGACAAAAGTCGAGCCCTCAAAGTTTCAAATAGGAAGAAAATCAATATGGTGCACAAGTCAGTTTGTGTGGAATAGTCGAGGTCAGATTTTCACTACACGTCAAGTAAACATCACATCATGGACCATAATTAAAGCTGGCCGATATCAAATATCGATACATTAGTGTCGATATATCAATATTTTCAATGACGGAAACGGGATAAAAAGTATCCTATGTCCGTCTCCTGGTTCTAAGCTACCTCCCCACCAATTTTCAGCCAAATCGGTTCAGCCGTTCTTGAGTTATAAATAGTGTAACTAAAACGACTTTCTTTTATATATATAGATTAAAAATTTTCAAAGTCCATTTCTTACAAACAAAAGGTAATAACTAATAACTAAACTAGGAAAAGAGTATGTTAGAAGTTTTTCAATATTGCACGTTTCGAATGTGCATGGAAAACCGTAGACCGCTGGTTTCGTCCTTTTGGGACTCATCAGTACGGTGCTGTGCCCTACACACTCAAACCATGCAATATTGCTTGATGTATACAGGATGTCCAGTTAAGAATGGGCCATACTTCAAATTTAGCTTCCTTGAGTCAAAAGAAGCTGATCTGAACCAATTTATCTTAGTACATTTCTGCTTCCTTAAAAAGTTATGGGCCTTCGAAGATCAATTTTTTATTTAATTTTTTCGTTATTTTTTGGGCACCTTTAAAGCTATTTCAGTGAAACTTGGTATAGGATGCTTTTATGGGTAGCTAAACAATAATATGTACTTACTTTTGAGTAAAAAGTAGAGGGCGCTAACTTTCACCTCACGTCTTCTTTTGTTTTTGTCTTATTTTGTTCGCTGGTAGAAATTTAAAAACAATAATTACAAGTTTTATGGAAAGAGCATTCGATTTACTGTAAAAAAGGTATACTTGTTGCGAGTCCCTAAAACGTAGAGAAAAATGCATTTAAATTAATGCTACTGTGGTAAGCCAATGATGCTGATCAGAATCATGCCTCCATTTTAAGCCCATTAATCATGATAGACGTCAAACATACAGAACATGAGACAGCCAACAATTTTCATTTGTAAAATTAGAAATAAAAAATTCTTCAGAACCCCATAAGGAAGTAAAATAGTACTAAGATAAATTTGGTTTCGAAAACATTTGTATTTAATTTTTTTCGTATGAAAATTGTTGGCTGTCTCATGTTTTTTGTATGTTTGATGTCTATCATGATTAATGGGCTTAAAACGGAGGCAGGATTCTGGTCAGTACCATTGGCATACCACAGTAGCATTAACTTTAAATGCATTTTTCTCTAAAGCGGTACGTTTTAGGGACTCGCAACAAGTATACCTTTTTTACAGTAAATCGAGTGCTCTTTCCATAAAACTAGTATGTAATTGTTTTGAAATTTGTACCAGCGAACAAAATACGACAAAAACAAAACAAGGCGTGGGGTGAAAGTTAGCGTCCCCTATGTATACAGTGCGAGTAAAAAGTCTGGAACTAATTCTATAAAAAAATTAGGAATCATTTCTGGAAAATCTTTTTTGATAATTGTCGTTTTTCGATAGTGTTTTGATTTCGTAAAATGGGCGATGACGTCATAGAATGAAATCAAGACTATCGAAAAACGACAATTATCAAAACAAATGCACTTTAAAAAAATTTGTTTGACGTGGCCGAGCGTTTTTTCCAGAAATTATTCCTGAATTTCTTATCGAATTAGCTCCAGACTTTTTACTCGCACTATATACTTACACGCTTGGTGCAAGTATTAAGGGGCCACATCACACAGAGGGATAACTGAAGACTTGAATGCACACGCCACGGGGTACAGTTAAAACTCACTGTGTATGGGGAAGTGTGTGGCGTGCACAGTCAAGTCGCCGGGAATAGAGCGCTGCTTGATTTTTGGAATGTGCAGTTATAACTGCACGGGGAAGAGTCACTGTGTATGGTGAACAAGTCCGTGCACGCCTCGGGTGGGGCCAGTGGCGTTTGTTTAGCAGCATTGCATCCGCGATTTGACGCATCAACATTTCGGATTTACGCGAATTTTTAACCGAGTTTAATGAATTGTTCACGTGAGAATATGCATGATGTTTCAGCAATCATTCCTTCACCGCTTCACCCATTTGGATCTAGGTCTTTTGGTTTTTATAGCACTTTGTCGTTTTTTTTATTAAGCACGCCACTGTTATCAACATAAGGGTCTTTTCGTAATGCCATTGTACCCAAAACTGACGGTTTTACTCAGGACAGGCTATAGGTTTAACTTAACGCAAAAGCGTGCAGTCAAAGCCGCGCATTCTTCACTCTGTGTGAGTGAGCGCCTTTAGCAAGAGCTAATTATTAGCCGTATTATGCGGCGGTAATAAGTGGTACTGGACCGTTCGAACAACTACTCCTCGGGCAAATACCTCTCCAGGCATTGAATTATAGAACTAAATCCAGATTTTGTGTAAGATCTCGTAGTACACAAAATTTGGATTTAGTTCTATAATTCAATGCCTGGAGGGGTATTTGCCCGAGGAGTAGTTGCTCGAACGGTACAGTACCACTCAGGAAAAGAGTAATAATTTAAAAAGTGATGTGTTTTAGGGGATTGAAAGCAAGCAAAAGTTTTGTAAAGAATTTTTTTTCGAGAAATGAAAAATAAGTTTTTCCTCTTGTAAACTCGATCCGGGACACTCTAGATTTGGGAAATCAGTCCTATGAAAATTATACGATTTTGCAGTGGGGTTGGAAAAATTAGGATAGGTAATTTGGACATGAAGTTGGAATTCAATCTTAGAATAAAAGAAATCTAGCAGCCTGTCACTTTCATTTACAATGCCGCTGAACTCTGTCACATTATCGTCGCTATAAAGACGAACAGGCGTATCTCAAAATTTCACTGTTTTGAGTTAAGACAGTCCGGGTTATACCCTTTACTAATACTATAATTTAGCAAACTGGCGTAACTCTAGAAAGAAAACTAAATAAATTAGGTGAAGGCGTAACTCGGCAAATTACATTTAAAATAACGACAAACAGGCGTATCTCAGATTTATGTAAGGTAGGCTTGTTTTCAACTTCTACTTTTTCCTCGCATAAATGTCCGCTGTGCGCTATCAAGAATAAACAAATTTTATTAATTCTCTGCGACACGTGAGCTATTTGACGGTGTGTAATCATGGATGTGCTTATTAAGTGGAGGGATGGTACGACAAATGTTGTTTCATCTAAGGATTTGAAGTGCGCAAGAAGAGGTGGTAAATTTAAGAAAGGAAATCAAGTTAAAATGTTCTGGACAGAAGATCAAAAGTGATATGAAGGTGAAATAATAGATACAGAGAGGGATCATAAAATTTTTGTGGATGATAGTGATAGTGAAGGCAACAATATTTCATTAGCAGTTTTGAAACAAAGAGTTGTTGGGTTCAAGAAAACCCATTGTTTCGCAAGAAAATCTGCATTTCCAGCAGAAAAGGTAGCACAAAAGTGTATTCAAATGGAGAGTATATAGGTACTAGTTCTTTGGAAGATTTTGAGGTGGCGTGTGAGGTTTGTTTTTCTTTTTTTCCTGATAATGTGGATTGCAATGACTACTAATTTGTCATTGGAAATGGAAACTGTAATTGAAAATGCAGTGGATGACAGTGATAGTGAAGACGACAATATTCCTTTAGCAGTTCAAAAAAAAAGAATTGTTAGGCTCAAGAAAACTCACAATCTCAAGAAAATATGCATTCGCAGCAGAACAACAAAACCAAGAGTACATTCAACTGGAGAGTACTGGTTCTTTGAAAGATTTTGAAGCGCCGTGTGAGGTTTGTTATTTTTTTTCTTATAATTTGTATTGCAAAGAATACTAATTTTAGACATTCGAAATGGAAACTGTAATGGAAAACCCTCTGTAAATAGAAAATGCAGTATTTGAAGACGAACGTAATCTCGACAGGTACGTGGTACAAACATGTGAGGTTCCAAACTGTAAGGAAGAAGTATTCATTGCTTGTCCAAGTTGTCTACTTTTGCTCTGTTGGGAGCACACAACAAATAATGGATCTTGCGAAGCTAAGCATGCAACTCAGCAACCGCTTGTGCAAATAGCCCCAGAAGACTTTGTGGTTAAAGGAAGTAATAGAGAAAATGGTGTACCTGCTCGTAATGAAAGAAAGATAAATAAGAAAAAAGTTGCAAAATCTCAAAGAAATATGGGCGAAAATTATATTCGTCCAAAAACTGGCGTGGGGGTGTCTGAAAGGAGATTAAAACCCCGATGCGGAAATGTACGTTGTCAGAGAATATATTGATACACATACAGCGATTTCCGAAAATGGAATCTCATTATTGCCGCAAAAGTACTAGTCGAGAATATATTTACACCCGGATTTGTCAGAAGCAAAAATGCGCCCATATGTTTGTGCAAGAAAATGGTAAAATGGTCCAGTCAGTTACCCGGTGTATCTACGTATATTTAACAGTTTAAATTTATCCTTCCACCACCCCAAAAAAGATCAGTGTAATTTGTGTAATTCTTCCAAGAAAGGTTATATTGAAAAGAAGAGAGAATTTGAGGAGGTTTATAGCAGACACAGAGCCGAAAAGACTTGTATCCGGAAAAAGAAAGAAGACGAAAAGTTAGAGAGAAATGAAGAAAATGCTTGTACAGTATTTGACTTGCAGCAGGTAATCTTTTTGCCACAAACATATGACAGCAAATTATTTTAAAAGAGAAGGTTATCCAATTATAATTTAACAGTTTATAACATTAAAACAAAAGAATGTGACTGTTTCTCCTGGTCTGAAGCCCAAAGCAAGAGAGGCGCTTCTGAAATAGGATCTTCTTTCTATTTCTGCTTGCAATGTTTAGACAACAAACGTTGTAAGCATGTATCGCTCTATTCCGATTCATGCAGCGGACAAAACAAGAATTCATTTATTGTAGCAATGATGCTTCATTTTCTCAACAAATCGTTGAATGTGAATACGATTTCATTAAAATTTTTTGAACCCTACCACGTACAGATCGAGGGCGACTCGGCACACAGTGCAATACATACAACCTTGGTAAAAGCTGGCGACTTGTTTTTACCCTCACAACTTACCACTGTTTCCAAGTTAGCCCGCTGATCACACCCATATGTCGTGCATACTTTGAAATCCGACGACTTTCTCAACTTTAAGCAAATGGCCGCACACCTTAAGATTCTATTAGGGGAACAAATTAGGTGCTCGATATTATAATCATACTGCAGAGTACACTTTCCCGTTAATTTATACAAATGCATGATTACGAAATAGAAATTCGATATAAATAACAGACACTCGATTATTATAATGAATGCTCAGTATATAATTCACATGCTCGCTAATATACTAAATACTCGATAAATATGATAGACGCTCGATAAATGTAATGAAAGTTTGATACAAAATTTAAATGCCTCCCATAATAATAAATATTCGATAAAAAATTATAAACTCTCAATTATTATAATGAATGTTCGGTATATCAAGGTATTCAAAACGAACTGCTTTGTTTTATACTTGCCCGTCACCGAATACAGTCAAAAAAGTGGTTCCACGGCCCACTATTTCCGGTCTTTGGGCAAGCGTAGCGAGCGGAGCGTTTAAGTCTCCCCCCCAGCGTTTATTTAGTACCCCATCGGGATAATTCAATTATATCAAGCAAAATTTGATTTAATAGTGAACCCGACTTATCGAGCATTTACATTTTTTTAGAGCGCTTATTTGATTAAAGTAGCGACCAGAACTTATAGTGCAAATGAGATACTTTATCGGGTGAATTTCTTTAAAATATAAAGCAAATTGTATTAGTTTATTCGGCATTTTTATATTTTATCGAGCATTTATTATTTTATATCGAGCATTAATTATTTTTTAGTATGCAAAATACATTCAATTATCGGGTGTAAATTACGACCCTTCTATTAGTAAGAGAAGATGACAACGGAAATAGCATAAACTGGAAAGACATTCGCGAAATTAAAGTAGATAAAACATTTTTAAATAAAATATTGTTTAAAACTAGCCATCTTGCTGCAGGGTACCGAAGAATAACTCTAAAAAGAACGACCACTTCCCCCAGTACACAACCACAGCAACTTAATGCCCATCCACCCAAATTAGCTTCGGCAAAATTTTACGATTTAATGGATCTATGTAACGGGCAAACACTAGTCATATATATGCCAGAACATGTAGTTTTATAAAAATCTACCACATTAAATTTTATTTTTCGTTCCATGTTATTACCTACAGTTGCTGTTATAATGTTATGTTTCAATGTTCACAATATACGTTTGAAAAGCAAAATGCGTGTTTTAGCTCAAAATATTTGAAAACTTAGTGGCGTAACTAGTACGTCGGAATATTTTTTAAAAATACAAAAGGGCGTAATCTCGGCAACAGATTCAAGTTTTCTATTGTTGCACGCAAAGATATTCTATTTCTATAGATACCAAGATGCAATTTAATATAGCTGAAAACATGCGTGCGACAAGAAAATATTCTCTGTTTTCGTTTGGAGCACGCAAAAATTTATTTTGCATCTTTCTTAAGGCAAAAAGTCAAATATGACATTCACTGGGTAACCTTCATTTCACAAGTTTCCGAGTTGTCAGTGCTAGTTGTCAAATTAGATACGAGAAAATTAAATCTTTTAGGAGAGTAAGCATCGAGTTGTAGGCATGTTGAAAATGGTCTTAGAAATTAATATGTAGCGTAGGTATTTTAAAATAAGTAGGAAGCTGCTGAAGTAAATTATTAAGCGAGTAAGTAAGTAAGTAAGTCTAAAATGAAATGTATTTTGGGTGCTTCTTGTCAGAATCGATGTTACTTATATGTGACAATCGCCGTATTTTAGTACATTTTGGTATGTGTTGAAGAAACTTACTTGTGAAATGAGAGGGTACCATCTTTCGAGTTGGCTCCACAAACACAACAATATGAAACCATTTCTTAAACTAGGTACCAGTTCAGAAAAACACAAAATAGAAACATTTAACAACAAACAGAACAATAAACAGTAGACAGTAATAAAAATTTCTTCTCCCGTACGAAAAATAAAAATTCAAATGACAAGGCGATTTGACGTTTAAATGTCATGCAATTTAATTAGCGCGCTACGCCAAAAAAATAATTTTGACTTTTTGCCCAAAGAGAGATGACGTTAACACGGCAAAATTAGGTAGAAAAAGTGGGAGAGAAAAAGGCACGTCTTTTATGTTGGAAATAAGGTACGTATGCCGAATACATGGGATCTTGGTGTCTATTAGTATAGAATGTCTTTGGTTGCACGCCTGCTTGTAATGGCCTACTTTGCATTTTCATGGGCCTTGTCGTCATCTTCTTATCAAAATTTGTATGGTCATTTGTATGGTCATACAGGGATTTAGAGGTTATGTTGATTGAACAGTGTTGTGCTCTTGATTTTTGTCACAAAAAGTATAATTAAATCGCTTGATTGGTTGAGGGAGGTCCACCAGTTGATGCAACAGTGGTTGCTGAGGGCAACGGGGCAGAAACTTTGAGAATGTTGGGCCAATTTGTTTTCTTTTTCATCTTCAATTGAAATTGAGGTTAGGGGATGTCAGCATGAGGACCTGCATTACTTGTACTACGGATGAGGAAAGTTCGTTGGGATACGGATGTGATGATTGTGACAACTGGATCTGCAATAACTGCACTGGAATAACTGCGTCTGAAGTGAAGTGTATGCAACTGAAAAAGCGCGTATTGAAATTTCGATGTCGTGATCCGGACTGTGGTGGGAATCGTAAGTCTGATGGTGAGATTGACAGATTGTTTAAGAAACTGGAGGATCTGGAATCATTGATAAGTGTTTCATTGGCTGGTGTCAGAGCAGAAATAAAGTCAATACCGTCGACAACAGAGAGAGAACCGGTGAGCATAAATAATGCTCCAAAGTACAGTGAGATTTTGAAGAAGCAGGACCTAAATAGAGAAGCAGTAGTTATTAGACCTAAGACGGCAGCCCAGAATTCAAATATAACTAAAGAAACAGTGAAACAGCAGATAGACCCAACTAAAATAGCAGTGAAGGACATACGCGGTAGGGCATCCAAGTCCCGGGACCAAGGGGCCAATCGGGACTTCGGGACCTGACCAAAAAGTCCCGGGCCTAGTCCCGCAGTCCCGAATATATTAAATAGGCAAATTTTCATGTTATTTAAGATGTGACTACGACAAATGTTGAATAAAACAACTGTCTAACATGAAAAAAACGTTGCAACTTTTATTAGTGCATAACAACAAAATAAATATGTAACATAAAAACACAAAAGAAAAATGTACATAGGGTACATAAATAAGAGGAAATAAATATAAAAAACATATACGAAAGTTTTACATATAAATGGAACAAAATGAAACGCCCTTACGTCATTTGATTGAAAACGTGCTCTGTATTCTGTGACGCGAGCGCAATCTCCCACCATTTTTCGGGACCACGGTAGGTCCCGGGACTAAAGCTGTGGTCCCGGGACCTCTAAAATCACATGTAGTCCCGGGAAATCCCGGTACTGGATGCCCTAATATGCGGTGTTTCCAAGGGAGGTGTAGTTGTGGAATGCAAGAACTTGGAGGAGGCGGATAAACTGAGGATAGAGGTGGAAAACAAGTTGGGAATGAACTATGAAGCGAAACAGTTTAAGAAACGTGTACCTGTTGTGAATGTCATGGGATTGAGCGAAAAGTTGGGAGAGCCTGTCTTCATAGAATGTCTAAAAAAGCAGAATGACTTTCTACCAGACAATATGTATGTAAAAATTGTTCATACCTACCAGCAGAAGTCTAAATATGGTGTCAGATATAATGTTAAGATAGAGGTGGACGGAAAAAGTTTTACCAGAATAATGTCCCAAGGCAAACTTAATATAGGGTGGGACAGGTGCTTTGTACATGAGGACATAAATCTAAATAGGTGTTATAAAAGCAATGCCTTCAATCATAAAGCAGACTCTTGTAAAGGAGACAAAGTGATATGTCCTATGTGCTCAGAAAATCATGACTTGAAAAATTGTAAATCACAGACTCTTAAATGTGTGAACTGTACAAAATTAGTAGAACGTTTGAAATTAGATATTGATACAGCTCACTCGGCAAGGGACATAAAGTGCCCTGTATACCAAAAAAAAGCCGAACAATTCAGAGCTATGATTGACTACAGCAGTGAACCTGCACATTTTTTATGAAAAGGCATGTTCACCATCAACTGGATGATGCACTGCTCGATAGTCTGAGACAATTAAGAATATCCCATTTAAATGTGAGGTCGTTAATGTCATTGTTTGCGGACTTTGTCACTCTTGTGGAGGAAAACTCATTCCATATTATTGGTCTCACAGAAACCTGGTTAACACCTGATGTACCGTCAGACGTTTTGACATTACAAGAATTTAACTCGCAGTAAATACATGTGGACAAGGAGTGTTGATGATCGACGGAATTATGCTTCTATTAGAAATATGGTAAATACTGTAATCGAAAATGAAAAACGGATATACTACGAAAGGGAATTGCATAAATGTAAAACTTGCCCAAAGATGTTATGGAAAAAACTACAGCAATGGGATATCTATAGGAAAAATATTATAGAAATTCCGCAAGAGTTATGTAGGCCTGAAGAGATCAACAACTATTTTCTCCATGCGTGCCAAGCACAGGTGATTACTGATGATACTATGAACAGGTATAACAGTTGTGCCATCCAGAGTGGATTTACAGCATATGATCCGGTTTCTGTAGAGGAGATTAATGATATTCTTAAGACCTTGAGGAGTAATGTATTTTAATGTTACAATGATACGCATGATACATAACCATTGCAAAGATGTACTGGCAAATATTATAAACACTTCCCTAACTGGAGGGGTCGTTCCTCAAGCTTGGAAGACATTGGTGGTAAAACCATTGCCTAAAAAAATGAATGCATCAACATATTCACATCTAAGACCTATAAATATATTACCTGCTTACTCTAAAATATTAGAAAAGGCAATTGCATCAAGGCTGCTACATTATTTAAATGAGAACAAGTGTTTGCCCTTAGTACAGTCAGGCTTTAGAAGAAACCACAGCACTGGAACGGCCCTCTTAAAAATTGTGACCGACATCTGCAACGCACTAGACAGAGGAGAAAATCTGTTATCTGGTGCTTCTTGACTACAGTAAGGCCTTTGATCTCGTGAATCATGAATTACTATTGGCAAAATTGAAAAACATCGGACTGCGAGGAACAGTATTGAAATGGTTTCGAAATTACCTTCAGAACCGAGAACAGTATGTTGAGATTAACGGAATAAAGTCACAGCCAAAGATTGTGGATAGGGGGGTTCCGCAGGGGAGCATGTTGGGTCCTATTTTGTTTATTGTTTACACTGCTGATCTCCCTTTTGTTGTCAAGCGCTGTATCATTCATCTCTTTGCTGACGACACTCAGCTGCTGAAAAGCTTTACACCAGATAAGATTGATGATGCTATTATGGAAATAAATGTGAAGATCTTTCTGCGGTTTCTGAATGGTCCCAGGCCAATAATCTGTCGATAAACCCAGCAAAATCAAAAGCTCTACTTATAGGTCCTGAGAGAAAACGTGAACGGGCATTGGGTTTGAAAATATTGGATTTGAGGATAAACGGTTCCGTAATAATTGAAGAGAATGAAGTGAGAAACCTAGGAGTTACTTTTGACAGCAACTTAAATTTTGAAAAGCATGTAAACAAGCTGATCAGTCATGCATATCTCCAAACTGAAGAGATTGTATCAGTTTAGGAATACAATAAACGTTTCTCACAAATGCATACAAGAAAAAATTACAGAAGATCCAAAATACTTGCATGAGAATATCTTATGGACTGCAAAGAAGAGAACATATATCACCACACTTAGTGAATAAGAAAATAATCAATATGGAGAACCACTATATTTTGGCAATTGCTTCGAGCCTTTTTAAAGTTCTCACAACACAGGAACCAGAGTACCTGTTAGACTTTTTAATAAAGAGATCTAAAGTGCACAGTGTGAACTTGCGTGGTGTGGACCTGGTCTTCACTATACCGCAGCACAGGACTACTAAATATGAGGGATGCTTCGCATATGTGGGACCTGCATTGCTTAATCAGTTCAGTCAGGTTTTTGAATCTAGTGGAAAAATCAGTACATTTAAAACTAAATTGAAAAACTTGTTAATGTTAGAGCAGGAGTCGGCATTACGGTAGGACTATGTAGCCTATACTAAGGTGCAGGGATTGGGAGGGTGGGGGCAGGGATTAGGAGGGTGGGGGCAGGGATGCTTATTGTTTTTGAGTTGTATTCTTATTTTTGCTTTTTGTACTGTGATGGGGAGAAATTGAAAATCAGTGTAACTGAATTTCTCCAATTGGCTGTAATTTGTTACTTCATTGTAATTTGTTACTTTCCAATAAATATTATTATTATTATTAAATAACGCTCACAGAACATTCAAAACGATGTATCTCGAAATGCCAATTATTGAGATACGCCAGCTTGTCGATTTAAGATACTGCTCAAAGTTCACCAGCATATGGAACCTTCCTTCACTAATGCCCAATCTATTGCCAATATGTAGCATTAAAATCGCCCATAATTAAAAGTTTTCACATGCCAAACCGCTCAAAGAATAGTATAGTATTTGATTTCAAAAGGCATTTGCAGCCAACAATGTCAATTGAAGGTATATCCGCCCTCAGGTTAGTCAAATCTATTACATTCACTTCAGTGTAGTTCGCAGTGGCAAGCGACACTCCATTGAATTTGAAGAAAAGTAAAGATTTTGAGAAGAAACTTGTACATAAACTTGGAAAAAAGGACTCACCCTGGTTAGGGTTCGGCTTGAACTCGGTCAAACTAATAGTGGCCTCGTCATTGTTAATGTACTGCGCCCTGCCCATCGCCACAACGGCAAACTTGAACTTCTCCCATTCCTTTTCGGGCACGGCCAATTTTTTCTGCATGCGTTCTACGGAAGATAAAGCAAAAATAAGCATTTTGAAGAAAGAACATTTCTACTCTCACCCTTGACACGTGAGAAAGGCTCGCCCTGCTTTATCTTGATTAGGAACGGCATACCGAAAGTCGCAAATACGTCTTTGTGGAAGTGGGCGCAAGACACCAACATCTCGTCCTCGCCCAAGTTCAATTCCTCCCGGGGAATTTCTTCTATGCGATGGATTTTCGTAGCGTTCACGTTCAGAGACTCCAAAGGCGTGTCTTCTTTTGGACCTAGCGCTATCTTTGAGCAGGTAATCTCGGTTAACCTCAATTTTCCGGTACCACCGTGGGAAAACTCGACATGTTTCTTTGCTTCCTCGAGCAAATCAGCTATGGTACCACCTTTGTTGGGGTACAAGATGAGCTCCTTCTCCTCCTTCATGTTCGGCCCCACCCAAACACATTTAAACTGTTTCTTATTCTCTAACTCATTGACCCTAATACTCAACTGCTGGTAGAAGATCTTCTTGGGCACCTTAGGTTTCGCGAAGACCAACAAATCCTTAAGAGTACCTTCGAAGGTGCACCTTAATGGATGCCCCGGACTGTCTTTATAACTGGAAAAGAACCGTCAGAAACTGAACATTCTCGAAAAAAAAAAACATCTCACTTTTGACACTTGAAGAATTGGAGTAAATACGGATCAGTGCCGACCCGTTGGGCAACGGCCCGTGCCAGCTGATCGTACGTCATTCGCTGCGAAAGCTCCATGGTGAAGCCTTGGTCGTTGGGTATGCATTTATCAACAAAGGTGACCTCCACTCGGTAATACAAATCCTTGAAGAAGTCCTCGCAGGTCGGCAAGTCTGACAGCTCCTCCCGTTCCTCTTTTTCAAAAACTATTATGTCACCATCCATCAGCTCTTCCAGTACCTTCAGAACATTACTGATTAATCAAGTGACCAATTATTTTTGTAAAGTCATACATGAAAATCAATGATTGTGGTACACACTTACCTTTTCCATGGGCTCATTCAGATTGGCAATTTTCTCCACCATATTCGGTCGGATCTCCTCGTACAGGACCAACTCAGTGTCTGGTGGGAACCCAGCCCTCTCGTTCAATAACGGTATCAGATCGGACAGGTGGCTCGAAACAGGTAAATAACTGTGTCCACAAAAATGCAGCCTCTTCTGTTTCGGATCATACAATTTGAAAAACATCAGAACGTCAGCTTCCTTATCGAAACTGGGCAAAGCGGACAATCCCGAATCTGGCGGCAACAATTCCAAAAATATGATCCACGGGTTTTGGTTCTCAGAAGCGTCGATTATGTTCTTATGCAAATCCGTCTCCAAATCGAGGACGCTTGGTCGGAAAGTTTGATTGGACCGGTGGCTGAAGGGCCACGGTCTTATCTGCTCTGGAGGAAATTTAAAACTATCGGCGAGCATTTCTAACATTTCCGCTACAGTAGCGAGCTTCTTAATTTTAAAAACACGATACAGAGCCCTGTCGGGGTCGTACAAGTCATTCCCTTGATGACCGTCAAAAGCGTCTTCTAATAATACATTGATGGTCATGTACAAGTGAGCCTCGTTGCGTTCCTTACGCCGCACCTGCTCCATGCGCTTTTCTTCTGCTAAACGATCGGCCAATTCACTCGGAATATCAGCATCTGTTACCTATTAGAAAAACATACACAATTTCACGCCAAAACACAAAACAAAGACCAAAACTGAAGTTTGAAAACCATTTAATGAATTACTACAGGTCATTTGTATGTGATCGAATGGTTCATACCTCCTGGAGAACGTTGTGAAGTTCAGAGTCTCTAATATACACTAACATGTAGGCATTTGTGCAATGCTTCACCGTCATATTCATATCTTCGTCGTGCCCTCCGTAGTTGTGTTCAATTGCTTCCTGTTTGCTACATCTAGATACTACGTCATCGTCAAATTTACACCACTTTCCATCTCCTTAAATGCAAAAGAAAACAACCGTCAAAGAATCAGTTGTATCAATAACATTTAAATCATGTATCAACCGTATGAACTGCACTGAAAAATTATGGAATAGAACTGATAAACTGGAGTACAGAATTGAAATACAGGAAAACAGATAAAGAAAAAAACAATCTGGTGGTGAATGATGAAAGAAATGTGAAAGAGAAAGTTGAGGATTTCATGGTGGAGGAAGTAGGGGGTGAAAGTAAAAGTAACTGAAGTATTCAGGTTTGGAGGAAACGGCGACAGGGAAGTGAATGTTGCTCAGGAGAAGAGAAACAGAGCAAAAATTGCAACTAGGGAAATGAAAGACAACATTATGCAATTGTACTGGGAGACTTCAATGCCTAGATTGGAAAAAAACTGTTTTCAAGAAGTACCTGGTAAGCATATATTGCATGATGTAACTAATGGCAATGGATCAATACCATGTAATTTTGCAGCAAGATGATGGGAAAGAGGACATGCATACGTTCCCAAGCAGATGGCATCCCCGTATCACACCAGTTGAAGGTGAATAGTAGGGTCATTGTGAGCAGATTGATATAGCATGTGAGTATGCCCTTCAATTTCAGAAGGCATTCATATAAGAGTCCAGTGATAAGCTTCCACGATTGGACCATGGTCAGAGAGTTGGTGAGAACTTCGAATACATACAGTTTATGCCAGAGAAGGTCGAAGAAGTCCTGCTCAATTTAAACGAAACTGCAGTCCCAGGACCAGATCAAGTAAGTCGGTTACTTCTGAAGAAATGTGCTACCCCTTCAAGTCCAGTAATTGCCGATCTGATGCAGACCTCTTTAGATACACCGAATTGCCTCCAATTTGGAAGACACTCATTAAATAGAGACCTGTGAGTCTAACCTCAATGTTATGTGAGGCCAATGTTGGGATGGAATATGAATCATTATTTAAAGGCAGAACTTACATGGAGAGTGTAGGGGATACTTCTTTGGAGTTGTGAGGGGTTTTGTACAGGGTTATTTCTAATTTATACTGGTACATGTGGACTCTATATACAAGAGGATCTGAATCGGATCACTGAGTGGGCAAGAATATATTAAAGAACAATATCAGGACCAATATCAGTTGAAAATGAATTGTGAAATATTAGAGGAGATTGAAGGAGAGGACATTGTGAGCGCAATCAAGGCACCGAGATTAAAATGATTGGGGCATGTATGGAGACAACATGATGATAAAAAGAATAATACAGGGGAGACCGATGCTTGTAAGACGTTAAGACCAAGGATGAGATGGATGAGTGGAGTTGAAGAAGATATGAAAAGAATGGAAATCAGGGGCTGGAGAAAAAGGCGATGGACAGAAAATGATGGAGAGAGATTGTAGAAGAAAACTAAGTCTCATAAACTATAGAAGGGTTTTTGGGAGGACAGTATGGGGACTAATCCACTCCAAAAATAGGACTGCGAGAGCTCCAGAAAGGAGTGGTAATAAATCCCTTTTATGGATAAAAGCAAACATATACAGGGTGATTCAGAAATGGTGAATCAAACGAAAATAGTAGATTCCCCATGCGAAAATAAGACAAAGAGTCTAATATACCCCTGTCCGAAGTTGTGCCTCTGAGGAGATATAGCCCTCCAAAGTGTCCCTTTAAATTACGATAAAAATTAATTTCTCGGAAACTATATGACTTGCAAGGTTTCAATTTGGTACACAATTTAGGAACTTTATAAACCATAACTGATGTGAAGTTGAAGTTAATTGAAGTAATGCAAGGTGTTTATTTGGGGTGGGTCACCCTTAAAATTTCATCGAACTATTTAATCTATTAATTAATTTGAAAAAAATTTATGGCATTTCATGCAAAATTTCATTTTCAAACTTTTTTTACTCCTACTACCTTTCACTAAAATGAATAGTTTTTGAGAAAAACGAAAATAACTTAAGTAAGATTTAAATTATTTGACTTAAAAATTAATCGAAACGTTCACTAGTGGGCTATGATAAAGAGGCAATTTTTAATAAATTTTAATATTTTTACATAAGAGTATTAGAGTTTTTAATAAATATCAATTAGAGTAACTGCTCAAATTGTTGTCCATGAGCCTACTAGTGAACGTTTCTATTGATTTTTAAGTAAAAAAATTCAAATCTTACTTAAGTAATTTTCGTTTTTCTCAAAAACTATTCATTTTAGTGAAAAGTACTAGGAGTAAAAAAAGTTTGAAAATGATATTTTGCATGAAATGCCACAAAACTTTTTCAAATTAATTAATGGATTAAATAGTTTTAAGAAATTTTAGGGGTGACCCACCCCGAACAAACACCTTGCATTACTTCAATTAACTTCAACTTTACATCAGTTATGGTTTATAAAGTTTTTAAATTGTGTACCAAATTAGAACCTTTTAGGTCACATAGTTTCTGAGAAATTAATTTTTAAGCAAACTTAAGGGGATACTTTGGAGGGCAATATCTCCTCAGGGGTACAACTTCGGACAGGAGTATATTAGACTCTTTGTCTTATTTTCGCATGGGGAATCTACCATTTTCGTTTGATTCATCATTTCTGAATCACCCTGTATATCTACATATAGTACACCGACCAGTGGCGGCTTGTGGGGTGAAGCATGTGAAGCGGCGCTTCACCCAAATTGCTTCACCCAAATTTTAATATTTTATAACAAACTTTTTCTTAATTTGAATATTTTTATAATTTAAATTATAATAATTATGTATTATGAATTCAATCATCAATTATCCATAAGTTCTAGTATAGTCCATAGTTTCACGTCTGAAACATGTAACCCTTTCCTTGTTTCCATAAGATATTCCTGACTGGGACGCGACGGACGCCCACGTTACACAATGAACGGCATCACTCCACAGCAAGTGAAGCGTTTTCAGTCAGGGCGATCATCGCTTGTGCGTTGCTATGACAACGGCATCATTGCGTAGGCAGCGCTGGTGTAACTACCCGCTCAGTCGTCGAGACTAAACACGTGCTCTGATTTGGCATAAGCCACCAAATCACAGTAGTAAAGCATTAGGCTGTCGCGTTGTGGGGTACCTACTTGGGCGTAAACTGAACTGAATTTTTAACGTCATGTTTCCGGAATATGACCCTGTGTGCGTTTTGCGCATGAAACCCTTTTCGACCATAAATGACGATGATAAAAAACAAATATAAACAAATTTAAATTTACTGTTTAACACAAATTAAAATAGTGGGCGAACAGCTTTTAATAACAAGAACTGAGGATCATGTTAGAAAAATATTTGAATCAACCATCTCAAGAACTGCAGTTATTCATGGGAGGCGTAGTTTTAGCGGCGAAGAAATGTTTCAGATCTATAAGCAGTTATATTATGAAATATTAGATTCTATTATGATGCAACTGAACACGAGGTTTCAAGACATGCAGAAAATTTCCTTTATTTCACTTGGGAATACCTCTAAATTTAATGACTACACAGAAGTTCCCGGAAGAGAGCCTTAGTAATCTTAAACTTAGTTATCCTAATTTATTTAGTAATGTAGAAATACAAAGATTAAGAAATGAATTAGAAATTGTGTACGCCGATTGCCAGTATCGAGAGAAAAAATTGGAAGAGGCACTGCAGTTGCTGTTAGAAAATAAGGAGATTTTTAGAGAAACTTACAAACTATTTTCTTTAATTCTGACAATTCCGAGCACAAGTTCATCTGTTGAAAGAAGCTTCTCGTGCTTAAAAAGAGTGAAAACGTACCTAAGGAATTCTATGACCCAAGAAAGACTTTCGAGCCTCGCAAGGATTTCTATTGAAAAGGAGTTGTTGAGGGAATTACAAGCAAGCCGCCCTTTCTTTGACGATATCATTGACAAATTTGCTTTGTTGAAAAACAGAAGAATAGATTTGATTTACAAAAAGTAAAAGTGGGTAAGTCGCTTTTTTAATAGTTATAGTTATGGTTATGGTGCTTTATACAAACTTACCCCCCCCCCCCCCCAAATAGGCCGCTAAAAACGCTTCACCTGTTTGGAGGCTCACGAGCCGCCACTGACACCGACTAATCATAATCATGAATAAACTTCCATACTTTTACTTCTAATGTTGAAGAAAAATCCAGGGGGTAAGCTACTGGTGTACAAATGTACACCATAAATCCTTTTTATGAAAATAAACTCTATAATTCATCAATAATTCCTGTAATTCTTTAATAAATCCCGTAAATCCTTGGTAAATCCCCGTAATTCTCTCTAATTCCTGTAAATCCTCCGTAATTCCCATAATTCCTGTAATTCCTATATGGATTCCGAAGGTTTTTAAGTATTTATATAGGCTATTTACTTTACGCATAAGATGCACAGTCAGGTAAAGTACGACCACGTTAACCATATGAAATGGTTGCGATTGAGTTACAAATTTTATTGGCCCATAGAAAACTTACTGACTTTCAACAATTGCTACGTCTTGCTTAATTTTCGGCCAAGAAAATACTTGGTTCTGCTTTCTTCCTTTTTGTAAAAAAAAAAATTTTTTAATTTCATCAGGCACCCTCGTACCCGCCAACTAACTTGTCTGGCAACTTGCTCCACAAGTGCAACGGTTATTTCTAAAATATATATTTGTAGCTTTCACAGGCCGTGTCGGCCCATCGCTGAAGTTATCCTCTGCCATTCCCTTCGGTCTTCCGCCGTCTTCCACCAACTCTCCACTCCTATCTCCCTCAAGTCCTGAATTGTTTCCTCCTTCTGCTTCTTGGTCTTCCTCTTGTTCTTGCGCCTATCGGTCTGATATTTATTATCATCTTGATGATTCTTCCGCTCTCCATTCGCTGGACATGGCCAAGCCATCTCACCCGCCGCTGATTTACAAACTGTACAATTGATGGTTCATTATACAGCTCGCTCAGTTCCTTGTTCGTCCTTCTTCGCAATTCTCCGCCCCATTTTCTTCCCCCATAAATCTTTCTTAGAATTTTTCTCTCCAACATCAGCAGCTTTGCTTCCTTCGCAGTTCCCAACTTCCACACTTCACTTCCATCGGTTACTATTGGTCTCAGTACTGTTTTATATATCCGCACTTTCGCTTTCCATGATACATACTTCGACTTTAGGACATAACTTAGTGCCCCTGCTGCCTTATCTCCTCTTATTTGCCTTACTTTCATTTCTTCCTCCTCTCTTCCGTCCTCTGCGATCTGTACTCCTAGATATGTAAATAGCTTCACTCTTTCTATTACTATTTTTTTTTTCATCAGGTCGTTTTATTATTAGGTTGTCATTTTCCGCTCTGCCCGCCTGCCTTGCCATCACCATATACTTTGATTTCTGGCTGTTGACTTGTAACCCTACTTTCCCTGCATGCCTCTCCAATCTTTTGAACACTTTTATTAGGCCTTGCTTATTTTTTGCTATTATCACCAGGTCATCGGCATATGCAATACATTGGTATTCTGCACTTACTATACATCCTGTTCTACTTATTTTACTTTCCCTTATTACGTACTCCAGTGTTACATTGAATAGTAATGTCGACAATGGTCTTCCTTTTCTCACTATAAAACTTTCTAACGTATTCCCTCTATTTACCGTATCTTTCAAGGTCATCTGAACTAATTTTATCAATTTCCCTGGTATCTTTAGGTTTTCCATAGCCCTGTATATCTCTTCCCTTTTTAAAGAATCGCAAGCTTTTAAAAAATCAATGAATGCCACATGGATCTCCTTATCGTATTCTCCACACATATCTTGTGTTTCTTTTAGGATAAACAGTTGATCTGTAAAGGAGCGTGCTGGCCTAAATCCTGCTTGATATTCTCCCAATTCTTTCTCTGTGTATTTTTGTATTCTGTTTCTCAGGATCGTAGTTAGTATTTTATAAGTTGTGTCCAGCAGTGTGTTTACTCTATAATTGTTGTATACTGACTTTTTGCCTTCCTTGTGAATCGGGTTATTGTTGCTTCTGTCCATTCTTTTGGCATTCTTTGTTGCTGCCAGATTTGGTCTATCAACTCGTGAATCTTCGTTATTAACTATTCACCTCCATATTTAATTAACTCATTTTTTACTCCATTTCCACCTGGTGCCTTTCTATTTTTGAGGGATTTTATCATGTTCGTGATTTGATCTTCTTTACTTATTCTTTCTCCATTCTCATTTTTAAAGGCTATTGGTATTTGTTGCCGAGCTCTTCTAGTATATTTTACCTCTTGGTAAAAATTTCGTATTTTCCCGTTCCTGTAATATTCTTCTGTTTGCTCTATTTGCTTTTGCCAAAAATTTATTTTTGCTTCTCTATAAGTTCTTTTTGTCCTCTTCCTTCGCTTTGTGTATTCTTCCATATCTTCCTGTGGTCCAGTCTGCAGCATTTTCTTTCTTGCAGCTATTTTCTTCTGTAATTCCCTTTCACAGTCATCATTAAACCGTTTACTGGGTGTCGTCCTTTGGTTTTCCTTTCTTATAACTTGGTCTGCTGCTCTTTTCAAACATTCTTCTATTTCCTTCCACTTTTTTCCCAAGTCCTCTCCTTTTTTCATTTCCTTTAGCGCTATTTCTATTTTCTCCTCGTATTGCAAGCGCAACGGTTATTTCTCTAGCAACTCCCAATAAATCCCTTGTAGTTCACGATAAATCCCAATAATTCTCCACAATTCCCCAGAATTCCTTATAAATCCTGTAATTCCTACAGTGTACACCATAAATGCCCAGCAGTTTACCCCTCCAGGAAAAAAATGTAACGATAAATATAATAATATAATAGTAACGATAACTATAAATTAATTAAATCTTTTCAAAAACGTATTTTACTACTTAACTAGTGGTCCCGACAGACGTTGTCCTGCCAGACATTAAAAAAAATTCCTAGAACCCGATTGCAGCGCCACCTACCGGGTCCAATTGTGAATGTAAACCATCCAGGGACCCACTCAAACACACACAAAAAATTTCATCAAAATCGGTCCAGCCGTTTAGGAGGAATTCGGTGACATACACACGTACAGAAGAATTATATATATACAGGGTGGTCACTTTTACAATGTACACCATTGGAGTCTTCTAAACCAGAAGAGATTCAGAGTTGGTCAAATTACAGAAAACGTGCACATTTTCCATGCCCTTTAAGGATCTGAAAAGAAATTCTGGATAGCTCTCGTTGTTCCTGAAATATCCTGAAAAGAATTGAAGCATTGCATTTTCTTATTTCTTCAATATATTATTTATTACTTGAGCAAATGTAATGCCCTTCGGCAGGTTTACATAAGTAGGTATGGGCTATCCACTGGATGTTTCAAAATTTGTCTAAGCCTACTACATCTTTGAGTTTTCATAATCATGGCAACTAGATTTTGTAGATAAGGAGTGAAATTAGTGTTCCAGAAAGTTAGATGACCCATGTGCGATACATCGTTGAAATTGTATTTTTTTTCTCTATCCAACCTTATGAAAATCCAATATGGCGCCCATAAGAAATTCAAAAATTGACCATGAAAACTTGAAGATGTAGTAGGCTTAGACAAATTTTGAAACATCCAGTGGAAAGCCCATACCCACTTATGTAAACCTGCCAAAGGTCATCACATTCGCTTGAGTAATAAATAATATATGGAAGAAATAAGAAAACGCAATATTTCAATTTTTTCAGGATATTTCAGGAACAACGAGAGCTATCCAGAATTTCTTTTCAGATCCTTAAAGAGCATGAAAATGTGCAACTTTCTTACCATTTGACCAACTCTGAATCTCTTCGGGTTTAGAAGATTCCAATGGTGTACATTGTAAAAGTGACCACCCTGTATATAAAGATAAATAATTTGCTGGAGAGCAAATTTATCGAATATACAGTACAGACTCGATAATCCGGATCAATAAAAACATGGGCGATCCGGATTATTGAAAAATCCGAATTATTAAATCAATCTATATTTGTTAATAAAAGAACTGAACAAGAGGGATTTTTAATGATTTCATTATAAAAACATACAAAACAGGTAAAATGAACATAAAAACACTTTTGCATAATATTGCTTCTACTACATTAATAAATAAAGTCTGTAATTTTAGTTTGGCTGACCTTCTGCTGACTCAAACAAAATGCTTGATGCCTGAGTATTAACAATTCATTTAGGGGTGTGTTGTTCTTTTCAGCCCAATCTATACGTTGTTGAATGCTTAAATCTGTCTAATCGGCTTCTGTGAATTCAGGGCATGGGGTAAAGAGCATTTATACAGTGTTGAAAAATAGTAAAGGTACACTTTCGTTTGCGCCGGTAGATGCGGCACGTACCGGCGCCGGCGGCCGACACGCGCGACGGACACAGTCGCATTTGAACGTGAATGCACTGGCCGGCAGGTGAAACGCACAAACGAGAGCAGTTCTATTTAAATACTATTGGAGAAGTACAACGGGTGTGTCGGCTACCGGTACACGCCGCGTCTACCGGCGCAAACGAAAGTGTACCTTTAGCCGTAAATTTTGAATTTCATCAAGTCGTTAATGTCAAAATGTTCTCGAACTCCAATGCGACGGCTCTTTATAGACGTCGGTATTTCCTTTGCAAAACAAAGAAGCCGCCTCGGCATCCATAAGCTGCAAGGAAGTGTGCGGATTGCCGGCATTTTTATTTTCACCCTTTGATACCCTCGCCGCCATTCCCAGTTGACCAAAATCAACTTGTACCAGTGGAGTAGCCAGCATTAAATCGGAAAAAGAATTTAAAATGTATTTTTGTACAATCAGGTCAAAAATGTACTAGATTCATACATTTGTACTAGCTGTGGCAACGCTGATTCGGGTTCGCCGCCGAACGCCTGATTTGGCAAGTATTTGGGGATTGGTTAGAAAAACACCTTAGGAGGGGGTGACGCGCCCGCAAAGAGTTTAAAAGGTATGTTAGAGGCGCATTCGGATTACCGAAACTGAAATTATCCGGATTACAAAGTATGCAATGCAATCAAGGAACTATCCGGACTATTAAGGATCCAGATTAATGAGTCTGTACTGTATTTGAAAATCTGATAATTTTCTTTCATAAAATCCTGTATGTGATCACATACACTTAAAATAAAAATGCAGTTTCTAGCACCAACACATATTTCACATTTTGCATCAAACACAAAAATTTCGCTTAAAAAAAATGAAAATAACCAAGCACATAAAACATAATCATGCATGATTCACTTGACGAGTATCGTTTTACAAAGATATAAATTTATAAATTCGGTCGCTGGAATTATTTGGGAATAAGCATCAGTCATGTATGCACTCACCCTTTGGATTGATGAAGACCACATAATGTCCTCCGTGGTTGTCTCCGGAGTGCACCAAGACAGCGTGCAACGTATAATTCGCCGGGTTGTTCGGATCCGGTTCCTGCAGGTAACTATCCAGCGAGATCTTCTCATAAAACTCGAACCTGTCGTTGAATTTCACCGAGCAATCGGTCAACGGATCATACTGGAATCGCATTAAGTGCAAATGGAGCACCGGCGGGAAGGATGAGAAGATCACGCCCTTTTCGGCATCTTGAAGACCATGCTCACCGGCATCATATTTATTCTCTCCGTCCAACGTTTCTTTGGCTATGTAGTCTTTGAACGATTCGTCAACTACAACAAAAATTAAAGAATATCGTGTTACGAAGGCGTAAGGATCACTCACTGTTCTTCTTTCCTTTGATGTTCAATTGGATATCGTAGAAAGTTTCGGAACGGGTACTAGTGTAGTTAACATTCTTGCAGCGAATGTACGACATCATTTTGCCCTCGAAAAGCTTCGGGACAGTGCCCTCTACACAAGTCCCCTTCATCTTGCTCTCTAGTTTATCCAGCAGGACCTGCACGAAGCAAATTAAGACACGATTATTAAGAAAATTGTGCCCAAACTCACCCTCAAAAATTCTTGCACATCATGCTGCATAAAGGAATCCAAGGTTTCCCACCCGAAACTCTTCGTCAGCTTCTTGGTCCCGACGGGCTTATCGCTGAACTGCAATTCGTGAAAAACTCTCTGCAGGGCCAAGGCAACTGATTTTGTCGAATCGTCAGATTCAGTGGGCATCTTATAAACGGCTTTGCGCAGCTGATTCGTGAAGTAGAGGGTCTGCAGGAGAGAATTCATGTAACAAGTGGCACCCTGGTTCTTCAAACCAACGTAGCCCGTGTGCTTCTTACTATCCCATGAGACGCCGTGCGGGGCGTCTGCTGTCACGTGCACTTCCAGAGTAATTGTATCGTCTTTTATGAAACCCTTCTCCGGGTCCAAGACGTCATTCCACGTCATGAAGTGCGAAAAACCCCAATCATTCTCCTAATAAAGGGAACAAGTTCAATTTTAACTCAAAAACGATACTTACTCTATTAAAAAAAAACTTCCGCTACATGATAAATTACCGTGCGGTTACTGACCTTCGAATAAAACAGATGCTGTATTTTACGAGAAAAAGGTTCGACGTCTGGTCGAACAGAAACTAGCCTCAGGTCAGCGGTGGCATAACAGGACCACGAACTGGACTCGCTTTCGCCATTGCACTGTAAAAAGAAGCCTAGGGACTTTTGCTGCGTCCGCTCTTGAGTGTGACTTGTACGTTGCATCACCATTATCTTCCATGGCAGATTGCGCACGAAACATGGGGGGGACAATATAGATTCCTGCTGAAAAAGTGCAGAAGACCAATGAAGAGCGAGGAAGAAAAAAATTATTGCTGAATTCACATCGAGTGCCAGTGTGATGTACTGAATCCAAATTTAAAACCAATAAATTAACAACCGGTGATTCAATGAATTGTTAAAAGTCACTTTTGCGGGGATAAGTTGGTTAAATAGGGAGGTTCGGAGAAAAATAAGATATCTATTTTTGGCATGAAAATGACAGAAAATTGTTATTGTAATTGATTTACGGCGAAATTCTTTTTCTAAAAATTTTTTTTGCGTCGTAATAAGCGAAAGAAATTAGCTTATCACGCCCACATGCTAGTTCGCTTTGTTATTGGTTTGACGTCAGAGATTCGTAAGGCGCTCCTCCCACTTCTCTTGAAGTGCCCGTGAAGCGGTACCTATCTCATAACTTATTGGGACTATTTGGAGCGTGAATTTTTAAGTAAGGTGTCAAGGAAACATAAAACAAAGATAACATAATCGATATAATGATGCAACAAGGGTATCAAAAGTCCGATTCACATAATTTGCCATATTTATGTAGTAGGTAGGTAAATGTCCCGGTAAATGTGGAAATGGTGTGTGATTCTTGCATCTAACCCCAATTTCATTCAACCTCAAAACATTAGTGTAAAGGCAGACCAGTATAAGTAAAACAAAGTCAACAATTTATTAACTGTACATGCCTTTTATAATTCAGTATAAGTAAGTATGTAGATTGTAGATACTTGCTTACTTCTGTTTGTAAAATAGGTACCTACCTATATTCTCTAATACAATACAATACATACCTACTCATTTATGTAGGTATGTACACCTAAGTGATTGACAAGTTATCAAGTTAACAGTTTTATAACGGATTGGAAATTTTTTTAAAAAACGGAAACAAATACAACTCACGCGAATCAAAAAACTACGCTACGTAGGTACCTACTAGGTACTTGTTTAACAAAAAGAAACAACTGCTATATTCTGGAACGGTTAATGTAGAAACTCGGAAGACTCTTAAAGACGCATGTATGGAGTACGAAATTATACATATGGGTGCGAAACTTGGACAATGGGAGAAGCGGATTGAAAAAGAGTATAAGCGTTTGAAATGTGATGCTACAGACGGGTGTTGAAGATACCGTGGATAGGCAAGTTAGCAATAAGGAGGAATTAGAAAGAGTTGGGGAAAAGAAAAAAGTACGGAAGACAATAAAGAATAGGGGATAGGATCGTAGGACACCTTCTGAGACACAAAGGAATAGTTCGCGACATACTAGAGTCAGAGATAGGAATAAAGAGGTAGAGGTTGGAGCAGATTAGACTACTGCTCTCAAATAGTTGGGGATGTAGAATGTTCTACTTTTACGGAAATGCGTGGGCTAGCTCAGGGAAAGGATGGAGGTACGCGTCCTACCAGTCTTCAAAAGAGAACTTTATGATGACGTACTATTTAATTATTATTGTAAAATAGTTAATAAAATTTCCTTTTTTAGTTCAGGGAGGGAACGCTACGGCGATTCAGTATTTGGCTCCGTCATGCTCCTAGCATCCTGTTCCAAATTATGCTAACCGTAACACGTTACCAATTACCAAGGGGTCCCAGAAAACTGTCGATAAATTACATTACGTTCGATTTTATTTAGAGTGGCTGCAATGGGGCAGCCGATAATTTTATAAACTTTTGCAATGATAAACTAACTCGCGAAAATATCGATAATGCTGACCGATTTTCCTTCTGGCTCCAACGAACCACTTTTTCCGTTTTATTGGTGTGCTGTACGATGTATTAGTCTGGGTACAAAACAGAAAACACCAGTTAGAACCAGTTAATAATATTTAACAATTTAACTACACATGCATATGCATAATACTTATGGGACTGCTGCACGCTGAAGCTGGGACTTGTACGTTATACTAAGTTCTGACGTCACGCGGCCTACTCTCGCTGCAAGGTACGATTTCTAGCCTCGCACCGACGGAAAACTTTGCAACAGCTTCACAGGCAAAGGAATTTTGTTTTTAACAAAAATTAACAACACAACTGCCTTCAGTATAATAAACTCTATCAATTTTAATGAAATTTGAAAATTACCGAACCTGCCTATTACAAAAGTCCCACTTTTCGCCTCTATTTATTGTCTATTTGAACATCCAGATCTGGGTCAACAAAGCTAACAATAAATCTAACTATAAACTCCGGACTTCTAAAACCACATCCTGTATAATATAAACCAATTTGTTATCTTTGTTTCACAACAAAATCTCTTACCACATTTATATCAATTTGCAGTAATAATTATTAATAAGATTCTTTTTAAATAAAATCTGCCACCATCGACTCGAGTTCTTTACAAAATTTTCAAATTTTCAAATGCTGTACTCGCTTCTAACCGTTAAATAAGCGTGGAGAATTTCAAACTGAACTTTTCAGTAGTTTTTGAATTACATTAAAATCCTGATTTAGTGAACTAATGGGGTCGTTCAGTTTTACAGAATTTCATAGTGTCATTTATATAACCCATAGTTTATCGCATTTAAGGCATATCTACATAATCAAATCAAAATATTTTCATGTATGTATTTAGACGACAATATTAATTTTAGGGATGTACTTATTTCCTGAATGTAACTTAAAAGGTGTAACACCATTCTAGGTTTAAAACACAAACAACACACAACTAATAAATAAAACGGAACACAATAAGTTTAATAATGGGGTCGTTGCACTAAATAGAAAATCGACATAATTTTTATAGAAATAAGTAACTAGGTGTTTAATGACCCTCTGGGTTACATTTATTTACTCACCAGTAGCATAAAATTTAAAAAATTGCGATTTTAGAATTAAACAGAAACATATGCTGCCTCCGTTACGTCATTAGCTTAGAAGCGCTTGTGATTGATCATCTGAATTGATGTTTTGATACCCAGAAAGCTAAAGGTACGTGGAGTTTCAGTTATCGGTAAAGTAGGGAGCAATAGTAGAAGCAAGTAGGGAGCAATAGTGTTGGGAATAATCAGATTTTGACATTTGGAGGTTATCTTTATTTGTATTGGGCATATAAACAGTTTTCTGTCGTTTATTTATGCGTTTTTATTCCTACTTATTGTGCCAGTTAGTATATTTGTATACGGAAAATAAAGCAAGGTTTCGTTAAAGCCGATTCAGACTATTTACCCATAGTCCAATTTGGACTACTTCAGTGCTGAAATGAAAAATATTAAAACAAAACGGTGAGTGCTTCCTTTATTTGTGAACTAGACAAACTGAAAAACAACACTGGACACTGTCAAACGACTAGACTGCCACGATTGTTTATTACTTAATTCAGTTTACGTTCGACGCGTTTGACTTGACACAAGATGACATGAGAAAAATCAAAAAATACGGGACAAATATTTTACGAGAATCTTCGGGAAAATATAATTTTTAAAAATTGTGTAACGACCCCATTTTATACTGCTTTCGTCAAAACTTCAAAACCAAGCTATTCTCTTGAATAGAGCAATAAAAGGAAATATAACAATACCGCAACGCTGATTGTGTTGGCAATAGCTCAAACGTACAATCAATTATTCCGAGTTGCTCGATATCCATAAGAAAAATAAGAATAAATAACTTTGTCCCTATATTACGTCAAACGGATATAATAATAATAATTAATGTAGTTAATATTTTCTGATTTTACTATTTGGTAGAAATTCATGATGAATTGAAAAATTACTACGCGTACTACCAATATAACGATTTATTATTATAACTTGACCGGTTTCAGAATTCACAATGATTCCATCATCATCATAATAATTTGTTTACAATAATTTTCTTTATACATTTCTGATGATGGAATCATTGTGAATTCTGAAACCGGTCAAGTTATAATAATAAATCGTTACATTCGTAGTACGCGTAGTAATTTTTCAATTCTTCATAATAATAATTAATATTGTCTTTATTTTTTATTTGGACTTAAATGTGAGATGCTGCAAAAAAACACGGCGTCTTTATGCCAAAATCTTTTATTTAAGCCAGTTTCCAAAAAAATTGTGAACGACCCAATTCCGGCAAAGTCATTTCACATTTCACATTTTCTTCTGCACATTTTGATGTACAAATTCATCTACAAAACTCTACACCAAAAATATATTATCGCTATTTGAAAATATCATGGACGACCTCATATCCAGAATTTGAATGGCGCCATCTACATAATAATATGGGCAAAAAGAAATAAAATCGACGTGCCTGAGAATATTTCCCAACAATGGACACATTTAAAAATATTGAATTTATTCCAGACTTTTTTAACGCACTGTACTATTTTTATGGCAGATGCACGAAAAATGAAGTGATTTTGAATAATTGTTTGCACTTTTTGTTCATGTTGATTTGCACTAGTTTTTCCTCAGCCCACTGGATAACGTCATTAATAAATCGCAAAGCTTGGCTTGAAGAAATTAATTGTCTCTTATGTTTAAGTTGTCATCTTCGAATTCGGAATCAATTCTTATTTCATTGTCCAACTTATTTATATTTTCTGGTTCTTCATTTCATTCTTCAATGTTGTTCATTACACATCGCGAACGTAGAAATCCCCTAACAAATTAATTCGCATGCCAATGATACAATTTGGGTGTTCACTCTTATCATCATAAAGTTTTCAGTCTGAAGACTGGTTGGACGTGTACCTCCATCCTTCCCTATCCTGAGCTAACCTACGCATTTCCCCAAAAGTAGAACATCCTACATCCCCAACTATTTGAGAGCAGTAGTCTAATCTGGGCCTACCCCTACTTCTTTACATTCCTATCCCCGATTCTCCGATCATCCAAGTTTTGTACCTGTACAATGACGTACTCCATACATACGTTTTTAAGACTTTCTAGGCCAAAATGGATTAATTATTATATCAGTCTAACAGTATGGTATGGAAAATTAAAATTCACCTGGTAGGTAAGATATGAATCATAACTTCAAAAAAAGGCGAACTAGTATGATGAAAATCTTTTTAGATAAAGGGCATTATACACTGATAATTTTTACAACTCTGAATCTCACAAAAGTGCCAATTCATTACAGAACAATCAAAAAGAAAAAAAAAATTGGTGTGAACACTAACATATCCAATTAGGGGTTCAACAAGCCCCTTAACGGAGATTTACTGTTGGCGTGGCAGGCATGCAGCGCAGAATGTTTAAAATTATTTATTATGTCTCTTATTAATCCATATGCAGCAAGAAACTGCAGACAGTTTCAATAATTACCTATAGTGCTAGTGTTTTAAGTTCCAAAAAGGAACTTCCATTACTCATCTATTAATTCACCATTAAAAGTTTCGAAACTTTCTTGATCCTAAGGTGTTTACTAAGTTTGGATTGGACTAGCCAAAATAAAGAAAAAGTGTAATGACGTAAGTGCCATTGAATACCTATTTTCCGATATGTAGCCTAATTACCAACTAACTATTTGTAACTTCAGCTTAAAAGTACTTCATATAAAATGGCAAACATCGGGCAAACAATAACTTCTAGCCGTGCTAGTTACTAGAAATTGATCAATTGTTATAAAAGAATGCAAAGGGACATATCTAGGAGCTTTATCACATCTGGCAGTCAAAGTGTTAAACATTTACTATCAATATTGAGAACACACCTTTAATTTACTGAAATTAGGAACAGAAAACCTGAAAGTGGCTTCAGATCGTGCTTCATCTTCCTCCATGTCAGCATCTTGAACAGGGGCAAGACTGGGATCTGGTTGGGGCCCTATGACCACCTCTCCATCTTGACTTTGATCCATTTCACCTCCACCAGTATCTGTCATATAATCCACTGCTGTCACTAATGATTGAAGTTAAATTTTGATCAACTTTGCCCATATACTTTCAAAAAGTGCAAGCTGTCATGACAACAAAGGAAAAACGGGAAATCTTACCTTCTTGAGTTTCCATTTCTTCTACTTCGTTGTCGTTTTGGGGATTGACATCGTTTCTCCGGTCCTGAGTAGCTGTCACGTGGTTCATTATTAGCGGTGGCGTTTTGGGAGCCCCCGTCTTGTCTTTACCGCCCGAACCAAACACGCTTTTGTTCTTTTTCAGATTAAGCAATAGATCTTTGTCCGTTGTCGAACAACGGTAAACAGTATTGTTTGAGTTTTGTGTATTATTTTTAGTGCCGGAGACGGTAGTCAATTTGACAAAGTGCTTACTCGCGATGCGCCCAATGTCTGCAGTTTTCTAAACCCTCGTATCGAGGGGTGGATACCAGAAACATATATACGACCGTATAAGAGAACTGTTCCGAAAATCTGCACAATTTTGTTTAAATTTTTGTCGGCTTACGCGTTTTTATCGCGACTCCACACTTCACTTCGTAATTGTAAGAAAATAAACAAAATGGAGGCATTTGTTCTTTCGCTCTCCCTCAAAAATTTTCGACAGAAACAGAACTCCAGAACTGTCAGTACAGGGCCACCTATTGCACGGCGGAGGAAACCATGGCAACCAGCGCCTTAAGACTTTTCTTCAGATTCAATAATTTATTACATTTCGTTCTATTATTTAATTGCCCCCCAACTTTATTGATTATTCAGCAAGAAGCTTAAGTACTTTTGAAATAGTGATGCTCTACAAGTGCATATTGCAAAAATTATAGGTTTGACTAATAACTAGATGTCCGCACTTATCATCCAAAGATGTCGCTGCCGGAAATTTAAAAGCCATTAGTTATGTGTTGAATTTTCGAAATAGCCGTAACGGCGTAGGAGGAAACAATTTTAAACAAGACCCTTCAATAAATCTGAATCAGCAACTGCGTCCTTTACTTGAATTTTGTAGAAATGATCTATTCGAAAATGACGGCTACGAGGGCGTGTCAACACATTTTCAACGTAACTGCAGACAAAATTTAAAAATCAAAATATTTTATTAGTTAACTAGTTCTCGTACTTTTTCTGCTCTTACATAAACTTATTTTAAGAAGTGTTACTCAAAATACAGAAAGCATAGAGCAACAATGAGGCTAAGTATTAAATATTTGATGAACAGAAATATCCTGAATTTGGGCTTTACCTTTATGGCTTAACATAACCCCGCTTATATTTGCACCCAAACGTTTTTTGTCAGTTACGCATGTAGGTATTACTGCAGTATCTAACTGGTAATGCATACAAAAAATGCTGTAATATAACACATTTATTTGTAACGCAAAAGAACAAACTCATTCGAATTACTAATACAACTATTGATCATTTTGAAATTCTACTTATAAGTGAATTATATTTTTCATTCAAATTGTAGGTATTAGTACATATATATATATTTTAAACCAGCATTATATAAAGTTCGTTAAATCAAAGAACATACTTATATTATATAATATAATATAATATTATATGTTCTTTGGTTAAATCTTGCTGAAGTAAAAAACATTACAAAAAATGCACATCTACTCTTTTCTCATACAAAAACAAAACTCAAAAACATTAACTTTTCTTTTCAACAAAAATTTAAAAGTTGGGATAGCTTTTCGGCTCCATAACTTGGTTTCTTTTTGGTAAGAAAACTTATATTTATATTTCCAAAACACAAAATCAGTTCAGGTTTAGGTTGACATTATTTATACAGGGTGTATAATATTGAGCAGAGATCTAGAAACTGTAAAATTAAAATTAAATATTCCACTTCAAACATCGTGTCTCAGTATGAGTATCCATACATTTAATACTACAATATCGTGCACCACAAGCAACACAAACATAGTTACTAAAAAATCCGCAAACTGCGCACAAGTGTCTCGGGGGGTACAATGATTCTCCTTTCGCAGCATCTAGATACGAAACTCGTCCTGACTGCTCTGCTTCCGACCTGTCTTCTTCTACTAACTGCTGAAAAGTCTTCCCATATTTCATTTGGTAATATTCGGGCGTTCGTTCCTTCTTTTTTGTCCTCGTTCGGGATTCCAAGTTCTCTTCAAATTTTGGTATTTTCTTGCTCATAACAAGGTCGGCATGAGGATCATCGTGGAAATTGTCTGCTTCATACAATTCGAGTATTTTTCGTTGCCGTCTTTTCCTGGCTGTTTCGTCTACTATTTTTCTTTTGTCCCCTTCTTTTATACGATTGGAGCCCCGAAGGGTTACTTTGGTTATAGGCATACTGGTTATTCTACTGAATATTGAAACAAAAAATTAAGTATGAAATACCCTATTTTATTAATAACTTACAAGAATATTGGTGTTAGTTTCTTTTTTGTTTGATTTCTGATTATCAAACAGGAACTGAGAATCAAAATATTTATCAAGCTTCTGGATAAGAAACGTCAAAATCGGAAAATCCAAACAGATACTGTGGTTACAATTGCAGCAAAAGTGAGATTATTCAATATTATTGTAAGGAACTGTCAACAGGGACAGTGAACGTAATAAAACTTGATTTCTTCAGGGGCCAGGAAATCAATAAATTTATTTGTTAAGAGGCACAAGAGTTGATCTAATTAATTCACCCTTGACCTATTTTCAAATCAAAGTAAATTTTTGTTTTTGCAATTTAATATGCATGTAGGTTGCTGCGTCTAGATTCTAAGAAAAGAAATTCCAAATCTTATTTATGATCAAAAATTACCCTTATAGTTGTTTTGCCCCTTTTAGCCATTTTTTGATCTTCAATACTAGGAAAATTACTCATATGGGAGAAAATTGGCATCTGCATTTCTGCTTGTTTCATTAGTTAAAAAATGTGGGAGGGATGATGGTGACATGACCAGCCTTCTAACCTTCTAAGTGCAAAATAGTTTCTGCTTTCTTCAAACCATAATACCAGTCGATATACCAATTCACTATGATTATATTAATTTTTCTTATCCTTGCTAATAAGTAAATAAAAAAATGCCAAATTAGAAATATTCCAAATTATTGTATTTACTCCATGAAATAATCTGTACTATTATGATAACCTTATTTTTTATCTTAAAAATATTTAATTTTATGTTGTTAAATTAATACTATGGAAAGAAATAGTACAAGTTCTTTACAATAAAGCAAAATGTACCTATTCAAGAAAATTATTAATAATATTTATTGTAATTCTTATAAATTTAATGCGATTGCCACTGAACGCCTGTCAGTGAACGGTGATCTGAATAGGATCAAAATGTTCGCTGACGTCGATTTCCCTGTGCTTTACCAAATATGAAGGAGGTCCTCCCCAAAAGGTGATGGTTTTCCCAGCAACTTTGAATCCGTTACCCCAATAAGCCAAGTTTCTTATCCGATCTTCAGCTTGCTTATAACTGACATTGTTTCCAGTTATTTTGAAATATCCCAGATCGGCATGGCCGTATTTCGAAACGTTTGTAGCCAGTTCCGGTATTCGATTATGGAAATCCATATAGGTCTTTTTACAACGTCCAAATTCACTTGGAGGGCCGTACCAAGGCACAGTTACCACCGAAAAGTATACGTAACCTACTCCGCCCCACTGCGCTTGAACTCCCGGGTTTACTTGGTTGGCTTCGAAGTAGCGGAGGACTACACAAAGGGCTGTGTTTATTATCAAGTTGGTGTTGTTGTCGAGAGAAACGTTTACTCCCATCTTGGTGTTCTGGACGTAAGTTGTTTTTCCAATTTCTATTGATTCAAAAAGCATTAGAAAATTTAAGTGCCATTGATATAGTTTTATTTAAATTAGTTAGCTCTATATAGCAGACACACAGAACATCATAGCCAAAAAGAAAAGGTGCAGAGAAGAAAATATTTTAGAAACACTATGGATGTAAAACAAATAATTACACATGAATGAGTCGCGTGTAACAAAAAATAACGATCATTATACTCTGCAACGGTTAATTTAGAAACTTGGAAGAGACTCTTTAAAAGCGTGGGTATGGAACAGCCCAGTTGTGAAATGCGGGCGATAGGAAAAATTAAAAGCGCTTGAAATGTAGTTACTTACAAGTTTGCAAGGAAAAATGTAGAAACTTTTGAAGTTTTATGTGAGCATCTCCTGCTTTAGTAGCTCTCCCACTATAAAAATAATATACCGAATCTAAACATGGAAAAAATTCGATTCATTGAAGATTGTTTTTGGGTGCCAAGGTCAAGGTGGCGCTATCAATTTAATGCGATTGATGATGTCAATATTATTATAAACATCCTAAAACGTAACTTTATTTTCTCCAAATTGAATAATATACTTTTCTATCATAAGCTAACCTATGCAATTTCACAAAAGTAGAACATCATCCACCCTCAACTACTTGCAAAAACTAGTCTAGCCTGGTGTACCTCTATGTCGTTTTATTCATGTAGTAATCCTTATACTCAGGTGTCCTACCATTACCGACGGATTTGCGAACAATTAAGTGCCATCTGCGTAACAATTACAGTCCGTTTTTAAACCATGTCCCAAGTTGCTGCTGTAAAGGATAAATAGACTTGGTCCCAGGACTGATCCTTGAGGTACTCCACTTGCAACATGCCGCAATGGTGTACTTCTGTGACATATAGACTGCATTAAGTTTCTCAAAGAGCTTCATGTCTGATTGTATTGGTCTGGGGTCAGGAGTCGATGGTCTATAAACTCCTCCATGATAATACGCGATGTACATATTGATTATCACTTTTAGTCAAATCAATTCAACCTCTGGATCCTCAAGTTAATGCATCAATGTTGTTTGTACTTTACTTAGTCCAATTTCCTGTTATGCACGTCATAATTCCTCCCCTATGTTTATCTTTTCTCCAACTCTTTCTGTATCTGTATTGTTAACCTTATCTATCTACAGCACTTCATCATGCATCTGTAGCAATACGTTTCAAACATATTAAACTTTTTTCCTTCCGATTCCTCCTATTGTTCACAATTTCAGTTCTGATTAAAAATGTTCTTTTAATTCCTTAAATCGAATCACTGTTAGCAGGATTCTTGATACACCTTTGCCTATTCCGAATATGTCTGTTGACTATCAGTTTGATCACCTACTTGCTTTCCTAGAGAGTTCCCATGATAGGTGTTTTCCTCGGAAGCGTCATGCTAAGGTGAGTGAAAAACCATGGATCACACATGGTATACGTGTCTCATCTAGTAATAAAACTTGTCTACATGCCTTGAGGAAATTTTTCACTGATTCAACATTTATCAAGGATTACCATTTTAGATATAAAAAAATCTTCAAGTCTATAGTCAGATTGGCCAAGTCCAACTACATTAATTCCAGAGTTAATAATTCGAATAATAAAGGCAGAGAACTCTGGAATATCATTAATACAAGTTTGGGGAGGAAAGTCTCATAGTGACGTTCACCTATGTGTTGGCGATGCAGTGGTTAGGGATGTTGAGGCAGCTAATTGCCTGAATAATTACTTTTCAACAATTGCACAGAGATTGGTTAGTCGAATACCAGCTGTTGCAACTACTGCATCTAATTCTTGACCGCTAATGTTGCCAAGCAGAATGATACTTTTGTTTTTTTTTCCAACTGATGTCGGTGAAGTTGCACGTACTTTGAGACTTGTATCTAGAAAAGTTTCCTATAGGGACCGGATCCCTGCCATCATTTTTTCTTATTTAACTATTAATATTCATCTGTGTCTTACTGATCTTATAAATAAGTCATTTTGTGAAGGCATTTTTCCTTCATCTTTAAAAAAAGCGTTTATCGTGCCATTGCATAAGGGGGGTGAATTTGGGCCAGAAAATTTTCGGTCGATCTCATTGTTGCCGACCGTTTCTAAGCTGATTGAGAGGCTGGTCAAGGCCAGATTTGTTAGCTTTTTGGACAAATGCTCTACCTCGTCCAGTTTGCAGTTTGGTTTCCGTAATAATAAGAGTACTGGTCTGGCCATTTTTTCTTTTCTGGACCATGTATATGAGGCAAAAAACACTCACTGCAACTCCCAGTATATTCCTGTTTCTGTGTTTCTCGACCTCTCTAAGGCTTTTGATAGTGTTGACCACTCTATTTTGTTGGAGAAGTGCTCATATTATGGATTCAGGGGTGTTTCTGGGGGGTGGATTCGTTCTTATCTGATGGGAAGATGCCATGCCGTTTCTATTGTCAACGCTGATTGTCAGAAATTTACATCTGACTCTGCTCAGTCTATGTATGGGGTGCCTCAGGGTTCTGTCTTGGGCCCACTTCTCTTTCTGTTGAACATAAATGATATGTCTTCTCTGCGCATTAGTGGCAAGTTCGTTCAGTTTGCTGATGACACCAATATAACTTGGTTCGGTAGTGATGGTCATGAGTTGCATGACAGGATTGTGTCGGACATGTCGCTCTTGAGATGTTGGTTTGCGGCGAACAGGTCGACTCTTAATCTGGATAAGACTTGTCTTATGAATTTCAGGCCTGGCGTATTGTTTGCCCTTTCTTCAGATGGTGTTATAATTTCATCTGTAAATACTACTAAATTTTTGAGTGTTCATCTCGACCATAGATTGAATTGGCAGGAGCACATTAAACACCTAAGTACAAAGTTGTCTAGATCCTGTTTTGCCCTTAGGACTCTTATGAATAATTACGATTTACTTGTGGCTAAAAATGCGTATTTTGCACTGTTTGAGTCACATCTCCGATATGGTATACCTTTCTGGGGTTACTCCTCTGCCGAAAATTTTAATTATATCTTTCGATTGCAGAAGAAGGCAGTGAGAATTCTCTCAAGGCGTCTTCCTCGTTCCCCTTCAAGGCCGCTTTTTGAGAAACTGAGAATATTGCCATTGGCATGTATTTACATTTATGCAGTTTCGGCTTAAGAATAATTGTGTCACGGAGGAACAGATTCATGAGCATTTTACGCGGTCTGCAGTGTTATTGTATCAGAAAATTTTAAGACAAGTGTAATATATATGTCCATTCAAATATTTAATAAGCTACCTGCATCAATTTCTTCCATTTCAACTTTTTTATTGTTCAAGGCTTCTTTAAAAAGATTGTTGCTTAATAAGTTGTACTATAGTGTAGATGATTTTCTCGGGGGTTGAGAGTGTTGTTCCCCGGTTTCCTCATGTGAGGTTTTGATATATTTTATATTTTTTTTTGTTTTGTTTTGTGATTTATTTTGTTTGATATGTTATGTGTTCTATCTATGTATTCTGTATTCTGTCTATGACGGGCTAAATAAATTATATGATTTGATATTGGTTTATACAGTCGTTTTTCCTAAGATTTTTTAAACATCCCGATATTCTCACAACTTTTATAAGCTTAACTTTGGGCCTCCTGTTCCATCTTGGTTTGTGGATATGGGTTTTTTGCCATTAAAATTGTTCGCCTTTTATACCAAGATCACCATGTTTTACTGCGTGGCCATCATGTACCACCTCGAATAAAACTGATGAAGCAAAATTCATTTTTGTTTTCAGGCATTATCATTATTTGCATAACACCTTTGTATGTTCTGAATCATGGGTAAATAAGAGTCGTAATTTTAATAAAACACTTTTGATATAAACACAAAAAATATAAAATTGAACCAACAATTGACACTAAAACTAGTAATATGAAAAGATAACAAATAATAAGGTACATTAAATCAGTCTCTATCTAAATCTAAGTGTAAGTGCACAAAAATCACAGACTTTTCTTGATTTCAGATTCGGTGTGAGAGTTACTTTCCTTTCTAATTTTAAGTATTTGCAATCCTACGATATACATTATTATACCCAAAACTACATTAAAATAATAAATAGAATTGTAGTAATGAAATACTATCTTGACTTCGAGCAGATGGAAAGCAATGGCCATGTAAGAGAAGTAGAACATCTTCAGGAACCAAATTATCCAGCTCCAAATTTTGAGGCTCTGAAAAAAATAATCGGCAATCACGATGGTTAAAAAATTAGAAATTTACTCCCATTACTTACCAAGCCTTTATTTCCTTTAATGAATAATTTGATATAAAGATCTTCTACAATTAAATACAAGGGAACAGAGCATATGCAGACGTAGTACCCCGCATAAACCCCATGCCAAACCGCAGAAACAAACATTGTAATGCCAGTACGGTACTTTCTAAATGGTATTTCTTTATAAATGTTGACCGCCAACCAATACTGGATAGTAATGTTCCATGCTTTCATGCCTTCTCGGCAAGTAGTTACAAAATCCGCATCAAACGGACATATGTTATGAATAGTTTCATAAGAGTATTCAGTTTCTTTCAACAGATCGTCTTTCTTTGAGCTAAAAGTGCACCAAACATAATGAATACCTAATCAAACCCTTTAAATACTCCCACGTACATTTCTAACATTTTCTCAATGTTTTGTGATGGGCCCTGGCCTGGTTTCGGTTCCGTAAACGTGGGATAAGCTCCGAGGCCTCCCACAGTACAAACGCACTCGGATAAAACTATGCCAATATAAATCCTCATGCGGAAAATGAAAAAATTTGGCCAGACATACCATAATCTATACAACCACGATCTATCGTTATAAAATTCATCTGTCAAAGCATACTAAGGAAAAGTGAATGAATAAAACTTTTTTGCTAAAACAAAACAACGCTTACTGAAAGTGGCCAATTGTAAGTGCCCCACAGAAACAAAACAGCGTACAGTGGGACATATTTCAATTTATCTATCGTCGAAGTCTTCCAATCAATATGTTCATGGAAAGGTAGGCTAAAAGAATCTCTGAATGTCCTATATCGATAATAAGGACCTAAAATGCATGTACATAACATATTTGTAGGAATTAAGGTGCCTTAACCGTTGTACCTGTTAATACTCCAATATAATTGAAAGAGTAATGAAAAATTTCGATGAAAGTTGGGTTTATATCATCGTAATCATTTTCTAGTTTACCATCCTTTTTTGATAGATAACTACGGCGAACTTCAAAAGCAAGACCTACTAATTTCATTGTAAGCATCATTTGTACCAAGTTCGTATGGGCTGGAGGATACGGAATACCAAAATATTCGGTAGAACGGAAAAAGAACAAATACGTAAAAGAAAAAAAGAAACTCACTATATGACATTTTCTGCAAATAAATGAGATAGAAATTTTGGGTATTCCTTTGGTTTGACTTACCTTTTGCTGAAATATAATATTATTATGGAATTTATGAGATAACATATTAGGTTATGTACAATGTGAAATCCTGACACTATGAAAACTATTAATAATCCAACCGCTGTACCAATAGCTCTTTTTCTACTCGTATTCTTTAATGGTCTGTAAAACTGGCCGAAACCAATACAAAAAAGTAGCAAAAATACGTACACAACATCGTCGCTCATCATTTTTACTTTGCTTAACCTGTAACCTCTGACTCTTGAACTTTTGACTTGACAACAGATGCACCAGTGTTGCCAACTTTTAAAATAAGAACTATAGTATTTTCCAAACCAAAGTTATAAATATCTCACCCTTAAGGACCCCACACACACGCAATTTAGAATTAATTCAAAACTGTACATTCAAAAGTTTTGAACGGAATGTTGCGCGACGGTTCTCCACACACACACACAATTTTCACTTCGCAGTTTTAATAAGACATGGCCTCGAGAGAAGAATTAAATTTATTGTCAATGGCCTGCCTAATTATTTTGAAAAAGAAAAATAAACAAAGATTCAGTAGGAGTAGATGGGAGAAACATTGGTTGCTGAAACGTGATCACTTTTCACATATTAATCTCGTCGGGACGGTCTGTGAAAGTCACCCCGAGCATAATAAAATACGCAATTTCAACGAAAAATTTGACAAGCGGGTGTCTGATCTTGGAAGATTTCGCGATCGGCGGAAATTTTTGATTGCCATTTTCTAATGCATTTTTCTACCGATCCAAAATTCCGCCCAACTTAACACTCTTTGATCTTTCCCCTTTCGAACCGTACCCCGCTGGACTTCACCCTTCGACCTCGAGGGACGAATAGAGTCCATTAGTTAGGTTATGTTACTAGTTCGCGGGCTATCCTACTTCAAAATTCTTAACATGGAGCTCTTATGGGACATAGATTTTAAACACTGATTATTTAAATTCAGTGCATTTCTTAACGGGGATTCTGCAAGTGACATATAGACTGCTCTTTCCAGCTGTTACATTTTCAAAAACAACTTAAAATACAACTTAATTTCAGAAATATTTTAAAACGGAGCACAGTACATATTAGAAAAGAACGTATGTCGCGTTCAGACCAGACCAGTAACCTTGGAGATTATTTTGACGTTTGCTGCACAGGGTTTGAGGCTAAATTGTTTATTTCTCTGGGTTATTTATTGTTTAATTTTTATTTAATAGGTGGTTTAAGTTCTTATTTATATTTAAAAAGTGAAAAATGGAAGAAAAAGTGTTAAAAATTAGTGTTGTTAACGACTTCATTTAAATAATCTACTGCGCCGGTTCTATCACCGACATTCTCGCGCCGTAAATTGCAGTAGTTTGTTGAATTTTAGTTTTAAACAAAATGACTGCATAAATAAATGCTTTTATAAGACAAACGGCGAAAAAAGGCTTCATAGTAATCGCCATATATTGATTTAATGCTAAGAAATCAGGATGAAAGGTAAAAATATAATGTGAAGTGCAAGGTCATCTAACCTCCCATTTAAAATGCATTGAAAAATTTTATCCAACTATTCTCTTAGGATAGCGTTTTAAATTTCGCGCTTTGATTTCGCCGTTACACTAATGGACTCTATTTGACCCCAGTTTTGCATGCTTTTTGCCCTAAAATTTTGCATTGCTTCGGGGAAAAAATTATTTCCCCCACCAACCTCTGTGAGAGGGAGATGATTTTTGAATATTTTCGGTCCGATCGACTGGGCTATCGGAATCCGCCTTCAAATTTACCCTTATTTTGAGGGCACCGTATCTCGCTGCTCGCTGGCGCTGGCGGTTCGACTCCCGCGTTCGAGATCGCCTTATGACCTACTTTTGTCGGCGGAAAAGCGGACGACGCCCGTTTTTTCGCATGGCTTGATCCTCTGGGTGCGATGGAACATTTTCGGCCCCTTCCGGTACGCAGAGTTCGTTATCGCTTGGAAACGGGGTGTTTTACCGGAGTTGGAAAATCGCGATGGTCACTGCGGATCCGGGACGAATTCGCCTTTGAACTTCTCAAATTTCATCCCGATCGAAGGTGTTTTCGCCGCCAGTGTTTTCGTTCATTAAAAAAATATTTTCGATTTTTCACGTTTTCGCCGCTTTTCGGGGCGAGGTTGACGATTGTGGGACGGGTGAAATTATATTCGAATTAACTATGTATATATTCGAATTGTTTGTTTTTGTTGAAAAACATAATAATGTTCAAAATACGTTTAGTATAAATATATATGAAAAATTACTTATCTACTTCTATTATATTAACTACTCAAAATCAAATAAATCCGTTAAAACTATGTCACCTGCTGCGCGCCACTGTATTAAACAAAACTTGAGGTTTTGACCACACACGCACAATTTTAAATGCGCAATCGTCGGTGAACAGTTAATACACTGGCGAGCATAAAATTAGGGTCACTTCAAAAATTCAACTTTTCTGATTATTTATTGTATCTTATTATTGTAAATGGATTTAGTTGTATACATATCTCTAAACAGGAATGTTTTAAAAAGAAAACGGTTCATTTTCTAATGTTTTTATTGAAAATTCGTAAAGAAGCAAATTTTAACAAAATTGTCTTAAAAATGTGTAGTGAGAAAAATGTTGGAATAAAACAAGGAACTGTTAAAATTTTGACCCCTAATAACGAGTGTTTCCTCCCCGTGCATTTATGACAGCCTGGAGGCGACGTGGCATGCTCTCAATTAAATTACGGATCACATTTTGGGGGATGTTATTCCACTCCTGTAGTAGGAGCTCCCTAAGATCCTGTGCGTTGGTGGGAGACGGCGTATGACTTCGTACACGTTGTCCTAGCTCATCCCACACATGCTCTATGGGGTTCAAGTCGGGACTCCGTGCTGGCCAATCAAATCGCGTAATTTGAACCTTATCCAAATAAACGCTAACAATCCTTGCCACGTGGGGTCGAGCGTTATCATGCATAAAAGTTGCATTATCTCCCAGAACCGTCATAAAAGGCATGACATGATTTTCTACAACTTCCGTTACGTACCTATGCGCAGTTAGGGATCCATTGCCGATAAACACCAATTCGGTACGTGCGTCTGAAGAAATTCCTCCCCACACCATAACTGAACCTCCACCAAATGGAAGTCGCTCATCAATACAAGCCTGGGCATACCTTTCTCCGGGTCTTCGCCATACCCGCCGACGTCCATCCGACCCATTTAAACAGAAACGCGACTCGTCTGAGAATAATACCCTCCCCCAATCGTCATTTGTCCATCCCAAGTGATCTCGAGCAAAGTTCAGTCTTGCAATTCTAAGGCGACGGAGAAGTGGAGGACCCGTAGCCATTCTCCGACAAGATAATCCAGCAGAACGAAGTCGCCTCCTAGCTGTCCATTCGCTAATGTTAACATTTCTGACTTCTTGGAGGAGATTTCGAAGCGAAACTGCCGTAGCAGTCCGATTCCGTAAAGCCATGGACACAAGAAAACGGTCATCCCTTGGCGTGGTGGTTCTTTTCCGCCCTGATCCTGGTCTTCTCGTCAGCCTACCAGTTTCCTGAAATCGTTGGGATACCCGCTGAACTGTAGAAAGACTTACACCAACCGTTCTTGCCGTTACACGTTGCCCCCGACCATCTTGCAACAGCGCTATAATTCTGGCCGCCGTGACAGGATTTAAAGCCATTATAAGGAAATAAACGAAGACTACACTTTTCGACCGTCAAGTTATACACAGGAAAGTTAGTGAATAAATGAAGGAAATTGAAAAATAGACCCCGAGAAATAAGCTTCCAAGCAGCGCACCTGCAAGCATTTCCTAGAAATCGGAAATATTGAATCTTTGTTGTGCAAAAAAAAACACAAAAAGCTTATAACAGTTCTCAGAAATGCAAGTGTTACTGCCTTCAAGAACTAATTAAATTCAATATTTTGAATTCTTAGAAAAATTGGCAATTTTCAAAGTGACCCTAATTTTATGCTCGCCAGTGTATTTCAAGACAGACTTGAAATGAACGGTTGAACAGCGCAGTTCAAAAAAGTCTTAAGGCTTGCACCACACACGTACAATTTTGAATGCACGTTTTTGCCTGTTCATTCAAAACTTAACGCAAGTACGTGTGTGAGTGGGCGCCTTAAGAGAAGGGAAGAAGAGGAGGAATAACAAAGCAGATGTTTGTGTTACCATTCGGCACCAAAAAAAGGGGCGTAACCTAAACTTCTTAGGCTCTTTACGCAGAGAATTGAACGAAAATTCTTAAAATGATATAACTAATTGCACTATTTCAAACGCCGCTTACGTTATTTTTTGTTAAATTACGCACCAAACACGCTCAAATTTTGGTAACACTCACGTGCACGGCAAAGGTCGGGCGTTATGTATCCATACTCTTCCCTCATCTAAGATTTTACCGAAAATTATAGTACGTCCTAAAAGCAGGCTAAAATTCACAGAAAAAAAATTATTTTATTTTGTATTGCACACGTCACGTTTGTGACGCGCTAGTTACGTCGCCCACAGGGCGACATAAAGGGCGACATAAGTGGCGCGTCACAAACGTCAGGTTTTCATTCCAAACAAAACAAAGCCACGTGCTTTCTGACGTTTTAACCTAACCTCTGAAATATAATTATAGTTGTTTTCAAGTTTTTACGCGTAAGCCCAACACACAAATAGAAAATAAACTGTTTTCACTGCAAGACGTCTATAATTATATTGCAAAAACTAGTTTAAGACGTTGTAAATAATATCGATAAACGTCAAATGGCACGTGCTACGTGCTTTTGTTTTCTTTGGAATGAAAATCTGACGCGTGACGAAGGCACTTAATCCCCTATTTCATTGGTCGTACCAGAATGTTTGAAGTCTTGTAGCAGAAGTGCAATTTTCAGAGTTGACAACACTGGCTTGTCGAATGTCATTTGTCAGTTTTCACTTGTCAGTTGTCACTTTCGTGTTTCCTCATTTTTGAGCATTGAGTGAAGAAAAGGTGTGCGGCAACATATTGCTTCTGAATTCTTATGTAATCTTAAAGAACTTTAAGGTAAATGACAATGACGGACGGTTCTGGGGGAGAAGTTCCCCATTTTACGCCCCCCTTGATCCAAGACAATCCAAACGGATGGGGACCCAGTGAATTGCCCGATCAATTCAAAGACATGCCGTATCAACCCTTCAGCAAGGGAGACCGTTTGGGTAAAATCAGCGACTGGACTGCGTCTTTCACCGATAAGAAATACGCAAGTAAGCAAAAATAACTAATTTTGGAGGAAATTGACAATTACGAATTACCAAAAAGTGAGGTTATGCCGTTATCATACCCGGGCGTCTAGGTTTTATTCCACTAACTTGACTGTTACGCTGGGAACACGTAGCAAACTTAACGTAACGATTACTATGGCCCAATTTTTTAGCTTGGACTTGGCAAATTTAACGTAACGATTACTACAGCCTAATTTTCACGAACGTGTGTTGTATGGACTCTGTGTCACTAGTTGCGATTGTAACTGCTGTGCAGGTTTCAAATCATAATATTAAAAGCGAAGTGGCACAACACTTTATGGGTGGGGATGGATATCGGTCGCTCGGTCTCTTTTCAACTGGCAGAGATCGTATGGGTGAGGTCGTGCACTCGATCAGGTGTTTCTTTAACGCAAATAAGAAAATTGCATCGGCATCATTCCGATGGATGCTTGGATCTGCTCAGCGCTGTTCGCAGAATGGTCTTTTGCCTTATTATAAATTAAACGCAATTTTATTATTTAAGAATATTCTATGGGAATATTTTGTGGTGCACCTGGGATGCACCTACGTTTTAAGTATAATTATTACTCCGATTCACCATTACGTAAAAGTCGTGGAGCGTAGCCCACGGGTCATCTAGTTAATTTCAAATGTTATATGATTAACAGATAATTTCATGATATAGAATTGGTAATTACATTACAGTTGCACGATAAAATAAATTTCAATTCTTTATGCCCTTATAAAATTTTCTTTTTCATTTTCCTCCAGTAACTCCAAAATTGTCCCACTTTTACCTCTTTTACTTAATTTTTTTGTATTATAAATATCGCATTTTGTGCACCATTTTAGTTTCTTTTAATTTAGATAAATACGCATCGCAGTTTGGCTCTGGAAGCCAGTATGCCTACTTCCATGAAGAGGACGAAAGTACTTTTCATTTGGTCGATACAACGAGAGTCCAAAAGCCTCCATATCAGCGTGGTCGTTTCAGGGCGAACCAGCGTAATTTACGTGGTCGTGGGGCTCGTGGAGTCACACAAGGTGGAGGAATGCAGGCTTTGGGCAAAGGTTTGAAGAATCGAGATAGGGATAAGAGGAGTCAGGTCAAGAAATGGGGTCAAGGACGGGTAATATCCTGACTGACAGTTATTTTGTGTTTACGATAGATACTTTGGTGGTTCTAGCCTCAAATTAAAATAAGAGACGCGTCAGTAACTGTGCGTCCTGATTGGGTGACAATCGAAGAAATGGATTTCCCACGATTAGGGAAATTGTCTTTACCTAATATTAAGGATGGGGAAGATGTTATTTGTTGTGGTGAAGTGGAATACTACGACAAATCTTACGATAGGGTGAACGTGAAGAGCGAGAAATCATTGCAAAGTGTTAATCGCATATTTCATACTGTAAGACTTGTCTATTATTTACTGTGCTCTGAAATTGTTTTTTAACCCATTGGGTGTTGTTGAATAAAGGTGACAACAACTGATGACCCTATCATCCGTAAGTTGTCCAAGACGGAAGGCAACGTGTATGCAACCGATGCAATTTTGGCAACCATTATGTGTTGTACTCGTTCAAACTATTCTTGGGATATAGTCATCGAAAAGATTCGTAAAATGCTCCCTGAATGAGTTAAAAAAGTGTTTAATAATGTTCTTTTAGGTGACAAATTGTTTTTGGATAAGCGCGATAATACCGAATTTGATTTGCTTACTGTAAATGAGACTTCGGTCGAACCACCGCAAGACGATGGCAATTCTCTCAACTCCCCGCGAAATTTGGCATTGGAAGCCACTTTTATTAATCATAATTTCAGCCAGCAGGTGATTTTTGTATTGTTTTACTATGTGGAATTTTAAAGTTCCTTTTTCCGGTAGGTATTGCGTACCGGACCTGGGGAACCGAAGTATAAGTTCGATCAGCCGAATCCTTTTGTTTCTGAAGAGGAAGAAGGAGAGGTTGCCAGCGTTTCTTATCGTTACAGAAAGTGGGATTTGGGAGGAGGCATAGTAAGATATTTTCTTTTGTTCAATTATAACAGTTTTTTTTGTGATGCTGACCCAGCTTTGTTTATTTTTGTTACCAGAGCTCTAAGCAACCAGCTAATAGTAACAATACTCATGTTCGGATATGCCATCTAGTTACAGTGGAACTCCCATGAGTCGAATTTTTCCGTAATCCGAATAAAAATGCAAGTCCCTTGACCTACACGGCAAATCATACGTGTTTTATAGTCCGTATCTCGAAGTTCTAGAATCAGTAAATTTCTATATCTCGAAGTATATTCAACCGTAATTCTATGAATTTTATCCCCTTTATTCAATTTTAGCTGACAAAACCTTTTCTGTACCTGGTTTGTTCACTTTTTTTATGACCCTTTCTTTGAAATTGGTAATCGGTATTTGTTAGAAATAGGGGTAACAAACAAATGGCTGGAAAACCCAGTTGAGATTCTGAAATTACTGCTTTGCTGGTCAGTTTAGTTTTGTTGCTGATTGCGTTCAGAGCTGTTGCTAAAAAAGTCAAGTGCGAAGGGGAAATTAAAAATTTTGTCGGTAGCTGACAAAATTCGTTTAATCGAACAAGTTTATCGAGGTGTAAGAAGATATTGCAGCCGAGTTTGGAATTCCGCCAAACACACTATCCCAAGGGGTGAACCGCAGAGGAATTTTGGTGTACAAGCTTGAGGAATTGCAGAGGAATTAGTACGGAATTACATAAATTTGTAGGGAATTGCAGGAATTGTTTGGGGAATTGTTGGGGAATTGCAGGAATTAGTCAGGAATTAGTGAGGAATTGCACAGGAATTGTAGGAATTACAAGGGAATTGCAGAAATGTTTACTAACGATTGCGCATGCGCTGTAAATTATTGCATCATCTTTACAAATATAAATTACAGGAATTACATGGTGAATTGCCGGAATTACATGGGTAATTGGGGGAATTACTTGAGGAATTGCATGAATTAGATAGGAATTGCGGGAAATTAAAAGGAATTACACATAAATAGAGGAATTTGTGTACAAGCTTGAGGAATTACATAAATTTGTAGAGAATTACAGGAATTGTTTGGGGAATTGCAGGAATTAGTGAGGAATTGCAGGAATTACAAGGGAATTGCAGAAATGTTTACCCCTCTTATACTAACGATTGCGCATGCGCTGTAAATTATTGCAGTATCGGACGTACAGGAAATGCAAGAATTAGTTGTAAGGGAATTCCAGGAATTAGTAGGGGAATTGCAGGAATTACATGGGGAATAGCGGAAATTACTTGAGGAATTGCAGGAATTAGATAGGAATTGCGGGGAATTAAAAGGAATTACACATAAATAGAGGAATTGGTGTACAAGATTTTGCTCTGCAGTTCCACCCCTCGCATTATCCACAATTTACAAGAATCGCGATGTGATTCTTGAAAAAGTTCCGACGGGGTCAGCAATGCTCCAAAATGGTTTAAGTCGTGTGTGTATGAAAATATCGATGAAGCAATGTTGAAGTGGGTTAAGGTTTGCCGTGACAAGAAACTGCCGATATCGGGAACAATAATTCGGGAGAAAGCACAGGAATTCGCGAAAACTTTGGGTCATTTGCATTTCGCTGCGAGCTCAGGATGGCTGCACAAATTTAAAATTCGTCACACAATTGTGCAAAAAGTGGTTTGCGTGAAAGTGTAGACGTAAATGAAAGAGTGAAAATTGGAAAGAAAATGTGCTGCCTGGATTACTCTCCCAATGTGAATCTAAGGACATTTTAAGATTGGTAAACTAACTGGAAGGAAAGAAGATTGGAGTTTATGTAGAAGAGTAAGAAATGATTACTCTAAAAAGTTAAAGTTAATAAGCGATAATTATTATGAGAGGAGGATAGATGAAAGCAGGGGCAATTCTAAAGATATGTGGAGGAATTTAAAGGAAATAGTAGGAAACACGATCGGAAGTGTGGGAAGTGGCGCATTGGTAAACTTTGGGAATGGTGAAATAAGCGACTGCAAACAAATCGCGGAGGAATTTAATAATTTTTTTATAGACAGCATTATTGAAATAAACCAGAGTATACCTGAAACTGATGGTTTGAAAGTGGAAATTCCGAAAACACGCAGTAATTTCGAACTCCAGGAAATTACATGGAGAAATTAGAAAAAATTATATTGGGAATTAAATCTAAAGGTGGTACAGATGGAATAAATAAGAGGTATTGAGAGACAGTCTTCCAATGACAGGCCGTTTGTTATTAAACCTTATAAATGAATCCTTGAAAACGGGCATTTTTTCTGTATCGTGGAAGACGGCGGCGGTGGTTCCTATTCCGAAGGTGCAACAGGCCGGTCAGGCCCAGGAATTCAGACCAATTAATATGCTTCCTAAATATGACCAAGTTTTAGAATGTGTAGTAAAAGAACAATTGCAAAGGTACTTAGAAGATAATGGCTTACTGTCGGAATTTCAGTCGGGTTTCAGAAGTGATCATTCCTGTGAAATGGCACTTAATTTGGTACTTATGAACTGGAAAGAACAAATAGAGGAGGAGAATTATGTCGTGGCTGTCTTTTTGGACCTGAAAAGAGCTTTTGAAACAATCCATAGGGGAGTGCTTATGGAAAAAATGGAAAGGTGTGGGGTAAGGGGTACAACTAGAGAATGGTTTGGCAGTTATCTGGACAATAGGTCTCAGAAGTGTAGATATGGTGGTTATGAGTCTGAAGAGGTTCTGAATGGATTGGGTGTACCCCAGGGTTCGGTATTTGGTCCTCTTCTCTTTGTACTGTATAATATTATGAATGATCTGGTGCAAGTGATAAAAGAAGGTAATATTAATCTGTTTGCTGATGATGCCGTTATAGCAAATGCGAACTGTGACTTAATTAGTGCAATAACCAGGAGTAATGAGGTGTTAAGGAAAGTGTCAAAATGGTTAAAGATAAACAAACTGAAGTTAAATATTAATAAAACAAAAGTTATGATCATAGGTAACAGAGTGATAAGGAAGGAGTGGGAAGATGACTGTAAAGTGGTAATAGATGATGAGGAGGTGGAACGTGTTAGCAAAAGTAAGTATCTGGGAGTGATAATTGACTCAAAATTAAATTTTAAAAGCAATATAGACTTTATTGTTAAAAAAGTTGCTAAAAAAATTGTTTTCCTGGGTAGAGTAAGCAGAAAGTTGAGTCCTTGGGCTAGAATTCTGGTTTATAAAACAATAATTTCGCCACATTTTGATTTTTGTTCAAGTATATTATTTTTGTGTGGAGCTGGTGATTTGGAAAGGTTGCAAAAACTTCAAAATAGGGCAATGCGAATAATTTTGCAGTCCAATAGATATGTACCTATAGGATTGATGTTGGAAACGTTACAACAGAGAATAACTTACAACACGCTTATTCTGATCTACAAGGTTGTTAACGGTGGGGTTTCGAATTACATGTCTCGTAATTTTTTACGTAGCCGGGATGTTCACAATTACCAGGTGAGATCGGTGAAAGATTACAGACTTCCTCAATTTGTGAAGACTTGTTTTCAAAATTCCTTGCGGTATAAGGGGTTTAAATTGTTTAATAGTATGCCGGATGAAAACAAGGAAGCCCTGAATTTGAGCAGTTTCAAGAGAATGTGTTGTGTTTTTGTTAGAGGCATTTTGTGACATTTCTTAGTGTTTGGGTGTTTTCTTTTCATTTTTCTGTTTTCTTTTTTTGGGAGTGTGTTACAATATTGATGTAATATTAGCTTATTGCTAAATAAATAAAGAAAGATTATTATTATTATACCGACAAATAAGCAGTTAGGTGACAGTTTTAAAAACATTTTAAATTTTTTGTGTGCAAGTGAAAATGTTCAAGACAGTATGTATGCGTCATTAAGGTCTGTACAGCAATTATGTGAAAATGAACAGTTACGTCATCAAAAACAGTGCAAAATTACCTACTTTTTTATTTGATTGGTTACAGAATTGTAACAACCTGCATTTTGTATGGGTATATTATGTGAATAATGCAAGGTATTGAAATTTTAATAAAATGTCCTTAAACTCTAAGTTTCTTTAACTCGAATTTTTTTTGTGTCCCTTGAGATTCGACTTATGGGAGTTCCATCGTATTTAATCTTTCTTACATCTTGTGTACCGTAGGTTTTGGTGGCTCGGTGCGAGCACGATGCCGTGGTCCAGTCACCTAGCGGGGAACTCCAATTCCTAACAATAAAAGCTTTGAATGAGTGGGATTCGAAATTAGCCAACGGTGTCGAGTGGCGTCAGAAATTGGACACCCAGAGGGGTGCTGTATTGGCTAACGAACTACGGAACAACGCCTGCAAGTTAGCGAAATGGACCGTTCAAGCTCTGTTGGCCGGGAGTGACCAAATTAAATTCGGTTATGTTTCGAGAGTGCACGTGCGAGACAACAGCAAGCACGTCATTTTAGGAACTCAACAGTATAAACCACATGAATTCGCGACTCAGATTAATTTGAATATGGATAACGCTTGGGGTATTTTGCGCTGCATCGTGGATATCTTGATGAAGCAGAAGGACGGGAAGTATTTGATTATGAAAGACCCGAATAAGCCTATGATTAGGTTATACGACATTCCGGATAATACTTTCGAATCGGACGGGGAGACAGAGTCGGACGACGAAGTCGCTGTCGATTCTTTTCAAACTTTCAAACGTTGAAATAATGGTATCTGTGGATGTTTTTAAATAAAGGTTTTAAATGGTTTTTTAGAATGTTATTTTTGTTTCACTAGCAGAAACTTTAATAAAAAAAACCCCTTCCAATACATGAACTATCGATTCTTTTTCGAACGTAAGGTGACTGAATATTTGTACTTTGTATATTTTTATAATCATATTACATAGAGAAGTTACAATATAATTAATCAAATAACTTATAAACATTTTAAACTACAGCATGCTATCTACTACTTCACCGGGATTTTCTAGAGCCGATTTTCGTTCACTAATAGCAGTCACCAACTTTCTGTACGGCCCCAAAGGTAAATTTAACGTTTTCAAGTCGTTCTCAGTCAGTAACATCAAAGTTTCTAAGTCGATTTTCTGCTCTTCGAATCTCGGAAGGTACTCCTTTAAACCCCAGGCTGTCAAGAATCTTTCCAGAGGAGCGTTCGCACTCTCGTCTTCACTAGACTCTGACACTTCTGCAAGGAACGAATTTTTTTAATACTTCAAATTACAGTAGTAGAAAATGGTCAGGTAATGTCAATACGAAATGAAGAAATTTACCTGATAGATCGTCTTCGAAACTACCTATGTTGTGTCTTAAACTTCCAGCGCTCCCAATGGAGCTTTCCTCGGTTGCTGCTTCTGCTGCTGAAAGGGCTTGAAGGGTGTTTGTAATACTTCGCCTGGGAACAAAAAATTTTATCTTACCGAAGCGCTTAGTTTCTGCCAATTCTCTAAACCATCTTTTTTCAATGATCCACAGTAAAACTATGAATTAACAAAAAAGTGTGCATTTACGGTTTAAACTGCAGAAATAAAATAAATAAATCAGAAGCTGTGAACTGTGACTTCGTCAGTAAGTTATGAAATCAAGAACCACTAGAGTTAAAGAGAAGCAATAGGTAAGTACTTATGGAATTCATTAATCAGTCGATCGTTGATTGAATAGAATAGGGTTCTTGCAATATTTTTTTTTATACTTTCAATCGATTCTCAGAGTGTCCTTTAGTCACAATTGTTTTTGTTTAAATATTATTCACGCTGTAATCAAAAGATATTAACTAATCATGCCCTGCTACGCTGCCGACCGGAATCCGTCTCGCACTGCGCATGACGTCACATCGAGGCGAAATTGACGCGAGAAGTCTCCGAAAGATCTGGTTGGCGGATGTGTTTTTGCTTTATCGGCGCGAGTGTTAAGTGACAAGCGTCAAAATGCCAAATTGTGCGGTGGCTAAAAATGGAACAAGTTTGACTTAACATAGAAATTGTCAGTGAAAAATGTTTGAGTCAAATAGGAAAATTACATGTAGTTAATATTTTCTGTCTTGACTATTTGGTAGAAATCCATGATGAAATAGAAAATTACTATGCGTACTACCAAAAAATTATTTTATTGACCGGTTTCAAGATTCACAAACGATCTCATGATGATGAGATCGTTTGTGAATCTTGAAACCGGTCAATAAAATAATTTTTATACTTATTGGTAGTACGCATAGGAAAATTACAGTATTTGAAAAAAGTTTTTGTATGGAAATTAAGAAATGGTTTGTTGGAGATGAAGACGAGTAATTTTGGATGGGGGTGAGCTTATTCAAGAAAATGATTACCTAATTGTAATATCCCGTATAACCCATGGCTCGTTGACAGAAAATAGTCAAAAACATAATTCGTGATCGTGATCGTCTAAAAATTTTATACCCTACGTTGTGTTAATTTTAAAATGAATTTTGTCTAGAATTGCACTGATGAAATAGCTCATTTGGGAAAATTGGAAGGAAAACACACAATTGTTTAATTAATAGTTTAATTAACGTGCTCAGCCTGACTTAGACTCACGAGGAGAAAAAGAGCCGTGCAAAGAAAAACCTCGATCACAGTCCAGTATAAATCTGCTATGTTTATGCACAATACAACACAAAGAAATTATATATGCAATATCAAGACATCAAAAATAAAATAATTGTGGTTCAACATTCGTAAATAAAATAACAGTAAACAACAATAATTCCAAAGGATATGTGACATATTATTGATTTAATGGTGGAGGGTACTGGACCGTTCGAACAACTACTCCTCGGGCAATTAACCCGCCAGGCATTGAATTATTGAACGAAATCCAGATTTTGTGAACTTTAGATTTAATGATGTTGGGCATACACAAATCTTCTCATCAGCAAAACTCACAAACAAATTTCATGCAATGCAACGTCTCAAACATAAAACGTACAAAACAGAAGAATTTTTGTTAGTTAACTGACTCCGTCAGTGGGTACTGCGGGCTATACAAGCTACTCACAGCTATGAGTTGAAAATTGAATCAGATTACCGTAAGCACCAGGGCCCTTAACGATATTTTTTTCAGTAGATGCCAGGTCACCTGTTCAGGAGATCAAGGCTAATATTTCAAATTAAAACACATATAAATAAAAACACAAATAAATAAACACACACATAAAACAATATATAGCGAACTCAAGGCACTTCGGGAATTACTGTTCTCACGGGATAAAAGATTAATTGACACAACAAGGCAAATACACACTATCTGATGACAAGATTTGCGAAGATTTGCGATTGAAAATAAATAAACAAAAACAAAGAACAACATATCTTTTGGAACAAATACAAGAAATAATTGACAAAACAAATAACATAGCTTTAACTGACCTGTGAATCTCGTAGACACCAAAAACTTTTATAACAATACAAAAGAACACACAGGGACGACAATTAAAACACGTGTTCACGCTTATAAGGTGCAGTGGGGCAAGAGCAATTTTGGGGAAAGTGCGACCAACCCAGTTTTTTTGTTATTTCTTGTGTGTAAACTGGGCTTCATCACACTTGAATTCAATATTATATACGCAACCGTTAGGGAACACCATTAGCGCCACCTATCCGACACGCATATGTGCCTGCAAGGCTAAACTGCCAGCGGATCTGCTGAATTTCGTCAGTCAAAATTGCAGGTGCATACTCGTCGTAAATTAATGACCTTAAAAATAAAATCTTAGTTTATTATCAATTGTAAAAGAAACCTTGAAGAGTCAACGTGCCTTTGGTAAGCATTAATGAACTTTTAGATATATTTTTATCAAAAAAAGTTGTAGGTCGCACTTGCCCCCCAAAAATTACGGTTAAGGGTAAGTGCGCAGGGCAAGTGCGACTTATAGGCTTGTGTAGTTTTCCTTGACTGCTATGCCCGATTATTACTCATCACTTTATATTTACTTACTGCAGTCGATTTAAAATTTAATAATTGTATTATTTTTAGATACCTAATAAGTTACCTAAGCAGTTACCAGTTATGTTATTAAATAAATAAAAATTTAAATATTCGCATTTGCATTAATTATTCGTACTCTAAGACTCTAACAATTTTGTTCAATAATCTAAATCGTCCCTATTTCTATTTTTTACTTACAAAATGCCATAACTTTCCACCTGTCCCAGATACGAGAAACTATCAAACACAAAGTTAATTCAACTTTTGATGTACAACACGATCTTGCCCCAACAGACACTGCTAGTTATTTACATGAGCTATAAATCAGGTGGTGCGCACTTGCCTCACATTCATGGGGTAAGTGCGACCCAATGACGAAAAAAAAAATTTCTTGCTCAAAAAAATTTGAGGCACATTTATCGCTATTTAGTATTCGAAACGAACAGTGAACATTGTCAAGATTACTATATTAAAAAGCTGAATTCCTATTTTAAAAAATCACAATCTGACAAGAACCAAAAGTCAAAAATCTGAAAAGATAGGTCGCACTTACCCCACTGCACCTTACTCCTAAAGAAAGAGTCCCCATTTCCAGACGTAACCGCTTACATCCCCTTAATCCCCCACCGCCAGTGTATACATAAAAAGCGAACGCATAAATTTCTCAAATAAATAAACTACCCAAGTCGAAACGAAAATGAATCGACAGACGAAATAGGATATTTTTCGAAATAATAAATATTAAAACTAGGTACGGTTACTACATAATTGAGAAGAGTTTGACAGCTACAATTTTTTTGAAGTGTAAAAATTCAAATCTTGCATTCGCGCTATTTGTTTGTCACATATGTAGATCTAAGTAGGTATATGGTTGGTGTCTCTCGAACGCCGAGAATTGAATGAAAATTCTTAAAATGATATGACTGGTTGCACTATTGCAAACGTTGCTTTCGTTATTTTGAGTTAAATTATAGATGAATTCTAAACAGTAACCTGGTTTCATCACTTTGTTTGGCACCAAACATGCTCAAATTTTGGTAACACTCACGTGCACGGCAAAGATCGGGCGTTACGTACCCATACACTTCGCTCATCTAAGGATAGATCATTTTAGAATGTCGTCACACAATTGACAGCTGGAGGGCAAACATTTGTTTGTTTAAAGCTTATTGGAGGAAGGAAGAGGAGGAATAACAAAGCAGATGTTTGTGTTACCATTTGGAGCCAAAAAAAGGGGCGTAACTTAAACTTCTTAGTCGCTTTACGCCGAGAATTGAATGAAAATTCTTAAAATGATATGACTGGTTGCACTATTGCAAACGTTGCTTTCGTTATTTTGAGTTAAATTATAGATGAACTCTAAACAGTAATCTGGTTTCACCACATTGTTTGGCACCAAATCTAGTCAAATTTTGGTAACACTCACGTGCATAATGTTGTGTATCCATATATGGCGGCCTGTGAAAATCAGGCCATTCTAAAACAGTCTATAAATATGATATAAGTATCAAATCTAATATACAGTGTCACAGACAAAATTAACTTACAGACGGCTCATCTATGCAGTAAATTCGTTGCGCGGATTTGGAAACAGAACGAACCGCCATATTGTTTTTCTCCAACTGTAATCTATTAGTTTCGCTAGCTATCGATTGATGTCGCTAGTGTCTTATATAAATTTTAACACCGCTAGTGCAAGTTTTTACAAATAGGTAACCCGACGTTCCTACTTCAACCAATTTTCTATTCTTGCCGTATTTTCAACGCACAAAAATGCCCGAAAATACATAAAAGTAGCAAGACTACAGGCAGCTGACTTTAATGGTTCATGAATATGCTAAACAATAGCTCATAATAGAATACTGTTTAGCACATTCATAAACCATCAAACTTGGCTGCCTGTAGTCTCGCTACTATTCATTTTCAGACATTTTTATGTGTTAAAAATACGACAAGAATAGAAAATTGGTTGAAGTAGGAACGTCGGATTACCTATTTACACTAGCGGTGTTAAAATTTAGATAGAGACGAGCGACATCAATCGGTAGCTAGCGAAACTAATACATTACAGTTGGAGAAAAACAATATGGCGGTTCGTTCTGTTTCCAAGTCAGCGGCAACGAATTTACCGAATTTAACGAATTTACTGTAAGTTAATTTCGTCTGTGACACAGTATACCAAAAGAAGGTAGCAATAAGTAACATTTTTTTGTAAAGTTACCTACCTCTCACCTTTTATTCCGCGAATTTCTGGATTTCTGCATATGTATACAAATGTATACAATGCAAAAAAATCCGCAATCATTAAGGAGTCCATTTTTGGTAAATTGTCGGACCGAGCCTTATTGAAACCTTCGTCAGTCATGGTCAAAGATTAAATAAATGTTTTGCACAATCGTTCAAAACACGCCTGCCAAGGTACACGAATAATTCACAGCACGATACCACAACGCATAATCGTATATGAAAATGCCGGCTGCCGAATGTAAACACGTGTTGCATGTATTGTCGGATGACGTCAACTAACGCGAACCAATAGGAGGGCGTCATTGCGCCATTTGCTTACAGACGAAATCGGGCAAATTTAATTTATTTAATTTGTTGTTTAAACGCGCAAATAATATATTTTTTCTTTTAAATTGGTTAAATAATTAAATTTTCATAGTTTAAGGCATTTTTTTATGTAAATTAGTAACTGCGTAGAGCATTTATTGATTGTTTGCAATGCAAATTGATTGTTATTGAAATCAATTGAATACTAAATCAATTGATTGACTGTTGAACAAAGTGGTTCATCATTGACTACAATCAGTAGTTGGCTCATTCTGTGATCAGTAAATAGGATTAGCACACTCTGATTATTAAATGGTGTTTATTATATCTACCTACTTTTATAATGAAGTGTTGATTCAATAATATAATACAAGATTGATCATTAGTTAGTCTGATTGTGGTGCTTTTTCATCACGTGAATATGACGTTTAATTAATCGATGCACATACTTCCCATATTATTCAGGAATTATCATTTTAATAAACCAACTTGTCTCAATAGCAATATTCAATTAAGTTTAAGCATTGATTGCAACTAAAAATTCATATTGTTGAATAAGCCCAAATATTTTAATTAGCTGAGTGTTTAATCAGTTGATTAACTATTGAATAAAATTGTTGGTTAAAATCAACTGCAGTTAAATCAACAGTTGTTAGATCATTCTGCGATTAGCATGTAATTTATTGGGGTTTTATTATTTAATTAAATTTTGATCTGTTCAATCAATCAATATGCCTAATTATCGTACAGATTGATCGCAAGTTGATTGTTGATTGATGTGGTTTGCATTAATTTCTGATCGATTGATGAACATATCTAAACCGTTAGGTAAGTTATTGAGTACCGGAACAGTAGAATAAGTTATCATTATAGTTAGTTGATTGTTTAATCAGTTGATTGACCACAATTTTTTTTCTGGATCATGGGGAAAAATGGCTTGGAAAACCAACGGCAGCTCAACGGTTTCCTAATATGTATTTGGATAAATTTGTTACCTGAAAGCGAGACTGCCTATACCGGGTCGAACGAAAATACTGGCCGGTTCTTGGTGCATTTTCTCGTTGTTGCCGTTTTCAATTTCTTGCATGAAATCTGGTTGAGAAACTGATCTAGTAAGATTGCTAATTCCATTCGCCGGTTTGTTTGCGTTATTGTACTCAGCATCATTAAAAATTCCATCTAAACGCCCTCTACGAGTATTATCCAAAGTACCGCCGTATAGTACTTCTGAATCACGCCTGTAGCCTCTGAGGGATCTCACGGAACGTTTCCCGTCTTCTATCTCACTTACCTGATGATTAGATTGCAGAAATATTTGAAATTATTGAAAACAATTATCAGTTATAGATAAACATGACGTGACGTCAGAATTGGGTACTGATAATTTCTACGAAATTTTAGTCACAAAACTCGACGTCACAAATTACGTACCTTAAATTCATCTTCAATTTGCCCTAAACGACTATTTTTGTTCGCTAAAGCCCTCCTTTGGACTGTGCCCATATTTTTAGTACCACTCATAGTACCACCGCTGACTATGGCGCTAAAACTGGTCCTAGGTACTGAAGGTGGCCCGATGTTTGATAAATTTGACATAGAACCACTTTTTATCCTATATTTTAATGTTTCTATTACTGAGGGTTTATAATCTTTGCTTATTCTCCTTTGGAATTTTTCTGCGGTTTGTTCTGCTTTGGCTTGTTTCTTATTGAATTCCTATAAGGGAAAACAGTTGTAGTTCGTCATCTTTATTATGTAAAAACAAAAACCTTTATTCTTTTGTCGGCATCTTTGCTGGCCCTTTCCTTCAAAGCTTTAGCCTTTTTCTTGTCGCCCGCTTCTATTTTGGCTTGTACGCTGTCCAGGAATCTTAAAATGTCATCTCTGCTGTTCATTCCGGCTAGTTCTTGTGCTGTTCTTCGGTCTATGTCCATGGAATATATGTTACATCCGAAATTGACTAGAAATGTCACTATTGCTTTGTGACCCTGGGCGGCTGCCAAGTGAAGAGCTGTATTGCCGAAAAGATCGGCTTTGTCTGGATCCCCACTGGAATAAAACGATTGTTGTTCCTTGATTTTCTTGGGGGAAATTTTAGTATGTGTTTTATTGGACCTCTAGCTGCCAGGTAATGTACAATCATAATATGCAGTCTGTCTCCATACTCCATTAGAACATTAAATAAGAAAAAAATAAATATTTGGCAAATAATTTGGAATCATGTGGTAAGTACCTATTTGTAGTGGTAAAATTCAAAGCGCAGTGCTTTTCCTATTTTTAGAAGCAGGAAAAATTGTAAGCAAGATGAAGTTTACGAAAAGAAGAAATTTTTTTTATCTGAAATATTTTTCGATAAACTGACGTATAGGTAATCAATCAGAAAAATCAGGTTAAATATGGGCTTCGAATTGCTTTCTGTCACGCTTCGAATTGCTTTCTGTCACGCTGCCAAATTCGTTCCCGCCAATCTGCTTTTAAGGCCTTCTCAAACCGACGCGGGACAGCTGGAACGGGAGTGGCAGCGGGAGCATTGCGGGATAGAAACATATGGCGGTATATTGTACCATGCACACCCAAACAGCTTCCCGCTAAAGCCCGCGCGGGACTGCAGCGTCTTGTTTACAGTTCGCTACTTGCATCATTTTTATTCGCTACCGCGCAGTTCCCGCTTCTAGTATACACGTGCTAACTATCATGGCGACAGAAAAATTAATAGAAACTATCAAGAATTATCTGATTTTGTACGATTTATCAATATAAAAATATACGAAAAAGGAACAAAGTATGGGACGAAATTGGTTTGACACTAAAACAAAACCTGCTTTGGCCGTCTGCTACTGCCAGTAACAGAAGAGCTTCTTCCTCATCATCTGAAGAGAACATACTTTTTTGTGTCAAAATTAGGTTACATAAACCGGTGGTAATAAATGCACGTCTAAAATGGCGAAATGTTTCGTTCTGGTGTAAATACTTGTTAATTTCTCGCGTCTCGCACCAGTAGCGTGATTTTCGCTACCGCTCCCGCTCTCGCTGTTCCGCGTCGGTTTGAGAAGGCCTTTATAGTCTACCGGTTTTAAGGTTTTACTTTGCACCAAAAATAATTTTGAACGTTTAGTCGCGTACATATTTATTTATGTACGTATGAGCAAACTCCGAAAAATTAGATAAGTACCGAGTACATGAAAAATACATTGGACAAAAATGTGTGGTCCAGTAAGAAAACATCTTTTTTCATTACCTAAACGTGGAGACTATAGACTTTATATGAAAATTAATTTTTTAGTTCTTTTTCGCAATTCCGGATTAATTTGCTACATCAAAATATGAATCCGGTATAGATCAAGGAGCATTTTGAAAAAAAACCTGTTTCTAAATATCTTTTTTAATGCTAAGAGAGACACAATTTTCACACTGACCTATTGTGATTGTACAGCATAAACCGGAAGTGTCAGATGGATTGTTTTGCATGAATAATGATTTCCGTGTTTATCAAAAAAAAAATATATTTAGTTTTGGGCTAGCGAGGAAACCGCACTATGCCAATTTAAACCAAATATTAGAACATTTAACAGTCATGGTTAGATCTGCATGAAATCAAGCATAATATAGGAGAAAAGTAACATTTTTTTGCTAACAAGTTTTTCAGTGGCGGCTCGTGACTTCGGAGATGGGTGAAACAAGATTCCATTTTCTAATAAAACACAGACTGCACTGGATTCTACAATGGCTCAGAGCAATTCTGTGGTGCTGTAGTTCGACATGTAGGTACGCACATCAGTTGCAAAAACACTTATTAGATATAACTTTGGAATTTATTCTCTTGAGTTACTGGACACACTACTATTTTAGTCGACTATCCACTAATAAATGTCCCGTTTTAGGTGTGCATCTCGGCTAAATGTAAACAAGATGGAAAAATTGCAACATGATTTTTATTCCAACACGACGGTTCAACCACTAATCACTGGAGGACAGATTGCCTTCAAAAACATACTTTTCATGACGCCTGACCTGACAGGACCCAAAATACTTTCAAGCAGGATTTAAATACTTTTAAAAAGTATTTAAATACTTTTTCAAATATTTATGACAGAAGTATTTTAAAACATTTAGTTCAGAATTTATATTTGAATACTAAAAGTATTTTAAATACTAAATTTTAGAAAATACTTGTTAAATGCTAGTGGAAAGTATTTAAATACTGCAATAATTAAAGTATTTAAGGACTTTGGGTATTTTAAAAAGTACTTTTTGTTACTTTAAATACCTATACATTCTTGTTGGATAAAATACTTTTTGTTGTACAATTTAAATGATACCAATCCTATGTCTAAGCCTAAAATTACAAATTATAGAATGGAAGGGTGAGTAAAAAGTAAATTGAGGTGTTAAAGTATCTGCTCGTTGTGCCTGGGCCCCAGCGGTCTCTATGGCTCAGTGGATAGAATTTTTAGTGGCAAATTTTTTAAATACTTTCGAGTATTTAAAATACTGTGGCCGCAGTATTTTAAATATTTTTCCACATGCTAAATACCAATTACTTATGAAGAATATTTTCTATAAAATATTTAATACTTTATTAAGACATCAATTATTAAAATACTAGTATTTTACTTTTGGTAATTAAATACTTTTGGGTATTTGAAAATACCAAATAATAACTCGTAATGCACGGTTGTTTCTTCTATCCTGCAGCGCGTTGGATGATAATAATAAGTATAGAAGTAATCGGAAAATTAAAATTTAAAGTTATTTTGGTTGAGGGAAAATAGTAAAAATTAGTGAAATAGTATAGAGTAAAAAAGGTACCCTTCGTCATCTGACGAGCCGCCACTGGAGTTCTTCTGATTTTACTTACCCCCTGCCACATAGCAGTCTTAACGCCTCTAAATTTCCGTAAAATGCAGCATATAAAGTTGGGGTCATCCCCTGTTCATCTCTACCATTACATTCTTTTCTGGTTGCTTCTTTTAAAATTTCTATGACTCCATCTTTTGCAGCTCTGAAATTGCAACAAATTTAATTTTTCTTGTCGACCGCCTTGAATTCTTTGACAACAGTTTTCAAAACTTCGGCCAGTTTTAGTATTTTTGTTTAACAAGTTGTACGTGGGATATACACCCTACAAACGGGGGTAGTTTAATATCAGATGCACCTGGGGCATTTTGTAGGTACTTCTTCACGGTTTTATTTATTTTCTTGGCTAATAAATTTTAGTAAGTCAAAAAATATATCTGGAGTTATTGATATATTTGATTAGATTAGGCGAACCTCTAATTGGGGATTTGTATTATGAAATTCAATATGTACTTATCTCAAATGACTGCAATAACGAGTCTGATTTCCGCCGTTTGAAGAAAAACGAAATTTTGAAATTTATTTATTTATTTATAACGTCAATATACTATTGTTATTTCTTGATTTAGGAAATTTTATTTTTTTGTTTAATTATGTTTTTGATTTGTTGTATATAAGCTTTCTCACTCGCATATTGTCAGTTATTTACGCCGTGCGAAACACATTATTATAGTAACAATATATCAGCAAACCTGATTTTAACAGAAAATAATGTCAATTTCAGATAAGCTCGCATAGCAAAATGTTATCATTTAATACTTTTTAAGTACTAGACTGTAGGAGTGATTAACGTCATATATTGTATTGTTTTTTTTTTATAAAAAGGACTGATCTTCATGAAAACCCGGTCTTGTCATTCACCCCATTCACCGGACTTGTCTCTAAATGATAATCCATAATGTTTTGTACTTAGAAACTTTTAGTGCGTTTGAAGCGCCCTACTTACTGCTGACCAAGTATAAATAAATGAAAATTAAGCACATTAAACACCGACTTACTTGTGAAATCTATCGGTTGACATTGTTTATAGTCTGTATGAACTCAACCTATTTTTTTTCCGGAGCACCGCCACTATCGAAAATTTTCAAAAAACTTTTAAATCACTTTAGAAGTCTCGAAATTTGAAACTAATCGCGAAAAGTCGAACAGAAACTTCACTTTATTATTCACCCATTCAGAATTGCAATAAAACTGATACAGAAACGAAATATAGATAAGGTTCGGGCGAGTTGGAATCGCTCACCTGCTCGCCACCTGGCAAAACATAATTAAGAATTGAGTTTGTTGTTCGGTTTGAGTACGAGTTTACTCGAAAGTTTTGTTTTAATCATCTGGTTGAATATCTGGTTTGAAAAGGTGAATGCACCAATCTGTAATATTTACAGAAAACTGTATCTTGCAACATGTGTATTGTACAATAGTGCCACCTGTTGCACGGCAGAGGAAACATCGATCGTAGTAAGGTCCTCATTCTTATAGAGCGGCACCCTTGTATGTTCCTGTTATAGTGGCTTTATTCAAGACAGTGACGACAATAGACGTCGAAATTGTGATTGGTTGACGCCATATTGAGTCGAATTTCCGTATTATACGTGGTTTATGCGTTCTGCAGCAAAAAGTAACAACCTTTTGTCACAAAAGTTTTGTGATATATTCATATTAATTAAATGGTACAAGACTGTGCTTTGCAATTTGTACAATATATAAATAATATAGTAGTACATTATTTATTATATTAAATTGATTTCAGTACAAGAAAAACTTAAATTTCCAATGCTATAGAATTTGAAATTTGCCTCAAAATGGCGGGTGGGCCTGTAATGGCGCCACTGTGTTAAATAAAGCCACTGTAGTTCCTGCAAGAGTTAAAGACATAGGCGTAGGCACAATTTTTTTTAGTAGCAATGATATTTAAGTAATTTTTCTACACCTATTTAATTATATGACAATTATTAGCATTTTCTTTCTGAAATATCGTACCTATAATTCACTGTATTCGGCCAATCACAAATATGCATTCAATAATCAATGTTTCCCTGATCCAATGATATTTTATATCGACCGCGATCAACTCTTGCTGGAGCTGACAATCGACTCGGGTGACAGCCAAGTGTATCGCCATAACTTTACAACGTTACTGTCTCTTTGTTTTTATTCTCGGACGTCACTGGTAGAATGACGTATCTTAATCCTTCTCGGTACTTCTGGATTCGGGCCCTTAGATATACAGCTGTATCCCTCGGTATCACGTATTGGGACACCAGTGTATATCTACGGGGATCTGGTCGTTCGCTTATGAACAACTTCTTTCGTTGTATCTGCTCGGTATGAGACTTATTCGTTGCTACCCTTAGCTTTCAGTCGCAGAAAGGGTTGGGTTCTCTTACTATTGCTAAACGACGGTTAAAATAACAACACATAAGGAAATTATATCGGTATTCTATTACTGTAGCTATATATGTATATATACATATGTAGTCGGTTTAGAACGTTCGACGACGTTGTCCGATTTCTCTACTCCACGGCTTCCTGTCCTCCCACTGGCCGTCCTGAAGGTTACGGGCGCTCATTGCTTTTCTTATTCCTTCGTTCCAGTTCTTTCTCGGCCTTCCCCTTTTCTTGCGCTACACCGGGGTCCAGTTCATGGCTTGCTTGGGCAGTCGAGATTCATCCATTCTCTGTACATGACCGTACCAAATAAGTTGTTTCCTCTCGAGCTGTAGCTATATACAAGATAAAATGATATGACTAGAAGTGGAGAAGGGGAAGTAACAAGAAGAGTTGGAAGATAAAGAAAGAAATGGATTGAGATAATTGAAGATATGGGAAAGAGAAGAGGAAAGACAATGGAAGAGATGAAAGTTTTGGTCCAGGATTGGAAGGCATGAAGAAAGTGGGCCACGAAGGATAGGACAAGAAGAAGAAGAACCTCTCCCTTCCAGGACATTTCCCGTTCCTTTCCCTTTGTTCACTTTCTGGACCAAGCTCAACAATATCTCTTGGCTCATTTTCTGGCCAATCGTTATAGGTTTCAAATATGCAAAATCTAAGCTTTTGTGATATTACCTAGCTAGGTAGTAGAAACATTCAGTTGTGTATGTTTGTGCCTTAATAACTGCCACCGGTCTAACTAACCTCTAATAAAAGGAAACTGAAACAATTAAATGGACCCAACCTTAAAACAGCGTTTAATTCGGTGCCCTACCTTCCCCGGAAATATTTTTAACTACGCCCATGTGGTTCTCTCTCTGACCCGCAAAAAAGGAAGTGAGAGAGAGACATAGCATTTTCTTGTCCTATCCAATTTCCATCAACATTTAATCCGGCGTATGTCATAACTCCGGCCCAAGAAAAAGGTAATAGGCAGTTTGAGAGACCGGAATCACTTTATTCACCGCTCAAAACTCCAGCACCAGCATGTTTGCGGCGTAATTGAACTTTGAAATATTGCTTTTGGCCACGCCCCTTCTTAACGATACCTACACCTTCACGTCCCACCACTGGCGAGGTGAGAGCAGAGTCGCAGCTTACAGTAATTCGATTTGATGGCCAGTAAATTTAGCTATTTGCTTCCAAACACGCTGGGACTGTAATCGAATTATATTGGGAGGCATTTCCCGTTTTTTTTCAAAGGAGCGTCTTTGCTGAAGGAAATTTGACTACGAAACTAAAAACTAGTTACATATAGTCATCATGTACAAAATGTTTTTATCTATGCCATGCCAATGTTTTTTATAAATGTTTATTTTAATTATTTCATTTTCATTCCTCCTTACCAGAAATCTCCAAGTTTCAAAACTTTTTTCCCAGTAAACGACTTTTACTTTTTTCTAATGACAGTTCATAATATTTGATTTTTCAAGTTTTATAATTATTGTCATTCACGAATTATTTCGTCTAGTAAACCCATCCACTAAATGGCGTACCTATGAAAATTTTGAAAAATGTGGTACGTTGGAGGCAGAAATCTTAAAGAAATCTTAAAGTGCGCAGGTCAAGAGGTAATAGATCGTTTATTTAAACTAGTTAGTCGCATATACCTGACAGGCGAGATTCCAGAAGATTACAAACGGAACATCATAGTAGCTTTGCCAAAAAGAAAAGGCGCGGATGGATGCGAAAATTTTAGAACTATCAGTTTAACTTCCCATGCGTCAAAAATTTTAACTAGAATTGTGCAAAGAAGGATGGAGAAAAAGGCGGAAGAAATATTAGGAGAAGATCAGTTCGGATTTAGACGAAATAGAGGAACGCGCGAGGCCATTCTAGCTTTACGAGTAATTATAGAAAAAACGATAGAAAAGAGAAAGAGCGTCTATATAGGATTTGTAGATTTAGAAAAGCCTTCACTGAGAGAAATTTTACAAAATATTTATACAAAACGCAGTTGCTGGGAACTTTTTGTATAGTATAACATTTTTATGTTCTATCATATTCAATATTTATACCTTGCTTACAATATGAAATGTTCTTTATATTACACTTAAATTGTATTTGAGATACCGTATCAGTGAACACATTTTCATTTTCGAATACATTTTACTCATTGCGAAAACGCAGGGTGTATCAGAAATCTGAAATAGAATATTCTTGCATACGCCAAATTACTTGCATAAGATACTATGGAAAAACAAATTTCCTTAAAGGGTTATTATCATTAAGACTCATTCGTATTGATTACATTTACTTGCGATATACATACCTTTAAATTGCAGGCAAGACATACGACTAACATTAAGTAATATCGTTCATGACTTTGTAAATAATATACTGCTCAAATTGTAAGCATTACAACAACGACGTTGTAATTTAACTACTTTTCGTTTATGATTGGTCGAAGCTGGTGGCTCGCACCTGCGCAAGACATTATAACTATCAAACGGTTCACGGTTGTTCTCTAGTTTTAACTTGCAAAATTTCCGTCTCATCAAAAGTGCAGAAGAACTGTTAGTGTGTGTGTAAATACTGAATTCAATTGCAGTTTATTGTTATTAAAAATGGAAGACATGTTAGACCTTTGTGGATTTCAAGATTTGGTACCTTCGTCTTTATCAGTAAGTAAAATTTGCTTTTGTTTTAGCTGATGCATCCTTGCAACATCAGTTAGGTACCTACATATTATTTTTCACGTTTATCATATTGCACTATCACTTTTCTCTTTATTGCATTGAATTTAACACAAGTCTTAAAGTAAATTACCGTAGATTGTGCATGAAAGATTGTAAAAGAGGACATTTCTGAAGCTTAAATGTGTTTTACTAACAATTAATAATTAACACAAAGTTAACATTGCCTAACACCATTAATGCATGTTTTTTGCTATACAGGGTGTCCACCATAAAGGTAAACGCTATTGTATTCCACATCCCTGTAAAAAACTATAAGTAGGTACCTAAATAGAGCAACAACAATATTGGAATTTTTACATACATTCTGATTCTGCCAATAAAACATCTACAATGTGTGCAAATCTTTATTAAATTACAGAAAATTAATTCTAAGTTTACCTATAGTAATTTTAAATAGAATGCTAATATTTTTATGACATTTTTGAATTCTCCGCGTAAATTTAGATAGGGTTGATTAAAATGGGGTTTTCCTAAGGGGTATCATTTCACACCGTCTTATTTTTTTTTACAGAAATACCGAATGGTAAGATCTGCATCAACCTAGAATTCTTCTTCGTAGACATAAACAATTTTTCAGATAAAATGTATGTTTAAATTGAAAGACCCTATTTTAAAAATATTGAGGTAGTCCAAGATAGAATAATATAATTTTCCTTTGTAGTCGTTAATGTTTGTACATACTATACAAATTTATATTTTAATTTTTCACTTATTTGTTAATGATTATGTAGGTTGCATTTTTTTAAACAAATAAAGCAGTTCTATATTTTCAACATGATCTTTTTCATACCTTCCAGAATAATTGTACATAAATATTTTCAATTATCTCTTACTTCTTGGTAACTTGTCAATACACAGATATTTGAGTTAACAAATAAGAAAGGGTAAAGTATAAGAAGCCGATCTACAAAGATATTAAGAATGGAACTAATAATGTTATGAAGAACTGTAAAGACGGTAAGTATAGATTGAATTTAACTGTATGATAGAAAACACATCCCGTAACAATTTCGGAACAGCTGCAATATCGTATACTATTTCAACTATTAATTATTACAACAACTGCTTTGTATGCGCGAACTTCACAAGGGACATGTTTATATGTTTTGTGTCGTATTCTTTCTCATAAAGTTATTACAGAATTGTTGTTGTAATGTATACAATCCGTTGTAGCTGGCACATATATAGCAACAACATGTTGTATTGCATGCAACTTTTATGATATTACGGACAACACTTTTTTCTCAGTGTTCGACAACGTAAAATGGGGGAAGATGTTCGAAGTGCTGAGAAAGGTAGGGATGAAATACAGGGACAGAAGAATAATACATAATCTCTACAAAGAGCAAAAGGCAGTTATAGAATGTGAGCAGGAACAAAGGGAAGTAGAGATCCGGAAGGGAGTGAGACAGGGATGTGCATTGTCATCTCTAGTTTTCAACTTATATATCGAAGATGCGATTAATATTGTTAAGGAAAGAACAGCCTCAGGGATCAATGTACAGGGCCAAACTATTAACATGCTCAGATTTGCGGATGATATAGCAGTGTTAGCATCTAGCAAAGAAGAATTAGGAGCGGCTTTGAATGAAATGGAAGCAGTTTTGACACAGGGCTTCGGCATGAAAATCAATCAAAAGAAAACTAAAATTTTGGTATGTAGGGGATGTGAAAATAGAACTAAAATGGAAATACAAATTGGAAATGAGAAGATAGAGGAGGTCGCGGATTTCTGCTACTTAGGAAGTAAAATAACTCAAGACGGTAGGAGCACTAAAGATATAAAACAAAGAATGGCGCAGGGCCGAGTTGCGTTTAACAAAAAGAAACAACTGTTATGCTCGAGAACGGTTAATATAGAGACTAGGAAGAGACTCTTAACGTCGTATGTATGGAGTACGGCATTATACGGGTGCGAAACTTGGACAATAGGAGAAGCGGATAGAAAAAGAGTAGAAGCGTTTGAAATGTGGTGCTACAGACGCATGATGAAGATACCGTGGATAGATAAGGTTAGCAATAGGGAAGTATTAGAAAGAGTTGGGGAAAAGCGAAAGGTATGGAAAACAATAAAGAGTAGGAGAGATAGGATGGTAGGACACCTTCTAAGACACGAAGGAATAATTCGTGACATACTAGAGTCAGAGATAGGAATAAAAAGAGGTAGGGGTAGGCCTAGATTAGACTACTGCTCTCAAATAGTTAGGGATGTAGGATGTTCTACTTTTAGTGAAATGCGTAGGTTAGCTCAGGATAGAAAAGAATGGAGGTACGCGTCCAACCAGTCTTCGGACTGAGAACCTTATGATGATGAGGTACGTTGGAGTGCTTTATTCAGAGTAATATAGCTTATAATTCTGATGCTGCATCATATACCTACGGCATAATACTTTCATTGCTACGCAGAAATAAATTTTTATACACGGTGTCCCAACGAAAACTTGCAGCCCCGTAAAACTCGGCAAAATAAACGTGTTGACAAAAATCCAAAAAGACGTCGATTTTTATATCAAAATGGACCAATTTTTATGCAATAATCATTCTTGCAACTCTAGCCCTGTGCGGGGGGTAGCGACCCCCTCCAAAATTTTAAATGGGACTTTGGAAGGGTTTTTCTTTACTTACACAACCGTATTTGTTTTATTCAATTCGATCAATTTGTTACCGAGAAATTGCTTCTTGAAGTTTCCAAGTCAAAAAATTAATAAAAGCACAAAAAGGTTTAAACTATCGAATGTATTAGAATGGAAAAGTAACAAAATCAAGTAAACTAATAAGAATAAAAAGTAGGAACAAAAGAACATCATCAGTTCAAATGTCAAAATAAACTTATTTGCCACAGTATAAAATCGTGTTTATTTACTAAATCAAAATGGTTTATTCCAAAGAAGAATGCCGGCTAATAACTCCTGAGGTCTTGAGGAATGTAAGATCTGGATTTGAATCCAGAATGTATTATTGCATGACAATTGGTGGAGGTCATTTCGAGCAATACATTCGATAGTTTAAACCTTTTTGTGCTTTTATTAATTTTTTAACTTGGAAACTTCAAGAAGCAATTTCTCGGTAACAAATTGATCGAATTGAATAAAACAAATACGGTTGTGTAAGTAATGAAAAACCCTTCCAAAGTATAGGAATCATTTGACCCCCGTCCCATTTAAAAATTTTGGGGGTCGCTACCCCCCCGCACAGGGCTAGAGTTGCAAGAATACTTGCATACTTGCATACTTGGTCCCCTTTGATATAAAAATTGACGTGTTTTTGGATTTTTGTCAAAACGTTTATTTTGCCGAGTTTTACGGGGGCATAAGTTTTCGTTGGGACACCGTGTATATAAGATTAAAAGGGAAAATCGCCAGTTCTGCCAGTCGTACCAGGTTTCGATCGTAGTGCCTCTAGTGCACAAACAAGGCGCAATTGGGTAAAATGACAGTTATGAATTTTAAGGAAATTTGATTTTAATTATACAGGGTGTTCCAATAGTGCCGCGGCGGAGTTTTGCGCCTTTAGTTGGATATTTTAGAGAATGATACACCCCATATTTTTTTATAGATCTTTATACTTTAAAATTATTTCTATTTACACATTTCATGTTGTCTTTCTTCTTCACATTACCTAATTTTGCTTTTTAAATGCAACATCCTGTATTTGATCACATTTTTGGATTCCCTAATTGATATTACTACGAGGTTGTATTAGTATACAGTGTGTCCCTGCGGATTATAGGTACTTATAAACTTTCTTACTCGTATTTTGCATTTTCAAAGAAAAAGTCATATTTCATAAAAAATAAGTTTTGATCATTCTGAAATAACGTACAGAGTAGGTATACCTACATGGTTAAAAATAAGGAAACCTGAAATTGTGCTAAGAGAACACCAGTATACCAGTTAAATGAGAGGAAATTAAAAATGCTACAGGACACACTATATTACGTAACGAGTATGGAAAGTGGTAAACTTCGTACTAGTGCGAAATCACACGAGTGTAAACGAAATCGAGTTATGTATACCTACTATTTTTCCCACGAGAACGTCAAATTAATTCACGAAACAGTACACCTTTATTTTTAATGATTTGTTACCTATGTTCGTTAATGCCAAAATTTCTAAGTATAATCTACTAACTATGAGCATATTCGACTAATTCCGACAGGCTTATGAACTACACTTTGATTTGTTCTCCTGCCCGCCAATAGACCTTTTCGTTTCGTTAGTGCGCGTGCGTAGTAGTACACTGACAATCAGCTGTTCTTAGTTTTTCGGACAAGTGTCACTGACAGGCATTGAACTTCGTGCAGAGTATTCGAAAGTAAACAGTAGAATACGAAATAAGAAGGGTATTTGAAAGACGAAAAATTACAAATGTCAGTTTCCAGTGATATCCCTCATAAAATTGTGAGGCTGAATCACATACCTACCTTAATAATTTACATAATATATGGGCTGAATCCTGAAGGCGCGCCGATTCTTGCTTGAAATGCGGGAATGTTAACCAACATACTTCAATTACGTAGGTTTTTAATCAAATTTTTAAAGAAAAAGGATCATAGACAGGTGCGTATAAATAATACTTATTTTAAAGGCCTAACCAATCACGTAACATAGAAAACGGTTTTATAATGAAAATCGCTATTCATTATAGGTAAATGCTCAGTTTGGTACCTATTAGGTCTTTCATCCATTATTTTAAGAGATGTTTCTGGTAAAAAGTTAAGTACTTAATGCCTTATGGGCCGCTTTGACAACTGCTGATGGTGGCGTACACTAGATGGAAGTATCGCTGTAGACCTCTACATCCATTTTGCAGGAGAGCATCAAATTATTTTATCAAATACTAGTGGGCCCGCCAGACGTTGTCCTGCCCGATTGCAGCGCCACCTACCGGGTCCAATTGTGAATGTAAACCATCCAGGGATCCACTCAAACACACACAAAAAATTTCATCAAAATCGGTCCAGCCGTTTAGGAGGAGTTCAGTGACATACACACGTACCAGAAGAATTATATAAAAGGATACTTTTTGCCTAAAATGCATAATTTTGTCGTTATCGGCATTTCTTTGAAGATTTTGACAGATGTAGAGGGATTTTGAAAATTAAATATCTTCGGATTATAATACTCGGTATACCTATTTAAAAACAATAGTCATTGTGGTTAAGGCGTTATCAAATTCAGTGTTGCGTCTGATGGCATAAACTCATAATCTAACTACAACGAGATGGGTTGAAAAAGATTGTAAATGCCGTCCGGCTCGAACAGCCCCCCGAGGCTAACGGCTATTATTAGCTATAATATAGTGATTGATGTCCCACTGTGACCTCTGACACGTGAGAATGTAACATATTTAACACCTATGGCTCAAAAAGTTAAACCTAAGCGGCGCAAAACGCCTACTTCATCATTATTTGTGCTTTTTTTTAGAAAAAGTGATGTGGTCTACCGTTATTTTCTTCAATAAAGGCAATAACGAATTTGCATATTTATACATTTTTTTTATATAAATTTTATATTTTGAGGAACTCGCCCATTTTGCCATTTTACAGATACTTTGTCTTTGTTGTTTTTAATGATTTTTTCTAAGGAATTATTTGTTTTCAAAGCTAGTTTGTAGTTTAATTTTTTGAAAAGTGGGTTTAGTTTATTAATTTTTGGTCCGGAAGTTGGGTGTAGAATTGGAAATGGCTGTTAGGAAAGATGAAGACAGTAATAGTAAAAAGTATATGGCAAAAAATTTTGTCTACGACTATCTTATAATATACTCTTTATACTTGTGTTTCTTCAATCACAATTAGATACATTAATCACTGCATTGATTAATGAATATTATTCACTACACCAATAGGAACATCGCTTTGACCCTTTTTTACATTTATTTAGTAGGCCGCGATCGCGATGTGTCAGTTCAAATTGAAACGTCAAATCAGCATGGTTTGCTTTTAATTTGAAATGCATATTCTAAAAAAGAAGATATAATGAGTAGTGAGAGTGAAAACGAGGTTTCTTTAACAGCACCAGCACTAAAAGAAGCTGCAGAACTTGCCTCATTAGATTCATTGCCCAAAAAACCAACAAAATTATACCTGAGAGCGTATGTATGAATCTTTCTTACACTGGAGAAGGGAAATGAAGGTAAATTCTTTCTGGGAATCTGTTTTGATAGTCGTGGACAAAGTATAGTATACAACTCGTTATAATGATGCTATTATTACCTCGGATGATTACAAAACTCGCTCGTTTCACTCGCTCGTGTTGTAAACTTCATCCTCGGTAATAATAGCATTCATTATAAACTCGTGTATAATACTATTATAAATCAGGAATTTTTACATAATAATAATATTAAATCAAGTATTCATAATAACGAAATGCATACAGCCAAAGCCATCAAATTAAAATCTATAGAACATAATATTGTATTTAGTAAAGCAGGCAAAGGAAAATCTACAGTAGTTTTATCGAAAGAAGATTACACAAAAGTTTTTTTAGACCCAAAGATATACAAAATTTTAAAGAAAGATCCAACAGAAAAATTTCAAAAACTAGTAAAATCAGTTATAAATGACTCAAAAAGTATTTTTAAAGACAATGAATTCACTAACATGAATCCTCAGGCCCCAAAATTATACTCCTTAATTAAATTACACAAAAACAACTACTCCATTAGACCATTAGTAACGTATATTTCGGCACCTGCTTACAAAATTTCCAAAAAACTTATAGATATCATTAAAAATTATACTAGGTTCACTTCAACACATTCTATTAAAAATTCGTATCAATTAATAGACAAAATTAAACACCATTCAGTTAGTCAAAAAATTATTAGAAAATAACAACCAAAACGTAGTGTAAAATTTAGAAATTTTAAATCTGTTATCAGCTTGTTTAGAACAAAATTATTTTCAATTTGATAATAATTTCTACAGCTGCAAAGCAGGTCTTATTATGGGAAACCCTCTGAGTCCCTTATTAGCCGAAATATTTATGGACCAGATAGAAACCCATATTCATAGCAATAAAATTAGTAAACAATTCTAGTATTGGTTTAGGTATGTGGACGATATAATAGCCTGTATGTAACAATTCATTATAGCTCAAACCACCCTGTCCAACACAAATTAGCTGCTTACAAAAGTATGATACATAGATTAACAAATACCCCATTTAAACCTGATAAATTTGAAAAAGAATTGAATGTGATTAAGCAAATTGCAGTCAACAACGGCTATAATTTGGACATGGTCAATAGCATTTTATCAAAGAAAAGAAAATATAATGCAATAAAATTAGTTTACCCTATTTTCGATAACTCGACCAATAATTATAAATCTCGGACATATTCCGGACCAAAAATTAATAAACTAAATCTACTTTTCAAAAAATTCAACTGCAAACTAACTTTGAAAACAAATAATTCCTTAGGAAAAATCATTAAAAACAACAAAGACAAAACAGATAAAAAATTTAGATCGGGAGTTTACAAGTTAATTTGTAGGTCAAACGTGACGACAATTTATAAAAAGAATCACAGAGCATTTAAATAGTTTCAAAAATAGGAAGACAGATTCTCTACTTATGCAAATCATTTAATACCAGAAAACCACATATTCAATGAAAACTGACATTCTATACATTTAAAAAATAAAAAGGAATTAAATTAAACTTATTAGAGGCATTAGAAGTAAATAAACTTGAAAAAACAAATTCTTAATAACTCATGAGTGATTTCCAAAATTTCATGCTTTTCAGGGATATACTCCTTAGTATGAATGAATACAGAATAAATTGTTGTGGATGTTATGTGCCAAAATAATTCTCCAATTTCTATTTGCCATTTCAGCTAAATCATTGTTGATTTCTTTGGTAGTTTCTTTTGTCTGTTGTAGATTCATCTCGAATGCAAATTAGTTATGTCCCATATGTGACAGAAATTTCAATTATAAACCCGAGTTGCGACAGTTTAGAACTCGTGAGATATTCCATAAAGTGTAAATTTAGGTACGGCGTTTTAGCGTTGCCTTGAGCGTAAACTTGAAAACACTTTCAGAGATTGTGAATAAATTATGGTAGCGGCATTAGACGTTTCTTCATATTTCACACCACATTAAACTGTCATGGCGTCTAATAGTATAATATAATAACATAATCTTATACCTACTCACCTGTTGTGTAGTTGTTGGTGAGATTATGCAGGTGGCGTTTTTATTGTGATCCAGCGAGCCGGATTGAACTGAATCGGTGGTTTTAACGTTACCTTGGGTTAACTTTGAACTTGTAGCTTACGGATTATATTATTATTATTATATTATTTCGGAGAAAAATATACGAGAGATCCGTTCTTCTAGAAGTCCTCTTCATTGCTTGTTCCAAATATGAATATGGTTTGTGAAAATAATTAATTTTCGCTTCATTATTCACTACACGGGCATGCAGGTTGTTCCTATTGTTGTTTCTTTTACAATAAATTAAATGTGTGGCATAACAGGTATACAAGCGTTTAATAGAAATGATAGCGGTGCGGTCAAGGCCCGAAACATTAAATTTAAATAATAGGTGTAGCGGAGCAATTCATAGATCACAGTAGATAAACAAGCCTCCAAAGGCGTCAATATTTAACACGAACCACCAATAACTATCACAAAATATTTAATATTAAGAAACGATAATGATCTGGGCACGGAAAGCCCATCCACGGCTATAAAACGTGCAGTAATTGTTACAGACGAAAACCACCATGGACCCAGATAATGGAAAGGTGTTCCGCAATTAATTATCTTGCCCTGTAGCAAAGTAATTATGGAGCGGTATCGAAACGGACCTTATCGACGTGCCTTATCGATTCTAATAGATCATGTATGCAGCGGTCTATGCCGGGCTTAATCCCGCAGCACGTTGATCGAATTTTCAGCATGTTATTACGGATTTTATACACTGCTGATGGACAGACAACTCGGACGCCTTTTTTCTAAGTGTGACTAGTGCTTTATTTTTGGAGTTAATTTATTTTTGTTTTTAATACCATGCTTTTCCTCCCCTCGTGAATATCACCGCTTCCAAGCACTGTGGCAAGAGATTGGATGAGATTGGAAGGATGGTTCTGCTTCAAGGCATGTGACCTTGGACACGCGAGTCTTAGCCCACTCCCAATTCCCGTTCTGGGAGAGGATCATGTCCCTTTACCTTAATTTCATCCATACTCACGATGGCCCGACAACCAACTCGCTAATATGTCGAAATCCAAAATATATCTCTCCAGAATCCCATTCCATTGTGAACAACTTCACGGATTCTGTAGGATGAAGAAAATGAAGTCGCGGTCAACGTATACTAGACAGTAGACGAGCTTTCACATATCGCAGAACTGGAGCGACAGATAATTATGGAACGAAAGGCGAGACTCAAATGGCAGTGGGTTTCATATATGGCGAGGCAATGCAAAGAGAGATGGTCACATAGAGTAATACTCTACATAGCAAGTAAAACTAAAAGAAGTGCGGAAGAACTTCAAAAAGGTGGTTCGTTGTCGTTAAAATTATAGCTGGAAAACAATGGATGAGAACAGGGAAAACCAAGTACCAAGGAAACATGAAAATAGTTACAGGAGGCTTATGTCCAACACTGGATGGAATCAGGCTGAAGAAGAAGAAACATAACATCAGAACTAAATTCGTGTCATGCTACCACCATCTTTAGTCGACTAAAATAGTGTTTTAAGTGCAAATATTCCTAAATATTACGGACGACCCTGGAGCACGGAAAGTCATTGTTCCTAGAAATTGTAAAAGGGTGGAAAGGGTTCAGAATTTCTCGAGAACAGCAATCAGCATCATGGTGTGTGGAACTGCAAGTGGTGACCTTCTGCCTCCCATGGTCGTTTACAAGGCCTCCAACCTTTACGAGAATTGGTGTGTCGATGGGCCTGCTGGAACAGTATAAAAACAGGACAAGTGGATGGTTCGATGCCAATCTCTTTGAGATCTGGTTTTGTCAAATTTTACTGCCGCACATCCAACGGAGACGGGAACCAGGAAAGAGAGTCATCGTAGTGGGCGACAATCTGGCTAGTCATTTTGCCCCAAAAGTCATTCTGGTTGCACTGGAACATGACATTAATTTAACAACGTTTCCACCCAACGCCACGCATCTAATGCAGCCTCTGAACGTAGCAGTTTTTGCGCCCGTGAAAAGAAAGTGGCGCTATCCTGGTTCGATTCCTAAGGAACAGTTTCCTTTGCTGCTGAACAGACTCTGGTCGCAGATTCAACTCAACGTCAAACAGAATTTAATTTCTGGTTTTAGAGCCACTGGACTCTATCCATGCAACTGACAGGAAGTTCTGAAAAGGTTGCCGGATGCTGCAGTCCAGCAGGAACAGGTGGGGCGTCTATTGGACACAAGCCTTGTTGAACTATTGCAAGAACACAGGGGTGTTGCTAAAGATCCGTCCACCAAGCGCAAGCGTGGGAAAAAGGTTGAAGCTGGCATGAGAATTTTGCCTTCAACTGTGACTGCAGATGATCCAGGTGACAATAATCCAGAAAACCCACCTGATGATCAGACACCATCAACATCAGGATTACAGAAACCTACAAGCGCCAGCAAAAAAAATAAATAAAACAAAAAAAGCCTTCAAAAGAAAATACAGCAGAAGAAGCTGCTTCAAGCAGCAAGAAAAGGACTTCGGAGAGAGTAAAACAGACAGAAGATAAATGCAGAATTTGTAAAACGCTGTGGATAAACTACTGAGGGCGTGTGGATTGGATAAAGTGCTGCAAGTGCCACCAATGGGTTTGTGGCCCTTGCAACGAGGACAGTAAGGACCCCTTTTTTGTGTGTGCAGTATGCGACGATGATTCAACTGATGAAGATCCGTTCCAGACGGATGAAGAAGAGGAATTTGTCCTCTAAAATTTTTTGCGGTAAAGTTTTCGCGATTTAGAATTTACAGTGAGTTTCAGCGACAAAAAAGAATAAAACTTAAGTTTGTTAATGTTATTTACGCCAAAAATAGGTAATAATATTTAAGTTTATTGATGTTATTTATCCTTTTATACCTAAAATTTTCTATTTGTTTCGTTTTTATAGCCTTACAAAACGGTAACGTCGGTACACGTGATTTTTTGCAGGTCAAAATTCGAAAAAATAAAAAAAGTTACAGCGCAAAATGTGTCAAAAAGGTGACAAAGTAGCCCCGTTTTCCGGTATTTCATCAGAAACGCGTGCTTTAGCAACTGACACTTGCTATTTCAAGAAATAATTTCAAACATTAACTTTACGTTAATTTTCACACATAACTTGTTCAACTGGAAATTATCTGCACAAAATATCTTTTCCTCTGAGGTGCCGTGGGTCATTTAAATAAACGTCTCGTTAAGCCACCGGATGCGTTAAAAACTGAACTGGACGACTGCAAAATATTAACAGCTCTTGCAACGCCCCCCAACTGTAAATTACCGAGCTATAATCGAATTCCATTTTCAAAAAGGTGTCTAAGGGACTTACGCCCTGATTTATTATTTATGTTTATAAATTATAGTTTTCAATTTCATGCGATGTTGCGTCACAAAAAGTGGCCGACGGTATTGATTTGGAATTAAAAGCGAGGGATATACATATTTATATAATAGACAATAAAATAGAGGTAAGATATAGTTACATACAAAGTAATAAAGAGCTGAACAGAGATTTTGGCTGCAGTTGCTTAGTTGCACGATGCATTTTGATTATACTCGTAGTTCACATCAAAAAAGTGTTCTGACATTTGTTGTGACTAGGGTCCCTATATTTAGAGAGTACCGCAATCTCCGCCATATTTACTCACAATAACAGCCGCCAAATTTGAATTGTGGCGGAACGTCAGAATGACATTTTGCTGCTGACACGGCAGTCCGCCATATTTACTCACAGTTCTGAAACATAGTGGAGCTATTGATTGCGGTACTCTCTAAATACAGGGACCCTAGTTGTGACCATATGGCAATGCCATCTATAGGATTTACATCAAATAATGGTCTGGATTGATGTATATTTTTCAGTGCTGCAGGTCTTCTTGGCTCAGGACTTCTACTATCGTTCTCCATCTCTACTTATTTTATACCACCTTCCTCCAATTGCGCACTCCCAGAATTTCCTACTTATTGGTTTCCATGTGGTTACTTTTTGCTTTCGGTAATTTTCGTAGTTTGCTAATCACTTCCTTCTTCCACTATTGCAAGGTTCTTTTTTCTTTTCATATTTGCATGGGTTATGAATCGGACAGAGTAATTTCTCCAGTTCTTCTCCCACTTCCTTGATTAGTTCTCCGGTTATTTCGTCTGTTCTATCGTCACCCTTTCCGATTTAAATTTTCTTTATAAGCAACCCACTATTTTATTACCCTTCATTATTCTGTACCTAATTTCTTCCATTTCATCTTTCCTATTTGTTGGCATCGACTCAGTTGATTAAATTGGTCCACCCTCTCAAAATTATATTTCTTTTAAAAATGCCCAAACAAAAAAGTCTAATATACTCAGATCCGGTGATCTTGCAGGCCACAATATAGGTTCATTTGTACCCAACCATCTACCCGGAAAATGATTTTCTAAATAATTTCTAACTACTGCAGAATTGTGTGCAGGGGCACCATCTTGTTGGAAATATACCCTGTTTATGTTTATTAACGGAACATTTTCCATTATCGTCTCTGCGTTAATATTCAGTAAATTAATGTATCTCAATCCCGTTAAGTTTCCATCAAAAATTTGGTATGCTAGTTGACCACCCAAAATAAAACACGAAACGTTAAATCCAAAACGTCCTTGCCTCTGACGTTCAAAAGTTTGGTGCTGATTTGTATCAGACCAGTGGCGCACATTATGCCTGTTAAATAATCCTACGCTGCTTATGTGAGTTTCATCTGTCCAAATGACAGACCGCCCAAATTCTGGATTTTCTTGAATTTTATTTAAGTACCACCTACAAAAATGAAGCCTTCTTTCTTGATCTCTCGGGAAGGGATGGTGAATAATTTGAATTGTATGTGGCCTATATTTGCCTTCTTTAATATTTTTTTAACTTTTGTTTTGGAAACACGAACTTGTGATTCGATTTCGCAACAAGAAGTTTTTGGTGTTGCCTCGACCAACGATAAAACATTTATTTCTTTCTCTTCTCTATTTTCTTTATTATAAATTTTGTTTCTAGGTTTATTATTAGTGCCATTATGTATATAGGTACTAAGTATCTATTAATAAAACTAGCTGCATGCAACTTTTGCTAATGTATGTCAACAGATAATTAGGAGTCAATCGTAACAGTTTTAGTCTGCTTAGTACAAAAAGAACTGCCTTTATCTTTCGACGTAGTTTTTTATTAGACTAGCAGTAGGTTACGATTGTCTGTAAATTGTTTTACGATAATATTGAAACTGAATTAGCAAACAGGCGTTCGAAACGCGTTTACAAATAATTTATACATGTATTGACAAGTTATTAATTTATTAATCATGGACACACAATGGAATACGTAAAGAAATATTTTTAAGTCCAACAAATGACCACATTTTAATTATCTCTCTCAATATATTTAACTGGGACTGTCAGATACTTGCTATTTTAATATATGATTAATTATTTCTGCTCATGTATAGAACTTAAAATCGATATTAATAATAACAATTTGTAAGTGCATATTATTTATACAGAATAGTATAAACAAGATTTCTCACGTATATTGTATAAGGCTTTGTAATTAATAACTACGCACATAATTAGCACTTTCTAAGAAATGATTTATTGTAAAGTGCTAATAACCAGCAAAACAGGGTATTAATTTAGAATCCAGTGTAGTGAAACAAGTGTGGATTGTTCATTGGCCTGATGACTACAAGTTAACCAACCTAAAAACAATCGGTGGAAATTAAAATTTAGAATATGCCGAGACGAACTAAATTTTATTGACCATCTTCTCGTTCGTCAGCACCTCCTACAGTCAATTTACATGTGGAAGGCGAGCTTATTGCAAGTAATGACACATAACTGTCTTTAATAAATTTCAATCAGATTTTTCTTCGTGCGGTTCGAGTTAACGTCTTAATCGTTTTAACAACGATGCTGCTTTTTCTGTCACGTACTAAATCAAATTGTGGTATTATGGTGGTATTGTTCTTTACTCTATGGATTCTCATGATGGGCATTTTACGGTTTTGCGCTTGAGGCAGCAACTATAAAGACGGTGTCTTCATCAGGTTTCTTATTTGGAATGGCTTTTATATTTTGAAAGGTTCGATGGGTAAAATTACACGGAAAACGCCTACTATGGAGCGTCATGTGGATTCAGCAAGTAATTGTCGTTCCAGTACTTTAAAAAGTTAATATAGAGGAGCCGTAAACTAAAAGATTTGAATTATAGGAAATTAAATAATAAATTCCACCTCGTACACATGAGCTTCTCGCTTTTCCCCAACTCTTTCTAAAACCTCCCTCTTGCTAACTTTATCTGTCCACGGTATTTTCATCATGCGTCTGTACCACCACATTTCAGCAGTGGTAAATTCTCGAAACTATTTCATCTGTGATGATATTGGATACCGATGCTTACTATGTTCAGTAATATCTTCAATTAGTTGAAGAATTCAATCGTGCTCAAGTTATAGAGACACCTAAGAATTTCTACAAAGTCTGAGACTGTCATTGACGAAATCTCGATCTCAGATATGAGCCTAAATTGATCACTTATAGATGTTTTAAAAATTTTAATCATAGTAATTGTTTGAGCCATGTTGGGGGATGGGAGATAGATCTTGGTCTGAGGTTTATAGAATTGATTATGTTAATGACAAAATAACGTTTCTTAATGAAAGTTTTAGGTCTATGAGATACCTACTAATTCAATTTTGTGACAAAATACAGGTTGGTTCATTTTTTTAGGTTTCGAATAATCATCTTAAGTTTCGGATTTTTTTCTGACCACCCTGTACAAAAAATACACGTTTACCTCGGCCAGGTCTTTAGAGCAGATGTTCCCCAACAGTTCTACCGAGGGATTCCTTTCTAGTTGAAGTGAGCAATGCAGTAAGGGTAATTATTGACAAATCTGAAAAATAAGATTTTTTCGAAAAATCACAAATATCTAAGGAGAATTATACCAACATACCTTTGCAAAATATGTTTGGAATGTTTTGAAGGATTTAAAAAGGCGGTCAAATAGACACTGTTTCATTTAAAAAATACGACTTTTTCTGTGGGCCATCCTGTATAAAAGACAATATTTTTAAAATATATCCCTATTCATTCGTCCACTTCGTCCACTTTCTGGTTTGACTGACTCACCCTGTATATAAAATTAAAAAATGTCATGTAATCATTTCATAAGTCATAATATTATGCACTATATTGAAAAATATAATGCCAGCGCATACCTACCCTAAAAAAAGAAAAACCATTATCTTGATCTTAGATGCAGGGTAAAATTCATTGGATGTCTACGTAATCAACTTGTAATATAAATTTGGGGAACATTACAGGGACCTAGACGCCATAATTGTAATATGTAATTGATGTAAGGAAACGTGAAATAACAGATACGTCTATAGCATTGTAATAAATTTTTCTTTCAAAATCATAAAATATGCATGTAACCGTGGTTACTACACTGACGTGGTTGCCTCATATACTACAGTTTGTAGGGCAAATATTGCGCGATGTGCGGGGCAATTACTACGTCACTCAAAACCTAGGCCGCGGTGGGGTATAGTGACGACGACTGGCGTAAAGGGGCAGTCGGACAACTTTTTTTATTTCGAACTTTTCGTGATCAGAAATAATATCTCGTACCTTACCCATATTTTATACGTCACGAAAGATCCCGCAACTACGTTAGTGTTGAAGTTACTCAGCTCATGGACAACAGCGACTTATACATTACAAGATTCTTGCAACATTTTTGCTTTTAACCAATAAAATAGTTCAAATTTTGAGAATTTCTGATCTATCTTCCTAACGCCCGGACTTATTTCCATTAGAAGCTGTTTCGAATATATTCCATAAAATTTACAAAAACTGCCACACGTTCCCAAAGGTTTGCCATTACTTTTTCGTATCGCAATTCCATAAATAATTACAAAGCGGCTCACAAATTGCCCGAATTGCAAATAAAACAATGAAACTAGCAATTTATGGCAATTCCAATTATATTTATATGTAGCAGTGTGCATTAATTGCGGTCAGATTTGGTAAAAACTTGAGTTGACGTACTCTCTGGGGATGCTCCATCCGGTTATGCATTATCTCTGCCTCCCGGGCTGCCAGGACTAGTTGGTGTCCAGGAACTGTTATCTAAAGCCGGTTACATACTAGTCAAAACATATTATTAGTTAAACCAACCTGATACAATAAATAAATCAGCTGGCAACGGTAAGAAGTGTCTTCAGTGAAAGAAAGCGAGTTATCCGCTAAATAATTAAACAATTTAATTCTTATACCATTTTCTAGGCTTAGGTGTCAGCGAAACACGTGTCGAGTTTAATTACTGTGTCACTGTCTTGTAATGTGGGGTGAACTTATAAAAAAGTTTCCGATATAGCCACTGTGCGTAATATTCGGTTGCCTTATTTGTATATTAATAACAGTTATTATTTTTATTTAAGGAATCAGATGAGGGGTTTCTGGGAAAAACAACATATGTCAATTTTTGATGATTTGGAGTTGGTAACACTGTTACATTATTTGGCGCCTTGCGGTTTCCATAGAACTGACGAGATTCCTTAAAAACAACACATTTCTGAGATAAAAGCCCGTAAAGTTGTGATAGTTCTACAAAAAGGGCGCTAGTCAAACCGCTTTTCCCTCAAAAACAACATTTGTCAGTGACTTGTGTTATTTTTACGGAAACTAGTTCCTATTTTAAAAGTGACGTTAGTATGCGTTAATTAGACAGTTTGTTGTGTGGATTGTTATTAAACGTAATACATACACTACGGAGAACAAAAAATGAATACATTCGAGAGACAAAATCCGGAAGACAATGCTGAAATACCTATAAGAAAAAAGAGAAAGGTCCATAACAGAACATTGCAGAAACAAGCACGTACTAGTGGCGAAGCTTTTGTGGACAATAAGGGAAAGAAGAGACCGAAAAGAGTTTCTGGCCCACGCTGCAGGTACTTATTTTTGTTTTTAAATCACACCTCATCATTTTATTACAAAAATCTTTTCCAGATGTTCTCGATTGAAGTGTTACCAAAAGATTTCTGAGGAACAGCGAAATCAAGAAATACTGTCCAAATTTAATGAGATGCCAAGTAAAAATGCCCAAGATAGTCATTTGTCTGGTCAAATTAATAGTTTATTTTGATCTCAGTTTCACTATTTTTTTGCAATAATTACAGGACTAATCTCTTTCCATCCTCCGAAACAAAGACGCAGTCGCAAAAAACAACAAGATTTACCCACAGAAACGCAAGATGAGAGAGATGAAGAAATTTCTGATGAACCTTTACTTAAAAAATATCAACATGCAGCTTCTTTTATGTATAAAGTCAGGTGTGATGGTATTGAAATTCCAGTATGTGAAAAAGCTTTTTTGCAGTCTACACGGAATTACTAAAGGGAGATTGCGAAGATTAAGAGTATCACTTTTTAAAACGGGAAAATCTCCTATTGATCGCCGCGGGAAGCATGCAAATAGGCCTCGAAAAACTGAACAGAGAACATACTTTGCTGTCCGGAACCACATAAAATCGTTTAAGTGTCGACAATCTCATTATTCTCGTAGAGATAACCCAAACGTACATTACTTACCTGAGACATTGAGTATCAAAAAAATGTATAAAATTTTTTGTGAAGAAAACCCGAATATAAAGGTTTCGTACAAAGTTTATTGGCAGGTGTTCACGAAAGATTTCAAATTGAAATTTGGTGTTCCGAAAAGTGACACATGTAGCTTTTGTGACCAAATAATCCATAAATTAGCGATAGAACAAGATGATGAAATAAAAGCAAGATTGCAGACAGAGCAAAAGTTGCATCTATGTAAGGCTGATAAATTTTATCAGTTAAAAAATTTTACCGTACAAAAGCTAGGGAGAATCCCGAAAAGTATTCGTGCATTTCGTTCGATTACATGCAAAATTTACCTGTACCTCACATTCGCACTAATGAGGTTTTTTATGCTGTACAAATGTGGTATTTTGTTTTTGGTGTACATAACGAAGGAAATGACAGTGTATCGATGTATTGCTACGACGAGACTCTAGCAAAAAAAGGCCAAAATGACGTTGCTTCCCTACTGTTTCACTTTTTGAAAGGCAGTGACTTAACCACGAAAAATCTCATATTGATTAGTGACGGTTGCGCTGGTCAAAACAAGAATTATGTTTTGATGCGTTTCTTGTATGTACTTGTTCACTTGCTTGGATTATTTGAAACTATCGTTCATGTGTTTCCTATTAGGGGACATTCTTTCCTTTTTAACGATAGAGATTTTTCGCTTATCGAGAAACAAAAAAAACAGTCACCGTCGAAGTACCATCTGAATGGGATTCTATCATAAAAGAGGCTCGTACAAAACCTACACCATATGAAGTAATTAATGTTCAACAAAAGATGATATTCGACATAGAAAGCGTGGTGTCTCCATATTTTCTGAAACAACCAAAGCCCCCAGTCAAAATCAAAGCAGCCAGAATGCTGAAATATGACATTAAAGAACCCGGATTTGTATTGACAAGACAAAGCTATTCTGGAGAGTGGGAGAAAAGTTACATTAGAAATAATAAAGTGTTGCCAAAGGAAATTAATTTTAAGCAAAAGTATTCTGGACAAGTCCCTTTAAAAAAATCAAAAATTAAAAGTCTTGTGTCTCTATCAAAATTTATAAAAAAGCCTGAAAACATAGAATACTATTCTACTTTTTTGAACAAAATACAGGACATTAAAACTGAAAGCAATGAGCAGGATGACTTAGAAGTAGACGATGAAGACAACAGCAGCGGAAGCGACATGGACTAATTTTGATTATTATTATTACTATTGTTATAGTTCACTCTTATATTTTCATTTTAATGTTCAGTTTTGTGTTTCAAAAAAAATAAATTCCTGTTATGGGCCGTTTTATTTTATTTTCTGAAAAAATTCTTCAAAAATAACATATGTCATTGACATTTTTTAATTTTCTGCCTTTCGCTTATGTGAGTTTTTTTTCAAAATGCCATTACAAATTTGAAGGTATGAAATAGATTTTTCGGTTAAAACACAAATTCTCTAAATTTATCCAAATCGAACAAGTGACGTTTTTTCACTTTTCTGAATTTCTTTATTTTTTGACAAATGTAGTTTTTCCCATAAACCTCTCGATTGTATCTACCTAGGTTTTTTATGTAGTAAATATTTTCTGATTTTACTATTTGGTAGAAATTCATGATGAATTGAAAAATTACTACGCGTACTACCAATATAACGATTTATTATTATAACTTCACCGGTTTCAGAATTCACAATGATTCCATCATCAGAAATGTATAAATAAAAATTATTGTAAACAAATTATTATGACAGTTGACAAGGAAACTAAAATTGACAGAACAATACAAATAATAATGATATCCATGAAATAAGACAACTAGATAACTGAATTTCAGTATTTACCTACGGGGTATAAGAAAAACACAGAGGAAAATCGAATACCTCGTAGCTTGAAGGGAAAAAACATTGAATTTAAAGAAAACCATAATAGGAAAAAAAAACAATAAATTCAATTGAAAAAACTTTCAAGTGAAATATCAGAACTAAATAAACAAAATATCCATGGAATCTTGACAACTGCCAACTTATAATCTTGTAATGAACTGTGTGGTCAAGTCTATGTGTTCTATCCTGACAACTGCCAACTGCTATTATTAATTGCAATAAACTAAACAAGAGAAATAAGTCAATAAATGTCATAATGGCAAAAAAGGAAATAAGTCAAGGATTAAGATGTTAGAGACTGTGGCTGAATAATTAATTCAAGAATCAATCATAATAATAACAATGATAATAGTAATATTGATGATGATGATGATGAAAACGATGATAATGTCAAAATTAAAAATAAAACAAAAAGGAAGAAAGTAAATCCCATATTGCCAAATAACCTCGAAGGTCCATGGTTTATATGGGCAGCAAATAAACTGCAATTGATTCTTGAATTAATGTCATAATGGCAAAAATAGAACCTGTCCCAAAGACACATAGACTTGACCACACAGTTCATTACAAGATTAGCAGTTGGCAGTTGTCAAGATCCCATGGATATTTTGTTTATTTAGTTCTGATATTTCACTTGAAGGTTTTTTCAATTGAATTTATTGTTTTTTTCCTATTATGGTTTTCTTTAAATTCAATGTTTTTTCCCTTCAAGCTACGAGGTATTCGATTTTCCTTTGTGTTTTTCTTATACCCCGTAGGTAAATACTGAAATTCAGTTATCTAGTTGTCTTATTTCATGGATATCATTATTATTTGTATTGTTCTGTCAATTTTAGTTTCCTTGTCAACTGTCATAATAATTTGTTTACAATAATTTTTATTTATACATTTCTGATGATGGAATCATTGTGAATTCTGAAACCGGTCAAGTTATAATAATAAATCGTTATATTGGTAGTACGCGTAGTAATTTTTCAATTCAACTAGGTTTTTTAATTAATCAATTTCTTGTGTGGTTTAATCTTTGACAGTACCAAAGAAACCAAAACAAAACTACCGAGAAAACATGCAAAAATCGTACCGCAGAGCTGTTACAGGCGACAAAATTAATGAACGATAGCTCACGCGGTCAACACAATAAAATGAATAAATTTATTATTTGTGTTTATGATGGCTTGACTGTATATCTTGATCTTTCAATCATGCATTATTCAGACGTTCGATATCATCTTCTAAATGGAATGCAATGTCAAAATTCATTGTTAGAAAATATTGCGGTATACAAGAGATTTTCTATTGAGCTGAAGCATTGTCGGCTTTAACGTTTTTATTATTTCGACGGTTGATTACGTCATTATAGCCCTGCGAGACTCGCATTGTTAAGTTACCGACTCTAAACATCTATAGCACTATTGTTCGGTAATAGAGACAAATTTTTAGTTCTAGGCCTCTTTGGAACAGGAATACATATTATTAATCAAGTCAATCACTGGAACGAAATACTGAAGGAGAGAAATAAAGTAATTGAATATAGCAGTAGTTTACATTGTAACTCTTAGGTAGGTATTGAAAATGAAAAAAAATGTAATTAAAAAATCAAGAACTCAAACATAATCGCTCACTCTTCCTTTTTTCCCATCACCTTGTTAAACTGTTTATACAAAAGGTTCAGTACTTCTTCGTTAATACTTCTAACCAAGTAATCATAAAATATACAGGGCGATCCACTTAAACTCTTGCCTACTCGAAGGCGATAAAAGGAGGACCCATCCTGTCATTTTTTCGCCCTTGCTTATGGAGATAATTAAATTAGACATTAGTCTAGTAGATAATTACAAAATTTTCATAAATAAATTAAGAAATAAGTGTTTTCAAATTAGAAAATTTTTTTTTAGAAATTAGTAGTGTTCAAATTTAAAAAAATAAACAAAAATAGTCTCAACGAAAGTGAAACTATGTATTTCTATTTGTGTAAATGACGCACTGTTTTAATACTTAAATATTCATGAAAATGTTTTTTTTCGATTTACCTAATAGATATTTCAATAAAAATTTTCCAAAAAGAATTAACAACAAATTTCCAGTAACAGTTGAATGAAAAATTATATGTGCTATGGGAGTTTGGGAACAAACAGGATTTTTCCTAAACAGTAATTTTTGTGTAGAAGTAAAAAATAATCATTATTTGTCCTCTTTGTAACCCAATTCGGGGACACACACACAATGGAACATGGAAGTTATGAATGATTCTCCATATCGATTTTTGATTTGATCCATGTTCAAAATTTGCAAGATAATATTAAAGCCTTCTTACATTCTGGAATGTTTTGGCAGGAATATTTCTGCATGTTACGGATATTCTTTATCTCAAGTTAGTCAATTAAGTGTTCTGGATGGGTCTGGTGAACTGCTGATTTCAAATATCTCCTCGAGAAAAAATCTAGCGGACTGCGTTCCGGCGTTCAAGCTGGCCATTCTATATCACCTCTTTTGGCAATCCATTTTACTAAGAATCCTTAGTAGTTAATGTGATACTACTGCCAGACAGTTCTAGGGACTTTTGGAAAGAATCTAGTGAGTTTTGGCGTACTTACCGAACCGACCCACATGACGTTTTCTATTCTCCCATAAGAAATACATTGTAAGTATTGCCAATACACAAAAAGTCACTAGATTTTTCACCAAAACTCACTAGATTCTTTCCAAAAGTCCCTAGAACTGTCTGGCAGTAGTATCTCATTAACTACTATCCTTCATTTAGCAATTCTCTGACATAGTGGGAAGGAGCACCATTCTGCTGAAAGTACAATTTTTTTCCTTCAAGAATGAATTTCCGTGGACATTTGTATGACCCTCTACTACATAAATGTCAGTGATTCTGGAATTGATTTCACTATTTAGAAGATTTAAGTAGATTTCCTTTCAAAATATATGTCCCAAAATTCTTGTCTACCTAGACATTAAACTTTTGCGGAAACTGCGTGTGGCCTTCACGGAACAGATGCTGTTTCTTTAAGAAATTTTGACTGTCTTATCAGTTTCTTAATTTCTTTGCAAATTGAATTCATTGGCGGCCATTGCCGTAATGGTTAATTTGGCTACCTGGCAATGACCGCGTCATGGATTAGTTGGATGGTTCAGTGGCAAAATGCGCTGGGAGCATTGTTCGAATTCAAGAGGAACCTTTTTTTTTCTTCCAAAATTTTATTGTTATTTACATGTGGTGTGTCCGGTGTCCCGTCAGAAAAGGTATTTTTTTTAAGAAAATCCGAGATTACTAATGAAAACAAGGAAATAATAGCACGCTAAAACGTTGGATATCTCTCCATTGGGATACAAATAAACGCCATGCTCATAGCGACCTGTGTTTCAAAATATGCTCACCGTACGGTCGTCGTATCCGATACGTCCTCATATCATTTGAGCTTCAGGTCATAATCGGGAGAAACCACTACCCCCACAGTCAACTCATATTTTTCTTGTACATTCACAATGTTACTGATCCTATAGGCAAACTTTTTCGTAAACATGCTATCAAGGTGATATATCCGAACTCGTGTGGCTGAATACGAACGTTGCGATGCTCCAGGTTGCTCAGTTCAGTTCGCCCGGCGTTGGTGGAATACTGGTTAGACATCGGTCATCAAATCGATTCCTCTGAGACTAAAGTTATAGCTTGAACATTAAATTTCTATAACATGAAGATTGGGAAATCAATCGAAATCATATTTCACCGTTCACCCACTCAATTTCAAATGGTAAAACTTATTTATGATATAAGAATCGAACTTTTTATCCATCAACGAGACCACGACTAACGTATTATATTAAGAAATAATTAGTAAACATGTGGCACAAAAAAGTGCAAGGCTGGCACATTTATTATCATCATCCACTCTTGTCACCCCCAGGTTATTCTATTTTTCGATTAATGCAGAATTTTGGTACGTCCACATGCTCTGAGTAGGTACCAAAGTAAAGTTTGATTGAGACAACAGGGCCGTCTTATTTATTATGCAAAGAGAACACGACGCTCTCGCGAACGACCGCTCGTGACCATCGCTTAATATTTCACGCAGTCTATTTTATAAACCTGTAAATAACAAAGATAATGTTTAGCGGAACAGAATTATGCCTTCATAAAATGCAAAGCTACAAGACCTGAACCGTTCGCGAATAAAAATTGATTTAAAATCGGAATTATGATGCGCCTCGCTATTTTCTAAAGAATACAGAACTACCAATTTATAATGGTACTAAACTACATCAAAATGTCTTCATGAATGGAGTTAGAGGTGATAAATTTTAAATGCGGGAGTCTTAACAAAAGGAAGAACATAAATTTGTGGTTTGGTTGAACCAAAACACGTCTCGGGTATATTATTCAATTAAAGTTTTCGGTTTGGTCAAGGTTGAACACATACAGTGTGTTTCATTAACAATGGGAAATCCTTTAACTGGAGATTCTACAGGTCAAATAATGACCATTGACCCGAACATGCCTTATCCGAATGTTGATGGTTTAGGAAATACAGGTTGTTGAATTTCCATTTTTTGCCATAAATACGAAATTTCTTAGGTTGTCGACTTAAAAATTTGCAATCCTATGGTTTTTCTTACGGGGAAAAAGATTCCAATAACGTTTTTGACGTTGCCCATAGAGGGCGCTACTTATTGCTGCCTATTGCTTTGATAAATTGACCCATAACTTTTTACCATGTACATCTAACGTCAAAATTTTGCTGAAGAAAATTTAAATAAAGTGGACCGTTCAGATTGGGTGGAAGTTGAGAAGGCCCAATAAAGAAATTTGAAATTACACCGCACCAAACATTGATCTTAAATTTATGTTGGAAGTATCTTTCTTTAACGGCGTTGGAGTTTTCAGAATCCCACAAATGATTGTTTCGCCAGTTGAAAACTCCACGTCGAATAATCGTTGCCTCATCTGTGAAGAGGATTTTGTTCAAAAAATTAGGATCCGCGCCTTGCTTATCTTGTAAGAAATTAGCGAAACGTAGACGAGCAGGAGGATCTTCCGGTAACAAATTTTGTATTGGAGTAATGTGGTATGGGTGAAGCTTCTCTTTGTGCAAAATTCTCAAAATCGAAGAGCTACTTACGCCTGTTGCCGCACTTAAACGACGGGTACTTATGCCTGGATTTTCGTACAATCTAACCAAAACCTCATCTTCCTGCTCAGCCAAAATAATCTTCGGAGCGCTATTTTCACCTTTTGGACGGAAAGATCCTCTTTCGCCTAAGCGATTGTACAGATCTCTAAATAATTTATGATTTGGTTGCCTTCGGTGGGGGTATAACTTTGAATACCTTCGGGCTGCCGCGAGTCCATTAAAATTGGTTTGAGCAAAAACACAAATCATATCTCTCACATCACTTTTCGAAAAGTCATTATGACGCGGCATTTTTTAATACTTTTGATAAATTTATGGAGAAAGTTAAAGAAAAAGCTGTTGGGTTAACACTGAACACTTTAAAACTAATGTCATATTACTATCGACTGTCTGTTTGTAAAACGTAGCTATCTAGATAATATTTTGTTTAATGCGGAACGGCCTATTAGAGCAAGTTTGGAATTTAAATACTATCTGCATTAAGTCGTTTTTTCTTGAAAATGGGCTGGAACATCAAAATGAGACAAGAATATATTTATTGTTTAAAAAAGGTTGGTCTTTCAGATTTTGGAGACGATTTGACGTTAGTTGTACATGGTAAAAAGTTATGGGTCAATTTATCAACACAATAGGTTATAAGTAGCGCCCTCTATGGGCAACGTCAAAAATGTTACTGGAATCTATTTTCCCGTAAGAAAAACCATAGGATTGCAAATTTTCAAGTCGACAACCTAAGAAATTTCGTAGTTATGGCAAAAAATGGAAATAAAATTGTAACTTTCAACACCCTGTATTTCCCAAACCATCAATATTCGGATAAGGCATGTTCGGGTCAATGGTCTTTATTTGACCTGTAGAATTTCCAGTTAACGGATTTCCCATTGTTAATGAAACACCCGATAAAGATGGGGTAAATGTAAAAATGGGGCAAATGAGATATGCCAGGGCAAAATTAAAAAAAATATCAAAATTACTTTTTCCAGCACTGAACTGACAAAACTTACATCCCTGATCTACTTGAGTCGGCTAGAGTTCGACCTTACCTACCGAACACAAAATTATCTGTCAACTCGTACGACTTGTATTTGAGGTTGGAAACCAAATGCAACAGGTGAGTCTTGAATTCGCTCATGTAGTCGGAGTTTTAGAGGAAGCCTTTCAAAAACCTGGCCACAGATGTAAAAACCTAGGTAATAAGATAATTGTGTCTTTTTTATAATTGTGTATGTGTATGTCACATTTGTCCCCCGAAATACATATAGTCTGGGTAAATGTAAAATATTGGTATCACATTTGCCCCTTTTTGTATTACATTTACCCCATTATTTTGCAGATTCTGAAAATGGTTCGCAATTACCAAAAAATGCCGGGTGATCCAAAGTGGGGTTTGGTATGTCCAGAAAGGAAGTCCTGCAGCTGGTCTAGTTTATTAAAGAGCACAACATAATTACTCTATTTAAAGATGGCATGTCAGACACATACTGGTTTATTGGCTTCAAAAAAAGACATGGATTATTCTTAAAAACGCCACCGGTTGAATTCGCTAGGAACAAGCCCACCGATCCTTTCACGATTTATGGATTCTTTCAGCCCTTGAAAAAAAACGTTGAATGATCTGCAACTTGAAGATTCGCCTTCCCAAATTTGGAATCTTGACGAAAGTAATTTTTGTATAGACCCAAGTAAAACCATAGTCGTCGGCAAACGAGGACTGCCGTGTTACTAGTAAACACAAGTCTCATAGGTGGCTCCTGGAGCTCAAGTAATCACCGCACCAAAAAACCTGGCACACTTGCCCCAAAACCTGGGGCAAACGTGATGTATTGACATTGTTTGAAAAAACATTTTCATGTAGCCCCAGAATCTTTTTATTGTTTTGATTATAGATTTCGTTAAATTAAGGGCAAAGGATTATTCAGGAATTTTTACAGAATTTTCGCAATTAAAATCAAAACTTCAGAGATCTCTCAAGTTACACTAGTCAAATTTTACATCACCATTACCCCAATTGAGTGTATCTATGCAAGGCCCTGTATTGCATTTCCTGTTAGTGAGATGATTTATTGGTTTTATAGAAAAACAATTAAATAAACGAATAAATGCAAAAAGTTATTAATTAATTTTACCTCTACAGTTCTGTACTTCTTTTTATAGGAACTGCTAAACGGTATAGATATCTGAAGCCTCGTCATTAATTTTTTACTATCGAATGACGCAAATAAATGATAAATAAATATCCCAGTGGAGCTAAAGAAGATTATGCAAATTTCAGAGTTATTACCTGGCAAGTACCGTGTAATTAATAAATAATTTATGTTTCATGATGCTTCTGTGTTGCTTGCGTATAGAATATTTAATTTTCTTCTCGGTTCATTATTTTTAAGCCTGTCTTATGGTGTAAAACTGTGTATGTATAAATAATAAGACAAAACACCTGACAAGGAGATGTCTTAATAACGCGGTTTGACAACTAAATTGCAGATAGTCTCGTGAGAAATTGTTCCAGTCCCCTCCACGGTTTTTATAATACCGAGCAGGATTCCAAGATGGTACCATATACTACTCGTGGAACCCGATTTCTTTTTATGTAATTTACTAGTGTATGAATCCAAAAACTGAGTTATTTGACAAATTTATGCAACAACTTTACCGGACACCTATAGATAGATAGATATATAATTTATTTGTTGCCTTTTGGCTTACAAAGAACCTGATCTTAAAATAATTTACAATTCATTTCATTATCTTCATTCATTCATTCATTATCTCAATTTCTCTTTCTTCTCTTGCTCTCTTCACCTTTCTCATCCATTTCACACCTCTTCCATTCTCGTTCAACCATACCGTTCTTCCTCCCATTTCTCCCCTCGTGTGTATGCATTTTCGCTGTATGTGTTCAAGGGTTTCCTCTTCCTCTCCGCACATTCTGCACTTCTTCTCTTCCTCCCTCATCCAGTATCTTCTCGCGTTTTCCTCGTTTCCACATCTAAATATCGCTATCATTTTTTGTCTGTTATTCTCTCCGTCTTCCCTCAAATACCTTGGCAACTCCTGTGTCCTTATCTCCTTATATTTTGGGTTGTACCTTGCTTTCTCCAATTTTCCTCTCTGTTCTTGTGTTTGCAGGTCTTTATCCCTGCAGGCCATCTCCGCCGCCATAGGTCCTAGCTCGTCTCTCCCCCTCTCTACCTCCTCCGGTGCATATCCATTTCTTTCGCAATATTTCCTCCTTTTCGCCTCCCACTTAGACCCGCTGTTTCTTTTCATTTCTTTCCAGCACTCCTCTAGAAATTTGTTCTCCGTTCCCCGTATACATTTTTCCTCATATTTCATTGCCCTTTTTCCTGCTTCTATCCTCAACTTTTCCCTCTTAGTCTCCTCCAGCACAATATAACCTGGTGTCTGTCCTTCCAGCCCCAACACCCACCTCATATATCCCTCTTGTACACTTTCCAGTTTTATCTGTTCTTTCCACCCTCATATCTCTGCTTCATACAGTATCATGGGTTTGATTAGGCTGTCAAACATCATTGTTCTTCTCGCGAAGTTGTGCCCGAATCTTCTTTCTCCAATGCTCCATATTTGTGCCATTGCTTTCGTTGCTTTCTTTGCTGTTTCCCTTATGTGTGCCTCCTCTCCGTTATTTCTTTGAAACCGGTAACCCAAATATTTAAATTCTTTCACCTCCTCTATCTCTTCTCCTTCCCACATCCAGCTTTCCGTCTTAGATCGGCCTCCTCCACTTCTGAACCTCATGATTTTAGACTTCTCTATGCTTAGTCTCAGCCCCTTCCTGCGCAAATACTTTTCTAGCGTCTTTATCATCTGTCTCAGTTGTCCTGCCTCAGTTGCCAGCAGCACAATGTCATCTGCATACGCTAGTGACCAGACTTTCTCCTTTCCTACCACTACCCCTCCCGCCTGCGCCAGCTTTAGTTTCTCTTCCATGTCTGCTATGTAAGCGGTAAACAGTCTTGGGCTCATTGGGCAGCCCTGACTTACTCCCCTTGTTGTTCGAAACCTTCCACTTTCCTTTCCATTTGCTTTGACTAAGTTTATAGTTTCTTCATAAATTTCTTCAATTCTTTCTCTCAAGCGTTTGTCCAATTCCAGTTTTTCCAACTCCTTCCATAGTTTTTCTCTTTCGATTGTATCAAAGGTTGCCTTCAAGTCAATAAAGAATGCGAACAGTTTACCTTTGTCTTTTGTGATCTCTCTCTATTAAGTGATTCAGTATATAAATGTTGTCCCTTGTACCTCTTCCTCTTCTAAAACCTGCTTGCCCATCTGGCAACACCTGCTTTTCTTCCATCTCTTGTTGTAATTTCGCATCCAATACCATGGCGTAAACCTTATATGAAGTATTCAGTAGCGTTACCCCCCTATAGTTCTCTATTCTGTCTCTATCTCCTCTCTTGTATATTGGGACCACTACCCCTTCTCTCCATTTCTTCGGAAATCCTTCCCCTCGCCGTATCTTATTTATTATTTCAGACAGTGTGATGTGAACATTCTCCGTTGCATAAATCCAGGCTTCATTCTGTACTCCGTCCGATCCTGATGCTTTCTTTCTCTTCAATCTCTTTATCTGTTCCCTCACCTCCTCTATACTTATATTGCTTTCACAGTTCTCATATTCCCTTCTGTTTCACACCACACCTTTCCAGTTCCTCCAGGTTATCCGATCCTCCCATCAATTCCATGAAATAGTTCTTCCATTCCATCACACTGAAGTTTTCACTTATTTTTGATGTTGTTTTCCTTTCTCTGTTGATAAACTTCCATGCTTCTGTCTCCGTTCTGATGTTTTTAATCTCCTTCATATATTCCTCTCTCCTCTGTCCCTTCTTGCGCTTGCATAATTCTCTGTATTTCTTCAGTCTCAGTCTATATTCATCCCTGGTTCTCCGCCCCTTCTTCCACAATCGCATTTCTCTTCTCACCTCTCTCTTTTCCCGCCTGCATTCTCCATCCCACCAAAAGTTTCCTCCCACTTCGCCTTTACCCCCTTTTATCTCTCTCCTCTGCACCGCTTTTCTAACCTTTTCTATTAGCCTTTCCATTGCTTCATTAGCCTTCCTCGGTATTGGTTCATCCTTTTCTAGATCTTGCCTGTACTTTGCTATCGCGTCTTCTGTCCACACATTGATTGTTACTTTACTTTCCCTTTTCCGTTCTGCCTCTTCTACTTTCTGTTTTAATGTTAACACAATGGGCTGGTGGTCTGATTCTATCCTCTCCCCCACCTCGAATCTTTCTGTCTTTTCTATCGCGTCAACATTTACTACACCATAGTCTATTACTGATTCCCCACTTCCTCCTACATATGTATACTCCCCCTCTTCATCCCCCACAAAGTTTCCGTTCAGTATCTCCCAGCCTCGTTCCTCCGTCATCTCCAGGAGTTGCCAGCCTTCTCTATTCTCTGTTTTATCTTTCGATTTCCGCCCTTCCCACTCATTTTCCATACTACCTCCCTTCCCCCCTATTCTGGCATTAAAATCTCCTCCTATTATTAAGGTCTCTTCTTCTCTTTCATCTACAAGGTTTACGATTCGTTCTTTCATCTCTCATATTCCTACTGTATACTGTGATTATTCTCCACTTGTTTACATCAACAATCACTCTTCTTTCCTGTATATCCTCCTCATCTCTCATTGCCAACGGCTCCTCCCGCAATTCCGCCTTGACTCCAGTCACGATCCCACCTTTGGCTCTTCCCTTCTTCTTCTCTCTCGTAGCGTATATACATTTCCACTTATAGCCTTTAGGTAGTTTATTTCTTATTTTCACCCATTTTCCTTCCTCTATCCATGTTTCCGTTAAGCCCACCACTTCAAATTCCCTAAGATAATCCCAAAATTCCTTGTCTTTGTTCATTAGTCCAGCTACATTCCAGAAAGATATCTTTATATTTTTCTCCACTGTCTTCTGTGCTTCCTCTGGCTTAATTTTATCTCCCGTTCTTCCTGTTCTCCCCTGTATCTCGCCGTCCACTACTCCCTCAATACGCCTATTCGTAACCCTCCCCCTCCCCATTTGCCACCAAAGGCTGCTTACTGAAAATTTTCTTCTGGGATAAGCTTTTCCTTATCGTCATCCCAGACCAACCATTTTCCTCCTATCTTCATCTTTCTATATCCCACCTTCACCTCTTTCCCAGAGTTTCTTTCCTCCTTTGCTATGGCAGTAATTTTCTTCTGGACGTATCTCTCTGACTGCATTAAATCATTATCTATGTATATTCTCTCCCTCAGATTTCTTAGTTTACTCTTTGCTTCCATGATTTTCTTTTTCTGATCCCAGTCATGCATCGCCACCACAATCATACCGTGTTTCCCCACTTCGGTCGTAGACTTTACTGCGACTTGCACCCCCATCTGACTCTCCAAGAACCCTTCGACTTCCCTTTTCCTGTCCATTACTGTTGTTTCCAGACCCCTGATTATTATATTGTTCTTTCTATCTCTTCTACCGGACACCTGTATATATTAAGAAATAATTGAACCTATTCCGTGAATCACTGAAGTGAACGTATAAATTGTCCTGAATTTCTCCAAATTTCGTTCAATAAAAAAACTCCAAATTGACGTATAAATCATCTTGATGTTATACGGTAATTTTTTATATTTTCTACGTACTAAATGGATAAATAATTGCCCGATAAAAAACGTTAAAGGTGTTAATTTCTACAAGTTTTTAAAATTACATTAAGAAATTTTTATATGTAATTATAAAGTCTTCAATTATTGGCGTGTAGACGTGAATGTTTTCCGGCTAGTGAAGCGTGATTACACAAAAAATTAGTCGTTTTAAATGATGATTGTTTCGTCTTCATCTGCCTATTTCATGTGAGGCAACACCTGCGACGTCTTAATGTTTAGATTCCTCGAGTTCTCTGTTAAAAATTGTGAAGGCAATATTACCTAAGACTAAGAATGTGCTTTCTCAATATAAGTCAGTAATAAATACATATATTATCACCATCTTCTTAATATGAAGACAACTTGGACCCGTACCTCCATTCGTCTCCTATATGTACTGACTTTATCTAAACATTTTCCCAGAAGTAGAACATCCCACCTCCCCAACTACTTGAGAACAGTAGTTTAATCTGGGCCCACATCTACCTCTCTTTATTCCTACCTCCTACCTCATCATGCGTCTGTAATACCATACTCTCAGTGCCTCCAGTTTTGTCAATTCGTGTCTGACAACGTCTAATTTTCGTCCCCGTGCTCCATACGTAGGTAGGGAAGGGTGGGGTAATGAGAACCGCCGGGGTAATTGCATGAATAATAAATTATTAAGACTAGCTTTTCCTGGCTTTGTCCGTAAGACCAATGAGTGAAAAATGTAACCACCAAAGAGAGAGATTATTTTAATTCATGTCAGCTATGTTTACAATTTGGCATAAGACGCCATCTACTAACTACTAGTTGAATGTCTAGAACCTAAATAACCGCTACTTGTTGCTATTGTCCAGTAGCTGCTTAGGCATTAGTGTAATACAGTTCTACGCTAAGAACAAGTAATTTATGAAATTGTGTTTCTACTACATACATACATTTTAAGATATAAATGTATTGTTTACGGCCTTTGTCAAAATTATTTAAAAATTAAAAGTATAAAAAGTTGTGGATGAGTTTGTTCTAAATGCCTAGAAACTACAAGAGAACACCTAGTAAAGCTGCATGTATGTTGACAGTCTGAACAAGAGAAGTATCGAGATCTTTTGGAATACTAAGAAGCACATTGCAAGCAAGGCTGAAATTTAATAAAACTGGAGGCCCATCACTGGGAAGAAAATCTTCTTTAATAAAGCCGAGGAAGAACAACTTGCTTCACATTTTATTCAGCTGTCCAATCTTTGCCTTTGATTATGCGGAGAAGAACAATAAGAAACATCCATTCAACAAACAATCCAAAAGTGCTGGTGGTGAAGATTTGTTATGCGGTTTTATGAAAGAAATTCCCATTGTGTCATTGAGAAAACCAGGGACCACCTATTATTATTATTATTATTATTAACAGAATTTCGACCTTCAACAGGGAAGAGGGAAGAGGGAAGGTACTTTAGTGCCTATGTTCTTTAACTGCGAGAGGATGCACCTCTAGTTATAAAAGGGAGGCTGGATGACCGAAACTAATGTTTGACTGGTTTAGGCATTTCAACAGGAGTCCACACCTCAAAAGGAGTTTTCGTTAGAGAAAATGTTACCATTTTGCCTATGCCATTACCATTAAATGTGCCCCAAAGCCAAGAAGCAACATTTAGAAATTGTTACTTCCACTTCAATAAGTCTGCATTAGAAGAAAAGGAAGAAAGGATAAAAGGAAAGACTTGGAAGTAACCAAAAGATTGATCAGAGAAATCTGAAGAAAATAATGTTATTGCGGAAGGAAATGAAAGGGGTGTGACAAGAAAATAACAATTCAAAGAAAATGCAAGACAAAATGCAGGAAATGGAGGGTTCATCAAGCGCTGAACAAGATTGGAATGATATAGCGAGCAAGAAATCAACGAAGGCTTGTGCTTGGTACGTTGTACCAATTCCATATGTTCAAAAACGTACAAATTGCATGGCGAAATGCTATTTGTCATTTTAGCCTTATTTTCGTCTCACCTGTAAATAAACTGAAACCCAGAGGAGGTAAATGTATACAGAAGATAAAATGGATATAAAATCACAACTCAAAATCAAAAATATAAATCTTCTCTTACACTTTGCACTTTCGTATACACCACTCAATTGAATTGAATACCAGTGCACTTAAATTTTCTGATGTAAGAATTTTTCCAATATAAAATTATCTGGGTACGTACTATTTCTTCCTCTAATTCAAAACGATGATTTGCATCTCGATTCGAAAAAGATTACAGTCGTTATTGTAATAAGGACAGTGATAAGGTTTAGTGGTTCAGCATATGCCTGCCAGAGGGCCCGTTAATTCGCTTATCTTTCACTGTACATTGCAATTTACGATCTGCATTTTGCCTTGGGCTGTTGCATACGATGGACCAATTTAGGCAATCTGTTTCGGTTAGGGGGATGCCATCTATTATGTATTATCCACTAAAATAAAAATGTCGATGCGAATTTTTAAGATAATATGGCCAAATGAAAGGTGTGTCCGGAAGCGCCGAAACAAAACCAATATAATAAATTTTCAGAAAATAATATAATACGCATCGGCGCTTTGATGTTTTTCGTTTTTAAATTACGAAACTAGACAAAAACGTTGATTACTACGTGGGAGCGTCGTAATCAATCAAAATTTGATTGAACTAGCCTGCCCACGTCAATAACAATTTATGAATACAATTTGCTTATTTTAGCCTATATCTAAATTAATATCTTGCTTTTATTTTTATGGAACCTATAATTACTGAAATGTAAACACAGGAAAAAGTTAATGAAATTGGTTTTTGGAAGCCCATTAAAAAGGGTACCTATCATAGTTAACAAAATATCCATAATATGTATTCCCACATGTACCTGACGTTCCGCCTCTGAACGTTCTCCATTTAAATATGATTAACTCGAAATTTTTGTGATAAGTTAGCGTTTTTTCTTTGGAATCGCTTCGGAGGAATGAGTTGCACCATCGAAGTGGATATGGTGACCGTGCAAGCCCACACCTGGCCCCTTGCGGATAATAACAGTAATGATTTATGACGCTCAAAGTGTCACCCCCCGGGGCCCTAGCACCTAACTCCAGGCTCTGCCGGTGTCGATTATGAACAGGACGGCTTTATTAAGGCCAGGGAAAAATCAAGTCGCCTTCGCATAAGATATGGTATATAATGTATATTATGCTTTGTTGGGTATATTTTCAAATTGTAATATGAAGTTCAGTTAAGCACAACAGGCGTTTTTTATTATATACAGGGTGTCCCAGACTAGGCAGGCGTGCACTATCTTTCATTGGGAGACTGCTTGAATTACGACTTCATGAGAAACATTTTGATGACAAAATCGTAAGGAAAATATTTTCGTTTTTCCCAGAATAACCCGCGCCGAGATAATGAGGGGTGGGGTTGTGTTTCTCGGAAATCTCAAATAGAAAGTGAGGTCCTGTTATATGTCACTGGAAAGGTATTGGAAAAATAAGCAACTATTATCTAAAAAAATCAATGTTAAAATTTAATACTGAATAAAATCCTACTCCATATTGAACGTTTGTTTGCGGCCCAAACAAAAAAAAAACATTTTTCTTTGTGTGATTCTGGAAGGTAGTACTGGAACTCACCCCTAGGGGACCAAAGAAGAGGAGTTCCAGGGTTAAGAAATGTATATGAGCATCATCTTAGTCCTAAAAGTATCCTTCATAAAAATATAGAGAAAGAAAAATGACACCAAAAATAAGTGTAAACTTTAGTTTGGAATGGAGAAATTATTTCATCGAATTGATGGCAAGATCATATAATTTTGAAGGAGTAGGAAATGGAGGAACGGAAGGGGATACTGGAACTGCGAAAGCAGGAGAAGTATAGAGGAGGTGAGAGGGAGTGGGCGAACAGTCATAATTGGGGAGTGTACAAGATAATTATCTGGGATGGGTACTAGAACTGGAGAGACAGACCTCAGGAAATATTGTGCTGAGAAGACGAAAAGGAAAAAGATGAGAATAGAAGCATGGAAGGGAACAATTAAATAGGTACGAGAAAAAATGTTTGCAAGGAACGAGAAATAAATTACTAGCAGAACGTCGGGAGGAAATAAGAAGAAGCAGTGGCTCAAAAATGGGAGACGAAGAGGAGAAAATATTGCGAAAAGACTTGGTATGTCCCAGAAGAGATTCACAGAAGAAGAGGCAATCTAGGACGCATGGAAGTGGAGACGATGGACCTGGACAAAGACGAAAAATGCAAGGTATACTCCTTAGTATAAAGAAATACTAACACGAGTTGCGACAGTAGCTAAGGGAAGATGGTAGATAGAAGATGCTAGATGCTGGAATGAGGAGAATTCATGAAGATGTTGGCTGAGGGAGGAAAGAACGTGTGGAAAGAAAAAGGAAACCCTCGAACATCAACCTTCGAATCGAAGATTTTACTCGTCCCGCGCCCAGATTAGGCTACTGTTCGCAAGTGTTTGGGGATGTAGGATGTCCTATTTTTAGACAAACTATGTCATCCCAGGATAGGAAACTTACCCATCCAACCAGACTTCGCACTGTATGATAATGAATCTTTGAAATTGACTACAGAATAACAAGTAAAAAGTACTTATTTCTTACTTTTCAAAAGTGGCTGAATACTGGGACTCTAGTATAGCCAGGCATGACTTAAAGTACAAACATTGTAATAACATTTTCTTAGAACTTAAAAAATAATACTTATGCGTATATTTCGTGCAAATGTTCTCTATAAATAAATTTATTTTTACAAAGAGGGATAGGTTCAAAGTGAATATCCAGGTATAAGAATGATTTTGCATGAAGTTGTCTAACAATATCTCGGAGGTGTTGGATCAAAATAGGGCAAAACGACCGGCCGAGACGAGGCAAATTGAAATATCAGCACGCGATGCCAGGTCAGATTGGCACTTTAACCTCCCCCTCAATCCCTGGGGGGTGTCGGGTTTTAACTAGCAGAACACGAAAGTGTAGATCCAAGACGTTATAAATGCAATTATCGCCATGATCATGACATGATCATTTACATCGATAAATGCGAATTATAATCTGTTATTGGAAGAAAATGCGAATCAAAGCATAAGGGGGTACATATAGACTTGACGCAGACTCTTTTCTCTGCCAAAATAATAGGAACGGTTCACGAGTGAGAATGACAGAATTTTAACATGAAAATATTTGACCGTCATCGTCAGGGAGAAGTGTTTATTGAAGTGAAACTTCTTTTGTCTCGGTAGAGTAAGTTCCTGTGTTGGCAAATGCGAGCGTTACGAAAAGTGAAACGAATAGAGGGGAGCAGTCAGAGAAGACGGGCAGAGCAGAAAGGGAATATCGAACGCCCCACTCTTTAGCCACGCTCTGTCTCGTGCTTCGCGCTGTTTCTCTCAGGCAAGCGTCAGTAAAGCGAGGACACAGCGTTTCAGTTCTCGTAGTGCCACAAAGCGCTTGGTTAGAAGCATTAAAATTCGATTTATTCTTTCATTATTATTATTATTTTGATATGGACAATATTTATTATCGATTTTTTGTGTATTCGAAGTGCGATTGGTAGTCCATAAATTAATGAGTATATTCCAGTGTTAGGAAAATTAGAATAAACATTTAAAATAGTCTTGTTTAATTTGTGCCAGTTCAAATTTATTTTTTTGAAATTTTGTGAATTTCTGGCATGTAGTAAATAAATAACTGTATAATCCCGTTCGGGGGCTTTGTCAAGATTTATTAAAAACGTGTAAAAAGACCTGGAAGTTGATGAATAAAGATATATTTGAAACTCATAAATGCATACACTCCAATCATCTGTTTACCCTACAAATTTTTCATTCCTCTAATATTTTTTATTTATTTACTTATTTATTTATTTATGTGTGTGTGTTTGTTTGTTTGTTTATTTATTTATTTAGAAGATAGTTATTTTTGCTAAAAGACATTTGTTCACACTTTTTCAGAATTAAGGAAAAGTTGATTTAACACACCATAAGATCTAACTGCTGTTGCAGGTAGTTAATTTGGAAATATTTTTATAAAATAATTTTTATAAACAATGAGAATTTTGAAAGCAAGTGAAAATATCATTAATAACGACCGAAAAGAGTAACACTCCCAGATGGAAACCCTGTGGAACTACGTAGCCATTTGATTCAAAACTCTTGATCAGTACACTGAGAGAAAGGTTTATTTATATCAATATGAATTTTATTTCTGTGAAAGAAATAAATGGTAGACCTGTATACAGCGAAATAAATATGTCAGTTCAATTAACTAAATCATCTACTTGGGGATTTTATTTCAATTAATTTCATAATTTATTTGACAGAAATAAATCGTAGAGTTTGTTAAAATATATTACTTATTTGTGACAAGTAAATTATATATTTGTAGCTACCAAATTAATTATTTGCCGCAAATAAATAATGTATTTTAACAAACTTTACCATTTTTTTCTCTGAGACAAATTTTGAAATGAAGTGAAATAAAATCTCCAAGTAACGGATATATTTACTTATTTAATTGAACTGACTTGTTTATTTCGCTGTATACCTGCAGGTCTGCCATTTATTCGACAGAAAACAAATTCACATTGTAAGGGTGTTGTTTAAATTTTTATTAATAATTAACAAAAGTACAATAACAATAATGGGTGAAATAATATAACAAGGATGTATTCTATTTCTTCTTCGTTTTCACTGAAATCCAGGGTCCTTTTGTACGGAGTGGCTTAATAGATATCAGCGAGAGCTTGGCCCGCGCCATCTAGCGTCGGGTAGCGCTCACTACTTGATGCGCTGGGGCAGCTGGTTAAGTAGAGCGTTACAACATTTAGCCACAGCCAAGCATAAGTGACGCTGATATAAGATTTCTAAAAGAAAGTGTAAAAATTAAAAACTTTTCAATTTGGCCAATATAACTTACCTCAAAAATGAATGAACACCAACCATCATCATGGGGAATATTCTATTCCAATGGTGCACCCCAAACTTTTATAAAGTAAGTAATTTAATGGGCACCCCTGAACTTGTGGAATGAGAAAGCCCAGGTTCAATTCCAGCAACTTATATTTAATAAACTTTCTGGCACTCATTATAAAATACCTTAGAATCCGTAAATTTATCAGAACTGACTGTTGTAATGTCCGACTGTTCACACGCACTCTCCATCCCGATGCCGGTCTATGTATATTTGTGGCGTTCAGCTGCTTGAGATTTGTTCTAATAAATCTGATCAATCTGATGAAAATTAGATTTATTTGTTGCAAATATATCATGGCTTTTGTTTTTCAAAGGCAATATTTATTTAGGCGAAATCAGAGAATTAGCTCGAAATAAATTGCAAATAATTGTGAGAAATAATACATATTTGCCACAAATAAAGATACCAAATCAAGCATTTCATAATGGGAGATATACCAAAAAAGTTTCGGTAAATAAGGTTTATCTAGAAGAAGTAATTTTTGTTTTTTAACTAATCACTGTTATTCTACAGTCATATTTATTTGTTATGAACTACCCACTTTTCTCAGTGTACGTATTGGGTCCTGTTATCTGCATGTAACGTTTAACAAAATATTTCAAATGATTACGCCCTAACGGACTCCACTTAACAAGTAAATTATATATTTGTAGCTACCAAATTAATTATTTGCCGCAAATAAATAATGTATTTTAACAAACTTTACCATTTTTTTCTCTGAGATAAATTATGAAATGAAGTGAAATAAAATCTCCAAGTAACGGATATATTTAATTATTTAATTGAACTGACTTGTTTATTTCGCTGTATACCTGCAGGTCTGCCATTTATTCGACAGAAAACAAATTCATATTGTAAGGGTGTTGTTTAAACTTTTATTATTAATTAACAAAAGTACAATAACAATAATGGGTGAAATAATATAACAAAGATGTATTCTATTTCTTCTTCGTTTTCACTGAAATCCAGGGTCCTTTTGTACGGAGTGGCTTAATAGATATCAGCGAGAGCTTGGCCCGCGCCATCTAGCGTCGGGTAGCGCTCACTACTTGATGCGCTGGGGCAGCTGGTTACGTAGAGCGTTACAACATTTAGCCACAGCCAAGCATAAGTGACGCTGATATAAGATTTCTAAAAGAAAGTGTAAAAATTAAAAACTTTTCAATTTGGCCAATATAACTTACCTCAAAAATGAATGAACACCAACCATCATCATGGGGAATATTCTATTCCAATGGTGCACCCCAAACTTTTATAAAGTAAGTAATTTAATGGGCATCCCTGAACTTGTGGAATGAGAAAGCCCAGGTTCAATTCCAGCAACTTATATTTAATAAACTTTCTGGCACTCATTATAAAATACCTTAGAATCCGTAAATTCATCAGAACTGACTGTTGTAATGTCCGACTGTTCACACGCACTCTCCATCCCGATGCCGGTCTATGTATGTTTGTGGCGTTCAGCTGCTTGAGATTTGTTCTAATAAATCTGATCAATCTGATGAAAATTAGATTTATTTGTTGCAAATATATCATGGCTTTTGTTTTTCAAAGGCAATATTTATTTAGGCGAAATCAGAGAATTAGCTCGAAATAAATTGCAAATAATTGTGAGAAATAATACATATTTGCCACAAATAAAGATACCAAATCAAGCATTTCATAATGGGAGATATACCAAAAAAGTTTCGGTAAATAAGGTTTATCTAGAAGAAGTAATTTTTGGTTTTTAACAAATCACTGTTATTCTACAGTCATATTTATTTGTTGTGAACTACCCGTTTCTCTCAGTGTACGTATTGGGTCCTGTTTTCTGCATGTAACGTTTAACAAAATATTTCAAATGATTACGCCCTAACGGACTCCACTTAACTGATGGGAATCATCGGAAAGAACACTCTTTCTGTTAAAAAAAAGATATGTAAAAACAACAAACAAAACATACGCTGCGAGAATCGATCGTACGGAGGCAAAACACATAAAATCAGCAATCCGCTACAGTACCGACCTAACCATCAGAACCGTTGTGGAAAATAGCATCTTAACCAAGTATTTAAGTGATCGCATCCAGAGCACCCCCTCGCACCTATACAGTGCCGTACTCCATACATACGTCTTTAGAAGACTCTCTCCCGAGCATAACAGTTGTTTCTTTTTGGTAAATGTAACTCGGCCCTGCGCTATGCTTTGTTTTATATCTAGTGCTCCTACCATCGCGAGTTATTTGACTTCCTAAATAGCAGAAGTCAGCAATTCCCTTTTTCTTCTCATTTCACATTTGTATTGTAGTTTTAGTGCCCTCTGTCAAAACTACCGGGTTAGCGCAGTTATATATTCCATGTGCCTATGTTCCAGTTTCCAATGTTTTGATATAAAACGATAAATTTACTGTGAGGATATGGGAAAAATCGAGAAGCAACAAATTCATTAACAGTAGTACTGCGTTGTTGGGTCAGAGTTCAAAAAATATTATTTGTTTAGCTCATTCATTTATCAGTTAACAAATTTAATTTTAATTCGGTGCAAGAGGTGGCCATTTATTAACGACAAGACGTCAATTAATACAATAAATACATGCAATAGATAAAGTTACACAAAACGATAAAAACTTTTTTTATTCGCTTGTAATTTGTAATTGATGATACTTTATTAATTATATCTTAATTATTGGTTGTTTTTATCTGTTTTTGTCTGCTGTTTTCGCTGTTTTACTAATTGAAAGTAGCCGCGAATGAAATCTAACCTTGACCTTTTGGAAGGGAAGAAGTTCAGAATTCATTTTAGACAATATTATAAGTAAAAATTAAATTACCATATTGAAGAGTGCAACTTCAAATAATAATAAATAATAAGCTCTAAGTTAGCTAACTAGAATTGTGCAAAGAAGGATGGAGAAAAAGGCGGAAGAAATATTAGGAGAAGATCAGTTCGGATTTAGACGAAATAGAGGAACGCGCGAGGCCATTCTAGCTTTACGAGTAATTATAGAAAAAACGATAGAAAAGAGAAAGAGCGTCTATATAGGATTTGTAGATTTAGAAAAAGCCTTCGACAACGTAAAATGGGGGAAGATGTTCGAAGTGCTGAGAAAGGTAGGGATGAAATACAGGGACAGAAGAATAATACATAATCTCTACAAAGAGCAAAAGGCAGTTATAGAATGTGAGCAGGAACAAAGGGAAGTAGATATCCGGAAGGGAGTGAGACAGGGATGTGCATTGTCACCTCTAGTTTTCAACTTATATATCGAAGATGCGATTAATATTGTTAAGGAAAGAACAGCCTCAGGGATCAATGTACAGGGCCAAACTATTAACATGCTCAGATTTGCGGATGATATAGCAGTGTTAGCATCTAGCAAAGAAGAATTAGGAGCGGCTTTGAATGAAATGGAAGCAGTTTTGACACAGGGCTTCGGCATGAAAATCAATAAAAAGAAAACTAAAATTTTGGTATGTAGGGGATGTGAAAATAGAACTAAAATGGAAATACAAATTGGAAATGAGAAGATAGAGGAGGTCGCGGATTTTTGCTACTTAGGAAGTAAAATAACTCAAGACGGTAGGAGCACTAAAGATATAAAACAAAGAATGGCGCAGGGCCGAGTTGCGTTTAACAAAAAGAAACAACTGTTATGCTCGAGAACGGTTAATATAGAGACTAGGAAGAGACTCTTAACGTCGTATGTATGGAGTACGGCATTATACGGGTGCGAAACTTGGACAATAGGAGAAGCGGATAGAAAAAGAGTAGAAGCGTTTGAAATGTGGTGCTACAGACGCATGATGAAGATACCGTGGATAGATAAGGTTAGCAATAGGGAAGTATTAGAAAGAGTTGGGGAAAAGCGAAAGGTATGGAAAACAATAAAGAGTAGGAGAGATAGGATGGTAGGACACCTTCTAAGACACGAAGGAATAGTTCGTGACATACTAGAGTCAGAGATAGGAATAAAAAGAGGTAGGGGTAGGCCTAGATTAGACTACTGCTCTCAAATAGTTAGGGATGTAGGATGTTCTACTTTTAGGGAAATGCGTAGGTTAGCTCAGGATAGAAAAGAATGGAGGTACGCGTCCAACCAGTCTTCGGACTGAGAACCTTATGATGATGATGAAGTTTTTGCCTTTATAGGGCAATGGGACATTTGAAATGTCGGCAAACAATGATTTTTAGAATTACCCCAATTTGCTTTAATTAAAACGACACGAAAAGCCCGAATTTAAATATAAATTCATGCTCAAATTGATAATCGATAAATAATTCCCCCAAATTGCATGTTTAAGTATTACAGATTGTACGGTCAAGCTCGCAACGTGTTAGCTAATACATTTTTACTGCCATCTAGCATTTGGACTATCAGATTCTTAAAGTTCCGATTGCACAAACTAATGACTCAATTGCGGGCGTCATTTACATTAATTTTCTGGACTTGGGTCATTGTTTAGTGTTGACGGTTCCTGCTGTTTCCAAAGGGTTGGTCAGACGCACGCGATATTTTTGTTATGGTTTTCTTTTTTATGTTTCAATCATGTACGCGGCTGGAATCTTGATTAGTCGACTACCTTTGCTATATTTACAAAAATAATACTAAAATTAAGTTTATGTCTCTGTAAGGGCCGGCAAAAATGGTACAGTCAACAACAAAATGCGATAGATAGAAAGATGATATAATCTGTAGTAATACAATAAGTAGTCTGTTGCTTTTACTAACCACTCGTGTAAATTTGACAGAAGATCACTCGCGCAAGCGCTCGTGATCTTTTAACTGTCAAATTTACACTCGTGGCTACCAAGCAACGCAACAGCTTTCGTAAAATTTCCCAAAAATTCCAGACCACGAATTGTATTTAACAAGATTATTTTTTTAATCGAAGCAAGGTAGTTCAAAACGAAATTTTATTTCAATTAATTCACGTACAAAGAAATGTGTTCTCTGGTTGGGAATATTTCACGTTTGGCAGGTACTAAAGTAACTAGATTATACATTATAAATGCACCTACAAATTCGAAACTATGGCAACTTATCAACAAGCAAAATTATCGAAAAAAAATACCGAATGTAATCTCCCTAGTGCTTGAATTATTTCCGAAAATTTTTTCGAGGTCTCGAATGTTATGAAAATTATCCCGAGTCGAATTCGAGACCGAGAAAAAAATTTCGGTTATTAATTCAAGCACGTGGGGGATTCGGTAAGGAAATTTCACACCTAAATAAAATAAAAAACTAATGGAATTAGTCTGACACACAATATGGAACTAAAATTGTAAAGAAGCCTGCGTATGTCAATGAAAAGTGCTGTCAGTTGACATGCAATCGTCTATTATAGAGCATTTTTAGCAGTAAAGAATACCCTAAATAATTTAGGGGTTAGTTTGTCGTTTTTACCATGTCTCGTATTGGAAAAGATAACCAAGAAAGTATGAGAGAAGAAGTTCAGCATTAAAAATGAAACTTCAGTTTTCGAATCCCGCGTCATTATTTGACAGAAAAATTTCCGCTTATTAATTTCGCTCAGGGCACCGTGGAGGATGAAAATTTCCGGAAATTTTTTGCGTCGCCGTGGTAACGAAACCAAAAGCAAACTTCTGATTGCCTAAAAAAGCGAGGTGTGAAATTTCCAAAATAATACACGCTTCTAGACCCAAATGCAATGTTCCTATTGGTCAATTTGACGATGAAAAAAATAATCTGGCAAAACAAACACAATCATAATAAGCTATAAAAGCGCAAAAAAAATATTAAACAGTTTGTTGTCGAGCAATGGAAAATGGAAGTTATCAGGTTGGCAGAAGTGTATTCCTATATGTAAACGAGTTGGCTTTGTCAACGAAAGATAATTAGGAATCGTTCAGAAAGGAAGTCGTCGTCACCATAAGGTTTCCTAAACTATTTGAGGATAGTGGTCTAATTTTGACCTATATTTCTCCTTCTGGAAAGGGTTGAAAAACTTTAGGATTAGGATAACAGCTTTCGAAGTATATTTGGAATTTAGAAAGTACTGTTAAATTATTTCGTTTCGTTTGTTCTTCTCCTCAATATGTCTTCTTGCTTTATTCCTCCATAAATCTTTCGAAGTACTTTCCTCTCCTAGATTTGTAGCTTGCTGGTGTCCTTATTTCCATAAGTTCCAACCGGCATTCTTAGTTTTAACTTTGTAGACAGGTTATTATTTTGAAAGATTTTGTTGAAAGATGCAGTTAATCAACAGCTTCCTATTTTCATTAGTCTTCTCATGTTTATTCTATTCACCAATTGCTTTCTTATATCCCTCCTCTTTTGCAATTTTCGCTTTGAAATCACCCAGTTGAACTTTCAAGTTTGGTATATCGTCATGCACTTTTTTAACTCCGTGTAGTATCTTAATTTTTCATCTCCATATGCTTCCTCTGAATTTATTCCAACATAATAGGGAACCATGTGTTAACAATATATTGGCAATTCTTAAATCAATTTGCAAAATCCACTACCAGTTGGTTGTACACTGAGTAACAAGGATTGGCGTTGACACTATCCAAAGTATTTAAGAAGACTTCACCGTGGAAAGGTTATTGTATTTCGAAGAATATAAATTGATTTTTAAGTCTCATTATTTAATGGCTTCGGGACGCGTAAGAGCATTTTCTGAAAATAAGATGTGGCAAGGTGATCAGCTCATCATATACGTGTAGCAAATCGTGTAATGGAGCTGCTTCGTAATAAATTTAAATGAGCATACTGCTAATAATTAGTAACGGGCAGACTTGTGCCTTAATTAACAACAGGCCGACTCGCCTTCGGTTCAATCTTCCAAGATTAGCGCTGTGCCAGTGCTTCACCTCGATTTTTATTAATTATTTGTTACCTACGTTCGCATTTGTTTGGTTTCTTATAAGTGATAAAAATAATTAAAGTATACGGTGCTCACTAAAAAGTTCGCACCATATCTTTTCTATATGTAAGTTTTTTGTAATGAGATTTTACCTGACCTGATCTTCTCCCTGGTCTTGTACTTGACGCAATTCCAGTAATCCTGGTGTAGAACCATATATGTAACTGACAGAGGATAGCAGCTCTTTCACTAACCATGCAAGGTGGTAGAGACCTATATCACCTTACATTTCTGTGATGTTTTGTTTCCTGTCTCATTCAATGTCAAATTCATCAATCTTATAAACTTTTCACCTTCCCCCAACCCTTTCAACGCTTTAAATAACTTTGATCTTTTCATTCTATAGCAAGCTTGTCTAAAGTCGATGAAAAAACATATGTCTCTTTTTGATACTGATAGCTTTTTGTTTGCAATTCCCTCAAAGTAAGTATCTGGTGCACAACCGAACTTTTCCTTCTAGAACCACATTGGTAGTCTCTTAGCACATTCTCCATTTTTGCTGTTAACCTGTTCTTTAACCATGATACGAGTAAGCAAAGCTATACCCCTATAATTTGCAGGTCAGGTTGGTTTCCTCCAACTCCATGGTATTTCTTCCTGTGCCCATATCTCTTCCAAAAGGTCCTTCGTGTATCGGGTCAATTCTTTTCCTTCCATATTTAAATATTTCTGAAGTTATTTTGTCACTTCTCGGACTCTAATTATGTCCTCAATAGGGAGGTTCGGAGAAAAATAAGATATCTATTTTTGGCATGAAAATGACAGAAAATTGTTATTGTAATTGATTTACGGCGAAATTTTTTTTCTAAAAAATTTTTTTGGGGCGTAATAAGCGAAAGAATTTAGCTTACCACGCCCACATGCTAGTTCGCTTTGTTATTGGTTTGACGTCAGAGATTCGTAAGGCGCTCCTCCCACTTCTCTTGAAGTGCCCGTGAAGCGGTACCTATCTCATAACATACTTATTGGGACTATTTCGAGCGTGAATTTTTAAAGTAAGGTGTCAAGGAAACATAAAACAAAGACAACATAATTGATATAATGATGCAACAAGAGTATCAAAAGTCCGATTCACATAATTTGCCATATTTATGTAGTAGGTAGGTAAATGTCCCGGTAAATGTGGAAATGGTGTGTGATTCTTGCATCTAACCCCAATTTCATTCAACCTCAAAACAGTAGTGTAAAGGCAGACCGGTATAAGTAAAACAAAGTCAACAATTTATTAACTGTACATGCCTTTTATAATTCAGTATAAGTAGGTATGTAGATTGTAGATACCTGCTTACTTCTGTTTGTAAAATAGGTACCTACCTATATTCTCTAATACAATACAATACATACCTACTCATTTATGTAGGTATGTATACCTAAGTGATTTACAAGTTATCAAGTTAACAGTTTTATAACGGATTGGAAATTTTTTAAATAAACGGAAACAAATACAACTCACGCGAATCAAAAAACTACGCTACGTAGGTACTAGGTACTTGTTTAACAAAAAGAAACAACTGCTATATTCTGGAACGGTTAATGTAGAAACTCGGAAGAGACTCTTAAAGACGCATGTATGGAGTATGAAATTATACCTATGGGTGCGAAACTTGGACAATGGGAGAAGCGGATTGAAAAAGAGTAGAAGCGTTTGAAATGTGATGCTATAGATGGGTGTTGAAGATACCGTGGATAGACAAGTTAGCAATAAGGAGGAGTTAGAAAGAGTTGGGGAAAAGAGAAAAGTATGGAAGACAATAAAGAATAGCGGATAGGATCGTAGGATGGTAGGACACCTACTGAGACACAAAGGAATAGTTCGCGACATACTGGAGTCAGAGATAGGAATAAAGAGGTAGAGGTTGGAGCAGATTAGACTACTGCTCTCAAATAGTTGGGGATGTAGAATGTTCTACTTTTACGGAAATGCGTAGGCTAGCTCAGGGAAAGGATGGAGGTACGCGTCCTACCAGTCTTCAAAAGAAAACTTTATGATAACGTACTATTTAATTATTATTGTAAAATAGTTAATAAAATTTCCTTTTTTAGTTCAGGGAGGGAACGCTACGGCGATTCAGTATTTGGCTCCGTCATGCTCCTAGCATCCTGTTTCAAATTATGCTAACCGTAACACGTTACCAAGTACCAAGGGGTCCTAGAAAACTGTCGATAAATTACATTATGTTCGATTTTATTTAACTTTGCAACGGCTTCACAGGCGAAGGAATTTTTTTTAACAAAAATTAACAACATAACTGCCTTCAGTATAATAAACTCTATCAATTTTAATGAAATTTGAAAATTACCGAACCTGCCTATTTCCTTCAAGGTTAAATTTTCTCTTCTTTTCTCTCAATACCTATCCTTCTACACGTTCTCCTTTGGGTTTTATATTCTCTTCTCGTTTCTTCTGTTTATTTCCTCAGCATCTCCAGGCGCAATTGCTTCCGTTTTTCAGTTCAATTTCATATTCCCCGTTGAACCATGTACCATTATTCCTGTATTCTACTTTTCCCTTTTCTTCCCTTACTCTGTTCCTTAATCATAATAGATTGTGACTATATTTTGCATAATCCTAATCCAACTTTTGGGCGATAGGTGGCAGCACTTTGTAGACGTTTGTCCAGAATTACTATTTAACAGCTTGTAAATCCCACCCTTAAAAAGATCGCATCGATGAATCGATTTGGGTCAATACATCGAATCGAATGTATAATATAATAAAACCGCGAACTTTTCAAACTTAACAAACTGGATAAAAACTCGATTTCAGCATTAGGACGTGTATCGTACGTTAATATAGATTCCATGCAAAATTATACCAAGGAATAAGCATCGAGTTGAGCCGCCACCGATAAACTCATTTATTTTATGAATTCCCCTGGACATTGTGACTTTTATGGCGTAATTATTTTCACCATAGCATACCTGACACCTAGTTATGCCGAAGAAATTAAAAAAAGGACCAAATAAAAAAACATGTCGGAGATTAAATTATAGTTAATTTTCATTCTTACAACTTTATTACGTTGCTACCGGGTTGTCCCTATTCTTATGCAGCGGTTGGTGTCCGTTCTTCACTACCAACTTAGTTTCTTAACACGGAAAATGTTCGCTGTCCGCTTCGTAGATTGAGGAGACCGATACTAAAACTATTATCCTAGCATGATACCGGCTAATTTCGCTCAAAAAAGAATTTTAGTGGCCAGTCATGCAATCTTTGTTAAGTGTCGATTTTTTAACTTACCTGTGCGTGATCATAAAACCCATTCTGTTGTTTGGAGTAAGACCGAGAAGGGCTTGGGTAAATATTTTGGTCGTTTGCTTTAATGCATAAACAGGAGACGTGATGACAAGTAAGATTTTTCTCAAATTTGAATAACATTAGGCAAATTAGTCTAACATATTCAGATCCGGTAATCTTGCAGGCCACAATATAGGTTCATTTTCTTGTACCCAACCATCTACCTGGAAAATGATTTTCTAAATAATTTCTAAATATTGAAGAATAGGCAGGTTCGGTAATTTTCAAATTTAATTAAAATTGATAGAGTTTATTATACTGAAGGCAGTTATGTTGTTAATTTTTGTTAAAAAAAATTCCTTTGCCTGTGATGCCGTTGCAAAGTTTTCCGTCGGTGCGAGGCTAGAAATCGTATCTAGCAGCGAGAGTAGGCCGCGTGACGTCAGAACTTAGTATAACGTATAAGTCCCAGCTTCAGCGCGCAGCATCCCCTTGGTACTTGGTAACGTGTTACGGTTAGCATAATTTGAAACAGGATGCTAGGAGCATGACGGAGCCAAATACTGAATCTCGGTAGCGTTCCCTCCCTGAACTAAAAAAGGAAATTTTATTAACTATTTTACAATAATAATTAAATAGTACGTCATCATAAAGTTCTCTTTTGAAGACTGGTAGGACGCGTACCTCCATCCTTTCCCTGAGGTAGCCTACGCATTTCCGTAAAAGTAGAACATTCTACATCCCCAACTATTTGAGAGCAGTAGTCTAATCTGCTCCAACCTCTACCTCTTTATTCCTATCTCTGACTCTAGTATGTCGCGAACTATTCCTTTGTGTCTCAGAAGGTGTCCTAACATCCTGCGATCCTATCCCCTATTCTTTATTGTCTTCCATACTTTTCTCTTTTCCCCAACTCTTTCTAATTCCTCCTTATTGCTAACTTGTCCATCCACGGTATCTTCAACACCCGTCTGTAGCATCACATTTCAAACGCTTCTACTCTTTTTCAATCCGCTTCTCCCATTGACCAAGTATAATTTCGTATAATTTCGTACTCCATACATGCGTCTTTAAGAGTCTCTTCCGAGTTTCTACATTAACCGTTCCAGAATATAGCAGTTGTTTCTTTTTGTTAAACAAGTACCTAGTACCTACGTAGCGTAGTTTTTTGATTCGCGTGAGTTGTATTTGTTTCCGTTTTTTAAAAAAAATTCCAATCCGTTATAAAACTCAACTTGATAACTTGTCAATCACTTAGGTATACATACCTACATAAATGAGCTCGTAAATAACTAGGTATGTATTGTATTGTATTTGAGAATATAGGTAGGTACCTATTTTACAAACAGAAGTAAGCAGGTATCTACAATCTACATACCCACTTATACTGAATTATAAAAGGCATGTACAGTTAATAAATTGTTGACTTTGTTTTACTTATACCGGTCTGCCTTTACACTACTGTTTTGAGGTTGAATGAAATTGGGGTTATATGCAAGGATCACATACCATTTCCACATTTACCGGGACATTTACCTACCTACTACATAAATATGGCAAATTATGTGAATCGGACTTTTGATACCCTTGTTGCATCATTATATCGATTATGTTGTCTTTGTTTTATGTTTCCTTGACACCTTACTTTAAAAATTCACGCTCGAAATAGTCTCAATAAGTATGTTATGAGATAGGTACCGCTTCACGGGCACTTCAAGAGAAGTGGGAGGAGCGCCTTACGAATCTCTGACGTCAAACCAATAACAAAGCGAACTAGCATGTGGGCGTGATAAGCTAATTTCTTTCGCTTATTACGCCGCAAAAAAATTTTTTAGAAAAAAAATTTATCCGTAAATCAATTACAATAACAATTTTCTGTCATTTTCATGCCAAAACTAGATATCTTATTTTCCTCCGAACCTCCCTATTGTGTGCAGGGGCACCATCTTGTTGGAAATATACCCTGTTTATGTTTATTAACGGAACATTTTCCATTATCGCCTCTGCGTTAATATTCAATAAATTAACGTATCTCAATCCCGTTAAGTTTCCATCAAAAATTTGGTATGCTAGTTGACCACCCGAAATAAAACACGAAACGTTAAATCCAAAACGTCATTGCCTCTGACGTTCAAAAGTTTGGTGCTGATTTGTATCAGACCAGTGACGCACATTATGCCTGTTAAATAATCCTACGCTGCTTATGTGAGTTTCATCCGTCCAAAGGACAGACCGCCCAAATTCTGGATTTTCTGGAATTTTATTTAAGTACCATCTACAAAAATTAAGCCTTCTTTCTTGATATCCCGGGAAGAGATGATGAATAATTTGAATTTTATATGGCCTATATACTAAGTATATACTAAATATCTATTAATAATACTAGCTGCATGCAACTTTTGCTAATGTATGTCAACAGATAATTATTCAGTATCTTGGATGTGCCTACCTATCTTATATTTTCTAAAAGTAAAAGGTACCAATATGGCTTAAAAATGGATACCTACTTCTGTTTGAAACTAGCAAGTTATAGGGTTTTGAAATTTTCTAAATTGGTCATGTAATTGCTGAAACCTTGTATACCTAATATTTTCTGGTTTTTGCGTGGATAGTAGTTATTCCTACATATTGCTTTAACTCCCTCAATACGAATTACTGCTACAACTTTATTTAATCCAAATATGTTTAATTTTCGAAAGTGATCGCTGTTCAACCAAGTAATAAAATCGATCAAATACTACTGTTATTATTTTTACATTTCCTGATCTGATTTCTAAATCTTTGTCCAACAGGATCTGTTTGATATGCCTCTGTATTTCCTGATATCTCCAAAGGGTAGTGCCACCTAAACCAGATTTACAATTCATAAAATTTAATATTTAAAAATACTGACATTTTTTTAAGTTTATTTGCTTATACATTCTTTCCATGAAACTTATGCTTCACTTTGACACAAACACGTTATTAATTTGGGAAATATTAAAGAAAGAGGACCCGGAGATCTTTTTCCTTCAATATTTCCAAAAATAATACTTCGATACGGACTCGATATTCAAATTACTAATTCTTAATTGCCGTTTGTGATGTTCTTCACAGGAACAATAAACAGATCGGCACATTAAATTAGTTTCGACAACGAAATCAGGAAATGGCCCAAATGCAAATGTTTATTGCCAGTAAAATGTTGGATGAAAAGATGCGCTCCTTTTAAATTTACCGAATCGGCGGAATTTCTTAAAAACTATCAATTTTATTCAATGTAAATTGCTAGTTATCAATTTTTATTATATTTCGCAATAAGTACCGGATTCATAACTGTAATTCAGTTGCTTAAGACACAACAATAACAGTCATTCGGTGTATTATCAAAGAGAACCGTTAATTTAGACTTTCGGTATAAAAATATGTTTTTAATAACGAAATATTTGTTCTAAATATATTTTTATTTATTCGTTGTATGAAGAACGGCATTGGTAAATAGTTCACCAATTTAATTATTGACAAATACGTTCAATTAATAAGTTTTTGAGATAATTGCTGCTTGAGAATCATCCAAAGGTTATAAGGTCACAATACAATTTGTTATTTTATTTTGTTTATCGCTCATGATTGATATAATGTGTTACAATAACGTCAATTATTTAAAAGAGAAAAATTTAAAATCCCCGCTCCTTTTCTCTTCCCTTTTTGCGCTGCTTGTTAAATCGAACAGACCAATATAAATCAAATTAAATATTAAGTATGGCCAAGTCGAGATCTTTCATAATTGAAAGCTTGCAACTCGAGCCACATGACTGCGAACGAGTCATCACAAATGGGCTCACATTTCAGTAAGTACTAACACCAAGGAGGGCAGACCCTGCTCTTGAAAACATACGATCACAGAAGAAAGCAATAGGCACCAAGCCCCCTTTTATGAATTTCTCGAGCCATTCCGGTTCTGCAGAGATGAAAATACGACAGGTAAATTAAATAATATCCGCTGCTGGGGTCGTAGTAAATTGCTGCTGACTTTTTAACTTTCGTAATACGTGTTTTTATTATTAAACATGTCAGGTCAGTTTTTAGAGCTTTCGTGTTCAACAACGGACGTTCATTTTAATTATAAGTTTGTTTCGCTTTGAAAAAAAAAACTGACAGGCAACGGTTAACCTATTTCGTGAGTTGGCTTTCATTGTATATTAAGGGTTGACACATATAAGGGATATTAGTATCTAGTCGACCATGTATGCATTTCGTAATGATGACACAATAAAAATTAAAGGTCACAAGTTGCCGCCTGGAGTCCATTGCAGTATTCATTGCACTAGGATCCTCTGCTTGAACAAGTAACTCATCGGACTCTGATCAGGTAGGACCGAATTGTTAGTTAGATACATTGTCTGATTTTTCAACGTCTAAGAAGTTAGAAATCTTCTGCATGTAATAGTTATGATTGATCAAAAGCAGTTTTTTTGTAAGATTTGTATAACTGAATAGATTCGCCAGATTTGGCTCCCCACAACTGCTGTTTCTTGACAGTTGGTCTTCAAAGCAAGCGAGAACATTTTTTTCCACCAGGCGGATGGGCTATGTTGTACCTTTTTATGAATAAACTAATAACCGAAAAATATGATGAATTACCTTACAAAAAATAAAAATTAATGATTATTTTACGAATTTATCCACACCGTGAAATACACTGTCATATCTACCTGAAGATTTTATCAAAGTAATTGTATATATTTTTACCAACAACTAATGACTCATTATTTCGCTATTATTCACATTGAGGTGTTAATTATAGTACACACTGTGTCCATGTAGATTATTAAGTGTCAAATTTTAAATTACACCTGTCAAGCATATGTCACAGATATCCTTATTATTAAGGTATCCCTATACTAACTTGTAATGGCTATGGCGCAGTTGGCTAACATTTTGTTGACAAATGAAAGGGAAAACAAAAGTTAGTTACTGAAACAAAAGCATTCTATTATTCCTGCTGTTAACGCTCTTAACATTAATTTCGATAAGGTAGTTTCTATATACGCTGAGTGCTTGGTACATTTTGCGCAAAATCCAGTTTCAGGTGCTACAAATTAAAAAACGCGGGAAAATTCAAATATTTGCCAAAAATTTTATATTTTCAATCGAGTAGTGAAATGCGACTAACTCACAAACCACTTTCAAACCATTTTGTTAGCTTTCAGAAAGTTACGTTAGACACGGGCCCCTGTCATTGTAAAAAACCGCTTCTTGGTTTCTATCACAGCTGCAACCGCTTTCGACGGAATACCTGCAGCTTGGAATATTCAAGGTTTTTTGCTTCGGCGGCAACCGAATAAATCCTTTCTTTGAATTATTATTTACTATTTAGAAATAAGAGAATAAACTGAAGGACCAGCGCCATCTGCATTGCAATGGCCACACCACTACTACTAATAAATGTCGAGTTTAGATGTGCATCTCGGTTAAATCTAAACAAAATGGAGAAATTGCAACATGATTTTTATTCCAACACGCCGGTTCAACCAAGTAACGTATCAAGACGTTCTTGGTCGAAAATTAATAAGGAATAATTATCTTAGACAATCCTACTTTCTAATTACGATAAATATGTGTACAGATAGTAGTAGCATTGTTTCAATAATTTGTTAGAGATTTATTTAAGGCGAACGAAAAATATTACTATAAAAGTAGTGCGAGTCTCTAAGTTGATCCTTTATTGATATTTTTTTTTATTTAACGCCCTATTTCAGAATAGTGTTAGAATAAAGATGTGTCTACATGTCCCGCTTTTAGTGCTCAAATTTCCCACCCTTAAGCAAATAACTCAAAAGGTACAGAGCATACTAGCATTATTGAGGACATAAAGGATCCCATGGTCCCCAAGAACACCGCACAACCACTCTTTCAGGTCACAATCGATGACCCTAGAGTGGAGAACCAAACTCTGAACAGCATACCTTCCGGCAGTCTGATCTGGTACACCGACGGTTCTAAGACCGACACAGGTGCTGGCTCAGGATAAACCAAGAGTGAAACTCAGCTCCTCTCTGGGCAAATATGCCTCTGTCTTTCAAGCATAGGTCTACGCGATACTACAATGTGCGCGGGAAAACATTAAGAGGGGATACAAAAATCAGCGGATCTTTATCTTATCAGACAGCCAGGCAGCTTTGAAGGCTCTTATGAGCCCAAAGATGTCTTCCAGACTGTTGTGGGAATGCTTCGAGCAACTTAATATCCTAGCCATGCGGAACGCAGTGAGACTGCTTCGAGGTCACTGTGGGCTGATAGGGAACGAGGAAGCCGATAAACTAGCAAAGCGGGGCTCCAACGATCCTTTCGTTGGACCGGAACCTGCCCTAGGCATAACTAAGAGTGCAGTCAGACACCAAGTAAACGGATGGATTCGCGCTCAACATCACAATTACTGGAACGTGATTCCAGGACACAGGCACAACAAGTCTTATATAAAGGGACCTTGCAGGAAAAGATGCTCAGAACTACTTTGCCTTAGTAGGATGCAAATTAGAATCGTAACAGGCTTCCTAACGGGACACACGACCGTTAAAGAACACCTGTGGAAGATTGGCAAATATTACGGAGACCTTAACTGCCGCTTGTGTAATAAGGAACGGGAGACAGCTATGCACATCCTGTGCAGATGTGAAGCTCTAGACCAGAAGAGGCAGCGAATTTTCGGGCGATGTCTGATGGAACCGGAAGAATTTTCCACGGATTCAATGTTTGACTTGTACCGTTTGGTCCAAGGCACCAAGATCATGGAATGGGTGTGACTTAGAATTTAGGGTGAGCACAATAAGCCCAATTTGTGGCTGCAGTGCATCTGAGCCTTCGGGCAGGCAGGCCCTAAGGGGGGGAAAAACACCCACTAGCAAAAAAAAAAACTCAAAAACGACGAGTTTTATTTATAGGACCATATTACAATTTTTTTTAGTAAATTATCCAGTCAACCGGCACGTGACATAAAAAAGCATCCAATTCTATTAAAAAATTTGAAATATGACGTATTCAAAAGGTACTGGAATATTGCAATTTTCTGCGCATTAAGTGCCGGTTGTTCAAAAAAAGTAACACCAGCTTAAGTCTGACACCGGCTTCGTTGCTATGATACCACCAATTAGAAAGCGGGTATCATAGCAACGAAGCCGGTGTCAGACTTAAGCCGGTGTTGGACTTTTTTGAATAACCTAACCTAAGTGCAAGAAATTATAGTTTTGAAACAGAAAAACAAAGTCAACTACTTATATTAAGCTGTAAATTATTAAATTTCCATTATAACATCAACAGTTTGCTTGGGACACTGCATGTAATTGGAAAATATTTTCAGCTATACAGCTTGTCCCTTTTAAATACGACGGACCAAAGTTATAGTGTTTTAAATGGAACACCCTGGTTTTTATTTGTTTTCCTATTTCTGCACTTAACTAGATATAAATAGAAATTTTAAGAAAAACCGCGTTCGAAAATGTGGAAGTTTTTGAGCTATTCCAGTTTTTCGAAATTTTCGAAATTTGCAGACCTTTACATGTACAATTCAGCATAGCCCAAACAGAGACATGCATCAAACAATTTTTTTGGGAATCACTAGATAATAGACTGGTGAATCAGTGCTTGTACTAGAAAATTTAATTTACGATACAGGGTGTTCAGAATAATGAACTTATAACTTGCCAATTTTGAATGGAATTTATTGCGTAATGTTACTTTTCAAAGAAAATATGGCAGCGTGCTATGAATTATTTTTGAGTGGAGAATTTGAAAATTGACCTACTTTTGTCAACTAAACAAGTTTAATATTTTTTTTTTACAAAAAACAATATTATAGTAAGAAGACTAACGATAAAATCAACACAACACAACTAAAATATTGAATTTTAATAAGCAATTAAAAAAATTGCTACTGATAAATGTTAAAATAAGTGTTCGAATTGTCGACTATTAACTCTATTAAGTACATGAATTGAAGTTAGATAAAAGAAATTGATTATTTTGAACACCCTGTATAGTAAATTAAGGTTTCTAGTACAAGCCCTGATTCATCGATCTATTATCTAGTGATTCCTAAAAATCAATTCGATACATGTTTCTGTTTTGGCTATGTTTAATTCTAAGGGACTGCAAACTTCAAAAATTTCGAAAAAACGGGAGTAACTTAAAAACTTCAACATTTTCGAGTACGGTCTTCCTTACAATTTCTATTCATAATTAAGCGTAGAATTCGAAAAACAAATACAAAAACAGGCTGTCCTGTTTAAAAAACTATATCTTTGGTCTGTTACGCTTAAATGGGACAAGCTGTATAAGTAAAAATATTTTCCTGTTATAGAGTAGGACTAACCTAACAACTTTTATCTGAAACATGTTTTCGTAAACCTCCATATTTCCGATATAAACTTGCCTATTAGTTTCTCGTGAACACTCTCTATAACAACATTGAACTGCAATACGTTTGTCGACTTTGACAGATGCAAGATCCTTATTATTCGACGTATCTATGCACGGTGTCTTCGTCATGCGCCTGTAGTAGGTGCCCTATTCTAAGTGCATCCAATTTTTTCGATCCACTTCTCATATTGTCTCACTTACACACTTGTATAACGGCGTGCTCCATACATACGTTCTTAAGGGTCTCATTCAAGTTTCTGCATTTAAAATTCTCGAGCTTAATACTTATTTTCGTTTGTTAACTACTGCCCCTCGGCCGTGAGACATTCTTTGCTTTATGTGCTTAATGCTGCTTCTACCATCGCGAGTTATTTGATCTGCAACCCTGTATCTTAAAATCAACGGATCGTTGCTTGAATGTCCCACCCCTCGTTCCAAATCCAATTTGTGAGAGAGATACAAAGCGCTGGTGTGGCGTCTCTCTCCTTCATCCAATTAATTACCTTTTCGGCCTCCGCGACAACTTCTGGAGATTGTTCGTAATGGATTTTATGCCAAAACATCATTTATAATTAACTTCGGTTTGCGTTTTAAAGCTTTTTGGACACAAACGTAAATGAATGTTTTTGATCAAAAAATATTTACGGCCGTACCCATTGTCTAATAAACAACCCCAGTGCAGGGGTCGACTTTATCGACCATGCAGATAAAAACAAAACATACGATTTACTGGCCATGTCTGACACGCAAGCAGTATTCATTTTCCTGTACAACTCTGTTATTTAAAAAGATAATTGAATTATTACACGGATTTTATTTTCGGAGCTCGGTATACAAATCGAGGTTATCTTGTTTTGTGCTTGTTGTTTTGCTTTTCTTATTGTAGGATCCAGTTATAAATTTCAGAGGGGAGCACGCGATCGACGAATTGAATTTAACAAGTAATTGCAAAAATGGTAATTAGAGCCTTTTTGATTAAGGCGGCTGTCTGTTTCGATAAATCGTAAACCGGGGTATAGGTAGGCGTGAATTAAAAATCATTCTTCGAATAAATAATTTGTTTATTATAGGTCTTTTTATAATTAAGAGACAGTACTATTGATCATTGCATGAATTCGCTTTCCAACTTGATAGCAAAATAAAACGGAACATACATTCATTTTATGCAATCAAAGAAATCAATTCATTCGTTGCTGAATTGTTCGTTGTATTTAAGATTAATTACTTGGATATAGTGTACTATTAACAATAAAAGCACAATACATCAACATTTCGTTGAGCAAAACCGTAAGACGTTATTTAGCCAATCGCTGATGCTTATCTAGGCCACGCCCTCTAACGCCTCAGAACCGTCAGAATATATCTACTGAATCATCAGTTTTAAAAAGTTTGGACTGTAGTAGTTTCTCTCGTCAATATAAACAAAAAAGCTTCGATTGAACCTGTACCTAAATAATTATAAATATGGCTAACCAAGTGTTTTTGAAACACCTTGTCTTGTACTTGACAGTTGATGTACTGTGTTAAAATTACCATTTATAAATGAATAATTTGCTATCAAATTGGTATATTAGTAGTAAAGTGGTTTAAATTCGTTTAAATAAAAGTTTGTTTGCCCTTTAGACAAACATACCCTTATTCAAAAATTTATTTAAATGCGCTACCCTAATAAATTTGAACTTGTTCAATTGTATTGCTGTTCTATCAATAACGAATATTCTTAATTATTAATAAATACAGTGCTAAATTTCTTTAAGGGACGTTTTTACACAGGGGTCCATTGTATTTACAATTAATAATAAATATGTTAGTATTCAGGCGAAACCGGAAGGAGCAATCGGAAACGACGGTTTCAGATATGATTTAAGGGTAGCAGTCACGTCACGTCACGTCACGTCACATCAGGTCAGGTCAGGTCTGGTTGCACTGTTTCAGAGTCAAACGTCATTTAAACGTCATTTAAACCATCTCACCCCTTCCGTTCGCAACGAAGATCTATGAAAATATACAAAAACGTTATTGCACGACTTGAAGACCTCAAAAAAAATCGGTCTTAAGTGTTTAGAAGGGATTCTATGCTAAAAGGATTCGGCCGCCTACTTTTCTCATCTTGACTCGCCGCCGTCAAATCAACCCCCGTCTCACTAACCGACGGAAACAAATTGTCCCCACTAGCACTATTAAAGTTTTCGGATTCCGCGCCAGAATCCCCCACTACGTCAATGTCGCTATCACTATCGATGCCGTCAGCGCCTCTTTGATTCAAGTAGTCTCTTTTGAGTGACACTAAGTCCACCGCGATGCCTTTTGCTCTTAGTTTGCGCGCTTGGCGTTCTAGAGCTTTTTGGAGCTTTTTCCTGCGGCGGGCTCGTTCGCGGGCGCGGAGTTCAGCAGGAGGGATGGGCTCCCCGGAGCAGGATTGGGGGTGAGCGTTGTGCGCTGGTCGGCCGGGGCCTTTTTTCGTGTGTTCTTTTTTCCGCCATTTGGCCCGTCTGTTCTGGAACCATACCTGAAACAAGAAAAAAATATTAACATCGAATCTTTAATATTAGAAAATCATAATTATTAGATACTGTTGCTTCAGGGTATTACACAAAATAATATATGTTTATAAACTGTTAAATTCTGAAGACTGATCCTAAACAGAAACAAAGAGTGAGCTTTTAAAGAATAATGGAACGAAATGGGAGATAAAAGTTTCTTAAGATAAAAAGTTTGACTGAAAATGGGGTTTCCAGTCTATTTGAACGTTGCTATCAACTAGCAGTGATTGATTCTCTTGTGGAAGCACTATTAAATTTTATTGGGTGATTTTTTCCCAGCGAGATAAACCACTAGAGGGAAAGCTCCTTTTTTATTTTTACCCTTAGATAGTGGAAAAGTTTCATTTTAAAGGTTGTAAGTCGGCGGTAAATAATGGTCAATGAAATCTCAGTGCTTTATTTAAAGAAGATATACTATGTAGTTGCAGTTGTTTAGGTGTTGTAGCGTTTCTATTTCTAGTTATTATAAAAGTTTATTTGACTGACTATTTACAATATTGTTATTTACGGCCATTTTTTTAATTTTAATAATTAAGCAATCAATAATTTAACACTTCACAAAGAATACATAGTCAATTTCACCCGGTCTCTTGCTTTACTTTTGCTTATATAATCTAATAACTAAGTACATACCCACTTTTTTGTTATTTTCTATTTCTATTCAGAAAAACACGATAAAAATCTGGAAAGTTCCACCCAAAACAATAAAAATAGCAACACGTAAATAAGGTCGTAAATCAAATTAGTCACAGGTTACACGTAGCAAAAGTGCAAGCTCATATTGGGAGAAATTAATACTTAACAATATTTTTACACAGTAGCAGTGAAGTACCTACATTGCTTAATTACAATTAATTATTAATCAATTTTCTTTGAATCATATGACTCGAGCTTTGGCATAGCATGTCTTGTTATTTCGATTTTCCGAAATTAAATGCGGTTTGCTCTCAATTGCGTAATTGTAAATCATAATGTAGACATAATTTCGACTAATTTTCGTACAAGAAGTGAGTGAAAAAGTACTTATAGGGGGTGAGTCAGTCAATCCGGAAAGTATACAGGGTGTGATTTTTAAGCGTGGACGGCCTATTAGTCCGTAACAAGAGCAGATACAGAAAAAAATGTTCAAAGTTTATTTTGAAAATTCTATCTCCTAAAAATATTTTCAATTATACGAGGTGCGTCCTAATAGTAGTAATCGTATGCAACTTTCTTTTTTCTTATGGAACAGGTATAATTTTATATTTTTTTTCGATTCCTCATAACATTTTAATGTCACTTTATTAATCATACTTTATGGCTATCTTTGTGAGTATGAGAGAAAAAAATGTTTTTCTTGCAAATTTGACAGGTAAGTGGTACATTTTAAAAATTCATATCTCAGGATTGGTAGCATATGAAGGAATAAAATTTTTGTGCAAGATGCCCATATTAGTGTAGTTTACATCGGATTGCTCAAATTATTTGAAAGTTATACCGGATCTGTTCAATAAGTAATTTTCTAAAAACGACAAAAATATTGCAAAAAGTCAATTTTTTCAAATGCAACGGTGTATTTTTTCTTACATCAATGCAAAGAGCTCAAATTTCTAATAAAATTAACTTAATTTTTTTCTTATAAACTCTCAAAGATAGCCATAAAGTATGATTAATAAAGTGACATTAAAATGTTATGAGCAATCGGAAAAAAATATAAAATTATACCTGTTCCATAAGAAAAAAGAAAATTGCATACGATTACTACTATTAGGACGCACCTCGTATAATTGAAAATATTTTGAGGAGATAGAATTTTCAAAATCAATTCAAGTTACTTTGAACATTTATTCTGTATCTGCTCTTGTTACGGACTAATAGGCCGTCCACAGAGACTATTAAAAATATGAGTGAACGATTGAATAGGATAATTCGATATCTTTTAAAAATATTTTTCCTGACGGGAAACCTGAAAGAACGCATCAAAAGAAAAATTATATATGCATGTGCTGAAATGCACATGAAATTGGCTCTCAATAGACTCTATGTCTGCAAACAAACACCAGTAAGATTCAGTACATCTATGTCTCAGATAAAATACCTAAGCGTGCTATACTACGCGGACTCGCGGACAGAACATTTTGGCAAAAATCTACTGAGCGCAGACGTATTATTTTCTCTCTGCGAGCAACAGCTTTCCAAGTGAAGTTTTACCGCATCCGACTCCTTACGTTTTCCCTATATATCCTATCGACAACCAATGCGATTTGCTCCAGGGTCGCAGAGGTTAGCAGAGGGTAAAAAGATGTTCCTACCCTCCCTTGAGATCGATCCGGCCGCCGCAAGATTACGCTCTGATACTCGCTAACACGGCACCATTGACCGCTCTTTCAGCCACCATAAGCTCACCAATATGTCTATTGTTTTTAAATTGATGGCCAACAGAATCGGCTGGGGTTCGAACAAGAAAAGTTTCTACACACGAAACGGGCATTATTCAAATCGTTGTTGAATTGGCGGATTGGGAATACTTGTAATCAAATTTTTGCCCCATTCGTATTCATAGGTTTTTGGGGTGCCGTTTTTTACTGTATTGCCTATAATAATAATAATACAAAATGTTCAGCATACAAGGTGTCCCAGAATCACGGGCTCTAATTTCCAATACGTGGCGTAAAATTTAGGACTCACTATTGGCTATTGCTGTCTTAGTTATTATAAAAGATAGATAAAAGGTAGTTTGTATTTTTGACGATAGTCAGTTGAGTTTTTAATAGTTTATGAAATATACCGAAAAATCATGTTTTAATCTCTTTTTAGTAAAACTCTTATTTTTAAAAGGTTATACGAGTGGTTGTTGGAATTTTTCTGTTTTTTAATTTTCAAATAGGTATAAAAATAAGGTGCTTTAAATCGAAAACGTGTATTTAGTCCACTTTTCGTTACCAACACTATGTCGTTTCTTGACGCAGGTATTTATCAGACCGACCGGTAAATTCTGTCTTCTGTGTTACCTCTACATTTTTGTCAAGTTTAGTTATATTATTAATTCCCGTAATGTTTTTTTTCCTAAAGCCAACCAACAAAAATTAAGTTTCTTTAGGCCACCTACTTTCATTTTAACATTGAAAATGTCATTAATATTCTAGTATGGGGATCATATTCACCGAAAAGACTGTTGCATTTGTCACATACGTCACGCGTGAGAGCCGAGCGCTAGCGGTTAAAGTCGAGCGCTAGACGGCTAGATCGCTCAGTCTGAGTAAACATCATTCAGAGTGCGACCGTCTAGCGTCGCAAATGTGAGAGAATGTCACAACATGGCAGTTATTATACATCGGCGCAGGTGTTTTATGAATAATTATTTCACACGCTATCGCGTATGCGGAAATATCCCAAACGCACAAGAGTTACAGTTCGCTTCGTCATTTTCAATGTCTCCCCCGGTTGCATCTTTGTCAATTTTTTAATAACGCTGAGGGGTGTTCTGTGGCTGTGACGTGCAGGCGTTCTAGGCCCAACATATTAGGTAGAGATTTTCACATGCCCAAACCGATGCGTTAACACCCTAGGCCTTCGCTTATTCCTCGATTCATCCCCACTTTATTCAGGGAGACGCGTTACATGGCAACGCAACGGATGGGCCTTCTACGTCACAGAAAACGCGCGTTGTAGCTCTCTCATCTGCCGCTAAATTACACAATTGGCACCTGTGGCGCTTAAGTTAGTTTCGCGCACGACTATATTTATTAATATGGAAGGCGATAGGTACCTAATGAGATTGACTTAGAATTGACACCTCCAAACATAACAGAAGCATCGAAGTTAACAACCGGAAACGCCGAAGAACATGTACCAACGCACTCATAACCTCTTTTTGGGGTGGAAAGGAGATCAAAACGCAAAATCATTTTCCGAGAACGTTTTAATGGCTTATTTTGACGAATCGAAGAAAACGGAGAGAGGACATAGTGATACGCCCTGCAGTTTCCAAGTCGACTGATGGGATAGAGTCGAGTGCAGAACGGCTGGTCCCGAGAGAATTGGCGAAAATACATAAAACAGTCCGTCGATCGGATGATGGAGAGCTTTTCTACCAGACGCGATCCGAATCACTAGACTTTCTGGACTATTGAAAGTACCAGAGTAACTGTCTCGTTGCGTAGTGTGATTGACTGTTGTACGAAAATACCGACTGGTAGACTACCAGAAGTAAGTGCCGATGGTTAATTATTGTTGCTGTGAGCTGATCCGTTATACAACTACGTAGTGCTAATTAATGACCATCCTATTACGGGATTGCACATAGTGACTGAAACGAACATCCCAGATCTACATCCCGTCTGGATTGTACATTATGTGTTGTGACGACAAATCCAGACACCGCGTAGCGCGTACCCAGTTTAAATCATCCGACGCGACGAGGCGACCGGCAGTTGCCCAGGGTACAGTCGCGGGGAGATTTGCTTGCGAAACCTGGTTCAAGACCCAGTGCTCGTTTGCTATTCGCTCAAGTGAATAAAAACCGACAAAATTGAACCGAAAGAAGCTCAATATTAATTTCCTGTAAATATTTTTATATTATACCTACCGTTTTACCCACCAAATGTACATATTTAAATTAATAGAATCATTTTAATTTGTTTCCGTTTTATAATTTCTCCGCCTTGCCGCTAAATGAATATCGACGAACAAGTTTTCCATCCCACCGACCTAATTGCAACAATTCAATCGTTAATAAGCTATTGACTTGATTTAAATATGTATACAGTGTGTCTCAGGACGCACGATGGAAAATTACGTTGATGCATTCACAGCAATAAAGAATTTGTTTGCATATTTCTTTATATCAATGTTTATAGTATATTAAAGATGAATAATATGTTGTCGCAGAAAAAGCATAGTGTGCACCTCGCGCAAAATGACAATTTTGCACATGAGCGTCAATAGAACAATAAAAATTAAATGGCTAAAAATTCGGTATGTGATTTTGTTTAATTTTCTTTTGGAACTTTTTTGAGAGTATCACCCCGGAACAATTCATAGGGAGTCGTAGCTGACTCTGACTACCATTATACCGGGTGAAGATTTAGTGTGTAATCGGCTCATATCACTGAAACTATTTAAGATATCAAAATGAAATTTTGCACGAATGTGGGGAACCAAATGGAGTAGTTCCCGAAATTATTTAGGTATATACAGAGGATGTTCACATTCTGAGTACCAGACCAAAGTTCTATTTCTTTAAATGGAAACCCTACGTGTCCTTGCATAACATGGATTCCCCATAAAATTCCATGAAAATTGATATACTACATGATGTGCTTCTGACTAAGGAATGTTAAGATGTTGACATTTTTGTGCTATTATGGACCCAAATTTATGACGCTACTGACGCATACTAACCAAAGCCATCTAAAATTTCTTTATTGAAATAGGTTCACACACTGCTGTATTTTTGAAATCTATAAATAATGTTATCATAATACTTGAGATAATATAGGGTGGTTAAGTTATGCAAAATAGAAGTTTTCTCAAAAATTTCAAATGGAACACCATGTATATTATTTGTACAATTGATGGTCATTTTACTAAGCTTTTTACTGATGAATTATAAAAGTGTAGAGTTTCGTCATTATTTTACATTATTTTTGAAGATCTCCCCTATTTTGTCACCCAACACTCCAAAAAAGGTCTGAATTTTGTTTCTATAGAATATTTAGCAAATGAAGTTTACATTAACACAAGAAATCCCATTGCAAGATTATTTCTTAAAGATAATATTTTCTTCCATGGCACTCCTTGTTTGAAAAATATACCAGACTTTAAAAAGACATTATACATTTAAGAATATAACCATCAAGAAACAATTTTACAATAAGATTTATTGTCTTTATATTTATACCAATTTGCAAATACAAAATATAAACATTATTGTGAGTTTTGAGCAACAGAATAGGGGGAATTCGCCAAAAAGAGTATAAACTAATAATGAAATTCAAAAATTTTGATGTTCAATCGTAATATCTTCCGAAACTATCAGTAGTAGACCTGGCAATATCTACATCGATTAAAAGCTTAGTTAACTGACTGTCAGTTGTGCAAATAAGATGCATGGTATATTCTATTTGAAATTTTTGAGAAAAACTTAACCACCTTGTATAATCCTAAGTATTATGGTGAAAGTATTTATAGATTTCACAAATACAGCTGTGTGTAAACCCATTTCAATAAAAAATAATTAAGTGGTCAGTAGACGCCAGTAGGGTCACAAATTTGGGACCATAATGACACAAAAATGTCAATATCTTAACAGTCCTTACGCAAAACGACATCATGTAGTATATCAATTTTCATTAAATTTTATGGGGAATCGAAATCACGCAAATACTTGTGGGGTTTCCATTTAAAGAAATAGAACTTTATCTATTGTTTATTGTTTGTTATTGCAGCTTAATATCGCCCCCGATTTCAACTTCCTCTTTGCCATTTTGGGTGGTATGCATAAAAAGTAGTACATGCTAATGCTACATGAAAAAGTATTTACTTCGTAGCATTTACTTTTATATATGTAGTATCTACTTCAGTTCCAAAGCATATGCTACACAAACGAAGTTTATACTACAATGCAAAGCATATACTTCGTGCTACTAAATTATGAAGTAGGCTACTACTACGGGTCGGAGTCAAAAAAATTGACTTGTCAAATTTAGCTTTTCATTTTTCAAAATACCTAACTCAAATTAAACCTATTTTATTTGCCGATTTCAAAAACTTTTTCTTATTTGCATAAAATTGAATTCCGATTCTGAAAGAGAACAAGAATTCGAAGAAGAAATAAATGAATGCGTTCTGCTTTGTTCTTCTTGTAAAATATTATAAAATTTTGTTTGATAAGAGATTCCAAAAGTTAAAAACGAAAAAGAGGAGGCACTAAAAGAGCTAACTGCTGAATTTAATCATAACACGAAAAAGGAACTTGACACAAAAAAGTTTTAAAAATTTAACAATATGAAAATTAAAATTGAAAAAATGTTAAGACATGAAACAAAAAATATATTTTGTCTGAGTGGCAGCAAGAATTCTACAATCTATGGAACTTATAAAATAATCCAGTGCTGTATAGCGTACCGGGAGGCATATTCATATCTCACGAATCGTGTGGCAATCCGAAGTAAGACTAAGTCGGTTCGTTATTCTTTTCGTTTAAGTAATTCCTTACTTGCGAATGCCGTCAGCGGTTTCCGTGGGTAGGAAAGTATCGCAAACGGTTAGTAGTTTGATGTCCATGGGCTGGGTGAGTTCGACGCCCGTAGGGGTTAGTTTATTTTTCTTATGTTTTTACACTCGTTTTTACATTATCCTTTTTACAAAAAATGCGTGTGTCTGGTCTCCGTCAGTTAAGCGGTCTGTTGCAAAAATGCGTTCTATTCTCTAAAACAGAAACTAGTGTTATTTGTCGATTTATAAACCACGTACCATATCGCAACTTGGAGAGCGATCTCCCACGTTGGATATGAGCCGACTTCATGTTACTTCGTATTTCGATACGATACGTAAGATATGAATATGCTACCGGGAGAATGTCAGGCTGGTGTTAGGCCGGCCGCACATTGAGCATAGCGCAGAGACAACATAGGAACAGCCGAGACAGAGTGAAATCTGTGAAACACAGGTTTAAAATGATTAACGCATATTGAGCATAGCGGAGGCGCAGAAGAAGAAAAATTTCTTATGGACTCTGTCAAATTGTGGTTTCTTCAAAGTTTTCCAATGTCATCTGTTATAAATCTTTGGAATATACATAGTTGTTTACCATTTTACTTTTGTCTCAATATGTGTCTGTGAATTACATTCTTTCCACTTGATGTCTTGATGGACCTCCTCAAACTGAATTCTACTTATCTTCTCTTGGAAAACTTGGTCAGGAATTTCCTTGAATAGGTAATTAATATTTTCTATGAGTGCTTCTTTTAGTTAAATATGCGTGTTTCCAAATTGTTTTGGATTTTTACTCCGGTTTCAGTGAGTTTTATTGTCTTTTTTCCTCGAGTTTATTCGCCTTTGAATTTGAATGTATGGATTTCTATAAAAATTGGCCTGTTGGTTATACCTATGCTCTGCACTGAGGGAATGAATAAACGTATTAGTTATATTTTTATTCTTATTATTATTATTGTTGTTGTTGTTATTATTATTATTATAATTTTTGAAAGACAAATTTTTCAGTATCTATCTGAATAATTTTCGATATTCATTTTCCCCGTATGTTCTTCATTCATTTTACAGCAGGTACCTATATTCATAAAAGCGGTCATATTTTTGCAAGAGAAAATTTATTTGAAGTTTCCCAAACAGCAACTTCGCTGAAACTGAAGTAGATACTACTAAGCAGCGATAATTTTTGGATTTTGTAGTAGATACTACGAGGGGTAGAGTATAGGTGCTTCTACAGCGAAGTAGAAACTTCTATGTACTACTGTACATAATAGTATCTACTAAACGAGGGTAGTAAGTACTACAGTGGTGTAGTAGGTACTTCACTTGCGAAGTAAATACTTGAAGTATTAGCATGTACTACTTTTTATGCATACCACCCATTATCTCATCATCTGTCATCTTTGCTTCCTCTTCGCTTCCACTGTTATCCTATTTTCGTTTTTCAGTCCTTTTATTCTGCTTTCAGGTGCCCGTTCACCGTTCTCCTTGTTTAGTTTCTTACAAAATTTCTTTGAGTTGCGATTTCTGTTCTCCACTTCCATTAACTCCATTTAACTTTGGATCTATTTCTGCTTTGTCTGTTTTATTGCTTTCCTTTCGTCGTATAACAGTCTGATTTATCTTCTTCTTTTTTAGTTTGTAACCATTTTTCCCATTGTTTTTTTCATCAGTTTCCTCGTTTGATGAATCAACTTCATTGATTGCATCTACGAGTTGAGACTATGCATAATATGTAAAGAAGCAATTAAGCTGAGATTGATGGTTATTATTTCATAAATGAATATAAACAATAAATAAAGTGTAATTAGACGCAGGTGTCAAAGTAAATAGTGAACGGGAGACGGATCAGAGCAGACTAGGTGTAAACCCGATAAACTAATCATCGCTTTTATGCCTCCGCGATCCGGCGTATACATGAAGTCATCAACCTTAACACAATCAATTTATATGTATATCATGCAATTATAACAAACTACTTGCCTAGACTATCAGCAGAAAATGAGCCCTACATTCCCGTAAATACGGCCCAGCGGATACGCGCTGTATCAGGCTGGCCACTACACGCCACTAAGACATACTGCCAACATCACGCCCTCAAATTACCATGTTAATTATAACGTTGTGCCATTGGGGTGCTAGCTAGCGTGATAGTAAGCAATATTGGGAGAAACCGGGCCTAATATTCATTAGCTTGTACATTGGCTCTATTCACCTTTTCGTTCGCGTTTAATTGCGACGGGGCGAGAGAGATGGGGATAGGAGCGCGATTGAGTTTTTAGAGGGACTGACAGGGTCGCTAACTGGCAGCTGTTCGGCCGCTCGTGTAAGATATTTGAGCTTTTGTAGAATAGATAAAGCGTTTAACATGGATTAACTACCACCGCTTTCGTGAGGAACTGATTTTTTACGACGTTGTAGTTGATACAACGCGGTTTTAACAGGTCACAACAAATTGATGCCCGCACCTGCACCTTATTTTATTTTTTGGCCACCCCCCAAAATACGTGGTGTTTCTAATAAGGTTTTATTGAGTATTATGTAGTCAAATCCTTCTTGTAACGACATACTATAAAGTCTTTTCGTTATGCAGATCGGTTCCAAAATTGCAGCTTGATTGGAGGAAGCTTCAAATCTTTTGGTCAATCTTGCAAGCGGTGTACTATTTTCGGCCTGGTTTGTGAAATAGATAACCTGATCTTTCAGTACTATACTTATTTTGCTCCAACTGATGCAGTCGACTGTAGTTCCCTCCTACGCATCCGTACGTGGAGCTTTCTGATTGGATGAGATTGATCATGCGATTATTCTATTTTCTTGAAGGCGTTCGCGTCACTAGAGGCTTGTATGCCGAATCATGGCAACAGTTGACATGCACTTCTTAAGCCAGAGAGAAACTGTCCTCTGTGCACAAGTGAGCCGCCCTTTTCGCATTTGTTAACTTTTGTTTCTCTTAATAAATATGTCTTCGCGGTATTTTAGGGTTCTTCCCTTGAGGCATACTTCTCTCCCTTGTGGCATAGTTTTATGCTCCTTTAGATGCATTTCTTGTCACCCACCTGGATAGCTGGAGGACTGACTACTTTGTACTAGCGGTTATATCCTTAGTTTTGTGTGAAGTTATTTATAACTTGTGCCTTCTTGGTTTTGGGAGTGACTTATTGGAGCGTCTGTGAGTACGAAGCTTCGATCGCGTAGCGTGAACTGGTTCGATTCATTTCATGGACGACGTTCACCTACTTTGTGGAGTTTGGCAGTTAGACCCGACAGCGTCGTATGGTTGTATACTATAACTTTTCTGCTTAATTTGATGCCAATCGATCCTCTCATTCCAAAAATAATTAATGATTTAATTAGAACCAAAGGTCGGATTTTGTCATATCAGGTTATGAAAATTTATACAATTACGTTGCTGATTAATAATAGAATGCACAAATGAAGGAACAACACAGACAACCTCAGCAGTGTGCATACGCATGCGCCACAATTGCCGTTTTTTGACTCTTTTGACTTACTATGCCAACTGGTGCTTAAAATAATGTATGTTTTTGTACTTACAGCTACTCTGCTCTCCTTTAGATCTAGTCTCATCGCCAGGGCTTCTCTCATGAAAACGTCAGGATAATGACTTGCAAGGAAAGCCCTCTCTAATTCTTCTAATTGCCAGCTATTGAAATTTGTTCGACTTCTTCTTCTTTTGGAGGCTGCACTCTCGGAATCCGCACCTTCACCACTACTACCAGCACCACCTGCAAGAAATTATACAATTTGATTTCAGGTTACGAAGGTGATATGTATATTTATAAGTTTATGTTCTGGTTTTTGTACGGTTTCTTGTAGACGCACCGAAAAGAAGCTACCTGTGTGCAGTTTAAAAGGTGGCAGTCGAATTTATATTTTCCTCGTGTACACCGAATATTTAAGTATTAAATTTATATTAAAACCAAAATGTTTTATTGTTATAATCAACGACTACATACTTAACAGTGGCGACGAGGTTTAAATTAATATTTCAAAATAAGTATTAAGACTCACGCGAAATTGTGTTTTTTACAGTGTTTTTATATTAAAATTTTATTTGTGTACACGCTCTTGATTAAGTGCGGAAAAATGCCAAACGAAGAGGATTTTTCTGGTAATACTTCCGGTTATATTGGGTCAATTGCAAATTTCGATCATAAAAAGTCCGATTTCGTAGTGTTTTATGAACGATTGTGTCAACTTTATCTGGCTAATAACATAACCGACGATACTCGGAAACGTGCTTTATTAATTAATTCGTTTAATGAAGAGACGTATGTCTTGATCAGAGATTTATGTTTCCCAAAGACGCCGGATGAATTTGTATTTAAAGAGCTAATTAAAATTATTAGTGAACATTTTTCACCAGTTAAATCGTTTTTCTCTGAACGGGTAAAATTTTTTGGGGCTAAGAGGACACCAGAAGAAAGTGTTTCTCAGTGGGCCGCCAGGGTTAAAAGTTTAGCTTCCAATTGCAAGTTTGGGAATGAGCTGGATATAGTGATGCGTGACGTATTCGTTATTGGTATGGAAAACAGTGCTATTATGGATCGACTTTTCGAAGAAGATGCCTCCAGCGCCCAGTGTACCTTAAAAAAGGTATTAAGAATTGCCTTGGCTAAGGAATCAGCAATTCAAGAACATAGAGGGCGAGCAAGTTCAGAGCAAGCTGTTTTCTACACAAAACAGCGCAGCAAGGTGAAACCAGCAGTGCTAAAGAAGAGAGATCCAAAAATAAGTAAGTGTGAAGTGTGTGGTCGTAAGAATCATATTTCTAGCCAGTGTAGATATAGAAATTGTAAGTGTCATAAATGTGGTGTTAAGGGTCATCTGGCACCAATGTGCAAAAATGGCAATACGCAGAATTTTATGGAAGAAAATGAAGATAATTTTGAAAATGAAGATAATTTTGAAAATTCAATTTTTATGTTGAAATGTGCTGAAACTGATTACAAAGGAAATGTGAAACCTAGTTACGTGAAAATTCTGGTAGAAAATATTCCTTTAAATTTTGAAGCGGACTCAGGTTTTGCGCATGCTGCTATCTCGGAAAAATTGTTTTTAAAACATTTTCAAAATAAGATGTTGTATGAGAATGATTTAGCTTTAAGGGATTATGTAGGTGTGGCTATTGAACCTTTGGGGTATGTAAATTTGAATATTTGTTTTGAATCCAAATTTTATGTGTTGAAAACGTATGTTATTCAACACGGTGGTCCGCCGCTAATTGGCAGAAATGGTTTAAATATGTTAAATTTAGGTATAAGTAAACTAAATTTTGTCAACTCTCAACCAAATGATATGAAAAATATTAATGAATTATGTGCAAAGTATTCTGATATTTTCAAGGGCGATTTAGGTCAATTTAACAAACATCAGATTTCCTTAAGAATTAAAGAAGGATCGATTCCAAAATTTTTTAAGGCAAGACCAGTACCTTTTGCTTTAAAACCTAAAATAGAAAGTGAAATTGACAGATTAGTAAAAAATGGAGTCTTAGAACAGGTTGAATTTTCTGACTGGGCTACTCCGGTTGTGCCCGTACTAAAGTCAAATGGTAATGTTCGCATTTGCGGAGATTTTAAGATTACTATAAACCCTCAGTTAATCGATCAGAAATATCCATTGCCGCGTATAGAATATTTATTCGCTAAACTTCAAGGTGGTGATAAATTTTCTAAAATTGATTTATCTGAGGCATATCAGCAACTAGTTTTAACAAAAGAGTCCAGACAATATGTCACAATTTCAACCCATAAGGGACTTTTTCAGTACACGAGATTGCCGTACGGTATAAAAAGTGCTCCGGCAATTTTCCAAAATATTATGGATCAAATGTTTGTATTGCCGGGGACGGTATGCTTTCTAGATGATATTCTCATAACCGGAAAAGACGATTGTGAGCATCTGCAAAATTTGGAAGAGGTTTTTAAAAGATTGCACGAATGTGGCTTAAAAGTACAAAAAAATAAATGCAAATTTCTTCAAAATTCTATTCAGTATTTAGGCCATGTAATTAACAAAAATGGTTTGCATGCAACTGAAGAGAGGGTTCGAGCAATAAGAAATGCACCAGCACCAAAAACAGTAACTGAGTTGAAATCTTTTTTAGGCATGGTTAATTTTTATTGCAAATTTGTTGCCGATGCGTCATCTATTTTGAAACCTTTATATCAGTTGCTTAGAAAGAATCATAAATGGCATTGGTCTAAACAGTGTCAAAAAAGTTTTGTAAATATAAAATATGTTTTAAGTTCCTCGCGTGTGTTAGCGCATTTTGATCCTGACCGAGAAATTAAACTTACCGTTGACGCTTCTCAGTTTGGGTTAGGAGCAACAATTAGTCATATTTATGATAATAGTGCCGAACGGCCAATAGCTTTCGCCTCCCGGCTATTAAAGGATGCCGAATGTAAATACTCTCAAATTGAAAAGGAGGCGGCAGCTATTGTTTTCGGAGTAAAGAAGTTTTTCCAATACCTCTATGGTCATAGGTTTCTTTTATACTCTGACCATAAGCCTCTGATATCAATTTTTGGCCCTAAAAAGGGAATCCCTATATTTGCCGCTAATAGATTACAGAGGTGGGCATATTTTTTGTCTGCATTTGAATTCGACATAAAGTATGTTCGATCAGAGAAAAATTATGCAGACTGCTTGTCACGTTTACCGGATAACCAAGACCAAACTGAGGTGGCGAACGACTCCTATTCATATCTGCATTATGCAGCCGAAGTTAACAATCCTATACCTGTAGATTTTAATGATGTTCGAAGGGAAACTTCCCGTGACCGCGTACTAAGTAAAGTCTTGTATTACGTGACAAATGGTTGGCCGAATGACATCACGAAATTAGGAGATGACTTCAAACCATTTTTACTCAGAAAAAATGAACTAACAGTAGAAATGGGGTGTTTAATGTGGGGCTACCGAAGTGTAATTCCACGTAAATTTACCTCCAAACTTTTAATGGAGCTACATGCCTCTCATGTAGGTATTGTTAAGATGAAGGCTTTGGCTCGGTCGTATATGTGGTGGCCATCTATTGATAAACAAATTGAGCAAACGGCTCATAATTGCCAAACTTGTCAGGCCTTAGCAAGTGAAACTCCAAAATCGGAGTTAGTTTCATGGAATTGGCCTATAGAGATCCATGGACGCGGATTCATGTAGATTTTTTTGGTCCTTGCTTGCGAAAGGAATTTTTTATCATTGAGGACGCAACATCCAAGTGGATCGAGTGTTTCGAAGTACCCACTACTTCATCAATTGCAGCGATTAAATGTTTAAGACAAACCTTCGCTCGTTTTGGGTTACCGAAACAACTGACTTCGGACAACGGAACAGGTTTTACGTCGGACGAATTTCAAAGCTATTTACGTTCTAATGGTATTAAAACACTTAACAGGTGCTCCCTATCACCCGGAAACAAACGGACTTGCAGAAAGTGCCGTTAAAATTGTCAAACGCGCCATTCTTAAGGCAAATAATGATAAAATAACTGATTTAAATTTGGTAATCGATCGTTTTTTGTTTCAATACAGAAATACGGCACATACGACAACAAACGAATCTCCAGCAAAATTACTGATAGGTAGGAAACTTAGATCGGTGTTTGATTTGCTACTCCCAAAAGTTGAAAATGTTGTAGATCCTAAATTAAACAAACAAAAACAACACTATAAGGGTAAAAAGAATGCAACATTTGAAATTAATGAACAAGTATGGGTGAGAGATTATCGTAATAATAATTTAAATTGGTGTAAAGGAAAGTACTTGGTTTAAGAACTTATTTAATCGAAATTGAGGATGGTGGAATGATTTGGAAAAGACATTCCAATCAAATAAAAAAAGAATAAAGCTACAGACGCAACAATAATTAGAAACATCATTCCACGATCTTCTATAGAAATTGGTAATAATCCAACTTCTGACTCAAGTAGGATGCTACGGAGGAGAGGTGGGTTGAAACCGCCTGATAGGTTGGTAGTAGGTTAAAAATTAATTAAATTTTTGTTTTATAGTATACCTAAGCATGTTGTTAATTTAAGGGGGAAGGTGATATGTATATTTATAAGTTTATGTTCTGGTTTTTGTACGGTTTCTTGTAGACGCACCGAAAAGAAGCTACCTGTGTGCAGTTTAAAAGGTGGCAGTCGAATTTATATTTTCCTCGTGTACACCGAATATTTGAGTATTAAATTTATATTAAAACCAAAATGTTTTATTGTTATAATCAACGACTACATACTTAACAGAAGGTATGGACGAAAAATCTTTAACAGTCTTTTAATAACCAAATGTTTTTTGATCGGGATGATATTTAGAAGGGTAGTCACTGAACCACTTGCGGGTGGATAGAGGCCATTGTCATTTTTTCACCTCCTTTGCTATAAAACACTCCGTACTCAATCAATAACAAACTCTTTGTACCACCAAAAACCCCAAATGCTCAGCGCATTTTGTATCTATGGTGTTGCTATGTTCTGGGCTAATGTAACCCTGGAAATTTTGAAATTTTGGAGGGGGTAAATGCACAAGAAATTGATCTTCGAGAGCTGTAGGTACTTCTGAAGCTTTGAAAGCTGCTAGAACCTAGAAGTGTTTATCTAGAAAAAGTGTTGTAACAATGCACCGTAAAAATGCCTAAAAGCTCTAATGAACTTAGAGTGGCATTTCATCATTGTTCTACGAGACCGCGGCCGGCAACGCAAAAGCGAATGTATTGCTGAATAAATCCGTCCGTCGGTCCGTCCGTCTACGCATGCACCGAAGAAAGAGATGAGAAAGTCCCAGATGCGACAGACGTCACGCGAGAAGAAGGGAATTCTGAATCTCTGCACACGACCCCCAGCGCTGACGTAGGAAATCTCGAAATAAACCGCCGGCCAAGCTCCCCTCCAAGCTTATAAAAGTAGCTGCAGCAGAAGGCAGAAGCCAGTACTTCAGTACTTGGTCGTCCGGCCATCAGCTGGGACCAGTTCTCCCAGCATCGGAGATGATGCTGGCCGCCGCATCCGAAATACTAGTACCTGATAAACCGTTCTGACGACGCCGTGTGATCCACTGAAAGTAACCGACCCGTAAATATTTGAGTAAGATAATTTTGAATAGTTGCCTGGTGCTTAATGGTTGTTATCAATACGATATCAACAATTAAACATCATCCAGTCATGGTCTGGCTTATCCGAGACCAGTGAGTAGTTGTGTGTCCAATCTCGGCAATTAGGGGTTTCTGCTGGTGAAGGTGTGGGATCGTTTTGGCAACCTCGTGTGGCACTTGTGCCTGTAACTTGAGGCGACATACCGGCGGAAAACGATCGTACCCTGGTAACTGGCGGCCGCTGGTGACATGCCGAGGGCGGACTCATAATTATTTGCTGGCACCGTATAGACTAGGGGTATTTCCCCAGAGATATAGTAGCCTGGTGCTGCGACGAGAATCTCGCACCAAAGCCCACCGAGTCTGTACCTTTTGGTGCTCCCACGTAGACTCCGAGGCCGTAGAAATAATTCAGTATTGGACCATACGTCGATCAAACCGCATTATCAGAGTGCACCGCGAAAACCGGGTTTTTATTTCTGTTTCTTTCACTGTAAATATATCTCGTATTTTTGTACATATTCCGTAGTATAATTTCACCGCAATTTTATTCAATGTAAATAGTTAAACAGAATAGAGTCAAGTTATATTTTGTTTATGTCTTTTATTCAATCATCGTTTAGCAATAATTAATGAACCCAACCCTTCTGCGACTAAGAGCGTAAGGGTGAACAACGAATAGATCGTCCCCCGACAAGACTGTACAGGCAACGCAGAGCACGTTCATAAGCGAACGTGCAGATCCTCTTGAATATACAGTGTGTCCCAATAAGTGAGACCGAGGGACACAGGTGTATATTTAGGGGCCCGAACCGAGATCGTTGCATAAGTGACGTTCCAGACGAGGAGACAAAGTAATCGTTGCAGTGTAACCACATTCGGATTCTCGCTGCAAAATTGTATCGTCTAAAATGTGATCTGCGGTGGCAAATATGCCAATGTCTTTATTGGAACAAGAAGAATGACGTAAATCCAATATTTATACCTACACTTTGAATGATTTACGACTTTACACCAATAAAGAATTGCCGTTAAACAGCGCCATAAGAAGTAATTGAGGGGACTGAGATCAGGAGATCATCGGACGAAGGGGTGACGCACCGTTTTGTTGGTACCATATCGTGGCAGTGCAACGAGCAATTCGTCTCTTAAAAATTCAAGATATCTTACTTAATTTTTTGTTGCAACTGACTAAGAGTTTCCATTTTTCAGTTTGGATTTTTAGCAGACCAATATCTAGTCGATCTTGCGATTGTGGACTGTGTAATTGTAATTGGTTCTCTGTTAGAATATTTGTTATATTAAATAAACGGGAAAACTTTCACTTTTGTGTGAGCTCTGTCTCCGTAACCACCAACATCATTATCAAAATGTCTATTCTTTCTCTTTCAGTCAAACGCATTTTCAAATAATTAAGGAAAGGAAAATGAATTCGGAATATAATTCAACACTTGGCACTTGGCAACTTGGCATTCTTTCAGTTCCGCCAGTAAAAGAAAGCAGACCTAATTTTAGGGTGTCGTATCTCAGCTATCAGTCGCCTTGGAACTTCGAAACTTGACGCGAGCCTAGGACGTGCGGGCGAACAACTTCGTTTAGTATCATAACTTGTTATCCTTGTACCATGGTAGAGAGCATTGTTATGAAGTGTCAGAATTTGACTTTTACAGCTAGGAACTAGCCATTATTATGACTAACTACTCCGCTTGATGTTTTTGAGAGTTATTGTTTTTCTGCATCTGACAATTCCAGATAGATTCTCCAGTACGTATCGAGGACGGAAAATTATTTAACAGGAGGGCTAAGAATAACTGTGACTGAACACAATCAGAGCGCATTTCCAACCCATACCCCTAAAGTTATATTAATTTAATATACTGAAAGGCAAAGATGAATTTTAGATTATGATCCCGATAAAGTAATATTTCCATTCCTGACTGTTTTTGCCTTGGCGTATAAAATGATAAATAGATTCAATTCGTTCCGACAAATAGAATTTTCGAGATAACAATAAGCGAATAAATTTTAAACGAATGTGAACCTTATGTATGACATTATTAAAGCGCATACAAGATGGGTGCGCTCAATTTGATTTATTCAATTTTTGGAATTGCCGTCTCGCCAACGAGAGATTTATGATGGAGATAAGGACATATTTCATATATGAAATGCGGTCTCTTGGCAAGGAAAATGCGATATAGTAGATGATAAAATTACTGTTTCCCGGATACATTGTTGTATTAAAATCAATTTATGGAGCTCTTTGAAAGAGGAAGACTGGTCCTGGTAGAGTTTAAGAATTTAACACACGAATTTTGATTTGAAAGCATTTCACTAAACGACGAATCATCATTATAATCCACTGCTTGTCGGAGCAGAGGATTGAGATGTCCTTCAGCGTTTTCGAAAGTTTTACTGGTTGCTTCCGTGGAAGATTGATGCGTAGGATGAATTTCCATTTCTCGGTTAAATTTGCTGATTTTTTACGAACCACGAAACCTCGGTGATTAGCCGCAGTATCTTATTATGGATAATCTGCGCGTTGTTGGGGGTTATAATGAGCGGTGTGGCACCAAGATGCTATGTGCCATAAGTGAGTGCTGGGGGGATGTTGGCCAAATAAAATTTTCGTTCCTTGCGAAGATTAATTTTACGGTTCCTCAACACTGGATAGAGCCCTTTGATAGTTCCGGTGCTTTTGCCCTTACCGTGGTTGACGTGAGACCTGAAGAATAATCGCTTGTCGAAGATGATACCTAGACACTTGAGACTTGACTTCTGTGGACCAGACTATGGTAGTGTCGTCGTACAGGAGAGTTGTTCATATAATTGATGGAATACGGGGCAGCTCAGCGATGCAAACGGATTATAGATTGTCTTTGTCGGTTACCAGCCTATATGAAGACACGAAGAGACTATTTTGTGTAAACCATATCGAAGTGTTCACTACTTATTTTCCAATATAGTTTTCCTTTCATGGTGTCATTTGTTTGATTTTTCGATGATTTAACCTTGCGAATGTCGAGTTCACAGTTGATACGCAAACAAGTTTCGCGTCGCTTCTTACGATTATGTTTTGACATGCATCGTAGATTGCGTGGAAACAGCGTGAACGACTTTTTTCGGCGCCATCTACATGCCCCTAAAAAATGAGTTAGCGTGGATAATTTTTCTCATGTAGAATCATCAGTTCTTCTCGTCTAATTTTGCACTAGATTATACCAAAACAAATTGGAAATTATTCCTCGTTTAGTTTTAGTTATGTCTCAATACAGAAGACAGGCAGTTTTTTGTGCGCGTCTGATCTTAATAACTTATTTAGGATAGGAAGATTTTACGATGGCGAAGTGTATTGAAAATCATGATTGCCTTGCAAATCGGTTGTTTGTGTGAAATCAAATAGTATAGGTAAATTGCTTCTATCTCGGGTTGATGATATTGAATGGAAAAAAAAGTTGCATAATTGATTTTTCTTATGATGGGTAAATGAGTTTGATGAACTTTGGGCATAAGGTTGCGGTTACGTGTAGTAATTCTGAAGAAAACTTAACAATTATTAAGGGAATAGCAGACCTTAGTGGCAGCAAAAGTTTAGAATCACTGCTATAATTTAAACGAACTGTATATTAAAATCTGTATCGCAAAACCTTTCATCAGAAAGTTTCAAAAACATGAATTGTCAACAACAGTCAAACGAAAACGAATACAAAATTGAAACTACTGACAGAGGTATGCCTTCTTGGTATGTCTTAAGTACCAGCTATCGCAATTATATGGAGCAACACCCTTTTAATAAATGGGTGTCATTCCACTTTGCCCCCCATGCCGTTTTGCCCCACCTTCCCCTATAGATCTGCCAGTTTGACTGATATATATGCTGTTACAGTCTAAGCAATTTATTTGATAAATACCTGTATCTATAGTCAAGTTTATGCTGAAAACAGTGACATTCTAAAAAAATATGGTTGACGTCTTAGAATTTTCGGTGAAAACCCTCCTAAAATGATTTATGGAATTCATTCCACATTGTAATAGCTCACTGTATATCAAGTTATAACATGGTTCCCTACCTTACCGGCTCAAACTGACAAGTAACTTAATTGGGTCTGGGTATTAGAACAACGGTAGAGATTACCAATCACAAGCGTTTTAAACCTAAATCATCGATGATTGCCATACCATAGGTACCATACCAAGCCTCAAAGTACCTGGACATACTTGATAGAACCGTTTCAGACAGCTAAACTCAAAACTCGTAACATCATCAAGAACGTATTCTGTATTCAGAAATCGACGCTTTTAGAAGACATTTAAAATATTTATTGGGTAATTGGGGAGAGGCAAGTTCAGTCGGAGCTTTGATGACTAATTTTAATAGCGAATTAAACAATTCGTCGGTTCCATTGAAGTGGAGCATTCCGTCCACAAATCCGATTACACAATCCAAAAAACCTTTATCATAATAGTTTTTATCGATTTCCTTTAAGCACACCGCGTGCGTTACGTGTTACACAACACTATACATGATTTTGCATTTAATTAACATACCCGGACAAATATTCTTTATCTTCCAGTTCCTCGAATAGCAAACAATAAATCAAAGTGTTTCGCACAGTGGTACATAGCATAAACAAACTATTAACAAGTTTAATAGTAATCTGGTGTCTGTAATAGATACAAATTGATGATTTAGGCTCAGCAGTAATGCGACCAATACTGTGCATCGTTACCTGGTAAATCCTATAAATCAAGTGACAATTGAAAGCGATTCAATCCAGGTAACGGTTACAATTGTTAATGTGCCACGCCATAAACCAATTTCTCCGCGAGCTGCATTGCAAATGGTTCATTTAGCAATTAATATGTCGGCATATTTCATTTGAAGATACCCAGGGTAGCAAAGACTGCATTCAACTATTCAACAGTGAGCTATATATAATGCATGTAAGTTGTTTGTTCAGTTTCCAGTCGGCAAATTGAAGCTGAAAGTGGTGTATCATGACGTCGCGCGTTAAATACAAGTTTTTTTTTTGAAAAATGTGAGAAAAGTGAGAAAATGCGAGAAACGAAGATGTCAATAACCAGTATGTCCTCCTCTGTTCTCGAGCAAAACATCCAATAAAAGGGTTATTAATGACTTCCTGGGGTATGTTGTTCCATTCTTCTTCATCAACAACAATTATCTCCTGAAGGGTGAAAGGGGGGTTATCTCTATTTAAAATGATCCTTCTTAGCATATCCCACACGTTCTCGCAAGGATTCATGTCAGGTGAGTTTGCTGGCCAATTCATTCTTTGAATATTCCCTTACTGTAGCAAGTTGGCAAATTCTCTCCAATTTCGTTGGAGAGGTTTGCGGCACGTGAATAAGTGGAGTGCGGCGACCATACACTATACCCCCCTCCAAACAGTACTGTTCCGCCTTGATAAGGAACAACTTCTCTGGCAAAATCAAGTCTTTCTTGTCGTCCCGGTCCACTCCAGACCCTCACACCTCGATAATCACTCACTAACCCAATTTTTGTCTCATCAGAAAAATGATATTGCGCCACTGGGGTAAAAGCCAGCCCCTATGTTCCTGTGCCCATTGGAGACGCGCGGTTATGTGTCGAGGAAGTGTGCTGTATATAAAACGGCTTGGCAAATAAGCCCCAATATCCCAAACATCATAGAATAAGGATGGTACACGGAAAATGACGTTATTATGCTAATAAAATTCACAAATCGCTCTAAACTCTATTGTTACAATAACACAGTTCTGTAAATGTAAAAATTTACTTGTTCTTTTCGATGTGCATGCATGAAATTTAATATGCAATGAATGTAAAATATCATGGTTATGTGAGGGGAAATGCAATTTGTCTGAATAAAAAATACAAATGTACGCCTGTACCTAAACCACTAATACACGGCTCAGCGCGGCTAGCGCGAGTTAAATGTCAATACGACTTTAACGTATTTTTAAAAAATTTATTTCCAAAAACTAAGTACAATTAAAAGGTGTTCTCAATTCAAAAGTAAAAACAGTAATGAATCCTAAGATGCTCTATTAATGAATTTACTGAGGCAAAAGTGTAGAGTAAGCTAAAATACAATCTTATTTCATGGAAATACATAGGCGGCTCGTCATATAACTCGCGCACAAAGTATTTGTGTTTAATTCGCTGTAACTTTTTTCAGCAACAATATTAATGTTTGGTTTCTTTACCAAAAATAATTTCGGGCCCTTGTCCGTATTTGGTCTCGCATATGTATATGATAATTCCGAAAAATAAGACTACTTACCCGGTACACGAAAAATACATTACACAAATTCGTGGTCTAGCAAGAAAACATTTTTTTTCATAAAATTGGAAAATTGCAGAGGCAACGTGAGTAAACTGTGATGATCGGCACACTTCAGTGTATATTCCACGAAAAAACCAGGACTCTAACTCTTTCCGTTGTTGAAATACAAGAAAAGTATTAAAAAAGGTCGAAAATTGATTTAGGAAAATTTTACGAAAAATCAATTTTCCAGCATTTTCGCGACCTCAAAATTCGAATCCGGCGGTTCATTTTACATAAGAATCAGCTTCTTTTTCTTGTGTGTGTTCGAGTTGTATTATAGAGGGTATCGAATTAGAGCACCTTGCTCCCCGACTATAGTACAAGCAATTTTGCCCACCCTGTACACAGCAGAAATCAAGTGTGTTTCAAATGCGATCTTCCACACTAAAAAGCGTTCTCTGTTAGTAATTAAGTTGTTGTTTTAAGACTGATTGGACAGGTCCTGCGTTCTTAAGGTACAGAAAGGCGGCCGTGCCGCGTGACTGTTTTCACGCATAACAATTTTTGCGAAAATATTTTATGCTCGTGCGATTATATTGTCGATAGCACATACTTGCGTAGAGTTGAACGCCTTAAAAACAGCATTGAGAGGCAACTAATAAACACATATAGAATGGATAAAGTCCTTAAAGTGCGCTTTGCAGAAAAGTCATAAAATGTAAAAACGGTTATTACAGTAACTGTGCGGTTAGTTTATATCAATTTGCAGAATCTCAAACACTTAATAACAAGAGAGCGTTCTCCTCGGTGTGTTATTACCTTAACGTCTCTATAATGCGATGTTACATTCAAATTGCAACGCCGCGCAAAAGGCGAACGTTCGACCGTTCCCGCTGGTTAGCGATATAATTTTCACTTTAGTAATTATGTCGATGGGTTTGCGCACGAAAGGAAAAAAGAAAGGTGCCGTGCTGCGACGCCTTCCAACCAGTTCCAGTTAAATTAAAATTTGGCGGCAGGTACACGTTTTAAGTTTCAATCTATGGCTCTTCTGCATAAAGTAGTTATATTTATATTCAATCTACATTGGAAATTAATAACGTCATATTACAGATGTATATCCCATTCAATATTCGTTGCTGCCCCCTTCCAACGCTGGTGCCATACTTGACCAAGGGACTCCCAGGGAACGGGATGTGAGGCTGCATACCCTGAAGTGGTTATTGAGTCTGAATTTGGCCACTATATCCAAGTCTCTTCATTTTCAGAGTACAGGAAGCGAGACTGCGTGCCTGGTAGTGGTTATATTGTGCAAACAGCAAGCGCCAGGGTCGGCCTCAGTACGTCTGAGTATGAGAACTTGCCAGTAATTACAAGCTTCCAAGGAATATGGCGGCTTGAAAATTTAAAAGCTGGCAATCCTGACTTTGGGGTACACCTTTGTACTAAAGACGGAACCTTAAAAGTTGTCATGCCTCAAAATCATATTGCCGCCTGTGAAAGTCGATTAAATATTAGAGTTATTAAATGAAAAGATCGTGCAGTGGTTGGAACAGTTTAATATACATAACTTGACTTAAATTTTATAAATACAAGATATATCTGGAACTCGATCTTCCTCTTAAATCCCTGCAGTCTGTCCTTTAAAAGAATACAGTAGCGGGGTGAAAAGTTTTAAACCCAGGTTTTTATATTTACTGTATAGGTATAAATGTTGGATTTACGTCATTCTTCTTATTCTAATAAATACATTGGCATACTTGCCATTGGAGGTCGCATTTGAGATGATACAATTTTGCAGCGAAAAGAGAATGTAGTTACACTTTTTTAAATAAATACTTCTAGGTTCCAGTAGCTTTATCTCTGTTTAACTTACGTGGTATGATCAAGATACAGCACGTAGGTTTTCTACAAACATTGGTGTCAGTGTTGGTAACATCTTGAATTGATGGTGTAAGCAATGTACTACTGCAAAATTTGTTACGGGCTTCTTTGCTGGTCATTTCTATTTTGGACGATTTTTTATTCATTCCAAAATATCCCCGGGTTTCCAAAATAATCCCGGTACGTGGTGGCTTCCTGGGGTTATCCATTTGATCCTCTAGACTTAAGATTATTAGTTAAAACCTATCTGCATAAAAATGGTGTAAATGAAATTAGACTAAAGGATAATATGCCTAAGCCAGATTGGGCTTCCATCTTCATTAAAAGGTAAATGAATGACATATCTAACCGGCTTTCAGCAAATGTATCCACCAAAAGGGCAATGATGAGCAAACAAAACTTAGACGCTTTTTTCGGCAACGTCAAAGACCTTCTTACGAGCACGGATCCATCTCTTATTATCATTTTCGATGAAACAAATTTAACCGACAATCCGGGAGCCAAAAAGATCATTTTTAAAAGAGGGTATCCCAAGAGGGTGGTAAATGCCACAAAGACCGCAACAAATCTGATTTCTACGCGTCACTCAAAAAATATTGGCGAGATATTCTTACTCGCTGGCAGGAAACAGAAGGGCGTAAAATGACAACACTGTCAAAAGGTGTTTTTCAGCAACGTTTAAAAGAACTGCACGACAAACTTATGGAAAATGGTAGAGGTTCTGAAAATTTAAGGGCGCGTTTCAGAAAAACTGGTTTACATCCGTTCGACTCCTCACAACCCTCCTGAGGAAAACGCTACATATTGCGGATGGTTTGCAATGCTGTGGTTGAAATATTTAACGAAATACGATGGGGATTAGAACCATCAGTAGAAAGGCAGAGGAGAAAGAGGGTCATGGTAGAACCTGGGAAAAGGGTATCAGCGAGTGATATAGATTCAACCAGTGGTTCACAGAAAATACATTGCCAAAGAAAAGGAAAGTTTCTGTCCCTTCTTCCTCTCAGATTTTTAGTTTTTTAAATCTAAAGACCCTTGTACCGTTAGGTGTTCCATATCTTCCCTTTCCAAATCTTCCTGTCTTGGGCTGTCTGCCTAGCTTCGCTCCAATTGATTCCCCTCTTTTCTGCTGCGTGGCGCACTTGTTCTTCCCACTTCAGTCTTGGGCGTTCTACTTCATTTGTTTTGCAACCCTATCTTCGCTCATTCTATGGAGGTGTCCTAGCCGTCCCAGTTGTCACTCCTCTATTGCTTTTGTAATTGGTTTCATGCACAGCCGGTCCATAATTATCGAGTTTCTTATTCTGTCTCTTCTTGTAATTTCCTCTATTTTCCTTAGAAATCTTATTTCTGCAGCTGTAATTTTGCTTTTATCTTTCTCTAAGACTTTCCAAGACTCGCAGCCTTTATGCGAGCGTGGGTCTTACTACTTTTTCATAAACCTGTGTCTTTATCGTTTTAGGAATCCCTTTTTTTCCTAGAAATGCCATTCGCAACATATAGATTCTTTCAGCCGTTAGTATTCTCTCGTTTATTTCTTTATCCATTTTACCGTTGTCTTTGATAACTGTAGGTACCTAAATAATTATAACTTTTAACTTGTTCCAATACTGTTTCTTCTAATCTTATATTCCTATTTTTCTCCTTGATTGCTAATATCAATGACTTTATTTTATCGGTATTTATTTCCATATTTATTTTCTTCAGCTCTTCGTGGTAAAATTCTAGATTTTTTTGTTTTTCTACGGAGTCTCTATTAATATCATGTCATCAGCGAGCATTAATTCCTGTAGTGCTATTTTTTCATCTTCCAGTTTTCTACTTCCATTTGATTTACTTCTCTTTATGGCCTCATCTATCATCATAATATTAAACGCGAACTGGCACAACACTTGAAATACGGGTGGGGATATCGGTCGCTTGGTCTCTTTTCAACAGGCGGAGATCGTATGGGTGAGGTCGTGCACTGGACCAGGTGTTTCTTTAACGCAAATAAGAAAATTGCATCGGCATCATTTCGATGGTCGCTTGGATCTGCTGAGCGCTGTTCGCAGTCGTAGTTCAACGTCGCACCCGTAGGTAGAATGGTTTTTTGGCGTATTAAATTAAGCCCAATTAATTATTTAAGAATATTCTATGGGAATACTCTGTGGTGCACCTGGGATGCACCTACGTTGCCTTGCGATGTCCCCTGATTTCCTCAAAATGACTTTGCTAGGGCATAACCTCAATTGACTGTATTAGCTTGCGCAGAACCCAGTGATCTGAATGAATGATTGGAGTCCATGGTTTCGGGTAACTAATTATATTTGCTTCCAAGTTTTGTAACGGTAGAAGCCGTTAATGGAGTGTTTGGTGATTGCGATCGGTTCCCTAAGCATCCTGTTGCAGAACTTAGATGTTAGAATTAAAAATTTAGCCCAAGAGAAATTGATTTGATAATGGGTGTTCAACCTGTGCTCGACCAATGCTAAACCAGTTAAATTGAGGGGCCTGGTGCATAGTTCGTGATGCGGTCTTCACTCGGAAATCGAGATGACCCTTTTCAATATTGGTTGTAAGCATGTAAGCAGAGTTAAACAATATCTAGCTTATGGCGTAATTCAGTGATTATTTGAAAGTGTGCGCTGCTTAACGACTAAGCGACATAAAACACAACACTATCAGTTTTTATTATTTTCTAAAATCGTTATCTTTTATGGAAACCGTTTACCGATATAATTTGAAATTACCCACCGGCCGTGGATCGTAAATTTGTACAAGTCAATTTAGAAACCGTCTGGGATCACTGAATTTATGTACGGACATATTAAGTTATTAAAATTGTTTATACGCTCGCTCTCCTGATGGGCTCGTAAGTAAGCGCATGAAGTTATTAATTAAAATTAAAATGCCGCGGATGAGCGAAACTGCCTTCGCATACCTACCTATATTTATTGTTTCCTCTGTTTTATAGAAATAAAACAGGTACTGCACTCTTGTAAATTAGCTCTGCGGGCAATTTCTCGTAGAGACTGCCAGCTGTAGCGTCTTCAGCTAGGCGAAACTTCACCAAAATGTAGAAACTCTGAAGAGACTCTTAAATACGTATGTAAGGAGCACGGCATTGTACTGAAATGTGGTGCTACAGATGCACGATGAAGATACAGTGGATAGATAAGGTTAGCAACAGGGAGGTATTAGAAAAAGTTGGAGAGAAGTGAAAGGTATGGAAGACAATAGAGAATAGGAGAGATAGGATGGTAGGACACCATACCTAAACCTTCTCTATACGTATATTTCTCAAAGAGATTTAGCTCTTGAGATCTTCAAACGCGTTAACAAAGTTGCTCTAAAGATACTGACAGGAAAATTTTCAATTTCAAAGAACCAATGACAAGCTTTTCTGCTAAGTACTAAAATATTAAATTACAAACCGTAAAATTAGAAATATTTCGGAGATTTATGCGATTTATGCGATGTTGTAAAGAAGAATCCATAACTTTTAATTCAATAAAAACTCACAAACTACCGATATACTCATTTTATTGCACCATTTATTTTAAATAAATTATTATAAGCATAAAATAGACTATATTTGCCATGACACCACAATTAGAAAATGCTTATAACAGAGAAATAATTGTAGTTTAATAGAAATTTTGTGCGGCATTTTTGTTTTAATTGGGTGGTCTGATAGATACATAAAATGGATCGTAAATGCTCTAATCACCTTGTCATTTTTCGAGTTTAGTACCAAGAAATTTTAAGGATGTGTAAACTCTTTCAGATCAGCGGAAAATTTCTATACACGATTACGTTATGGTGCACATGGGAGCCAGCGAATAAGAGGCGTTGTAGTCGGAAGCAAAAAGCAGGCTGTGGCGAAAATTTAAATATCTTGAGATCATTTTTGTTGCTGTGACGTAGCAATTTCTCAAAATGAAGTGACAGGCGTGACTTTTGGAAACAAACTGATGAAAATAAGGGGCTTTGAAAACTGTTGAGTCCTTGAGAAAATGCGTAAAATAGTTTAAGGGTAACCCAAAATTCAATTTTGTATGCCATAGCGTGTCATTTTCTTATTTTGTATTGTAGCACTCTGTATTGCTCGAAGGAAGATATTTAAGCTATTTATCGAATTACTATGTTGGTACCTTGTGGACCAAACTATACCGTTCAAATTGGGACAACATGTTTTACAATATTAACACAAGAGTCGTGTTCGATATATCAATTTGTTATATTGGTATCTAGGATACCTTGGTCGAAATTGCTGGGCATCAAATATTTTGTTTTTATTGGTGGGAAAATATCTGATCCTTATATCATCATCATAAAGTTTTCAGGACGCGTAAATCCATCCTCTCCTATCCTACGCATTTCCCCAAAAGTTATTTGACTTCCTAAATAGCAGAAATCTGAGACTTCCTCTATCTTCTCGTTTCCAATTTGCATTTTCGTTTTAGTTCTATTTTCACGTTCCCTAATACACACCAAAATTTTGGTTACCTATTTATTGATCTTCACACCATAGCCCTCCGTCAAAACCGCTTCCATTTCGTTCAGAGCCCTTCCTAATTCTTCTTTGCTGGATGCTAATACAGCTATATCATCCGCGAATTTGAGCATATTAATACACTGACCTCCACAAAAAGAGAATCACTCAAATATTTATATATCTTATGCTTGTGGTGTAATCATTTGCCATTTTTTGGGATCTATGAATCAAATTTAGAGTATTAAGGGACTATTGGTATAGAGACGCTGGTCATTTAAAAAAGAAAAAGGTTATTTAATACGATTTAACAAAAAGTAACAAAGTTGGTGTAATTCTTAATTATAGAAAATTTGAAATAAGGACAGAAAAATAACAAAATTTCCTCGCTTAATAGCGCGTATTCCCTCCACGAGCATGAATGACAGCCTGCATGCGTTGTGGCATTCCTTCCACCAAGTGCCTAATAGGGTTCTTGTCCAATTGGTCCCATTGCTCCACAAGCACATTTGACAACTCTTGCAAGGAATATGGTGCAGGAACACGAGCTCTAACCTGTTGCCCTAACATGTCCCAGACGTGCTCTATAGGGTTGAGGTCAGGACTTCTTGCTGGCCATCTCATCTTTGGGATACCGACTACATCAAGGTACTCAGAAACAATCCTAGCATTGTGCGGGGTCGCATTGTCTTGCATCAGAACAACGTTGTCACCAATGAATGGTGCAAAAGGCACTACATGTTGGTCTAGGATATCCCTAATGTACCTATGGCTGTTCATTGCCCCCCCCCCCCCTTCTACCACCACAAGCTCCGTACGAGCCTCAGTCGAAATGCCACTCCATACCATTACAGACCCACCATTGTAACTCACTTTCGGCACAATGTTACATTGTGCGTACCGCTCTCCAGCTCTTCTCCACACCCTTTTTCGACCATCCGGAGATCTGAGACAGAATCGGGATTCGTCACTGAAGAGAACTTTGCTCCATTGACCGAAATTCCAATTGAGATGTTCTCGTGCAAATTGAAGTCGTTCTGCTCTGTGGTGTGGGAGAAGTTGTGGACCATTGGCGGGTCTTCGAGCAACCAAACCAGCATCATGGAGACGTCTTCTTACTGTACTGTCACTTATTCTGACCCCCCGAACCTCTTCAAGTCGATTTCTGGCTTGGACCGCTGTAGTTTGCCTATCCCGAAGAACTGATAACGTCAAAAATCGATCGTCTAGGCCAGATGTAGACCTCGTAAGACCAGTTCCAGGTCGTCTGGAGTAAGACCCGGTCTCGTTAAACCGTCTAACAGTCCTGTGGATGTTAGCTTGGGACACCCCAAGAAGCTGAGCCACATAGCGCTGACTTCGCCCATCTTGGACAAGAGCTACTGCTCGTGCCGCATCGGTTTGCGTAAGAGCCATCCAAATAGAGTTTACAGATTTCAAAAGAATTAAATTCAGCAAAGCAAAGCGAAATGCAACTGCTTTCGATGACAGCAAACACAAACTAAGGCACTCTAGATAATCATGTTTTTGCAAAAAAGCGATAAAAGGAGCACAGCGGCACGTTTACAAAAAACTGAAAAAAAATAGTGTTTCTTCACTTCAAATGATTCAATATTATTAATACCATCACATAGAACAGTCGAAAAAAATATTGCAAGCCTAAAATATAGGAATATTCGAGGGATTCTCTTTTTGTGAAGGTCAGTGTAGTTTGGGCATTGTATATTAATTCCAGCAGCTATTCTGTCTTTAACAATATCAATCGCATCTTCGATATACAAATTGAAAACTAAGAGGCGATAACGCACATCCCTGCCTCACTCCCTTTCGGATATCTACTTCTCTATGTTCCTGCTCAAATTCTATAACTGCCGTTTGCTCTTTGTATAGATTGTGAATTATTCTTCTATCCCTATACTTCATCCCTACATTTGTGAGTACTTCAAACATCTTCTTCCATTTTACATTGTCGAAGGCTTTTTCCAAATCTACAAGGCGATCTTTCCCTTTTCTGTTGTTTTTTTATATTATTACTCGTAAAGCTAGAATGGCCTCGCGTGTTCCCCTATTTCTTCTAAATCCGCTTCGGATTAGGATATCTCCTGCCTCACTTCTAATGTTTTTGATACTAGATCCAATTTCTCTAAAATTTCTCCTAATTATTTTATATGCTTCATCAGTCTTCCCTACTTTGGACTTATCTTCCACTTCTTTGCATTTATTATCGATCTATTGCTCTTTCGCTTTCCTACATATTTCCGAATAATTTCCCACTTGCTCAGAATGTGCAGTTCGTTTATCGATAATTTATATAGGTCACGCAATGGGAAAATTGGCAACTCTAGATATTATAAACTGAAAGCAAAGCAGTCAATATTATTGGTTTAGAATACCAAATATTGGGACAATTTTAAATAAGGGGTAAATATATTAGACATATATTCCCAACATTTGCTACTAGGGATTGATGATGTAACTTAACGCACAACTGGGCTCACCAAAATTTTGTTATACCGGGTGCCCAGAAAATCGTTGGGCTGTCCGACAATGCATTGCTATTTAACGTAAAAACTTTCGGTATAAAAGCACCCCAAATTCACTTCCGGTGTAACCGGAAGTTGCATTCACCTTTTATTTTAAATAGCACCCTGTATACATGTATGTATTTTAGTGCCATTCCATTCTGTAGTGCGAATTCACTTTCTATAGTGATGTACCAAAAGATAATGTTTGGACTAAATATGGCGTCGAAATTTCACGTTTTCCTGTGAAGCAATCTGCACCTGCAACCGTCAAATTACACGTTCATCACTTGTGCGTTTTTAAATGCATAATATGACTCATCCATTATTCAAAGGAAGCCAATCAAAAAATTCATATTGTAGCATACATCGAGGTTTCTGTGACGCGGGCAACGTCAAGAAATCGTGTGTGTATTGCACGTTTCTATAGCAACGTTCGTTCTCGCGTTCGTTCAAGGTCTACTTCTTGTGTATGTTTATTGACTAAGGGGTTTAATCTAGCCTTAGAAGGGCAAGTTTTTTGAGTTCTTGCAGATATAGTACAGTATTCCACCCTCGAGTTATGGCCAATATTAACGAAGATAAGCACAAGGGACAATTTATTGTTTGCAAAGCTTTAATTCAGTAGCTCTTATGGTTTCGGCTATAGATATTGAAAATAATCGATTTTTCTCGAAAAATTTCAGCATTGCGCATTATTGTTAGGACAATTTTAGGGCAAAAATACGCCCAACCTTTGCATTCTCATCTTGAATTCATCTATCGTCACCAGATTTTTTTATATTTCATGTGAATAACCCTGTATGTTTGTCAAATCCCCTAATATCCGTAGGCATAATTAAAAATTCAAAATGAGTATTCAGCTTCAATTTCCATAATTAATTAAAAGCGCCTTCGCCGAAGATCATCTATAAAATTCAGTGATAATCCAGGAGAGAAGCGTGGGTCGTCAATAAATAAAGCCAAAAGCTGACACGCGTAGCAAATAGGGTATTTACCACCGAACAAGGCTAATTTCTATTCCGCATCTACGCCAGCGTTCAGCATCCCTTATACATACTTGCGGTGGAAATATCCTACCATGACAATTTCAAATCAAACCGCAAACGCTCTCCTTTTCCTTATCAAGGACGTAAAAGGGGGTTAGAGAGAGATAAGGGCCTGTTTGCTCAAAATATTAGATTAACAGTAATCCGAACGTAATATTCTTTTATACCCGTTGAAAAGTCAGGAGTGAGGGTGACTTAACCAGCGTTCCTCTGTAATGTGGCGGTAAATTGAGTAAGGGACGTACCCCGTTTGAGATATCACCCCCACGAGTCCCATTTACCAGCCAGACTCTATTATTATTGTATAGAACAAATCAGGAGGTTAGGTTAGAGTAGCCTAATGCCAATATAAATCATAGCGAAATAAAAATGTAACTGGGGATTTTCGCGAATGCTTCAGGGGATGGTTTTTGCTAAGGGATGATGATGATGATCCGAGCGCTTTCTCTCTTGGCATTTGCCGATGTTAAGTGCTTTTGTTCGGTTTTATTTGAGGCTTAGATACATACAGGGGTTTTGTTTGGTTACTTTGATTTATTGGTTCGTGTGCTTGACTTGTCGACACTTTTTTATCGGTATTATAGTAGAAGTAAAATCTACCGTCCTTGAAACTTTGTACCCTGATAAAGTGTGGCCCACCCGCGTCAGCAAAATTTGCCTGATCAATGCTTTTTAAGAAAACGTTTTTTAAACTTTGGATGGATTCAGCATTTCCTTGATGAAAGTTTAGGACATTATGACCGTCTGTTGAGAACTGACCAGATAGGGACTTTAACATCAGAAGGGGAAGAAGTGTCCGAAACAATTTGAAGATCAGTTGCGAAGAATACCGATATGTTGCCGCTATACATCAAGAAGAAATCGCAGCATACTTTGAAATGCATCGCGCACTCGTTCCATCATATTTTCTCGAGTAGTTGGAGGTTCCCTGTAAGCTAACTGCTTTACGTGGCCCCACAAAAAAAGTTTAGTTTCGTTAGGTCTGGAGATCGCGCTGGCCAAGGTGTTGGACCTCCTCTTCCTATCCATTTGTTTGGAAATGCTGCAGTCAAGTGCTCCCTTACATACCTCCCGTAATGCGCAGGCGCTCCATCTTGTTGATACCACATCTGTTGTATTGTAGCAAGTGGTAAATTGTCTAACATGTCTGGCAAATCGTTTTGTAGAAATTGTAGGTAGCTATTGCCGTTCAAATTTCCATCGAAAAAATGTGGTCCAGTTACGTGTCGTCCAATGATGCTACCCCATACATTCAAAGACCACCTATGTTGATGATCCAATGGCCTTATCCAATGGGAATTATCAGTACTGTAATAATGCCAGTTGTAACTTGAAACAAAACCGTTCTTCTGAAACGAAGCTTCGTCCGTAAAGAGAACATGATCGAAAAAGTCATTTCGCTCCTGAAGTTCACGTAAAGCCCACTCACAAAACTGCAACCGATTGTTGAAATCATTTTGATCTAGTTCCTGTACCAACTGAACGTGGTACAGGTGAAATTTATTTTTGCGCAGTATTCGAGATACAGAAGTTTGACTTGTTTCTAACTCTCGACTAATTTCTCTGGTACTTAGATGAGGATCTCGGTAACAGTAGCAGCTACTAAAACTTGGTTTTGCTCATGCGTCTCTGATTTTACACGTTCTTTCTTCTCGTATCCCACACAACCAGTTTGTTCAAACCTCGCCTTTAATTTTGCGAATGCCGCTACATTTGGATGTCTGTGTTTGGGAAAACGTTGCGCATACATTCTTGAGACAAGTAAGGAATTTCCTTCTGCGTCACCCAAGGAATACACCATAGCAATTAATTCTTCTTGAGTATACATTTTCAGCGTTCTTAAATGTATTAAAATTGAAATCAGTACTCTGACTAATTAACTTAAATTGCTCTCTTACTCAACAATAAGTTAATAAAAATGACACTTCCAGAAAAACGTGAATTTCTTAAAAACTGCTGGTAACAGATGCCAACAACCATACATCATCTACTGCAAACGTCAAAATTTTCAAAAAAAATGAAAAACTCCAGAGCGGTTCGACTGAGACCCAATGTTTGATTAACAAGCTTACATTTATTTTTCATGAGAAATCCAAAAATGCAATAATATACAGGGTATTCCATTTAAAATAACAAAGTTAGTGTCCATTTCCGGTATAACCGGAAGTCCGCCATATTTGAAAATATTTTTATCTGATTAAGAACTTATTTTTGAAAAACTTTTATTTGAAAAAGTTTCTTCCATTTTGAACTGTACGGTTGTTATAGACCGATTTCGCCTTAGTGACTCACCTTGTAAAATTGATAAACTTTTTCCAAATTATGCAATAATTTGAATTCTTAACAATGTATATGGGATTCATTTCCCAGAAAAATGTCTACGGTGTACTCCGTTACTTCTGGGGTTTACAACTCGGGGTAAATGCAGAAGATTTTTGTGGACAGTACCAGAGATTTCCGAGGATTTTCAGGGATTTCTCGGTATTTCTGAGGGGTGGTAGATACATTATGTATACATTATTTATACATAAATTTCTAGATGTGAGATAGTGAAGATGTGCGTTAGATGATTCAATTCTTCCCGAAGGTCTTCCTGTCTTTGGTCACGGGACTTTAGAGGTATGAAGTCACAAGGAAAAAATTATAATTCAAATTTCCGTAAAGAATGTGAACAGAAGAATATGGAAGGCGAAAAGAACAAGGCGACGATTGATGCCAGGAGCTAAATAATGGACTCTTGTTGTCGCGACTCTAACAACATATTATAGTATAACTAACGCATCAAAAACATGTCCGTTACTTTAGTATTGTTAATTAATAACCAACTAGATATACAATTTAACATAAACAAATTATTCATGAGTTCTGTCCATCAACTTACGCACTTGGTAGTCATTAGAATCATTAGAGTACATTTAGGACGTCATTTTGTGATTATTAATCAACCTTGAACTATGCAAACTAACAAACAGTTCGTCTGCCTGCTGGAAGAAATTCATTAGCAAATCAAAACGACATTTTCCAGCATGTTCTTCCAGTTAGTGTAATCAGATGATTACCATACGTAATGACTTAATTGTGGTTTTACAGTTTTTGCAAGATATTCTGCGGCGGCTTATCAGAAGATGGGAGATGGGATAAACCCCATCACAGACTACGCTCATATCCTATTCTTATTAAAAAGTGGTATTACCAATCTGGTCTTCACAAAAATTTAGTTAAATTTGTGAGGATTTATTATGCGATCTCAAGAATTCTATCTTGGAGCAAAAAACTTTAGAACCCGTTGTTCGCTGCGCAATTCTTCAGCCAACTAAAACAAGGACTTAATGAGAACAAAATGGGCAATTGTTCACCTGTCACATTACCTGCCTTTCCTAATTAAAACTCCTCGTTAATTACCTTTAATTACCCAACACACAATATTCAATTATTTTACGAACTGCTAAGTCTCATCAGCGAGATATTTTATGAAAACTTCTTATTTTCCAAGCACCCATTGTCTAACAGTAGCTGTCTTCTTATTTATGGTTTATGTTGTACAGATTTATGGGACAAATGGTCGTATTTTCATGATGCCGAGTCACGGAGACAATGGGGTAATAAGCTACTGGTGTTTTGGGCACTTACCACTCGAGTGATTTGTTAAAATTGGAATTAAGGCGGTGAGTTATCTTAGTCCGACAATGTTTCACAAGAACTGTTATTAAGTGTTACTGCAACTGAGTTATTCAGTTGTAAACCCGAGGGGTTTACCACTATGGAAATGGTTGGAACATGGTCAAGAAATGTTATTCCCGAAATAGTGAGAGATGTTGTGGAAGTACTAAGAAATAGTATTTCTTTTACAGTAATGGTAGGAAATAGTAAATCCGAATTCTACATCAGATACTCAGTCTGAGATTCTAAATTCGCGAAATACAATGTATTCGAGAATTCTTGATGATTTTTTCAACTGGATTTGTCAATAATTTAAGAATCAGATGCTGTAAAGCGAGGTGAAAAGCGAGGTGAAAAGCGAGGTGTAAAGCGAGGTGTAAAGCGAGGTGTAAAGACACTATTACTAGTATGGAAAGCGACAAATTTCGCAGAACTGTGGAATTATATGAGTGCATGAAAGACACTTTCCATCGAGTTATGTACACTATTTTTCCTACGACCCCCAAGCATCCCCAAGAAACTAGGTAACATTGTATTCAATGATTTATTATTTATTTTAGTAAATGTCAGAACTAACTCTAACTAATGTAATTGATGTAGATATTGCCAGGTCTACTACTGATAGTTTCGGCAGATATTACGATTGAACATCAAAATTTTTGAATTTCATTATTAGTTTATACTCTTTTTGGCGAATTCCCCCTATTCTGTTGCTCAAAACTCACAATAATGTTTATATTTTGTATTTGCAAATTGGTATCAATATAGAGACAATAAATATTATTGTAAAATTGTTTCTTGATGGTTATATTCTGAAATGTATGTCTTTTTAAAGTCGGGTATAATGTTCAAATAAGGAGTGCCATGGAAGAAAATATTAGGTACCTATAAGAAAAAATCTTGCAATGGGATTTTTTGTGTTAATGTAAACTTCATTTGCTAAATATTTTATAGAAACGAAATGTAGACCTTTTTTGGAGTTTTGGGTGACAAAATAGGGGAGATCGTCAAAAATAAAGTAAAATACTAACGAAACTGTACATTTTTATAATTCAGTTGTACATTCTGTCGAAACTTTTACTGGTAGAAAAAAAATGACCATCAATTGTACAAATAATGTTCCATTTGAAATTTTTTAGAAAAATTCTGTTTTGCATAATTTAACCACCCTGTATTATCTCAAGTATTATGATAAAATTATTTATAGATTTCAAAAATACAGCAGAGTGTGAACCTATTTCAATAAAGAAATTTTAGGTGGCTTTGGTTAGTTTGCGTCAGTAGCGTCATAAATTTGGGCCCATAATGGCACAAAAATGTCAATATCTCAACATTCCTTAGTCAAAACCACATCATGTAGTATATCAATTTTCATGGAATTTTATGGGAAATCCATATTATGCAAGGACACGTAGGGTTTCCATTTAAAGAAATAGAACTTTGGTCTGGTACTTAGAATGTGGACATCTTGTATATACTTAAATAATTTTAGAAAATGCTCCATGTGGTTCCCCACATTCGTGCAAAATTTCGTTTTGATATCTTAAATAGTTACAGAGATTACGATTACGATTACGCACTAACTCCCCTCCCGGTATATGTACCTGCCCAATTGGCTGCTGCCCGTGCGTTATTATGACCTACAGCCCTAACACACGGATGGACGAAATCGGAGCTTTCGCGCTTGCTTAAGCGTATGTAAACTGTCACTTTTTACTTTGTAAAATCAACTATGCAAAAATTAATTGGACTTTGCATTAAATTATTTCTCCAAAGCACTAATAAATATATATAGTTTTTCTACGACTTTTTATATCCAAATAGTTGTCGCAGTAAAACAAGTGCACATTTGACTTATTGTGGAATTGTTGAACAAATATCAAAATGGCCGTGAAGTCATAACAATATAAAAATAGTTGGCTACTGCTACCGAGGTAAAAGTAAAATTATTGCCACAGACATGAGAATTTTTTTGGAGACACGAGGAAATTAATTTTTTTGTAAAAACCGTAATACTCGATAGAAAACGAATAGTGTGCAACTCTCAGGGGATGTTCATTTCTTTTCCCACTCATAGGAATTGCAGCACTCGTCAAGGTTCGCACTGCAACTTTTGTACTCGTGCAATAATAAATATACTAATTCTGTACTTAACAGAAAAGAGTATGCCCAGGGGTATGCGTTTTAGGAAATGGAAATAAATATTGGGAAATCTATAAAAATCATAAGTACTCGGAAATGGTAAAAATATTAGGAAATGTTTAGGAAGAAACAGTGTGGAAATACCAAAAAATAGTAAGGTCATGCTTGGGAAATGGAATCACTTGCGGGACAGATTTTTTCCTAGTGAACCCTCGTGTAATCCTCTGAAAGAGTACAGTATTCATCGAACCAAGAGATATTTAAGTGAACCGAAAGAAATGAGTCTTTAACAATGTTGTTTTGTAAGTCCAGCAGTACGTTTGCATGTATGCACAATATCTCCTCCTCCGTTGAGGCGTTTTTGTAAGCACTGATTACATTAAAACAAGTAATTCCAACAATTGTATTGTGTTAAAAGCAATGGTAGATTAATATTAGGTACATAACTCTACCTATTACCTATGATATGATTAACTTGTTCATTGTGTTGTGTGTTTTGTTATAAGAATAATCACCTGTTCAGTAATTTCAGCAAATATGACATTGCTGGCAATAGAAAAATTAAAAACTCTTTTGTTGCTTGCACGCGAGAAATGCCCAGTATAATACAGAAGTTTTGTAAAGCATGCCTCACCGTATTTCTTCAAGTTCAATTTTCAATTTGTAAAACTAGACCACAAATTTTCAGTTTCCCAATTTCTATTTCAAATCCAACACAACTCGTACTTGTTATTTGAATTTTTTCCTTCACTTAACATTTTCAAAGCGAAAAGTAGCAAAACAGATTCGTTATTGAAAAACATTGTATAAGTTTCACCGGCAATTTCAAAAAAATTAGTTTGCAGCAAAACACTGCAGAGTTGCTCTTTACTGACGTCACTAAGATCACTACCAGTGGTCCTCAAAAGATGCGCAATGACTAATGTAGTACTTATACTATATTTATGTTTATTTTCGGGTAAAAAATGTAATTTTAGATGTTAAGTGTTTTAGCGTCCAGAGCAGGAAGAAGAGCGCGATAAGAAACTGTTTCAGCGGCTAGCAATAAATAGTTTTGTAATTGTTACAGAACACATCAGTTAAAATAACAAATCACGCTGTCATCTTCATTTATGTCCCCTTGTACTGGAGTTTTGTTGCCATAATTATATAATATACATATATAGCAAGACTGTGGTGCTATAATTATTATATTTTTGTTACTACAACAAAACTTTCTTTTGGCTGGTAGTGCTACAGGGTAAACGGTTTAGAAATAATTCACATACAGGAAAAATGGCTTAGGAGGATTCTGGAACCGTTGAAATCATCACGCAAGTCACCCCCTGTACCGGGTGCATTGTGAAAATAGACCTAAAGAATGACGCATATCCTACATCATTTCCGAAAATAAAAAAGGGTCAAGAACCAATCCATTTCAAAGACTTGAGGTTTCCCTTCCATTCTTCCATTCTTTTTAAAATATGTAGGTGCATAATGGAAAAGGCAATGAGAAGTCATAGGAATGAAGATACGAATTGGCCGACAATCAAATAGTTTCAGCTGAATGGATAGACTACCACCAGGTAACTAATTGGTGAGGAAGTTAAAAGAAAATTGCAAATTAAGTGAAAATCAACACGAAGAAATTGTATGACTTGAAAATTATAAAATGATGACTCTCCATCTGAAGACACGAGGATAAAAAATGTAGAAAAATACAAATAGGTACTGGTACGTGGCTCTTGACAAGAATGGCACTAGAAGCAGGTAAAAAAAGTAAGGCAAAAATGTCATGGGTGCTCTTAATCCATTATTACATCTGTTAATGTATAATAAACGTGGTTTATCACAAGAAGCTATTAACCGCAGAGGAGAAGCTGCCGGAAGAGCTGACTAGGAAGAATAAGGACCTACGAAATTCGAAGAAGGGTAGACATAAATAATTGTTGATGATGTAGGGAAACAACCCCGCTGGTAGACATGGTCATTTGAAGCGGATTAATGAAGATCGTTGATCGAGAAGATCTTTGGAGTGGGTTCCACAAGAGGAGATGTAGAGAGAGGAGGACCAAAATGAAGATGGACTCAGGGAAGTGAAGAAGCGATGGATGATAAAGAACTAATATAAGTGTGATCTGTAATTTAATGGGAATTGATAGTTACTGGGGGCGTTAGAAACGTTAGAAACTTACTAATATCTTTTGGACATTTACCCAACCAAAACTTAATCTAAACAAACCCCTTAATAAAAAATTACCTTTACCATGATGTGTTTCGCTTCCACTATCTTCCGACGGCGGACCAGGGGGTGCTCTTAACCCTCCGCCCAAACCAGCTGTCGGATACCTCGGCCTGATCCCGAATCCTAAAGGAACGAAGGCTCCAGGACGACCTATCAAACTTGCTGCACCAGGAAATTGCAACAGAGGCGGAAATAGGGATAATTGAAAGGGGGGTGGAAGCACCCCCGATTCTAACACCATGTTATTTGTTGGGTTCACGATTGTTTCTTTCTTATTGTCACTAAGGGTTATAAACAGATGTTGCTTGAAGTTCAGTTAGTTCATTCCGCATCCGACGGGGTTGGTGATTTTAGGGGAAGAAATCATTGTCCTGGCGATAGGTTTTTGTCAATTTTCTGCACTTTCAGTCAGTAATTCATGATATGCTTCCATGTTGGTTTTGCACAAAAATGTTTTGTTTATAACACTAGATCACTAACTACACTAAGCAGAAACATTGGGTAGAAGATAAGTTTAACACCAAGGAAACGTTTAAAGCCTTTTTTACACCGGGTGTATTTTCCGAAAATTGTCAAATTGAGGATGTCTTTCTGAGGATCCGCGATATCACATATACATGTGTTATCCTGTTGTTAGTCGAAAGTTCACTAACCATGCCATCAGGATGTGGTGGCAGTGAGGGCGGCTGAAATACGCCTTTGGAATCCTGCGAATGCCGTTGGTTGGGTTTAGGAACGCCTACTTGTAACCCCACCTCTTAGGGCAATCGTCATTATTGGGGCTTTAGCGTTCTAACCAATATGTTCCCTTTTTATTTATTGTTTCTATTTTTTGCTGTAGTTGATTTCCTCGTGTTTTATTGTTTTTTTGATGGATTGATTGCGGCAGGCCGGGTTTCTGATTTATTGTTAATTAGAGCTTTTTTTAGATTTTTGTTACATATATGGTCTATTTTTTAGTTTGTTGGGCATTTTTTAGTGGTGACCTCTCATTAGCACATTTTTAGGTTATTCCCATTTTCAGTTCTCTTTTTAGAACGAAATTTTATTTTTGCCCGATATACAGGATGAATACTTAGTATAGAGAGGGTAGTTTGGGGGCGCTTTTAATATACACTCCCTTTCACTGCAACCGATATATGGCAAATTAACATGGGAAATTGAAAATAGGTTCATATTATTTAATTTCTAGTAGTATGTAGGTATCTATAGCAATTTAAATTGTCAAATGTTGGACATGTAGATAAGTCATTTTTCTTTATAGGGTATCGTACCGCTTCCAAGTTACAACTGATGAAATTTGAAAAATGACGATTTTTAACGTCAAATAACGCCGAAACCGTAAGACATTGACCCAATGTAGGGTTAACAAAATGGCTCTTAAATTCAACAAACAATTCCAAAATTCGATCAGATACAGGGTGTTCCATTGAAGAAAACAAAGTTAGGTGCTGTGCAGAAGAAATGGGACAACCTGTATAGTTGAAAATAATTTTATAATGTAAGGAAGTTGATTGGATGCAACTTTCATTTGAATCATTTTTCGATATCTATACAACTCCTCTGTTGAGTTATGGAGGAAATACGCTAGCGTGGGACACCCTGTATACTTATAGGTTGTACCAAACTTTTATTCAACAATAATAAGAGGGTACGTTGAACAGCTGCCACGACTAATAGACCTGCTCAAACAACTATAAACCTAGGGCAAGTACCAAATTAACCTAACTCAATCAATGCTTTGAGTTTGGTTCGCCAAAAAAAAAATTAATTTGGTAACCAGCACATAACAGCTATAAGCAGTATAAGAAAACAGGATTTATTTTATTCCATTACTGCAAATTTGACTGAAATTTTGTATATCAGTTCTATATATTTATAGTTTTGATATTTTTTTATATGGATCATTTCCCAAAAATAACCGTAATTTTAAATTTTTTCTTGTTTTAAAATAATTGTGCGGTTTCATTAAAGTCAAAATAATTATGATCGTCGTTTTTCATTATGTTTACTCATGTCTGAATTACTATATTTATATTTATATTTATATTTATATTTATATTTATATTTATATTTTGGTTGTCTATTAGGTTCATGTTTTTTACAATCTTAATTTTGTAAGCCACGTAGGTGGGTGTTTTTAAATTCGAATACAAAAATTTTAAGTTGCATTTTTTGTGTGGGCTTAGTAAGTTATAATACCTATTTTATTTTTCATAATGAAATTTTTAGGAAAGTTATTTTTATCAAGCAGCTTAAAATATTTTCTATTGCAAATCTTCTAAAGTAGGTATGGTCTGAAAAGTTTAATACTTGCTCGGTCAGCTGTAAACACATAAGAATACACTGAGAGCAAACGGTTGTGAAAGTCAACATATTTCATTTTGTTAAATATATTTGAGTTGAATCGAATAATTAAAAGTTCAGTGAAATAAATATTTTTTAATTTGAGCAACCGTCAACGTTTGGTTCAACTCAGATAACATGTTAAGTAACATTTGCTTCATTCAACATTTTACCAATTTTAAATTAAGATGAAATAAAAGTTTATTTGCCTGTACTATTGGAGAATGTTGAAATGATGAAACAGTTTTTCAATTTAATTCAAGCCATTTGCATTGTAGGTAAAACTAATTCGTGTATGAGTGAAACAAATGTTTCCGTTGTTCGACAACTGTTCAACAATTTATGTCTAGGTGGCGCGATTTGGTTCTCCCTTACCAACAACAAACATTGCATATTCTTCAAATTAACAGCATGTGACAGTGACAATTTCAAATTTAACCCCAAAGCAGTAAAATGTTTACTCGTATTATAGTTGAAAGGTTGATTCCAAACCTCGCTTTGGTTTTATAGGTACATATTAGGAGGTAGGATATTTTTAGCTTCCTAGCTGAGCTAGGTAGCTATTGTGATAGTCGTTTTTTGACCATGGTGTTTTTTCATCAAATGCGGACGTTTCAGGTCATTCTAAGACTTTTTGACAAGGGGGCACATTTCCGTCCGTATGACATCATCGAACATTTCTTTCAATGAGACCATATATATTTTTGTATTGCATCGGATAGAGGGTATTTTTCGCTACACGATGTGTGAAAATCGTAATAGGTTGTATAAGGAAAAAATTGAGAAAAAAATTGGGAAAGGTAGGTAGCGTAATAAAATGTTTGTGGTAAATATGTGAGACCGGCGAGAATCTGTCCCCAACACCTCCTCCTGGAACTAAGTGCATGCGCGCGCACTGTGCAGTGCGGTTGTGGCTAGGAAGCTGTTCTGTCAATGCGTTGACAACTAGTTTTGAATAGGTACGTCGTTCTGTTGAGTTAAAAGTCTGTATGGCACTCGAACGAAATACAAAAATCTGTCCAATTGTGAACTCGTGAAGTTCAATTGAGAGATGATTAATTTAGAAATAACGTCAGTTACTGTTGTTTCCAAATCTTCTGAAACTATAATTGGGTGATGGTACAATGGTATTAGAAATTGGGGAGCCCATGGCACAGCCATTTGCTTGTAAACTTTATCTTCAAATTTGAAATATGTAGGTAGTTGTTTGTGTAAGTTCAATTGCAGTGAGGAAGTAATAGAAATAATAGAAGTAATATAAATTGCAAAATATGTATATATAAAAATTATACCTTTTTCATTAAAAGACCAGCCATTTTTAAAATTTTTTTTGTTCTGTGGTAGATAGAACGTTTTTTTAAAATTTTTATAATTTATAAAGTGGTCTTTGAATATAAGGAACAATTGGTCTAAGAGGAATATAGTTTCATGTAATTTTAGCAGCGGCGGCTCGTGCGGCGGCTCGTGCGCGCGCACTGCCTACAAAAATATGGTTTTAACCTTTTTAGATAAAAGGTTCAAACCTTATAATTATAATATCAACTATTATAAACTAATAAGTTTAAAACTTTTCGAATCTCTGCCGCAATGTATAGGTATTAATTATTATGCGAGATAATAAATAGTACGCCCTCTAAGCATTCCGCATCGTCTTTCAAAATGCCTACCACACACGCAACCAGCTAAGGAAAATGCACATTCGATATGGGAGCGAGATCGACGCGACTCGCGAAAATTTCGTCGTATGTGCTTTTAGGTGCAAGAATTATAGCTCGTCTGGGAGCGCTGCTTGAGCACACACTTACTGTTGGGCGAAGCACCGGACGCGGGAGTTTGTACTTCTGCGGCAGTGTTTATTGTTTTTGTTTACCATATTTAGGTCTGAGATAGCTCGTTGCTTTGCTTATAACGTGAGTAATTATCTGCATTATCGTGTTTATTTTTAAATATTGAAATTTCCAATGGCTAAAGGTAGTGGTTTGGTTAAAGTCAACACTTAAACATTGTGGAGTGAACTTTAACAAAGTGGTCTCCTGATTTTTGCAATTTTCAAAATTATTATTGTGTTATAGTACTCCATTCAGTTAAAAATGAATATTTTATCTAAATATAGACTTTTGACGAAAAACTTGAAATAAAATGGAATGGACGTCCTAAGCCTGTGCGAAGTATCAAATGCTTTTCGAAAGGTCGCGGTAAAAGTTGTGTGCGAAAGTTTAACCTTTTGGGTTTGGGATTTTCGTTAAATATTGCGGTGAGTGAAATTTCTTGTTTGAAAATGTTTGAAAATGGCTTCTAAAGCACTTCATTTAAAAAAACTACTGGGAAGAAACCGCCAGATCCCCCCCAACCCCTGAGCGGTGATTTCATTCCAGAGCACTGCCAAGTTCTAAAGTCAGGAGCCTCCACTGAATTTTAGTAGGCCGTATTATGAGAGGGAGAGGAGGTAGAGAATTTTGAATTTTAAGTTTGCTATACCTACTGAAGTTGTGGAGAATGTCATTTTCATCAAGTAGTAATTTATAAATAAAATTTCTATGAAGTTCATAATTACTGTTTTATTACTTTTTCAGGTTTTAATGAAATTATTTGTGGGCTACTTTTGAAAAAGGGTTTTGTAGTTTTAATGTTAGGTACTTAAAATTTCTGTTTCGTTCTTATTTATTTCTGGAATTGAATTAGCGTATTTTTAATAATTTGACAAATTTTATTTTGGGGATTTCAAGGAATTCGGAGATTTCTTGAGGGATTAATAGAATTTAGTTTAAGTTCTGGAACGTGTCCGCTCCCCATAGCACGTGTTCTGCTGTTCATTGGTAGGTGGCGCTATAAATTAATCTCATTATAAAAATGTAGTAATGACACTACTCCATGTTGCATGTTCTTCTATAAGAAAATACTTCTGGAACAGTAAGTAAAAGTATACTTATATTAATTTCTTTATTCGTTAATTTTTCTGTCAGCTAATCAATCATCGTGCGTTAGACCAGCGAAGATAACTTTATTCGAATTAAAGTCCGCAGCCCTCTCGTAATTCCAACCGCCAAATTGCATTTCTTCCATTTTTATTTTACGGTACAACAACTTCAATTAAACGTAAATTACATTTAACGACTTCTCGTATCAAAACCCAATATACACAAACATATTTTATTAACTAATTTTGGTGTGTATGGCAATTATAAATTCGATGTACAAAAACACTACGTCAGTGAGGTAATTACGGACGGCGTAAGTCAGGAAGAAACACAGCGGGTAAGCCAAATTAGTAAACGAAGACTAGGGAACCGCCTGAAGGTATAATTGGTTAAGTTCTTTTTGGTGAGATGGCAGCCGAAATTGGCTGGGAGGGTAATTATTGAGAACGCTTCCAGAAATACTAAATTTCAATCGTGTGCAGATTATTGCTCGCTCGCTATATTTAATCGCCGCAAAGTCTCAGAGTGTTATGTAAATTTAAATCTATAAAATATAGAAATCGAACATTCTTTCCATGCTTTAATCTGATGCTATTTTTTCGATTGCTCAGGATTTTGACACTTTCCTCCAAATTATAATCCATTGTCCACTTATTCACCACCCGTCACCCTTGCGAGTATCCCTTTGTTGACATTTACTTATGTTATCGAAACTCAATTTCCTGCCATTACCAGACTTCCTCTGGTTATATATTTGATCTCTTCTTAACATTAATTTCCTTTTACCATGCTTTCGCCCTACTCGCGTAGGTGTTCTGGATAGAGGTTAGGGGTTGGGGGGTGGCGATTAGTATTAAGAAAGCCACTCTTTGGAGAGCTAATGTTTGCTGTCATCTTCTGTAAATTAATGGGGCTCTTTCTGAATTGATAGCTCTAACAAAATTACGTGGGATATGTAGTTGGACAATAGCACCTACACGATTATGAGAATGGAATAACCAATGTCATTCTTAAATAATTATGCAATATAGAAAGAATGATTTTAATTTTTTTCTGATAAACGTCCAGAGATGTCCAGGAAGAAAGTGAATCCTACAGACTGCGCCAATAACTTTCTTTATTAAGGAGCGGATTTTTTTAAAGACGCAAAAAGTTATTATTCCACCAATTTGTTATTTGTATTTCAATTCTAAGGCAATAAGTTATTTGAATAAATAAGTATTTCTATTTTGGAGGAATCTTATGACCGGAATAGCGCAGTGGGCATGGCGCTTACCTTTGGCCTCTAACCGGCTCAAAACCAAGTGCCGTACCACTGTACCATTCCACCCATAATTTAAAGTTCTAGTACAGATTATAGTATAAGGATATGTGTACAGTATGCTCGGTAGGCAGCCCAATTTTGTCACATTTCGCGCATGACGTAGAGTGCGAAACAGAGATTCGCGGGAAACACTTCTCCGTGCTGTGCGAACGCATTGATGCCATGGTGTTAGTGTTTTGCTTTTATTTTAGTTTTTGAACAATAAATATTATAATATCTTTGTAGTTTCCTAATTATTATATTTACTTATTGCCTAAAAATTGTATTCCTTAAATTTAATTGCAGTTGTTTTAATTAATTTTTTAATAAACTAAAAAATACCAACTTCTAAAATATCAAGACCAAGACTTTTCCAAGACTCTTGGTCTTGGATCATTTATGTTAGTCTTGGTCTTGGTATTGGTCTCGAATTCAAGACCAAGACAAGACAAGACCAAGGCTTTTCTTGGTCTTGTGCGGAACCCTACTACACTGGCGAGCATAAAATTAGGGTCACTTCAAAAATTCAACTTTTCTGGTTATTTATTGTATCTTATTATTGTAAATGGATTTCGTTGTATATATATCTCTAAACAGGAATGTTTTAAAAAGAAAACGTTTCATTTTCTAATGTTTTTATTGAAAATTCGTAAAGAAGCAAATTTTAACAAAATTGTCTTAAAAATGTGTAGTGAGAAAAATGTTGGAATAAAACAAGGAAGTGTTAAAATTTTGACCCCTAATAACGAGTGTTTCCTCCCCGTGCATTTGACAGCCTGGAGGCGACGTGGCATGCTCTCAATTAAATTACGGATCACATTTTGGGGGATGTTATTCCACTCCTGTAGTAGGAGCTCCCTAAGATCCTGTGCGTTGGTGGGAGACGGCGTATGACTTCGTACACGTTGTCCTAGCTCATCCCACACATGCTCTATGGGGTTCAAGTCGGGACTCCGTGCTGGCCAGTCAAATCGCGTAATTTGAACCTCATCCAAATAACCGCTAACAATTCTTGCCACGTGGGGTCGAGCGTTATCATGCATAAAAGTTGCATTTTCTCCCAGAACCGTCATAAAAGGCATGACATGATTTTCTACAACTTCCGTTACGTACCTATGGGCAGTTAGGGATCCATTGCCGATAAACACTAATTCGGTACGTGCGTCTGAAGAAATTCCTCCCCACACCATAACTGAGCCTCCACCAAATGTAAGTCGCTCATCAATACAAGCCTGGGCATACCTTTCTCCGGGTCTTCGCCATACCCGCCGACGTCCATCCGACCCATTTAAACAGAAATGTGACTCGTCTGAGAATAATACCCTCCCCCAATCGTCATTTGTCCATCCCAAGTGATCTCGAGCAAAGTTCAGTCTTGCAATTCTATGGCGACGGAGAAGTGGAGGACCCGTAGCCATTCTCCGAGAAGATAATCCAGCAGAACGAAGTCGCCTTCTAGCTGAACATTCGCTAATGTTAACATTTCTGACTTCTTGGAGGAAATTTCGAAGCGAAACTGCCGTAGCAGTCCGATTCCGTAAAGCCATGGACAGAAGAAAACGGTCATCCCTTGGGGTGGTGGTTCTTTTCCTCCCTGATCCTGGTCTTCTCGTCAGCCTACCAGTTTCCTGAAATCGTTGGGATACCCGCTGAACTGTACAAAGACTTACACCAACCGTTCTTGCTGTTACACGTTGCCCCCGACCATCTTGCAACAGCGCTATAATTCTGGCCGCCGTGACAGGATTTAAAGCCATTATAAGGAAATAAACGAAGACTACACTTTTCGACCGTCAAGTTATACACAGGAAAGTTAGTGAATAAATGAAGGAAATTGAAAAATAGACCCCGAGAAATAAGCTTCCAAGTAGCGCACCTGCAAGCATTTACTAGAAATCGAAAATATTGAATCTTTGTTGTGCAAAAGAAACCACAAAAAACTTATAACAGTTCTCAGAAATGCAAGTGTTATTGCCTTCAAGAATTAATTAAATTTAATATTTTGAATTCTTGGAAAAATTGGCAATTTTCAAAGTGACCCTAATTTTATGCTCGCCAGTGTATTAAGTAATAAGTAATTAAACATTACCTACAAAAGTTTAAAAATTTTTAAAATCTCGCTTACAAATCAAGGGTGGTCATTTTTACAATACCATTAGAATCTTCTAAACCCGAAGAGATTCAGAGTTGGTCAAATTACAGAAAACGTGTACATTTCCATGCTCTTTAAGGATCTGAAAAGAAATTCTGGATAGCTCTCGTTGTTCCCGAAATATCCTGAAAAAATTGAAATATTGCATTTTCTTATTTCTTCCATATATTTTCAGGATATTTCAGGAACAACGGGAGCTATCCAGAATTTCTTTTCAGATCCTTAAACAGCATTGAAATGTGCACGTTTTCTGTAATTTGACCAACTCTGAATCTCTTCGGGTTTAGAAGATTCCAATGGTGTACATTGTAAAAGTGACCACCCTGTATAGGTACATTTCTTTCTATTTTAGAAAGCCAAAATGGGATTAAAAGCAAAAAAGCTAAATTATTGCATTTCCTATTTTTATATCTACAGGGTGTCCCAGAACAACGGGGCAATATTTCTAGAGCATATAGTTTGGGTCAAAATAATACTTAAAGTATCTATAATTTTTTTTCTAGGACGCCTCCCTTCGAAGCTATTCGCCCTTAACAGTCAAGTCCTGAAGAAGGTTTTCTGCTGATAACTTTCAAACTACTGAATCGAATGTTATAAAATTTGGACTGTAGACATAGTAAGCAAATATCTGTGATTGAGTGACATGACATCTTCCTTATCTTGTCTAGGAAGCCCCTAATGCTTTTCACCCCTTAACTTTCACGCTGATGCTCGTAACGAATTTGCAATATTTTTAAATTCTTCAAACAATTTTCTCAAAAAAGGTACTCTTTTTTGAAACTGTTCGCGAGAAAAAATGTATACAAAGACATAAATTATCATTTTTACTATACAAAAATGTATGCGTCTACAAGGTGCTCACTTCAAAAATTTATTGTTTATTTATTTATTTGTTTATTTATTGTTATTACGTTTTCAAAACCGATTAGTCATACATTTTCAATTCATTTTCACTTTCTGACATGTTTCATGAAGCAGTTCACATTTCATAGCCTGGTTTGTATAGGAAAAATGATAAACCATGACTTTGTATACATTTTTTTCTCGGAAACGGGCCGATTTAACGGTTTCAAAAAAGAGTACCTTATTTTGACCAAATTGTTTGAGGAATTTAAAAATGTTATTGCAAATTCACTAAAAGCATCAACGTAAAAGTTAAGGGGTGAAAAGAATTAGGGGTGTTCCACCCCCGCCTTCCTAGCCAAGTTACGGAGGATGTCATGTCACTCGATCACAGATACTTGCTTACCATGTCTACTGTCCAAATTTTATAACATTCCATACACTAGTTTGAAAGTTAACAGCAAAAAACCTTCTTCAGGACTTGACCTTGAAGGGAGAATAGCTTCGCAGGGATGCGTCCTAGAAAAAAACATTATACATACTTTAAGTGTTATTTTGACCCAAACTATATGCTCCAGAAATATTGCCCCGTTGTTCTGGGACATCGTGTATATTTATATGGTTACGTTATAAATAAATTATGAATTCTTAATAAGTTAACCCCACAGTGACACAGTAATTAAACTCGACACGTGTTTCGCTGACAACGTCAGCATCCTCAGGAGTTGAAGATTAATCTACATCTAAACTTGCACCATGCTGCTACAAATACCAAACCTCCAACTACTGAAATAAAATGAATCGTTAAACCTATAGGGTTTCTTAAAACTTTTGGGACATAAGAGCAATAAAATGGGTTTCTTAGAACTGGAGGGTAAGTATTTATATGGCTACAGTCTTAAATTCTATCTACCTGATAAATATATACAGGGTTTAGTTTCGATGTATTTTTTGTCTCAATTTCCCCATGCTATTTCGTAAATTCCCGGTTTATGAATTGGCCCCGTTTTATTTTTCGCACATTTCCAAGTAGATTTTGTAAATTGCTGCTCGAAGTGTGAACCACTTTGAAGCCCGGTACATATGGCATTTTTATAAATTTAGTAATTTGGTTATTTCTATTTAAAGTTGTGGAAATTCGTAATAGCATTTTGAATTTTCGTTTCCTAAATAATCTATTGACAATTTCTGGATCGAAACCGTTACATCTCGCTATAATCTTTATGTTTACTTCCTGGCGGTATCTTTCAACGGATAATGGTAGACTCAACAAACCAAGAACAGCCTCTTTGTGCTGACTGCAGCGGTTCAAATCTGCAGTTATGTACCGAGCTGTACTGATTTCTTTCCTAATTCTAACTTATCTTTCCTAATTACTAAAATGTCTAAAAATGGAAACTGTCCTTTTCTTTTTATTTCATGGGCAAATTTGAATTGAATTGAATTGAATCTAATATTTAATGTCGCTCAAAAAATCTTCAGTGTTACATTTACTAGTGTCAAAAATGGCAAATATATTAGCTTTCAGTTGGGTTTCAAATTTGCCCATGAAAATTTCTGCAATGAGAGGAGAGAGGCAATTTTCCATGGCTGTACCTTCACTTTGTTGAAAAAGTGATCCACTGACTTTGAAATTAAGGTCCGTCAAATTTGCACCCCCACCTCGAACAACCCAGGTTAATTATACTTCATAATTTTGCACACATTATGCACAATTTTGCACACGCACTGAGAAAAATGGGTAGTTCCCAACAAATAAATATGACTGTAGAATAACAGTGACTTGTTAAAAACTAAAAATTATTTCTTCTAGATAAACCTTATTTACCGCAACTTTTTTGGTATATCTCCCATTATGAAATGCTTGATTTGGTATCTTTATTTGTGGAAAATATATATTATTTCTCACGATTATTCGCAATTTAATTCAAGCTAATTCTATGATTTCGCCTAAATAAATATTGCCTTTGAAACAAAAGCCATGATGTATTTGTAACAAATAAACACTTATGTTTGGCTGTGGCTAATGTCATTTTAGACTTTTAGAGGAAGAGCTGAACATTGTGAGAAAGGTTATTTTTATATTATATACTTAACCAGCCGCCCCAGCGCATCAAGTAGTGAGCGCTACCCGACGCTAGATGGCGCAGGCCAAGCTCTCGCTGATATCTGTTAAGCCACTACATACAAAAGGACCCTGGATTTCAGCCAAAACCAAGAATAAATAAAATATATACGTTTTTTATATTATTTCAGATATTATTGTTGTTGTACTTTTTCAATTATTAATAAAAGTTTCAACAACATAACAACAATCTTACAATGTTTATTTGATTTCTGTCGAATAAATAATGGCAGACCTGCCACCTGCAAGGTATACAATGAGATAAAAACAAGTCCGTTCAATTAAGTAAGTAAATATATCCGTTACTTGGAGATTAGAGATTTTATTTCATAATTTATTTGAGAGAAAGAAATGATAGAGTTTGTTAAAATTAGTAATGGGCGATATCGTGATTTTTCAATCACATTGTGAATTGTTAATGTGATTTTTCTATATCAGTGATTTTAAAACGTGACGTGATCACGACTTTAGTAGTATTATACGTACGAACGTATACGTGATCACAACATTTCACTGCCTCGCTAATCTCGCTATCGAGCACCTCTGTGCTATCGAGCGAGGATAAGGAACAACGGAATGTCGTGATCACGTCACAGTTTTGTAGGACCTTTAGTAACAGTCGCTACCAGTGATTTTTTGATATCAGTGATTAAATCACAGTTCGTGAAATATCGACCATCACTAGTTAAAATACATTATTTATTTGCGGCAAATAATTAATTTGGTAGCTACAAATATATAATTTACTTGTCACAAATAAGTAATATATTTTAACAAACTCTGTGGTTTATTTCTGTCAAATAAATTATGAAATTAATTGAAATAAAATCTCGAAGTAGATGATTTAGTTAATGGAACTGACTTATTCATTTCGCTGTATACAGGTCTACCATTTATTTCCCAGAAATAAAATTCACATTGATATAAATAAACCTTTCTCTCAGTACGACGTCCCGTATTTTGCATAGTTCACCCTTGGAAATAGCAGGTGAAAGTATGTGGGGGTGCAAACTTGACGCTGGCACCCCCAATTGTCCCGATAAAAGTATTTTTCCCGCCATTCTAATAGTCTAATTTTGCACAATTTTGCACACCTAATTTCAAGTTCTGCACATCAACAGGTTAGAGTCTAGAGTTTTTCAAAAATGACCGTTGGCCTCCCCCTACTCACAATTTTTCAATTATTTTCCTCCGTTTGCAATCGTCGAATTTTGCACAACAATTTTGCACGCCCAATTTCAAATTTCGCGCACAAACAGATTAGGGCCCACTAGGTCATAATTACTTTCAACACCCCTATCTCAAATTTTCGCTTATTTTCCCACCGTTATAATAATCGAATTTTGCGCAATTTTGCACACCTAATTTTAAATTCTGCACACCAACGAGTGAGCCTACGGCTTGTTCAATAATTCACTCCAGCTCCCTACCCGTTCGCATATTAAAATTCCTTACAGACCTACAACATAGAAGCCGTATATCAAGAAAGCGACCGCTTAAATACTATTTAGTTAAACACTATCGGCAACACGTTCGTGGCTCAGTGGTCAATGCATCCTCAACAAAAGTGCAGGTTTAGCGGTTCGCGTCTCGCCGCGGTGGATTTGTTTAGTTCTAGTGATTCAGCTTTTTTCTTACGAACAAGAAATCGGTAAGGTCAAGAAGGTCAGAAAGGTCATCGCCATCAACGCCAGAGACATCTTCACTTATTTGACTTTTATTGTTGATATATAAGTCTCCCTTGCTTACAAGTTCCTCGTCCGTTGCTGTAGGTCTGTAAGGAATGTTAATATACGAACGGGTAGGGAGCGGGAGTGAATTATTGAACAAGCCGTAGACTCAATCAGCTGGTATGCATAATTTAAAATTAGGTGTGCGCAAAATTCGACTATTATAACGGTGGGAAAATAAGTGAAAATTTGAGATGGGGGATGCTGAAGATTACTGATGACCTGTGGGTGTGCGAAATCTGGAATTTGGTGTGCAAAATTGTGCAAAATTCGACGAGCGCAAACGGAGGAAAATAACTGAAAAATTGTGAGTGGGGGGGGGGGGGGCAACGGTCATTTTTGAGAAAGCTTTAAACTCTAACCTGTTGATGTGCAGAACTTGAAATTAGGTGTGCAAAATTGTGCAAAATTAGACTATTAGAATACTTTTATCGGGACAATTGGGGGTGTCAGCGTCAAGTTTGCACCCCCCGCATATTTCCCCCCGCTATTTCCAAGGGTGAGCTGTGCAAAATACGGGACGAGGTGTGCAAAATATATTGTGCATAATGTGTGCAAAATTATGAAGTATAATTAACCTGGGTTGTTCACCTCTAATTCTAACAAATTGTTAAAAATTTTATTAACCATAAATAATTTGTCATTTTTATACATTTAAACATTATGTCTAAATAAATCTTGACAACGGACCTAATCGGGGCCGAAACGTCGATTATTTAAAAATATTTTACAAATTTCTTTACCAATATTTCACAAAACATCAAATTATATTTAATAAAAATTGAGAAACAATTTCATTAATAAAAGTAAAAATAAAGAAATGTATTCCTTCATTGAAACAAATCTATAATTCAAAGATAGTAAACATTAATATAAAAAAATATAAAAAACAGAAATTTTATAGGCACAGAGAAACAAAAGAAAATTATAAACTATAACGCCAGTATAATCCAGATATTTTTCTTTCAACACATAACATTTGAGGTTAGTTCTTGAATTGTTCGTTGAGTATCTCCTACGATTCTTTCAAAATTATAAAAATTATTGGCGGATAAAAAATAAATTCTGCAATGGCAATATCTGTTTTCTTGGACAAACTGAATAAAATCTATTTTTTGTATCTGTGTTTTAGTACAATTTTGCAAAAAGCTATAAAAAATATCGAAAATTTCCTCTGTCAAATACTTCTGACTATACCTATACCTACTGCAATGCACTAAACTTCTCTAAAATCCCTACAATAAATTCCTGAAACTGCTTGGAAATCTCTTAAATTTCTCATAAAAATTAAAAAATCCGCGAGGTGTCATGAATCCCAACTTCTTCATCGTTACGTACTATTCCACATTTTGTACCCAGCTTGATTTCATTTAATTTATCTTCTCCGTTGGAGTAAATACCAGCAGCTCATTTAGTTTATCGCCGAATTAAATTTTATAATGAAATTTCAATACGGTGTGTTTATCACAGCTCATTAAGCTGAATCGTATTGTGACTGGTATTTGCGACATGTGGTAGCGGTGATTTGTGACCTCTCCCGAGAGGACCGCTTCGTAGTTACAGGCCCGAGGACGGGGAGGGATAAACAGAGGGGCCACCTGGTTGCGAGTCCGTTAACCAACTATCAACCCTGGGGACTTCCTCGCTGCTAATTACAAATCTGTTAAAGCGAACCGATGGTGCGTTAGTCATATAAACTAACTAGCACATTTGTAATCAATGTTTAATGTGCTCAAATTAAATTTTAATTAAAGTTATATTAATGAGTTTGCGGGAAAACTGGAAAATGGAAATGCGGGATCGCTTAATCATCTTGTTATGATTTTGTACAGCGAATTCTAATGATTTTCGAGTTCAAATTTGTTTGACCCTGAGAGTATACTGGAAGAGGTTTCTTGATTGCCTAAACATACCTTGAGAGGAAGCGATGGAAGACTTGAATTAGGAAGAAATTTAAAACACAAGTCCTTGTGGCGATCGGAAGAATGAACAGCAAGAAGCCAGGCGAACGTTAGTTAAAGATGCCTTAGGAGTTAACAGAAGCAGATCTACGTACTACAGAGCCGTCTTGTGCGCAGACTCAACTGGAATGTCGAGCAGAAAGTACGTACATATATACCATCAAAATTTTTATAGTTTTATAGCCGAATCATGACTTCAAAGAAACGGATTATTGATTACAGAATAATTTACATCTGATATAATTATCTGAAAACGGAGTTTTTTACTATACGGCTATTTCTTTGATTTCCTAAATAAACTCTCAATCCTCCCCAAGAACGAACTCTTGAAAAAACCACGCCTAATTGTCCTTGAGTAAATATTTCTTTTCGAAGATCAATTCCTATTTGATCAAATGTTTGGCCTTGTGATTTGTCAATAGTCATTGCAAAAGCTAGTTTAATGGGAAATTATTGTCGTCTTTTAAAAGTAAAAGGATAAACATTTTCACAGTACAACGTTATACGGTTAACGAAAACTATATCTCCATGTTTATCGCCTGTTACAATTTTGCACTGTAGGATACTGTCTCCCAATTGTAAAATTAACAATCTCGTACCATTACATAAGCCTTCATTAATGCTGAGATTTCTAACCAACATCACAATACAATATACTCTCAACTTCAATTCATGCGGAGAAAAATTTGGCGGGTTTAAAGTATGTATTTAAATATTCAGGAAGAATAGCATCGTTTAAATCTCCATTATCACAATTTTCAACACTATCCAAGTTTGTATATATTTTGTCTGTTTTTATATCTAACAGTTCTACCACTTTTTTGTTAATGTCTTCAACGTCAGAATAGCTGATTTGGTCATATCTATGAATCGCTTTTCTCTAATTGATTCTTCCATTATACGTTCAACGATATCCGAATTATAAACACATCTCTGTGGCAATTCTAAATTGCTATTCATATCGTTCAAAACTCCATCTCCAACATCCAATAAAAACTTGGTGAATTCTTGTTCCTGTGATATGGTAGAGCCCGCATATTTTGTGTTTAAGAAAATTTACGGAAATAACTCCAAAGAGAACTAAATTTGATACTTAAATTCACTGTTTCACAGCTGGTAGCATTTATTTTAACCGGTAACAATTGTCAAAAATCTCCTCGCAACACCATAATTTTTCCACCAAACGGAACATCACAATTCATAAAGTCTCGTAAGGTTCTGTCTATAATGTCTAAAGCATACCTTGGCGCCACAGGAGCTTCATTCCAAATAGAAACATCTACACTCCTTAAGTAATCTGCTTCTTTTGAATTTTTCTGAATATTGGAAGATGAATCTAAAAACAGAGGAACAGGTAACCCAAACGTTTTATGAACTGTTCTGACATGAGGAAGTAGTGTTGCTGCTATGCCCGTGAAGGCCATGGTACAAACAATTTTATTCTTACTCTTCAGTAAGCTGTAAAGGGTTGTATAAACACAAGTCTTACAGGAGCCTCCTGGACCGTCTATATAAAAACATGAAGATTCAGAAATTGATTCATTTATGTTAGCATCACATTTACCCAAAATAATATCTACAATTTCTTTCTGCTTTTGATTTATGTGTTTATATTGTCGTGATCATATTTCTATTGCTTGTTCTTCATTTGCATATTCAATGTCGTGGCATGGTAGGAAACATTGAAAGATTGTAACCTTCCGCAGAAAGCATGGAACTAATTTGAATATAGGCTTTTTTGTCCTTCAGTATTGCTGTAACGTCTTTCATAATCTTGTGACATTGCTACTTTAAATTCTTCCCACAATTCTTCCTGATAAATTGGTCGGCAATGCATTAAAATACGAATGAATAAATATCTCAGCTGTCTGGGCATCATCCAAATTTCAGCTTCATTCATGGCTCTTTTCCACTCGTGATGATCTTAAATAAGACCTAATTTTAAACACGCTGCTACATAACATTCCTGTATTTCTCCGTTTACTGTTTTCAGATCTTCAAATCTGTTTGCTCCTTTAATATGAAGTAATAATAATCGAAAATGAAATAGTTCAATTTGGCTGTGGCTTACGGAGTACATGCGTCCAATAACTTTGAATTGTTTCTGGCGGCGCCGGCGTATACTTTTACAACGACAACAAACATGATACCTATACCTGTGATAGTTCAGACGTACGCACTTTTGGCGATCGGCTCCCGTACGTATTAAAAAGAGACGGAAACGAAAAACTTAACCTCGCTAGATCGAAACGATACATGTCTATTGCGCATTCTCCACGACTAACATCACTTTTATTAGATAGGATTACAGGTGCTTTCAGACATAGCACATTTAAAATGCGGAGTACCTCAGGACAGTATATTCGGACCAATTTTATTTTTAATTCACATTAATGATTTGTCTGGAAACTGAAAATTGTCAGCTTACTGTTTACATGTCGATAACACAAGCATTATTGCTAGTGAAGTGGAAACTGATCGTCTGGAGGGTAAAACGTCGTATTATTATTATTATTATTATAGATAGAAAGCATAGTAGTGAAAAAAATCAGTTATCTATCTTATAACAGTTTTACTATACTTACCAATCGATATAATTGCAAATAAGTATATTGTACGGTTTTAATAATAATTTTAGCAATATGAATCTGTTTCGCCAGTTTCCCACGCCAACAAAACAATTTACATCTCCTGTAGACGCGATTAAACAGCAGAGCCGACGTTCAGGCCATTCCTGTAATCCTGGCTGTTATCTGTAATGCCGCAGATAGTATCGCATAAATCACAAGGTATTATCATGCATTAAAAAGCATCAACCGATGTCGGTATCGTGCGAATGTGTCTACGCTTTGTTGCTCTATTATTTGTTTTTCGGAGTTAAGTAATTTCATGGTTCCTCAGTTATGTGGCAACGTAAAGAAGGCAATTTGTTTGAATTAATGTTTTAGTTATGGTGGATGGCCGTTTTAAAGAGGGGGAGAAACGGATGAAGCTAATATGACAAATTGTAATTTATCACCTTTAAGTATAGTGCTTGTGGAAAGTGTAAAACTGTCGGTATGACGGTAACGAACGGTGAAAAATAAGCTGAGGAACCGTTACTGCAATTAATGAAATTGCCTCTGCTTGATTGTTACTATGAAATTTATTTTGACAGCATTTTTTACCTGTATCGCATCAGTATGAGAATTTCAGCATTTATGCATGGAACTATTTACGAAAACTGTGAGATAAATTGTAGATCTGTATATATCAATTCAATTAACTAAATCATCTTATACTTGGAGATTTTATTTCATATTTATTTGACAGAAATAAATCATACAGTTTGTTAAAATACATGACTTATTTGTGACAAGTAAATGATATATTTGTAGCTACCAAATCATTTATTTGCTGCAAATAAAGAATGTATTTCAACAAACTCTATAATTTCTCTCAAATAAACTATGAAATTAATTAAGTAACTCCAACTTACTTAATTGAATTGATATGTTTATTTCGCTGTTATCCCCAAGTCTACCATTTATTCTACATAAATCTAATTCATATTGATAGGAATAACCCCATCTCTCAGTGTTCTTCCACCCTAATTTGCAACATCTCTTTCGGGGCTGTATTCTGAGATGCTCTGTATAGTTAAGCTTATCAAATCGTTTCGTTTTTTGCATTTGGATTGGTTGGAAGGATGACCTGTTCGTTGATAATACCCTTCACTAAAAGTCGAAGAAGGGCGGGTTCTCTATTGCTAAACGGTGGAGAATGGAAAAACAAAAACAATTTAAAATGGATTGTATTACCTCGCAAACACACAGCTGTGTAACTGATCCGTCAAAGCACATAATATACAGATTGACATATAGACCTTCCACTGCACCCTTGCATTGCGTGTTGTTAGGCAGTAAAAAATGACAAGTCGTAGATTACAGTTATAAGTACGTTTTCGGTTAGAACAGTCAAGTCAGTCGGATCAGATGCAGGAGAAGAATTTGCCTTTTCTTTTTACGGGTTTCAGGATTATTTCAGTCAGTACGAGTTTCTGGTTTTACAAGTCCGTCTGGTTAGATGCGGGTATGCAGACAGCCATGGCCTCATTTCAGAGGCTGGGAGCATTCCATCGTAGCTGGATGAACAAAAGCATTGCCTTAAGAGAAAGCGTCGTCCGACAGCACCATCCGTGCCATCGGTCGATCTCGCCTGCACTCGGGCAAATAAGTACATACATGTACCTGCTGTAAGCAACCTGCGTTCGTTAGCGTCGGTGACACAGGACGTAAAGCATTGGACCGTTCCCCATAGCCCGTTTTTGATACTAGGGTTGGTCGTTTGTTAGCTGTATAAGATTCATTTTAATTATGTGTCGTTAGAAATTATTGCTGGCAATTCCTTCCAATTTGTTCTTTGATGTCATCTGTCCATCTACTGGAAGGTCTGTTTATCAGAAATCCCATTACAAAATGGCATTGGTCCTTGTCTTTCTACACATTCCGCCCATCTTCACTTTGACTTTGATTTCTATTGCAAAAATTCTGTAAAAGTTCCTGAATAATCCGTGGCCCGTCATTAAAAACCAAAACAATAAATAATTGAGTCTGGGGCTACGTGAAAATGTTTTTCTCTTAGACGATGTCAATATATCACATTTGCCCCAGGTTTTGGGGCAAATGTGATAACGGACCTTTCCTCGTTCTAGGTTTCTAATGGAGGTATCTTGTGGGGCATATGTGAAAATTTTTCTGTGCATTTTGCTTTTTGAATCTTTTTATAATCGTAAAAAATAAGCAAATTATGCATTTTCAAGCAAAAACATGAAATATAGCAGTTTCTTCCATTAACAACAAATTCCAATTGTATTTTTATCAAAATTCAAACATTCGGGAGCACATTTTTGAGCTAGAACAAATTGTAGCTGTCAAACCAGTGACACGTGTACTTTCTTCCAAGTCTTCTTCATAGTCTGGCAGTTCCTGAAGGTATTCTTAGTCATCTGAGTCTTGATAAGCTAGCTATCACTTCATTAGATGACTTAAAAACTTCGGCGGGTGTCGTCTGACGGTTTTTCTGATTATTTTGCATTTCCTCGTCCAGATTTTTTTGCAGTAATTACTTGAGCTTCGGGAACCACTTTTCTTTTCGGCAGTTTCGGTGTGGATTTATATTGATGAAGGCATTGCAGCAGAAGTGATTCAAAGAAACCTCTCCTCATCATGAAGTTCTCAGTACGAAGACTGGTTGAACGCGTACCTCCATCTTTTCCTATCCTGAGCTCCTCCTCCTCCTCCTCCTCCTCCTCCTCTCCTATCAAGTGCAATATCGTCAGACCTAGACGAAGTACCTGGCATATCCTGTATGTTGACGACATGAGCAGGGGTGGACTGCTTTGAAGTAAGACTCGGAATCTGAATTTGCTGGTCATCATGTTCGTTATGATACTTGCTAGCGTCTACAACAAATTCAGAAAACATACTTTTTGGTAGTTTCCTTCCCATATTGTGCCTTTTTCACCTGACCAACTTTTAATCTCAGATCGTTTTTTCTGATTTGAATACGGCAAGGTCTAGGGGCTGTAAAAAATGAGTAGTGTGGAGTGGTAACTTGAGAATTGTGATATTTTCACTTCTTGCCAAGGCAATGACTCGTGACATGCGAGGAATGCCCGCCGTAAATGACGAGTACTGGACACGCTGTTCTCCCAAAGCGGGAGTTACAGTGTGCTGGAAATAATTGAAGGAAATGCCAGAATCCATCCACCCTGGACAGGCTAAATCCCCAATTTTTAAAGTGGCAATGCCCCTGGCTAGCCTCCTCTGCCCTCCTTTCTTTTTTTCCACCCAGATGGCTATAAATTGTGCAATACGAAATTTCGTCCAACCTGACTGAACATCCTGTATAGCTGATCGTAGATCTTCAGCTGAATACTTTGGATCGTCCCGCCTTTTTGATAATTGCGAACCATTTTCAAAATCTCCAAAATAATAGGGTAAATGTACCTAATACAAAAAGGGGCATTAGTGATATAAATATTTTACATTTACCCCGATTACATGTATTTCTGGAAGCAAATGTGACATACACAATTATAAAAAGACACAATTATCTTATTAAACCTATTAACAACAAAGAAAACTACCCAGTTTTTTACATTTGTGGCCAGGTTTTTGAAAGGCTACCTCTAAAAGCTTGACTACATGGGCGAGTTGAAGACTCACCTGATGCACTTGGTTTCCAACCTCAAATGACAAGCCGCACGAGTTGACAGATAATTTTGTATTCGGTCGGTAAAGTCGAACTCTAACCGGTTCAAGTAGATCAGGAATGTAAGCTTTGTCAGGTCAGCGCAATTTTTTTTTAAAGTTTGCCGTCATATCACATTTGCCCCATTTTTATATTTACCCCACTTCACCTTATATCCTTCTTAATTCTAGTGCTACTGTGCCGAAAACTAAACCCCAGATCTCTCGTGCACTAAGCTGTTTACTAAATTACTAGCGGCCCCTCATCTTTTACGCAAGGAAAAATTCGGAACGCGGAATATTATATAAACTGTATTTCTTCTTGACTGTATTTAACATTATCGCGATTTATGACTGCCTCCATTATCTAACTTTCACTTTGTCAGTCTATCTACCTTTATGGGCAGGAAACGAAGAATAGTTCATTTGAGAGAAGGTAGGTATCTTACATTTCGTGTTGTAGGTATAATAACTTATAAGACAAAGTTCATAATTAATTTCAGATAGGCTAGTAGCGAGTAAATTTAAGAAAATAACTAAATTCGCGATAAGAAGTCCCATAATGAGGCAATAATAAAGCAGCAAAGTTAAAACATTCAATCTGTTTTAATCAACCCGCTAGCATCAGCATTCTATCAAGCGTGCTCTGAAAAGAAGAAGAGAGCGCGTCCGTCGTTCGTTCCTCTCCCACCCGGACGAGTTACGATAGCACAGTTTCACTTGTCTCCCGTTAATTGTATTAGTTACCCGCTTCCTCGGGCTCCGAAAGCGTTGCCTGCATCCGGACACCTACGTCACTAGCGCGTTTCCGGTAAAAACCGGGAAACTTCTAGTCTGGTCGTTTGTGTTCATTTCAAAATGGCCGCCTAGGGTGTCGTCAACGTAATTACAAAATGAATTGTCCAATGGCGGGATCTGCGTTGCCATGACAGCGTTGATTAAAACAAGCGAATGTCTCCGCGTATCGCCATGGTAACTGCTACACCGCCAGATGTCTCTCGAGACGGCAGTTGAACGTGAACCTGACGTGCTATATGGGGGTTTTTCAGAGGGATGAGCTCGTTTATTTCAGTTACTCCACGTTTTGTTTAATTCGAGTTTGCTTGATGGATGCTGCTTAATGGTGTTTTTAAAGCGGGTTTTTTTTCGTTTACCTCTCTCGGTGCTCCTGCTGATTGCGTATCAGGGCAGTAATTAAATTTGCATGGCTTCCATTTAAAGTTTTAAATGAGAGGTTATTAGTTATGTTAATTTAAGCCTTGCTTTTACTAAATTGCTGGAATTAACCAAGCTCGTTCTGTTCTAACTACTTTTAATAAACTTGCTGCCGTTATTACGCACATTAGGTCTTGTAATTTCAGTACAGATGTCTGGCGAATGTCATTATGCACAAGTTAACGTTAAACGGGAGCTTTGTTTTCCGTCCGTGTGCATTTATTTGACGATGTGATGATATTGTTATTGTTGTAATAACAACAAATCTTGGCGGGTTAAGTCAACTTTATAGTCTTCATGACAAAACACAATGACAGTGAAACGGTTTCACTTTGAACATTTTATGGTATAAGTTATTAAGAATAATTATTGGCCCTTTGATTCCAATATATGTTTTGCTTTGAATATCAATAATACTCCTATACCTACTTAGATACAAATAACCTGCATCCTTTCCTAATAACCTGCATCCTTTCCTATCTTAAGCTTGCGTACACATTTCTCCAAAAGTGGAACATCCTACATCCTCAACTGCTTGCGAACATTAGTCTAATCTGAGCCTACCCTAATACTTGTTTAATTTTTATTTCATTATTAAATACCAGTATTTAGTTTATGGTTTTTGTTAGGCAGCAGTTGGTCCACTAAATATCAACGTTTCTCGTAATGTGTTAACAAAAATCGCCTAAGAGCTTCTGGCTTCATTTCTTGGTGGGGTACGGTACTATCTAAAAGATATTGACGGTCAAATTAACTATCTACAGTACGTCCAAAAAGTGTATAGCTTATGGAAGCCTCTTTTATTATGTTATTATACATTAATGTAATGTAAGATGTACTTATACAGTGTGTCCACGGATGGACTTAACTATACTTGTAAAAACTTTTATTTTCAGTTTTTCGAGAAAATGTTATTCTTTATCATTTCTTTTGCTTGTTATATAAATACGATTCACGTTGAGAAACTTTGATTTTGTTGTACAGGGTGCGCAGAAAATACAAAAATGTATATTTGTAAAATGAATAATTTTCGAATCAAGCTTTTTGAAGTCTCAAAATGAAACAGCTTGGAAGGAGAAATCGAAAAGCCAAATAAAGTTTTTCCATAGAAGTTATATTTAGTTGCTAAGAAATACCGGGTGTCCGGTTAAGGTTGGCGACCGGCTATATCTTAAGAACTATTCATCCTACAGCTTTCAGAAAAAAATTTTCCTATAAAAGTGGCCATGAAAACTTCATTAAAAATATTTTTAGGTTTCAGTTTTCCCCGCTAGGGGGCCCAATTTTAATAGAAAATATACAATCCGCATTTTCTTCGAAAATTCAAATGGAAATTTAGGAATCCTTTAGCTTTCTCAAAATCTCATCGTAATACCCTGCAAATTAGTTTAATAACTTTTTGATCTAGCTTATGAAATAAGGAATGGGGGAAGGAAAAAATTCCCTTACACCGAAAATATCATATCTCCGGATTGCTTGAACCAATTTTAGTGAATATGGTTTTGTTGGAAAGGGAATCTATAGCTTAATAGAAAAACCGGAAGTTTTTATCTTTATCAAATGGAAGTTATCATCAAGAATATCGTTTAATCAAATCCCTGTGCACAGGTACCAAATTTTTTTGAATGGAATGGTACATTTTCACAACATGCTGTTAGTACACCTAACACAAAGAACAGAATACCGCAAACCGAAAGTTCCTATCTTTTTCAAACTAGAGTTGTGATCAAAAATACTGTTCAATCATATCTCATTGCGTGGGTAAATTTGAGAAAAATTAAATACCTAAATGAATATCAATTTAATCAATCATAACTTTCGTTTGAAAAAAAAATAGTAACTTTCGGTTTGCGGCATTCTATTCTTCATGCTCTTTGTACTAACAGCATGTCATGAAAATGTACCATTCCATTCAAAAAATTTTGAAAAAATTTGGTACCTATGCGCTGAGATTTGATTAAACCATATTCTTGAGGATAACTTCCGTTTGAAAAAAGATAACAACTTCCGGTTTGATCCATTTTGTTCTCAATTCTATTTGTAATGACGCCATGTTATAAAAAATATACTGTTCCGTTTAAAGTTTTTGAGAAAATTTGACATTTTCGCGAGTTTCGAAATAACGCCATCTGGCGGCTCCCTCGTAAAATTAAATTCAAGCGTAAATGCAGATTTCTATTACGCTATAAATTCCTTTTCCAACGAGACCGAATTCATTAAAATTGGTTCAAGCAATCCGGAGGCATGGCATTTTTGGTGTAAGGGAATTCTTTCCTCCTCCCAACACTTATTTCGTAAGTTGGTAAGTTAGATCAAAAAGTTATTAAACTAATTTGCTGGATACTACGATGAGATTTTGAGAAAGATGAAAGGATACCTACATTTCCATTTGAATTTTTGAAGAAAATGTGGATTGTCTATTTTCTTTTAAAATTGTGCCCTCTTGCGGGGAAAATTGAAAGCTAAAAACATTTTTAATGAATTTTTATGGTCACTTTTGTGAGAAAATTTTTTTCCGAAATCTGTAAGAAGAATAGTTCCTAAGATAGCCGGTCGCCAACCTTAACCGGACACCCGGTATATCTTAGCAATTAAGTATAACTTCTATGGGAAAACTTTATTTGGCTTTTCGATTTCTCTTTCTAAGATGTTTCATTCTGAGACTTCAAAAAGCTTGATTCAAACATTTTTAATTTAGCAAATATACATTTTTGTACTTTCTGCGCACCTTGTACAACAAAATCAAAGTTTCTCAGCGTGAATCGTATTTATATAACAAGCAAAAGAAATTATAAAGAATGACTTTTTTTCGAAAAAATGCAAATAAAAGTTTTTACAAGTATAGATAAGTCCATCCGTGGACACACTGTATATAGGGTGTTCACGCGATAGTATAAGTACATATATCGGAAAAATGTTTGGGCCAGATTTGACAGGCTCGATCTATTCTATAATCGGAAAACATGTACCATTTAAGAGTGGCCAACTAAAATTAAGTGTAGTTTTTAATATTTTATGTGTGTGGCCAAATAAATTTATTATAGTTCTTCTAATTTTATGTGTTTATATTTATACCTATATATAATAATATTTAATAATATTTATATATATATTTTTTCGCTTAATTATAAATAGAAATTGCAAGGGAGGCCATTCTCCAAAATGTTGAAGTTTTTGAGTTAGGTATTCGAGCTTTTCGATTCTTATGGAGACCTTTAGCTATAATTCTACACAGCCGAAACCGAAACGATTTATTTGTAAAAACAGATATAAAGAGGTACTTAACATAAATTATTTGTCTAATAAAATAAAATTTATAAGGTATAACTACTAACTAGGTATGTAAATAAGAAAATAGGAATTACAATTTAACACTTTTGATTTTGAATAATAAATGGGTTCTTTAAAATCGAAAAAAATATGTATTTAATTTAACAATAATAATGAGTAAGTAGCAGAGAGCAGGACTTATTTTATTATATTACACGTAGATACTTACTGTAAATTTGACTCAAATTTTGTATGTCAGTTCTATCATTTATAGAGTTTTGTTCTTTTCTATAAATATGAATCATTATTTCTAAAAACAGCCGAGATTTGAAATTTTCTTGTTCTAAAATTGTGATGCCATTCTTTATACAGGGTGTCCCAGATAAACCTCGACAACATTGCTATCTCACTTATCTTTTAAAGATAGAAACACGTTTAAATGGGGAAAAAGTTTTACAATTTGGAGCTCTTTAATATGTCCTCACTAAAAATCGACTTTACTCTGTTGGTTTCCTAGATATTTGAAAAAAAGGAAAATTTGCAATTTGGTTTTTAGTTAATAACATCGTTATTTATTAACATTTCTATAATTTGTAAAAACAGGCTTCCGAAAATAAAATTAATAATTTAGTGGAAAAATTTAGTTATCCATGGAAAAACAACTTCATTAAGGAATAATTTTGCGAGAATTATTAGTTTTATTTCGTTTAGTATAAATCGATGAAACACCCTTAATTTGTAGCAGCAGAAACTGCCAAAAAATAGTTTAGTGTTAAATTTTATTTGCCGCCGCAAGAAATTATAATTTCAAAATTGAAAAACAAAAAACATCAATAGAATAATAAAAACTGGTTATATAACAGCTTATTTTATTATCGCAAATGTCCAAAATGTGCGCCTTCATTTTCGATGCAAATTTACGCTCGTCTTACAATTGCGCTCCGCCTCTTTGCACGACTTATTTTTAGACCTTCAATAACTTCATCAAATTGGAATTGTAAGTCGTGCAAGTTATTGTACCTACCTTAATTCTAGATTTTACAAGTAGAAAGATTGTTTTGTAAATAAAGAAAGTATGCATTGGGAAGACACCATCTTTAAAACTCAAAAAAATAAAACTTACTTCTAATTTCATCGTTAAGATTTTCTTCCACACTTTTCTATTGTTTAAAAAGTTCATATTTTGTGAAATTACATCTTCGTAAATCTATTTTTCCAAGGCCAACTGAATTGTTGTCCAAGATAATAGAATTCTATTTTCTAAAACTATTTGTGCTGGAATAATATCCATTTGTTATAGGTTGCTATTCTCAGCAAGAAATAAGTTATTTAATGACATAACAATGATGAAGAATAATGAAGAACATTTCCATGTTATCTGACGTACCAAAAAAAGCAGAGGTACCATTTGGAATTTCAAAATTGTGATGGTTGTGGGAGAAGGAGGTGGAGGAAATTATCATTTAATGATTATGTTACAAAATCAGACTTGTTACTATTTGCATTATATATATAACACAAAGTGTTATTGGTTGATCTAACGGCGGAAACGTTAGATCCAGAGTTATTCGAAAATACAAGTTTTGGAATGGACCAGTGCATGTTTGCAGAAATCTATTATTGAATAAAATCAAATTTTATGTACCTACATAAATGTGTCTAACCACTGAATTATGTAATATTAAACATCCTTTTGTGTAAAAACTCGTTCTCTACAAACAACCATCAGATATGGAACTCAGTAGCAGGGGAACTCTTTTATTCAATGCGATGTTCATTTATTTTAGCCCCTAGCAGTAGGGACGTTCTATGCCAGAATGCACTCCCTCAATCTGATAAGTTCAAAATAATGATGCTCCGATTTTATCGGCTTTTTTTGCAATAGTGATTTTTGAAGTAATTTCTTTTTTGTTCTTTATTTACTTCTCTGTCTGACGCTGGATAATTGCAATAATAGGGCCGCCAATTATTTTATTTATTTATTATTTCTAATTATTATGAAGATATGGAAGGATAACTGCGTTTCCACATTGGGACAGAAATTGTCCAGCTAGACAAATAATTATCGTCAATGGTGGTATATACCAAACAACCAAAAAGTTTTGTCTACAAATAAATAATATTTTCCTGTACCGTCCCATTAAAACAAGATCGCATAAGCGGCTTTAAAGTCTTTAAAATTTTCCTAAAGTTCAGTCATGAAATTACAAGAATTTTTTGTTGTCCATATTATTATGTAAAGCGACGTTTTCCGATAAGAGAATCCAGTGTATCGTCGACATAAAAAGCGACGCCAGAGATGATATGAATAAGAGCTTCACACTATGATTGATGTAGGACATAACACGTTGAATATTTATGCACTTTAGTTTCGTCGCAGTTTGCACATGACTCTGAAAGCTCCTGTGATTTTTCTTATCTATATATATAAAAGAAAGTCGTGTTAGTTACTTCACTTATAACTCAAGAACGGCTGAACCGATTTAGCTGAAAATTGGTGGGGAGGTAGCTTAGAACCAGGAGAAGGACATAGGATACTTTTTATCCCGTTTCAAGTTTGGTAGCGATCGGATCAACAGAATTTTTTTTCTTGGTTTTGTGCGAGGCGGGGGCTTGATATGACACATATCAACTGTCAGATTTGACAAATAAAATTCAGACCGTCAGAAAGTATTAAATAAATTTTATTTGTCAAATCTGACAGTTGATAAGTGTCATATCAAGCCCCCGCCTCGCACAAAACAAACTTTACAGGAACACTCGCTGGGCTAATCTGAAGATTAACTTACAGTAGGTGCCGCGCATGTCGTACCGGGACCGGGCAGCAAATAATTTATAAAGTGAAAATGCAAATGCCATTCGCAGTTTATCAAGTTTCAAACGATTTTACCACAATTATTTCTTCAGAGGCAGCAACGCGCCGGGTACCAGCTATGTATCTATATAAATAAAAAGCAATTGCCACATGTATGTAAGCTCATCACTTGAGAACGGCTCGACCGATTTGGCTGATTTCTTTTTTGTTGTGTTCGTAATTTTCAGGACAAGGTTTGTATGAAAGAAAATTTTGGAAAATCCACCGGGAAAGTAGAAAATTTGGAAGGTAAAAGTTTGTATGAAAATCTGTTTGACAAACAAAAATGTGACGTTCAGTTTGACAGTTCTAAAAATTGAATTGTCAGTGTGTTATCGGTGGTGATCATGTATTTGGTGGTTCTTTGGAAAAAATGCCACCAGTGAGGCGTCGAAATATCGGTCGGCGTACGCGAAGAGCGTAGACAGCGTTTGGAGCCAAGTCGAATAAGAATTTCTCAAGCCTCAAGCGCGATCCATTATAACTCCGGAACAACGGATACAGTCGAGTTCGACGCGCTCAGTTGGAGCTTACGCACAAAATAATTTGGAACGTCGACAAAACAGAGGCCGAACGTGGCATTAGGGAACGAGAAATTGGAAAAGTTGCCCGGAAAATTGGAAAATTCGGAAAAAACTGAAAGTACTTTTTTCTATGGGATTTTTGTATGATATGGATATGCGTAAGTCGGGAAATTCGAACAAACTGTAAAAATCATAATTTTGGAAAATCTAACGGAAAATTTGAAAATTCGGGAAAAACTAAAAGTGCTTTACGGCTGGACCGATTTGGTTGATTTTTTTTGTTGTGATCGTAATTGTCAGGATAAGGTTTGTATGAAAGAAATTTTTTTGAGAATCCACCGGAAAATGTGAAAATTCGGGAAAAACTGAAAGTGCTTAACTGTTGAACGGATTTGGCTAATTCTTTTCAAAAATAATGTTTTTAAGCAACGAAAAATTGGAAAAGTTGCCCGGAAAATTGGAAAATTAGGAAAAACTGAAAGTGCTTTTTTCTATTGGATTTTTGTATGATATGGATAGGCGTAAATCGGGAAATTCGGACAAACTGTTACAATCATAATTTTTTGTATGCGCTCGCGATCATAACTGACGATAGGAACGACATATTTGGTTGAACATAAACGTAATCAGAAAAATGTTTCACATTGAATAAACGATTTGGTTAATGAATCAAAAATTCAATACGAAAAGTAATTTTAGGCAGGACAACGTCTGCCGGGCCGCTAGTTTAAAATAACGATGCTCTAGTCTGCATCTGTGTAATTTATAACTAGTGCTTGGCTTCACTTGATGGTCCGAACGTCAGGACTCGTTGCTAATTTTTTAAATTTTAGCTTAATAATGACTATCATATCAAATTTGAAATGCCAAAAATAATTTATGAACATTCTTGTTTCTGATTGTTACAGTAATTTATATAGAATAAAAAAAGGACTAATAAATCTAGAATTTATAAAATCCTTCTATAAACATGCAGTAAAATCTTTCTACCATCCGCAAAATCGAAAATTTCACACTAAACTAGCGGACCTGACAGACGTTGTCCTGCTCGATTGCAGCGCCATCTACCGGGTCCAATTGTGAATGTAAACCATCCAGTGACCCACTCAAACACACAAAAAATTTCATCAAAATCGGTCCAGCCGTTTAGGAGGAGTTCAGTGACATACACACGTACAGAAGAATTATATATGTATGTATGTATAAAAGATTCATCAACATAAAAAAGGAACAACAACGCATATTAACAAAACATGAACACGTATGTTAAAAGTTTTTCAATATTGCATGTTTCGAATGTGCATGGAAAACCGTAGACCACTGGTTTCGTCCTTTTGGGACTCATCAGTACGGTGCTTTGCCCTACACACCCGAACTATGCAATATTGCTTGCTTTATATATACTTACACGCTTGGTGTAAGTATTAGCAAGAGCTAATTATTTGCCGAATTATGGGGCGGTTATGAGTGGTACTGGACCGTTCGAACAACTACTCCTCGGGCAAATACCCCGCCAGGCATTGAATTATAGAACTAAATCCAGATTTTATGTACTACGAGATACATACTGAATGCTACCCCAAACATATCGTTGGGCTTGGAACATCCTTAGATCTCTACGTACTTCCTGCTCCCAGCAGTAGGTTATGTATGTTAAAAGTTTTTCAATATTGCATGTTTCGAATGTGCATGGAAAACCGTAGACCACTGGTTTCGTCCTTTTGGGACTCATCAGTACGGTGCTTTGCCCTACACACCCGAACCCATAATTCGGCAAATAATTAGCTCTTGCTAATACTTACACCAAGCGTGTAAGTATATATAAAGCAAGCAATATTGCATAGTTCGGGTGTGTAGGGCAAAGCACCGTACTGATGAGTCCCAAAAGGACGAAACCAGTGGTCTACGGTTTTCCATGCACATTCGAAACATGCAATATTGAAAAACTTTTAACATACATAACCTACTGCTGGGAGCAGGAAGTACGTAGAGATCTAAGGATGTTCCAAGCCCAACGATATGTTTGGGGTAGCATTCAGTATGGATCTCGTAGTACATAAAATCTGGATTTAGTTCTATAATTCAATGCCTGGCGGGATATTTGCCCGAGGAGTAGTTGTTCGAACGGTCCAGTACCACTCATGAACACGTAATTTATCAGAAATCAGATTTGTCAAATTATATCAAAAGCTACACAAATTCATCTACAAAAATAAATAAAAATGAAGAGAATTTAATTTAATAATAATAATAATACCCAAATGTTATTCAAAATGGGAACATTTACAAATTATGTTTTTGTATTTACGCAGTTACATGCTAATAAATTTTGACAAAGATCTATTTTTTCCAAAGTGTTCATTGTTTTTTTGTGTATGCTAAATTATAAAAATAGTTTACCTACTTAATTACAATGATTAATAATTATTCTCAGATAATAAAATTTTGTTGTCTTTTTCCTGCAATATTCATGAACAAGAGAAACTTTATTGTGTATTTGTTTATCATGTCGAAACCAAATCTGTTCAGATGAACCCCCGCATAAGTAATTCAACACATATGCGCCCCAAAATCAGATTTGATACAATCAGATAATCCCCATTGAACGAATTAGATTATTATAGCTGCCCTTCTTTGTAGCGGTCGTAATACTCTGGCTGATCCTCACCACTTGATTTGTGACAGTGTTACACTTGGGATTTAGGGGGAACAAGAATTGGTTAAAAATTGTAATGAATTGTGGTGTTAGGTGAAGATTGTATCACGTACGTTTTCACGGTTTTTATTACTCACTTAATTTGTTTTTTTTATTTCTTTTGGTTCGTTGGCATAACCTGAGGAGCAAAAATTTTTCTTCAAAACCAAGTTTTGGTCTCAGGCAAAGGATTGAGATCCCATCGACTGCGCCAGTTAAATAACACGTTAATAGTACTTTAATAAAAGATAACTTACTTTGTCCACGACTATCTTACAACATACTTACTCTTTATACGTGTGTTTCTTCAATCATAATTAGATACATTAATCACTGCAGTGATTAATGAATATTATTCACTACACCAATAGGAACATCGCTTTGACCCTTTTTTACATTTATTTAGTAGGCCGCGATCGCGATGTGTCAGTTCAAATTGAAACGTCAAATCAGCACGGTTTGCTTTTAATTTGAAATGCATATTCTAAAAAAGAAGATATAATGAGTAGTGAGAGTGAAAACGAGGTTTCTTTAACAGCACCAGCAATAAAAGAAGCTGCAGAACTTGCCTCATTAGATTCATTGCCCAAAAAACCAAGAAAATTATACCTGAGAGCGTATGTATGAATCTTTCTTACACTGGAGAAGGGAAATGAAGGTAAATTCTTTCTGGGAATCTGTTTTGATAGTCGTGGACAAAGTATAGTATATAACTCGTTATAATGATGCTATTATTACCTCGGATGATTACAAAACTCGCTCGTTTCACTCGCTCGTGTTGTAAACTTCATCCTCGGTAATAATAGCATTCATTACAAACGCGTGTATAATAATTATACTATTTCAACTCTACAAAAAATGGTTATTTCACAATTTGGAGTAGATACATAAAGATTTTCATGGGGTTGAACTTGCATATGATTATTATTTTGCATTAGATCCCTAGAGACATAAATAATCCAAGGCAAAGGCAAAGGCATTCTTACTGAAATTTATATAAATGGCAACATTATCCAATTACCATTACTTAACCCGTACAAAATACTAACAAAATGAACAGCACTAAAAGAGGGTAGAAGCTTTAAAATTTCAAGTGGCTGAAGGGGAAGAAGCCCGGAAAATTTGCGGTCGCGCCAACCGAGGGGGTGTTTTCATAAAGATTTATGTTAAACATTTGCATTTAACGATGGAAACTTTCCAAGTCTTGCTCTAACGCGGGTTTATTTTAAAACCCCCTGCACCTAAGTTCATTAAACGCTGCGCCCCATATTTAGGTAACTAACTCATTAATGCTGATTAATTCACGAGAGGAATCAATTTTTTAAATCTTCAAAAAACTATGATAAAACGTAGGTTCTTAGCATAAGATGGTAATTTTATAGGAGAGTTCTGAAAGGTTATATTAAATTTGCTGCATATTGATTTATATTCACAAAATAGATACTCTGATTAGCTAAAATTCCAAGTATGTATAGTGAAAACAAGTTTTCGCACTTTTGCACTTTTTATATCTAATTTTAGGGACACTTTTTATGCCTGAAATTCAAAACAGGGATAAAAAGTAAAGGGAGGTATAAAAGGTACAAAGAGCGATAAAAAGTAAAAGTAGGGATACAAATTTAAAAAAATTGACAATATTACGTCAAATTAAAATCTATGAAAAATTCACAGACCTCGCATCTTACGCAAGTATCATAGGCGTATTGAAAATACCGACACAACTGCTCGGTTTCTAAGATGTCCAACAAAAGTGATCTGTGCCGTTTCAAGGTGGTATATTATTGACACAATAAAAGAAATGATTTGTGACAAGCACAAGGCACATAGTCAAACTGACGCAATACGAAACAAAATATTATATTATATTATATTATATTAACGCATCAGTTTTGTACAGTTTTGACTTTTATTGCAACGCGATATCCCTCTTAAACGGTACTCGCACTCGCCGTACCTTAGATAGTTTACATCTGGCGATCTGGCTAGCGCTCTCCATCCAATTTATTAGCGGCCTCGACTGCGCGCGCCACTAACAGAATCTGTCGCGTGTCGATACATTTTTCGTAAGATGAGTCCCATATACACGAGCCCAGAAGTATTTTCAATACTAAAATAACCTTTACGGGAGCCGATCCTACCCGGCCCGGGAGTAAAAACCACTAGCTCTATACGATAACCTACCTACCCACAAACGCTGCTTGGTGGGGATTGAACTAACGAAGTACTTATACGAAAGTATAACGCATAACTTGCGGATATGTAGTACACTTGAAGATGGGATTCCGTAACTTGCGGACTACTATCCACTGCCTTCATTTGTGGAGGATCTGACAAAAGAAAAAGGAAATCACTTACTTCAATTCAAACTGGTATCGTAGTACTAAATGTTTTATTTGGTTAATTATGTATTGTTTGTCCTTGTTACTATAGGCACGGGTGATTCCACTCGTATAAAAATGCTGCAAGAGAGAGAAATGACAATCGTATTATCTCTAGACTGATTTTGTATGAAGACTTATTTGCATACGATGCAAAATACCACAAATTGTGCTACGCAGAGTACATATCAACCAGAAATATAAATTCCCACAAAAATAAAACTGACAGAAATACAAAAAGTACCGATCACTTGTTTCCAACATTTTCTTCTTGGAGTCAAGAACACATCTTAGATAATAAAGAAAAGCTGCCATTAAGTACCTCCGGTAACACAAAAATATAATTCTATGTTACGTAATGCAGAAAGATCCCCAATACAATCCGCGAAACTGAAAATGAAATTGTCGAAAAGATTTAAAGGCTCTATTCAATTTATTCGTAGACCAGGTCAGGTCAGGTGATTTGTTGTGTTCTGGCAAAGAACTTTTGACAAAAAAAATCAAGCATGTAAATGAGGACGCAAGCTCAACAGATGAATCGTCTGATTTTAATCTGGAAACAACGGGTGATACATTATCAGATTTGCAAATTCTTCACAGAGCTGCTGCAATTTTAAGAAAATATATGGAAAATTTTGCAATACCCAATAAAAATTATCCTTCCCAAGATGATATAAACAGTAAAAGTTTCGCTAAACATGTACCTACCTCATTTACTAGCATTTATTTCGTGGCTATTACAGAAAGAGAGTTTTGAAAATGCATTGAAAGAAGATTTTAAAGGTGGCATTACAACGCTGTTCTTTTGCAGAGTAACTTGGCCGCGTTCTGTCTCCTTCTGGTGCTCGGCTATTCCCCATAGTCTATCCTTTTCACTCGCACAGCTCGTCCCGTGCACCGAAAGTGAATTTTTGACATCGGCGCATTGAAAGTGTTAAAGCGGACTTATTTTTGAAACGCGACCATACATTATTCGAAATCATAACTTCGTTATACCATAAGGAAGTTTTCTATGTAAGAAAAAACAAAATCTATATCGTGAAAAAAAAAGTTATCCAGGTTCAAAGTGGAACGTATTGTTACCGATGTGGCGACATATTTTAGATACGGTACAATAAAATTAGTTTGGTTTCTTGTATTTACGCAAAATTTACACCATTAAAAACGTCAATATTTCTTCAACAATTTAAAAAAAAATGCAAAGTTCTACGACTTGTAATTTTCGCGTAAGATGCCCGAGAGTCTCCCGGCGCACGGTGGGATAGATTTACTGCTTTTTCACCCCTAATTTTTTTCGCTACCACCCAAAAAAGTCGTAATTGCCATTTTTAGGTGCCAAAAGACTTGTAGAATCATCAAAATTAAAATTTTAGTATTTGCTGAATATCGCTGCACTACGACAGAATCTGTCGCCTGTCGATGCATTTTTCGTAAGATGAGTCCCATATATACACGCGCCCAGAAGTATTTTCAATACTAAAACTCTTAAATCCTAATTCTTATTACAAAAACTTGTGTGTGTCAGCTCCGACGCACGACTGGAGTTTACTCCTTACGAACGATTATTTTAACTTCAATCACTTGATAATAGGGTACACGCGAGTATTTAATATTAGGTTAAGCATTAGCATGGAAATAGTGAAAATAGAGTGGCATAGAGTAGATATGACAGTTGGCGTTCTAAAGTAAGCATTTGCAGTGTTTGTTCGTTCCTAAAATTGTTGAATCTTTTGATTTAATATGGAAAAACCTAATATTAAATACTCCAAATATTGCTTAGTGCCGAAATGTGAATCAAAGCCTATTCGAACACCAGGAAAAGTATTTATTTCATTGCCAGTGGGATCGACGTTTAGCAGATTGTCGCTTAATTACTAAATTTATAAACAATTTATATTTTGATGTAGTTGGACATTTTCAAACATAAACCATCTGATAAATACACATTTGGGTATAAAACTGACATTCGCGTGTACCCTATTATCAAGTGATTGAAGCTAAAATAATCGTTCGTAAGGAGTAAACTCCAGCCGTGCGTCAGAGCTGAGGGTTCTCCTCGTATTTTGTACCACGGGTGTGGATCTAGAATCGTCCGAATCACCAAATGACTTTTGAGAAATAAGGACACGAGTCTCCGTAGTGCTGAAACCTCCTTGATCAAAAATCTGCTCAGAGATGTGTATTTTATTATTTACTAGCGGCCCGGCAGACGTTGTCCTGCCTAAAATTACTTTTCGTATTGAACTTTTGATTCATTAACCAAATCGTTTATTCTATGTGAAACATTTTTCTGATTACGTTTATGTTCAACCAAATATGTCGTTCCTATCGTCAGTTATGATCGCGAGTCCATACAAAAAATTATGATTTTGACAGTTTGTCCGAATTTCCCGATTTACGCCTATCCATATCATACAAAAAACCAATAGAAAAAAGCACTTTCAGTTTTTCCGAATTTTCCGGGCAACTTTTCCAATTTTTCGTTGCTTAAAAACCTTATTTTTGAAAAGAATTAGCCAAATCGGTTCAACAGTTAAGCACTTTCAGTTTTTCCCGAATTTTCACATTTTGCGGTGGATTCTCCGAAAATTTTCTTTTATACAAACTTTATCCTGACAATTACGATCACAACAAAAAAAATCAGCCAAATCGGTCCAGCCGTTAAGCACTTTTAGTTTTTCCCGAATTTTCAAATTTTCCGATGGATTTTCCAAAATTATGATTTTTACAGTTTGTCCGAATTTCCCGATTTACGCCTATACATATACAAAAATCCAATAGAAAAAAGCATTTTCAGTTGTTTCCGAATTTTCCAATTTTCCGGGCAACTTTTCCAATTTTTCGTTCCCTAAAAACCTTATTTTTGAAAAGAATTAACCAAATCGGTTCAACCGTTAAGCACTTTCAGTTTTTCCCGAATTTTCACATTTTCCGGTGGATTCTCCAAAAATTTTCTTTCATACAAACCTTATCCTGACAATTACGATCACAACAAAAAAAAATCAGCCAAGTCGGTCCAGCCGTTAAGCACTTTTAGTTTTTCCCGAATTTTCAAATTTTCCGATGGATTTTCCAAAATTATGATTTTTACAGTTTGTCCGAATTTCCCGATTTACGCCTATACATATACAAAAATCCAATAGAAAAAAGCATTTTCAGTTGTTTCCGAATTTTCCAATTTTCCGGGCAACTTTTCCAATTTTTCGTTCCCTAAAAACCTTATTTTTGAAAAGAATTAACCAAATCGGTTCAACCGTTAAGCACTTTCAGTTTTTCCCGAATTTTCACATTTTCCGGTGGATTCTCCAAAAATTTTCTTTCATACAAAAACCTTATCCTGACAATTACGATCACAACAAAAAAAAAATCAGCCAAGTCGGTCCAGCCGTTAAGCACTTTTAGTTTTTCTCGAATTTTCAAATTTTCCGATGGATTTTCCAAAATTATGATTTTTACAGTTTGTCCGAATTTCCCGATTTACGCCTATACATATACAAAAATCCAATAGAAAAAAGCATTTTCAGTTGTTTCCGAATTTTCCAATTTTCCGGGCAACTTTTCCAATTTTTCGTTCCCTAAAAACCTTATTTTTGAAAAGAATTAACCAAATCGGTTCAACCGTTAAGCACTTTCAGTTTTTCCCGAATTTTCACATTTTCCGGTGGATTCTCCAAAAATTTTCTTTCATACAAACCTTATCCTGACAATTACGATCACAACAAAAAAAAAATCAGCCAAGACGGTCCAGCCGTTAAGCACTTTTAGTTTTTCCCGAATTTTCAAATTTTCCGAGGGATTTTCCACAATTATGATTTTTACAGTTTGTCCGAATTTCCCGATTTACGCCTATACATATACAAAAGTCCAATAGAAAAAAGCATTTTCAGTTGTTTCCGAATTTTCCAATTTTCCGGGCAACTTTTCCAATTTTTCGTTCCCTAAAAACCTTATTTTTGAAAAGAATTAGCCAAATCGGTCCAACCGTTAAGCACTTTCAGTTTTTCCCGAATTTTCACATTTTCCGGTGGATTCTCCAAAAATTTTCTTTCATACAAACCTCGTCCTGACAATTACGATCACAACAAAAAAAATCAGCCAAATCGGTTCAGCCGTTAAGCACTTTTAGTTTTTCCCGAATTTTCAAATTTTCCGTTCGATTTTCCAAAATTATGATTTTTACAGTTTGTTCGAATTTCCCGACATACGCATATCCATATCATACAAAAATCCCATAGAAAAAAGCACTTTCAGTTTTTCCCGAATTTTCCAATTTTCCGGGCAACTTTTCCAATTTCTCGTTCCCTAATGCCACGTTCGGCCTCTGTTTTGTCGACGTTCCAAATTATTTTGTGCGTAAGCTCCAACTGAGCGCGTCGAACTCGACTGTATCCGTTGTTCCGTAGTTATAATGGATCGCGCTTGAGGCTTGAGAAATTCTTATTCGGCTTGGCTCCAAACGCTGTCTACGCTCTTCGCGTACGCCGACCGATATTTTGACGCCTCACTGGTGGCATTTTTTCCAAAGAACCACCAAATACATGATCACCACCGATAACACACTGACAATTCAATTTTTAGAACTGTCAAACTGAACGTCACATTTTTGTTTGTCAAACAGATTTTCATACAAACTTTTACCTTCCAAATTTTCTACTTTCCCGGTGGATTTTCCAAAATTTTTTTTCATACAAACCTTGTCCTGAAAATTACGAACACAACAAAAAAGAAATCAGCCAAATCGGTCGAGCCGTTCTCAAGTGATGAGCTTACATACATGCGGCAATTGATTTTTATTTATATAGATTTATAGATCTTTCCACATAATTCTTCGCTTCAGTGGCACTTTTCCAACCTCCATGCCTCTTGAGCTGCCAGAAGAGAGGCGGAAATTCTCCTGAAGCAGTGGCCGGTATATAATTCGACATCTTGCAGGTTCAGAAATTTCGCAATTTTTTGTGGAAGATTACCGAAATAATTTTTTCCCACTGGTTGTGAAACGCATTTTCCTTTTCTATAATGTACAAAAATCTGTTGTGTTTTTTTCTATTTTTGGCCTTAAATTCATATATTTCCTGCACAGGCCAACCACATCCGTCACAGTGTTGCTGGAAATATTTAGCTACCACAAATGGACGATCTGTGTGATTTTTTTGTATTTCTGGGTGGTGACTAAAAGACTGGTACCCAAGTCCACGATGTCTTCACAAAGGAGCTGGCACAGCTCCACACCTCAACATGCGCCTGCTACCCCGAGAATCAAAGCAACCTAAAAAAACATTAGAACCATTGTTTTTGATCAAAAACCCACTTTTTATAAGAAGTACGAAAAGACTGTCAAACGAATTTCAATTTTCTTGATAATTTCTGATTTTCACGTGAATTTAAAAAATTCTAAGATAAAAATCCAGCTGCGGTACAGAACCATTTGGTGCTCCTTCTGGGGGAGTATTTTAGAGCGTCACATCGAGAGTATAAGTCAAAAATCCAATTACAGAATTAGATTATCAAGAAGAGGAACGAGAGAGAGTACGACCCTCAAGTCACATTTTAATATCTTTTCTTTATTACCCCACCCATTTTCGCAATATCTCCGACATGTAATCCAACAGTAATCTCTATATCGTGCCCTCTAATTAAGAGCTCATAATTTTTTAGCCTCCTCGCCCGGTAAACCGCCATATTTTACGCGGCAATTAAAAAAGGTGCGCAATAAACGTCAAAGTAAATCAAACGTACGTGGCCGTTCCTTTTTGTTCTTATTAAAAGACTTTATAAAGTTGAGATTTCAATCTTGCGCGGTAATCAAGTTGTCTGGTGTTTATTGCGGGAGGGGGACAGTGCGAGTTTTGCCAGAGATTCATGTTTTCCTAAATTAATTATGATTTTTAGTCTTCGGTCTTTAATTATGACGGATGGTCGGCTTTTGAGATTCAAATTAAAAAATTCTTTTGCAAAAAGTTTCATTGCTGTTTTTTGTACTAAAAAATTAAAAACGTTCTCTTTCTATGAAATCGTAGGTAGGAAAGAACATACATATAGTAATAAATAATAATAATTTTAAAATTGAATTCACGGTAGTGTGCAACAACTGGGAATCGCCATCTCTAAAATGTGGGTAAACAACAAACATAAGCTACAAACGTATATTATACAATTATTATAGCAGCAAAACCAATAAAAATATTTAAAATTGTTGGGAAAATCTGACAGTTTTAACCAAGAAATACAATTCCGCATGAGAAGTAAAGCGAAATTGTTTTCGTACAGACGAACAAGAAGGACGGAAGCACTTTAAAAACAAAATAAGGACGTGAGTCACGCGGAACAATGAAAATTTGCTCAAATGAAGAATTATCAAATGAAAATAGAAATATTTATTTCAAGAAATCGAGATGAACCGTTTCAATTAAAATTAAAAGATTGATTAAAAGATTGTAATAAGCATTTTTGAAAGAAATTATCATAAATCTAAATAAATTAATATGAAAATACTTGTGCACTTAAACTATATGGTCTAATCAAAAATCATAAATTAAATGTCCCTGTAAGATGTGTAGTATCATATATTAATACCCCTACTAAAAATTTAGCTAAAAATATTAATAATATATTTAAAAATATTACAAATTTTATTCCCAAATTTGGTTTAAAAAATTCATTTGATCTTATAGATAAAATAAAAGATAAAACTATACCAATAGGTTCATTTTTAGTTTTTTTAATGTAACAAATGTTTTCTAATGTTCCACCTAAGGAATGTGCTTAAAATATTGTTACCAGATATTTTAGAAAAATCTCATACAAATATTATGATTAAAAATGAATTAGAAACTGTATTTGAAATTTGTATTGAACAAAATTATTTTAAATTTAATAATAAATATTATTGTCAAAATTCAGGCATAGCGACGGGATCACCTATTATAAGCCCATTATTAGCAGACATTTTTATGCCTAATATTGAAGAAAAAATTATTGACTAAGATCTAGGAAGACAACATAATATTTTTTGGTATAGATGCGTCGATGACATTTTAGCTTGCTTTATAGGCACTTCAAGCCAGTTGGATAACTTTCTAATTTTTTTGAATAATACCTATTCCTCCAAAAATAAAATTTACTAAAGAAATTGAAAATTATCAGAAAATCATTTTCTTAGATTTAACTTTAACAAACAATAATGAAAAATTAATTTCGATATTTTTAGGAAGACAGACATCAAATTCTAGTCCAGTCAATCGGTGTTCAAAACTGCCGTTTTCGTAACAAAATTGGGGAAGTTTTTTTCTCAACGGTTCTATATATGTTTCTTAGGGTTCTGAATCAGAATTTAAGGTTTGCTGCCATGTAGGAGGTCGGCTTTACAACGAAAAACGCAAAAAATCTCAAAATTTTCCCACTTTTTCAGTTTTTCGTTTATATCTCGAAGATTATGCATTTTTCGAAGATGACCATTCTATACAAAAGTAGACAAAATTTCCTACAAAATGCACTGGTCAACTTTGATTTTCTGACGAGAGGTATCGGCGCTAGAGCGCACTGAAAAACAGCGATTTTTTGGCCCTTCTGATGCGAAAACGTCAAAAACGCCCACTCCCACCCTATCATGTTATCATGTTATCAACAAAAATCCTTATACTAAAAGGAAGTACATTAAATTCCCTACAAGAGACATCTCTAACATTCAGTTTTCTCATAAGGTGGGAGGTAGCAAAGCGAAAATTACGAAAAATGCCTTCTGCGCTCTACAGCCAAAACGGTCCCTCCCACCTGTCTATCTCTCATCGGCGCTATACTTTCGATGTATTACGCTTAAACGAGGTTGTTTTGAATGAATTGATGGCAAAGCTTGTTTGATGAAAACATTAACAAATTATATTTACAACATATTAGGTACACGACACTGAATATAAAGGTGATTATTTTTTTCATCGTCAAATTGACCAATAGGAACATTTCATTTGGGTTTAGAAGCGTGTATTATTTTGGAAATTTCACATATCGCTTGTTTAGCCAATCAGAAGTTTGTTTTTGGTTTCGTTACCACGGTAACGCAAAACATTTCCGGAAATTTTCGTCCTCCATGGTGCCCTGAGCGAAATTAATAAGCGGAAATTTTTCTGTCAAATAATGACGCGGGATTTAAAAACTGAAGTTTCATTTTTAATGCTGAACTTCTTCTCTGATACTTTCTTGGTTATCTTTTCCAATACGAGACATGGTAAAACGACAAACTAACCCCTAAATTATTTAGGGTATTCTTTACTGCTAAAAATGCTCTATAATAGACGATTGCATGTCAACTGACAGACTCGGGATAATTTTCATAACATTCGAGACCTCGAAAAAATTTTCGGAAATAATTCAAGCACTAGGGAGATTACATTCGGTTATTTTTTGCCGTTTCTATTTTCCAATAAATGAACAGTATTTTTGATCACGCGTTTAATTCTGACCAATTAAATCATTATTATAGTGAGAATTTTTTACCTAACTTATCCCAGCGGGAATTTTTTTTAGTATTTTGTTTTTGTTGATAAAACGACTTGTTTTTTGGTTTTGACATATTGTCTTATATGTTTTAATCGCAAATTGTGACATTGAAAGAATAATATTGACAGTTGTTTCATATTTGAACGTCAAAAAATAACCTTTCGAATACCACACGACAGTAAGAATAACTTGGAAAATAATTCTCCACATTTTACTCAAACTTGTCGCCATTCGGCAATAGCCACTCGAGCCCTACGGGCTCTCGTGTCTACTGCCTGGCGACAAGTTTTCGAAAATCTGTCGAATTATTTTCAAGTAATTCTCACTCTCTTGTGATATTACATACGGTAATTTTTTCGATAATTTTGCTTGTTGATAAGTTGCCATAGTTGCGAATTCGTAGGTGCATTTATAATATATAATCTAGTTACTTTAGTACCTGCCAAACGTCAAATATTCACATTTTTTGTATGTGAATTAATTGAAATAAAATTTCGTTTTGAACTACATTGCTTCGATTCAAAAAATAATCTTGTTAAATACAATTCTTGGTCTCGAATTTTTAGCAAGCGCTCGTGATCTTTTAACTGTCAAATTTACACTCGTGGCTACCAAGCAACGCAACAGCTTTCGTAAAATTTCCGGCAATTACTACAGAATATAAAGCTGAATATGAAATCTGTATGTATTAATGTACATGTGTCATGAAATAAGGGGAAAGTCGAACCCAGGATTGGGTCATCACTTCGAGTAGGTTCTCCATCTGGAAAAGAAAGAAGGCATTTAGTGTTATGGTGAACATGGTCAGAAGATCAGATTGATAAGTTGTATAGTGAACTGTCGATGTATATGAAGAAATACTTGATGTCATGTCATGTGCGCAGTTATTTTAGTTGTCCCCGTTTAGTTGTTGGTGGCCCAGGCAATTTCTTTTGGGCACTAGAAGGTTCAGGTGAAGGGTGTTGGGCATTGGAAGGTCCAGGCAAAGGGTCAGGGGCTGTGGAAAGTTCAGGCTGAACAGTGACTTGTTGCTGTTCTTCAGCTGAAAAAATTGTAATTGAATGGTTAATGATATTATAGAGAATAGTATAGTAGTAGTTGTATAGACGGTGTCGAATTAGAGCACCTTGCTCCTCGACTATCTGCTGACGTTCTGAAGTGCAATGACTTGCGAGATATTTGCCCGACGAGTAGTTGTTTGCAGCCATAACAAACCATCATTCTTTTCTGATGCGTAACTGCGTATATGATTACAGAAGCTGTTCTTCGAAATCTGCCTTTAAAATTCCGAGGCCGAATTCTGTTTAGAAACCAAAATGAAAATAAGAAAAATTAGAATATATATATAATAACGTTATTTCTTTGTGTTTAGGGAAATGTTTGTGTCGCCTAGGTCCAGCCGCCATTGAATTCTTCGTTTCGGTTCGGTTCTCTCACTGACTGCCCTTTTGGCTGTTCTCGTCGCGGCCGTCTTCAAGTAAATGGAATAAAAGAGAAACATGAATAAAGTTGCCATAAATCGCGGTCTTATCTCGAATATAATTATAATGAGAATGGACTAACTGAAGCCATTTAGTTCGCTACAAAATTAAATTCTCAGAGCATTTATAATACGAAAGCCGAAGTGGAGGAATCTTAACAGGTCTGAGGATAAATATTTTAACAGTTAATTTTACATTCAATTCAGATTAGGTTCAGTAGTTGACAAGTTAATATAACCGGTAGTTTGCAGGCTAGCTGTTTGGATCATTGATATTTATGTAAAGTCGGCTATAAATTTGTATTTAATTGTCAGTTTCAAATCGCTGGCTTAATGCTAATAAGAATAAGTTACTATTTACCACAAAGCTCTGCACCGAGATTATTCAAATGAAAATTAAGCGCGATCCAAGTGTAAGAATTCGTGCGGAGATTATTATTATTATTATGTTATCAATAAAACTTGTTACGCTGACCCACGACTATTTTAATTATATCCTTGTATGTGCTTGCTTCGTGTATTTACGACCCAATCACAGCTAGACTTGATTCAATTAAGGTTTTTTATTTAATTCTTACGGGGTACCGTTAGGTCCGGTTTGGAGCAAATAACTAATAAGTACTTATACCTACTTGAGTTTTTGAAAACTGGGCTTTGGAATGCTGACGCAAAACTGGCGAATCCAAAGATGAAGGAAAAGCTCGAGAGACAATAAAGGGCGTATGGTACCAGACTTACGGCATTACTGACATCGATTGCTGGGGAGTAGAGCTGCGCGCTTTTCTCGATATATCGATAAAAATATCGATATAAGATAACAATTTACAATGCAACGACGAAATGTTGCGTGCGGTCGGGATGATTGAATTTGGTGGTTCACAAAGTCAGGTAGCGGCCGAATTTGGAGTAGGTATCGCGAAGTGTAATGTGTCGATTGTGGAGACGATACCAGGAGGCTGGCGATGTGGCCGAAAGACACGAAGGTCGTAGAAGAGAAACAACACCTGCCCAATACCGATTTATTATTCTTCAAGCCAGGCGTAATGCATCAACTACGACACAGGAACTTTCTGCGAATCTCCAAAATGTACATGCCGTAGCGGTTTCTGACCAAACCTGCACTTCGCCACGGCAATCGCGAAGCTCGTCTTGAATGGGCATGCTCAATGGGGTGAAGCAGAATGGTCCAATGTTCTCTTTACCGACGAATCTCGTTTCGGATTTCAACCTGATAGCAGAAGAACGAGAGTGTGGCAAAGAAGCAGAACCTTGGAGAGGACCAGGCACTACCAGTAAGTTCACAGTTACCGAGGAAGGTTTGTGATGGTAAGGACTGGAATCGATTTGCACCATAGAACGGACCTCGTTTGTCTGGATGGAGCCCTGAACCAACGGCGTTATATTGCACAAGTACCTGTTGTGCAACCATATTCATATGCTGCTGGTCCAGATTTGATTTATATGCAGGACAATTCTCGTCCTCACATTGCACATCAGGTACAAAATTGGTTTGAAGAAGAGAACATTGCCCTTTTGCCATGACCTCCTCAGTCTCCCGACCTCTACCCCATTGAGCATGTGTGGGACATGCTGCAGAGACAACTTCCAGTTATGGCAAACATTTAAGGCCGTTTTGCATTTGAAAATGCAGTGAGAGAGCAGTGGGCCCTCTCGCCACAAGATGCACTCTATAGCCTTATTTTAAGTATGCCTCGGCGGTGCCGGACGGTCATTAATGCTCGAGGAGGCAATACATCGTATTAAGTACAAATTTCAGAAAATTAACATCATCAGAAATACACTTTTATTTTAATACACTAGGTCATCTCGCGCGCTACGCGCGCTCACTGCCGTAGTCGAATCATGACTTCAAAGAAACGCATTATTGCCTGATTGCAGAATAATTTGCATCTGATATAATTCCCTAAAATCGTAGTTTTGAACTATATGGCTATTCCTTTGAGTTCCTAAATAAATTATCAAACCTTCACAAGAACGAACTCTTGAAAAAGCCACGCATAATTGTCCTTGAGTAAATATTTCTTTTCGGAGATCAATTCCTATTTGATCAAATGTTTGGCCTTGTGATTTGTTAATAGTCATTGCAAACGCTAGTTTAATGGGAAATTATTGTCGTCTTTTAAAAGTAAAAGGATAAACATTTTGACAGTACAACGCTATACGGTTAACGAAAACTATATCTCCATGTTTATCGCCTGTTAAAATTTTGCACTGTAGGATATTGTCTCCCAATTGTAAAATTAACAATCTCGTACCATTACATAAGCCTTCATTAATGCTGAGATTTCTAACCAACATCACGATACAATATACTCTCAACTTCAATTCATGCGGAGGAATATTTGGCGGGTTTAAAGTATTTAAATATTCAGGAAGAATAGCATCGTTTAAATCTCCATTATCACAATTTTCAACACTATCCAAGTTTGTATATATTTTTTCTGTTTTTATATCTAACAGTTCTACCACTTTTTTGTTAATGTCTTCAACATCAGAATAGCTGATTAGGTCATATCTATGAATCGCTTTTCTCTAATTGATTCCTCGATATATACATTATGTTCAACGATATCGGAATTATAAATACATCTCTGTGGCAATTCTAAATTGCTATTCATATCGTTCAAAACTCCATCTCCAACATCCAATAAAAACTTGGTGAATTCTTGTTCCTGTGGTAGAGCCCGCATATTTTGTGTTTAAGAAAATTTACGGAAATAACTCCAAAGAGAACTAAATTTGATACTTAAATTCACTGTTTCACAGCGGATAGCATTTATTTTAACTGGTAACAATTGTCAAAAATCTCCTCGCAACACCATAATTTTTCCACCAAACGGAACATCACAATTCATAAAATCTCGTAAGGTTCTGTCTATAATGTCTAAAGCATACCTTGTCGCCACAGGAGCTTCATCCCAAATAAAAACATCTACACTCCTTAAATAATCTGCTTCGTTTGAATTTTTCTTAAAGTTGGAAGATGAATCTAAAAATAGAGGAACAGGTAACCCAAACGTTTTATGAACTGTTCTGCCACGAGGAAGTAGTGTTGCTGCTATGCCCGTGAAGGCCATAGTACAAACAATTTTATTCTTACTCTTCAGTAAGCTGTAAAGGGTAGTATAAACATAAGTCTTATAGGAGCCTCCTGGACCTTCTATATAAAAACATGAAGATTCAGAAATTGATTCATTTATGTTAGCATCACATTTACCCAAAATAATATCTACAATTTATTTCTGCTTTTCATTTAGGTGTTTATATTGTCGTGATCCTATTTCTATTGCTTGTTCTTCATTTGCATATTCAATGTCATGGCATGGTAGGAAACATTGAAAGATTGTAACCTTCCGCAGAAAGCATGGAATTAATTTGAATATAGGCTTTTTGTCCTTCAGTATTGCTGTAACGTCTTTCATAATCTTGTGACATTGCTTCTTTAAATTATTCTTCCCACAATTCTTCCTGATAAATTGGTCGGCAATGCATTAAAATACGAATGAATAAATATCTCAGCTGTCTGGGCATCATCCAAATTTCAGCTTCATTCATGGCTCTTTTGCACTCGTGATGATCTTAAATAAGACCTAATTTTAAACACGCTACTACATAAGATTCTTGTATTTCTCCGTTTACTGTTTTTAGATCTTCAAATCTGTTTGCTCCTTTAATATGAAGTAATAATAATCGAAAATGAAATAGTTCAATTTGGCTGGGGCTTACGGAGGACATGCGTCCAATAACTTTGAATTGTTTCTGACGGCGTATACTTTTACAACGACAACAAACATAATACCTACCTGTGTTAGTTCAGACGTACGCACTTTTGGCGATCGGCTCCCGTACGTATTAAAAAGAGACGGAAACGAAAAATCTGACCTCACTAGATCGAAACGGTACGTGTCTACTGCGCATTCTCCACGACTAACATCACTTTTATTAGATAGGACAATGTAGTTTTCCAATTAAATGTTTATTTTCATTATTAAACAAATAATGCAAAACATTACAAGTTTATTTTTAGCCAATTTTGTACTAGACAAGCTAGTGTAATCTACTCACTTTGACTTGCAGGATAAAAATCATACAATGAAATGTGTTCCTTACACTAAGTAGGTATCTATATTGAATTGATATGTTACACATACATATATATCCATATAATTAGTCGATATGTTCTAAACATCGATTTATTGGTATATTGATATATCGATGTACTGATATATCGAATTTACGATATATCGACATATCGAACATGCGATATATCGAATGTATCGATATTTTTTAAAATTTAAATATCGCCCACCCCTACTGGGGAGGTGTTTTAACATCCAAATAAAATAATAATAACGGATGTCGTTATTGCCGATAATTTGTACTATACACACGTACGACTAAGGTCCGGTTTTTCAAAGAAACCAACTCCGGATTAAGTCTGACACTGGCTTCGATGCTATGATACCGGCTTTCTGATTGGTTGTATCATAGCAACGAAGCCGGTGTCAGACTTAATCCGGTGTTGGTTTCTTTGAAAAACCGGGCCTATTTATTTTAGGGAAATTTTATCGATCTATTAATATTTTTTACTATTTTATTATTTATTATTTTATTGTATACATACATTTTTGGTTCAAATGTTATAAAAAGAATATAAAGAAAATATATACTGGACTCGGACAGATTTTCACATTACATTATGAGGTGCATGAAATATGCAAACTATGACATTTAAAAGAACAGACAAAGAAAACAATTACCAACTACGGGGTAACACGTTATAAGTGAAAATTCAAAAACATAAACGAGTATTGTACAAATATCAATATTAACCTTAACTTTGCGGCAAGGTATCTAGTTTCTCTTTTCTTTCAAAAAGGAATACACTCTAGTTTTAAACTTTTTGTAATTATTGCACAGTACTATGTGCTGGGTGAGTTTATTATAGTCTCTGACAGCGTTACTGTTTTTGAGTCCACAATTCGTTCTAACTTGTTCTACATGCAGATTTTTACTATTTCTTGTGTTATATTTATGCACGTCTTGGTTTTTTTATAAAGTCTATGCTGTTTTTTGTTGAGCCGTTAACACTTTTATGCACGTAAAGAACATTATTCAAATAAATCACTTCACTTAGATTTAGGTTACCTGTAGTCTTATAGTATATTTTATTTGTTGGAGTTCTCATGTGATTATTATTTAATACTTTAAGGGCCTTGTTCATGATCCTCGCCACTTTGTTTTTGTTGGTTTTATTGCACTGCGACCACGCCGTGATTCCATAGGTGACTTGGCTCAATATGTGGGAGTTGTATATAATACTCGATACTTTAGCAGGGAGGTAGTTACATCTCCTCGGTGCCCCAACAAGGCAACAAGTGAGGAGAGTTTCTGAGTCAATTTATTGATGTGTTCATTCCGATTTAATTTATCATCTAGTTCCATACCTAAATTTTTGGTTCGTTCTGCTTGTGTAATTTTCTCTCCTACTATACTTATTGGGACTTCAATTTCGGGTTTATTTTTTTGTTTGAAAATTAGATAATGAGTTTTCTGTACAGTTTATTGTAAATAAGGCAATTGTTTAGTTGCACCATATCATCATTTATAAATTTTGTCAGTGCTGTTCCCGACATTTTGCTGTATACTATTGCCGTATCGTCAGCATAGGCAGTGTACTTGCCTTTGATACCTACGTTTTGCAAGTTACTTACATAAATCAAATAAAGCAGAGGGCCCAATATCGACCCCTGCGGCACCCCTTGGTTGATAATCATGTGTTCACTCTCAACATCATTTCATATCGTTTTAATTCTTCGGTTTAGTAGGTAATTCTGAATTAAACAGTTGATATTTCCACGATTTCCTTTTTCTTCCAAAGTTGCCAATAACCCCCCGTGATCCACAGTATCGAAAGCTTTTTTTATGTCGAGAAATATGGCTGTTACGTATTTTCCCCGATCGAGTTCGTTGTTTATTTCATTTAAAATATTCATAATTGCCCCCTTTGTGTTTGAGTTCTCCAAAGAAACCGAACTGGTTTTGGTCTAAGCCGTTAGTTAATTTTAGAAAATTTAATACTCTGTTTTTAATTATTTTCTCAAAGACTTTTGACAGTGCGGAATTGGTCTATAATTCCCTATTTCTTCCTCACTTCCTTTGTTTTTTATAAATGGGTATTATTTTAGCTTCTTTTAAACATTCAGGCAAATGTAGGAACTCGGAAGACCCTCTTAAAAACGTATGTATGGAGTACGGCATTGTACGGGTGCGAAACTTGGACGATAGGAGAAGCGGATCTAAAAAAATTAGAAGCGATTGAAATGTGGTGCTGCAGACGCATGATGAAGATACCGTGGATAGATTAGGTTAGCAACAGAGAGGTATTAGAAAGAGTTGGGGAAAAGCGAAATTTATGGAAGACAGTAAAGAATAGGAGAGATAAGATGGTAGGACACCTTTTGATTTCTACTCTCAAATAGTTAGGGATGTAGGATGTTCAACTTTTGGGGTAATGCGTAGGTTAGTTCAGGATAGGAGAGGATAGAGGGACGCGTCCAACCAGTCTTCGGACTGAAAACTTTATGATGATGATTTTAAAAATATTAATTGTGAAAATGTTAGTTTCTTATTGTATGAGAAATTACCTATAACCAACTCTACATATATAATTAATATTTCTCTTACTAATTCAGAACCCTGCTTTTTATTTTATAAAGCACTGGAAACCTACCTCCATGCTACCCTTACTGAAAAGAGAATCGCGAACATCAATTCACAAAAAATAAAATCACCCAGTAAACTGTCACGTAATTCGCTTATTCTTTCCACATTTACATTTTTCCATTGCGAAGCCATTATTTTACCGCGCTACCTTTTCCCTCTATAGCTGATTCAGCACAGTACAGCGGAGCGTCAAGCAAGGGGAAAAATCTTCGACTTTTTCATGATGTTGCAAAGTACGTACGAAGCACCTCAATAAAATTTCCCCAAACGTTTCTGCTCTCCGATGCAGCGGTTGGCTTCCAAGTTAAAGGCCACTGATTTGTATTCTTAAAGTGGCGCGGCAGTTTCACAGGCTACTTCATATCCTCCTTCCCCTCTTGTATTCATCATTCTCTGAGGGATACCCTAAACTGAACGCGGTGTCCCAGCCCGGCTTCATTCCATGTGACTGAACAGTGGAAACTTCTTTTATCTTTTTCCCGAAATTTGCATCAAATAAAATAAAAATTCTGGATTTAGATTATAATATTATTATTTATTTATTCGTTCATTCGTATATTAGTAACTCCCGCAATAAATTGACATACCGTGGTGGTAAAGGTAGCAATCGAAAGACTATTTTTTTCTGCGTATGAGGATATCAAAAACTCTGCAATTTTCCAATTTATTAAAGCATTAAAAGCAAAAATTACACTAATAATTTTCACTTATAATACCACAAGAGCTTCAAAATTATCGGGTATTTCCCGATAGGTTCGTTGCAAACAAATGAAGGAGTCAAGTTTTTCAGGTTAAAAAATCACGAGCGCGAAGCGCGAGTGATTTTTCTTGAAAAACTTGACGACTTTATTTGTTTGCAGGGAACCTTGAGGGAAATGCCAGATAATTTTGAAGCTCGTGTGGTATTCGGGGGATTATTTTTCCGTCCCAAATGTCGGCCAATAGAATTGCACCATGAGATGAAATGAACAGTTAACAAATAAGAATTTCATAATGAATAAAACAACATTTAATTAAGATTCAGGCTAGTGCAATTAAAAATACAATTGTTGTAAACATTGGTGCATGTTTTCTTCAAGTCAGAGTTATCGGTAATGGTCCCAGAAGAGGTAGATGGCATGAGGTTTATGCTGTTGATGGCATTTTCTGCAGTAGGCTCACTCCTTCGCAGTTTCTTGACAATTAATTCGTGGTGTTCCTGGTCGAGTTGGAGATACGGCTTGATGGAGTTACTGTTGGCATGTCCAGTTATTTTGATTATCTGCTGCTCTCCCAGGCCCGATTTCGCTAGATTGGAGACGGCTGTTGCACGACTGGAGTGATTGGTGATTTTTTTGTTACCAAGGTCAAGCCCAGCTTTTTGTGCTGACTCCTTAACCCACTTTGAAATCGTGTTTTGGCCTACTGGGGAATCCTTGTACCACCTAGCGCCTGGAACTTTATTCCAGAATGGATTTTGGGTCAGGAATAGTCTGTCGCTCTTGATATTGGCATCTCTCTTCTCTCTCAATTTCTGGAACAGTCTCACTGGGCACTTGTCAGGGATTTCCCGATTCTCCACCAGCCACTTGCTGTCTGATAATTTTTTATCACCACCTTGTGTGGTCTTGCTGAAAATTGGATTGTATTCAATTCTCCCAGTTGTTTCCCCGTCATTTCGCTGTTCTGCCTTGAAGTGATGTATTGACGCCATGCTGCCCTCACCACCTCTCCAAGCCAATTCCACTGATATTATCATGAATAATTTTTTCTGGAGGCCATCAGGAGTTTCCTCGTCCCAAACAGTGGTCATTGCATCCCAATCTTTTTCCTCCAACGCTGCTGCACTTGCCCTCCGTTTTTCAGGAATAGATTGTAAAGCCTTACGCTTGGCATCACGAGCTCCTCGAGCGGTCTTGAATGCAGCATCCGAAAATGGGTTGATTTTGATGTCGAAATCGTTCAAATACTTTTCTTGAAGTGATTTGGCAGTCTGATTCCACATTGTTTTTATTGTACCTTCCTTATAGTCTTCTCCATCCATTTTCTTCATATTGTAAGCGTAATCTTTCATAATGTTTGCCAATTGCGCTTCACTCGTTTCAGCACTCAATGTGTATTCCCTCTCAGTACAAAAAGTAGTAAATTGGTTCCAAACTGTTTTTTTTGCCTTCTCCGTATTAATGGGAACATTTCCTTTGACTTTTTTATCGATGGTGGACAGAGAACAAACTCCAAATCGACTCATTTTCATGCAAAATCTCCGATTTTCACAATTGAATTCAACCTGTCAGTTTGACGTGTGGTTAATTTGACTGGATTATGTTTTGTTTTTTATATATAGCAACTACCAGAGAAAATAATCAAAAAATTATCAGTATAATACCATGTAGGTTGTACCACGTGACGTCGAATGGTGCAATTCTATTGGTCGATATTTGGGTCGGAAAAATAATCAAATTAAAACACGGATATTCATCAGATTACCTATGACAATTTAGTTTATTCTAATCAAAGACTCCCTTGATTCTAATTTTTAATTCGTCTGAACTGTCAAAATTATTTATCGACAATTTAAAATTTGAGTTTCAAAATGAACAAAAATATTTATTCAGTTGAAAAAATGTTTTCATTGTGAAAACATTTTACGGTAGCAATAGTCTGGGGGTAGTCGGTGACTTATTTTCTGTAAAATTCAATAACAGTCCTATTCCTTCGGTAACAACAATAAAAAATTTAGTTAAGAAATTTTAAGCTACTGGGAATCTTTCATTGAAAGGAGGTAATTTTTACTAATAAATTTACTTGGTTTTTATTTAGATAATTCTGATTCGCTTATTATTATTACCTAGTTGCTAATTCCTTATTGTTCACTAACTTAAATTTTACTGGGATTATGAGAAATTTAACAAGTGATAACGTGGAGTGAAACAAAACTAAAATTAATCTTATCATTTATTTTTTTAGTCGTTCCAAGAAATCTAAATGTTGAGGTAGAGGAAATGGTAATAGGCCTGATAACTGCTAGTCCAACATCTAGTTTAAGGTCTATTGCCCTAGAATATAATGTTTCAAGAGAAATTGTCCGTAACATATTAAAAAAACAAATATCATCCCTTTAAATTCCAATGTGACCAAGAGTTACTTCCTTTTGACGAAGAATAAAGGCAAACTTTCTGTGAAGAAATGCAAGAACGGGCTAATCGGGATCGCAGCTTCCTCTCATCAATTTGTTTTACCGATGAGTGTACCTTCACTTTAAATCAAGAGCCAAATTCACAAAACGTTAGGCATTGGGCCCAGGAAAATCCCAGAATAAATCTAGCCGCTACAACGCAATACCCTCAAAAAATTAATATTTGGGCAGGCATTTTTAATAATCGCATTATAGGACCATTTGAAATACAGGGAAATTCAGCAGCTTATTTAGATCTTTTAATTAACCATATTGGCCCTGCATTAGAAGAAGTTGCACATGCGAATCGGGAGGTCTGGTTTCAGCATGACGGATGCCCAGCACATATTGGAGCACAAGTGAGGGAATTTTTAAATGAAATATTTCCAGAGAGCTGGATTGGTCGAGGTGGTGCTATAAACTGGCCAGCTAGATCTCCCGATTTGGCACCGTGTGACTTTTTCTTGTGGGGTCATTTAAAAATAAGATTTATAAAACTCGTCACCCAAATATTGATTCTTTAAGGAATGCTACTTTTGCGGAATGCAACTTAATAAACGATCGGCAACTTGCGAATGTGAGAAATTCTTTCTATAATAGGCTGGGATACTGTTTGATACAGAATGGGGGTTTATTTGAATATTTGTTATAGTTATTTTTATTTTTTTATGTTACTTTAATTTCATTGTATATTAATAAGTTTTTGTCCTTACCTAGATATGAAATAAATAAGTATTAAATTGCCAGATTACAAAATTCATTAGAACAAAATAAACAAATGTTGCCGCTTGTTAAATTTTTCATAATTGCAGTAAAATTAAAGTAATTTAATTTTTATTATTTCATTTTACTGCTTTAACATTTTCCCAAAAACTTTTTAATAGGTTAGACGACACCTACAATTTACCCTAAACTATGGACCAGCATTCACCAACGAAACTTCCACACCAGTAATCAATTAATTGTCAACTATATAGGTAATGACAATAATAATGTGAATGAGAATTATCTAAATAAAAAAACAAGTTTATGTATTAGTAAAAATTAACTTCTTTCGATGAAAGATTCCCAGCCTTCAAATTTGTTACTAAATTATTTGTTGTTATACCGAAGGAATAGGACCGTTATTGAATTTTACAGAAAATAAGGCACGGACTACGCGCAAACTATTGCCGCCGTAAAATATTTTCACAATGAAAACCTTTTCTTGAATTGAATAAATATTTTTGTTCATTTTTAAATGTTGACAGTTCAGAAAATCCATAAAAATCAAAGACGTCCGTGATTAGAATAAATTAAGTTGTCATGGATAATCTGATAAATTTCTGTGTTTTAGTTAGAAAATTATTAATGCAATTTTTGCTTTTAATGCTTTAATAAATTGGAAAGTTGTAGAGTTTTTGATGATATCCTCATACGCAGAAAAAAATAATGTTTCGATTGCTACCTTTACCACCACTGTAACTACACATGGGGAGCAGGAATCCCCAAAAATGTAATTGCCCATGTTATTTCCCCATGTACACATGGAAGTTTGTCACACGGTATAGCATACCATTTTTAAGTCCCAACATTAAGCACGTATTTTAATTCGAATTTGCGGATGTTATAACCGTTTTAAACGTCTAAGGGTTCTTGCAAAAGTACCAACGATAATGTGCAGAATATTGACCGTCACTAAATACGTGTATTTGTGGGCCAGCATTTCTTAATTACATCTGGTCGATTGCTTTGTTTACATCAACTCAAAGCAAGTTACTTGAGGGCTCACATTGCAAATTACTGCACCTACATTTTTACCTCTTAACTTACAACTATAAAGGAACACCTTTTGTATCGTAAATTATATTTTCCATTTAATAAACAAAGAAACTACATTTCCTGTTACATTAAGACCCAAAGTGCCTTAAACAAAACGGTCTAAACACATTAATCCTGCAGCTCATAAATCAAATAATCTCATCTATCAGCGCGTGGCACGACAACTTAAAACTTGAATCTAACCCCGACAATCGGTAAGTCGACCTCATCCCCGTATCTAAGTGCCACGTGACAGACACGTGACCGAAAGAATCACACTGTTTGGATTACCCTAATAGTGTTGTTAATCCGTGAAGAGCCACCGCCCAGCTTTGAAAATTTCGCACCCCAACTAACCCATTATTCTATTGAGAGCAGGTCGTGTTACGCAAACAGAAAGGGCCAATCGCTGATTTTTGGCGCAGATAAGTCAGCATACCTGTTTATGAACAAACGCTACACAGGCTGTTCCAGAAAGTAAGTGCATTAATTTTCACCACTAGTTGTCAAAAGCAAGAACATTTCGAAAACTCATATTTTTTCAACAACCCTCCCTAATAAGTTAAGGAGTGTTTTTTTTGCATTAAATTGATCTTGTGACAATTTAAGTCAAGAATATCATGACGCAACTATAATGTTTTTAGAAATATTTCTTTCTGCTTCCTGAGGTACATCGATGAATTTGTCAGTTTGATATCCGAATTACGTGGGCTCTTGTTTTCGTTTGGTTAGTAGGGAATGTATTGTTAGAAGTTTTTCAATACTTACTACTACTGCTGGTAGAGCAGGAAAGTACGTAGAGATCTAAGGTTGTTCCAAGCCCATAACAGCATGTTTGGGGTAGCATCCAGTATGAGATCTCCTAATACACAAAATCTGGATTTAGTTCTATAATTCAATGCATGGCGGGGTATTTGCCCGAGGAGTAGTTGTTCGAACGGTCCTGTTCTGAACATATTGTTATTGTTCCGCGTGACTCATGTCCTTGGTTTACTGATAAAGTGCTTCCGTCCTTCTCATTCGTCCGTACGAATACAATTTATTCTTGTACATGGGCGGTATTGTATTGTTTGATTATAAATATCAATATTTTATTTATTATTCTTTTCCCTGGCATTTCTTGTGCTTTGAGAGTATCCATGCAACGATCGAGAACGAAAAAGTAACGTGGAACGAGAAATTTCGGTTAACAAGAATAGATCACCGTAGCGGAGGGACGATAAAATAAACCCAGGAAATTCCCTTATAAAGGACATAACTTATAATTTTGTAACAGTAAAACTGACACGCTTTATATTGTTTGCAAAATGATTGCCCTATCTGAGACGTATATATGATTTCTCTTGGTTTTTCTGGAGCTCAACCGAGAAAGATATAAAGATTTGAGGTTTTAGGTCTTTCGTTTACGACGGGGACATGACACTTTTATCAATAGTTATTGCGTCCGTTGCCGCTCCCAGAATGAACAAATTAAAAAAATATAGGAGAACATTTTTTTCTGCTTGATACTTATCAACAACTTTTCTGTGCGAACCTTTTAATGGTACATGATTTATTGGCTTTGTATATATCTCTAGATCCATTTCAACTAACTTTGAAGAACATATTGCTCATTATAAATACATATAGTAGTATAATAGTATTCGCTCGCATTTGAAATGGGCTACAGTTTATAATAAGTAATTTCATTAGTGACAAATATTAATCAACGTCTTCTATGTACGTATTTATTACCCAAGGCGATGCGATGTTTGAAGAATTTTAGGAAAGGCTTTGGCTTAAGTATTTATTTCGCTGAACACGAGGGTCTGTTTCCCAACGCAAGGTTTTTTCTGAATTAAATTGGTTTGCCTGATCAATCGGCCTGACCGCAGCAATAAAAGAAATGAACGCAACATTACCCGCCGCGATTGTGTTGTGACGTGGCGCGAGGGGTGACAATGCGACAATTTGTGCCTCTCCTTCGCGCCTGTTCGTCCTTTTTGCAGACGTGTCACGGCAGGCACAATCTATAATTAATATTTTCAAGGTAATATAGATGTTTTGTTATCGATACAGTCAGCAAATTAATTAAAACTCAATTTATATTTATGAAGACGTCATTGTACAGCGTTAAATTAAATCCGTATCTCTATCAAAGTCGAGATTGAAAAGGTGAACCAGACAGGGTCGGATTATCTTCAAGTGACCAGTTGCTTCGAGAGGCCCGGGCACCGTTTTATCAGATTCTTTAATATAAAATAGATATTTATAAAATTTGTGATATTTCTTGCTATTTAATGAGATGATGGCAGATACAGGGTGTAAAAGTTTTAATATTTTTTTAAATATCGTAATGTAATAATTGATGTGTTTTCTCGTTCTTCTTGCAAGTTTTGTTAGTGTTATTCTTAATAAACTATTTATTCAATTTTCACTTTCCTTTCATATCGGTGAAGCCATTATTGCATTATGGAAAATTTCAGTGCATGTGCATGATTTCACAAAAAGCTATTTCATTCAAAAACTAAGCATTTTACGAAAAATTTTGAAGATACCAATTTCTTCCCAAATTGAACGTAGATTTCAAATATATTGATATCACCTGCATTCGCCAGTGGCGTAGGATTGGGGAAATAAATAAACGGCCTCTACTGATGGGGCTAGCAGAGCAACTTTTTTTGAAAATTAGAACTTGGCAAATGAAAACGACACCTTAAATTTCAACTCAATAACTTTCCTAGTTACTAAGATAATAAACAAATATTTAAAAAATATTAAAACTTTTACACCCTGTATCTTTGTTAATAGTCAGTTTAGAACATATGTTCATATAAACTTTTCGTCTTATTTGGAGTTCCTCTAGTACCTATTTTAATTTGGCACGCCCGTTTGTCAGACATATTACAGTCTAAGCAATTTAGTTGATAAAATTCTTGTTCGATTTGTGCCAGCATAAATTTTAATATTTTAATAATCGACGTTTCGCCCCCGTTCGGGGCTTTGTCAAGTTTTATTTGTGGTAAAAAGTATAAAATATAAAATTGGCATGAATATTTATGTCAATTTTATACTTTATAAGTACTTTTTACCACAAATAAATCTTGACAAATATTTCTGAAAAGATTGCCAGTATTTTAAGAAAAAACAACATACAAGTCGCATTTAAACCTTCAAATATATTATCACATATTTTGTTTAACAGTAAAGACAGAACACATAAACTTGACCACACAGGTATTTATCAACTAATATTTTAAATTTTGTGAATTTCTGTCATAAATAAAATAAATAAATTGTCAAGATTTATTTGTGGTAAAAAGTATAAAATATAAAATTGACATAAACCATATACATTTTGGATTGTTGTTTTTACTCCTAGTTCCCTTTTATTTGCCATAAATGCTCTGTTGGCCGCCATTTCATCTTCTTTCTCCTGTACTTGTTATCATTATTCCCAAGTATTTGAAGACATTGCTTTGTTCAAACTCATACTCTCCCACTGTTCTCATTTTTCTTTGATATTTTCTTCCCACTACAAGTTTTGCCACTGTTTATTTTCCATCCAATTTTATGTCACTCACGAACTATTCCTTCTATAATTAGCTTCCTAGCCGAGCTAGGTAGTTATTGTGATAGTCGTTTTTTTACCATGGTGTTTTTTCATCAAATGTGGACGTTTCAGGTCATTCTAAGACTTTTTGGCAAGGTGGCACATTTCCGTCCGTATGCGTGTGTGCGTGCGTGGGTGCGTGGGTGCGTGCGTGCGTGCGTGCGTGTGTATGGCTGTTGGCAATTTTGCGGGAAAACGGCTCGACAGATTTTGCTGAAATTTTGCATACGTATATCAGAGATGGTCCCTAGGAAACTGACGGGGCGGTTTTTTTAAACCACTTTTGAGCCGAGATATGGCGTCATCGAACATTTTTTTCAATGAGACCGTATATATTTTTGTATTGCATCGGATAGAGGGTATTTTTCTCTGCACGATGTGCGAAAATCGTAATAGGTTGTATAAGGAAAAAATTGAGAAAAAAAATACGAAAAGAAGGCGCGCGCCAAACGCGCCGTCCAGTTCAGTTGTGGCTGTGGCTAGGAAGCTGTTTGTCAATGCATTGACAACTAGTTTTTTTTCAATAACCCTCTTTGCATTGTAAATACGACCAGGTCATCCGTTATGCAATAATTTATCATACCTTTTTATTGCCTCTTCTAAGTACGTATTCGAGAGTAATGATTTAGTCACATAAATACATACCGTGTAACAAACTTCCATGTGTACATGGGGAAATAACATGGGCAATTACATTTTTGGGAATTCCTGCTCCCCATGTGTAGTTTCAGTGGCGGTAAAGGTAGCAATCGAAAGACTATTTTTTTCTGCGTATGAGGATATCAAAAACTCTGCAATTTTCAAATTTATTAAAGCATTAAAAGCAAAAATTACACTAATAATTTTCAAATTAAAACACGGATATTCATCAGATTACCTATGACAATATAATTTATTCTAATCAAAGACTCCCTTGATTCTAATTTCTAATTCGTCTGAACTGTCAACATTATTTATCGACAATTTAAAATTTGGGTCTCAAAATGAACAAAAATATTTATTCGGTTGAAGAAAAGGTTTTCATTGTGAAAACATTTTACGGCGGCAATAGTCTGCGGGTAGTCCGTGACTTATTTTCTGTAAAATTCAATAACAGCCCTATTCCTTCGGTAACAACAATAAAAAATTTAGTTAAGAAATTTGAAGATACTGGGAATCTTTCATTGAAAGAAGGTAATTTTTACTAATAAATTTATTTGGTTTGTATTTAGATAATTCTGATTCGCTTATTATTATTACCTAGTTGGTAATTACTTATTGTTCGCTAACTTAAATTTTATTGGGATTATGAGACATTTAACAAGTAGTGATAACGTGGAGCGAAACAAAACTAAAATTAATCTTATCATTTATTTTTTTAGTCGTTCCAAGAAATCTAAATGTTGAGGTAGAGGAAATGGTAATAGACCTGATAACTGCTAGTCCAACATCTAGTTTAAGGTCTATTGCCCTAGAATGTAATGTTTCAAGAGAAACTGTCCGTAACATATTAAAAAAACAAATATCATCCCTTTAAATTCCAATGTCACCAAGAGTTACTTCCTTTTGACGAAGAATCAAGGCAAACTTTCTGTGAAGAAATGCAAGAACGGGCTAATCGGGATCGCAGCTTCCTCTCATCAATTTGTTTTACCGATGAGTGTACCTTCACTTTAAATCAAGAGCCAAATTCACAAAACGTTAGGCATTGGGCCCAGGAAAATCCCAGAATAAATTAGCCACTACATCGCAATACCCTCAAAAAATCAATATTTGGGCAGGCATTTTTAATAATCGCATTATAGGACCATTTGAAATACAGGGAAATTTAAATGCAGAAGCTTACAGTTTGTATGATGGATCTTTGCGCGTGCGTCACAACTGCTTACATATGACACAAATCATTTCAAAGTCGAATGTTTTGTCAAGCAGTGGCGTGTGTTTTTATTTTGCTCAGGTACAGATATAAATATGGTAATTTAACAGTTACATCATGTATTAATTAGTAGGTATGGCACCAGCAGAAGAAGAAATGAAAGAAACTTAGATTTTTAAGATATATTTTTATATAGTACATATTTAAAAAATAAACTTACCTTGTGCATACATGTTGTATATAACATTACGAATTTCCATTTTTTGGCATTCGTCTAAATCTTCGGTTTTTTACTTTTTCCGGGGCCGGGATTTTCCTGGACTAAGCAAAGGCCCATTTCTTTCTGAACGTACTTTGATGCTGGAAACTGTACCCAAGCTAATCTTTAAAGCATCAGAAACACGGTAAAACATTATAAAAAGTTTATAAAATTAATTCCACATTATGACATTTACTTGACAGTAGGTACCTACACCACACGCCTATGAACTGTAACGCTGAATGGCGCTTCGACATCACTTCATATAGTCGCATTTGTGTTCCGCTCAATATTGTATTATGAGACGTATGTCTTACAACCAAATGACATACGTCGTTGCATTTATATTAAGGAATGGTACGGGCTAGCAGTAGGCGCGTATGTCTTAACTAATTTTATACACACGCAAAGATCCATAATACAAAGTATATTTAGATCTTTTAATTAACCATATTTGTCCTGCATTAGAAGAAGTTGCACATGCGAATCGGGAGGTCTGGTTTCAACATGACGGATGCCCAGCACATTTTGGAGCACAAGTGAGGGAATTATTAAATGAAATATTTCCAGAGAGCTGGATTGGTCGAGGTGGTGCTATAAACTGGCCAGCTAGATCTCCCGATTTGGCACCGTGTAACTTTTTCTTGTGGGGTCATTTAAAAAATAGGATTTATAAAACTCGTCACCCAAATATTGATTCTTTAAGGAATGCTGTTTTTGCGGAATGCAACTTAATAAACGATCGGCAACTTGCGAATGTGAGAAATTCTTTCTATAATAGGCTGGGATACTGTCTGATACAGAATGGGGGTTTATTTGAATATTTGTTATAGTTATTTTTCTTTTTTATGTTACTTTAATTTCATTGCATATTAATAAGTTTTTGTCCTTACCTAGATATGAAATAAATAAGTATTAAATTACCAGATTACAAAATTCATTAGAGCAAAATAAACAAATGTTGCCGCTTGTTAAATTTTTCATAATTGCAGTAAAATTAAAGTAATTTAATTTTTATTATTTCATTTTACTGCTTTAACATTTTCCCAAAAACTTTTTAATAGGTTAGACGACACCTACAATTTACCCTAAACTATTGACCAGCATTCACCAACGAAACATCCACACCAGTAATCAAGTAATTGTCAACTATAGGTCCTAATGACAATAATAATGTGAATGAGAATTATCCAAATAAAAAAACAAGTTTATGTATTAGTAAAAATTAACTTCTTTCGATGAAAGATTCCCAGCCTTCAAATTTCTTACTAAATTATTTGTTGTTATACCGAAGGAATAGGACCGTTATTGAATTTTACAGAAAATAAGGCACGGACTACGCGCATCAAACTATTGCCGCCGTAAAATATTTTCACAATGAAAACCTTTTCTTGAACTGAATAAATATTTTTGTTCATTTTTAAATTTTGACAGTTCAGAAAATCCATAAAAATCAAAGACGTCCGTGATTAGAATAAATTAAGTTGTCATGAATAATCTGATAAATTTCTGTGTTTTAGTTAGAAAATTATTAATGTAATTTTTGCTTTTAATGCTTTAATAAATTGGAAAGTTGTAGAGTTTTTGATATCCTCATACGCAGAAAAAAATAATCTTTCGATTGCTACCTTTACCACCACTGTAACTACACATGGGGAGCAGGAATCCCCAAAAATGTAATTGCCCATGTTATTTTCTCATGTACACATGGAAGTTTGTCACACGGTATATGGTAAGAGGTATAGTGATTTGTCACTAAGAAAACCAAAATTTGCAAGGTGGTTTCTGTTGGCAGGTTTTAGAGACTAAACCATCATTTTCTGATAAAATATGGAAGTATTAGTACAATATTGTAAAATTAGAAATATGGTATCAAGGGGGCCCAAAATCGTCAACGTTTCATGGTCCGAACGTGCCTTGATCTGGCCCTGTTGAGAAGAAAACAATTGAGTTTGCGGGTTGCCACAACATAGGCAAACTAAAGACCCCAGACATATAATTAGGTGATTAAAGCGCCATTGTTCCCGTGGGCTGACAGCTCAATCAAGCGGCTTTTTGTTCCCCGTAAAATTAAAAAAAATCTGTTATTATTATTTAAGAATGAACCTCGCATTAAAAAACAATTTTTATCCGTTCCATCCCAGGTTAGAAAGACAGCGGTTTGTTAATAAAGTTGTCCGGTGATGAACCTCCTATATAACTTACTTTTTAAAATGGACCGGGCCACGCAGAAGGTAATTATGTACAGGTACATAATAACATATCAATCAGATTATAATTATGGGTCGTTTGGATACAGTTTGGATTCGGATCGTAAATTTTGAAGTAGAAAATCACAGGTATAATACTTTGGGGACCTAAATCATCTCGAAAGGAGGTCCCCTATTATTCATTAACTGAATACGCACAGCTAATAGAATTTTTTGCCCACGGTGCCGTTTGTATTTGTTTTGTTTCCCAGACACACTCATGAAATCAATTTAAAAAAAAAAACATTTAAAATATTCCCTATGATTTTCCGACAAGAAATCCGTGTTTCCTGCAAATTCAAGAAAATACAAGATACTTTATCCATGCAGTCCTGCTGTGTTCGGAGACAAATGACAATGAAACAGTTACGTGAAAAGACTGTCTAAACAGATTGCCTTCCAGATGTAAATATGAGGTGGGAAATGTCGATGTAAATTTTCCCTCGACTTAAACGATAGCGACCGTCAGCTGAAATAAATGGGAAAAGGAAAACGTGTTTATTGTTATACGTTTTTCTGTATTCGACGTCGCGAATAAGTTCAGTTGAAGATAGCAATTTTTATGGGCGCTAATATACACGGTGTATCTTGAAACTTTGTCACTCTTTCAGGAGCATGTGTATTCTATGGCCCAAAATAGAAAAGAAAAAGCATATTCAAAAAACCATTGTCTTTAATGTATTTTTGGGAAATTGCCTTCCATCTTGAGAAGAATACATCAGTATTGAATTTGACATCATACGAAACCTAAAAATTCAAAATTAGCTACCTAAATAATATAAAATTAAAAAATTATAGTTTTCATGTTTATATTTATAAAGTTCTATAGATTTTAAAAACCAAACAGATAATCTTTCTGTTTACTTTCTGTTGACATACATTACCAAAAGTTGAATGCAGTTAGTTTTATTAATAGATACTTAGTACATACATAATGGCCGGGAGATCAAGAAAGAAGGCTTAATTTATGTAGGTGGTACTTAAATAAAATTCAAGAAAATCCAGAATTTGGGCAATCTGTCATACGGACAGATGAAACTCACATAAGCAGCGCAGGATTATTTAACAGGCATAATGTGCGTCACTGGTCTGATACAAATCAGCACCAAACTTTTGAACGCCAGAGGCAAGGACGTTTTGGATTTAACGTTTCGTGTTTTATTTTGGGTGGTCAACTAGCATACCAAATTTTTGATGGAAACTTAACGAGATTGAGATACATTAATTTATTGAATATTAACGCAGAGGCGATAATGGAAAATGTTCCGTTAATAAACATAAACAGGGTATATTTCCAACAAGATGGTGCCCCTGCACACAATTCTGCAATAGTTAGAAATTATTTAGAAAATCATTTTCCGGGTAGATGGTTGGGTACAAATGGACCTATATTGTGGTCTGCAAGATTACCGGATCTGAGTATATTAGACTTTTTGTTTGGGCATTTTTAAAAGAAAAAATATACATACGAAGATACAACAATCAAGCCGAGCTAGCAGAGGCAACACATGCAGCTTTCCGATATTTGCAAACCCATCCTATTTTTTTAATTAATGCCATCAATCTATTAACTAAAAGATGCAGATTATGTGTTGAAAAACATGACATTCAATTTGAGAAGTTCTTATAATTTTGTCGTTTGTTGTTTTTCTTGTTTTTGTTTGTTTTAAGCCTGCATGGTGTGAATGTGCACAGCAATCCGCAGACCGGTTTCGTCCTATTGGGACTCTTCAGTACGGCGCCGCTATGCACAAACACACCCTGCCCAACGGTCTCCCTATGAATAACTGCGATAGTCATCCATAAGGGAGAGCCAAAATCACGCCATCTAGAACGTAAATTGTTGAACAGCTGCCGACTAATACACCCGCTCAAACAACTACACCTCGAGCAAATACTCCGCCAGGCATTGAATTACAGAACGGGCCTACGTCGGCAGAATGTACATTAGGATGCACACAAGTGGCCTACCCCAGCAAAGCTGGCCTTGAAAGCCTCCATACGTGCCCCATCGTACCACAGTGAACCAGGTTCACTATTCAAGCTAGAAGCCTGCATGGTGTGAATGTGCACAGCAATCCGCAGACCGGTTTCGTCCTATTGGGACTCTTCAGTACGGCGCCGCTATGCACAAACACACCCTGCCCAATGGTCTCCCTATGAATAACTGCGATAGTCATCCATAAGGGAGAGCCAAAATCACGCCATCTAGAACGTAAATTGTTGAACAGCTGCCGACTAATACACCCGCTCAAACAACTACACCTCGAGCAAATACTCCACCAGGCATTGAATTACAGAACGGGCCTACGTCGGCAGAATGTACATTAGGATGCACACAAGTGGCCTACCCCAGCAAAGCTGGCCTTGAAAGCCTCCATACGTGCCCCATCGTACCACAGTGAACCAGGTTCACTATTCAAGCTAGAAGCCTGCATGGTGTGAATGTGCACAGCAATCCGCAGACCGGTTTCGTCCTATTGGGACTCTTCAGTACGGCGCCGCTATGCACAAACACACCCTGTTTGTTTTGCCGTTATTTTCTGTTTTTGTTGCTTTTATTTCAGTTTTTATTAAAAGTTGCTAACATAGAATCACAGGTATCTTGGATGTACCTACCTATCTTATATTTTCTAAAGGCAAAAAGTACCAAAATCTTTGCCGTTTTTTGAAAACAATATAAAAGTATATATATTTTGATAGCTTAAAAAAAGACCGTTCGAACTTGACCAAAGCCTGCTGTGGTTTCCATTTAAAAAATTCAACTTTGTGTCATAACTCATAAATACGCTCCCTAGAAAAAACTACGTACGCCACTGAATTACTTGGAAAAAGTTCTATAGGAATCAATCTTAACACACTGAAAGAACGATTTAATTGAAAAAATTAAAATTTAGTCGCGACCATTAAATAATTTATTCGTATTTGGCGGAACAAATATTTATTTTGTTGAATTAAATTATTTTTTTAAGTTTTTTAACATACTTAGTAGTTGGTATTAAATGGTTTAGTTACTACAATTAAATTTTTGTTTTCCCTTGAAAAACAATTTAATAATTACAATTAAATGATAGTTGTATGAATTAAATTTTAGAACGTAATTGGCACCTTTAATTGTCGGAAGTCAATATTTAATAGTAGTTTTGTCTCATTTAGTTGTTTTCATTAGGGTTTTATTTAAGGCTGTGATTTACGACGTGTCCGCTATAACGTAAAATAGTACAAAACATAGGCCCATTATATGACGTTTATCTTCCAAATTACTGAATCGATTTTAACAAATCGAACGGTGAAATAAAGAGCAAGCTGTAATGCTGGACATGACAAATTTTTCGCAGGAATTTTATTTGCAAGTATGGTAATAGTATTGTGGATATGCCACGTGAGTTAACTATATTCACAATGAAATTATCAATACCTTCATATAAAATTTTTGCACAAAATTTCTGTCATGCCCGGTGTCAAAGTTTGAATTTCAGTTTGCCGTTCGATTTGCTGAAATCAGTTCAGTAATTTGGTAGATCAACTTCGGACAATGGACCTATGTTTTGCACAATTTTGCATATAGAGGACATGCCGTAAATTACAGCCTTAACACTTTATATATTTTTTCTATAATGTGGGAAAAATATACAGGCAGATATTATTCAACAAAACAAATTTTAAACGCCTAAAAGTTTAATAGTATAAAATAATAAGTATTAATACATAGGTACGTAAACAAAACTTGTCAAGCAATATAAATAAAGTAAACGATGATTCTGCAACAAAATAATCCACTTACTTTCCCATCAATTTTCAATTCTTATAAATTGGTAGTAAAAATATGTTAGAAATTTAGAATGTTGCAAAAGTTAATAACAATATCTATACGTACTTTAACTTCATTGAAATAATTTTCCATATTTTTTCTTAAAAGAGTGCTTGAACACCAATTGACGGACATAACTTTTAATTATCGTCTTGAAATAACATAAGTATGCCCCATGTAATATCATTTTCATTTTCTGAAAACCAAAAGTTGTTGTTGAAACTCCAATACTTTTATTGATGCATGGTCAATAAGCATTACTGGGATTTTTTGTATAAAAGTAAAGTTTGAGATACTTACGTTCGAAAACAGGAATTAGTTTTTCCAGTTGGAATTTTTCTAACATTTCCTTTGCCTTTTCATCACACATGTTGTAAAAATATACATATCAACCCCTAATACCTTAGAAAGCGTTAGTATACTGAACCGGCACCATCTTGCATGCCACAGTACTGTGGAGGGAGCCCAGATTAAATGCATAACAACAAATATGAAATGGACGTGACTAAATTTCGTACTCACCACTAAATATATTTCGGGTAATTAAACTTTACTACTACGACGACCCTTACAACTACGTTTTCTTTTCTAATATGTATTTAATTATTCTAATCAAAGATATTTGAACGTAAAGCACCAGAAGAACTAAATATTTATTTTCAGGGATTATACTTAGTTACGAATAATTTACAGTATTCTGCTAGAAGAAATTTATTTGTGAAAACTAAGACTTATTTATATTAAATATTTTTTTCTCCGGTATTAAACTAACAAACTGCATTTGTTATACTATAACAAATGTTGAATTGGCATAAATAATTGTCACTAAAGAGTATTAAATTATTAAAAACTGAATGAAAATATGATTTATTAAAAAGTTTGATAACAAATTTTTCTCAGTGCAGACTACCAAAAAGTGATTGTGTTAACAACAAAAACGATTATTTTTTATTATTTTGAGGATGACATGGCTTCATATACTACACCCCGTATCATCAGAAAATCGAATTATAATGCAAGGAGTATGTGAAATTTCTGCCACTCAGAGGACCCCGTTTCATAAAGTGTGGAATCGCCCATGTATATTCAGAACATCGCCCAATAGGGTGATACGATCGAACAAATGTGTTGTGCCCTACGAAAAAGAGTATTATTTTAATCTTTTGGAAATTTATAAAAGGTACCGTAAAACGGGGCTACTTTGTCACCTCGGGGCTACTTTGTCACCCTGTGCGCGCTAATGATTTTTTATTTTTTTTTCGAATTTTTGTTTTCTGTTTCTGTTAGCACCAGTGTCTTTTGCAGGTTCTAATTGACTAGGAAAATAATGAGGACGTATGAAAAAACCCCGGGTAGCCGAACCTACCACAACTTTACTGAAGAACAGGTGGCCGAAGCGGTGCGTGCGGTACAAGATGGTATGAGCAAAAAACAGGCTGCCAGGGTTTATCAAATTCCACGGAGTACGCTCACTAATAGATGCCTTGGTAGGCATACGAAATCTAGAGGTCTTCCAACCATCCTGAGTTCGGAGGAAGAGACCGTCATTGCAAGAACCCTGGGCATCGTGGCAGATTGGGGCTTTCCGCTTACTAAGGCCGATATCAAGCAAATAGTGAAAAAATATTTGGACAAAAAGGGTGTTGTTATTCCTATCCTAAAAGATAATCTCCCGGGGGACGATATGGTATCGTTATTTATCCAGAGGAACAATTTGGCAGTGAGGATAGCATCAAACATAAAAAGATCCCGAGCTTCTGTTGACCAAGACGACGTTAATAAGTTTTTCGACAACATAACGCCAGCTTTGTTAGAATCCACAGGTGACCATATATACAACTATGACGAGACCAACATTACGGACGACCCTGGAGCACGGAAAGTCATTGTTCCTAGAAATTGCAAAAGGGTGGAAAGGGTTCAGAATTTCTCGAGAACAGCAATCAGCATCATGGTGTGTGGAACTGCAAGTGGTGACCTTCTGCCTCCCTTGGTCGTTTACAAGGCCTCCAACCTTTACGAGAATTGGTGTGTTGGTGGGCCTAGTGGAACAGTCTATAAAAACAGCCCAAGTGGATGGTTCGATGCCAATCTCTTTGAGATCTGGTTTTGTTAAATTTTACTGCCACACATCCAACGGACAAGGGAACCAGGAAAGAGAGTCATCGTAGCGGGCGACAATCTGGCTAGTCATTTTGCCCCAAACGTCATTCTGGTTGCACTGGAACATGACATTTATTTAACACCGTTTCCACCCAATGCCACGCATCTAATGCAGCCTCTGGACGTAGCAGTTTTTGCGCCCATGAAAAGAAAGTGGCGAGTGATTCTAGATGCGTGGAGAAAGGAGACCCGCTATCCTGGTTCGATTCCTAAGGAACAGTTTCCTTTGCTGCTGAACAGACTCTGGTCGCAGATTCAACCCAACGTCAAACAGAATTTAATTTCTGGTTTTAGAGCCACTGGACTCTATCCATGCAACCGACAGGAAGTTCTGAAAAGGTTGCCGGATGCTACAGTCCAGCAGGAACAGGTGGGGCGTCTATTGGACACAAGCCTTGTTGAACTATTGCAAGAACACAGGGGTGTTGCTAAAGATCCGTCCACCAAGCGCAAGCGTGGGAAAAAGGTTGAAGCTGGCATGAGAATTTTCCCTTCAACTGTGACTGCAGATGATCCAGGTGACAATAATCCAGAAAACCCGCCTGATGATCAGACACCATTAACATCAGGATTACAGAAACCTACAAGCGCCAGCAAGAAAAAAGAAATAAAACGAAAGAAGTCTTCAAAAGAAAATACAGCAGAAGAAGCTGCTTCAAGCAGCAAGAAAAGGACTTCGGAGAGAGTAAAACAGACAGAAGATAAATGCAGAATTTGTAAAACGCTGTGGACAAACTACCGAGGGCGTGTGGATTGGATAAAGTGCCGCAAGTGCCACAAATGGGTTTGTGGCCTTTGCAACGAGGACAGCAAGGACCCCTTTTTTGTGTGTGCAGTATGCGACGATGATTCGACTGATGAAGATCCGTTCCAGACGGATGAAGAAGAGGGATTCGTCCCCTAAAATTTTTTGCGGTAGTTTTCGCGATTTAGAAATTTAGTGAGTTTCAGCGACAAAAAAAGAATAAAATTTCAAGTTTATTAATGTTATTTACGCCAAAAAGAATGTTATTTAAGTTTATTGATGTTATTTACCCTTTTATACCTAGAATTTTCTATTTATTTCGTTTTTATAGCCTTTAAATATCTTGAGATGTGCCTAAGAAAAGTGCCTTCAAATGACATATGAAAATATATTTATGTTGTGATTTCACATGCCAAAGAGAATAATAACAATAAGTTTATGAATTTTACACTTTTATAACAAGAATATATATTTTTATTTATGTTAAAAAACTGTGAAATCTAATATTTTGCACAATAAATAATGATTTTTGAAAAAAAGGCAAAAATCTTTTATTTATAAATTTAAAAAACAACAAATAATATAGGTACCTACCTAATTTAAGTTCGAGGATTCCATATCTGGGGTTATTTTGCCACTCCAGCTCTTTATACGCATTTTACAAGCATTTTTAGTTAGGTGACAAAGTAGCCCCAAACACGGGGCTACTTTGTCACCCTGTTCCTTATTTTTTTTTTTCGTTTTCTATGGATCTTAGGCAGCTGGTTTTTTGGCTACGCATACAAAACGGTATCGTCGGTACACGTGATTTTTTGCAGGTCAGAATTCGAAAAAATAAAAAAGTTACAGCGCAAAATGTGTCAAAAAGGTGACAAAGTAGCCCCGTTTTACGGTAGTTGTTTAGAAGAACTTAAGCATTCGTCGAATAGTACTGACGTAGTCCCCATAGTTCCAACTGTTAAACTTATTAAATAAGTTAGTGATGTCGTTTTATGGTGATACAAAACTGTGTACTTGCACACGCTAAATGTGAACAAACAATGAAGGGTACAACGTGAATTAATTTCAGGAGCGTTCCGGTCTGCAAAAAGTGGTAGCTCACGTCCGAATTTGAAATGATGATATTTTGGTGTCGCCGTGCCGACGATGACAGAGAGTAATGATAGCCGCAAGGGCTCTGGGCTCAAAACTCCGCTACAATTTCCTGCTAATTCAATGTCTTTCAATCCAAAGATACCGAGTGATTGATCACTGGCGGTAACGCCTCCATCACACCCGATCTTTCACTCAGGGCTAATAGGAATATTATTTAAATATAGGTTTATGTTTATATATATATAGATTTGCGTAACCCATGCCTGTTTGCAATAATCAAGATTATGGGGTAAGCAAATGACGTACAATTATAAGTAAACGGTTTAAACAGTCTGCTTAACAATTAACATTTATTTATATTTATTTTAGGTTATGTCGTACTACCGTGTTAATGTGACTATTCGGTATTTCACCATTACCCCTCTCAAAAATTGCCAGTCATCAACTACTGCTAGATAGACAGTAACGAGAACCTAGGAAAATAGCAGATTTCCGTTATTTGGAAAGTCAAATGGTAAGAGCAGAACGGATCTACGGGCACAAGACAAAGAGTACTATTTCAACTCAGCATAAGCGGAAAATCCGTTAGATATACAGACTACTAGTGAGTCTCCGTAGTACATATTTAACACATTTTAATACTGAATTGGAATTGCCCCGGAGCTCACGGTGAAGGGACATTCTGATAATAAATATGTAAAAGCCGGTAAATAAATATAGCTAATCGAGACATTTGTAGTATGGATTTGGTATTTGGAAGGTGCAACATTGCAGAATTTCTTAAAGACAATAGAAAATAATTATAATTAAATTCTATTATCCCAAAACAAAAAAATGAGAATAATACTTTTAATTCGGTGTACGCAATTATCTCGATAACATTTTTAAGTAATTTGCTGCTAATTAGATTTTTGAAGTTTAATTTAACTTGCAGGTGTTACAATGAAAAATGATTTGGCAGAGAAAATTGCGACTAGTTAACATTAATATTACGAAAAAATTCAGTTATTCTGCTCACAAAATTAGAGATAAATTATTAAATCCTCACTTTATTTTCTTTAACAATAATTTTATTAATACGTGTATTGCCCTCAGAATGCTCAAACAGAAACATATTATCCTGCACCAAAGCTGAACGATATTGATATAAATTACTGGGTCATACATTTGCAATAGCGGCCAGCGAGACAGCCGTTTAGTAATAATTATCAAGTTGTCATTGTCGGGCATCTATAATAACATCTATAATTGATCGGACTGGTAATGAACACCCTTTAGCTATTACCCCTGTTGCAATGTGCTCACACAGAGCCTAGAAAATTCAATTTTACTTAATTATCTTAGTGTAATGAACTATTTAGACAGTTTCAATAACTACTCATCGGGGAAGAAGATAGAGGAAGTCTCAGATTTCTGCTATTTGAAGTCAAATAGCTGGCGATGGTAGGAGCTCTAGAGATATAAAACAAAGAATAGCGCAAGGCCGAGTTGCACTTAATAAAAAGAAACAACTATGCTCGGGAACGATAAAGGTAGAAACTCGGAAGAGACTGTCAAAAACGTATGTATGGACTACGGCATTGTACGGGTGCGAAACTTAGACGATAGGAAAAGCGGATAGGAGAAAATTAGAAGCATTTGAAATGTGGTGCTATAGACGCATGATGAAAATACCGCGGATAGATAAGGTTAGCAACAGAGAGGTATTAGAAAGGGTTGAAGAAAAGCGAAATTTATGGAAGACAGTAAGGAATAGGAGAGATAGGATTGTAGGGCACCTTCTGAGGCATGAAGGCTTAGTTCTCGACATACTAGAGTCAGAAATAGGAATAAAAATGGGTAAGGGTAGGCCCAGATTAGACTACTGCTCTCAAATAGTTAGGGATGTAGGATGATGATTAAAATGACTCGTTACCGTAGTTTAATAGAGTCTTCTAGAAAGTTTATGTTTACATCTGAAATTTGAAACGCCCTGTAGATATGTCTTTTTTCCACAGAAAGACGTGTGCTATAATCATCATTAATGAATTATTGCAACTAAAAACCAATTAAATCACAAACCAGAGTAATAACTAACAATTTTACCCGGTCATATTTTTCCGGATTTTGCAATTACGCTTTTTATTTAGCATGAAAATTATTGCCGGTTATAAATTATAATGAAACTGGAAAAATATGTACATGCGAGGAACGAATTTTAACGCAAAAATAATTCATATCGGTTTGATGAAACTGTAGTTATTTATTCACGCAAAAATGTATGTAGGTTTCGTATGGAGAGAGATAAATTATATTAATCAAGGTTTGTAAATGGCGACAGCTCGTTATTAATGGAAGTAGCTTGATTTCAGGCTAAAAGCATTTTTGTTAAAGGTGACAGTTAACTCGGTTTATAATTTTTCCTACATTTGTTTTAATTTTTATTCCTGTTTAACTAAAATGTTCATCATGTTTTTTTAATATTTAAATAGAGGGAAACAGACGTTTTTTAAAGAAGACTTCTTGCATCTTTCTACTTTCAATAAACTAAGACACTTACAAATAGCATAATTGTTAGGGAAAACATGACTATGATGACTTGGTGCCAATACTGACGTACTAACGTTGTTTCTTCAGTATTTGAATAATATTTAAAGAAATTGATATTTAAAGAAATTGATAAAAAAACTGGATGCGTGGTCGCCACACGCGATAGAAGTGAATTTTCAACGCTTGCCCGAGAGAAACAGCGCGAATCATGAGACATAGCATGGTTAAAGAGTGGGGCGGCGTCACGAGAAATGAAAAGCTGTGGTCTCGCTTTACTGACGCTTGCCTGAGAGAAAGAGCACGAAGCATGAAAGAGAGCGTGGCTAAAGAGTCGGGCGTTCGATATTCCCTTTCTCCTCTGCCCGTCTTCTCAGACTGCTCCCCTCTATTCGTTTCACTTTTCGTGACGCTCGCATTTGCCAACACAGGAACTTACTCTACCGAGACAAAAAATCTGTTTAACAGAGAAAGCTGAATACCTGGTCAACATATATATAAAACACAAACTTACACCAGAAAACATGTACTTACAATGTTGATGAATCTATGGTCTCAGTGAAGTCCAAAAACGACCACAAAGAATTCTTGCTACAGAGGGATGAGCTGTGGTCTGTTACATGAATGTGATGGACACGTTTGTGCCACAGGGCTTTACATTTCCAAGAAAAAGTTTGAAAAATGAACTTACGGAAAACGCTGTAATTGGTAGCAAAACCGTTTGTCAGGAGAACGGCTATGTATAGGGGGCTTTTTGTTCAGTGGTTGGAACATTTCGTGCGTCAAAAGGAGGTTTTGCTTCTGTGGAATTTTTGCACCCCTTCATCAAACTTTCTAATGACAAAAATTCCAAGCGTGGCTTAATCCTGATAGAGTAGTTCCAAATAGCCGATCTTTTCAATAAAACTTATTTGGAAACCGCTACACCTGCAAAAATTGCCAAAATTTGAATATTTCCATTGTATGGCTTATCGCAACAACCGATAAGCCACAGAATGAACAAAACCAAGTTCAAGACGATCAAGAACAGTTACAACTTTGCAAACTTTGAGAAATTGTATACCAGCAAGCAATAATCTAATCTTGGTACTAACCTTATAATCCTGGGACGACGCCATCTATACAGGGTGAGTCGGGGTTAAACGGCCATACGTAAACCATGCATAGGAAATTTGAATTTTAGAAAAAAAGTTCATATAAATGTGTACTCGAAAATGCTTTCTAAGAGCGCTACAGCGTTTAGTAGGTTTTGACAAAAATTGAGGATTTGTTTGTGTCGAAGTTTGACAGTTTTTGACATGTCAGTTTATTAAGTGAGTAATTTTAGTGCATTGTAGGTGCGTTTATGCGTAGATTGCGGAATAATGCCAAAAATTTACAATAAAGCTGAATACGCGGATATTGTGTTTGTCTATGAGTACCGTGACGGTAATGCGCGCGCTGCAGTAGCTGAGTACGCCCGCAGATTTCCTCTAAGGAGATTGCCCCACAAGTCAGTATTTTCCAGTACGTTTCAACGTTTAAGGGAAACAGAATCAACTTCATTGCAATCGCGAACAGACGGTATATTCGCACCCTTTCAAAATATTAGAACAGAAGATATCTTACAGCACTTTGATGAAATCCCTTCCAGTAGGCAGTAGCACGCGGAGATGTTCTTTACAATTAGGATATTCGCAGAGCATTGTGAACAAGACTCTGAAAGCAGATGCTCGTCACGCATATCATTTGCAGAAAGTTCAGCATTTGCTGCCTGAAGACTTGCCACGAAGAAGACAATTTTCAGAGTGGTTCTTGGGGCAAATAAGAAATTATGCTTCTTACTTTCGAAGGGTGATTTGGACTGACGAGGCAACTTTTACTCGTGCTGGTATTTTTAATCAGCATAATGCTCATATTTGGGGACACGAAAATCCTCATGCTATAAAAATCAGCAAGTTTCAGCATCAATTTTCGTGCAACGTTTGGATGGGATTATGCGATGACTCACTCATTGGCCCGTATTTTCTGCCTCCACGGCTTAATGGTCCGGCTTTACTTCTTTTCTTGGAAAATAATTTTGAAGCAGTCTTAGATGACATGCCTCTAGTTACTAGAGCAAACAGATGGTTCCAGTTAGATGGATGTCCCGCTCATTACACTCTACCAGTCCGACGATGGCTGCATGACAATTTTCCGGAAAGATGGATTGGTCGCGGTCAAGACTGCCCCCGTCCTTGGCCTGCGCCCTCCCCGGATTTAACCCCCTTAGATTTTTGTGTATGGGGTACAATGAAGAGCAAGGTTTATTCTGAGCTTGTTAACGACGAAGCTACTCTCCGGGAAAGGATTGTTGAAGCAGCCGAAGAAATCACACCAGCAGAGTGCCGCGCAGCTGCACAATCTGTCGTCCGTAGACGCGAAGTTTGCTTTGAAAATGATGGTGGCCATTTTGAGCCATTTTTATAAAAATTAACTGCTATTTGACGACGCATTTTCTTCTCTTTCTTTGTCTATTAGTTTCTAATAAAGTTGTTATATCCAAGCGTTTTTTATAAATCTTTTTTTTATTTTTGTCCAAGCCTACTAAACGCTGTAGCGCTTTTAGAAAGTATTTTAGAGTACACATTTATATGAACTTTTTTTCTAAAAATCAAATTTCCTATGCATGGTTTACGTCTGGCCGTTTAATCCCGACTCACCCTGTATAGTACACACAGTGGTTGGATCGAGAACTTTGACGTAATTTCACTATGAATACTTAATAAGTTAACTCCCCACGCTAAAAGAAAGTGGCAGAGTAATTAAACTCGACACGCGTTTCGCTGACAACGTCAGCATCCTTAGAAGCTGAAGATTAATCTAAATTATTAAGAATTCATAGAGGAGGTGGTGCAAATGTGGAAACCCAGTTTGTTTTTAATTTGTAAAAATCAGTGAATCGTTATTTTAACCTGGAAAATTGCTTTAAAATGACTTATAATGTTAGAAATACGGGACCATAAGTCACAAGTGAAAAACCATGTACACTTAAAAAATAAAAAATATTTGAAAAAAAGTGCGGGTAATGTGGAAACACCCTAAAATTACAGTAAATCAATGTGTAAACACATAAAGATGTTGGAATATTGAACTTCAAGAATTATATTCCTTTTTTTAAAATATGTTTTTATTCATAGAAAACATTCGTTGATAAAAAATACAACACACACTAAATAATACCACAAACTTACCTCCAAAAACTTCACGAAAATCACGAAACAGAAATCGACGCACCACCATTAACTTCAATACCCGACTGATTCCTAGCGCTGCGCCGTGACGAATAGGATTGAGAGTGACTGTTTACGGCAATCGCCGCTAGAGTGAAGCTCTCTGCAGTCGAAATATTTGCCGTTTCCACATTACCCTCATGTTTCCACTTTTGCACCCCCTCCTCTAGTTAATGAAGTTTTTGACAACTTTTTTATTTTTGTTCTTGACGTTTCCTTATCTAACGGTTGTAATTTTTGTTTTATCCATTTATTTATTTTCTTTATGTTTATAAGCTTTTTTCTTTGTTTTATTACTTTCAACGTAACCGACTAATAAATACTAATTGAAATTAATTAAGTTATTAAGTTATTAAGTTAGTTATTCACGAAATTTTAAGTGCACTTTGTGATATAATGCAGTTACGTTATTCAAAAACTAGTTGTAAAAACGTACACCAATGCGCGTCTTAATCCCTTCCGAATATCTACTTCTCTACGTTCCCTCTTAAACTCTATAACTACATCTTGCTTTTTATATTTAAACCCTACATTTATGAGAACTTCGAACGCTGCGGTTGATAGACAGTTTCAATTCTTCCTTGCGCATGTTCTATTTCTAAATGTGCCGTTGCGAAAGAAGTAATCTCCTTTAGAGAATCAACTCAAACAACAAAAACGGATACTGACAGTGAGCAATATGTTATGCGGTTAGAGTAATTTAAAATCATCATATATGTGAGATGTGCTTGGTGTTTTGGGAGATGAGAGAAGGATTTATAGGGGCTGACGCACATACACAGATGTGGTGGTGAATCCCCTAGGTACATACAGGGACCAGAAATTAATGGCAATCTTGTTATTGGTATCAAACGAGCGGTTACTATGATGTTATTGGAGATTATATTTTGATGTCTATAGAATTACGAGAGTGTAACATTTGTCGGTTCTCCCTAGTGCTGATGATGGAATCTTGAATAGAAATTAAATGTTTATGGACTTTTATATGAGGGAGGATTGATACATTATTTCCCTTTACGCCAACGAATGTAATTGCGAACGTCGAACGAAGTAAGTACATCAGGGCTTAAGATTTACTAGTGGGTTATCTCTGCAGGCGACCGGGCTCGCTGCTGATCGCCACCGGTCTTTTTTATAGTTCATGTTCAGGCTGCTATGGCTGTACATGTACACTTACGATAATTATAGGCGTAATATAGATAAAAAATAAGGACAAATAAGTTTTATATTTTATCAGACTTTAAATTAAGTCCGCGATTTTGTTACGAGCCACCACTGCTATGAATTCTTTATAAGATTACCCACACGCCAAAACATCGACTTAGTGATTAAAGGAGGTGTCAAACATTTTCTTTTATTTTGAAAAGCGCTCGTCAGCCCTGTAAAATTCACGATGAAAACGCTTTGGCATGGCACGTACGCCTCATACTTTTTCATTACATTATCTATATATGGCTTGAAGTAAATCAGCGTTATCAGAAGCGACTGCGATGCCCTAAACGAGAAATAACAGCGAAATCGTGACGCGGGCGTTAATGCAATTTTTAGTTTTCCGTATCGTAAATCATCTTTCAATTCAGAAGCCATAACGAAAGAAATTGAGGTATTTGGAGGAGAAGTATATGTCTGAGGCAGCAGTAGCATGAAATAACAACAGGGTCAGGTAGGTACCTAATACATGATAAAAAGTTCGATTTTAAACTGAGAAATGTTTTGATTCTACTATACAGATGGTCCGCACCCAAAAAAAGTAGTTTATGAATTCGAATTAAGAACCCTAGATCACCGGTAAATTTTATTTATTTATTTATTTACAAATTGCTCATTATTACAGATTAACGTTACAATTTAGAATTAAAGCCCCAAATGATGAATCCGAAAATATCTGTCACTTTAAATGTCTTAACTTCAAAACTCTTCAAAAATTATTTTTTTATTGAAAAAGCTCACCCCCCATCCAAAATTATGAGTTTTTCTCTTCAACAATCCATTTCTAAGCTTGCAATTTATGCTTTATCTATTAATTGTATTATTTTTTCTGAATTTTAATAACATTCTAGGAGCTAAGTTTTGCATGACAATCAGGCCTATTCTATAACTTGTAACGACTCGTTATTGGACGATTATCGTTATATAAACAGGTCAAGCGATTCCGTAGTTGACAGCTGTTTCGCGCAAGTCGTTATCGTAACGACTAATTGTTTGTGAACCATTTCAAATATTGGGAGTTGTTAGAAGACGATATTTCGATTCTGTAAACAATTATATGTTGCTGAGTAACTACAAAATCGTTAAATAACCATCGTTCATAAACACCTCCTTCAAACATATAGTTTCCATTGTGACATTACACATGGTTGCATGAAATAGATCTATTCTGCGAACTGCTATACCAAAAAAAAAGAGTTTGAGATGGATTGGGCTGCTGTAGTAAATGATTTATTATTCGAACTAGAAAGAAAGCATGTAGGCATTGCATTTATGAGAATTAAAATATACTTGTTAGGACAGGGGCCTACAAAAACGTATCTCTTATAACTGTAGAAGGACGAATAATTATTTAATGCTGCAATTACGGGACCCTTTAAAATATTTCGAGGTCAATACATATAGACTCAGTAGAGAATCAGCCAGATATGTTTTTATGGAGATCGTTAATTACGAGTACCTACCTATATGCATGCACCCCAGCGAAGAACTGCTACACCTCCTGACGTTAAAGTGAGTGTTCATTTTCATTTCGTTTCATAATTAATGATTTGAAATAAATTTGAAATTTATACAAGTATAAACAGTGTGATCCAAAAGTCTCCCCTCTCCCTATATCTTCAGAATGGCGAGACATAGAAAAACCAAATTTGGGTTACCTTCATGGCAGCTCAGATAGCACCTTTGGACAGTTGAATCGCCAAAGATGGCGACCGGGCGCCATCTTGGTCTAAAAATTTAAATAGCAGTAGGGGTGAAGTGAGGGCTGAATTGAAAGCGCTCTTAATTCTGAATACGATAACAAAGTTTCGTAATATTCTATCAACTAAATTCAAAATGACGGTGTATAGTAATTTCAGGAAAAGCTCATATTTTAACAGTAACAGAGTGATATAGAGCATGCAAGTTCGGGAAACCATCATGGCAACTGCTCTAGTGCATTTTCAAAATATTTGACAAGTGCTTCCCGAAAGAAGGCGGTCGGGCGCCATCTTAGTATAAATAATTAAATCACGGTAGGCGTCAAGTTAGGGCTCGTTCGAAAGCCCTTTTGATTCTGAACTCGGCGACAATAGCGGTTTTACGTGTTGGCGTCGTTACTATTAAAATATTCAAAATGAAAATTAAAAACTGGAATATTGAATCCGCCGCCATTTTGAATTGTGTCCATAGAATATTATGAAACCTGGTTGTTGTATTCAGAATGAAAAGCGTTTTTGATTGAATCCCCACTTAACCACTACTGCCATTTAAATTCTTAGACCAAGACGGCGCCCGATCGCCGTCTTTGGAAACTCACCTGTCAAATATTTTGAAAAAGCTACTATCGGACCTGCCCTGAAAGTTCCCCAAATTTGGGTTTTCTATGTCACGTCATTCAAAACTTAAGATGGGGCTGAGGCTTTTGAATCGCACTGTATGTAAATAAAGTTAATAAACAAGCATTTGTTTTATTTTTTGTTCAGTTAAAAGCCAAAACTAAAACAAATTACTGGTTTAATTAACAACAAAATAAATCCAACATGGTTAGAAGAGCAATTTCACACGGCAACAATTTTTTACCACAGCCTCCTACACTACAACGCTTGACGACAGACGCACGTTACTACTGTTTCAAAGTCGTTATGATTTCGCATTGTCACAAAATTAACGATGACAGATACAGAATACAGTTTTTATAACAATCGTTATAAGTGTCGTAAAGAAGCAGTAGTTCATAAGCGATGTTGTTAGTTAACGATAATATATAGAATAGGCCTGATTGACAGTTGTTCATTTAACAGGATTGTATTACAAATAAAGCTCCACGTTACCTAGTGTAAGTCCTTGTGTCTCGTATTTCTCTAATGTTAACTATCTTTGTTGGTTTATTTGCTTTATTGTGACAACTGTCGAATTTTCACGTCATTCCTGTTCCGTTTGCATTTTACGACTGTCAAATTGTCATGACTTTTCGATTTATTTTAGACATTTGACTTGTCAATTGGTTAATAGTGCAAATTTTGATGTATTTTATGTTTGATAAATTAAACTGAAAAATCACTAAAATCAGTAGTTCTGTAGTTTAAATTTTTTCTCAATTTTTTGGTTCTTTTGAATTTATTGGCAAAATAAACTATTTTATGTAAATAATCGACTTTTCGACCCTGGGTAAGGCCTTTGTCAAGATTTTTATTTAAAAACGTATAAAAGTATAATTTTTCTAATAAAATTTGTAAATAACAAGATAACTTTATATCTAAAATTAAAAATAGAAATTAATACTTAGTACATTTAATATTGATAACAATATGAAATAGGAAATAAATGTAGGTACACATACTAAATTCATATCAAGTGGTAGAGAGCAGATTTACGTTATTATGTTACTGTAAATTTGACTTATATTTTGAATGTCAGATCTGTCATTTAATGAATTGTTGTCTGTGGGTGTGTATGATTTCTAAGATAAGTCGAGCTTCTAAATTATTTTCTTCTTCCAGAATTATAATAGTACTTACTATTAAAGTCCAAATTATGTTTGATGTCTTTCGTATGTTTAATCATATCTGAATTACTATTATGGTATGTACCGTGTGACAAACTTCCATGTGCACATGGGGAAATAACATGGGCAATTACATTTTTGGGGATTCCTGCTCCCCATGTGTAGTTACAGTGGCGGTAAAGGTAGGTAGCAATCTAAAGATTATTTTTTTCTGCGTATGAGGATATCAAAAACTCTACAACTTTCCAATTTATTAAAGCATTAAAAGCAAAAATTACATTAATAATTTTCTAAATAAAACACAGAAATTTATCAGATTACCCATGACAACTTAATTTATTCTAATCACGGACGTCTTTGATTTTAATGGATTTTCTGAACTGTCAACATTTAAAAATGAACAAAAATAATTATTCAGTTCAAGAAAAGGTTTTCATTGTGAAAATATTTTACGGAGGCAATAGTTTGCGCGTAGTCCGTGCCTTATTTTCTGTAAAATTCAATAACGGTCCTATTCCTTCGGTATAACAACAAATAATTTAGTAAGAAATTTGAAGGCTGGGAATCTTTCATCGAAAAAAGTTAATTTTTACTAATACATAAACTTGTTTTTTATTTAGATAATTCTCATTCACATTATTATTGTCATTACCTATAGTTGACAATTAATTGATTACTGGTGTGGAAGTCACGTTGGTGAATGCTGGTCCATAGTTTAGGGTAAATTGTAGGTGTCGTCTAACCTATTAAAAAGTTTTTGGGAAAATGTTAAAGCATTAAAATGAAATAATAAAAATTAAATTACTGCAATTATGAAAAATTTAACAAGCGGCAACATTTGTTTATTTTGCTCTAATAAATTTTGTAATCTGGCAATTTAATACTTATTTATTTCATATCTAGGTAAGGACAAAAACTTATTAATATACAATGAAATTAAAGTAACATAAAAAAAGAAAAATAACTATAACAAATATTCAAATAAACCCCCATTCTGTATCAGACAGTATCCCAGTCTATTATAGAAAGAATTTCTCACATTCGCAAGTTGCCGATCGTTTATTAAGTTGCATTCCGCAAAAATAGCATTCCTTAAAGAATCAATATTTGGGTGACGAGTTTTATAAATCTTATTTTTAAATGACCCCATAAGAAAAAGTCACACGGTGCCAAATCGGGAGATCTAGCTGGCCAGTTTATAGCACCGCCTCGACCAATCCAGCTCTCTGGAAATATTTCATTTAATAATTCCCTCACTTGTGCTCCAAAATGTGCTGGGCATCCGTCATGTTGAAACCAGACCTCCCGATTCGCATGTGCAACTTCTTCTAATGCAGGGCCAATATGGTTAATTAAAAGATCTAAATAAGCTTCTGAATTTAAATTTCCCTATATTTCAAATGGTCCTATATTGCGATTATTAAAAATGCCTGCCCAAATATTGATTTTTTGAGGGTATTGCGTTGTAGTGGCTAGATTTATTCTGTGATTTTCCTGGGCCCAATGCCTAACGCCTTGTGAATTTGGCTCTTGATTTAAAATGAAGGTACACTCATCGGCAAAACAAATTGATGAGAGGAAGCTGCGATCCCGATTAGCCCGTTCTTGCATTTCTTTTCACAGAAAGTTTGCCTTGATTCTTCGTCAAAAGGAAGTAACTCTCGGTGACATTGGAATTTAAAGGGATGATATTTGTTTTTTTTTAATATGTTACGGACAGTTTCTCTTGAAACATTACATTCTAGGGCAATAGACCTTAAACTAGATGTTGGACTAGCAGTTATCAGGCCTATTACCATTTCCTCTACCTCAACATTTAGATTTCTTGGAACGACTAAAAAAATAAATGATAAGATTAATTTTAGTTTTGTTTCACTCCACGTTATCACTTGTTAAATTTCTCATAATCCCAGTAAAATTTAAGTTAGCGAACAATAAGGAATTAGCAACTAGGTAATAATAATAAGCGAATCAGAATTATCTAAATAAAAACCAAGTAAATTTATTAGTAAAAATTACCTTCTTTCAATGAAAGATTCCCAGTATCTTCAAATTTCTTAACTAAATTTTTTATTGTTGTTACCGAAGGAATACGACTGTTATGGAATTAGAAATTAATTAGAAATTAATTAGAATCAAGGGAGTCTTTGATTAGAATAAATTAAATTGTCATAGGTAATCTGATGAATATCCGTGTTTTAATTTGAAAATTATTAGTGTAATTTTTGCTTTTAATGCTTTAATAAATTGGAAAATTGCAGAGTTTTTGATATCCTCATAATCAGAAAAAATAGTCTTTCGATTGCTACCTTTACCACCACTGTAACTACACATGGGGAGCAGGAATCCCCAAAAATGTAATTGCCCATGTTATTTCCCCATGTACACATGGAAGTTTGTCACACGGTATGTAGTTTTAACCTAGTTTCAAGATGATTTTTGGAGTTTACTCCTTAAGAATCGATTTTCAGTTATAGCCCGCGGTACGAAAATTTTATGAGTAATAAACAATAAGCGTTAACTAAAAGTAACGCGCTACGTTACCTACCTGTAACATTGAAATTCTCTACGTATCTATGGATACGGCTGTCTGACTGCATAGAGCATGGAAATAGTGAAAATAGAGTGGCATAGAGTAGATATGACAGTTGGCGTTGTAAAATCAGCATTTGCAGTGTTTGTTCGTTCCTAAATTTGTTGACTCTTTTGATTTAATATGGAAAGACCTAATATTAAATACTCCCAATATTGCTTAGTGCCGAAATGTGAATCAACGCCTATTCGAACACCAGAAAAAGTATTTATTTCATTGCCAGTGGGATCGACGTTTAGCAGATTGTCACTTAATTACTGAATTTATAAACAATTTATATTTTGATGTAGTTGGACATTTTCGAACATAAACCATCTGTTAAATACACATTTGGGTATAAAACTGACATTCGCGTGTACCCTGTTATCAAGTGATTGAAGTTAAAATAATCGTTCGTAAGGAGTAAACTACAGTCGTGCGTCGGAGCTGACACACATAATTTTTTTATTGTTGTAATTGCTAGATTTATTGGAATGTTAAGTGTAGAGTGATACAACATCTAACGAAATTAATTTGAAATTTTCAGGAATATAAAAAGTTTTGCTTTTTCTTTAAATGACCATGAATCTTTGACATAAAATTCATTTTGACCTGTAATATTAGATAAAATAGTACTTAAATAATTTGATAATTTGTAATTTTATTTCTAATATTATTTTTTTACATGTGCATAAATCAATTGCGTTCTTGCATACGCACACCTTTTTGTTCAAAGTAGATAAAGATCGGGAATGACCTATATTTGTTCTTGCATTCTTCAGAATGAAAAATACATCTTTAACATATTTTATGCGTCTTTAAAATAAGACTGATTTGCGTAGGATAGTTCCTTTTTATATAGTTAGGTAATTTTGCTTCATGCTGTATACATATTTGATAAATTACCCAATTAGTAGGCGACAAAACAATTATTTCTTTAACACCTACTATTATCATCTTTAATTAACTTGGAAGTACACAGTAAATTGCTTATCGACGTGCCTCAATATCTTCTGTTTAGTCCATAAATTTAGCTCTCACTTCAAATGAATACGTAAATGTCAGAACTAATTAAATTGGCCACAAACGCGAGAAGAGCAAACCTGTTTACAGGTAATGCTTGCATACATGATTGCACGCTCATAAATCCACTTCGAAGAGTCTATTTCAGTGGATTTCTCCGATATATTCTCATATATTGCAATTTGTAGTTGCTATATCCCTAAAGCCTGGGCCTCATTAGGACATTTTGATGGAGTCAACAACTGGAAGCCGCTAAAGTTGCTTTCAAAATAATAATCACATTGGTAACTTATTGTTGCCTTTTTAAACCAAGTCAAATTTGGAGAATATTTGGAAAGAATATTTCCAGTCATTTTCTGTTGCTGCAAAATTCTACGTGGCTCCTGAGCAATATGGCCAAATGTTATGAACATCATCATGACCATTGGCCATTGGCCATATTGCTCGACATGTCCCGGAGCTTTCCATTTTTGCAATAATAACACTTTAAAACAGATTTTTAAAGCTTCTTTGTACGTTATTTATGTTAACGAAGAATGTGTTTTTGCCCAGATCGTAACGTGTCAATTTTTTAAGCTCTGAATAAATATTGCTTGGCTGTTTACACTGTCGATATTGACGGAAATTTACCATTTCAATTTAGATGGCCATATTGCCGACATATTGCAATATTATAATTTATTCGAAAGATAAAAGACTAAAACTTAATTTTTCTGAATTTCAAAATTCTTGGTGACCTATCATATCCAAGTGTTGATCTTCTGGTTGTCTTAAGATTGCCAAAGGCACTCTTAACTTCAACGATAAAACCCGAGGGTCAGATAGGATGTGAGGTCACTGCACATCTAAATGATTGCTCCACTTATTCCCATGTTATAATAAAAAATCTTCCAAGCAATAGTTCAAATGTCAGTACATAATAAAACACGGGTACAAAGAGGCCGCATATTCAATCATATCGCATTTTTAATGCGTACAGTAGTTTTATTATTATTGTGCTACACAAAAAACCCGACTGTCAAAGCGGCTTACATCTACAGGGCTTATCAAAAATATCGAATGAAGGTTCATATTTTTGTTATTTGCCACTTTTAAATAAATTTCTTTTCGTTCCGGGAATTGTAAATAATAATACTCCTTGCATATTCCAAAAGCATTTTTGTGACTAATCGTACTAAATCGTTTGGCGGTGTAATAAAAAATATAAAGTAACAATAAAATTTTTTGTTTTTGTTTGATTTTGCCGATTCTATGTATACAGGGTGATTGAGACCACCCGTACACTATCTTTTACGGGGAAAGTATCGGAGCTACGGACTTGGGAAAAGAATCCTGCTGGGTAAATTGCCAATTTTGGCAAAATAACATTTTGTAATACATGATACGAAAGGCAAACCCTTGTACAATCATAAGCTAGTTTTGATTTAGTTCTGAATCATTGAGGTTGATCACAAAAAAATTGTTTGCAACCCCCAATATTTTTTTGTAAATTGGCAGCCATTTTGAAACGGTTGGAATAATTGAAAAAATGTTTAGATGAAAAATGCTCCTTTTTCTAATTCCGATTTAATGACGTATCACACGACCACCCTTCCTATTTGAAATTCTTGAGAAACACACCCCCACCCCCGATTATCTCGGAAGGGTTGGCTTCGAGAAAAATGAAAATATTTTCATTAAATTCTTCACTGGCAATTTACGTAGAAGGATTTTTTCCCCAAGTCTGTAGCTCTGATACTTTCCCCGTAAAAGTTAGTGTTTGTTTGACGAAATAGGGTAATCAAAAACTATCTAAAATGATCGATCGGAAAGGGTTTCAAAAAAGTCTATAATTGTTTTGTTCTGTATTCGTCATGGCCAAACAATTCAAAGCAAAATCAAACTCAATTACAATAAACATTGAGGTAATGAAGATCTCGGCATAGACACTCCAATCATCTTTCGCAATAAATACATCCATAATAACAAGAAAATGAGTTAATAATCTAACACTTCGCTGGTATACCTGGGATCTAGTGTGCCGCTTCCTTCTTGTGAAGGAGGACCCCTGGAAGGCACCGCAGGGGGTCACACCTGCCCTGGAGATTATTTAATATATTCACATTCCGGTGTTAATCATCCACACGTCTTTGTCGTCGAGCCGCTCAGTCTTCGAGGATACCTGACTAACGCGCCAAAGGCGACTCGTGACCAGGGCCCCCTAAGCAAACGATGAAAAATATCTGGATAGGTAAACTAAATTGCTACTTGCAAGTGATTCGTTCGAAAAGAACAGGTCAGTTTACTGAATCAAATGCACCAAGTCTTTAATTGCAAAAGAATCGGTTCACTGATTCGGAATTATTTTAAATAAATCCGAATTTGAACTGAATCATGTACTGAACTATGGAACGAATAGGTTCTGATTCAGTGAGTTGAACTCAATGTTGACGGCTAAATCGAATCTCGTTCATAATACAGCAGAAATATCGTTGCAGAGCACCAAAAATGCTACGATGTTTATTAAAATAGAAAAGGGATATGTGTATAGGATGTTTTTATGCGAATCAGTGGAATTAATTCACCAAGAAATGTTACTTGTCCTCTTTACCCTCTGCAGCCGCCTATGGTTGTTCGAGATGAACACGTCGTAATATCAGATGATGTCTCTATTGGCGGTCTGTAATTCTTCAGATATACAGCTTGTTAAAAAGTTTTTATTGTTGTCAGTAATGGTTACGCTTGTTCGTAGCGTGATTCTTCTCATTTTAACGTTACGTGGAAATCGTGTAATTTTAACGAAACCGAAATAAATTAAAGGAAGTTAGACATGCCGCAGCCTAGAGCAAGACTCTCATATTCTTAAATTTTGCAAGAGTTGTGTTAGTAGTAGCTTGACAATTATACGAGGGAAGTTTTAAAATGATTTTGGTGATAATTAAATCAGGTGGCCTTATATTTTTTTCTTGCTTCCACGTAATAAATTTATTAAAAATTATTCGAATTACACATAATATAACGAAAATTAGTTTACCCCGTTCGCTCACTCAACCTTCCCGAGCATCATCCCTAAACATGCCCGGTAACCATAGCAATTCACGAGGATTTCATTTAAATTGTCCAATAAGTTAGTCCCTTTTCTCTAGGTGCGGTATGATGCTTTTTGCCGTCCACGCGAATAAGGGGACATTTTCTTCTCCTCTCGCGTCCTCGATTTAGATCACGAGTTGCTGGTAATTCACTAGGATTTAATTTAAATTAGTTTTCGTGGTGGGGTCGGCGGCAACATTAGAATTGTTCAATATGTCTGGAATTCTGTGAGTTCTGAGATGGCGCTTTATGTTTATGTTAAGAGAAAATTTGTAAAAAAATCTTTATAACAGAGTGAACTAACAGTGCGTATTTATTTCATAAAATTATTTTGGTATAAACAGAGTGGTACATTTGGTTCCAAGAAGATGGAGCTCGTCCCCTTTTTGGCGCAGAAGTGTGGAATTTTCTTAACGATATATGTAAGACATATAGAGCCGATTCTATCTCAAACCATGTAACTTCCTACAGGCGGTTTGTTTGCAGTGCTTTTTGTTCAAGGTTAGATCCAGAAACGTTATATAGTTTTAAAGGTGTAGAATTACCCTGAGCATTTCCGAACTCTGCCGATCGAGAGGTCATTGAACTGTTTGTAATGTAAAACGCCATATTCAAAAAATAGAGTAGCTTTATATGGACTCAAATTACTGCATTTCTAATGCATTGTTTTAAGAGACCCATCCAACTCCAGCATTTTAATTTCGAATTTCATCGAAGAGTCGTCGAATTTTACCGAGCAGGTGTCGAATTTCATCAGAGGTTTCAAATTATTCATCCGTAGACTTATTCAAATTCGGTGTAATAAGATATGTCGTATTATATTCAAGGTTATTCAACTTCCGGTTTCATATTATATTTGCTGGATCGCATTACACTTCATTATAATATGAAACCTGAGGTGTAGGTGCTTTTACATGAATCATGTTCAAGGTCAGATCAGAACCGGCATATAGTTTTATCGGTGTAGAATTTCACCGATAGAGAGATCATTGAACTGGTGTCGAATTTCACTGAGCTTTTCCAAATTCATGAAGGCCATACGTAACCCAACATCGAATGTGAAAAAGGGTACCATTGGTTATTTAAGGATCATGTTATATCTCTCGGTAAAAAGGGAAGATTCGGTTTACTTCTTTACGAATTGTACAGATTCCGATCCGACCACATAAAATCTTTAAAACTTTTAATCCATAACAGATGGATATAACGACGAGGACCGATGGAATGGCGAGCACGATCACCAGATTTGACACTGCTGGACTTCTTTTTGTGGAGCCATTTAAAATCGCGGGTTTATATTAATAAACCTAATGATTTAGGTGATTTGAAGCAAAGGATCAGAGCAGAAATTATTGAGTGTGCTATACAATGCCAGTTGGTTTCTGGGAAATAGTTTGAACATTTTCGTGTGTAGGGCAAGGCTTTATTGTTTTATTATTTTATTTTTTATTTCCGTTAAAAATAAAATTTATTTTCCGAACTTTGCGTTATTCGAGCTACTGATCATTTTTGTACAGTTTCTAATTTTGGAATTGACCTATGCAAATTGGAAGAAAAAAGTTGGGGTTGCCATTTAAAAAAATGTGGCGACGCCATAGCGCAAAAACTAGAACGTACAAAACAATGAATCAGTTAAATGTTGAAATTAATAATAAAACTGGGCGTAACATATTGAAGTGAATCGTAATCTACCCAACTGGTGTATGTTTAGTTGTATAACCAAGCTTTAGGAATGTACCTTGGGTTGCCCAGTTCGTTTTGTTAGATGTGGAGGCAACAACGAATAAAGGGTCAAGTTATTGGACACTGATGACTACATTTGAAGCTTTTCCTCAATAAAGTTAAAGGATTTTTCTCAACACGAGGTTTTCCCAAGATATAAGAAAATTTAGAGGGCTTTCCCATCGAGCGGCGAGGTCTTAGCGAGTGCCTGTTCTAGTTATTTTATAATGTAAATTATTCTCTTCTATCTCATTAGTAAATGCTGAATCTTCATCAGTAATTAAGTTACCTAATTTTAGTCTGTTATTGTAATCCCCATTGTTAATAAATCCAATAATCATATGGTAGAATCTCTATTTTAATTCAATATGTTACTTTCGGAACAGACTGTATACAAAGCTGCATTGACTAGAATGCATATAGTAAACAAACCGAAGTCAAAGGTCACGTTTCAGACGAAAACGTGGGGGTGACACACATAAGATTCTTTTTGTGTTTACATATTACAAACGCGTCGTCGCTTGAGATTCTTTCTTATCAAAATAATGGAGCATGTAATGGTATGGGTAATGCACAACGTAGGTAAAAGGCGATCACGTGGCCACTTCGATAGGTTTTAAGTTTTAAGTAATTAATGAGCACTGAGTAGGTAGATAGATAGGTAAGCAGAAACTTACAAGAACATTATAACATATTGACAATAATATTGATTGTGTATGGGTCTCCTTAACTACTTTCATTACTTTACATTACTATTTTGTATTCCGTTTCTTCAGTTAACAACATGCTTAGGATTAGTACCTATTTCTTTTTTAATAGCCTGTCAACGTCTCCTTTGTTTACTCGGTTTCGATGCAAGAGAATGTTAAACAAAGAAAGCAATTATGCAATTTCGCAGTGCAGTTTATTTGTCAGAAGTGCAAGTACAAATTACGCATGGTTCTCTTTTTAGCGTAGTAGTAAAGTATGTAATGGGTTTATTAAGTTATTAACCTGTGCCAACTGTGATGATCGGTTGAGCAAATTATACCAGGAGGAAATTATAAGGCGAAGAGCTCCATCAGGTCTAACCTGATGTCGTAAAGCTAGTCGGCCGTGTATTTCTATTATAATTTAGTTAGAGAATATTTAAAGTGAACCGGAGGGCGTATATTGGTGTTCTCTAAATTACATATTTACATCCTTGTATAAATAACAGGCTTTTATGGATGGCCGATCGTCACTTTTTATGACAGCCTGATTGTTTGGTAAACTTTGTTATTAAAAGAAGTGGGCGGGAGCGCTCTCACACTCGGCAAGAAACGTCCCATCATAATACTGTGAAACTGGATTTTAACTTTTAGAGATGGATTTGCCTCTTCAGATACGTGACCAAATTAAGAATTTTGTCTTAGGTTAGTTATATAGTTTCAGAGCAAATTCACTTCTCAAAATATCATCTAGCTAACACAAACAACGTTTTATAACTAATAGATGATTTACTCTAAACATTAGATCATCTAATCTAGGCCTACCACTACCTCTTTTTATTCCTATCTCTGACTCTAGTAAGTCGCGAACTATTCCTTCGTGTCTTAGGAGGTTACCTACCATCTTATCTCTCCTATTGTTTATTGTCTTCCATACTTTTCGCTTTTCCTCGACTCATTCTAATATTTCCCTATTGTTAACTCTATCTATCCACGGTATCTTCATCATGCGTCTGTAGCACCACATTTCAAACGCTTCTACTCTTTTTCGATCCGCTTCTCCTATTGTCCAAGTTTCGTACCCGTATAATGCCGTACTCCATACATACGACTTTAAGAGTCTCTTCCGAGTTTCTACATTAACCGTTCCCGAACATAACAGTTGTTTCTTTTTGTCAAACGCAACTCGACCCTGTGCTATTCTTTGTTTTATATCTTTAATGCTTCTACCATCTCGAGTTATTTTACTTCCTAAATAGCAGAAATCCGCGACCTCCTCTATCTTCTCATTCCTATTGTATTTCAATTTTAGTTCTATTTTCACTCCCTCTGCATACCAAAATTTTAGTTTTCTTTTTATTGATTTTCATGCCGTAGCCCTGTGTCAAAACTGCTAACACTGCTATATCATCCGCAAATCTGAGCATGTTAATAGTTTGACCCTGTACATTAAAGCCTGAGGCTGTTCTATCCTTAACAATATTAATCGCATCTTCGATATATAAGTTAAAAACTAGAGGTGACAATGCACATTCCTGGTATCTACTTCTCTTCGTTCCTGCTCAAATTCTATAACTGCCTTTTGCTCTTTGTAGAGATTATGTATTACTCTTCTGTCCCTATATTTCATCCCTACCTTTCTGAGCACTTCGAACATCTTCCCCCATTTTACGTTGTCGAAGGCTTTTTCTGAATCTACAAATCCTATATAGACGCTCTTGCCCTTTTCTATTTTTTCTATAATTACTCATAAAGCTAAAATGGCCTCGCGCGTTACTCTATTTCATATTTAAAGAAATTTTGCACAAATGCTTCTTCTGTCGATATAGCTTATACTCTAGGGTTTATAATAAATTTTTGTGACAGTTGGCAGTAACCTACAATAGTGTCAATTTGATAGATACTCGTGATTACGAGTATTAAACCAATCTTTCGTAAAATTTCCGATAATAAACAGATAATTGTTTTAAGTGTTCTTTTGTTTTATGCAATGAACATGGAAGTCATGTATGGTTCTCCATACCGATTTTTTACTTCCTCGTACCGTCAACACTTTGCCAGTATGTATTTGGACATAACAATTGAAAACATGTTTCGTCTCCAAATTTTGTGCATTCTTGGTATTAATTATTGGCATCCCTTAAATAATGTTTTCGCTAAAAGTTTTTACGTTATAAGGCGATTTTATTTAAATTTAAACCTTAAAAAATTAATTATGTAGGTACTTTTACAAACGATGATTTTGACAGTCACGTCATACAGTTATGTCGGAATGTCGGTAATACAGTTTTCATAAAAACAATGTTGCCAAATATGAAAGATTTCAATAAAATTTACCCTAAATGTTGCAAACGCTAAAGAAATATACCGTGTGACAAACTTCCATGTGTACATGGCGAAATAACATGGGCAATTACATTTTTGGGGATTCCTGCTCCCCATGTGTAGTTACAGTGGTGGTAAACGTAGCAATCGAAAGATTATTTTTTTCTGCGTATGAGGATATCAAAAACTCTACAACTTCCCAATTTATTAAAGCATTAAAAGCAAAAATTACATTAATAATTTTCTAACTAAAACACATAAATTTATCAGATTATCCATGACAACTTAATTTATTATAATCACGGACGTCTTTGATTTTTATGGATTTTCTGAACTGTCAACATTTAAAAATGAACAAAAATATTTATTCAGTTGAAGAAAAGGTTTTCATTGTGAAAATATTTTACGGCGGCAATAGTTTGCGCGTAGTCCGTGCCTTATTTTCTGTAAAATTCAATAACGGAACTATTCCTGTGGTTTAACAACAAATAATTTAGTAAGAAATTTGAAGACTCGGAATCTTTCATCGAAAGAAGTTAATTTTTACTAATACATAAACTTGTTTTTTTATTTAGATAATTCTCATTCACATTATTATTGTCATTACCTATAGTTGACAATTAATTGATTACTGGTGTGGATGTTTCGTTGGCGAATGCTGGTCCATAGTTTAGGGTAAATTGTAGGGGTCGTCTAACCTATTAAAAAGTTTTTGGGAAAATGTTAAAGCAGTAAAATGAAATAATAAAAATTAAATTACTTTAATTTTACTGCAATTATGAAAAATTTAACAAGCGGCAACATTTGTTTATTTTGCTCTAATGAATTTTGTAATCTGGCAATTTAATACTTATTTGTTTCATATCTAGGTAACGACAAAAACTTATTAATATACAATGAAACTAAAGTAACATAAAAAAAGAAAAATAACTATAACAAATATTCAAATAAACCCACATTCTGTATCAGACAGTGTCCCAGCCTATTATAGAAAGAATTTCTCACATTCGCAAGTTGCCGATCGTTTATTAAGTTGCATTCCGCAAAAATAGCATTCCTTAAAGAATCAATATTTGGGTGACGAGTTTTATAAATCTTATTTTTTAAATTACCCCACAAGAAAAAGTCACACGGTGCCAAATCGGGAGATCTAGCTGGCCAGTTTATAGCACCACCTCGACCAATCCAGCTCTCTGGAAATATTTCATTTAAGAATTCCCTCACTTGTGCTCCAATATGTGCTGGGCATCCGTCATGTTGAAACCAGACCTCCCGATTCGCATGTGCAACTTCTTCTAATGCAGGGCCAATATGGTTAATTAAAAAATCTAAATAAACTTCTGAATTTAAATTTCCCTGTATTTCAAATGGTCCTATAATGCGATTATTAAAAATGCCTGCCCAAATATTGATTTTTTGAGGGTATTGCGTTGTAGTGGCTAGATTTATTCTGGGATTTTCCTGGGCCCAATGCCTTAACGTTTTGTGAACTTGGCTCTTGATTTAAAGTGAAGGTACACTCATCGGTAACACAAATTGATGAGAGGAAGCTGCGATCCCGATTAGCCCGTTCTTGCATTTCTTCACAGAAAGTTTGCCTTGATTCTTCGTCAAGAGGAAGTAACTCTTGGTGGCATTGGAATTTAAAGGAATTATATTTGTTTTTTTTAATATGTTACGGACAGTTTCTCTTGAAACATTACATTCTAGGGCAATAGACCTTAAACTAGATGTTGGACTAGCAGTTATCAGGCCTATTACCATTTCCTCTACCTCAACATTTAGATTTCTTCGAACGACTAAAAAAATAAATGATAAGATTAATTTTAGTTTTGTTTCACTCTACGTTATCACTTGTTAAATTTCTCATAATCCCAGTAAAATTTAAGTTAGCGAACAATAAGGAATTAGCAACTAGGTAATAATAATAAGCGAATTTCTTAACTAAATTTTTTATTGTTGTTACCTAAGGAATAGGACTGTTATTGAATTTTACAGAAAATAAGTCACGGACAACCAGCAGACTATTGCCGCCGTAAAATGTTTTCACAATGAAAACCTTTTCTTCAACTGAATAAATATTTTTGTTCATTTTGAAACCCAAATTTTAAATTGTCGATAAATAATGTTGACAGTTCAGACGAATTAGAAATTAGAATCAAGGGAGTCTTTGATTAGAATAAATTAAATTGTCATAGGTAATCTGATGAATATCCGTGTTTTAATTTGAAAATTATTAGTGTAATTTTTGCTTTAATAAATTGGAAAATTGCAGAGTTTTTGATATCCTCATACGCAGAAAAAAATAGTCTTTCGATTGCTACCTTTACCACCACTGTAACTACACATGGGGAGCAGGAATCCCCAAAAATGTAATTGCCCATGTTATTTCCCCATGTACACATGGAAGTTTGTCACACGGTATAAAATTTAATAGGTGCCAATGGCTAGTAGGGTACCAACAATAGGACTGTTTACCCTGTCAGCTTTTTGAGTTGTTTTGGCTGCTGCACTTCATCCTGCTGCTTTAAATGCTGCTTTTGGTTCCACTTTTAATTCCTATTAGGTAAGTCTCCTCTGCACCCATATTCATTCCCACCATCACTAAGTCTCTAATAATAATACTGGTAGGTATAGTTCCGAAATTTCTGATACTTACCCAAACTAAAATGTGTCAAATTTTTAGGATTTCATGTCGAGGTCTGTTAGGTTTACATCCATAAACCACTGCTTCTCAAGTACCTACACACTACACGACATCATCTTCCACAAATCAGGACGTGAGCTATGCGAGCATGCTATGTGAAAGGAATAATCGTTATTTATGTCCCTCGTTCTCCAACGCAATGAAGGCATTAGAAGCAATTGTCAAATTAGTCAAGAGAAAAAAGCTCACATAAATCCAACCAAATAGGAACGTAATTCCATCCACGTACGGAATTACTTTTAAAGCGTGTAATTATATTCAAATTACCGGCATTAAAAAGAAACAAGCCTCGGAGTCAACTGGAGAAACCACGCGGGTCGAAACATTAACAAATAAATCATCCCAAGGTGTGAGAGAAGAAGAGTAAGGTTCGATCGCTCGGTCTTCATTTTAAAATTAAATTATTTCGCTCTCTCCCTGGTTATTTTCATTTTTTAAATTTCCAACCAGTTCAACTTTTCAAATTAAAATGTCTGCCCGGTAACAATTGAGCCGCGCATTCCGACACAATTCCAATTAACACCTGGTTTATAGTCCGAACCACAGTATCCAAGACGCGGCTTCGTCTCGTGACGCTGAAGTAATACGGCTTTTCAATTAGGTACTTCGTTACCTGGATTAATTCTTACTGTTTTTATTAGACACCTAATTTATTTTCAATCTGTTTTCGCCGTAAACAATTTTTTATTACACCGAATATGATTCTGAATTTAATAGATATTCAGAGCTTTCAATGAACTTTGAATATGTGAATATATTTTGCTAACTATCTTAGTACAAAGTACTTCTGAAGACTTCTCGCAAAGAAAAATGTTTAGAGTTTCTTTCTTGCCTTTAATCAATCTTAAGTCTATCTACCCTGAGGTGTCAGGTCAGACTATTGTTCATTTTCTTCCACCACCCTCCTGTGCTTCTTGTGAAATTTTCCTTGGTCTAGATCTTCTGTCTGTTGGTGGCAATAGTGTAAGAGAAAAAACGTGTTTGTAAGCCCCAATTGCAATTTCTTCTTGGAAGGGCAACTGGGTGAATCGAAACAAATAAGGACCAGGCAATTTTAAATAAATTAAAGACAAACGGAAAAAATAACAAGCAAGATTGATCAAAGATGACAAAAGACCAAGAGCAAAGGAAAAAACAAATTGAGGTTGAAATTCCAAGGTGACAATACTCAATTTATGAAGGCAGCGTTACCAAGTTAGTAAAAAGTCAGAAAAAATCAATAGAGCAATTTTAACTAGAGAAATATCATATGAAAAGTTTAATAATGGTTGTTGGTATCATCCCTTTATAACGATACTGGAGGATTAAAAAAGTAAGCAGTGGAAAGCGCCTATACTAAATTCCATTTTTGTAAACTTTTCTTAAAATTGAGAAAAAACCCTCATTTTTCACTCCCCTTTTAGACGGACGTATCTTCTCGGTGAGGGATATAGGAGTAATTTTTTAATGAAAGACCCCTCTTTTACGCTTGCAAATTTCAGTGATAGGCGTCCTAGTGAATTAATTGAATAACTTATTCTCTTTGTAATTCTTTATTATTCTTTCGTCTTTCCTTTATATACGTCTTTCTTACATTTTTAATTTTCTTTATTACAGTTAATACAGGAGAAGTTTGTCCTTCCGTATGGAAGTAGGATGCAATTTAATCTGTTGCTTCCATAAAAGAGAAAAAAACAAAGTTCCAGTGGCAATTTCCGAAAACAATATCTCGCTTATTATCTCGCCTTATCTAAAATTAAAACCGTATAACGTGTACAATAAAAATTACCATAAAAGTGAAACCCCATTAAATTTAATATAAATGAATATTTTTCATTCGGAGATAACGATTTATCGCATTCAACAAAATTAAGACATTAATAATTTTCTAAATATACGAATCTTATCGCAGACCGGTTGTCTGTTAACTCGATTTCGAATTAATTTGTTTACAACTATTTAACATGTATTAATTACCGTTGTATTTTTAATTATGCTGAAACCGTTAATTATTTTGTCTGAGTATTTAATCATTTGCTGATAACAAGAACTCTCTCGCAACAAGAACATGTTTGGTGTCACCTACTTTTTGGTGGAAAAATTTACGAACCAAAAAATGGAGTGATGCGAATGTATATGGGTATATTTAGAAAAACTGAAGATTCAACGAGTCCGATTCAGCTCGTAGATATCATCCACGATAATTATTTTATTAACGTTTTGCTACCATGACGACGTTGCAAATTTCGTATTTTTAATATTGTAAATGGTTTAGAAATCGAGTCTTCCATATGCGTATTCTCATATTCATTAAATTATCTAGCCAACAGAATATGGTTTCACATAATCAGGTCTTTTTACTGTGATAGCAATATCAGGTTGACAGTTTTCATCCGAAGGTGATGCCAGGTAGTCATCTAAGTCAAGCGTGGCAATATTACGTGATCTCTTTCGAAAATTTTCTGTGGTTAACTCAAAAAGAGACTTCCATCAGGTTTCTTTGAAAAATGCAGTTAAAGTTTTTGGAATTATTGTACCTATATAAAATGTATTGGTCACCGAGTTGTCTGCAGTCAGTATTGCCAAAAGAAGTATTATACATACAGCAGTTGTTGATGACACGAATGTATTGGTCAAAGGTGACCAGGTTAAAATTCGTGCGGAAGTGCCGACTTTTGGCCTTTTCAACATCTGCTCGACCAACCGCTGTCAACCATGATGTTTGTAATACAGTTTGTTCATTCATCATTAATTCCATACGAAATTATTAAAAATACAAGATAAGGCTTGTCGGTGCTTTTTAACATTTTATCACAAGAAAAAGAAACAAATTGCATCACTTGTTAGTTATCCGTTATTAATTATAACTTGTAAATATGATAATTAGGACGATAAACTGGCTTAAGTGAAGATTGTGAAATTTAAAGAGACACCATACTTTTGCATTTACTTAAATTAAGTATTTCTTTAACAGGATGGCTTGGATATGGATATGAGAAAACATTATTATGGTGTTCTCCATCAGTATTCTTCACACTCTGGCCAAAACCTTTAGGCGAGTCATTAGCCAGCTTCTTGTTTTTACCCGATGTGCAGTCTTGTTTTGTGGTAGCTGTGGTGGGAGTTTTTCCCTTATTGTTGATGACATTATTTCGGCCTCTCATATAATAAATGCTGACTGACTTGATTTCGTTGGACCTCTCCAAGGCATTTTAGACTGTCAATCATGCACTACTTTGAACAGCCTTGGGGAGGGGGCTATTTCTCTGTTTGGGAACTATTTTCAGAATACACGCGGTACCTCTTGCTCGTGAGTTTTATTTTCTCGAAAACGCTTCATTTTATCGAAACCGAACAAGAGTAACTTTTTATTAGTAAAATGTCCGGGGAAACGAAAAATGCGGTTAAAAATTAAAAATATTCAGCTCCTTAAAAAATATGAAGTTAAGAAGGTAAGGGGTAGTTCACCCCTTGCTCCCCTGATGCACTATCAAAAAGTGGGTTGCATTATTTTATCGGCATTAAAAATAAAAATAAAAATTCTTAAGTATGTAAAAAACCTTTTTTTATTTCTCCAATTTAAGGGAGAATACATCGGCAGGGGAAGGTCGTAGGAGAAAACTTTATATGAACTTAGGGTGTTATTTTCGTATAATCTATATGCACCCGAGAGATTTCCCACCTTCACCGGGACACCCTGTATAATATGTGCTTCTAACACTATAAATTTTTTTCTTCCTTCACATCATCGTCTTGTATATCCAATTCCACAAAAATGATTTACATATTCCCATACTTTTTCTATTAAGAGTACGTGAGTTAGTTTCCCTTTTCCGTCCAAATACAATATAACTTCCAAAACAAATTATTTCTTTCCACAACTAGGAGCAATAAATCAACGAAATAAAAAAACTTGCGCATTTTCCGTTTCTGTAAACAAGAAGTTTCTATTTTAAAAATGAGTTAAGAACACGGGAGAAATACTTCAAAAGTCTCGAGTGATTATATCAAAAAGTTATATGAGTTTTTGTTTAGAGGTACTGTATAAGTAGGTAGGTATATAATTTTATGTTTCACGATCCTGAAAGTTTTCAGTTTCAGGAAAGAGGGACAATAAAATGTGGGTATATATGAATTGGTAAACTGAATACTTCACGAAGGCCAGTGCTTGAAAGTTACTTTATTTATTATGGTAGGATAAATAATAACTTCACATGGCTTGATTTACCTGAATCTCATCTGCAAATCTATGAGTACATTCCCGGTATTCATTCCTTATGTTTTTTTTACCTGCTTGATATACATGGTGGTACTTTCAAATAAAATAAACTGATTAAAAATTCAGATAAAATTTTTCGTTAAATATCTACCTCATTTCACGTTTGTTCTGCCGCCTTTAAAAAGGTTATGGGCACAGGTGCTGCATGTGATTGTTAATATCACTGTTGACTTTGAACACTTAATTCGATGGTGACAACTAGTCGCGGTGGAAACCGAAGATGCTCGTGATAAGTGTGATGGTACATTCAAGAAATATCAAGTTGGTGAGCATAATATGAAGAAATAGACAAACCTGACTTGCGAAGAAACACGCCACCACGCTAATTTTAATTGTGGAACCGCGGAGGAGATGTGGAAAGGATTAGAGCAGATGAGAGTGTTTGTCTCGTTCAGAAAAAGTTTTTCCAATTTTTGTCGACGCTGCCTTCCTCTACATACCATGTTTAGAGTTTAGAGTACCTACTGCCCTGCCTTATTATGACTTCAGTACTTATAAGATATTATAAATTATGGGTTGTGGAGAAAATGGTATGAGATGAGGTGGAAAATATACTAAAAATAAAAAACTAAAACAGGCTAGTAATAGTAGAAGACCCAGAAATAGAAATGCACTAAAACACAAAAACAAATTCAAAAATATAGATAGATGTGGAACAATGTCAGGTTATAGTAGATGGTGGGATAAGGGTTGTAGAGTAAGGAAGCTTGGAAGTATAGAAATCAGGGCAGAAAAGCCAGAATATAGTTTCAACAAATGCCATACATATATATGGGGAATATTTTATGAAATTGTTGAATGGTATTAATAAGATAGGTAGTTCTGGAGGAAGAAGGCAGGATGGAAGAAATACCTATATATAAGGATCCATTCCATCAGCCTTCCCCCGCCTCATATCCTCTGGTCTGGTAAAATTTTTCCCTGCTTTCTTCCCACTTTTATTGTCCGCTTCCTCCCCTTCTTATTTTTTTGTTCCCAACCTTGGCTTGCTAGTTCGTTACCGCCTCCACCTCTTAGCTATTCCTCATACTTCATCGATAATAACTAAGATTATGGTGTTTAAAAAAGGGGGATAACTGGAGGAGGTGGGAGAGATTAAATATTTAGGATGTCTCTTTTAAAGAAATGGACCACATAGTGCTAATATTAAATAAATTATGAAAAGAGCTATGATAGCTATGAAGCAGTGGGAAATTGAGATTAGCAATGTTTGACAATCTGGTGATAAGTATGTATGGGGCCGAAATTTGAAGGTGGAGAGATAGAAAAATTACGCGAATAGTATTACTCACAATGGTTGGATCGGGAACATTGGTGTATGAATTCTTTAGAAGTTAACCTCTCACGCCAAAAGTAGGAGAAGATGCAACTGGAGAAAATCTAGTGGGCGCCAGAAGAGAGGAAGAAGTAGGTATATTCAAAGAAGTTCCTTTGGATAACGTAATATTTTTGTATCCGCACAACTTAGAGGAGGGGGTGCAAATGTGGAAACATAAAAAGTAACAGTCTCTAAAGTGATTCCAACTTTGCACTCAGGAAAATTAAATTATAAATTAGACCGCCAACTCGAACCATATGGTTACGTTGTTGAAACTAGCATGTAATCATAATCGCCATTTAGCGCTCGCTTTGTCGGCGAACCGCCGCATTCACTCAGAACACAGATCGTGCATTACACGAAAATTGATATCTCAGTATATCTTTTGGCATTTTTTTTTATTTCCAATACAGGAATGATGTCAGGCGGGACTTATTTATGGTACGCCCCCTTGTTTCTTAGCAACGCCATGTATTGTCACTTTAGGTAGGTAGAGAAGAAATACAATATTCCCCTCCACACTTTTCAAAGATTTAGTGCTGCAGTTTAAGCAGTTGGTAATAGGGTTGCGCTTTTTTATTGCGCGGGGGTAATTGTTAGTTAACCTGAGGTGTTAAATGCTATGGCATAATGGGCCATTAAATAAAGTGTTTCAGTCATCGGTAGCATCAATTTCTTACCTTTACGGAAGAATTTTTTTATTAAGCATAAGAAAATTTCTTAGCCGTCAGTGACAGTGGCGTGCTCCCAATAGAAACATTATTTATGGAAATAAATAACCTAATACATGTACGCATTTTAATTTTTGATAAATAATTTTTTTTACATAATAACTGCCCCCCTTTTAACAAAGTTAAAGAAATCCACTGCCACTTGCCCCCAGCTTTCGTCCAGGGTCTAAATATAAATTATCTTATAGGTAAACCTCTGGGTTACAGAGCCTATACGGTATAAATCTTTAAGGAGTCCTCAGTAAGGACGACTTTCGCAATAGCTTGGTATTATTCCCGTAATTTTAAACCAATGAATTTTACAACGAAAATAAATATACGAAAACGGAAATGCAAAAATAAAAATACCTATCAAATTTAGGACAAAATTTTAATTCCCTAAATAAAACACTGTGTCGGTATAGGCTTTGATAATATCTTTATGGTCTAATTTCTTCATTTCTATTGTTATTGTTTGTGTCTTATTGTTTCAGCAAGGATAGTTTTGTAACACTTGCAATAATTATAATATAATTATTGTAAGTGTTACAAAACTATAAGTACCTACCTTAATGTATGTACAAATCGGCAACGATTTTATTTCCTAATTTTGAAGAATTTGTAATAATTTATGTGTCTATATACAGGGCTGGTAGAGGAGGTCAAAATAATAAGAAAAAATCGATGAACGTATGTCCCAAAACTGATTATTTTTAATATTTCCGAAACTAAGAAAGCTATTAGGTACCTAAATTCAAGTTTTAGGAACAATTTGTCGCTTGCAGACCTCTGTCACCAAAAAAAAATTATGTACTTTTATATTCGAGAATAATTTATTTTTTATGAACATCGAAAATTCAGATTTTGATGTTTTTACAAAATGCTGTTTTACTCGGAAGTTAACAGTTGTACAGAAAAATCAGGAATACCTTTTTTCTTTGAAATTGAACGCAGAATCCAAAACTTCAATCTTTTCTTTAGAAACCAGTGGCGTAACATCGTGTAAGCCAAACGAAATGCTCTCCAGCTTATATCGGCGCCACTGGTGGCAGTAGAAAGGCAAATATTTTTAGGACGATAGTAGTTCACAAAGGACAATAGCCCACAAAATATGAATTCAATAGCTTCAGTAGATTCGGAGATATTAAAAATAATCAATTTGTTTCGAAAATGAAGTATTTTTTCTTGTCTTAACTTCCTCTATCACCTCTCGAATTTTTTTACACTCGTTATGAATCACACTGTATAGTATGCACCTAACTGTAGTCTCAAATAATAGTAGGTAGGCACATTTCGTTAATAATAATTAGGTAAGTAGGTACTTATTTTTCATGTCCACAAAATAATTTTTCATAGTAACAAACTTGCAGAAATCAGCTACGCACTGAAAAGAATCAGTTTCTTCTATCAAACAAATGTTGTTTTCAAAACCATGCTTAATGTTGGAAAAAACAAATTTTTATTTGAGCGAATTAAAATTTAATTTTAAGCAGATAGCCCCTGTTCGTCATTACAGAATTCTTTGACGTAATCCTCTTGAAGCGCAACAAGTTTTATTTCTCACAACTTCAAACAATTTTGAAACAAGCACCTCATTTCTTTGTAGCAAATAAATATTAATTTTGAATAGGTATATCATTTATTTGCAGCAAAAGTATATTTATTTGATAAAAATATGGTCATATTACACGAACTATCTCATTTATTTGTAGCAATGAAATATTAATTTAAAGTAAAAGTTGAGTTTTGTTGAGATAAGTGTGCAATCTTTTTTGTTAAAGCAGTATTAGTTGATTCAACTATTGATATATGTATAATGTTCCGGTTTCTTGAAATAAATGTTTACGCATGGAATCAAAAATATGTCACAATCAACATAAAAATATACTTCAAATCAATAGTTCATTTCGTTTACATATTATCTTTATTTCGCCATATTCAATTAAAGCGTTTGTTTCATACAAATAAATTCAGAATTTTTTGAAATATGCATTTCTCTCGGCGTACTCATTCCTAAGTTTCTGCCATTTCCTTGGGTTTCTCAGCATCTCTCTCATTTCGTTATACTCATTAGGTTACAGGATGGATGCGATCACACAGTGTATCTTCGAAAAGATGGGTTAGCTCTACTTTGTTACGCGTGATCTACTTTTCGTAATTTGTTACCGGCACCAGTGATCAAATCTGCATATTATGATGCACATTATCAGTCTACTCAAAGAATTTCTTGATTTAACCAATGCCCAATAATCGAATTAACGCTGACTACACCCATGATGGGCCAGGATCCCAGGATACCATAAATCCTGTTTAACCAAACGAAACGCTTGTAAATTTCAACAAAAACGAAATGCAGATGAAACAAATTACCCTATAATTTATTACTACATTACTAGCAATAGAATCGTAAATAAACTATGTCGCAGTGGCAGTCCCAAAGGCAAAAGTTTTATTATTCTGTCTGATATAGTGAGGACGTTTGCGAATATTTACGACTTCAGTTTGTTTAATTTTATATGGCAGTTCCAATTTAGGCTAAATAAAGTTTTATTAAATTTTAGAATTCATCCCAAACCTACGTCCATGGAGGCAAATGTATTAAATTAATAGAATTGCCGCTCTATACAAATTAAATAGATTACTGTGTACGCGCTGCCATCTACCGTATACTAGCTTAACTCGTTGCTCTCTTTGCCTCTTGGCACTTCTGTAATCCCTCTAACGAGCGTTTGCTTCACTAAAAAACCAATGAGCGACTTGAAAATAGGTAACTATAATATATAATAGCAAAATATTTAGGAAACTTTATACCTAGTTATGTAAATTATTTGGAAGGAATTTTAATAGATTGATTATATTGCAGCTATAAAGTTACAAATGTCCTGATTTTCGGAATTCTGAAACAGTTAACTTCTGAATAAATGTGCCAAATACAGATTTTGAATGTTTGTTGCAATTTCTTTTAGATTGGATTTGATCAACAAATTAACAATTTTGGTGTTTCTGAATCGTAATCATAATTCGAGGAATTTTCATCATATTTCTGCGGATTAAAATTTTTGCCTATATATCAGCTCCTCCCACGTTCGCCTTTAAGGACCTCTTCGGAGTGTCTACATACTTATATGCAGTTGGTTTTATTTTTATTAGTTTACATAATACCTATCGTATGTTATTGTTAAATCTGCTTTTGAAAATTTCAAACTCCGCGCTTGTTGAGTTTACATTCGGTATAGAGACTAGTTTGAGGCTCTTTAAAAATGAACGTGTCAACAACAGCAGAGCCTCCTACTGGTATCTACACGCATACCGATGTAACGGGACGCACCTACCTCGCCTCTTGGCCGGACAGTTTTACCTGTAGTTTAGTCTTACCTGACGTGAAATGTTTTAACCTCTTCGTTTCTTTACTTTAAGTTTACGTTTCTGTACCAAAAGTGCCAAAATATCGGATATTACTCAAGTTATTTTGAAGTAAGTAATGGAAGTAGTGTGGTGAAGGGGGTTTTGATTTCCGCATAGGTGGCTTTGAATTTGTGATTATTTAATTTAGACGTTGAGGAATCAAGTTGTGGTTCGAGAGCGAAATTGTAAGGAATGGCGTTGAACTAAATGATTTTTTTAAGTCGGGGAATTAGGAATGTATCGAACTTTTGCATATGGTTCGTGTTGTTATCGGACGTTGAAGTCTCCCGGAATATTTTAAGAAGTGGTGCAGTTGCTATAGCTTATTTGCGTATTTCATAATGTAAACATCCTTGATCCTTGAAGTAAAGGGTATCTACCTTTATGTAATAAATGAATTTATTTAGGCTCATTGCATTGGTGATTTTTCGTGTGCTGACTTCCTTAAAGGAATGTCACAAATTCTTTATCAAATTGTGTTCTCGGTGTATTAAATTTCAAATTGTTAACACAATCACAACTTACTCTTTGGTAGTCTAATTGAGTTTTTACACTACTATAATAATATGCTTCGTACAAGTAATCATGTAAGTCACTGGCCCGGTTGATAGAAAATAATTAACTTTAATTCTGGGGTTCGTTGCTATGGTACAACCAAACAACTCTAAAAAATCCATGGCATACTTAGAATCCGAAAAACAAAGAAATTATGAGTGACTGTGACATTGACATAGCTGCTGGAATTAATATACAGGGCGTTTCTGCTATTTAGGAAGTCAAATAACTCGTGATGAGGAGTTCTAGAGATATGAAACAAGGAATAGCGCAGGACCGAGTTGCATTTAATAAAATGAAAAATGTAGAAACTCGGAAGAGGCTCTTAAAAACGTACCTATGTTATGGAGTACGGCATTGTACGGGTGCGAAACTTGGACGATAGGAGAAGCTAATAGGAAAAAATTAGAAGCATTTTAAATGTGGTGCCATAGACACATGATGAAGATACCGTGGATAGATAAGGTTAGTAACAGAGAGGTATTAGAAAGAGTTTGAGAAAAGGGAAATTTATTGAAGACGGAAAAGAAATATGAGAGTTAGGAAGGTAGGACACCTTCGGAAACACTACATACTCTTCCTAGGTTATCTTTACATAAAGGTACGATATACCATTAAGTTGCATACACTGAGAAAAAAGTGTTGTCCGTAATATCATAAAAGTTGCATGCAATACAACATGTTGTTGCTATATATGCGCCAGCTACAACGGATTGTATACATTACAACAACAATTCTGTAATAACTTTATGAGAAAGAATACGACACAAAACATATAAACATGTCCCTTGTGAAGTTCGCGCATACAAAGCAGTTGTTGTAATAATTAATAGTTGAAATAGTATACGATATTGCAGCTGTTCCGAAATTGTTACGGGATGTGTTTTCTATCATACAGTTAAATTCAATCTATACTTACCGTCTTTACAGTTCTTCATAACATTATTAGTTCCATTCTTAATATCTTTGTAGATCGGCTTCTTATACTTTACCCTTTCTTATTTGTTAACTCAAATATCTGTGTATTGACAAGTTACCAAGAAGTAAGAGATAATTGAAAATATTTATGTACAATTATTCTGGAAGGTATGAAAAAGATCATGTTGAAAATATAGAACTGCTTTATTTGTTTAAAAAAATGCAACCTACATAATCATTAACAAATAAGTGAAAAATTAAAATATAAATTTGTATAGTATGTACAAACATTAACGACTACAAAGGAAAATTATATTATTCTATCTTGGACTACCTCAATATTTTTAAAATAGGGTCTTTCAATTTAAACATACATTTTATCTGAAAAATTGTTTATGTCTACGAAGAAGAATTCTAGGTTGATGCAGATCTTACCATTCGGTATTTCTGTAAAAAAAATAAGACGGTGTGAAATGATACCCGTTAGGAAAACCCCATTTTAATCAACCCTATCTAAATTTACGCGGAGAATTCAAAAATGTAATAAAAATATTAGCATTCTATTTAAAATTACTATAGGTAATATTAGCATTAATTTTCTGTAATTTAATAAAGATTTGCACACATTGTAGATGTTTTGGCAGAATCAGAATGTATGTAAAAATTCCAATATTGTTGTTGCTCTATTTAGGTACCTACTTATAGTTTTTTACAGGGATGTGGAATACAATAGCGTTTACCTTTATGGTGGACACCCTGTATAGCAAAAAACATGCATTAATGGTGTTAGGCAATGTTAACTTTGTGTTAATTATTAATTGTTAGTAAAACACATTTAAGCTTCAGAAATGTCCTCTTTTACAATCTTTCATGCACAATCTACGGTAATTTACTTTAAGACTTGTGTTAAATTCAATGCAATAAAGAGAAAAGTGATAGTGCAATATGATAAACGTGAAAAATAATATGTAGGTACCTAACTGATGTTGCAAGGATGCATCAGCTAAAACAAAAGCAAATTTTACTTACTGATAAAGACGAAGACAGGTAGGTACCAAATCTTGAAATCCACAAAGGTCTAACATGTCTTCCATTTTTAATAACAATAAACTGCAATTGAATTCAGTATTTACACACACACTAACGGTTCTTCTGCACTTTTGATGAGACGGAAATTTTGCAAGTTAAAACTAGAGAACAACCGTGAACCGTTTGATAGTTATGATGTCTTGCGCAGGTGCGGGCCACCAGCTTCGACCAATCATAAACGAAAAGTAGTTAAATTACAACGTCGTTGTTGTAATGCTTACAATTTGAGCAGTATATTATTTACAAAGTCATGAACGATATTACTTAATGTTAGTCGTATGTCTTGCCTGCAATTTAAAGGCATGTATATCGCAAGTAAATGTAATCCATACGAATGAGTCTTAATGATAATAACCCTTTAAGTAAATTTGTTTTTCCATAGTATCTTATGCAAGTAATTTGGCGTATGCAAGAATATTCTATTTCAGATTTCTGATACACCCTCCGTTTTCGCAATGAGTAAAATGTATTCGAAAATGAAAATGTGTTCACTGATACGGTATCTCAAATACAATTTAAGTGTAATATAAAAAACATTTCATATTGTAAGCAAGGTATAAATATTGAATATGATAGAACATAAAAATGTTATACTATACAAAAAGTTCCCAGCAACTGCGTTTTGTATAAATATTTTGTAAAATTTCTCTCAGTGTAAGTTTTTAAGGTTGCAAAAAGTTTTTGCATGTATTTTCGTACTTTCCTTCTAAGAAAATGAAAGCCAAAACGTTTTCCAAGTTGACTTACTTATACCTACCTATATCAATTTTAAAATAAAATTCAGCAGTTGTTAAACTTTTCATTTTTTAAACTTAGGTATGTTCACATTTTCGTCAAAAAAGTTCCAAAATATTGGATATTTTGATTCCCAGACAATTCTCATTTTCATATAGGGGCTTTGATTTCCTTATTATTTTATTTAGACGTTGTTGAAGAATGAACTTGTAATTCAAATATGCGAAGTTGTCGGAGTTCTGCATGTGGTTCGTGTTCTGATCGGTCGTTGAAGTCTCCTGTGGTATTGTAAGAAATGGTACAGTTGCTATAGGTATTACACCTATTTGAGCTTTTCATAAAGTAAACATTTTTGAAATAAAGGCTGTAAAATTAAATTATTTTGACTAATTAAATTTTTAATTTGATGTGGGCTGCCTTTCTTAAAGGAATGTCAAACATTCTTGGCATTTTTATCGAGCAGTGTAACTAGATAACCTATTAGATTTCAAATCATGAACTTGTTCCCAGTGCTTTGAAATCACTAGGCATGAACGAGAAATCCATCTTGAAACAATAAGTACCTATAATGTAATATACCTACCAAACGCTGTAAAAGAGTATAAAGGTGGTTTCCATTAATTTAAAACAGTGTATAGGTAGGTACTTTTCTTGGGTTGTACAGCTTTTAAAAAATATTTTAAAGTAAGTTCGAAGAGAACCTAATTAATCTTTACCTAAATACCTGTCGAAGTGGTCACGTGATCGTCTATTACATGTGCCATTGCAGATCCCATTACTTCGATAAGAAATAATCACAAGAGAGGATTTTAACAATAGATTTATTCATATCTTTCAAAACATTATTAAATTCTCGTCAAAAATCATTTTGATACACACAGTAGTTGGATCAAGAACATTAACGTAAATTAATTAGGAATTCTTAATAATTTAACCTCACACGCCAAAAGACAGTGACACAGTAATTAAACTCGACACGTGTTTCGCTGACAAAGTCAGCATCCGCAGGACTTCAAAATTAATCTTAATCTAATCTTAAATTACATTGCTATAAATACCCAACCCCCACTTCTGAAGTAAAATGAATCGATAAATCTATAGGATTTCTCAGAACTATTTTGAACATAAGAGCAATAAAACTGGTTTCTTAGAAACCATTTTGGGTCCTATAGCAATGTAATGTAAGATTTGATTTAGATTAGTCTTCAACTCCTGAGGATGCTGACGTTGTCAGCGAAACGCGTGTAGAGTTTAATTACCGTGTCACTGTCTTTTGTCGTGTGGGGTTAACTTATTAAGAATTCATAGATGTTTTTTATATAAAATCAGATTGGTTACAATTTGCATTAATCATAAATAAAAAGTGTTTAGTATTCTCTACGGAGATGCAAAATGTGTTTATTATAACTTATTACTGACAACAATCAAGCAGCTGTCTTTAAAGTTCAGTTTTTTGTTTATGGACGTTTTCCTTAAACGGTTATCGCCTTTATAACGAAGCGGAGATATACTTATTGTTGGATTTAACCAGTATGACGTCTATTATAGTGGTAATCATTAGATCTCCTTTAAAATTTATATGGCTAAGAGTATCACAGTGGCGTTCTTCTCGAATATCACATAATAAACAAGATACATGATTATTTTTAAATCTTAAAGAATAATTTATAATTATGCATTTGTTGAGCTAAATTTATAATTATTTTATTGGCGGAAACGATCTTAGAAACGCGACTACGTCTCTCAACACCCTGTCCTTTGTCTAACTAACTTTCTACCTATACGTTGCCATCTGGAGTTCAACCTTTGACAGGATTGTTTACATCTGAATTCCAGTGAACGCAACTTAAAAGCATATAGTCTGTCCCGAAAGTAACCTATTAGAATAAATTAGAGATTCTAAATTATGATTTATCGGATTTCCTAACAATGGAGATTACAATAACAAAGACTAAAATTAGCCAACTTAATTACTAATGACGATTCAGCATTTGCTAATAAGATAGCAGAGAATATAATTTACATTTTAAAACGACTGGAACTTTCTGGGAAAACCTATTTATCTTTATTAGGAGAAAACCCATGAGTGTCTAAGAATCTTAGGCGCAACCTACAGAAGAATAGACATATGCTGGTTAGATATGAAATTTAAGGAAAACGGAGAAAACCGTACTAGAGATTTGAGAGGGAAAAGTTTTGTAGCATTAATTTGTGATGAGGAGTCAGAGAAACAGCTTGATTAGAAAGTACCTATACGTGGACTGGAAGTCAGATGTTGGAAGGTCTGCGGGCAGGTCCAAGGCGAGATGGCTGGATGGGGTGTTAAGGGATGTATCAAGCATGGAAGTGAGGAACTGGATAGGAAGGTATGGAGAGGGATAGTTGAGACGACAAAATCACACAAACAGTTGTGAATCAGTCCACCCAGAAAAGGAGACCTCAGAAAGAGGCAGCAAACATTCCTTGGTAAAATTTATTTACTTATATACCCTCTTTTAACATCACTAGAGATTTTTAAGAAGACTTAGAAAGCAACAGATATCGCAGCGTTTATTAGACTTTAAAATAACTTCACTGTTCCTGCCATAAACTTGATCAGCGCAGCATGACGAATAAAATGTGCATGAGTAAAATTGCAAAGGTCATTAATTCTTACGAGTGGGTTTGATAATTGATAAGATATTCAAGGAGTATGGAAACTTTTGGAACGAAGCCAAGGATAGTTGTTAAAATACCTAGGCATTTTAAACGTATGCCTGAGTTGTAACCGATACACGCAGATTTCAGCAAGTTGACTTCCTTATTTTTTGATTACATACATGGGGTCTCTTTATAACATCGCTGAAGAAATGAAGATAAAACAATAAGAGAGAAAATAACTTGTAATAGGCATGCATATTGCTCTGCGCCCAACGATTTAGGGAATAGTCCAGACGTACTAGTCATAAGCACCAGAGAAGAGGTCCTTCAAATAACGGGACTTGAAACATTCTCAAACTCAACCAAAAAGACATGAAGATTCTGACAGGAACTGTTACAGGACATCAACTGTTTTGATAGCAAGCTATTAACACAATCATAATAATGGGCTAATGGGTGATCCCATCGCTAGTCCTGAATTTAAAGAAAATAAAAATGAACCTATTAGTATAGTTTTATCTTTTATTTTATCTATTATAAGATCTGTTACATTTTTTAGACCAAATTTGGGAGTAAAATTTGTAATATTTTTAGATATACCGTGTGACAAACTTCCATGTGTACATGGGGAAATAACATGGGCAATTACATTTTTGGGGATTCCTGCTCCCCATGTGTAGTTACAGTGGTGGCAAAGGTAGGAATCGAAAGATTATTTTTTCTGCGTATGAGGATATCAAAAACTCTACAACTTTCCAATTTATTAAAGCATTAAAAGCAAAAATTACATTAATAATTTTCTAACTAAAACACAGAAATTTATCAGATTATCCATCATCATCATAAGGTTCTCAGTCCGAAGACTGGTTGGACGCGTACCTCCATTCTTTTCTATCCTGAGCTAACCTACGCATTTCCCTAAAAGTAGAACATCCTACATCCCTAACTATTTGAGAGCAGTAGTCTAATCTAGGCCTACCCCTACCTCTTTTTATTCCTATCTCTGACTCTAGTATGTCACGAACTATTCCTTCGTGTCTTAGAAGGTGTCCTACCATCCTATCTCTCCTACTCTTTATTGTTTTCCATACCTTTCGCTTTTCCCCAACTCTTTCTAATACTTCCCTATTGCTAACCTTATCTATCCACGGTATCTTCATCATGCGTCTGTAGCACCACATTTCAAACGCTTCTACTCTTTTTCTATCCGCTTCTCCTATTGTCCAAGTTTCGCACCCGTATAATGCCGTACTCCATACATACGACGTTAAGAGTCTCTTCCTAGTCTCTATATTAACCGTTCTCGAGCATAATAGTTGTTTCTTTTTATTAAACGCAACTCGGCCCTGCGCCATTCTTTGTTTTATATCTTTAGTGCTCCTACCGTCTTGAGTTATTTTACTTCCTAAGTAGCAGAAATCCGCGACCTCCTCTATCTTCTCATTTCCAATTTGTATTTCCATTTTAGTTCTATTTTCACATCCCCTACATACCAAAATTTTAGTTTTCTTTTTATTGATTTTCATGCCGAAGCCCTGTGTCAAAACTGCTTCCATTTCATTCAGAGCCGCTCCTAATTCTTCTTTGCTAGATGCTAACACTGCTATATCATCCGCAAATCTGAGCATGTTAATAGTTTGGCCCTGTACATTGATCCCTGAGGCTGTTCTTTCCTTAACAATATTAATCGCATCTTCGATATATAAGTTGAAAACTAGAGGTGACAATACACATCCCTGTCTCACTCCCTTCCGGATATCTACTTCCCTTTGTTCCTGCTCACATTCTATAACTGCCTTTTGCTCTTTGTAGAGATTATGTATTATTCTTCTGTCCCTGTATTTCATCCCTACCTTTCTCAGCACTTCGAACATCTTCCCCCATTTTACGTTGTCGAAGGCTTTTTCTAAATCTACAAATCCTATATAGACGCTCTTTCTCTTTTCTATCGTTTTTTCTATAATTACTCGTAAAGCTAGAATGGCCTCGCGCGTTCCTCTATTTCGTCTAAATCCGAACTGATCTTCTCCTAATATTTCTTCCGCCTTTTTCTCCATCCTTCTTTGCACAATTCTAGTTCAGATTAACCATGACAACTTAATTTATTCTAATCACGGACGTCTTTGATTTTTATGGATTTTCTGAACTGTCAACATTTAAAAATGAACAAAAATATTTATTCATTTCAAGAAAAGGTTTTCATTGTGAAAATATTTTACGGCGGCAATAGTTTGCGCGTAGTCCGTGCCTTATTTTCGGTAAAATTCAATAACGGTCCTATTCCTTCGGTATAACAACAAATAATTTAGTAAGAAATTTGAAGGCTGGGAATCTTTCATCGAAAGAAGTTAATTTTTACTAATACATAAACTTGTTTTTTTATTTAGATAATTCTCATTCACATTATAATTGTCATTACCTATAGTAGACAATTAATTGATTATTGGTGTGGAGTTTCGTTGGTGAATGCTGGTCCATAGTTTAGGGTAAATTGTAGGTGTCGTCTAACCTATTAAAAAGTTTTTGGGAAAATGTTAAAGCAGTAAAATGAAATAATAAAAATTAAATTACTTTAATTTTACTGCAATTATGAAAAATTTAACAAGCGGCAACATTTGTTTATTTTGCTCTAATGAATTTTGTAATCTGGCAATTTAATACTTATTTATTTCATATCTAGGTAAGGACAAAAACTTATTAATATACAATGAAATTAAAGTAACATAAAAAAATAAAAATAACTATAACAAATATTCAAATAAACCCCCATTCTGTATCAGACAGTATCCCAGCCTATTATAGAAAGAATTTCTCACATTCGCAAGTTGCCGATCGTTTATTAAGTTGCATTCCGCAAACATAGCATTCCTTAAAGAATCAATATTTGGGTGACGAGTTTTATAAATCTTATTTTTTAAATGACCCCACAAGAGAAAGTTACACGGTGCCAAATCGGGAGATCTAGCTGGCCAGTTTATAGCACCACCTCGACCAATCCAGCTCTCTGGAAATATTTCATTTAATAATTCCCTCACTTGTGCTCCAAAATGTGCTGGGCATCCGTCATGCTGAAACCAGACCTCCCGATTCGCACGTGCAACTTCTTCTAATGCAGGGCCAATATGGTTAATTAAAAGATCTAAATAAGCTTCTGAATTTAAATTTCCCTGTATTTCAAAATGGTCCTATAATGCGATTATTAAAAATGCCTGCCCAAATATTGACTTTTTGAGCGTTTGCGTTGTAGTGGCTAGATTTATTCTGGGATTTTCCTGGGCCCAATGCCTAACGTTTTGTGAATTTGGCTCTTGATTTAAAGTGAAGGTACACTCATCGGTAAAACAAATTGATGAGAGGAAGCTGCGATCCCGATTAGCCCGTTCTTGCATTTCTTCATAGAAAGTTTGCCTTGATTCTTCGTCAAAAGGAAGTAACTCTTGGTGACATTGGAATTTAAAGGGATGATATTTGTTTTTTTTAATATGTTACGGACAGTTTCTCTTGAAACATTACATTCTAAGGCAATAGACCTTAAACTAGATGTTGAACTAGCAGTTATCAGGCCTATTACCATATCCTCTACCTCAACATTTAGATTTCTTGGAACGACTAAAAAAATAAATGATAAGATTAATTTTAGTTTTGTTTCACTCCACGCACTTGTTAAATTTCTCATAATCCCAGTAAAATTTAAGTTCGCGAACAATAAGGAATTAGCAACTAGGTAATAATAATAAGCGATTCAGAATTATCTAAATAAAAACCAAGTAAATTTATTAGTAAAAATTACCTTCTTTCAATGAAAGATTCCCAGTATCTTCAAATTTCTTAACTAATTTTTTTATTGTTGTTACCGAAGGAATAGGACTGTTATTGAATTTTACATAAAATAAGTCACGGACTATATACCCGCAGACTATTGCCGCCGTAAAATGTTTTCACAATGAAAACCTTTTCTTCAACTGAATAAATATTTTTGTTCATTTTGAAACCCAAATTTTAAATTGTCGATAAATAATGTTGACAGTTCAGACGAATTAGAAATTAGAATCAAGGGAGTCTTTGATTAGAATAAATTAAATTGTCATAGGTAATCTGATGAATATCCCTGTTTTAATTTGAAAATTATTAGTGTAATTTTTGCTTTTAATGCTTTAATAAATTGGAAAATTGCAGAGTTTTTGATATCCTCATACGCAGAAAAAATAGTCTTTCGATTGCTACCTTTACCACCACTGTAACTACACATGGGGAGCAGGAATCCCCAAAAATGTAATTGCCCATGTTATTTCCCCATGTACACATGGAAGTTTGTCACATCACGGTATGCTGGCTATATAGGTATGAAATTTAAGGAAAACGGAGGAAACCGTACTAGAGATTTGAGAGAGACAAGTTTTGTAACATTATTTGTGATGAGGAGTCAGAGAAACAGCTTGATTAGAATGTACCTATGTGGACTAGAAGTCAGATGTTGGAAGGTCTGCGGGCAACCGCAAGGCGAGATGGCTGGATGGGGTGTTAAGGTATGTATCAAGTATGGAAGTGAGGAACTGGATAGGAAGTTATGGAGAAGGATAGTTGAGGCGACAAAATCACACAAACAGTTGTGAATCAGTTCACCTAGAAAAGAAGACCTCAGAAAGAGACAGCGAACATTCTTTGGTAAATTGATTTACTTATATACCCTCTTTTTCTAAACTCGATGTAGGTACCTATACTTTGTATTTGGGTTTGTTGCGGGATTCGCTGATTTACTTCATATTCGTAAGAATAAGAAACTTTTGAATAGCCCTGTATTGTAAGTAGTATTATTATTCCTACGGTGATGACAACGGCGTGCAGAAAATTCTGCCATAAACTAGGTACCTACTTGGTGCCTTTACATTCCTCTTGCAAGACAAAAGTGATTCAGTTTCTTTTGTTAGGTTAAATTTAACTTTTATTTTCAAATTTGATCACATCGAAGGTGGGTTCATTCACAATTACCGTGTCGTTCTTTACTGCCTATAAAATCATTAGAGATTTTGAAGAAGACTTAGAAAGCACCAGATATCGCAGTGTTTATTAGACTTTAAAATAACTTCACTGTTCCTGCCATAAACTTGATCAGCGCAGCATGACGAATAAAATGTGCATGAGTAAAATTGCAAAGGTCATTAATTCTTACGAGTGGGCTTAAGAATTGATAAGATATTCAAGGAGTATGGAAACTTTTGGAACGAAGCCAAGGATAGTTGTTAAAATACCTAGGCACTTTATACGTATGCCTGAGTTGTAACCGATACATGTATATTTCAGTAAGTTGACTTCCTTATTTTTTGATTACATACATGGAGTCTCTTTATAACATCGCTGAAGAAATGAAGATAAAACGATAGGAGAGTTAACAATAGGCATGCATATTGCTCTGCACCCAAGGATTTATGGAATAGTCCAGACGTACTAGTCATAAGCACCAGAGAAGAGGCACAACCCTCCACCGCCAGGGTCGGTCCTTCAAATAACGGGTCTTGAAACATTCTCACACTCAACCAAAAAGACATAAAGATTCTGACAGGAACTGTTACAGGACGTCAACTGTTTTGATAGCAAATTGTTAACACAATCATAATAATGGGCTTATGGGTGATCCCATCGCTAGTCCTGAATTTAAAGAAAATAAAAATGAACCTATTGGTATAGTTTTATCTTTTATTTTATCTATAAGATCTGGTACATTTTTTAGACCAAATTTGGGAGTAAAATTTGTAATATTTTCAGATATACCGTGTGACAAACTTCCATGTGTACATGGGGAAATAACATGGGCAATTACATTTTTGGGGATTCCTGCTCCCCATGTGTAGTTACAGTGGTGGTAAAGGTAGCAATCGAAAGATTATTTTTTTCTGCGTATGAGGATATCAAAAACTCTGCAACTTTCCAATTTATTAAAGCATTAAAAGCAAAAATTACATTAATAATTTTCTAACTAAAACACAGAAATTTATCAGATTATCCATGACAACTTAATTTATTCTAATCACGGACGTCTTTGATTTTTATGGATTTTCTGAACTGTCAACATTTAAAAATGAACAAAAATATTTATTCATTTCAAGAAAAGGTTTTCATTGTGAAAATATTTTACGGCGGCAATAGTTTGCGGGTAGTCCGTGCCTTATTTTCGGTAAAATTCAATAACGGTCCTATTCCTTCGGTATAACAACAAATAATTTAGTAAGAAATTTGAAGGCTGGGAATCTTTCATCGAAAGAAGTTAATTTTTACTAATACATAAACTTGTTTTTTTATTTAGATAATTCTCATTCACATTATTATTGTCATTACCTATAGTTGACAATTAATTGATTACTGCTGTGGATGTTTCGTTGGTGAATGCCGGTCCATAGTTTAGGGTAAATTGTAGGTGTCGTCTGACCTATTAAAAAGTTTTTGGGAAAATGTTAAAGCAGTAAAATGAAATAATAAAAATTAAATTACTTTAATTTTACTGCAATTATGAAAAATTTAACAAGCGGCAACATTTGTTTATTTTGCTCTAATGAATTTTGTAATCTGGCAATTTAATACTTATTTATTTCATATCTAGGTAAGGACAAAAACTTATTAATATACAATGAAATTAAAGTAACATAAAAAAATAAAAATAACTATAACAAATATTCAAATAAACCCCCATTCTGTATCAGACAGTATCCCAGCCTATTATAGAAAGAATTTCTCACATTCGCAAGTTGCCGATCGTTTATTAAGTTGCATTCCGCATACATAGCATTCCTTAAAGAATCAATATTTGGGTGACGAGTTTTATAAATCTTATTTTTTAAATGACCCCACAAGAGAAAGTCACACGGTGCCAAATCGGGAGATCTAGCTGGCCAGTTTATAGCACCACCTCGACCAATCCAGCTCTCTGGAAATATTTCATTTAATAATTCCCTCACTTGTGCTCCAAAATGTGCTGGGCATCCGTCATGCTGAAACCAGACCTCCCGATTCGCACGTGCAACTTCTTCTAATGCAGCGCCAATATGGTTAATTAAAAGATCTAAATAAGCTTCTGAATTTAAATTTCCCTGTATTTCAAATGGTCATATAATGCGATTATTAAAAATGCCTGCCCAAATATTGACTTTTTGAGGGTATTGCGTTGTAGTGGCTAGATTTATTCTGGGATTTTCCTGGGCCCAATGCCTAACGTTTTGTGAATTTGGCTCTTGATTTAAAGTGAAGGTACACTCATCGGTAAAACAAATTGATGAGAGGAAGCTGCGATCCCGATTAGCCCGTTCTTGCATTTCTTCATAGAAAGTTTGCCTTGATTCTTCGTCAAAAGGAAGTAACTCTTGGTGACATTGGAATTTAAAGGGATGATATTTGTTTTTTTTAATATGTTACGGACAGTTTCTCTTGAAACATTAAATTCTAAGGCAATAGACCTTAAACTAGATGTTGGACTAGCAGTTATCAGGCCTATTACCATTTCCTCTACCTCAACATTTAGATTTCTTGGAACGACTAAAAAAATAAATGATTAGATTAATTTTAGTTTTGTTTCACTCCACGCACTTGTTAAATTTCTCATAATCCCAGTAAAATTTAAGTTTATTTAAGTTTATTAGTAAAAATTACCTTCTTTCAATGAAAGATTCCCAGTATCTTCAAATTTCTTAACTAAATTTTTTATTGTTGTTACCGAAGGAATAGGACTGTTATTGAATTTTACAGAAAATAAGTCACGGACTACCCGCAGACTATTGCCGCCGTAAAATGTTTTCACAATGAAAACCTTTTCTTCAACTGAATAAATATTTTTGTTCATTTTGAAACCCAAATTTTAAATTGTCGATAAATAATGTTGACAGTTCAGACGAATTAGAAATTAGAATCAAGGGAGTCTTTGATTAGAATAAATTAAATTGTCATAGGTAATCTGATGAATATCCGTGTTTTAATTTGAAAATTATTAGTGTAATTTTTGCTTTTAATGCTTTAATAAATTGGAAAATTGCAGAGTTTTTGATATCCTCATACGCAGAAAAAATAGTCTTTCGATTGCTACCTTTACCACCACTGAAACTACACATGGGGAGCAGGAATCCCCAAAAATGTAATTGCCCATGTTATTTCCCCATGTACACATGCAAGTTTGTCACACGGTATGTATGTATATTATTAATATTTTCAGCTAAATTTCTAGTAGGGGCCTTAATATATGAAACTACGCGCCTTATGTGTATATTTTTGTAACTTCATGTTGGAATATTTTTCTATATTCGTTCTATCCTAGTCCTGAATTTTAGACTAATATTTTTAGGCTTTAAAAATATTGTAGTAATAAATTATTGTTCATAGTATGACATTGGCATGCCAATAATTGTTTTCTGGGGGCATGAATTGATAATATTATCACACAATTGCATTGTCAAGTGCATGTGCTTATTGCATTTTGCTTGAGCTACATTCTCAATGACCTGTACAACATTCAACACATAATTCGAAAATTGCAGTCTTCCATACAGCACGTATGTAGTCTACGGCATACTTAAATGCCTATTGTTTTTGCGTATTTATTGTTGTGGAGGAATAATAATGATCGACGATTATTTGCATTTTGTTCAAGTGTACTAAAACTATTTTATTTAGTACCTATGAAACTACAGTCTAAACCTACCAAACGTGTTGTGGAACCGATGCATTTTTCATTGAAGATAGGCGAGGTATTTTGCCATTAAAATTCAAGTACGTCAACATTTTTCAGAAAGAATGCGTTTCTTCATCCGTGTATTCATTAGCTGAATCACGCCTACCTGTTTAATAACAATAGAAATGTTGCGTATGACTAAAAATTGGAAAATATGAAATGTACGAATAATTATCGACCTCTCCCTGTAATGTCGCAATATGTAGTATAGGAAACACTTCTTCGTATTCAGGACTGTAATTTCAATTATTGTAAGTTCCAACTACCTACATATAATGAGTATGGTACACCTTCATTTCCAATTTCCATTACCCAAGTTCATCTTTTGCACTCTATCGTATTAAACATCGTATAAGTTAAACAGAGATAAAGCCACCGGAACGTAGAAGTGTTTATTTAAAAAAGTGTAACTACATTGAGATTTTTGCTGCAAAATTGTATTATCTAAAATGCGACCTACGATTGCAAGTATGCCAATGTATTTATTAAAATAAGAAGTATTATATAAATCCAATATTTATGAAACATTCCAAGCACAGGCTGTTGACATCGGAAGAAATATTTTTTCTTTGAAATCCTCCTGATCGATTGAAACTGAAAGTCCTCATCTATTGTTTGGCATTTTTTTGTTTCTGCCGCCTGTTCAGCGTGCCTTCAATTAACCTTCTAACAGGTGCATCTTGAATGGTTCATTTTGACCCAGATTTTTATAAATAATCATTCATTCCACACTCGTTTAGTTTTTTTTTGTTGTAAGGTTCGATTGCGCCCGCACGTAAGTCCGAGAACTGGGTCGTAAACGGCGAGAAAGTAAACAACTTCTTTGGACCAACGAACTTTAAGTCGAATTTTTATTTATAGATTCTGCAATCGTCTGAGAACTTGTCTGAAAAGTGTTACAATTCTAATTTGTCGCTTGGTGCGAAAGAGGATATTATATTAGCGGAATTTGGCCAATTTTTGTTGTCGGTCTCTAGTTCTTGCGTTGCAGCAAGGTGGTTCATATTTTCAAGTTTTTCAGTCTTCATTCTCTCAATCTCCTATACCCTGCAGCAAGTGCCTGATGTTTAAGCAACAAACTAAACATTTGCCCAAGGAAATGACAATGATCCTAACACCACATTAAATAAATTAACATAAGGCAGTTTCTGTCCACAACCAATAACCTGATGACACACATTAAATTTAAATAACGAAGAAATTAACCTATACCCAGTGTCCGCCATTTCTATTTGACTTGAACATAAATCAATACAAACAAATACCACAAACATTATACATTCCTCAAGAATTTGCGTTTCAAAACAATACGATATTCAAGAATTTTTCAATGTCGTTACACACAGGAATGGCTTTGTTTCTGCGGTTGACTTAATATAAGACAGTGTTGCGGTAATAACACGGTCATAGAAGTATGTAAAGGTTGATAAACCTCTTCAAACACGCGTTAAGATACCCAAATTTGTATAGTTCTTTTCAGATATCTTGGCGTGTGTGTGCAGTAATCTGCGCATTACGTTCATATGTCTTTCTCCCTTTTGTAAAATGGATTTGTTGAATTTTAATTGCTGCCGTAAGATGACTTGAGAATATTCTTACGTTTCCGTATTTGATCTCACTCTTTCTTACTATGGTTGTGTGAAACAAAATGGTTTCAGTATTAATATGCTTATTTTGCAATATCCAGTGGTCACCAAGCGATTTATTAAAAATTATTGCCTTTCAAGTATAACTGTCAGTTTGATTGTCAGGTGTAAAGATGCCTGGAAATGTTTTTACCAAACAGTGTCGAGAAGTTTTACGAAATATTTTTGAATACTTTACTCGAGAGAAGGAAAATAATGGTCCCCTATTGCCTTTAACTTGTGACCATCAGGAGCGATTGACCGATGCATCAAAAGTAAGTCTACGCAGCGTGTCGCGCATAGTTGGAGAGGAAAAACGAGGTTTGTTTGCTGCAACGCCCGGAAAAAGGCACAACCGAAGTAAGGAATGCTATTTATTCCATGAAAGAAAAGAAATAACACATTACATTAAAAATTTTAAATGACAAATTAAAAACAAAACAAATAGTGGATATTTCTGACACAAGTTTGTGCGTTCATAACCAATAGCAGATTTAAGTACAAACTAGAAAATAACCGGTGTCTTTTGCGTGAACGAGCTAATGTTGTGGGTAAAAGAATACATTTCTTGAGGGAGAACGTCAAAATGCTCATTGCCGTGTGCCGTGTCCAGAGTCGCGGCGCACACGCTTGTCGCGGTTCCTAGCAACAGCAAAATTTTGGAAACTACTGAACTGCTGGGGGTTGCTTGGATAATCGGATATGGCGGCGCAAACGCCAACAAATCTGAAAAATACTATACGTAAATATGTTTTTACAGTTACGCATTATGAGGTTTCAGCAGTGCCCAATTGTTTAGCCCTCCAAATTGCAGTGGAGTTGTTTACAATATTTCGGTAGACTTTGTAATCAAGTAGTTACCATATCAAATAGGCTGGAAATAAAAGATATGTGGATATGTAGTTATTATTTGATCTACGGTATGTTGCAAAAATTGAGAAATTATTATTATTATGGATCATTCAATAAACCTAGAAACAAAATTCATAATAAAGAAAATAGGGAAGAGGAAGAAATAAATGTTTTATCGTTGGTTGAGGCGATACCAAAAGCTTCTTGTCGCGAAATCGAATCATAAGTTGGTGTTTAAAAAAAAGTTCAAAGAATATTTTTAAAAGGCAAATATTGGCCATATAAAATTCAAATTATTCACCATCTCTTCCCGGGAGATCAAGAAAGAAGGCTTAATTTTTGTAGGTGGTACTTAAATAAAATTTAAGAAACCCCAGAATTTGGGCGGTCTGTCATTTGGACAGATGAAATTCACATAAGCAGCGTTGGATTATTTAACAGTCATAATGTGCGTCACTGGTCTGATACAAATCAGCACCAAACTTTTGAACATCAGAGGCAAGGACGTTTTGGATTTTTGATGGAATCTTAACGGTTTTGAGATACATTAATTTGTTGAAAATTAACGCAGAGGCGATAATAAGTGTTCCGTTAATAAACATAAACAGGGTATATTTCCAACAAGATGGTGCCCCTGCACACAATTCTGCAATAGTTAGAAATTATTTAGCAAATCATTTTCCGGGTAGATGGTTGGGTACAAATGGACCTATATTGTGACCTGCAAGATCACCGGATCTGAGTATATTAGACTTTTTTGTTTTTTGCATTTTTAAAAGAAAAAATATACATACGAAGATACAACAATCAAGCCGAGCTAGCAGAAGCAACACATGCAGCTTTCCAATATTTGCAAACCCATCCTATTTTTTTAATTAATGCCATCAATCTATTAACTAACAGATGTAGATTAAGTGTTGAAAAACATGGCAGTCAATTTGAGCATTTCCTATAATTTTGTTGTTTGTTGTTTTTCTTGTTTTTGTTTGTTTTGTTTGCTTTGCTGTTTTTTCTATTTTTGTAGCTCAGGTTCGCGAAAACCCCCAAGGCTCTATCTCTGCTGCTTCTGTGAGAAACCCCCAAATCACAACGAAAATAGGACAGCTTGTACATAATTTCTAAGATTTTGGAAAAAGTTGTTTACAATCCAATTTTGTAATAAAATTCTTCCACCTCTCAAGCTTTAACTCAAGTTGCAGATAGCATTTTCTCGGCCTCTGACAGAAAGCTGCTGACCGTATTGGTGTTGCTCGATGATTCGAAGGCCTTCGACCATAAATTTTTGTGTACCATACTTAAATATTATGGTTTCACGTTTGAAGCTTCTTGTTTTATTAGGTCACACTTCCGAAATAGAAAACATATGACTAAAAACGATAACACATGATCTTCTGTTTCTAATGTTTTAAGCGGAGTGCCTCAGGGATCAATATTAGACCCTATTTTGTTTATTTTATACACTGATTTGTTGACATCACTCTGAAATTACGCTGACGATACTCAGATGTTTTTCTGTTCTTTTTTTGAACAAATGCAATTACATACCTCAAAATTTGATTAATTCAGATTTATCACAGCATTCGGCAGCCATCTTTCAGAAGAGTTTTACGTATATAACGCATTCAGTGTTTCCAATTCTTGTCAAATTACTTTAAGGAGTCCAATTAAGGATTACTTTTTGCCCAACTTCACCTTACATTTTATAGACTTCTAAGTTCTGCGTGCAATTCCCACTACCCCAATAGGTACATGCAGTATACCTATTTTATTGTTTGATTTAAAGATATCTATTTGAATTTAAATGAATTTACGTTTTCTTGAGATTTAGAATGATTTAAGATTTAAGAGAGCTATTTGCCACTCGTGCGTCTCACTGGGGACTTTTTAGCTATTCCTGAATTCCTGTTATTTAACAAACTTTATAGATCACGCCATGCGACAGCTACTCTATTAAATCTATTAACGCAGTTGTTATTAACACACTTTTGCTAATTATTAAACGTAGGTAATCTAAATATAGTTTCAAGTAGATACCAATAATTATATGTATTACGATGTAAGTTACTTAACGTCAAAGAGAAAGCCGCGATTTCGGACGTGTACAACGAACTTCTTAAAATAGTTTAAAGATATTAAAAACAATTTTAAACTTCATTATAAACATTATTATGTAATGTAAATTGACGGTGTAGCATCTAGAGTTCAATAATTAACATTTATGCGTCATTTTAGAAGCCCAACCTTGGCTAGACTTATGAATGACACTGTAGAAAGTATTGTACCAAAAAGCAAACCTATTGTAGCTTTATTTTCTTGAAGGTTTGTCGTTAATTCTATACATTTATTTCTTTGTTTGGTTGTCACATTTATTTTATTGTTGTTTGAATAGCTAGAGATCGCCGATGGCCGGAACTGTTAATAGAAAGTTTTTAGGAAAAATATTGTCGACCAGGTCTACGTGATTGAGGCTTGATCAATACGCTTTCTTGTGGAATTTATTGTTTAACAACTTCCGTAAGTTGTTCAACATTTAACTTGAAAACTCCGGGAAAATTTAATATGCAGACAATCCACGCATTAGATTTTTGGGAAATGAAGGTGTTCTAGGATCAATACGACAAAATGTCAATTCGTTTTTGTCAATCGTTTGAAAAACCGCGTTAAGAAATAAAACAAATGCAGCATTCTAGTATTTGCGCTGATATTTTCTATTAGAGCTCTCCGAAATCACAATTAATTATTATTCAGGTTGTGGGCCCAGTTACCTCAGCTAATTGGGGTAAGTGGACAAGATGAATCTAACTTTTTTGGTGGTGTTTTGTGATGAATTAGAGCTACTGGGCCAAAATACGTACATAAATAAATATTTACTAAGCACTCGCACTGGCAGACTTTAGATTCAGAAGCAATACCAGGTACTTACTACAGTTTGGACATATGTAAAATAGTACAGACAATGCAGAATAGCACTGTTTTAATTGCATTTTGTGAAAAAAACGAAATCGTAGAAGATATCTTGACCTAGAGAAACTAAAATACGCGCGATAAGAAAAAGACAAACGAAGTACTAAAGGGCGCGGGTGAAAATATAATTAGGGATGTAGAGGCATTAAAAATAGTTTAGATTCCGCCGCTAGAGATATTTTGGGTCATAAACAGAATGAAAGTATAAAACCCTGGATAACAAAAAATATTGTGAGTCTAATAGAGGAAAGGCGAAAATGTAAAAATAGGAAAGATGAAAGAGAACAGAGGTATAAGACGATCAAGTAGGAAATTATTCGGAAATGTAGGAAAACAAGAGGACAATGGATTGATAATAAAAATGCAAAGAAGTAATAGATCGTTTATTTAATATTGTTAGCTGCATATACCAGACAGGTGAGAATCCAGAAGATTACGGAACACCATAGTAGCTTTGCCACGGATAGGTGTGAAAATTTTAGAACGATCAACAAATCATGAAAAATTTAAAAAATTCGAAACATCTAATGGAAAATATAAATAATAAATGATACGTATAAAAAATAACACTCGTAAAACAAAATAATAGATGCACATTTTACAACGAGTTTTAAGAAATTTAAAAAATATTAGTTAGGTTTTCGAGGCCTATACAGGTATATTGGCAAAAGTTTTAACTACATGTGCTGTCATGTTGTTTGAGGGAAGATTAATCAACTATCCCATTCGGTCTTTATTTTGTTCAGAAGAAACAAATTTGGAATCTGTCACTTTTTGTAAGGAACAATGGTCACTTACATCACTTATGTCATCATCGTCCTTCCAGGTACACTTCTGAAGCTTCTGTTTTCCTACCTTTTCTCACCCTCTTCTAGGAGCTGCCTCCTGTTTGCGTTTTATGGTCTCTTCTTTGTCCTGTTCTTCTTGTTCTCTGTTACACAAAAACTATTCCCAGGTAATAATTTCACAATTTGGGATAAGTATTTTGCGTTTCATGTCTATTTGAGGTCTCACTCCTTTCTTTAAAACATCTAAGAGCATTAATACGTATTAATACGTATACGTGTTTAAAAATTCCAAATTGTAATTCGAGTTTTGTCTATATTTAACAAAATATTTCTTTCAGATAAGATGGAACTTTAGCAACGGAAATCAGTATGTCTGTCGTGGGTGATTGGAACACGGGTGACCTCGTCTGGTTTGACCCCGGAGTTGGGCACTGGTTACCCGGCGAAGTCCTTGAAAACCACAGAAGTGCCAATGTTCTGACTGTCCAAGCTGTAATCAATGGAAAGGTAATTTGATTTATCTTTGATTGTTCAAACACATTTGTTGGCTTTGCCATTACAATGTTTAATTGACTCTATAAACGTTTCGTAAGATCGTTTGGCAAATAAGAATGGATGTAAAATTTAGATGGGCATCTAGAGGAACGTGGAACAATTAAGAGATGGCGAAATTTGATTTGAATTGCGCTTTCTGTTTCCGCAAATAGTGGGCTCTTCCTTTTTTCTCACGACACAAACAATGGTATTTAATTTTAAAAGATTTACTATGTCTTAAATGCTCAAAGAGTTCGTTGTCGTCTTTATAACAGTCTCTTGTGTATTAATAAATTATTTATCCCAAATTCAGATGTGTTAACTTGACAAAACAACCATGAGGTAAGAAATTATTTTATATTTCCTTTATAATGTAATGTAATGTAAAGGTGTTCGATAAATGTAGGAGGTGATAATCATTTGAAAATACGGTGAGGTTGAGTTCTCTAACATTTTTGAACACCATGATTAAAAATATGCTATTGGAGTTGAAGACAACAGTTTATTTTCGAAAAAATGATGCCAAATCTAGCGAACAACATTTAGTCCCGTTATTGCTATAGCTTTAGTCCAATTAAGTCCACATTCGTTCGACTTAGTCCACCTTAATCCGATTAGTCGATCTTAATCCGGTTTTAGTCCATCTTAGACCAATTTAATCCGACTTTATTGCGACTTTAGTCTCACTTCATTTAGACCAACTTAATTCTAGACCATCGGATATTAATCAGTCTTAGTCCACCTTAATCCTGCCCAATCCGACTTAGTCCAACTTAATTCGACTTAATCAGATTTTAGGTCAACTTAATCTGACCCTATTCCGAACTTAGGAAGACTCAGTCAACCTTAATTCGGCCCAATCCGACTTAGTTCGTCTTTCTCCACTTAGTCCATCTTAATCCGGTTCTAGTCCATCTTAGTGCAACTTAGTCCGACCTTATTCAGACCTTAGTTCGTCGTAATCCGTCTTAACCCGATTTAGGCCAACTTTTCTTGACGAGAAAGGGAAATCTTCGAAAAGGATACCCAACCGTTCTGATGGGAGTGTAGGATTCTATTCCAATCCTTGGGGAAGCCTACCCACTGAAGGCCACCCCTCTTCATCAAACTAACCCGAAGCCGCTGAAGTATTACCTCGGTGCTAGTTTTTCTGTCCTACATTCTACCTCATCTTCCTACCATTTTAAAATTTACTTTTCTTTTTTTTTGTATCTCGTTCGTTCGGCTCTTTATTCATAACAATTGCATTCACTTATCTATTTACGGAATTCCAGTTATCCACACTCCTGCAATAATTACCAGTACTGCCTCCAACGAGACAGTCCTGTAAGTACTGGCTATACTCTTATTGCCATTATTCTTTGGCATCTGCACAACATTTCCCGGTATGTATTAACACTCATCGCTTTCTCCCAGATAGGGGCACCATATAACATAAAAAATGCGCCACCGAACTCCGAATTTTTTCTTTGCTTTGCTGTGGGTGGATCCACCCATGTTCGGCATTAATCTGGTCAAAGCCGAAATTGTCCTTTCTGCTTTTATGGCTGCGAGGGTAACATGTATCCCCATATCGATGTTGTATCCGAAGTGTACCCCCAAATATTTCACACCACTGTTCTTCCATCTTCTGTTCTCCTAGATTGTGCTGTTCACTTCTCTGGTTGAGATGCTGGCGTTTGCCGAAAGTGAGTCTTCTGTTTTACCACCACTAATAATGCAGTATCGTCGAATCAACACATCATCCTGGAACAACGATGAAGTCGCGATTTAGGACTGCATCATATTAAATGTTCCTTAGTAGCGGTCCCAAGATAGATCCTTGAGGTCATCAGCTTATTAGGACTGCATCGTAGTAAATATTCCAAAGTAGCGGTCCCAAAAGAGGTCCTTGAGGCACCCCGCACCTCCTCAGATTCTCCTGTAAGCAATTTCCTGTTCTCCAAGTAGTCTGTAGGTACTGTATTAAAGGGCTTTATCAATATTCAGGACTCCTGTCTTTATGGGCAGCGCTTTTTGCTCCTTTAACTCTTTCTAATACTCTTCTCATTGCGCCTATCGTGGATTTGTTCTTCCTAAATCCGTACTGGTGGAGTGACAGTTTGTCCTCCACTTCGATGGATAGCCTTTGCGTTATGAGAGATTCTTATATCTTCTCCATTATATCCAACAGGCAAATGGGTCTGTATTTTACATCCAAGTCTCCGGGTTTCTTTTCCTTAAGTCATTATCCCAAATCTAAATCCATTAAACGTCTTGCACGTTGATTCTGGTTTTAGATTGAAAATGAGTAGATAGCAACACAATAGCAGTTGTTAAAAGTTTCGCCTTGACAATAATTTCACAACAGGAACCAGTTGGGAACAAATTTTCAGAAAACTAAACGTACAGGTTTATCAGTCAACTTTGCTTGCTCTTTTAGTCAAGTATTTCTCTCTTGGTTATTCAATATTTTGCTGTAAACTTTACCGTTATACTTATTAATTTACAAATTAAAGAATCGGATTTATTTCAGCCCCAGACCTTCGCCCTCCAGGGTGGAGAGGGCGCCGTCCGGAGCCGCCAAGATTTGGGCACTTCGGGCGTGGAGGACATGACCCAATTGACCGACCTCCATGAAGCAGCTCTTCTATGGAATCTCAAACTGCGGTACGACCGGAACTTAATATATACTTATGCAGGAAGCATACTCGTAGCCGTTAACCCTTACCGGATGTTCGACTCAAGTTATGGTGTAGAATCCGCTAAAAGATACAAGGGGAAGTTACTAGGATCTCTACCGCCTCATCTTTTCGCTCTTGGGGCCGCTGCTTACTCCTCCCTGCCTTCACCTCAGGTTGTTGTGATCAGTGGTGAGAGTGGATCGGGAAAAACAGAATCAACAAAACTGGTGATGCAGTATCTGGCTGCTGTTGCTCCTTCAGCTCCTAGAGGGCACGGCTTGGTCACTGAGCAAATTTTAGAAGCAGCTCCTTTGTTGGAAGCCTTTGGCAACGCTAGAACTGCACGCAACGACAACAGTTCTCGCTTTGGAAAATACTTGGAAGTTTACTTTAAACACGGAGCTATAGTAGGTGCTCGCGTCACCCAATATCTCTTAGAGAAATCGAGGATTGTTACTCAAGCTCCCGGTGAACGTAACTACCATGTTTTCTACGAACTCCTAGGTGGTCTAAGTAATACAGAAAGGCAGAAATTTGGTCTCGTTGATGCAGATAAATACTTCTATCTCAATCAAGGAGGGGGTGATTGTGCTCCTGGACATTCAGGCTCTGGGGCAGATTGGGGAGCCTTGACTAGAGCAATGCAAGTGTTAGGAGTAGAAGAATCAGAGCAAGAAGGGATTATAAAAGTTTTAGCTTCTGTTCTGCATTTGGGAAATATTTATTTCCATAGAAGACAGCTGAGGCATGGTCAGGAAGGAGTGGAAGTTGGGTCTGATGTGGAGATAAAATGGGCGGCCCACTTACTTCAAATTTCTGCTTCCGGGTTGCAGAGGGCTATGACTACAAGAATCACGGAAGCAAGAGCTGAAAGGGTACATTCACCTTTGAGCATTGACCAAGCTCTTGATGCCAGGGATGCTTTTGCTAAAGCATTGTATGCAGCTTTATTTAATTGGTTAGTAACCCGTGTAAATTCGATCATCCAGAAAGGAGGGCTTCACGATGCAGCAAGGATATCACTTTTGGACATTTTCGGCTTTGAAAATCTAGCAGAAAATTCTTTTGAACAACTGTGTATCAATTTCGCTTCAGAATCTCTCCAACTGTACTTCAACAAACACGTCTTCAAATTGGAGCAACAAGAGTATGCTAAAGAGCGATTGGAATGGACCAACTTAACGTGGACTGACAATACACCTGTTATTCATCTGCTAGGGAAGAAACCAGTTGGAATTCTTCACCTTCTGGACGATGAAAGTAATTTTCCGCGTGCATCAGACTCGTCTTTCTTAGAAAAGTGTCATTATAATCATGCGCTGGATGAAAATTATTGTAGACCTCGAGTTGGTGGAAGAGAATTTGGTGTAAGCATCTTCAAATGAATCATTTGTCAATACTTCAATGGGTTTGTTGCAGATAAGACATTTTGCTGGTCAAGTGTGGTACTCGGTTGATGGCTTCTTGGACAAAAACAGAGATGCTCTACGTCCTGAAGTTGTAGAACTGTTGGCATCTAGTAAAGAAGCTTTGATTGGTGCCATTGCAAAACCACTCCTACATCATACCCAAACAAGGACTTTACCCAGAGCTAATGGCCGTTTTGTTACCATGAAACCAAGAACTCCTACAGTAGCTGCAAGGTAGAGTTTTTCATTGTCCCTAAGAAAAGCTAGTTACCTAATTTGCTTATTATTTTAGATTCGGTGATAGCCTCCAACATTTATTGGAGTCCATGTCTAAATGCAATCCTTGGTTCATCCGTTGCATCAAGCCCAACAATGACAAAACCCCCATGAGATTCGACATGCCGGTTGTTTTAGAACAACTCAGATACGCAGGAATGCTGGATACAATTCGCATAAGACAATCTGGTTATCCCGTAAGAATGAAATTCCAACACTTCGTTGAGAGATACAGGTAGCAGAACTTCTATTTCCTTACTCTACAAAATTGTACCAACAACTTCTTGTAGATATTTATTACCTGGAGTTCTACCAAGAGGAATGCCTTACAGAGATCTATGTAGATCTATTTTGGAACGAATGCCTCCCACAGGAGCTGGTTCGTCAAATTTGAATACCAATCTTCTCCCTTAACTTATGAAATATGTTGCAGATGGTCCAGATTATCAATTAGGAGCAACTAGAGTCTTCCTTAGAGAAATTCTGGAAAGGAAACTAGAACTGGCTCGATCTGATTGTCTTAAAGGCGCAGCAGTTCTAATCCAAAAACACATTAGAGGCTATTTAACAAGAAAAGATTTCAAAAACTTAAAGAAAAGTACAGTGGTCATTCAGAAGAATTGGAGAGGGTACAACGAACGCAAGAAGTATAAGACCTTACGTACTGGGATTGTGAAAGCTCAAGCTTTGTATAGAGGAAGGAAAGAACGTAGAAGATTTGCTGCAAGAAAGGCAGAATATAAAAGGAGGAGAGAAGCAGAGAAGATTTCGCAAGAAAGGGCGAAACAGCGGGCAGCTGCTTTGACCAGAGAAAAAGAAAAGGAGAGAACTGCTCCCAAACCTGTACAACCAGTCCACTACCTGGAAATTCCCGCAGAATTGGCGTTTGTTTTCTCCAAACTTGAAGGATACGTTCCTCCTCATACTGAAAGGAATTTGGTCAAAGTTTTGGGAGGAGTCACAGGCTCTCCTCAACCAATCACTCTCCCAAACGATTTGAACCAATTTGAGTTTGCCAGGTTCAGCTCTGTTTATTTTAAAGGTTCAGAATTTGGTTTAAAGAAAGATCCAATCACTTCTCCGTTTCTGTCGAAAGCAGCTACAAGAGATCAAGATTTTCAAGATTCGGTTGCTATATTCAAGCTTATTTTACGTTGGATGAACGATCCCCAGTTGATAGGACCACGTGAAAGGGCGCTAGCCGATTATATTGTCCAAAAGGGTTTGGGTTCCAAAGGTCTTAGGGACGAGGTACTCATTCAATTGTGTAACCAATCATGGAAAAATGATAAGGCTGATCGGGTTTGGCAATTAATGGCCCATTGTCTAAGTTGTTTTCAGCCAAGTCCACCTTTAAGCAAGTATGTTAAATAATGCTTTTTTTTAAATCGCATAAAATTCAAAAAAATTTTTAGATACCTTCTGAAGTACGTAACAGATCACGCTTCATCAGAATACAAAGAAGTGCTACAACGAAAAATATTAACAGGGTTACAAAAGACACCACATTCTCGCACATTGCCACCCAGCTTACTAGAATGGAGGAGTACCAGACAAAGGTCTAACATGGCTGTACCTTTAACATTTTCAGATGGTACTGTTAGTACTGTTAATGTAGATTCCTGGACAACATGTGAAGAAGTACTTGCGAATCTAATCTCAAATATTTTTAATATTAATTAATAATATTTTAGGCAGCTTCTTTGGCAATAAACACACTTGGCATAAACCCAGAAGGTTGGAGCGTAGTACTGGACGATGCTGGTGTTATATCAGAATGTAACGGTTTAGATTATGTTTTTGATCTGGTATCAGAATTAGAGTTATGCCCAGCTTTCCCTGTCAGCCGTTCACAGTTGCTCAAAGTGGGGACAAGACACCATTCTCCTATAGAAATTGATCACAGAAAATCTAGTACACCTGCTAGACCACAGGTACTGCTTCATTTACCTATTACGGAACACAGTAGTGAAGTTTTCTTCTCTAGATTCCACCACCAGAACCACCAGTACCACACACGCGTAAAATATCCAGAGAAGCTCCAAGACAATCTCCACAGAACGCCCCAAGTTCAAGGAAGTCGTCCAGGGAACACCATCCCGAGTACTCTCCACAAAGAGAATTTACCAGTACTCCCGTTCGAAAATCATCCCGCGAAGCACTGTCCAGAAATTCGGCTTTGAATGAACGCTATTTCGATATAGAAAAGGCGCGTTCTAGGAGCTTAGACAACCTTTTAAGTGAACCAGATCCGATCCCTTTAATAGATCTTGGATTGAGTCAATCAAGATTGAATGACCGGTACCACTCCGTCGAGCAACTAGCTCCTATTAAGCCAGTACTCGCCAACAACAATTATATGAATAAACAAGAACCCGACTTTGAATATCCCGATGTTTCCAGTATCAGTACCTCACATAGAGGAGGCCCTAGATATGTTAAGTCCCAGTATACCGGCAAGAAAGCGCCGCCTGGTTCCCATTCCAGTAGAGCTCACATAGAAAAATCAGAATTTGGAGGAGCTAGAAGCTCGGCAATGTCCGATACTAGCGAAGCGCCAAGTTTGGCAAGTCACGTACGTAGAGTGAGAGTACCAAGTCAAGCTTCTGATGTGGATCAATTTTTGGATGAACTCTTCAGTCCTGTTTTAGACGGAAATTTGGACGAATTAAGTGATGCTAGATCCTTGGCAGCTAGTATAAAAGGAGGATTCAACATGTTTTTGGAAGAAACACTTGAAGATGTCGAGACTTATGACACGGATATGTCTGATCTGGATTTGATTGTACGAAATATCAAGGGAGGTGGTAACAGAAAGACAAGTGATGGTACTGCTATTTTGGACCAAGAAGTGGAAACTCTTACTTCTGAATCTGGTCAATCAAATGACCCATCGAATACAAACGTTGATGATTACATAAGTGACCTATTCAGACCAATTTTCATTAATGATAGTTTAAAAACGCTAACAGAAAAGCACAATTTGGTTGATAGTATAAAAGGAGGGGGCACTACTCACCAACCAAATGGAGCTGGTTCCTCAACTTACAACTTTCCATCTATTACAACTCCAATAATAAGTCCTCCACCTATGATGGTACCAATGATGGGTTCTCCACAAGAAGCTTTTATGCCTATGTACAACATGCAAACTTTACCTGTAGTACCTCAAAATGGTACTGATATTGCTGTTTACCAACAAAATTTACAAAGAGCTTTCCTTCAATCAGCAATGGCACAGAACATGCAAATTCAGCAGCAGTTATTGGCTCAAAACCAAGCTTTACAACAACTGCTGACCCAACAAGTAGCAGAACCACCCAAAAATGATATAGTCCCACCACCTAATCGCAATTCGAGTTTCAAAAATCGAAAAACAAGTTCACCAAATTCCTTGATGGATTTCAAGAACCGTAAAGCAAGTTCTGAATCAAATATGAGCGTGGTTAGCAGAAGTGGTGTCCCTCCACCGCCACCCTTACCACCTCCTTTGGACTTAGGAGATCCATCAGAAGCTCGACCTTTCTTAGATCCTTATGGTAGAGCCAAGACTGTGAGAATAGGTAAATGGAGATGGCCTCCTCCAAAGGACGGAAGCAATCCAGAAAATGGTGAAGACTTTATGCATTTTAAGTTGAGACAACATCATAGAAAAGTTACTCCAAATAAGGAGCAAAATATAGTTGTCACTAATGGTCATGGAAATAAAATGCAGCTTACAACCCAAACATCAGCTGAATGGGAGGAGATTGAGTTTGAAAATCTTCCTAATAAGGAACAGGAGAGAGTTTTAACAAAAACGAATTCGAAGAGGAGTTTTGAAGTTGGTGCTTCCAGACCGTCACCAGGAAGTATAGGAAAGTTGAAATTAAGTTCTGAAATGAGACAAAGACTGGAGATGGTGACTGCAAATCATTCAGTGAGGTCTACGAGTAGCAAGGTTGATAAGCCATCGAGGGCCATTAATAAGTTGGAAGATACAAGGAAGATGATGCTGGAGCAGCAATTGACTGGGAGATGGGGGGATGAGTCGCAAGGTTCGAATAGTGGACCTCCTAGTCCAGATCACGTAAGCTTCTTTTTATATAAAATTTTTGTTCTGATTGTTTTTTCCTTTTTCCATCCCTTTGGCAATGATGAAATCATTGATTGTTTCACCTAATTTGCGCGATTTTATTTCACTTTCATAGTTTCCCAATAGTCTTCCGTTTCTTAATCACTAGAAAAGCTGTGTAGTTTACAAATGTTTCGCTTCGTCGGTTTGATCTAACAGATTAACATAGAATATTTGCGCGATTTCGGTATTGGCTCAAATGGGTTTAGACGATAGTGAAAACAACATTGTTTTTGGAGCAGTTGTTTGATTATTTAGAATCATGGTGCTTTTAGAGGAGATAACTGATGGAGTATGCTTTATATTTTACATTCGTTTCTCTATATTTTATGCCTGTTTTTCTGGTTTAATTGGCTATAAAATTGACGTAATACACCCTTTTGTTTCCTTCAGATGCGCACGAACTCCAAATCTCCAACGCAGCAGAGCTGGGCAAGTTCCAATTGGCGACCAGGACCTCCCCCGCCACCAATTGGCCCAACTTCCCTACCTCCTGCCCCTCCAGGTCCAGCACCTCCACCACCAGTTCGCCCTCATCAACCTCCACCTCCTGTAGAGCCTCTGAGAGACTCTTTCATGGCTCAGCGTCAAGATCGCGATACCTTCGGAGCTCATCAGAATCGTGCAATTCAAAACAACTCCAAGAGAAACTCTTTTAGTGCAAACTGGGATGTCCAAAGTTCATTGACTCAAGATACTCAGAATGATGGTACATCTTGGGCTAAGGATGGAGGAGATGGTGACAAACAAGATGGGAGGAATTCTCGGGGTAGCAGTTGGGGACAGGGAGATTCAACCACTGGTACTTCTGTAGACAACAGGAGACATTTAACGTCTGCCATGTCGAGTGATCGATGGGACCCAGAAAGGAAGTATTACGAAAAAAGTAAGAGTCAAAACAAGGAGCCTGTAGAACGTCCAACTTTTAGAACACATCAATTTAGTAAAAGTGTTCAAGAGAGGGAAAAGAAACACTCGGTGGCGTCTACCCAAAATACAGATAGAGTAGACAACATGGAAGGTCAGTTGGTCACATTTGTCGTTTGACTATACCAAATTTTTGTGTTTTTAGTACAAGAATGGCCAGAATTCATGCGTCCAATCCAAACTCCACCACCTGTGAAACCACAAAATCAGCAGCCGATTCAAAAGAAAGAATCATCCCCAAAATCCACTTCACGTCTACTCCCTCTGGGAGCTTCTGCTTGCATTACTTACAACAGAGTCTCTTGGCTACTCCGCATCCGAAAAGAAGTCTTCTCTCCATCAGAATCTTTAGGACCACCGGCTGCTCTCCATCTGGTTTTCTGTCAAATTGTTGCTGATGTTTATGGAATCACAACTTGCCTGAGACTGACGCAAAGCGAAAGGAGAGCTGGAGTTAACATGTTGTCAGGTTATGGAGTAACTGCTGAGAATTTAAACAGCCCACACAGAGTAAACATTAAAAGGAATATCATCGAACTGGCGAGAACGTGGCCTCTATATTTCGCTAGGTTATTTCCAGTTTCTGGTGCTGCTCAGGTAAGCCTTGAAGTTGCCTGCCAATTTAACAGTTAATTGTCTTATATTTTTAGCTGTCAGACGTACAGTTGGTAGCTGTAACTCACTGGGGGATACATCTGGTGAAAAGAGACCCAGGTCACCTCCAGGTGATCAAATCCTTTCCTCTGACGGAGTTGGGATCGTGTACTGCTCCTAGACCTACAACTGTTAGTCTAGAGGGCGCTCAAGGCAGGATTACTCTCCATACTCCCAGGGCTCAACAACTTTCGGAAATGGTTACCAAATTTAGTACCGAAAATCGTAAGGTGAGTGACAATACTTTACACAATTGCTATTTTGTTTTTGTAAAGAATAAAAAGAGATTGTCTAAATTTTCATAACAATGGAAAAGGACTTTCCAGCTTTCACTCGCAGGAAAAATGGGATACCTCATATCTTACCAGACCATTCGATAGATAAGGAAATTCTTTATCTATCCATGCATGATGTCCATATGCTTAACTTTTACTAAGTTTCAGTTACTTAATATTTTATAAATTAGCATGATAGGTATACCATTTTTGGCATCGACTTATAAGTTCTGATTTAAAAACAATAATTGCTATTAAGCAAATTTTTTCAAATTTACAGAATTTCAACACAGTTTCTTGTTTATTTGCTATGCACTTTTAATAGACCAAGTTAGGTCAGTTCTTGTCAAGTCAGGTTGGATCATAGGTAGGTACTGAAAAATAAGTTTTACAGTACAAATTACAAAACCGAAAATATTAAACAGGATATTATAAATTAGGGGTTTAAACTGTAAATTCGAAATATGAACGGAATAATTCAGAATGGAAGTAAAAATTTCAGAATTAAAATGTAGGTTCTAGAATTAAAATAGAAATTTCAGATTTTAAATGGAAATTTCATGTGTAAACTAAAAATTCCAAATTTAAACTGGGCAATCTAGAATTTAACTTTAAATTCCAAAATTTAAACAAGTATTTGCAAATTTAGACTGGATATTCGAGATATAAACTAGATACTTCAGAATTAAAACGAAAATTTCCTAATGAAAGTAAAAATTCCAGAATTGTAATGGAAATTCCAGAATTGAAATTAAAATTCCAAATATTACTCAGAGTAATTGTCACTGATATCTGTCCAGAGCGCGGCAGCATAATAGCAAGTTAAATTGCATGGTTTGGGTGTGTAGGGGAGAGCACCGTAGTGATGAGACCCAGAAGTACGAAACCAGTTGGCCTGCGGTTTTCCATACACATTCAAAACATGCAATATTTAAACAAATAATATAAACTTGATAGTTCCGAAAGTGGACTTGGTTTATACAGAGTGAATCAAAAATGAAGGAGTCATCAATATTTCCTAAATAGTTAGAAATACTAAAGCACCTTAAATACAAAAGTTGTTCCCAGAAAACTATCAAATGACCTAAAATTATTTTCAGGTATGAAGCAAGTCCCATATTTATTGTATTCACAAGTCATCTTTGATATTTTAAATGGAGTGCCATAAATTTGACTTAATTTTCGAATTTCTTATTTTCCCCTGAGTTTATACAAGGTGATTTTTGCCTAAAATTCATATTTCCTTTTTAGATACTTTTCAAATTTTGACTGATCGCGAGTAATTTGAATAAATAAAACTATAACCGTGGTTTGTTGGTGAAATGAAAACAATGGGTAGGAATAAATGTACTCATCACAAAAACCCGAAAATGTTAAACAAGGTTTTAGCCGAGGTTTTAGCAGTTGAGTAGCCATATTAGAAAACTTCAAACCACTAACTTTCTTCTTTCAATAGAATCCTAAAATTTTTAAAACTATTCACCATAAAATTTCCTTTGATATTATACACTTCCCCACATCTAAATTTAATCGTTTTCTGAATATGGGACTTGCTGTATAGCTAAAAGTAATTTTATATAGAAGGGGCCGTTCACTGAAAACAACTTCTGCGTTTTAAATTTTTTAGTACTTCTACATTTGGAAGGTATTGAAGAATCCCGCATTATTGGCTCACCCTGTATATATAAAGTGCTCTTCCGCTTTCTGGATTATATAGTCTGTATTTGGAATTTCCGGTGTAAATCTGAAACACCTACTTTAAATTCTGGAATTTCCACTATAATTCTGGAATGTTTCCAATATAATTCTGAAATTTCCATCATAATTCTGAAATTTTCACTTTTCGAATTTCTACTTTAAATCTGAAATTTCCACTTTAATTTTGGATTTTCTGCTTTAATTTCGGGTTATGCAGTTTATATTTGACAATACCTTTTGCATATCCAGTTTATATTTGAAATTTTAATTTAAACTTGAAATATCTGGTTGAAATCGGGAATTTCCACACTTAAAAAACTTGTTAAAATCGGTAGATTTTTACTAAAAATAACTTTTCCGTATTTTTGAGTTTAGTGAAATATGAATCTGAATTTATCTCGAACACAAATTTTTGTCGGTAATACAATACCTCTTCCATTTCTGTAAGGAACATGGAAATAAAAAATGACTTTTTCGCTTTGTGAGAACAAATGTTTCAATACAAAAAATTTGAAATTAAATCCTGCTTCAGGTAGCTAACCGTCTCCATTTCGTAAAAACGTTACCATATACAGGGTGTCCCACGCAAACCATTCATTAGGAGTTTATAGGGTTCCCGTTACACCTAATGGAAATTAGAAAATTTACAGCTTAACATTCCGTTCTCATCAGACAAAATACTTTCAACTTTCTAGCACTTCCTGTTATTGCGTTATTTTAAATAGAACGCCCTGTATATTTGTACTTTTTTGGATTTCGCGTTGAAGTTTGTACAACTTTTTCTAATTCGCTATATCATTTTTCGGAATAAGGCAAGAACGTGAATGCCGGCTCATATTGTAGCTGCGAGATGCCTTTGTCAGTGAAATATTTTAAAGCTGTTATTTCTTACACCTAGTGTGCAGAAAATTGCAATATTCCAGTTTCTTTTTGCATTCGTCATGTTTATTTTTAAAAAAATAGAATGGTATGCTTTTTATGTCACGTACCGATTGACTAGATAATTTGCTAAAAAAATTATACCATGGCCCTGTAAATTTCGTGAATTTATTGGCAGAAATTGAAAATCTTTTTGTAAAAATCTGCGTTTCGCCCCCGTTCGGGGGCTTTATAAAGATTATATTTGAAAATGTATAAAGTATAAAAAATGTGACACTGTGACAATGTAACTATGAATCTAAAAGCTAGATAGACATCCAAAAAGACAAAAATTCTTTAAATGGCAGATCTAACATTGAAAATTTAAGTCAAATATACAGTGACATAATAACGTAAATCTGCTCTCTACCACTTCATTCTAATTTAACACATGTACATTTATTTCCTTTTTCATAGTTATCAAAATCAAATTTGCTAAATATAATTTCTATTGTTAATTTTAGATTCATAGTTACTGTTATTTACAAATTTTATTAAGAGAAAGAAATGTCACATTTTTTATACTTTTTTCATTTTTAAGTAAAATCTTGATAGTTGGCCTCGTTATGATTGCTACTTAATTTCGAAATGTTGAAGGTTTTGTTGATTATTTTTTCATCGTCAAATTGACCAATAGGAACATTTCATTTGGATCTAGAAGCGTGTATTATTTCAGTTAATACACGCCTATTCTAAGAGCCAATGAATTTCTTCAATTTCTTAAAATCGACCAATCAACTGTCATTGTAAACGATAAAAACCTACCTAGCTTTCCCAATAACTGATAAATATGCGCCTTGCTTTTAATCAACTATGCTGTGAATGATAGTTTTGAAATTTCTACCTTGGCAACTGTCACTGTCATATTATTTTCGAGTTTTCTTGCAACATCGTCGTTTTGAAATGGCAAGATTTGGCCAAGAATCTTTGGAAGATATTCAAAAAACTGTACAGAGTGTTACTCCGAGGAGTACAGTTAAAAATCAAAAGTCAATATGGAAACAGTTCGAAATATTTTTAAAAGAGAAGCATTATGAACTTCTAGAAATTACTTCAAATCAAGAGCTTGGACTAATAATGAATGATTGGGCTTTTAATATGAAGAGAGCTGATGGTGAAGATTATAAAGAATGCGTTATAAAGACCATGTGGAATGTTACTGCAAAACTCCTTCAAGAAAAATACTACAAAGAGTACGCCCGAAAATTTAATCCATTTCCAGACATTGAATTCAAACAAGCAAGGGATGCAAAAAATGTGAAACGAAAGCAGCTTCAGTCTATTCTCGGAAAGAGGAAGCAAAGTTCGACTGCTCTGAGTAAGAAAGAAATATATACAAAAATGAATCTTTAGATGGCCAGAAGGACTTCAGAAAATATGTATCATATAATAGCATTCCAACTAGCCTGGAGAGGGGGAGAGGCAGCAAAATGCAAAGTGCATTTTTTTAAAGAGGAAAAGAAATCAAATGGTAACCTAACCGGAAGAATTGAATGCAACCCGATTTTTTCCAAAACATGCCAGGGTGGAGCTCAAAAATTATCAGACAGTAAGTGGTTAGTGCCTAATTACAATAATCTCGATATGTGCCCGGTAAGGTTATTTAAAAAGCTTATTTCTAAACGCACTAATAGAATTACGTCAGATCGACTATTTCTGACTGTAAATCTTTACTGGAATAAAAGCAATTCTGAATGGTACAAAAATATGCCTTATGGAGTAAATGAAATTGGAAAATGGACCAAACAATCTGCTGAAAAAATAGGGCTTGATACTCTGACAAACAAAATCACGAATCATTCAAATCGATCAAGTGCTGTATCAAATCTTGCTAAATCAGGTGTCCCGGAAGAACAGCTCATCAAAATGACTGGACATGCAAATGCTAAGTCACTAGGCCCTTATTTACAGTTAGACGAGGAACATCATGCTAGTTTAATAAACAACCTGAGACCTGGACCTCCTGGAATCCAAACTACAAGAGATATAAACATAAAGCAAGAAAATTTTACCACTGAAAACATTAATAATAATAATATGCAAAAAAAATCTGGTCATAATATAACATATAACCATTGCACTTTCAATGTTCAAAATATGTATGTAACTAAAGATCAGTCAAACTCTAAACAATATATTTCAATATTTTAATATGTTCTGTTAATTTAAAATGTTTATGGTTTCATTAAATCTTCTATTTCCAATTAGATTGTCCGTATAATGTAGTTGTGTATCAACCTCCCTAAAATACATTCGAGATCATTTTTTATAAGATAAATACATTTCAAATTGTATTCAAATTTTATTGCCATTCGGCAAAAAATCTCGAATCTCGATTATTTGCCATGACAATAAAACTTTCATACGATTAAACATGTATTTATCGATAAAAAAATGATCTCTTAATGTATTTACCCCCGGTAATTTCGATAATTTTGTTTGTTGACAAGTTGCCATAGTTTCGAATTTGTAGGTGCATTTATAATGTATAATCTAGTTACTTTAGTACCTGCCAAACGTCAAATATTCCCAACACATTTCTTTGTATGTGAATTAATTGAAATAAAATTTCGTTTTGAACTACCTTGCTTCGATTCAAAAAGTAATCTTGTCAAATACAATTCGTGGTCTGGAATTTTCAGGTAATTTTACTCAAGCTGTTGCTTTTACTAACCACTCGTGTAAATTTGACAGAAGATCACTCGCGCAAGCGCTCGTGATCTTTTAACTGTCAAATTTACACTCGTGGCTACCAAGCAACGCAACAGCTTTCGTAAAATTTCCGACAATTCCAGACCACTTATTGTATTACTACAGAAAACACAATATTCAAACTGAACAGTCATCATATAAATAATAATACATAGGTACCTACAGCTATCAAGAAATTTTTAATTTATTCGCTATACATGGCAAGTGCGACAACAGAACTTGTAGTTTTTAATGAACCGATGGACAATACAAAATTTAGAAAACTGGAATCCAATTGTGTTCAATTTGGTCAACATAATGCAAGAAACATGCAAAGTGGTTGAACTCTTAAGTTATAAATTAAAAATGATGTGCCTAAACAATAAATATATATTTACAACGAATGTTCAAAATGTACTGTGCAGCACGTGAAGCGACGCCCTCTGTTGCTGCTCTCACGCGTGCCTCTAATTCATTCCTCTTGTTGGCGACTGTTGCATACACTTGGGCCTTGATGCTTGCTCAAATGTAGAAATCGAGAGGAATCAGATCAGGAGACCTCGCTGGTCAGTCCCGCGGGCCTAAACGCTTTATCCACCTGTCTTTGAACATATTGGTAAGTTGCTGAGATACTCCAGCTTCATCCAGTTTGCAACTTTGCAAGAAATTGCTTAACAATACTTAATTGTTAATTTCATGGGTAAATTTGATGCAAATTTCCTTCACAAAATGCACAGAGTTCATGTTGAGTTCATGTTGAAGACCATCAAACAAACTGAACATAATCAGAAGAGACGAGAGCTTCAAACGAGACATACAAGACATACTCACAGCATACTACAAGCACCTACCTTACTTCTCGTGATTTTGATCAGATATGATCATTAATAAGCTTGTCATAAATGCAGGAACCTACCTTATTTTTAGAAATGAATAAATATCATAGTCTACTTATTAAGGAAATTATCAAGGCGATTCATTTAATTTTACTAAGTTTTTTTCTAGAGAGATGCACGTTAGGTCTATTATTTCTCACCGAGGAAACTAGAGCGAAAATTGTTAATCAGATTCTTAATTGTTGCGGTCAAAATTCATTATTATACTACACCAGTGCGAGTTGCTATTATAGAATTAATTCAGAACATGTTTCATTACGGTAATTGCAATTGAATTTATTAGAAAAAGAGCAGATTAATGGCTCGGTAAATCAAACATGTGATGTTTACAAAAAATAATAATTGGATTTTTAATTGTTTAATTCAAATGCTTTTGTAAATAATTTACCGTTTTGTGGGTTAAAGTTTTCTCTCCTCCAAAATTGACGTTTGATTTTATACATAGCGTCCCAGAATTCAACACCGGAATTTTGAAATTTTTTCCTAGTTTTCATCCTTAAATTAGACAATACCTTAAAAAATTCAAAAAATGTTATTCAAGTCAAACCTTGGACGATCAACAAAATAGATTTTTTAGGATATTTCATGAGTGTATTTTCTCTTGTGTTTATTTCAATTAGTTTTACTATTTTAAAATTACACATGCCATACTAATTTTTTCTTGTCATTATTTATTGTCTTGTATACCTATATCAATTTAGTGTTATTACTCTGGCATTCGCTGGGATATATAGAGAAAAACGAGGCACAGGTATATTATCTGTCACTATGGAGCACCATAATAAATATTGTTATCTTACACGTATATGATTTTTTAACACTTTCATTCCATAATAAATCTTAGAATATTGCTCTTACTTTTCCTTTCCAGTTGTTTATCGTATAGGTACCTAGCAGATATAATTTCCTTGGTCCTGTGAGAAAGTGTGTTTCCTTTCTTGCTAATAAATTAAACAATTCGGTACTGGGTGTTTTCAAGTTTCGACGTGATGGAACATGATAGGCGTTTATCGTAAACGAATAAAGATTTGGAAAAATTTTGAAAATTACTTATTTGATTTGGTCTGTTGAGATGGATGAAACAAAACAGCCTGTCTACGTACTGATTCCAGAGAATTGACACATGATCATTCGAGAAATAGGGTGTCCTATTTTCGTTGTGATTTGGAGGTTTCTCATAGAAGCAGCAGAGATAGAGCCTTGGAGTTTTCGCAAACATGAGCTACCTTCTTGAGTATAATAGAATTCCGAAACCAGAATTTGGATATCGTTTTTATTTTTCGAGAAAAAAAATGTTGATTTTTATCAATTTTCAAAAATTCTCTACAATTCTTTTTGTACTAAACAGACTAAAGCTGTTAAGATTGATTCCCATAGTACTTTCTCCAACTGCTCAAATTGATTGCCATGTTTTTCAACACATAATCTGCATCTTTTAGTTAATAGATTGGTGGCATTAATTAAAAAAATAGGATGGGCTTGCAAATATGCATGCGTTGCCTCTGCTAGCTCGGCTTGATTGTTGTATCTTCGTATGTGTATTTTTTCTTTTGAAAATGCCCAAACAAAAAAGTCTAATATACTCAGAACCGGTGGTCTTGCAGGCCACAATATAGGTCCATTTATACCCAACCATTGAGTTATTAACATAAACTCACAGGTATCTTATATTTTCTAAAGTTAAAGCTTCAAAAGTACCAAAATCGTTGCCGTTTTTTGAAATAACAATATAAAAGTATATATATTTTGATAGCTTAAAAAAGACCTTTCGAACTAGACCAAAGCCTACTATGATTTCCATTTAAAAAATTCAACTTTATGTCATAACTCGAAAAATACGCTCCCTAGAAAAAACTGCGTACGCCACTGAATTCCTGGGAAAAAGTTCTACAGGAGTCAATCATAACAGTTTTAGTTTGCTTAGTACAAAAAGAATTGGAGAGAGTTTTTGAAAATCGATAAAAAACTTTTTTTTCTCTCGAAAACTAAATCCAAATTCTGGTTTAGACATTCTATTATACTCAAAAATGTAGCTCAGATACGCGAAAAACCCGAGGCTCTATCTCTGCTGCTTCTATGAGAAACCCCCAAATCACAACGAAAAAGGACAGCCTGTACAAGAAAACTGAACCATTCTATTAAAAAAATGGATTTATTGTAATTTTCTTGGCATCTACAAATAATTGTTTAAAAAAATTGAGTAACCAGTAATAAACTACACTATCCGCAGATATATTTCTGGAAAATTTAGACATAAAGTATTATGAACAAAGGGTCATTAAAATTTCATGAAGAATTTGAAAAAACTATAAAATTATGCTGCCCCTATTAGAAAAATCAAAGCTGCATTTAGTTTACACTGTTTGGACACACCTCGTATGATTGAAAACCTTTTTGGAATATAGTACTTCTGAAATGAATTCAAGTTTGTTAAAAGAGTTTTTGTCTTATGTTCTGGTAACTGAGTAATCTTCCACCCTCGCTTAAATCTCACAATCTATAGAAACACTACTTCACCAAAAGTTTAAGATGCCGAAGGGAAGGCAAAACGTCGAATGAAGAAATTAATAACCCAAAGATAACATGAGGAACCGTAGCTGGGGAGAACGACTTCTATTCTACTTATTTTTTACTATTCTGTATATTTTCTTGCCAATGTCGGGTTTATAATTATCTTAGAATCTCTTGCACTGCTTCTGGCTACTTCTTCTTTGATCATCTCTGCTTCCTTTACCACCTTCGTCTGCATAGGACTTTAATACATGTCTGTGACCAGGTATTCGATAGACGTGATCTAAACACCATTCTGTTCTTTGGCTCTTTTTGTTCTAGGGTGAATTCCCTGCTTGTTATTCTCTTCCATTGGCTCCCATTATCCTGCGGTACTCCTTACTCCATAACATACGCCAAATTTTTCTTTCCCATCTCTCTAATACACGTTTGGTTTTCTTCATATCAGTTTTGAGATCACCTCCATAATATTTCAATGACTTTATCTAACTTAGTATGTTCTGACGTTTTCCTTCTGCGATGTACCTACCACCAAGTTTCAACATATTGTAACTGCCAGAAACGTCCAAATACGAAGAAAAAATGTCAATCTTTTACCGTTTCTGATACTGGATTACCTAATTTTATTAAGGAATTTTCCTTAAAAACCGTCTTTGACGAAAATTCCTAAGATTTTCGAGCGTGACAGGCGATCAATTAAAATCATAACCACCTGTTAAACACAACATACTAATGACCTAAATACAAGAACCGCGCTCTGCAGTGGGTCATCACCGCTGGAACTCATCTGGTGGAGTGCGTCGATAGCCGGCAGGCCAGTCACTCACCAAGCCCCGTTCGTAGAACTGCCGCTCTGTGTTCCGTTTATGCAGTCCAATTAATTCGATGTAGAAATGTTTCATTAAAACCGAAAAAAAGATGAGTAAAACAAAGTGGTCGGAGCCTTTGAATACAAATTTTCGGGCCAATTCTTTGGACAGTTTAGCAACGTCTTCCAATCAAAGTGAGAGTTTAAGTGATGAGTCTCATGATTCAGACTCAGGGACCGATACTAAATCTAAAAGTTCCTTCGTTGTTAAGTGCGAAGTGTATGCCCAAAATTCTTGTGGAAGCATCAGGTCTTGGGCCAAGTCTAGCAGTAGCAGAGATGCTGCTTCGGAAGTATACGATTACCTACCGAATGATGAGAGCAAGAAGCGTTCAGAAGGGGTCGCATCCCGAATGGAAACCATCCCCGAGGAGTTGGGGGAAGCTAAAGTTAGTGTTAAAGAAATTTTGGCACGCTTTGAAAATTTAAAAGACAAAACCAAGAAGACTACCAAAGAACATGATAAAAATAATAACGAGAAAGTTAGTAGTAAAAATAAGTGTAAAGAAGTGGTTAATAAAGGTGCTGTGCAGAAGAAAATGGAGAAGGAGAACAAGAAAAAGGATGATGGTCCCACTAAAGAGGTACTTTTGATAGATTATTTTAAAACTCTGTTTATGCTTCTATTGCTTGTAGTCTTACGAACGAATAATAGAAAAAAGAACAAATACACTAAGAGAAAGCTCCCATAGCAAACTGATTTAGTTTTATTTAATAAAAACCGAAATGAAATGAAGTAAACATTTTAAATAAGTCAATCCAATTCGAGCAACAAAAATTCTTCACGCTTTATTAAACAAATATCTTGTGTATAGGTTTTGATAGAATCTTTACATGCAGTATGGTACAAAATACATGGCTATTTCGAGTGTTTTTTGATATAGCCTTCACTAATGGATGAAAATGTGAAGCCACTCCGCTCATTTAGGGTAATGACTTTTTATAATATCATGACATAACGCATTAGCCTTGCCAGCATTGTCTCTGGATATAAACCCACTGGTGCATGTTTGGGCCATGCTACAGCGAAGTCAGGACCATCATCTAAGGCTGGAGAAAATGCCTACCGGGGGTGAGGAATTATTATATTTATAGGTACTTCTTGAATTAATCAAATTGTCAAAAATCACCTTGGGTGTGACATTTGCGCCAGTTCTTTAACATTAGAGGAACATGTGCATGTGCCAGCAAAATATTTTCGAAGAATTTGATTTTGTCGCTTATTTTTTCCATACATACGTGGGCAGATTTACACAACATTAGCCGAGTTACTACATCTTAATAAAAATACTAATATACTTATGGACAGCTTTCTCCGTAAAATAAAAATTAATTATTATATTGATAAGTAGGCCTTGAGAAAACATTAAACATTTTTTTCTGGTGTCAATCCTACGTGCACTGAAGTATTTAGCAAAATAAATTACATGTTTACGTAAAGTTTAAATCATATAACTTGGCGTATGGGTTGACACATGCATGTGAACTAATTTGTTTCGAGATTGACAGTACTGTGACACTAATACTAGTTTCCATGATAACATACGAGACAAGCAAAGACGTACAAATACATTGTTATCCAACATTATAAATGAGAATGAGTGAAATAAAGAGTTACAATGGAAAATTTGATTATTTCATCTTACGTTAATAATTAGCTGCCATATGAACTAGTTGCGTGCGAGAGAGACATCAAACTAACATGATGCGTAGATTATTTCAATCATACGCCAACTTATATTATTCAGACTTTACGTCTGCATCACGTACCTATATTAGAAAAAAACTGTTAATAACGCTGGAAGAAATTGACCGTTCTTTGAGGTTTTGTTGCGCAAGAAATCTAATAACAATATAGTGTTTTATTGTTTTGTAATACTCTAGGCGTCAATGAGAGAAAAATAGGGGCAATTAAGAGTTACGGCAAAAAATTCACGAGTACCTGACGAGGTAAATTTAGAACCTGTTCTGTAGATGCTAAACACAAACGATGATGTAACCGAGGAAAATATTTTGCTAATAAAATATGGGTGATGTAAGTAAAAATTGATATGAAAGCCGCGGGTTATATCGTCGGCTTGTTAGGAAAGTACAATAAAACAGTATTTTGAGGAAAACCATTTTAAAATTTACACGTTACCTATACCGGGTGGGGATTTAGTGTGTAATCGGCTCATATCTCTGGAACTATTTAAGATATCAAATTAAAATTTTGCGCGAATGGGGGGAACCACATCGAGCAGGTATATACAGGCTGTTCACATTCTAAGTACCAGACCAAAGTTCTATTTTTTTTAAATGGAAACCCTACGGTCCTTGCATAATATGAATTCCCCATAAAATTCCATGAATATTGATATACTGCATGATGTGGTTTTGACTAAGGAATGTTGAGATATTGACATTTTTGTGCCATTATGGACCCAAATTTATGACGCTACTGGACGCAAAGCCACCTAAAATTTATTTTTTCTTTATTGAAATAGGTTCACACACTGCCGTATATTTGAAATCTATAAATAATTCTATCATAATACTTCAGATAATACAGGGTAGTCAAGTTATGCTAAACAGAATTTTTCTCAAAAAATTCAAATGGAACTCCATGTATATTATTTGTACAATTGATGGTCATTTTACTAAACTTTTTATTGATGTGGTTATTGTCAAGTCTACCAGTAAAAGTTTCGACAGAATGTACAATTGAATTATAAAAATGTAGAGTTTCGTTAGTATTTTACATTATTTTTGACGATCTCCCATATTTTGTCACCCAAAACTCCAAAAAAGGTCTGCGTTTTGTTTCTATAGAATATTTAGCAAATGAAGTTGATACCAATTTGCAAATACAAAATATATAAACATTATTGTGAGTTTTGAGCAACAGAATAGGGCGAATTCGCCAAAACGAGTACCTATAAAATAATAATGAAATTCGAAAATTTTGATGTTCAATCGTAATATCTACCGAAATTATCAGTAGTAAACCTGGCAGTATCTACATCAATTAAAAAAGCTTAGTTAACTGACTGTCAGTTGTGCAAATAATATACATGGTATTCTATTTGAAATTTTTGAGAAAAATTTCCTTTTGCATAACTTAACCGCCTTGTATAATCCCAAGTATTATGGCGAAAGTATTTATAGATTTCACAAATACAGCAGTGTATAAACCCCTTTCAATAAAAAATGGTTAGGTGGCTTTGGTCACTAGACGTCAGTAGCGTCATAAATTTGGGACCATAATTACACAAAAATGTCAATATCTTAACTTACTCAAAACCACATCTTATAGTATATCAATTTTCATGAAATTTTATGGGGAATCGAAATCACGCAAATACTTGTGGGGTTTCCATTTAAAGAAATATAATTTAGGTCTGGTACTCAGAATGTGAACATCCTGTATATACATAAATAATTTTACGAAATGCTCCATATCGTTCCCCACATACGTGTAAAATTTCATTTTGATATCTTAAGCAGTACCAGAGATATGAACCGATTACACACTAAATCCCCACCCGGTATAGCATATTGCATAAAATTGCATAAAAATTTTCAATTTACATCTGTTATACCTTTTATATTTATACTTTTAAATAAAGATTCTTGACAAAGCCCCCAATCAGGGGCGAAACGTCGAACAAAGAATATTACACGCTTATTTATTAAAATATTCGCCAGAAATTTCACAAAATTTGGAAACTTTAAAGTTTTTGGAACTGGCACAAATTAAAGAAGAATTTACAAAGTTATTTTGTTCTGAAAATATTGGATTAATTTTGAGGCTAACTTTATGAATATGTTTTTGAGTCTGTGTTGTTCCAAACGGACGGATCTTTTGTCTCAAATTTCATTGGAAACTTCATGCAAAATAAAATAACTAATCATTATTTTTACATAATTTCCCGGAATATCAGAGGCGGTGTGACCGATTTGGTTTTGTTGACTGACTGAATATAAAACCAATTTAGATGAATAAATTGCATCTGACAAGGCTGCAGACGTGAAGCATTTTTTATTCCAAAAACCAGTTTTTTTAATTACGCGGATGTAATAAAATAATTAGTACGTCTAATTCAATAATTGATTAGTTACTGCGCATTTTTTGTAAATAAATTGTTTCAGGATCAAATAGGATGAGCTCATTTTACACATGAATAAGTAAATTGAGGTGAGATTGAAACTGGTTTAAAATTAGTTTTGTTGTGATTTTGTAGTTGGACTGAAATTGCCACAGATGCTTGAAGGATAACAGACTCTGTGAATTCAACCCAAACTGGATCCATATGTTCTAATTGGAATCGCTGGGAAACACGTTTAAATAATAATTCCTTGAACAGTTAAACACACTCCTAAGCTAAGAGCATTCAACCTATTATTTAGAAGACATGTTAAAATCATATATTCAGTCCGAATACCGGTTGGATGCGTCCCCGTCTTTCTGTCCTAAGTAGAACATGATACAGCCCTAACTATTTGCGAACGATAGCCTAATCTGCTTCTGTCTATACTCCCTTGTATTCCTATATCCGCTCTTATTCTGTGGTAAACTACTGCGCATCTCAGAAGCTGTCTTACCTCATATATTGTCTTCCATATTTCCCTTTTCCCAAATTCTTTCTAATATCTTCTAATATCTTCATCATGCGTCTGTAACACCACATTAATTTAAAACATTATTAATTTCTTCCTATTCTCTTCTCCTATAGTCCACAAACGTACGTTTGTAAAAGTCTCTTGCAAGTTTTCAATTTTTTTTACATTTTTAGGGTACTCCTTGGCGTCAGCGGCAAAATAAACAAATTCAAATCGAAACAATTGTCGGCGGTAGCATTAATGGCAAAGCTCTAAATTAAAGTTCAGTGTACTCAAAGTTTGAAAATACTGCTCACAGTGATTAGAATGCGACATTAAACTAAGAAATCAAAATATTGCCAGAACTCAACAAAATGGGATATCGACTCCAACAAAAATTTTCCGTAGAATCCAAAAAGTGCATAAAAAAGGGGGCGTTCCATTTAATTTTGTTGAGTTCTGGCAATATGTTGATTTCTCAGTTTAATGTCGCATCCTAATCACTGTACGTAGTATTTTCAAACTTTGAGTATACTGAACTTTAATTTAGACCTTTGTCATTAATGCTACCGCCGGCAATTGTTTCGATTTGAATTTGTTTCTTTTAGCGCTGACGCCAAAGAGTACCTTGAAACTGTAAAAATTGAAAACTCGCATATATCTTGGTAATTTTGACATTTAGGTAGTTATTTATGTTACATAAAGTCCATCTAAAATTTTACGGAGAACCGGAAAGTGTAAAAAATTAGGTAGTTCTATTTAAAATAAGGAAGTTAGGTGCCACTTCCGATATAAGCGGAAGTTGGATTAAGTTGTCATTGAATAGAGAATATGAGACAACGATATATTACAAATTTTCAGAATTCTATTATGAGCGCTTCTCCACAAACATATAATAGGAACTCGTCGTGGCACACCCTGTATGTAGGTATAGTTATCTTCAAAAACAAATTGTCGGCATGTTAAATAAAAAGAGAAACAAAAAATTAAATTTCTATAATGCCCTCAGTTCGTCCATCCATATCCAACAGGGTATACTGTAAATAAACATTGCTTTCAAAAATGGAAACCATTTTGAAATTTTTGGAGATCCCAAAAAATATCATTAGAACAGATTAAGAGATTACAATTTAAATAAAAATGTTATATATGTACTTTGCATTTTTTTTAATATTAGCGAATTTAACAAAATTTTGAATTAAAATTGGAAATTTGGCCGCCATTTTGAAAGTATTATAGTTATAAAAAAATATTGCTTAAATTGACTTCAGCGATATCAAATCGATATAAAATGACATATTACTTGCCCACATTGGTTATTATTTAATTATTTTTGAAATTCAAGCCCCTTGGAATATATTCAGCTGCTCCTTAGGGGTATTTTTAGGGTACTTCGGGCAAAATCTCTTAATTTGACCTATTTAAGCTGCCGACCAAGTTTCATGCTTTTAACACAATTTGCAGGGTTTTGGCCAGAATAGGGAGGTTCGGAGAAAAATAAGATATCTATTTTTGGCATGAAAATGACAGAAAATTGTTATTGTAATTGATTTACGGCGAAATTTTTTTTCAAAAAAATTTTTTTGCGGCGTAATAAGCGAAAGAAATTAGCTTATCACGCCCACATGCTAGTTCGCTTTGTTATTGGTTTGACGTCAGAGATTCGTAAGACACTCCTCCCACTTCTCTTGAAGTGCCCGTGAAGCGGTACCTATCTCATAACATACTTATTGGGACTATTTCGAGCGTGAATTTTTAAAGTAAGGTGTCAAGGAAACATAAAACAAAGACAACATAATCGATATAATGATGCAACAAGGGTATCAAAAGTCCGATTCACATAATTTGCCATATTTATGTCGTAGGTAGGTAAATGTCCCGGTAAATGTGGAAATGGTGTGTGATTCTTGCATCTAACCCCAATTTCATTCAACCTCAAAACAGCAGTGTAAAGGCAGACCGGTATAAGTAAAACAAAGTCAACAATTTATTAACTGTACATGCCTTTTATAATTCAGTATAAGTAGGTATGTAGATTGTAGATACCTGCTTATTTCTGTTTGTAAAATAGGTACCTACCTATATTCTCTAATACAATACAATACATACCTACTCATTTATGTAGGTATGTATACCTAAGTGATTGACAAGTTATCAAGTTAACAGTTTTATAACGGATTGGAAATTTTTTAAAAAAACGGAAGCAAATACTACTCACGCGAATCAAAAAACTACGCTACGTAGGTACTAGGTATTTGTTTAACAAAAAGAAACAACTGCTATATTCTGGAACGGTTAATGTAGAAACTCGGAAGAGACTCTTAAAGACGCGTATATATGGAGTACGAAATTATACCTATGGGTGCGAAACTTGGACAATGGGAGAAGCGGATTGAAAAAGAGTAGAAGCGTTTGAAATGTGATGCTACAGACGGGTGTTGAAGATACCGTGGATAGACAAGTTAGCAATAAGGAGGAATTAGAAAGAGTTGGGGAAAAGAGAAAAGTACGGAAGACAATAAAGAATAGGGGATAGGATCGTAGGATGGTAGGACACCTTCTGAGACACAAAGGAATAGTTCGCGACATACTAGAGTCAGAGATAGGAATAAAGAGGTAGAGGTTGGAGCAGATTAGACTACTGCTCTCAAATAGTTGGGAATGTAGAATGTTCTACTTTTACGGAAATGCGTAGGCTAGCTCAGGGAAAGGATGGAGGTACGTGTCCTACCAGTCTTCAAAAGAGAACTTTATGACGTACTATTTAATTATTATTGTAAAATAGTTAATAAAATTTCCTTTTTTAGTTCAGGGAGGGAATGCTACGGCGATTCAGTATTTGGCTCCGTCATGCTCCTAGCATCCTGTTTCAAATTATGCTAACCGTAACACGTTACCAATAAGTACCAAGGGGTCCCAGAAAACTGTCGATAAATTACATTATGTTCGATTTTATTTAGAGTGGCTGCAATGGGGTAGCCGATAATTTTATAAACTTTTGCAATGATAAACTAACTCGCGAAAATATCGATAATGCTGACAGATTTTCCTTCTGGCTCCAACGAACCACTTTTTCCGTTTTATTGGTGTGCTGTACGATGTATTAGTCTGGGTACAAAACAGAAAACACCAGTTAGAATCAGTTAATAATATTTAACAATTTAACTACACATGCATATGCATAATACTTATGGGACTGCTGCGCGCTGAAGCTGGGACTTGTACGTTATACTAAGTTCTGACGTCACGAGGCCTACTCTCGCTGCAAGGTACGATTTCTAGCCTCGCACCGACGGAAAACTTTGCAACGGCTTCACAGGCGAAGGAATTTTTTTAACAAAAATTAACAACATAACTGCCTTCAGTATAATAAACTCTATCAATTTTAATGAAATTTGAAAATTACCGAACCTGCCTATTGTCGTTAACCGCTAGGACTAAGTTGCATGTTGGGATTTAATGCAGTCTCTCTCGTTTGATATTTAATTACATACAGTGAGAAGGGAATGGAAAATTGATATTGTTAAAAATATTTGCAGTGATTGTGTGACACTTTTTCTATTAATTCACTAACAATTATTGTTGTCTGAGATTTTTATTGACATCATCATCATAAGGTTCTCAGTCCGAAGACTGGTTGGACGCGTACCTCCATTCTTTTCTATCCTGAGCTAACCTACGCATTTCCCTAAAAGTAGAACATCCTACATCCCTAACTATTTGAGAGCAGTAGTCTAATCTAGGCCTACCCCTACCTCTTTTTATTCCTATCTCTGACTCTAGTATGTCACGAACTATTCCTTCGTGTCTTAGAAGGTGTCCTACCATCCTATCTCTCCTACTCTTTATTGTTTTCCATACCTTTCGCTTTTCCCCAACTCTTTCTAATACTTCCCTATTGCTAACCTTATCTATCCACGGTATCTTCATCATGCGTCTGTAGCACCACATTTCAAACGCTTCTACTCTTTTTCTATCCGCTTCTCCTATTGTCCAAGTTTCGCACCCGTATAATGCCGTACTCCATACATACGACGTTAAGAGTCTCTTCCTAGTCTCTATATTAACCGTTCTCGAGCATAACAGTTGTTTCTTTTTGTTAAACGCAACTCGGCCCTGCGCCATTCTTTGTTTTATATCTTTAGTGCTCCTACCGTCTTGAGTTATTTTACTTCCTAAGTAGCAGAAATCCGCGACCTCCTCTATCTTCTCATTTCCAATTTGTATTTCCATTTTAGTTCTATTTTCACATCCCCTACATACCAAATTATTGACATCGCCTTATATAATTCGTTATAATCATAATCAAATTTCTCCGATGCGAAGAGTTTTAATCGATAAATCAATTCATTTGGAAAGTAAATACCGGCAACAGATCACACAAATTATTTTTACAAGGAGAAACTCTGAAAGTAGAAAACAACATTTCATTGAATCCAAACCCGTTCGAAATCGAAAGAATGCTGGGAATAGACCTATCAGTTTCACAGAAATTGTTATTCCATACCTAGACTTAGCATAATGCACTTTTGCTGGTAAATAAAATCTATATCAACATCAAGGAACGAAAAAATTTAAATTCTAATTCTAGGAAAGCTTTGAATGCGAAATAAATCCAAGAGAGTTCCAGTAGATTTAGGAACAATTTGTGTTCTGAAAACAACAATAGAAAATATGCATATCTGAACGAACGTGTGCACTCTAATATGGCAAATAGTAGGTATTGCTTTCCTGATGTAACAAGCACTCAGAAGTCAGAACCATAGCATAATTGATATAATTTTTACCCTTGTCGGGGTTTTCCAACATTACTTACACTAATGTTATCGTGTAAATTACCGCATAGTTTTTGCTTATTTGGCGACACTGAAATGAAACTAATTCTAAAGGTGTTATCCTTTTGCCAGGAATCTTATTTAGGTCTGTGGGCCACTATGTTGGTTTATTGTGGGTAAGGTTTCATATTTGAATTCTTCAATTATTGCTTCCAGAAATTATTTTCCTTTACATGTTGTCAGTCTAGATCCTCAGTGAATCCTCAATGAATCTATTATTGGATGCTTTGGGGGCAGTTATCTGATGTTACAGTAACATGGTAGGTTTTTGTTTTGATGCTTGCATTCTTTAGTTTTATATTCCATCTCTTCGTGGTGGTAAGTATTATCTTTAATAATTAAATTATTAACACAATCACTTATTACTCTTTGGCAGTTTATGTAAATATTGAGTTTATAACACTACTATGCGCACTACCAATAATTATTATACAACGTGTCCAAGATAAGGAGGGCAAGTATGGAGATATTGGAAATGACAAGAGATACGGATTTGGTTAAATGGGAAAAAAGTTGTGTAATTAAAGGATCAATAAAATGGCGCCTAGAAATCCTTGATATAATTTTCCGTTTTTGAGTTATTTTGAAAAAACTGAATTTATGGATTTTTAACTATATTTTTTTCTGACTTTAATATTAATATTAGAGCGAAACTAACAAAACTTCTTCGTAGCAACTTTTGATGAAATTAAAGATTTCGTTGCCAATTTTTGTATTCTACGTTTCGTCTTCGAGCAACCATCATCAACTTCATTTTTTAAATACGGTCCTGATTTTCTGATGTCAAATTCTATGAGCCCTTCTTATTCTGAATTCAACAATGTACAACACATTATATTATGGTTTAATTACAACCCTTTTTTGGCCATCATCAAAGAATTTTTTAGATACGGACCTGTACGTCTCACAGTTTTGTAAAAAATATGTACATACAGTATAAGTTGGACAAGTTTTACGAATCTGTTAGATGATACTAGCGATAAGCACCTACCCTACTCTAAGCATAGCGCATCTTGCAGTTTTGGAAAATCTTGTTCGTTTCTGATATCAGAAGAAAGCCCAACTAACTGTATTTCTCATAATTTTTAGAACATTAAGAGAAATGCAGGTCCGTATCCTAAAAATTTCTTGATGATGGTCAAAAACGGGTCGAAACGTAATTAAACCATAATGTGTGGTACATTGTTGAATTCAGAATAAGAAGGGCTCATAAAATTTGACATCAGAAAATCAGGACCGTATTTAAAAAAATGAAGTTGATGATGGTTGCCCGAAGACGAAACGTAGAATAAAAAAATTGATAATGAAATCTTTAATTTCATCAAAAGTTGCTACGAAGTTTTGTTAGTTTTGCTCTAATTTTAATATTAAAGTCAGAAAAAAATTAGTTAAAAATCCATAAATTCAGTTTTTTCAAAATAACTCAAAAACGGAAAATTATATCAAGGATTTCTAGGCGCCATTTTATTGATCCTTTAATTCCGCAACTTTTTTCCCATTTAACCAAATCCGTATCTCTTGTTATTTCCAATATCCCCATACTAGCCCTCCTTATCTTGGACACGTTGTATAACACTAGTGGGCCCGGCAGACGTTGTCCTGCCTAAAATTACTTTTCGTATTGAAATTTTTATTCATAACCAAATCGTTTATTCAATGTGAAACATTTTTCTCCATTTGGAGTCAAATTCTGATTACGTGTTTGTATTACTGCAATATTCTTCGATTATTCAGGTTATGTTCCATGCGATTGTCATATATTATAATCGATCTGCGTACGCTCGATAGTCTCTTTTGCAATCTATCGTCGGCATTTTGGTCTTCCCGTTCTTCCTGTGTCTACTCAGATCATGATCGTGACAATCGTAGTCTCTCCAACTTATTTCGCTTTTCGCGTTGTCCATCGTTCTGATTCAGTCGTGAGTTTCCTGTTCTTCTTGCTATATGTGTGCGACGACCAATGTTGCTCCGTCTGATCGGCGGCATTGCACTATTGATCATAACACAAACAACAGGACAAATTGTAATTTGTCTACGTACGGAAATTTTCGTTCGACGATCGAAGCTTATTGAACAGGACTAAAAACAACGACAATATCACTATCTGTTCACTTATACACATTTTGTTTATGAACCATCCTCACACAATTATACAAACAAAAAAACAGTCTAATCCGTCGAGCCGTTCCTTCATTCTAGAAATTAATACAATTACCTCATTCTTTTAAAATATGTTGCTTAACCAGTAAAGTGCCGTTACCAGTTTCATGAGACAAACTATTTCAAATTTACCTGTCTACATCAATTGTAAGTTTATTGAAGTTTACTCCTTTAAGAATCGATTGTAAATCCAGCATTTGCAGTGTTTGTTCGTTCCTAAATTTGTTGAATCTTTTGATTTAATATGGAAAAACCTATAATATTAAATACTCCAAATATTGCTTAGTGCCGAAATGTGAATCAACGCCTATTCGAACACCAGGAAAAGTATTTATTTCATTGCCAGTGGGATCGACGTTTAGCAGATCGTCACTTAATTACTGAATTTATAAACAATTTATATTTTGATGAAGTTGGACATTTTAGAACATAAACCATCTGATAAATACACATTTTGGTACAAAACTGACATTCGCGTGTACCCTATTATCAAGTGATTGAAGTTAAAATAATCGTTCGTAAGGAGTAAACTCCAGACGTGCGTCGGAGCTGACACACACAAGTTTTTTTATCTATGTATAAGATCTAATGAATTTTTAGACCAAATTTGAGAGTAAAATTAGTAATATTTTTAAATATATTATTAATATTTTTAGCTAAATTTCTAGTAGGGGCATTAATATATGATACTACGGGTCTTGTATGATTTTTGATTAGACCATATAATTTTGGAGCAGTTGGTTTATCCTCCAGTAGCTTAGGTTTGCTTGCGTGGTTTGTTTCTTCCGCTATGGTTATACATATTTAAATATTAAAATTTTATTTGGGGAATTCAGTCTGGTATTAAAAGAATACTCTTATTCCCATGATTTTAGATATTGACTTGTGTTATGTGGCACTGAAACTCCGTCTTTCCTTCTTCCTTCTTCGCCTTTTCTTTCTCTTCAGTTCCTTCTTCTTTCTATCTTCCTTTTATTTACTATTTTATACTTGCCATATTATATATTTTAGGGTGTAGGTAGGTCGGAATGGGAGAACAGCATCTGAACAGGATTGCCTGTTCGGGATGCTGAATTCCGTACTGTAGAAGTCGAGATTTTAATTATGCATTTCTTTCTGTGTACTTAAATTGCGTTCTCAAATTTAAATTAACTTTTACGCAGGCCAACAGGAAATATGGTTTACCTCTACAAATTCAATAAGCAAGTTTTTTTGGGGATTATAGAAATGACAAATGAGACCACATGTTCCACTTTAGGTCAAGAGGCTAAATTTTAATTGCACTAGGGGTGTAAATATTTAGGTAATTTGATAGGACCCTGGGAAAGAATGTAAGGATTTCTTTTGCTCTAGATGGAAGAAAGTTCTGAACTCTCTTAAGTTAGTAACACGGTTAAAATTAGGGGAAGTTAAGTATTAAAACTTATTTTCCTTTTAACAAAAGGTACGAGCAGCTCATTTTTGGGGGAAGATCGTTTTTGACATTTGATAAGTGAACAGTGAAGTCGAATCTTAAAAAGAGTAAACTTCGAAATAGTGTTATAAGTTCGATAATTTTTGTTATACAGTACAGGTCAGTACCTCAATTTTAAATTTAATTGTTCTTTTATTTGTGTTATATGAACTCTCTTAAGTTAGTAACACGGTTAAAATTAGGGGAAGTTAAGTATTAAAACTTATTTTCCTTTTAACAAAAGGTACGAGCAGCTCATTTTTGGGGGAAGATCGTTTTTGACATTTGATAAGTGAACAGTGAAGTCGAATCTTAAAAAGAGTAAACTTCGAAATAGTGTTATAAGTTCGATAATTTTTGTTATACAGTACAGGTCAGTACCTCAGTTTTAAATTTAATTGTTCTTTTATTTGTGTTATATGCATTATGACTTTTAATTATTTCTTTCTGGGGTAAATTTCTTTCAGTTGTACTTTTCGTTTTATTTATTAATTTATATTTATTTGTCCTGTTTTATTTTGTCATGTTTTATTTGGTCAAAAGTGGGTAATTCAGGTTGATTCAACTCATTTACTATTATTTGACTTGTGATCATCAGTTCCATGCATTTCCCTGGTATGTTCTGCCCTCACTGAATACCTGAGACTTGTTGTATCTATTAACATTTTCTCCCGTGCGAACAGCTCTTAAAAAAATACATGTTTTGATTAAAAAAATAATAAAATGACAAATGGGCTCGTTCACTTTGCAACTCATAGCTGGATAGCTTCCCGTATGTGGACTCCAGTACCTTCTGGCAATAGCTGGCTAACTAATACAAATTTATGTAGTTAATATCTTCTTGTTTTACTTTTTGGTAGAAGTTCATGATTTAACAAATAAATAGGTACTTCGCGAACTACCAATATATAACGTTTTATTTAAATATTTTACCGGTTTCAGGATTCACAAGGATCCCATCATCAGAAATGTACGAAAAATTGTAAACAAATTATTATGACAGTTGACAAGGAAACTAAAATTGACAAAACAATACAAATAATGATATCCATGAAAAAAGATAACTAGATAACTGAATTTCAGTATTTACCTACGGGGTATAAGAAAAACACAAAGAAAATCGAATACCTCGTAGCTTGAAGGGAAAAAACAATGAATTTAAAGAAAACCATATTGGAAAAAACAATAAATTCAATTGAAAAAACCTTCAAGTGAAATATCAGAACAGAAAAAACAAAATAAACAAAATATCCATGGAATCTTGACAACTGCCAACTGCTAATCTTGAAATAAACTCTGTGTTCTGTCTTGACAACTGCCAACTGCTAGAATTGTAATAAACTAAAAAAGAGAGAAATAAGTCAAAAAACGGCATAATGGCAAAAAAGAAATAAGTCGAGGATTAAGATGGAGAGACTGTTGTTGAATAATTAATTCAAGAATCAATCCTAATAATACCAATAATAAAAGTAATATTGATGACGATAATGATGATGAAAACGATGATAATAATGTCAATAATAAAACAAAAAGAAGAAAAAGAATCCCATATTGCCAAATAACCTCGAAGGTCCATGGTTTATATGGGCTAGCAAATAAACTGTAATTGATTATTGAACTAATGTCATAATTGCAATAAGAGAACCTGTCCTACCGAGACATGAGACATGAGACATGAGAATCATTTTGATCAAAAGACATTTACAAAAGTTTAAATAAACTAGATTGTATTAAATCTACTTGGTCATTAAGCAAGTTACAATTTTTATCATTTTTATGTTTATAAACTTCCATAGACTCTAATATATCTAACTGATAACTTTTTACAAAATTAAACAATAATTTAGTATTTTCTAAAGGAGGGAATCGATGATTGTTATCAAAGAAATGATTAGCAAAACTTGAATGGTCGTTTTTTAAACGAAACGATCGTAAATGTTCATTATATCTAATACGTATAGATCTGCCAGTTTGTCCTATATAAATGCTGTTACAGTCTAAGCAATTTAGTTGATAAACACCTGTGTGGTCAAGTTTATGTGTTCTGTCTTTACTGTTAAATAGAATATGTGATAATATATTTGAAGGTTTAAATGTGACCTGTATGTTGTTTTTTCTTAAAATACTGGCAATCTTTTCAGAAATATTTCCAAAATAAGTAATTCTGCAAAATTTGGTAACTTTATCATTACATAATTTAGGATATACATATGTTGTTACAAGCAATTTTAAATTTTTTATTGTTAATGATTCTATTGATGATTTCAATTTTAAAACCATTATTTATAGCAATTGTTCTAATTACATTTAGTTCTTTATTCAATTTATCCAAAGATAGTGGTACTGTAAAGGCCCTGTGTATCATAGAATTGTAAGCAGAAATTTTTTGACAAAATGGGTGAAATGAATTTGATGAAAGAGTAATATCTGTATACGTTGGCTTCCTAAAAATATCGAAAGTTATTTTATTATATTCATTTATTAAAGTTAAATCTAAGAAATTAATTTTGTGTTCAGTTTCTATTTCTTTTGTAAATTTTATTTTTGGGTGAATACTGTTCAAAAAATTTTGAAAATTGTCTAATTGTCTTGTTGTTCCTTTAAAGCAAGCAATTATATCATATATAACAAAGATGCAAAATTTCATTAGAAATGAAAACTTAACTGAACTAAAAAAAGATCCAACAAAACATTTTCAAACTAAATTAAAGGATTGGTTAAAAAATTGCAACAGTATTTTTGATAACAATTTTGAAAAATTAAGATTAATTAATATGAATGCACGTGCCCCTAAATTATATGGACTAATCAAAAACCATAAAATTAATACACCTATAAGACCAGTAGTATCATATATTAATGCTCCCACAAGAAATTTAGCTAAAAACATTAATAATATATTTAAAACTACAACAAATTTTAAATCCAAATTTAGTTTAAAAAATTCTTTAGAATTAATTAACAATATCAAAAATAAAAATATTCCTACAGGGTCTTTTTTGGTTTCTTTTGATGTTACAAATATGTTCCCTAATATTCCTCCTAATGAATGCTTGAAATTAATTGAAAATATTTTAGATAAAACTCATACTAATATTGTTATAAAAAATGATATTATTACTGCTTTCCAACTTTGTATTGAACAAAATTATCTCCAGTTTAATAATAAATATTATACTCAAAATTTAGGTCTTGCTATGGGTTCTCCAATTAGTCCTTTATTAGCAGATATTTTCATGTCAGATATTGAAGAAAAAATTATGAATTCAGAATTAGGCAAACAACATATTCTATTTTGGTATAGATATGTAGATGATATAATTGCTTGCTTTAAAGGAACAACAAGACAATTAGACAATTTTCAAAATTTTTTGAACAGTATTCACCCAAAAATAAAATTTACAAAAGAAATAGAAACTGAACACAAAATTAATTTCTTAGATTTAACTTTAATAAATGAATATAATAAAATAACTTTCGATATTTTTAGGAAGCCAACGTATACAGATATTACTCTTTCATCAAATTCATTTCACCCATTTTGTCAAAAAATTTCTGCTTACAATTCTATGATACACAGGGCCTTTACAGTACCACTATCTTTGGATAAATTGAATAAAGAACTAAATGTAATTAGAACAATTGCTATAAATAATGGTTTTAAAATTGAAATCATCAATAGAATCATTAACAATAAAAAATTTAAAATTGCTTGTAACAACATATATCCTAAATTATGTAATGATAAAGTTACCAAATTTTGCAGAATTACTTATTTTGGAAATATTTCTGAAAAGATTGCCAGTATTTTAAGAAAAAACAACATACAGGTCACATTTAAACCTTCAAATATATTATCACATATTCTATTTAACAGTAAAGACAGAACACATAAACTTGACCACACAGGTGTTTATCAACTAAATTGCTTAGACTGTAACAGCATTTATATAGGACAAACTGGCAGATCTATACGTATTAGATATAATGAACATTTACGATCGTTTCGTTTAAAAAACGACCATTCAAGTTTTGCTAATCATTTCTTTGATAACAATCATCGATTCCCTCCTTTAGAAAATACTAAATTATTGTTTAATTTTGTAAAAAGTTATCAGTTAGATATATTAGAGTCTATGGAAGTTTATAAACATAAAAATGATAAAAATTGTAACTTGCTTAATGACCAAGTAGATTTAATACAATCTAGTTTATTTAAACTTTTGTAAATGTCTTTTGATCAAAATGATTCTCATGTCTCATGTCTCATGTCTCGGTAGGACAGGTTCTCTTATTGCAATTATGACATTAGTTCAATAATCAATTACAGTTTATTTGCTAGCCCATATAAACCATGGACCTTCGAGGTTATTTGGCAATATGGGATTCTTTTTCTTCTTTTTGTTTTATTATTGACATTATTATCATCGTTTTCATCATCATTATCGTCATCAATATTACTTTTATTATTGGTATTATTAGGATTGATTCTTGAATTAATTATTCAACAACAGTCTCTCCATCTTAATCCTCGACTTATTTCTTTTTTGCCATTATGCCGTTTTTTGACTTATTTCTCTCTTTTTTAGTTTATTACAATTCTAGCAGTTGGCAGTTGTCAAGACAGAACACATAGACTTGACCACAGAGTTTATTTCAAGATTAGCAGTTGGCAGTTGTCAAGATTCCATGGATATTTTGTTTATTTATTTTTTTCTGTTCTGATATTTCACTTGAAGGTTTTTTCAATTGAATTTATTGTTTTTTCCAATATGGTTTTCTTTAAATTCATTGTTTTTTCCCTTCAAGCTACGAGGTATTCGATTTTATTTGTGTTTTTCTTATACCCCGTAGGTAAATACTGAAATTCAGTTATCTAGTTATCTTTTTTCATGGATATCATTATTTGTATTGTTTTGTCAATTTTAGTTTCCTTGTCAACTGTCATAATAATTTGTTTACAATTTTTCGTACATTTCTGATGATGGGATCCTTGTGAATCCTGAAACCGGTAAAATATTTAAATAAAACGTTATATATTGGTAGTTCGCGAAGTACCTATTTATTTGTTAAATAATACAAATTTCTTCAGTTTTGATTGTTTGTGAATGTGTTTGTGTGAAACATGATTACAAGACGAATTTGTTTTAATGTTTTTTTTTTGTCAAATTGCAATTTATCCAATTTTGACTACCTGAACTAAGATCGGGGATTTTGTCTGTCGTGCTCTTTTGCCTCGGGAGTTCAAGCCTGAGTACGGCACTGCTCAAATATTACCTTTTTTTTTTCATTGTTCATAAATGTTGTGTTTTCCACTGTATTTGTTTAAATATAGGGTAGGAAAAGTTAATTATGTTTTATTTTCCTTGTCAACATTCTCGGCGATTCTCTTGTTACCAGTGGATTTAGATGACTTAAATTTATCATCTGCATTATTTTCAATAAAATCACAACGTAGGGTTAATAAAGTAAAATAGACGATCTCATTATTTCTGTGCTTTACAATTTTTGCATCGACCCGGGTTGATTACATTACAGTACATTTTGCTTCAAACAGTTTCTTTTTGTACTTTACACAATTTTCATATTTAATTTAAGTTCCAAAATCTGAATAGACAGTATATGCCCTTAAAATATGACGTCTATGTTTCTGAACACACTGCCTGGTAGGTTGACAATATACAACATGTTTTCTTTTGCAGGTCATGACCAAGGTGGTTGCACCTCAAAGGGTACCACCAGTAGAAAGGATAGAACCCCCTCATAGTCCAATCAACAACATGCATGAGTCAGGCAGGCCTCCGGTGCGGTCGCAGCGACCTCAATCTCCCAGTAGCCCAGTACCACCAACAGGGAAATACTCTCTATTACAATATGCCATGCAACACTTTAGACAAAGTTCAGAGTGAGTATCAGGAACCATCTGCTGTATCCAAGTTAGTTAGTTACGCTCTTTGAACAGTAAACCTACATTTAATTTAAGATCGGAAGAAAGTGGACTGAGATTTTAAAATGTGAAATGCATACATTTGTAGAATTTTTGTTGTTTAAATAATTCGGCGTGTTGCGAGCCTTCATAGACCAATGACGAAGTAGGTAATGGATCTATAACAAATGATATCTGCGGTCATCGACCCATATTTTTAATTTGATGGCTATTAGATGTTGGTTTTTTAATAGAGTGGAAAATTATGAGTGCAGCTCACAATAACTGCAACAACATGCACTTAGTTCTGTTGCCGGATGTTAATTGAAGGTAACATGTAGTATGAAGTTGGTGATGCAAGCTTGCGTGAAAATAAGGATGCACACAGATCTCTATGCACCGCCCCATCTCTACCTAATCTCATCTGATCCTACTCTACGTCACGTTCGAGAGCGCCACCTTCTAACTTACATTTGTTTGCCCGTCTGTATTCCATTGAGTGCAATTTTGTCTAGAATTTATCCTGAAAGTAATTTAAAGAAATAAAAGATTGATTCTAACTCGGGACTATGAGACTTCCTAAAAATGCGAATTACAGTAACACAAACTTGAATTTATTAGCTTAATAACTTTAATGTCTTCAGCATTTGCCCATGAAATATCAGAAAATAATTTATCTTATAAAACAACTGGAACATGCACTCTCGATGGAAAAACCATTTTAATTTCTTCAACTTTTGGGTAAAGTTTTTGTGAGGAAAAGTCATTTAAGGGTGCTGCGAGTTTAGAAACCAAGAAAGCACTATCGACTATGAGACTATGGGTAGGAACATAGGGAAATCTACCCAAACAAATTTAATTTTTTCTCGAAAACGATTAAAGATAAACATAAAGTATTATGAATAAAGTGGCAATAAATTTTGTGAAGAATCTGAAAAAAATATAAAATTATAGTGCTTCTATTAGAAAAATTAAAGTTGCATTCAGTGTACACTATTTGGACACACCTCGTATGATTGGAAACATTTTTAGAATATAGTACTTCTGAAATGAATTCAACTTTGTTAAAACAGTTTTTTTGCCTTAAGCGCTTAAGCGTTTAAGTCTCCCCCCAAACAAAAACATTAACATTTGAAAACAATAGGCGAGAAATTTTCATCGACGCACGAAACGGGAACGCACGAAATGGGACTAAATCCAAAATTCTATGTTCAGGTACCTACGTAAACAACCCGGGTGATTCTTAGAATGCTCTCCGAGTATACGGTCACTAAGGGATTGTACCTGTACGCAACTACCACTATTGCTAATGACAGCTTCTTACAAAAGTGCCACCAATTCCAAAATAACACCTTTTTGACAGGTTAAGAACTTGTCAACTTGTTGATCGTAATTCGTAAAGTTGGCAAAAGTAACATGTCGTGTTAACATTATAATTTTTTTCTCAAAATTCTTCAGTTGTATACTGCACACCCTCGTTGTTTAAAACAAGCAGACTGTGCTTATCGATTATTAACATTGAAAATGTTATTAGTATCCCAGTATAGGGTTAAAATTCACGAAAAGCATGAATGCTGCATTTGCCACACCACGTGACGCGTTGTGACCCCGAGCGCCATCGCAGCGGTTCAAAGCCAAGCGGCTGGCAGCGCGGACCGCGGGGCAAATGATATATGTGTTGACTTTTGTTATAAACACAGCGAGGTTTCTTTCTATAGACGACTACTGTGACGTCAGCGAATGCGCCTACCGTCTCCCGACTGCGCGTAGTGGTCAATTTAGTGTTGTATTCAGCAATTACAATGCACAATCTTTTACCTTATTGTAGTACCACTTTATATAATGTCAAATGAAGTAATTAAACCAAATATTTAGTACACTTTCTATGCACGCTCAAAAAACCGCCTCGTCATGTGATTTGTAGGTATCCTAAACATCATTGTATGAAACTAGAAAGCATAATACTGCCATCGGGTTTAAGCATTATATTATCTGATCTTAAAGCCTTTCAATATACGAGACCAGTATTATTTTAATTTCATGTGAGTTCACACGACATTATCTTGCAGGAGCGAATTGTTAAAAATGGATTCGTCACTCAAATCGAAAGAGAAACGGAACGAATGGACCTGGAAACAACAAACAGATTTAGTCAAGTGGCAGAGTAATCCGCTAGAAGGACCGCTTCTGCGGTTAGAAGATCCAGAGTTAGCCCCATTGGCCGTTGAGTGTTTCGAATGCATCCTCAGGTACTCTGGAGATCTACCATTCACCCCGGAAATGTCAGAGGTCAAATGCGTCTACACAGTTCTCATGGTACGCATTAAAAGAACTAAATATACTTAATCATAATTACTAAAATACGAGTACATAATTTTTCAGCATTGTCACAAACATGTGGAATTACGAGATGAAGTCTATTGCCAACTGATGAAACAAACCACGAGCAATAAATCCGAAACACCAGAATCCTGCCAAAGAGCTTGGAGATTGATGTCGGTAGTAGCGGCCTATTTTGCCTGCTCTGATAATCTCGGGCCAGTTCTCGTCGAACATCTTTCTTCTGCTGCTTCTGATCGCAGGAGGGTTTGCCATGGTACTGCTGCTGTTTGTTTAGCAAATTTAAGGAAGACCCAAAGATGTGGCGGAAGGAAAAATGTGCCTTCCGTTGAAGAAGTTACAGCAGTAAGTGCCGGGAGGAGTGCGAGGAGGCAGATCTACAGGTTACCGGGTGGAGCCGAAAGGGTAGTCAATACAAGGTGTAGTACGGTTGTGGCTGATGTTATTAGCGAGTTGTGTTCGCTGATAGGGGTGGCGACAGAAGCTGAGCAACAAGAATTTAGTTTGTATTGTATAGTTCAAGGTGACGCTTTCACCATGCCTTTGGCAGCAGACGAATACATTTTAGATGTCACTACGGAGCTTCACAAAGCTTCCCAACCTTTTTATTTGATTTTCTGTAGATCCGTTTGGTACCACCCCTTAAAACATGACGCTAGTCCTTTGTATACAGAAGTTTTGTTTAACCAAGTAGCACCTGATTATTTAGAAGGACTTTTACTAAAGTTAGGAAATCCGCAACTACCGCCAAGTATAGTGAGAGATATGGCTTTGGTAGCTGCTCTGTTGCATAGGGCAGCTGATTTAAACCACTCTCCAAGCTTAAAAGAAGTTAAATTCTTGTTGCCCAAACCTGTCTTGGGTTTAAGAGAGCCAAGACCACCGCAATGGTTAGCTTTAGTCCAAACTTCATGGGGACAAGCCTCCACCCTTCAAGTATCAAGGGCGAAACATAAAGTGTTGCAAGTCCTGAGCAACTGGACTTTGTTTGGTAGCTCGTTCTTCGCTGTTAAAAGAGTTGTAGGGGATGTAGACAACTGGCAAGAACATATTTTAGCACTGAATAGGAATGGAGTTCATTTTCTGGATATAGTAACGCATGAGACGTTGCAACATTGGCCCTTCGCAGAAGTCATCTCAACAAGGAAAGTTAGGTCTGAAGATGGCGCTTTGTTCTTGGATATGAAATGTGGGAATTTGTTACAACAGAGAGTGACGAGGCTGCAGACCGAACAAGCTCATGAAATTTCTAGGCTAGTTAGGCAATATATTACTTTAGAACAGGCGAATAGTACGAGGAGTCCCCATTAAGTTTTGTTGTACAAGGTGTCCCAAACCCCTTATTTGAAGAGATAGAAAAAAATTAACCAAGGTGTCCGGAGCTCAAATTTAATGAGAAAACCACTGGCGCAAACAAAACTTTGCTATCTCTTATCGTTTGATCGCTAGAGGGCGATTCTCAAATTTCGTCGATTTCTTTTATGTCCTATAACTTGTTTATTAATAAAGATAATTAATTTTGGTAAAAACTTTCTTAAGGCACTTTTTTCCGTAGAATCCATTGCAATAGGCAGTTTTTTTACAGGGCCTTTAGATTTTCGTGCACCACCCCAAACTCATTTTTTTATATAGACCACCCTATATATTATGAGATTTTTGAAAAGCTCGTAAAATTTCTTAAATTTTGATGTATCACTTGTCATGTTTATATTAAAAACCATTAGCAACATTACGATTTAAAAATTAAAATATTGTGCCTACAGAAATCAAGATTGTCATGACTAATAAAATGACATGGGATGCTAATATGTTATGATTAAAACCACAGATCTAACGTTTCATGATAAGATTACTCATAGTTATTATATTAAATTAATAAATCTTTAAATGTTGCTAATGGTTCTTAAGATAAACATGACAAGTGATACATCAAAATTTAGGAATTTTACGAGCTTTTCAAAAATCTCATAATATATAGGGTGGTCTATATAACGCCCTGTAAAAAACTGCCTATTGCAATGGATTCTACGGAAAAAAGTGCCTTAAGAAAGTTTTTACCAAAATTAATTATCTTTATTAATAAACAAGTTATAGGACATAAAAGAAATCGACGAAATTTGAGAATCGCCATCTAGCGGCCAAACGATAAGAGATAGCAAAGTTTTGTTTGCGCCAGTGGTTTTCTCATTAAATTTGAGCTCCGGACACCTTGGTTAATTTTTTTCTATCTCTTTAAATAAGGGGTGTTCCCATAAGAACGCGTCCAGTTTGGGACACCTTGTACATTTGAGTGAATTTGTTTGAACGTTGTTGGAAGGTTTGATGTATATTTTTAACTAATCTTATTAATGCTTATTAATTTGATTTTTGATAGTCAATAGAGTAAGATACAGATTTCCATTTGATTTTGACGCGTCACAATTTGCTTGTAAGTGGTAGAACACCCTGTACATTAATTCTATTTGCTATCCTAGTCAGTTAAGTTACAACCAAAACCAATTAAAAAAAAAACACGAAACAAGTATGTTTTATCAACAAAATTTTTATTAAAATAGCATTAATAACACCAGGTATGAATCTAGTAACGACATACTTTCTTGCTACTTTTTTCAAACCTGTACTACATTATGTATATTATAGAAAAGTGGGCCTACTATTGTTAATTATGTATTTAAGTATGGTGTTTGTATTTTTTAAGAATAAAACATTTTATATTTACAAAGTTATTTAATTCAAATAATATTGGCCCTTTGCGGAACCTTGCGGTAAGTACAATTAATAAACAATAGATTGTCTTAAAATACTCATATGATAAACAATCGACTCATGAGGGTAGTTGGTTAGAGGAGCTACCTAAAGGGACAATTAATGAATGGAGAGCTGTAAAAGTGTCTCCACAATTTATTTGAATTTAGACCGGCCAAAGATCCCTAACAAATGCATTAAGAATTGGGTATACGTATACTTATCTGTAACACATAAAAAATATGGCAGTATTGTCAAGTTAAGTCTAACAGCACAGAAGTATTAATTGTTCATGGTTGCTATAATGGAAATGGTTAAGTAAACCGCCGAGTTATCGCTTATTGGCGCAAAAATGTGACGTAAGCCAGATACTCCTAAGTTCCACCTACAAGTTTCTACTACAAAATTATAATAAACACACTAACAAATGTCCCGCGTTTTGCGTTTAATTTTTGGAGATGTGCAATCACTGAAAAAGTATTTTAATTCAAACCACATTACAATTTACGAGATATTTCGTAGAAAGTATATCTACAGGATGATTCACGGAGACGGTCGGTTATACGTTTCTCAGAAACGGCAGCGAATTAAAATCTGAAAATTTGCACACAAAAGTTCTCGACTTAGACTATTCCAATTAAAATATTTTCAACGCCCGACAACTTCCGGTTATACCGGAAACGAGTACCTACTCTCTTATTTTAAATGGAATGCCCACATTTTTATTACGATTTTTGGTCGAATTTTAAGGTCACTTTATGCAAAACATCATATATGTAAAGTGCACCCTCTTCGAGATATTAGACGTCAAAAATCGTCATTTTTCAAATTTCATCAATTATAACTTGGAAACGGTACAAGATAAAGAAAAATGAGTTACATGTCCCTATCCTAGTTTTTAATTCTCTATCTAATGGGTCTGGAAAATACTCCTTCCTGATTGGCAACTTTTTGGTAATTTTTTCACCAATCAGGAAGCAGTATTTTCCAGATCCTTTAGATAGAGAATTAAAAACTGGGATAGGGACATGTAAGTCATTTTTCTTTATCTCGAACCGTTTCCAAGTTATAACTTATGAAATTTAAAAAAATACGATTTTTAACGTCTAATATCTCGAAGAGGGTGCACTTTACACATATGATGTTTTAAGGTGACCTTAAAATTCGACCAAAAATCTAAATCCGTAATAAAAATGTGGGTATTCCATTTAAAATAAGAGTAGGTACTCGTTTCCGGTATAACCGGAAGTTGTCGGACGTTGAAAATATTTTAATTAGAATGGTCTAAGCCGAGAACTGTTGTGTGCAAATTTTCAGATTTTAATTCGCTGCCGTTTCTGAGAAACGTCTAACCGATCGTCTCCGTGAATCACCCTGTATATTATTATTAGAGCAATTAATGACCTGATCTCAAAAAGTTCGTTACGGTGACAAAATTCAGGCTTATCCGTTGTTAAAGCTTTTCTATTAGGAAGTGTAAGCACTTAGCATTTTTGTTATTTAATCTATTTCAAAATTATCCTTCGTAAAAGGAATTGAACAAATTCTGCTATCATCAGAATTCTATTCCGTGTCACGACGAGATATTACGTGTTTATTATGGATCGGGTTTGTTCACGTGGAGTTAATTCCCTTTTTGTCATTAGTAACCGCGGATTTTCGTAAAAAAACTTTTACTGACGGGAAACCGGAAGCGATGCACCTAAAACAAAATTCGTTAAATTACAATCATCTTTAGAAGAGAAAAAATGATCGAGTCGGGACTCGAGTTAATACGCCAGCCCATTTTCCCACTTAATAGTATGTGTATTAAAGCGGGTAAAAATGAACGATGATCAACGATTAGACGAAAGCCGCAGGAAGATTTGTGATGGGGCACCAGCTACGTGTAATTCAATTTACTCCAGTCGTCACTATATCCCAACATCAGGCTTGGGCTCTGAGTGACGTAGTAATCGCCACGCGCAATATTTTCCCCACGAGACAACCATTTTAGTGTAGTAACCATGGGTATTGTCCGTGATCTAGGTAACAAGGGAGCTACGGAGAAAAGAATGCATGTAAGGAACATGAAATGGATTTGGATTAATAAATAGGGGTGAAGAACAAAATGAAGAAGTGATATATGGGTACACTTAAGGTGACATGGGAAATTAAAAAGGGGATGAAGAAGAATCTCCAACCTCAAAGGAAGTTGAAGGTATACAAAATTGGAGGCCTTAAAAGCCACAAAAGCCTGGGAAACAACGCAGTGGCCGCAGAAAGGTTTAATTTTGGAGAAGAAGTGATATGATGCAGAAGTGAACATCGAAAGAACTGTGGGTACAGGAGGAAATAAAGCACAGTCATTGGAAAAAAGCAATGCCTAGGTAATATACCAATTGTACCAAGAAAGACGATAAGAGGTAAGCCAGTTTTGTGTTGGAAGAGATAATAAGGAATGCCAATATTGATATGTCTGGTCTGGTATACAACAAAGGTGGAAAGAAGAAATAATGAAGGATAAAGGGTGATTGAGGGATGGAGAGCATTGGTTAATCAAGTCACGGATCTTTTAAATTCGTAGTATTAGTATTTATATCATATATAGACAAATTTGAAGAAACTGCAAAAGAAGACCTGCAGATTTGAAAAGGCAAAGAGAAAGAGGAAGAAAGGGGGAACGTAAAGATAACGGGAAGAGCAGAAGGAATGGGGGAAGCGTGAAAGGAAAAATGAGTTGGAAAAATATTGCCTAGGAATACTGTAAAAACCTATTCATTAATTACTTTGTACACAATTGCCAAAAAACCAGACCTCTACACTTAAGCACATTGTCACCATGACCTTCAAATTTTACTTAATTTAAACTTGGGTGGGGCTCTGTCTGGGAGTTTTCTGGGCATGGGCGTGCTGTTCCCATCTTTGAGCAGCATACTGGACGAAACCTGGATCTCCTGGACCACTTGGTGGACGTTCGTCATAATCTGGTTCTGACTGGGGGTAATGGAAGTTTGGAGTTACAATATCGTACTGGCCTGCGAACGTTAAAGGAATTAGAGGCAAAATATGTACGTTTTAAAAAGAAATACCTCTTCTTACATTGCTCCAAACAGGGGAATGCCTTGTGGCTCTAGTTGACGAATCATGATCGTCGTCGAAGTGATTTCCTCCTATTACGTATTCCTCAGCATCTCTACCGTAGATGCCAAATCGTTTAGTTCTATCCACTGGTTCTTTTTCTTTGTCTTTCATTTTCTTATACCCGTTGGCTTGTACATTTTTAACACTACCATTTCTCTCCTCTTTCTCTGCTTTTTTATTGTTTACTTTTTTTACTTTCCCTTTTTCTGCATCTAATTTCTTAGCTTCTACTCTAACCAGAACTGGTTGTTCAACATTTACAGCATGTTGTTGCACTTGTCGTTGTGGTTGGCTAATTATTTCTACTTCATTAGTTTTCTTTGGGGTTTCTTTCTTGCGTCGTGGTCCACCCATATCCGCCAAAAAGAGGAAAGCAGTTACTAAAGATAAAGCGCCACAGACGGCTGCGTTATCGAGTAAATTTGTTGGTACTTGGTCTAAAGAAGCAAATTCTAAACTACCTGTAAGAAAATGTATTAGTTTCTTTTGATTAAAGAGGCGAAGATTTTACCCATGGCTATGAACAAAATGGCACCCACACCAAGTAGAATTAATTCTGTTATTCTCCACTTGGTGGGGATTTCTCCGATGACGTACCCGATAAGCAGGCCGATGGTGATGATGACGTATCCACCATAAGTAGCATCAGCAACTGCTGAACCTATCCTGTTCCAAGTTATGTTGTTTAGAAGACTCCATTCTCTCGAAATCTTTTCCAAATACAAGAACAGCCTTCTGGATTCGTAGTCTGTCACTGTCTTGCATACCAGACAGGCAATCGTGAAGCCCTGTGGAAATTACACTGCAGTGAATTGTGGTAGTATTTATAAAGAGTTCTTTGTAAAATCTGTGTCAATGTCATCATAAGAACATTAAAAACCAGATTGTAGAAGCATAAAATTATTTTATGTGGTGCAAGATTTCTTACCACTTCAAAGATTTTTAAGACTGTCCATTTGTCAAATCTGCAACCCATTTTTTTTCTCAAAAACAAACGCAGATTCTTCCCATATTAGTAAATAAGTTTTCTCCTATTCGTCTGAATGTCCAAAAGTTCACAATTAACTTGAAAGCTGGAAAAGAAAATTTTAATAGTCGTATATGTATACGGTATTGTGCATTCAAAAGTGTGCTCAAAAAGCTGGAACTAATTATCAGAAAAATAAGTAGAAGTGCATACAATGTTTCACGACCTTCGTGTGAATTTTCAAGTAACGTGAGCAACAATAATTATCTTTTATTTATTTTTGAGTTATGTTTTACAATATTGAGAGCTTTATGGGACGCTGTTTATGACGCAAGCACACTGGATCGTCGCTTGATTTCAAATAAACTGAACTGAAGGCTCTAGGTCAGGGATCCTGGCAGGCCACACTCAAATGAATAGTAGAAACAGACGATTTCGTTTAGCACTGCTTTTATTATGCATTGTCTATGAATTGCACATTGAGGTTATCTGCTAGACAAGTCTAATTATTTCTTATCTATTTTAAAGTCTTGCATTTATTTTCTAGCATGGTATTCTTTTTCGTTGTCAACTATTTTTGATAATAAAGCAACGAAATTTAGGACACAATACCTCAAGAAAAACCTAAGTATCCTTTTTGAAAACACTGTGAAAATATTATAAGTTCCGCGTCATTATTATCAATAATTGCACTACCATCACACAATCAAAATAAAGTAACACGAAGAACAAGAAAGCAAAATAATAGCACACTCTTCGCAAAATTATGTCGCGAACTAAGTATCCAACTCCTGAGTTTCGTACCTGTCGCTGGTGCTTCCCCTCTTCTTCCAGTTGATAATAACATTACTGTTAATTGTGCTGTGGCTAAAAGTTATGCCCATTGTCTGTTTTATTATAAGTGTAAACAATACTAACTTTTAGGTGGAACACTTCGTCACGCATATAACTCGCGTGGGTGACATTGTTAATTACTATTACGAATGATTTTTGTTTTGTTGAAATTAATGATGGCATCGAAATTAGGTTTATCGATGTAAATAAATATTTTTGAATGAATAAAAGGTTTGAATTCGTAGTTTCACACAAGTAGGTAACAGTATTTTCATCATCATAAGGTTCTCAGTCCGAAGACTGGTTGGACGCGTACCTCCATTCTTTTCTATCCTGAGCTAACCTACGCATTTCCCTAAAAGTAGAACATCCTACATCCCTAACTATTTGAGAGCAGTAGTCTAATCTAGGCCTACCCCTACCTCTTTTTATTCCTATCTCTGACTCTAGTATGTCACGAACTATTCCTTCGTGTCTTAGAAGGTGTCCTACCATCCTATCTCTCCTACTCTTTATTGTTTTCCATACCTTTCGCTTTTCCCCAACTCTTTCTAATACTTCCCTATTGCTAACCTTATCTATCCACGGTATCTTCATCATGCGTCTGTAGCACCACATTTCAAACGCTTCTACTCTTTTTCTATCCGCTTCTCCTATTGTCCAAGTTTCGCACCCGTATAATGCCGTACTCCATACATACGACGTTAAGAGTCTCTTCCTAGTCTCTATATTAACCGTTCTCGAGCATAACAGTTGTTTCTTTTTGTTAAACGCAACTCGGCCCTGCGCCATTCTTTGTTTTATATCTTTAGTGCTCCTACCGTCTTGAGTTATTTTACTTCCTAAGTAGCAGAAATCCGCGACCTCCTCTATCTTCTCATTTCCAATTTGTATTTCCATTTTAGTTCTATTTTCACATCCCCTACATACCAAAATTTTAGTTTTCTTTTTATTGATTTTCATGCCGAAGCCCTGTGTCAAAACTGCTTCCATTTCATTCAGAGCCGCTCCTAATTCTTCTTTGCTAGATGCTAACACTGCTATATCATCCGCAAATCTGAGCATGTTAATAGTTTGGCCCTGTACATTGATCCCTGAGGCTGTTCTTTCCTTAACAATATTAATCGCATCTTCGATATATAAGTTGAAAACTAGAGGTGACAATGCACATCCCTGTCTCACTCCCTTCCGGATATCTACTTCCCTTTGTTCCTGCTCACATTCTATAACTGCCTTTTGCTCTTTGTAGAGATTATGTATTATTCTTCTGTCCCTGTATTTCATCCCTACCTTTCTCAGCACTTCGAACATCTTCCCCCATTTTACGTTGTCGAAGGCTTTTTCTAAATCTACAAATCCTATATAGACGCTCTTTCTCTTTTCTATCGTTTTTTCTATAATTACTCGTAAAGCTAGAATGGCCTCGCGCGTTCCTCTATTTCGTCTAAATCCGAACTGATCTTCTCCTAATATTTCTTCCGCCTTTTTCTCCATCCTTCTTTGCACAATTCTAGTTAAAATTTTTGACGCATGGGAAGTTAAACTGATAGTTCTAAAATTTTCGCATCTATCCGCGCCTTTTCTTTTTGGCAAAGCTACTATGATGTTCCGTTTGTAATCTTCTGGAATCTCGCCTGTCAGGTATATGCGACTAACTAGTTTAAATAAACGATCTATTACCTCTTGACCTGCGCACTTTAAGATTTCTGCCTGCAAGCCATCTATACCTGGTGCTTGGTATTTTATTGAACACAAAATAGGAGAGATAGGATATCAAAAGTAAAAAGAGTATTGGACTACTGTTCGCAAATGGTTGGGGGTGTAGGATATTCTACTTTCGAGAAAATGCATAGGTCAGTTCAAATGATAAGAGAGGATGAAGATAAGCTTCAACGAGCCTTCGAACTGAAAATTTTATTGCAGTGAAGTGTAGACAGAAATTGACCTTTCTTCCTCTAGGTTCCTAAGTTGTTATTGAAGCTAGAATCTACGTGGGGTATTAGATAAGTTTCGGGTCAGGTCAAAATATCCTTGTTGTGGTAAAAATATGTACAAATAAATTTCTTATACGTATTTTGCAACAAAACCAATAAAATAACATCGATAAGAACGTAACCGCATATATTCTTAGAAACTAAATAGGCATTGTAAATAAATTTTTGTGGGTTTATAATTTACTTCCACAGGCGATGGAAAACAGATTTGAATTTGTTTATGACACATCTTCACTAAAAGCACGAAAATTTTGAGCTTTCCGCATTAGGCAGGTATATACAGGATGGCCCATTAGTGCGGGAACGATCTATATCTCTTGTACCATTTTACAATTTTATTCGGATTTCACCTATTTTTTCACCCAAAACCAAAAAAAAAATGTTTAAATTTGGTTTATGCGCAAAACTCAGCCAATAGAATTTACACTGACACAAAAAGAGAATTAGTATTATTGTGAACAAATATAGCAAAAAGAATAAAAATAGCTCGAAATCGAAATGTCTACCAGAACCAAGAAAACTTAAATTTGAGCCACTCACTCACTAAATCAATTTAGTTACGTACTTTTGTTCTACGTTTTCAATTTCTTCTTCTCAAATTTGGAGTTGTTGCGGAAGTCAGAACAGATAAATATTTTAAAGTCAGTAGAAATTATTAATGAGATAAATTTGACTTTTTATCATTAGTGGGAAATGTTGTAATTTAAACAAAAAACTACAGCGAGACCAAGTTTATTGCAATTAAATAAATTAATTAAAATTAAATACAAAATGTATGAAGACCCTGTATACACCAAAATAATTTTACAATATGCGGCACTTGCAAAATTTCATTCTGATGCATTGAATGGTTCAAGAGATATAGACCGTCCCCGCACTAATGGGCCACCCTACATCGTTTCAAAATAACTGTTAACTATTTTGTTAATATAATTTATTATACCATTTACACATAATAATAAAACAACAAAAGCATTCTAGCTAATTGTACTAGTACTTGAGTCGGGAGGTCATATGTTATAGGTTTGACCATTTCGCAAGAAGTTATGTATGTGTAAAAAGATAATGATCCTTGGTTCGCTGTTAATTCACACGTTCCTATTTAGTATCATTTTAAATTTTCATGAAGAATTCTCTTTGCAAGTGATTTAAATCTATGAGGAATGCTTTTCATACTTAAAGGTGTAAATCTGACATATAGGGAAATATTTGCAATAAAAACAACAAGAAATGATGATCCTCGGGTTTAAGTAGGTAACTCTGTACTATAGATGATATATTCGGTGCTTGAGTGGATAGCGCATCCGAACCAGTAATCAGTATCATTAACAAAATTTTGCTCCTTCACTCACAACTTCTGCCTGATTACGTCAATTCATTCTGGCACGACCTGTAAGTATAACAGAAGCAAATTTAGGAGATAAGGAAGCAGTTGAAGGTACATCACTTTCAGAACAAGGTCGAATTGCATAGATATAGTTTTAAGGTGTCACAAAATGTTTACGACTAAGTATTGTTCTTTAAAATTAAATATACATGAATTTCAATTGTCAGTTTAAAAACGTTTCAATTATCATAATTTTCACTTATTAGTAACTATTAGATGAGTAATATTTTGCTACACAGAATAACATAAATGAGAGAACTACTGTGTGTTTAAGAAATAACTCAGGAGTCATTCATATTTTTGTTGGAACGTAGTTATTGGCATATTTTTAGCTCACAACATTAACTTAGAAATCACACTTTTTTATTCTAGGCAAATTCTTTTTCGTCAACAAGTGTATGAAGCAAATCCTAGCAAATCTGTTTATTTTTTAATCCTCTTGAAATACTTTAATATACTTGAAATACTTTAACATACTTTAACATTTGACATTTCAAGAAATTGTTGGTTGCTATGGTTACACAATTTCGTATCGTCGCTCCCTCGTATACTATGTTGGGCTAGGCTTCTCAAGAGGATATACATAAATAAAATCAAGATGTAGGGGCAGTCCCAAACAACTGTTACTTTTGACAATGACCCTGCTTGTATTTCACAACATGAGTTCACCTCTAACCTAACCTCTTGGCAATTGCGCACACTGCCCTGATCATGCGCAAAAGTTCAAAATTGCCGGGTTCGGTTTCATGTACACAACACAAACAGCTGATAATGATAGCGAGATATTTGTAGGTTATCTGTTCTTATTTCAGTCTGATTTTTAAATTTGTGAGTTCCTGTAGCTTTCTGAAGTGTTGTGTGTAAAAATGGCAGAGGCGAATTATAATATCGATTATAATAGCCCTTTTTGCAACTATAGGTCTCCTTTGAGCACTAGATATGCCAGCAAAGAAATGCAGTATAATTTTAGTGATCAAAAGAAGTTCTCCACGTGGAGGAAACTTTGGGTTAACTTGGCTAAAGCAGAAAAGGTAAGGTTATGATAATTACTCGCTTCTAAATCTAAACAATAACATTTTTTATTTATTAAGCAAGTTGAAATAATAAACAAAGAAACCTTTGAAATTTTACTCAACCACAATTTTCACGCCACACAAAACGTTTTGGTATTTCTTAATAATTTCTAGTACCTGTAAAAATAATTGTTTTATATATAATATTGTATACCTTATGTAGTATGTATATTAATTTTATGTTATAATGTACCATGGAATAACAACGCTGTAGCTGTTTAGCTAAGGAATTCTACACGTGCTCGCATTTTGGGTTGCCTACTTCACGTGAAATTTGAATCCCGAATGCTACAGGACAAATACGTCAACAGCAATTCTCAAACTGTGGGATGAATTTATTGAAATGTACTTCATATAATTAATAAGAAAAGGTATATTGTGTTCGACTGATTTTCAGTTTTGATCTGTATTTAGTTTTCAAGATACAATAACTATAGCAGAAAGTTAAGTACCTATTTGGAAAATAGAGGTACACTGAGAGAAAAAGGTAGTAAACAATTACCAAAAATGTGTTATTTGTTTACTATACGTCGTGGTTGAATATGCGCCAAACATGACAAGCCATAAAAATTACCACGGCGGTCTTGGTAAACGTGATATGGCTGGGAGAACTGAAAGCCACGTTATACGTGAACGCTGGGTGTCGTGGTAAATTTTAATGCGATTTGCGGTGTGGTACCTATATTGCTATATAGTCGAAGTCATAGTTATTATCAGTTGTTCTGTTTATAATAATTTGTTGAATGTTTGCAAAAACAATTGAGTACTGTAACTTCTTACAATTGTTGTTTAGTAAATTATTCTACATTATTTCGTACAAACCCCTATATACATTATGTGACATATTACCAGACGAAGTAATTTAAACAAACCAGTTATTTAGTTTGTTATTCTATTGAATTAAGAAAAAATATCCATGGATAAGTGTTAGGGATTGCTAAGGGTTCCAATTAAAATAACAGAATATATTATAAAAATGTACGGTTTATTTTCATTGAACAAATAACCCAAGATTATAATAAAAAAAAATTAATCAGAGATTATCCAACAAAAGAAATTATATGCCAATTGACAAAAACAGCTTACCAATAGGAAGGCGAAGGTACGGCAAAGTGCTGGAACTGTGGATAAGACTGGTTCTAGTTCTAGCTGGTAATTCTGTTAACTGGTAGTTCTAGCCATAAATAAACAACACTCGTATGAATATTTACGCTCGCATTTAGATTACAAAAGTGACGAACGAAATAGAAAGGTGAGAAATTAAAAATTATGAAAATAAGAAATATATTTCAGAATTAACTATAGAAGTTGCATACCTGGTCTGTGGAGGGCCAACTTTCGCGATTCCGATGCCCGACTTCACGGGTGCTACATGTATACACGTCTAGAGAAAGAATCCCCAAAATGGGTATAAAAACTTAGTTACCTAATTCCTCAGGAACACTGCAAGACTGAATTTTCAATAGAACGTCCAAAATAATCCCCGATTCAATTCAGGATGACTAAATAAAGTCTTAACAAAATTATTGTGCATTCCTCACTGACGGGATACACAACAATTCAGAAAACAAAAGTTATTTATTTTGAACAAAGATGACCTGACAGGCAGTAATATTGGTCGAGCCTACTACGGGTATAAGAAATTGAATAAAGCCTACTATATATAAATGTGTAAGCATGATTACTGTTCTTAGTCCACTCAACTAATTTCGTCGTGGTTAATACAAACTTACGGTGACGTGCTTTTAAGATTACATAACATGATGATATACTCTGCGAATTGTCGTGGTAAATTCAACCGACATGTGGTAGTAGAACCCAACAGGACAAAGTACAGTTGGATTTCCATAAACCAATAGTTTCATTAAACTCTATAACTGGAAAACCTACTACAACTTCCCTAACTATTTTCTTGTGGTATTATGTATTTTTTGTTCCAGTACATGTAACCGACATTATAGTTTGTCATACCTACATTTGAAATACTACTACAAATAGTAATTTCAGAATTCTCAATTTCTCTCAGTGTACCTAACGTAGTCTGATATAAATTTACATAAGTAGGAATGAGGGGGACAGCAAACGGCAAAAATTTGAGGACCACTGAAACAAACTTATTTTTAGTGTTTTGATAACACTCGTATTTACGTATAACTCGATTTAAATATAAATAAATAAGTAATAAACGCTAACCTATGCAAATCTGTTTTTATATTTCTAACAAAATAAAAACCGTTTCATCACAATGCACTCAAATTTTGAACATACAAATTCTTGATTGATTGAAGCATTAAAAAACTCGTTTGCATTGTGTAAATAATACACGTTATTCTATTTCCGTTCTATTGCGAGTTATACGGAGTGTTTTGTGAAAGTGGCACCCAGGCACCCTTTTGGCAAGACTCATAGGCCAGGCAAATTAGGGTTTGAATCGGAACTAATTAACCTAAAGCTAATTTTCTCAGGAAATATAGTTAGTGTTATGTAATCTCTTCTGTCAAAAATCCCGAAAAATCCGAGTGTCCGAAGACCCTGAAAATTGCTTAAAATTATTATCATTAAGGAAGTTTTACGTTTCATTTTCATAACTTTATTTGGTACACGCTTTGTTTACTTTAGTATACAGAGTGGCCAAATTTTAAAGAGTAAGACCTCAGAAATTGATAAAACTCAAGAAAATAGTAGGAATATTCTTAATAAACATATTTTGAAAAATGCACAATTTCTAAGATACAGGGCATTTATCTAATAATTATTATTATTCTACAAAAATTTGTTTTCGTTATCACCAAAACAGCAGTTTTTGTAACATTGTTACACCATAATTCGCACCAGCAAGTTCTTGTGATTTATCATTTTGTTAAATAATATGGAAATGTAATTATTTAAATAATTAGAGGATGTCATGAAAATGAATTCTGGCCATTACCTATTAAATAAAGCAAAATATCAAAAATTGACAAAAGTTATGAAAGTTGAGTAAGGAATAAAATGTTCCAATCCATAGCCAATGGCGTGGTATGAAAAAGTGCAGGTGGGGTAAATGGTAGGTACGCGCGAACTCTTAAAAATAGCTCCCAATAATTTGACTCAATGAAATTGCTGTAGAATCCTGCTTATTGTCGATAAAATCATGTGCACCAAATATTAAAATGATATCTTAGTTAATTTAGAAAGTTAGGGACCTAAATTGAAAAAATGTATCAAGAAAACCCCATTATTTTTCCGAGTTCTGTCGATCCCAAAGCCTTGTTCATTAAATTTCGATGACACTGTATGGTGACAATATTATAATAAATCTTCATCTTCCCAAATGCGATCAGTATCCTTATTTGTGCAAGACATTTGCACTGTCCACATTGGAATGAGCAGTGTTACGACTACGACCTCTGGCAGGAACACATGCTTCCACAGCCTTCCTTGCAGTTGCAAAAGAGTGACATTATGGACAAATAGGGTGCCTTATTCTGCATGCCAGAGCAGGGCCTAAGTTCATCACTCATAAAATATCATCCTGATTCTGTTGGCCATAGATCATTATTGATCCATATTTTTGTTGTACCTGGTGAAATACACGCAATATATGTTGCTTTACAGCGCCTGCCGTAGGAGACAAAATGTTTAGAAGAAATGCAATGCAAGAGATAATCGTGCAACTTTTTTCTTATATACCTAGTACTCGCAAATTTCGACACATCAACTTTATAGCTTTACTATCCAGCACAAATACTTAGGTACCTCATATAGTTAATTTTTTTTGAAATTCCACCATATCCTTTGTTTCAATTTCTTGTCGACTGCAGAGATCAGTTATTTACGCACTGTTTATAGAATATACTTGCTTGTTCAACAAACAATTGTTTCTTTTGAAGGTTGCATAACAAACAAATTTTCCCTTCTTGTTAAAGTCGGACGTGGTATCGCATCCAGACGGAGCATAAAATGCAAGTAGGTACTGATTCCTTGAAATTTCCAATACAAAGTTGCAGTTTCACAATTTCGGTGAATCGATGATCATTTCCCTTATTTCGTTTACGAAGGAATCAAACATCCAAATTTGAAGATACATGATGAAGAAGGATAAATACATCAGTGATGCCATCGCTTACCACAACAATAAATAATTGTATTGTTGTATTCAAGAAAAATTCAGATTGCTATGGATAGTTGCAGTAGTCATAGTCATAGTCAATAGAGCAACAACAACTGCTTTACCAAAACCTCGTCGTATTCTTTAGTACTACTTTGTAGTTTTTTGTTGATAGTTATCGAACACGACAAGAACATTTTGTCAGTAATGAAATTTTACATGCGTTTCGTACTGAGAGCAAATTTCAGAAAACGGGCAGGATTTTGCCATACAACTATATGTAACAGATGTCCTCCATCATTCACATATTATTTTAAATTAATTTTGCCAATAATATCAGGTATTGGACTTATAATTTTGTCGAAAACTTTTAAACGCTATAGAATTTATCAAGTTTTCTTAATTATTCGCCCTGAAACAGTGCCTTTGGGAAAGTTGACATCTCAAATTGGAAACATTATTTTAACTCCTTTTCAGAGGCGCGCTATTAACACACAAAATTGTCGATAGCACTGAGCGAATTGAGAAACCACAGAGACATTGCGCGAAATTTTCAGAGCCCAGATTGCCGGACGATTTTCAAGGTCTTCCGACACTCGGATTTGTGGGGATTTTTTACAAAACGTTTTGCATATACCAAACATCATTTCCCCAAAAAATCAGCTTTAGGTTAATTAGTTCCGATTTCGAACTGTTTTTGTCCTATTTTGCCTGGCCTATCAGAATCTTAATGTGGACTTTGTGCTCGCATAAAGCTTGATATCAATAAATGCTCAGAGCCGCACTTGGTGTTATAGATGACCCGCACATAGCCAAAACTCTTGGCCCCCTGAATTAATTTGAAACGTAAACAAAAATAATTGTAACAAATATGTGGATTCAGTTCTACATTTTATTGAAATGCTTTATCACATATAAGGTTATTTTCATGCAAGGAGTACACGGCCAGGAATTAAATTTAAGAAAATGTGTGAATTATTTTTTTTTGAAAACTTCGCAAAATGTGAGAAACGAAGATGACAATAACCAGTAAGTCCTCCTCTGTTCTCGAACAAAACATTAACACGTCTGTATATTCCACGAAAAAACAGGTCTCTAACTCTTTTCGTTGCTGAAATACAACAAGAGAAGTATTAAAAATGGTTGAAAATTGATTTAGGAAAATTTTACGAAAAATCGATTTTTCGGCATTTTCGCAATTCCCGATCTTTTCGCGACCTCAAAATTCGAATCCGGCAGATCATTTTACATAATCAGCTTCATTTTCTTCTGTGTGTTCGAGTTGTATAGAGGGTGCCGAACTCAGTGCCGAATTAGAGCACCTTGCTCCCCGACTAATATGGAGTTAGTCGCATTCTCTTAGTAGTGCGTATACAAGCGTTTGCGCATGTGTCCCCCAAAAGATAGTTATCAAGCGGGATGAAATCGGCCAAGTTTAATATGTATAGGTATCACCCACCATATTTTAGTATTGCAATTATTGCATCGTACATCGTGCAAAGTCAAAGTCTTCTGTGAATTAACCTGCATCAGTACATATCTTATAGGGTGAAAGCTGTGGAATTTCGATGTCACGTCTTTTTCTAAACCACCAAAACATTTTGTTGTGTCCGAGACGCCAGACACCTTTCCCGACAAAAACCACCGTTTATCTCAGGAGAATTCAGTACACGCAGACCTATTTACATTACCTACATCCCGTCGTGTTTTAAATATACATTTAGTATTTTCAACGTTCACAAAATTAACTCTGGCCAGGTTCAACCGCGCGAAAGTTTTGTCTGTAGTATTTCAAGTAAATAAATAAACCAAAGGTGTAAACTAAATGTGTAAAAGTGCGTGTACGTTTTAAACATGGAGGATATTATTCCTGCTCCTGCTGGAGTTGTTAATGAAGCCGACAGTGATCAAGCTGGGTCGAGAAGAAAGAAAGCTTTTGCAAGGTTCTTTAGTATTGAATCGGACAAAGTGAATAAGTTTTGTAGTCCTGAATTGAACAGAAATGAGGGGTTCCAGAGTGCCTTTTGTACAGCAGAGTTTTTCTTGAAATTAGCTCAACTGGTAAGTAACAGATGCAGCTGCGTCTTTAGCATTCAAAATAAGTATTCCCAACAGAATACTGACCTCAGGACCTTCCTGTCCTTGCTGTCGTTGCTTTATCATCTAAATTTTCTGTGTTCGTCATTAAGCTGTGTCACAAGGTTATAACGTAGAAGTGTGACGACTCAGTTAGGTACATAGACTACCAAAAAGTAAACGCTGATTGTGTTAACAACTTATTAATGAATTACATTTCGTTGCAGCTTTTGGGCATCATCTGCGCTGGTCTTTACTCAGAAGGTCTAAAAGTGATGATCGACATCTCCGAGTCTTCCCTGATGTTCCCTAACGTGGTTTTCAGCTCATTCATTATGATCACAAGTGTAATTGTGATGAGCTACGTTTTAGGACAAATTATGCCCCCAGTGTTAGTAAGGATATTCAATTCTATAGGAACAATACTATATTTTGTGGCTACATGTGTAACTGGAAGTGTGTGGTATTTTCATGGAAGGTTTATACAGGGTGAGAAGAGTATGCCTGCTCTTTTATTGTTAGTTCAAACTGTAGTTAGTGGTGTAAATACTTTATTGTATGGTTATGATATGTATGTTAATGTAAGAAATGTAATAAAAGAAGTCGAAATTGTTTAAAATTTGTGTTTTTCAGTTAACTTTTTTTTCAAGTTTACAACTTGAGAAAATGCATAACGAGAAATATTTGTTGAAAAATGGTAAATTCTCGCTTGTATTATGGTTTATATTTCCTTATAATAAAATTGTACCATACAGCCATATTTCACTGTATAATACAGCTGCTCTTATTTTTCTGAGTACTTTTATCTACTTTCTTCGGCGTTCTGTAGTCACCTCTCTGTCTCCTAAAATCACCACAATTGTTATCAATTACAGAAATTACGTTCCCTACTCACTGATCATATCCTTCAAAGTAAGCTCCACATGGTATCATTCTTTGCATATCGCTGGCCTGAACACATCTGGTTTCAGGGGTTTGGATGACTCGCCCAGGCCTGTTGGGTCCACAGACACACCCTTCACTTGATGGTTCACATGCTGGGCAATACTAAAACAGCACGGCGAAATTAGGTTTGATATGATTTTTATGAATAATGAGAATTCTTAAAGATATAATGGATGATGGATGGTCGCTGGATCGTGATCCATGTCATCAAAACCTGCATGTTTAAATTGAGAAGGCGAAGACTTAGCCTATTCTCGTGGTGGAGAAGATCTAGGAGTCGCTGCTGCAAGTTGCTATTAGTAAAGAAAATAGATTCGATGTGCAGAGATGCTTCTTTGAATACTCACCCCTGGACAATCACAGTCGCTTTCGGGTTCTTCAATTATCGGTGCTTCATCATCTAAATTAAAAGGAAATGGAAATTTAGTTACGGCTTTCTAAATTTGACATACCACCACTGCACCACTCTCTGAACACGATTGTAAACTTTTTTTTTGGGAAATTCCGACAACTATATACAGAACTAACCTCTTTTTGACTCCCCTTTCTTTTTGGGAGATTTCTTCTTACACTTGCACCTTTTTTTCGCATTCCGCACACATTGTAGGTTCTCCAAGTAATCCTTTTTAAAATTTTCAATGGTTTCACGATTTCCCTGAGAATCACGGTCTTTTTCATGATCTACATTTGGCTCGATCTTTGGTGTTGGTTCCTGGTTCTCTTGGGGATTTTTACAAGTACAAGGTTGCTTATATGTGGTACCCCCTGTAGTAGTGTACCATGGATACCAACAACCACCGATGTAACTATATCGGTAGGGGTAGGTGTATGCCATCTGACTGTAGTACTGGTTCGCACCTATCCAAAAATTTTATCGCGTCAGAGGCAGTGCTGGTATTGTCACTGAACAATCTAGTGCAGCTAATCTATACTACACTGGCAAAAATTGGGTCAGTTTCAAATATTCTGCGAGAGAAAATTATATTTACGGTGATGGTCAGAAGGACGTTACGGACCTTAAGGACCTAGTTAAGTCGTTGGTTGAAGACCCATGTCATCGATGACAAATTTTCTGTGGAGTAGCTGAAAGGGGCTTCTCAGAGTGATGTGGAAGTGTTGGTCAATTTGGATAATTTTTGTTCCTACGCAAAAAATCCCTTCCTGATGTCGTAGTGCAAATGCATTAGGAGGTGATATAGCCTAGAAAAATTAAGGGTGCAGAAGTCGTCGTCTAAATGGTTTAATTGTTCGTGTGATCCCTTTTTGTAATCTCCTTGTTCTAGTTGTTATACTTCCATACAATGAAGTTGATTTATTTAGTGCACGACAAAAAATTATGAATAGAAGATCTACATTTTTGACAATAATTCAGAATATTTGAACGTGGACCTGGAATGTTGCCAGTGAACGCACGTAAGTCAGTCAGTAGTTAACCTTAAAACTCTTTTCAGTTCACAGTGTGATTGCGACTGGATACAGTCAATTTTAAGATTGCTTATGAACTGAACATCATGTATAAGAGGAACTGCTGATAATACGATTGCAATTACTTACAGTAGCAAGTGCAGTTGCAGACGTTCAATTTAGAATCCGTTCCTTGCAATTTATTGTCGATTTCTGGAGCTTGTTGGTGTCTGTCCATCGCTGGATTAACCCAACGTGGCTTTAGTTTTGTCTTGCGTGTTTCTTTGTCCATAGTATTTTCGGTAGTAGATGTAGACTGCTCGTTTTGAACATGGACGGATGTGGTTTTGTCTATGCAAATACAAATTTGAGCACCCTGATTTCTGACTTGTTTCAATTTTGGTGTTTGTGGTATTTGAAGAACATTGTCGTCTGGTTTGTCTACTTGTATTCCTGCATGACAGCACTGACAACCTTCGGTGCAGGTACCATTCGAGTATTTTTGAACGTCAGGTGTTTCATTACCGTTGTCTTTTGGTTTATCAACTTGTATTTTTGAAAGGCAGCATTGACAACCCTCGCTGCATGTACCCTTTGGGGGTTTTAGAACATCTGCTGGATGATCCTTGTTTGTCGATTTGTCAACTTGTGTTCCTGCGTGGCAGCATTGGCAGCCTTCACTGCTTGTACCATTTGAATATTTTTTAACTTCAACTATCATTTGTTTCTTGTTATTCAACATTTCACAGCTGTTTTTCATTTCCATTTTAAAGTTTTGCTTCGTTTCGCCCAGAGCGTTGCTTCCTTCTTTTCTTGGTGCAACCGAAACCGATACAGTTCTCGTTTTTTGTTGTTTGTCCGTGGACACGTGAACGCTTTTGATCATTGTTAAGAATCTTCTGATGATTGGAGATTTTTAAAAAATTTTGTTAATCTAAATTATTGCAACTTACTTTATGACCAGAAACTTTTAATTGATGAATTCCATCCTGCAAAACTCTTACGATTAGTCTCCTTTGTCATCAGTCCAATTGTACATTCCTCGCTTATGGGGTCGCAACCGCAAAAGCGTTCTTATATTTGACATTGCAACTCACCTGTCAGTTTGATACTTCATTCGAGACATTTGAGTGCCAAATCCGGACCGACGAATACACCAATCAACTGCCTTCAAAATAATAATATGGTGAAAGCAGGAAAAATGATAGATACAAATTTTATTGCTTTAAAAATTATCTAGTTGGGTCTGAAGATAAATTATGAACTACCAGAAATAGTATTTTCCCCCGTACGTGGAGCAACACTCATCGGAACACAGAACCTGCAGCTTCATTTTACCGTATAATACAGTTCATAGTTCAAATATTGCATGTTTTGAATGTGTATGGAAAACCGCAGACCGACTAGTTTCGTCCTTCTGGGACTCATCAGTACGGTGCTCTCCCCTACACACTCAAACCATGCAATTTAATCTTGCTGTATATGCTGCCGCGCTCTGGACAGATATCAGCAAGTGACAACTACTTTGAGTAAAGATCTGGTGTTAATTAGTGGTACTGGACCGTTCCAGTACACTTTAGAAAAATAATAACAAAACAAAAACAAACAAAAAAAATTAAAAACCTGAAAATAAAATAAGTAAAAAAACATTTTTAAGTTAAACGGTTTTATGTAGTTAATATTTTCTGTCTTGACTATTTGGTAGAAATCCATGATGAAATAGAAAATTACTATGCGTACTACCAATAAGTATAAAAATTATTTTATTGACCGGTTTCAAGATTCACAAACGATCTCATCATCAGAAATGGTAAATAAAATTGTAAACAAATTATTATGACAGTTGACAAGGAAACTAAAATTGATAAAACAATACAAAAAATAATGATATCCATGAAACATGTTAACTAGATAACTGAATTTCAGTATTTACGTACGGGGCATAAGAAAACGCAAAGGAAATTCGAATACCTCGTACCTTGAAGGGAAAAAACAATGAATTTAAAGAAAACCAATTCGGGAAAAAACAATAAATTCAATTGAAAAAACCTTCAAGTGAAATATCAGAACAGAAAAAATAAATCAATCAATATCCAAGAATTCTTGACAACTGCCAACTGCTAAACTTGAAAAAACTGCGAGGTCAAATTATAACTTACTTAATGACCAGGTCGATTTAATACAATCTAGTTTATTTAAACTTTTGTAATTATCTTTTGATCAAAATTATAATTCTCAGGTGTCGGTATTACAGTTTCTCTCATTATGACATTTATTGACTTATTTCTCTTTTTTTTAGTTTATTACAAGATTAACAGTTGGCTGTTGTCAAGACAGAACGACATAGACTTGACCTCGCAGTTTTTTCAAGTTTAGCAGTTGGCAGTTGTCAAGAATTCTTGGATATTGATTGATTTATTTTTTCTGTTCTGATATTTCACTTGAAGGTTTTTTCAATTGAATTTATTGTTTTTTCCCGAATTGGTTTTCTTTAAATTCATTGTTTTTTCCCTTCAAGGTACGAGGTATTCGAATTTCCTTTGCGTTTTCTTATGCCCCGTACGTAAATACTGAAATTCAGTTATCTAGTTAACATGTTTCATGGATATCATTATTTTTTGTATTGTTTTATCAATTTTAGTTTCCTTGTCAACTGTCATAATAATTTGTTTACAATTTTATTTACCATTTCTGATGATGAGATCGTTTGTGAATCTTGAAACCGGTCAATAAAATAATTTTTATACTTATTGGTAGTACGCATAGTAATTTTCTATTTCATCATTAAACGGTTTTATTGTAAAGAAACATAATAATGATGCATATAATGTACTAAAAGCTAAAAAATAATTAGGTAGGTACCAGTCATCACACCACTCTCCTCATCAATCTAGAGCATTGATCAGACTAAAATAAAATCGTGGGGCGTAGCGTAACCTGAGTAAATATATAAATGATCGTTCTGCGATGTTGTCTATTGAGAAGATGCTTACAAAGCATACCTATAATGATATGAGCGGTTGACTGTAGATAATAGAAATTCGACTCGCCCCACGATTTTATTTTAGTCTGATCAATTCTCTAGATTGATGAGGAGAGTGGTGTGATGACTGGTACCTGGTACCTACCTAATTATTTTTAAGCTTTTAGTACATTATCTGCATCATTATTATGTTTTTCTACACCTATTTAATTATATGACAATTATTCGGATTTTCTTCGTGAAATATCGTACCCATAATTCACTGTAGTGAATTATGAAATCATAATTCACGGCATTTCGGCCAATCACAAATATAGATTCAATAATCACTGTTTCCCTGATCCAATGATATTTTATATCGACCGCGATCAACTCTTGCTGGAGCTGACAATCGCTCGGGTGACAGCCAAGTGTATCTCGCCATATTACTTGTTTACGTTTTCCAACGTATGCACTTCGGTCGTGCAGGTACCCATTAATCCGTACAAACTAAGAATTCAACCACTAAAACTGCCAGAATTTAACAATGGAAGGGACAACTCCAAATTTATATATTACTAACTGCACAAATTTCATTATATATCCCTAGTAAGTAGTCCATTTATTGAAAAATAAAAATTAATGTATTATGATAGTGTTCCATTAAAGTTATCAAATTTGAGTCTAATTTATTTGTTTAATAGGTGTAGAAAAAGTATAGTATTATATTCGCGATTATGACCATTATTCTCTCAGATGATTTATCTTCGTGAATAATGGTTGTCATAATCGCTCATATAATAATATACTATTCTTTACAATAAAACCGTTTAACTTAAAAATGTTTTTTTACTTATTTTATTCACATTATGAATAATAACTGTTTCTTGCACTGATAGATCTGGCATACTAGCAGTATTTGTTGAAAGAAGATGTCAAATACTGACAATATAAAAAATACATGTGGATAAACGCAATAAAACTTTTGTGTTTAATATAAATTGAATAAGTATACCTAAAATTACAATAGTAAACATCAATAAAATTATCAATTAAAATTGGTAAAAATTCAGGCGGTCTTTCACCGTCTGGCTTTACAATAGCATTTTATTCGTTGTGGCGCCAAAGTCATGCTTGTCGACCGTTCACAATTGCAGACGTTCTCTTGCACCTGTATTTCGTAGGCAACCTCAGATTTACTGGGTAACGTGCTTTCTCTGCATCCACAAAGAACCGTGTAATTGTAACTGCTTATAGGGGATGTACCAGTACTCTTTTGCGGTTTCTTGGACGGGCAAACGCTGTATTCAGGAGAGGTATACACATTATTTTTGTTTTTGCTAAAATGAGCACGTCCACAATGCACTTGTGGAATGGTGGTTTCTGGTACCGTAGGCCTTGCTGTTTTCACGCGGCAACAAGTGCAGTCTTCTCGACAAGGGTTTCTTTGGTCTCCAACTCCAACGTTTCTTCGTATTCCTGTGTTTGCAGATACTGATCTGTAGCGCTGAGTGTCACCTGCACAATAATATCTCTGCTGCCGTGGAGGCCTGGAATATAGGTACAGATAACTTTGATAGGTCTGAAATAAGGTGTGTGTGTGTGTGTGTGTATGTGTCTTAGGAGAAAGGGGGAGGGGTTCTCATACTGAATTACAAAATGTGTCGTATATTTATAAAAAAGAATAAAGGTGAGAAAAGTTTACAGGAGTGGCGAGTTCTAAATTGGGAACTTGCGTTGGAGGGATACAGTGGCGAGAAAAACACTGAGCACGTAACAATAGAAAGGGTTCTGGAGAAAACTGAAAGGGTGTGGGTGAATGGGGCACTTACAAAAAGGAAGGAAGGAGGGAGGAAATGGCAGGCGTTTCGAAAATGGCATAAGGAAAATCCCATTATTTTCGGCCAGATCTGTGGTTAACGGCTTGACTTACTTTTTTGTAACACCCTGTATAAAGTGTTTTTATTAATGCCAGAATTTTACCAAATTAAAATATTATACAATTATACAAGCATAAATGCAAGCTTAAGGCTGTCGGAACGCCGACGAACAGTTACTGCGGAGGGGTATCGGAAGGGACGTAGCATTCCAAAAGTACAAAGTAGGCGGACACTGAATGCAAAAATTGCTGGGCGCGCTAGATTAGGGGGAGCATTTCGCAGCGTACAGAGTAGGACTCGGAGCTTCCCATTCACTTTGAGCTAGAACAAACACAACACCGAAGCTACAGACGAAACGCGGGGTTTATCGAATATCATAGTATAATATTTATATTCCAACGAGTACCTGATAGAAAACAAGGAACGTTGAACCAAATTATAGGCGGGGAAACAAAACTCGTCTCGGGATGCTGGTTTTCCCAAGAAAACGCAGTGGGTTACTTATAAGTAAAAAAGAAAAACTAGGTAAGTATGTTTTGCGATTGACCGAAAAGTTCGTGTGGTTAGAGCTATTTTAATAGTATTTCTCTAACAAAATTTTGCAATATTTCTTAAATCAAAAATAGACAGCAAAAAACGGAAAACTCAATTTTTTGACTGGCCACTTCCGGTGGCTTTTTCTGGGTTCAGTCATCATGTCATATCATATTTTCTTTTCTGAGAGCATCGAACTGGCTACCTCTGGGGTACTGCCGCAGTACCCCAGAGCTAGCCGCGCGGTGGAAAAAATAATAAACAAAAAATGGTTTGCTGAGTCAAAATTTCCTTAATAATGACTTGTACCGTTATCATCTGCCGCAGTCAGACATGCTCAGTAAAGCCTCTCTTAGCGCTTTACGTATTGTAACTGATTTTTTTCCATAACGTTCTAACATTTGGAATAGACTTCCACGAACCTGTGTTCCAAATTCCTAAACGGTAAAAAATGTTTTGTCATGTTGAGTGTGTATCTGACTGCAACAGAAAATCCACGGTACACGCCACTCTTAATAATCAGTTCATTAAATGTTAAAATTCCAATCCTTCTGTGACAACACAATAAATTTTAAACTTTTCCTTTCCCGGCTAATTTCTTGTCCATCGTAATTCTGTGACAGATTTTACCTGATATGACGCAGAGGACAGAAATAACGGAAGACATAGTTGGAAGTTGACGTATATTATTTGTCTAAAAACGTTTTATACGAAATTAGTCCGGTGCTCATAGGATGTGCTATGTGTTCTCATTTGGCCAATGCTGTATTAATGCAATGGAAATCTCCGGTTGGCGAAGGAAATCCAAAGGCAGTGTACAAGAAATCCACCAGTGATTCACTCCTCGGGAATCTGTTATACAGATTGATCCATTTGTGCGAAGTTGTATGAGAGACCCCTCTTTGTTTTACCAGTCTGTCTGTTCGTCTGTCTGTCTCTCAGTCTGTTTGTCTGTTTGTCTCTCACAGTGTTCTTTTTCCTGAACTATACATAAGTGCTATACAACAATAAAATTGACGCATATGTAATGGCCCAAACTCAGACAAATCTAAATGGTTTGTTGTGTGCACATATTTAGGGCGGTTTTCATACATCGAAACATCGAAAAAGGGTCAAAAGATATTTTTTGTTTGCAACACTAGAGCATGTGAAACATTTTTTTTGTTTTTATCTTTTTACAGTTCAGTACGACCACATGCGGGGAGTGTCAATTGTGTCCCCCTGTCGCAATTGGGAACTATTTAAAGTAGAATCGTGAATTTTGGTACTTACGTAGTCTTCACGATTGCAACTAATTATGCAATAAATAAATTTTATCAAAATCGGTTCAGGATGCGGTTTCTGATATAAGTGCTTCGGAAACTTTGCTAGCCAGTACGGAACACTTTATGTACAAAGGGAGTTGATACTCGGTGAATTATTTAAATGGGACGTAATATGTATAGAATACATATTACGTTTTTTAATTCTTCGATCGATTTTACTAAGTGTGCATACGAAGTAAGTTGCTTCTAAACTAAACCCCATATTTTTGTGTTTCAGTTTTCTTTTAAAATTTTTGTCACACGTAGGGATGTTTCAAAAATTACATTTTGAGAATGATGAACAGATGCCCAGTTTCACAATAAGTTCAGTCTAGAATGCAACTCTTACACAATCATATAGTAAAATCGAACAGGGAAATAAAAAGTGAGATGATATTACAGGTATTCTATTAAAGAAATCCAAGTTGTGTAGATTAGCATCTGCTGTACAGAAGAAATGAGGCACCATGTATAAGTAAAGTAATTTGAATTATGGAAATTTAAAAGCAAAGGGAGTATCTATTTGGCATTTTTCTGTAAATTACACAATACAGATGAATCGCTTTTTCTGATAAATGGGATACCTGTGCACCTGCATATTCAACTCATACGTGTAACAATAATAAATTTTAGGAAGAATCGGAAATTACTTTGGAAGGTCGTCGATACGAAAAATAGGCCCCAAGAATAATACCTGAATACATACAAAGACTAGCCACGCCTGTTTCTTGTATCTGGGAAGTTTAAACATATCGCCGCTAGACACCGCCACCTCTAGGCCCTTGAAAAGGCGAATGCAGAGGTGCAGGAGCCAATTGATTACTTCATTATTATCAAAAATTTATTATTTTTTTTGATACCGTCAAAATGAAAAGTCTAATCTATGACTCTACGATTATAATTTCTAAAAAAAACGAAAAATGTGATAAATATTCTAGCTAAAATATGTCCGATTTTCATAGATTGTGAAGTAGATTTTAAAGTTGAATTTCTGGTTTTTGGTGAAAATTATTAGCGAACCGTCCTAGATCTATATTTAATTGAAACAAGAAAAAAATAATCATGCGAATATCTTAAACCATTCTCAGCGGGAACGTTACATCCCTCAAATATTCCAAGCGTTCCGATAGCCTTAACACATTAGGAAAAAAGAAGAAAAACCATTTACATGACTGTGAGACGCACTGTACAATAAAGTGCGAGAAACGAGAGCTAGGTACTAAACTAAGCTTGCTCAGTTATCTACTTCGAATAAACGACTCGTTTCACAGCAATAAACGCATGTGTGTAAACTAATATTATTTCCAAGCCAAGCTATCTCTTCTTGGTTCTGAAGGAATTTTCAAATTTTTGTAGAAAAACGAAAACAATTGACTTGAAAATATTTATTGAATACAAAATAACAACTATATAAAAAAACTATCACTGAACAATACAAAAAGTTTTGGGTCAGTTTATTCGAAGTTTTTTGGTACCTTCTTCGAGAACTACTTACGGCTTCTCCAACTCCGGGCTGGTAAGGGGAGCGACTTCTTTGGACACGTGGAAGGTTCCCCCATAACTGGTACTGGTACGATTTTTCGCAGGGCATCGTTTCGAGTTGCAAATTGGGCCCTTCCCGTAAACAAGTGGTTCTACGTATACTACATTTGGTTCTTCAGGTGGTGGTTCGATGTATTCTGGCTCGTACACCGTGGAAGTATTGGATCTCCTTTCACTCAGACATGAATCTTGATTTGGTGTGCATACTATCGTTTGTATTGGACCAACCGCATTAGCCCCTGATAACCTGCGAGTTTTTTAAGTGATAATATTAAGAAGTTGAATTTAAACCCAAGAAACAACCAAGCTACCAGGTTTTTGACATTTATTCCTTATTTCAAGATGTTCCTTGAAAATTTGTTAACTGACTATAGTACTCTTTTCTTGGAAAGGACTTCTCGTCTTGGATGCCTGCTTTGCATATCTGCAAACATCGGACTTCAATAGGCTATCTTTAGGCATGACCTCTCCTGTTTGTTGTCTTTCCATAAGAACAACAACCCATCTGAGCCGTTGTTGTGCAGCCACCCTCATCGTTATACCTTTAACTTGTGCTTTGACTTTCCATAACTTAACGATTGTTAAAATTGTCGATATTGTTAGATTTATTTTATTGTTATTTATTTATTAGAAGTGGTGACTTTGCTTTTAGTTGTTTCTTGGGACGATTTATTATCTTTAAATGATGAAATCTGTAATAGTTACGCGTATAGAAACACGAAGTCCAAGAAGAACACCAGTCCAGTAATTCCAGTCAAACAAGCCAATAAAATTACGTAAATTATGTTGTCCATTACCATCAGCATGATCAGTCCACAAGAAAGAAAATACAAGAGGCCTCCAAATGTGGAGAACAGAACCCAGGATCTCCAGAATATGGGGAGTGACATACTCATAGAAATTAAATCTACTGCGGTGATTATTGTGAACGCCCCTGATACAACATGTACATAATTTACTATAAAGTTTAGGGGCACTAATCTGAATTTTGCCAGTATAAAGAAGGTTAATAAACATGTTAATGACAGCAACTGCAAATGAAACTAGTTTAAGTGGATCACTCTCAAATTTTATATTTCACTTACGAACTCGATAAACCTTAGTATAATACGGGATTTGTAAACTTGTCTATCACTTTTCTGACGGGGCATTAATAATATTAAAATATAATCTTAAGGAAGCTCTTATACATTTTGACAGCTATTGACATATTCGTACGTCCCACAAAACAATTAGACACTTTCAGAGTGTTCTAAATACTCATTTTTGTTGGGCATGTTGGCGTGTGTTGTCATGATTGTCGGTAAAACAGTTCTCTGAAATGTGTTTATATTGCAGACCGAACAGGTGGCATAGACTGGAGCCTATCTCAGAAATACGTAAAGGCTGTACAGAACAGGACCAAGGACGGACTCTTGTGGGACACCTTCCCTAATTAGCTTGGTTGTGAACATCTTATTGTTGACGGTCTTGTTGAAGTGATTGAATAATTCTGTTGATGTTTAATAGTTTAGTGGTATAACCACCAAATAGCAAATCTGACTTAGAAATTGTTTTGATCAATTTCTGTACCAAATTAGTGAATCGAAAGAAAATGGAACACCTGTACATTTTCATGTGATGCAATGCGTTTATTATGGAATGTCTAACACTGAAATAGTTAAAAACAATTTATTAAAATATACAAATAAGAAAGCCACACTAATAACTTTCAAAAATCGATCGGAAGAATATCAAATCCGAAAAATAATAATAAAAACAATAATGTAAACATTAAAACGTATAACAAGTCACTTACAATTAAACATACAAAGATATTTACAAAGTAATAAAACAAAACCTGAGTGTGATCCAAGGGAGGTTGAAGTCAATTAAAGTTTTTGCAACTGACCCTTGGTCTCGCTCATATGAGCTATCCAGGAATTGGTTAAAACGACGGAATCACTAACAATTTAAAAATCGTACCTCTCACCCATTAAACCTGTTACAAAGTGCCTGATTATGTAGACACAAGAAATCGTAAACTAAAGTTGAATTTGGAATTTATTAGCTTTTCTTCTCATCTATTGTCCATATTTTTCCTATTGCCTTTTTACACTCGACGATTACTCTTACTACTAAAATAACTGTCAATCAAGAATACCATCAGGACTGCCTTGAAATGCTTACAGTCCGAGTACAGATATTTAAAATGTAAGAGGTACCATATTCAAAATTGTGACGGCCCCTTTCGAGGCAGTGCGCGAAATTGCTCAACAGCGAGTAATTTGGTCCCAGACTTGCCTACGAAGGCAGCACAACACTCAATGTCTGCAACTGGAGGGAAGTGCGATCGCTAGTTTTATTTTAAATGCACAGTTCGCGTACAAATCGTGCTCTAGGGCATTTTCACAGAAATGACCAAAGTTTCGACTCTTCTCTTCTCTTTCGGCTTTGTACCCGAAGACTTGCCACCTGTCGGCGACGCGCTTTCCTGGGTGTTCACCATGCTGTATACCTGTACTTCACCAGTAGAACCTGGAATATTCGTTTCTGGTCGATACAGTTGGAGTTCACGGGACGTGGACGGGACCGGCAACATTTCCTCCGATCCGGCCCTTGATGGCGGCGTTCCGCATCTTCCTGGAGTGGTGCAGGTTTTTCCACGCGAAGAGTATCTCATATCGTCACCTATCGACACCTGTCGTCTTGGTCTTCCGACGTTTTCAACCGATCGTCCGCTTCCACTGGATCTTCCTTGGAAAGCAGGGCACGTGTGAGGTTGAGGTTTGCACTTCGCTCTACAAGTTTTATTACAAACTCTCTTCGGTGACTGATTCACATCATCACCGTCAGGTTCTTGGGTTTGTATCCCTTTGCAGTCTGGATCGCACTGTGATAAACTCGTGCCAGTTTGCGTCATCCACGTGCACTTTGGATCGCACTCTCTGCCTCTACCACTATCTGTTTTTGGTGGCTCTTGGGTTTGTACCCATTTGCATTCTGGATCGCATTGTGCTGAACTCGAACCAGTTTGGATCGTTCCTGTGCTAATTAGGTCGTGTTCTCTGACTCCGCCAATACCCTGATTTGGTGGATCGGTACCAGTGGTACCAGTTGTACCAGTTTGTACCGCTGTGCATTTTGGGTCACACTCTCGTTTTGCAGATGTGAGACCTTTGCATTGTGAGTGGCAATACTTTTTTTCTTTTTCGTGTTTGGTTGGTCTTGAAGAACTCTTCAAACCTGGACATTTTTCGTGGCAATATTTTCTTCCTGGCTTTGACTCTGTGGTTGAAACAGACCTCAGGCCTTCACATTTGTCGTGACAATACTTATTCGACGGTCTAGGCGATGATTGACTTGAAGAATGTTGTCGGTATGGACATTTTGGATTGCACCCCTGATCTGGTTGAGGTTTTGGTTGAGGTTGAGGTTGTGGTTCAATTTGCGTTTTCCTTTTCCATCGCCCACATGGCTTACATATCTGGTCACCTTCACCTTCGGATTCACTAATTTCCTTCGTTTTCCTTTTCCATCGCCCACAGGGTCTACATATTTGGTCGCCGTCACCTTCAGACTCGCTAAATTCAGTCTGTCCGCCGGATTCATTGGTTGTGTCGCCGCAAGTTGTCTCGTCGCATGACGAAACCGGTCTAACGGTTCCACCTCCGCCTCCTCCGGCACCGCCACCGCCACCAACAAAAGCACCACCCCCACCACTACCACCTTGTTCTCTTCCATCGCCTTTTCCCCCTTCGCCTTTTCCTCCTTCACCTTTTCCTCCTTCGCCTTTTCCTCTTTCATCTTTTCTTCCTTCACCTTTTCCCCCTGCTTCTCCAGAAAGTATTGACTCGCATTCGTGCACATTTGCCAACCTAAGAAAAATTATTATAGGAATATTGAACTACACTGCTACTGAATTTCGATAAAGATACTTACTTGTTGAAGTATAAGCAGTCCAGGAGAAATATCGCGCCTGTTATGCCATGTACCACACTAAATAATATAACGAAGTTTTTTACTGCGACTATTAATAATCCACAACAAAAAAAGTATGCTAGAGCACAACTCATGGAGATGAGAATCCACGATCTGTTGAATATTGGGTGTTTCATGCTCATAGAAATTAAATCTATTGCACAAATTACAATGGCTGCTCCAGAGACTGCGTGCACGCATATCAACGTAGTTGTGTCAAATAGGAAATTTGTATTGAGGAAGACAATATTAGCTATTAAACATATACAGGACATAACCTGAAAAATACAGTTTTTAGTTCCATTTTGGTTATTGTATGTGTTGCTACTCACCAATTCAATAAATCTTAAAATTTTACGGTATTTGTGCACCTTTTTCTGTTTGTTTCGTTCTTTACCACTTCTTTGGCTAGACTGATTTCTAGTGTTTCTGTCGCTCATCTTATTGACTTTGACAACTACATTTCTTTTAGGCTTTTTCTCTCGCGAAGCAACCTCTTCTCAACAAAAGAAATAAAAATTTCGCGCACATCCAAAATGGGCACGAAACATAGAAATAGACTACTTCTCTTGATAAGAACCGATAACACGAAATGTACCTGTAGTCTTCAAAATCCGCCCTGTATTATGATTTTCTCTTGATTGCAGAAAATTTGACGGAAAGCAGATAATATTCTGGGCAAGTTTTGTCAAGTAGCACTTGTTTCTGCGAAACAATAACTGACGGAAAATATTAATCTAAAAAAATCTATGTTTTGGAAATTGTTAAGAAACACTAAAAACTCGCTTTGAAGTTCTTTTATTTCAATGAAAAACAATACAGAAAATTACAAACCATAACAATCTCTTCGTAGCCATGACTCGGATCTAAATTAAAGGATTATAACTTTTTAAGGATATTTACAATACTTTTTGGACGGATTTCGATATCTGGGATATTTACAGGTTCTAATGCCTACATTTCACAAATTATACAATAAAATTACTGCACTTAAAGCACTAGAGGTATATATCATTCACCAAAACTATAATGTTGACATTTGAAATTAATTGTAAGTAACTGTCTAGATCAAAAAGGACTGGTACCTATTCATAGCACCGTAATTTTCGAACAGCCCTGAACTGGAACGAAGTCTTATTGAGACAACTTCCCGTTTAATAGGTTTATTATACACAAAAATTTTCTTTGGGATGAATTAGTAAATGATAAAGATCAAATTAAATACATTTTAATAATAATAATAAACGACCTTGGCAGAGCCTTAAAATTCCATGCGTCTGATGAACGTGAACACAGCGTCAACAGCAAATACTGCGGCGGTGGCAAAGGCGAACAGGCCAGACCACAACAAGTATTCCAACAAGTGCTGGTGAGGGTAGAAAATTGAATTCGAATGCAGTTCAGCTCTGTCTGCTATCAATAAGGTTCCAGTCGTTAAAAACAATATTGATCCTGCCACCGAGAATAACGCCGATGTTTTATAGCCTAATCTTTCTTTTAATATGTGACCCGTTAAGAGAACTAGATTAATTAGCATGTATCCTGTGTAGGCAGTGTACATAATTCCTACGTGATGAAGTTTTTGGCCCAGACTGGTTACTCTGACTGCGTCGTAGGCTGGACCGTAGCACACGCAACACAGAACCTAGTAAAGAACAGTAATTACTATAAAATTGATTAATAAGAACCCCAAACTCACAATTTCCAAAATTTTGATTCCGATCTGCCAGTATTCCAAACATCGTTCCTTCGCCGTTTTCTTCGGTAAAGGCTCCTTCGTCTCTTCTTCTTTTCCGTTTTCCATCTCGGCCGACATCCTCACTTTCTTCGGTATGTCGTACAGCACCCCCCGAATATCCACTTTGAAAAATTCGCGACACGCGCGGCTGTCTTACCCACTGTCTTCCGTTTTGTCACAAACTAAAATGATTGCATTCATAAGAAAGGGCCTGAGAGAAACTCAATTAACCCGGTTAACCCCTGGTGACTCGCTCGAGTTGTTATTGCACCGTGGATTTTAATTTTTATTAGTAAGTGTAGGCGTAGCGCTAGGAACGCCTGTTTTCATTTGAAACCGCTTAATTGGGACTAATTCGTTGAGAAGGTACACTCGAGCCGTCTCGCTGAATTTGGCACGCTCCTACAGCCTAACAAACAAAAAACGGAAACAAGGCTGTACTACAACCGCAAATAAAATTAAATCAATGAAATTTTAATCTAAACACAGTTTTTATTAACAAATTGAACAATGTCACTTATTTATGCTTTACGTCGTACCAACTAACATTATAAAGTTTCTTCGGTTTCGGGGCTTGGGTCCCCTCTTTCCCCATTTCCCTTTTGAATACTGCAATGGACGTTATTATCACCAAATCCGCTACCATAACAAGAAAAGAAAGTATAGTGAGCACAAAAAGTATTAAACAAGGCGTCGTTTGATAATCTGAATAGTAATGCCCCTCCAAGTACGCATCTTTCATAAAATAACTACACCCTGTAGCCACTGCCGCTGCTATATTCAAAGCTGCTGCGAAGAATGTAAGAAAACATTCCAGATAAATGTTATCTCCTCCAAACCAGTTGCACTCCAGAAAAGCCAGTGGGATGACGAAGGAGAAACCACCATTCAACACGACCAAGTCGAAGACTTCATTTGAAGCTACTCCAACATAGACGTTCAACAGGATGTACGCTTGTCCGAAGCCCAAACCCTGCAATCAAAATGTTTATTTGTATCGCCGTAAGTAGATAAACAAAAAATCCTAAAAATATAGGGAATGTATGCTTTTCTCGACCAAAACCGGAAAAAATGATGAAACTGATACCAGAACAAAATAAAACACCCACCAGTAACTTAAACTTTTATTAAACTATTCCAGAAAACAGCGTGGATTTATTAAGAAATGACTTTCAATCTGCCACTGCCATGGACACTTGTCTGAATCTTCTGGTAAGATCACCAAGCATAATAACAGAATTCACCAGAGCAGGTACAATGACCCCGAAATCTCTTTTCAGTCTCAATCCATACAAGCTATTTACAATTCGTTTGTCATAGGACACATGAAAGAGACCATAACCACCAACAGCAGCAAAACCGATGAATCCTATCCACAAGAATATTACTTCCAGTTCTACAGTAGACACTCGGAACAGGGTGACTAATAACAGCCCAGTTATTATGATTACGTAACCGTAGGTCATGAAGATAGACAGATTGTGAATTTTGTTACTGTAGTACCCGCATATTCGAGCCTCAGATGCGTATATTGCACCCACAACACAAACTATCTGAAAATGAAAAAGGGGTTATTCTAAGAAATCTTACAAGGGATACAAGAAGCTTAGATGCTCAGTAATTTCAAACTACTGCGCGTGCGCATTCTTTGGGATTATACATCATCAAATATCGACAAGAGTTATAGGGATCAACGTTATCCGTTCTTTGCAGGGGACCATACCAACGAAATGCTTCTGATTCAGTTCAGTAGTTCATCTCGTTGTCTCCTTCCATTTCTTCTGCTTCTCACCAATAACGTCCAGTTCCTAATTTCCATCGCTTTCACATCCTGTTCTGCTGTTTGCTGCCAAGTTATCAGTGACCTTCTTTCTCTTCCGACTGTGCGTCTAGAGCCATCAGGTTCCTAATGGTCTTCTTCTTTTTTCATCTTCTTCGACGCTATTTTCCTTGCTGTTTTTATTTTCCTTTATTATGTGTTTAGAATTCTTCTTAATCTTGCCATAACTACCACGTTGCCAGTCTCTTGCCCAGTTTTATCTGTTTTGGCATTGCTGCTCCTACCATTTGAAGATACAGTTGATGGTGACATAAGGGACTCTCCCTAGTTCTGTCTGTTTTGCGATCCCTTCGCGTTACAAGTCTCCCTTCACAACTTCTAACCATTTTTTCTCCTCTTCTTACCTCCCTCAACTCCTACCTCCTGAGTACATGGCCCAGCCACTGAACTTTCTGAGCTTCTTGAATTCCATAAATATTTCTATTACTTCTTCTGGTGCAGATTCTCTCAGTATTTCGTTTCCGATTTATGTTCCAATCGTGCTGGCTTCTTCTGTCATTTTTGCTATTATTATTTACAGTCCCTCAATATGTTCAGCCCCTTGTTTATCTTTGCAATTTATTAAGGTTGATGGTTGATTTAGTCTACTATTCTTGACTTCTTCATATAGTTTCCTTATCTTCTTGTTTATAAAATTTTCTCTTTTCTCCACCAATCACAGAATGATACCACATTTGAGGTAATGGAGGCGCTCAGAAGTATATGAATTTCTTCGTCGATAAATCAATATGTAAAATTGTAATCGTCATAAAAAAGGTAGATAAACTTTCAACGGGACAGAAAATGAGCACAAAATGTCATTGAAAAATTTTTCGCAAAAAAAATAATTTGATTTGATTTACGTTGTACTTACTAGTTCTAAGATCTTTAAAGCTATCTCTGTATACTTCAGAATGTCGTTCTTTTCCATTTTCGTCATCTTGGCGGTTTCCGTTGCTATATCAAGTATCTCCAACGATTTATTTGCACACGACTGAATTTTTTTTACTGGCCTACTTCTCTAAACTCAATATATTTTTTCTTTACCCCCACCCACCATAATCAGCTCCCACCTTTTAGTACAACAAAATTGTTCTTCCATTATGCCTCTCTCCGTCCCAAACATTAATTTTCCCATTTCCTTCACTGTTTTGATTTTTTTTCTTGAACTTGTCGTCGGTATCGTCTCTTAGTTTATCGAGGTCATTGTCTTCCACCGTTCCATTTTAATAACCAGCTTGTTGGGTGTTAGTTTTGGTCCACCCCGAGTATTTCATTTTTTTGGTACCACCCATATCCGCCACCTTGTGAGGCATCCGATGGGAGACTAACAACGAAGGCCATAACAGAGCGACTAAGTAAAACCCAAAGAGCGATGAAGCGGCGGATGCTTGGTGATGGAGATGGGGGTATGAGGCAACTGGATGACAGGTGGAATAAAAAAATACAAAAAATGGAGACCCTGACTTGGAAGAAGACCAAGAGGAAGACCTCAGACCATATGGAAAGACGACTTGTAACGTGGGGTGGAGTAAATTTAAAAAACATAACATCGTTAAAATAGGAGAAGAGAGGGGAAGCCTATATCCAACATTGAATGGATAAGGAAAAAGTAATACAAAACTGTTACTGTTATTTCTTTATTGAGTTTTCGGTGGTTGCATCAACACTACATCTACGATCATGATCAGCCCACAAAGTATATTGATCACCCCTACGGCTAAGACGACCCCTGATTTTATGAATAATGTGGTGTAACACCAAATTGTTACTGCAGCACTCCCGAAGTTCAGTACAATTCCTGGGATTAACATAAACTCTTCCAACAGCACGTTCTTTTCATTATCGTACACGTAACAGGACGTAAATACTGCCACGATGAGCAAAAACCCTTCCAAAGAAACCACTGTCACAATATTTGATATATTGTTGAGGTGGGACATATACCATCGCTGTTCTATCAGGATTGTACCAGTGATACAAAGAACCTGAAATGAAATCATAGTTTACTATTTAGAAATTCCAAAATTAATTTAGTGAAGCCGTCGGGGTCACTTAATTTAGGGGTCTTGAGTTTTTTAATCTTTCCAGGTAACCCTTAGTTTGATTTAGTTTGATCTTTCATTCCAGTTCCTTGCTGACCGTGCCTTGCCTCGCTTTGTCTAGCCTTGCTTTGAATAACCTTGTCTTGTTTAATTTTCGCCTTGTCGGCGTTATTTTGACTGCCTTCTCTTCATATTCTTTTTGTCCAGTCCTGTCCTGCCTTGCCTTGCCTGCTTATCAGCCTATTTAACCTTTTATAGCGTTGTATTGCATTGCCTTCCTTTAAAAGGTCTTGTCTTACTTCACCTCGTTTTGTTTTGTCTTATCTAGCCTTTGCTTGCTTTCTCTTGCATTAACTTGCCTCATCATATCACGCATTGTGGCCCCGGCCAATTAAAAGGGGAAACGTTTAAAAGTATAAAGTTTATTTCTTACATATGGTGCATTTAACAAGTACGTCTATAAGCATTAACAATCCGCATATTACACAACCTACACCAAAACAAATATATGTGGATATCGTATGCTGCCAGACGTCCTGTTGCTCAGCATAATTTACAATGCTGAAAAGTCCTGCGCATATGTTAAGAATTGCTCCAAAACTGAAGAATTCTTTTTCCATCATTCGAGGAAGATCGACGTAGAAGTAACATGCCACGAATCCAGCCACTATTATAAGATATGCCACAACCGCTACTATTACAAAATTTTTTGCATATTGGTTGAAGAATCCGACTTCTTCGAGTGCTAGTAATACTGTGCAACCGAACAGCAATATCTGAAATTTGAAATTTATAACAGGAAGTCGTACGCACCAATGTCAACAGTTACGTGTCTCTTTATCTGTACGACTTGCAAGATGGAACAAAATGCTCGAGTAGAAACAAAGTTGAAAAAATGGAAATGCGAACGTCAGAGGAAGCTACTTCCTTTTCTACTTCCTAAACAATAACTGTCTTATAAAAATATCTACTTACTAATTCTATTGCCTTCATAATAAAGCTACGGTCTGTCCACACCTTTCTACATCTGTCGCATGTTGTTAGTTCTACTCTTACTGTTACTCCTGTTGTATCTGCCATTGTACTGATAACTGTCACTTTACACTCGACGAAATGTGACAGTTCTATTTTCGCAAGGCTGGTTTGGTTTTGCTCCCTCTGACAGGTACCTACTGTAATTATACTGGATGGCGGGATTCCAAATACATTCTTCTAACGGTCGTAGGAATACGCAGCCTGAAGCAATGGCAACTGAAATATATTTTTTTTCAAATATTGAAAGTTTGATTGCGTTTTTCTTTAAGGAAGAAAAAAGAATTAAGAATTTTGCATCCGATATTATCATAATAAATGTACCTAATTTTAATTCATTATTTCTACTTTTACAATAAATAGCGAATTATTTTAATTTTAATTGTATACATGAAACTGAAACATTTTGCAAAACACAATCACTGTACGACGGTAGTGAAGTACTAAAATATAAATTTATAAGTTCTTAACTTCGCTCTGAATTATTTGAGAACACAGCGAATTAGTTGAGTCGAATTTTAGTAGTAGTCCATTATGTACAGGGTGATTCATAACGAGTGTAAAGGATTCGAGGGCTGATAGAGAAGGTCAAAATAATAAGAAACAAATCGATGAATGTATGTCCTAAAATTATTCCCAACAAAAATACGGGGTGTTCAAGTTTCTCTAAAAAAACTGATTATTTTTAATATTTCCGAAACTAAGAAAACTATTAAATTAAAGTTTTAGGGACAATTTGTCGCTTGCAGACCTCTATCACCAAAAAAAAATTACTTTTATATCCCAGAATAATTTATTTTTTATGAACAATGTTTTAACCGAAAATTCAGATTTTGATGTTTTTAAAAAATGCTGTTTTACTCGGAAGTTGTACGGAAAAATCAAGAATACCTTTTTCTTTGAAATTGAACGCAGAATCCGAAATGTCAATCTTTTTTTTTTAGAAACCAGTGGCGTTTGGCGTAACATCGTGTAAGCCAAATAAAAGAACTCTCCAGCTTATAGCGGCGCCACTGGCGACAGTAGAAAAGCAAATCGTTTTAGAACGATAGAGGTTCACAAAAGATAATAACCCTCAAAATATAAATTCAATAGTTTCAGTAGATTCGGAGATATTAAAAATAATCAATTTTTTTCGTGAATTTTCTACACCCTGTTTCTTTGTTGGGAGCGATTTTAGGACAAATGTTCATGAAATATTTTTTCTTGTTTTGACTTCCTCTATCATATCTCGATTCTTTTTACTCTCGTTATGAATCACCCTATACAAGGTGTTTCTAAATTGAGTACCATAAATTGAGGAGTTTGTAGAGAAAGTTAAAATAACACTAAAACCTTTATACAGTTTTATACGAAAACGCTTCTTTCCAAAATACAAGGTGTTATAATGTCGGCTGGCGTATCAGTTATTTAGCTATATCTGTAACTAAATTTTTGTTACTTAAATCTACAGATAATCCAGCAATATTTTGAGTGGCGTAGGAAAAGGGGTCGTGTAATACCTTTTTTGTTAATAAAAAGTTTGAGGTTAGGTTTTTTGAAAATATCGTTTTATTTTTAGATTCTCTAATCAAAATACTGCAAAAATATTATCTTTTTAAATATCTCTCAAGTCGTTTGTTTTCGAAATAATTGATGTGGTTTTATGTAGCAGTGCTCATGTGAACTGGGGTATCTACCTATGGTTGATTTGCGACAAAAAATCGCATATGATTGCTACATGTTTTGTGTAGGTACCCTCGTAATTTATACCTGCAAGCACTTCTAGATGATTTTGTTATAAAGTTTTACGTAACTAATGATAATATAGTAGAACAAAGACAATATTTTAATAGTACTGCCACATAAAATCGTGAATATCTCGAAAACGAAAAACTAGAGATATTTAAAAGGAGTAAGTATCTTTTTTGCAGTATTTTGATTAGAGAATCTAAAAATAAAACGATATTTTCAAAAAACCTAACCTCAAACTTTTTAAACAAAAAGGTATTACACGACCCCTTTTCCTTCGCCACTGAATAGGGAGGTTCGGAGAAAAATAAGATATCTATTTTTGGCATGAAAATGATAGAAAATTGTTATTGTAATTGATTTACGGCGAAATTTGTTTTTCAAAACAATTGTTTTGCGGCGTAATAAGCGAAAGAAATTAGCTTATCACGCCCACATGCTAGTTCGCTTTGTTATTGGTTTGACGTCAGAGATTCGTAAGGCGCTCCTCCCACTTCTCTTGAAGTGCCCGTGAATTTTTCAAGTAAGGTGTCAAGGAAACATAAAACAAAGACAACATAATCGATATAATGATGCAACAAAGGTATCAAAAGTCCGATTCACATAATTTGCCATATTTATGTAGTAGGTAGGTAAATGTTCCGGTAAATGTGGAAATGGTGTGATTCTTGCATCTAACCCCAATTTCATTCAACCTCAAAACAGTAGTGTAAAAGCAGACCGGTATAAGTAAAACAAAGTCAACAATTTATTAACTGTACATGCCTTTTATAATTCAGTATAAGTAGGTATGCAGATTGTAGATACCTGCTTACTTCTGTTTGTAAAATAGGTACCTACCTATATTCTCTAATACAATACAATACATACCTACTCATTTATGTAGGTATGTATACCTAAGTGATTGACAAGTTATCAAGTTAACAGTTTTATAACGGATTGGAAAATTTTTAAAAAAACGGAAACAAATACAACTCACGCGAATCAAAAAACTACGCTACGTAGGTACCAGGTACTTGTTTAGCAAAAAGAAACAACTGCTATATTCTGGAACGGTTAATGTAGAAACTCGGAAGAGACTCTTAAAGACGCATGTATGGAGTACGAAATTATACCTATGGGTGCGAAACTTGGACAATGGGAGAAGCGGATTGAAAAAGAGTAGAAGCGTTTGAAATGAGATGCTACAGACGGGTGTTGAAGATACCGTGGATAGACAAGTTAGCAATAAGGAGGAATTAGAAAGAGTTGGGGAAAAGAGAAAAGTATGGAAGACAATAAAGAATAGGGGATAGGATCGTAAGATGGTAGGACACCTTCTGAGACACAAAGGAATAGTTCGCGACATACTAAAGTCAGAGATAGGAATAAAGAGGTAGAGGTTGGAGCAGATTAGACTACTGCTCACAAATAGTTGGGGATGTAGAATGTTCTACTTTTATGGAAATGCGTAGGCTAGCTCAGGGAAAGGATGGCGGTACGCGTCCTACCAGTCTTCAAAAGAGAACTTTATGACGACGTACTATTTAATTATTATTGTAAAACACACACAGCAACAAAAGTCTTGGACCCCCTATGTATCCTAAACATTATTGCTGTTCTGAACAAACAAAAATATAGTTTTGAAAGTGTATTACTTTGTGATAACTACACTCACAACCACTTTCTTGGGGGTCGGTAAATGAGACCATAAAAAATTAAAAATTAAAAAATGGCAGATTAAGTTTTATTCTCAAAAACAACAAAATTTTAAAATAATGGAAAAGTGAACAAAATGGAAGACTGGAGTGAAGGCTAGTAATCCGTATGTCCTCCTCTTCTCTGTAACAACAGCAAAACTCTTCTGGGCATGGATCTAATCAAGTCATCGATTGTTTCTTGTTGAATGTTGTTCCATTCCTCTTCTACAGCTACAGCAAGCTCCTGGAAATTTCTTGGTGGATTAATTCGATTATGAATTGCACTAGATACATTATCCCACAGATTTTCTATGGGATTTATGTCAGGAGACATTGCTGGCCATGCCATTAGCGTTATCTGGCCCTCTTCCAGTACCTGCTGAACCCTGCGGGCGCGATGGGGCCTCGCATTATCATCCATGAAGATGAAATTATCCCCTATTTCGTTACGAAGGGGATAAATGATAGGCTGGATAATGTTTTCTACGTAAATTTCACTGGTCATTGTCCGTGGTATGAGAGTTAATGGAGTCCAGCGATTGAACATTATACCCCCCATACCATTATTGTACCACCTTGATAGGGAGCAACTTCTTGAGGAAAACTGAGTCCCTGTTATCGACCTGACTCCCTCCAGACCCTTTGCCGTCTGTCATCACTCACCAGTTCGAATCTGCTTTAATCAGAAAAAAGCACCCTCTGCCATTCTGGTAAAAGCCAATTCCTGTGCTCCCTTGCCCACTCTAACCCGGCGCGACGATGGCGGGGTGACAATATGGGAACTCTTAAGGGTCTTCTAGATTGGAGATTTGCAGAATGAAGCCTCCTTCGGATGGTAGATGTTGAAATGACATGGTGAAAGGTGGCTTAAAAGTGTAACCTGAGAGTTGTTGCTGAAGCAGTGCGATTGCGGCGAGCATATTGGGCTATATAACGATTCGAAGTTCTACGTCGTCCACTTCGAGGTCTTCTTTCTATGGTTCCAGTTTCTTGATACCTCTGGATGATTCGTATAACGGAACTTCTAGAAATTCCTAAATTACCCGATATTCGATGATTTGATACACCTTCATCGAATAATGCCACTATTTTGGCTCTGTTGAAGGCCGAAATTTCTTGTCTTGGCATTATAAACCACAAAACACGAAATAAGAATGGTGTTTACCTTACAGAATTTGCGGTGAAACTGAACGATTAATTTCATTTAAGTGACAATTCTTGACAGACCGAAGAACTCATTTGTTTTCAATGGTTATTGTTTCCTAGAAAGGCGTACTTTGTTGCCATATAAGCAAAAAATTGTAATCAAGTTCCTATCTTTCAGTATGCAGGGGGTCCAAGACTTTTGATGTTGTGTAGTTAATAAAATTTCCTTTTTTAGTTCAGGGAGGGAACGCTACGGCGATTCAGTATTTGGCTCCGTCATGCTCCTAGCATCCTGTTTCAAATTATGCTAACCGTAACACGTTACCAAGTACCAAGGGGTCCCAGAAAACTGCCGATAAATTACATTATGTTCGATTTTATTTAGAGTGGCTGCAATGGGACAGCCGATAATTTTATAAACTTTTGCAATGATAAACTAACTCGCAAAAATATCGATAATGCTGACCGATTTTCCTTCTGGCTCCAACGAACCACTTTTTCCGTTTTATTGGTGTGCTGTACGATGTATTAGTCTGGGTACAAAACAGAAAACACCAGTTAGAACCAGTTAATAATATTTAACAATTTAACTACACATGCATATGCATAATACTTATGGGACTGCTGCGCGCTGAAGCTGGGACTTGTACGTTATACCAAGTTCGGACGTCACGCGGCCTACTCTCGCTGCAAGATACGATTTCTAGCCTCGCACCGACGGAAAACTTTGCAACGGCTTCACAGGCGAAGGATTTTTTTTTAACAAAAATTAACAACATAACTGCCTTCAGTATAATAAACTCTATCAATTTTAATGAAATTTGAAAATTACCGAACCTGCCTATTATAGTATTACACTTAACAACTTTTGCTTAATTTTTTTTCGTAAATTTCCATATTTTCCATAAACTAATTAGATGAATTTTCAATTTGCAATAAGCAACGGCGTTATTTAATAAACTTTATTAACCAACTTCAATGTTACATAAATTTGTACGTAAGTTTAATAACAAAAAGTACACAAAATATAAACTAAACATTAAAAACATACATAGGTTATAGGAATATAGTAGAAAAATGAGCGAACTCTCTCAGAGAGAACGTGTGGTTTATGAAATTTTTAAATTTTGCCACATTTATTACCAAGAAGTTGTCATGAATTTCATCTGTAAATAAAAGGTAAGTAGCTAAATGTAGCAAAGTCCAAGATTAGGCATAAAAATTTAAAACATTAATACTGAAAAATGATTTTCTTGTGATTTCCAGTGAATTGAACGTGTCGCATTATCTTGGATTGCGTGATTAATGAAAATTGATGCAAGAACTTAATTTTATCAATTGAGTTTGCTTTTGGCGAAATGGTAGATGGATAGGACCGAATCTAATAAATACGCAGCTCCTGTTAATATACATAGCGATCCCATGGCCAAACCAACCTGAAAATAAGTTTTATTAGATATAATAAATGCTTTTTATATTACAGATTGTCCTATAGAAAGTTTCTACTAAATTTTAGTGAAACTCTATTTTTTTTCTTTGCCATTGTTTTACCTGTCTTTCTGATGACACATGTATATACTTATGTTCGGATAGGTATCCGCTCCAATAGTGCAAAGCAGTGGCGCCAACTGCTAGCCACATGAAAACTCCTATGACATTCATGACAATGTCTGTGAAATTGCTGCAAATAAAAAAATTGTTAATTCTGGGTCGAAAGTAAACTAAATTTCAGAGCGTGAAGGGGTGAACCGGAAAACAATTTTATTATGGTTTTGGATCCTCCCCCACATTCCCCACAATGTAGTGGAATTTTGAAACGAATGCATTATATGAATAACTTGAACTCTGTATACCAGCAATTTATTTTTACAAAAACAGCAATTTGTCTTTAAGAACATAATTGAGTTGTTGACATCCATGAATAAATAACACAGACTCTAACAGTCTATTATGGGAAAATTGCTGTCCTGTAAAATAAATTACTTCTAGTATAATAATTCTACCCACCCGAAAATATTTTTAGAAACCCTGCTGGTTCCTTCCAAAAAATTCTACTTACTTTTTGTGATCTCCAGAAGCGAAACATAACGCAATTAGGGAAACACTGGTGTAGATGAAGTACCCAACAAATACCCCTGAAGCCACAATTTCCGCGTCTGGATTTTTTTCTTCGTTTAAATTCCAGGTTCCTCCAACACCCAGGAAGTATCCTGAATAACCAACTCGGTAGAGGATGAGAATAATCATGTTCATCACCTGCAATCATATAAATATTGTAGGAGAACCCCAAGGTTTCGGTTTGGGTCCTAACTTGTTACTTCAAATAATTTGTTAATAGGATAACGAGGAGAATTTTTTCTAGGACATTGTGATATTTTTAATATTTATTATTCTACTATTGTTTACTAAATGATAAGGTGGTATTGCAGTAGTGGTGCAAATTAGGTCGCTGAAGCAGCACAGTTATGTTTAAAACATTTTAATGAACACTGAATTTTTATTTCGGGGGAATAACATATTTATATGTTTTCTAATTTTGTGTTTACATATCATTAGAGGTTAATGTTTCACCCACTTAGACTGTACCCTGGTGGGAAGCAGCTAGTAATTAATTGAAATACAAATTAATGTATACAGGCTGATTGTTTTATCAGGGTAAATACGTTTTTTTCGTAAACGAGTAAAAGAAATTACGTTCTACAAAAAGTATTATATTCTTAATGATTATCATCATTGGATAGACAAATTTCTGGACTTATACTCGTTACGACCCTTGCGGTTTAGTCGCCCTAGAACTGAACCCTGTATTTCTTTATTTCTGGAGAATATATGGCAGTATGAAATAATTTAAAATAGATGGTCAAAAATTTTAGAAAGTAGACAAAATTAGGTATTGTCCTCGAATGTTGATGGTGCGTTGAGACCACGTATACTTTAGAAGAATGTGCTGTATTCGAGTATGTTTTGAAATGTATTAGAAGTCAGCAGTCGGTGTGCTGTAATGCAGTATATTTTGGAATAACCTATCAGGCATCTTGTGAGATTGTTGCTGTTAGGTATGTTTTGGAAATATGCACCCTTGTACCAAAGGCCAGCAAACATTTGATCTGGATATACTCCAGGGTAATAATCCCCACGGGAATATATGGTATGAATCTCTAATATGGTGGCATAAAACCAGATGAAAGGAATCTTTAATCAAGCTAGGAGAACTAGACTTGCATGCCTACGGCCACAGAAGTACTGTTAGAAACTGAAGTTCACTTTTAAAATAAAAAGTTTTTGTGCAAATGGGTTTATAAAAAACAAATCTCAACATTATGATGTAGTTAGAACGTTCCGACTTCACTCATTGGTTTATAGAGACTTAGAACATTCTCCGTACTGTATTGATATTACACCTAGTGATTATTGTGTATAATTTTTGGATTTTCTAATATGAGTACTTTCATCAAACAGTAGGTATTAAATTTATTATCGGTTGGGTTTGTTATCGTATCTAGTGATAAATAAAAACCAAACAAGAGTGATAAAGAAATAGTATCTAAATGAAGTCACTAAACAAACATATTTTCTAATTTCTTCATTTCGTCTAATTTTCCGTATATTTATTAAATATGCATTTGAAATACTTATTCTTACAAAAAAGGCATTCATGGATTGAGCCAATTTGCCTTTAATTGAGTTACCAAAGACAAGGTATTGCACGAGGCAAATAATAAGCGAACAATATTAATGTTTTGAATTATCAGACAAGATTCTTGTCAATTTCAAGTTTTCTGTCGGTATCTAATATCTCAGAGTTACATGTTGCCAAAATATGCCACCATTATTGAAAAATCCATCCAGCAAACACCACTGATAACAAAAACAATACGTCTCAAAGTTAACCGAGAATCCTTACCAATTTCACAATTTTTATAAAGACACTTGCCACCGTCGCTATGCTCGTCATTTTTGCAAATTCACTAACAATGCTTTCACAAAACTATCACTCTTTTTCTTGTATAAAATATGAAAAGGCGTTGGCGCAAAAGCCAGTGTAAGATAAAAACATGTAGGTATAATGAGTTTAGGTAGGTAGGCAGGTGTTATCGTTATCATTTCTTATCAGGCACTTGCTTAATAGCTCGCTGTTTCATTTGATGATGTGGGTATGAAAAAGACAAATAATAATGTAATTTTTATCTGTTTGTTTTGGTCGTAAAATTTTTCGGAAATGGAGTTGAATCATGTGTATTAACAGTAATGCGAATGAATGCGTTGCGCAGGATTGTATAAAACAATCATGGATGTTCCCAGAAATTGTTGGTACACTGAATTACCTACTTTAAGCTGTATTTCCGATGAGATCAAGAGCCAGATATGTTATTTTTAGTTGTATTTCATTCATCCATTCGCGGAGCATTTACAATCGAAACTTAGGTACGATTCAGCGGTACCTACAAAAATTATACTACATTTCTCAGAAAAAACATCAAAAGAATGTAAATTCAAACAAAACTAAATTTATACCACAAAAATATTTATTATATGACCGTCTATTGGCCAAAAAATCGTAGACTTCCAACTTAAGTTCAACGTAATTCAGATATTTTTAGCATTTCGAACTTTGAGAAGTTTTGGCAACTGCTGGGTATCTGAAGGTAAAGTCACAACAAGGAACGCGATACACATGTTCGGTATGCAGATTTAAAACGTGCTAAAAACGTGGCTCAACTTTACACCGCGTGGCACATGTTGGCAGGCGGCCATTGTCGACGTGCAATCAATAAGTTTCATGGAGTCTGCCATTTTTTCTATTTCGTGAAAATTTATAACGAAAGTTGCTAAATGACAACTTCTAAACATTTCTGTCGCGCCGCGCCGTACCTAATTTCCGAGTTCTTAATCGGGCAACAAAATTTCTTCCGGCACAAAAAATGAGCACTAACGAATTTTTAAAATTATTGTATTTTGTATTGTATTTTTGTATTGTATTGTATTTTGCGCCTATACGATTATAATTATTAAGTCATTAATTTTTGCTTACCCATATCTGTATAACCCTAGCGGGTCAGTATATACACGGCGTTCATGAAATCATTCTACAACGGCTAACTATTGTTACGAGAGTAAACCCCATACCGGCGCCCTTGGTTGCTTGCACAAAGTGTGATTCAACTTTTAGCATTCAAAATGAAAAATACAGCACCTACAGCCAACTAGAGTTACTTATAAGTGTTCATCGAATCATTCTGCAATAGTCAAGTTTTTTATTAGAAATCCTAAAGTTCGTTAAATCGACAAAGTTTAATAATTTAAACCGTCAAGTGGAAAGCTGCTTGCAACTATGCTGCATTTTAAACTTATCTCATCATAAATGAAGCACATCTTTTGTTGCAGGAGCTGGGGTTGGAAATCACGGACAACCAAATCCACGAAATGGAGTCCAACATTCACAACATAGATTTCGAGGCTGCTGCCGCCGAGGAAAAGCTTACGAGACACGACGTAATGGCACACGTGCATGTTTTCGCTAGGATTTGTCCAAATGCCGCTCCGATCATTCATTTGGGCGCCACTTCTTGTTTCGTTGGTGATAACACTGACCTCATCGCCATCAGAGAAGGCATCGACATTCTTCTGCCGAGAATCGCCGGCGTATTACGGAATTTGTCAGAATTTGCTAAAGAATATAGGTAAAACACTCCTTCCACTTCTTTGCTATCTTTAATTCGTTTTGTCTAGATCCTTACCAACTCTAGGGTTCACTCATCTCCAACCGGCTCAACCAACCACAGTTGGTAAAAGAGCTACCCTCTGGATGTACGACCTCTTGATGGACGAGAGGGCTTTGAGAAGGGCAAAGGAAGACTTGCGGTTCCGCGGCGCTAAAGGTACCACAGGAACCCAAGCTTCGTTTTTACAATTATTCAACGGAGATTGTAAAAAAGTTCGAGCTTTGGATAAACGCGTTGCTGAACTCTCAGGTTTTGAGAAAACATATCCTGTAACTGGCCAGACATACTCTAGAAAAGTGGATCTTGAAGTCGTACAGTGTTTGGCCAGTCTTGGGTCGACAGTTCACAAGATGTGTAGTGATCTTAGATTGCTGGCTAATATGAAGGAAATAGAAGAGCCTTTTGAGAAAAGTCAAATTGGAAGTTCAGCAATGCCTTACAAGAGAAACCCGATGAGGTCTGAGCGATGCTGTGCCTTAGCACGCCATCTGATGTCTATAGTTGCAAATGCTGCACATACGCATGCAGTACAATGGTTAGAAAGGACGCTAGATGATTCTGCTAACCGTAGGTTAACCTTATCTGAAGCCTTCTTGAGTGCTGATGCTGCTTTGCTGACCCTCCTCAATATTTCTCAAGGGTTAGTCGTCTATCCGAAAGTTATCGATCGCCGGATACGGCAAGAGCTACCATTCATGTCAGCAGAAAACATCATAATGGCCATGGTGAAGAAAGGGGGCGATCGCCAAGTTTGCCACGAGAAGATAAGAATGTTATCTCAGGAAGCTGGGAATAGAGTGAAGCAGGAAGGGGCAGAGAACGATTTCTTGGATAGGGTCAGAGCTGATCCTTATTTTGCACCAATTTTGGGTGACTTAGAAGAGCTTTTGGATCCAAGAACTTTTATAGGAAGAGCAGCGGAACAGGTTTCGGAATTTTTAGAAGAGGAAGTCCAACCTGTTCTAGATACATATGCCAAAGAGTTGAGCAGCAGAAATGCCGCTGTAACGCTAAATATTTAGTCAAAATTATTTTTTATTATTCTAGTAAACACTGTATATAGTGTAAAAATCAATATTATTTTTACGTGAAATAAATACATACCTGTTTAGCTTGATGCTGTGAATTGGCCACCAAGTATTCCCGATCTTAACCCCACTCGTTTTGCATTAACATGTCGATCGAAAAAGTCAGTTTTAATTCAATACAATAAATTATTTATTAACCAAATATACAATACAACTAAAAGCATTATTACAGTTTTAACATGGTAGAAATTTTCTCAAAAAAATTAATCCACAAAAATAAATCACAAATAAACATTAACGATGAGCGGATGCAAATAAATAATATGAATGAAAATATGTAACTAAAAAAATAATATAAAAAATAAATACTTCTATAACAACGGCAAGAGTAAAAAAATATCGGTAGGTAACCTAAATTAATCGCTAGGTAACAAGGTATTTTCCAGGCAAGTAGGACCCTGACTAGGCCAGTTACACGCTCCTAAAGTGTTATCAAATGTTAAATGTACAGGGCAATTGAACACATGTAAAGTAAATTTCTTTTTATTACAATCCCATCGACACGAATAAAATTTGTTGCACTGATTTGGATGTCTGAACAAACCAGCCCTTTGACAATCTATGGCGCCTTGAAGCCTTACTTTACTTGCTTCCTCTTCAATTGCTTCTTTAGCACCTTCCTTTGCTGCCGATTTTATCAGCTTCAACCCCTTCCTAACTGTATCAACTATCTCCCCATCAGAAACTTCCTCTTTGCTCTTACTCCTCAAGAAAACTTCCACTGCTTGCGTCACTGGCTCTTCATAATACAAAGGAGTCGTAACAGGCCTTACTTTAACCCTCTTACGTACAAAATTCGGTGCTTGAACAGGTATAATAGCATTTGTAGTACTTTTATAAACTACTCCAGGTGCAGAAGTGACCTCCACTATTCTTTGGGCATCGTACTCATAATTTTCCAAAACCTGAGGCTTCACATAATATTCATCTTCATCATCTACAATAACTTCAGTTGGTTTCTTCTTGCGTAAATTCACAGTATTTGAAACACAGGTACATTGCGCACCAAGTTTAGCAGATAATACAGGATGGAAATCATTTTGCTTAATGATTACCTTAGGCCTAACTTGCGCAGGCAAATAGGCGTTTGTAGGTGTTGATACTTCAAATCCTGGTGCAACATAATCTTCAACATAGTGCACAGTCTTTAATTTTGGTGGCAAATACGCCCGTTCAGAGGTTGATTCTACATAAACTTTCTTCGCTTGAACAACAGGTACATACGCAGCTGTTGGTACAATCGTTTTAGGTGTTGAATCAAATTGATACACATCATCGAAAGAACTAAAAGAGTATTTACTAATTGGTCTACTCTGCGTCGTACTTTCATAATACCTTTGAGTAGAAGGATATATAGAAGCTATCGTTGATTGATAAGTAGGTTTAGGTGTTGAAGAATAATACACAACTGGAGTAGGCGTTGTATAAACTTCTTTGTAAACAGGCGTTGTTGATATACTGCTCCCCAAATTATAATTTATATAATAAGCGTTTGAAGTATCAACACTTTGGCTATACTTCGTAAATGGATTTACTGCCGGTTTTGATGCAGTTCTCTCACCAGTAACATACGCTTTCTTAGCTACAAATGGTTCTTCATAAACCGGCTGACGGTTTTCGTAGTTTATAACAGTCTTTGGTGCTTCAACAAAAGCTACCTGAGGTTTAGCATACTCATACCCTTTAAATTCTAAACTCCCAGCAAATTTATTGGCTTCTTCATACAGCTGTTTGTGTTCTGCTGCTCCGTAAGTGTAGCCAACAGTCGGTTTAGGCGTTGAATGACTTGAAACTTCTTCAAATCTAACAGCAGGCTGTGGGTAACTATACCCTTTGTTGATGACTGTAGTGGCAATTGTTGGTTGTACTACAGTAACTGGTTTAGGTGTTGAATATGTTACTACAGCTGGTTTTTCCTCGAACACAACTGCTGGTTTCTGATATACGTACCCATGATCTACTTTATGTCCATAACTATAACCAGTTGCAACATTTGATTCAACAGTTGAAGGCGTTGAGACAACTACAGGTTTCTGATAATCATATTGCTTATTATAATAATTATAACTCTGTGTAACTGCAGGTTTAGGCGTTGTATACGTTGTTACAACTTCAGGTTTCTGGTAGACATATCCGTGATCTACATTGCTTCCATAGCTATATCCAGCTGCGACATTGGATTCAAATGCTACTGAAGGTTTTGAATAAGTGGATAAAATTTGTTTTTGTTCAAACGCTATTGCAGGTTTTTGGTATTCGTACCCTTGTTGCAAGGTAACTTGTGCTTTATTTTCGTAATTATAGTTTTGTGTAACTACCGTCGGTTTCGGTGTTGAATATGTAGTTACAACGGCAGGTCTTTCTTCAAATATAACTGAAGGTTTATGGTATACATATCCATGATCGACTTTACTTCCATAGCTGTAGCCACTTGCAACATTCTTGTCAAACGCTATTGTAGGCTTTACAGTTGAAGGTGTTGAATACGAAGATACAACTATGGGTTTTTCTTCAAATGTAACTTCAGGTTTCTGGTAATCATACCCCTGCTGGATCACACGCTCTTCATTTTCGTAATTATACGATTGTGCAATCACCGGCTGAACAGCGATAGGTTTAGGTGTTGAATACGTAGTTACAACAGCAGGCTTGTGTTCAAATACAACTGCTGGCTTTTGGTATACATATCCATGATCTACTTTACTTCCATAGCTGTAACCACTTCCAACGTTCGTGCCTACAGCTACTATCGGCTTTACAGTTGAAGGTGTTGAATATGTGGATACAACAATAGGTTTTTCTTCAAATGTAACAACAGGTTTCTGGTATTCATATCCTTGCTGCACTGCATGCTCTTTATTTTCGTAATTATAACTCTGTGCAACCACAGGTTGAATAATGACAGGTTTAGGTGTTGAATAGGTAGTTACAACAGCCGGCCTCTCTTCAAATACAATAGCAGGTTTTTGATACCCATAACCATGATCTACTTTATTCCCATAGCTGTATCCACTTGCAACGTTTGATGCAATAGCTATTGCAGGTTTAGCAGTTGTAGGTGTTGAATACGTAGACACCACAACTGGTGCTGGTTTTTGATATTCGTAACCTTGATGTACACTGATGTGTTCTTTGTTTCCGTAGTTATAGCTGTTTGCAAATGCAGCCGGAGTAACAACAGTTGGTTTAGGTGTTGAATATGTTGTAATAATAGCTGGCCTTTCCTCGAAAGCAACAGTAGGTTTTTGATAGTGATACCCTTGCTCAGCATGCTCTTTATTTTCATAACTATAACTGTGTGCAACTGTTGGTTGAGTAACAACAATAGGTTTTGGTGTTGAATACGTTACTACGGCTGGTTTTTCTTCAAAAACTACAGAAGGTTTCTTGTATTCATATCCATGTGTTACAACAACAGGTGTAGGTGTTGTGTATGTTGACACTATCGCTGGTTTTTCTTCAAATACAACAGCAGGCTTCTGGTATACATACCCTTGATGTTTCTGATTTTCGTAATTGTAACTTGTAGCAACTGTTGGTTGAACAGACACTATTGGTCTAATTGTTGAAGGCGTTGAATATGTTGAAACAACCACTGGTGCAACGACGGGTTTTTGATATTCATAGTAACCATAGTTTACTGCCGGTATTGGAGTTTTTGGTGTTGAATACGTTGATATTGGTTGAAAGATTGGTTGGGGCGTTGAATGAACTATTGCAGGTGTTACTTCAAATTTGATCGTTGGTTTTGAGTACGTGTAACCATTGCCTATGGGTTTCGGTGTTGCATAAGTAGTTACAACATGAGGTACTTCCTCGAATATTGCGGGTTGAATAGGCTTTACCGTTGATGGTGTTGAGTAGGTGTTGATTGAAACTATTGGAGGTTGAGGTTGAATTAATTTGTGTGTCTCATATACTACTTGCTTTGGAGAATTGTCGACTTTGTTGAATGAGTAGGTTGATACAGCTCCGGTGTTGATGAGTTGTCCTGATGTAGGGTAACTGTAGTCGGTAACTATTGGTTGCAGATTTTCTACATGCGCTGGCGTTGGTGTGGTTGACACAAAATGCGTTTGCTTCTGTGCGTTAAATCCAGAATATTGTTGTCCATGCACTTGTTGAGCAATGTTGATTTTTGGACTGTTTTCAACTATAAATGGAGCAGGTGTTGACGATACTATTTTTATTGGGTTTTTGACGAACGCAATTTCTTGGTTTCTGTAGTTATAATCTGGAGCGGGAGTTGATGAAACGTAGTTTACAAAAAGAGTATCGTTAGCGAATTTTGAGAAGTAATTGGATTGGTAGTAACTGTTGGCAGAATCTATTTTGTACTGAAGTTGAGGTAGGTTGGCAATAACTCCACCATTGTAAGTGTCGAGTTCGTTTAATTTTCCGTTTGGTACTGGTACTGATGATACAACGGGTACGTTAGCTTCTGGGGATCCCGAGGGGTATTGTAAGGTAACAGGAGTGGCACTTGATATGGTGTCAATATTAGACCCTTCGTGGGTTATTTCAATTTCACTTCTGCCGCTTAGACCAACCGAGCCGACTGCTGAATATCCTCCTCCGACAATATTAATATTTTCGGTAACAGGTGATATTTTGTTGTATTTCTGTTGTTGAGCAATCGCAGAGAACCCATGGTTGATGTAATCGGCATTATTTTGGATGATGTTTAGAGAAGCATCTTTATCGGCTGACTCATACCGGAAGCCCGTTTTGTCGTTGACAACGTATTGCCCGCCTTGTCCAAAATTGCTACCTCCAATGTTAGCCTGGACCAAAACATTTCCATCGTTAACTCCATTTAATCCAAAAGCATTATAGTAACCAAATTGAGAATGGTTTTGCAGTATTCCAAGATTGGCATCAAAACCAGAAATAGGTACCAAATTAATCTGATTATCCAGGCCGAAACCAATATTTCCTATTACCGTTGAATAGACTCTTTGAATTGGTTGGGTGATGGTACCCGTTAATCCACCTAATGGTACTATTCCCAAAGTACCTAAGCCATCGTATTGGCTTAATGGGAATTGGTTGATGCCTTTCTCATAACCAAACAGTTCTCCTTCTGCAGTGCCGCTCCCACATTTTGGTACCAACCAAGGCCATTCGCAAATCAGTCTGCTTTCATCAAAAACTAAACCAAAAGGACATCTAAATTCATACGCAGATAAAGGAGATTTGCCATGGTCGAGACAAGCGAAGAACCATCTACAGTTTTCAGGATCAGCATAGTACCCTAGAAACATTTTCATTATATTTTGTTTGTTTTAGAACAGCAACGATTGATTTACCTGGTTCCGATGGACAAATGAACCTTTGTCGTGGTACCGGAGCGATTTCACTGCTACCAGAACAAGCAGATGCATGCGATAAGCTTCCTGGCCAAACGCATACTTCTACTTTGCTATCAAAAACTAAACCAGCAGGGCAGTCAAATTCAAAAACGTTGAATTCGTCTGACAGTTGATCGAATTTTACACAACGGTGGAAACGACCACAAGATCTTGGATGGACAAAGTAGCCTTGGCGAGAGCATTCGAATTCTGTTCTGGTGTCCTAAATAACTTTAATTTACTTTGGATTCCATATTTTCAAATATAATTACCTGTCTGACGATGTGGACGTGTCCCTCAACATCAATAATTCTTGTAATGCGATATGGAGAAACTTGAATAGTATCAATTGGTCTTGGTGTTTCCAAGATTTCCCTCTCCAAAGAATGAAGAACAGCTGCTCTGGGAGCTCTTCCTTGTCTTGATAGCCCATTATAAGCCGCTTCTAACAAGGAACCATCGCATTTTTCACCGCCATCTTGGGAAACATCTTTTAAGGCTATTCCACTAAGGCCCCTAACCCTAGCGTATTTAGCCTTTATGTCCATACTCGTTGAATCATCAAATGCAATCCATTCCTTTTCCCTAAAAATATGTTAAGCCAATGTTGTGGCAACAGAATTCAATATTTACAAGTGATACATGAATGCACTGCTATTATTTGTGGAATTCAACTTAAGTTGATTAGTGGTAAATTGATTAGTGGTGAATGGATTTGTTATATCTTGAGTAACAGTAAAATTTGCCTTTAAAGATCTTTGCTTTATTGATTTTAATAGTTAGAATTGTTGTTTAATTTGTGCCAGTATAATTTTATATTATTTTAATTTGGTGAAATTCTGGCATAAGGTAAATAACAAATATATATTTTTTTATAAAATAATAATACATAGTATATTGTTTCATATATTTTATTTATCATAATTAGGTACTGTTTTATTACTTTTATCAGATTTTAATACCTACAGCTATTTGTAGGTTATTTTTGAGGAAGGTTTTTGTAATTTTAATGTTATTTAAAATTTCTGTTTTATTTATTTTTGAAACTGAATTAGTGTATTTTTTAATAATTTGGCAAATTTGATTTCGAATTAAATTTTTTCTTCGGAGGGAAGTAACGATATTAAAAAAATCACTAACTCAATTTCAAAAATAAATAAAAAAGAAAAAGAAATTTTAAATAACATTAACATTACAAAAACCCTTCTCAAAAATAACCCACAAATAATTGTATTAAAACCTCATAAAAGTAATAAAACAGTAATTCTGAACTCCATAGATTATAAAAATAAAGTTTATGAACTATTAAATGCCCGATCAACATATGTATACAATTATCCCTAAAGATCCTACTGAGTTTACAAAACAAAAAAATATTTCTAAATTACTATGGGCGTGGGTAAAAATATGGTTGGGGACCTAGAGGCAGAATGGAATTGCATTAAAAATAGTTTAGATTCCGCAACTAGAGATATTTTGGGTCATAAACTGAATGAAAGTAGAAAACTCTGGATAACAAAACACATTGTGAGTCTAATAGAGGAAAGGCGAAAATGTAAAAATAGGTTAGATGAAAGAGGGAAACAAAGATATGAGAAGAGAGTGGTGTTGTTTATTTGAAGAAAGTTCTCATTGACTTTCGTTGTAATATTATCTCACTTTGAATGCTCCTGTATATGAGTAATCTAGAGAGGCGTGGTAATTGCTCAATAAATAATCGACACCCAATTAATTGCATAAAAAGAATTCAGAATTGCTAGACACTCTTTGGTCACTGTTACAGAAAACAGGTGTGTTCCGAAAAAAGAAAGTTTCGCAACTTGTCCGTGCCACTGCGACTTGTTATATATTCGACAGTGCCCCAGGGAACGATCAAGTTTTAAAAGTGTATATATCTATGTTCTTTTCATTTAAATCGGACTGGCTGTTGCGTAACTGGAAATTGAAACCATTGACTTTTGTATAAATTTATCAAGTAGGCATTATGCTGTCCAGCCTGAAATGATATTCAATTGTCCATTGTCAGCGTAAATGAAGGACAATTGTTTATTGAGCAGTCGCCGGGTATTATGAATGGCGACAGGAGAAAGACAAACATAAGTTAATATAGTCAGTCCCAAAATAAGTTTTCATTACCTGAAAATGTATGGTCCAGCTTGATCCTGGTCTCGCTCCAGCATCCAGCTTTTCCCATCTTTCATTTTATTGCATAATTCTTCTCTGTTCAGCGATCGTACGTCAAGAGCTGGACTTCCTGGTGCTGTGTGTTCTTCATTTTGAAGAGTGAAACTGAATGCTTGCACAGGTGCTGTTATGACCAGTTTAGATAAGGGAGCTCCAAGACCAGTTATTAAGTCCACAACTGAGTCCTGAAACGTGTTATCGGTTTAATTGATTTATCCAAGCGATTGTGTGGGTTTTGGTTGATCTAAATAACACCTTTCTTTTCCCACTAATCGAAAGTAACGGATGCAGATTGTGATGTAAGTGAGAATGTAAAAATTTCTACTTGCCAATTTCTTTGATAATAATTTGCAATGAGTTTAAGAACAAGAAGTTCAGCCTGTGCGAAAGCGATTACATATACAGCCAGCAACGCAAGAAAACCTCAAGGGGCCGACAACTGGCGCCATGGGTCTGAACCAATTTTCTTCAAGGGTAAAGAAAGGAAATGCCGATTCAAAAAAATACAGTGGGTGGGACAGTTTTAGCAGTCCCATCCCGAAAACTATTTATGGGAGCATACATCCAATGTTGCAAGACGAAAAATTTTTTAACTAAAAGAAAAACTGAGGATGGTGGTACCTCCCTAGTTCCTGACTGTTAAAAGAAGAAGCAAAAGATTTTGAGAATATTCAGAGAATATTGTATAAGTTGGAAACATTTTTCTTCTATATACCGCGTGTGACAAACTTCCATGTGTACATGGGGAAATAACGTGGGCAATTACATTTTTGGGGATTCCTGCTCCCCTTGTGTAGTTACAGTGGTGGTAAAGGTAGCAATAGTTTAGTTTCCTCAGCTAGGGATATTTTGGGTCATAAACAGAATGAAAGTAGGAAACCCTGGATAACAAAACATATTGTGAGTCTAATAGAGGAAAGGCGCAAATATAAAAATAGGTTAGATGAAATAGGGAAACAAAGATATAAGGCGATCAAGTGGGAAATTATTCGGAAATGTAGGAAAGCGAAAGAGCAATGGATCGACGATAAGTGCAAAGAAGTGGAAAATAAGTTCGAAATAGGAAAGACTGATGAAGCATATAAAATAATTAGGAGAAATTTTAGAGAAATTGGATCTAGTACCAAAAGCATTAGGAATGAGGCAGGAGATATCCGAATCGAAAGCGGGGAGAAGGCAGATAGGTGGAAATAATATTTAGGAAACTTATATGCGGGACAGGAAGTGCAAGATATATTAGAAAGTGAAAGCAGTGTAGAAGGGGATAACCTAGGGAGTCCTATAATGAGAGAAGAGTTTGAAATAGCACTAAAAAGTTTAAGGAATAATAAAGCACCAGGTATAGATGGCTTGCAGGCAGAAATCTTAAAGTGCGCAGGTCAAGAGGTAATAGATCGTTTATTTAAATTAGTTAGTCACATATACCTGACAGGCGAGATTCCAGAAGATTACAAACGGAACATCATAGTAGCTTTGCCAAAAAGGAAAGGCGCGGATAGATGCGAAAATTTTAGAACTATCAGTTTAACTTCCCATGCGTCAAAAATTTTAACTAGAATTGTGCAAAGAAGGATGGAGAAAAAGGCGGAAGAAATATTAGGAGAAGATCAGTTCGGATTTAGACGAAATAGAGGAACGCGCGAGGCCATTCTAGCTTTACGAGTAATTATAGAAAAAAACGATAGAAAAGAGAAAGAGCGTATATATAGGATTTGTAGATTTAGAAAAAGCCTTCGACAACGTAAAATGGGGGAAGATGTTCGAAGTGCTGAGAAAGGTAGGGATGAAATACAGGGACAGAAGAATAATACATAATCTCTACAAAGAGCAAAAGGCAGTTATAGAATGTGAGCAGGAACGAAGGGAAGTAGATATCCGGAAGGGAGTGAGACAGGGATGTGCATTGTCACCTCTAGTTTTCAACTTATATATCGAAGATGCGATTAATATTGTTAAGGAAAGAACAGCCTCAGGGATCAATGTACAGGGCCAAACTATTAATATGCTCAGATTTGCGGATGATATAGCAGTGTTAGCATCTAGCAAAGAAGAATTAGGAGCGGCTTTGAATGAAATGGAAGCAGTTTTGACACAGGGCTACGGCATGAAAATCAATAAAAAGAAAACTAAAATTTTGGTATGTAGATGGAGTGAAAATAGAACTAAAATTGAAATACAAATAGGAAATGAGAAGATAGAGGAGGTCGCGGATTTCTGCTACTTAGGAAGTAAAATAACCCAAGACGGTAGGAGCACTAAAGATATAAAACAAAGAATGGCGCAGGGCCGAGTTGCGTTTAACAAAAAGAAACAACTGTTATGTTCGAGAACGGTTAATATAGAGACTAGGAAGAGACTCTTAAAGTCGTATGTATGGAGTACGGCTTTATACGGGTGCGAAACTTGGACAATAGGAGAAGCGGATAGAAAAAGAGTAGAAGCGTTTGAACTGTGGTGTTACAGACGCATGATGAAGATACCGTGGATAGATAAGGTTAGCAATAGGGAAGTATTAGAAAGAGTTGGGGAAAGGCGAAAGGTATGGAAAACAATAAAGAGTAGGAGAGATAGGATGGTAGGACACCTTCTAAGACACAAAGGAATAGTTCGCGACATACTAGAGTCAGAGATAGGAATAAAAAGAGGTAGGGGTAGGCCTAGATTAGACTACTGCTCTCAAATAGTTAGGGATGTAGGATGTTCTACTTTTAGGGAAATGCGTAGGTTAGCTCAGGATAGAAAAGAATGGAGGTACGCGTCCAACCAGTCTTCGGACTGAGAACCTTATGATGATGAAAGGTAGCAATCGAAAGACTATTTTTTTCTGCAATTTTCCAATTTATTAATGCATTAAAAGCAAAAATTACACTAATAATTTTCAAATTAAAACACGGATATTCATCAGATTACCTATGACAATTTAATTTATTCTAATCAAAGACTCCCTTGATTCTAATTTCTAATTCGTCTGAACTGTCAACATTATTTATAGACAATTTAAAATTTGGATTTCAAAATGAACAAAAATATTTATTCAGTTGAAGAAAAGGTTTTCATTGTGAAAACATTTTACGGCGGCAATAGTCTGCGGGTAGTCCGTGACTTATTTTCTGTAAAATGTAACAACAATAAAAAACTTAGTTAAGAAATTTGAAGACACTGGGAATCTTTCATTGAAAGAAGGTAATTTTTACTAATACATTTACTTGGTTTTTATTTAGATAATTCTGATTCGCTTATTATTATTACCTATTATGAGAAATTTAACAAGTGATAACGTGGAGTGAAACAAAACTAAAATTAATCTTATCATTTATTTTTTTAGTCGTTCCAAGACATCTAAATGTTGAGGTAGAGGAAATGGTAATAGGCCTGATAACTGCTAGTCCAACATCTAGTTTAAGGTCTATTGCCCTAGAATGTAATGTTTCAAAAGAAACTGTCCGTAACATATTAAAAAAGACAAATATCATTCCTTTACATTCCAATGTCACCAAGAATTACTTCCTTTTGACGAAAAATCAAGGCAAACTTTCTGTGAAGAAATACAAGAACGGGCTAATCGGGATCGCAGCTTCCTCTCATCAATTTGTTTTACCGATGAGTGTACCTTCACTTTAAATCAAGAGCCAAATTCACAAAACGTTAAACATTGGGCCCAGGAAAATCCCAGAATAAATCTAGCCACTACAACGCAATACCCTCAAAAAATCAATATTTTTAATAATCGCATTATAGGACCATTTGAAATACAGGGAAATTTAAATTCAGAAGCTTATTTAGATCTTTTAATTAACCATATTGGCCCTGCATTAGAAGAAGTTGCACATGCGAATCGGGAGGTCTGGTTTCAACATGACGGATGCCCAGCACATTTTGGAGCACAAGTGAGGGAATTATTAAATGAAATATTTCCAGAGAGCTGGATTGGTCGAGGTGGTGCTATAAACTGGCCAGCTAGATCTCCCGATTTGGTACCGTGTGACTTTTTCTTGTAGGGTCATTTAAAAAATAAGATTTATAAAACTCGTCACCCAAATATTGATTCTTTAATAAGGAATGCTATTTTTGCGGAATGCAACTTAATAAACGATCGGCAACTTGCGAATGTGAGAAATTCTTTCTATAATAGGCTGGGATACTGTCTGATACAGAATGGGGGTTTATTTGAATATTTGTTATAGTTATTTTTCTTTTTTTATGTTACTTTCATTTCATTGTATATTAATAAGTTTTTGTCCTTACCTAGATATGAAATAAATAAGTATTAAATTGCCAGATTACAAAATTCATTAGAGCAAAATAAGCAAATGTTGCCGCTTGTTAAATTTTTCATAATTGCAGTAAAATTAAAGTAATTTAATTTTCATTATGTATTTCATTTTACTGCTTTAACATTTTCCCAAAAACTTTTTAATAGGTTAGACGACACCTACAATTTACCCTAAACTATGGACCAGCATTCACCAACGAAACATCCACACCAGTAATCAATTAATTGTCAAGTATAGGTAATGACAATAATAATGTGAATGAGAATTGTCTAAATAAAAAAAAAAAAAGTTTATGTATTAGTAAAAATTAACTTCTTTCGATGAAAGATTCCCAGCCTTCCAATTTCTTACTAAATTATTTGTTGTTATACCGAAGGAATAGGACCGTTATTGAATTTTACAGAAAATAAGGCACGGACTACGCGCAAACTATTGCCGCCGTAAAATATTTTCACAATGAAAACCTTTTCTTGAACTGAATAAATATTTTTGTTCATTTTTAAATAATGTTGACAGTTCAGAAAATCCATAAAAATCAAAGACGTCCGTGATTAGAATAAATTAAGTTGTCATGGATAATCTGATAAATTTCTGTGTTTTAGTTAAAAAATTATTAATGTAATTTCTGCTTTTAATGCTTTAATAAATTGGAAAGTTGTAGAGTTTTTGATATCCTCATACGCAGAAAAAAATAGTCTTTCGATTGCTATACCTTTACCACCACTGTAGCTACACATGGGGAGCAGGAATCCCCAAAAATGTAATTGCCCATGTTATTTCCCCGTACACATGGAAGTTTGTCACACGGTATATTGAATTCCTCCGATTTAGTTTAATCTCTTCTCAGTCCACTCCATTTTAGGTGGTCTTCAAAGTCATCTATTAGTGTTTGGATTCTATGGCCACCGTTTCTGCAGCAAGACCCAAAAATCTAAAACGAAGCATTGTGCATTTTCGAAGAAATAGTTTCATCCTATCCTGAGTTGTACTGATGGCACTGTGAATTTCAAAATCATGAATTTTCACACTTCAGCCTTGCCTAAAATGACTATCCTTCCGTTATAGTAGTTGTCAAAAAATTGGCTTCATTTTGGAGGTTATTTGGTGTACGTTTGTGATAAGCCTATCCTGAAGGTAGGACTGGCAAGAGACTGTTTTGGAAAACTGTTAAGGTTTTACATTCTGTAGCTCTAGACTATCTAGAATAGCACATCTGGAATGCCCATGTGGATCTCTTCTATTATTCCATTTAAGAAAGCCGGTTTTAACATCCGCTTCAACATTTATCTCACCAAATCGTGCAACAGGGCCAAAAGTCTCTCTTTAACTAAATCCTCGGACGACCAAGCGTTACTTGTAGCGGCGGGAAGTCTTCCCATCGGCATTTCGCTTCACTCGATAAATCCATTGATTCAATATAACCTTACGACCTGCTGATAACGTGGTCAAGTCCCACATCAAGTTTTCCTCCACCGAAGCCATTTCTTCTTACATTGCTGCGACCCAGTGTACCTTTTCTGCTGATATAATTGCCTGGGTGTAATTTCTCGGCTCGTCCACTTCAGTAAGCATAATTCGATATCCCCCCATCATGGGTATTGCTGGAATCTGAACTCCCATGTCTGCTTCTTCAATGGATCAGTCTTTGATCCTTTTTTTGGAACTACTACTTGTCCAGGCAATGAATCATCCGATGAACCAACTGGATTTAGCGCACCCATATCTATTCGCTAACTTAGGTAAAGGAGTAGAAGATTGCTAATTACCCTGATATTGTTTAAACTTCATGAATTGAAAATTTCCAGGCCGTCGGATTAGCAATATAGCTTCTATGTCAGCAGGGATCAATTTCTTAATATTCGAGGGCATTTGCACTCGGAATAATGCGTTATTCTTTATAAATAAACATTACGATGGGTACTGTAAACCGGGACTACAATAGCAGGCGGGGTAACTTTGACAGATCGTGCGCGCTCTGCGTTTAGATATAACCTCACTTTTAGCCGATTGTTTATATCAATATAACCGTTGTGTTTGTGATCAGTGAAGTACAAGAGAACAAAATATATAAGATAGTACTCCAGAGCCCCAGGTTCTCGTAAATACAAGGACTACACAGAAGAGGGGCTATACTTTGGCACCGCATATTATATAAATGTTTAATTATGCATCTTTACTGATAGAAATCAATCCCCGTTTATTCAAAATAACGATAAAAGTAAAAAAGAAAACTAACCGCTATTGGATTTGAACCTCCGTATGCTCCGGATTCAATATCGGCGGCATGCGATTGAACTCACTAATCCATTGTGACATGGCTATCCACTTCTTTACACTTGTATTTAAACGAAGTTGATTCCCACGCGACATATTTTTGAAAATATTTTTGATATTTTTTGTTAAACTTTGAAAAATATTGCACAAAAACGTTCTCTGGTGCACATTGTATTTGTCCTGATACTCGGAATATCCTTGAAACAATTTGGGGACATAGAAATCGCAATTTTCAAATTTCCCATGTTAAAGAGGATACATACACTAAATAAAAGACATAGCTGTTCGTATGTTCAATTTATATAATTCGTTAACATGAATTATACGCTTACCAATTAACCGCATCCATGTGTTTTTCGGATTCTTCTTCATTATCACTGGAATAGGTTTTTTCCATATCTGTCAGTATTTTTTTAACTTCAGTCACTTGATAATTTTGTTTATTGTACAGAAATATACGTATCCATAGATACACACATAATTTCAATGTGAAAGGTGCTTTGCGCAGAGGAACGTAACGCCTCACTTTTAGTTAACACTTAACACTTGATTTTACTACTTATAAAATTTCCGTACCGCGGGCTATAACTGAAAATCGATTTTGTAAGGAGTAAACTCCAAAAATTGGAAAATCATCAGTTGTAGACCAAAATAGTGCTGTCACTTTCCACTGAGTTTCAGGTTTACAAACAATTCTGGAAAAATATGAAAGTCCGTAATACCGAAAATCTGCACAGTTTTACGGTAGGTACCATATTCTTGCGTGTATTGTACCACAGACGAATTTAACTAGTTTAACTAGTTAAATTCGTCTGTGATTGTACTTATTATGATCCTACCTATCTAGAATCGAAGTCTGGATACGCCAATGGTGAAATTAAAAGTAAAAATGTCTACTCTGACGAAACAAATCGATTGATAAAAGTCGATACTAAATACAAAAATATAATTAGCATTGTCGACGAACCTGTTTACAAATTTTACCTAATAGGTCAATGTCGCATGCTCTATATTTTCTTACCTCAAAAACCGGAGTTTTCTATCTGTCTAACCCGGATCTCATGAATAAACATATTTTCAATATTTCATAATTAATTAATAATTAATCTGCTAACCACCCAGGTTATAAATACGTGCGGCATTTTTTCTCAAAACAGCCACAACCAAATTGGGAGCGCGCTACAAAACGGTACAACGTGGGTCGGTCAAACAAGAATAAATAATTATACATATTATTATGAAGGCGGCGAATTTTTTAATCTGAAGATGTATTAGTTTTCTCAATGACGTCATGGAAAGGACGAAGGTAACACGTTTTCAAGTACGAACGCTAAAATCAGGACAGTGATTGCAGAGTGAACTGTTCTGAGTTCTGACATGATTTTTTAATGTTGAACAGGTGCCGACTAATAGATCCGCTCAAACAACTACACCTAGGGCAAGAACCGCGTCAGGAATGGAATTATGGAACAGGCCTACGTTGGTAGCAGTAGTTATCCTTTCCCAAATAAAAAATAATTTCGTTTTCATTTGATCTGGCGTAGTATTTGCGTGCTCCACTAATTCATTCATTCCTTCTCGCTTGAGTAGCGCTGCTAATAATACAGTTTTATTTATAAATAAACGAGTAAGGCCAAGTTTATCATAGGTTGGCCAAACCCTCAATTAAAATTTGTATAAAAAAGAATAACTGGTCGTGTGGAAGCTCTTTTACAAAGCAAAGTAGTGATGGGTGTGGGTCAGGAGGTTGTTTCTTATTCAAGGCTTTTCCTTATTCTAGTGTTAGTATTGTGCATTTTTACAGCGTTGCATAACCATCAAGATTTATGATCATCCAATTGATCTTTATTGAAGATCTGTACCTGTCTTTTTTTGTTAGTGAATGTAGGTAAACAAGAGGAATCCCAGTTTGAAAATCTGAAGAAAAAAGAAATATCTCCCAAAAAAAATTGAGGAAGAGTATCTTGGAATACAGGAGGTCTTCCTTCTATCGTTGGAAGGTGCAATCGGGGGCTTGAAATTGAGAAGGGCTGCTGAAAGAGACGATATAAGAAATAAGCAACTGACGCTTCGGATGACACTGTATGAAAAACTCCGCTCATGTGTTATCTCTCACACTTGTTGAATATTTTTTGGCAACAATGCTGAATGCTAAAGTCAAAGTCTGCTTGAAGAGGATGCTCATCAATTTTCCCCCATAAAATATGACTTGTTTTGAATATAGGAGCATATTAGAACCGTGTCGATCCTAAACTTTCACGAACCTCATCGTGTAACCATACCGGTAGAGGAAGATCAGTATCTTTCTTCGTTCTTCATATAGGTACTTCTAATAGACTGCCAGCAATTAAACACCCCATATTTATACATAAAAGGCAAAAATAAATTTATACGTGGTGGTCAACAACTTCAAGGGCATAATAATAATCGCCTCTAATAGTCGGGGAGCAAGGTGCTGTAATTCGACACCCTCTATACAACTCGAACACACACAAGAAAATGAAGCTGATTCTTAAGTAAAATGATCTGCCGGATTCGAATTTTGAGGTAATCTTATTTTTTGGAATTAACATATGCATATGCGAGACCAAACACGGACAAAGCCTCTAAATTATTTTTGGTGAAGAAACGAAACATTAATATTGTTGCTGAAAAAAGTTACAGGGAGTTAAAACATAAATAATTCGGCGCGCTAGCCGCGCTGAGCCGTGTAGTAGTGGTTTATGTGCGGGCGTACAAACGCTGCATTAATATCGAGAACACTCGTATTTTTTATTCCGACAAATTGCATTTCCCTTCTCATAAACATGATATTATACATTGCACATTAGATTTCATGCATGCACATCGAAAAGAACAGGTAAAATTTTTACATTTACAGAACTGTGTTATACTAACACAATCCAGTTTAGAGCTATTTGTGAATGTTATTGGCATAATAACGTCATTTTCCTTGTACCATCAATATTCCAGGATGTTTCGAATATTTTGACTTATTTGCCAAGCCGTTTTATATTCAGCACACTGAAAAAAGCTCTTTTAACATGAAAGTTAAATGCATTTTCCGTAGGAGGCAGATCTCTGAAAGCAAAACACATCATTTTTCTGATGAGACAAAAATTGGGTTAGTGAGTGATTATCGACGTGAAAGGGTCTCTAGGGGACCGGGACGACAAGAAAGACTTACTTTTGCCAGAGAAGTTGTTCCTTATCAAGGCGGAACAGTAATGTTTTGAAGGGGGTATAATGTATGGTCGTCGGACTCCACTTATTCACGTGCCGCAAATCATGACGGGAAACATTTACATCCAAAACATTATCCAACCAATCATCCTTCCATTGGAGAAAATTTTTATTGACGATAACGCCACGCCCTACCGCACAAGAAGGGTTGCCAATTTGCTACAGGAAGGGAATATTCCAAGAATGAATTGGCCAACAAACTCACCTGACTTGAATCCTTGTGAGAACGCGTGGGATATGCTAAAAAGGGACTGCTCGAGAACAGAGGAGGACATACTTGTTATTGACATCTTCGTCTCTCACATTTGGGTAGACTGTGGTCTTTTCAAAAAAAATTAATTCAGACATTTACTTAAATTTAATTCCTGGCCGTGTACTCCTTCCATGAAAATAACCTTACATGTGATAAAGCATTTCAATAAAATGTAGAATTGAATCCACATACTTGTTAGAATTATTTTTGCTTACGTTTCAAATTAATTCAGGGGGCCAAGAGTTTCGGCTATGTGTGTATTATCAAGGATAAAAGCGCCCTAACACATGTCGCTACCTATCAACCTATCAGCGCGGCTAGCGCGCACGAGTTATTTATGTTTTAACTCGCTGTAACTTTTTTCAGCAACAACATTAATGTTTCGTTTCTTCACCAAAAATAATTTCGAGCCTTTGTCCGTGTTTGATCTCGCATATGTATATGTTAATTCCGAAAAATAAGATTACTTACCCGGTGCATGAAAAATACATTACACAAATTTGAGGTTTAGCAAGAAACCATTTTTTTCATCAAATTGGAAAATTGTAGAGGCAACGTGAGTACACTGTGATGATCAGCACACTGCAGTGTATATTCCACGAAAAAAACAGGTCTCTAACTCTTTTCGTTGCTGAAATACAACATGAAGAGTATTAAAAATGGTCGAAAATTGATTTAGGAAAATTTAACGAAAACCCGATTTTCCGGCATTTTCGCAATTCCCGATCTTTTCGCGACCTCAAAATTCGAATCCGGCAGATCATTTTACATAAGAATCAGCTTCATTTTTTTTGTGTGTATTCGAATTGTCTGCTCCAAGACCATAAATTTTGAAAAATCTTGGACAACAAGAGGGGAAACAATTCATGGCCAAATTAGAAAATTTCAAAACGCAAAATTGGTTTGTTTGTTGTTTTACTTATTTCATAACTTGTTATTGCAAATATATATATATCCATAATTTGCCTCAAAATTGTATTATTTATGGCCATCCAGATTTCTGTACCTAACCCTTTACCACTTCTCTTTCAAATAAGTTTTTGCAATTTTTTGTTATGTTGTCGTGATATGTTTTTGCTTATCCCTCTGGGCTGGCCACTAATAAATACTTATTTATTTAACCGAACAACCAGGACTATAAAGTCGTCTTTGACAAGTTCCAAATGAGTACCCACGTACAAGTTCAATGCATGTTAAGAGAGTGTCGTAAACTTATTAATGACATGCTGCAAGAATGATTTATAATATTATTTCAATAGTATACGCCACACACGAGCCCGTTATTAATGGTCTACATGGTTTTTATCTGATTATTCTTCCAAACTGCAATAAAAAAACATGTGGGTACTAATATCAGTACATCGAATCTTGCTGATATTCTTCTGTAAGTTTTTGTTACGGTGTTGTAAATATGGATATGCATACGAAACAATTTGAAACCAGAAATCCGTTACAATACGTCGGAATATCATTCACCTTCACTTGTTTTGTATCATTGTTTTACCATAGATAGTGAGATGAAGGTTGCTTCAGTATTTTTGAAGTTTCTGATGAAGGCAAGTTGTTAAAATCGTTTTTTTTTGTTTGCGATGGGAAATATGCAAATTTGTTTTACATACGAGAGAGTACTGATAAATAGTTAGCTCTGGCAATTTTCCTGGGACAAAAGAAAGGCTTGTTATCACAGCAACCAAAAAAACTTATTTAAGATACCCACATGCAAACGGATTCATGGAAGTTGCGTTACTGTAAAAAACTGAATTGTATGTTTCGAGAGAGTTTGCCATTATTGATGGAATTAAATTTTATTGATATAGAGGCATGACAAAATTATTACTAGACTGAGAACGGAAGAAAAACTAAGAGAGAAAAAAGGACGTGGCAGTTGAAAATGGCTAATACCCACTGAAGTAAGAACAACGCTTAAATCCATGAAAAATGGGAAAAATAATCCAGCAGAACCACTGACTGCTGGCATCACTGGACTACTATAGTTGGCAACTTACCGTGTTCTGCATGTCCCATAATCCAGATAGCCTACTAGGATGAAAGGTGACGTTATTTGAAGCGCCCAAAAAAGCTGTTTGTAAGATAAACACATCAGCTTGCTTCGTTAAAGCCTTCAAGTCGTAATATTTAGCCAAAATTTCAGCCTTCGGTGGTACAGACAAGGCCAAATACAAATCCGGTCCCAATTTACTCCTCACCGTTGAAATAAAATCGCTAATGTCGGTTTTTGATGTCAATTTCTTCAAATTGATCTCCAACCCGTCGATCTTCGTTGATTTTATGGTGTTTATTATGCCCTAAAAGGAAGAAAAAAAATGAATATTAATTTAGTTTCAAAAGGATACTTTGACTTGTAGGATAAAAATCATGCAATGGAAATTATTTGAGCAGAGTATTTAACAAAAACAATTATAAAGATTATGTGTAATATTATGACTATGAAAATTATTTTTATATTGGAAGACGAAGTAAAGTTTTCCTCTGCAGTATTTTGCCCATAAAAGTGCAAATCAGTCCAATAAAAATTCAAAAATCGCGAAGGACATTAGCACTGAATCGATTATTATTTCCGTTACATCGATTTCGCTTCTTACTATTTTATTACAAATCCGCGATATTTAACATTTTATTTACATAAGTAACGACTTATTATAAACAAAACTTTAGCAGGATTTGCTAATTTTAGACGCATAAAATTTTATAAGAGCTTTTAATAATTTTGATCTTTTGCATTTTTATTAAGTATGCATGTTGGAGAAAAATGTTATAGGAAAAGCCAATCCTTATTTTTAATATGGTACTGAATCAAATCATTTCTACTTATATAGTTTGTCTCGTTTCCTCTGAATCGCATTTTCTCGAGTGTATCACATTTTATTGCCTATTTTAGATTCTGTAATCGAATTCGGCATATCAGTTTGTTTTCATTGATATTTTAAAGAAAATTTTTGCTAACGGTTTGTGTACTTATCTTTTTTAGCTGTCGAGATATAAATTTATTTCGCTAACAAAGGTTTTTAAAATTCCCTACAACTTTTGTTCGAAATAAGACAAAAACGAAAATGAGGGCTCATATTGTAGCTGGAAGATTCCTCTATTAGTGAAATATTTTGAAACTGTAATTTCCTAAACTTAGCGTACAGAAAATTGCAATATTCTAGTGTCTTTCTGAATACGTCATATTTCATTTTTATTAAATAAAATGGCATGCTTTTTATGTCACGTACCGATTGACTGGATAATATACTAAAAGAATATAATATTACCCTATAGCTAAAACAAGTCGTTCTTAAGTTATTTCCGTAATTGTAGAAAATTGCATTTTTTCTTTGATAATACAGTTAAGAATTTTGCTTCAAAGAAAGCACGCTTTCGTTATATTAGCACTAGAATATTTGTTCAGCACTCAAATAATTACTAAAATTCATTACGCCGCGTGCATTATAGAGTTCGAGTCAAATATTTAAAGGTGGCTGACTTTTTCTGCCGTTGAGTTTGTGTTAGCAATATTGCTCGTACATGACTAACTTAGAAAATTTTAAAACACCTTTGCCTAGGCTATATAATATATTTGTTAAAATGGAAGCATAAATTTATAATGTTTTAAATATAAACTTGTCATGTAATCCTCTTACTTTTGTTAAATTTTCTGCAAAAAAGGCTGTACTGAAAAGTAACTGTTTTTGAAAACATGCATATGGCTCGAATGGGTAAACGGAGAGGAAAAATACTTTTGTTGTGTGTTTTCAATTTCTTCTTCTCAAATTTGGAGTTGTTGCGGAAGTCAGAACACATAAATATTTTAAAGTCAGTAGAAATTATTAGTGAGATAAATTTGGCTTTTATCATTAGTGGGAAATGTTGTAATTTAAACAAAAAACTACAGCGAGAACAGGTTTATTGAAATTAAATAAATAAATTAAAATTACTTAAAAAATTAAGAAAATGCAGAAAACCTTCCAACTATGACAGATGCGAGTTGGAGCTGTTTTGTTTATCACAGGTAACATGATTCTTCTATAAAAAGTGAGAATAAAACAGTTATCTCGGGAAAGCAATGTTTTCGAATTACTTTCCATAAAAATGGCACTGTTAATAAACATTATTTACATTATAAATTTGTTCTCCCTCCAGCTTTTCGTTTAATTTACATTTCCTCTACAAAGTCATATTTAGCTTATTAATAACTTGTATCTACTTTTAACCATTTATCTGTCCTGAAGCAACTCGAAATTTCAAAACCAGAAATTCAAAATACGCAACAAAGTTACCTAACTAAATCGATTTAAAACGAGACAGGTCCGAATTTAAGTTAAATGGGGAAATCCGAATAAAATTGTAAAAAATAACAGTGAAATTGGAAATTTTTAAGTTTCAACTTCAATTTCCGTAGACACTGTCAGCCGCAGACCTGGCAATGCCTACATCAATTAAGAGTTTAGTAAACTGGCTATTAAATGAGCAATTAATATACAGGGTGTTCCATTTGAAATTCTTGAGAAAAATTCAATTATGCGTATGTTGACCACCCTGTATAATACAAAGTACTGTAGCAAAGGTATTAACAGAATTTGCAAATAGAATAGTCTGTGAATCTAGTTCGATAAAGAAATCGTAGACAGCTACGGTAAGTAGGCGTCAGTAGGGCCACAAAAATGGGTCCAGATTGGCACTAAAATGGCAATATCTTAACATCCCCTGCTGGAAACCCCACAATGTGGTATATCGTTTTCCATGAAATTTTGTGGGGAACGTGAATATGTAAACAAAATTGCGGGTTTCCATTTAAAAAAATATAACTTTGGTTTGTTACGCAAAATGTGAATACCCTGTATACACCAAAATAATTTTACAATATGCGGCAATATGCATCCTAGGCACTTGTAAAATTTCATTCTGATGCCTTGAATAGTTCAAGAGATATAGACCGTCCCCGCACTAATGGGCCACCCTGTATATTACAACTTAGGATTCCAATTTCAGTATTTGGTAGGTATGTTGTAAGGCATTTTCTTGATTCCTACCTCTGTATACTATTACTTAAGTAAAGGTAATTAACAAGGTTATTATTATATAACTTGTACTAAATTGCAGCGTAAGTAGCATTGACCATAAATGTTAAATCAAATGTCATACGAATGTAACTGCTCTTGTAATTTAGTAATTATATTTAAATTGTGCCACATTTTGCATTTTAAATGCATTCAATGGGCGTCAATAATGAAAAATAAAAACGGATGTGGACATATTAGTTCAATGTTAGTTGTATTTTAGTTATTCAATTATTCTTTATTACGTCCAAGAATTTTTCTTCACTTTTTTTTGTTACAAGGAAAATGGTTGTTTGCTTTATGCTAATGTATATTTAATTTGTTAATATAATTTTTATTTAAATTAGGTAAGTACGGGAGCTTGTTTATTTACTTTAATAAAAAAAACATCGATCAAAACAAAATATGTATCAGCTTTTGACGAATTGGCGGAATCAATTATGAACTTCTTATAAGGAGAAATACTTAATAAAACACCAGAGATTAAAAAACAACTAATATAATTTAATCAAAAATAATATTCAAATGTATGCACTGATTAAAAACATATTTTTTGATTTTAATATTAAAATTATTTTAATAATATGCAAGTAAAAGTAGGAACTAATTGGTAAAATAAAAATTTATTTGAATATGTTTTTGATTTTAGAGTATAAAAAAATAAAGTAAATTAAGAGCACTCGATTGTGAAAATAAAAGTGATGTGAAAATGTTTATACATGTAGGTATCTCAAGAAACACCGAACTCATCGAGAAAGGACACGAAACACGTCTGCAGATTTTTGCAGACAAAAAGATGTGCCCGCTTTTACCGTTACGTGTGGGTAAACTGACCAATATACAACGTGTCCAAGATAAGGAGGGCCAGTATGGGGATATTGGAAATGACAAGAGATACGGATTTGGTTAAATGGGAAAAAAGTTGCGTAACTAAAGGATCAATAAAATGGCGCCTAGAAGTCCTTGATATAATTTTCCGTTTTTGAGTTATTTTGAAAAAACTGAATTTATGGATTTTTAACTATATTTTTTTCTGACTTTAATATTAAAATTAGAGCGAAACTGACAAAACTTCTTCGTAGCAACTTTTGATGAAATTAAAGATTTCATTGCCAATTCTTTCATTCTACGTTTCGTCTTCGGGCAACCATCATCAACTTCATTTTTTTAAATACGGTCCTGATTTTCTGATGTCGAATTTTATGAGCCCTTCTTATTCTGAATTCAACAATGTACCACACATTATGGTTTAATTACGTTTCGACCCGTTTTTGACCATCATCAAGAAATTTTTAGGATACGGACCTGCATTTCTCTTAATTTTCTAAAAATTATGAGAAATACAGATAGTTGGGCTTTCTTCTGATATCAGAAACGAACAAGATTTTCCAAAACTGCAAGATGCGCTATGCTTAGAGTAGGGTAGGTGCTTATCGCTAGTATCATCTAACAGATTCGTAAAACTCTTGTGGTGCACTTAAAAATTGCCAAACTTATACTGACTGTATGTACATATTTTTTACAAAACTATGAGACATACAGGTCCGTATCTTAAAAATTCTTTGATGATGGCCAAAAAAGGGTCGAAACGTAATTAAACCATAATGTGTGGTACATTGTTGAATTCAGAATAAAAAGGGCTAATAAAATTTGACATGAGAAAATCAGGACCGTATTTACAAAAATTAAGTTGATGATGGTTGCTCGAAGACAAAACGTAGAATAAAAAAATTGGCAATGAAATCTTTAATTTCATCAAAAGTTGCTACGAAGAAGTTTCGTCAGTTTCGCTCTAACTTTAATATTAAAGCCAGAAAAAATATAGTTAAAAATCCATAGTCAGTTTTTTCAAAATAACTCAAAAACAGAAAATATTATCAAGGATTTCTAGGCGCCATTTTGTTGGTCCTTTAATTACACAACTTTTTCCCATTTAACCAAATCCGTATCTCTTGTCATTTCCAATATCCCCATACTGGCCCTCCTTATGTTGGACACGTTGTATAATAATTATTGGTAGTGCGCACGTTGTATTGGACCAATTTTTGATCGCCAATGTATCGCTCGACTCTCCCAAAAATCTTTACGTGTATATCCAGCTAATTATATGTATTGATGGGATACTTCCATTCGGTGGAGGCTTAGCTTATGGTGTGGGCAAAAACACGTACCAAATTGTAGAAGTTTTAGAAAATCATATCACGCCCTTTATGGCGATCCCAGGAGAAAATATAACCTTTTACATGAACGCTCGGCCCCTCGGTTATTTGGATGAGGTTTAAACTACGCGATTTGATTGACCAACACGGAGCCCGGACTTGAACCCCATGTGAGATAAACTAGGACGACGTATACGGAGCCAGACGCCTTCTCTCGTTCTCTCACCAACGCACAGAAACTTGGAGAGCTGCTACTTTGCGTATTTAAGAGTTTTAAAGAAAAACATTAGATTTTTGTTTTTAAAATATTACTTCAAAAAGTTGTACAGGAAAAGTTGAATTCTCAAAGTGTTCAAAGTGCTCGTCAGTGAATAAAAAACTGTAAATTGGAGCAAAGAAACAGACAACGAGAACTATGCGAGTAAGACACCATGGACTCGATAAGAAAACTGAAAAGATCGCGAACCATTCAAATAGGGCTTCAGCCGTAAGCAATGGAAGTCATTCTCGGGCAAGTTGTTCTAAAAATAATGAAGAATGTTCTATATTTTATAAGCTACACTTATGTACAGGTACTAGTGAAAAGGACATGTCGTTATGGGTCAGTATCGCTTGTAATTAATTTTAGTAAGCAAGTCCTCAACTCACAGCCTTTTTCCATAGAAAGAAACATTTTTGTTATCACAGAGATTTTTTAATATGGCAACCGCCCACAAATCAATGCGTGATTTCGAGCCGTATTCGACCCGTACTATGATTTAATTTTTTACAGCAAGACGGGGGTCATTTTGATATAAAAAATTTCAATTAAAATAAGGGTTAAAGAGGGTTCAGAAATTGAAGTATCTCGAAATGTAGGCATCATCATAAGGTTCTCAGTCCGAAGACTGGTTGGACGCGTACCTCCACTCTTTTCTATACTGAGCTATCCTACGCATTTCCCTAAAAGTAGAACATCCTACATCCCTAACTATTTGAGAGCAGTAGTCTAATCTAGGCCTACCCCTACCTCTTTTCATTCCTATCTCTGACTCTAGTATGTCGCGAACTATTCCTTCGTGTCTTAGAAGGTGTCCTACCATCCTATCTCTCCTACTCTTTATTGTCTTCCATACCTTTCGCTTTTCCCCAACTCTTTCTAATACTTCCCTATTGCTAACCTTATCTATCCACGGTATCTTCATCATGCGTCTGAAGCACCACATTTCAAACGCTTCTACTCTTTTTCGATCCGCTTCTCCTATTGTCCATGTTTCGCACCCGTATAATGCCGTACTCCATACATACGACTTTAAGAGTCTCTTCCTAGTCTCTATATTAACCGTTCTCGAACATAACAGTTGTTTCTTTTTGTTAAACGCAACTCGGCCCTGCGCTATTCTTTGTTTTATATCTTTAGTGCTCCTACCGTCTTGAGTTATTTTACTTCCTAAATAGCAAAAATCCGCGACCTCCTCTATCTTCTCATTTCCTATTTGTATGTCAACTTTAGTTCTATTTTCGCATCCCCTACATACCAAAATTTTAGTTTTCTTTTTATTGATTTTCATGCCGTAGCCCTGTGTCAAAACTGCTTCCATTTCATTCAAAGCCGCTCCTAATTCTTCTTTGCTAGATGCTAACACTGCTATGTCATCTGCAAATCTGAGCATGTTAATAGTTTGACCCTGCACTGAGAAAACCAGATAATAGAAAGTGTATTATAAAGAATTTTTATTAGTCCCTATAAACTATTATTTTATACCATAATAGGTCAGTTTTTAAGGGCTACACTATTTTTATTATAGAAATTTGTTCATAATCGCAATCTATGATGATATTAAAGATAATTAACATATTATCTTTAAAGTTAATTTTTATGATAAAGATAATTTATGTTACAATATTTATAATAATAAAGTAATGGTATTAAGATTATTATACAGGTTATTCAACAAGTATTTTAAAATTTGGTCTTTATAATCCAATATTTTGAAACTTATTTTTTATTTTTATAAATATTTCTCGTTATAATATTTTGATATTAAGGGCTATATTCTCGTCTAATAGAATCACAAGCACGCAGCTGCTTGTAAAATTGCGTCATTTGCAAACCAACTAATGTGCAGTGCGGTACCTACTGTGCGAAATAATTTGTGATAGATATAAAAACGAAAACATCAGTTTCTTCTTTTATTGTATGGAAGTATGGAAGTTCCAGATATATTCTGAAATCATGGGGATTGGATGAAAATTTTACTGTAAGCTGTAAGTATATTTTGTATTTAGAAATTTCTTGACTCATTTGTATCATGACCATTTTCAGTCATTTGAAATAATAGAAACAAAGGATTATGACTGTATTAATCGTGGTGAATTACCTTATTATTTGCCAGTGCTGGGCATTAATGTAGAAAAAAGATTTTTGTTACGTTGAAATATTTAGTTTAATTTATTTTTACATTTTTTATGTACCTGGGATATTTTTTATTTGGTTACAAATAAAACTTCGTTTAAATCTTATTCTGTTATTAATCCATCTCTACCCGCTTCACCACATTACTAAGCTACATGGCATAAATCATGAAAAGCTGATTTTTATTTAAATGTGTGCATTTCATGTTGCTTTTATGAATTTTAGAAATATGTAATGTGACTCGACCTAACACTAGTTCTAAAAAATGTATAACTAACATAATTACCTACCTAATATTGTGAAATCACATAAAGTACTAACTACTAAGTAAGCTTAAAAAGGTACGTATAGTAAAATGTAAACCATTCAATATTATACGATTTAACTCACTTTAAGGGTCGGTTGTTCGTATTATTTGATCAGTGATTAACCACTGATTTTTTAACCAGTGATTAGAGTTGCTATGATTCCGATTTTGTGATTAGTTGTATCTTAGCAACTAATCACTGGTTAGACAAATCAGTAATTAATCTCTGGTCAAATGTAGGAACAACCGGCACTTTTTATATTGAAAGTTATTTATTGTTATTAACAGTGTGTTTTACAATTATTAACACTGCTAATAAGCTTTACTATAATTGTAAAATAGAATGTATAATATAATGATATTATAATTAAAATAAAAATATTAATATCTGTTATAATATAACATAAGTGTTATATTAGAAATGTCATAGGGGATATTGAAAAGTTTATTTAAATTAATTATTGCAATATCATAGTCGCTATAAACAAATAAAATTACTTCTACATACTTATTTGCATACGAAAGTTATATACTGATATATTAAATGATATAATATTCTTTTATAATATTAATATAGTAACGGTTATTAACAGCTTCATTTATCCCTATAGCTAACGTCAAATATAATAATGGGCATAATATTTCTTTTACTGAGTATTATAAATTTTTCTCAGTGTGTACATTAATCCCTGAGGCTGTTCTGTCCTTAACAATATTAATCGCATCTTCGATGTATAAGTTGAAAACTAGAGGTGACAGTGCACATCCCTGTCTCACTCCCTTCCGGATATCTACTTCCCTTCGTTCCTGCTCACATTCTATAACTGCTTTTTGCTCTTTGTAGAGATTATGTATTATTCTTCTGTCCCTATATTTCATCCCTACCTTTCTCAGCACTTCGAACATCTTCCCCCATTTTACGTTGTCGAAGGCTTTTTCTAAATCTACAAATCCTATATAGACGCTCTTTCTCTTTTCTATCGTTTTTTCTATAATTACTCGTAAAGCTAGAATAGCCTCGCGCGTTCCTCTATTTCGTCTAAATCCGAAATGTAGGCAATACTCAAAAAACCAATGAGTCTCATATTCTGCTTTTTTCTCTTATTTTGTGTATCTAACACACTAGGTCAATTTACGAATTTTCCAATAGGTTTGTATATGCAGATACCGGTTCTGGTACTTTTATACTTGTTATTGTTGTGCCTTTTTAGATGAAATGATCTTAAATGTTGATTATACGACAAAATTTATTATATTTTTTATCTGATAATTTTGGATATATGCGCTATTATAAGAACCTAATTTTTAACTTTTCATTGTTAATTATTCTATTAGTTATGAATCCATTATGAAATACCAATTGTTCTTACTGTATTTAATTCTTTTTCTAAGTTATCTTTAGATAAAGGGACAGTAAATTAAGTTAAGCAGAAATTTTTTGAGAATAAGTATTAGGTATGAAATGAATTTGACGAAAATGTGGTGTCTGGTGCACGTAGGTTTCCTAAAATATTCTAATTCATTTTTAATCACATGATGAGACTTTTCTAAAATATGTGCTAACAATTTTAAGCATTCTTTAGGTGGAACATTAGAAAACATATTTGTTACATCAAAAGAAACTAAAATTGAATCTATTGGTATAGTTTTATGTTTTATTTTATCTCTAAGATCTAATGAATTTTTTAGACCAAATTTAGGAGTAAAATTTGTAATATTTTTAAATATATTATTCATATTTTTAGCTAAATTTCTAGTAGGGGCATTAATATAGGTATGATACTACAGTCACATTACGAAAATTAATTAATTTTCATAACCCCATAACCCAGGCTAATGTAAAACAGCAAACACCTTGTAAATTTGAAGCGCAAAAATTACAGACAATATTACAAAAATTGCAGACAATTACAAAAATTGCAGACAATTGCAAAAATTGCAGACATTTGCAAAAGTTCTAGACAATTACAAAAATTACAGACAATTGCAAAAATTGCAGACATTTGCAAAAATTACAAACAATTACAAGACAATTGCAGACATTTGCATCATCTTGTACACCAAAATTACGCAGTGGTCAATCCTCGAGTGTAGCTCACAGTAAACTTGGTGAACTGTCTATCAGTTGGTCCCCAAAAATTAGGCGCTTTAAAACGTATCGCTGCCAGAAGTTATTTATTGACCAATTTTAATTTTTCTTTCGGTAAATTATGAATAAAGGAATATCTCAGGATTTTATAGTGTTAGATTTTTAAAAAAATCTACCTACGTATAAAATATTCTTACGATTGAAAAGTATCCATTTTTTTCTATCTTCTATGAGTGGCTCTGGATAGTTCGAACAACTACTCCTAGAGCAAATACCCCACCAGGCATTGAATTATAGAGCGAATTCAGATTTTTCTGAACTATGAGATATCATACAGGGTGGCCCGAAATTAGCGTGCAATATTTTACCAGCGTGTTCTGTGGCCAAAAATAAGACAAAAAGCTCCTATAAGCGTACACCGAAATATGCTTCGCAAAGGAGCTATAGCTTTTTAAAAGAGAAGACCTGAAGACGTTTCCTTCTAAATATCTCCGAAACAAGTACAGGTAAAATTATGAAATTTTATGGAATGTGTAAGTACCAAATGCTGAATCTTTTGCTGTAAACATAATTTTTAAAATTTAACAGGGGCGTCTCAAATCTGGGGGTGGTGGAGGTAAGATTTACCCCAACTTTTTTTACAACATGCCGTTTTCAATTTTTCCATAAAAATTTGAAACTTCAGAGTTTTTTGCAAAAAAAATGTGCTCTTGTCTCGTTTTGGTAGGAGGCACCGTTATCGAGCACAATCGATTTAAAAATTTCGCTGCATGCCTCAAATGTCTCAAATCTGGGGGCGGTGGAGGTAAGATTTAGCCCAACTTTTTCAGAACAAGTTGTTTTCAATTTTTCCGGAAGTTTTTCCATAAAAATTTGCAACTTCAGAGTTTTTTTGCAAAAAAAATGTGTTTCTATCTCGTTTAAGTTTCACAAACGAAGTTTTCCACTTCCTGTAGGAATTTTTTGGGCATGCAGCGAAATTTTGAAACCGATTGTGCTCGATAACGGTGCCTCCTATCAAAACGAGACAAGAGCACATTTTTTTTGCAAAAAACTCTGAAGTTTCAAATTTTTATGGAAAAATTGAAAACGACATGTTGTAAAAAAAGTTGGGGTAAATCTTACCTCCACCACACCCAGATTTGAGACGCCCCTGTTAAATTTTAAAAATTATGTTTACAGCAAAAGATTTAGAATTTGGTACTTACACATTCCATAAAATTTCATAATTTTACCTGTACTTGTTTCGGAGATATTTAGAAGGAAACGTCTTCAGGCCTTCTCTTTTAAAAAGCTCTAGCTCCTTTGCGAAGCATATTTCGGTGCACGCTTATAGGAGCTTTCTGTCTTATTTTTGACCACAGAACACGCTGGTAAAATATTGCACGCTAATTTCGGGCCACCCTGTATATTGTTTCTCCAGGTAGCTGGAGGTTCATTATAGGTACTTCAACGAGCCAAATTCGTTTTATAGGTTATATTAAATATGTTTCTATACCTGTTAGCAGGGAGTACAATAAAATCGGGATTCGTTCTATAATTCAATGTCTGGTGGAGTATTTGCTCGAGGAGTAGTTGTTCGAACGATTCAATACCACAATAAATTAATTAAGTAACTGGCACTTGCTCGTATCTGACCGTCGCAGGTCATCATTGAATATGAAATGGAAGAAATATTTTTAAAAATAAAAGAACGATTTTTATTCTTTTTCAGAAGAAAACCTTGGGAGGTAGGCACTATGTTAGTTTGCAAACGTTTTGATCAAGGGTTAAAGGATACCTATGACAAACTGAATTTGTATTTCACTTTCAAAACACTTAGGTACCTATCTATGGATGATTTAAAAAAATGTTATATTTCAAAGAACCTTATATTGAAATTTTTAGTGAATCCAAAAATGCCTTCAATACAGGTTGTTCCATTTAAAAAAACAAAGGACACTGTATAATAAAATATTTACCTCATTAAAGTCGTTGACAGTTATAAGTAATTTAACAACATTGAGCTTCTTCCTGGCGTCATCTAAGGTCTTCTTCTCCGTCCCTTGAGGTAATATAACGTGTGTACATCTACAAGGATCGGCGTCTTCAAGTTTAGTAAAGTAACAAATCAATTTCGAACTGAGTTTCTTCCCCGGACAATTGTTCCCAAGAACTCCAACCCCGAACGCGCCGAGAATTATGGCACAGAAAACTGTAATTCGTAGCATTTTTAATTAAATCATAGAGTCATTATTTCGTAGTGTGATCGCACGTTGAAGTCACTGGGTGCGTTAAACGATCGAGTAGGCGCGGAACATAACAAGACGAAATCGAAAGTGGTTTTCGCTTTTTTTGGCGGGCGATCTGATTTACTCGATCGCTGTAGATCGACTGAGTGCTATTTGCTAAAACAGCACATGATGAAGGGTGCTTGAAGAAACGAAAGATATGCCTTGTGCCCGAGCAGGACCCGAAAACACTGCTGGAGAAGCAGATACGATTAATTGTTTGTAATTTATTTGCATAAATCGGCATTAATATGCATTAGATGGAAGGATAACTGAGGTTCGTGAATTCGAAATTAGCTTTTTTGTCTTGCTCTGGCATTGGAGGTGAGATGTAAACGAATCCGTGTGCTCAACTCGTGCGAAATTTTATTTCGGAGTATAGTAAACTATAAGACAAATTTCTGAAGTCATGGATGGCTGACAATAACTTCAGACGCTTGTATTGGCACTGATGCTGCAGTCCTGATAAGTTTTACCTCGTGAACAATAATAATAGGTATTTAATTAGCCACATATTGACAGTGCCGCGTATAATAAAAACAAAAATTTTGTTTTATTTTAGGCACAAATTAGACAAAAATATGTGAACATAAGAAATAATTAGTAAACACTTTATATTATTTTTGAATAGGAACTCCGAAAATAAGGCAACGAATTAAGGTTCGAAACATCTACAGTGTGTCCACGGAAGGACTTAACTATACTTGTAAAAACTTTTATTTTCAGTTTTTCGAAAAAAAGTCATTCTTTATAATTTCTTTTGCTTGTTATATAAATACGATTCACTTTGAGAAAAATTTATATATTTGCCAAATTTAAAATTTTTGAATCAAGCTTTTTGAAGTCTCAGAATGAAACAGCTTAGAAGGAGAAATCGAAAAGCCAAATAAAGTTTTCCCATAGAAGTTATACTTAGTTGCTAAGATATGCCGGGTGTCCGGTTAAGGTTGGCGACCGGCTATCTTAGGAACTATTCTTCCTACAGATTTCGGAAAAAAATCTTACAAAAGTGACCATAAAAATTCCTCAAAAATGTTTTTAGCTTTCAATTTTCCCCGCTAGAGGGCACAATTTTAAAAGAAAATAGACAATCCACATTTTCTTCCAAAATTCAAATTTAATTGTATACCTAGGTATCCTTTATCTTTCTCAAAATCTCATCGTAATATCCAGCAAATTAGTTTAATAACTTTTTGATCTAACTTACGTTGGAAAAGGAATTTATAGCGTAATAGAAATCTGCATTTACGCTTGAATTTAATTTTACGAGGAAGCCGCCAGATGGCGTTATTTCGAAACTTGCGAAAATGTCAAATTTTCTCAAAAACTTTAAATGGAATGGTATATTTTTTTACCTGGTCATAGTATTGTCACTAATTGTTAAGTTTAACTTAACTAAGTATTAATTATTAGTTAATTTAAATTCGATTTCAGTGTCTTTTCGCTAGAATTTATTATAATTTATTAAATAATGTCTAGCTCTGTTGCTGAAGCGTATGACAAGCTCGAGGTGTTTTTCAAAATGAAGAAAATGCCGTTATTGCCTCCCGAGTCTTGGCAAGGCGTTTGAGGAAAATTGAATATTTACTAAATTAAACTGATATTCATTTAGGTATTTAATTTTTCTCAAATTTACCCATCACGCAAAGAGATATGATTAAACAGTATTTTTGATCACAACTCTCGTTTGAAAAAGATAGGAACTTTCGGTTTGCGGCATTCTGTTCTTTATGTTATGTGTACTAACAGCATGTTCTGAAAATGTACCATTCCATTCAAAAAAAATTGAAAAAATTTGGTACCTGTGCACTGGGATTTGATTAAACGAAATTCTTGATGATAACTTCCATTTGCTAAAGATAAAAACTTCCAGTTTGCGGCATCTTGTTCTTAATTCTATGCGTAATGACAACATATTATAAAAAATATACCATTGATTGATATGGCATTTTTGGTGTAAGGGAATTTTTTCCTTCCCCCACTCCTTATTTCATAAGCTAGATCAAAAAGTCATTAAACTAATTTGCAGGGTATTACGAGGAGATTTTGAGAAAGCTAAAGGATTCCTAAATTTCCACTGGAATTTTCGAAGAAAATGCGGATTGTCTATTTTCTTTTAAAATTGTGCCCCCTATCGGCGAAAACTGAAAGCTAAAAATGTTTTCGATGAAGTTTTCATGGCCACTTTTATAGGAAGATTTTTTTCTGACAGCTGTAGGATGAATAGTTCTTAAGATATAGCCGATCGCCAACCTTAACCGGACACTTGGTATTTCTTAGCAACTATGTAAAACTTCTATGGAAAATCTTTATTTGGCTTTTCGATTTCTCCTTCTAAGCTGCTTTATTTTGAGACTTCAAAAAGCATGATTCAAAAATTTTTAATTGTACAAATAGGTATACATTTTTGTATTTTCTGCGCACCCTGTACAACAAAATTATAGTTTATCAACGTGAATCGTATTTATATAACAAGCAAAAGAAATTATAAAGAATTACTTTTTCTCGAAAAACTGAAAATAAAAGTTTTTACAAGTATAGTTAAGTGGAGTGGAGTCCAGACTTGAACCTCATAGGATATGTGTGGAATGACTTCTCCCACCAACACACAGGAAAACTTAGGGAGCTGCTATTCCAAGAACGGAATAACATCCCCCAAAATGCAATCTGTGTAATTTAACCGAGAGATGCCGCGTTGCCCCAAACTGTCATAAACGCAAAGAGACGACGACGACGCAAAGGGACAACATTTTTGTCAGAACAAATGTAGTTACAACTTTCAATAAAAACATTAGATACTAAAGATTTTCTTTTTAAAATAACCCGCAACCCCGCAACATACATAAAGTCGCGGTGATTCTACACTGATTTCCTTTTCTAATATATCTCTTAGTTCTTGTCCCGCATATAAACTTCCCAAATATTCCATCCACCTATCTGCCGTTTCCTCTCTTCCGATTAGGACGTCACCTGCCTCGTTTCTAATGTTCTTGCTGCTATAGATCCAATTTCTCTGAAATTTCTCCTAATTATTTTATATGCTTCAACAGTCTTTCCTACTTCGAACTTATCTTCCACTTCTTTGCATTTATTATCAATCCACCAGTCTTTCGCTTTCCTACATTTCCGAATTATTTCCCTCCTCCATCTAGCCTATTTTTATATTTTCGCCTCTCATCTATTAATAATAATAATAATATCTCTACTCACTCCTACTAACCCTAAGGTTAGCCCCAGAAGCTACCTATATAGCTTGTGCGAGACGGAGGAGGCGGCATATTACTATTGGCCGCAGGTGCGTCACAGGAACGACCTACAGTTGTTAGTACTCTACCTACCATTTAGTGCGAGAATGAGGAAAACCTGGAAAACCTCATTAGGTAAAGCTGGATAGGCGATCCAAGGCGCGTCCTAGCCACAGCGCAGAAATGAGTCACCCGTCCATAGCCAAACCGCGGGCACTGTTGCTGAGCATTAACGACTACTCACTCGCGCATGCCAGCAAGATCCCACGGCTCACAATATCCTTTGTTGTCCAGGGTTTTCTGCTTTCATTCTGTTTGTGACCCAAAGTATCTCTAGCTGCAGAATCTTATCTCCAAATCACTAGAATTCATTTCATAAACCGATACTTATCTGCTCCAATCGTACACGTCAAGTTAAGGAAACATTTACATCTAGTGCTTTTCATACATAATGGACTGGCCTTCCTAAATATGCTGAACAAATTGATTTCTATTACGGATTTCAGGGTACGGCTTCTAACCATGTTATCTTAATAAATAGCAAATTGCATATGTGCCAAAAACCTGGACATTAGAGCCTGCCCATTGTAATGTTACAAACTGACCATTGTTAAAGAGAGTGCATTTAAGCGAGAGAAATAAAAATAAATAAGTACTACATGAAAGTTCAGTATAACCAATTTCCTAAATTGTTGCTCCCATGTATCATATTATATAAGTGAAATGTTCACCGAGCCCACTGCTACAGTTTTAATGATTGACAGCACGCCACAATTTTTTTCTCTTGTAATTTTTATTTGGTTATTTAACCAAGTTGTTTCGCCGATGCTTTCATCTAATTTGCAAATCCAGATTAAATTGTCAAGAAGTATCTACGTAACTCAGTTTCGTCTATTCTCTGTAGTAATACAATAAGGCCCGGTTTTTCAAAGAATCCAACACCGCGTTAAGTCTGACACCGGCTTTGTTGCTATGATACCGGCTTTCTGATTGGTTGTATCATAGCAACGAAGCCGGTGTTGGATTCTTTGAAAAACCGGGCCTAAGTGGTCTGGAATTGTCGGAAATTTTACGAAAGCTGTTGCGTTGCTTGGTAGCCACGAGTGTAAATTTGACAGTTAAAAGATTACGAGCGCTTGCGCGAGTGATCTTCTGTCAAATTGACACGAATGGCTAGTAAAAGCAACAGCTTGAGTAAAATTACCTAAAAATTCCAGACCACGAATTGTATTTGACAAGATTATGTTTTGAATCGAAGCAAGGTAGTTCAAAACGAAATTTTATTTCAATTAATTCACATACAAAGAAATGTGTTGGGAATATTTGACGTTTGGCTGGTACTAAAGTAACTAGATTATACATTATAAATGCACCTACAAATTCGAAACTATGGCAACTTATCAACAAGCAAAATTATCGAAAAAAATTACCGAAATAATACACGCTTCTATACTTGGGCCGGCGAACAGACGGAGTGATCACCCTGCAAGAACGTGCTCTAGCGGGGCCAATAGTAATTTATGACGACCGAATTAGAGTGATGCGACTTCGTTGGGTATAAGGAAAGCGCATCACTGCGCTTCGGTTGTCCTAAATTGATAGTGGTCCCGCCTAGAGCACGTGTTCTTGCAGGGTGATCACTCCGTCTGTTCGCCGGCCCAAGTATAGACCCAAATGCAATGTTCCTATTGGTCAATTTGACGATGAAAAAATAATCATATATATATCACAATTACATCCTAGAATACAATAACAACCATTGTTAGAAGACCCATCAGTTGCAATTAACTATGAAATCTGTACTATCCGTATTACAATAATTCTGTAGCATAATGAGTTCCATAAATCTGCTACATAAACTAAGACAAATCTAGTTGCTGACAAAGTATTTCAAAATCCAAATTCATTTTCCAATTTTTTTGATAAAATACGCGCAGCGCTGGTAACATTCATGCCTACATACATATACGCAAGCGAGAACTGGTTTGTTCAATAAATTTATTGCGTAATGGTTTTGATCTCAATTTTGACGGCAATGTGTTCACATTAAGAGAAAAAAATAATAATCGCATTTGAAAGTGCAGTGTGACATTTGATAGAACGAAAAAAACAGAAGGAAACCACCGTGATTGATCGTATTGTAAACCGGATACAGATCTTTAGATACGGATGCATTTTAAAACTTACTCTCACGTCAATTTTGTTTATGCATTGAAATATACAGGGTTGGTAGAATACCTGGTGCGCCTCGGACACCTCAGGTTATTTGGCATGTCAAGGAGGAAGTAAAAAGGACGAAAAACCACTTAATGGAAACATATATGAGTAAACAAATGAATGAGGTGTTCTTTCATAATATCTAGAAACAGCTGTTATTTAAATAATTGGCTTTCGCCTCCTTAAAGTCCGCTTCATTCAAATCTAAAATGGATGGTTTTGTGTAGTACGTCAGGACAGAGTTATATACGGCGCCTGTTATTAGATATTTAAAACGGAAGTTGGCAATACTGCAAATTAAAACACTTGATCATTTTTGATCTTGACCATTCTATACATATACTCGTATTTATACAGGGTCATTCGCATTCAGTTCTCTCGAGAACTCCAAAATGCTCAAAATCTCGTAACTTTAGGAAAGCTGCATAACACTCGAAAGCGATCAAAATTCTGCATTCGTGTTTGGCATAGATACCCGCACCCGTTTCTTGTAGTCAACAACAATATTACAGTTGCTGCAACAGAATCGTGAAGCTATTTCCATAAAACGCTTTTGTTGTGGTAGCAGGAATTCAATGTTCCTACTACAAATTGCAAATATCCATTTGTACCCAACGATCTACCCGGAAAATGATTTTCTAAAGAATTCTAACTATTGCAGAATTGTGTGCAGGGGCACCATATTGTTGGAAATATACCCTGTTTATGTTTATTGACGGAACATTTTCCATTATCGCCTCTGCGATAATATTCAATAAATTAATGTAGCTCAATCCCGTTAAGTTTATATCAAAAATTTGGTTTGCTAGTTGACCACCCAAAGTAAAACAGGAAACGCTAAATCCAAAACGTCCTTGCCTCTGACGATGACGTTCAAAAGTTTGGTGCACATTATGCCTGTTAAATAATCCTAGGCTGCTTATGTGAGTTTCATCTGTCCAAATGACAGACCGCCCAAATTCTGGATTTTCTTGAATTTTATTTAAGTACCACCTACAAAAATTAACCCTTCTTTCTTGATCTCCCGGGAAAAGATGGTGGATAATTTGAATTTTATATGGCCTATATTTGCCTTTTTTAATATACATATGTACATATTTTGAACTTCTGTTTTGAAAACACCAACTTGTGATTCGATTTCGAGGCAAGAAGTTTTTGGTGTCGGCTCAACCAACGATAAACATTTATTTCTTCCTCTTCCGCATTTTCTTTATTATAAATTTTCTTTCTGGGTTTATTGAATGACCCATAGTAAATTAAATATGATTTTAATCTCGAAAACATCATTTTGCTTGGTTGTCTTCTTTCTGGGTATATAAATTTAATAAATCGATGGATACCTAGGTATTATACCGGAAATGGGTATCTAGGAATTTTTTGTGTACCTGTTAAAATATAGATCCATTGATTCATTCATTCATTCATTTCGAAATTTCGAAATTTCGAAATTTTAATCATTATGAAGTGCCGTTATGTATACATATACTAAGTATCTATTAATAAAACTAGCTGCATGCAACTTTTGCTAATGTATGTCAACAGATAATATTATTCAGTTATTAACATAAAATCACAGGTATCTTGGATGTACCTACCTATCTTATATTTTCTAAAGGTAAAAAGTACCAAAATCGTTGCCGTTTTTTTAAAATAACAATATAAAAATCTATACCGTGTGACAAACTTCCATGCGTACATGGGGAAATAACATGGGCAATTACATTTTTGGGGATTCCTGCTCCCCATGTGTAGTTACGCAGTTTCTGCATATGAGGATATCAAAAACTCTGCAATTTTCCAATTTATTAAAGCATTAAAAGCAAAAATTACACTAATAATTTTCAAATTAAAACACGGATGTTCATCATATTACCTATGACAATTAAATTTATTCTAATCAAAGACTCCCTTGATTCTAATTTCTAATTCGTCTGAACTGTCAACATTATTTATCGACAATTTAAAATTTGGGTTTCAAAATGAACAAAAATATTTATTCAGTTGAAGGAAAGGTTTTCATTGTGAAAACATTTTACGGCGGCAATATATAGTCTGCGGGTAGTCCGTGACTTATTTTCTGTAAAATTCAATAACAGTCCTATTCCTTCGGTAACAACAATACAAAATTTAGTTAAGAAATTTGAAGATACTGGGAATCTTTCATTGAAAGATAGTTATTTACGTAACCAGTTATGAAAAGACTAATTTTATTTGACGAATACAATATTTGCCAAAACGAGCGAACGAAGTGAGCGAGTTTTGCAAATTATATGAGTCAAATAAAATTAGCCTTTTCATGACGTGTTAAGTACAAAATTTTATCTAACCCCGCTTTAAAATAAAAAAGAATTGTGCTACTCCAAATAATGTAACATCCCTTGTAGCCGTACAAATAAATTCAACTTCATCGCTTTATCTTGGCATTGCTATGGATACTATAAATAACTTGTCAGTGATGAGTTTTTTTTATTTCAAATTACGCCAAAAATGGATGATTCTGATGTAGATATGCCTTCTGATATAGAAGAATCAGCGAATTTGGCAATAGATTCAATAATACCCTGTAATAAATTCTCACTTTTGTTTTTGCTTTTAAATATTCAGTTACGTAAAAATTCATTACATAACTAGTTATGTAAGGAAAGTTCATTACATAACTAGTTACGTAATGAACTGACAGTTATGAAAAATATGACATTTCGTAATGTCAAAAATGCCTTTAAAATGTCACATTTCATAGCGGGGTTAGATAAAGGTAATTTTTACTAATAAATTTACTTGGTTTTTATTTAAATAATTCTGATTCGCTTATTATTATTACCTAGTTGCTAATTCCTTATTGTTCGCTAACTTAAATTTTACTGGGATTATGAGAAATTTAACAAGTGATAACGTGGAGTGAAACAAAACTAAAATTAATCTTATCATTTATTTTTTTAGTCGTTCCAAGAAATCTAAATGTTGAGGTAGAGGAAATGGTAATAGGCCTGATAACTGCTAGTCCAACATCTAGTTTAAGGTCTATTGCCCTAGAATGTAATGTTTCAAGAGAAACTGTTCGTAACATATTAAAAAAAAACAAATATCATCCCTTTAAATTCCAATGTCGCCAAGAGTTACTTCCTTTTGACGAAGAATCAAGGCAAACTTTCTGTGGAGAAATGCAAGAACGGGCTAATCGGGATCGCAGCTTCCTCTCATCAATTTGTTTTACCGATGAGTGTACCTTCACTTTAAATCAAGAGCCAAATTCACAAAATGTTAGGCATTGGGCCCAGGAAAATCCCAGAATAAATCTAGCCACTACAACGCAATACCCTCAAAAAATCAATATTTGGGCAGGCATTTTTAATAATCGCATTATAGGACCATTTGAAATACGGGGAAATTTAAATTCAGAAGCTTATTTAGATCTTTTAATTAACCATATTAGCCCTGCATTAGAAGAAGTTGCACATGCGAATCGGGAGGTCTGGTTTCAACATGACGGATGCACAGCATATTTTGAAGCACAAGTGAGGGAATTATTAAATGAAATATTTCCAGAGAGCTGGATTGGTCGAGGTAGTGCTATAAACTGGCTAGATCTCCCGATTTGGCACCGTGTGACTTTTTCTTGTGGGGTCATTTAAAAAATAAGATTTATAAAACTCGTCACCCAAATATTGATTCTTTAAGGAATGCTACTCTTGCGGAATGCAACTTAATAAACGATCGGCAACTTGCGAATGTGAGAAATTCTTTCTATAATAGGCTGGGGATACTGTCTGATACAGAATGGGGGTTTATTTGAATATTTGTTATAGTTATGTTTTTTTTTGTTACTTTAATTTCATTGTATATTAATAAGTTTTTGCCCTTACCTAGATATGAAATAAATAAGTATTAAATTGCCAGATTACTAAATTCATTAGAGTAAAATAAACAAATGTTGCCGCTTGTTAAATTTTTCATAATTGCAGTAAAATTAAAGTAATTTAATTTTTATTATTTCATTTTACTGCTTTCACTTTTTAATAGGTTAGACGACACCTGCAATTTACCCTAAACTATGGACCAGCATTCACCAACAAAACATCCACACCAGTAATCAATTAATTGTAAACTATAGGTAATGACAATAATAATGTGAATGAGAATTATCTAAATAAAAAAACAAGTTTATGTATTAGAAAAAATTAACTTCTTTCGATGAAAGATTCCCAGCCTTCAAATTTCTTACTAAATTATTTGTTGTTATACCGAAGGAATAGGACTGTTATTGAATTTTACAGAAAATAAGGCACGGACTACGCGCAAACTATTGCCGCCGTAAAATATTTTCACAATGAAAACCTTTTCTTGAACTGAATAAATATTTTTGTTCATTTTTAAATGTTGACAGTTCAGAAAATCCATAAAAATCAAAGACGTCCGTGATTAGAATAAATTAAGTTGTCATGGATAATCTGATAAATTTCTGTGTTTTAGTTAGAAAATTATTAATGTAATTTTTGCTTTTAATGCTTTAATAAATTGGAAAGTTGTAGAGTTTTTGATATTCTCATAGGCAGAAAAAAATAATCTTTCGATTGCTACCTTTACCACCACTGTAACTACACATGGGGAGCAGGAATCCCCAAAAATGTAATTGCCCATGTTATTTCCCCATGTACACATGGAAGTTTGTCGCACGGTATATTTTGATAGCTTAAAAGAAGACCTTCCGAACTAGACCAAAGCTTACTATGATTTCCATAAAAAATTCAACTTTATGTCATAACTTAAAAAATACGCTGTAGTTATTTTGCTTAGCAAAATTAATTATTTCTATCTATATTGGGGTGCGGAAAATATTGTGCTATTTTTCAATTTAAATGTACGTTTCTTAAAGTACTTTATTTTCCTGCAGTAAACTTACAGTTGGAATAAAAATCAATACACTTTACCATGCCTAAATGTGGACATTCGCAAACAGCCCTTTAGGAATAATTTCTTTCATAATTTCTTATCGTTAGTGAAAATGGAAATGGCGGTGGCTACAAAAGGTTTCATTTGACGATATTTTGCTCTTGACGATGACACGTGACAGCGCGGATGCAATTAAAAGTAGACTTTGTGTGTATAGTGTACCTACTGTTCTCGCCTATAACCGATTAAATTTGCGGTAAATATCATAAAATAGTAAACAAATTAGCCGCATATGACGCAATAATTATATCTTGAAAATGTAGATGGGAGTGGACCCTGGTGGAAATATATTATGGTCATTGACTAAAATAGTTACGCAACGTTATTATCTGACTGTACCACTTTAAACGGGCAAAATTATTTTCATTCTGATTAATAGTAATGAAAATGAAAGTTTATCGGTCGTAGAATTTGAATTCGTTTTAAGTCCGGTCTACTTTGATAAAGTTAGAAAAATTTTACACAGTTACCTATATTACCTATAATTAATTCTTAATCTATACTTAATTATTCGTGTTATTGACATTTGTGTCAATGAGATTATTGTTTTTAAGCACACTCACTTAATTACTAACTCGAGCAGCGGGAGATGTGTACATAAAAAATAAAATCTTGGAAATAATTGAATTAAGAAGAGAATGTATACAGGGTGGGCCAATAGTGTGTAGTCGGCCCATATTTCTGGTTCTATTCAAGGTATCGAAATAAAACTTTACACGTATGTTGAGACCCCCACGAAGCATCTGATAAAATTATTTTGGTGTATACAGGGTGTTCACACTCTGAGCACCGAACCAGAGTTATGTTTTTTTTTAATGGAACGCCCCACATTTGTTTGCATACCTATTTGAATTCCCAATAAAATTTTATGAAAAATGGTGTATTACACGATGGGGTTTAGAGTGAGCGATTTTAAGACATTACCATTTTAGTGCCAGTGTGGACCCAACTTTGAGGAGCTGCTGACATCTACTGGTCGAAGCTTTCTTTATTTAGATTCACAGACTGCTCTATTTGTAATATTCTTGAGTACTTTTGTCACAAAACTTAACATCCATCACACAGGGTGGACAGCTTACGCAATATTCATTTTTTCTTAAAAATTTCAAATGGAACACCCCTATATTATTTCCATATTTGATAGACAGTTTAATAAGCTTTTGATTGATGTAGATATTGTTAGGTCTGCGACTGACTTTTTCGATAGAATCGAAAATGGAATTTTAAAATGAAGTAATTTAACCGGTAGTTTATTCTTTTCTCCCATATTTTAGCGCCCAAAACACAAAATATGATTTCCATTTTGTTTCTGGAAGTTGATTTCACATTGAGACAAAAAATTTCATCGCCAGATTGCTTCTTCATGGTCATATTCATAAATAAATGGTAACTTATTAAACCTAGGTATAAATTGAAACAAGGAGTGCCATGGAAGAAAACCGTCCTTTCGAGAAGTACATAATCTGTTCGCTAAATTTTCAGTAAAAACAAAGTTTAAGCATTTTCCTGAGTTTTGGGTGGCAAAATGGGAAAAATTCCCCATAAATGGTACAAAATTAAGACAAAAATCTCAATTCTTCCTGCCTAAATAATCAGTCCTGCCAATACCTGCATCAGTCAAAAGCTTAATGAGCTGGCTATCAAACCTGCAAATAATATACGGAGTGTTCCATTTAACATTTCTGAGAAAAGCTCCATTTTGCGCAAGTTGGTCACTCTGTACCAGGTGTCCCAAACTGGACGCGTTCTTATGGGAACACCCCTTATTTGAAGAGATAGAAAAAAATTAACCAAGGTGTCCGGAGCTCAAATTTAATGAGAAAACCACTGGCGCAAACAAAACTTTGCTATCTCTTATCGTTTGGCCGCTAGGGCGATTCTCAAATTTCGTCGATTTCTTTTATGTCCTATAACTTGTTTATTAATAAAGATAATTAATTTTGGTAAAAACTTTCTTGAGGCACTTTCTTCCGTAGAATCCATTGCAATAGGCAGTTTTTTACAGGGCGTTTAGATTTTCGTGCACCACCCCAAACTCATTTTTTTACGATTTAAAAATTAAAATATTGTGCCTACAGAAATCAAGATTGCCATGACTAGTAAAATGACATAGGATGCTAACATGTTATGATTAAAACCACAGATCTAAAGTTTCATGATAAGATTACTCATAGTTATTATATTAAATTAATAATAATTCTTTACATGTTGCTAATGGTTTTTAAGATAAACATGACAAGTGATACATCAAAATTTAGGAAATTTTACGAGCTTTTCAAAAATCTCATAATACATAGGGTGGTCTATATAAAAAAAAAATAGTTTTGGGTGGTGCACGAAAATCTAAACGCCCTGTAGAAAACTGCCTATTGCAATGGATTTTACGGAAAAATGTGCCTTAAGAAAGTTTTTACCAAAATTAATTATCTTTATTAATAAACAAGTTATAGGACATAAAAGAAATCGACGAAATTTGAGAATCGCCCTCTAGCAGCCAAAAGATAAGAGATACCAAAGTTTTGTTTGCGCCAGTGGTTTTCTCATTAAATTTGAGCTCCGGACACCTTGGTTAATTTTTTTCTATCTCTTCAAATAAGGGGTGTTCCCATAAGAACGCGTCCAGTTTGGGACACCTTGTACATAAAAAATAAAATCTTGGAGCATATCAACTTTCATGAAATTTTATGGGGATCCAAATATGTAAACAAATGCGGGGCATTACATTTAAAAAACCATAACTTTGGTTTGGTAAGTAGCACGTGAACATCCTGTATACATCAAAATAATTTTAACAGAAGCTTCCTGGAGTTCTCCACACACACGTAAAATTTCATGTTGATATCTGTAAGAAGTTGCTGTGTGTAACAAGAAGAGGAACAGGCAGAATCAGGCACAAGGGAGGGATACACTGACAAAATAGCCTACGACAAAATAACTTCGACAAAACGGCCCGACAAAATAGCCCACCGACAAAATGCCGGCTTTAAAACAGCCAAGCCAACAGTCAAAGACCTTGTTTTTTATACCTTATTGCTACTATCAAAATTTTTAATCATAAATTCCATTAATTTTGTTGTGTTCTTTATTTTTATTTCTATGAAATTATAGCAATTAAATCGTGAGTGTAAAAATGCTCCTATTATCTGCAATTAAACCATAAATTAAATTTACAATAAAGAGAAAGCATTAGGTGTTTTGAGTTAGATAGCGCAAATTGGGCTAAGGCCACCAAAACCATTAGAAATGAACAAGAAAATCATTTATATTTGTTCAGGTTCATGTACGAGTAGCTGCTTCCATTCACGCATTTTCAGCTTGGGATTTCACGCGCCTTTGATTTGGGTATTCCTTGCATTTTTTAAAATATTTTCCTTGTTGGGTTTCTACGCAATTCCATTCATAATAGGGTAAACAAAAAAGACACACATTTTTTTCTGCATTTGCTTAATATTTATTTTTTGAAAAGTTGTATTGTCTGTTCACTTATTATCAATATAACGGGGTAAACACTAAAGAGGGTAGGTAATTTGACAAAAACCTAAAAATAGTCGACAACTTCTTTTAATGCAAACAATTTTAAACTTCACAGGCCTCTCTTTGTTATATTCAATTTGATGAGTATCATTTAGTTTTTAAGACTTGGGGGTGTGCACAATTTAATATCTACCGTCTCAGTTCTATTGAAAAGGTTTTTCTTAGTTGTAGGTTGTACCTAGTACGATTTACCGTTTAAATTCGAAGTAGAAATTTTCAGTGCCATACCGCACAGAATGCGAATATTTGTCTTTTCTTAATATATGCAAAGGAAAGCGCGAAATCACATAAAGTATTTATGTAATAGATTAAAAATCAACTTTGCGACATAATGGTAATCAGTAGAACCAGTAAATTTTGCAAGATTGACTAGCTATTTACAAAACTACATTTTTAAACGTACCTAAATCATCTATTAAACTAATTTCGCCTAAACCACAAAAAAATAATATTGTAAATATGAAAACTGGCTGAAACATCCCTTAGGCATCTACTATTTATGTCGCCAAAAACGAAGCAAGAAAGGTTCTCAAGTTGCATATTAAGCAGTTCGTTAAAAGGATAGACTCAGAGAAGGTGCACGGTAAATTGCTCGAAAACAATTGCTCGAAAAAAAAATTGCTCGACACAATCGCTCGAAAAATTGTTCCTCGAATGGGAAGTTCCTCGAAAGCCTAATAGCTCGAATAAGAATTTCTCGAAAATAGAATTCCTGGAAGTAATGAAATAATAGTATACAACGTGTCCAAGATAAGAAGGGCCAGGGATATTGGAAATGACAAGAGATACGTATTTGGTTAAATGGGAAAAAAGTTGCGTAATTAAAGGATCAATAAAATGGCGCCTAGAAATTCTTGATATAATTTTCCGTTTTTGAGTTACTTTGCAAAAACTGAATTTATGGATGTTTAACTATATTTTTTTCTGACTTTAATATTAAAATTAGAGCGAAACTAACAAAACTTCTTCGTAGCAACTTTTGATGAAATTAAAAATTTCATTGCCAATTTTTTTATTCTACGTTTCGTCTTCGAACAACCATCATCAACTTCATTTTTTTAAATACGGTATTTAAAAAAGTGAAGTTGATGATGGTTGCTCGAAGACGAAACGTAGAATAAAAAAATTGGAAATGAAATCTTTAATTTCATCAAAAGTTGCTACGAAGAAGTTTTGTTAGTTGCGCTCTAATTTTAATATTAAAGTCAAAAAAATATAGTTAAAAATCCATAAATTCCGTTTTTTCAAAAAACCTCAAAAACGGACAATTATATCAAGGATTTTATTTTATTGATCCTTTAATTACGCAACTTTTTCCCCATTTAACCAAATCCGTATCACTTGTCAGTTCCAATATCTCCATACTGGCCCTCCTTATCTTGGACACGTTGTATTGTAACACAAGTGAGGGAAAGGGCTTCATTGCACAACGAGTACTAATACCTAGGTACCGAATGTTTTTATCGAAATTACTAATTCGGGCTATTTCCACAAAAAATAAGTTATTAATATTGTGTGACATACCTTTAATATATGGTAATGAACTGAAATTTCTATTTTCTTTTTGGTTTTTAATAGCGGTATTATTATTGTACAGCCGCAACAAAAATGTTATATGGCTTACTATGCTCAGGTTGTGGTCAAGCGGAGCGAGCGGAGACATTTACCGGCATACATTTAGTACCTTAAGTGTCTTCGTGTTGTTCTAGATTAAGAGTTTCCAATGCAATTGTCAACTACTTCACACTTCTTCTGTCACGCTTATTTCCTTGATTACTTTTCTTTTGACCTCCACATTACTAAATTGTTAAGTGTTCTTACTGCTCTGTAACCATGCTACATACTCCCCAAAAGCTTCCTTTTCTGCTTCGAATATAGGTATTACTCTTATATACTGAGCCTTCCTTGATACCATTCCACACTTTTATAGACTCGTACACATCAAAAGAAGAATATGTTGAGCAACAAAATATTTTGGTAAAGAATACAGCGATGCCCCCTCGTAAGTATATCGTGTAGGTATGTGACATAATACCAATTCTAAAAATGCTACCGCCGTTATGTTGACACGATTCTAGTGAACACCCACGAGTATATCGACGCATTACTCTCTGTGCAGATTAAGGCAAGTGACCATACGTCTGGGAGAGTGTTGAAACACATGAAAAAATACAAGAGCTAAAGTGGTCACGATACTAACTTGAGGTCCGGTCTGCTTTAGTTGCGTAACGTGGTCGTTTCAAGAACTAGGCCGATTATCTGGGCAGGTTAAGAATTCAATCACGTAAATAGACGAGTTACTTATTTGGTTGCTGGTGCTTAACAGGTACCATTATTTGCGATGTTTCAGCTGTATTTGTTGGTCCAAAGTAGGAAGATGAACTATTAAATTTTGATGGTTGTAATTCAAAATTTTTTGATACTTCGAGAAAAATGCCCGTTATTTGGAAACTGATTCATCAGGGCATATAAGTTTTTAATAGTACTTAGCGTAAAAAATGATGTCACGTTGTGGAAACGGTAGTTATCAAAAACTGCAGTATTTTCATTTATTTCGAGAGCAGATTGGAGAGAAATTAGTGAAGAAATACTTATTGCTCCAATTATTGACGCTCTTGACCGACATTTCAAAAAAATGCACATGCATTAAATTTGGTGCACCCAGTTTTCATTGATTAACTCGATTATCGCAAAAATATCAGGTGCAAAGAAGTTGTCTATACTTATCGATTCCTAAATATGATTTTACCAATGAAAAACAGTGCTAAAAGTATTCGTTAAAACAACAGAATTTAAATTCGTGGCGCCACCCAATGAAATTCAATACTCGATACACTCTTTTGTTTTGTAATCTGAGAGGTGGTTGGCTTTGATCAGAATGACATACCGCTTGTACTCATAACCTCATTTTGCGTATGATTTAACAAATTAAAATCTGTACCCTCGATCGAAATAGGTGTCCATAATAAATAATGTTCAACACTTTGTCTATTGTGTTTTACATATTTATATTGTTATGTTAAGTATGGATTGCAACATCAGTATTTATTAATTGTTAGAGTGTTAAAACGATGTTATCTGATAGTTTCGACTTTCGTGCTCCAAATATTACGTGCTGGTAGCTACCAACTGTCATTTTGATTTAATGTCGACCGAACTGCATAGCCAGTTTTGAAAATGACGTTGAATTCTTGGGCCGTTTATGAGTTTTCGGTGAGAAACGAGAAACGGCCGTATATGAGTTCCACATCTTTTTTCGTACATTGAAAACTTAAGTAAACTGTGAACATGACATATTATATGCCCAGTTACTTTCTTTAAACACCAGAAAATTTTTATTTCGCCTCCAGTCATTTGGTCAAGCCCATCATCTATTACTGACTAAGCTTGAATTATGGGAATCGGCATACCTGTACATGCAACTCATAATTGAATGATATAACAATTCTCAAGCATAGTAGTGAGTCATGACCTACATGTAGCGTATGATATGGGCCAGCATGTATATGTCTATCCACCCACATCGACGTAGTTTATACTTTTTCTTTCTTTAAAGTAAGTACCAATACCAATGAGTAACTGACCTCGGCTGGCGTGAAAAGACCTAGACACTACTCCAATTTTCAAGCCCAAATTAACTCGTTTTACTTTCAAAGGTCCATATTAGATAAAGAGTAACAATAATTGCTAATTGAAATGTCTTGCAGAGTTTTGCACTTTCAAATACCTACGTATCGTTAGGTATTTTTATGTGATTTATGTGATCCTCTTTTGGTCTTTGTTTAGCAAATTTTGTTACAAACAAACCACAAGATGTATGTAGATGCCCAATCTATATACCGTGTGACAATCTTCCATGTGTACATGGGGAAATAACATGGGCAATTACATTTTTGGGGATTCCTGCTCCCCATGTGTAGTTACAGTGGTGGTAAAGGTATAGCAATCGAAAGATTATTTTTTTCTGCGTATGAGGATATCAAAAACTCTACAACTTCCCAATTTATTAAAGCATTAAAAGCAAAAATTTCATTAATAATTTTCTAACTAAAACACAGAAATTTATCAGATTATCCATGACAACTTAATTTATTCTAATCACGGACGTCTTTGATTTTTATGGATTTTCTGAACTGTCAACATTTAAAAATGAACAAAAATATTTATTCAGTTCAAGAAAAGGTTTTCATTGTGAAAATATTTTACGGCGCCAATAGTTTGCGCTAGTCCGTGCCTTATTTTCTGTAAAATTCGATAACGGTCCTATTCCTTCGGTATAACGACAAATAATTTAGTAAGAAATTTGAAGACTGGGAATCTTTCATCGAAAGAAGTTAATTTTTACTAATACATAAACTTGTTTTTTTATTTAGATAATTCTCATTCACATTATTATTGTCATTACCTATAGTTGACAATTAATTGATTACAGGTGTGGATGTTTTGTTGGTGAATGCTGGTCCATAGTTTAGGGTAAATTGTAGGTGTCGTCTAACCTATTAAAAAGTTTTTGGCAAAATGTTAAAGCAGTGAAATGAAATAATAAAAATTAAATTACTTTAATTTTACTGCAATTATGAAAAATGTAATAAGCGGCAACATTTGTTTATTTTGCTCTAATGAATTTTGTAATCTGGCAATTTAATACTCATTTATTTCATAAGGACAAAAACTTATTAATATACAATGAAATTAAAGTAACATAAAAAAAGAAAAATAACTATAACAAATATTCAAATAAACCCCCATTCTGTATCAGACAGTATCCCAGCCTATTATAGAAAGAATTTCTCACATTCGCAAGTTGCCGATCGTTTATTAAGTTGCATTCCGCAAAAATAGTATTCCTTAAAGAATCAATATTTGGGTGACAAGTTTTATAAATCTTATTTTTTAAATGACCCCACAAGAAAAAGTCACGCGGTGCCAAATCGGGAGATCTAGCTGGCCAGTTTATAGCACCACCTCGACCAATCCAGCTCTCTGAAAATATTTCATTTAATAATTCCCTCACTTGTGCTCCAAAATGTGATGGGCATCCGTGATGTTGAAACCAGACCTACCGATTCGCATGTGCAACTTCTTCTAATGCAGGGCCAATATGGTTAATTAAAAGATCTAAATAAGCTTCTGAATTTAAATTTCCCTGTATTTCAAATGGTCCTATCATGGGATTATTAAAAATGCCTGCCCAAATATTGATTTTTTGAGGGTATTGCGTTGTAGTGGCTAGATTTATTCTGGGATTTTCCTGGGCCCAATGCCTAACGTTTTGTGAATTTGGCTCTTGATTTAAAGTGAAGGTACACTCATCGGTAAAACAAATTGATGAGAGGAAGCTGCGTTCCCGATTAGCCCGTTCTTGCATTTCTTCACAGAAAGTTTGCCTTGATTCTTCATCAAAAGGAAGTAACTCTTGGTGACATTGGAATTTAAAGGGATGATATTTGTTTTTCTTAATATGTTACGGACAGTTTCTCTTGAAACATTACATTCTAGGGCAATAGACCTTAAACTAGATGTTGGACTAGCAGTTATCAGGCCTATTACCATTTCCTCTACCTCAACATTTAGATTTCTTGGAACGACAAAAAAAATAAATGATAAGATTAATTTTAGTTTTGTTTCACTCCACGTTATCACTTGTTAAATTTCTCATAATCCCAGTAAAATTTAAGTTAGCGAACAATAAGGAATTAGCAACTAGGTAATAATAATAAGCGAATCAGAATTTATTATCTAAATAAAAACCAAGTAAATTTATTAGTAAAAATTACCTTCTTTCAATGAAAGATTCCCAGTATATTCAAATTTCTTAATTAAATTTTTTATTGTTGTTACCGAAGGAATAGGACTGTTATTGAATTTTACAGAAAATAAGCCATGGACTACCGGCAGACTATTGCCTCCGTAAAATGTTTCCACAATGAAAACCTTTTCTTCAACTGAATAAATATTTTTGTTCATTTTGAAACCCAAATTTTAAATTGTCGATAAATAATGTTGACAGTTCAGACGAATTAGAAATTAGAATCAAGGGAGTCTTTGATTAGAATAAATTAAATTGTCATAGGTAATCTGATGAATATCCGTGTTTTAATTTGAAAATTATTAGTGTAATTTTTGCTTTTAATGCTTTAATAAATTGGAAAATTGCAGTTTTTGATATCCTCATACGCAGAAAAAAATAGTCCACCTTTGTAACTACACATGGGGAGCAGGAATCCCCAAAAATGTAATTGCCCATGTTATTTCCCCATGTACACATGGAAGTTTGTCACACGGTATATAAAACACAAAAAATGTTTCTACCTACCTACCTACCTATGTCCGTTATAGACTCCGAAACGGCTGGACCGATGTTGATGAAATTTTCAGGCAATCTTCAGATTAGCCCAGCGGGTGTTCCTGTGAAGTTTGGTAGCGATCGGATCAACAGAATTTTAGTATTGAAAATACTTCTGGGTTCGTGTATATACTAAAAATGTATCGACACGCGACAGATTCTGTTGGCGGCGCACGCAGTCGAGGCCGCTAATAAATTGGATGGAGAGCGCTAGCCAGATCGCCAGATGTAAACTAAGGTACGGCGAGCGCGAGTACCGTTTAAGAGGGATATCGTATTGCAATAAAAGTCCAAACTGTACAAAACGGATGCGTTAATATTTTCTTACGTATTGTAAGAAGGTACTAAAACGAAACTACTTAAAGTTCACAAAATATATAATGAGAACATAAAGTTTAACAAATGATTGATACTTCATATGATTTTATTATCAACCTGGACCCCGCCCGATTCTCAATGAATGAATCCCGTCTTGTCACCCAGTTAGGAGCTCCTTATCGCTCCCATACGTGGCAATATGCAAAACAACTCCCAGGAACATTTCTTATATGTACATGGTGTGCCAACAATTTCTTACAGTATTGCGTATTGCTTGTCACAAATCATTTATTTTATTCTATCAATAATATACCAACTTGAAACGGCACAGATCACTTTTGTTGGACATCTTAGAAACCGAGCAGTTGTGTCGGTATTTTCAATATGCCTATGATACTTGCGTAAGGTGCGAGGTCTGTGAATTTTTTTATACGTTTATGTGAAGCCGGGGCGGGTCGCTATAATTTATAAAGTGACAATTGACAGCAAACGTCAAACGGCATATGTCATTCGCAGTTTATCAAATTTTAAACGATTTTACCACACTTATTTCTTCTGAGGCAGCAACGCGCCGGGTTACCAGCTAGTTTTATATAAAAAATATGGAATTAATTTAATTCCCAAGCGCGCCCTGTTTTCCAGCAACTTTATATACACCTGCCAAGTTGGCAACCATCTTTGCTGCATGCAGCATGCTGCATGTAATTTGACAATTGACATTTGTTGTCAATTTTTTGTCATTTTAATATTTTTTTGCTAATGGGTCTGAACTCTGAAAATTAACAGAAATCCAAACAAGCACGTTTATTTTTAAATTCTGAATGTAAATGTTTAATTGGTTGTATTAAAATAATGAGTGATAAATTGAACGAGAAACTGCGCGCGCAATTGGAACTTTGAAGCAGCTGACAAAAATATCGTCAAAACTGTAGAAGAATACGTAACAACTGCAAAAGTGGAACCTTAAATTCATTGAGGTTCCAAATTTGATTATTTCACCATTAGTGCTGCTTAAGGATTTGCAACCATGGCGTACTGTATGCGAGTTTTGCATCGCCAGGTAGGAAACTCACAAAAAATTCTAATTTTTAATTTGTAACTTTTCAAACAAAATACCTATTTTTATCTGACAAAGCATAAGCCGACCTTAACAACTGCATTATACCACTAATTCATTTGTTCCATAGTTATGTAACGCCAAGAATTAATGGAATTTTTCCAGTACAAAGTTCTAATTTTATGCGAATGTGCATAGTACACAATTTTTTAATACAGCAATACTTTCCTTTTATTATACAGGGTGCTTCTCATAAAATGCCAAACAAATGAATAAACAATTGACATTTCCATGACATTTTTGACTAATTTAACTCTTTTAGGGAAGCAAAGGCTGCAGCGTCTTGTTAACCGAAGTCCAAATAAGATGTTTCCATGTGTCGCCCCTTGCTTACGCCGCTGCCAAAGTGGCGATGAGCAAATTCGACCCGCAAGCTCCGTTACCTTACGAGAAACTGCAAAGCACGCTCGATAAAGTAAAGAAGAAGTTAGGCAGGCCCCTTACGTTGTCAGAGAAGGTTCTGTATTCTCATCTTGATGCTCCAGAATCGCAGGTATGTTTTGTTTTGATGTTATATAATCTTTTGAGGTTAGGTTTTTGTTTTACGGGTGTTCTTGGGGTTTCTTTCGAATATTTTTTAGAACAATGGGCACTAAATTGTTTCAGTTTGTTTACTTTTGTTATAACTTGTTGCTAAATATAAAATTTGGATGTTTGTTTTTTAACCTTGGCTGACCTTCAAAAGGTCTGGAGGTAAATGCAATTAAGGCTGTTTTCGCAGTTTTTCCCGCATTTTTTAAATTATACGGATTTATTCAAATTTGTTATGCTATTTTTAAAAAAGAGTGTTGTCATTTTATGTGCATACGTGCCAGGTAGGCCACCACAAAATTGTAGAGCTTTATTGTCGAAAATAAATTAGAAAGATGGGAAATTTGTTGTAACGGTCGTTTTTCGGTATTACACAATTTTCTAACTTTGCTTTTGAAAATAATGTTCTAAGATTTTGTGGTGTCCTACCTGGCTATTATGCACATAAAGTGATGGAGCTATTTTTTTTTTAATGTGTTCCAAATTTGAACAAACCCATATAATTTAAAAAAGGCGGGAAACGCTGCGAAAACAGCCTTAATTGTTACCTTTTCCGTTACCTTACAAGTAATATTGCATTAAAATGTTTGTTGTTAAATTTGCTTCTTTGTTTTATTTTTAGTAATTTTCGTTTTTTATTTATTTCATTATTCGTCGTAATTTTGTTTGCAAATTTATTGTTTCGGCAAAAATCTGCATAAATGGGTATTCCAAATTTTTTATTAGCATGTTATTATAAACTTTAAAAGGTTATCATTATCACTGAATTGTGAAAATATTGATACCTACGTAAATTATCATAAAATAATATTATTAAAAAATTATCTGGTTCAACGACTTGACGTCTAGGAAATGTTTTAATGTTAGTCATTTTACGAAGGTCGTTCCGATATGACCAGAATGGTTTTATAACTTTTTATTGGGGTCTAACGAACACAGTGATTTTTATTTGTTGTCATAGTCTAAAAATGTTGCCAGCTTTTCCGTAACTTGAAAATGCTATACTTCTAGAATTTTTCACAAACTGCACATCGCAGTCCTCCTAAAGCCTGAATAATATCAATCGATAAGGGAGAGGTTTGCACCATAGGACCTCCAGGTTTTTTGGCCAAGAAACCCATCCCGATATGTCCCCAAACAGCCAATAAAATTTTTAAGTAAATGCGGAAAATTTATTTTAGGACATTCAACGTGGTACATCGTACCTTCGTCTCAGGCCCGATAGGGTAGCCATGCAAGATGCGACAGCCCAAATGGCAATGTTACAGTTCATTTCTAGTGGTTTAAAACGTGTAGCAGTACCAAGCACCATCCACTGTGACCATTTAATAGAAGCTCAAGTGGGGGGAGTGAAAGATTTAGCAAGAGCCAAAGATTTAAACAAAGAAGTTTATAACTTTTTAAGTACTGCTGGTGATAAGTATGGGGTTGGTTTCTGGAAACCTGGAAGCGGTACGCAAGTTAATAAATGTTAAAACTGGGTTTTTGCTGATGTTTATCCATGATAGGTATCATCCATCAAATTATTTTGGAAAATTATGCGTTCCCTGGTTTGCTGATGATTGGTACCGATTCTCATACGCCAAATGGTGGGGGATTGGGAGGACTTTGCATCGGTGTAGGTGGTGCTGATGCCGTAGATGTAATGGCCAATATCCCGTGGGAGTTGAAATGTCCCAATGTTATCGGTGTAAAATTAACAGGTATATGCGGGTACTTCTTCATTTAATGTTTCAAATTATAAACTTTTCAAGGCAAACTGAGTGGATGGACATCTCCGAAGGACATCATTCTCAAAGTAGCGGATATTTTAACAGTCAAAGGTGGTACCGGTGCCATCGTTGAATATTTCGGTCCGGGCGTAGACGCGATCTCTTGTACCGGCATGGCGACCATCTGTAACATGGGTGCCGAAATTGGCGCTACCACTTCAGTCTTCCCTTACAACAAGAGCATGCGAGATTATTTAAATTCAACAAAACGTGAAGCTATCGCCTCAGCAGCTGACAAATTCCAGTCTTCGTTATTGCAAGCCGACCCGGATAGCAAATACGATCAGATCATCGAAATTAATTTGGATACTTTAGAACCGCATGTTAATGGACCTTTCACTCCAGATTTGGCTTCCCCTATTAGCAAATTAGGCGACAACGCGAAGAAAAACGGGTGGCCTGTTGAAATCAAAGTTGGCCTGATCGGGTCTTGCACAAACAGTTCTTATGAGGACATGGGCAGGTGCGCCAGTATCGTGAGGGAAGCCATGCAGCACGGATTGAAATCGAAGATACCTTTCAATGTCACGCCTGGGTCGGAACAGGTCAGGGCCACCATTGAAAGAGACGGAATCGCCAAGACGTTGAGAGACTTCGGAGGCACGGTAAGTTTACGTTTTGAATTTAAATTAAGGAAGGAACACTTTGTTAACTTGATTGGCGTAGGTCTTAGCGAACGCTTGCGGTCCTTGCATCGGCCAGTGGGACAGAAAGGACGTCAAAAAGGGCGAGAAAAACACTATTGTCACCTCGTACAACAGAAATTTCACCGGACGTAATGACGCCAACCCGGCAACGCACGCTTTTGTAACGTCTCCAGAAATGGTGACTGCCCTCAGTTTAACGGGCAGATTGGACTTCAATCCTCTCACAGACGAATTGACCGGTATTTCTCTCTGCCCCTTAATCTATTTTAGTACTACAAAGGTATCTTTTAGGTTCTGATGGAAAGAAATTCAAACTATCGAGCCCTTTTGGCGACCAGTTGCCCGCGAAAGGTTTCGATCCAGGCGAGGACACTTTCCAAGCTCCCAAAGAGGACGGTAGTTCTGTTAGGGTTGATGTCGACATAAAATCTCAGCGTTTGCAGTTGCTTGAGCCCTTCGATAAGTGGGACGGGAAAGACTTGACGGATTTGGCCGTTCTCATTAAGGTCAAAGGAAAATGTACGACGGATCATATTTCTGCTGCTGGACCTTGGCTGAAATACAGAGGTCACCTAGACAATATCTCTAATAATATGTTCATTGGGTGAGTATTAGAAAAATTGCGACACAAAATTACTCGTCTCGGATGTAACAATCGACATTTTTATTTTAACGAGTTGCTGAATTATTGATAGTAGAGTGCATGAAGCCAAAAATATAGCTTAGTTTTTTGCCCCTGGGCATTTTGTGGCTAAATTAACAGATCATATCAAAATTGTTAAGGTTTGTAAGGGCACAAATCAAAATTTTCTGTAGAATTTATGTTTTTTATCAAAGAAAATGCAAACCTACAGAGGGAAGAAACGGCAGAAATTTATCGAAAGGAATTGAGCAAGAGTATAGATGAGGAGAACATTGATCAGTTTGGGCGAAACTTTACAACATTATAACTACTGCGGAGAGGATTCTAGGCTACAACGGCAAGAGCAGGAGAGCCGACTGTTTTGAGGATGGACGACAGGCAGCGGTTGAAGGAGAATATATATTCCGACTGGAACAGTATTAGCCAAAGAGGAATACACATCAATCTGCAGAAGGAAGAAAAGGAAAAAGTTGCTGGAACAAATACAACGGTTAGAGGTGAATTTTAAGAAGACAGAGATTCGGAATTTCCATCAAGATTAAAGATGTCAAAGTAGAAGAAAACACTATCATCCAAAAACGTATTGTAGAGATAAGAGAGGAAATTTAATAGGGAAGGACATTTCTCAGGCAAAGAAGGAGTCGAGGAGTTGTTGAGAACCAAAGAAGCAAACCAAAACGTAGAACAACACGGGGCTGAAAATGGCGATCAAACCCAAGTACTCGAGCCTACACGAGAACAAATAAGAGCAATAATAAGCAACAACTAGAGTCCCTGGATAATAGGATACGAGCAGGGATGATTAAACTTGGAGGAGAAAAAATGGTGTATGAAATACATATATGAGTTGATTCTACAATGTTGGAAAGAAGATCAAATACCAGATGAACAGAAGGAAGCCACACTCTGCCCTGTATAGGACTGGGTGGTATCAAATATTTAATACCGAATATCGATATTAAAAAATATCAATATTTCCCGACACTAGACACTACAATCGCATATAAACACTTCGCATATAACGCACGCACAACTCTTATCGCATTATCATCTCGAACCAAACTTCAAAACTACAAGACTGTACGACTACAAGACTGTCCTCTTGGCTTCTTGCTTTCCAATTTATACTTTCGTAGAAGATTCTTAGTAGGTTCTGGAGCTGCAAACTCTTGAATGTTCCATAGACAGACTTTTTCTAGTCTTCGTAGTTTCGAGACTCATAAACATACATCAAGGTCAGCGCCGTAATAAAAACAGCTGTACTTGCAGCGTGAGTCACAACCAGGGGCATCGCTGGCGGGGCAAAAGTTCGTATCAATACATCATCACCCCTCCAGTATGCCTGCTATCTGAGTTACAACTCATATGTATACCCTTCAATTTCTATTTCACCACTACTTATCTCATCGGTAATATGTGTTTCTGCCGTGCATACTACTGCTGGCCTCAACTTATTTACATTCAGCTCTAACTCTGATTTATTACTAAGAAGACCCTGTATGTTCAGATACATTATCCGCCCACGCTCACTTATTAAATTCCTTAACTGCTACAAAGCATATTGCGTATTCCTCCTGACTAAGTCTAATCTTCTCAAATAACAGGGACACTCCCTGTCCAAAGACGAATGTTGAATACCATATTTAGTAATTAGTACCGACCTTACTATTAGTATAAATACAATTATTCAGACATTTCTTAATTTCTGTTTGGCACTCCGAAGTTTGGTATTGGCAACAGTGCGCGAATCTTGTGTTAAATTGCTCGCCAGCGGGAACGCTCAATACGATCGCCGTTGAGAGTGATTATTGCACAAAAGTAAATTTATTGTGAGACTTGAACAGCTGTGACCCCTGTGGAAAATAAAAATTAGGTGTAGAGTGTTAAATAAAGACGGGACAAGTAATAAAAGGTGAAGTGATCTATATGTCAAATCAGCTGAGGTGAACGCGTCCGCGCATTATCTAGAAGCGGTGTTGCCTGCTCTGCGCTAAAGCAGAAGATCAAGTGAAAGTAGGAAAACTTCCATTGAAGACAATGTCAGATTTAGAAGTGGATGTTACCGATGAATATTCTACCGATGAGAATAAGAGGAAGAGAGAGGATGATAAAGAAGGAATATTTAGGAAGAGTAAGAAAGTACAAAGAACCCCGAAGAAAGACCAATCTGGAAAAGAGGATAAATTAGATAAATTGATAAGTATGATACGGGATCTCCAAGTTGACATCAGAGATATGAAGGAGGAACAGCAGCAGTACAGAAAAGATATAGAGTTCCTGAAAAGGGAAAATGAGCTAGTAAAAGAAGAAAATTATGAAATAAAGAAGGAAATTATTAATCTGAAAGTCCAGTTGGAGGAAATTGATCGAAAGGGGCGAAAGAACAATATTATAATGACAGGCATGGGTATTGATACATATGACGAAAATAAAATAAGGGAAATGGCAAAAGATTTAATCCAGAAGAAGCTTGAATGTGGAAGTGGAAATTGGGAAAGCACAGAGGATTGGAGACAAAATGTGCTTGTTGGAAATGAGGCATTTAAAAGACAAAGTGGAGATAATGAAAAATAAAAACAAACTCAAAGGATACAGGGAAGAGAACATTTTCATTTATAATGATCGTACGAAAAGAGAAAGGGAAGTAGAAAAGGTTATATTGGAGAAAGCCGCAGAAGAGAGAGCTAAAGGAAAGCAGGTTAAGATAGGATACCAGAAGCTTATTGTGAATGGAGAGAAAATAATATGGAATATGAAACATGAAAAACTGGAACCTGAAGCAACAATACATAGAGGCAAGTCAAAAAACTAGAGGGGGAGAAAGAGGACAGACAAGTAAAGACAAACGCGGCGATGCACACGGACATGATTATTGCAACAAATGAGAAATTATCAAACAGGGAAAGAGGTTTAATGCTGGCAACTTGGAATATTAGGGGATTGAGCGACAAAGAGTAGGAACTTATGGAGAATTTTGAGGAAATTGGTGTAGACATATTAGCTGTAACAGAAACTAAGAAGAAAGGAAAAACCATTGTGGAGCTGGAAAAAGGACATACAATGATACTTAGCGGAGTAGGACAGGAAGAAAGGGCGAAGGGAGGAGTAGGATGCATCGTAAATGGAAAGGTAACACAATATATAAAGACATGGGAATTTATATCAGAAAGACTACTAACAATAGAGTTGGAAATTGGAAAGCGAGAGGTACTGAGTTTGGTAATCGTATATGTACCAAATGAAGACGATAAAGCAGCAGTTAAAGATGACTTCTGGGAGACATTGGGGGACATAGTGGAGAATTGCAAAGGAATAGTGGTAATGTTGGGAGATTTTAATGGAAGAGTTGGTAAAAGAGGGGAAGGGACAGGAAATGCCATTGGAATGCATGGAGAGGACTTTAAAAACAACAATGGAAAACGTATTATAGATTTCTGCATACAAAATGATTTCTTGGTCATGAACTCCTTTTTTAAACACAGGGAGATTCATAAGATCACGAGAGAAGTTAAAAGTAGAGGGGAGAAGTCAATAATCGACTACGTTATAATAAATAGAGAGTTTAGACAAGAAATTAAAGATGCACGAGTAAGGAGAGGTCCCGAAATAAACAGCGATCATTATTTGGTATTGGCAAAAACGACAATTGCGAAGCAGCAGATACAAAACATAATAAAGCATGAAAGAACACGAGAAAAACAACTTACTGTAAACAGAGAGGTAATCAGGTCGCACAAGATATCGAACTATGAAATAGCGCAAAAATTTAAAGAAAAGTTTAACAATGGAATGGAACTTTATATGGAGGGCAATGGAAAAACCATGAAAGAAATGAACGTAGAAGAAGCATGGCAGCTATTTAGAGATACTTTAACGACAGCAGCTAAAGAGGTCTGTGGTGTAACAAAAGTGAATAGGAACAGAAAACAGACAAGTTGGTGGAGTGAGGACATCAAGCCCCACATTAAAGTAAAGAAGGAGAAGTGGAAGAAACATTTGAGGGGGGGAACTAGTGAAACATATAATGAGTACAAAGAACAAAGGAAGAAGTTGAAAGAATTGGTCATGAAAGCGAAGAAGAGGTCTTGGGAGCAGTTTGGAAGAAAAATGGAAGAAGATTATCATGCGAACCAGAAGTTATTTTATAAGGTGCTTAAGAATTTAAGAACAAAGAAACAAGAATTGAACTACAAGCAAATTAGAGGCAGCGATGGAGTAATAATTACCAATCGAGAAGAAATAATCAAAAGGTGGGGGGAATATTTTCAACAACTGTTGAGTGTAGTAGAATTAGAACAGAGAGAGGAGGTGATGGCAGTGATAGAACAGAAAAATCATAACATCATTGAAAGGGAAGAAGTTATCGAGGCGGTAAAGATGTTAAAAAAGGGAAAATCGGCAGGCAATGACCAGATTACGAGTGAAATGTTAAAAAATATGGGAGAAGAAGGCACAAACTATTTAACTGAGATATGTAACAAAGCATGGAGTGAGGGAAATATACCGAAGGATTGGGAAGTGGGAATTATTGTCCCATTATACAAAAAAGGAGACAAAAGAGAATGCAGCAATTATCGCAGGATCACATTATTGAGCACGGTATGCAAAGTGTATGAATGGATACTAGAAAAGAGATTGAGGGAAAAAATTGATTTACAACTGGAACAGTCACAAAGTGGATTCAGGAAGGGCAGGAGTATACAGGACCACATATTTACTATCAGACAGTTAATTGAAAAGACGCGATCATCGGGTGTGGAAATTTATGTAGCATTTTTGGACTTGGAAAAGGCGTTTGACAGGGTCCCCAGAAGTAAAGTGAGAGAAAGCCTGGAACTGAAAATGGTAGATAGAATGTTAATACGTGCAATCATGAGTTTATACCAAAAAAATAGAAATTATGTAAGAACTAATAATATGCAATCGCAGGAATTTGAAGTGAATGAAGGAATGAGACAGGGGGGAGTGCTCAGCCCTGCACTGTTTAATGTAGTTATGGATGAAGTCATAAAAGAAGTCAAAAAGAAAACAACAAGAGTATTTGCTGGGTACAGGAATTTACAACCAATCTGGATAGGAGAGTGCGCGTTTGCGGACGATTTGGTGGTATTTGCGAAAAACGAGGATGAGCTCAAGAAAAATCTTAGTATTTGGAATGTGGCTCTAGAAAAAAGAAATTTAAAGATAAACGAAGCTAAGACTAGAATTATGATAATAGGAAAAACAGAAAAGGACGTAAATATATCTATAAATGGTAAAAAATTGCAATTGGTGGATACCTTTAAATACTTAGGTGTGAACATTAACGGTAGAGGGGAACAGGATGGAGAAATAGCTCAGAGAATTGAGAGTGCATCACGAGTGTACCATGCCATAAAGGGTACTTTCATAAGTAAGAAGGAAGTATCGAGAAGTGCAAAAATGTGCATCTTTAAAACTGTGTTTGTGCCTATTCTTACTTTCGGTTGTGAAAGCTGGACCTTGACAAGGAGTATGAAAAGTAGAATACAAAGCATCGAAATGATGTATCTGCGTAGGGTGATGGGAATAACCCGAAGAGATAGAATAAGAAATAGTGATGTACGAGAGGAATTGGAGGTAGAACCACTACTGAAGAAGATAGAAGATTGTCAACTGAGATGGTATGGACATTTAATGCGCATGAAGAGTGAAAGACCTGTGAAAAGCATATGGGAGGCGAGGGTGCAAAGGAGAAAGACAAAAGGAAGACCTATGAAGACATGGGACTCAGTGCTGAACGATATCTTCACGAGAAGAGGAGTTACTTCTGTTCAAGCAAAATTAATAGCGCAGGTTAAGAAAAAACGGAGGCGGTTTATATATGAGGGAGAATGTTAACATATTGAAATGTTATAGCCTTACACCCGTGAGGGTAATACAAGGCTTTAGATTATATATATATACTCCGAAGTTTTGTGACCGTCTGCACATTTCAAACAAGTATCTTCCCTCTTGCAATTCTTTGAGGTATGTCCATAAATTTCACATCTGAAACACTTCAGAACTGAAACATGATCGTAAACCATACATCTGACCCACCCAATTCTCAGCTTTCCCTGTTGCAGAATGTGCTTATGAGTATTGCAAACCACTTCAATAATAACATTGTTCAACTGCTTATCCCTCCTATTCATAAATTTCTTCACTATCCTTATGTTACCACTCCAAAGAATTTTGAAGCTTTATCTGCTTTATTAAATTTTCTTCTTCGGTCTCATTCTTACCTTCATCAACGCATCACCTTGACCTGTCTCTACTCCCACTATCATGATTCTTGGCTTGCTACATTCAGCTACCTCAATTCTGAACTGCTTCCCAATTTCATTCTTCACAATTTCCATAAATTTAGTTCTATCATTTTCATCTTCACAAACTATTGCAACACCTCCTTGAGATATCTCTCGTACTGTCTCTCCTCCCAGTGACATTTCTGCTGGATTAAAGCTGCTCTTGACCATCTTCTTTATTGCAGCACTTAGCTGCTTACCATCCATCGGCTTGATTAAAAATGTTGGTTTGCCCACTACAGGTTCTTTCATTTGCTTTGATTTCTTAATTGTGTCTCTAAATTGCAAATCCCCCCGCATTAACTTCTACAGTCAAGTTAGTTTAATCTGTAATTACTATTTGTTTAGGAGTAGGGAGTTTGGTATCCATAGTCTGAATTTGAAGGTTGTTTTTCTTTTCAGTTTCCCTATTATTGAAGTATTTGATTTCTAGTACCTGTTCTTCTAGGTCTGTTTTTCTTGTTTTTCTGGTAGATGCCAAGGTTACTCAGTTCACAGCATTTTATTTTGTTTTCATCCAGTTTTTTGATCCTATTCTGTAATCTTTCAATACAACTGTTATGATAAATTGAGTAGCAATTTGTGCACACAACAACGGAACACTTTTTGCCACAACATTCCACTTTAGTCTCACTATTTTCTTTAATCCTAACAGCTCTCCCTAAATTTTCTAGCTCGCGCAGTGTAGCCCGCGCAACTTCTCAGGCTACGCACGTGTTCTTTTTCGTCTGTCGGCGAGTTAATACCAGTGTCAAACCGTTTGATAAAACGCCGCGGTAGTAAATCACTTACAGTTGGAGGTCACCAAATGCAGCTAAAATAGTTCAAAGACACCGCCAAGAACTTTAACTGCTGTATTATGGTGTGATATAGGTATCAATAAATATCGACATATTGGAAAATATCGATATTTTCCAATACAACGACATTTATCGATATGAGAGGTATTGGACTGTTCGAGCAACTACTCCACAAGCAGATATCCCGCCAGGCATTGAATTATTACAGAACTAAATTCAGATTTTGTATACTACAAGATTAAATTAGCATTATAATAATCGGATCTTGCCGATATCTGACCCACGTGCGTCAGTACTCAGTGTATGTATTCGGTCAATAGTGCGGGATTCTTCAATTGCACCTTTATTATAAATTTTAGAGAAACCCCCTTTTATTTGCGACTCTCTGCCCAGTTTCTTCTGCACAGCACCTAACTTAATTTTTTTTTAACGGAACACCTGTATTGATCACATTTTTGAATTCCTTATTCGATTTTACTATGAAACTGATTAAAGATATTTTTTAACTAAAGTGAATATTTTTGGTGTTACCGGCATCTCCTTGGAAATTTTGGCAGATGTAGAGGAGTTTTGGAAATTAAATATCTTCGGAATAAACAGAACTGTAGCTTTGATATATGGAAACAAAAATAAAGAGAAGTAGTATACTACGGAAGCGCTCTGGTGTCACGTATTATTTATTTTCATTTTCCGTTATAACGGATTTTTTCCGTTGTAACGGATCTCTTTTTCCTTTATAACGGATCTCTTTTCCCGTTATAACAGATCTCTTTTCCAATATAACGGATGTTTTTCCTTTATAACGCATCTCTTATTTCCGATATAACGGATCTTTTTTCCGTTATAACGGATCTCTTTTTCCGATATGTTTGTTCTAACACCCTCGTCTACAAAAGATGTAACTTTGTAACAGCTATAACCTAAGTATAACAGGTGGTTGTTATGTTGTTATGTTGGGAGTGACTACTGAACAGTCCGCCGGTTACTTCTAAATTTTGTTCTAGTACAGTCGACACAATATCAGTAAAATGACATTTAAGAACTCCGTTATTGAAAGACATCGCCAACAATCTCGGTGGGTGTTCGGGTATAGTATAAAGCTGCCATTTTGTTCTCCTTCGGCTACACGAGTTCTGCGCCCGCACGGGTTCGCATTTTTTGTTTGTTTCTACATCATTTTTTTGCCAAAAAATGAGTGTGTCTGGTGCGAAAGGGCAAGTAAGGGTCTATTTTAAAAAAGCGTTCTCTCAGCTTTAGTTTTCTTTACACTTCCAAAATGCCAAATATAGGTTACATTCTGTAATGCACATGCGACCGGACTGTTCAGTAGTCACTCCCTTGTTTGTTTGAGGTTTTACTTTTTAGGTTAGTGTCTTCATTTAAATCAGTGCAACAGTTGGTAAAGTAGGTACTTATTTGTTAGTTATGACCGCTGTCCGCTACCAACATGAACGATAAGTGGATATCGTATCGTAAGTCACTTGACGAGTAACACCACACTGCACACCGGTTATGTAAAATGACTCCCATTAATACTTAATACTATAATTGGAACGCCGAACAGACGGAGTGATCACCCTGCAAGAACGTGCTCTAGCGGGGCCAATATTTATTTATGACGTCTGAATTGGAGTCATGCGATTTTGTTGGGTCTAAAGAAAGCGCATCACTGCGGTTTGGTCGTCCTAAATTGATAGTGGTCCTGCCTAGAGCTCATGATTGCAGGGTGATCACTCCGTCTGTTGGGCGGCCCAAGTATATACACAGTTCTTGGAAAGATGTGTTATATCGGAAAAAGATCCGTTATATTGGAAATAAGAGGTCTGTTATAACGGAAAGAGATCCGTTATAACGGAAAAAGAGATCCGTTATAACGGGAAAAAATCCGTTATAACGGGAAAAAATCCGATATAACGGAAAATGAAAATAAATAATACGTGACACCAGTAGTATACATAGAACAGGATTATATGTAACAAAGTGTCTTGCCTTTGCCGACGATGTGACGTTCATAATCAGGATAGAGAAGGAAATGCAAAGGATAATAGCAAGACTAGGCCTGTGACTTTTTTCGGTATATATCGATATGTATACAGGGTGATTCAGAACGGGCGTGCCAAATTAAAATAGGTGCTAGAGGAACTCCAAATAAGACGAAAAGTTTATATGAACATATGTTCTAAAGTGACTACTGACAAAGATACAGGGTGTAAAAGTTTTAATATTTTTTTTAATATCGTAATGTAATAATTGATGTGTTTTCTCGTTCTTCATGTTAGTTTTGTTAGTGTTATTCATAATATACTATTTTTTCCATTTTCACTTTCCTTGTATATCGGTGAAGCCATTATTGCATTATGGAAAATTTCGGTGCATGTGCAAGATTTCACAAACAGCTATTTCATTCAAAAACTAAGCATTTTACGAAATATTTTGAAGATACCAATCTCTTCCCAAATTGAACGTAGATTTCAAATACATTAATATCACCTGCATTCGCCAGTGGCGTAACTTTGGATTGGGGAAATGAATAAACGGCCTACCCCGTAGCAACGCTACTGATGGGGCTAGCAGAGCAAATTTTTTTGGAAAATTAGAACTTGACAAATGAAAACGACGCCTTAAATTTCAAGTCAATAACTTTCCTAGTTACTAAGATAATAAAAAAATATTTAAAAAATATTAAAACTTTTACACCCTGTATCTTTGTTAATAGTCACTTTAGAACATATGTTCATATAAACTTTTCGTCTTATTTGGAGTTCCTCTAGCACCCATTTTAATTTGGCACGCCCGTTTTGAATCACCCTGTATATCGAATAACGATACCGGAATGTCGATATATCGAAATTTCAATATTTTTAATTCGATATACCGATATTTAGATATATCGGTATATTGATATTTCAACATATCAATATATCGACATATCGATATTTCAAAATATGGAATACATATTATATCGATATGTTTTTGATATCGATATTCGATGTCGCGCAATGCATGCGGTCGTGTGGGAACCTTACAACTCTGCCTAATTTTTGATATATCCGTCTTACGTTTAGTAACAAGCATCAACTGTTACGTAGGACAAAGTTTTCTAAGAAATCAATATAAGAATTTTCCTCTTGTTGCACACTTTTTTGGAACTCACGGTATAAGTATCTATCAAAATATCGATATTTCAATATGTTGATATGTCCATATTTCGATATATCGATTACCTATTTCAAAATCCTTGAGGATAACAATGAATATGTATTCGAAGAAGTGAGAGCCTTAAAATACCTGGGAGTAATGGTAACACCTGCAGGACCTCTGTTATAAAGCTGGCTAGATCAAACATTTTAGCCACAAAATGCCCACGGACTGAAAGATAGATGCTACGTTGCACTCTACTATGAAAGCATAATCAGAAGTACATATTTCATCAAGCTAAGGTTGGGGACAGATACCATTTCATTTTTGTTTTGATATGAAGTATTTATTAAGCATTGTAACATCCTTGTCAACAATATTTCTCTGCGTTTTCAGAGCTACTAACGCAGAAAATAACGAAATGAACAAAATCAAGAATCAATTAACTGGTGAATGGGGAGCGGTTCCAGACGTGGCTCGTCACTACAAGGCAAACGGCGTAAAGTGGGTGGCCGTTGGAGACGAAAACTACGGAGAAGGCAGCTCTAGGGAGCACGCAGCTTTGGAACCACGACATCTGGGCGGCAGAGCAATTATTGTTAAATCTTTTGCGAGAATTCACGAAACTAACCTTAAGAAGCAAGGTTTATTGCCGTTGACGTTTGCGAACGCCAGTGATTATGATAAAATTCAACCGACTGATAAGATTAGCTTGTTGGGGTTGAAGAATTTGGCACCGGGAAAACCTGTAGATTGCGAGATTAAGCACAAAGATGGAACGGTAGATAAGATCAAGCTGAATCATTCGTTGAATGAGCAACAGATTGAGTGGTTCAAGGCTGGCAGCGCGCTGAATAGAATGAAGGAGTTGAATCAGTAGTTATATTAGTAGGTTTAATTGCGTTTTTTATTTGTTTTTGTCAGTTGCCGGAAAACTGACAAGTATTTTAAATTGTTCTCATGATTTGTAAAATTCTCGATGCTACAAAACTTTTTTTTGTATTACAATAAATAATGTGATGCATGTACTTGTATATAAATAGAAAAATTTAGTAAAATTTTCTATTGTGTTATTGTTTGTCTTTTACTTCTTCCCCACAATTACAATAATAATAATTTGAGTTCGACTTTGGTAGAAAAAATAGATTCAATTTAGTTCGGTCTTCTTACTCTTACAACAGGGTAATAAACAGCCCAGGAGTGGGCCTGCGTGATTCCGGAAATATCGAGGGGCAAATCGCGGTTGTAAGTAGGTGTACAGCACCATGTAAGTACAGTGACAGTACCCGACATTATATGACGGTCCCGTGAAAGTCCGTGACAGTCTCATGGCAGTCCGGTGAGAATCACGTGACAGTCTTCCGAGAGTTCCGTGACAGTCTCGCGCGAGTTCCGTGACAGTATCTGGCAGTACGGTGACAGTCCGAGATGGTACGGTGACAGTCCGTGACAGTTCGGTGACAGTCCGTGCAAGTACAGTGACAGTACGGTGACAGTCTATGACAGTACGGTGACAGTCTATGGCAGTACGGTGACAGTCTATGGCAGTACGGTGACAGTCCCATGACAGTCCCGTAACAGTATCTAGGAAAATGACAGTAGGTGTACATGAAATTTGAACGTGGTTCGCCCCTCGGGAAATACTGAATCGAATTTTGATTCGAATTGATCAATTCGTCGCCTTCAATGCTTAAGGGCGTAACTCAAGAATCCTTCAAAATGAGTTAAGTCCACAAATTAAATTGAAATATGGATATACATGTTGTGGCTTAGGGGCGTATCTCAGTATGACCTGTACAAATAGATATGGAAAAATTCTACAGGGGCTTATCTCCAAAACTTTAACAAGAATTCAGCACAAACAGGCGTATCTCAAGATACGCCTGTTTGTGCTGAACAATTATTGTACAGGATGACCCAAATTGGGTGCAAGTATGGGGTATCTTGGTAAATATTAGTGATAGAGAAAAACTGATAAAGCACTTGCGAGCTCTTTTTTTACGTTCAAGTCAATGGTGCAGAGAAACTTTTGAAATTGTTTTTTATTTTCGAGCTATGGACGAAAATTGAGTTTTTTGACATTTCCAGTAATGCTTGTATCTCGCTTATTATAAGAGTTGGTGGGATGCAATGCAGACATTCTTAATGCACTTTTTTAAGTAAATTACAGTGGCGTAGTCAAAATTTTTATATTATAAAGGGTTTGGCAACTGCAGGCCAAACTTTGAAATTTTAAATGGCGGCCATATTTGATTTTCATTTCGTTGAATAGAGGAATTTTTTCTGCTTTCAAAAATGTATAATTTGACATATCTGACTTCAATAATTGCGGAGTTATGGCGAATTTTCTGTCTTAAGCATTACCTATAAGTATAGGCTTATTTCACAGTCATAGCCATCTTATGTTTTCGACAGATATAATAATTATTGTCCACATCGTCACTACTTTTTAAATTGGCATGAATATTTATTTATAACATCGAATTAAATTATGCATGTAATGAATGAATAAATACCTATATATCAAATTTTTATCACAAATAGACATACAAAATGATACCATTATTATCCGAATTAATTAAAGAAACAGAAAATTCGATATAGCTCCGTTAATATTGAAGTTAGATTTATCAAACTATATATTTCTGAAATCAGAAAAAAATCCTCCATTCAGCTGTGTGAAAATCAAATATGGCCGCCGTTTAAAATTACAAAAGTTTGGCACGCAGTTCATAAACCCTTCATGTCATTAAAAATCTGACTACGCCACTGTATTTTACTCAAAAAAGTGCATTAAGAATGTCTACATTACATCTCACCATCTCTTAAGCCGGCGCTACACATGCGGCATTTGCCGAATATCGAATGTTTGGCGCGTCACGAACCACTTCGCCAAACACCAAACATACATCTACACATATGCGTCTAGTTGGCGAATGGCGAACAAAAATGGGAACTCCAAACCCGAGCATTCTGTTCTGTGGTTAGTACCAGTAGTCGCTGACCTTTCATCCAAATGGATACCGAAACCGCTGCTGCTGCCTTTATCGTTATGAGTAGTGCCTATTTGTTACTGGAAAAGAAAAGAAAACAAAGAATGCCAAGAAGGTGGTGGATGGTGTCAATTAACAAAAGTAGAGCAAGGTACGGAACTTTAAAAATAATAATAATAATAAGAGTATAGCTAGTTGAAAATGTACTACTCTTCCAGATATAATGGTACTGATTTAATGGTAGATTTGTTGAAGGAACCATCCGGGTTGTTTGAAAACTTTTGTAGGATGTCTTTTGAAGACTTTGAGTTTTTGCTTCAAAAAACAGAGCCGTATATTGCGAAACAAGACACAAAGTGGAGAACAGCCATTCCTGCCAATGAGAGATTAGCTGTAACATTGCGATATCTGGCAAGTGGTGACACCTTTAAAAGCCTCCATTACCTCTTCAAAATTTCCCCGCAGTTGATTTCGCAGATTATCCCTGAAGTATGCAAGGCTATTATCACTATACTACAAGAAACAGTGAAGGTAGGTACATTTACTTTTTATTATGAAACGTAATAACATAACAATTTTATTGGAAGTTTTCCAAAAAGGCCGCAGCGGTTTCTGCAGCATCGTGAGTGTCCTGATGTGTAGGTGTCCCTTCAATGGAGTTCCGGAAAGCCTGGGTTACTAATGAAAATGCAGGTTCAGGCTGTTGAGAATGTTGTTGCACAGTAGGAGAATATGGTGACTGTGGTTGCGAATGTGAATGAGAAGTTTGTGAGAATTGCGAAGAGTTTGCTGAAAGTGCTGGGGAGGATGCTTGTGCATGATAAAGATTATATTGATACGGGGAAGACCGATGCCGCTGCAGGATGGACATGTTTTGGGAGGAACTCATTTTTGCCTCAAACATAAAATTGTCAATTCTGTTCATGACAATATCCCTGGTTCGTTCATCCATTTTTCGAAATTTTTCCGCAAGTAAATCGCAGTAAAGGGCGCATTCGTCCTTATCTTTTTGTTTAGTTGCATTGGAAGCCTTCATAATCGAATATGCCTCATCAATTTGTTTGTGAAGTTTGGTGTCATCAGCTTTAAATTTTTTCTTAGGCGGGGCTTTGACATCATGCCTATTGGGGTTTTTCATGAATTTTGCTCCTGCAACAGGACAATTTGTAAATACGTGTTATTGCTTACATTATTTTTGTAATATCATGTAATATTAATACGGAGAACCATATGCAAGAACACAACGATGTGTCAGTAGCGAATTTTACAAGTAATTTTTTCTAAATATTAATCTTGCAATAAAAAAATTAATCGATCAATTCAGAAAAACTTACCAACAGTTGCATCTTCTCCTGTTGGTTCATTTATGACGTTGTTCACCTCCGCATCTAGATCTTCTGTACTTTCGTTGCTCACCATATTAATTTGTGATCCAATACTCTGAAAGACATTTGAAACTGTTTAATAATTGCTTTAAATATTAGTATTATATTTATTCTTAGTATTGATATTGCTAATACTACTAATTTGTTTTGTAGATGCCCATATCTGAAGAAGACTGGAAGATAGTGGCTGAACAATACGAAAACTTGTGGGATTTCCCGCATTGTATGGGTGCCTTGGATGGGAAACATATTATGATACAGTCCCCAATAAACAGTGGATCCGAATATTACAATTATAAAAATTTTTTCAGTATAGTACTAATGGGTCTTGTTGACGCAAATTACTGCTTCATATTTGCTGACTGTGGTTGCCAAGGTAGACTTAGTGATGGAGCAGTATTCTGAAATTGTCAGTTATTCGAACAAATGGAGAATAATGAGTTAAACTTTCCCCCGGATGAATCCCTAACTCACGGAAGTACACTTATGCCCTACGTTTTCCTGGGTGATGACGCATTTGGTCTGAGTTCGCGTATGATGAAACCATATCCTGGGATACATGCGAAGGGCAGTGCAGAAAGGGTTTTTAATTATCACCTGTCACGTGCTCGACGTGTAGTAGAAAATGTGTTCGGCATTATGTCTTCCGTGTTTCGTGTTTTGCGCAAGCCCATGTTGCTTCAACCACAGAAAGTAAAAATTGTTACCATGACCTGTGTAGTATTGCACAATTTTTTGCGAAAAAGCAGAACTTCCCGATCAAATTATACACCTCCAGGAACATTTGATACGGAAGAGGATGGACATATTATTCCAGGGTCTTGGCGTAATAATGAAGACAATCTAACTTCATTATTGCCACTTAAGAAGGTTCCAAGGAAACCAAGCCAGGAAGCCAAGGCAATTCGAAACGAATTTGCTACATACTTTTTACGAGATGGCCGCATCGAATGGCAAGATAAATATTGTTAAAACCAATGCAATACGAAACTACTATAATGTACCTATATATGTATGTAAATATACTAAGTATAACGTACTCACCTCTGAATTTATTGTTTCCGCTGGTTGGTCCTTAGTCCTCAGGAAACTTGCCATTTTTTCAAAAGCAAACCAATTAGGTTTATACACCCTGTCGGCACCAGCGCCTGTTCTGGTGCTTTGTTTAATTTTTTGTAAGCATGTTCGAAACGATGCCATCAGGGAGTCCTTTTTCTTCTTCAATTCAGTTACCGAAATGTCACCATTTAATTTTTCTTTAATTCTCACCCACGCGTCATGTATTTCATTTCGATTTTTATGTAGGGTATTTGATGCGTTCCATATTACCGGTTCTTGTTCAAATAATTCCAGAAATTCTAACACTACCTCATTCGACCACTCCATTTTTTAAACGCTGCTTTTACAAGTCTGTACTCGCATATGTGTATCGAGAACGATATCGCATTTATCAAACAGTTCGGTTACTTTGATTCGTGCTGATTTACCGACAATCGGTGGGAAATGTTCAGTGTTTGCCGAATAGCAAACATTTGGATATTGCCGCATGTGTAGTGCTGAGCTATTCGCAGAATTCCGAACATTTGCTATTCGGGATTCGGCAAATGCCGCATGTGTAGCGCCGGCTTTATAACAAGCGAGATACAAGCATTCCTCGAAATGTCAAAAAACTCAATTTTCGTCCATAGCTCTGAAATGAAAAACAATTTCAAAAGTTTCTCTTCACCATTGACTTGAACATAAAAAAAGAGATCGCAAGTGCTCTATCAGTTTTTTTCTATCACTAATATTTACCGAGATACACCATACTTGCACCCAATTTGGGTCACCCTGTACTTATGTCAGTGTAATTCTGTTTTCGGCGTAACTCAATTACTAGGTCTTATAAACGTGACATCACTATCGGTGACTGGCATAGGGTTCCCCCATACTGCTGTACTTGAGAGCACGCCCCAGGCTGAGGAAGCTTAATTCTGCGTTGTTTGCGGTACTGGTTTTTACAAAAATTGTTTGAAAATGTTTTTTTGTGATATTACGGGATGCCTCTTAACGTGTAAAAGTGCGTAGGAAACTATTTATTAATACGTTGGGAATATCAGAAAAATTCATGCGTACGTCAATTTCGAAACTAAATGCAACCGGAATTGTGGAAAAAGACAAACGTGGCGGACGGTGTGATGCACTAAACAGAAGAGACATTGCCTTGAGTAAAATGATAGAACAGCATATTCTTCGTTTTCCGAGAGTAGAATTGCACTACTGCCGGAACAGATCTTCGCGAGAATATCTTCACCCCGATTTGTACCTGCCAAAAATGTACGACATGTTTATAAAAGAACTCAAAGCTAATGAAGAAAAACCGCGTTTCACGACCCATCGGAAAATATTCAAAACTATGAACCTTGCGTTTCATCGACCCAAAAAGGACCAATGCAGTTTTTGCCGTACTTATTTGTAAGCTTCGGTCGAAGATAAATCAAAGCTGGAAGAAAAATATCTGAAACATAAAGCGGAAAAAGAAAAGGTTCGAGAAATAAAAACTTATTGCAAGGAAATAGCCCAAAACAATCCAATGATACTTTGTGGATCGTTCGACCTTCAGCAGGTTATCTACCTGCCCATTTCCAACGATGGTGCCATATTCTATAAATGAAGACTGGGAGTGTACAATTTCACGATTTATGACATTGCATCGCATGATTGTCACTGTTTTACTTGGGACGAAGGTACAAGTAGACGAGGTGCTTCTGAGATATCGACGGCAGTAAACATGCATCTAAAAAAGTTAGATGAAAAGGGAGTCCACACGGCTTATGTTTTTGCAGATGGCTGTGGGGGCCAAAATAAAAACTCTGTGGTAGCCTCGATGTTTTTACATACAATAAAGAGGAGCATTAATTTGCAGGAAATCATTCTTCGCTTCTTTGCGCCCAATCACTGTCAAAACGAGGGTGACTCGACGCACAGTGCCATTAGTTATGCCATAAAAAAGTCTGGAGAATTATTTGTTCCTAGTCAGTTAATTCCAATATTTCGCTTAGCTAGACGAAAACAGCCTTATCAAGTCACAACATTAAGTCACGATGACTTTTTAGACTTCAAAAAATTCTCAAAGGACATACGAATTCTGGCTGTACGCAAAGATGATTTGGGAGAATCTGTAAACTGGACGGATATGGTAGAGTTCAAAGTTAAAAAAAACAAACCCCTAAAATTATTTTTTAAAACTAGTCACCTGGAAAATAACTACAGAACAATATCTCTAAGAAGAATAGCCTCCTCACTTATGGATTCTACAATACCGTCTTTAAACGTTGAACCGCCCAAAATATCGGAAGCTAAGTATAACGATCTTCAGGCTCTGTGTAGTGGGGAAAATCCTGTGATAAAATTAAAAGAGCACATTAATTTTTACTGGTTTTTGCCTCACTATAATAGTTTTGTTTTGTAATTTTAGAATTTGTAATTTAGAATAAAAGTGTTATTTTTGATTTATGTGGATGTTTCAGGTTTGGTAACTATTATGTTTCTACCTGGTTCATATTTCTTGCACTGTTATGTAAATTACGTATTGTAAATTACGTATGTAAATTACGTATTTAGTTTTGTTTTTTACTGTATGTCACTAAAACGAAATAAACGTTAAAATTTAAAAGGGCGTAACTAATATTTTCAAACAACTTTCATCTCAGTAATTATTCACTAAAGGACGTATTTCATTATTTTCAAAATTTTTGGGCTTTATGAATGAAGAATGTTATATATTTCAACATCAGGTCATTATACAAAGCTTATATTATTATTGTATGTAAGTAATAAAAATGTCAGTAGGTAGTATAAAAGGCAATATTCATGAGAAACAAAAATATAAGGTCATATTCTGCAAAATTGGAAAAAATGAGATACGCCCTTATGCATTGAAGGCGACGAATTGAATCATTATGCTATTATTCGAATCGAATCGTGAATCTGTTCGGATGGAGTCGATTTGATTTGATATTTCGATTTAATTTTTTCCTTGAATCGATTCAAAAAGACAATCGATTCGAATCGAACTATCGATTTTTGCCCAGGCATATGTGAAACGTGCCTCTCAAAAGTTGAATTTTACAAACTTCCTTTTTTTTAATGAAGGATTACTTCTCTGAGCTGCTCATTGAAGACAGACCTAATTTCCAACAAACATCGCCACCAAGGTCTACTCAAATTAATATACAGGGAGAACCAATAATAATAACAGAAGATCATGTCACCCCTCTTCATAAGAAAGGCGATCGAAATAAATGCGAAATTTACAGAGCCCTATCGGTTATTAGCACATTTATCAGATTTTACGGACGAATTTTAAGAGACCTAATAGATGATGAATATCAAACCAACAAGGCGGAGGAACAAAGTGGATTCAGAGCGGGAAGAAGTTGCATAGACAACACATTCTGTATTAAACAACTCGTTGAGAAACAACTTGCTATAGGAAAAGAAACACACCTATTATTTGTAGATCTGGCGAAAGCATATGATACAGTACCAGTAATAAGACTATGGGAAGCGATGAAACAAACACAGATTAGCCATACTCTCATAAAGGCGGTACAAGACCTATATGCGAACTGCTCATCGAAAATAAAAATCGGTAATACGCTAACAGAATGTTTTCCAGTTACGAAAGGCCTACCACAGGGTTGTTCTATATCTCAGACTTTGTTTAAAATCTATGTGGGACAGGCGTTAAAGAAGTGGAAAAGGAAATGTGGTACCATGGGCTTTGAAATGAGCGACATGATGTTGTATACCCTGCAATTTGCATACGACCAGGTGGTGATTGCACAGTCAAAAGAGGACATACAACACATGACAAGGAAACTATTGGAAGAATACCGGGTGTCAACGAGAGCATGTAACATCCCGCCATTTGTTTACTTTTTGAAGTACACTCTGGCAATCCGCTGTAAGTATTATACTCCTAAAACCTCATATTTTTATCATATTTGACATATCTAATTACTTCCGGTTAAACCGGAAGTGACATCAACTTTATTATGTTAAATAGCAATATATCATTTTTATTAGATAGTTCGTTAGGCCTTTTTATTCTCTTGACAACCATGCATCATACATACCCAAAAACTTTATATTTTTGACGTCAGAGGGTGTTAAATGAAAAAGTCACGTTGGCTGTGAATTTAACGATATGAGCCTGATTTTAAAAGTTTTAATGAATTAAACTATTAATTCTAACAGACTGTTTTAATGTCGATGGAAATTTTTTCGAATTTGAAGCAGTGCATCTGTTATTTTTTAAAAAATAAGTTTAACATAGTCTTCAAGTGTTTTGAAAAATGTAATTTAAATTAGTAATTGATCATTGAATTGCACTTTTTATGCACTAATTGTGAGGACAATAAACTGACGTTCGAAAAACAAGAAAAATATTAGCACCTTGCTATTTAGAATTTCAGGAAAAACTCGGTTTCAAAAACTATTTGAAATTTTTAAATTTTAAATATTCGTTTTTAAAACCGAGTTTTTCCTGAAATTCTAAATAGCAAGGTGCTAACATTTTTCTTGTTTTTCGAACTTCAGTTTATTGTCCTCACAATTTGTGCATAAAAAGTGCAATTCAATGATCAATTACTAATTTAAATTCTATTTTCCAAAACACTTAAAACGACTATGTTAACCTTGTTTTTTAAAAAATAAAGGATGTACTGCTTCAAATTCGAAAATTTTTCCATGGACATTAAAACAGTCTGTTAGAATTAATAGTTTAATTCATTAAAACGTTTAAAATTAGGCTCATATCGTCAAATTCACAGCCAACGTGACTTTTTCATTTAGCGCCCTCTGACGTCAAAAATATAAAGTTTTTGGGTATGTATGATACATGGTTGTCAAGAGAATAAAAAGGCCTATCGAACTATCTTAAAAAAATGATATATTGCTATTTAACATAATAAAGTTGATGTCACTTCCGGTTTAACCGGAAGTAATTAGATATGTCAAATATGATAAAAATATGGGGTTTTAGTAGTATAATACTTACAGCAGATTGCCAAAATATATTTCAAAAAGTAAACAAATGGCGGGATGTTACATGCTCTCGTTGACACCCGGTATAACGATTGGGGATTAACCATGAATATAAGTAAGACCAAGTATATGAGCATCGGAAGTGACGAAGGAGATTTGGAGTTTATTTATTTATTTCTTACGGGGTAGGTTTCTGGCCCCCAGCACTGAAGCTCAAGCTTATTGTGCCCCCATACATGATTATCTCATAAGTTCAGTCGCCTCAAAAAATTTTAGGACAAGACTTGTGGGTGCATCTGCTGTTACTTTTGGTTCTACAAACATAGCTCCAAAGCTTGTACGACTAGCTGCGCCAAGAGCCGGACATTCGCATAGTATGTGATGAGGAGTTTCCTCCTCTTCTCCACACATCCTGCAATCAGGATTGTCCTTCACTCCAATAGTAGTAAGATGTCTCATAAGTGAACAGTGTCCCGTAAATAGTCCTACTGCCCATCTCAGCTGGTTCTTACCCAGTCGTATTAACTCTTCAGCTCTCTTGCTGGATGGTCCGCTAATGAACATCCGCGATTGCCTCAGTCCAGGAGTCCCCATCCAGTAAGAGGTATGTTTCTGTCTTAATAGGTCCTTTATCACCTCTTTGGCTATCTGATATGCCAAACGACACGTAGGTTCCGGCCCTATCAGCGGGACTTTGGCTCCCTTCTTCGTTAAAAGGTCTGCTTTTTCGTTCCCTTCATTTCCCTGATGGCCTTTCACCCATCGTAGAATAACCTTGTTATGTACTGCTAGCCGAGCCAGCGAGTCCACACAGTCTTTAACTGTTCTGGATTGTATCTTTGTAGCTTCCAGAGCTTTCAGTGCTGCCTGGCTGTCAGTGAGAATCTGGATCCTCCTGTATTGAAAGGACCTCCTGATCATCTCCTGCGCACACACGGAAATTGCAGTAATTTCTGCCTGGAAAACGGTTGCAAGGCTGCCCAGGTTTATGCTAATTTCATTCCCTGGGCTTTTGCCAGCAATACCCACCCCAGTACTATGTACAGTTTTAGACCCATCTGTATACCAAATGTTTCCATCCTGTTCTCTAGCCCTTTGTGAATTGCTCTCCACCCCCTCTATCAGTATGGTAATCCGATAAGGTTTGTAAAAGTTTAAGATTGGGACAGTTCTATCCGACTGCATGCTAAGCATGTAGTTCTTGTCTATTTGTTGAAATATTTCGGTATGGTATCCTGCTCTTGCGAGAGTTAGCCTATAACCGTTTATCCTTGGCCTGTATGCTGCTGCAAGAGCCTCCGCCTCCACTACAATATGTAGTGGTGGGAGTCCCAGAAGTGCCTCCATGGCCGCAGTGGGCGTTGTTTGCATCGCCCCTGTGATTCCTAGGCATGCAAGTCTTTGCAATTTCCCTAGCTTAATTTGAGATTCCCTTTTTCTGGCTTTATGCCACCATATTAGGGATCCATACGTTTCTGTGGGGATTATTACCCTGGAGTAGATCCAAGAGACCATTGCTGGCCTTAGCTCCCGAGACATGGACAATGACAGAGAACGACAGACGAAAGATTTTAGCTACAGAGATGGATGCCTTAAGACGGTTCGCGAGAATATTGATCTGGTAAAAATACATTTTCAAAAATGTCACTCGAGAAATTGCCAGGCAACCTCTCGTGACAAATGAAAAATTTTGCTGGTAAAATCTAAGCTCTTATGATATTACTTATGAAAAAAACATGACACATTAAAGACTGACATTGTTTTTATTAAATAATTCTACAAGATTTGTTAGTGTACCTAAAAAAATTATTAAAAATGAGGCAAACAAGTAAAATAATAATGATAAAAATATATATTAAAAAATGACCTGGAATAACAAAAATATTAAAAAGGCTACCAAAAACTTTCCATTTCAAAAATGGAACCCATGCGGTGCTAACAGTACTGCTTCTCGATTCTTTTTAGTTAATGTTCAATTCATATAAATAAAAAATTAAGTTGTATTCCTTTCTGCCCTAAAACAGAAAATATTTACATTCGCCATCAAAAAAGAAGTAAGCAACAGGTGTCTTCCAAACCGGTCTGCCACTGATTGATTAGCGGAAGCAGCTTAGATCGAATTAAACGACTTCGTACCAACCCGACCGGATTAACCAAGTGTTGGCAGCCGTGTTTGAAAGCAACCTAGAATTCACTCTTCGTTGGTCTGCTCGGTTTGTCCAGAATTTCTCTGACAAATCGAACAGTCCAGCAAGAACCGCGAGGAGGTCAAGAGTGTTGTCTTGCTGGGGATGGGATGGGGAAGGTTTCCAATAACTACAGGAAGGGAAATAATTATTACAAACTTAAAACAGACTTATAACTAAGCAGGTACCTGCGTGCCACTAAAATTAATTAATCTAAGATACTTAAACGATAACTAATAATAAGAAACTATAGTTAAAATTAATATTAGCCATGTTTATAGATCTATAAACAAAACACATAAATATGTTAATAAATAAAAATGGGCAGCTATGTCCTCCTGAAATTTCAAACACAAAATATGAAACAAAAGTAAACTGTAATTCTGAAATAAAAAAGAAATAAACCTCTGAAATGAAAGTAAACATTAAAGCTGAAACAAATTAAAGTTAAATGATAAGCAAAAACAGATATCTGTATTTTCCTGAAATGAGAAGCGGATTAATGATTGTTGGTTGTTACAAATTAGGGGGACAAAGAGAGCTGAAAGAAAAGCACAACGTTAATATCGAGGTTAATATCAAAACAAACATAGGTATATACATATTGATGCCGAAACAAAAACTGGAAGAAAATATACACACAATTAATGCTGAAATAAAATGACAGGTTACTTACATCGAGGGTTACATCGAACAAAACAAAAAAGAAAGTAAAACTTTGTCTTTTTCCTAAAGCAGAAGAAAAAAGAAAAATATATATGCATATTGAAAAATATGATACCCATTAAATAAACCTGGAATAAAAGTATACTTACATTAATGCTGAAACAAATTAAATATATTATAGATACCTATAATATAGTAAATTGTAAGTATGTCAATTGAATCAAAATAAATGCTCTATTTAACAAAATATAAGCTAAAAATGGCGCCCATAAGAAAAGTAAAGTTGATGACTACCTACCTAAATCCCAAAAACAAAGTTTTTTCGTAAATCCATGAAGGTGCTTTTTTGGCCATAACTCGTATAGAATTTGAGTGCTGTTACCTTTTCTAACAAGTGCGATATCCCTCCCATGATGGCCCTCGAAAATGAATCAACCCTGTACCTTTATAATTATATCCTCTTAAAACAAAGAAAAACATATCAATACTTTTCTAAATGTTACACAATTCTGAAAAAAATAAAACTAAAAAATGCTGAAAACTTCATTAAACAAGAAAAGAGAAAAAACAAGATAATCGCAAGCAACACCCCGTTATTAAAAGTCGGTATATACCTCTGAAATAAAACAAATATAAACATAACATAAATACCAAACTTTAGAAAAGAAAATAATTTTCCTGAAACAGTAAAATATGTTGATTAATAATGTAATGTAAGTAAAAAACTCTAAAAGAAAATAAGTATTTGCGTCCCCCTGAAACAAAAGGCAAAATCAAGTACCTACTTATAGTTTTTGCATGTCATAAACAAACACTGAAAAAAAGGTAATGTTAATTCTGAAACAAACAAGTTAATCCAGTGGAACAATAAATTAATATGAAAAAGAAAAATGTAGTACGGAAAAACTACTCAGTTTTCTGGAACAAAAAAAATAGATTAATAAAACAAATCCGTGCCAAAAATTACTATTTACGTACCTTGAATTTATCCTGAAAGGGTGACACACACTCGAATAACACAACACACGTGGAAAATAATTTCACCGAAAAAACGAAATTTTACTTTACATTTTCGTACAATTTTTAATAAATACTCAATAATAGAAATAAAGAAAAATATTAGTGATACAAAAGAATGACTGACCTTGCCAGTTACGATCCGACGCTCCGATGAGACAAGCTGTAACAAGAGAAAAACAAAATATAATACATAAAATATAAATGAGACAAAGCTTTTTAAAAAATCAAGTGTCGTAAATATAGTATAAAATTTAAGAAGACACTTACATCGTAACCAGCTTATGTTGCGATCCAAAATCCAGATCCAGTTCCAGGATGGGGCACTTAATTTTAAATTAAACCGCGATTTCTCTACGCGAAACCGAGCCGTTTGCTTTCCCGAATACCGGATTCACGCACCCACTTTTGATTTTTAAAATATTTGCATTCATTTCATTTAATATTTACCTGTTTCCTCGGCACTAACTGGTAACACACACTGTACACTTGATAAATTAGTATGAGTGATGATGCCGCAAAAAATATATAATTTTCATATTTTTCGTACTAACTCTTTGAGATGGATTAGTTTTTGCACTGGTACATTAATTAGCATTGATCTTTCAAAATAAATTAAGCAAGATTTTAATGGTGATCCTCGAAATTGTACCGTGACAAAATTGAATTACAATATTGGAAAATTTGTATGAATAAAAAAAGAAAAAAATATCCCTGACCTTGCCAGATATGATCTCATTCCCTCCACGAGATACAGCTGTAACAAAAGAAAAAAAAATCAAACATTAAACATTCGATTAGGGGATTAGGGCCGAGATTAGGGCACTGATGGTGTTTCTTAATTTGCCGTGAATTATAAACAGACGAATAAAAAAGCCAATAAAATACAAATTTGCCCAATACCTAATTTTGAGAATACCGGGCACCCTATGTCTTATCAATAAGGTAAAATTATTTACCTACAGGTACTTCATTTTCTGTAAAAACAAAGTTTAGGCATTTTTCTGAGTTTTGGATGGCAAAATAGGGAAATTTCCTAAAAATGGTATAAAATTACAGCAAAAATACGACTTTTTAAGGTGAAATCCAAATATGTAAACAAATGTGGTTTGTATACATCAAAATAATTTTATCAGAAGCTTGGCGGGGTTCTCCTTAATATACACGTAAAATTTCATATTTGCATCTTGAATAGAACCAGATATGGAGTATGGACCGACTAAGCACTATTGCCCCCACCCTCACCCTGTATAAGTAGGTCAAAGTTTCTTTTCAGAATTCAGATATTGAGCAACTTTTCTCTGAATTTATTTAGAACTGAAAAACACTAACCTTGACAAGCACAAAAAATTCAAACGATTTGATGCAAAAAAACATTGAAAATATTTCGAAACAAAAAATGGCTGATGTTAGTAGATAAAAAAAAACTTACATCACACCAAGCCGAATCCCTAACTTTTCATATCCAAATTCCACTCCATTTCGGTCACTAAGCACACTGTCCACACTTAAATAATCAATTATTTCGATTTTCGATACGTAATTTCGTTAAAATCTCACATAATTATTCACTTTTCGGAAGAAAACTTCTGTTTATAATTCCGGACTCCGAAGCAAACGGCGATTAATTTGAAAACTTAAATTAATGCACGCAGTACGCAGACGCAAGAGTTTAATACGATTGTTCAATAATTATTATTATTACAACACACAAAAATTATTAATTATTGTTAATGTTATAATTTTATAAACCCCAAAATGCAGACGTCTGCACACAAACACAGTAGACGATAAACTGTTTAAAAATGTAAAATAAATGACGAACGTTTTTGTATAAAAACCATTGAAATAATTGGTTAGCTCACTCATTTGCAGGCAGTTTATGTATGCTTACACTTTTTTATGCTAAAAGAAAAAGAAATATTTCTGCCAGTAGTCGAGGAATAAAATTTTGATATACCTACCTAATAAACGGAAAAAAAATTAACAACTTGAAGACTAATTTTAATTGATAGGCTTTTATGACGATTATATACAGGGTGTCCCGGTGAAGGTAGGAAATCTCTCGGGTGCGTATAGATTACACGAAAATAACACCCCAAGTTCATATAAAGTTTTCTCCTACGAACTTCCCCTGCCGAGATATTCTCCCTTAAATTGGAGAAATAAAAATAATTTTTTTGCATAAAATTTTTATTTTTAATTGTATTCAGATAATTTTCTTGGTGACGTACTTAGTGATTGAATGTCGATAAAATAATGTGGCCCGCTTTTTGATAGTGCATCAGGGAAGCAAGGGGTGAACTACCCCTTACCTTCTTAACTTCATATTTTTAAGGGGCTGGATATTTTTAATTTTTAACCGCATTTTTTGTTTCCCCGGACCTTTTTGATAATAAAAAGTTACTCTTGTTAGGTTTCGATAAAATGAAGCGTTTTCGAGAAAATGAAACTCGACGAGCAAGAGGTAGGTACAGTGTTTCTACGATTTTCGTCTTTATTTTTTCTGGCATTATTTTCAAAGATATCAAACAATCGAAAGCTCTTTCAATAAATTATTTCTTATGAATTTTTTAATTGTGATTTGACCATTTCTTTGAAATTCATTAAAAATTGTCCAGGTCCGTATTAAGAAAAAATAAACATTGACGATGTAGACAACAGACGAAAATTTACATTAAAAAATTGCTTTCGATTTTTCGAATGCCAGAAAAAATAAAAATGAAAATCGTAGAAACACGGTACCTCTTGCTCGTTGAGTTCTCTTTTCTCGAATACGCTTAATTTTATCGAGCAGTAGTCACTCCCAATTATTATTTACTATTTAGAAATAAGAGAATAAACTGAAGAGCCAACACCATCTGCATTGCAATGGCCACACTAACTACTACTAATAAATGTCTATTTTAGATGTGCATCTCGGCTAAATGTAAACAAGATGGAGTAATTGCAACATGATTTTTATTCTAACACGCCGGTTCAACCAAGACGTTCTTGCTCGAAAATTAATAACGACCATAACGAATAATTAACTTGACAGTCCTACTTACCTACTCAAGTTTGAATAATTCCAGAGAGATTTATTTAAGGCGAACGAAAAATATTACTATAAAAGTAGTGCGAGTATGTTAGACTGTTGAACTGTCCAGAGGCGCCTACTTTTGGTATTTCCAGGGGGGGCACGAAATCGTAATGTTAATAATAACATCAATAACCTTAATCCTTAATAGTAATAATAATAATACTAATAAAATTAATAATAATAATAATAATAATAATAATAAAACAAGTACCTAACATTTTATTCACCTAGAAAAGAAACAGAAAGTTATACATAAAAATAATAAAATTTCAAATTAAACGAATTTTCAATTAATGTCTAATACAACAAATCAGGAAAGGTAAACGAATTATGTTTCAATTCATGGAAAACGTATTTTGACGAACTTTGGCTGTGCAAAAAATTCATTTGCTACGTCATTAATATTTAATTTGAATGCTAAATCTCCATGAATATTCAAAATTGAAACACTATTTAACCTTTCCTGACATATGATTGACCTTAAGTGGGATTTCAAACATCCTAAGCTTGAAAATGACCTTTCAGCTTTGCATGTCGCAATAAATTTGACAATTTCAGGCAACATTTCTATGTATTATAGACGTTTTCTAAAAAAATTGCAAACATTCGAATATTATTGAATCAAAGTTAATATTGAGTGCCCCCCTTGATGTTCTCCTGGGAGGGCACGAGCCCCACTGCCCCCCCCGTAGTCGGCGCCTCTGGAACTGTCTAATAGATACCATACTTGAACTGTCGAGTAGACATTTCAACTGTCTAATAGCCACTACATTGAACTCAATGTTATTACTGATACATATACATAAAGTAGACAGCTTAAGCATTTGACAGTTGGAATTTGGTTGGAATGCCTAGTAGATAGTTGACATGTCTAGTGTCTAGTAATAGTTGAAATGTCTAGTAGACAGTTGGAATGTCTGGTATTTTTTGATTATTAGTTTCGGTTCAAGTTTCAATCGGAATTTCAGTTTATGATTGAATTGCAGTTCGAGCTCCAATCGGAATTTTGGTTCCATTTTAAAAGGGTCAGTCTTAAATTATCAACTATCTACCGAAAAACAACACAAAATATAGGTACCAATAACTGAAGTCGTCTTCTCGTTTTACATCTAATAAGAGTGAAATTATATTGACTTTTCTTTAACTCTACCATCTAAATTCGCGTCTAACGTTACAGACAACGCGATACGAGAAGGGTTTTTAGTACTGAAAATACTTCTGGGCTCGTGTATGTATATGGGACTCATCTTACGAAAAATGATCGACACTCGACAGATTCTGTCAGCGACGCGCGCAGTCGAGGCCGCTAATAATAATATTGGATGGAGAAGGCTAGCCAGATGTAAACTAAGGTACGGCGAGCTCGAGTACCGTTTAAGAGGGATATCGCGTTGCAATAAAAGTCCAAACAATACAAAACGGATGCGTTAATATTTTGTTACGGATTGCGTCAGTTTGACTATGTGCCTTGTGCTTGTCACAAATCATTTCTCTTATTTTATTGTATCAATAATATACCAACTTGAAACGGCACAGATCACTTTTGTTGGACATTTTAGAAACCGAGCAGTTGTGTCGGTATTTTCAATACGCCTTTGATACTTGCGTAAGATGCGAGGTCTGTGAATTTGATGGGTGCAAGGAGGGACTTCAAGTGTATTAAAAAAATGCAATCGGACAAAAGTTTCAATTTGAAAACCTAATTTTTTGTAATTTGAAAACTTTTGCAATGTAAATTTTGAGTGTGAAGTCACAAAAAAAGGTAAATCAGTTTTTAATTCGAAGTAAACAATCGTGCTTCGTGCTTTTGACATCTGTCAGTATTCGGAACAAAACATCTTAACCTAACTTTTGCAGTGTACTTAATTATAGAGTTCTGAAGTTCTATGCTCAAGTACAACAAACAATAGCCAAGAGTTCTTTGCCAAACTTGTGTGTTTTCTCTTGATGTGTTTTGTGATGACCTTTACAGCTTTGGAAAGCACATTTTGTATATGTATTAGAAATGAAAAATTTACGTCACTTGTTCTGATTTTAGACATACAATTTTAGTTTACTTTGCTTACTTTACGGAGACACAAAAAAAGTATAAGGAAAAGTTGTTGCCTAGAATATTTTTTGAGAAATAAACAGTAAAATAGTTTTCCATAATTCGGGACCTAAGTGCCTCCGTCATACGTCAGATTTTCAATCCAAACAAAATAAAAGCACGTGCCATTTGACGTTTATCGATATTATTTACAACGTCTTAAACTAGTTTTTGCAATATAATTATAGACGTTTTGCAGTGAAAACAGTTTATTTTCAATTTGTGTGTTGGGCTTACGCGTAAAAACTTGAAAACAACTAATATGTAATTATAATTATATTTCAGAGGTTAGGTTAAAACGTCAGAAAGCACGTGGCTTTGTTTTGTTTGGAATGAAAATTTGACGTTTGTGACGCGCCACTTATCTCCCGAATTGCGTACTTTGGTGAACATGCAAAACCTATATGAATAAAAAACAATGATCCAGTTGACACCCTAGGTATAACTTCACTAACGTTAGATTTTAATTCCAAACAAAAGAAATGTCACGTGCTCTTGTAGTTTATTTTCAATTTATGGGTCATGCTTGCGTGTAAAAACTTTGAAACTAAGTTACTTGTACTGCAAAAGATGAGATGTTTTGCAAATGAAACTGACAGACTCGAGAACCTTTCTGAATACGGTCCTGTTCACTGAAATTACCAACAGCCAAGCTGTCAACTGTCATCCTAGCAGCGCCATCTTCATACATATTTTTTCAGTTCATTGAAAGATTTTGTCGTGTGTGGGTGCATGCGTTTAAAACTAGGATTAGAAGGATTTTATAAACGATTGGAGGTAGGTGGATCATTAATAAAGTTATCAACAAAAATTTATTCTGTTTCCGCTATTTATTGCAGTGGATATCAAGTTACTGGCTTGTTTTATTACCTTTGTTTATTGAATCGATTTTTGTTGTCTTGTAAGTTGTTGGTGATTCACGTGTGTGACTCAAAGCAATTTTTTGTTTTTAATAAGAAATTGTATTCGAAAAAGATTTAAAAGTCAGTTTTTAAAATGACTGATTTAGTAGGGCTTTGTTGTAAAGTTTTTATTTTTGTTAATTTTGGCCTAATTATAGCCTTAAACTTGAGTTTGGAGACGAGCAAAACAAAAATTATGTAGCCGAACAAGTACCTACTTGCAATATTAATAGTTTTGTAGGAATGATTGAGCAATTTTGTATGCATGAAATTATTTGGGTAATGATTGCAACCAAAAACAACAAAATAGAATTGACAAAATATTGATTAAATTCTGATTTGTTGAATGGACTTTTTTGTTTTGTTTTTTTGCTGATTATTTTTATTTTTGGACTATTAATGCATAAGTTTTGGACCATAATACCTAAATTATTGGACGACATAGGCTATCAATTTCACAAAGTGGTTGTAATATTGGATGTGCCTAATATTTAGGGTGGTTTAAATTCGAGAACTCACAAACAATAGCAAATTTGCATATTTCAGATTTCAGATATTTTTGTAATGCACACTTTGTCGGCTCTCGTAAAGAGGGGAGCGCGTGGAAATCGATTTGCCATGAGCCACGCCTTTTACCGGGACTACCCTTATAGTAAATAATCCCTTAACAGGATCCTGGACCTAAACTAAAGTTGACCATTTTCAGTCTTCTTGGACACATGCTAAGCTAATTAGAGAATTAAGAGAGAATGTTAATATTTTTTTACAATCATACATGTTTAAATACGAGGGCAGATAGTTCAATGAACTACCGAAATAAAAAAAAACATGGTTGGAATTGAATGTGTAAAATCCGAGGTAAAATCGCCTTAATTTATATTTTCGGTAATTTATTAAGTCACAAAATTAACTCTTATGAACTTATCATCTGGTAATTTACGCACTTGTAAATTACTGCCGACCACAACATTCGGTTATTTGTCGACAATGCTGGATGTCATTGAAATTGAATGGGTAGTGTAAGTAGAGATACAAAACGCACCTAGGTGTGTGCCTTGTTAATTTTATTTGGCCAAAAATAACTATTCCCCATATGCGTGTAAAATGTAATTTACATGTAAATTCTGTTAGTGTTTTATTACTTACCTTTTAATATATTGTCACGAATGGTTTCCATAGCATGGCAGAGAATTAGTCAACAGGCAAACCCATGAAACGACAGAGTACCTATTATTTTCCAAATCAATTACCAGGACTTGCAGATAGCAATGCTTCCTTATGGGAATATTTTATCTTACATACTTGAAACCTATTGGTGCATGTCGAATTGGAGACAGTTTGTATATAAAGAAAGAATTTCAGATAAAAATAGCAGACCCATCCAAAAGATGAAAGGTCCGAAAGCTTGAACTCGGGACCAGCTGCTTTTAGTGTAAACGGCTACGTCCAGAATATATTTTCTTTAAAAACCGTTCCCTTCAAGATTGATTTATGCCTTACCCTGTGTAGGTACATACCTAAATATCTGTGGGAACTAGTCGAAGTTGTCTTTGAAGTAAAACATGTGTTCAATGTTCCGTATTACCTACATCCTACAAACTTTATTGATTATGTACTTGCATGTAAGACTAGAGCTGGGAACACATTTCTCTGATGTGTTGTGTTGTGTCGTGTCGTGTTGTGTTGTGTTGTGTTGTGTTGTGTTGTGACTCGCCGTGTGCACATGTTTCTGTCGTGTTGTGACGCAACGTTTGATAAACTGGTGCTACCCCATTTCCCAAAAGCTCCAGTATGTACACACCGAGCGTTTTCGTCCCCGATTAACCGGGAACTTTTTATAGAACTGTTTCTATACTTTTTTCCACACTGTATGTAAGTACAAGTGAAGTAAAAATTCTGTTGTTTTACCTGTAGAATTCATTTCCCTGCCTATCTCCTCCCACGTCTCTTGCCGCATACACTCATTGCGGTAATTCTTCGAATTCGCGTTGAATAAACATTCGTAATTTGTAACTTTTTCAATTAAGACAGCTTCATCCATATTTTTTAAGCGAAATGACCCGTGCACACTTCTCTGACGCTCTGATGTGTTGTGTCGCGATGCAACGAAAATCTGGAAAGAAGGGATCGCGTCGCGTCACAACACAACACAACACAACACAACACAACACAACACAACACAACACAGCGCGTAGCGTCAGAGTAATGTGCACGCGCCCCGTTTAATTACATGCGATTTATGCTGTATGATCCATACAACGTTGCGTCACAACACAACACAACACAACACAACACGTCAGAGAAATGTGTCCCTAGCTTATGTGTACTGATATCTGCATTAAAAATTAATTGATAATAGACGCATTAATTAGGGGCATTTTTAAAGTTTGTGTTGTTCATATTATTTTGAAATAAAATAAGTAGGCAGTGCGCGCCGCTGGTTCACTCCCTTCCGAATATCTACTTCCCTACGTTCCTGCTCAAATTCTGTATAACCTCCGTATGCTTTTACTTTGTTAAAATTGCGCGTTCATTTTGGATTGTCGAAAGCTTTCAATAAATCTACAAATCCGAAAGACGAATAGATGGTCTACATACATCCTCGTCCCACTAAACTATATCAGCATCAAGATTCACGTAAAGTATGCAACAAGTATGCAACAAAGTGTAGTACACTGCCTGGTTTACATTACAAATTATGAGAAAACATGTAAATTCTTATTTGATGAAGTGATTTTCTCACTGTACTCGTAGTGTAACAGAAACCTTGGTCCACATTTACAGAGATACGGTGTAATATGTTAAAATTTTTTTCGAGTTTCGCGTAAACTTTTTTCTTTCAATTTCTTCTCATTGTAGTGGGATAAACTTATAAAAGGATGTTTAGAAAACTCATTAATATTTTATGCGCTATAGTATAAAACGAAATCTGTTGGGCGCGTTGAAGATTTATTCAATTTAAGCTGTTGTAGTAATTGAGGTTAAGCATGTTATGTTGTGCAATCAACAGACAAATTTAATTAGAGATAGAAATTGACGTAGAACACATGTATGTATGGGATGTACCAGGAGAACAACTGGACCAAATTATTGATGAGAAAACGATAGAAAGAGCACATACACATCAGGATTTGTGGGTTTAGAAAATCTTTCCACGATGAAAAATGGTAAAAGACACTCGTATGTTTGTGATTAAATTCTTCTTCGATTTGTGCCAGTTTAAAAATTTTATATATTTTTAAATTTGGTGAATTTTCTGGCAATAATAATAATAATACTTGTATACTTGTATATTCGTTTATTACACAAAATAACCCATATATATTTTTAATTGGGTGGTTCGAGGGGTGGTTCTTGCACATTAAAAATCAGTAGGTACAGAATCAAAAATCCGCGCATGTGTCAAAAGTAGAGAGTACCAACTCTTTTCCTTCAAATGAAACACTCAGTATATTTTTGAATTTTCCGAAAACTTCCAACATTTTACTAACTGGTTATAACATTTTTCCCCCAAATTGGCAGTGGTAAGTACAATAAATGTAATTTTTAATTTATAGTCTACTAGGCCGCGAAGACAGATTTCATGCAAGTATTTCAAAAATCAGGAAGGTATAGGATACAAAATAGCAGTAGGAGCTGTCAGAAGTTAGTCTGAACTAGAGTACCATGCATAGACGAGATAGAATACAGAATAATTCAAAATAAGCGTAAAAACTTTCTCTAAACAATCGATTGTTAATGATTTACTAAATTACGCCCGCTAGAAATGGCCGTCTGGAGAACGGCACGAGTGTGACGTCACATTATAGCTGCTCGCGAGTAAAACGTGAGCGCCCTCCGAAGATTATGTAAATTTTCTCCTTAAAATGGTTTACCGGTGGTGTATATTCTTGTGTAAAATAGTTTTTAGTAGAACTGCAACAATTGCAATACCACGTAAAGTACATATTATTATATCCATTTATTAGCGATCCATCTTGGTGTGAAGAAGAGAAAAAGTGAATTCGATCAGTTCGATTGAAGAACTTTACGTAATACATGCTACGAGTATAACATTTTATACAGTGTGATCATTTAAAAACGAGCCGCCTCAAATATTTTAGGAATAAATATAAATATGTACGTCAAATCGCCGAGACACGTAAATTTAGGAATCGAGGGAGACACATTTTGACGTTTAGTTGACGTTGGTGAAACCAACCCCCCAACCTCCAGCCACCCTCATTTTAAAATATTAAATGGCGCCATAGTACTTGTGACACCTCATTTTAAAGGAAATCGAATGAGGAATACAGCAGTGATGTTTATTTTTTAATTACTCCTTATCTCAGCTTGCTAGATTTTCTCTTTTGGGGCTATTTTAAGTCAGCAATGTGTCAAACCCACCCAGGAAAATTAATTGATTTGAGGCGCACAATATCCGAAACATGCCGAAACATTCCCTCCCAAATTTGAGAATATAGGCTTTATTATTGTTTTGCAAATAACTTTGCCCATTTTGAGCATCTAAGATAGGTTTTCCCTAAATTATTCTACAAGTTATATTTTCCTGTTTTAAATTCCAACATCCAAAGCTTCTTTTTTGTATGAAATGTTTATTATCTGATATCTACAAGGTTTAACTCTTATTTTGTATCAAATTTAACCCATTATTATTTTTTATTTACTGAAAGGTTGAAATTACCTTATTTTAGTTTTTAAAGCTCAAAATAAGAAATAATCTTTTCCCCTTGCGTCATAAATTTACGAGTCGCGGCATTTTTTCATAATTCTATTCGTTTCTTAGATATTTGAGGTGGCTCATTTTTAAATGATCACGCTGTATACTAAGTAATATACTAATATAGGTAAGTCCTTAAACCGTTTTGTGCTTTTATTAATTTTTTAACTTGGAAACTTCAAGAAGCAATTTCTCGGCAACAAATTGATCGAATTGAATAAAACAAATACGGTTGTGTAAGTAATGAAAAACCCATTCCAAAGTAGGTATCATTTGACCCCCCGTCCCATTTAAAAATTTTGGGGAGGTCGCTACCCCCCCGCACAGGGCTAGAGTTGCAAGAATGATTATTGCATACTAATTGGTCCCATTTGATATAAAAATCGATGTGTTTTTGGATTTTTGGCAAAACGTTTATTTTGCCGAGTTTTACGGGGGTACAAGTTTTCGTTGGGACACCGTGTATAACAATTATGTATTGTTTTTTTTTAATTGTCATAGAGAGGTTCATTAGCCATAAAATATCACAAATTTTGATGTCTTAAATTCATGCAAGGAACCTATTCGTGTCGTGTGTCTTTTGGGAGTAATTTTAGGTTATAAAGGGAGTCTTACATCGCCACTCCCCTCAGATATTACAGCTGAATGAAAGCAATCAACACACACTATACACGATGTGCAAATGTAAATATTTATGTACTAAATCTTTCAATTTAGCGTTCTTACATCTGTTCTTTCATTTGTTTCTTTATCTACATGTATAATGCATGTCGTGTAGCATACATAATAGCAAATACCTACCGGAATCAAAGAAACATCTCCGACAGAAATGCCGAACGTTTGAAGAAATAACAAGTACTTCAAAAGTTAAATAAATTCTCACAGAATACATAAACTGAGTTGGATATTTTTAGTACTTTTTACAGAGGTGGTCTTTACTCAAAAACCGACGAAATTCAACGACCTAAAAAGTCATTAAATTTTTCTAGTCTGGTTGAAAACTTTATAAATGCACCAAAATATAATAAGGTTATTTGTTGTATGAATAAATAGAGGGTTGCGTGTTCTAGGGTGTTTTCAACAGGACAGGACTCACATCATTTATGTTTTTTATTATTGTATAAATTGTTTTCTGAAAGGGATAGCCGTAGAAGTATGTATGTTCCATATTTCATGGCCGCATTATTAATTTGCGTGTTGCATTCATGCATAAATGTTGTAAATTATTTTTATCTGATACTCTAAGCATACAATGCATTTTAAAATTAGTTACTGCTTACTTCTCTGTTCCCAAGCTTATCGTACAAAGTTCTCCAGTTGCAGTGACAACAATATCAAACAAAACTTCATTGCCAAAATTGTACAAATAGTAATTTTATTTACTAAACTAGTACCCCGGATAGTACCTAGTGTTGACCTGATATGAATTTCTTGTACTGTTTGCAAATTTGCACTGAGAAATTGAAGAATGTGTTTAATATTCTTAAAAAGGTTTTTCGAGAAAATAATAAGAGTTAAGCTGGCAACTTTGTGATGGTAATTTGAAGCCATTAACACAGGAAACTCGTTTGGAAATGTATTGTTGCCCGTTTCATTATGAGTATAATGCAAAAAATAATATCTTGCTAAAATTATATTGTGATAATTATAATTATTGCATTCGATGATGTGTTTTTTTTGTGTGAGTAAAATAGTGAAACTTATGGATAAGATGGCGCATATTATCAGTTTTATTTTTACAAGTTAGGACCAGCAAATTCCTATTCGAAATGCGCATATTGGGTGCAAAGGTGATTCTGAAATCCATTAGACACTATCATTATCTCGGGTTTTTATAGCCAAGTTAATAAATATGCGTGGATATTTTTAGCACTTTTAGTAATTATTTTTATTTCTCCTTTTAGTATCTACATTTTCTTTCATAAACAGCCTGTTGACTTGCCGGGTATACAATCTAGAACCGTTCTGCTCATCTGTTACAAGAGAAGAACACCAGAAATTCTATACAAAATTAAAGTAGACAAAACTTCCTTCAAAATGCACTGGTCAACTTCGATTTTTTGACGAGAGGTATCGGCGCTAGAGTGCGCTGAAAAACAGCGATTTTTTGGCCCTTCTGCGAAAACTTCAAAAACGCCCACTCCCACCCCTTACAACTCGAAAAATATACATGTTATCAACAAAAACCCTTATACCACGTGAAAGTACATTAAATTTCCTACAAGAGTCGTCTCTAACATTCAGTTTTCTCATAAGGTGGGAGGGAGCAAAGCGAAAATTACGAAAAATGCCGTCTGCGCTCTACAGCCAAAACGGGGTCCTTCTCACCTGTCTATCTCTCATCGGCGCTATACTTTCGATGTATTACGCTTAAAAGAGGTTGTTTTGAATGAATTGATGGCAAAGCATGTTTGATGAAAACATTAACAACATATTAGGTACACGACACTGAATATAAAGCTGAATATGAAATCTGTATGCATTAATGTACATGTTTCATGAAATGAGGGAAAGTCGAACCCAGTATGTTCTCCATCTGGAAAAGAAAGAAGGCATTTAGTGTTAGAACAGATAAGTTGTATAGTGAACTGTCGATGTATGAAGAAATACCTGATGTCATATGCGCAGTTATTTTAGTCGTCCCCGTTTGGTTGTTGGTGGTCCAAGCAATGTCTTTTGGGCACTAGAAGGTCCAGGTGAAGGGTCTTGGGCAATGGAAGGTCCAGGCAAAGGGTCAGGGGCTGTGGAAAGTTCAGGCTGAACAGTGAGTTGTTGCTGTTCTTCAACTGAAAAATTGTAACATGTATATTTTTCGAGTTGTAGGGGGTGAGAGTGGGCGTTTTTGACGTTTTCGCAGAAGGGCCAAAAATCGCTGTTTTTCAGCGCGCTCTAGCACCGATACCTCTCGTCAGAAAATCAAAGTTGACCAGTGCGTTTTGTAGGAAATTTTGTCTACTTTAATTTTGTATAAAGTGGTCATCTTCTAAAAATGCATAGTCTTCGAGATATAAGCGAAAAACTGGAAAAAGTGCTAAGATTTTGAGGTTTTTCGTTGTGAAGCCGACCTCCTACATGGCAGCAAACTTGAAATTCGGATTCAGCACCCCAAAAAAACATATAGAACACCGATTGACTGGGCTACGAAAATTAATGTCGAATCTAGAGAACCTATAAACTATTTTGAAAGCTGCCAGTTGTCAAATCATAAATTCATTAACTACACTTATCTTGAAATAGTCATCCCAAATATTTATTTTCCCATTAAGTTTTTCTCTGTTTCCTTCTAGGGTTTGGCGGTGAGGATAGAGCGGAAGATCCACCAAAACGAAGATGACGTGACCTGAATTAAAGGACATCGAGCTCCACTGGCATGGGCTCGCCGAAAGGGGACGATTCATACAGCCCCCCAACGTTAGCACGTCTCCTGCACTCGTTACCCCATCTCAATGTTACCCTGCATCTAGTCAACAGTTCCTTCGATCCCAACTCGCCCGTATACCTCGAGGTCAGTAAAAATAGGATTTTTTTATGTTGACATAACGCTCGTGTATAACACAAGTTATCCGTCATAGAGATTTGAAATCACGATTTCATGTGCAAGCAGGAAGCTCCGTGTACAGTACGCGGGTCCAATTGTTTATTTCCTGTACATCTGCCGTGCATACAGATTATTCTTTGGCCTTTTGCGCCCCGAGAAGAAAAAAAGGCATTCATATTCAGAATCGTTTTGTTGGGTTACTGGGCGTGTATTTTTAGATAGACTCTGAAAGAGATATCTTTAAGACAAGCATCTTGTTTGTATAGACCCTGGCCGTCCTTCGTTCTAACGGTTATTGAAATGACAGACAATAGATTTGCTGAGATCGATATTGAAAGGGGCTCTACGTCTCCTCTAATGTGATTGGCGACCATTGAGATATTTCTGGTTAAAGTAAATAATGGAAGTGATGCAACAGGTGTTTCAATGAATTTTGATTGAATAAGAACAGCATTGATTATACAGGGGGGGCTGATTTAAGTTGATGTAAAAAATTGCTGACGGGAAGCATCACACAAAGTGCCTTAAATTTGCTTTAAAAGCAGCCAAGCTGTATTTAAAAACTAAAGTTTATTAAAACGGCAATCTTTCTCATATGTACTCGGCCAGTCCTGACGAATGGCCCGTCCTCGAGAGCAAACACGGAAACGTCGCTCAGCTCAGATTGAGAACACTAAATTGGAATATTTATGTAAACATCAATGTAAGTGTGATCCTTGAACACAGTTTTGAGATTTTCATTTTGACAATCGTGCCATCCATTATGGGTGACCAGTTTTCTGCTATTTGATATTATTTAAGAAAATTGCTTTGAAGATGGCTGAGAAAGTCTGAAACTCTCGGTCAAGATATCCCACCCTCCTCAGGAAAGGCGAGGAAAAGTTTTTTTTACTTAGTAGGCATCTAGTTTTAATTTATAGAAAAGTAATAGCAGGCAGCCAGTGCAAACTGCGAAAGTTTTCTTCGTCGGCGTGAGGTAACACATGAATATGTTATTAGGAACATGACCTGGTATTCGATTTCGTCATATTACCTATAGGTGATGATCGTGATCGTAAATATGTTGTGGAGTCATCGATATTTGTTGTGCGTATGTACAAGGTGAATTCTAAAGAGATTGCCGCCTTAAATTTGGTACAGTCCAACAGATTTAAGTTGCCGAGCGGTTGAGGTGCAACACGTTGGCGCCAGCCACAGCCTGCATCTAATTCAGCGCATCAGTGGCGTGGATTTTTTTTTACTTTTGGGAATGAATATAAAATAATAAAAATTCAGTAAATAATATTCAACGTGTTTTAAGAAAATTATTTTTGTTCGCAACCCGCCATCTTACTTTCCCAGAAGCTCACCGGTAACTAAAAATTTTACCTGCGTCACTGATACTGTAAGATATTTTGGTGAATTTGCAAAGAATGCTAATGCGTCACCCCACCTCTCGCCAACTTAATTCTGGACATAAATACGCTTTCAATCGCCTACATCACCAGATGGATTTCTGCAGGTGCACAAACAGTTTTCTGTTATGAAGATATTGTCCCTTGTCCTGGTTTTACCGCTCGCCTTATTACACGACATCAATCATCCTGAACTTCCTGTAGGGTCCCGGTGGCAGGGATAAACCCCCAGTGTTTCGGTAAATACATAAATCTTGAGCCAACGCTGGTGGGAAACGATTATTTGGAAAAAGGAAAATATTCGTAGGAATAATAGAGCAATCAGTTCTGATAACGTCCGATTTTTGCCGACGGCAATCTATCAATTCATTTGTAGTGGTGCATTCGCTAACATCATTAATAATAAACGCTGTTTGTGGTTGATGGAATTAATGGAGGAATTCGAGGAAAACATAATGAAAATGTTATTAAACGCTAGTAAACCTCATACCACATTCACGCGCAGTTACGTCATCACTGCTCTTGACACATTTTGAGGTTATAAATTAATGTATTTCATTTGTTCTGTTAGCAATTTTTTTTATTTGTTTCATTACGCATTCTAACTTCATTGTTCTTTGTTTTTCTGTGTTGATTTTCTTGTGTGAATTCTTCTAACTCACTTCTGAGCACTGTTACTCAAGAATTTACAATGTTTTGTAACAATCTTTATAGATAGTGCGTGCCTAAATGCAACTTTTTGACTTTTTGAAAAGCCAAATTTGCAAAATATACAAGACTAAAGATTTTAATTTTAAAGAAAAGCCGTGAATAAAACTGCTGAATCCATTGAGTAATCAGGTTGTTCTTACGTGTGCTAATTTGTTTTTTCTTTCCAGAGCTTGGGCATCTTGGGCTCGATACCAGCAGCCTGGCTAATACTCACTCTACTCATCTTACTCATATATCTCTTGACGAGATGCTGCGATCGCAAAGCCCGCCCATCACGTTCCATCTCGGTTCTCAAAGTAACGTTGGCCATCGTGTCTGTGCTCTGCTGCGCGGCAGTCGGGCTCGGCCTTTACGGAAACGACGATCTGCACAACGGCATCACCCAGCTCCTCTCAGAAGGTCGACAGCTGGACGATGTCATCGCCAAAATTAGGAATAAAACCGAAGCCATCGAGAGGCAATTAAAGATACAAGCGAGTTCGCAGCTGACGCAGTTAAGGGATATTTTTGACGCACCTGTTGCGAATATGACTGCTTATAAAATTGTTAACGATTGGTTGAATTCTGCGATTGGAAATAACAGTATAGCGGGGAATGCTACGGCTAGCATTCGGGGACCTTTGCAGGGTATTTATTTGGTCCCGAAAATTGAAATGGCCGAGAAGATAGAGACGGTTAGATGGCCTTGTACAATGGCTATTTTAAGCATACTATTGGTGTTGTGTGTTGTTTTGTTAGTCGGGGTCGCAAGGCATAATCGTTGCGCCCTTATAGCCTTCTCCGTGTGCGGCCTATTAGCCGTTATCGTTTCTTATTTAATGGCTAGCATTTATATATCGACAACGGTCGCTCTAGGCGACCTCTGCGTCTCCCCTGACAAGTACCTTGAAGACCAGTTTCATTCGGATGTTAACAAGGAAATATTGAGGTACTATACCACCTGCGAGACGGCGAGAGCAAATCCGTTCACTCAGAGATTAAGAGAGGCGAGGACTACAGTCGATAACATGAGAAGCGCCTTGAATTATTTGCGGAAACCCGCCACTGAAATGTTCCCGAAGAGAGGATTGGAGAGCAAGTTTACGTCTTTGATAAACGAGGTGAATTCGGCAGATAAATTGCTGACTTCGCTGACGTCTTTAGTGGATTGCAAGCCCCTTCACGGGCACTACTTGAAAGGCACCAGGGCCCTGTGCAACGTTGGTTTGTTGGGCTTAAGTTTGATGCTGCTGTCTTCGATCCTGGCGGGTCTTTTACTCACCGCGTTGGTGTGGATTGATTCGCACACTTGGATTTACATCAGGAAAAGGTTAGTGTTTTTTGGTGATAGTAAGAAATGTGTCTTGGTATTTTACACACTTATAGTTTAACCAAAATAAACAAAAAAGCTTTAATCAACCCATCTGCCAATTTTTTGGACTTCTGGTTTTGCTAGAAGTTTTGATTTTCAAATGTAAGCTGGACTCTCATCATATAAATTCACACGGGACAAGTTTGAGTGCCAAAATGAAATGTTCCTTTGTAACTTTGTAACTTTGTTTTGAGTATACTTATCTCTAATTCTGCTGTAGATAACACTGATTTTAGAGCTTCTGCTTCACGGTAAGTTTTATTTCCGATCTGTTTATCTTGTACAGCTCTGTCTACGTCTTCTTTTGAATATGGCACGCAAAAGACGAAATCACGGAGGTACCACATTCACTATACATTTACAAATGCTCCAAATTGCCATTTCTATTTGGGGCACTTATCTCGGTGTCTTCTTCAGAAGATGCTCTGAAACTGGTGAGTGCTGGCACAAGATTGGATGCCTTCTGAAGAAGCATGGAGTACGTACCATCTTCAGTGCACCAAATAAAATAGCAACGGAATTTCCAAAATATCGGAGAGCTCACAAGAATCTAGAAGGGCCTGGAGTGTATAGCATACCATGCACCTGTGGGAAGGTGTATATTGGACAGACAGGACGACATATCAGCACGAGGCTAAAGGAACACATCAGCCATACCAAGCACCACCATTGGGACAAGTTTGCCGTCCCAGAACATCGAGCCGATACAGGTCATGAGATCAAGTTCGAAGATACCAGGATTTTGAGGAAGGAGGCACGGTTCTGGCCTAGACTATACAAGGAGACGATAGAGATCCAGAAGGAGCCGGACAACTTCAACAGGAACTGAGGAATCGAAATACCTCAGATAAGGAAACCGCTCATACGTGAAGCAGCCAACCGTTCATCGTGCTTGACTGACCAGGAGGATGTATAAATAAGGACATGGAGCCACCACTCACCAGTTTCAGAGCATCTTCTGAAGAAGACGCCGAAATGAGCGTCGAAATGTCAAGTATACTGCTTCTGAAATAGGTTATTGAACGTTGCTCTTTTAAGAGCTTCACAGCTGCCTCCCATAATCCGCCGAAATGGGGAGAGCGCGCCGGAATAAATACTTTTGAAATTCATCAAAATGGATAAAAGAACACATAGAAACAAAAATATAACGAAATGCATTTTATTCTTCTTAGAAATGTACCAAACATAACGTCGGGTGGTTTTAAAATGTGTGTTCAACAGGAGTACGTATTGTACGCAATAGTATAGGAAATAAATCCAAGATTACCGAATCTTAGTCTTACACCCGACCACATTAATTAGTCAGAGGTTACCTGATTACGTAGGTGTTGGGAAGCTCACATTAATGTTTATCCGATTTATCCGATGCTGCGGGTAGTGCCAGATGCCACGGCCAGCCGTGATGAGATAAGTCGCCTACAATCGGTTTAATATGCATAAGACAGCTTCTAATTTACATTAGTATTTATTTATAAGGCTCTTAGGGCACTATCCCGATTGCGAATTAAGCTAAGAATGATTGGAATTATGCAACAGATCATTAAGCATGAGAGACTGGGAAGAGAAGATGAAGGTAATCCGTAACAAGAGAAATCTGAAGGGAACTGAGTTTTATGTGGATAATGATCTGACGGAAGAGGAAAGTAAAGTTCAGGCAGAAATTAGAAAGATAGGAAGAGAACAAAAGAGGACGTGACACAGAGTAGCAGTGAAGTACCGGAAGATAGTGGTTGATGGAAACACCTGGAAATGGAATAATGACCAGGAAAAGCTTGTCGACGTGACAAAAAACTAGCAATATCAGCAACGGCAAGTAAAATAATGACGATTGAGGCAATGGAAAAGGAACATGATGAGGCTAAAGGAGAAAGAATTGGAATTGAAGATAGGGAAGCAGACAAATATTGGAAGTGTAACGAAGGCGGTGGGAGAAATGTGGAGACTGGGTACATGGAACATTAGAAGCTTAAATGGAAAAGAGGTGGAACTGGCCCAAGAGTTTGTAAAAGCGGGACTGGATATTCTGGGGGTGACTGAGATGAAGAAGAAAGGAAGCAGAATAATGGAATTGGAAGGAGGACACCTTCTGATATATAGTGGTGCGCCTCTGGAAGGGAGAGCAAAAGCTGGGGTAGGATGTGTGGTAAATAAGAGAATTGTAAGCAAACTAAACAAGTTGACATTTATATCGGAAAGAGCATTACTATCAATAGAACTAGATCTGGTGCAAAAGGAAAAAATGACAGTAGTAGTGGCGTATGGTCCATCCGAAGATGAGAAATTAAAAACGAAAAATACATTCTGGGAAATCCTTGGTGAAACCACTGAAATTTGTAAGGGTAAAGTAATAATAGCCGGAGACCTGCAAGAGTGGGCAAGAGGACTAAAGACATAATAGAGGTGTTGGGGCCATATGGGGAAGAAGTAAGAAATAATAATGGAATTAGACTTATAGAATTCTGTACCGAGAATGACTTACTAATCACGAATTCGTTTTACCAACACAATATCATACACAAATATACAAGAGTGGCGCCCAGCAGACAAGAGTACTCCATCATTGACTATTTCCTAATCCAGAGAAACATGAGAAGACTGGTGAAGGACGTAAGAGTTAGAAGGGAACCAGAAATTTACAGTGACCATTATCTAGTGGAAACTAAGATTTGGATGGGGAAAAGTCAGGAAACGAAAAGTAACAAATTAACAAGCAACATTAAACATGTAAATAGAGAAGTAATCAGGTCATACATGTTGAAGAACCTGGAAGTGACTGAGGAATACAATAGACTAATGGAAAAAGAAATTCGAAAAGTAACACAGATGGAAGGAAGTGTGGAGAGAAATTGGAGAATCTTCAAGGAAGTGGTAATGGATGCGGCCAAGGCAGCATGTGGGACAGTTAAAATAAACAAAAATAAAAAACAAATGTCATGGTGAAATGAGACAGAGAAAAGGTGAAAGAAAAGAAGAGAGCATGGAAAGTATACCTTCAGTCCAAAGTGAAGAAGATTACAAAGTGTACAAGGTTAAAAGAAAAGTTGCTAAAGACTTAATTGAGAATGAGAAGAATCAATGGGAGAAATTTGGGAGGAAGATGGAGCAAGATAGTAAAGGGAATCAAAAATTATTCTTCAGAGTACTGAAAACTCTTAGAAAGGGTAAGAACATAAGACTAAAACAAATAAGTAGATTTTTGTTACTCAAGGTAATCTAAGAGAAGATCCACTGTTTCTTCTGCCTCTCGGTTCGTGACGCGTTTGGTTATTGGTTAAAAGAAAAAATCCCACAAATTTTAATTACCCAGTGTCCAGTTGCCCATTGATGTGACATTTGGAGGAAAAGAAGAACAAAGATATTTCCATCCGCTGACAGAAATAAAAAATTGGTATTTGATTTGCTGGCCTCTTTGATTTGATTAGAACTATAAGTGGATAAAATAGCAATCTGCATTCTTCTGATGCCTTGTATGTGCTTAAACACTTGCTTTGTTCCGTTTACAGGTTATCCATTTACCCTTATCCATTGACCAGTGTATCCCTTCCTGCTCCGGAAGATTTCTTCCTATTTGATAGATCTGTAATATCCCCATTTCTGATCATTCCCAGGTATTTTTGTTGACTAATTTTTGCTGCTTAATTATAATCACTTCTCATCAATTGCGGCGGAACTTCAAATGTCTTTTCTGCTTGCAGGAAGGACTACCATCAAGTGAACGAGACGGACACTTACCTGCCAGCGCCGGCGGCGAGCCAGGCCATCGCAGCAAGGACTCTGCAACGGAGCCAAGGGTCGTCTTATCCCCCTGATACTCCCCCGCCTAGTTACACGTCTGCCATACTGCATTCTCGTTCGCATGCTGCCGCGCCTACCGCTCCCACGCATGAGGCCCAGTTGCTCCTTATGTACTATTTTTTTTTTATTTTTTTAATTTTGAGCTGTGAATGAGTCTGTATGTTTCGTTGGTCAAATTTAAAGTTTAAATTTATTTGCTCAACTTTTCAGTAATTTTAGTCTCTATTGCTGAAAATTATAGTGTACGCATGCAGATGTTTGTCGTAATAGGTGTTCACTAAACCTAGTGAACCGTGCTGCTTTACGAATGTATGTCACCCTTTCGGAAATAGAGTAGAGAACGTCGTGCACGTAAACTCACGATGTTTCATAGTCAGCTGTGTGCAATGTAACGCTTTTTGTTCTAACAGAGATGGGTGCGACATGCGGCCACCAGAACACCACCGAGGCGGCGGGGTCGGCGGGGGAGGCGCCCATATGTCTCATCTCCGGGGACACACTCTTGGCCGCCTCCCATCCCACCACCATGAGTCACTATCCGGACCTAACAATGGCAAGTACGCGACTCTGAGCAAACAGTGCAAGACGCTAGAAAGCTCGGACTTCTACTGAGACAAGTAAGTGAAGAGAACGCCCTCTGGTAGCACTACCCCTGCAATTACTTGAACTACTTTTACTCCTACTGTTGCACTATTCATAGTGCCTTGCATAGTGCAGTAGTTAGTAAGAAAGATATTTCACTAGTTCTACTAGTGTTATTTCTTGTGGATGTCAGTGTAGTTTGTAATAAAAGTATTTCTACTACTACAACTACATACTTTTGCTTGTGCTCCTGAATTGGTATTTCAAATTCTCTTCTCTGCTACAGTTACTACATTTACTACTTCTACTACTGCTGGCAAAAACCGGAAAGAAGTGAAACTGGTTAATCAGTCCAAGTAATTTCCCGAACCGATTATTGGGATATCCGGAAAACGGATTATTCGAATATCTGAAAGATATACTATTCGGATATCCGAAAAATATGCTATTTGGATATCCGAAAAACTGGATAGGTATTCAATTAATTGTCAAAATCGATTATTCGGATATCCGAAAATCGACTATTTGGATATCCGAGAAACCGACGAAGGATATTCGGATACCCGAATATTTGAATAACCAATTATTCGAATAATCGGTTATCCGAATAATTGGTTTTTCTTCTTATATAAACCCGCAGATAATCCAAGACCGGTTAACCGGTTATCCAAAAAACCGAACACGGTTGCCAATACTAATTTCTACTTTTACTTAAGTAGTAAAAACTTTTAGTATCAAAATTTTGCCTTCCAGAGCTGCCTGCAAAGACTTCCCAAACTTCAAAGGTGTCAAGTTAGACCAGCGTAAGCAACAGCCTTCCGAAACCACGCAACAGCGTACGGCGAACATCCAGAAATTCAGCTCTCTGGGGCGCCGTCCGTTGCCGCAAACGCCGGACGAGAAGGGCCGAAAGCAGCCACCGGTGCCGAAAGTGCCGTGCACTATATCCCAGAATGTCGAGCAACCCTTGAATTTCCGTTCGCTTCAAAGGGGTGCTTGGCACGAAGGGTCGAGTACTTTCCAGCCAGGGATGCAGTTCCGGTCGTTGCAGAGGGGTGTTTCGATCAACCCGCCTAGCTGTCATTCGCAGTTTAGATTGGCGAAAGTTCAGGATCAGGTGCAACCTGAAGGGATGTACGCCAATAGCGAAAGCGAGAGGCAGCTGTACGCTGTTACCGAGTTGTAATTTTATTTTTCTTTTGGGAAATGCAGGCAGGGAAAATAGTTAATGGTGAATTTATTTTTTGTTTCGTAGATAAATTATTTAGGTTTAGGAAGTAGTTATTGAGGCTTGAGGGTCTCAGTAACTGCTGTAGGCGGGTAAATAAATTTTGCGCAGGTGTTGACAATCAGCAGTATTTTCCGCCCTTTTCTCAGCGTTTAGACACAGAAAAAGTCCAGAAGAAGAGTTGGAAGGCGGAAGGGTTGTGCAGGATTTATTTGCTCGTGTGAATTTAGGAAATGTGGAACTTCATGTACCGATTTGAGACTTTTTTGAGTCCATACATTCCAGATTTTAGGGACTTTCCTATAGGCGCACAAAACGTGGTCTTTGTAGCGAAGTTCTTCCGACGCACTTTTGATAATTAAATACGGGAACAACACTCAATTTGGTGAATTTATTAGTTAAAATTTGCTCATTTCTCACGCTAAGTGGTCTGTTCTGAATAATCTAGTACTACCGATACAATAATGTATAAATGAAAAAGACGTAGACCTTAGAGAAATGGTAAAGAAAAAGTACAATGACTTTCTTACAATAATTAGGGTTTTTATATTGTATATTTTTTATTTCCTGGTATGTCTCCCTTGTGCATTGCTCGTTCAGAGATTTGTTATACTAAACTTCCCGTGGCATAAGCAGATGATGGCACCATAAGCAATACGCATCAGGGAAGAAGTCGTCACTAGACTGCAGGGTAAAGGATACTTTGAAGTAGTGACATTCTGCTGTTTAAATAGTGATAACAAGTCTCTGCCTTGGTAGGTTAAGCCATATTATGTCATATATATTGAACGTTATCTGTAGCATATAGAAATTTTTAACGATCTTTTATAGGCAATGGCGTTAGAGGGAAATAGTTTTTGTCTATTTCCGGAGGCAGTATGTCTTGGACAACTGTTTTGATTCGAAGGATTTTTGTAACTTCCCATTTGATGAGGGCGTTCAGTAATTAGGACAACGTGCTTGAATTGATGAAGCACAAATCTGGAGTTTTTTTGTATAATATTCTTACGTAAAATTAATGGAACAACTGCCAAAGACGGTTACGATTAGGTGCTTGTTTTCTGAGCGAATGAATCGTGCGAATGCTTTTTGCGATTTTAGCAATTTAAATAAAATATACTCGTAAATTGTTAGATAAGTGTCTTCGTATTTTTTTTTCTTGGGAAAATTGATATATATTTTTTATTTTTCTAGTTGAACATCGAGTTTAGGCCTGTCAGTGTTTTAAGTTTGTGGCTTTTTTTTGTTTTTATACGAGCTTTATTGAGCTTTGTTTTTTCTTGTATATTTTTTAGCTGTAAGATATGAAGGTAAAGTTTATTTATTTATAATAAGGTTGTAATTAACGTTTCTTATTAATTGTATGATATGTTTTATGTAATAAAGAATTTCCATAATTCTTGGGTTTTATTTGTACACTTTGTTGTTCCTCTCGGAAGACTTGAGGTAAGTACAGATTCAGAAACGTTTCAATTTTTTTTGTGATGGAAAATCTGATTTAAGGCACCTTTAGGGTGACTCGGGACATGCCCCGCAAATATGTTGAGAAGACTGGCTCACGGCCGATTGGGGATTCCCCTTAGAATCCATGGACGTGCGAATTTGGTAAAGCAATATTATGACAGAAAGGGTGTAACCATAAAAAGCTGGATGACTGGATGAAATCATTTTTATTGTGCCACAAAAATAACTTCGCTTCAAGACTTTCCGAAAATATTAAACAAGCAAGGGCTGCAGTTGGCAGGCAAGCAATAAATTTGTATTTTGATGAACTGAACCAATCTCTAGAAAATATTGCTCCTGCAAACTTGGCGAACTATGATGAAACCAACTTTACGGACTTGAGGGGCCTAAAGTTGTAGTAAGTGATACCTTGCTAGTCACATCTCCCAAAATGTCATTATGGAATGTCAAGAAAATTATATTAGATTCGTTTTGCTTCTTCCAAACACCACGCACCTCACAGCCTCTTAATACTGCATTTTTAAACTAGTTAAGCAATCGTGGAGGAAAGCTTTGGGTGAGTGGAAGAAAAAAATGGAGGAGTTATCCCAAAACCTGAGTTTCCCGGCTCATTAAAAAAAGCTTTGGATAATATGGGAGAAAAGTTGGAAGACAACATAAAGGCTGGTTTTTGTGGTTGTGGTCTTATTCCACTCGACAGGGATCAGCTTTTAAAACGTTTACCTCCAGAGCCTGCTCAAGAAGATATAGCCCAAGTAGCTTGGACTGAAACACTGACAAATTTTTGAAAGACCCAGCGAAACACCACAATACCCAGCGATAAGGCTAAAGGGAAGAAAATTCCAGTAATACCTAGTAGAAGCGTGGTGTGCGAGACAAATTCTGACCCCGAATTAGAATCTAAAAGCTTTGAATCTTCAAATGACAATGAAAGCATACAAGACAGAATCTGAGGGAGAAAAAAGTGATCCTCTTCAAAATGTAGAAAGTGAAAAGGAAGAAGAATCAGAGGAAGTGGCTGATTTGGAGATAGAAGATTTTGCAATTGCAAAATTTACAGGGGGGAAGTTTTCAAAAAATTTTGTAGGAAAAATTTTAGGCAAAACTTTGGGTATGAAAATAAAAAATGAATTTGTTTTTCCACTAGCTCCTGATGAATCTAATGTAAACATTTCCCAGGTTTTGAAAAACTTCTACGACCCATTGAACTCCGAAGAAGTGGAATTAAATTTTCACGCCAAATAAATTTACCTACTTATATTTGTGTCAAGCATGTCACATTTAGGTACCAAAGAATTTACTTTTGGTTTTTTGTAATAGGTTATAATTGCAAACTTTTTTATATTTTTTGTTACCAAACGGTTAAATATGTTTATTTTTTTAAAAACTTATTTTTATCCCGTCTCACACCAGGAACATTTGAAAACGATTTTTAGTGCAAAAATAAGGTTTGCCCTTAGTCACCCCGAAAACGGGGCGAGACGGGACAATTTTCAAAATTTAAAAAAATATTTAGAATTCTCTAAAAAAAAAATTTAGTTGTGTTCCCAAAACATGTAGAACATAGACACCTTAACATTTCAAGTTTACTAATTCTGGTGTCAAACATTTACAAAAAAATGTCAAATCCGTCTTTAGTCACCCCGTTTAACGATACTCATAAAGTTGAAATTGAACGATAGTTGTGTCGTTTGACGGTACTCGTGAAGTTGAAATTGAACGATAGTTGTGACACAACTATCATTCAATTTCAACTTCGTCCCAAAAACGGGGTGAGACGGGACAATTTTCAAAACTTAAAAGAATATTTAGAATTTTCGAAAAAAAATGTAGTCATGTTCCCAAAACATGTAGAACATAGATACCTTAACATTTCAAGTTTACTAATTCTGGTGTCAAAAAATATTTACAAAAAATGTCAAATCCGTCCTTAGTCACCCCATTTGACGGTACTCATAAAATTGAAATTGAACGATAGTTGTGTCACAACATTTACAAAAAAATGTCAAATCCATCCTTAGTCACCCCGTTTGACGGTACTCATAAAGTTGAAATTGAACGATAGTTGTGGCACCCCGTTTTACTATCGTTCCATTTCCACTAGTTCCTGATGAATCTATTGTAAACATTTCCCAGATTTTGAAAAACTTCTACGACCCATGGAACTCCGAAGAAGTGGGATTAAATTTTCATGCCAAATAAATTTAAAGAACTAGAATCTACCTACCTATATTTGTATTAAGTATGTGGCATTTAGGTACCAAAGAATTTACTTTGGGTTTTTTGTAATAGGTTATTATAATGTTTTTTGTTACCAAACGGTTAAATATGTTTATTTTTTTAAAAACTTATTTTTATCCCGTCTCACACCAGGTACATCTGAAAACGATTTTTAGTGCAAGGTTTGTCCTTAGTCACCCCGAAAACGGGGCGAGACGGGACAATTTTCAAAATTTAAAAAAATATTTAGAATTTTCTAAAAAAAAAATTTAGTTGTGTTCCCAAAACATGTAGAACATAGACACCTTAACATTTCAAGTTTACTAATTCTGGTGTCAAACACTTACAAAAAAAAATGTCAAATCCATCTTTAGTCACCCCGTTTGACGGTACTCATAAAGTTGAAATTGAACGATAATTATGTCATTTGACGGTACTCATGAAGTTAAAATTGAACGATAGTTGCGACACAACTATCGTTCAATTTCAACTTCGTCCCGAAAACGGGGTGAGACGGGACAATTTTCAAAATTTAAAAAAATATTTAGAATTTTCGAAAAAAAAAATGTAGTAATGTTCCCAAAACATGTAGAACATAGTCACCTTAACATTTCAAGTTTACTAATTCTGGTGTCAAATATTTACAAAAAATGTCAAATCCGTCCTTAGTCACCCCATTTGGCGGCACTCATAAAATTGAAATTGAACGATAGTTGTGTCACAACATTTACAAAAAATGTCAAATCCGTCCTTAGTCATCCCATTTGACGGTACTCATAAAGTTGAAATTGAACGATAGTTGTGTCACCCCGTTTGACTATTGTTCAATTTCAACTTTATGAGTACTGTCAAACGACACAACTATCGTTTAATTTCAACTTTACGAGTACCGTCAAACGGGGTGACTAAGGACGGATTTGACATTTTTTTGTAAATGTTGTGACACAACTATTGTTCAATTTCAATTTTATGAGTAAAGTCAAACGGGGCAACTAAGGACGGATTTGACATTCTTGTGTAAATATTTGACATCAGAATTAGTAACTTGGAATGTTAAGGTGTGTATGTTCTACATGTTTTGAGAACATGACTACAATTTTTTTTCGAAAATTCTAAATATTTTTTAAAATTTTGAAAATTGTCCCGTCTCACCCCGTTTTCGGGGCGACTAAGGACAAACCTTATATAGTTTGTTACAACTATCATTCAATTTCAACTTTATGAGTACCGCCAAACGTGGTGACTAAGGACGGATTTGACATTTTCTTGTAAATATTTGACACCCGAAGTAGTAAACTTGAAATGTTAAGGTGTCTACATATGTTCTACATGTTTTGGGAACACGACTACAAATTTTTTTTCGAAAATTCTAAATATATTTTTTTAAATTTTGAAAATTGTCCCGTCTCGCCCCGTTTCCGGGGTGATTAAGGACAAACCTTATTTTTGCACTAAAAACCATCGTCAGATTTTCTTGAATAGAAGGTAGCAACTTTGAGTACTGTCAAACGACAAAACTATCGTTTAATTTCAACTTTATGAGTACCGTTCAATGGGGTGACTAAGGATGGATTTGACATTTTTTTGTAAATGTTGTGACTCAACTATCGTTCAATTTCAATTTTATGAGTAAAGTCAAAATGGGGTAACTAAGGACGGATTTGACATTTTTTTGTAAATATTTGACACCAGAATTAGTAACTTGAAATGTTAAGGTGTGTATGTTCTACATGTTTTGAGAACATGACTACAATTTTTTTTTAAATTCTAAATATTTTTTTAAATTTTGAAAATTGTCCCGTCTCACCCCGTTTTCAGGGCGACTAAGGACAAACCTTATATAGTTTGTTACAACTATCGTTCAATTTCAACTTTATGAGTACCGTCAAACGGGGTGACTAAGGACAGATTTGACATTTTTTTTGTAAGTATTTGACACCCGAATTAGTAAACTTGAAATGTCAAGGTGTCTATGTTCTACATGTTTTGGGAACACGACTACAAATTTTTTTTTGAAAATTCGAAATATATTTGTTTAAATTTTGAAGATTGTCCCGTCTCGCCCCATTTTCGGGGTGATTAAGGACAAACCTTATTTTTGCACTAAAAACCATCCGTGAGATTTTCTTGAATAGGAGGTAGCAACTTCATGAGTACTGTCAAACGACAAAACTATCGTTTAATTTCAACTTTATGAGTACCGTCCAATGGGGTGACTTAGGACGGATTTGACATTTTTTTGTAAATGTTGTGACTCAACTATCGTTCAATTTCAATTTTATGAGTAAAGTCAAAACGGGGTAACTAAGGACGGATTTGACATTCTTTTGTAAATATTTGACATCAGAATTAGTAACTTGAAATGTTAAGGTGTGTATGTTTTACATGTTTTGAGAACATGACTACAATTTTTTTTCGAAAATTCTAAATGTGTTTTTTAAATTTTGAAAATTGTCCCGTCTCGCCCCGTTTTCGGGGTGATTAAGGACAAACCTTATTTTTGCACTAAAAACCATTGTCAGATGTTCTTGAATAGGAGGTAGCACTTTCGAAAACTTCAATTCAGTAGCAAACAACTTGTTTATTAGAATTGTCATCGGTTCTTGCTTTTAATCGAATTTTCATTAGTTTCGTGTCACTTCAGTCAGAGAACAAGAAAGTGTTTATGTCCATCTTCTTCATTATAGTGGCGTCCTGTCTGTATCTCCAACTTTCGTTCAGTACGTCAGCCGTCAAGGAGCTCTGCGTTATGAGATGAACTTGTTCCTGGTACCGTGGTTTCTCTCTCTTAATACTCTTCCATAGCACCTTCAGTTTGTTGTCTGCAGATTGCACTTCTATTAAATTTCTTTCCATGATTGTTTCTTGCTTCCTCTTCCTAAAATCTTGTCTTTTTTAACTCTGTAGATAACTTCTATTCCGCATAGTCTATTCTTCATATTCTTTACTTCTTAAGTATTACATCTTGTTCAATTTTATTGCCGAGAGTAAAATACCAAAACACTGTTCTTACCTCCAATTTTCAAAATAATACAAAGAGTTCACCTTTCATTTTTGCGCAAGTTTTTCCCACAATTTTGTAAAGTACAAAAAAAAACAAGTTGCACAATATTATCTTTTATTTTGTAATATTCATAATATCCTGGTGAAATACAAGTAGGTATCGAAAAATTAAGGCACACATACTAATAATACCTCAACATTTTGGTCAAGTTTCATGTAAAAATTGCCTCCCTGCTGAACAACTCTAAATTTTTCAATCATTTTCCAAAGAAAAAACTTTCGCTCGACAACAAAAATAAATAATAAAAACAATCTCCAAGAAGACGACGGAATTAACACCTTCGCTTCATTAAATAAACTCAATAAATTAATTCAATAAATGGAATAATAAAGTAAAATAGTAACAACCAACATATAACTTGATTTATTTCATATCTACGTGACGAATTTCAAAAATCAATCACTTCGCTTAATCTACGAAAAAATGCGGAATGAAACTAAAATTTTATCCACAAAAAAAAATTTCATATTGCATACAGAGGTTCACTTTTTTATAAAACTATATACTTACTCACTTTTTTCATAATATACGTAAACTTAGGTACTAAATTTATATGTACATAAATACAAATCACTTAAAAACAACTCAATTACACTGAAGATTGCGATTCGTTAATTTTTCTCTGCATCTGTGGCGACATCTAGAACAAAATTGAAATCTAAAAATAGTGTTTCTACGTAAGAATCAGATTGGCACATATTTTTATGGCAAATACTGAAAGAGGTCCAGGAGATCCTTATTCAAGAAAATAATAATACCGGGTTTTGACGAAAGTAGCATAAAATTACTCATACTATCTTTAGAATATGGACTGATAAACGTTTTGTTGAAATATATCAATATTAAATATAGTCAGTGGTACTGGACCGTTCAAACAACTACTACTCGGGCAAATACCCCGCCAGGCATTGAATTATAGAACTAAATCCAGATTTTTTGTACTACGAGACGTCACAGAATGCTGCCCCACCTAAGGTGATTTTGAAGCAATCATAATGTGCCTCCACGTACGTACGTGCTTTTAAGCAGGTCTTTGTTTACATATTGCATGTTTTGAATGTGTATGGAAAACCGCAGACCAACTGGTTTGAGTGTAGGGGAGAGCACCGTACTGGTGAGTCCCAGAAGGACGAAACCAGTTGGTCTGTGGTTTCCCATACACATTCAAAACATGCAATATGTAATTAAATATATTGATAGAAAAGAATTGCCTGTTACTTACCCGAGACCCATGTAACAAAAATTCTTATAATGAAAGATGGTTATCGAAAATATCGATATTATCGAAATATCGGTATTATCCTAAATATCGATATTATCGAAAATATCGATATCAGTTTTTTGCAATATCGCTTATCGATAATATCTATATAAAACCGTTGATAAAACGTTATATCGATAACATCTTGCAGCCCTATTCATTACTGCTGATATTTTATCAATATTTTCTTTGTAAACATCGATATTGCCAAAATATCTGTACTATCACGTTGATATTATTCATAGAAATATCTGAAATATCGATATTATCAAAATATCGGTATTATCGAAATATTGGTATTATCCTAAATATCGATATTATCGAAAATATCGATAACAGTTTTTTACAATATCGCTTATCGATAACATCTGGCAGCCCTAGTCATGACTAGATGATGACTCACGAAAATCAAACTTTTGTGATGTCACATTTGCATTATTATAAGACCAGGTAACCTTTACAGTTTATTTTTATAGGTAAGGCAGTTTAAAATTTATTTATATTTATTTATATTATCCATGATCTTTTGGGTAGATTTCACTTCTAGTTTTCTGTTAGCCTCTTTCCTCTAATTCCTTACACCCTGTAACATGTCCTTAGATACTCCCACACTACATCATTCTGCAGTCGTTTCCTTTCTTCTCAGACTTTTCAGTTCTCCCAATATTTCCTCTTGTTTTCAGTTTCTTCTGCTGACTAGTCATTTTTCTTTAGAACTCTTCAGCTATCCGTCTTTCTTCTTCTTGCAATCTCTTTTTCACCTCTCTCCTTTCATGTTACCAGGTCCTTGATTTTGCGTTTTCTTGGGTATCTCCACCTTCTTCCTCCTCTTCGATTGTCGCAGTTTGCAGAAGAAGGTCAGCTATTTCCTCATCACTTAATTCTTGTGGACCATCACCTTCGCCGGCCACCCATTTTTCAATTTCTTCTGCTGAAACCTCTTCACTACTTTCCATTTTCATCATCAAGATAAATATTCAACTCTTCATCCCAATCCATGTCCTCATCATCTTTCTTGTTTTCATTTTTGTTGTCCGCATCAGTAGGAATGATTTTTGGATCACGATTTTGTATGGTTTATACAGGCATATCATTCCATGCTTCACTGAGACTCCCTGATCCATCGGCTGTAACACGCTCGTAACATTAGGTGGTAGAAACTTTACGATAATGTTATCTTCCTCATTTGGACGTGAAGGGTTGCTATTGATTACCAAAACTGCTTTTATAGCGAGGCCGATCTTCTTGAGAAACTTCTTAACTCTAGGAATAAATTTGTCAAAGAACCAATCTTTGAATAAAGCCCCATCTATCCAAGCTTTCTTTTGACTTTTGTAGTACACCGGTAAAAATTCAATGCTCTAGGCTTGGCAAATTTTCCTATCAACAATATATGGAATTTTGTGTCTTCCTTGCTTGGAAGCCAATGTTATTGAGGGGACCATGTTTTAGTTGAGGTCACAGTTATAAATTTGGACAAGCGAGTAACAACCATTTTGACTAAACTTATCTTTAAACTTATTAACCAACGTTAAGTCCGCGGATAACTTTTCTTTTCCAGCAGTCGAGCCAGTCAGCACTTCCCGTAAATTCATCGCCAGCGGGAAAGAGCTAAACTACAGTGCCTTAGTTTGTAGTTCGTAGTTTGGTTCACTGATTCAGGCACACTTATTGATAGTTTTTTATCGGTGAACTAAACGACGAACTACAATTACATCAATAAGTACGAACTACAAACTAAGGCACTGCAGTTTAGCAAACTCTTTCCCGCTGGCGATGAATTTACGGCAAGTTGAACAAAAGAATATTCTTAAATCTAAACTCACCCAATCTGCACGGTTTGCCATGACTCCGCTATCAGAATAATACCTCCTCTTCGCCTTATCCAAATCTGAGTACCGATGCAAGGCAGCTGTTGTCCTGTAGAACTTATCGTTCCTCCCAACGACATCGTTCTCTTCCACTTTAATGGTAACTTCTTGTTCTGCCAAGCCGTTCACACGATGTCCACTCGAAACAGGCGATTTCTCTTCACAAGTAGTAGTAATATCCACATTCCCAGAAGAATTTATGTAGATACTGGTCGTGTAGATGGGTTTTTTAATTGCAGCGGTAGGGGAGAGGTCTTTTACGTTTTCTATGGAAGTGCTCGTCTGCTTGTTCTCAAGAGATTTACGCACGTTTCCGGTGCTGTTGTATAAGGTATTCTGCGAGTTTCGTAGAGCCACTACATCATTTCTGACATCTTCTTCGTTCTTCTTAGATTCAGTCTGGAAAGCAACAGGAAATAAATACAAGAAATTAATCATGAACCACAACTCACCTGTTCATTATTAATATCAACCTTCTCCGGCCCTTCCTTCTCATCTTCATTCTTCACCAGATTCTCCTCAGATTTCGTCACCTTCTTCTCCTCTTTCTTCGTGAGCTTTGGCAACGTAAACTTTGGCATTCGAGTCACCCAATGATCTCCAGAGGATCCCACGGAACTGGTGCTCGCTGCGCTGCTAGAACTCGAACTGGACGCTCCGTTCCTCCTTTGATAAAACAAAATATACGCGCTGTTATTGACGAGTTCTGCGTTCACGTCGTTACTCTGCTGAGTCAAATTCGTCACTTTGGCGTCATCGTATAAGTACCACTGAGAATCGTAAGGGTTTTTGCAAGCCGCTGTGTAATGGCCCGTTTCTAAATCGGTACCGTGATGGTAACAAACCGCGTATAAGTCGTACATGTTATCATTCGAGTTAGACTGTTTTCGAGGTCTCTTCCACGGTGACCAGCCTAGGCTGTTCAATATCTGCGGGTCAGATACACTATTGTGGTTTAACGCTGAGTTGTGTTTGTTGGCTAAATGGGGAGACATATCGAAACCGTAAACAGGAAAATCAACCATCGTTGTGAGTTTGGTGCTGTTACGACCTTTCAACGTTTGCCTAAAGAAATAAACCGTTAAAATAACTTCGATGAATTTTGTCGCGAAGCAACTTACTGCCTGAATCTTTTAAAATGGACAATTAGAATATCGGGCAAAGACCATACATCTAAAGTTTTCACGACGGGCAGATATTGCTGGCAGTGCGGACAACGCCACGCGTCGTCCATCGTCAACATTTCCGCTTTCGTGTAATGCCGAAGGCACTCTTCCAACGTCAATGGTGCTCCACCTCAATAAGTATTTAACAAATAACAAAACAACGATAAAACCAAAGAAATTTTCACTCACCCTGCAGCGCTTGAGCTCGTAATAACTTAACGCTTGAATGCTCTTCAACTATATCCGTATCATCAGCGATTAAAGCTTCTTTACTAGCCTCTGACCACTCTAAAACTAACTTAACATGAGGAGGCCCTCCTTCTTCGCTACAAAGAGCTAGAGCTTGATCTACCGCTTCCATAAACAAGGGATGCTCCAAATCAGGCTCCAAATAACAAGGAGGTTCATTATCATTGCAGGCAGGATCGGAAATTCGAATTTTAAATATCTGGAAAACATTTTATAGCTCATTTAATATACTCAAGAGGGAAAACATACCCCAGATTCTTGTTCAGAAGTTAGAATATCGTCGTGCAAAATTACCGCCATTTCTTTTAATATTAGCTTTTGCAAATCTTCGTACGAAGTTTCTCTGGAGACCTGCATCGTATACGGACTTCCTGTATATACAAAAACCCTCAAAAAATCTTTTAAAATACTATTTTCACACTCAACCTACCAAACCTCTTAATAGAACTATCGGTAACCAATACATTTATCCAACATAATAGAACATAAGCGCTGGTACTGTCTTCTTCTATGTCTTTTAACTGAGGTACTTCTATACAGTAAATGGGATCGATTTCAGTAATAATCGTTACTGTCTGAGCATCCGTGAACGTCCTCAAAAAACACGAATCCCCTATCTCCGTTATTAACATGTTCGCCCTTTCTATTGAAGTATCGGACTCTAGGATGTCTCTGAGTTCGGATACTGTCGCGCCGGTGGGCAAACTCAAGCCAATCTTAACTTGTCTTGGTTGCTGTGATGTATACAAGACCTAAAAAGAATTGTTCTAGAAATTTCTTCACTGTAAAATAAAACAACACTCAGTTGAAAGACGGAGAGAATATTTCTAGAACATCTTGTCTACAAATCCAGATACTTAGGAACCAACAAGTTAATAATGAAACTAAAAAATAAGCCCCTAAAACTAATTGTCCAACAGCAGAGCTCTTAAGAAATGGAGACAAAGACCTAAGGTGGCTAGAAGAAGAATGGATGAATCACTGAAATTACATGATCAGAAGAGTTCCAACAGTTCTAAGTACAAAAAGAAATTGCTTTTGTGCAGACGACCGAAAAGGACAAAAGCACTTTACCAACAAACCAAGGGCATGAGTCACAATTTGTTCAGAAACTATTCTATTTCTATATTTCTTTATTTGAGTTATATATATATATATAGTAGCTTTCACAGGCCGTGACGGCCCATCGCTGAAGTTATCCTCTGCCATTCCCTTCGGTCTAAAGCACTTTTCCACCAACTCTCCACTCCTATCTCCCTCAAGTCCTGAATTGTTTCCTCCTTCCATCTGTTTCTTGGTCTTCCTTTTGTTCTTGCACCTATCAGTCTGATATTCATTATCATCTTAGTGATTCTTCCGCTCTCCATTCGCTGCACATGGCCAAGCCATCTCACCCGCTGCTGTCTTATAAACTGTACAATTGATGGTTCATTATACAGCTCCCTCAATTCCTTGTTCGTCCTTCTTTGCCATTCTCCGCTCCATTTTCTTCCCCCATAAATCCTTCTTAGAATTTTTCTCTCCCATATCAGCAACTATGCTTCCTTCACAGTTCCCAACTTCCATACTTCACTTCCATAGGTTACTATTGGTCTCAGTACTGTTTTATATATCTGCACTTTCGCTTTCCATGATACATGCTTCGACTTTAGGATATGACTTAGTGCCCCCGCTGCTTTATCTCCTCTCATCTGCCTTGCTTTCATTTCTTCCTCCTCTCTTCCGTCCTCTGATATTTGTACCCCTAGATATGTAAATAGCTTAACTCATTCTATTACTATTTCTTCTTTATCCGGTCGTTTTATTATTAGGTTATCATTTTCCGCTCTGTCCGCCTGCCTTGCCATCACCATATACTTTGATTTCTGGCTGTTGACCTGTAACCCTACTTTCCCTGCATGCTTCTCCAATCTTTCAAACACTTTTATTAGGCCTTGCTTACTTTTTGCTATTAACACCAGGTCATCAGCATATGCAATACATTGGTGTTCTGCGCTTACTATGCATCCTGTTCTATTTATTTTACTTTCCCTTATTACATACTCAAGTGTTATATTGAATAGCAACGTCGACAGTGGGTCCCCTTGCCTGACTCCATCTCTCACTATAAAACTTTCTGACATCTTCCCTCTCCATTTAACTCTATTTACTGTATCTTTCAAGGTCATCTGAACTAATTTTATCAATTTCCCCGGTATCTTTAGGTTTTCCATAGCCCTGTATATCTCTTCCCTTTTTAAAGAGTCGTAAGCTTTTAAAAAATCAATGAATGCCACATGGATCTCCTTATTGTATTCTCCACACATATCTTGCGTTTCTTTTAGGACAAACAGTTGATCTGTGACAGAGCGCGCTGGCCTAAATCCTGCTTGATATTCTCCCAATACTTTCTCTGTGTATTTTTGTATTCTGTTTCTCAGGATCGTAGTTAGTATTTTATAAGTTGTGTCCAGTAGTGCGATTCCTCTATAATTGTTGAATACTGATTTTTCGCCTTTCTTGTGAATCAGGGTTATTATTGCTTCTGTCCACTCTTTTGGCATTCTTTGTTGTTGCCAGATTTGGTCTATCAACTCGTGTACATTCGTTATTAACTCTTCTCCTCCATATTTAATTAACTCATTCTTTACTCCATTTCCACCTGGTGCCTTTCTATTTTTGAGGGATTTTATTATGTTCGCAATTTCTTCTTTTGTTCGGGGATCTATATCTTCCCTCTCACCTTCTGTTCTTCCCTGTTCTTCATTCATGTTTTCCTCCTCACTTAGTATTTGCACTTCTGGTTTCTCTCCCTGTAGAAGCTCCTGAAAGTATCTCTTCCACCCCTCAATTATTTGATCTTCTTTACTTATTCTTTCTCCGTTCTCATTTTTAAAGGATATCGGTATTTGTTGCCTAGCTCTTCTAGTATATTTTATCTTTTGGTAAAATTTTCGTATTTCCCCGTTCCTGTAATATTCTTCTGTCTCCTCTATTCGCTTTTGCCAAAAACTTCTTTTAACTTCTCTATAAATTCTTTTTGTCCTTCTCCTTTGCTTTGTGTATTCTTCTATATCTTCCTGTGATCCAGTCTGCAGCATTTTCTTTCTTGCAGCTATTTTCTTCTGTAACTCTCTTTCACAGTCATCATTAAACCATTTACTCGGTGTCGTCCTTTGGTTTCTCTTTCTTATAACTTGGTCTGCTGCTCTTTTCAAACATTCTTCTATTACCTTCCACTTTTTTTCCAAGTCTTCTCCTTTTTCCATTTCTTTTAACGCTATTTCTATTTTCTCCACGTATCTTTCTTGACACACTTTTTCTGTTAGCCTTTCTTCGTCATATCTAGCTTCCCCTCTCTCATTGATTTGCCTTCTCCTTTGTTCGCCATACCAAATAGTGGTCTGAATTTACATCAGCTCCTCTTCGTGTTTTGACGTCTTCACCAATTTTACATGTTTGTTCTGTATTATCACGTGATCTACTTGATTTACCGTTCTGCGGTTGGGCGCCATCCATGTACACTTATAAACCTCCTTCCTTTCAAAATATGTGCTAACTATTTTACATTCTTTCCCCGCTGCAAAACCTATTAGTTTCCTTCCATTTTCATTTGATTCTTCATGCTTGCTATGTTGGCCTATAGTAGGCCTGAAAAACTCTTCTTTTCCGATTTTTGCGTTGAAGTCACCTATAATTAGCTTTACTTGGGTCAGTGCTCAACCGCTCGTATTAATTTTCCAAACTCTCATAAAATTCATCTTTGACCTCCTCCCCCTTCTTTATTTTATCCTTCATTTTCTTTGCTATCAAAAAACCTGTCCAAAAGATCCGTTCTTCATTTCCACTGTTGCAGAAGATGTACTCATCGAGCAGTGTTGCCAGACTGAAAGCGGCGTATTATCGCACCAACGTCCACAAATGATCGTATCGAATCGTACATAATTATCGTTCCTTAAAATTTTGCACCGTACGTACATTTATTGCATTAAATAAAGTAAAACACAAAAATCAAAGCAAGGGACATGATAAAGAGTGCTACAATAACTCTGCTTCTCTTTCTTCAAATATAATTTCCTCCTTTCCTCGTCCTCCGGAAACCGCCAATTCGTTCTTTTTAGAGTATAGATTTGATGACATCATTGCTTGCACCATTTCCATAGAGCATAGAATTAAAGCTCACGCAACAATCCTCCAAATTAGTACGCTCTGACGACAGCAAAATTCCATTCAATATGCTTGTCAACCTCATTACTTTTCTAGCAGATTTTCAAAAGATTGCAACTTTCCTTCCTTCCTCACTCACTGTATCTGTTATGGGATTTACTGCATAATACCGGCTCCTAAGGTACATGCTTTCGTACTGACTAAATTTAGCCTCATTTGTAGGGTATATTCTCTATACTACAATTCGCATAACATAACAAAACAATATTATCAATCGCGAATTATGCACGCTGACTAAAAATAAGAACAAGTGTAATAGAACAGCGCAGCTGCAGATTCGGGGAATTCCCGGAACCGATTTCGCTCACTTCCATGGAGTTTGCTGTCAGAACAGAAATTGCAATCTATGGAATTCGTATTAATTAATACTTTTTTGACGCATGACGAACCGAGTGATTGAAATTCTCTAATTAGCGTAAAATTAGTCTGTGTCCAAATTATCGTATAAATAGGTCTGATCGTACACGCGATATCGTACATCGTACCCACGGAAGATTAATCGTACAAATACGATATTTATCGTACATCTGGCAACACTGTCATCGAGTGATATCTCAAAATTTCCCGTTTGTTTTGTTTCTTCTTGAGTTCTTTGAGTTACCTAACGTATATAATCGAGATGTGCTATGATATTTGCATTATAATAAACAGATCGTAAATCCTATCCTTAAAAAAATCAATGGATGGTATTTCAAGAAGTTTCCATCTCTGTAACTTCACCAGTAAAGTGAAATTTCAACATTGCACACAAAAACGTTCAAGAAACGTTGGAAGAAAGGTCGCGCCTTGGAATTTAACGTTAAACATAAAATAAGGTCAATACCACTTTCAAATCGACAAAGTGAGTAACAACAAATAAAAATGCACTTCTCAAAACTCACCGTGACATATACGGAGTGCCTGTAAAGTTGAGGCAACTGCACAGAAATGCACTGGAAGGGATCGAAAGTGTTCGACTGGGTCAAACATCGCGAACAGCTCAGCGACGACCGATACTGAGCTTGAAAAACACCCTGTATGAAGGAATTATTGCAGCGCTTGTAGTTCTCCAGCGTTTCGGCCGCTATGACCTCATCCGTCCTACCGGTAGTCTGAAATAAAAAGAGAAAAACAAAATTGAAGACGATGATTAATTACTGCAATATTCTTTTATTTTTATAAACTTTATAAGTATCGGAATATGAACGATAGTTTCTTTTCAGTATTCAATTTACTCCACAAAAATGTGTTACCAAAGCCGAAGCAAATAAAAATATCTATTTATGTATTTTCTGTAATACGAGGGCGTACCGGCAAAGTCTTAGCCAACTACTGAAACAATAACAATGTGAAAGTACGTGTAGTTTTTGTTTGTGCTACTTTCATTCTAAATTCTAAACAAAATGTCACACACTGTAAAAAGCGTCATTCTCTCGGCCATATTACGTGACGTCACTAGCCACGAGATTATGGAGAACACGAGATTTTTATTCTTTACACTCGCATGCATATACATATTGAAATTATTTAATATCGATATTGAAAAATATCGATATTTTCCGATAAATCGATACTCCCATAGAGCGATTTGTTATATCGACGAAATTTCTTAGACCTAACGGAAAAACACCCATGCTAATTAGATATCTACATCCCCTCGTATACTGGACTGGGCCGCAACAAAAAAAACTCGTCCTTGTGCCGATTTCGCATTTTTTGTCTCTCGTACACCAGACATGTAGTGCCGGTGCAGGATCCCCACAATGGTGTTTATATGGGTCAATCGTAAACGGACGTGGAGATCTGGAATGCCAAGGCATGTGTCCACGTGACTGACAAGTACACACATTACGCGTTCATGCTCTCCTTTCATACACACACATTTGCACACGCCAAGGTCATACCAATTGTCGTAATTATGACTATGTACATACTTGTTCCGATCTGGATATTGCCGGAGCACGTGGTTAAGCCGGCTAGAAATCATCACATAGACATGAGTAATTTAGGTCTCCGGAAAGTCGCGATATCTTATTCTTTCCACCGTGCTATTGTATTTACGTTATTGTTGTCAAGACATTCAATAAATACCAAACAAGTATGTTCATCATCATAAAGTACCTCCATCATTTCCTATATCCTTAACCGTCTTATATACCTATGTTTCCCTCCTTCATCTAGCCTATTTTTATATTTTCGCCTTCACAATATCCTTTGTTAACCAGAGTTTTCTTCCTACTTTCAAGTATTTTGTGCGACACTGACAGATGTCAAAAGCACGTGACATTCGTTTTGTTTGGAATGAATATTTGACGTTTGTGGCGTCAACTGGAAACAGTGTATGGGCTGATCAGATACCGATACCACCGCGTATGTTACGCAACAGGTGCATTGCCAAATAGCAAAATCTCGCTTTCGTCTGCAACTAAACGCGTTACAACTGCACCGCAACACGAAATTTCTAAACAATTTGTAGGATTTTGGTGGAACTTTCAATCGTCAATAATAATTTACGCTCGAGCTCACTTTTGTTTATCTTTGTGTGACGGAGCAAAAGTCTTTTATATATTTAGACAAAAGCCGGTGCATGTTTGTTATTACAACACATTGGGATTTGGGAGGTTTTTGAACTTGCGGAATGTCCGCATGCACCAAAGGAAATACCAAATTCATCATCGAAATACTCGGATTATCGAGAACATATTTTGTTTGGAACCCCAACATGTTCTATGTTCATTATATAAATAGCAGATGAAGATAATTCCCAAATAAAGTAATTCTTGTATAAAGGGAATACGGGAATATTTTCTATACAGCTGCTAGACAGAATTAAGCAAAGCCACTTATCAGTAAAAGTCAAAACAACAAAAATGAATCACCGATAAGGTGGTACCTAATCACTGCATTATGTGTTCCAATTATTGTATCCTGCGGCAGACCGGCAGAGCACATTTCAAACCTTTGTACTTGGCACTTGTCACTTGCCTCCGAGCTTGCATCATTTCCGGTATAACGCGATATCATGCTTCGATGATGCTGTTCTGCAGGTCCTTCGAATTCTGCGGTTTTTCAATGATATCGCTTTCTTCTACAGAACTACTTAAAATATTCTTTAACTTCGTATGGTAGTACAAAACGCAAACATTTTTCTTCTGGTCAAACGGGCATCTTTGTTCCGTTTGTTGCTGCAGCTGTCTATTATAGTTAACGGGGTAGAGGAATTTCAGAGGAAATTTCTACAGGACTGCCAAGGAAATTGGAGCAGACAACTACCGATAATCATAATGCTCGACTATAATATGGTAGTACACCTTTTATCTGTTGAATTTCTGTATTTAAATTACAAAAACTATACGAATATATTGGGGTGACTGGTATGTGACCTAATGGGCATCCCATTAGTATAATATTTAATGACTTGTAACGGTTCCCAAGAACTGGGGGTGTTAAACACAGCTGAATCGAAATATTGTAAACTACTTCTTTGTATGCTCTCAAAGACTTCAGACGAATTATACCTGCTCTAGAAAATCAATATGTTTTTATTAAATTAAACTCGAACATAACAATATTATCTAGTGGTTGAACCCTCAAGTTACTTACTTTCTGAGAAGAAAGATTCTCTTTCCCAGCGACCTTATGCTCGAAACACCAGGGACCAGGTGAACTAATATTACCTGCAAGAAATACGATTCAAGACTTATCAGCACGAGAGGCCGCCTCACATTTTCATTTAATCGCAATATTTGTGGTGTGGATAATTTTAATTAAAAATGTGACCTTGGCCCGCAGAAGGTTAACAAATAATTTTCAGGATACTTATACCTACTCTGTTACGTGCTCATAGAAAATCGACGGAATCACTTATTCCCTTAACGACTTGAAAATTTAATAAGGGGCAGTACTTAATTACAACCCCCGAAAATAACTTTATCGGCAATTTCGAAAAACAAACGGGTCGCACAAGAGGAAAAGGTTCGTTTTCGCGGTTTACCGACAAAATGATAACAAAAAATAATAATAAACACAACACGGTCACGATTAAAACTTTTATCGAGAATATTAAGTCCGAACAAAGACCACTAACTTCGATTCGATAATTATTCAACTTTCCCCTTTCTAGTGAATTATTTCGTAGGTTAATTTAGTATCTATACGATGTCTAAAAATACCCTAGAGTAGGTAAATCCGAGTAAATCGAAAAGTAGGCATTTTAATACGGAACAGTACAAAATTTTGCAGGTTTTAAAAGGGGAGGAGGTATAATAGATAATATATATTGACCCCTTATCTCTCTTTCATTCTCGTCCTTATGTATGCATTGTTCTTGTACGTGTTCTAGGGTTTCTTTTTTCTCTCTACACATTCAGCACTTTCTTTCTTCCCTCCTCTTCCAATGTCTTCTTTAATTTTCTTCGCTCTCGCATCTGAACCTCGCTATCATCTTTTGTCTACCATTCTCTCCACTTTGGAAACTCCCGTGATAAAATTCAAACTTTCCTCTTTGCAAGTCTTTGTCCCTGCCGAGGTCCCTGCCAACCATCGCCACTCCCATGGGGCCTAAATTGTCCTCTACTGGGGCAACTGTTCTGAAGTGTTTTAATTTCATACATTTAATTAATACATTCAAGTTTTTTTATGAACAAAAAAACATGAATTCGCGTTTCCGGTTCCGAATTTATTATTTCCGAATTTGGCAAGAGCAGCTAGGTCATTTTTTGAGGAACAAATTTCCATGGCAACAAACGGGCGACTATCGTATTCCCAAAAACAGCACCATATCAGCAGGCGAGTCGACCTTTATCAAATCACCATGAACTTGTATGCACAAACAAAATTTTCGTCAGATTCTCAAATAATAAGCGCTAATTAAAATTTCGCATAGAAATATGGAAGCACCTTGTTATTATACGTACATGGATAGGTACGTTTACAACGAAACCAGACTGGCGTCGGAATCAATAGGCAGGTTCGGTAATTTTCAAATTTCATTAAAATTGATAGAGTTTATTATACTGAAGGCAGTTATGTTGTTAATTTTTGTTAAAAAAAAAATTCCTTCGCCTGTGAAGCAGTTGCAAAGTTTTCCGTCGGTGCGAGGCTAGAAATCGTACCTTGCAGCGAGAGTAGGCCGCGTGACGTCAGAACTTAGTATAACATAAAAGTCCCAGCTTCAGCGCGCAGCAGTCCCATAAGTATTATGCATATGCATGAGTAGTTAAATTGTTAAATATTATTAACTGGTTCTAACTGGTGTTTTCTGTTTTGTACCCAGACTAATACATCGTACAGCACACCAATAAAACGGAAAAAGTGGTTCGTTGGAGCTAGAAGGAAAATCGGTCAGCATTATCGATATTTTCACGAGTTAGTTTATCATTGCAAAAGTTTATCAAATTATCGGCTGCCCCATTGCAGCCACTCTAAATAAAATCGAACATAATGCAATTTATCGACAGTTTTCTGGGACCCCTTGGTACTTGGTAACGTGTTACGGTTAGCATAATTTGAAACAGGATGCTAGGAGCATGACGGAGCCAAATACTGAATCGCCGTAGCGTTCCCTCCCTGAACTAAAAAAGGAAATTTTATTAACTATTTTACAATAATAATTAAATAGTACGTCATCATAAAGTTCTCTTTTGAAGACTGGTAGGACGCGTACCTCCATCCTTTCCGAGCTAGCCTACGCATTTCCGTAAAAGTAGAACATTCTACATCCCCAACTATTTGAGAGCAGTAGTCTAATCTGCTCCAACCTCTACCTCTTTATTCCTATCTCTGACTATAGAATGTCGCGAACTATTCATTTGTGTCTCAGAAGGTGTCCTACGATCCTATCCCCTATTCTTTATTGTCTTCCATACTTTTCTCTTTTCCCCAACTCTTTCTAACTCCTCCTTATTGCTAACTTGTCTATCCGCGGTATCTTCAACACCCGTCTGTATAGCATCACATTTCAAACGCTTCTACTCTTTTTCAATCCGCTTCTCCCATTGTCCAAGTTTCGTACCCATAGGTATAATTTTGTATTCCATACATGCGTCTTTAAGAGTCTCTTCCGAGTTTCTACATTAACCGTTCCAGAATATAGCAGTTGTTTCTTTTTGTTAAACAAGTACCTAGTACCCATGTAGCGTAGTTTTTTGATTCGCGGGAGTTGTATTTGTTTCCGTTTTTTTTAAAAATTTCCAATCCGTTATAAAACTGTTAACTTGATAACTTGTCAATCACTTAGGTATACATACCTACATAAATGAGTAGGTATGTATTGTATTGTATTAGAGAATATAGGTAGGTACCTATTTTACAAACAGAAGTAAGCAGGTATCTACAATCTACATACCTACTTATACTGAATTATAAGAAGCATGTGCAGTTAATAAATTGTTGACTTTGTTTTACTTATACCGGTCTGCCTTTACACTACTGTTTTGAGGTTGAATGAAATTGGGGTTAGATGCAAGAATCACACACCATTTCCACATTTACCGGGACATTTACCTACTACATAAATATGGCAAATTATGTGAATCGGACTTTTGATACCCTTGATGCATCATTATATCGATTATTTTGTCTTTGTTTTGTTTTCTTGACACCTTACTTTAAAAATTCACGCTCGAAATAGTCCCAATAAGTATGTTATGAGATAGGTACCGCTTCACGGGCACTTCGAGAGAAGTGGGAGGAGCGCCTTACGAATCTCTGACGTCAAACCAATAACAAAGCGAACTAGCATGTGGGCGTGATAAGCTAATTTCTTTCGCTTATTACGCCAAAAAAAATTTTTTTAGAAAAAAAATTTCGCCGTAAATCAATTACAATAACAATTTTCTGTCATTTTCATGCCAAAAATAGATATCTTATTTTTCTCCGAACCTCCCTATTATGTTCCTGATTTTTAAACGTTCTAAATGTAAAATTTAAGCACGCTATCCCCATGGGTATACAAAAAATTTACTTTTTACTAGGAAGGTCATCGAAGTATTCAACCCACCGCATATTTATTTAATATTTTAGCCATTACACGTGAAATAATAACTTGAATAATGGCCATGGCTTATTCGCGATAAGCGGTCACGCGAGCAATATCTGGTACAAAAGAACAGTCCATCATCTGTTAAAAAGCAATTAATTTGTTATTCAAGAACTACCATCACACACTTTTATTGACGTAAATATGCACCACTGTGAACCAGCTTTGTATAAATATACGGCGAGCTATACGGGGCATTCCCTATTAATATAGTATCTTATGTATTTCATTTAGAGTTAATTGCCACAATTTCAAGAAGTTTCCTCTGGTTAAATAATTCAAAGTAGAAGTGGGTACCTATGATTAGATGACCAAAAAAGAAGAGAGACTTTTACATCAAGAGAAAGTGTGTGTATGTGTGAAATTGTTTCTGGATCACATAAACACATACCAAACAGAATTGCATTACAAATCAAGTAGTAAACATTATTGTTCATTGCTAACATACAAGTGATTAATAAAAGCTCTTATTACGTTTTATCATTCCAGTAAATAAATATGAATGAATTCCAATTGAATACTGACCTTAATAGATTTATATTTCTTCTTCGAAGCCATATTTAAATCCTCGTGGACCTTATCCAGTAACCACTGCAAGAATTCTAAAGCATCGTGTTGTTGACTCCCTTTATATTGCGAACCATGTCTTTCTACTACTTGTTTAAAACCTGTACTCAACTCAGGGCTGTACTGGCAAGCCCACAACGCTTTCAACATCAAAGCGAGTTGTTCGGTAACTTCGCCCTTGGTTCCATACTTCTTAGAATTTAATTTATTCCGCCGCGTCAGATCGTCTTTATATTTATCTAAAACGAAGTACTCGGCAAGGATATCGGTATTAGAAATGCATTGCAAGACTGCGTTTATGAAACAAGTGTTCCCATGGTTTTTTAAACCTGTGACGCCCGGGACAGCATCGGGGCCCCAAGTTTGCAGGCCAACAGGAGGCACGCGGTTTTCGTTGTTGCCCATTACGGGCACATTTCCTATGTGTTGAGCTATTTTGTTTATTATCTTCCTCAAAGAAGGCGTACGAAAAACTTTCTTGTTATTAGTGTTTCTTTCAATGTCCCCGTTTGTGTTCGTTTCGTTATTGGTGTTTTCTTTTGATTTCGGCTTTCTCTTCGACATCCTTAGGGAATTTACCGGATTTCGGGGCAAAGTAAAGGTCCTTTTAAAGCGGGATGGTTCCGATTGCACACTCGGCTGCTCTGGATTTAACGTCATTTCGGTTTTTCCTAATAATTCACCATCCGAATTTGACTTCATTACTTTCACACTGTCACACATAATCACATTATTTTTTAGCGTAAAAACCGTCTTTTTGGCATCGTTTAATAGCACTTTATCCTTAGGACGACCAACTTATGTCAAAAAACGTCAACCATAGAAAATAAAAAGAATTAGCTGTGCGTCAGCCATTTGTCAAAATTAAATAGAACAACCTACTTTCTACTATCACAGCACCACCTTCATTAGACGCTTTGAACAAATTGTAAGTTTTACAGGAATCTATGCTGTAGCGCTTTCAAGAAATGTTGGCTGCATAAGTCACAGATATTAATATATTATACTAAATTGGGTTCATTTATTTTGTGCAAGTTAGTTTACACACATGGGTAATGAACGTATAATTCCGCAAAACTTGTAATTACAGGGATCTATTATGCAACATGTTAGAACAATGTTGATGACTCCAGAAAACAGCTATTTTGCTACTTTACCAAAAGTAGCACAACGAAAATATTACAACATAATTGAAAAAAATAATACGCACATTCTTGCATTTTCTTCTTTCAAGTTGTTTTATAGTATCAATTGATACCTTCACAATACAAAACTATGTTTTTCTTTAAATTCATTTGTATGCTTTCAAAAATAGTGTTGGTTTTCACTTGGGATTTGACAAACTACGGAATAACAGAAAGTTACTATGTATCAAGCTTGGCTTTGTATAGACATAGAGCGTTCGTGAGTTTACCTAGAAGTTCTTGCTTAAACAACGTAACGAACCCAACCTTAATAGAATTGCCTTGGTTTTGGCAAAAAGAAGACGCGCCAGTGAAAAGAAAGACTTGGTTATTTCGCGAAGATTCTCAAATTTGGGGCAATTGCAAGAAGATTCAAGACGCCATTTCTGTTGCTGTGGAAGCAAGAAGAGGTCGATTATGGATTTTGGATAAAGGAAGCGATGAGTGTTCCACGAAAATCGTTATATACAATCTCCATACGAATCACGAAATTATCAGTGCAAAACTAAAAGGTTTTTTGAAAAATGATTTGGTGACTTTAGTACTGGATACCCATGACAACGAATTTGGAACCAGAGCGTATTTAGGAGGGATGAAAGGGAAGATTGTGGTGTTTTCTGTTAATGAATTAAAGTGGTGGACCGTAAAACTTGCCGATAAATTCTCTAACAGTGTTCTTACGGAGCAAGTAGCGTTATCCAGAATGGAGCCAATTTTGTTCTTCACCGGCAGTGACAGCGAAAATTTATTTTCTTTAAATCTGAGGGATATTAGGAGCTCTTCTGGTCCACTAGCTGCTGTAGCTTCAGTAAGTCATGCAGAAATATGCAATAATTTCGAAAAAAAATATAATTCTGCTTTTAGGAAACTGTAATAGAAAAGAATGTGACTTTACATGGCCAAAAACTGGGGCCATCAGGAGCTATAACTTGCGATTCTAAAGCAGGATTAATTTACTATCTTACTAGAGATTTTGCTGTGGTTCGTTGGAATACAAGGTTTTTACTTTCTTGTTTTGCTTTGACAAAACCTGTATTAATTTTCGTTTCAGGAAGGCTTTAAAAGCTGAACATCACGATGTCTTGGGTCAATCTTACAAGTATTTGCCTTACGTTTCCAGTTTTGTGGTTGGGCCACAGAGTATTTGGGCACTGACGAATCCAGTTGGTCCAGAATATTGCAAAAATGACGCAGAAGAGACGTTACCAGAATTGCCAATGAGACTTGTAAAAATAATAACATATGCATGATAAATAAAATAAACAATAACAAGTGAAAATGTTCTAAAATTATTTAATGCCCGTGATACAATGATCGCAAGATATGATACTACCGGTCAAAAATCGTTCCGTTTTAACCATGTCGTAAATTAGCTCTAAGAAGCCGAATACATATATACTAATTCCAAGCATCCCATGAACGAATAGTGTGAAATACGCGTAAAGTTGTTCGCCCGTACACCTTTTATAGGCTTACGTTAAGTTTCATCGCTCCAAGAAAAGGGCTAGCCGAGATACGACAATTTTGCTGTTAAATCAAAGATTATTCCCATTTAGCACTGCATAAACGTAAAAATTATTAAAAATTTGAATAGTAATTTTACGTAGCACTTAAACATAGCCATTTCTTAGCAGAAACTATTTCGCGCCAAGCTGCTAAAGTGACGTCACGCTCTTCGCAGGTGCATGTTGCATGCAAAGGATAATTTTCATTCTTTTGGGTAAATGTAGGTCCGAGGTGAAAAAAGAAAAAAACATTTGTCAAATATTTTTGACAAGTTCTTTCTGATTATGAAATAAAAAAAAAGTTGTCCGATTGTCCATCAGGCAGAGCGACATATGTACTTTCAAAATATGCCAATGCATATAACTCAAAAATATGAAGTTTAGAAAAAAATTATTTCGTACAACCTCATAGTAAAGTCGATCAAGGAATTCGAAAATGAAGTCAAATACAAGGTGTTCCATTTGAAATAACGAAGTTGACCTGCATACAGCAAATATGGGACAAGCTGTATAGCTAAAAATAATTTTAGTTGGAGCGACATGTCACAACTTTTATATGGAAAGCTTTTTAGTATTTCTAACTGTAATGAATATAACGAAGAATCTCGCACTATTGACTCACCCTGTATATTATTTATCTGTAGACTTTCCAGTGTTGGCTTAAATTCTTGAAGCAGCCAATTGTCTGCATGGCCAGAGGATATGACAAGATTTTTCCAGTATAACTGGATAACAAATCAATAGCAATATTAATCATAATATTCTTTTATTTGAGTAAATAGTAAGAGTGTGAAATATGCGCTGAATGCTTGCCTTTCCCAGCTGACATTTGCCGACATTTAATAATCTGAAAGTAAAGTCGTTTACAGTGGCGGCTCGTGGGTTAATAACCAGGGGGGTCATTTTGGTTTTGGAACTTATAATTCATACTAAAAGTACCTACATGCATATATGTACAAAACTAAAATATAAGAAAGGGGTACATATTGTCAAAATAAAACATACCTTAAACGTGCTTATATTTCAGGTCAATTCTGTTCTGCAAAAGGGTCTTTTTCGTTGAAGTTTGGAATGCTCTTGACAAGCATCTTCTCGATGCTCGCCATAGACAAAGCACCAAGGCTAGACTGTCCCATTGTATTGCGTAAAAAGGTTTTTTTAATTTTTACCCCTTTCAAAGTTGAAAAACATCTCTCACTTTCCAAGGTTGTCATCGGTAGTGTACACAAAATATTTAATAAGTTCACTGCTTCAGAAAATGTTTCAGACAAAAGTTAAAGTATTATGGCGACTACACCGGCATTATTGTGAAAATCCTAACGATATATTACAACTTACGCGAACCGCAATGCTTCTACCGCTGTCTACGACGAACTGATGTGATGACCAGAGAAAATATAACTCCATCCTAAAGAACTATTAACTCGATTCTGCGCAGTTGTCATCGGGACATTGACCACGTTGGAGATATAGGAGTAAAAGGTGACTCTCACTTCCACTTAAGAATTCGCCATCTGCTGTCACTGTTCTTCTTTACATGCATTTCTCCATAAGCCATAAGAGCTGTGCAGGGTCAATTTGAATAATGTCCCGGCTTGCTAGCGAGCGCGCAGCGCTGCTTGACGCTTGGTTATTTCTAGTATTGCTGCGAATGCAGACCGCTGAGGATTTTAAATTTGAGACTATCAGACAAAATATATTTTTATTAAAATTATGGTTTTGATTAGAATATTTTAGGAGGGTCATTGACCAATTGACCTTAAGGAGAAACCGCCACTGGTTTAAACTAATAATTACCTGCATCTATAGTGTACGAGTTTATAGAAACTTATAAAATTTATACATTTAATGCTCTTTACATCTGCTGTTATATTCCTTGTTTCAGGAACTGAAGCAAATAATATTATTTCTGTGCACGTATAATAGGTACCTACCTTTTATTTTAAGATCAAGTTTAATGTCTGAAATCGGTACTAAACAGACAGACCTGACCTTATACCTATTTCAATTTAAATCGTGAAAGCAATTTACAATCTTGCTAATTAATAAAATTTAATATTCGTAGATTACATCAGGTACCTACGTACATAAAATATAAAAAAGATAAGAGTACGGAGAATGAAAATATGTTGCAGAAATTATGTTGTTGTACCTTATTATTATTTCCAAATTAGCTCTGACAAATAATGTGTTGCAACGTGGTGTCAATTTTGCCACGGCAAAAATCTGGTGTCGTTCAATATCAAAATGTAAAATTTATTTGAAAGTAGTTTTTGTGCCTATGTAGAACGTTGTGGGTAAATAGGTATTAGGTATGTTATAATATGTATCTGTTTTCGAGGTGTGGTATATAGGAATATGCCGTTTCAGTTGTTGAGGTCGCAAAATTGTATTGCTTACATTAAACAATATGCTTAATTGAACGTGATTGTACGACAATTAAGTAGAGGTGAATGTGCACTCTACGTAGAATTGGGAAGGAAAATAAACAAATGAAAACAAGGAAAAATACACTGGAATTGCATCAACTTTGTTATTTTAACTAGGACGCTATACTTTTTAACCAGTTTATGAATTCTGATAGGTACTTTTGTATTGTTAGTTGATGTGCTTATTGGCTTGCTTCTCGAATTGTTAAACGAAATTTTCAAAAGATCAACCTATTTTGTGGATTTTTCAATATAGATCTAACCCCAGAAAGCAAGTCCAAGATCGACAGTCCTACTGCTGGCATAACTGCCACAACTTCGACAATAATATTGACAACATATTTACTAATATTGATGATTTCTGTGAATCCGGAACTTGAGAACTGGGACTGTCTGATTACGTTGGCCGACAGCAGCGCCTTCGGGTGTTATCTGGGACCGAGTTTTCTCTGCTCGGACTGTTGATGACAAGACCGTGGGATTTTACACTTAAATTACACTGTGCTTGGAACGTGCCATTTCTCTGATGGAACTAAAAACCCATCCCAAAAGAACCAGTTGGATCACCGGTGGTAATTTCTTTCCCTTAGGGCCTGCCTGCCCGTAGGCTCAAATGCACAAAATCGGCTTATTGTGCTCACCCTAATTCTAAGTCACACCCATTCCATGATCTTGGTGCCTTGGACCAAACGGTAAAAGTCAAACATGGAATACGTGGAAAATTCTTCCGGTTCCATCAGACATCGCCCGAAAATTCGCTGCCTCTTTTGGTCTAGAGCTTCACATCTGCACAAGATGTGCATAGCTGTCTCCCGTTCCTTATTATACAAGCGGCAGTTAAGGTCTCCGTAATATTTGCCAATCTTCCGCAGGTGTTCTTTAACGGTCGTGTGTCCCGTTAGGAAGCCTGTTACGATTCTAATTTGCATCCTACTAAGGCAAAGTAGTTCTGAGCATCTTTTCCTGCAAGGTCCCTTTATATACGACTTGCTGTGCATGTGTCCTGGAATCATGTTCCAGTAATTGTGATGTAGAGCGCGAATCCATCCGTTTACTTGGTATCTGACGGCACTCTTAGTTATTCCTAGGGCATGTTGCGCTCCAACGAAAGGATCGTTGGAGCCCCGCTTTGTTAGTTTATCGGCTTCCTCGTTCCCTATCAGCCCACAGTGACCTCGAATCCAAAGCAGTCTCACTGCGTTCCGCATGGCTAGGATATTAAGTTGCTCGAAGCATTCCCACACCAGTCTGGAAAACATCTTTGGGCTCATAAGAGCCTTCAAAGCTGCCCGGCTGTCTGATAAGATAAAGATCCGCTGATTTTTGTAGCCCCTCTTAATGTTTTCCCGCGCACATTGTAGTATCGCGTAGACCTCTGGTTGAAAGACAGAGGCATATTTGCCCAGAGAGGAGCTGAGTTTCACTCTTGGTTTATCTCCAAACAGGCCTGACCCAGCACCTGTGTCGGTCTTAGAACCGTCGGTGTACCAGATTAGATTGCCGGAAGGTATGCTGTTCAGAATTTGGTTCTCTACTCTAGGGTAATCGATTGTGAAATGAAATAGTGGTTGTGTGGTGTTCTTGGGGACCATGTAATCCGTCCTCATGTCAAGCATGGGATCCTTTATGTCCTCAATAATGCTAGTGTGCTCTGTACCCAGATGGACACGGTAAAAAGAATTTTGCAGTCTATATAGTGGCAGTCTCGCCTCCCCCTGTATCATGAAGTGGAGAGGGGGAAGGTCCAGAAGAGTCTCTATGGCTGCAGTTGGCGAAGTCCGCATCGCCCATGTTATCCCTAGGCAGGCAAGCCTCTGAATTTTGCTTAGCCTTAGCCTAGTAGTTACCTGTTTGACTTGGGCCACCATGCCAAAGCTGCATACATTATTCCTGGTCTGACCACTCTGGCGTACAGCCAGTGCACCATTCCTGGCCTTAGACTCCATTTTTTGCCATATGTTCGCCTAACTACTGCAAGAGTAGTTTCCGACTTTCTGACTATTCTATCGATTTGTTGGTTCCAGGTAAGTGTTGAGTCCAGTATAACCCCAAGATACTTGACCTCCCTTGATAATGGGATCTTCCTACCACGGAGATATAGAGGTCCAAGGGCCTTTATATTTCTCTTTCGCGTATAAATGGAACTATATTGTTGTTTTTTCTGGACTAATGGTCAAGCCTTCCTTTTCAGTCCAAGCTGCTACAATACGTTCCCTAATCGTACTACTAAATCTTCCCTCGACTGTGGTGACTAAATCATCTGCATATCCTAGGGGAGAATATCCTTAATCGCTGAGCTTCCTAAGCAGTCCGTCCATAACTAGGTTCCACACCCACCTGCCGACAACCACCTGCCACCCTGACTGCCAAGGTTTCATCAAGCAGTGTAGTAAACACCACTCTATCCCTCAGCATGCAGTCTATTCACCTGCAGCACAAAGCCTCTAGTCCTGTTTGGCCACTGTATTCACAACAAAAAAACACTTGAAACAATTATCTGTTTACTATTGGAAATTTTACGAAATTTTGGTCTAGTAATCACAATTATCTATCAAATTGACCCTACTGTAGGTTACTACCATATGCCAAATGCCTATAATAATTATAGACCCTAGAGTATAAACTATATTGACAAATCTAAACGAAGAAAGTAAATTTTCTTTGATTGGGAGCATGAAAATTGGAAAAATAAAGCATTGCTTATTATAACCTAATTTTGGCAAATTCAAATTATTAAGAGAAATCAAAAAACTTCCAGGGCACGGGTTGCATCATAAACCCTGTGTACTAACGCAAGTACTTGTTAAAAATATACAATTACTTGCCACTTATAATAACTGTCCTCTATGAGTTGCAAGTTTTTCTCACATTTCCCATACCGTTCTAATACACCTCATAATTGCAAAACCAATGGAATATTTCCATGTCAATAAAAGCAACAAGATTATTATAAAATAAATTTATTTAACACCGCAACAATCTTCGTGCCGTTATTGCAATATCCTATCAGGTAGATACAACAAACAAAACCTTATTAAAAAAATGAATGTGTCGTAAATATTTTGCGAAACCCAAATATGCGTCGAAATACTATAACAGAAATAATTATTCACACACTTATTAGAAGGTAGCGTATTAACAAAATTAACATTTTTTTCTTTGTCCCGGGCAATTTAAATGAAATTATACGCAACTTAATAAACTTGGATTATTACGATTACGCACAAAAATTACTTAAATTCAACCAAGGTAACACGAAAGAAGATTTATCACAGTTATAAAAATTAATTAGTTTCGCACTTTAATTAGCAGTTTTCAAATCCCGCCATCAAGCTTATCTGTTGAGTTGCTCCACATCCAACAGTACTCCTTACAAAATCAGGAAAATTGCTTTCTAAGGATCTCATTTTTAACCTCTTCAAATCAGGAAATACATGGGTGGATAGCAATCCTGTAGGGGATGTGTAGACTTTCAAGAAGTTGTCCTTGACGAAGGGGGTATCCGAGTCCCATCTGTAGATATCTCCTTCTCCTTCAAACCTGAAGAAAATGGCTGAACCCAAATCTGACCCCAACAGGACTATCTTCTTCGGTTTAGCCCCTACTATGATGATTCTTCCTGCAGCCGATCCAGTTCGAAGATAATCAGTTCTTATAGCAAAAACATGTCCAGAAGAAAGGTAAGTTAATATGATGAAATTATTTCCACAACCTTTAGTAACTAGAGCAGCATATAGCACATCTCTTGTTGTTACATCAGCTAAGAGGGCTTTTGGTAGAACTATTCTATATCCCTTATTACCAATTACATCATACACGATGACTGATCTAGTAGCAGCATCTGTGATGTAGACAAAAGGTTGGCCATTTGGAGCATATTCCACAGCGATGTATTGAAGCCTCGAAGCCTTTGCAACCAACCCTGCTAGGTCCACAGTTTTTACCGTTTGCCCAGTCTTTAACGATAAAGCCACTACCTAAAACAACAAATTAGTTCTATAAACACATAAAATAAAAACAAACATACCTTTGGAGGACATCTTCTTAGCGGACTCTCTAAAGTGTTGACAACACCAACGTCTAATACCCACAGTATCTCATTGGGATCCATGAAGATATCAACAACTGACTGAAAGGCTTTGCAGTTCCCTTCTTCTTGAAGAGTCCAACTAGGGAAAGCACTGAGGGTGGCTTCACATCCCTTTTGTTTCAAAGACACTTTGGCTAAAGTGACGGGAACGCCATTCTTGTATCTAGGTATTGCAACAATTGCGTCGTCCTTAAATAACTGGGCTCTTGTAGCAATAATATGTTTACTGTTATATCTGCCAGAGGAAGCGTAAATCGATTTGACGGAGTCTGATGGCCACTCAAAGCTACCACCTAGCCATTCTACTGGGCGAATCAGATCTTTGTCACATAGAGAGCAGACAGTCAGTGCGATGCAAGTAGAAAGAAAAATTTCTTTGATCATTCTGGTTGCTGAAATGGAAAATTGAATTTAAAGTGTATTATGAAGGAAATAAACTTACCTACAGGAAAATGTATAAATGACTCTATTTTTCTTCATAAGCACACATATATAATGTGTTGTTTATATACACAAAAGGTCGTACGTGTCCCAAATTGCTTACTCATGTGGTTTTCAAAATAAAATAATAATTAAATTAAAGTTCCATTTTCTGACCAAATTTTTCTTGTTTCAGTTATTATTTGTGTGATTTTCAGATTCTTTACTGTCTTTCCAATGCCTTTCCTTATTTTCGGACGGTGGTTTTCCTTTCAAATTACGTGGAAATATTAATAACTGTCAATAAAGTGAAATGAAAATTCAGGGTTAAAAAACATAGCGAATAACACGTATAGGAATAAAACAAATATGCTTAACTTATAAATAGAGTAAAATGCGCACAGTTACAATCATTTGCTAGTGCTTTTGAAAACAATTTAAAAAGGTACGTCAATTTTATTTACCATAATTACTTCTAGAATCTCAACTTCTGCTTGCTATTTCAGGTACCTACAATGAGAGTGGGAGCGCTATTTCTGGCTATAATACTCACCGCAATTTACAAAATAAACACTAATATCATATCTGATTTGAGTTTCAAAATAAGTGGTAGCAACATCGCCTTTCCATGTCCAAGTACCAAGCATATTTACCAAAATTCTGGACGTTATGTACCTAAAAACTTAATCGCTACAAGAATGCAGATATTCGGGAGTGACGCAATAGTAGCCCTTCCAAGGTACAAACAAGGAGTGCCTTTTACTTTGGGAAAGTTTTCTTTAAAGTCTAAGGGATGCAAGGCCATTATCCAACCGTTTCCTTGCTGGTCTATTCAAGAAGAAGGTAACTGCCAAGCCCTTCAGTCAGTAGTCGATGTGTTGTTGGATCCACTGGATATATTATGGGTTTTGGATGCTGGCATTGTAAATACTCTGGAGCAACCAGTTTTTAGATGTCCACCAAAGATAGTTGGAGTGAACGCCAAAACAGGACAAGCACTGAAAGTAATAGACTTATCAGCTTTTGCTACCTCTTTAAGCCGTTTGCAGTACCTCCTAGTTGATTACACATTGGACGGCAGGGCTTTTGCTTTTGTAACAGATGCCGGTTTAGGAGGAATAGTAGTCTATGATGTTTTTAACGAAAAGGGATTTCGAGTAGTCCTTCCACCAGGAGTAGCATCCCAAGCTCCTTCTAAAGACGTTCTATACATCGCTCTAATTCGTAAACCAACTGGAAACTTAGTTTTCTTAACCTACTTGTCATCACCGAAAATATTCTCCGTTAAAGAGGATTATTTGATAAGTGGCCAAGCTGCTGGAGCAATCCAAGAAGTTGGGGCCAAACCCAAACCTATTGTGGTCCTCGGTACTGATAATGGAGCAGCAATTTTCTTCAGGTACAAAGGAGAATCGGACATTTACATTTGGAATACTGACACAGTGTTTTGCGAAGACAATTTTGTTTTGGTGCAGCCAGGTAATGAGTACAGGTTGTCGACTCAAGTGGTACCGGGTTTCAAGAAACTCATGTGGGTGATTGAGAGCAACTTCCATGATTATGTTGCTGACACAACTGGAGTTATGGGACCTTCTATGACTGTACATCCCTTGATTAAAGTGGAATAAAAGTTATTATTGTTTTTTGTTTACTTTTTTTTGTGTGGAGCCTCAGCATTTTCTTAAACTAACAGAAAACTGGAAAATTAAATGTTTAGGAATGATAGCCGCACCAAATCAGCATTGCTTCTCATTTCTGTTTTAAAATAATTGATATCAATTTCTTTCTATTCTCCGATAGTAGACGTACTTGTAAATACTGCTGTAAATTGCTTAATAATGGAGTACCATGACCTAGGGCAAGTTTTCTTTGAAATCTGAAGGATGCAAGGCGATTATCCAACCGTTTCCTTGCTGGTATATTCAAGAAGAAGGTAACTGCCAAGCCCTTCAGCCAGTAGTCGATGTGCTTTTGGATCCACTGGATATATGATGGGTTTTGGATGCTGGCATTGTAAATATTTTGAAGCAACCAGTTTTTAGGTGTCCACCAAAGATAGTTGGAGTGAACGCTAAAACAGGACAAGCACTGAAAGTAATAGACTTATCAGCTTTTGCTACCTCTTTAAGCCGTTTGCAGTACCTCCTTGTTGATTACACACTGGACGGTAGGGCTTTTGCTTTTGTAACAGATGCCGGTTTAGGAGGAATAGTAGTCTATGATGTTTTTAATGAAAAGGGATTTCGAGTAGTCCTTCCACCAGGAGTAGCATCCCAATTCGTAAACCAACTGGCAACTAAGTTTTCTTAACCTACTTGTCATGACCGAAAATATTCTCCGTTAAAGAGGATTATTTGATAAGTGGTCAAGCTGCTGGAGCAATCCAAGAAGTTGGGGCCAAACCCAAACCTATTGTGGTCCTCGGTACTGATAATGGGGCAGCAATTTTCTTCAGGTACAAAGGAGAATCGGACATTTACATTTGGAATACTGACACAGTGTTTTGCGAAGACAATTTTGTTTTGGTGCAGCCCGGCAATGAGTACAGGTTGTCGACTCAAGTGGTACCGGGTTTCAAGAAACTCATGTGGGTGATTGAAAGCAACTTCCATGATTATGTTGCTGATACAACTGGTGTTATGGGACCTTCTATGACTGTACACCCCTTAATTAAAGTAGAATAAAAGTTATTATTGTTTTCTTGTTTACTTTTATTACTTTTTTGTGTGTGAAGCCCCAGCTTTCTCTTAAGCTAACAGAAAACTGGAAAATTAAATGCTTAGGAATGATAGTCGCACCAAATTAGCATTGCTTTCCATTTCTGTTTTAAACTAATTGATATCAATTTCTTTCTATGCTCCGATAGTAGAGGTACTTGTAAATATTGTTGTAAATTGCTTAATAATGGAGTACCATGACCTAGCGCAAGTTTTCTTTGAAATCTGAAAGATGCAAGGCGATTATCCAACGGTTCCCTTGCTGGTCTATTCAAGAAGAAGGTAACTGTCAAGCCCTTCAGCCAGTAGTCGATGTACTGTTGGATCCACTGGATATATGATGAGTTTTTTATGCTGGCATTGTAAATATTTTGGAGCAACCAGTTTTTAGGTGTCCACCAAAGATAGTTGGAGTGAACGCCAAAACAGGACAAGCACTGAAAGTAATAGACTTATCAGCTTTTGCTACATCTTTAAGCCGTTTGCAGTACCTCCTTGTTGATTACACCCTGGACGGCAGAGCTTTTGCTTTTGTAACAGATGCCGGTTTAGGAGGAATAGTAGTCTATGATGTTTTTAACGAAAAGGGATTTCGAGTAGTCCTTCCACCAGGAGTAGCATCCCAAGCTCCTTCCAAAGACGTTCTATATATCGCTCTAATTCGGAAACCAACTGGAAACTTAGTTTTCTTAACCTACTTGTCATCACCGAAAATATTCTCCGTTAAAGAGGATTATTTGATAAGTGGTCAAGTTGCTGGAGCAATCCAAGAAGTTGGGGCCAAACCCAAACCTATTGTGGTCCTCGGTACTGATAACGGAGCAGCAATTTTCTTCAGGTACAAAGGAGAATCGGACATTTACATTTGGAATACTGACACAGTGTTTTGCGAAGACAATTTTGTTTTGGTGCAGCCAGGTAATGAGTACAGGTTGTCGACTCAAGTGGTACCGGGTTTCAAGAAACTCATGTGGGTGATTGAAAGCAATTTTCATATGATTATGTTGCTGATACAACTGGTGTTATGGGACCTTCTATGACTGTACATCCCTTAATTAAAGTAGAATAAAAGTTATTATTGTTTTTCGTTTCCTTTTATTGCTTTTTTGTGTGTGAAGCCCCAGCTTTCTCTTAAGATAACAGAAAACAGGAAAATTAAATGGTTAGGAATGATAGTCGCACCAAATTAGCATTGCTTTCCATTTCTGTTTTAAAATAATTGATATCAGTTTCTTTCTATGCTCCGATTGTAGAGATACCTGTAAATATTGCTGTAAATTGCTTAATAAATGAGTACCATGACTTAGGGCAAGTTTTCTTTGAAATCTGAAGGATGCAAGGCGATTATCCAACCGTGCCCATGCTGGTCTATTCAAGAAGAAGGTAACTGCCAAGCCCTTCAGTCAGTAGTCGATGTGTTGTTGGATCCACTGAATATATTATAGGCTTTGGATGCTGACATTGTAAATACTCTGGAGCAACCAGTTTTTAGATGTCCACCAAAGATAGTTGGAGTGAACGCCAAAACAGGACAAGCACTGAAAGTAATAGACTTATCAGCTTTTGCTACCTCTTTAAGCCGTTTGCAGTACCTCCTTGTTGATTACACCCTGGACGGCAGAGCTTTTGCTTTTGTAACAGATGCCGGTTTAGGAGGAATAGTAGTCTATGATGTTTTTAACGAAAAGGGATTTCGAGTAGTCCTTCCACCAGGAGTAGCATCCCAAGCTCCTTCCAAAGACGTTCTATATATCGCTCTAATTCGGAAACCAACTGGAAACTTAGTTTTCTTAACCTACTTGTCATCACCGAAAATATTCTCCGTTAAAGAGGATTATTTGATAAGTGGTCAAGCTGCTGGAGCAATCCAAGAAGTTGGGGCCAAACCCAAACCTATTGTGGTCCTCGGTACTGATAACGGAGCAGCAATTTTCTTCAGGTACAAAGGAGAATCGGACATTTACATTTGGAATACTGACACAGTGTTTTGCGAAGACAATTTTGTTTTGGTGCAGCCAGGTAATGAGTACAGGTTGTCGACTCAAGTGGTACCGGGTTTCAAGAAACTCATGTGGGTGATTGAAAGCAATTTTCATATGATTATGTTGCTGATACAACTGGTGTTATGGGACCTTCTATGACTGTACATCCCTTAATTAAAGTAGAATAAAAGTTATTATTGTTTTTCGTTTCCTTTTATTGCTTTTTTGTGTGTGAAGCCCCAGCGTTCTCTTAAGATAACAGAAAACAGGAAAATTAAATGGTTAGGAATGATAGTCGCACCAAATTAGCATTGCTTTCCATTTCTGTTTTAAAATAATTGATATCAGTTTCTTTCTATGCTCCGATTGTAGAGATACCTGTAAATATTGCTGTAAATTGCTTAATAAATGAGTACCATGACTTAGGGCAAGTTTTCTTTGAAATCTGAAGGATGCAAGGCGATTATCCAACCGTGCCCTTGCTGGTCTATTCAAGAAGAAGGTAACTGCCAAGCCCTTCAGTCAGTAGTCGATGTGTTGTTGGATCCACTGAATATATTATAGGCTTTGGATGCTGACATTGTAAATACTCTGGAGCAACCAGTTTTTAGATGTCCACCAAAGATAGTTGGAGTGAACGCCAAAACAGGACAAGCACTGAAAGTAATAGACTTATCAGCTTTTGCTACCTCATTAAGCCGTTTGCAGTACCTCCTTGTTGATTACACACTGGACGGTAGGGCTTTTGCTTTTGTAACAGATGCCGGTTTAGGAGGAATAGTAGTCTATGATGTTTTTAACGAAAAGGGATTTCGAGTAGTCCTTCCACCAGGAGTAGCATCCCAAGCTCCTTCCAAAGATGTTCTATACATCGCCCTAATTCGGAAACCAACTGGAAACTTAGTTTTCTTAACCTACTTGTCATCACCGAAAATATTCTCCGTTAAAGAGGATTATTTGATAAGTGGTCAAGCTGCTGGAGCAATCCAAGAAGTTGGGGCCAAACCCAAACCTATTGTGGTCCTCGGTACTGATAACGGAGCAGCAATTTTCTTCAGGTACAAAGGAGAATCGGACATTTACATTTGGAATACTGACACAGTGTTTTGCGAAGACAATTTTGTTTTGGTGCAGCCAGGTAATGAGTACAGGTTGTCGACTCAAGTGGTACCGGGTTTCAAGAAACTCATGTGGGTGATTGAAAGCAATTTTCATATGATTATGTTGCTGATACAACTGGTGTTATGGGACCTTCTATGACTGTACATCCCTTAATTAAAGTAGAATAAAAGTTATTATTGTTTTTCGTTTCCTTTTATTGCTTTTTTGTGTGTGAAGCCCAGCTTTCTCTTAAGCTAACAGAAAACTGGAAAATTAAATGCTTAGGAATGATAGTCGCACCAAATTAGCATTGCTTTCCATTTCTGTTTTAAAATAATTGATATCAATTTCTTTCTATGCTCCGATAGTAGAGGTACTTGTAAATATTGCTGTAAATTGCTTAATAATGGAGTACCATGACCTAGCGCAAGTTTTCTTTGAAATCTGAAGGATGCAAGGCGATTATCCAACGGTTCCCTTGCTGGTCTATTCAAGAAGAAGGTAACTGTCAAGCCCTTCAGCCAGTAGTCGATGTGCTGTTGGATCCACTGGATATATGATGAGTTTTGGATGCTGGCATTGTAAATATTTTGGAGCAACCAGTTTTTAGGTGTCCACCAAAGATAGTTGGAGTCAACGCCAAAACAGGACAAGCACTGAAAGTAATAGACTTATCAGCTTTTGCTACCTCTTTAAGCCGTTTGCAGTACCTCCTTGCTGAGTACATACTGGATGGTAGGGCTTTTGCTTTTGTAACAGATGCCGGTTTAGGAGGAATAGTAGTCGATGATGTTTTTAACGAAAAGGGATTTCGAGTAGTCCTTCCACCAGGAGTAGCATCCCAAGCTCCTTCCAAAGACGTTCTAAACATCGCTCTAATTCGGAATATAAAATTAACGTTATCAATTTATTTTTATTACTTTTCGTGTGTGGTACCTCAGCCTTCTCTAACCCAATAAATTCTAGCAGATGCAGTAAACGATATTCATGTTTTCAAAGAGGCATGATAACTTAACCTACGCTAATATCTGCAAAATAGTCTAAAAACTGTATCAGTAGGCTTGACATCGCAAGTGAATTAAGGTGGAGAAAGTATTCCTTTGAACTAATAAAATGTTCTGTAGGCATGAATTTTTTTACATGCATACGCTCGACCTCGCCTTTGTGTTACAACTATAATGACAAGACGGGGCTTTGTGGTTCACATTCAGGCGTACATTTTGCAACAATAGCAGAAAAGAGAAAAGTATAAACATTGTTTTGGTTAATTTTATGGATTACGAATAAAAATCTATAGAATCGAGGAAACGAACTTATTATTACGTATCTAAAGTACTGTTTGGAATTAATTGTTGTTAAGGACCCCACCTCCTGACCTTTACATTTACAGATATTTAATTATTTTGCAATAATTGCTTCGCTCAGAAAATGCAAGAACAATAAGATCTATTGTGCCTACCTATGAATTTTATGCACGATTTCAGTTTGGTAATGAAATCACTTTTTGATCCTGAAATATTTAGATCTAGCTCTTGACATATTCTTAGCCAACTGCAGAAAGTGCAACAATTTGAAAATCCAAATATTTCTATTTCACCATCTCCAACCTCTCATAAATTCATTTTAGTCCAATTTTAAAAACGAGTTCAGTATTAATGTTTGGATCGGGAGGAACTCCAAATAAGACGAAAAGTTTATATGAACATATTATGTTCTAAAGTGACTACTAACAAAGATACAGGTGTAAAAGTTTTAATATTGTTTTTAATATCGTGATGTAATAATTGATGTGTTTTCTCGTTCTTCTTGTTAGTTTTGTTAGTGTTATTCTTAATAAACTATTTGTTTTCAATTTTCACTTTCTTTGCATATCGGTGAAGCCATTATTGCATTATAGAAAATTTCAGTGCAAGTGCACGATTTCACAAAAAGCTATTTCATTCAAAAAGTAAGCATTTTACGAAAAATTTTGAAGATACCAATTTCTTCCCAAATTGAACGTAGATTGCAAATACATTAATATCACTTGCATTCGCCAGTGGCGTAACATTGGATTGGGGAAATAAATAAACGGCCTACCCCGTAGCAACGCTACTGATGGGGCTAGCAGGGCAATTTTTTTTGGAAAATTAGAACTTGGCAAATGAAAACGACACCTTAAATTTTAACTCAATAACTTTCCTAGTTACTAAGATAATAAAAATTTGTGCAAAACCCATACGAGGGGGTATGGGGGTTAGTCTACGTAGTTCTGGACATACTTATAATCTTCGAACCTAATTTTTTTGGAAAATTAGAACTTGGCAAATGAAAACGACACCTTAAATTTTAACTCAATAACTTTCCTAGTTACTAAGATAATAAAAATTAAAAAAAAAATAAAACTTTTACACCCTGTATCTTTGTTAGTAGTCACTTTAGAACATTTGTTCATATAAACTTTTCGTCTTATTTGGAGTTCCTCTAGCACCCATTTTAATTTAGCACGCCCGTTCTGAATCATCCTGTATAGACGCTCTTTCCGTTTTCTATTGTTCTTTTTATAATTACTCGTAAAGCTAAAATGGCCTCGCTCGTTCCTCTATTTCGTCTAAATCCGAACTGATCTTCTCCTAATATCTCTTCCGCCATTTTTTCCATCCTTCTTTGCACAATTCTAGTTAAAATTTTATAGCAAATTATATAAAATAATTTATTTTCTTTAACACCCTGTACATCAAAAAGGAAGCAAAATTGGACCATATTTTATTAGTCAAACTACCTTCATTTTTCAATAAACTTTTGGCCGGTGAAATCCTGATGACTTAAACTAGACCACCCTGTATGATACTTTAACCAAGCACTTTATTAAAGAAAATTAGGTTCGAAGATTATAAGTATGTCCAGAACTACGTAGACTAACCCCCATACCCCCTCGTATGGGTTTTGCACAAATTTTCAGTTCAGCTCACGTACCTAGTTAAATTTATTGAAATTACAGATACAATAGACATAAATTGGATTAGCCTATTTCACAACCTTGGGAAAAATACGCTTCGACGTGTTACACTACATTACACACACTCCAACCATTCACTGAAATTGATAACCGTAAAATAGTTCTTTTGGCATTTTTTCTAAGAGCGCGTTTGATTCAACTAATTCAGGAAATATATTTTGCCATAGCCTCTTAGACATAAACTTCCCATGGCATTGTTCCATATTGAATTGTGACACATACCTACACCAGAAAGGAATACGATAAGTTTTTCGAGGCTATGTACCTTTCAAAAATCTTTGTAAATGTCAACAGAAAGGCTTGTAAAAGTTTCTCGTAATACCAACGTACCAAAATACTCAAAATCGACAGGGGGAACGTAAAAAATAATTGATATCAGTTACTTATATCGTATAACATGCATAGATAAAATGAATTTGTTCCGCGGAAGTAGCACGTGAAAAAGTCCAACATGTGAAATCTGAAGCTTCCAACAGTTGCGGTTACAGCGTTTGTTTCAAAACAGGATACTATAAAATGTCATATTTTTAATGAAATTTAATCTTCGCCAGTAATTAGAAGGCATTGAAGTGAAATCACGACAATTAACAAGTAATTACTTTTAGAAAACGCCAGAGATCTCTGGGGACGATATTGATGCACTTGCTGCAAAAGGAAGTTCATTTCAAGGCTGCTACGAGAGCTGAGACTAAAATTGGCACGCTTTGACGTTACTCGGTATAACCTGGTTTATGCCTTAACCCCAATACACTTATTAATCGCTTAATTATCAGCTCAATGACTTTATTTAAAAATAAGTAAGTGCACGTTGCGCTGAAAACATGATCTATCAGATTCAGTACAAGCAGATGAAAACCAGAACAAAGAAGTCTATTATTGTAAGAAATAAGAGGTGGAAAGGACAACACCCAATACAAATAAAATAATAAATTTCCAAATGTCAAATTATGATTATTGCTCCCTACTTTACCGGCTCAAACTTTACGTAACGTTAGATTTCTGGGTATCAAAACATCACGTGCGCGTGTTGGAATTTTTGAAGTTTTAGTATGCTTCTGAGCAATGCCAAGTCAATTTTCAGATCCACAATAATTTTTCTGCTTCAAAACTTGAAAGTCCTGGGGTAAACGTTTTTGCGTTAGCCATATTTATAGATAACAATCTCCGCCTACCGTTTGGCGTTAATGTAATAATCATTATTGAACTCGCAGCAAGGTCCCCGAAGAAAGAATTCGGTAAACAGTTGCGTAACAAGTACATGCCAACAAATAAAGTATACTTTTACTATCTGTTGTGTGGTTTTGTTAATTTTGTATGGGTCATTAAAAAAATCGGAGCAGTGGAGTAGGTGTGAGATTGAAATCTTTATGTGCCCAGTCACGGTCGGGCTCAAGTCATGTAATAATATTATAACGCTGGCGAGAATGAAAAAAATGATTTGTTTGTCATTATCTATAATCTGCTGTTTCATTATCTGAAGCTGAAATGGGCAGTTAGTCGATAGATGTAATTATTCTCATTTGTAAATGATTATTTCATTTAGTATACCTTTCTACATGGCAATTATTTGTGTTGATCATCTGTAACAATCGCTGTGCACCTAATACTCAGACTGTTATTAATATCATAGTCAGAAAAATCGGTGTGGAGAACCATATATATTATAACTTCTATGTTCATTGTATATAACAAAAGAACACTTAAAACAATAAATTATCTGTTTATTATCGGCCAGGAATGGTGCACTGGCTGTACACCAGAGTGGTCAGACCAGGAATAATGTATGCAGCTTTGGCATGGTGGCCTAAAGTCAAACAGGTAACTACTAGGCTAATGCTAAGCAAAATTCAGAGGCTTGCCTGCCTAGGGATAACAGGGGCGATGCGGACTTCGCCAACTGCAGCCATAGAGACTCTTCTGGACCTTTCCCCTCTCCACTTCGTGATACAGGGGGAGGCGAGACTGGCACTATATAAACTGCAAAATTATTTTTACCGTGTCCATCTGGGTACAGAGCACACTAGCATTATTGAGGACATAAAGGATCCCATGCTTGACATGACGACGGATTATATGGTCCCCAAGAACACCGCACAACCACTCTTTCAGGTCACAATCGATGACCCTAGAGTGGAGAACCAAAGTCTGAACAGCATACCTTCCGGCAGTCTAATCTGGTACACCGACGGTTCTAAGACCGACACAGGTGCTGGGCCAGGACTGTTTGGAGATAAACCAAGAGTGAAACTCAGCTTCTCTCTGGGCAAATATGCCTCTGTCTTTCAAGCAGAGGTCTACGCGATACTACAATGTGCGCGGGAAAACATTAAGAGGGGGCTACTAAAATCAGTGGATCTTTATCTTATCAGACAGCCAGGCAGCTTTGAAGGCTCTTATGAGCCCAAAGATGTCTTCCAGACTGGTGTGGGAATGCTTCGAGCAACTTAATATCCTAGCCATGCGGAACGCAGTGAGACTGCTTTGGATTCCAGGTCACTGTGGGCTGATAGGGAACGAGGAAGCCGATAAACTAGCAAAGCGGGGCTTCAACGATCCTTTCGTTGGACCTGAACCTGCCCTAGGCATAACTAAGAGTGCAGACAGACACCAAGTAAACGGATGGATTCGCGCTCAACATTACAATTACTGGAACGTGCTTCCAGGACACAGGCACAGCAAGTCGTATATAAAGGGACCTTGCAGGAAAAGATGCTCAGAACTACTTTGCCTTAGTAGGATGCAAATTAGAATCGTAACAGGCTTCCTAACGGGACACACGACCGTTAAAGAACACCTGTGGAAAAATGGTAAATATTACGGAGACCTTAACTGCCGCTTGTGTAATAAGGAACGGGAGACAGCTATGCACATCTTGTGCAGATGTGAAGGTCTAGACCAGAAGAGGCAGCGAATTTTCGGGCGATGTCTGATGGAACCGGAAGAATTTTCCAGGCATTCAATGTTTGACTTGTACCGTTTGGTCCAAGGCACCAAGATCATGGAATGGGCGTGATTTAGAATTTAGGGTGAGCACAATAAGCCCATTTTGTGGCTGCAGTGCATCTGAGCCTTCGGGCAGGCAGGCCCTAAGGGCAATTGTAAATTTTTGTAGATTTATTTTGTAAATTTTTGCAAAAAATTTGTCATTCCGTAAAATTTTGTAGTTTTTTTAAATTTGCGCAAATTTATTTTCGCAATTTTTACAAAATATTTTACAAACTTTTACAAAATATATTTTACAAACTTTTACGGAATAACGATTTTTTTACAAACATTTACAAAATATTTTTACAAATTTTTACAAAAATTTGCAAGGGCCTTAAAATTTTTTCTTTCCTTTTAGGATTGTTTAATTCTGTTTCTTCTGGCGAAGCATTTTCAAACTTTTTTCCTCTTTTTGCTACACTTGAGTAACTTTCTTCTGTACCATTTCTATAAAACTGTTCCATTTTTATTTTTATTTCGTTCTTATTCGGGCATTTCTCCTCTTCATATTTTGCATTCCGTTCAATTTTCGCAGTGACTTGTTAGGAACCTTTCTATAATCCAGTAAACGCCAGTCTTGCACTTGGCTGCATTTTTTTTCAGACCTGTGGTCCCCACCTCTATTTTCCTTAATTTCGTTCCCTTGCAACTTTATTTTTTGTACACGTTTTTGAGTAACTCCTAAGCTAATCTAAAACATATGAAACTTAGTGTTGATTGTTCTCAACTTATATTTTACGACAACATTCGTAGTTTTGTCCCTACAATTTGATTTGTACCTACTTTTCTCTTCTTTTTGGTGAATCTGCCTCTAAATAATAGGACAGTTTAATGTCTTGGGCAGTTTTATCATGTTTATTATACATTTAAATCCCGCTTGCCCGAAATTCAAACATTCTTAGAAATTTTGAGGTAATAGTACGTTTCTCCATTAGGCTTACTAGAATGTTCAAAGTTTTCCGCATTCGGAAAATTATGCTGATACATTCAAGATCAAAAAGACACATTAAAATGCTTACATAGGTACATAACCTAAAAATCTGGTATTACCTCATAAGTTTTTGTGTCTGTCATGTACTCAAATGTTTCTTCCTTTTTCGGCTTTCCACATAGTTGTCACCAACAGTAACTTAACTAGATACAGAAGGCATGCTATCAATTTTGTTTTTTCTTCGTAAAGAATAAAAAATGAAAAGAACACTAACAAAACGAACACAAGCCGCATTACATAATTTAACTTGTATAGAAGCTGTTTTGAAATATTCAGTTGGTGGATAAAATATGCTTTCAAAAATCTGTCAATTTTCAGTAATTAATTTTAATAGGATAGAAGACGATTTGAATCGGAATAACCGTCCTACAAGATGCCTTTACAATAATAGAACACGGTGCCATTCCTTTCTTGGTTACAAATTTGATAAAAAATAATGCCTTTGCATCACTTATTTAAGACGCTTTTGAAAACTCTATAAAAAGCTTTCCATGTCAAAAATTAATTGATTTAGCCAAATCTTAGTGCTTAGAACCATCGGTTTGTAAGAAAACTGGAGTAGAAAAGTTGCAGTAAAAGTATAGTGTACAACTTGCACGAAATGACTAGTTCACATTCCCACGAATTGTGACATTGTGACACAACCTCTCGTGTCCCTTAGAAATGGCTACTAGCCCTTGCACGACATATTTATTAGGAGGGGCTACCTAGCATTCCATTTTATACGATTTCAGGCCTTTATAAGTAAAATATTTCTGGCAGATATGCGGGATTCGCTGGGGTTTAGAAGATTCGTCTCAAAAAACACTACATTCACTCTCAAAATGACAGTCTAATTTTCCTTTTAACAATAAAAACAACACTCTAATAGTCAAACAACTTTCGCGTATCAAAACGTACTAAGTTAACTCGCTATCGCACAATCTTCGTATTCTTACTTTTTATCGCATCGATAACAATTCAAATTCATTTTCGGCAGATCGTGGCCGTTTTATACTGAAAGAGATCTTTCACAATAATCACGAATCCCCATCACAACAAATCCTATTACATGTCACCTCGCATTAAGTACGGTCACAAACCGCGCTCGCGGCATGGATGTCGCCAAATGCGGGGCACTTGATAGAAGCCAACCAATTTTGCGACAATTTTAAATTAATTATCATTTATAATTAGCACGATAACAAAACAACATCTCAGTTACCTCACTTTCTTTGAATGATTCATATTGCTACATTACGATCTGCGTTTCTGTACTTATACATTCCCGCTGTGGTAAAGTTGAGCTGAACCAGATGCCTAATAATCACTTCAAGATTATTCTGAACATTGATAAGGGAAAATTGATCAGCAGCCAGGTAGTGGAATAATGTATGTATGTAATGAAACCCGAAAAACTTGTGTGTCTCAGTATTTAATATTATTTTTTTCCATATTAAATCAAAAGATTCAACAAATTTAGGAACGAACAAACACTGCAAATGCTGACTTTACAACGCCAACCGTCATATCTACTCTATGCCACTCTATTTTTCTCATTTCTCTAATTTTCTAGGTTGCTTTTTTAGGTCTTTCAGTTCTTGGTCTCCCCGCTGCAGATGCTGCTTATCTGAATTTAGAATTTAGTCATTTCTTCATAAAATCGTAACTTACAAGAGCCTTTTATTTATGATGTTGCCAAGGAATACGGAACAAACATTTAATTTTGGAGCAATAAATTAATGTTACTCTGCAGATTTCCTGGTGATACTATTTGCACACCTCCATAAAATTTCTCTTAAATTATGCTTCTAATGTAACTCTAACATTACATAAAGAAAGAAACTCCTTATAGTGCGTAAACATGTCTTACAGACCACTTTTACTATTCAAATACATGATAATAAAAACAATAATCTGCTTGTTTTGAAACAAACACATATACGTCTCATATTAATAATAATTACCTTAACCACATTCAAAAGTGGTTTATGCACTAGACTGTATTTATCTTATTACTGTCCCAAAATCTAGAACACGTTTTACTCTCAAAAGGGTCTCGCAGAAGAAATCGGAAAGTAGCTGAAGCGAAAGTTTATTTAAAACAATACCAACCCTGTTACAAAACGTGCGTGTGCATTTTTATCTGCAGTGAACCAGTTTTGCTTACACATTTTTTATTTTTATGGGGTATGCGCATCACGTAATGGAAAGAGAAATTTAGGATCAGCTTTAGGCGAGGAAATGGGGAAACCTAACTAGGTACGCGAGGTGCTCTGTTTATTCATAAAGTTGATCGATAGCCTCACTATATCACAATATTTCGAACGGACAAATTACAAGAATTATGATTAAGTATATGCTGCCGTAATATCTTACATTATAATTATGTAGTCCATTGAATTTTATAAACTTAATTATTGCAATATATTACCAAACAAATAATAACTATTGATTGTTTTGCGTTTGACTGTGCAAGTGTTCTCCAATCGATATAATATCCCTAAGAGTTCACTTCGATCATCTATGGAAAAATCAATGAAAAAGAACTTCCCCGATTAGTCGAAGAAAAACGAAAAACAAGAATAGACAATTGATTGTTGGAATTTTGAGACCTTACAGCCTTACACTATTGGGATATACCGGATCTTACATCGAAGCGATATTTCAATAGCATGTAACGACCGATGTTTAAATTACCTTGCAGTCGGTAGGTTGTATAGTCAATCACATATAATCCCATCGTACGCAGTCGGAAGGTCTGCGTTGAAAAGTATTCATGTGCGTAAGTTTGTACAATTCTTCCCTTGGGGCTTGGCAAATGACTGACAAAACCATAAACTTATGGTTTTTTAATGAAAATCATATGTGACTATGGCACCACTAAATAGGATATTTTTTGCTGATTGCTGCGATATAACATTGTCCATACTTATTTGAAAAACATTTTCAGTTTTAGGGTATGAAATGCATGAAGATAAAAAACAATCGGTAACTGCAAGTTGAAGCTTTACTACGCCACCGTGATTCACTTGTAGGCACATACTTATTTTATTTTTTATTTTTTTTTTGTTTTCCATGGATAACTTGCATATTTCATTCATTTAAAATTGAGAAATGCTTATAACTCCTCACTTTTTAAAATAAACATGGAATATGATATATCGCCGAAATCAGCAAAGAATATCCTATTTATTGGTGCCCTAGTCACATATGGTTTTCATTAAAAAACATAAGTTTACATTATTTCTCGGACACGACTGGTATAATTAAATTTTTGACCGTTTGAGTTAGCAGTAAATCTAATTCTGCGCAACATTTTCCTTTACCATATTTTCATATTTTTCGTGACAAGCGAGCCAGATTTTTTTTAAATCTGGCAGAATTCGGTTTTTTATTGTATCTAGATGACTAAGCAAATTTTCGAAAATTTGAATTTGTTTATTTATTAAGCTCAAAGAACTACACTTCGTTCCTCATTTAACCTACCTTCCATCTCTGCTGGTTTCCAAGATCCGTGTAGTGAAAATAAAAAAACTTATGCTATGTAACAATCATTGGTAGTGCGCATAGTAGCGATAGACTCGATAAGATAAGACCTGGTTTTCTTTGCCATCCTCAAAATGAAGAGAAACTGTAGATGTGTTACAGTCGTCAGAAAGAGAATATGGAATTGAAGCTCTGAAGGAAGAATATAGTTCATTAATGAAAAATCATTCTACCTTCTCTCTTCCCACCAATGCATCAAATAACTGCTCTCCTTTTCCCCATTCCCCAGACTTGTTTCATTGCTGCTGTTACCTTTCTCAAAACTTCCCTGACATGCTTTTCCTGTCCTTCAATCTTTTGTTACCTGAATTCCGGATATTTAAACTACTCTAGCTCTTCCAACTCCTCTCTCTTCCATTCCCCATCTCTCCATTCGTTTTCTTTCACTTGTTTTTTCCCCTCCAAATGCCGCTTCATCCTGCTTAACAACTTCTCATTTAATTATTTTTTTCTTCTGCCAATAGGGCTGCATCATCTGCATATGCCAAAGTCCAATACTTCTTTTTCCCTATCACCCCTGTCTGACTCCCTTCTCGGCCCGGAATGTTTCGCTCTTTTCTCTCCACACGCTTAACCTGTTTCTTGTTCTATTAAACATCTCTTTTATTGCTGGAATCGAAAACTGGATAAAGTTTTAAGATCTGCAGGTCTTAAAAAATCCAAGGCTAATCAATGTACTTATAAAAATCCAAGGCTAATCAATGTACTTATAAAACTGTGACGAAAAATTGAAGCAGGACTTAAAGAAATATTGGTGAAGAATTTCGAAATGAAAGATGTAGGCATGAAAGTCACAATAGACCGAAGTAATAATAGACTATGAATTGACCAAGCTGTCTATATTCAAAACATACTGGAGAAGTTCAACATAGGAAATAGTAATCCAGTACATGGAGAATTCATCGCCAAATGGAGAACGGACTTACACAAAACTACGAGTATTTTTGCTCCAAATGACCTTCTCCTCTCAAACTCCAAACGCTCATCTTTATTAAGGAGCCCTTGGACTTCACAATGCAAATTCTTCCACTGCCTTAAAATTAAGGAAATGAACTTGATCATCAACTTGTAACTCACGCATCAAAGGAGTCACCGCAAATTCCTGAGGCCGTGCTATTGCCGGGCTGCGTTCTTAGCGCGTGTCGGCTCCGGAGCGGCAGGCGTGCCAGCATAGTCGCCGAGGTCGCAGCTACAGGGAGGGGTCAGGCGAAAGTGTTCCAGAACCGGAGGTTTTAATGTTTTTATCCGATAACAAATGGAATTACGCTATCAGAGTATTTTCTCATCGCGACCTAAGCGGGGCGCGAGACTTCTGATAATACATCAGAAGTGGAGAGAAATTGAGACAAGTTTTTGTTCAGTTGTTCAAAGACAGTGAGATGAAGAAGTAGTTCTTCGTTTTGTAGCTTTGTGGTGTGTGATTTATTGAAGTTATTGGCGGATAAGGATTTTATTGGTCCTGTGCAGCACAGGTAAGATTTGAAGGTGATGTTTGTCAATACAGTCCATTTTTTGAAATGTACTTGATTTTATTCAAAATCTTATAGTTTTTAACAAAAAATTTCTTTAAAATGCTGTTTCAATAGCCGTAGCAAAGCTCCAGCAGGATTTTTAGTATTCAACTGGGGGTTGTTACGTTAGAAGTGTGGTCGGTCTTAAAACAATAAAGGGTGTCAAAGATGAAATTAGATGTTAGGTAGTTAATGGGAATCTAAGAAATCGCAAGGGTATCAATATAAAATGACATATTACTTGCCCATATTGGTTATTATTTAATTATTTTTGAAATTCAAGCCCCTTGGAATATATTCCGCCCCTGAGCTGCTCCTTAGGGATATTTTTTAGGGTACTTCGGGCAAAATCTCTTAATTTGACCTATTTAAGCTGCCGATCAAGTTACAAGCTTTTAACACAATTTGCAGGGTTTTGGCCAGAATTGTCGTTAACCGCTAAGACTATATCCAATTGTTCCCAAAATAAGTTGCTAACAGTTTTGAAATAATTCTGGTTTTGGAAAAATGTATTTCTTATTATTTCATGTAATGGCACGTCGTCTACGAATTCCTCAATTACGCGTTGATTTATCATTTTAAAGTAACGTTCGCCATTCAAATTGCCTTTATAAATTAATGTGATAAGCTAAAATGTGATTAAGGCACACCAAACACTAAAGCCAAACCGTTCGTGATGTTCGATAGCGACAGTACGGTGAGGGTTGACATCGGACCACCCGTGCTCGTTGTGTCGATTAAAAATTCCGTCCAAATGGTCTTCCTACAGAAGAAGGGATCAAAATTCTAATAGTCGAGGAGAATCCGTTGGTTGTAGTCTTCTAGCTTGAATTTGCCGACTGGAAACTGAAGAATTAGGTACATATTATGATCAAAAACTGCAACGAATTCAAGTACCTAGCACCAATCAATCAAACTCTCAGTTGCGAGAGAGACCTGGAAAACAGAATCGGTCAGGGACTAATCAATTGAATGGGGAATGATGGATTCAAGATGAAAAATCTACTCCACAATTGTGGAAGAAACTGTAAGTACAACTCAGAGATGTGGGAGGTAGGTAAAGAAAAAGAATGGACGTCCTCATAAGAAGCTGTACAATATCCCTAATACCGATATTAAGGAAAGGATTAAATTTTGGCCCTTTCACTCGAGATGAAAGATGGTTCCATCATTATGCTTTTAAACTAAACCAAGAGTCAATGCAATCGCAAGTGCTCCAGCCCTCAAGAAGACATCCCTTCTGTAGATACAGCAATGGAAATATTTTTCCGGAACTCTCAGAGATTTGCGCATGCGTAAATGATTCAGAACGTCAACCACTGAGCATCTGTGAATAAAGTAAGAATTACGCTGAAGTCGATCGTGAACTTCCGGCAATGGATAGGCCAAACAAGAAGATCTTCTAAACTAGGAAAGCCATGGAACTAAAATTTTGCTGGTGATTAGGTACTTTGTGTAGATTTACATTTCTCTAAGAAATTTCGCCCTTTAACTGCTACAAGATGCAAAACTGGTTCCTATTGGTTCCCAAACCGATGATTGAGAGTTTAATTTGGATGCAAGAAGTTACCCCTGAATTTTTCTTCCAACCACGGGGGTGTTGCCGTTACAATCTGCAGAAGGGCATAAGGCTTTTTTGTAGTGTATATTCAGTTGAAATAAAATGATGAACCAGACCGGGACTATTTTTTAGATTAGAGATGGGTAAGTTATTATTTGTGTAACGTTATTACGGAACGTTCTTAGGGAGTTATCGCATTATGTACTGTAAAAGCTAACGTCACAGAATAGGGACCATGAGAAAGCGCCAACGTAATTTGCCACACACTTTTGTAATATTTTTGTGAATAACTTTCCACGGATTATGCGCTAACACTTTTTGAAAGAAACTTATTTTAGGCAATCGCACTTGTATTGCCATTTTGCACCCAATTGGCGTTTGACACGAGCCACTTCTAACCTTAAAAAGACTTTTATCGTTACGGTAAACGAGTCCGCTATTCTCCGCTAATCTCCCATTGGCTTATCGTATTATAAATTACTGCGTCTGCGCATTTTGTGTATCCTTTACTTTAGCGGTTACGGTATTTTATGTTTTGCAGTGATTGAAATATTCCTGAACATTATTTGGTCATTGCGTTAATACAGAATGGTCAAAATGTAGCAAACACTTTCTATGTTCCTCGTGGCGAACATTTTTTTTGGGACTTACTGAAGAACTTAAGAATCGAAGCTGTGAACTTAATGAGTAACAAAATATCTCATGGAATGTGGAACGTGCTCGGGAACGTGGTGATGGCTGAGTACACTCTATACACGTTCTGAAATATAAGGCTGCCGCTATTGTGCAAGGAATATGACGTCGATTGTCAATTGGGACGACTTTCATAACTATATGAGATTTTTCCCATTGGATTTAATGATGCGCTAAAATTAATCCGCTAACATCGCCGCTAAGACAGTCGAAAAATAGAAAATTTCTATTTCATTTTAATGCCGAGTTTGTGGTTTTCCAAAGTGCACGTGTATTTTTAAACAAAGAGAGCCCTTTACTCAGTAGAGTCCATACAAAATGTAATTATTGCTGAAGACAATCACAACTTCTTGATGTAAAACTCTATCACTTTCTTTCATCCACTAATGCTCTCAAAATATAAATTATATAAAATTTATCCCAAATTATAGTCGAAGTTCATTTTCACCCACTTTGATTTCGAATTTCTGCCGAACGAAAAAACACCATTTCTGATTTTCGCTTTCATACTTCAACTGCAACTTTTGTGATCCTCGGAACTCATTGGCATGGTGAAGTGCTGGTTCGCGTGCGTATTGTAATAAACTATCTAATGGTGACGTGAATGTGGAAAACGACCAGGAAGACACTCTTACAAGAACCGGAAAACTGTTTAAAAACATCAATTCCAACATTAAAAAAATATTGTAAAATTCAACAGATTGGTCAATCAAGTTTCATATCTGTATGAGAGGGAGTATTTCGGGGAGCAACTGTTTATTTTTTACTTCATATTTTTATAAATAATGTAGAATTTATTTTGTCTAACTTTTTTCACCGATAATAAACTTTTTTAATTTGCAATAGCTAAATTTGTAATAGGTATCTCTTAATGATTGGGTAATTTGATATTTATTCAGTTATTTAACGAAGTAAAAGTGCAAATATGCTTTAATATAGTTTAAAAATTAAAAATATACCCAAATAGCAAAAACATCAGATGGCAATGCTGTACTACTTATTACCTACTTCAAATTTAAATTTATTGCGTTAGCGACGATAGGGTAAATTAGCTAATTTGCAAAAGAAATAAAAAGAGCTGAAGTAGATTGGGAAGAATATAGGTATGTTGAACAATGAAACATTTTGAATTGTAAATTGTAGTTGTTTCTATGGTAGATTAAAAAATATAGCAACACACCCTCGTATGCTAATTATTCCGGCATTATAAGAGGATATGAGCAAGCATTTTAATTGGAAAAGGACGAGGATATAGTTCAAAATAAAAGAGCAACAGAAATGATCCTGCAAGTTGCAATTTTCAAGGTGCTTTCTGCATTTGGGTACATGGCTGAAGAAGTACATAGATTGTAGCTAATTACTCTTGATTACCAAAGATCCGTACTTGTATGTCTTTCACTACACGCAAGCGTTACGTAAAGGTTCACTTACTGTCAACTACTCGTGGTTATTCGATCTGTTTGTTTTAATTATCATTATGCAGAAGAAAAACATTTGATTATTTAATTTACGTTTGAAAAAACTTGAAAAATAATTACTATCTGAAACTGGTGTTAAAACTTGGAATCAAGGACAATAAATGACAGCTATAATAATCTAATTTGCATATTATGGAATAAAGGAACGTTATTGGTGTAATTAGATTTGTCATGCGTAAGATAAGTGCAAAAAACGTGGGTTATTGTTATAAAAGTTACAAGAACTCTGGCAAGAATATGTCAGTTTTGCAACAAACGCAAATCAGTCACGAAACTTTTTCTATCTTTAATAAATTTAAATGGGTGAATAAATAGTCTTTAATTACTTACATCAACTAAGTCCTGATTTTTTAGCCTTAAAAATTGCGACTCATTTTGAATAATTTGCCGGTTTGTCTGTTAAAAAGAAATTAACACCGCTGTTGACGTATACAACCTGAAAAATCACCTTGCCAGTATCGTTAATTGCAAATTTAACTGTGGTCATGAATAATTATTGTATTTTCGTAATATCTAGGTGTTACAAAATCGGTTACGCGTATATCAATAAGCAGATAAACAAATGCAACAATATTTTAGTCTGAAAGAATATTCTCAAGCAGATAGCGGAATTCTGAACAAAATTTGTGGATCCTTTCTTCATCTAACTTTGAAGTTCTGGGTTTCGTATTACCAATGAACATTTTTGTTTTTTTTTAAATCATTTTATCCTGAATATTATTTTTATTATTATGGTAAAAGTGCTCATTTGGAGTTGGTATGTGCAGACTACATAGTTACCGGTAGGTAAGTATAAGAAAAGCAGTTTTAGCATTAAACACCGTTCAGGTCTAGCCAGGTCCAGTTAGGTCAGAGATTACGATATTATTTTTCATCGTGTGAATTGACCTGGCCGTTTTTAACACGATCGGTAACATTGTGATTGTAAGAGAGATTTGAGATAGTGGTAGTGCCAATAACCTTTGGTCTGGAAGAATTAGATTTCTGGAGATATCCCGTATAATGTCACGGGGGTTGTGATTGTTTATTAGCCAGTCTTTGTGATATGTTAAAGTTCTGTAGACAAGGAGGAGCCTTCGAATACGACGATCTCGTGACGAATAAGAGAATTGATGCCTGTCATTTTTTGAGAGTGATGGTGATGAGACAGGGCATTGAGGTAACTATTGGTGTGAGTGAATTTCCTATAAACTAAGACTCGCTTCAAGATGACGGTTGACCAAAACATCTAAGAAGGACTTGACTTCAACCTCCATGGTAAAAAGAATATTGGGGTCTAGGGATAATCCATGCGCTACGCAAGGCTTGCCTTGCAGAACTGTCAACGAAATCGGAAATATGGGAAGTGACACATAATTCTGCTACATCCTGTGATACGATATACAGGGTGAGTCAGTAGTTTGGGATTCTTCCATGGCACCTCTATTGTACATTTTAGAAAAAAGTGTTATATCAGAGACCCCCTTTAATTTGTGATTCTCTATCATATAAAATTATTTTCACTAATACACGCTGTCCCATTTCTTCTGCACAGCAACTAACTTAGTTTTTTTTAATGGAACATCCTTTATTTCACTTCATTTTCGAATTCCTTGATCGATTTGATTATCAGGTTGTATAAAGTCATTTTTGTCTAAACTTCATATTTTTTAAGTTGGGGGCATCTTTTTGCGAATATTGACAGATGTAGAGTAATTTTTAAATTTCAATAGTTGGGTATTGCATGAAACTGCAGCAGTAATATTTTAGTCGAGTGAAAGCAATATGTAGGAAAATCTTCTGCTGTAAGAAAAAAATTGAAACTGTTATACAGGGCATTAGCAATTACATAATCAAATTAGAAAACTTAAGAACACCATAACTTTGTAATTTCAAATAGAACCCTATTGTTTTTAGGTCATTGTTAGATTCCCCATAATATTGCCTTTCATTTTGCTATACGCTTCCCTATACCCAAAATCAACCGTTTTTGCCAAATTTGCATTTCCTTGAAAAAAGTGCCAAATCAGCCAACTAAATAAAAACAAACCATAGCAATATTTAATTAAACAGTACCAATTACTTAAAAAGTCAACAACCGATCTGTTAGGAAACTGATTATCCAGGTAGTTTCTTACCTACGTAATGTAGTGTGCAGGGGCACCGTCGTGTTGTATCCATAACCTTCGCGTTACGCCTAATGGCAACTCGTCCAACATATTTTCCAAATCATGTTGCAGAAAGTGGAGGTAGGTGTTTCCATCCACATTACCAAAAAAATAAGAACCAACAACAGGTGTCCCAACAATACAACGTTGATGAACCATCTGTGCTGGTGGTCCATATATCGTACAAAATGGGAATTTTCAGTCGCATAGTAATGCAAATTATGTTTGTTCACATTTCCGTTTCTGTGGAATGTCCCTTCGTCACAAGAAATTTTTGTACATACATTTTGGCACCTAACAAACAATTTCTTTCACTTTCGCCCAAAGTGCAGACCATGTCTATTAATTCTTGTTTTGCAAAATTCATTTTCACTTAAGAAAACTTAATTCTCAAATCAACTTAAACAAAGCGATATTAACTGCGAAAAAAGATGTATGACTTAACTTTTTTCATAGCCAACTGAGTATTATCAAATCATATTTGCTAGATTTATCTGGAAAATGCAAATATTTCAAAAACGGTTAATTTTGGGATAGCGAAGTGTATTGCAATAAGAAAGGCAATTTTATAGGGAAACCAACAATGGTATAAAAACAATAGGTCTCTATTTGAAATTAGAAAGTTATGGTGTTTTCAAATTTTCTAATTTGGTCCTGTAATTGCGAATATCCTGTATAATATTTTCGATTGTTTCTTACAGCAACAATTATTCCTAAATGTTGCTTTCATTTCACCAAATTATTACTGCTACAGCTTTATTCAATTTCGAGATATTAAAATTTCAAAATTGTTCCACATCTGCAAATATTCGTTAGTTAGTTTAGAAAAAAATTATTTCATATAGCCTCATAGTAAAATCGATCATTGAATTCGAAAATGAAGTCAAATACAAGGTGTTCCATTTGAAATAACGAAGTTGACCTGCATACAGCAAATATGGGACAAGCTGTATAGCTAAAAATAATTTTAGCTGGAGCAACATGTCACTGGAAACAACTTTTATATGGAAAGTTCTTTAGTATTTCTAACTGTAAAAGATATAACGAAGAATCCCGCACTATTGACTCACCCTGTATATGGACGATTTCACTCTGATAACGAGATAGTGTTGGCAAGATATAAATGGAGATGACACAGGTCAATTTTATATTTTCTCGAAGGATTCTGAAAATGTGGGTTTCAGAGAAAATATTTTTCACTAAGGGACGTAACTTGTAACTCGAAAGGAAGACGGGGTTAAGAAAATGAACGACGTGGTAAAGCAAGCCATCTTTAACGGTGCCTTGTAACTTTGGGGACAACTTTCATGGCGAATGTACGGTAGAAATATGAAGCATCAGCTGGTGACAAAATATCGATATAACTTCAGGCGGTCTCACAAAGCCGCCCTAGACGTAAATAATAGCGAATTTCTTTAAAAGTTTCACAGTTCTGAACGGACACACGCGTAACATACGAGTATGCACATCGAGTCTGCTCCCATAAAATAACCCAAAATATTATACAGGGTGTTAGCAATTATTGCACAACCAATAAATTGTTTTTATGAAATACCACTTTGCGCACTGCTGTAAGAGATAACCACTAGTAAATCTTTAGCTCTGCCGTACCTGCTTCATTCGAAGTTCTAGTGTCGTTCTATAACATAGTACTGGAGTGACTCGATCTTTGTCTGAAATATATGGAGAATGATAGTATAACAAAGCGGGGTGGATTCTGAGTTAAAATTTTGCCTAAAGTTGTGCATGTTTCTTTGTAGAGCCCTCCATCTTGAACAAGTCACGAGTCGCCACTGTTTAGATGACATACCCACAGAATTCACTAAAATATTATTCTAATCGAAAACACTTTAACTATGTAAAAAAATATCGATATTTTATCGAATATTAATAGATGTCTGTATTCGATATTTTTTCAAATACTCTGGACCTAACCAGTACTACTTACACCTCAATTTCTTGGAATTAAACGTGATTATAAAAAGAATTGCGTGTTACAGCAACATTAAAATCGAGCTTGAAAGGAATGGAAAAAGTCATGATTTTCACATATAGTATAGCTAGACGACGTTACCTCATGTTTAATAACCGAAACCAGGCATTCTAAACAAGTAATACAGAGTTGTTCAAAATTAGTCCAACAGAGCTTTAATTTATTTCATGGAATATCGCATGGGGTATCTCATTCTAAGATAACTTAAGACATGTTACATTATACCTAAGTGCCTACATGTTCATTACAGATAATAGAAACTGCAGTAACAACAATATTTACATAAATATGCAATCGGTGCAAGAAGATAGCAGTAATGAAATGCTAATCAGACGAGAATTTAAATATGAATCTGAAATGTGGTTCAGTCTGGTTTAATGAATAAATAAAAACAATAATCCCATTCACAATTTTGTCTAAGAACTGCTCTATAATTATACTAATAAAATTCCAATTCTCTGACAAACATTGCAAAAAAATCTTGACATTTTAGTGTAATCATTAATGTTTTGCAATTACTGTAAAATGGTAGAGAATGTAGCGACTGACATTGCAATAAAACAAGGTCACGTGGGCAACCAATGTGTTTACTCACATGTTTTACCACATTTATGCCATTTGTAAAATAAATACAATCATGTATTGCAAGAAGATAGAAAGAAGTGGAGTCATCTACATATGTGCAGCATTTAGTCGAAAAAATTCGCATTTTAAAAAACTCGTGTTTATTTTTAAAAATTTTGTAATGCGTTAGTTTTTTTTGTGATTGAACTTGAACTTTCCAATGTTCCACTTCAGAGAATTTCAATAAAAACACAATAAATAAAGTAAATAAATTGTATATAACGCAAATAGTACCTATATACCTATAGGTACGTAGAATATGCGTATGTTACAAACAGCAATTTTTAATTTAAACATAATTTAATTATTGTTTAAGTTAAATATTTGTTTCTGAAACAAATGCTTTTTTGTTCTGTTTTTGAGTAATTTGTTTAATCTTGAAGCTATTCATTCATAACGAATAACTTTGACCCAGATATTTTGTTACATAATAGCATATTACGAGTGAAAATTGTCTATACTTACTATTATAGAAAGTTATAAAAGAAGAATGGACCGGAATCTGTATCACACAATACAGATTATAAATTTCTTTAGTTGTCGACTTGAAAATTTGCAATCCTATGGTTTTTTTACGGGAAAAAAGATTCCAATAACATTTTTGACGATTTAGATTGCACGAAAATCCAGGCGTAAGTACCCGTCGTTTAAGCGCGGCAACAGGCGTAAGTAGCTCTTCGATTTGGAGAATTTTGCACAAAGAGAAGCTTCACCCATATCACATTACTCCAGTACAAAATTTGTTACCGGAAGATCCTCCTGCTCGTCTACGTTTCGCTAATTTCTTACAAGAGCAGCAAGGTGCGAATCCTAATTTTTTGAACAAAATCCTCTTCACAGATGATGCAACGTTTACTCGACGTGGAGTTTTCAGCTGGCGAAACAATCATTTGTGGGATTCTGAACACCCCCATGCCGTTAAAGAAAGACACTTCCAACATGAATTTAAGATCAATGTTTGGGAACAATTAAACTTAGTGACAGAAGTCAGCAAAGGAAGTATTTTTGTGGCGGGAGACTTAAGTGGCAGAGTTGGAAATGAAAAAACTAGTGCTGGAGTGATAGGCAGATACGGAGAAGACAAGAGAACCAATAATGGAATAAGGTTAATGGATTATTGTCTCATAAATAATCTACTGGTAACAAATACATTCTACAAACTTAAGGAAATACACAAGTACACAAGACAAGGTGCAAGACATATGGATAAATCCATAATAGATTATATATTAGTAGAAAGAGATAGAAAAGATGAAATAAGAGATGTGAGAGTAATGCGAGGTCCGGAAATCTATAGTGACCATTATATGCTAGTGGCAAAAGTCAAGAAGAGAGAAGAGGCGCTAGAGGGTATAAAAGAAAATACAAACAGAATGACAGAATATGAAACCATAAAAGCTTACAAACTGAGAGATGAAGAAACAGCAAGACAATACAAAGAGTTGGTAAAAAACAAAATGCAACTGGAACAAACTGAAAATAAGGGAGCTCAAGACTTATGGACAATATTTAAAGACATAATTATAGAAGCAGCAAAGGAAATATGTGGGACATTAAGAGTAAGCAACAGGAAGAAATACACAGCGTGGTGGAGTAAAGATATCAGGGAAGAAATAGATAAGAAGAAGTGTAGATGGAAGGAATATCTTAGAGACAGAACGGAAGGCAGATATGAAGCGTACAAGGAAAAGAGAATTCAAGTGAAAACCGTGGTCAAAGAGGCAAAGGAGAAGAGCTGGATAAGATTTGGAGAGAAAATGGAAGAAAATAGTAAGGACAACCAAAAGTTATTTTATAAGGTACTAAAAAACACCAGGAAAGGAAAAGTTAGTCAGATAGCAACAATTAAGAGTAAAGAAGGAGAAATAATAACAGAAGATAGACAAATAATGGAGAGATGGAAATAGTACTTCCAAGAATTAACAGGCATAGCGTCGGAAACAAATTCCAGTACAGGCACTAACACAGAAGCAGAGGAAGGCATAGGTGAAGAAGAAATAGGCTTGATAACAATCGAAGAAGTATCAGAGGCAATTAGATCCCTAAAGAATGGAAAGGCTCCAGGACATGACAGAATAACTGCAGAAATGCTGAAAAATATGGGAGAGGAAGGAACAGAACTATTCACAAAAGTTTGCAAAAGAGCTTGGGAAGAAGAATTAGTACCAGAAGATTGGCAACTTGGAGTAATAATACCAATACACAAAAAGGGAGATGTAAGAGACTGCAATAACTACAGGGGAATTACACTACTGAGCACGGCAGCGAAAGCATATGAGAGAGTACTAGAAAAGAGGCTGAAAATATTCATAGAACCAACATTAGACGAAGCTCAGAGCGGATTCAGGAAGGGGAGAAGTGTACATGACCATATTTTCACAATAAAAGACATAATACAAAAAACACTAAGGAGCAATACAAAATCATACTTTGCATTTATAGACCTAGAAAAGGCCTTCGATCGAGTGCAAAGAGGAAAAGTATGGGACAGTTTAGTGAAATGTAAAGTAAATCTGAAACTTGTAAGAACAATAAACAGCCTCTATAAAATAAAAAAAAATTATATAGCTAGAGGGAATAAAACATCGGATCAGAAAAGAGATAAAACGGTAATGGAAGCACGAAAGGGTAGCACAGGATAGAAAACAATGGAAGAGCTTTGTGCACCAAACATAACGAAATCAAAAACCCCACACCGAAAGGTACAAGGGGAATACGGATTATATATATGTTTGGTGCGGTGTAATTTCAAATTTCTTTATTGGGCCTTTTCAACTTCCACCCAATCTGAACGGTCCACTTTATTGAAATTTTCTTCAGAAAAATTTTTACGAACTGCTTGAAGAAGTACCACTTAATTTAAGGGAAAATATGTGGTTCATGCAGGACGGGGCGCCCGCACATTTTTCCCGGCCGGTGTGGGAGTACTTAGACAACGTCTTTCCACATCGGTGGATTGGCCGTGGAAATGAATTTGCTTGGCCGCCTAGAAGCTCCGACGTAAATCCTCTGGATTTTTCGATGTGGTCTAGAATGAAAGATATGGTTTATAAAGAAGGTGTTGATTTACCCGATGAGCTGTGGCGAAGAATACAAGCGGCTGCCAATGAAATCAAAGGCAATCCAGGGGCATTGTTTAGAACTCTGGGGTCTCTCAGGAAACGCAATGAAAAATGTATCCAAGTGAATGGTGGACACTTCGAACAACTACTTTAAAATTTAATGTTTCCTAATTTTGTTTTTCTTGTACCTAAGTGTTTGTAGTGAATTAAAATTTATTTTGTTAGCTTTTCATTCTAAGATTTAAACACTATCTGCATTAAGTAGTTTTTTCTTGAAAATGGGCTGGAATATCAAAATGAAATAAGAATACATTTATTATTTAAAAAAGGTTAGTCTTTCAGATTTTGGAGCCGATTTGACGTTAGATGTACATGGTAAAAAGTTATGGGTCAATTTATCGAAGCAATAGGTTATAAGTAGCGCTCTCTATGGGCAACGTCCAAAATGTCATTGGAATCTTTTTTCCCCTAAGAAAAACCATAGGATTGCAAATTTTCAAGTCGACAACTAAAGAAATTTCGTAGTTATGGCAAAAAATGGAAATAAAATTGTAACTTTCAACACCCTGTATTTCCTAAACCATCAACATTCGGATCTTTACGAAGTTCTATTAATTTTTCATTACTGATAAAATTTTCCATTTTTTTTTGTTAAATAATCTTTTCTAGGTAGAATCACACCAACATTATTTACCTTTTGCTACCATGACGACGTTGCAAATTTCGTATTTAAAAATCGCGTCTCCCATATATGCGTATTCTTGTATACATTCAATTTAAATGTTTGGGTTTGTATCAAAAAGATTCTTATATCCTGAAGAACTTGAAGATTTGTTCTTGCCTTCCTCCTTGTTCCAAACATTAGACCTTTTCTGTGAATATGTAATTTATCCCAAATTATTTTGGAGGTTTTATTTCTTTGTTTTTACGTTTCAGTAAACTTAGTATTTCTTACAGATATACAAAATGGACGCCAGCCCTGCATTGATAATTCTGATATTATGTGCAGCAGCTACCTCATTAGATGTTCAAGTTATTAACCAATGGAACTTGTTAGATTTTAATTTCCCTTACGACTACGAACTGATTAACTCTTACAGGTAAACACCAAACTTAATCAAACCATTATTATTAAAAAGATTTTGACCATCAATTACTTTTAGACCAGAAAATACGGTGACAACAGGCTTGGAAATAACACCAGACAGATTTTTCTTAGCAATGCCAAGACTGCGATCCGGTGTATCCGCAACTTTAGCTGTTGTGCCCAGAAACACGCCCGTGGGTTCCAGTCCAAGATTAAGGGCATACCCTGACTGGTCCTATCATGAAGCTGGTAGAGGAAACAGTACCCCTTCTTGTGCTGGTCTTATTTCTGTTTATAGGATAAGGGTGGACTCTTGCAATAGATTATGGGTAAGAATAAACACTGAATTCCTCTCTTTCTATTGAAGGAATGATTTTTAAATTTAGGTACTGGATTCCGGAGTCATGACCTCTTTGGAAGATTTCAGAAGAGTATGCCAACCTAAGATTATTATATTTGACCTCAACACCGACCAGCCTGTTAGAACAGTGGTGTTTCCAAGACAGACTCTTAGACCGAGTTCTTTGTTAACCAATTTAGTAATTGATGAGAGTGTCCAGGGAACTTGTGATAGCGCTTTTGTTTATATTACTGACACGGCTACACCAGGTAAAATAACTTCTATCAATTTTTGAAATATTCTTCAGACACCTTTTGTCGTTACAGGAATGGTGGTATATGATTCTTTAAAAGATCGTGCGTGGAGGGTCATGCATCCTTCTATGTTCCCTGATCCAGACTTCGGAAATGTGCAAGTTCAAGGGGAGAGCTTCACACTCATGGATGGCATAGTAGGATTGACTCACTCACCTCGGTTGGCTACAATTTACTATCAGCCATTAGCAACTGACAGGTTTGTTAAATGATTGAATCTGGTTTGACGTTTTTACTGCAGTACTTGTTGTGGTAAGAAGTGGCTCTGCAACCCATCATCAACGCCTAAAGTTCTTAGATCTGCTGTCACCCTGTCCCTCCTTTGAAGACCGGTTCTTCCAAGGTCTTCTTGAATTTTAAAGAAGTCTTCCTCCAAATACCATAATTCCAATCCTGAGTTGGTCATTCTCCTGTTGGTGCATGGATATTCGAGTCACTAAACAACTGCTGTAGCGTATGATACAGTAAAATGAATTATGACTGATTTTCTTTTTCAGGATATTTAGTCTGCCCACTGCTGCTTTACGTAAAGGACCCCCGGCTGAATTTGAAGAACTGCCGGTTACCCTTTTGGGCAGAAAATCATCCCAAGGTTTGGGCTTAGCTTTAAACCCTGAAGACGATACTCTCTTTTTCAGTCCCCTCACTGAAATTTCTTTAGCATCATGGAATCCTGTCAACAGCCAACAAGAGTAATTATCATTTACACACCCTTTGATGTTCTCTTAACTTGTTTTTATCTATTTAGTTTGTTATCGTACGACCCAGAAAAGCTTCAGTGTCCAGCGGAGATACGATGGATTCCAGGAGACAGTAGAAGTGTTTGGTTGCTGACGACAAGATTTCAGAAGTTCTTTAGGAGAACAGTGTCGCCATCTGAAGTGAATTTGAGGATTGTTAGAGTGCCTTTGGATGCTCAATTTAGCCACGGTTTTGCCAATAGCATTTTCTACAAAAAGTAGTTAGCCTTGTTTGTAATAATTTAGTTGTAAAGTTGGTACGATTTCTTTTTCTCGATTTCACAGCAGTGGCGTTTACAGGGACGATTTTCAGGTGGTTTTTATATTATTTATAAATTTCTGTCTGCCTATTAATTTCAACAGCTTTACGTATTGTGTGTTCAACTGATATTTCTGTATAAATCCCTTCTATTTACTGGTTACAGATTTTATTTATTTTTTTAAATAAGTTTTATTTATAAGTAGAAGTATTTATTCATCTTAACTGTATTAAATAGGTTGTTATTTTTGTACCTTAATTTGTAAATAAATAAGATTGCATGACGCCGAGATGGACATTTATTAGTGGATAGCGAACTAAAATTGTGTGGCCATTGCAATGCAGACGGCGCTGGTACAGTCTAAAGTGGTTGCAGCTGTGATAGAAACCAATCATAATAGATTGTGACTATATATTGGATCATCCTAATCACACTTTTGGGGTATAGGTGGCAGCACTTTATAGACGTTAGTCACAGCAGGCTTCGGTTAAAGTGTATCAGCTTCATTGCACAAACTGTTTACTCACCGAAAATTGACTGGACTGACACTAAGCGCGCATTTTCCACGATCAGGATCCGAAAAATCTGTCCGATCTTGGTTATGGAAGGATTGTTTTTGATGATAGCATAACAGTTGAGTAAAACAGGCGACGATGCTAGAACACATAGTGGGTAAACATTTCGAGCAGTGCCCAAAATCGGCTATTGCGAATAACATTTACCCTCTAATCAACAAATTAATGCATATTATTTGAAAACGTTGCGTAATATCAAAAAATATTGTGACAAACAATTTGTTTCTAAGTGAATAAACTATATAAAAATTGGAGACTATTTAAATCAGCATGATACAAGTTTCCAGTTTTGCTCGGGTAATCTGTGGTCTAACCAACCAACTCTATTTGGACCAACGAAATAAGATGACATTGGCTTGACGCAATTTCAATTCCTTACGACAATGCGATTATTGTTGCTACTTGGGTGACATTTAGAATTCAGTCGGATTACCGCATCTTTAGATTTGCATTTTTGGTTGTATACTTTATTTTAGTTTACTATGACATCTTTTATAACCTTGACTTCCCGAAAATGACGGAGACTGACGCAAAGACTTTCTCTGGTGATACTGTGCTTGAATTAAGTAGAATTTTGCCGCAACGGTAAATTGGTTTCTAGCAAAACGTTGGGTAGTTATTTCATTTGCAGTTCCTAGCTTGTATAACACTTTACCACCTACTTCAATCCCCTTTCCTCTGCCAAAATCTGAGAATTGAACTCAAACTGTGCTTTCAATTTGAGCTGGAAGAAACTTACCTAGCATGTCGGTTTTCAGTTCACTCCTCTTACTTCCTCACTATACCTGGCTCTTTTAGGTTTTCTTACGCTGCTTGAAATCATATTTAACTCTTTCTAGGTTCCTACAGCAGCCCCGCAGATTCGTGCACTTTACGATTAGTAAACTTTGTGTCATTATCCCGCTGCAAAATTGAAGCAAATCCAAATGCATATTTTAAAAAATGCCGATAAGAATTTTGCTGTGAGCATTTGAAAAACTACATTATGTTCCAGAAGACTGAGAAATTTAAATATGTGCATCATTTGTGTACGTTATATTTTCGTTTAAGTACTTTGTTGGTGATAGCGTCAGCGTCGTCAGCAGCGTCGGTTGGTAGGAAGGGTGTGCGGCAAATTGCTCGAAAACAATTATTGCTCGAAAGAAAATTGCTCGACATCAATTGCTCGAAAAATCGTTCCTCGAATGGGAAGTTCCTCGAAAGCCTAGTTGCTCGAATAACAATTTCTCGAAAAGAGAATTCCTCGAAGTAATGAAATAATAGTATATTGTAACACAAGTGAGGGAAAGGGCTTCATTGCACAACGAGTACCAATACCTAGGTACCGAATGTTTTTATCGAAATTACTAATTCGGGATATTTCTACAAAAATAAGTTACTAATATTGTGCAACATACCTTTAATATACAGGGTGTCCCATAATTAATGCGTCAAACTGTGCCAGCAGATTCTATGTTCAAAAGTAACGCAAAAAGTCTGAATAAACATAGGTTGAAAAATGCTTCCCAAGGGAGCTACCGCCCCTGAAATGTGTGACTCTGAAGATGGTTTTTATGTAATATCTCCGCAACTAATGACGATAACAGAGTGAAGTTTGAGGAATTTACTATACGTTTTATTATCAAAAAGATGGGTTAATAGCAATCTCAAAATTTCACTTAGGGGTGCATGAAATAGGGGTGCGATGAATTACAAACTACCCCAAACATTACTGTATGTGTCTCTTTCGCGGTTCTGATGTAGAATTATGAAAATTCATATTTTTTTACAACAGAAATGTGCACTTGTTGAAACTCGAAAGGACGAACCGTTCTCGAGTAAAATTTGTTTGTTTTCATGCCCTCTACGACCCCTGACAGTTTGACGCATTAATTGTAATTAATTAATGTGATGAATAAATTAATCATTGCAATAAAACTTTCGAATCAATGTAGTAAATTCCCCAAATTTCACTCTGTTTAGTCATTAGTTGCGGAGATATTACATAAAAACCATCTTCAGAGTCACACATTTCAGGGGCAGTAGCTCCCTTGGGAAGCATTTTCCAACCTATGTTTATTCAGACTTTTTTCACTACTTTTTAACATAGAATCTGCTGGCACAATTTGACGCATTAATTATGGGACACCCTGTATATGGCAATGAAATGAAATTTCTATTTTCTTTTTGTTTTTTAATATCGGTATTATTATTGTACAGGGTGTCCTATTTTCGCTGTGATTTAGGGGTTTCTCATAGAAGCAACAGAGATAGAGCCTCGGGGTTTTCGAGAATCTGAGCTATATGTTTAAGCCGATAAATGGCATTTGCTTACTAAAATTGGTTTAAGAACACATTTAGCTAAGGGTACTCTTTTTTGAAACCGTTGAAATGGCCGGTTTCCGAGAAAAAAAATATACATAGATATGGTTCATCATTTTTACTATACAAGCCAGGCTATGAAATATGAACTGCTACAAACATGAAACATGTGAGAAAATGAAAATGAAATGAAAATGTATGAACAATCGGTTATGAAAACATAATAGCCGAGATAATAGCGGCTACAATAAATTTTCGAAGTGAGCACCTTGTAGACACTGTAATGGACCCTACCCCACCCTTGCAAGTTTCTGCTCACCTGACTATCTACCTGCTCAGCGCCGCTTAATTAACCTAATTAAAGTTTACCTAAATACCTGTCGGTGGCCACGTGATCGTCTACTACCTACGTTGTGTATTACCTATGCCATTACAGACCCCACTACTTTGATAAGAAAGAATCACAAGCGAGGATGTTAATAATAGACACAAATAAAGTTGAGAAATTAAGATTTATTCATATCTTTGGTAGTATTATTCAATTATCGTTAATCAATTTCGTACAAAATCAGATACGTTTACTGTTTGCCTTATTCGCATACAAGACAAAGAGATTTGTAGAATTCTCTATTGAAATTAGTAAGTGTCTGATATGTTTACCGACAGACGACAATCAAACCAACGTATAATTTGCTTTGTTTGCTAATAGTTATAACGTATTGTTTGTTTTACGTTTCATTTGGTAGGTACTATTCTTTTTACCTAGATTTGGCGTATTGTTTTTTTTTACGCTTTATTTGGTACTGTTCTTTTTACCTTGATTTTGCGTACTGTTCTTTTTACGCTTTATTTGGTAGGTACTGTTCTTTTTACCTGGATTTCGCGTACTGTTCTTTTTACGCTTTATTTGGTACTGTTCTTTTTACCTTTGATTTTGCAAAGTGCAAACTGGTCAGTTAGGCGTCGATCGATAAGGATCGACAATATTTGTCGACTCAAATTTAAACAAGTATGCATCCTTTGTCTCCAATGCGGTTACAGAAAATATGTAAAATAATGAAATTGTTTACAATAACATACCTGTATTAAGAAGCACTGGATTACACTTATAATTAGTTACCTATTTAGCGCGACTTTTACAGAAACTTCGAAAGCCAAACCACCTCTTTTTAATCCTAAACACCCCGTGTTCCAGGCCTAACTAAACTAACTTTCCCCGCGTCTCTCTAGTCTGGAGCGTCACCTTCTGAACCTACTTTTGTTTATGTCTGCATTCCAGTGAACGCAACTTTATAAGTATATTATAGGCTGTCCCGAAAATAACCTGTTGAAATAAAATAGGCATTTTGAAGTATGGTTGAAGTATGATTAAGTACTGGACTTCCTAATAATGGGGATTACAATGACAAAGACTAAAATTAGCTAACTTACTCACTAATGATGATTCAGTATTCACCAATGAGATAGCAGAGAATAATTTACATTATCAGACAACTAGAACAAGCACTCTCTGAGATCCCACCGCTAGAAGGGAAAACCTTTTGTATTTCTCTTATATTTTGGGAAAACCTCTTGGGAAAAACCCATTTATCTTTATTAGGTGAAAACCTTCAAGTGAAGTCATCAGCGTCTAAGAACCTAACCCTTTCTTTGCTTTTGGCTAGCTATTTAACGAAACGAACTAGGCAACCCAATATGCATTCCTAAAGCTTGGTTATGCAACCAACCATACACCGGTTGAGTAGAGTGCGATCCCTACATACATTTTTGTGTAGTAAAAATGATAAACCATGTCTTTGTATAATTTTTTTCTCCGAAACGGGCCATTTTAACGGTTTCAAAAAAGAGTACCTTTTTTTGAGACAATTGTTTAAGGAATTTAAAAATGTCATTGCAAATTCGCTAAAAGCATCAACGTAAGTTAAGGGGTGAAAAGCATTAGGGGTGTTCCACCCTCGGCTTCCTAGACAAGATACGGAATATGTCATGTCACTCGATCACAGATTCTTTCTTACTATGTCTACAGTCCAAATTTTATAACATTCGATACAGTAGTTTGAAAGTTACCAGCAAAAATCTTCTTCAGAACTTGACCTTTAAGGGCGAATAGCTTCGAAGGGGTGCGACCTAGAAAAAAAATTCTACATACTTTAAGTGTTATTTTGACCCAAACAATATGGTCCAGAACTATTGCCCCGTTGTTCTGGGACACCCTGTGTACGCAGTCTGGCTCACAACATTGAATATTAATATACCTTTATTTGTTTATTATAATTATTAAGTGATGTGGCAATAAATGTAGAAAACGTTTCTGGTATATTTAGTTATTTTGAATTTACATAAATGTATATATGCTACGGTAAATGTAAACAGATTAGTAAATGTATACATTTTCCTATTTAGTTGATTTATTTAGTGACTTGTTTTTATAATTTTTTTAAACAAATTAGCCGCAATAAAAAGGTTCTATTTTCAGGTTTTGGTCAAGCGGAGCAAGCGGAGCGAACGGAGCATCATCGGTCTCGATCATTCGCCATGTAACGCCATGTGAATTTGTTCATGATGTCTATCCAAATTGGTAAATGTAAACATTTACCGGCATATGTATACATTTACCGGGTAATGTACACATTTACAGATCTGTTAACATTTACCGTAACATATAAATGTAAAAAAAGTATATCTAGTTATTTTTAATCTATATAAATTTAAATAAATTTGAAAAGTAAGTAAGTACCTACCATCTACCTTATTCCATTACTTCGAGGAATTACCTTTTCGAGAAATTGTTATTCGAGGAACAATTTTTCGAGCAATTGATTTCCAGCAATTTTCTTTCGAGCAGTTGTTTTACAAGAACATTAAAATTTTGAATGCAACTTAACCTTTAAATAATCCTACTTAAAATATTGAGATATTAAATGAGGATCCTTGTTAACTCCTTACAGAATGGGAATCGTTCACCATTATCTGGAAACCGGATTAAATAAACGATTTTGTCATAAAAAAGATACCGAGTTTTTCTTTTTTCCAGTTTCTCACGTTTAAGTCCAAATAAAAAATAATGAAAATACTAATCATTAGTATTATTATAGCCGTTTGTGACGTAACATATGGACAAAGATACCTATTCTCGTTTTTCTTATGGATATTGAGCAACACGGAATTATTGAACTAAACTATTTTCACTTATAATAGCTCAAGGGTCTTGATTCTTGATAATTCGAAATAACTTGATACACTTTCGAAAGCGGGTTGCTCGGCAACATCCCGACGCCGAAGGCGGAGGTACGTTGCCACAGAGAAACCCGCTTGAGGAAATTTACCAAGTTATTTCGAATTATCAAGACTCGAGGGCTATTCGGTAAGAAAATTTTTTGCCCAAAAAGAACAATTTGTTAAAAAGAAATTAAAATTGAAAATAACAATGCTTGGAAATGACATTTTGTGCAAAAAATTCGACAGCAGTGCAAAATAAACATTTTTCCGTTGCTACAGTAGGTAATCCAGATGACATAAGTGAAAATAGCCCATAAGCACTCTTCAGTTAAATGTTCTCCTGATTGGCTGTCTTTGAACACGTGACTGTAGATACACAAATTCTATTGGATTATTGTATAGGTAAAAAATTTTCATTATAAATTGACCGGTTTCAGAATTCACAACGATTCCATCATCAGAAATGTATAAAGAAAATGATTGTAAACAAATTATTATGACAGTTGACAAGGAAACTAAAATTGACAGAGCAATACAAATAATAATGATATCCATGAAATAAGACAACTAGATAACTGAATTTCAGTATTTAACTACGGGGCATAAGAAAAACACAAAGGAAAATCGAATACCTCGTAGCTTGAAGGGAAAAAACATTGAATTTAAAGAAAACCATAATAGGAAAAAACAATAAATTCAATTGAAAAAACATTCAAGTGAAATATCAGAACTAAATAAACAAAATATCAATGGAATCTTGACAACTGCCAACTGTTAATCTTGTAATGAACTGTGTGGTCATTGGTCAAGTCTATGTGTTCTGTCTTGACAACTGCCAACTGCTATTATTAATTGTAATAAACTAAAAAAGAGAAATAAGTCAATAAATGTCATAATGGCAAAAAAATGAATAAGTCAAGGATTAAGATGTTAGAGACTGTCGCTGAATAATTAATTCAAGAATCAATCATAATAATAACAATGATAATAGTAATATTGATGATGATCATGATGAAAACGATGATAATGTCAGAAATAAAAATAAAACAAAAAGGAAGAAAGTAAATCCCATATTGCCAAATAACCTCGAAGGTCCATGGTTTATATGGGCAGCAAATAAACTGCAATTGATTCTTGAATTAATGTCATAATGGCAATAATAGAACCTGTCACACAGACACATGAGAATCATTTATAAAAGTTTAAATAAACTAGATTGCATTAAATCGACTTGGTCATTAAGTAAGTTACAATTTTTATCATTTTTATGTTTATAAATTTCTATAGACTCTAATATATCTAATTGATAACTCTTTACAAAATTGAACAATAATTTAGTATTCTCCGGAGGAGGGAATTGATGATTGTTATCAAAGAAATGATTAGCAAAACTTGAATGATCATTTTTTAAACGAAATGATCTTAAATGTTCATTATGCCTAATACGTATAGATCTGCCAGTTTGTCCGATATATATGTATGCTGTTACAGTCTAAGCAATTTAGTTGATAAACACCTGTCTGGTCAAGTTTATGTGTTATGTCTTTACTGTTAAATAAAATATGTGATAATATATATTTGATGGTTTAAATGTGACTTGTATGTTGTTTTTTCTTAAAATACGGGCAATCTTTTCGGAAATATTTCCAAAATAAGTAATTCTGCTAAATTTGGTAACTTTATCATTAGATAATTTAGGATATGTGTTACAAGTAATTTTAATTTTTTTATTGTTAATGATTCTATTGATGATTTCAATCTTAAATCCGTTATTTATTACAATTGTTCTAATTATGTTTAGTTCTTTATTCAATTTATCCAAAGATAGCGGTACTGTAAAGGCCCTGTGTGTCATAGAATTATAAGCAGAAATTTTTTGACAAAAGGGGTGAAATGAATTTGATGAAAGAGTAATATCTGTATATGTTGGTTTCCTAAAAATATCGAAATTTATTGTATTACATTCATTTATTAAAGTTAAATCTAAGAAATTAATTTTGTGTTCAGTTTCTATTTCTTTGGTAAATTTAATTCTTGGATGAATACTGTTCAAAAAATTTTGAAAATTGCCTATATTGTCTTGTTGTTCCTTTAAAACAAGCAATAATATCATCTACATATCTATACCAAAATAGAATATGTTGTTTGCCTAATTCTGAATTCATAATTTTATCTTCAATATCTGACATGAAAATATCTGCTAATAAAGGACTAATTGGTGAACCCATAGCAAGACCTAAGTTTTGAGTATAATTTTGAGTTATTATTGAACTGGAGATAATTGTGTTCAATAAATCGTTATATTGGTAGTACGCGTAGTAATTTTTCAATTCATCATGAATTTCTACCAAATAGTAAAGTCAGAAAATGTTAACTACATAAACTATTTTCAACGAGTTCTTTTTATTCTGCTGGGTAAATTTCTGTAAGAGCGCGAAGGCGAAGCCTGAGCGCCCTTGGCTGTCAGTTTTATTCGTCAAATTGCCTGGCAACAAAATTTCGTTCAGTTTTATGAGTCGAATTGCTGTCTGGCAATAAAATCGAGTTAGTAAAACAAAAATTTATCCGGGCAAAATAAAAAGTTGGGTACCAAATTGCGCAACTTTGTCTCCATATGACGAACTATACATCCCTGCAATCAAGCGAGTTGCTCATGTTCAAACAAATGTAGCAGAACGAGTAGTAATATACACACCTACACCTTCCTACAAGGCGAAATTTTCTTGTCAACTGAAAACGAGAATTTCGGCACCGGTTTTAGCGAATAGTTCATGGCAGCAATTAGGAAATTCTGCAGAGCATATGTGGACCAGTAGTACTACTACTACTGATACACTGCAAGAATATGTAGTGTCAATTTAAAAACAGGCGTGCCAGGATAACAGTTCAAGGCCTGCTGGCATATGTAAGGGATTTAGTAAAAGTATTCTAAAGCCGGATTGTTTTTTTTTCGAAGCAAAAGACAGAAGTCGAAACGTCTCTCAGTCGTGAATGAAATCTGCATCAAAGAAGTTGTTATGTATAATGAGTGTGTAGGAGTGTTGTTTTAGAAATAGTGATACATCTTTTAAATATTATTTTTGAATTTTTACGGTAGGTACCTATCTGAAGTGCCTACTACACATTTAGAAGTGTTAACCTGAATTTTGTAGTAAAGATCTTGACAAAAAAACAGTTTTAGTTGCATAATTAATAACAATTCTTCAAATTATGCAGTTTTTCTTTATTAATTCTTCTTCTTGCTTTCCTCAGAAGAATCTTTCACAAAAACAAGGTAGGCCATCGTCAACCTTGTCTTTAAGGAGTCACCTTCAACCTACGAATATCCTTTTACTTTTTTCTGCTAATCCTTCCTGAAACGAATTCACTCGCAGTTATAGTTTCGGCATATTCGATACAGATGCTCTTGAAAATTGTTCTGAAGTCATTTCTGAATTCCTTCTAGATGGATGCAAAGTTCGCCTTGGCTACCTTAATATTCTTGTGTTCAAAAGCGACATCTTCAAATATAGAAATCGTCCAACAGTGGAATTTCTTGGATTTCCATTTTCCTCCAGAAGATGAACTAATAAAAAACTTCAAGTAAGTCCCAAAATATTTCCTCGACACTTTAAAACAACCAACACTTTTCAGACCAGTGAATACCATTCTAACCGGCTTTGAAGTAACCCATGATAGAATATTTGTGGCAACCCCTAATCTTCGATCTGGTGTACCCGCTACTTTATCTGTAATTCCAAGATACGCTCCACCTGGTTCCAGTCCTAAATTACGAGCTTACCCTGATTGGTCCTTCCACCAGAATGGCAGAGCAAATAACACTCCTTCTTGTGATAACAGTTTAATAACAGTTTACAGAATAAGGGTTGACAGCTGCAACAGATTATGGGTAAATTATATCCCCAGCAGAAGCTCTGTATAATAAGAGAATAAACAAATTTTGTATAGGTACTTGATGGTGGAATAGCAACATCAATAGAAGATTATAAACGCATTTGTCCTCCAAAAATCCTAATTTTCGATCTAAGTACAGACCGGTTGATAAAAACTATCATTTTTGCAAATGAAACATATGAACCGAGATCCTTATTCACCAATTTGATTATTGACGAAAGTGTTCAAGGAATTTGCGATGGTGCTGTAGTTTATATAGCTGACACAGTTGCTCCAGGTATAAAATGAAAACAACTTCATAAAATCAAAAAATACTTGTACTATAATTAAATTTTTAGCTATCGTCGTGTATGATTCTCTTAGAAACACAGCCTGGAGACTGACTCATCCATCCATGGATCCAGAACCAGAATTTTCTACTGTTCAGATCCAAGGAGAAAATATGACATTAGGGGATGGAATTATAGGCTTGGCCTTCTCCCCAAGATTAGCTACCCTCTATTTCCAGCCCTTAGCCACTGATAGGTTTGTTGTGAAATGGCCTCATCTGATTTTGTAAGTCATCAAATTTCTTGCAGGATTTTTAGTGTACCAACAGCAGCATTACGTAAACCCGCTCTAGCTGCTTCTGAAGAACTTCCTGTAGCCCTGGTAGGCAAAAAATCTTCTCAAGGAATGGGCATGGTTGTCAATCAACTGGATGAAACTCTTTTCTTCAGCCCGCTTTCTGAAACACTCATTGCTTCTTGGAATCCTTTAACGCATCAACAAAAGTAATATTCTAATTATTATATTACAAATTTTTGGTCTATGTATTTTGTTATTCTAGAGCGGTGTCGTACGATCCAGAAAAACTTCAGTTTGTAAGTGAAATTAGGTGGTATCCTCATGACGGTGGAAGTATATGGTTGTTATCAACAAGGTTCCAGAAGTATTTTAGCAACACTTTGTCTCCAGCTGAAACCAATACCAGAATTATGAGAGTACCATTACAACTATATTTTAATCCAGATTTTGCTCAGAATATAATATACTTTTAACGTAAACATTGGTTGAGGGCAAAAAGTTATAGGTGTTTGGGGGTTTGTTTAAAAAGTAATGCACTTGAAATTGGTGTTCCAGCTCGAGGAGCAGTTACCTTCACTGCCTACGTGTAAGTTAAGTTGCCTGTCTACTGCATTATCGACTGCTATAAAAGCATGTTGTGAATAATATGATTTAATCAATTATTTAAATAAAACATATTGTTTATAATATTTTTTGGTTAATTTATGCTAGTCATCTCAATAAATTTCAAAGTAATATCAAACCTACAAAATTTAATGGACAGTCTATTCAGTCTAAAAGTTGTTGGTACTAGTTTTTTTTATTTTTTTATACATTGGTAATGTAACAATAGTTGCCTACTCAATCTCCTTCACCACACGTCCCTATCCAGGGTCTTTCTTTTCTTATTAAGACCTATGTTTTTCATTGCTCTTCTCATACCCTCATTCCACAATTTCCTTGGTCGCTCTCGTTTTCTTCTTCTTAGTGGATTCCACAGAACAACGACCTTCTGGTAGTCCCATGAGATGTTCAAAGCATTATGTCCACAATCGATTCCTCAACATTTATCTGGCTTCTTACTTCTACACTGGTCATTTTTTGAAGTCGCGAGACTATGATACTAGTTTGTTCATTTGTCTCGTTTCTTCTTCATCTTTTTTTACCAGCCATCTCTTCCACTAATTATTTTACTTCTTCAGTAAACCACTGCGAATGTTGTCTCTTTTTTCTAAACTCCTCTGTTTTCTTTCTTATGCATCAGGAATAAACTAGAATAGAACGCAGTAGAATCTGATACTACTAGTCTCACGTAAATGCCGATTTTCGTTATAAGAAATTCAGGTTACTACAAACACCAACGCATGTTTTTGTGAAATAATGATTTGACATTAGTCTCACGACAGTCTCACATTAGTATGCCAACTCGCATATGCTAAATTTCACAAGCACAGGTTATAAAGGGATTAGTTTCATGTTAGTCTCTAACTAGTCTCATTAGAATTTCAAACGCTAACTTAATATTTTGATTAGGTCAGGTGATTTAAATGTTTTGCGAGCAACATGAGACTAGTAGTCTCATGCAAATATTGATTTCCGTGATACCAAATTTAAGTTATTCAAATGCGATTCTGTAGCGTTGTTCTGAGACTAGTCTCATTATAGTCTCATGTTAGTCTCATGTTAGTCTCCAAATTTATTTTTTCTCATTTTGTATAGATCTGCTTGTGCATTCACACTTTGATAAACAACTAGAATGCTTTGCGGAAATAGTGGAATTTGTAGGAAAGGATTGCAGGACACGACCAGTTTAAATAGGTACACGGAGAATTTGTTAATTACCGCAGTCGGCTAAGACAAAGACTTAATTCGTGAAATTTGGTAAGCAAACAGGAAATTCTATTTAGGCGCTTTTTGTTTGTTTTCTTTCATCATGTTTGATCTACTTCCTTCTTGTTTTACACCTGCCTCGATATGTTGTGTAGAAAAAAAAAATACTGTACCTAACTGTTAAACTTCCTATATTTTTATTACGAAAGAGTCAAACTAATTATATGAAATAAAGAAGACCTTTTGTGGAAGACAATACTCTGAATTAATCACAGGCCATTTACAATTATCTTTATTTGTTCCATTGGTTGAACACATTTCGCATCTACGTAATCTATTAATAATATTAAGGTTGTCAACGTTTCCAGGATAGTAGGCTACGATCCGGAAACAGGTGACTCCCACTTTGTTTTTCCTCATTGGCGGGGAAAAACCTTTCGCAGATAACATATTTGCATAGGCAGGTATTAGAAAAATAATGTTTTATCCAAGAACACCAGATTACATATTTTAAGAGAACCGTCTAGGTCATTATATTTCTGCTTAGATGGACATAAATAATATTGAACATGGTGGACAAACTTGTTTGTTTGTATTATAGCAGTTATGGAAAAATCTATTTGCCGCATATCCTAATAAGTCAATACCTCTTCAACCGACATAGCAGTATTAGCATCCAGCAAAGAAGAATTAGGAATGGCTCTGAATGAAGCAGCTTTGGCAGAGGGTTACGACATGAAAATCAATAAAAGGAAAATCAAAATTTTGTTATGTAGGGGGCCTGAAAATGGGACTAAAACTAAAATACAAATAGGAAATCAGAAGATAGAAGAGGTCGCGGATTTCTGCTATTTAGGAAGTCAAATAACTCGCGATTGTAGGAGCACTATAGATATAAAACAAAGAATCAGACTACTGCTCTCAAATGGTTGGGGATGTAGGATGTCCTGCTTTTAGGGAAATGCGTGGGTTAGCTCAGCAAAGTATTCAAACCGAGAACTTTATGATGATTGAATAGTTTAAATAAAATTTTTAAATATACACCACTAAGCAATAAAAAATAAATATGCGTTTATTTAACTTGTTTCTGTCAAAATATTTCTGGAACTTTTCCTGTTTTTTGTGATGACGAATTGCAGTTATCGATAATGGCTTGGACGCAACTCATCCCTGTTTGGAATTGTTACCTTAAACATTTGGAGACCTTGCTGGTCTTCCTCGTATGTGACTGATAACATCAGAAGTGTATATATATAGAAGCTATGGGTCAGATTCTCGCTTCAATAGAGACAAAAACGTGTGATGAGTTTTACAATTCTTAGTTAGCATTTCGCGTAGCTCAGTCAAACGTAAATGCCTAATTTATTACAAAAGTTTTAATTAGATAAGTTGCATTTAAGACTTTTAGTTGTTGTGTGCGATGCATAGGTGCAAGATGTTTGGATTTCCCTCGATAGTACATTGTAAGTACAGTGTTATAATTTATTAAAATTGTTTCTAATTGCGAAATTCCCTTTCGCTGAAGAATAAATGATATGCATATATTTTTCTAAGAACGGAATATTTTCCTGAAATCATCAGAGATGAATTATTTATACGAATTTGTTTACAATTTCCTTTTACAAAGGTCGAGGCCTGACTGGTGTGGATAACAATGTCTGTACATCAAAATCAGTCGTTTTGATAAAAAATTCATACAGGCTGTTACATAGTTTGTTGTTTTGGGGATCCACAGCAAAATGACGAAGAATTTGGTGCACAATTCCTGGATTATTTAGATTTGTTAAGAACTTTAAAATGAAGTACCACAAATTATTTGGTACCATTGGAATTGTCAGTGTTGTGGTGCCTGGAAGCAGAAGGAGTAAAACAAAATATTTTGTCCACGACTATCTTATAATATACTCTTTATACTTGTGTTTCTTCAATCATAATTAGATACATTAATCACTGCAGTGATTAATGAATATTATTCACTACACCAATAGGAACATCGCTTTGACCCTTTTTTACATTTATTTAGTAGGCCGCGATCGCGATGTGTCAGTTCAAATTGAAACGTCAAATCAGCATGGTTTGCTTTTAATTTGAAATGCATATTCTAAAAAGAAGATATAATGAGTAGTGAGAGTGAAAACGAGATTTCTTTAACAGCACCAGCAATAAAAGAAGCTGCAGAACTTGCCTCATTAGATTCATTGCTCAAAAAAACAAGAAAATTATACCTGAGAGCGTATGTATGAATCTTTCTTACACTGGAGAAGGGAAATTAAGGTAAATTCTTTCTGGGAATCTGTTTTGATAATCGTGGACAAAGTATAGTATAAAACTCGTTATAATGATGCTATTATTACCTCGGATGATTACAAAACTCGCTCGTTTCACTCGCTCGTGTTGTAAACTTCATCCTCGGTAATAATAGCATTCATTATAAACTCGTGTATAATATACTATTTCTACACATATATGTATATAAAAATAACAATTTTTCAATTGTCTACTCTATATGAAAGTGATATTTTCTTACTCTAGAGAAGAAAATATTTTCATCTCTAGAAGAGAAAATGAAAATGCCAAATTTATAGTTTTAATAATGGATAAAAGAAACACTTCCATAGCAACGACTAAACAATTAATAATTTACATTGTGACGGTTCGTTTATAATCATTATTATGGACTCGGAAAGTGAATACTTTGAATCAAGCACACCCCCAAATATATTATATGTGTAGAAAAATAGCATTTGCTACTCGAGATGAAATACGTTTTTTTCGTTCGTGAGATTGCCCCACGAGCGAAAAAAACGATATTTTCATCTCTTGTTGTAAAATATACTATTTTGGCACTAGTGCAAATAACGATTTAAATTTTGCAAACCATTCTTTCGAAAATAATCACAAATTCCCTATTCTTGAAGAAACTAAATTAGGTATGTACTATGCACATTGGAAAAAGATTATCAATAATTAGATACTTTGGAATCTATAAAAATGTATAAACACACACATGATAAAAAATATAACAAATTGATTTAATATAATTTAATCAAATTAAAAGCATAATGTGACTATGTCATACACCATTCTCCATTCTTCTCTATGAATTTTCTATAAGGTTGCCTTACACACCAAAACAGTGACAGAAATTAAACTTGACACGTGTTTCGCTGACATCAAGATTATGATGATCAACTGATATGCTAAATAGTAAACTTACACTACGAATCAAGACCCTCACTCACTCCCACCCAAGGTACAATCAATGACAGTAAAAATAAGACAACGTAATATCGTGTAGTCGGCTGCAATATAATTTTTTCAGGTCCAGCGGTTCAAGGGAATACTATGCTCTTACTGGATATTTTCACTGATTTTAACCTTTACCATTTGGTTACCCATGACTAATGGAATTTTAAGAGATTCTCTTTCCTAATAATTCAGTACAAAGTACTTCAAAAATATCAGACTCAGCATTATTCTACGAATAGGTTAATTAATGAACTGGACTGGTTTGTTAAATCAATAAAGTAATTCCACGCGCGTATTTTGTATTTTCATGAATTAGTTGGAAAATGTTGCGATATATTGGGTAAAACCATCGATTGTTTCCTCATTAAATAAAGAAGATTAGTCGAGATTTACGATTACAAATTACCACATGCGGTCATCACACACGGCTGACCGCAAACTTGGAAAAACCCATTGTCTTGTCGCAATGACACCTAAATTACTCTGTTATCAAATAAAACAAAACAAATCGTGCAAATCAAATTATACAGCATCCAATAAAGTAATAATAAAATGTATTTAAGTTGCAGTTCTATAAATAAAGTTTTATAAAAGCCAAACAAGTAAAGTAAGAATTTTGAACTAACCTGTATATTACTTAATTATAAAAAATGTGTCTGCCCCAGTTAATAGTACCATGGCAAGTCAATTAGAAATAGAAATTAAATGATATACATAATATATCATATTGGGCAAAATTTTAAACAAGTATATTAAATATTCATACACCTACTACTGTGCAACAGCAGTTTGCAATCCGCCTGTTCTGTAGTTATGTATTAATTACCTGCTTTAAATTGATTAATGCGAATTTGCAAAAACTTAAGTTATTAAAAATATACAAATAAACAAAAATATTCTGGCATAGTGCGGAAAGAAAAATATATTCATTTACGTAACGTTTGATGAATTACGAAAACACATCTCTTTCTTATGATATGTTTAAATTCGTTTGGCACTAAGTAAAAGTCTTGAAATAATGTTTTGCCATAAATGGGACATCTGCAATAGGAATTTTGCTTAAGGTTGGGATACTCGAATACCCGAGAAGCGTTCTCCTCGCTTCTGAGACGGTGTTAATACAGACAGTCCAGCTCAAAAACTGTATTACTTATAGACATGAATTATGGTTTAAAAGAAATATGAGGGTTGGTAGAATACGCTTATAACTATTTTATTTGCCATATTTACACTGTTGTTAAAATAAACGAAGTTGAAAACTGGCAAATTTTAACGGAAAACTTAGCATTATTCACACACAAATTGTACATTCGGATTGTAGTTAACAGCCAAATAAAATATATGAGCATATTCACCGATCTTTTAGCTTTATTTTAAGACTATATTTGCCTAATTACGTTGTTTCAATTTTCTGCTGGACTGACTGTACCAAGCGGTTGCTAAAGCTATGTCTATTTCTGTCTTACACATGTACTGCCGGTCTCCTGTCTTTTCGTTGCGTATCCCACCCTTAAAGCAGAGGGAGAATGCCACCTCTATGATAAGTTAGACTAAATAATATCACAAACTTATCTCCAAAAACTTCACGAAATTCACGAAACAGAAATCGACGCACCACCATTAACTACAATGCCCGACTGATTCCTAGCGCTGCGCCGTGACGAATAGGAATGAGAGTGACTGTTTACTGTAATCGCCGCTAGAGTGAAGCTCTCTGCAGTCGAAATACTTGCCGTTTCCACATTACCCTCATGTTTCCAAATTTGCACCCCCTCCTCTACTAATAAGTTTAATTTTGTGCCTTTGCTTTCTAAACGTAAAATTTTGTAATCAGTAACCAATCGATGATAAATATAAGGAAGCCCTCAAGAAAGCCCACACACCAAATTGGTCCACGGTTTAACGGGAGGATAACTTAGTGGACACATTAGAAAAAAATTAGATGATCTAGCCGAAAATCACACCAAACCAATCAATTTGTTATGAAATTCGTTGTTAAAATTGCCTTGTATTTGTCGGCTGCAATGGACTTGAGCACCATCCTCTTCTTCTTCTTTGCAAATCTGTTTTGCAAAGAAGACATAGGTTTCCCGTTTCCTTTTTCGTTTTTACAGAATGTAATGATTTTCGTTTAATGCAGTGCGTTTCCTCCATACTTGAACCACCTTCCCTTAACTTTTGAAAATCTGAGTTTCTCGGTTTATCCTCCTTCTCCGCCCTTTCCCTGTCTAAATCTTCCCACTATCTTTTTTGGATCCCTTCTTGTTATACGACCAGCTTAACCACAATCGGCCACTCGTTAGAAGCGGTACCCACATCAAAGAACGATAAATTAGAAGTTACTTTGAGCAAAATAAACGCAGTTTTGACAGAGGACTGTGGTATGAAAGTTAATAAAAATAAAACTCGGGAATGGGGCAAAAACTAAGGTATACAATAGCGCAGGGACGGAGTCGTGTTTAACAAAAATGAAATCGGGATATCGGATTCTGATCTTGATGAAAATAGTATTATTTTTGACAACTAAATTTTATTCAAAATGGTCGACGTCATTTCTCCTTCTTTTTTATATAAAAGATGGCCGCTATTCTCATAAATCCTTTAGGCCAAAAACGATGACACAATAAAATCAAAGTTACTCAAGTGCACCCAAACTTATCAAATTTTAAACTCATTTTATTTATTACTGCTGCAAGAAAGACCTTCTTAAAATTTATTAACATTGTCTCAGAACATTAAAGTTAGGGACACATTTCTCTGACGTGTTGTGTTGTGTTGTGACGCAACGTTGTATGGATCATACAGCATAAATTGCATGTAATTAAACGGGGCGCGTGCACATTCCTCTGACGCTACGCGCTGTGTTGTGTTGTGTTGTGTTGTGACGCAACGCGATCCCTTCTATCCAGATTTTCGTTGCATCGCGACACAACACATCAGAGCGTCAGAGAAGTGTGCACGCGTCATTTCGCTTAAAAAATATGGATGAAGCTGTCTTAATTGAAAAAGTTAGAAATTACGAATGTTTATTCAACGGGAATTCGAAGAATTACCGCAATGAGTATATGCGGCAAGAGGTGTGGGAGGAGATAGGCAGGGAAATGAATTCTACAAGTAAAGCAACAGCATTTTTACTTCACTTGTACTTACATACAGTGTGGAAAAAGTATAGAAACAGTTCTATAGAAAGTTCCCGGTTAATCGGGGACGAAAACGCTCTGTGTGTACGCACTGGAGCTTTTGAGAAATGGGGTAGCACCGGTTTATCAAACGTTGCGCCACAACACGACAGAAACATGTGCACACGGCGAGTCACAACACAACACAACACGACACGACACAACACAACACATCAGAGAAATGTGTTCCCAGCTTTACTCTTATACAATGAATTTTGTACTTTACCAGAGTCTTTGGATCTTGCATAAGTGTATTATAAAACCAATTGGTTTTATAGTACATTTTGCGCATGCGCTTACTATGCATACATACATACATAACCTCAAAAAACGGAGTTCCTGCCTGTCAAAGTGTAAAGTTATTTTTGTGATATATTTATTAAAAAACCATACTGCATTTAAGGCCGTCTTAAGATCAATAAACCTTAAAATGGTTATATAGTGTCTACTAATAATAAAGAATTTTTGAGAGCAAATATACTTGAAATCAAATAGGTTTTTTAACCTAGCCTTGAAGGAATTCATAAAACTCTATAATAAATATACTTCGACTTTAAATACAACTTTCATTTATGACAACAATTTAAAAACTATTTAATTTTTTTAAGTTGTAATAAATAGAACTTCCATAAAACTTTGGAAGGAGCAATTGGCGTTTAAATGTATTGTAATGGACCCTACCCCACCCTTGCAAGTTTCTGCTCACCTGACTATCTACCTGCTCAGCGCTGATTAATTAACCTAATTAAAGTTTACCTAAATACCTGTCGAAGTGGCCACGTGATCGTCTATTACCTACGTTGTGTATCACCTATGCCATTACAGACCCCACTACTTTGATAAGAAAGAATCACAAGCGAGGATGTTAATAATAGACACAAATAAAGTTGAGAAATTAAGATTTATTCATATCTTTGGTAGTATTATTCAATTATCGTTAATCAATTTCGTACAAAATCAGATACGTCTACTGTTTGCCTTATTCGCATATAAGACAAAGAGATTTGTAGAATTCTCTATTGAAATTAGTAAGTGTCTGATATGTTTACCGACGGACGACAATCAAACCAACGTATAATTTGCTTTGTTTGCTAATAATTATAACGTATTTTTTTGTTTTACGTTTCATTTGGTAGGTACTATTCTTTTTACCTAGATTTGGCGTATTCTTTTTTTTACGCTTTGTTTGGTACTGTTCTTTTTACCTTGATTTTGCGTACTGTTCTTTTTACGCTTTATTTGGTAGGTACTTTTCTTTTTACCTGGATTTTGCGTACTGTTCTTTTTACGCTTTATTTGATAGGTACTTTTCTTTTTACCTGGATTTTGCGTACTGTTCTTTTTACGCTTTATTTGATAGGTACTTTTCTTTTTACCTGGATTTTGCGTACTGTTCTTTTTACGCTTTATTTGGTACTGTTCTTTTTACCTTTGATTTTGCAAAGTACAAACTGGTCAGTTAGGCGTCAATCGATAAGGATCTACAATATTTGTCGACTCAAATTTAAACAAGTATGTATCCTTTGTCTCCAATGCGGTTACAGAAAATATGTAAAATAATGAAATTGTTTACAATAACATACCTGTATTAAGAAGCACTGGATTACACTTATACTTAGTTACCTATTTAGCGCGACTTTTACAAAAACCGTAGCCTTAAACTTCGAAAGCCAAACCACCTCTTTTTTAATCCTAAACACCCCGTGTTCCAGGCCTAACTAACTTTCCCCGCGTCTCTCTAGTCTGGAGCGTAACCTTCCGAACCTACTTTTGTTTATGTCTACATTCCAGTGAACGCAACTTTATAAGTATATAGTCTGTCCCGAAAATAACCTATTGACATAAAATAGGCATTTTTAAGTACGATTGAAGTATGATTAAGTACTGGACTTCCTAATAATGGGGATTACAATGAAAAAGACTAAAATTAACTAACTTACTCACTAATGACGACTCAGTATTCACCAATGAGATAGCAGAGAATAATTTACATTATGAGACAACTATAACAAGCACTCTCTGAGATCCCACCGCTCGAAGGGAAAACCTTTTGTATTTCTCTTATATTTTGGGAAAACCTCTTGGGAAAAACCCATTTATCTTTATTAGGTGAAAACCTTCAAGTGAAGTCATCAGCGTCTAAGAACCTAAAATCCTTTATTCGCTTTTGGCTATAGCTATTTAATGAAACGAACTAGGCAACCCAACGTGCATTTCTAAAGCTAGGTTATGCAACCAAACATACACCGGTTGAGTAGAGTGCGATCCCTTTCAGTATGATGTTCTTCTTCCGGGGAAAATCGTTGGTTAGCTCAGGATATGAATTTATAGAATACTGTACTGAGATTATTCCTGGACTGATAACCTCATGACTAGTCGACAAGCTTTGAGTTCACCCCGTATTCCTACATCCTGTTTGGTGAAACTATTAATATTAAAACGCGTCGAAAAAGAAACCATATTTTTCAACGGCATAAAACACAATAAAATATTTGTCATTTCGACTTATTATAAATTTTTTCGAATGCTTATTATTCTCTACCAAATTTTACGCTGAGATAATTAAAATTCAACAAAATATTGCGTGAAACTTCCGTTTGCAATTCGAAAACAAGTTCCTTTCTAAAATTTGCTTGCCAACTCTTCTTCACGCATCGTTGAAGTCACCACACAAGACCCAATTTAAATGTCCAGCCAATTTAAAATGGTAACAAGCGAGCCAGAGTTTCTTCACAATAGGTTCTTATTGTAATTCTAATTATTGCCGATGAGGTTAGTATGCAATTACTACGACGAACCTTGAAAAACAATTAAAAATATGTGTTATTTGTTCTGGACTTGAGTGACCATGAATGTGTACAAGTTTAATATCAATGTCAATGGCTGAGAAGCTGGCCACTCGATCTCTAGGTTACGATCAAGTGTACTTTAATAACAATGCTCTTGTTCGGTTAAGAATCAATCAGCGGGTTCAGGTGTAAACCAGACTTAGCATTGTCTGTTTAATAATTGTATTGGCACCATTCAAGTAGTTGGTCTCACATTAGTTGATTAGCAGTCTCGGGTCAGGAAAGTATTAAACATGGAATGTTGACGCCAGAGCAAGAGCAGATCTTATTCTACAGGTCACTTCAGAGATGCTACAATAAGAATTACAAAAATATGAAAAAACCACAAACAAAATAATGAACAAACAAAGAGAAACATTATTAAGCACAAGAGAACAAGAGCTGAAAGAAATTTTATAAAAAGTTAACGAAAAAGTAATATAACAAAGAAATAATATCAGTGCAAAAATTTTTAATTTTTTGCTTTGAATTATTCTATTCATCATTTCTATTTTGAATCTATTATTAATAGCAATTGTTCTTATTGTTGTTAATTATTTTTCTAAGTTAGCTTTAGATAAAGGAACAGTAAAAGTTCTATGAATCATTGAGTTCTAAGCAAAAATTTTTTGAAAATAAGGATGGGATGAATTTAACGAAAGTGTGATGTCTGTGTACGTAGGTTAATATTGTTGCTGAAAAAAGTTAGAGCGAGTTAAACACAAATAATTTGTGGCCGCTAGCTGCGCTGATAGGTTGATAGGTAGCGACATAAGGGTTCGCGCGCTTTTACCCTTAACCCTTTACCCAAAACTCTTGGCCCCCTGAATTAATTTGAAAAGTAAACAAAAATAATTCTAACAAATATGTGGATTCAATTCTACATTTTATTGAAATTCTTTATCACATGTGAGGTTATTTTCATGGAAGGAGTACACGGCCAGGAATTAAATTTATAAGAAAATGTTCGAATTAATTTTTTTGAAAAGACCGAGATCTTCGAAAAATGTGAGAAACGAAGATGTCAATAACAAGTACTTATGTCATCCTCTGTTCTCGAGCAAAACATTAACACGTCTGTACATTCCAATAAAAAGGTTATTAACGGCTTCCTGCGGTATGTTGTTCCATTCTTCTTGAGCTGCAACAATTAGCTCCTGAAGGGTGAAAGGGTGATTATCTCTATTTAAAATGGCACTTTTTAGCATATCCCAAACGTTCTCACAAGGATTTATGTCAGGTGAGTTTGCTGGCCAATTCATTCTTTGAATATTCCCTTCCTGTAGCAAATTGGCAACCCTTCTTGTGCGGTGGGGCGTGGCGTTGTCGTCCATAAAACCGAAATTCTCTTCAATTTCGTTTCGCAACAGAAGGACGATTGGTTGGATAATGTTTTGGGCGCAAATGTTTCCCGTTATGCCAATAACATTCACAAATAGCTCTGAACTCGATTGTGTTACAATAACACAGTTCTGTAAATATAAAAATTTTACTTGTTCTTTTCGATGGGCATGCATGAAATCCAATGTGCCACGTATAATATCATGGTTATGTGAGGGGAAATGCAACTTGTCTGAATAAAAATACAAATTAATGTTCTCGATATTAGTGCAGCGTTTGTACGCCTGCACCTAAACAACTCCTACACGGCTCAGCGCGTCTAGCGCACACGAATTATTTGTGTTTAACTCGCTCTAATTTTTTTCAGAAACAATATTAATGTTTCGTTTCTTCACGAAAAATAATTTCGAGCCCTTGTCCGTATTTGGTCTCGCATACGTAGGTATATGTATGTTAATTCCGAAAAATAAGATTAGGTACTTACCCGGTACATGATAAATGCATTACACAAATTTTGTGGTCTAGCAAGAAAACATGTTTTTTCATAAAATTGGAAAATTGTAGAGGCAACGTGAGTGCACTGTGATGATCAGCACACTTCAGTGTATATTCTACGAAAAAAACAGGTCTCTAACTATCTTCGTTCCTGAAATACAACAAGAAGAGTATTAAAAATGGTCGAAAATTGATTTAAGAAAATTTTACGAAAAATCGATATCCCGGCATTTTACCAATTCCCGATCATTTCGCGACCTCAAAATTCGAATCCGGCAGGTCATTTTACATAAGAATCAGCTTAATTTTCTTGTGTGTGTTCAAGTTGTATAGAGGGTGTCTAATTATAGCACCTTGCTCCCCGACTATAGGTAGTACGTGTCTATCAATTAAGTTATTTCAGTATGTAATTGTAAAATGATTCTATGGCTTATGCCCGATAAATTAAAATAAACAATAAACAAATAAAATAATCATAAGATTTCCTGTTGACAATTGCTGTAATTCCATCAACCTGAACCTTGTTCTTTGACCTTTCCAAATTCTTTAGAGCTTCTCTAAATTGAGACATTTCTTGCTGAACAACTTCGATTTTAGAACCGTAGAAATCCATAGACTTTAAAGTAAGGTCTGCCCGGGTCCGCGAATGTTTACGAAAAAAAAATAGTTGACTATTTATTGTGATATGATACATTCATCGCAGGACGTAGATACTTGAAGTATTTTAGAAAAACCAACTGCCACCGTCATTTGCATAACACTATAATGGAACCAAACGTAGGTATTTCAAGAAGTCGTTATTAAAAGTTGTACAGCCTGCAGAGAACAAACAATGCCCTACTTTACAAGCATTTAAAACAGTCGCTAATTATTCTAAGCATTTGGATCAGTGAGAGAAATTATTAAATATATTTGTCAATTCATCCTTGAGTTGGTCCATAATCGGTATGAAAATAGTGCTTATTTACTATTTTACTATTTCACCGCAAAACTAATCTGACTTTTTCTGAATACTGCTCTAAATGCAGTCGAATAAACTATTTTCAAACTACTGCATCACGGACATAACCTCAAATTAGTTTGACATACGACATTTGACAAGAGTTCATTACGTCACAAGTATATTGTTCACGATTCTCTTGTAATTGTAACATTATTAATATATATACCGTGTGACAAACTTCCATGTGTACATGGGGAAATAACATGGGCAATTACATTTTCAATTATGAAAAATTTAACAAGCGGCAACATTTGTTTATTTTGCTCTAATGAATTTTGTAATCTGGCAATTTAATACTTATTTATTTCATATCTAGGTAAGGACAAAAACTTATTAATATACAATGAAATTAAAGTAACATAAAAAAAGAAAAATAACTATAACAAATATTCAAATAAACTCCCATTCTGTATCAGACAGTATCCCAGCCTGGTATAGAAAGAATTTCTCACATTCGCAAGTTGCCGATCGTTTATTAAGTTGCATTCCGCAAAAATAGCATTCCTTAAAGAATCAATATTTGGGTGACGAGTTTTATAAATCTTAATATTTTAAATGACCCCACAAGAAAAAGTCACACGGTGCCAAATCGGGAGATCTATCTAGCTGGCCAGTTTATAGCACCACCTCGACCAATCCAGCTCTCTGGAAATATTTAATTTAATAATTCCCTCACTTGTGCTCCAAAATGTGCTGGGCATCCGTCATGTTGAAACCAGACCTCCCGATTCGCATGTGCAACTTTTTCTAATGCAGGGCCAATATGGTTAATTAAAAGATCTAAATAAGCTTCTGAATTTAAATTTCCCTGTATTTCAAATGGTCCTATAATGCGATTATTAAAAATGCCTGCCCAAATATTGATTTTTTGAGGGTATTGCGTTGTAGTGGCTAGATTTATTCTGGGATTTTCCTGGGCCCAATGCCTAACGTTTTGTGAATTTGGCTCTTGATTTAAAGTGAAGGTACACTCATCGGTAAAACAAATTGATGAGAGGAAGCTGCGATCCCGATTAGCCCGTTCTTGCATTTCTTCACAGAAAGTTTGCCTTGATTCTTTGTCAAAAGGAAGTAACTCTTGGTGACATTGGAATTTAAAGGGATGATATTTGTTTTTTTTTTAATATGTTACGGACAGTTTCTCTTGAAACATTACATTCTAGGGCAATAGACCTTAAACTAGATGTTGGATTAGCAGTTATCAGGCCTAAGTATTACCATTTTCTCTACCTCAACATTTAGATTTCTTGGAACGACTAAAAAAATAAATCATAAGATTAATTTTAGTTTTGTTTCACTCCACGTTATCACTTGCTAAATTTCTCATACTCCCAGTAAAATTTAAGTTAGCGAACAATAAGGAATTGGCAACTAGGCAATAATAATAAGCGAATCAGAATTATCTAAATAAAAACCAAGTAAATTTATTAGTAAAAATAAATAAATAAATAAGGCACGGACTACGCGCAAACTATTGCCGCCGTAAAATGTTTTCACAATGAAAATCTTTTCTTCAACTGAATAAATATTTTCTTCATTTTGAAATCCAAATTTTAAATTGTCGATAAATAATGTTGACAGTTCAGATGAATTAGAAATTAGAATCAAGGGAGTCTTTGATTAGAATAAATTAAATTGTCATAGGTAATCTGATGAATATCCGTGTTTTAATTTGATAATTATTAGTGTAATTTTTGCTTTTAATGCTTTAATAAATTGGAAAACTGCAGAGTTTTTGATATCCTCATACGCAGAAAAAAATAGTCTTTCGATTGCTACCTTTACCACCACTGTAACTACACATGGGGAGCAGGAATCCCCAAAAATGTAATTGTCCATGTTATTTCCGCGTGTACACATGGAAGTTTGTCACACGGTATATGAATAACTAGAAGAATTTCAATACAATTTCAATACAAAACGTCCTATTAATCCCTATGTATGTGCGACGATGACCATTTAAATCGACACCCTGTACTACCAGAATTGAACGTTTTCAATTGACCAATAATTAAATAACTCTTTTTACAGAACTATTTAAACTGTTCTATTTGCAGCTTCATTAGTTTTTGGATGCATAACCAAAAAATAAAACGAATCCACATCGCCTTAGTTTTGAAATAACTTTATAACTTTCTTGAGTAAACCAATAATGCAATAAAACAAAACCATCAGGAATATAATACACCAGAATTTAAAAGAACGATATAGGCTACATATACGAGAAATCTTGTGCAAAAGCGTCCACAAAAACCTAATTTATATATGAAAAATGCTGAAAACGGCAATGTCACACGCGAAGTTAGTAGACCGAGGCGCTGCAAGTCAAACACACCAAGAATCTGACCCAATAATTGATCTGAACTGAATTACTTGATTGTCTGCGGTCTTAACGGGAAATCCAAATTCTGCAAAACAGTGGGGGGGGGGGGGGGGGGGGTAATTACGAAGGAAGAGTAGCATGAAGAAAAGGTAATTATCTTGTAGCATGAAGACAACCGTTGCAAAATACTATCCAGATTCAGTGAGCACGCTTGGCATTTTTTGCTGAAGCCTGAGTAACTGTTTAATAAATTTAGTCTTATTGTTAGTTGTTCTGTACACAATGGAATGTTGTACATATAGGAAATAGTTTATTTTTGGGTAATTTTGCCTTTATTTATGTGGAAGTTTCGTCATCTAATACAGGCTAAACTATTGTGCACCTAATGTTTCTCTTATTAATTGATGTTACAATGTGTGCTTAACATAGAAAACAATTTATAATATTAGTAACATACCTACTTATTTAAGTTGGGTATCAGAGAAACCAAAGGACAGTCGCTATCTTTTCCGCATTTTTGACCGACTTCTTAACAGAAGTTAGCGAACTAGAGTATTGTGCTCTACCCGGACAGCCTCTGTTCTTTTTCATAAAATTGTTACTATTGGCTGTCCTGCTTAAGTATCTTTACCATAAAATTCTGTTCAGAACGGAAGTTAATAATAATTGTATACCACGTAAATCATTCATAACTCCACCATTTCACAGTATGCTCTATTTGCCATTGTTTTCGGCAGAATATCATCCTATTTTATTTGGTACTTGTGTAAATGACTTCAATGGGTGATAGTACTAAAAACGCGAGTCATAATACAATACCAAAAGCACGTCGAATTCCCCTAATGACTCGGATTTGTAGACAGGCTCTTTTTGTCGGTCCTAGTGCTTCTGTCCACTCTAAAGTGGGAGGCCTGTCTTGAGACACCAGCACGCATTTGTGTTCATTCCTCTGTGAAATTCACTTCTTTTTCTCGACTTTTATAAAATAAGCAAACAGCTTGTACCTACTCTGTGTATAATTTATTCCTCATGTCTGCTAATAAATGATTAACATTACATAAGACTTGAAAGTATTAGAACCAGTGATACACTTTTGGTCTGTCATACTTAGTCGAAAACGGTGTGAATGAAGGGAACATTCAAGTAGGTACTAAAAAGTGATGACAGTGAAAATGATCAGGAGTGATTTCAATCGATATGAACAAGGCGGGTAGTGAAAACTGTAACGATGAAACGAAAGTGGTTTATGCATTGCTTAGTGATTTTGACGATCGCGAGTGTGGTGGGCACGAAGAAAAAATCTTATTCGTACCAATACGTCCACAGGGAGTTTGACAATCACCCCCCGTATGTAGATCCAGGTATATCTAAATTATCTAAAATTTGCTATAAGTATAAAAAGTTTAGTCGTTAATTGCAATTAAATTTCTCCTCAATATAAAATAGTGTAGCTTTCATTTTATTGTTGTATTTAAAATTAGCAATATTCCAAGCAAAAATTTTCTAATTTGCAAGGTGGCATTAAATTATATTCATTACAAAATTATTTGCATAAAAATACTGGAAATTGTCCCATCAAAGAAAGTTTCTGGCAATATTTGGCAACCCAAGCTAATCTTGATCCCCATTTTAAGTTAACATTAAACCAATGGTAGTATTTGGAGAGATAAGTAATTTTTTCCTGTGTGATGGTACTGAAAACATTTAGTTTTCTTAGATTTTAGCTACTAATTTTTAATAAAATGTCATGACTGACAATTCAACATACATGGAAGATGCCAGGAGACCTAGGGAGATATAAAATAGACTACATTCTTGCTAGGAAAAGATTTGGAAATCAAGTTAGGGACTGCAGAAGCTATCCAGCAGTAGATATAGATAGTGATCACAACCTAGTGGTTATAAAGGCTAATCTTAAATTTAAGATTTTGAAAAAACGAATCGGTAGAAGACACTTTGAGCTCGATAAGTTCGTATTGAGAAAAAGGCGAACGAGGTACTAGAGGGCGCGGATGAAAATTCTGTTAAGGATGCAGAGACAGAATGGAATTGCATTAAAAATGGTTCAGATTCTGCAGCTAGAGATATATCTGGCCTGTGGCGTCACTGAATCGCAGCATGTCTTTCGGATTTTGTCAGATCTAATGTGACAGATACAAGTCCGAATTGTGACAAATTATTGTTTTAATTAGGGTATCATATTTCGTACAAGGGTCTGTTTTGTAACTGTCGCATAAGATAATCATCCCTTTGATTGGACGAATGGAATTCGGATGTTTAGCATGATTGGTCGAATGAATGTATTTAGGGAGTATTTTTATAAGTGAGGGTGTGTCTGCAGTTTTCCTAGTTTTAAGAAATTGTAAATAGAGTTAGTTACCTTACACGACACTGAATATAAAGCTGAATATGAAATCTGTATGTATTAATGTACATGTTTCATGAAATGAGGGAAAGTCGAACCCAGGATTGGGTCATCACTTCGAGTAGGTTCTCCATCTGGAAAAGAAAGAAGGCATTTAGTGTTAGAACATGGTTACAAGAACAGATAAGTTGAATAGTGAACTGTCGATGTATGAAGAAATACCTGATGTCATGTGCGCAGTTATTTTAGTCGTCCCCGTTTGGTTGTTGGTGGCCCAGGCATTGTCTTTTGGGCACTAGAAGGTCCAGGTGAAGGATCTTGGGCAATGGAAGGTCCAGGCAAAGGGTCAGGGGCTGTGGAAGGTCTTCGAAAAATGCATAGCCTTCGAGATATAAGCGGAAAACTGAAAAAAGTGCGAAAATTTTGAGGTTTCTTGCGTTTTTCGTTGTGAAGCCGACCTCCTAGAAGGCAGCAAACTTGAAATTCGGATTCAGCACCCCAAAAAAACATATAGAACCGCTGATTCCCCAATTTTGTTCTGAAAACGGCAGTTTTGAACACCGATTGACTGGACTATGTAAATAAAGTATGTAAATAGACAACAAAGGTCCTTTTGCTTGGTGTTCCTGACAAGACACATATTATCAGTGGTTGTTATCAAGTAGAGATACAACACTATTAAGTTTGATCTTATAAAAGATCCTTTGGTCTGCAATATAATTAGGTTCATTCATATCTTTTTGCATTTTTCTTCAACTATTTCCGATAGTAAATATCGTGATCTATAAAATCGAGGTTCATGTCACTTTTTCCGCATTTTAACTATAACACAGCGTGTACTACAAGCTCTTATAAAAACATATCGTTAACGTTGCTGAATTAAATCGTGTTCACGCCAATATTATTACGAAACTTCCATACCTACACGTTTTGCGGCAATATAGGCATTAGAATATTAGATAAACAAATTTCCTGTTTTCTAGACCGCGTATCTTTGTTTTACGCAAAACCCACACCGGCAGGTCAGTAAGTTGTACAAATATAAATTAATTTAAAGTCAATAGTGAAACTGTTAGAAAAGAAGTTTTCAAGGTGAAGTTCAAATCAGCAGATGATTGAATAATCTTGTCGTAAAAATTTTAATAGGGGACTTTAATGAGAAGCGTACAGGCACGGATTAGAATATTTTTAGCTGGAATTTTGTAGAAGTGAACTTAGAATTTGTTGCTCATCAACATTTCGTTTGGAAACGTTTTGCGGGCTTTTTAAATCCCAGAGAGAGGAAGTGCTTAGTTTAATAGGCAAAGAAAATCTATAGAAAGCGGTGACCTAAAAAGTCCATAGTCTGCTTATAAAAAAGTATGTATCAGAAGCGTTAAATTTGAGCATAGGAACCGTACGAAGGATTGTTAAAGAAAATATACAACGATATTCCGGCGAAGAAAGGCGTAAAAAGAAAAAGAAAACAGCCAAAAACTGACTTCCAAATATAATAAGTCAACGAGTTACTTTTTAAAGAAAATATGTTGAAAACTTAAATTAAACATTTAGAAAAGTAATTTTTTGGACGAAACATGGGTTTTCTCAACAAACAACCAAATTGCTCGCGGGAAAAAGTGACATTTTCCAGAGGCCAATAAATCAAAATCAAAATCCCGGCTCAAATTTATTGAAAGCAGAATTTACGCGGTTGACGAAATGTTAAGAGAACATGGTAGCTATAGAGTTAATATGGCTCAAAACCTTATAGTAAAGAGCATGTTGGTGCCGGAGCTACATCAGACGAAGTTCCAAAGACTCTTTACAGTTACACCATATTACAGACGACTATTGGAGAGAGGTGGTAGAACATACCGAAAAATTAATTAGTGAATGGCGGGAACGAGAAAAAGTCAATCGAATAATTATTTCAGTTTCTGAAGAAGACAGTGATACTTCTGACGACTCCTTGGACGACCCAGACAGCGAATTTGAACCTTTTTAATTAATAATGGAGAAATTTTGGCATTAATAAAAACACTTTGGGGTCTTTGTCAAGATTCTTTTTTTGTAGAATGGAATGCAGAAAGTTGACATAAATTATTTGTCAATAATGTTTTTTAATAATGAAAATTATTTATTAATTGATCCTACAAGAAAATAGAAAAATAAAATAAGTAAAAAAAAATTTAAGTTAAACGGTTTTATTGTAAAGAAACATAATAATGATGCAGATAATGTACTAAAAGCTAAAAAATAATTAGGTAGGTACCAGGTACCAGTCATCACACCACTCTCCTCATCAATCTAGTCTAGAGCATTGATCAGACTAGAATAAAATCGTTGGGCGTAGCGTAACCTGGGTAAATATGTAAATGATCGCATCATTATTATGTTTCTTTACAATAAAACCGTTTAACTTAAAATTTTTTTTTACATACCTATTTTGTTATTTTATTTTCAAGTTTTTAGTTTTTTTTAGTTTGTTTTTGTTTTGTTATTATTTTTCTAAAGTGTACTACTTGTCAAGCCCTTTCATTTGATACCCATATTGAGGGGATTGAAAAAAGTAATCCGCCATTTTATGGATTTTGAATTTTTCATGGTGTACTGTATTCTACTAGTTAAGCCCTTTCATTTGACACCCATATTGAGGGGGTTGAAAAAAATATCTAATCCGCCATTTTGTGGCGGCGGCCATCTTGGATTTACAATGATACTGAATATACATAATTGTATTGTCAGCGCAATATCCACAAATAAATTTTTACAAGGCCGTGGGATCTTGCTGGCATGCGCGAGTGAGTAGTCGTTAATGCTCAGCAACAGTGCCCGCGGTTTGACTATGGATGGGTGACTCATTTCTGCGCTGTGGCTAGGGTGCGCCTTGGTTCGCCTATCCAGTTTTACCTAATGAGGTTTTCCAGGTTTTCCTCATTCTCGCACTAAATGGTGGGTAGAGTACTAACAACTGTAGGTCGTTCCTGTGGCGCACCTGCGGCCAATAGTAATATGCCGTCTCCTCCGTCCCGCACAAGCTATATAGCTTCTGGGGCTAACCTTAGGGTTAGTAGGAGTGAGTAGAGATATTATTATTATTATTATTAATTACACATAAGTTTTGTATGCAAGTTACAAATATTTTAAAACGTTTTTCGAAACTAAATATTAAACTAATACATCCTGCAAATAGAATTTTTTCGATAAAGTGCAGAGAGCATGATATTATTTACAATTTTTTAAGTTATATCAATTACAACAAAATTAATATTGAAAATTCTTACTATACCTAAATTTAAAATTAATAAAATTCTCGTAAAATGTCAAAAATCATGTTTAAATATTCTCATTTCCAATTTTTATAGTAATATTCTTAGGACAAAAGGAGAACTTAAAAATACAGAATTTAAAATTAAAAATATCCTACCATAAACTTACAGCAATTGTGTGTATCATTCATAATACCAAAAATTCAATACTTACTGCATTTATCAACATAAAAGAAAAACAACAACGCGAATTAATGAAACTTACAAATAAACATGAAAACAACAACTCAATTAATACTAATTGGACACATAATATATTCACCAAAAATATTCCAACAAATATTAAAAAAATACAAATAGTACACATTCCAATCAGAAAAAAAGAAAAAAAAATAATTAGAAATCAAATTTGTCAAGTTATTAAAAAATACACTAATTAAACTTCAAAAATAAATAAAAAATAAATGTTAAATAACATTAAAATTGCAAAAATCTTCCTCAAAAATAATCCACAAATAATTGCATTAAAACCTAATAAAAGTATTAAAACAGCAATTATGAAATCCACAGATTATGAAAATAAACTTTATGAGCTATTAGATGACTGATCAACATATACAATTATTTCTAAAGATCCTACTATTAGCTTACAAATGAAAAACAATAATTTTATTTCTAAATTATTTGATGAAGGTAACATTCCTCCAAACCTCAGGAGCAAACTTAAAATTTAAAATTATCTACCTCCTCCTATTTATGGCCTACCAAAATTACATAAAACTAATATTCCTCTCTGACCAATTGATTTCGCATTCAAAGAACATTTTATAAATTATCAAAATTTTTAGCCAATATTCTAACATCACAGGACAAAATGAATTTAACATCAAATTTCCAATCAATTTCCCTAAATGTAATATCACTGTACACAAATATGGTCATATAGAATCCACCAATTGTGCAATAATAATACTGTATGCACAAACCAAACAATGCCTTTGTATCACTTATGTTTTTGAAAAACTCTGTGACACGCTTTCGATGTCAAAAATTAGTTGATTTGTGAAGCGGCACACCGAGGTCTTCTGGGAAATTCACCGGCTCAGTCCGATCCTGGAATCTTATATTCATTTACTTCTATTCACAGACAAAAACAATAGACACTATGGTTTCACATAATCTAACTTTTTTATGTCATATACATTTACTATACAAAATATGACCTTGGTTTCACGTTACTATTGTTCTAGTTTTTGATATTCATTTAAAAAAAACATCCCCTTGTCCTTGATATTCGAAAGCCACTATTATTTAATAAAAACGATGAATATTTGTTAATTTCAGATACAAAATGGCTGTGTATAGTATTAGGAATATGTGGAGATTTTTTTTCGCCGTACGCTTATGGAAGCCAAATGACTTTCTCAACAATTCATGAGTGGACGCAACTTGAGTTCGATTATGCTACCTCAGAGGATCGACAAAGGGACATAGATAGTGGGGCTTTCGTTCCTGGACACCCTGCACCTATTGATGTCGATGTGTACTATGGACGTAAGTTCACAACACCATCACCATTTCCATCTCAAGACGACAACTTTTTTAGCAAATAACGTAAAGAAAATTTTTGTGTCGGTACCAAGATTTCAGCCTGGTTGCCCCATAGCTTTAGGTTACATTTCCAACAAGAAAGTCGACAGTAATCCAGTAATCACGCCCTATCCATCCTGGAGGTGGCATCAGAATCCAAATAGATGTGCTACGGATCGTATAGTGTCCGTATACAGAATGAAGGTAAAAAGACATTTAAGTTGAGTTTCCAAATGTTTAAATGTTCAATTTCAGATTGATGAGTGTGGGAGGCTCTGGGTTTTGGACAACGGACGTCTGTTAGAAGAACAAACTTGTCCACCACAGCTGCTAGCTTTTGATTTGAGAACGGTAACTAAATCTTTTGTATTTACTATTTACTTGTAAATTTAAATTTTAAAAGTTGCACCCTGGTAAAGAATAACTCAAAGAAAACTTGTCCATCATGAAACGATTGCCAAGTGGCAAGAAAGTGACGTAGACAATGGCTGCACTAGATGAAAAACGAAGGTAAATGAACAAAATAGTTCATCGAATTAAGTCAAGTACCATGGAGACGTAGGAGGAAAAACAGAAATGGTGCATCGCCATATTATTGCTTCCCTTACTATTTTTTGCAGTTTTTGCAAATGTGTCGATCGGCTGCTGGGTCCTTCTGAACTGCGACCAGCAAGGTCGTTTGTTCTTACCCTTCTTCTAATAGGTTCCTAGGAATTCCAATCTCCTCGCGAAGCCTAGTATTTCCCTAGAAGACTTTCTCTTACTTCATCAGGTGTTAATTCCACACTGCCAAAGTGAGCAAGTCCGGGCAATGTCCGGTAAGGAGGCCTGTAAGGAGCCTCAGTTCATTCCTGGATAGATCAAGAAGCTTTTTGGCATTCCTTAGTGAGCAGCCAATGAACTTTTTCGCCTGTTTCTGACCTGGAATTTTTCCCCGATGCCGATGGGACCGTTTTCTGTTCCTTTCCCACCGTTCGACTTCTATCCGTTTGGGCGTTTTATTTAAACCACAGAACGGTTCCGGTCCAATGGGTGGTGTCTTTGAGGCTGTTATAGCCAGTTCGTCGGCCTTCTCATTGACTGCTATCCCCTGATGACCCGGCACCCACAAAAGGGTAAGCTTGTTACCCCTTGCCAGTTGTTTTAGGGATTGCCGACATTCCCAGAGAGACCTCGACTCAAAGCTGTGGGCCTTTAGAGCTTTGATGGTTGCCTGGCTGTCCGTCAGAATGTAGGTCCGTTTTCCCCCGAGATTTCGATTTCTTCGTAAGCACTCTTGGGCACACAGATTGACAGCAAGCAGTTCTGCTTGCCCTATGGTTGGGGAGCTTTCTAAGGCTATGGATTCCCTGTTATGTATTTGGATAGATATATGCCTATGTCTGTCCCATAATCTGTTTTCGATCGTCGGTGTACCATATGGACGAGTTTCGAGCCAATTGGTTCTCACCGTTTGGCGGCCCTCCATGACCACTTCTAACATCACTTCAAAGTCAAACACTTTTGGCATTAAGTCCAATGGTTTAGCCAAAAATTCTGTTTGTACCTCTTCCAGAATCTTTAAATGTGCTTGCTGGTTCCCTTATTTGAACTTTTCCGTCTGATAAAGACCATCCTTTCTCGCCTGTAACTGAAGTGGAAGCAGGTCCAACGTTACCTCTAGGGCTGTCGTGGGAGTTGTACCCATAGCCCCAGTTATGCCCATACACACCAACCGCTGCAGTTTTTGCAGTTTGTGCTGCGTTGTAATTTCTTGAGTTTTCGTCCTCCATACCAAAGGGTCGTAGGTGACGATGGGTGACCATTGTGTAAGACCAGTAGGTCATTTTTGGTTGTAGTCCCCATGTCTTCCTAAAAAGTTTGCGGCATATCTATAGAAACGCCGCAAATTCCAGTTCAGATTGTTTGCCCATTTCACTGAGGAGCTCGCAGGTTCAATTTTCTTCGTCTTGTAAATGGAATTACGGTGGTTCCCTTACTGTTGCGGCATGGAATCCTGCAGCTACGCAGATTACAAAAAATAGTTCTTCTTATTGTCATTTTAAGAATTGAGAAAGGGGCAAAATCGTCATTGAGGAACTTCCAGTGCCCCGGATGCTTGGAGCAACTATGGACCAAAAACCTAGAACTAATCTGATGGAAATGACCCTTTTACTCAAATCCTTATTAATGAAAACCGCCAATTAATCGAAATCTGGACTTGATAGTCCATTCTTGATGATTTTGGCAGATTAGAAGATGTGGTGCATGGACAATGCTCGGTATAATCATTCACTTCCTCAGATTTGCTTTTGATATTGATGGGTTAATCCCAAATCTATTGAGAAATTTCCTAGTGTAGGTTCTTCGTTCAGCTTTCGAAAAAAGTTTGATCCTTTGCTTTTTCGAATTTTTTCCACGGACTATTTATTCTCAAGAAGCACCATTTCCTCAATCTGAGTTTCATCCGCTACACATGATGGCTATAAAGTGATAGCTTTTGCTTTACTTCCACTTTGGTATTTTCCTGCTTAGGCAATAACAGATTTTAGACAAAAACTCTTCCTAAGAATGGAACTATGGACAGATTTTCCTATTAAAATTCTCGCTAGGGCTGTCATTTTCGTTTCTTATGTGGACTATTATTGTTTATTTTACAGAATGAACTCATACATCGCTACGAAATCCCTTCAAGGCAATTAGAATCTCGTTCCATATTAGTAACACCAATAATCGACGTGCGGGATCCTAGTGATAAATGTAGGGACACCTTTGTGTACATAGCCGATACGCAAACGTTCTCGATCATAGTATATGACGTCAGAAGGGGAGTTTCTTGGAAAGCGTCCGATAAAACTATGTATCCTTATCCAAACTGGGGTACTTTTGACATTCAAGGTTAGCTATTCCTTGCTTGTGCTTTATCAGTTGCAATTCAATAAACCTTTTCTCAGGTGAATCTTTCGATTTAATGGATGGTATACTTGGTATGGATCTCTCCCCATATGTTCCTGGGGAAGACAGGAAGCTCTTCTTCCACGCCATGAGCAGTGATACAGAAAACTGGGTGTACACATCAGATCTCAAGAACCAGTCCAGATTCATGCATGATCCTGCGTCTTCACCTGAAATCTTCCATGTAAGCAACTACTTGATATTTTTTGATGTGAGTGCATAAAAAAATTTTTGTAGACCTACAAAGGAAAAAGACCTTCACAAAGTGCAGCAGAAGCCATAGATGCAAACGGTGTAGCGTACTTCGGAGTTATGCACGAAACGGAAATCGACTGTTGGAATACAGCAACTGAGTATGGACCAATAAACATTGATACTCTAATTCAGGATCCAACTACTTTACAGTTTGCTAGTGGAATGAAGGTACGAATTCTACACTCATTATCACCATCCTCGTACTTCTTTCCTGCTTCTATTTCTAGATTATCAATAACAGAAAAGGAATGCAAGAACTGTGGGTGTTCACAGTCCGTTTCCAAAAAATTGCAGCTGAAACTCTTGACGCCTCGGAAGTAAATTTTAGAATTCTAGCGGCCAAAACTGAAGATTTACTTGCCGGAAGCAAGTGCAAGAGCAGTAGTCACACTCAGGCACCTTTGGTGGGTGGAGGATACGGCTTAAGGCCACAACCTAGTCATGGATATCACAGACGTCCTCATACAAGAAGAGCAGTTGGCGAAGATGTATTTTTCCCATTATGATTAGGTTTTTCTATTTAATCTAATTATTTAATTTGTTTTTTGCCATAATTAATAAATACTTTTTTTACTTCATCTCCATAGAGGCCTTTTATTCCATAAGCCCAGGTTTCCTTAGTTTTGAGTGTGGTTGTATTTTTATTCAAACTCCAACTCGTATTTATCTTCTTCTGATTTCGGGCATCCAAAAACTCTGTAGTTTACAAGTCTAATCCACATATATTTAAGTGAGTAGAAACACCACAAGAAGTATCAAAAAACATGTCATCATCAGAAAGTTCTCAGTCCGGAGACTGGTTGGACGCGTACCTCCATCCTTTCCTATCCTGAGATAACCTACGCAAATCCCCAAAAGTCATGCGTTTTTAAGAGCCTCTTCCGAGTTTCTACATTTATCATTCCCGAGCATAATAGTTATTTCTTTTTATTAAATGCAATTCGGCTACCATAGCGAGTTATTTGAGTTCCTAAATAGCAGAAATCGGAGACTTCCCCTACCTTCTCGTTTCCAATTTGTATTTTCGTTTTCGCGCCCCCTACACCCCAAAATTTTAGTTTTCTTTTTATTGATCTTCATACCATAGCCCTCTGTCAAAACCGCTTCCATTCCGTTCAGAGCCCTTCCTGACTCTTCTTTGCTGGATGCTAATACTGCTATATCATCCGCCAATCTGAGCATATTAATAGTTTGACCCTGTATATTAATTCCAGCAGCTGTTCTGTCTTTAACACTATTAATCGCATCTTCGGTATATAAATTGAAAGCTACAGGCGATAATGCACATCCCTGCCTCACTAGTTTTCGGATATTTACTTCTACCGTGTAACAAACTTCCATGTGTAGTACATGGGGAAATAACATGGGCAATTACATTTTTGGGGATTCCTGCTCCCCATGTGTAGTTACAGTGGTGGTAAAGGTAGCAATCGAAAGACTATTTTTTTCTGCGTATGAGGATATCAAAAACTCTGCAATTTTCCAATTTATTAAAGCATTAAAAGCAAAAATTACACTAATAATTTTCAAATTAAAACACGGATATTCATCAGATTACCTACGACAATTTAATTTATTCTAATCAAAGACTCCCTTGATTCTAATTTCTAATTCGTCTGAACTGTCAACATTATTTATCGACAATTTAAAATTTGGGTTTCAAAATGAACAAAAATATTTATTCAGTTGAAGAAAAGGTTTTCATTGTGAAAACATTTTACGGCGGCAATAGTCTGCGGGTAGTCCGTGACTTATTTTCTGTAAAATTCAATAACAGTCCTATTCCTTCGGTAACAACAATAAAAAATTTAGTTAAGAAATTTGAAGATACTGGGCATCTTTCATTGAAAGAAGGTAATTTTTACTAATACATTTACTTGGTTTTTATTTAGATAATTCTGAGTCGCTTACTATTATTACCTAGTTGCTAATTCCTTATTGTTCGCTAACTTAAATTTTACTGGGATTATGAGAAATTTAACAAGTGATAACGTAGAGTGAAACAAAACTAAAATTAATCTTATCATTTATTTTTTTAGTCGTTCCAAGCAATCTATTAAATGTTGAGGTCGAGGAAATGGTAATAGGCCTGATAACTGCTAATCCAACATCTAGTTTAAGGTCTATTGCCCTAGAATGTAATGTTTCAAGAGAAACTGTCCGTAACATATTTAAAAAAACAAATATCATCCCTTTAAATTCCAATGTCACCAAGAGTTACCTACTTCCTTTTGACGAAGAATCAAGGCAAACTTTCTGTGAAGAAATGCAAGAACGGGCTAATCGGGATCGCAGCTTCCTCTCATCAATTTGTTTTACCGCTGAGTGTACCTTCACTTTAAATCAAGAGCCAAATTCACAAAACGTTAGGCATTGGGCCCAGGAAAATCCCAAAATAAATCTAGCCACTACAACGCAATAAACTCAAAAAATCAATATTTGGGCAGGCATTTTTAATAATCGCATTATAGGACCATTTGAAATACAGGGAAATTTAAATTCAGAAGCTTATTTAGATCTTTTAATTAACCATATTGGCCCTGCATTAGAAGAAGTTGCACATGCGAATCGGGAGGTCTGGTTTCAACATGACGGATGCCCAGCACATTTTGGAGCACAACTGAGGGAATTATTAAATGAAATATTTCCAGAGAGCTGGATTGGTCGAGGTGGTGCTATAAACTGGCCAGCTAGATATCCCGATTTGGCACCGTGTGACTTTTTCTTGTGGGGTCATTTAAAAAATAAGATTTGTAAAACTCGTCACCCAAATATTGATTCTTTAAGGAATGCTATTTTTGCGGAATGCAACTTAATAAACGATCGGCAACTTGCGAATGTGAGAAATTCTTTCTATAATAGGCTGGGATACTGTCTGATACAGAATGGGGGTTTATTTGAATATTTGTTATAGTTATTTTTCTTTCTTTATGTTACTTTAATTTCATTGTATATTAATAAGTTTTTGTCCTTACCTAGATATGAAATAAATAAGTATTAAATTGCCAGATTACAAAATTCATGAGAGCAAAATAAACAAAAAATGTTGCCGCTTGTAAAATTTTTCATAATTGCAGTAAAATTAAAGTAATTTAATTTTTATTATTTCATTTTACTGCTTTAACATTTTCCCAAAAACTTTTTAATAGGTTAGACGACACCTACAATTTACCCTAAACTATGGACCAGCATTCACCAACGAAACATCCACACCAGTAATCAATTAATTGTCAACTATAGGTAATGACAATAATAATGTGAATGAGAATTATCTAAATAAAAAAACAAGTTTATGTATTAGTAAAAATTAACTTCTTTCGATGAAAGATTCCCAGCCTTCAAATTTCTTACTAAATTATTTGTTGTTATACCGAAGGAATCGGACAGTTATTGAATTTGACAGAAAATAAGGCACGGACTACGTGCAAACTATTGCCGCCGTAAAATATTTTCACATTGAAAACCTTTTCTTGAACTGAATAAATATTTTTGTTCATTTTTAAATGTTGACAGTTCAGAAAATCCATAAAAATCAAAGACGTCCGTGATTAGAATAAATTAAGTTGTCATGGATAACCTGATAGATTTCTGTGTTTTAGTTAGAAAATTATTAATGTAATTTTTGCTTTAAATGCTTTAATAGATTGGAAAGTTGTAGAGTTTTTGATATCCTCATACGCAGAAAAAAATAATCTTTCGATTGCTACCTTTACCACCACTGTAACTATACACATGGGGAGCAGCAATCCCCAAAAATGTAATTGCCCATGTTATTTCCCCATGTACACATGGAAGTTTGTCACACGGTATATGTTCCTGCTCAAATTCTATAACTACCGTTTGCTCTTTGTATAGCGCGCGTTCCCCTGTTTCTTCTAAATCCAAACTGATCTTTTCCTAATATTTCTTCCGCCCTTTTCTCCACCTTTCTTTGAACAATTCTAGTTAAAATTTTTAACGTGAGGGAAGTTAAACTGATCGTTCCAAAATTTTCACCCCAATCCGCGCCTTTAATTCTTGGCAAAGCTACTATGTTCTATTACCTCGATCTATTACGATCTATTACCTCTTAACCTGCGCACTTTAAGATTTCTGCCTGCAAACTATCTATACCTGGTCCTTTAGCGTTTCTTAAACTTTTTAGTGCTAGTTCAAACTCTTCTCTCATTATAGGACACCCTAGGTTGTCCCGCTCTATAGTGCTTTCGCTTTCTAATATATCTCGTACCTCCTGTCCCGCATATTATATAAGTTACCCAAATATTCTTTCCAACTATCTGCCTTCCGCCCGCTTCCGATTAGGATGTCTCCTGCCTCATTTCTAATGTTCTTGCTGCTAGATCCAATTTTTCTAAAATTTCTCCTGATTATTTTATATGCTTCATCAGTCTTTCCTACTTCGAACATTGATCATGCCACAATAGACTATTTTGCAAAATTTAGTATAATTTATTGCAAATTAAAACACAATGAATAAAATATCAACATAAGTTGAGAGAAATAAAGATACGTATGTCACATTAAAGTAAAATAAATTAAAATATTATTTTCCTGACGTCTCTAAGCAAAAATACAAAAATTAAAATATCTATATAAAAACAAATATACCCCAGTGTTTCTTTGCGATTTTAAATGAAGAAATGACAAATGCATTCAGATGACGCTATTATTTTATCAAATTTTTAAGTAAGACTTTCCTCAAAAATCTCATGTCTACTCCGAAAAAGTTGCCATAGAAATAAAGAACCATAGAGCAACAGTTACCTAGGTATATTTATTTATCGTAAAACCTAATAAAGGGGCAATTTTCTTAACATACCTAAAATGCTGGTTTGCGAATTTTAGACTGGCACACAATTTGCAATATTCGAACTCATTTCAAAAAGTAAATTAAAATATTTCGACAGTCACGTTATCAGAGTAAGCTTATCAAAAGACCATCTGTACGAGCACTGTTCTATGTCGAAAATTTCCAAATGTTCTATTATATCATTATGCCTTTAAAGCAAATTCATTACCAAACACTTAAACGGATTGCAAAATCCTCCTACTAACCGAAAGTTTCGTTTGAAGTGCACTTTTTTGTCTGCTCTAAAAATCCAATTTTTCCTGCCCAACACTTTCGGTTATCTCATGAAATGCTAATACATGTACCGTTGCGTGCGTAGAGAGAGATACCTGTACCTTGCAGATAAGAACAAAAAGAGATGAAATATTCAATAATTAAACACCCAAGCTTTCACAGTTTAAGTCTGCCAGTGGAGCTTAAGCGCAAATCAGTTGTTATGATCAGTGTAAAACAGTGTATGTTTAGGTGATCTCGCGGTTCGGCCGGTTCTTCAATAAAAAAGTGATATTCTTGTATTGGAAATGCGTAGATACTCATCAACAAGCAAATCGGCGGAAATACTGAAAGGGACGAAAGCAAAGATGGTATGCGTATTTTTTTCCAATTACATGTGTAAGAATTAGTTAAAATGTAAATGATTCATTATGCCGATTGAAATATCCGCTTTACTGGCATCAACTTTCATTTTCAATTTTCTAGAAATCACATATGCTCTTATTATTTTCAAATTCTGTAAACCTCTCCGGTCTAGTTACTCAGTGGTTAATCAAATATTGTGAAGTAGTTAAGTTGGAAGCATGGAATGCTGAAAATATCCATGTCTAGAAACCCTCAATAAATAAATTTGATTTACCTTGGTTTTATTTTTTAGTACTACTGGAAAACTTATGCGAAATCTACGCCACATCATATTTCTCTTAATTTACTGATATCTTGGGCAAAGGAGTGTACTAACAACTTGAAAATAGAAAATACACTGCTCAAAATTGTCTAAGGAACACAAATAATTTTCATCGTATGATTTTTATCTTACAAGTCAAGTAGGTTCTCCATCTGGAAAAGAAAGAAGGCATTTAGTGTTAGAACATGGTTACAAGAACAGATAAGTTGTATAGGTGAACTGTCGATGTATGAAGAAATACCTGATTTCATGTGCGCAGTTATTTTAGTCGTCCCCGTTTGGTTGTTGGTGGCCCAGGCAATGTCTTTTGGGCACTAGAAGGTCAGACGAAGGGTCTTGGGCAATGGAAGGTCCAGGCAGCGGGTCAGGGGCTGTGGAAGGTCCAGGCTGAACAGTGAGTTGTTACTGTTCTTCAACTGAAAAAAATTGTAATTGAATGATTAATGATATTATAGAGAAAAATTGATTAGTAAAGATGCATAATTCTGCAAAATATTACATGAATTAATACCTTCTGTCGCCTCAGCTGCTTCAGCCAACTGTTCAGCCTGACCCTTCCACAGCCCCTGACCCGCTGCCTGGACCTTCCATTGCCCAAGACCCTTCACCTGGACCTTCTAGTGCCCAAAAGACATTGCCTGGGCCACCAACAACCAAACGGGGACGACTAAAATAACTGCGCACATGACATCAGGTATTTCTTCATACATCGACAGTTCACTATACAACTTATCTGTTCTTGTAACCATGTTCTAACACTAAATGCCTTCTTTCTTTTCCAGATGGAGAACCTACTCGAAGTGATGACCCAATCCTGGGTTCGACTTTCCCTCATTTCAAGACACATGTACATTAATACATACAGATTTCATATTCAGCTTTATATTCAGTGTCGTGTACCTAATATGTTGTAAATATAATTTGTTAATGTTTTCATCAAACATGCTTTGCCATCAATTCATTCAAAACAACCTCTTTTAAGCGTAATACATCGAAAGTATAACGCCGATGAGAGATAGACAGGTGGGAGGGACCGTTTTGGCTGTAGAGCGCAGAAGGCATTTTTCGTAATTTTCGCTTTGCTCCCTCCCACCTTATTAGAAAACTGAATGCTAGAGACGTATCTTGTAGGAAATTTAATGTACTTTCACGTGGTATGAGGGTTTTTGTTGATAACATGTATATTTTTCGAGTTGTAGGGGGTGGGAGTGGGCGTTTCGGACGTTTTCGCAGAAGGGCCAAAAAATTGCTGTTTTTCAGCGCGCTCTAGCGCCGATACCTCTCGTCAGAAAATCAAAGTTTACCAGTGCATTTTGTAGGAAATTTTGTCTACTTTAATTTTGTTTAGAATGGTCATCTTCGAAAAATGCATAGTCTTCGAGATATAAGTGAAACACTGAAAAGATTGAGAAAATGTTGAGGTTTTTTGTGTTTTTCGTTGTGAAGCCGACCTCCTACATGGCAGCAAACTTGAAATTCGGATTTACCACCCCAAAAAAACATATAGAACCGCCGAGAAAAAGACAATTTTGTTACGAGAAAACCACCATTTGACTGGGCTAATTGCACTATACTCGAAGCTGTGCCCTATAAATAAAAGTCGCACGGGTATATTCAAATGTTGTAGGCATTTTAATTTAAAGTCACTTATTGTCTGACAACTTTCCTCGTTCGACGGTAGGTGGCGTTTTTACTTATAAATTTTCTATAAGCCTACCTGTATCATACGCTTTACGAGTAATGGCATGGAACCCAGGATAGTTTTGTGGTTAGAACGGCCGCTGCGAAAGTCAAAACCCTGGGTTCGAGTCCCAGATGCGCGTCGTCGCATTTTTCATGTAGTTTCTAATTAAGGAAACTTTTTTCTTAACTGTTAGTTCACTGAATTCATTTCATTCATTTTTTATCGTTTAGCAACTACTTTTATTTTAGATTGGGTCACATTAGTTCATATTTCCGTATAAGTACATGCATATATGTCTACTTATTACTGTTTAAATTTGTATTTCATTACGATGTTTAAAGTATTAACTAGCTATTAACTACGTTCTTAAATTGTATAATATATTAATGTTAAAATATTTGAGGTAACTAGTAGATTAAATGAGTTTTTCTCTTACAAAAATTAAGAACTTTCTATAAATTCTATATTAGTTTACCTCTACTGAACTGTGAGAATAAGTATATTTTTAGCCAAAAATCAACAGATTTTTCGCGTTAAATGATTACTAAACATTTGTTTTATATCCTTGTTTGCGTCTCCAATCTATCCAGCAATAAAAATCGAAATAATTTACGATCGTATCACTACGTATGAGTTTTAAAAGTTAAATAGGAGTAGTTCTTCTTCAAGATGGTTGTAATCATTGTGAAAGATCTGGGCAACAAATTATCGAGGTATAAACGAAATCTGAATGAAAGACCGTGACGATCTGGTTCTTCACGGTGGTTTTTCTCCTGTTTTGACACACTTTTTTCGCCTAGTACAATAATATTGTTCTGTTAATCGACTGCGTAAATTTCTGCATTTTATATGCATAATAGTCTTTTATTATCTTGAGTCTAAGACTAGTTTTCGTTATCCAGGAATGGGTTTTATAATACAAGTAAATGAACAATCGATTTGTAGTCCATAGTTTGATACTGAATACAAAATTGAATAGCGCTAAAAACCGACTGCTTATTCGGTAAGTTTATATTTCTATTACCTCTTGCCCTCCCGTACTCTTTAATGGAATTACTGAAGGACAGAAAATGTCTCCATGTAGCAGTCATCAGTACGTGCAACCATGCATCACTCCTCACAATTATTCAATTTTATAATTTATACTTAACAAACATTGTCCTTCAAGTGACGACATTCATCAGTTGTCAAATCATCTTTTGCTGAAGCACCAAAGAAATGTTGCGGTGGTTAGGTCCGGGGAATATGGTATGAATATGTACCTATGTCACAACTGCTGAAACAGGGGAGTTCAGCAACAGAGCCTGAGTAAGAGGCTGTGCTCAACCAGTGTATAGGTACTGTAAATTGTTTTGAGACTTACATAAGAACTCTCAATTAATTTGGTAGTATATACAAGGGACATAACGCCGAACCATGCGGCACCCCACAACTAACACAATCAGGCTGAAAAAAATTGTTTTCAGTTTTCCCCACTTCAGTTAATTATTGTATATCCACGCACTGTTCCTCTTCTTGAATAAGTAGAAACAAGAATTGATATTCATTCTAATTTATGCGAGGAATTTCTCCCCGGAAAACTTGCAGTAGAGGTATTAAATCTAGCAAATGATAGAGTGAAAATAGACAGTTCTACATAGGAAACAGGTAGTTCATAATTTTTATTAATATCCCCATTAAAATCGCGAACCAACTTATTGTAGTAAAAGTTATTGCATTTATTATGGCAGCTGTATATCAATTCAGACACATACTTTCTATTACGTGAAATAAGCACATATTGTAATCCTTTTTGCAGAACCGAAGATAAGGAGAATATCATGAAGAGCACCTGCTGCAAGACAAATAGAAAACAATGGCACTCAGTACTTCCTGGTTTCAGAACTGGAACCCTCCAGCTGATTTATTCCCCGATACAGCACACTCTAATATCTCGACTACATTTTCTTTCAATCCTGGTTATGAACGTAAAAATGAAGGTGAGTTTACACAGAACTACGTAACTCATTTAAATTCCTGACTGGTTGCGCCTCTCGTCTATTAGAGTCACAATATCCCTTGTTATCCAGAGTTTTCTACTTTCATTCTGTTTATGACCCAAAATATCTCTAGCTGCAGAATCTAAAATATTGTTAATGCAGTTACAGCAGCTAGAAATGAATCTGAACGATTTCGATACTATTAATGACTCTCCTGATGACGTCATTGTGCTGAAACTACGAGGCAAATAGTCAGTGTCTACCGACCTAGTCTTTCTTTATTATGGTTATTCCTTCCCACAACACTACACTAGTCATATTATTTTCCTTCTTGTGTTCCTCTTCTTCTGCCTCCTCTCCCCTTTATTCATCCCCTTTCATCTTCGTTTTCCTGCACGTCCTTTCCCTCCCAATGTTGTAGGTTATGAGGCTCCAAGCAACCAATTACTGTTTTCAACTGAAAGAGTGGTAGTAAAAGAATGTTGATTTTGAAATCAATCCGGTCCCGTTCTTTAAAAAGCGATTATTTAAACAACCTTAACAAATCAGCGCGAACAAATTATTGACAAACTTACCGGCGCTCTATTTAACCATATTTGTCTAACTCTGTTGATATTAGCAGAGATACAAATTTCATGCTCTTCGTGCTCAATGAACCTTACAAAATTCTTCATAAATACCTAACTATAACTGCAATGAAGATCAAGATTAGTTCATCCCACGTTTTTCTATCCAGAATTTTTTGTTTTAGTAAAAGAAATGCATATAATTGAAAACTCAATCGATTTGTCTAAATAAAAACACGTAATTCAAAATCATATATACAGACAAATAAATGAGTACGCTCGATTTGAGTTGTTGAATCGACATTTGTAACAGAGTTTTTGTTAATATTTTTATGCTTGTTGCCCACACTATCAGATTTGTCGGTTAGGTTCCGGACCTGATGAAAACCTGATAAAATGAAAATTCCAGGTTTGTATCAGATTCTCGTTAGTTTCAGTGATATTAAAGTGCAACTTGGTATCTATAGAAATAGAACGTCTTTGATTTTAAATGTATAGCTCCTATGATGAGAAGTTGCCATAGAAACGTATAATGCATACACGATTTCTTGAATTATTCTGACAACTAAGGCTTGAGTCACACGAGCGTTTTAGTAACGTACGTTATAACGGACGTTGCGACGTACGTTGCTGCATTATACTAAGGCTTGAGTCACACGAGCGTTTTAGGAACGTACGTTATAGCGGACGTTGCAACGTACGTTGCTGCATTATACTAACGTAAATGTTACCAGTCACATTAACAACATACGTTGGATTTAGCGTCCGTTCAACGCTGACGACGGACGAGAAATGCTACAACGTACGTTAAGAAATGTAACGGACGTTGTAGCGTACAATATGTATTATGAACATATTTATCAAGGCACACGGTCGACAGTTAACGCCTGTCGTCCGTCTACGAAGACTGAAATTATCGGTAAAAATATACGTCATATTACCTCAAGATGAACATTGAATTATTAATAACAAAAGTAGAAAAGGGGCCATCATTTTGGAACGTATCTTGTAACGATTATAAAGATAAAAATATAAAAAACAAAGAATGGCTTGAAGTTACACATTTATTAGTAGGAGACGTTCAATGTGTAAAAAGCTCCTCGCAATAATCTTTCGCTGTTTAAGACGCACCCATCATTTTCGCAGTTTAGTTCTTTTTTTCGTATTTGCAGAAATAAATAAACAACAACTGCAGTTTCCACGTCATTCATTTCGCAGATCACACAACACTAATGCTCTGTGTGACCACGATATCAACGCACGTTAAAAACAACGTCCGTTATAACGTACATTACCAAAACGCTCGTGTGACTCAAGTCTTAATATATAAATTTGACGTTTTCTGAGTCACAGTAACCTACACAGAAATGTTCCGATTGGCCATAGCCCATTGGATAATGGGTTCATTATTCAATGGCCGTTTTGAATATGAATGCGTTATATAAGTATTCAAATGTCTAAATAATGTGAAACTTAATAGAGATGTAGTCTCCTTTTTGGAAGGCCTGTATTGCCAAATATTAGATTTGGCTTTTACACACGTTTTTGTTTCAAAAATAAATGCCAGCAAGAACTATTCTCGTTCATTTAACTCTCAGGACCGTATAAAATTAAGTCCATTCAAAGAACACCAAAAACATGCAAATACTATATCTCATTTCCTGTTTCTAAATAATGTTTGTCTGCAAACCTCGGTAGGCATGCATTTTTTGTGTTAAAAGTGTTAAAGTCAAGTAGCTTACTTTTCACGCTCTAGCAATTCTACGATTTACTAGAGACTTCGTACCTGTGTAAACAATAAAAAGAAAGAAATAATCTGCCCATTCATGCAGCTTGTTAGGGATTACGGCAAAACTGTTTTTGTTTTTGGATCATTGTTTTCCTTAGGCTCGTATAGCTGGCAATTAGTGGCAAATCTGAAAGTAGTTCGGTACATTTAAATAAATTAGAAACATGTATGCAGTTACATAAATAATTTATTAAATAACAGGCAAGGTCTTTGGTACCTACACCTAATTTTTGCTTCCAAAGTAGTTACGATTTACTTACGATTTAGTCTATTTAGTTTTAGAGTGGTTTTCATTCCGAAGTCTGGTTCCCTTCCCAAAATAACTTAATCTATGCACTTCTTCAAAAGTAGGAATCCTACATCCCAACAATTTTCGAACTCAAAAATTAAAAATATTTTTCGAGATTTTTTAATACCGCTTTAATAGTCCCATAACTAACTAACTAACTAACTAACTAACTAACTAACTAACTAACTAACTAACTAACTAACTAACTAACTAACTAACTAACTAACTAACTTTTTTTTTGGTGGAGGAGGGGAAATCTTCGAAAGACTCCCGGGCTCCCCGGGAAGTGCTGGATTGCCTCCCATCTGGGAGACCCTACCAGCTAAAACCCCTCCTCCATTCTCCACTCTGCAGCGGAACCACTCAGCATTACTTCACGGCAGAGCTGCCTTATTCTCTTTCTTCTCTTGACGTATCCCTCTCCTCTAGCTCTTTATTTTCAATTATCAGTCTCAGTTGACTATATACTCCGTTCCACTTCTCCTCGGATTCAAGCATTTCCTCTATCAGGTTTTCTGGTTTGGGCGTTTTGTGCGTCACTACCCTTATAGCATCTCTCTCTTTCTGCCACCAAACGCACTTGAATACAGTGTGCTCCACCGTGTCTTCCTCTCCACAATAGCAACATGTTGCTGTACTTTTCCAGTTCATTCTTTTTAAGTATGATGTATGATGATGTATTTGAGATATATAGTAATCGATCTCACCATGTTCTCTATTATACCATTCCTTTATTTTAGGGATGAGTCTCCTGGTCCACTCCGCTTTATCCTCCAGAGCTTCCCATCTTCTCTGCCATTGTTTCATTGTGTCGTCTCTCAACTCCCCTCTGCTCCCAACTGTTCCTTCATACGCTCTATATCGCTCTTCGACCAATAAATCTATGGGAAGGCTTCCAGCAACGACTTGTAGCGCCGCTGTTGAGGCTGTTCTGTACGAACTGCATATTCGGATTAAGTACTTCCTTTGCGCACCCTTCACCATCTTCCTGTATTTTTCCCACTTTAGTGTCCTATGCCATATTGGCGCTCCGTACAGTATAATAGAGTTAACCACTGAGGTCAACAACCGTCTCTTGCTGCTTCTCGGTCCTCCCACATTTGGCATAAGTCGCCCTAAGTTTGTTGCCGTAGCCACAGCTTTCTTTGTGGCTTCCTTAACGTGCACGGTCATGGTCATATTTCTATCAAATATGAGCCCCAAGTACTTTATGCTCCTACTAGTTTCAATCCAGGTGTCTTCTACCTGTATGTTTAGTCCAGTCATCTTTCTCCCTCCCACAAGCAGCACTACTTCCGTTTTATTAGGGGCAATCTTTAGTTTTTTCCTTTCCATCCACTGGCTTACTATCAGTATGGAGTGGTTTAGTTTGGTCTCTAACTCACTCTTACTCTTGCCCTTTACCACAATTGCGATATCATCCGCAAACCCCACAATTGTCGCTCCCATTGGCATGTGTAGTTTTAATACTTAATCGTAGAAAATGTTCCACAAAAGGGGGCCCAACACGGATCCTTGTGGCACCCCACAGGTTACGGCCATATTCTTTGCTTCGGTAACCATCAGTTTCCGTTCCGAAAGGTAGCTACACACTACTTGTATTAAGTAGGAAGCGACCCCTCGTCCAATCAATTCTCCTATAATTTGTGCCCACGGAGCCGTGTTAAAGGCGTTCTGAACGTCCACCGTAGCCATGGCGCAGTACTCCCCGTTCGTGCCGTCCGCTATCTTTTGCACGTACCTCATCGCATCGGTCGTTGACCTTCCCTTTCGGAAACCGAACTGCCTTTCTGAGAGGTCTCCTTTCACCTCTATTTCCTCTCTAAGCCTCCGCGCTATCAGTTGTTCATAGAGCTTTCCTAATGTATCCAACATGCAGAGTGGTCTATATGTTGTGACGGCATCTTTCTCCTTTTTTGGCTTTTCTAAAAGCACTAGCCTCGCAATCTTCCATATCTTGGGGAAAACCCCACCATTTAGCAATTGGTTATATACACTCAATCAGTACTGTGGCCTTTTATGCGCCAGTACCTTCACAACTTCCGCGGGGATACCATCCGGGCCAGGTGCCCTCCCGCTTTTCATCTTATGCACAGCTTCTGCCAGTTCTTCTTCTGTGAATGGTGCCCCGTCTATCTGTATTTCCTGTTCCTGCCCATGCCATCTTTTCCTCCTCCGTTAATTCTATCTTATGGCCTAAGTTGAATTTCCGTAGGGCGATTTTGTACCCTTGTCCCCACACATCTTCGTCGACCTCCCGACATAATTGTTTCCATGCTTTTACCTTTGCTGCACTAATTGCCTTTCTAGGTACGTTTCTCGCCTTGACATATTCCTCATGTAATTCCCGTTTTTCCTTCTCCGTTCTTGTTCTCTTAGCATTTCCTCACAACGTTCCTTTTCTCCCATAGGCATCTTCTTCTCAGCGCGGCGATCTCATCAGTCCACCAGTAAATCGCTTTTTTCCTTCCTCCCTTCCTCTTCTTTGCGAAGGTGTCGTCGCTCGTTTTTGTCAGCAGTCGAACACATTCTTCTGGCATGTTGTCTTCTTCACCGCCGTAGTTTGCCTCCGACTAACTAACTAACTAACTAACTAACTAACTAACTAACTAACTAACTAACTAACTAACTAACTAACTAACTAACTAACTAACTAACTAACTAACTAACTAACTAACTAACTAACTAACTAACTAACTAACTAACTAACTAACTAACTAACTAACTAGCTGACTGATTGACTGACTAACTAACTACCTAACTAACTAGCTAACTAAAGTCCAAAGCTATATTATGAAGGTCGAAGGTACCTTCGTGCCCTGAAAAGAACTTTGACTATCAGCGTTTCCCTTGGTGCTAACAATAGTAGAAGAACAGCATAAGATTTGCAACCAAGTAAAATATTTTTTATTAAACTTGAGATAATTATTGTGGGCGACTAAAAAACTTCTAAACTCGCTACAAACGACAGTAATTACCATTACATAAAATCGAATCGTTAATTATTTCAGCAAAAAGATCTGTTTTTGCCGCAAAACACTTTTACAAGCATGTCTTAGAAGTTCTTACATAAAATGTAAATTCCAAGTACTTAGTTGCATGTACGCAATACATTGCACAGTTCACTTGCGTTAAACAATTTATACACAAACAATTAGCCGTGTTATGCACAATTCGTTGAACATCCTTTACCACACCGATGGAACCGTTGCGTGATTCAGAGGGAACCACTAGCTTTGGAGGAATTCGGTCCAGAACACAACTCGTCTCGAGTTACAAATGGCATCTTTAAAATGATGTAACTAACGTTCCACCTTTCAAATAATTTTAGTGAAATATGGTTAAAAGGAACATACTCTCTGAAGGGGTGGGAGGTCTTTATGATGCATTTATTGCAGGCATGGAAAGACTCTAAGTTATCTTCGAGCTGCCCATTAGTCAGCTTCAGCAATGGCCTTCGTCAAACCCTAGTTTTCTTTAACGATTCTGTAGACTTTCGCGACCATTGTCATCTTCCAGGTGAGGATGACGAAGTTTCATCCTTTATCACAAGCGATATCTTCAGGGATGCTGGGCATCAAACGAATATTGGGATGATGACTATTAAAGTAGATAATTTGGTCAGTCGTCGGTGTTTTGGGAGTCTTGGTCATTCGGTCTATAGCAAAAGATGTCTTCCTCGCGGACGACAAGTTGATCATGTAGGATCATATAGTCTATAGCAGCTTGGGAATTTCGGATTACAGTAAAAAAAGAAAATTCCATTGCTATTTAAGAAAGTTTTACGTGTTTTGCTACCATTTGTTATATTTTATCTAACTTAAGATTTTCATGCTTTACCGCAATTAGAGTGTGTATAGGATGTGTTAGGTATCATGGTTCTATGAGCAAAGACTAATAAGGAAATTGATGGAAAAAAGTTAATTAAATCGCGTTATTCATAAAACTAATTTGTTTTTACCTTGAATGAGTGTTTTCATGTGAACACAAAACCCCTCTACTATAAAGCATCCCAATTAAAGGCGCTTGATAAATTAATTTATTGTGTCAGTATTGGATAACAATTTAGTAAGCGCTGTTCTATTATTAGTGTGTTAATAATAATAGTGTAATCTGAACATAACTAATACTTTTACCCCGTATGTTATAATTCCGGTAGATATTTTATCCTGTAAATCGCAAATTCTTTGATATATTATTGATTTAAATAAAAAAGTTCAGTGAATCCAGACAAACTAATATATTTTTGTTCTACAGGAAAGAAAGAAGCTCCAATGGTATCATTCGTGCCATTCTTCCTCTCACTGGGCCTAATAAATCCTGTGGAAAAACCGACACCCTTCAGAAAGCAGTATTTCTCCAAACCGAAGCCTCTAGAAAAAACAGGACCCTTCAAAACGTGGTACCACTGGAACCAACTGGACTATGCTTTTGCCTCAAGTTACGACAGAAACCGTGCCATAAACAACGAAGATTTTATACCAGAGAATAATTTGCCGTTAGGTTTAGAAACTTATAAAGATAGGTTGTTTATTACCATGCCCAAATGGAAACCTGGGGTGCCTGTCACTCTAGCAGTTTTGCCAAAGATTCCTGAAGAACCCTCCCCTCTGCTGGTACCTTATCCAGATTGGGATTGGCATAATACAGGTAAATACTAATTATAGTGTGGAAAGAAATTCACGAAAAATTGAAATTTGAATTGAATTTTCTTTTTGCAAATATGTTTTGAAATATACCCATTTTGCCAACAATTCGGTTTCCCATTTTTGTCAATCAGCTTTTCAAGCGATGAATTTGCTGCCCAACACTCTTCCACGCTGATTTCATCAGTACAGATTTTGACCATATTTTATTACAGGTTCGTGTTGGAAGCTGACTTCAGTCTTTAGAATACAAGCAGACAACTGCGGTCGTCTTTGGGTCTTGGATTCTGGTCAAATAGAAATCACTATAAAACCGAAACAAATCTGTCCTCCTCAAATATTCATCTTTGATTTAGAGACTGATGAAATGCTCCTTCGGTACGAACTCCCGGAAGAGTTTATCAAGCAGGATAGCCTTTACTCAAACATAATAGTAGACATAAGAGGTGACTGTGGAGACGTCCATGCTTATCTAGCTGATGTTTGGAGATTTGGCTTGGTCGTCTTCAGCCTAAAAGATATGAGGAGTTGGAGGATAACGGATCACTTGTTTTTCCCAGATCCTCTTGCAGCTTCCTACAACATCCACGACTTAAAATTCGAGTGGACCGATGGAATATTTTCTTTGGCACTGGGTCCAGTGGATCCAATCACCCATGATCGTCTACTATATTTCCATCCAATGTCTAGTTTCAGGGAATTCTATGTCAAAACTTCTGTAATATGCAACGAAACAGGCTGGGAAAAATCCAAAGATGCTTTCATGGTACTCGGTGAAAGCAGAGGAAAGCATGGCCATGCCTCCGCAGCAGGAATTGATAACAACGGAATTCTTTACTACAATTTGGTCTCCAAGGATGCTATAGGATGCTGGGACACTAGAAAACCTTACAGGAGAATAAACCATGGTGTTATAGTGCGAAATAGTACCACCTTAATTTTCCCCAACGATTTAAAAATAGATTCGGAACCGAGACAAAGTGTGTGGATCATTACAAACAGACTGCCTTATTATTTGTATAAAGGTTTAGATAAAAATGATGTTAACTTTAGGATTATGTCTGCTTATACTGATGACGCTATTTATGGAACTATTTGTGAGCCAGGAAGGAGCTATGGTCATTCCTTCGACCATGTTGACAGTGGTGAAGATTGTTATTGATTAGCTGTAGCCTTTGTATATTTATATAAATTATTATCAAAAGTAGTTAAAATCTTTCTCTACCTTTTCACTGCTTTTAGGACCTTCCCACTCATGACAGTAATTTGTGGTTTAGGACATTTTAACATTGAAATAATATCAGCGTAAGAAGTTCACACCACAACACGGCAACTTCAGTACCAGTCCACTAATGGTGGAGTGATATCTTCCTATTTTGTCTGTTCGTATGTTACTTCTTACGGAGCTGTCAACTTTCGTCATTCGTGCTCGTGGACATCATTATTGATTTGATTACAATACAATAGCCGGTTTTTACAAAAAGCTGTCGATTACATTGATCTAGACATGGGACCAGTAAATAATACTGTATGCGATACACAGAAGCTAGTTTGGTTGCCAATATGCAGACAAAAAGAGCAGCATAAAATTGTCTTTAAAGCTGCCGTATAACCATATTATGAAGTACTTAAACCTAAGAGCTAAGATTATTAATTACATGGCTTTCATTTTTGTCTTTAGAGCCTCGATTTCTCTTCCTCGATCTCGTTCAACCAGTTACTTTTTAAATTTTTTGGTCTTCACTTCACTAAAGGCTTTCCTGGGAGACTTTTTAAAATCTACTTTCAAACTTCTAAGTGAATTTATTTGACCTGCACACATAACGCTTCTTCTGTCCACTTCAGTTCTAAAAATTCTTTGTGTCTAAGTTTATAAACGGAACATCATTCGGAATGGCAAGGTCAGTTCTTCAAGTTAATGGTAAAAGAGCTGAGTGAAATTTTTACTATTGATTTAGATAATTGCTCAGTTCAATTATTGTCTAATTACTCGTATGGAAGGGAGCAGCGCGTGCGTCTGAATGATACTCAATAAGGTTACGTCCGGTTGCCGAGTGGTGTACTTCAGGGTTCCATTCTTGGTCCTCTAATGTTTACCGTTTACGTTAGTAATCTTTGTCAAATATTGTGGGATACATTTCTATGCTGATGGACCTGCAATTTACCAGTCCCTCTGTTGGCACCACTGTTTGTTAGTCAATCCAGGTAAGCCCAAGGTTACTGTGTGTGGCCTAAGAAAGAGGAGAGACTTTGTAACAGATAATATCGGTATTCAAATAAATAACTTAGTTCTGGAAAAATTGGAAAGAGCAAAATTTTGTGGGCTTTATCCTATCTAATAAAAGTGATGTTAGTCGTGGAGAATGCGCAATACGGACGTACCGTTTCGATCTAGCCAGGTCAGATTTTTCGTTTCCGTCTCTTTTTAATACGTAGGGGAGCCGATTGCCAAAAGTGCGTACGTCTGAACTATCACAGGTAGGTATCATGTTTGTTGTCGTTGTAAATGTATTCAAAGTTATTGGACACATGTACTCCATAAGCCCCAGCCAAATTGAACTATTTCATTTTCGATTATTATTACTTCATATTAAAGGAGCAAATAGATTTGAAGATCTGAAAACAGTAAACGGAGAAATACAGGAATCTTATGTAGCAACGCGTTTAAAATTAGGTCTTATTTAAAATCATCACGAGTGGAAAAGAGCCATGAATGAAGCTGAAATTTGGATAATGCCCAGACAGCTGAGATATTTATTCATTCGTATTTTAATGCATTGCCGACCAATTTATCAGGAAGAATTGTGGGAAGAATTTAAAGAAGCAATGTCACAAGATTATGAAAGACGTTACAGCAATACTGAAGGACAAAAAGCCTATAAGTATTCAAATTAGTTCCATGCTTTCTGCGGAAGGTTACAATCTTTCAATGTTTCCTACCATGCCACGACAATATGCAAATGAAGAACAAGCAAAAGAAATAGGATCACGACAATATAAACACCTAAATGAAAAGCAGAAAGAAATTGTAGATATTATTATGGGCAAATGTGATGCTAACATAAATGAATAAATTTCTGAATCTTCATGTTTTTATATAGACGGTCCAGGAGGCTCCTGTAAGACTTATGTTTATACAACCCTTTACAGCTTACTGAAGAGTAAGAATAAAATTGTTTGTACCATGGCCTTCACGGGCATAGCAGCAACACTACTTCCTCATGGCAGAACAGTTCATAAAACGTTTGGGTTACCTGTTCCTCTGTTTTTAGATTCATCTTCCAACATTAAGACAAATTCAAAAGAAGCAGATTATTTAAGGAGTGCAGATGTTTTTATTTGAGATGAAGCTCCTGTGGCGCCAAGGTATGCTTTACGAGACTTTATGAATTGTGATGTTCCGTTTGGTGGAAAAATTATGGTGTTGCGAGGAGATTTTTGACAATTGTTACCAGTTGTTAACAGTGAATTTAAGTATCAAATTTAGTTCTCTTTGGAGTTATTTCCGTAAATTTTCTTAAACACAAATTATGCGGGCTCTACCACAGGAACAAGAATTCACCAAGTTTTTATTGGATGTTGGAGATGGAGTTTTGAACGATATGAATAGCAATTTAGAATTGCCACAGAGATGTATTTATAATTCGGGTATCGTTGAACGTATATATGGAGGAATCAATTAGAGAAAAGCGATTCATAGATATGACCAAATCAGCTATTCTGATGTTGAAGACATTAACAAAAAAGTGGTAGAACTGTTAGATATAAAAACAGAACATATAATATAAACTTGGATAGTGATGAAAATTGTGATAATGGAGATTTAAACGATGCTATTCTTCCTGAATATTTAAATACTTTAAACCCGCCAAATTTTCCTCCGCATGAATTGAAGTTGAGAGTATATTGTATTGTGATGTTGGTTAGAAATCTCAGCATTAATGGAGGCTTATGTAGGTAATGGTACGAGAATGTTAATTTTACAATTGGGAGACAATATCCTACAGTGCAAAATTTTAACAGGCGATAAACATGGAGATATAGTTTTCGCTAACCATATAACGTTGTACTGTGAAAATGTTTATCCTTTTACTTTTAAAAGACGACAATAATTTCCCATTAAACTAGCGTCTGCAATGACTATTAACAAATCACAAGGCCAAACATTTGATCAAATAGGAATTGATCTCCGAAAAGAAATATTTACTCACGGACAATTATGCGTGGCTTTTTCAAGAGTTCGTTCTTGGGAAGGACTGATAATTTATTTAGGAAATCAAAGAAATAGCCGTCTAGTTCAAAACTACGTTTTCAGGGAATTATATCAGATGTAAATTATTCTGTAATCCGGCAATAATGCGTTTCTTTGAAGCCATGATTCGACTAGGGAAGTGAGCGCGCGTAGCGCGCGAGATGACCTAGTTAAGTAATAAACTGAGATGTGATTAAAGTCCTGCTTTGCGAGTCTCTCGTGCTGTCAATACTAAATTATGATGCATGTGCTTCTTATTGCCTCGACTTTTTTCTTATACATTTTCTCTTTTTCCATTTTCGCCTTTCTTTTTGTGGTTTATTAATTATTTGGCAATCTAGAAAAATCTGAATTTAGAGGTTCCCAAAAGAACGTTGGCTAGAGCATGGAAACAAACCAAGGAGAAGGATGAGTAGTGCTGGCCCGTTCGAACAACTACTCCTCGGGCAAGTACCTACCCCGCCAGACATTGAATTATAGAACTAAATCCGCAAAAATCTGGATTTACTTCTATAATTGATTGCCTGGAGGTGTACTTGCGAGAGCAGTAGTTGTTGGAACGATACAGTACCACTCAACTCTTCCGTATAACTCAGTATTAATTAGTTCTTGCCGATACCTGACGCACGCCCGTTCGTATATACGGGGTGATTTATAGGAGGTGTAAAAAACCGCTTGCTTCAAATGACCTTAGTGAAAAAATCCAAGGGATTTAAGTCGGGAGAGGGAGACTACGGGGGCCAAGGAAAAACCTCCGTGGTCAATCCATCATTCAGGAAAATATGCATGCAACCATTGAATTACGTGTCTTCCGGAGTGAGCTGGAGCGCCATGATATTGACTATCAAGATCAGTCTTCTCAAAAAACGATTCATCTAGAAAAGTGAGATGGTTTTCTGCATTTATCATGTGTGGTAAAACTTCAAATTGAAGCAGTTCTCCGTTATACAACCAGCCCAATAAATCACACTAATACCATCCCTTGTAAATTGGACCTCATCTGTTCATAATATTCTAGTAAAAAATATTGGTTCTTCGGCAATTTTCTATAACAACCAAGTGCAAACCTCTTCACTCCGACCGTAATCATCCGGTTGTAATGCCTGCACACGTTGAATGTGATAGGGGCGTAACTTGGCGCCTGAAGACTGTTACCATCACAGTACCCATTGCACATAAACAAACAGATGAAGAACATCAAGAAAAAACACATGTGATTGAACACATTTATTTTGACTTAAGGGACCTACACGCTTCCACAGCGAAAATTTAAAAATAAACACGTAAAACAGTCATCGATTGGGTTTCTTTTTAAAAGCTGATGTATAACCATCCGGGGTAAACCTGGCAGGAGCAATATCATCTTTAAAGTCTCGGCTTCTCCTTCTCGAGCTCCTTCCGTCAGATTTTTGAACTTTCGCATCTTTGACGTCGCTCGCAGCTTTTCTGGGAGAATCCTTCAAACCTACATTCAGACCTTTCAATTCTTCTATTTGGTCTGCACTAGCGCTTCTGCTGCCCGTTTGGACGCTCGTCTCCAAGGATTCCTTGCGCCTAATTATTCTGTGAACGGAAACTGAGGCTAAATCTACGCTATCTTTAACTTCCTTGAATGTGCCAGGTTGATCATTCGGCAGATTGAGGTCACTTCTTGAAGTTATCGTGACTATAGTTGGGCGAAATCTTACTTCTTCAGCATGTTCGTCTTTCTTTTCCTTAAAAAGTTGTAGGGTTTCAGCTGAATAATCCAAAGGAATTCGTGCATCATCTTCAAATAACTTCTGTATCTCTCCAATATCGTCCACCTCAATCTGAGCAGATCGTCTTTCGACTGGTACTGATATATGGGGCGTAGCCGTTGTGATTTTGGCAATTGCTCTTTCGATCACGCTTGGTTTCTTACCCGAAGAAACATCTGGACTTCTAGAGCATTTTGAAGAAAAACTCGATGTACCAGAAGATGGTGTTACTACACGTTCCAGTAAACTAGGACTTGCCAAATCGTTTTCGTCGCTTTCAGCATCTTTCTTCTTCTCCTTAGGTTTAATTTCTTGTACTTCCTTAAAATACTCATCACGACTTTCAGAAACTAACTCGTGTGGTGACATCCAAGACAGAGATTGTTGGGATTTCTGTTGCGTTTTCGTAAGTTGTGATTTCGGAGGTGGTGGGGGCAAAGGGTCTCTTTCTGGTTTGTCCTCTCTTAGCTCACTTCCTACTGAGCTGGTTAACGTTTCATCGCTCCTGCTGTGAGTCAAGTTACTATTTTGATTCATCATAAAGTCCGAGTTGTCAACTGAAAGAACACTTACGATTAATTTTCGGTTTTCCTATTGGTGTATAATATAATTGGATAGTTAGCCTGGATTAAATAATAAGTCTAATAATGATATACAGGATGATTTACATGAAGTGGAAAAAATCAGCTGATGATAGACGAGGTTGAGAACATGGTTGAACGAATTTTTATTCCTAAATTTTCAATGAAAAATGCATATTTTGGGAGATTTCACAAAATGCTGTTTTATTCAGAATATACCAATTGTACTGAAAAATTCAAGAATACCTTGTTGCTTCCAAATATTTCAACATTAATGGCGTGACATCGTTTAACCAAAAACAGTTACCATTCCCCTTTCAACATTTTTAAAAATTCTGCGTAATTTTAGAGCATGTTTTCATGGAAACTTCTCTTATTATTTTGATCTCTTTAATCACCCCAAAGTTTTTACACTTCGTTATGAATCACCCTATAAGTATTATAAATTATGATTCATGTTGGCCCAATTTTACATTCTATTCTAAGTCTACTGTTATACATCAATTTATTGATGAATTCTCCGATGAAAATAGGTGCAATCAAACAATGCCAGGGTGCAGCATCGTAATCAAAATCGATTCATCTAAAACACATGCACGCGAATACAGGGTGTCCCACGGTGGTGTCCTGTTAGAGGTTTATGGAGAACGAAAAATGGTATAAATTTGAAACTTTGAATGGAATTATAGTTGGTAGTGATCTAGACTTTTCTAAAATATTTCCAGACTCTAGCATTTCCGATTATACCAGAAGGTGACATACAGTTCAGTTTTTTAAATAGGACAACCCCCAAATATACCAATGTTTAAGAAAACGGACTTTTAAGCGTTTGAAGTTTGTGTCCATTTAGAAGACTTTTTAGACTTCAAAGGCCAATCTAAACGATTCCTGGGGGTGCAACATTCATTAACAACGAATTGATTCTAATTTTAAGCTAGTGAGTTGTGAGTGTTTTGGATCAAAAGTTATTCGCGATTTTTCAAATGGAGGAAATGTGTCAAAATTTCGAAAAACACTATTTATCTCAAAAAAAGAAAAGGGATAACAAAAAACTTTCAGAGTAATAATAATTCAGACATATGATAAAACCAAATATTGGTATATTACCCTATTTAAAAAACTGAACTTTATGTCAACTTCCGGTATGAGTGGTACTGGACCGTTCGAACAACTACTCCTTGGGCAAATACCTCGCCAAGCATTGAATTATAGAACTAAATCCAGATTTTGTGTACTACGAGATCTTATACGAGGTGCTACCTCAAACATATCTTTGGGCTTGGAACATCCTTAGATCTCTGCGTACTTTCCTGCTCTACCAGCAATAGTCTTATGTATTCAATAAGACTAAGTACTGCTGGTAGAGCAGGAAAGTATGTAGAGATCTAAGGATGTTCCAAGATCTCCTAGTGCACAAAATCTGGATTCAGTTCTATAATTCAATGCCTGGTGGGGTATTTGCCCGAGGAGTAGTTGTTCGAACGGTTCAGTACCGCTCATTACCGCCGCATAATTCGGCAAATAATTAGCTCTTGCTAATACTTGGGCCAAGCGTGTAAGTATACTTATATATAGCAAGCAATATTGCATGGTTCGAGTGTGTAGGGCAAAGCACCGTACTGATGAGTCCCAAAAGGACGAAGCCAGTGGTCTACGGTTTTCCATATATGCACATTCGAAACATGCAAGAGCGCGGGACACCCTGTATATAAATATTATATAAATATTTCTCTACAAAACTTGGTCAGGCAAGAAAAGTTTGGCCGCTGTCGTACTCCAGACGATATTCTGCTTTTGATAGCAGATGCAGGGCAGTTGAGATAGATGATGAAGACATTGGAAAAGAACTTCTGTAAGAAGAGCTTGAGGTTAAATACAGAGAAGTAGAAGTTCATGAGGTTCGGAAAAGATGGGGGCCAACCAGGGAAGAAAACTGCACGTAGGAAGGCAAAGGGATAGAGGAGGTGAAGGAATTCAAGTATCACGGATATTGTTGTCACAGAAACAATGAGGAGGAAGCCATAGATATGGAGTATTGGCACTATTTCAATAGAAACTGAAGATATTCGATAGCTTACTTAAATCACTGAGAAAAATGGGTAGTTCCCAACAAATAAATATGACTGTAGAATAACAGTGACTTGTTAAAAACTAAAAATTACTTCTTCTAGATAAACCTTATTTACCGCAACTTTTTTGGTATATTTCCCATTATGAAATGCTTGCTTTGGTATCTTTATTTGTGGAAAATATATATTATTTCTCACGATTATTCGCAATTTAATTCAAGCTAATTCTATGATTTCGCCTAAATAAATATTGCCTCTGAAACAAAAGCCATGATGTATTTGTAACAAATAAACACTTATGTTTGGCTGTGTCTAATGTCATTTTAGACTTTTAGAGGAAGAGCTGAACATTGTGAGAAAGGTATATTTATATAATCTACTTAACCAGCCGCCCCAGCGCATCAAGTAGAGAGCTCTACCCGACGCTAGATGGCGAGGGCCAAGCTCTCGCTGATATCTGTTAAGCCACTCCATACAAAAGGACCCTGGATTTCAGCCAGCCAAAACCAAGAAGAAATAAAATATACTTTTTTTATAGTATTTCAGATATTATTGTTGTTGTACTTTTGTTAATTATTAATAAAAGTTTGAACAACATAACAACAATCTTATAATGTGTATTTGTGTATTTCATTTCTGTCGAATAAATAACGGCAGACCTACCACCTGCAAGGTATACAATGAAATAAAAACAGGCCAGTTCAATTAAGGAAGTAAATATATCCGTTACTTGGAGATTTTATTTCATAATTTATTTGAGAGAAAGAAATAATAGAGTTTGTTAAAATACATTATTTATTTGCGGCAAATAATTAATTTGGTAGCTAGTCATGGGTAACTCGTAAAATTTTCGTGATCTGACTCTTCAGTTCAGCTCACAGATAGCGAGCCGCAGAACTGAACCGGTTCAAATGAGTCACATGGCTCGCAAAGAAACAAACGATACTCGATACAGCTTTCGCGACTCGGGAGCCAAGACGCACCCGAGAGCTGCATGCAATGCAAAGCATAATTATCCGTTCTATATTTTCGATTCGTACTTTACAGGCTGATTTAGTTTTTTTACCACTCATTATGTATGTTATAATTAAGGTTATAATGAAAAAAAATTATTGTTTTTCACCACCACGCTTTATTTTATTTTTATTTTGTATTTCTGTTCCTGTACTTCTTATTTTATTACCTACATAAATTCTACATTGTAAGATAAAAATGTAGCTGTGACCTACAAATACAAAACACGAAAACACTGCAAATGCCCAATGAATACAACTTTCCCATCTTTGAATCAACGCTCCGTCAGAGTATGCAGCACCGCAGCAGCAGCCGAGCCGAGATAAATAAATGAGTAGACAGAAGCACTGAGCGACTGAGCCACAGGACCCGCGGAACCGCGGAACCGCGAGCTGCGGCATCGAGCCATTTCATCCAGCATGACACACGCGTCGACTTCCAAACCCCTTATCAACGAACTACGCGCGCTGAGCGCTGTTGTTGCGAACCGCGAACCGCGAGCCAAATGCGCCGCGATGCGGATCTCTTCAGCTCAAGCAGCGAAGCAGATCTTTGAGCCGGTTCGATAAAGAGTTACCCATGACTATTGGTAGCTACAAATATATAATTTACTTGTCACAAATAAGTAATATATTTTAACAAACTCTGTGGTTTATTTCTGTCAAATAAATTATGAAATTAATTGAAATAAAATCTCGAAGTAGATGATTTAGTTAATGGAACTGACATATTCATTTCGCTGTATACAGGTCTATCGTTGATTGAAGGAATATTCCTTCAATCAACGGGTCTACCATTTATTTCCCAGAAATAAAATTCACATTGATAGAAATAAACCTTTCTCTCAGTGAACCAATGATAATACAGTATAATCTAACTATCCATCCATCCATCTGTCCATCTGCCTATCTCTAAAATATTTCTCTACATAAAATCGCGAGCAAATAAAATCAGATTCCCTGATTTAAATGTGAATAGTTATTTAAGTGTTCTTCAACCCTAAAATTTCATTCGCCATTGTAAAATAATCTCAACCCAGTTGTCAACTTTCCACAGTATATTAAATGAATACCAACTATGTTGAATGAGCAAATCCAGCTCGGAATCCGGCAGCAAGTGGCGATTGGTCCTTTCAGCTTTCGCCTTTTGCGCCTGCGCTATTTCCACTGAAGTGAGTTTCAGAAGTAATATAGCTTTCTCTTCAGTGGATCTTCCTTCGATTTGCGTGGTCATATCATCAAAAAGGTTCACTATTTGCTCTTTTTCGCCTTCCTCTGCCATTTTCTTGACCAAAGCGTCCAAGGAAATCGAATTTCGCCGATCCAGTTGGCAGGAAAGTTGGAGCAACAGAGTTTCCATGGACGAATCGGTCATCATGGTGCTGGAAATGAACCAAACACAATAAAATGGAAGGACTTGTTTGGTGCAGGCTGACGCACCTATGAAAAATTACCTTCCGTCGCCCCTGAAAGATTTGCGCCTCATACAAATATCGGCTAAGCTACGGGACTTTCTTCGGACGATTGCCATCTGGGGGTCCAAGTCTTCTTCGTATATTATTTGTAGAAGATTCCTCAAGTCGTGGTAGTAACTAAAAATATTGAATGAGTTGTTGGCAAGTAAAATATGATGTAGTACCTTAAAATGGTGAACCACACGTACATAGGAGGCGCATTCTCGATCATATGAGCCATAAAGAACTCTATGCAAGTTAGTTTTATATCCCCATAAAGGGCACACGTGTATAATCCGGCAAATATTGAAACAGCGCCACAGACCAAAACTTTAATGCCACTTACGAGCAACCAAGGGAGCATAAGTCCAGGCCTTTCTTCCTAAAATTTTAATGACGGTTTCTATTTGATTTCAGTTTCAGTAAAAGTGCGTCAGATTACGGGAAAGTCCAACGATATGCGGTTGTTAATATAATTAATTCCTTATAGAGGATAGGTAGGTTTGTAATAACTTTCACAAAGCCGTAAAAGGTACTTACAAAAACTGCCGGCCACAGCACTAGAAGGTAAAAGATCAAATATAAATGCACTGAGAACGTTCTCACAACCACCACCGCTGACAGTACGTATTTCATAATGGAATCGGCGTTTTCAGGGAAAGCTTCCGGGTTCAGTTCCACACCCCATAATTTTTGCAAGTTGTCAGGCAGTTCCAGAACTGAGCAGTCGTATATCGTAGAGCATATCCCTAATACAGTTAAAATGATGACTTCTGCTTGTAACGAAATACCAAAGTATTGTCCAATTTTACGCATTTTTATTTTTGTATGCTATGAAGTACCGAAATTTTGGTTAAATATTGCATGCTCTGAGTTAGTTTGACATATTTTGTGTTTTGACTTTTAGGCAAGTGCATCGATTTTTGAAACATACACGTCTGCCTGCTAGATTTTTAGAAAATACTGTTCAGGCACCTGTGACTGCTTTTCCACTGAACCACTTAGGAGAAAGTAATGCAAAGAAATGAAAAAGGAAGTGGGGGTAAAAATGGCAAAGTGGAACAAGTCCCGGAAAGACCTTCTGTCAGAGAAACCCACCAATGTTTTGGGAAAACAGCAGGATCACTGATGGAAGAATAAAGTAAACGATGGGGACTCATTAATGAGGCATTATAAAGAAACCTAGGTATAAGATAAAGTGCATTTTCAAGAAAGAGACACAGGGAAAGTATGAAAACTACATAGGAATGCTGTAAAAGGAAAACGGGGAAAATATATATCATATAAGAGATGTGAAACAATCCTGTGGTCATCCACGAAACAAAGAGGTCTTCCAAGTAAACTAACCCAAGTCCACTTTCTCGTTTCCTTTATTCCCTTTCACCCGTTCTGGTACCTACTCTTTTGAAATAAACTGCCCCCCCAACATCTCCTGTCACATAATTAAACTGCTTTATTCCAGTTTCAGTCCTTGCGAACTGGCCAGCAATACCCTTCCACTATCTGAATGGGTAGCCAGAAATGCTTGTACAAGATTAGCAAACCTTTTCTATTTGGCATCTTGCAAAAGTTAAGCTATAATCATCATATGCCATTTGTCTAGGCTTAACTCCCACAATTTTCATAATGATGTCTCGTTCCTTGCCAAGTTGGATCTCTTATCCCAACAGCCAAAGTTTCTTCATAATATCCCGAAGATTCTTTCTTCTCGTGAAAGTCTCGATTACTGTGGGAGTAAATAGTAAATTATTGCTGTATTTTCTACCATGCCAGACCGTATAATTCTTAATGTATGGAACACGAGGAACAATGGTATGGTTATAAGAAAGTTACATCTGATTCACCCTGCAGAGGGCGTTCGTTTAAAGTCGTGTTGAACTAAAAGTTGCTATTGTCATATTTTCTACCAACTGACTTTTCTTTTATTAACTTTTTACATCATAAGGAATGTCAAAATAGCACTACCAGATTCATTAGATAGTCGCAAGTGGGTACCAGACGGTCCCAATCATGTAAAAGTGAGTGGTTCACGTGACATATTTTCTACCAACTGATTTTTCTTTTACTAACTTTTTTGCTTCATACCAAAATATCACTGCCAGATGCATTAAATAGTCGTGAGTGGGTGCCAGACGGCCCCAATTATGTAAAAGAGAGATAGTCACGTGACATATAGGGTTTTCAACTCGGTTTTCAAAAATTGCGTAACGACCCCATTTATATTTTAGTACGTCAGAATCCCTTATTTTTGTCTACTTGATTTTACCTGTTTTTATGGACATAAATTAAAGATATAGGTAAATGCAATAATTTTATATTAAGTACGAAATACGGACTTGTACCTTGACGCAGTTCTAGTAATACTGGGACGGGTGGGATGGCTTGCGCGCTTCAATGACCTAAAGAGCCGAACCATAGGTTTAACCATATTGGAGGGGTTTTTATTTGAGAAGCCAGACTAAATCAAGTCCCTGAAAGGGGGCAGCAGCTCTTTCAGTAATCATAGTGGCAGAGATCGTGAGGGTCAGTATGGCACTGTGATACACACTACTGCGATGTGGAAGGCAACGGGAAACCACCACATTATTCTATCCCTGGTACAGCGTACTTCGAATTTATGATGATGGCACTTTCTGGAGTAAAATATTCCGGAGGTAAAATAGTCCCACATTCGGATCTCCGGGCGGGGACTGCTTCGGGGGGAGTCATCAGAAATGATAAGTGTAACATCTCACGAGTCGGAGCGTGGAATGTTAGAAGCATGAAACAAGTAGGAAAGTTAGAGAATTTGAAAATTGAGATGGATAGGTTAGCATTAGACGTAGTAGGTATTAGTGAAGTACGATGGCCAGAAGCCGGAGACTTCTGGAGCGGAGATTTTAGAGTAATACACACAGGATCTGTAGGAGGAAATTCGGGAGTAGGAATTGTTATGCGGAAAAAAGTAGGGCAGAGTGTAGAAAATTTCTTACAGCAAAGTGACAGGGTAGTTATGGTTAGGTTAGATTCGAAACCTGTAAAAACAGTAATAATACAGGTATATATGCCCACTTCTAACTACAGTGATGAGGTCGTAGAGGCAGTTTATAGTGATATTGAACATGTGCTAGATTTTGTGAGAGGACACGAAAATTTAATAATTATAGGAGATTTCAATGCAGTCGTAGGCACAGGGCGAGAGGGCGGAATAGTTGGTCCCTTTGGATTAGGCAATAGGAACGATAGGGGAGTGAGACTGATAGAGTTCTGCGATAAACATAACTTAACGGTCGCGAACACTCTATTTCACCATCATGTTAGGAGACGCTACACGTGGAAGATGCCAGGAGACCTAGGGAGATATCAAATAGATTACATTCTTGTTAGGCAAAGATTTAGAAATCAAGTTAGGGATTGTAGAAGTTATCCAGGAGCAGATATAGATAGTGATCACAATATAGTCGTTATGAAGGCCAATCTTAAATTTAAGATTTTGAAAAAACGAAGCGGAAGAAGGTATCTTGACCCAGAGAAACTAAAAGATGATGATACGCGCGATAAGTTCGAGAAAAAGACAAACGAAGTACTAAAGGGCGCGGGCGAAAATATTGTTAGGGACATAGAGGAAGAATGGAATTGCATTAAAAACAGTTTAGTTTCCTCAGCTAGGGATATTTTGGGTCATAAACAGAATGAAAGTAGGAAACCCTGGATAACAAAACATATTGTGAGTCTAATAGAGGAAAGGCGCAAATATAAAAATAGGTTAGATGAAATAGGGAAACAAAGATATAAGGCGATCAAGTGGGAAATTATTCGGAAATGTAGGAAAGCGAAAGAGCAATGGATCGATGATAAGTGCAAAGAAGTGGAAAATAAGTTCGAAATAGGAAAGACTGATGAAGCATATAAAATAATTAGGAGAAATTTTAGAGAAATTGGATCTAGTACCAAAAGCATTAGGAATGAGGCAGGAGATATCCTAATCGAAAGCGGGGAGAAGGCAGATAGGTGGAAAGAATATTTAGGAAACTTATATGCGGGACAGGAAGTGCAAGATATATTAGAAAGTGAAAGCAGTGTAGAAGGGGATAACCTAGGGAGTCCTATAATGAGAGAAGAGTTGGAGCTAGCACTAAAAAGTTTAAGGAATAATAAAGCACCAGGTATAGATGGCTTGCAGGCAGAAATCTTAAAGTGCGCAGGTCAAGAGGTAATAGATCGTTTATTTAAATTAGTTAGTCGCATATACCTGACAGGCGAGATTCCAGAGGATTACAAACTGAACATCATGGTAGCTTTGCCAAAAAGGAAAGGCGCGGATAGATGCGAAAATTTTAGAACTATCAGTTTAACTTCCCATGCATCAAAAATTTTAACTAGAATTGTGCAAAGAAGGATAGAGAAAAAGGCGGAAGAAATATTAGGAGAAGATCAGTTCGGATTTAGACGAAATAGAGGAACGCGCGAGGCCATTCTAGCTTTACGAGTAATTATAGAAAAAACGATAGAAAAGAGAAAGAGCGTATATATAGGATTTGTAGATTTAGAAAAAGCCTTCGACAACGTAAAATGGGGGAAGATGTTCGAAGTGCTGAGAAAGGTAGGGATGAAATACAGGGACAGAAGAATAATACATAATCTCTACAAAGAGCAAAAGGCAGTTATAGAATGTGAGCAGGAACGAAGGGAAGTAGATATCCGGAAGGGAGTGAGACAGGGATGTGCATTGTCACCTCTAGTTTTCAACTTATATATCGAAGATGCGATTAATATTGTTAAGGAAAGAACAGCCTCAGGGATCAATGTACAGGGCCAAACTATTAACATGCTCAGATTTGCGGATGATATAGCAGTGTTAGCATCTAGCAAAGAAGAATTAGGAGCGGCTTTGAATGAAATGGAAGCAGTTTTGACACAGGGCTACGGCATGAAAATCAATAAAAAGAAAACTAAAATTTTGGTATGTAGATGGAGTGAAAATAGAACTAAAATTGAAATACAAATAGGAAATGAGAAGATAGAGGAGGTCGTGGATTTCTGCTACTTAGGAAGTAAAATAACCCAAGACGGTAGGAGCACTAAAGATATAAAACAAAGAATAGTGCAGGGACGAGTTGCGTTTAACAAAAAGAAACAACTGTTATGTTCGAGAACGGTTAATATAGAGACTAGGAAGAGACTCTTAAAGTCGTATGTATGGAGTACGGCATTATACGGGTGCGAAACTTGGACAATAGGAGAAGCGGATAGAAAAAGAGTAGAAGCGTTTGAACTGTGGTGTTACAGACGCATGATGAAGATACCGTGGATAGATAAGGTTAGCAATAGGGAAGTATTAGAAAGAGTTGGGGAAAGGCGAAGGGTATGGAAAACAATAAAGAGTAGGAGAGATAGGATGGTAGGACACCTTCTAAGACACGAAGGAATAGTTCGCGACATACTAGAGTCAGAGATAGGAATAAAAAGAGGTAGGGGTAGGCCTAGATTAGACTACTGCTCTCAAATAGTTAGGGATGTAGGATGTTCTACTTTTAGGGAAATGCATAGGTTAGCTCAGGATAGAAAAGAATGGAGGTACGCGTCCAACCAGTCTTCGGACTGAGAACCTTATGATGATGACGAAATACGGAAATGATCAAAATATAAGTACATTGTACATATAATAATAATAATAGCATCATTATAACGAGTTGTATACTATACTTTGTCCACGACTATCAAAACAGATTCCCAGAAAGAATTTACCTTCATTTCCCTTCTCCAGTGTAAGAAAGATTCATACATACGCTCTCAGGTAAAATTTTCTTGGTTTTTTGGGCAATGAATCTAATGAGGCAAGTTCTGCAGCTTCTTTTATTGCTGGTGCTGTTAAAGAAACCCCGTTTTCACTCTCACTACTCATTATATCTTCTTTTTTAGAATATGCATTTCGAATTAAAAGCAAACCATGCTGATTTGACGTTTCAATTTGAACTGACACATCGCGATCGCGGCCTACTAAATAAATGTAAAAAAGGGTCAAAGCGATGTTCCTATTGGTGTAGTGAATAATATTCATTAATCACTGCAGTGATTAATGTATCTAATTATGATTGAAGAAACACAAGTATAAAGAGTATATTATAAGATAGTCGTGGACAAAAATTGTTAAGGGCGCAGATGTAAAGGTTTCTTAAATTGGTTTATCTGTTGATCGAGTAACTCTTCTAGCAACTGCATTTTTTTATTGTATCTAACCTTGTAATGTAAAGATTGTACATACTATCAGACGGTAAAGGGTATGTCAATCTAACCTGAAATCTTGATAAGTTTCTATCGATAATACCACCCTTAAAAACTAACAAAACCGTCTGGCAATGACATTTTAGTTTTCCTTACGACGCAAAAAGTTAGTGAAAAAAATTGGTTGGTAGAAAATATGTCACGTGACCCTTTCAATTTTACATTTTTGGGGCCTTCTGGGCATCCACTCGCGACTATCTAATGCATCTGGCAGTTATATTTTGTGATTCAAGAAGTCAATAAAAGAAAAATCAGTTGGTAGAAAATATGTCAATAGCAACTTTTAGTTTAACGACTTTAAACAAACGCCCTCTGCAGGGTGATTCAGATGCAACTTTCTTATATCCATACTCTTGTTCCTCGAGTTCCATACATTAAGAATCATACCGTCCGGCATTGTAGAAAACAGAGTAATAATTTACTAATTGTAGGGTTCATGTTTAACTCCTCTGCTGTGCACCTTCCTTCTGCTATGCTCGGGGCCCATTACATGAGTCTCGTGACCATCTTTCTGAACAGTTACGTCATCCGCACGACCCTGTTATGGTTTGGAAGTTTGCACAATATCAAGAGACGAAGGGAGTAGATAGCAGTTAGCAAATTTTCCTCCAGACGCTGTTTTATTTTACCGAATTCATAATCAGCAGTCGTAAATGCTTCATAAGCACAAACATCACCTCGAAACTTAAAGAAATTGTTAAAAATTTGTTCTCTTTTCTGAATCTAACTTCTAAGGCGTTCTAGTGATCTTTCTTTGTGAGCTTAAAACCTCCATGGCAATGGTATATCAAGAACAATTTACTGTTTTACTAATACGAATAGAACTGAGTAAAGAAAGAGCTGTTGTCTACAATGACATCCATGCAATTCCTTACCGCATTGTAACCTTTTCTGACTAACTATTTAAGACTTTAATTCCTCAAGCATCTGGTCGAACAGTCATTTCCTAATATAGCATCCCCAGAAAGGTACGGTCGCCGATGACCACTTCACCTGCACAAATCGACGTCTACCGAATGTTTCGGTGACGTCGTCGTCGATCGAGGTCGAAAACTGCGGCGCACGCTACGATTATTAGTTCAACTTCGCAAACTACAAGTCTGAAAATCTAATATTTTGCGTCCGAATAGACGCGCGACGCGAACGTCGTCTTTCTTGTGAAAATTTGTGATTTATGTGAAATTTAGAAGAAAAAGTGCATTATTTGGACTACCTTACATAATAGGAAATTTTTTGCCAAAGGTAAATCGAGAACGTGACTTATTTTTAGATTTTCAAAAGAGCTGATCTAATTGTTTTAAAGTTCGCCAGTTTATTGATAAAATTAGCATGTACGTGCAATTACGTTTCTTTTATTTCGCTATTGTTTGCAGTTTTAATACTTACGTAGCAAATATAAAGAATATTCCGCGATTATAGCAATTAAGGGAATATAATCAACTGAAGTTTCTGTTCTTATTGCTTGGCTAATAGACTGTTAATAATATGCTAACAATAGATGCTAGAAACTTCTCTGAAAATAGAAAAATTATGTAACTATAAAGCAATACAGGTAACCTAGTGCATGTTTCAAAAATCCACTGAAATATTAAACATAAATAATATTAAACATAAATAAAGATCAAGATTTATCAATATACTATACAAAGTACCTACTAGCAAGTTAATATTCAATTATTTTGGTAGAAAATCACATACCTATTCTATACTGTTTGCATTAAACTAAAAATACAAAGTGTCAAAAGCCGATTATAGGGTGAGATTAATGTATTTTTTTATATTTTGTTGATGACGTCAATCAAACAAGCTGCCGTCTAATTTTATGGTAACATTATGATCAATTTACCTGTCTCTGCGATGGAGCGATGGAGGAAAAGCTATGGTTGACAAATTTGTTTTAGTAATGCCAGATTTTGACATCGAATAGATTTTGGGGTCAAATTTATGCAAGCATTTTTCTCATTTCCTGGTTGACTGTTAGACGTGGAATTCACTCAAATAACATTAGGTGAATTTGCACCATATTTTGTTGGTACTTCCTCGTCTCCTCCTTCCAATTTCATAATCGTAATCACGTGCTGCGTGCAGGTGCCGAGAGATAATTTATTCCATCTTTTGTAACTTCTTGCGGACACATTTTCAGGAATTAAAAAACTACAACCTATTGTTAATAAGAAGCCCCTATTGATAGATCTTTCACAATATTTTAACATGACAAATTCAGCAGAAGCGACTGAAATCGACACTCGAGAAACAGAAAGCGGCTGATATTAATATCTCAATTACGTAACTACACATTTCTTGATTTCCTAGACACGTGATTGAATTAAAAACACATTAATGAACGAATTACACCAGATTCTTTATGTGAAGTAGCTTTTTATTGATGTCTTCAGTTTTTTCATATATATAAGGATTTTTCGAATTCTGTTACATTTTAAAACAAACAAACATTAATTTTTAAGTGCTCCATTAACGTAAACGTTTATAAAATGATCTCATGCTCAAATAAGTAGATTGTTAATGGTCATCACAAACTAAACACATTTAAAATGTAAAAAACGTCATTAACACTATTTTACTGGTTTGTTTGCCACGTCTCGGCGCCGTCAATGACATTCGTTACGAGGGGGTGTGATTATCTAGCTATCCTAGGTAGTTTTCCATGCACAAAACAAAGTTCTTTCTTCAAACGGCTGTATGTAGTATATAGTATGTCAGTGGTCAGTGTCTTTGAGGATGCAGCCCAAAATATGGAAAAGTTGGTACTCCCAGAACCAGTCCTTCCTCAACTTCAAACCTTTTGCTTGTTAAGATTCTTGCTCACTATCATCACCTTGGTCAAGACGCATGCATTTTCTTCCGTATGTTCTTTGTCTTCAGTGCATTACAATATATCTGTTAATTCACCCTCGTATAAGATATACCCCTAGTCAAGCGTCAAGCTTTTGTAATTTCCATAAAAGCATCTATATGTTCACATTTATCTCAATTTCCTCGATTAATAAAAATGAACAGATTGCATGACAATATAACGCGCCATCACCCAATTTATTATGTTGGCATCCAGGGTAAAAGCAATTCCTCCCCCGGGGCTAATATCGTTTTTGTTGAGTCATAAAGTTCATAATAGCGTAGAGATATAGACACTCGGCGACATCATTGTGATCTTTTATTTAGGTCAAGTTTGGAGCGACATTGAATTGCTTATAGTCGAATTTCATTACCTTCGAATTATATCATCTATCAGCCGCATTAATTCAGATAAATTACCCTGAACTAATGTTTAATAACAATCTAATTTATCTAATGCGTTCTATATTAAGTGGACGATGACAGTTGTGAATACAAGATGGCCGCAGTAACGGCCAACTTATGAAAATTTGTTTGTCAATATGGCTGCCAATGGAACTGTCAAAACCGTGTACGTATACATTTTCTTGGTAACACTCCTTTCTTAAATTTTAGTTTAAACGTATAGATTTATCTCTCTACATGCAATCGTTTACGGCCGTCCTTGATTCTTGACATTTTTCAGATTTATTTGGATAATACTGTACTTGCACTCTTTCCACTATTCTACGAATTAACATTTTATTTTGATACAAAAAAATGAGTAATCCTTACTACTTGATATTGCTTTTCAAGCAAGTTCGGAGTGTTGTAAAAGACTATTTTAGAAAACAAAAAAGTGTGTTTTCTCGACCAATATTCCATAATTTTTTATATGAGGCACATAACTTTCAGATTGGCCACGTATAGTATCTACTGCATGTACATCTGTCTGTTACTTCTATCTTTGACCTAGACCTGAATAGTTTTGTCACTTGTATACAAGGTTAGCAACTTTGTGAGTACATTACGTGTAGTATCCTTACGTAGGAGTCTGCAAATAACTGAGAACTGACCATGGCAGTCATATTGAAAATGATGGAATGTATTTGAACTACCAGTTCACATGCTACTGCTAATAATAAAATAAGTTTACGAGTACGCAATTACTTACATCCATTTAAACTACTTATTCAGAATGCACAAAAATTGGCCGAAAATTTATTGCTAAACAAATCATTTGGGTTTTGTCCAAAAATATGACTCATTAACACCGAAAATCGGCTAAAAATAAACTTTTATAGGTTAATATGCCTTAAACTCGCTGGAAAATATAAGTTATAACTCCAGATGCCTGATTGGAGTACGCTCACAAAAATAAATAAACAGTGCAAGGTGTGCTTAGCCCAAAAAAACACTTATAGTACAGAAAATACTGCAGCTACTGTGCAGATTTTTAATTTCCCGTGGAGAAACAGAATAATCCTCGCATTGCCCTGGTTGCCTGGCATTGACCAATTTTTCACGAATCTAAGAAAAGAAAATCTATTTTAACATCTGGCTTCAACAGTTGCATCGGGTTAATCCGAAAAATTCAGGTCAATTGCTTTCGATTAGCAAAGATAATTTAATTATGAAACCCCTCGACTAAATAAAAAAAATGCCGAAAGTTTTCGTTTCAAAACCATAATCAATATTGGCGTATTCTTCGCGTTAATAAACCTCGCATGCCTCTAAAAATATCTGTATTACTAACATACTGTTGCTATTTTAACACAGAAACAACGCAAATTACCCAGTGTATATTCTACTAAAAGGTGCAGAAACGCTAGAATAAGTAAACAAAGTGTTTTTACGTAAATGGAGGTCAATACCGGATCTACACGTATATGTGCTCCATTTGTTATTGTATACATAATTCTTTAAGATGGAGGTTAACTCCCGTTGATGTATATGAACCTCAAAATTATGTTTGTGTCGCTTCTTTATCCAGTATCTCCTCTATGAGACTCACAATATCATTAAAGCAAACAACAAATTTTGTTACCCAACGTTTTCTACTTTCATTATAAAACAACGACTTCTTTAATTTCATATGTGCATTGTTTGTTCTTCCTATTTAGAACTACGTTATTTTCTTGTGTTGTCTTTCAGAACGTTAAAGACTACTCAAAATGCCGATTCTGAAGAATTTCCTGTGCTGCTGTAGCTTGAGAACAGGGTCGCTTGTAGCTGGATTTGCAGGAATCGTATGTCATTAACAACCTTAATAATTATTTTTGTTAATGTTTATTTTTGTAGATATTATCCATAGTAGGTATTATTGTGATATGGACGGCAAGAATTCAAGTAAAAACTATTGTCCTGGATTGGTTACCGTCCGATGTTGGTACGTATTGCTTGCATTCATTTAATATTATTTTGACATGTGGTTCGAAATGATTTTGCAGTTCGTATAATAATCACCATCAATTTTGCAATGACTGTGTTCATATCACTGTTGCTAATAGCTGGTATTATTAAGGTAATATAAAGAAAAATAGTTTTATTGCGAAGAAAAAATGTTTTTTTTTTTTGTTCCAGCGAAATATGTTTTTGATGATACCCTGGGTCCTTTTGGGCATCATGTTAGCAATTGGACTACTTGTTTCTATCATCTATACTAGTGTAAAATTGCTGACTGATGAAAAACCACACGTAATAGCTGGTGTGCTTTGGCTAGTTCTTGGATTAATTGCTGTTGGTACGTGAGCAATTATTATTATTATTATTGGCGAATATTCGAAATAGGTACTTGACCTAAACACTGAGTCTCATGTGATTATCGGTCACAAAGATTGTATGGTGGTATGACTGTTGATGATCTTGCACCTACGTTCGGCTTCTTGGTTTTCTTGGTCTTCTTTTCTGTCCTATTCTATCTCTCCTCTTATTTTCCTAAAGCAGATTGTATCTCATTGTTCTGTTATTGTTCCATCATATCTGTTTGCTTCAGTGGCGGCTCGTGACTTTAGAACTTGGCAGTGCTCTGGAATGAAATCACCGCTCAGGGGTTGGGGGGGGGGGGGTCTGGCGGTTTCTCCCCGTATTTTTTTATGAAGTGCTTTAGAAGCCATTTTAAAACATTTTAAAACAAGAAATTTCACTCAACGCAATATTTGACGAAGATCCCAAATCCAAAAGGTTAAACTTTCGCACACAACTTTTACCGCGCCCTTTCGAAAAGTATTTGATAATTCGCTCAGGCTTAGGACGTCCATTTCGTTTTATTTCAAGTTTTTCGTCAAAAGTCTATATTATATATTTAGAAACAATATTCACTTTTAACTGAATGAAGTAAGTACCTATTACAACACAATAATATTGAAAAATGCAAAAATCAGGCGACCACTTTGTTAAAGTTCACTCCGCAATATTTATTAAGTGTTCACTTGAATCTGGAACGCAAATTCTGCACTAGCTTACAAGTGAGCTTTGGACACTTCGTGCTTTCTTATTTTTTCATGCAAATGGTTCAAGTCAGTAACGCCTATACGACTCCAATTCTTATCCATATTTGGAGTAAAAAATAACAAGCATGGAAAACAAAAAAGAGAATTCCTTACCGTACATCCAAATATCCATTTGTTTAGTTTGTAAGCGTCACTGGTGAAATGCCTAGTGAAAGACCGACCTTCCTTTTTCTTTGCACAAGTTTGATTTAATTTTAAAACCGGTGTAGGCCTACCTAACGGTTTTATTTCAATAATAAAAAGTTAATTTTAATAATATTGTCACTTATAATACCACAAGAGCTTCAAAATTATCGGGTATTTCCCGATAGGTTCGTTGCAAACAAATGAAGGAGTCAAGTTTTTCAGGTTAAAAAATCACGAGCGCGAAGCGCGAGTGATTTTTCTTGAAAAACTTGACGACTTTATTTGTTTGCAGGGAACCTTGAGGGAAATGCCAGATAATTTTGAAGCTCGTGTGGTATTCGGGGGATTATTTTTCCGTCCCAAATGTCGGCCAATAGAATTGCACCATGAGATGAAATGAACAGTTAACAAATAAGAATTTCATAATGAATAAAACAACATTTAATTAAGATTCATAATGTTTGCCAATTGCGCTTCACTCGTTTCAGCACTCAATGTGTATTCCCTCTCAGTACAAAAAGTAGTAAATTGGTTCCAAACTGTTTTTTTTGCCTTCTCCGTATTAATGGGAACATTTCCTTTGACTTTTTTATCGATGGTGGACAGAGAACAAACTCCAAATCGACTCATTTTCATGCAAAATCTCCGATTTTCACAATTGAATTCAACCTGTCAGTTTGACGTGTGGTTAATTTGACTGGATTATGTTTTGTTTTTTATATATAGCAACTACCAGAGAAAATAATCAAAAAATTATCAGTATAATACCATGTAGGTTGTACCACGTGACGTCGAATGGTGCAATTCTATTGGTCGATATTTGGGTCGGAAAAATAATCAACGGAATTTATGCCGCCACCACCACAAACTAAACCACTGGAAATTTCAATATTTAAAAATAATAATCACGATAATACAGCTAATTACTCACGTTATAAGCAAAGCCAGGAGCTATCTCAAACTTAAATATGGTAAACAAAAAAACAACGCCGCAGAAGTATCAATTCCTGTCTCCCGTATATATTATGCATATGCTTAGCGCAACCGCACCTTTCAACTTCCAAGTGTGTACTGAAAAGGTGTTCGGATACGAGCCAAACTAAAAGCATATATGACGAATTTTCCCACGTCTTGCCGAGTTTTGCCGATCTCACTCCCATATCGAATGTACGAGCACCACACCCAAAAGCTCACAGTTTCAATACACCAGACGCTACATTCGAACGCCAGACGAGACGGTTGGATGTATCTGCACATTTGCACGTGCATTCTCTGCTAGGTATTTTGAAACTGACGACGCGGGATGCTTGGCGCGCACTATTTATTATCTAAACGCTGGAGATTAAAAAAGTTTTAAACTTTAGTTTGAATCTTATCAAAAAAAAAGGTTAAAAGCAGTTTTTTGTAGGCAGTGCGCGCGCACGAGCGCACTTATTGAGGAGCCGCCACTGGTTTGCTTGGAACCAGGATCTTCTTCTGAGTCTATAACTGTTGACCCTGCTTTGTACGGTTGGCACCTCGCAAAGGAATATATGCTATTTATCCGAATGAAGCCAGACTTCCATCGATAATTATTCCAATAGTGAGAAGTTTATTCCATAAAACGACTTAGGACCTTCTCACCATTCAATATCCCGAAGAATGTCTTCTTTGAAAATCACATGGGTGCCACTAGGGGAAAATGTCGCCAACTTGACCACATTATCATATCAAGAGGTATGCAGTCTACAGTTAAGGATGTGCAGTCCTTCAGAGGACCAATGTGGACACAGATCCTTATGTGGTGGTAGTAACAATGAAACAAAATATAAAAAGAGCAAAAAAGAAGAACAATCAGCAAAACAAATGGAATTTGCTGAAACTGAGTGATCCAGAAGCGAGAAACGAGGAAATTGATTAAGAACAAATATTGAGATGATGAATAATATAGGGAAGTGGGTAAAAGTAAAAGGATCTAGCAGAAAATTAACAGGCAAAGGAAAACACGCAGTAACCTATGAGCGGAGTGAAGAATAGGGAATAGGGAAGAATAGGGAGATATTAGAAAGAGATAAAAACGGAAAAGCTCCAGGTACAAATAATATAAATATGGGATTAGTGAAATACGGAAGGGAACTATTGCATGCAGGAGTGTTGAGAATTACCAGGAATATGTGGAGAGGTGAGATAATGCCAGAAGAGTGGAAGAAGAAGACCGAGGATGATATGGGTGAAAGAAGTATAAAAGGGTGTGAAAGACATGAGGATAAAGGAACGGAAAAGCGGGGGTGTGGTGGCGCGTTCTCGATTACCCATGCTTTTTTCCAAATTTGGGCAAAATATCTACTCTTTATGTAGATACTAAAGAGCATCGATGAAAATATGCACTCTTGATCAAAGACACTGTCCAAGCTGGTTAATTCGTGCCCACTAATGATTTCTGCTGCTAATTTCATTTTTTAGGAAACCTAAAAAATCAAAATTAAGTACATGCCTAAATGATTTAAATTTACAATAATAAAAAAAAATTAGATTGTAATAAATATTATATTTTTTAACTTATTTTATAATATTTTTAGTGGTGTACCTCTACATGTGGTTGGTAGTATACAGCTTTTTCACGATTATCAAGGAAGAAACAGATCGAGGAGCATACAAGAAGGCACCGTTCAGAAGGCATTACTGAACATATTTTTGAGAAACAAACTAATTTTGTAATTCTAGCAATATAACTACAGTATTTTGTGTTATATTTGTTTAAATTATTGTACTGCTATAAACAGTATAAAGCATGTGAAAAAAAGAAATATACCTAACAATATTTGTTGAACGAAAAGATTTCCGAAATGTGGTACTATTTATAATTTATTACTTAGATACTGTAAAGACACGCTTATATATTAATGCATTTTCGAACAGCAATGTACTAATGTGCCATTATTGAGGTTAATTTAATAATTTATTAAAAGTCTGAATGTATGTAAACACCTTCCCACCAAAGATGTCCGTCACGTGGTCACTGGCATCGCGTGAAATGAGCAGGAGTAGATGAGTCTTCATTTACAATACTGGGGAGACATTTTTCATGGGAAATATTATATGTAACTAAGTACCATATACCTAGTGCTTCATATTCTTAATGTTGTCTTAGTTTATAAGTCACAGAAGAGCTTAAAGCAACTTGCCATAAGTTGTAGAGAATGTATATCTATAACAATAAATTATTTTTCTAATACACGGTGGTATTAATATCTAGTTTGCATTTTCTGCATAAAAGAAAGCCCGCTTGCCGTAGTAACCAATTTTCGTTCAAATAATTATTTCTACAGAATATACCGATGCGCCCTCGTATTTTTCTCCGTCAGTAATTAAAGTGACATCTAGGGTCGATTTTCTGAACTTAACGACATCCTTACGCAGGATTCTACGCTCCAGGATGTTCCAAATAGAATCAATTATTTATATTAAACCGAATTAGTGCAAATTTGGTGCAGAATTGGGTTTTTCAAACCTTCGGAGTGTCGAGAACTTAAAAACGGTTTTATCTATGATAATATAAAAAATAAGTGATAAGCATGCTAAACAGGGCCGTATGTCAGTGGATCAATATCACAGTTAGCCATGGTGGCGCCGAAAACATTAAAGAGTGTGTGGAAATGGTAAAATAAAATTGTCTATTTTTTTCAGTTATAGTGAGGGACTAGTGAATTTATTTTCTTTGTAAGTATATTTTTCAATTTTGTTTGATAGCATGTTTTATATGTTGCTTTGGGACATTCGAAATAATAGTAGGTACATATTTAGATACAAACAGGAAATGTTATTTGATAAAGAAATAATTGTTGTAACAACTATACAATTATTGATTAAAGCTTTAAGCAATTTTTGTCCAAAAGACTTTCTATACAGGGTGCATCACGGCGACGTGTTTCTTACTGGCTGCCGTTACCTACATATTTCAAAAATCTTTTAAATAACGTAATACGTAAATATAGGCAACGTAAAATTGAAACAAAACGCTTAAAAATTTTGAATAAAATGCAAAATAAAATAATTTTAATTACAATTTATTTTAAAATTGCATACGTCAGAGTGAGTCGGTCAAGCCGCAAAGTTGAGAAGTTGAAAATGACAGCTGTCAAGCGAACAGGCCAACTTTGTAGTTTAAGGATTAAAAACTGCATAAAAACGAAATGTATTGAGACTTTTAAGAGTAACTATCTCAAAAATGGATAGAGATATCAAAATTAATAAACAGTAATTTTTCTTGTAAAGAAGTAGGTACGCTCTTTCAAATTTTCAATTAATCTTGCCTATAATTCCAAAGACAAAAAAGTATGCCCCAATTTATCAAAACAGTATAACTAGCGCCCTCTATGAGCAGCGTTAAAACTTGCAAATTGCAAATACTTGTGTCATGCAAAAAAACACGTAAAACTGTCAATTTTGAAGTTACCTAATACTAAAAAAATGATCGAGAAATTTGAAAATAAAATAAACTTTGAACACCGTGTATCTCTTAGCAGTAACATTTGTATAAGGCATATTGGACTCATTCGTCATATTCTGATCTCTTTGTATCCCCAATTACGCTATGATCTCGGTGCTTCAGAAAAAAAATAATGAATAATTTTGCCACGCACATCCGATATTGACATAAGTAACTTGAAATCATTATTTCTGCTTTTCTAATATGTATATCTCGACATTTTCAGTTTATGTTATGCTTTGTTACAGTTAATAATGCCATTGACAGCTATAATAAAAAAATACATAATCGGCACCGAAATTCAGAACATGAACTGCTCCAAATATGAAGAAAACGAAGTATTATTTTGCAAAAACAACGTGTGCGTCCATCCCCCAGCCATGGTACGTCAAGACACCGATGTACTCCACCACCCAGGGTACCTAACAATAACAACAAAAACATTTGTTGACCAGTACAATGAAGCAAAAAGACCTACTCTATTTTTGACTTGGATACCCAATAGTACCCTGAGAAAATGTCCCACTAGTCTACAAAATAATTCCCCGATGAAAAATGGTTATAACTATCTAAAGCAGGCTAGTTCGGACAGTTTAAATTCAATAGATTCATGCAATTCCGTCAGCGAGAAAACTCCAGAACTGAAAAGTACGAATCCATTTTTGAATTTCGATGATAAAGTTGATGCGGCTGAATCAGTTAGTTCAGATGAGAGCGAGAAGCAAGGAAGAATAATCAATATCAATGTAGATATATCAAATCCTGACATAGAAATAATAACAACCCCCGATAGTATAAAAGATATAACAGAAACTTTAGAAAAAAGTTTTTCTCGATCCGAGTCAGTTACGTCAACCGACAGTCAATACAACTGGATGCTATCTCCAGAGTTATTAGCTCAACAACACAATCTAACATTCCCAGAAAGTACTAATTGTTCTCCAGTTTTACCAACTAAACATCCTCATAAGTGCAGAAGATTCAGCGTCGACTTAAGCCAAATGAGATCTTTAAGATTATTCTTTAATGACACTAACTGCACTTGTGGACAGTTAGTTGTAGCCTCCCGGGAATCACAGTACAAAATTCTGCATTTCCATCACGGAGGCCTTGACCATTTGGCCCATGTCCTGCACCAGTGGCACTCATTGCTGCACAACATCAAACTGGCCAAAGGTAAACGGAATGAGGCATTTTCAAGTGTGACACAGTGACGATACTGACTCTTCCCCCTAACAGCTGATTTGGGTCAGCAGTCATATAGGTGCACCACAATTATACTTCGTATTGCCTTTCTCGAATTACAATAACCACTTGTAGTCGCAGTTTCTCTGTAGCTCTAAGACACGAACTTTAAAGACCAAATTTACCGCGCATCTAACACCTACGTCACTGCCAACTACAACCATTCCCTGTAGTTTTTCATGGCTCCAACGTGGACGTGTTTTTGAGTATCGTGTGTTTCGTGACATTATGGGCAATTATAATCGTTTAACTTTGACAACGGGAAAATGCAAAAGATAAAACCTCTGCGCCAGTCACTTTTGGAAAATTAATGAAGCATATAAAAAACCGTACAATGCTTGCAAAATACTTCCGGAGGACCTAGATAGTTTTTCTCTCAACATCCACAAGTGGTTATTGTAATTCAAGAACGGCAATACGAAGTATAATTAAATTATCAACTGACTTACCTGAAAGGAATAAGATTGATCTAAATTATACACGAGTATTGCCGTTCGAAGAATTCTAACCCTCCCCTTTATTCGTGTTCTACCCTCTCATAATTGTTTATGTTTGAATCATCGCCTAAAAATGCAGTGAATAGTTGCAACTGATAGTGAGGCAGGTGTTAGATGTGTGGTGTTGTCAGGTGGTATTGGACTTTGAATAAGTTCGTGTCCCGGAGCTACAGAAAAACTGCGACTACAAGTGATTATTATTGTAATTCTTCGAACGGCAATACGAAAAATTTAGATAAATCTTTCTTATAGGTAAGTCAATTGATCATTTAAATAGAAAGAGTGTCTAGGTACCGCTATAAATATTATTTTAATTTGAATAATTGTCATCGGCGGGATCCATTATTTCAAGAATTTCAACCAAATTTCAATTTCTTGTTGAAACTGTAGAAAGTGATACAATTATTTAGTTTTTTCAGTTTCCAAAAATGCGTTGTGTCGTTTATAAATTCCTAAATAATTTTTGCATTTATAATTTGTTATTAAATGTTTTGGAATAACGGCGTAAAAAGTTTGAATATTTAGTCGTTCATGGCATACTAGATTTTTACCAACTTATATTAAGAAAAAGCGGAATTTTCTATAATTTATGAAAATTTTGATCACAAACTATGTATTTTCGAAAAGCTGACAACTTGATGATAGTACCGCCTACCATCGTTTTCATTTAAAAAAATTAAACTCTTGTATCTTGAAAGTGTTTCAATGTAGACAAATTCTGACTACGCCACTCAATTCTTTGATGACAAAATCGTTTGAGAAGTTTAGTAAGGGTTTTTCTTATTTTTAGTGAAACGAAGTTAAATTTTTTTTTTTAAATCGAGGAAAAACAATTTTGACTTGTAAGTCGAAATTGATGTGATAAATTCAATATTTATGTTAGCCATTGAATTTGTCTCGAAAAAGTGGCACGGGGCTGCGTGTACAGTTTTCACGAATCTACGCTCCTTCATACACATACCCATTATTTACCTCCAACCTCTACTCATACACACAATTACTTAATACAATCACGAAAATAGGTTGCTGTACAATAAAAACACTAGGTACTTGTCAAGTTTGACCCACATCAGCTGTCATGGAAAATGCCTTATTGGTTTTTCAAATTAGTAGAGTAAATCGGCGGGTTCTCATTCCCCCTTCCACTTTTTCTAGGTTGCGACGATAATCTCCCTTATCGCCATTTTATGGTATGTAGACCTGAAGTATCCGATTTAGAGCTGCATCCAGAAGAAGGCCAAGTTGGTAAATTAACAGAAGAAGTATTCCGAGGTTTGTTTAACGAAATCGGACAACTAGAGGACGATTTAACTTTACGGAAAGCTATTTTCTTTTCTGGAATGGACAGGATTTTAAGAAAAGAGGTGTGGCCGTTTTTGTTGCATTGCTACCCTTATCAAAGCACCTATGAAGAACGCGCGCAGATTGCTGAAGTTAGAAAACAGGAATATGAAGAAATTACTAGAAGGAGACTAGAATTAACTGGAAACAAGTTGAATCATTTCAGGAGGAAAGTACAGAGCGTTGTTGAGAAGGACGTTGTTAGGACTGATAGGGGTAATCCATTTTTCGCTGGCGATGACAATCCAAATTTAGAAATGATGAAGAATATTTTGTTGAATTATGCTGTTTATAATCCGGGGCAAGGGTAAATTCATCCACCAATTTAGTAAATAAATTGTTATCACAAGTTTTTATTCTGATTGTACAGATACACTCAAGGTATGAGCGATCTTCTAGCCCCAGTTTTATGTGAATTAAGAGATGAAGTAGCCACTTTCTGGTGCTTTGTTGGACTGATGCAAAGAGCTGTGTTCGTGGCAACACCCACGGATAGAGATATGGACCGTTCTCTACGGTACTTAAGAGAACTAGTAAGAGTAATGGTACCAAAATTCCACGAGCACTTATTGAAACACAAAGACGCTACAGAACTTCTATTTTGCCATCGCTGGATTTTATTGTAAGTTTTATGCTTGTTAGTGTATAGATTCATGTTTATATTATTTTTGTTTTGGAGATGTTTTAAACGGGAATTCACCGAAGGAGTGGCAATCAGGATGTGGGAAGCATGCTGGGCGAATTATCTCACCGATTATTTCCATTTATTTTTATGTCTGGCAATTATTTGCGTTTATGCCGATGACGTCATTGCTCAAGATTTGAGATCCGATGAAATGTTGCTGCACTTTAGTTCTTTAGGTGAGTCAGTAAATAAAATGACTTTATTAGGTATGACGATTTGTTTTTAGCTATGTACATGGATGGAAAATTAATCGCCCAGAAAGCAAGAGGACTTCTGCATCAATTTAGGCAATTACGAGAAATTCCGTGCACTCTGAGTGGGCTATGCATGAGATGTGGTCCAGGGATGTGGGATAGTACACATAGTCCAAGAATCTTTTGCATTGGACACGAGTACCCTGGTTACTGTATGAATAGTGTTAATTAAATCAAGTTAACTGTGTTCTTTAAAGTTTTCATCTTATGATGTGTATAAAATTCTAAAATGACATTTGACAACTTAATTTTCAACCATAACCTCTTGTTTCTTAACGGTCAACCGGTAGTACCAACTTTATTTCGAAACTTTTTTATACTTAACTTCGTTTACATCTGCGGTCAAATGCTTTTCAACAAAATTGCATATGTATTTAAAAATCTGTAAATTTGCCGCAACTTAGTCTATATCATATCAAAAAAAAAACTGTTATGTAGGTATTAAAATAAAACAAAAAGAAAATATAAGTGTATATTTATTCTGTGAACTGTACAATAAACAGCTTCTGCATTAACAAATTAGTTCTTTCTTCTCCATTATTCAGGCAATTTTTAAGTGTTACTAAAAATTTGACACCGCCCACAAATTTTAAAAAATTCGGAAAATGACTGAAACAGTCGTTTTTCTTAGATCGTTCCGCCCGTTCCCTAAAAATCACCGTTTAAAAGTAGAAAATTGTGTTTGAAAATGGATAACAGAAATTACAAGAGGTAGCGAAATCGTCCATGTTCAAACTCCGAAATATCAAAATTTCAACTAAATTGTTAATATTTCTGTCCATTCAAACAATGCCCTTTTTATGGCCGTTCTGTTTCAGTTTTTGAGAAATCTTCGCCAGCATTTTGAACACACAAAATGTCCAAAAACATCATAACCTCCAATTACGACAATGGGAGTGACTACTGCTCCGGCCGCCGGCCCCCTGAAATTTTATTCCAATACGGTCGAACGCGCGCATTGCATTACTTAAATGTCCGTAAAATGACGTTTAAGAATATCGTTATCGGCTAGTGACGCCAACGGTCTCGCTGGGTGTGCGGATATCGTACAGAACTGGCATTTTGTTCTCCTACGGCTAGACGAGTTCTGACCCCGCCGCGGTTTGATATATTTTGCTTGTTTTTACATAATCTTTTTTCCAAAAAATGCGTGTGTGTGGTGCGAGAGGGCAAGTAAGGGCTTTGTTTAAAATGCGTTCCCTCAGCTTTATTTTTTTTACGCCTCTAAAATGCAAATTGTGTTGACATTCTGTAATGCGCATGCCCGACCGTGTTCAAACAAAATTTCAGGGGACCGGCGGCCGGAGCAGTAGTCACTCCCTTTCAGAATAGACTATTTTAGAAGGAAGTGACTACTACTTACTGACACTGACAGGCCGCCATTTTTTTGTTGAAGGGCAGAGAATGGATAACACAGATTTTAAAAAATCCGTGATGGATACACAACACACAACGCCCGATCATTGCTATATACGTGTGTTACCAACATTTGAACAGATTTGGTGCCAAACAAAGTGGTGAAACCAGGTTACTGTTTAGAAGTTCATGTAATTTAACTCAAAATAAATAAAGCAACGTTGCAAAGTGCAACTAATATCATATCATTTTAAGAATTTTCATTCAATTCTCGGCGTAAAGAGACTAAGGAGCTTAAGTGACGCCATTTTTTTGGCGCCAAATGGTAACACAAACATCTGCTTCGTTATTTCTCCTCTTCTTCCCTCCTCTAAGCTTTAAACAAAGAAATGTTTGCCCTCCAGCTGTCAATTGTGTGACGACATTCTAAAATGATCTATGTCGTCACAGAATTGGCAGCTGGAGGGCAAACATTTGTTTACAGTTTACACATAACCTTACGAGTAAGCTGTCATTTTCTAAAACTATTAAATAATTAATATACCACTGTTCGGTTGTGGGGTGGGAGGTGAAAGGGATTTAGCAATTGGTAAGATTTTTTAGAATTCCTGCTGCAGTAAATCATCGTGGAGAGTACCTATTTAAACAAGTTGTCAAATAAAAGACGTGAAAAGTCTTAAAAGGGGAGTTTTAAGCAAAAACCAATTATAAAACTGGCGAGTATGTTCTAGGCATTTCATTTCTGACAATAAAAACTTAATTTTAACTTCCCAAATAAAATATGAATAAATGTGTGCCCTCCAACAACAAATGGCGGCCTGTCAAAATCAGGCATTCTAGAACGGTCTATTGGCAACAGCTGGAAACGACCACAGACAAAAGCATAGGAAAAAATTGTTTCTCAATAAAATCATCCAAAAATTTTCCGGGCTTGGATTAAAACGGTTTTCATGGGACAATTTAAGCAGTTTTAAATTAATGATGAAGAAAAAATAGGTGAGATTTTGCCAATACCCAAAGCAAAAAAATAAAAAAGTACAGAAGTAGCAACTCAAAAAACATCCCTAATTTAGACAAAAAATATCATATAAGTTACATCCTCCTGATGAGATCGCCCTTAGTGAAAAAATTGTACAAGGTAAAACAATAAAACAATAAAATAGTATATGAAAATAAATTCTATTTGATAACAAATATATAAACTCTAATATATAAAAGTATTGCTAACAAATGTAAAAAGTATCACATTAAATATTTTTGAATTTCTTAAAAAATATAAATGGAATGCCCAATAGTCTTAATATACAGTTATTTTTTTATTTATTCTCGCTTTCAATAAAATAAAAGAATACAAAGAGGAAAATTTTAAACTACGTCCCATCTCTTTGTACCCGCCCAACCCCTCGCAAAATAACAAAGGGTATGAGCCATCAAGTATTTACAAATAAAATAATTACCTAATTTCAAAAAGGATCAAGATTTTCCGACACCATTAGTATTCTCCCCACCAGGAATTTCTAAAACTGGTTGTACTTGTCTCCATACTTCTGCAAGCTAAATAACGCAAAGAATAAGCAAGAAAAACATCACTCGCAATAATATACCTCAGTATGAGACCTAATTCTTAAAGAAACCAAACTATTAAGTATCGGAGATAAAGTTTCGAGATAACAGTGCACCAGTTGCGTCTCCATGTGCACGCAATATAAGCTGAACTCAGATCTTAATTCCATGTTCATGATAACGCTCTCTTGTGCCATCATTTTGGCTTCTAATTGTTCCACTCTTTCCATCTAAGGAAAAAGAAACAAATAAACATAAAATAGTACGTGACACAAAGAAAAATACATCTGTTCCACGTATGACGCCCTGTATTTTTCTCTTTTTGAGCGACAACATTTTTCCTAAAGCATTTTGATGATCTTGGGCTAAACCCTTTTCAAGACGATCGCATAAGTCTCGGTGAGATATAAGGACATCTAGAAGTAAACCCAAGCGCTCGCACACTGTTATTTGTTCAATATTTGCATGCTGCTGCGCTTTGTGAGACAAGCTTACCAATTCCCTAAAACATTTGTAAGCACAAATACATTATAATAATCAAAACCTATGAGGTGTTCTCATAAAATAAAATATACCTAGAAACGCCTACGAATTTTTTCCGAACTTCATTCCAATAACCAAAAGTTGTAGAATTAACACTTAGAGCCCCTAACGCTTTAAGCTGATTACTCAATTCCTCAGAATCTCTAGAACACGCTTGAATTCTTTCCACACTACTATCTGCCAGTTGTTTAAATTTACCAATTATCTGAACTAGAGACCGAATTTGCTCTCTGCTTGAAGCAAATTCCATAAAATCAGCCGGGAGCAATTGCTAAGAATTAACCAATTTATAAACTGATTAAGCTTCAGACTACAATAAGTACCTTTGCGGTGGCAGCAATATCAGATGTCATAAATTCGTCTGGAGCTCTCCGGTAAATATCTCTTATACGATATTGCAAATCTGGCCCTTGGTCGGTCAAAAAGAAACTCACTATAGCATCGTGGCATAACGTGGGATGGCGACAAATTAACGTAAGCCACCTGTATAATCCTCTACGTCGAGATTCAAGGAAAAATGAGTCTGACACAATCTTCTTCGGAGGTAACCGAGGTACTAACCTACTTCAACAATAACTATTACTATTCAAGGCTCAATTTTAGGAACAAATGAGAATACCTATAAGGAAAACGATTTAATAGAAGCTCGTGCAAGGCGACGAAATCATTATAACGCCGAGTAACTTTCGAATTGAATCTTCTCGATGAGACTATGTATTCAGAATGTTTGAGGAATATTCCCTTTTTTTCTGGCACTAATTCTATGCTTATGGTATCGAACTGAGTTATATCTAAGTATGTTAGGCCTAGTATTGCTGGATTTGCTTTCAAATTGAGTTGAACTCTGAGATTTTTTACAGGCATTAAGTCTTCTAAATCTGGTATGGGGTACTCTAAAATTCAAAAGTAAAGCTGTCGGAGTAGAAACAAAACAAAACATTATGCTGAAATTAAAATTCCTTTTATTACTGATTATGGCCAACAATACATGCACGCAATCACTTTTCAAGTGGAAAAACAATGAAAACATGATTATATCAGTAAGATGAAAAATTCATGTCATTATTCATATAAAAACATGTCATTTTTACCGCAGTTTCAGGATATTACTTTCCATCTTAAGCATATATATCGAATTGAATGTGTAAACAACTTAATGGCACTAACCTTTTCCATCGAAATTATCAAATAACTTTTCGGATATCGACTTTCCTTGTTGTGCCCAAGCAGTAAATGCTAACGCTTTGTACAAATTTGTTCTCGTAACACCTTGCGACGTACTCGTCAAATTCCATATTATTTTGAGCACTGGGGAATCTAATTTACATTTTGAGAGAAGGCACTGAAATACTTCTTTGTCGATTGGTTCACCGTTCTGCGAACAAATGTCGTAAACTTCTCTATACAAAGCGGGCACAGAACCTTGAAGTAAAATAAACATTATGAGTTTTGTTTACGAAAATATAGGGCGTAAATACCTCTACTAAAATCCGTTGTCATCCTTAATAAATAATAAATTATCACTCAATTTGTTTGCAACTTGCAAATCCCAGCTGGAATCAACTTCTAAACTATATTCGAGTGGTATTTCTACGAAAGAACATCTAAAAACCATTATATTGTTTACGTTTACACACGTCACTTGTGGGAGGCGGATTATTTTTACTACCGGATAAGTATCATTTACAAATTACGCCCTGGGGGCTACATCACTTCGGAAACTTTTATCATTATGACATATGACATAACCTAACCTAGTAAAGAAAGATAGGCAAATGCCACATATTTCAACTATGGATAAAATCATTTATGGAGACCCTATATATTAATGCAACTTTATTGTGTGATTGAAATTTAAGTTATAGCAAAGTAACGTCCTATAAAGTTCAGAAAAGTCCTGAATTTTCATTTCAGTTTCAAAACTTTACAGATTTTGGTATAAAATCAAATAAAAGTTTAAAGTTGCAATACTTCTTTCAAAAATGAAACTCCATTATTTTAGATCTATAGACTTTGACAATTAATACAAAATCTGTTTTACCCACCTCAATACGTCAAAATCGATTAATCATGAGAAAACTAAGTATTTTTCTTTAGAAAAAATTGATTTTGTGCCCCAATTCAAGCGTCGACACTTGAAACAGTAACGTGAATATCAAATGTGATTGTTAGAAGCTATTGTACTGATTTTCCTAGCACAGAGTTCCCATACTTTCACTTTTACCAACTCCCATAGAATATCAAATTTTATAAGCAAATAAAAAAGGTATGTTGTTGACTAAAAATTAATTATTTACCGCTCGTTTTGTAAATAACCAGTTTCTATTAATCTTCTTGTAGCAAAATAAAACATGCCATTTTCGATAAACTCTCCGTCCCAATCCTGCCTTCGTGGCCTTTTTTTTATATCAAAATTGGAAGGTTTTATGCCGTTGTCAGTTTTAACCCAACGAAGTTTATGTGACCTTAAATATTTTCGTATCAGAAATAAGATGATAAATTTATTCACATCCTGTGGATATTTTAGATAAAAATGATACCTTGTGACGGAAAACACGCAATCATATCCGTTGTAATAGTAATTGACAGCTCTTGTTAAGTAAATTGGTTGGATAAAAGGAGATGTACATTGAATTAAACAAATCGCATCAATTTCTTTGTGTTTTTGAAGAAATTCTTGAATTGCAGTTAACGAACTTGCTTCGTCAGTTGCTGTATATTCTTCTCTCCAGTGAACATTTATGCTGAATTTACATGCTTCTTGAGCTATCGCATCATTTTCTGTCGATACCCAAATCGAATCAAACAAATTCGCAATTTTTGCTGCTTTCATAGAAATTTCTAGCAAGCTGTAGTTTCCTACTCTAGCCAAATTTTTCAGGGGAATACCCTTAGAACCTCCTCTTGCCAAAATTAATGCAGCTTTGTGACTATTTGGAAATAATGGAAGCCTAAAAAGTCACATTCTTTGAAATGTCCATGGGCGTTAAGTCCAGAGATCTGAGGGGCCATCTGTTTTATCACAAATGACTCCCTAGGGCACTTTTAAGTAGTAACTGTAGGTGTTATTAACGAGCATTAAATCTACCAATTAATTAAAGAAATAATGGAATAATTTTGTCCACGAGTATAGTACTAATTTTTAAAGTGAAAGACAGTACTTACCGATATGAATTTGTGCAACAATAACCAGAAACAAATAAAAGACCGACACACAATAAACATGTGTACATGTTGAATAGATTTTAAAATAGATATATTTTTCTGGAGAGGAAATGGGGCATTATTCAATTAAATTGTGTGGTAACGGAGGTCACCGTATTTAATGAGATATAAAAAGAAAAGTATAAATATAAAAAGTAAACGGGAGTATTAATTTATTTATTGTTTCGTTTCTTCAGATATTTGTAGTTTCTCCATTTGTCTTATTCTGTCCTGAATCTGCTGCTGAATAACCAACCTGTGCCTGTCTCCCTGTCCTAATTCCTCCATTTCTTTTAACCAATCTTGACGTTCCTTGATTTCTTGCATCACTAAAAAACAATATAAAAGCAAAAATAAAGATAATACTGAAATAATGTTACATTCGTCAAATCTATTGTCCGCTTTTTCTTCTTTTTGCAATTCTCTTTCAACCAATTTCCGTATCACTCTTCTTGGCGTGGGGTCAATATTTTTACCAAAAGCGAAAATATCTTGTAAATGTTGCTTAGCTTTTTCTCTATCGACTACTTCACGGCTTGGCACAAATTTGTCACGCTCGTATGCTCCTGAATTGATGATAGACTCTCTTGAACGCCTCTTAGAACTACCAGGTCGTATCAAAACAGGTGGATATTTAGATTTTTGCGGTTTTTTAATTTCCGGATAATCACCAGTGCGCAAAAAATAGTTGATCTTTTTGCGTTGCATCGTCGATAACTTACTCTCGTCAATTAAAACTGAAAGATAATTTATCTTGTTTTTGGACAAACTTGTCGAAGAAGTTTACTTACGTTTAATGAAATTTTTTGTCTCCGGACTATAATTTGACTTTTGGGGATGGAACACCCCACCCTGAGGTATTCTTTGACTGGGCCACTCCATCGTAAAAATATAAAAGTGGGGTTTCTTTCGAAAATTCTATCAAAATGGCAGTTTTAAAATTACAGTCCGATTGATACTTATGTTGTCATGGTAATTGCTCAATAAAATGCAGTGGTGGAGTATGAAATTCAGGTAAAAAATTCGCTTTTGATTTTTGCAATAAAATATTTCTTGCACTGATGTTTTTCACTGTTTTTTTTAATAGTTTTACAATTTTTTTTTATAATTTTATACTGACTACTACATGTCAATGTAAACTGTATTTTTTTTTTCCATTACATCCCTCAACCCTCTTTGTCTTGTATTGATTTTCTCAGTATAACCCCATTCTACAGACTGCAGTTGTTGGTAACATTAAAAATAACTTATATATCAGAAATCTTGTTTTTAGAAATTCTGGTTCACCGTACAGCGATTTTTGGAAATGGATGTGTCAATTTATTTGTTCTAACGGCAGAATGAATTTATTTGTGCGATGTTAAAATGTACTGTTAACATAACTGCAACAAAAAGGGGTGAATAACACCGATAAACCAGTAATAATGGTACCTATAATTCCCAATCGAAATGTGGAACAAAAGGAAAGCCGATTTTCGAAGTATTTTGAATGTGCGACTCTACGCCAATGGTCTATATTAAATTCGATTTTAATATTTGTAAGTGTATCGTTATGTATAAAATTATCTGGTTTTGTAATCTGAACTTCTGTTCAAAATTAATGCTAAATTTTTTGTATGCCCAACATAATTTTAGTTTAAGTGAAATAAACAAGAGCAAACTTATCTTATATTAAGAGATTTGAATCTTATGCATATTAACTAAGAAATGATTTGTTTTATTTTGTCCGCTAGATAGTCACAGCTGTATTAACTACCTGTGCCATATTAGCCCAAATTCACATTCAAGAAGTGGTGCATATGTTGCAAAAGGACATCAACGATCTTCAAGAAAATGAGTATGCTACAGAAACTAATGAAATAAGACTTCGTCGTTCAGAAGAGCTCACTTCGAGTAAGTTTTAAAATACTTATAATCGTGATGTTCATTTACCAATTTTTTCAGCAACTGCGATAATCATAAATACGGCGCTTTGGATATGTATTTTAAACTTATTATTATCGGCAGTTTCAATTTATGGAGTTTACGCTAGATATTTAAGTTGTATAATACCGTGGTTGGTTGTCAGTTTGCTTACCGTCGTTCTCGTGATTCTTTTCGAGTTTCTGGGATATTGGAACGGTGCATCTAGTATTCACGCTTACGTCAACAGAGGAGTACTTGGTGAGTACAATATCTGAGATTTCTTGAGTTACTTATATATTTATTGCAGTTGTTACTTTGGTATCGACTTTAATTTTGGGTCAAATGTGGTATACGATCATCTTGTACTGTAAAAGGTTGAAGGGTCCAAAACCTTTAAATACTCCACTGGTGTATCAAGCTTATGGTGGTTATATGCACACCATAGCACCTGCTAGCCGACAATAAGTTATTTATCTATTATAAATGTGTTAGGATTGTTCTTACTCGAAAAATAATACTCAAAAAGGAAGAGGATTTTCATGATTCGTCATAGAGGGGTATTTTTAATTTAATGTGAATTAATGTGCTCATCATGCTTATTATATTCCACTAACTTAATGTTAAGAATTTTTCGGTGTACATTGTCCCTTTAAATATGGTGTTTTGATGAAAGGTGTACCTGGACACCTGGCCTCATACATCGTCTTCCTTATGCTTATTGTTCTCCAGGAAAAGCACAATTTTTTGCTTAAAAACTTATACACTGTTCTTACGTAAATAAATATTTATTAAAATGACGTAACTATTTTATTCATTAAATACAATATTATATTTTTAAATATGGAAAGAATACAATGACCAGTCAATTTAGAAAGAACTTCGATCACTGGGACAGACTCAACTTAAAATTATCTTCAGCTGTATTTGCCGTTCAGGGGCTTTGGCTTCTCAATGTCGAGAATATAACAGTGCCAAAAATGTTATTAAGATTCGAAAACCATGTATTACTGGGTACTACTCGAGTAACATTTTGACAGGTTATGGGCCCAGTATCCTGATTTTGGTGTTTAAAATTCTGTAAAATGGGTTCAACAGGTGCATTGGTGGGGTTCATTACAAGTGTTTACAGTAGTACTGTTTGCAAGAAACCCTGAAAAGGTTACGGCAACCCTGTGAATGGAGTTAACAACATAATATACTAATATATTCTCTTCTTCTATTTGGAATAATAAAGTCTACTTGCATACTGCAAATATCGAACATGCTGTCCAACTGAAAACAACTAGTTAACAAGCGAATTTGTTGGCAGCTACTTTTAGTTTTTTTGCATCAGTTATATTAAAGATGGTGAGAAATTAAAAAGAATTACGAGATGCAATGTTACATCAAATACAATGGCTGCAGTGCTATGAACAAATAGTGAATCAACGTTATTGATAAGATCGTTTTGTTGGTCAATGCATATGGAAAACAATTTTTACAACCTACTAAATTCTAAAATATTTAAAAGCTCCACATTCACAAAAAATGTTTCGTCTATACACGTAATCAGCCTTAATAAAAGAACTTAACTTAATTGTCATATAGTAATCTAAACAAAGCAGAAAACTCATCTGTAAAAACCGCCGCAAATATGTCACATCACTTTCTCGTCCCATACAAAATTTAAAAAAATCGCTTCTGAAATCGATAACAGCCTAAGAGTTGTCATCAGTCATTTCCAGAAACTGCGCGCTCATTTCCATCGAACACTCTCCCTTTACATTAAAAATGAATTTATAATAGCTTCCATCCGCGCAGATAACTACAAAAAAAAATACAAAAAACATCTACAATTTCCCTCTGAAGGAATTTACCGATCACAGAGTTATTGTCAGATCCAAATGCGCAGATGCAAGGCGGACCATTCGGTACGTTAAATTTGCAAAATGACCAATTTGACGAAAAATATTTGGGTAAAAAAGCTGCATTCGCTAAAGAAGACTGCCTGTTCAACTTCGGGTCATCCAGGGAAAAAATATGGATAGTGCCATGATCCGAAGCCACGCACAGGCACGTCGATATATGGTTGAAATTTATACAATATATTTGTGCCTGGAAACCAAAAACAATATGATTTGTTGCATCTTCCGGACTGAGCACAGAGTTGTTCGCTTATAATATGCATATATTACCTGGTGTGCTCCCCGGCGCAATTCAGCTATCTTGACCCCAGTATTAGTATCAAAAACTCTGATAAGTGTACCTTTCTCACTAGCTGTAGCTATTCTCGTTCCAGGCAAGTTCAACGCTATACAACTTATGGTCGTTTCATGCGCAGCTATATCTACAAATGATTTCTCTGTGTTTGCTAAATCTACTATTTGTACGTAACCTCTCCTTCTCATGGGAAATGCCAATAACGAATTATTACTATTCGGACACAACACACACAAACCCTTAGAGTTTGCGTTCGTTTCGAAAACATGTAGCTGTTGCGGAGTTGTTGTAAATGTATACACCTTTATCATACCTTCTGCAATCCTTGCATTAGTCACTCTCGCTTAAAAAAAGCACTATATCGGGGAGTATCCCAATAGTTCAATAGAACAATAGGTACGCTTTCAAAATTTTGATTTGAGATGCTATCATGACAATCAGTACTTCTGGATATTAAAGAAAATATTAAGCTGGCCCCAACGCATTATTCTAGTGCATATTAACATACCCCCAGACATAGCATAAAAACGATAAAGAACTTACCCAAAACTACTACTATTCTATCACGACGCAACCGTACTGCTAAAACCGGAGAGCTAAAATCTAATGAAATAGGTGTGGTTTTCTTCAAATCGTCCCAAATCATCACTTTATTCGGCGGGTAAAGCGGCTTCAATCCCCCACCGATCAACGCTAAATAATTACACCTAAACAACATTTCAACGAAACTTAATCCTCCATCTTCGAAATCCTGTCGTTCTTTTTCTTTCAATGGATCACAGTTGAATATACGGAAACCCGATGATGTAGCACAAGCAAAACAACCTAATTACATATTATAATCAATACAAAACTAATTGATACATCATAAATAATCGAACCTTGATCTTGATTGAAACCGGCGAATAACAGATTATTTCCGAAAGGATTCTGCGGGCCCAAATTCATTTTTGCTCCTTTAAAAAGCTATTAAACTCCTCAACATTCAAAAATGATTGAAAATGGCGTACTTGTAAGGAAAAAACGCATCGAGTTTGACATTTTTTTGATATAACCTATAAATTTAACGGTGCGCAGTTGTCATAATATTAGGCTGCTTCTTTGCGAATGACCAAGCGATTTTTCATTATGCTATTGGTAATGGTAACCGACATTCTGTTCCTAAGCATAATTATTAATAACATGTTAATTAATTTGTTAACTTGAAGAGAGAGTCTAATTTAAAAATTGTTTTGCCTGACCTTGACATTACACCGAGTAAAAAACAAATATTTAGGCAGATTATCATTGCGAAGGTTAAAACTCAATCAAAAACAATGTTACTTTATAATACCTATATTTATCACACAAGATGTAAACAAACCAAATAATTTACAAAAATAAAATTACACGAACTTTTGTAAAAGCGCCATAAAAATAACACCAAAAAAGAAAGCTAAAATGTGGGGCACATATTTGAACGAAATGTAAGGATGTTTACGAGTAGCAGCTAAAATAATACTTAATTTTCCGTCGGTAAAAGGTGGATAACGACTAGAAGTCAAAACTTCCCCCAATTTCGACAAATCTTTTATCAAAGTACCTTTCTTGTGAACGAACAAATCAAAATTCTTTTTGCCATGGTAACTACCCATTCCGCTGTTTCCAACACCACCAAATGGTAGGCAATCCATGGTGAAATGCATCATGGTGTCATTCACAACTGCCCCGCCACTGGATGTGTTGTTCAAAAATAAGTCGGCCACTGCTTGGTCGTTGGTGAAAACGTACAGTGCTAGTGGTTTTTCGCGTTCGTTAATGAAATCTATTGCTTCCTTTGGATTGCTGATGTTGATAATTGGCAGAACAGGGCCGAATATTTCTTCTTGCATTACAGCATCACCAGGAGAGACATCTGCAAGAATTGTTGGTTCTATGTACCGTTCACTTACGTCGTAGTTGCCCCCAAAGGCTATTATGGAGTTTTCCAACAACTTAACTACCCTTTCACAATGACGTTCGTTTATAATCCTACCATAATCTGGCGATTGTTTTGGTTTATCTCCGTACCAAGAAGCTATTGCTCTTTTGGCGGCAATTATAAATTTCTCTTGCACTTCTTTTGAACACAGTATGTAATCTGGTGAAATACAGCTTTGCCCGGAATTGAAGCACTTTCCCCACATTATTCTCTTAGCAGTTATGTCTATATCAGCTGACTCGTGAATATAAACCGGGGATTTACCTCCCAATTCTAATGTGGTGGGTGTTAAGTGCCTGGCGGCTGCTTGGTGAACTATTTTGCCTACAGCTGATGAACCGGTAAAGAATATGTAATCAAATCGTTGTTTTAATAATTCCGTTGTTTCTGGAACACCCCCAAGGTATACATGGTAACACTCTTGATCCAAATATTTTGGTACTAATTTTGCAATAAGTTTGGCACTCATTGGAGCCACTTCTGACGGTTTCACTACCACACAATTTCCTGCAGCTATTGCTCCTGCTAAGGGCATGAACACTAAGTTGATAGGGTAATTCCAAGGCCCTATAATAAGCACTACCCCATAAGGATCGTTGTAAATGTAAGTGCTGTCCATCAGATTGGTTAAATTCTTCTCCACCACTTTTTCTGGCTTTGCCCATGACTTTAGATTATACAAAACGACCCTTAGGTCGTTTTTCATGTAGTCCAATTCGGATAAAATTGCCTCTTGTTTGCTTTTATGGAGGTCTTCTCGCAAGGCTTCCACAATTTCGCTGCCATTTTCTTCGTACATACGCCATAATGCCTTCAATTGTTTTTCACGAAATTCCACAGATTTTGTGCGACCGAAATTAAATGCTTCGCGGGCTGCTTTAACTATTTCTTCTGGGGTCTTATTCATATTTTTGTAACCTGTGGATAACAAATATGCTGGTAATCTTGTTTGGGTTTGATAAGATTTAATAATCTTTATTTTACTTACGATGCTTCACTATCGGATGCACGAACGCAATAAAACGGAAAAATACGGTTAATAAACGTGAATTCAAAGTTCAAATACGTAGTGCTACAAAAAAATCAACCTTCAAATCGCGCTGTCAGCGTCTTTTGATTTAATTGTGCGTTTTAATTTATTCACAGGAGTGTAGTTACGCTTTTTATTGTTGAAATGGAAATAAAGCACCGTTTAGAAGCTAGATAACGCAGAAATGTTGGTGATTTATTGACTGCCGAGCGACTTAACTTGTTTTTGTTTTTAGGGAAATGTTTTTTGGAATCTCAATAATTTTAAATTTTAACCTTGAGAAAATTTTTGTATAGCTGAAAATAATCCAAAGTTCCGTAACTTCAGTGCCGGCATCCTACACAAAATAATGGGTAGTTCCCAACAAATAAATATGACTGTATAGAATAACAGCGACTTGTTAAAAACCAAAAATTACTTCTTCTAGATAAACCTTATTTATCGCAACTTTTTTGGTATATCTCCCAATATGAAATGCATGATTTGGTATCTTTATTTGTGGCAAATATATATTATTTCTCAAGATTATTCCCAATTTAATTCAAGCTGTTTCTATGGTTTCGGTTAAATAATTACTGCCTTTGAAATAAAAGCCACGATTTATTTGTAACAAATAAATCTAATTTTCACCAGATTGATCCGATTTATTAGAAGAAATCTTAAGCGGCTGAACGTAATAAAGCTTGGGTTATCAGAAATAAAGTAGACAAAGGACGCCACAAACGTCTCTTAGACCGGCATCGGAATTTGACAATGGAGTGCTTGTGAACAGTCTGACAGTGCAGCAGTCAGTTCTGAATTTACCGATTTTACAGTGTTTTATAATGAGTGCCAGAAAGTTTATTAAAGATAAGTTGCTGGAATTGAACCTGGACTTTCTCATTCGCCAAGTTCGGGGGTAAGATGTCACTTTAAATTACTTACCTACTTTATAATATAAGAGGTTGGGGTGTACCATTGGAATAGAATATTCCCCATGATGATGGTTGGTGTGTTCATTCATTTTTAAGGTACCTACGTTAAAGTGGCCAATTTGCAATGTTTTTAATTTTTACACACTTTTTAAAAATCTTAATCAACGTCACTTATGCTTGGCTGTGGCTAATGCAATAAATTTTAGTGGAAGAGCTGAAGATTAAGAAAAAGGTTTATTTGACTTCTGGCGAATGAATGGTGTACTTGCAGGTATACAGCGAAATGCGAAATAATGATGTCAGTTCAATTAAGCAGGTAAATCCGTTACTTGGAGATTTTATTTCACTTCATTTCATAATTTATTTGAGAGAAAGAAATCATAGAGTTTGTTAAAATAAATCCTTTATTTGCGGAAAATAAATGATTTGGTAGCTACAAATGTATAATTTACTTGTCACAAGTAAGTAATATATTTTAACAAACTCTATGATTTATTTCTACCAAATAAATTATGAAATTAATTTAAATAAAATCTCCAAGTAGACGATTTAGTTAATTGAACTGACATATTTATTTCGCTGTATGCAAGCCTACCATTTATTTCAAAGAAATAAAATTCACATTGATATAAATAAACCTTTCTGTCTTATCCACTTTGGTTAGAACGAAAGGGTGATGCATGTAAGAAAGAAATTTATGAAGAAACTGTTAAAGGTGAAGTAAATTTGGAAGAATGCGAAGAGAGTGAATTGATTGTGGAAAGGTTGAGCGAGAATGAAAACGGTAACGAGAAAGCAGAACAGGAAAATTGTGAAAAATTTGATATGGAGAAAGAGTTAACGAAAATCGAACAGTTTAAAAATGAACTAAATAAAGATGGTCCGAAAAATTTAGTTTCGGTGATGCAAGAGAAATCCTCGAAAAATAGGAGTGAATAGTTAGATAATGAGGACGAAAGGGTTGACCAAGACAGTGTGAAAATGAAGAATTTAAAGTTTGTCGTGTCGGAAATTAAGTGTTTGAAAGTTTGAATGAAATAAACAAGAACTCCAACAGGACAGTTAGTGTAACTGAAAAGGTTGATAATGAAAATGCGGTTAACAAAAACATTAAAAGAATGCTTAATTTCGGATGAAAGCTTTAAAGATGTGCGGTTTTGAAGGTTAAAGCTTAGGGTGAAATAAACAGTTAGTATATGCACACAAACATTGATGTCACAATAAGGGGTGAGAAATAATGTTCCTCTATTTTAACTGAAACAACAAAATCCCTGCAAGCTACACAAGGGACCAGCAATAAGTTTGATAATTATGGTACTACTAGCTGGCCTGGCAGACGTTGTCTTGCCCGACATTAAAAAAATTTTCCTAGAACCCGATTGCAGCGCCACTTACCTGGTCCAATTGTGAATGTAAACCATCCAGGGACCCACTCAAAAACACACAAAAAATTTCATCAAAATCGATCCATCCGTTTAGGAGGAATAAACTGGATAAACGTTTCGATCGAATCAACTGTAACGTCCTTGCCTCTGACGTTCAAAAGTTTGGTGCTGATTTGTATCAGACCAGTGACGCACATTGTGCCTGTTAAATAATCCTACGCTGCTTATGTCCAAATGACAGACCGCCCAAATTCTGGATTTTCTTGAATTTTATTTAAATAGTACCACCTACAAAAATTAAGCCTTCTTGATCTCCCGGGAAGAGATGGTGAATAATTTGAATTTTATACGGCCTATATTTGCCTTTTTTAATAGTATATTATACACGAGTTTATAATGAATGCTATTATTACCGAGGATGAAGTTTACAACACGAGCGAGTGAAACGAGCGAGTTTTGTAATCATCCGAGGTAATAATAGCATCATTATAACGAGTTGTATACTATACTTTGTCCACGACTATCAAAACAGATTCCCAGAAAGAATTTACCTTCATTTCCCTTCTCCAGTGTAAGAAAGATTCATACATACGCTCTCAGGTATAATTTTCTTGGTTTTTTGGGCAATGAATCTAATGAGGCAAGTTCTGCAGCTTCTTTTATTGTTGGTGCTGTTAAGAAACCTCGTTTTCACTCTCACTACTCATTATATCTTCTTTTTTAGAATATGCATTTCAAATTAAAAGCAAACCATGCTGATTTGACGTTTCGATTTGAACTGACACATCGCGATCGCGGCCTACTAAATAAATGTAAAAAAGAGTCAAAGCGATGTTCCTATTGGTGTAGTGAATAATATTCATTAATCACTGCAGTGAATAATGTATCTAATTATGATTGAAGAAACACAAGTATAAAGAGTATGTTGTAAGATAGTCGTGGACAAAATATTTTTTGAACTCTTGTTTTGGAAACACCAACTTGTGATTCGATTTCGCGTCAAGAAGGTGTGGTATCGCCTCAACCAACGATAAAACATTTATTTCTTCCTCTTCCCTATTTTCTTTATTGTAAATTTTGTTTCAAGGTTTATTCAATGAGCCATAGTGAATTAAATTTGATTTTAATCTCGAAAACACCATTATGCTTGGCGGTCTTCTTTCTGGGTATCTAAATTTAATAAATCGATGGATAGGTATTATACTGGAAATGGGTATCTAGGAATTTTTTGTGTGCCTGTTGAGATATAGATCCATTGATTCATTTACATTCTCACGGCATTCATTGAAAACAGCAACTGCCAAGTGGGTGCTCATTTCCTATTAAACAGAAAATAATTTTTTTGATCAGTTAAAAAGTTGCAATTTAACAGCATATTAGAACCACCTAGTTCCTTTCCTATCTTCAAATTAGCAAAGAGTAAAAGGGAGTTACCTAGCAGGCGCGTGTGTCATCAGTAGGTATATGATGGGGAATAGTTAAGTCTTCTACAGTGTGTCCCATGATAAGTGAAACAATTTCTTCAAAATTTTGAAACTCTGGGTAAGTACCTAAGCTACGCCCCTGGCTAAATGCTGCTACTTATTTATCTGACATAAGTAGAAATATTTTCTGCAACTGGAAGTTGATTTGTGGCTATTAAACCAAATAACTACATATATAGTTTTTTTATGCTTACTTGCTGGAACATCAAATATGTACCTATTAAGTTATCGTTAGGAACTGTGAACGCCATTATAATTTATGATAACAGTAATTACTTTAATGTGTAGTCGTTACTCTTTCTTCTACTTTGTACTATGCAATATGCACTGTATAGGTGTCACTTTCGCGATTATATTTCTGTATTTTGCTTGTACAAATTAAACGATTGTGTTAAAAGTTTTTCAATATTGCACGTTTCGAATGTGCATGGAAAAACCGTAGACTACTGGTTTCGTCCTTGTGGGACTCATCAGTACGGTGTTTTGCCCTACACACTCGAACCATGCAATATTACTTGCTTTACATACACATTACGGCGAGGGGCTCACGCACTCTTGTGATTTGCGTAATTCATTTCTGTGTTGGTGATGTTGTTTGTTCGGGTACACGCTGTTTAATCATATGCTAGAAAGCTCTGTACATGGTTTAACCCCAACCAAGACAGGAAACCTGGTTAAAAGAGAGTAACAACCAACTTTCGCATACCTTTCAGAGTTATAATGGGAGTTCTAAATGCCAAACATCTTCATTGGGGTTGCAACACTACAAATCCCTCTGAGAGGACTCTGTTCGAACATTCTGTAGAGTGACGTCATCGTTCATGCGTTATGGCGCAGTTAGCCACATTGACGTACTTGATATTACACTGGCCATCGCTGTGGAAGACCTATCAAATCGTGGGGCGAGTCGAATATCTATTATCTACAGTCAACCACTCGTATCATTATAGGTATGCTTTGGATGCATCTTCTCAATAGACATCATCACAGAACGATCATTTACATATTTACTCAGATTACGCTACGCCCCACGATTTTATTTTAGTCTGATCAATGCTCTAGATTGATGAGGAGAGTGGTGTGATGACTGGTACCTACCTAATTATTTTTTAGCTTTTAGTACATTAACTGCATCATTATTATGTTTCTTTACAATAAAACCGTTTAACTTACATTTTTTTTTTACTTATTTTATTCTACTTTTAATGTTGACTAATATGGGCATACCTCTTTACATCGAGATTATTCGGTCATACCTTCAAGTCAGAAATTTTACTGTAAGAGTCAACAATAAGATGTCTACAATCAAGCCCATCAGAGCAGGTGTCCCACAGGGTCCCGTTCTGGGTCCTGTTCTGTAGTCTTTACATCGCTGCTCTGCATCGTATTCCTGGCGTAGACGACGGCCTTTATGCAGATGGAAATCTAATAATAAGCAGTTCAAGGTCTCCTAATTAAATAAAAAATGGATTTAGAAAATTTGTGACTGACGCTCTGTCCGATAAACTCACAATTTTATCACGCTTTCATTTTCTTACAGAATATTTGTGCAACTACCTGATTTGTATGAGTATAAAACACTAATTATTCCTGGTCGGTACTGATGAATGTGTATGGTGAATGGGTAGTCCAAATATAGGGACTTGACTTTCCGACTGTGGCCAGACGATTACTAGCCCAATAATGTTACAACGTTACTGTCTCTTTGTTTTTATTCTCGGATGTCACTGGTAGAATGACGTATCTTAATCCTTCTCGGTGCGTCTGTATTGGGGCCTTTCGATATACAGCTGTATCCCTCGGTATCACGTATTGGGACACAGTGTATATCTACGGGGATCTGGTCGTTCGCTTATGAACAACTTCTTTCGTTGTATCTGGTCGGTATGAGACTTATTCGTTGCTACCCTTAGCTTTCAGTCGCAGAAAGGGTTGGGTTCTCTTACTATTGCTAAACGACGGTTAAAATAACAACAAATAAGGAAATTATATCGGTATTCTATTACTGTAGCTATATAAAAGATAAAATGATAAGACTAAAAGAATATTCACAGCAAAATCGGTATTTACATGAAATTAAATGGGTTTTCTTTATGAAAATTAAATCGGTTTTCGCGGTGTATACTGATTGGACACGCCATCGGTATCGTGGAGTTTTCGTGATAGCCCCAGAATACAATCTCCTCTGGAATATCACCGGGTTATACGTATCGGGGAAATAGATGGTATTACAGCTGGATTGTACTAAAGGCCGCCGATTCGGCGAGGTGTGATCGATCCCCGCCTGTATATCGTCTCATTTGTTGACTTATGTCACCGCGAGATTGCCGGATCGATCCAACCCACACCAGCAGACACCCTTAGCTCCTGCTGTATCTATTCCCTCGCTACGCAAAGCTGGATCTAGTCCACTCGCAACTAGGTTGTGTTTGATAGTTAATATTACTGCAATACCAACTTACCCAACTTACCCAAATTTATTTATTGTATATCAGTTAATCACACGGCGAACTTAGGCAGGTTCAATCAGTTATTTCTGTTTCGGATCGGAGCGGCCAGCATCATCTCAGATGCTGGGAGTACTGGTCCTGACTGAGGGCCGGACGACCAGGTACTGACTAACTGACTTTCTTCTCGAGATCCTCCACTTTTATAAGCGGAGAGTGGGGGGCTAGCTTCGGCGGTTCACTTCCAGATTTCCGGCGGGAGTAGTGCCGGTTGAAAATGCATGACGTACCTATCTTCCACATCACGGCGTGACGTCAGAACGTCCAAAGTAAACACTAATCAATTTTGATTATCCACTGGGTTTACTTTTGCAACGTTACAATGTGTTTCCTCCCCACCTACCGACCTATCGTAAGTTAAGCCGAGACCGAATCCTGATGGGTAAAAGGAGTGTCACCAGTTTCTGCCATTAACGAGGACCAAATTTAAAACCTAGACTATTTTGAAGGGATGAAAGGAAGGGAGCAAAAATGAAGGACCCAATACGAAGTTTTTTTATACACAAATAAAAGCATCAGTAAGTACAAATAACAGCACTTCACTTAACGGCAGTGCTACTCTATTATTTACAAACACAAACACACATTACAAAATAATTTCTCCGAAGAAAAAATAATTTAAAAAAATAAACGTCTCTCTTGCACTCTGTCCAAAATAGTCCCACCACTACAATATACATAATCATTTTGCGATAAATGGCGATAAATCAGGGAACTTGAACCCGCTGAATGGTGGTGACGTGGAAAACCTCGTAGATGCTGGCCTCAATTGTCTCGTCCGGACATGTTTGGTTGGTGGTGGCACTAACTCTGTGTGTATTGAAGATTCTCTACCAACTTGCCGAGCGTTTTGTCGCAATCGGAATCCACATTGGGCAGTGCAAACTTCGTCTCTCAGGATGGCTTCCTTGGACCATTCACGCATCAGCTGAGAACAGTCGGTGACCCGTAAAGAAGCACAACGGGCCTGAAATATACAAGGATGCATGAAATTTTGAATGCGCAAGCGCACCGAAGAGTCGATCGCACGCACACTACTTATAAAAATGCTTTTAGGCGCAACGCAAGTGCTTCTTAAGCTTTCTTCTCACTTACCCCTTCGGCAGAGCACACACAACTGGTGCAAGGACTTGGGAAAGCAGATTCGCCAACAGCAACTTGGCGGTCGCCGATGATGCATCCATGTCCTCCTGATTCTCTCCAAGCCCCAAAGTCTATATGGGGATGGGACTTACAAGGAACTCGTGGATTCAAGAAACTCGATGGTAAATCGAAAGCTGCCCTTTGCATGTCGGCGTCTACATCTAAATTGTCGCATAGCACTTTTGCTAGAGTGATTTTGCGTATTTCTGCTAACTGAGCTTCAGTAAAACGCGTCACTGGGTCGTCATTTTCATACCTATTCAAACATTTTAATTACATCTCCACATAGCAGTGATTTTAAAAATTATTTACCAGAATCTGTCGCATTTTCGTAGCTGTCTGAATTGTATGGCAATTATGCAGGCAAATGTAGGTCCTACCAAACCTCCTTGAAGAGGTCTCTCGCTCATTCCACCAGGAAACAGATCGATGTCGTCCACAGTAGGATAGATTCGTTTGAGACGTACTATAACTTCTTGAGGAATTTCTCTGGCTAAATCTTCAAAGGAAGTGGCCCTCTTCAAGTTACATAAAGCCCTGTAGTTGTTGTAAGATGGGACACCATGGTCTCGGGCTGGAAGTAATTTTTGCATTAGAAATTTGAATTTGGAAGTGGAACTACGTATGTTACGTGTACAGATGCGAAACTTGGACGACAGAAGAAGTGGGTCGAAGATAAATAGAAGCATTCGAAATGTGCTGCTACAGACGCAGGATGAAGATACCGTGAAATAGATATAAGGTTAACAATAGGGAAGTCCTAGAAAGAACTGGGAAAAATCGAAAGGTATGGAAGACAATAAAGAATAGGAGGGATAGGATGCTAGGACACCTTCTGAGAGATGAAAGATTAGTTTGCGACATACCAGAATCGAAGATAGAAATAAAAAGAGGTAGTGGTAGGCCCAGATTAGACTACTGCTATGAAATAGTTGGGAAAGTAGGATGTTCTGCTTTTGGGGAAATGCATACGTTAGCTCAGGATAGGAGAGGATGGAGGTACGCGTTCAAGCAGTCTTCGGACTGAAGACTTTATGATGATGATGTTTAAAAGTTGATGGTGTCGTCGAAGAATGATGATCCTAAAATCTATTTTCTAAATATCTCTATCCAAACTCTAACTTTTTGAGGATGTGGATGGCGTTCATAAAGCCTGAGCGGATTCTCAGTGTTCTACAAATTTATATACCTTGATAAATGAAACACTTAAGAAGGCAGTTATCCAGTATATCAGTTCCTTCTTTTGCCGTGAAGTTTAGGAACCTCCAACAAGATTGCGCTCTTAGAGTAATCAGTAGAAATTCTTCCTTAATAGTTACTCACTTTGGATTTCTGAAAACGGTTTCACGAGCGATGGTCTTGGAGGGATCCTGTCGCTATGCTTAATCCCTCTTTGAATACGTAGCTACTCGTTTTGTCTTAGCATCTAAATCGATCGTAATCGTGGCTTTCTGGTAGGATAAACGCATCTGTGGTCTATCAGGGTTTCTTGTATCGCTCCTTCTGTGAGGACGCATGTTTTTTCTCTTGCGGCAGGTATCAATCGAAACTGGTTGGATGCGTATCCCCATCCTCTCCTATCCCTCTACATACCAAAATGTTGTTTTTCTTTTTATTGATCTTCATGCCATACCCCTCCATCAAAACTGCTTCCATTTCGTTCAGAACTATTTCTAATTCGTCCTTGCTGGATGCTGACACTGCTATATCCGCGAACCTGAGCATGTGAATAGTTTGACCCTGAGGCCATTCTCTCCTTAACAATATTAATAGCATCTTCGATATAGGAGTCTAAAAGTAGAGGTGACAACTAGGCCAGGTCGAAAAATTCAATTTTGGAAATCTTAAAGTGGCTAGTGCGGAAAAGTTGCATTTTGCAATAAAAATGAAGTTTGCAAAAGCTTTTCGATTTTGGACAACGTCTTCATTTGCCACTGGGGCCATATATAATTTGAAAATAAAAAAAGGAAATAATTAAAAAAGTAGCGGCTCTCTGCTTGTTCTGAAATAAAATGTCAAAACAACCCGGAACTCACCATGAGGAGGTGGCTGCTTGTCGAGTTCCACCCCCAACCCTCCCTCCATTACCCTAACATTTTTCAGTTTTTCTTAGTTTCTTGTCATAATTTCACTTTATTATTACACAGCAAATTTAGATTTCGTTTCAAAATCCGGCATTACCATCCGGTATTGAACCCCGGAACGCACAAAACCATCCCTGGCAGTAAATCCAAAAACCGCAGATGAAGCTTCTGTCACGAGTTTTACGCCTCTTTCAACTGCTTGAGTATGACAAGGTAATTTTGGGATTTCGTCTGCAAATATTCTCTCGTCGTCGATTATCAGTTGAAGATCGCCATCAGATGCCAATTTTGTTAGAGGGGGTTCGGTTATGTTTAAAAGTTCCCAATCAACCAATTCGGTATAAAAAGAGGCTTCAAAATTAATAGAAGGAACTTGAAAAGTACGTATGTACTTGTCCTTTATTGGAATGTTAATCTGTTTCAAAATAATTTCGACTCCTCGTTGCCTTATATCTCTGCTACTAGTATCTGCAATAATTGCCAATAGAATATTTTCTGGGTGACTAAAGTAAGCGTTGCGTTCAATAACAGGATCAATTACGTCTTTGAATTCTTTGCTCAGATACCTGGACAAATGAATCGTTTTCCATACGTTTTGCGCACCATTTTGGAAGAGATGTTTCGACTTGATGGTAAACCACATGGGAGCATAGACCTTCATAACAAATACATCCAACGTTTTAAGATTTTCGGTTGGATCGCTAATGGCAATATATAATCTTAAAATTCTGTTAGCTACAGGCAGCCATCTTGAATGGGCGAGTTTACCCGGACTTCTTCTAGACAGGTCTTCATGAACATGCCCATTTTTTATTGCTTGACATTATGTCCCACAAATATTTCTGGTCTGAACTTAGATCATCAACAATCCGTTTTTAAGTTGTGGAAAATTCACTTTCAATTTTCTTGAAAGTATCAATTACTGGTAGATTCTCGCAAGATGCTAACTGCTTACCAATTGGGCCCGAATAGCTGACAGGTCATGTTGTACGACCAGTGAACAAGTGACCTTAACTACAGTAGGCGATAGACATAATTATTGTTTCTTTATGAGGGTAGGGAAGGGGAGGGTAGGTGAGGCGTCTCGGATTTCTGCAGCTAAAAATAGTTGGTACAAATATTGGGAGTTATGGTGTGTTTTTCTACAATGTTTCAATTTGTTTAGAGGGTAGGGGATGAACCAGGGGTGAATTCAACCCCTAGTTGTGACTTCTTTTATGGACAAAAACTATTAAAAATAGGGAACGGAATTAGTTTGAGTTTTAGGGGTAAAAAACAATTTTCAGGTCTCCAGTGGCGGATCAAGATGACGTCGGTTCGAAACTGGATTTTTGCAGTAAGTTTTTTAAATCAAAACGCAACTTTTCCACACTAGCCACTAACGAAATTTAAAAAAAATAAAATTCGGCCTGTTTCGACCCGGCCTAGTGACAACGCACATCCCTGACTCACTCCCTTCCGGATATCTACTTATTTTCGTTCCTGCTCAAATTCTATAACTGCAGTTTGCTCTTTATAGAGATTATATATTATTCTTCTGTCCCTCTATTTCATCCTGCCTTTCTGAGCACTCCGAACATCTTCCCCCATTTTACGTTGTCGAAGGCTTTTTCTAAATCTACAAATCCGTTTCGTTTTTCATTATCTCAAATGATTTCTAAATCTTTGCCTCACAAGAGTGTAATCTATTTGATATGTCCCTAGGTCCCCTTCACAAGATCTAGCCCATATTCAATATCGCTATAAACTGCCTCTACTGCCTCATCACTATAATAAATTAGATGTGGGCATGAATATCGTAGGTGGCCTTTTGAGATAAAAGAACTGATCTAAAGCAGTGTGATCATGTCCTCAAATCACGAACGTATCATCGTTATACTTAGGTCAACATTGAAGATGATGCAAGAACCCGCTGTTCGTCGAAAGATTCCGTGAAGATGTCAAGATCATTGTCTTGTTGTCTTGTTTCCCTACTAAGTTTTAAAACAATGTCCAGAACGAAAAGGGCAAAATAAACATTTTCAGGAATAAATTTGTTTTCGCAAAATTTAAAATAAAAATCGACTAACCTCTATGTATATTCAAAGCTATCAAGTCAATCCCAGAAAACGGAATCTTCCTATCTTCAAACAAATGATTTGTAACTTCCCCAGTAATGAACTGGTCCAAAGTTTCCATGGGAGTCGAAACCAACCCTCTAGAAATCTCGTCTACCATACCTGGCTGAAGAATATGCCGTCAAATGAAACATCTCTTTCACCACAACTTGGGCAACTTACCTGGTAAAACATATCAGGTTTGAAAAATCCATCTCTAAGTAAAATTGGAGGGTCCAAAATTTGATACGTAGGACTCAACCTTGGTATGTGTGGACGTAACAAAGAATGCCCTATCCTAAAGGCGGCACAAGCAAACTCATTCACGATTGATGGATTACAAGAAGGTGAATATTCAGAATAATATCCTTGTGGCAACAATTTAAGTCCATATAAATTGACGGCGTTCCAACTAAGAACCCTGGGCAAGAATTCGTTGTAAGTGATATGTTGGTTCTCAGCAATAAGTATTCTCCTAGCATGTTCAAAAAGTTTTTCTTCATCCCAGTGAGGATTCACGGCTCGTAGCCCTTCTACAATTCGGTTATGTTCCCTCAGGAAAATTGTATGAATTGCTGTTAAACCTGGTTGTTCTGAAGCTCTTCCATCACCTATAGGGTTTAAAATATTTAAAATATTCAAGAATAATGCAATGGTCTTAATGATTACCTGCGATTAAACATTGTCCAGAAGGAGCCTTACATTCTGGATGATCAGGTGATTGCGGAAGCAGTTCCTTTCCTTTAACTGGGTGGTGAGTACTGTTTAATCTTCCGCCAAAGCCTTTCAATATTCCTACCTTGCAAGAATCTTCGCCATATACCTGAGAGGCATCCAAGAAAGCAGTATTTTGATTGACTTGTTCTCGTGGTCCAAGCTGCTGTTGTCCAGGTAACGACCTCATGAAAGGGAAACACATTCTTTGACCTGATGTTATGTTCACTTCTGGATAATAATGATCTCCTGGTGGCACAGGGAAGGGGTGGCATTCATGGTGGACCGTACGAGGACTGTCACATGATCTACAATCAGGAATTGACTCATGGAAACCTTTGTGTATTGGGGTCATTGTAAGATCATGGTCCAAGAACTGAGCAAACTGCATTATCATCAATGAATATCTAGAATGGAGGTTACTGATGTCAGGATGTATGACGGTTGAAATTACTCTAGGGGATGGTAATGGAACCCCTGTTACTCCAGTTGCTCTTGGTCTATTAACCCCTGAAATAAAATTAACAATGTTTGTCTAAAATATTTGAAATTTGTATGGACTCACCATCTTCGTAAACATTCGGCAATAACCTAGAGAATATGGTCAAACGTTGGCCCCACGTAGGATTCTTCAAGTTATTACAATGTCCTGTGTATGTTCTAAAAGGCGTGGATTCATCACAACTACCAACATCTTCACAATGGGGGTCGTCTTCAAGAGCATGTGGAGGCAATATATTCCTGATATCCACATTTTGCAAGCCATCGGAGAGTTCATCTCTGAATATGGGCGAAAGGACGTTGTTGTCGAAAATTTGTCTTCTACGTCTCTTGTGCACTAGAGAATTAATAATTTCACTGGAAGCTAATTCGAAGAGAAGTGAAGAATTGGCTAACTTAAGAGCTTGTTTGTTGGCTTTGTTGAAAGAAGCAGCTGTTCCTTGGGGAGATTTAGGGTCTATTCCACCATCTGAAAATTTGAAACTCGTTAAATGGTTTGATTTAAATGGAATGAATTATGTTTTACATCTTGTCCAGACTTCATACTCCATTTTACGTCGTTGCAAAACTTCTTGTTCTGCTTTTGATAAGGCGTCCATTAGCATTTCTTCTGAAAGATCAGCCATATGGTCCATCTCTAACCAGGGGGTCAAATCTGGTAGAGGGTGTTGCTCGCATAGAATTGGAGCATTTCTATAAAAGAAAATAGTTATCTTCATTTATTAAGATACAATAGTTTAAAACTTACAAGAATATATCTTCTTGAACGAAAGCTTTTGGTTGTATCCTGTCCAAATCATCAGTATTGACACAAAGAATGGAAGCCAGTGTAACTTTTCTAAGTTCCTTAAGTTGCTCAGTTGTCAAGGAACTTGGAGGTAGGTCATTTTCGTACCAAAATCGATCAGAACGCCTCAGTAGGCCAAACTGTTCTTTGAGCAAACATTGTAAGGTAGGTCCCACAACAGCTCCTGGTAAAGCATCTTCAAATAAGGCTCCTACCAATAGATCAATGTCTTCAGAATTGCTAAAAACATTAATCGTAATCGGGGGAAACTATAAGGGGGCAGATTAAGCGCTAAAAGTTACCTATATAAGTACTGCAAGGCATTGATGTATTCCTTATTTTTGATCACAGCTGATAAGTCATTGAAGGTCTTGAAGTTCGTAGAGTTTTGACATTGTCGTAAATAAGCAGAATACCCAGCAAGGCCATGATCTCTCCCCATGTGAAGAAATAAAGCAGCTGTATCCCAATCTGTTCTAAGTTTCACAGCCATATGCACACTAGGTATTTGGGCAGGCATTTTAATGAGGATGTCCACCATCTCAGCAAAGTTTTCGGCAGTCTGGTTCATCTAATGATTGCGAAAGATTGAAATCAATGAAACAGGAAAATGAGGTAGCAGAGAATGCAAGAACAGGAGAGTCATGAGAATTATGTGAAAATTAGAGTATCCTGGTCACGGCACCAAATTCTGTAATATAACTAATGTGCAAATCATCTGACGTGATTTTAGGGCAAACTCCTGAACTCTTAAAGGTCAGATTGTTTTCGTAAAAAATTGCTTACCAAAGAACTGGGGACCATAGATAACAATGAAGGAAGTGCTGCCATCGCTACACCGTTGAAAACTCCAGCCTTGTGAGAGCTTGAATATTCTGAGTAGTGTCCAATAGACTTTAGCTGCAGTTCCGAATTGATTATGGCTTCCTAGGGGACATTATACTTATTGAAAGGAGATATTATGGTGTCACCTAAAAACTTACTTCTCCAAGTACTATGGGCAAAAATTCGTTGTACGTAATATGCTGAATTTCAGCAGCTACAATTCGTTTGCTCTCAAGGAACAAAATTTCATCAGTCCAATGCTTGTTGAGCTGTGCCAAGTTGATGGCAATGCGATTGTGTTCCTTGAGTAGGGCAGAATAGAGAGCATTATTTTGGCAAGAAAGGCAGGCAGATATGTTGACTAAACCTAAGTCGTATGTTCTCAGTTTCTCCATTGCACTGTCCGTATTACCATAGACAGCTGAAGCATCCAAGAACGATGACACCAAGTTCATCTGCTCCCTGTATTCTAATAAAAGATGAACTTCAAAAGAAGCACAGAAAACAAAACATGAAAAAACTACTCACTGAAAGTGCAATCCTCGATATCAACAGCTGGCAAAGTCCTCATGTAATCCTTGCATTCTCCGTTGCCGACTTTTCCATAGCATTCCCCATGTCCGATTTCAGCGTCCTCGCTGCAACAGTCATGGCTGCGTAAGTTACCTGTACTGGCTAAGTCGTGCAGAAGAAGTTCACTCCAGGCCCCAAGAAGGGCTGTTACCGACTCATGGTTTCTCTCAGGGGCAGTTTGGATGGTCGCAGCAACGTCTACGACGCTGGTCAAAGCATGGGTTCCTTTGGAAACACGTGGTTGAGATTTTCCTGAAATGAGAAACGAAATCTTCAAAAGTATGTTTTTGAATTAGTTTGCGTGTGAAATAAGTTTACAATAGGTACACGTGTTAATTTCTAAATGAGCTCTTGATATGATCGTGTGAAATTACTGAACTTTGATGCTGTACCTACATAAACAAATTGGCAATTTTACAAATCCAAGGAGACGGTAAAGTGGAACAACAGTGTTAGAAAAACTTGTATAATGGTATAAACGTGCACAGAAATCCGCAGATCGGTTTCGTCCTATTGGGACTCTTCAGTACGTCACGCTATGCACCAAATATATCCTTCTTATCGTTCCACTTATGAATGACTGCCCGAATCATTCATACTTTAACCGTACTAGGGATACCTTCTAGTAAAGTTAAAGAAATTTAATATCTACCAGTACCTTTCCCAGTATAAACATGCAGTGTCAGCAATAGGCAGGTTCAGTAATTTTCAAATTTCATTAAAATTGATAGTTTATTATACTGAAGGCAGTTATGTTGTTATTTTTTGTTAAAAAAAATTCCTTCGCTGTGAAGCCGTTGCAAAGTTTTCCGTCGGTGCGAGGCTAGAAATCGTACCTTGCAGCGAGAGTAGGCCGCGTGACGTCAGAACTTAGTATAACTTACAAGTCCCAGCTTCAGCGCGCAGCAGTCCCATAAGTATTATGCATATGCATGTGTAGTTAAATTGTTAAATATTATTAACTGGTTCTAACTGGTGTTTTCTCTTTTGTACCCAGACTGATACATCGTACAGCACACCAATAAAACGGAAAAAGTGGTTCGTTGGAGCCAGAAGGAAAATCGGTCAGCATTATCGATATTTTCGCGAGTTAGTTTATCATTGCAAAAGTTTATAAAATTATCGGCTGCCCCATTGCAGCCACTCTAAATAAAATCGAACATAATGTAATTTATCGACAGTTTTCTGCGACCTCTTGGTACTTGGTAACGTGTTACGGTTAGCATAGTTTGAAACAGGATGCTAGGAGCATGACGGAGCCAAATACTGAATCGCCGTAGCTATCATAAAGTTCTCTTTTGAAGACTGGTAGGACGCGTAACTCCATCCTTTCCCTGAGCTAGCCTACGCATTTCCGTAAAAGTAGAACATTCTACATCCTCAACTATTTAAGAGCAGTAGTCTAATCTGCTCCAACCACTCTCTACCTCTTTATTCCTATCTCTCACTCTAGTATGTCGCGAACTATTCCTTTGTGTCTCAGAAGGTGTCCTACCATCCTACGATCCTATCCCCTATTCTTTATTGTCTTCCATACTTTTCTCTTTTCTCTTTTCCCCAACTCTTTCTAATTCCTCCTTATTGCTAACTTGTCTATCCACGGTATCTTCAACACCCGTCTGTAGCATCACATTTCAAACGCTTCTACTCTTTTTCAATCAGCTTCTCCCATTGTCCATGTTTCGCACCCATAGGTATAATTTCGTACTCCATACATGCGTCTTTAAGAGTCTCTTCCGAGTTTCTACATTAACCATTCCAGAATATAGCAGTTGTTTCTTTTTGTTAAACAAGTACCTAGTACCTACGTAGCGTAGTTTTTTGATTCGCGTGAGTTGTATTTGTTTCCGTTTTTTTAAAAAAATTCCAATCCGTTATAAAACTGTTAACTTGATAACTTGTCAATCACTTAGGTATATATACCTACATAAATGAGTAGGTATGTATTGTATTGTATTAGAGAATATAGGTAGGTACCCATTTTACAAACAGAAGTAAGCAGGTAGCTACAATCTACATACCTACTTATACTGAATTATAAAAGGCATGTACAGTTAATGAATTGTTGACTTTGTTTTACTTATACCGGTCTGCCATTACACTACTGTTTTGAGGTTGAATGAAATTGGGGTTAGATGCAAGAATCACACACCATTTCCATATTTACCGGGACATTTACCTACCTGCTGCATAAATATGGCAAATTATGTGAATCGGACGTTTGATACCCTTGTTGCATCATTATATCGATTATGTTGTCTTTGTTTTATGTTTCCTTGAGACCTTACTTTAAAAATTCACGCTCGAAGTAGTCCCAATAAGTATGTTATGAGATAGGTACCGCTTCACGGGCACTTCAAGAGAAGTGGGAGGAGCGCCTTACGAATCTCTGACGTCAAACCAATAACAAAGCGAACTAGCATGTGGGCGTGATAAGCTAATTTCTTTCGCATATTACGCCGCAAAAAATTTTTTTAGCAAAAAATTTCAATCAACCAATTACAATAACAATTTTCTGTCATTTTCATGCCAAAAATAGATATCTTATTTTTCTCCGAACCTCCCTATTAAATGCCCAAGTTAGAAATGTCCAGAACTAAATTTTTTCAAATGGAACCATATTTATATTTTTTACGCTACTGTTGTTACCTATGTCCAACTTATTTGAATTAACAAATCGTATGTTTATTTGAAACTATTTGTTTAAAATAAAAAATACAATTTTATGTTAAATAAATTAGTATTTGCTTCCATTAAGTAGGTTTTTTCTTGGGTTTGCTTTTGATGTTTGATATAAAATTATTTGAATATTTCCGGAAAATAAATATTTGTTCCATTCAAACAAATGTAAGCAAAATAATACATATAAATATTGATTTCGTCGTATACAAAAACAAATTTATTTCACACAAACAATATTTGCTTAATTGAAATAATCACTTTCAGAATTACCCCAGAACTCAAGCGTAGAAATTTTAAATATTGAATTAATTGGAATTACGTATATATCAGTTTATTATTGTTGAATCATTAGGTGGATGAATTTTCAATTATACTGAAATAAGTCATTTAGAATAATTTTCTTCTCGCTATGCCTTTCCGAATATATTTTTTGTGAAGTTAACAATTTATCTCAAATTTTTTGCTTGCTAAAAATGGTGTTGCAAAACGTGCTCAGTTGGATGTTATTTGGAGGATTTTCACCCTTTGCCTCCATTTAGTCGATCTTTTTGAAATTTGAACTTTGAAGCTAGAATTTGTACCTATATTCCATTGAAATCCTAAAAGGTCTATTTATAAATACAGTAAATCGAATTCTGGTGTAAGGAGCGAGTTGAAACACAAAAACTTTAATCATCCCTTATTCTCATTTTGTTACCTACTTTTTTCTGATTTCTTGTTTGGTTCCAATTTCTAGTTCTTGCAAAAAATGAGCTGGCGATGCTTCAGTTGTTGTGTTATTTTGGGGATATTTGTCCACTTTTTTGCTGACTTTTAATATTTTTGTTAAGAACATACTTTATTTTTGCATTTTTTGTTATTATACTGAAATTTCTGAAACTTTCTGAACTTTTAGTTTCTAATCTAGTGCTAATAATAAATTAGATGTCTATAATACTTCGTTTTTTGCTAATTGCTAAACACTCATCAATGGAATTCACTTCACACATAAGTACATACCCGTAACTACATGTAAATCATATTTATTTGCTTAAGAGAGAAAAACGAAAAAGAAATTCAGCCTTTTTGTTTACCAACAGCTTTCCTCTTTTTAAAAGTGAGAGTTCCAACGTGTACGCGATAAGCACTTTATAAAATCGAATGGGACGCTTGTTGTCACGTTGTCACGTTGAGTATTTGTTCGTAGAAAGTTATTCAGATTGCGCAATTCGCATAGTAAATATCGCTGTACTCTTCTTTAGTACATGCATATTATACGAACACTCAAGTTAAACAATACAAGATAAATAAATCGCAGCCTTGGGCGCTTTATGGTGATGCGGGTCACAATTTCTCAATCTACCATAGGTGGCAAACAAATATCTACGGTTTTGTCACAAGGTACGATTCAGTCCGAAGACTAGTTGGAAGCTTATCTAGACCCTTCCCACACATTAATCTGAAAGTAGAACATCCTACACCCCAACTATTTGCGAGCAGTAGTCTAATCTAAAACTAGTTTTCCGTCTTTTTATTTCGACCGGTTCCAGATTTGTACACGATTTGCACACGAAACGGATTGGAATTTGGATGGAGCTAAGATTCTGAATGGTCTTCGTAGCTATGATACTTTAGTTTAGGACCCCAGTACTTTTAGTGGTTGGTGTCATAGATACAAAATTCAATTTACACCCATATTTTGAAGGTAAAAGGATTTACTGGATCCAAAAATATTAATATAAACATAAAAACTTAAATTTGGTTCAGAATTGTCTGAAAATTGTAAATTGCTTTAGATAATGCAGATTTAAATGTTACTTGAGTTTGCAAATTTCAAATTAATAATATTAACAAGGAAAAATCTTCTACAGGTGAGCCTTTCATTTTGTAGCCACCCAGTGTTGGCAAGAAAGTGTTTGAAATTGGACAATAGATAAGTTTAACAACCTCTACAGATTTAAGCAACGCGATCCACCCATTATTTACCAATAGCTCTTGAGTGCCTATTAGATTGAATCTCTTAATGAAACGCCTCGTATTTCACTGTTGACCTTTCAAGAGACGGCCTCGCTAATAACGTAACCGATCTTGAAAAAAAGAGTAAGACAAGAACGAGTTCATCATTTTCACTTCTCTTCGTTCCTGTAAGAGAAAGTTACCGAATAATTCGTTCACCGATCGTCAGTTATTATTACACACATTCCTAAATTGCACCGTGGATGTGTAGGCACAATCTGAAAACTGAAAAACGAAAATCTGTGACAATATGGCGTTGGTGCAAAAAGAAAATAGGGAAGAGGAAGAAATAAATATTTTATCGTTGGTTGAGGCGATATCAAAAACTTCTTGTCGTGAAATCGAATCACAGGTTGGTGTTTCCAAAACAAAAGTTAAAAAAATATTAAAAAAGGCAAATATAGGCCATATAAAATTCAAATTATTCACCATCTCTTAGCGGGAAATCAAGAAAGAAGGCTTAATTTTTGTAGGTGGTACTTAAATAAAGTTCAAGAAAATCCAGAATTTGGGTAGTCTGTCATTTAGACAGATGAAACTCACATAAGCAGCGTATGATTATTTAACAGGCATATAATGTGCGTCACTGGTCTGATACAAATCAGCACCAAACTTTTGAACGTCAGAGGCAAGGACGTTTTGGATTTAACGTTTCGTGTTTTATTTTGGGTGGTCAACTAGCATACCAAATTTTTGATGGAAACTTAATGGGATTGAGATACATTAATTTATTGAATATTAACGCGGAGGCCATAATGGAAAATGTTTCGTTAATAAACATGAACAGGGTATATTTCCAACAAGATGGTGCCCCTGCACACAATTTTGCAATAGTTAGAAATTATTCAGAAAATCATTTTCCGGGTAGGTGGTTGGGTACAAATGGACCGATATTGTGGCCTGCAAGATCACCGGATCTGAGCATATTAGATTTTTTTGTCGACTAAACCTTGTCGTCGAATATCAAATCATGGCAACAATATTCTATTTGTTAGAAGTCAAAAACTTACCATCTGCATATTGTGGCGGTAGCAATCTCAAAAACGGCGCTCCTCTCGTCCCCCAAAATGGGTGCCGGATATTATTACACTCCCCAGTAGGCTTACGATATTTGCTTGGAGGACAGGGTTGTAAAATTAACTCGGGAACAGAACAAGGATTTTCTTGCTGGCGTGCTACACTTTCGGAATAAAGATTTTGCCTTTCTATCGTTAAGGCTACCTGGACTACTGGCCTAATTTCTTCAGGTAAATTTCTTGTATATCTACTAATATTGTATTCGTAAGGTCTGAGCGTCGATTGGGCTTCTATTTGGGCACTTAGATGATGAAGACTTAGAAGGAGGAGAGACCTGAAACAAAACAGAAAATTTAATATTTATTTCCTAAGCATATAGCAGAATTTTAGACAAATCGAAAACCACAAAAGTCACATTAAAATAGTCTGAAGGATTATTGGCTTATTACCTTATTATTACGTAATTTTAACTGCTGCAATTACAAAGAAACAAGCATTAAGAAGTCACAAAAAATTTAACTTTAAACAATATCCTACCTAATTTTATTTATGAGATTTTGATGCTGTAAGATACAAATTACTAGAAAAACCTAATTATGATTACCCAAAATCAAATCATCGCCAACAGATAATTTTCGCGTTCGGAGAAGAATCTGACTTCATACCCAGTAATTTTGATCAAAAACAACTTCTTAAAAACCTCTCTAGAATAAAACAAGTGCGATTTTTCAGAAGTCCTTAAGATCCGGCTCAAGAAGAAGCATCTTCTATTATGTAAGACGAGCATATTGACAACATCATGTGATTATACGAAATCCGCTTGCAGCGCCGACCTTGAAAACTAATTCTCCTTTTAAATAATAAAAATAAAAATAAGCAAATAAAAATAATTATGAGGTGCGCTTTAATCGTGGAAATACAAGTTTAGATAACTCGTACGTGTGAAAAGTAGAAGCAGTCAAGGTAAATGTCACAGTGCTGTTGACATTTCAAGCAATTTGTAAAGTTAACGTTACTCTAATAGCATAATACGGGATCATATCTTTATTTAAGTAGCTCGCTTGATCTTCAGGTTGCAAATCAAAAAATGTGCACATGGTAAAAATGTTAGGGTGCATGGCACAGTACACGAACACCAGTATGGCAATGAGCACGGTGTTGTACGTTATGACGTCAGGTGCGAAGCACATTCCGAGTCGCAGCATCGCAGGTCTTGGTTATTTATGTCCCAGTTCCAAAAATACGTTCATTTTACTATGTATTGTACTTACAGATTGCACCACCGATGAAACGATTTACAAAAACATGGATCAAAGACATGTACATTGGTAAATTGGAGTCTAGAAGAAACTAATGAAGGGTCTCTAAAGACCTGTCAAAGACCAGAGACCCGGAGAACCACGTCGATCATTTTAAGATCATCCCAATCCACACATCTTTATTTCATTATTGAACTGGACAAAACTTTTGAAAGCTTGTTCTACCGTAAGATTTGTACCTATTTTGTTTGACTCCCCCATATTTTATAGCAGAGTAAATAATGGGTAAAGTTGTGTCGTTTTTTTGACGAGCTTAGAACAACATCAGACCCCAGTGCGTATTGTCAACAACAGCATTATGCACATAGAAACTCAAAATACGACATTTTTTAGCGGTCATCACATTTTTTATTTTTAAAAAACTATAAAATTTTTACTTTTTTAAAAGTCATGCTTTTTTGCATATCTACTGGCATATCTCAAAAACGAATTGAGCTATCTTTAGATGTATAATAATAATGGTATTGTTTTTTAAATAAATGATAAAAACACCGATGATCTTGGACGTTCAGAAACTATGCAGGTAAATTTTCACTAATCGAGAAACTTTTTTGTTTTGGAAATTTTTATATAACATGATGCGAAGGAAATATGGCCAAAAGACCAAAAAAGTTTTTAGAAAAAAAATCTCTGGATATTTTCAATAGTTTTTATAATACGATTTTTTTAGTTTGGAGGATAATATCTAAGTTTGCGCGCACGGTGCAATAATAGTAATGGTAATGGTTCGGCACCTTTAATTTTGCTTTGTTTATTGCCCATTTTCAGTATTTTCGGTTATTGACCTGCAATGCTTGGGCATCTCAGATACAAATTATTAAAGCCTGACCAAGTTAAAAATGGACTAGTGCCTTTAAAATATTGAAAGAGTTTCCATGTCAAGTTTATTTTTGTAAATATTTCATCGTTTTTTGTTAAACTCAAAGGACTTAAAGGGTAAAGGCTCTGGTCGTTTTGGAAGGCTAAAAAGGGCAATGTGTGTCGAAAGGGAAAATCAAGATCTTCTAAGCTTAATGAATAAGGACCTTTTCTAGGTATATTTTCATCTATAAATGTAATGGTTTCTAAACGTTGCTGAAATACCACCATACCCACGCAATGAGTAGTAATTTTTTCGTTGTCCTCATTTAAATCAAAATGATCTATACTCGCGTGTGTGTAATTTTTGATTATGATTACCAACAACTTTTACCTGGAGGTACATAAATTTTGTCATTACTAATTCTTTGTTTGGCAAAGATGGTTGTTAATAATAAATTGTCTAATATCGTTATAAGTAAAGCTAATAACAATTTCAGATAGGAAGTCAAAAAGTTGTCTATTTCGTAGTAAATGGTGTACACATAAACCTAATTCAAATTTAAAAAGTTTTTTTATATAAATTGATGAACAACGCCATAATAACATTGCAAGGAATAACAGCTTTTGGATTTATATTTTTTTCTAACGTTATAACTATCATCGTCGATAAGCCAAGATATAAATTGTAGCAACATATTTGGTACTTGCTTTGTAAACTCATTTTTATTAATATCATGAGGAGTTGAGGAACAGGAAAATTTTTTCGTGGAGAACTGAAATTGTGCGTTTTTTCTTTAAAGCTACTTGATTCAAAATTTCATATTCATTTTGACAAACTTCTTTCTTACAGACATCATTATTAGCAGTTTCAGATACAAAGGAACAACTTGAATCTGATTCTCTCGTTGATTCTATTTTATCAGAGTTTGATGAAAAAGTCGAGACTTTGGCTAATTTTTGTTAATTCTCAATTTATTTAAAAATGCTTGTATGTTATACATATTTCGAAATTTAATGGCTATAACACGATCTATGATATTTCGCATCATGCGCAAACAAATCGTCATAATCGGTGAACTTTGCAACCATTCCAATATTGCCCCTCTTTTTGATTATTTATACATAATTACTTTTTTCTACCCCCTCAAGAGATTGAGATAAATTGGCTATTGTAGTACATATTCTTAAAAGTTTCTATAATTTTTTATTGTACGCTATCCGGTTTCCTATTTTTATATTTTAAGTGTATTTTATCCAAATATAAGTCAGCAAACAAAAGTGTAGACTGTAGGTACCTCAGTAGTTTATTCTGAGGTAGGCACTTACAACCTCACTCTCGACCTAATCCAAAAAAATGATCAGTTTGGAACTTTTTTATTTCATAAATATCAGTGGTATATTTTTATGCAAATTATTGTTTAATTTAAATCAGAATTTTTCGAGTTTTATTTTTGTTTATCTTTTGACTGACGAAACCCCTAAAATAATAAAAAGAAATGGGCAGGTACCTAATACAATCTGCAATCTTGATTGCTAAAATTTTCTGTCAAAATTATCATTTCTCATTTCCGCAGCCTTATTTATTGTCTCTAAACTCCACTTCCAAGGCTTATGCACAACAAGTTTATCTTTTTCCTCCACAACTTCACCACATAATAAGCACTTCATTTTAATATTTAGCTCATATATCTTAAATATTTTTAAGCAGTAAAAATTAAAGAACTCGCCACTAACAATACGAACTACATGTGTAAATAAAAGACTATTTATTTCTTTCATGTTATATCTCGCACGCGTCGATATTGCCACGGTCGCTCCTTATTATTAGCCGATATAAAAAATCATAGCGCCTAAACTACAAAAGTTACAATAACAATTATGCTGCCAAAAACTTTTTTAGTCTTTTGGCGGCATTTCCTTCGCAGCATGTTATATAAAAATTTCGAAAACAAAAAAGTTTTTCGATTGGCGAAAATTTGCCTGCTTAATTTCTGAACTTCCTAGGTTATCGACGTTTTGACCATATTAAAACAAAAAACACCAACCAATACTATGCTTAGAAAGAAGCGCCTAAGTGTGTGTTGTAAAACAAAAAAAAGATCATGTCGATAGCTCAATAATTAGATACCTAGATATTAGAGTGGATATATAAAAAAGCAAGGTTTTTAAAAAAGGCACTTATCCACACTTTTTTGGAAATAAAAAATTTCGTGACCACAAGAAAATGTCGTATCTTGTGATTTCTCATAAACAATGACCTAACTAATAAAATGAGATATGTCTGTTTGTTCTAAGATAAAAAAATAAAATCGAGAAGGAAGGGACTTTTGCTTTGGTTTTTACTCTACTATATCTATTTTGTTTGACTCCCCCATAGGTTACATGAATGTAATAGGCGTACCCTATTCGCAGGCGGGCGTCAATTTATAGTTCCTCAGTGTAAAAATGTCTATCTACTTAACTTTTTTTGCAAAGTTTTTTAATAAAGGACTAACTATGTACCTAGTACTTATATTCCCCATATGGTTTTGTATGTTACTCTTTAAATGAACAGCATTATGCGACGTTAATAACGATAATTCTCAAGAATTACCACGAACTTTTGGCCTACTGAAATGTGACACTAATAATTAACCACTTAACTTATCAAATAACTTTCAACCTCAACTTAAATACATTTGCCTTTAATTGGTAATAATAATTATATTTTGGATATAAATTATTACATCAACAAGTAAACAAGGTAAACGCGTGTGCTATAAAGCTGTTTTTGAGGAATGTATGTTAATTTTGTTCATTATCTATTTATATGATAATATATTACCGTTGATCACAAAAAATATTTTTTTGTTTTCCGCGATTTTATCAAAAATATGCACAGAAATGGGCTAAATATTTATTTGCTGGAAATTTCATGGAATACTCAAGGATTATTACATGCAATTAACAGTATTTAGCCGCATAATCTTGAAGAAATTATGAAGAAGTTTGTTGGAGGATCATCATAATAAGGTTTTTCAGTCTAAAGACGCGCACGTCTGTACTTTTCAATCCTGAGATAACAAACACAATAGGGAGGTTCGGAGAAAAATAAGATATCTATTTTTGGCATGAAAATGACAGAAAATTGTTATTGTAATTGATTTACGGCGAAATTTTTTTTCCAAAAAATTTTTTTGTGGCGCAATAAGCGAAAGAAATTAGCTTATCACGCCCACATGCTAGTTCGCTTTGTTATTGGTTTGACGTCAGAGATTCGTAAGGCGTTCCTCCCACTTCTCTTGAAGTGCCTGTGAGCGGTACCTATCTCATACTTATTGGGACTATTTCGAGCGTGAATTTTTAAAGTAAGATGTCAAGGAAACATAAAACAAAGACAACATAATCGATATAATGATGCAACAAGGGTATCAAAAGTCCGATTCACATAATTTGCCATATTTATGTAGTAGGCAGGTAAATGTCCAGGTAAATGTGGAAATGGTGTGTGATTCTTGCATCTAACCCTAATTTCATTCAACCTCAAAACAGTAGTGTAAAGGCAGACCGGTATAAGTAAAACAAAGTCAACAATTTATTAACTGTACATGCCTTTTATAATTCAGTATAAGTAGGTATTGTAGATACCTGTTTACTTCTGTTTGTAAAATAGGTACCTACCTATATTCTCTAATACAATACATACCTACTCAGTTATGTAGGTATGTATATCTAAGTGATTGACAAGTTATCAAGTTAACAGTTTTATAACGGATTGGAAATTTTTAAAAAAAACGGAAACAAATACAACTCACGCGAATCAAGGAACTACGCTACGTAGGTACTAGGTACTTGTTTAACAAAAAGAAACAACTGCTATATTCTGGAACGGTTAATGTAGAAACTCGGAAGAGACTCTTAAAGACGCATGTATGGAGTACGAAATTATACCTATGGGTGCGAAACTTGGACAATGGGAGAAGCGGATTGAAAAATAATAGAAGCGCTTGAAATGTGATGCTACAGACGGGTGTTGAAGATACCGTGGATAGACAAGTTAGTAATAAGGAGGAATTAGAAAGAGTTGGGGAAAAGAGAAAAGTATGGAAGACAATAAAGAATAGGTGATAGGATCGTACGATGGTAGGACACCTTCTGAGACACAAAGGAATAGTTCGCGACATACTAGAGTCAGATATAGGAATAAAGAGGTAGAGGTTGGAGCAGATTAGACTACTGCTCTCAAATAGTTGGGGATGTAGAATGTTCTACTTTTACGGAAATGCGTAGGCTAGCTCAGGGAAAGGATGGAGGTACGCGTCCTACCAGTCTTCAAAAGAGAACTTTATGATGACGTACTATTTAATTATTATTGTAAAATAGTTAATAAAACTTCCTTTTTTAGTTCAGGGAGGGAACGCTACGGCGATTCAGTATTTGGCTCCGTCATGCTCCTAGCATCCTGTTTCAAATTATGCTAACCGTAACACGTTACCAAGTACCAAGGGGTCCCAGAAAACTGTCGATAAATTACATTATGTTCGATTTTATTTAGAGTGGCTGCAATGGGACAGCCGATAATTTTATAAACTTTTGCAATGATAAACTAACTCGCGAAAATATCGATAATGCTGTACGATGTATTAGTCTGGGTACAAAACAGAAAACACCAGTTAGAACCAGTTAATAATATTTAACAATTTAACTACACATGCATATGCATAATACTTATGGGACTGCTGCGCGCTGAAGCTGGGACTTGCACGTTATACTGACGTTCTGACGTCACGCGGCCTACTCTCGCTGCAAGGTACGATTTCTAGCCTCGACCGACGGAAAACTTTGCAAAGGCTTCACAGGCGAAAGATCTTTTTTTACAAAAATTAACAACATAACTGCCTTCAGTATAATAAACTCTATCAATTTTAATGAAATTTGAAAATTACCGAACCTGCCTATTTCCCAACGATTTGGAAATAATAGTAATTTAATCTACAATATTGAGTCCATACCATTAGGTAGGTACTATGCGCACTAACATAAATGTTATATAATAATTATTGGTAGTGCGCATAGTTGTGTGATAAACTCAATATTGTTTATTATTTTCGCCTCTCCTGTGTTCTAAACATTTAATATTTCATTCGACATAATCAGGATCACCAAGACCTCGTGTCTTTGTACTTACTCGAGTTATCGTTCTTGATTCTGTCTATTAGACTAGAGAACTTCCTGCTCCTTCTCGAAAAAGGATGCAACTAGTTCTAAGTCTCACTAGACCGCGTAGTCATAAACAAACCGTTTACGTACAAGCCCACGTACCTGCATAATATACAAAACGCGAAGAATCGCAACTTTGGTTAAACCATCCAATTAAGTGTGAGACATAACACAAAGAAGACAGTAGTTAACAAAAGAATTGCATTTTAGCAACTACAAATTAAATGCAGATGACATTACGTCTTGCCTTGAAACACTTTTGCTTGGTTGTTCATTCAATTACAATAATGTAAGCATGTCGTTAACGCACCATTATCCATTTCTCCCACTGTTATACAGTCACAAGATTATTGTGAAATGGGCAATTTTGTACTCGCAAGACGAACAAACAAATTATTACTTGTAGGTCATGTTGTCAAGTATGAGCAGTACAATGCACTTTAAATTGCAATCAGAGAAGACTCTGTGCTGCGCTCTGTGACGAACTCCTGATTTAAAGACTGTCTAAGGTAAATTAGGTACACTTTTGTTCGTTCTCAGCATTACGCAAAATATATAAATTTGCGACTTGAATATATATAAAAAGTTACCTGCAGCTATTAGTGTATCTACCTGATAAGTTGCATAACGTAAAACAACTTTGATTAGCATAAAATATAATCATAAAGTCCATCAAAAATCACATATTCATAATATGTTACATTCCTTGTAAATCCAAAACAATCCTGTTTTGCATTAATATTGATTAGTTTATAGCGTTATGATGTAATTAACATTTCTGTGTCCAACACTAAATTATTACAAATCGATTAATTTGTCTATTTCTTAAGGTCGAGGTCACCGTCACATTTTTCATCTCAATTTTTTCAGCCAGGTTCAGGGTTACCGTGTGATATGACATTCAGTTATATTAAATAACAGTATTTTTAAGTAGCTGGTTACGTAAGTTTATAGCAAATTTAAACCAAAACACAAAATTTGCAAAAGGACAAGGTTTTTGATCTGACAGAAGCTTCACATGCATTGCACTGTATAAGCCACAGAATACAGATGGTTTTGATCGCCACACCATTGTTCTACAAGCTACATGCTTATTAAAAGTATCGTAGTAGATATATTTACAATATTTCACAGTAATCTTTAAGTACCTACGGTCTATCAATAAATTTATTAAACATTCTATTGATTAAAAAAAATACATAATACTGTATAATATTCTCAGGAAACACTTTCTTGCTTACAATGCCATAAAAAATTAGATTATCAGTATTTTCAGTCATTTACTGCCCATCCTGGTTTGGAGATCCCAACGTGCGGTCAAGCGACAAACCTTATCAGTCAAACACAAGTTGAAAACGCAAGTCTTTTTCAGATGCACGCGCTGTTTCACCAAACTAAGATAGTCAAGGCCAAAAATCCGAGCGCCTTCATTAATAATACACTTTCTACAAGATGCCCAGTTCATATTTTAAAATGCATACCTTGAGCGTGTGATGGCATTTACATACCACATTCGGTGTTAACTATTTTGTGTTATGAAACTAAAGAAATTATTCCTCCCACAAAATCGTCTAGAATTAGCTCTAATAATTATTAATTACTGTTTACGTCTTACATGTGGTTTGCCTATGAAGCATGAAGTTCTTTTCTTTGATTAGATAATATGAGAAACTTAACGCGTATGAGTTATTTAAGTCTCGGAAAAGTACCTACCTAGATTTCCTTTAAAATATGCGGATTGGTGCTCATAAATGCGAAAATATTTTAAGTCCTACGAGCAGTTTAGTTTTCATTATATGAACTGTTTGTGCATTAATTGTTTTTTTATTTCTCAAATTCTTTTCTTTTACTATACGAGAGACATTGCTTGTTCCAAAGAATCCGGTTTCTTTAATCAAAATTTGCAGCGATTTTTGTTTATAGATCGCTCCGGAAAATCCTACCGACTGCGCCAATTATTTCCCAAAAATAACATGTTATAAAAAACTTATTTATTTAGTTAAAATAAATATATGTGACAAGTATAATAATATGAATACTACAACTAACTTTTAAGTCATCAACAAATCATATGAGTAAGATAAATGCATGGTTGACAATGCAATGTGAGTTGCATACGCTATTTTTTCTATAACCGCGGTCATAATATTGAAAAATAAGTGCGTATTTAATCGAGTTTATCGTTTTCATGCCTACTGTCAATTACGATACAACATTTTAGTGAGGTGATGTCACCATGCACCGGCAATTTACCATAGTGTAATAAGATAAGGTGTCCTCGATTGGGATTTTATTTTCGTTTGCTTCTGCGCAAGACTAAGCCAATAGAATTTACACTGACACAAAAAGTCCCATTGCAAAATTACTAATTGAAGGTAAAATCGATTTAATTTTTATTAAGTCTACCATCGTATGCCTAAAACGGGTAGTTTTCAAGATATTCTTACCGAGAATTAGTATTATTGTGAACAAATATAGCAAAAAGAATAAAAATAGCTCGAAATCGCAATGTCTACCAGAACCAAGAAAACTTAAATTTGAGCCACTCACTCTAAATCAATTTAGTTACGTACTTTTGTTGAGTGTTTTCAATTTCTTCTTCTCAAATTTGGAGTTGTTGCGGAAGTCAGAACAGATAAATATTTTAAAGTCAGTAGAAATTATTAATGAGATAAATTTAGCTTTTACCATTAGTGGGAAATGTTGTAATTTAAACAAAAAACTACAGCGAGAACAAGTTTATTGAAATTAAATAAATTAAAATTAAATAAAAAAATTAAGAAAATGCAGAAAATCCTTCTGTGAATCTAGTTCTATAAAGAAATCGTAGATAGCTTCGGTAAGTAGGCGTCAGTAGTGCCACAAAGATGGGTCCAGGTTGGCACTAAAATGGCAATATCTTAACATCCCCTGCTGGAAACTCCATAATGTGGTATATCGTTTTCCATGAAATTTTGTGGGGAATGTGAATATGCAAACAAAATTGGAGGTTTCCATTTCAAAAAAATATAACTTTGGTTTGTTACGCAAAATGTGAAGACCCTGTATACACCAAAATAATTTTACAATATGCGGCATAAGGTTTCCTAAGCACTTGCAAAATTTCATTCTGATGCCTTGAATGGTTCAGGAGATATAGACCGTTCCCGCACTAATGGGTCACCCTGTATATTATTATGTCATAATAATATTAGGATGTATGATTGCATTATAAAGTTCCACGAATTAAATTCTGTTGGAAAAAATTAGGCCGGGACGTTACAAAACTTTAAAAGTAGACTGTAACGCGCGCATAGGCGCACCATGTTTTATTCCCACCACGGAATTTACATCCCGTACGAAGATAAAATATTTTTTAAATTACGGTGTGGCTGATCTCATTACATTTCCTCGTTTTGAATGATACACAATATACGTACTATTAAATACAAGGTAATTTGTTTCAGGAGATTGTAAGTATCGTATTAAGTAAACTGGAAAAAAATATAGCAAAAGTGAATAGAAATGTTATACTTATCGATAGAAGCATTTTAAGTTGGAAATTTGTAATACTGCACATCAAGTAAAACCCGTTGAGGTGTTGCTCCTAGTAATGATGTAGGTTGAATTTTGAAGCAAAGATTTTCCGTCTTGCAGCATTAATTTTCCAACGGTAGGGAGCACCTTCTCACGAGAGTAAGTACGACATGCCCCGATAGTTGATGGATTGCCAGTTGCCTATACGCATATATCAACAACACCTTTATTAAGTGCACTGTTTTAAACTAATACAGAAATATTTTTATAACTGTATTTTTACTGATATTTTAATTGCTTTTATTTCAGAGTAAATATCGCGTAACAGTATGATACACGTTAAGGAAAAGTGAATGAAATACCGCTACGTGAAGTAAATATAGTCACCAAGGAAAAACAATACGGTTAATTAACTATAAATGAACATGAACGTCATTTGCCATTAATGGAATTCGTCAATATTCCTTGAAACTATTTTTTAGTTGACAATATCATCGACGATCAGAAATAGTTGAGCATAAGGACCTTGTAGCCATACAGGAAGTTGAAGGTTACTATATGGACTCGAGGCACATTCCGAAGAAACGCCATGTGGTTCAATTGTTGCGTAAATGCGGCTCCTTGTCTGACATTTCGGCGTGAATGGTATTAAAGAAATAATTAACACGCACTTTTGGCCATTTCCTTGTTATTCTAGATTTAAATTTAATTCTTCTCTAGAGACATTGTCCGATAAAGGCACTCGCCCTATAAAAATACGTGAGTAAATTAAATCTACGTAACTTTGTTTTTAAGAATTGAGAAAAATGTGAGTAAAAATTACTGGTTACTATATCAGAGTCCCTATAGTTAATGAATGCCTAGATTGGCATTTTATACCACCGCACGATGCACATTTTGGTGGCGTGTGGGAAGCCGCAAATTAAATCATGTCGCCAAATAACGGAAGCACTTCGTATATTTAACCAAGACAGCTGATAGGTGTTTCGCAGCTTAAACTAACTTTTTACTTGGTACATACGACTGGTTTATTAGCTTTCTTACAGGGCCGTTAAGTATTAATTTAATGATACGTGGAATAAGTGAATATTCCAAGGATGGAGCAGATGACGGACGAGATTTGCATTTAGGATAGATTTCAGGCAGAAAGCGGATCAAATACACGGGTAAATAAGTTGCAAATATGCAGGCGTGCAGCCTTTCTAACATACTTATTTCACACACTCAGTAAACATTTGTATTATTATTGTTTTTTAACCGGTCATTATATTGATGAGCCAATTTAAGTGTTTCAGAATCATCAAGTGGTTATGTCATAGGTAATTCAGAAATAATTAAACATTGTTACATGATAATATAAAAATAAACAAATAGCTTTTCTTCCAACAGTTTTAGATCTGACCTAACCCTATATAAATCCTGACTCCATATGTTTGTACAAGAATACACACTTCAGATTCACAATTGCGTAATAAGACACAAGTCAATCTACCAATAACCTCATGGAATACTAATGAAACTCGTGATATAAGGTAAAAAATGTTTTTAAAATTCTTTCGGTGTTTTACATCCGCTTACGCCAACGCATGCAAAAACAGTTAAAGAAATGAAACTTGCAAAGAACACAATGGTTGTTGTATAAGGGATTATGATTTATCGAAAATTAACATGACTTAGCATTTGCTTTATACTAATACTACTATGTATTAAACATTTCTAGAGTTTCATATTGTATAAGACACGTATACTTCACTACTTGATCCTTATCCTCACAATCAATCATAATTTACTCTACGGTCATTATGAATTCTTAATAAGTTAACCTCACACGCCAGAGACAGTGACATAGTAATTAAAGTTACCAACGCGTGCGACGCCATGCTAGACTTATCTGTCTCATTTGTAATGAGCTTGATGCTCCTTGAAGAGAGTTAAAATAGACCGACTTGACTGCCCGATATATTTTTTGTCGCAATTTCCGCATGCTATTTCGTAAATTCTCGCTTTATGAATGGATTCCGTTTTATGTTTCGCATTTTCAAGTAGATTTTGTAAGTTGTTGCTCGAAATGTGACCACTTTGAAGCCTGCTTTCCCGAAAATCGTATTCATACTTCTAGTTATCTGCGGCACATATGGTATTTATTTATTAAAAAACCGAAACTAGCCTCTTTGTGCTGACTGCAGTGGTTCGAATATCCAGTTATGTGCCGAGCTGTACTGGTTTCTTTCCTATAGATCTCAAATTCTAACTTACTGTCTTTCCTAATTACCAAAATGTCTAAATATGGAAGCTGTCCTTCTCTTTCTATTTCATAGGATACGAGACTGCGCATGGTTAAAAGTCTAATTGTCTTGAGGTAGATTTGATCACGTTTAATTATAGTTGAAGATCAGTTCCAGGTATTTGGATTCAGGTCTCCAAAGGATCGGATTGCACTGGAGTGAGGTCGTCTTTTTATTTCGGCGAGTATTTCTGTCTTCTCTTCCACAGAGGACCCTACACCCTTGTAGCTAGAGCGTTATGTCACCAACGTTCTTCTCCAGCGATATGGCAAACCTGTTCCAATTTATTGTGTTGAGTTTGGTGTCATTTAGTAGCAATAGAAGACGAAATTTCATGATTACATGGTGACATGGTTAACTACACACTGTATGTTACTTCAGAAGTGAATAAGAGTACTGTCGCGTTCTCTCTGCTATCGCCGAGTCTCCTCTTGCAGTTTTACATAAGTTATGGGATCAAGTATAAATTTTGCAACTCAGAAAACAACTTTTAACAGGATTTAAGCCAATATAAAAAAGAATGTTGTTCGTTCATCAAATGTTAAATATGATGACATTACTAGGTTGATCAAGTGAGTGTTGTTTTGCCTAGTAGCTGCTTAAAGTTAATGGATGTATCAATCAGTTACTCTTACCCTGAGGATATTCATGTTGGCCTATTAAGGTTAGTTGGGTCTTTAAATCACAAACAGCTGTCTTGTCCAACGCATTTGCGTTCTTCAGGATGTGCATAAAGCAAAGTTGAATTACTACAATTCTACAATTCAATCGTCAATCGACTTTAATGTAATTTTCTATTTCCATGACTGAATTGCTGTTCTAGTGATACTTGAACAGTTGGGATGGTTTGCGTGTTTCAGAAATAAAGAACCGAACCGAAGGTTAGTGAGTCAAGTTAATGAAAGAGCGCAGAAACTCTTTCGGTGATCAGGATGGCAGAGACCGTGAGAGGTAGGTATGATACTGTGATACAATCACGTTATTTTATCCCAAGTAGGAATTTTCGCGGCAAACTTCACTTGACCGTCGTGATCACTCACCATCAGGATAAAATGGTGACAATTTCACCAACTTGGTGAACTAGAAATTGAAAATTTGGTTGTAAAAATGGGTAGGGTCTATTTAATGAAATATTTTCGAAGTGATGGCATTTCTGCATACACCTCGTAGACCATTTTAGTTTTACTATAAAACATATCGTTTTGACATTTTGAAGGTTAATGCTGAATTAGGTATCTCTCTGCACGATTTTCAATGATATGGACTAGTTTTAAGACCAACATATCCGTCTGTTTTGTGTAGGTCAGTTAAAACTCTGCTACCTACCTGTATTTTTCAATGTTTATTGCCAATAAATAGTAATTTACCTAAATAACAAGTTTCTTGCTACTTTGGAAATAAAATACGCATTCTACATAACAAACCATAAACAAAATTAACTGAAAACATCAATATTAGAACATTAGTTGTAGTTGGTCACCATCCTGTCATCTCCTGTTTCTTCGTCAATTGCATCGTCATCAGTACTACTGACCTATTTTCTTCTTTGGGCAGTATGACACCAGAGATGACTTTTCTTCTCGATCCTTCTTGGGTAGGAAATCTTGAGGAACCTCGAGTCTGTTTTTACGTAATTTTTTTCTTCAGCAAATTTTTGACAAGTGATAAGACTACTGAACCAATTGTCCGCAACTGGTTCCACCAATCACAGAGTTATGTCTTCGGGTTGAATTCCCACATAAATTACAAAATTGAAAGTGTAGGAGGTATTTTGCATCTACCACTGAGAATGTCTTCACGCCATATTTGGCTGGCGTGCTTGGGATGTATTGTTTGAAAGCACAACGTCCTCTGAGAGCAAATAACTGCTAATCTACAGTGGGAAACTCACTGGCAATGAAATTGCTTTGGAAATTGACCAGGAAATTTTATAAAAGTTCCCTGATAAGCGTTCACTTCCAGTAACATTTCTTCATAGTCTGATACTTCTTGCTCTGACACTTCTTTGTCGTGATCACACTTTTCATCCACACCAGCATTATCTTCAAACTCATCCTCGTTTTCGTCGTCAACTGGACTCTCTTCTTCACTCGATATCTCGTCAAACCACCTTTCCACACTGTGCTTCTCACCACACGTCTTTTTTTGTTCAGACATGCTTCTAACTATAATGTTGGTATTGTATTTATTATACATGTACCAAAAATGAAGTGACAGGACCAACCCAAACTCGTCAAGGCAATGGAAATAAAACGCTATGGCGGGCGTAGCAAAAAATGTAACGCCGTTGGGCACGTGGTCTACATGTGTAGACCACATCTGTTCCAGTGCTGGTAAGATTCACAACCGCTACTACAAATTCAGTAGTGGATGACCGTTTGTCATTGACAATAGAGTCCATCACTAACCGATCCAGTGGAGCTCCTTCTAATTGGTACATACCAAGAGTACAAATGTTGGTTTAGCAAAATTATCGAAAAAAATTACCGAATGTAATCTCCCTAGTGCTTGAATTATTTCCGAAAATTTTTTCGAGGTCTCGAATGTTATGAAAATTATCCCGAGTCGAAGACGAGGGATAATTTTACATTACATTCGGTAATTTTTTTTCGATAATTTTGCTTGTTGATAAGTTGCCATAGTTTCGAATTTGTAGGTGCATTTATAATGTATAATCTAGTTACTTTAGTACCTGCCAAACGTCAAATATTCCCAACACATTTCTTTGTATGTGAATTAATTGAAATAAAATTTCGTTTTGAACTACCTTGCTTCGATTCAAAAAATAATCTTGTCAAATACAATTCGTGGTCTGGAATTTTTAGGTAATTTTACTCAGCGCAAGCGCTCGTGATCTTTTAACTGTCAAATTTACACTCGTGGCTACCAAGCAACGCAACAGCTTTCGTAAAATTTCCGACAATTCCAGACCACTTATTGTATTACTACAGATTATTATTTCATTTATCGATTCTGAGAGCTGCAGAGTGGGTATAATAGGAATTTCTGTATGAAACTATAACAAAAGAAAACCCAAAAGTGACTCATCTTTCATTAACAAGCATACCTAATTATCAACAAAAAAAACAATTCCGCTACAGTGCTTCCTCAAGAAACAGTTTTCTGCAGGAAAACCCAACGCATGGTTGTGCGTATCCGAGATAAACAATTACAATTTTAATCGTCTGTTTTTTGCGTATATCTCAATATAAATAAATTATACAATAACACTTTCGTTTATTACGCCACTTTTCAAGTGCAGTGTAATAAGTACTTACGCGTTTGCGATCGACGTACTTGAAAAATGTTGTAACAAACGAAATCGTTTGTTGTAAAAGCTACTAAATAAGTGGTGAACGCAGTTGCACAAAAATCAAGGACAATCGAAATTTTAAATGGACGAGAAGTGTTAGTGCGATCAGCGAATTCTGCAGTCGTCCCATAGGAGGATTGCTGGTTGCTCTAGAAAGTACAATTCTTCTATAAATTTATTCCTTTTCTGGAGTATATCCAATTTCTTGGCGTAAATATTTCTTTGTTGTTTCTTGAGTAATGACTCGCATAAGCAAGGAAACTTTAAATGTGTTTCCTTATAATGTTCTTATTTTGATCAGAAATCTTATAATGATTCTTATGAAGCCCGCTGCCATTCTTTGGGCATACATGTGAATTATTATTACTTCTTTTCTCGACTATCACCCTCACCCCTCACTTCTTTAGCGTCAAGTCAAATGTGTTTGGCAAATAGTTTGGCAAACCTGAATCTTATTTCTTATTTATTCTGCACTTAGTACGGAATAATATTCTATACCCACGGTGAAATTTCAACAATTTTCGACACGCTCATGAATTAAAGAAGGGATTATAAAATATTCAATAGTGGAATATAAAAATTACAGGCACTATTTCTAATTCTGTGACTTGTATTTGCAGATCAACAACGGTTTTACCAGTTTTATTGGGAAGTATTTCGGTATTTTCTTTGAAACATTTAAGTGTAGACTAAACATTGTTGTACATACTCATTTTGTGTATTAAGTAGCGCGCACGGAGTCTTAGAAAAAATTTCATGTTATAGATTTTTGCTGTTTAAAATATTTTACAAAGTCATGCCAACATTTTATTTGAATATCGTGTACGCTAAGTAGGACCTTAATAAAAAAGTCATATATCCATCTCGAAAATTTGACTGGAAAAAAATTAAGTTCCATGGGTTACCAGGCTCAGGCTGCCACTATAAAAGAAGTCAACATCTGACTTTCATCATCATAAGGTTCTCAGTCCGAAGACTGATTGAACGCGTACCTCCATCGTTTTCTATCCTGAGCCAACCTACGCATTTCCCTAAAAGTAGAACATCCTACATCCCTAACTATTTGAGAGCAGTAATCTAATCTAGACCCCTACCTCTTTTTATTCCTATCTCTGACTTTACTATGTCGCGAACTATTCCTTCGTGCCTTAGAAGGTGTCCTACCATCCTACCATCCTGTCTCTCCTACTATTTATTGTCTTCCATACCTCTCGCTTTTCCCCAACTCTTTCTAATACATACTTCCCTATTGCTAACCTTATCTATCCACTGTATCTTCATCATGCGTCTGTAGCACCACATTTCAAACGCTTCTACTCTTTTTCGATCCGCTTCTCCTATTGTCCAAGTTTCACACCCGTATAATGCCGTGCTACATACACACGATTTTAAGAGTCTCTTCAGAGTTTCTACATTAACCGTTCCCGAACATAACAGATGTTTCTTTTTGTTAAACACAACTCGACCCCGCGCTATTCTTTGTTTTATATCTTTAGTGCTCCTACCATATCGAGTTATTTTACTTCCTAAATAGCAGAAATCCGCAACCTCCTCTATCTTGGCTCTAGTTGCGGAATCTAGACTATTTTTAATGCAATTCCATTCTGCCTCTATGTCCCTAACAATATTTTCACCCGCGCCCTTTAGGGTTTAGTTCCATTTCGTGCGTTCCCGTTTCGAGCGTCGATGAAATTTGTCCCGTTTCGTGCGTCGTCCCAAACCTCTACCTGGTTTGAATGCCGTTTCGGGCGCTCACCTGCTGATAATGCAGTAAGCCCCTAATTCCAGTTTATCTTTACAACACAACGCTGTTAATAACTAGACTTCAATGGGGAATTGTATGTTGATTTCGATCCTATTGTTTTCGGTAATTATAAATCTCTGACATATTCCGGACCAAAAATTAATAAACTAAACCCACTTTTCAAAAAATTCAACTACAAACTAGCTTTGAAAACAAATAATTCCATTCATAATATTCCCGAAGAAGACAGATTTCAAATTCCAAATTTTTTCATTTCGTTTTCACTCATAAACCAGTTTCGTTAACATTTTTCCAATTTTTTTTAAGTACTTTTACAATTTACCAAGAATTCTATACGTTTCTAATTTGTTTGTCGATGGAACTTTTTTCATCCCCCCAATATAAAACAACCGATTTACCTGTTTGATCGTTTTCCATACGGGTCTGCGTATTCAATGCTGTACTTGGCTTCCTCTTTATCTCTTATTATTTTGTTTCTTTTCTCAGGTTTCTTTTTTATTTTTCTTTTCCCTTCAGGTTATCTTCATTTCTTCTCTTTCGTTCGTCTTCCAGGTAGTTTAATGTTAATATTTTGAAAGCCTTCAATTTGTTGGTTGTGTGTTTTTATTTTCGTCTATTGAATATGCTAATTCAAATTTATGTAGTTAATATTTTCACTTTTCACTATTTGGTAGAAATCCACGATTAAATAAAAAAATTACTTCGCGTACTACCAATATGTATAACAAATTATTTTATTTAACCGGTTTCAAGATCTACAAACGATCCCATCATCAGAAATGTTTAAGAAAAATTGTAAACAAATTATTATGACAGTTGACAAGGAAACTAAACTTGACAAATAATAATGATATCCATGAAATAAGATAACTATACTTTGGCCGCCCAACAGACGGAGTGATCACCCTGCAAAAACGTGCTCTAGCGGGGCCAATAGTAATTTATGACGACCGAATTGGAGTGAAGCGACTTCGTTAGGTCTAAAGGAAGCGCATCACTGCGGTTCGGTTGTCCTAAATTGATAGTGGTCCCGCCTAGAGCACGTTCTTGCAGGGTGATCACTCCGTCTGTTGGCGGCCCAAGTATAGATAACTGAATTTCAGTATTTACCTACGGGGTATAAGAAAAACACAAAGGAAAATCGCATACCTCGTAGCTTGAAGGGAAAAAACAATGAATTTAAAGAAAACCATATAGGAAAAAAAACAATAAATTCAATTGAAAAAACCTTCAAGTGAAATATCAGAACAGAAAAAACAAAATAAATAAAATATACATGGAATCTTGACAACTGCCAACTGCTAATCTTGTAATAAATTGTGGTCAATTCCCTCCTCCGGAGAATACTAAATTATTTTTTAATTTTGTAAAGAGTCATCAATTAGATATATTAGAGTCTATAGAAATTTATAAACATAAAAATGATAAAAATTGTAACTTACTTAATGATCTAGTTTATTTAAACTTTTGTAAATTAATTCAAGAATCAATTAGTTTATTTGCTCCCCCCATATAAACCATGGACTTTCGAGGTTATTTGGCAATATGGGATTCTTTTTCTTTTTGTTTTGTTATTGATATTATTATCATCGTCTTCATCATCATCATCATCATCAATATTATTATTGTTATTATGATTGATTCTTGAATTAATTATTTAACCACAGTCTCTAACATCTTAATCCTTGACTCATTTTTTTTGCTATTATTGACTTATTTCTCTCTTTTTTAGTTTATTACAATATGTACTAGCAGTTGGCAGTTGTCAAGACAGAACGCATAGACTTGACCACAATTTATTACAAGATTAGCAGTTGGCAGTTGTCAAGATTCCATGGATATTTTATTTATTTTGTTTTTTCTGTTCTGATATTTCACTTGAAAGTTTTTTCAATTGAATTTATTATTTTTTTTCCTATATGGTTTTCTTTAAATTCATTGTTTTTTCCCTTCAAGCTACGAGGTATGTGATTTTCCATTGTGTTTTTCTTATACCCCGTAGGTAAATACTGAAATTCAGTTATCTAGTTATCTTATTTTATGGATATCATTATTATTTGTCAATTTTAGTTTCCTTGTCAACTGTCATAATAATTTGTTTACAATTTTTCTTAAACATTTCTGATGATGGGATCGTTTGTAGATCTTGAAACCGGTTAAATAAAATAATTTGTTATACATATTGGTAGTACGCGAAGTAATTTTTTTATTTTATACTTAATTCAAATTTACCTTTCTAAATAGCGTTAAATAATATGATATTGACCCAAAAATGATCAAAATCTACTAAACAGTAAAAAGTTGTCAAGAAAAAGTGATTTTTAATATTGGACTTTAAAAATTGATATTTTTGAAGGGTTGCCTTGAAGAAAACTACTATAACCAGACTTGTAACGATATTTTCACTAGATCTACTCAAAGTAAAGAGCCTGGCCACATTTACCAGATGTAAAACTTACACATCCAAGTACGTCATTGCTGACACTTGTCATAGTATTATTTAGAATATCGTCAATCGGAAACACACAATTTTGATTTTTCTTTAGAAAGTCTCGGATTTCAATAGAAATAATTGGTAACAGAAACTTTATTTTGTACATCGAGAACTCACTAGGCAGCCTAGATATCAAATCCCCCTGGTATTTGCATTCTGTTCTTCCTGCCTAGAATATGACACAGTGATCAGTGCGTCACCGCACATTACCAAATATTGCAAAACTTGTGAATGCGAAGTAAATTTGCATATGCTACCAATTTTCTTCTTGGGCCATCCTTATACCAGTTTCCGGAAATAAAAATACTTTCTTGGTTTTAAGACTGAGAAAGTAGTGAGCATAAAGTCGAAAGTGTTTTCGTGGGTGAACCGGCAACTTGAAGTGGGTTAGTAGCAATAATCGTTGCGTAGTGTGCAATACTTGTGTATTGGAAACTGTAGTTTTGCACAGAATATCAGTTGTATTTCGAAATCGAATTATCTGCTAATGCACGTTGATGTACTAGTGCCTCTAATCTAGTCTGCAACACTACTGTGTATTTTATGGATAGCACGAATTGTTCAGCTGAGTTTCTAATCTGATTTGAAATCGAAAGAAACTAGTTTCTGAAGAATAACAGCTAGTTTAAGAAGAAATACTGACCTGAAACACTGTGTAGTGTGAATGAAAAATTTTTGCAAAGTTTAAGAGAAACAACAACATTTTTGGGAAATATAATTAGTTTACTAATTGTGATAAGAAAACTTTGCGTAATTCTTTTTCTGGAAGAAACAGCGAGAACCCAGATCAAGCGGATCAGTCACAGTTTCTGCTATGTCATTGGTGAATACTGAATTTCATCAGGAATGAAGTTAAATAAGTTTAGTTTTTGTTGTTGTAATCAACATTGTTAGGAAATCAGATAATCATACTTTAGAATCTCTGTTTTTATTTCACTAAGTTACTTTCTGGGCACACTGTATATAAAGCCACATTTAACCTAAGTTAAAGGTCCCACGCCAGACGGAAATGTAGGTTAGGTTTCTGGGAAGATATGTAGTAGTCCTAGCGGTTAACAAAAAAACCCTGCAAATTGTGTTAAAAGCATGAAACTTGGTCGGCAGCTTAAATAGGTCAAATTAAAAGATTTTTCCCGCAGTACCCAAAAAAATACCCCGTAGGAGCAGCTCAGAGGCGGAACATATTCCAAGGGGCTTGAATTTCAAAAATAATTAAATAATAACCAATGTGGGCAAGTTATATGTCATTTTATATTGATTTGATATCGCTGAAGTCAATTTAAACCACATTTTATTTATAACTATAAAATTTTCAAAATGGCGGCCAAATTTCCAATTTCAATTAAAAATTTTGTTAAATTCGCTAATATTAAAAAAATGTAAAATATATAACATTTTTATTTAAATTGCAGGCTCTTAACCTGTTCTAATGATATTTTTTGGTATCCCCAAAAATTTCAAAATGGTTGCCATCTTTGAAAGTAAAATTTATTTACAGTACCTATACCCTATTGGAAATGGATGGACGAACTGAGGGTATTATAGTTTTTTGTTTATCTTTTTATTGAACATGTCGACAATTTTTTTTGAAGATAACTATAATACCTACATACAGGGAGTATCACGACGAGTTCCTATTAAGACGTTTGTAGAGAAGCGCTCACAATAGAATTCTGAAAATTTGTAATATCACGTTTTCAAATATTCTCTATTTAATGAAAATAATGGCAACTTAATCCAACTTCCGCTTATACCGGAATACCTTATTTTTTACACTTTCCCGTTCTCCATGAAATTTTAAATGGACTTTATGTAACATAAATAACCTCTAAATGTCAAAATTTCCAAGATATACGCGAGTTTTCAAATTTTTTTACAGTTGCAGGGTACTCTTAGGCGTCTGCGGCAAAAGAAACAAATTCAAATCGAAACAATTGCCGGCGGTAGCATTAATGACAAAGGTCTAAATTAAAGTTCAGTGAACTCAAAATTTGAAAATACTACGCACAGTGATTAGGATGCGACATTAAACTGAGAAATCAAAATATTGCCCTTTTTGGATTCTACGGATAATTTTAGTTGGAGTCGATGTATGTAAATCCAAAAAGTGTATAAAAAGGGGGCGTTCCATTTAATTTTGTTGAGTTCTGGCAATATTTTGATTTCTCAATTTAATGTCGCATCCTAATCACTGTTCGCAGTATTATCAAACTTTGAGTACACTAAACTTTAATTTAGACCTTTGTCATTAATGCTACCGCCCGCAATTGTTTCGATTTCAATTTGTTTTTTTTTGCCGCAGACGCCTAAGAGTACCTTGCAACTGTAAAAAAATTTGAAAACTCGCGTATATCTTGGAAATTTTGACATTTAGAGGTTATTTATGTTACATAAAGTCCATCTAAAATTTTATGGAGAACCGGAAAGTGTAAAAAAATTAGGTATTCGTTCTATTTAAAATAAGGAAGTTAAGTGCCACTTCCGGTATGAGCGGAAGTTGGATTAAGTTGCCATTATTTTCATTAAATAGAGAATATTTGAAAACGTGATATTACAAATTTTCAGAATTCTGTGTGGTACTGGACTGTTCGAACAACTACTCCTTGGGCAAGTAACCCGCCAGGCATTGAATTATAGAACTAAATCCAGATTTTGGGTACTACGAGATCTTATAAGTGATGCTACCCCAAACATATCGTCGGGCTTGAAACATCCTTAGATCTCTACGTAGGTACTTTCCTGCTCTACCAGCAGTAGTCTTATGTATGTCAGAAGTTTTTCAATATTGCATGTTTCGAATGTGCATGGAAAACCGTAGATCACTGGTTTCGTCATTTCGAGACTCATCAGTTCCGTGCTTTGCCCTACACACTGTATACTGTATACTGTATACTTACACGCTTGGTGCAAGTATTAGCAAGAGCTAATTATTAGCCGAATTATGCGCTTCTACACAAACGTCTAATAGGAACTCGTCGTGACACACCTGTATAGGTATAGTTATCTTCAAAAACAAATTGTCGACATGTTAAATAAAAAGAGAAACAAAAAATTAAATTTCTATAATGCCCTCGGTTCGTCCATCCATATCCAACAGAGTATAGGTACTGTAAATAAATTTTACTTTCAAAAATGCAACCATTTTGACATTTTTGGGGATACCAAAAAATATCATTAGAACAGGTTAAGAGCCTGCAATTTAAATAAAATTGTTATATATTGTACAATTTTTTTAATAAAGCCAATTTAACAAAATTTTGAATTAAAATTGGAAATTTGGCCGCCATTTTGAAAATTTTATAGTTATAAAAAATATGGTTTAAATTGACTTCAGCGATATCAAATCAATGTAAAATGACATATTACTTGCCCACATTGGTTATTATTTAATTATTTTTGAAATTCAAGCCCCTTGGAATATGTTCCGCCCCTGAGCTGCTCCTACGGGGTATTTTTTTGGGTACTGCAGGCAAAATCTCTTAATTTGACCTATTTAAGCTGCCGACCAAGTTTCATGCTTTTAACACAATTTGCAGGGTTTCGGCCAAAATTGTCGTTAACCGCTAGGACTATAGGGAAAAGACAGTGTCTAGCACTTGAAAGAGGCAGTCACGTTTTAAGATTTGTTGAAACTTCGCATGCAGAGTGTATTTTAAACTGACCAAATGGTCGCACACTTGTTACTGACTCCAAATCTCTCAACTCAACAAATGAATAATAATTATACATAATATCATTCTACTATAATTAATAATAATCAGGTATCGTGTTTATTATATGAATAAGCCCACGGAGGGCACCCTTAGCTAGATACACTTTAAAGAACAACACTTTAATGACAGTTGTTTGATTGTTGTCAGTAATAATATATAACAAACACATTTTGCATCTCGGTAGAGAATACTAAACATTTTTTATTTATGATTAATGCAGATGGTAACCAATTTGATGTTATACCAAGAAGATTAACGATAATTTAATAATATTTCGAAAAATATGAATAAATCTTGATGTCTTAACTTTATTTGCGTCTATTATTAACATCCTTGCTTGTGATTCTTTCTTATCAAAGTAATGGGGTATGTAATGGCATAGGTAATACACAACATAGGCAAAAGGCGATACTGTGGTCACTTCGACAGTGTTTAGGCAAGTTTTAACTAGGATGATTAATCAGCGCTGAACAGGCAGATAGACAGGTGAGCGGAAAATTCCAGGGGTGGATTAGGGTCCGTTACACTACAGTGAAGCTTTCGGCAAGTGAGTTTGATGATTTAGAACGACCTTTAGGTTACAAAACGTGATTAGGGAGACGGAGACGTACCAATTTTAGTGGATCGGATCCGACAAAGGGCTCGCAAAGGGCTCACTCTTTATTTATATCCACTAACGTAAAAATGAAAATCTCTTGCTCGTGACGGATTAGCTTCGCTGGCAGAGAAGATCATTTCGTGTGTGGAGTATAATTCTGCGATTTAAAAGGGAATTTGGCTCTTGAAGATCAAATCCATTGTTTTTTAAGCATATTCTTGAAAGATCCGAGTATCTGTCGAACTTTATACGGAGGGTATAGTATGACCTTATGGTTTAATTTCTACACTAAATTAACTCCATGACTGAGCAATTTCAATTATTTTATATCTCTGCTTTTATTTGCCCATATTTTTTTTACTCGCATAAAGATTAACACATAGCACAATCTGGCATGGGTAATAAAACCTTCCAAAACTTTCTCCATGAATGTGTATTAAAAGACCCGCATTGTACCGGAGTTATTCGAATATTAATAGTTCAATTTTCGCCAGCTATATTAATGCTGTTTGGATGGTAAGGAAAGGATGTGAACAATTTATATAGTATTAACTTTTAAATTGGCTAGGTGTGTTAATTTACAGTGTTTTCAGTGAAAGGTATGCGAATCAGGCAGCTATTATTTTGTACTAGGAAGTGGTTCTCGCAAGACTGCAGACATCACGTGCCTGTTGTTTAAACAATAGGTAGGTATATTTTAAGTAAACCAAGTTCTGCAGTTTGTGTTGGAAATAACCAGATCAAAATGAGGTAAAGTGAGGATAAAACAGGAAAATACACTTTCTTATGAAAGCTCGATTTTATTATCTACCATTTAAACTACGCTTTTGCTTTCACACTTAGATAAGGTGTCATAATTTTGCGCCTAATGGTGCTTAATCTGACAAGTCTCGTTTTTTTCATATTATTTGCTAATTGGATTGTATTAGAGAATTTGCATTGCAGCGTATAACTTTTAATATACTTTTCAGTATAAATCAATACAGAACTAACAAAATTAGAAAGAAGATGGGAGATCTTGGAAAGGAGGAGGAGAAGAAGGGATTAATAACTAAAGTGTGGTATCAGTAATTTGAGAATGGGACCGGGAACAACAGAAACTGATAGAGACTGAACACACGTGAAAAAGTTTGAAAATTCGATTACTAAAAACTAAATGAGACAAAGAATGCAGATATAAAGAAATATAAGCAATCAATAAGCAGCCGAAACTTGCGAACTCAATTAAAGGAAAGAATTATTATGACAAAATTCAAAATTGGGTATAACAAAGTGTAGCAAAGTGGGACAGATATGGGAAACGTTATTCAGAAAAGGGAAAGAATAATTCCAGATTTGCTTCATCGACCTAAAAAAGGCATTTTACAGAGTAAGAAGAAAAGATGTATAGGAAAGTCTGATCAGAAGAGAAGTAAAAATAGACATTTTAAAAGCACTGTATAAAAATTACAAAAATGAAATAAGAAGCAGCAACGATGAAGCAAATCTAAAAAAAATCAAAATTACCTTCAAAATATTTTAAATTCACAATAATTTAGAAAGATTAGATTGTATAAATCAATTTGTACGTTAAGTAAAGTATACATATATGTATTTCTATAGATTCCAAAATATCTAATTGATAACATTTTTCTAAATTATACAACATTTTAGGTTCTTCAAGAATAGGAAATTTGTGATTATTTTCGAGAATATGGCTTGCAAAATTTGAATTGTTATTCCTCAACCCAAAATTCAGTCAGTGATGATGTCAAAGTCACTAATATTTATTTTTTGCAGTCCTTCTGGTTTGTTTTTTTGAAGTTTTTGAAGTTGTCTGGGTTCTACTAGAATAGGCAGGTTCGGTAATTTTCAAATTTCATTAAAATTGATAGAGTTTATTATACTGAAGGCAGTTATGTTATTAATTTTTGTTATAAAACAAATCCTTCGCCTGTGAAGCCGTTGCAAAGTTTCCGTCGGTGCGAGGCTAGAAATCGTACCTTGCAGCGAGAGTATGCCGCGTGACGTCAGAACTTAGTATAACGTACAAGTCCCAGCTTCAGCGCGCAGCAGTCCCATAAGTACTATGCATATGCATGTGTAGTTAAATTGTTAAATATTATTAACTGGTTCTAACTGGTGTTTTCTGTTTTGTACCCAGACTAATACATCGTACAGCACACCAATAAAACGGAAAAAGTGGTTCATTGGAGCCAGAAGGAAAATCGGTCAGCATTATCGATATTTTCGCGAGTTAGTTTATCATTGAAAAAGTTTATAAAATTATCGGCTGCCCCATTGCAGCCACTCTAAATAAAATCGAACATAATGTAATTTATCGACAGTTTTCTGGGACCCCTTGGTACTTGGTAACGTGTTACGGTTAGCATAATTTGAAACAGGATGCTAGGAGCATGACGGAGCCAAATACTGAATCGCCGTAGCGTTCCCTCCCTGAACTAAAAAAGGAAATTTTATTAACTATTTTACAATAAATTAAATAGTGCGTCATCATAAAGTTCTCTTTTGAAGACTGGTAGGACGCGTACCTCCATCCTTTCCCTGAGCTAGCCTACGCATTTCCGTAAAAGTAGAACATTCTAGATCCCCAACTATTTGAGAGCAGTAGTCTAATCTGCTCCAACCTCTACCTCTGTATTCCTATCTCTGACTCTAGTATGTCGGGAACTATTCCTTTGTGTCTCAGAAGGTGTCCTACCATCCTACGATCCTATCCCCTATTTTTTATTGTCTTCCATACTTTTCTCTTTTCCCCAACTCTTTCTAATTCCTTCTTATTGCTAACTTGTCTATCCACGGTATCTTCAACACCCGTCTGTAGCATCACATTTCAAACGCTTCTACTCTTTTTCAATCCTCTTCTCCCATTGTCCAAGTTTCGCACCCATAGGTATAATTTCGTACTCCATACATGCGTCTTTAAGAGTCTCTTCCGAGTTTCTACATTAACCGTTCCAGAATATAGCAGTTGTTTCTTTTTGTTAAACAAGTACCTAGTACCTACGTAGCGTAGTTTTTTGATTCGTGTGAGTTGTATTTGTTTCCGAACCTCCCTATTATGTTATTATTTCCAATAAAGACAACATTCTTTGATGATTGAAAGAAAATTTCCGGAAATGCAGTTAGAAAGTGACTATGTTATATAAATATTATAAAAATTATTGATGGTGCGCATAGTAGTGTTACAAACTCAATATGTACATAAACATTGATTGCTTCAATAAATTTTAGTTTTAATTGAAAATAGAGGTTAAACACGGATTGTTTCCTGAATCTATTTAATATTTGCCGGCTTGTGGCATTATTACCACACCATTTAATTCAAATTCAATCAATCCAGCGTCTAATTTTATTCTTTGAGTAAACGTTAGGAAAATTAAATACATAACCTAAGTCAATAAATTCCAACAAGTGTTTCTGCAACTAACGCTTGTTTAACTTCAGTCGAGAACGCGTATCTCTCATTTAGCCGTTGTGTTATCAATCCTAAGACGAATTTGAGGCTTTACTTATGTTGGTTGCAAACCATTTTAATTTAATTTTCATGAAAAGTTTTTCGAAGAACGGGCTTATCAGATATCTTGGTTTGGTTTATATTTACAAGCAGTCATTGCAGAAGTCTTGCACATACTTTATCTATTTCGATTTTCGCCCGATATTTTTGATACCTAATATACATATACCTATTTACCAACCTATTAAAGAATTTGCCACAACAATGGTCATGGATTACTTCAAACTTTCGTTGCTTTAATTGTCAATTAATTGTAATTTATACACTAATTTCGAGAAGAAGGTAGTTTCACTCGCGACCACCGAACCGAATTTCCTCGACTGAAAATAGGTACCCGCAGAAAGTCGTGACATTTGTACCTACACACAATGAGTGCCTTCATCACAGTGCGTCATGATTTAACAAAAGGAAATCATCAAAATTGACAACGTTATTAAGTACCGCACACAAAAACTAAGTAGGCCAATTGTTAAATTTAGATATTTGTACGAGATGCCGCTAAAATTTATTGAACTGCCATTATTGTCCTTGTTTGACCGACTGGTGTTCGGATTTCTTTATAATAAAGTTGTGCCACATAGGTACTGCGATTAGTATCTAACATTATGTTTGTTCAGTAAGATCCGTGTCGATTAACATTATGTAAAATAAGTCTGGCCATTGTAATTGAAGTACATATATTATTTGCAATGCTTGATGGTCATCTTACATCCTTTTTAACACCCACTCAATAGCAAATATGTCTAGGGCAATATTTGCTATACCTACAGGGTGTTTTAATTTAAATTGTACACCTCATTGCGATCCATCTACATATACAGGGTGATTTTTTTTGACCGTCTATTAGAAGTATCTGGAGAACTAAAAGAGATATTGATTTGAAATTTTGGCTGTGGCCGAAACCGCGTCGGATCTATTTAATGAAAATATTTTCAAAATGGTGGCATTTCCGGGAATACCGGAAGTTGACACCAACTTTGTTATCTTAAATGGAATGCTACCATTTTCTATTCTTTTTTAGATTTCACGGAAAATTTTAATGTCAATTCAATAAAGGTTCGTACGAAAGCGCCTAAGGGTCACGAAATTATTATAAAATTATATTTCTTTCCAAAAATCCGACATATAGAAAAAAAATCCTACATGTCGGAAAAAAATCCTACATATAGAAAAAAAATCCGACATATAGAAAAAAAATCCTACATATCGGAAAAAAATCCTACATATAGAAAAAAAATCCGATATATCGGAAAAAAATCCGACATATAGAAAAAAAATCCTACATGTCGGAAAAAAATCCTACATATAGAAAAAAAATCCGATATATCGGAAAAAAATCCGACATATAGAAAAAAAATCCTACATATCGGAAAAAAATCCTACATATAGAAAAAAAATCCTACATATAGAAAAAAAAATCGATATATCGGAAAAAAATCCTACATATAGAAAATTGGATTTTTTTCTATATGTCGGATTTTTTTCCGATATATCGGATTTTTTTTCTATTTGTAGGATTTTTTTCCGACATGTAGGATTTTTTTTCTATATGTCGGATTTTTTTCCGATATATCGGATTTTTTTTCTATATGTAGGATTTTTTTCCGACATGTAGGATTTTTTTTCTATATGTCGGATTTTTTTCCGATATATCGGATTTTTTTTCTATATGTAGGATTTTTTTCCGACATGTAGGATTTTTTTTCTATATGTCGGATTTTTTTCCGATATATCGGATTTTTTTTCTATATGTAGGATTTTTTTCCGACATGTAGGATTTTTTTTCTATATGTCGGATTTTTTTCCGATATATCGGATTTTTTTTCTATATGTAGGAGTTTTTTCCGACATGTAGGATTTTTTTTCTATATGTCGGATTTTTTTCCGATATATCGGATTTTTTTTTCTATATGTAGGATTTTTTTCCGATATGTAGGATTTTTTTTCTATATGTCGGATTTTTTTCCTATATGTAGGATTTTTTTTCTATATGTCGGATTTTTTTCCGATATATCGCATTTTTTCTATATGTAGGATTTTTTTTGTACATGTCGGATTTTTTTTCTGTATGTCGGATATTTTTTTCTACACAGGTTGCTTCAAATGCGAGGGCCACCATTGGGATCTGGCTTATTTGAAATGATACAGGATAGGTGTAAATTTGGCACTTTTGCAAAAAAAATTTCGAAAAATGCGTCTCCGAATAGCACCAAGAATATTTGGCATATGTATTTGCTTAAATTACACCAAAACTGATGACTGTTTCCTATTTCTTTTCTTGCAAGGCCCACTTGATTTTTGCTAAAATTTTCTGTTCTGTTGTATTGTACCAATGAAATCAGAAAAACAAGCTTCTTTCAGCAAAGTGCAAAAAAATGGCACCCGTAAGAAAAAAAGTTGATGGTGGTCTTATCTAAACGAAACGCTTTTCAGTAAATCCATGAGAATGTGCAGATAGAGCACAGGAACGTGCTCTAATAATGAGTCCATATCGTTCTGATACGAAGTCAAATAATATCGCAAATAATCGATCTACATGGCGAACACAAAAAAAGTTTTCTGCCAAAACTCCTATACCGTTTGAGATAGATCAGATTTCTCAACGGCATAATAATGAAACCATATTCTGCAAAAGTGCCAAATTTAAACATACCCTCTATTATGTAGTTGAAATAAGCGAGATCCCAATGGTAGCCCTCGAATTTGAATAACCCTGTATACTTATAGATTTTTTTATATATTTACACACATGTAGGATTTTTGGAAAGAAATTTAATTTTATAATAATTTAAATTTAATTTTATAATAATTTCGTGACCCTTAGGCGCTTTCGTAGGTTCGCTATGTCTAAAATTAATATTTTTGGGGATATAAATTTTTTTCTCAATATTTTGACAGTTGTGGTAGATTATGTAAAAATTAATATCTCGATAACGTCTAGCAGTAAGATTTTCGATTTTTTATGGTGGCAAGACCAGGTGTTGGAGTTACTAATCAGGCAAACAAATTTTCGAAATCTATTACATAAAATTTTCTAATCAACGACATATGTTGATCGCACAAAAGTAGTAAAAAGTCATTTTTCTTAAATAGAATGATACCATTTTCAATTGTTTTTTAGATTCCACGGAAAATTTTAATGTTAATTCAGTAAAGGTTCGCTATGTCTAAAATTAATATTTTCGGAGATATGATTTTTTTTCCAATACCTATTTAGACAGTTGTGGTAGATTATGTAAAAATTAATATCTCGATAACGTCTGGTAGTAAGATGTTCGATTTCCTATGGTGGCAAGACGAGGTGTTGGAATTACTAATCAGGCAAACAAATTTTCAAAATCTATTACATAAAATTTTCTAATCAACGATGTTGATCACACATAAGTAGCAAAGAGTCATTTTTCTTAAATTGAATGATACCTATTTAAAGAAACCAATTAAAAAACGTGAAAAAATGCGCGTTTAACAATGTATGATGTTTCTCTACCCAAAATGAATAGTATTTTAGATACCTACTAGATGGGGCGCCAGGTCATTGTTCTGCAGCACTAACGAATTGTACCAGATGTTTGAAGATAGATGGATACGACGTTTGGGTCCATGGAGTTGGCCTGCCAGGTATCCAGACACTACACCGTTGGATTTTTATCTTTGGGGCCGTATAAAGGATAAAGTGTATCAATATCCACTCAACAACAGGGATGAATTGGCGGAAAGAATTGCTACAGCATTTGCAGGCTTAGATCCACAAGAAATTCGTAGCGCTACTACACACTCCGTAAATAAGCGAATTATTAAATGTGTAGAAGTTAATGGACTACATTTTGAACAGTTTCTTTAACATTGTTTTACTATCACGTACCTACTTTATTTTTTATTTAGTTAAAATAAGTTCAGTGGTGGTAATTCAGGATATGTTCCATTAAATGTTCTGTATGTCCTGTTAATTATTTTATCGCATTTTCCATGAACGTTGAATAAATTCATAATATCCGAGTAAGAATAATTATCATTTGCCATATCCTATTCGTTAAACACCAACCGTACTAAATTACTAAAAAATACCAATTGCTTTTATTAGACATTATTTGTAAAATTTGTGAATATTTTGTTTTGTCTACAAGCCAAGGTCTACTTACTAGAAGGCGGCGCTCTTCAATTTTGATCGATGAAATGAGAAAACAGCAAATATCTAAAATACTATGCATTTTAGGTAGAGAAACACCATACATTGTTAAATGCGCATTTTTTCACTTTTTTTAATTGGTTTCTTTAAATAGGTATCATTCTATTTAAGAAAAATGACTTTTTGCTACTTATGTGTGATCAACATAAATGTCGTTGATTAGAAAATTTTATGTAATAGATTTTGAAAATTTGTTTGCCTGATTAGTAATTCCAACACCTCGTCTTGCCACCATAGAAAATCGAACATCTTACTGCTAGACGTTATCGAGATATTAATTTTTACATCATCATCATAAGGTTCTCAGTCCGAAGACTGGTTGGACGCGTACCTCCATTCTTTTCTATCCTGAGCTAACCTACGCATTTCCCTAAAAGTAGAACATCCTACATCCCTAACTATTTGAGAGCAGTAGTCTAATCTAGGCCTACCCCTACCTCTTTTTATTCCTATCTCTGACTCTAGTATGTCACGAACTATTCCCTCGTGCCTTAGAAGGTGTCCTACCATCCTATCTCTCCTACTCTTTATTGTTTTCCATACCTTTCGCTTTTCCCCAACTCTTTCTAATACTTCCCTATTGCTAACCTTATCTATCCACGGTATCTTCATCATAATCTACGACAACTGTCAAAATAGGTATTGGAAAAAAATTCATATCTCCGAAAATATTAATTTTAGACATAGCGAACCTTTATAGAATTAACATTAAAATTTTCCGTGGAATCTAAAAAACAATTGAAAATGGTATCATTATATTTAAGAAAAATGACTTTTTGCTACTTTTGTGCGATCAACATATGTCGTTGATTAGAAAATTTTATGTAATAGATTTTGAAAATTTGTTTGCCTGATTAGTAACTCCAACACCTCGTCTTGCCACCATAAAAAATCGAACATCTTACTGCTAGACGTTATCGAGATATTAATTTTTACATAATCTACCACAACTGTCAAAATATTGAGAAAAAAAATTATATCTCCGAAAATATTAATTTTAGACATAGCGAACCTTTATTGAATTGACATTAAAATTTTCCGTGGAATCTAAAAAAAAATAGAAAATGGTAGCATTCCATTTAAGATAACAAAGTTGGTGTCAAGTTCCGGTATTTCCGGAAATGCCACCATTTTGAAAATATTTTCATTAAATAGATCCGACCCGGTTTCGGCCACAGCCAAAATTTCAAATCAATATCTCTTTTAGTTCTCGAGATACTTCTAATAGACGGTCAAAAAAAATCACCCTGTATATGTATACCTACATGTACAGTCAAGAGTTGAAGCAAGTTCATGTTAGAACCCTCGTTAGCACCAGCCCTAAAAGTGGGTTATTTCAAAAAGCATTTATTCCTTCGTTTATTCCCCATTAAAATTCAAACTGTAAACGGCCGAACGCGAGACTGTGACGTCACGTTATAGCAATAGTAAGCCTCGATTTTTCTGAAGCCGAGCAGACATTTTTAAAGTATTTTAGACTGACAATATATGAACTTGGTGTTACATTCGTTTCTGAAGATATCTTGCAGAGATGGAGGAATTTTGAAAATTAAATATCTTCGGGTTGGAAAAAGTTGTAACGATAATATTATGGTGGGATGAGAGCAATATCTAGAAGTGACCGTCGGAGTAGTAAAAAGCAGAAAAAATACACTGAAATATTGCAGTTTTCTACACACTAAGTGTAAGAAATTATAGTTTCAAAATATTTCACTGATAGAGGCATCTTCCAGCTACAATATGAGCCGTCATTCACGTTTTTGCCCTATTCCGAACAAAAGTTATAGCGAATTTTCAAAACATTTGTTAGCGGTCAAAACTGCAGCACTTAATACATTTTTATCTCGAAAGCTATCAAAGATAAGTGTAAAAACCGTTAGCAAAAGTTGTTCAAAATCCAAAGCGGAATCCAAGAAAGTACAAATATACAGGGCGTTCCATTTAAAATAACACAGTTGATAGCTACTTCCGGTAGGACCGGAAGTGATAGAAAGTTGAAAGTATTCTGCCTGAGGAGAGCGAAATCAACTATGTTAAGCTGTAAATTTTAAAATTTGTATTATAACGAGAACCTTTCATAGAAATTATATGGTTCAGTTTAAAAAAAGGATAAATATGGTGCTTTGATTATTTTTAATTTTGACGTGCAATTGCTAATATCTTGTATAATATTTTCAAGTTTCGCATTGCTGCGGCGGTTAATCATACTTGTACTTTATCTCACCCCTACAATTTCAATTTGGTTTTTAAAATTCTTCCTCGTCTTTTAAAATCTTTAAAAATGTGCCGGCAACTCCAGAAATTTTCATTTTGGGAGAAATTAAATGAAATTAAAGGAAATAATATGTGACTATGACAACATCAAATAGTTCTAAGTATTTTTCGATTTTAAATTAATGAAAATGAAAACAAGAAATACCCTATAATAAAATTTTTGGAGAAAATTTCAGAGCCCTTGAGCATCCTGTATGTATATACCGTGTGACAAACTTCCATGTGTACATGGGGAAATAACATGGGCAATTACATTTTTAGGGATTCCTGCTTCCCATGTGTAGTTACAGTGGTGGTAAAGGTAGCAATCGAAAGATTATTTTTTTCTGCGTATGAGGATATCAAAAACTCGACAACTTTCCAATTTATTAAAGCATTAAAAGCAAAAATTACATTAATAATTTTCTAACTAAAACACAGAAATTTATCAGATTATCCATGACAACTTAATTTATTCTAATCACGGACGTCTTTGATTTTTATGGATTTTCTGAACTGTCAACATTTAAAAATGAACAAAAATATTTATTCAGTTCAAGAAAAGGTTTTCATTGTGAAAATATTTTACGGCGGCAATAGTTTGCGCGTAGTCCGTGCTTTATTTTCTGTAAAATTCAATAACGGTCCTATTCCTTCGGTATAACAACAAATAATTTAGTAAGAAATTTGAAGGCTGGGAATCTTTCATAGAAAGAAATTAATTTTTACTAATACATAAACTTGTTTTTTTATTTAGATAATTCTCATTCACATTATTATTGTCATTACCTATAGTTGACAATTAATTGATTACTGGTGTGGATGTTTCGTTGGTGAATGCTGGTCCATAGTTTAGGGTAAATTGTAGGTGTCGTCTAACCTATTAAAAAGTTTTTGAAAAAATGTTAAAGCAGTAAAATGAAATAATAAAAATTAAATTACTTTAATTTTACTGCAACTATGAAAAATTTAACAAGCGGCAACATTTGTTTATTTTGCTCTAATGAATTTTGTAATCTGGCAATTTAATACTTATTTATTTCATATCTAGGTAAGGACAAAAACTTATTAATATACAATGAAATTAAAGTAACATAAAAAAAGAAAAATAACTATAACAAATATTCAAATAAACCCCCATTCTGTATCAGACACAGTATCCCAGCCTATTATAGAAAGAATTTCTCACATTCGCAAGTTGCCGATCGTTTATTAAGTTGCATTCCGCAAAAATAGCATTCCTTAAAGAATCAATATTTGGGTGACGAGTTTTATAAATCTTATTTTTTAAATGACCCCACAAGAAAAAGTCACACGGTGCAAAATCGGGAGATCTAGCTGGCCAGTTTATAGCACCACCTCGACCAATCCAGCTCTCTGGAAATATTTCATTTAATAATTCCCTCACTTGTGCTCCAAAATGTGCTGGGCAACCGTCATGTTGAAACCAGACCTCCCGATTCGCATGTGCAACTTCTTCTAATGCAGGGCCAATATGGTCAATTAAAAGATCTAAATAAGCTTCTGAATTTAAATTTCCCTGTATTTCAAATGGTCCTATAATGCGATTATTAAAAATGCCTGCCCAATGATTGATATTTTGAGGGTATTGCGTTGTAGTGGCTAGATTTATTCTGGGATTTTCCTGGGTCCAATGCCTAACGTTTTGTGAATTTGGCTCTTGATTTAAAGTGAAGGTACACTCATCGGTAAAACAAATTGATGAGAGGAAGCTGCGATCCCGATTAGCCCGTTCTTGCATTTCTTCACAGAAAGTTTGCCTTGATTTTTTGTCAAAAGGAAATAACTCTTGGTGACACTGGAATTTAAAGGAATGATATTTGTTTTTTTTTAATATGTTACGGACAGTTTCTCTTGAAACATTACATTCTAGGGCAATAGACCTTAAACTAGATGTTGGACTAGCAGTTATCAGGCCTATTACCATTTCCTCTACCTCAACATTTAGATTTCTTGGAACGACTAAAAAAATAAATGATAAGATTAATTTTAGTTTTGTTTCACTCCACGTTATCACTTGTTAAATTAACTATTAAAGAGCATTCCCGAAAAAGGTATAAGGCTATATATGATACAGAGGTTTTCTGTTTAGCAGAAAAATCTAAGCATCAAAGTTATACCTAAACTGGTAAAATATGAATTCTTTCGTTTCTGCTTCATCTTGCTTCCATATACACACCACCAAAATTTTAGAACATAAACCTTTCTTTATTATTGCTGTGTTTCATATAGTGGTCTACGATTTTCCATGCACATTCGAAACATGCAATGTTGAAAAACTTCTAACATACATAAGACTACTGCTGGCAGAGCAGGAAAGTACGTAGAGATCTAAGGATGTTCCAAGCCCGACGATATGTTTGGGGTAGCATTCCGTATAAGATCTCGTAGTACACAAAATCTGGATTTAGTTCTATAATTCAGTGCCTGGCGGGGTATTTGCCCGAGGAGTAGTTGTTCGAACGGTCCAGTACACTCATATTCAACTATATTAATTAATTATTGTGTTTGTGAGCGGTTAGTAGGTACCAGCTTTGTGCAAATAAGTGACCTTTAAATCATTTAAAGTAACAGCTGGAGCAAATGCATATTAATGAATGCAAGAATGTCCTTTGTTCTGTTCCACGGAAGTTAGAGAATAGCCTACCATCCAAGAATACCTTCTTCTGCATATGTGTATCGTATTCCTTGATATACTGGGTCATCTTTGAATAAATTTATGGTTGTTCAGTTTCCGTTGGCATAAGAAAAATTTATTTGCACGTACTGCGTTTGTCAAAGCTGTTTGGTTACGACGCTTTCTTCTGCATTGTAGAAATCGCAAGAGAGCGATCAAACCAACCAATTAATAGCACTTTTTTCCGTTTTCACTCTATTTAAAACAAATGCCAATTGGTCCAGTCAATACCCATTTTTTTAATAATCTTTTTTTCCCTATATAACAACTTACACAAAAAGCAACTGCATAATTTCTAATTCTATTATTTTTACATAATGGTCTCAAATGAAGAACTTTTCATGATGGATCGGATTAATTTTGTCACAGTTAATTGATTGTCCACGTACTCCATTTAGTTTTGTTAAGCTATTAGCGTTAGTTGACATTGAAATTGTCAACTGCTAGCAAAATAAACTCGTTTGGTTAGCAGCATTGTAATGGATGATAACTTCTTTAAATTGGGAAAATTTGGGGAATCCTGCACTACAGACGTCCTATTCGCAATGTAAATAATAGCCTAATTAAATATACAGAGTTTTTAGAATTTTGCGTAATGCAGTGCATTTCAAAAAATATCCGGCTTGTTAAGTAAAGGACTAAAAGACGGAATAATCGCGGAATTCTTGGATTAGGATCACCACGTTAGGAATTTAAGTTTACAATTATTTAAAAATTAGATTGTATTAAATCAATTTGTTCTACTGAAATTATGTTATTATTTTCAATATTCAATATTATTTTTAATGGAATGCCCCACATTTGTTTACATATTTGGATTCCCCATAAAATTTCATGAAATTTTATATGCTACACGGTGGGGTTTAGGGTATGCGATGTTAAGATATGGCCATTTTGGTATCAATGTGAACCCAAATTTGTGGTGCTATTGACGTCTGCTGGTCAAAGCTAACTATGATTTTTTTATTGGATAAGGTTCAGGGGATACTCTTACTTGTAAAATCCATTAATGCTTTTTTCAAAATAGTTCATCTTGTGTAGAGTGGCCAAGTTGGGCAAAATGGAGCTTTTCTCAAAAATTTTAAATGGAACAACCCGTATATTATTTTCAGGTTCGATAACCATTTTATTAAGCTTTTGACTGATGCAGATATTGGCAGGTCTGCGACTGAAAATTTAGGCAGGAATAAAAATCTTAAGAATTGAAATTTTCCCGTAGTTTTTGGGAATTCAACCCTACCCCACATGTCAATAAGCCATAATGTTTCTGCAAGGACATTTTTGCCCGAGACTGGAATTTTAATTTAAAGTCAACGTGTCTGCTTAACATGTGTTATAATTTTGCAAACAGGACACAGTACTATTGAAATTATGCTTGATAGAAGACCCAAGTGTCTTGAAAAAATAAGGAATGCTTCTTCATCAATACATTGTCCATACACTTTGCTTAATTTTTTGTATCAGGAGCGGAAAATTATGGTAATGGCGACACGAATTCAAACGAATAAAAATGTTTTAAACATAACTTATAATTAAAGATAAATACAGGAAATAAATTAAATTGCATTAACATATTTTTATAGGTTCTCAACGTTTTTAGTAAATTGCATTCCCAAATACTCGCATATTTTTTTGTAACACTCTACTTTTACTTCTGCATTTGGTTTTATTATTTGTAAAACTAAAAATGTCTAGATTTCTTAAGAAATATAACAATTTCTGCATTGCAACTGTATTTCTTAACATAGGTTCAATGGTCTTTTTGCTACAATCTGTGTCGCAATTTAAAGTATTGAAAGGCAACTTTTTTTTGGTTTACGTTTAAGTAGTTTTGTCTGTTGTACAGACGCGATTTTCTTTTAGGGATGTCCCGGAGGCCGCGAAGTTTCGCAACTTAACTCGATTGTTCTGTAACAGATCGGCCACGATGTTACAATACCTCCTTGAAAAGCAATTTAATTATTTGTTTCTAAATAGCAGAAATACCGAGAAATGTTGTCGATTACTCACAAATATCGAAAGTTGTCGCCTAAAATTTTGTCAGTTCTGGTTTTGTTGCTAAATTTTCACTTTTACTTAATTACTAACAGCGGTGAAATTCGATATTTTGCACACATGCGACGAAATCGAACTTTCTAGTTAAAAATGCAAAACTCACCCAAGAACGAAATCCATTTTTTGCTTCTTTGTGCTTAGCAACAATTGAAAATAAACAGTCAGTTCACTCGGACACTCATAATTTCAACGGAAGAAGATCAAACCCGAACAGACCTGCTGACCTAGTGTCAGAGTTTATCGCGCCGGTAGTTGCGAAAATTCGTACCTCCGTGAAGAGCGCGTCTCCTCCAGGTAACTGCGGGTGCCGCGATTGTACTAAGCGACTTAAATAGCAATATGTATAAACAACAAGAGTTTACGGCTGGAGAAAGTGGTAGGTATAGCGGCCAACCGAGATTCTACCTTGCTGGTCGTCACCGATTGCGCTCGCTGGATGAGCATTTATTATTTCGAAGAATGACCTATTAGCGAGTCACATGCTCTCGGCCTTGTTGAGACACGAGAAGATTAGGGAATTCCTTTTGAAGAATGGAGATGAAGAAATAATGTGTGTTTGTGTTTGCCGCGAGGGTGGGAGAACTCATTTAAAAGGGAAACTTGTTAACGCGTTTTTTACCGAGCGATGCACGTGAGTATGACGCGATGGTAAAAGGGCATTAGCACTCGTGATACAAAAACAAACTTTCGTTTGCCGACTTCCTCATTGTGATGTCATGAATAAACTCGCTTCAATTTAATGCAGTTTTAGTAAATAAAGAGGTCCACGAATATTAGGTACCTACATACATACCTATCTCTATTTTGTCAGAAAGAAAAATGAAGATTTTGATATAAATTTGTGACAAATAATACAAAATCCTTTAGTTATCTTGTATGTAATTAATAATCATTTATTATAATTTAGATAATTGCTTGTAATATTTGAATTACCCTTTCTATTTCATTTGCCCCAAGTTTATATTAGCCTCCATATGCACCATTAACATTTATGAGGTATATTACATTGTCTCGATATTTTGTGGTGAATAAGAAAACATGGAATCCAAAATAATGACAAAAATCGCACCTAGTACACTCCCCTTCCTTCCTTTAGAAACGATGTTTTATTTGGGTCTCCGAGGGGTTTAAATTCGCAAGCGATAAAACGGCTCCCAGCTTTTCCTAAAATTTTACTGTGATAAAATTTGTATTCATTATTTTGGAGAATGATCCATTAGCGAGGCACCTGCCCTCGCCATGTTGACGAGCGATGCACGAATGACGCGATGATGAAAGGGGCGTATTTATTTTGATTTATATAATATTATTACTGATATTGGCATTACCCCCTCTGTCTTATTTACCCCAAAATAATGTTTATGCTAGCCTCAATTAGCACAAACATTTAGGAGCAATATTAAGTACCTATTTGTGGTAAATAATAAAAAATGGGGTCGAAAATGACAGACGCACTTCTTATTTCTTTTTATTTCCGACATAAAACTAGTAACTTTTGTTTTTCTTGTGGATGTCAAATGTTTTGTTTGCATTTTTCAATAGCATTTCTTGTTACCTTTTCAACGATGTATAACCTGCTAAAATTTTAAATTTTTCAAAAATGAATTAAAACAAAAGACATTTACAGGTTGTAATATATCGTTGAAAAGGTAACAGAAAATACGATTGAAAAGTGCAAACAAAACACTTCTAGAAACAAAACAATATATTTAAAGCATGAATGTCGACTTGGGGTAGCCTTAAAATTGTGTCAAGCTTTCCCCACTTAACCATCTTTGTATCTTCAATACTAACCCAGTTACCCGTACTAATAATTCGAAATTGTAATTATGAATAGAAAATAATAATAATAAGAGTATTAAAAATTAGAATGAAATTAGCAACATTTTTCGTGTATCCACAGAACCTTCATCATTAAAATATATTTATTAATTTTTTTAAACCTGTATTTGCAAAATAATATAAAGTATGCTATACTTCGACTACCAGAAAAAGCTCGTCTACAAGATTCTACCAGAAAAATATATTGTTGCTATTTGAAAAATCATGGATGACGTCATAACCGGAATATTAATAGCGCCATCTACTTAAAACTGCTTTATTATACCTATTTAAAAGGTCAATCGGCTCATGACTCATAAAATTAACTGTTAGCTTAAATGGAATGCAATTAACTGATGGCCATCACGATCGCCAGATTTAACGCCAAGAGATTTTTTTCTCGATAGGAAATTTCTGGATATGATTCACTGATAGATCCCAAAAAGCTGTTAAATGAACAATAGGATAGGAAGAAGATACCATTGCTACATTTTTTATTGGCAGGCGATCAAATCAAACTAAGTGATAGGTATTAGATTAATTTTGTTATGGTGATGTTAAATGAACATTTTTAAAATAATTTTGAAGTAGCTAGGTAATATGTTCGATGTATACAGGTATATGTATCTAGGTACTGAAGTATGGGTTTTCACAAAAAAATAGAAAAATGCAAATATTTGTAAAAGAAACCCTCTATTTAGTTTAACGACCAAGTGAATTATTGTGAAATAACAAATGAAATGGAAAGTTATAATAGGTTTACCTAAGCGGTACCTGTATTATGAATTATGACAAAGATCCTCATTTCTATTACTATTACTTACCTATTGTTAAATGGTACTGTCAATAACTTTTTAGATTATTTATTAAAGAAAGTAGCTGTTTATCAGTGCCTCGAGTTTTCACTTTCAATTTTGACGTTAGAATAACAAATAAAAGTATTAATATCTCATACCTACTCAGGTACTTACTTAGAGAGAAGTGTGTTACGTTAAGTACTCGAACAGAAAAATATGGCAGAATTTCATTAAACGAACATCAAAAATTTTGCGATTTGTGTTAAGTCACAAGTAAAAGCCCGCCCACAAAAATTAAGGATACTAAACAATGCTTGAAAATTACTTCCAAGCGAACAAATTATTAATTGCCCAAACTACAATGGCCAAAATTTAAAGGTTTGCCAATATTATGAAATTTTCTGGGCATATTTTTTTGCAGAAGATATGTATTTAATCTACTATAGAAATCGTTGTCTTGGAAGGTTTCAGTAATGAAATGATATACAGGATGTCCAAGCTAGCATAATTGAGTATTTCTTCAATAACTCAACAGGAGTTGCAGATATCGAAAAATGATTCATATGAAAGTTGCATCCAATCAAATTCCTCACTTTTTAAAATTACTTCCGACTATACAGGGTGTTCCATTTCTTCTGTACAGCACCTAACTTTTTTTTAATAGAACGCCCCTGTATCTGATTGCATTTTGAAATTGTTTGTTGAGTTTAAGGGCCACTTTGTTAACTATACATTGGGTCTAAGTCTTACGGTTTCGGCGTTATTTGACGTTAAATCGTAATTTTTCAAATTTCCCCAATTATAACTTGGAAACGGTACGAGATAAAGAAAAATGACTTATATATCCCTGTTCTAGTTTTCAGTTCTCTATCTAATGGGGCTGGAAAATACTACTTTCTGATTGGTAAAAAGTGGCCAATCAGGAAGCAGAATTTTCCAGACCCATTAGATAGTGAATTAAAAATTAGGATAGGAACATGTAAGTAATTTTTCTTTATCTCGTACCGTTTCCATGTTATAATAATTGATGAAATTTGAAAAATTACGATTTTTAACTTCAAATAACGCCGGAACTGTAAGACTTATAGACCCAATGTATGGTTAACAAAGTGGCCCTAAAACTCAACAAACTATTCCAAAATGCAATCAGATACAGGGCGTTCCATTAAAAAAAAGTTATGTGCTGTGCAGGAGAAATGGGACACTATGTATAGTCGAAAATAATTTTAAAATGTGATGTAGTTGATTGGACGCAACTTTCATGTCAATCATTTTTCGATATCTACAACTCCTATTGAGTTATGGAGAAATTATGCTAGCTTGGGACACTCTGTATACTGTATTGGCAACATTTATATTAACAATAGGTTGTGCATGGGGTCACTTTGACTAATCGGTCTGCTACTGTACTCTACGCCTATGACAGTACTTATCAGCATCCAAACAGATCAGAGCATTAAAACATAGAGAATAAAATTATTATCTTTACAACTATCAGGTTATTTTAAGTAAAGTAGCCTAGTGTAGTTTTTCGTATAATTTTTAACAATATGAGTAGGTAAGTAAGTGTGCAAGTCATGAAAATTACAAACTGTCATTATTTTATTTAACAAAAACATAAAAATAGGGATAACCCATCTAGATTTGTTCAACAAATTCGTTGTTCGAACAAACTCTTGTTCGAATGTAGGTACGCGTATTTTCAATTACAACAATTTCGTACTAATTTCAGTGGGAACAACATAATTTGCTTTGGAAATCCACTAATAGATGTAGTAGCCCATGTGGACGACAATCTTTTAAAAAAATATGGTCTGCTTCCTGACACCGCATTATTTGCTAATGCAGAATATACGCAATTATTGGAAGACATTCAAAAATTACCGGTGTCCATGCAAGTGGGAGGATCTGTCACAAATACAGTCAGAGTATTACAAAGGACTGCAGGAGATTCAGTAAGAGTGACGTATTTGGGAAGTATAGGTGACGACACTTATGGAAATCTAATTCGAACAACCTTGGAACAAGAAAACATACATTGTAATTTTCAAGAAATTAAGGATGATGCGACAGGAAAATGCGCGGTTCTTTTGAATAATGGCGCAAGGACTCTTTGTACCAACATAGGAGCTTCAAAATCGTTCACCATTAATGATGAAGTCGAAAGAATAATTGTTAGAGCAGCAAATTATGTGTATTTTTCCGCATTTTTCTTGGGAGTTTCTAAGGAATGTTTAAAGACCGTAGCAAAAATATGTTTGGAAAAGAATAAGTGCTTTATACTCAATTTAGGAGCCCCATTTTTATGCGAAAAGTTCAAAAGCGATATTCTGAATTTACAAACTTTTGTGGACTTACTTTTTGGAAACGAATCTGTAAGACCTTTTAATACCAGTTTTCCAAGACATTTGTAAGTATATTAATAACGCATTGTTATTCTAGGAAGCTTTAGCATTTGCAAAAATAAACAATATTCAGGAAACTGACATAAAAATTATTTGCCACAAAATTAACTCCGTAAAAAAACTTAATAAACACCGTAAGAGGATAACAATTATAACGAGAGGTCACAAGACACTTGTAGCAGCAACAGACGATTGCGTAAAGGAATACGAAGTACCAAATATGGACCAAAATTTTGTAAAGAATACCAACGGAGCTGGTGACGCATTTGTAGGTGGATTTTTAGCTAAATACATGCAAAATTATAGTGTAAACGAGTGTATTCATTGCGGCATATTAACCGCTAAAAATTATATCCAAAATAATAGTTTTTAAATAAATTCGTGTATTATTTTGACTCCCAGTAACAAGTAATACTCCCTCTGTTTTTCCAAACTTCAACTAGAAGCCAGTTTAGTTTTGTGATTTAAATGTTGGTGCTCCTGTTGGCCCCAAACTGTCAAACTGTGAAAGGTAACCTAACATTCTTTTATAGGTTAATGAGAATCAGACCAAATTTCTTTAGAAAATGAATAGTGTACGCACAGTTTGCCGTGTAACATTCACAAAATGGCGAGCATTTTCTCGCTGGTAAGTTAGTTAGACTACTATAATTAATTTTCCGACTAAATTAATAATTTTAGTTCTGCCTTACTGACGCCCGAAGAAATACAAGCAAAACCTATTGAAAACCTGACAATACCACCTCCTAGTAATATCGAGCAACCAGTTTCACCAAAAATAGAAAAACTGTTCACGGAAATATCCCAATTAAACTTAATTGAAGTATCGGAATTGAGTACGATACTAAAAAGACGTTTGAATCTTCCTGACGCCCCAGCTTTCGCTGTTGGTGCTGTTGCTGCTGGGCCACCAAAAGACGATGACGAAGATGCTGCGCCGCAGAAAGTTAAGTCGTCATTCACCGTTAAACTAATGAAGTTCGATGAGAAACAAAAAGTAGCGCTGATTAAAGAAATGAAGTCTTTAATGGAAGGAATGAATTTGGTACAAGCCAAGAAGTTTGTTGAAGGTGCCCCTGCAGTTGTCAAAGCAGATATTGGCAAAGACGAGGCGGATAAGTTGAAGGAAGCGATTGAAAAGGTCGGCGGTGTTATAGAAATTGAATAATTGTTTTTAGAGGGATGTTTAGGTTTACGAAATAACTAGATTTTAAATAAATTGTTTTTTATTATGTATTAACTTTTTTATTTCGTAAGCCATTTTACATTTTGTAAGCCACCAGCGACTAGGCATACCAAGTCGTGATTGATTCGAATCCAGGCGACATCTAATGCGAGGGAATAGTTCATGGCACTTGCTGATGTTTTATAAGTGAATCTGGTTTGCAATCTTGGGTAAGTTGTAGTACCGTCTAAAAGCTCTGTACTTGGCAGTAATTGGTGATAAAACCACAAATAAAGAAATAAACTGAGTTTGGTGATGCAATGCATCATCATCATCATAAGGTTCTCAGTCCGAAGACTGGTTGGACGCGTACCTCCATTCTTTTCTATCCTGAGCTAACCTACGCATTTCCCTAAAAGTAGAACATCCTACATCCCTAACTATTTGAGAGCAGTAGTCTAATCTAGGCCTACCCCTACCTCTTTTCATTCCTATCTCTGACTCTAGTATGTCGCGAACTATTCCTTCGTGTCTCAGAAGGTGTCCTACCATCCTATCTCTCCTACTCTTTATTGTCTTCCATACCTTTCGCTTTTCCCCAACTCTTTCTAATACTTCCCTATTGCTAACCTTATCTATCCATGGTATCTTCATCATGCGCCTGTAGCACCGCATTTCAAACGCTTCTACTCTTTTTCGATCCGCTTCCCCTATTGTCCAAGTTTCGCACCCGTATAATGCCGTACTCCATACGTACGATTTTAAGAGTCTCTTCCTAGTCTCTATATTAACCGTTCTCGAGCATAATAGTTGTTTCTTTTTGTTAAACGCAACTCGGCCCTGCGCCATTCTTTGTTTTATATCTTTAGTGCTCCTACCGTCTTGAGTTATTTTACTTCCTAAGTAGCAGAAATCCGCGACCTCCTCTATCTTCTCATTTCCTATTTGTATTTCCATTTTAGTTCTATTTTCACACCCCCTACATACCAAAATTTTAGTTTTCTTTTTATTGATTTTCATGCCGTAGCCCTGTGTCAAAACTGCTTCCATTTCATTCAAAGCCGCTCCTAATTCTTCTTTGCTAGATGCTAACACTGCTATATCATCCGCAAATCTGAGCATGTTAATAATTTGGCCCTGTACATTGATCCCTGCGGCTGTTCTTTCCTTAACAATATTAATCGCATCTTCGATATATAAGTTGAAAACTAGAGGTGACAATGCACATCCCTGTCTCACTCCCTTCCGGATATCTACTTCCCTTCGTTCCTGCTCACATTCTATAACTGCCTTTTGCTCTTTGTAGAGATTATGTATTATTCTTCTGTCCCTGTATTTCATCCCTACCTTTCTCAGCACTTCGAACATCTTCCCCCATTTTACGTTGTCGAAGGCTTTTTCTAAATCTACAAATCCTATATAGACGCTCTTTCTCTTTTCTATGGTTTTTTCTATAATTACTCGTAAAGCTAGAATGGCCTCGCGCGTTCCTCTATTTCGTCTAAATCCGAACTGATCTTCTCCTAATATTTCTTCCGCCTTTTTCTCCATCCTTCTTTGCACAATTCTAGTTAAAATTTTTGACGCATGGGAAGTTAAACTGATAGTTCTAAAATTTTCGCATCTATCCGCGCCTTTCCTTTTTGGCAAAGCTACTATGATGTTCCGTTTGTAATCTTCTGGAATCTCGCCTGTCAGGTATATGCGACTAACTAATTTAAATAAACGATCTATTACCTCTTGACCTGCGCACTTTAAGATTTCTGCCTGCAAGCCATCTATACCTGGCGCTTTATTATTCCTTAAACTTTTTAGTGCTAGCTCAAACTCTTCTCTCATTATAGCACTCCCTAGGTTATCCCCCTCTACACTGCTTTCGCTTTCTAATTTATCTTGCACTTCCTGTCCCGCATATAAGTTTCCTAAATATTCTTTCCACCTATCTGCCTTTTCCCCGCTTCCGATTAGGATATCTCCTGCCTCATTTCTAATGTTTTTGGTACTAGATCCAATTTCTCTAAAATTTCTCCTAATTATTTTATATGCTTCATCAGTCTTTCCTATTTCGAACTTATCTTCCACTTCTTTGCATTTATTATCGATCCATTGCTCTTTCGCTTTCCTACACTTCCGAATAATTTCCCACTTGATCGCCTTATATCTTTGTTTCCCTATTTCATCTAACCTATTTTTATATTTTCGCCTTTCCTCTATTAGACTCACAATATGTTTTGTTATCCAGGGTTTCCTACTTTCATTCTGTTTATGATCCAAAATATCCCTAGCTCAGGAAACTAAACTATTCTTAATGCAATTCCATTCTGCCTCTATGTCCCTAACAATATTTCCAAGTAGTTAGAAGTGGGCATATATATCTGTATTATTACTGTTTTTACAGGTTTCGAATCTAACCTAACCATAACTACCCTGTCACTTTGCTGCAAGAAATTTTCTACACTCTGCCCTACTTTTTTCCGCATAACAATTCCTACTCCCGAATTTCCTCCTACAGATCCTGTGTGTATTACTCTAAAATCTCCGCTCCAGAAGTCTCCATCTTCTGGCCATCGCACTTCACTGATACCTACTACGTCTAATGCTAACCTATCCATCTCAATTTTCAAATTCTCTAACTTCCCTACTTGTTTCATGCTTCTAACATTCCACGCTCCGACTCGTGAGATGTTACACTTATCATTTCTGATGACTCCCCCCGAAGCAGTCCCCGCCCGGAGATCCGAATGTGGGACTATTTTACCTCCGGAATATTTTACTCCAGAAGGTGCCATCATCATAAATTAAAGTACGCTGTACTAGGGATAAAATAATGTGGTGGTTTCCCGTTGCCTTCCACATCGCAGTAGTGTGTATCACAGTGCCATACCGACCCTCACGATCTCTGCCACTATGATTACTGAAAGAGCTGCTGCCCCCTTCCAGGGACTTGATTTAGTCTGGCTTCTCAAATAAAAACCCCTCCAATATGGTTAAACCTATGGTTCGGCTCTTTATATCATTGAAGCGCGCAAGCCATCCCACCCGTCCCAGTATTACTAGAACTGCGTCAAGGTACAAGTCCTTTGGGTAGCAATGCAAATCTGCATATATATATATATATATATAGTCTGGTCACCTTTTACCTCTCGGTGTGTATCAGATATGAAATTTTATCTGTTACTCTTTACACAGAAATTGCGAGTTATTCCTCAGGAATGTTGCGGTGTATTGTGGGTTGCCACACGTTTACTCTTTATTTCTATAAAAAAATGTGTATAACTATGCATTTCTTGCGTATTTGATACAAGATTAGAAAAATGAATATTGGTTTTGCAGAATATATAATTAGCTGGTAAATACTAATTACGTTGCACAATTTATATTTGCGTGTTAAACTGATAAGGACGTTTTGCAAGTCCAAACTATTGTGGCAACTGGCAAGTCTTCTTTTGTGGGTGAACAGGTCTCATTTTCTACACCTATAAAAATTGGTCCCAATAGTTACTCATTTTTATAAGATAAAATTGGTAGATAATTGGTTGGAGTGGAAAACGTAACGAAAATTTTAAAAGCAGTACCTATATGTAGGTACCTACCTATTCTTTTTATTGTGTGGGTACCCCTAGAGCAGACAGAAAATTATGGCCGACTTAGTATTGTTGAGTAATGAAAACCTTTCGTCAAATGACCGTAAGTACCTATCTGCTTATTACGTTTATTTACAGTAAGATAAAAATGTTTACAATTTCGATTCTGGGCTGAGGAACTGAGAAACCAGAAAGTTCAGTAGTTCAGTAACCCGAACCCGAAGTTAGCCGTTCAACGTAAAAGTCAAGACACAGACTCACACGTTGCCAACTGTTACCGCTTAGCAGTGCATTTTCATTTCTTTGGTACCTATGAAAGTATGAATAAAACCATATAAAGTTTATGCACTTTTTAATATCAAATTGCTCCCAAAAGTTTTCAAGAGTAGGCTGAGTAAAGCGCAGAATTAAACAAGAGAAAAGATTCCAATTTGCAATAGATTGGTGTGCCCCTAGCTCATATCAGTCATAACACTACATGTATTTTGGGTACTTACTTACATTCCAAGTGGCTTAATTATTGTTAAGTACGTACTTCGAATTCGAAAAGGTCAAATCGCGATATCAAGAAATGCAATATGAAATTGAGACTACTAAAAACGTTTTATTTATGGACGTGTCTAGAGTCCCGAACGCGGGATCGCTTAAAAATTTTAAAATCCCTAAGAGGTGTGGCCTAATGACGCCGTTCGGGATTTCCCCGAAATATTTGTAGTCCCGACCGCGGGATCACTAGTACGAAATTAAAATCCCGAACCTGCATGAGTTTCTACGTAGTTCGTAGGTATAAGGATAGGTACCGTGTTCGCTGGTGCTTGTGTGTTTACCGTGTAAAGTTAGGTTCATGTGACTTTGCTGAGAGTAGGTAACTAGGTACCTATCAAGCCACGTTATAATGGCGTTAAACACAAACGACCCATTTAATTCGTATAAAGAACTGCAAGATGCTATTGATTTATTTGAAAAAGAAAACAGAGTGCAATTTTGGAAATGGTATGCGAAAACGATAACATCCGCGAAATACCATGCCCGTAATTTTGTATAAGGGGGTCAAAGATAAACTCGATTTAAGGTACTATTACATAAAGTATGCATGCATACATGGTGGGCAGCTTTGGAAAGAGCAAGTTCTACATCACAAAGTAACGAAATAGAAGAAAATGTTTAGCTAGATGCCAGTCAAATATCCGTTTCCCATGCAATTAGTTCAGCTCCAAAAACCTCAGGTGAGAAGGCTCAGGCAATCTGCTAAGAACTAGCTACATTATGCAGTGAAGTTTCTACTATGTAGTGAATATGAAAAAAGAATGGACATTTTAAGTAAGCTTCACACACTTGGCACAAGCATGATGAAGTAGTCATTGGCAACCCTTTTGAAACTTATAGCGTTCACATCCACTATGATTCACAAGATCAGTAGCAAACTAATGAAGAAATTAGACAACAAATAAACAACGAAAGCCAAGAACTTCCAATTGTTTTTATTGAAAACCAGGAAGAGATTGAGCAGTTTCCTGTAATCTTAGATAGTAATGTTCCTGCAAGTGGAAATAATGATATACATGTTCCCAAGAAGACATTTATAATGTTGATGCCCTGAAAAACATTTCTTTGCCAGTAAGTGTGTTACTTTTGTTGTACTTTCAATATTAATTTTAAAAAAATCCAGAACCCCATTAAAAGTCGAGGCAGACCTAGAGGCAAGAATCAAACGGCGATAAGTCTCCCAGTTAAAAAGAAAAGAGCGAGTGAATAAAATTTCGAATTTTTGTTCCATTATTACATTTCGTTTATTTAGAAATACATGTTAATAAATCATTTTTGCTGATTCCTTGTTTTTGTTTTTAGTCGCAGTGGAAATAGGTAGGTATTTTAATTTCGTACTAGCGATCCCGCGCTCGGGATTACAAATATTTCAGGGAAATCCCGAGCGGCGTCATTAGGCCACACCTCTTCGGGATTTTAAAATTTTTAAGCGATCCCGCGTTCGGGACTCTAGACACGTCCTTTATTTATACTAACAACTGTAAAATTGTTATCTCGGTTCTCGGACTGATTGGTAACATGTTGATGTACCTTCGAGATTTTACGAAAATTTTTCAATTTTCACTCTGGTGAATAATCTTAATTAAGTATATATGTACCTATATTCGGATAGTACCTATTAGATGGAAGGGAAGACATTTTGAGCAAGAAAAGAATAGTTTACAGAAATATCGAGAAATTTTATCGATTTAGAAACAGAAAATTTGAAATTATATAAAAATTGAAATAGTCTCATATAATGAAAAAACTTAATGATATTCGTATGTAATTAGATTTTTTATTGATCTACGTTCTTCCTCGATTTCTTCCATCTTTAACGGTAATCTTGATAATCCATCTGCCTCATTTTTAGTTCCATTGCGTGAAAACGTTTTAATTCAGGATTAAAATGAACTAGCACGACATTTGATACCATAGCTGCATAGCTCTCTTACCTGCCTCGAATAATCCCTCGCTACTTCTATCTCAAAATAATTTAACATTATTCTGTAAAAGTCTATAGGTACAACGAATTCAGTAACATACTTAAATTTTTGATAAACGTGCCATAATATAGGTCCCCAGTAGTTTTTTTTAACATTTTCAAACAAGAAATTTCACCGCAATATTTGACGAAAATCCCAAATCCAAAAGGTTAAACTTTCGTACACAACTTTTACCGCGACCTTTCGAAAAGCATTTGATACTTCACACAGGCTTATTACGTCCATTTCATTTTATTTCAAGTTTTTACGTCAAAAGTCTATATTTAGATAAAATATTCATTTTTAACTGAATGGAGTATTACAACCCAATAATAATTTTGAAAAATGCCAAAATCAGGCGTCCACTTTGTTAAAGTTCACTTCATAATGTTTAAGTGTTCACTTGAACCAAACCACTACTACTAGCCATGTTATTGGAAATTTCAATATTTAAAAATAATAAACACGATCATACAGCTAATTACTCACGTTATAAGCAAAGCAACGAGCCAATCTCAGACCTAACCTAGATATGGCAAACAAAAACTATAAACAATGCTGCAGAAGTACCAACTCCCTTGTATATGCTTCGCCCAACTGTAAGTTTTAAATTTTAAGTTACCAAGTGTGTACTCAAACGGCGCCGGCGCTCCAAGTCCACCTAAAAGCACATACGACGAAATTTTCCCGAGTCACCCCGGCGATCTCGCTTCCATATCGAATGTGCATTTGCGTAGAGCGCCGAACAGATCCACACCTCACAGTACTCAGACGGCTGGCTGCGTGTGTGCTAGGCATTTTGAAAAAGTTTTAAACTTATCCTTATCAAAAAAGGTTAAAAACATATTTTTGTAGGCAGTACGAGCGCACTTATTGAGGAGCCGCCCCTGCTTCTGTTCTGTTCACCTTTGCGGTGAGAATGTTAACTGAGCAACTTCCCTTTCTTCTTGTACATAATTTGCTGTAAGCCAGCCTTTCTAAGCATAATTCAAAATCTTCTTGCGAGTTATATTGAGGCACTTTTCCAATTGTGTTATTAAAAAAATCATTTGTTGTTTAAAGTTTGCGACATGGTTAACCATCTCTTAATTTTCCTTCACTAGATTCTTAAAATACTCTTTTCTATTAACTTCTTTCGGCGCCTTGCCTTTTGATGTTTATCTTCCTCGCCATAAATGTAAAATATTGTAATAATAAAGAAGCATTATTCCAAATACTTTCAGATTGCAGTGGTCAAATTTGCTTGAATCGATGTGAAATTCCCTTTGCGATTCGTCTGGAAGAGAATTGTTACATACAAGTCACGTTCTAATACATATTATAAACACACGTTAATTATTTAAACATGATATTTCCGTATTGCCATGTGGAATGTTTAGATGAGACTGCGGTGAATGTATTTATAATTCGTGAAACTGATCATTGCAAAAATTCCCAAGCCACAAGTTTAAACATTGACTTCGCGAAGGTAGCTGCGCATGCGCATTCAGCTGCGCAAGCTCTCATACCTCATAGCGCTCTATAACATAACCTCACTTTTGGCCGTCATCTTGATTTAGGACTGTCATATCCTAACTACTTGCATAATTCATCAGCTGAACCACTGCACTATCATTCCTTATTCGTTTCCATGTTTTCTTGATGTAATTTATTTTATTATTTTACTTACTACTGTTTATACCTACCAAAACCTACTTTTTCACTCTCTAGGAACCAGGTTGATAGCAATTCCTTTGGTGCGAGATATCTTTAGGCGTGCTGCATATTAGTTTATTTCACGCTAAATTTTACTTACCTACCTATATTATTTATTAGTAATGTTGGATGGATCTCTTGAAAACAACTTATCTCTAACTGTGCCGTGCAAAATTACATGTAGGTACATCCTTCATAATTTTGTCAGTGATGAAATCTTGTACAGTGGCCATTCCTTTCTGGACTTTCGAGTATCGGACGTAAGTACCTACTATCAACAACATGATCTTTGCCCTCCTTAAAATTAATCAACGTGTTGAGCAAGTGACATTTTAAAAATTTATTAATAAATTAACACAAGACACAACTACTCTTCAATCGATTTTTTTTATAAACTGGAAACGTCCACTCTAGATTTACAATATACACATTGTTCTGTAAGCTTTAATATAATAATGATTTATCTCACTTCTGTATAGTTTACCGCAAGTGTAACAAGTTTGTGTCCAATAATCGTCCAGACGCGTTATTTCATTACAAAAACAAGATTATTTGGCTGTACCCAATGCCATTAGCTTCAGTCTCAGATATTGCTTCACAGTGGTTTGATTTGTAGTGAGTATGAGTGAGGACCACAAAGATAGGAAAGAATTATCTCAAAGTATGTCCATATAAAAACTAAATATTATTACGTAATATTTTTATTATAATATTATACCTAGCTATACTTATTTTCATAACTGAGTAGTAGGTATATTTTTGGCTACTTTTCTCAACTGTTTTGACTGCTTGAAGGTTTCAATTTCCTTTTTCCGTAGGTACCTGTATGGGTAACTTTCTTAGTATTGACGACAAAAGAAAAACTAAAAGGGCAAAACTGGACGCAATTGTTTGTGACCAGATATTTTTAAGTAGAATCCAAAAATGTCATTTTTTTAACTTCACCTACCAACAAGTACCAACATATTTTGCGTTTTCACAGTTATTTATTGTCATGTCATCTCATTTTGAATCACTAGATTTTTATGTATAAAACTAAGCCATTCATGAATTTCTATTGATATTTTTCAATTCTACATAAACATATCTACAAGATGCCACTTTAGCCTCTTTTTTATTTTCCAAGATACATGTTTATTGCATATCCACGTGAATGAAGCGTCATATTTGCAAATGTCTTTCATTTTTATTGCATATTTTACACATTGCAGTAATTATTGTATTTTGTGTATCATATTTCAACATATTTTATCGTCTGTAAGTTGCGAATTTTTCAAAGAAAAAGAAATATTATCACAACAAATATTTTGCTTCCTTTATTAGAATAAAAATAATAAGTTTATTAAAGCGAGGTTAAAGATTAAGTTTATAATATTTTCTGCATCTTATAAACGGAACAAGCTCGAAATGTATGTCAGCATAACTACTCAAGATTCACAATCAGTTATGTTATCTTACTTGCCTAATTTGGTCATATCTTTCTGGAGCCGAGTACAATAGATGCTGCATTTAATCCATCAGTAATAAATTGTTTGCATTTTGAACAAAATAATCAATCAATAAAAATAAGTTTGAATGCCTCTTGCCTATACAGATTGTCCCCATTTGCTGAATTTAATGTATTTATTTGTAGAAATAGAAACTCCACCGTTTCTTTTTAGTTTAGTTTAGGTTTGGATAGTTGAGCTGTTAAGCATGTGGACCGCAGTCTGTTGGTACAGTCCAACAGATTTAAGTTGGCGAGCGATGTGGTTGCGCATTAGCATACCTTCCGGATGCAATAAAATGTCTCGCAGTACTAGTGGCTTCACATTCAGCTTGCATCTTCTAGATTTCTCATGGTAACCCTCTTCAAGACCCTGTTGTACTTCTTGAGCTCGTGTTCCATGTCTGTTATAGTTATGATGTCGATACTGTTCGCGACAATTTGTAAATCATCCTTATTACAAATTTCGCATGACTAATTACAAATGGTAAATGGTATCGATAACAGAAACTACCATTGTCCTTTTATGCTCGTATTTATATATTATTTGTGATAACTGCTATATATATAGCAGTAAAACAGAATGATAACAAGTACAATCGAACTCGCATTGGATCTTATTAGCCTTTGTCTAAAATGTTTCGTCCTTGCACTATGACCATGCTGCAATATTACTATTTGTTTTATATCTATAACCACACTAGTTATTTTACTTCCTAAACAGCAGAAATCTGTGATTTGGAAGCTAGAGGTGGCAAAGCACATCCCTGTCTCACTCGCTTCTGGAATAGAAAAAAATGCAGAATTAGTAAGCATCTTATTCCATTTTCCAAGCTCGTGATCGTACCTATCTCCTTGAGTTTGCTGGCTCCTACCGAGTACTCCAAATAAATCTTAATGTCCTTGAAATTGGCGATACTGATCCATTGTATTATTAACGCTTATCAGTTTATAGCAAGGATTACTAGATTAATTGTACTTATTCTACACTTTTATGGCGGAAGCACATAATTAATCAAAGTCTATTGGCGTTATCATGCGATACTAAATTTTACACAATTTCTAAGTTCACCAAGAAATTATATATTTACTTATAATTCCGGTAGCTGCACATCTGCAATTTTAATCGCACGTATTTGTTATGGAAAATTTGCGTAAGTTTTTTTATAAAGTTGTGCAATAAAACAATTAAGTAATTCAAATTTTGTTACAAAATAAGACAAGTTTTTATTATCGAGATGTTTTGTATTCATCTTAATTTTTCTTTTCAGGTTCTATATTCTCATTCAGGATAAACTGGAAGGAAGTCCTAAAAAGGAGGCTTCCAATAACAGTATGGCTGCCAAAATATACTTTCGCGTTATTCCTACAAGATATGCTCGCCGGTTTCACGGTGGGTTTGGCTGAAATACCACAAGGAATAGCGTTTGCTTCCATCGCAGGTTAACCTCTAAAATTATTATGTTTTCATGTAATTGTTTAAGGGTAAATATTATTTTAGGGTTACCTCCTCAGTATGGTTTGTACAGTGGATTCATGGGCAGTCTGGTGTACATATTCTTAGGCAGTTGTAAGGATGTCACGATAGGCCCTACATCAATTTTGGGATTGATGATACAAATACATGTTGAAAAAATGGGAGAAGACATGGCTGTTTTGATTACGTTCCTGGCTGGCTGTATCATACTGTTGCTTGGTATACTACATTTAGGTAATTATTTTTAAAAATATCAGGAGTAGATTAAGTTTTGTTGAAACGCGATTGGCATCTTTGAAAAGGTTGGAGTTACAAAAGTGGTTGAATAGGGAAGAAGCAGATATATTTCGTGGAATATGAAGTATTACTCCTAACAGACCTAATCGCTAGTAGGCTGCTATTGATGTAGGTAGTATTGGCCACATCCAGTAACAGTGAGGGTTGCGAAGCAATTTGTAGAAGTTGGGATTTTGTTGGGCCCCACAGAAAGATTATCCTGTTTGTCCTCTAGTGAAACAACTTCTGAATAGACCATTTTTAGGCGTGAATGCTTGGTTACTATAAAACATGGTTAGTCATTGCGCACGTTTTGGGGACCACTGGTAGAGAAATCCGTGACGTCAGTCACCAAGAGGAATTCGCGAATGTTTTGCAGCAAACTACATTTTCTGAAATTGCCATTGTCAGTGGAATTTGCTGACGATCTTTTGCAAGATTTTTCGATTACGTATCATCTGTTCTGCTATATACATTTCGCCATTCAAGATTTTATATTTCAGGAAAAACTAAAATAATAAATACAAGTGAATTGAAATTTGACCGTCGAGACTTATTTGGGCATTATGTGAAAATTGTAACTTTAGTATGTAGTTATTTTATACGTACATTATAAATATTAACGAATAAAACGACGAAAAATTATTCTTTAAATTTGCTTCTGTCTAAATCAACTAATGCTAAGAACTGTCACTTTACTGTCGACGCGCGGTTCTCAACAAGTTTGTTCACTTGCGCAGACGGCGGAATGACTAACCATGTTCTATACTAAACCAAGGCACATGAGTGTAATGGAACAAAATGGAAACTGTTTTGATAGAGGGCTATGGCATGAAGATCAATAAAAAGAATAAGTACCAAAAGTTTGGTATGTAGGGCGCGTAAAAATAGAACTAAAACGAAAATACAAATAGGAGATGGGAAAAGTTGCGTTTAACAGAAAGAAACAACTGTTATGCTCGGAAACGGTCAATGTAGAAACTCGGAAGGGATTCTTAAAGACGTATGTGTGGAGTACGACATTGTATGGGTGCAAAACTTGGACAATATGTGAAGTGGATCGAAAAAATATAGAAGTGAAATGTGATGCTACAGACCCATGATGAAGATACCATGGATAAGTAAGGTTAGCAATTAGGGAAGAGTTAGAGAAAAGCAAAAGGTATGGAGAACAATAAAGAATAGGATGGAACCTTCTGATACACGAAGGGTTAGTTCGCGACATACTAGAGTAGGAGATAAAAATAGAAAGAGGTTAGGATAGACCCCAGACGGCGTATACGTACAAAATTCATATTTCCTAGCTTCTGCTGTATTAAATATTTTATCTCTCCGACCGTCATCTGGATATATTTGCGCCTAGCAACTCAGACAGCAAGCGCCAGGGTCGGCCTCTGTACGTCTAAGTACAAGAACTTGCCAGTAATTATTACAAACTAAGCCCCTCATTTTTATTCATTGTGGCGTATAATTTATGAATTGCAAATTGAATTATAGATACCTACGAGTATACATAGGTACCCACCTTTTATTATTAATAAATAGATGCATAAATCCTGGTTTGTGCAACTGTTAGACAAAAGAAGCGGGCAATATAATTCAGAATATATTAAGAAAGTCATTGACAAAGTCGGGAATTTAAAAAAATATAAAGAATTAAATATTATTAGAATTTAGCGTATATTTCAAAAATGTGACGAGATGTTGCATTTCTAATAAGTTGATAGCCATTTCCGGTATCTACAAGGTGTTTCTAAATTGAGTACCATAAATTTAGGAGTTTGTAGAGAAATTTAAAATAACACTAAAACATTTATATAGTTTTGTACAAAAACGCTCCCCTTCCAAAATACAGGGTGTTATAATGCCGACTGGCGTATCAGTTATTTCGCTATATATGTAACTAGAGCAGCCTGAGGAATCTAAATTTTTGTGGGCAAGTGCTACTCAATACTACAGATAATCCAGCAATATTTTAAGTGTAATACGATAATTCAGTGGCGTAGGAAAAGGGGTCGTGTAATACCTTTTTGTTAATAAAAAGTTTGAGGGTAGGTTTTTTGAAAATATCGTTTTATTTTTAGATTCTCTAATCAAAATACTGCAAAAAAGATACTCTTTTTAAATATCTCTAGAGTCTTTCGTTTTCGAGATATGCACGATTTTATGTGGCAGTGCTATTAAAATATTGTCTTTGTTTTGCTGTATTCGGGGCTGTATTATCATTAGTTATGTAAAACTTGATAACAAAATCATCTAGAAGTGCTTGAAGGTATAAATTACGAAGGTATCTACAAAAACATGTAGCAAACATATGTGATTGTTTTTTCGCAAATCAACCATAAATAGGTAATACCCCAGTTCTCATGAGCACTGCTACATAAAACCACAAATATTTCAAAAACAAACGACTTTAGAGATATTTAAAAAGATAATTTTTTTTGTAGTATTTTGATTAGAGAATCTAAAAATAAAACGATATTTCCAAAAAACCCAACCTCAAACTTTTTATTAACAAAAAGGTATTACACGACCCCTTTTCCCACGCCACTGAATTGTCGTATTACGCTTAAAATATTGCTGGATTATCTGTAGTTTTGAGTAGCACTTGCCCACAAAAATTTAGATTTCTCAGGCTGCTTTAGTTACAGATATAGCTAAATAACTGATACGCCAGTCGACATTATAACACTCTGTATTTTGGAAGGGAAGCGTTTTTGTACAAAACTATATAAAGGTTTTAGTGTTATTTTAACTTTCTCTACAAACTCCTAAATTTATGGTACTCAATTTAGAAACACCTTGTATAACCGAAAATGCCAGAAAGTCAAAAATATCTCGAAAAATTGTCAACAGTAATATGACTATACTTGGGCCGCCGAACAGACGGAGTGATCACCCTGCAAGAACGTGCTCTAGCGGGGCCAGTAGTAATTTATGACGACTGAATTGGAGTGATGCGACTTCGTTGGGTCTAAAGAAAGCGCATCACTGCGGTTCGGTTGTCCTAAATTGATAGTGGTCCCGCCTAGAGCACGTTCTTGCAGGGTGATCACTCCGTCTGTTGGGCGGCCCAAGTATAGTGACTGGATATCGCTTGGTCGACATTGTGACATTGTTTTAGGTTTTTTGGTGCAATTTTTCTCATACCCACTGACAGCTGGATTTACATCAGCTGCTGCTTTAACAATAGCTGCCACACAAATCAAGAGTCTGTTCGGCATTTCCGGCCAAGCAGATGGCTTCCTGCAAGCTCTCATAGCAGTCTTTGAAAATATCAAAACCACAAGATTGTGGGATTCAATATTGGGAGTTTCGTCGGTGGCTTTTCTGATTCTCATGAGGGTAAGTTATGATTAGGGAAATAATTTTTGTCACTTGTATTAATTTTGAAGGAAGTGCGAAAATATGGAAGTTTGAAACACAGAGCTGATTGGTCCAGAAGAAGAAATATTATTGGCAGGGTTATTTTTTTGCTTTCTCTTGCAAGCAATGCTCTTATTGTTATTTTTGGAACTACAATGGCTTATATATTCAAAGTACACGGATATCAACCCTTTGTTTTAACTGGTAAAGGACTATTAACAGTTCACAAAATAAGGTATAACCTAAAACATAACAAACTTTGTAGGTCAAATTGGAGAAGGAATTCCTCCTTTTGCTTTACCACCATTCAGTACAACGTTTCAGAACGAAACTTATAACTTTGGTGATATGGCAAATCAGTATGGAAGCAGTCTGGCATTCATCCCATTGGTCGCCATTTTGGAAGCAGTCGCAATTGCCAAAGCTTTTGGTAAGTTGCGGCGACTATAGCTTTAGTTCTGTAATTTCTAATTACTCTTCTTTAGCTAAAGGGAGGACACTAGATGCAACGCAAGAACTTTTGGCTTTAGGAACGAGCAACATACTGGGTTCGTTCGTGAGATCCATGCCTGTAACTGGATCTTTTACCAGAACAGCTGTTAATAACGCTTCTGGGGTGCAGACGCCCATGGGAGGAATCATGACTGTTTTTGTGGTGCTGATGGCATTGCAGTTTTTGACGCAAACTTTTTCTTATATCCCTAAAGCTACGCTGGCATCTGTAGTCATTGCGGCCATGTTTTATTTGTTCCATTACGAAGCGAATATAGTCATTTGGAAATCTAATAGTGAGCAGAAAGTGCAATTTTTAATATTTGGTCAACACATTTGTTATTCACAGAAATTGAAATGATCACTTATTATGCCACTCTTCTATCATGTGCTTTTATTGGGCTGGAATATGGAATTCTCATCGGTCTTGCTGTAAATATATTATTTGTTTTGTACCCAACCGCTAGACCGCCAATAAGTATACTCAGGAATAAATATGTTAATGGTGAAGTTTATATTGTAACGCCCAGCAGAAGTCTTCAGTACCCGGCTGCTGAATACGTTAGAGAAAGGATACTGCGAGACTGTAATACTTCCAAGATAACAGTTGTGGTCGATGGACAGTATGTTAGAAGTATTGACGTAACAGTTGCAAAGGTAATAGTGTGAGTTATCATTCGTTTGTGGAGAAACATTAATCTTTCTTTTAGAACTTTAAAGTACTGGTGGAAGACATTCTGATAAGGGAGCAGAAGATAGTATTTCTGAATTTCAAGGAGTCGATTGTACAAGTTTGCAATGGAGTGGATGTCACTTTAACGCATTACTTTAAAAACGGAACTCTAGAAGAAATTGTCAATGGTAAGAACTTATAAAAATAGACTGATTTAAAATACATATCCGTGGTTAATATTCCAGCTAGTCTTCTTGACGAAAATTCGACCAGCAATCACTTTAATACTGCATGAAGAAACATTTAATTCATATACAATTTAACTGATTACAAACCATTGAATAAACTAAGTTCACAATTATACTGATATTACAATTTTTTCCATATAAGGCTTATTTTACCATAGTAACTCAATATATTTTCCAAAAGATTAAGTATTAGAAGAGGTCGATTTTTGAAAGAGTTATTCTGAGAACCGCACATATCGTAATAAATAGTAGCCTGGTAAAGCGAATTTCTACCTGTGGCGATGACGTCACTCACGCCTCACCTGTGCTTCTGAGGTATATGAGTATATTGCTTCTTTATCTCCTTTTGTTCCTCATTCAAGTACTGGGTTTTCTGCCGAGTACTGATCTTTCCACTGCCCTTCCCGTCTTTTGGCGTTTTTATCATAGGTTCGGTTGACGGCCATGTTTCTACCAAAAACATTCTTACGCAACAGCTGATTTTGTTGTGAAGCCTACATGGTCGTCGGTCAGGGGATTGCGAGTAGTATTGTTTGTTATTCTTTTCCTCATACAAATGGGCGTACTGTTTTCCCATGACCCCCTAAGAAAGCGACACGTTGCATACAACTAAGTAGGCGCGAAAGTTGGCAATTGCGTTCACCCGTGTGCAATAAATAAAAATCTCCCGGGTATATTCAAATGTTGTAGATAGCTTTGAAATTTTGACGTTTACCGAATAAGTATCGCGTTACGTCTCTTTTAAAATCTAATAAGTTTTTACCAGAAAAATCTGGTGAAAGATATGGCAATTAACCATTTTAATGGTTTTTCGATGGAAGACCTGAATTTACATAACTTGGCGGGCAAGAGAACAAATCAAAGTGTCACTTATGAGCCGGTCGGAATTATTCGAATATGCTCATAGTAGGCTACTTAAAAATGTTGGCATTTACTGACATACATAACATAAAAATAAAGTTACTGTTTTATGAATAAATTTGACTTTTTTAAGGGGTTGTAGTTTACATAACTCGATGGAAAATGTATATCATACTCATAGGTACGAAATTTGCCACTTTTCATGCTCGTTACGTAATATAAGTACTATTAATCACATTATTTTTCTTATTTACTAGGTCAAGAATGGCATCGTTTAAATCTCCATTATCACAATTTTCAACACTATCCAAGTTTGTATATATTTTTTCTGTTTTTATATCTAACAGTTCTACCACTTTTTTGTTAATGTCTTCAACATCAGAATAGCTGATTAGGTCATATCTATGAATCGCTTTTCTCTAATTGATTCCTCCATATATACGTTCAACGATATCCGTATTATAAATACATCTCTGTGGCAATTCTAAATTGCTATTCATATTGTTCAAAACCCCATCTCCAACATCCAATAAAAACTTGGTGAATTCTTGTTCCTGTGGTAGAGCCCGCATATTTTGTGTTTAAGAAAATTTACGGAAATAACTCCAAAGAGAACTAAATTTGATACTTATATTCACTGTTTCACCGGGTATCATTTATTTTAACTGGTAACAATTGTCAAAAATCTCCTCGCTACACCATAATTTTTCCACCAAACAGAACATCACAATTCATAAAGACTCATAAGGTTCTGTCTATAATGTCTAAAGCATACCTTGGCGCCGCAGGAGCTTCATCCCAAATAAAAACATCTACACTCCTTAAATAATCTGCTTCTTTTGAATTTTTCTTAAAGTTGGAAGATGAATCTAAAAACAGAGGAACAGGTAACCCAAACGTTTTACGAACTGTTCTGCCATGAGGAAGTAGTGTTGCTGCTATGCCCGCGTGAAGGCCATGGTACAAACAATTTTATTCTTACTCTTCAGTAAGCTGTAAAGGGTTGTATAAACATAAGTCTTACCAGGAGCCTCGTGGACCGTCTATATAAAAACATGAAGATTCAGAAATTGATTCATTTATGTTAGCATCACATTTACCCAAAATAATATCTACAATTTCATTCTGCTTTTCATTTAGGTGTTTATATTGTCGTGATCCTATTTCTATTGCTTGTTCTTCATTTGCATATTCAATGTCGTGGCATGGTAGGAAACATTGAAAGATCGTAATCTTCCGCAGAAAGCATGGAACTAATTTGAATCTAGGCTTTTTTGTCCTTCAGTATTGCTGTAACGTCTTTCATAATCTTGTGACATTGCTTCTTTAAATTCTTCCCACAATTCTTCCTGATAAATTGGTCGGCAATGCATTAAAATACGCATCATCCAAATTTCAGCTTCATTCATGCATGGTTCTTTTCCACTCGTGATGATCTTAAATAAGACCTAATTTTAAACACGTTGCTAAATAAGATTCCTGTATTTCTCCGTTTACTGTTTCCAGATCTTCAAATCTGTTTGCTCCTTTCATATGAAGTAATAATAATCGAAAATGAAATAGTTCAATTTGACTGGGGCTTACGGAGTACATGCGTCCAGTAACTTTGAATTGTTTCTGACGGCGTATACTTTTACAACGACAACAAACATGATACCTACCTGTGATAGTTCAGATGTACGCACTTTTGGCGATCGGCTCCCGTACGTATTAAAAAGAGGCGGAAACGAAAAATCTGACCTCGCTAGATCGAAACGGTACGTGCCTATTGCGCATTCTCCACGACTAACATCACTTTTATTAGATAGGATAGCCTTAACGCACTTGTGGCCGAAATTGTCAACTTTCGCGCCGACTTGATCGTGTGTAAAATGTCGCTTTTTTATAGGGGGTCGTAGGAAAAAATATTTCATCCTAAATATGCTCGTCACGCCATGTGAGAACTGTTGAAACTAAACGGTGGATTCAATTTGACGCAACAAGCGCATTATACATATTTGTAATGGCCACTTTCGTTCCACTTAACAGTTGACTTGGAAGTTTGTATGCCACGGACGACTTTCAGAGACCGCCCCGAGGCACGTTCTTTTTTAAAAAAGTTTACGGAACCTTTCGCGACCACATTTCGATATGGAGATCGCCGCCACCTTGTGTCTTCACCCCGCTAAGAGTTAAATGTTGAATGTCCAGATTCTGCGAAACTAATTTTTCGAAATATATTTTTCACTCTATGTGAGGGGTAGGAGCCTTAAAGTAATTTACCTACAATAAATTATGTTGCGACAGAGTCACTGGTAAATTAGAATTCTGGGTAAATTTTTTGAAGCTTGCATTTTGGACACAAAAATTAAGTTGTCCGAAAATAACATAACTGCTGCATAACAGCTGGAAATGACCGAAGGCAAATAAAGGTGTAGAAAAGATTGAAGTTTCTCAGTAAAATCTTGCAAAAGTTCCCATAACTTGAGGAAAGTCATGGTCTGATGGTGTAGCCTGCCTGAAGGAAGGTAAGTACCATATTTTTTTATTTTTACGTTATATTTTGTATGGATAACGCTTTAGTTGTTTTTAGTGCAAGTGGAATAGCAATTGCATTCGCATGGTGGTAGTGAACAAGTTTAAGATATAAAAGTAACTTCAAAAATTCCGTATAGGTAAGCAAGTACTCTTGATGTGTGTTCTTCCCACTGTTTGTTAATTGACAGAAGAAAATGATTATCAGCCTGGTTCACCACTAAATCATATGTACCCATTTATTCTTTTATTATATTTTTGTTTGCAGATTATGCAATGCAAACGAATGCAAAATTGGTAGAAATGGAAAAAGTTACTGAAAAAGTTTCTCTAGATATGGAGTACGTTTGCCTTGGTGGTGTAGCGGTCAGCACATTCACGTACAGTGAAAGACCTGGGTTCGAAACCCAGCCAGGGCTTGATAATATTTTTCTGTTACTTTCTTCTGTTTCTACCTTTTTGTGTGATAAAACTAATGCACGTGAACTATTGTAATCTTCTTTATTTGTTTGTAAACTTTGTGTTTGTTATCTAGATTATGTTTTACTGCACATTTTATCATTTGAGGGAGTCTGATCCAAGTCAAACTTGTGAAATAATTTTTTTATGTCTTCCACGTACTGCTTTATACAAATTCCTCAAAGATTTTGCACAAAAGTGTGTATCACACTAAACCCAAACAATAGTAAATTGTAAAAACATTAGACTTTACAACTACAATATACACAAAAATAGGTTTTATAGTCAAGTCATGTGGGGCTAGATGCAATTAAAAACTGTCGGCGAGTTAATCACGAGCAAAAAGTGGGAAAAAATCTATGCTTAATTCAAATATCATAAAATGTTTTATTCACTTATTGTAGATTTATCTCTGATGTGTGTGGTTATTGTGCAGTCATTTTTCTAGGATTTGCGCTACTTAAATCCAGAATAAAGTTCTAGTTTCACAATTTGGTGCAATGACTTTTATAGGTGAACACATATTTGTTGTTATTTTGCTTTATTTACTTATTGGTATTGTTTTGTATTTGCAAATTTTAGGCACCCGTTGGACAGCCAACATAGATTGGCGAAAATTAGTGAAGAAGAGGTTGCCGATATTAAACTGGTTGCCAAGTTATACCCTAGGAATGTTTTCACAGGATGCATTAGCTGGAGTGACGGTGGGGCTTACCCTCATTCCTCAGTCGATGGCCTACGCTGGTGTTGCAGGTATATAAGGTATACAAACCTAGAAAACACCACTGAACGTCAACACCAACATAAATTTGTCAAGCAACTACTCTTCGGCAGTTGAATCATTTTCTTTTCCTTTTCAGGATTGCCTGCTGAGTATGGTTTGTACACAGCATTCATGGGCTGCTTCGTTTATATGGTTTTGGGAACATCCAAGGATATCACAATTGGCCCAACGGCAATTCTTTCGTTGTTCAGCCAATCGCACGTTTTAGCTATGGGTGCTGATACTGCTGTTTTGCTTGCGTTCTTTTGTGGCGTTGTAGTATTTGCCATGGGCATCCTCCATCTAGGTATGATCTAATGCTTTTATAATCTATGAATTAGGCAATTTCGAAAGATCAATTGATAATATCAACGATTTATCTTATCGAATTTGGAAATTCTCAAAGACTGCAATCAGCAAAGATAGAGATGGAGTTCGACAAGACAAGACAAGATACCAGCAGTTTTTGTGAGAAGACTCACTACCAATTTAAGATTACCCTTCCATTATATTCTAATAAATTAGGCCATTAAGTGAATGTCATTATTTCTCAGGATTTATCGTGGACTTCTTCTCCTACCCCCTGACATCTGGCTTCACTTCTGCTGGTGCCCTAACAGTGGCTTCTACACAATTCAACAGTCTGTTAGGCATTCCAGGAAGGTCCAACCAATTTTTAGACGCTCTAATAGGAGTTATTGAGAAAATTCATCTGACGAAAAAATGGGATGCAACTCTTGGAATCTGCACTTTCTTCGGCTTGATTTTAATGAGGGTACTTCAACATTAATTCCCATTTACTTGTTCAACAATTCGAATTTGAAATTACAGCAACTTAGAAGATTTGGAAGTCTCAAAAACAATCCAAAATGGTCAAAAACGCGAAATACAATAGGAAAAATCTGTTTCTATTTCTATCTTGGAAGGAACGCCATAGCAGTGGCAATAGGGATGCTCCTAGGTTACGTATTCAGCATACATGGTCACCAACCATTTGCACTAACAGGCACCGTTGTGACAGGCCTTCCACAATTTTCTGTACCACCATTTAGTACAACCTTCAACAACCAGACGTACACATTTTCGGAAATGATGGAAGAGCTTGGTACCACACTAATTTTTGCACCAGCAGTTATCGTTCTGGAGAGCATATCCATCGCTAAAGCTTTTTGTAAGACGTGGTATAAAGTGTATAATACTTGTTATCAGTTTGGCCTTAGCTGGTGGAAGAAATCTGGATGCAACCCAAGAAATGTTAGCTCTCGGTTTGAGCAATCTCCTCAATTCTTTCGTAAGTGGTATGGCTGTCACTGGTAGCTTCTCGAGAACAGCAGTCAACAATGCTTCTGGCGTTAGAACTCCATTGGGGGGTCTCATTACGGGTGTCATGGTGTTACTAAGTTTAGTTTTTATTGCGCCAGCTGCTTACTACATCCCAAAAGCTACCCTTGCTGGTGTTATCATTTGTGCCATGTATTATCTCTTCGATTATGAAGCTATAATTACTCTGTGGAAAACGAGAAGTAAGAATCGATATTAGAAAACACATATCTACACTACTTTCTTCTTACAGAATTAGATCTTCTTCCATTCGCTCTAACATTATTTGCATGTCTTTTCCTCGGTTTGGAATATGGGATTTTAGTGGGACTTGGTGGAAATTTACTTTTGGTTCTTAGATCAAACGCTAGACCACGTATTCGTATAGAAAAACAAACATGTTTAGGCAAAGACATATTTTTGGTAACCCCTCATAACAATTTGCAGTACCCTGCAGCTGAATTTATTCGCGAAAAAATTATGGAAGATTGCGAAGATCCAAAAGTAACTTTAATTATAGTTTCTGGGAAATATGTTAGGGGAATTGATGCTACTGTAGCTAAGGTATTTTATATACTTGTACCTACTGTATAGTACACTTAAATTGTTTTTAGAACTTCAAAACTTTAGCTGAAGATCTAGAATTGCGAGAACAGAAACTCATTTTCTGGGACTTCAAGAATTCTGTATACCAAACTTGCTATGGGATGGATAGAGGTTTAGCCATGAGTTTCAAAAATGGCACTCTCGAAGATATAATTAAAGGTAAAAAAAATTCTTTTTTTGGAATTTTTGCGAAAACTTATATTTCAGAAACGCATCAAAAGGAACCTTGGGCAAGTTGTGATACAGAAATTTCGATTTAGCAGAAAATCTTTCAGGATTTCTCATATTCATTTATATCCTTGATAAACCATTGTATTGAATCTGTTATCGATATTAATTTATAAAATAAAACAAATAGAAAAAGACGAAATGTGGAGAGCTATTCATTTATTTAGGTATAATATAAAATAGGCAGGTTCGGCAATTTTCAAATTTCATTAAAATTGATAGAGTTTATTATACTGAAGGCAGTTATGATGTTCATTTTTGTTAAAAAAATTCCTTCGCCTGTGAAGCCGTTGCAAAGTTTTCCGTCGGTGCGAGGCTAGAAATCGTACCTTGCAGCGAGAGTAGGCCGCGTGACGTCAGGACTTAGTATAACGTACAAGTCCCAGCTTCAGCGCGCAGCAGTCCCATAGGTATTATGCATATGCATGTGTAGTTAAATTGTTAAATATTATTAACTGGTTCTAACTGGTGTTTTCTGATTTGTACCCAGACTAATACATCGTACAGCACACCAATAAAACGGAAAAAGTGGTTCGTTGGAGCCAGAAGGAAAATCGGTCAGCATTATCGATATTTTCGCGAGTTAGTTTATCATTGCAAAAGTTTATAAAATCATCGGCTGCCCCATTGCAGCCACTCTAAATAAAATCGAACATAATGTAATTTATCGACAGTTTTCCGGGACCCCTTGGTACTTGGTAACGTGTTACGGTTAGCATAATTTGAATCAGGATGCTAGGAGCATGACGGAGCCAAATTCTGAATCGCCGTAGCGTTCCCTCCCTGAACTAAAAAAGGAAATTTTATTAACTATTTTACAATAATAATTAAATAGTACGTCATCATAAAGTTCTCTTTTGAAGACTGGTAGGACGCGTACCTCCATCCTTTCCCTGAGCTAGCGTACGCATTTCCGTAAAAGTAGAACAACTATTTGAGAGCAGTAGTCTAATCTGCTCCAACCTCTACCTACCTCTTTATTCCTATCTCTGATTCTGACTCTGGTATGTCGCGAACTATTCCTTTGTGTCTCAGAAGGTGTCCTACCATCCTGCGACCCTATCCTCTATTCTTTATTGTCTTCCATACTTTTCTCTTTTCCCCAACTCTTTCTAATTCCTCCTTATTGCTGACTTGTCTATCCACGGTATCTTCAACACCCGTCTGTAGCATCACATTTCAAACGCTTCTACTCTTTTTCAATCCGCTTCTCCCATTGTCCAAGTTTCGCACCCATAGGTATAATTTCGTACTCCATACATGCGTCTTTAAGAGTCTCTTCCGAGTTTCTACATTAACCGTTCCAGAATATAGTTGTTTCTTTTTGTTAAGCAAGTACCTAGTACCTACGTAGCGTAGTTTTTTGATTCGCGTTAGTTGTATTTGTTTCCGTTTTTTTAAAAAATTTCCAATCCGTTATAAAACTGTTAACTTGATAACTTGTCAATCACTTAGGTATACATACCTACATAAATGAGTAGGTATGTATTGTATTGTATTAGAAAATATAGGTAGGTACCTATTTTACAAACAGAAGTAAGCAGGTATCTACCATCTACATACCTACTTATACTGAATTATAAAAGGCATGTACAGTTAATAAATTGTTGACTTTGTTTTACTTATACCGGTCTGCCTTTACACTACTGTTTTGAGGTTGAATGAAATTGGGGTTAGATGCAAGAATCACACACCATTTCCACATTTACCGGGACATTTACCTACCTACTACATAAATATGGCAAATTATGTGAATCGGACTTTTGATACCCTTGTTGCATCATTATATCGATTATGTTGTCTTTGTTTTATGTTTCCTTGACACCTTACTTTAAAAATTCACACTCGAAATAGTCCCAATAAGTATGTTATGAGATAGGTACCGCTTCACGGGCACTTCAAGAGAAGTGGGAGGAGCGCCTTACGAATCTCTGACGTCAAACCAATAACAAAGCGAACTAGCATGTGGGCGTGATAAGCTAATTTCTTTCGCTTATTACGCCGCAAAAAAATGTTTTAGAAAAAAAATTTCGCCGTAAATCAATTAGAATAACAATTTTCTGTTATTTTCATGCCAAAAAAAGATATCTTATTTTTCCCCGAACCTCCCTATTGTTTGACAAAAATGATGTTCTATCAGATGGATCGCGTCAAGTCAGGTCGCAATCATTTGAAATATTGTTTTGTTAAATATACATCTTTAAAGATACATTTTTAAAGATATTGTAATGGATATAGCAAGAGATGTATGTGACATAACAAAAATTAACCGGAAAAAAACAAACACGTTGGTGGACTAATGAAATTAAAGAGTAAGTCAAAATAAAGAAACAGAAATGGAAACAGTATCTTGATCGGGGAAACAGTGATAAATATGAAGAACATAAGGAACAAAGGAGAAAAGTGAAAGAACTAGTGCTGGAGGCAAAAAAGAAGGCGTGGGAAGAGTTCGGCGAAAAGATGGAAAACGAATATCATACAAAACAAAAATTACTTTACATAATGTTGAAGAACTTGCGGTTAGATAGAAAACAACAAACAATTAGACAAATTAAGAACCGGAGGGGGGTAATTCTTGCGAGGAAGAGTGAAATCATGGAGATCTAGATGAAACAAAAAACCACCAAGAAGACAACCCAGTAGTTAGAAAATGAGAGTACTGGATACGAACCCCTTCGGAGCACATAGCGCCATCGAGTTCTCGAGGTGCCATCGACTTCTTCGGCAAATGACCTTGAAAGACACCAGAGGTTGCTGAAGGTGTCGTTGAGGCATCCGAAGAAGTGTCTTCAGCAGCGGCATCTGCGGCAGCCTCTGGTGTCTTTCAAGGTCATTGCTGAAGAAGTGTGCATGTCTTCAGCAGCGTCTTTCAAGGTCATTGCTGAAGAAGTGGTGTTCAGCAGCAGCAGCAGCAGCAGCAGCCAGGCGCATGCGCCGGGGCTATTCGTCAGATCAGTCCATCGAGTTCTCCAGCGCGTGTCTGCAGCAGCCTCTGGTCAATGCTGAAGAAGTGGTCTTCAGCGGGCAGCCTCTGGTGTCTTCCAAGCCGCCATTTTGGCTGTGGGTCAGGCGCCTGCGCCGGGGCTGTCGCGTACAAAGCGCGTGTTGTTCAGGCCAGTCCATCCTGGCCCCATCCACTTCTTCGGCAATGACCAGAGGCTGCTGAAGGAGTCATGTCTTCAGCAACGGTGTCTTTGGGGCCGGGGCCTTTGGCCGTGGCTCAGGCGCATGCGCCGGGGTTTTCGCAAGCGTTCTGGAAATGACGCCGACCGGGATTCGAACCCGGGTCCCCACGCACCGGAGCCCTCGCTCCAACCAACTGAGCTAATCGGCGGCCCACAAGCCCGTCTTTCAAATCATCCGTATATACTTTTGATTGTCAACAGAAGTTACAGAATTAATATTTATTTTCTCGGAAATTTACAATTGTTTATACTAAATAAATATTGATATTAAAGTTTAAGAAAAAAGCACGTTCGCCGCCGATAAGAGATGTTATAATTGTTTTTATTATGGGAAATAACCTTTCATCTTGCCGATAGGATATGTTTGTTTAGGTTTGATCCCACGCTCTGCATATGCATTTAATACGTTGTAGACACTACAAGGTGACCCGTTTGTTTGTTTGTATTATTACAATAAAATAACATTCTAGAATATTCTTCTGATTGTTTATTTGAAATTACTTGTTATCTTAATGCGTTTCGGACACGTGTGGGAAAAAAACATTCTAGAACATTCTCCAGTTTGTTTATTTGAAATTACTTGTTATCTTAATGCGTTTCGGACACGTGTGGGAACCATCTGATTGATATATGCAAACATCTTAGTTCTCGGTAGTAGAACATTCTACATCGCTAATTATTTGAGAACAGTAGTCTAAATTTAGGCTAACCCCTACGTAAAAACTATGTCATGTGGGGTGTCAAATTAAAGGACTCGACTAGAGGTATCGGAATATTGGGGTGGATTTTAGGGGTGGTTTTTGGGGGTGGTTTTTGGGGGTGGTTTTTAGGGGTGATTTTTAGGGGATGGTTTTAGGGGTGGTTTTAGGGGTAGTTTTTAGGGGTGGTTTTTAGGGGCGGTTCTTGGGGTGGTTTTGGAGGGTGATTTTTGGGGGTGGATTTTAGGGGTGGTTTTTAGGGGTGGCCACTCACTGACCGCGCCCCCGGCCACGCTCCTTGCCCCGCCCACCTAGATCATGTAGGGTATCAAATTAATCAGCTCGATGAGACAAAAAGGAATCTATAGTTATTCTCCTACTTCCGAATTCTTATCAGTAGTTGTCTGTCTGTATGTCTGTCGGTCCGTCTGTCTGTCTGTCTGTCTGTCTGTCTGTCTCTCTGTCTGTCTGTCTGTCTGTCTGTTTGCGAATACAGCTGTCTGTTGACACAGACAGCTGTATTCGCAAACACCTTGGCTGATGACACGCTGTTGACACAGGCAGCTGTATTCGCAAACACCATGGCTGATGACACGAGCAAGAATAAGACTGCGCATGCGCACGGTTGTATGGAGAGTATTTAAGCAAGAAAATTAACGGTGCTGTCAGTTAGTACTTGTGCTTCAACAAGGGAACCACATTTGAATAATGACACACATAAACGTAGACACGTTTCGTGTTCTGGACGGTGCTGTTTTGGATGAGTCAGCACGCCGTGTCGAGGTGCACGTACATCAACCGTTCGTGACAACAACAACATTCAACGCCAATGACGAAATTCGCATACCAATCCACCAACAAGACGTTTACGTACTGCCGCATCTAAGCAGCATCTACATAGATGGCAGGTTCATCAAGGGTGCAGGAGGCGGAAATGCGGCTTTAACAAATAACGCCCTCAGTTTCCTCTTTGACGACGTCCGCTATGAAATAAACGGGGTGGAGGTGGATCGAACAAAAAACGTGGGCATCACGAGCACACTGAATGGTGTAGTTTCTCTGAATGTGGGTGAGGTAGGTGCCCTGGAGAATGCCGGCTGGACGAATACGGGAGACTCACCGAGCCACCTTATCGACGCGAACGGGAACTTTAACGTGTGCATCCCGGGAAGAATCCTGCTGGGATTCTTGGAAGATTACCACAAAATTCTGTTAAATGTGTGTCACGAGCTCATTTTGACTCGATCGAAAAACGATAGGAACGCTTTCGTGGGTAACGAGGACACCAGAATTGAGTTGAGCAAGGTTCATTGGAGGGTGCCGTACGTCTATCCATCGGATGCTGAATACCTAAAACTTCTCAATATTGTCGAGGAAGAGAGAACGTTGCAGATATGTTTTCGCAGCTGGGAGCTGTACGAGTATCCGGTGTTGCCGCAAGCTACGAAACAAACGTGGGCCGTCAAGACTGCAACACGGTTGGAGAAACCCCGCTACGTTATTGTCGCCTTCCAGACGAATCGCAAAGCGAATTTGGACACGGATTCAAGCAAATTTGACCACTGCAATCTGACAAACGTCAAACTGTACCTGAATTCTGAGTGCTTCCCCTACGAGAATTTAAACTTGGATTTCTCCACGGGGAAAAACGCCCTGCTATACGAAATGTACCAGAACTTCCAGAGTTCATACTATGGAAAAGTTGGCGAGCCGTTATACGGCAAGGAACAGTTCAAGGATCTAGCGCCCATCGTGGTGATTGACGCATCAAAGCAGTCGGAAAGCATCAAGCCTGGACCCATAGATATGCGTCTAGAATTTGAGTCGAGCGATAATTTTCCGCCCAACACAACCGCATACTGTCTCATCCTGCATGACCGCATCGTTGAGTATACACCGGGTAATGAATCGGTCAGAAGAGTGGTATGAGAAGCTGCAGGGCTTCGATTTGCCCAGAAAATACACGCATGCCTACTCTGTATACAGATTATAGTTTTAATTATATTGATGTAAAAATATATTCAACGTTTTTATTTTTGCGAAAACCCCGGCGCAGGCGCCTGGGCCACATCCAAAGGCCCAACAGCACCTAACAACAATTCTGATTGGATGCTGCCCACAACCACTCTCATTGGCTGTTGCCCCGCCCACTCTCATAGCCAGAGCCCGGCGCATGCGCCTGAGCCACGGCCAAAGGCCCCAAAGACACCGTTGCTGAAGACATGACTCCTTCAGCAGCCTCTGGTCATTGCCGAAGAAGTGGATGGGGCCAGGATGGACTGGCCTGAACAACACGCGCTTTGTACGCGACAGCCCCGGCGCAGGCGCCTGACCCACAGCCAAAATGGCGGCTTGGAAGACACCAGAGGCTGCCCGCTGAAGACCACTTCTTCAGCATTGACCAGAGGCTGCTGCAGACACGCCCTGGAGAACTCGATGGACTGATCTGAGGAATAGCCCCGGCGCATGCGCCTGGCTGCTGCTGCTGGTGCTGCTGAACACCACTTCTTCAGCAATGACCTTGAAAGACGCTGCTGAAGACATGCACACTTCTTCAGCAATGACCTTGAAAGACACCAGAGGCTGCCGCAGATGCCGCTGCTGAAGACACTTCTTCGGATGCCTCAACGACTCCTTCAGCAACCTCTGGTGTCTTTCAAGGTCATTTGCCGAAGAAGTCGATGGCACCTCGAGAACTCGATGGCGCTATGTGCTCCGAAGGGGTTCGTATCCAGTACTCTCATTTTCTAACTACTCAACCCCATAGAGTTTGCAGACAAAGAAGAAGCTGTGAGGATTCTAAAAAAGGGGACAGCTGTGGTCATGACAATATTGCTGAGGAAATGCTGAAGAACATCGGTGAAAGGGGAACAGAACCATTGACAGTTATATGTAACAAGACTTGGAAGGAAGGGAGGAAACTCCAAGATTTGGAAGTCAGGGTTATACCTAGTACTAATTTTTAAGAAAGGAGATGAGAGAGAATGTAATAATTACCGAGTGATTACAATTCTATGTGTAGCGTCCAAAGTCTATGAAAGAGTAATGGAAGAGAGGTTGACGAAAGCGGATTTAGGAAAGGAAGAAGCATCCAGGATCCCATATTTACCTTGCAACACGAAATGGAAAAATTGAAATATACCAAGCTTTTATATAGATTTAGAAAAAGCGTTTGACAGAGTACCAAGAAAAGTCATAAAAGTGAGCCTTACAAAATGAAAAGGGGACGTTAAATTAAGAAACGCAATAATGAGTTTATACAGAAACAACAAAAATTATGTTGGAACAGATAATATGGTATATGGAGGGTTTATGGTAAATGAGGGTCTGCGACAGGGTGGAGTACTGAGTCCAATCTTATTCAACATTGTCATGGATGACGTAATGAAAGAAACCACAAATAACTAAGTTCTATAAGTGGTAACACTTAGACTTCAAAAACTGTCCTGCTTCTTCTTTTCACCTCCTTCTCCTTGTCTTTATCATATTTCTATTCCAGTTCTATTTCTGTGTCTCCTCCTAGTTCTCACCGTCTTCTTCTTTTAAATCTATCAACCCATCTATAGATCGTATACATTTTCATTGGGCAAGTTTACCCAGCAGTTTTAAATAATGTGGTGGTTTCCCGTTGCCTTCCTCATCGCAGAGTGTGTATCACAGTGCAGTACCGACACCTATAGTCTCTGCCACTCTGGTTACTGAAAGAGTTGCTTGATTTAGTCTGTCTTCTCAATTTGCGTTAATTTTCCGGGTGCATTCCTGCATTTGACATAATTTCTTTGAATAATCTAATCTTTATCGCAGAAAAATCATTTCAAGTACCAGTAACAATTGATTTTGTACTGGACTGATAATTATCGCAATATCATACGCACTTTTTTCAATTATTTCACCTTTAATTAAGACTACTAACATACCCACAGTGAAGTGTTCTAGCGATTCAAAAATTTCAAAAGAAATAATTCATGAATCTTATTAATACTTCGAGTGCTTCTCGATGGTCGATGATCATCAATTGGAGAAAACTTGGGAGGAAGAGATTACCAATACTGAGTTGGTTACCAAATTACAACCTAGAGATATTTTCTCAAGATATGTTGGCAGGGGTGACTGTAGGACTCACCCTGATTCCTCAAGCCATAGCCTATGCTGCTGTTGCAGGTACCTAAGGTATACAAATTCGTTTAGCTTTAGGAATATTTTCTTAATATTTAAATACTCATTAAAATTTTGTTTTAGGATTATCAGCTGAGTATGGACTTTATTCAGGCTTTATGGGATGTTTCATGTACGTAATTTTGGGGTCCTCAAAGGACATTACCATAGGCCCTACTGCAATTCTCTCATTATTTAGTCAGGCCCATGTTTTATCTATGGGTCCAGATACTGCTGTACTTCTCGCTTTCTTTTGCGGTCTTATAGTATTTGCAATGGGAGTTCTTCAGTTAGGTTAGTAGTGTTGAGACCACGAGTGCAATATTCTGAACAATATCGTTTCAGGATTCATAGTTGATTTCTTTTCTTATCCCTTAACATCTGGGTTTACTTCTGCTGGTGCTTTAACAGTAGCAGCTACACAATTTAACAGTTTATTAGGAATTCCTGGAAGAGCGGATGAGTTCATCAGCGCCTTAATTGGAGTTTTCAAAAACTTGAGATTGGTTAAAAAATGGGACGCATGTCTTGGTATCAGCACTATAGTTGTTTTGGTTATAATGAGGGTATTTATGATTCAATCTCATTGTTTTAAGTCAATATAAAATATAAATTACAGCAACTAAGGCGACTTGGTAGTCTAAAGTCAAACCCAAAATGGTCGAGAACTCGAAACATTTTTGGTCAAATATGTTTCTATCTATTCCTTGGTCGAAATGCTTTGGCAGTAGCAGTTGGGATGACTTTGGGTTATGTATTTGAAAAACATGGTTACCAACCTTTCACACTGACAGGTCAGTTTATTCCTATTAAAAGTGGTTAAATTTCTATTGAAAATATATAAATATTATAGGTACAGTTGCAAAAGGGTTGCCATCATTCAAACCTCCACCCTTTAGCACAGCTTTTAACAACCAGACCTACAATTTCTCTGAAATGATGGGAGGTCTAGGGACAACACTTATCTTTGCTCCAGCAGTAGCTATATTGGAAAGCATCTCAATTGCCAAAGCCTTCTGTAAGACACTACTTATTATTTTGTTGCTGTATTCTTGTTGGAATACATGTTATCGTTTTTCAGCTGGGGGAAAGACTCTGGATGCTACCCAAGAAATGCTGGCAGTTGGTATAAGTAACATACTGGGTTCTTTCGTAAGCAGCATGGCAGTTACTGGCAGTTTCTCTAGAACAGCTGTCAATAATGCTTCTGGTGTTAGGACACCTCTTGGAGGTCTAGTTACTGGCACTATGGTCTTGTTAACTTTAGCTTTCCTTGCCCCTGCTGCATATTATATTCCAAAAGCAACACTGGCTGGTGTAATAATTTGTGCTATGTTCTATCTTTTTGATTCTGAAGCCATTGTTACCTTATGGAAAACTAAAAGTACCTACGGTAAAAACATGTTGAGGTGTTTCGTTTTTTGAATTATTTTTCTCGTAGAATTAGATCTTCTTCCATTTGCTGTCACTTTACTAGCCTGTCTCTTCCTTGGTTTGGAATATGGAATTTTGGTTGGACTTGGAGGAAATTTGCTTTTAGTTCTTAGATCAAATGCTAGGCCACGAGTTCATATTGAGAAACAAATGTATTTGGACAAGGAGATATTTTTGGTGACACCTTACAACAGTTTGCAATATCCTGCAGCAGAATTTGTTAGAGAAAAAATTATGGAGGAATGCGAAGATCCAAGAGTGACCTTAATCATCATTTCTGGGAAATACGTTAGAAATATTGATGCTACTGTAGCCAAGGTAAATTTCTTAACCATTTTCAAGCACTCGTTGGCAATCGGTTTTGTATTCTAGAACTTCAAGACTCTGATTGAAGATCTCGAAGCAAGAGGCCAGAAGGCCATTTTTTGGGACTTCAAAAATTCTGTGAAACAAATTTGTTTTGGGATGGATAAAAACTTGGCAATGTGTTTTAGGAAAAGTACGGTCGAGGATATTATCAAAGGTAAAAAAATGTAATATAATTTTTGATCTGCGTTTATTGGAATTTGAAGAGGAAAACTATAAAGTACAGCAATAAAAAATTCAGTAAAATTAATCGATTAATGGTACTTTCTACTACAAGGCTGCTGCTCAGATATTTGACAATTAAAAGTGTGTTAATTAATAATGTGGTAAAAACTTGAATTGCAGAAACATACCAAGAAGAAACTTGGACAATTACTGAAGCAGAATGAACGAAAAAATACAAGAATTCAACCTCCAAAACTTCTTACCGGAGCTTTCATTTCGTCTCGTCTTCTTGCTTGCTTGCTTGCTTGCTTGCTTGCTTGTTATTGATATTAATTTATAAAACAAAATTTATAAAACACAATTCATAAATAAACGTATAATTTTAGTTTTTCTATTTTATTTCATAGTACCTACGTTTTATTTATAATCGAGAAATAATATCAATAGGGAGGTTCGGAGAAAAATAAGATATGTATTTTTGGCATGAAAATGACAGAAAATTGTTATTGTAATTGATTTACGGCGATTTTTTTTTCTACAAAATTTTTTTGCGGCGTAATAAGAGAAAGAAATTAGCTTATCACGCCCACATGCTAGTTCGCTTTGTTATTGGTTTGACGTCAGAGATTCGTAAGGCGCTCCTCCCACTTCTCTTGAATGCCCGCGAAGCGGTGGGTACCTATCTTATAACATACTTATTGGGACTATTTCGAGTGTGAATTTTTAAAGCAAGGTGTCAAGGAAACATAAAACAAAGACAACATAATCGATATAATGATGCAACAAGGGTATCAATAGTCCGCTTCACATAATTTGCCATATTTATGTAGTAGGTAGGTAAATGTCCCGGTAAATGTGGAAATGGTGTGTGATTCTTGCATCTAACCCCAATTTCATTCAACCTCAAAACAGTAGTGTAAAGGCAGACCGGTATAAGTAAAACAAAGTCAACAATTTATTAACTGTACAGGCCTTTTATAATTCAGTACAAGTAGGTATGTAGATTGTAGATACCTGCTTACTTCTGTTTGTAAAATAGGTACACCTATATTCTCTAATACAATACAATACATACCTACTCATTTATGTAGGTATGTATACCTAAATGATTGACAAGTTATCAAGTTAACAGTTTTATAACGGATTGAAATTTTTTTAAAAAAACGGAAACAAATACAACTCACGCGAATCAAAAAACTACGCTACGTAGGTACTAGGTACTTGTTTAACAAAAAGAAACAACTGCTATATTCTGGAACGGTTAATGTAGAAACTCGGAAGAGACTCTTAAAGACGCATGTATGGAGTACGAAATTATACCTATGGGTGCGAAACTTGGACAATGGGAGAAGCGGATTGAAAAAGAGTAGAAGCGTTTGAAATGTGATGCTACAGACGGGTGTTGAAGATACCGTGGATAGATAAGGTTAGCAACAGGAAAGAATGTATTAGAAAGAGTTGGGGAAAAGCGAAAAGTATGGAAGACAATAAAGAATAGGAGAGATAGGATGGTAGGACACCTTCTGAGACACAAAGGAATAGTTCGCGACATACTAGAGTCAGAGATAGGAATAAAGAGGTAGAGGTTGGAGCAGATTAGACTACTGCTCTCAAATAGTTGGGGATGTAGAATGTTCTACTTTTACGGAAATGCGTAGGCTAGCTCAGGGAAAGGATGGAGGTACGCGTCCTACCAGTCTTCAAAAGAGAACTTTATGATGACGTACTATTTAATTATTATTGTAAAATAGTTAATAAATTTTTTTTTTTTAGTTCAAGGAGGGAACGCTACGGCGATTCAGTATTTGGCTCCGTCATGCTCCTAGCATCCTGTTTCAAATTATGCTAACCGTAACACGTTACCAAGTACCAAGGGGTCCCAGAAAACTGTCGATAAATTACATTATGTTCGATTTTAATTAGAGTGGCTGCAATGGGGCAGCCGATAATTTTATAAACTTTTGCAATGATAAACTAACTCGCGAAAATATCGATAATGCTGACCGATTTTCCTTCTGGCTCCAACGAACCACTTTTTCCGTTTTATTGGTGTGCTGTACGATGTATTAGTCTGGGTACAAAACAGAAAACACCAGTTAGAACCAGTTAATAATATTTAACAATTTAACTACACATGCATATGCATAATACTTATGGGACTGCTGCGCGCTGAAGCTAGGACTTGTACGTTATACTAAGTTCTGACGTCACGCGGCCTACTCTCGCTGCCAGGTACGATTTCTAGACTCGCACCGACGGAAAACTTTGCAACGGCTTCACAGGCGAAGGAATTTTTTTAACAAAAATTAACAACATAAGTGCCTTCAGTGTAATAAACTATATCAATTTTAATGAAATTTGAAAATTACCGAACCTGCCTATTACAAACGTAAGTTTTAAATCTGAATAACCATCCCCAATCTTTTAGCTTCACTTAAACGTTTCAGTTTTTTCGATCTCGTTCCGGTTACCCCTTCCTCTAAACACCGTTATAGACCTGCGTGTCATATGCATAACAATACACGTCACGTCATAATGCGTCACACAAGAATGAAGATTTGGGGTGAATATTAAGAGAGGACCGAGAATGAACACCTGCGGAACCCCACATTCCCCAGGTGCCTTACAGTGAACATCTTCTTCCATCCAGTCTGACCGTTTGTTTACGGTCTTTTAAATAACTTTTGCAGAAAACTGTAGGGCTCTCAAAAAAAAAGTATAAGAAAGAATTGATAATAAAACATCATGGCTGATACAAGCGAGCGCCTTTCAGCAATTTCCAATAACACTATTTTTGGTAAGCGTCGAACACCAGATATTTTCCATACTTTTGGTACTACACAGAGTATGTCTTAACGGGTAAGCCAAACTTGAAAAGGTTATAAAGGAGTTCAAAATAAGAAACATTCCTATGAAAATGTGTCAAAAAGTTACAACTAACAAAGATACAGGGTGTTGTTGTGACTCTAATAGACGAGAGACGAAAATATTAAAATAGGTTAGATGAAGGAGGGAAACAAAGTATTGAAATATCTATCTATATTCTTCTCGGAAAATTATTCAACTAATGCGACACTATGAACAATATTAAAAACAATTACCTTGATTCTCGAAATTGCTCTGTATGGTTTCTGCCTCTGTTAATTGCAGAATAGAAGTGTCCCATTACTGTCCATTGTGTCTTAATTTGCTCGTACCTATTTGTATTCGTCACGAAGTTTCCAGCACTCAAGACCCTGGCCGAAATTGTGCAAATACCATTTGTAAATTCCAGTGGTTAGATGTACGTGTGGATATAAACAATTCGCATAGTCGATTATTTACCTGCGGAGTAGCGTAAAATTATATTTAATGGAACATAAATCTATGTACGGATAGTTACTATATTTGAAAAATGAAATAGTAGCATCGCCACTAGTGTATCGACTGCGGTCTGCAAGCAAATGTTGGTTTTTATGGTTCAGTGCCTATAATGTTAACAAAATTATTTTGACATGCATTTCAGTTTGAAGTTTTAATAATTATTATTCTTATAGTGTATTGTTGGCTTAAAACTATTTGGGTAAGTTATATTTAAAATATTCTTCAATCTTTGTTTAAATATTGCAAGTTTTGAATGTGTATGGAAAACCGCAGACCAACTGGTTTCGTCCTTCTGGGACTCATCAGTACGGTGCTTTCCCCTAGACACTCAAACCATGCAATTTAACGAGAAAGTAATAAAGAAGATTTTTCTGGGTTAGGGGACGATGGGGCAAGTGAAGCAGTAGAGACAATTGAAACAACGAGTCAAACTCTTACATTTCTTTATATTCGTGAGTAGATACTAAGATGGCAACCAGTACAGTAGTTTCTTAGTTGTGTGGTGCTGCAAAATTTACGCGAGATTTTATTTATTAATACCAAAGTTATAGGCGAGAGAAGCATTTTATTGTGTCACTTTAAGAGAAGTCACCCTTTCTACAGTGTGTCCCAGATAAGGCTCGACAGCATTGCTATCTCACGTATCTTCAAAGATAGAAACACGTTTAAATGGGGAAAAAGTTTTGCAATTTTGAGCTCTTTAATATGCCCTCACAAAAATCAACTTCGCTCTGTTGGTTTCCTAGATATTTGAAAAAAAGGAAAAAATTGCAACTTGGTTTTTTGTTAATAACTTCGTTATTTATTAACATTTTAATGATTTTTGGAAACAGGTTTAAATGGTTGTTTAACCCGCATATTTCTCAGTACTCTAAAATTGTCTCCGACGTTTCATACACTTGTAGTCATCATATCAGGTTTATTTTTTCTTATGGACGCCATATTGGATTTTTATGTCATTAAATAGCTTATGTTTTGCTGAGAAATCAACCTATAACAAGTTGATATATCAAAAATAATAGCTGCAGAAAATGAAATTCATAATTTAGTGGAAAAATTTAGTTATCCATGGAGAAACAACTTTATTAAGGAGTAATTTTGCAAGAATTATTACAGTTTTATTTCGTTAAGTAGAAATCAATGAAACACTCATAATTTGTAGCAGTAGAAACTGCCAAAAAATAGTTTAGTTCAAAATTGTATTTGCCGCCTCAGGAAATTATAATTTCAAAATTGAAAAACAAAAAACATCAAGAGAATAATAAAACTAGTTACAAAACAAACGAAAACAATTTATTGTCGCAAATGTTCAAAATGTGCCCCTTCATATTCGATGCAAATTTGCGCTCGTCCTACAATTTCGCTGGTACCTAGCGTTCGGCGTCTTTGTACGGTTTATTTTTAGGCCTTCAATAACTTTATTGAATTGGAATCGTCAATCGTGCAAGTTATTGTAACTTAATTCAAAATATTACAAGTAGACAGATTGTTTTGTAAATAAAGAAAGTACCTATGCATTGGGAAGACACCAACTTTGAAACTCAAAAAAACAAACTTATTTCTAATTTCATCGTTAAAATTTTCTTTCACACTTTCTTATTGTTTAGAAACTTCATATTTTGTAAAATTACATTTTTTTAATTCTTTTTTCCAAGGCCAACTAAATTGTAGCCCAAAATAATAGAATTTTATGTTCTACGACTATTTGTGCTAGAATATTACCCTTTTGTTATAGGTTGCTATTCTCAGCAAAAAATAAGATATTTAATGACATAAAAATCCAATATGGCGTCCATAAGAAAAAATAAACGTGATAATGACTGCAAGCGTATGAAACGTTGGAGACAATTTTAGAGTACTGTGAAATATGCGGGCTAAACAACCATTTAAACCTCTGTGTTTACAAATTATTAAAATGTTAATAAATAACGCGGTTATTAACAAAAAACCAAATTGCATTTTTTTCCTTTTTTTTTAAATATCTAGGAAACCAACAGAGCGAAGTCGATTTTTGTGAGGGCATATTAAAGAGTTCCAAATTGCAAAACTTTTTCCCCATTTAAACGTGTTTCTATCTTTAAAGATAAGTGAGATAGCAATGTTGTCGAGGCTTATCTGGGACATCCTGTATATGTTTTGCAATATTTTGCAATAAATTTTGTTGTCAAATGCATGTGGAGTTATTAAAACACGTTGGTTTAGACAACAGACCGTTTATTACTAGGGGTATACATAATTTTATCACTAACAATAAAAGGTGTAACTGGGGCAAGTGACACATCTCTGGCGGGGCAGAAGAGTCACTGTTACATTTCGGGTCCAGCCAAACGATAGTAAGTTCGCAAATACATCAGGAAAAGAACAGAGGGACATCTTACTCGGAGGACCAAATGGTTAAGGCAATTTCCGAAATTTATAAGTTTTCGACATTTCGAGCGCCAGTACTTATCCAAACCAGATTTCGTAGAAACCAACGAAGTGCGTTAGAAAATAAAGGCAGGTTCAGACCAGTGTTTCCAAAAAGTGTGGAGGAAGACATCAAAAACCACATAATAGCAGTTGAAAAGTTATTCCATGGGAACTTTTCCACAGATGTCAAGAGGTTGGTGTATCAGTTTGCTGAACCAAACCAAATCATTCATTCCCTTAATAAAGTGAGGAAAATGGCTGGCAAAGACTGGTTAACGGCTTTTCTTCAGCGCCAGGGTGATTTATCAATCAGAATACCGGAACCTACCAGCTTATTGGCAAGAGTATAAGGATTTACGAGGAAGAACGTTGATATATTTTTTAACAAACTTTAAAGTATACTTATTAAAGAAGCATTATATTGCACCAAGTAGAATATTTAACTGTGATGAAACAGGGACTTCCACTGTTCAAAAACCGAAGAAATTTTTAGGTGAGAAAGGAAGAGAACATGTTGGCAGATTAGTATCAAATGAAGAGAGAAGATTATTACTCTACTGGCTTGCGTTAGTGCAGGTGGCACCCATATTTCGCCATTCGTGGTGTATCCGCGAATGAGAATGAAATCGGAACTTTGAAGCAATAGCCTGCCTGTCACCACAGGACATGCTAATCCATCAGGTAGGATGGATAGGTCTCTATTTTCGAAATTCATTGAACATTTCCTGAACATTTTTCTCCTCACATATCCCATCGTCTTCAGCCTCTGGATTTTTCTGTTTTTGGACCCTTTAAGGCATATTTAATTTCTGAAATCGATAAATGGATGACGAGTCATCTAAGATGAAGAATCAGAGATTTTGATGTGTCAATTTACAATTTTCGTCATAATGCTGTACTTGCCTCGCCGTCATCTAATACCTAAATTATGTTTAGCACAAGCTCTTGCCAATAATTTAATTCCAGCACTGATTGCAACACCCGCTCGCTCTACACAAGCGGCGGAGAACGAATAATACAATAAGTTTTGCATCGTCTAGAGATCCGACACGTAGATTGAAAACAATAGGTGCTTGAGGATAGAACCCTGTGGTACACCGCAACTCAATATACCGTTTGGGCATATAATTTAACCCATTTTCCTATGCATTAAGCAACTACATACTTGTACTCCTGATATATTACTTATTTAAAAAATTCAAGATTAATAGTCTTTGTTTCTGCTGTTTTGAAGCTAACAAAAACTATATTCTCTATAATTGTTTAAAACAAATGTCGCGTGTGCGAATGTAATAAAATAAAAGTCATTTTTTGCTCTCATCTGTTAAACACATACCTAGGTAGTCATGCAATGATACTAAGTTGTGATTAGCATTGCCACCTGTCACAAACAGGAAAATAAAAATATCCTTATTTACGTTTTATGAATTATAACAATTTTCTATCTAAGTTTATATTGTTGAACACGAAATACAATGCAATATTTATATTACAAGTTCAATCAAATCATGAATGTTTAGGAAATTCTAATGAATAAACATAAAAATAAAACATAATGAATAAAATGTTAGCAATGTCATTGAAATACTTTGACATTGGCAAAATCTGGTCTAGCGGAAAGGGTCATCAATTTGCTCCAAGAATAGACAGGCTATATTATAGCGAATTGCTTGAAAGTGCTCACGTTGATTTTGCGATTGAATAATAGTGAATTTATTATCATGTAATATGTGGTTTTTCCTGTTATTTACCACGATCATTAGAATTTACAGAATACGGAGGAGAAGGATAAATAATGCACTTCCAGTAGATTATTGCGAAATTTATTGGGCAGAAATAAATTTATATAATCCGCAGGAAAGGAGAGCAGGATTCCCTTGACCCACAATGTCATCCAAACTGGTTAATTTTTTAAGAGAAACTTTGGTTCTTTATTTCGATCGCACAAGCAATGTCCGAAGAAAGCTAGACAGTATTCGATATTTGTACACAGCTACGTTATCAGATGGCCCCATCATCCAATCAAACTAAACTAAAACTAAAAAAAAACAATAATATTTATTATCAAATAGATTATTTTTTTCATCGTCAAATTGACCAATAGGAACATTTCATTTGGGTCTAGAAGCGTGTATTATTTCGGTAATTTTTTCGATAATTTTGCTTGTTGATAAGTTGCCAATTTGTAGGTGCATTTATAATATATAATCTAGTTACTTTAGTACCTGCCAAACGTCAAATATTCCCAACACATTTCTTTGTATGTGAATTAATTGAAATAAAAATTCGTTTTGAACCACCTTGCTTGGATTCAAAAAATAATCTTGTTAAATACAATTCGTGGTCTGGAATTTTTAGGTAATTTTACTCAAGTTGTTGCTTTTAGTAACCACTCGTGTAAATTTGACAGAAGATCACTCGCGCAAGCGCTCGTGATCCTTTAACTGTCAAATTTACACCGGTGGCTACCAAGCAACGCAACAGCTTTCGTAAAATTTCCGACAATTCCAGACCACTTATTGTATTACTACAGAAAATAATTTTGTTCAATACAAATTTCAAATTCAGGTCTAGCGATGGGATCACCTAAGCCCATTACCTATTAGAAGACATTTTTGTGTCTAATATTAAAGGAAAAATTATTAATTCAGATCTAGGAAAACAACTCATTTTCTTTTATCAAAAACGATCGGGACTTGCTCAAACAACTACTCCCCGGGCAAATACCCCGACAGGCATTGAATTATAGAGCAAGCCCAGACCGACGATGTGTACTAGACGGCGGCACCTGCTATCTACTATTGCATGGATAAAGATTCCAACGTGCCCCTAGCGTACACACACAAAGCAGTATATATAGCCCTGCTGTAGCTAAATTATAAAGAAGAAAAGAAGTGTTTGGTTCATTCGCACACAGCAACTGTATATCATGATTTCACTCTGTTGGAGCTCATCAGTACAGTGCAGCTGTGTGCGAATAAACCCAACAAACAACTAGTCTTTAAAGGCGAGTAGGATACATCAGTAAGCGAGCGCCAACTCAAAGAATTAGCTCTCGCTTACTGACCGCCCTCTCTAGGACATTCCTATTCAATGTCGGAAGATAAAAATATCAAAAACGATCGGGACTTGCTCAAACAACTACTCCCACACTTCGCACACAGCTGCACTGTACTGATGAGCTCCAACAGAGTGAAATCATGATATACAGTTGCTGTGTGCGAATGAACCAAACACTTCTTTTCTTCTTTATAATTTAGCTACAGCAGGGCTATATATACTGCTTTGTGTGTGGACGCTAGGGGCACGTTGGAATCTTTATCCATGCAATAGTAGATAGCAGGTGAGATTTCCTTTTGTTTTGCCGCCGTCTAGTACACATCGTCGGTCTGGGCTTGCTCTATAATTCTATGCCTGTCGGGGTATTTGCCCGGGGAGTAGTTGTTTGAGCAAGTCCCGATCGTTTTTGATATTTTTATCTTCCGACATTGAATAGGAATGTCCTAGAGAGGGCGGTCAGTAAGCGAGAGCTAATTCTTTGAGTTGGCGCTCGCTTACTGATGTATCCTACTCGCCTTTAAAGACTAGTTGTTTGTTGGGTTTATTCGCACACAGCTGCACTGTACTGATGAGCTCCAACAGAGTGAAATCATGATATACAGTTGCTGTGTGCGAATGAACCAAACACTTCTTTTCTTCTTTACGTTTTCTTTTAGTAGATACAGATACGTTGATGACATATGAAGTGCTTCAGAAAATGACTTCAATCTTTGAAAATGTAACAAAACCTAGAGATTTTATAGCCAAATTACAAACCTGCCAATTTATGTTTTCGTATCATTATTTCCGTGTCATCCTAAAAATAAAACAAAATAGGCAAATGTTTACTTGTATGCAAAGAAAACACTATTGTGTGGAACAAGTGTAGCATGAACCACTCCGTTAAAATTTCGTTCGCTACTCCGTGGGGATACCACACTTTAACAATTTACCAAACAATCGAAAAAGTTTTATAAACAGTCACCTTGGCGAGGCGCAGGTTACCGCTGAACTTTTTCACTTGATTGCAATTTGTCCTTTTCAGCGTTATAAAACTGCCGGTGGCCCGAGAAATAGTTTTATTGCCGATTTTCGACCCGGAAGGGACGAAACAAGAAGGCGGGCACGAGCGAGATGAAAATGAAGACGAACGCGCTCGCGGTTTTGCAGAGGGGATTCCCCGTTCTCAAGTGGGCCCCTCAGTATAATGTGGAGAAGTGCATATCTGATATTGTGGCGGGTATTACTATTGGACTGACGTTGATTCCGCAGGTGATTGCATACGCCGCTTTGGCGGGACTGGGTCCTCAGGTAAGTTACTTATTTAATTGTTATTTTTTAAATATTTTTACTTTGTTTTTGCTTCTGATAAACAGTTATAAATATTATTAACAAGTGATTTTTCTGAGAGCAGAAATTACAATAGCCCGGTAAAGATAATATTGGGGATGGATAGTGCTTGAAATCACGTTTTTTACTATCATTTTTAAATTAATACTTAATTAGGATAAATTAGTGATTATTGGAGTAAAATTTTGTATAAATTATTTACGATTTGCGATGACAGCCAATGAAAGTTTTTCTTCCAAATCAAAGGCGTGCAATTTGGAATGATTGTTCACCCCTTTTTAGGTCTAGAGCATAGAGGAGGTGGTGCAAATGTAGAAATCCAGTTTGTTTTTAATTTGTAAAAAATCAGTGAATCGTTACTTTAACTTGGAAAATTGCCTTAAAATGCCTTATAATGTTAGAAATAGGGACCATAAGTCACAATTGCAAAAACCATATACTTAAAAAATAAAAAAAATATTTGGCTAACTTACTACATTTTTCGATTTTTGAAAAAAGTTCGGATAATGTGGAAACACCCTAAATTTACAGTAAATCAATGTGTAAACACATAAATATGTTATAATATTGAACTTTAAGCATTATATTATTTTTATAATATGTTTTTATACGTAGAAAACATTATTCGTTGATAAAAAAATACACCACATTGCCCTCATCCATATGTTTCCAATTTACCCGCACTTTAGCCAAATTTTACGAGTAAAGTCAAGAAGACGTTGAAATCCAACAATACCTTCCCTATAACTCCCTTTCCCAATACTCTGATACGCATTACGCTATCTCTATGATAAGTTAGACTAAATAATACCACAAACTTACCTCCGAAAACTTCACGAAAATCACGAAACAGAAATCGACGCACCACAATTAACTACAATGCCCGACTGATTCCTAGCGCTGCGCCGTGACGAATAGGAACGAGAGTGACTGTTTATGGCAAGTGAAGCTCTCTGCAGTTTCCACATTACCCTCATGTTTCCACATTTGCACCCCCACCTCTACTTTTTTTAGGAGAATGCCAAATGCTCTAATCTGAAGAAAGATGGATGTTATTGTTTATTATAGTAAAAAACCGAAAATATTATACAGGGAATTAGCAATTACATGGCGAAGTTAGAAAATTTCAAAACGTCAAAACTTTATTTTCTCAAATGGAGCCACATATTTTTCGTCATAGCCATTTTCCTTGTCGAACATCCCTTCAATTATGTATGTACAAAATTCGAATATAGATTGTTCCATTAAAAAAAACAAAGTTAGGTGATGTACACAAGAAATGAGACAACCTGTATAAATGGAAATAATTTTAAAGTATGGAGAACTAAAAATAAGGACGAGTATCTCATATAACTTTTTTTCTCTAAAATGCTGAATATTTTATGTTGTATTAGAACTTGTTACTTCTAGGTATCAGTTTCCTAAAAACTAAAATAGTGAAAAAGGGGGTGAGACACGTCACGGTTACTCTCGAAACCGGGGGCATATGATAAATTTTTTTGGCTACCGCGTGGTGAGTGTAAAACACTATGGACTACCGCTGCGCATTACATCAGAAGCGCATTAATTTGTAATCTAGCCAGTCAAGCACGCAAAAAATTAATTGATTTTCATTATGTTACTTTAATATGGCTGAAAACATGCGTGCGACAAGAAAATATTTTCCGTCCTACTTTGAAGCACGCAAAAATGGATTTTCCATCTATTTTAAGGCAAAAAGTCAATTCTGACATTAAATGGGTAACATTGTTTGCACAAGTTTCCGAGTTGTCAGTGTTAGTAGTTGTCAAGAATTAACACGACAGTTTTCAATGTTCAGCAACACCGAAATGCTATATAATAATAACAAATACAACTACAAAACAAATATTCGTGTAAAATAAATAATATATTTAAATGTCAATAAATTGTGCGAAATTGATCCGTTAACACTCCCATGAGAAAACTGAAACAATTCCAATTCATGACTTTCTGTGACGTTTTGGTTATGGCGCTAATTCTAATTTCGTGAATCTTAAAAATCGTATTTTCCCGGCTGCGTTTTCGAAGAAACCAATAATTAGCAAACCAGATATTTCACTTAAGTATTCTATTAAAAATACAGTGCTAATTCGTATTTGTATTTATTCAGTTCTTTAAATAACTTTGAGTAAAAAACTCTCTGGAAACTTTGACCATGCTATGCAAATGATTACAATTAGAATATTAGCTACGGGAATGGACGTATTTAATTTTTTTAATCCTAACAAATGTTTCTGTTGTTAATAGTAAATTATGCTTAAACGTAAAAAAACTGATTTTGTTAAAGAGTTCAATCGATAGATATAGGTACATATTTTATATGGTTCTTGGCCTAAATATTTTATACGCACTGTGTAAAACTGTAGCATGCACAGAAAACGTGAATTTCATTTTAAAAAACCCTGTTTCATTATTATATAAAAAGTAATGTGGTTCAGTGTCTTATGTTGTTATTTAAACACTACAGTTTTTATTCTGTGAACTTTTACGAGCAACTACAAGCGCCAGTTGAACTTTTTATTTTTTAAAATTGATTTACCTTTGTTTTAGGTCATATAAAATGTCATAAAATAGTTACACATGCGCTATCACTCAACCTGCACCATGTTTTTTATTTAGCATAATACATTTACCTCACCTTAAAATTTCAAACCTCCAAAGATGTATACATACCGTGTGGCAAACTTCCATGTGTACATGGGGAAATAACATGGGCAATTACATTTTTGGGGATTCCTGCTCCCCATGTGTAGTTACAGTGGTGGTAAAGGTAGCAATCGAAAGATTATTTTTTTCTGCACATGAGGATATCAAAAACTCTACAACTTTCCAATTTATTAAAGCATTAAAAGCAAAAATTACATTAATAATTTTCTAACTAAAACACAGAAATTTATCAGATTATCCATGAAAACTTAATTTATTCTAATCACGGGCGTCTTTGATTTTTATGAATTTTCTGAACTGTCAACATTTAAAAATGAACAAAAATATTTATTCAGTTCAAGAAAAGGTTTTCATTGTGAAAATATTTTACGGCGGCAATAGTTTGCGCGTAGTCCGTGCCTTATTTTCTGTAAAATTGAATAACGGTCCTATTCCTTCGGTATAACAACAAATAATTTAGTAAGAAATTTGAAGGCTGGGAATCTTTCATCGAAAGAAGTTAATTTTTACTAATACATAAACCTGTTTTTTTATTTAGATAATTCTCATTCACATTATTATTGTCATTACTTACACAGTAAAAAATATCTTGTCAAATTAACAAAAAAATGTAGTTCCCACAGGTCCACTAAAACTTTTAGTAAAATGAGCAAGTGACTATGAAGTCAGTTTTATAACTTGAAAATTGTTGATATTTACAGTTCATTGCTGTAACTATTGCTTGAGGTAGGTATAGCTTATGCAATATTTAATGTGTGAATTAAGGCAGTAAGTATGGTACTTTAATATAAAATATTTATATATTCAACTGAAGCATTGTACTTTATTGAACACTTTTTTATATTTAGAAATGCTAGGAGTCAGATTCAAATTAGAAAATAATTGTTGTTGAATTGACAACTGTAAATCCCATAATATACCCAAAGCTTTAGTGCTATTTACCAAATATTTTTGTAAATTTCACATCTTTTTGTATTTAAAAATACTTATATTCGGCTTTAAATTAACAAACAATATTTGTAAAATTGACAATAATAAAGAACATGTTATACACAAAACTAAGGCATATTTACAAAAAAAATTGTTAATTTTGGCCATTTTACATTTAAAAATAATTATATTCAATTTCAAATTAACGAGGAATTTTTGTCAAATAGGCAACATAAAGCACATAGGTACTACATAAAAAATTAGTGCTTATTTGACAACATTTTTCATGAATTTTATATAATTTTTAAATATAGGTATGTAACTAAAGAAAAGGGTCGTTTTTGAAAATATGGTAAAAGTAGCACACCGTTTCCTTATGTGCTGTTCATAGTGCTTTTTTACATATATATGTATACTTACCTTGTCTCGATTTACTTATGGAAAATATCATGACATTTTTGGAAAATACTGTAAATAAATTAACTCAGAATCCGGTATTCAAAATGTATTTTATTTAACGACTATGCAGTTACATAAACAGTACTTTGGTACAATAAAGTTTAGACAAGTGTGTTTTTCATAAGACGCAAAATGTCTCCTTAAGCAAATACATTGTAAAACAATATAATTATATACTAATTTTCTATAACATAATACGATTTATAAATCGTACTAAAAGAAACCGTCTCTTAAAATAAAAAAGGTTTAGTTTCAAAGTAAACACATAATTTCTGGAAAAATACGAAGCGTGAACGTATGGGCAACTTCGTCCGACATGGCAAAACAAATTGAAATCTTCCTCCTGCAATAGCTAGGTATAAATCAACGCAGTTCTTTGATAAAAACGAGGACAATGGTATAGGTAATACTTATACCTACCTAACTAAAATTTGGTATGTAACATCTAACATATACATAATGTAGGGATGAAGTATGCATAGGGATAGAAGAATAATTCATAATCTATACAAAGAGCAAACGGCAGTTATAGAATTTGAGCAGGAACATAGAGAAGTAGATATCCGAAAGGGAGTGAGGCAGGGATGTGCGTTATCGCCTCTAGTTTTCAATTTATATATCGAAGATGCGATTAATATTGTTAAAGACAGAATAGCTGCTGGAATTAATATACAGGGCTAAAGTATTAATATGTTCAGATTCGCGGATGATATAGAAGAATTAGCATCCAGCGAAGAAGAATTATTAGGAAGGGCTCTGATCGAAATGGAAGCGGTTTTGACGGAGTGCTATGGTATGAAGATCAAAAAAAAAGAAAACCAAAATTTTGGTGTGTAGGGGGCGTGAAAATAGGACTAAAACGAAAATACAAATTGGAAACGAGAAGATAGAGGAAGTCTCAGAATTCTGCTACCTACTTAGGAAGTCAAATAAGTCGCGATGGTAGGATATAAAACAAAGAATAGCGCAGGGCCGAGTTGCATTGAATTAGTAGTTTACGTAACGAGTATGGAAAGAGACAAATTTCATACGAGCGTGAAATCACGCGAGTTTATAGGAAATACACTTTCCATTGAGTTATGTACACTATTTTTCCTACGACCACTTAAGAAGACAAATTTATTCATAAAACAGTAGCTTCATTTTTAAGGATATTTAAAAAGATACGTGACAGGATATTTATTCAGTAAACGTCAAAATCGCAAAGCAGACTATAAAATATGAATGAACTGTGAGATTTCCAAAAATTACAGCACAGTTTTGAGTTTACCGTACAGGCAACGCAATTATTGTCAAGTTTCCGGGATACTATGCTATATGCAACGTGCTTTCCTAGGGGGTCGTAGGAAAAAAAAACAACTATTATGATTATGCTCGGGAATGATAAATGTAGAAACTCGGCATTGTACGGGTGCGAAACTAGGACGATAGGGGAAGCGGATAGGAAAAAATTAGAAGCATTTGAAATGTGGTGCTATAGACGGATGATGAAGATACCGTGGATAGATAATAGATAAGGTTAGCAACGGAGAGGTATTAGAAAGAGTTGGAGGAAAGCGAAATTCATGGAAAAGAGTAAGGAATAGGAGAGATGAGATTGTAGGGCACCTTCTGAGGCTCGAAGGCTTAGTTCGCGACATAATAGAGTCAGAGATAGGAATAGAAGGAGGTAGAGGTAGGGACAGATAAGCCCACTGCTCTCAAATAGTTAGGGGACGTAGGATGTTCAACTTTTGGGGAAATGCGTAGGTTAGCTCAGGTTAGGAAAGGATGGAGGTACGCGTCCAATCAGTCTTCGGACTGAAAACTTTATGATGACCATATTAGGATTTTATTGAAATTAAATATCAGAAACTGGCTACTGGCCTACTGGTTAGATTAGAAATCATCTCATTACTCACTAAAGATTGAATCACCGAACACTGTTGCTACGAAAAATTATATTACACTTACCACTGTAAATGAAGAAAAAGTAATAGGACAATAAATTGCAGATCAGCCCGACAGTTTTCTTCCCCGCGGGTAGAACAGACAACGAACATATAAGTAAACAACACAACCACGAAGTAAGAACTGGCACGTTTCTTACTATCCCCGTATGTTGCGTAGCTTTATTTGGCGGGAATATAAGAAATTGAGGTAAATAAGTTGTAAAAGTCAGAAAACATACTAGTCACTTTGAGTTATGTGACGTAAATTTTACTAAGGTGGTCATAATTTTAACATGATAGAGTCTTACTTTAAGAGTAGTATAATGTCACTTCAACGAATGATACATGCAAAATGTATAATATATAAAACACCAAATAATAAGGTAAATATTAGTAACAATAACATGTTTTGCTAATAAACTTTGCCAACACATAAGTTATTTTAACAAGGAGAGCAATTGATTTAACACTAGGAGGTATAAATTTAATAAATTATATAGTAACTTTTATATTTAATTCTTGTTAAAAATTTACAATCTTAATTGGTAATATATGGATAAAGTTTCTGTAAACTGATTAACATTTAGTGATAATTTAATCTTAATATAATGCAAGATTGACAACACCAATTTTTAAAATAACACCAAGTAAAATTTTCGAAGGAATGCGTTAATTTTACAAAATGTTTTTATTACAAATACTTCAATTCTTTTTACAACATCCTGGTAAGGTGAAGCAGTTACTTCAGCCAAAAATATGTGTTATTATTGACTCTATAAATTTGACTTCTTCAAAATTTGTGTTTTTTTGTTAATTTGACAATATATTTTTTACTGTGTATAGTTGACAATTAATTGATTACTGGTGTGGATGTTTCGTTGGTGAATGCTGGTCCATAGTTTAGGGTAAATTGTAGGTGTCGTCTAACCGATTAAAAAGTTTTTGGGAAAATGTTAAAGCAGTAAAATGAAATAATAAAAATTAAATTACTTTAATTTTACTGCAACTATGAAAAATTTAACAAGCGGCAACATTTGTTTATTTTGCTCTAATGAATTTTGTAATCTGGCAATTTAATACTTATTTATTTCATATCTAGGTAAGGACAAAAACTTATTAATATACAATAAAATTAAAGTAACATAAAAAAAGGTAGGGATGAAATACAGGGACAGAAGAATAATACATAATCTCTACAAAGAGCAAAAGGCAGTTATAGAATGTGAGCAGGAACAGAGGGAAGTAGATATCCGGAAGGGAGTGAGACAGGGATGTGCATTGTCACCTCTAGTTTTCAACTTATATATCGAAGATGCGATAAATATTGTTAAGGAAAGAACAGCCTCAGGGATCAATGTACAGGGCCAAACTATTAACATGCTCAGATTTGCGGATGATATAGCAGAGTTAGCATCTAGCAAAGAAGAATTAGGAGCGGCTCTGAATGAAATGGAAGCAGTTTTGACACAGGGCTTCGGCATGAAAATCAATAAAAAGAAAACTAAAATTTTGGTATGTAGGGGATGTGAAAATAGAACTAAAATGGAAATACAAATTGGAAATGAGAAGATAGAGGAGGTCGCGGATTTCTGCTACTTAGGAAGCAAAATAACTCAAGACGGTAGGAGCACTAAAGATATAAAACAAAGAATGGCGCCAGGGCCGAGTTGCGTTTAACAAAAAGAAACAACTGTTATGCTCGAGAACGGTTAATATAGAGACTAGGAAGAGACTCTTAACGTCGTATGTATGGAGTACGGCATTATACGGGTGCGAAACTTGGACAATAGGAGAAGCGGATAGAAAAAGAGTAGAAGCGTTTGAAATGTGGTGCTACAGACGCATGATGAAGATACCGTGGATAGATAAGGTTAGCAATAGGGAAGTATTAGAAAGAGTTGGAGAAAAGCGAAAGGTATGGAAAACAATAAAGAGTAGGAGAGATAGGATGGTAGGACACCTTCTAAGACACGAAGGAATATTTCGTGACATACTAGAGTCAGAGATAGGAATAAAAAGAGGTAGGGGTAGGCCTAGATTAGACTACTGCTCTCAAATAGTTAGGGATGTAGGATGTTCTACTTTTAGGGAAATGCGTAGGTTAGCTCAGGATAGAAAAGAATGGAGGTACGCGTCCAACCAGTCTTCGGACTGAGAACCTTATGATGATGATGATGAAAAAAAGAAAAATAACTATAACAAATATTCAAATAAACCCCCATTCTGTATCAGACAGTATCCCAGCCTATTATAGAAAGAATTTCTCACATTCGCAAGTTGCCGATCGTTTATTAAGTTGCATTCCGCAAAAATAGCATTCCTTAAAGAATCAATATTTGGGTGACGAGTTTTATAAATCTTATTTTTTTAAATGACCCCACAAGAAAAAGTCACACGGTGCCAAATCGGGAGATCTAGCTGGCCAGTTTATAGTACCACCTCGACCAATCCAGCTCTCTGGAAATATTTCATTTAATAATTCCCTCACTTGTGCTCCAAAATGTGCTGGGCATCCGTCATGTTGAAACCAGACCTCCCGATTCGCTTGTGCAACTTCTTCTAATGCAGGGCCAATATGGTTAATTAAAAGATCTAAATAAGCTTCTGAATTTAAATTTCTCTGTATTTCAAATGGTCCTATAATGCGATTATTAAAAATGCCTGCCCAAATATTGATTTTTTGAGGGTATTGCGTCGTAGTGGCTACATTTATTCTGGGATTTTCCTGGGCCCAATGCCTAACGTTTTGTGAATTTGGCTCTTGATTTATAGTGAAGGTACACTCATCGGTAAAACAAATTGGTGAGAGGAAGCTGCGATCCCGATTAGCCCGTTCTTTCATTTTTTCACAGAAAGTTTGCCTTGATTCTTCGTCAAAAGGAAGTAACTCTTGGTGACATTGGAACTTAAAGGGATGATATTTGTTTTTTTAATATGTTACGGACAGTTTCTCTTGAAACATTACATTCTAGGGCAATAGACCTTAAACTAGATGTTGGACTACCAGTTATCAGGCCTATTACCATTTCCTCTACCTCAACATTTAGATTTCTTGGAACGACTAAAAAAATAAATGATAAGATTAATTTTAGTTTTGTTTCACTCCACATTATAACTTGTTAAATTTCTCATAATCCCAGTAAAATTTAAGTTAGCGAACAATAAGGAATTAGCAACTCGGTAATAATAATAAACGAATCAGAATTATCTAAATAAAAACCACGTAAATTCATTAGTAAAAATTACCTTCTTTCAATGAAAGATTCCCAGTATCTTCAAATTTCTTAACTATTTTTTTATTGTTGTTACCGAAGGAATAGGACTGTTATTGAATTTACAGAAAATAAGTGACGGACTACCCGCAGACTATTAGGCAGTCCAACGATGTGTCAAACTAATTCCAATATGGTTGCCGGTGGACAAGCATTGCGTTAGCCGTATATAAACAATGCACATAAATGTGGAATTTTGGTGATAATTAGTGCTGCTACGTGCAATTTTATGTGCTTGACTGTTTAAATTAGGATTTTTTGTTTAGGTGTGAACATTTTTCTGCCACAAGGACGTAATATTTTGTCTAGTTTTAAGTTTATTATTGGTAACTGTCAGTGGTGTAAAGTCAAAACATTTAGTTTTTTTTAAGTATTTGGTGTGATTAATAAAATCGAATATTGAAGTGTGGTGAGTGAACGATTTTACTTATTTATAGTATCACAATAAATGAATTAGGTAGGTGCAAAATATGCCCAAATGTTGCATTGTTGTGTGGCAGTCGTTTCACAGTAGAGATGCAGTGTCTTTTTATGCAATTCCTTCTGCCATGCATCAGAAACAAGACTGACCTCAATTATTTGTCTCTGAAAAAGCGAACGATGATAGCCGATATTTTGACAGTCGAAGCTGAAGAATCAAAGAGTATGCGGCAGACATTTCTTAACAGGTAGGTACTAAATTGAAAATAAATATTTCTATAATTATTGATGATCTTGGTTGGTCTTTTATAATTTGAATTCTTTCTTTGACTCAGTTATTCCGAAAGAAATCACATCGTTAACTTTGATGTGGATCATTTGCTGATTGTATTGTAGTAACCGATCTGGATCAATAACACCAGGATTACTTTTTTAGAACAACCAGGCCTTTACCTTCAATATTCACTATTTAAAATGTTGGTATAGGGAAACCGACCCCATTAGAAGATTTTAAATCATCCAGACTCGGCTCCATCTCAACTCACGGGGCACTCTGCTAGAAAACGCCCTGCAGATGTTGCCCGGAAAGAACGCCATGGCAAGAGAAGATGATGAGAACCTGAATCTTCTGTGGTCAGTATAAGTAAACGCGTCTATAGCGGGCAGCTTGAGGATGAGGGAGCCAAACGTAAGAACTTTTAAAATAACTCCGATCAATCGGTATATATGACAGTTATATGTTATAAAGGAACTTTGTGAATCTAATATATATTCTAAAAAAATGTGCAACTGTTTATTGCAAATTTATGTACCATTATTCAAAAATTTGCTTTGTATTTGTTATTGTACTAACTTGTATCTTATTCTTTGCATAATATTAAATAAAGATTAAACAGCACCATTATGCTTTTGGCTATTTTAAGTAACAATTTATGAAGAGCGCAAACTCTTTATTATAATATTTAAATATATTCGCATTTAAAAATACTTGAGTAAAATCATTTCAAACATAAATACAATAATTAATTTATTTCGAGCAATTCTTACGATTTTAAACATACATAACATTAAAGACATTTTGTGTGAGTAACAAATACTTTTTATTAACGACAGAGAAGGCTTTTCCGTTGTCGTTCTGCACACAGTCTTGAAATAAGAAGCTGTAATTCGGCCCGCCCTTTTCTGAAACCACATCGCTGAATTTTTCTGTGATCGAGTTGCCTTTTCGATGTCCAATATCTGACCATCGTCAATTGGAATTAATATGTTTATCTCTAAGAGTTCCTCATATGGTTTGTTAATGTTGGATTCATCGTAAAATTTCAAAAATTATGGTAACCCAGTACTTGTTTCAACTTCACCGCAAAATGGCTCAACAATTCGCATGACGGCTGATGTACATCCTTCTTTTATATTTTCAAGAAACCTTACTAAATTCTCACTTTGCGTAGGTGGTACGGAAGGCAAAACTTTAGTGCTGCGTTCTAGCCATTCCATTTGAGAAATTGGAACTGCGGGAACCTTTCTAGTTGCGGGTGCCAACCAGGATGCCTTAAGGTCAGTACAAGACCGATTCTTCAATTTCGAAGCATATTCCGCTGCATACAATAATGCACGCACATGGCTGAATACTTCACCGGTTCTGGCCATACATGTGCAATGTGCGCTGTTTAGACCACCTGAAGCTTCAAAAATTATCCAGGCATCAAGACTTGGGAGTCATCCTCTTGGAATGTTTCACCTTAAACAGAAACAAGTGTTTCAAAAATAGGTTTCAATAGGTAGGTAGGTACTACACTCAAGTGCGAACATGTAAACAAAAAGCTAGAATGTTTCATGAATAAGAAACCTCTGTTCTGTACTTTGCAGGTGAGATTAAGAAGATACCTAATCTATATATTGTAAGTACTTACTTTGCCTTTAAGCTCGTTGACTTTTTGCACCCAATTTTTCCACAAATCGGTTTCGAAGTACTTGTAGCTTTCCAAACTCTTATAAGCCTTCAGTTGCTCTAAACTATAAAAACTATGGGATACCATTAAATGTGAAGTAATGTCTATGCTTGTCACATCAGACGCCGTGTCTAAATCAAACTCGAATGCTTCGTCGTCTAAACGGATCTTGATTATTTATAACATATATTTTTGACAAGTATCTTGCGCCAACGTCTGCCTGACTTCTTAATAAATAGTGTAGATATTCACTGTATCCAGCCATATCACATTTTTTTATCAAAAAACGGGTATTATCAACAAAAAACACCAAGAACTGCTATAAACACATGTAAACAGTGGCTATGTTTGTCCACCGGCAGCCATTTTTAAAGGTCCAGGGTCACGTGTTCTGGACTGCCTAATTGCCGCCGTAAAATGTTTTCACAATGAAAACCTTTTCTTCAACTGAATAAATATTTTTGTTCATTTTGAAACCCAAATTTTAAATTGTCGATAAATAATGTTGACAGTTCAGACCAATTAGAAATTAGAATCAAGGGAGTCTTAGATTAGAATAAATTAAATTGTCATAGATAATCTGATGAATATCCGTGTTTTAATTTGAAAATTATTAGTGTAATTTTTGCTTTTAATGCTTTAATAAATTGGAAAATTGCAGAGTTTTTGATATCCTCATACGCAGAAAAAAATAGTCTTTCGATTGCTACCTTTACCACCACTGTAACTACACGTGGGGAGCAGGAATCCCCAAAAATGTAATTGCCCATGTTATTTCCCCATGTACACATGGAAGTTTGTCATACGGTATACATACTTTAAGTAAATATTTTGTTTTTTTGGCGATACCTACGTAAACTTTACTCATTTTTAAACAAATAAAACATTGATTACCTGGTTTATAGGTATACGATTGGAAAAGTCAATAGTTCATAACTTTCCGAGTATACAGCTTATACATTGATTTTAATTTGACAACTGGTTATTGATTTTATTCACTATATTTTTATTTGATTCTTGTTAAACAATTTTATGCTGTTTATTAATTTAAATAGTAATGTGTAAATTAGATATTTCCATCAGTGCTATTTCTGTTTACTGCATTATCAACTACAACTTTTCCATAATATCCCCGTTATTGTGTATTTTAATTCTTCTAAATTTTTCATAATATTTTTGTCTTATTTTATTTTCCAGTTTGGTTTATATTCATCATTATGCGGAGGAATACTTTACACACTCTTCGGCACAACTCCAGAACTCAACATAGCACCAACAGCTTTATTATCATTACTGACGTTTTCTTATACCAATAATTCTCCCTTTGGAAATGTTCCTGCCGCAGTACTTCTTTGTTTCCTCTCGGGAGTCATCGAGCTGTTATGTGGCGTACTTCATTTAGGTAAACGTTCAAACCTGTGCTTCAAATCTCAAACTTCTTTTTCCATCAGGCTTCTTATTGGATTTCGTATCAACTCCAGTAGTAGCAGGATTCACTTCTGCAGGAGCCATCACCATAGCTTCTGCTCAGGTCAAAAACCTTCTTGGACTAAAGTTCAACGCTGAAAACTTTTTAGATGTCTGGATAAAGGTATTTAAGAACATCACTAGTATCCAGAAATGGGATGCTATACTTGGATTCAGTTGTTGTACTCTACTTTTAAGTTTGAGGGTAAGCATATTTCCTTTTTCAGAAGGTAGGTATTTCAATATTCATCAAAATTGTTTTAGTATCTCATGCATTATGGAAGCCCTCCATTAAGTCAAGTTGATACAGAAAAGGAAAAGAATGCTGGATTGAAAAAATTTGTTTGGTTCGTGTCGGTGGCACGGAATGCTTTCGTTGTGGTAGCCTGTGCACTGTTAGCCTTCGTCTTGGAAAGTTATGGCAAGACACCATTCTCTTTAACTTGTAAGTACATACCATCGGTTTTCCATCATCCTCTATAAATCCCCTTGGTGCTAATCAACGTATTCTTTGCAGCCAAAGTACCAGCTGGTTTACCAAACATCCATCCTCCTCAGTTCCAAATTTCAAATGGAAATGAAACTTACAGTTTCATAGATATGACAAAAGAACTTGGTTCAGGAATTGTTGTGGTGCCTTTCATAGCAATTTTGGGAAACATCGCTATAGCAAAAGCTTTTGGTAAGCAAGTACAATTGCCTCTTCAAACATTTGGAATAAATTTGGTTTGTATTTTTAGCTCGTGGTAAAGTGGTAGCAGCTTCCCAAGAAATGATAGCAGTTGGAGTTTGTAACATAGTAGGATCGTTTTTCAGTTCATTTCCTGTTAATGCTTCGTTTTCAAGAGCTGCAGTGAGTAATGCCAGTGGGATTCGTACTCCACTTGGTGGAATATATACAGGTAGCTAAGTAGATACAATCAGAGAAGTGCTAAAATTAATTTCTTGTAGCTACGATGGTGTTTTTGGCTTTGACATATTTGACGCCATACTTTTCTTATATTCCAAAGCCTACTCTGGCTTCTGTTATTATTTGTGCTGTGATTTTTATGGTAGAAGTAGCTTTGATTAAAGTCATATGGATTACAAATAGTATGTTCTTTTTGGGGATACCACATTAAAATTTATTAAATGATTTTTTTGCAGAAATTGATTTGATTCCCTTTCTAATAACATTTGTAGCCTGCCTGGGCTTAGGTATAGATTTGGGTATTCTGGTTGGAGTTTTTATGGACATAATTCTTATATTGTTCTATACTTCAAGGCCTAACGTTGTAATAGAAGACCTTACGGTATTATCTCCAATTAAACTGATGCTAATACATTAATGTTGTGGGAAATATTTTAGACAGAAGATGGAGTGAAGTACACGAATATAACGCCCAGTTCCTCAGTTCTGTATCCTTCAGCTGAAGTTGTACGTAAGAAAATAACGAAACTAAATTTAGAAGCTGGGAAAAGTATTAAAATTTTTGCTTTCGATTGTTCCAAGATGAGCAGGGCCGATTTTACCGCCACCCAGGTGATTATTCTTGAACTCTTACAAACAATTCTTCCAAAATACAATAAATCATATTTTTAGTGTATCGGTTCATTAGTTCAAGATTTGAACAAAAGTGGTAAAACTGTGATATTTTATGGAATAGAGAGGCAGGCAGCTCAAGTCATAATAAGATCATGCAAGAATTACTGTTTATGTCTTAAAGATAAAGAGGAGCTTCTGGACTACCTTAAAGGTGAGTGTTGAAGGAATAAGTTAGAAGTTTCTTGGGGTTTTACTAAACTCGGGATAGAAATTTCTTCATGCACTAGTTGTGATGGTTACCTTGACTTCCTGGCAAAATAACCTTATCAACCTATTAGCGCGGCTAGCGCGCACAAATTATTTGTGTTTAACTCGCTGTAACTTTTTCCAGCAACAATATTAACGTTTCCTTTCTTCACCAAAAACACTTTCGAGCCTTTGTCCGTAATTTGGTCTCGCATATGTATATGTTAATTCCGAAAAATACGATTACTTACCCGCTAGATGAAAAATACGTTACACAAATTTGTGGTCTAGCAAGAAAACATTTTTTTTTCATAAAGTTTGAAAATTGTAAAGGCAACGTGAGTAAACTGTGATGATCAGCACACTTCAGTGTATATTCCACGAAAAAAACAGATCTCTAACTCTTTTCGTTGCTGAAATACAACAAGAAAAGTATGAAAAATGGTCGAAAATTGATTTAGGAAAATATTACGCAAAACCGATTTTCCGGTATTTTCGCAATTCCCGGTCTTTTCGCGATCTCCAAATTCGATTCCGGCAGGTCATTTTACATAAGAATCAGCTTAATTTTTGTATGTGTGTTCGAGTTGTATCGCTACTGGGTACCGATGTGATAATCTAAAAATGAAGTGGCTAACTCCTCGTTGTCTGAACTACAACATTTCATAGAGATTTTAGCATTTCACGAACTATTGCTAAGAACCTATATCTTTCTGGTCAAAGTTGGACGACGGCACCCCGGACGGCACCAACTTGTTGAGATGAATAATGAAGCAAGGTTCAGATTTGGATACCAGTATCAAACCAATTAAAGTTCTAAACCAAATATATACTATTTCTTCAGCAGATAGTTTAGAGAATTGATATATTTCCATCCAGATCATTGGTGGTTGTTAATCCAGCAGCAATAAAATGTCCCCTGTTTCCTCATCGATGCGATTTTCTCAGAAACCAAAGGTTTCCATCACGACTGACTCACCTCCTTCATCTTTCGCTTAGTCTGTCTCTTGCTTTTCTACTTTCTTATACATCATCATGTTCTATCTAAACTTTAAGCTCCTGTGATTTGAAGATAATCAATAAATTAAAATATATAAATTTTGCGGTGTATGTATCAGTTTAGTTCAGGAATGTAAGTAGATTTTTTGGTGTCAATGTTTTCAACAGGGTCTGGCTGGGAAGGTGACGTTCTAGAAAGGAGGAGTAAATTATGTTGGTAGAAGGAAAAGTCAAGTTGCAACATTGTAGAACTGATGAATCTTTTTGAGAGAAGAAATCAGAGATATGTATTTTATACCTTGTATAGGTGTCTGGAGTAAGGGGATGCATTTTAAAACGATTTTAAAGCATAAAAATTAAAAATGAATAAACTATTCTGCCTGTAAAATCGTATCTTAAAATGTTTTACTTACTGCATAAGGCATAAGTGTATAATTAGTTTAGTATTGTTGTAAATTAATGTTTGTTTGCATGTTTGTATATTTGGTTGCCTAATACAGATCAATTTGTTGTTGTTTTATATGCACAATGCAGAGCTTGCCTTTTCTTATTGTATAATGCAAGTTTTGGTTTCAGGAATCAGAGAAAAGAGTATGTGCCAAAGTGATAACGGTGTTATAGTCAATGTAGATACAAAACTTTAAGTTAACGAAAGTGATACTATGTTAAGATACCAATAATTAAGTGCATACATAATATAATATACGAGATTTTATTTTTGAGATTTTTTTTGCTTTTGTTGTTATTTATTACCTTCGTTCTATGTTTATAGTTTAGTGCTCTAACTACTGGACTATCACTCCTCAAAACAGTATCTTACTTTTATTTGAATATTAATACAAAAATGTCATTTTCTATGATTGTAGGTACATCTAATTACTTTTATTGAATATATTGTACTTTCACAAAAGGGTTCTAATATTTTTGATAACATTCTTATAGAGCGATCACACGTTATGAGACTTTATAACATTTGGCTCTTTGAGGTAGAGCGAAAGTATACTTCACCCACTACTTAAATAAGTATTATTACTTTCACATTTCGCGTCGTAACTTTTTATATACCATTAACGAAGACAGGTAGTGCCTATTTCCAGTTCCTGTAGACCCCCCCTGGTAGATATTTCATTGCGCAATCGCCAAATATTGATTATTAGTAAGTGCAAACAGTGCGTGAATACTTACAAATTTAACCTACCTTTACATTTTCTTTATTTACACTGGTTCTAAAATAAGACCGCCATTTGAGGATTACTTGAGTCAGTCAAATTATATCGTGTTCTTTAAAAGTCATGTGCAGTGTAGGCTGTTGGACAGGAAGTGTGGAATACCTCCATTTTTGACGAGAAGTACAGTAATACTGGAGGATTGGGTAAGGTCGCGACATCCACTGGTTGTTTTCTAAACTACTGGGTTTTAAGTAGCTTGTATAAACTGATTACTGCTATAAATGACTGAGATTTAAATGATTGATTGCTTGCGTAACGTAAATAGGCATCAGGTGTGAATTTGTTCAATAAATTGGCGAAATAGTAAACAGATGACTCGGCTAGTGTCTAGCCGCTAGACTAATCTTATAAAAAAAACAAACACTTGACGAAAATTTGACTTAATTTGTAATATCAGTTGTTAACGTTTTGAGTATAGTTATGTGCAATTTTACATTTTATAACTTTTAATTACTTTAATCTTTATTTAATTCTCGTCTCTTAATCGACTTTCCTACACAGAGTGATCAAAAGTATGGTACCACCCTAATGCAGTATGCAGAGCTATTTTTATGTGTTGGTGCTTGATGGTGATACATTTACTCCGTTAGAAAGTCAGGTAGAATATATCATACCCTGCTTATATTACAAGACCGATGAGGAATTTTTGCTTGACTTCTGAAGCCCCAAAGAATTCTGTATTTTTGTTTATGTTTATGTGCGGGGCAAATGTAGTAAGTACATTATACAGTCGCAAATATGAATTTTGATGCTGACCACTCTTAGTCATGATTTTTTTCAAATTTCTGAAGCCAAAAATAAAACTTTCGTGAAGGTTTATAATGTTTACAAATTATTTTTTTCATTTATGTCAACCATAGGGTTCTTAACTCAACGATCGACTTAATATCTGAACGGTAAGCTTCATATCTCAACGGTAGACTCAATATCTCAACGATCGATTTAATATCTCAACGATCGACTTAATATCTCAAGGGCAGACTTTATTTCTTAACGGTAGACTTAATAACTCAAAATCAAAAAATCTCTCCTGTAATTCGGTCCCTTCAGTTATTCAAAATTCCAAGCAAGATTTTCGAATCAAATTCTGAATATCTTCAGGTATATCAGCAACAAAAATGAATTGCATTCTGCCCCTAAGTCTATTGACTTCAATAAATCGATGTTAAAATCGTTTATATAATCAGATTTAATAAAATTTGATATAACATTTTGAAAATTCACGAACTAATAGTTTTTTGGCCGAAATAAGTTTAGGAAATAATTAAGAAACAACAGAATAGGGAGGTTCGGAGAAAAATAAGATATCTATTTTCGGCATGAAAATGACAGAAAATTGTTACTGCAATTGATTTACGGCGAAATGTTTTTTCTAAAAAATTTTTTTGCGGCGTAATAAGCGAAAGAAATTAGCTTATCACGCCCACATGCTAGTTCGCTTTGTTAGTGGTTTGACGTCAGAGATTCGTAAGGCGCTCCTCCCACTTCTCTTGAAGTGCCCGTGAAGCGGTACCTATCTCATAACATACTTATTGGGACTATTTCGAGCGTGATTTTTTAAAGTAAGGTGTCAAGGAAACAAAAAACAAAGACAACATAATCGATATAATGATGCAACAAGGGTATCAAAAGTCCGATTCACATAATTTGCCATATTTATGTAGTAGGTAGGTAAATGTCCCGGTAAATGTGGAAATGGTGTGTGATTCTTGCATCTAACCCCAATTTCATTCAACCTCAAAACAGTAGTGTAAAGGCAGACCGGTATAAGTAAAACAAAGTCAACAATTTAATAACTGTACATGCCTTTTATAATTCAGTATAAGTAGGTATGTAGATTGTAGATACCTGCTTACTTCTGTTTGTAAAATAGGTACCTACCTATACCTATTCTCTAATACAATACAATACATACCTACTCATTTATGTAGATATGTATACCTAAGTGATTGACAAGTTATCAAGTTAACAGTTTTATATCGGACTGGAAATTTTAAAAAAAAGGGAAACAAATACAACTCACGCGAATCAAAAAACTACGCTACGTAGGTACTAGGTACTTGTTTAACAAAAAGAAACAACTGCTATATTCTGGAACGGTTAATGTAGAAACTCGGAAGATACTCTTAAAGACGCATGTAAGGAGTACGAAATTATACCTATGGGTGCGAAACTTGGACAATGGGAGAAGTGGATTGAAAAAGAGTAGAAGCGTTTGAAATGTGATGCTACAGACGGGTGTTGAAGATACCGTGGATAGACAAGTTAGCAATAAGGAGGAATTAGAAAGAGTTGGGGAAAAGAGAAAAGTATGGAAGACAATAAAGAATAGGGGATAGGATCGTAGGATGGTAGGACACCTTCTGAGACACAAAGGAATAGTTCGCGACATACTAGAGTCAGAGATAGGAATAAAGAGGTAGAGGTTGGAGCAGATTACACTACTGCTCTCAAATAGTTGGGGATGTAGAATGTTCTACTTTTACGTAAATGCGTAGGCTAGCTCAGGGAAAGGATAGAGGTACGCGTCCTACCAGTCTTCAAAAGAGAACTTTATGATGACGTACTATTTAATTATTATTGTACGAGGGGTCGTTTTTATATTCCCGGACTAGGCATGAAAACAAAAGACTAGAGCAGCAACAAAAATGTATTTTTCAATATGGTTCCCCTGCTTTTGAATACAGGTAGGTATTACACCGCTTTAATAACATCTTTAATCCGTTACAAAAATATTCATTCGGTTTCTCCACAAAATGGTCTTCAACAGCCGCAATAAGTTCGTCATTGCCCTGAATTATGATTAGGAAACAAAAAATAGTCACTAGGTGCTAAATCTGGTTTATAAGGCGGGTGTTCAATTTCTTCGAAGTCACAATCAGCAAAAGCAGCTTTTGCAAGCCTTGACTTGTGCACTGGTGCAGTGTCGTGAAGCAACAAAACACCTCTCGTCAGTTTTCCTCGTCTTTTCACTTTAATTGAATCTCTGATGAGCCGATACATTAAGCTTGAATAATACTCTCCCATTACTGTTGTACCTGTCTCCAGACAATCAATCAGCAAAATTCCCTGACAGTCCCAAAAAAATGGTTGCCATTATTTTTTCTGCCGAAGGGGTGACCTTAAACTCCTTGGGAGGGCTGGAGCCCTTAACATGCCACTGCATCGACTCTTTTTTCGATTCAAGTTCATAACGAAGATCCCACGTTTCATCTCCAGTGACAAGTCGGTTGATAATTAAATCTGGCTCATCTTAACAAAGCGTCAAGAATTGTTCACACGCCTCTACCCGAACGTGCATTTGGAATGGCGAAAGCATTCGCGGAACCCATCTTGCACTAACCTTTGTCATTCCAAGGTACTCATGTAGGATTCTGAAAACCCTGGTTTCTGAAACTCCTAGTAAAGCTGCTAATTGCCGCTTCTTCAATCTTGCATCCTCCAGTACCAAACACTTGGTTTTTTCAACAACATCTGAAGTGATCACGTCAACAGGGCGACCTGGGTGGGGATCATCATCCAATGATTCTCGACCATTTTTAAACGGTTTTGACCACTCGCAAATAGTTGACTTAGAAGCACAATCATCCCCGTACACAACGAACATTTCTTCAAGAATAATTTTTGGAGTTTTTCCTTGTCTGGTAAGGAATTTTATACCAGCCTGATATTCGATTTTATTCATTTTGATGCGCGACAACACAAACTGGCAGTTACTGAAATTAAACATGTTGCAATTGTTGTGTAATTTGGCATACACGTTTCCAAAGCATATGTGATTACAAAAAAAATTAATGGAAAATTGTCACAAAATTTAAAACTACCCAGTCCGGGAATATAAAAACGACCCCTCGTAAAATAGTTAATAAAATTTCCTTTTTTAGTTCAGGGAGGGAACGCTACGGCGATTCAGTATTTGGCGCCGTCATGCTCCTAGCATCCTGTTTCAAATTATGCTAACCGTAACACGTTACCAAAGTACCAAGGGGTCCCAGAAAACTGTCGATAAATTACATTATGTTCGATATTATTTAGAGTGGCTGCAATGGGGCAGCCCATAATTTTATAAACTTTTGCAATGATAAACTAACTCGCGAAAATATCGATAATGCTGACCGATTTTCCTTCTGGCTCCAACGAACCACTTTTTCCGTTTTATTGGTGTACTGTACGATGTATTAGTCTGGGTACAAAACAGAAAACACCAGTTAGAACCAGTTAATAATATTTAACAATTTAACTACACATGCATATGCATAATATTTATGGGACTGCTGCGCGCTGAAGCTGGGACTTGTACGTTATACTAAGTTCTGACGTCACGCGGCCTACTCTCGCTGCAAGGTACGATTTCTAGCCTCGCACCGACGGAAAACTTTGCAACGGCTTCACAGGCGAAGGAATTTTTTTTACAAAAATTAACAACATAACTGCCTTCAGTATAATAAACTCTATCAATTTTAATGAAATTTGAAAATTACCGAACCTGCCTATTGATTTTGTACTTCTATTAACTGATCGCAAATACCACTTAGGTACCATTTTAGAATTTTTTTCCAATCGGACAAGTCTAAAAATAATGTAAAAGAACTTGCCAGTTATCTAACACACGCTTTACAGCATGTTGCATACTTAACCATCTTGTAGTAGACAAAACTCGACTATTATATTAAGAAGTCGGCCGTTGAGATATTAAGTCGATTGTTGAGATATTAAGTCTACCGTTGAGGTATGAAGTCTACCGTTGAGGTATGAAGTATATCATTGAGATATGAAGTCGATCAGTGAGTTAGGAACCTCACGGTTGGCGCAAATGACAAAAAAATAATTACAGTAGCCCCAGTACGCCCTCGTAAGTACCTACCTATCCACTCTCCAACTAAGTAAAAACTTAATTTGCTGTATCTTGTAAATTAATGAATGACATATCTTCTGTTAACAACAAAATGAAATAATTAAACAAAAAACAATAATATTTTGATGTTGGTCACAGTAAGTACCTGATTATTTAATTATACAAAATGTTCGCCAAAACAATTTAAAAAAAACATGTACTTCATTATTTACTATTTATTGTATTTGATTAAAATGGGTAATTTTACACGGTGGTAACCACTGCAAGCTATACGATCTGATATTTTAACAACCTTTTTTTTCTTTGGCATACCGACCTAACCTTGAAATAGTTTCCTAAATTAAGTCTGCGTGCGTGATGAATCTGGCAGTTTTTTGGTTCAAGAAGTTTTGGTAATAGGCAGGTTCGGTAATTTTCAAATTTCAATAAAATTGATAGAGTTTATTATACTGAAGGCAGTTATGTTGTTAATTTTTGTTAAAAAAATTCCTTCGCCTGTGAAGCCGTTGCAAAGTTTTCCGTCGGTGCGAAGCTAGAAATCGTACCTTGCAGCGAGAGTAGGCCGCGTGACGTCAGAACTTAGTATAACGTACAAGTCCCAGCTTCAGCGCGCAGCAGTCCCTTAAGTATTATGCATATGCATGTGTAGTTAAGTTGTTAAATATTATTAACTGGTTCTAACTGGTGTTTTCTGTTTTGTACCCAGACTAATACATCGTACAGCACACCAATAAAACGGAAAAAGTGGTTCGTTGGAGCCAGAAAGAAAATCGGTCAGCATTATCGATATTTTCGCGAGTTAGTTTATCATTGCAAAAGTTTATAAAATTATCGGCTGCCCCATTGCAGCCACTCTAAATAAAATCGAACATAATGTAATTTATCGACAGTTTTCTGGGACCCCTTGGTACTTGGTAACGTGTTACGGTTAGCATAATTTGAAACAGGATGCTAGGAGCATGACGGAGCCAAATACTGAATCGCCGTAGCGTTCCCTCCCTGAACTAAAAAAGGAAATTTTATTAACTATTTTACAATAATAATTAAATAGTACGTCATCATAAAGTTCTCTTTTGAAGACTGGTAGGACGCGTACCTCCATCCTTTCCCTGAGCTAGCCTACGCATTTCCGTAAAAGTAGAACATTCTACATCCCCAACTATTTGAGAGCAGTAGTCTAATCTGCTCCAACCTCTACGTCTTTATTCCTATCTCTGACTCTAGTATGTCGCGAACTATTCCTTTATGTCTCAGAAGGTGTCCTACCATCCTACGATCCTATCCCCTATTCTTTATTGTCTTCCATACTTTTCTCTTTTCCTCGACTCTTTCTAATTCCTCCTTATTGCTAACTTGTCTATCCACGGTATCTTCAACACCCGTCTGTAGCATCACATTTCAAACGCTTCTACTCTTTTTCAATCCGCTTCTCCCATTGTCCAAGTTTCGCACCCATAGGTATAATTTCGTACTCCATACATGCGTCTTTAAGAGTCTCTTCCGAGTTTCTACATTAACCGTTCCAGAATATAGCAGTTGTTTTTTTTTGTTAAACAAGTACCTAGTACCTACGTAGCCTAGTTTTTTGATTCGCGTGAGTGTTTCCGTTTTTTTAAAACAATTCCAATCCGTTATAAAACTGTTAACTTGATCACTTGTCCATCACTTAGGTATACTTACCTACATAAATGAGTAGGTATGTATTGTATTGTATTAGAGAATATAGGTAGGTACTTATTTTACAAACAGAAGTAAGCAGGTATCTACAATCTACATACCTACTTATACTGAATTATAAAAGGCATGTACAGTTAATAAATTGTTGACTTTGTTTTACTTATACCGGTCTGCCTTTACACTACTCTTTTGAGGTTGAATGAAATTGGGGTTAGATGCAAGAATCACACACCATTTCCACATTTACCGGGACATTTACCTACCTACTACATAAATATGGCAAATTATGTGAATCGGACTTTTGATACCCTTGTTGCATCATTATATCGATTATGTTGTCTTTGTTTTATGTTTCCTTGACACCTTACTTTAAAATTCACGCCCGAAATAGTCCCAATAAGTATGTTATGAGATAGGTACCGCTTCACGGGCACTTCAAGAGAAGTGGGAGGAGCGCCTTACGAATCTCTGACGTCAAACCAATAACAAAGCGAACTAGCATGTGGGCGTGATAAGCTAATTTCTTTCGCGTTTTAAGCCGCAAACAAATTTTTTAGAAAAAAAATTTCGCCGTAAATCAATCACAATTACAATTTTCTGTCATTTTCATGCCAAAAATAGATATCTTATTTTTCTCCGAACCTCCCTATTCCATCATCAAATAGCGATGAAAATTATTGCACCGATGAGTTTACGATAAGAAGAAGAAATATTGTTTAGTTTTTAGTTTGTGCCTTTCATCAGATCTGCTCCTAATTTAGAGCAATTTAGAGCATTTTTTCTAACTTCTAACTACTGAAAACAGGTAAAATGCGATTTTTCTACAAAGCTTGGTGGCAGCAGTTCGTGTGGCATTACAAAACATTTTCTCAACTAAGTCATAAAATCCGCGTTTCAAGGAAGACCGCAGAGAACTATTTATTATTGATGATTGGTGATAACTTATTTAGTCATGGGGCAAAAGTCTATTCATCACGCCAGATGGATAGTGAACCACTTATACCTCGTAAAGAGATTTCCATTTTTGATGCAAAAGTGTCATTAGAGGTAAAAAATAAAACGGCTGAAGCTGCTAAGAATCATGAAGGTGAAACTGGAACTGCTAAGCGCCTGGTTTTCAAAACAGAAGAATTTAATACCATAGAAGTAGTTAGAAAATGAGAATACTGGGCCAGGCCATCGAGTTCTCCAGGTGCCATCCCCTTCTTCGGCAGTGACCTTGAAAGAGACCAGAGGCTGCTGAAGGAGTCCTTGAAGAAGAAGTGGAAGTCATGTCTTCAGCAACGACATCTTCAGCAGCCTCTGGTGTCTTTCAAGGTCATTGCCGAAGAAGTGGGCATGTCTTCAGCAGCGTCTGGTGTCTTTCAAGGTCATTGCCGAAGAAGTTGTCTTCAGCAGCAGCAGCAGCAGCAGCCTCTGGTGTCTCTCAGAAGAAGAGCCTCTGGTGTCTTGCCATTGCGCACCCAAGCCGCCATTTTGTGGTCTTTGGCTGTGGGTCAGGCGCCTGCGCCGGGGCTGTCGTGTACAAAGCGCGTGTTGTTCAGGCCAGTCCATCCAGGTGCCATTCACTTCTTCGGCAATGACCAGAGGCTGCTGAAGGAGTCATGTCTTCAGCAACGGTGTCTTTGGGGCCTTTGGCCGTGGCTCAGGCGCATGCGCCGGGGTTTTCGCAAACGTTCTGGAAATGACGCCGACCGGGATTCGAACCCGGGTCCCCACGCACCGGAGCCCTCGCTCCAACCAACTGAGCTAATCGGCGGCCCACAAGCCCGTCTTTCAAATCATCCATATAAACTTATGATTGTAAACAGAAGTTACAGAATTAATATTTATTTTCTCGGAAATTTACAATTGTTTATACTAAATAAATATTGATATTAAAGTTTAAGAAAAAAGCACGTTCGCCGCCGATAAGAGATGTTATAATTGTTTTTATTATGGGAAATAACCTTTCATCTTGCCGATAGGATATATTTGTTTAGGTTTGATCCCACGCTCTGCATGTGCATTTAATACGTTGTAGACATTACAAGGTGACCCGTTTGTTTGTTTGTATTATGACAATAAAATAACATTCTAGAATATTCTTCTGATTGTTTATTTGAAATTACTTGTTATCTTAATGCGTTTCGGACACGTGTGGGAAAAAAACATTCTAGAACATTCTCCAGTTTGTTTATTTGAAATTACTTGTTATCTTAATGCGTTTCGGACACGTGTGGGAACCATCTGATTGATATATGCAAACATCTTAGTTCTCGGTAGTAGAACATTCTACATCGCTAATTATTTGAGAACAGTAGTCTAAATTTAGGCTAACCCCTACGTAAAAACTATGTCATGTGGGGTGTCAAATTAAAGGACTCGACTAGAGGTATCGGAATATTGGGGTGGATTTTAGGGGTGGTTTTTGGGGGTGGTTTTTGGGGGTGGTTTTTAGGGGTGATTTTTAGGGGGTGGTTTTAGGGGTAGTTTTAGGGGTAGTTTTTAGGGGTGGTTTTTAGGGGCGGTTCTTGGGGTGGTTTTGGAGGGTGATTTTTGGGGGTGGTTTTTAGGGGTGATTTTTAGGGGGTGGTTTTAGGGGTGGTTTTAGGGGTGGTTTTAGGGGTAGTTTTTAGGGGTGGTTTTTAGGGGCAGTTCTTGGGGTGGTTTTGGAGGGTGATTTTTGGGGGTGGATTTTAGGGGTGGTTTTTAGGGGTGGCCACTCACTGACCGCGCCCCCGTCCACGCTCCTTGCCCCGCCCACCTAGATCATGTAGGGTATCAAATTAATCAGCTCGATGAGACAAAAAGGAATCTATAGTTATTCTCCTACTTCCGAATTCTTATCAGTAGTTGTCTGTCTGTATGTCTGTCGGTCCGTCTGTCTGTCTCTCTGTCTGTCTGTCTGTCTCTCTGTCTGTCTGTCTGTCTGTCTGTTTGCGAATACAGCTGTCTGTTGACACAGACAGCTGTATTCGCAAACACCATGGCTGATGACACGCTGTTGACACAGGCAGCTGTATTCGCAAACACCATGGCTGATGACACGAGCAAGAATAAGACTGCGCATGCGCACGGTTGTATGGAGAGTATTTAAGCAAGAAAATTAACGGTGCTGTCAGTTAGTACTTGTGCTTCAACAAGGGAACCGCATTTGAATAATGACACACATAAACGTAGACACGTTTCGTGTTCTGGACGGTGCTGTTTTGGATGAGTCAGCACGCCGTGTCGAGGTGCACGTACATCAGCCGTTCGTGACAACAACAACATTCAACGCCAATGACGAAATTCGCATACCAATCCACCAACAAGACGTTTACGTACTGCCGCATCTAAGCAGCATTTACATAGAGGGCAGGTTCATCAAGGGTGCAGGAGGCGGAAATGCGGCTTTAACAAATAACGCCCTCAGTTTCCTCTTTGACGACGTCCGCTATGAAATAAACGGGGTGGAGGTGGATCGAACAAAAAACGTGGGCATCACGAGCACACTGAAGGGTGTAGTTTCTCTGAATGTGGGTGAGGTAGGTGCCCTGGAGAATGCCGGCTGGACGAATACGGGAGACTCACCGAGCCACCTTATCGACGCGAATGGGAACTTTAACGTGTGCATCCCGGGAAGAATCCTGCTGGGATTCTTGGAAGATTACCCCAAAATTCTGTTAAATGTGTGTCACGAGCTCATTTTGACTCGATCGAAAAACGATAGGAACGCTTTCGTGGGTAACGAGGACACCAGAATTGAGATGAGCAAGGTTCATTGGAGGGTGCCGTACGTCTATCCATCGGATGCTGAATACCTAAAACTTCTCAATATTGTCGAGGAAGAGAGAACGTTGCAGATATGTTTTCGCAGCTGGGAGCTGTATGAGTATCCGGTGTTGCCGCAAGCTACGAAACAAACGTGGGCCGTCAAGACTGCAACACGGTTGGAGAAACCCCGCTACGTTATTGTCGCCTTCCAGACGAATCGCAAAGCGAATTTGGACACGGATTCAAGCAAATTTGACCACTGCAATCTGACAAACGTCAAACTGTACCTGAATTCTGAGTGCTTCCCCTACGAGAATTTAAACTTGGATTTCTCCACGGGGAAATACGCCCTGCTATACGAAATGTACCAGAACTTCCAGAGTTCATACTATGGAAAAGTTGGCGAGCCGTTATACGGCAAGGAACAGTTCAAGGATCTAGCGCCCATCGTGGTGATTGACGCATCAAAGCAGTCGGAAAGCATCAAGCCTGGACCCATAGATATACGTCTAGAATTTGAGTCGAGCGAGAATTTTCCGCCCAACACAACCGCATACTGTCTCATCCTGCATGACCGCATCATTGAGTATACACCGGGTAATGAATCGGTCAGAAGAGTGGTATGAGAAGCTGCAGGGCTTCGATTTGCCCAGAAAATACACGCATGCCTACTCTGTATACAGATTATAGTTTTAATTATATTGATGTAAAAATATATTCAACGTTTTTATTTTTGCGAAAACCCCGGCGCAGGCGCCTGGGCCACATCCAAAGGCCCAACAGCACCTAACAACAATTCTGATTGGATGCTGCCCACAACCACTCTCATTGGCTATTGCCCCGCCCACTCTCATAGCCAGAGCCCGGCGCATGCGCCTGAGCCACGGCCAAAGGCCCCAAAGACACCGTTGCTGAAGACATGACTCCTTCAGCAGCCTCTGGTCATTGCCGAAGAAGTGAATGGCACCTGGATGGACTGGCCTGAACAACACGCGCTTTGTACACGACAGCCCCGGCGCAGGCGCCTGACCCACAGCCAAAGACCACAAAATGGCGGCTTGGGTGCGCAATGGCAAGACACCAGAGGCTCTTCTTCTGAGAGACACCAGAGGCTGCTGCTGCTGCTGCTGCTGAAGACAACTTCTTCGGCAATGACCTTGAAAGACACCAGAGGCTGCTGAAGACATGCCCACTTCTTCGGCAATGACCTTGAAAGACACCAGAGGCTGCTGAAGATGTCGTTGCTGAAGACATGACTTCCACTTCTTCTTCAAGGACTCCTTCAGCAGCCTCTGGTCTCTTTCAAGGTCACTGCCGAAGAAGTGGATGGCACCTGGAGAACTCGATGGCCTGGCCCAGTATTCTCATTTTCTAACTACTCATAGAATACCATTGAGTTTTTTTGATCGATTCTTGAATTTGGAAAACACGATGGGTGCTCCCATATTATTGGTGGTCTGCCTCTTTTTCTCGTCTGTTCTGGTTTCCACCTTCTCAGAACTTTTGGTGCTCTTATACTCTAACTGTATAAAACTTGGTGATAGCAGGTGATAGGAATTGGAAGAATACTTGATTTCTGACAATTACAGAATAAAACCGAAATATAAAAAACAGAAATATTCCTACAACCGTTGCAAAATAACTACAATAAAAATATAACAAACCTATTAACTAATCCTTTTTACACTTCTGCACTATTTTTATCTTAGGGTATACTTGTATTAATTATTTACAGTTGCCGCTGCTAAGGTTACACATTATAAACTTTTTACCAAGTACAAACTATTGGGCAATCGAGGTAATGAAATTAGTAGCAGAAGAAAAGGAACTGGGGAAACGGATTGTTTTAATAAACTTCTTGTTGCACGTGGTAATTTGTCAGATCTCTGCAAGTTGCTCGCCTGAGAGTTACTCTAATTTAAATATAAGCCGAATTGAATTGCTGTCAGTTGTCTTGAACAATAGTATTTACAGTGATCGTATTGGTTTTGGTGCTACAGTTTTTACGTGGCATGACGGATTTCTGAAAACTATCACAGTAAGTGGGTTGTATAATCTATTTTATTTTTTATTTTATTTTACTCTTAAAACTCATATTTCAATTTATTTAAACTTTATAATAATAATAATAATAAATAATAAATAAATAAAAATATTGCATTAGATAGAGTAGTTGCTTTTCTCAGTGAAAAGCCATACAATACAAACATTTTTATTATACTTAATGAAAATCCTATTCATTCGTTCACTAACATTTTTAATCTCACGAGAGGCTTGGCTGACTCACCCTGTATATTATATGACATAATAAGAAATCCCATTACTTCCAGAAGGTACAATAGTATATTATACACGAGTTTATAATTAATGCTATTATTACCGAGGATGAAGTTTACAACACGAGCGAGTGAAGCGAGCGAGTTTTGTAATCATCCGAGGTAATAATAGCATCATTGTAACGAGTTGTATACTATACTTTGTCCACGACTATCAAAACAGATTCCCAGAAAGAATTTACCTTCATTTCCCTTCTCCAGTGTAAGAGAGATTCATACATACGCTCTCAGGTATAATTTTCTAGGTTTTTTGGGCAATAAATCTAATGAGGCAAGTTCTGCAGCTTCTTTTATTGCTGGTGCTGTTAAAGAAACCTCGTTTTCACTCTCACTACTCATTATATCTTCTTTTTTAGAATATGCATTTCAAATTAAAAGCAAACCATGCTGATTTGACGTTTCAATTTGAACTGACACATCGCGATCGCGGCCTACTAAATAAATGTAAAAAAGGGTCAAAGCGATGTTCCTATTGGTGTAGTGAATAATATCTAATTATGATTGAAGAAACACAAGTATAAAGAGTATATTATAAGATAGTCGTGGACAAATTTTATTTTCATATTGTCAAGATTATATTTATTTATTTTTTTTTATTTTTAAGAAAAGGGATTATGTTTGAATACTTTTCAGCAAGCATTCTTTATTAAGAATAAAAGATGGCAGTACAGTTATAGACAAGTGTAAAAAGTTGATGTATTAATTTGTTAAAAGTCTAACTTTGTTTCACAATAAACCCGTTGGCGGCGTATGTCTCAACATCATTACAAGCAATCAATTTCATTTAAGAGACCTCCTTGCGATAAATTGATGAAACATAAACATACTCAAATTAATAAGTTGTATCAGTTGAAAGCGTTTGGCAAGGTCTATGCCAACTTTATACACATTCCAGTTTTTAGTGGATTAAAAAATGATGCATGAATATTAAACGCCTAAATTAAATTACATTCATATTTGAACTTTTATTGTTTTTGGAAATGCAACGTAGAAAACCGGAAGTTACTACCAAGTATGGCACAGTTACGATTTGCGATACAAGGTAAATTCGTTCATGTATCATATATCATCTATCATTTTCTTATTTAAGTTTATTTTATGTCAGTGTTCTTCATTTTTGTTTAGCATTTAGTAATAATACAGGAAGTGGGTAATTGAACTTAAAGTTGCATCATCATTCCGGTTGCAAAAGACATTTGGCAATTGACATTGGACAGAATAATTTTTGACAGTTGCCATAGTTACCATCAATGCGTGTAGTATTACAGTTCCTAACAGAGGATTCATGATTTTTTTCAAATGAAAGTTAACTTGTAGGTTAGCAAACCGTAACTTCAAAGTTAACCTTAGGTTGTGTTTTTCATGTTAATTATAATTTCTGGTTAGGAAACCGGGATTACTGTCAAAAATGTGGTGAAAACCATGGAAACAGCTTAATTTTTAACCTTATGTATGAAAGTCAAAGTAGGCCAATTCAGGGCGAATATTAATTTTTGAAGTTTGTTGTTTGTTTAGATTTAAATACAAAAAATGTGTTCTAGGAAGTAGAAGCCGTATTTGATTTTATAAGGTCTGTGCCATAGTGTTTTCGGTCCTTTTATTACCCCCTCATCATTACTTTGTACGTTAATTTCCAAGTTGTTCATATTTTTTATTTGTTGGATCAAATAATGGTGTTGTCAGTGTCATTTATTCAGGTTATGATGTGCAAGTTACTGGTTAACCCATACCCCAAGTGTAGGTTAAAGTTATCTAACAGTTAGGAGGTAACCCTGATTTGAAAAACATCTAATTGAAAATAACTGAAGGTTTAGTCATAACTGTCAGTTAACTCGAACTTGAAAAACCGGGCCTTACTATCTAACGCATGTTTTTTCATGTTTAGGCGATAAAAAACAAGAAAACTGATCCTAGTTGTAAAAACTTAGAGTGAGGTTCAGAACCATCTTCATCAGCTGTGTAAATTTTCTTTGTTATCTTCTGTAATTGACCAAATTTGAGGCGCCATCTGATGAGTTCTTTCTCATCTTACGAAAACGCTAAAATATGAATGAATCAGTCTTAGTTTAATAATGTGCAAAATCAGCTGACATTCAGAATTGCTACCTTAAAAATAATTGCATTTGAAGATGTTATCGAGTTCTTGAGACAGAATATTTGTAAAATTTGTGTATTACAAAGTATTGCAATTATGAGTAGTTTCTTTGAATAAAAATATTACCGTGTAATGAAATCATAGTTAGTCATACATATCCAAGTGTCAACTTCATGAAGTGCGTTAACCGATACCCATAAAAATGTAAACAATATTTGTGAATACCATATTTTTAGTATTGAAAATACTTCTGGGCGCGTGTGTATATGGGACTCATCTTACGAAAAATGTATCGACACGCGACAGATTCTGTCGGCGACGCGCGCAGTCGAGGCCGCTAATAATAATAACAAGTGGAATCCGTGGGCTACGCCACACGTCTTCTCAGAATGCTCCATATTCAAAATGTCATTAATATTTATTTTTTGCAGTCTTTCTGAATTGCAAGAGTGCCTTGGTTTGTTTTTTTGAAGTTTTTACTGATGACTGATGGAAAATGTCTCCACCAATTTGTTTGTTGCTAAGTTACACCAAACAAAAAACTGTAAATTTTCTGCCTCATACTCCGACGAAGTAATGAACTTTAAACTGCAAAAAGACACTATTTAAAGCTTTTTAAACCCCGAGAACCCCGAAAAGGCACATCTACAGCATTAGAGCTTTCCGTAGAGCCCACAATTGTTGAAATCGATGGAGTCCTCGATGAGATATCTGGCTAACAAAGTTTCAATGTAAAATCACTTTCGCTATTAATATACAGTGAGGTCATAACATAACATAACCTACTGCTGGGAGCAGGAAGTACGTAGAGATCTAAGGATGTTCCAAGCCCAACGATATGTTTGGGGTAGCATTCAGTATGGATCTCGTAGTACATAAAAATCTGGATTTAGTTCTATAATTCAATGCCTGGCGGGGTATTTGTCCGAGGAGTAGTTGTTCGAACGGTCCAGTACCACTCGAGGTCCTAAAGTTTTGAATAAAATTCATAATTTCTTTTTTATCAATATTTCAATGAAATGCTCGGACACGTCAATTTTTATTTTCAATTTAGAATTTTGCAAGGGATATGTAAAATATACAAGTTGTCCCATTTTCATGTACAGCTGTCAATGTCAATTTTCTTAAATGGAACACCCTATACATTTTCATATTTCTGAGTAGTCCATTGAAAGGCAATTTCATAAATGTGGCATTTGTTACCTTTTACTTCCATGGCTATCAAGATATCAACACTTGAATTTAGAAATTCGCCAAAATTAGAAGCAAAAAAAGCAAAGTATACCTCACACAACCGTATGACATCAAAGATTTATGAACAAAAATACGAAATGAAATTCGGAGAATCACACCTGAAGTTATTAGAAATGTTCTTTACGAATTCAAGTACAGTTTGGCTATAGCTTAGCAAGTTCTTGGAGCTCACACTGAACATTTAATTTAGATTATATTTGATGTTAATTACTTGCTTGTGTTTTTACTCAACATTGTTTGTTATTTCGTGGTAGTTTTGTAAACCTAATTTCCAATCTCGGCAATCTCTAGCTTTTCTAGAAGTTCAGATATTCTAATTCTAATTTTGAGTAATATCTAAATTCAAATGTTAATATCTCGATAGCCATAGAGGTAAAAGGTAACAAATGCCACATTTATGAAATTGTCTTTCAATGGCCTACTTAGAAACATGAATGTATATAGGGTGTTCCATTTAAGAAAATTGACATTGACAGCGGTACATGAAAATGGAACACCCTGTATATTTTATATGTTCCTCACCAAATTCTAAATCGAAAATAACAATTGACGTGTCCGAGCATTTCATTGAAATATTAATAAAAAAGAAATTATGAATTTTATTCCAAACTTTAGGACCTCACTGTATAAGGATATAAAAGCGCTAGCCAGATGTGAACCAAGGTACGGCGAGCGCGAGCGGGATATCGCGTTGGAATAAAAGTCCAAACGGTACAAAACGGATGCGTTAATATTTTGTTACGTATTGCGTCAGTTTGACTATGTGCCTTGTGCTTGTCACAAATCATTTCTTTTATTTTATTGTATCAATACTACACCAACTTGAAACGGCACAGATCACTTTTGTTGGACATCAGAAACCGAGCAGTTGTGTCGGTATTTTCAATACGCCTATGATACTTGCGTAAGATGCGAGGTCTGTGAATTTCTTATTTCCATTTTTTTTAATATCTGCGTTTCTTTTTAGTGGACCTTCTGTTTTAGAACCAAGAATCTTTAATTGTTTAATATTGGGGCTTTAATCGTTACCATTACAACCAGCACTCAATATTGCATCTTTGGACGTAACCTTCCCCACACCTCTTCGAGTGCTCTCATATTTGTCTCTCTATCCCCATCCATTGCGCAACTTTCTGGTATTGCTTGACGAATGACGATCTGTGCCTACCATGTATTCTTCTTCCCAATCTGAGCGTCTTTTCCATAATATTTTTTCTTCACTTGCCATTCAGTTGTTTGTGCCCTATCCCAATCTTTGATCCATCATCGTTCTTCTGCCCTTAGTCTCCTTTACCAGGATGCACTTATTGTATAGGACCTCCGGTGGTAGTAGTAGTAGAAATTTCGTCAGCCCGTGTTTCTTTCCCAAATAGGATTTTTTGTCCGAGGAAGAGGTATTCTCTAACAAATTCGATAATGTCTTTCCTCCCAGGTAATGGTATTGACGTCACAGCGTCTTCCATGTTGTCATTATTTTGGGTTTGAAGATGTTCATTTTTAATCAGATTGATTCAGATGCTTATCTCAAATCCATCACCATTCTCTTGGGTTGCTCTTTAACAGACGCAATCAGTAGGCTCGACAATATTGACTTCCAGTTTTATCACGCTTGTATGAAATTTGTCACTTTCCATGCTCGTTACATAATATACTATTTCCATCACATAAGTTATGCTACATGTGCTAGTGAAAATCTCGTGACCCGTCAAAGTAGCCCCCGAAAAAACAGCCCCGACAAAATAGCCCCGAACAAAACAGTCCCATCAGGTCTAAAACCTATAACATCTTCATTAAAAAATTTAAATTCCAAAAAGTAAGACTGAAATCTGCTCGATAAGGGAATCTTGAAGAACCCAGTCGTCTGTTTAGATGTAGAAGGATATTCCATGGAATAACCATGGGTGTCATCCTGGGTAAATTCTATTTGCCAAATGCTTATCATTTCCCTCTCGAATTGAAACTTATTCAGCTATCGGTTTATCTCTTTAAAAAACTTTTCACTACGCGTATCATATGCATTTTTAATTTACTTGTGGAGTAGTCAAGTTTATCATTAGCAGCGTGAAGTAAAAAGAGGTCCCACAGTTTTCCTCTTGAAACTTTAAAAAGCGGAGTGAATTAAATGATATATACGGTGCACTGAATTTAATATTTCAAGAATTAGGCTGTAGTCAACATGGTTTACACCACCGAGTGAGTATTATTTTTTCGTAATTATTTCTTTGTAAATACATACTTAAAATAGTTACTTAAATAATAAACAAAATAGCTTCATGTATATTGACCTCCACTTAGCATATTGCAGAAAATTCGACAGGTATTTCCTGATTTTATATGGGTTTTCCTTAATGTTACTGACTATAATCAATTTTCATGTTGAAATTTCTTCACCATTTACGTTTATAAAATTTAAAACTGGATTGGCATATATTTGCAAATGAATGTATTAATTACCTGTATTAGCAACGAAGCGTGCAATAACTTTTTTACCTTAAATCTGAGACAAGGTTCTTTCCTGTGTCTACGACTGAGTAGTTTCCTTACAGGTACCTACTCATGTTTTTTACCGTTTAGTAATAGGAATTGAAGTAAGGTAAGCGGAAAAATGATTTACTGAATCTTTCACGAAGTATTATAGCGTTTTTAGTGATACATTCTAAATTGATAGTCAAGTTTATGTTTACGTGATTCATTCCTAGAATAAAATATTAATTTATACTCCGATTATCGACACCCCATGATTATTATTCCATCAGAACGCGCCTTAGGAATACTGCTTTTCGTCAGTTTTCCAAATGTTTGATGAGGTCGTCCATTTTCTTAAGACCGTCTTCTTCTCGAGCAAGAGGCTCCACACGTCTGGAGCACCGAAGTTGAGAGACAATCTGAAGAAACAATTTCGATGGTATCTAACGTGATTCAAAATATCTACACGTCGTAGTGTTTTATTTTTTCTCTTATACAACGTCATAGAGCTCAAGCTAAGAGCTTATCATTAATAAATGCTTATCTGCTCCTAGCAATGTATTCAACAGACAGTGAAACTTCTGAAATGTTGGCGCGCTTTCCTTACCCAAGTATATTAGGAATTAGAAGATTAGAAATAGAAAACAATCAAATTTTCTTTTAATTACATAATTAACAAATTTTAGCAGAAATTATATTAAAATATACAATGTTTCTCCTTGAATAAGTATGCACTCATTGTTATCAGCTGAAAAGTAATATGAATCAACTATATACACGTTACTTTTGATTTAATTTAAGGTTTTTAATAGTACAATGCGAGTTTCAATTGATTTCAGGCAGAACTCGAAAATGCCACTGATACGCAAAATCAAGAAACTGGTGTTCAGACGGATACCAATAACTCAGTGGGCGCCAAAGTATACAACGCACAAGTTTGTCAGTGATTTAATCGCTGGCATAACCGTTGGCTTGACGGTAATGCCGCAGGGGTTGGCTTATGCTACATTGGCTGGACTGGAACCACAGGTAGGTCTCAAATATTATGAATTTCTTAGTTATGATGTGTATTCTATTAACAAAAGACGCGGGACGTGGAAAGGAAATTCAAAATCTTTAGGGGAAAGAAATGGAGAGAAATGGTACACTCATGGCGGACGACATAAGAATTGAAGAACGATGGAAAGAGTATTTCAAAGAAATTGAGGGGATGAGGAAGAATTCGATAAGCAGACGACTTACGAAGATGTTATAGTGGTGAAATCTACAGAGGAAGAAGTATATTCTGTTATTCAAAAGTTAAAGAATAATAATGAAAAAGAAAAAAAATGAAAATGAAAGAGTAATGTTCAAGGAAGTGGCAGAATTTGCATATTTGGGGATCAGAATAACCAATAACCAATAAGTCTGAAGACGAGAAACAAGTGGACTGGAGATTGACAAAGGGTAGCAAGTGTGCAGAAGAAGGGATAGAATGGAGAACAAGTGCAGCTAGTTTACTACTTATATAAAGAAGAAAATATAATGAAACAAGTAGCATGGGGAGTGCCGGACAGTAAGAAGCAAGGGAGGCTACCAAGAAAAATTTTAGAAGATTTGAAGGAAACACATAACGAATTGGTAAAGCAAGGCGAAGAAAAGTGATTCTGAAATGACATAATTAGGCTGGGGGCCTGAAGAGCCTGTCAAAGTCAATAGATACTTACACTTTGTACAAAATCAGATTTACTGGTATTTGGGCCGCTCACAAAGTGTTATAGGATTATGCGATGACATTAATTGTCATGTTCATTGAACAGTGTCAATTTTCGCGTCAGATCCAGATGTCAAAACACCAAGAAAGTAATAAACAAGGCTATGCAAAAATCATAAGTGACATCAGGACAGTTATAACCTACTTCCCGTCAAAATTGTGGTGTTTTCATATAATTCCGAGTATAATTCAGAATTAGGTTGAAAACGAGGTTGAAAAGCTTTTTAAGTAAATTTCACCCAAATTTTCAGTCTTCGGATTGAACAAATTCACTCTTCATAAAGACCCTGTTTATTCTAAAATTCCCATTGCACATGTTATTTTTTATACAACTACCTATTCCAAAAAACATTTTATCCTATCTAATAAAAGTGATGTTAGTCGTGGAGAATGCGCAATAGACACGTACCGTTTCGATCTAGCGAGGTCAGATTTTTCGTTTCCGTCTCTTTTTAATACGTACGGGAGCCGATCGCCAAAAGTGCGTACGTCTGAACTATCACAGGTAGGTATCATGTTTGTTGTCGTTGTAAAAGTATACGCCGTCAGAAACAATGCAAAGTTATTGGACGCATGTACTCCGTAAGCCCCAGCCAAATTGAACTATTTCATTTTCGATTATTATTACCTCATATTAAAGGAGCAAACAGATTTGAAGAACTGAAAATAGTAAACGGAGAAATGCAGGAATCTTATGTAGCAGCGTGTTTAAAATTAGGTCTTATTTAAGATCATCACTAGTGGAAAAGAGCCATGAATGAAGCTGAAATTTGGATGATGCCCAGACAGCTGAGATATTTTTCGTATTTTAATGCATTGCCGACCAATTTATCAGGAAGAATTGTGGGAAGAATTTAAAGACGCAATCACAAGATTATGAAAGACGTTACAGCAATACTGAAGGACAAAAAAGCCTATATTCAAATTAGTTCCATACTTTCTGCGGAAGGTTACAATCTTTCAATGTTTCCTACCATGCCACGACATTGAATATGCAAATGAAGAACATGCAATAGAAATAGGATCACGACCTAAATGAAAAGCAGAAAGAAATTGTAGATACTATTTTGGGTAAATGTGATGCTAACATAAATGAATGAATTTCTGAATCTTCATGTTTTTATATAGACCGTCCAGGAGGCTCCTGTAAGACTTATGTTTATACAACCCTTTACAGCTTACTGAAGAGTACGAATAAAATTGTTTGTACCATGGCCTTCACGGACATAGCAGCAACACTACTTCCTCATGGCAGAACAGTTAATAAAACGTTTGGGTTACCTGTTCCTCTGTTTTTAGATTCATCTTCCAACTTTAAGAAAAATTCAAAAGAAGCAGATTATTTAAGGAGTGTAGATGTTTTTATTTGCGATGAAGCTCCTGTGGCGCCAAGGTATGCTTTAGAGCTTTAGACAGAACCTTACGAGACTTTGTGAATTGTGATGTTCCGTTTGGTGGAAAAATAAATTATAGTGTTGCGATTGCGAGGAGATTTTTGACAATTGTTACCAGTTAAAATAAATGCTACCCGCTGCGAAACAGTGAATTTAAGTATCAAATTTAGTTCTCTTTGGAGTTATTTCCGTAAATTTTCTTAAACACAAAATATGCGGGCTCTACCACAGGAACAAGAATTCACCAAGTTTTTATTGGATGTTTGAGATGGAGTTTTGAACGATATGAATAGCAATTTAGAATTGCCACAGAGATGTATTTATAAATCGGCTATCGTTGAACGTATATATGGAGGAATCAATTAGAGAAAAGCGATTCATAGATATGACCTAATCAGCTATTCTGATGTTGAAGACATTAACAAGAAAGTGGTAGAACTGCTAGATATAAAAACAGAAAAAATATACCTATACAAACTTGGATAGTGTTGAAAATTGTGATAATGAAGATTTGAACGATGCTATTCTTTCTGAATATTTAAATACTTTAAACCCGCCAAATTTTCCTCCGCATGAATTGAATTTTAAAAAATATCATGTTGTAATGATTTTCGTCTATAAAATAATAATTAGGCGGTCTACCCAATACAACTGTTCCCAATTCTGGTAAATTTGAAAAATAGCACATTAGCTCAAGCTTCGTTTGGACATAATGCCTATTTCTGCGCCCACTATTGCTATATCGAGCACCGACATTGAAAAATGTAATTCTAAGTTTATAAACAAGTATTTTCTCATAATAACTTATGAATCGTCGCATAATATTATCACGTCTCTTGTAGATAAAAAAGTGACCAAAGAACTTATGGATGATGAACTTGACCTATAGAGACTGTCCCACACGCAGTGTGGTCTAATCACTTTTGCGTTTTTACAACGAGCAGAGATAAGAAAAAATAAAAATCCTACGAAATCACATGGCTGTAGGTTCATTAAAATATTTTGATGAAATGTTTGATATTTTCCTTGCGGAAAGCAGGGAATTATTAAGCCCAGAGCAATAATATACTCCACTAAAAATGACAGGCCTTGGTACCAGTTCACTGTTTCTTGTTTTATTTCTAAATTTAAAATCATATTTATGTTTTGTCAATTATTTACTTTATCTTTAGTGCTTTACTGTTGACGCAGATTTCGATTATCATTGTCTTCCTGGTGTAATTTTATTTTATGCGAAAAATTTTTGTTAATCTTTTTTTATTTAATATTCCTGTTTTGATTTCCAGTATGGACTCTACTCCTCGTTCGTTGGATGTTTCCTCTATGCAGTTTTCGGCAGCTGCAAGGACATAACGATAGGTCCAACTGCTCTCATGGCACTTATGACGTATCAGCAGATAGCCAATAGGAGCGTAGACTACGCCATTCTTTTGTGTTTCATTACGGGCATAGTGCAATTCTTAATGGCACTGTTTCACCTAGGTAGGTAAGAAGTAAGTTATTCCATGTCTCCACTCTATTTCTCCCTAAATTGCGTGTTATTACATAGTTAGCGCAAAACCAATAACACATACACCATAAAGGACACGAAAAACAAAAAAAGATTAATCAATTATTTGTATACAATTTTTTAAATAGTTTCTTGTTGTTTTGTTGTAGGTGTCCTTATAGACTTTATATCGATACCAGTTACGGTTGGCTTCACTTCGGCTACGTCAGTAATTATAGCAGCCTCTCAACTCAAAAGTCTGCTTGGACTGAAAATTTCTGCTGCTGGCTTTGTTGATACTGTGACCAAAGTTTTTAGAAATATTCATGACACTAGGTTTACTGATTTGGGCCTTGGGTTGACCAGCATTGTTATTCTCTTGATCTTGAGGGTAATTATTTTATACGGAGTACCACAAGGTTCTAATCTTGGACGTCTTGTGTTCACAGAAATTGAAAGATATAAAACTAGTCGGCAAGGAAGCTAAACCTACCAGATCCCAAAGATTCTGTTCTAATCTCTTGTGGTTGATATCAACTTCAAGAAATGCTGTAGTCGTAATAACTTGCTCGGTCATAGCGTATTATTACGAGCAATCGGAGGCAGGATCTCCATTCTTGTTAACAGGAAACGTGCGTCCTGGACTACCCGAATTCAAGCCACCACCCTTTGAAACGGTAGTGGATAATAAGACTGTTACGTTACCAGAAATGGTCAGCGATCTGGGAACGTCCATATTTTTGGTTCCAGTTATTTCTGTTTTAGGAAATGTGGCCATTGCCAAAGCTTTTGGTAAGCATGTCATTCTTCTAATGAAAATCATTATTATTTTTTTATTTTACAGCGAGTGGGCAAGTCATAGACGCAACCCAAGAACTGTTCACTCTATCATTGTGCAACATTTTTGGTTCCTTTTTCTCTTCCATGCCAATTACTGGCTCCTTCTCACGTTCAGCAGTGAATCATGCTAGTGGCGTCCAAACACCATTGGGAGGGGTTTACACAGGTCAGAAAATATTATTTTATTTGCAGAAGGTTATCAAAATTTTTGATAATTATTGTTATCTTCTGTCCGTGTTAGACACAGATAAAATTTATATTCAATGAAATAATTAAAGAGAAGTGATATGATTATTCAATCACTTTCATTTTCATTTTATTACAGGAATAATGGTAATCTTAGCTCTGAGTTTCCTCACCCCATACTTTGCTTTCATCCCCAAAGCATCCCTGGCAGCAGTCATCATGTGTGCAGTCATTTTCATGATAGAGTATGAAGTTGTTAAGCCGATGTGGAGAACTAGTCGTAAAGATCTCATCCCAACCTTCGCTACGTTCCTTCTCTGCCTCGTTATTGGCGTAGAATTTGGCATATTGGTAGGAGTAGCTATTAACATATTATTTTTATTGTATCCGTCAGCGAGGCCTACCGTTAATGTTGAGAAACAGACTGTAAGTTGAATCAAGAAGTGCCCGTACAACAGTAGCTTATTTTTCGTAATTTAAGGCACAATGTGGAATCCAGTATATCCAAATTACCCCTGGCAATAGCCTGTACTTCCCAGCTATTGATTTCATCAAAACCAGCGTCGGAAAAACTGGACTGACATCATCTCATCTTCCCGTGGTTATAGACTGTCGATTTATTTTGGGTAAGTCATAATCGAAGCATATTTTATCATAGGTTCAAACCCCATTGCTAACACTACATTTTTACGCCGTTTTCCCAAACTAGGTGCCGATTTCACAGCTGCCAAAGGAATTTCGGCTCTAATAAACGAATTCATCCAAAGAAAACAGCCCCTGTATTTCGTAAACGCGAGGGATGAGGTGATTTTAGTATTCAAGGGCGCTTCCGACGATTTCAGATTCTTCAAAACGAACGAAGAATTGGAACAGGAACTAAAAGACTACAAAGATAGACAGCAAGTGAATGAAGATGGAAAACTTATTTTAAGTGTTGATGAGGTGCAGTTAAAAGATTTGGAGTTAGAGGAAGTGACGTTTGAGAATGATGATAATTACGCGAATCGCAAAAAGATTTAACCAAAAGAGAACATTAATATATTGACGTATTAGTTTTAGATTGTAATTATTATTATTAAAACACTTTTTGTACTATTTTAGTTGTCTTATTACACACTTTAGAGATTTTCAAATGAGAATGCAGAAAGCTGTAGACCACTGGTTTCGTCTTTGTGGGACTTGTCAGTCCATATCCTCTGTTTAGTAGGTATGCAACATAAAGTAAATAGAAGAGAAAAGAAATTAAAATTTGTCCAGGTAAAGAAAAAGTTTTGTCGCTGGTGAAAGAGATGATCAGGACATCAGGATAGTATTTATGTAAAAAGAGCTTGAAATTAAATCCAGAAAACTGGATCTGAAAAAGAAACGTGATGGAGGAGGCGACGGAATTCAAGAATGTCCGATATTGGTTTCAAAGAATCAATGGAGAGGAATCATGTAAGAGACAGCGATAAATTCGGCAAAGGAAATTGCGCAGACATGAGTATTGGGGAGAGAAGATTCGGCCAAGATTTCAATAGACGAATTTATGCAGCCGAAATAGAGAGAACAGGTAAAATTGGAGAGTGTGCAGGATATATTGTGTGAGGATATATTGTGATTGAGGAGACTAAGCGAAAACATGAGAGTAAAAGGAGGGAAAAGAGCAATGAGCACGAAAAATGTATGCAGGGGGCAAAAAACAAATTAGTTAGTGCTAGAAGGAAATAAAGAAACGGCTGCTCAAAATAGGAGATGAAGAGAAGAAAGTTGAGAGAAGAGGTGGAAGAGGTGACGGGCAGGCACAAAAACTTGCAATTGCAGGCGCCGATAGGAAAGTTGAAAAATGCAAGTTATAATCGTAAATATCTAAAAAGAAATATTGACAGTAATGCCAAAATACCTTAGGGAAGATAAAGAGAATGATAGATAGAAGACGATATCGAGGTTTAAATGGGGGATAGAGGAAAATTCAAGAACATATTGAGTGAGGTAGGAAGGAAGAAAGTGCAAAATGAGTGGTCGAACCGAAATAAAAACAAATAAAAAAAACAAAATATACAAACATGAATCTTCCAGAATTATAGCTTTACATCGAAATGAATTTTTCCCAATAATAGTAGTGAACTTTTTAAATCTTGCAATATTAAAATGATTCCCGAAACTGGCTACAATGAAACAAATCAATGTGTTCTGTTTTTTACAAAAATTTCAACAGCAATTTGACGAGTTTTTTATTTTGCCTAAATAAATTATCAAACCTTCCCAAGAACGAACTCTTGAAAAAGCCACGCATAATTGTCCGTGAGTAAATATTTCTTTTCGGAGATCAATTCCTATTTGATCAAATGTTTGGCCTTGTGATTTGTTAATCGTCATTTCAAACGCTAGTTTAATGGGAAATTATTGTCGTCTTTTAAAAGTAAAAGGATAAACATTTTCACAGTACAACGCTATACGGTTAACAAAAACTATATCTCCATGTTTATCTCCTGTTGAAATTTTGCACTGTAGGATATTGTCTTCCAATTGTAAAATGAACAATCTCGTACCTTCATTAATGCTGAGATTTCTAACCAAAATCACAATTCAATATACTTTCAACTTCAATTCATGCGGAGGAAAATTTGGCGGGTTTAAAGTACATATTTAAATATTCAGGAAGAATAGCATCGTTTAAATCTCCATTATCACAATCTTCAACACTATCCAAGTTTGTTATATTTTTTCTGTTTTTATAACTAACAGTTCTACCACTTTTTTGTTAATGTCTTTAACATCAGAATAGCTGATTAGGTCATATCTATGAATCGCTTTTCTCTAATTGGTTCCTCCATTTATACGTTCAACGATATACGAATTATAAATACATCTCTGTGGCAATTCTAAATTGCTATTAATATCGTTCAAAACTCCATCTCCAACATCCAATAAAAACTTGGTGAATTCTTGTTCCTGTGGTAGAGCCCGCATATTTTGTGTTTAAGAAAATTTACGGAAATAACTCCAAAGAGAACTAAATTTGATACTTAAATTCACTGTTTCACAGCGGGTGGCATTTATTTTAACTGGTAACAATTGTCAAAAATCTCCTCGCAACACCATAATTTTTCCACCAAACGGAACATCACAATTCATAAAGTCTCGTAAGGTTCTGTCTGTAATCCAAACGTTTTATGAACTGTTCTGCCATGAGGAAGTAGTGTTGCTGCTATGCCCGTGAAGGCCATGGTACAAACAATTTTATTCTTACTCTTCAGTAAGCTGTAAAGGGTTGTATAAACATAAGTCTTACAGGAGCCTCCTGGACCGTCTATATAAAAACATGAAGATTCATAAATTGATTCATTTATGTTAGCATCACATTTACCCCAAATAATATCTACAATTTCTTTCTGCTTTTCATTTAGGTGTTTATATTGTCGTGATCCTATTTCTATTGCTTGTTCTTCATTCGCATATTCAATGTCGTGGCATGGTAGGAAACATTGAAAGATTGTAACCTTCCGTAGAAAGCATGGAACTAATTTGAATATAGGCTTTTTTGTCCTTCAGTATTGCTGTAACGTCTTTCATAATCTTGTGACATTGCTTCTTTAAATTCCTCCCACAATTCTTCCTGATAAATTGGTCGGCAATGCATTAAAATACGAATGAATAAATATCTCAGCTGTCTGGGCATCATCCAAATTTCAGCTTCATTCATGGCTCTTTTCCACTCGTGATGATCTTAAATAAGACCTAATTTTAAATACGCTGCTACATGAGATTCCTAAATTTCTCCGTTTACTGTTTTCAGATCTTCAAATCTGTTTGCTCCTTTAATATGAATTTATTAATAATAATCGAAAATGAAATAGTTCAATTTGGCTGGGGCTTACGGAGTACATGCGTCCAATAACTTTGAATTGTTTCCGACTGCGTATAATACTTTTACAACGACAACAAACGTGATACTTACCTGTGATAGTTCAGACGTACGCACTTTTGGCGATCGGCTCCCGTAGGTATTAAAAAGAGACGGAAACGAAAAATCTGACCTCGCTAGATCGAAACTGTACTTGTCTATTGCGCATTCTCCACGACTAACATCACTTTTATTAGATAGGAAATTCATGAGACCTTATTTTCCAGACTAGGCACCCCCCACTACCGCATAATTCCGTACTTACGGTAACGGGCGTATTTTCTACTTAATATACTATTTTCGTAACCGTTCTTAGCACCACACCTTGGTGGCTCATTGGTTGATGTGCCATTGTCCCAAGTCGCAAGGTTGAGGGTTCGCACCTCGCAGTAGTTCTGTTTTGTTATGATGATTTCTCTTTTTTCTTTTAACCGAAAAATCGGTTCTGGTCCAAAAGGACAGCTAGGGGATCGCCATCACGCGAGACAGACGTCCACTAATTTGATTTTATAAATCACCATTGTTTACAAGTTGTCGGTAGTGGGGGGTGCCAGGTCGGGAAATTAAGCTCTCGTAGGAAATTCGTGTAAGGTTTTCAAGTTTATGTTCATAAATGGGTTGGATTCGTTCATTTGATGTTCACTGCATGAAAAATAAAGTTATGTATCGTCTGCTTAGAAATGACTATTGCAATGACCGAGGGATTTTTTAAAAGTTGATATGTGAATGGAAAACAGCAGAGAGCCCAATATTGAATCTTGTGGTACACCGTTAATGCAAAAGTAAGACAATCGGTTTTAATATTTTGCTATTACTTCTCTTTCACATAAAAGGGTGACCATAAGACCAACCGCATTGTTATCAAAATCAATGTTTTGTAAAGATGGTAACATTCTATATGAAGAGCAGCTCGGAAAAAGGTAAATTACCTATATACATCTTCGTTGAATTGAGACTAGTTAATATTTTTCAAATATCTTACAAGAATTAAGAGATGGCTTCGTAAGATTAATATTGATATTGATTTGATAGTACTTCATCAAATGAGCTAAAAATATTTCCAACCCAAACTTCAAAGGTACTCAGAAATGATGGAACTGGAAATTTACTTGCACCATAAACTACACCAATATATTATATACTTTTCTTGATTTTATTTCTTTCTTGTATTATCTTGAAATACGCGTCGTTAAATTTTTGACAATTTATTTTTATAGGTACCTACTCAATGAACCGGTAAGTGTGAAAATAAGAAACGATAAATGTATAAAAGATAATTTATTAAGCATGTAGTATAATAATTTCATAAAATAGTGCTGAGAACGAGATCATAAATATACATTGCAAACAGTAAAAACAACCAAAGTATAGAGAGCAATAAAAGTATTATTACAAAAGTACTACTAACACATTCTACAGAAGAATGAGCACGAGTATCAACACCTTACAATTAAATAAAAAATAATTGTATGTTAAAAAAATATTGCACTTAAAACAAGAAAAATTGTTTAAATAAATAATGTTTAAAAAATTAAATTTGAGCATGGTTCACAAGTATCAATTTAATAATTGGTTCTAAAATTTTTCGTTAACAGAACTTAGTATTTCTTTGGAAAACTAGAAAGAAACATAATTCTTACTTCATATTCTGAAAATTTAGTATAATCCAGAAGGCAGGTCAGTGACTTTCCCCACACTGTTTTTCCCATTTCCACAAGAATATTCAATGCTTTTAAAAAAATTTGTGCTGGTGTTGTCCCTTAGAATGTAACCAGAATATAAACCAGCGTTCGTGTGCCCTCTCTTGATCAAGAAACTCGAATTGGTCTTCTTCTCTTGCACCCGAGGAAAATAATAAGGAGATTCCAACCTATCGGAACAATCGAATTTTTTGGGGGGCAAGAACATTCTTTGCTTCTCATCGCTGTATTGACTTAAACTTAATTTTGAAACATTAAACTCTTTTTTGGAATTAATGAAAACATTTGATATGCTCCTTGCCAAAATTTTGTTGCAAGATTCTGTTTTGGGCATTAGTCTATCGTTTTTTGAACTTTGCTCTGTCACTACTATGTCTACCATGGCATCTAATCCATCATCTATTCTATCTAGGCTCTTGGATTTTATTCTGCTTTCTTTATCTTTACAATCTTTTTGTAATTTTGATGAATAATTATTGGCGTAAAACATGCCGTCGAAACTGCTATGTTTGACCGATTTTTCTGCTTCGTTTGTCTTAGGCAGCACGTGCCTGAACGATTCAGATCTCTTGATGTTGTTTTTGCTTGCTTCTTGTAACTGATATCTAGAAGCACTTAGTAACGAATCCGAACCTTCATCACTAGTAAAATTAGTTTCATTCTCGAAGAATATCTCTTTAGTATCGCACTCATAGTCTTCAGTTGGAACGTACACTTGAATTAAGCTTCTAGCTTTCCTGGGAGGTTGCGGATGCAAATTGGAGGGCACTATTTCAACTTCAGGATCAAATACTGAATCACAAGATTCAGTCTTGATCACAATTTTTCCGGAATATTTATTTTGGTCAATTTTTGTGCTGCCTCGCTCTTTTTGCTTTCTCATACTTTCTTCTTTAAGATAATGTTCAGTTTCTGCATCGTTTATAATGTTTCTTAATTCTTCTATTACATCGTCTATGGTTGTTTCTTCTTCTTCTTTTTTATGGTGGTTTTTGGTGTTATTTATTGAAATTGTCTGGCTTTGCACACTATACATTTCGTAAATGCTTGATTCACGTTGTGGATCACCTTCAGGAGTCATACTTCTTTCAGAGGAAGAAATTCCTTCGTCTTCTGCTGGTGTCGAATCACCTAGAATATTAATACAGCATAATATTTGTGTGTCAATGCTTTACGTATGACTTACTTCTTTTAGAATATCCTCTATCGGTTTGTTTTATTGATTTACAAGATTTTAGCGATGCTACTTCATCCTGAAGTTCGCTGCATCTATCTTTAAGGCACTGTTCCAAGGAAATTAAGACACCCTTTTCTTCTTGGAGGATCTAAAAATTATTGGTTAAAATCAGGAATGGTGAGGTTATTAGATGGGAACTTACCTGAATCCTTCTTTCTAGTAACAAAACTTTGTCTCTTAGTGTATCGTTTTCCTTTTCAACCTTTCTAACCCTTAAAGTTAAGGCTTCTATGTTGATATGGTTCTTCTCCCAATGGCCTATTTCTTTGAAGATTTTTTCTGCTTGTGGTGAATTGATCAGCACATTCTGAAACAGGAGCATTTCAATTTCCCACCATGAGATGGTACAACCACCTGGAGAACTTAAAAAGAAACTTCTTTTACTTACCTTTTTGATTGCTGAAACGTCAAATCCAGCTTGTTCCAGTTCTGCTTGAACATACAATCTTTTCTGCGCCGATCCTGCCGTATCTAAGAAAGTATTTACAAAGTTCATTCCAGCTGCCAAAAGTTCTCCCTGTCCTCCAGCAGACATAAGAGTACCAACTAAAAACCTAAACCGAACCGGTTCGCCAAACCTTAGCCTCAGTGTCGACAGAGCTTCAGATACAGCAGTATGTCCATCTCCTACAGGTTCACAAGCTTTTGCAAGTAACTAGAATATGAATATTAGTTTGTTAAATTGTCGTGCAATCAAAAAGTTGTTTACTTGTAAAGCTATTATTCGTGATTTATTCACATTGCTCATGATGCAAACGGCCAAAGCGAAGAGTCCTGCTGATGAAGACGATAATTTTCTTATAGCATCCGAATATCGCATGCAGCAACTGAGAAGGCATTGCAGGCATGAATGTTCATCTAAAAGCGCTCTTCTTTGTATAGCTGGCGATATCTTTCCTGTTGTATTGCTTGAACCCACTCCACTTAAAGTGGGAGTGTTACACTGGCTCAGTTGGATTGCCCTTAGTAGTTCCAGGAGAAGGGTGAGTCCATCCAGAGGGTCTGAGACGAATTCTTGGATAAAACTGCAAAGAATGCAAATATTACACACAGTGGTTAAATACTGTTTTTGCACCTGTATTGTTTTTATTGTTCTTGACATCTGCCTTGCATATCTGGACTCTTTAGAAAGCAACACTGAAATCATGTATGAGAATCTGATTAAACTGAATGTACCAACAGGACTATAAAAATGTGAGAGCAACATATGCTGCATCTAAAAATGAAAACTGGTTTATTTTAAATAATATAGCAAAGCTTTTATTAATTATGTTATAAAAAGTTTTATAATTAACTGCTATTTGTATAAAATCTGCTTTCTATCTGATAAGTAAACCCAAGCAACTAGATAAAAATAGTAACTATTCAACTTTTTTGAACCATAATCCCACTGAACATTCAGTTCTTGTGAAGTTGTTCTGTTCATAAAGATTCTTGGTCTTCAACAGGAAGCTATTAATGGATACAATTCCTTTGAAGTAACGTACAATGATGGAATTATTTTTGGAAAAGCGACAATCTTGGATTTTTCTCCCACAAAATGTTTTAGTGGGCGCTACTGGGGTGCCTTTCTTCCTTGTAAACTCAATGGAAGTTGTTCTTCTCTTTTCTCAAATGACAGCTCTACTGATACTTTGTTTACAAAAGAGTTTTCTGAAAAAATTGATGTCGAAACCAGGAAAGTGGTACTCCTTGCTAAGATCCAAAGGACTTCCTTAAGTTCTATTTTTGTTTTTAACAATGCTTCAGTGACAAAATTATTCTTAGTTCAGTTGATACCATTCCCCCATCATCTTGCAAATGATCAAACTACAAGCGTCGTTGAAGAATTACCGAAAATTTGAGTCGGGAGAAAATGTGAAGGGTTTCGGAAGTTCTTTTTCATTTTAGATGCCGATAGAAGCTCAAACAAATTAATAATTTATCGACATCATGTGGCTTCAGTTTGCGATATCTTCTTCTTCACTGAAGAAGTTGATTCATGTTGAGGAGAAAGGAGACCAGTAGCACTTTACATTCTTTCCCAATCATGATGCATTTCAGGCAAGACTAGATCCAAGAAGAGTTTGCTTCAGGCCCCAGAGTCTATAGAAATAAATTCAAAGAAGCACAACATTGAAAATTGTTGAAAGCAGAGTTCTGGATATCCCACAGATATGTACAGAAAAATTCTATAGAATAATAACAACAATATTCAAATAAACGATATCGGAATGGTGGACCAGAAAGTCCCAAATAACTACAGTGTCGGAAACAAGAACTATCAGCAGAATTTTTTGACACCATACAGTTTCATGATAAGTAATTACATCATGCATTTTTTTAGCAATCAATCTAGAGTTCTAAAACATTTTTTACTTGAATATAATGACTTGTCAAAATATTCCTTAATAAGACAAATTTTATTTTACACTCAATTATTTTAATCATGGGTCTTCCTTGCCATTGTCAAGCATTAGAAGATGAAGAAGGACAGGAAGAACTTTGCCAGTACGTTCCGCCGGAAGTGCCAAAATCATTTAAGCCCAACAGGATCTGGTTGACTCCTACAGTGAAAATGGAAGGTGAATCCATTTATAGAGAAGCCTATAAGCGACTACCGGGAGAAAAAAGTTTACCAGCGAAGGGCGGATCCACTCTGAAGATACCTGATGGGAAAATATCTGATGCTACCACAACCAGATTGACTTACAGGCCTTTCAAAGAGACGATAACACCTCATTCATGTGTACCAAAGGACCATCGCTTGATAGACCACAACGAGACAACGAATGTGAATACCATATACAAAATTGATTATACAGAGAAACCAATATCAGTGAGAGAACCCATGCCACAAACCACAAGTATGTTAAGAAATAATGACGCTTTTTGTGGAAAATCTATGTACAAGGAAACTTATATTGACTCAAAATCAGATCGCCCAAAACTTGTTCTTCCTAGTGATGGAATTACGCTTCCTAAAGGGAAGATTTCTTCGGAGACTACCCAAAAAATAGCGTATACTCCTATCGACGTACTCAAAGAGGCCGATGCTTACAAGAGAGACTACCCAAATAAGTCCAAATATACACCTCCAGAGGGCAGTACGAATTTCGAGTCTGTTTATACTAAATGCTACGTGGCCCCCAAAACGACTGGTAGACCGAAATCTTGTAAGAAGATTCTGGAGTACGTTCCTCCGACGAAAAAGGTGGACAATGTAACTGAATATAAGTAAGACATTCTCATTATTTGTACGCTCACTTTTAAAATGAGACACTTAGTCTACAAAATTTAAATTTATGAATCTATTGTAAAAATTGGGAGTGGAGACTAAATGAGACTAAATGGGAGACTGAGACTAACAGTCTCCAAGCTTCGTATTCTATTTTTGAATCTATTGTAAAAATTGAGATGGAAACTAAATGAGACTAAATGGGAGACTGAGACTAACAGTCTCCAAGCTTCATATTTAATTAAATTAAAAATTCGATAATTTCCTCTATTAATTTCAGAGAAGCTTATAAAGAAGTTGAAGGAGACAAACAAGACTTAATCTTACCCACGAACTCAATTTTTCTCAGTAATGGGAAAATAATAGGAGAGACTAGTTACAACATTGCTTATAAAAAGAAAGAGGTGAGACGTTTGGATCCAATAGTACCATGTCCGAAGAGACTTATAGGCAATAAGAATACAAAAGCTGATTACCTGACGACCACGAATGCTTCTTTTATCCCCCTCCCCAAATCGAAAGTGGATCCCATCTACCCTGTTCAGCAAATATTTGTAAGCAGCCGTCCTCTTGCTCAAGAAACTACTACCAGCTTGGCCTATCGTCCTGTTGGGGCCGTTAAGAAAACGCCAAACTTAAAACCTTCCTCCCTAACTCACAACCTAGGTGGTAAATTTTATGGAGTATCAACTTACAAGGACGCTTACATAGAGCAACCTCTGGCTGAAAAGCCTGAGAAGTTTTGGATCAAGGCTTCTGCTGATATCGTTAAGGTGCCTACAAACTACGAAAGCGTCCAGTCTATGAGTTACAGGTTACCAGGAAGGTACGTACGTTGCGATAAGAAAGTTGATACAGATTGCATCCCTTGTCCAGAGGGATTTGACAAGGAGAGGCGTACTTGCGAGATCAAGAATCCTTGCGTTGAAGTTCCTGGTTAAAATGAGGTTAGTTTATTACTTTTGTGGAAATTTTTATACTCATTTTTTGGGTGTGCTTAATTTTGTATATGTTTACATATTACTTTGAATGCCAATATATATTTTTCATTCAATCTGACTTTGTCTTGATGCTCTTCATAACAGTCCTTAAACTCGAAGCGAGCATACCGCCCACTGCCTTTCTAATATCTACTTCTCTGCGTTCGTACTCAAATTCTATAACTGCCATTTGCTCTTTTTACAAAACTTATTTAAGACTGATGATACAAAGTTTATAATTGCCGATTTAATTAACTCAATTTTAAAACAACAGTACGTTAATTTAACAAAAGGTGTGAATTATATAACATGTAAATTTTTTTTGTGAGTATTCAAAATAATTTCAAGAATTCGTTTTCGTTTGTCGGTCACAGCGGTGCGCGAGGTGTTTGAACTCATTAAGCCGTAATGAACCTGTGTTAATTGCTAGTTTCCTCAGAGTTGCAGATATGTAAGCAGAAGAACGTACTGGTAGCCAAGAGAGATTAAAACGTACTGTCCAGATGGAGGTAGTCTCCGTTTTAATGTGGAGTAGGTATATTAGCAGAATAAAACTCAAAATATAAATATAGTTTATACAGTAGCGAGGAAGGAGTAATTTCATAATTGCAAATTAAGCTCTTGGCATAAAAATTTACTACAGTAATAGCCATAAAACCGGCGATAAATATTGCAAGTTTATGGGAAGAGACGAGGGCATTTGATCTGTTACGATTCTAAGAGTTGCCGTTCCGAACAAATTCGAACATTTGGAAAGAACAAAGTTGTCATGGATCAAGTAAAATTGTTTCATTGTACATATAGAGAGGAGAGGCCCCAGTACTGTTCCTTGGGGTAACTTAGTTCTTCATTATTTTTTACATAACTCTTCAAGAAATCCAGACGTTCTCCTCTAAAACCGTAGGCCTCAGGCTCCTCAAAAAGTATGTGTTGAATTACGGTATGAAAAGCTTTGCCAAGATATAGAAATATACCCAGAGTTGGTCTACCCTCTTATCACCAGGGTAAAAGTAGCTTCGCTGGTACCTTGGTTTCCTACTTCTACATCTGCACTTACTATAGTTGAGATTGCTGTCTTCGGGATATCTTCTTCGGACACTGAGATTTGGTTGTATGCTCTTACCAGATCGATAGTGGAGAAGACGGTTTTACCTCGAAGGGTGCTTGATAAATCTTCGATGTGAAGGACCGGGTAGAGGTGATGACCAACTGCTTTCTGAGTTCTGCAGTTCCCAGCTGTATCATCGCGTGGAATTCTTTCTTGGCGATGTTTAACTTGTCAGATGGCAGGCGTCGGGGTTTTCGACAGACCATCCTGGTGTTGTGGGAATGTGGTGGTGGGTGGAATGTTTACTAGGTGCAAGGGTCCCCTTAGTTGGGTTATTTATGGAAAATACTCAAGGATTTGATGTTGAGGAAAAAATCCAGAAACTGTTCGAATGCAGGTACTAGTAGTGGTGCATTATTGTGCAGGGACGGAGATTTGGGTGAGAGGATCTAGAAGACGTCGATTGCGGTCATCCACTACCACTAGGAAGTTGTAGTGACTTAGAAAATCTGCGCCCATAATGAATTTGGATACATCGGCGACAATCAGTCTCCATGAAGAAGATCTTCTCTGTTTGATGTTTAGATTGAGGGTGACGCCACTTGGCGATTGTATAACGTTTTAGGTCGTGGACCATGAAGTTTAGTACGGGGAATACACAGAGCTCAGAGTCTGTATCAATGAGAAACTGTGTTCCACTGTCTCAATCAGAAACGAAAAGGCGGCTTGACTACTGGTGACTGGCTTGAAAGTTTGATTGAGAAGTTAAGCGTGAACGATTATGAAATGAGATTTTTTATTTTCCTGTACTTGTTGGTATTGAGCGTCTATACTAGAATGTCCCCGACTTCGGTGTCGAATTTTTGATCCAAATGTCTGGCAACGTAATAAAAATTAGTCTCGTCGTTCGTGAGACCTCCTAGAGTGACTTGGTTTTCGTTCTGAACGAACCGTAGCTCAGGGTCTGCGGCTAGAAAGGTGGTACTTTGATTCCAACTAGTTCAACGGCTGGAGGTGATAGTGGCATGTCTACAACAAGTTTTCTGTGGTCTGCTTACGAGCGGCTCGCTCAATTTTCTTCTGCAGGAACTTGGTGTGGCTTACCGATGAGGAAAAGAAACTTTAGAGCCAGGAAAATTACAATAATTACAATAAGGATTGTTGGGAGTGTTTCAAAGCATGCGGTGCGTTTCCACTATCAGCCTGAGCGATGAAAATCTCCTCTTTAGATAATGGTGTTCCAATTTGACAGCGTTGTTTCTTTTTTTCGTTTTTTTTTTCTTAATGTTCGGGCGTCTTGTAGGGTGACTATTAGAACTTCAGAAGTCACCACTTGTAGGAGCGTCACGTACAAACAGGAATTCAGAGTGTATTATAAAGTTGGTGCTGTAGCCCCTTCCACAAGAGTTGTTGGCAACTTCGCGTTTGGTGTTTTTGTATTGTTCGTTTGTACAATATACAGTGCCCGTCTAAAGTCCGTTCCCCCCCTACTAATTTTTGAACCATTTGAGGTACATCCATGAAATTCGGTACAAGGTAGTCACAGGTCACAAGATATTTTTTGACATATTAATGACAGCTGTCAGTCTCAAGATGGCGGACGGGCGCCATTTTGAAAAAATATTTTAAATGGGAAGGACGGTCATGTGACACCTCGTTTTAAAGGTCTTATCGAGTACAATATCATACTAAAATATGACGTCTATACCTGGAAACGTTACAAAATGGTGGCTAATCAAATTTCTAAATAACCATGAATGTTGCTCTCAATCACGTTTGTATTAGAAACAAAATTCGTTGTCGCGGTAACATCTTGTTTTCTACTTGTCAAATGTGGCATGTTTAGTTCTCCTTCATTTAGGAAAAGTGTGACCATGGCTCGTAGCTTAGACGATAAATTTGAAGCGGTTTTGATTTTTGGAGAAGCTGGAAGAAATTACCATCTAGCGGTAGTTTTCCCTTAATAAACTCTTTTTTCTCCTCTTATTGGTCGACTTCATTAAGAGATTTCACTACAAATTAGAATAAAATTTTGTTAGAAAAATTTTAAAATTTAAAAATTGAACAAAAGACATCGACGCCATGTTTTAGTATGATATTGCACTCGATCAGACCTTTAAAACGAGGTGTCACATGACCCTCCCTCCCATTTAAAATTTTGTTTCAAAATGGCGCTCGACCGCCATCTTGAGATTGACAGCTGTCATTGTTACGACAAAAGATATATTGTGACCTGTGATTACCTTGTGCCGAATTTCATTGATGTACCCCAAATGGTTCAAAAATTAGTAGGGGGGGAACGGACTTTAGACGGGCACTGTATAATTTCGTGAATAGTACATGGTGTCAGGTGCAAAAAACCGTATCTCGACAGTGAATTAACTTGACGAAAGGATGGAGTCGTTTGGATTCAGACCACCCGAAAAATTAAGTTTTGAGGAAAATTTGAGTGAAAACTGGAAAGTAAACCAGATAAGAAGAAGACTTCTGTGTTTCTCCACGTGATTTGGAGAAGCGAGACTTAGGTTATATAATAAATTCTTTTTAATTTGAATGCCAGGACAATATGAACCTTAGAAGATATAAAAACAAAATTTGAAGAGTACTGCTCCCCAATGAAAATTGTTACTTTTGAGCGGTTATATTTAACCAAATAGTGCAGAAAGAAGATCAGATGTTTGACAGTTTTCTAACAGTATTGAGGAATGCAGTTAGAAAAACTGAATATTTTGAACAAGATGAAATTATTAAAGACAGAATTGTTATTGGAATCTCTGACAAGGTCACCCAGCAGAGATTACTTCGTGAGTTAAAATTGACATTAAATATCTAAAGCAATTGATTTTTGTGGGGGCATCTGAAAATGTTCTACTTTTAGGGAAATGCGTAGGTTAGCTCAGGATAGAAAAGAATGGAGGTACGCGTCCAACCAGTCTTCGGACTGAGAACCTTATGATGATGATGATCTGAAAATAGCTTCACAATGGCCAAAGCTCATGCCCTCTTACAAATTTCCATATTTTTCTTTCAGCTTCTTGTTGTCGTCCGTTACTTGCTTTACGACAGTCATAAAAGTACATGTCAAGCTTGTTTCCGTAATACTCTGTATCATACTGATATTAACTCATTTTTCCTCCTAGCTCCTTCTCCTCCTTCTCTTCCTTAATAATATTTATTATAATGACTGGCAAACAGCCAACACAGTGTTTCATAAAGTTTGGGTCGCAGTGACCCTTCAAAATTCATCTAAGAGAATTTTCCTCCGGTTTATTGTCCGAACTTTTTATGTTGCAGACAAAACATATATAAATATTAAGACTTATAATGAGCATTGAGTCGAATGAGTGAAGCCAACATTGCAAAGGAGGGCAATATCCCTATCCAGCGGACCGTGCATGATTTTTATCGTCACTGGACGGACACTGATTACCGGGCACGTGGTAAAAGGTCGTCTTCGTCTCTTCAGCTGTTACCTACCAGTCATGTTGCGTTTGACACTATCAGAACAATCGCAGTACGTGCGGTCCGCTTCCCAAGAACTGTTTTCTATCTCTCTTTGGTGGTAACATTTTCCACTGATTGATCTTATGGGCGAAGCCAGACAGTGCTAGCTAGGGATGAGTGCAAAATATTTCTTAGCAATTTAAACCGACAATATGACAGTATCTGCTGATGCACTTTGCATGAATTCCTCTGCAAATATAGGTATTAAGCTGGTAGAGGCTTCGTCCATGACGACCACACGATGAACAAGACAGTTGATAATTTTCATTTTTTGGAAGGACATGGAGGTAACAATATTTTTATCAAGATGATGACTGACCGAGACATTTAAGAAAGGCAACTTTCCATCAAATTATTAAACCCCCATGATGGAACGAATATTTTCGAGGCGAAAACGTGACCAAATTAGGAAAATATGATCGGCAATATCTAGACCAATATGTGGGTTTAAGACTATAGCATTAAGCACTCTTTTGTCAAGAAGTGAGACATAATAAATGAATCTATTCAATTTGTTATCCAGTTATCATTACCATAATAAGTTTTGACCAAGTAACAATAATTTCTTGGTTTAATAATTTAATGATTAACGCGATATTACCAAAGAAAGTTCAATGTTTTATAATTTCTTCATTGTGTAGGTACTTCCGTCAAAATATTCAGCTTGAATTTATGTGAGAAAATAATTACAATTAATTTATCTATAATAATTCATAATTATCATTTCAACGTACCATCATCGCAGCGAACCAGTGTTTACCAGATCATGGTGAGCCTATTTCAGTTACTATAACAAAGGAACTATTTATTTACAAACATTTTCGTAATGATGCGCAAATTGTGACAGTTCGTTTTTTGTCAAAATTGACCAAGCCCACGGTTGTGTTTTTGTGATTTTTCAGTAGTTTTGTCCATCTAAAAATGACGAAAGACTGCGACGGTAAATCGCCAGAACCGGAAGCAGAATGTTGCGCTCAAGGTGTAATCCCAGTTCTCGGCGAAAACATCCCGAAAGTGATCGTCAACCCTGCCTGCTGCGACGTGTGCGTTCCTGTGTTATGCCCCGCCTGTCCTCCACCACCGTGCAAGCCAAGGAAAAGATGCAAGTATGTACAACCACAGCGTCCCAAATCATACGCCCCCTTGCGGGAGTTTGTTCCTCCCGCTGTCCCAATGGAGGATAACACTGTTCATAAGATGTCATATATGCCTAATGAAGGGGAGAGACCGAATAAGATTATACCCCCAAATAATCTTTGCATAGGCGACGGGAAGATATCAGATCGTACCACTAACAACATGTCATATCAAGGACCTAAGGCTTTACCTCCGTGCCCTATTCTTCCTTGCAATCACAAATTACTGGGGGAAGGGCCGATGCAAGATATCACCACGCAGAAGCACGATTACGTTCCCAAACCCATCAACAGACCAAGTCCCATCGTCCCTTGCGAAAATTTGTTCTCAAGCACATGTCCCCTTAGCGAAAAAACCACCAACAGAATGTCTTACATGCCGGTGTTGTGTCCAGAAAAGGTTCTTCCAGTGCTTCCAATAAACAATATTTGTCCTCCTTCAGGAAAAATGAGTTGCAAAACGGTAAACAGGATGTCATACCAGCCCGTGCAAATTCCAGAGCCGATGGATACACCTTGGGCTAGGAAAGTTATGTATCAGCCACCCTGTCTCAAGATGGAGGATAATACGACGAACAAGCTAAGCTACATGCCTCCAGGTATGTTCGTGGAATGCGACGCGAACGATCCGGATTGTATAGAGTGCCCTGAAGATTATAATGTCAGACCAAGACCTCCATGTTGTGTACCGTGTTGTCAACCGTGTTGTTGTCCTAGAGCAGCCTGCTGACCAAGGAAATTTTGTCACGAACATTATTACCCTGACGAGAAATTCTTGTTTTTTATTGTATTTTTATATAATATTGCCAAAAGGCTTCATTTACATTTTGTGATGTATTTTTTATGTATGTACAGCATTAGAGATTTTAAGAAGTATACAATAAAATTTTATGCGCAGTCTAGCATTAAATCATTGACTTAAATGGGCACTTACCTAGGATACGCCAAACGTAAGTCCGCTTTCAATTTCGCCAGTAATTCTGAGACCGTTCCAAATTGCCTTAAAGTCATCTCGTTCCCTGAAGAAATCAACATTGGGTTGCTGTAGTCCCTGAAAGAAGAGGAACCTTTGTTCCTCAGGCAGTCTGTGTCCAAACTTGGAGTGCTTGCGTAAAGACCTGGGCCTCCTCCGGGCGGTTTTCTTCCCCATTTCTTCAAGGACAAAGCGTAGTCTTCGGGGTTGTAAATTGGTGGCCTTTGTTTCTCCTGGAATCAATTAGTTTTCTGTACTTCACTGGGAAAATATGGTTACGAAATGAAGAAGAGACGGCGAGGAGTGTACACCTCCTGATCACCTCGTATTGGTGGAACATGAGAGGCATGTAGTACGTTATGCTGTTCACAAGAAGCATACGTTTAACTTGTAACACATGCTTTTAAAAACGAAAGTACATTGGGTAATTTTGATGTCATGAAGATATAATTTTTCACATCGTATTATTCGGTAATTAATCGTACGCCTCTCGAACAACAGTTTCCTTTGTTAATTGCTCACTAAGTACCTCACGTACGTTAAAGAAAAATATTCACATGGGGCATAAAAAATCTAAGTCACTCAGTTTGAATACAATACTTCCAATTTTCTTACGAGCATCTGTAATTTCTTCCAGCTATTATTGTATGAATATGTACTTCATTATTTATGTTCAGTTATGACGGTAATGAAATGAATTATGTATATTTGTTACACGTATATATATATTGTTATTTGTTTATACCTCTTGTTCAGAAGCAAGTTTAAATTCTGGTTCCGGTAACTGTTCCAGTCGTCATTATCCTACTTTATGTAAAAATCTAATAAGTACAAGCGCCAGAAGGCAATTTTATTATTAAAAATTTCTAAAGAAAGCCATACACTAGTACCAGGACAATTATCCTTAACGACATCCTGCTTTAAAAATGTTTCCGAACCGAATTAGAGGAAAAGTCTACAAGACAGGGTAATTTGACTTATTATTTCTTGACAGACATATATTGATGTTGTTATGAGCAGCAAGTACTTTCTTCTAAGTTGCATCTCTTGTGTGTTTGAGTCACGTTTTGGACAAGCTATATTTAATCCACTTTCTTCCACTTGCATGCGTATTTCCAATATGTACTTAGTTATTAGTGTCTTTGAGATAAAATAGTTCAGGTTTGATGATTTTTATCAGTGGGGCACTTAAAAATACTCCTTATTCTAGATTCCCATGAGTGCTTGTGAATAAGTTTCTAACCGCTCATACCTGTCGTGGAATAAATGTCAAAATATTTCTTAACCTACATTGGGTTTGTGAATTTTTATTCTTCTTTTTGGATTAGAGGTTTAAATCAATGGTTACAACTGCTTCTCGAAGTATTTTTAAGTTTAAATATAAATGTTTAGCGGTTTAAACTGCTGTTTTCTTGTGTTCAGCTCGTAAACTTATTGTGTTCCGTTTCATTTATTAGTTGTGTGTTGTTTGTGTTATACCTTTTAAGTTATATTCGGAAAATAAGTTATGGAATTTTATACCTATACGTAAAATTTAAATTTGGTAATAACAAAATAGAACAGATTAACAAGAGATTCTTTGGTGCGATGAATCTACGTAGCTAAAATTTATATTTATTTAGAAAATTATTAACAATTACGAAATTAAAAGTAACGTAAGTAACTAAAGAATATTTAAATTTATTCATGGAAATGTTAAAGGAAAACAACATTTTTTGGTAAGATGAAGGGATAATCAGCGCCCGCGAGCGAGACAGCTAAAAGACTAATGTTGGTATGGAGGAGTAGTTGTTCGAATTGTTTGCATTTTTATTATAAGTATGATCCAAAGAGAAAAGGAGGATGTGCCACGAAGAAAACAACTACATCCATGTCTTGATGCCTAAAATTAGAGAACTTGATAGCCCAGATCAAAAAGTCCTGATAGGAGACAATTTAGCTTCCCACTTTTCCCCATCAGTGATTAAAGCATGCTAAGAAAATAATATTTACTTAACACCATTGCCCGCCAACAGCACTCATTTAACTCAGCCGCTAGATGTTGCAGTCTTCGAGCCACTGAAGAAGAAATGGAGAGAGATTTTAGACAAATGGCGTACAGAAAGCAGATCGAGCTCTTCCATTCCAAAAGAGCACTTCCCGACTTTGCTGAATAGACTGTGGGTAGCTTTAAGTGGCAAAGCCGCTCAAAATTTCCGGCTTTAGGGGCACTGGCCTGCACCCTTTTAATCCGAATGAAGTGTTAAAGCGGATTCCAGGCTGATTGAAACTTGATGAGGAAGCCGAGACCAACATAAACCAAATCTTCATTGATGTTTTGAAAGAAATGCGTGGTTCCGACAAGCAGCCGAAGGTTGTTCGAAAACGTGGCAAGAAGACTGAAGCAGGAAAAAGACTTAGAGTTGGGCCATAGGAGGAGCAAGAAGAAATAGAGCCGGAAAATGTTGAGGAGGCTACAGCAGAACCAATAGAACCAGTTGTAGGACCATCCAGAGTATAGCCAAAGAGAGGCAAGGGCACTCTTTCAAATTTTTGCAGAATTTGCTCAGTCAACTGGAAATTCTACACCGGTCCAGATTGGATTTGTTGCATCATGTGTGAACGATGGATTTGTGGCAGCTGTAACAATGGGAGCAAAGATCCACAATTCACCTGCTCAATGTGCCTCGAATCACCATTTGACTCCGATGACAGCATAAAAGACGCGAACTTCGAGTAAAAAATATTTTTATATATGGCTAGTTCTCAAGAATTTATTTTATTTCGTGATACTTTTATTACAGAAAACGCTTAATTTTTTATAAAGAGACTGTTTGTTTATTTTGTTACATGTTTCCTTTAGTCATTTGTTTTATGTTTTTAATTTTTTAAGAAAAGAAATGCTTATTTTCTTCGTTTTTCATAATAAAAATATTTCTGAAAATTTGCACGTCAATTTGACCCTCTTAAAATTGGGCTATTAAAGTTTTAAATATGGCGAAAAAAGCTGGAACCTTACCCAATTTTTCTACGTGCCAAAGTAGGCCAGAAACACGTTCTACTTAAGATAACAAGCATTTTTCTGACCTGCCAAAGTAACCCCATTTTTTTGCCTACTTTGGCACCCCAAAAACAATTTTTTTCTCAGTTATTTGATGAAAAATTTTGAAAATAGTTGTTACGATGGCCGAATTATAAATTCAATTATTTATTTCGTTTCTGAGATATTTTGCAAAAATAGGTCAAAACCAGCCTAAGTAACCCCATTTTACGGTATTTCTTTCACATAAGTTTGAGTAGATCAAGATTTTGTACAAAATATTAATTTTCTTAATACGGCAATACAACAGTAAAGATTTTTTGTATTTGGAATTCCTATAAAAAACTTCAAAGAAGCAAAAATTTCAAAAAATTTTCTGGACGAGGAAAAGACATGCCCGGCCCTGAGCCCCCTCAATTCATGCGCCCGATTCAAGGAAATTGTGCCGGGTGGGCCACTTTGCCTCGATCCCACACTGCTCATTTTGAATTTATAAGTATATAACGTGCCCATTAGAAGATTTTCAATCTGAAATCGAACTAGAGATTTGACATTTGGAACCCGGCCATAATCAACGTTGCCCAATTCAATGAAATTATTTTCAAATTGGCGGCGCTTTCGGTTATACCGGAAATCGATACTAACATTGTTTTGTCAAATGGAAACCCCTATTTTCTTATTCGATTTTTGAATTTCGCTCACTTTATTGCGTATGATGAACCCAAGTTGCAGAGGTCTATTCAAAAATGCATATCTCTGTCACTGTCAATCAGGGGGGTTTCACTGTTATGCACGACCTTGAACTATGTTAGCTTCAGTTTCTGTAAACCGTTTTAGATGGCACTACGACTCTGACATTTGCCATCGAAACTCTGTATTACCGACTTCGTGAAATTTTAATCCAAAGTATGCGCTTTCTGTCACAACCGGCATCGTCAGCAAAATGAAAAATTTCAAAATTGTGCGTTATTTTAGATATTCCCTGGTTAAGTTCGCAGAACATCTAAATATGGTTACGTTTTCTCGATACGCAATAATATTGCATGAGAAATAGGTGCATAACAAAGAAAAAATAATTATGCACAAAAAAGCAGCAGGCCACGTATATATTTTGGCTTCCGTCAGTAGGTACTTCTTTGACATCTCTGCGAATGAGGAGTTTTTCCTCGGAAATCGAAATAGCAGCAATGCGGCTGTGAAATGTCTTCCTTCAACGTTTCTCGGTGTTGAATTAATATACTAAATTGCGCAAATTTTGTAATTAACGTTTACAAGTAAGTTTCATTATTTGATGTTAGTTTTAGTTTGCGTACGCTAAAGAATGCCTATTTGACGTTTTTTAACGTTATTTATGTTTCTACTTACAATGTAAAATGCCGATTAAATAAAACTGATGCCTACATATAAGCATGCATAGTCTTTGTTTTCTTTAATTCAGTTGGATTTTTAATATTAATAAAAATAAAGTTTAAATTTCAATTTATTCTATCTACGCGCGCTTATACACAATTGGTTCTTGTAAACAGCTAGAGATGGCGCTAAACGCGGTTCCTACTTTTAACATTAAGCTGCGCGTTCTTATTTGGGTGTTCTGTGCTGTCAATCCAAGAGGTACGTGCCATTTGATTTGAAAAAAATGAGTTTTGTCCTTGGCATTTTCGAAACTTTTTTGCAGTGTCAAACAAGACAATTTTCTCAACAAGAAGCATACTAAAAGACACCTCAAGCTTTGGGCTAGCGATCAAAAAAACCTTTTTCTTCTTGGGTTAACAGTAAGAGAGATATGAATTTTTGAATAGACTTCTGCAATGAACATTTACAGAATAAATGACATACGTCAAAAACTATAACAGGGAGATAAGTTATAACAACTTGGGTTCATCATACGCAATAAAGAGAGCGAAATTCAAAAATCGAATAAAAATAGGGGTTTAGTATCGATTTCCGGTACAACCGGAAGCGCCTCCATCTTGAAAATATTTTCATCGAATTGGGCAACGTTGATTATGGCCGGGTTCCAAATTTCAAATCTTTATTTCGATTTCAAATTGAAAATTTTGTAATGCAATATCACTACTAGTCCCAGTTAAAGGCACCCCTGTCAACAGCAGAATTCGGTACTGTTTTGTCAGTGCCAGTTGTTGACACCTAATGCCGAAAGCAAAAAGCAAGGGTTTTCCATACCAGAAAGAATAGGGTAGAAATTCTTTACAAAATGAAAGCATCAGGGTGCTACCCTACAACACAGATTAACATATTCCTCCGCCCGCTCACTCTTGCGAGATTGTTGGAGAAGAGACAGTGTCAAAATTTATTGATATGAATAGACATAATTATTCTGCTCATGACGATAATACTTTGTATAAGCTGTGAACAACATTTGACCGTGAAGAAGACCAATATGTCAGAGATACCAAATGACCTAAACAACAGAGGAAAATAGTTTCATTGATGTTTCTGTCACCTCACTCGATGACTCTATGTAACCGTCACCGACTTTCCTAGATCATGAAAATCAAGTTGAGTCTAGCGTTCAACAAAAATACAATCCTACGAATATCAGTAGACCAAGATCAAAGGACTTTTAATGACGGGTACGGCCATGGGCGTCGCCTCCATAATTTTCATGGTGAGGCGAAGCAAAATTTTGCATAAAAATTTTGCATTCAAAAGGTAGTTATACTATAGACAATTCAAAAATTTTGGAGCTATGCCCTTTTGCACAGGACTTCATAAATTGACTTTTAGTATTTCAACGGCTGATTGTCTCTCTAAATCTTCGTTTTTCACTACTCGGACTCATGTTTCTATCATCCCTTATTTTTATATCAGAATAGGATTTCAAACTTAAGGGTATTTATTTGCTTCTAAAGAAGAGCTTTACATAAGCATCGAAACTCGAAGCTTCAAGCGTTCCATGGACAACGAAGAAAAAGAAGACCATTACATAAATGCTTTTAAATGAGTACTATCTGTTTGTCGTGGACAAATAAGGTAAATTTAGACAAATGGTCAAGCAAATGGTCAAATCTGCCAAAAATTCCGCAATTAACTAATAAATTCAACTTATTTCTTGGTCAATACCTTATTCTTACTTTTAGACGGTGTATACCCTTATAGACAGTTTTAAGGTTATAATTCAAGCATAAATGATCTGATCTGCGTTCAGATTAAAGAACCAAGCTCCAAGATGAACCGCAAATGCCATCAGGCGTTCATATTAATTTTTAAAATTATAACGTAAGCAACAACCTCATAAATACCCATTAAATGTGTTCTGTACCGTATTTTCATCAAATTAATGCTTATTTACGATCAATTTCGAAGATAATATCAACTTTATTATCAAAGCTCACATTAATATTTAATTTGTGTATTTACTAACCTTGTTCGTAATATCCTCGCCAAAAGGATATGGAGCAACTTTGCCAACTTCCTGGATGTTAGGAGCCATGTATTCAGTTTCGAAGAGTTCACTGTAAAAAAAAGCAGAAACATAAAATTTGATTTAAAACTTAAATTTGAATCCATATTTTCTACTTCTTTTTATAATAGAAACCTTAATTTAATAGGTTTGACCCAGTTTTATAGAAAACTCGAAGAAGTATATTATCAGTCTTAATAGTGATGGATACCAATTAAAATACTATTACTACTGCTAAATGGCTGATATGCAAATAATATACCCACATATGTATATACGTTTTCATTATAGTCTTTAAGCTGATGTGCGTGAAAAGGTTTCTTGTGGTTATTTTGCATTTTACACCGTTTCGCTAGTAATTAAGAGGGAGCTGTTCAGCTAAGACGATATTCATGTATTTAAAGTCGTTTTTAAGTACATGGTCGTATGCATAAAATGACTGGTGAGAACGTACTGGATAATAAGAAAGTAAAGTTACTATCGCCGGTATAATGATTTGGTTTTGTTGTGTGAGTGTTTCTTAGGAGACCTTTTCAGAAATATTCAGTGTGAAGAAATATGAATGAATCCAGGAAGAAGAAGAAGAAGAAGCAATAAACAAGAAAGAGCTACAGCAAATGATTGCACACTGTGACGCGAGGAACCAACGTCAAAAATGGAGCAGACGAAACAAACAAAGACTTTCCCTTATTAATTGTGGGCCCCACACCCATTGTTGACTGAAAGAAAAACACTGCCCACAGCCACAAATTATATTTTACTACCGAACAACTCGACTCACCTCTGACCCATCAGTCACGACGATGAAACTGCTTCGAGGCAAAAATCTGACGTGAACTAATTTTCAATTTTAACACCGCAAAATCCATGTTCGTCTAAAATCAACCATGTATGGTAGTTTAATAGGTACTAACTGTAAACAAGTCACATAAAGTTTGTTTGAAACGTAGAACAGCCGGCGCAGTTATCTGTCAAAGAGATGATATCTAGACATCACGTTCAAGGTATCCTGTTTGCGTAACCAGCCTGGGAATCTCGTACGGGCCTTTAATTTCGTGTTATTTTCGTCGCTCATGAGATACATGTGCAGATAAAGCCTGTTTGAAAATGTGAGAACAGCATCAGACTTATGCAAGAATATAAATAAAAAGGAAGAGAAGTCAACAAACTGATAAGTCGGATGTAGTGCGAAATGAGACAAATTTCCAACTTGGTTTTGCTGCTGGATCCATATTTTAATATCCGATTCAGGAACGCACCATACTACTGGAGGGTATTAATTATACCTACACATAAAAAATAATGAAGACAAACCTGAATGTTGCTATCCAATTTTTATTTGTTTTCAAGTTTTAGAGCCATAACAAAATACCCTATCCACATTGTTTTAATCGTAGCTTTCTTGTACGAAATCTTCGAAAATGCCACCATCGACCTCTGTATCTTGCTTCTTGGTTTGTTTGGCAAGAACGCCTACAAAAGTCCAATGGTCAGAAGATCTTGGGGCCAAATAATAGGACCACCCCAACCACTCCTGCAGTTTGGTGCGTTCCTCCCGACTCACCTTATATGTCAATATACCATATAGCCTCAATATAGCCCCTAGTCCAGGAATTTTAGATTTTAACCCCACTATGTGTGTGCCGTAACACAAAGGCCTAACGCCATAAAAGATGATCTGGCCGCGATTAAATCCTAGTCAAAAACGAGGGTGGGTTAAAAACTGAAAAAAGGGCGCCAAGAAGTTGTCGGCCAAAACGCTATAAGCCAATGACCACAGCTCCCAAGGATCACTGATAACAGCAGTGGGGGGATCAAAAGAAAACTTAGACAAGTCGTAAATATAGCATAATGAATATAAAAGTTACAGTTCAATTTTTAAAAGAAGCATCTTTCGTCATCGACTATATTCGTATGAATTAAGATCGAGGCGTATGTCGTAGTTGTTTCTTCTCTCAATGACGGCATTCTGAGACGTAACCGTCGGCGTCGGCACAAATACTTGTCAAACAAACGTCAGAAACGTAAATGTCAGCAAAATGTTGAAAGTTTAAAATTACGCCCTAAAGTGATGAATAATTTAAATTGAGGTACTAATTACTTACTAAAGTTAAGAAAAATTGGGTAATAGGGAAAATCAAGAGAAAAATTCACTTAGAAGGTTTCGTAGAGAGTTAGGAACTCAACGGTCTTGACAGATTAAATTATAGGAATATTTTAGCATATGCACAATATGAAAAAGTAATGAAGTTAAACAATAAGTAAAAGTACAAATGACAGTAAGGATGAGGCTCACGCGTCGCTGGGGTTCTGTAGAAAGGAAACCAGGTTCTTCGGTATTCGGGAATACAGTAAAGAGCAAAGAAAAAAAAAATTATATTGTTAGCTATGTAGAAGCAATGATTTTAATATTATGTAGTACTCGTATTACAAAATTAAATACATACGATGGGTCTATGGATTTGCAATATTTAACCATAATAATATATCAAACACAAAAATAATATAAAACTATACAAAAAATTGGTTAAGTGGGAATCAATTCCCGCATGAGGGGTTCTGTACATACCTACATTAAAAAAGATTTTGTTTAATCTACAATATTATAATCCCTAAATGTATGGTGTTCAGTCAATAAATTATTATTATTTGTCACTGTCATTAACTCATTTGAAAATACAGCTGTCAGTGACAATAAAAGGGCACTGTTTCCATTTTCAGCTTTAAAATAATCGAGCAGGGATAGCACTATTTCCTGGCACTTCGAATTCAACATACGACCTCTCATGCTTAAGGAAAATTCTGTAAATGTATAAATTTTTAAAATTTTTAATATTGAACTTAACCAAAAAACTTACCGATTAAGTTTTCTTAATATAATATGAAATTGATAGATTTCTAAACAGCAAACGGAACAACAAAACAAATCAAAACGGCAGTTATATTAGAACAACTCGAATAAACTCAAAACCCCCCAAATATTATTAGACGGGAAACAAACTAAATTCACACGGCGCCTTCGCTGTAGCCAATAATGGCTAGATGCCGACATTGACATTGACAGATTGACACTGACAGTTGGAGTTGCCACGGACCATATGCGCGACGACGGTATTTAAGCAGTTGTCTTTGTCATCATTACGCTCTTACCATTAAAGGGTGGGAAAGACATGATTATCCATACTGTTTCTTTTCAATTTGTGATGCACTACAATAACGTTGGTCGTAAATCGACAATAAATTAGTTACGAAAGTTGCTTCTTTTAAAATTTGAACTGTAAATGAATCGTTAAATTACAAAAAAAACAATAAAAATGTCTTATAAAGAAAACCTCAAAGCAAGGTTAGTCACCTGGTACCAACGTTACGCCAAAAAAAAAATAAACCAAAATAGGCGTGGATGACACGAGGAAATACCTACGCGGTCGAAGCTTCGCACACGTCAGTGCACCGACGCGACGGGTTGATCACAAGCGCACTACCTACAAAACTAACTCGGCGCAACGTGAGTGTCGGCCGAACTAAATCTCGACAAAGCAATTACTGAATCAAATATAAATTACTAAAGAAACTTAGAGAGTGGCTCAAAAACTATTAAGTATTAAATATCGATGTCGATGGGAATAGAAACTTTTAGTTCGTCGTCTACTTCAGTATCCGTCAGGTCGTCATTCCAAGAAGCTTTTTATCCTGATGGAAGGATCACCAGAGAGTAAAATTTCATTTAAATTCCACATCGCTTCTGGTGAAATTTTCAATTCACATTTACGTAATACATCTTCCTATATTAATTAGTGGTACTGGACCGTTCGAACAACTACTGCTCGGGCAAATACCCCGCCAGGCATTGAATTATAGAACTAAATCCAATTTTTTGTACTACGAGACGTTTCAGACTGCTACCCCACCTAAGGTGGCATTGAAACAATCCTAATTTGTCTCAATGTACGTACGTGCTTTTAAGTAGGTCTTTGTTCAAATATTGCATGTTTTGAATGTTTTCCATACACATTCAAAACATGCAATATTTGAACATCTTGCTATACATATACCGTAAAAATTGTGGATTATAAGAGGATCACACTTCGTTTGCTTTTACCACCAATTCTCTAACTACTTGAATATTTTCAGACTTCTCTCCTTCTCTCCGTACCAAACAAGTCTCTTCGTATCCAACGTGTCCACCAATGTTCTTTCTCTATCCATTCTTCTTCTGATTTCATTATTCGACACACGATCTCGCACACGATCCGATCTTGAAAGATCACAACTTCTTCAGAGATGGTCCATTTCCACTGCCATTGCCTTACTTCAAGAGCCATATGTCGCTCTAACTATGGCCTTTTTAATGACTGTTTACTTTGCATAAGTTTTGCATCTTCACTGTCTGAACTTTTCAGACATTTTTCATACGCTTTTCTTCTTTCTTCAACGATGTCTTTCAACTCAGTCTTGTCAACATTGATTCTTGATAGATTCTTGATCCAACAATTTCACAGAGTTTGTCTTTATCTGATTTCATCACTGCATCCATCCGCTGATTGGGATAATGGTAAAGCAACGTGGGTGTACCAAATTCTGCACCTCGAAGGGTTCCAAGCAAGTATCAAGGCAAACATCAAAGCAGTCTTCACCCGGTGACGAAGTTACCATTACGACAATGACCACGGAAGCCTAAAGCCTAATAGCCCTAGTTTAGGGGATAAATGTTTAAAGAGGAAGTCCTAAGTTATCCAGTAGCAGATTTAAAATAGCAAAAAAGAGGATCAGTACAATCAGTCAATCCATTTATCTACGAAAAGGAAGCAGTGACAGCAATTGAATTACTGAACATGTTACTTCTTGGCCTCATAACAAAACTTTTATGTGTTTCTCTACCTTTAATAGCATAAAGTGATTACTACTCGTAGATACTAAATTACATTTTCAATTTCAATTTAAGTTGAACACTGTAAATAACAGCAAGATCGCTGGAGTTAATGTAGGTACTAGTAATTAATTGGAGCTGAATAGTTCACAATATTCGATATCATCTTCACAATCTCTTATGTAATCCATTAAGATGCCTCCTGCGATCTTTTTTTTCGTGAACGAGTTTTTTCAGTTATTTATTGGCGGAAATGGGAGGAGTGGAGTCGAGAGAATTTTAATTATTTCGATGGCAAAGAACCCTAGGTGCAGAAAAATAAAGCTATAAATCGCGGATAGTTGTAGCAGATGAAGTTTAAATGTCTTACTGTGGTGTTAGTTAAATTATTGGGTTTAATGACTTCCAAATATTAACGGGCCATCGTACTTCCAGCAGTTTTTAAGCAGCAGGGAAATAATATTGAACTATTTTGAACAAATTGTTGTCCCAAAACTGGAGGGTAAATAATTATGAATTTAATTTATTTCACGAAAGAAAATTTCATCACAATAACAATCAACCTAAAAATGAAACCCATGAACGTAAGCACAAACACATTCGAGCAGGAATGCTCGTAATTTTCATTACGGCCTTTACCGTATGCTTTTCACCGAAAATTCTCCAGAGTGCTTCATAAAAACACCGTTACAATACCGACACATGAATATGTTGCTTAGTTCGACGAATCTACTGAAATATCTAGACGTTTTGTATAGGTGTACGTCCAAGCAAACGTCTCGAAGAAGAGGAGAAGGTGTCGCTGACGAACATGACACGCTAACCATCTGCTGCCGCTCAAATACCGTTTGAATCACTTGCGGGATATCAGAGTCGAATAACATGTCTAATTATCTTGACTTAGTTAAGATATACGGTGTACGAAAATTGAGCTAATTTGGTTTAGATGATTGACAACTGAATTTATTACTAGCAGAATTAAGATGATTAACAGTGAAATCTGAGAGTACGTATATACACTGTACTTACAATAACGGAAAATATGTAATATATACAGTCTTCATTTTAAAACTTGCCACATAGCATAACTCTGCATCTAAAGTTCCTAGATTTAATTCAAAACAATTTTAAAGTGTTTTTGATCTATCTCAGCCAGCAGCGGTGGGGGTGGTGGTGTAAGAAGAGGATGAAGAGGAGGAGGAAGAGGAGGAGGAGGAGGAGGAGGAGGAGGAGGAGGAGGAGGAGGAGGAGGAGGAGGAGGAGGAGGAGGAGGAGGAGGAGGAGGAGGAGGAGGAGGAGGAGGAGGAGGAGGAGGAGGAGGAGGAGGAGGAGGAGGAGGAGGAGGAGGAGGAGGAGGAGGAGGAGGAGGAGGAGGAGGAGGAGGAGGAGGAGGAGGACGAGGAGGACAATTCTGGCATAAGTTAAATAATAAATCATTTTTTATAGACTTTTCGGTCCCGTTCGGGGCCTTTGTTAAGATTTATTTGTAGAATTAAATGTAAAAAGTTGACATAACATTATTTGTCAATACAAATTTTTCTAAATGAAAAAAATTATTTATACGGTAACTATGCATGAAAATATAAAAATAGGAAATGCAATTTAGCACTTTTATTTATAAAGGAGAAATAGAAATATGTATTTAATTTAACAATAATAATATGTAATAAGTAAGTTAGCAGAGAGCCGGATTTATTTTATTATATTACACTAAATTTTAATTTTTTTAATTTTAATTTTTTTTTGCTCTAAAATTTTGGTATCATTAATTTTAAAAGTACGAGTATGATTATTGTTTTTTCACGGTCTTTACATTTAATTTTGTATGCAATATGGGTTTTCATTAGTTTAGAATACAAAAATTTTAAGTTGTTATATATTTTGTGTCATATTATATATTTGTAAGTTATATTTTGCTATTAAGTTAATAATAATGTGCAACATACCTTTAACGTTTAACATATGGTAACGAAATGAAAATTGTATTTTCTTTTAGTTTCTATTATCTTTATTATTTAAGAATAACTGTTTCTAAATCTTCTAGAACTAACTGAGCAATGGTATTAGAAATTGGGGAGCCCATGGCACAGCCATTTGTTTGTAAACTGAATTTTTAAATCTGAAATATGTAGTTGTTAGAGTAAGTTCAGTTGCAGTGATGAAATTATGTAATGTAATGTTCAATTCTATTCAATTTTTTTGACAGTAGAAATTGCAATGTCTATGGATATATTTGTTTACAGTGATATTACGTCGAAGAAAATGAAATTGAAATTTTCGGGTACAATTTTTTTTAGTTTTTTGTTTAAATGACCGGGAGTCTGATGTAAAATTCATTTTGTCCTGTGATGTTAGATAGAATGTTGGCTAAAAATTGTGTGTGTGTGTATGTATTATAGCTTTGGCGTAACTTTGCCAATTTGCCAGACTTTTTTTTTATTATTTTTATTTTTTTTTATTTATTTTTTTTTTTTTTTTAACTGGGACACTTAGAAGGAAGTGGAGTTTGCAAAGAGGGCCGTCTTGCAGGATTCAACGAACACAGGTTGGGGCCCTTGGAATGGATTACAATAGAGAATATAGATAGTTAATGTATTGTGTAATTTGTATTATGTATCGAGGTGTTTTCGTAATTATTGTAGTGTATTATTTACGTTAGATTATTATTTATAT